>OV277870.1:2282292-7282292 GCA_922989275.2 Gari tellinella | reverse complement strand
AACTGGCCAGGTTAATGTCACAAGAAATGGCCAGGTTAATGTCACAAGAGACGGCCAGGTTAATGTTTTTCTATTACGGGGTTAAGAATTTTAGCCACATAAGTATCCTAGCGTAGGCACGGACAGACAGACGACGGACGACGTACGACGGACATCCAGCGATCCTTAAAGCTCACCTTGGCACTACCTGCCAGGTGAACTAAAAATTGTGGCCTCTAGAGGGTAAACACTATTAAATACGGCATTTTCAGCAATTCAAAGGTAGATAACTCTTGACCTATTGGTCGGATTTCAATCATAATCAAACTCATTCAAACTCTTATGGTAATATACAATCTGAGCAAGTTTTAGAAAGATTGGATAAAATTGTGGCCTCTAGAGTGTAAACATTGTTAAACATATCATTGTCAGCAACTCAAAGGTTGACAACTCTTGACCTATAAGTCAGATTTTAATCATAATCGAACTCATCCGAACTCTTATGGTAATATACAATCTGAGCAAGTGACAGAAAGTTTGGATTAAAATTGTGGCCTCTAGAGAATAAACACTAAAATTGTTGACGACGCACGATGAACGACGGACATTCAAGGATTGCAAAAGCTCATCCTGAGCTAGCTCAGGTGAACTTATAAAAACCCAAGCGTTTGATCAGATTTTAAGTTCTGGATCTTAGACAAACAATCGCAGCCCTTAACGATGGGTATGTGGATACACCTATGGCGCATTAATCTCAGAAAGTTAAGGTTGCTTCGCCGAGATTCAAGCACTGGAATGGATTTATGGTTAGTTAAGACTGGCAACAAGTCGCCAGTTTAAAAATTAGAACCAAATGTATTGAAGACAAGGGCCACTATGGCCCTAAATCGCTCACCTGGTAACCATGTAACCATGTACACCGTGTGACCCAGTTTTTGACCGGGCATGACCCTCATTCTAACTTGACCTAGATTTCAATGAGACGAACATTTTGTTCAAGTTTCATGAAGATTCAATGAATTTTGTAGTCTCTATAGTGTTAACGAGGTTTTTCGATGATTTGACCTAGTGACCTAGTTTTTGACCGGACATGACCCACATTCGAACTTGGCCTCGATTTCATTGAGGCAATCATATTGATGAAGTTTCATGAAGATCAAATGAAATTTGTAGCCTCTAGAGTGTTAACAAGGTTTTTTGATAATTTGACCTAGTGACCTAGTTTTTGACCAGACATGACCCACATTCGAACTTGACCTAGATTTCATTGAGGCAAACATTTTGATGAAGTTTCATGAAGATCCAATGAAATTTGTAGTCTCTAGAGTGTTAACAAGGTTTTTCGAAGATTTGACCTAGTGACCTAGTTTTCGACCGGACATGACCCACATTCGAATTTGGCCTAGATTTCATTGAGGCAATCATATTGATGAAGTTTCATGAAGATCCAATGAAATTTGTAGCCTCTAGAGTGTTAACAAGGTTTTTCGAAGATTAGACCTAGTGACCTAGTTTTTGACCGGACATGACCCACATTCGAACTTGACCTAGATTTCATTGAGGCAAACATTTTGATGAAGTTTCATGAAGATCCAATGAAATTTGTAGTCTCTAGAGTGTTAACAAGGTTTTCGAAGATTTGACCTAGTGACCTAGTTTTAGACCGGACATGACCCACATTCGAATTTGGCCTAGATTTCATTGAGGCAATCATATTGATGAAGTTTCATGAAGATCCAATGAAATTTGTAGTCTCTAGAGTGTTAACAAGGTTTTTAGATAATTTGACCTAGTGACCTAGTTTTTGACCGGACATGACCCACATTCGAACTTGACCTAGATTTCATTGAGGCAAACATTGTGACCAAGTCTCATCAAGATCCAATGAGATTTGAACCTGGTAGAGTGTTAACAAACAATTGTGGACGGACGGACGACGGACATCCAGCGATCCTAAAAGCTCACCTTGGCACTACGTGCCAGGTGAGCTAAAAAACTGTCAATAAATATGACGAAGGTTTGTCCTGTAACACACGGATAAAAACCAAGCCCTGAGGCAAAATAAACAAGAGCCCCATGGGGCATATTTCGCTCACCTGAGAATAGCTGACAAAATAGAGAAAATGATTTATGTCCAGGACTGGGTCATTTTTTACCCGAGGGGCATAACTTGAACAATCTTGATAGAGAACCTGTAGATGATGCTATACATGTGCCATTAATATCTAAGATCAAGGTACTAAGGTTTTAGACGAGAAGATTTTTTTAAGTTTCCATTGAAAACATCTATTTTAGCTCCTGTGACATACACATGCAAAAGACTGGAACCATTTGAACAAAATAGGTAAAGGACGTCTAGAAGTGTCACCATGCCGAATATCAAAGCTCTGGCCATGTTAGTTTCAGAGGAGAAGACGTTTGAAATTTTCACTATATAACTCTATGTCAAACTGTGACCCCGGGGCGTGGCCAATTTTGACCCCTGGGGCATAATTTGAACAAACTTGATAGAGGACCTGTAGATGATGCTATGTGCCAAATATCTAAGCTCTGGCCCTTCTAGTTTCAGACAAGAAGATTTTTTAAGATTTCCTTACTTTTTCACTTTGGTTGTACATTGTTTTTAATTCTTTGAACAAATTTGAAAGAGCTTGACCCAAGGAACATTCCTGTAAAGTTTGGTTGAAATCTGTCAAGCGGTATAGGAGATGTCATTCGAAGCAATTGTTCACGACGACGCACGACGAGGGACGCCAGACACAGGGCCATCCCAATAGCTCACCTTGAGCCTTTGGCTCAGGTGAGCTAAAAAGTACCTGTGTTTCTGGTAACCCTACCGACCCTAGTTTTTTTCCCCGACCCTAAATTTTAATTTCACTTTTCGAAAAATGTCTTGGCAAATGTTGGTCATTTCTGCGACAATCGTTTTTTGAGGAGCGTGTAATAGAATAATTATATTCTCCGTTAAATTGTTAAAGCTAATTTATAGACGTTTAAGTGTTTTAAAATTGTTCTTTTAATAAGATTTAGCAAATATCAAAGTGAAATTTGCTCTAAATCTGTTGTAAAGTAGCTTCCTTGAAGATATGATATGCTAGTTAGTTAACCATAAACACATTCAACATGCAGATAGCACATATCAATGACACATTTAACATGCATACAACACATTTCAAATTATCCTTCATTACATCATGTCATGTATAAGTCACTACTTTGCTGTCTTAGTATATAAATATTATAAACAATCATACCGGTTTAGATTTTCAAGATAATTTTGGTTATGGGTACAATCAATACAAGAGGGCCTGAAGGCCCTGATATCGCTCACCTCTTGTACTGATCCTGATAGCTCTGCCTTTCTGTTTCACCAGTTTAAATTTAAATCCATTCAAATTTGTAGTATAGCATGTAATTAATTTTGGAATACAACCTCATAATTCTAGTATAGTAGAGTACATCAAGGGCAGATAACTAGAGCCTAAACAATACTTAAATGAAGCCTTTTCTAGCATTTCAAAGTATATCAAGGGAAGATAACTATTGCCACAATGATTAGATTTCAACAATAATTGCACTCCTTTGAGAACTTATAGCTATAAACTTTGTGTGCAAGTAGAATCAAAATCCACTGAAAACTGTAGTTGCAAGAGGGTAAACGCTGTAAAATATGGCATTTTCAGCAATTCAAAAGTAGATAACTCTTGATCTATTGATCCTATTTCAACCACAATCACACTTTTTCAAACTCTTATGGTTTTATACAATTGGGCTAATTTTGAGAAAGCTTTGATAATATATTGTGGCCTCTAGAGTGTAAACACTGTTAAATATGGCATTTTCAGCAATTCAAAGGTTTACAACTCTTGACCTATTAGTTTGATTTCAACCATAATTGAACTTATTCGAACTCTTATGGTAAGATGCAATCTGAGCAAGTTTGAGATACATTAGATAAAATTTGTGGCCTCTAGAGTGTAAACACCCTTAAATATGGCATTTTCAGCAATTCAAAGGTAGATAGCTCTCTACCTATTAGTCTGATTTCAACCATAATTGAACTCATCCAAACTCTTATAGTCATATACAATCTGAGCAGGTTTGGGATAGATTGGATAAAAATTGTGGCCTCTAGAGTGTAAACACTGTAAAATATGGTATTTTCAGCAGTTCAAAGGTTGATAACTCTTGATCTATTAGTCCGATTTCAACCATAATCAAACTCATTCGAACTTTTATGGTCATATACAATCTGGCCAAGTTTGAGAAAGCTTGGATAAATATTGTGGCCTCTAGAGTGTTAACACTGTTAAATATGGCATTTTCAGCAATTCAAAGGTAGATAACTCTTGACCTAATTGTCCGATTTCAATCATAATCGAACTCATCCGAACTCTTATGGTAATATACAATCTGAGCAAGTTTGAGAAAGATTGGATAAATATTCTGACCTCTAGAGTGTAAACACTAAAATTGTTGACGCCGGACGACGGACGACATACGACGGACATTCAAGTATTGCAAAAGCTCACCCTGAGCTAGCTCAGGTGAGCTAAAAATCAACAATTTGAATGGATATTTATAAGATTTGTAATGTATGGCCAAGGGCTTTGCACAATATAATACATTCATACATTTTCATGTATAAAATATTTCAGCAGAAAGTTATATGTATTAATGTATGTTTTTATTTAAAAAAAAAAAAGAAGATTTTCCGACCGTCCGTCCCTAATATTTTTGGGCATGTAATAGGAAACACGGGTATTTTTTTATTTGGCCTGAGCAATTTATCAAAGTCATAGCCCGGAAAGTGTCGTCCTGCACACCTAGAAGTATGTATTAACATGTTTGTCGATTATAACATGTCTAAGGTTAAAACTAACAGAGGAGTTAGCCGGACAAGATTTGGACAAGCTTCTTCTCATTTCAAGGCCAGAGGTCAATGTCAAAATCACTGGGAGCTGACATTTACAACCTTATAACTTGTTGTCAACACATGCTTAGATCTAGTATCAATTGTATGAGGTTGAAAATGATGGAAGTGCTCAACGGACAAGATACAAATTGCTTACTTTAGCAGAATCCCATCATCAAGATCAGAGGTCGAAATTAAGGTCATAGATACCTACAATTTGAGGCCCGCATATATGCAACTAATTAAAAGTATGCAAAGTATCAAAAGGTTTTAAAATTTCAAGATCAAAAGGTCACAGTCAAAGTCATTGTGAGCGGAAATGGGATTCTAGCACATCTACAAATCGTGATTAATACATATGCCACGTATCAAGTGCTTGCCATTAACACTGGAATTTCTCGGATTGTTACTGAAATCGACGTGGGGATTCCATTATTCCCATCCAAATTTCATTGACGGAGTTTATTTATGCTTTCGGTGGATTACTAGGAAATAGCAGTGGATTTCACTGGTTCAAGCAGTGGGACTATCGTCGCGCGTGCTTCTTTTATGAAATTTCCCCATAGGGCTCCCCAAGATTCGTAGTCACCCGTGTCCTATCGTTTCAATCCGGTAGCCTGATTTGTCACGAACCACTTAACGAAAGAACACCTATCCAAGATTGGAAGTAACGACGTAATTCCGATGACGTCAAATCAATGAACCAGTGACGTCATTGTATGGCAATATGTTACGAAAATGTGTTCCGATATAAACTTGTGGCTCCACACGGGTTAAATCATGTACTGTCGCTTTCAAGTGTTGAACAATTTCGTTTAAAAAAGTGGCTTAACCCTTTCCCCCATAGAAGCGTCTTTTAGCAGATATGATTTATTCGTCCGCTGAAGAAAATAGTTCCACTTTATTTAGTCATGAATATATATTATAAGGAATATTTTCTAGATTCTAGCACATGAAAGCTTTAACCCATTAAGCCATACTGACTCATTTTGACTCATTGCGCAATAGCCTCATACTTACTCATTTTGACACACTTTAATCAACTAGCATGTATTGAGATGAGCACTGATAATTGTTAATCGCTTATGAGTTAATGGGTTAAGCAGGCTGAAAGTAAAGCAGAATGTGCCTTAAGGCACATTCTGCTTTACTTTCAACCTGCTTTAAATGGCAATCTATCTTCAATACTATAAATAGGCTATAAGGTAAAGGGTTAAAAGCATAAATAATTAGAATAACTGTGTTTTTTCAGTATAAGATCGAATTTAATCCATTTCGTGAACATCAGACTCGTGAAAATATAACGTCTGATGTTCACTCAATGGATTAAATTTTTATCTCATACTGAAAACAAGAGGCCCATGCGGGCCTAAATTTTGCTCACCTGGGAAAACCCAGAAAAGGGGCACATCATGACCCCCTGGGATGGAATCCTTTTCACCCAATGACATAATTTCAAACATCTTGCTGATGGACACGCAAAATTTAAAGAAGTGTTCTGTCAAATATCTTAGCTCATGACTTTGTACATGATTTCGGACAGTAAAGACTTTTCATTGAAAAAATCTATTTTTAGTTAATGTGACCCAGATATGCTACTGCCGGGAATCATTTCAACAACATTGGTAAAGGATCACTAGAAGCCAGGGTTATAGATAAGGCGCGTATTTGCGTAAATACGCAATTAAATACAGTAGAAAAGCAATTACTTTCAAATCCATGCGTACTGAAAATCAATTATTGAAAGGGTTTACGCAAAAGAATTCAAGCAGGCGCGTATCATACGCAATTAGTCGCATTTCTCAAGTGTAATGACGGGATGTTTACTATGACACCGGGTGAATATTTTACCGATACACCGGTTAGACTGGTTATTTATTTCCAAGTAATAGCCTATAGGATTTATGCAGCGACGCTTTTCGTTAGCCTTGTTTAATTAGTAAACCAGTCACATCGTCTGCCAGAATTTCTTCTGTCAAAATGGCATCGCGCGGACGGAAAAAGCGAATCGCGCAACACAAAAAATATTATTCAATTACGTTCAGCCTTCCGCGAACGAACCAGAAATAATTTGTAACGGTGTCGTGAATGAAATTTTGAATGATTCGTGTAACAGCCAAAAAAGAGGTTGTTACCGATATAATCGACGATCTTTTGTCCCGAAACTGTAAGTCACCAAAGAAACACGACAGTGCTAAAGTTAACAAAGTTACGGTAAAGGAATCCTGGAATGGCTTTTAAAGTTTCAGTGGCTGAAAATTAATGAATCTTACACAATGAATCTTACATGAGCTGTTGCATTTGTGTTGAAATGAGATCGAAACTGAAATTATCGAGTGTGGGCAAACGAGGTACAGTACATCAAACATTCAGCTTGTGTTTTGTATTAAATGAAAAAAAAAATAAAGTAAAAAGCAATTCATATCAAATTGATGGAGTAACGGTTTTTTGGATACTCAATTGAAATTCAGAAAACCCAATTCTTAGAAAATAGAGGGAGTAAATACCCAATTAATGCAAAACCTTATCTATAACCCTGAGAAGCGTTACCATGCATGCCAAAAGATGTTTGAAGATTTCACTATATATCTCTATGTAAAACTGTGAAACCCAGGGTGGGGTCATTTTGACCCAATGGACATAATTTGAACAATCTTCATGGAGGACCTGTAGATGATGCTTTGTGCCAAATATCTAAGCTCTGGCCCTTGTGGTTTTTGACAAGAAGATTTTTTAAGTTTTCAATGAAAAATTCTATTTTTAGCTCCTGTGACCTAGATATGCAACGGACCAAATCCGTTTCAACAATATTAGTAAAGGGCCTCTAGAAGTGTCATCATGCCAAATATCAAAGCTCTGACCATATTAGTTTCAGAGAAGAAGATGATTGAAGATTTCACAATATAACTCTATGTAAAATGGTGACCCCCGGGGCGGGCCAATTTTGACCCCAGGGGCAAAATTTGAACAATATTGATAGAGGACCTACAGATGATGCCATGTGCCAAATATCTAAGCTCTTGTCTTTGTGGTTTTTGACAAGAAGATTTTTGAAGTTTTCATTGAAATGATCTATTTTTAGCTCTTGTGACCTAGATATGCAACGGACCGAAAATGTTTGAACAACTTTGAAAGAGGACCGTATAAGAATCATTCAGGCCAAGTTTGGTACAAATCCATCCAGTAGTTTCGGAGAAGATGTGGTTTAAAGAAATTGTTGACGACGAACGACTGACGACGGACGACAGACACAGGACGATCAACATAGCTCACCTTGGCACTACATGCCAGGTGAGCTAAAAACCCAGTTGTCCTCTATATAATGATAGGCTATAGTTCCCCGTTTTCCTGTTGGGACCAATACAGTTATTCACAGAGTTACGTTATAAAGGTCTTGTGATTCCACATAAATGTAGGCCGTTTTAATTATTGTAATATGCTTGCAGCCATGTTAGTCAGTACTCATATCCTATATAACCAGAAATGGGTGTCAAAGCCACCTGATGCTCGCCTGTTTAAAGTTTAAGTCTAAAAAAACATCTTGTATCGAAAGCAAAAATTTTCAGTTTAGAAAGATTATTAAATAAATGTTGAGTCTAAATCTAGTTATATTAACCCTTAGCCCGCCAAATAAATTGTCGTCTGCTATATTTCTCGTCTGCCTCAAGTTTCAACGTGCTTCAAAGTTGCTCAAAATTGCTGAAAATGTTGTCCGAGTGTCAAACAGCTTAGATCCAAGCTGTTTGCATATGGAGCTATAGTCGTGAGTGGCAGGCTAAGGGTTAAACTTTAAAACAACTCGTGCAACATTTAACCTGGTGATTTGTAGTCAAAACAACTAAGTCCAAAACATGTCAAAAATTGACAAATATTAAAATCATTTTTAAATTTCAACTTCATAATATCAATGTTTGACCCCTAATGAACCTCCATACAAAATTTCAACACCTTAGCACAAGTATTAAACTTTAAAACAACAGGTCCAAACAAGACTGCGCGTTCAATAAACGCTTATGCCCCCGGTGGCATCCTTGACAATTTATTGTGAATCTTTACTAAGTCCAAATTAGGTCAAGTTCAAACTGAGGTTGGGTATTACTGGTGGGTTGGTAATGGTCCAAGGCAATAACTGTAGAAGTATAGAAGCATTGTAGTAAGTAGTGTTGATGCTATACGAAACGGTAAAATCTAGTTAACCAAGAAATAGCCCATTCAAAATATTCTAAGTCCAAATTAGGTCAAGGTCAAGGTCAAAATCAAGGTTGGGTGATATTGATGGATAGGGAATGGTCCAAGGCAACAACTGTATAAGTATCCAAGCATTGGAGTAAGCGGTGTTCATGCTAGACGAAACGGTAAAATCTACTTAACCTGGTTACGGACGGACGGAAGGACGGACAGGACGATTACTATATGCTCCCGCATCTGTCGATGCCGGGGGCATAAAAACTTTAACCTGGTGTTTAGTAGCAAAACACCAAAGTCCAAAACATGTCAAATATTGACAAAAATTAAAATTATTTTTAAATTTCAACTTCATAATATCAATGTTTGACCCCTAATGAACCTCAATACAAAATTTAAGCACCCTAGCACAAATATTAATCTTTAAAACAACCCGTCCAAAAAACTTTAACCTTGTGATTTTTAGTCGAAAAACCTAAGTCCAAAACATGTTAAATATTGACATAAATTAAAACCATTTTTAAATTCCAACTTCATAACATCAATATTTAACCCCAAATAAACCTCCATACAAAATTGCAGCACCCTAGCACAAATATTAAACTATTAAACTTTAAAACAACCCGTCCAAAAAACTTTAACCTGGTGATTTGTTGTCGAAAAACCTAAGTCCAAAACATGTTAAAAATTGACATAAATTTAAACTATTTTTAAATTCCAACTTCATAACATCAATGTTTAACCCCAAATGAACCTCCATACAAAATTTCAGCACCCTAGCACAAATATTAAGCTTTAAAACAACCCGTCCAAAAAACTTTAACCTGGTGATTTGTTGTCCAAAACATGTTGAAAATTGACATAAATTAAAACTATTTTTAAATTCCAACTTCATAACATCAATGTTTAACCCCAAATGAACCTCCATACACAATTTCAGCACCCTAGCACAAATATTAAGCTTTCAAACAACCCGTCCAAAAAACTTTAACCTTTGCCACGCTCACGCTCACGCTCACGCTCACGCTCACGCTCACGCCGGGGGTATGACATTAGCTCTGCTGTTCTACGAACAGGCGAGCTAAAAAGAATTTCGTCTAATTTATCCTTCTTTAACGATAAAATTTGTGTTTCCTAGGATTGTCAAAAGTTACTATGAAAAGTACATACCTTATCAATTCGTTGTTTTTGACCCTTCAGCTCTGTGTTTTGATCACCTTTCCATTCATTTAAATCTCGTTCCATATCTTTCTGATGGTTGAATAAAGCACTCAATTCCAGCTCCTTGTTTAAGGACATGTCTATCTTGCTATCCCGAAGCTAAAGGGTACAGACAATATAAAACAATAAGATATCTAATAGATTACATTTGTACTACAATTTGTTTAATCTGTGTCATGTTAAATTGGAAGACTTTCACTGATTCATTAGTTGATCCTACTGTTAACCCCGATATTTATCTAGCAATATCAAGTGCACATAATCTCAAGTCCATGCCTATATTTTGTTCTTAGTGATAATTACTTTCTTAGATACAACAAAGACCATACAATTTTCATGCATGTAATACTCATTTATTCCAAACTAAGAAGAGAACACATTGATTAATTGTCATTCTGACATTTTCAAATAAGCCTTGACTATAGCATTTTACAATGTTTAGGACAAGTGGTTGCTTAACGCTGGCTTAAAGTTGAGCAGAAAATTTCTACTGAACTCAGATTTGAACCTTATTCCAACTCATCTGGGCAAGTATGGCAATATACAGTATGTACAAGTTTTATCAATTTACTTTGAAATTTGTACACACTAGAGTGGTAACTACCTCTCTAGATGTTTACCGAAGGACATATGGAGGTTCTACTGCATGGATACTTATCTAGCTTGTTATTGTTTTTTCTTGAGTGATCTAGAAACCAACCTTTACACTAACCCTATTCAGACTAATGACACATAGTCATTAATGACACAAGAGATGTCCAGGTTACTGTCACAAAGATGGCAAAGTTAATTGTTTTCACTTTCAATGTACAGTGAAGCTCGCTTATAACGAAATTGGATATGACGCAGTATTAGATATAACTAGAAATGTCGCCTAGGGGCTAACTTTGAATACCGGTAACCCGTGGCACTTATTCGAAACCATTATCTCCCCTTGGAAATATCCCCCCCCCTTGTAAATGGTTAAATGGAAAATATTTCTCCGTGCATATCTGTAGATGGTGTCTATCAACTTGTTAAAATCCAATGAAGGTTGTAGGAGAAATTGTGCTTTGTGGTACAAAGCCTGTTACAGTAAAGTTTAATTACCTCCCCTTGAAAATATCTGCCCTTTGAAATAGAGAAACGGAAAGAAAATTAGTCATGCACGTATTTCCATGGTATTCTATCAACCTGTGGAGTTATTTTGTAAATGCGATGAACGGTGTAGGAGGCGTTGTGTTTTAACCAGGTACAAAGCCTGTTACAGGAAAGTTAGTAACGGAAATACATTTCTTCATGTACATCTTTCCATGGTACTCTATCGACCTGTGAACATAATTATTTTGTAAATCCGATAAACAGTGTAAAAGTTGTTGCGTTTACGAGGTACAAAGCCTGTTACAATAAAGTTTAAGTATCTTCCCTTGGAAATGGAGTAACGGAAAACATTTCTTCATTCACATCTTTTAATAGTACTCTACCAACCAAGTTATTTTGTAAATCTGATGAACGGTGTTGGAGGAGTTGCGTTTATGAGGTACAACGCCCGTTACAGTGAAGTTTAAATATCTCCCCATTAGAAATATCTGCCCTTGGAAATGGAGTAGCGATAAGAAAAAAATTTCTTCATGCACATCTCTCAATGGTTCTCTATCAACCTGTGAAGTTATTTTGTAAATCCGCTAAGTTTACGGTGTAGGAGAAGTTGAGTTTACGAGGTACAAAGTCCGTTACAATAACTATAGAAAGTTTATCTCCACTTGGAAATATCTGCCCTTGGAAATGGAGTAGCGATAAGAAAAATATTGCTTCATGCACATCTCTCAATGGTTCTCTATCAACCTGTGAAGTTATTTTGTAAATCCGCTAAGTTTACGGTGTAGGAGAAGTTGAGTTTACGAGGTACAAAGTCCGTTACAATAAATATAGAAAGTTTATCTCCACTTGGAAATATCTGCCCTTGGAAATGGAGGAACGGTAAGAAATTTTTTCATGCATATCTGTCCATGGTTCATGTGTACTCTACCAACCTGTGAAGTTATTTTGTAAATCCGATGTACGGTGTAGGAGAAGTTGCGTTTACGAGAAAGGACAGATGGACAGACATACGAACGGACAGAGGGACAGACTGATTCCTATATACCCCAAAACTAGTTTGCTAGGGGTATGACAAAAAATCTTATTCACCCTATTATTAAAGTATAGTAAAATGGACCCGATATAGCGACATGTGGGTAACTTAAGTATTAGTTATAGTTCATTTTTTGAAAATTATGCAATATAACCTGGAGCAACCGTTTGCCTCAAATATGGCACGCAGGCCAGTGTATGTCAGTTACCGTTCGACCTAGTTTACCTATACTAAGTTATCGCTCAACCCAAATTACTGCTCGTCCCAGTTTGTCAGCCAATGAAAGGGCTCTATTTCGGAGGGCGGTGCTTTGTATTTTCGGAAGCCGACGAGTTCACTTTTACACATGACGTCACACAACAAGGGCCACCATGGCCCTAAATCGCTCACCTGGTACAAGATGTAAAACATGATCTATAGAGACCTAGATTACGACTGGACATGACCCACAATCAACCTTTAGAATGTTAACAAGATTTTTCTATGATTTGACCTAGTTTCTGACCAGACACAATCCACATTTGATTTTGACCTAGATTTGATGTAGGCAAACATTCTGGCAATATTTCATTCAGATCTAATGAGATTTGTAGCCTCTAGAGGGTTAACAATGGTTTTATTTTGTTTGACCTAGTGACCTATATTTTGATCCGACATGACCCATATTGGAACTTGACCTAGATATTAATTAAGCAAACATTTTGACCAAGTTTCATTAATATCAAATAAGATTTGAAGCCTCTAGAGTGTTAACAACTTTTTCTATGATTTGACCTAGTTTTTGACCGGACATGACCCATATTCAAACTTGACCTAGATATGAATGAGGCAAACATTCTGACCTAGTTTCATGAAGATTAAGTGAGATTTGTAGCCTATAGAGTGTAAATAAGGTTTTCCTATGATTTGACCTAGTGACCTAGTTTTTGAACGAACATGACCCATATTCGAACTTGACCTAGATATCAATGAGACTAACATTCTGACAAGGATGCATTAAATTCCAATGAGATTTGTAGCCTCTAGAGTGTTAACAAGGTTTTTCTATGATTTGACCTAGTGACCTAGGTTTTTGACCGAGCATGACCTCTATTCAAACTTGACCTCGATATCAATGAGGCAAACATTTTGACTTAGATTCATTAAGATCCAATAAGATTTGTAGCCTCTAGAGTGTTAACAAGATTTTTCTATGATTTGACCTAGTGACCTAGTTTTTGACCCGACATCACCCACATTCAAACTTGGCCTAGATTTCATCAAGACAAACATTGTCATCAAGTTTCATGAAGATCGGATGAAATTTGTAGCCGCTAGAGTGTTAACGAACCAATTGTGAACAGACAGACAGACAGACAGACAGACGACGGACGACGTACGAGGGACAGTCAGCGATCCTAAAAGCTCACCTTGGCACTTCGTGCCAGGTGAGCTAAAAAACTAGAAAATCGATTGGGAACCGTATACGCATGTATAGGGCTTGCTGCAGGCATTTCCATTTAGAAACAAAACCAAGCATGAGCAAGTCACCCAAATAGAATTTAACAAGAGCCCCATGGGGCATATTTCGCTCACCTGAGAATAGCTGAAAAAATGGAGATAAAGATTATGTCCAGGACTGACCTAGCTATGCAACAGACCCGAATCATTTGAACAAAATATGTAAAGGATATTTAAAAGGGTCACGATACTGAATATAAAAGCTCTGGCCATATAAGTGTCAGAGAAGAAGACGTTTGAAATTTTCTCTATATAACTCTATGTAAAACTGTGACTCCCAGGGCCGGGCCCATTTTGATCCCAGGGGCATAATTTGAACAAACTTGATAGAGGACCTGTAGGCGATGATATGTGCCAAATATCTAAGCTCTGGCACTTGTAGTTTCAGACAAGAAGATTTTTTAAGTTTTCATTGAAAAAAAATCTATTTTTAGCTCCTGTGACCTAGTTATGAAATCGACCAGAACCATTTGAATAATTTTGGTATAGGACATCTAGAAGTGTCACCATGCCAAATATCAAAGTGTCAGAGAAAAAGACGTTTGAAAATTTCACTATATAACTCTTTGTAAAACTGTGACCCCCAGGGCTGGGCCAATCTTGACCCCAGGGGCATAATTTGAATAAACTTGATAGAGGACCAGTAGGCAATGCTATGTGTCAAATATCTATGCTCTGGCCCTTGTAGTTTCAGACCAGAGATTTTTTAAGTTTTCATTGAAAAAAATCTATTTTTAGCTCCTGTGACCTAGTTATGCAACCGACCAAAACCATTTGAATAATTTGGGTATAGGACATCTAGAAGTGTCACCATGCCATATTAGTTTCAGAGAAGAAGACGTTTGAAAATTTCACCATATAACTCTATGTAAAACTGTGACCCCCGGGGCGGGCCAAATTTGACCCCAGGGGCATACTTTGAACAAACTTGATAGAGGACCTGGAGATGATGATATGTGCCAAATATCTAAGCTCTGACCCTTGCAGTTTTGGACAAGAAGATTTTTTAAGATTTTTTTATTTTTTTTCACTTTGGTTGCCATGGCAACCAGAGTTCTGCATTGTTTTAAATTCTTTGAACAAATTTGAAAGAGCTTGACCCAAGGAACATTGGTGTAAAGTTTGGTTGAATTCTGTCAAGCGGTATAGGAGAAGATGTCATTTGAAGCAATTGTTAACGACGAAGCACACTGCACGACGGACGACGACGGACACAGGGCCATCCCAATAGCTCACCTTGAGCCTTTGGCTCAGGTGAGCTAAAAATAGGAAAACAGGGTGAAAACATTCTCAATCAACTGCATTCTTTGTTTTTAAATGACATTGATCTGGACTGTGTTGTTTAGCGCATTATACTAATTAATGACAAAACTGCCTCACCGAAGGGGTTGAAGACGGGTGGCAGTTTAAAGCAAGAATAAAATGCTTATAGGAGCCTCTGTATTACTAACCAAATGCATTGATAACAAGAGGGCCTGAAGGCCCTGATATTGCTCACCTGTTATAATGAAGCCGGATACAGGGGTGTGATCAGCCTGACAGCTGAGAGGCTGAAAAAAATTTGGCCGGGGGTTTCGGGGGCCGGCAAGGCCCCGAATGGGTTCCAAGGGCAACGCCCTGGTGGGTGTAACAGGGGGCAAAGCCCCCTTAAAAAATGGCATTTTCAGCATTTTCTGAAGGTATTTTGTTGGCTCTCCTGTGATTAATTTAAGAGCTCTAAAGGATGCAAAAGTGAAGATTAAAAAGCAAAATTAGAACTTTTAGAAGAACAATTTCATAATTTAACTAGGGTGAGGAATGACTGACTAAATTTTAATCATGAAACAGTAAAGATGTCTGTAGTAACACATTACTGACCCTAGGAATGCATCTTCTTTTCTGTTTCATGATTAAATTTCAATCTGATATTTTTAGTGTCAATGCCATGAAGTCAATAGCTGTTGGCCATCTTGACTGTTATAAGTTTGTCTTGTGTCTCAACTCTTAATAGGCTGCTGGCCAATAATGTGAACCCTCCCCCCATAGGGGGACTTTTGGTCACTATGTTTTTCTGAAAGCCCAGGGTCTGTAGGTTCAAATCCTATTTTCTGCACTTTGAACGTTGGGGCTTTAGTCTAAAATTTGACTTTGAAGATTACCTCCCCTTGCATAAATGGAGAAATACGTAATTGTATGTGTAGTTGTTGCACTAATATAATTTTTTTATTAAACTTATATATCTAACACAAAATGATTCATTTATGCAACATAACTAACTGAAAGCAAAAAATGCAAAAACAATTGGACATAACTCAAATTTTATTCAAATTATCTCCCCTTAAAAGTACAGAATGCAATTTTTATACAAAAACAAGTCACTTTTCCCTTTATAAATGTTGAATACATATCATAGAAACAAGATCTAATCACGAAACCTTCTTTACATGAAAGCCTTATATGTCCACAAACTAAATATATAACTTTTGGGTTATACAGCAGTCTTTGTGTGTAATTGAACAAAAATATTACCTCCCTTTTTTAATTCCTGTCATATTGTTATAGTAGAGGGCATATAAAAAATTTTGGGAAAAAAAATGCACAGAAATGATTTTTGTGTTTTCATATGCCCCAGTATGTACCGAATAACAGAAAAATGATCTAGGAAAATCAAATGATGCGAAATCCGATTTTTTGGGATAAAATGGTTGAATTGATAAACGAACATGATAATTTTTGGAATTTCCATACTGTGACCCTGGGTATTAACATAAAGGCTCCAAATTTACAAATTAGACTAACAGTTATATCCACTGTGGAATAGTACTAATTAGGATAAATAAAATTTTCAATAAATGGTTCTTTTTGGGTGAAAATCATGAAAATATTAAACAAAAACCCAAATTTGGAGATTTTAGTAGAGATTCCCTGGCGTCAAACATCCAAATAAAGGAAAAGATGCACAGAAATGGTTTTTGTGTTTTCATATGGTAGAGCATGTACCAAATAACAGAAGAAAAATCTAGGAAAATCAAATCATGCGAAATATGTTTTTTGAGGCAAAACTATTGAAATAATAAATGAAAACGCCAATTTTAGGGATTTCAGTACTGTGTCGTTGGTTTTCAATTTAAAAGCTCCAAATTTACAGGCTAGATACTTATACATCTCTATTGTGAAATAGTACTGTTAAGGATAACTTAAACATTAAAAAATGTATTTTGGGGTGAAGTTGTTGAAAAAATAAATGAAAACGCGAATTTTTTGGATTTCCCTACTGTGAACGTGGATATTAATATAAATACACCAAATATGCAGGTTAGACAAACAATCGTTTTAACTGTGTAATGGTTCTAGTAAGGATAAATAAAACTTTCAAAAAACTGATTTTTGGGGTTAAATTGTCAAAATATTAAACCAAAATCACCCATTTTTGGGATTTTCGTAGACAATCCCTGCCATCAAAATCAAAATTGATTTTTGATCATATGCTTTAATATGTATTAAATAATAGAACAATAATTATTTGTTGCCAATTACATGTTATTTTACAACATTATCAAGTGAAAAGCATTCAATTTGATGGTTGCTTTAAATAAACAAGAGGGCCATGGCCCTTAATTCGCTCACCTGAGGTCATTGTGCCTTAGCTTAATAGGCAAGACAACATTTTAATATAGCTGTAAATGGAATTATCTTCCAGACAAAAAAAACATGACAAATTGGAATAACTTAAAAAAATATTGTTGGCAGAGTTATGGCCCTTATCCATGACACTTCTTCTTATCAAGCTACATGTATTTCCATATGATTATTTATTGCGCACTCTGCTTTACTTTCAACCTGCTTTAAGTTATCATCTACTAAGATATAGATACTATTTCTTATATCTTACATGTTTATGACTATATAAAGTGGAATTATTTTCTTTAGAGGAGGAATAAATTAAAGGCGTAAAAAGGCATATGTATGGGGTAATGGGTTAACATCAGTAGAACTGGAGTTATCTCAAAGACAAGAAAATATGACACTGGGAAATATCTCAAAATTGACATTGACCTTTGTACGACATGACCCAAGTTATAAAGTTTCTAACTTTAACAAAGTTATGGCTAAGATTAAAGTTGTGGACTGACAGACAAACAAATGGACAAACAGACAAAAAAGCAGACAGACAAAAACAATATGCCCCCAACTGCAGGGCATAAAACTATAGCAGACACCATATGCTGCTGTTTACAGTGAACCTCATCAGCTGACCAGCTGACCTGAGTTCAGTTATGTAACTCTGCCAGTAGGAAATTTGGCTAGGGTCTAACTCTTATTATGCTGAATTGCTGTCTGCTATACATATTTTGAATATTAAACATATGTATAAATATGGCAAAGACATAATTACATAACTGTCGGTGGATCACTTCCAGACCCTGTTTCTCTAAGTATGAAACAGACTAAACCATTTATAAACTTTAGCAGACAACATGTTCAGCCAAGACCATCAGTTCAGTGGCTGAGGTCAAATACTGGGTAGTATGGTAGAATTAGCAACTGCTCTGAAGGCTTACCCTTACCAGACTGAAATGATATCTGCTTAAAACCTACTGTATGCGAAAAGTGACAAAAAAAAGAATTTAGAACATGTTCAGTTGGTAAATGAGTACCAATAGTTTGGATCCAAATTAGATGCAGCATTATGTTGCATCTGATCTGGATCCAAAATGTTTGCAAATATTGGCTATTTGCCCTTAGTATATTAAGAGTAACTCAGGTAAAATACAGTTCTGCTTTTGCTTCATCAAAAATACTGTAAAACCTGCCTAGAGCAGCACTTAAACTGCGCAGGGTGGCGTCAAGTGTGACCCTAGGGATTTCATTTTAACAAACTATAGAGGGATCGACCAGGAGATTCTACTGTAAAAATATCAAAGCTTAGGGCCTAGTAGTTTTTAGCAAGAAGATTTTTTAAAATTTTTTGCTTTTTTGCTTTTTCAAGCAGAGTTTTTGCTTTTTCTCTTTCATTTAGACAACTTCTGTAGAGAAGCATCCAAGGCACATCATGAGCAGTTTGAATCCGCCCTACAATCCCCGGGTTCAGAGGAGATGTCGTTTGAAGTAAAAGTGAACGGACAGACGTACTACGGACAATGAGCGGTCACAATAGCTCACCTTGAGCCTTCGGCTCAGGTGAGCTAAAAAAAATTGATGGGAGTAAGATAATTGCCTCCCTTTCAAACAAAACAAGAAGAATAAAAATTAGAGGAGATCCACCAACGGATACAGTGTTAGAAAGGTTATACATGTATAGAGGTGACGATGTATCCCTTGGTGAATCGCCTTTAGACAACATTTTAGCAGTGTATTAGTTGGTGGACGGCCTTTAGATAAATTTTGGCACTATATCAGTTGGGGGACGCTTCTAGATAACCTTTCTAGCACTGTATCCGTTGGTGGACAGCCTGTAGATAACATTTTAGCACTGAATCCGTTGATGGACCGCCTTTAAATAAAGTTTTAGCACTGTATCCGTTGGTGGATGACCTCTAGAAATGGTTTCTAGCACTATATCCATTGGTTGACGTCCTCTAGATAATGTTTCTAGCACTGTATCCGTTAGTGGACCTCCTATAGATAACGTTTCTAGTACTATATCTGTTGGTGGGCAACCTCTAGAAAAGGTTTCTAGCACTGTATCCATTGGTGGGCAACCTCTAGAAAAGGTTTCAAGCACTAAATCCATTGGTGGACGTCCTCTAGAGAAGGTTTCTAGCACTGTATATGTTGGTGAATGGCTGTAGATAACGTTCCTAGCACTGTATCTGTTTGTGTATCGCCAGTATATACCATTTCCAGCACTGTTCCCGTTGGTGGATCGACTCTAGATAACGTTTAAAAAACTTTATCCGTTGGTGGACCGCCTCTACAAAAGGTTTTTAGCACTATATCCGCTGGTGGACTGCCTTTAGATAACGTTGCACATAGCACTGTATCCGTTTATGGACCGCCTGAAAATAACGTTTCTAGCACTGTTTCCGTTAGTTGACCGACTTTAGATACCGTTTAAAGCACTGTTTCCGTTGATGAACCGTCTGTAGATAACGTTTTAAGCACTGTATCCGTTGGTGGACCGCCTCTAAAAATATTTCTACCACTGTATCCGTTGATGGACAGCCTCTAGAAAAGGTTTCTGACACTGTATCCATAGGAAGACGTCCTCTAGATAACGTTTCTATCACTGTATTCGTTGGTTGACCTCCGGTAGATAACATTTCTCTGTTGGTGGACCTCCTGTAGATAACGTTTTTAGCACTGTATCCGTTGGTGTACTTCCTGTAGATAACGTTTTAGCACTGTATCCGTTTGTGGACCTCCTGTAGATAACATTTCTAGCACTGTATCCCTTGGTGGACCCCCTGTCGATAACATTTCTAGCACTGTATCCGCTGGTGGACCGCCTGTAGATAACGTTTCCATTACTGTATCCGTTGGTAGACCGCCTTTAGAAAACGTTTAAAGAACTGTATCCGTTGGGGGACCGCCTCTACATTTGGTTTTAGCACTGTATCCGCTGGTAGACCGCCTGTTGATAACGTTTGTAGCACTGCATCAGTTGGTGGACCTCCTCTTGATAACGTTTCTAGCTATGTATCCGTTGATGGACTGCCTCTAGAAAACGTTTCTAGCACTGTATCCGTTGGTGGACTGCCTCTAGATAACCTTTTTAGCACTGTATCCGTTGGAGGACTACCTCTAGATAACTTTAGTAGCACTGTATCCGTTGGTGGTATGCCTCTATATAACGTTTAAAGCCCTATATCAAGTTCTATATAGTAGTCCCCCCCCAATCACAGCTTGATACTTGGTGATTAGATCGCCCTTATCAGGGTATGTTTATTACAAACAGATTATCACAGCAGGGTACTAATTGATAGATGTAGACCAACATAGGGGCAAGTGATAGCTGTGCATTTAACCCTTAAGCTGTGGAGGGACCGAGCTGTGGATCGTGAGTTGACTGTTATTTTTTCAAACAGTTTGGATCCAGATCTGATGCTGCATAATGTCGCATCTGGTCTGTATCCAAACTGTATACCAGTAATCGCTCAGACTTTTTTAATTGAAATATGTACAAATCTAATTTAAATATTGTTTGCAGACGACAATTTAAAAGCAGAAGCTATTACTGCAGGGTAAGGGTTAAGCACACAGTTATATTGTCTGTAGATTAAAAATTGATGAAATTGATTTTATTTTATTAATCTGTATTTGTGGGTCTTATAATATAATACATAACAAAACAGTGGGTTAGCAATCTAGCTTTAATAAATAACATCAAGCATAATACCAAGCAAGTCAAAACATTACATTTACAATCATCAACTATCAAACTACATTTAAAAAAAGGCAAACTGCATAGATCCAGATCAAATTCTCAGTTACAAAGCACATGAGCTGGAGCCATACTAAAGACTTTAGGGCAAATAGTTATTAGCTAAATATTTGATATGTTTGATCAGCATGAATCTTTTTAATAACAATTCCAGTTTCTCAAAAAGTCTAGTCCATTGTAACTATAAAGAAAATGCTTTACTTTCTTGGCATTTTCTTGTGATTTAACCCATTACTCCATAAAAACACATTTGACACATTTTATGTATTAGATCTACTACTCTGAAGAGAAAACTTCCACTTTTTACTACATGAATATGCAAAATAATATATCCTAGCAGATTTTAGCAGAGATTAATCGGAATTTGCCTTCTGTTTCATTCTGCTTTACTTTCAACGTGCTGTATGTGGTCAGATGTTGTATTCAAACAAAGAATTAATCCTCTGCAAACATGGTCTTAATATATATATTACTCTAAATAAGTACTTTACGAAATATAGTATTTATCCTAGCAGACGGTTGCTTAAAGCAGGCTGAAAGTAAAGCACATTCTGCTCTACTTTCAACCTGCTTTAAGTGGCCACTTGTATTCAAACAAAGAATTAATCCTCTGCAAACATGGTCTAAATATATATATAACTCTGAATAAGAACTTTACGAGATATAGTATTTGTCCTAGCAGACGGTTGCTTAAAGCAGGATGAAAGTAAAGCACATTCTGCTCTACTTTCAACCTGCTTTAAATGATCACCTGTATTCAAACAAAGCATTTTAAAGGGTTAATCTTCTAGAAAAAATTGTATACATATAACTTATACGACAGTTTTTAGTTGACAAAAAATAGATGTTAAATAGTGTAGAAAAAGGTTTCATAACTTGATAATTTGACAATTAAAGCAAATGATCTAGATGCAAACTTTTGATTTTTTGTGAAGGCCTATTCTTATCTTTATATTTATGCAACAATATCACAGTGTTGAAATGGTTCAGCTAGATCCCTTATCTACCTGTATTAATACCTAGTACCCTATCCCATGATGCCCTATGTGCCTCTGGGTAATATGATGTAACAGTTGTGTATTAAGCCTGTTGTGTGACCCTGGCACAATATACAATCCGATAGACATCCTGCTGAGCCAGAAATAGGTCTTTAAAGCACTGTATCCGCTGGTGGACCTCCTCTAGATAATTTTTAAGCACTGTATCTGTTGGTGGACCGCCTCTAGATAACGTTTCTAGCACTAAATTGGTTGGAAGACCTCTTCTAGATAACGTTTCTTGCAATGTATCCGTTTGTGGACTGCATCTAGAAAACGTTTCTAGCACTGTATCTGTTGGTGGACTATCTCTAGATAACATTTTTAGCACTGTACCCGTTGGTGAACCACCTAGATAACTTTAGTAGCACTGTATCTGTTGGTTGAATGCCTCTATATAACGTTTAAAGCACTGTATCCGCTGGTGGACCTCCTCTTGATAATGTTTCTAGAAATGTATCTGTTGGGGGACCGCCTATATGTAACGTTTCTAGCACTGTATCCGTTAGTGAACTGCCTCTAGATAACTTTTTAGCACTGTATTTGTTTGTGGACCGCCTCTACAAAAGGTTTCAAGCACTCTGTCGGTTTATGAACCGTCTCTTGTAAAGGTTCTAGCACTGAATCCGTTGGTGGAACGCCTCTAGAAAGGGTTTCTAGCATTGTATCCGTTGATGGACCAACTCAAGATACTGTTTATAGCAGTGTATCCGTTGGTGAACAGTCTGTTGATAACTTTTCTAGCAGTGTATCCATTAATGGACTGCATTTATATAATATTTCTAGTACTGTATTTGTTGTTGGACCGCCTCTATATAACCTATATAGCACTATCTGTTTGTGGACCGCCTCTACAAAAGGTTTGTAGCACTGTTCCCGTTGGTGGCCCGAATCTAGAAAAGGGATTTAGCACTGTATCCGTGGGTTTCCCTCCTCTAGATAACGTTTGTCGTACTGTATCCGTTGGTGTACCCCCAGTATATGCCGTTTCCAGCACTGTATCCGTTGGTGGACTGCCTCTAGATAACTATTATAGCACTGTATCCGTTGGTGGACTGCCGCTAGATAACTATTATAGCACTGTATCCGTTGATGGACCGCCTCTACAAAAGGGTTGTAGCACTGTATCGGTCAGTGGGCCGCCTCTAGAAAAGGTTTTTAGCACTGTATCCGTGTACTATCCATTTCCATGATCCATGATTTCTACGTAATTCTCCGAATCTTATTTCTTACAATTATTAACTGTATTTAAGTCTTTGTCGGTAGTTTTGTAGTTTTGTTATTTCATAATTTAAGACAATATTTTCCGCGAAAATAAAATAAATGTATGCTAGAAAACATCCTCACTATACCCAGTGGAATATTTTATCATCATTTAAAGAAAAACTAGGTTTTCAAAGAAGCTTTAAATGTAATAAAGCTATGAATTAACTAGTTTTTATTGTATTTGATATACTCAAGGGGAGATAATTCAGTAAAAAGTAGGAAAACACTCGTTTCGATCGATTGTTGGGATAGATATTATGTCTCCATAAAAACAATGGTGACATCAGTGAAGAACAGCTATTTTGCGACTAAAACAAGTCATCATTACATTATCTATCAGAATTTAATTTTCACAAAGGGGAGGTAATTTCAATTTGCTCTGACAAGGTAAAGCCCCAACGTACAAAGTGCAGAAAAACAGAATGTACTCGGAAGACCATGAGGTTTCAGAAAAGTATGGTGTTCAAAAGTCCCCACATGGGGGGAGGGGGGTGTTCAGTAGCTCGAAGTCTATAACAACTCTACGCATTTTTGAAGGTCTGAAACTGTGCTCATATGAATAACTGTTTGGAAGTGACAAGTAACATTTTCTTGGTTACAATGTTGTCCAATAATTGAAGAAAAACAGCATAGCCATTATTTCAATTTGATGTTATTGAACAGATGATGCAACAGGCTTTGAGCAAACTCTTTTCAAACTAAAAGATAAAGCATTTTGCTTTTACCATTAAGACTGCAAAGCCTCCAAAAATGTGTGTTCTTGTTAGATCCATGGATGAGTTAGATCCAAGGGTGAAAAATATGGGATGGGATGTAGATTATTATTATTATTGTCTTATACAGCTGTATATATAATCGAGTTTGTATCACTGAAGTTGACACTTAAAGATTATTATTATTATTACTATTATCATTATTATTATTATTGTCTCATAAAGCCATATACATGTATATAAGATAGAGTTTGTATCATTGAATTTGACACTTAAAAATTATAACAAATATTTCTCATAAAAAATGTTTATAATATACTCTACTTGCAGTGAAGCATTACCATAGAGATTAATACTTAGGAGTAGTTTTATTCTTTTACAAGGATACTGTATTGATAATGTGACATACATGGTCCCTGGTTATAGTAAAGTATTGACAGTATATAGGCCTACTATGATCATACAGATACTTAAAGCCATTTTCACTGAATACAACCAAAGCAGTCCTGTCCAATTCTATTTCGACACCTGTTTCATAATTAATTTAGACCTTTACGAGTATGTGGTTCGATGAATACAATCCGATGCTTCCCTTCCTTGTGACAATATCATATTGTAAAGGGGAAGGTGGACCGATCCCCCAACTTTTCTAACCCACTGAACAAAAAATTGGCATAGGTTACTCTATATATAAGAACAATTATTAAAATTATTATAATTATAATGCCAAATGTGAACAGGCCATTTTCAAAATTTTTGACAATTAAAGGCATGAAGTGTGAAAGGGTGGGGATAGGCATTTCATTTATCCTAATGAAAATAGCTCCCCCTCTCAGCTCGATATATTTACTCATAAAGTAAAGCACTCACCTGTCCATGTCCTATAAATGATTTCTAACTAGATTTATAGTTCTTTTATTACAAATGCATTGTTAGTTTGTTACATTGATATAGCCACTACTCAACACATGGGTCTATGATTATAATTCAAAGTTCCCCTTCCTTATGGCATTATTGTGAAGGGGAAGGGGGACAGACACCATTGCCCCTCTTCCCAAAACATGTTGACATGGGTTACCCTATATACTATATGCAAAAGGATTTCTTTATTATTATGTGTACAGGCCATTCTAAAGTTTGGGATACTTAATAATGGCATGAAATTTGAGAGGGGTGGGGATAGGTATTTCATTTATCCTAATGAAAATATCTCCCCTCTCTGCTCAAAAGGTTTGTTAAACAAAGCACTCACCTCTGTGTCATTAATTATACATGAGTTCTGGATATATAAGTTCTAACTAGATCTATATGTTTTTATGAAACCCATGAAAAGTTCTTCCTATTGCTGGCCAAAATCAACAGACTGATTATTTTGCCTGGGGGTTGGTGTCTTCTTTTCCAAAATTTTGCATTGTTTAGACCATGTAGATTGATCTCGCCGCTACCATGGTTATTCAATGTTGAAAACATTTCAGACATTCGTGTATTTTTACTTTCAATTAGTCTATTTGTATAAAAAGTATAGGTGGGCCGTTTTGATCCGGGTCGTTTTGACCCGAGGGCGTTACGATCTGGTACCGAATTCTCGACTCGCTTGCCGCTGGTCTTAACGGGAAAATAATCAATATCATAATCAAACCCCTTTTAAATTTGCTAACCTTGTTCTTTTAGGAAGCTGTCATATTACTGACAATCTATTAACATCGTTCAAACATCAAAACAAAAAAATATTTTGGTCTCGAAAAGCGGTGTTGTCGCGAAGACTGGTTTCCGAGTTTTCAATAGTGTAAGTGCACGCGCAGCCACTAATGCGGTAACCAGTTAAATTAACCAGTTGATGTGGAACACTCGGACTTTTCCGTTACCGTTAATGTACGACGATTTCCGGGTCAGACTAAAACACGTCCGCGGACACGACCGACTTTCAGACCTCCACCCCCCTTATAGTCGTCAGATTTTCTCAACGAATCTGGACGAATCTCAGAAATGGTCTCGGCGGCAATCCAATCCGCGGAAATCCGCGGAAATATCACAGGCCTGGGATAACTTTACCTTTGAATTGCACCCGTTTTATTCTAAATCCATTCAAATTTGTATTGTAGCATGTAACCAAAATTGGAATATGAACTACTCTAGTATAGTAGAGTATATCAAGGGCAGATAACTAAAGCCTAAATAATACTGAAACGAAGCCTTTTCTAGCATTTCAACGTATATCAAGGGCAGATAACTCTTGCCATAATGGTCAGATTTCAACAATAATTGCACTCCCTCGAGACAAATAGCTATATACATTGTGTGTATATATATTGTGTATTGAAAACTGTAGTTCCAAGAGTGTAAACACTGTAATTTATGGCATTTTCAGCAATTCAAGAGCAGATAACTCTTTTGACTTATTTGTCTGATTTCAAACATAATCAAACTCATTTGAATTCATATAGCCATATACAATCTGAGCAAGTTTAAGAAAGATTGGATAAAAATTATGGCCTCTAGAGTGTAAACATCATTAAATATGGCATTTTCAGCAATTCAAAGGTAGACAACTCTTGACCTATTGGTCCAATTTCAACCATAATCAAACTCATCCAAACTCTTATGGTATTGTACAAACTGAGCAAGTTGAAGGAAATTTGGATAAAAGGTGTGGCCTCTAGAGTGTAAACATTGTTATTTATGGCATTTCATCAATTCAAAGGTAGATAACTATTGACCTATTTGTCCGATTTCAACCATAATCGAACTCATTCAAACTCTTATAGTCATACTTATACCATCTGAGTAAGTTTGAGAAAGATTGGATTAAAATTGTGGCCTCTAGAGTGTAAACACTGTTAAATATGGCATTTTCAGCAATTCAAAGGTAGATAACTCTAGACCTATTAGTCCGATTTTGACCATAATCGAACTCATTTGAACTCTTATGGTTATATACAATCTTAGCAAGTTTGAAAAAGATTTGAATAAAATTGTGGCCTCTAGAGTGTAAACACTGTTAAATATGGCATTTTCAGCAACTCAAAGGTAGACAACTCTAGACCTATTAGTCTGATTTTAAATATAATCGAACTCTTTCGAACTCGTATGGTAATATACAATCTGAGCAAGTTACAGAAAGATTGGATTAAAATTGTGGCCTCTAGAGTGTAAACACTAAAATTGTTGACGACGGACACCGGACATTCAAGGATTGCAAAAGCTCACCCTGAGCTAGCTCAGGTGAGCTAAAAAGTTACCGTATTCAAGTACACTATTGAATATTGAAAAATTCCTTTGGAGACGTTTTACAGTCAAATCTTTTTAAAGCGATTACACAAAAGAAGACAATACCCACAGGTCCGCTGCTTAACTCTTCAATCCAACACTTATACAACGAACATTTCGAGTCTAGTCCATTTTTGTAATAGGAGCTTGCTCTGGATAAGTGTAACGGGTACATTATAAATGACGAGTGTACTTTTCACCTAGGGTTCAATTAGTTAATGCGGGACAAGAGTAAAACAGAAAGGTCAATTCAGAGCGTTACATATTAATTTCATTATGCACTAACTATAGTCGCCTGTCTACAGAATTCTTTGATTTATTCATGCCTCTTCATTGAAAGGCCGCAGTACACAGGTTATACTGTAATTCCCAGCTGAGCGAGTGCTGTATGACGTAATGATGCACTTAGCTCCGCCTTAGCATGCGGTTTCCATAACAGGTTCATGACTTGTTTATTTCTGCCATACCCAGATACAAAACTGAACAATATGCGATATATTTTTCAGCTTCTCGCTGAAATAGAGCCCATTCATTGGCTGGGATCCTAGGGCAAATGGTAACAAAAGAAATCAGACGGTC
This sequence comes from Gari tellinella, assembly GCA_922989275.2. Classification (NCBI taxonomy): domain Eukaryota; kingdom Metazoa; phylum Mollusca; class Bivalvia; order Cardiida; family Psammobiidae; genus Gari; species Gari tellinella. The sequence continues at coordinate 7,254,154 of OV277870.1, read as the reverse complement.
CCCACGACTAAGTTATAAGTGAGCTTCACTTTAGCTATGGTTTTAGCAACTCATGTATTCGTTCTTGAGTGCGGACGAACTTACGGACGCCCAACAAAAGAGCTTACAGTGATCTTTGTTCAGGTGAGCCAAAAAGGCGACCCAAAGCCTAAGTAAAACTTTAGGCAAAGAAATTGATAGACAAACAAAGAACAGTATAAACAGCAGATTGAATTTATGTCACTTGAAAAGGGGAATCCTTAGAACTGTAAGCAACTTGTTACATTGTTATAGAAAATACCTGTTTGATTTTGTTCACAGCTACATTCCTCTGGCAATCTTGAATGTCCGTCAAACCAGTCATCTTTTGTAAGAACTCCAGCAAAGTCTTCATGTATCGACTTAACTCTGAATCTTCCACAGTTAAATATCCTGAATGACACAAGGCATTACGAACATCCAGTAGCTGAAATTGGTAAAACAATGGTTATTTGATAGCTGCTAAATCTACATAATAAATGTATAACATCGGCCATGGTGGCAATATACGTCTCACCTGAGTGCCATAGATGTGAAGTACGATATACCAGAATTGCTAGAGGTCAACTAGGTTTTGCATTACGCGCACACAAAATATCTTACCTTTGTGCGTTCTGGTTACTGACGATAATAACCGTAAAGGCAGCCAGAGTTCTACATCGTTTCACCTTTGCAAGGAACCAAACAATGAACAGTCATGCTGAATATTATTACCTGCCATGATTTGTAAGGTTTAGAGGTTATGCCATTTTTATTGTCGAACTAGATATTCTAAATGCTTTGAAAGACTATCACCTGATGAATTTTTAGGAAAAATAATTTTTTTCTAAATCTGACGGCCAGCTAGTTTTATAGGTTAGGAATTTGGTTGCCATAGCAAATAAGAACTAGTGGGATGCTTTTCCTATAGCTAAAATTATAATAAAATAATTTACCTCTTCTACCAGACTTCTTCCGATTTTTTTCCAGAAATAATCACAGTTCTTAAACAGGCTCAGGATAGCTTGCGCATCAGCATCCTTGGCTCGTTTTGTGTTTTTACAACCAAAGCCCATGAACAGTTTAACCACTTCCCAGGCCTCTGTGGGCCATAACTGGGGATCAGTGTTCTCTGGTGATAACTGAGGACTAGGGAAGTCTATGTGGTACTTGATGCTTTCTTCAAACCACGAATTACATGTTGCACATAAACCCTTTCCATGACGGCCCCGTTTACAGATGTCTCTTGAGGTACAAATGCCACTGCATGCTGGTAGTGTTATGTCAATGTCCTTTTGAAGATGGGAATGAAAACTGGAAGCTTCATAATCAACGAAATCCCCGATCCCCTCCTTCCAATATTGCAAAGCTAATGTCCCTCGTAGCCAGTTTTTGTACTGATGGTTGTCAAATCTTGATGATGCAGCCATGCTGTGAATATAAATTATATTGTACAAGATATTGCTTTTATATATGAACTAAACAAGGGCCATCATGGCCCTAAATCGCTCATCTGGACCACCATGTAAAACTTGACCTATAGTGACCTAGATTAGGATTGGACATGACCCACAATCAACCTCCAGAGTGTTAACAAGATTTTTCTATGATTTGACCTAGTGACCTAGTTTTTGACCAGACACAATACACATTTGATTTGGACCTAGATTTGATGTAGGCAAACATTCTGACAATATTTCATTCAGATCTAATGAGATTTGAAGCCTCTAGAGTATTCACAAGGTTTTTTTCTATAATTTGACCTAGTGACCTAGTTTTTGACCGGACATAACACACATTCAAACTTGGCCTAGATATCAAGCATTTTGACCACCGTCATGAAGATCGGATGAGATTTGTAGCCTCTAGAGTGGTAACAAAATTTTCCTTTGATTTGACCTAGTGACGTAGTTTTTGACCTGACATGACTCATATTCGAAATTGACCTAGATATTAATTAGGCAAACATTCTGATCAAATTGCATTATAATCCAATGAGATTTGTAGCCTCTAGAGTGTTAACAAGGGTTTTCTATGATTTGACCTAGTGACCTAGTTTTTGCCCAGACATGACCCTCATTCGAACTTGACCTAGATTTCATCAAGACGAACACTGTCATGAAGTTTCATGAAGATCAGATGAAATTTGTAGCCGCTAGAGTGTTCACAAGGTTTTTCTATAATTTGACCTAGTGACCTAGTTTTTGACCGAACATGACCCACATTCGAACTTGACCTAGATTTCATCAAGACAAACATTGTTATGAAGTTTCATGAAGATCGGATGAAATTTGTAGCCGCTAGAGTGTTCACAAGGTTTTTCTAAAATTTGACCTAGTGACCTAGTTTTTGACCGGACATGACCCACATTCGAACTTGACCTAGATTTCATCAAGACAAACATTCTCATGAAGTTTCATGAAGATCAGATGAAATTTGTAGCAGCTAGAGTGTTCACAACCAATTTTGAACGGACGGACAGACAGGACGACGGACGACAGACATCCAGCAATCCTAAAAGCTCACCTTGGCACTTCGTGCCAGGTGAGCAAAAAAGTCTCACCTATCTCTGCCTCTATCCGCACATTTAGACTTGATACCTGCTATTACTAGCACTCCCTTCCTAAAACCACCCTCTGAACAACCATAACATTTGCCATTGTTCTCAATAAGTACAATTATGCCCCGCTTTTCCACGGCTGCAACATCGTCAGCATAAAATTGTCATCTGCTGTTTTTCTCAAAGTGAAATATTGAACATTTTGAACAAACCATTATGACGAGTGACAAACAATTTGAATCTTAATCGGACGTCGCAAGGTGTGTTGTTGTAGAGAAGGAGCACTGTAGTTTGGTTTGTCTAGCACTTGCACGTTTTGGAAACCAAAGCTTGATAGAAAATATATTGTTGCAGCTTAATCATGGAACAATGTCAAATGTTAGGAGTTTTCTTTAATAAAACGTGATGTTCATATCAATGCGTATCAGCACGTGAAGTTGTATAACATTTGCTCAGATACCGGTACTCAGTCCAAATCCGACGTACACCGAAATAATCTAGACCACAGGTCAAATTGAAACGTCAAAGTCACCAAACTGAAATACAACTTGCTTCACTTACCAATAGGCATCAGTATATGAGGTTATATGGCACTGGCACTAGCTGCAGTGCTTAAGTCCGTTTATAAATGATCTAAACAAAGAAATGTGATCTAGGTAACATGATGACATGGTCAAATTACAAGGTCACCAAACTACGAAGCAATGCGCTGCATTCGCCGATGTGCATTAGCATATCAATATGTGTGACCGTTCCAAACTGTGCAATACTAAGTCTAAAATGAACTAAACACAAAATATTAATCAATATCACATAGGACAAGGTCACCAGACTGAAATGAAACATAGTGTATTCATAAATGCGTATCAGCATGTGAAATTGCATAATCATAGCTGCAATACTAAATCCATAACAGCCTAAATAGAACACTTTATCAGGCCACCAAGACTCACTATATTGCAATGTCTAAAATGAACTAAACACAAAATATTAATCATTATTACACCTCGCTTTAAGTTACAATGTTAATTTCCCATAGACCAAAATTAAAAATGTTGCATGTCTTTTACATCTATCCAAAAAATATACAGTCTATATGGAACTTGGCAGAACGTTTTAAAAGGCAGGTAACTCCTAATAAATTAAGGTATTTTCTGTACAAGTTGCTTCCCTTTGTCCATTCCCCTTACAGTTACACGAATCTAAGCACCTAGACAAGATCACGTTTTTTCTGACCAAACTCACTTGTCACCAGACGCCAACAAACGATTTACCACCATTTCGGAAGAGGATACTTGCCAAGTAGACAATGAAAAGACGCTGTGTCTTCAATCTACTTGTCATAACGTTTTTCTTTCTTTCTTATAATATAATTATAAAAACTGTGATGTCGTAGACGTCAACGTCATTTCCCGAGTAACATGCACACACGCGCTAAATTGGTATTCACAACACATTTTATGAAATATGAATGCCACCATTTCAAAGCCAGGGTTGATAAGCTCGGTGTAAAAAAATAAATATTAGATGGCAGTTTGCGTGACATTCTAATTGTCAACCCACGAAAACAAAAATGTCACCCTCGGCTAGGCCTCGGGTGACATTCTGTTTCTCGGGTTGACAATTTGAATGCCACACTAACTGCATCTAATATTTATATAATATCACATAGGACAGGGTCACCAGACAGAAATGAAACATAATGTTTTCCAAATGCGCATCAGCATGTGAAATTGCATAATCGTAGCTGCAATACAAAATTAATAACAGACCTAAATGAAACACTTTATCATGGTCACCAAGACTCACTATATTGCAATGCAACATACGGTAGTACTCTTTAAGGTACATATGTATTTGACTTTGCGTTACCATAACTGCAGGACATTGTCCATAACTGAGTATCCTAAAAGCAAAAGATTTTGAGCAAAATGTTCAGGCCTGAACAGTTTTCCAGTTTGACCCTACAACATCAATCGAAATGTGTCATCTACTCATAACAAACCGCTCTACCAGATACAATAACAGTATGTTGAACAGTAAAACGATGAATAGGTTGTTGATTAGAAATAATTTGTTGTAAAGAAAACCTAACCAAATTAAACTAGAACGGCTATCACTAAAGGTGATAAATACCCCCAGTATACTAGTATACAGCACTCTGTCACACTCTGCAGACGTTTTCAATAAGGTTTTATAATAAGGTCAAAGGTGTAAGCCTAGGTCAAAATGACTTAAAATGGTATATGCCACTCTGCACTCCCAACATATAATAATATTTACATTCACCGATCACCCTGTAAAGTCTTTATGTAATCCTATTCAAAATTTGCGGTACATCTGCCGATGAACCTACACTTCGGAACTGGTTTTAGCCAGTTCGGATTTCGCCCGTGCTATTCGTGGACTTCTTCAAATAGACTACATCGGGCACTAATAACACTAAGCTCCCATTGGTCGACGGTCATATGACACTAGCGGAGTGATACAGACCCATAGGTCGTTGCCATCGCGTTGCTATGTGTGTAAATGGGTTAAGAAAACAACCGCGACCTGTATTTTTAGAATGTGCTTTGGCAATAGATATTCAAGTTGCACTGTTATTTGTTTGCCTTGTAAGTCTTTTCCATTCACAGAGAGAAAGTTTACTGGAAAAAATCCTGAATTTTTAATACAGTTAGAGTACATGTAGTTGGGACTACTTTCTCACCATATTTAGAAACTGGAATGGCTATTACATCGACATTACATCTATCAAACCTCTTTGACCGGTATATGATAAATTCTTATACAGAAAAACAAATCTGGCCAATAAACACATTAAATTGACAAGACAGAAAATATAAATATAAATATAAGGAATAAACAACATCTCTTTGCCGCTCATGACGGTATGACTACATTAGCTTCGGGGGGTAAATTTAAAGAAAACGCCAATTTACCCCCTGCGAAGCTAATGTAGTCATACCGTCAAAAATATGTTGTTTATTCCTATAATAACAACACACCAGGTTTGGTAATCGTGGATGATAGGGTAAAAGAGATATGCTCTAGACAATTTGTTTTTCATAACCAAGGTTAGAGGTCAATTTCAAGGTCAAAGTCACAGAGATTTGAAATTAGTGTCTTGCACATCTACTACTCCTGAGTAACGTTTATGCCAAGTATCAGTTGAAAATGAAGGAGGAGTTGAAAGTACAAGATTTTGCAGACAGACCGACCGACGATCAACGACCGACAGACAGGCTGATTCCAGTATACCCCCCTCAAACTCTGTTTGTGGGGGTATAATTATTGAATGGCATTGACCCATTGATTTCTAAAATATAGATAATAAGGGAAAGTTTTCTTGTCATGACAAAACTGCCTCCAAATATTAAGGTCGAGTACCTCTGGGCAAATTTAGGTATCCACGAGGTTATGATGGCTTTACGCACAAGACGTCTGAGATGGTATGGTCACAATGCATGTACCAAGTCTTGCATAGAATCGATTATGAGCTTGCCCATTCCTGGCCCCAGAGGGCGTAGGATACCGAGACAGACATGGTCTGGATGTGTCAGGGCTGACATGAGGTATGAAACCTTGGCGACATTGATCCACTATATAGATTGGAGTAGATATTAGGTGTTAGACACTCTAGCCACTTGCTTCCAACCCCAGCAACTGGGACACCCGCAGCAATTGGAAACTAAACTCTCGATTAACATTACTAAGATAGAATGAGTGTTCGGATGTTGACACCAGGAACACATTACATTACAATACTGAATGAATTAGCTTTCCTTTACTTTGCTTTGAGCGAAATATATTAAAGCATGTACCTTTATATATGAAGGACATGTACAGACTGAAACTGGTAGATATTGGCCGCCGGCTGACAAAATTAAGCCAGGACCGTATGAAATCTTTATCAGACTAAGTCGATTAATCGGAACAGCTCTAATCTGTATATAAAATATACATACAGAGAAGAAATATTATTCTCTCAGCATTTTCACTCTAAGTAAAGTCCTGGTTTTCTTGTCACTCCACACCTCTGTATTTCAGTTTGCAACCATCATATGTGCTCTCAAGTACTTAATAGTAGATAGTGTGCCTTGTTGGCATGGCAACAAGAACGGTAAATCTACCCATTAAACTTAAAACAAGAGCCCCATGGGGCATAATTCGCTCACCTGAGAATAGCTGAAAAATGGAGATATTGATTTATGTCCAGGACTGACCTAGATATGCAACAGACCGGAACAATTTGAACAAAATATGTGGTAAAGTATATTTAAAAGTGTCTCCATACAAAATATAAAAGCTATATTAGAGTCACAGAAGAAGATGTTTGAAATTTTCTCTATATAACTCTATGTAAAACTGTGACCCCGGGGCGGGGACAATTTTAACCCCAGGGGCATAATTTGAACAAACTTGATAGAGGACCTGTAGGCGATGATATGTGCCAAATATCTATGCTCTGGCCCTTGTAGTTTTAGACAAAAAGATTTTTCAAGTTTTCATTGAAAAAGATCTATTTTTAGCTCTTGTGACCTAGTTATGCAACCAACCAGAACCATTTGTACAATTTTGGTATTGGACATCTAGAAGTGTCACTATTCCAAATATCAAAGCTCTGGCCATATTAGTTTCAGAGAAAAAGACGTTTGAAAATTTCACTATATAACTAGAGCTATGTAAAATTGTGACCCCCAGGGCGGGTCCAGTTTTGACCCCAGGCGCATAATTTGAACAAACTTGATAGAGGACCTGTATGCGATTCTATGTGCCAAATATCTAAGCTCTGGCCCTTGTAGTTTCAGACAAGAAGATTTTTTTAAGTTTTAATTGAAAAAATCTATTTTTATCCCCTGTGACCTAGTTATGCAACCAACCAGAACCATTTGAACAAATTTGGTAAAGGACATCTAGAAGTGTCACAATGCCAAATATCAAAGCTCTGGCTTTGAAAATTTCACTATATAACTCTATGTAAAACTGTGACCCCCGGGGCGGGACCGATTTTGACCCCAGGCCCCAGGGACATAATTTGAACAAACTTGATAGAGGACCTGTAGATAATGATATGTGCCAAATATCTTAATTCTGGCTCTTCCAGTTTTGGGCGAGAAGATTTTTTAAGATTTCCTTATTTTTTCACTTTGGTTGCCATGGCAACCAGAGTTCTGCATTGTTTTTTATTCTTTGAACAAATTTGAAAGAGCTTGACCCAAGGAACATTTCTGTAAAATTTGGTTGAATTCTGTCAAGTGGTAAAGGAGGACATGTCATTTGAAGCAATTGATAACGACGACTGACGACGCACACCGCACGACGGGCACAGGGCCATCCCAATAGCTCACCTTGACCCTTTGGCTCAGGTGAGCTAAAAGCGTATCTGCAGGCAAACTTATATGTTGATACATAGTTTAAATGACTCACATACCCTTAGTCAACCCTCACAGGGCTCGCTAGGGGTATGTGACCGTAACGCTAATTTCAAATATTAGAGGTACGGTCGATCACGTACCCCTAGTCACTACCTAAATGGAATGCACTTTCGTCAAGATAAGGTACACGCACATTTTAACCGATATTGGTGCAATTAAAATAGGAAAAGTATGTGACCTACATTCACTAGAATCCCGCGTAAGGGTTTATTCTGTACCAAGAAGCGTATTAATTTTATCCAAAATATCATTCGGAATACCGCGGTCACTTCGCTTCAAACTTGAACACACCTTGTCATACAGTGCCGATTTCCCATACGATCGAGGTATAACAGGATTGAATATATCAAATGCATAGCAACCAATAACGCTTCGTTTCTACTACAAGCGGTGCTTGTAGGAAACGAATATTGCGTAGAATCTTCTTTTAAAATCTAAATAAATTAATAGATCTATTTTTGAAATTTTGAAAAATGGAAAATAATAGCCGGCAGAAATATTGGAATAGCCGGCGACCGGCTTTTATGGGAAACCCTGCTGACGCTGAATTGCCGTCTGCTTTCAATGTATCATCTTTGGAGAAGCTCAAAATCTTCTTTATGCTTTTCAAATTGAACAAAAATTGAAATTCAGTGCCTAATAATTTGGATCAAGATCACATGCCGCGTAACGTGGCATCTTCTCTGAATCCAAACTGTTTGCAAATGTAAGCCAAGCGGCACTTAGCATTGCAACGGTTACCTGGTCAATTCTCGGGCAGTGCAAGAGTTAAACAGGTGTCATCATGTTCACAACGTGCACAATATAAATACGAAAGAAGACTCAAGCAGGAAACGCAACACAAACAATACACCCATCTCTAAAGCAGAACACACACACAGCCATACCATAACAAACACACACACACACACAACCACACACACACACACGCAATACCATTCCTTCATCCACACACTAAATAGAAAACAACACGCAAGACAAACATAAAGCTAAGTGAACATAGGAGCCGGCCTTGGTACGGTCAGTAGCAATCAATAATCAATTATAAATTAATTAACCATTAACAACCACTGGGGGGTTAAACCTGGGTTTAGGGGCGCCCAATCTCACACTTATCTCCTATATTCACCTATAAAGACGAACAGTGTACATAAAATATAAACCCTGTTCCACAACCTTACAATCAAAAGACCGCCAGCACAGTAAGTAAATACATGTAAAAAGTATAAGTATACAAAAAGTATACAATAACAGAATGGTAAACTGTCCGGCATACAGTCCGTTTTAGATCGCATGGCACATCAACATAACCGTCAGGGCTCCAGATAAGCCCGCGTACTCAGTGAAATACGCGAACGTTTCGACCGTGTACGCATTAATTTCAAAATATTGAAGTACTGTGTACGCGAGAAATTCTCAGGGACGTGTGTATCAATTCAAAAGCCGAGTTTTTGTCATACCTAGATTTGAAATAGTTAACCGCGACATAGTCAAATTTTATTGATTTGCGGTCTCGTAGCTTCGTTTTTATCGTATGGTAATTTTTACTTGCGCACCGTTAGCAAAGGGAGGTTACTGCGCACTCGCATATACATCTATATCTTCATTGATATAATTACGGACGATAAAATCCAAGTTCTCCGAAAGGTGTTTTGGTTGAAATGTCAATCTTAGCATGGAAGAATCTACATCTACATCATACTTTGACGTAGTCGATCGTGTCAGAGAAACGATAGAAAGTTGGAAACAGCTATCTGATTGAAAAGAAACTTACACCTAAAGAAACGTGTGGTAGTTTGTTGAACGATATAAATTCCAACGTTGTTTCATGGGTGGAGAAAAAAACCGCATAAGCGGCTAAAATGTTAGATTCTTGAAAATCGTAATTTACATACATCGTAACATGTATCTTCTACTTCTTCTTTATTACTCCCTACTGTCAATTTCTGACAATGACAGGGAGGTCGGGGACAGTGTTACAAAGGTAAAACATAATGATAAACAATGCAGATAAGAGCTAAAAGATCAATTATAAACAGAGGTTAAAAAAGTTTAAAAACAACTAATGCAGTTAGGGGTTGTGAGATCTGAGGCTTAGTGCTGTGTGGTAGTTTATTCCAAAGTCTGATGGTACGTGGAAAGAATGAGTTTGAGTGATACTGTGTTCTCGTAGAGAAATGTATGACAAAGTTGATATTTCTGGATGGATGGAGATGTTTATGGTCTACAACTATTAGGTTATTTAAAATTGTGTATAGCATTATTACTGAGGCATTATTTCTCCTTTCTTCTAAATTTGGTTATTTGACTCGCGATATGCCGATGAATTGAAAATCCATGTGTACTGATTAAAAAATCTGGGGACTGATTGTTTTCAAAATTGATCAGTACTGTACTGATTAGAAGAAAAATTATCTGGAGCCCTGAATAACCTACTTAAAATGTAAACAAAAATACCTGTTTTATTGGTCTCATTCAGTCTTTTACATTTAAGACCCCAGCACTCGGCCGTGCCGTGGCCTAGTGGTATAGGCAGAGGTGTTATGTATGATATGTCCCGGGTTCAAATCTCGCCGACGGAATTTTTCTTCTTTTTTTGCATTTGCCAAAACATGCTTCAGTCAAGGTAAATCATGCTGGGGTTGTGTCTTGTGGTAATGCTTAAAATATCAATTTTTTCATTCTTAAAAGAACACATTTGATTTGCAGCTGTGACTAAGCACTCTACGCAGCGAGTCACTATACTTCATGGTAAGAGCACAGACTACGAAGAAAGTCCCCAGAAGAACCATTTTAAACAACAAGAAAATGTCCCATAAAGAGCGGAAAGTCAGAAAAAAACAAAATTGATCATTGATGATTTTGATTAAAAAAAAAGAGTGTTGCCCGCAGTGAGATTCGAACCAACACTCACTATACTATTCAATAGTCCCAATATACTGCCGATATTACCTCTGGACTACACGGCCACTTACCTGTAGAGATTGGTTTAAACATCTTTGAGTCTGTCCTTTTACCTGCAATGTTTGTAAACATTGGGAACAATAGGTGTGCCATACGATCTAATTTTACCTGTACATGTGATAACTACCAGCGGCAGAGTCTTTCTAACGCTTTGTGAGGCTTTGAACTGTCTACCTGAACGGCAGACGATTCCTACCGTTATGAATTTTCCCCAGCATACTTTAATCACTTGGTTGGGACTTTGTGTCATTCATTATGTAATCCTATACACATGTGATAATATCCTGCCACGTGTAGGCTGGAATGACCCAATTAAGTGTTCAATTAAGCGTGTAGGCATCCCTCTCACAGCATGTGTTTGATCAGGGATGACAACCTGTCATCGGTCATGCTCTGTGAAATTACTCAATGAGATCGCTTAGATTTAGAACAGAACAGAACAGAACAAATCTTTTATTGTCACCCAGGTATAAACATACAACATGGGGAGAGCTCAGCTAGGCAAATAGTAATTGACAGATGTAAACACAGGGTGAAACGGACATCACGTTTCTGTAAAGTCATTTTTAAGCAGGAGTTATAATCCTCCCAATCACATGAAATATCCACTAAATAACTAATCATTTCCCGAGGGTACCACAAGAGAATATCGGCGATCGAGTCTATTTTAGCATCAGTTTAAGTCGATAGTAAAGACTAGGTGTTGAATTGCGCTGTTTACCTTGTATCTATAGAAGTATAGTAAAAAAAAAATTTTTTTTTTTTTAAAAAGGGGGGGGGGGGGTGTTAATAGATAATAAAGTATGTGTCAAGTACCTGTGGGTGCGCCCAGCGTCTCGCCGATTTTATCTTAGCATACAACTTAAATTGCCTTTGGCTAGATTCATCCAGTGCTGGGAGATAAGCAATTACGTAATCAAACAGTGTGCATGCTAATATTTTCCAGTTAGAATCACAAACCTTGAATACACATGTGTCATGATTTCTAGTAAAATCCGTCTGGCTACACAATTAAGTGTCACTGTGTGTTCTGGGCCCGTATTCTGAAACACTCTTAGATAACTTTTACTCTAAGTAAATCAATATTCTCTTAGTTTTCGGCAATTTAGTCTAAGTATTTGATGATATACTCTTAGAAAGTGAAAAAAACTAAGATAATTCTAAACTCGACAGATTTCACTAAGTATAACGATATACTCTTAGAAAATCAATATAGTCTTAGTTTTCGGTCATTTCAACTAAGTATTTGGGGATTCCCTCTTAGAAAGATGAAAAAAACTAAGAAAATTCTCAACTCGCCAAATTTACTATAGAATTTTCTCAAAACTTTAGAAAACTGTGAACCTCTCTTAACTTTTTAGAATTTTCTAGGATTAGAACACGAACGTTTATTAAGCAGTAATAACAGGTAGAATAGATAATTCATTGAATAAAAATCGTTTATAGACCTATAGATACGTTTAGCGGATGTTTTTGAGCCGACGTTTGTGTTTGAGTGGCTTCGTGAAATTGGGTCAAAGTCTGGGTGGGGTAACGTCATTACAAAGGACTGGGATTACTGTTTAAGACATTATTACATACTGTCTTCATCGCGAAAACGTGGAAAAGATCGATATCTATTCAAAGTCTATATGTTTAGTAATAAATGACCACTGTATGTACCAAAACTAGTGTAAATACATAATTAGGTTCACAATTATAATGAACTAACAAGCCAAATTTCAACGAAGTCGCCGTAGCTCAATCGATAGCGAGTCTTACTTGCATGTCGGGGGTCGCCGGTTCGAGCCACACAGGGTACGATCTTTTTTTTCCTTAACAACCCCCTTCTTTTTTTCTTTTTTTTAAAAATCATCATTATTTCTATAGATTCGTTTTTTAAGATTCAAATAACTGCTTAATTCTTTCAATGCCAAACTTTCATAATAGTTTACTTCTTCACCGTTTCATTGTCGTCTGCTTCAATTTTGTTGTCTGCAATATCGTTTCAAAGTAAATTGTAAGGCAGTATGACTGAAAAGAATTCAATACGAGTGCCAAATAGTTTGGATCCTCATCAGACGCCGCATTACGCGGCGTCTGATCAAGGTCCAAACTGATTGCAAACGTGCTTTTAGGCGCCATTGAGAGTGAAAGGGTTAAAGCATGCTAAAATTGAAGTAAAAGTCTCCAATTAGAAATGTTCCTTCTTATTGTCAGCCTGCTAGTTCTAGTAATGATTTTCATGTTTCTACTATTTCTTGATATTTGAAAAGCATTAAGAAAAGTGTCCTGCAGATTGATGTTTAACCATTGTCATGCAGAATTGTCATCTGCTGCAACACACATCATCTGCAGAAAACAACATAATCAATTTGATACTTTCAAAACTTAAAAACAGTAAAATATGACTAACTGGCAAACAAGTTTGGATCATATCAGACGCCGCATTACGCGGCGTCTGATCTGGATCTTTACTGTATAGAAACTGTTAACAAATTTTATCCAAGTCGCGCTTAGCATAATAAGAGGTTTTTTTTTTTAAAGCAGGCTGCAAATAAGAAGAAACCTTTAATTGGAGACTTTTACATCAATTCTAGCATGCTTTAACCCTTTCACTCTGGCGCCTAAATGCGCGTTTGCAAACAGATTGGATCTATTATCAGGATCCAAACTATTTGGCACTCGTATTGAATTCTTTTCAGTCATACACTTAACTTTAAAAAGATACTGCAGACAAAAGAATTGAAGCAGACGACAATGAAACTGTGAGAATTAGACTCACTCTCGCCTAAAGGAACGTTTGCAAACATTTTGCACCTTGATCAGACGCCGCGTTTCGCGAAACGCGGCGTCTGATCAGGATCCAAACTGTTTGACACTCGTATTGGATTATTTTCAGTTATACTTCCTTACATTTAAGGCTTTGAAACGATATTGCAGGCAACAAAATTGAAGCAGACGACAAGAACATTTAAAGGAGTGAACTATCACAAAAGTTTGGCAGTGGAAGGATAAAGCAGTTATTTGTATTTAAAGAAATTAATCTATGGAACTAGTGATGATAATTAAAAAAAATAGAAGGGGGTTGTTAAGAAAAAAAATATCGTACCCTGTGTGGCTCGAACCGGCTACCCCCGCCATGCCAGGCAGAGTCGCTATCGATTGAGCTACGGCGACTTCGTTGAAATTTGGCTTGTTAGTTAATTATAATTGTGAACCTAATTATGTATTTACGCTTATTGATAAACACTTTTTATTCAATTAATTATCTATTCTACTTATTCTATAAACGGGAGAAGAAAACAAACCCGAAAACTACAGCGCAAATAAACAGTCACACATGTTAGTATGCGAGAAGAGTGACGTCATTTTAGTCGGGAAAGTCCCTGACAACGGCCATAATTTACTCTTAGTTTTTTTTTCGCTAAGAAAATAATTTAGTATTTTCTTAGAGTAAAAGTTAGCGAAAAATAATCTTAGTTGAAAATGTTAGAGTTTAGAAATTTCTAATTAAAATACTTAGAATGTTTCAGAATACGGCCCCTGATGATTTCTCTGTTGATATATTACCACAGGGGGCCACGGACAAATTTAAAATGTACCCTGTTAATATGATATACACTGAAAATATTTTCTAAACGTCCACTCAGAACTAAAGGTGCTACCGGTACTCTATAATCCAGATGCCAAAATTTACATTTTTCATGAGATGAAAATGTTTTATAATAGGAAAAAAAGTTTCATTGAAATTGATCACGAATTATGGAAAATATGATTGAAATTGTAACCTAACCCTAAAATGAAAAGTCACAATGTCATGAATGACATTTGTCTGTTGGGCTATTAGCTTTCAACGTGACATTGGTGCCATATGTAGCACTTAAATGATTACTTTGAATAAATACAATGTAAGTATTGATGGAATATTGTTCAAATGGCACTGAAATAAAAATACTAAGGCAACTCCTGGTCTGTTTTCTTATAATATGTAAAATACCAAAAATGCCACTAGCTATCAACAGTGGCTTAGTGACATTTACAGAATACTTAAAGAATGCCACCCTAAACGGTTTCTGCGACGTGCAATGTATCAATAAAAAAGGTTATTTTGAGCCGCCGAGTTAAAATTTTGCTTTTAAACGATTGGCGCTGAAGCCGTAAACGCAGTTACGTTACGTTAATTTGACATATTCGACGGTCCATACATGCACGAGCTGTCACCGTAGACGCGTAGAAACATACGAGCAAGTGAGTGATGACCAAAATGCAAGATTCAATATACGTGAGTTTTTCATCTGTAGACGCTAATGACGTTAGTCTTTACACTTCCGGTCAGACAAAATGTCCTCAAAACAAGCAGATATTGGCGAACAACATGTTGAAATGCTTTGCAGTTGGTATAATAATATCTTGATGTTTAATGTTTAGCTTATGAAAACGATTTTAGGGCACACAGGACCTTAAACGTCCATGACGTTAACGTGGTAGTTCAGGTTGGCTCTGAATACAACATTTCGAGCGCTCTTGTGATTAGTCCAATCCGCTTTCTGGGCATATTAAATGATTTTCTGTTAGGACGATTGATGACCAACAAATAATCGAAAGCCGTGTTTACTAAAGTCCCCATACATGCACATTTCGCACATGCAAAATACCTAAACCATCGAATTTGGAGGTGTGATGTAACGTAGAGAGAGACTCAAAATTCAAGAACTCAATTCAATGCACATTCAACCTAGTACTTGAAATAAAACTTATTACGTCAGGGTACCATTTCCTGTTTCGAAAAGTATGAGTTTAAAAAGTGGACGTTTAGAAAATATTTTCAGTGTAGTGTATTATTATAGGAGGCTGCTGTTCCCCTATTTTTGTGTTTCAGGCCCTTGTGGCCGATAATCTGATGAAGTCGCGGCTCGCCGCAAACATCAAAGACTAAAATATTTGGTGACCGTCTTCAACCCTAGTGACGAGTAGAGTTCAAAGGGTTAAGATTTTGGTGACGGTCTACAACTTTATGTCGATTACAGTGTCAAACTGCAGCTGCAGATTTTGTCCAGTGTCAGATATATATCTAGATAAATATATATAAGTGAACCCACAGAGCTAGGTCATTGAATCAAAATGGGCGGGGCTCCTCAAATCTGTTTTGATGTTTTAACACCTTGTGTGTAAATCGTGTCTGAGTAACTCAGTACGAAAAGTATCATGGATAATTTTGGATGCTTTTAGAGGCAAACATTCAAGGTGATTATCTGATATCATTTATTTTAGACTTTTTACTGTCAACTTAATCAAACTTTCAGCGGTTTGGGAAAACATCAGTAGTTTAGAGATGCCGATGTTTCTTTTGACGTTCGGCCATATTGGCATAAGTTTTACTTGTAGTGATATGTTTGAACATTGATCTATAGATGTTGAACCAAACATTTTCAATTTTGTCTTGGGCCATTGATAAAAATAATTATTTTTTGCTAGCCCAAGACTTGGAAGAAATAGATTTTTTTTCAAATCTAAGCATTTTAAAAATTGGCCCATAAAATTTCAAAATGTCACAGATTTTTTAAATGTCACATAAAAAACAAGAGGGCCTGAAGGCCCTGATATCGCTCACCATTTGTAATGAAGCCTGATAGCTTTACCTTTGAATTTCACCCGTTTTATTCTAAATCCATTCAAGTTTGTCGACCTACTGTAGTATAGTAGAGTACATCAAAGGCAGATAACTAGAGCACGCCCTGTAATCTCTGGCTCCCTCACATTTTCGCGATGTATTGAAAAAAGAGCCAAAGAAACTTCCGAGAAGCATCCAAAGACAGGATATGGCCACGAAAGGTAAGACAAACAATGCATCGTGCACATATTTCTTCCTCTAAAAAAGTCAATGAGTGTTTTTTCAAAAATCGGGCTTCGTCATTCCACATAGAATTGATCATACCTTAAGTCCGTGTTGATTGATTTTCAAAACAATTTTATTTGTAGCCGTTACATTGAACCAAAGTTTGGAGAATGACCCGATCAAAACCGAAAGTAGACAAAAAACACCCCTGTTCAATGTTTTATTCCTAATTCCATCAGTTAAAACGTGGAGCTTTATTGATTGATAGATAATTGTTTGATTTTGCATCATATTACTTTATCAATCATTATAACCATGTCTTGCTGGCCAATTTAATCGATTGAGAAGGAGCCTGTGTTATGGAGAGGGAGCGAAGATGCAGAGATGGAGCCAACGTATGCACAAACTGATTATGTTTCAAAAACACATTGAGAATTTCATTTTTTTAAAACATTGAAGTATCTGTAATAGCTCGATATTTAAAGTAAAGATATGAGTAATACAGGAGACACTAGCTTTATATAAACCACACGGTCGTTCAACAAAACATCAAGCATACATAATTTTAAGTCTATCGGAAGACAAATGGAGAGGAAAATGGATGAGTATAATTATTACAAACATACTTTTAGATTAACTGGAAGATGAAAATTGTAGATTTATTTCAAATGCTGAACGTAAATTTTAATTTAGAATAACAATTTATATGTTGGAAAACGCTTTAAAATGAAACAAAAATCAATATGAATATGCTAGAAAATATATTTAGAAGGCTCCTTTTAATTCGAGTGGGATACACCAGTTTTAAGTTGTAATGTCGGTATCAACATTGTGTTCCTTGAAGACTATCAATGCATCAAGGAATGTATCATATGCTTCATCACGTGGCTTCTCATAAGACGGACACAACTCATCAAAATTGAAGTCTATCTCAGACGAAGATGGGCTGGTGGTTGCAATATCTGAATACAAAATGGTTGATTCATCTTTATGGGTGGTTGAAAAATCTAAATGAATTTTGGCCGATCTCTTTGAAGGGGAACAGATGGAGTAGCTGCGATTAACTTGTGACAATTTTGGTCGCTTAGTAAATGGTGATCTAAAGGGTGTTAGTTTTCTGCAGTGGATGGTTCTTTTTCGATTTGAGATTGGTGTGCTTGTCAATGTCAGTCTTCCTATGTTCACCCTTGCTCGTGACTTGAAATGCTTTTTTGATGTCAAGAGAGTCTTGCGTTGTCTTTTAAATACACCCATCTGGAAATATAAATATGCAAGCTTAAGACAATTTGCAACAATTCACGTTATATCTCTATCAGTTATTTAATAATTTAATAAAATAAAAAAATAAGAACAGTGTCGATTTTTAATTAAATCCTAGCTGATAAGGATCAGCAAGATATTTATTTTAATAACAAATTTACAAGCTTGAGTTTTATGCGATATATTTCTCTTTTTTAGTTATAAAAATGATCACCAAATTTTATTCATTGAATTCGTTATTTTACAGATATGTTACTGTGTTCTAAATAGTTTGACACCAAACAAATCAACGTCTTTTTCGAAGAAGACGTAATTTGCACATTTGCTAATACTACTTGAAATGCGTTCATTGGTGGCTCCCTCTCGGCATATTGGCTCCCTCTCTATAACGCAGGCTCCATCTCAATCGATAAATTCGCGAGTATGACGGGAATATAATGATTTGTAAACGTAATATGATTAAAAATCAAACAAGTATCTATCAAGGAATAACGTTCTATGCTTAAAGTAATGAAATTCGAAATAAAACATTGATCAGAGGTGTTTTTTGTCTACTTTCGTTTTTGATCGGGTCATTCTCCAAACTTTGGTTCAATGTAACGGCTACAAACAAAATTGTTTTGCAAATCAATATACACGGACTTAAGGTATGATCAATTCCATGTGGAATAACGAAGCCCGATTTTTAGAATAACACTTAATGACTTTTATAGAGGAAGAAATATGTGCACGATGCATCGTTTGTCTTACCTTTCGTGGCCATTTCCTGTCTTTGGATGCTTCTCGGAAGTTTCTTTGGCTCTTTTTTCAATACATCGCAAAAATGTGAGGGAGCCAGAGATTACAGGGCGTGTAGAGCCTAAACAATACTGAAATTAAGCCTTTTTCTAGCATTTCAAAGTATATCAAGGGCAGGTAACTATTGCCACAATGATTACATTTCAACAATAATTGCACTCCTTCGAGAACGTATAGCTACATCCTTTGAGTACAAGTATAATCAAAATCCATTGAAAACTGTAGTTGCAAGAGTGTAAACGCTGTAAAATATGGCATTTTCAGCAATTCAAAGGTAGATATCTCTTGATCTATTTGTCTGATTCCGACCATAATCACCCTTTTTCCAACTCTTATGGTCATATACAATATGGGCAAGTTTGAGAGAGGTTGGATAAATAGTGTGGCCTCTAGAGCGTAAACACTGTTAAATATATCATTTTCAGCAATTCAAAGGTAGATAACTCTTGACCTATTGATCCGATTACAATCAAAATTAAACTTATCCGAAGTCTTATGGTAATATACAATCTGAGTAAGTTTGAGAAAGATTGGATAAAACTTGTGGCCTCTAGAGTGTAAACATCGTTAAATATGGCATTTTCAGCAATTCAAAGGTATATAACTCTCCACCTATAAGTCTGCTTTCAACCATAATCACTCATCTGAACTCTTATAGTAATATACAATCTGAGCAAGTTTAAGAAAGATTTGATAAAAATTGTGAACTCTAGAGTGTAAACACCGTTAAAAATGGCATTTTCAGCAATTCAAAGGTAGATTACTCTTGATCTATTTGTCTTATTTCAACCAAAATCAAACTCATCCGAACTCTTATGGTCATATACAATCTGGGCAGGTTTTAGAAAGATTGGATAAATACTGTGGCCTCTAGAGTGTAAACACCGTTAACTATGGCATTTTCAGCAATTCAAAGGTAGATAACTCTTGATCTATTTGTCCGATTTCAACCAAAATCGAACCCTTTCGAACTCTGATGGTCATATACAATCTGGGCAGGTTTTAGAAAGATTGGATAAATACTGTGGCCTCTAGAGTGTAAACACTGTTAAATATGGCATTTTCAGCAGTTCAAAGGTAGATAACTCATGACCTATTTGTCCGATTTCAACCATAATCGAACTCATCCGAACTCTTATGGCAATATACCATCTGAGCAAGTTTGAGAAAGATTGGATAAAAATTGTGGTCTCTAGAGTGTAAACACTAAAATTGTTGACGCCGCACACCGCACGCCGGACAATCAAGGATTGCAATAGCTCACCCTGAGCTAGCTCAGGTGAGCTAATTATAGATGGTGGGCCATAGTCACATAGAAAAAAAATCTTTCCAGGTCACTGAGTCGGTAGGATAAAAACGTTACACAGTGTTCAGATGACCTAATATGGAATATACACTGCCAGTAAATTCCATATTAGGTCACCTGAAAACTGTGTAACTTATAATATCCGATGTTACCCTGTTATCTATTTACCATTATGAACTCTTCTGTTCTAAAAATAACTCTGACAGGTCAGAAAAATCGCACAATACACTTATATAATTAAACTGTGGGAAAATTTAATCAAAACCCATTCAAAAATGGTTGCTTAGTGTGTAAACACTGTTAAATACGCCCTTTATAGCATATGTGAGTACACCAAGGGCACATAACTCAAATCAAATGAACCTCAGGTTTCACTTTAAAGCTTCAGAACTTGATGCAAATAGT
This sequence comes from Gari tellinella, assembly GCA_922989275.2. Classification (NCBI taxonomy): domain Eukaryota; kingdom Metazoa; phylum Mollusca; class Bivalvia; order Cardiida; family Psammobiidae; genus Gari; species Gari tellinella. The sequence goes on along the minus strand of OV277870.1, from coordinate 7,233,608 downwards.
ATTTGTGCGACGTTTCATTAATATCCCTTCAATAGTTTTCCGGGAAAATCAGGACAAGCTTTTACAAGCATATTTGAGTACATCAAGGGCAGATAACTCTTTAAGGATAAATCAAATCATTAATGAACCTCAGGTTTCACTCAGTTTCAGATCTTGATGCATATAAACTATATTTTCAATGTGGATAGTTTTCAGAGAAAGCTTTGCACAAACATTTTAAGCATATTTGAGTACATTAAGGGCAGATAACTCTAACAAATGAACCTCATTAATTAACAAGCATTAATTACCATATTTGAGTACATCAAGGGCAGATAACTCTGTAACGAAAAATTGAATGAACCTCAAACTCGACTCGTCTTCAGATTTTCATGCATTTAACATTTATGTGAAGTTTCAATTATATCCTTAAGATAATAGATAGTTATCCAGAAAAACTCCGGACAAGCGTTTTATAGCATATTTGAGTACACCAAGGGCAGATAACTCAGTTCCGAAAACTCGAATGAATCTCAAACCCGACTCGGCTTCAGGTCGTCATGCATTTAACATTTGTGTGAAGTTTCATTAATATCCTTTCTTTCTTTCTTTCTCTATATAGAGTAAAGTACCCTAATTTCGACACCTTAAGACACATTTTCGTTGTAAAGATGAGAGTTTGTAGTGATCCTAACTTCGACACAGCAACAAACAAAACAATACATTTACCCACATTTTCTAATTACTATTGTTTATGAAAGTCCTTGAGAATGCAGCGCAATATGTTACTAACTTGATCTGCTTTGGGTTCCTTATTTCGACAGGGGGACCCCCAATTCGACACCCAAACAAAGTTTTTTAAAAAAGACATTAAAAACATACACTCCTTTCAGATTTAACATTATCTAAATCATTAATCATTTAAAACCACATTTTTGTCATATCTGTTTTGTGTTACTGGCATAAAAGCTCAAATTTAACAGCATTCTACGGGTGGATTCATGATTACTGGTGCAAACATTTTCGCGTATCTCGCTGTCTCATTTCGATCAAAACATTGTTTGCCTACCTGATGATTTTTTTAAAATGAAAATGTATTTACGATTCGAGAACTGATGTAGACTACAGAACTTTGCATAGCAAGCCGAATGTTAATGTAATAGTATGGCTTTCGCATGTACATGTATACATAGTAAGCATGCAGCCAGTGGTGTCCTAAAAGGCTACGATAATAATCCACACAACACCAAATACACAAGGAAATGAATACATGGCAATCTGTACAGATGATATTTCAAACAATATTTCATCTCTAATGCACTTGATATGTCATCCACACGTACGACATGCAGCGGATCCACTTGTTAGGGCTGCCTTCATCAGATTGATAGCCGGTGCACATTAGCTGTAGAACTTTGTCATCAGTGTCTATCAACTGTTGCTAACCCTCAGACAGTCTTCAAGATTGTGATTTGTTTTCATTAAATCTACAATATCTTAGTGACACCTATTCTGCTTTAATTCTCTTGATATTTCCCTTTGATCTTCACCTCTTTGGACTTTTTATTTTCCCTACTCTTCAAGTTTCTTTGCTTTTTTGAAACCCTGACCCAAACGGAAACCCACCTCACGGGCTACCCCCCTTCCCCACCCCAAAAGACCCCCCCCCCCCACAAAAAAAACAAGAGGGCCATGGCCCTAAATTAGCTCACCTGAGGACATTGAAGTTTGTACCTAAGTTGACTGGGCAAGACAACATTTTAATATAACTATAAATGGAGTTATCTTCCGGACAAGAATACATGACAAAAGTGAATTTTGTTGCCAAGCTTATGACCCTTATCCATGACACATCCTCTTATCAAGCTATTTCCATTTCCAATAAATGATAATTATTTCACTAGCGTCAGCAGAACTGGAATTATTTTCCTGACAATAAAATATGACAAAGGGGAAAAACAAAATATTGCTGCCCTTGTGCATGGCATTTTCTCTCATCAGTTTCTTTCCATACATAAAATTTCATTACAATAGCATCAGTAGAACTGAAGTTGTCTTCTTGACAAGAAAATATCACAAAGGGAAATAACTCGGAGTTATGGCCTTTGCAAATGGCACTTCCTCTAATTAGGCTCTTTCCAAATAGGCAATTTCATTTTACCCATTACCCCATAGCCTGTTTCTAGTTTTGAAAATAGGTGGCCACCTAATGCAGGTTGAAAGTAAAGCAGAATGCGTCTTAATGCACGCTTTGCTTTACTTTCGCATCTTACATTTTCAGGACTGTTTAAAGTGGAATTATTTTCTTAAGTAGAGGAATAAATCAAAAGCCTAAAATGCACATTTATGGGGTAATGGGTTAACAAACGTCAGTATTTATGGCGGAAGGGTTGAATCCTGGACAAGAAAAAATGACAAGACATACAGATAACTCTGACAAAACCAATATTAAACATAAGTATAAATATGGCCTAAGACATAATTACATAACTGTCAGTGGATCACTTCCAGATCCTGTTTCTCTAAGTATGAAGCAGACTGAACCATTTCTAAACTTTAGCAGACTACATATTCAGCTGACACGACCAGTGATCACTGAGGTCAAATATTATGCAACAGTTGTTGAGTATGGTAGAGCCTGCTAGGGCTTACCCTTTCCAGACTGAGATGATGTCTGCTTAAAACCTACTGTATGTGAAAACTGTACAAAAAAACAATTTAGAAAATTTTAAGTTGGTAAATGAGTGGCAAATTGTTTGGATCCAGATTAGATGCAGCTTTATGAATATGTTGCATCTGATCTGGATCCAAAATGTTTGCAAATATTGGCTATTTGCCCTTAGTATATTAAGGGTAACTCCGGTAAATACAGACAGTTCTGCTTAAATCAAAATACTGTGAAAACTGCCTAGAGCAGAACTTCAACTGCGCAGGGTGGTGTCAAGTGTGACCCTAGGGATTTCATTTTAACAAACTATAGAGGGATCCACCAGGAGATACTACTGTAAAAATATCAAAGCTTAGGGCCTAGTAGTTTTTAGCAAGAAGATTTTTTAAAGTTTTTTGCTTTTTTGCTTTTTCAAGCTGAGTTTTTGCTTTTTCTCTTTCATTTGAACAACCTCTGTAGAGAAGCATCCAAGGAACAACATGAGCAGTTTGAATCCTCCCTACAATCCACGGGTTCAGAGGAGATGTCGTTTGAAGTAAATGTGAACGGACAGACGTACTACGGACGGTGAGCGGTCACAATAGCTCATCTTGAGCCTTTGGCTCAGGTGAGCTAAAAACACAAAAAAAAACATAAAAAAAATCTGTGTCTGCCGTGATTTGAACCACTAACCACCAATTATCGAAGGTGTTAAGTGCCCTGTCTTTGTACACTCCACCATTAACACCAACGTTATTTAGCATGTATATAAATATATGTTTAGAGTGCAATATGAATCTAAATTTAGGGGTGTCGAATTAAGGAGCAATCAAATTTTTTGGAACCTTATTTCGACACCCCTAGTCTGAAGGTCAACTCGCCCAACAGACAAGCAAGGATCAGTCTACATGATAAACAACAATAATAAATGAGTTTCTGGAGTCCGTAATGGCTAAATTTTACAACAAGAGGGCCATGGCCCTAAATTCGCTCACCTGAGGACATTGAAGTTTGTACCTAAGTTGACTGGGCAAGACAACATTTTAATATAGCTATAAATGGAGTTATCTTCCGGACAAGAAAACATGACAAAAGTGAATTTTGTTGCCAAGCTTATGACCCTTATCCATGACACATCCTCTTATCAAGCTATTTCCATTTCCGGTAAATGATAATTATTTCACTAGCGTCAGCAGAACTGGAGTTATTTTCCTGACAATAAAATATGACAAAGGGGAAAACAAAATATTGCTGCCCTTATGCACTAGGCATTTTCTCTCATCAGTTTCTTTCCATACATAAAATTTCATTACAATAGCATCAGTAGACCTGGAGTTGTCTTCTTGACAAGAAAACATGACAAAGGGAAATAACTAAAAAAAACAATGATGTCAGAGTTATGGCCTTTGCAAATGGCACTTCCTCTCATTAGGCTCTTTCCAAATAGGCAATTTCATTTTACCCATTACCCCATAGCCTGCTTCTAGTTTTGAAAATAGGTGGCCACCTAAAGCAGGTTGAAAGTAAAGCAGAATGGGTCTTAATGCACACTTTGCTTTACTTTCAAACTGCTTTAAGCTACCATCTACTAGGATATAGAAACTTATTTCACATCTTACATTTTCATGACTGTTTAACCCTTTCCCCCATAGAAGCGCCTTTTAGCACATTCAGTTTATTCTTGCTCTAAAGAAAATAGTTCCAATTTATACATTCATAAATATGTATAATACAAAATATTTTCTATATTCTAGTAGATGATAGCTTAAAGCAGGCTGAAAGTAAAGCAGAATGCGCTTAAAGCGCATTCTGCTTTACTTTCAACCTGTTTTAAGTGGACACCTACATTCAATACTAGAGATATGCTATGGGGGAAAGGGTTAAAGGGGAATTATTTTCTTAAGTGGAGGAATAAATCAAAGGCCTAAAAATGCACATTTATGGGGTAATGGGTTAACAAATGTCTGAACAAACGACTGAACCATTTCTAAACTTTAGCAGACAACATGTTCAGTTCTGTTGGCCTGATCACTGAGGTCAAATATTATGTAAGAGAACTGTAGCAGCAGCAGTCTGGGAGCTTACCCTTACCAGACTGAAATGATGTCTGCTAAATACCTTCTGTGTGTAAAAAATGTACATTTTTATTTTTTAGAAAATGTTAAGTTGGTAAATGAGTGGCAAATAGTTTGGATCCAGATTAGATGCAGCATTATGTTGCATCTGATCTGGATCCAAACTGTTTGCAAATATTGGTTATTTGCCCATAGTATATTAAGGGTAACTCAGGTAAATACAGTTCTGCCTAAATCAAAAATACTGTAAAACCTGCCTAGAGCAGCACTTAAACTGTGCAGGGTGGTGTCAAATGTGACCCTAGGGATTTCATTTTAACAAACTATAGAGAGATCCACCAGGAGATTCTACTGTACAAATATCAAAGCTTAGGGCCTAGTAGTTTTGGGCAAGAAGATTTTTTAAAGATTTTTGCTTTTTTGCTTTTTCAAGCAGAGTTTGTGCTTTTTTTCATTTTTTTTGAACAACTTCTGTAGAGAAGCATCCAAGGAACATCATGAGCAGTTTGAACTCTCCCTACAATCGGCGGGTTTCAGAGGAGATGTCGTTTGAAGTAAAAGTGAACGGACAGACGGACAGACGGACAGACGTACTACGGACGGTGAGCGGTCACAATAGCTCACCTTGAGCCTTTGGCTCAGGTGAGCTAAAAACTAAAGCACCACATTTAGGTTCTGGTAGGATGCCCTTTAACAGTTTCCGTAAGACACACTTTTTCGGTCTTTGAAAATGTTCGAATTTTTTTTTGACAGACCTTTTATGTCATCAAACATACGCCTGTGTGATTAGATTTTTTTCGTGACGTCAACGTTTAAATTTGACGTCATTACATTATCAATCAAAATATTGATTAAAACATTTAATCAGGAGAAATGGATATGGTTGTAAGAAGGTGTCGAATTAAGGGGCCTGTCGAATTTAGCCTTTAGGTGCCATTGCTCTACTGCTACACGCCCCTTTCGGGTATTACGAGCAGGGACACTTTTTAGGTGCACCAATGGGACTGTACCCGGCCAGTCACTTTATCCTGACACCGACGAACCATTTGTAATGCTAACCCGAAATCCTGAGCGCCAAGGAAGGAAGCCATTACTACCAATTTTTAAGTCTTTGGTTTGACCCGGCCGGGTATTGAACCCACAACCTCCCGCACTGCAAGCGGACGCTCTACCACTGCCGCAAAAACTCCGGTCAAACAAAATGTTGACAGGCGAACGAACGAACAGACAGGACCATGCCAATATACGACCATCTTAGAGGTCACTGGGGGCCATCGAGGTATCACGAAGGCCCGCAGAGGTGTAGATAAGGCGCGTATCTGCGTATTTACGCAATTAAAATTGGTGAAATACGCAATTATTTCAAAACTAACGGGTGACAGTACGCAACAAAAACAAAAGAAAACCCAAATATTTAAAAGTGAGTGCGTAACAAACAAACTAATACTCAATTGTTTTTCAATTCCATCGGGTATCAACTCAACTTTCACTTAAGTTGAGCGTGTGTAAACAAAACTTGCATATAGAACTGTGTTCGATAAACGCCGAACATATTCGAAACGGGATGACGTAAAGTGCACCTGTTACAGCATCTCGATTCTAAATTTAACAGAAGTCATAGGGGGAGTCCGAATGAGTTGCCATGAAAACAAGTTATCAAAGCACCATCGAAACGGTTCAAAACAGTGTGCTCGGCTGTGCGTGTTATTAGCAAGATTGTCAATTTACCAGTGCTGGGAGATAAGCAATTACGTAATCTTAAATAAACAATGTCCACACCCAACGTTATTTCCCTTTGTAGTGCCTTCGTATACTTATATTTGGCTTTCTCTAGCTACTGTTTTTATGGTTTCGCTTTTCTGTTCAATAAAGCGTTAACAGCCATGATTGTTTCTAGAAAGATATCACCCACACATCACCTGTGATAGTGACGTATATTTCATGTGACTTAATCTTGAGGGTGTGTACGATATTCCGCGTTTCATTGGTTGATGAATTAAGACAACGGAATTATTTTCCCGCCTTTTACGAGCTGTACCGAACACTAACGAATAACCACTGCGCGGCATTAGTTCATCGCATAAATTATTTTCCGTTGCACAAATTTTAGGGAATACCTACTAGATCTATCTTTAGAACGGATTTCCGAAAATCTTTAATTGGCAATAATAAAGCACAATTCTCCGGAATCGTTCTATATAAGTATTTAGATTTATGATTTTTTTTACGTCTTTTTCATTTCTGTGAGAATTTATGCACAAGCTTTCTGAATCTTATCTGAATGTATACGTCGTAGACACCAAAAATGGCTTTCACACGACGGGGAGAGTGCGCATGGCTAAATTATTCCAAATTTCTGAACTTCATGCGGAAGCTAGATACTGAGTCCGCGTTCACAACAGAGTCACTCAATTCGTTCCACTTTTATTGTTTATTTGACATTGGAATAGGGATGCTGTCGATAGTTTCGTATATCGGAGTAGAGCATTATGTCTGGAAACTATATTTAGCGCTACTTTCACTATCTAACTACACTCAATATGTCAATCAACCCCCTGGTGTGTGTTACGAAATGAACAAAAACATGCATCATTTAACTAACGCCGACTTATGTTTGCTTGCGCATTAATGTGCTTACATCAAAATACGAATTCAAGGTGATTATCATGTATATTTTGATTGTAACTTCGTTTTACCGACAGCTTGTTCAAACTTTCAGCAGCATATGAAAGCATCTATACATACATGCATGTATACTTCCGTGGTTTAAAGATGCCGAGGATTCGTTTTGATGTTCGGTGATATTAGTACGAGGGGAAACAATACTTCATTAAGGATATATTTGTTACTTTTCCATGAATTCGGACACCCTCTAAAATAATTTATTATGTATTCAGACATCAAAATATACAGTATAATTGTTATTTGTGTCCGAACTGTTCGAGTAAATACGGTAGGAATTCCTCCAAGTTTATTTTCCTACAGTAGTACTAGGCCTACCGAGTTGTATTACAAATCATGGGGTACCCAATCGAATTAGAAACCATGGGGTTGTGGTCAATGCAATACCCAATGCTTTTTTCAAAAACCCAATTCATTTAAAATCCATGGAGTAATACCCAATTCCAAGACAAAGCTTATCTACAACTCTGGGCCCGTTTCGCACAGAAGTCCTGTATATGTTTCGCACCTACAATCCATGTAAACACAGCCATTTGTGTACTATTTTTTATGCGTTGACATTCGCATTAACCACCTGTGTCCATAGACACACATATCAATTGAATTATTTGTTTGGCAAATTACAGTATAGGTTCGTGAATAAACTGTTTACATACCTTTTCTTGTATTATTTATGGAAAATAAGTATGTACATCAAGCACAAGCGTCAATTTGTCACTCTTAAATGAATATTACCGGGCGATTATCGAAAAATACATTGGAATGATCCACTATATTTACAAATATTCTGGAACCCCATCTCAGACATGATGCATGTTTATTAATAGCTTCATTTTTCCATACTTTTTCAATTTATTTTTCACAATAATGTATACAACTTTAAATCACTCACAGTACCCTGAAGGGTTTATGAGTGTGTATGTGCCCTCCTGAAGTCCCATTTACGTGTATACGTTACCAACAGAAGGTGTATGTGTTACCTCCTGAAGTCAATTAATTGATTTCTGTTGCAGTGACAAAAAAATGGATTGGACAAATGTATTGTTTATGCCTAGCTCACATTGGCTGTGGCGGTCGTACGGCAGTCGCACGGATTATTATTTTTACGGCGAGTAGCAATTTCCCGGCCGCCGTTGATTTCCTACGACCACCGTATGTTGTGCTCACATTTGCTGCGGCCGCCGCAATGCGAGATTTGATGTTTTGGGGGTAAAAAACTTGCGGCAGTGCGGTCTCCGCTCGGCAGCCGTACGTCGACCGCGATTTCTAATAAAAGCCACGGCGACAGCCAAATGGCCGTACGGTGGCCGTTGATGTGCAGTCTTAATGCTGCTCCTGCTACACACATTGGCTTGCTACATGCTTTGGGTTATCGCGTTTAAAAAAAAAAAAAAATGATAAAATTGAAAATCTTAAGATTTTCTAGTCAACTATTAGAAGCCCTGTGCTAATGATGAGCACTCTCGGGATACATGGTCCATGTTGATATTTCTGTTAAACATGCCTTGTATCTCATAATTTTAGTACCATCAGTTTTATGTTATTATGTATATATGTTATGATGATGAGCTTGTATGCTTAAGTCAAAATAAAACATCTGTTCTGTTCTGTACATGTGCACATAACTAATATCCGTCCAACTACACCGAGAACTCAAAGGCCATATATGATTCCACTTTTAGATCAATAGACACATATGAAGAAAAGTGCAAATGTCCAAAGTAAAATTAACCATTGAGGCCTGGTGGCCGCACGGTGGCCGTACGGCAGCTGCAGAACCGCTCTATGGCGTGTCGTTTTCTACGGCCATCATAGAAATTAACTTTTTTATAACTCCGCGTTATAATACTGCGGCGACCTCTACGGCCTTTAAAACTTTGGGATTTGCCGTGCGACCGCCACATTGCCGCCGTAGGATTTCTTCGGCCAGCGCAAGAATCTTCCGATTTCATTTTTAGTTTAAACATATTTATTGCATAATATATACATCCAGGGGATTAGGCTACAAATCTTCACAACATTATATAATGCCCGCTGTCCGACTTAACCTTTCTGCGAGCGCCGTACGCCCGACGTAGAGCAAGTGTGGGCGCACTTTTAGCGATGAGGCCGTCCAGTCAAGCGGTACCAGTGTGACCATGCCAAGTGGTTTGTGACGTTAATTTTGGTACAACTGACAGCTAAATTATCACCAAAAAGCCTCGATTCGGAATTTTAATCGAATGTTGTTTGTTTGTTTTTATTTATGAGTCGATTTCAAGGATACATAGTCTATGCTAAGGGTATTAATAAGTTATTTTAGATTGATGTCAATGTATTTGTCCCTAGATGGATGCTTTTTGTCTGAAAACGAGGCAAATATCCAGAAATGTTAACACACACAATGATACCACGACAATTTAATGCTAGATATTGCCAACTAATTTGCCCCATTTTCAGGCAAAATGTATTACCTTGGAGACAAATCCATTGATACCACTGTAAAGAATCCAGTCCCCCGTAGCATAAGCTATGTTTCGTTGAAATCGGCTAAAACAAATTTCTTACATTTGATTGAAGTTCCGAATGGAGGCCTTTTTGTTGACAATTTGACTGCCAGTGGTATCCACATATTACATCACAGACCATGTGGTATGGTCACACTTGGTACTATCCATTTATATTATCTTCGCTTTTTGATAAAACGTGTAACCCATTACCCTAAAGCCTGTTTCTAGTTTTGAAGACGGATAGTCACTTATTAAAGCAAATTGAAAGTAAAGCAGAATGAGCATTAAGGTACTTTTACTCTGTTTGCTTTAAAGGGACTCGCAACCGGATGGTGTACTTGTCAAAATAAATAAAATAATCAAATAAAAGCAAATTTGTGGCATTATTTGGCTTCTGACATTAAAAAAATATGATCAGTCCAAAAAAAGTCTCAAGAATCGTCACCGAATCTTAGATTTTTAAATATTTTCCATCGTTTTTCTATACCGACTAGTAGACGGTATAGTTGTTGTTGTTGCTTCTCTACACGGGCTCAGACATAAACACGAGCCGAATTACGAAGTTGTAATGCACTTTCGATCGCTACACATTGAAATACGTTAAATCGATCCGAGATAAACGGATAGTTCCGTGGTCCATTGGTCTAAGCGGATTCCCCTATTTTGCCTTCTGTCCGCCAATGCCGGGCCCCGGGTTCGAATCCCACCAGAGACCAATATTTTTTTTATTGAAATACATTTTTTTAAACAGAATTTCTTATCCTAAACTAATTCTTTACCATTTATATAAGCGTTTGACACATATTTACAAATTACTATTTTTAATGCACCATCTGGTTGCGAGTCGCTTTAAGCTACCATTTGCTGGTATATACGTAATTATTAGATCATTGTTTCATAAATAGAATATATATAGGGAAAAACCTGTGAAAAACCTGTGCAACTTCTCATACACTTTTCTTAACACTTTCCCAGAGTAAATGCTTATATATGAAGGTGTTCGTGTAGTTTGGAATATTGGCTGTTTCTCTTTTACAAAATTATAGCCCTTTGAGTATTTTCCTATAAAGAACATGTTGCAAACTTTCACAGATTAATTGATTACATAGACCAAGGTGTTCATGAGGTTTTCAATTCGGGATGCAACATTTTTAAAGAAATTATGTCGCTTTGAATTTGTTTCGTACAAAATAATTATAGTGTATTTCAGTTGCTCTGACAAATCAACAACTCTATCAGCTTCATCTGCTTCCGCAACAGTTGATTGATCGAATTCATTTCCTAGTCCTGCACTTTTAACTGCTTCAGAAACTTACATGAAATGGACCGGTTTTTTTGTGTGTTTAACCTTTAAACATTTTCTCACTGGACTGTCACTATCAACAGATTTGGTGGAGATTATTTATTTTCGAGATAAACGGTATAGGCAACAGTAAGTGCATGATACTAGGCAGTTTGCATCCTATTAATTCAATGATGACTTCAGTTGGTAACATATACATATAAAATGGACTTCGTTTAGTAACATATACATACTCTGTGCGGCACATATACACGGTTAATTTGTTAAACTCGATTTAAAATCCATTTATTGCATTACTGCAGATTCTTTATAACCCAAATAATATTCCATTGTTACAATCAATCTAAAAAGGTAATGTTCATATAATGATTAATAGCATTGTTTACCAAATATCATACATTTGAAACATTTTACATCATAGGATGAATGACTATGTTATTTTGCAAGTAATACAATGAATAATATGAAATTTGTACGTAGATTGCTCGAGAAACCGTTCTACCTACCATCGGACCTATTTGATAATATGTTCCGGCTAGGAAAAAAAAGTATAGGCGAAATTGAGAGACACTCAAGGAAATTCGTGTTTTACTTTCGTTTTGGGTACACAAAATATGTACTTTGTCGGTGCGGAACATATACAGGACTTCTGTGCGAAACAAACCTCGTGATACCTCGATGGCCCCCAGTGGAGGTAGCCGTATAAAACCCCTGGCCTGGTTTCAGTGATTTCAAGCCAGGACACCAACGCGGGAGATAAGGGATAATCCCTTGTTTCGTCCAAATCTGTAAAACCCAAGTTCAAAAATGATGAATGATAATAGCTATTCTTAGTAACACTTTGGTTTTTCCGTGTTTATTTTTAGACCTGTTTAAGGCTCTTATGCAAGATTCTACATCTAGATCTACACACGCTTCATGGCGAATACAAACATATAGATCTAGATTCTATATCAAAATAAGTTGTATAACAAATAAAAAGAAATCAGCAGATCTAGCCAGGTCGCGTGGGTCTTTTAAGCAGAGATAAAAACGGAAACAATGAAGCAGTGTGATTTGCGCGCGCTCAGCTATACTAGATCTAGTTGATCTGGTTAATTGTTGTTCCTAAAATAAAAAATATACATAGCTTACTCACGTTCTATAAAACGTCGGAGCTCGTCTTATAAACCCATGTACCAGTTACACCCTCTTAGGAAATCGCATCAAGAGTGCCTTCACTTTGTACAGTATCTAGATCTACATGCAGCCATTGTCGTCTGCTGTTTTGACCCACTTCCACGGAAAATCAGTTTGCTTTCACAAACATCAAAATCAGTGCATTTAGTACTTGAGATGTCTCACTAGTCTACGTCATGGCTATTCAAACTCGTTATTTAACTTTTCCCTAATCCAAACATTTTTCACAGCGGACATAACTTCGACCTCACCTGATGCTAGTCATATGATGAATGCCCGCGTAATGCGTAGAGGGCGCAAAATAACTGCTTCCGTGATGTCTAGGCCCTAGTCGAAAGAAGTCCCCGTCCCGAGAAATAGTCCCAAATGTGCTGCTGGCAGAGAAAAGATACAGTGCACCCCCTCTCTACAACAACAACCAAGTTGTTATAGAAGAAGGAAATTCTGTATTATTTTACCCTTTAAAGAGTCATTTATTATTAAAAATATGACGTGGCTTTACACATGCAGATCTATAGATACTTTCGGTTTCAAACAATGTAATAAAGACGTGAAATGCATGAAATTGAACTTGATAAATGAATATTTCCAAGAGGTTTCTCTGCTCTGGATCAGGCATGAGTATATAGGTTCTTTTGCTCCGAGCAATAGGTTTTTTCCTTTACCTTGGAATTTTCGGAGATGTCACATCCCCTTCATCGGCAAGACTGCACTCTGTCTTGGATCACATGACCGGTGAGTGGTCACGTGATACGAGGAGACCGTCATACCAGTCCCTCGTCCCTGTTAAGTGATGGCTTGCGCTGTTTGATTTCTATTGCCTCCTTTACTTTCCTTTTCCAAAAATTGTCTTCCGAGGTTAAAATTACACTCAAAATTCAAAGATCTCATTTCGATTATATAATCGATGATTAATCGAAGTGGTCTGTCCGATTATATCCGATGATCCATTATGAAATTCAGCCGATCATTATGAAACACTATCACAAGGCTAAGTTAATAACCCAGAATATCAATCAAATTGAGTATAAGCGTGAACCCGATGATCACATAGAAAAAGCCGTCTGCTTATTTAGGCCGTTAGTATATGCACGGAATTATACATACGGTGTATAATTCTGTGGTATATGTATGCCTATAGTTTCAAAAGAAGTATTATAACTAATACTTTTTTACCATTGTCTTATTATTCACACCTATAGCTTTCATTGTGAGAAGTTTCATCAATTTATTTCGGGCAGATTTTGATTGAGTGAGTGTTTTCATTGAATTGGAGCCGAAAACAATTAAGACAAGACATATCTTTAAAAAAGATAGTCAGCGGGGTTGAACTAAGGCTATAGATCGGTGTGCAAAATTGAATGAAATCATGGAGAAAGGACAAATGGAGAAGTAACTTATACTCAAATCTGCATTTTCCCGAAAATGGTGTCGTCCGTTACCTGTATGTGCGATAACGCTTAATCGATCGATAATTCAACTGCACCGGTACGCCGATAGCGGGCTATCGCGTTTTTTATCGTGTTGAATGGTTACCTACTGTTAGTTTAAGTTACATAAATTCCTTAATTTTCACCCGATTTTCATTATAATGGTCTTAAAAGAAGGCTAAGATATTTATCTTTCACTTGTAAAAATGATCCGTTTTATGGCGAGTTAAAGAGTGGTTTCCAAATGAATTTGCCGATAAAAGGGAGCAAGCACTCGGGCATAAATATATCACGCCCCGTTACAAAACCTTTCATAAAAACCTCAATTTTCCACCGATTTTCAAAGAAATGGTCTTAAAGGAAAGCTTAGATATTTTTCTTTCAGTTGTAAAAATGCAAGTGTTTATTTTCGAAATCGACAAATTTTATGGCGAGTTAAAGAGCGATGGCCAAATGAAATAGTCGATAAACGAGAGCAGGCGATCGCGAAATATATACTACGTCCCGTTTTAAAAACTTGAATTTAATCCATAATTTTCGTCCGATATATATTATATATTTTAAAAAAAAAGGTCTTGATATAAAGCCGTGACACTTATCTTTCGGTTGTTAAAATACCAGGGTTTTTCTTGAAGCGAAAAAAGTAATGATGACCTACAAAGGTTGCTGGCTAATGATATGACTAGACCAACTCGCGTAAGAAAAGAATTCCTTCCGTATAAAAACTTAAGCAAACTTCTAAACTTCTAAAAATGTGTTCATGCATTGTTACAATGTTCTACATGGAGGAAATATTTCCTTGGAAGCAAAAATAAAAATCCATTTTGTATGTAATGAGACATTTGAAAGGAGTGCGCGTCAAAAGGCCAAAATCCAAAACGGCCAAAGTTGTAACTGTATTATTATGTCGTATGTGATCATTATTATTATTGAAAGGAAAATTAGAATTATTAACATATTACTTCAAAAAAATGAATTAAGGGTTAGTTTTACAGCCAGACTAAAATATACATATTATCCGTCCCATTTCTATGAAAGAGGTAACAGTTTGCATTATCTTCAGAAATTAATTGCAAACATGATAACATGAGATCTCCGTTTCTTTCTGCTTTAATTATGTCTTATATAACGGAGTAAATTATAAAGCAGCCAATGCATTAAGCAATCTATTTTACTGACTGCTTAACTCTTTGCCTGCTGATCGCAACTTTACTTTTTTTTTTTTGCAAACAACTTGGATCAAGATCAGATGCCGCGTAACACGGCGTCTGATCTGGATCCAGAATGTTTGACACTCGTCCTTAGCTTTATTTACTTACAAAATGTCTACCATATTACACATCACAAAGGAATGTGACACATTACGTAACCGTATACAGAACCCGCACCAAATTAGCAGGACAATTATCAGCGTCATAAAACTGTCCCAGCATGAAGTCCATGCTTCTTGAACATGCCGATTATCTATGAAGATGGACAGTCACACCAGCGGGTTGCTACTTTAATGAAAAAGATCAATGCTACCCGTGCGTGTAACTTGAACATGTGTTCTTGACTTATGTAACCGCATGATGTTTATATATTATACAAATCACAAAAAATAAAGATATTAGAATTGAATTAAAAACAAAAAAAAAAAACAAAAAAAAACAACATCAATGCACCTGGTTTGGTTGATGACTGGATTAACCCTCTCATTACTGAATACAGTAACATGATGTCGGATTCATAGAGTATGTCTCTTGAAATATAGTTTACCCCTTTTTCAAATTAAGCTCTTTATGACACACTTCACCTTTTCTCCGCATGAGGATCATCAGAGAGACAGACAGACATTCATACAGAAAGATGGAGACAGAAAAGAAGAAGCGAGAGACTGACAGACAGAGATAAGAGAAAAACAGACAGACAGAGAGACAGTCACAAAGAGAAACAGAGACATAAATACAGACAGTGGCAGAGAAATATAGACACACACAAACTTCGTAGGTAAACGAAAAAATACGTTTTTCTCTCGTTTTCAAAACCTCACTAAACTATCAATTTATAAGCTATCGCCTCAAATTTTGTACTACGCGTAAGATAATGGTCTAATAAAACATCTGTATTAAAATTTATAACGATAAGATGACATTAAAAGCATTTATATTAACACCAAACTTCGTAGGTAAACGAAAAAATACGTTTTTCTCTCATTTTCAAAACCTCACTAAACTAACAATTTATAAGCTATCGCCTCAAATTTTGTACTAGTCGTGAGATCATGGTTTAATAAAACATCTGTATTAAAATTTATAACGAAAAGATAGCATTAAAAGCATTTCTATTAACACCAAACTTTCGTAGGAAAAACGGAAAATACAGTACTGTACGTTTTCTCTCTCATTTTCACAAACTCACTAAACAAACAAATTATAAGCTATCGCCTCAAATTCTGTACTAGTCGTGAGATCATGGTCTAATAAAACATCTGTATTAAAATTTATAACGAAAAGATAACATTAAAAGCATTTCTATTAACACCAAACTTTCGGAAAAACGTTGTTTTCTAGCCGCCAGCGAGAGCCGCTGATTGAACGACACGATAAATCGCGAGCAGGCCGGATACTTCTCCATTTGTCCTTTCTCCATGATGAAATTGAGGTTTTCAAAGAATTGCAAAAAATACAAGTATACAATTGAAACAGTAGCCTAACTTTTTTTTTAAAATGCAAAACTATCATGTACAGAAATACAAAACAAAACAATAATTTAACTCATATCCTAGCTACTCAGGTCCATGGAGTCCTTTCTCCATGTCAGGTCGGAGATCCTCACATTAATCTATTGTTCTACATATCAAACTTCATTCATAGAGTTTCTTGAAACAAACTATAACATACACAAATGTACAGATACAACAGTCTGCTGTACTTCACTCTTGTAAATAATGATGAAACAACACGATTGTGTTTAACTCACTTGAGGCCATTTTATATAATATTGCTTTTAATGTATGGTAAATGTGTACAAATAGTTAACAATTAAAACAAATTGGTAGTAAACAATTACAAAACCCCTAGCTTCCTCTGTATATCATTCTATAAAAAGATTTCAGATGTCATATCTTTTTTCCCCTTTTTTTTAATACTTTATTATCCCCGTAATAGGTGTGTCGAGGTCGGGGAAACGCCATCCTCAACACACCGTACAGCTTGGTGTGTGTTTTATCTTGTACAGTTATCAAGAGCAAGACCAGATGACTCCAAAGGGGTAGAGTAGGTCTATCTGCGGACAAAATCGATGAGTAAGGCTCTTGACTACGATACTAGTGGTGTTGAGTTTAGTCTCCTGCCGAAAGTATCCTATTTGTAGGCACTGCACTACTATACCAGAGGTAGTTCGTTCGATCCACGCATATACGCGAACAGTGTTGAATCAGATCAGTGGACTCACAAAGGAGTATAGGTACCAGCGGGCGTGGTCCAGGAGTAAGGCATTCGATTACCCTATAGGCCTAATGCCTTATACAAGTGTTAATTGTTACACCACCCGCCGCTATGCAAACAGTGTAGACCCAGATCAGAAGGCTCCTTAAGGGCCTATGTACCGGCTGACGTGGTCGAGGAGTAAGACCCCCGACTACGATACAAGGGGTCTAGAGCTCTATCCCCCACCGCTATATAGTATCCTATGGAAACAGTGTAGAGTACAATGTAGTCTTAAATTGGTAGAGTAGGCCTATAGGCGAATAAAGTCAATGTGTAAAGAGCTCTACTAAAATACTAGGGATGGAAAGTTTAAACTCCCGCCGCTAGTATCCTATACACACAGTGTAGAGCCAGATTAGAGGACTCCTAAAGTGGAACATTTGGTCTATAGGTGGACATGATCTATGAGTAAAGCGTTCGAGTACCATACCAGGGGTTTGAAGTTTAATCTCCCACCGCTAGGATTCTATGCAAACAGTGTCAATCCAGATCAGCTCACGACCCCTGATGTACTAGAGCAGTGTAGTACATGTAGGCTGCTAAATACCTGCGGACATGGCCGATGTGTAGCCTACTGCACTCCACTATATCAGAGGTCCTAAGTTTGAGCACTACGGCTATGCAAACAGTAAAGATCCAGATGCGAGGACTGCCAAAGGGATGTACATAGGTACCGGCGGAACTGGCGGATGATTAAGACATTCGACTCGATATATACACGTAGGCCTATACATGTAGAAACATGCGTAAGTTTGATCACCCGCCTTTAGTCTTCTATGCAAATAGTGTAGACTAAGACCAAGATCAAAGGGTTCCTTAAGGGTCTAGGTACCGGCTGACGTGGTTGAGTAAGGCGTTCGGCTACGATACCAGGATCGTGAATTCGATTCCCCGCCGCTAGTATCCTATGCAAACTGTGTAGACCCAGATAAGAGGGCTCCTTAGTGGGTAGCTACAGTTGGCGTATGTTACTATAAGATCAGTTTATTATACTTTATTAGCTGGCTATTTGTCATTATAATAGTATTTTATGGCGACATCCAGTTGGCGGAGGTCTGTCTAGACGACATCCAGTTGGCGGAGGTCTGTCTTGACGACATCTAGTTGGCGGAGGTTACTATAAGATCAGTTTATTATATTTTATTAGCTGGCTATTTGTCATTATAAGAGTATTTTATGGCGACATCCAGTTGGCGGAGGTCTGTCTGGACGACATCCAGTTGGCGGAGGTTACTATAAGATCAGTTTATTATATTTTATTAGCTGGCTATTTGTCATTATAAGAGTATTTTATGGCGACATCCAGTTTGCGAAGGTCTGTCTAGACGATATCCAGTTGGCGGAGGTCTGTCTTGACGACATCTAGTTGGCGTAGGTTTATATATAATCAGTTTATTATACTTTATTAGCTGGCCATTTGTCTTTATAAGAGTATTTTATGGCGACATCCAGTTGGCGAAGGTCTGTCTGGACGATATCCAGTTGGCGGAGGTTAATATAAGATCAGTTTATTATACTTTATTAGCTATCTACTTGTCATTATAAGAGTATTTTATGGAGACATCCAGTTGGCGAAGGTCTGTCTAGACGATATCCAGTTGGCGTAGGTTAATATAAGATCAGTTTATTATACTTTATTAGCTGGCTATTTGTCATTATAAGAGTATTTTATGGCGACATCCAGTTGGCGGAAGTCTGTCTAGACGATATCCAGTTGGCGGAGGTCTGTCTTGACGACATCTAGTTGGCGTAGGTTTATATATAATCAGCTTATTATACTTTATTAGCTGGCTATTTGTCTTTATAAGAGTATTTTATGGCGACATCCAGTTGGCGGAGGTCTGTCTGGACGATATCCAGTTGGCGGAGGTTAATATAAGATCAGTTTATTATACTTTATTAGCTGGCTAATTGTCATAATGACATTATAAGAGTATTTTATGGAGACATCCAGTTGGCGAAGGTCTGTCTGGACGATATCCAGTTGGCGGAGGTTAATATAAGATCAGTTTATTATACTTTATTAGCTGGCTAATTGTCATTATAAGAGTATTTTATGGCGACATCCAGTTGGCGGAAGTCTGTCTAGACGATATCCAGTTGGCGGAGGTCTGTCTTGACGACATCTAGTTGGCGTAGGTTTATATATAATCAGTTTATTATACTTCATTAGCTGGCTATTTGTCATTATAAGAGTATTTTATGGCGACATCCAGTTGGCGAAGGTCTGTCTGGACGATATCCAGTTGGCGAAGGTCTGTCTGGACGACATCCAGTTGGCGAAGGTCTGTCTAGACGACATCTAGTTGGCGTAGGTTTATATATAATCAGTTTATTATACTTTATTAGCTGGCTATTTGTCATTATAAGAGTATTTTATGGCGACATCCAGTTGGCGGAAGTCTGTCTAGACGATATCCAGTTGGCGAAGGTCTGTCTAGACGACATCTAGTTGGCGTAGGTTTATATATAATCAGTTTATTATACTTTATTAGCTGGCTATTTGTCATTATAAGAGTATTTTAAGGCGACATCCAGTTGGCGAAGGTCTGTCTAGACGATATCCAGTTGGCGGAGGTCATTATATTATATCTACCTACCGGCTGACGTGGTTGAGTAAGGCGTTCGACTACGATACCAGGGTCGTGAGTTCGATTCCCCGTCGCTAGTATCCTATGCAAACAGTGTAGACCCAGATAACAGGGCTCTGGACGACATCTAGTTGGCGTAGGTTACTATATGATCAGTTTAATATATTTTAATTTTAGGAAGGTTCTAACGACAATTGACTGTCAATAGCGATTTTACGTCAAAATTGACTGTCGATTGTAAAGTTTTAGTTAATTTATGGTTTATGGTAGCGCATGTCTACACTAACTAAATATTCTGTGAGCTAGAATCCAAGCAGCACTCTCTGTTAGTGTTAATCCCATTAGCAGTGTGTGAAGCTTTAATTAATTAATTTATTGTTTAAACTTTAAACAGAAGTATGAATCGGTAGAAACATTTTATATGTTTCAGTCAATCCGTGTAATCAGATATGTCATGAAGTGACTGGAAAATTCAGACATTTCGTGGAAGGACCAAGTGAAACAGTCATTTTACGTAATGAGTGAAAATTGTAGTCGTTTCGTTAAATGACTGATTGCACAGATTGACTGTAACATAAAAATTATATATGAATTAAATTTCCTTCTACTTAACTTCTACAATCTAGATAATAGCATATAGGAAAGGTGAACAATTTCCTTATTGTTGTAACTCGAATACGAAAGAGCAGCGGTATGTATAAGGAGGCGAAATGGGATTGGTGACCGGCGTAGACTCAGATCAGTGAGTGCGTTCATGTAGTATCATAATCGCTCGTATGTCACGGAATCGTTATATATACATGTAGTTAATTCTGTAACGTAGCCTTCTGGCCGTTTTGCAAAAAGCATAAGTCTTGTTAAGACTGGCTGACCTGGACCTACCTATGTTTAATAGACCATGAGACAATCTTATATACTTTGCGCGGCGCAGATTGTGCATGAAATGAGATTATTTTTCTCCCATTTTCTTCTAGAAAAGCCATAAACAAGAAACGCAATGTATAAAGTAAATCAACAGCATCATAATTATTATCAATCATTTATCATTACGTTACTTAGTCCGCGAAATGTATAATATGATTATTGACTTATGAAGATGCCACATGTTACTACGGACCTGTAAAATGATATTGACTGTGGATGCAAACTGTTTGCAATGAAAATGATAGTTTTTGCGTAAACGCATTAATTGTGAAAGAATAACGTCTTCTCAACAGTAGCAACAGGCTATGGGGTAATGGGCTAAACACTAAAAGGAATACTAGTCAAACTTTCATATCTCTAACTCAAACGTTAAAAGTCAATATCAATATTTCAAAGTTCAAATGTGCTAAAGTTTGAACTTTTACATGCTGATATTTTATAATTCTAATTCGAGTTCAAATTAAAGTTTCATTGGGATAAACACAAGCAATTTTGACTTAAATGAGATTGAGATACCAAGGTTCAACTGTATGTCATCTACCCACTAAGGGACCCAAAACTTTTTTATTTCAAAGAAAGGACTGTTCTATGAACTGTTCCATGTGATTTGATTTTTTTTAAAACAGTCAGTCATTTAGTAAGCCATGCAGCACTTATTTCTGAATCAAGGAGACATCTAAATACAAGACTTAGTGACTGCTTAATGCAGGAAAACATAATGCAGGAAGTCATGGATTTATCATGCATTATTTTTAATCTTCATTAAGCAACCGTCAGGCCACAATCTTGCATAATTAAATGGGTCTTAAATGGGTCCTTTTTAACCGATTGACTGCAATAATCATTATTGACTTGCTTTGATTAGATAGGATAAAGAAAAGAATAAAAACACCAACTTGAAAATAATTTGTTTTAATTGTGCATGGGCAACAACCAAACCTTCCAGTTTGTTTTGCTCATAATGTAAATCTTTCCCCAATAGAAGCACATTAAAGTGCATTCAGTTAATTCATCCAATGAAGAAAATATTTTCAATATATACTATCAATGTGAATATGTATCATAATAAACATTTTCTATATTTAAAAGCAGATGATAGCTTAAAGCATTCTGCAAATAAAGCAGAGTGTGCATTATGGCCCATTCTGCTTTACTTTCAACCTGCTTTAAGTGGTCTTGTGTCTTTTAATACTACAGAAGAGAACATTTTATTCTTTCCTGTTTAAAAGCAAACAACATTACACAAATGCATCACAATAAAACAAAGAAAAGGAAAACATTTTAACAAATTCAAAATGACAAACAGTGTTGACCTTGATCAGAGGGCTCCTTAACTCTTTACCTCATAGCATGTTTCTAGTTTTGAAAATAGGTGACCACTTAAAGCAGGTTGAAATTAAAGCAGAATGTGCCTTAAGGCACATTCTGCTTTACTTTCAGTCTGCTTTAAGCTAAAATCTGCTAGGCTATATAAATATGTGTTGTGGTAATTGTTCATGAGAGTATAAACTGAAACTTTTTTCTTCAGCGGAGGAATAAATTAAATATGCTAAAAGTCGCTTCTATGGGGTTAGGGTTAAGGAGTCATCTGATTTTTGTATACACTGTTTGCATAGGACAAGTGTAATCCTTTCAGGTACGCTGTTTGTAAAGGACGACTATACTCGTACATCTAGTTGGCGGAGGTCACTATATAATAAATTTTTTATACTTCATAGTTGGATATTTGTTGTTATATAAAGAACATTTTATAGCGACATCCAGTTGGTGGTGGTCTGACGACATCTAGTTGGCGGAGGTCACTATATAATCAGATTATTATACTTCAGAGTTGGATATTTGTTGTTTTTAGAGTATTATATAGCGACATCCAGTTGGCGGAGGTCAGACTAGACAACATCTAGTTGGCGGAGGTCACTATATAATCAGTTTATTATACTTCATAGTTTGATATTTGTTGTTATTAGAGTATATTATGGCGACATCCAGGCTAGACGTCATCTAGTTGGCGGAGGTCACTATATGATCACTGATTATACTTCATAGTTAGATATTCGTTGTTACTAGAGTATTTTTATTGCGACATCCAGTTGGCGGAGGTCTGGCTAGACGATATCTAGTTGGCGGAGTTGATTATACTTCATAGTTAGATATTTGTTGTCATTAGATTATTTTTATGGCGACATCCAGTTGGCGGAGGTTACTATATAATCAGTTTATTATACTTCATAGTTAGATATTTGTTGTTATTAGAGCATTTTATGCCGATATCCAGTTGGCGGAGGTCTGGCTAGACGACATCTAGTTGGCGGAGTTCACTATATGATCAGTTTATTATACTTCATAGTTAGATACTTGTTGTTATAAAGAGTATGTTATGCCGATATCCAATTGGCGGAGGTCTGGCTAGACGACATCTAGTTGGCGGAGTTCACTATATGATCAGTTTATTACTTCATAGTTAGATATTTGTTGTTATTAGAGTATTTTATGCCGATATCCAGTTGGCGGAGGTCTGGCTAGATGACATCTAGTTGGCAGAGTTCACTATATGATCAGTTTATTATACAATCAGTTGGATATTTGTTGTTATTAGAGTATTTTATGGCAACATCTAGTTGGCGGAGGTATGGCTAGACGACATCTAGTTGGCGGAGTTCACTATATGATCAGTTTATTATATAATCAGTTGGATATTTGTTGTTATACGACATCCAGTTGGCGGAGGTCTGGCTCTCTTATTCATCTCTTATCCCCTCCTCAACCTCCATCCATGTTGGTTCTTTTTCCTGCAGAAATATTAAAGTTATAAAAAACCAATAAAAAAACCAATCCCAAGGTAATGTAACTTCATAAAGAAACAAGAATTCATGTTCAGTAAACACTTATAACCCGATGGCATCCTTGACACTATATTCTGAAACTTTTCTCAGTACAAATTAGGTCAAGGTCAAATTGAGGTTGTTGTCAATTGTGTTGACGCTAGACAAAACGGTAAAATCTACTTTACCAAGAAACAACCAATTTAAGTCCAAATCAGGTAAAAGTCAAAATCAAGTTCAGGTAATTTGGCTGGATTGGTAGTGGTCCAAGGCAACAACTGTATAAGTAATATTAAAGGATCGTAGTCAGTTATGCTGATGCAAGAAGAAACCTTAAAATCTAGTTACAGTGGTAAATACGCTATTCCTACCCATTTATGCGTAAATCTATGCGTAAGAAACACATAGTGAACGCTTATCGAATGGTTAACGCCTATCCATTTTAACGCGTTTAAACGTGTTAATGAACGATTATACCAGAGATGTTTGAATTTGAATATGCCATACATTATTATTTCCCTTGTACAGGGGCGTCTGCTCTAATTTTTGTTCAAAAAGCTGTGATATGTTCTTTTGAACATTACTAATTATTAGTAATTAAAGCAAAAGCACAGCAAAATGGATATTAATGAAAGAAATTGACATTTCAAGCTTATGTGAGATGTTGGAAATGAAAATAAAACAGTTTGCCAAATTTGGTAATAAATCCAAACAGCAATGTTTAACATAACAGACAATCATATTTTTTACTTTAAAAAAAGAAAAAAGAGTGTGAAAATGGTTTTTGACATTACACTGTTG
Organism: Gari tellinella; assembly: GCA_922989275.2. Classification (NCBI taxonomy): domain Eukaryota; kingdom Metazoa; phylum Mollusca; class Bivalvia; order Cardiida; family Psammobiidae; genus Gari; species Gari tellinella. The sequence continues at coordinate 7,209,216 of OV277870.1, read as the reverse complement.
AAGATGTCCTTTTATCTTTCTCTTTGATGTGATGAAGAATCTGATATCATATCATATCATGCATTGTCAGATCTGTCTAGTGTAGTTTACATACAGTTTACTGACAATGCCATTTCGAGAATGTTCATAATATGATAACATCAAAATGTCTGAATCGGGCTTTAACCCATTACCCCATAAATACACCTATAAGTTATCCCTCCACTGAATAAAATAAGTTTCAATTTATACAGTTGAGAATATTTAACATTAGAAATAATATCTACATTCTATCAACTGGTAGCTTTAAAGCAGACTGAAAGTAATGCAGAATGCGCCTTGATCTGCTCTACTTTCAACCTGCTTTAAGTGGTCACATGTTTTCAAAACCAAAAACATGCTATGGGGTAATGGGTTAAGTGTACTTTGTCTCCATTCCTTTACGTTATCCTCCTTGATCCACTTGTCTCCTTGTTATTTGCTAAAATGCTGTCATCAGCTTCATCCTTTTTGTCATGCATCCAATTAACTTTACAATTTATACAGTTGAGAATATTTAACATTAGAAATAATATCTATATTCTATCAACTGGAAGCTTTAAAGCAGACTGAAAGTAATGCAGAATGCGCCTTGATCTGCTCTACATTCAACCTGCTTTAAGTGGTCACATGTTTTCAAAACCAGAAACATGCTATGGGGTAATGGGTTAAGTGTACTTTGTCTCCATTCCTTTACGTTATCCTCCTTGATCCACTTGTCTCCTTGTTATTTGCTTAACTGCTGTCATCAGCTTCATCCTTTTTGTCATTCATCCAATTAACTTTACAATTTATACAGTTGAGAATATTTAACATTAGAAATAATATCTACATTCTATCAACTGGTAGCTTTAAAGCAGACTGAAAGTAATGCAGAATGCGCCTTGATCTGCTCTACTTTCAACCTGCTTTAAGTGGTCACATGTTTTCAAAACCAAAAACATGCTATGGGGTAATGGGTTAAGTGTACTTTGTCTCCATTCCTTTACGTTATCCTCCTTGATCCACTTGTCTCCTTGTTATTTGCTAAAATGCTGTCATCAGCTTCATCCTTTTTGTCATGCATCCAATTAACTTTACAATTTATACAGTTGAGAATATTTAACATTAGAAATAATATCTATATTCTATCAACTGGAAGCTTTAAAGCAGACTGAAAGTAATGCAGAATGCGCCTTGATCTGCTCTACATTCAACCTGCTTTAAGTGGTCACATGTTTTCAAAACCAGAAACATGCTATGGGGTAATGGGTTAAGTGTACTTTGTCTCCATTCCTTTACGTTATCCTCCTTGATCCACTTGTCTCCTTGTTATTTGCTTAACTGCTGTCATCAGCTTCATCCTTTTTGTCATTCATCCAATTAACTTTACAATTTATACAGTTGAGAATATTTAACATTAGAAATAATATCTACATTCTATCAACTGGTAGCTTTAAAGCAGACTGAAAGTAATGCAGAATGCGCCTTGATCTGCTCTACTTTCAACCTGCTTTAAGTGGTCACATGTTTTCAAAACCAAAAACATGCTATGGGGTAATGGGTTAAGTTTACTTTGTCTCCTTTCCTTTACGTTATCCTCCTTGATCCACTTGTCTCCTTGTTATTTGCTAAAATGCTGTCATCAGCTTCATCCTTTTTGTCATTCATCCAATTAACTTTTCCTTTGCGGGTGTTATTGAATTCATTTTGCTTTTGGTGGAACCGTCCAAGCAGAAACACACAGTAAACTCATCATAGTATTATTTACATAATGAGTTACTAAATACATGCTTCTGAGAGAATAGGCTATCTCTCTTGTCAAATTGCACAAAAACATCAGGTTTTTCTGTTTATTATAGATCTCTACATACCAGCAATTCTCCTGATTTGAAGTTGTGTTGACTGTACAGTGATCGCTGTCATCAATTTCAAATCCTGGCATTTGATATAGAATGGTGCAGAAACTGACAGCTGAGAGCATCCCAGCTGACGCATAACATTTCGCTAATTGTCAAAACAACCAATTTTTTTAAAAGAAAAAATGCATGTTAATGTCCGAAAGTAAAGATCTTGCATGTATGGTCCTCTATTCAAAACTTCAGATGGCTGAGCCGTTGCTTGCACAACTTTATCATGCTTTACCTGTATTTTCACGCCTAGTGAGAACAGGGGGGGGGGGTCAATGAATGGACTGGGGGTAATGTCTTTAACCCTTTACCCAATAACCCGTATATATCATTAAATACAGGTGAACACTTAAAGCAGGTTGAAAGTAAAGCAGAATGTGCCTTAAGGCACATTCTGCTTTACTTTCAGCCTGCTTTAAACAACCATCTGCTAAGCTACATAAAAATATTTGTTATGGTAATTGTTCATGAGGGTATAAACTGGAACTATTTTCTTCAGCGGAGCCTAGGAATAAATTAAATGCGCTAAAAGTCGCTTATATGGGGTAAAGGGTTAATGTCAAAAGCACATTACGTTCTTTGCTTAGTGTTGACCCAGATAAAAGACTGACTAAGACACAGCGTTAAAATAAATGCGGCTATCAAAGTCATCCCCGTCCCATCAACTTGCTCCACCGGTAGAAGAGTTTCAACTACCAGAAACAGCCTATAAGGTAAAGGGTCACACATATGAAACAATTAAATAGTGTACTGTTGGAATTCTACTATTCATGTCTTAAACAAATGGAAGATTCAATTTTTGTTCTCCTTACCTGGAAATGTAGTCTCAATGGCACATATTTCTTTTTCATCATAGTCGGTCATGAAAAAGGATGGTGACCAATCTGGATTCCAGCTCTTTAGAGTACTGAGACCTCTGGCCCCCTGTTCACAAAGGTCTTAAGACCAAAATCAGGATCAGATCAAATACCTTGATTTTTCGGCTCAACTGATCCTGAGACCAAAATCGGTGTTCACGAAACAAAATTTGAGACGGATCAGTTGAACCTAAAATCGCGATCAAGTTGATCCTGTTTTTCCATGGTTTAAGCGGCCACACCGTAAGAACTCTCCAGAGAGAAGGGGGGGGGGGTCATTTTCTGACTTTGCTTAAGGTTGAGGACTCCTAAAGGCTTTTAAACGAAAATCTATACTCTGTGTTCGGTAATCTGCCATGTTGGTCAATTGTTGGGCCAACATTTGACAAGAATGGCCGATCACTAAGGCGTACAGTACCTATATTGATTCGGTCTTATGAGGGGTTCCCAACCTTAAATCAAATGTTCTAATCACATTTTGATTTGAACTTTATTTAGGGATACTTACATATATCTTTTTATTTATTTTAGTTACTTTTATCTAATGTTGATTTTATATTTGCAGAGCAATTGCCAGGAAAATGTCCTGTATATCAATAAAGACCAGATAGTAACAAGAAATGGGTCACAAGGACACTAGTCACAGGTAGGTGTTTTCAAGTTCAGCTGGTAAAAAGACAACTAATGGTATGCTACACCCTGTCATTCAAGGCTGTATTTATAATTCAATTCAAATTCAAATACTCTTTATTTTCTCAGTTTGTACAATTCTACAAATACATGAGAACTATCCTAACACACATTCAAAACATTAGGTCAGGTACATATTTTATAATAGAAACATCAGTTCGAACAACTTCGAACGGAAGAGAACAGCATTCATTTGTTTTAAAATTGCTATTTCTAGTGGGTACTAGGGTGGTCCAGGGTATATCCCGCAATTTAGCCGGGATTTAGCCATGTCCACTTTAGCCACGTCATTTAGTTGAATGGGTTAATTCACCTGGTGTTACGAGAATGTTTTTCATATTAAATGGAATTATTGTGTTCTTTTCTATTGGAAATTGGATAAAACACCGTTAAAGGTCAGTATGCTGTTTCATTGATTTTAAACAGGCTTTCGATTCTGTATGGCGTATTGGGTTATGGAATAAATTGGAAAAACAAAACATTAATGGTAAATGTCTAACAATTATTAAAAATTTATATAAAGATATCAAATCAAAAGTAGTAACTTCAGAAGGTACGTCAGCTTCTTTTAACTGCATGATCGGCGTCAGACAAGGTGAAAATCTTTCACCTTTCCTGTTTAGTATTTTTCTGAATGATTTAGAGGAATATCTTCAAAACAAAATCGAAGGTATTCATGTAAACGATAGAGCAAGTGTGTTCCTTAAACTTTTTATTCTATTGTATGCAGATGATACTGTACTTTTTAGTGACAATAAAACTGATCTACAAAATTCACTAAACTATTTTAAAACGTACTGTGACAAATGGAAATTAAATATCAATATAAGCAAAACAAAAATAATGATAATTGGAAAAGGTAGGGTATCAAAAAATATAGAATTTAAAATCGGAAACGAAATTATTGATATTGTTGAAGATTATAAATACCTAGGAATCCTATTCTCAAGAACAGGCTCATTTGTTAAAGCAAAAAAACATATAACCGAACAAGCAAATAAGGCAATGTTCTCTCTTCTAAGAAAAGCTAAACGACTTGAATTACCCCTCGATATCCAAATTGAATTGTTTGAGAAAACAGTGAAACCTGTATTGCTGTACGCCAGCGAAATATGGGGATTTGGTAATGTTGATATCTTAGAAAGAGTTCAGCTAAAATACTATAAATACATCTTTAATTTAAAAAAATCAACTCCCTCCTATATGATCTATGGTGAATTGGGAGTAACTCCCTTAATAGTTGACATAAATAATAGAATCGTATCATTCTGGTCAAGAATTATAGACAACATAAACAGTAACGATACTTCAAAGCTATCTTCCAAAATGTACACTGTACTCTATGAACTATATACTACAGCCCCTTCTAAATTTCCGTGGATAAATAACATTAAACGTATTATATGCAACAGTGGATATTCAGGGATATGGTATAGTCAAAGCTATATTAACAGTAAATGGCTTAAAAAGTCCCTTCAATGTAAATTTAAAGATATTTATACTCAACAGTGGCATGGAGATTTAGATAGATCTTCAGATACAAATATGTACAAATATGTCAAGACAGTTTTTAAACGCAGTAAATACATAGATATACTTCCTACATCACTCTGTAAACCACTCATCGCTTTTATAACTAGAAATCACCGACTCCCAATAGAGATAGGAAGATGGAATAATACACCATATAACGATCGAAAATGTATGACCTGTAATACACTTGGAGACGAATATCACTATCTTTTAGAATGTACACTGTTTAATAATCCTAGAAAACAATATTTAGCCTCTCATTACTACACACATCCGAATTTCGTGAAATTCACAGAGCTATTAAATACTGAAGATTATGAAACGCTACACAATCTTTCAATTCTTGTGAAAAAAATTATGGCAGCCTTTAAAACCTAATCATCTGAAAGGGATCCAAATAGGAAGGAGTAAAATGAACAAATCCAGCAATTCCATACTCATTCCGGCACAAAACCCTATGGTGTGGCTGTCCATTGGAATCGTCTCAAAGAGACGATTCTAGTGGGCAGTAGCGCCGTAGAGTTTGATGCAAAAATAAAGATTCTGTGTTATGAAATAATCTCCCTATCTATAGCTCTTACCTTAGATATACATGTACTTGTTACTTAAATCTTTATTATACTTGGTAAACATGAGTGTAAATAGTAAACTGTTTCAAGTTTTAACAATTGTAAATACGAGTTGATACAGAACTACTGGTGCTTTTTATTGTGGACAGGTTGGATCCATATCATACACAGACTAGGTCAGCGTGCGATCTGTATCAACCTGTCGACAAAACTAGTGTCTCGCACCAATCGGTAATGGCGCATATGCGATACCATACACTTATTTTTATTTCCATATTGCTAAATGCCCGACGATGTAATTCTATGTATTTTATACTTCTATAGCCCTTAGATATACATTAAACTAAGCTGTAACAATTATAACGGTTGAAGCGTGCAAAATGTACTGTGTGAGAATAATTTACGGCCATCTACAATCAGTGTGACTTCGGATATGACGAAGAGTAGATCGGCGTCATATCTGAATCCAAACTGACAGTATGGTAATTTGCCGAGGGCGGATCGGTAGGTTAAGAGTTATTTGCCTTTGGCCTGCTAGCCACATGCGATCGAACTGGTCGGCAGTTTGGATCCTAGTGAGTCGTCGATTTACTCGGCGTCTCATCTGAACCCATAATACCTGAAAACGTTGTCGCTGTTTCGTCCGTGGGGAACTAGATGTAAGAGAAGCTCTCCTTTATTAAATTAATTGCTGCTTACCTTGGACTCACTTCGGCTAAACCTCCCTACTGATCGTCAGAGTACATCCATTTCCACATACGGTCAAATGGCTATATTCTGCCTTTTGTAATCATTGCGAGAACTGCATGCTTTTAACGGTTATAATTGGGGCTTACGACACAACTGCACGGACAAAATTGCTACCCGACTGTGTCCGAACGACGCCTAACTGCAGTTTATTATATTGTAATGACACATAGTATACCTTGTTTTGATTTAATTTGTAAACCCCTATCAAGCTAGTTGCGACATAGATAACTTTTGCAAAATGTTTGGATCCAGATCAGACGCCAAATAACGTGGGGTCTGGTCTGAGCCCAAACTGTTTGGCACATAATTTTAATTATTTCAGTTTAATAAGCACACAACTTATTTTGAAATCTTACACAGACGATACGTTTGAAGTAAACATCAAGCTAGCAAGATAGGAGTAAAATAAAATGTACACTTCACGTCAGCATTTCAACTACGTGGCATTAGATGCACTTTCTCTATCTATATATATATGTCTGTCTGTCTGTCTGTCCGTCAGTCTGACCGTCTGTCTTCTCTCTTTCTTTCCTTCATCTTTCCTTCTCTCTTTCTCTCCCTCTCTTTTTCTTTCTCTCTATCTCTATTTCTCTATTACTCTTCTCTATCCCTTTACAAGTGTCTAAAGTGTACAGTCTTACATGTGGGTATTTATTTGTACATGTAGTAAGTTTCTTAGTTTGTATTTATGTTTGTGCCAGTGGTTTAGTTATTTATATACTCGTATCTAATATCTACATGTATCTCCAAATTTTGTTTCGTTGGAGAAATTGAGAAATTGGTAAACGCATATACTACTCTTAGCTAGTAGACTGCTGTGTGTACCTGTATTTCTTCTCCAAATTTCGTCTAGCTGGAGAAGCATATCATATGGGTACCCCAGCATTACTGTTGGCAAAAATGAAGTATTTATTTATTTATTTTGTTATTCATCCTATTAGGTAGAGCTTGGTAAATACCTGTATGCTTTCTTCTTCTATTATGACACATCAATATACAAATTGAAAGAGTGAACTCGAGCCAGCATAGACCACGATCAGAGGCCGAGTTACCTAGGAACTGATCATGATCTAAACTGTCAGGTGATATGTATGACTATATATGGAACACATTTTGGTTAACATCTGTTTATTCATAAGAAATACTTTTTATTTAGGCTTTATTATAAATTATAAAAATTTCAAATGAATTTGCGTATTCCCAACTAATGACCTCTCTATTGATATGTATGTATTCTATTTGTATAAATGTTAATGCTGTCCACGGTAGTGGACCTTATACGCAGATACCCCCCGCAAAGCTATTCAAAAAGTGTCCTCTTACGTCTGATACCGGACACTTTTTTCTGTTACCGGACAGTTTTACTTTCTGTTACCGGATACTTTTTACGGGCGTGGTGCACGTGGTGAGCATGCGGTCACCGGTTTAGCTCTTGCACTGCCCGGGAATTGACGAGGTAACCCTTGTTATGCTACAGTGGAGAAAACGTAATTCTTTCCCGTTTAAACGCAATCGAAACGCAAACGCAAAACACAAAATGTAGATTTCTAGAAAATAATAACTTTTTTTTTTACATTTTTCATCATCTTTTTTCATCTGAGTGGCACACAATTTGGATCCTGATCAGACGCCGGGTTACCCGGCGTCTGATCTGGTTCCAAAATGTTTGCAATGGAAAATATAGTTTAAGCGTCAAACGCGTTTATTGGGGAAGAATAACGTTTTTCCACTGTGAGTACCGCTTGTCTAACATTTGGAAACAGTTTAGATCCATAGAAGACCCCATGTAACGCGGCATGTGATCTGGATCCAAATGTTTGGCACTGATTTTCATTTTTGATTCAATTTGGAAAGCATAAGAAAGATTTTGAGATTCTCCGCAGACGATAAGTTTGATGCAGACGGCAATTCAGCACGATAAGGGATAACGAACTTTTGCAAATAGTTTGGATCAATATCAAACACACAGTAACTCAGCGTTTGAACAGGATCCAAACTGATAGACACTTGATTCGTGCAATCAAATCCCGAAACTTTGCGTTGGAAAATAAGTGCATTTCAATTTCAAAGCAGACGACAATATGACAGTGCAAGAGTAAACAACGCTATTTAATAGTGTGCCTGTTCAGGAGAAAAATATCTGGTCCTTGGTTTGGTTATAAGGAGCGGAAAAGGAATTACATCGGGCTAAAATGATAAAATATTTATTGACCTTAAAACTAAATGCTTAAAAAAAGATGTCATCTAAATTGTTAAATACAGCGCTTACCTTATACTAGCTGAATACTCATTCTGAGCGCAGATAAATAAATACGTAGTAGTATATTTTACGGCATGACCCAGCACACAGGCTGCACGGAATGTTCGTGCAAAGTATAAAAAGGACCAATGAAAACAATAGTTGGTTTACGTGAATTTTAATAGTTTAGAAATAGATATATTAATTTGCTATATTACATTGACCGCAATCATTATTGACTAGGTGTAAGATATTTATTAAAATCTACGTATAAGTCAGATACACGACGGGTTTCGCCTTAAAAGTGTAGGGTATGAATCGTAATAAGACTGTTTCGCTCGGACGAACAACAAATATGTCCTCGGCTTCGCCTCGGACAATTTGTTGCCGTCCTTGCAAAACAGTCTTATTACGATTCAATACCCTACACTTGTAAGGCGAAACCCGTCGTGTATCTATTACTTATACAGATATATTTCAATAAAGTTTCAAAGTTTCAAAGTTTTACCGTCAAAATGTTTCACGCATGCATTATTTCATACTAGAGCTATCTCGCCCTTGGTCATTTACCGTAAGTGCACGTGTTAGTTGGTTATTTCAGGTGGCTAACAGGTATTCATGATTGTTCAACTGGATATCGTATATATGTACAAGTATCATCACAGAATTTAAAGACGTTTCTCCCTCTCTCTCTCTCTTTCTCTCCCTCCTCTCTCTCTCCCCCTCTTTATCCTTCACTCTCTCTCTCTCTCTCTCTCTCTCTTTCCATCTTTCCATCTCTCACTGTGTCTTTCTCTCAAAACGAATCATGGGCAAAAAATATAGTAGTATTTTCTCTGATTCAAATGTTATTTCATAACAGTTGGACTCAGTTCAACCCCAACACCGGTTGTTATTGATCTGAGGGTCAATCAGGTATGACATTTTTCAGCATATCTATTTTTTACTTGGTACCTGTACAAAGGTGTGATTTGATTATAGTTGGGCTCTATAGATGTAAATAAATATATCAGGGCTCCAGATAAGAGGCAGTTATTTCAACAAGTCTAACATTTTCTCACTCATTTTAGTACCAAATCCTATGGTGTCACTACTCATTAGAATCGTCTCGAAGAGACGACCCCAATGAGTAGTGACTCCATAGGGTTTAATTCAGAAATAAAGTTTTGAAAAGCTACCCCCATCTGTTGCCCTGTATATATTTTCTTACCATGAGAATCTATACAAGAGGGTTGACTTGTAAATTAAACATTGAAACCTTATAGTCTACATGACTCACTCTGAGAAGAATTACTCAAGGTAATTCTTTTTTATAGAATATACAAAAAAATTACTATATACTTATACATCATTGCATTGTCATCGATACGCATGTGCACACAAACACCAGCAATAAGACACATACATGCATACTCTATGCACGTGCATGTCCGCCTATGCCTGCATACGCATTTATGCACCAGGGCATGACCATGCCCCAATACATACATGCGCATGCATGCATTCATGCACACACCCGCCTGTCCGCATTCTTGCAAATACACTTTGTTTATTGTAATGGCTCGTTTGAAACATGGTTATAATGAAGTGGGCGCAGGACAGTGTCAACACTTATTGTTGGTTCCTACATGTATGTACACGCACATATCTGTATCTACCTATTACACATATTTACATATACTCCTATATACACATCTACATTATTTGGAGTGAATTTTGACAATTTTTCAGGTAAACAACCAGTGTGGATTCAGATCAGTGGGCTCCAGGTGGCGCCCTCTGGTGGAGGTCCATGCTGTATGTACAAGACAAGTGAACTCCTTGCAGGTACATTATTAAGAGTAGATTTTGACTATATTTCAAACTTAGCAACAGAGTGGATTCAGATCAGTGGGTTCCTTGTGGCGTCCTCTGGTCGGGGTCCATGCTGTATACATGTACAAGACAAGTGCACTCCTTGCAGGTACATTATTTAGTGTGGATTTTGACAATATTTCAAAATTATCAACTGTGTGGATTCTGTCCAGTGGGCTCCTTGTGGTGCCCTCTGGTCGGGACAAGTGTACTCCTTGCAGGTACACTATTTAGAGTTAGTTTTGACAATGTTTCAATCTTATCAACAGTGTGGGTTCAGACCAGAGGGCTCCTTGTAGCGCCCTCTGGTCTGAATCCATGCTGTTTGCGCAAGACAAGTGTACTCATTACAGGTACACTGTCTACATTAGATAACAGTACCGCCCTCATCATCAGTGTAGAGTGTTTTAACACTTTCAATATGCGCTGTAAGCCTGTAAGCAATGCAATACTTATTTTTTGGGTTTATGATTATGTTAACATTAGCTGGACTATGCCAAATGGGGTACATTTTGTTTGTGCCACACACACACACACATATATCTGCCTCTACTTACACTTATATTCATATATATATATATACATACACATTTACATTTTTTAGGATAGATTTTGACAATGTTTCCAAATAACAAGCAGTGTGGATTCAGATCAGTTGGTTCCTTGTGGTACCCTCTGGTCGGGGTCCATGCTGTATGAACAGGACAAGTGTACTCTTTGCAGGTACATGGTCTTAAACTGGGTTGACAGTATTTCAAACTTATCAGCAGTGTGGATTCTTATCAGCGGGCTCCTTGTGGTGCCCTCTGGTAGGAATCCATGCTGTTTGCACAAGACAATTGTACTCATTACAGATTACATGTACACTGTCTACATTAGATGAACAGTACCGCCCTCATCATGAGGTTAGAGAGTTTAAACACATTCAATATTGCGCTGTAAGCAATTCAATACTTATTTAGGTTTATATGTTTACATTGGCTAGAATATGCAAAATGGGGTACATATTGTCTATAGGAGACATACACACACACAAAGTAATCTGCTTCTTATGACATATATACTCATATTAGATATAGTTACAGATTTAAATTATTTACAGTGGGTTTAGACAATTTTCAAACTAATAAAACGGTGTAGATTCAGATCAGTGGGTACCTTGTGGTGCCCTCTGGTCGGGGTCCATACTGTTTGCACAGGACAAGTGTACTCATTACAGGTACACTGTTTACTATTGGTGAACTGTACAACCCTAACCTTCATGGTAGAGTGTTTTTATACATTGAATGTCGCGCTGTAAGCAATACAGTACTTGTTTTGGGGTTTATACTAAGATGTTTTAATTTATTTTTAAGTTTGTGGGTGACATAGAAGTTTTGCTATGATTTGTTTATTGGACTTTGCAGTATTGAGTACATCTTGTTCTAGACAAAGCACCGGTTGTTTATGTTCAGTTATTTATTGATTTATTCAGTTATTTATCAGTTTAGAAAATTGGGTTTATTTGTTTATGTTGTTATTATAAATTGATCAGTTATTTATTTTCTTTATTTGTTGTTGTTGTTGTTGTTTTGATCAGTTATTTATTTTCCTTGTTTGTTGTTGTTGTTGTTGTTATTAATTGATCAGTTATTTATTTGTTTTGTTTATTATTGTTGTTGTTGTTTGTTGTTGTTGTTTGTTGTTGTTGTTGTTTTTTGTTTTTTTTTCATTTGATTGTATGTTTGTTTGTTGTTTGTCTTTTGAGTTGATTTGTTTATTTATTTTGATTTATAATTGTCATAATTATAATTGGTATTATCTTATTTTACTTTTAAATTTTTTGTTGTTTATTGGTTATTGATTTTTTATTTTTTTTTTTAAATTTGTTGTTTGTTTGTGCGTTGTTGTTGTTGCTTTATGACTTACAATTATAATCTTATTTTACTCATTAATCTACTATTTTTGTGTTTATTTTTTGTGTGTATTGTTTGTTTGTTGTTTACTTGTATGTTTGCTGTTTACTTGTTTGTTGTTTGTTTGTTTGTTGTTGTTGTTTTCTCCTTTTTCTCTCTCTAGTTCGTTTTTGTTTGTTGTTTTGTGGTTACTTTAATTCATATATTTTATATTTATTATTGTATTCATTTATTCTTTTATAAATATATTTATTATACTTTTAATTATTGATTTATTTGTTTATTTAATTGTTTATTTACTTAAGTTGTTTATTTCTGTTATAAAGTGTGGGTATTTTTTATTTTAATTTATATAAATATTATATCATTATACAGATATGATATATGATATTATTATTGGACTTGTCTAAGTTTCTCCGTTTACTGATTTAGTGATTATATTTAAAAGGATCCCAAGGTTTATCAATTCTTTAGTGTTTTTGGTATTAAATAGTTCCCCAAATTTTACTGTGTTTGGGTTTTGATAATAGTATCTTTTCATGTATTTCTTTCTGTCTTCTGTAAAATTTGAACATTTCAAAACATAATGATATTCATCTCCTATATCATTTAGGTCACATATTTGGCATTTTCTCTCATGTTTAGGAATACTTCTCCATCTTCCTGTTTCTATTGGCAATCTATGATTTCTTGTTCTAAAAGCTGTGATTATCAGGCAATGTTGATTTGTTAGTAGATGGAAATAGTTATTCAATTCAAACTTTTCTTTAATGAGTTTGTAATTTAGACTACCTGATGATTGTTCTAGGATTGCATGCCAAGACTGTAAATACTGGTCTTTAATCCTTTGTTTAATTGCTACTTGGAACCATTTTCTATTCATGTTTATTTGGTTTTCCCAGATGTTTGAAAAACCATTTTTTGAAACAATATCTTTCACATGGAGTATCCATTTTGAGTTTATTTGGCCTTGGTTTTGTAGGTTATACAGTACAGTGTACATTGTATTTGAAAGTTTATTGCTGTCAGGATCATTAACTTTGCACCAAAATGAAATTATTCTGTTTTGAATGTCTATTTTAAGTGGTGAAATGCCTGTTTCACCGTATATCATATGCGATGGGGTTGATTTTTTAAGGTTTAGTATTAATTTGATAAATTTCAGCTGCACTCTTTCTACAATGTCAATGTTACCAATCCCCCATAGTTCACTTCCATAGAGCAGAATTGGTTTAATTGTTTTATTGAAAAGATCAATTTGGATTTCAAATGGTAAATTTAAAGCTCTGGTCTTCTTTAATAGGGAGAACATTGCTTTGTTTGCTTGTTCAGCAAGGTGTTTCTTAGTTCGTATGTAACTTCCTGTTCTTGATACAAAAATGCCTAAGTATTTGTATTCATTTACAACTTCAATTATTTTTTCTTCATACTGGAATCTATTATTGTATGTTCTAACTCTACTGCCGAATATAACAATTTTCGTTTTATCAGTATTCACTGTTAATTTCCATTTTTTGCAGTATTCACTAAATATTTGTAAACTATTTTGTAGATCTTGAGCATTGTTACTCAGAATGACGGTGTCATCGGCATATAGAATAATAAATAGTTGGAAATACATATATATTTCGTTATTGTTGACATGACATTCTACACCATTAGCATTATATTGCACCAGATACTGTTCCAAATCATTTAAGAAAAGTGAAAATAGAAGAGGGGATAGATTTTCACCCTGTCTAACCCCACTTTTGCTTGGGAAAAATAAGGATGTGCCTTCATCTGTTTTTATTCTAGACTTTATATCTGCATACATATTTTTAATTAAATTTAGACATTTTCCATTTATATTGTATTTGTATAATTTTGACCATAATCCTTGCCTCCATACTGTATCAAATGCCTGTTTAAAGTCGATGAATGCGCAGAATAGTTTTTTCTTCTGTGATTTAAGTAGTTCAATTAGACTCTGGAGTATGAATAGATTGTCAGTTGTTGAATGTTTTTTTCTGAATCCGGCTTGGCAGTTACTTATTATATCATTATCATCTGTGTATTTGTTGAGTCGATTATTGATGATGGCCGTAAATAGTTTTCCTAAACAACTTAGTAGTGTGATAGGTCTGTAATTCTCTGGTGAAGTTGGGCTTCCTTTGTTTTTGTATATGGGTAGAATATTTCCTTCAGTCCATTTTGTTGGAATTATTCCCTCATCAAATACTAAGTTGAATAATTTGACATATACTGGGAGCATTATTTCTTGCGTGGTCTTAATATGTTCATTAAGTAAGTTGTCTGCTCCTGCACTTTTGTTGTTTTTTAGATTTTTGATACAATTTAGTATTTCTTCTTTTGTAATTGTGGAGTTTAATTCATAGTTGTATTCGTTTTCAGTTTCTTGTTATACAGCCAGATGTGTATCTCTAGCTGATGCGATATTAATGAAGAATACCCAGGATAAGCTTTCTCAATGTTTGAAGTTAAAGGGTCAAGGTCAAAGTTACCTTAAAATGATATATATGTACATGTGCTATCCTGAGATATACTCTCATGCTAAATTCGGTATTCCATGCTTATGTTCTTAAAGGGAATTTTCTTTTTTCAATTACTTTCTATAATTTAAGTCAAAGGTCATGGTTACTTTGACCTTAAAGCGACTCGCAACCAGATGGTGCATTAAAAATAGTGATTTGTAAATATGTGTCAAACGCTTATATAAATGGTAAAGAATTAGTTTAAGATAAGAAATTCTGTTTAAAAAAATGTATTTCAATAAAAAAAAATATCGGTCTCAGGTGGGATTCGAACCCGGGCCCGGCATTGGCGGACAGAAGGCAAAATAGGGGAAACCGCTTAGACCAATGGACCACGGAACTATCCGTTTATCACGGATCGATTTAACGTATTTCAATGTGTAGCGATCGAAAGTGCATACAACTTCACAATTCGGCTCGGGTTTATGTCTGAGCCCGTGTAGAGAAGCAACAACAACAACTATACCGTCTACTAGTCGGTATAGAAAAACGATGGAAAATATCTAAAAATCTAAGATTCGGTGACGATTCTTGAGACTTTTTTTGGACTGATCCAGAGCCACAGATAAGAGGAAGTAAACTGCACAAATTCAACATTTTCTCACTTATTTTAGCATCAAATCCTATGATGTTATTACTCATCAGAATCGTCTCGAAGAGACGATTCTAATGAGTTGTGACATCATATGGTTTTAAGTAGAAATAAAGATTTTAGTTTTTGAAATACCCCCCTTATCTGGAGCCCTGCTGATCATATTTTTTTAATGTCAGAAGCCAAATAATGCCACAAATTTGCTTTTATTTGAGTATTTTATTTTATTTTGACAAGTACACCATCCGGTTGGGAGTCCCTTTAAAATGATATGCAACATTTCTCAATCCCAAGACTTTTTCTTACACCAAAATTTGTATCCCTAGTTGATGTTGTTATGCGAAAATTTCTTTTGACAATTACTTTCTATAATTGAAGTCAAAGGTCAAGGTCACAGTGACATTAAAATGATATGCAACCAAGATGTACTCTCACACCAAATTTGGTATCTCTAGCTGATGTGGTATAAGAAAATTCGAAACCATGCCTGCAGCCAGTAGAACATACCCATATTTCAAACTAAAAGCAAGTTTGAGTTATCAAAATTTAACAGAGGAAATAGGGATAAGGTTTGACTTAAGCAAGTTCAAATTGTCAAGTTTAAATTCAACTGTCAATGAAATATGCTCTTGACAAAGGGGACACGACCACACATACACAGACAGTTCATTCACAAGATGGACCTTCACACAGACACTTGGGAAGACCTGACTCAGAATCGCCCTGAATGGAGATCAGCTGTGAGGAAAGGCTTGGTTGAAGCAGAGACAAGTAGGTTAGAGCATGTCAGGAAGAAACGTATGGACCGGAAGGCTCGAGAAGCCAGTACCTGAACAACACCATCCGACAACGCGTGCACCTACTCTGGGCGTACCTTTGGTGCCAGGATAGGCCTTATTAGCCACATACGCAATCATCCCAGAAACTTAACAACTTGAAGGTGCGGTCATGTTCGCATGGCGATGGACGAACAGCACATGTCTGCCATATCACATTACAAAGGAACGTGACATTACGTAACCCAACACAGCAGCCCTACATAGCAAGACATAAGCGCCATTAACACTCCGAGCATGATTTGAGCCCCGTTCTCACTGTCCCAGATTTGGTGATCGGAGAGTCCCGGTTTAGCAAACCGGCAGTCGCCGGGAGTCACCAGGAGTTCAACCTTGGCGACGCCCAGGACGATCTGGGATCGACCGTGTTCATCTGGCTGCCACCGGCTAACAGCCCCGGATGCTTTAAAATGTTTAATACAACCGGGGGTCACCGGGAGTCACCAGAACCGGCTTATTCCTATGAACACCGGTGCAACGCAGGGAAATGCCGGAGCAACGCCATTACCGGCACATCCGTGGCAGGTCCGTGAACAAACAAGGTGTTAGAGGCATAGAAATGGATTTCTTTTTTTCTTTTTTTACAAAAATGCAATTTTCTGCATTTCATTTTTAGCGTTTGCATTTCGTCAGCGTTTAAATAGGAAATAATATCATCTTCTCTATTGTATAGAGTAAATATAATACATAAAAAAGAAGTTATTCTTTCTAAATAAATGGCTTCATGCTTAAATTTTTATGTACACTTCAAACAGTATGGAGCCAGATCAGACGCCGGGCAAACTGTTTGCCACTCAAATTAAAATGAAGTTTGAACAGTCTACAACATTATAGTGTTTTACTTTATTGTATTGCGTTTGCATTTCATCTCATTAACCCTGAGAGACAAAAGAGAACTGATGCTTATTCACGTTCGCCCGGTTTAAGTCCTTTCCGGCGAACACCGGGTAACGTCGGCACGTCACCTTTGAACAACCTGGGTATGTCGGGACGCCACCAGTGGTCACCGGGATACCACCAGCGATGACCGGGGTTACACCGTGTTATACCGGGATTAACCGGGAACAGACCGGCTCTACACCGTAATTACACCGGGCCAAACTGGGAACTAACCGGGATAGTCAGGGGAGATCCGGCTTCACCGGGAATATGAGAACGCAATATATTTTTTTCATGAAAAACGTCCCAGTTCACCCCGGTTCACCGGCTATCTTTTACCGGGACCTACACCGTGGCAGTGAGAACGGTGCTTAACTACTTTTACAAGCCGATTAATGATGAAATGCATATCTGGGTACTGTTACCCACATGATAGATCTACTGCCGTATAATGAAAACACAAATCTACTTGCGTTACTTGAACATGAGTTTTTGACTACTGTACCCGCATTATGTTTTTGATACAGATCACAATAATAAATAAATAAATAAGTAAATAAATTAAGATAAAAAAGTTAAAGCACCTGGTTTGGTTGATGACTTTTGATTAACCCTTTCAACACTGAACACCAGTAATGATGACTATTGCAAACAATTTTATCCAGATCATGCTGTACAGAAATTGGATTCATACAATCTATCTCTTCGCATAAGCAAGGACATAAGGATGCTTCTACACTGTCTTAAGAATTCTGAATGCATGCAGACGATGGTGTGAAGCAAAGGTAACTTAATAAAGCAGGGTGGAAATCATGCTGAAAGCTCCTAAAGCAAGGTTAAGATTTACTTTCATTAATTTTGCACTGATGCCTATGGGGAAGAAGGTTTGATATGTAAAGTAGACTGAGACAATAAAGAGAATGAGAGGAAGAGAGAGTGAGAGAGAGACAAATAGAGAGAGAGAGAGAGGGGGGAGAGATAGAGAGAGATAGAGAGGGAAAGAGGAGACATGTGCAGAGAGAGAATTATGAGATCCTGCAAGATTAAATGGTGGAACTAGAAATCAAGTTGATTGACGAAATATTTGACGATGTTAACGATGATAACGATCATAACCCAACTTAAAAAGTTCTGTTTGCTATTGAATCGATATGAGCATGTACATTAGATCCCTTTTTGGGAAACTTGGTGATGATCATTTGAAGGATTATTGCTGTACACAATGCTCAAATTGACCAAGTAGGATAATGTGTATTCATCTTTTGAAAACAAGAGAAAGCGGACATGAAGAACAGGGCATGGGAAATAACTCGTCACCTCAGTGCAATACAATCGTAACTCAATACGAATTTATATATTGAGTTACGTTTGTATTGGGCTGAGGCAACGAGTACTATCCGATAACTGAAATGAGTTTTTCAAGGCAAGGTTGTTTTACACAACTTAGGTTAAAATCCCATGGAAGCAAATCTTATTTGCTAGTATGTAGTATTTAAATCATTACCAAAAACACGATTTTCAATCTAATGTGTTTCTTGTTTTGCCCGAAAGGGAGGCAATTACCTTACTCACATGAAAACTTTTTAAAAGAAACGATCAACTTGAGTGCTTTTCAATTGGTAATGTTGTAAAATAACATGAAATTGGCAACAAAAGGCCTATGTTAATATGCAACTAACAATATACATGTACATATATATCATTAAACTGCTTTTTTACCCTAAATCAAGGGCAGACAATTCAAACAAAAGAAGACTTTTAGTTGCAAACATTATCCTATTCTATCAATGATGTATAAATCCAGAATTTCTAGTTAAGATTTATTAATTGAAGTGTCCTTTTCTGCCCCCAAAAATGTTCGACATAGTAACAATATGACAGAAATTAAAAAAGGGAGGTAATTATTTTTTTAAATTTCACTCAAATACTGTGCTTTTATAAGCCAAGGGTTATATATTTGGTTTGTGAACATATAAGGCTTTCATGTTAAGAATATTTCATGATTAGAACGTGTTTCTATGATGTATATATTCAACATTTATAAAGGGAAAACTGATTTGTTTTGTATTAAAATTGCATTTTGTACTTTAAAGGGGAGATAACTTGACTAAATGATGAGTTATGTCCAGTTTTTTTGCATTTTTACTTTCAGTTGGCTAATGTCACATACATGAATCACTTTGTGTTAGATATGTAAGTTTATAAAAAAAATTATATTAGTGCAACAACTACACATGAAATTACGTATTTCTCGATTTATGCAAGGGGAGGTAATCTTCAAAGTCAGATTTCTGACCAAAGCCCCAACGCTCAAAGTGCAGAAAATAGGATCTGAACCTACAGACCCTGCACTTTCAGAAAAACATAGTGACCAAAAGTCCCCCTATGGGGGGAGGGTTTACATTATTGGCCAGTAGCCTAAAAGGCATCCAAAGCTAAGCCAAAAGGGTATAAACATTAGAATTGTATAAAGTTGTATGTTGAACTTGTTTGTTATGTTGTATGTCAAGGGTATTTACTGATTCCACTTATTTATGTGATGCCAGTTATGATGCCTCCAGTACCTTTAGTCAATCTATTTATCATTAAAGATTGGGGCCATCCTCTGACCACACTTTTTCATACTATAAAGTTTGTCCAAAACATTTTGTTGATTTTTCCATTACCCATTACTCCATAAATATGCCTTTAATTTGTTCCTCCACTAAAGAAAATAGTTTCACTTTATACAGTCATCAAAGTGCATTATAAGAAATAATTTCTATATCCTAGCAGATGGTAGCTTAACGCAGTCTGAAAATAAAGTAGAGTGCTTCTCAATGAGGCTCGCAACCAGATTTAGCATTTAAAATAGTAATTTGTAAAAATATGTCAAACCCTTATATAAACGGGTAAGTAAGAGGTGTTTTTAGAGTGATCATATTTTTCTAATGCCAGATGCACGATAATGCTACACATTTGGTTTTATTTGAGTATTTTATTTAATTTTTGCAAATACACCATCTGGTTGCGAGTCGCTTTAAGGCACATTCTACTTCACGTATGGTCTCATTCTGTCTTCAAAAATTAGAAACTTGTTATGGAGTAAAGGGTCAAAGTGTCAGAGGAACATCATAGGTAATGCTAAAAAGTTAAATGAAAGGGATACATATATGAGCAATCAAATCAAGGTTGTTTTCATACATTTTTATCTCAGTTTTTCATTGGTAAATCAATTACAAATTCCCAAATACACATGTAAGACTCTCACTAGTCACTACATATAATTGTCCATATCAATCTCTGTGACACAACACATTCTTTTTAATCACTTTGGAGAGTTTTTCGTTTTTGGCAGCAAACGTCAGAGCATCTGTTTCTGGAAAACAAAATAAGCAAAACAGCTTAAGTTCCATTTTAATGAAACTTTCAGTTTGATTCAAGATAAAGTGGATATCAGAAAACACACTCTCTTAATTCATTCAACCTTTCAGCTTCACATTGACAATGTCATTTCCCAATTAAGTCTAGTCCAGTTTCTACTATTAAAGGTTGTTTTGACACTGTATTGCCAAATGACAAACAGTGCAGATCCTGATCAGTGAGTCCCTCTAGAAACCCTCTGTTCTGGGTGTACATTGTTTGCATTGGACAAGTGCACTCTTCACATGTACACTGTGTATAAAAGATGAGTATGTTTGTCACTACAGCTCAATGGTTAACATGTGATATCAAGTTTTGTTGAAATCTATCAAGCAGTATAGGGGGAGATGTCATTTGAAGCAATTGTTAACGATGACACACTACTGATGCCGACTTACTGCCCGCACTGGGCCAACAGAATAGCTCACTTTGAGCCTTGAGCTAACAAAGCACCACATGTGGGTGCCAACGCTCACCTGTTTTGTTATCCTAAAATATTTAGAAGGAACAATGAGATATTCTTATTGCCTTTGTCTGTCTTGACTATTTGTCCGTCTGTCTACTGTGGGGCTCTAAATGACCTTGACCTTTGACATCACCAAACTTTTACTGAGCTCGAGAGCTACTTGCATTGAGTACAAACACAAGCTACTTGCGTTGAGTACACATGCAAGATGTAAAGTCTCTATCACATGCAGTTATAAAGTTATTGCCAAAGTTAAATTCAACCTATTTGACCTCTAAATGACCTTTACCTTTGTCTGACATGACCAAGGTGAGAAGACATACCAAGTATAAAGTCTGTATCACATTAAGTTTTAAAAATATGGCCAATGTTAAGATTTAGGACGAGGACAACGCGGACAATTACAACACAGACACCGGAGTGATGACAATAGCTCTTAGTTTAGCTAAAACTGTATAAGTAAATTATTTTGCTTTTGTAGAAAAATTGATGAAAACAGTATCAAGTTATATAGCAACTGAATTGATTATATCCTATTCTATTTCAGGTTCAAGTTCAAGATTCAGCCAAAACTCCAGAGAAAATTCACCCATATAACTACAGAAGAAACCATATTTGGAAAGTGATTTTAATGTGAACAATACTAAATGTACTTTAATCTTTTGGCGGCTGAGAGATTGCTTAAATCTGATGATGACATTAAAATTTCAATTTACCAAATACGCTCTTTTTACTTAAAGACGCTTGGACAACTGCTATTTTCAGATGCAAGACCATTCAATTGAAGAACCATCTGCAGTATAATAGTAATAACATGTGGTTGCCTAGTACAGAATACAAATAATGCACAAGGCTCCTACAGGAGCTTTCTCCATTATTTCTATGCTGCATTAACCCTTAGCCCGCCAAATAAATTGTCGTCTGCTATATTTCTTGTCTGCTTCAAGTTTCAAAGTGCTTCAAAGTTGCTCAAAATTGCTGAAAATGTTGTCCGAGTGTCAAACAGCTTGGATCCGGATGAGACGCCGAGTTACTCGGCGTCTCATCTGGATCCAAGCTGTTTGCATATGGAGCTATAGTCGTGACTGGCAGGCTAAGGGTTAAACAAAAATTTACCTTCAGAGAGCTGCATGTCAGTAGGATGACATCCAAGGAGTCGTCACGTGTCATACATTGCTCTTTTCGTTGTCACAGGTCACGAGATGGGTTCTTAAAAATCTGTCCTCACTGCCTACAAAATAAAAAAGTTCATCAAAAACAGTATTTATGTGCAATAGATATGGAAATTCTGAAATGTGTAGAATATATATAAAATTATGGCTCAAGATAAAAGGGAGTTGACTCAATATTCACCATGTTTCTGTTTTGAGACTTTTCTTATGAGCATTCATATCATAGACTTACATATAAAGCAATTCAAAGAGAGCAGAGTACTTAGATTAACATGTATACACTCAAACTGCATGACGGATGGTTATATAATAAAAATTTAGATGGAGATATATAGAAAGTACAGTCCAACTTCGATATCTCAAACTAACTTACCTCGAACTAACCGATATTTTGATACACAAACTACATTACTTCATGCTCGGTTAAGTCATACCTGGATAAGCCATGTTTTAACTTTGAAAAACGGGTATGTTTGACATAACCGAGTTTGAGAATCGAGATATTGAAGTTTGACTGTACATGTATTTGAAATCAGCAATTGCGCATACAGAACTACTTTAAAAAACTTTTTAAAAATATTGTTCCACTGGTAATTGAAGTTACATGTATATACATGAAATATAAAATGTGTATCTTGAAATGTTTATCTTGGTGCTATTATCCGCTGAATTTCCATAGAACTTGCTTAACCATTTCCTCCCTGAAACTTTAAATGGACAATTCCATTTTCCATTTAAGTCTAGTCCATTTCTGACATTTGAGGGTTGTTTTTGTCAATATTTGGCATTCACAAACAGTGAAGACCCTGATCAGTGGGCTCCTTGGAGCCCTTTGACCCGGGTCTTCATTGTTTGCATAGGACAAGTGTACTGTTCACATGTACACTGTTTGTAAAGGACGCCAATATGCGGGACTAGGGTTAAAAGGATTAAACCTTTCATCCGCATAAGTGCCATAAGAATGCTTTTACCTAATCCTCTTTACAAGCACCAACAATGAGAATTATACATTGGTGGTGTTAAATTCAGTTGTCAGCTTGATTCATTATCATTATCCATGTCCCTCTTGTTTAGTTTACCATCAGATTTCAGTTGCTCTGATGGCCTCATTTAGCCCTAATCAGAGTTCCAGATAAGTGGAATATTTCAAAAGCTTAAATCTTTATTTCTGCATTTAACCCTATGGTGTTATTACTTGTTAGAATCGTCTTTTCAAGACAATTCTAATGAGTACTACCATGGTAGTCACACCATAGGATTTGATGCTGAAATGAGTGAGAAAATGTTCCATTTGTTAAGTTTTACTTCCTCTTATCTGGAGCAGTGAAGCCCTGTCTAATTCTGCAAAACTGGAATTAGATATTAAAGCGACTCGCAACCGGATGGTGTATTTGTTAAAATAAAATAAAATACTCAAATAAAAGCAAATTTGTGGCATTATTTGGCTTCTGACATTAAAAAAATATGATCAGTCCAAAAAAAAGTCTCAAGAATCGTCACCGAATCTTAGTTTTTTTTAGATATATTCCATCGTTTTTCAATAGCGTCAGCTGACAGTTTTGCTGTTGTTGTTGCTTCTCTACACGGGCTCTGACATAAACCGGAGCCGAATAATGTAGTATTAAGCGCTACCAGTGAAGTATGTTAAGTCGCTACCATATATATAGAGAGCGTCCGTGGTCGAGGCGGTAAAGGCGTGTCCTCATTTTTCTTGTTTGTCTCCGCAATGGAGGGTCACGGGTTCGAATCCCACCAGAGCTTCTTCTTTTTTTTTTTTGGAAATGCATTTTTTAAAAGAATTTATTATACTAAACTAAATCTTACCCATTTATATAATCATTTGACATATATTTACAAATTACCATTTTTAATGCTAAATCCGGTTGCGAGCCTCTTTAAATGAGAGATGTCATAATGGTGTTATTAAAATTGTGCTAAATATAGGGCGACAAATACCTTAAAGTTTCAACAAGGCAGTCTGGTGTTTAATCCATGGTGGTCAGGCAACTGCTGTTGATTTGATATCATACATGGGGGATATTCTTAGTTGCTATGGGTAGCAACTGGAACTATTTAGTTTTGGTCTGCACTTGGAATACTGAAAAATATAAATTATATAAGAACATTTAGCCTAAATAGTGATACACAGTATGACAGTGCTTCATGACAACTTGAAGACAGTTCTGTTATGACTTAACTTATACATTTCATACTTTTAGATCATGTAACCCTTCATCCCATGTCTGTTTTTACTTTTTAACGGACAGGCAACCACTTAAAGATAAAGCAGACACACTCTGCTTTACTTTCAATCTGCTTTAAGCTACCATCTGCTAGGATATAGATCAGATTTCAAACTCTAACACTGAGCTATGCAGTCGATGTTTTCTTTCTAATTTCTTTCTTATTTATAATTCTCTCCATCAAGATTAATGCTTATGAGAAGGGCCACTTATGAGCACGGAGTACTTAGACTGGTCTATAAGTACTCCGTGTTGTGAGGTACACCAGGGACTGTGCCCGACCGGTCAATTTATCCTGCCACCGACAAACTAGTCGTAATGCTAATCCAAAATCTTGAGCGCCAAAGAGGGAAGCCATTACAACCCATTTTTAAGACTTTGGCTTGACTCACTCTGGGATTGAACCCGCGACCTCCCACACTGCAAGCCGACGCTCTACCACTGACTGAGCTATGCAGGCGGTCGATATGGCTCTACTGTATGCAGAAATGACATTTGATTTTCGTGATAGTATCATACTGTTAGCAGATTCAATAACACATAGAAATAGATTCTAAAGGCAAAGGCAAGCTTTATTTAACGTCGCATATGGTAAACAATCAACATAAGCTCTGTAGAGCTTTTATTGCGACAAACAAGGTATCCATTAACATGCATACTTACCTGGGCATTACATTTACCTTCCTAGTACTACCCTTTAAAGGGACTCGCAACCGGATGGTGTACTTGTCAAAATAAAATAAAATACTCAAATAAAAGCAAATTTGTGGCATTATTTGGCTTCTGACATTAAAAAAATATGATCAGTCCAAAAAAAAGTCTCAAGAATCGTCACCGAATCTTAGATTTTTAGATATTTTCCATCGTTTTTCTATACCGACTAGTAGACGGTATAGTTGTTGTTGTTGCTTCTCTACACGGGCTCAGACATAAACACGAGCCGAATTACGAAGTTGTATGCACTTTCGATCGCTCACATTGAAATACGTTAAATCGATCCGAGATAAACGGATAGTTCCGTGGTCCATTGGTCTAAGCGGTTTCCCCTATTTTGCCTTCTGTCCGCCAATGCCGGGCCCCGGGTTCGAATCCCACCAGAGACCAATATTTTTTTTTATTGAAATACATTTTTTTTAAACAGAATTTTTTATCCTAAACTAATTCTTTACCATTTATATAAGCGTTTGACACATATTTACAAATTACTATTTTTAATGCATCATCTGGTTGCGAGTCGCTTTAATGCCGAGCGTCAGGCAAGGGAGCTACTAGTACCGTTTTTATAATGGTCTTTGGTATGACCCGGCCGGGGATCGAACCCACAACCTCCCGCCTCGAAAGCGGACGCTCTACCACTGAGCTATTCTAAATGAATGTATACGCCTCTGATATAGGTTTGATTTATTCTTAGTATTCTCTTTTCCAGTGCGACGTCATACACCCTTAGTTTAAACATATTTTATTCAGGAAAAACATAACATAATTATTAACATACGGTATTTGACAGCATAATAAGGATTAGAATGGAAGCATAAATGCTTATTAGGTTCTTCTCCTTAACAGTTAGCATATCATATAAACAATAGTTGTCTAGAATAAGACGCCTTGAATAAACGGGCAACAACTATTTGTATATTTTTCTTTTTTTATGTTTTCGATTAGAATTAGGTTGTTACGACTAGGAGGGGGTTGTTGGGTTCTCGGAGCGGTGGCGCGGCGGACAAAGGAGGTACAGATACACAGGACAGGCATCACATGCGGTACAGGCCGTTCGAATAATAATTGCACTACTGAGAGAACCTTTTGGTTTTGAGAATGAAATCCTGGACTGCTTCAAATATAGTCTGATTGGTATGGTCGGATAGGTTAGGATCACCGTTGAGCAGTATCTTCGGGTCGGGTCTGCATATTGCTCGTATGGAGGAGATCATGGCGTTTCTTGGTATCCGGTAAAGAGGGCATGAGAGGAGAAAGTGTTCCGTGCTTTCGACGTCACCACAAGCACAACGAGGAGTCGAGGAGATTTTTTTGAAATAAGGTGAGATTCAAACTGCTGCAATTTGTCCGGAGTCGCGTGTGTAATATCTGAGATCGCCTGTTGCCTGTACAAAAGAAAGAGAACTGTTTAGGCAGACTTTGTTGATTGAGAGCATGTTTGAAGGCACCCAGTGAGGGAGACTCGCGAACATTCAATGGTAGAGAGTTCCACTGCCGAATAGCGGAGGGAAGGAAAGAATCTGAATAGATCTTCTTGGTAAACACGGGTTGTCTGATGTCTTGTGAGTTTCTAAGGACCCGTCCCGTCGTTTTGTTCACTTGGGCTGGTACCAAGTTAGAAAGATAGGAAGGAGTTAGGCCGTAGAACATTTTATAGAAGAGTACGAGTTTATGTCTGTTACGTCTGGTTTCTAAGGAGTCCCATTTCGTTTCTTTGTAAAGCTCTCGTATTGACACATACTTTGTGGCTCCAGTCACTATTCGGGCTGCTTCATACTGGATTTTATCAAGTTCTTCTTTCAGGTAGTTTGAGCAATTGTCCCATACGACATCCGCGTATTCCAAGACAGGTCTAATGAAGGAGAAGTATATAGTTTCTAGAGAGCGTCTATCAAGAGTGAACTTGAGTTTCCTCATGATGTTGATCCGTGCCCAAGCTTTGGATTTGATGTTAACGATGTGAGCATGCCAACTGCCGTCGTTAGAAAATGTGACTCCCAAGTGGCGATGTTGTTGGACTTCAGAAATGTCCTGATTGAGCATCGATAGAGAAGGATGGTGAGGTTTATTGACCTTTCGAGAAAGAAGAAGTGTTTCAGTCTTAGAAGGATTGAAAGAGACAAGCCATTTCTGTGCCCAGTCGGATATCTTAACGATATCTGAATTAAGAATCTCAGAAGAAGTGTTTGGGTGCTCCACAATGATATAGAGGCTAGTGTCGTCGGCAAAGAGGCGGATATTAGAGTCGATTTCGGAAACAATGTCATTAATATAGATAAGGAAGAGAAGGGGACCAAGAATAGAACCTTGCGGAACACCGGCTTTGATATCCGCCCAGTCCGATTTGACGCCTGGTATGATGACACGTTGTTTCCTATTTTGCAGATACTGAGAAAACCAAGCGAGAAGAGAGCCGTCGACACCAGCGCTGGTAAGTTTTGCAAGAAGTCCTTTGTGCCAAACACGATCAAACGCTTTACTGATGTCGAAGAAAACCGCTCGTACCTCTTTCCCTTCATCGAGTGCTTTGCAGAAAGCATTGTATAGAAAAGTAAGTTGATTGACAGTAGAGTCACCATGGATGAAGCCAGACTGGAAGGGTGTGAAAAAAGAAGTGTCGAGAAGAAAGTTATAGACATGCTTGAACACAAGCCTCTCTAAGACCTTGTCGAGATTGCTCAGTAGCGATATTGGACGATAATTATTGACAAGACTTTTGTCGCCTTTTTTAAAGACGGCACATACATGTGCTTCTTTCCAACAAGAAGGAACTTGACCAGTTGAAAGAGATTGATTGAATAATTGACACAGTGGATGAGAGAGTTCTGTAGCAAGTTCGCGTAGAATTCTGTTATTGATTTCGTCCGGACCAGATGCTTTACCCAATGGTAGGCTTTTCAAGACAGACCCGACCTCCTCAGGAAGAAGAACTAGAGCTGAAATGGTAACTGGTGATGGGTTTAAGAAAGGAACGGGGACATTATTTTCGTTGAGCTGAGTTTGATTAGCAAAGAAGTTGTTGAGAAGGTTAGCCTTATCTACATCTTCAGAGGCTGATGAGTCATCTTGTATTAGTGTTGGTATCGGTTGCTTGTCTGAGTCGGAGATAAAGTACTTCAGAGTAGACCACCAGTCACGAGAGGAGAGAGTGTAATTCAAGAGAGTGTGTGCTAATGTTTCGTGATAGTTAGCCTTGGCGTTTCGAACTAAAGTCACAACTTCGTTGCGTAGTTTCCTGAATAGAAACCAGTGTCTCGGAGAATTACTATTCCGCGCCTTCTTGTATGCTCTCTTTCGGCATCTGATTTTGCTTTTAATGGCAGAAGTTATCCATCGAGGTTCAGATGGTTTGACAGTGACAGTTTTATTAGGAATAGCAGCTTTTGTAAGAGCATGTATTTTCCCGGTGAGGAGAGTTGCGTGTTCATCAATGTTGTCACTAGTGAAACTTGCCCAACGAGTTTCCGCGGCCATTTGCCTCAGGAGGTGATAGTCACCTCGGTCATACTGCCAAACTGTTCGGGTGTAAGATTTGGCTTTAGGTTTGTCGTATTTGAAAAATCCAAAAATGGGCATGTGAAATCTAACATTCTGATTAAGAAAGGGCTCAGATACGCCACTGAGGATAAGGTTATGTGCATCTTTAACGAGCATAAGATCAAGAAGAGAAGAAGATGTTTCGGTGAAATGGGTCGCTTCATCGATGATTTGGACAAGACCAAGTTGTTGACATATGGAATCTATTTTGCGGGCGCTATTGTGGGTGAGCATATTCAGGTTGAAGTCACCGACAACAATCAAGTCGTCAGTTTGCAGGTCGAGGGCAAGATGAATCGAGTTTTCTATCTGGTTGAGGTAGTCAGCATTAGAGCTTGGCGGCCTATAGAATGTACCGATCAGTATACGTGATTTCTTGAGAAGTAATTCAATCCAGATACATTCAACATCAGGGGACTCGAGCTCGAATCTCCTTTTGTAAACAAAAGAACTTTTTACATACACACAGACTCCTCCATAACCGTCTGCACGATCTTTCCGTTCAGGTGTTGAGAAGGATGGAATTTTCAGATCATCAGAGGAAATATTATCATTCAGCCAAGTTTCCGAGAAAGTAAGTACATCAAAAGCCTGGAGTTCGCTGGTTAGGATGTCTAGTTTCGGCAGTAGACTCTGCACATTGTAGTGTATGACACTGAAGCTGCGTTCAAGATTGAGGCTGTAGTTGCTTGAGCGAGAAGTGGAGTTTGAGTTATTTAAAGACAGGGGACCAGGGTTTGGATGAATGTCTCCATGAGACAAGAGCAGCTGTGATAACCACGTGGGGAACGCAATATGAATAAGCACACATAGTGCGATGGTAAATAGTGAGAACAGCAAAAGAGCATACACCCTTCATTCGGCATCCCTCACTTTGTTTACACTTAGCGAGCACGCGCACTCGGGGACAACAAACCCGAAATCTACATAAGCTAGTGCAGTGGAACGTATAATCTCATTCTTTTTTACGCGTTACTATCTGGAAAAAATAAAAAATAAAGGGGAGGAAAGGTCCTGTGAATACTACGAAGGTCTTACATAAGTTGCGAAAGCGCGATTTTACCGAAAAATAGAATTAAATGCTTTTTTAAAAGCGAGAGTCCTATCACACTTGGACTCCCAAAACGGCAACAGGTGGTTGTCAAATAGATCCAACGTAATAGTTGTGATATGGGAGATATTTACAATACCGTGTATTTATTCCTTATTCTGAATAAAAACTTAGGTTGTGATGACATATCAATTTTCACTTAATTTTAAGAGAGTAACGATACACCTAATTCCACCCGACTCCACCCAAATCCACTTAATGAGAGAGAGAGAGGGGAAGAGAGAAGTATCTGCTTCGTAGTTCAAGTCATGTTTCTTTGATTTAAAAAAGTAAAATCTCTCGGCATTTTCCGTTGAAACCTTTGTTGATTGTTGTCCTTCATTATTCTATTATTAATATGTAGATCTAGATTTACACTCACTGATTATTTGCAACCAATCTATACTATAGTATACTGATTATCCCTGATTAAATGAGAATATTTGTATGCTTAGATCATGCCATGGAGGAATTATAATTCCTCCATGATCATGCATAGCATGGACATGCATCTCATTTGAAATGGGTATAGATTTAATGACAGTTATAGATTACATATCTAGATCTACTAGATTTCTAGATCTAGATCAACATGATTAAAATATGACTTTTAGATTCATTTCATACATATAATTTATCACAGACTGCCATCAGAGTAGAGCAACAATATATTTATCAATATGACAGTAAATCTAATATTTATCAAACTAAACAGATCTAGAATGTTTATATGGGGATATTTCTGAAATTAAGAAAGTAAGACATTTTACATCTTTCATTTCCACTTTAAATATATGCTTAAAGTGTAAGAATAAATACATTCACACTGAAAAATATTAAAGATTATAGAAATATTTGTATTTTTATTTTTTTCTGCTTTGCAAGTAGACAGGGATAACTACAGGGCTTCCTACAAGCTACACTTATTTGTTAATATCTACTTGTATTTTCAATGAGTACTATACATTTCACTGAACCAATTCAGGTGTCTTTACAAAAGAAAATTTGAAGAATTATAGAAGCTTGGAAGCATTATGTAACAGCTTCTTCCAAGTCTGGTTGGTAATGTACAGACAGTTTGAGCTAGGCTACAGACAAGAGAACAGTCTATATCTGTGATCCTTAAGTCTGATGGCAACATAGGAACCACACCATCCCTATGTTGCTATGATAAAAGAGGGGATAATTTCAACTGCCCATTGTGATTTTATAGCCAGATAAGATTAAGCGTTCGTCTACGGTCATACGCAAGTTACAAGGGCACATGTCGCGAAACGGCATCTGTGACACGCTTCACAGTGACAACGGTCCGCAATTCTCAAGTGCTGAATTTGCCGACTTTGCAAACAAATGGAATTTCGAGCATAAGACATCTTCGCCGTTACACCCGCAAGGAAACTGCATTGCGGAAAGAGGTGTAGGTATCGCAAAGAAATTAATGGCAAAGGCACGCGACAGCGATCAGAATCCATACATTGCTTTACTAGAGTATCGCAATACACCGCTTGAATGTGGTTACTCGCCTTCTCAGCTTCTATTCAGTCGCAGAACGAAATCGGTATTACCCATCACAAATAAAGCACTTAAACCCCAGGTCGTTAACCAAACCAAGCTTCAGAAATCTATGCAAATTTCAAAAGCCAAAAGCAAAGCAAATTATGACAAAAGTTCAAAGCCATTAACACCACTGTTTATTGGCGATTCTGTGAGAATTCGGTTAGGAAAAGTCTGGTTTCCGGCAAAAATAAATCAAAAACACGATCAAAGGTCGTACACTGTTCAGACAAGGGATGGGAAGTATTTCAGGAGAAATCGGTCAGCATTGCATAAGACCCATGAGAATACTTCTGACATTCAGCCTCCAAATTTCAACATATTGGCTGATCTGCAAACCCCCCTTCCGGAACCTCCTTCTATAAACATAGCTCCGAAAATCACTGGTAAAAGTTTGACCTCCAACACCCCTTACATAACACGGTCTGGGCGAGTTGTGAAAGAAAACGTGCGTTACCAAGGTAATGAATGGGTTTAGATTCTATAGATAAAGATACTATAGATATTGAGAGAGACTGAATTAAACGTTAGCTATACGTTTCGAGAAGTTTGTACATACATATATTCTGTACTTAACATGTTTTTCATTTACATTAGTTTATGATTAGTTTTGTAACTTGATAATGATTTATATGCGTAGGTTACAGTAATACTTTGATTTGATTAGAATTTGATGCATAAGCAAACAAGATCAGAAAACAATCTTCCGTATTTATTAACGATGCTACAATAAGTTTTCAAAATTATTTTCTTTATTAAAACAATGGAGATGTTCTATGAGCAGACACTAGTTTATGCATACTCATGTACATTGGCGCGCATGCGCTATACAGCATGTCTGTATCCTTATCAGTTATAAATAAATAGCCTACACGTGTATCTGTCATCCTTTACCAAACTGTATCCTGCTGTATCACGTTAGTGATAAATCTCATTAGAGATCAGTACTGTTGAAACATACACAACATTTTCTACGATAGGGTCCGACGTCATTCGAATGAAATGACCGAGAGTATGCGTAAGGTGAAAAAAGAAATGACCGAGATGATGCGTAAGGTTTAAAAGTACCCGGATGACTGGTAAAGAGAATGGTTAATTGAGCATAGTCTACTGACCAATATAGCCACTGTGTTAAAGTATGTTTGAATTTTTATTAAGCTTTAACAAAAGAAAAACACAGAACATGTTTAACATAGGTATGAAGAAGCGTTAGGTGTTATTTACGTTGATACACTGTCGAGTCAAGTATCAATACATATACGAAATGATCTTGGGACGAATCGCTTCCGTGGGAGAAACAAAGGAACGGGGCTATCTAGATTGTACAAATTGAAAGAAAATATTTACAAACCTATATCGAAATGTGGAAGAGTCTTATCACACATGGTCTTTTCATCTTGGTGATCGAAATCTTTGTCCCGCGGTGACAGCAACATCTTGTCGAATTGAAGGGGTATAAAAGCCGGTACCGTGCCGAACTTTGCCGAACCGAAACGTAAATTGCCGTACCGAACATTTTTTGGGAGTTTGAATACAAGCATAAAGAAATCTTAAATTTGAAAATTCTGGTACGTATTGATTCTAAAACATATTATTTACATTCTGAATAAATATTGTAACCACCAGAAGCCATGATGGTGAGAAAAAGGTGATTTTGTAAATTCAGGGGGTATAAAAGCCG
Organism: Gari tellinella; assembly: GCA_922989275.2. Taxonomy (NCBI): domain Eukaryota; kingdom Metazoa; phylum Mollusca; class Bivalvia; order Cardiida; family Psammobiidae; genus Gari; species Gari tellinella. Next base: position 7,176,219 of record OV277870.1, on the reverse strand, counting down.
GTCCCTTATTTATTCTGTTTATCCTGTTTTTTTTCTTTAATTACAGAATTATGTTATTATGTTTGTTGATAGATTTTATCAAAGTGTGTATCTTTATTGCATATACCAAAAAATATTTATATATGGGAGAATATAACTCTTAAAATCACATTTGAAGTGATTTTATTAAAAGCCGTACCTGAATATATCGGTCTCCCGTAATATTTACCTTTCCGTAAGAGTTTCACAATCTGTATTTTAAGTCGTTTTTAGACTGTCGGCACGACAGGATTTTGAAGTGTATAAGCTATTTTCCAGGGTAATGCTTCTTGAGACTTGCAAGGTTAACTATTTCAGATAAATGCGCCAGATGCGTATCCACACACAAACAATATTGAGTGGAGCAATATAGTGGTTAGGATCTACATGTAGAAACACCACTTACATTTGGACTTTTACTCACATATTATTTTTTAGACGAATTTGGAAGTTATTTACTGAAAAAAAATAACTAAAACAAGCATAGCGTTTGCAGAATGCGTATTTGATTCGGTAAAGGAATTGCTGATCCGCCCTTGAGCTTATTACAAGCTGGCGCGCATAATTCTGGTAAGTCAGCGGGTGTAGGCTTACACAGTGAAAAATAGTGCGCGTGATAACAGTTTTAAAGCAATGTTTCAAGAAAATTCTTGCAGTTTTTGCTAACTTCTTTGTAGTAAAACCTAATTACTTCAATAAAGCAGTGAGTGTTGCCTTACACAGTATATCCCGTGTTAAAATACCAAAAGCAAACCAAGATTATGTGAGGTCAACACCTGTTTATTTCACGCTGGTACCGTAATCGACCTAGGGTCTGTTAATAAAGCCTGGTACCAGATACCCCTGCACATGTCAATCCTTAGGCTGCGGTGATGTCGTCTGCTTCGAAATTGTCGTCTGCAAAGTTTGTTTTAATTTAGATTTATAAATGTTTAAGAAAAGAAACCTAATGAAGAGTGTCATGTTTAACAGTTTGGATCCAGACCAGACACCTCGCAACGCGGTGTCGGATCTGGATCTAAACTGTTTGCGAAAATCAATATAGTCGCGACCAGCAGGCAGAGGCACGGAATAATTCCGTGCTTCAGTACATTGACTCTCGGTGCGATTTTACAGTTTGGATTCAGATAAAATATTAACCTTCTGCACGATACGGGCGATTTCGTGATTATTACTGCAAATAGTTTGGATCCAGTTCAGGTCGTGATATGAACTGTTTGACACTCGGTGCGATTTTACAGTTCGGATCCAGATGAATATTTTCCTTCTGCACGTTACGGGCGAATTCATGATAATGGCTGCAAATGGTTTGGACCCAGACTAGATCGTGATACGATGAGTTTGGTACTCGGTGCGATTTTAGTTTGGATCCAGATGAATATTAAGTTTTATTAACCTTCTGCACGAATGAATTATAACCGGATCTGAAACGAAGCTATTTACCCATGCATTTCCCCAATAATGCTGTCGTTTATTCGTCGATCGATACCTGTCCGCCGACTCGCGGTTAATCGACCGATAAACACGTCTTAAGCGCGCGCGTTCGCCTGGGGCGGCTACCTATTGTTAATAAAAAGTCCGTTAAAACTTTATTTTTCACCCGATTTCTAAAATATAGGGCTCAAATGAGAGCTAAGATATTCAGCTTTCATTTGTGAAAATCATAACGTTCTATATTGAGCGAGTGATTGTTTACGACAGGTTAATGAATATAAACCTAATGAACCAGCAGGCATTTGACCGCAGATTCTCGCACAAGAAAGGGTTACCTACCGATATAAAAAAGCCTATAGACAAATCATTTTTGATCCGATTTTTACAGTCAAAATCTTAAAAAAAAGCTGAAATCTGTATCTTTAAACTGTATAAACGCCATGAATTCATATTATTTTAAACCAGAGCAGTCGCGAGTTATATATTAGCCTAAGCAAATAATGCAGACCGGACACGATTATTGCAGTAGAAAGAAGACGGACAGTTTTCTCGTAACAAAGAACTGATGAAATAATGTTTCTTCAGTTTTGACACGAATGAAGAACTGTCACCATGCTCGAAGCAGTCACCTGTCGAAAACACCTAATAAATTATCACACTTAAGTGGTTGTTATATAGAGGTTTTACTGTTTATTTATAAGTTGACCGTTTCTATTGCAAGATCTGAAAAAGCTTATGCGGGACTATACACATGCTTGATTGCAATTGATAAAACACTGGTATTCATTTTTTTTTTACTTAACCCATTACCCTATAAATACGCCTTTTTACGCTTTTATTTATTTCTCCACTGAAGAAAATAGTTTCATAGTATACATTCATGAATAAGTATATTGAGAAATATTTTCTTTTCTCTAGCAGATGTTGACTTAAAGCAGACTGAAAGTAAAGCAAAATGTGCCCTAAGCCCTAAAGCATTCTGCTTTACTTTCAACCTGCTTTAAGTAGTCACCAGTCTTCAAAACTTAAAACAGGCTATGGGGTAAAGGATTAATCAAGGTATTATAGATATGACTGTACCACAAACTGTCAATGCAAAATAACCATAAAAGTACATTTAAGATGAAAAGAATTCTCCTAAAACATTGATAATTAACATTGAATTGAAAGTGTAAGTGATCAGGGATATATTTTGCCTTCAATACTGGCTCTGCACATGTATGGGATGCACTTATTTGAAAGGACATATAAAACAAAGATAAAGTGAATAATTAATTTTTATTTCTTATAAACATTTCATTTTCATGTTCAGAGTAAGCATCTAAAAACACAGGGTTCCAGATAAGGGGGTGTAATGTGATCAAATCCAACATTTTCATGTTAATGCTGCAAAAAATCCTATGGCGTTACTACTCATTAGAACCGTCTCTTCGAGACAAACCTGAGTAGTGACACCATAGGGTTTGGTGCAGAAATGAAGATTTTAGTTTTTGTAAACAGATTTCCTGAAGCATTTTGTGAATGCATGTTTCCTTTAACCCATTACCTTTTTATTTTTTTGAAAATTGGTTATTCCTTACAGCAGATTGAAAGTAAAGCAGAATGCTCCTTAAGGCATATTCTGCTTTACTTTCAGTCTGTTTTAAGCTACCATCTGCTAGGGTGTAGAAAATATTTCTTGTGAGACATAAAGCGGCCTGTCAATAAAAGAGTATTAATGACTGAAAAGCTTTTGCATTTTCTGAGCTTGTAGTCTTCAGTCGATTGTTAGAGTCTAAGTCTAAAGTGATTACACTTAGACCAGTGTTTTATGATGGTGATTGACTGATTGCATAATCTTACATCATGGGAGGGTGACTTCCTGTCTTAGCCCCCAAAACCATATGTCCCCTTCCCTCAGAGGAGATTTCCAATAAACAATATCTCCTGTCACCACTAATTGGACAGATAAAGGGATTAAAATGCCTGCTAGCCTTTAGAAGATGTATACAACTAGACGTTTGAACTGGTCTTCAGTAGATATAAGTATGAGGGCCTTTCCTCCCTCAAATGGACGATTCTTGTTTTGAATTTAGTCAAGTCCATTTTGACTTGGGATTGATTTTTACAATATATGTCAAAATAACATCCGTGCCTCGGTCGTTTCTTTGGGGGCATGACTGCGGTACTGATTGACCACCACTTCACATTAGTAGAGAAACCTATATAAGTAAAAAACATATTAGACATAACACTTGGCATGATGAAAATAATGATAAACTAGTTTTTTTATTTAAATTCTTTACCATTATAAAAAAGTAGGACACATAAAAATAGATGAATTTTATAACAGATTTGGGAGACTAATATAAAAAGAAACCACATTATAGGTGTTATATTTGTAAAAATAGGATATTTTCATAACAAGCAAACCTTTTTCAGTGAAAATAATACAAAATCTGATTATTTTGAATGAATTTGAGACAACGATTAGACAACACATAACAGATTTCAAAATGTCTGCAATGCTCGAAAATTGAAAAAAAAAGTACGACATTCAAAACATGAAAAAGATAAGAAATATCCATTCAATCCTCACCAAAATTTAAAAACAAATGCATCAACATGTTCTTATTACAAAGAAACCTTTCTGAAGTAAATATCACAAATAGGCTTCAGTTCTATAAAATGGGCGCTACCACACCCTACATATTAAAGAATTTAACAACACACATGAAAAATCGTCGTTTTCACGCGTTAAACTCGCCAAGAAAGACACAACCAATCCTCACCAAATTTAAAAAAAAAAGCATTAGTATCTTTTTAAGTATTTGTATTAATTTCAATAAAAATGGACAACAAGAAATACCTTTCTATAAAATGGGGCGGCATTACGTACAAATAGAAATCCGCCATTTTGTCCCGCTCGGGACGGCGAGCTGATCGGCAGCTGTCCGGCCTGCATTATTTGCTTAGGCTAATATATAACTCGCGACTGCTCTGGTTTAAAATAACATGAATTCATGGTTTTTATACAGTTTAAAGATACAGATTTCAGCTTTTTTTAAGACATTGACTGTAAAAATAGGATGAAAAATGATTTGTCTATAGGCTTTTTTTATAACGGTAGGTAACCCTTTCTTGTGCGAGAATCTGCGATCAAATGCCTGCTGGTTCATTAGGTTTATACTCTTTAACCTGTCGTTAACAATTACTCGCTCAATATAGAACGTTATTATTTTCACAAATGAAAGCTGAATATCTTAGCTCTCATTTGAGCCCTATATTTTAGAAATCGGAGGCAAATTAAAGTTTTAACGGAATTTTAATTAACAATTGGTAGCCGTCCCAGGCGAACGCGTGCGCTTTAGAATTGTTTATCGATCGATTAACCGCGAGTCGACGGACAGGTATCGATCGGCGAATAAACGACAGCATCATTGGGGAAATACATCATTTCAGATCCGGTTATAATTCATTCGTGATGAAATACAATGCATAAAAATCACTCGTGTAGAAACATTAACTTTTAATTGCATCATGTATATAAGCCAGTTCTTAAATTAACACTTCTGCATTTATTTGTTTTTTAATTATCAAATACTTATCGAGTATTAGTTACAGACTGTAAAGATTGCAATGGGTGTCATTATGATATATACTAAACTCGCGGCAATACATTTTTTTATACATCAAAGTATTAGCAGTGTGAACCAAGACCTCGCGTAACGCTGGGTCTAATCAATATCCAGACTGTTCGACATATTTTAGATCAGACAATGTCATTATGACATTCCATACATTACATTAAATTGTTGTTTTGACAGTTTGCAACAAGTAAATGTTTTACTCAGCGGGTACAAGATACAAGATTTATTTAACGTCGGATACAATATAACAGTAAACATTAGCTGTAACAGCCTTATTCCGACAAACACAAGTATAATATAAACAAGAGTAAAAGGCTGTAAAAAGTAGAGCTGTAAAAGAAAGGGTTTACATATACAGTGGATGCAAGCTAGGACTACAAACTGTCAAAGGGACTCGCAACCGGATGGTGTACTTGTCAAAATAAAATAAAATACTCAAATAAAAGCACATCTGTGGCATAATTTGGCCTCTGACATTAGAAAAATATGACCAGTCCAAAAAAAAGTCTCAAGAATCGTCACCGAATCTTAGTTTTTTTTAGATATTTTCCATCGTTTTTCTATAGCGTTAGCTAACGGTATAGTTGTTGTTGTTGCTTATCTACACGGGCTCAGACATAAACCCGAGCCGAATAAAGTACTATCGATCGCTACCAGTGAAGTACGTTAATTCGCTACCATATAGATAGAGAGGCCCAGTTGCCGCGTGGATAAAGACGTTTCCCTTTTTGTCATGTTTGTCTCCGCATGGAGGGTCACGGGTTCGAATCCCACCAGAGCTTCTTTTTTTTTTGAAATGCGTTTTTTAACAGAATTTATTATCCTAAACTAAATCTTACCCATTTATATAAGCATTTGACATATATTTACAAATTACTATTTTTAATGCTAAATCCGGTTGCGAGCCTCTTTAAGGTTGTTTCGTTTTGTTTTCCAGGGCTGCCATTTCTCCGGTTTTCCCCTAAATCTCCGGATTTTTCCCCAGTACATGGTAGCTTAAAGCAGGCTGAAAGCAAAGCAGACTGCGCCCTAAGGCGCATTCTGCTTTACTTACAGTCTGCTTTAAGTAGTCACATGTCAACAAATTAAGGAAAAGGCTATGTGGGTAAAGGTACGATTCGTAAAATCGTACTTGAAAAATTCAAATTTGGAAATCTTAGGATTTTTTATGTCAACTTATGGCAGCCCTGGAACTAGGAGCTTTGATTCATTAGTCTCTGCACGGTAAGTATAGTAATAATTGATCAGGCACTAAATCATCGAGAATCAGAATCAACTTTGGAACTAATTTAAATAATACGTCCACTCAATGATAGGTCACATTTGAAGAGAAGTTGTTGCTTAATGAAGGGCAACAGTAATCATCAATACTTGAAACAGACTATGGAGTAAAGGGTTAAATGACCGCTTAACACAAATTTTAAAGAACAGAACATCTTTAATACGCTCAGGCATGCAAGCAGCATTTGATGAGGTATGAATAGTATAGCATGTACATATAATATCACGTGACAACAGTGAAACTAATATTCGTATTGTATCAGCCTGAAAATGGAGTGAACATTCTAAGGGTTTAAGCGGGGGCTGGGTCTATTTACGTGCACTGTCGAAAGCTTCGAAATATTATAGGCATGCATTATATTTAGCTTAAATCAGACTGACGGTGAAGCATACTAAAGTGTACATTGTATTATGAGGTCACCTCTCTCCAAAAAAAACAACTTAGTACGAGGTGATGATCAGTTAAACAATAGACGTTTTAGAATATGAAAACGTCCAGTGTTTGCTGTTACGAATAAAAAGCTCCATTTCCCACATTTTACAACAACATTCAAAACTTTTCATAATGTTGAACAATTTAAAAACATTTACGACGTCGCGGAAGAGAATGATATAAGTTAAATTGAGCATCGGCGACTCGAAGGAAAATAATTGATTGTCGACCATCTAGCGATAATCGGTACACACCTAATTTTTATACTATATAGATATAATAATAGCATATTGTTTTACGAGAAGAAATTGCCTTCATCTTAAAACTCTCCTGGTTTGTAACAGACCAAGTTTTCCAATCGTAATCTGACTAAGAATAGGTTAAATGTTGTTGTTTTTGCTAGTTGTTAATGTTTAATTGAATGCACTTGCAATTGGAAAGGAATAAAGGACATTGTTGCCCATTGCTTTTTTTACTTTTTACTTACAGTGAAGAAGGCGTTATTATTTACCGTTCAAATGTTACAGAAATGCACACGCAACACACTAAATGACAACTTTTAGACAATCCTGAATATCCATTTAAATCTGAATGGCAAACAGTTTATAGCCTGATTACACACCGGGTTACACAGCGTCTCCAACCTGTTTGCAATGGAAATAATAATTTAGAGCAATTTTTAGGGTTTTTTTACACGTTTATTGAAAAGAATGACGTTTAATCCACTGCACATATCCTCTTATGTAGCTGGTTTGAGATTATGGTGAAACAGATTGATAGACTTCGCTGGCTGGCTTGATAGCTCAGTGTGTAGAGTGCTGGCATAGTAAGCCAAAGGCACTAGATTAAAGTCCCAGTTGAGTCACAACTTTTCACCATGTTACATTTTACGCACGAAGTAAACAAAACCGTTATTCTTCATTACGGGAATTTGCATGGAATTATCTCAGAACGTTTAATAAATAGAATGGTACAACTGGAAGCAGGTGTTCTTTTATCATACCGACAGTCTTCCAGCGCCTTCAGCGCTTTGATTTTAGATATGATTGCAGTATGTTTATAGAATCATATATTGGATATCAACAGTAAAAAAACATTTGATAAGTTCCAAATTGATTTAGTTTATTAAAATGTTATTACGAGTGGTGAAAAGGGTTTTAGAGTGGAGAACATAATACGAAATGTGAACTATCATAGCAATTATCGACCATGCGTCCAGGGATAATATATAACTAGATATATATTATCCCTGATGCGTCTAATTATAGCATGCTATCAAACAATGCAAACAACAATTAAAGAGTTAAGAACCAACTGTTAAAGGCACACTTTGAAATTAGTTTTATCACGAATTAATAAGTGCTTATTAATTCGTGGTTTTATCATGAATGAATTATAATTCATTCGTGGTTTTATGCTTTGAAATATTTAAGTAGATTAACAGTTATGGTACAAACAATTGTTTGACTGTACATGCATCCAATTTAGCCTCACATTCTGTTTAATCTTTACAAAAAAAGGAAACATAACTTCATAGATATGGATCTCTCTCCCTGCCTTCTCTATGAGAACATCTGATTCTAAGCCTAATGCTCATATAAAATAGGCATGAGTATACAGATTGTGTAATTCTTACGGAATTGAATATATTACGGGGAACCATTATAATCTTTTATATTCAGGTTAGGCAATCACTGCAACGGTAAATTTAAGCGTTATTTTGATATTACATGTCTTATTTTTCAAGAACATACTAAAAAACATATTTTGATAAAGTTTATCATTAAGTAACATAATAAAATTCGGTAATTAAGGAAACAAACAGGATAAACTGAAATCTATAGGGGACCGGCTTTTATACCCCCTGAAATTACAAAATCACCTTTTTCTCAACACACATGCTTCTGATGGTTATCATATTTATTCAGGATATAAATAATGTGTTTAAGAACTAATCCGTACCAGAATTTTCAAATTTAAGAATTGTTTATGCTTGTATTTAAACTCCCAAAAAATGTTCGGTACGGCAATTTACGTTTCGGTTCGGCAAAGTTCGGCAAGGTACCGGCTTTTATACCCCTTCTGTCGAATTGTCGTCAAGAATGGTCTAATGTTTGGATAAGTATAAAACAATGACGTCCCGAAAGTTGCATAGCCGCCGCATTTAGAACTACGATCTCGTAAGTTCATGATCGAGTCTGAGATCCAACAATTATTGCTTCTTTTACATTTGAATCGACGTGGTTTATCGTCCGCCATGACACTTGATCGTTGATTTAATGATTTGATCCTAGTTATTACCGGGATCAAATTTCAACGAGATTAGGATCAACTTGAGACCGAAATTCGGATCGGATCATCTTGATCTGTTTTGTGAACTTGGATTTTGATCTCGGGCTCAAAGTTGATCCAAAATACTTGATCTGATCCGAATTTTGGTCTTAAGACCTTTTGTGAACACGGGGCCCGGTTATATTCTGAATTGTCTCAGATGGTAGTAGGAAGCACCCTACAGTAATATAACCAGTATTTGTGGCTACACAAACAAAATACAATGCCACATCGCTTTTGCAGATGCCATATGTTGCATCCATCAAGCAAATCTCATCTCCATACAACGACAGGAGTCTTCTCTGCCAGGCAGCTTGGTGAACAAATATAAACTCACCATCACTGTCTGAACAGTCTACTTTGGGGGCTGAAATGAAGCACAGAATAATTAAATACTACATACAGTCAAATAGTATTCCCGTGAAGCTGTTAATGTGTAAATTATGTTGACCTTCAGGATAGTGCCACTCTTTATTAGCCCATTTAACCAAGGTTTGTGTTAGTATTGATGAGAGATGGTTGTATAAAACAGACTAAAAGTATTGCATATGTAGTAAAGGATTCTCATGGAGCCTGTTGCATTATTTTCAACCTGCTTAGTCTGTTTTAAGCAACAATCGCTTGGGATATACAAACTAAATATCTAATATGCATGACGGAGGCATTCCCAATTTCCAAAAAATGACCATTTTTCCCAATCTGTGGTAATAAAATTCCCATTTTGGAGAGTTTTGATCATGTAGAGTTTGTTTTAAGTATCTGTAAACAAATCCTGCTAATACCAGCTGAAGACCCATACCCTTGCAGAGGGTATAATGGGACAATATATTGCTAGCAGTCAAATTCAGTTTGAATTTTATATAGTTAACTGTTTAATTTGGCCCATACAAAATATTATGACTAAAAATGACGCTAATTTTTCCCAATTTGACTAAAAATGATGCAAACTTTTCCCAATTGGCTTGGTACCGGAGTCATTCCCAATATGCAAATGCACTTATGTCCACTGTGCAACATCAACTATATTCCTGGAATACTATTGGAGTTATGCTACAGGCAGTCATTTTAAATTATTAAATATGATATACAAACTGAGACTCAAACTATGCCCATAACTTTCAATAGCGATAGTATGAACCTAAGATTGTTTCAGTAACAGGGATCCTAAACAATACAATTACTAATATTTTTAAATGTAAAGAGGTACCTGGGTACAAAGTAGTAATTATCATCAGGGTTTTCAAACTGCCACTGTTCAACATGCTGCTTCAGGTTTTCTTGATCCTCTGTTGATATTCTGATAAATATTAGGGTACACAGATGAATTACATTTTAACAACAAGAACGGTGTCACAGTAAGTGACAAATGCCCCCAGGTTGTCGTTGAAATGTTTTCATTTGGCTGTAAAATAAAATCATACAACAGGTATGGTACGCCATACTGTTCTTGTGATGAGAATGTAGAAAGAAACAAGTTTTTTTCTTCTAGATTTTTAACCCGAGGTATGGCCAATGTTGAATTAACTCTAATTAACCTCTAAATGACCTTTACCTTTGTCTGGCATGACCCAACTGTACTGAGCTAAAGAGCTACTTGGGTTCAGTACATGTTCCATAAATAAGGTCTCTATCACATGCCGTTCCAAAGTTACGGCAAATGTTAAATTCACCCTATGTTACCTCTAAGTGACATTTTTCCTTTGTTTTTCATGACCCAATATATACTGAGCTCAAGAGATTGTTGAGTACACATACAATATATAAAATCAGGGTCATATGTAGTTTTTAAATTAAATTTGTGTATAGGCAAACATTTTCAATTTGTTATGATTTTACGTCGCTATCAACAGTATTTCAGTTGTATTGCCACATCCAGCTAGTTTCTAGCAAGTACATGTAATTTCAAAATGGTTTTATATAAAACAATATTTTGAGAAAGTGATCGGTCACTTAAAGAGTGTCACTTTTCAAACTTTAACCTATGATTGTGACCTTGATCACTTATATACAGACTAGGGTCTGGCACCTGACATACAGTCTTATCTTGGAGTATAAGAGATAATTTAATACTGAACTCATTCCATTAATGAAATTTCATTTCAAGAGCTTTAGTACAGCAGAAGTAATCTACAGGAATACGAGAAACCGCCAAGGTCGGTATGGCCGGATTGTCTGCACTTTTGCTTTGTATATATATAATAATATAGTTACCCATGGCATGTGATGATGACCTCACTACAACTGTACATGCCAAATTTGGTCGCTGTAGGACTTAAACTTTAATTAAAATCAAAGAACATGTTCAAAGGTATTGTGACAAGACTTACGAAAATTCTGGACTTAATCTGTTTTGGTCTATCAAAAACTCGAATGAAATTTTGACGAAGCTTGAACATAGAAAATACCAAGCTTGCAATATTAGTACGTATGACTTTTCAACACTATATACTACCTTACCTCATAATTTAATAAAAGATAAACTTATACAACTTATTGAAAAGACTTTTGCCAGAGAAAGGAAACTATTTCTGGCGTGTAATACTGATCGTGCATTTTTTACAAATGACACGGTTAAGCATTACACTATGTGGACTTGCACCGATGTCTGTAAATCACTATCATTTCTTCTGGATAATATTTATGTACGTTTTGGGAGTACCATATACCGCCAAGTGATTGGTATCCCTATGGGTTCAAACTGTGCGCCCCTTGTCGCAGACCTATTTTTGTACTGTTATGAGAGGGACTATATGCTAAGTCTAAAACCTGATACACAGGCAGATATGATCGAAGCCTTTAACAACACATCGCGCTATCTAGATGATATATTTAATATAGACAACCCATTTTTTGATACGTTGTTTCCTTTTATTTACCCAAAAGAATTACGCCTTAATAAAACAAACGAGTCAAATTTATCGGCACCATTTTTAGATTTGGATCTATTAATAAATAACGGTATTGTTTCTTCTAAGATTTACGATAAACGAGATGATTTTGATTTTAGTATTGTAAACTATCCTCATCTAGATGGCGATGTTCCCCGTTCTACATCTTACGGGGTTTATATTTCACAACTTATTCGTTTTGCTAGGGCTTGTACCTCTGTTGAGGACTTCCACATTCGTAATAAAACTATTACTGAAAAGCTTCTTAAACAGGGGTACAGATTTCATAAACTTCGTAAAACATTTTCTAAATTCTTTTATAGAAATCTTCCTCTCATTAACAAGTATAAATGTAACTTAAAGTCTTTTCTGCGGCAAGGTATTTCACATCCGGAGTTTTATGGTGATGTGATTTACAGACTTCGTAAGATTCTTGGACATATGCATTTTCAAAACCTATTTGTGAAACGTATTAGATTTTTCCTCAAAAAAGATTATGATCCAACTATATTGCTGCGCACTTCACGTTTGGTTATCGATCAATCTACAATTGATAACTATGCTTTCCTATTTGGTTGTGCGACGACAGACAGGGCTTAGCACTACATGATGATGTATCTCTAAAGCCGTCCTTAACCGGGAGAGTTATGTCGGATTTTCGTGCTTTGGTTTTTCTCTCCCTCTCTGTCGTACCCTAAACCCTCCCATGTCTTACAGTTACTCGTGACTACAGACTATTCGCTTGAGTACAATTTGACCGTTGCCATAGTGGGTTATGTTTAACACGGGCTTGAATGTTTAATTCTTTCCCGTGTTACTAATAATCCTGTCAGAGAATTTTGTTAGATGTTTTACATGTATTTACTTACTGTGCTGGCGGTCTTTTTGATTGTAAGGTTGTGGAACAGGGTTTATATTTTATGTACACTGTTCGTCGTTATAGGTGAATATAGGAGATAAGTGTGAGGTTGGGCGCCCCTAAACCAAGGTTTAACCCCCCAGTGGTTGTTAATAGTTAATTAATTTATAATTGATTATTGATTGCTACTGACCGTACCAAGGCGGGCTCCTATGTTCACTTAGCTTTATGTTTGTCTTGCGTGTTGTTTTCTATTTAGTGTGTAGATGAAGGAATGGTATTGCGTGTGTGTGTGTGTGTGTGTGTTTGTTTGTTATGGTATGGCTGTGTGTGTGTTCTGCTTTAGAGATGGGTGTATTGTTTGTGTTGCGTTTCCTGCTTGAGTCTTCTTTCGTATTTATTTGACTAAAACTGATACTAACAAAAAGGTAAACCACGACGCAAACAAAAAGGTTAACCAAGAATTCTCTAAGTCATTGGACCGTGAAATCTAGGTCACAGTGAACTTTTTCCCACAGCATGTGATGATGACCTCACTATAACTGTACATGCCAAATTTGGTTGCTGTAGGACTTAAGCTTTGGCTAAAACTGACACTAACAAAAAGGTCAACCAAAGCGAGGACGGACGGACAGACAGACAGACGGACGGACGGCATTCGCCAATCTATAGACCGCATTTTCAATCCGGCCAATAAAATGGGGAATAACTCTCACAGTATTGATGCAAGAGTTATGAAACTTATGCAAGACATAGTGAATCTAACACAACTGTGAGTGTCAGATAAGAATATCCCACCCGAGTTTCAAACGAGGGTGGGATATTCATCTGATACTCAACTGTGGTGTTAGATTTATTTTCTCACCTCGTCGACCCTAAAAACGCGTTTAACTTGCTATACAGTGACGTGTTGTATTTTAAGGCGCTAATGCATGCATGACGACGTCAAAACAACGGCAATAACAACCAATCATAAGATAGTTCCAATAGTTCGGCTTGTCTGTCCGGACAGATAAGGTTATCTCACACCCCCTAGATTTCGGGATACCTCTGTCCGAAAGGTGAGAAAGTAATAGTCAACATTAAAAGTGTGACAGACAGACACAAGAAGAGTGATCCCTAAGTGTCATCTCTGCCTACAGCAGGTGACACAAACACTGGTGATCATAATAAATGTACTCACTGTGACAGGGCCAGTGCAGAATACATATGATTACGTATGCATTTGTTGCTAGGATAAAACCTATTACTTGTGCCATGCACCCCAGGGAATGTAGCCTTTGAGAAAGAGGTGACGTGTCTCTTCATTTCTGCAACGTCCCTCACACCCACAGCCACCAGAGAATGTATCTTGTTTATGACTTGTTTGTCAACATTATGGGTCATGGAACCAATCTGTGACCGAATCAAGAAAACACACAACGGTTTATTAGCCAAATTTAAAACTTTTGTATCTTAGGATTAGCAAGCCCATACTTTCTTTTTTGAATAAACAAGATGACGGAGTGTCCCCCTGCGCTAAAAACCTAATTAATCAAACTTACTGAGAAAGTGGTAACAAACAAGAGTCCCACGGGGCATATTCGCTCACCTGAGAATAATTGGAAAAATGGAGATATTGATTTATGTCCAGGACTGACCTAGATATGCAACAGACCGGAACAATTTGAATAAAATATGTAAAGTATATTTAAAAGTGTCACCATACAGAATATAAAAGCTCTGGCCTTATTAGAGTCAGAGAAGAAGATGTTTGAAATTTTCTTTATATAACTCTATGTAAAACAGTGACCCCCGGGGCGGGGCCAATTTTGACCCTAGGGGCATAATTTGAAGAAACTTAATAGAGGACCTGTAGGCGATGATATGTGCCATATATCTAAGCTCTGGCCCTTGTAGTTTTAGACAAGAAGCTTTTTTAAGTTTTCATTGTAAAAAATCTATTTTTAGGTCCTGTGACCTAGTTTTGCAACGGACCAAAACCATTTGTAAAATTTTGGTATAAGATATCTAGAAGTGTCACTATACCAAATATCAAAGCTCTGGCCATATTAGTTTTAGAGAAGAAGACGTATGAAAATTTCACTATATACATGTAACTCTATGTAAAACCGTGACCCCCGGGGCGGGGCCAATTTTGACCCCAGGGGCATAATTTGAACAAACTTGATAGAGGACCTGTAGGCGATTCTATGTGCCAAATATCTAAGCTCTGGCTCTTGTAGTTTCAGACAAGAAGATTTTTTAAGTTTTCATTGAAAAAATCTATTTTTAGCTCCTGTGACCTAGTTATGCAACCGACCACAACCATTTAAACAATTTTGGTAAAGGACATCTAGAAGTGTCACCATGCCAAATATCAAAGCTCTGGCCACATTGGTTTCAGAGAAGAAGACGTTTGAAAATTTCCCTAAATAACTCTATGTAAAACTGTGACCCCAGGGGCGGGGCCAATTTTGACCCCAGGGGCATAATTTGAACAAACTTGATAGAGGACCTGTAGATGATGCTATGTGCCAAATATCTAAGCTCTGGCCCTTGCAGTTTTTGACGAGAAGACTTTTTAAGATTTCCTTATTTTTTCACTTTGGTTGCCATGGCAACCAGAGTTCTGCATTGTTTTAAATTCTTTGAACAACTTTGAAAGAGCTTGACCCAAGGAACATTTCTGTAAAGTTTGGTCGAATTCTGTCAAGCGGTATAGGAGGAGATGTCATTTGAAGCAATTGTTAACGACGACGCACGACGCCGGACGCCGGACACAGGGCCATCCCATTAGCTCACATTGAGCCTTTGGCTCAGGTGAGCTAAAAACAAGGCAACATAGTACATTTTCACTTTCGGATGAGAGCTGAACCAAGTCACTATCTATTGAGCATTTATTATTAAACTTCAGACAATTCCACAAAAGTTTGATGTACAAGTTTCAAGTTAATATCTTTCATAGTTATTTAGATATGTCAATTTATAAGTTTTAATGTAGACAAGGGTAATAACTCTCGATTCCCTAATCTCATGGTTACCTGTCTTGTTGTAATGAGTTGCCCTTTTGATACTAAACAAGTATTCAAAGTTTCAAGTTAATAGCTTTCATAGTCATTTAGATATGTTAATTTACAATTTTTAAGTAAACAACACAAGGGCAATAACTCTGGAATCACAAATCACAGAGCTACCTACATTGTTTTAAAGAATTGCCATTTTGATACTCAACAAGTATTCAAAGTTTCAAATTAATATCTTTCACAGTTATTTAGATATGTCAATTTACAATTTTTAAGTAAATAAAACAAGGGCAATAACTCTGAAATGACAAATCCTAGGGTTACCTACCTTGTTGTAGAGAGTTGTCCTTTTGATACTGAACAAGTATTCAAATTTTCATATGAATACGTTTGATGGTTATTGAGAAATAGACTCTTACAAAAACCTTATTCTAAAAACTTATCCGAGCAGACGTCGACACTGTCGCAGTCGACAGTGTGACGAAAATACATTTGTATCTCAAATTTTCGAAAAAGTCGAGCTAAAAATGAATAAGCTTCATTTTTGTATAGATCTTATTACCAAACTTATAGTTTTCCAGTGTTTCTAATTACAATAGGGTGGGACGTTTCTATTTTTGCTCAGTATAGATAAAATCAAAGTACTGTATCAAAATCGATCAACAAGATCTTCTATAGCCAAACTATGGTTTCTATCTAGTGATGATGCCATGTTTAAATGGGCATTTGAAATTGACACAATTATGACTCCAAATTTTAGGATATGCTTCTGTAATAAATATTCAGTATGCATTTTTTTCTTTTTCATGCCTTAATAGTCTTTGAGAAATAGAGAGAAAATAGTTTACTGATTAAAGTCTTGTACTTGTTTTACAATTGCAATAAATGTGTATTGCACTATTTTTTATGCCATATATAACAGCCCTAATACTTAGGTATTAACATTTATATTGATCTATCCAATGCAGTATATATTTGGCCAATATATAATATAGAAGTATACGTTAAAAAGGGGCTTATCCAGATACATGTTTGTTTTATGAATATTGGTTGATAATGACAAATCTAAACATGATATAAATAGAAGAAATGAACAGTGTCTATCTAAAGTTTATGAGATTATAAACTAAATGTACTTAGTTTTCAAAAGCAGAGTGAAACCCAGTAGTTTATAATCTCACAAAAAGCCATAGACTAATGTTTTTTCTTATGTGTATCAGCAGAAACAAACCTCATCAGTGAGATGGTTTTTGTGAGCCCCTTCTTCTGGTAGTGCAACAAAAATATGATGCTCAAAAAAGACCTCATTTGTGCCATCATTCAATACAGAACGAAGATTGTTGGCTTGTTTTCTTCTGGCCCATTCAGAGTTGTTATCAATCTTGAATAAACAGCAGAATAATTATACTGTCTACTACCCAACAATTATGCAATAACACATAAATTAGTCAACCTTGATTTGATCTGATATGATATTACATCACTTTTAACAGTATTTCAGTCATATCACAATGTACAGCTAATTACAGGTGGAGGAAGACCCCAAAAGCCCTTTATGCCCTTTTTCAGACACAAATATGCAACTGGGTAAAGAGAACCAGATACCTTCCGTAAGGAAGATAGAGGGCTTCCCCACTTGAGAAATGGTCATTTAAATAGTCAGGCAACATATTGTTAGTTGCTTTGTACATCAAACAAAGGGTTTTTACTTCACGGCACTTTTCTAGTGATTGCCAACCACATTCTTTATATAAATTCTCAAGTTAAACTGAGCGTGTTAACCCTGTAACTATACGTGCGGCTTCATGTTGGAGTTTCTCTAAGGAATTTGATTGCTGCAATGTGCAGCAATCCCAAACCTCAGACGAATACTCCAATATCGGGCTCACGTATGACATATATATTTGATTCAGTGCTTGTCTATTTAATTAAACTTCAATCGGTGCATTATGCCTATAACCTTAGAAGCAGAGTTTAATATGTTGTTAATATGTGTACTCTATTGACCATTTGAGTCAAGAGTTATACCAAGATGTTTATGGCTATCTACAAAATTAATAAGTGTATTGTCAAACAGAAGCGATGGTAGATGATTATAATTTCTGAGAGAGATAAACATAGCTTCCGTTTTTGCAGGATTAAAATTAACCAACCATTGATTAGCCCAGTGTGAAACAATACTGAGATCTTGGTTTATAATGCCCTCTAAATCTTGAATTGAGGATGCTAAATAATATAATGAACTGTCATCTGCATATAGTCTTGTTAAGCTTAAGAGAGAGTCTGCAATGTCATTGACATAAATAAGGAATAAAATAGGGCCTAATACTGAACGTTGGGGTACACCAGCACACACATAATTCAATGATGAGGAATGGGCATTAATAACAACCTTTTGCATTTTGGGGCAAGTGTTGAATGTACTAAAACTACATAAAATATTTGCATTAGGAAGCTGATATTTTGAATGGATGTTCCCTATGGGTTAAACATTGGCATTGCGTAATTATTTGTTTTTTCTTCAAATTCAGTCATATTGAATGAAGGTCAAGGGCAATAATATGCTGAATTTAGGTTAGTGTAACACAGTTTCATTCAAATTTCCACAGGCAAGCTAAGTTTTCTATGGGCAACTCTTGTTACACTAAGTAGACAGATCTAATCATATTTTTTATAAGCACATGTTGGTCAGTTGAAATAGTTGTTTTCGCCAGAAAAGAGATGCATATCATATGCATAACTCGTGCTTTTGACAAGATATTTTGATTGCTTTTTATGTATATTTACAGACGAGATACTAAATAGCAGAGCAGTGAGGGGATTGTTACAAACCAAGATATTTAATATACCTTACAAAACCTCCATTATTACTACTAAAAAGGTTATGTGTTCAGTGTTTTAGGCAATTTATTGCTTAAAACAAGATGAAAATAAAGCAGACATCGTAAAGGAGTTCTCTGCTTTACTTTATATACTTTCATTCTGCTTTAAAATATCACCTGTATTTAATACCACCAAGTCTTCTTTCAGCGCTCATTAAAGATGTGTTCGATTGTGTACAACATGAATTTAGTGTTTCCGTTTCCCCCTTCTGTGCCTTACAACGTGTGCGTTATATTAAGTTTTAAAAAATTAGACTAAACAGTTTACTATTTTTATTAAAAAAGTTAATCAATTAAAAATAAATATTTGCACCAGATACGTTAACTTTGTAGTCAGTTCTATATATAAACACCAGGGGCCCGTTTTACTAAACTACTTACGGAAAATTTTTGCGTAAGTCAAAATCATTTTACTGTTATTTTTTATCATAAACGTTTGCAAACAGCAAATAGCCAGATCAGAGAACGCGCTAATAGCGCGTCCTCTGATCTGGCTATTTGCTGTTTGTAGCAATTGATAATAAAAAAATATAAATTACAATTTAAAAATTTGACTTACGCAATTAATTTGCGTGAGTTGTTTAGTAAAACGTGTCCCAGCTGTAACATTTAAACACTGATATTCAGTTAAAGTTCCATTTTCACTTGGATAGTTATGGAAATTTCATCACATAAACTTTTCATTTTTAGTTAGTTTAACATCATGAACAACACCTAAGATTTATGAAACAATGTTTGGGGGAACTGTTTTTAAACATTTGTCAACAATTGTGGCTCTGATATGTATGCAGGGATGCCATAAGTTGACATAAAAAACCCTAAGATTTCCAAATTTGCATATTTCAAGACTAGTGCGATTTTACGAATCGTACCTTTACCCCATAGCCTTTTTCTTGTTTTGTTGACATGCGACTACTTAAAGCAGAGCGCATTCTGCTTTATTTTCAGTCTGCTTTAAGCTACCATGTACTGGGAAAAATTCGGAGATTTAGGAAAAATCCGGAGAAATGGCAGCCCTGTGTATGTCATGGACTCTATGTATCAAATACGTTAAACTATAAAAATCTCGTAACTGAATGAGCACCTATCGTGTTACCAGAAATAAATATATTTTATTCAATCTGTTGATATATTATTACATTAAAAATACTGAAACACATTGTGTAAAACATGTTCTAAGTTAAAAACTTATAAAAAAAACCGCGATAAGGGAAATTAATCATCGAATGAAATAAAATCTATAAATTTGCAGTTTATGTGAGCAGTACTAACTTATAAATTTATACCATTATGTCTTTGCAAAACATGTGTTTAATATTGTTGTTTGCTAAGATATGTGTTTTGCTTTTCTTAATCTCAGCACAGTTCTAAATTATAACAAAATGAACTGACTACAAAGTTAACGTAAATATTTATTTTTAATTGATTAACTTTTTTAATAAAAATAGTAAACTGTTTAGTCTAATTTTTTAAAACTTAATATAACGCACACGTTGTAAGGCACAGAAGGGGGAAACGGAAACACTAAATTCATGTTGTACACAATCGAACACATCTTTAATGAGCGCTGAAAGAAGACTTGATGGTATTAAATACAGGTGATATTTTAAAGCAGAATGAAAGTATATAAAGTAAAGCAGAGAACTCCTTTACGATGTCTGCTTTATTTTCATCTTGTTTTAAGCAATAAATTGCCTAAAACACTGAACACATAACCTTTTTAGTAGTAATAATGGAGGTTTTGTAAGGTATATTAAATATCTTGGTTTGTAACAATCCCCTCACTGCTCTGCTATTTAGTATCTCGTCTGTAAATATACATAAAAAGCAATCAAAATATCTTGTCAAAAGCACGAGTTATGCATATGATATGCATCTCTTTTCTGGCGAAAACAACTATTTCAACTGACCAACATGTGCTTATAAAAAATATGATTAGATCTGTCTACTTAGTGTAACAAGAGTTGCCAGAAGAAAACTTAGCTTGCCTGTGGAAATTTGAATGAAACTGTGTTACACTAACCTAAATTCAGCATATTATTGCCCTTGACCTTCATTCAATATGACTGAATTTGAAGAAAAAACAAATAATTACGCAATGCCAATGTTTAACCCATAGGGAACATCCATTCAAAATATCAGCTTCCGAATGCAAATATTTTATGTAGTTTTAGTACATTCAACACTTGCCCCAAAATGCAAAAGGTTGTTATTAATGCCCATTCCTCATCATTGAATTATGTGTGTGCTGGTGTACCCACAACGTTCAGTATTAGGCCCTCTTTTATTCCTTATTTATGTCAATGACATTGCAGACTCTCTCTTAAGCTTAACAAGACTATATGCAGATGACAGTTCATTATATTATTCAGCATCCTCAATTCAAGATATAGAGGGCATTATAAACCACGATCTCAGTATTGTTTCACACTGGGCTAATCAATGGTTGGTTAATTTTAATCCTGCAAAAACGGAAGCTATGTTTTTCTCTCTCAGAAATTATAATCATCTACCATCGCTTCTGTTTGACAATACACTTATTAATTTTGTAGATAGCCATAAACATCTTGGTATAACTCTTGACTCAAATGGTCAATAGAGTACACATATTGACAACATATTAAACTCTGCTTCTAAGGTTATAGGCATAATGCACCGATTGAAGTTTAATTAAATAGACAAGCACTGAATCAAATATATATGTCATACGTGAGGCCGATATTGGAGTATTCTTCTGAGGTTTGGGATTGCTGCACATTGCAGCAATAAAATTCCTTAGAGAAACTCCAACATGAAGCCGCACGTATAGTTACAGGGTTAACACGCTCAGTTTAACTTGAGAATTTATATAGAGAATGTGGTTTGCAATCACTAGAAAAGTGCCGTGAAGTAAAAACCCTTTGTTTGATGTACAAAGCAACTAACAATATGTTGCCTGACTATTTAAATGACCTATTTCCCAAAACACCATCAGAAAGAAACTATAACTTAAGAAACACAAATGATATCCCTATTCCCTATGCTAGAACAGAAATATTTTGTAAATCTTGTATCCCTTCATCAATTTCGAAATGGAATAATACAGAAAAAAGTGTCAAGAATGCTCCTTCATTGTCAAGTTTTAAGTCAGTTATTGTCAAACATGATCGAATCAATGTACCCCCATTTTATTTACATGGAAGCCGATACTTGTCGGTCTTGCTTGCACGTCTACGGACCAACTGTAGCAACTTAAATGACGACCTGTATAGAAATCACTTATCAGAAAATCCAAACTGTACCTATTGAAACCAAATTGAAAATGCTGAACATTATCTTTTTATTTGCACTAAATATAATGCCCAAAGAATAACACTTTTCAATACTATTAGATCTTTTCATCCTCTTAATCCGAAATTATTACTGTGTGGGGGTGACAACTTAACTCGTGATGAAAATATTGTTATTGCTTAAACTGTACATAGATATATCAAAGACACAAAACGTTTCACAGTTAATTAAGTAGCTTACGAAATTTCGTTTCTTTTTATTTTTTTTTTTTATTTTTTAATTATTGTTTTGGTTAGATTAATTATGTGTTTAAAGTTATATTGTCTTATATTTCATTTGTAAATGTGAGCTATAACAAGTGAATGACACTAATATTTCCTCTGTATTTATTTATGATATATCATGACAAAAACTATGTGTTGATGACAATTATGTATTTACGTGTATCGAATTGGCATTGCACAACCGGTCTTGGGCTTCAAAAATGAAGTGGCTTGTTGATGTCTGACATCAAATAACGCATACACGTCAATTAAAGTAGTTCTGCATTGTTTTTATCTGCATCGAATTACGCCATTCTATCAAGCTCCTTTGACGTCTTTCGAATTGTCGCATAATGCATGACTCATTGCACGTTTCTGCTGCTTCGTTGGATAATCCAAAATTGCCACACCGCAAGAAATTTATTAATATGCATTTGTTTTCTTTTCCTTCTTCTTCCTTTATCTCCTCTTGCTTTCTCTGTCCTTACTCACTATCCACTTATTCTGACTGTTATTAAAATCTTAGAGATAATATGTTTGCAGCCATTGTAACACTACTTTGAATGTTTAAACACAAGGGGAAGGGCCGAATCTAATGTTGTAAGAACTTGTGGCCCAACCCCATTTCTTTGTATATATTGAAATAAAATATGTTTAAACTACTTGCCCCAAAACCTTAACCATAAGAAATCAGCCGAAAAACTTAAGTCCAAAAACAGGTAAGAATTTGACTAAATTTTTTTTTTTTAAATTTAACTACGCATCACCAATGTTCTCCACAGGGAACCTCAATTCCTAATATCAGCTTCTAAATTCAAATATTTCATGTAGTATTAGTGCATTACAACATTTACCCCAAAACTTTAACTATGAGAAATCAGCAGAAAAACCTAAGTCCACAACAGGTAACATTTAGACTAAATTTCATCAGCATCGATGTTGAACCCATAGGGCACCTCCATTGCAAATATGAGCTTCCTAATGCAAATATTTCATGTAGTACTTGTGCATAACAACACCTAACCCAACACTTTAACTATATAAAATCAGCCGAAAAGTCCACAACAGGTACACTTTTGACTAAATTTCAACCTTTTTAATAATAAAAAATAATTAACTACATAACATCAATTGTCAACCCACAGGACACCTCCATACCAAATATCAGCGTCCTAATGCAAATATTTCATGTTATATTAGTGCACTGCAACACTTACCCCAAACTTTAACCATGATAACCCAACGCCGACGCCGATGCCGGGGTGATTCCATAAGCACCCCCCTCCCCCATTCTCCGAATAGGCGAGCTAATTACATATTTCTGAGCTGCCTTAAAGTAATTTATAATTATAAGCAACAAATACTAATCATTTTATCCCCAGATGATGGGTAAATACAAATTTAGATTGGTTGTTGCGAAATACTAAAATGCGCGGGAAAAAGTTTTAAACACAATTTCATTCGAATCCGACTGAATGTATTACGCATAACTTAATTTCAGAAACCAATGAAGTTAAGAAGATGGGTTATTAAGTCAATTTACTGTTTGACTGCTGGAAACGAGTTGTCTATACATTTGTTAGCAGTTTGGATCCCGATCAGATTGTCTTTTAATTGAATATCACATATTCGAAAATAGACGGACGACATGGCCTTTTGTTTTTTTTAAAGATACATATATGAGCCATGCTATGACACAACATGCATTATTGCATTGCAACAGTGTACAGACCAAGGTACCGCTGCCACACCAGAGTATCTGAGTTTAGTCTACACGGCCAAATACCGTATATAATACAGATATACAAGATGCTTTAGGTGCATGACGGTGGCATACCGTGTAGATCAAGACACACTGTTTGAAAGGCAGGTTTCCTCAAAGCACGGCTCATCTATAATTATGTATATCAACAAATATACCATGTGTTTTGGTGAGTTTTCCAACGTTCAGTGGAATAAAGACCGGAACTCGAGCCTAGACTTCTAGTTTACAGGACGAGTGCTCTACCGACTGATCCACCGGACCGCCTACACAAATGTCTCACCATTGAACTGTAAACTAACCCCGGCTACTCACACATCTTCTACACTATAATTAGTCCTGAATTCTTATTATAAGAACACTCGGTGAATTTCTTGTTTATAATGTTTTTACACTCTGTGAGTTACATATTAATACTGCCAAATATTTACGTTTGGCGCCAAATAAAACACGGAATGATTATGAGAAAGATATGCAGCCAGACCGGGACTCGAACTCGGGGCTCCTCGCATATAGAGCGAGAACTCTTCCGACAGAGGCACAGGACTGCTTGTACACATCTCTTATCATTGAACAATAAGCTAAATCCGACTACAAAATTATTGACGATATAGTTTACTCTCGATGGCAAACGGTTTTGGAGTCTGGTCAGTCGCGGGGTTACACGGCGTCTTATCTGGCCCCAATCTGTTTGCAATAACAACGAGGGTTTAGCACTCGTCTTGTTATTTGGAAAGAATAACGCTTTCTTCCCTTAACAGCGTTATTTTTCCACTTAAGACTAATCGAAGTGCAAAAATGCAATGATGAATGTACATGTAGGCATTGATGTAGGATTGAAATTTATGACGATTTATTGAAATGTGATTGGCAAACAGTTTTGACCCTTAACAAGGGACGAGTTACTCAACGGCTGACCGGGGACCAAATTACTGGAATCCATACAGATTAGGTTGTTGTTGTTGTTTTCAGCTAGTACAGTGGAGAATCTGTTATTCTGACGTCATTCGTGACGTCATACAGTGGAGAATCTGTTATTCTTTCCCAATAAACGCGTTTACGCTAAAACTATTATTTACAGTACAAACAGTTTGGAGCCAGATCAGACGCCGGATAACCCGGCGTCTGATCCGGCTCCAAACTGTCTGCCACCAAGATAAACATGAATTATCAGAATTGACCAAAATTTGTACTTTTCTACGTTTTAGTGCTTTGCGTTTGCGTACGTTTGCGTTTAAACGGGAAAGAATAACAGATTCTCCACTGTATGCATAACACCTGTTCTTTGTACATACAATGTACGTGTAAAAGCAGACAGCAGTTCTTTATCAGACTACACTCTCACAGTGACGGGGTTAAGACCTGACCTTTTGTCTTCCTTTTGGTGACTATCTCTGTTTGTTATCGTAGAAATGTGTGGTCTTGTAGAATATAATGGAATCAAATATGTTCACACCAACGACGGTTGTTGTTATATTGATTCTTTTTAACAAGCTTGAAGCTGAAGCGATTCTAGAAGATGTTGTGAGCGAGGCACAATCAGGGACTGGGGAAGATATAGCCGAATTGTATAATATTGTCGGCAACTTGAAATCAGAGATAGAAGTCAACAAAGTCCAGTATGGAATGCGTATGAGACAGATCGAGGAGGACTTAGGGGAACTAAAAGAAGCTAACGTTAATCTCAAGAAAGTTTTAAGCGACGGGGAGGAAAAGCACAATGTAATACGAGTCAAGCAAGATAGCAGAATCAAACAACTAGAAAGACGAGTAAAGTACTTAGAAGATGCCAATACAGAACTGAGGAATACAGTAAAGCACCATGAGGTAATGTATGGTGACCAGACAATCACTGTTTACTGTTTAATACAGTGGAGAATATGTTATTCTTTCCCGTTTAAACGCAAACGTACGCAAACGCAAAACACTAAAACGTAGAAAAGTACAATTTTTGGACAATTCTGATAATTCATGTTTATCTTGGTGGCAAACAGTTTGGAGCCTGATCAGACGCCGGGTTACCCGGCGTCTGATCTGGCTCCAAACTGTTTGCACTGCAAAAAATAGTTTTAGCGTAAACGCGTTTATTGGGAAAGAATAACGTTTTCTCCACTGTACCACCTATTATGAATTTTTTTTTGTGTGGAAAAATGTTGACCTACGTTTCGCTGACTTACATTTAAAGCAGGAATTATTTCCTTATTATTGAAAGATGAAATTGCATACTGCTTTTTTCTAGAACATTTAACCTTTTCACTGTCATTATTTCAACCCACATTCACTGCCATTAACTCAATTACCCTGACCGACTGCGTTTAACCGTTTCACAGTCACTATATCATACCACATTTACTGCCATTAACTCAATTACCCTAATCGACTGCGTTTAACCGTTTCACTGTCACTATATCATACCACATTTACTGCCATTAACTCAATTACCCTGATCGAATGCGTTTAACTGTTTCACTGTCACTATATCATACCACATTTACTGCCATTAACTCAATTACCCTGATCGAATGCGTTTAACCGTTTCACTGTCACTATATCATACCACATTCGCTGTCATTAACTCAATCACCCTGCTCTAATGCGTTTAGCAATTTCAATGTCACTTTGCCAAACTATATTCGCCGCCATTAGTTCAATCATCCTGCTCGAATGCGTTTAACCATTGTACTGCCATTATATTAAACCACATTCACTATCATTAACCCAAT
Source organism: Gari tellinella (assembly GCA_922989275.2). Taxonomy (NCBI): domain Eukaryota; kingdom Metazoa; phylum Mollusca; class Bivalvia; order Cardiida; family Psammobiidae; genus Gari; species Gari tellinella. The sequence continues at coordinate 7,149,441 of OV277870.1, read as the reverse complement.
CACCCTGTTCTAATGCGTTTAACCATTTTACTGCCATTATATCATACCACATTCACTGTTTTTAAATCAATCACCCCGTTCTAATGCGTTTAACCATTTTACTGCCATTATATCATACCACATTCACTGTCTTTAAATCAATCACCCTGTTCTAATGCGTTTAACCATTTTACTGCCATTATATCATATTTACTGTCATTAACTCAGTCACCTTGTTTTAATACATTTAACCATTTTACTGCCATTATATCATACCACATTTACTGTCATTAACCACCCTGAGATATCAAGGGGACAATTCCCATTTCAAATAAAATAGAGTGCACTTTTGACTATATAGGTTTGATATTGATATTTTGTTGCAAAATAAAACAAACAGTACATAATCTGATCAGAGCGCTTTGATCAGGATCTACAATGATTGCAAGGTGCACATTTCATTGGTACACAGTTAGTGATCATGTATACTCGCCACTAAAGCAGGGCTGCCATTTCTCCGGATTTTTCCTATATGTACGGATTTTTTTCTAGAACATGGTAGCTTAAAGCAGGCTGAAAGTAAAGCAGAATGCGTCATAAGGCGCATTCTGCTTTACTTCCAGTCTGCTGTAAGTAGTCACGTGTCAACAAAACTAGAAACAGGCTATGGGGTAAAGGTACGATTCGTAAATTAGCACTTGAAAAATGCAAATTTGGAAATCTAAGGATTTTTCATGTCAACTTATGACAGCCCTGCTAAAGTGCTACAATGTATATCTTAATTGTCTAGCTTCTATTTTAATTTCAAAAGTAAGAATATAAGGCAGGTTGACTTACAAGTTTAAATCCTTTATCTAAGTGTCTAACAGTTTGGATCCAGACCAGACTCCGCATTTATCCGCATCTGGATACAGACTGTTTGCATATGTTAGTACTTTCTAGCTTGGTACTGACGGGGTTCGCGTAAATCAAACAGACACAGGCGTTATGTTTGTTATTTTATATTTTAGATGATGAGTCGTGACAGTGACCTACAAAGAGACAAACAGCAAAGAAAACGAGGTAGGGTACACCAGGAAATTAAAACGGTATTATTTTCCTGCCAACCATTTACCATGAAATGTCGTTTGAAACAGAAACTGATAACAGCTTTCAAAACATTTAACCCTAGCGATAAGTATACCTGTCAATTACAAAACATTGTACATGCGAAGAGTGTACCTGTCTTATGCAAATAGTGTAGATACATAACAGAGGGCTCCTTAAGGAGCACTCTGTTCAGGGTCCGCCATTGTATCATAGTTCAATCTATTGCAGGAAACAACACTACATAGTAAAATATAGACCAGACTTAACCCTTTACCTTATAGAAGCGACTTTTAGCGCAATCATTTTATTCATCCGCCAAAGAAAATAGTTCCAATCTATACAGTCATGAATATGTATCAGAAGCAATATTTTCTTAATGCTAGCAGGTGGTAACTTAAAGCAGGCTGAAAGTAAAGCAGAATGCGCCTTAGGGCACATTCTGCTTTACTTTCAACCTGCTTTAAGTAGTCACCTATTTTTAAAACCAGAAATAGGCTATCAGGTAAAGGGTTAATGTGAAATAGGATTTACCCGTTTAAAGTTACACGATTGAATCAGCTACATGCGTTAACCCATTGCCCCAGAGCCTATTTCTAGTTTTGAAAACAGGTGGCCACTTAACGCTTTCCCCCATAGAAGCGACTTTTAGCGTATTTAATTTATTCCTCCGCTGAAGAAAATAGTTCCAGTTTATACCCTTATAAACAATTACCATTACAAATATTTTATATAGCCTAGCAGATTTTAGCTTAAAGCAGGCTGAAAGTAAAGCAGAATGTGCCGTAAGGCACATTCTGCTTTACTTTCAATCTGCTGTAAGTGGTCACCTGTCTTCAAAACTATAAACAGGCTATGAGGTAAAGGGTTAATGATAGTTGAAAGTAAATCAGAATATGCATTAAGGCACATTCTGCTTGAATTTCAACCTGCTTTAAGTTACGATCTGCTAGAACATAGAAAATAGTTATAATGCTAAATATTCATTTCATAACCATTTGAATTTGAACCATTTTCTTCAGTGGAGTAATAAATTTGATGTGTTAAAAGGCGTATTTATGGGGTAATGGGTTAAACATCCACCACTCCAATGAGATATGTATATATCTTTATCAAATATTAGTTGAACACATAGAATAAAAACAGTGTACATGTAATTCTGTTTTCATGGTTTATAATCACTACGAGGGACTATGTATATATCTTTATTAAAACTTTGTTGAACACGTATAAGAAATGGTTCTGTTTTCACGGGTTTAACAACATGTACTCCAATGAGTTATGTATATACTTCAATTTCAACTTCTTTTTCTGCCGTTCAATCAATCTTGATTATGACTGGCAGGCGCTGGCAGGCGCTGTCAGGATAAAATGTGTTAAAAGTATTATTTGGAAGAGCTATTTATGATGAATAAAAAAATGGAGAAAAAATATATGATGCTGTCCTTTTTCTTGCTAGAGCGATTTGAAAAAGGTATGTCAAATTTGGACTTTTTCTCTCAAATTTTACCCATTCAGAGTACAAGCTTCAGTAAAAACTATTTCAAAACAACACAAACATGGTAATTTGGGTTTTCATTATTTATTTCATGTCTATGGTGGTATTTTCATATATAGAAACCAAATTTAGACAAAGCAGGCACTAGGTTTGAACAATATGGATCCTCGAATATCAAAAATATGCTTTTTATAAGGCATGATTTTATTAGATTTTTTATTTTATGAAAAAAAAAGTAAAAATGTTTGAAAATGAAATAGTTCTAGTATTAAACCTTTTCTTATATTCTACCAAATGAAAGCCAATGCTAAGGCAGTTTAAAATATGAAAAGAAATTGAAAGGTCAGTGTTGAAATTTTTGAGTTATTAAAGTCAAAAGAGTTATCTCCCCTTTTACAAAATTTACAAAAAAGTACCATATCGATGATATTTAGAGCTTTATAAATTTCACATTTGGTGTCTGTTTTCTCTTAAATTAGTTTTTGTATGAAGAAATACTACCATAGATAGGAAATAAGTAACACAAAACCAAATTATCATATTTGTTTTCATTTAAAATGAATTTATTGAAGAGGGCTGTTTGAAAAGGACAAAATAAGAGAAAGTGGGTGGGGTAAATTTTACATGGCCATGGAGCCAACTGTTGTTCACCTTAATGTTCACTTTTTTTATTTTTTCATTCATCTTAAATAGCTCTTCAACACAAAACATCATAAAGTGTTTTCATATACTTTGAAAATTTCTTAAATTCATGACATTGATACATCCTTAACAATTGTCATCTGGTTTTAATCTCTCATATATATTTAAATTTCTGTTGTATTGATTAACTCATTGATCCCTAGTGACGCATATATGCGTCCTTTACCAAATGTGTACATGTGAAGAGTACACTTGTCCTATGCAAACAGTGAAGTCCCTGATCAGAGGGCTCCTGCAGGAGCCCTCTGATCAGGGAATTCACTGTTTGTCATTTTGCAATTTATTACACAAAACAACCCTAAAACGTCTAAACTTGACCAGCCTTTATTGCAAACTGGAATTGTCCATTGGAAGTTTCAGGGGATATTGAGTTAAAGAAATACCGTTATGGGATTCTACCAGTTTGTATTATGTTTATACGCCGCGTAATATACGCATCCAAACTGTTTGTAAAATGTAACAACTGTTTGTAAAATGTAACAACTGTTTGTAAAATGCAACAACTGTATTGGATATTTATAAAATATCGAAAGAGGTTAACCCTTATCCCGCTGATCGCGACTATACACTCATTCTCTGATAGCCAGGACAATTAGCCGTAGAGAAAACTGATTTTTACATGTCACGGAATCTGCATGCGTATGTCCTAGTTGCAAAGTAACAATCATCGTGAGTTGTTATGAAAAAACTCATCAACTCAGCATTAGTGGTTTTCGAAATATATACATACGCGTATTGGCACATTGCATCTTTTAGAGCAGGATTTTGAAAATAAAGGTTTTATAGACATATATAGTAAAATGAAAAGTAGAGTACTAGATAAGTCAAGAAATGTTTAGATGTTCAAAACAGTATATAACTTTGACCTCGATATGGGTTCCTTCAGATTCTGAACTTGAAAATGTGTTATATCTTGGGGTTATTTATAAAATATAAGATGAAATTACATTTTAATTGTAAATGGAACACTTTAAAGTTTTGATGAAATGGTAACAAATAACAACATATTGAATCAAATATACATCAATTGTACACGCGAATGTGCTTTTGATAAAATCCCAAACATTTGCCAGAAATTATTACTCTACAGATGGATGTTTAACAATTCACAATTGTCCCGTTCATTACTAAGTCACTGTCTCGTAAATTACATAAACATTGCTTTCCAATAGAAATGTTTCAAGGACTTCCACCTCTAAATTTAACTTTTAAAAATGTTTGGATTCGATAACCTCTGACCAAAAAATAACGCAAGCTTAAACGCGTCGGTTTTTAACAAGTTTGACGCACATTAACTGTAGTCATCAAGTTCAACATTAACGTATTTCATTGAGATACTATTTCGGAAATTAACTAAGCTTTTTCAAATTTCAGAGTGTTTTTGGTTTGTTTTTCAAATATAACATACTAAAAAAGTAGATCTAGCTTTTGGTATCAGGAAATTTCCTGATTATGCAACTGTTGATAATAATGTTGGTTCTGTCCCGTTCATTATTGGTATCTTATCGATACCAGTTTAACTGAGGATCGCTAATATTGTTATATACTGAAGACCTCACTGTAACAGTAAGACACATTTAACCTTTAGTCTTTTTTAAACACTTTAATTTAGTACATCTTCGTCAAAAACGAACATTCTACCACTTTTACCCGTTGCCTTTGGGTCTGGTATAACCTTAACAACATGTATCATAAAAACTAAATTTACAGTCTATATTCTAGCAGATGGTAGCTTAATGCAGGCTGAAATTTAAGTAAAACAGAATGCGCTTTAAGGCACATTCTGTTTTAATTTCAACCTGCTTTAAGTGGCCACTTATTTTGAAAACTAGAATCAGGCTATGGGGTAATGGCTTAAGCTGCTGATCGCGACTTGAATTGCACTTGCAAACAGTATGGATCCATAGCATATGCCGCGTAATGCGGTATCTAATCTGGATCCAAACCGTTTGAATGAATGAACGATTTTATTTATCAAAGGTAGAATCTCACTTATTAAGGCGGCTTATCTACAAATATATTTATAAATTAGAACTTGCACAAATAGGGCTGCCATAAGTTGATCTTGCAAAACCCTAAGATTATTTATAAACTTTCTATTTTTCAAACGCATTTATTTTAAGCAGGTTGAAAGTTAAAGCATAATGTTCTTTTAGGTGCATTCTGATTTACTTTCTGCTTGCTTTAAGCTACCATATGCTAGGATAAAATAATAATATTTAGGAAAATCTGGAGGAATGGCAGCCCTGTACAAAGTATGTGTGCATGTAGTATTCACGTGACCAGTACAGTGTGCTATTACGTCACATACGTATATGACGTAATATTTCGTTCTCACCTTGTCCAGAGATCATGATGTCACATATTGTATGTGACGTCACAATGTCGCGAAAAGAAACACTTACGTCATGACGTTAGTTTATATTCTTTTATTTAAATAAGTGGGTTGCTAATAAATCATAAGAACATTTGTGTAAAAGAGAAACGTTCATATAGTCTGCCTACGGATCGAAAATAAGGCTCTGGAAAATGGGTCTCATGGCATGTCGTGTAGACGGGCAACATCCACTTGATTTATATTCAGCATATGTATACGAACAATTCTAGGGGGGATGTAAAGTTCTTAGGCGCGTATTAAGGTCAGAAATAGGTCAAAGGTCATTGGGTGCAGATTTTTGCATACCATAATATAAACCTAACTTTATTTACATTTCAAATATATCAAATGAACTATTATTGGTTACAATTAGTTCACAAATGTCTGTACTTGCTAAATATTATCAAAAAAGTAAAATATTACTGTCAATGACCTTTTCCAGGGGCAATAACTCTGATTTTCCTCATTCTTTTTTATATTTTTTATAGTTATTCCTTCGTTATTTTTGTCTGTGTTCTTATAACATCAAATTATTTTTATGTTTCTTTACACCTTTGACATAAAGTAACAATTCTAAATGCAAATGGAAGTAAATAATACAGCCAATGCCCTTTTCCAGGGGCAATAACTCTGATTTTTCTCTTTCTATTTTATTTTTTATGGGAATTTGTTTTCGTTAGTTTTTGACTGTTTTCTTATAACATCAAACTTTTGTATGTTTCTTTACACCTTTGACATAAAGCAACGGTTCAATATGCAAATAAAAGTAAAAATTACAGTCAATGCTCTATTCCAGGGACAATAACTCTGTTTTTTCTGTTCCATATCTCCTTTTTTAATAGGAATTAATTGTTATGCTATTTGCAATCACTCATAGATAACCTAAAAAACTTTAATTTATTGAATGTATAATTGGTCGAAAAATCTAGAAATAGAATTTTCGTGACAGAAAAAACAATTATAAGTCACAAACAAGGGCGGTAACTCTTAAAATAAGCCAGTAAATCACGTATTCTGTTCATTTCTGCTATAATAGCTGGGCACATTAGAGAAAAAATCATAAACTTGATATACAATCATCAAAGTAGGTTTACATAATATACTGATATGGCCTTTCTTTTAACAAAAAGCCCTTTTGCACCCTAAACATTCAAAATGGCCGCCATTGTTCAAGATGGCCACCATTTTCGGTTCTCATATACCATTTCTCTTCTAACATTTGACATGTATGACCAAATTTTATACTTTTGGTGTTGAAATATATGTTTTTAAGCATTGGCAAGGTAATCAAGAAAATTTTAAATTGATTTGAAGCTTACTTTAATGCATAATGACCAATGTTTGAAAAAGAAACATGTTTGCTTTAAGATGACCGTTACCTTTTGCACTAATGATTAATTTCGTTTCTTAAATTTTCTCATACATGACCATTAGTCAAACTTTCGGAGTCAAAGGTAGTGTTAAAAATCACTAATTTTGTGATTGTATATGTTTAATTGGGTATTGACTTACTTTTGGCAAATACATATACATTGTATATATATATATAGAGGTAAAGGTAAAGGTGATAGGTTTATCAAGTCTGAAATTTATATGTCATATTCTTCCGACTTTTACAATTACCTCCCTGTTCATCGAGTCACAAGCTGGCCATTTACATTCGGCGCTACTAGCAGCCATGACACATTGACTTATTTCCCTCTCAGGTACCCATTTAAATCACCTGGGTGAAGTGGAGCAATGTAGGGTTAATTTTTTGCTCAGAAACATTTCAGTGATCCTGACAGGGCTCGAACCAGGAACCTCTCGCTTCCTAGTCGAGCGTCCTACCATTGGGCCACCGACACCTATATATATATGATTTAAAAAAATAGATGATGTATTATAGGCTTTTAAAAACAATTTTATTTCTTCAAACAATGCGCGACGCGTTTCACTATATATCATCAGGCGCAATATGGTTTATGAATAGTAAAGTAGTAAATCCTGTTTGTTGTTGTATTATTGCTTATGATGTGTGTATATATTCATTGTCATATTCACAAATTTATTAATCTGAACAAAAGCGGCAACATCGAAAATACAGGCATCTGTCACTGCAATCAGTTTTCTTTAGCGCATACGCTTAATCTTCGCAACTATATGTATATCTATATCCAATAAATAGCAACCTAGTCTAATGTATCAGCAATATATTTCCTTCATTCACACTCTACTGGACACTTATATTATTTTGCGTAATGCCACAAAACACATGCTATTTGGTAGGCAAAAAATTTCGTGAGTTTAAACAAAGCTGCTTGGCTTGTAGGAATTGCGAAGTAAGGTTTTTTCCACTATCAGGCAAACACGTCCAGTCCAACATAAAAAATTGCATTAAATACAACTTATATAATGGCTTGTCATACATAGCAATCGCAATGTTTTCAAGACTTTACTGTTTCTACATTTTAACTAATAGTAAATAAACAATAAATTGTAAATGTAAAATATTTTCAATGAAATGCATTCGATGTGGTCCATGCAGCCTTTTCTCTTTCCATATGAAAACCATCTAATACGAATTAACAGAACACGAAATATAATGCGTTGATTGTGTATGTTCAGATCTCACAGGGTCAATTAACAAAAATATTAACTTCATTACGGGAAACCAGCTCAAGTTTGATTGTTGTACAAAGGAAACCAACTCTTTCTGTATACCAAGATCTTTTAGCAAAGGTAATTCTAAGCCCTTGCTGCACTGGGCGGTTTGTTAGATGTATTTTGTATTTCGACAAGTGAAAAATCGAAAGACGCATCCAATCCTGTAGACCAATTTGTTGAGACAGCGTTAAAGGATGCTGAAACAAAAGACATTAGCCATATTTTGTTGGACGCGATGTGATTACAGAACCCTCTCATTGGTTTAGGACTTTACAAATTATTGATTCAAGGAGTGCAACACCGACTATTTGCTCCACCCAAAAAACAAAGTCAAAGACATTAGCAAGTGTTTATAGAGACACGAGATCAGACAAGGAACAAGTATCGAAACAGATAAAACCTGACCTTATTAAAGCTCGAGAAGGATGTCAGACATTCGGAGAGTATGGTCAAGAATTTGTTCAGTCGGTATATTCCCATTTCACAGGCACACCTACTCGCATTGATGTCACATTTGATACCTTGGGAGCAGATCTATCAAAGCTGCCACTGAAAAAAATCACAGGTCCAGAAGACCCACTACCTGGACCCACTACCGCATGTCAGAGAGCCATACCTTGTGCTCGACGAGAAGTAGAAATACATGTACATTGCCGAGTTTCTATCATCTGAATGACACATTATTATCACAAGGGTTGCTTGTTGTAGCAGATGGAACGTTCGTAGGCGTTATAAATGCAAAGTCATATAGCTTCCATGCTGATAAGTTGTCGGTCGATAATAAAGAAGCTGACAATCAATAGAATGATATTCCATGCTAAGGATGCTGTTGCAAGCGGGTTTGATCGTCTGGTTGTTATATGCAGGGACACAGACGTAATACTGTTGATGCTTTGTAGGAAATGACGTGTTAATATGGATGTTATCCGGTACAGCAAAACAAAGCGGATGATTCCTTGTTAACAAAATATATGAGGCACTCAAGGTCGACAAAACATCATAGGTTTCCATACCTTAACTGGTATATAGACACTTGCTGGTATAGGCAACTCATGAAAGTCAAGACAGCCTTGGACCCCATACACACACACTAATTATGTATCACCCCCAATTGGATAAGAAATCCCTCTATCCCAATGGCATACATGCAACTCGCGTCTTGCTATTGCAAGACAAAGTGCAGCTCGGCAAAATGTGCTTGCTATAAAAGCCAACAAGTATGCATGTATGAATGTGGTTGTGAGGCAACACACTGTGTAACTCAGATTAATTGGTAGTATGCGTCTTTATAAGAATCCCCACATTCTCACTTTTGCTAGACGCGTCATTGTAAACTGAATGTATGTAGATCGATGATCTGATTGTTTCATAATGAAGCATACTGCATGTCTTAGTACATCCAATTGATGATGAAAGTTCTGTAAAGTTATTCGCAAGTTTGGTCAAATGATACCACGAGTGTATGGTTTGTGATTGTTCTTCTTCGTTCAAATATCTCTAAAAGGATATTGATATTGTAAACGTTCATTTGTAAAACTGTACGTTAAAGTATGTGAATAATTATACAGAATGTTTACATCTAATTAATTTGGTATGTGTTAAAATTACACGTATACAGGCTGTAAAGCACAACTTCCCGTCACAAAATTGTAAATACACCATGTTTTAGCCAGATACATAGTAATAACCCTTGGATTTGTCACAAAACCAACGATAACATTTTATAGAAATTCGAACCTAACATAGTCATCCATTATGTATGTTCATGTCAATACAGTGTTCCTAAGAAAGTAATACTTAATATAATGATACTTCCCCAAAGTGAATTTAAACACAAATTTCAGTGGTATTGTGCCTTTAAGAGAAACTCATTTGGCATCGCACACAATCCAATCTTTTGGCTTTTTTATATATCGGGGTTGTCTGTATGTATACCCTAAAACGCATATTTCAGTGATGAATTTCCATAGTGAATTACTGCTTCATGTCACAAAGTAGTTTGATTTTATAAGAAAACAGACGATAAATAATAAACAAACAAACAAAAAAACATAAAAAAGAAAGAGAAAAACCCAGAGTTATTGCCTACAGAAAGAACAATGACTGTAAGATTACATTTGATTTGATTATTTAATTGCTGTTTGTATTAAAATGTACTAGGTAAACCCAAACAAATTCGATATTATAAGAAAACAGTAAAAAATAACGCAAACAATTCCCATTAATAATTGTTTAATTTGACTCATTTTAAAAATGATTTTACAAACTTACTATAACAATTTTATAATCTTGGTAATAATATTGAAAGAATGTCCATGTTTCCATGCATCTCAATATTGTATCATTTTTATTGTGAATGTAGTTATTTGTCTTTCTCGCTTTGTAGGTACATTAATATAATTTCATGTGGCGCTTTTGAACGCACAACTCCTGTGTGAAAAGAGCGCTATATAAATCGGGTATAATAATAATAATAATAATAATAATAATTAAATATAAAATAGGAATGTAAAAACAAGAGTTATTGCCCCTGGAAAAGAGCACTAACAGTAATATTAACTTTTATTTGCATATTGAACTGCTCCTTTATGTCAAAAGTGTAAACAAACATAAAACATTTTAAGAAAACAGTACAAAAAAACGAAAACTAATTCCAATTTAAAATTAAATATGGAACTGAAAGATCAGAGTTATTGCCCATGGAATAGAGCATTGACTATAATATTTACTTTTATTTGCATATTGAACTGCTCCTTTGTGTCAAAAGTGTACACAAACATAAACACATTATGAGAAAACAGTCAAAAAATAACGAAAACAAATTCCTATTAAAAAAGAGATATGAAACAGAAAAAACAGAGTTATTGCCCCTGGAATAGAGCATTGACTGTAATGTTTACTTTTATTTGCATATTGAATCGTTGCTTTATGTCAAAGGTGTAAAGAAACATACAAAAGTTTGATGTTATAAGAAAACAGTAAAAAAATAACGAAAACAAATTCCCATAAAAAATAAAATAGAAAGAGAAAAATCAGAGTTATTGCCCCTGGAAAAGGGCATTGGCTGTATTATTTACTTCCATTTGCATTTAGAATTGTTACTTTATGTCAAAGGTGTAAAGAAACATAAAAAAAAATTAGATGTTATAAGAACACAGACAAAAATAACGAAAAAATAACTATAAAATATAAAAAAGAATGAGGAAAATCAGAGTTATTGCCCCTGGAAAAGGACATTGACAGTAATATTTTACTTTTTTGCTAATATTAGCAAGTACAGACATTTGTGAACTAATTGTAACCAATAATAGTTCATTTGATATATTTGAAATGTAAATAAAGTTAGGTTTATATTATGGTATGCAAAAATCTGCACCCGTTGACCTTTGACCTCATTTCTGACCTTAATTTGAACTTTTCGACTTTACATCCCCCCTAGAATTTCTAAGATATGTTCACTGAACACGAATCAGGTGGATGTAACCCGTCTACACGACATGCCATGAGGGGTCAAAAACGGTCAAAATGTTGGTAGACTAATATCCTATGGAATAATCAACAGGTCAATAAACCCGTAATCAACGGGACATCTATGTTTTGACATTTTAAGACTCCCGGTATATCTTTTTAGCATACGTGCATAATTAAGCAAGATATTAGATCTACTCTAGTTTCAATTAGTTATAAATCATTACCAAATTTGTCATTCAATAAGATATTTTGCCAATTTAATGGAAATGCATTGGTCCCGTTTATTACGTCCCGTTTATTATTTTCACTTGGATTTATGTCAGTAAACCGTTTATTTTGACGAAAATATCAAATTGCAAACTCTTTGAACGACTCAGCACTTACAGGTAGATAAAGGGAAAGAACTCCGCATGACTCACTCTTTAGCTTGGGTACACGTATCATTTCTAATACAGATATTGTAACGGACTCGTTCATTACTTTTGTAAAATTACGCATTTGTCGTGGACTTTTGGTCACAAATAAAATTCTGTATGTTTACAGTACACATTAAGTTGAAGCATGTCTAAAACTAATACGACTCCTGGTGTATTGTAGGCAATAATTATCATATATTGCAGATGTATTCAGCGTCTAAGTAAATTATTAGTTAACTGTCCCGTTCATTTCACAGAATTTGAGACAAATGCACAAATTTAGCCAATTATCGTTCTTCTTGAAGTAAGTCTCAAATTAAGTTGCGTTGCACTTGATATCACCCAGAACTAAAAAAGTAATGAATTTTAATGATAGAATAGCATTTATTCGTTAGTATTTGCATCACAATTCTGGATATAACATGCCTGGAGACATGCAAAATGTGACTACCCTGTCATCTTTGGAGGGCTAATGTGAACAACAGGGAGCACATTGTACGTTAAAACCTGTTTTTATTGTTTTCATTCATATCTCTTTTCATGGCTAGATATGAATGACATGTATCAAAACAGATACGTGTCAAATATAACTTATTGAATAGTGGAGACATCAATTGTCCTGGTTAAGGGAGAATGAGTGTATAATGAATTATGCAAACAGTTTAGATCCAGATCAGACCCACACATGTCCGGTTTAGAGGGGTTTCACTGTATATACTATACTGTCTTGTAGATTTTCGAAACCAGGAACTCACTGTTGCATTCACTGCCTATCTTGATCACGTGATTGATCCAGTGGGCCAGGGCCAAGCTATTGTCTTCAACAGCGTTCTGCTAAATGACGGAAGAGGCTACAACAATGTTACAGGGGCTTTCACAACTCCCATGCCTGGGGTCTACTTATTCACATTCTATGTCGGTAAGAAAATTGTATGTTTGGGCTCAAATGGGGCCTTCACAACTCCCGTGCCTGGGGCCCGTTTTACTACTTACGCAAACTTTTTGCGTAAGTCAAAATTTTAAATTTCAATTTATATTTTTTTATTATCAGTTGCTACATACAGCAAATAGCCATATCAGAGGACGCGCTTTTAGCGCGTCCTCTGATCTGGCTATTTGCTGTTTGCAAACGTTTATGATAGAAAAATAAACGAGTTATGTCGGTAAGAAAATAATATGTTTGGGCTCGTCTGGGGCTTTCACAACTCCCGTGCCAGGGGTCTACGTATTCACCTCCATGTCATTCAGGAAATTTGTATGTTTGGGCTCAATTAGGGCTTCCACAACTCCCGTGCCTGGGGTCTATTATATACCTTCTATGTCAGTAAGGAAAATATTTGGGCCTAGTGGCGAGACCAACGCAGTTTGCAAACAGTGTCGACCCAGATGAAGCACATGCATCTGGTTCATTACAGGATGTACAGACACTAAACACACTGATTCTATTTGACTGCAGGCAATGGAGAAAAACCCAACAACAAAGAGGTTTCTGTTTCATTGCAGACAGTGCAGTAACAATTTTTAGCTAGATTGTTTCGAAAAGTCGAGCTTCTGTCGTCATCCTGTCGTCTGCAATTCAATTCAATTGAATTGAATTGAGTCGAAACACGATACCTAAAACAACTTTCCTATTTAGGTATTGTGACTCAAGATATAATGAAATGCGTGTCAAGCCATTTGGATGCAGATCAGGAGCCACAATACGTGGTATCTGATAATCCAGATAGTTTCCAAATCACCATAGACGACAAATCAGCAGAATGCCAAGCGTTCGTTTCGACCATTAGTCGTAATAACTTAGTTTTACTTTACAGTCACACATCGATATCTCGAACTCGGTTAACTCGAATTAACCGATATTTCGACACATGAATAACATTATTTCATGTTCGGTTCAGCCGAAAATAACCGTAGTTGAAAGTTAAAACGTGGCTAAGCCACGTTTTAACTTTGAACTACGGGTATGTTCGACATAACCGAGTTCGAGATATCGAAGTTAGACTGTATTTCTCTTTCAAGGTCAAAAGAACGTGAACGAGTTTGTGGTATCTCTGACCGTCAACAACAGGCACATGGTGGAAGCCATTGTAGAGACCATATACTCGAACCAGGACCAGCAGGGTGGAAACACGGCGATATTGAAACTTAACCAGGGCGATATAGTGCAGATAAAACACGTGAGCAAGGGCCTGCATCTGGAAGGTTCCGATAGCCTCAGGGTCACAACATTCTCTGGATTTCTACTTTACCCTGTGGAAACCCTTGCAGTGGTTGGAAAATAGGATTAAAACTATTACAAGGACATTCTTTGGATTTCTACCCTAACCCATGAAAAATTGGCAGTCGCTGGAAAATAGGACTGAAACTATTACACAGAAATTACACATTCCCTGAGTTTTTACTTTACACCATAGAAAAATCTGGCAGTGATTGAAAAATAGGGCTTGAAATGTTATATGGACATTTTCTAGATTTCTACTTTATCCCGCGGAAAACATTGCAGTGATTTTAAACAAAGGTCTGGATAAATAACAAAGTTGACACTCTCTAGACCGAACCCTTTTTCATAGTCCTTTAAATAAAATTGAAAATTATTATTCAAATCATCAAATACTTCTTTATTGCGCCCAAACGAAATAATATATTTCGAGAAATTTAGAGACACAATTGCATTAAAACACAGCTAACTCCAGGAATTCAATAAGAAACCATATAAAACACGACCATAAACCTTTTGACCAGGAAATCGGTATGACATCATATAACATACGGCTTTATCAATGGGCACATAAATTCAATATGACATCATAATTATAACACGACTATAACCAAAGGCAACTGAAATCAATATGAAATCATATAAAACACGACTATAACAATGGGTCAATGAACTCAATACGACATCATATAACACACGACTGTAACGATGGGCTTGGGAATTCAATAAAACATCAAATAACACACGGCTATAACCATCGGCCCAGGATCTCATTATGACATCATATAACACACGACTGTAACGATGGGCTTGGGAATTCAATAAAACATCAAATAACACACGGCTATAACCATCGGCCCAGGATCTCAATATGACATCATATACCAAACGGCCATAACCATGGGCACAATAAATCAATATGACATCTTACCGTATGCCCTAGATAGCCAGCCAATGAAAGGGCTCTATCTAAGCGACACACTGAACAATATATCGCATATTGTTCAGTTTTGTACCTGGGTATGGCATAAATTAACAAGTCATGACCAGGTTATGGCCACCACGTGTTAAGGCGGAGCTAAGCGCATCATTACGTCATACAGCAACCGCTCAGCTGGGAAATAGTATAACCTAGATAATGCGGCCTATCAATGAAGAGGCATGAATAAATCGAAGAATTCTGTTGACAGGCGACTATAGTTAGCCCATAATGAAATTTATATGAAACGTTTTGAAATTACCTTTCTGCATTACTCATGTCCTGTATTAACATATTGAACCCTAGGTGACGAGTACACTCGTTAATTATAATGTACCCGTTACACTTGTCCAGAGCAAACATTGTATAACTACATCATAGAGCACAGGGGCGGAACGCGGTCACACGGTAAGCCAATTGTAGACTACATCGCGTCACAAATATTGGACGATTTTTGTCACGCTTTTTAAAGACGAACTAGCTCCAGTGATGGCCCGCTCAGCAGAAACGCTTCAAAATGGTAACATATTCTTTCATTTGCTTCTAAATTCATTTTTAAGTCAGTGTGAATAGTGAAAGAATATCAAGGGAGGTCAGCTCCTGACGTAGTTGTGATAATTGTATTCGAATCGGTGAAAAAATGTAGAAAACATCAGAAAACTGTGATAACGTTCTCTTGGTATTGAATATACCTATTATACCGGACTCCAATGACATCTGAACTCAGCATTGACTATGCATATAAGTGCACAATTAAAATGTAGTGTATATTTGCCATTTTAATGACGATATTCCAACTTTTCTGATCAAACCATCTCAAAGGAAATGTAACGCTTTTGAGACTACAACGTAACGCACGTATAGACGATTTACTTTTTACCGTTACGCATTTTAGACTACACCTTTGTATTTTTCAGGATACAGACAACCAATGTGTATACTGCTGCAAACGCTTGTGAGCCGGCAGATGTGATAAGACATCAGGTTATATCGCACCAACACTGTGCCGTAGAATTGCATTCACTGTGGATACAACTGGGACAGCGAAAAGAAAGAACAGACTGTACAGCATTAAAAGGAAAAGATGTAGCCTGTGATATCAACACTGTTTGAATTTTTCCAGTATGTCTGTCTATATTGATGCTGTTACAGCATCAATATAGACAGACATACTGGAAAAATTCAAATACCAACTAGGAATATAACAGAACGCCCTGTACATAAGATTTAAAAAAAAATAAACACTCCAACCAAGCATGTCCATAAACAGGTCTTTGAAGTTCTTGTAATTTACCTGCCATTTGATCTGGGTCCAAACTCTTAAGTCGTTGATAGAAAACTCTGTTCTCCACTGATAGTCGTGATTCCATTGCTGCACCGATGTCCATTGTTATAAACACACGCGAAAACTAGTGACGCTAATAATTCTAGTTTGTGAAACATGCAACCTTACACTCAGAATTCATTTGAGAATCTGTTGGGGAAAAAACAAAATGTAAGATTCTATGCTGAAAAGTTATCAGAAAAGTTCTAATCATTCATTGGTTTATCTTATGGGGTCTTATTTTTTGATTATCAAGGCGCTTGATATTAGTGTAACCGGAGCAGAATTTCAATAGTTCCTACTGTTTGATCTAAAAGCGGCAACGTTCCTACAAAGCGCCCAGTATTTGGACCCTGTGCGTAGAATTATAATACACGTAGTCTATAATTATTTTGGCAAATGCTTCACTCTTAAGTGCACTGATGTAGTTCAGTTAAATCAAGATGCTATGCAAAATGTATCAGATATACGTAGTGTTGATTTCATTGTGTCTGTGATTTTAAAACTTTTGAGTTGAGCCGGATGTTCTTGAGCAGCCTTATTCAGATTTGAAGGACTTTAGCCTCTGATTTTTCATATTAATGGTTTGGTTTGTTTGTTAACGCCCGTTTCTGCCATATATAGGCCCACTGGATGCCCCAGAGAGAAGGGAGCGGATACAGAAAATCGAGCGCGGGGCCTTACTTTTAATATCGACGGAGTTTTCTGTCTCTTTTGAATACCCAGTATAAAGCACTGAAGCATCGGACATCATGGATTAGTAAAGTCTCATACGAAAGACTAGGATCCGCCGGGGGATTGAACTCACAATGCCTGGTCCGCAGACGAGTGTGCTACCACTGAGCCACATCCCACTGTTGAAAAACATGACTTTTTCTTCAAAATATCAGACGCTAAAATTTATTTATACGCATACAGACAAACAGTCAGACAAATATATATTGCCCCTCATTCAATAGAAGTGATGCTTTTCAATACGATCTTTTTTGTATCACTTTTACAAAAGTCGTGTTTCATTTACATGTAAGAGGAGCTCTACTTGTAAAGATCATGCGTCTCCCCGAAAAGCATTCCCCTTTTTTCTTATGCGAAATACACCAAATAGAGGAAAGCTGTACTCGTACAAATAGAGCTCCCCGGGGAGCCTTGTTTGGACAAGCGAGGCTTAATCAAAATCATTCTTTTGAAAGACACGATAGAATTTTTAAATTGGAATGCTGGGACCAAACACACATTTTAAACGCATAATTAAGAAACCCGTCTCACCGCAAATCAACGGAAACAGCAGTAACCGGTAAGGTAACCGTACAAAGACCTTTAGTAAGTAATTCAACAAGAATAATACATGCATTTTGTTCGTCCAATGTTCGTGACATTGTAGTCTCCAAAATGTGACATAGACATTTAGCTCGTCTAAAAATGCGTGACAATAAATCTAATGACAGGAAGGGTTTTCATCGTCCGTTTTTTTACAGTTTTATGTTGGACAAGCATCGCTTCAGTTAAAAAACGTGTTCGTAAAGGTCGAAAAGTATCTCTTATCAATGAGAATTGTTTCAGTCAATCACAGGTCTCTTTAAATTACGCTAAAAAGTAAATTATTTGTCTTTTTGACACATTTCGCCCAATTCCAGGACAATGAAGGCTTCAATTATCCTGAAAAGTCGTTGAAATACATACCTTCTTTCTTCATTTTCAATACTTGATGAATGTTTGCAATGTTTGTTTGGTGGATGGTCTAAAATACCGAATACAAAATGTTTCATGCGATTTTCAGGTTTAATCAGCATCTTGAACGGGTGTAAATCGTCTAATATTTGTGACGCGATGTAGTCTACAATTGGCTTACTGTGTGACCGCGTTCCGCCCCTGTGGTCATGTGTAAAAGTGAACTCGCCGGCTTCTGAAAATACGAAGCATCGCCCTCCTAAATAGATAACTTAGTATAGGTAAAGTAAGTTAAAGGTCAAGTCCAGAGGTCAGATAACTTTTTTTCCTATTTTTATCATTGAATAGGCCGTGTTTTTTTATTCCGAAATCACCCTTGACCAGCGTCATATCGCACGCAGAAAATGCCATATATCACGTTAAAGTTACTTTCCCGGCACCGGCGACAATTTTCGAGTACCGCTTATCTCCCTTGACTTTTTTTTTTTTTTTTTTTTTTCAGGCCTTGTCAAAGTAGGACCTCGTTTATTTTCCCCGTCATAGGTGTGTAGGGGTCGGGGAGCCATCCTCCTGCACACCTAACATAACCATGTATATAACATAGAAATACAATATAATTGCATTGACAAAGGTCTCTAAGTTTTTAATTACTTAGACCAGAAAAGAAAATGTGAAGAAAAAAGTAATAATGAAAAAAAACCAACAAAAAAAGCATTTTGTAGAAAAACCATTTTGTAGCCAGGCATACTTTCATGCAAATTTTATTGCTTACCATATTTTTACGTCATATTTTTTTTTTTTTTTGCATATTAGGCACACATATTTGGACACGGACGTTTGCATCCCTTCATTCATATAATATATTTTATATACAAACATAGATTTAATATAGGTGTTTTAAGTTTCAAAAAGAATTTTAAAGCGATCCCATTGATTATAAAAACAATCCGTAGAGTCATTTTTAATTGCTATTGACTTAAATATATTGTATTTAAAGGATAAGTAGAGTTTTATACCTTGTATTGTAGGTAGATATTTATTGTATTTGCATTGGAAAATATACATTTTAAAAATAATGAGAATCAGGTTTTTTATATAATCTGTTGTATTTCTAAAACCGAAAATCATTGTGTCGATATTAAGATTTTGAAATTCCTTCATTTTGGGCGAAAAAAGGCTTTTATTTAATTGTTGACTGGTAGGACACGTCCAAAACAAATGGTCGATAGTTTCTAAATCTGATTTACAAAAAGTACATAATGGGCTTTTTACATAGTTCATTTTGAATAGATAGTAGTTTTTTCCAAGTATTCTGTGTATAATACGGAACTGAAACCACTGTATTTCTGTATCATTTGATATCTTAAAAGGTATTTGAAATATTTCTTTCCAATCCTTTTTGTCAATTGTTATATTTAGTGTTTTATTCCATTTCTCTATAGAAGTCGGCTGGTCAAAATTTCTGTTTAAGCATTTGTATATTGTTTTTGAACCTTTAGAATCCTTTAAGATAAGTTTTAAATAAGGCGGGAACATTGATTTCTGTATAGAGTTTAAACTACCCTTTTTTATTTGGATACGCTCAAGTCCCTTTTCAATGGCAAGTTTAATTCCATTGTATATTAAAGAATTGGTTGGTAAATTATATTTATTTGCAAATTTGTTATAAGTCATGATTGCACCATTTTTATTTATCAAATCTCCAATGCAGTGTAAACCAGTTTGAAACCAAGACTTTAAGAATACACTTTTATGTCCAACCAAAATCATGTTGTTATAAAATAAAGGGTAATCTTGAATAGTGTTTTTATCTATTATATGATTATCAATAACTTTCGAAAATGCCATGAATGTTTCAGCCCAAAACTTGTTGCTACATTTACCTGCGATAATTTCATAGAAATGTTTTCCACAATTTAGCATTTTGTTAATGTCTATGTTATTTTTAATAATATCTACCCATCCGCCACTTTTTATTACTAACCGTCTGATCCATGTTGTTTTAAGCGAATCAATAAAAGCTCTTAAATTTACCATTTTCAACCCCCCTTCATCATAGTCTTTTACAATTATAGATTGTTTTATCTTATGACTTCCGCCCCAGATGTAGGTATAAAATATATTTTGTAAGTTATTTAACATTTTCTCTGTAGGTTTCGGTAAAGCAAGAAACAAATGATTTAACTTTGCGACTAGTAAACTTTTAATGACAGTTATTTTACCAATAGGTGTTAATTTTCTTCTATTCCATGATTTTATTGTTTTTTCTATTTCAATTATTTTTGGTTTGTAATTCAAGTTGATAATTCTGTCTAAATCTACATGAAAATGTACCCCTAGCATCTCAAATTGATTCTGATTCCATGTTAGTTTCCATTTAGTTTTAATTGTGTCAGAGCTATATTTTTTCTTACCTATCCATACTACTTTCGTTTTTTCAAAATTAACCTTTAAACCTGAAATTTCGGAGAATCTTGAAAGAGCATCTAGCGTTTCATTAAGTGATTCGCTTGAACCATCCAAAATTACACTTGTGTCGTCAGCAAACTGGGAAAGCTTAAATTCATTTTGATCTATTGTTATACCTTTTATATTTGGATTTGACCTAATTTTAATTGATAAGATTTCGGCACATAGAATAAAGATGTAACAAGATAAAGGATCACCTTGTCTGCAGCCCCTTTCAATCTTAAAAAAATCGGAGAGGTAACCACACTGAGTAACAGTTGATTTTGCATCTTTATAAAAAATATCAAACCATGTTTGTATTGAGCAGCCAAAATTAAAGGTTGTCAGTGTTCTCTTTACAAAGGACCAAGAAAGTGAATCAAAAGCCTTTTCAAAGTCGATTAAAAGTAAAATACCAGGTATATCATTTTCCTCTGTGTAATGGAGCAAATCATATATAAGCCTAGTATTCTCTCCTATAAATCGTCCTTTAAGAAATCCAGTTTGATCCTGATGAATAAGTTTAGGAAGAAAATATTTAATTCTGTTTGCTATACAACCAGTACCTATTTTATATACAGTATTCAACAGAGTAATTGGCCGCCAGTTTTTAAGATACTGTTTAGGTTTGTCGCCTTTTGGAATGCATGTAATTAAACCTTGAGTTAGTGTTTCTGACAATTTATTTATTCTGTACGATTCATTTAATGCTCTAACAACAAACACACCTATTTTCACCCAAAATACTTTATAAAAGTCAGCGCTAAAGCCCGAGGTACCAGGACTTCGATTATTTTTCATATTTTTCAAAACATTTGTTGCTTCTTCAATAGTAATATCCCCCTCAATGCATTCGGATTCGCCTTTACTTAGTTTTGGTATGTTATCATTTTCAAAAAAATAATTTTGCTCTTCAGGTTTGGTATTGACATCTTTAGATTTATATAAAGTTTCGTAAAATGTTTTGATCTCTTCTAGAATCATATTTTGTTTGGTTATCTCACTTCCATCATCTTTAACAATTTTTCCTAATGTTTTTGTCTGTATATTTGTCCTTTCTAAGCCACAAAATATTTAGTTGGTTTTTCACCTTCAATGCTCCATTTAACCTTTGATCTGATCATGTAACCTTTCATTTTATTTTCATTTATTTGCTTTAGTTCATCGTGTAAAGAAACAAGTTCTCCTGAATTTTGTTCTGTTAAATTTTGTTCCATTTCATGTATTGCTTTTTTCAGATTTTCCTCCCTCGTTTGAATTGATTTTTTCTTGTATGAGCTATATGAAATAGATTTACCTCGGATTTCCATCAATAACGTATCTAGAAATAACTGGTCACTTATACTAAACTGAATTTCACTATTTGGTATATTGTTAATTGTATCTCTGTTGTATACGGGTAATGCATATTGTTCTTTTATCTCTTCAATTTTCTTATTTATTGTATTTATATATTCTAAATCATTTAATAATGAGTTGTTATGCTTCCACAATCCTGAACTATGTTAGAATTCATTAAACTGAAACGTTGATGATATTATAGAGTGATCGGAGCAGAAGCTATGATGAATTTTTGAATCAGACAAATACATTCTGATAGATGAAGAAATTAAAAAGAAGTCAAGTCGAGCTTGCTGAATAGGTCTTTGCTTCCTCCAAGTGTAGAGTTGTTTTTGTGGATTAAGCTCCCTAAAAGGGTCGACTAGCTCTCTGTTAGAAATATATTCTAATACAGTATTTCTAGCATTTTTATTGTTGATATGTTTATAATTATAATAATCTTTATCTGGATCCAATACTAAGTTAAAATCGCCACATATTGCATATGAGATATTTCCAAAGTTATCTATGCTGTCAAATATTTTATCGTAAAAGGACGGCTGGTCTTGATTAGGACCATAAATTGACGCAAGCGAGAAACGATAATCATTCACAGTTAAATCGAGTATAATAAAATTTCCATTTGTGTCATATGTTACATTATGTATTTTAAAATTAGGTATATTAAATAATATGGCGACGCCCCTACTTCGTGATGTGTTGCAGCTTATAACTATTTCAGATCCCCATTCTGTGTATATAGTTTTATACATGTCCTGTGTAAAATGGGTATCTTGCAAACAGTATATTTCATGTTTTAATTCTTTTAGATGGTGGAACACTGACAACCTTTTCTTTTTACTGTGTAAACCTCTACAGTTGTACGATACAATATTTACTTTCTTCGAATCGCCAGCAAAATACTAAAAGAGACGTTACTTTACCAAGAAGCGATAAATATGACATATTTGAACGCCTGGCTAACAAATAAAAATAAATAACAGGTAAACACATAAGATAGAGAGAAAAACCACAAATATTACATGTACAAATGAAAAGCATCATTAAAAAGTCAAAATTTTCATAATTTGTGAGAAATCACACGTAAAAAACAAATTTGCAACAAATGACATGTTGTATAGTCTATTGTAAATGGAAAAAACTCGTTCCCAGCGACTGTAGCTATGAAATCATTTAGTAAATTTGCAGTAGTATTCGGATAGTCAATTTTACGGATACATAAAGTACTGTTTTACCCAGCATATAAAGGCACCAGTAAATCTACATAACATCTGCATTTCAAATGAATGTTTTCTAAACCCTAATAGTGCTGATTTCTCAGATAGACTCATTTTTTTCTAATAAATGACACGAATGCAGTGACTCTCCATGGGTTTATCCGCAATACATCTAAACTCTATGACAAAAACAATGCTGACCCATATCAGAGGGCTCCGTTCCGAGCCATCCGATCACTATCTACATTGTTTGCAAATGTTTTATATATCGGTACCAGCACTATAGCAGTTAATAAGATAACATGTTTTATGTGACTAAACACTCTTTATCCTTTTAAAAACAAAAGCTACTTTCATACATTTACTCAGTTTGAAAGCGAGACGAAGGCAAGTGCAACAGAAAGCGTTACCTTCGTCTCTCTTTCAGCTGACATTTGTCCATGGATAATTTAAAAACAAAACAAAATATACTTCTTCCAGTAGGTGTCTGTCTTCAAGCTCAGACAAATTGACAAATACAAACTTTCTTTTTTCATCAAACGATATCACCAGAATATAATTTGTTTTATTACAATTCTGTGGATCACTTGGTGAAAGTTTTTGCAAAAGATATATACATAATTTTAAATAAAGAAAAGGGTAAGTGTACTTTTATCAACTACACCATCTGTGCTATATCATAATAATATAATTTAAATCACCTTTGCTTAGTTACGTTTGTTTTTAATTGTAAACAGACTTCACATACTCTTTCAGAGTAAAAGACAGCAACAAGAAAACTACAAAAGGGAGGTAATAAACATTTGACACACACACTATAATCAATACAGTTAAATGTTCGTACTACGATTTATAACAGCAGGAGGCAATAGTTATTTTAGAGTCGTTTTGTGCAAAATTAAAGTATTCAAAATATTAATTGCCCTACTCCTAGCAAAATTGCTCTTGCCAATAGTTTCGATCCTGATCACACACCCGAACATCCGACCAGGACCGAAGCGGACCGACACTCACTTCAATATTAATTTGTCTATAACTATTACAATCACTTTCACCAATATTATTGTATTCAAGCATGGTTATGAGTTTTTCCCCTTATTATCACTCACTTATTTACCACTTTACAAAAAGCTTCAAAATGGAAATACATCATTTCAAATTAGGCTTATAAATATGTTAGTTTACTTTTGACCACAAAGGTGTTTCATAATTACAAACCACGCAATCTCGAATCAGAGGTCTCTAATAGGAGCCCTCTGATCCGGGTTTTCCATTTCCTGTATATCATGCACAAGTATACCATTTACAGGTATACTGTCTGTAAAGGACGTTTGTTTTCGTCGCCAGGGTTAATTTGTCAAAACCAGCCTCAATTAGATTTTCTCTACTATCAGCACACTATTATATTTACAGAATGCATTATTCAAACCCTTCTAACATCAAGCATACATATTACATATAGATTGAACCTTTAGTGGTCGCTCAACATGACACCTACTGTACAATATGTTCATATTTTTATACTTTCCTTTACGAGTGTAAAAAACAACAACAACAGCCTGCATACTAGAGAGATGCATTTACAGTCTCTTTTTCGGATCCAAACTGTTCGCTGGTGACACTAATTAGGCCAGATAAGAATGAGCCCATTTAAAGATTTTGAGACCATATTTAATAATTTAAAACAAAAAACATTGAAATGTTCTCTCTTACAGTAGAGTAGACTTTATTCTCCCTCAATAAACACGTTTTAATGCTAAAACTGTAATATATATTGCAAAAACACTTTCGAGCCAGATCAAACGCCGGGCAACCCGATGTCTGGTCAGGCTCCAAATTGTTTCCACTCTAATTGACATACATAGTCAAAACTGTTAAGATTGATCATTTTCTACATTTTATTACTCTGTTATAGTCATTGAAAGCACTTTCGAGCCAGATCAAGACGCCGGGTAACCCGATGTCTGGTCAGGCTCCAAACTGTTTGCCACTCTTTTTAGAACAAATAGTAAAAACTGTCGAAATTTGATCCCTTTCTACATTGTATTGTACTGCGTTTGCGTTTCGTTTTTCCTTAAACGGAAAGAATAACATCTTCTCCAGTGTATCATACACTATCTATACGAGATAATGCAGATCACTCTGAAAAAAGAGAAAAGTCTGTCTTTCACACATTTGCCTTCCTTGGCCAGGGCTTGTTAAGCCAAACAGCAAAGTCTTTGAATTTGATCTCTGTGTTCAGATTGCTGTCTCTGTACTTTACGAACAGTTTACCTTCAAAAGACCAGCACTTAGCAATATGCGCTTGATCCTTCAGTCTTAATGACGATAACACTTGCTGGTTAAGCCATGTTAAGTCTTCATTCACGTAAAGTCTTTTCTGTCGCAGATCTTTCGCGCGTTTCATTACCTCAATCTTTGTTTGTCGTCTCACAAATTTAACAATTACGGATCTTTGTTTCTCCCTCTTCCATGGTCCGAGTCTATGGGCAATATCTATATCCCTAGATTTAATGTCAAGATTTGATTTCTCGTTTATTGTCTTAACAACTAGGTCAATGACAGCTCCTGATGGTTGTTTCTCGCTGTCACCTGGAATACCGGTAATTCGGATGTTATTTCTCCTACTATATTGTTCTAAGTCTTTAATGCCATTTTCTCTAGATTGTTTCTCATTCTCTATTTTTGACTTCAGCTGAACGTTCTCTTCCTTTAAAGTGCTGATTTCTTCTTTTCTTTTCTTCATTTCCTTTTTCGTTGTTTCAGAGCTTGACTTGAGCTGTAAGTTTTCATCCTTTAACGTGCTGATTTCTTCGTTTCTTTTTTTCATTTCTTTCTTCATTGTTTCAGATTCTACGCATTTGTCATGCAAATCACTTTCAAGCACTTCTATTCGTTTTATCACTGTCTTCAAAATCTGTTCTTTCATTTCTTCCAATGTAGAGCTGATGATTTGTTTTATGAAACAAGAATCGTCTTTTGTCAGCATAGTTGATAGTTTCTCGTTAATTTTGTCTATCTTTTGCTCTACTGTAGACGGTTGCTCTGCAGGTGTTATTTCTGGATTTCCATAGAAATCGTCCATCTTTCTCTGTTTATTTGCACTTTTCTTCTTTTTCTTTTTATTCTTTCCTTCAGATTCACATTTCCGATCTGAGGATATTGATTGTTCGAGAGCGCTCGAGTCTAGGTCGGTGGTAGTAGATGAATAAGCCCTTTTGTTTGCCTTTGGATTGCTCATGTTTCTGACCGTGCACAATGGTATATGCCGTTATAGTTAACGGGTTATATAGGTATGTGATATATAGGTTTATATCAGGCACTTTATAATGCAACACAATGCATAATCATCAGAGCGTGTCGAAGAATTTTTGGCGGCCCCCCGATAAGTCTTTGTTCTTTCAAAATATGCCCCCACCCACTGCAGTTTACATAGTAGGTTTTCACAGTCAAATTTCTTCAATTTCAATAAATTTGAAAAAAGTTCACAGACACTACCTGTGAGCGGGGTGTTATGTCTCTTATTCCGCCAAATTTGTGTTAAATCGTTGATCTTATAATGATGCTTTCATTCAATGTTGCTTTCTAATCGAACATACTGTTATTTACCTCTCCCTTGACTGTACCCTTTGACTGTGACGTCATATTTGACACCGGTCCGCGAATCGCGAGAGGTCATCATATGCAGACGATCAGCGTTCGCGAACAGATCATTTGAATTAATTTTACAATCGTTGGATATATATTTAGTGGAAAAGTGTTTAATTAGTGAAAGAAATGGTTGTCTGCGCTGCGTATGGCTGCTCTTCAACATCGGGAAGGGACAAAGTTGGATTCTTTCGGTTTCCGCGTGATGCAAAACGAAAGAAGATCTGGGTAACTCGGCTGAGGAGAGGGCAAGTTGGAGGCAGTTTGAAGCCATATATTGTGACTGAACATTCAAAGTTATGCTCCTTGCATTTTGAAAAGGACCATTTTGACGCCAAGAACTCTGACTTTGCCAGGAGCATTGGATATAGATCTACTCATAAGGTTTATGGAAAGTTGAAACCGGATGCAGTGCCTTCAATCTTTCCTGTCGGAGCCGGAGGTGGGAATGGAAGAGAATCGGTTTCCCGTAAGACTGCTGAACGTATCCGCGTGAAGAAGATACAGCATACATTGAAGGTAAGTGTAATTAAATCGCTTTATATATTAAATATATTATAAATAAAATCGATCTAGATTCTAGTTATTCAACCTGTCTAAATCTACAAAGTATTGAGCAAATGACATTTGACAACTCTCGACGTGACATAGTCAATGAGTGTGTTCAGAAATAAGGGCTATTTATAATCTCATGATCTGTGTGAGTCAGTCATAACTTTTGGGGGTGGGGTTTGTACGTTTCCTTTTATGTAAAGTGACACACTTGTCAGTCAATGCACTTAAATATCTACTCTTGACCAGCTGTGGAAACTGAAAATGTCACTTTCAAATTAAGAAAAAATGAAACTGGGTAGATCTTGAAGTACATGATTTTAGAAGCTTTGATATTGAGTTTAGATAATACATAAATGCATCAGATGTCTAGATTATTGTGATGTGTCTTTCATGTTTTCAGGTGTAGAGTGGCCTTGAACCCAAACCAGTTTAGTCTAATTTCTAAACTTGGTAGGGTGTCATTTCGGCTTGTTTTTAGGGATGGGTTGTTTCAGCCTGTAATTTCTGTTACCAAAAATATTGACATACGAAGCATAATTTCGATCCCTTATTAACATACTGTAAAAACAGAGAAGAGCGTACCCTGGTCTGATAAATCGACATATATGATATGTAGATCTCGGTTAATAAATTTGCTTGCCAACACGTTGCCATGCATTGCAAGACACATCGGTCACATCACATATGTATTTCATTTATAAGCAACCGAGGGGGGGGGGGGGGGGGGGGGGGGTGTTATGTTTCAGGGGGGCTAAGCCGTAGTCTAGCTGTGATGATTAGGTTTTATATATAATTATGTAGTGTCCGATCACGCGGTAAAAATCCTGTTATTTTCCAAAATAGCCTTTTTTCTCTTTGGCATTCTGACACTATACCGGTACACACTAACATATTATTTACAGGGCTTTTGGGGGACCGGTGGCAACGGGAAAATAAATGCCTTCCGTACAAACAATGTATTTAAACCGAAATGAGATGGCACCTAATTGAGCCCTCTGATCAGGATCTGCACTATAATCCATTTGTAATTTTGTTATCAATTATTAACACTTTCATGAAGTTAGAAATGGAATTGTATAAACTGAAAGCTGGGATTTTCTATTAGAAGTTTCAAGGTAGAATCGGTAGAATGTCAACTTTAAATATGTTAATAGTGTAGTATTAATTTAATAAATTTATCTTAACTGTTTTATTGGTCGAGTTGTTTTTAGAACAGAATAGTGTATGATGGTAAAGAGGTAACACTTAGGTAACACCGGATATATTTCTATACTTTCAAACTTGAGATGAGCATGATCCTCGTGCAGCAATAAGTTTACTGATATGATATTCTTTCCCAATTAACAGATAATTATAAATTTCCATTGCAAACCGGTTGGAGCGAGATCAGACGCCGGGTTACCCTGCGTCTGATTAGGCTGCAACCTGTTTCAACTTTGCCACTCAAATTAAAGAGATGGTAAGAAATTTCTTAAAGTAAATTTCTACAGTTTAGTGCATTGCATTTGCATTTAAATGATAAAGATGTTTGGTTTTGGGTGGTAACTGTTTCTGCCATCTTAGGCTGATTGGATGCCGAAGAGAGAGGGGGCTGTTACAGAGAACCCCGGGCGCTATGCCCTTCTCTTATTATCGAAAGAGTTCTCTCGTTCTTTTAGATGCACAGAGAAAAGTACTCATACATCAGACCTTGTTATAAATTATTAAGTCTTATGATCATCCGAAGGACTTGATTCAGCTTTGGATTGAACTCAAAACCCTTGATGTCATAATCAGGTGCTTAACCCCTCTGCTTCAGTAAATTATAAGTGTTTGTTTGTTAACATACATCCGTTTCTGCCATTTATAGGCTAATAGGACGCTCCACAGAAAGGGGAGCGGATACAGAGAACCCAGGCGCGATGCCCTACTCAATTTGTTGAAATAGTACTCTGGTTCTTTTAGATGGCAAGTGTAATGAAATCATACATTGGACCTCGTTTCAGAAAGTCTCATCCGAAGGACTTGGTCCGTTGGGAGAATGAAATCACAACCCCTGAAGTCGTAATCGGGTCCTTTACCCCTCTAGTAGATCTACGTCTGACGATGTAAAGAATTATGTCTTTTTACTAATCATTTACACACAATAAATACAGCTTTCTCTGATCTCTATATGGCTGTATTGATGATGCAGCGTTTTTTTTCCCTTCTTTAGACGGTACCCGGGAAAGGACCCGTTCCCAATTAGAACAGGACCCGTTCCCAATTGGAACAGGACCCGTTCCCAATTCAAAGAAAGGACCTGGCAATATGGTAAAAATAGTATTTTCAGTGGAAAAAAGAGAATTTCTGTTACTATTGTAAGCATTGCCTGTTGATATGAACTGCATAATTGCACCTTGATAAGTTAGATCAATATAGGCCTACATATATTATAAAATAATCTTCCCAATTTCTTTTTTGTCATCATTTCACGACTTCTTTTTTCCCAATTTGAAGTTTACGCGACAAGAAAAATTACCAATCTGACAAGAAAAAATCCCAATCTGAGGGGTACCGGACCCGTTCCCAATTGGGTGGAAAAAAAACCGCTGTGATGATCATCCATTTATTTCAGTTTTAGAATCTAAAAATTACTCAGCCCGCCCCCCCCCCCCCCCCCCCCCCAAAGAAGCAAACAACCAACATTCCAATTCTAAACGAAACAACCAGTATTTCTGAGCCCAAATGAAACGGCTCCAATGCAATTCTTTTGCCAGACAGGCTTGAAAATCTCAGATATATAAATATTATTTGTTTTATGAATTTTACAATTGTACTTTGTAGATCCATGCAAGATATCATATACTGTATTGCTATTGCTTATTTATAACAAAATATACAGCATAACATCATTAACATATGATAAACAATGCCTGGTGCACAGTAAATGGGCAAATTCAGTAAGCATAAAAATGAAAAAATAAAGTATTTTATATTTGTTCAGTTTATAGCTTTTTGAAAGCATATATGTATATAGAATCATGTTCAGTAAGACAAGTAAAAAGATAATTGTCTTCAATATATTGAACACATTTTCATTGATAGGCCAAAGAGGGGACTGACATAACAACTTATACGTTTATAAATGACAGTTAATTTCAAGATAGAAAGTTTATTTACTTTTATATCTTCACAAACACAAACTACAAACAATTATATTTAAATTAAACCCAAATTTATTACCAGTGATCAACTTATTTGATGGTGTTGAAGAATTTCGAAAGTCATGCAGAGTCTGCAAAAAGTGTTCAATCATTTTCTAACTTTTGTATATACAGCGCTCCCTCTCTACAACGACACCCAATGGGAGACAGAGATTGTGTGCGTTGTTCGGAGGGAGTCGTTAGAGGGAGGGAAATTGGCTTACATTTGCAAACAGCTTGAAACCAGATCAGACGCAGCGTCTGATCTGGATTCAGCTGTTTGTCACTCGTCAATTATTTATTTTCTGTAAAATGTCCATTATGTCAGCAGACGACCATTTTAAGCAGACGACATTGCAGCAGTAAATTCGTTAGAAATAATCATCAAGTCTAGGGAATCGCGAAAAGTGTCGTTCTAAGGAGGGAGTCGTTGTAGAGAGGGAACTCTCAAATAAAATTAGTTTGAAATCACTGAAATTGCGATTTTTAATGCCAAAGTTTACAGGTTTAATGAAATTTATATATGTTCTGTTCCCATCTAAGATACACATTATTATTTTTGGAGCTTTATGCAGTGTGAAAGTGACAAGGAGCATGCTGCATCACTTAATTTGCACTGCATTAGCACCCACCTGTCAGATTCTGTCTGAAGAACCACTAAATATGAAATATTATGGTTGGATGAAACAGATTGTACTGTAAAAACATGTACATATCAGCATCTGATCTACTTTGTCATGGCTGTTACCAGATTGACTGATGTCTATATCATAAAACTGGATAACTGGGACCTGTGCCTTATGATGGTGATAGCATAATCTCGCACCCTGGGGGTCTGGCTTTTGTCCTAGTCCCCAAAACCCATAGGTCCCCTCAAAGGAGATTTCCAATAAACACTGCCTCTGTCACCATTAATTGGATAGATAAAGGGATTAAACAAATTTATGATGGTGATTGCATAACATACCCTTGGTCCTTTTCCCTAAGAGGAGGTTACTGAAAGAGGAGCTCCTAATAATGTCAGTGTACTTCTTAACCCTTAGCCTGCCACTCACGACTATAGCTCCATATGCAAACAGCTTGGATCCAGATGAGACGCCGAGTAACTCGGCGTCTCATCCGGATCCAAGCTGTTTGACACTCGGACAACATTTTCAGCAATTTTGAGCTCTGAAGCACTTTGAAACTTGAAGCAGACGAGAAATATAGCAGACGACAATTTATTTGGCGGGCTAAGGGTTAATTAAAGATCATAATTATAATTTCTTTGCAATCACAACCTTTTAGAAGAAAACTAATACATTTGTCTCCTAATACCAGTTAAATTGACAGAAAAAAGTACAATTAGGTAATTAAATATGAAAACCCAGACGGTGTGAGCACGGAGTCAACATGTGTTTTGTCCCTATTTGGCATTACTCTGCAAGCGGTAGACATCTCCTGCATAATGGACTGCAAGTGATGTCATATGTTGGTTAGTGTCTATTTCAAAACACTAATTCAGAAGCCCCATTCAGTCGCTTTGCTCCTTCAATAGGGCTTCTTAATCATCAAGTGTTTTTTTTAAAAGACACTATTACTCATTTGTCACTCACCCTAGTTTGATATTTTAATTTCTTCTACATTCTACATTTCTTTTGTTCCAATTTAGGAAGAAAACCACATGTAGAAATGGAAAGGATTGTGTCTGCTTCCCATTTGCTGAGGGACATCGGGAAATTGTCACCAGGAGAACAGACTTCATCCCTGGAGGCTTTCCACAAAGTTGTTTGTGCCTTTGCCCCAAAGTCTGTGCATTATTTTCATGCGCAAATGGAAGCCAGGTAAACCATATTGAATACTTTCATTCGCCAAAGATTGGTTTCACCCTGTCTGTCAACAGCTATAAAAGAATTATAGAGCAAATGGTTCCTTAATATAGAATAAGAAAACAAATGTAGAAAGTACAAAAGGGAGACCTCTCATTTCTTTTGTCATCCAAGTAACCGGGTTACCGCATACTCAATAATTGTGACCATGACGATTTGGCGATGCTCAAGTATGGCATCCAATCCATCATGATGGCAACAGCATAGTGAAGTCTATAAGAAAGAGTTGGTTGAATTGACACCAATTATTCTGAGTGCCTGACCTTATATTACAGCCTTAAAAAACAACCAGAACCTGTTTGGGAATATAACGAGATTTGAACCCTGGTTTACAGTAGCTTAATTTTTGTTTGATAACTTAACAAAACTTCTTAATCTTATGTACATACCTGTTTGCCGAAACATATACTTGATTTATGCCAAAATACGTTCACGGTTAATTTTGGAGAAAGAACTTATGAAGCGCACACAAACTAAATTCTTTGGCCTTCTGTCGAATGAATTGTGTCTAAAACATTGCACTAAAAATGAATATAGACTTACATCTGGACGCGAGCCAAACAATATTTAATGTACACATATTTACGTAATTAGGCATATTGGCAAGAAAACAAACAACAGTAATACGTTCTGACATTTTTATTAGCCATGTGAAATGTGTGATGAAATCTAAAGCATTAAAATAACAAAGAAGTTTTGTGGAGACATTTCCACAGAATGAAGGTATTGAGAAAAAAAGCATGCCACTTATATCTATACAGCTAACAAAATACATAAGTTAACAGAAAACATTTCTGTTAAAAAAAATTGAAACCCTGTCAAATGATTAATTTCATCTTACAGACTGTACCTTGCTGGTCTACACTTTAACGAGAACCAGGGTAGGAACCAGAGGCAAAATAGACAAGGGGAATTGCAGTACAGTGTCTCATTTCCAAAAGCCAGGCATGGAGAAGGAGTGGCGAAGCACATTAAGATAGACATGACCTTCCGTAAGATATTTTTTGTTTGTTAGACTTAATACAGCCATTAATGATGACCTGAAGGCAATGGTTACAAGTACTGAGGAAAAAAAATATCATATCGATTAAAGCTATTTATCCTATTCCAAGCAGAAAGGATAAAAAGATGCTGTGCCGATAATTCACCATTTAAAGCAGTTTATCTATATAGTGCTTCAAAGTGGTGAATTATCTGCACATTACATTACTTTTGCCGTTGCAATATTTTATGCGACTCTAACTACTTCTACTTATTAGGAAACTTTTTCAAATTATTCTCATGTTTTAAATTTTCAGGGAGGTTACAGTTGTGTACAATTTCTGTAATTTTTAAAAAAAACCCTAATTTTAACTCTTTCAATACTAAGGACCTGTTTAAAATATACTCATTTGAATGTGCAAAGAGTATAGACCCATATCAGAGAACCCCTAAAGAAGCCTCCTGATGAGGGTCTACACTGTTTACTAATTTTAACAACCCATACTTACAAGTAGACTGCTTCAAGTTATTGTAACTTTAACATCCACAAGGGAACCTAATTACCAACAATAGTTACTTTGTGTTGAGAGAGGCAAGACTACCAATGGTTCTTTTGATTGACTGTGCAAATCAGGGGCCCGTTTCATAAAAATTCGTAAGACAAAAACAGTCGTAAGTCAAAACTTTACAGTATATTTAATTTCTGATTTTACTATCTAATACTGTCTTGTGACATCTCTTTGGGATCGTCTTTTGAAGATGATTCCAAAGAGATGTCACAGGAAATGATTAAACATAGAATAAATAAGGACTTTTATAATCTGACTTACAACAACATTTGTTGTACAAAGTTTTATAAAACGGGCACCAGTGCTCCAGATAAGAGGGAGTAACTGATCAAATCCAACATTTTGTCACTCGTATCAACACCAAAGCCTATGGTGTTACTACTCCTTAGAATTGAGACGATTCTAATGTGTAGTGACACCATAGGGTTTAATTCAGAAATAATTATGTTTTTGAAAAACTCCCCAACTGGTTAGAACCACTGTGTACATGCAAATTAATTGCCATATCTGCTGAATGTGTTGTCAATTCTAATGAGACCTTTCTTTTCAGAGTACATAGAAGATTTGATGAAGGAGGACATCTTCCTGAGAGAGGTCAATTGCTCCTATGCATTAGCAAACAGAGCACGGCAGATGGAGGAACCAGTGAGGCCACTTCCTTTGGCTCAAAGTACACCTCGTGCCAACAAAGCTGCCATTATTCAACAGCATAGGAGGAGGTTCAACCGCTGAATGTGTTTCCAAACAATCCACATGTTATTTGCAGGGCTCCAGATAAGAGGAGTATTTCAAAAACTAAAATCTATTTTTGTTTTAAACCCTATGGTGTCACTACTCATTAGAATCGTCTCGAGGAGACGATTCTAATGAGTTGAAACACCATAGGATTTGGTGCTGTATGAGTGAGAAAATGTTGGATTTGTTCAGATTACTCCCTCTTATCTGGAGCCCTGTTTTTAGATATTATGTAGAAAGCTTTTAAAAACCATTCAGTCCCAGGGGTCTGTTTTATAAAACTTCGTGCGACAAAAACGAATGCAAGTCAAAATATTAAAATACATTTAATTTCTGATTTCTCCATCTAATACTGCCTTGTGACATCTTTTTGGAATCGTCTTTTCAACAGATTCCAAAAAGATGTCACAAGACAGGATTAGATTGAGAAATAAATCATAATTGAGACATTTATAAACTGACTTACGACAACATTTGTCACATTTGTCGTAAGAAGTTTTATGAAACGGGGCGCAGGATTCTAAGCAAGTTTTCTCTGCCTTTATTAACAGTGCCACTGTAAAGAGTACAATTGTACTGTGCAAAAAGTATAGACCCATATCTTGGCATTTGGCATTCCTAAATTTATTAAGTAATGAAGCCATTTGGTCATGGTCTGCACTGTGTCATTATGCCATTACTTGTACATACACTCCTAAATAATTTTTATTGGCAACTGACTTTTTTCTTTGATTGAATGGGTTTAAGATGGTCCCGGTTTAAGAAATCTTTAAATAGTTCTGTGTAAAAAACCAAAGGAAAAGCTTTCTACATCCTGACAATTTTAGTTTTAGGAACAAATCATTGTGGATACTTGAAACCTGTATAACTTTCTGATGGAAAAGCATCCCTTATTGCTTTAACGGCACTTGATGGAATAACTCTTCTGTTCTTTTTCCCAAGTAGCCCATATACCCATTGGGTGAATCTTCGGTAGGCAATATATCTGTACACTCTGAAATTAAGAGAGAACAATTCTAATAAGTCTGTAAATATGTATAAAAATAATTCTGTAACCTGTCAAACAGTTAAGATTTTCTATGTTTAGTCACCATATGGCATTATGAAAGGAGTATTCTGATTTACTTTCAGCATAGCTCAGAGCTCCAGATAAGAGGGAGTAAACTGAACAAATCTAACATATTTCAACACCAGGTCCTATGGTCTTATTACTCATGAGAATTGTCTGGAAGAGACAATTCTCATGAGTAGTGACACCATGGGTTTAATGCAGAAATAAAATTTTAGCTTTTGAAATGGTCTGCTTTACTGGAGCTCTGAGAGCTATAGTATGGATAAGTTACTAAATTGGGTATTTACCCTTTGATGTTGTTTAGAATTTGGTATTTACAATCTTTTATTACTTCATACCTGCAACAGCCACCTACATTCAACTCTGTTAAGAAAGGTATAGCTTAAAGTAAGATGAAAGTAAAGCTATAAGTTCATTATGTAGGTTAGCTTTCTGCATTACTTTAACCCTGTTTTCCTTAACCGGTTTCTAGTTTCAGGACTGGTAAGCACTAATCAGGCTGAAGTAAAGCATAATTTGCCAAAGACTCATCGAGTCATTTTGCTTTACAATAGAGTTTGCTTTTGGCTACTGTCTGTTAGAATAAAGTAAATATTTCTCATTGAGCACTGTTTAGAAAAAAGAAAAAAATGATAAAATGTGTCAAATCGGATTTAATCTCAAAAGATTATCACAAACAGTCATATTCTCACATAACTATCCTTTGTATTCAAAAGCAATCAGCGATTGCGAATATCTTTATCCAACATGTTTGAGATCAATTTGATGGGTCATTATAAAGGCTTTTTGACGTCACAGGGTTCAAAAAAGGCTAATTGCATTAAAAAATAGCTTAAATCATTGATATTATGTGAGAAAAAGAATCTGGCACTCGTCGATTAGTGAGACAAGCTGATCTCATTCTTGTCTACAATAGAAAAATTATTATCGACTCTTCTGCAATCTTTAGGCAAATATAGATACAGTTGTTAAAATTGGGTTTCAGATGAGATGCCATATTATGTAAATCCTAATTGGATCAAAATCATTTACTTCTTATGATGCCATTGAACCCTTTATCCCATAGCCTGATCCTAGTTTTGTAGAAATGTGACCATTTAAAGCAGGTTGAAAGTAAGCAGCCTGCTTTGAGCTGTCATCTGTTGGAATTCAGAAAATATTTCTTATCATTTATTTTCATGACTTAAATTTGGATCTACTTTCTTCAATGTTCTTAACCCATTACCCAATAGTCAGTTTCTAGTTTTAAGCAAATATGACCACTTAAAACAGATTGAAAGTAAAGCAGAATGCGCCTTAATCTGCTTCACTTTCAGCCTGCTTTAAGCTACCATTTACTAGAATATAGAATATATTTCTTATGATACATACTCATGGCTTTATAAATTGGAACTATTTTCTTCAGTGGAGGAATAAACTAAATGCGCTAAAAGGCCATTGTATCAGGGAAAGGGTTATACTTGTTGCAATTGAGATACAAGTGTGCTCAAGTTTTTAACTTTTTTTCAGTTACCAATGGATATCTAGTTAGTTTCTTCAATTGTCATTTGGAACTTCTGTATCTTAAATTGTGCGAGAATAAACATTTTTATAATGAAGTGTCTTTAATTGTTTGTTATAATTTCAAAATTGCTTACTCATGGATAAACTCCTCCTCCTTGAGAGGTCCTTTCTGCAGGACATGTTCATAGAATGATGTTTCCAACACATGGATGTTTGTACAGTTGACTATAAAGCCCTCATGGTCAGTAATGCATTCCAGCCCTTCACTTTTGCTGTCCACTATGTTGGTTTCTTTGCAGCATTTGCATTCAACAGCAGTGGACATGTTGATGCAGTTTCCACAGCTACACCTAAAACAAACATACATGAGAATAGAATATTGAAACCACATGGTGAGCAGTAAAGTTTTTAGAAAATGAGATGAATGAGTCCTCAGGATTCACATTCTGAAAAACCAATGAGTCATTGAGACAAACATTGAGTCCTTGAGGTGAAAAAAATTAACCCTATATCCCATAACTTTTATAAGTTTGAAGACAGATGGCCACTTAAAGAAGGTTGAAAGTAAAGCAGAATGACACTTAAGACACATTCTGCTTTACTTTCAATCTGCTTTAAGCTACTTATTGCCTACGAGTAATAGGTTAATAAATACAAGACAAGCTATGCGTCCATAGGACTTGCAACATTTTAAATAGTGATCGAGTCCCTGGAAAATTTAATGAGTATAGAACTCGGGATGCACAGATAAAATTATCACTTGAAGAGAAAAATAAGCAGCCAGCTCGAGACCCATGCATTTGTTACAGGATATCCTGTAACTGCTATTCGGTATAGGCTATCTGGACTGCTTGCACATTCTCTCATAATTTAACCATAAACTCAACCTGGCGACACATCACATAGCAAGTGATCTACAGTCGGAGCTTTCGTAACCACTTGCACAAATCTCTTATTATATAGCCATTAACTCAACCTGGCTCTATTATAGTATTCTGGATAATTACAGTAGGCCTACATCTAACCGACTGAGAAGCTCAGTGGGAGAGTGTCTGCTTGCAGAGCGGGAGGTTGCGGGTTCAATCCCTGGCCACTCAAACCAAAGACTAAAAATGGGAAGTAATGGCTTCTCAGTGGAGCTCATGATGATTTAGGGTTAGCATTACGACTGGTTTGTCGTATCATGATAAAGTGACATGCGGAGTACAGTCCCTGGTGCACCTTATAAGTGCCCCTGTTTATTTGAAAATGTCTGTTTCTGCCATCTATGGGCTAGTTGGATGCCCCAGAGAACCCTAGTGCGATGCCCTACTCTTATTATCGAAAAAGTTCTCTGGTTCGTTTAGATGCATTCATAGAGGGTCACCATAAGCATTATGCTTTCGACCTAATCCTTTTGTACTGATATGCATTGTACATTTATAAGAATAAAATAAAGCACTCATACATCAGACCACAGTTTATTAAGTCTCATCCGAAGGACTTGGTCCAGTGGGGGATCGAACTCGCAACCCCTGAAGTCGTAAGATGGTGCTTTTCTCATCGACTACGTCTGACAGTTGCCCCCGTTTTTGATAATCGAAAGATGTGTATAACAGTAGAAATAACACATAAAAACTTTAACAAATACATGTATCATTTTGAAAACGTATCAGTTGGCAATCAATTGAATAAAAGTTCCAAAAGAAATAGGTGATCAATCCCAATAGTTAAAAATCTGACAAACCCTGTTATTTAATGGATGACCATGTTTTGTCCATTTCTTTGTATTTTGCAAATTGCATTTGGGACAATATAGAGGATACATGAGTGCAGTATAGACATAAACAATCGGACACAATTCTGAATCTCATACGCCATAGAATCCTATATAAGACGTTCACACGACTGCGAGATGAGTCTTCTAATTCGCCTTGAATTTATAACCAGCAAAAATAAGAAATGATATGTAATCTCCATTCCTGAATTTCCTGTAGAGCACAAATTCAATCTTGGAGTTTACCCTGCTTGTTTCTATTTTTCTTTACTGATTAAATTGAGCAAGGCATGGAAGTGACGCCATATTGTTTTTCCAATAAAAAACTATTTCTAAGTGGGTGGGGAAGTCAACTGTTTTCAACATTATACAGCCAGTTACACAAAAGTAGAATGCTTGTATATTTCCATTATTGTATCGGCCTACTTGTTAGCAAGTAAACATATGGGGAAACGTTGGTGTAGAAGAAAATAATACCGATAGGCTTATGACAGACGCTTTGATATCCGTAGAACAAAAAATCATATCGGCGATCTTTTTTTCTTGGAGAAAGTAATACAAACACGAAATATAAGAATTGTTACGGGTCGTAACTTTAAAATGCATTATCAAAATGAATATTTGGTGTAATTACCAATCTTCAACCGGTGGAATGCCTAGCGGTTCGTCCGAAACGTCCCCCCTCTCATCTTCCGACTCCGAGGTGTCTGTATCGTCCGAAAGTTCGTCCGACTTTACAAATTTTACTGGCTCAAATGAATACGGTTGAACATGAACACTGTTAACAGACACATCTACCTCCAACATATTCTCCAACTCGCTATCGTATAATACATCCACTCTTTTCCAACCCGGCTTTCAATTTGTTACATGTACGAAAATTGACCACAGACCCAAGCAGAGTCTACTGTGACGTCACAGGTGTGCGCTGTACATACCAAGGTCCAAGGGAGATAACAAAGGAAAATTTTGCCGAAGGCAATGGTCGGAGGTGTTAAAAAATAAAGTTTTATATAAAAAAATATGCGTAAATGAATGCCTTTTTTGGCGTTTTTGTACATTTTGATAATATATACGTCCAAAATGATCAAAGACTCAACCTCTGTACTTGACCTTTAAGGGCATATTCTGCTTTACTTTCAGCCTGCTTTAAGCTTTATTCAGTATTTGGTTCTGGTCACATTTCTAATTCAGAGTAAAGTTTTACCTTGAGATGAGTGCCAGGGTTGTGCTTCAGCTCTTCAAGACGTAAAAGGTGAGCCTCAACTTGTGGATATACGTCCATGACAAAGAGGTTCTTCTGCTGGAATAGTTTTGATAAGGAAGCCAGTACACTCAATATGTCAACCATAGCATGCAGCATGATGACGAATTTGGCAGTTGTAAGGTCCTTCAAATATCCCTTGGCATGTGCTGCTTCGTCTCCTGATTTGCGTGCTGCCACATGCTCAAGATGTGAGACAATCACCACAAAGTTTTTCAGCAGCGCTGTCAGTGCCCTCGTCTTGCTTGCCATCCATCGTACCTGAAGCAAATGAATCAATGATTAGTCAGTTACAACATAATACGAAGTCAATGCAACTATAAATTTCAAAACTTTTCGCTATAGCTTGTTTTCAGTTCTGAAGACATATGGCTACTTTTAAAGCAAACTGAAAGTAAAGCAGAAATGGCCTTTATGCTTTACTTTCAGCCTGCTTTAAGCTACTATCTGTCAAAATATGGAAAAGTTTTCTTAATTGGAATAATCATTCAAGACTTTATAAATTGGGGTTCAGCGGAGAAACTAAGTTAAGGCATATTTATGGGGTTAATGGGTTAATTTATCAATTATATAATTTCATACGACTTTTTCCCCTCACAAATGCTAGCAGAGTGATTTTGACTACTCATTTTATAGCACCATGACCTGTACGACGTTCACATAAAAGTAATAAACCAGAATTAAAAACTGTTTTTTTAAAACAATAATGATTTATAATTTATATTATTTCAGGTCTGCTTAATAATCTCATAAGAGTTTGAAATTCTCAATTATATACCTGCTTAATTCCACTGATGTGAACAAGATCAACTTCTAGAATCTCTGCCACAGCCTTCACTTCTCGTCTTCGTTTGGGACTAAAGTGGTAGAAAAGGAATATTCCTTTCACAAACTCCTCAAATTTCTGCATGTAAGTGTCCCTTTTAACACTGTCCAAAGCAGCAAGTTCAAGTTTATGCACTACGCAGTGCATAGGAATAACCCATGGAGTATCTTTCAGAATTAATCCCATAGTTCCATTTTTTCGGCCCTGCATCACACTGGCTCCATCAAAGTTGGCACAGACAATTGTTGGTGATGTTGAATCTGAGTCACTTAACTCACTCAATTTGAGATGCACTTGACCTAGTCCATTATCTATCCCCTTCAGAACTCCTTTGGCGTCAGATGATTCCAGGTCCTGTATTGCAACAAATGCAGTTTCTACACTGTTCTCCTTCATGTAGCGGACATATACAACTTCTTGCTCTACAGTAGATGCGTCTGTACTTCCATCTGCCAATATAGACAAGAAGGGGCTTGCACGAATATCCTCTCCAATTTTTTCCTTCAAACTGTAGGCAATGGAATTTGTGAATTCTCTGGCACGAGTCTGGTTCTGGTAGTTCTCCCCAAGTGGAAGTCCATTCTTTACCATCAACGAACAAATCATTTCCATGTCAGAAAATGGCTTATTGTTGATGGCAAGAGTGTACGCTGTGTTGAATACAATCCTCATCTTTTCCATCTCCTTTTCTCCTATATTGAGGATTGATTTTCCAATTACTGTCTTTGCTACTACTGGAGCTGGGTTGAGAGACATCTCTTTATCCCGTAAGTATCTTGACATGCAGCTTTTGTGGGGTCCTGCCAGTTCATGAGATCTAAGGGCTTCTATCCTAAATTTGTCTGTGCCAACAACAAATACTGCTGGTGTGTTTGGATTTGTAGTGGCAAGCTGTGGATACTTTTTGCATGGCTTACAAAACATCTTGTTAACTTCACTGTTGTATTCAAGCCATGTAAAGCTGTCCTTCCACTTTCCCTGAAATTTTCGTTCTCTCTTTCAGTGTCATATTTCCTGTTTTTGGCACTGATAGTTGATCTTTCTGTTAATTTTGCTCTCTTACTACTCTCATCCTCCTCTTCTTCACGCTTTCTCTTGGTTGATTCTTTTTGTACCAATCCAGTATTTTCCTTATTACCACTTTTGAAAATTTTTAATAAACTCATATTTCACTGATTTGAAACAACACATTCCACCAAGAGACATATACTGTAACAACACTAACTTTGATACAAATTAATGACAGATTCATCGTCACAAACATTTATAAGAATATTTTTTTCAGTCAATTTGCAAACTGCTAATTGCTCCAATTTTGGATTGATAACGGTACAAAAGATCGCTGATGAGGCCGGACAACTTTATAATAGATTAAAAACAAACTTACCTTATTCTGACCACCTGTGCTAATTACGTGACTGTCGGATAGGTCTAATTAGCAACTTGAATCAACTACTCGCCGCGGTTCGTGCCGACAATCAAACTTTGATGTGTTTGTTTACCTGCATATAGTGCAATTTGCGGAGATCAACGAGGCGTTCCGAATGGACACGCCTCTTTCTCTCGCTTTTTCGAAACGACGTATTTCATTGGTTATCTCGGTGTCCTTACGTCGCTGCCGATTGGTGAACACAATATGTAACACGACCTCGTTAACACTGACAGTTGTTGT
Organism: Gari tellinella; assembly: GCA_922989275.2. Classification (NCBI taxonomy): domain Eukaryota; kingdom Metazoa; phylum Mollusca; class Bivalvia; order Cardiida; family Psammobiidae; genus Gari; species Gari tellinella. The sequence continues at coordinate 7,106,458 of OV277870.1, read as the reverse complement.
GAAAACAAGCTTAATGAACGCGTGCCATGCCTACCCCATACTGAGTAATTGTCGGCAATCGGTCTTTGTTAATTGGAAGGTAGATAATTACTGTTAGGCTGTTTGTATACTGTGGGTAGTCTGTTATATGTATTGCTGGGATCGCCTGCAGCGCACAGACTTGACCAGCGTAGCTTTGATCGTCGAACTTTTTTGAAATTTGCCAATTTTGTTCGGGAATAAAATTTAAAAAATGGCACTTGTCCGGGACTAGAATCTAGGAAATGGTCACCTGTCCGGAGACATTTCCCACTTGTCCGGGACGTCGGGCTATGGGATTTGTGCAGCCCTGATCTATTTCGTGTCCACAGAAGCCAATTTTCCTTTCAAAGAATGCACATTTTTCTGGATTAACACGCAGTCCATACTATTGTAATTTCTTGAGTACATTTTCTAAATTGTTCAGGTGATGATCATCACTCTTGCCCGTTATGATCATGTCGTCCAGAATCACTTTGACACCTGGGATGTCGCCAACAATCTGTTCGATCAGACGTTGAAAGATTGCGGGTGCGGACGCGATTCCAAACACTAGCCTATTATAACGGAACAGGCCTTTGTGTGTACTAATGGTTAGTAACTGTTTACTGTCTTCTGCCATTTCAATTTGCAGATACGCGTTCTTCAAATCCACTTTGGAAAATCTTTGACCGTTTCCGAGAGACATGATAATTTCCTCGATCCTTGGCAGTGGATATTGATCTATGTCTAGCAGCGGATTCACCGTGATCTTAAAATCTCCGCAAATTCTGATATCCCCATTTGCTTTTGGCACAGGTACAATGGGCGTGGCCCACTCACTATGGTCTACCTTTTCCAGAACTCCATCTGCTAGCAACTGATCCAACTCCTTCTCTATCTTTGGTTTCAAAGCAAAAGGTACTGTCCTAGCTTTCACAAACTTTGGGTTGGCATCTTTCATCAATTTTAAATTGGCTTTCACACCTTTCACCTTCCCAAGCTCCTTTTTGAAGACATCTGCATACTTTGTCTTAAGTTCATCAAGTCTAGCAACAGGTCCTTGCACTTTCAGTACTTTGATTTCTGACCAATTTAATTTTAAGTCTCTTAGCCATTCTCTCCCGAAAAGAGGTTTGCCTCCAGTTGCCACAACATACAATTTCAACTGTTTTGTTTGTCCATTCAATTCAACCGTACATATTGCCATTCCAAATGGTCTCAACACTTCACCCGAGTATGTTTTGAGTCTCAAATTTGTAGATGACAGCTTAGTCTCGGGCCATAGAGAGTCAAACTGTGTTTTGGATATGACAGAAACCCCATAACCTGTGTCTAACTCCATAATCAGCTTCTTTCCATCTACAGTTGGTGACACCCAGATGACGTCACGGTTTGTTGAACATTCCATATTGAACAGGCACTCACTATCACTGTCCGACAACTGGTGCACTCTATTACGCTTAATATTAAGCCAGGCAGGCGATATGTGCCCTTTCTTACCACAGGAGTAGCATTTAGAATCTTTAAATTTGCAGGAGTCTGCATTATGATTAGTTCTGTTACACCTGAAACACGCTTTAGCTTTGAATTCTACTTTCGTTTTCTGTACATGCTTTCTTTCTTGTTGCCTTGGTTTGTTTCTTGCAGCATTGTTCTTAAAAGATAACTTGTTGACAGACTGCTTACCGTGCAGCTCACAAACGTCCTTTTGTGCTGCTTCCATAGCCTCGGCAAATTCGATGGCTCTTTCATATGTGAGCTCTTTCTCTGACAACAACTATCTTTGGATTGTTTCTGTTCTCAAACCACACACAAAACGATCTCTCAATGCGTCATTCAACACAGCCCCGAAATTACAGTGTTCTGATAGTTTCCTTAAGCTAATGTTAAAATCCCTGACTGATTCGTCGGGTTTCTGGTCGCGTTTATGGAAGCGAAAACGTTCAGCAATCACCAACGGCTTTGGGTTAAAGTGACCCTTCAGTAGATGGCATAATTCGTCGAAAGTCTTGGTCGACGGTAGATCTGGTGATGTTAAATCTCTTATAATCTGGTAATTTCTAGGTCCGATTAGAGACAAGAGTGCTGCTACCTTTTTGGGATCTGGAATTTCGTCCATGTCGTTGGCCAGGAAATATTGGTCAAGACGCTCCTTGTAGCAGCTCCACGATTCTAAATTATCGTCATAAACATCTAGTCTGCCAATCGAGAACCCAGCCATTCTCGTCGCCACTGTTAGTTCTTCTATATCAGACATAATTCATAGTATAGCTGGAATTGCTAAGAGAATAACAACGTGGTTTTAGTTAGGCAACCATTTTATTACACGAGGCTTCAATACACGAATATAAGGTTAATAGAAAATCATGCGGTATTATTTGCGGCGGTAAGTTCGGCTATAGAACATAACACGTTTTACTAAACTACTTACGCAAACATTTTGCGTAAGGTAAAATTTAAAATAATATTTTTTATTATCACTTGCTACAAACAGCAAATAGCCAGATCAGAGGACGCGCTTTTAGCGCGTCCTCTGATCTGGCTATGTGCTGTTTGCTAATGTTTATGATCGAAAAATTAGAGTTAAACGATTTTGACTTACGCAAAAACATTTGAGTAAATTGTTTAGGAAAACGGGCCCCAGAACTCCAGATAAGACAGAGTAAACTGAACAGATCCAAAAAATATTCACTCATTTCAGCACCAAATCCTATGGTGTCACTAGTTATAAGAATCGTCTAGAAGAGCAGTGACACCATAGGATTAAAATGCAGTAATACAGATTTTAGTCTTTGAAATACTCCCCTTATCTGGGGCTTCGAAGTGCCTCATAATGTTTTATTATACAGATTTATATAGAAGCACCTATTAGCACATGTATTTAATTTATTCATGCACTGAAGAAATGAGTTTAAATTTTTAAAGTCATGAAAATTTACCATATGAAATACTTTCTGTAGTCTAGCAGAAGATTGTAGCTTATTTTTGCTTAAAGTAGACTATAAATAAAGCAGAGTGTGCCTTAAGTCGCATTCTGCTTTATTTCCAACCTGCTTTAAATGGTAACCTGTCTTCAAAACTAAAAACAGGCGATGGGATAAAAGGGTTAAAATCTACCTAAATATCAAGAATTATCTGCACTTAACCCATTACATGTACCCAATAGCATGTTTCTAATATTGAAGAAAGTTCAACTTTTAAAGCAGGTTGAAAGTAAAGTAGAATGCACCTTATTTTCAGCCTGCTTTAAGCTACCATCTGCTAGAATATAGAAAATACTTCTGATGATACAAAATATTCTTTGCAGTATAAATTGGAACCATTTTATTCAGCAGTGATAAATAAAAGGCGTATTTAGGGGGTAATGGGTTAAATAAGTAAATGTTTTGCAAGTGCCATATTTAACAGTGTTATGACTCTTGAATACAGATCTCCAGATAAGGAGAGTATTTCAAAACCATAAATCTTTATTTCTGCACTAAACGCTATGGTGTTGCTACTCATTAGAATTGTCTCAAAGAGACAATTCTAATGAGTAGTGATACCATAGGGTTTGGTGCTGAAATGATCAAGAAAGTGTAGGATTTCAATCTTGCAGTCTTTGCCCTAAGTAATTAGTTTTTCAGACAACTTGCCCTAAACTGACAAAAACTACTTTTTAGCTCGCCTGTACGAAGTACATGACGAGCTATTGCAATACCCCCGGTGTAGTCGTCGTCGTCGGCGTTGTCGGCGTCGTCGTGAACGGCGTAAACAATTTTAAGAAAATGTCTATAACTTCTATGTCCCTTGAGGTATTGCTTTTATAGTTGGTATGTGTGTGTATATAGACAAGACCTTTCCATGCACAGAAAAATTTGGACCCTTGTGACCTTGAACTTAGGGCCCACGTTTAGGTTTAGAAATCTGTGTTTATGTTTTGAAAAATGCCTATAACTTCTATGTCCCTTGAGGTATTGCTTTCATAGTTGGTACGTGTGTGTATATGGACAATACCTTTTCATGCACAGAAAAATTTGGACCCCTGTGACCTTGACCTTGAACTTAGGGTCCGCGTTTAGGTTTCGAAATCTGTGTTTAGGTTTCGAAAGATGCCTATAACTTCTTTGTCTCTTGAGGTATTGCTTTCATAGTTGGTATGTGTGTGTATATGGACAAGACCTTTCCATGCACAGAAAAATTTGGACCTCTGTGACCTTGACCTTGAACTTAGGGCCCGCGTTTAGGTTTCGAAATCTGTGTTTAGGTTTTGAAAAATGCCTATAACTTCTATGTCCCTTGAGGTATTGCTTTAATAGTTGGTATGTGTGTGTATATGGACAACAGACAAATTTGGACCCCTGTGACCTTGACCTTGAACTTAGATCCAGAGTTTAAGGATTCGAAACCTGTGTTTAGGTTTCGAAAAACGCTTATATTTCCTATGTCCCTTGAGGTGTAACTTCATATTTAATTTTCATGTGTATATTGTCAAGACCTTTCTATGCAGGCAAAACCTTGACCTCGGTGACCTTGAGTGTGCTTTTAAGTTTCTTAATGTGCCGACGGCGAGCTTTGTTGTCTCTCTGACAACTCTTGTTTACTGTAATATACCGAATTCTGATGCAAATATCACTAAATCCGATGCAAATATTACTTGCCCGAATCAGAAATCACTTGCCCCTGGCTTCGGGCAAGTGGATTAGAGCTAAGACTGATCTTGGAGCCTTGTAAATGGATATTGTTGTATATTGTAGATTTAAAAGAACCAAGGCCGTGTGAAAAGGAATTTCAAGAGTTGCAAAAGTTTTATGATACAGTGAAGTCACCGGAAAAGCTAAACTTTTTTAATAAAAAAGCGTACATGAGATTGGAGAGAAACTTAAGAACATGTGCTGAAGCAAATCCTGGATTCTTTGAGAAATCTGAAGTATCGTCTGAAAAAAAACACGAAAGTTGAAGACAAAGCACAAGATGAGCCAAATGTCCCCCCGTTAGAGGAGCGACTGAAAGTACTAGAAAAAAATACATGGATATTTGGTGGTAAGCTTCTTCATTGCAGGGTTCCAGATTAGAGGGGCGGGGCAGGGTTCCAGATAAGAGGGAGTGATCTGAACAATATCAACATTTCATCACTTATTTCAGCACCAAATCCTATGTTTTTACTTCTTATTAGAATCCTCTCTTTGAGACGATTCTAATGAATTCTAATGGAGTAGTGACACCATAGGGTTTAATACAAAAGATTTTAAATTTATCTGGAGCCCTGGTGGGGGTGGGGTCCAGCATTTTCTGATTTATGTCTGCTGCACCAAACATTATAATGTGACTCGGAATTGGAATTGTCTTTTTGAGATGATTCTGATGAGGAATCACACCATAGGGTTTGATGAGGAATAAAGGTTTGTTTTCAAAATACCCACTTACTTTTAGCCCTGCTTCACCAAATATGTACAAGAATACTTGTCTCTAAGGCTCAATGGGCAATTATTATGGGTTAACCCTTTCCCACATAGAAGTGCCTTTTAGCGCACCACTGAAGAAAATAGTTCATAGAGTCATAAACATGTACCAAAAGAAAATTTTATCCTATAAGATGGTAGCTTAAAGCAGGCTAAAAGTAAAGCAGAATGTGCCTTAAGGCACATTCTGCTTTACTTTCAACCTGCTTTAAGTGGTCACCTATCTTCAAAACTAGAAACAGTTTATGGTAAAGGGTAAAAACAGGCTTAAATTAAAACTAGAAATTTTGGCAAGGAACAAGTTTTACATTAAGCTTGCTTTAAACTACCCAATTTAAGTGTCCCAAGTTTTAGTACAATAACCAGCAGTTACACATGGTGTCCCAAGTTTTAGTACAATAACAGCAGTTACACATGGTGTCCCAAGTTTTAGTACAATTACAACAGTTACACATGGTGTCCCAAGTTTTAGTACAATTACAACAGTTACATATTGTGTCCCAAGTTTTAGTACAATTACAACAGTAACACATGGTGTCCCAAGTTTAAGTACAGTTACATCAGTTACACATGGTGTCCCAAGTTTTAGTACAATAACAGCAGTTACACATGGTGTCCCAAGTTTTAGTACAATTACAACAGTTACACATGGTGTCCCAAGTTTTAGTACAATTACAACAGTTACATATTGTGTCCCAAGTTTTAGTACAATTACAACAGTAACACATGGTGTCCCAAGTTTAAGTACAGTTACATCAGTTACACATGGTGTCCCAAGTTTTAGTACAATTACAACAGATACACATGGTGTCCCAAGTTTTAGTACAATTACAACAGTTACACATGGTGTCCCAAGTTTAATTACAATTACAAGAGTGACACATGGTGTCCCAAGTTTTAGTACAATTACAACAGTTACACATGGTGTCCCAAGTTTTAGTACACTTACAACAGTTACACATTGTGTCCTAAGTTTAATCACAATTACAAGAGTGACACATGGTGTCCCAAGTTTTAGTACAATTACAACAGTTACACATGGTGTCCCAAGTTTTAGTACAATTACAACAGTTACACATGGTGTCCCAAGTTTTAGTACAAATACCAGCAGTTACACATGGTGTCCCAAGTTTTAGTACAATTACAACAGTTACATATGGTGTCCCAAGTTTTAGTACAATTACAACAGTTACACATGGTGTCCCAAGTTTTAGTACAATTACAACAGTTACACATGGTGTCCAAAGTTTAGTATAATTACTGCAGTTACACATGGTGTCCCAACTTTTAGTACAATTACCAGCAGTTACATATTGTGTCCCAAGTTTTAGTACAATAACTAGCAGTTACACATGGTGTCCCAAGTTTAATTACAATTACAACAGTTTCACATGGTGTCCCAAGTTTTAGTACAATTACCAGCAGTTACACTCGGTGTCCCAAGTTTTAGTACAATTACAACAGTTACATATGGTGTCCCAAGTTTTAGTACAATTACAACAGTTACACATGGTGTCCCATTTTTAAGTACAATTACACCAGTTACACATAGTGTCCCAAGTTTTAGTTCAATTACAACAGTTACACATGGTATCCAAAGTTTAAGTATAATTACTGCAGTTACACATGGTGTCCCAAGTTTTAGTACAATTACCATCAGGTACACATGGTGTCCCAAGTTTTAGTACAATTACAACAGTTACACATGGTGTCCCAAGTTTAATTACAATTACAAGAGTGACACATGGTGTCCCAAGTTTTAGTACAATTACAACAGTTACACATGGTGTCCCAAGTTTTAGTACAATAACATCAGTTACACATGGTGTCCCAAGTTTTAGTACAATTACAAAAGTAACACATGGTGTCCCAAGTTTTAGTACAAATACCAGCAGTTACACATGGTGTCCCAAGTTTTAGTACAATTACAACAGTTACACATTGTGTCCCAAGTTTAAGTACAATTACAACAGTAACACATGGTGTCCCAAGTTTTAGTACAATTACCATCAGTTACACATGGTGTCCCAAGTTTTAGTACAATTACAACAGTTACACATGGTGTCCTAAGTTTTAGTACAATTACAGTAGTTACACATGGTGTCCCAAGTTTTAGTACAATTACAACAGTTACACATGGTGTCCGATGTTTTAGTACAATTACAATCAGTTACACATTGTGTCCCAAGTTTTAGTACAATTACAACATTTTCACATGGTGTCCCAAGTTTTAGTACAATTACAGCATTTACATATTGTGTCCCAAGTTTTAGTACAATTACCATCAGTTACACATGGTGTCCCAAGTTTTAGTACAATTACAGCAGTTACACGTGGTGTCCCAAGTTTTAGTACAATTACCATCAGTCACACATGGTGTCCCAAGTTTTAGTACAATTACAACAGTTACACATGGTGTCCCAAGTTTAATTACAATTACAAGAGTGACACATGGTGTCCCAAGTTTTAGTACAATTACAACAGTTACACATGGTGTCCCAAGTTTTTGTACAATTACAACAGTTACACATTGTGTCCCAAGTTTAATTACAATTACAAGAGTGACACATGGTGTCCCAAGTTTTAGTACAATTACAACAGTTACACATGGTGTCCCAAGTTTTAGTACAATTACAACAGTTACACATGGTGTCCCAAGTTTTAGTACAGTTACACATGGTGTCCCAAGTTTTAGTACAATTACCATCAGTTACACATGGTTGACCAAGTTTTAGTACAATTACCAGCAGTTACACATGGTGTCCCAAGTTTAATTACAATTACCATCAGTTACACATGGTGTCCAAAGTTTTAGTACAATTACAACAGTTACACATGGTGTCCCAAGTTTTAGTACAATTACCATCAGTTACACATGGTGTCCCAAGTTTTACTACAATTACCATCAGTTACACATAGTGTCCCAAGTTTTAGTACATACATCAGTTACACATGGTGTCCCAAGTTTTAGTACAATTACAACAGTTACACATGGTGTCCCAAGTTTTAGTACAATTACCATCAGTTACACATGGTGTCCCAAGTTTTAGTACAATTACCAGCAGTTACACATGGTGTCCCAAGTTTTAGTACAATTACCAGCAGTTACACATGGTGTCCCAAGTTTAATTACAATTACCATCAGTTACACACGGTGTCCCAAGTTTGAGTACATACATCAGTTACTCATGGTGTCCCAAGTTTAAGTACAATTACAGCAGTTACACATGGTGTCCCAAGTTTTAGTACAATTACCATCAGTTACACATGGTGTCCCAAGTTTTAGTACAATTACCATCAGTTACACACGGTGTCCCAAGTTTTAGTACAATTACATCAGTTACACATGGTGTCCCAAGTTTAAGTACAGTTACAACAGTTACATATTGTGTCCCAAGTTTAAGTACAGTTACAACAGTTACACATGGTGTCCCAAGTTTAAGTACAGTTACAACAGTTACACATGGTGTCCCAAGTTTAAGTACAGTTCCAACAGTTACACATGGTGTCCCAAGTTTAAGTACAATTACAACAGTTACACATGGTGTCCCACGTTTTAGTACAATTACAACAGTTACACATGGTGTCCAAAGATTTAGTACAATTATCATCAGTTACACATGGTGTCCCAAGTTTTAGTACAATAACAACAGTTACACATTGTGTCCCAAGTTTAATCACAATTACAAGAGTGACACATGGTGTCCCAAGTTTTAGTACAATTACAACAGTTACACATGGTGTCCCAAGTTTTAGTACAATTACAACAGTTACACATGGTGTCCCAAGTTTTAGTACAAATACCAGCAGTTACACATGGTGTCCCAAGTTTTAGTACAATTACAACAGTTACACATGGTGTCCCATGTTTTAGTACAATTACCATCAGTTACACATGGTGTCCCAAGTTTTAGTACAATTACAACATTTTCACATGGTGTCCCAAGTTTTAGTACAATTACAGCAGTTACATATTGTGTCCAAAGTTTTAGTACTATTACCATCAATTACACATGGTGTCCCAAGTTTTAGTACAATTACAGCAGTTACACGTGGTGTCCCAAGTTTTAGTACAATTACCATCAGTCACACATGGTGTCCCAAGTTTTAGTACAATTACAACAGTTACACATGGTGTCCCAAGTTTAATTACAATTACAAGAGTGACACATGGTGTCCGAAGTTTTAGTACAATTACAACAGTTACACATGGTGTCCCAAGTTTTTGTACAATTACAACAGTTACACATTGTGTTCCAAGTTTAATTACAATTACAAGAGTGACACATGGTGTCCCAAGTTTTAGTACAATTACAACAGTTACACATGGTGTCCCAAGTTTTAGTACAATTACAACAGTTACACATGGTGTCCCAAGTTTTAGTACAATTACAACAGTTACACATGGTGTCCCAAGTTTTAGTACAATTACCATCAGTTACACATGGTTGACCAAGTTTTAGTACAATTACCATCAGTTACACATGGTGTCCCAAGTTTAAATACAATTACCATCAGTTACACACGGTGTCCCAAGTTTAATTACAATTACAACAGTTTCACATGGTGTCCCAAGTTTTAGTACAATTACCAGCAGTTACACTCGGTGTCCCAAGTTTTAGTACAATTACAACAGTTACACATGGTGTCCCAATTTTTAGTACAATTACCATCAGTTACACATGGTGTCCCAAGTTTTAGTACAATTACCAGCAGTTACACATGGTGTCCCAAGTTTAATTACAATTACCATCAGTTACACACGGTGTCCCAAGTTTGAGTACATACATCAGTTACTCATGGTGTCCCAAGTTTTAGTACAATTACAGCAGTTACACATGGTGTCCAAAGTTTTAGTACAATTACCATCAGTTACACATGGTGTCCCAAGTTTTAGTACAATTACCATCAGTTACACATGGTGTCCCAAGTTTTAGTACAATTACCATCAGTTACACATGGTGTCCCAAGTTTTAGTACAATTACATCAGTTACACATGGTGTCCCAAGTTTAAGTACAGTTACAACAGTTACACATGGTGTCCCAAGTTTAAGTACAGTTACAACAGTTACACATGGTGTCCCAAGTTTAAGTACAGTTACAACAGTTACACATGGTGTCCCAAGTTTAAGTACAGTTACAACAGTTACACATGGTGTCCCAAGTTTAAGTACAATTACAACAGTTACACATGGTGTCCCAAGTTTTAGTACAATTACAACAGTTACACATGGTGTCCAAAGATTTAGTACAATTATCATCAGTTACACATGGTGTCCCAAGTTTTAGTACAATAACAACAGTTACACATCGTGTCCCAAGTTTAATCACAATTACAAGAGTGACACATGGTGTCCCAAGTTTTAGAACAATTACAACAGTTCCACATGGTGTCCCAAGTTTTAGTACAATTACAACAGTTACACATGGTGTCCCAAGTTTTAGTACAAATACCAGCAGTTACACATGGTGTCCCAAGTTTTAGTACAATTACAACAGTTACACATGGTGTCCCATGTTTTAGTACAATTACCATCAGTTACACATGGTGTCCCAAGTTTTAGTACAATTACAACAATTTCACATGGTGTCCCAAGTTTTAGTACAATTACAGCAGTTACATATTGTGTCCCAAGTTTTAGTACAATTACCATCAGTTACACATGGTGTCCCAAGTTTTAGTACAATTACAGCAGTTACACGTGGTGTCCCAAGTTTTAGTACAATTACCATCAGTCACACATGGTGTCCCAAGTTTTAGTACAATTACAAATGTTACACATGGTGTCCCATGTTTAATTACAATTACAATAGTGACACATGGTGTCCCAAGTTTTAGTACAATTACAACAGTTACACATGGTGTCCCAAGTTTTTGTACAATTACAACAGTTACACATTGTGTCCCAAGTTTAATTACAATTACAAGAGTGACACATGGTGTCCCAAGTTTTAGTACAATTACAACAGTTACACATGGTGTCCCAAGTTTTAGTACAATTACAACAGTTACACATGGTGTCCCAAGTTTTAGTACAATTACAACAGTTACACATGGTGTCCCAAGTTTTATTACAATTACCATCAGTTACACATGGTTGACCAAGTTTTAGTACAATTACCAGCAGTTACACATGGTGTCCCAAGTTTAAATACAATTACCATCAGTTACACACGGTGTCCAAAGTTTTAGTACAATTACAACAGTTACACATGGTGTCCCAAGTTTTAGTACAATTACCATCAGTTACACATGGTGTCCCAAGTTTTAGTACAATTACCATCAGTTACACATAGTGTCCCAAGTTTGAGTACATACATCAGTTACACATGGTGTCCCAAGTTTTAGTACAATTACAACAGTTACACATGGTGTCCCAAGTTTTAGTACAATTACCATCAGTTACACATGGTGTCCCAAGTTTTAGTACAATTACCAGCAGTTACACATGGTGTCCCAAGTTTAATTACAATTACCATCAGTTACACACGGTGTCCCAAGTTTGAGTATATACATCAGTTACTCATGGTGTCCCAAGTTTTAGTACAATTACAGCAGTTACACATGGTGTCCAAAGTTTTAGTACAATTACCATCAGTTACACATGGTGTCCCAAGTTTTAGTACAATTACCATCAGTTACACACGGTGTCCCAAGTTTTAGTACAATTACATCAGTTACACATGGTGTCCCAAGTTTAAGTACAGTTACAACAGTTACATATTGTGTCCCAAGTTTAAGTACAGTTACAACAGTTACACATGGTGTCCCAAGTTTAAGTACAGTTACAACAGTTACACATGGTGTCCCAAGTTTAAGTACAGTTCCAACAGTTACACATGGTGTCCCAAGTTTAAGTACAATTACAACAGTTACACATGGTGTCCCACGTTTTAGTACAATTACAACAGTTACACATGGTGTCCAAAGATTTAGTACAATTATCATCAGTTACACATGGTGTCCCAAGTTTTAGTACAATAACAACAGTTACACATTGTGTCCCAAGTTTAATCACAATTACAAGAGTGACACATGGTGTCCCAAGTTTTAGTACAATTACAACAGTTACACATGGTGTCCCAAGTTTTAGTACAATTACAACAGTTACACATGGTGTCCCAAGTTTTAGTACAAATACCAGCAGTTACACATGGTGTCCCAAGTTTTAGTACAATTACAACAGTTACACATGGTGTCCCATGTTTTAGTACAATTACCATCAGTTACACATGGTGTCCCAAGTTTTAGTACAATTACAACATTTTCACATGGTGTCCCAAGTTTTAGTACAATTACAGCAGTTACATATTGTGTCCCAAGTTTTAGTACAATTACCATCAGTTACACATGGTGTCCCAAGTTTTAGTACAATTACAGCAGTTACACGTGGTGTCCCAAGTTTTAGTACAATTACCATCAGTCACACATGGTGTCCCAAGTTTTAGTACAATTACAACAGTTACACATGGTGTCCCAAGTTTAATTACAATTACAAGAGTGACACATGGTGTCCGAAGTTTTAGTACAATTACAACAGTTACACATGGTGTCCCAAGTTTTTGTACAATTACAACAGTTACACATTGTGTTCCAAGTTTAATTACAATTACAAGAGTGACACATGGTGTCCCAAGTTTTAGTACAATTACAACAGTTACACATGGTGTCCCAAGTTTTAGTACAATTACAACAGTTACACATGGTGTCCCAAGTTTTAGTACAATTACAACAGTTACACATGGTGTCCCAAGTTTTAGTACAATTACCATCAGTTACACATGGTTGACCAAGTTTTAGTACAATTACCATCAGTTACACATGGTGTCCCAAGTTTAAATACAATTACCATCAGTTACACACGGTGTCCCAAGTTTAATTACAATTACAACAGTTTCACATGGTGTCCCAAGTTTTAGTACAATTACCAGCAGTTACACTCGGTGTCCCAAGTTTTAGTACAATTACAACAGTTACACATGGTGTCCCAATTTTTAGTACAATTACCATCAGTTACACATGGTGTCCCAAGTTTTAGTACAATTACCAGCAGTTACACATGGTGTCCCAAGTTTAATTACAATTACCATCAGTTACACACGGTGTCCCAAGTTTGAGTACATACATCAGTTACTCATGGTGTCCCAAGTTTTAGTACAATTACAGCAGTTACACATGGTGTCCAAAGTTTTAGTACAATTACCATCAGTTACACATGGTGTCCCAAGTTTTAGTACAATTACCATCAGTTACACATGGTGTCCCAAGTTTTAGTACAATTACCATCAGTTACACATGGTGTCCCAAGTTTTAGTACAATTACATCAGTTACACATGGTGTCCCAAGTTTAAGTACAGTTACAACAGTTACACATGGTGTCCCAAGTTTAAGTACAGTTACAACAGTTACACATGGTGTCCCAAGTTTAAGTACAGTTACAACAGTTACACATGGTGTCCCAAGTTTAAGTACAGTTACAACAGTTACACATGGTGTCCCAAGTTTAAGTACAATTACAACAGTTACACATGGTGTCCCACGTTTTAGTACAATTACAACAGTTACACATGGTGTCCAAAGATTTAGTACAATTATCATCAGTTACACATGGTGTCCCAAGTTTTAGTACAATAACAACAGTTACACATCGTGTCCCAAGTTTAATCACAATTACAAGAGTGACACATGGTGTCCCAAGTTTTAGAACAATTACAACAGTTCCACATGGTGTCCCAAGTTTTAGTACAATTACAACAGTTACACATGGTGTCCCAAGTTTTAGTACAAATACCAGCAGTTACACATGGTGTCCCAAGTTTTAGTACAATTACAACAGTTACACATGGTGTCCCATGTTTTAGTACAATTACCATCAGTTACACATGGTGTCCCAAGTTTTAGTACAATTACAACAATTTCACATGGTGTCCCAAGTTTTAGTACAATTACAGCAGTTACATATTGTGTCCCAAGTTTTAGTACAATTACCATCAGTTACACATGGTGTCCCAAGTTTTAGTACAATTACAGCAGTTACACGTGGTGTCCCAAGTTTTAGTACAATTACCATCAGTCACACATGGTGTCCCAAGTTTTAGTACAATTACAAATGTTACACATGGTGTCCCAAGTTTAATTACAATTACAATAGTGACACATGGTGTCCCAAGTTTTAGTACAATTACAACAGTTACACATGGTGTCCCAAGTTTTTGTACAATTACAACAGTTACACATTGTGTCCCAAGTTTAATTACAATTACAAGAGTGACACATGGTGTCCCAAGTTTTAGTACAATTACAACAGTTACACATGGTGTCCCAAGTTTTAGTACAATTACAACAGTTACACATGGTGTCCCAAGTTTTAGTACAATTACAACAGTTACACATGGTGTCCCAAGTTTTATTACAATTACCATCAGTTACACATGGTTGACCAAGTTTTAGTACAATTACCAGCAGTTACACATGGTGTCCCAAGTTTAAATACAATTACCATCAGTTACACACGGTGTCCAAAGTTTTAGTACAATTACAACAGTTACACATGGTGTCCCAAGTTTTAGTACAATTACCATCAGTTACACATGGTGTCCCAAGTTTTAGTACAATTACCATCAGTTACACATAGTGTCCCAAGTTTGAGTACATACATCAGTTACACATGGTGTCCCAAGTTTTAGTACAATTACAACAGTTACACATGGTGTCCCAAGTTTTAGTACAATTACCATCAGTTACACATGGTGTCCCAAGTTTTAGTACAATTACCAGCAGTTACACATGGTGTCCCAAGTTTAATTACAATTACCATCAGTTACACACGGTGTCCCAAGTTTGAGTACATACATCAGTTACTCATGGTGTCCCAAGTTTTAGTACAATTACAGCAGTTACACATGGTGTCCAAAGTTTTAGTACAATTACCATCAGTTACACATGGTGTCCCAAGTTTTAGTACAATTACCATCAGTTACACACGGTGTCCCAAGTTTTAGTACAATTACATCAGTTACACATGGTGTCCCAAGTTTAAGTACAGTTACAACAGTTACACATGGTGTCCCAAGTTTAAGTACAGTTACAACAGTTACACATGGTGTCCCAAGTTTAAGTACAGTTACAACAGTTACACATGGTGTCCCAAGTTTAAGTACAGTTACAACAGTTACACATGGTGTCCCAAGTTTAAGTACAATTACAACAGTTACACATGGTGTCCCAAGTTTTAGTACAATTACAACAGTTACACATGGTGTCCAAAGATTTAGTACAATTATCATCAGTTACACATGGTGTCCCAAGTTTTAGTACAATAACAGCAGTTACAAATGTTGTCCCAAGTTTTCTGCTTTACTTTCAGTCTGCTTTAAGTCTCTTCAAATCAAGAAATAGGCTATGGGGTTATGGGTTAATTTTAAACTCAAGGACTCAATTTTTGTCTCAAAGGACTCATTGTTTTTACAGAACATGCATCCCGATTACTCATTCTTCTTATTTCTAAATTTATCACTGCACATTGTCTATTAACCCATTTATACCTTATAAAAGTGCTTTTTAGCACATTCCGTTTAATCCTCTACAGAAGGAAATAATTCCAATCTAGACAAGTCATGAATATGTATCAGAAGGAATATTTTCTTAATTCTCGCAGGTGGTAACTTAAAACAGGCTGAAAGTAAAGCAGAATGCGCCTTAGGGCGCATTCTGCTTTACTTTCAACCTGCTTTAAGTAGTCACCAACTTTAAAAACTAGAAACAAGTTATGGGGTAAAGGGATAAGTTTTTGGTTGTTCTTCAGGGTTCCAGATAAGGAGGAGTAATTTGAACAAATCCTGCATTTTCTCACTTATTTCAGCACCAAATCCTATGGTGTCTCTTCGAGACGATTCTAATGAGTAGTGACACCATAGGGTTTAAAGCAGACATAAAGATTTTACTTTTTGAAATACTCCCCTTATAATCTGGAACCCTGAACCCTGTTCTTGGTATTTCAGGGAAAGATGTTGTTGTGTTTATGCCAGAGGTGGAGCAGAAAATCAAAAGTACTGCCACAATACCATCGTCGGAAGTCTCAGAATATAGAGGTACAGTGTTCCCTCTCTTCAATGCCCCCCAACTACTCCCTCCTTACAAAAGTACTCCCACAATACCATCGTCAGAAGTCTCAGAATATAGAGGTATAGTATGCCGTTCCCTCTCTTCAATGCCCCCCCCCCCCAACTACTCCCTCCTTACAAAAGTAGAATCTACTGCCACAAGACCATCGTCAGAAGTCTCAGAATATACAGGTACAGTGTTCCCTCTCTTCAATGCCCCCCCCCCCCCCAACTACTCCCTCCTTACAAAAGTACTGCCACAATACCATCGTCAGAAGTCTCAGAATATACAGGTACAGTGTTCCCTCTCTTCAATGCCCCCCCCAACTACTCCCTCCTTAGAAAAGTACTGCCACAATACCATCGTCAGAAGTCTCAGAATATAGAGGTACAGTATGCCGTTCCCTCTCTTCAATCCCCCCCAACTACTCCCTCCTTACAAAAGTAGAATCTACTGCCACAAGACCATCGTCAGAAGTCTCAGAATTTGGAGGTACAGTGTTCCCTCTCTTCAATGCCCCCCCCCAACTACTCCCTCCTTACAAAAGTAGAATCTACTGCCACAAGACCATCGTCATAAGTCTCAGAATATACAGGTACAGTGTTCCCTCTCTTCAATGCCCCCCCCCCCCCCCAACTACTCCCTCCTTAGCAAAGTACTGCCACAATACCATCGTCAGAAGTCTCAGAATATAGAGGTACAGTATGCCGTTCCCTCTCTTCAATCCCCCCCAACTACTCCCTCCTTACAAAAGTAGAATCTACTGCCACAATACCATCGTCAGAAGTCTCAGAATATAGAGGTACAGTGTTCCCTCTCTTCAATGCCCCCCAACTACTCCCTCCTTACAAAAGTACTGCCACAATACCATCGTCGGAAGTCTCAGAATATAGAGGTACAGTGTTCCGTTCCCTCTCTTCAATGCCCCCCCCCCAACTACTCCCTCCTTACAAAAGTACTCCCACAATACCATCGTCAGAAGTCTCAGAATATAGAGGTATAGTATGCCGTTCCCTCTCTTCAATGCCCCCCCCCCCCCAACTACTCCCTCCTTACAAAAGTAGAATCTACTGCCACAAGACCATCGTCAGAAGTCTCAGAATATACAGGTACAGTGTTCCCTCTCTTCAATGCCCCCCCCCCAACAACTCCCTCCTTACAAAAGTACTGCCACAATACCATCGTCAGAAGTCTCAGAATATAGAGGTACAGTATGCCGTTCCCTCTCTTCAATCCCCCCCCCAACTACTCCCTCCTTACAAAAGTAGAATCTACTGCCACAAGACCATCGTCAGAAGTCTCAGAATATACAGGTACAGTGTTCCCTCTCTTCAATGCCCCCCCCCAACTACTCCCTCCTTAGAAAAGTACTGCCACAATACCATCGTCAGAAGTCTCAGAATATAGAGGTACAGTATGCCGTTCCCTCTCTTCAGTCCCCCCCCAACTACTCCCTCCTTACAAAAGTAGAATCTACTGCCACAATACCATCGTCAGAAGTCTCAGAATATAGAGGTACAGTGTTCCCTCTCTTCAATGCCCCCCAACTACTCCCTCCTTACAAAAGTACTGCCACAATACCATCGTCGGAAGTCTCATAATATAGAGGTACAGTGTTCCGTTCCCTCTCTTCAATGCCCCCCCCCCCCAACTACTCACTCCTTACAAAAGTACTCCCACAATACCATCGTCAGAAGTCTCAGAATATAGAGGTATAGTATGCCGTTCCCTCTCTTCAATCCCCCCCCAACTACTCCCTCCTTACAAAAGTAGAATCTACTGCCACAAGACCATCGTCAGAAGTCTCAGAATATACAGGTACAGTGTTCCCTCTCTTCAATGCCCCCCTCCCCCCAACTACTCCCTTCTTAGAAAAGTACTGCCACAATACCATCGTCAGAAGTCTCAGAATATACAGGTACAGTGTTCCCTCTCTTCAATGCCCCCCCAACTACTCCCTCCTTAGAAAAGTACTGCCACAATACCATCGTCAGAAGTCTCAGAATATACAGGTACAGTGTTCCCTCTCTTCAATGCCCCCCCCCCCCCCCCCCAAATACTCCCTCCTTACAAAAGTACTGCCACAATACCATCGTCGGAAGTCTCAGAATATAGAGGTACAGTATGTCGTTCCCTCTCTTCAATGCCCCCCAACTACTCCCTCCTTACAAAAGTAGAATCTACTGCCACAAGACCATCGTCAGAAGTCTCAGAATATACAGGTACAGTGTTCCCTCTCTTCAATGCCCCCCCCCCCCCCAACTACTCCCTCTTTACAAAAGTACTGCCACAATACCATCGTCAGAAGTCTCAGAATATACAGGTACAGTGTTCCCTCTCTTCAATGCCCCCCCCCCCCCCCAACTACTCCCTCCTTACAAAAGTACTGCCACAATACCATCGTCGGAAGTCTCAGAATATAGAGGTACAGCAGAGCACCAGATAAGGGTAGTTTTTCAAAAACTAAAATCTTTATTTCTGAATTAAACCCTATGGTGTCACTACTCATTCGAGACGATTCTAATGCGTAGTAACACCATAGGATTTGGTGCTAAAAAAGGTGAGAAAATGTTGGATTTGTTTAAATAACTACCTCTTATCTGGTACAGCGTTCCCTCTTTTAAATGCCCCCCCCCCCCCCCCACACACACACAACTACTCCCTCCTTACAACGACCCTTGTCTCAGTTCCCTAAACCGGACAATTATGTCTGATGCTTTTGCTGCTGTAATGCCGTCTGCTTAAAATTGTGGTCTGCTGTTTTTCTTTGAAGTTCCAACATTTCTGTCAAATTGCCAAAATCGCGCACTTTTAAAACCTGAAAATGTAGGCACATTCATAATCTAAACCTATAAAAGGATGTAATCTCCAATGATTATGGAGGCAAGATTGCACAAAACCCTTGTGAAATTGTTGAAACAAGTCGACTTTTAAATCTGTTTTGTTGACATTCGATCGAAGACAAATCATAGCGGAAATGTTCTGGCTTCGTCCGGATGACATCACACAGTGTATATGAATTAATTATCATATCAATCAAGTGACCTTTACGCAACACTGCGAACCAACCCGTTAGTCTTATTTGTAAACAAATCCGCTTAAAATGTAAACCAACATGATAAGAATTCGACACATTTAGGTAGGATTCTTTACAGAGTGTTGGCATATGTCAGGCTTCTTACACGCGATTTCACTTAGTTTTAATACATAGAAAATGCACACATATAAGAAATTGTGCGTTTTAAACACAAATTTCGGTAGTATTGTGCCTTTAAACTATATGTGCACATTTTGATGAATAAATATAATTATGAGTGACAAACAGCTTGAATCCAGATCAGACGCCGGGTTACTGGGCGTCTGATCTGGATTCAAGCTGTTTGCAAATGTAAGCCAAGTCTTGAGTTTCCCTCTCTATAACGACTCCCTCCGAATAACACACACACTATGTGTCTCCCACTGGATGTCGTTGTAGAGAGGGAGCACAGTATTTATCTCTGCTTTCGTCATTTTTGATCGGATACTCTTCATTATCCTGTGCTAAACACCCCTCGTTTTTGGCAACTAGGTGTCCCTAACATGTCAACTAAGGATACCTCGATTTACAACATGATCTCATGTAAACTGCGAGTCCATTGGTCCGATCTTAAGGGGAGCTCCGTCGATTACATAACACAGCTGGTAATGTTTGCAAACTGTGTACAACTTGATAGGTGCTATCAAAACACTTACTAGCCGGGGGGTGATAATCACCCAACACACGAGGACTTATAGCGGACGATTAGCCTGGTTAGAGAAAATGAAACATTAGATATTCCACATTATGTTTTTGATAATAATAAAAAAAGAATTTTCAGAGACAACTATTCAAATACTTAAATTGGATTCGAATATTCGGCCCTTATGTGAATATTTGAATAACCGAATATTCAGTCCCAACTCTACTGATTACATATGCAAACGATGTTTGATGTTTTCTTTGATTTTTGTTGTCATACCAAAAAAGCAACAGTAGACTGGTTCAAAATGCATGTACTAGAAGAGCAGGGCTCCAGATAAGAGGGAGTAAACTGCACAAATCCAACATTTTCTCATTTATTTTAAAATCAAATCCTTTGATGTTACTACTCATTAGAATCGTCTCTTCGAGACGATTCTAATGAGTAGTGACACCATAGGGTTTAAAGCAGAAATAAAGATTTTAGTTTTTGAAATACCCCCCTTATCTGGAGCCCTGGAAGAGTCCAAAAGGATTATAAATACCAACTTGTAAGAGATATTTTGGGTTGAAAGGATTAATATTCAGTCAGAGCACCAGATATGGGGAGGTTTTTCAAAAATCTTTATTTCAGAATTAAACCCTATGGCGTCACTACTCATTAGAATCGTCTCGAAGAGACAATTCTAATGAGTAGTAACACCATAGGATTTGGTGCTGAATAAGTGAGAAAATGTTTGATTTGTTGAAATAACTACCTCTTATCTGGAGCCCTGTTCGGTGTTATGAATATGTTTACATGTTTCAGGTACCCTGCTTCCAAATGGTGATATCAACTGGGCATGCACATGTATAGAGCGAGACATTTCAGGACCGTGTAACATAGACTTCCGAGCATTTCGAGAACATGTTCACAATTCACGAACACCAGATGAAAGCATGACCGATGATGAACTCATGGCAGGTAGAATTGTGATTGGAGAATTTCTGGACTGTGCGAAACAAAACCAGGCATTCTATAGGTCAATATTTGAGGAGGATGATGAAGATGAAGATGAACTCTACGAGGCAGCCGAGGAGGTTTTCAACAAGGAGGAAAAGAAGAAGGCAGAAGTGAAGAGTTAACATAACATGACATAATTAATATAACCTCTATATACAGTCGAACTTCGATATCTTGAAGTCGGTTTATCAAACATACCCGTATTTCAAAGTTGAAACGTGGCTAAGCCACGTTTTAACTTTGAAATATGGGTATGTTCGACTTAACCGAGCATGAAATAATGCAGTTCATATGTCAAACTATCGGATAGTTTTAGTTAGATGAGTTCGAGATATCTGAGTTTGACTGCAGTGTAAAACTACCAAAGGGATGACACTGTTCTTTCTAGTTTAACCCATTACCCCATAATTATGCCTTTTTACGCCTTGAATTTATTCCTTCCCATATTACATAAAAATGTTTTCTATATTCTTGCAGGTTTTAGCTTAAAACAGGCTGAAAGTAAAGCAGAATTGGCCCTAAGGCGCATTCTGCTTTACTTTCAACCTGCTTTAAGCTATCATCTGCTAGAATGTAGAAAATATTTCTTATGACATATATTCATGACTGTATAAACTGGAACTATTTTCACCAGTGGAGGAATACATAAAATGCGTTAAAAGTTACTTCCATGGTGTTTCGAAAGGGTTATATAATGTAGTGTTAAAATTACTAATGGGATCACACTGTTCTTTCTAGTTTAAAACCCTTTCCTCCATAGATTCACATTTAAATTATTCCGCCTCCGCACGATCAAAAAGGAGGAAAAGAAGTAAGTAGAAGTGAAGAGTTAACATAACCCTATCACCCCATAGACTATTATTGCATTCAATTTATTCCTTTACGGAAGAAAAATGTTTCCATTTATAGTTCCCATTTATACAGTCATGAACTAGTTGCAATAGAAATAATTTTGTATATTCTAGCATATGGCAGGTTAAAGAAGACTGAAAGTAAAGCAGAATGCAACTTAACCCTTTACCCCATAGCCTGTTTCTAGTTTTGAAGAGCAGTGACTACTTAAAGCAGGTTGGAAGTAAAGCAGAATGCACCTCAAGGCACATTCTACTTTACATTTGTAACCATGCTTGCTTAGGGGGTAAACAACTAAATCAAGCCGGAACGTAGGTTCGTCCTTTATTTGGTGATACACAACAGGGGAAGACAACCCTGCCCTGAAATAGCATATCTATAATTAAGTACAGGGTAATAATTGCATGTTGTCCCTGAAATTCACATTATAATATATATATGAGCTTTCAATGCTTTCATTTTAAATAATATAATTTAAGCATTCTTTAGTAATAATTTATGGTATGTGACCACTCAAAATATAATAGTTAAATACAGTTTGTAAGAAATACAATGCTACTGGCTCCGGAACTATCTCTCTTCACTAGTAAATGAACATTCTCCCATATGCCTGAACTTTCCTTACTTTATTATACATTTTATAATTTCATGTGCAAAGCAGACGAAATAGTATAGCGACAAACTTGTGACTTGACCGAGACTGGCGCCTGAGCTAACGAATCAGTCAGTGAAGTCCAAACCTTCTCGCCGTAATATTCAACCTCGTGTACATTTGCTTACCAGGTATAAGGTACCAAGGGCGTCCTTTACTTCAAGTATCTCATCTGCAGTCCTGTGTCGTCGTGTCGTATTCTATTGCTGTAAAGATGAAACTATGGTTAGTCGAAACGAAAAGATTATTCTGACCATGTGACAAACCCACGCCGCCATTACAGAATTTCAGACGAACACCTTTTAAAAACGCGCAAGCTCGCTAAACCGACCGACACGTCTAAAAACAATTCCAATTCAATAAAAACCTTTTCAGTAATACAGCAGAATAAATACCTTTAACATTGTTAGTCGTCAAGTCGACATAACTTTAACCACCCAAACTCCAACTTCTAAACAACCAATGCCCTGACTACTCGCTTCCAACTCTTGTACCGAAAAGAAATTATCTGCCGCATGTTTCTGATTATAAACCAAAAAGGTAAGGCTAATTCCTGAGCTCGGCACGAAATAGCCGGAATACTTGAAAAAATACGATAGAATAAATAATGACCAAAAACCATCATCATCACATTCTCCCCCACTTTCTGAAAAGTCGTCCCGACTTTTAAGTCTGAACTACCCAGGCAAGAAATCAAAGTAATGACAAACAAAACGATTGCCATCAAACCCAAATACTAGTTCCGAAGTCCAGTTAACCCCTCAATAAGATAAAACATGAATGAACAAATAATCCTGAAACATACACCTATTCCAAGAATCATATGTCATCTAATCCCACAAAACACTATATCTTGCAAGAAATCCTAATTTGTAACAACTATGAGTTGTAAGTTACTTTTTTTTTTTAAAGAATTTGTCTGTTCAACCAGACTAATATTGCTACCTTACAATGTTTAGTCCAATGGAAGTATATAAGACAACCAATATAACCAATATTGTCAACAAACTTGTAGTTTATTGTCATAAATGATTAACATATATGTACAAAAGAGTAAAAACACTGCATACAATACTGGTTTTAAGTTATAATATTCAGAAATCAACATTAACCATTAGCCATTAAAAACTACTTATGTCAGGACATGTTAAGAAGTATACAGGCTAATGCTGAAATCTGACTACTATTACAATAAAACATTCAACAGTTTGGTTGTTAGAATAGCACTATCAGTATGAACTTCCAATAACTTCTGCAACTGAGTATTATCAATTTGTACACTCTGTTGTCCTATATGAAAGTCCTTGTACCATACTGGTGGCCTTCTTTCCCGACCCGATCTTCTCGTTGGTGAAGACGGATTAGTTTTCCGCTTTTTTGAAGTCGGCTTTGCCTCTTTAACGTCTGTAGTATGTGTCTGATTTCCTGTATCTAATATATCTATCTTCTTATTTCCTGTTTCCTCAGTATCCACTTCATCTTTTCCAGAGGCTTTTGAAGCTCCCGTAATCTTAGTGTTTTCTTCAAATGATTGATCAGAAACTCTTGAAGCTTCTATAACATCATCATTTACTACACTTGGTTGATCAGACCAAGCAACATCAACTTTTACTGTATTAGTATCTACTTGTACCTCATCTTTCTTCTGACCGGTCACTATTTTCGAGCGCACTACATAATAGTCACTCTCATCACTGCTGCTACTGCTTTCTTCTTCCTCTAAAGCAGTCTTTGACACTGTAGACCTATTGATGTCCTTCAATCCGTTAAGATTCCTAGGTTTCGGAATTGGTTTAATTCCTGTATTTCCTGGTTTCTTTTCTGTATTGACTTCAATTACATTTTTCTCTACTGAATTATCTTGGTTTGCTTCTGGTTCAATTTCTCCATCTCCACATGCCCCTAATGGAAGCAAATGATTCCGATGCAGACGCTTAATTGTACCATCTTTGTTTCTAACAATGAAAACAGGTATGCCTGGATTTGGTTGTTCTACTACAACACATGGTTCTTCTTCATATTTGTCAGATATCTTATGTTTTCCTTTGAATGCTAAGATCCGTACCAACACTTTGTCACCAATCTGTATTTAACTAGCTTTAGCTTTCTTGTCAAAATATTTCTTTTGTTTGTTCCTTGCTTTATCCAATGATCTGTTGGCTACTTCAAAAGATTGTTGCAGTCTGCTTCTTAAATCTATCATGTAATCTGATGTGCACTGATATTCATTTTGTTCTATTTGAAAGAGATTATCAATAGGAAGTCTTGGTGTACGACCAAACATTAACTCGAAAGGAGAATAATGTGTTGAAGCATGTTTCGTGGCATTGTAGGAAAACGTAAGGGTTGACAAATACTTCTTCCAATCTGCTTTTTTTGTCTAGTTCCAAAGTTCCTAACATATCTAGTAAGGTACGATTGAACCTTTCTGTTTGTCCATTGCATTGTGGATGATAAACAGTTGTGCGTATTTTGTCAATGTTCATCAATGAACAGAGTTCTTTTATAAGATCCGATTCAAAATTTGCTCCTTGATCAGATAAAATTTTAGACGGTATTCCGTAATGTAGAATGAAGTTTTCCAACAAAGCTTCTGCTGTTGTCTTAGATGTTTGATTCTTTGTTGGCACAGCAACAGAGTATTTGGTAAAGTGGTCAGTTATAACCAATATATTACCAACTCCACCTTTGCATGGATCAACAGTGAGGTAATCCATACATACTAATTCTAAAGGGTATGAAGAACAGATGTTAACAAGTGGTGCTTTCGTCGCTGTTGATTTTCTCCTTAAGACACCTATCACAACTATTTACCCACTGTTCGACATTTTCAGTGTAACTAGGCCAATAAAATCTCTCTTTAACCAATGAAGTAGTCCTTTCTTTCCCAGGATGACCTACATGGTTATGCAAACCTTGTAAAACTTGATCTTTGTAAACCTCAGGAAGTACCAACTGGTTTATTGTTTTCTCATTGTCTGTAGTTTCTCTGTATAGCAATCCACGAATAATTTTGAATTTACCAAAATGTCTTGCCATTGTTCTGTGTTTTGAATGTGATTTGATTGCCTTAGCAGGATATGTTTTATCTATAACTGCTCTAACCCACACACCAACAATAGGATCTCTTCTCTGAGCTTGTCTTAACTCACGAAGTTCAATTTGTGCCATAGGCTGTCCTGGACAAGATGTTGCATCTAAAATATCAACACAATTGGTTGACAAAACCTCAACAAAAGGTGGACTGTGAATTGTGTGACAAATTGCTTTGAGCGTTTCATCATCAACTTTCACTTTTACATTCTCAACTTTAACATTCTGTTGTTCCGCAAGTCGAGACATAAAATCTGCATCAATATTGTTCCTGCCTGGACGATAATTGATGTCAAAATTGTAATTGCTCAATGCTGCAACCCAGCGTTGACCCGTTGCATCGAGTTTAGCTGTTGAAAGTATGTATGTTAAAGGATTGCTATCCGTATAGACCACACAATGATTTGCTAATAAGTAGTCTGAAAACTTTTCGGTAACTGCCCATTTCAGTGCCAAAAATTCTCTCTTAAAAGCTGAATAATTCCTTTCAGTCTTTGACAAGCTTCTGCTCGCATATGCAACAACTTTCTTTTCCTTTTCTTGCTCTTGATATAAAACTGCTCCTAAAGCTGTGGAAGATGCATCGATGTGCAATTCAAATGGACAATTAAAATCCGGATATGCTAAAATTGGTGGGTTTATGAGAATACTTTTAAGCTTATTGAATGCTGTTTCATGTTCATCGTTCCATTTCCAAGGTGTGTCTTTTTTCTTTTTCTTTGATGAAGATGCTGGTATCAAATCTGCCAACGGTCGTGTGATTTTCGCAAAATCTTTCACAAACTTTCTGTAATATCCTGTGAAAGCCAAAAATGAGCGAAGTTCATCAGAATTGGAAGGTCGTGGATAGTTCTTTACCTTTTCAATTTTTGCAGGATCTGTTTCAATTCCGTTTTCGCTTACAACATGACCTAGAAAATTAATGCTCTTCTTCAAAAAACTGCATTTGTCATGTGAAAGCTTTATTCCGTGCTCTTTTAGCCTGTTGAAAATGATTTCTAGACGTTCCAAATGCTCCTCAAAAGATGAAGCGAAAATTATCAAGTCGTCCAAGTAAATAACGCAGATTTTCATGTTTAGGTCACCAAGAATTTCTTCCATTAACCTTTGATAGGTCGCAGGACTATTTGATAAGCCGAACGGCATGCGATTGTACTAAAAAAAACAAGCGGACCTACTGTAAAAGCAGTTCGTTCTTTGTGTTCTTCCTCCATTTGTACTTGATGATATCCACTTTTCATATCCATTGTTGAAAATATTTTCGCGCCATTCAGACAATCAAACATTTCATCAATTCTGGGTAAAGCATAAGCATCCTTTCTTGTGCGATTGTTGAGGATCCTATAATCGACGCACATACGTAATTTGCCGTTTTTCTTACGAACAAGAACTATATTGGATGACCAAGGCGATTTAGACTTTCGTATAACTCCACAAGCTAACAGTTGCTCCAAGTGGTTTCTGACTTCTGTTACCATTGCAGGAGGTATTCTCCGATGTCTTTGCTTAAAAGGAAGTTCATCTACTAAATCTATTCTGTGTTTGATTAAATCACAAGTCCCTATATCTGTATCTCCAGTCGAAAATAAGTCTATGTGTTTCCGAAGTAAATCTTTTAATTTGTTTTCCTTTTCTTTGTCAAATTCATGACCAATGTTGATTTCACTGAATATTGTATCCGAAGATTTAGATTCAATCTTGTTCAGTACTTCTTCATCTACTGTAACTGGTTGTACCTCTGCTATAATAGACCGAGGTGAAATGTTAACAGTGTTTGTTGTTAGATTACTAACATTGACAAAAACGTTTTCTTTCTCATTACTCTTAAAAGCAATGACTGTTGGAGTTACATCTACATAACCCGGAAGTGAGGTGTCCTCAGCTTCCTGAATAAGTGCACAAGTGTTATGGTAATTTAATTCCTTATCTTTAATGCACCTTAAGGTAGCCGATTGATTTGGACCTAACAATACATTGTTGTTTTCAGCTGATCTGAGTATGGCTATCCTGTTTTTGTTCCTTTTTAATTCTTTCTCCCTAACAGTAATGCATCTAAATGCTAAAAACCATGGCGTGTGTAAGCCAGCTTTCTGCAAGTAATGCTCACCTAGTCTCTCTTTGCAGTCGTTCATTAATTCTGACAAAATATTTGTACCTAACAAAACAGGTGTTTTTGCATTGTAATTTGTATCTGGAACTACCAAGAAAAGACATGGCAAACTTGTTGAATCTGGAATTCCTTCCGCTTTTAATGATGCTTCAATGTATCCAGTGTACGGTAAACTTTGACCATCTGCACACTCAACATGTAAAATGCTATCTAAAGGTTTCAGTTCTTGGTTAGCTAAGTTTTCTTTATAGAATTTTTCTGATATAGTCGAAATGCATGATCCTGTATCACAAAGAGCTATAGCATCTATGTTGTTTATGACAATCTTTGTCTCAGTTGTTTCTCCAACTAATTGTGGATCTTTGCTTCCTCTCCTAGTGCCTGTATTTTGACCCGTAATAGAGGCACAGATTAGTTTCCCTGTTTCTTCGTTTGATTCGTACAGCCTCGTGCGAAATGACCTCTTTCGCCGCATGTGTAGCAAACTGGATTTGCTGTAAATGGTCTTCGAGGCTCATAGCTGAAAGTACCTCTTCCCTGACCCCGAAATGGTCGATTGCCTCTTGCAAAACGTTGTGAAAATCCCCTATTTCCACGGTTTCCTCTAAAAACATAACTTGATTGTGGGTAAAAACCTCCGTATTGAGTTTGTTGTTGGAAAGGCTGTGACTGTTGTGACCCATATTGTGACTGTGACTGCTGTGGCCCATACTGTTGTTGTTGAAACTGTTGTGGACTCTGTCTTCTATAAGGTTGACCTATTACTTGTTGATTGCACTGTTGTCTATGTTGTTCATTGTCTTTTTCTAATTGATCTATCCTGTCGTAAAGTTTCTTCACCAGATCCTTAACTTCTCCTACATCAGATTGTTCTTGTTTCTTATTAATAGAGTTGCATTTGGTCTTTGTTCCTGGTGATTGTTCCTTTTCTAGGTCACTTTGAATCTTCCGGACTTCAACCTTAAATCGATCATAATCTGCGACGGTTTCAAACTTATAGGAGACCATATGTTTAAGTGATGGATGTAATCCCTGAAAGAAGACACTTTTCAGTATCTGATCTGACTTCGTATCCAAGGCTTTCAACTCGAGAGCTTGTGAGTATAAGTCTTCGAGTCGTGTGGCAAATTTGGACAAGTCCTCTTCTGGTTCCTGCTGACATGAATAAAATTTCCTTAAAATCATCTCAGGTGTGTCAACTGTTCCATAAGTTGATTCAAACTTTGTTAAAATGTCCTTCAGTGTTGCTTTAAACCCTAATCTCCTTAAGATATCAGCTGCTTCACCTTTGCAGGATCTTCTTAATCCAAGAAGGAGTGCGTCATCTCCAAATGACTTCTCAGCTGCTAGACAGTTAACCTCATATAACCATGTTTCGAAATTGACCTCTCCTTTTCCTTTTTCTCCATAAAATGTTGAAATCCTTGGGTAATGGTGGGATTTTGGTGCTGCTATCTTAATTGCAGGATCTTCAGTAAAAGAAGCTAACTCAGGTCCAGTGTGTTTCATGAATGAAAGGAGATCCTCACTGGTTTCAATTTTTGGTACTGTCTTGACTACTGGTGATGCTGAAGGTAGGCTTTTAAAAGCTGTCAGGAGTTTAACATCCTCTAATGTCACCTTATAATCCTTTGGGTCAGCCATCTTTTTACTTTATAACTGTATACCAATATGTATGAAAGGATATGAAATTCCAACAACCTATGAATGGTAAATCTTAAAATCACTAACTCCACTATATACAAACACTTTTTGTGTACAAATACAATATCTACTCACCTCACAATCCTCTTCACTGCTCTCAAAAATATGCGCGAGTAAACTAAATCACCGGTTTAATACATTTTTTTTTAATGTCTGGCAAAAATGGTTTAATTCCTAAATTTAAACTAAGTTTAAACTTATAGAAATAGTCTATGAGAATGTCCAGTTACTGTTTTAATTCTCAATCAACGACTCTTTACTATCCAACTATAATTAATTTGTATCCTATGTTAGACTGATTAAAGTGATTATTAAACACGTTTATAGGTAGAGTATCACTAAATGATGTTTAAACTATTTATATTTGACTAACTTGTCGCAACTAATCTAATTAAGTTATCAAAATTGAACAATAGATGACTTTTCTTCTAACTTATTTGCTGAATTAATGCATAAATGCAAAAACTTTATACAATGGTGATGATAATCTTGGTCGTAGAAGTTTACAAATAACCAAATATCAAGTATTTCAATGTTTCAATTAACCAAACAGATTTTTTTTTAAATTTACACTAAAAGAAAAATAGAATTCAAAGTAACAAAAAAATAATCTTAAGACCTAGGGTAATTTAATTCCTATCTAAATTACTAGTTTTATGAAGAAAATTTACAACTAAACTTAACAGTAGTATTTTCAATTAAAATTTTTTTTAAATTATATTGTAATACTGATGAAGGCAAAAATCAAACTCAAATAGTTCAATAAATCTAAGTTAGCATTATATCTGATATCTTAATTTCAAATTCCAAAGTCAGAATGAGTTACAAATGATAAATGTTGTTAAGTAGAGTATAGTAGTAATAAGTAGCAAAATAATTTTCTAAGTATTTAAATGTAAACCCTAAAGTAATTAATCAAACAAATTCAATAACTAATTTTATTGTTAAAATACCTAAAGTAATTATATCAACATAAAGACAAAGTAAAATATTGATGATGATTATTGTCTAAAAGAGCAGTAGTAGCAAATTCTTACGTTCAAATGACCTATCTAAAACTAAATTAAATTCAATTCAATGCAAATGTTGAAAAGAAAGTTGAATCCCTAACACATTGACAAAGTATAAATATCCTATGTAAATTAAAGTCAAAATAAAGTCAAAGTGAAATAATAATAATAATAATAATAATAATTACTATCAAAATTAGAAGTAATATTTCAAAGTATGAATAATTTTTTAATATCCAAAAGTTTTTTTGTTTTTTTTTTTAAACTGAAATGATTAATTAAGATTTTTTATTCACCTAAGCGATCACTGATTTAAAAAAATGATAATAATAGTAGCTGATTGCAAGTAGTAGTAGCAAATTAGCCAAACAAGACGCGTACTGATAAGAACTGTTATCAACCGGTAGCGGTAGTAGTAGTAACAATTATGACTAAAGTTGTTAATCTGTAGTAGTAGTAGCAGCAATAATGATGATATTTGTTGTCAAACGGTAGCCATATTAAGTAAATCAATACAAGAATGTTCCAAAACTAATTCAAGTATAAGCCTATAATAACTGTTTGCTTGATGTAGTAGCAGTAATGGTAATGATGATGATAATTGCTGTTAGGACAAGTAGGGGCAGCAATACTATTTCAAATGATGATTCAAATCTAAACTCCAATTGCTGTTTGCATGTAATAGTAGTGACGAGATGATCTGAAATGCTCACTGGTAGTAGTAGTAATAATAATAATGATGATAATTGCTGTTAGTTGGTGCTAAGTAAAGGTAGCAATATTAGTGGTTCTAATCCTTATTTCAGTCTAACTTCCAATCAATGTCTTACTAAGTAAACTGTAAAGTCTCAATATTAATCTGGATTTCCAAATTATTTTTCAATTAAATTAAATTAAAACATCAGCAAAATGTCTATCTGTATTGCTTTCAACCAATTTGTTCAATTATAAAGTCAAATTCAGTAAGTGCACAAATGTCCTTGACCTTCTGTGTGTAAACAAAACAAACTGAACTTCAATAACATGTGCTTTCCCGGTTACTATAAATATCAATGCCTAAACCAATGGATTACGCCGAATATAACATGTGATACCAATCTCAGGTTTGTTTATCACTCTCAAACCAATCAGTGTACGAGATGCTAACATGTGGTCAAAATAAATTCAGACTGAGGCTACTCCCGTGCCGAATCCAATCAACGACCGAATAGCTTCCACGTGACCAAACTACTCAAGTGACGTCACAACAACAGCTCACATGTGACTAAGAATATGCTAAGCAGCATGTAAACAAAGATCCTCAACCAATCAAGGCGTACTTTTTACACGCTACTAAATAGCTACGTCACAAATCAAAAATGGCTGCCAAAACAGAAGCACATGGCATATCAAGATGTAAAATCTGTATCGGTCAATTTCAAAACTTGCAACGCTGAAAATATGTACAAATACAGCTTCCAAATCCTTTAAAAAAATTGGCTATATTGAGATAAACGCCTTTAACAACTAGCTAACGATATCGAAGCAGGCAATATAACGAAAATATCCCAGAATAGCTGAAATAAAAGGCAACAACGGCTGGATCTGTCAAATGGTCATGGATTCTCTTATGAAAACTGTTTGAGGCTAGAGAAAATGTTCAATCACTAGTGAACTGCTTACTCCCTTACAAATACGCTCTCTCCCAAATGTCTCATCAAATATAGTATTTACAAGGCTAGCAACAGGTTTTAAACAGAATTAAGGACCAATGTGAATAAATCGACTAAACGCAAGCAGACTGAATAAGAAAAATGACAAGCTTTACTAGATCCTGTATTTAAACAGAATATAGGTCAAATAAGATAATTTTACCAAACGCAAGGCAAATTAAACAATGAAAATGACCAGTTTTACTACATAAGCTCCTTGTTCCTCGAGATTTTAACCAGATACATCAAAATCCTGATAAACAATGAGGGTATGAACTTATTAAGCAGAATTTATATATAGTCAAGACCCTTTACTTCTCAAGTCTTTAAGCAGTTAAGCAGTAAAATCTTGACAAGCAGAGAGAATATGAACTTATTAAGAAAACCTATACAAACTCCTTACTTCTCAAGTTTTTAAGCAGTTAAGCAGCAAAACCTTGATAAGCAATGAGAACGTTAAGATGACCCTGAAACTTGTATAAACCCTTTGCTTCTCGAGTTTTTTAAGCGTTTAGAATAAAGAACCCGACAAACACCGAGAATATAATTTCAGACTAAAACATGTGCTAAACTTGTAAAGTAAGACAAAATAGACTCACCCTTCTGTCGACTGTTCCGGAGCCCTTAACACTAAATTTCAAGAATTAAAAATTATAATATATCCTTTCCACTGTCCTTTACATCACAGAATTGCTGGTTAAATGAATGTCACTGTCCGTCCTAACTACCTAAGTTCACTTAAAAAATGATGAAAAAATCACTGTCCTAAGCTCCCAATGGAATACTGTTGAAAGTCACTGTTCTTGAAAAAAAAACTTGTAGATGAAAAGTCAGTTCTTACTCAGAAAAATTCCGTCGTCGTCGTGGTTCTGGTCCTAATCGCTCGTTGCTCCTGTAAAATGTCCTTCGTCCTGGTCCTAATCGCTCGTTGCTCCTGTAATAATGTCCTTCGTCCTGGTCCTAATCGCTCGTTGCTCCTGTAATAATGTCCTTCGTCCTGGTCCTAATCGCTCGTTGCTCTTGTGATAATGTCCTTCGTCGTGGTCGTGTTACTGTTTATGCTGTCTATGTAGAATTGCCTCGCCTATTGATACCACAGGTCTTCCTAAACCACGTTGGGCGCCAAATTTGTAACCATGCTTGCTTAGGGGGTAAACAACTAAATCAAGCCGGAACGTAGGTTCGTCCTTTATTTGGTGATACACAACAGGGGAAGACAACCCTGCCCTGAAATAGCATATATATAATTAAGTACAGGGTAATAATTGCATGTTGTCCCTGAAATTCACATTATAATATATATATGAGCTTTCAATGCTTTCATTTTAAATAATATAATTTAAGCATTCTTTAGTAATAATTTATGGTATGTGACCACTCAAAATATTATAGTTAAATACAGTTTGTAAGAAATACAATGCTACTGGCTCCGGAACTATCTCTCTTCACTAGTAAATGAACATTCTCCCATATGCCTGAACTTTCCTTACTTTATTATACATTTTATAATTTCATGTGCAAAGCAGACGAAATAGTATAGCGACAAACTTGTGACTTGACCGAGACTGGCGCCTGAGCTAACGAATCAGTCAGTGAAGTCCAAACCTTCTCGCCGTAATATTCAACCTCGTGTACATTTGCTTACCAGGTATAAGGTACCAAGGGCGTCCTTTACGTCAAGTATCTCATCTGCAGTCCTGTGTCGTCGTGTCGTATTCTATTGCTGTAAAGATGAAACTATGGTTAGCCGAAACGAAAAGATTATTCTGACCATGTGACAAACCCACGCCGCCATTACAGAATTTCAGACGAACACCTTTTAAAAACGCGCAAGCTCGCTAAACCGACCGACACGTCTAAAAACAATTCCAATTCAATAAAAACCTTTTCAGTAATACAGCAGAATAAATACCTTTAACATTGTTAGTCGTCAAGTCGACATAACTTTAACCAGCCAAACTCCAACTTCTAAACAACCAATGCCCTGACTACTCGCTTCCAACTCTTGTACCGAAAAGAAATTATCTGCCGCATGTTTCTGATTATAAACCAAAAAGGTAAGGCTAATTCCTGAGCTCGGCACGAAATAGCCGGAATACTTGAAAAAATACGATAGAATAAATAATGACCAAAAACCATCATCATCACACATTCAGCCTGCTTTAAGCTACCATCAGCTAGAATAAAGAAAACATTTCTTATGAAACAGTATTCTGGTCAAGGTTCAAATTTCTAGATCAATAGCTATCATAGTTTTAGATAGATGCTGATGTGGCAACTTGTCTCCTGGGGCTCGTTTTACTAAACTACTTACGCAAAAATTTTGCTTAAGTCAAAATTTTAAATTTTAATTTATATATTTTGTTATCACTTGCTACAAACAGCAAATAGCCAGATCAGAGGACGCGCTTTTAGCGTGTCCTCTGATCTGGCTATTTGCTGTTTGTAAACGTTTATGATAGAAAAATAAGAGTTAAACGATTTTGACTTACGCAAAATTTTTGCGTAAGTTGTTTAGTAAAACGGGCCCCTGGAGTTGCGATATGACTGAAATACTGTTAAAGCGACTTCAAACCCCATTTCAAGAACAACAACATCCAAACAGTGTACCTGTAAAATGTACACTTGTCCAGTGCAAATATTGATCCGGTTCTTTTTACTGATTTTATGCGTGATACACTTTTAGGTGTACCTCTAGGCAAACAGTTTTGATCTGAAATCAAAACTGTATGCAGCCAAGTCAATATTCTATCAGAAACTGCTAAAATCCTTTGCAAATATTTTAGTTATACCTGCTGCAGACAACATTTTAAAATGGCCGCCAAATATTACCCAGCATACAATGGGTTAATATATGCCTTCCTGTGATATGGAGCATGTCCATGTAATGTATATTTGTATAAGATATGAGTCTGTTTCTTACTCCTTGTCTCTTTCTGTTTGTATTTAACCCATTGCCCTATAAATACACCTTTTTACACCTGCAATTTATTATTTCACTAAAGAAAGTAGTTCCCTGTTATATAGTCATGAATATGTATCATAAGAAATATTTTCTATATCCTGGCAGATGATAGCTTGAAGCAGGTTGAAAGTAAAGCAGAATGTGCCCTACGGCAACCTGTTTTAAGTGGCCACATGTCTTCAAAACTAGAAACAGACTATGAGGTAACGAGTTATTTAAAGCGACTTCAAACCCTATTTCAACAACAACATCCAAACAGTGTGCCTGTAAAAAGTACACTTGTCCAATGCAAATAGTGTAAATCCTGAAGGAGTCCTCTGATCTGGGTCTTTTAATATATGCCTTCCTGTGATATGGAGTTTATCTATGTATATTTGTATGACAAGATACGAGAGTCTGTTTCTTACTCCTTGTCTCTTACTGTTTGTTTTTAGCTCACCTGAGCTAGCTCAGGGTGAGCTTTTGCAATCCTTGAATGTCCGTCGTGCGTCGTCCGGCGTCCGGCATCAACAATTTTAGTGTTTACACTCTAGAGGCCACAATATTTATCCAATCTTTCTCAAACTTGCTCAGCTGGTATATTGCTATAAGACTTCGGATGAGTTCGATTATGGTTGAAATCGGACAAATAGGTCATGAGTTATCTACCTTTGAACTGCTGAAAATGCCATATTTAACAGTGTTTACACTCTAGAGGCCACATTATTTATCCAATCTTTCTAAAACTTGCCCAGATTGTATATGATTATAAGACTTTGGATGAGTTTGATTTTGGTTGAAATCGGACAAATTGATTTAGAGTTATCTACCTTTGAATTGCTGAAAATGCCATATTTAACAGTGTTTACACTCTAGAGGCCACAGTATTTATCCAATCTTTCTAAAACTTGCCCAGATTGTAATTGATCATAAGAGTTCTGATGAGTTTGATTTTGGTTGAAATCGGACAAATAGTTCAAGAGTTATTTACCTTTAAATTGCTGAAAATGCCATATTTAACAGTGTTTACACTCTAGAGGCCACACTTTTTATCCAATCTATCTCAAACCTGCTTAGATTGTAAATGACTATAAGAGTTCATATGAGTTTGATTATGGTTGAAATCAGACCTATAGGTCGAGAGTTATCTACCTTTGAATTGCTGAAAATGCCATATTTAACGATGTTTACAGTCTAGAGGTCACAAATTTTATCCAATCTTTCTCAAACTTACTCAGATTGTATATTACTATAAGACTTCGTATGAGTTCAATTATGGTTGTAATCGGATAAATAGGTCAAAAGTTATCTACCTTTAAATTGCTGAAAATGCCATATTTAACAGTGTTTATGCTCTAGAGGCCACACTATTTATGCAATCTCTCTCAAACTTGCCCAGATAGTATATGACCATAAGATTTAGAAAAAAAGTGATTATGGTTGGAATCGGACAAATAGATCAAGAGATATCTACCTTTGAATTGCTGAAAATGCCATATTTTACAGCGTTTACACTCTTGCAACTACAGTTTTCAATGGATTTTGATTATACTTGTACACACAGGATGTAGCTATACGTTCTGGAAGGAGTGCAATTATTGTTGAAATATAATCATTGTGGCAATAGTTACCTGCCCTGGATATACTTTGAAATGCTAGAAAAAGGCTTAGTTTCAGTATTGTTTAGGCTTTAGTTATCTGCCTTTGATGTACTCTACTATATATACTACAGTAGGTCGACAAACTTGAATGGATTTAGAATAAAACGGGTGAAATTCAAAGGTAAAGCTATCAGGCTTCATTACAAATGGTGAGCGATATCAGGGCCTTCAGGCGCTCTTGTTTACTCCAAGCTCGTGTTCGATAAGCATGACATTATATACAAGCCCGTTTCATGAAACTTCGTACGACAAATGTCGTAAGTCAGATTATAAAACTCTCAATTATTATTTATTTCTCCATCTAATCCTGTCGTGTGACATCTTTTTGGAATCGTCTTGACGCTTCAAAAAAGATGTCACAAGACAGGATGAGAAATTGGTGATTAAATGTATTTTAAAATTTTGACTTACGACAACATTTGTCCTAAGATGTTTTATGAAACAGGGCCCTGCATTTTCTGTGTTATTCTTTGTCATCTAAAAGAATTCTTGTTCTGTTTCAAATACCTACTGTTTCTGGATGTATGATTTAAACGACAATAAAGTTGCTGGTAGAGTATAATGAGAAAATGTTGGATTTGTGCAGTTTACTCCCTCTTATCTGGAGCCTTGCTTTGGACTATAAAGTTGCTGGTAGAGTATAATGAAGGCATATATAGTAACAAACTTATCACAGAGCTCCAGATAAGGGGAGTATTTAAAAAACTAAAATCTTTATTTCTGCATTAAACCCCATAGTGTCACTACTCATTAGAATCCTCTCTTGGAGACAAAAGGGTTAAAGATACGATTCCTAAATTTTCGCTTGAAAATTTGGAAATCTAAGGACTTTTTCGAGCAACTTATGATAGCCCTGAGCATGTCTCAATCTAAACACATCGACCTGTCTTGCTCTGACAAATTGTAGTGTGTGTGTTCAGTTTGTAATTTAACAATATTTTGTAACAATAACAAACGACCCTAAATTGTCAAAAGTTTGTTAGACTAAATTATAAAGAGGACTAGTCCATCTGGAGTATTCGGGGTGAATGAGTAAAGATATACTGCTGATGTCAGGAGGAAATGGTGTCAATAAATCGAGTACTCAGGATTCAAGAGTTTCTTCTTCCTAAGCTGGAGGCGTCCAATTAGCCCATAGTTGGCAGAAACGGACGTTAACCCATTACCTCATAAATACGCCTTTTATTCATTGAATGGAATAGTTTCAATTTATACAGCCACGAATATGAACAATAAGAAATATTTTCTATAGTCTACTAGCAGATGGTAGCTTAAAGCAGGCTAAAAGTAAAGCAGAATGTGCCTTAAGGCACATTCTGATTTACTTTCAACCTGCTTTAAGTGGTCAACTATCTTCAATACTAGAAACCATAGGTATCTTAAAATAGACTAGATTCTGTTACCTAGTGCTCCCATTGGTCGACTGTCAGAAAGGCGCCATTTTGGTTGATGTATCATACAATTTCCCTCCGACAACAAAATAATTTTATGAAATTTAAGAATGAATTCATACTACACTACTTAAAGGTTCTTAGCAACTTCTATAGTCAAGACGCAACGTAGACGGGATTACCTTTGCACAGCATGTAACCTCATCAATCTACCGCAATACGACGCGCACCAGACCAATGGATGGAGAAAATCATACACCCTCCAAAACGGTTCTTCTTCCTTAGCTGGACAAAACAGACAAATGATTGGCAATCACATCCTGAGACAGTTGTGGCTCCTACCCAGGGTCCAAGGTTATAAAGCGTTTGAGCTGAGTCTGAGTGTGTTCTCAAGCATTTGATTGGTCAGATTGTCCAGACTCAAATGAAAAGCTTTACATGTATAACCTTGGACCCTGATGTGTTACCTAATCCTGTAGTAAAGGGATCTCTAAACAAACAAAACTGCATTTACATTTACTCCCTCCCTTCAACAGCCCTCCCAACAACGACTCCCTCCTTACAACGACTCTTGCCACTGTTCCCCAAACTTACGCTTTTATTTCTGCAATATTGTCTAAAAATTACATACATGTATTTGACCTTTTCAAAGTAAAACTCTCAATAACGAATGACAAACAGCTTTAAATCCAGATCAGACGCTGCGTTACGCGGCGTCCGATCTGGATTCAAGCTGTTTGCAAATGTAAGCCGAATTCCCTCCCTATAACGACTCCCTCCGAACAACAAACATATTTTTTGTCTCCCATTGGGTGTCGCTGTAGAGAGGGAGCGCTGTATTTGCATTTATATCAACAAAGAAGTGGAGTGCGTTATAATTACACTGTCACGAAATTCACAATATTAATCGTACTCTGTTTCTATGTCGTATTTTATGGCACTTGCAATATTTTCACAATTTTTTTCTCAAGTTTACCGAGAATAAAGAAAACTAAGGACTATTTAGGCAAATCCAAGAACTTTTTAGCTCACCTGGCACGAAGTGCCAAGGTGAGCTTTTAGGATCGCTGGATGTCCGTCGTCCGTCGTACGTCTGTCTGTCCACAATTGGTTCGTTAACACTCTAGCAGCTACAAATATCATCCAATCTTCATGAAACTTGATCACAATGTTTGTCTAGTAAAAATCTAGGCCAAGTTCGAATGTGGGTCATGTCGGGTTAAAAACTAGGTCACTAGGTCAAATCATAGAAAAACCTTGTTAACACTCTAGAGGCTACAAATCTCATTGAATCTTGATGAAACTTGGTCAGAATGTTTGTCTCATTGATATCTAGGTCAAGTTTGAATATGGGTCATGTCCGGTCAAAAACTAGGTCAAATTATAGAAAAACCTTGTTTACACTCTTGAGGCTACAAATCTCTTTGGATCTTGATGAAACATGGTCATAATGTTTGTCTCATTGATAACTAGGTCAAGTTTGAATATGGGTCATGTCCAATTAA
The DNA here is from genome assembly GCA_922989275.2 of Gari tellinella. NCBI lineage: Eukaryota > Metazoa > Mollusca > Bivalvia > Cardiida > Psammobiidae > Gari > Gari tellinella. The sequence continues at coordinate 7,066,577 of OV277870.1, read as the reverse complement.
AAACTAGGTCACTAGGTCAAATCATAGAAAAACCTTGTTAACACTCTAGAGGCTACAAATCTCATTGGATCTTGATGAAACTTGGTCATAATGTTTGTCTTATTGATATCTAGGTCAAGTTTGAATATGGATTATGTCCGGTCAAATACTAGGTCACTAGGTCAAATCATAGGAAAACCTTGTTAACACTCTAGAGGCTATAAATCTCATTGGATCTAGATGAATCATTGTCAGAATGTTTGTCTTATTGATATCTAGGCCAAGTGGGAATATGGGTCATGTCCGGTAAAAAATTAAGTCACTAGGTCAAATCATAGAACAACCTTGATAACACTCTTGAGGTTTGTGTCAGTTCAAAAACAAGGTCACTAGATCAAATCATAGGAAAATCTTGTTTACACTCTAGAGGTTGATTGTTGGTCATGTCCAGTCATAATCTAGGTCACTATAGGTCAATTTTGCCATGGTGTACCAGGTGAGCGATTTAGGGCCATAGTGGCCCTTGTTTAAGTACTTTTCATTCTCCTGGGGGAAATTTAAGGACTTTACATGACTATTTTTAGCTCGCGGGACTGTTTCCAAGAGCTTATGTTGTCACCCAGTTGTCTGCTTGCAGTTAGCAGTTTCATGAAAATGCTTATAACTCATATGTTCCTTAACCCTTTACCTTATTGAAGCGCCTTTTAGCGAATTCCATTTAATCCTCCGCGGAAGAAAATAGTTCCAATCTATACAGTCATAAATATGTATTAGAAGAAATATTTTCTAAATTTCTAGTAGGTTGTAACTTAAAGCAGACTGAAAGTAAAGCAGAATGTGCCTTAGGGCCCATTCTGATTTACTTTCAACCTGCTTTAAGTAGTCGCATTTAGGTTTTTGGAAAATGCTTATAACTCCTACGTTCATTAAGATATTGTTTTCATATCTGGTATGCATGTGTATATGGACAGGACCTTACCATGCAAACAAATATTTTTTACCCCAGTGACCTTGACCTTGAAGTAAGGTTTCAAAATCTGTGTTTAGTTTCTCAATGCCTTTAACTTCTATGTCCCTTGAGATATTCCTTTCATTTTTGGTATGCATATGTTTATGGGCAAGACCTTTCTGTGCATTTAAAAAAGTTGACCCCAGTGACCTTGACTCATGTTTAGGTTTCGGAAAATACTTATAATAATTATGTCCCTTGTGGTATTACTTTCATATTTGGTTTGCATATGTATATGGACAAGACCTTTCCATGCACACAAAAGTGTTTACCTTGGTGACACCTTGACCTCACAGTCTGCTTCTAAGTTTCTTAATGTGCCAAAGGCGAGATTTGTTGTCTCTCTGACAACTCTCGTTTATTTTAAAGTACTTTCCATGCAACAGCTCAAAATTCCAGGACTTTTCAAGGCTGTATGACGTCTGGCAGATGGTAGCTTAAAGTGGGCTGATAGTAAAGCAGAATGTGCCATAAGGCGCATACTGCTTTACTTTCAGCCTTCTTTAAGATACCATCTTCTAGGAAATATAAAGAAAACATTTCTTTTGATGTCTACTCATGACTATAAATTTGAATTATTTTCTTCAGTGAACAGAAGGAATAAAGTAGTGGTGTAAATAGGCATATGTATGGGTTAATGCAAGATAAAGAGTAATGCAGTATGTTTCTATCTGAGACTGCACCATATGATCATTTCATATACAGTGTATATTGTATTATAATTTCATTTCATGTGTCGCAGTGCTGTAAAACCCAACTTAATCAATTCTATCTATTGTTACCAAAATTTGTAAGATGTCTGGTCTGCCATTTCTCCGGATTTTTCCAAATTATTCGGATTTTTATCCTTAGTAGCAGATCGTAGCTTAAAAAAGGCTGAAAGTAAAGCAGAATGCGCCTTAAGGCGCATTCTGCTTTACTTTCAACCTGTTTTTAGCAGCCACATGTCTTCAAAACAAGAAACGGACTATGGGGTAAAGGTACGATTAGTAAAGTTGCATCTGAAAATTTGAAATCTTCGGATTTTTATGATCAACTTATGGCAGCCCTGAGATATGTATGTTGGGAGCTGGGGCTTCCATGGCCGAGTAAATGTAGTCCCTGCGAATGATAATCACTCAGCTCTTCACCATCGCACAACCAGGTTTAACCCCAGTCTAGGTTCTATGGATTGCTCTAAAGGTGGTTATATATTGGAGTGGCCCTGTTCGTCCATCCGCGAGTACGTCAACATTTTGTTTATCCAGAAAACTATTGGGTCACTAATTCATTGATTTGAAGTCATCAAAATTACATCGTTGCTGCCGATCTTGGATTTGTTTTCTTCCTTTGAGTGGTTCGCGACAAATCGGACTGCCGGAATTTAACGATAAGACAGGATTGACAATGATATTTGGGGAGCCCTACGGGGAAAATTCATAATGGAGGCACGCATGGCGATACTCCTACTGTTTGAAGCAGTGGAATTATCAAGCCCATCATTGTGTCAAGAGTTATCTGCCCTTGGTATAATCAGATATGGAAGAAATAGAGGATAATCAATTTTGTTTGGATTGATATGAAAAATATATCACGAGAATGGTTGTTATCTGGTTAAAAAACGAGTTCGCAGGACGAGTTTTTTTACTAGATAAAAACCCATTGAGCGATATATTCTTCATATCTATTCAAAGGCATTGATTATTCTATTTATTATATAAATTCTAATGACGTTTTTACAGAATTTTTTTAGCTCACCTGAGCACTAAGTGCTCAAGGTGAGCTTTTGTGGTCAGTCTTTGTCCGTCGTTGTGCGTCGTGCGTCAACAATTTCTTCAAACATCTTCTTCTCCAAAACCATTGGCTGGATTGCAACCAAACTTCACAGGAATGTTCCTTGGGTCAAGCTCTTTCAAAGTTGTTCAAAGAATTTGAAACAATGCAGAACTCTGGTTGCCATGGCAAACAAAGTGCAAAAATGAGGAAATCTTAAAAAATCTTCTTGTCAAAAACCAAAAGGGCCAGAGCTTAGATATTTGGCACATAGCATCATCTACAGGTTTTCTATCAAATTTGTTCAAATTTTGCCCCTGGGGTCAAAATTGACCCCGCCCCGGGGGTCACCGTTTTACATAGAGTTATATAGTGAAAAGTTCAAACATCTTTTTCTCTGAAACCAATATGGCCAGAGCTTTGATATTTGGCATGGTATAAATTCTAGAGGTATTTGACATATATTGTTGAGTTGGTTCCGGTCTGTTGCATATCTGGGTCACCGGAGCTAAAAATAGATTTTTTCAATGAGAACTTAAAAAATCTTCTTGTCTGAAACCATAGTACACTAAGCTTAGATATTTTGAACATAGTATCGTATACAAGTCCTCTATCAAAGTTGTTCAAATTTTGTCCCTGGGGTCAAAATTGGCCCCGCCCCGGGGGTCACAGTTTTACATAGAGTTATAAAGTGAAATGTTCAAACATCTTTTTCTCTGAAACCAATATGACCAGAGCTTTGATATTTGGCATGGTATAATTTCTAGAAGTCCTTCACATATATTGTTGAATTGGTTTCAGTCTGTTGCATATCTGGGTCACCGGAGCTAAAAATAGATTTTTTTTCAAAGAAAACTTCAAAAATCTTCTTGTCTGAAACCATAGTACACTGAGTTTAGATATTTTGCACATAGCATCGTCTACAGGTCCTCTATCAAAATTGTTCAAGTTTTACCCCTGGGGTCAAAATTGGCCCCACCCCGGGGGTCACCGTTTTACATAGAGTTACATAGTGAAATGTTCAAACATATTTTACTCAGAAACCAATATGGCCAGAGCTTTGATACTTGGCATGGTGTAACTTCTAAAGGTCCTTCACATATATTGATGAATTAGTTCTGGTCTGTTGCATATCTGGGTCACCGGAGCTAAAAATAGATTTTTTCAATGAAAACTTCAAAAATCTTCTTGTCTGAAACCATAGTACACTGAGTTTAGATATTTTGCACATAACATCATCTACAGGTCCTCTATCAAAGTTGTTCAAATTTTGCCCCGCCCTTGGGGTCACCTTTTACAAATCTTCTTTTCTGAAATCAAGTGACCCATCCTAGTGTCACCATGGACAGGTGAGCGATCAAGGGCCATTCTGGCCCTCTTGTTTATAAAATTGATTAACGCGGCGTCACTAAAGTAATTTTGATGCGACGTCACTAAAGTGATATCATCACTACATGTAGTGATATCAACTGACGATATGAAATTTATCTAACTGAGAAATCTCTATAAATCATCGATAGGTCTTTAATAAAATGCTTTATTTCAGGATATATTTGTTTGACCGTGGGTGTATAATATATATCGTTTGCGGTGCTCTGGTTTCTTGTGGGAATGTCTTCCAGATTGGTCTGACCACTTGTGCCTGAAATAGTGTATAAAAGCCATCAAGGGTCTTTCTCAAATAATACAAAATTAATAATTTTCATTTTATTGCATAAAATGTCAGTCAACCCTGCGTCTCTCTTTTGCAATTTAATGAGTTATCATTAGCATCTAAATATGTGTTTAAAGTAAATATGCTAAGAAAATAAAGGAGTACAAAAATAACTGGACAAGCAAACTACTTAATACTTCAGTTTATTTTACTAGCTTCCAGCAATATGTCACCGAGATTTCTCAGTAAAATTCAGATAGGCAAAAATATGACAATTAACAATGTAAATTCTGTTTTCAATGATTTGAGCTCCACACAATTCCAAGAACCAATTATTTATTTCAGAATCATCCTTGCATGTTTCAACAAAATTTGGCAAGTAGAATTTGAAACTTCAATGTAAAATAGATTTTCTAGAAAGCCCCCATGGCAGCCATATTATATCTCAAATATCAAATCAACGTAAAAATACGCTCAAAAGAAATTCATCAAGAAAGCAAAGCATTAATTATTTGAAAGTTCTATTCACGAATCCAGTAACTATTTTATCTGTGACAGTTTCATAACATAAGCTACCGTGACATAAAAATAGCAACTTTAAGTATGGATCAGGCAATGATCATTTCTACCATTTTGAGTTTAACCCATTACCCCATAGCCTGTTTCTATTTTTGAAAATAGTTTACCACTTAAAGCAGGTTGAAAGTAAAGCAGAATGCGCCTTAAGGCGCATTCTGCTTTACTTTCAGCCTGCTTTAAGCTGTTATCTGCTACAATATGGAAAATATTTCTTATGATTCTTATTTGTAACAGTATAAATTTGAAGTATTTTCTTCAGTGGAGGAATAAATTTGAGGGTTAAAGTTTTACCCATTACCCCATAAGTAGGCCTTTAATTTATTCCGCCACAGAAGATAAAAGTTTCAATTTATACAGTCATGAATATGTATCAAAAGCAACATTTTCTATATCCTAACAGTTGGTAGCTTAAAGCAGGCTTAAAATAAAGCAGAATGTTAGGCACATTCTGTTTTACTTTCAACTTGCTTTAAATGGTCATCTGTCTACAAAAGCTAGAAATAGGCTATGGGGTAGTGGGTTAAATGTAAAAGTTAATGAACGACTGACAAAGACAGATGGCAATATCTCACATGATTTAACCCTTTACCTGATAGGCTATTTCAGGTATTGAAGATAGGTGACTACTTAAAGCCGGTTGAAAGTAAAGCAGAATGCTCCTTAAGGCGCATTCTGCTTCACTTTTAGCCTACTTTAAGCTATCCTGTGCTAGAATATAGAAAATATTCCCTATAATAGATATTCATGACTAATTAAATTGAAACTATTTTCTTCAGAGGAGAAATATCTCATATTCGCTAAAAGGCGCTTCTATGGGGGAAAGGGTTAATACATTTTTATACAAAGGCTGCAACTCAATTCCAAAGCTTTCTACATTGTTCATGTCCAGTCGCTCTGCATTAATCCCATACCCCATAGCCTGTTTATAATTTTACAGACAGGTGACTACATTACTCAGGTTTGGATATTTTGTATATCCTTGCAGATGGTAGCTTAAAGCAGGCTGAAAGTAAAGCAGAATATGCCATAAGACACATTTTGCTTTACTGTCATCCTGCTTTATAAATATGCACCATAAGAAAATATTTTCTGTATTCTAGCAGATGTAATCTTAAAGCATGAATAAAGCAGGCTGAAAGTAAAGCAGTATGCTCCTTTAAGGAGCATACTGCTTTACTTTCGACCTGCTTTACGTGATCACCTGTCTTCAAAACTAGAAATAAGGTATGAAGTAAAACGTATGACCATAAATCTCTTTAGACTGAACCTTTTTGCCTGGTCCAGGGTATGGTTGATAGAGGCATGATTATACAGTGTTCCCTCTCTACAACGACCCTCCGAACAATGGTTCCCTCCTTACAACGACTATTTTCGTTGTTCCCTAAACAATGTAATTATGTCCAACCTTTTCACTGCTGCATTATAGTGTACTTAAAATTGTTGTCTGCTGTTTTTCTCAAATTTCCTTATTATACATTTTGACAGAAAAAAGCCATTATGACTACATGTAGTGGCAAACAGCTTGAATGCAGATCAGACGCCGGTCTGATCTGGATTTAAGCTGTTTGCAAATGTAAGCCAATATCCCTCCCTACAACGACTCCCTTCGAACAAGGCACATAGTTGTTGTCTCCCATTGGTGTTGTTGTAGAGAGGGAACACTGTAAAACTATGATTCTACTCTACATAAAGGATTCCACATACACTCAGTTAAAAAAGAAACGCACTCTTTTATACAATATTATCTGTATGTAGAAGGATCGTATTTGTGAAATAATCTTTTCATTAGTCAGTAGTTCCGTCTTGGGTTATCAATGTTGAAAATGGGAGGTTTATCATTGAATTGGTATCATCACAACCTGTACAAATCGGTGCTGTGTTTTCAACAGGCACTAGTTAACTCTTTCGCTGCCAAATTAATCGTGAAATTTTTATCCCACCACCGTTTCATTGTCGTCTGCTTCAATTTTGTTGTTTGCAAGATCGTTTCAAAGTAAGATTCAAAGTAGTATGACTTAAAGTATATCTATACGAGTGTCAAACAGTTTGGATCCTGATCAGACGCCGCGTTACGCGGCGTCTGATCAGGATCCAAACTGTTTGAAAACGCGCCTTTTGACGTCATTAAGAGTGAAAGGGTTAAAATACAGCACAGTAATTTTAAGTATTTTTTTTTTTTAAACTTGTGGCAGAATTAAATTGATCTTGAGATATGGTCTTAGTATCTTAAAAAAGTATCTTAATCTGCGCCTGAGCACAATGTGCGTTTCTTTTTGTACTGAGTGTATACACCATATAGTCAAACAAAAACTCAACCATAGAAAACAAAATCTTTGGAATAAATTATTATGTAACAGAAACAACAAGTCTAACAAGGCACTGCCTTTCCCGCTGTTACTACATATAACCTCAAGTCTCAATAGTCTGAGCCTTGCTTAACCCATTACTGCATACTTATGTCTTTTTACACCTTTAATTGAATCCTCCACTAAAGAAAATAGCTCCACTTTATACAGTCATGAATATACACCTGAAGAAATATTTTCTATATCCTTGCAGAATAATGTAGCTTTAAGCAGGCTGAAAGTAAAGCAGAATGAGCCTTAAGGCACCAACCTTCCAACCTTCTTTAAATGGTCACCTATTTTAAAAGCTAGAAACAGGCTATGGGCTAAAGGATTAAAACAGGTGACAGCTTAATACAGAAATGTATAAAGGAGCATTCTGCATAACATCCTTCAACCTGTATTAACCAATTACCCCATAAATACACCTTTTTATGCCTTCAATTTATTTCTCTACTGAAGAAAATATTTCAAATTTATACTGTTACAAGAATCATAAGAAATATTATCTATATTCTAGCAGGTAATAGCTTAAAGCAGGCTGAAAGTAAAGCAGAATGCGCCTTAAGGCGCGTTCTGCTTTACTTTCAACCTGCTTTAAGTGGTCACCTGTCTTAAAACTAGAAACATGCTATGGGGTAATGGGTTAACTAATTAGTATGATGATTAACAAATATTCCATGACAGAAAATGTTTTCTCACATGTCCTCCCTTATCTCCAGGTTAGAACAACGGGTTAAGATTCCAGGGCTGCCATTTCTCCGCATTTTTCCTAAATCTCCTGATTTTTCCCAAGTTCACGGTAGCTTAAAGCAGGCTGAAAGTAAAGCAGGCGCATTCTGCTTTACTTACAGCCTGCTTTAAGTAGTCGCATGTCAACAAAACAAGAAAAAGGCTATGGAGTAAAGGTATGATTCGTAAAATCGCACTTGAAAAATGCAAATTTGGAAATCTTAGGATTTTTCATGGCAACTTATGGCAGCCCTGAGATTCTCTTAGCAGATACGCATGTAAGAACACTTTATAACAATCATAACATCGAACAAACAAGCTATAGACCATATATGACGTCACAGGGGTCATTCGGTGAAAATAATTTGACATCAATATATAGTAAATGGTCTCTATTACAACCACTATAATAAGGCTTAATAATTGTATGAAAGACAAACCTGTTTTTGCTTAAAGCAAAGTGAACGTCAAACAGAGAGCTTTTAATAGAGCTTTCTGTTGAACAACCACCTTGCTTTAACCCATCACCCCATAAATATGCCTTCGATTTATTCATCTACTGAAGAAAATAGTCACCTTTTTATAGTCATGAATAATTTTGTACGTTTAGAGATATTTCTGTATGTTAGTAGATGGTAGCTTAAAGCAGGCTGAAAGAAAAGCAAAATGCACCTTAAGGTGCATTCTGCTTTACTTTCAGCCTACTATACGTGGTCATCTGTCTTCAAAACTAGAAACAGGGTATGGGGTAATGGGTTAAGCAAACACTCGAATGGGCTACTAGGGTGAAGTACACATGCCAAGTGTGAGGTCTCTTATCATTTGTAGTTCCGAAGTTACTTGCAGCCTATTTGACCTCTCAATGACCTTGACCTTTGTCTGGCATGACCAAAGTTGTACCAAGCTCAGTGCGGGCTTCTTAAATACAACTTTTATTTATAGTCAGTAAGTCATTATAAATAACATTGAAAAACATAAGCTATGTATAGCCTCTTAAGCTGAGTGAAAGTCATATGTAGACCTAGTCGAAAATTATGGCCAAGGTTAAAATTGTGGACATAAAGATAAACAAACATACACACTCACACCAAAATCAATATGCCCCAACTATGTCAGGCTAGGGCATAAAACTGATAGAAAAGATTATTCTCACATTAACCCTTTCCCCCCATAGAAGCACCTTTTAGCGCATACACTTTATTCCTACGCTGAAGAAAATAGTTCCAATTTAAACAGTCGTGAATATGTTTCATAAGGAATATTTTTTTTATTCTGGCAGGTGGTATCTTAACCCTTTACCTCATAGCCTGTTTATAGTTTTGAAGACAGGTGACCACTTAAAGCAGGTTGAAAGTAAAGCAGAATAAAGCTAAAATCTGGTAGGCTATATAAAATATTTGTAATGGTAATTGTTCACGAGGTTATAAACTGGAACTATTTTCTTCAGCGGAGGAATACATTAAATACGCTAAAAGTCGCTTCTATGGGGGAAAGGGTTAAAGCAGGCTGAAAGTAAAGCAGAATGTGCCTTAAGGCACATTCCGCTTTACTTTCAACCTGCTTTAAGTAATCAACTATTTTCAAAACTAGAAACAGGCTAAGGGGTAAAGGGTTAACTAACAAATGAGAGAAGCTTTAAGTTTTCTTGGCGACAAATGGAATGTTTAACTGTAAATAAACTATGACAGACTCCTGTAGAAACATACCCACTCTAAACATCCATTCCAAATATCTGCCAAAAATAATCCACCAGCAATTAACCCATAACATGTTTCTACTACGACTATTTTTAACAAGCACCTTAGAGCTGATATCCCCTGCCGCAGCGATTGTCCAGAAGAAAGTGGCAAACTTTATTGTGGGAGGAAGGGGAAAATGGTGATCACCTGTCTTTAAAGATCAACATTCAAAAGCTTTTTACAAAGTTTTATAAAATCCAATCAATTTTGTACATTTTAAAGCCTAAACAATACAAAAAATAAAGCCGTTTGTAGCATTATAAATCTAAGTATGACAGGGGCAGGTAACTCTTGATTCAAATTCAACAGTAATTAAACACTTTCAAGAACTTATAATTGTGTGCAAGTATTATTAAAAAAATCAGAACTGTAGAATTTACTAGAGTGTAAACACATTTTCAACTCATCAAGGGCAGAGTATTCTTGACTAATTTGCACATTTTCGATAATAATTGAACTCATTCTATAAATAATAGCCATATATGATTTTTTTTTTTTTTCAAAATCCATTCACATTTGTACACAATAGCATGTAAACAATAAAGCCATGTTGAGCATTACTAAGTACATAAAGGGCAGATAACTCTTGCCACAAAGTATCCTATTTTGACAATAATTGCTACCCTTATATTTATATACATCATGTGTAAGTTAAATCAAAATCCATTAAAGACTGTAGTTTCTAGATGGTAAAAACTGTTAAATATGGGTTTTTTTACTCATCAAGGGCAGATAACTGTTGACTAGTTTCTCCGTTTTTCAAAAATGATAACAATTATTTGAAAACTAATAGCCATACATAGTTTAAGAATTGTTTTATCAAAATTCATGCATATTTATAGATACTAGGATGTAAACAATTCTAAAATAAAGCATTTTCTATCATTTCAAAGTACACCAAGGGCAGATAACTATTGCCACAAGTATCCTTTTTTGACAATAATTGCACACCTTCAAGAACTTTTACTGATAGACATCGTGTGCAAGTATCATTTAAATCCATTCATAATTGTAGTTGCCAGAGAGTAAAAACAGTTAAATATGGCTTTTTTTACTTATCAAGGGCAGATAACTCATGACTAATTTCTCCGTTTTCAACAATAATCAAATTCATTTGAAAACTAATAGCCATACATAATTCAAGAAAGTTTTTTCAAAAATCCATGCATATTTATAGGCTCTAGTATGTAAACAAAACCAAAATAAAGCATTTTCTAGCATTTCTAAGTACATCAAGGGCAGATAACTCTTGTCAGAAGTATCCTTTTTTTTACAATAACTGCACACATGCAAGAACTTGTACTTATAGACAATGTGTGCAAGTATAAACAAAATATGTTGAATACTGTAGTTGCTAGAGTGTAAAAACTGTTAAATATGGCATTTTTAACACAAAAAGGGCAGATAACTCATAAGTTCCTAAAATTTTCTGAAAAAAATTTGATTTCCCACGGTGCTCCTATGATGACAAATAAGTATGCCAAGTTTAATCCAAATCTGTTTATAGGTTTCGGAGATACAGTTGCGGACGGAAAATGTGACGGACGCACGGACGGCATTTTTAACACAAAAAGGGCAGATAACTCATAAATTCCTAAAATTTTCTGAAAAAAATTTGATTTCCCACGGTGCTCCTATGATGACAAATAAGTATACCAAGTTTAATCCAAATCTGTTCATAGGTTTCGGAGATACAGTTGCGGACGGAAAACGCACGCACGCACGCACACACGCACGCACGCACGCACGCACACACGCACGCACGCACGGACAGCCGGACGGACAGACCTAAAACAGTATCCCTCTGCCTTTCGGCAGGGGATAACAAAAGAATCAGTGCATGCAAGAATCAGAAGGCTCCTTCTAGGGCCCTATGATCAAGGTCTACACAGTTTCCAATGTGTGAATCGGATTTCTCACATAACTACCTCTGGTTTCTATAGTGAACAACTATCAGGAATATCCTTGTCTCAAACGTGTGCAAGATAAAATTTGATGATGTCGCTATATAACGTTACTATTTATAAATGTGTTTTGACCTCACCGGGGGGTTAAAAGTGCATATTGCCTTAAAAATAGCTATAAATCGTTGGTTATGTGAGAAAAAATATCTGTCGCTCATTGATGTTCAAGACAAGTTGATCTCAAACTCGTCTAGAATAGAAAAGTTATTAAGCTCGCCAAGGCTTATTTCAATTCTAGACTCAGATCAACTTGTCTTAAACATCGACTCATGACAGATCTTATATATTATACTGGTTCCCCAAAGTAAGGACTAACTCATTACCTCATAAATACACCATTTTACACCTTTAATTACTTTCTCCTCTGCAGAAAATAATTCCACTTTATACAATCATGTATATATACCATGGCAAACAATTTCTACAAATGGCGCATCCTGCTTTACTTTCAACCTGCTTTAAGTGATCACCTATCTCTAAAACTAGAAACAGTCCCATAGAGTTAAGCAATAAGTCAAGAGCCATCCTGTAGTAGGCAAATATTTATATTCAGATATTTAATGCTTTTTTTTTACAGAATGACTAATTATCGTCAAGATTTGATTTCATTTGAATTTTTATGAAACTACAGTAAAACCTCTCTAATACGACCACTAGGTTATGTTAATTATTAGGGTGTTTACGATAGGTGAGCGCTTTTAGGAGCTTTCTGTTTCACTGTCACCTTGCTTTAAGCTGCCACCTCTCTATTATACAATTAATTAGCCTTCGTTTTAGTGGTCGTAATAGCGAGGATTTACTGTACTTCATTTTTAACAGTATTTCAGTTGCATTGCAACATCCATTAGACAATCCAGCTAATTACAGGGGGAGGAATTCCCCAGAAGCCCTTTCTGCAATGTTTCATACACAAATCCGCAACTGGGTAGAACCACCAACCTTCTGCAAGCCAGCAGGAAAGCTTCGCCAAGATTGACTGTTCCTATATAATACTATAATCTCTAACATGGAAGCATATATGATACTCTGAACACATTTATGGCCGGACGGAAGAACGTGTAGGAATAATGACTTCAGATTCTTAATAAACACAGAGCTACAGATAAAAGGGAGTACTTCAAAAACTAAAATCTTTATTTCTGCATTAAACCCTATGGTGTCACTACTCATTAGAATCCTCTCTTCGAGACGATTCTAATGAGTAGTAACGCCATAGGATTTGGTGCTGAAATGAGCGTGAAAATGTTGGGTTTGTTCAGTTGTCTCCCTCTTATCTAAAGCCCTGTAAAACATGTGGATAACAATATGTATTTATGAGTGTTTATTTCTGCAAGTCAGTAGTATAAAACTCTGATATCTGCACTAGACCCCATGTTGTGACTACTCCCATAAAAGGGACATAGAAGAACAGTGTACACTCTGATCAGACGTTGCATTATCTGATTAGAGTCTACACTGTCTGCGAAAGAAACTTCAATATAAAACAAAATGAAAACTTAAATTTTGACCAGACACGCACGCCTTAGACCAAAACTGGACTGATCCAATATATAAGCATGGAAGAATTCACAGGGCACAAATGGGTTTAGTAGTTACAAAATAGGGCTTGCTGTTTGGTTGAGAAATTTAAGAGCAAATGTTGCATAATCCAGGGATCCAGTTAACCCTTTGAACCCTAGTCCCGCATATAGGCGTCCTCTTCAAACAGTGAACATGTGAATAGAACACTTGTCCTATACAAACAGTGAAGACCCAGATCAGAGGGCTCCTAAGGAGCCCTCTGATCAGGTTCTTCACTGTTTGTCATAATTCCAAACATTGACAAAAACCCTTAAAAGTCAGAAATGGACTAGACTTAAAGGGAAACTGGAATTGTCCATTTAAAGTTTCAGGGAGGAAAGAGTTGAGGGGACATTTCAAAAACTAAAATCTTTATCTCGGCATTAATCCTATGTTGTCACTACTCATTTGAATCTTCTCTTCGAAACAATTTTAATGAGTAGAATCACTATAGGATTTGGTGCTGAATTGAGCGAGAAAAAGTTGGATCTGTTCAGATTACTCCCTCTTATCTGGAGCCCTGGTAATCTTGAATAACTCACAGGAGTTTCTGACCTTGCGGAAATTATCAAATATAATGCACATTGTTATATATATCAATAAAAAATATGTATAATTTACAAAAATATATATATATATAGTATAAACACAAAAAAAAGTAAAACACGGCAGGGATATTCAATAAAATCAATCTGTTAATAATAAAACAAAAAACATCTTGTAAATGTTATACAAATGACAAATATTTTCTAACATAGAGCAAAACAGGGCTGCTATTTCTCCTGATTTTTTTCCAAATCTTCGAATTTTTATCCTAGCAGATGGTAGCTTAAAGCAGGTTGAAAGAAAAGCAGAATGTGCCTTGTGTCTAGAAATTGACTATGGTGTAAAATTGCAATTCAAAAATAGAAAATGTGGAAATCTTAGGATTTTTCATGATCAACTTATGGCAGCCCTGCAAACATGGATTAACTTATTCAGTTGTCAACATAAAAATAACCATCCTATGTGTTCTTAAATTTTTTTATAGGGGGGCATTTTAAAAATATTGAAAAATCTGCATGTTTTAAAAATAATTTTATGAACAATGACAGAAAAAAAATGCACATTTCTGACCATGGGATACCAGTGGAAACCTTTTAAGTTTAATAATCCATTACCCAAAAGATACACCAATAATTTGTTCCTCCACTGAAGAAAATAGTTTCACTTTATACAGTCATAATTCTGCACCATAAGAAATATTTTCTTAATATTTTCTATAACCTAACAGATGATAGCTTAAGGCAGCTTGAAAGAAATTTTAAGCCTCTTTACATCTTTAAAATCATTCCTCAACTAAAGAAAATAGTTCCACTTATAGTCATGGTATATATGCACCATACAATATTTGTGTCCTAGCAGATGGTAGCTTAAAACAGGTTTAAATTGGAGCGGAATATACTTTAAGGCGCATTCTACTCTATTTTCAGTCCGTTTTAAGTGGTCACCTGCCTTCAAAACTAGAAACAGGCTATGGGGTAATGGATTAATTCATTAGCTCTTAGCCTATTTCTAGCTTTGAAAACAGGTGACCACTTAAAACAGGTTGAAAGTAAAGCAGAATGTGCCTTAAGGCACATTCTGCTTTACTTTCAGCCTGCTTTAAGCTACCATCTGCAAGGAGATATAGAAAATATTTCTTCTGGTACATATTCTTGGCTGTATAAATTGGAACTATTTTCTTCAGTGGAGGAATAAATAGAGGCATAAAAAGGCGTTTTTATGGGGTAATGGATTAAGCAAACAACTGTCTTCAATTCTGAAAACAAGGTATGGTGGTCAACTGCTTCGTTGTGGACAATGTAAATAGATTATATTACAATTCTTTCTTTACAATACTTATTAAAGTATATTTACTGTAAAACAACAAAAATAGTGTCAAACATTATGTCTCAAATCAAAAATACAAAATGTGTATAGCTTTAAACACCTTCCCATAAAGAACCTTTCCCCAATAGAAGCGACTTTTAGCGTATTTAATTTATTCCTCCGCTGAAGGAAATAGTTCCAGTTCTTACCCTCATGAACAATTACCATTACAAATATTTTACATAGCCTAGCAGGTTTTAGCTTAAAGCAGGCTGAATGTAAAGCAGAATGTGCCTTAAGGCACATTCTGCATTACGTTCAACCTGCTTTAAGTGGTAACCTGTCTTCAAAACTAGAAACAGGCTATGGGGTAATGGGTTAATAGCTTTTTAAGGCCTAGCCTTTTCCTCACAGAAAACCTAAAAAGACAGTGGACACTATTCCTACATCCTGAAAGGTAGCTGCTTAAAGGCTCTTTGAAAGTAAAGCAGAAAACTCCTATAGAAGCTTTCTCCTTTCCTTTCAATATGTATTAACTCTTTCCTCCCTAAAACTTCAAATGGACAATCCCAGTTTCCACCCAGTTTCCATTTTAGTCTAGTCCATTTCTGACTTTTAAGGGTTGTTTTTGTCACTGTTTTGAATTATGACAAACAGTGAAGACCCAGATCAAAGGGCTCTGTAAGGAGCCCTCTGATCTGGGTATTCACTGTATGCATAGGACAAGTGCACTTTTCACATGTATACTGTTTGAAAAGGATGCCTATATGCGGGACTAGGGTTCAAAGGGTTAAGGGACCACCTGTCTTAAATAATGTCATGAATTTTACCATAAATATTTGCTATATCCTAGCAGGTGGTAGCTTAACGCATGCTGAAAGTACAGAAGAATATGCTTTAAGGTACATTTTGCTTTACTTTCAACCAGCTTTAAGCGTCCACTATCTTCAATATTAGAAACAGGCTATGGACTGATGGGTTATAACAAGTCATATGTCCCTGAAAGCAGTTTACATTTGAAAACTAAATCTTAAAAGACCAAATATGGAACACCTCAACATCATATAAACCATTTACACAGCTAAAAGTTGTGGCAACCAATAACCTTGTAGTTTTAACAAATGGTGACCAATCAGCTAGAAGCTGTAATTCAGCCAATCAGATCCCTTCTATTTCTGGGAAGAAATTCAAAAGAGTGATTCTATAATCGACATCCAATCAAATTGTTGCTTAAGTAGTAGTGACCAATCAGGAAGCAGCTTTAGATTAGCCAATCAGGTTCCTCCTATGCCTGGGAAGAAGAAGAAGTGTGGCAATCTGAGAGTGCTCTTGTACTCGGACATCTGACTCATCTGGTCCATCTCTATAGTCGGGCAGTGAGACACTTTCTTGGACACCAGTAAATTAACCTGAAAGCAGAACAAAGGAAAACATTTTTAATCATAACCCATTGCCCCATAGATATGCATTTTAACAACTTTAATTTATTTCTTCATGGAAGAAAATAGTTCTATCCTTTGCCATATGCACCACAAAACATTTTCCATATCCTAGCAGATGGTAGCTTAAAGCAGGCTTAAGCCTTAAAGTATACCAGAATGTACTTTAAGGTGCATTCTGCTTTACTTTCAACCAGCTTTAGGGGTTGACCTATCTGCAATACTAGAATAGACCATGGGGCAGTGGGAAGCAGGAAGATAAAAGATCGACATTGATTATCTATCAGAATGTAAAAATTGATAAGTTTTCAAACTGTGAACAATTGGAACTTCAATACCTTGTGGAAATAGATTTGCATGCCTTTACTATCTCTAGACATTCCATGGTATGCTGCTATCAAACCTAAATTAAGAGTCTCATTGCACCAACAGGTGATTGATTAACCCATGCCCCCATAAATATGCCTTTTTATGCCTTTAATTCATTCCTCAACTGAAGAAAATAGTTCCAATTTATAGTTATGAAAATTAAACATTAGAAATATTTACTCTATTCTAGCAGATGGAAGCTTAAAGCAGGCTGAAAGTAAAGCAGAATGCGCCTTAAGGCGCATTCTGCTTTACTTTCAACCTGCTTTAAGTGTTCACTTATCTTCAAAACTATAAACTGGCTATGGGGTAATGGGTTAAGTAGACTGAAAGCAGTGGCCCACCAATGAATAGCAGCTCAACCCATTACCCCATATATATGCCTTTTTACGTCTCTAATCTATTCCTTCACTGAAGAAAATAGTTCAAATTTATATTGTCATAAATATGTATCATAAGAAATATTCTTTATATTCTAGTAGATGATAACTTAAAGACATACTTGCCTATATTAAAAATGTTGAAAAATAAACTTCTTAAATACCTTGATTACTATATATTTTCTGATTTGCAATACATTTATTACCATAACAATGAATTTTCAAAAGTTCTCATTGGTAAATTATGTAAAATATAGTCCTTTCCGTACAGGCACTGTTTCAAGATTTGAAAAAACTGTCCCGAGTAGCAGTTCTTGTAGAAATTATGTTTATGTTTTTACCAGCAGCACTGTAAATGCTTTAAGTAACTAAAGCTTTATTAAATGCTTTTGTATTCACATACACTCATATATTTACAAAATTAACCAAATATTGGATGAATATTTCTCTTTTTTAGGCCAACAGAGACCCATTTTGGCTATTGGGGGAAGTATATTTTCTGCATAAAATCTAAGGGGGTAGGGTTAGAATTTTGACCATATTTCATAAATGAACATGGCGACACCTAGGTTTCTTTACACCATTTGATAAGAAATACTTTAACCTAGATGCCTAGAAAGTTTAAAGAATTTTTTACGGATTTGTTTCACATAATTGATGATTTGTGAGAATTGGCAAGAAAATGTCTTATTTTTCCGGTTTTCAACATTCATTTTAGCCGAAAAGCTCATTAAAAACATAAGAAAGAGCTTTAAAAAGTTTATTTCACATTTGCTTGTGATGAATGAATGCTAGAAAATTAAAAAGTGTACTAGAAATATGTTATTGTGTAGTAATATAAGTGCATTTGTCCCTTATGACGTTTTCTGCTCTGACAATGAGCAAATGCGGCAAACGTCACACTTTTCAAAGCAAGCTAGAGCTGAGAAAAGCAGGGCAACCCCCAATTTTTATTTTAGCAATTTGCTTATATAGACCTTAATTCAACTTGTAGAACTTTTCATTAGATTCTGTCAAATTTTTCAAATACGCAAGTATCCCTTTAAAGCAGGTATAAATTTCTACTTATTTTTCAGTCAGCTGACACACAGTGTTTACTCTGACCAGAGGGCTCCTTAAGAGGTCTACACTGTTTGCATGGGACAAGTGTAATCCTCATAGGTACACTGTTTGTAAATGAGGAGTATAACTCATCCCTAGGGTTGAATGTGTTAACCCTCCCCTTACTGCAATATCCCCTTCACCATGGGGTGGGAAGACGTTAGTGGGAACCTGTCTTTGTATGATGTACAACAGGGACCTGTTTCATAAAACTTCTTACGACAAAAATAGACGTTAGTCAAAACTTTAAAATACATTTAATTTCTGATTTCTCTATCTAATCCTGTCTTGTGAAATCTCTTTGGAATCGTCTTTTCAAGACGATTCCAAAAAGATGTCACAAGACCGGATTAGGCGGAGAAACAAATAATAATCAAGAGTTTTATAATCTGACTTATGACAACATTTGTTGTCAGGGCTCCAGATAAAGAGGTAGTTATTTCAACAAATCAAACCTTTTTCTCACTCATTTCAGCACCAAATCCTATTGTGGTGCAACTCATTAGAATCATCTCTTCGAGACGATTCTAATGAGTAGTGACACCATAGGGTTTAATTGAGAAATAAAGATTTTAGTTTTTGAAAAACTACCCTTATCTGGTGCTCTGTGTCGTAGGAAGTTTTATGAAACGGGCCCCAGTCTACCCACCCTGTTCAGCATAGTACAGACATCCTCACAGCGAGCATACTTCTGGAACACCTGTACCAGGGCCTCGACATACCAACTTCCTCGATCCCTGTTCCTCCAAGCATAGTAACCTATATAGAGAAATAGACATTATTCTTGAACAAAATGATTGCCTGCTTTAATCATTTCCTCTAGCTTTGTTTGTTTGTTGAAGTCTGTTTCTGTCCTCTATACACTGAGAGGATTTTCTAACTGTCCACTTTTTAAACTTATATTTTTCGAAACAGGAAATGGGTTCAAATGGCACACTGACGTAATCAGTTTTATTTCAAATACTAGGTTGAATGTGCATTGTTTTGAATTTGTGAACTTTGAGTCTCTCTCTACGTTACGTCACACCTCCAAATTCAATGATTAAGGTATTTTGCACGTGCGAAGCGTGTGTGGGGACATTGGTAAACACGGCTTTTGATTATTTGTTGGTCATCAATCGTCCTAACAGAAAAACATTTAACATGTCAAGAAGTCGGGTTGTACGAATCAAAAGGGAACTTGAAATGTTGTATTCAGAGCCAACCTGAAATACCAAGTTAACCTCATGGACGTTTTATGTCCTTTGTGCCCTAAAACCGTTTACATAAGCTAAATATAAAAATCAATATCTTATTTCACCAACTGCAACTCAATTTAACATTTTGTTTGCCAGTATCTGCTTGTTTTGAGGAAATTTTGTCTGACCGGAAGTGTAGAGACTAACGTCATTAGCGCCTACAGATGAAAAACTCACGTATACTGAATCTTTCATTTTGGTAATCACACACTCGCTGGTATGTTTCCACGTGTCTACGGTGACTGCTTGAGCATGTCTTGACCATCCAATATGTCAAAATAGCGTAACGTAATTGTGTTAAAGGCATCAGCCCCAATCGTTTAAATGCAAAATTATAACTCGACTGCTCAAAATTCACTTTTTTTTTGGATAGTTTTTTGTGATACATTAACATTGTATATGGCAGAAGCTTTTTAGGATGGCATTTTTTAAGTATAATGTTTTCTGTAAATGTCACTAAACCACCGCTGACAGCTAGTGGCATTTTGGTATTTTACATAATGTAAGAAAACAGACCAGGGGTTGACTCAATTGTGGGTTTTTTTCAGTTCCATTTGAACAATATTCCATGATCAGTACTTACATTGTATTTTTTCAAACTAATCATTTGAGTGCTGCATATGTCACATTGAAAGCTTGTAGCCCTACAGACAAATGTACTTCATGACATTGTAACTTATCATTTTCGGGTTAGGTTCCAATTTCATTCATATTTTCCATAATTCTTGATCATTTTTATTGAAACCTTTTTTCCTATTAGAAAACATCTTCATCTCATGGAAAATGTATTTTTTGGCATCCGGATGAACTAGTTTTAAAAGTAGCACCTTTATATCTAATTGGACGTTTAGAAAATCCTTTCAGTGTATACAGTCGAACTTCGATATCTCAAAGTTGGTTTTGTCGAACATACCCGTATTTCAAAGTTAAAACGTGGCTATGTAGGGTGATATTGGTGCATTGGGAATAGTGCAAGGCAACAACTGTATAAGTATCTAAGCATTTGAGTAAGCGGTGTTGCCACTAGACGGAATGGTAAAATCTAGTTAACCTAGTTACCGACAGACACAAGAACGGAAGTACAGGTGAACTGGACAATCACTAAATACCTCCGCTAAATATAGATTCCAGGGGGTATAAACAATTTCTAAGAGTTAAATAAGGGCCTGCCATAATTCAAAATTTACCCTTTCAACCCTTCGTCTGCGAAAAACATCAAAATAAAAAATTGGCACTTATATACAAATTGTTTCCGTTTTTAGTACTTTAGTATTTAAACCAGGGAAAATTTGTATGAGTGCCAAACAGGATTTAGGATTTAGGTTTGTGTCTTTTTACGCTAAAACAACCAGGGGGGGGGAAAGTGTGTAGAAAAACAAATTGAATCCTGAAAATTGAAAAATTGAAACCGGGAAGTACTCGATGCATATTATTAGACTGTTTGCCACTCTGACCCAGTTTTGAAAATAAAGAAATTTAGAAATTATTTAGAACAGTAACAATTGTTTCAGCCGACAATGATTACTTCGAGGCTAAAGAAGTTACTGATTACATACACAAACAGTGCATACCCTGATCAGAGGGCTCCTAAAGGAGCCCTCTGATCAGGGTCTGCACTGTTTCATAATTTCATTGGATTTTAGTTTTCAAACCATAAATGTAACAGAAGACTGGTTCAAAATACCTGTACTAGAAAAGTCCAAAAGATTATAAATACAGTGGAGAATCTGTTATTCTTTTCCGTTTAAACGCAAACTTACGCAAACGAAAAGCACTAAAACGTAGAAATGTACAACTTTTGGACAATTCTGATAATTCATGTTTATCTTGGTGGCAAACAGTTTGGAGCATGATCAGACGCCAGGTCACCCGGCGTCTGATCTGGCTCCAAACTGTTTGCACTGCAAATAATAGTTTTAGCGTAAACGCGTTTATTGGGAAAGAATATCACATCCTCCACTGTACCCACAAGAGATATATAGAGTTGAAAGGGTTAATGTACGAAACTTCTACATACCATTCTGGGTGGGGTAACAGATGAGCATGTCAGACATGGAGGGCACCTGTCTGATTCTGGCGTCAGACCCATCATGTTCGTCAGGGCTGTACTGTACTCCACGGTCCAAAGCCCCTGAAAATGCCATCATCGTTGTACTAACCCATTACCCTATAGTCAAATGTTTCAAGTTTTGAAGACAGGTGATCACTTAAAGCAGGTTTAAAGTAAAGCAGAATGTGCCTGAAGGCACATTCTGCTTTACTTTCAGCCTGCTCTAAGCTACCACCTGCTAGAATAATTGTAGAATTTCTTTCTTTCAATTCATATTCATTTATCTTAAACTGTTTAAATTCAAGCTATTTTCTTAAGTGGAAGAATATATTAAAGGCGTAAAGAGGTGTATTTATGGGGTAGTGAGTAAAGCCATTAATTACCAAGTACAGTTAAACTCACTTAAAAACAAACTCCTCGCGCTGTTTAATTTATTTTATTGTATCCAAATTTTGGTATATCAGGTCCCTTTACTTTATGTTAGTTAGCAATGGGGAATAAAGTTTCTTTTGCTATACCCAATATTTAGTTATATGTGAGCTTCATTGTATATGCATTTTAATGTCTTTGATGTAAGCTAACAATGAAATCAAATTAAAAACTATCTCAGCTACTTGGATATGTAAACTTGGGCGCGTTTTCCTAAAGGCACATTCTGCTTTACTTTCAGCCTGCTTTAAAGGGACTCGCAACCGGATGGTGTACTTGTCAAAATAAAATAAAATACTCAAATAAAAGCAAATTTGTGGCATTATTTGGCTTCTGACATTAAAAAAATATGATCAGTCCAAAAAAAGTCTCAAGAATCGTCACCGAATCTTAGATTTTTAGATATTTTCCATCGTTTTTCTATACCGACTAGTAGACGGTATAGTTGTTGTTGTTGCTTCTCTACAAGGGCTCAGACATAAACACGAGCCGAATTACGCAGTTGTATGCACTTTCGATCGCTACACATTGAAATACCTTAAATCGATCCGAGATAAACGCGGATAGTTCCGTGGTCCATTGGTCTAAGCGGTTTCCCCTATTTTGCCTTCTGTCCGACAATGCCGGGCCCCGGGTTCGAATCCCACCAGAGACCAATATTTTTTTTTATTGAAATACATTTTTTTTAAACAGAATTTCTTATCCTAAACTAATTCTTTACCATTTATATAAGCGTTTGACACATATTTACAAATTACTATTTTTAATGCACCATCTGGTTGCGAGTCGCTTTAAGCTACAGTTTGCTAAATTATAGAAACTATTTCTCATGGTACATATTCATGCTGTATACCTACATTCTTCTGTGGAAGAATAAATGAAAGGCGTAATAAAGGCGTATTTATGGGGTAATGGGTTAAGGACTACAGTTTGACATACCTCCTCTACAGGCCTGTATGATGAAGAGTTTCGGTTTGCCACGGAGATTCTCACAACAGGTGTTATCGAACAGCGAGAAGACTGCATCGAGTTCAAACTTCTTGCCATCTGATCCAAATATATAGCCTTCCTCCCCGTGACTGAGAATACACACGACCGTGCAGTCGCCAGTCTTGTGAGAAGGCAGCTGGGAGAAGTCCTGAAGCTTTAGTACCATCTCCTGTAACCAAATAAATACATTTTACACAGAGCTCCAGATAAGAGGGAGTAAACTGAACAAATTCAAAATTAAATCTCTCATTTCAGCACCAAATATGGTGTTCCTACTCATTAGAATCGTCTCCTCGAGACGATTCTAATGAGTAGTAACACCATAGGGTTTAAAGCAGAAATAAAGATTTTAATATTTGAAAAATTTCCCTTATCTGGAGCTCTGTTTACACCTCTCAGAGCTAGAGTTTGTTTTGTTTGTTAACGTCCGTTTCTGCCATCTATGGGCTAACTGAACTCCAGAGAGACAGGAGGGGATACAGAGAACTGGGCCGCGATACCCTACTCTATTATCGTAAGAGTTCTCTGGTTCTTTTAGATGCCAAGTGTAAAGCACTCATTCATCGGACCTCCGTTTATAAAGTCTCACCTGAAGGACTCGGTCTGGCGGGGGATTGAACTCGCAACCCCTGATGGTGTAAGCTCAGAGCTAGAGATCTAAAAAATTAACATCTTTATTTCTGCATTGAACTCTATGGTGTCACTTCTTATTAGAATCTTTTCTTCGAGACGATTCTGACACCATAGAATTTAGTGCTGACATGAGTGAGAAAATGTGGAATTTGTTCAGTTTTTTCCCTCTTATCTGAAGCCCTGACCTCTCTATTACCACCACTAAAGGGTGTTATATATTTGGTATTTTTTTTAGGAGCTTTCTGTTTTACTGACACCTTGCTTTCAGCGGCCACCTGTCTTTAATATAAAACAATTATATTATAAAGAGTTGTTCGTGTACACAGTAACATTTCATTCTTTTATCACGTATAAATCCCACTCCTGTAGTTTAATAATTAACCCTTAGTCTGCCACTCACGACTATAGCTCCATTATCAAACAGCTTGGATCCGGATGAGTTTCTCGGCGTCTTATCCGGATCCAAGCTGTTTGACACTCGCACAACATTTTCAGCAATTTTGAGCATCTTTGAAACTTGAAGCAGACGAGAAATATAGCAGACGACAATTTATTTGGCGGGCTAAGGGTTAAGCCATGTAATATTTGTGGTAATATACAGTGTACTAGTGTAATAAAGCTGGTCACAAGCACTGCATGAAGATGGACACAAAATGACATAATTTGTGATGCCTATACCATAAACAATGCCATGTTTTGACGAAAAATATATATATATTTAAAATGCCGGCTTCAATAAACTACATCAGTTTCTTAACACATATATATGTCACAAATAGAATCTCACATTCATGCATATGCTCATTGCTTATAAATCATGTTAGATAAATAAATAGAATCTCACATTCATGCTCATTGCTTATAAATCATGTTTGATAACTACAGTAGAACTTCGATATCTCAAACTTGTTTAAATCAAACTATCCAATAGTTTGACATATAAACTTGCATTATTTCATGCTCTGTTAAGTCTAACATACCCATATTTCAAAGTTAAACGCTGCTTAGCCTTCATTTTACTAGTTGTAATAGAGCGGTTTTATTGTATGTCAGAGCACCAGATAAGGGTAGTTTTTCAAAAACTAAAATCTTTGTTTCTGAATTAAACCCTATGGTTCATTAGAATCGTCTCTTCGAGACGATTCTAATGAGTAGTAACACCATAGGATTTGGTGCTAAAAAGAGTGAGAAAATGTTGGATTTGTTGAAAAAACTACCTCTTATCTGGAGCCCTGTATGTCACATTACCTTTGCTGTCAGGCCATCTTGGTCATTGTACACTGTCACATCAAAATGGAGCTGACACAACAAGTTATGAAGGTTATCCCTGTCGATGTCCGTGCCACGTCTAGCCGACTTCCCAACCACCTCATTCACGTTCATGATAAGAGCCTTCCCACGAGGAATACTTCGCATTTTGTAAGCCTGTAGAGTGAATAGAGGAAGGTGAAAACATTTCATTCAATAGTTACATTCATGATAAGAGCCTTCCCACGAGGAATACTTCACATCTTGTATGCCTGTAGAGTGAATAGAGAAAGGTGAAAACATTTCATTCTAAACAGTTACCTTGAGTTTTTTTCGTGGAATTAATACAGAAAGTTTAAAACATTTTAATTCTAAACAGTTATCTTAATGTTTTGAACTCTCGTAATGCAGTGTCTGAACTGGACTGGATCCAAACTGTTTGACAGGCGACAGCTTAAAACAGGATGAAAGTAAAGCAGAAAGCCACGTTATAGTTTAGCAGCCACCTGCCTTAAACCACTCATTATCCCTTACTTATAGGGCGTAATAGAGGAGTTTACAGGGCTTCAGATAAGATGGAGTAAACTGAACAAATCCATTTAATTACTCATTTCAGCATTAAATCCTATGGTGTGACTACTCATTAGAATCTTCTCGAAGAGAAGATTCTAATGAGTAGTGACACCATAGAATTTAATTCAGAAATAAAGTTTTTGGTTTTTGAAAAATATACTCCCCTTTTCTGGAGCCCTGGATTTCACTGTATTACTCTTCTTAACCCTTTACCTGATAGAAGCGCCCTTTAGCGCATTTTAATTTATCCCTCCACCAAAGAAAATAGTTCAAGATTATACAGGCATGAACATGTACAATTAGAAATATTAATTATATACTAGCAAGTAATTACTTAAAACAGGTTGAAAGTAAAGCAGAATGCTTTAAGTGGTCACCTGCCTTCAAATCTAAAAACAGGCTATGGGGTAAAGGGTTAAGAGCAAAGTTGCAGAATTGAGTCATATTAAACACCCACCTGCTTATAATTGGTAAGGTAAAACTGCCGTGTACTGTGTTCAACCATAACATTGATTGGTCCATCTGTGAGGTCTATTTCAGGGTCATCCATCACCCCTAGCAGCGACCCCTGCTGGGTCATCTCCACATGCCTGTCTGTTTCTATCACAACGGATGGCTGCGATGGTAATCGCTTGGCAACATCTATCACTGGAATAGTAACCATCCTGTTTGCTTGCTCATCCAGGAACTTAACTGAAGTTAGTTTCCCTGGAGTGGATGGAATGTTTTCAACATCCTCTCTGAATCTTTTGGCTGAAATGAAATCATAGCTTGCTTGCAAATTGTCTTTTTTTTTTACTTTCAATAATAAACAACTTGTATAACTAGACTACAAAATCCACATAACAGTTATGGCGGATTGAAATTATATAAGGAAGTTTGTTAGTGTAACACTAACAAACTTCCTTATATAATTTCAATCCGCCATATTAGCAAGACACGAAAGACAATTGCTATTAATCTGTCTAAAATTCTGCCAAATTACTCCCCTTTCATAATAGAACAGAAGAATAGAGTATTTCAATCTTTTGATACATATGAATTCAAATTTTTACCAAGAAACAGACAATTTTCTTTTAAAGTTTATGTAATTTCCTTGCGTTTCATATACGGTTTCTATGGTAAACATAGGAGTTTTCATGGTAAACAAGTAAATTTTCGAAACTGAAAGTACACAGTATGCAATATATACACTGCGTCCGTCTGTGTCAAAGCGAGCACATCGCATTGCCAACACGAACTGGTACACACTTATAACCATATCAGATTTATTATCAGTCAGAACGATTTAAAGAGTAACGAAATAAGATATATGCAGTCTATTATGGTAATAGTTTTTGAATTTATTTGCGCCGCTATCACGAGACCCCATTGAAATGAATGATAGTGTGGCAAAGAGCAGGTGCTCACACTGACTTCCGCTGCGTTGAAATATTGCTAGCGCGTTTAGCGAAAGTGTGTAAGTGCATAATATGGATCCTGATGAGATGCTGAATAAGGCGACATCTCATCAGGATCCAAACTATTTGCAAAGGTGATTATGGTTTCAGTGCTAAAGTGTTAAAGTTACTGTAGAATAGATATGCACATTCTGCTTTACTTTCAACCTGCTTTAACCCTTTCCCCCATCGAGGCACCTTTTAGCGCATTTAATTTATTCCTCTACTAAACCACATAGTTTCAATTTAATCAGTCAGGATTATGTATTATAAGAAATAGTTTCCATATTCTAGCAGATGGAAGCTTAAAGCAAGGCCTTAAGGCACATTTTGCTTTACTTTCAACCTGCTGTAAGTGGTCACCTGTTTTCAAAACTAGAAACAAGCTATTGGGTAATGAGTTTTTAATTATCAAACACTATGATGTTACTGCACAAGTAGTCACATCAAAAGGAGTGTGCAAACATGATGATTTCAGCTTTGGAAATACTCCCCTCATCTTCACCTGTATGATTTCCTATACTCTTACCCATATACTAGCAGTGCTCAATATTGTAGGCAAGATGGCTCAATGATCAGGGAAGTAAATGTACAGTCGGCTGAACGATCATTCGGACTGAACGTAGACTATAACTTGGTGGGTTTTTTTTCACCTGTGTGATTTCAAAGTCTCTTACCATCTGGTTCTTGTAATTCTGCAAATGGCCTTTTATTCATCGTGTCTGTAATAAAATAAAAGAGAGAACAAGTTGTAAACTATACAGTTACAGGTAGGGTATAAATCACAGGGCTCTAGAGAAGGGGAGTATTTCAGAAACTTAAATCTTTATTTCTGCTTTAAACCCTATGGTGTCACTACTCATTAGAATTGTCTCAAAGAGACAATTCTAATGAGTCGTAACACCATAGGATTATGTGCTGAAATGAGTGATTTAATGTTGAATTGTTCAGTTTACTCCCTCTTATCTGGAGCTCTGGACGATTCAAAAACTAAATTCTTTATTTCTGCTTTAAACCCTAAGGGGGTCCTACTTATTAGAATCGTCTCAAAGAGAGATACATCATACATTGTACACATTCTATATTTTTATTTCCCCATCTAATCTTGTCTTTTGGCATCTCTTTTGAATTGTCTTTTCAAGACGATTCCAAAAAGATGTCACAAGCCAGGGTTTTCTGCAGAAATAAATAATACTTGAGAATTTGATGACTTACAACAATATTTGTTGTACAATGATTTGTAAGACGGGCCCCTGTAGGGGACTCATTAAATTTAAAATTTAAAATAAAAAAATTCATCCTAGAATTTTTTTAAATAATTCAGCATCATAACAAGACTGCGTTCAATAAACGCTTATGCCCCCGGTGGCATCCTTGACAATATATTCTGAATATTTTCTAAGTCCAAACTAGGTCAAGGTCAAAATCAAGGTTGGGTAATACTGGTGGATTGGTAGTGATCCAAGGTAATAACTGTATAAGTATCAAAGCATTGTAGTCAGTTGTGCTGATGCTAGACGAAACGGTAAAATCTAGTTAACCAAGAAATAGCCTATTCAAAATATTCTAAGTCCAAATTAGGTCATGGTCAAGGTCAAAACCAAAGTTTGGGGATATTGGTGGATAGGGAATGTTCCAAGGCAACAACTGTATAAGTATCCAAGCATTTGAGTAAGCGGTGTTGATGCTAGACGAAACGGTAAAATCTACTTAACCTTGTTACGGACACACGGACGGACGTTCTCACAGTTGGACATTTGTTGGGTATATTTTTTGTTTAAAAGTACCCAACAGTACACTAAAATACCCAACAATAACAATAGGGCAATCACGGAATGAATGGAATCTATTGTTCTCCCTACCCAACAAAGGACCTTTCGTGCGCTCGGACGGACTGACGGACAGGGCGATTACTATATGCCTCCGCATCTGTCGATGCCGGGGGCATAAAAAGAAAATTATAAGAAAGGTAAGGTACCGCAGTTTTACAAAACTTAAATCCTTTACCCCATAGCCTGTTTCTAGTTTTAATGACAGGTGACCACTTATAGGAGGTTGAAAGTAAAGCAGAATGTGTCTTAAGGCACATTCTGCTTTACTTTCAGCCTCATTCAAGCTACCATATGTTCAGAATAATTATAGAAAATATTTCTTACAGTACATGTTCATGACTGTATAAAGTGGAACAATTTTCTTCAGTGGAGAAATTAATGATTTGATTTGTTTGTTAAAGTCCATTTCTGCCATCTTTGGGCTAATTGAATGCCCCAGAGAGAGGGCAGCAGATACAGAAAACCCTACTCTTATTATCGACAGAGTTCTTTGTTTCTTTTAGCTTTTAGATGCCCAGTGTGAAGCACTGATACATCAGACTTCAGTTTTTATAAAGTTTCATCCGAAAGGCTTGGTTCAGCGACGAATAAATTAAATTCGTACAAATGACTGTATCTATGGAGTAAAGGGTTAAGTCAAATACTAAAGAATAAAACCTCTCATTGACATACCAACACTGTCGTTCCGTTTCAGGCTCTGTATGTTATGGTAACCTCCCCTTACTTCTAGCTCTTCATTCAGTGAGGTAACAAACTGTTTACTGCTTGGAACCATCTCCACATGCCGAGGTAAGGACATCATTTCCCGTGGGATATAGCTATCAGACGGACCTTCTACCTCTCTATGCCTTGGAATGTCTCGAATATCTCGACCAATAAACGGTCGATGTGGTGATGACGATATGCTTGCTAGTTCTCGGTCATGATGCTGAGATATTGCTGATGTCAAAGCAAAGTTTCTATCACCATCTGTGATACTAAAATGTTTATCTGGGCTTGAATGGACTTCTTGAATGGGACAGTGACCATTAGAGGAATGTTTGGGTGATGAGCGACTTAGAGTTTGAAATGAAAATGGGATTGATTGCTGCTTGATGTGTGAGTCTATATGACTGGAGGAGAGAGGGGACATTTCTGACTGGAATGAACGAAATAAGGGTGACGATAACAAGTGCTCTTTACTCGGTACTGAATCTGTCACGTAACTATCCCCTCTGTATATACTACTTAAACCACTCGTCTTAGACGGGGACATCTCTGATAAAAGTCTTTCTTTTTCAATATTAGCTAAAGTTGGATTGGCAAGTATTGAATACACCGAGTTTGAAACTAAGCCAGGATTTCTTAATATGTTCTCATACTGGAACCGAGTGTCATGCTCATCTTGACTGGGCCTGCCGTTCACACTCGCAATCGTTTCTGACAAGCCTGGCTCAATACTTCTACGGTAAATCTGCTGCTGGTACTCCTCTCTAATTGACATGGTACCCGGCTCGGCCCCACTGTTGGAGCCGGGAGCCTCCTCTTTACTACTTCCTGTCTTCTCCCCTACAGTGTCTTCACTAACAGTACTAGAACTAGACGACTCCTGCACACTAACACTTTTATTGTCATTCTCAGTCTCTTCCAGGGCCTCTGGTTTTAGGTAGAGAGTAACTATTTCTTCCTGGAAGTCCTCCTGCAGGGCCTCACAGAACAGGTCAAAGGCTTTACTCCCACATGACGGCAGTCTGTCAAGAAGGGCCTCAATCTGTTCATCCAATGTCTTGCCATTCTGAAAATAAAATATCTTCATACACGTACATGTAGGTACAATAATAACCCTAAGTATTGGACCAGTCAGGCCTCAACAAACAGTGTAGATCCTGATCAGACTGCTCCCTCAGGAGCAGTCTGATCAGGGGCTACACTATTTGCCATTCAGTTTGCACCTTTTGGACTAACGTGTGATAAAATCAGTAAGTTTTAATTTTACGTAACGATTATTAGCACTGATACATCTGACAAGGACTTTTTTGAAGTCTTATCTGAAGGACTTGGTCCGGCGGGGGATCGACATCACAACCCATGGCATCGTAGTTGAGTGAGCTACCACAGGACTACGTCTGCTGGTACTATTTTCTTGGACAGTGAAGGTATAAATTAAAGGCATAAAAATGCTTATCTATATAGTGTGAACTTCACAGAAGGTTAATACATCTAAATTACCTGCATTCAAAGTTATTCCTATCTTCCATAGCCGACATTGCAAATCACAAGTATCTAAGTGCATGTTAAAGACAGGATACTGCTTAAAACATTACCCCATAGCCTGTTTCTAGTTTTGAAGACAGGTGACCACTTAAAGCAGGTTGAAAGTAAAGCAGCATGTGCCTTATGGGGCATTCTGCTTTACTTTCAGCCTGCTTTAAGCTACCAGCTGCTAGAGTATAGAAATTCTATCTAATGTTAAATATTCACAACTGTATAAATTGGAATTATTTTCTTCAGTGGGTGGGTAAATTTGAGGTGTAAAAAGGTGTAGTATGTGGTAATGAGTTAAAACAAGATAAAAGTAAAGCAGAAAGATCCTTAAGGAGCTCTCTGATTTACCTTCCCTTTGCTTTAGGTTTCCATCTGTATTCAACCGCATCAATCAACATTCACTTGTGGTTCTTATTTAGACCAGTATTTATTAAACTACACAGAATTCCAAGTAGACTGGTTTATGTTCTGGTAACTCAAATGATCCACAACTTTTCATAAAAAATATTAGCTATAGCTTAGCAGATGATAGCTTAAAGCTTATGGCACATTCTGCTTTACTTTCAACCTGCTTTAAGTGGCCACTTGTATTCAATACTAGAAACTGTCTATGGGGTAATGGGTTAAATCAATGACCGTACCTGTATAGACCTGACCATGCGCTGAGTAAGGACTTTCTTGGCAATCAGCTGAGTGAAGAGGCCATCCCGTATATTGAGGTTCTCAACCAAAGTGGCCCTCTGGGAGACCATGATATCCTTGTGCCTTTTCTCCATCTGTGATAAACAAACAAGATTTCTTTATTCAGCAGGGCTGCCATAAGTTGACATGAAAATTCCTAAGATTTCCAAATTTGTATTTTTCAAGTGCGATTTTACGAATTGTACCTTAACATCATCGTCTGTTTCTATGTTTTGTTGACACGTGGCTGCTTAAAGCAGACTGGAAGTAAAACAGAATGTTAAGGCGCATTCGGCTTTACTTTCAGCCTGCTTTAAGCTACCATGTACAAGAAAAAAATGCGAAGATTTAGGAAAAATCCGGAGAAATGGCAGCCCTGATTCAGTAATTAACCCATTTACTCCATAAATATGCCTTTTTACGCCTCTTCTTTATTATTCCACTGAACAAAGAAGATCCACTTTATAAAGCCATGATTGTTTATCATAGGAACTTTTTTCTGTATTCTAGCAGATGGTAGCTTAAAGCAGGCTGAAAGTTAAGCAGAAAGCGCCTTACTTTCAACCTGCTTTTAGTGGTCACTTCTCTTCAAAACTAGAAACAGAAACAATTGGGTAATGGGTTAATGTAAACACATAGTTTCTTATTACATATCAACATAATCATGACAATATAAACATCGGCAAGTGTCAAGAACTTCATAACAATCATCACTTGCATGATTTACCTTAAAGTAACAAACATGTATATTATTTCAAGTTGAATATTTGTTCTAATCTCTGTAAGTTTTTACACAGAGTTAATGATGTTATTACATATTGAGATACTTAAATAGTATTTGATATGACAATCATTGTTTAACCCATTACCCCATAGCCTGCTTCTAGCTTTGAAAACTGGTGGCCACTTAAAGCAGGTTGAAAGTAAAGCAGAATGTGCCTGAAGACACATTCTGCTTTACTTTCAGCCTGCTTTAAGCTAGCTGCTACCATCTGTTAGGATATAGGAAATATTTCTTGTGGTACATAATTTGACTGTATAAAGTGGAACAAATCTCTTCAGTGGAGGAATAATTTGAAGGCGTAAAAAGGTGTATTTATGGGGGAATGGGTTAAACGCTTCAGGTAAAACTTACTCGATTTGAATAGCATTTTAGTAATTTCAGTTTGCATAAGTGAAATAAATTTTAAACTAGAGGGATGGCTTTGTCTGTAGGACAAAGTAAGTACTGTATAATTATGTGGGAGGGACGAACCGACGAACGAACGGGGGTAAAACAGTATAAAAAATCTTGTAATAAAGAAACAATACTAGTATTTCTGTCAAATTAGAAATGACAGCTAGAGAAGAAAACCCCAGACTAGGGTATTGCCATGAGAAATAGTAAAGAAACTAGATATATATCATGATATTAGCCCCTTTTTTCATGGTTTTCCGGAAAAGTGGCGGGCCTTTAATTAAGACAGGTGAATTTCATGATGAAGATGAACCTTTCAGGGTTTTAAACACCAAATTTAACAACTTTTCTGCAAAACATTGTTTTTTTGAAACACTGGGAAAATTTTACCAAATTTTGAGGAAAAAGGTATATTACTGTTCCTTGGGAATGAAGCCCAATTTCGACCTCGATATGACTGTAATATACTATATACAACACGGTTCTAGATAAATGTAGGTAAACTGATCATTTCCAAAACTTTCTACTTTGACCCATTACCCAATAAATGCTTTTTTACGCTTTTAAATTTAATTTATTCCTACACCGAAGAAAAAACTTCCAATTTGTACAGTCATGAATAAGATTGTATAATAAGAAATATTTTTATATCCTCAGCAGATGGTGGCTTAAAGCAGGCTCAAAGTAAAGTAGAATGTGCCTTAACCTGCTTTACCTAGTCAACTATCTCCAATACTAGAAACCGGCTATGGGGTAATGGGTTATGTCTCCACTAAATCGTATGTTGTGAACGTCATTAGAATTGTCTCAAAGGACGGTACCGGGGAATGGACTTGTTCCCAATTTGACCCGTACCCTTCCCAATCCAAAGAATTCAAAGTTCATTGCTGATTGATGGGGGTAATGTGGTTGGCGTTTTGGGGGCTGTCTTTTGTATGTTTATTCATGTTTATTTTAGATCTAATTATAGTTATTTTTTATTTGTCGATGGCCTGCATTAGGCGCTCTGCCATTATCTATATCAGTCGGCAATCTTTAGCCGGTCGGTTCATTGCTGATTGATGGGGGTAATGTGGTTGGCGTTTTGGGGGCTGTCTTTTGTATGTTTATTCATGTTTATTTTAGATCTAATTATAGTTATTTTTGATTTGTCGATGGCCTGCATTAGGCGCTCTGCCATTATCTATATCAGTCGGCAATCTTTAGCCGGTCGGTTCATTGCTGATTGATGGGGGTAATGTGATCGCCGTTTTGGGGACTGTCTCTTTATATGTTTATTCATGTTTTATTTCAGATCTAATTGTAGTTATTTTGTCGTTTCTGGATTTGTAGGTACATTTATGTTATTTCATGTAAAGCGCTTTTGAACGCACAACCCCTGTGTGAAAAGAGCGCTATATATAAATCTGGTATAATAATAATAATAATAATACAGGACACATTCCCAATCCAAAGAAACACTTTTCACAGTTGACTAAGCACATGTACGTTTTCCCTTAATACATAATAAAGTTAACAAACCATTAATATTCTAGCAATCTCATGAGATAAGAGGGGGTAAACTGAACAAATCCAACATTTTCTCACAGATTTCAGTACCAAATCCTATGGAGTTACTACTCGTTGGAATCGTCTCAAAGAGACGATTCCAATGAGTAGTGACACCATAGGGTTTGATTTAGTTTTTGAAATACTCCCCTTATCTGGACCCCTGATGACTGTGTAATTAGCTTCCGCAGATTTTTGGTAACGGCGACCTGCAAAAGAAATGGCCTTCTTCTAAATTAATGTAACTGGAACCAAAAGAAGAGGGTCTGAAGGCCCTGATATTGCTCACCTTTTGTAATGAAGCCTGATAGCTTTACCTTTGAATTTCACCCGTTTTATTCCAAATCCATTCAAATTTGTAGTATAGCATGTAAACAAAATTGGAATACCGCCTACTCTAGCATAGTAGAGTACATCAAGGGCAGATAACTAGAGCCAAAATAATACTGAAATGAAGCCTTTTCTAGGATTTCAAAGTATATCAAGCACATATAACTCTTGCAACAATGATTATATTTCAACAATAATTGCACTCCTAGAGAACTTATAGCTATATACAATTATACATTGTGTGCAAGTATAATTAAATTCCATTGAAAACTGTAGTTGCAAGAGTGTAAACACTGTTATATCTGAGCAAGTTTGAGAAAGATTGGTCACAAAGTGTTGCCTCTAGAGTGTAAACACAGTTAAAGACATTACATGACCAAGCTTGGGTGGCAACACCTACACCGTAGAAAGTTTGAGTCAAAGCATGGAGCCCATGCAGTTACTCGGCTAGCGTCTAGGCAAATAATCATTCAGGCATCTCATGTGAGGCCCGCACCTAATATTTGATAGCTTGGTTAGTAAAACCCATTGAAAAACCTATTGAGATCTATTATGTAAGGGCCTCTATTCAAAGCTTCAGATGGCTGAGCCGTTACCTGAGCAATTTTCACGTGATCTACCTGTATTTTCACACCAAAAGAGAACAATGAGGGGTGAATCAGTGAATGGACTGGCTTAATGTCTTTAAATATGGCATTTTCACCCCGAGCTAGCTCAGGTGAGCTTAAAAGTATAGGTCAACTGAAAGGTCTTGACACAAAGGGTGTTGAGTCAAAGCAGGGCTCCAGATAAGAGGTAGTTATTTCAACAAATCCAACATTTTCTCTCTCTTTTGCTCACCAAATCCTATGGTGTTACTACTCATTAGAATCATCTCGAAAACTCGATTCTAATGAGTAGTGACACCATAGGGTTTAATTCAGAAACAAAGATTTTAGTTTTTGAAAAACTACCCTTATCTGGTGCTCTGTCAAAGTATGAGGTAAATTCATTGACTAATATTAGGGAGTTATAGTCAATGCTAGAGTTTTGGGGAAATTAGATCCTCAAGGACAAGGTCACTGAGGGCCAGGGTCAAGATCAAACAATAATTTGTCATTCCCTCTCCACTTTTGTATATGTAGCTGGGGATTAACACATTGAGTATACATGTACAGTCAAAACTTGAGAATTTAAACTCACTTTAGTTTGAAAATACCTATTAGCTTAGCCACGTTTTAACTTTTAAATTAGGTTTGACTTAACCCTTTCCCACATAGCCTGTTTCTAGTATTGAATATATGTGTCCACTTAAAGCAGGTTGAAAGTAAAGCAGAATGCGCTTTAAGCGCATTCTGCTTTACTTTCAACCTGCTTTAAGCTAGTATCTGCTAGAATATAGAAAATATTTCTTATAATACCTATTCATGACTGTATAAATTGAAACTATTTTCTTCAGTGGATGAATAAATTAAGTGTGCTAAAAGGCGCTTCTATGGGGGAAAGGGTTAAGCATGATCTGGTTGATTTTAACAATACATTGCAAAATGTGTAGATACAATGACAAACAGTACAGATCCTGATCAGAGGGCTCCTGCAGGAGTTTACACTGTTTGCAAAGGACAAGTTGACAACAGGGGTAGAAAGTTCTACTTGTCCTGCATGCTTTTTCCCCTTCATTGTCTATTGTGCAGGGTGGTTTTTTTCTCAACTTTCAGGGCTCCAGATAAGGAGGGTATTTCAAAAACTAAATTCTTTATTTCTGCTTTAAACCCTATGGTGTCACTACTCATTTGGTGCTCAAATAAGTGAGAAAATGTTGGATTTGTGCAGGTAACTCCCTCTTATCTGGAGCCCTGACTTTTTTGGTTTGCCTTCATCATATTTTATGCAGGACAAGTAAGAAATTTCAGTCTTCCCCTTAGGTTTTTCAGACCAATTGTCCGAAAATGACACAAACTGCCTTTGTTCACTGTAATACATGTATATGCCATATTCTGATGCAAATATCACTTGCCCGAATCAGAAACCACTTGTCCCAAGCTTCGGGCAAGTAGGTTAAGGCGAAGAATGAAATTACAGAATTTTTTTACTCATCAGACAAGTGTATTTTGCACAGAAACTCTGTTAAGTTTGTAAATGATGAGTATACTCAACAACTCGTCACTATGATTGAATAAGTTAAAACAAGCATACTGTGTATTTGAAGTACTCAACTTGTAACTGAAGATGACAAAGTCATGTAGATTGAGTATTTGTACTCTATCACATTACCCCATAAATACGCCTTAAATTTATTTCCTAACTGAAGAAAATAGATCAAATTTATACAATTATGAATATGTATGAAATGAAATATTTTCTATATTCTATTAGATGGTAGCTTTAAGCAGGCTGAAAGTAAAGCAGAATGCGCCTTAAGGCGCATTCTGCTTTACTTTCAACCTGCTTTAAATGATCAACTTCTTTTAAAACTAGAAACAAGTTATGTGGTAATGGGTTCACACTATAGGATTTGGTGCTGAAATAAGTGAGAAAATGTTGTGTTTGTCACTTTCAGCAGTTTACTCCCTCTTATCTGGAGTTATCAACTTACCTTGAGCTATAACTAGAGATATCTTTCCTTCATAGCTATTGTGTTCAGTGTTTAGGACTGGTGGGGACTAAAGGCAGACTGAAAGTAAAGTAGAACAAACTATATACTGGACACCTAAAGGAAACCCCGTGTCTCTCAGTTTCCATGACAATTGATTCAATTATTGAAAGATCTCCTTGCATTTTAAGAGCTTTTTTCTGAATTTAATACTTCCCTGCTTACAGTAATTACGTAATGTACAGAAAACGTTATTCTTTCCCGTTTAACAAAAATCGAAACAAACAAGAGCCGTATACGGCCCTAAATCGTTCACCTGGAGCCATTGATGTAAATGTCACTTATCTTGGAAAGCTGAGAAATTATGACACTATGATTATGCCATTTGCTGATTGGATTAAGCTGAGTGTCAAATAGTTAAGCTCAGGGTACTGTGGTTTCAGAAGATTTTTAAAGATTTTATTGAAAAAATCTATATTTAGCTCCTGTGACCTAGTTATTAAACAGACTAGAAACATTTGAACAATATTGGTAAAGTACCTCTAGAAGTTACACCATGCCAAATATCAAAGCTCTAGCCATATTAGTTTCAGAGATTTTAACTATATAACTCTATGTAAATTTGTGGTCCCCAGGGCGGGGTCATTTTTTACCCCAGGGACATAATTTGAACAATCTTGATAGAGGACCTGTAGATGATACGTTGTGCTAAATATCTAAGCTCAGTGTACTGTGGTTTCAGAGAAGAAATTTTTTTAAGTTTTAATTAAAAAAAATCTATTTTTAGCTCCCGTGACCTATATATGCAACGGACCGGAACCCATTTGAACAATATTGGTAAAGTACCTCTAGAAGTTACACCATGCCAACTATCAAAGCTCTAGCTATATCAGTTTCAGAGAAGAAGAGGTTTGAAGATTTCACTATATAACTCAATGTAAACTTGTGACCCCCGGGCGGGCCATTTTTGACCCCAGGGACATAATTTGAACAATCTTGATAGAGGACCTGTAGACGATACTTTGTGCCAAATATCTAAGCTCAGGGTATTGTGGTTTCAGACAAGAAGATTTTTTAAGTTTTTATTGAAATAATCTATTTTTAGCTCCTGTGACCTAGATATGCAACGGACCGGAACCCATTTGAACAATATTGGTAAAGTACCTCTAGAAGTTACACCATGCCAAATATCAAAGCTCTAGCTATATCAGTTTCAGAGAAGAAGAGGTTTGAAGATTTCACTATATAACTCAATTTAAATTTGTGACCCCCGGGGCGGGGCCATTTTTTACCCCAGGGACATACTTTGAGCAATCTTGATAGAGGACCTGTAGACAATGCTTTGTGCCAAATATCTAAGCTCAGGGTATTGTGGTTTCAGACAAGAAGATTTTTAAAGTTTTTATTGAAATAATCAATTTTAGCTCCTGTGACCTAGATATGCAACGGACCGGAACAATTTGAACAACTTTGAAAGAGGACCACATAAGGATCATTCCTGCCAAGTTTGGTAAAAATCCATCCAGTAGTTTAGGAGGAGATGTCGTTTAAAGAAATTTTTGACGACGAACGAACGGACGACGACGGACACAGCACGATCAAAATAGGGAATACACTAAAATGTAAAGAATAACAACTTTTTGAGGATTCTGACTATTGATATTAAGCTGAGTGACAAATGGGTTGGAGCCTGATCAGACGCCGGGTTACCCGACTTCTGATCTGGCTCAAAACTGTTTGTACTTGAAATAATAGTTTTAACGTAATCCCGTTTATTGGGAAAGAATAACGTTTTCTCCACTGTACTTTATGACATCTATAAAGAAGAGACTAGCTATAAATTTTCAAAAGTCCTTTAACCCTTTACTCCATATAATATTAGATACACTTTTTTACACATTTAACTTAATTCTACACTAAAGCAAATAGTTCCTCTTAGTCTTTATAAAATAGCTATGAATATGCACTATAAAAAAATATTTACTAGCAGTTAGTAACTTAATTAAAGCAAGCTGAAAGCAAAGCAGAATGTGCCATAATGAACATCCTGCTTCACTTTCAACCTGCTTCAACTTCAAGTGGTCGTTATCTTCAATACTCCAAAAGTCCAACTCAATATGGCAACTGCAAGAAAAATCTGAAAACCTTTACCCAAAGGCCAAAACTTGACATAAGGGCTTCAGTGTAAGTCTGAGTAGCAAAAGTGTGGAACCCACTGCCTGAATCAATTGTAAACATTAAATCTGTCAATGCATTCAAAATTAGATTAGACAAACACTGGAGAAATCAGGATATTCTGTCTAGTTACAACAAGAGGGCCTGAAGGCCCTGATATCGCTCACCATTTGTAATGAAGCCTGATAGCTTTACCTTTGAATTTCACTTGTTTTATTCTTAATTCATTCAAGTTTGTCGACCTACTGTAGTAAAGTACAGTACATCAAAGGCAGATAACTAGAGCCTAAACAATACTGAAATGAAGCCTTTTTCTAGCATTTCAAAGTATATCAAGGGCAGGTAAATATTGCCACAATGATTACATTTCAACAATAATTGCACTCCTTCGAGAACATATAGCTACAACCTTTGTGTACAAGTACATGTATAATCATAATTCATTGAAAACTGTAGTTGCAAGAGTGTAAACGCTGTAAAATATGGCAATTTCAGCAATTCAAAGGAAGATATCTCTTGATCTATTTGTCCAATTACAACCATAATCACCCTTTTTCGAACTCTTATGGTCATATACAATCTGGGCAAGTTTGAGAGAGCTTGGATAAATATTGTGGCCTCTTGAGCGTAAACACTGTTAAATATATCATTTTCAGCAATTCAAAGGTAGATAACTCTTGACCTATTGATCTGATTACAACCATAATTGAAATCATCCGAAGTCTTATGGTAATATACAATCTGAGAAATTAAGTTTGAGAAAGAGTGGATAAAATTTGTGGCCTCTAGAGTGTAAACATTGTTAAATATTGCATTTTCAGCAATTCAAAGGTGGATAACTCTCAACCTATAAGTTAAAGTCTAATTTCAACCATAATCAAACTCATCTGAACTCTTATAGTCATATACAATCTGAGCAAATTTGAGAAAGATTGGATAAAAATTGTGAACTCTAGAATGTAAACACTGTTAAATATGGCATTTTCAGCAATTCAAAGGTAGATAACTCTTGATCTATTTGTCCGATTTCAACCAAAATCAAACACATCTGAACTCTTATGGTCATATACAATCTGGGCAAGTTTTAGAAAGATTGGATAAATACTGTGGCCTCTAGAGTGTAAACACCGTTAAATATGGCATTTTCAGCAATTCAAATGTAGATAACTCTTGATCTATTTGTCCGATTTCGACCAAAATCGAACTCTTCCGAACTCTTATAGTCATATACAATCTGGGCAAGTTTTAGAAAGATTGGATAAATACTGTGGCCTCTAGAGTGTAAACACTGTTAAATATGGCAGTTCAAAGGTTGATAACTCATGACCTATTTGTCCGATTTCAACCGTAATCGAACTCATTCGAACTCTTATAATGGCAATATACCATCTGAGCAAGTTTGAGAAAGATTGGATAAATAATGTGGCCTCTAGAGTGTAAACACTAAAATGACGCACGACGGATGCCGGACATTCAAGGATTACAAAAGCTCACCCTGAGCTAGCTCAGGTGAGCTAAAAATGAATTAGACACTGGAAGTCACAGGGTATTCAGTCATAATCAGGACTCCAGATAAGGGGAGTATTTCAAAAACTAAAATCTTCATTTTTCCTTTAAACCCTATGGTGTCACTACTCATTAGAATTGTCTCGAAGAGACGATTCTAATGAGTGGTAACATCATAGGATTTGGTACCCAAATGAGTGAGAAAATGTTGGAATTGTTCAGTTTACTCCCTCTTTTCTGGAGCCCTGTATAACCAGAGTCTGGCAGAGAGGATCCCGAGTGAATATGTGCTGGAAATACACTATAAGTAAGTAATACCAGAAACAAAGGATTCTAGGACGTATTCAAACAGATACAGTACTTTTATTAACATTCTTCACAGCTTGACATGCAGCATGTGTCCCGTCCTCGCAAGGTTAGTCGGTTATTTAAGCTTTTAGTTGGTTATAAAAGCTCTTCAGAGCTTATGTTATTATATTTTGCCGACTCACAATAAAACTTACCGTACCTCATCTTATTATAATAAGAGGTTTCACATGAACAGAAGATAGATCTATAGAATGTGCTTCAAGGCGCTTCAGAGTAATACATTTACATTCGCCCCTTTCAATTCCATTGAAAAATGTGTCTTTCAATTTGTGTAAACACTATTTCTTGAGAGGGCGGGACTTGTTGATAAGTTTGGAAGAGGAGGCGGGACATAATGATATGCATCTTTCATTCGGGAATTAATCTTTGGAACTCAGACAGCAAACATATGGCGGATTTTTCAAAAACAAATTTTTAACCAAAGTATGCCTTCCTATTAGCAGAAACCATGATTACAGACTAAGATTCTTCATTATTAATGAGATAAATTGAAAGAACTTGATAAACCCTATAAACAGCACCATTTCTTTAGGACAAAAAAAATCGATACATATATCATACTTTCAAAATGACGTAATGACTTCAAATTTCCGCGCCCAACTGTCAATTTTATGACGTTACAATGTAAACAATGGAACATTTTATTTTGCTTTCGAATGTACACAGCTTTAGCAATGCGGTCATTGCTGTTTCTTACGAGGGAACACATTATTATTTGTGTTATCAACCTCTAATATGGATTAAACATACATGCTTACTAACAAAATGTTCATTTAATACTAGAAATTCCAGCAAATATATTGTAATAGGGCTGTAACATTACACTCGGATATTCGAATATTGATTTTGGTGAATATGTATCGTATTCGCGTACAAAAAAGACAATTTTAAAACAACTCAAAAGGGTGAAAACTGCTGCTTACCAACAATCTATAGTTCCATATTACAGTGGAGAATGTGTTATTCTTTCCCAATAAACGTGTTTACGCTAAAACTATTATTCGCAGTGCAAACAGTTTGGAGCCAGATCAGACGCCACCAAGATAAACATGAAATATCAGAATTGTCCAAAAGTTGTTCTTTTCTACGTTTTAGTGCTTTGCGTTTGCGTATGTTTGCGTTTAAACAGGAAAGAATAACAGATTCTCCACTGTAGTCCTGAAAACACTTGTTGTGATGATGGGGTTTACCTTGAAATTATGCTTCAAAATACTTTAATTTTAAAAGATACATGTAAATGAAATCAAACATGAACAGGATAATCAGTATAAATAAAATAGTAGAAGAGGTTTCAGTTTCACATAAAGATCTACACTGAAACTATTGCATTCATATTCGTAAATAATTATTCGTTTTCATCACCCTATATCTTGATTCGCATTTGCTACATGGTGTATTCGTTACAGCCCTATAAGTATAAGAAATGAACTGATTTTTGTTAGCTTCAAGCAAAACGACAAAAAATTATAGGCAAATTTACCCAGGGCTCCAGATAAGAGTAGTTTTTAAAAAAATAAAATCTTTATTTCTGCATTAAACCCTATGGTGTCTCTTCGAGACGATTCTAATGAGTAGTAACACCATAGGATTGGTGCTGAAATGAGTGAGAAAAAGTTGGATTTGTTCAGAAAACTCTGGAACCTTGTTTACCATGAAATCGCAAGCATGACCAGGGCTCCAGATAAGAGGGAGTAAACTGCACAAATCCAACTTTTTCTCACTCATTTTAGCATAAAATCCTATCAGGCACTGATTTACCGGGGGCACAGGGGGCACGTGCCCCCCCCCCCCACCAGCTGGCATGAATGTTTTGGCTTGATTTATATATTCATCATTTAGCTGGGTATGAAGGTCGCATTGGCATATGACATTACAGGCACAGATCCACTGGGGACACATGTCCCTCAGCTGGTCTGCTTGAACTTATCTGGCCAGTAAATTGCCCCTGTGCCCCCTAAAATCCTCAGTATGCCTGGTCTGTGTTTGAACCCGACACAGGCCCGTAGTAACAAGGATAGGGGGCACGACAGTGTGCCCCCTGTGCCCCCCTCCCCAACCAAAAAATAAAAATGCCTGTGCCCCCAAATTGCATATCCTACAGGCCAGTAAATCCAAAATTGACCCTGTGCCTCCTCAAATCCTCAGTATGCCTGGTCTGTGTTTGAACCCGACACAGGCCCGTAGTAATAATGATTGGGGCACGGCTGTGTGCCCCCTCCCCCAACCGACACAGGCCCGTAGTAACAAGGATGGGGGGCACGACAGTGTGCCCCCCGAGTCCCCCTCCCAAACCAAAAAAATAAAAATGCCTGTGCCCCCAAATTGCATATCCTACAGACCAGTAAATCCAAAACTGACCCTGTGCCCCCTCAAATCCTCAGTATGCCTGGTCTGTGTTTGAACCCGACATAGGCCCGTAGTAACAATGATGGGGGCACGGCTGTGTGCCCCCTCCCCAACCAACACAGGCCCAAAGTAAAAAGGATGGGGGCACAGCAGTATGCCCCCTGTGTTCCTCCACCAACCAAAAAAATAA
Organism: Gari tellinella; assembly: GCA_922989275.2. Classification (NCBI taxonomy): domain Eukaryota; kingdom Metazoa; phylum Mollusca; class Bivalvia; order Cardiida; family Psammobiidae; genus Gari; species Gari tellinella. The sequence continues at coordinate 7,022,554 of OV277870.1, read as the reverse complement.
AAATGCCTGTGCCCCCAAATTGCATATCCTACAGGCCAGTAAATCCAAAATTGCCCATGTGCCCCCTCAAATCCTCAGCATGTCTGGTCTGTGTTTGAACCCGACACAGGCCCGTAGTAACAAGGAAGGGGGCACGACAGTGTGCCCCCCCTTCCCCCAACCAAAAAATATAAATGCCCCTGTGCCCCTCAATAATTTTGCCAATACATGTGTAAGTAAAAGTTACCTAGATCTTTACATAAATTTATGCAAGTATTTTACCTGTTTTGAATGTGCAAAAGCATTCAGCACGTACACGAATGGTCTAGCTATGCCTCAGACCTGCATGTGCCCCCAAATTGCATATCCTACAGGCCTGTTAATCCAATTAAATTTGATGAAAATACTTAAGGGTAACAAAAAGCAAGGCATTTTTGAATGCCTAAAATGGTGATGAATAATAGTATTATACCCAGTAGGACCAACCCCCTTCCCCTCCAATAATTTTGCCAATATTAGTTGCAGAATATTTATATATATTTATTGTATTTATATTATTATTGTAACTGTTTTGAATGTGCAAAACGCCCCCAGAATGCACCAGAGACCATCTAGAAATTAAAAAATTCCCGGGGTAGGGGTAGGTTTCAGGTTAATGGCCAGAAAACAATCTGTCAAATGTATTATCCTACATTACAGAATTTGATATGTTATTTTGAATCGAATATTTACATAGATTTATGTAGTATTTTACCTGTTTTAAATGCGAAAAAACTCCCATCAGAACGCACCATTGAGCATGTGGGAATAAATTTTCCAGGGGGTGGGAGGAGGGGGCATGCCCCCGGACCCCCCTTGTAACAGTATGCATATGAATAGGAGGGGTAGGGTTAGAGATTAATGGCTGGCCGACAACATTTCACCGTAGATGATTAAACAAAAAAATATTTTGAGTTGATTTTAGTATTTTACCTGTTTTCAGGCCTTCAACCGTTCCTACTTTTTTCCAACGTTTGATCACCTTCCTACTTTTTCCTATTTTTCTACCAGAACCTCCTACTTTTCCTACTTTTTTCCTAATAAGGTTTCAAGCACCCTCAGTATGGCCCAGAATGCAGGAAATGAAGCGCTTGATTTCAAAATTTTCCAGGGGGAGTACCCCCGGACCCCCCCTAAACCTATTGGATTGCATCTTCGGCCTGTTGAATAAATTATAACCAAAGAATAAAATGGCTTTGGGTGAGAATGTCTTTAACTCAAGATTGCATATTACTTAAATTTATATGAGCACGATGACTCCATGTGGTATTTTGTATCAAACAGTTCCTACTATTTTATTGAAAATCTTCCTCCATTTTCCTACTTTTCCACTTCAAAAACTCCTACTTTTTCCTACTTTTTGCATTGAGATTAGTTGAAGTCCTGTGTTTTGAATGCTGAAACCCTGGAAAGCTTATCATCTCTTTGTCTTATGAAACCACTTTTTTTGGTGTTTCATTGGGGGGGGGGGGTGTTTACATCATTCTATCGATGTTAACTTTCTTCTTAGAATGCCCTCAGAATGAACCATTTTTATGCAAGTTTAAAAAAAAATTCGGGGGAAGCCCCCCGGACCCCCACCTATGGGAGGGGTTATACCCCTCCCATGCCCTCCCCACCTATGCCCCCCCCCCACTGAAAAATTTCTGGATCCGGCCCTGCCTATGATGTTACTACTCATTAGAATCGTCTCTTTGAGACGATTCTAATGATTAGTGACACCATAGGGTTTAAAGCAGAAATAAAGATTTTAGTTTTTGAAATAATCCTCTTTTCTGGAGCCCTGTATGACTCATGGTATATTGTAACTGTCTGTTGTTTATTTCGCTTGAACGCCGAAAAAAATCAGTTCATTTCTTAAAATGACATGGAGTTCTAACGACTTATTTATCTCTGCATTTTCTAGAAACTGGTGTTGACCCATACCTGTATGCACGATAACACTTAACCGATCGATAATTCAACTACACTAGTACGCCGAAAGCAGCCTATTATGGTTTTTGTTGTGATGAATGGTTACATATTGTTAGTTTTGAAAGTTACTTTAAATCCTCAATTTTCACCAGATTTTCATAATAATGGTTTTAAAAGAAAGCCAAGAGATTTATCTTTCAGTTAAAATGCCAGAGTTTACTTTTGAACAATAAATATTTAATGGTGAGTTAAAGAGCTGTTTCCAAATGAATTTGGCTCAAAAATATACTACCTCGGTAGGCTCCTGTTACAAAAACTTCAATCAAAGCCTTAATTTTGATCCTATTCTTTTTAAAAATGGTCTTGATAGAAAGGCAAGTCACTTATCTTTTAGTTATAAAAATACCAGAGTTTGTCCTTAAATTAAAAATAAAGAGTTATGATGATCTAAAGGGCTGCTGGGAAATGAAATCAATAGACAATGATACATACTGGGGAAGCGAAATTTTCTAATTTACTAAAATGATTTAAAATTTGTTTCTCCATTTCATAGCTAAGCCTATTAGGTGCTCAAGTGATACACACCTGTCCTTAATGTGCCATTAAAAAAATACGTGGCTCAGTGGCTTGCAGTACAGAAGGTTGCGGGTTCAATCCCCATTCGGGTCAAACCAAATACTTAAACATTGGTAGTAATGGCTTCCTTGCTTGGTGCTCAGGATTTCGGGTTAGCATTACCACGGGTTCGTCGGTGTCCCGATAAAGTGATGATCGGCCTGGTACAGTCCCTGGTGCACCTCGGCAAATTCCGAAACGTCAATTAACTGATTGGCTTGTATTTTTTACTATCTGCCTGACCCGTGTTCAAACCAGGTCCTTTTGTCTATATACTTCGTGAAGGCACATTCTGCTTTATTTTCAATCTCCTGTAAATTGCCACGAGTCTTTAATAAAATTGAAACAGGTTATGGGGTAATGATTCATTTAACTCATACGTTGGTTTGTAGGGACAGTCTGTATAGCTCAGTTGTAGAGCATCCGCCTGCAGTGCAGGAGGTTGCGGGTTCAATTCCCGGCCAGGTCAAACCAGATTTGGTACGCAAGGGTTATGACTGGTATAAATGCATAAATATTTGCTTTTCACGGAATAAAGAAAACAAAAAACTTTAATATGGTCATAAACGTCGTCTTCAATACTATGAAATCTATATCATGGTCTATAGGTAGTAGCTTCAACTCGTTTTTGGTCCTGTACCATACAGTAAATCTTGTGTGGGGTCTTTTCCAGATGTGGTAAGCTAGGGTTATGCTAACTGCTATATATGTTAATATGGGCAATTATGGAGGAAGAAGAAGAACAAAAGTACTTTAATATGGCCATAATCTTTGTTTAAACAATATTACTTCGATATAATTGTCTACATGTAGTAGTTACAACTTGTGATTAGTCCAGTATCACACAGCAAATCTGTTGTGGGGTGTTTTCCAGATTTTGTACGCTAGGGTTATGACTTGCATAAATGTAAATATGTATTTGCTTTTTAGGGAACAAAGGATTAAAAACTTTAATATAGTCACACACTTTGTCTACAATACTATTAAATCGATAAATTGTCCACAGATAGTAGCTTCAACTCGTTTTTGATCCCGAACCACACAGCAAATCTGTTGTGGGATGTTTTCCAGATACGGTACGCTTGGGTTATGGCTGATATATGTGTTTATATGGGCAATTATGGAGAAAATAAAGGAGAAATATTAGTTTAATATGGTCAAAAACATTGATAACAACACTATTCAATCGATACAAATGCCTATATATAGTAGATTCAACTCATTTTGGTACTGTTGGTATGTGTTGGCAAGTGTTGTTATGAGTTGGTATGAATTGGGTGTTGTGGGGTGATTGTACGGACTCATGTAGATAAGTATTTTGAAAAAATAAAATCTATATTTCTGCATTAAACACTTTTGTGCTACTTCTAATTAGCATCGTCTCTTCGTAGTAACACAATAGGATTTGGTGCTGAAATGAGTGAAAAACTGCTGTTTTTGTTAGATGTTTACTCCCTCTAATCTGGAGCCCTGTCATCGGTATCTAAAGCCAGGGCTCCAGATAAGAGGTAGTTTTTTCAACAAATCCAATATTTTCTCACTCTTTTTAGCACCAAATCCTATAGTGTTACTACTCATTAGAATCGTCTCAAAGAGACGATTCTAATGAGTAGTGACTAGTGTTGTAGCGATGATCGATTAAAATCGATCATCGATCGAAAATGACCATAATCGAACATAATCGATCATGATTTGCCGTAATCGATTATGTTCGATTATTTATGATAAAGTTATTAAGAAGCATAGTGCATATAAAAGACAGGTTGTAGCTTAATGCAGGTTGGAAGTAATGCAGAACACTTCTATGGGAGTGTTCTGCATTACTTCCAACCCACATTAAACAATAATCTGCCTTTCATGTGTTCACTATACATGTATGTATCCTCAAAGTATGGTTAAGTAAGCTTTGACTGTAATGTTAATCTGAAATTGTTTTACTTACTTGCACCAAATATATAAATGAAACAGTTGATTTCCAACCAAGAGATTATTCAAACAATGTTTACCCAGATGAACTGCCGCAGCAATAGTAATTACAGGTAGTAAAAGAAGTGGTATACATTTAGTACAAAGCAAGCTCAATTAATTTGCAAATAAAAATAGGACATTAATTTAACTGTTTCATCAAATTGCTGCTTTGATTTTTATTTTGCTTCATATGGGTGCATTGTTTGCAAAATTTTGTAGGTATATAACATACAAATGCAAACATGAGTATCACATATATTCAGCTTTTCAGAGTATTGTTCGACAATATTGACCTGACGTTGAACTTTATGCATGAATAAATAATAAAGAGATGACACAGTATAAATCAATATTCGATAGCCTACGTACAATTTCGGGTTGTTTCGGCTGATTACGTGAATCTTGTTACAGTTGTGACCCTCAGTGGATTAACACTCCACATTGAGCAAGTTCAATAAATTGTTGTTGATAAACTATTATTCCAGAGTCTCCTGGTATAATCGCATCTACTAAAACGCATCATGTTGCGCTTTCGAGTGGGTTTTAATCCAGGTAAGATCATCGATGTTCTCACCTGCGACTCTTGCCAATATATACCTAATTTACACTTCTCAGATGTAACTCATCTGCAATAGGTGTGTCGGTAGAGCGAGGGATTTGTAACATCGAGGTTCCGGGTTCGAATCCCGATAGAGGGGAAAATATTTTTATTTTATAAAATATTATTTTATAGACCAAACAGACGCTATGACATACTGTTTTTAAAAATAACAAAAGAATCGTGTTCCAATCGAAATAGATGTTGTATGGTTACTTAAAAGAAACAGCATAAATTGTAAAAAAAAAAAAAGTGAAAAAATATACGAGTATTGCATGGGATTCGAACCACTGACTGTACGGAAAAATAATGTATAGTCGTCTTCCTTACCACTTGCGCTAAATACCTGTCGATATTTGTGGAACCGGGCAATGCTATATTTTCTCGGTGTGATGTGGTTACAATGTGCGTTCTCGTATAAATGATAACGAAATGTTCCGAAGCTATATTTAGAAATGCAACAAAGTGTGAAATTATGCTAATAGAGGTCACCAACGTCAGGTCAATATTGTCGAACAATACATATATAATAGTTTATGTTAAAACGATTATATAATAGATCATCGATCGATTATGGTTACCAATAATCGTTTATAATTGATTATGGTTTTCGGACCAATTATACAACACTAGTAGTGACACCATAGGGTTTAATTCAGAAATAAAGATTTTAGTTTTTGAGAAACTACCTGGTGCTCTGTAAGGTGACGGGTCAAAACGGCCCAGATCCATAACGGCCCGGGTCAAAACGGCCCACTTTTGGGACGTTTTGACCCGAATTCTGAAGTTAAATAATCGGCATTCGCTTAAACTATTGGTGAAAAATGAGTTAATTGAAAGAGAAAACGATGTGTACGAAAATGTAATAAAAATGAAGATAATATTTTCTAGATAGATAGGTTTACGAATGAAAGTAAGACTAAATCATGATGAGATGCATAGTGAGGTGACGTTTCATCTGGGTCCAAACTGTTTGTAATGGTTATTATAGTCAGGAACGTATATTAAAGATTTAATCTACGTCCCTGTTATAGTTCTGCAATTTACAGATATGACTACTAAAAATGTATCAATTATATGGTGTTTAAGGCAGGTGGATACGTAAGGCATTGTACAAAAATATTGATCTGCATTGTAAACTATTATATACCGCCGATATATTGTTTAACTTAGCTGGATCAAAACTGTTTACAAAGACGGCTTTATTTGGGTGAAACGAGTAACTTTATATGGTATAAATATAAGGGTATTCATTTTAATACGCCAAATGTCAAAATACGTAACACAAACTTGAGAAATGAAAGCGGACATCGATTCTGCTAAAACGTGCAAAGTGTGCCGCCAGTGACACGCGACTACTGTAATTGTTTGATTGCATTAAAGTTGTTAATTTTGCTCTTTGACCTGCTGTTGTGACAATTTGTTATATTAACACCTCACTGCCTAAGTCTGCCTGACCTCAGGTACTTCTTCTTCTTCTTCTTCTTCATATACAAGTGCAGGGCCCACTCTGGAGCATCGATGCACTGGTGAAGTATGTACAAGGTGACTGTGAGACGTAAACGCCGTGCAGGGATAAAAACGGATAAAAATGTGAAGTGCGTCTACTGATGAGCGGCCAGTCCCGCCTTGAAGCTGTCCAAGGTCTGGGATGAGGCTATGGCTTCTGGTAGCTGGTTCCAAAGTCGGATCGAAGAGGGGAAGAAGGAGTGCTTGTATACATCTACCCGGCAGAATGGGAGGAGATATCGCAGTGTGTGGCCTCTGGTTGATAGTCCAGCTGGATGTAGGAATGCAGGAGCAGGGATATCAACTAGGCCATGGGTGATTCTGTACACGAGTACCAGCTTGGCGTCGGCTCTTCGCTGTTGTAGAGATGTCCATCCTAGAGTGGATATCATCTGACTGGTGCTACTTGTACACTGGGTATTTGCCAACAGTTTTGATTATAATCAGACCTGTAAAGCAGGTTCTGATCAAGATAAAAAAAAATCTGATTTCAAAACAGAAAAGAAACTTAAGAAATTGAAGCCATCTGTATGAAATTTAGTATAAAATAAATAAAACAGAACAGAAAAGATATGAGCATTTAAATGGCTAAAATGACGATTTTGTGACAATACTGTTTACTCAATACCAATGAAATGACACCGTTAACCCTTTACCCCACAGGTACTTGACACATACTTTATTATCTATTAACCCCCCCCCCCTTTTTAAAAAAAAAAAAAAAAAAATTATTTTTATTTTACTTCTATTATAGATATACAAGGTAAACAGCGCAATTCAACACCTAGTCTTTACTATCGACTTAAGCTGATGCTAAAATAGACTCGATCGCCGATATTCTCTTGTGGTACCCTCGGGAAATGATTAATTTATCAATATCTACTTTTTATTTCATCAAATTCCGTCAAATAACGCCACAGTATGTGAATTATAACGAAAATAAGCATAAAAAAGTTTTCTGTCGTTCTCTTGGTACATAGCAACGAATGTACATGTAGGGGTGATCTGTTATTTGTCCACAATAAACGGCCTATGCCACTGGAACTTTCACCAAATATTATAAATCATCTTTAAATGAAATATTATCAGTTTTATATAATTTACATAGAATGCAAAATTAAAAGAAACTTTACCTGTTTAATTTTGACCAATGAGATCGCTCCGTTCATTCAATTCATTCCGGTATTCAAAATGGCATTCACAATGAAATGAGTCTTTCACTTGTCAATTTCATGCCAAATAATTTGAAATTACATGTATATTTCATATAGCTGATAGTGAAGAGGGTCATGTTCCGACACAAACGCGTTTGCTCTAATGAAATTAGGTGAAAGTTCCAGCCGTAAAGGCCGTTAAATGTGCAAACCGACTAGATTACCCCTTATTTTGGGCAATAAATTCTGTACCAAGAGAACGACAGAAAACTTTTTTATGCTTATTTTCGTTATAATTCACGTACTGTGGCGTTATTTGACGGAATTTGATGAAATAAAAAGTAGATATTGATAAATTAATCATTTCCCGAGGGTACCACAAGAGAATAAGTTTAAGTGGCTAGTAAAGACTAGGTGTCGAATTGCGCTGTTTACCTTGTATCTATAATAGAAGTATAGTAAAAAAAAAAGCCTGTTTCTAGTTGTGAAAACAGGTGACCACTTAAAGCAGGTTGAAAGTAAAGCAGAATGTGCCTTAAGGCACATTCTGCTTTACTTTCAGCCTGCTTTAAGCTAATATCTACCAAGCTATATAAAATATTTGTAATGGTAATTGTTCATGAGGGTATAAACTGGAACTGTTTTCTTCAGCGGAGGAATAAATTGAATACGCTAAAAGTCGATTCTATGGGGGAAAGGGTTAAACTCAGTGGCAACTAGTTTTGAGCCTAATCATACGTCGGGTTACACATCCGATGAAAAAACAAACTTACTCCATCCAATAGTATAAGTTCTTCTATGCTTAGTTGTTTCAAGTAATCATGTAATTATCATAATACAGTATCATAATACATTAATGATTTATGAGTTGGGCCGTTTCGACCTGGGCCGTTTTGGATCTGGGCCGTTTTGACCCTGGGCCGTTTTGGTTTTGGGCCGTTTGGACCGCATTCCTCTGTAAAGTGACCAGCCGGGTACAGTCCCAATGTGCACCTGAAATGTGCCCCTTCTCATAATAATCAGTATTGATGGAATGAAGTAGTAAATAGAAATAATAAAAATAGATCTAAAAGCGTGCTTCCTTCATTCATATCTCTATCATACAAATTGTATACACCGATTGACAGTTCCGCACTGCGCATGCGCAGCCCTAATTTCGACCAAGAGTTATCCGTCTTGATAAGGCAAGTACAATATCAACAATGGCCTATACCTGCGCTGTTCAGCAATGCTCAAATGGAGCCTATTCGGCTAAATGAATGGAAACTACATCTCTGTGATGAATATGGGTGGAAACTGACTGTTAATGCGATCCACCCTTCAGGTAATATACGTTTTACTAAATTTTAAACGTGTTATGTACGGCGAAGATTATCGGCGGGCACAGGGATAATAAATAGACCTGGCGGGCATAATGGTGGGTGGGGTGTGCTTACGCTACAACTCATATCTGTAGCACGCACGTTGTTGAGCGCGATTAAAGTTTTTGTATATTATCTCTGGAAAAAAATAAAGTTCAACCAGTATCCCTTATAAATATGAACCTTATAAGAAATTTCGACAAGTCAGTCTGTGCACAGTTTTTTTTTTCATACTGCAACACCCCCTCTCGCCGTCTCGGAGATTTTGTGGAGGTACGCTTCTGTGCTAGAAATTAGAGTAGGATAGATTTACAGAGGATTGGTGGAGATTTTATTTTAAAAGAATTCAATCTTATTATAGAAGAAGAAAAATCTGGTGACTGCTAGGTTTATATATTAAAAGATTGTAACTCCAGACTAGGTCTAACTAACTCTTGATGATTACCCTGTGATACATGAGCCTGTGTTTGTTTGGTTAAACGTACAGCCTGAGGCTGACTGGGGCTTGAATTCTGTACCTTCAAACTATCATTCGGAAGTTCTAATGACTTAGTACTGAATTATACACACTGTGCGTATAATTCTGTGGACCGTGATCTACTGGCCACAATTCCTTTTGCCAAACTGTGGTAGGTTCAGTACCATGACATATGCATATATGATTTTTTTTTCAATACCAAAATTCATATGTTTAACGCCTTTAATATCTATTTAGCTCATGGCGTCTTGCGCTTTAGAAAACTAAAAATAGAATGTGGGTCAAATAGTTGCTATGTGTAAACAAATGATTTAAACTTTATTAAACGACTGTAACATCCTTATGATTACTGATATACCATAACTAACTAACTGTGATAACTTCTCTTTCCACATCAATTTCTTCGTGATAACTACATGATTAGCGAAAACAGTAACAAAGACATGCGAGAAAACTCGCAAAACTTTTTGCAACTTTTTGGTGGTGGGGCATTTTTGCGGACATTTTCTAACTTGTACCTCAAAAACAAGAAAAAAGGTAAGTGACATGGTTTCATTGTAAATTGAAAAGAAGATTTAATCTACTTCAGCGTATGAAAAAAAGTCACAAAGCATATGAAATAGAGCTCTACTTATTTAAGTCCAAATACGATTTACACGAACAAATTGTCGCTTACCTTACATGTATAATGACGTCACAAACCGGAAGTTGGATAGAGACGAGAAAGAACATATTGGGTTTGATCAAAGCACTGAAGGTCTACGTGTACGTGTCAATCGCTGATCATAACTGGAAGTGGGAGGTCGGGGACAGACTCAATTGTTACAAAGTGAAAAATATTAGATCGTTTGACTAAAACACAGTTGTTGGCCATAAATAAGTTCCCACTCTTGAAATCTGTCATAAGTTTTTGATGTATTCAGAGCTTTAGTATAGATTTAATATGAAATAGGCACAGCCTACAAGCGAGCGAAGCTGTCAAATGATGGAGCATTTTAACAAATTAACACATTACCCCATAGCCTAATTCTAGTTTTGAAAACAGAATGAAGGGTTATTTAAAGCAAGTTGAAAGTAAAGCAGAATGCGCCTTACGGCGCATTCTGCTTTACTCCCAACCTGCCTTAAGTCAGAATCTGCTAGGATATAGAATATAATTTTATGGTTACAGGATTTTGGACTGTATCAAATGGAACTATTTACTTTTTGAACAGTTTGGATCCTGATCAGAAGCCTCGTAATTAGAGACTATATTTTGCATGGGCGCGAAATTTATTTTTCAAGCAGTTTGGATCCTGATCAGGAGCTGCGTACGGCGGCGAATGATCAGGATCTTCCGTACACAATTGTTGACACTAATGTTAATATTTCGAAATTTTGAGAACTGAATCTTCAAAGATACTGTGGTGCATGGGTGCACAATTTATTTTCAAGCAGTTTGGATCCTCATTAGAAGATGTGTACGGCGACGCATGGTCAGGATCAACATAATTATTGGCACTAATGTTAATATTAATAATTTCGAAACTTTGAGAACTGATGATCATAATGGCAAATTTGTTCCTAATGACTAAAGTTTCAAAGATACTGTTGTGTCTGGGTAAAAACTATACATCAAGACATATATTTAATACACTAGATCTAATTACGATATTTACGCGAGGTTATATATTGTGCGAAAAACAATAAATTATCGACTAATAACATATTGAAAATGTTCCCTATGTATCACTATGCTTCGACCAAAAATGGAACGTTTTGACTTGGTACGCTTTAACCATGGTACGCTTTGACTATAACCCATTAAGGCGTATTTATTGGGTAATGGGTTAATAAACCAAATGATTTAATAACCTGAGGGCCCTGATATCGCTCAACTGTTGTACTGAAGCTTGAAAGCTTTACCTTTCTGTTCCATCCGTTTTAATCTAAATCAATTCAAATTTGTAGTATACCATGTAAAACTTTTTGGAATACAACCTCATAATTCTAGTATAGTAGAGTACATCAAGGGCAGATAACTAGAGCCTAAACAATACTGAAATGAAGCCTTTTTAGCATTTCAGAGTATATCAAAGGCAGATAACTATTGCCACAATGATTAGATTTCAACAATAATTGCACTCCTTTGAGAACTTATAGCTATATACTTTGTGTGCAAGTATAATCAAAATCCATTGAAAACTGTAGTTGCAAGAGTGTAAACGCTGTAAGATATGGCATTTTCAGCAATTCAAGGGCAGACAACTCTTGACCTATAGGTTTTATTTTAACCATAATCACACATATCTAAACTCTTATGGTCATATACAATCTGGCCAAGTTTGAAAAAGACTGGATAAAAATTGTGGCCTCTAGAGTGTAAACACCGTTAAATATGGCATTTTCAGCAATTCAAAGGTAGGTTACTCTCAGCCGATGGGTCCGATTTCAACCATATTCAAACTCATATGAACTCTTATGGTCATATCCAATCTGAGCAAGTTTAAGATAGATTGGGTAAAAATTGTGGCCTCTAGATGTAAACACCCTTAAATATGGCATTTTCAGCAATTCAAAGGTAGATAACTCTCGACCCATTTGTCTGGTTTCAAGCATAATCACACTCATCTGAACTCTTATAGTCATATACAATCTGGCCAAGTTTGAGAAAGATTGGAGACATATTGTGGCTTCTAGAGTTTAAACACTGTTGAACTTGGGTGGATTTGGGTGACTTTGGGTGAATTGATGAGTGAGGATAAGTGTATCGTAAATTAAATTTAGTTGGCACTAATATTATTACTTCCATATTTATAGCTGACTGGCATTCAGATAACGAAAACTAATACAGAAAATGACTTTTTTCATGGATATTGGACGATGGGTTTTAATAGTGGATAGCCCTGGGTGTCTAGGTGTTTCGAAACCGGCTGAAACTGTCAACACTGCCAGACTATCTACGTAAATCTACCCCACCTGGCATGATCGAGCACAGTGTTGAAATCATCTGTGTATTATACACATGCACTTTGATATTGACAAGATTTAGAAACAACATATCTGATATCACAGAAATAAAGATCTAGGCCTAGTCGAAACCGGTCGAATGTGTGTGACATGGTACTTTTTCTAATCTTAGGAAGTGACGTCATAAACATCACAACTGATAAACAAAGAGGGGAAACTCAATAAAACAGTTTTGACTGTGTTGATAATTTCAGTAGGATGGTATTAACGAGCGAGTTTTTTTTTATTTAAATTTGATGTGTGATTCTCGCAATTAATTATGCCGGAAATGTGCACTTAAAAAATCTCAAATAGACTCGTCCAGAGCTGAGAGGTCAGTCAGAATAGTCGCGCGTGTTAGACAATAACATCCGGGTCAACCTATGGGTAACCGGAAGCAAATATTTTAACGAAACTTTTTTTGTTCAACATGTTTCATAAATAAAACGCGAGCAGGGTCGACCAAGTGATAGCCAATAACTTCCGGGTCAACTATGGGTAACCGGAAGCAAAATTTTTAACGAAACTTTTTTTGTTCAACATATGTTCATAAATAAAACGCGAGCAGGGTCGACCAGTCTGTGAAAAATAATGTAGCAAGTAGATCCGGCGGAAGTACAAAAAACCTACGAAGAAAAATCTATTCAATGTACATACAGGTCTAATACAGGTCTAAAAATGTGAATTTTAACTTGAAATTTATTGTATACGTAACTGTAGAAGCTCGCTTCGCTCGTTATCATTATCCCTGATGTATTTCAGCTGTTCAAGGTAAACTAGAACCTGTCGATTAGCTTTAAAGTCACTAAAGGTAAATATCTACCAAGCACTGAATTAATTTCCAATCAGACTGAGAGGTGAATTTGTTTATACTTCTGATTTGATTCGGTTGCTAAGCAACTATAGAACACTAGTGAAAATCCATGACTGCTGTTCTTAATAATGTTGCCATGGCAACGTAAACATTACATATCATCATGACATGCTGTCATTTTAAAGAGAAATCATTAATAACTATTCAACATTTGGAATTGTTCAGCTGAAGTTGTTGAAAACACTATCTCCATTGCTTTCCATACGATTAACATAGAAAGCAATGGAGATGGCATTATCAACAACTTGAGTTTCATTATTATATATATCTGTCATTTTACAAAGTTCTGATTTAGCTTATGAAAAGCTTGTGAACACTCTAGTGGCCACACTTTTAGCCAAATCTTTATTAAACTTATTCAGAATACTACATTGACCAAATCTAGATTTAGTTTAAATATGGATAATGTTTGGTTAAAAATAGCTAGGTCACTAGGTCAAATATTACGAAAGATTTTTAGGTAAATATCTACCAAAAGCTGAATTAATTTCCGATCAGACTGAGAGGTGAAATTTTATTTGAAAATGTTTAATAATCATTAAAGATTTCTCTTAAAATGAAAGCATGTGTTGATGCCACGTGATGTTCACGTTGCCATGTCAACATTATTAAGAACACTAGTCATATATTTTCACTAGTATTCTAAAGTTACTTAGCAACCGAATCAAATCGGACAGAAGTAAATAAAGTTTCACCTCTCAGTCTGATCGGAAATTAATTCAGCTTTTGGTAGATATTTACCTTTAGTGACTTTTAAGTTAATCGACAGGTTCCTTTTTACCTTAAACAACTCAAATATATCAAAAACTTAAGACAGGATTCCAGGGTGGGAACTTATTTTATATGGCCAAGAACTGTAGGTTATGTACAACGGTCAAGAACAAGGTACATTGCGTAGTTGACTACATGTCCTTGTGAGCCAGTATCCTTGATTCTTGTCAATTTGCACCTTTCTTGTCAATTTGACCTCTATTGAATGATCATAAGCTTTTTTCTAAGATTTTACCTAATGACCTACTTTGTGAAGCCATATGACCCATATTCAAACTTGACATACAATTTCTCGAGATGATCACATTTGCAAAGTTTAATAAATATTGGGCAAAAACTGTGGCTACTAGAGCTTTTTATAAGATTTGACTTAATTACCTACTTTTTGACCCCCATATGACCCATATTCAAACGTGACCTTCAATTTGTTGAGATGATTGATCATTCTAACAAACATCGATAAAGATTGGGCTAAAATTGTGTCTACTAGATTGTTCACAATATTTTTCTAAGATTTGACCTAGTGACCTACTTTTTGATCCCATTACCCATATTCGAACTTGACCTACAATTTGTCTATATAATCATGCCGACCATGTTTGATCAAAATGAGGCAAAAAGCGTGGCTACTAGATTCTTCACAAGGTTTTTCTAAGACTTGACCTAGTGACCTACCTTTTGACCCCTTATAATCCATATTCTAACTTAACCTAAATTTTGTGAGAATTATCACTCTGACAAAGTTTGATAAATATTGGGCTAAAAATGTGGCTTCTAAAGTGTTCTTAATTTTTTTCTAAGATCTGACCTATAGTGACCTACTTTTTGATTCCACAAGATAAATATTTAAAGCGGGCCTAGATTTTGTCAATGTGGCCATTTTGAACAAGTTTAATAAAGATTCGGCTAAAATTGTGGCCACTAGAGTGTTTACAAGCATTTCGTAAGATTTGACCTAGTGACCTATTTTTAACCAAACATTAATCATATTTAAACTAAATCTAGATTTGGTCAATGTGGTATACTGAATAAGTTTAATAAAGATTCAAGCTAAATCTAGATTTTGCCCAATTTATTATTTGGAATAAGTTTGATAAAGATTTGGCAAAAAATGTGGCTACTAGTTTGTTCATAAGCTTTTCCTTAGATCTGACCTAATGAACTATTTTTAACCAAACATTAATCATATCTAAACTAAATCTAGAATTGGTCAATGTGGTATACTGAATAAGTTTAATAAAGATTCAAGCTAAATCTAGATTTTGCCCAATTTATTATTTGGAATAAGTTTGATAAAGATTTGGCAAAAATTGTGGCTACTAGTTTGTTCATAAGCTTTTCCTTAGATTTGACCTAATGACCTACTCTTTCACCAACATAAACCATATTCAAACTTGACACAGAGTTTGTCCAAATTATCATTCTTACCAAGTTTTATAAATATATATATATTGGTATCAAATTGTGGATACTAGAGTGTTTACAAGCTTTTACTAAGATTTGACCTAGTGCCCTGCCTTTTGACCCCACATGATCCATATTCAAACTTGAGCTAAATTTTGTCAAGAAAGTCATTCTGACCAAGTATGATAGAGATTGGGCTAAAATTTCGGCTACTAGACTTTTCAAAAGTTGTTCCTAAGATTTGACCTGGTGACCTACTATAACCAATATTCATATTTGTCCTAGATTTTGTCAAAATGATCAATCTGACAGTTTGATAAAGATTGGGCTAAAATCGTGGCTACTTGAGATTTTTTTAAGATTTGACCTAGTGACATACTTTTTGATTTCAGGTAACTAATAATTGAATTTGATCTAAAATTTGTCAAAATGGTAATTCTTATCAAGTTTGATAAATATTGGGCTCAAATTGTGGCAACTAGAGTGTCCACAGGTTTTTTTCTAAGATTTCACCTAGTGACCTACTTTTTTTCAAACCACCTAACCCATATTCAAATCTGACCTTGATTTGGTCAAGACCGTCATTCTGACCAAGTTTGATAAAGATAGGGCCTAAAATTGTTGCTACTAGAGTGTACAGAAGTTTCTTCTAAGATTTTATCTTGGTCGAGAGGATTTTGAGGCCTCCGCCATGGCCTAAAAGAGTCAAGACAGGCATCAGCAAAATTGTCCAGATAAAAAACACTGGTACGGCAAAACGAACGGGCTCCCGCTTAACGCTTCAGTTCCCGTTAATCCAACGCATCGTCTCCCGTTAAAAATGGCGTCAGTTGTCAAATCGACACATATTAGTATACAAGCATGATGTTTGTCCTTGGACATTGCTTGAAATGTAGACCAAGACTACTCTTACGGAGTGTCTCGCATACTGATCAGTGATGCGAAGTTGACTTTTGAAGAAGAAAAAACCTGCTAATCTTTCTACTCTCTTTTTTAATGATTTGCATGTTTTTTCGTCTCATTCATCCATCATTCTCCATTCCATTGTGCATCACCTTACTGATTTTGGTTTTTTAGTTCCTAATCTATACATTTCTGAAACAAGGGCCACTATGGCCCTAAATCGCTCACCTGGTTCACCATGTAAAACTTGACCTATAGTAATATAGATTAAGACTGGACATGACCCCCAATAAACCTCTGAAGTGTTAACAAGAATTTTCTATGATTTGACATAGTGACCTAGATTTTGACCAGACACAATCCACGTTTGATTTTGACCTAGATTCGGTGTAGGCAAACATTTCTGACAAGATTTCATTCAGATCTAATGAGAGTTGTAGCCTCTAGAGGGTTAACACTGTTTTTCTTTGATTTGACGTAGAGACCCAGTTTTTGACCACACATAACCCATATTTGAACTTGCCCTAGATATCAATTAGGCAAATATTCAGACCAAGTTGCAATAAAATCCAATGAAATTTGTAGACTGTAGAGTAATCACAAGTTATTTCTATAATTTGACCTAGTGACCTAGTTTTTGACCGGACATGACCCACATTCACACTTGACCTATATATTAATGAGGAAAACATTTTGACCTAGTGTCATGAAGATCAGATGAGATTTGTAGCCTCTAGAGTGTTAATAAGGTTTTCCCATGATTTGACCTAGTGACCTAGTTATTGACCCCACATGACCCATATTCGAACTTGACCTAGATATCAATTAGGCAAACATTCTGACCAGGGTGCATAACAAGGGCCACTATGGCCCTAAATCGCTCACCTGGTACACCGTATAAACTTAACCTATAGTGACCTACAGTACTGTTTAAGCTAAAGTATACACAAAGTGCACTGCCAGTGCACTGGGTTTAAACTGACAGTGCACTGAGAGTAAACTAATTTTGCACTGACAGTGCACTGACAGTGCACTGATAGTGCACTGGGATTTCAATATCAAACTGATAGTGCACTATCAGTTTAAACCAGGTAACTAGCAGTGCACTGGGGAATGACTACAGCTTTGAATTTAGAGCTGCAGTTTTTATTATACATGAATACCAGTTTACGCATACATGTATAATATATGTTTTTAGACCTTTTTCAATATTTAAACATTGGACAAGACTACACAGGTGTAATTTTTATGTCATGAATATTCTGCAAAAACATTGTATACTTTAACAACCAAAATAATTTATTATTGCCTAAAATCAATTCTCCTAAAATAGGAACTATGTCACTTTTAATCAAGCAATACAAGCAGACGGTAACTAAAAGCAGACTGAAAGTAAAGCAGAATGTGCCTTAAGGCGCATTCTGATTAAATTCAACCTTATTTAAGTCATTCAAAACTTCAAAACTAGTAACAGGCTAAATGGGGAATGGGTTAGATGTGCCAGAAACTAAAGAGAGTACATGTCCATATAACATGCTGTAATGTTGTTGTACCAGTGTTAATTCTAAAAGCTGTAGCTACAGCATTTTAACCCATTACCCAATAAACGTGACTTTTTACGCATATAATTTATTCCTCCTCTGAAAAAAAATCCCTTTTATATAACAAAAATATTGTATGTCCTAGCAGAAAGTAGCTTAAAGCAGGCTTAAAGTTAAGCAGAATGCCTCTTAAGGTGCATTTTGCGTTACTTTCAACTTGCTTTAAGTGATCATCTTTCTTTCAAACTTCAAACAAGCTATGGGGTAATGGGTTAAGGAAACTAATCCGTCCCTCATCATGGATCCCCATATCACAGCTTGATACTTATACTTTCTGATAAGGGCATCCTTATCAAATTGCTTATCAATTATCACAGTAGGGTACTAATTGATAGATACATATGTATGCATCAATCTAGGGGATTAAAGATAGTTGTTGCAATTAACACTTACCCTGCTGATCACGACTTGATTGTTAAGTGAAAAAAGTGGATTTAGATCAGACGCTGCATTATATTGCGTCTGATCTGGATCCAAACTGTTTTACATTCGACTCAGAGACTTTCTGAACTACAAAATATGCACAAATCTTATTAAATATTTTTTTTGCATACAACAATATCAAAGCAGACGATATTACTGCAGTACTGTAGAAGGGTTAAGCATACATCAATTTTATCTGCAGAATAAAATTATTGCAAACCTAATCAGAATGATCCTTCAGGAAACCTCTGATCCGGTCTACACTGTTTGCATAGGACTAGTATGCTTTATAATGGGTACACTTTTTAAGACAAATATATACTTTTAAGATATTTTTATCCTTTAATTTCGAAATCTTAGGATTCTCCATGACCAACTTATAGCATCCCCTTATCAGATGGCAGGGTGTGTGGAAAAAATGCCAGAGGAAAAAATGCCATAGGAAAGAATGCCAGAGGTAAAAATGCCATAAGAAAACGGAAAATATGCCATAGGTAAAAATGCCAGAGGAAAAAATGCCATAGGTTTATAAAAAAAAATATGAAATTTATTGTACACACATTTATTTATTTAAAAACAATGCTGAACATAAGTCTAGAATCTACATTGTTTTCAGAAATACTAACAATGACAAACAGGCATATGAGTGTATGAAATAAATAGGAAAATAAAATTGCAATCAGTGTAGAACCTGATCTTGTCGAAAACACTTTGTTGACTTTTTCATCATGTATTGAATAATAAGACTATTCAGTTATTTCTTTAATAACAATGCCAAGCATAGAATACATTGTTTTCAGAGAGTATGAAATGAATAGGCAAGACAAAATTGCAATCAGTGTAGAACCTGATTATGTTCAAAGTAGCTTTGCTGAATTTTTCATTTTCGCTTTAATAACAATGCCAAGCATAGTCTACTCTATTTTCAGAGATAGAGAATAAATTTATTTACTAGTGACACTCAAGTATGTGTTGGCATCTGACCTGTATTTAGAGAGTGTATGTCAAAATCCCCTTGGTCAAAATCCCCTTGGTCCAAAACTGACAGGGTAGTCAAAATCCCCTTGGTGAAATTTACAGGGTAGTCAAAATCCCCTTGATGAAAATTACAAGGTAGTCAAAATCCCCTTGGTGAAAATTACAAGGTAGTCAAAATCCCCTTGATCAAAATTACAGGGTAGTCAAAATCCCCTTGAGGGGTAGTCAAAATCCCCTTGGTCCAGAATGTTATACCATATATTTGATGTAAAAATTATTGTATATTGCTTGTAAAAACAGGTCAAACTTTATTTGTTGTGTTAACAATATTATGTAGCCTTGGTGTTATTTTAAGGATAAAGAACCAGTTCTTTTTTTTTCTTGACACATTTCCTTAGAAGGCACTAGAGGGAATCTGTTATATAAGAATAATTGAGTAGATGATATATGGGTCAATGATTTACATGCCCAAAAAAAAGATATTTTGCTTCTCAACTCACAAAATGTTGACAGGAGTACACTGATAAGTTATACAATAGATTAACAAATCAACTAAATGTGTTTCACTAGCAGAGTCACACCTCTACAGCCAATCTATTATTGCTTATATATTACTGTCTGCCTTTTTGTTGCTGTAGACATTATTGTAAAAACATAATTATATTGGACCTGATCAATCCCCAGAATATTTCAGAAATCATTTAAAATGTGCAAGCACTTATTTGTATTTTACAAAGTTTGGATCCTGATCAATCTTCAGAATAATTCAGAAAACAGTCTCAATACCCAAATATTTGCTTGTATTTTAACAAGTTTGGAACCTGATCACTTTTCAGAATACTTCAGAAACCAGTCTCAATAGCCAAATATTTGTTTAAAGTTTAACCGTGAGTGAGTTGAAGTTTGGATTCTGATCAGTCTTCAGAATAATTCAAGAACCCGTTACAATATCCAAATATTTGTTTGTTTTTTTACAAGTTTGGATCCTGATCAATTTTCAGAATACTTCAGAAACCAGTCTCAATAGCCAAATATTTGTTTAAAGTTTAACAAGTTTGGATCCCGATCAATCTTCAGAATACTTCAGAAAAAAGTCTCAATAATCAAATATGTGTTTGAATTTTAACAAGTTTGGATCCTGATCAATCTTCAGAAAAATTCAGAAACCAGTCTCAATATCCAAATATTTTTTCGTATTTTATCAAGTTTTGAACCTGATCAAGATTCAGAATATTTCAGGCACCAGTTTAAATATCCAAGCATTTTTGTGTATTTTACCAAGTTTGGATCCTGATCATTTATTTATATTCTGTATTTGATAAATCCCCTAGACAACTGCGTCATGAATTAGTTGATAGTGTTACTTTTAGTAAAGCCCCTCTTTTGTGATGATAAAAACTGATTGTATTAAAGATAGATGACAGCGAAACACAAAGTAAAGCTTTAAACACATTTAATAATCGGCTTTAACTTTATTTTGAAATGTGCAAAAAAATTTTTACAGTATAAGATTAATAAAGTATGTGTTTCTGAATTTGTCTTCTTTGTATCTTTGCATCCTTAAATAAACCCACTACCCCATAAAAACAATTGACCAAGTGCTTTACCCGTTACCCCATAAAATACTCCAAAATAGGCTATGGGGTAATGGGTTATGTTACCAGTAAACAAATTATTTCACTGACCAAGGGGATTTTGACTATCCCTCAAGGGGATTTTGACTACCCTGTAATTTTGATCAAGGGGATTTTGACTACCTTGTAATTTTCACCAAGGGGATTTTGACTACCCTGTAAATCTGACCAAGGGGATTTTGACTACCCTGTAAAATTCACCAAGGGGATTTTGACTACCCTGTTAGTTTTGGACCAAGGGGATTTTGACCAAGGGGATTTTGAGCGGCACCCGTATTTAGACTGTTTTAGAAAAGCAGTCAGGTTCTGCACAGTTTGTTATTTTGCAATATATTGTTAACATCAACCCTAAACTTTAAAAAAAATGGACTAGTCTTAATTAGATATTTGAACTGTCCATTACGAGTTTCATGGTTGAATGAGTTATGTGTCAAGTGTCATAATGAAGTGGGGATTAACACCTGCAGTCTGGTATAATCTGACCATAACTTGCTGGCTGGCTTTGTGACATGATAAAAAACGTGTTTTGTAGTTTGGATCATGATCAAGATCTGACATTAATAGTTTTAGCATGATTTCATATTAAAATATTATATACTCTACAATATAATTTAACCAAATATATATACTATAAAAAAAATTCTAGGCACTCTCTTCTAAATATAAATATTAATTTCAATAAATAAATATACCCATTTTGTGTTAAATCTACAAGACCACTTCATTAGTACCCTCAATATGTTGTTTGATAAGTACTTATAACCTTATAAATCATATTAAAAACATAATTATTAAAAAAATATATATGGACCTATGGCATTTTTTCCTCTGGCATTTTTACTTATGGCATATTTTCCGATTTCTAATGGCATTTTTACCTCTGGCATTTTTTCCTATGGCATATTTACCTATGGCATTTTTTCCTCTGGCATTTTTTCCTACAATCGATGGCAGCTTGACCCATTACCCCATAGCTTGTTTCTAGTGATATGTGACCACTAAAAGCAGGTTGAAAGTAAAGCAGAATGCGCCCTAAGGTGCATTCTGCTTTACTTTCAGCCTGCTTTGATCTATTATCTGCTAGAATATAGTGGTTCTCTCCTCCTGATAAATTTCACTATACATTTAACCTGTACTTAAAGGCACACTGTGAATTGCTATATGCAACAATAAATTATGCATATTTTTCAGTTTCTTAATTTTAAGTCTCAACTTCTGATAAAGTAATTAGCCTTTGATTTAGAGATCGCAGAAAAGAGAGCTTACTGCTCCTTTCAAACTTTTAACAATCAAGGAATAATTCATTGAAGAAGCACTGATCTCCATTAACCCGTACCCCATAGCCTGTTTCTAGTTTTAAATACAGTTGACCACTAAAAGCAGGTTGCAAGTAAAGCAGAATGTGCCTTATAGCCAATATCTGATAGGATATAGAATAGATTTATTTCCATCAGTGGAGGACTAAATTAAAGACGTAAAAATGTGTTTTTATGGGCTAATCGGTTAAATATCATTCAAGTTATTCAAATGAAAGTATTTATTTTGATAAATATTCATAATTGTATAAATTGAGACTATTTTCTTCACTGGAGGAATAAATTAGAGGCATAAAAAGGCATATTTATTGGGTAATGGATTAAAGCAGGCTGGAAGTTAAGCAGAAGGCACATTCTACTATACTTTCAAACTGCTTTGAGTGGCCACCTGTCTTCAAAACTAGGCAGTGCATATGGGGTAATAGGTTTAGACAAGTGGCTGCTTAGTACAATAAAAATGTTATGCATGGGATCTCTCTCTGTGGCTTTCTTAGAGGTTTAATCTGCCACCTGCCTAAATACCCAAATACAACTTTTAACATTTATTTAATATAAGAATATTCCAGATGGGGAATTCAATTAGTACTAATTCATAAAACAGATTTTTTCTAAAATTTCGATATCTAAGGACCTTTTTCATGATGTTCATTGAAAAAGGACCTTAGAGGTCGAAGTTTTAGAAAAATGCAGTTTTATAAATTAATTATACTCTAATCAAGACTAATTATTATACTCTTTGTTGAAAAGGACATTTTGTGTGTTTGTATGTTATCTACATGTATGAACATTGTAGTAAATAAAGGTTACAAATTCATTGACTTATTAAAGATTAAATATCCCTGGAGTAGAGGGTCAAGGTGCCCCTTATCTTCAACTGTCATGTAATAACCAGTGGATTGTTTCTGTGGAAATGTTACATAATCTAACGACCTCCCAGCGGGATGGCAACAGAGTTTATTACTTTTTAGGATGGGCTTTACATGCATGGTTTCAATAGGATGTCTTATCTATTGAGGCTGTACATTTAAAAAGAACTATATAAAATAAAAGTAATATTTTATTGCTGTTAATTCAAACTTTCGGAAATAATAAGAAAATATTTCATACATTATAATAATGCACTAGTTGCAAAAAAATCAATGTCTTAAAATAAGTCCTTTATTCAGATAATTATTCTGTTGCACTTTTAGGTAAAAGCTCTATAGCCAGGTGGCTGCTTAATGCAGTATGAAAGTCAAGCAGAAAGCCCCTTGAAGGTTTTCATGGGTGACTCGCAATCTACATTCCACAACCACCTGTATTAACCCATTACCCCATAATTACGCCTTTTTACGCATCTTCTTTACTGGAGAAAATAGTTCCAATTTATACAGATATGAAAATGAATGATAAGAACTATTTTCTTTATTCTAGCAGATGGTAACGTAAGCAGGCTGAAAGTAAAGCAGAATGCGCTTTAAGGCGTGCATTCTGCTTCACTTTCAACCTGCTTTAAGTGGTCACCAATTTTGAAAACTAGAATCAGGCTATGGGGTAATGGTTTACAGGCCAAACCCGTGATATAGTCATTGAAGTGAGGATTAGCAATGCAAAAAGTGTAGATCCAGTTGAAAGGCCATTTGATGGACTCATTTGGATCCAAATTCTTTTACATTTAGTGTTTTGAAAATAACTCCTATAAAATCCACAGCGATGTGTCACTTTTTAACCAATTTCTTGATTGAACAATATTTTTACGTCTGATCAGGGTCTGCTCTGCTTTATTCAGAGACTTACAAAAAAGTATGTATGTCTCTGGCTTTATTATATATATCCTATTCTTCACTGTTTGCTGTGTAAATAAAATCCTTTGTTTTTATATTTCAATAGAACAATAAGTCAATTATTCAGAATGGGTGGAGTATTGACCAGAGAAATGGTTAATAGCCTGAACCAGTACCCTCAGCCTTAATCACAGCTGGAATCACTTTATACAAATGGTCAATGTATCTGTTGCAAATCTCTGGAGTCACAGTTCTCCAGAACTCCAAAATGCCTTCAACAAGTTGTGCTTGATTTCGGGTTTTTTTTGTTTTTCCTAATATAATATTTCAAATTTGCCCACATATTGTCAATTGGATTCATGTCTGGTGATTCTGGAGGAGTGATCCAGTGGTTAATTCCATGTTCAGCCATGAATGATTTTTACCCCATAGCCTGTTTCTATTTTGGAAAAGAGTTGACCACTTAAGGCAGGTTGGAAGTTAAGTAGAATGCACCTTAAGGTGCATTCTGTTTTAAGGTGCATTCTGCATTACTTTCAGTCTGCTTTAAGCTATCATCTGCTAGAATATAGAAAACATATTTCTTATGGTTCTTATTTGTAACAGTATAAATTAGATTTTTTTCCTTCAGTGGATAAATAAATTAAAGGCATAAAAAGGTGTATTTATTGGGTAATGGGTTTAAAGTTTTAATTTCTGTTTACCATCAATACATCATCCCCCCAAAAATGCAGAAAAAACTGCAGCTCTAAAATAAAGCTGTAGTCATTCCCCAGTGCACTGCTAGTTACCTGGTTTAAACTGATAGTGCACTATCAGTTTGTTATTGAAATCTCAGTGCACTATCAGTGCACTGTCAGTGCACTGTCAGTGTAGAATTAGTTTACTCTCAGTGCACTGTCAGTTTAAACCCAGTGCACTGGCAGTGCACTGGGGTGTATAGTTTAGCTTAAACAGTACTGTAGATTATGACTGGACATGACCCAACCTTTAGAGTGTTAACAAGATTTTTATATAATTTGACCTAGTGACCCAGTTTTTGACAAGACACAGTCCACATTTTATTTTGACCTATACTCAGCAAAAGTAGAAACTTTACATTGGATTCTAATGTGTATAATTCTGTCTAGAAACACAATTTTGCAGAAAGTGAAGTGTTATTCGAAACGTTGTATCAATGGCAGTAAGTTCTCGACAATGATGATTTAAAAAATCCAAAAGCCACACCGTAATTTGACGTCAAAATGCATAGGGGTCGATTTCAAAATTATCAGAGATGTGAATGTGTACGCAAGATGTGTTTTATGCATTTTACGTTTTCATTTTAAGCGACTTTTTTGCATAAAGACAGTTCAGTAGCGTGCATGCCCTTCGTCACGTCTAATGCAAGATAAAACTCTGTGTCCGGTGTACCGTCTAATGACGTCATCTGGGATGCCATGACATTTTCGTAATCAAGCATTTCTGAGGTCGTTGGTCGTGTCAATCTGGTATTTGTTCCGCATCCGTCGCCAACTTTACCCATTAATTGCTATACTGGTTTCAAATCTTGTGATACCGCATGCCAAGGCATGACGTTGACGTTATTCTTGGCATTGTGCATGCAGTTAAGATCTGCCCTGTATACGGTATACGGGTACGGATAGGACCGTGGCATTGCCTCATCCGATTCCCTATTGTCTCAGCAGCGATCCCAAACCGCCGAGCCGTAGCCATTGCTTGGATGGAACAGTTACGTCGATACGTTAACGTAAGAGTGTGGTTGTCTCTATGTGACGTCAACGATCTCAGACGATTCTGGACTTACCCCGCAACGCTGTAACGAGTAGTTAGGACATGAATTGTCTATCGTATGTGTCAAAAATGACGCGCGACACAAGTTACTGGCGCATCCGCCGTCAGCATGCCAAATGACCTGATTTCTGTGATTTTCAGAAAGCTGTGGCATCTCAGTTTTGAAACGCAGGCGTTGACAATTTTGTTTTTTCTGTGTTTGGCTAAAGCCTGTGTGTGTCTGTTGGATTAAATAAACTTGAAATTAACCCTGACTAGGTCAACTCGCCGTCAGTGTTCAATACGGGAAGTGGAAAGCGTGCTACGTCGTGCGCGGTACAAATTAGCGAGAGGCTGGTTCTGTATGGTCTTTATCGTTAACCCCATTATGAAATGTGCGTATATTGTATGAAACGTCATTAACCCTTTACCTTATAGAAGCGACTTTTAGCGCATTCATTTTATTCATCCGCCAAAGAAAATAGTTCCAATTTAATCAGTCATGAATATATATTATAGGGATTTTTTTCTATATATTCTAGCACAGGATAGCTTAAAGCAGGCTGAAAGTAAAGCAGAATGCGCCTTAAGCGCATTCTGCTTTACTTTCAACCTGCTTTAAGTAGTAACCTATTTTCAATTCTAGAAATAGGCTATCAGGTAAAGGGTTAAAACATCGCTTAAACCGGTTCTAAATTATGTAAAGTTTCTATTTTTGTTAAGTATAGATTTGATGCAGGCAAATATTCTGACAATATTTCATTCAGATCTAATGAGATTTGTAGCCGGTCAGTTTTTCAAAGATTTGACCTAGTGACCTATTTTTGGACCGGACATGACCCACATTCGAATTTGACCAAGATATCAACGAGGCAAACATTTTGACTAAGTTTCATTAAGATCCAATGAGATATGTAGCCTCTAGAGTGTTAACAAGGTTTTTCGTAGATTTGACATAGTGACCTAGTTTTTGACCGGACATGACCCACATTCGAACTTGACCTAGATATCAATGAGGCAAACATTTTGACTAAGTTCCATAAAGATCCAATGAGATTTGTAGCCTCTAGAGTGTTAACATGGTTTTCCGAAGATTTGACATAGTGACCTTGTTTTTGACCGGACATAACCCACATTCGAACTTGACCTAGATGTTATCAATGCAAACATTGTGAAAAAGTTTCATTAAGATCCAATGAGATTTGTAGCCTCAAAAGTGTTAAAAAGGTTTTACGAAGATTTGACATAGTGACCTAGTTTTTGATTGGACATGACCCACATTCAACCTTGACCTAGATGTTATTAAGGCGAACATTCTGACAAAGTTTCATTAAAATCCAATTAGATTTGTAGCCTCAAGAGGCTTCGAAACGTTGGAGCAAATAAAAGATCTGAAATACCACATTGCCTTGGTCATGCCTGTCTACTGCCTTTTCTTTTCTACACAAGATTTGATCTAGTGACCAACCTTTTGACCCCCCAATGAACTATATTCAAACTTGACATAGATTTTGTCAAGATAATCATTCTGACCAAGTTTGATAAAGTTTGGGTTAACAGTGTGTCTACTAGAGTGTTCACAAACTTTTTCTAAGATTTGACCTAGTGACCTACTTTTTGAATCCATATGACCCATATTTAAACATGATCTAGATTTTGTCAAGATGGTCATTCTGACAAAGTTTGATAAAGATTTGGTCTAGACTGTTAACAAGTTTTTTTTCTGAAATTTGACCTAGTGGCCTACATGTACTTTTGAACCCACCATAACCTATACTCCAAATAGACCTAGATTTTGCCAAGTTTGATGGCGATTGTGCCCAAATTGTTGCTACTAGTGTGCACAAGCTTTTTCTAAGATTTGATCTAGTGGCCTACTTTATGACCCCACATAAACTATAATCAAACTCGACCTAGATTTGGTTAAGATGGTCATTCTGACCATGTTTGATAAAGATTGGCCTAAAATTGTGTGTACTAGAGAGTTTATTTCTAACATTTGACCTAGGTGCCTATTTTTTAATTTCACATGACCCATATTCGGACTTGACCTAACTTTTGTCAACATAATCATTCTGGTCAAGTTAAATAAAGATTGGGCCAAAAGTGTGGCCTCTTGAGTGTTCACAAGATGTTCACGGACGCACATCGAGACCGAACACAGCAAGATCACAATAGCTCATCGAGCACTACGAGCTCAGGTGAGCTAAACATAAAGTAAAGTACCACACACAGACATTATAGACTACTTTAAGCCTGAATTACCGTTCGTCCAACTGTACATTGGCACTCCCCTGATCATGGAACCATCTTGTCTACAATATTGAGCACTTAAAACATATGGCGTGTAGGCAGGTACCCATGTAACCCCTGGGTAGAGAGGAGCAATTCACGTTGCATATTCTGCTCCAGAGCATTTCTGTACACCGTCAGGGATTTAGAAACTTGTCCTAGTCAGCCTCTGGTCCGGCAGGGAATCAAACTCATGACCCCTGGTACCGTAGTCGGGCGCATTACTGCTAGACCACTATCTGCCGATAGTGAATTGTGATGCTAACAGATTTCCCTTACACATGTATCTTTTTTATCTTTTTGTTATGGGTCTACACTGTTTGCGTGCTGTTTGTAAATGACGAATATACTCGTCGTTAGGGTTCAATGATTATTGATAGCAACATATTGTGTATAGAAATAGATATTAACTAGAACACTGACCAAGTCAGGTCGTAGGACAAGTGTACTCATTACAAATACACTGTTTGTAAATGACGAGTATACTTGTCATTATGATTCAATGTGTTAACCCTTTGAACCCTAGTCCCGCTTATAGGCGTCCTCTTCAAACAGTACATGTGAATAGTACACTTGTCCTGTGCAAACAGTGAAGACCCAGATCAGAGGGCTCCGAAAGGAGCCCTCTGATCAGGGTCTTCACTGTTTGTCATAATGCCAAATATTGACAAAAACAACCCTTAAAAGTCAGAAATGGGCTAAACTAAAATGAAAAATGGAATTTTCCATTTAAAGTTTCAGGGAGGAAAGAGTTAACATATTCAACCCTAGCGACGAGTATATTCGTCATTTATAAACATTGTACCTGTAAAGAGAACACTTGTCAATACAAACAGTGTAAACCCAGATCAGAGACTCCTGCAGGAGCCCTCTGATCAGGGTCTGCACTGTTGTCAATTTGCAACATAATGCAGAAAACACCCCTTAATTGTCATAAATGGACTTAACTTATCGGAAAATGGAACTTTCCATTAAAGGTTTCCGGAGTGTGCGAGTTAATGGAAAAGCAGACCATGCTAGAGATACCAAATAGCTTATTGCCACATGGTTCTGGAGCAAGCTTTTCAATTCATACAATTGTGACTTGTGATGTTATGCTAAAAGCTTTTCTTACACAAGTATCTTATCTTCTTTCTTGTTCATTGCTTCTCTGCTGCCGTACAGATTATTCATGGTAACATATTGTACATACATAGATATATTACTACTCCTCTCGGACTTTGATCTAGATCCAAACTCTTTTCAATGTCAGTGTTGGGCTTGATAGTGAATGATGTATTAGGATGAAAGTTAAAACAAACCGATATTCAAATTCAAATCCTTTATTTCAGCTTTAAAGCAAAGTACTTTGCTTCTAGCCATATAAAGTACACATTATGAATGACAATACATGCTATAAACATGTTTATAATTTATTCATGAGTCATTGGTTGACATTTGACACCGAATACCTTTGAAGTTCATCATATCTACACTGATAGTGTACATTAGGAATACTGTAAAACCTCTCTATTACGACCTCTATTGACTGATGTACTAAGTATGCCAGTTAACACAAACTGTTATACTTTATTTATGAGTCAGTGACTGACAACAAACAATCATCATATCTTCACTGATAGTTATATACATTAGGAATACAGTAAAACCTCTCTATTACGACCTCTATTGACTGATGTACTAAGTATGCCAGTTAACACAAACTGTTATACTTTATTTATGAGTCAGTGATTGACAACAAACAATTACCTTTGAAGTTCATCATATCTTCACTGATAGTTATATACATTAGGAATACTGTAAAACCTCTCTATTACGACCTCTATTGACTGATGTACTAAGTATGCCAGTTAACACAAACTGTTATACTTTATTGATGAGTCAGTGACTGACAACAAACAATCATCATATCTTCACTGATAGTTATATACATTAGGAATACAGTCAAACCTCTCTATTGCGACCTCTATTGACTGATGTACTAAGTATGCCAGTTAACACAAACTGTTATACTTTATTTATGAGTCAGTGACTGACAACAAACAATCATCATATCTTCACTGATAGTTATATACATTAGGAATACAGTGAAACCTCTCTATTACGACCTCTATTGACTGATGTACTAAGTATGCCAGTTAACACAAACTGTTATACTTTATTGATGAGTCAGTGATTGACAACAAACAATCATCATATCTTCACTGATAGTTATATACATTAGGAATACAGTGAAACCTCTCTATTACGACCTCTATTGACTGATGTACTAAGTATGAGTCAGTGATTGACAACAAACAATTACCTTTGAAGTTCATCATATCTACACTGATAGTTATAAACATTAGGAATACAGTGAAACCTCTCTATTGCGACCTCTATTGACTGATGTACTAAGTATGCCAGTTAAAACAAACATGTTTATACTTTATTTATGAGTCAGTGATTGACAACAAACAATCATCATATCTTCACTGATAGTTATATACATTAGGAATACAGTGAAACCTCTCTATTACGACCTCTATTGACTGATGTACTAAGTATGCCAGTTAACACAAACTGTTATACTTTATTTATGAGTCAGTGACTGACAACAAACAATCATCATATCTTCACTGATAGTTATATACATAAGGAATACAGTCAAACCTCTCTATTACGACCTCTATTGACTGATGTACTAAGTATGCCAGTTAACACAAACTGTTATACTTTATTTATGAGTCAGTGACTGACAACAAACAATCATCATATCTTCACTGATAGTAATATACATTAGGAATACTGTAAAACCTCTCTATTACGACCTCTATTGACTGATGTACTAAGTATGCCAGTTAAAACAAACTGTTATACTTTATTTATGAGTCAGTGATTGACAACAAACAATTACCTTTGAAGTTCATCATATCTACACTGATAGTTATATACATTAGGAATACTGTAAAACCTCTCTATTACGACCTCTATTGACTGATGTACTAAGTATGCCAGTTAAAACAAACTGTTATACTTTATTTATGAGTCAGTGATTGACAACAAACAATTACCTTTGAAGTTCATCATATCTACACTGATAGTTATATACATTAGGAATACAGTGAAACCTCTCTATTACGACCTCTGTTGACTGATGTACTAAGTATGCCAGTTAACACAAACCGTTATACTTTATTTATGAGTCAGTGACTGACAACAAACAATCATCATATCTACACTGATAGTTATATACATTAGGAATACAGTCAAACCTCTCTATTACGACCTCTATTGACTGATGTACTAAGTATGCCAGTTAACACAAACTGTTATACTTTATTTATGAGTCAGTGATTGACAACAAACAATTACCTTTGAAGTTCATCATATCTTCACTGATAGTTATATACATTAGGAATACTGTAAAACCTCTCTATTACGACCTCTATTGACTGATGTACTAAGTATGCCAGTTAACACAAACTGTTATACTTTATTGATGAGTCAGTGACTGACAACAAACAATCATCATATCTTCACTGATAGTTATATACATTAGGAATACAGTCAAACCTCTCTATTGCGACCTCTATTGACTGATGTACTAAGTATGCCAGTTAACACAAACTGTTATACTTTATTTATGAGTCAGTGACTGACAACAAACAATCATCATATCTTCACTGATAGTTATATACATTAGGAATACAGTGAAACCTCTCTATTACGACCTCTATTGACTGATGTACTAAGTATGCCAGTTAACACAAACTGTTATACTTTATTGATGAGTCAGTGATTGACAACAAACAATCATCATATCTTCACTGATAGTTATATACATTAGGAATACAGTGAAACCTCTCTATTACGACCTCTATTGACTGATGTACTAAGTATGAGTCAGTGATTGACAACAAACAATTACCTTTGAAGTTCATCATATCTACACTGATAGTTATAAACATTAGGAATACAGTGAAACCTCTCTATTGCGACCTCTATTGACTGATGTACTAAGTATGCCAGTTAAAACAAACATGTTTATACTTTATTTATGAGTCAGTGATTGACAACAAACAATCATCATATCTTCACTGATAGTTATATACATTAGGAATACAGTGAAACCTCTCTATTACAACCTCTATTGACTGATGTACTAAGTATGCCAGTTAACACAAACTGTTATACTTTATTTATGAGTCAGTGACTGACAACAAACAATCATCATATCTTCACTGATAGTTATATACATAAGGAATACAGTCAAACCTCTCTATTACGACCTCTATTGACTGATGTACTAAGTATGCCAGTTAACACAAACTGTTATACTTTATTTATGAGTCAGTGACTGACAACAAACAATCATCATATCTTCACTGATAGTAATATACATTAGGAATACTGTAAAACCTCTCTATTACGACCTCTATTGACTGATGTACTAAGTATGCCAGTTAAAACAAACTGTTATACTTTATTTATGAGTCAGTGATTGACAACAAACAATTCCCTTTGAAGTTCATCATATCTACACTGATAGTTATATACATTAGGAATACTGTAAAACCTCTCTATTACGACCTCTATTGACTGATGTACTAAGTATGCCAGTTAAAACAAACTGTTATACTTTATTTATGAGTCAGTGATTGACAACAAACAATTACCTTTGAAGTTCATCATATCTACACTGATAGTTATATACATTAGGAATACAGTGAAACCTCTCTATTACGACCTCTGTTGACTGATGTACTAAGTATGCCAGTTAACACAAACCGTTATACTTTATTTATGAGTCAGTGACTGACAACAAACAATCATCATATCTAGACTGATAGTTATATACATTAGGAATACAGTCAAACCTCTCTATTACGACCTCTATTGACTGATGTACTAAGTATGCCAGTTAACACAAACTGTTATACTTTATTTATGAGTCAGTGATTGACAACAAACAATCATCATATCTTCACTGATAGTTATATACATTAGGAATACTGTGAAACCTCTCTATTACGACATCTAAAGCTAAGGCTTATTGGTTGTATAAAAGACAGGTGACAGCTAAATCAAGGTGACAGTATATCATTCTTTTATTACAACCACTAAAGCAAAGGCTAATTGATTGTATAAAGACAGGTTACAGTTTATAGCAAGTTGACAGTAAAACAGAAAGCTCCAAAAGAATCGAAACTGTTTGCCAATTGTTTTGAAATAACGTCAGTTATACTGCCCTAAATTTAAATTTGAAACGATATTGGCGGTGAAGGGGTAATAAACTCACGCTAAATTTGATCATGAAAAGGTTCAACGAAGGCTATTTGATTTTATAAAAGACAGGTGACAGCTTAAAGAAACTTAAGGTGACAGTAAAACAGAAATATATTGTTCTACTGTAACCTTGCGTTGCTTTAAGCAGTCACCTGTCGTTAACACCTAATAAATACACATTACCAGTTGACTGTGCGATACAGAGAGATGTATTTAGCTCAAGACGTTTTTGGCGGAAAAAGCAGATCTGACGATCGCCTTGGCGCGAGTCTGATCGGTTGTTTCCGCCAAAAACGTTGAGAGCTAAATGCAACACTCTGTTGCGCACTGCCAACTGGTAATGTGTTTATTATATGCCTTGCATACAAACCAGAAACAACTTAATAGTTGTTTAAATCATTTTATATCCAAAATTTATTAGTTTTTTGAAGCAGAACGATAAGTTTTGTATTCCACAAAGAATAACGCGGCACTCGTACATGTACGTAAATGACGTCACGCTAAATCGAAAGCGAGGTCAGAGTAAAATACAAAGTGGCCGATACAAGGTGGCTGATACACTCTTGTATTTTACTCTGCAGATACACGCGGAAACGCTCGATATCACACGAAGGCATATAATAATAAGTACAATTGTGTGGTCATAATAGAGCGGTTTTACTGTAGTAACATAATGCTAACTAGCCTAGAGTTTTAACTTAAACTGTTTAACACGAAAATCAATCAATGAATCAGAATTACTTTTAAGGTGGTTCGACAGCGGGCGGCCTGCATCTCGAATTCCGGAAATGTTGATGACTTTCACCTGATCTTTTCGGCACGTGCTTAGAGTAGAAAATTTACATAAAGAAAAGTTTGATCAGCTTCAGTGTCTTCTTTGTAGCGCAGTTGGTATAGTGATTGACTAGCAAACCAAAGGTCCCAGGTTCAATTCCCACACGCTACAAATCTTTTTTTTTTTAAATAAATTGTCCGAGTTTTATTGACTAGTCAAATTCATAACGCAGTGACCAAAGGACAGGCTATGTTTAGTCACGTACTAATGAATAATATCAGATGCAAGTTTTGTCAAGTGACAACTAAACTTTGTAAGGATTTATAGCCTATATGACAGCTTAACACAGGACAAAATTAATGTTAAAAGATAGATATTAAAGGAGCTTTTATGCATTACTTTTGTTATGCATTAATCAGTCACCTGTCTTTAAAAATCTACATGCTACCGTATTCAATGGTCCCTTATTACAGGTTTGACTTTTGGTATTATTTAGAGCTGACTGCATTTTAAGTTTAACTCAAGGGAGGTAACTCGTTTTGTGTAACATTTTGTCAGAACTTCTGGAAATCATGTATAAAATGTAAATTCCACTGTAGATTTTCATTAAATTGTTGTGACTAGTATAATTAAGTTATATCTATCTAATAAGAGTAAAATTAGTGTATGTTAAACAGCTAGATTTTTTGTAATTTGAGATTTAGTGAATTTTTCAGAATTTGACTATTTTAAAATATTGATATTTCCAGAAAATATGTCATGAAATATTTTTGTTTTCACAATATCTTATAGTCTCTGTACAGTTTACTTGAATATATAGAAATTATTGAGTTATATTGTTTTATAAAGAAAATATTCCTTTTCATTAAACAAGAGGGCCATGGCCCACAAGTCGCTCACCTGAGAACATTGCACCTAAGCTGACTGGGCAAAACAATATCGTGATATATATAGCTATAAATAGAGTTTTAAAGGTTTTTCCTATATAAGTCTATATAAAACTGATAAGCCTTGGGAGCAGGACCAAATTTGATCAAAGGGTCATAATTTTAACAATCTTGGTAGAGGACCATAATGCAAAGTTACAGGTCAAATATAAATGATCTGGGCCTTACAGTTTCAGAGAAGAATTTTTTTTAAAGGTTTTCCTATGAAAAACTAATAAGTCGAGGGTGGGGCCATTTTTGGCACGGGTTATTATTTGAACAATCTTGGTAGAGGATCACAAGGCAACGCTATGTGACAAATATTAAAGAACTGGGCCTTACAGTTTCAGAGAAGAAGAAATTTAAAGGTTTTCCTATATAAGTCTATGTAAAACTGATAAGCACCGGGGCGAGGCCAATTTTGACCCGGGGGTCATAATTTGAACAAACTTGGTAGAGGACTATAAGGCAAAGCTACATTTCAAATATAAATGATCTGGGCCTTACAGTTTCAGAGAAGAAGATTTTTAAAGATTTTCCTATGAAAAACTGATAAGCCCAAGGGCGGGGCCATTTTTGGCCCAGGGGTCATAAGCTGAACAGTCTTGGTAGAAGACCATAAGGCAAAGCTACATGTCAAATTTGAAAGATCTGGGCCTTACAGTTTCAGATAAGAAGATTTTTAAAGATTTTCCTATATAACTCTATGTAAAACTGATAAGCCCCTGGGCGGGGCCAATTTTGACCCGGGGGTCATAATTTGAACAATCATGGAAGAGGACTATAAGGCAAAGCTATATTTCAAATATAAATGATCTGGGCCATACAGTTTCAGAGAAGAAGAATTTTAAAGGTTTTCTGAAGAAAAACTGATAAGCCCAAGGGCGGGGCCATTTTTGGCCAAGGGGTCATAATTTGAACAATCTTGGTAGAGGGCCATTAGGCAAAGCTATATGTCAAATTTTAAAGATCTAGGCCTCACAGTTTCAGAGAAGAAGATTTTTAAAAGTTTTCCAATATAACTCTATGTAAAACTGATAAGCCCGGGGGCGGGGCCAATTTTGACCCGGGGGTCATAATTTGAACAGTCTAGGTAGAGGATCATAAGGCAAAGCTACATGTCAAATATTAATGATCTAGGCCATACAGTTTCAGAGAAGAAGATTTTCAAAGGTTTTCCTAAGAAAAACTGATAAGCCCTGGGGCGGGGCCATTTTTGGCCCCAGGGTCAAAATTTGAACAATCTTGGTAGAATATTATTTGGTCATGATACAAACCAAATATCAAAGGTCTGTGCTTTTGGTTTCTGAGAAGAAGATTTTTAAAGATTTTCTTATGCATTAAAAGTTGTCTATACGGTCATGTTAGAAAATCTGGTCCCAAAGCAAGGGGAATAACTCTAGCCAAAATCTTTGAACAACATTTCGCTCCCCCTTGTCACTGATGCTTCTGACAAAGTTTGGTTGAAATCGGGTCAGTGGTTTCTGAGGAGATGTTGTTTGAAAGTGTGGACGGACGACGGACGGAATGGTATCATAATAGCTCATCCTGAGCCTTCGGCTCAGGTGAGCTAAAAAGGAGCTCTTCTCGACAAATGGTCATGTCAGAAAAAAACGGCACTGTAATTTTTTTTATTTTAACGATTTTTCACTCTCCATATGGTATATTTTAATTTAATCAAGGTTTTAAAGAATTCTGACACGGAATAAGCTGACCCGCGAACCACCTTAATAGTCAATTTTGCCTTCTGTAACTATTTAGAAGGGTAATGACAACTACTTTCTGCTTAATGCAGAAAACAATAAATGCATGGTACCGTAAAACCTCTCTATTATGACCATTTAAACGAAGGCTAATTGATTGTTTAAAAGACAAGTGACAAGTTAAAGCAAGGTGACAGTAAAACCTCTCTATTAAAACAACTAAAGTGAAGGCCAATTGATTATACCAAAGACAGGTGACAGCTTAAAGCAAGGTGACATTAAAACAGAAAGCTAAAGGAAACAGAAAGCTAAAGAAACTTTCTGTTAGTAAGTACCTGCGGACGAAGTCGAGGGGTAAAGCACCCGCTTACGACGTCAGGGGTTGTGAGTTTGATCCCCCGCCGGACCAAGTCCTTCGGATGAGACTTTAAAAACCGAGGTTCGATGTATTAGTGCTTTACACTTGGCATCTAAAAGAACCAGAGAACTATTTCGATAATAAGAGTAGGGCATCGCGCCCGGGTTCTCTGTATCCGCTCCCCTCTCTCTGGGGTGTCCAATTAGCCCATAGATGGCAGAAACGGACGTTAACAAACAAAACAACTGTTTTACTATTATATTGCTTTAAGAGCAATAACCTTTGGTAAAAACCTAATAATTAGCACAATTTCGTGGTTGTAATAGAGAGGTTTTACTGTAGTGACATAAAGCCAACTAGCCTGGTGTTTTAACTAAATTGCTTTAAAAGAAAATTAATCAATAACTCCCAACCTGCAAGTAGTAACAAAAGCTAAATGAACTGTTTTACTATTATATTGCTGTAAGCTATAACCTTTGGTAAAAACCTAATAATTAGCACAATTTCGTGGTTGTAATAGAGAGGTTTTACTGTAGTGACATAAAGCCAACTAGTCTGGTGTTTTAACTACATTGCTTTAAAAGATGAGCTCCAATTAGCACAATTTCGTGGTTGTAATAGAGAGGTTTTACTGTAGTGACATAAAGCCAACTAGTCTGGTGTTTTAACTACATTGCTTTAAAAGATGAGCTCCAATTAGCACAATTTCTTGGTTGTAATAGAGAGGTTTTACTGTAGTGACATAAAGCCAACTAGCCTGGTGTTTTAACTAAATTGCTTTAAAAGAAAATCAATCAATAACTCCCAACCTGCTAGTAGTCAAACAATTCTGAAACTGAACTCCTCTTTAACCCATTTTATGCGGGATACACTTTTAGGTGTACCTCAGGGCAAACAGTTTTAAAAAATATTTCTTATAACACATATTCATGACTGTATAAATTGGAACTATTTTCTTCAGTGGAGGATTAAATAATGCGCTGAAAGGCGCTCCTATGATGGAAAGGGATAAACACAGTCCAACGTGTCTATAAATTACGTTTTGCTTAATGCAGAAAACTCCTCTATTACGACCAATATTTACAATCGCCCCATTCAATTCCATTGACAAAAAGTGTGTTCATTTCAAATAAACACCAATTTTCGAGAGGGCGGAACTTGTGGAAAAAGTTTCGAAGGGGAGGCGGGGCATATGCAGTTTTCATTCGCGAATTAATCTTTGGAACTTGGGGCAGCAAACATTTGGCGGATTTTTTCAAAAATTGTTCTTAACCGATCTATGCCTTCCTACTAGTGGAAACCATGATTCCCGACTAATATTCTTCTTTATAAATGAGATAAATTGCAAGAAAATTGACATAAGAATCTACCTTATAAACAGCGGCCTATATCTGTGTTTCTTTATGACAATAAAACCCCGATATATTTATCCTACTTTAAAATTACGTCACTTCTAATGACGTCATAAATCAGCATTTTTCGCGCCAAACTATCAAGTTGTTGACAATGGAACTTATTTTTTCTGCTTTCGAATGTACACAGATTCAGTAAATCGGTCATGGCTGTTCCTAATAGGGTACACATTATTCGTGTTATCTACCTCTAATATGGATTAAACATACATGCGTACTGACAAAATGTTTATTTAATGTTAGAAAGTACAGCAAATATATTGTAAATATAAGAAATGAACTGATTTTTTTCGGCGTTCAAGCGAAATGAACGACAGAAAAATATCGGCAAA
Source organism: Gari tellinella (assembly GCA_922989275.2). Lineage (NCBI taxonomy): Eukaryota > Metazoa > Mollusca > Bivalvia > Cardiida > Psammobiidae > Gari > Gari tellinella. The sequence goes on along the minus strand of OV277870.1, from coordinate 6,983,445 downwards.
TTTACCATGAATCGCTAGTGCGATTCATGGAATTGCCGATATATTTCTGTCGTTCATTTCGCTTGAACGTGGGAAAAAATCAGTTCATTTCTTAATTAACCCTTTCCCAAATAGAAGCGCCTTTTAGCCGATATGATTTATTCCTCGGCTGAAGAAAAAAGATCCAATTTAATCAGCCATGAATATATAGTATAGGAAATATTTTCTATATTCTAGCACATTGAAACTTCAAGCAGGCTGAAAGTTAAGCATAATAAGGCGCATTCTGCTTTACTTTCAACCTGCTTTAAGTGGTCACCTATCTTCAATACTAGAAACAGGCTATTATGTAAAGGGTTAAACAAGAGGGCCTGAAGGCCCTGATATCGCTCACCATTTGTAATGAAGCCTGATAGCTTTACCTTTGAATTTCACCCGTTTTATTCTAAATCCATTCAAGTTTTGTCAACCTACTCTAGTATAGTAGAGTACATCAAAGGCAGATAACTAGAGCCTAAACAATACTGAAATGAAGCCTTTTTTAGCATTTCAAAGTATATCAAGGGCAGGTAACTAATGCCACAATGATTAGATTTCAACAAAAATTGCACTCCTTCGAGAACCTATATCTATATACTTTGGGTACAAGTATAATGAAAATCCATTGAAAACTGTAGTTGCAAGAGTGTAAACACTGTAAATATGGCATTTTCAGCAATTCAAAGGTAGATAACTCTTGATCTATTTGTCCGATTTCAACCATAATTACCCTATTTCGAACTCTTATGGTCGTATACAATCTGGGCAAGTTTGAGAGAGCTTGGATAAATATTGTGGCCTCTAGAGCGTAAACACTGTTAAATGTGTCATTTTCAGCAATTCAAAGGTAGATAACTCTTGACCTATTGGTCCAATTACAACCATAAATTAACTCATCCGAAGTCTTATGGTAATATACAATCTGAGTAAGTTTGAGAAAGATTGGTTAAAATTTGTGGCCTCTAGAGTATAAAAACCCTTAAATATGGCATTTTCAGCAATTCAAAGATAGATAACTCTCGACCTATAAGTCTAATTTCAACCATAATCAAACTCATCTGAACTCATATAGTCATATACAATCTGAGCAAGTTTGATGAAGATTAGATAAAAATTGTAGCCTCTAGAGTGTAAACATCGTTAAATATGGCATTTTCAGCAGTTCAAAGGTAGATAACTCTTGATCTATTAGTCCGATTTCAACCAAAATCAAACTCATTCGAACTCTTATAGTGATATACAATCTGGGCAAGTTTTAGAAAGATTGGGTAAATATTGTGGCCTCTAGAGTGTAAACACTGATAAATATGGCATTTTCAGCAATTCAAAGGTTGATAACTCATGACCTAATTGTCTGATTTCAGCCATAATCGAACTCATTCGAACTCTTATGGCAATATACCATCTGAGCAAGTTTGAGAAAGATTGGATAAATATTGTGGCCTCTAGAGTGTAAACACTAAAATTGTTGATGCCGCACGACGGACGACGCACATTCAAGGATTGCAAAAGCTCACCCTGAGCTAAAAACAAAGACTTATTGATTGTATAAAAGACAGCTTAAGACAGGTGACAATAAAACAGAAAGCTTTCGGTTTTACTGTTAACTTGCTTTAAGCAGTCACCTGTAGTAAACACGTCATAATTTACTAGATTTAGCGGTCTCAATAGAGTTTTTACTGTATGTTAAATTCTATACATTACTACTGTTCTTCATTTAGTGGTCATCTAAACTATAACTATGCCTCTTTTAACGTACAGTCAAATGATTGTTTGTGCCTGTTAAGAACAGTAATTACAGTGTTCCCTCCCCACAATGACTCTCTCCTTACAACAACCCATGCCAGTTTCCTAAACAGGACACTTGTGTCTAACGATTTTGCTGCTGCAATATCGTCTGCTCGAAATTGTAGTCTGCTGTTTTTCTCAAAGTTACATATAAGGACATTTTGATAGAAAAAATGTAATGACAAGTGACAACAAGACTGCGCGTTCAATAAACGCTCATGCCCCCGGTGGCATCCTTGACAATATATTCTGAATCTTTTCTAAGTCCAAATTAGGTCAAGGTCAAGGTCAAACTGAGCTTGGGTATTACTGGTGGGTTGGTAATGGTCCAAGGCAATAACTGTATAAGTATAGAAGCATTGTAGTAAGTAGTGTTGCTGCTAGACGAAACGGTAAAATCTAGTTAACCAAGAAATAGCCCATTCAAAATATTCTAAGTCCAAATTAGGTCAAGGTCAAGGTCAAAATCAAGGTTGGGTGATATTGATGGATAGGGAATGGTCCAAGGCAACAACTGTATAAGTATCCAAGCATTGGAGTAAGCGGTGTTGATGCTAGACGAAACGGTAAAATCTAGTTAACCAAGAAATAGCCCATTCAAAATATTCTAAGTCCAAATTAGGTCAAGGTCAAGGTCAAAATTAAGGTTGGGTATTATTGGTGGTTAGGGAATGGTCCAAGGCAACAACTATATAAGTATCTAAGCATTTGAATAAGTGGTGTTGAAGCTAGACGAAACGGTAAAATCTACTTAACCTGGTTACGGACGGACGGACGGAAGGACGGACGGACGGACAGGACAATTACTATATGCTCCCGCATCTGTCGATGCCGGGGGCATAAAAAGCTTGAATCAAGATCAGATACCGCATTATGCAGCTTCTGTTCTGGATTCAAGCTGTTTGCAAATGTAAGCAAACTCCTAATTGTCCCTCCCTTTAACGATTCCCTCTGAACAACTCACACATTCTGTGTCTCTCATTGGGTGTCGTTGTAGAGAGGAAGCACTGTACGACTATTATCAGCTTGATACAGAAAACAATTAATGCATTAAATGTTTACATTAATATTGTTCTGCATTAAGTACTCATCTTTCATATAACCATGACCCTTTTTGACGGTTTGATGGTATCGACAAAGGACAGACATTTCAGAATCTATAAGAATGAAATCAGGAAAAGACCCGAAAAGCCTGTTTGAAACAATTGATCACGGCTATTTTATGAAATTGTAAACAGGACAGCTTCCCCATTTATAAACAAATGTGCTAAAGTGACACAATATACACCAGTCCAGGATCCAAATAAGGGGCGTTTTGTGTATGTAAAATCTGTATGTCTGAACTAAACCCAGGGCTGCCATTTCTCCGGATTTTTCCTAAATCTTCGGATTATTTTCCTGTACATGGTAGCTTAAAGCATGCTTTAAGTAGTCGCATGTCAGCAAAACAAGAAACAGGCTATGGGGTAAAGGTACGATTCGTAAAATCGCACTTGAAAAATGAAAATTTGGAAATCTTAGGATTTTTCATGTCAACTTACGGCAGCCCTGTAAACCCTATGGTGTCACTACACATTCAAATCATAGTAAAGAAACAATGTAATGAGTAGTTACATCATATTGGTGCTCACATGATAGAGAAGATTATGATGGACACACACTCGTACAACAGGTGATGTTTGTGAACACTTGTGTGAAGTTTATGTGAATCAGATCAGAAATACAGTCTGTGAGATGCGACACAGTGGCAAAAACCCTTTTCTGCGATTTGACCTTCAAATCTACTTTATGACCGTACATGACCTATATCCAACATTTTATCGACATTACAGTGAATCACACAATCTCATGAAGAAACCTACATACTTATAAATAAATAATATATAGCGGAAAAAAAGTGCACTTATAAGATTCGTTAAGTGTACATCTTCTAAACTTTTTAAATCAACGTTATCGAAAACGGAAAATGACTAGAATCTACGCCCTCTAGCTGCCATGTTTTCAACAAACCAAAATTCTTTAAACAAGTTTTAAGGTCTAGATCTATCAACTGAAAAAACCAAACTGACATCAGACCTGTTGTTTCAGATAAGAAATTTTTTCTAGATAGTGTGCATGGTTGTCATGGCAACAAGACCATTGGCCCCTTCTACTTTCTTTGAACAACGTTTGAACACCTAATCAGCAGTACATAAAAAGTTTGGTTAAACTGGGGCTATTGGTTTGAGTGAAATCGGTTGCCAATTTTGATGTACAAATTGACTACAGATATCATTTTGAGCACCTTTTGCTCTTGTTACCTATAAAGGTGATCTAAACTTAACAACCTACATTGCTTAGTGATCAACAACACTTTTTTTTTATTGAATTTTCATTAAAAACTTGTATAATTAGAATGGAAATGTCCTAACCAAGAAATCAAAAGGTCACAATTGGATTTTAAACGAATTTAAGTTTTATGTCAGACTGACAAATAAACTCTGCCATGTCGTGCCATGTCGAACTTTTCTTCTTTTTATTACGCAAGTTGCTTTGAGATGAAGAAAAAAATAGTTTTTGATAGAATTTTGTTCCAACTTTGTATCATAAGCTTGGAAATGTTCTCAGAAAATAAATGGTCACATCTGAGTGTTTGAATTACTTTTTTAATTTTTTAGATTCCGCCAAGTCCAACATTTATATTTATAACATAATAAGTTATGAGATGAAAAACACTTTTTTACAGAATTCTGTACCAAACTTTGTACCATTAGCTTGGAAATGTCCTAACTAAGAAAATAAATGGTCACACTTGGGTGTTTGAATGCATTTAACAACTTTTATGACCGAAAAACAGTCTCCACTATTATACTCTGTTACTATTTTTAGAACCTAAACTGCTAATTGATTAAAAACATCTTTTTCCTGAAATTTGTATTAAAACTTGCATCATTAGTTTGGAAATGTCCTAACTAAGAAAATAAATGGTCACACTTTGTGTTTGAATGAATTTAACAAGTTTTATGACAGGAAAGTAGTCTTCACCAATGTTACTATTTTAAGAACACAAACTGCTAAATGATGAAAAACACTTTTTTCTAGAATTTTGTGTTAAAACTTGTATAATTAGAAAGGAAATGTTCTAACTAAGAGATTGAGTAGTTTGAGTTTGTTGTTAGAGTGAATATAACAAGTTTTACAGGCTTTACTGGCTGCTTGTGGTGAAGTGTATATCCCATGTATTGTAACTGTCATCATACTGGCAGTCATTCACCTTCAGACCGTGACAAGTACGGAGGAAAGTCTCCACGTCTACACGTCGCTCTCTGACCTCTGTAACTGTTACAACCCGCTGGTATAAAGTCTCCACGTCTACACGTCGCTCTCTGACCTCTGTAACTGTTACACTGTCTAGTTCTACCGTCACGTCACGTCTTGTCTGGGAAAGTCTGCGTGCAAACTCACACAGTGTTGTCACTGGTAATATAACATACCCCAGTCTAACATGCTCCACACAGTGTGACACAGACTGGAGATTATCTACAGACATGGACCACAGCTCAAGTCTCTGTATGTGTGTCATAGTAGACAAATCTATCCTACCAGTCTTACACTCCCAGCCATGGTCTGTACAGTCTAACCTCAGTACTAACTGTCTAATGGTGGGTGACTGTGGTAACCTGGTCAGTATTTGTTCTTTATGTTCATGTGTCAGACTAACACTATCCAGACTCAGTGCCATTAAACACTTGCTACTGATACTACATATGTCACTAACTAACTCAGCTGTAGCTGTGATATCACTGAACAAGTACAGACATGTAAGAGTGTCAAGGTTGTTGTTGACTATTTGTGCCACTGTGTCACTGTCTATACGGGAGGGGTCATACAGGTACAGTTTTTGTACTGAGTGACATTGCTCTAACTGACTAGTTATACTTGTTAACTGACTAGCACCAATGCCACCAGGGTTTATGTACACAGACTTGACCTTTGACCTTGGAGTACATGATAACAAACGTTCTACATGACAGGCAGTGTTATCATCAATATAAAAGTCTTCTAACATGATGTTGTCATAAATGTGGCCATTATTACCACCTTCTATGATACAGTCAGTTACACATGTCTGTATGTCTTGTATCAAACCTTCACCATATAAAGTTTGTCTGTAGTGTTTAACCTTTTCGTCAGTAGTAACAACACGAGTCAAATGGTCCAACAACTGTCTTGTTATGTCAGGTCTTATCCCAGACACAAACAGCCAAACCTGAGACATTTCTAAACATGTATCTAATGTGCTACAGAAATCTGTTATGTGTTTAACAATATCTTGTACATTGTCACAGCTGGCTAGGAAAATAGCTGCAAGAAATTCTTGAAACTTCTTGTGTAGAAATGACAATTTTTTCTCACTTACAGAGCATTTTTCTAGCACTTTATTCTGTGACAATATACCTGACTTTAAACACAGGTCTATTGACTCTTGTCCTATACCATAGATCTCTAGCTGTGAACTTTTAAATACTAAGCTGTTTTCTTTTGTTTGGTCAAATAATGCTTCATATGCTACTCTTGATAAGCAATATATCAATTGCCGGTGGTCTTGACAATATGGGTGTTCTATAATACATTTGGGTAGGGGCGTATCTGATGCTACACTTGTTGGTGTATTGGTAGTTTGTACAGACAGGTTTTTCTGGGACTTTTTCAACAACAAATCTAGCATGGCACAGTACAGCTGTACTTGCGACTTGCCTAGCTCCTGGTTGTCAAACCAGATGCACACAAGCTGTACAAGAATGACTGGTATCGTTTTGAAATGATCAAGACCTTTCTGGGCAAGTATCTCAAAGAACTTCTGTTTTTCTTTTTTACATGACTGACTCTCATTTAATAATTTAATGACTTTAGAGCAGAATCGTGAAGCTGACTTCTTATTAAATGCACATAACTCAATATGTTTGTCCACTTCAGAACTTTTTAATTGGAGTATATCCAATTTCCAAGGCCTGGTTGTGGTCAAGAAAACATTGTTCTGGTTTGCTACATCCCTGACCGGGAGTCCTGGGTTTAAGAAATGTGGGACAAGGGCACCTGTCGGACACACCCATTCGTCCAGACCATCAACAATGACAAGACAACGTTTATTTGCATTTTTTAGTAATGCAGAGGAACATAGATCTTTTCCTGTATTATAATACTGTAGTATTTGTGACTGAATCATTTCATTAACATTATACTCTGAGAGAGAATCTCTCAATGTAATATAAAACAAGAACATGAACTGTGATAGTATTTGTCTGTCATCTTCTCTCCTGGCCTTTCTCTCCTGCTGTCTCTGGGTTCTGGCCTGCCTCCTCTGTTCCACTCGGTCGAATGAATACCTCCACAGGGCGTCTTCATCAGAATCACTGTCACTGTCCAGTCCTTCATTCGACAATAATTCACCATGAGCCTCACACCAAAGTCTAACTATATTCTTACATAGCAAGCTCTTTCCACTACCAGCATCTCCTGTGATGTATATCTGTCTACTTGGGTACTCATCATTGTAGAATATCTTTCTACAGGATATACTACTAGCCTCGTCTTTCACATTTTTCAACCCATCTCGCCCTTTGCTCTGTCGTAAGATTCTGATTTCTGGATTAACATAAATATACTCTAGTCCTATGTCATTGTTTTCTGCTGGATTTGGAACCTCAAGGCAGGTATTTTTGTAGTGGCTGATGAGATTTGTCTGCAAATCTGTAAAATAAACTCTATGAATTAGCAAAACAACACCATAGATCAAGTAGCCTCAAAGGGCAAACACTTTTGTCAACAAAGAGTTGTCAGAGAGACAACAAAGCTTACCGGCAGCACATTTTGAAATTTAAAAGCAGAATCTAAAGTCAAAGTCTCATGGTCCATTTTTTTTACATACATGGAAAGGTCTTGTTAATATACACATGCATACCAAAATGAAAGCAATACCCAAGACTAGGAGTTATAAACATTTTACGAAACCTAAGTGAAGATTACGAAAATAATAGGTGCTAGACCAACCAAACTTGCAATACAGTGCCCATGCTTAATTAGAGCAATATGTACACCAAATATGAATTCGAGGGTTATTGTCATTTCAAATAGTCGACCCTTTGACAACTGTGACATTGATACTTTACTATAGCATAAGTTTGTCTTGTACTTTGTACAGACGAGCTAAAATGTCATAAGTCCCATCTTCGGGACATCCTTTCTGGTGAGAGAAAAAGCCATTGTGTCAGAGCATTATACTACAAATTATATTATAAATGCCTTTTTTATGTTAGTATCAATAATTGGTGTATCAACAATCTGTATATGTGTCATCAGTATATACAAGAAGGTCCTAGAATTAGGTCTTGCTGCCTCGAATGTGAAACTGAGGTATTGATTATGATACCTGAACCAATATGCAATGTACACACCTTCACTTGGTAATGATACGACTAGCAAGTGTCATAACATTCAACAAGCAGTTACAGAAAAGTAGCATTGTCACCAGAACTAAATGCTAGAGTTCTAAGCCTAGGCCAATAGAAAAGAAATATCTTAGCCTCGCTTTCACTTCATCACCGCAGTGAGACAAGAAGCATTAGTATACTATATATGTGTATGTTTCCCAATCAGGGCTCCAGATAAGGGGAGTATTTCAACAACTAAAAGCTTTATGCTTGCTCAAAACCCTATTGTTCCACTAGTCATTAGAATTGTCTCGAAGAGACAGTTCTAATGAGTAGTCACACCATAGAATTTAGTGCAGACATGAAGAAGACTATGTCAGAAAACTTGAGTTTACTCCCTCTTATCTGGAGCCCTGTCCAATATGTCATTGTTGCTTAGTCAGATTGTTTATCATTACCTATGGTGCCACTAGTCACACTATTGAATTTAGTGCAGACATGAAGAAGACTATGTTAGAAAACTTGAGTTTACTCCCTCTTATCTGGAGCCCTGTCTAATATGTCATTGTTGCTTAGTCAGCTTGTTTATCATTACCTTTACATTGGTCCTCCCAGCTAACACTACAAGCCACAGGGTTGTCTCCTCTGGACTGAAATTGAAAATATGTCATTAGTCTTGTGCTAAAATAGCCTCTTTGTATTGACTTTTACTCAAACACATCAAATGTATTTAAACACTGAGGATGGAAAAAGGTATGCTATTTTCTGTTGTTACACTTCTGCAACAACATAATAATTATGATGATTGAAACTTATACAGAAGAGGGCCATTATGGCCCTGATTGCTCTCCTGAGGATATTGAACCTGATAATTTTGTCAAAGTTTGATCGAAATCCATCAAATTTGTAGACACTGGAGAATAACATTGATAAAACATCGCCTTTTCTGGCATATCTGAATACAACAAGGGCCACTATGGCCCTAAATCGCTCACCTGGTACACCATGGCAAACTTGACCTATAGTGACCTAGATTATGACTGGACATGTATACCCACAATCAACCTCTAGAGTGTAAACAAGATTTTCCAATGATTTGCCCTAGTGACCTAGTTTTTGACTGGACATGACCCATATTCAAAATTGACCTAGATATCAATGCGACAAACATTCTGATCAAATTTCACCAAGATCCAATGAGATTTGTAGCCTCTAGAGTGTTAACAAGGTTTTTCTATGATTTGACCTAGTGCCCTAGTTTTAAACCGGACATGACCCACATTCAAACTTGACCTAGATATCAATGAGACAAACATACTGACCAAGTTTCATCAAGATCCAATGAGATTTGTAGCCTCAAGAGTGTTCACAAGGTTTTTCTATGATTTGACCTAGTGACCTAGTTTTTGACCAGACATGACCCTAATTTAAACTTGACCTAGATATCAATGAGGCAAACATTCTGACCAAGTTTCATTAAGATCCAATAAGATTTGTAGCCTCTAGAGTGTTCACAAGGTTTTTCTATGATTTGACCTAGTGACCTAGTTTTTGACCCGACATGACCCACATTCAAACTTGGCCTGGATTTCATCAAGACAAACATTGACCTCAAGTTTCATAAAGATCGGATGAAATTTGTAGCCGCTAGAGTGTTCACAACCAATTGTGGACGGACAGACGACGGACATCCAGCGATCCTAAAAGCTCACCTTGGCACTTCGTGCCAGGTGAGCTAAAAAGGGTAAAAAACTCTTGAACTAATGGTCGTAATTTCATGCAAAGTTATCTTAATCCAAGTACTTGTAGTAATTTTGTGCTAATTAATCAAACTCCTCTGAGAGGAATTGTTTCTTCTAAGATTTACGATAAACGAGATGATTTTGATTTTAGTATTGTAAATTATCCTCATCTAGATGGCGATGTTCCCCGTTCCACATCTTACTGGGTTTATATTTCACAACTTATTCGCTTTGCTAGGGCCTGTACCTCTGTTGAGGACTTCCACATTCGTAATAAAACTATTACTGAAAAGCTTCTTAAACAGGGGTACAGATTTCATAAACTTCGTAAAACATTTTCTAAATTCTTTTATAGAAATCTTCCTCTCATTAACAAGTATAAATGTAACTTAAATCTTTTCTGCGGCAAGGTATTTCACATCCGGAGTTTTATGGTGATGTGATTTGCAGACTTCGTAAGATTCTTGGACATATACATTTTCAAAACCTATTTGTGAAATGTATTAGATTTTTCCTCAAAAAAGATTATGATCCAACTATATTGCTGCGCACTTCACGTTTGGTTATCGATCAATCTACAATTGATAACTATGCTTTCCTCTTTGGTTGTGCGACGACAGACAGGGCTTAGCACTACATGATGATGTATCTCTAAATCCGTCCTTAACCGGGAGAATTGTCGGATTTTCGTGCTTTGTTTTTTTTCTCTCCCTCTCTGTCGTACCCTGGACCCTTCCATGTCTTACTCAAACTAGTCGCTTGAGTACAATTTGACCGTTGCTATAGTGGGTTATTTTTAACACAGGCTTGAATGTTTAATTCTTTCCCATGTTACTAATGATCTTGTCATAGAATTTTTGTTAAATGTTTTACATGTATTTACTTACTGTGCTGGCGGTCTTTTTGATTGTGAGGTTGTGGAACAGGGTTTATACTTTATGTACACTGTTCGTCTTTGTAGGTGAATATAGGAGATAAGTGTGAGGTTGGGCGCCCCTAAACCCAGGTTTAACCCCCCAGTGGTAGTTAATGATTAATTTATAATTGATTATTGATTGCTTTTGACCGTACCAAGGCGGGCTCCTATGTTCACTTTGCTTTATGTTTGTCTTGCGTGTTGTTTTCTATTTAGTGTGTAGATGAAGGAATGGGATTGTGCGTGTGTGTGTGTGTGTGTGTGTGTTTGTTATGGTATGACTGTGTGTGTTCTGCTTGAGAGGTGGGTGTATTGTTTGTGTTGGGTTTCCTGCTCGAGTCTTTCGTATTTATTTGTGGCCATATATACAGTTTTTCAAGCTTAATCGAAATCTATTCAAATTTGTAGACACAAGACTAGATAATAAAAGATATTTGAATATGAATTATTCCAGCGTATCCTACGTCAAGGTCAGATACCTCTTAGCAAAATGGTTTCACCCAACTTTTACATTAACAAAGGTCAGATACCTCTTAGCAAAATGGTTTCACCCAACTTTCACATTAACCGAGGTCAGATACCTCTTAGCAAAATGGTTTCACCCAACTTTCACATTAACCAAGGTCAGATACCTCTTAGCAAAATGGTCACAATATTGATACAAGAGTTATGATCCTTATGTAATACTTTTACTTGTCAAACTCTTTCCATAAATGAAGTTTCATCTTGAAAGCTTCAGTAGAACTGGAGTTATGAGGCGCGACACATAAAGTGTGATGGACAGACAGACACAGTAAAAGTGATCCCTAAGTGTCACCTCTGCCTACAGCAGGTGGCACTAAACAGTTGAGTATGATACTACATTGCTACTACAGCGGGGAAACTGTACACACTGTTAAATATGGCATTTTCTGTACATCAAAGGCGAATAACTCTTGACCTGTTGATTGGAATTCAGACATGATCAAACTCATTGGAGAATATATAGTCAGAAATGGTTTGTCTAAATAAAACCATAATCCATGCATATTAAGTGCAGATATAAAATACAAAGATACAACTATACTTTATTCTTAAGACAGGTACTTAACACGTTGTCTTTGGTTGATAAACCGTTATTTTCATATTTTCATAATCAAACCTCCAGCCATGGTTGACTGGCGATTTTCACTTGACTTGTGATAGTTTAATGTTTGTGCCAAATAGCCCTAGCTGCCATGCATAAAGTATGATATAAGCAGACAATATGTGACTTTAACCTTTTGACCCTATAGCCTGTTTCTACAAACAAACTCCACCCATGGTTGACTGGAGATTTTCACTTGACTTGTGATAGTTTCATGTTTGTACCAAGATGTTTGCCAATAGCACTAGCTGCCAGGCAGAAAGTATGATAAAAGCAGACAATCTGTGACTTTAACCCTTTACCACATAGCCTGTTTCTAGTTTTGGAGACAGGTGACCACTTAAAGCAGGTTGAAAGTAAAGCAGAATGTGCCTATAGGGGCATTCTGCTTTACTTTCAGCCTGCTTAAGGCAACCACCTGCTAGGATACAGAACATATTTCTTATGGTGCATGTTATGACATACTTGACAGTATGAATCTTACCCATTTTCTTTGTTGGAGGATTTAACTAAATGCAGTAAAAGGCGGTTCTCTGGGGAAAAGGGTTAATGATGTTCAAACAAGTAACCTATATTTTTTGCATATATTTACAATGACATCCTCCAGGGTACATAGCCTTTTATCCTGGTGTTCTAGACGCTGCTCATGGTCTTCTAATCTTGTCGACAGTCTTGAAACGTCCTGCACTAGATCATTTTTCTCCAAAAAGTCTTGAAATTTGTCTTGTATTGTACTAAGCTGTAAAGATAAGGTACAGAGATTAGTTTACAATATATTGTACACCAATAATGTGATACTGATACTTTTGGTTGAGGTATCCATGCAGCTCCTGTAGTTGAAATTACACATAAAACATTGACAACTATGTCCTTCATGCTTCAATTTATACAGATACTATTTTCCTATTCAAGTCAGTCAACAGAAAAATGATATATCTGTAAAAGTTTCAAATATGAAGGACAGATTCATCAATGTTAAATGCGCAGCTGATCAGGATATACAAATCTAGATATCTGGCTCTATTTCATCCCAAATTAAAAGTGGTCAACGTTGCAGATTTTTAAATCAATAGGAATTGGTATCATTGTTCAAGAAATGCTGCACTTGCAAAGTGTGAAAACTAGTAACATAAAATTGTTAAAATATACACAGTGTTTTACCAACCAAAGCAACAAGTTCAGCATATTTTTATACGGAGCATTCTGCTTTACTTTCAGTCTGCTTTAACTCTTTGAACCCTGGTCATGCTGCATATGGATGGGTATTGCCAGAAATTTTGTATTGCAATATAAGGTGTACGCCATCACTGTAATGCAATACATATTGCAATATATTGCATGTTATTAGAGTGAACTTAAGCGATGGATCTGGGGGTGAATATGTGGAGACAAAATAGTACCACTTTGAATCTTAACAACCATGTTACATTTAAGACAAATTGCACTGTTTGTAATGATTTTGTAAATGAATATGTGTTGGATTTTCAATTCACAAATGCTCCCAGACATTCCTTTCGGGATTTTCATTTTCATAACTAAGTTGTCCACAATGATGGTAACTGACAGTGTAAGTTATATAACGGTGCCAGTTGACAGTATTCTAATCATATTTTTTAAATGAAGAATTTTTTTCTAAAATGACCGACAATGTCAGTATTTGATACATATTTGTTAGAAATTTTATGGTTTTCATTCAGATATGGAAACGTTTATCATCTTTGATAAAGATATTAAATCTAGTATGCACATTGATTAGGCAGTGATTCATTAATAATATACCATGCCCTGTGCTAAAAACAACAAGGGGAAAATCCCTCTGCCGTGCAAGCTACTTATTTAGTTTGAACAAAACAAAATTGTGAATATTTCTATTTGTGAAACAAAGGGAATTTAATCAATTTATAATAGAGGAAAAAACTGTTTTTCAATCAACCGTACCGGTACGTATTGTTTTCAGAACATATTGCAATATATTGGAAAACCAGTTTTATTTCACATGACTCATGCATATTCAAGTCCTTTGCAAACAGTGTACATGTGAAGATTACACTTGTCCTATGCAAACAGTTTGTCATTTTGTAAATGCACTGTAAAAACAAGCGGGCATTGAAGACCCTAATATCGTTCACATGTTGTAATTGAACCTACATGTTTTACCTGTTAAGTTTCACCCATAATCAAAACAAATTTCGATAAAGTCCATTTAATTTGTAAACACTTGAGTGTAAGTAATAATGGAATATGACAAATTGTAGCACATCTGAGCACATCAAGGACAGATAATTCTTAAACATCCAAATTTTATCCCATCTAAGAACAAAACATACATGGTGAAAGTAAAATCAAAATAAATTTAGAACTGTAGTTGCTAGTGTATATACTTTTAACAAGAGCAAACGGGCTCTAAGACGCTCTCCAGAATACAAAGTTCCCAGATTTAACTAAAACTTAAAGCGATTAACGAGTGCCTTGTCACATGAAGCAAATGTGTCAGGATAATGTTGATGTGTGTACTCCATATGAACTAGAGGGTTCAGAAGCCTTTTCTACGCTTTCATACATTGCCTAGAGTTTGTCTAGGTAATTATTTTGAGCAGGTTTCATGAATTTGGGGGTAAAAATATGGCCCCTAAAGTGTTCAAATGCCTTTTTTATGATTTGACCTACTGACCTACTTTTCATTCAGACATAACTAAGATTCATAACTTACCCAGATTTTGTCATTGTTATTATTCTGAGCTAGTTTCATGAAATTAGGGCAACAGATATGGCCCCTACAGTACTTTGAAGCTTTTCCTACCATTTGACCTACTGTCCCACATTTTGACACTAAGTAATCCATATTAATCCAGTGCCTAGATTTTGTCAAGGTGATTATTCTGAGTAAGTTGTGTGAAATTATGGCTAAAATATGGCTCCTACAGTGTTTAGAAGCTTTTTCTATGTTTTGACCTACTGACTTACTTTTAAATAGTATGTAACCCGTGTTCTCACAGTGCCTCGCATTTGTCATGATATTATTCTAAGCAAGTTTTAATAAAATTGGGCTGAAAAATGGCCATTTACGTGGCAAAAAGCTTTTTCTGTGCTTTGACCTACTGACAAACTTTATGATCTGACATGACCTACATTTTATTAACGTCTTGACACTGACAAACTCTCATAAAGATATAACCAACAAGACTGCGCGATCAATAAACGCTTATGCCCCCGGTAGTAGCCTTGACAATATTCTGAAAGTCCAAATTAGGTCAAGGTCAAGGCTTAATTGAGGTTGGGAATATGGGTGAATTGGTATTGGTCCAAGACAACAACTGTATGTGTATAAAAGCATTGTAGTCAGTAGTGTTGGCACAAGATGAAACGGTAAATCAATAATATTCTAAGTCCAAATTAGGTCAAGTTAAAAATCACAGTTAGGTGATATTGGTGGATTGGGAATGGTCCAAGGCAACAACTGTATAAGTATCTAAGCATTTGAGCAAGTGGTATTGGTGCTAAACGAAACGGTAAAATCTTGTTAACCTGTTACGGATGGATGCACGGACGGACAGGTCAATCACTATATGCCTCCGCATCTACAGATGCAATACAACTTCTAGAAGGTTCTTCAACTTTTCATTCAATATTACCAAACATGGAAAATGACCACGCCCTCTGACGGCCATCTTTTTTAACGGATCAATATTCTTTGAACATCTTTCAAATTCTATCTATTGAGAAGCATTTTGGTGAAAACCAATTTGAAATCGGACCAGCAGTTTCTGAGAAGAAGACTTTTGTAGATATTGTTCACGGTTGCCATGGCAACAAGACTATACGCCCCACCCACTTTCTTTCAACAACTTTAGAAGCTCAAACCAACAGCATGTATTTTAAGAAGTAAATTGCAATTGTTGACGGACAGACAGATGGACGGACAGACGGACAGCTGGGGTATCACAAAAGCTCACCTTAAGCACTTCATGCTCTGGTGAGCTAAAAACAACAATTGTGATTCAAATTGTAAGGCACTAAAGCATACACAGTAGTGGTTTTGAATTGTTTTTTATTTCCGTTTCTGTCATCTATGGGTTATTTAGACGCCCCAGAGAGGGGAGCAGATACAGAGAAATAGAATGCTGTGCAAGGTACCGGTACTCTTTTGATGGACATACTTCTGTGGTTCTTTTAAACTCCAAGTGTAAAGCACCGATGTCACATTGGACCTCGGTTTTATAGTCTCATCCGAAATACTTGATCCCGCATGGGATATAACTCACAAACCCTTATATTGTAGTCAAGCACGTTACCACTTGACCATGTCAGCAGGTATAAAGCCTTATTCACCTGTATAGAACCTTTTTAGCATATCTGAGTACATCAAAGGCAGAAAAACCTTGATATAATGATCCTAATTAAACAGTAATCATACACTTGAAAGAACTGATCCTAATGTACATTGTGTGCTAGTATAATCAAAATCCATTGAATACTGTAGTTGCTAGTGTAAACACAGTATTAAATATATTGTCTTTTTTCAACACATCAAGGGCAGATAACTCCTGACCTAATGGTCCTATTTCAACAAAATAGATAGCTTTATAGAACTTATGGCTATATACAATTGGAACAAGTTTGAGAAAGATTGGATAAAAGTTGTGACCTCTAGAGTGTGGGCATTAAATTTGTTGACAATGCACAACAGATGCCTGACATTCAAGTATTACTGAAGCTTTGGTCAGATGAGTTAACAACTCCAGTCAACAAGAGGGCCATGGTTGATGTGGTTTTAAATCACTCATCTGGAATCCCCTTGTTACAAAACAAAATCTAGTTTCTAGTTTCAGTGACCTTGATATGCAATGGGCCAGAACTATTTCAACAATATGGTTACAAATTTACAATACCTAAAAATTAGGCATATTGTGTTTTAAAGGGAGGTAATCAGATAACTCATATGTATGCAGTAAACCACTCTTATTAGGGAATGGACTGTATAAGAGTGGTTTACTGCATACATATGAGTTATCTGATAAAAATTAGGGATGTCAACGAATACCCAAATATCCGAATAGTTCACCGAATATTCGGATAGAAGATCACTATTCGGATCAAGTTTTTAAAAAAATAAAAATTTAAAGAACAAAATTATTTCGATACTGTTCCGCGTTCATTAATCATTGCCAGTTAAATCGATATTTTCGCACCCCCGTTAGCCTTGTTTTTACAGCAAGTGTCAATGGTAAGATAATTGCGTGACACCTATAGCACATGTGATTGTCATCATTAACGGGTTGCTTACCCGTCTAGGCTTAAGAAAACAATACGCGATTAAAGATCCCATTGTGTTTGTGTTTGTTTGCAACTTCCATTACGTCAGGGTATAATTCACGGACCCCGATTATGAAGCGGATAAAGGGGGCGCCGCTAATTGGTTATCATCCCACGCAATTTCAAATAAACAGTACACTATTATCACGGATTATGTAATTTCATCACGCTGACATGAAACAATGATATTTTCGTTATCCAATCATTGTATCATACTGATAGACAGTTTGTTACGGCGTGAAAAGCATTTGCTTATGATTGGTTATTCATACAGAAACTGTCAACCAAGAGCAGTAAAGCACGTCATGTATAATTATCAGCTTTACGAATAACCAAGCAGAATAGATAGCCAAAAGAAATACCGTTTCATTGGCTAAAAGTAATTATATAGTTTGGTAATTGTTCAACAGAAGATATACATTTCAAAGAAGAAAGAAACGATGAGCGCAGATAACATTTTCAGCGCTGTATCTATTCATTTTAAAAATAACAAGGGCCACTATGGCCCTAAAACGCTCACCTGGTACACCATGGCAAACTTGACCTATAGTGACCTAGATTATGACTGGACATGACCCCCAATCAACCTTTAGAGTGTAAACAAGATTTTTCTATGATTTGACCTAGTCACCTAGTTTTTGACCGGATATGACCCACATTCAAACTTGACCTAGATTTCATCAAGACAAACATTCTGACCAAGTTTCATTAAGATCCATTGAGATTTGTAGCCTCTAGAGTGTCAACGAGGTTTTTCTATGATTTGACCTAGTGACCTAGTTTTTGACCGGACATGACCCTATTTCGAACCTGACCTAGAAATAAATGAGGCAAACATTCTGACCAAGTTTCATTAAGATCCATTGAGATTTGTAGCTTCTAGAGTGTTAACAAGGTTTTTCTATGATTTGACCTAGTGACCTAGTTTTTGACCGAAACATGACCCACATTCAAACTTGACCTAGATATCAATGAGGCAAACATTCTGACCAAGTTTCATTAAGATCCATTGAGATTTGTAGCCTCTAGAGTGTTAACGAGGTTTTTCTATGATTTGACCTAGTGACCTAGTTTTTGACCGGACATGACCCACATTCGAACTTGACCTAGATTTCATCAAGACAAACATTGTCATGAAGTTTCATGAAGATCGGGTGAAATTTGTAGCCGCTTGAGTGTTAACGAACAATTGTGAACGGACAGACGACGGACATTCAGCGATCCTAAAATCTCACCTTGGCACTTCGTGCCAGGTGAGCTAAAAATGTATCAAAAATTTGGTTCAGGAACGGTTAATTGAGAAAGTCGTACATTTCTTTGCTTTTAATAATCATTCAAAATCGCTTGAATCTTGATAAACTGATCCATTCCTGTTATGTGAAGTGCCGAAAAAGACAAAGAGTGAATTTTACAAAAAGGCTCAGATCATGGCACCGTGACGGACATGGTGACTCCAGTATACCCCCCAAACTTCATTTGAGGGAGGTATAAATATGAAGTCTCTATCACATGTAGTTCTAGAGTTATGGCCAAATATGAAGACTCTATCACATGTAGTTCTAGAGTTATGGCCAATGTTAAATTGCCCGTATTTGACCTCTACATGACCTTGACTTTTGTTGGGCATGACCCAAGTTGTACAGAGCGCAAAAACTTTTTGAATTGAATACACATTCCAAATATAAAGTCTCTATCACATACAGTTCCAAAGTTATGGCAAATGTTAAATTAATCCTATTTTACCTCTAAGTGACACCTAAATGACCTTAACCTTTGTCCAACATGGCCCAAATTGAACTGAGCTCATGGGCTTCTTGAAGCGAGTACACATACCAATATAAAGTCTCTATCTTATGTTATTCTAAAGATATGGCCAAGGTTAAAGTGGTGGATTGACGTACAATTTGACCTCTAAATGACCCTGAGCTTTGTCCGACATGACCCAAGTTGTACTAAGCTCAAGAGCTTCTTGAAGCGAATACACATACCAAATATAAAGTCTCTATCTTATGTTGTTCTAAAGTAATGGCAAAGGTTTATGTTGTTGACAGGACAAATTGACCTCTAAATGACCCTGACCCTTATCGGACACGACCAATGTTGTACTGAGCTCAAGAGCTTCTTGAGGTGAGTACACATACCAAATATAGAGTCTCTTTCTTATGTATTTCTAAAGTTATGACCAAGGTTAAAGTTGTTAATAGACGGACAAATTGACCTCTAAATGACCATGACCTTTCTCAAACATGACCCAAGTTGTTCGCAGACAGACCCAGGTTAATAGATGGCATAAAGCATGTTGATTTCACTTATTATACAATTTACCTTAAACATCAAACTAACCCTCCTTGTCGTGCAGTGACTGATACATAAACGGTTCTACCACTATATATAACATGAAATTGTACAGCTGAAAGCAATTGCTTCTCTTTGTACGCCGACAGTCTTCCAAAGCTATAAGCGTTTTGATTATTTATGAACAGTGACCTTCACATCAGAACCCTCAAATTCATTACAATTTAGCTAGCTATTCATGCAAACTTGCTAAAAACCAAGTTTGATAAAAATTGATCAATCAACGGTTGAATTATTGACAAGACACGAACGTGCTAAATGTTAACAGAGCTGCCATAAGTTGAAATAAACAAGGGCCACCATGGCCCTAAATCGCTCACCTGGTTCACCATATAAAATTAACCAGTAGTGACCTAGATTATGACTGGACATGACCCACAATCAACCTTTAGTGTTAACAAGATTTTTCTATAATTTGACCTAGTGACCTAGTTTTTGACCAGACACAATCCACATTTGATTTTGACCTAGATTTGATGTAGGCAAACATTCTGAAAATATTTCATTCAGATCTAACAAGATTTGAAGCCTCTAGAGGGTTAACACTGTTTTTCTTTGATTTGTGACCTAGTTTTTGACCCGACATGACCGATATTCGAAATTGACCTAGATATCAATTGGGCATACATTCTAACTAAGTTACATTAAAATCCATTGAGATTTGTAGCCTCTTGAGTGTTAACAAAGTTTTTCTAAAATTTGACCTAGTGACCTAGTTTTTGACCGGACATGACCCACATTCGAACTTGACCAAGATTTCATTGAGGCAAACATTTTGATGAAGTTTCTTGAAGATCCAATGAAATTTGTAGTCTCTAGAGTGTTAACAAGGTTTTCGAAGATTTGACCTAGTGACCTAGTTTTTGACCGGACATGACCCACATTCGAACTTGGCCTAGATTTCATTGAGGCAATCATATTGATGAAGTTTCATGAAGAAGATCCAATGAAATTTGTAGCCTCTAGAGTGTTAACAAGGTTTTTCGATAATTTGACCTAGTGACCTAGTTTTTGACCGGACATGACCCACATTCAAACTTGACCTAGATTTCATTGAGGCAAACCTTGTGACCAAGTTTCATCAAGATCCAATTAGATTTGAACCTGGTAGAGTGTTAACGAACAATTGTTGACGGACGGACGGACAGACGACGGATATCCAGCGATCCTAAAAGCCCACCTTGGCACTACGTGCCAGGTGAGCTAAAAAACTGTCAATAAATATGACGAAGGTTTGTCCTGTAACACACGGATAAAAACCAAGCCCTTAGGCAAAATAAACAAGAGCCCCATGGGGCATATTTCGCTCACCTGAGAATAGCTGACAAAATAGAGAAAATGACAAGAGCCCCATGGGGCATATTTCGCTCACCTGAGAATAGCTGACAAAATAGAGAAAATGATTTATGTCCAGGACTGGGTCATTTTTTACCCGAGGGGCATAACTTGAACAATCTTGATAGAGAACCTGTAGATGATGCTATACATGTGCCATTAATATCTAAGTTCAAGGTACTAAGGTTTTAGACGAGAAGATTTTTTTAAGTTTCCATTGAAAACATCTATTTTAGCTCCTGTGACATACACATGCAAAAGTCTGGAACCATTTGAACAAAATAGGTAAAGGACGTCTAGAAGTGTCACCATGCCGAATATCAAAGCTCTGGCCATGTTAGTTTCAGAGGAGAAGACGTTTGAAATTTTCGCTATATAACTCTATGTCAAACTGTGACCCCGGGGCGTGGCCAATTTTGACCCCTGGGGCATAATTTGAACAAACTTGATAGAGGACCTGTAGATGATGCTATGTGCCAAATATCTAAGCTCTGGCCCTTGTAGTTTCAGACAAGATTTTTTAAGATTTCCTTATTTTTTCAATTGGTTGCCATGGCAACCAGAGTTCTATATTGTGTTTAATTCTTTGAACAATTTTGAAAGAACTTGACCCAAGGAACATTCGTGTAAAGTTTGGTTGAAATCTTTTCAGCTGTATATGAGGAGATGTCATTTGAAGCAATTGTTAAAGACAACAATGACTGTATAAAGTGAAATTATTTTCTTCTGTGGAAGAATAAATTAAAGACATAAAAAGGAATATGTATGGGTTAATAGGTTAATAAATATCATTATTTACATTTTCTAAATATAAGAAACTGTATGTAAATGAGTGGCAAATAGTTTGGATCCAGATTAGATGCAGCATTATGTGGCATCTGACCTGGATCCATACTGTTTATGGCCAAGAATTAATTGTGGACTGATAGACAGAAAGATAAACAAACAAACAAAATACAAACAAACAAACAGACAGACCAAAAGCAATATGCCTCGAACTAAGTTGTACTTGAGCATAAAATAGCAGACATCATAATTTCTGTTATGTATCTCAGTGACCCGAGTTCAGAGCTAGCTATGGGTCAATTATGCAATAACAGACGGTCTCTCAGAGAAATTGCTATTATCATGCTGAACTGTTGTCTGCTCCAAATGTTTGTATGTGAAATATGTAAAAAATAATAACTTATATTTTCTAAATATAAGAAAATATGTAAATGAGTGGCAAATAGTTTAGATCCAGATTAGATGCAGCATTATGTGGCATCTGACCTGGATCCAAACTGTTTGCAAAAATGTTGCATTTAGTATAAGGGTAGCTTCTTAGCCTGGAAGATACAATGGGTCTGTGTAAAAACGGATCATTAGAGAGTTTTTACTGTCAGACCTGCATCAAATTGCACTGATATGACAAGGGTTGAGTCAAATTTGACCATAGGGTTTTGATTTTTTACAATTTTGAAAGTGATTTAGTAGAAGATACTATTCATGCAATATCTAAGGTGTGGGAACAGTTGTTTTTTACAAAAAACTTGTTTAAAGATTTCAATTAGTAGTCCACATTTGAGTTTTATTTTAACAATTTCTGTAGATAAGCATCCAAGGAACACCGTGAGCATGTTAGTTTTTCCCTCAAACTCGCGGTTTCAGAGGAGATGTCGCTTGAAGTAAATTTGAACGGACGGACAGACGGACGACGGACGGACAACAGCTCACCTTGAGCCTTCGGCTCAGGTGAGCTAACAAGAGGCCCATGCGGGCCTAAATTTTGCTCACCTGGGAAAACCCAGAAAAGGGGCACATGACCCCCTGGGATGGAATCAATTTCACCCAATGACATAATTTCAAACATCTTGCTGATGGACACGCAAAATTTAAAGAAGTGTTCTCTCGAATATCTTAGCTCATGACTTTGTACATGATTTCAGACAGTAAAGACTTTTCATTGAAAAAATCTATTTTTAGTTAATGTGACCCAGATATGCTACTGCCGGGAATCATTTCAACAACATTGGTAAAGGATCACTAGAAGCGTTACCATGCATGCCAAAAGATGTTTGAAGATTTCACTATATATCTCTATGTAAAACTGTGAAACACAGGGTGGGGTCATTTTGACCCAATGGACATAATTTGAACAATCTTCATGGAGGACCTGTAGATGATGCTTTGTGCCAAATATCTAAGCTCTGGCCCTTGTTGTTTTTGACAAGAAGATTTTTTAAGTTTTCAATGAAAAATTCTATTTTTAGCTCCTGTGACCTATATATGCAATGGACCAAATCCGTTTCAACAATATTGGTAAATGGCCTCTAAAAGTGTCATCATGCCTAATATCAACGCTCTGGCCATATTAGTTTCAGAGAAGAAGATGATTGAAGATTTCACTGTATAACTCTATGTAAAATGGTGACCCCAGGGGCGGGCCAATTTTGACCTCAGGGGCAAAATTTGAAAAATTATTGATAGAGGACCTACAGATGATGCCATGTGCCAAATATCTAAACTCTTTGTGGTTTTTGACAAGAAGATTTTTGAAGTTTTCATTGAAATGATCTATTTTTAGCTCTTGTGACCTAGATATGCAACATACCGAAAATATTTGAACAACTTTGAAAGAGGACCGTATAAGAATCATTCAGGCCAAGTTTGGTACAAATCCATCCAGTAGTTTCGGAGAAGATGTCGTTTAAAGAAATTGTTGACGACGAACGACTGACGACGGACGACAGACACAGGACGATCTACATAGCTCACCTTGGCACTACATGCCAGGTGAGCTAAAAACCTAGTTGTCCTCTATATAATGATAGGCTATAGTTCCCCGTTTTCCTGTTGGGACCAATACAGTTATTCACAGAGTTACGTTATAAAGGTCTTGTGATTCCACATAAATGTAGGCCGTTTTAATTATTGTAATATGCTTGCAGCCATGTTAGTCAGTACTCATATCCTATATAACCAGAAATGGGTGTCAAAGCCACCTGATGCTCGCCTGTTTAAAGTATAAGTCTAAAAAAACATCTTGTATCGAAAGCAAATCAATTTTCAGTTTAGAAAGATTATTAAATAAATGTTGAGTCTAAATCTAGTTATATATACCCTTAACCCGCCAAATAAATTGTCGTCTGCTATATTTCCCGTCTGCTTCAAGTTTCAACGTGATTCAAAGTTGCTCAAAATTGCTGAAAATGTTGTCCGAGTGTCAAACAGCTTAGATCCAAGCTGTTTGCATATGGAGCTATAGTCGTGAGTGGCAGGCTAAGGGTTAAACTTTAAAACAACTCGTGCAACATTTAACCTGGTGATTTGTAGTCAAAACAACTAAGTTCAAAACATGTCAAAAATTGACAAATATTAAAATCATTTTTAAATTTCAACTGCATAATATCAATGTTTGATCCCTAATGAACCTCCATACAAAATTTCAACACCTTAGTACAAGTATTAAACTTTAAAACAACAGGTCCAAAAAACTTTAGCCTGGTGTTTAGTAGCAAAACACCTAAGTCCAAAACATGTCAAATATTGACAAAAATTAAAATTATTTTTAAATTTCAACTTCATAATATCAATGTTTGACCCCTAATGAACCTCAATACAAAATTTAAGCACCCTAGCACAAATATTAAGCTTTAAAACAACCCGTCCAAAAAACTTTAAACCTTGTGATTTGTAGTTGAAAAACCTAAGTCCAAAACATGTTAAATATTGACATAAATTAAAACCATTTTTAAATTCCAACTTCATAACATCAATATTTAACCCCAAATAAACCTCCATACAAAATTTCAGCACCCTAACACAAATATTAAGCTTTCAAACAACCCGTACAAAAAAATTTAACCTTGGCCACGCTCACGCCCACGCCGGGGGTATGACATTAGCTCTGCTGTTCTACGAACAGGCGAGCTAAAAAGAATTTCGTCTAATTTATCCTTCTTTAACGATAAAATTTGTGTTTCCTAGGATTGTCAAAAGTTACTATGAAAAGTACATACCTTATCAATTCGTTGTTTTTGACCCTTCAGCTCTGTGTTTTGATCACCTTTCCATTCATTTAAATCTCTTTCCATTTCTTTCTGATGGTTGAATAAAGCACTCAATTCCAGCTCCTTGTTTAAGGACATGTCTATCTTGCTATCCCGAAGCTAAAGGGTACAGACAATATAAAACAATAAGATATCTAATAGATTACATTTGTACTACAATTTGTTTAATCTTCTTCATGTTAAATTGGACGACTTTCACTGATTCATTAGTTGATCCTACTGTTAACCCCGATATTTATCTAGCAATATCAAGTGCACATAATCTCAAGTCCATGCCTATATTTTGTTCTTAGTGATAATTACTTTCTTAGATACAACAAAGACCATACAATTTTCATGCATGTAATACTCATTTATTCAAAACTAAGAAGAGAACACATTGATTAATTGTCATTCTGACATTTTCAAATAAGCCTTGACTATAGCATTTTACAATGTTTAGGACAAGTGGTTGCTTAACGCTGGCTTAAAGTTGAGCAGAAAATTTCTACTGAACTCAGATTTGAACCTTATTCCAACTCATCTGGGCAAGTATGGCAATATACAGTATGTACAAGTTTTATCAATTTACTTTGAAATTTGTACACACTAGAGTGGTAACTACCTCTCTAGATGTTTACCGAAGGACATATGGACGTTCTACTGCATGGATACTTATCTAGCTTGTTATTGTTTTTTCTTGAGTGATCTAGAAACCAACCTTTACACTAACCCTATTCAGACTAATGACACATAGTCATTAATGACACAAGAGATGTCCAGGTTACTGTCACAAAGATGGCAAAGTTAATTGTTTTCACTTTCAATGTACAGTGAAGCTCGCTTATAACGAAATTGGATATGACGCAGTATTAGATATAACTAGAAATGTCGCCTAGGTGCTAACTTTGAATAACCCGTGGCACTTATGCGAAACCATTATCTCCCCTTGGAAATATCCCTCTTTGTAAATGGTTAAATGGAAAATATTTCTCCGTGCATATCTGTAGATGGTGTCTATCAACTTGTTAAAATCCAATGAAGGTTGTAGGAGAAATTGTGCTTTGTGGTACAAAGCCTGTTACAGTAAAGTTTAATTACCTCCCCTTGAAAATATCTGCCCTTTGAAATAGAGAAACGGAAAGAAAATTAGTCATGCACGTATTTCCACGGTATTCTATCAACCTGTGGAGTTATTTTGTAAATGCAATGAACGGTGTAGGAGGCGTTGTGTTTTAACCAGGTACAAAGCCTGTTACAGGAAAGTTAGTAACGGAAATACATTTCTTCAAGTACATCTTTCCATGGTACTCTATCGACCTGTGAACATAATTATTTTGTAAATCCGATAAACGGTGTAAAAGTTGTTGCGTTTACGAGGTACAAAGCCTGTTACAATAAAGTTTAAGTATCTTCCCTTGGAAATGGAGTAACGGAAAACATTTCTTCATTCACATCTTTTAATAGTACTCTACCAACCAAGTTATTTTGTAAATCTGATGAACGGTGTTGGAGGAGTTGCGTTTATGAGGTACAACGCCCGTTACAGTGAAGTTTAAATATCTCCCCATTAGAAATATCTGCCCTTGGAAATGGAGTAGCGATAAGAAAATTTCTTCATGCACATCTCTCAATGGTTCTCTATCAACCTGTGAAATTATTTTGTAAATCCGCTAAGTTTACGGTGTAGGAAAAGTTGAGTTTACGAGGTACAAAGTCCGTTACAATAACTATAGAAAGTTTATCTCCACTTGGAAATATCTGCCCTTGGAAATGGAGTAGCGATAAGAAAAAAATTTCTCCATGCACATCTCTCAATGGTTCTCTATCAACCTGTGAAGTTATTTTGTAAATCCGCTAAGTTTACGGTGTAGGAGAAGTTGAGTTTACGAGGTACAAAGTCCGTTACAATAAATATAGAAAGTTTATCTCCACTTGGAAATATCTGCCCTTGGAAATGGAGGAACGGTAAGAAATTTTTTCATGCATATCTGTCCATGGTTCATGTGTACTCTATCAACCTGTGAAGTTATTTTGTAAATCCGATGTACGGTGTAGGAGAAGTTGCGTTTACGAGAAAGGACAGACGGACAGACATACGAACGGACAGAGGGACAGACTGATTCCTATATACCCCAAAACTAGTTTGCTAGGGGTATGACAAAAAATCTTATTCACCCTATTATTAAAGTATAGTAAAATGGACCCGATATAGCGACATGTTGGTAAGTATTAGTTATAGTTCATTTTTTGAAAATTATGCAATATAACCTGGAGCGACCGTTGGCCTCAAATATGGCACGCAGGCCAGTGTATGTCAGTTACCGTTCGACCTAGTTTACCTATACTAAGTTATCGCTCAACCCAAATTACTGCTCGTCCCAGTTTGTCAGCCAATGAAAGGGCTCTATTTCGGAGGGCGGTGCTTCGTATTTTCGGAAGCCGACGAGTTCACTTTATCACATGACGTCACACAACAAGGGCCACCATGGCCCTAAATCGCTCACCTGGTACACAATGTAAAACATGATCTATAGAGACCTAGATTACGACTGGACATGACCCACAATCAACCTTTAGAATGTTAACAAGATTTTTCTATGATTTGACCTAGTTTCTGACCAGACACAATCCACATTTGATTTTGACCTAGATTTGATGTAGGCAAACATTCTGGCAATATTTCATTCAGATCTAATGAGATTTGTAGCCTCTAGAGGGTTAACAATGGTTTTATTTTGATTTGACCTAGTGACCTATATTTTGATCCGACATGACCCATATTGGAACTTGACCTAGATATTAATTAAGCAAACATTTTGACCAAGTTTCATTAATATCAAATAAGATTTGAAGCCTCTAGAGTGTTAACAACTTTTTCTATGATTTGACCTAGTTTTTGACCGGACATGACCCATATTCAAACTTGACCTAGATATGAATGAGGCAAACATTCTGACCAAGTTTCATGAAGATTAAGTGAGATTTGTAGCCTATCGAGTGTAAATAAGGTTTTCCTATGATTTGACCTAGTGACCTAGTTTTTGAACGAACATGACCCATATTCGAACTTGACCTAGATATCAATGAGACTAACATTCTGACAAGGATGCATTAAATTCCAATGAGATTTGTAGCCTCTAGAGTGTTAACAAGGTTTTTCTATGATTTGACCTAGTGACCTAGTTTTTGACCGAGCATGACCTATATTCAAACTTGACCTCGATATCAATGAGGCAAACATTTTGACTTAGATTCATTAAGATCCAATAAGATTTGTAGCCTCTAGAGTGTTAACAAGATTTTTCTATGATTTGACCTAGTGACCTATTTTTTGACCCGACATCACCCACATTCGAACTTGGCCTAGATTTCATCAAGACAAACATTGTCATCAAGTTTCATGAAGATCGGATGAAATTTGTAGCCGCTAGAGTGTTAACGAACCAATTGTGAACAGACAGACAGACAGACGACGGACAACGTACGACGGACATCCAGCGATCCTAAACGCTCACCTTGGCACTTCGTGCCAGGTGAGCTAAAAAACTAGAAAATCGATTGGGAACCGTATACGCATGTATAGGGCTTGCTGCAGGCATTTTCATTTAGAAACAAAACCAAGCATGAGCAAGTCACTCAAATAGAATTTAACAAGAGCCCCATGGGGCATATTTCGCTCACCTGAGAATAGCTGAAAAAATGGAGATAAAGATTATGTCCAGGACTGACCTAGATATGCAACAGACCCGAATCATTTGAACAAAATATGTAAAGGATATTTAAAAGGGTCACGATACTGAATATAAAAGCTCTGGCCATATAAGTGTCAGAGAAGAAGACGTTTGAAATTTTCTCTATATAACTCTATGTAAAACTGTGACTCCCAGGGCCGGGCCCATTTTGATCCCAGGGGCATAATTTTAACAAACTTGATAGATGACCTGTAGGCGATGATATGTGCCAAATATCTAAGCTCTGGCACTTGTAGTTTCAGACAAGAAGATTTTTTAAGTTTTCATTGAAAAAAATCTATTTTTAGCTCCTGTGACCTAGTTATTAAATCGACCAGAACCATTTGAATAATTTTGGTATAGGACATCTAGAAGTGTCACCATGCCAAATATCAAAGCTCTGGCCATATAAGTGTCAGAGAAAAAGACGTTTGAAAATTTCACTATATAACTCTTTGTAAAACTGTGACCCCCAGGGCTGGGCCAATCTTGACCCCAGGGGCATAATTTGAATAAACTTGATAGAGGACCAGTAGGCAATGCTATGTGCCAAATATCTATGCTCTGGCCCTTGTAGTTTCAGACAAGAAGATTTTTTAAGTTTTCATTGAAAAAAAATCTATTTTAGCTCCTGTGACCTAGTTATGCAACCGACCACAACCATTTGAATAATTTGGGTATAGGACATCTAGAAGTGTCACCATGCCATATTAGTTTCAGAGAAGAAGACGTTTGAAAATTTCACCATATAACTATGTAAAACTGTGACCCCCGGGGCGGGCCAAATTTGACCCCAGGGGCATACTTTGAACAAACTTGATAGAGGACCTGGAGATGATGATATGTGCCAAATATCTAAGCTCTGACCCCTGCAGTTTTGGACAAGAAGATTTTTTTTTTTTTCACTTTGGTTGCCATGGCAACTTGGTTGCCATGGCAACCAGAGTTCTGCATTGTTTTAAATTCTTTGAACAAATTTGAAAGAGCTTGACCCAAGGAACATTGGTGTAAAGTTTGGTTGAATTCTGTCAAGCGGCGGTATAGGAGAAGATGTCATTTGAAGCAATTGTTAACGACGAAGCACACTGCACGACGGACGACGACGGACACAGGGCCATCCCAATAGCTCACCTTGAGCCTTTGGCTCAGGTGAGCTAAAAATAGGAAAACAGGGTGAAAACATTCTCAATCAACTGCATTCTTAGTTTTTAAATGACATTGATCTGGACTGTGTTGTTTAGCGCATTATACTAATTAATGACAAAACTGCCTCACCGAAGGGGTTGAAGACGGGTGGCAGTTTAACGCAAGAATAAAATGCTTATAGGAGCCTCTGTATTACTAACCAAATGCATTGATAACAAGAGGGCCTGAAGGCCCTGATATTGCTCACCTGTTATAATGAAGCCGGATAGCTTTACCTTTGAATTGCACCCGTTTTATTCTAAATCCATTCAAATTTGTATTGTAGCATGTAACCAAAATTGGAATATGAACTACTCTAGTATAGTAGAGTATATCAAGGGCAGATAACTAAAGCCTAAATAATACTGAAACGAAGCCTTTTCTAGCATTTCAACGTATATCAAGGGCAGATAACTCTTGCCATAATGGTCAGATTTCAACAATAATTGCACTCCCTCGAGACAAATAGCTATATACATTGTGTGTATATATATTGTGTATTGAAAACTGTAGTTCCAAGAGTGTAAACACTGTAATTTATGGCATTTTCAGCAATTCAAGAGCAGATAACTCTTTGACTTATTTGTCTGATTTCAAACATAATCAAACTCATTTGAATTCCTATAGCCATATACAATCTGAGCAAGTTTAAGAAAGATTGGATAAAAATTGTGGCCTCTAGAGTGTAAACATCATTAAATATGGCATTTTCAGCAATTCAAAGGTAGACAACTCTTGACCTATTGGTCCAATTTCAACCATAATCAAACTCATCCAAACTCTTATGGTATTGTACAAACTGAGCAAGTTGAAGGAAATTTGGATAAAAATTGTGGCCTCTAGAGTGTAAACATTGTTATTTATGGCATTTCATCAATTCAAAGGTAGATAACTATTGACCTATTTGTCCGATTTCAACCATAATCGAACTCATTCAAACTCTTATAGTCATATACCATCTGAGCAAGTTTGAGAAAGATTGGATTAAAATTGTGGCCTCTAGAGTGTAAACACTGTTAAATATGGCATTTTCAGCAATTCAAAGGTAGATAACTCTAGACCTATTAGTCCGATTTTGACCATAATCGAACTCATTTGAACTCTTATGGTTATATACAATCTTAGCAAGTTTGAAAAAGATTTGAATAAAATTGTGGCCTCTAGAGTGTAAACACTGTTAAATATGGCATTTTCAGCAACTCAAAGGTAGATAACTCTAGACCTATTAGTCTGATTTTAAATATAATCGAACTCTTTAGAACTCGTATGGTAATATACAATCTGAGCAAGTTACAGAAAGATTGGATTAAAATTGTGGCCTCAAGAGTGTAAACACTAAAATTGTTGACGACGGACGACTGACACCGGACATTCAAGGATTGCTAAAAAGTTACCGTATTCAAGTACACTATTGAATATTGAAAAATTCCTTTGGAGACGTTTTACAGTCAAATCTTTTTAAAGCGATTACACAAAAGAAGACAATACCCACAGGTCCACTGCTTAAAGCGACTCGCAACCAGATGGTGCATTAAAAATAGTAATTTGTAAATATGTGTCAAACGCTTATATAAATGGTAAAGAATTAGTTTAGGATAAGAAATTCTGTTTAAAAAAATGTATTTCAATAAAAAAAATTATTGGTCTCTGGTGGGATTCGAACCCGGGGCCCGGCATTGGCAGACAGAAGGCAAAATAGGGGAAACCGCTTAGACCAATGGACCACAGAACTATCCGTTTATCTCGGATCGATTTAACGTATTTCAATGTGGAGCTATCGAAAGTGCATACAACTTCGTAATTCGGCTCGTGTTTATGTCTGAGCCCGTGTAGAGAAGCAACAACAACAACTATACCGTCTACTAGTCGGTATAGAAAAACGATGGAAAATATCTAAAAATCTAAGATTCGGTGACGATTCTTGAGACTTTTTTTGGACTGATCATATTTTTTTAATGTCAGAAGCCAAACAATGCCACAAATTTGCTTTTATTTGAGTATTTCATTTTATTTTGACAAGTACACCATCCGGTTGCGAGTCCCTTTAACTCTTCAATCCAACACTTATACAACGAACATTTCGAGTCTAGTCCATTTTTGTAATAGGAGCTTGCTCTGGATAAGTGTAACGGGTACATTATAAATGACGAGTGTACTTTTCACCTAGGGTTCAATTAGTTAATGCGGGACAAGAGTAAAACAGAAAGGTCAATTCAGAGCGTTACATATTAATTTCATTATGCACTAACTATAGTCGCCTGTCTACAGAATTCTTCGATTTATTCATGCCTCTTCATTGAAAGGCCGCAGTACACAGGTTATACTGCAATTCCCAGCTGAGCGAGTGCTGTATGACGTAATGATGCACTTAGCTCCGCCTTAGCACGCGGTTTCCATAACAGGTTCATGACTTGTTTATTTCTGCCATACCCAGATACAAAACTGAACAATATGCGATATATTTTTCAGCTCCTCGCTGAAATAGAGCCCATTCATTGGCTGGGATCCTAGGGCAAATGGTAACGAAAGAAATCAGACGGTCCCCACGACTAAGTTATAAGTGAGCTTCACTTTAGCTATGGTTTTAGCAACTCATGTATTCGTTCATGAGTGCGGACGAACTTACGGACGCCCAACAAAAGAGCTTACAGTGATCTTTGTTCAGGTGAGCCAAAAAGGCGACCCAAAGCCTAAGTAAAACTTTAGGCAAAGAAATTGATAGACAAACAAAGAACAGTATAAACAGCAGATTGAATTTATGTCACTTGATAAGGGGAATCCTTAGAACTGTAAGCAACTTGTTAAATTGTTATAGAAAATACCTGTTTGATTTTGTCCACAGCTACATTCCTCTGGCAATCTTGAATGTCCGTCAAACCAGTCATGTTTTGTAAGAACTCCAGCAAAGTCTTCATGTATTGACTTAACTCTGAATCTTCCACAGTTAAATATCCTGAATGACACAAGGCATTACGAACATCCAGTAGCTGAAATTGGTAAAACAATGGTTATTTGATAGCTGCTAAATCTACATAATAAATGTATAACATTGGCCATGGTGGCAATATACGTCTCACCCGAGTGCCATAGATGTGAAGTACGATATACCAGAATTGCTAGAGGTCAACTAGGTTTTGCATTACGCGCACACAAAATATCTTATCTTTGTGCGTTCTGGTTACTGACGATAATAACCGTAAAGGCAGCCAGAGTTCTACATCGTTTCACATTTGCAAGGAACCAAACAATGAACAGTCATGCTGAATATTATTAACTGCCATGATTTGTAAGGTTTAGAGGTTATGCCATTTTTATTGTCGAACTAGATATTCTAAATGCTTTGAAAGACTATCACCTGATGAATTTTTAGGAAAGATAATTTTTTTTCTAAATCTGACGGCCAGCTAGTTTTATAGGTAAGGAATTTGGTTGCCATAGCAAATAAGAACTAGTGGGATGCTTTTCCTATAGCTAAAATTATAATAAAATAATTTACCTCTTCTACCAGACTTCTTCTTCCGATTTTTTTCCAGAAATAATCACAGTTCTTAAACAGGCTCAGGATAGCTTGCGCATCAGCATCCTTGGCTCGTTTTGTGTTTTTACAACCAAAGCCCATGAACAGTTTCATTACTTCCCAGGCCTTTGTTGGCCATAACTGGGGATCAGTGTTCTCTGGTGATAACTGAGGACTAGGGAAGTCTATGTGGTACTTGATGCTTTCTTCAAACCACGAATTACATGTTGCACATAAACCCTTTCCATGACGGCCCCGTTTACAGATGTCTCTTGAGGTACAAATGCCACTGCATGCTGGTAGTGTTATGTCAATGTCCTTTTGAAGATGGGAATGAAAACTGGAAGCTTCATAATCAACGAAATCCCCGATCCCCTCCTTCCAATATTGCAAAGCTAATGTCCCTCGTAGCCAGTTTTTGTACTGATGGTTGTCAAATCTTGATGATGCAGCCATGCTGTGAATATAAATTATATTGTACAAGATATTGCTTTTATATATGAATTAAACAAGGGCCACCATGGCCCTAAATCGCTCACCTGGACCACCATGTAAAACTTGACCTATAGTGACCTAGATTAGGATTGGACATGACCCACAATCAACCTCCAGAGTGTTAACAAGATTTTTCTATGATTTGACCTAGTGACCTAGTTTTTGACCAGACACAATACACATTTGATTTGGACCTAGATTTGATGTAGGCAAACATTCTGACAATATTTCATTCAGATCTAATGAGATTTGAAGCCTCTAGAGTATTCACAAGGTTTTTTTCTATAATTTGACCTAGTGACCTAGTTTTTGACCGGACATAACCCACATTCAAACTTGGCCTAGATATCAAGCATTTTGACCACCGTCATGAAGATCGGATGAGATGTGTAGCCTACTAGAGTGGTAACAAAATTTTCCTTTGATTTGACCTAGTGACGTAGTTTTTGACCTGACATGACTCATATTCGAAATTGACCTAGATATTAATTAGGCAAACATTCTGATCAAATTGCATTATAATCCAATGAGATTTGTAGCCTCTAGAGTGTTCACAAGGGTTTTCTATGATTTGACCTAGTGACCTAGTTTTTGCCCAGACATGACCCTCATTCGAACTTGACCTAGATTTCATCAAGACGAACACTGTCATGAAGTTTCATGAAGATCAGATGAAATTTGTAGCCGCTAGAGTGTTCACAAGGTTTTTCTATAATTTGACCTAGTGACCTAGTTTTTGACCGAACATGACCAACATTCGAACTTGAACTAGATTTTATCAAGACAAACATTGTTATGAAGTTTCATGAAGATCGAATGAAATTTGTAGCCGCTCGAGTGTTCACAAGGTTTTTTTAAAATTTGACCTAGTGACCTAGTTTTTGACCGGACATGACCCACATTCGAACTTGACCTAGATTTCATCAAGACAAACATTCTCATGAAGATCAGATGAAATTTGTAGCAGCTAGAGTGTTCACAACCAATTTTGAACGGACGGACGGACAGACAGACGACGGACGACAGACATCCAGCAATCCTAAAAGCTCACCTTGGCACTTCGTGCCAGGTGAGCAAAAAAGTCTCACCTATCTCTGCCTCTATCCGCACATTTAGACTTGATACCCGCTATTACTAGCACTCCCTTCCTAAAACCACCCTCTGAACAACCATAACGTTTGCCATTGTTCTCAATAAGTACAATTATGCCCCGCTTTTCCACGGCTGCAACATCGTCAGCATAAAATTGTCATCTGCTGTTTTTCTCAAAGTGAAATATTGAACATTTTGATAGAAACAAACCATTATGACGAGTGACAAACAATTTGAATCTTAATCGGACGTCGCAAGGTGTGTTGTTGTAGATAAGGAGCACTGTAGTTTGGTTTGTCTAGCACTTGCACGTTTTGGAAACCAAAGCTTGATAGAAAATATATTGTTGCAGCTTAATCATGGAACAATGTCAAATATTAGGATTTTTCTTTAATAAAACGTGATGTTCATATCAATGCGTATCAGCACGTGAAGTTGTATAACACTTGCTTAGATACCGGTACTCAGTCCAAATCCGACGTACACCGAAATAATCTAGACCACAGGTCAAAATGAAACGTCAAAGTCACCAAACTGAAATACAACTTGCTTCACTTACCAATAGGCATCAGTATATGAGGTTATATGAAACTGGCACTAGCTGCAGTGCTTAAGTCCATTTATAAATGATCTAAACAAAGAAATGTGATCTAGGTAACATGATGACATGGTCAAATTACAAGGTCACCAAACTACGGAGCAATGCGCTGCATTCGCCGATGTGCATTAGCATATCAATATGTGTGACCGTTCCAAACTGTGCAATACTAAGTCTAAAATGAACTAAACACAAAATATTAATCAATATCACATAGGACAAGGTCACCAGACTGAAATGAAACATAGTGTATTCATAAATGCGTATCAGCATGTGAAATTGCATAATCATAGCTGCAATACTAAATCCATAACAGCCTAAATAGAACACTTTATCAGGCCACCAAGACTCACTATATTGCAATGTCTAAAATGAACTAAACACAAAATATTTATCATTATTACACCTCGCTTTAAGTTACAATGTTAATTTCCCATAGACCAAAATTAAAAATGTTGCATGTCTTTTACATCTATCCAAAAAATATACAGTCTATATGGAACTTGGCAGAACGTTTTAAAAGGCAGGTAACTCCTAATAAATTAAGGTATTTTCTGTACAAGTTGCTTCCCTTTGTCCATTCCCCTTACAGTTACACGAATCTAAGCACCTAGACAAGATCACGTTTTTTCTGACCAAACTCACTTGTCACCAGACGCCAACAAACGATTTACCACCATTTCGGAAGAGGATACTTGCCAAGTAGACAATGAAAAGACGCTGTGTCTTCAATCTACTTGTCATAACGTTTTTCTTTCTTTCTTATAATATAATTATAAAAACTGTGATGTCGTAGACGTCAACGTCATTTCCCGAGTAACATGCACACACGCTCTAAATTGGTATTCACAACACATTTTATGAAATATGAATGCCACCATTTCAAAGCCAGGGTTGATAAGCTCGGTGTAAAAAAATAAATATTAGATGGCAGTTTGCGTGACATTCTAATTGTCAACCCACGAAAACAAAAATGTCACCCTCGGCTAGGCCTCGGGTGACATTCTGTTTCTCGGGTTGACAATTTGAATGCCACACTAACTGCCATCTAATATTTATATAATATCACATAGGACAGGGTCACCAGACAGAAATGAAACATAATGTTTTCCAAATGCGCATCAGCATGTGAAATTGCATAATCGTAGCTGCAATACAAAATTAATAACAGACCTAAATGAAACACTTTATCATGATCACCAAGACTCACTATATTGCAATGCACCATACGGTAGTACTCTTTAAGGTACATATGTATTTGACTTTGCGTTACCATAACTGCAGGACATTGTCCATAACTGAGTATCCTAAAAGCAAAAGATTTTGAGTAAAATGTTCAGGCCTGAACAGTTTTCCAGTTTGACCCTACAACATCAATCGAAATGTGTCATCTACTCATAACAAACCGCTCTACCAGATACAATAACAGTATATTGAACAGTAAAACGATGAATAGGTTGTTGATTAGAAATAATTTGTTGTAAAGAAAACCTAACCAAATTAAACTAGAACGGCTATCACTAAAGGTGATAAATACCCCCAGTATACTAGTATACAGCACTCTGTCACACTCTGCAGACGTTTTCAATAAGGTTTTATAATAAGGTCAAAGGTGTAAGCCTAGGTCAAAATGACTTAAAATGGTATATGCCACTCTGCACTCCCAACATGTAATAATATTTACATTCACCGATCACCCTGTAAAGTCTTTATGTAATCCTATTAAAAATTTGCGGTACATCTGCCGATGAACCTACACTTCGGAACTGATTTTATCCAGTTCGGATTTCGCCCGTGCTATTCGTGGACTTCTTCAAATAGACTACATCGGGCACTAATAACACTAAGCTCCCATTGGTCGACGGTCATATGACACTAGCGGAGTGATACAGACCCATAGGTCTTTGCCATCGCGTTGCTATGTGTGTAAATGAGTTAAGAAAACAACCGCGACCTGTATTTTTAGAATGTGCTTTGGCAATAGATATTCAAGTTGCACTGTTATTTGTTTGCCTTGTAAGTCTTTTCCATTCACAGAGAGAAAGTTTACTGGGAAAAATCCTGAATTTTTAATACAGTTAGAGTACATGTAGTTGGGACTACTTTCTCACCATATTTAGAAACTGGAATGGCTATTACATCGACATTACATCTATCAAACCTCTTTGACCGGTATATGATAAATTCTTATACAGAAAAACAAATCTGGCCAATAAACACATTAAATTGACAAGACAGAAAATATAAATATAAATATAAGGAATAAACAACATCTCTTTGCCGCTCATGACGGTATGACTACATTAGCTTCGGGGGGTAAATTTAAAGAAAACGCCAATTTACCCCCCTGCGAAGCTAATGTAGTCATACCGTCAAAAATATGTTGTTTATTCCTATAATAACAACACACCAGGTTTGGTAATCGTGGATGATAGGGTAAAAGAGATATGCTCTGGACAATTTGTTTTTCATAACCAAGGTTAGAGGTCAATTTCAAGGTCAAAGTCACAGAGATTTGAAATTAGTGTCTTGCACATCTACTACTCCTGAGTAACGTTTATGCCAAGTATCAGTTGAAAATGAAGGAGGAGTTGAAAGTACAAGATTTTGCAGACAGACCGACCGACCGACGATCAACGACCGACAGACAGGCTGATTCCAGTATACCCCCCTCAAACTCTGTTTGTGGGGGTATAATTATTGAATGGCATTGACCCATTGATTTCTAAAATATAGATAATAAGGGAAAGTTTTCTTGTCATGACAAAACTGCCTCCAAATATTAAGGTCGGGTACCTCTGGGCAAATTTAGGTATCCACGAGGTTATGATGGCTTTACGCACAAGACGTCTGAGATGGTATGGTCACAATGCATGTACCACGTCTTGCATAGAATCGATTATGAGCTTGCCCATTCCTGGCCCCAGAGGGCGTAGGATACCGAGACAGACATGGTCTGGATGTGTCAGGGCTGACATGAGGTATGAAACCTTGGCGACATTGATCCACTATATAGATTGGAGTAGATATTAGGTGTTAGACACTCTAGCCACTTGCTTCCAACCCCAGCAACTGGGACACCCGCAGCAATTGGAAACTAAACTCTCGATTAACATTACTAAGATAGAATGAGTGTTCGGATGTTGACACCAGGAACACATTACATTACAATACTGAATGAATTAGCTTTCCTTTACTTTGCTTTGAGCGAAATATATTAAAGCATGTACCTTTATATATGAAGGACATGTACAGACTGAAACTGGTAGATATTGGCCGCCGGCTGACAAAATTAAGCCAGGACCGTATGAAATCTTTATCAGACTAAGTCGATTAATCGGAACAGCTCTAATCTGTATATAAAATATACATACAGAGAAGAAATATTATTCTCTCAGCATTTTCACTCTAAGTAAAGTCCTGGTTTTCTTGTCACTCCACACCTCTGTATTTCAGTTTGCAACCATCATATGTGCTCTCAAGTACTTAATATTAGATAGTGTGCCTTGTTGGCATGGCAACAAGAACGGTAAATCTACCCATTAAACTTAAAACAAGAGCCCCATGGGGCATAATTCGCTCACCTGAGAATAGCTGAAAAAATGGAGATATTGATTTATGTCCAGGACTGACCTAGATATGCAACAGACCGGAACAATTTGAACAAAATATGTAGTAAAGTATATTTAAAAGTGTCTCCATACAAAATATAAAAGCTATATTAGAGTCACAGAAGAAGATGTCTGAAATTTTCTCTATATAACTCTAGGTAAAACTGTGACCCCGGGGCGGGGACAATTTTGACCCCAGGGGCATAATTTGAACAAACTTGGTAGAGGACCTGTAGGCGATGATATGTGCCAAATATCTATGCTCTGGCCCTTGTAGTTTTAGACAAAAAGATTTTTTAAGTTTTCATTGAAAAAGATCTATTTTTAGCTCCTGTGACCTAGTAATGCAACCAACCAGAACCATTTGTACAATTTTGGTATAGGACATCTAGAAGTGTCACTATTCCAAATATCAAAGCTCTGGCCATATTAGTTTCAGAGAAAAAGACGTTTGAAAATTTCACTATGTAACTAGAGCTATGTAAAATTGTGACCCCCAGGGCGGGGCCAGTTTTGACCCCAGGCGCATAATTTGAACAAACTTGATAGAGGACCTGTATGCGATTCTATGTGCCAAATATCTAAGCTCTGGCCCTTGTAGTTTCAGACAAGAAGATTTTTTTAAGTTTTAATTGAAAAAATCTATTTTTATCCCCTGTGACCTAGTTATGCAACCAACCAGAACCATTTGAACAAATTTGGTAAAGGACATCTAGAAGTGTCACAATGCCAAATATCAAAGCTCTGGCTTTGAAAATTTCACTATATAACTCTATGTAAAACTGTGACCCCCGGGGCGGGACCGACTTTGACCCCAGGGACATAATTTGAACAAACTTGATAGAGGACCTGTAGATAATGATATGTGGCA
This sequence comes from Gari tellinella, assembly GCA_922989275.2. Lineage (NCBI taxonomy): Eukaryota > Metazoa > Mollusca > Bivalvia > Cardiida > Psammobiidae > Gari > Gari tellinella. The sequence goes on along the minus strand of OV277870.1, from coordinate 6,943,308 downwards.
AATATCTTAATTCTGGCTCTTCCAGTTTTGGGCGAGAAGATTTTTTAAGATTTCCTTATTTTTTCACTTTGGTTGCCATGGCAACCAGAGTTCTGCATTGTTTTTTATTCTTTGAACAAATTTGAAAGAGCTTGACCCAAGGAACATTTCTGTAAAGTTTGGTTGAATTCTGTCAAGTGGTTAAGGAGGACATGTCATTTGAAGCAATTGATAACGACGACAGACGACGCACACCGCACGACGGGCACAGGGCCATCCCAATCGCTCACCTTGACCCTTTGGCTCAGGTGAGCTAAAAGTGTATCTGCAGGCAAACTTATATGTTGATACATAGTTTAAATGACTCACATACCCTTAGTCAACCCTCACAGGGCTCGCTAGGGGTATGTGACCGTAACGCTAATTTCAAATATTAGAGGTACGGTCGATCACGTACCCCTAGTCACTACCTAAATGGAATGCACTTTCGTCAAGATAAGGTACACGCACATTTTAACCGATATTGGTGCAATTCAAATAGGAAAAGTATGTGACCTACATTCGCCAGAATCCCGCGTAAGGGTTTATTCTGTACCAAGAAGCGTATTAATTTTATCCAAAATATCATTCGGAATACCGCGGTCACTTCGCTTCAAACTTGAACACACCTTGTCATACAGTGCCGATTTCCCATACGATCGAGGTATAACAGGGTCGAATATATCAAATGCATAGCAACCAATAACGCTTCGTTTCTACTACGAGCGGTGCTTGTAGGAGACGAATATTGCGTAGAATCTTCTTTTAAAATCTAAATAAATTAATAGATCTATTTTTGAAATTTTGAAAAATGGAAAATAATAGCCGACAGAAATATTGGAATAGCCGGCGACCGGCTTTTATGGGAAACCCTGCTGACGCTGAATTGCCGTCTGCTTTCAATGTATCATCTTTGGAGAAGCTCAAAATCTTTCTTATGCTTTTCAAATTGAACAAAAATTGAAATTCAGTGCCTAATAATTTGGATCAAGATCACATGCCGCGTTACGTGGCATCTTCTCTGAATCCAAACTGTTTGCAAATGTAAGCCAAGCGGCACTTAGCATTGCAACGGTTACCTGGTCAATTCTCGGGCAGTGCAAGAGTTAAACAGGTGTCATCATGTTCACAACGTGCACCATATAAATACGAAAGAAGACTCAAGCAGGAAACGCAACACAAACAATACACCCATCTCTAAAGCAGAACACACACACAGCCATACCATAACAAACACACACACACACACACACAACCACACACACACACACGCAATACCATTCCTTCATCCACACACTAAATAGAAAACAACACGCAAGACAAACATAAAGCTAAGTGAACATAGGAGCCCGCCTTGGTACGGTCAGTAGCAATCAATAATCAATTATAAATTAATTAGCCATTAACAACCACTGGGGGGTTAAACCTGGGTTTAGGGGCGCCCAACCTCACACTTATCTCCTATATTTACCTATAAAGACGAACAGTGTACATAAAATATAAACCCTGTTCCACAACCTTACAATCAAAAAGACCGCCAGCACAGTAAGTAAATACATGTAAAAAGTATAAGTATACAAAAAGTATACAATAACAGAATGGTAAACTGTCCGGCATACAGTCCGTTTTAGATCGCATGGCACATCAACATAACCTACTTAAAATGTAAACAAAAATACCTGTTTTATTGGTCTCGTTCAGTCTTTTACATTTAAGACCCCCAGCACTCGGCCGTGCCATGGCCTAGTGGTATAGGCAGAGGTGTTATGTATGATATGTACCGGGTTCAAATCTCGCCGACGGAATTTTTCTTCTTTTTTTGCATTTGCCAAAACATGCTTCAGTCAAGGTAAATCATGCTGGGGTTGTGTCTTGTGGTAATGCTTAAAATATCAATTTTTTCATTCTTAAAAGAACACATTTGATTTGCAGCTGTGACTAAGCACTCTACGCAGCGAGTCACTACTTCATGGTAAGAGCACAGACTACGAAGAAAGTCCCCAGAAGAACCATTTTAAACAACAAGAAAATGTCCCATAAAGAGCGGAAAGTCAGAAAAAAACAAAATTGATCATTGATGATTTTGATTAAAAAAAAAGAGTGTTGCCCGCAGTGAGATTCGAACCAACACTCACTATACTATTCATTAGTCCCAATATACTGCCGATATTACCTCTGGACTACACGGCAACTTACCTGTAGAGATTGGTTTAAACATCTTTGAGTCTGTCCTTTTACCTGCAATGTTTGTAAACATTGGGAACAATAGGTGTGCCATACGATCTAATTGTACCTGTACATGTGATAACTACCAGCGGCAGAGTCTTTCTAACGCTTTGTGAGGCTTTGAACGGTCTACCTGAACGGCAGACGATTCCTACCGTTATGAATTTTCCCCAGCATACTTTAATCACTTGGTTGGGACTGTGTGTCATTCATTATGTAATCCTATACACATGTGATAATATCCTGCCACGTGTAGGCTGGAATGACCCAATTAAGTGTTCAATTAAGCGTGTAGGCATCCCTCTCACAGCATGTGTTTGATCAGGGATGACAACCTGTCATCGGTCATGCTCTGTGAAATTACTCAATGAGATCGCTTAGATTTAGAACAGAACAGAACAGAACAAATCTTTTATTGTCACCCAGGTATAAACATACAACATGGGGAGAGCTCAGCTAGGCAAATAGTAATTGACAGATGTAAACACAGGGTGAAACGGACATCACGTTTCTGTAAAGTCATTTCCTAAGCAGGAGTTATAATCCTCCCAATCACATGAAATATCCACTAAATAACTTTAAACTATAAGAAATCACTTTGTTGACATGCATTTTTTTCTCAATATGGCGGCCTTCATAAGCTAATGATATTGAATTGAGTTACGTCAATAATATTGAAATGAACACATCTAATCTGAATAGGATGTTTTTGAAAGTGATTTTTTGAAGTTCAATAGACTATGCTAAAATGAAAATTAATTACATGTATGAATTAAAAAACAATAATGCAGTAATTAATTAAAAGTAAACAATATATTTAAATCAGGTGTACATAAAAATAACTTTTTCGTGAGAATCACACTTACATACTCAGTTTAAGCCCATTTAGTTTTTCCTTCTTTGGACGGTACCCCGAAAAGGACCCGTTCCCAATTGGAACAGGTCCTGTTCCAATTGGGAACGGGTCCTTTCAAGGGTACCGTCCAAATAAGGAAAAACTAACGCTGACATATTATGGAATTAAATGTTTAATTTAATCTATTCCAATTTTTTAAACGCTAAAGAAAAAGGTTTAATCAATTCTGAAATAATTATTAAACCTTTTCTAGCATCTATCTGAGTACACCAAGGGCAGATAACTCTTGACAAAATGATCCGATTTAAAAAATAATCAAACACTTTCATGAAGGTATTAGTGTTTTCTTGTCAGAGTTATTTTTAGATTGGAACATTCTAAAACTTTAAAAGGGATGAGTTTTCTATACATCCAGTTAGAGATACGGATAGCTGTACTTATTGTGCGTTATGTACAGTAGAGGATACATTTTTCTTTCCCGTTTAAACGCAAACGCAATGTACTAAACTGTCGAAATTTACTTTTATAAATTTTAACTATATTTTTAATCTGAGTAGCAAACAGGTTGGAGCCTGATCAGACGCCGGGTTACCCGGCATCTGATCTAGCTCCAACCTGTTTGCAACGGACATAACAGTTTTATTGAGAATGAATAACATATCAGTAAATTAGCGCAGCTGTCTCGTGTTGCACAAGGATCATACTTATCCCAAGTTGGAAAGTGTACGACTATATTTATCCTACCTCCTACAAGTTTCTAGCTATCCGATTGGTGAATTGGCGTCACGTGGAAGCCGTGTATTTTCCATCCACTGCTTTCAGCAACCTAATATTGGCCCCAGGGGCAACAGATCTTATGCACGTGAAAACGTTAGCAACGTAATGTTCAAAATGGCCAACGTTCGATGAAGATGACGTAATTTGGCTTCTATAACGGCCGCGCTTATGTTAACATTCAAACAATTTACATATTCGTTGATTTTGAACCAGATACAGTGGAGAAAACGTTATTCTTTCCCAATAAACACGTTTACGATAAAACTAATATTTCCACTGCAAACAGTTTGGAGCCAGATCAGACGCCGGTTGACCCGGTGTCTGATCAGGCTCCAAACTGTTTGCCTCTTGTATAAAAATGAATAGTCAGAGTTGTCGAAAATGTGTTATTTTGTACATTTTATTACGATGCGTTTGCGTTTCGTTTAAACGGGAAAGAATAACAGTGTCTCCACTGTATACAATAAACAAGTCATTAAACGGTTGCTGATTAAGATGTATGTAAACAGTATTTGAGCGGTATACATGACGTCACGCACTAATGTTTAGATAATGATTGATGACGTCATGTTTTCATATTATATGACAGTGACCGTCTTTAATCTATTTCGTCAAGAATAAAAATGTAGTCGCAGTGACCTGGAAACCCATGCGCCATGCTCACATAACAAATAAAAAATGTCACATAGAATTTCCAACTGGTGCGCCCACAGGTACTTGACACATACTTTATTATCTATTAACACCCCCCCTTTTTTTAAATTTTTTTTTCTTTTTTCTTACTATACTTCTGTTATAGATACAAGGTAAACAGCGCAATTCAACACCTAGTCTTTACTATCGACTTAAACTAATGCTAAAATAAACTAGATCGCCGATATTCTCTTGTGGTACCCTCAGGAAATGATTAATTTATCAATATCTACTTTTTATGCCCCCAGAATCTATGATTTTTAAACCTGGGCCTTTTATACTTGGCATGTGTATTCCTCATGGCAAGACCTTTCCAACCGTAAAGACTAGGTGTTGAATTGCGCTGTTTACCTTGTATCTATAGAAGTATAGTAAAAAAAAAAAAATTTAAAAAAAGGGGGGGTGTTAATAGATAATAAAGTATGTGTCAAGTACCTGTGGGTGCGCCCAGCGTCTCGCCGATTTTATCTTAGCATACAACTTAAATTGCCTTTGGCTAGATTCATCCAGTGCTGGGAGATAAGCAATTACGTAATCAAACAGTGTGCATGCTAATATTTTCCAGTTAGAATCACAAACCTTGAATACACACGTGTCATGATTTCTAGTAAAATCCGTCTGGCTACACAATTAAGTGTCACTGTGTGTTCTGATGATTTCTCTGTTGATATATTACCACAGGGGGCCACGGACAAATTTAAAATGTACCCTGTTAATATGATATACACTGAAAATATTTTCTAAACGTCCACTCAGAACTAAAGGTGCTACTCTATAATCCGGATGCCAAAATTTACATTTTTCATGAGATGAAAATGTTTTATAATAGGAAAAAAAGTTTCATTGAAATTGATCACGAATTATGGAAAATATGATTGAAATTGTAACCTAACCCTAAAATGAAAAGTCACAATGTCATGAATGACATTTGTCTGTTGGGCTATTAGCTTTCAACGTGACATTGGTGCCATATGTAGCACTTAAATGATTACTTTGAATAAATACAATGTAAGTATTGATGGAATATTGTTCAAATGGCACTGAAATAAAAATACTAAGGCAACTCCTGGTCTGTTTTCTTATAATATGTAAAATACCAAAAATGCCACTAGCTATCAACAGTGGCTTAGTGACATTTACAGAATACTTAAAGAATGCCACCCTAAACGGTTTCTGCGACGTGCAATGTATCAATAAAAAAGGTTATTTTGAGCCGCCGAGTTAAAATTTTGCTTTTAAATGATTGGCGCTGAAGCCGTAAACGCAGTTACGTTACGTTAATTTGACATATTCGACGGTCCATACATGCACGAGCTGTCACCGTAGACGTGTAGAAACATACGAGCAAGTGAGTGATGACCAAAATGCAAAATTCAATATTATATACGTGAGTTTTTCATCTGTAGACGCTAATGACGTTAGTCTTTACACTTCCGGTCAGACAAAATGTCCTCAAAACAAGCAGATATTGGCGAACAACATGTTGAAATGCTTTGCAGTTGGTATAATAATATCTTGATGTTTAATGTTTAGCTTATGAAAACGATTTTAGGGCACACAGGACCTTAAACGTCCATGACGTTAACATGGTAGTTCAGGTTGGCTCTGAATACAACATTTCGAGCGCTCTTGTGATTAGTCCAATCCGCTTTCTGGGCATATTAAATGATTTTCTGTTAGGACGATTGATGACCAACAAATAATCGAAAGCCGTGTTTACTAAAGTCCCCATACATGCACGTTTCGCACATGCAAAATACCTAAACCATCGAATTTGGAGGTGTGACGTAACGTAGAGAGAGACTCAAAATTCAAGAACTCAATTCAATGCACATTCAACCTAGTACTTGAAATAAAACTTATTACGCCAGGGTACCATTTCCTGTTTCGAAAAGTATGAGTTTAAAAAGTGGACGTTTAGAAAATATTTTCAGTGTAGTGTATTATTATAGGAGGCTGCTGTTCCCCTATTTTTGTGTTTCAGGCCCTTGTGGCCGATAATCTGATGAAGTCGCGGCTCGCCGCAAACATCAAAGACTAAAATATTTGGTGACCGTCTTCAACCCTAGTGACGAGTAGAGTTCAAAGGGTTAAGATTTTGGTGACGGTCTACAACTTTATGTCGATTACAGTGTCAAACTGCAGCTGCAGATTTTGTCCAGTGTCAGATATATATCTAGATAAATATATATAAGTGAACCCACAGAGCTAGGTCATTGAATCAAAATGGGCGGGGCTCCTCAAATCTGCTTTGATGTTTTAACACCTTGTGTGTAAATCGTGTCTGAGTAACTCAGTATGAAAAGTATCATGGATAATTTTGGATGCTTTTAGAGGCAAACATTCAAGGTGATTATCTGATATCATTTATTTTAGACTTTTTACTGTCAACTTAATCAAACTTTCAGCGGTTTGGGAAAACATCAGTAGTTTAGAGATGCCGATGTTTCTTTTGACGTTCGGCCATATTGGCATAAGTTTTACTTGTAGTGATATGTTTGAACATTGATCTATAGATGTTGGACCAAACATTTTCAATTTTTTCGTGGGCCATTGATAAAAATAATTATTTTTTGCTAGCCCAAGACTTGGAAGAAATAGATTTTTATTCAAATCTAAGCAACCAGATGGTGCATTAAAAATAGTAATTTGTAAATTTGTGTCAAACGCTTATATAAATGGTAAAGAATTAGTTTAGGATAAGAAATTCTGTTTAAAAAAATGTATTTCAATAAAAAAAAATATTGGTCTCTGGTGGGATTCGAACCCGGGGCCCGGCATTGGCGGACAGAAGGCAAAATAGGGGAAACCGTTTAGACCAATGGACCACGGAACTATCCGTTTATCCCGGATCGATTTAACGTATTTCAATGTGTTGCGATCGAAAGTGCATACAACTTCGTAATTCGGCTCGTGTTTATGTCTGAGCCCGTGTAGAGAAGCAACAACAACAACTATACGGTCTACTAGTCGGTATAGAAAAACGATGGAAAATATCTAAAAATCTAAGATTCGGTGACGATTCTTGAGACTTTTTTTGGACTGATCATATTTTTTTAATGTCAGAAGCCAAATAATGCCACAAATTTTAAAAAAAAAGTCCCTATACACAAACTGCAACAAAAATTCCCTGTACACAAACTGCATTTTAAATATAATTAAGAATTTTCATTTCAACTGTTAAAATCAACAAATCGGTCAGAAGAAAAAATGCAGACCGTTTGGTACACATTTTGAGGCTTAATTGTTTCTAAATACTTTAATAGAATGAATAATTATCATCTAAAATCAGATTATCAATGGCTATAATTTCTTATCCGAAATATGTAATGTCCGAATTACTGTACTACCGTACTTGAAAATCGGCGATCGATCGAAGTAGATAGTTAAATTTATCAAACATATTTTTTGTTTTTGAATGCGATATACTTATTTAACATTCATATTAATGTTTTCTAATCGTACTGTAGTTAATATACTGAGGAAATAGCTTAGATAGTTAAATTTGAAGTTTCCCGAATGGGAAACTCGCACCGAAAAATCGGTAAATTCCGTGGTTACAATAATACCGTTTCGACCGGATTTTTTCGTAGTTTCTTTATGAAAATAAATCAAACTCCACAATTTTATAAATAGATTGTTTATTTCTTGCAAAACCGGATAATATCGCATAAATATATGTCTGTACTTGATCGCTAATTATGGCTAATATATGGATCAACATATGAACCTCCGGCGAAATTCAATATGGCCGTCGCTTTGTTTATGGCTTGTGAGAAGGGATTAAATCATCAATTAGAGATGATTACCGTACCCAATTGACAGTTCTGCGATATTTCATTGACAGGTCAGAAATAATTGTATAAACCAATCAAATGATAGCTGTTTTAGAGGCGGGGCTTAATTGGTTGGGTATTCCACTGACTGTCACTAGCGGGACGTCGCATGTCGATAATTCGGCCTTATTGATTTTTCTATGATCGTACGCCCGGAGGGTTATATCTCGGCGTATTCAAAGAAAATGGGAATTCCACCGTACGTCTGGCGGATTAAATCTGGACATATGGACCTCAATTTTGGGCGTAATATACGCCCGTACGGCTGTTAGTGCAACCCCTGTAACACTTATATAATTAAACTGTGGGAAAATTTAATCAAAACCCATTCAAAAATGGTTGCTTAGTGTGTAAACACTGTTAAATACGCCCTTTATAGCATATGTGAGTACACCAAGGGCACATAACTCTGTAACCACAAATCAAATGAACCTCAGGTTTCATTTTTAAGCTTCAGAACTTGATGCAAATAGTATTTGTGCGACGTTTCATTAATATCCCTTCAATAGTTTTCCGGGAAAATCAGGACAAGCTTTTACAAGCATATTTGAGTACATCAAGGGCAGATAACTCTTTAAGGATAAATCAAATCATTAATGAACCTCAGGTTTCACTCAGTTTCAGATCTTGATGCATATAAACTATATTTTCAATGTGGATAGTTTTCAGAGAAAGCTTTGCACAAACATTTTAAGCATATTTGAGTACATTAAGGGCAGATAACTCTGTAACAAATGAACCTCATTAATTAACAAGCATTAATTACCATATTTGAGTACATCAAGGGCAGATAACTCTGTAACGAAAAATTGAATGAACCTCAAACTCGACTCGTCTTCAGATTTTCATGCATTTAACATTTATGTGAAGTTTCAATTACCGGTATATCCTTAAGATAATAGATAGTTATCCAGAAAAACTCCGGACAAGCGTTTTATAGCATATTTGAGTACACCAAGGGCAGATAACTCAGTTCCGAAAACTCGAATGAATCTCAAACCCGACTCGGCTTCAGGTCGTCATGCATTTAACATTTGTGTGAAGTTTCATTAATATCCTTTCTTTCTTTCTTTCTCTATATAGAGTAAAGTACCCTAATTTCGACACCTTAAGACACATTTTCGTTGTAACGATGAGAGTTTGTAGTGATCCTAACTTCGACACAGCAACAAACAAAACAATACATTTACCCACATTTTCTAATTACTATTGTTTATGAAAGTCCTTGAGAATGCAGCGCAATATGTTACTAACTTGATCTGCTTTGGGTTCCTTATTTCGACAGGGGGACCCCCCCCAATTCGACACCCAAACAGAGTTTTTTAAAAAAGACATTAAAAACATACACTCCTTTCAGATTTAACATTATCTAAATGATTAATCATTTAAAACCACATTTTTGTCATATCTGTTTTGTGTTACTGGCATAAAAGCTCAAATTTAACAGCATTCTACGGGTGGATTCATGATTACTGGTGCAAACATTTTCGCGTATCTCGCTGTCTCATTTGGATCAAAACATTGTTTGCCTACCTGATGATTTTTTTAAAATGAAAATGTATTTACGATTCGAGAACTGATGTAGACTACAGAACTTTGCATAGCAAGCCGAATGTTAATGTAATAGTATGGCTTTCGCATGTATACATAGTAAGCATGCAGCCAGTGGTGTCCTAAAAGGTTACGATAATAATCCACACAACACCAAATACACAAGGAAATGAATACATGGCAATCTGTACAGATGATATTTCAAACAATATTTCATCTCTAATGCACTTGATATGTCATCCACACGTACGACATGCAGCGGATCCACTTGTTAGGGCTGCCTTCATCAGATTGGTAGCCGGTGCACATATTAGCTGTAGAACTTTGTCATCAGTGTCTATCAACTGTTGCTAACACTCAGACAGTCTTCAAGATTGTGATTTGTTTTCATTAAATCTACAATATCTTAGTGACACCTATTCTGCTTTAATTCTCTTGATATTTCCCTTTGATCTTCACCTCTTTGGACTTTTTATTCTCCCTACTCTTCAAGTTTCTTTGCTTTTTTGAAACCCTGACCCAAACGGAAACCCACCTCACGGGCTACCCCCCCTTCCCCACCCCAAAAGACCCCCCACAAAAAAAACCAAGAGGGCCATGGCCCTAAATTCGCTCACCTGAGGACATTGAAGTTTGTACCTAAGTTGACTGGGCAAGACAACATTTTAATATAACTATAAATGGGTTATCTTCCGGACAAGAATACATGACAAAAGTGAATTTTGTTGCCAAGCTTATGACCCTTATCCATGACACATCCTCTTATCAAGCTATTTCCATTTCCAATAAATGATAATTATTTCACTAGCGTCAGCAGAACTGGAATTATTTTCCTGACAATAAAATATGACAAAGGGGAAAAACAAAATATTGCTGCCCTTGTGCATGGCATTTTCTCTCATCAGTTTCTTTCCATACATAAAATTTCATTACAATAGCATCAGTAGAACTGAAGTTGTCTTCTTGACAAGAAAATATCACAAAGGGAAATGACTCGGAGTTATGGCCTTTGCAAATGGCACTTCCTCTAATTAGGCTCTTTCCAAATAGGCAATTTAATTTTACCCATTACCCCATAGCCTGTTTCTAGTTTTGAAAATAGGTGGCCACCTAATGCAGGCTGAAAGTAAAGCAGAATGCGTCTTAATGCACGCTTTGCTTTACTTTCGCATCTTACATTTTCATGACTGTTTAAAGTGGAATTATTTTCTTAAGTAGAGGAATAAATCAAAAGCCTAAAAATGCACATTTATGGGGTAATGGGTTAACAAACGTCAGTATTTATGGAGGAAGGGTTGAATCCTGGACAAGAAAAAATGACAAGACATACAGATAACTCTGACAATACCAATATTAAACATAAGTATAAATATGGCCTAAGACATAATTACATAACTGTCAGTGGATCACTTCCAGATCCTGTTTCTCTAAGTATGAAGCAGACTGAACCATTTCTAAACTTTAGCAGACTACATATTCAGCTGACACGACCTGTGATCACTGAGGTCAAATATTATGCAACAGTTGTTGAGTATGGTAGAGCCTGCTAGGGCTTAAGCCTTACCCTTTCCAGACTGAAATGATGTCTGCTTAAAACCTACTGTATGTGAAAACTGTACAAAAAAACAATTTAGAAAATTTTTAAGTTGGTAAATGAGTGGCAAATTGTTTGGATCCAGATTAGATGCAGCTTTATGAATATGTTGCATCTGATCTGGATCCAAAATGTTTGCAAATATTGGCTATTTGCCCTTAGTATATTAAGGGTAACTCAGGTAAATACAGACAGTTCTGCTTAAATCAAAATACTGTGAAAACTGCCTAGAGCAGAACTTCAACTGCGCAGGGTGGTGTCAAGTGTGACCCTAGGGATTTCATTTTAACAAACTATAGAGGGATCCACCAGGAGATACTACTGTAAAAATATCAAAGCTTAGGGCCTAGTAGTTTTAGCAAGAAGATTTTTTAAAGTTTTTTGCTTTTTTGCTTTTTCAAGCTGAGATTTTGCTTTTTCTCTTTCATTTGAACAACTTCTGTAGAGAAGCATCCAAGGAACAACATGAGCAGTTTGAATCCTCCCTACAATCCACGGGTTCAGAGGAGATGTCGTTTGAAGTAAATGTGAACGGACAGACGTACTACGGACGGTGAGCGGTCACAATAGCTCACCTTGAGCCTTTGGCTCAGGTGAGCTAAAAACACAAAAAAAACATAAAAAAAATCTGTGTCTGCCGTGATTTGAACCACTAACCACCAATTATCGAAGGTGTTAAGTGCCCTGTCTTTGTACACTCCACCATTAACACCAACGTTATTTAGCATGTATATAAATATATGTTTAGAGTGCAATATGAATTAAGGAGCAATCAATTATTTTGGAACCTTATTTCGACACCCCTAGTCTGAAGGTCAACTCGCCCAACAGACAAGCAAGGATCAGTCTACATGATAAACAACAATAATAAATGAGTTTCTGGAGTCCGTAATGGCTAAATTTTACAAAAACTAAAGCACCACATTTAGGTTCAGGTAGGATGCCCCTTAACAGTTTCCGTAAGACACTTTTTCGGTCTTTGAAAATGTTCGAATTTTTTTCGACAGACCTATATAATATGTCATCAAACATACGCCTGTGCGATTAGATTTTTTTCGTGACGTCAACATTTAAATTTGACGTCATTACATTATCAATCAAAATATTGATTAAAACATTTAATCAGGAGAAATGGATATGGTTGTAAGAAGGTGTCGAATTAAGGGGCCTGTCGAATTTAGCCTTTAGGTGCCATTGCTCTACTGCTACACGCCCCTTTCGGGTATTACGAGCAGGGACACTTTTTAGGTGCACCAATGGGACTGTACCCGGCCGGTCACTTTATCCTGACACCGACGAACAGTTGTAATGCTAACCCGATATCCTGAGCGCCAAGGAGGGAAGCCATTACTACCAATTTTTAAGTCTTTGGTTTGACCAGGCCGGGGATTGAACCCACAACCTCCCGCACTGCAAGCGGACGCTCTACAACTAAGCCAGTCGCAGGCGAACGAACGAATAGACAGGACCATGCCAATATACGACCACCTTAGAGGTAGCCGTATAAAAACCCTGGCCTGGTTTCAGTGATTTCAAGCCCGGACACCAACGCGGGAGAGAGGGGATAATCCTTCGTTTCGTCCAAATCTGTAAAACCCAAGTTCAAAAATGATGAATGATAATAGCTATTCTTAGTAACACTTTGGTTTTTCCGTGTTTATTTTTGGACCTGTTTAAGGCTCTTATCTGAAACCTGCGCCGATTTTTTTTAATATGCAAGATTCTACATCTAGATCTACACACGCTTCATGGCGAATACAAACATATAGATCTAGATTCTATATTAAAATAAGTTGTATAAACAAATAAAATGAAATCAGCAGATCTAGCCAGGTCGCGTGGGTCTTTTAAGCAGAGATAAAAACGGAAACAATGAAGCAGTGTGATTTGCGCGCGCTCAGCTATACTAGATCTAGTTGATCTGGTTAATTGTTGTTCCTTAAATTAAAAATATACATAGCTTACTCACGTTCTATAAAACGTCGGAGCTCGTCTTATAAACCCTTGTACCAGTTACACCCTCTTAGGAAATCGCATCAAGGGTGCCTTTACTTTGTATCTACATGCAGCCATTGTCGTCTGATGTTTTGACCCACTTCTACGGAAGAGCAGTTTGCTTTCACAAACATCAAAATCACTGCAAATAATGCTTGAGATGTCTCACTAGTCTACGTCATGGCTATTCAAACTCGTTATTTAACTTTTCCTAATCCAAACATTTTTCACAGCATACATAACTTCTATCCTCTATAACTTCGACCTCACCTGATGCTAGTCATATGATGAATGCCCGCGCAATGTGCAGAGGGCGCAAAATAACTGCTTCCGTGATGTAGGCCCTAGTCGAAAGAAGTCCCCGTCCCGAGAAATAGTCCCAAATGTGCTGCTGGCAGAGAAAAGATACAGTGCACCCCCTCTCTACAACAACAACCAAGTTGTTATAGAAGAAGGAAATTCTGTATTATTTTACCCTTTAAAGAGTCATTTATTATTAAAAATATGACGTGGCTTTACACATGCAGATCTATAGATACTTTCGGTTTCAAACAATGTAATAAAGACGTGAAATGCATGAAATTGAACTTGATAAATGAATATTTCCAAGAGGTTTCTCTGCTCTGGATCAGGCATGAGTATATAGGTTCTTTTACTCAGAGCAATAGGTTTTTTCCTTTACCTTGGAATTTTCGGAGATGTCACATCCCCTTCATCGGCAAGACTGCACTCTGTCTTGGATCACATGACCGGTGAGTGGTCACGTGATACGAGGATACCGTCATACTCCCGCGGTAGCTCCAGTCCCTCGTCCCTGTTAAGTGATGGCTTGCGCTGTTTGATTTCTATTGCCTCCTTTACTTTCCTTTTCCAAAAATTGTCTTCCGAGGTTAAAATTACACTCAAAATTCAAAGATCTCATTTCGATTATATAATCGATGATTAATCGAAGTGGTCTGTCCGATTATATCCGATGATCCATTATGAAATTCAGCCGATCATTATGAAACACTATCACAAGGCTAATTTAATAACCCAGAATATCAATCAAATTGAGTATAAGCGTGAACCCGATGATCACATAGAAAAAGCCGTCTGCTTATTTAGGCCGTTAGTATATGTATGACTATAGTTTCAAAAGAAGTATTATAACTAATACTTTTTTTACCATTGTCTTATTATTCACACCTAAAGCTTTCATTGTGAGAAGTTTCATCAATTTATTTCGGGCAGATTTTGATTGAGTGAGTGTTTTCATTGAATTGGAGCCGAAAACAATTAAGACAAGACATATCTTTAAAAAAGATAGTCAGCGGAATGAATGGTTGAACCACGGAATTATACAAAAGTGTATAATTCTGTGGTTGAACTAAGGCTATAGATCGGTGTGCAAAATTGAATGAAATTGAGGTTTTCAAAGAATTGCAAAAAATACAAGTATACAATTGAAACAGTAACTTTTTTTTTAAAATGCAAAACTATCATGTACAGAAATACAAAACAAAACAATAATTTAACTCATATCCTAGCTACTCAGGTAGGAGATCCTCACATTAATCTATTGTTCTATATATCAAACTTCATTCATAGAGTTTCTTGAAACAAACTATAACATACACAAATGTACAGATACAACAGTCTGCTGTACTTCACTCTTGTAAATAATGATGAAACAACACGATTGTGTTTAACTCACTTGAGGCCATTTTATATAATATTGCTTTTAATGTATGGTAAATGTGTACAAATAGTTAACAATTAAAACAAATTGGTAGTAAACAATTACAAAACACCTAGCTTCCTCTGTATATCATTCTATAAAAAGATTTCAGATGTCATATCTTTTTTTTTTCTTTTTTTTTTAAATACTTTATTATCCCCGTAATAGGTGTGTCGAGGTCGGGAAAACGCCATCCTCAACACACCGTACAGCTTGGTGTGTGTTTTATCTTGTACAGTTATCAGATGTCATATCTTAAAATAGAAGCATAATTGCATCAACCCAGTGTAGTAAACAGTCAATCTGTGTCTCTAAATTTTACACTCACAGTCCATATCTGCTAAAACTGTAATGGGCCATAGACCAGGCTACAGGGCTACAGGGAAGAGAATGTAAACTAAACAAATCACATTTTTTCACTCCTTTAAGCACCAAACCCTATGGTGTTACTCACACTGGTAAGACGTAAAGTCGCCGGCTGCTGTTCTACGTGCATGCTGTTGTTAACGCAACGCTAAAGCTGTGGAACAAAAATGGCTGCGCCCTTAGTAATCAACAAGGTAAGGACATGACATTATTGTTTTCGAGAGTCTTTCTTTACAATATCAAAAAAGGAGTATTGATGAGTTTTTCATGACTCTGAGCAAAGTTTGTTTTTACCTGTAATTTTCGGAGGTATTTAGTTGTAAAAAAGAAGTAGGTGCACGGAATATCCCGATTATATTTGCCTGCTCCGGCGTTGTGTTTTCGATGGATACTCGCTTAGTTAAGACGTTTAACCCGATAAAGTTGCGACAGATACCGGGTTTCTTCAACATTTATGTATGTAGATCTTCGAAAGTACTCCGTGAAGCTGGTGTATTAGATATTATTTAATGTTATCCAAACCAAAACACTCTCTAATGGACCGTATTGATTAATTAATATGAAAACGTCCCCTTTGGTGAATATAAAAAAATAAATACAGGTTATATTTCAAATACAACGTTCCTCGATGCCGAACACGATACAACGTTCAGGCTGCCTCTGCATGGCTGAAAGATGAGATTTAGCATTCTGTTTTGCTTTCGACATGCGTATGTGTTTGTCTGCTTTGGTAATTCTATATACATTGTATATGCAACCAAAAAGAGTTAATTAACTGCAAACAGATTTATATAGGAAGCGTTGTTTTTTTTATTAATTGTGTCTCTATTGAATTGTGTCTTGCACATATTGTGATTATCAGCTTATGTGTCCACTGCATGAAAATTTGTGTATTTATGTAATATTTTGTGTATGGACCGGAGGCCTAATTATACAATAAAAATGAATTGAAGTGAATTGTTCAGGCTGCAAGGTGAAAAATGCACCGAGCTACTATACGTACATGTATGAGCAACTGTTTCTCTCACGTTACAAGACAGACCTTCAGTAGTGTGAACCTATTTACATACTTAGCGTATATTTTCAGACCGCTATGATCCTGCTTCCCGTGCAAATATGAAATCTACAGGGTTTTATGCATATATAAATTTAGCAAAAATGGATCGGTGTGGTATATTCTACGTATGCGTTCACTTTGTCAAAATTTCGATTTTTGTCCATTAAAAAGGTCACTGAATATAAGTTTGACTGTATTTACCCCTTCACCGCCTTAGCCCGAATACAATGATTACCTGCAAAGGGTTTAAATCTAGATCTGGCATCGCATGACGCGGCATCTGGTCAGGATCCAAACTGTTTGACACTCAATTTTATACTCCTTAAATAAAATACATAAAATTAAAAGTTGAGAAATAAACGTAGACGAAAATTTTTGGTTCCTTACGTGCTGACAGTGAAGGGGCTTAATCATAAACAATACGTAATATTACCGCCTGCAACAATTTGAGTAGGTTGTGTTGTGCAGTGGCGCCACGCGCGTTCTAATCTGAATGTTAACTGTTTGCAATTGTTAGGGTTACGTGCTGTTACGTTCGATTTAGGACAAGTTGTAACGGATAATTTACGAGTTGTTTACGAAGTCTATCCGTGGTCTATCGTAGAAAAGTTTACGGATGCCAACGGATGCCGTCGAGTTTTACGGATAGTAACGAATTGTTTACAGACAACTTCGATGTGTTCACGGATGTTAAAAAGTTCCTTCATGATGTTTGCTATTGACTACGGTTTGGAGA
The DNA here is from genome assembly GCA_922989275.2 of Gari tellinella. Taxonomy (NCBI): domain Eukaryota; kingdom Metazoa; phylum Mollusca; class Bivalvia; order Cardiida; family Psammobiidae; genus Gari; species Gari tellinella. The sequence continues at coordinate 6,925,883 of OV277870.1, read as the reverse complement.
CCCGTAAGGACTCGTAAGTACATCCGTGTATGTGAAGGCGCCTTCATGAGTTGTTACGATTTGCCCAAGAGAACTGACGCGTTTGACCTTTTTAGGCCCAAAAAGTATTCAATTTCCAGTGTGTCATCATTTGACAACTGGCATGAAGTGACAGAAACATCGATATAATTGAAATAATATTTAACTATCCAATCAGACAATTCAGTTTTAAACCCTCCGCAGGTGCTTTTATGATTGGTTGAATATTTTTGTCTACATAGATACCATCCAGCTCCGCTGAAAAACCTATGAGTAAACAACTCATCCACTGTGAGCCCTAGCGACGAGTGTGTTCGCCCGTTTCAAGCAGCCTATGCCTACTGAAAAGCCCTATTATTCTATGCAAACAGTGTTGACCCATATCCGAAAGCTCCTAAAGGGTCTAGAAACGGCTGACCGGTGCTCGATAATGGTATCAGGGGCCGCTAGTAACTGTATCCTATGCAAACAGAGTAGATCCAGATCAGAGGGCTCCTGCAGTGGAGAAAACGTTATTCTTTCCCAATAAACGCTTTTACGCTAAAACTATTATTTCTACTGCAAACAGTTTGGAGCCAGATCAGACGCCGGGTAACCTGGCGTTTGATCAGGCTCCAAGCTGTTTGCCACCAAGATAAAGGTGATTTATTAGAATTGTTAAAAAGTTGTTCTTTTCTCCGTTTTAGTGTTTTGCGTTTGCGTACGTTTGCGTTTAAACGGGAAAGAATAACGTTTTCTCCACTGTAATTGGGTAGGTACCGGCTGAGGGAAAAGGCGCTCGACTATGATAATAGAGGTACTGATTTCGATATCCCGTCGCTATATTAAACTACACAAATAGGGTAGAGGCAGATCAGACTACTAATAAATTAAGGAGTCTAAGTGGTCCTACCGGCGAACAAGGTCGATGAGTAAGTCACTTGACTACGATATCAGAGGTGGTGATTTTGATCACCCGCCGCTAACTGGTGTCCTATGCAAACAGACTCATAGCTGCCTACAGCTGAAGCCACATGATTCTGGAGAAGAAAAACAAAGAAAAAAGGATCCACTTCTAGAAAGGTATCAAGATCTAATATGTATTTTTGTCTAAATATATATATGTTGCAGTAACCAACAACGGAACGAGGATTATCAATGAAATATTATATAAAACCCAAAGAGTTTCGATTTTTGGTAAGACGCAAAACTCTTCTGTTTACTAATATTTTACGGGCGAGTCTGCACTTTAAAGTTACAAGGAGTCTTGCCGTTGTAATGAAATAAAGTGACCCCCCTAATAGATTGACCCCCGGTCGAAATATTTTGATTTTTACTGAAATATTTCGACCGGGGGGGGGGTGCAATTTAATGCGTGTTCGCGTGACGCTTGGTTGTAGTAACCTATAACAACTGTCAATTTAGACATTTTACTATTTGGAAACCCAAACTGTTCTCCTGATTGCAACAAAGTTATTTTTAATGCAGTTCATCGTTACATCCGAGCCTCCAACCGTTTTTGAATTAAAGAATTTGATCTTAGCACTTTTCTTCCTTCCTCTCTTTCTCTTCTCTTTATGATGTTATTAACATGGTAATTTGTTTTCAAATTGCTATGCTATTTATACTGAAAATAGTAATGTTACCTCTAATATTGTCATGCCACTGTTTTGTTAATATCTGGGGAGCGGGCATTATATAATGTTGTAAAAACTTGTAGCCCAATCCCCTGCATGTATATTAAATGCAATAAATATGTTTAAACTAAACTAGTAAGGACTAAAAGTGAGATAAATCTAGTGTTTCATAGTTACAAGATAAGATTTCTATATATTATATATGTAAACATACACCCAAAATCAAATAGATGCTGTAAGTATTAAAATGTTGTTTTTTTTGTTTTTTTTTGTTGTTTTTTTTTTAAAAAAGAATGCAACGTAATTCAGAAAACCAAAAGAAATCAAGGTGCTAGGCGATGGTCCGATAAAAAAGCAGCTAGGGAAACACATATTGTCCTTATTAAAATTTATGAATCTGACCAGGGTCTACATTGTTTGCAAAGAACTAGTGCAAGTACTCATCACTGGTTGTGAAATAAATGGAGAGTTAACTCGTCGCCAGGGTTGACTACGTCAGAGTAATGTCTACTGTATGAATAATTGTTTTAATTGTTGAATTTTGATTGTAAATGGATAAACTGCACAATAATGAGGGACCGCAATAATGAAGCCCTCTGACCAGGGTATATGTACTGTTGTATAGGAATAGTGTACGTACTCGTCACTGGTTACATACATGAAAACTGTACTGGTCGCTAAGGTTGAGTATGTTAAGTACTACCTCAGAGTAATGTCTCTTCAGTAATTAAAGGTCGTTTCAATAAGTATACAGTGAAACCCCTCTAAACCGGAACCTCTAAATACCGGAATTCTCTCTAAACCGGACACAAATGTTGGTTCCGTTTCAAACCCTTCTTTATTTTAACCCATTACACAATAAATATGCCTTTTTACGCCTTTGAATGTATTCCTTCACTGAAGAAAATACATTCATGAATATATATCATCAGATTTGTTTCTATATTCTAGCAGATACTAGCTTAAAGCAGGTTGAAAGTAAAGCAGAATGCGCCATAATGCACACTCTCCTTTACTTTCAACCTGCTTTAAGTGATTAGCTATCTTATATACTAGAAACAACCTATGGGTTAAAACCCCTCTAAACCTGACCCCCTCTAAACCTGCAATTTATGTTGTCCCCACACATGTCCGGCTTAGAGGGGTTTCACTGTATTGAAAAATAACAAACAGTGCAGACCTTGATCACAGAGCTCCTGAATGAACCCTCTCAGTTTAATGCACTGTTTGATCCCCGCTAGTATCTTGTGCAAACAGTGTAGATCCAGACCAGAGGGCTCCTTATTAGAGGTCTAAGTAGCTTACTGGCGGACACGACCGATGCTTAGCCTAACGGACTTCACTTCTATACAAATGGTCGTCATTTCGATCCCTACGGCTATGCAAACAGAGGAGATCCAGATCAGAGGAAATCCAAAGGGGGTGAATAGGTACATGCGGACGTGGCCGAGGAACAAGACATTCGACATCCATATAGGCCTATACTAGTTAAAGTTCTTAAGGTTGATTTCCCGCCTTCAGTATCCTATGCAAGCAATGTAGACCCATATCAGAGGGCTCCTTAAGGATCTATATACCGACTGACGTGGTCGGCTATTATAAAGGCCTATAACCTTATACAAGGATCTGGGAGTTCTATCTATCGCCGCTATGCAAACAGTGTAGAACCAGATCAGAGGGCTCCTAGGGCGGTATATTAGGCCTATCGGTGGACAAGGTCGATGCGTATGAAAACAGTGAAGATCAAGATCAGGGGGCTCCTACATAGGGGTCTAAGTATACCGGCGGACACGACCGATGCTTAGCCTAACGGACTCCACTACTGTACAAGAGGTCGTGAGCTCGATCCCTATGGCTATGCAAACAGAGAAGATCCAGATCAGATGGCTCCCAAAGGGCAGGGGGTGAATATGTACATGAGGACGTGGCTGAGGAACGAGACATTCCACATCCCTATAGGACTATACTAGGTAAATTTCGTAAGGTCGATTTCCCGCCTTCAGTATCTTATGCAAGCAATGTAGACCCAGATCAGAGGTCTCCTTACATAAGGGCCGGTCTAAGTACAAGCTGAGATGGTCGAGTAAGGCACTCTAACACGATACCAGGGGCCCTGAGTTCGATTCCCCGCCGCTAGTATACTACATATATGCAACTAGTGTAAACCCAGATCAGAGTGTTCCTTAGTGGTTTGGTAACGACTGACATGGTCCATGAGTAAGGCGCTCGACTATGATACAAGGGGCCGTGAATTCGACCCCTCCGCTATAAAACTATACTAACAGTGTAATGTCCATAGCAGAGGACTCTAAAATGGGTCTGTGTAGGCATGGTCGACGAGTAAGTCACTCGACAACGATGCAAGGGGTGGTGAGTTTGATCCCCAGCCGCTAGTATCCTATATACATGTATAAACAGTGAAGAGCAAGACCAGATGACCCCAAAGGGGTAGAGTAGGTCTATCTGCGGACAAAATCGATGAGTAAGGCTCTTGACTACGATACTAGTGGTGTTGAGTTTAGTCTCCTGCCGAAAGTATCCTATTTGTAGGCACTGCACTACTATACCAGAGATAGTTCGTTCGATCCACGCCTATACGCGAACAGTGTTGAATCAGATCAGTGGACTCACAAAGGAGTATAGGTACCAGGAGTAAGGCATTCGATTACCCTAAAGTATAGGCCTAATGCCTTATACAAGTGTTAATTGTTACACCACCCGCCGCTATGCAAACAGTGTAGACCCAGATCAGAAGGCTCCTTAAGGGTCTATGTAAGGGTCTATGTACCGGCTTACGTGGTCGAGGAGTAAGACCCCGACTACGATACAAGGGGTCTGGAGCTCTATCCCCAACCGCTATATAGTATCCTATGGAAACAGTGTAGAGTACAATGTAGTCTTAAATTGGTAGAGTAGGCCTATAGGCGAATAAAGTCAATGTGTAAAGAGCTCTACTAAAATACCAGGGATGGAAAGTTTAAACTCCCGCCGCTAGTATCCTATACACACAGTGTAGAGCCAGATTAGAGGACTCCTAAAGTGGAACATTTGTTCTATAGGTGGACATGGTCTATGAGTAAGGCGTTCGAGTACCATACCAGGGGTTTGAAGTTTAATCTCCCACCGCTAGGATTCTATGCAAACAGTGTCAATCCAGATCAGCTCACGACCCCTGGTGTACTAGAGCAGTGTAGTAGGCTGCTAAATACCTGCGGACATGGCCGATGTGTAGCCTACTGCACTCCACTATATCAGAGGTCCTAAGTTTGAGCACTACGGCTATGCAAACAGTAAAGATCCAGATGCGAAGACTGCCAAAGGGATGTACATAGGTACCGGCGGACATTCGACTCGATATATACACGTAGGCCTATACATGTAGAAACATGCGTAAGTTTGATCTCCCGCCTTTAGTCTTCTATGCAAATAGTGTAGACTAAGACCAAGATCAGAGGGTTCCTTAAGGGTCTAGGTACCGGCTAACGTGGTTGAGTAAGGCGTTCGGCTACGATACCAGGATCGTGAATTCGATTCCCCGCCGCTAGTATCCTATGCAAACTGTGTAGACCCAGATAAGAGGGCTCCTTAGTGGGTAGCTACAGTTGGCGTATGTTACTATAAGATCAGTTTATTATACTTTATTAGCTGGCTATTTGTCTTTATAAGAGTATTTTATGGCGACATCCAGTTGGCGGAGGTCTGTCTAGACGACATCCAGTTGGCGGAGGTCTGTCTGGACGACATCCAGTTGGCGAAGGTTACTATAAGATCAGTTTATTATACTTTATTAGCTGGCTATTTGTCATTATAAGAGTATTTCATGGCGACATCCAGTTGGCGAAGGTTACTATAAGATCAGTTTATTATACTTTATAAGCTGGCTAATTGTCATTATAAGAGTATTTTATGGCGACATCCAGTTGGCGGAGGTCTGTCTAGACGACATCCAGTTGGCGGAGGTTACTATAAGATCAGTTTATTATACTTTATTAGCTGGCTATTTGTCATTATAAGAGTAATTTATGGCGACATCCAGTTGGCGGAGGTCTGTCTAGACGACATCCAGTTGGCGTACGTTACTATAAGATCAGTTTATTATACTTTATTAGCTGGCTATTTGTCATTATAAGAGTATTTTATGGCGACATCCAGTTGGCGAAGGTCTGTCTAGACGACATCTAGTTGGCGGAGGTTACTATAAGATCAGTTTATTATACTTTATTAGCTGGCTATTTGTCTTTATAAGATTATTTTAAGGAGACATCCAGTTGGTGGAGGTCTGTCTAGACGACATCCAGTTGGCGGAGGTTACTATAAGATCAGTTTATTATACTTTATTAGCTGGCTATTTGTCATTATAAGATTATTTTAAGGAGACATCCAGTTGGCGGAGGTCTGTCTAGACGACATCTAGTTGGCGGAGGTTACTATAAGATCAGTTTATTATACTTTATTAGCTGGCTTATTGTCATTATAAGAGTATTTTATGGCGACATCCAGTTGGCGAAGGTCTGTCTAGACGACATCTAGTTGGCGGAGGTTACTATAAGATCAGTTTATTATACTTTATTAGCTGGCTATTTGTCTTTATAAGATTATTTTAAGGAGACATCCAGTTGGCGGAGGTCTGTCTGGTGGACATCCAGTGGGCGGAGGTTACTATAAGATCAGTTTATTATACTTTATTAGCTGGCTATTTGTCTTTATAAGAGTATTTTATGGAGACATCCAGTTGGCGAAGGTCTGTCTAGACGACATCCAGTTGGCGGAGGTTACTATAAGATCAGTTTATTATACTTTATTAGCTGGCTATTTGTCATTATAAGAGTATTTTATGGCGACATCCAGTTGGCGAAGGTCTGTCTAGACGACATCTAGTTGGCGTAGGTTAATATAAGATCAGTTTATTATACTTTATTAGCTGGCTATTTGTCTTTATAAGAGTATTTTATGGCGACATCCAGTTGGCGAAGGTCTGTCTAGACGATATCCAGTTGGCGGAGGTTACTATAAGATCAGTTTATTATACTTTATTAGCTGGCTATTTGTCTTTATAAGATTATTTTAAGGAGACATCCAGTTGGCGGAGGTCTGTCTGGACGACATCCAGTTGGCGGAGGTTACTATAAGATCAGTTTATTATATTTTATTAGCTGGCTATTTGTCATTATAAGAGTAATTTATGGCGACATCCAGTTGGCGAAGGTCTGTCTAGACGACATCTAGTTGGCGGAGGTTACTATAAGATCAATTTATTATACTTTATTAGCTGGCTATTTGTCTTTATAAGATTATTTTAAGGAGACATCCAGTTGGCGGAGGTCTGTCTGGACGACATCCAGTTGGCGGAGGTTACTATTAGATCAGTTTATTATACTTTATTAGCTGGCTATTTGTCTTTATAAGAGTATTTTATGGAGACATCCAGTTGGCGGAGGTCTGTCTAGACGACATCCAGTTGGCGGAGGTTACTATAAGATCAGTTTATTATACTTTATTAGCTGGCTATTTGTCATTATAAGAGTAATTTATGGCGACATCCAGTTGGCTGAGGTCTGTCTAGACGACATCCAGTTGGCGTATGTTACTATAAGATCAGTTTATTATACTTTATTAGCTGGCTATTTGTCTTTATAAGAGTATTTTATGGCGACATCCAGTTTGCGAAGGTCTGTCTAGACGACATCTAGTTGGCGGAGGTTACTATAAGATCAGTTTATTATACTTTATAAGCTGGCTATTTGTCTTTATAAGAGTATTTTATGGCGACATCCAGTTGGCGAAGGTCTGTCTAGACAATATCCAGTTGGCGGAGGTTACTATAAGATCAGTTTATTATACTTTATTAGCTGGCTATTTGTCATTATAAGAGCATTTATGGCGACATCCAGTTGGCGGAGGTCTGTCTAGACGATATCCAGTTGGCGGAGGTTACTATAAGATCAGTTTATTATACTTTATTAGCTGTTTATTTGTCATTATAAGAGTATTTTATGGCGACATCCAGTTGGCGAAGGTCTGTCTAGACGACATCCAGTTGGCGTATGTTACTATAAGATCAGTTTATAATACTTTATTAGCTGGCTATTTGTCTTTATAAGATTATTTTAAGGAGACATCCAGTTGGCGGAGGTCTGTCTAGACGACATCTAGTTGGCGGAGGTTACTATAAGATCAGTTTATTATACTTTATTAGCTGGCTATTTGTCTTTATAAGATTATTTTAAGGAGACATCCAGTTGGCGGAGGTCTGTCTAGACGACATCTAGTTGGCGTATGTTACTATAAGATCAGTTTATTATACTTTATTAGCTGGCTAATTGTCATTATAAGATTATTTTAAGGAGACATCCAGTTGGCGGAGGTCTGTCTGGACGACATCCAGTTGGCGGAGGTTACTATAAGATCAGTTTATTATATTTTATTAGCTGGCTATTTGTCATTATAAGAGTATTTTATGGCGACATCCAGTTGGCGGAAGTCTGTCTAGACGATATCCAGTTGGCGGAGGTTACTATAAGATCAGTTTATTATACTTTATCAGCTGTTTATTTGTCATTATAAGAGTATTTTATGGCGACATCCAGTTTGCGAAGGTCTGTCTTGACGACATCTAGTTGGCGTAGGTTTATACATAATCAGTTTATTATACTTTATTAGCTGGCTATTTGTCATTATAAGAATATTTTATGGCGACATCCAGTTTGCGAATGTCTGTCTTGACGACATCTAGTTGGCGTAGGTTTATATATAATCAGTTTATTATACTTTATTAGCTGGCTATTTGTCTTTATAAGATTATTTTAAGGAGACATCCAGTTGGCGGAGGTCTGTCTAGACGACATCTAGTTGGCGTATGTTACTATAAGATCAGTTTATTATACTTTATTATCTGGCTAATTGTCATTATAAGATTATTTTAAGGAGACATCCAGTTGGCGAAGGTCTGTCTGGACGACATCCAGTTGGCGGAGGTTACTATAAGATCAGTTTATTATATTTTATTAGCTGGCTATTTGTCATTATAAGAGTATTTTATGGCGACATCCAGTTGGCGGAAGTCTGTCTAGACGATATCCAGTTGGCGGAGGTTACTATAAGATCAGTTTATTATACTTTATTAGCTGTTTATTTGTCATTATAAGAGTATTTTATGGCGACATCCAGTTTGCGAAGGTCTGTCTTGACGACATCTAGTTGGCGTAGGTTTATATATAATCAGTTTATTATACTTTATTAGCTGGCTATTTGTCATTATAAGAGTATTGTATGGAGACATCCAGTTTGGGAAGGTCTGTCTAGACGACATCTAGTTGGCGTAGGTTAATATAAGATCAGTTTATTATACTTTATTAGCTGGCTATTTGTCTTTATAAGAGTATTTTATGGCGACATCCAGTTGGCGGAAGTCTGTCTAGACGATATCCAGTTGGCGGAGGTTACTATAAGATCAGTTTATTATACTTTATTAGCTGGCTATTTGTCTTTATAAGAGTTTTTTATGGCGACATCCAGTTGGCGGAGGTCTGTCTAGACGACAACTAGTTTGCGTAGGTTAATATAAGATCAGTTTATTATACTTTATTAGCTGTCTATTTGTCATTATAAGAGTATTTTATGGAGACATCCAGTTTGCGAAGGTCTGTCTAGACGACATCCAGTTGGCGTAGGTTAATATAAGATCAGTTTATTATACTTTATTAGCTGGCTATTTGTCATTATAAGAGTATTTTATGGCGACATCCAGTTGGCGAAGGTCTGTCTTGACGACATCTAGTTGGCGTAGGTTTCTATAAGATCAGTTTATTATACTTTATTAGCTGGCTAATTGTCATTATAAGATTATTTTAAGGAGACATCCAGTTGGCGGAGGTCTGTCTGGACGACATCCAGTTGGCGGAGGTTACTATAAGATCAGTTTATTATATTTTATTAGCTGGCTATTTGTCATTATAAGAGTATTTTATGGCGACATCCAGTTGGCGGAAGTCTGTCTAGACGATATCCAGTTGGCGGAGGTTACTATAAGATCAGTTTATTATACTTTATTAGCTGTTTATTTGTCATTATAAGAGTATTTTATGGCGACATCCAGTTTGCGAAGGTCTGTCTTGACGACATCCAGTTGGCGGAGGTTACTATAAGATCAGTTTATTATACTTTATTAGCTGGCTATTTGTCATTATAAGAGTATTTTATGGCGACATCCAGTTTGCGAAGGTCTGTCTTGACGACATATAGTTGGCGTAGGTTTATATATATTCAGTTTATTATACTTTATTAGCTGGCTATTTGTCATTATAAGAGTATTTTATGGCGACATCCAGTTGGCGAAGGTCTGTCTAGACGATATCCAGTTGGCGGAGGTCATTATATTATATCGACCTACCGGCTGACGTGGTTGAGTAAGGCGTTCGACTACGATACCAGGGTCGTGAGTTCGATTCCCCGTCGCTAGTATCCTATGCAAACAGTGTAGACACAGATAACAGGGCTCTGGACGACATCTAGTTGGCGTAGGTTACTATATGATCAGTTTAATATATTTTAATTTTAGGAAGGTTCTAACGACAATTGACTGTCAATAGCGATTTTACGTGAAAATTGACTGTCGATTGTGAAATTTTAGTTAATTTATGGTTTATGGTAGCGCATGTCTACACTAACTAAATATTCTGTGAGCTAGAATCCAAGCAGCACTCTCTGTTAGTGTTAATCCCATTAGCAGTGTGTGAAGCTTTGATTAATTAATTTATTGTTTAAACTTTAAACAGAAGTATGAATCGGTAGAAACATTTTATATGTTTCAGTCAATCCGTGTAATCAGATATGTCATGAAGTGACTGGAAAATTCAGACATTTCGTGGAAGGACAAAGTGAAACAGTCATTTTACGTAATGAGTGAAAATTGTAGTCGTTTCGTTAAATGACTGATTGCACAGATTGACTGTAACATAAAAATTATATATGAATTAAATTTCCTTCTACTTAACTTCTACAATCTAGATAATAGCATATAGGAAAGGTGAACAATTTCCTTATTGTTGTAACTCGAATAAGAAAGAGCAGCGTTATGTAAAAGGAGGCGAAATGGGATTGGTGACCGGCGTAGACTCAGATCAGTGAGTGCGTTCATGTAGTATCATAATCGCTCGTATGTCACGGAATCGTTATATATACATGTAGTTAATTCTGTAACGTAGCCTTCTGGCCGTTTTGCAAAAAGCATAAGTCTTGTTAAGACTGGCTGACCTGGACCTACCTATGTTTAATAGACCATAAGACAATCTTATATACATGTACTTTGCGCGGCGCAGATTGTGCATGAAATGAGATTATTTTTCTCCCATTTTCTTCTAGAAAAGCCATAAACAAGAAACGCAATGTATAAAGTAAATCAACAGCATCATAATTATTATCAATCATTTATCATTACGTTACTTAGTCCGCGAAATGTATAATATGATTGACTTATGAAGATGCCACATGTTACTACGGACCTGTAAAATGATATTGACTGTGGATGCAAACTGTTTGCAATGAAAATGATAGTTTTTGCGTAAACGCATTAATTGTGAAAGAATAACGTCTTCTCAACAGTAGCAACAGGCTATGGGGTTATGGGCTAAACACTAAAAGGAATACTAGTCAAACTTTCATATCTCTAACTCAAACGTTAAAAGTCGAACATATCAATATTTCAAAGTTCAAATGTGCTAAAGTTTGAACTTTTACATGCTGATATTTTATAATTCTAATTCGAGTTCAAATTAAAGTTTCATTGGGATAAACACAAGCAATTTTGACTTAAATGAGATTGAGATACCAAGGTTCAACTGCATGTCATCTACCCACTAAGGGACCCAAAACTTTTTTTATTTCAAAGAAAGGACTGTTCTATGAACTGTTCCATGTGATTTGAATTTTTTTTAAAACAGTCAGTCATTTAGTAAGCCATGCAGCACTTATTTCTGAATCAAGGAGACATCTAAAGACAAGACTTAGTGACTGCTTAATGCAGGAAAACATAATGCAGGAAGTCATGGATTTATCGTGCATTATTTTTAATCTTCATTAAGCAACCGTCAGGCCACAATCTTGCATAATTAAATGGGTCTTAAATGGGTCCTTTTTAACCGATTGACTGCAATAATCATTATTGACTTGCTTTGATTAGATAGGATAAAGAAAATAATAAAAACACCAACTTGAAAATAATTTGTTTGTTTTAATTGTGCATGGGCAACAACCAAACCTTCCAGTTTGTTTTGCTCATAATGTAAATCTTTCCCCAATAGAAGCACATTAAAGTGCATTCAGTTAATTCATCCAATGAAGAAAATATTTTCAATATATACTATCAATGTGAATATGTATCATAATAAACATTTTCTATATTTAAAAGCAGATGATAGCTTAAAGCATTCTGCAAATAAAGCAGAGTGTGCATTATGGCCCATTCTGCTTTACTTTCAACCTGCTTTAAGTGGTCTTGTGTCTTTTAATACTACAGAAGAGAACATTTTATTCTTTCCTGTTTAAAAGCAAACAAAATTACACAAATGCATCACAATAAAACAAAGAAAAGGAAAACATTTTAACAAATTCAAAATGACAAACAGTGTTGACCTTGATCAGAGGGCTCCTTAACTCTTTACCTCATAGCATGTTTCTAGTTTTGAAAATAGGTGACCACTTAAAGCAGGTTGAAAGTAAAGCAGAATGTGCCTTAAGGCACATTCTGCTTTACTTTCAGTCTGCTTTAAGCTAAAATCTGCTAGGCTATATAAATATTTGTTGTGGTAATTGTTCATGAGAGTATAAACTGGAACTTTTTTCTTCAGCGGAGGAATAAATTAAATATGCTAAAAGTCACTTCTATGGGGGCAAGGGTTAAGGAGTCATCTGATTTTTGTATACACTGTTTGCATAGGACAAGTGTAATCCTTTCAGGTACGCTGTTTGTAAATGACGACTATACTCGTACATTTAGTTGGTGGAGGTCACTATATAATAAATTTTTTATACTTCATAGTTGGATATTTGTTGTTATAAAGAACATTTTATAGCGAAATCCAGTTGGTGGTGGTCTGACGACATCTAGTTGGCGGAGGTCACTATATAATCAGCTTATTATACATCAGAGTTGAATATTTGTTTTTTTAGAGTATTTTATAGCGACATTCAGTTGGCGGAGGTCAGACTAGACAACATCTAGTTGGCGGAGGTCACTATATAATCAGTTTATTATACTTCATAGTTAGATATTTGTTGTTATTAGAGCATTTTATGCCGATATCCAGTTGGCGGAGGTCTGGCTAGACGACATCTAGTTGGCGGAGTTCACTATATGATCAGTTTATTATACTTCATAGTTAGATATTTGTTGTTATAAAGAGCATGTTATGCCGATATCCAATTGGCGGAGGTCTGGCTAGACGACATCTAGTTGGCGGAGTTCACTATATGATCAGTTTATTACGTCATAGTTAGATATTTGTTGTTATTAGAGTATTTTATGCCGATATCCAGTTGGCGGAGGTCTGGCTAGATGACATCTAGTTGGCAGAGTTCACTATATGATCAGTTTATTATACAATCAGTTGGATATTTGTTGTTATTAGAGTATTTTATGGCAACATCTAGTTGGCGGAGGTCTGGCTAGACGACATCTAGTTGGCGGAGTTCACTATATGATCAGTTTATTATTATAATCAGTTGGATATTTGTTGTTATACGACATCCAGTTGGCGGAGGTCTGGCTCTCTTATTCATCTCTTATCCCCTCCGCAACCTCCATCCATGTTGGTTCTTTTTCCTGCAAAAAATATTAAAGTTATAAAAAACAAATAAAAAAACCAATCCCAAGGTATGTAACTTCATAAAGAAACAAGAATTCATGTTCAGTAAACACTTATAACCCGATGGCATCCTTGACACTATATTCTGAAACTTTTCTCAGTACAAATTAGGTCAAGGTCAAATTGAGGTTGTTGTCAATTGTGTTGACGCTAGACGAAACGGTAAAATCTACTTTACCAAGAAACAACCAATTTAAGTCCAAATCAGGTAAAAGTCAAAATCAAGTTCAGGTAATTTGGCTGGATTGGTAGTAGTCCAAGGCAACAACTGTATAAGTAATATTAAAGGATCGTAGTCAGTTATGCTGATGCAAGAAGAAACCTTAAAATCTAGTTACAGTGGTAAATACGCTATTCCTACCCATTTATGCGTAAATCTATGCGTAAGAAACACATAGTGAACGCTTATCGAATGGTTAACGCCTATCCATTTTAACGCGTTTAAACGTGTTTATGAACGATTATACCAGAGATGTTTGAATTTGAATATGCCATACATTATTATTTCCCTTGTACAGGGGCGTCTGCTCTAATTTTTGTTCAAAAAGCTGTGATATGTTCTTTTGAACATTACTAATTATTAGTAATTAAAGCAAAAGCACAGCAAAATGGATATTAATGAAAGAAATTGACATTTCAAGCTTATGTGAGATGTTGGAAATGAAAATAAAACAGTTTGCCAAATTTGGTAATAAATCCAAACAGCAATGTTTAACATAACAGACAATCATATTTTTTACTTTAAAAAAGAAAAAAGAGTGTGAAAATGGTTTTTGACATTACACTGTTGAAGATGTCCTTTTATCTTTCTCTTTAATGTGATGAAGAATCTGATATCATATCATATCATGCATTGTCAGATCTGTCTAGTGTAGTTTACAGACAGTTTACTGACAATGCCATTTCGAGAATGTTCATAATATGATAACATCAAAATGTCTGAATCGCGCTTTAACCCATTACCCCATAAATACACCTATAAGTTATCCCTCCACTGAATAAAATAAGTTTCAATTTATACAGTTGAGAATATTTAACATTAGAAATAATATCTACATTCTATCAACTGGTAGATTTAAAGCAGACTGAAAGTAATGCAGAATGCGCCTTGATCTGCTCTACTTTCAACCTGCTTTAAGTGGTCACATGTTTTCAAAACCAAAAACATGCTATGGGGTAATGGGTTAAGTGTACTTTGTCTCCATTCCTTTACGTTATCCTCTTTTATCCACTTGTCTCCTTGTTATTTGCTAAAATGCTGTCATCAGCTTCATCCTTTTTGTCATTCATCCAATTAACTTTACAATTTATACAGTTGAGAATATTTAACATTAGAAATAATATCTGTATTCTATCAACGGGTAGCTTTAAAGCAGACTGAAAGTAATGCAGAATGCGCATTGATCTGCTCTACATTCAACCTGCTTTAAGTGGTCACATGTTTTAAAAACCAGAAACATGCTATGGGGTAATGGGTTAAGTTCACTTTGTCTCCTTTCCTTTATGTTATCCTCCTTGATCCACTTGTCTCCTTGTTATTTGCTAAACTGCTGTCATCAGCTTCATCCTTTTTGTCATTCATCCAATTAACTTTACAATTTATTTCAACAGCGTTAAAATAAATGCGGCTATCAAAGTCATTCCCGTCCCATCAACTTGCTCCACCGGTAGAAGAGTTTCAACTACCAGAAACAGCCTATAAGGTAAAGGGTCACACATATGAAACAATTAAATAATATACTGTTGGAATTCTACTATTCATGTCTTAAACAAATGGAAGATTCAATTTTTGTTCTCCTTACCTGGAAATGTTGTCTCAATGGCACATATTTCTTTTTCATCATAGTCGGTCATGAAAAAGGATGGTGACCAATCTGGATTCCAGCTCTTTAGAGTACTGAGACCTCTGGTTATATTCTGAATTGTCTCAGATGGTAGTAGGAAGCACCCTACAGTAATATAACCAGTATTTGTGGCTACACAAACAAAATACAATGCCACATCGCTTTTGCAGATGCCATATGTTGCATCCATCAAGCAAATCTCATCTCCATACAACGACAGGAGTCTTCTCTGCCAGGCAGCTTGGTGAACAAATATAAACTCACCATCACTGTCTGAACAGTCTACTTTGGGGCTGAAATGAAGCACAGAATAATTAAATACTACATACAGTCAAATAGTATTCCCGTGAAGCTGTTAATGTGTAATTTATGTTGACCTTCAGGATAGTGCCACTCTTTATTAGCCCATTTAACCAAGGTTTGTGTTAGTATTGATGGGAGATGGTTGTATAAAACAGACTAAAAGTATTGCATATGTAGTAAAGGATTCTCATGGAGCCTGTTGCATTATTTTCAACCTGCTTAGTCTGCTTTAGGCAACAATCGCTTGGGATATACAAACTAAATATCTAATATGCATGACGGAGGCATTCCCAATTGCCAAAAAATGACCATTTTCCCAATCTGTGGTAATAAAATTCCCATTTTGGAGAGTTTTGATCATGTAGAGTTTGTTTTAAGCATCTGTAAACAAATCCTGCTAATACCAGCTGAAGACCCCAAGGGTATAATGGGACAATATATTGCTAGCAGTCAAATTCAGTTTGAATTTTATATAGATGAATTACATTTTAACAACAAGAACGGTGTCACAGTAAGTGACAAATGCCCCCAGGTTGTCGTTGAAATGTTTTCATTTGGCTGTAAAATAAAATCATACAGCAGGTATGGTACGCCATACTGTTCTTGTGATGAGAATGTAGAAAGAAACAAGTTTTTTTTCTAGATTTTTAACCCGAGGTATGGCCAATGTTGAATTAACTCTAATTAACCTCTAAATGACCTGTTACCTTTGTCTGGCATGACCCAACTGTACTGAGCTAAAGAGCTACTTGGTTTCAGTACATGTTCCATAAATAAGGTCTCTATCACATGCCGTTCCAAAGTTACGGCAAATGTTAAATTCACCCTATGTTACCTCTAAGTGACATTTTTCCTTTGTTTTTCATGACCCAATATATACTGAGCTCAAGAGATTGTTGAGTTCACATACAATATATAAAATCAGGGTCATATGTAGTTTTTAAATTAAATTTGTGTATAGGCAAACATTTTCAATTTTTTATGATTTTACGTCGCTATCAACAGTATTTCAGTTGTATTGCCACATCCAGCTAGTTTCTAGCAAGTACATGTAATTTCAAAATGGTTTTATATAAAACAATATTTTGAGAAAGTGATCGGTCACTTAAAGAGTGTCACTTTTCAAACATTAACCTATGATTGTGACCTTGATCACTCATATACAGACTAGGGTCTGGCACCTGACATACAGTCTTATCTTGGAGTATAAGAGATAATTTCATACTGAACTCATTCCATTAATGAAATTTCATTTCAAGAGCTTTAGTACAGCAGAAGTAATCTACAGGAATACGAGAAACCGCCAAGGTCGGTATGGCCGGATTGTCTGCACTTTTGCTTTGTGTGTATATATATATATATATATATATATATATATATACATGTATAATATATAGTTACCCATGGCATGTGATGATGACCTCACTACAACTGTACATGCAAAATTTGGTTGCTGTAGGACTTAAACTTTGACTAAAACTGATTCTAACAAAAAGGTAAACCACGACGCAAACAAAAAGGTTAACCAAGAATTCTCTAAGTCATTGGACCGTTAAATCTAGGTCACAGTGACCTTGTTACCCACAGCATGTGATGATGACCTCACTATAACTGTACATGCCAAATTTGGTTGCTGTAGGACTTAAACTTTGGCTAAAACTGACACTAACAAAAAGGTCAACCAAAGTGAGGACGGACGGACAGACAGACAGACGGACGGCATTCGCCAATCTATAGACCGCATTTTCAATCCGGCCAATAAAATGGGGAATAACTCTCACAGTATTGATGCAAGAGTTATGAAACTTATGCAAGACATAGTGAATCTAACACAACTGTGAGTGTCAGATAAGAATATCCCACCCGAGTTTTCCACCCGAGTTTCAAACGAGGGTGGGATATTCATCTGATACTCAACTGTGGTGTTAGATTTATTTTCTCACCTCGTCGACCCTAAAAACGCGTTTAACCTGCTATACAGTGGCGTGTTGTATTTTAAGGCGCTAATGCATGCATGACGACGTCAAAACAACGGCAATAACAACCAATCATAAGATAGTTCCAATAGTTCGGCTTGTCTGTCCGGACAGATAAGGTTATCTCACACCCCCTAGATTTCGGGATACCTCTGTCCGAAAGGTGAGAAAGTAATAGTCATCATTACAAGTGCGACAGACAGACACAAGAAGAGTGATCCCTAAGTGTCATCTCTGCCTACAGCAGGTGACACAAACACTGGTGATCATAATAAATGTACTCACTGTGACAGGGCCAGTACAGAATACATATGATTACGTATGCATTTGTTGCTAGGATAAAACCTATTACTTGTGCCATGCACCCCAGGGAATGTAGCCTTTGAGAAAGAGGTGATGTGTCTCTTCATTTCTGCAACGTCCCTCACACCCACAGCCACCAGAGAATGTATCTTGTTTATGACTTGTTTGTCAACATTATGGGTCATGGAACCAATCTGTGACCGAATCAAGAAAACACACAACGGTTTATTAGCCAAATTTAAAACTTTTGTATCTTAGGATTAGCAAGCCCATACTTTCTTTTTTGAATAAACAAGATGACGGAGTGTCCCCCTGCGCTAAAAACCTAATTAATCAAACTTACTGAGAAAGCGGTAACAAACAAGAGCCCCATGGGGCATATTCGCTCACCTGAGAATAATTGGAAAAATGGAGATATTGATTTATGTCCAGGACTGACCTAGATATGCAACAGACCGGAACAATTTGAATAAAATATGTAAAGTATATTTAAAAGTGTCACCATACGGCATACAGAATATAAAAGCTCTGGCCTTATTAGAGTCAGAGAAGAAGATGTTTGAAATTTTCTTTATATAACTCTATGTAAAACAGTGACCCCCGGGGCGGGCCAATTTTGACCCTAGGGGCATAATTTGAAGAAACTTAATAGAGGACATGTAGGCGATGATATTGCCATATATCTAAGCTCTGGCCCTTGTAGTTTTAGACAAGAAGCTTTTTTAAGTTTTCATTGTAAAGAATCTATTTTTAGCTCCTGTGACCTAGTTATGCAACGGACCAAAACCATTTGTACAATTTTGGTATAAGATATCTAGAAGTGTCACTATGCCAAATATCAAAGCTCTGGCCATATTAGTTTTAGAGAAGAAGACGTATGAAAATTTCACTATATACATGTAACTCTATGTAAAACCGTGACCCCCGGGGCGGGGCCAATTTTGACCCCAGGGGCATAATTTGAACAAACTTGATAGAGGACCTGTAGGCGATTCTATGTGCCAAATATCTAAGCTCTGGCCCTTGTAGTTTCAGACAAGAAGATTTTTTAAGTTTTCATTGAAAAAATCTATGTTTAGCTCCTGTGACCTAGTTATGCAACCGACCACAACCATTTGAACAATTTTGGTAAAGGACATCTAGAAGTGTCACCATGCCAAATATAAAAGCTCTGGCCACATTGGTTTCAGAGAAGAAGACGTTTGAAAATTTCACTAAATAACCATATGTAAAACTGTGACCCCAGGGGCGGGGCCAATTTTGACCCCAGCGGCATAATTTGAACAAACTTGATAGAGGATCTGTAGATGATGCTATGTGCCAAATATCTAAGCTCTGGCCCTTGCAGATTTTGACAAGAAGACTTTTTAAGATTTCCTTATTTTTTCACATTGGTTGCCATGGCAACCAGAGTTATGCATTGTTTTAAATTCTTTGAACAAATTTGAAAGAGCTTGACCCAAGGAACATTTCTGTAAAGTTTGGTCGAATTCTGTCAAGCGGTATAGGAGGAGATGTCATTTGAAGCAATTGTTAACGACGACGCACGACGACGGACGCCGGACACAGGGCCATCCCAATAGCTCACCTTGAGCCTTTGGCTCAGGTGAGCTAAAAACAAGGCAACATAGTACATTTTCACTTTCGGATGAGAGCTGAACCAAGTCACTATCTATTGAGCATTTATCATTAAACTTCAGACAATTCCACAAAAGTTTGATGTACAAGTTTCAAGTTAATATCTTTCATAGTTATTTAGATATGTCAATTTATAAGTTTTAATGTAGACAAGGGCAATAACTCTCGATTCCCTAATCTCATGGTTACCTGTCTTGTTGTAATGAGTTGCCCTTTTGATACTAAACAAGTATTCAAAGTTTCAAGTTAATAGCTTTCATAGTCATTTAGATATGTTAATTTACAATTTTTAAGTAAACAACACAAGGGCAATAACTCTGGAATCACAAATCACAGAGCTACCTACATTGTTTTAAAGAATTGCCATTTTGATACTCAACAAGTATTCAAAATTTCAAATTAATATCTTTCACAGTTATTTAGATATGTCAATTTACAATTTTTAAGTAAATAAAACAAGGGCAATAACTCTGAAATGACAAATCCTAGGGTTACCTACCTTGTGTAGAGAGTTGTCCTTTTGATACTGAACAAGTAGTCAAAGTTTCATATGAATACGTTTGATGGTTATTGAGAAATAGACTCTTACAAAAACCTAATTCTAAAAACTTATCCGAGCAGACGTCGACACTGTCGCAGACGACAGTGTGACGACAATACATTTGTATCTCAAATTTTCGAAAAAGTCGAGCTAAAAATGAATAAGCTTCATTTTTGTATAGATCTTATTACCAAACTTATAGTTTTCCAGTGTTTCTAATTATAATAGGGTGGGACGTTTCTAGTTTTGCTCAGTATAGATAAAATCAAAGTACTGTATCAAAATCGATCAACAAGATCTTCTATAGCCAAACTATGGTTTCTATCTAGTGATGATGCCATGTTTTTATGTATTCTTGTACGCTCCAAGGGACAGTTGAACTATGATGGAAAAATGAATAAGCCAAATCTGAATATGTTGTGATAAGGGCATTTATTTGAAATGCCAGAAAATCAATTTAATTTCTGTATGAACCAAAACAGAAAATACTAAGATATTATTTTTCCATATCTGGGCAGCAGAAAAACGCCAAATTTGTAAAACATTAAAAGAAGTAAATATCAGTTGGAAAATCTGGTGCCCAGGAAAAGGAAACATGAGCATATAACTATACAAAGAAACCAATCAAGCAATATCTAGGTGCTCATAAGTAGTGGAGGAGGCAGGGAGGAGGTGGAATTTGTTACTCAGACAATCAGCGACCCGCCTCGTCAGAAATTTATGTAAGAATGGCGTTCTGACGAGAGAAGGCCGCTGATTGGTTGAAAAGATCATCCAACGCATTTTGATTGGTTCTCGCTTCCTGCATCTTCTTACAATGTGACTACTCATAGCAGTGTTGTACTTTGACCTAGATTCGCTACTAACAAAGAGAATCAAATTACATGTACGAGACGTAGAAACGTCGATATGAAATTAATACGCTAACACAATAATAACATAAATTATTTTATCTGGTTATAAAATGCATTTATGTATTCTTGTACGCTCCAAGGGACAGTTGAACTATGATGGAAAAATGAATAAGCCAAATCTGAATATGTTGTGATAAGGGCATTTATTTGAAATGCCAGAAAATCAATTTAATTTCTGTATGAACCAAAACAGAAAATACTAAGATATTATTTTTCCATATCTGGGCAGCAGAAAAACGCCACAAGGAACGTACGCCACTGCCCAGATGAAAACTGCCCTGTAGAGCGCTTTGGTAAAAGATGGTAGACATCTGGTCCTTCCTTTTAAGTGAATAATTTGAAAAAGACATGTTAAAATTATTTTAAGCTTGATGTAGTATATATCGGTTTCGGATGCTTTTCTATCTACAGCATATATAATGCCGTATCGGGCTTATAAACGAGGTGTATGTGATTTAGCGCTTAAGCAATCATATCAAAGACAAGTTTCATTTTAAGTTCAAACTCGAGAAAAACAAAAAAGACATCTTGCTGCCTAGTACCGCATCACACATACTGTAAACGAAAGCATCCTATGTAATTAACACAAGGCGGTTACGCGTACTTGTAATGGATGACTCCCTCTCAAAGAATGTGAAGACTATGTAAACAGTTTGAACTAAAACTTGTTGTATCACACCGACAAGTTGTCTTGTGGCTTACATGGCATACAAAATAATAACATGGTCGGGGCTACAGATAAGGCATGTATTGGAGCATTACTCTATCACACATTGTGTAAAAGGCAATTGTCTTTCACCACAGGTAGACTTTATCTGAATAAAACAATATGATTCATTAGCTCCAATCATGGCATGCACTTATCTGTAACCCCACATGGCGTAGTAACAGATTGCTGCTTCTAACAGTCAGTCTGTATTACAACTTATATAACAGTTTTTTATAAACTAGCTTTATGCACAAACAGCTTGCTGTTTCAAACAGTCAAGTAGACTTGGCACCTTGCCAAGTAAAACCAAGACTGTTAGTCAAACCTGTTGTCCCGTACCGTCAAGCAGGCATGACAAACAGTTCAAGTAAAATTAACTGGCAGTCAAACCGTTTGGCACTTATAAGACAGATTTCCTAAAAATATGTTTATGTACAAACAACTTGCTGCTTCAAACAGTCAAGTCGACTTGGCACAAAGTTTTAAGTGAAACTAAGGCTATGTGTTAAACCTGTTGGCTCGCACAGTCAAGCAAGTGCAACAAACAGCCCAAGTGAAACTAAAATGGCATTCAAACAGTTTGGCACTTAATAAAACAAGTTTTCGTAAAAAATTATGTTTATGTACAAACAACTTGCTGCTTCAAACAGTCAAATAGACTTGGCACTTCTTCTAGGCAAAACTAATACTGTGTCAAAACCTGTCGTCTCGGACAGTCTAGTAGGTTTAATAATCAGCTTAAGCCCAACCAAACTGGCAGTCGACCTGTTGGACCACTTATATAACAGTTCTCCTATGAACTATGTGTATGTACGGACAACTGGCTGTTTCAAAACAGTCAAGCAGACTTGGCACTTCTTCTAAGCAAAAGTAAGACTGTTAAATTGCAGTCAAACCGTTTGGCACTTTTAAAACAGTTTTCCTATAAACTATCTTTATGTACAAACCACCTGCTGCTTCAAACAGTCAAGTAGACTTGGCATTCTTTCTTAATGAAACTAAGACTGTGTGTCAAACCTACTGACTTGCCGAGTCAAGCAGTTTTGACAGACTTCCCCAGCAACACTAAAATCGTGCTCGAACGGTTTGGCCATTATTGAACATTAAACTAGTTTTATTTACAACAATGTGCTGCCACAAACAGTCGAGCAGACTTGACACGTGTTCTAAGCACAACTAAGACTAAGTGTTATATTTGCTGCCATCGCACAGTCAAGTAGATTTGACTGACTTGACAATTAAAACTGAACTCTCTGTCTAACCGTTGACCACTGACCGTATCTAACAGTTTACCTATAATCTAGCTTTATGTACAAAACTTGCTGCTTCAAACAGTCAAGTAAACTTGTCACGTGTTCTGAGCACAACTAATACTATTTGTTAAACTTGTTGCTTTGCACAGCCAATTAGATGGTCAAACCGTTTGGCTACTGATGTAACAGTTTTCTTGTAAACTAGTTTTATGTACAGTACATAGAATTTGCTGCTTCAAACAGACAAGTAGACTTGGCATGTGTTCTTAGCAAAAGTAAACTCGGACGGTGTTCTTAGCAAGACTAAATTAAAAAAGAAATTGTTCGGCTACCCGAGAAGAAAACTTGCTGCTTCGCACAGTCAAGTTCATTCATTGTAGTGGTTATATTTTGGAAAGATAATTTACATGATAAGGTATCAGAGAATGCTGGTGTTCGCTGACAAAACATATGCCAAGTTTTACAATAGTGTTTCTGCCAACAACCTACAATACTTAATACACTACCCGCTGCCTAAAACATTTAGGTTGATGTGACACGCCTTTTGCAATACTAAGACTGGGTGTAATGAATCCATAAGAACCTGCTGCCTCACACAGTCAAGTTAAATTCATTTTAGGGGTTGCATGTTGGGACGGATATACTTGTGAAAAGCTTTTGACTGCCAGCGACCTAGCTTTTGTATTTGATCGGGGGAGAATTGGAGTGAGTGAGCGTAAGTGGCCCCTCCAATGCGGAACGAGTGTGTTGTGTAGCGTTTAGGATCCAAACCCTTGAAGATGACACACCTCTTTAATGTCGATCGAAAAACGGATGTCGTAATTGGACAGCCACAGCGCAATAAAAACAAAGGGCCAGATGTATGAGAGGTCATGAGGCAGTATTTCCGTAAGGCTAGTAGCGGGCATATGTCCTCGTCCGATTGTCTAGACAGGGGTATGGTAGCAATGCGACCAACTGAATGTTTAAAGGCCTTTAAAGTTATTGAGGCTTCACTGAGTTGACCTTGTGAGAATTGAAAAAGTACATTCTGCCTTAATATTACATTTGACTGACTCTGTTTGGAGAGGGCCACCTCGCCTGCTCGAAATAAACCAAAGAAGGCCACTAAAAACATGGCCTTAAATGTGTAAAATGTGAATTTGTCAGGGACAACATGCTTCAAGGCCTTAACCAAATCATTCAGTAAGCACATATTAAATGGCAGCCTTTTATCTGGAACCGACTTGCGTCGGAGACTGTACAGTAGCTTTTTGATAACAAATGCCTCCGAGGGACTGTTTAGGCCATTGATACGGTGAATGTAAGAAAGGGCAGATACGAATGTGGTGATTGTTGTGGGTTTGAGACCTGATGCGTTACACACGGCGATGAATTGAGCGAGTTGTTCGATAGTAACCGGAAGTACTTGTGTCCCCCAGTAATAAGTATTATGGAAATTCTGGTAATGACGGAAGGCATTACTGTAACCTTTAGCCGTCGAGAAAGATAATGCTCCTTCCAACAAACTACTGACCGCCCGATTCAACCCAGCAACAGAAAGGCCTGTGGAATCTGAACTGGATGACTGTCCATTTGAGGGGCTTGTAGTCTGAATTGCTGTATCTGAAACCGGGAAAGTAAATCGGGTAAAACATTCATTTTGCCGGGTATGTGCACAGCTTTTATCAAGATATTGTTGGACATGCATGCTATTACCAAACGACGAACTAAAACCATGATGGGCTGGTCTTTGGATGTTTGTTTGTTAATTATGTGCACCACTGCATTATTGTCTGTATGTATTACCACACACCTGTTGCGAAGGGAGAGACCCCATGTTTCCATGGCCAAAACTATCGGAAACAGTTCTTTGAAAGTAATCGGCAAATGTGCAATGTGTGACGGCCATGACCCATAAAACCATTTAGTTTGAAAAATGGCACCAAACCCTATAGAACCTGATGCATCAGTATGTAAATGGAGTTTAGAATCCGACACCCAACGTTGCTCCAAAAAGAGATGTTTGCCATTGAAATGTTGCAAGAACAGCTGCCACGCTTTAAAGTCACGACGGCTCTCCTTATTTAATGTTATGTAATGATGTGAGCGAGTTATTCCTTTTGTTAAGTCCGTGATGCGGCGCAGAAAAGTGCGTCCGGGAATTACCACTTGACAGCAGAAATTCATGAGCCCTAAGAGAGATTGGAGATCTTTAAGAGTTACCTTCCTTCTTTTGGCTATGGAATTTAACTGATTGTTTAATTTTGTGAGTTTATCAGCAGGTAGTCTTGCTTCCCCCTTGACAGCGTCCAGTTCCAAGCCCATGAAAATGATTACTTGACATGCAGACTCTGTTTTTTCTTGTTTTATTGGAACTCCTACTTCTTGACATAGGTTTAAAAATGTATTAAGCTTATGCTGACAGCCTGATTGATTGGCCCCTATCATTAGAAAATCGTCTAGAATATGGACCATGTGTGAGACCCCTAGCTTAGTTTCAGCAACCCAATGCAGTGCACTACTAAATGTTTCGAAGATTGCACAGGAACTGGAAGCCCCCATGGGGAGACATGTGTCATAGTAGTACCTGCCGTCAAACTTGATACCTAACAAATCGTGGTCAAGGGGATGTATAGGAATGATGCGGAATGCGCTGTCTATGTCAGTTTTTGCCATGAAACATCCAAGCCCTACTTGTTTGACTTGTGAAACTGCATCGTCAAAGGATGCATATTGTACGGATGCGTGTTCCGGACTGATAAAATCGTTGACTGAATGACCCCTAGGATGACTGAGATCATGAATTAATCTAAATTGACCTGGGGCTTTTTTGGGGACTAATCCAATGGGACTGACTTTTAGGTTAGGAAAAAAAGCTTCTGTGAATGGGCCCTGAATGTGATTTGCCAGAATCTCTTTCTGTAGTTTTTCGTGGACTATTTCCGGAAATTGGTTGCACGATTTGAGATTGTCTGACTGAGAAGCGTGTCTAGGTCCACTATGTCCTAAACGGAAACCATGTGTGAAACCTGTAACAAGATAATTTTCAGAATGGTAACCAATTAAGTATGGTTTGAGGCTGTCAATGCGGATCGGAGTAGTGAGGGTGTTCTTGGCCGATAAACTGATACTACCTTTTGGCATGGCGGGCTGGGGGGTGTTGTGGAAACTGCCCTCGATTGGATTGGACCAGAGCGGCTTGCTCCTTGCTGGCAAATGAACACTTGCTTGCGGCATGGGGGCCTCTGCAGTAGCCACAGACATGTTGGTGAATACACCTGGAGTTGTGGCACTGAGAGTGCCTGTTGAACACCCAGCATGTGCGTTCAAGGAATTGGGACTGGGGGGCAGTGCGGGGGGCAAGAAATGACGAATTTGTGGGCCCTGGACCAAAGGAACGGGTGAAAGTGGTTACAGGTGGGTGGAAAGGGATAGTCGTAGCCATAAGCCAGAATTCCATATGAATTCTGTCCCATGGCAGAACTACCGACTCTCTTAGCATGCGGAAGTTGATGTCATACTGAATAAATGCATTACCCTGGCGTCTGGCAGCAATATCCCTTATTATTTCCCCATACCTCATGAGTGATGGCGTTTCCAATGGATACTTTGAGGCATAGACTGCCACAAATCTATGAAATGCATCAGTCCATGACTCAATAGTTTGGATGCGTTTGGTCTGCTGGTTCGGTACCAGCTTGATCCGAGAACGGGCATCCATTTGGAGCGTATAATTCTGAGGTTGGGGTGTAACATTTGAGTTGGGAAGTAGCTGGCCAAAATCTACGAATTTATTGCGCCAAATGCGTTTTTGCAAAGCCTGGCTGACATGAAATGAGATCGGGGTAGAGACTGGTGCTTGATACGCTACGCCAGCATTACCTAATAGGGTATTGGTATGGTGCTGAAGCACTGCACCGAATGAATCAGACTCTTCCTCATCAGACGACGAGTCGTCTGACACGGGAATGGGACTTTGCCTGTCTGACTGATCCGCTGGTAACCTCATGTCTGGTATGTCCAACAATTGTTGGTGATTGTGTGTTATCTGGTGAACTGGCACTTGACTGGGACCTGCCTCTGGGCCATTTCTTGAGTGTAATGCACTGACCCGTCTGCGTTGTGGAGGGTTTACCCTAGCTGTTGTGACTCGCCGTGGCGCGTTTACCTGGTTGCCCCCACTGGGTAAAGTAATTGGTACACAATTTGCATTGCAAGTCTCGTTAAGTCTGTGCTCACAATTGGTATTTGGGGCTGTGTCATGTACCACTGTTGGTAGTTGGACTGCCGGTTGAGTATTAGTGGAGCGACTGGATTGGTGCCTTTTAGCCCTGGTAGGGGTGTCCTGACCGTCATCCCTAGAAGTTGGCTTTTTCCTCTTCTCAGCCAGTCGTTTACTACGTTTCATCTGAAAGATATTGATAACATGGTATGACCAAGATGGTAGAACCTTTCAAACCAACCTGAAAATTTGTAAGACAGTAACACCACCTGTAAACTTTTTAGAAGCTGTATTATTGAGAGTGAAGTTGAATCGTGTTATGAAACTCTGCCAGGATTGGACTTTGATCGCATGCCAAAAGTCTCGTTTGAGAGCAAGTCGGACAGCATGGTAGCTGGTAATGTTTGTTTTGAGTAGAATTCAGTATATCCCCACCCATGGAAATTCTATGAAACTAATCAGCAATGCATCCTATTTCAAACCATGTTAAATGTAAACAGAAATTCGTAGCAATATCTACGAAAAACATGGAAATTCCATGAGAAACCAAAACGGTTAGCAATGCATCTTACCCCCAAATACCTGTGGTATTGTCAGAGCCCTTTGCAAAAATTAGAATTAAAACGCAACGTCCGGAGCTATGCTGACTATATCCCGTGTAGTGAACTTGGGACAGTCCCGAAGAACAGTAATGCATGGGAAATGAAGGTTATGGATTTAAATTGGTCGTTGCAAAATAGATACAGGAACATTTAAGACTGTCATGTTGTTTCATCATGCAGCTTTAAATATCTCCGGACCTGGTACTACTCCTAGTCAGACTGGTCTCAAAAAGCAAACATCTAGAGCTCATAGCTATGAAATTACCGTTGAGGCGTTTACTACGAAAAAGTTTCATCCGTACTCTGTTAAGACTGAAAGGGCATAGGTTGAAAGAGAGAGAGAGGGGGGGGGGATAATATGTTATACTTATCTTAAATGGAGTCTAGTGCAGTTTGTTGAACATTGCCATCAGCGCTGCTCTGATATTGTGGTACAGCCTACGTTGACCCCAATTGGAAAGGTGGACGCCATCCTCGGAGAAAGCTTGCTGTTGTGCCTCTGGTGCCCAAAACCCCTTGCAACGCCACAAACATGCTCGTTGGTGTGGTCGAGAAGATAGCCTGTCATTTATCCTGTAATTCGCCTCATCTACTCGCGAGTTAAACCACTTCGTGTCCACAGGATGACGTGTGGGACAGGTAGCCTCCTGTCTGTGGAATATTTGACACACTATCACTCGCGGAACATTCACATCGAAAAGAAGATGGTCCACAAGGTCACAGATCGCATTAGAAACTGACAATGGTGAGTTGTCTGGCCAATATAAGTCATTTTTTCCAACGAATAACATGACCACGTCAGGCTGAAAGTCTTGAACCACTTCCATTTGTTGTCGAATTTTCTCAATTGATGCCCCTGAATATCCCGAATATTGTACTAACGACGACTGATGAAGTGCAAAATCATGCTTTAAATCCGGCTGTGACTGGATGAATTGTTTAAGTCTCTTCACATAGGAATGTCCGAGCAGATGTGCTTTCTGAGTTCCAAGCGACGCCATTGTTTACACACACTGATGACGTCACAGCGTAGCTTCTCCGAGGATGAACGGTAACACAAATATCGTAATTTAAACACTTAATCGCAAAATAAAGTCAATAATACGTACGGCGTCACAATCCGTATGATGTCCGAGTCAATATGCTGATTAGATGTGATTCGATAACGTTCAATATAGCGGTGAAATTAAAAGAATTTGTTACTCAGACAATCAGCGACCCGCCTCGTCAGAAATTTATGTAAGAATGGCGTTCTGACGAGAGAAGGCCGCTGATTGGTTGAAAAGATCATCCAACGCATTTTGATTGGTTCTCGCTTCCTGCATCTTCTTACAATGTGACTACTCATAGCAGTGTTGTACTTTGACCTAGATTCGCTACTAACAAAGAGAATCAAATTACATGTACGAGACGTAGAAACGTCGATATGAAATTAATACGCTAACACAATAATAACATAAATTATTTTATCTGGTTATAAAATGCATAAATGGGCATTTGAAATTGACACAATTATGACTCCAAATTTTAGGATATGCTTCTGTAATAAATATTCAGTATGCATTTTTTTTTCATTTGCATGCCTTAATAGTCTTTGAGAAATAGAGAGAAAATAGTTTACTGATTAAAGTCTTGTACTTGTTTTACAATTGCAATAAATGTGTTTGGCACTATTTTTTATGCCATATATAACAGCCCTAATACTTAGGTATTAACATTTATATTGATCTATCCAATGCAGTATATATTTGGCCAATATATAATATAGAAGTATACGTTAAAAAGGGGCTTATCCAGATACATGTATGTTTTATGAATATTGGTTGATAATGACAAATCTAAACATGATATAAATAGAAGAAATGAACAGTGTCTATCTAAAGTTTATGAGATTATAAACTAAATGTACTTAGTTTTCAAAAGCAGAGTGAAACCCAGTAGTTTATAATCTCACAAAAAGCCATAGACTAATGTTTTTTCTTATGTGTATCAGCAGAAACAAACCTCATCAGTGAGATGGTTTTTGTGAGCCCCTTCTTCTGGTAGTGCAACAAAAATATGATGCTCAAAAAAGACCTCATTTGTGCCATCATTCAATACAGATCGAAGATTGTTGGCTTGTTTTCTTCTGGCCCATTCAGAGTTGTTATCAATCTTAAATAAACAGCAGAATAATTATATTGTCTACTACCCAACAATTATGCAATAACACATAAATAAGTCAACCTTGATTTGATTTGATATGATATTACATCACTTTTTACAGTATTTCAGTCATATCACAATGTACAGCTAATTACAGGTGGAGGAAGACCCCAAAAGCCCTTTATGCACTTTTTCAGACACAAATATGCAACTGGGTAAAGAGAACCAGATACCTTCCGTAAGGAAGCTAGAGGGCTTCCCCACTTGAGAAATGATCATTTAAATAGTCAGGCAACATATTGTTAGTTGCTTTGTACATCAAACAAAGGGTTTTTACTTCACGGCACTTTTCTAGTGATTGCCAACCACATTCTTTATATAAATTCTCAAGTTAAACTGAGCGTGTTAACCCTGTAACTATACGTGCGGCTTCATGTTGGAGTTTCTCTAAGGAATTTGATTGCTGCAATGTGCAGCAATCCCAAACCTCAGACGAATACTCCAATATCGGGCTCACGTATGACATATATATTTGATTCAGTGCTTGTCTATTTAAATTAAACTTCAATCGGTGCATTATGCCTATAACCTTAGAAGCAGAGTTTAATATGTTGTCAATATGTGTACTCTATTGACCATTTGAGTCAAGAGTTATACCAAGATGTTTATGGCTATCTACAAAATTAATAAGTGTATTGTCAAACAGAAGCGATGGTAGATGATTATAATTTCTGAGAGAGAAAAACATAGCTTCCGTTTTTGCAGGATTAAAATTAACCAACCATTGATTAGCCCAGTGTGAAACAATACTGAGATCGTGGTTTATAATGCCCTCTATATCTTGAATTGAGGATGCTGAATAATATAATGAACTGTCATCTGCATATAGTCTTGTTAAGCTTAAGAGAGAGTCTGCAATGTCATTGACATAAATAAGGAATAAAAGAGGGCCTAATACTGAACGTTGGGGTACACCAGCACACATATAATTCAATGATGAGGAATGGGCATTAATAACAACCATTTGCATTTTGGGGCATTTGTTGAATGTACTCAAACTACATAAAATATTTGCATTAGGAAGCTGATATTTTGAATGGATGTTCCCTATGGGTTAAACATTGGCATTGCGTAATTATTTGTTTTTTCTTCGAATTCAGTCATATTGAATGAAGGTCAAGGGCAATAATATGCTGAATTTAGGTTAGTGTAACACAGTTTCATTCAAATTTCCACAGGCAAGCTAAGTTTTCTTCTGGCAACTCTTGTTACACTAAGTAGACAGATCTAATCATATTTTTTATAAGCACATGTTGGTCAGTTGAAATAGTTGTTTTCGCCAGAAAAGAGATGCATATCATATGCATAACTCGTGCTTTTGACAAGATATTTTGATTGCTTTTTATGTATATTTACAGACGAGATACTAAATAGCAGAGCAGTGAGGGGATTGTTACAAACCAAGATATTTAATATACCTTACAAAACCTCCATTATTACTACTAAAAAGGTTATGTGTTCAGTGTTTTAGGCAATTTATTGCTTAAAACAAGATGAAAATAAAGCAGACATCGTAAAGGAGTTCTCTGCTTTACTTTATATACTTTCATTCTGCTTTAAAATATCACCTCTATTTAATACCATCAAGTCTTCTTTCAGCGCTCATTAAAGATGTGTTCGATTGTGTACAACATGAATTTAGTGTTTCCGTTTCCCCCTTCTGTGCCTTACAACGTGTGCGTTATATTAAGTTTTAAAAAATTAGACTAAACAGTTTACTATTTTTATTAAAAAAGTTAATCAATTAAAAATAAATATTTGCACCAGATACGTTAACTTTGTAGTCAGTTCTATATATAAACACCAGGGGCCCGTTTTACTAAACTACTTACGGAAATTTTTTGCGTAAGTCAAAATCATTTTACTGTTATTTTTTATCATAAACGTTTGCAAACAGCAAATAGCCAGATCAGAGAACGCGCTAATAGCGCGTCCTCTGATCTGGCTATTTGCTGTTTGTAGCAATTGATAATAAAAAAATATAAATTACAATTTAAAAATTTGACTTACGCAATTAATTTGCGTGAGTTGTTTAGTAAAACGGGTCCCAGCTGTAACATTTAAACACTGATATTCAGTTAAAGTTCCATTTTCACTTGGATAGTTATGGAAATTTCATCACATAAACTTTTCATTTTTAATTAGTTTAACATCATGAACAACACCTAAGATTTATGAAACAATGTTTGGGGGAACTGTTTTTAATCATTTGTCAACAATTGTGGCTCTGATATGTATGCAGGGATGCCATAAGTTGACATAAAAAACCCTAAGATTTCCAAATTTGCATATTTCAAGACTAGTGCGATTTTACGAATCGTACCTTTACCCCATAGCATTTTTCTTGTTTTGTTGACATGCGACTCCTTAAAGCAGAGCGCATTCTGCTTTATTTTCAGTCTGCTTTAAGCTACCATGTACTGGGAAAAATTCGGAGATTTAGGAAAAATCCGGAGAAATGGCAGCCCTGTGTATGTCATGGACTCTATGTATCAAATACGTTAAACTATAAAAATCTCGTAACTGAATGAGCACCTATCGTGTTACCAGAAATAAATATATTTTATTCAATCTGTTGATATATTATTACATTAAAAATACTGAAACACATTGTGTAAAACATGTTCTAAGTTAAAAACTTATAAAAACCCGCGATAAGGGAAATTAATCATCGAATGAAATAAAATCTATAAATTTGCAGTTTATGTGAGCAGTACTAACTTATAAATTTATACCATTATGTCTTTGCAAAACATGTGTTTAATATTGTTGTTTGCTAAGATGTGTTTTGCTTTTCTTAATCTCAGCACAGTTCTAAATTATAACAAAATGAACTGACTACAAAGTTAACGTATCTGGTGCAAATATTTATTTTTAATTGATTAACTTTTTTAATAAAAATAGTAAACTGTTTAGTCTAATTTTTTAAAGCTTAATATAACGCACACGTTGTAAGGCACAGAATGGGGAAACGGAGACACTAAATTCATGTTGTACACAATCGAACACATCTTTAATGAGCGCTGAAAGAAGACTTGATGGTATTAAATAGAGGTGATATTTTAAAGCAGAATGAAAGTATATAAAGTAAAGCAGAGAACTCCTTTACGATGTCTGCTTTATTTTCATCTTGTTTTAAGCAATAAATTGCCTAAAACACTGAACACATAACCTTTTTAGTAGTAATAATGGAGGTTTTGTAAGGTATATTAAATATCTTGGTTTGTAACAATCCCCTCACTGCTCTGCTATTTAGTATCTCGTCTGTAAATATACATAAAAAGCAATCAAAATATCTTGTCAAAAGCACGAGTTATGCATATGATATGCATCTCTTTTCTGGCGAAAACAACTATTTCAACTGACCAACATGTGCTTATAAAAAATATGATTAGATCTGTCTACTTAGTGTAACAAGAGTTGCCAGAAGAAAACTTAGCTTGCCTGTGGAAATTTGAATGAAACTGTGTTACACTAACCTAAATTCAGCATATTATTGCCCTTGACCTTCATTCAATATGACTGAATTTGAAGAAAAAAACAAATAATTACGCAATGCCAATGTTTAACCCATAGGGAACATCCATTCAAAATATCAGCTTCCTAATGCAAATATTTTATGTAGTTTTAGTACATTCAACACTTGCCCCAAAATGCAAAAGGTTGTTATTAATGCCCATTCCTCATCATTGAATTATGTGTGTGCTGGTGTACCCCAACGTTCAGTATTAGGCCCTCTTTTATTCCTTATTTATGTCAATGACATTGCAGACTCTCTCTTAAGCTTAACAAGACTATATGCAGATGACAGTTCATTATATTATTCAGCATCCTCAATTCAAGATATAGAGGGCATTATAAACCACGATCTCAGTATTGTTTCACACTGGGCTAATCAATGGTTGGTTAATTTTAATCCTGCAAAAACGGAAGCTATGTTTTTCTCTCTCAGAAATTATAATCATCTACCATCGCTTCTGTTTGACAATACACTTATTAATTTTGTAGATAGCCATAAACATCTTGGTATAACTCTTGACTCAAATGGTCAATAGAGTACACATATTGACAACATATTAAACTCTGCTTCTAAGGTTATAGGCATAATGCACCGATTGAAGTTTAATTAAATAGACAAGCACTGAATCAAATATATATGTCATACGTGAGGCCGATATTGGAGTATTCTTCTGAGGTTTGGGATTGCTGCACATTGCAGCAATAAAATTCCTTAGAGAAACTCCAACATGAAGCCGCACGTATAGTTACAGGGTTAACACGCTCAGTTTAACTTGAGAATTTATATAGAGAATGTGGTTGGCAATCACTAGAAAAGTGCCGTGAAGTAAAAACCCTTTGTTTGATGTACAAAGCAACTAACAATATGTTGCCTGACTATTTAAATGACCTATTTCCCAAAACACCATCAGAAAGAAACTATAACTTAAGAAACACAAATGATATCCCTATTCCCTATGCTAGAACAGAAATATTTTGTAAATCTTGTATCCCTTCATCAATTTCGAAATGGAATAATACAGAAAATAGTGTCAAGAATGCTCCTTCATTGTCAAGTTTTAAGTCAGTTATTGTCAAACATGATCGAATCAATGTACCCCCATTTTATTTACATGGAAGCCGATACTTGTCGGTCTTGCTTGCACGTCTACGGACCAACTGTAGCAACTTAAATGACGACCTGTATAGAAATCACTTATCAGAAAATCCAAACTGTACCTATTGAAACCAAATTGAAAATGCTGAACATTATCTTTTTATTTGCACTAAATATAATGCCCAAAGAATAACACTTTTCAATACTATTAGATCTTTTCATCCTCTTAATCCGAAATTATTACTGTGTGGGGGTGACAACTTAACTCGTGATGAAAATATTGTTATTGCTGAAACTGTACATAGATATATCAAAGACACAAAACGTTTCACAGTTAATTAAGTAGCTTACGAAATTTCGTTTCTTTTTTTTTTTTTTTTTTTTTTTTAATTTTTTTTTTGGTTAGATTAATTATGTGTTTAAAGTTATACTGTCTTATATTTCATTTGTAAATGTGAGCTATAACAAGTGAATGACACTAATATTTCCTCTGTATTTATTTATGATATATCATGACAAAAACTATGTATTGATGACAATTATGTATGTACATGTATCGAATTGGCATTGCACAACCGGTCTTGGGCTTAACAAATGAAGTGGCTTGTTGATGTCTGACATCAAATAACGCATACACGTCAATTAAAGTAATTCTGCATTGTTGTTATCTGCATCGAAATACGCCATTCTATCAAGCTCCTTTGACGTCTTTCGAATTGACTCATTGCACTTTTCTGCTGCTTCGTTGGATAATCCAAAATTGCCACACCGCAAGAAATTTATTAATATGCATTAGTTTTATTTTCCTTCTTCTTCCTTTATCTCCTCTTCCTTTCTCTGTCCTTACTCACTATCCACTTATTCTGACTGTTATTAAAAACTTAGAGATAATATGTTTGCAGCCATTGTAACACTACTTTGATGAATGTTTTAACACAAGGGGAAGGGCCGAATCTAATGTTGTAAGAACTTGTGGCCCAACCCCATTTCTTTGTATATATTGAAATAAAATATGTTTAAACTACTTGCCCCAAAACCTTAACCATAAGAAATCAGCCGAAAAACTTAAGTCCAAAAACAGGTAAGAATTTGACTAAATTTTTTTTTTTTTTAAATTTAACTACGCATCACCAATGTTCTCCACAGGGAACCTCAATTCCTAATATCAGCTTCTAAATGCAAATATTTCATGTAGTATTAGTGCATTACAACATTTACCCCAAAACTTTAACTATGAGAAATCAGCAGAAAAACCTAAGTCCACAACAGGTAACATTTAGACTAAATTTCATCAGCATCGATGTTGAACCCATAGGGCACCTCCATTGCAAATATGAGCTTCCTAATGCAAATATTTCATGTAGTACTTGTGCATAACAACACCTAACCCAACACTTTAACTATATAAAATCAGCCGAAAAGTCCACAACAGGTACAATTTTGACTAAATTTCAACCTTTTTAATAATAAAAAATAATTAACTACATAACATCAATTGTCAACCCACAGGACACCTCCATACCAAATATCAGCTTCCTAATGCAAATATTTCATGTTATATTAGTGCACTGCAACACTTACCCCAAAACTTTAACCATGATAACCCAACGCCGACGCCGATGCCGGGGTGATTCCATAAGCACCCCCTCCCCCATTCTCCGAATAGGCGAGCTAATTACATATTTCTGAGCTGCCTTAAAGTAATTTATAATTATAAGCAACAAATACTAATCATTTTATCCCCAGATGATGGGTAAATACAAATTTAGATTGGTTGTTGCGAAATACTAAAATGCGCGGGAAAAAGTTTTAAACACAATTTCATTCGAATCCGACTGAATGTATTACGCATAACTTAATTTCAGAAACCAATAAAGTTAAGAAGATGGGTTATTAAGTCAATTTACTGTTTGACTGCTGGAAACGAGTTGTCTATACCTTTGTTAGCAGTTTGGATCCCGACCAGATTGTCTGTTAATTGAATATCACATATTCGAAAATAGACGAACGACATGGACTTTGTTTTTTTTAAAGATACATATGAGCCATGCCATGACACAACATGCATTATTGCATTGCAACAGTGTACATACCAAGGTACCGCCGTCACACCAGAGTATCTGAGTTTAGTCTACACGGCCAAATACCGTATATAATACAGATATACAAGATGCTTTACAGTGGAGAATCTGTTATTCTTTCCCAATAAACGCGTTTACGCTAAAACTATTATTTGCAGTGCAAACAGTTTGGAGCCAGATCAGACGCCGGTTAACCCGGCGTCTGACCAGGCTCCAAACTGTTTGCCACCAAGATAAACAAGAATTATCAGAATTGTCCAAAAGTTATTCTTTTCTACGTTTTAGTGCTTTGCGTTTGCGTACGTTTGCGTTTAAACGGAAAGAATAACAGATTCTCCACTGTAGGTGTATGAGGGTGGCATACAGTGTAGATCCAGACACACTGTTTGAAATGCAATAAGGCAGGTTTCCTCAAAGCACGGCTCATCTTTAATTATGTATATCTACAAATATACCATGTGTTTTGGTGAGTTTTCCAACGTTCAGTGGAATTAAGACCGGAACTCGAGCCTAGACTTCTAGTTTACAGGACGAGTGCTCTACCGACTGATCCACCGGACCGCCTACACAAATGTCTCACCATTGAACTGTAAACTAACCCCGGCTACTCACACATCTTCTACACTATAATTAGTCCTGAATTCTTATTATAAGAACACTCTGTGAATTTCTTGTTTATAATGTTTTTACACTCTGTGAGTTACATATTAATAGACATTTTTCGCTGCCGCTGACTGCGAGTAGCGAGGCGCGGTATTCGACTAGTTTGAGAGGGGTTTCTCAATAAATTCGGACCTAATTATTTTTCAATTGAAATTATCGTCTTTTTTCTTGTCGTCTGCTTATTTTCTAATATCAAGTGGATTGCTTTCATCACTTATGCACTAATATAAAGTTTTGTCACGTCTACTGAACATCAAATTTGATCTAGTCTTTATGATTTTGTGGGATGTGTATATACGGTTTAACCCCTTACTCCATAACCTGTTGCTAGTATTGAATATAGGCGATGCCTTGTAGTAGGTTGGAAGTAAAGCAGAGTGCGCCTTCATACGCATGATGCTTACTTTCAGTCTGCTTTAAAAGACATTTCCTCAGTCCTTTGATGGACTAACCCCCTCCCCCTTTGTGCTCGATAGGCGTGAAAGTAACGGTGAAGCAGTGACAAAGTGTGCCCAGCCAATGAACCTAATTTCAAGTTGTCTAGTGATGCCCTGCATACTCACACTCAATAGTTTTTCCAACGGGTTTTCCTATCCAAACTATCAAATATATAAAGAATTGTAATATCTTGGATTGAAAAGCAAAACATACACATTCAAGGATATAGCATAACTCTGACTAAAAACCATAATGCACAGAAATGCAAAACAATAATTTAACCTGTATCCTAGCTACTTGTAGGAGATCCTCAGATTAAACTATTGTTCTAAATATAACTACTGTGCATGCTCATACAGACACTGTAGTATGATACAGTAGTCTGCTGTACATCTCTACCATCTCACTCTGGTAAATAAATGATGAAACAACACAATTGTTGTTAACTTACTTGAGGCCATTTATTATATTGCTATCAATGTATGGTAAATTTGTACAAATAGTTAATAATTGAAATAAATAGGTAGTAAACCATAACAAAACACCTAGCTACCACTATCTATCTATAAAAAGACATCTGATGTCATATCTTAAAATAGAAGCATGATGCCATCAGCTCAGTAGTAAATTCGGTCTGTGTCTCTAAACTTTACACCCACAATTCATATCTGGTAAAACTGTAATGAGCATAGACCAGCCTGGCTACAGTTTCAGGGTTCCAGATAAGAAGGAGTAAACTGAACAAATCTAACATTTTCTCACTAATTTTGAAATCAGCACCAAATTCTATGGTGTTACTACTCATTTGGATCGTCTCGATGAGACAACTTGAAATTAGGTTCATTGGCTGGGCACACTTTGTCACTGCTTCACAGTTACTTTCACGCCTATCGAGCACAAAGGGGGGGGGGGGAGGGTTAGTCCATCAAAGGACTGAGGAAATGTCTTTTAAAGCAGACTGAACGTAAGCAGCATGCGTATGAAGGCGCATTCTGCTTTACTTCCAACCTACTACAAGGGGTCACCTATATTCAATACTAGCTACAGGTTTTGGAGTAAGGGGTTAAACCGTATATAGATCAAATTATGTTCAGTAAACGTGACAAAACTTTATATTAGTGCATAAGTGATGAAAGCAATCCACTTGTTATTAGAAAATAAGCAGACGACAAAAACAAATTGAGGTCCGAATTTATTGAGAAACCCCTCTCAAACAAGTCGCGTACCGCGCCTCGCTACTCACAGTCAGCGGCAGCGAAACATGTCTATTACTGCCAAATATTTACGTTTGGCGCCAAATAAAACACGGAATGATTATGAGAAAGATATGCAGCCAGACCGGGACTCGAACTCGGGGCTCCTCGCATATAGAGCGAGAACTCTTCCGACAGAGGCACAGGACTGCTTGTACAAATCTCTTATCATTGAACAATAAGCTAAATCCGACTACAAAATTATTGACGATATAGTTTACTCTCGATGGCAAACGGTTTTGGAGTCTGATCAGCCGCGGGGTTACCCGGCGTCTTATCTGGCCCCAATCTGTTTGCAATAACAACGGGGGTTTAGCACTCGTCTTGTTATTTGGAAAGAATAACGCTTTCTTCCCTTAACAGCGTTATTTTTCCACTTAAGACTAATCGAAGTGCAAAAACGCAATGATGAATGTAGGCATTGATGTAGGATTGAAATTTATGACGATTGATTGAAATGTGATTGGCAAACAGTTTTGACCCTTAACAAGGGACGAGTTACTCAACGGCTGACCGGGGACCAAATTACTGGAATCCATACAGATTAGGTTGTTGTTGTTGTTTTCAGCTAGTACAGTGGAGAATCTGTTATTCTGACGTCATTCGTGACGTCATACAGTGGAGAATCTGTTATTCTTTCCCAATAAACGCGTTTACGCTAAAACTATTATTTACAGTACAAACAGTTTGGAGCCAGATCAGACGCCGGGTAACCCGGCGTCTGATCAGGCTCCAAACTGTTTGCCACCAAGATAAACATGAATTATCAGAATTGTCCAAAAGTTGTACTTTTCTACGTTTTAGTGCTTTGCGTTTGCGTACGTTTGCGTTTAAACGGGAAAGAATAACAGATTCTCCACTGTATGCATAACACCTGTTCTTTGCACATACAATGTACGTGTAAAAGCAGACAGCAGTTCTTTATCAGACTACACTCTCGCAGTGACGGGGTTAAGACCTGACCTTTTGTCTTCCTTTTGGTGACTATCTCTGTTTGTTATCGTAGAAATGTGTGGTCTTGTAGAATATAATGGAATCAAATATGTTCACACCAACGACGGTTGTTGTTATATTGATTCTTTTTAACAAGCTTGAAGCTGAAGCGATTCTAGAAGATGTTGGGAGCGAGGCACAATCAGGGACTGGGGAAGATATAGCCGAATTGTATAATATTGTCGGTAACTTGAAATCAGAGATAGAAGTCAACAAAGTCCAGTATGGAATACGTATGAGACAGATCGAGGAGGACTTAGGGGAACTAAAAGAAGCTAACGTTAATCTCAAGAAAGTTTTAAGCGACGGGGAGGAAAAGCACAATGTAATACGAGACAAGCAAGATAGCAGAATCAAACAACTAGAAAGACGAGTAAAGTACTTAGAAGATGCCAATACAGAACTGAGGAATACAGTAAAGCACCATGAGGTAATGTATGGTGACCAGACAATCACTGTTTACTGTTTAATACAGTGGAGAATCTGTTATTCTTTCCCGTTTAAACGCAAACGTACGCAAACGCAAAACACTAAAACGTAGAAAAGTACAATTTTTGGACAATTCTGATAATTCATGTTTATCTTGGTGGCAAACAGTTTGGAGCCTGATCAGACGCCGGGTTACCCGGCGTCTGATCTGGCTCCAAACTGTTTGCACTGCAAAAAAATAGTTTTAGCGTAAACGCGTTTATTGGGAAAGAATAACGTTTTCTCCACTGTACC
This sequence comes from Gari tellinella, assembly GCA_922989275.2. Lineage (NCBI taxonomy): Eukaryota > Metazoa > Mollusca > Bivalvia > Cardiida > Psammobiidae > Gari > Gari tellinella. The sequence goes on along the minus strand of OV277870.1, from coordinate 6,885,130 downwards.
ACCTATTATGAATTGTTTTTTATTTGGAAAAATGTTGACCTACGTTTTGCTGACTTACATTTAAAGCAGGAAATATTTCCTTATTATTGAAAGATGAAGTTGCATACTGCTTTTTTCTAGAACATTTAACCATTTCTCTGTCATTATTTCAACCCACATTCACTGCCATTAACTCAATTACCCTGACCGACTGCGTTGAACCGTTTCACAGTCACTATATCATACCACATTTACTGCCATTAACTCAATTACCCTAATCGACTGCGTTTAACCGTTTCACTGTCACTATATCATACCACATTTACTGCCATTAACTCAATTACCCTGATTGAATGCGTTTAACTGTTTCACTGTCACTATATCATACCACATTCGCTGTCATTAACTTAATCACCCTGCTCTAATGCGTTTAGCAATTTCAATGTCACTTTGCCAAACTATATTCGCCGCCATTAGTTCAATCATCCTGCTCGAATGCGTTTAACCATTGTACTGCCATTATATTATACCACATTCACTATCATTAACCCAATCACCCTGTTCTAATGCGTTTAACCATTTTACTGCCATTATATCATACCACATTCACTGTTTTTAAATCAATCACCCTGTTCTAATGCGTTTAACCATTTTACTGCCATTATATCATACCACATTCACTGTCTTTAAATCAATCACCCTGTTCTAATGCGTTTAACCATTTTACTGCCATTATATCATATTAACTGTTATTAACTCAGTCACCTTGTTTTAATACATTTAACCATTTTACTGCCATTATATCATACCACATTGACTGTCATTAACCACCCTGAGATATCAAGGGGACAATTCCCATTTCAAATAAAATAGAGTGCACTTTTGACTATATAGGTTTGATATTGAAATTTTGTTGCAAAAGAAAACAAACAGTACATAATCTGATCAGAGCGCTTTGATCAGGATCTACAATGATTGCAAGGTGCACATTTCATTGGTACACAGTTAGTGATCATGTATACTCGCCACTAAAGCAGGGCTGCCATTTATCCGGATTTTTCCTATATGTACGGATTTTTTTCTAGAACATGGTAGCTTAAAGCAGGCTGAAAGTAAAGCAGAATGCGTCATAAGGCGCATTCTGCTTTACTTCCAGTCTGCTGTAAGTAGTCACGCGTGTCAACAAAACTAGAAACAGGCTATGGGGTAAAGGTACGATTCGTAAATTAGCACTTGAAAAATGCAAATTTGGAAATCTAAGGATTTTTCATGTCAACTTATGGCAGCCCTGCTAAAGTGCTACAATGTATATCTTAATTGTCTAGCTTCTATTTTAACTACAAAAGTAAGAATATAAGGCAGGTTGACTTACAAGTTTAAATCCTTTATCTAAGTGTCTAACAGTTTGGATCCAGACCAGACTCCGCATTTATCCGCATCTGGATACAGACTGTTTGCATATGTTAGTACTTTCTAGCTTGGTACTGACGGGGTTCGCGTAAATCAAACAGACACAGGCGTTATGTTTGTTATTTTATATTTTAGATGATGAGTCGTGACAGTGACCTACAAAGAGACACACAGCAAAGAAAACGAGGTAGGGTACACCAGGAAATTAAAACGGTATTATTTTCCTGCCAGCCATTTACCATGAAATGTCGTTTGAAACAGAAACTGATAACAGCTTTCAAAACATTTAACCCTAGCGAGAAGTATACCTGTCAATTACAAAACATTGTACATGCGAAGAGTGTACCTGTCTTATGCAAATAGTGTAGATACATAACAGAGGGCTCCTTAAGGAGCACTCTGTTCAGGGTCCGCCATTGTATCATAGTTCAATCTATTGCAGGAAACAACACTACATAGTAAAATATAGACCAGACTTAACCCTTTACCTTATAGAAGCGACTTTTAGCGCAATCATTTTATTCATCCGCCAAAGAAAATAGTTCCAATCTATACAGTCATGAATATGTATCAGAAGCAATATTTTCTTAATGCTAGCAGGTGGTAACTTAAAGCAGGCTGAAAGTAAAGCAGAATGCGCCTTAGGGCACATTCTGCTTTACTTTCAACCTGCTTTAAGTAGTCACCTATTTTTAAAACCAGAAATAGGCTATCAGGTAAAGGGTTAATGTGAAATAGGATTTACCCGTTTAAAGTTACACGATTGAATCAGCTACATGCGTTAACCCATTGCCCCAGAGCCTATTTCTAGTTTTGAAAACAGGTGGCCACTTAACGCTTTCCCCCATAGAAGCGACTTTTAGCGTATTTAATTTATTCCTCCGCTGAAGAAAATAGTTCCAGTTTATACCCTCATAAACAATTACCATTACAAATATTTTATATAGCCTAGCAGATTTTAGCTTAAAGCAGGCTGAAAGTAAAGCAGAATGTGCCGTAAGGCACATTCTGCTTTACTTTCAATCTGCTGTAAGTGGTCACCTGTCTTCAAAACTATAAACAGGCTATGAGGTAAAGGGTTAATGATAGTTGAAAGTAAAGCAGAATATGCATTAAGGCACATTCTGCTTGACTTTCAACCTGCTTTAAGTTACGATCTGCTAGAACATAGAAAATAGTTATAATGCTAAATATTCATAACCATTTGAATTTGAACCATTTTCTTCAGTGGAGTAATAAATTAGATGTGTTAAAAGGCGTATTTATGGGGTAATGGGTTAAACATCCACCACTCCAATGAGATATGTATATATCTTTATCAAATATTAGTTGAACACATAGAATAAAAACAGTGTACATGTAATTCTGTTTTCATGGTTTATAATCACTACGATGGACTATGTATATCTCTTTATTAAAACTTTGTTGAACACGTATAAGAAATGGTTCTGTTTTCACGGGTTTAACAACATGTACTCCAATGAGCTATGTATATACTTCAATTTCAACTTCTTTTTCTGCCGTTCAATCAATCTTGATTATGACTGGCAGGCGCTGTCAGGATAAAATGTGTTAAAAGTATTATTTGGAAGAGCTATTTATGATGAATGAAAAAATGGAGAAAAAAATATATGATGCTGTCCTTTTTCTTGCTAGAGCGATTTGAAAAAGGTATGTCAAATTTGGACTTTTTCTCTCAAAAAAAACTATTTCAAAACAACACAAACATGGTAATTTGGGTTTTCATTATTTATTTCATGTCTATGGTGGTATTTTCATATATAGAAACCAAATTTAGACAAAGCAGGCACTAGGTTTGAAAAATATGGATCCTCGAATATCAAAAATATGCTTTTTATAAGGCATGATTTTATTAGATTTTTTATTTTATGAAAAAAAAAGTAAAAATGTTTGAAAATGAAATAGTTCTAGTATTAAACTTTTTCTTATATTCTACCAAATGAAAGCCAATGCTAAGGCAGTTTAAAATATGAAAAGAAATTGAAAGGTCAGTGTTGAAATTTTTGAGTTATTAAAGTCAAAAGAGTTATCTCCCCTTTTACAAAATTTACAAAAAAGTACCATATCGATGATATTTAGAGCTTTATAAATTTCACATTTGGTGTCTGTTTTCTCTTAAATTAGTTTTTGTATGAAGAAATACTACCATAGATAGGAAATAAGTAACACAAAACCAAATTATCATATTTGTTTTCATTTAAAATGAATTTATTGAAGAGGGCTGTTTGAAAAGGACAAAATAAGAGAAAGTGGGTGGGGTAAATTTTACATGGCCATGGAGCCAACTGTTGTTCACCTTAATGTTCACTTTTTTTATTTTTTCATTCATCTTAAATAGCTCTTCAACACAAAACATCATAAAGTGTTTTCATATACTTTGAAAATTTCTTAAATTCATGACATTGATACACCCTTAACAATTGTCATCTGGTTTTAATCTCTCATATATATTTAAATTTCTGTTGTATTGATTAACTCATTGATCCCTAGTGACGCATATATGCGTCCTTTACCAAATGTGTACCCGTATGTGAAGAGTACACTTGTCCTATGCAAACAGTGAAGTCCCTGATCAGAGGGCTCCTGCAGGAGCCCTCTGATCAGGGAATTCACTGTTTGTCATTTTGCAATTTATTACACAAAACAACCCTAAAACGTCTAAACTTGACCAGCCTTTATTGCAAACTGGAATTGTCCATTGGAAGTTTCAGGGGATATTGAGTTAAAGAAATACCGTTATGGGATTCTACCAGTTTGTATTATGTTTATACGCCGCGTAATATACGCATCCAAACTGTTTGTAAAATGTAACAACTGTTTGTAAAATGCAACAACTGTTTTGGATATTTATAAAATATCGAAAGAGGTTAACCCTTATCCCGCTGATCGCGACTATAATGAATTTTGCAAACAGTTTAGATCCAGGTCAGACCCACACATGTCCGGTTTAGAGGGGTTTCACTGTATGTACTATACTGTCTTGTAGATTTTAGAAACCAGGAACTCACTGTTGCATTCACTGCCTATCTTGATCACGTGATTGATCCAGTGGGCCAGGGCCAAGCTATTGTCTTCAACAGCGTTCTGCTAAATGACGGAAGAGGCTACAACAATGTTACGGGGGCTTTCACAACTCCCGTGCCTGGGGTCTACTTATTCACATTCTATGTCGGTAAGAAAATTGTATGTTTGGGCTCAACTGGGGCCTTCACAACTCCCGTGCCTGGGGCCCGTTTTACTACTTACGCAAACTTTTTGCGTCAGTCAAAATTTTAAATTTATATTTATATTTTTTTATTATCAGTTGCTACATACAGCAAATAGCCATATCAGAGGACGCGCTTTTAGCGCGTCCTCTGATCTGGCTATTTGCTGTTTGCAAACGTTTATGATAGAAAAATAAACGAGTTATGTCGGTAAGAAAATAATATGTTTGGGCTCGTCTGGGGCTTTCACAACTCCCGTGCCAGGGGTCTACGTATTCACCTCCATGTCATTCAGGAAATTTGTATGTTTGGGCTCAATTAGGGCTTCCACAACTCCCGTGCCTGGGGTCTACTTATATACCTTCTATGTCAGTAAGGAAAATATTTGGGCCTAGTGGCGAGACCAACGCAGTTTGCAAACAGTGTCGACCCAGATGAAGCACATGCATCTGGTTCATTACAGGATGTACAGACACTAAACACACTGATTCTATTTGACTGCAGGCAATGGAGAAAAACCCAACAACAAAGAGGTTTCTGTTTCATTGCAGACAGTGCAGTAACAATTTTTAGCTAGATTGTTTCGAAAAGTCGAGCTTCTGTCGTCAACCTGTCGTCTGCAGTTCAATTCAATTGAATTGAATTGAGTCGAAACACGATACCTAAAACAACTTTCCTATTTAGGTATTGTGACTCAAGATATAATGAAATGCGTGTCAAGCCATTTGGATGCAGATCAGGAGCCACAATACGTGGTATCTGATAATCCAGATAGTTTCCAAATCACCATAGACGACAAATCAGCAGAATGCCAAGCGTTCGTTTCGACCATTAGTCGTAATAACTTAGTTTTACTTTACAGTCACACATCGATATCTCGAACTCGGTTAACTCGAATTAACCGATATTTCGACACATGAATAACATTATTTCATGTTCGGTTCAGTCGAAAATAACCGTAGTTGAAAGTTAAAACGTGGCTAAGCCACGTTTTAACTTTGAACTACGGGTATGTTCGACATAACCGAGTTCGAGATATCGAAGTTAGATTGTATTTCTCTTTCAAGGTCAAAAGAACGTGAACGAGTTTGTGGTATCTCTGACCGTCAACAACAGGCACATGGTGGAAGCCATTGTAGAGACCATATACTCGAACCAGGACCAGCAGGGTGGAAACACGGCGATATTGAAACTTAACCAGGGCGATATAGTGCAGATAAAACACGTGAGCAAGGGCCTGCATCTGGAAGGTTCCGATAGCCTCAGAGTCACAACATTCTCTGGATTTCTACTTTACCCTGTGGAAACCCTTGCAGTGGTTGGAAAATAGGATTAAAACTATTACAAGGACATTCTTTGGATTTCTACCCTAACCCATGAAAAATTGGCAGTCGCTGGAAAATAGGACTGAAACTATTACACAGAAATTACACATTCCCTGAGTTTTTACTTTACACCATAGAAAAATCTGGCAGTGATTGGAAAATAGGGCTTGAAATGTTATATGGACTTTTTCTAGATTTCTACTTTATCCCGTGGAAAACCTTGCAGTGATTTTAAACAAAGGTCTGGATAAATAACAAAGTTGACACTCTCTAGACCGAACCCTTTTTCATAGTCCTTTAAATAAAATTGAAAATTATTATTCAAATCATCAAATACTTCTTTATTGCGCTCAAACGAAATAATATATTTCGAGAAATATAGAGACACAATTGCATTAAAACACAACTAACTCCAGGAATTCAATAAGAAACCATATAAAACACGACCATAAACCTTTTGACCAGGAAATCGGTATGACATCATATAACATACGGCTTTATCAATGGGCACATAAATTCAATATGACATCATAATTATAACACGACTATAACCATAGGAAACTGAAATCAATATGAAATCATATAAAACACGACTATAACAATGGGTCAATGAATTCAATACGACATCATATAACACACGACTGTAACGATGGGCTTGGGAATTCAATAAAACATCAAATAACACACGGCTATAACCATCGGCCCAGGATCTCATTATGACATCATATAACACACGACTGTAACGATGGGCTTGGGAATTCAATAAAACATCAAATAACACACGGCTATAACCATCGACCCAGGATCTCAATATGACATCATATACCAAACGGCCATAACCATGGGCACAATAAATCAATATGACATCTTACCGTATGCCCTAGATAGCCAGCCAATGAAAGGGCTCTATCTAAGCGACACACTGAACAATATATCACATATTGTTCAGTTTTGTACCTTGGTATGGCATAAATTAACAAGTCATGATCAGGTTATGGCCACCACGTGTTAAGGCGGAGCTAAGCGCATCATTATAGGAATAAACAACATATTTTTGACGTTCATGACGGTATGATTACATTAGCTTCGCAGGGGGTAAATTCCGTAAACGCCCGAAGGGCGTTTTCGATAAATTTACCCCCCGAAGCTAATGTAGTCATACCGTCATGAGCGGCAAAGAGATGTTGTTTATTCCTTATATTTATATTTTCTGTCTTGTCAATTTAATGTGTTTATTGGCCAGATTTGTTTTTCTGTATAAGAATTTATCATATACCGGTCAAAGAGGTTTGATAGATGTAATGTCGATGTAATAGCCATTCCAGTTTCTAAATATGGTGAGAAAGGAGTCCCAACTACATGTACTGTAACTGTATTAAAAATTCAGGATTTTTTCCAGTAAACTTTCTCTCTGTGAATGGAAATGACTTACAAGGCAAACAAATAACAGTGCAACTTGAATATCTATTGCCAAAGCACATTCTAAAATTACATGTCGCGGTTGTTTTCTTAACCCATTTACACACATAGCAACGCGATGGCAACGACCTATGGGTCTGTATCACTCCGCTAGTGTCATATTACCGTCGACCAATGGGAGCTTAGTGTTAAGTGCCCGATGTAGTCTATTTGAAGAAGTCCACGGATAGCACGGGGGAAATCCGAACTGGTTAAATCCAGATTCGAAGTGAAGGTTCATCGGCAGATGACTGCATATTTTTTAATAGGATTACATAAGGACTTTACAGGTTGAATGTAAATATTACGTCATACAGCAACCGCTCAGCTGGGAAATAGTATAACCTAGATAATGCGGCCTTTCAATGAAGAGGCATGAATATTTCGAAGAATTCTGTTGACAGGCGACTATAGTTAGCCCATAATGAAATTTATATGAAACGTTCTGAAATTACCTTTCTGCATTACTCATGTCCTGTATTAACATATTGAACCCTAGGTAACGAGTACACTCGTTAATTATAACGTACCCGTTACACTTGTCCAGAGCAAACATTGTATAACTACATCATAGAGCACAGGGGCGGAACGCGGTCACACGGTAAGCCAATTGTAGACTACATCGCGTCACAAATATTGGACGCTTTTTGTCACGCTTTTAAAGACGAACTAGCTCCAGTGATGGCCCGCTCAGCAGAAACGCTTCAAAATGGTAACATATTCTTTCATTTGCTTCTAAATTCATTTTTAAGTCAGTGTGAATAGTGAAAGAATATCAAGGGAGGTCAGCTCCTGACGTAGTTGTGATAATTATATTCGAATCGGTGGAAAAATGTAGAAAACATCAGAAAACTGTGATAACGTTCTCTTGGTATTGAATATACCTATTATACCGGACTCCAATGACATCTGAACTCAGCATTGACTATGCATATAAGTGCACAATTAAAATGTAGTGTATATTTGCCATTTTAATGACGATATTCCAACTTTTCTGATCAAACCATCTCAAAGGAAATGTAACGCTTTTGATACTACAACGTAACGCACTTATAGACGATTTACTTTTTACCGTTACGCATTTTAGACTACACCTTTGTATTTTTCAGGATACAGACAACCAATGTGTATACTGCTGCAAACGCTTTTGTGAGCCGGCAGATGTGATAAGACATCAGGTTATATCGCACCAACACTGTGCCGTAGAATTGCATTCACTGTGGATACAACTGGGACAGCGAAAAGAAAGAACAGACTGTACAGCATTAAAAGGAAAAGATGTAGCCTGTGATATCAACACTGTTTGAATTTTTCCAGTATGTCTGTCTATATTGATGCTGTTACAGCATCAATATAGACAGACATACTGGAAAAATTCAAATACCAACTAGGAATATAACAGAACGCCCTGTACATAAGATTTAAAAAAAATAAACACTCCAACCAAGCATGTCCATAAACAGGTCTTTGAAGTTCTTGTCATTTACCTGCCATCTGATCTGGGTCCAAACTCTTAAGTCGTTGATAGAAAACTCTGTTCTCCACTGATAGTCGTGATTCCATTGCTGCACCGATGTCCATTGTTATAAACACACGCGAAAACTAGTGACGCTAATAATTCTAGTTTGTGAAACATGCAACCTTACACTCAGAATTCATTTGAGAATCTGTTGGGGAAAAAACAAAATGTAAGATTCTATGCTGAAAAGTTATCAGAAAAGTTCTAATCATTCATTGGTTTATCTTATGGGGTCTTATTTTTTGATTATCAAGGCGCTTGATATTAGTGTAACCGGAACAGAATTTCAATAGTTCCTACTGTGTGATCTAAAAGTGGCTACGTTCCTACAAAGCGCCCAGTATTTGGACCCTGTGCGTAGAATTATAATACACGTAGTCTATAATTATTTTGGCAAATGCTTCACTCTTAAGTGCACTGATGTAGTGTTCAGTTAAATCAAGATGCTATGCAAAATGTATCAGATATACGTAGTGTTGATTTCATTGTGTCTGTGATTTTAAAACTTTTGAGTTGAGCCGGATGTTCTTGAGCAGCCTTATTCAGATTTGAAGGACTTTAGCCTCTGATTTTTCATATTAATGGTTTGGTTTGTTTGTTAACGCCCGTTTCTGCCATATATAGGCCCACTGGATGCCGCAGAGAGAAGGGAGCGGATACAGAAAATCGAGCGCGGGGCCTTACTTTTAATATCGACAGAGTTTTCTGTCTCTTTTGAATACCCAGTATAAAGCACTGAAGCATCGGACATCATGGATTAGTAAAGTCTCATACGAAAGACTAGGATCCGCCGGGGGATTGAACTCACAATGCCTGGTCCGCAGACGAGTGTGCTACCACTGAGCCACATCCCACTGTTGAAAAACATGACTTTTTTCTTCAAAATATCAGACGCTAAAATTTAGAGAGAACCGCATACGCATACAGACAAACAGTCAGACAAATATATATTGCCCCTCATTCAATAGAAGTGATGCTTTTCATTACGATCTTTTTTGTATCACTTTTACAAAAGTCGTGTTTCATTTACATGTAAGAGGAGCTCTACTTGTAAAGATCATGCGTCTCCCCGAAAAGCATTCCCCTTTTTTCTTATGCGAAATACACCAACTAGAGGAAAGCTGTACTCGTACAAATAGAGCTCCCCGGGGAGCCTTGTTTGAACAAGCGAGGCTTAATCAAAATCATTCTTTTGAAAGACACGATAGAATTTTTAAATTGGAATGCTGGGACCAAACACACATTTTAAACGCATAATTAAGAAACCCGTCTCACCGCAAATCAACGGAAACAGCAGTAACCGGTAAGGTAACCGTACAAAGACCTTTAGTAAGTAATTCAACAAGAATAATACATGCATTTTGTTCGTCCAATGTTCGTGACATTGTAGTCTACAAAATGTGACATAGACATTTAGCTCGTCCAAAAATGCGTGACAATAAATCTAATGACAGGAAGGGTTTTCATCGTCCGTTTTTTTTTTTTTACAGTTTTATGTTGGACAAGCATCGCTTCAGTTAAAAAACGTGTTCGTAAAGGTCGAAAAGTATCTCTTATCAATGAGAATTGTTTCAGTCAATCACAGGTCTCTTTAAATTACGCTAAAAAGTAAATTATTTGTCTTTTTGACACATTTCGCCCAATTCCAGGATAATGAAGTCGTTGAAATACATACCTTCTTTCTTCATTTTCAATACTCGATGAATGTTTGCAATGTATGTTTGGTGGATGGTCTAAAATACCGAATACAAAATGTTTCATGCGATTTTCAGGTTTAATCAGCATCTTGAACGGGTGTAAATCGTCTAATATTTGTGACGCGATGTAGTCTACAATTGGCTTACCGTGTGACCGCGTTCCGTCCCTGTGGTCATGTGTAAAAGTGAACTCGCCGGCTTCTGAAAATACGAAGCATCGCCCTCCTAAATAGAGTCCAAGTAATTGGCTGACAAACTGGGACGAGCGGATCATTTGGTTGAGCGATAAATTAGTATAGGTAAAGTAAGTTAAACGGTAACTGACATAAACTGGCCTGTGTGCCATATTTGAGGCAAACGGTAAATCAGTTATAGTTCATTTGTTTGAAAATTATACAACATAACCTGTTCGCTCCCTACGGTCGCTGAATGTTAGATTGCATAATTTTCAAAAAATGAACTATAACTATTACATATAACACACGGCAATAACCATGGACCCATGAATTCAATATGACATCTCATATCACACGGCTATAACATTGGGCCCATGCGTTAAATATGACATCCTATTGGGCCAATGAGTTAAATATGACATCCTATTGGGCCAATGAGTTAAATATGACATCCTATTGGACCCACGAGTTAAATATGACATCATATTGGGCCAATCAGATAAATATGATTTCATATAAAAGATGATATGACGCCGCGCAAGCTAAGGTGGCACAACGACGTAACGTCAAATTGCGTCAAATAATGAGAGGTCTTACGTCAAATATGCACAGTAGCATGACATATTACACGTTCATGTATATAAATAGAACTGTTTCTGTTATAATTTACTTTTAGCATATAATTAATGTAAACACATACGCCCGGCATATGGTTCATTACAGTAAAAAACATAAATAACTGAACATTCTGCATCATGTTAAATGTGAATCAGAATGATAGAAAAATAACTGCTGCATTAGACCTGGGTCCAAGGTGATGAAGAGTTTAGTTGAGTTGAGTCTGAGATCGTTCTCAAGTATCTGTTTATTCAGATTTTAGGTTTTGAAACCCGTGTTACCAAATGCTTGAAAACAATTTCAGATTCAGCTCAAACTCTTATTGACATTTGGGCTTGGATATATGATAGAAGCTAAAAGCAGGATGCATATAAAGCGGAAAGCGCATTAAGTAATGCGCATCTTGCTTTACTTCAATCTGTTTTAAAGCGACTCGCAACCAGATGGTGCATTAAAAATAGTAATTTGTAAATATGTGTCAAACGCTTATATAAATGGTAAAGAATTAGTTTAGGATAAGAAATTCTGTTTAAAAAAATGTATTTCAATAAAAAAAAATATTGGTCTCTGGTGGGATTCGAACCCGGGGCCCGGCATTGGCGGACAGAAGGCAAAATAGGGGAAACCGCTTAGACCAATGGACCACGGAACTATCCGTTTATCTCGGATCGATTTAACGTATTTCAATGTGTAGCCATCGAAAGTGCATACAACTGCGTAATTCGGCTCGTGTTTATGTCTGAGCCCGTGTAGAGAAGCAACAACAACAACTATACCGTCTACTAGTCGGTATAGAAAAACGATGGAAAATATCTAAAAATCTAAGATTCGGTGACGATTCTTGAGACTTTTTTTGGACTGATCATATTTTTTTAATGTCAGAAGCCAAAAAATGCCACAAATTTGCTTTCATTTGAGTATTTTATTTTATTTTATTTTGACAAGTACACCATCCGGTTGCGAGTCCCTTTAAGTGGTAACCTATCGCCAATTCCAAAATCAGGCAATGAATTAAAGGATTAACCCCTTCACTGCCTTACCCCGAGTACAGTTGTTATTTGCAAACAGTTTAGATCCTGATCAGACGCCGCGTGACGCGTGACGCGGCGTCTGATCAGGATCCATACTGTTTGACACTCGTTTCAATATTTCTTAAGTCAAAATACCGAAAAATTGTTTTTAAGAAATAGAAGCATACGACAAATGTTTTAATTTGATGACGTCATGGCAGTGAAGGGGTTAAGACAGAGATTTCAAAATTTGCCTATGTATAGAGTCTGATATCTGAATGGTGCCGTTTGACACGTCTACTTCATTACAAATATATATGACGTTTTTTGCGGGAACAGATGCTTTTAAAAAAATAACTAAGCTTTGGTGAAACAAGTTATTGGTCAGAGCTTGTAAATAATTCCAATGTATAACGTTATGACCAGGTTGGAATTCTGTGCTCCATTTATTACGACTCGGTTTGCGCAGTCTAACTTGATTGTGACGGCTATCTCAGACGCCTGGAAACAACATAGGCCTAATTATACTAAAATGCGCCTGACGTTATTAACGTCAAAACGATTAGGTGTGACATTTTCCTCCACACAGATAATCCTCGATTTAAATATTACCTGTTATTCGATTGACTTAAAATTCACAGTGCTTAAACTAGAGAAAAACCCAATTATGTCGTTTTATTTTTAAATCAATAAGTTACGTCTGTCATGCATTTAACCTCTGCTATTTTTTGCATTGCAAATAAAACCGTTTAATTAAAAAAAGTGTGACATTTTCCTCCACACACGTTTTCAGTGATTTTATAAAAAGTTTATACGCGAATTAAACATGCTAAAGTCTGCGGCAATAAAAGAAAAACCCAATTTTATGGTTTAAATTCCAAGCCTCTCCAAGTAAAGTAAATGCTTAAAAAGCTTACCGTCGCCGCGTTGATGTTAAAAAAACGCCGTTTTTCTTACGTCTCACAAATTGTAACAGTAGATAAAAGGCATTAGTTCTACGTCGTCTTTCAAAATAACGCTTTCTCCTCCCGGGACTTTAAATGATGTCACATTTAGATCGTCGTGCATTCTTTTCCCGGTCAAAATCCAAAATCGTATACGTTTATTTTGTAATTGACTAGAGACAACAGAGAGACGAGTTGAAGTGTTACGTCTCACGCAACGTTTTTTCTGAAAAGTTCAACAGTTTCTTCCTCGTAAGTCGCTACTGATCGATTATACGAAAACAGTAATTATACCATAGCCTACGCCTATTTAAAATGAACAGTTTGATATATAATGTTATGCATTTATCTTTTAAACTGTTTCAAAGGTAGCTGGCATGCTCTACCCGGCAAGCGCTTTTGACGCTGTGCCACCTTAGCTTGCGCGACGTCACTACTATCATATTCACAAAAGAATCTATATATCAGGAAACAGTGGACAATACGTTTCTTAATTTCGTTTTTTAAAAAAGAAACTGAACGTAAACGCGACGTAGATAATGACACATTTGATGAATATGTTGATGGCTTTTTAGCTCGCCTGTACGTAGTACATGACGAGCTATTGCAATACCCCCGGTGTAGTCGTCGTCGTCGTCGTTGTCGTCGGCATCGTCGTGAACGGCGTAAACTATGTCCCTTGAGGTATTGCTTTCATAGTTGGTATGTGTGTGTATATGGACAAGACCTTTACATGCACAGAAAATGTTTGACCCCTGTGACCTTGACCTTGAACTTAGGGCCTGCGTTTAGGTTTCGAAATCTGCGTTTAGGTTTCGAAAAATGCCTTTATACGTCTATGTCCCTTGAGGTATTGCTTCCATAGTTGGTATGTGTGTGTATATGGACAAGACCTTTCCATGCATAGAAAAATTTAGACCCCTGTGACCTTGACCTTGACCTTAGGGCCTGCGTTTAGGTTTCGAAATCTGCGTTTAGGTTTCGAAAAATGCCTTTAAACTTCTATGTCGCTTGAGGTTTTGCTTCCATAGTTGGTATGTGTGTGTATATGGACAAGACCTTTCCATGCACAGAAAAATTTAGACCCCTGTGACCTTGACCTTCAACTTAGGGCCTGCGTTTAGGTTTCGAAATCTGCGTTTAGGTTTTTAAAAATGCCTTTAACTTCTATATCCATTAAGGTATTGCTTCCACAGTCGGTATGTGTGTGTATAGACATGACTTTTCCATGCACAGACAAATTTAGACCCCTGTGACCTTGACCTTGAACTTAGGGCCTGCGTTTAGGTTTCGAAATCTGTGTTTAGGTTTCGAAAAATGCCTTTTACTTCTCTGTCCCTTGAGGTATTGCTTTAATAGTTGGTATGTGTGTGTATATGGACAAGACCTTTCCATGGACAGAAATGTTTTTACCCCTGTGACCTTGACCTTGAACTTAGGGCCTGCGTTTAGGTTTCGAAATCTGTGTTTAAGTTTAGAAAAATGCCTTTAACTTCTATTTCCCTTGAGGTATTGCTTTAATAGTTGGTATGTGTGTCTAATGGACAAGACCTTTCGATGCACATAAAAATTTTGACCCCTGTGACCTTGACCATGAACTTAGGGCCTGCGTTTAGGTTTCGAAATCTGTGTTTAGGTTTCGAAAAATGCCTTTAAACTTCTATGTCCCTTGAGGTATTGCTTCCATAGTTGGTATGTGTGTGTATATGGACAATACCTTTCCATGCAAAAAAATTTTTAGACCCCTGTGACCTTGACCTTGAACTTAGGGCCTGCGTTTAGGTTTCGAAATCTGCATTTAGGTTTTGAAAAATGCCTTTAACTTCTATATCCATTAAGGTATTGCTTCCATAGTCAATATGTGTGTGTATATAGACATGACCTTTCCATGCACAGCAAAATTTAGACCCCTGTGACCTTGATCTTGAACTTAGGGCCTGCGTTTAGGATTCGAAATCTGCGTTTAGGTTTCGAAAAATGCCTTTAACTTCTACATGTATGTCCCTTGAGGTATTGCTTCAATAGTTGGTATGTGTGTGTATATGGACAAGACCTTTCCATGCACATAAAATTTTTGACCCGTGTGACCTTGAACTTAGGGCCTGTGTTTAGGTTTCGAAATCTGCGTTTAGGTTTAGAAAAATGCCTTTAACTTCTATGTCCTTTGAGGTATTGCTTTTATAGTTGGTATGTGTGTGTATATGGACAAGACCTTTCCATGCACAGAAGAAATTTGACCCCTGTGACCTTGACCTTGAACTTATGGCCTGTGTTTAGGTTTCGAAATCTGCGTTTAGGTTTTGAAAAATGCCTTTAACTTCTATATCCATTAAGGTATTGCTTCCATAGTCAATATGTGTGTGTATATAGACATGACCTTTCCATGCACAGCAAAATTTAGACCCCTGTGACCTTGACCTTGAACTTAGGGCCTGCGTTTAGGTTTCGAAATCTGCGTTTAGGTTTTGAAAAATGCCTTTAACTTCTATATCCCTTAAAGTATTGCTTCCATAGTCTGTATGTGTTTGTATGTAGACAAGACCTTTCCATGCTCAGAACAATTTAGACCCCTGTGACCTTGACCTTGAATTTAGGGCCTGCGTTTCGGTTTCGAAATCTGCGTTTAAGTTTCGAAAAATGCCTTTAACTTCTATGTCCCTTGAGGTATTGCTTCCATAGTTGGTATGTGTGTGTATATGGACAAGACCTTTCCATGCACAGAAAAATTTAGACTCCTGTGACCTTGACCTTGAACTTAGGGCCTGCGTTTAGGTTTCGAAATCTGCATCTAGGTTTCGAAAAATGCCTTTAACTTCTATGTCCCTTGAGGTATTGCTTTCATAGTTGGTATGTATGTGTATATGGACAAGACCTTTACATGCACAGAAAAATTTAGACCCCTGTGACCTTGACCTTGAACTTAGGGCCTGTGTTTAGGTTTCGAAAAATGCCTTTAACTTCTATGTCCTTTGAGGTATTGCTTTCATAGTTGGTATGTATGTGTATATGGACATGACCTTTCGATGCACAGAAACATTTAGAACCCTGTGACATTGACCTTGAACTTAGGGCCTGCGTTTAGGTTTCGAAATCTGCGTTTAAGTTTCGAAAATCCATTTAACTTCTATATCCTTTGAGGTATTGCTTTCATAGTTGGTATGTGTGTGTATATGGACAAGACCTTTCCATGCACAGATAAATTTGGACCCTTGTGACCTTGAACTTAGGGCCTGTGTTTAGGTTTTGAAAAATGCCTTTTACTTCTATGTCCCTTGAGGTATTGCTTTCATAGTTGGTTTATGTGTGTATATGGACAAGACCTTTCCAGGCACTGCAAAATTCAGACCCCTGTGACCTTGACTTTGAACTTAGGGCCAATGTTTAGTTTTCGAAATCTGTGTTTTGGTTTTTCAAAATTTTTATTTCTCCTATGTCCATTAAAATATTCCTTTCATATTCAGTTTGCATGAGCATATGGACAACATCTTTCCTTGCATGCAAAATGTTTGAGCCCTCTGATCTTGACCTTGAACTAATGACCCGCGTTTAGGTTTCGAAGTCTGCGTTTAGGTTTCTCAAAATTTCTTTAACTCATATATCCATTGAGATATTTCTTTCATATTTGGCATGCATGTGTATATGGACACGATCTTTCCATGCATGCAAAAAAATTAGCCCAGTGTCCTTGACCTTGAACTAAGGTCTCGAAAGGTTTTAGGTTTCGAAATCTGCGTTTAGGTTTCAAAAATGCTTATAATTCCTATGTCCCTTGAGGTGTTATTTCATATTTGATTTGCCAGTGTATATGGACAAGACCTTTCCATGCAGGCAAAAAGGTTGACCTCTGTGACCTTGAGTGTGCTTTTAAGTTTCTAAAGGTGCCGGTGGCGAGCTTTGTTGTCTCTCTGACAACTCTTGTTAAATCTGAGCTGCAAAAGGTTTTGGGTCTGATCAGATGACCGACTACCCGGCGTCTTATCTGGTTCCAAACCATTTGCTGTGGAAAAAATTGTTTTAAGTTCAACGTGTTTATGGAAAAGAATAACGATTTCTTCACTGTAATGTACAATACGGAAGACCTTATTATTTTGCAATTAATTTGACAAGCCATGGCAAAAAGGGCTTATTAAATTTTTTTGTCAGATTACTCATATGTATGCAGTAAACCACTCTTAAACAGTCCATTCCCTAATCAGTCGGATACGGCAGCATCGCCTAGCTAAGACACACATTGCATAACAACAGACTGGTAGCTAAACAACTCAATAGAATTGCTTCACCACCAGCTATATAATATACACTGGATGTCCTAACACTCCGAACTGAACAGGGGAATATGAACAATATGCCATAAATTCTTTTGGTCAAATTCAGATTTTGGTGTGTTTCTTATGCAACAGTGTTTACTAGAAACACTGACGATACATCATGGCTGCCATTTCTCCGGATTTTTCCTAATCCTTCGGATTATTTTTCCAGTACATGGTAGCTTAAAGCATGCTGAAAGTAAAGCAGAATGCGCCTTAGGGCGCATTCAGCTTTACTTACAGCATGCTTTAAGTAGTCGCATGTCAACAAAACTAGAAAACAGGCTATGGGTAAAGGTACGATTCGTAAAATCGCACTTGAAAATGCAAATTTCGAAATCTTAGGATTTTTCCTGTCAACTTATGGCAGCCCTAAAACATTTTCGCTATGGTTGCTATAGTTTTGGAGAAATTGCATTTTTTCTAATACAGTTGAACTTCGATATCTCGAACTCGTTAATTCGAACTATCCGATTTGTCGACTCATGAATTACATGTACATAATAATAGATAACATACAACAAATAAGAGTGGCCATGTTCGCCGCATGGATAAAGGAAGACTCCCAAAGGACCTTTTATATGGTCAATTGGAAGAAGGAACACGCCCGGTAGGCCGGCCCCATCTCCGGTTTTCTGATGCATGTAAGCGCGACCTTAAGTCTGCTCACATCAATATCGAACACTGGGAAGACATAGCACAGAATCGCACGGCCCGGAGACACACTGTTAGGTCTGGCACAAGGAGGGCAGAGGATGAGAGAATTGTAGAGCAGACACAGAAGAGGCTCAGAAGGAAAGCATAAAGTTCATCAAATACAGCGAGTAGCTCGGACTACATCTGCGATGGCTGTAGTAGGAACTGCAGCTCTAGGATAGGCCTTTTCAGTCACCGTAGAAGCTGCTCCAGCACAAGTACCGCAAGTTCCTCCTGGCGCAACCCATCGTCTTCGTAGACGGACGGAGGCCGACGACAATAAATAACATATCAATCCGTTTATACATGGTTATTAAGTAAACACCCTTGCTTGAATATTTCATCGGCATACATCATATCAGTGATACTTTACTGTACAGTCGAACTTCGATATCTCGAACTCGGTTAAATCGAATATAAACGTATTTTACAGTTAAAACGTGGGTTTACTGGTATTTTTGAACTAACCGAGTTCGAGATATCGAAGTTCAATTGTACCACCGATTTCATGAAAATCGCATTTTTTGCCGATTACAGCAGACAACTGTGTGAAAAGACATCACATTAACCCTTAGCCCGCCAAATAAATTGTCGTCTGCTATATTTCTCGTCTGCTTCAAGTTTCAAAGTGCTTCTAAGTTGCTCAAAATTGCTGAAAATGTTGTCCGAGTGTCAAACAGCTTGGATCCGGATGAGACGCCGAGTTACTCGGCGTCTCATCCTGATCCAAGCTGTTTGCATATGGAGCTATAGTCGTGAGTGGCAGGCTAAGGGTTGAATTTTGTTTTCGTTTTTCATGCAATTGTTTTGTATCTCGTCAAACATTGAGCTGATGTTTTTTAATTCATTTACATGTATCTGTTAACTATTAGTAAAAAAAGAGGGAAATACTCAAGACTGCGCATTCAATAAATGCTTATGTCCCAAGTGGCAGGCTTGACAATATATTCTGAATCTTTTTAAGTCCAAATTAGATCAAGGTCAAGGCTAAACTGAGGTTGGGTAATATGGATGAATTGTTAATGGTCCAAGACAACAACTGTATATGTATATAAGCAGTGTAGTCAGTAGTGTTGATGCAGGATGAAACGATAACATCTAGTTAACCAAGAAATAGCCAATTTAAAATAGTTTAAGTCCATATTAGGTCAAAGTCAAGGTCAAAATCAAAGAAACACGTGAAACACGTGAATATTATTCCAAGCATAATTGAAAATGTAAAAGTAAGATCTCTTTCACCCTAGCGTCAATCAGTTTCCATTCAGATCAGAAGCAGACCAGATGCTGAAAAACTCTGGCAAAGTTATTCAGCATCTGGTCTGTATGCAACTACGTGTAACTGCCGTATTTCTGCCTTTTTGATCTGGATTCAAACTCAGACTCTACCACTAAAATGAATATCTATTACAATAATAATATTGATATATTTGATTTTTAAAATATTAAATCAAGTTGTACACTGTTTGTACATCATGTTAATGAAGGGCCGAGTATATGCATTAGAGGTTGATATAGCTTTAGGAAATGTTAAGACCGATAACTACCCACAAAGGGACCGAAACGACCTATCCCTAAAAATAGGCCGAAACGACCTAGGTCCGAAAAGACCCGTTACCATTAATCTCCTTGCAAAAGAATGCCGTTACCTTTCGTACACAAACAAAAGTGAAAGTACTTTTTGCTTACTCAGTGATTATCTTATTTACCTCAGTGTTATGTTTATTAGTAAGAATTTTATTATTTTGAATCATATTACTGTTTCTTCTAAAACAGTTTTCAAAATAGATAGATATTTTGTTTTAAGCGATAAAACTGAGTTTCAAAGTTTAAAACCATAACAAATCATGGACAGTATCTGTAAATTCGTTATTTATGTCCAGTTAAAGGGATGTAACTGTATAATTAAACTATGGACAATTCCTGTAGATTATCTACCTTGTCTTACCTCGTTACAAACAAATACTATTATATACTTATTGGATAGGGCCGTTATCACTTTTCTCCTTTAACGTCTTTCAGCTTTCAGCTTTCGAACTGTTTTATTGACAAACTCTTGTGAAGTCTCTCTAGTACGACCACTGAAACATGACTACTGTCCTTTTCACTCAGCTCTGTCACTGAATTTGTATCGAGATTTTTTTTATTTCAAACAATTTCAGCTTTGTACCAACATGAGACGATCAGATCGTTTTTTACGAACTCACATGCAAAGTTTGAGAAATATCGGGACCTTGAGTAGGCACGGTGGATAAACGTACACAGGATATAGACACCAAAAACAGCTGACCGCAAGTTTACTATTTTTCAGGATATCTCCCTACCACGGTGAATAAACCTACACAGGATATAGACACCAAAGTGATCAGGAATTGAAAGCGAAAGTAGCGAGGTGAGTACTTTTATTACGTTTATCTCTAAAATCTTCTTACAAATAAAGTAAACATGAATTGCAAGATAGTCTGTAGACATATGTGACCACACTGATGCCAGGAATATAAATAAATTTACCTGGAAGACTGAATAAAAAGCTTTAATCACTGGTCATAGTCGCATCTTCGTCAACATTTGTCATTATTTTCGCTGTTTATACACGTTATACAAAAAGTGAATCGACAGTTCGATTTATTTTTCAATTCAAAATAATTGTGCAAAATCTGCTTAAAATCAGACCAACAATAGATGAGATAGTTGACGTCAAACCGATAGGACGTTGTACTGGGGATAGTATATTACTGTACAGGGGATAGCATTTCCAAAAATATTTCTGTACTGGGGATAGACGAATATAAAATATGTAACTAGGGCCACTTTTCGAGAAGTACGAAGTATTGCAATAATAGTCAGCGTGTATAAACAATACACACATCTTCATAGTCCATCAGATGTGTACAGTTGGGGACATCGAGCTAATATTAGACTTCAGGCGCTGTCCCTCACAGTACACAGGCGTTAAGGGTCATCATTGAGAGGTTATATTTTGCTCTAGGTTTTATTAAACCCGACGGATTTTGTTGGGCATCAAATATCTCAAAAGGTTAGGCATTGTTAGCTCACCTGAGTCAAAGGCTCAAGGTGAGCTATTGGGATGGCCCTGTGTCCGCCGTGCGTCGTCCGTCGACGTTAACAATTGCTTTAAATGACACCATCTCCTATACTGCTTGACAGATTTAAACCAAACTTTACAGGAATGTTCCTTGGGTCAAGCTTTTTGTATTTTTTTTCAAATAATTAAAAAACAATGTAGAACTCTGGTTGCCATGGCAACCAAAGTGAAAAAATGAGGAAATCTTAAAAATTATTCTTGTCTAAAACTACAAGGGCCAGATCTTAGATATTTGGCATATATCATCATCAACAGATCCTCTATCAAGTTTGTTCAAGTTATGCCCTTTGTGTCAAAATTGGCCCCGCCCCGGGGGTCACAGTTTTACATAGAGTTATGTAGTGAAATTTTCAAACGTCTTCTTCTCTGAAACTAATATGGCCAGAGCTTTGATATTTGGAATGGTGACACTTCTAAAATGTCCTATACGAATATTGTCCAAATGGTTCTGGTCGGTTCATATCTAGGTCGCAGGAGCTAAAAATAGATTGTTTTCAATGAAAACTTAAAAATCTTCTTGTCAAAAACTACAAGGGCCAGAGCTTAAATATTGGGCAGATAATATCTTCTACAGGTCCTCTATCAAGTTTGTTCAAATTATGCCCCTTGGGTCAAAATTAGTCCCGCCTCAGGGTCACAGTTTTACATCTAGTTATATAGTGAACATTTCAAACGTCTTCTTCTCTGACACTCATATGGCCAGAGCTTTGATATTCGGTATGGCCACACTTCTGAATATCCTTTACTTATTTGTTCAAATGGTTCCGGTCTGTTGCATATCTAGGTCACATAAGCTAAAAATAATTTTTTTTCTATAAAAACTTAAAAAAGATCTTCTCGTAAAAAACTATAAGGGCCAGAGCTTAGATATTTGGCACATATCATCATCAACAGATCCTCTATCAAGTTTGTTCAAATTATGCCCCTTGGATTAAAATCGCCCCGGGGGTCACAGTTTTACATAGAGTTATGTAGTGAAATTTTCAAACGTCTTCTTCTCCGAAACTAATATGGCCAGAGCTTTGATATTTGGAATGGTGACACTTCTAGATGTCCTATACGAATATTGTTCAAATGGTTCTGGTCGGTTCATATCTAGGTCGCAGGAGCTAAAAATAGATTGTTTTCAATGAAAACTTAAAATATCTTCTTGTCAAAAACTACAAGGGCCAGAGCTTAAATATTTGGCAGATAGTATCTTCTACAGGTCTTCTATCAAGTTTGTTCAAATTATGCCCCTTGGGTCAAAATTAGTCCCGCCCCAGGGTCACAGTTTTACATCGAGTTATATAGTGAACATTTCAAACGTCTTCTTCTCTGACACTAATGTGGCCAGAGCTTTGATATTCGGTATGGCCACACTTCTGAATATCCTTTACTTATTTGTTCAAATGGTTCCGGTGTGTTGCATATCTAGGTCACATAAGCTAAAAAAAAAATTTTTTCTATAAAAACTTAAAAAATCTTCTTGTAAAAAACTATAAGGGCCAGAGCTTAGATATTTGGCACATATCATCATCAACAGATCCTCTATCAAGTTTGTTCAAATTATGCCCCTGGGGTTACAATTAGTCTCGCCCCGGGGGTCACAGGTTTACATAGAGTTATATAGTGAAATTTTCAAACGTCTTCTCCTCTAAAACTAGTATGGCATTTGCCTCAGCTTTGATATTCGGCATGGTGACACTTCTAGATATCCTTTACCTATTTTGTTAAAATGGTTCCAGTCTGTTGCATATATAGGTCACATGAGCTAAAAATAGATGTTTCTTCAATGGAAACATAAAAAAATCTTCTTGTCTAAAACCCTAGTACCCTGATCTTAGATATTTGGCACATAGCATCATCTACAAGTCCTCTATCAAGATTATTCAAATTTAATTATGCCCCTCGGGTAAAAAAATGACACTTCCTGGACATAAATCATTATCTCCATTTTGTCAGCTATTCTCAGGTGAGCGAAATATGCCCCATGGGGCTCTTGTTTTTAAAAATAAGACCACCGATAGATAAATCTGGTGTGTATCATCTATGTGTAATATGTAAACAACAATATAAACAACCTCTGCAGGAATATTTTGAAAAGTTTTAAATTAGATTAACAGCGACCTGAAGTTTGACTTGAGGTCAGAAATTGGTTTCAAAACGATTTTTAGCAATAAGTGTTTTATTTTGACTAGTAAATGTGATTCAATTTGGGATTTTACGAAATGAGGCAAAAGTAAATTTCCTTCCTTTCTTATTATAATCGTGTCTTAGCGTACTGAAGGATTATCAATTATTGTACGTGATAAATTAGTATGGTAATTTTATTTTGCCGATTTTTTTCAGCTATCCGATGATTAATCCGCAGAATGACAGAAATTTCTACCCCGTATATATAGAAAATACCAGCTATACGGTATATGTTTCTACTCGAACCGTAGTTTCTGAGCTTGAAGATCTTAATTTTTCTCTCAAAAATATCTCTATTTAAAACATTGTGGAGCCTAATCAGACTTGTTATGAAAATAGACGAAGAAATTACCCAAGGATAACTGACAGTAAATTTTGATGCAAATGGACCAGTAGTTAAGAAAAGATTTTTGGTTTTATCGCATATATAGGCAACAGCATTGTTTTGTAAAATATTGCAGAGCCCTATGTGCTAGCAATACAGGTAGACCGATACAACCCCCTCCCACACACATACATTGAAGCAGCATCAACCAAAGATTAATTGACAACAATGTTCAATGAAACCGGTCTCAGAGAAGAAAATCGTTGGCAACACTCCTTTTAATCCGTTCGGCAAGTGCAAGTACTAAGAAAACTGTGCATTGGCAATGCTTAATAATGGCTGTTTCTTATTGTAATAGAAGTAGTATGACGACATCTAGAAACTTAAAGGAGAACGGTGCAGATCCTGATTAAAAATGCGGATGTGCAGGCTGCTCCGGATATGCACTGGTCGCAAAGGTAAAGTCTAATTTTGGCTCATACATATATAGATGAACACGTTGTATATTTTACCTTGAAAACCAGTGTTGTGTGAAAGGTTGCGCATTGTTGGTATATGAGTAACTACAAAAAAGCCGAGTCCAAATAGCAGCGATTCTTTCAAGAATGCTTTGATAATTTACAGTTTACTCTGTTAAATAAATTCGACATGTATTTCACCACAAACTACTACCATCGCATTAAGGCGTAAGAAGGGAGAATGATATGTAATAAATGTAGTGGCTTTGGACTTTACTTCCTAGAAAAATGAAGATTATCCATTATTTCGTATGCTGGAAACGTAACAGCATGTAGTTTGCCATAAAAATCAAACGCAATGTACCATAATACCATTTTACGACACAAAACAATAAGTTTTCGTGAGTCTATCCCCAGTACAGCCTTCCACTATCCCCCGTACAATAAATAACCGTTGGACACTATCCCCAGTACATGTTGCGGTCGGTTTTACATGGTATATCTTAGCTATTGTTGGTCGATTTTTAAGAGCTTTTGCATAGTTACATTTAAATGAAAAATAAACAGATCTGTCGATTCACTTTTTTGTATAACGTGTATAAACAGCGAAAATAATGACAAATGTTGACGAAGATGCGACTATGGCCAGTGATTAAAGCTTTTTATTCAGTCTTCCAGGTGAATCTATTTATATTCCTGGCATCAGTGTGGTCACATATGTCTACCGACTATCTTGCAATTCATGTTTACTTTATTTGTAAGAAGATTTTAGAGATAAACGTAATAAAAGTACTCACCTCGCTACTTTCGCTTTCAATTCCTGATCACTTTGGTGTCTATATCCTGTGTAGGTTTATTCACCGTGGTAGGGAGATATCCTGAAAAATAGTAAACTTGCGGTCAGCTGTTTTTGCATATGGCCGCCGTGTAACGTAATGTGACGTAATGCGCATGTGCGTAAATTGTTAAGGACTATTCCATTTTTCTGCAGGTGTGACAGTTATAAATTATAAAATTAACATGCTGCGCGATAATGTTGCAATTAAATCCATTAAACGGATTAATTGTGATTGTCTATTTACCTAGTTTTTGTTTGATGTTGTTTTAATTAAATCCAATAAGTTTTTTCCGTATGGAATAATCTACGAAAGATATTATAACCGATTTTATGACGTCAAAAAGGAAATTTCTATAAACGCACCTGAGAGAGGGAGAGAGAGAGAGAGAGAGAGAGGGGGGGGGGGGGGGGGGGCAGATGTTCAAGGTTTTAGAATGTAGAATGAGCGAGTGAGAGAGGAGGGAGAGAGTTGGAGATAGGTTTGATTTTAGAATGAGAGAGTGATGTTTGCTGATGCATGTTTAATGACTGTAAAATCTAAACCGAGAACAGAAGTACTGCTAGATCTAGTACATGTATATTGAACCATAAATTACTTTTTGTGTTTTTCCTCTACTTTCTTTTGAAACCTACACACGTAGACTTTTGTGTAGCATTATACGATTGAAACCGTGTGATATATCATGCATTCAGTGCCAGTCACACCAAATTAGATCCATTTGATCCACCTGAGTCAGATTTGTTCCTCACCAACATGCCGTCCTTTGTAGCAACTACCAAAGCCATACCGAGCCTGGCCACCTCGGGCCATGGTATAGTCTTCCATGAGTTAAAGGTTATATTATCCAACAAAAAAGAAAGGTGTTAAGCTACAAGCGGGCAAACTGGTCACACTTTTAAACGGACATAGACAGCTTCAATGACGACTTCCTTAAAACTTCATATGACAATATAGACAAGGCTTGGAATGACTTTAAGGACAGATTGAAAACTCTTTATGACACATATACCCTATACCAAGTAAAATCACAAAGAGTAGACAATATGGATTACCCCTATTATAATCAGACAGGTCAGACGACGAGACACGGAGACAGACTCTACCAACGAATTAAGACTGCATATATATACAAGAAAGAATTAAAAGACGTGTCTGAGAAAATAATATAGATCTAGATCTAATTGTCTGATTTAGATCCAACATATCAAAGGTGATTCAGATCTAGATCTATATCAAATGAATAAAATGATCTATTACATTTTCCGAAATATCATTAAAACATGTATATAGATTTAGAATTAGGCCCACATTATCTGGACACCATCCAATACAATCTGGATCTATACACTCGAGGACGCTAATCATAGTCTTAGATACAGTTTGGTATGGTCTAACGCTTCAAATTCCCTTTCGAAAGATGTGTAAACCGTCCGTGGCCGACAGAACGGTGTAAGGCACTGAAAACCTATTAGTCCGGTTGCCAACCCCCTGATTTTTCGATAAGCGTGTTTTGCCGTCCGTACAAAGTTTTTTTGCTGTTTCTATACCTCTGAGATGTGCTCTTTAAGAATCTGAATGATGCCACTCTGGCACCTTTGGGCAATCCGCACAATATGCAAATTAAGGCCGCCATTACTGAAAATATTGTTTTCGTCAATATCTCAGAAACTATGCATGGTATCAACATAATTGTGGTGTCTATCCCAATGTTTTGAGGGGTAAAGAATCAGATAAAGCCATTTTAGTAACGATCACTGCGATATTTTGTGCTGAATAGGC
Organism: Gari tellinella; assembly: GCA_922989275.2. Taxonomy (NCBI): domain Eukaryota; kingdom Metazoa; phylum Mollusca; class Bivalvia; order Cardiida; family Psammobiidae; genus Gari; species Gari tellinella. Next base: position 6,858,085 of record OV277870.1, on the reverse strand, counting down.
ATAATAAGGCAGCCATTACTGAAAATCTCGTTTTCGTTATTATCTCAGTGCCCGTGCATGGTAGCAAACTAATGTTGGTGTCTATCTCCATGTTTTGAGGGGTAAACAATCAGATTAAGCCATTTTAGTAAAGATCACACCAACAATGTGTGCTTAATAGGCATATTTAGGCAGCCATTACTGAACATCTCATTTTTGTCAGTATCTCAAAATTATTAAAGTTTCAATCCCCATTTTGCGAGAGGTTAAGAATCAGATTAACCCCTTACTGATGAAAGAAATTGTTGTCTGCTAAAGTTTTCGTCTGCTTCAATTTTCAAACTTCTTCAAAGTCGCTCAAAATTGGTGAAGCTTTTCTGCAAAATATGCAAAAGAAGGACCACCATTATTGATGCGACGGTCGAGTCTACGTTCTCTTTGTGTCGTCTGTCTGGTGTGTGTTCATCATTCATATAAGAGCATTAAAAGAATGGTCATACCTCAGCTAGCTTAAGAATTCTTAGGTTCATTTTTTTGACAATATATATACATTCTAAGTTCCTTTTCAATAGTTTAACGACCGCAAAATTAGGATGATGCTGACAGTGATATTTACTCTTGAATTTAATAAGTCCTTACGGTAGCCGACAACAATGTAAAGTCGTACTTTATCCCTAACCGAACATGATAAAAGACTGATACACGCACAAACACCGCGGCAGACGTGGTCCAGTAGTAGCACACTCGACTACGATACCAAGGGTCGTGAGTTTGATCCCCCGCTGGACCAGGTCCTTCGGATGAGACTTTACACTAGGCATATAAAAAACCAGAGAACCCTGTCGAAAGTAAGAGTAAGACATCGCGCCCAGATTTCTGTATCCGCTGCCCTCTCTTTTGGATGTCCAATTAGCCCATATATTGCAGAAAAGGATTTTTACAAACAAATAAACAACAAGAGGGCCATGGCCCTTAATTCGCTCACCTGAGGTCATTGTGCCTTAGCTTAATAGGCAAGACAACATTTTAATATAGCTGTAAATGGAATTATCTTCCAGACAAAATAAACATGACAAATTGGAATAACTTAAAAAAATATTGTTGGCAGAGTTATGGCCCTTATCCATGACACTTCTTCTTATCAAGCTACATGTATTTCCATATGATTATTTATTGCGCACTCTGCTTTACTTTCAACCTGCTTTAAGTTATCATCTACTAAGATATAGATACTATTTCTTATATCTTACATGTTTATGACTATATAAAGTGGAATTATTTTCTTTAGAGGAGGAATAAATTAAAGGCGTAAAAAGGCATATGTATGGGGTAATGGGTTAACATCAGTAGAACTGGAGTTATCTCAAAGACAAGAAAATATGACACTGGGAAATATCTCAAAATTGACATTGACCTTTGTACGACATGACCCAAGTTATAAAGTTTCTAACTTTAACAAAGTTATGGCTAAGATTAAAGTTGTGGACTGACAGACAAACAAATGGACAAACAGACAAAAAAGCAGACAGACAAAAACAATATGCCCCCAACTGCAGGGCATAAATATATAGCAGACACCTCATCAGCTGACCAGCTGACCTGAGTTCAGTTATGTAACTCTGCCAGTAGGAGATTTGGCTAGGGTCTAACTCTTATTATGCTGAATTGCTGTCTGCTATACATATTTTGAATATTAAACATATGTATAAATATGGCAAAAGACATAATAACATAACTGTCAGTGGATCACTTCCAGACCCTGTTTCTCTAAGTATGAAACAGACTAAACCATTTATAAACTTTAGCAGACAACATGTTCAGCTAAGACCATCAGTTCAGTGGCTGAGGTCAAATACTGGGTAGTATGGTAGAATTAGCAACTGCTCTGAAGGCTTACCCTTACCAGACTGAAATGATATCTGCTTAAAACCTACTGTATGCGAAAAGTGACAAAAAAAAGAATTTAGAGCATGTTCAGTTGGTAAATGAGTACCAATAGTTTGGATCCAAATTAGATGCAGCATTATGTTGCATCTGATCTGGATCCAAAATGTTTGCAAATATTGGCTATTTGCCCTTAGTATATTAAGAGTAACTCAGGTAAAATACAGTTCTGCTTTTGCTTCATCAAAAATACTGTAAAACCTGCCTAGAGCAGCACTTAAACTGCGCAGGGTGGCGTCAAGTGTGACCCTAGGGATTTCATTTTAACAAACTATAGAGTGATCGACCAGGAGATTCTACTGTAAAAATATCAAAGCTTAGGGCCTAGTAGTTTTTAGCAAGAATATTTTTTAAAATTTTTTGCTTTTTTGCTTTTTCAAGCAGAGTTTTTGCTTTTTCTCTTTCATTTAGACAACTTCTGTAGAGAAGCATCCAAGGAACATCATGAGCAGTTTGAATCCGCCCTACAATCCCCGGGTTCAGAGGAGATGTCGTTTGAAGTAAAAGTGAACGGACAGACGGACAGACGGACAGACGTACTACGGACAATGAGCGGTCATAATAGCTCACCTTGAGCCTTCGGCTCAGGTGAGCTAAAAATTCGGTCAGTTGTTGCTTTGCGGTCAAAGGAGGCACACAGAAATATAGCTCTAGATTTTAGGCGGTTGGTTTAGACAGTATACTTGTACTTTGAAGTAGTGCAGAGTACCAAGGTGAAAGTCAGAAATATATATAGTTCTGTTAGTGTAGCTTAGCTGAGTCCGAAAAGTGAAACCTCCAAACCGTGACTGGGCGCTTGTAGGTCATACACATCGCCCGTGCTCGCCTGAATTGCCGGACCATAGGCAAAGAAGGCACTGAGCATCATACACTCAGGAAAGTCCATCAATAGTCAATTATCAAATTGTTGATGATCAGCGGTTGATCGTCATAAGAGCTGAGCAATTTGAGTATATCTCATCAACAACAGTAGCTGGGCACCTATGGCAGTTGGTAGTTAAGTGAGGGGATCGACGACCCATACCTGATCCATACAGGCAGGAACACACGCTGCACAACTCCTCAGGTTAAGAATTCAGAAATGATAGAAATACTGGATGGCTGTGCTATCATTTGGGTTATAAACAAGTCTAATCAAGGAACTGTAAATGGCTTCATGATGGATGTTATGAAGAGGGTGGCAAACTATGACCCATTCGATCGCTACTCCAACTTCAGGATTAAAAGTTGAATGTGGACAGCTCGAGCTGGTGACGAGGCCATACGACGACAAAAACTGCAGTTACATACTCCAATGCCGCTCCAGAAGGTTTTCCTTACAGCAACTGAGAATAAGGTACAGGTCATAGTTCTGATGTGTCAGAGTTTGATCCAGAAAGCCGAATGGACATAGTCTGGCCATTACCTCTACTAACACTGTACTAGTATTTCAGGATGACATTGTCTTCCGCAAGAAAGATACCATGACCCGCCATGAAGAAGTGGGTGTAATTATCATACAGCAGATGGTTAAGGCAGCTGAAAGTGGCGTAAAAAGAATCAAACATTGTTTGTGAGGACATTGACGTGTTCGACCTCCTGCTGCACTTCTACGCAAAGTTGAATCTGGCCTGTCGTTTAACCTTGGAAGGACCACATGCTTAACAAACTACTATAGACATTGCCGCAACTGCAAGTGAACATGAACAGTTCATGTTCACTTGCAGTTGCGGCACAGAACACTTGTTTTCACATCTGCCAGTCGCCAATGTCCTCTCAGGCTGTGTCACTGTAGGTCAGTGCTTCAGAGTAGAAAAAGGCATTGTCATCAAAGTCCTAAAGATCGGTGTGGTACTGGACAAAGTGGGCGAATTATCTTATGCTATAGGCGACATCGTTTGAGAAGCGACAGGATTCATGGCTGCCTGTTACAGGGTCACAAGCTTGGTGACATCAAACATGTCTGAAGTTTAAAGAGAAGTCTGGTTGCAAAGAATTGGTAGAAAATATGTTACAAACACCCCACAGCTTAAGTCACTTTCACCTTCTATAGAGGCATTTAAAAAGAACGTAAAACATTCAGACTGCCATTTGGAAATCAGCTTCCAAATCAGAACCTGCATCATTAGATCTTGTCGAGTTTGGGTGGAAACTTGATGACCGCACTAGATAATTTATACCAGTTGTATTGCAAGCAAACGTTACTATTGCTCCACAGGAGGTGCTGGAAATGATAAGATGTGGTTGTGCTACGTATACACTCTGTCCGACAGCAATGTGTCTGTGATATACGACTCGCTTGCCATGCGCAATATTTTGTGGCTGCCACGGAAAAGCACCCTGCCAGAAAAAACACGTCCGACGGGTCGATGACAGTGACAATGTTGTTAAAATGACTTGTTTTAGGACTGAATCAGTTCAGTAATGGCAATCTACATCATTATAAGTATAAGGAATGATTTGTAACTTGGATGTACAGTGAAGTGGATTGTTGTCTATTTTGCAAAACATGTTGGTGTGATCAATACTGAAATGGTTTAATCTGCTTCTTTTCCCTACCGGTGGTAGTAATCCAGTGGTAACGCGTTGGACTACGGTACCAGGGTTCGTGAGTTCGATCCCCCGCCGGACCAGCGGCCTGACTAGGGGATTTTTTCCGAATCCCCGATGATGTACAGGAATATGCTTGAGCAAGATATGTACCGCGAATAACTCCTCTCTACCCAGGGGTTAGAATAGGTACCTGCGAAGGGTCTGAACCGGTACTGCGGCTGCTTATTTGCCATATGTTAGCAGTGCTCAATATTGTAGGCAAGATGGCTCAATGATCAGGGGAGTAAATGTACAGTCGGCTGAGCGGTCATTCGGACTGAAAGTAGACTTTAAATTGATATTTTATTTTACTTTTACAAACATGAGTACAGACGCCAGAATTATGTTAATGCATGTATCATAGTTCCTGAGGTATTGCCGAAAATGAGATTTTCAGTACTGGCTGACTAAATATGCCTATTCAGAAAAACTATTTGTGTGATCTTTAGTGAAATGGCTTTAACTGATTATTTACCCCTAAAACATGTGTTTATACGCCAGAATTACTTTGATAGGATATGTCGTAGATGCTGATATATTGACGAAAACAAGATTTTCGGTAATGGCTGCCGAAATATGGATATTCATCACAACCTTATAAATATATTTGTGGGATCAATACTAAAATGGTTTTATCTGATTTTCTACCCTTCAAAATATGGGGATAAACACCTAAATTATTCTGAAACCATATGTAGTTACTGTGATATTGACGAAAACGATATTTTCAGTAATGGCTGCCTTAATATGCCCATTCAGCACAAAGTATTGGCGTGACCTTTACTAAAATGGTTTAATCATATTCTTTACCCCTCAAAACATGGAGATAGACACCAACATGATTTTGATATCATGCACAGGTACCGAGATATTGACGAAAACGAGATTTTCAGTAATGGCTGCCTAAATATGCCTATTCAGCACAAAATATCGCTGTGATCTTTACTAAAATGGCTTTATCTGATTATTTACCCCTCAAAACATTGGGATAAACACCAAAATTATGTTGATACCATGCATAGTTTCTGAGATATTGACGAAAACAAGATTTTCAGTAATGGCGGCCTTAATTTGCATATTGTGCGGATTGCCCAATGATGCCAGAGTGGCATCATTCAGATTCTTAAAGAGCACACCTCAGAGGTATAGAAACAGCAAAAAAACTTTGTACGGACGGCAAAACACGCTTATCGGTCTCTGCCACCGGACTATATTCTCTCCACTAGTTAACAATGGACCGACTTAAAAAGTATAAATAGCCTAGATCTACAAAAATATCCGTGACGTAAGCATATATTTAAAAACGTCACAAATTGATTGATTCCGTCATAAATATAAAGGTCAGACTATTTGCTCAAAGGATATAATTTCGGCTCTTACTTTGTTTTTAAATATTCTTTTACATAAAAATATAACAACACCTTCAAAATAACGATGTAAATTTATTTATTTTTTGTCTTATTTTCAAGTTGAGATCATCATTCACCGAATTAGAATACCATTTAAAATTGTTTTAGACCCGCTTCACCCAACGTAAAATGGACTGTCCCACGACGTCACATACCATTCACAAGTCGGCCATCTTTGTTTACAACTGAAGCCAAATTTACTATGGGGAAAACACATTTTTCACGATATTTCGTCATTCACAGCCCGGATCAATCTGAAACTTTGCATGTGAGTTCGTAAAAAACGAGCTGATCCTTTCATGCAGGTAAAAAGCTGATATTGTTTGAAATATAAAAAACAATCGATACAAATTCAGTGACAGAGCTGAGTGAAAAGTACAGTAATTGATTTCTTAAAATACATGTGCAGTTTAAATCAAGGTACAGTACTGAACGTTATTAAATTAACAATGTTTGCGATTCGCTTGCAATTCGATGGCAATTCGCTTGCAATTCGATGGCAATTCGCTTGTGAATATTTTCAAACGCAATTAACGCGTTTAGTTTGCCTGAATTTTGTATCTCACCAATATTCGCAAATATGCCTTCGTTAATGTTTTTCGATTCCATTTTTGTAACAACCGCTTCAGAAAAATCGCGTGAAACGACCAAAGCACGGGGTTTGCTTTTTGAAGCGCCCGATTCGATAGCGATTCGATGTCAATTCAATGGCAATTCGCTTGCGATTATCAATTTAATTTAATAAGGTTCGGTACTGTAACTAGTAGTCACATGACCAGTAGTATGCTATCACGTCACAATCATGTACATTCAGAAGTATTTTATAATCTATACTGTGAAATTGGTAAAAACCCATCCCGAGAAAAGGTAGGAAAGGTTTTATATACTATAGATTATTTAAATATGTTTGCCACAATTTGAGAAAAAATGGTTTTGATAATGAATTAAAATTGTAATGTGTTTTCGTGGCTGTTGAAATGCATTTCTGTGTATCTGCTAAGACACATTATACACACTTGTTTTCTCAGATGTGTTTCTGTTACTTATATCAACAGTTAAGAGGCTTCCACTGAAAACAAGTTTTGATAAATAATGGAACAAAAGAGAGTTTGTCAAAAAAGAAAACTTCTACGGAAACATATAAGTGTCATCTAAAATTATATAAATGTATCCTGTTTTAAAGTAAAATGTTTTCCTAACAATTGGATCTTTGTTAGTCTGTTCTTTTGATAAAATATTATGTTTGCTTACAATTGTTCAACGGATTGCTGAAACTCCCTTTTCTCTTTTATGTCGGTCCAACATGGTCCTACTCGTACATATATTATGCCCCATGTTGCAGATGCTGCAAGACGTTATACAAATATAGCCATTCCAACCCTGGACATTAATGTTGTTGTATTGGCTGTTTGTATCTATGCAACGTTGGCACGGGAAACCACTTTCAGTGGATGCAGTTAATGAAAATGTTCAGGGGCCCGTTTTACTTAACTACTTGCCCAACTTTTTGCGTAAGTCAAAATCGTTTTACTCTTAGATTTCGATCATAAACGTTTGCAAACAGCACATAGCCAGATTAGAGGACGCGCTAAAAGCGCGTCCTCTGATCTGGCTATTTGCTGTTTGTAGCAAGTGATAATAAAAAATATAAATTAAAATTTAAAATTTTGACTTACGCAAAATTTTTGGGTAAGTAATTTAGTAAAACGGGCCCCAGATGCTTGGCAAAGACATATGTCTGGCGCTTCCAATGGTTCATGCCATAAAATGCCGTGATACGGAATCAAGTTTAGCTGAAAAGGGTTAAGGACTGCGTGGAATATGTTTCCCGATGTAACTAGTGTCTTTGTTTCCTTTATCGCAATTCCACATTGTAGGCCAACACTTCTTTGACTTAACCCTTTCCACCATAGAAGCGCCTTTCAGCGAATATGATTCATTCCTCCGCTGAAGAAAATAGTTCCAATATAATCAGTCATGAAATATATTATAGACAATATTTTTAATATTCTAGCACAGGATAGCTTAAATCAGGCTGAAAGTAAAGCAGAATGTGCCTAAAGGCACATTCTTCTTTACTTAAAACCTGCTTTAAGTAGTCACCTATCTTCAATACTAGAAATAGGCTATCACGTAAAGGGAAAACGATGGTCATATCTTAGTACATAGAAAGAGGTACAGAACGTCAACAGACGGCCCGACCATTACAGACCGAAGTAAACAGATGGAAAGGTGGCTGACAGATTACTTAGAACTGTACTCTACTGTCTCTGTCCCTCTTTCTCCCGCTCTCTTTCTTAACAATACATAGGGAATAATATGGCATTGCATAAGATAGAACTGATTTATTATGCGAGGGGAGAAACCAGTTAACCGCGAGGCTTTGTCGAGCGGTAAATGGTTTCTCCTCGAGCAGAGCAAACAAGTCCTATCTTATGCAATGGTATATTATTCGATTTATCCCAACATTAAATGATTTAGCATTTCAAACTTATACTAATTCCTGACGTACTGACGAAGACCTGAATAAGGTCGAAACTAGTTGAGTGTAATAAAATTTGTCAACCATAAACGGAGCCTGTGGTTATTCACACTTCCTTTTATTGGATTTAATTCCGTATTTGACAAGTTTTACATAATTTTACAACCTGTATTCTAATAAGACGTCGAAGTAATCGCGCTGCGTTCTGGCCCCCGTTTCATAAAACTTCGTACGAAAAGTGTTGTCGTAAGTCAGATTATAAAAGTCTCAATTATTATTTATTTCTCAATCTAATCCTGTCTTGTGACATCTCTTTGGAATCGTCTTTTCAAGACGATTCCAAAGAGATATCACTAGACAGGATTAGATTAAGAAATAAAAAATTAAATGTATTTTAAAGTTTTGATTTACGAACGCTTTAGTCGTACGAAGTTTTATGAAACGGGCCCCTGGTTCCCAATTACAGTGATCCCTCCAAACAACGACTCCCTCCCAACAACGACTCCCTCCTTACAACGACTCTTCTCGCACTCCCTTAAACAGGACAATTATGTCCAACCTATTTAAGACTGCCATGTCGTCTGCTTAAAATTATCGTCTGCTGTTTTTCTCAAAGTTACATAATGGATATTTTGACAGAAAAACACTTTTAAATGACGAGTGACAAACAGCTTGAATTCAGATCAGACGCCGCGTTACGCGGCGTCTGATCTGGGTTCAAGCTTTTTGCAGATTTCCCTCCCTAAAGCGACTCCCTCTGAACAACGTACGATGTAATATTTACTTAAATAACATTCCATACATTTCGCTCTAAACGTGTATGATGGACTATTCTAACACAACCCGCGCACACTCCTATATATTATACAAAGAAGGTACAGTACTGAACGTTATTAAATTAACAATGTTTGCGATTCGCTTGCAATTCGATGGCAATTCGCTTGCAATTCGATGGCAATTCGCTTGTGAATATTTTCAAACGCAATTAACGCGTTAAGTTTGCCTGAATTTTGTATCTCACCAATATTCGCAAATATGCCTTCGTTAATGTTTTTCGATTCCATTTTTGTAACAACCGCTTCGGAAAAATCGCGTGAAACGACCAAAGCACAGGGTTTGCTTTTTGAAGCGCCCGATTCGATAGCGATTCGATGGCAATTCAATGGCAATTCGCTTGCGATTATCAATTTAATTTAATAAGGTTCCGTACTGTACATATCTGTGTTAATAATGCGGCCTCTAATCTGAGTATACACTTGTTGCTAACGGGGATGTCTATAAAACGTAAATAAAAAATGTTCTCATCCCATATTTGTATAAGCATTGAAGAATCCAATTGACATTTTAATTGGTTACAATGCTACTGGAATGTTTCACAGTAGATAGATGGAATGATGGATGGGATGGGATGGGATGGGATATGATGGAATGGGATGGGATGGGATGGAATTGGATGGAATGGGTGGATGGATTGGATGGGATAGGATGGGATGGATGGATGGATGGAAAGATAGAAGGATGGGTAGATATAGGGAGAGAGAGAGAGGACATAGCAAGAGAGAGAAAGAGAGAGAGAGAGAGAGAGAGAGAAGACAGAGGGAGGGACAGGGGGCTCCGTGTGGCATAGTGTTTAAATCAATGTGACTTACAACCACTAAATTCTTCACCGATGTGGGTTCGAGTCAAAGTCTGGATTCAGATTGTTCATGTGGAGAAGCCTTTCAGCTTGCTTGCGGAAGGTTGGTGGTTCTATCCTGCAGCCGATGTGTGCCTCAAGCAGGGCATAAAAGATTTCTGGGGTCTTACTCCACCAGTCAGTAGCTAGACTAGGTTGATAACGGCCTGCAGGGACGCTTTACCTTCAAAAACTAACTCTAAAGTGCAAAGATTAATTGGTTGATGACCCCTTCTCTGCCTTACTCCGAGTACGATGGTTATTTGCAAAGAGATTGGATCCTGATCAGACGCCGCGTGACGCGGCGTCTGATCAGGATCCAAACTGTTTGACACTCATTTCAATATTTCTGAAATCTAAATACCAACAAATTAAATTTGAGAACGATAAAGCAGACGAAAGTTGGTTAAAATTGATGACGTCACACAGCAGTGAAGTGGTTAAATAACCACCAATATGTTGCGACAGATATTTCTACATGTATATATGATGCTTTGTGGGTGAAAACAAGTTTACCCCAAAGTCGGGTCACACATATATGTGACACGTTACTAATTAACAAAAATCTGTTACACAGAACAGAATAATCGTGATTAGTTTAGTCATGCATTCGCACGTACAGTGAATAGATTGTTCCTTCAGGTTTAAACAAAACGAAACGCAAACTTGATTCAATGAAATTTAGAAAATAACATCTTCTTAAGAATTCTGGTGATTTCTTTTTCTCTGAGTGGCAAACAATTTGGAGCCTGACCAGACGCCGGGTTACCCGGCGTCTGATCTGGCTCCAAACTGTTTGCAATTGACATAAAAAATTGAAGCATAAACGCGTGGATATGGAAAATTGAAGCATAAACGCGTGGATATGGAAAGAATAGCATCCCCTCCACTGTGTAGAATAAAAACGTGGCACTTCATACATTTCTTTCAGTTTTCGCTCATTATATTCCACAAAAGAAGTACCAAGGCTTTTGATGCTCATAAGGAAAAACAAAATTGAGTATTCATATTTGAATAACGACACTATATACATTCGTAGTAAGGTTATTAATTAACTCTTAATAAACCCTTTTCAAGCTGTTTGTCTCTCGTCATTAAGTTTTTTTCTTTTAAAATTTCCAGTATGTATATTTGAGAAAAACAGCAGACGACAATCTTAAACAGACGATATCAAAGCAGCAAAAACAATAAATATAATTGTCATGTTTGGGGAACAGCGGCAAGGGTCGTTGTGAGGAGAGAATCGTTGTTGGGAGGGCCGTTGAAGAGTGAAAACTGTACGATTTTTGTCCGTGCAAAGGGTTGAAGCAATACTAGGTCATATGTGACTAATGAAAGGTTTAACACGCCAGCTGTTTTCAGTATTATAATTAACATAATAAATGTACCCGTCAACCCAAACAAGGACGTTCTTTATGACATACATTTGATGAAGACGAATTTCATTTTGTATTGGAATGTAAACAGTTTGAAGACTTGAGAAAGAAATACATTCCGAGGTACTTCTTGATTAGGCCAAATATGTTTAAATTTGTAGAACTAATTAATAGCACGGTAGACAAGACTATTAAAAACTTATCAATGTTCGTTTATCACGCCTCTCAGGCAAAAGTAGAGTAATAATGGATATAATAATAATATTAATTAGATCTAGAAAACAGGCACAATAGTTAAAATTGTCTTTAGACATGTTGATTTTTGCTATTTGATTTTCCATATGAATGAGAATATATACATGGTTTAACATATATTAATTTTTCTATTAGGTATCTCAGTATAATTGATGTTAATCTAGTTTTCTTTGACAGTATTCTGCATTCTTTACTGTCTGTAACCTGCTAATGTTGGTGCGTGCAGCACGATTGCATTGCAGGAAGCTATATCAGGATCTTTTTGCGGTGTTGTAAGGCTGTACTCGCCAGATGGCTGTTGTTTAAATTAAACTTTAATATGCTCTCATTTTTTCATGTAAACTTTACTAAGTACACTTTGAAAAAGATCTACAGAACTATTAAAATGTTTCTTTTTCCGTGTAAATTTTCAACTTGCATTAAGCTGCAGGTTTTCTACAGTAGGCACTGACGTCACAAGGATTTCCCCAAGAATGTTAGCGGAATTCACTATGTTGTCACTTTTGACGTCACTTTTGACGTCATTCGTTACGTAATTACTTTTCTGTCGATGGATCTCACAGGTGCTTGGTGCGGTTTTGAAGTTTGGCTGCAGATATCGGAAATTAAACGTTTCTTATAGGTAGCCGGGGTTCTGGATTCTGTCGAGCACTTTTGATAGATATATAATGTTGGTTAACATATTTAAATTTAAACTATTTTATTTTGACCTATTATATGTTGTTTGATAGATCTAATTTGATCTATCTATCAGAATCTTTTTGCGATGATATCGGGCTGCACTCGTTAACCGGCTATCGTTTAAGATTCTCTCATTTTCTCACGAAAACTTTTAATTAAATCGCAGAGATCAACGGCTGAGCCGGCGAACATGACACTTGAATCTATAAGATACGGGTATTTCTGGACACATTGTTGGTGCGTGCAGCGCGATGATATTGCAGGGGGTATAAGTTCATCGCGTCAGGTTTAAATGTAATTATAGGGTTTGCGTCCCTTGGACCATAAATCAATTCTACTGACAGTTGTGAAGTTATATGCGAAGATTTCTCATTATGATAATAGAATAAATGGCTACTGTATATAATGCTTTTCATGCATTGTCATGCATTTGTTATGTCATGCATTTGTTCAGATGTTACTAGTTCTATATATTACTGAATTTGTTGTTGATACGTTGTCAGAACTATAGGTTTTATGTGGGTAGAAAAGTATGCCATAGAACTATACGTTGTGCGTTCTGTTTGGTCGTTTTATAAGTTATAAAGTTACACAAGGCTAAGTTTATATAAATAAATAGCCTACATATACACCTTCTCCGCTACAAAAACAAAACTTGTTTCCAGAGGATTTATAGTAGAGGTTCTAGATTGATGGACACAGTTTCAAGAGATAATGGAAATTTGCTCTTGGAAAAAGTTGATAAATCAAGAACGAAGTTTAGAGCTTTTGAGTTTATATTTCATCGATAACTTTAAGAGCATTGAAACAATAACAGTCTACGACTATACAAAAAGCATTTATGATAAATAACAATTAATTTGTACTTATACTTGCATTGTAAATGAGAACAGTTTCAGTATAAGATCTAGATCTAGTCACCATACAGCTTCTCTTTCAAAATATTTATTACAATAACAATTTCAAAAAGTACTGCAGCTTTGTAACTTAAGGTAGATTTTAGTGTTTGGTAAACAGAGTAACCAAAGATCAGACAGAGTCTCCATAGAAGGAACTGTCTGACCCTAGCCTGAACTGTTTGCAGATGACTTGTATCAGTCTGCAGTCTAATTATTTTTAGAACAAACTTTTTCAGGGTGGCTAGATCGCTGAAAATTTATATGTACGCATTGAAACTAGCTTGAATGATATAGATTATTTCTGTTGATCAATGTCATCTTGATGAATGTATTGAATGTGTTACCTCATGGACTTGTTAGTCTAAAGGTGGAAATAAAATCTTATCTTATCTTATCTTATCTATCTTTGATACTAACGACATAGACATAGTTCAATACAACCGGTTTAGTTACCGAAATCCGTCAACCAGTCGTTCATCTTAGGGGTTTACTGAATTATAGATATCTTTTAAAGACATTTCCCCAGTCCTTTCATGGACCCCACCCACATTGTTCTCGATAGGCGTGAAAGTAACTGTAAAGCAGTGGTTAAGTGTGCACAGCTAATGCCACTTATCTCAAGTTGTCTAGAGTGGTCCTGACATACTCACATTCAATGGTTTTTTCAACTGGATTCACCAGCGAGGGGTCTGGGACCGCCTAGGTTCTTAGCCGGTCCAAGACCTCATTGGGTGTGGCTAAGCCCTTTACAAAAAAATCGTCAGTAGTATACAGTGGAAAATACGCTATTCTTACCCATTTACGCGTTAATCTACGCGTAAGAAACGCATAGTGAACGGTTAACGAACGGTTAACGCCTACCGATTTTAACGTGTTTAAACGCAAGAAGCGAAAAGAGACGTTAATGATGAAACAGTTGTGAAACAACTATTCACAAATACTGATCAAAATCATGAGGAAAGTGACAAACTCGACGACGACATCACTCTTGTTAAGAAGCGGTTTAGCTCAACAGACAAAAATGAGGAAAATAGTGAATTTAATACTAGCAAGTTCGAAGATGATCTGCAAAGGGTGAATAAGACAAGCAATAATCAACTCAAAACGACGACTGTCGGTAAACAAAACACTTATATGACCGAAGAATGTTCGACCAAATTGAGAAATGCTGAAGAAGAGCTTTTTAAGCAGAAACGTGAAAATAAAGAACTACAAGACTCGCTTAAGGAGTTACTTGCTCAAAGCAAACTCCTGAAGCATGAAAATGAAAAACTAATTCATTTAATTGATAACAAGGACGATGAGATAAAAGTGCTTCGAACCAAAATTCAGGACTGTTCAACAAAAGAAAACAAAATTGAAAGTGCACTCGCTCAAACTAAGTCAAAGCTGATTGACGCTAATGCTAAAGTGCTAATGTTTGAGGAAGATGTATTAAAAATGAAAAACAAACTTGACATTGCTTCGAGTGAAAAGTTGAAACTCATTGAGGAAATTATGGTGCTAAGAGGGTCTTCAGATTCTATTGAACTTAAGATTGAAAAATCGGCCGAAGAAGTAGAGTTAAAGATAAAAGACTTGAAGAAAGAACTAATGAAAGAACTTGGGGATATCAAAAGTCAAATTTACAGATCAGCAGTGATAACAAATCATCAAGCCGATTCTAGAAGAGATAAAACTACAAGTAATGCACGAGATAATGAAACTGTCGGCAGTCCGATCTCAGTGATTGTAACGGAAGGTAATAACCAAAACAGAGTTCTCCACAAGAGTGATACACGTAGTAAACCGACTGCATTCATCGCGGGGGACTCCATCACACGGATCCTTAGCACGGCTAGAATGTGTGACTCAAGAGTGGATGTTAAGATAAAGAGTCACTCAGGGGGGCGAGTTAGACATGTTGAAAACACGCTAAATAAAATGGCCGAATTCGAACCCGACTTGATGAATAAACTGAACGCGATTGTTCTACATGTCGGCACCAACAACGTCTCAGACGGGGTATACAGCGAACAAATTGTAGATGATTTCAAAGACACAATTAATACCATTCACCACGTAAATACAAAGACAAAAGTTATTGTGTCGTCAATTCTTCCCCGACGGAATGATAAGCTGATCAACGAAAAGATTCAACAGACAAACAGAGCCCTAAAAGTTATGTGTGAAGAACTAGGTCACCACTTTTTGAATAACGACCTGAAGTTTGTGAAAGCGTCTTGGTTATATCGGGATAATATTCATCTGAACCCGAAGGGCGGAAAAATCCTCGGAACGAGCATAAGAAACGCAGTAGACACCGTTCTTGGTCTACAATCTTCAACGTCCGTCGCTGACAATGAAAAAACTAATTTTCGCAATGGGAGGTTTCCAGGGAGGAGTGGGCGTTATCCGGACAGGGAAATGGTTTTCATGCCAGTGTCACCGCACTGGACGAGGAGACAGAGTCCATGGGATTTCAGCAACCATGCATGGTATTAAATCGGACTTCAACAGTAAATAACTGTGACACATTTCTGAACTGTGTAAATGATAGTAGTCCACCGATTTTATCTTCTTTATATGAAGTTTATAGCGATAAATTCGATCTATTCAATTTTCAAGAAATTTTGATGAAGAATTGCTTATGTCCTGCGTTTGATGTTGATTGTTACAAATGTTTAATCTATGAAGCTCGCATACTCTCCTTTAGTATCTATCACATATGCCACACTTATTCAACTGTTTGTCCTATAGATTCAGATGACAAGTATGAGGTTGGTAGTCAATGCAATTATAACGACCCCTCAGTACTAATCAGAAGTGTTCGGTATTTTATTAAACAAATGAGTAATACCATTCACAATTCTGTTCTTGAAAATGAGAGCTCGGAAATGATTTACAATTGTACTGGTGCCATAGCTGCTAATGTATTAGAACCTGAAGTTACCTCGCATTCTTTAAATGACAAATGGTTTGGCAATAGAGGACTAAATATTTTACATCTAAATATTCACTTTTTATATCCAAAATTAGATGAAATTAAATTGTTAATATGTCAGCAGAAGGTAGATATTTTGTGCCTTTGTGAAACATTTCTAAATGAGACGTTTAGGGATACCGAATTGTCAATTGATAACTTTATTTTATTTCGAAAAGACAGGTGCTCACATGGTGGAGGATTACTAATTTACGTGAGAAATGATATACCATGTATTCGACGCCATGATATTGAAAATGATTCTTTGGAGTCAATTTGGCTTGAGGTAAAAATACCGAATTCAAAAGCGTTTTTATTATCTAATGTTTACAGGCCTCCTTCATCCAAAATTCAGTGGCTATTGGATTTCAATGTTACTGTAGACAATGCTTTAACTGACGAAATAGAGTGCATAATTGTTGGAGATTTTAACATTGATGTGCTCAGTGAATGTCCTCAGTCTAAAACATGGCTTGACCAGATGCAGGCGGTTAATTTTACTCAGCTAGTTAAATGTCCAACACGTGTAACTCAGGTATCTTCAACATTGATCGATCATGTCTTTTCTAATGTTCCTGATCATATAGTTCATGTGTCTGTCCCGTTATTCTCCATTAGTGATCACTTTCCGGTATGCATAACTAGAAAAGTGTCTTCAAACTACCAACAAGGTCCTGTTCACAAAACGATCTCATATAGGTCTATGAAACACTTTAATGTATCTCAGTTCCTTGATGACATGTGTAATCAACCCTGGTCAAATATTAATTTAATTGAAGACATTGATGAGGCGGTCGAAAAATTTATTGATATGTTTAAGTCGGTCATAGACTCACATACGCCTCTCCGGAATAAACGCGTGAAAAGGAATAACCAACCTGGCTGGTTTAACAACGAAATTCTCCAGGCAATAAAAATGCGTGAATTCTACCATAAAAGATCCGATATCGATAATTATAAAATATGGAGACAAACAGTTAAACGCCTTATTCTAGATTCTAAAACACAATTTTATCATGATACTATTAATTCTAATACCCACAACCCGAAACTTCTTTGGAATAGTCTGAACACACTAACGGGTATGAAGACAAAAATTCAAACTAGTTTTATAAATGATGCAGATGGTGAACCGATAACATGTCCGAGCACTACTGCAAATGTCTTCAATGACTATTTTGCTTCTGTGTTTAAGAGTTTTCAGAGTAACTCCTCTAGTAATAGTCACTGTATGGTCAATGCTTCAGCTGATCATGTCAACTGTCCTAGTTTCTCAATTCCAACTGTATCACTTCAATTTGTTGAGCAACAACTCACTTCGTTAGATTGTAAAAAATCAACAGGATCGGATGGAATAAGCGCTAGATTTTTAAAAATATCAGCATCCATAATAGCTCCAACACTCACACAATTATTCAACCGAAGTATACTATGTAGTTTGTATCCAAAAGTTTTTAAGAAAGCTAAAGTAACTCCTATTTACAAGAAAGGTCCTAAAGAAGAAAAGTCGAATTACAGACCAATTTCAGTTTTACCAATCATTTCCTTGATTTTTGAAAGACATGTTAGTTCTTGTTTAAAGCAATTCATAGAAAACAACAACTTTTTCTACTCTAGGCAATCAGGTTTTAGGTCCAATCATTCCTGTCAGACTGCCTTAGTAAAATTAATAGATGACTGGATTGCAGCCATTGATAGTAATGAAATTGTAGGTTCAATCTTCTTAGATCTGTCTAAGGCTTTTGACCTGGTTGATCACATGATCCTCCTTGAAAAATTAAAATATTTCAATATTGACCAAAAGACATGTGCATGGTTTTCTTCATACCTGCATGATAGATCTCAACAAACGCATGTATCTGGAGTAACCTCGCAGCTTACTTCTGTTTTATCTGGTGTGCCCCAAGGCTCAGTCTTAGGTCCTCTTTTATTTTTGATATTCATAAATGACCTTCCATCTGCATGTACACATTCTGTTGCTGACATTTTTGCAGACGACACAACGCTGTCAGTACACAATGCTTCTCTCAACTTTGTAGCAAACTCGTTGAGTAAAGATCTTTTTAACGTTAATGATTGGTGTGAAAAGAACAAAATGTCAATAAACGTTGCAAAAACTAAATCCATGTACATTACCTCAAGATCAAAATCCGCAGGCATTCAGAATATTGCTCTTCCAATCCCATTTGGTAATGATGAAATCCATTGCAGTCGTGAGGAAAAGTTACTCGGTGTCACCTTTGATGTATTTTGATCTTTTGATAGCCATATTAACAATGTTCTTAAAAAGTGTAACTCCTTATTATACCTCCTCTCCAGAATCAAAGTGTTTCTAACTATACCATTGAGAAAAATGTTTTTTAACTCCTACATCTTACCTCATCTCGACTATTGTTGCGTTATTTGGGGAAACTGTTCTATATCGCAAGAACAGAAAATCATTCGTTTTCAAAAACGTGCAGCAAGGCTTATCCTTAATAAAGATAAAACTGCCCATTCAGCTGATCTCTTCAAAGAACTTAATTGGATGACTTTTCCGGAAAGAGTTACATTTCACAAAGCTACTCTTATGTTCAAAGTCTTCAAAGGTTTGACACCTGTATATTTATATGATTTGTTCACACTAAAGTCAAATGTGCATGATAGAAATTTAAGGTCTTCATCAAATTCTCAGTTATATTCTCCAAGACCAAAGTCTGAATTTTTCAGGAGGTCGTTTGCCTATTCTGGAGCTATGGTTTGGAATAACTTACCTTTGAACATAAGAAATGCTCAATCACTTGCCTCATTTAAAACTTCATACCTTAAATGGGTTAAATTAAACAGATAGTATAGTCACTTATAATGCTTCATAATGCTTCAAAATGCAATACAGTGATGAAAATTTGCTGCTCAGGGGTGAAGTGTCATTTCCCACTATAGTTTAAATTTATATAAACAAGTTAGATTACTGTTCAGGAAATTATTACAAGGCGTCAAGGTTTCTATACGCCGCATATTGTAGTTTGCAGCTGATGTAAGTTGTTCTTAACGTTAATATGGCTTTATATCACTATTCCTAAGGTGCCAGTCTAACCATCGCATTCCTTGACCCATTACCGCATATCGAAGCGCCGTTAAGTGCATTCAATTTGTGCAGTCATAATTATTTACAAAAAATTTAATTAGAATGTTTGCTATATATCTTAGCAACTTAAGGCTGGCTGAAAAAGCTTAATGCATCTTAAGGCGCATTCTGCTTTACTTTCAACCTGCTTTAAGTGATCACCTGTCTTCAAAACTAGAGCTATGCTTTGTGCGGTAAGGGGTTATTGTTGCGATGGTTTCATGTAGGCTTTGTTTTGGCTGCTGAGCCCCTGATCGGCTGTTTCAATATTAACCTTTAGCCCGCTAATTATGTCGATAGTAGTTTTTGCTGAAAGTGTAGACCCAGATGAGATACTTCCTTATGAAGCTCTCTGATCAGAGTATACATTGTTTGCTAGGAGAAGAAATGATTCTGTAATAGATAACATTCTAAGTTTTCAAATACATTGTATTCTACTTTTAAATAAATGGTTTGAATAGTATCCATCAAATGAATTATGGTATGCGCTAAGGGTTAATGACTGATCAAGGCCTTAGCTACTTGTAAGGGCTTCTATGTATATAAGTTATGATAGAAATATGGATATTGATCAAAACCTACATGTTGCTTTAACCCTTTACTACATAGATATGTTTCATGAAAAGTGTTTTATGTTCTCTAGTAGATGGTAGCTTAAAGCGGGTTTAAAGTAAAACAGAGTGCACATTTAGGCTCATTTTGGTTTACTTTCAACCTGGTTTAAGTGGTCACCTTTCTTCAATATTAGAAATATACCATGGAGTAAAGGGTTTGAAGTATATTTGGTATATTCCTTCCCGTTTGTTATGAAATTTCATTGATCTAGATCTTTGCTATTTGTTAAATCGTCGTTTTGTTTGGGCTTTATATTGCCTCTACCTATTCAATCTTCATGTATAGATAACAAATCTTGAATTCTCAGAATGATACTTTTACATTAACATTTTCAGCTTAATCTTTAAAAGTCTTTAAGTAAACAGAGTAGTCCCTGTGGAGAGCTCCTACAGGAACTGTCTTTTCAGGGTCCACTCTGTTTGCAAAGGTTTAAAATAATATTGATTTGTAATTGTGTTCCTTCGTGTTGTATATATGTTAATTTTGTTTGTGGACCATATTGAAAATTGGTTTGTTTGTTGATACCAAATATGTAATCCACATGAAATAAAGTCGTTATTATTATTATTATTATTATTATAATAAACGGTTATCCCAGAGATGTTGCGATTGGTGCGTCAGTTTTCCGTTTCACGTGGAGATTTTGGATTAACGCGACCAGATATCGATTTTTCAGCATCTGATCTGCACCACAGCTTAGATCCAAATTAGACACCAACTTACTAAGCATATGATCCGGAGCAATGCTTGGATCAGATGTCAAATTACTAAGTGTCTGCTTTGCATAAATGTTTGGATCCAGATCAGATGCTGAGTTACTATGAACATGCGGAATTCCAAATAGTACGTGTGACATGTATTCAATTTACAAATATCACAGGGCAGGTCGCTAAGAGTGTTGCGTCACAAACCGGATATGGGGTAACAAAACTTCGGCTTATCAAAGTAAGTTTCCTAATTGGGGTAAACCCAGGTTTAACCCCCCAGTGGTAGTTAATGATTAATTTATAATTAATTATTGATTGCTGCTGACCGTACCAAGGCGGGCTCCTATGTTCACTTTGCTTTATGTTTGTCTTGCGTGTTGTTTTCTATTTAGTGTGTAGATGAAGGAATGGGATTGTGCGTGTGTGTGTTTGTTATGGTTTGACTGTGTGTGTATTCTGCTTGAGAGGTGGGTGTATTGTTTGTGTTGCGTTTCCTGCTTGAGTATTTCGTATTTATTTGATCAGCCAAATAAACCAAATCATATCTGCATCAAAGTAAAAAAAATATCTGTAAAGTTCGAATACGGATGAGGCTCCTGAAACTCGGCATCTCATCTAGATACAAACTGAAAATGAAATAACTACTCGGCGTTTCATCTACATCCAAATCGCTAGTATTAAACTATAATGAAATGTAATTGGGTTAATTCAAAGCTGTCAGTTTGGATCCTGATGTTATGCCGATCTGTACAGCCAGGCGTCTGATCTGGATTCAAACCGTTTGCATAGAAATCAACATGGAAGGAATTATTATAATAAATATCAAACAGAAAGAATCTCAGTGAGACGCCGAGTCACTCAGCATTATGATCGAGATCCAAACTTTCTGAATTTATATAATTGCTATTGGCCTAAACCAGTTTAGATCCTGATAAACATGTCAATAGAAAATGTTTTGAAAAATCGCATTACAAAATGAGGTTTATTGCGAAAATGCATGATGAGGAACAGTTTTTATTTGATCTTGACTATTTCAAACGCGTCTGATCAGGCTTTAAACTGTTTGCCGCCCAGGTTAAAATCAACATTCAGAATGGTCAAGAAGTTGTAATTTTCTTCATTTTACTGCTATGCGTTTGCGTTTAGTTAGCGTTTAAACGGGAAAGAATAACTTTTTATCCACTGTAGCCATATAAATTTATTAAAATTATGGAGTTATGGTTATTGAAGGTACCGTAAGCCTTACAGTGGAGAAAATGTTATTCTTTCCCAATAAACGTGTTTTTAAAAGCTAAAACTATTATTTCCAGTGCAAATAGTTTGAAGCTAGATCAGACGCCGGGTAACCCGGCGTCTGATCAGACTCCAAACTGTTCAAAATGAAAAGTCAGAATTGTCAAAAAGTTGTCCTTTTCTACAATTTTAGTGTTTTGCGTTTGCGTTTTGTTTGCGGTTAAACGGGAAAGAATAACGTTTTCTCCACTGTACCGTAAGCCTTACCATGCTAAATTGTCGTTTTGCTTCCAAAAAATTCGAACTTTGATAAGTTAATGTTTTCTTAAACTGAAGAAAAGTTTAATATGAGTGAAAAACAGTTTGGATGCAGATCAGACGCTGCGTGACGCGGCGTCTGATCCGGATCAAAACTGTTTAAAAATGTTAGTCGAATTATGTGGATTCCCTGGCGTACCGACGTATAGGTGTAGCTACGCGCCTCATTTGCTAAGACCGACAACACTGACAATAATTTTGCAAACAGTTTGGATTCCAATCATACGCCGCATTATTTCTTAATATGAGTAAAAACGCATAACAATCCAAATTTTATGAGCAAAACAGACGAAAAAGATAAGTTAACGATAACAGGTATGGCAGCGACTCTGTTAGACGGGCTGTGACATGAGCGACAAGATGACAATGAAAGGGTTAATAAAACCACAGCGCTCCCTCCCTACAACGGCCCTCCCAAGAACGACCCCTCCTTACAACGACACTTGCCGCAGTTCCCTAATCAGGAAAATTATGTCTAACGCTTTTACTGCTGTAATATCGTCTGCTTAAAGTTGTCGTCTGCTGTTTTTCTCAAGTTTATATATTAAACATTTTTGCAGAAAAATAACTTAATAATGAGTGACAAACAGCTTGAATCCAGATCAGACGCCGCGTTACGCGGCGCCTGATCTGGATTGAAGCTGTTTGCAAATGTAAACAAATGTCCCTCCCTATAACGACTCCCTCCGAACAACGCACACACTTTTTGTCCCCCATAGGGTGTCGTTGTATAAGTTACCCAATAAACCCTTTCACTGCCATGTTTTTTGTGAGATTTTTACTCCTTCACCGTTTCATTGTCGTCTGCTTCTTTTTATTTGTCTGCAGTATGACTTACGTAATTTCAGAAAAAAGTGACAAACAGTTTCTATCCGCGTAACGCGGCGTCTGATCAGGATCAAAATTGTATTCAAATGCGCTTTATGACATCATTGAGAATGAAAGGACAATCTGTTGCCAACATGCTTTCAAACCGTTTCTAAGGACAAAATTACCCACTGCTTTCTTGTCAATGGACTAAGGTCTTACCTTTTGCAAGCTGCCAGCAAATTTGGGCTGTCTATTGCAAACAGTTTGGATCCAGATGAGACGCCGAGTTACTTGGCGTCTCATCTGGAGTCAAACTGTTTGAAACTCTGATAATATTTTCTTTAACGGAAATGCATGGAAATCAACTTGGAGTTTTAAGCAGATGATGAATGGTGCAGACGACAATTACGAAGTGTTTAGAGGGCTAATTACGAATATACAAGTCGTTACCGATTCTTTAGAATGTTTTGTATAAGAAATGGCGGTCCAATCTTGTACAGTGGAGAAAGAATTATTCTTTCCCTTTTAAACGCAAACGTACGCAAACGCAAAACGCTAAAACGTAGAAAAATACAACTTTTGGACAATTCTGATAATTTATGTTTATTTTGGTGGCAAACAGTATGGAGCCTGATCAGACGCCGGGTTACCCGGTGTCTGATCTGGCTCCAAACTGTTTGCACTGCAAATAATAGGTTTAGCGTAAAAGCGCTAATTGGGAAAGAATAACGTTTTCTCCACTGTAAATACACTGTGCTCTACATGAGCTGGTTTATATATAAAGAGGGGCGAAGATTTTTCTCTCCATTGCTATACTTAGATTCAAGGAACACTATTTATACGAAGCTACTTAGATTGTCACGATGAGGTTGGCGCCAATACTATGTTTAGTTGTAATCTGTGCATTGCTGATGAGTGCAGAAGCACGGAGACGCAAGAAAGGTACGTTTTACTTTAGAGAAGACCATTCTTTCTCAATACCTACGTGAATTATTACCTTTTTGCATGCTAGCGGTGGATAATTTTGTCAAAGAGATAACCTTTGCAAACAGTTTGGATCCTGATGAGAGGCCGCGTCACGCGGCCTCTCATCATTATCCAAACTGTTTGACACTATGACCCTGTTTTTGAAAGAAAATTTGAACATTCAATTTTTAGAACAGGAGCAGACGACAATAATTGTAGACGAAAAAATACACAGAATGTACAGAGTTACACAACAGTTACCTGTGTCCATTGTAAATACTTTGGAGTTAGATCAGACGGAAGGTCACTCGGCGTCTGATCAGGCTCCAAATTGTTTGCCACTTAGACGGAAAATGGCGTCATATGACCATCTCATGTGTCGCGGTGCCGTAAACCCCAACTCAATCAGTCAATAGAAGGAAGTGTATTCGTAAGAACTTTCAAAACGTTATCCGTTTTTCTACATTTTTTTGCATATATAATTCTTCTGGTATAACAATAATAATAATGATAATAATAATAATGATAATTATAATTGCGTTTTCGCTTCGTGTCGAGTCATGTAATACATGTAGTAAAAACAATGCAATTTTCAGATATTGCTCTGAGGTGTGCACTATATATGTATTATATCGTTTATGAAGAGGCACACAGCTATCACTAAACTAACGCTACCATGTATGTTGACATGGGTTACCCGTCGTTTGGTAACAACTGTTTGCCACTGAGATAAATATTAACATTCAGAATTTTTAAAATCAAGTTGCCATCTTTAACATTTTATCTCATTCAAACGTTTAAAGTCCCATTGTGTTTTCAGACCTTTTTTCTATGTCTAAAATACAACAAAGGTTAATAATAATGTTTGAACATTCTTGTGGGCCAAGCCGATCCTTGGAATGTTGAAAACAGACCTATATCACCAAAAAGGGTGGTTTAAAACCGTAACAAACCGAAAGTAAAACTTCTGATATAAATAGCACTATGTTTTGATGTGTCATGTGACATGGCCGGAAGTTGTGGAGATAACAAAAAAGGCGGACAACGCGAGTTCAGCTTCTTGTTTTGGTAAGTGTTTGAGCTTATATTATCGATCATTCAAACCGATTAAAGATACTAACAGAAGAATGTGTTCAATTATGATGAATCGTTAAACGTGTTAATCATCTGGCATTGAGTTTAAGCCTTACAGACTCAAAAACTCAGTACAAATCACCAAAATGTAGTGAGAGGCGCCCAACGGGGCGAAATCATATTTGAATATGCGTAATTTCTTCTTCTTTCATTAATGTGCCGGGTCCACCCTGGGCAACTTTGGTCATGTATTTGGTTTATCTTTTCGAATATCTCCACAAAGAAAGACCTGATCGGCCGTACCGAAAAGTACGGAATGTAACAATCTGAATTATGTTGAGACCATTTGATCCGGCTCAGCAGAGCCTCTATACGATCCTGAAGGATCCCGGCTCCTTTATTGGAAGAAGAAGAAGAATTAATACGTCGTAGAATCCTATCAAAGAGAAATAGGGGAAAAATGTCCGCCCGAGGTGGGATTCGAACCCACGACCACCTCAACACTAGTCCGGCGCTCTACCGGCTGAGCTAACTGGGCGGTCTATCGACCCCACCTCCACAGCCACTACATTCCTCCCCCTTCACTTTTCAGAGCCTAACCCAGCTCTCACGAAGACCGAATGACTCCCAGGCCCGGACCGTCAAACACTTCTGACACCATTAAAGTGAAACAGGGGAAAAATGTCCGCCCGAGGTGGGACTCGAACCCACGACCACCTCAACACTAGTTCGGTGCTCTACCGAGTACCGACTGAGCTAACCGGGCGGTTTATCGATCCCACCTCCACAGACACTACACTATTAAGGCTTGTACACGATGGTGAGAAGTGACGCCAATATATTATTGATGATGATCTCACCAATGTTGATACAGATTAAAGAATGAATTTATTATGAATGATTTATCGTACATTAGGTAGATTCTATACAAATTGACAGCACCGGGGAACTTTAGTTGAATAAAATATAAAGGTAAAGGTTTTGTTTATAATAGTGCCAACCCTATTGAAAGGGCCGGCGA
Source organism: Gari tellinella (assembly GCA_922989275.2). Taxonomy (NCBI): domain Eukaryota; kingdom Metazoa; phylum Mollusca; class Bivalvia; order Cardiida; family Psammobiidae; genus Gari; species Gari tellinella. Next base: position 6,832,002 of record OV277870.1, on the reverse strand, counting down.
TGTCATCAATTAGAAATCACCTCCCTTGGGTCAACCAATGCTTGAAAAGGCTAATCAGGAAACGTAATTGGGCATTTAGTAAAGCAAATAAGACACACAAACCTTCAGATAGGAAAAAATTTGTCAAGAAAAAGATAAAGGAGTCTTATAACCACTATCTCGAAGACATCTTAAATTTTGACGATACCGACTCATCTCAGACCAAGAAACCAAACACCAAAAATATATTTTCACTCATTAAACATTCCACACAAGACTCCCCAACATTACCACCACTAAAAGCTGAAAATAAGTTCTCCTATGAAGACAAAGCCACAGCTCTAATTTCTAAACAATCAATTTAAATCAGTTTTCAGCCCAAAATCACCGTTAAAGCTATTGTCTCTGTGCCAAATGAAACTTGACAATATCTCCAGCTCCACAGAAAATAATGGTCAACATTTCCCGGACATGTCAGAGATACTGATAGATGGTAAAGGAATTACCAAACTCCTACAAAACCTAAATCCTCACAAAGCTTGTGGTCCAGACAACTTACTGAAAAACCTAGCAGAGGAACTGTCACCTATCCTAAAACACATCTTCCAAAAGTCAATAGATAATGGCACCCTAGCTCGTATGGTGGGTTTCTTTTCGAATATGTACTCAAGGCAACATGGCCATGATATTTGGTTGTTTTTCATTACCATAGAAGAAATAAGAGAATAACTTCAGAAAAATTGGAAGGGGGGGGGGTAACTTTGGTTGAATATTATGAACAGAAGAAGATATTTTTAATAACGTTCGGTTTGATTTGTCCTTAGCTTGGCAACAATGAGCTGGCTGGCAACCAGTGGTACCCCTGTCTTGAGCAGATAATACTACATATTTGGTGAATGATGCAAACTCACTTTCATCAAGTATGTAGGGGGACCAAGAACCTTGGACAAATTAATATTGACAGTAAATTTCAGCTATACAGAGTGAACCCATAATGCATTGTAATACAAACATTAAATGTAGTTACATTGTAGATGAAGTCAGAGCCTTTTGTTATTTTGCAGAATAACAATTTGGTCAATCATTATCCAGGAAAATGTTGATCTTTCCATTGCTCCTAATGAGATCGAACTAAAATTAGTAATCTATGTACCTCAACTAATGGTCCGATCCGAACCATGCTTAAATAGCATGGTTATGTATGGGCCGGCAGTTGGCGAGAATGGCAGATCGCTTTCTGTAGAGTACCAATATTAATATTGACCTCATCTCATTAGTAAGTCAAGCCCCAGTCTAGATGCCTTTAGGGTGGGACTGGGAGCAGTCACATACTAAGCACTGAGAGCTTGCTTTTAACTTAACTTTGCACCCTGTTTAAGTATATTCTTTATACTTTTGTTTTTATCTATCTCTTATCTTCGATCTCTTAATTTTTATGTAACACTTTACTAACACTGTCTTTCCCAGACAACGTGCCTCCCAATCATAATGTTAAGGTGTAAAATAAAATTAATTAATTTACACCTCTAATTTATGCCTCCAAATACAATGTAACATGTAGTTCAATTTTTACAGTCAATAATATGCTCCATAAGAAATATATTCCATATCCTAGCAGGTGGTAGCTTAAAGCAGGCTAAAAGTTAAAAGCAGCAAGTGCCTTAACCCTTTCACAGCCAACTCTTTTGTGAGAATTTTACCCTTACAACGTTTCATTGTCATCTGCTTCAATTTTATTGTCTGCAATGTCGTTTCAATGTTTAAAAAAAAGGCAGTATGACTGAAGAAATTTCCAAACGAGTGTCAAACAGTTTAGATCCTGATCAGACACCTACCGCGTGAAGCGGCATCTGATCAGGATCCAAACTGTTTGCAAACATGCTTTAAAGTTTTAAGCGTCAATGAGAGCGAAAGGGTTAAGGAGCATTCTGCTTTATTTTTAATCTGCTTTAAGTGGTCATCAATCTTCAAAACAAGAAGCAGGCTATGGAGGTAAAGGATAAACTATGTAAAGGGTTCTAAACCTAAGTAAGATGAAACTAAAGAAGAAAACTCCCTTTTGGATTTTCTGCTTTAATTTCATTTTGCTTTCAGAAGCAAACTACCTCAAGTATAGTTGATGTAGATGATTTACACATGTATAAGGTTATGGTGGAAAGGGTAAATGCTCAGGGAGCCCACTGAACTGGGTATTCACTTTTTGCATATAAGCAAGTGTACTATAGTTACTACTATTTACAGGTACTGTAGTGTTGTAACCATGTAACTGTAAGTTTAATATGTAGCCCCGCCTGCTAGCAGACTGATGCCTCTCAAATAGCATTCATAATGTTCCGATTCATAAAGCTTGATGTTAACATGTGTAGAATTGTAGTTAGCTTTAGATATTAAATAGTACTTTAAAGAGCATTCCTTATGCATCAACCCAAGACGCATCAATCTTACAGGTACACTGTAAAAGACTCATTTCTAGAATTAAATGTATTAACTCGTTCACCCATAAAACATCAAGTGGACATTTCCAGTTTCCAATTAAGCCATGTCCATTATGATTTTTATATATCGCAAACTCATAAACAGTGCAGACCATGATCAGAGTTGTGCTTTAGGAGCACCCTTATCAGTGTATACACTGTTTAAATAAGACAAGTGAACTTTTCACAGGTACACTGGTTAATAACTATGAGTATACATGTACTCATTTCTAGGGTTCAATGGGTTAAGCAGTCATCTGTTTTAAACACTGATAAAGTTCTTTGAAGGGAAAGTTTAGTACTAAAGATGGTTAGTTCTTCAAGTTTTACAAGTTAAAGACACACAAAACAAATATTGATGATCATTGTTGGAGATACAAAACAACAAAACTTAAATACACAAATGTAATATTTAATTAAATTGGATCAGCACACGCTCAATGGAAAAATTGTTTTTCTAACTGGTATCATTGGTATGACTTATAAATCATTCAAAATACAGTTCAATGAATGTCATAGACTGTCCCGGTGTATTATCCTTGAAGATGCTCTCTGTTGTTGCAACATCTGTGTTGATGAATCTGAAATAAAAATAAAAGATTATAACAATTTTGTGTACTACTGATATATTTCCATATACAGTAATAAGCCTCTCTCAAACAAAGGATAATTGATTATGTAAAAGATATGTTACAGCTTAAAGGGACTCGCAACCGGATGGTGTACTTGTCAAAATAAAATTAAATACTCAAATAAAAGCAAATTTGTGACATTATTTGGCCTCTGACATTAAAAAAATATGATCAGTCCAAATAAAGTCTCAAGAATCGTCACCGAATCTTAAGTTTTTTAAGATATCTTCCATCGTTTTTCTATAGCGTCAGCTGACGGTATAATTGTTGTTGTTGTTTCTCTACACGGGCTCAGACATAAACCCGAGCCGAATAAAGTACTATCAATCGCTACCAGTGAAGTACGTTAATTTGCTACCATTTATATAGAGAGCGGTGGTAGCCGAGGTGTTAAAGGCGTTTCCTCATTTTTAGCTCACCTGAGCCAAAGGCTCAGGATGAGCTATTGTGATCCCATGCCGTCCGTCATCCGTTCACATTTTCAAACAATATCTCCTCAGAAACCACTGACCCGATTTAACCAAACTTTGTCAGAAGCATCAGTGACAAGGGGGAACGAAATCTTGTTCAAATATTTTGGCTAGAGTTATTCCCCTTGCTGTGTGACCAGGTTTTCTAACATGACCGTATAGACAACTTTTAATGCATAAGAAAATCTTAAAAAATCTTCTTCTCAGAAACCCAATGGCCCAGACCTTTGATATTTGGTATGTATCAATTCCTAATGATTTTCTAGCAAGATTGTTCAAATTTTGACCCTGGGGCCAAAAATGGCCCCTCCCTGGGGCTTATCAGTTTTTCTTAGGAAAACCTTTAAAAATCTTCTTCTCTGAAACTATATGGCCTAGATCATTAATATTTGACATGTAGCTTTGCCTTATGGTCCTCTACCAATATTGTTCAAATTATGAGCCCCGGGTCAAAATTGGCTTCACCCCGGGGCTTATCAGTTTTACATAGAATTTATAGGAAAACTTTTAAAAATCTTCTTCTCTGAAACTGTAGGGCCCTGATCTTTAATATTTGACATATAGCTTTTCCTTGTGGTCCTCTACCAAGATTGTTCAAATTTTGACCCCGGGGCCAAAAATGGCCCGCCCTGGGGCTTATCAGTTTTTCATAGGAAAACCTTTAAAAATCTTCTTCTCAGAAACCGTATGGCCTAGATCATTAATATTTGACATGTCAGACCATGTGTAGAAAGTTGACAGTAAAGTAGAATGCACCTATGCCCGCCACCAATTAGAATATTGCTTTTAGTTTATGCTTTTTGGTGGATTACTAGGAAATAGCAGTGGATTATCACTTGATAATTTCACTGTTTGAAGCAGTGGAATTATCGTTGCCAGCGGCGTAGCCAGGCTTGAACGAATGTTACGCACGTCAGGGGGAGGGTGCGGGAGGGGGAAACCCCCTCCTGCTGGTGGGGGTCCGGGGGGCCTCCCCCGGGAGAAAAAAGTAAATTAGAAGTAAAATGGTGAGCTCTGAAGTGTGTTTAGAGGGATTTGGAGCACTGAATACGATCTATGAGAACTATACAAATGTGTCCAACATATAATTAAATTTTGTGATTAGCGTTTTTTTCTGCTAAAATAATTTGACTTTTAGCCGCGCGAGTGGTATATACAAGAAGCACTGTAGTCTTTTATGATGTCGACTTAAATTTGTAGTTGTTGAGATCCTGAGTTTCCGAAACTCGAACTTGAAAAATGCAAGTGGGGGTTCGGGGGTCCTCCCCCGGGAGAAAAATGGAAATAAGAACTGAAATGGTGAGCTCTGAAGTGTGTTTAGAGGGATCTGGAGCACTGAATACGATCAACGTGAACCAAACAATTGTGTTCAAAGCTCCGTTATAACATAACAATAAATTTAGTGATTAACATTTTTCCCGCTATAATAATTTGACTTTGCCGCACGAGAGGTGCATGAAGCACGGTATTTATTTTTCATGATGCTGATTTAAATTTGTAGTTGTTAAGATCCTGAGTTTCCAAAACTCGAACTTGAAAAATGCAAGTGGGGGTCCGGGGGTCCTCCCCCGGAGAGAAAAATGGAAACAAGAACTGAAATGGTGAGCTCTGAAGTGTTTTTTTGAGGGAATAGGGACACTGAATACGATCAACGTGAACCATACAATTGCTTTGAAGGCTCTGTTTTATTAGACACAACCTTATTTTGTGACTAATTTTTCCACTGCTAGAACTATTTGACTTTACGACTCACGAGAAGTACACGAAACACTGTAGAAGTTTTTCAGGCTGTCAACTTTCTAGTAACTAAGTTCTTTATTTTCTGAAACTTGAACTTGACCGATGAAATTGGGGTCCGGGGGTCATCCCCCGGGAGAAAAAATCGAAATAAGAACTGAAATGGTGAGTTCTGAAGTGTGTTTGTAGGGATTTTGGACACTGAATACGATCAATGTGACTAACCTATATATTTCCAAGAACTTTCGACTTTTAGACGATTTAGGTATACATTGTACGTACGATCCACATGTATATGAACTATGAACAATTGTTGGTGGGGGATTTTAGGCACTAAATACGAACTATGTGATCCATACAATTTTCTTCAAAGGTTCGTTATATAAGACATAACATTATATAACTATTTGACTCAATGTTTAGACGCACGAGAGATACATCTAGCAGATTACATGTAGCACCGTAGGTTTGAGCTGCCATCTTTGTAGTTACTAAGTTATTGGTTTTCTAAAACTTGAAATTGATCAATGCTGGAGGGGGGTCCGGGGGTTCTCCCCCGGGGAGAAAAATGGAAATTAGAACTGAAATGGTGAGCTCTGAAGTGTGTTTGAAATCTTCATTTTAGACTTTAAGGTCTAACCCCCCTTAGCCTTCGGTTTTTATGCCATTTTTGGCCATGTTTGATTTTTCATTTTTCAAACTGATGTTACGCACGTGCTTCGCCACTCGTGAAAATATAACATCTGATGTTCACTCAATGGATTAAATTCTTATCTTTGTAACACTGAAAAAACAACCCAGTTATCCTCTATGTCATTTTTCATTTCTGGCAAAAACACCTCACCAAAAAGCTGGAAGGTGCTCAACGTGCAGCAGCCAGATTTTAAATGATCACATGTATCCCAGGTTAGGTTTGACTGTACTCCATTGTTCAATTTGATGATCATACAGACTATAGATAGTCTTTTACATCATGCTGTAGTCTGTATCATTGCTCACTATTTCCAGCATGTACATGTATATGTACTTGTCAGTGGCCAGTGAGAGAGTGAGTTTGGCAGGTGAACTCATACAGGGGTAAATGCGCTATTCCTACCCATTTACGCGTTAAAGTAATCTATGCGTAAGAAACGCATAGTGAACGGTTAAATAACGAACGGTTAACGCCTAACGATTTTAAAGCGTTAATAAATGATTATACCAGAGATGTTGCGATGGGTGTGTCAGTTTCCGTTTCACACGGAATGTGCCTTAACTTAAAGCGCCTTTTGATTTACTTTTCAAGAAATGGCTAGGAAACGCGTTTAACGAAACGGATAATAAACGCGTAAAGTGGGTAGGAATAGTGTATTTACCACTGTATAATGCACGAGTCAGTAGTTCTCTGCATGGTTTTCACATGACACTAATGTTAACGTGCAATATATCTGCACCATGGATACTAATGGACATTCTGACTCCATTCTCCCATCCTTAAGGTTGATAAATAGAATGCATTAACTTCTGTTTGAGACTTTGATAAGTTAGTTCTCTACCTCATCCGACCAGCTGATCTTTTGTCTACTATAAGCTGATAAACATACCAAACTCCACCAGGGTTTCTTACTCTATTTACAGGCTACCCTGGTTACATATAGATTATACAAGTAACACACTGTCCCAAAATGAATGATTAAATACTCTACACTGGAATACATTTATATGATTAGAATCGTAACAACAAATTGAAACCTCATCCCTAATGATCTACAAGATACAACACCAACAGTCTATGCCTATCAATCAGCTGTCTATTGATATATATGAGCCATGTCATGAGAAAACCTGCCTTATTGCATTTCAAACAGTGTAGAACAAGATGCTGGTATTGGTCAATACTGTTTGACACCCCCAGGCATCTTAACCATTTTATGTAGCTGTATTATAATACTAGAATGGTGTTTGGCTGTGTAGACCAAACTCAGATACAAAAAATATGTTTTTCTACAGGGCTGCCATTTCTCCGATTCTTTTTACTAACGCTTGAAATAGGGAATAAAAGCAGACAGCAAATGTTTACCCTATCCCCCATAAAAGCGCCTTTAAGGGCATTTAACTTATCATTTCGCTGAAGGAAAAGAGTTCCAATTTATACAGTCATAAACATGTGCGTACTATTAGAAGGTTTTTCTATATCCTAATAGATGATAGCTCAGAGCAGGCTCAAAGAAAAGCAGAATGCGCTTTAAGGCGCATTCTGCTTTATTTTCAACCTGCTTTAAGTGATAACCTGTCAAAATTAATACAGGCTATGGGGTAATGGTTTAAGCAGGTGACGTCATAGTACTGAATGATGACATCATTGCTGAGGACAGGGTTATAACACATGTATATGTCTTGTGTTTTTATCCTTCTTGTAGCCAACATACGAGGTGGAAGGAACCAGCTCTTAAACGCACGTAAGTTTCCGTATGATGGTTCCCCTTTCTACGCGGGTAACGGCTGTATGTCTACATGTACAGTACGAAAGAAGTGTGCAGTGAACCCCCTTAAAACTGACACGCGTTGGGACAACTAGACTCTCCGGTTTAGCGGGGTTTTCAGTTTAAAGAGGTCTTAACCAATTACCCCCATAACTTGTTTCTATTATGGAAGAAAGCTGACCACTTAAATGCAGATTGAAAGTAAAGCAGAATGCGCCTTAAGGCGCATTTTGCATTAGATCTACTTTCAACCTGCTTTAAGCTATCATCCGCTAGAATATAGACAATATTTTTTATGATACATATTCATGAATGTTTAAAGTGGAACTGGTTTCTTCTGTGTAGGAATAATTCAAAATCATAAAAAGACGTGTTTTTTTGTAATGGTTTAAAATAAAGAAGGGTTTAAAACAGCGCCATTTTTTTTTATCCTGTTTAGAGTAAATTCAGGCTTTTAAAGTTTCCAGTTTGGAGGGGACCACTGTACTACCTGATCAAAGGGCTTCTGAAGGAGTAATTTTTTCATGGCCTTCACTATTTACTTTTGGTGTTTATTTTCTAAAGAAGTTCAAAAGCAGTCCTAAAATCAAATATGAAGTGGTAATTTTATCAAACACAGTAAACTGTACCTTCCATCCATGAATTAGACACTAGTACCAACTATAATAGAAGCCGGTGTAACGAAGTAGTTTGACCCCCATCGAAAAAAGACCCCCGGTCATAATTCGACGACGTGGAATGACCCCCGGTCATTTTTCGATATCGTACAATGACCACCGGTCATAATTCGACGTCGAAATTTGACCCCCGGTCATAGTACTATGACTCCCCTCATATAGTATTTTGACCCCTCCTGAAATATATCGACCCCCATCGAATAGTAACCCCTACCCTCTCCAGCAATTAAGCGACACAGTTTAACCAATTGGACCCTAGCGACGAGTATATTAGATATTTACAAACAGTGTTCATGTTAATAGTACACTTGTCCTTTGTAAACAGTGTAGACCCAAGTCAGACTTTGCCCACAGGAGCCTTCTGATATGTGTAAGTTTTGAAATGTATTGTATAAAACAACTCTAGCTAGTCGAAAATTGACTTGACATAACTAGAAAACTTGAATTGTTCACTTACATTTTCAGGTGTGAATGAGTTGAAAGATACATAAAATTTAGATAATAAACAAGTTAAAATTCAGACATGATAAACACGCCATGGGAACGTACAGTATACTAAATGCTGTTCCCGAGGGATACCGTTACATGTAACCTGGTGCTTATATGTTGGATGCTGATGGTAGGGATTACCCGATCGCTTTGATACAAACTTGTTGCGGGTCTGAGGTATAATTCGTAAACAGCCTATTTATAAATAAGTTAAGGGTGTAATTCAGCCATGGAGTATGCAGGTCGGTGGGGCGGGGGCAGGCATGGTGTGAATTACTTAAGAAAGTTATAAATTACTTTACAAGTTTACAATCACATTGCTAAAGAGTGCATTATATTACAATTACCATTACGCAACGTTTACATACACTTTTGTAATGCATTAAATTACAACAACATTAGCAAAGTAATGCATTACATCGTACATTACAGTCCAAACAATTTCTAAAAAAAGACTAATAAGCATATCATATATAACTGATAGGTTATCATTTACAAGTTCTTTGTCAACTACATAATCAAAGATGCAAAACTTAAGAATACATGTATGCAAGTATACAGTTTGAAAAGTCAAAGCCTTTTTGTCTGTACACTTCTTGATTGAATTACTGCTATAGAGGGGTTCAACTGTACCAAGACAAATGTATATGTCACTGCTGCATATAACACCACTGCAGTTACAAATGCATTGTCTGTTAGATGCATAAAGTCAAACATGAATACTAACCTTTACTCCATAGCCTGTTTCTATTCTTGAAGATATATGACCACTTATTGAACGTAGTTTAAAGTATATCAGTGGTACTCGATAACTATTTATCCCCCTTTTACATGTACCTCGTATATATAATATTTACATCGATTCCAATGACATTCGTCTTCTTACAATGTGTCGCAACATGTGTCTTTGAAAATATTGATTAGATTATTGACAGTATATTGTACAACATAGAAGCATCCAGAAATTTTTAAAAGTAATTAGCAATCTGACATGAAATTATCCTCAGGGTGCTGCTCTCGACATTCAATAATGAGAAGGGGCCTTTGTTTGATATCAAATACGGTGATTACCATACCAGGACAGGGCGTGTCATTGTATGAAATAGAATAATATCAGGGGTGTCATTCTACGACATCGAATAATGACCGGGGTCATTCTACGACATCGAATAATGACCGGGGTCATTCTACGACATCGAACAATGACCGGGGAGTTATTCTACGACATCGAATAAAGACCGGGGGTCATTCTACGACATCGAGTTATGACCGGGGAGTCATTCTACGACATCAAATAAAGACCGGGGGTCATTTTACGTCATCGAATAATGACCGGAGTTATTCAACGACACTGATTGATGACAAGGGTAATGAGGCAACGTTGCGCAGCGTCCTATCTGGATATAAGTTGTTTGCAGATGGTGTTAAATGTACACATAAACATGATAAACTGTTAAATCACATCAGCAAGAGTTGGCAAAACACAACATAACCCGCTTGTAGTGGCTTTATTTGAATGATGACAATTTGATAGGAACTTCAGGGCCCAAGATTATAAAGAGTTTGAGTTGAGTCTGGGCGTTTGTGCTAATCTGACCAATCAAATACCTGACAACGATCTCAGACTCAACTCAAACTCTTTATTATCTTGAGCTTTTGGTCACTACAGAATTCAAGGTCAAACTGAGGCAACAGATATCACGATACTCACAATATTGGTCACTTGCTAAAAACGACAATAGTACATTTCGCAGTTGCTAAGTTATGCAAGGTAAAGAGTCTTACAAGTAAACAATACTATAATACTTAAGTCATTCGAAGTGACACTACCTTTTTAAAATGTACAGCCGGGGAACACTAAAAACACAAGTAATGGTAATAAAAAGATGTCCAAACCATACATGCAATTGCAGCTTAATAAATGTTTTACAGTTGGTTTGATACCAACTTTACTTCAGATTTAACGACCGAGATCAAGCTCGAGTCAGTGTCTTGAGACTAGAACAGTTGAAACGAAACCCGCAACCAAAGCACAGATTAGATCAAAGTTTGTTGGCCAAACTGAGATACTTTTCAACAGTACTGTTGTGTTTTCGAAAAAATAAACGTAAACCTTTAGTCATGTTTAACAAGAAATATCTTTAAAAAAGATATTCGGCGGAATGAGTGGTTGAACTAAGGCTATATAGATGGGTGTGCAAAATTGAATTAAATTGAGGTTTTCAAAGAATATATATCTTGGATTGAAAAGCAAAAAATACAAGTATTCAATTGAAATAGTAACTTTTATTTAAAATGCAAAACTATCATGTACAGAAATGCAAAACAAAACAATGATTTAACTCATATCCTAGCTACTGGTAGGAGATCCTCACATTAATCTATTGTTCCATTCATAGAGTTTCTTGAAACAAACTATAGCATACACAAATGTACAGATACAACAATCTACTGTACTTCACTCTTGTAAATAATGATGAAACAACACAATTGTGTTTAACTCACTTGAGGCTACCATATATAAAATATTGTTTTTAATGTATGGCAAATGTGTACAAATAGTTAACAATTAAAACAAATTGGTTGTAAACAATTACCAAACACCTTAGCTTCCTCTGTATTTCAGATCATATCTTAAAATAGAAGCATAAGGAAACTAAGAATCTGTGGCCTAATTATCAGACCAGTGTAGTAAACAGCCAGCCTGTATCTCTAAATTTTACACCCACAGTCCACACTATGTAAAACTGTAATGGGACATAAACCAGCATATAGGGCTCCAGATAAGAGTGAGTAAACTAAACAAATCACATTTTTTCACCTCTTTTAGCACCAAACCCTATGGGGTTACCACTCATTTTGATTGTCTTGAAGAGACAATTCATATGTATAGTGACACCACAGGGTTTAATGCACAAATAAAGATTTGAAGTTTTGAAACAATTCCCTTATCTGGAGCCCTGGCTACTATCCAATCAGACTATTCAGTTTCAACAGGTGCTCTTAATTCTAAATTTCTGATAAAATATTATTGGTTGAAATGTGTGACCATATAAAGTGTGTCTAAATAGAAAACAGTCAGCTCCGCCGAAAAAGAACTGCATTAAGAAAATTCCAAAGCTTTTGTCACGGAGCCCCCTCAAAATCTCCCAAATTTGGGCACTGACGTATTGACTTGCCAACTGACAGGTATCCTTCTAAACCAATAGAACGTACATGTATGAGCGCCGTGGTACCAAATAAACGCCATAAAAGTTGTTGATCGAAAAATAATGTAAAAGGTCAAGGTCACATTGACCTGAAAAGTGAAAAATTTAAAGGCTATGTTATAGGCCACTTTGCCATGGCAAGCTGTAATCACACACCAACTTTGGTAAATCTTGTTGATGTAATAAAGAAAGTATGTTCTAAACAAAATGTACATGTGAAGACGGAATCATTTCCAGCATGGCGCAATTTTGTCACTACATACGCCCAAAATTGAGTTTTGTGGTATAAATACACATTTAGCACTTGCAAAACTAACTTTACACCAAATATAAAGGTAAGTATAAAGGGGGTCATTTTTCGACAGAAGGGGGTCAATATTCGACGATGGGGGTCATTTTTCGACGACAGGGGGTCATTCTACGACGTCGAATTTTGACCGGGGATCACTTTTCGATGGTGGTCAAAATACTTCGTTACACCGGTATTTGTTTGCTATAAAAGGCGTTAATATAAATAAATTATGGTGGTTTTGATGCATGTCTGTAAAACGATTATTTCTATTGCAAACAGTTTGGAACCATATTGGACGCCGGGTAATCCGGCGTCTGATCAGACTCTAAACCGTTGAAATTAAATTGAACTGTCAGAATTGTCAAAACAGTTATCTTTTGCTAAATTTATTGCAATGCTTTTTCATTTCCTTTGCGTTAAACGGGAAAGAATAACGTATTCTCCATTGTATAGCCCTTTACCTGATAGTCTCTTTCTAGTAATGGAGAGAGGTGACTTCTTAAAGCAGGTTGAAAGTAAATCAGAACGCGCCTTAAGGCGCATTCTGCTTTACTGTAAGCCTGCTTTAAGCTATCATGTGCTGGAATATAGAAAATATTCCCAATAATATATATTCATGACTGATCAAATTGGAACTATTTTCTTCAGCGGAGGAGTAAATTATATTCGCTAAAAGGCGCTTCTATGGGGAAAGGGATAGACATGCTTGAATACATTTGTATTTGTTTATTGCAGTGACTAGGGTCGGTGGCGAGCCGGGGAAACCGATAGAAGTGAAGGTAGTGGCAGTAGACTGTGAAAAGGCAGGAAAGATTTATGAGAACATGGAAAGGCTTGTAGAAGCCTTGAGCAATGTACACGCTGTACTGACTGACAATGGCACAGGGGAAGATGCGTCTGAGTTACTCAAAACTGTCATTGAAGATATAAAAAGTTGGGAAAATGAGGCTGAGGAGCCACTCGCTACAGATGGAGATGTCGTCACAGCAGAGCATGACGTGACCGATGCACCACAAGACGCTCCCTGAAGGAGAGTAGAGAGGGTTGGTATTGGACAAAGACACAGTAATTACGACGACCTCTTTATTACGACGACCTCTTTATTACGACCATCTCGCTATAACGACCAACTCTATATAAGGACAACAATGCTATTACGACAATCTCTATATAACGAAAAACTCGCTGTAACGATCATCTCTCTATTAATGACAACTTTTCTAGGAACGCCTTTACTTTGCCGGTCCCCAAAAAGTCCGGGAAATAATGACATTTTACTGTTTATAAAGAACCCCTTGATAAATAGGCTATATTGGAAAATAACGGGATTTTGACCTAAAAATCGGACTTAGCATACCTTTTTTAACAGAATAAGCAGGGGCTAGCGCACCCGACCCCCCCCCATGGTCGCTTTGAAATGAAATACAAAATGGTGGGGTGTTTACTCTTGCATGGCAACATGTTGGTAAGGAAGAGCGTGGGGACCGGAAAAGTCAATTCTAGCCCTTTTCTATTACGAATACATTTATATTACAACCGCCTCTCTATTACGATCACACTTAATTACTGACGACCTCTCTTTTACGACTACCTCTCTATCATGCTCACATAATTATTACGACCACCTCTCTATAATGACCACTTCTCTATTACGACGACCTCTCCATTACAACCACCACTCTTTAACGATCACTCCAGTATAATGACCACCTGTCTATTATGCCCATCTTTCTATTACGATTACTACTCTATTATAGCCACGTCTCTATTATGACCACCTCTCTATTACAACCACCTCTCTATTACAACTACATCTCGATTCCTACTATACGATCACTCCTCTTTATGATCACATCTCTATTACAACCACCTCTCTGTTACAACCACCTCTTTATTTCGCTCACTCCTCTATTACGACCACCTCTCTATAACGACTTCCTTCCTATTATGATCCCTCCTCTATAATTACCAATTATCTATTACGACCAACTCTTTTTTACGACTGTATCTCTTTAACGACCACCTCTTTATTACGATCACTCCCCTATCTCTGTATTACGGTGATTCCACTATACTGACCACCTCTATATTACGATCACTCCCCTATCTCTGTATTACGATGATTCCACTATACTGACCTCCTTTATATTACGATCACTCCCCTATCTATGTATAACGGTGATTCCACTATACTGACCTCCTCTCTATTACGATCACTCCCCTATCTCTGTATTACGATGATTCCACTATACTGACCTCCTCTCTATTACGATCACTCCCCTATCTCTGTATTACGGTGATTCCACTATACTGACCTCCTCTCTATTACGATCACTCCCCTATCTCTGTATTACGGTGATTCCACTATACTGACCACCTCTATATTACGATCACTCCCCTATCTCTGTATTACGGTGATTCCACTATACTGACCTCCTCTCTATTACGATCACTCCCCTATCTCTGTATTACGGTGATTCCACTATACTGACCTCCTCTCTATTGCGATCACTCCCCTATCTCTGTATTACGGTGATTCCACTATACTGACCTCCTCTTTATTACGATCACTCCCCTATCTCTGTATTACGATGATTTTACTATACTGACCTCCTCTCTATTACGATCACTCTCCTATCTCTGTATTACGGTGATTCCACTATACTGACCTCCTCTCTATTGCGATCACTCCCCTATCTCTGTATTACGGTGATTCCACTATACTGACCTTCTCTCTATTACGATCACTCCCCTATCTCTGTATTACGGTGATTCCACTATACTGACCACCTCTCTATTACGATCACTCCCCTATCTCTGTATTACGGTGATTCCACTATACTGACCTCCTCTCTATTACGATCACTCCCCTATCTCTGTATTACGGTGATTCCACTATACTGACCTCCTCTCTATTACGATCACTCCCCTATCTCTGTATTACGGTGATTCCACTATACTGACCACCTCTCTATTACGATCACTCCCCTATCTCTGTATTACGGTGATTCCACTATACTGACCTCCTCTCTATTACGATCACTCCCCTATCTCTGTATTACGGTGATTCCACTATACTGACCTCCTCTCTATTACGATCACTCCCCTATCTCTGTATTACGATGATTCCACTATACTGACCACCTCTATAGTACGATCACTCCCCTATCTCTGTATTACGGTGATTCAACTATACTGACCTCCTCTCTATTACGATCACTCCCCTATCTCTGTATTACGGTGATTCCACTATACTGACCTCCTCTCTATTACGATCACTCCCCTATCTCTGTATTACGGTGATTCCAATATACTGACCTCCTCTCTATTACGATCACTCCCCTATCTATGTATTACGGTGATTCCACTATACTGACCTCCTCTCTATTACGATCACTCCCCTATCTCTGTATTACGGGGATTTCACTATACTGACCTCCTCTCTATTACGATCACTCCCCTATCTCTGTATTACGATGATTCCACTATACTGACCACCTCTATATTACGATCACTCCCCTATCTCTGTATTACGGTGATTCAACTATACTGTCCTCCTCTCTATTACGATCACTCCCCTATCTCTGTATTACGGTGATTCCACTATACTGACCTCCTCTCTATTGCGATCACTCCCCTATCTCTGTATTACGATGATTCCACTATACTGACCTCCTCTATATTACGATCACTCCCCTATCTCTGTATTACGATGATTCCACTATACTGACCACCTCTCTACTACGATCACTCCCCTATCTCTGTATTACGGTGATTCCACTATACTGACCACCTCTATATTACGATCACTCCCCTATCTCTGTATTACGATGATTCCACTATACTGACCTCCTCTCTATTACGATCACTCCCCTATCTCTGTATTACGGTGATTCCACTATACTGACCTCCTCTCTATTACGATCACTCCCCTATCTCTGTATTACGGTGATTCCACTATACTGACCACCTCTATATTACGATCACTCCCCTATCTCTATATTACGGTGATTCCACTATACTGACCTCCTCTCTATTACGATCACTCCCCTATCTCTGTATTACGGTGATTCCACTATACTGACCACCTCTATATTACGATCACTCCCCTATCTCTGTATTACTGTGATTCCACTATACTGACCACCTCTCTACTACGATCACTCCCCTATCTCTGTATTACGGTGATTCCACTATACTGACCTCCTCTATATTACGATCACTCCCCTATCTCTGTATTACGATGATTCCACTATACTGACCACCTCTATATTACGATCACTCCCCTATCTCTGTATTACGGTGATTCCACTATACTGACCTCCTCTCTATTACGATCACTCCCCTTTCTCTGTATTACGGTGATTCCACTATACTGACCACCTCTCTATTACGATCACTCCCCTATCTCTGTATTACGGTGATTCCACTATACTGACCTCCTCTCTATTACGATCACTCCCCTATCTCTGTATTACGGTGATTCCACTATACTGACCTCCTCTCTATTACGATCACTCCCCTATCTCTGTATTACGGTGATTCCACTATACTGACCTCCTCTCTATTACGATCACTCCTCTTTCTCTGTAGTACGGTGATTCCACTATACTGACCTCCTCTCTATTACGATCACTCCCCTATCTTTGTATTACGGTGATTCCACTATACTGACCTCCTCTCTATTACGATCACTCCCCTATCTTTGTATTACGGTGATTCCACTATACTGACCACCTCTATATTACGATCACTCCCCTATCTCTGTATTACGGTGATTCCACTATACTGACCTCCTCTCTATTACGATCACTCCCCTATCTCTGTATTACGGGATTCCATTATACTGACCACCTCTATATTACGATCACTCCCCTATCTCTTTATTACGGTGATTACACTATACTGACCTCCTCTCTATTACGATCACTCCCCTATCTATGTATTACGGTGATTCCACTATACTGACCTCCTCTCTATTACGATCACTCCCCTATCTCTGTATTACGGTGATTCCACTATACTGACCACCTCTATATTGCGATCACTCCCCTATCTCTGTATTACGGTGATTCCACTATACTGACCTCCTCTCTATTACGATCACTCCCCTATCTCTGTATTACGGTGATTCCAATATACTGACCTCCTCTCTATTACGATCACTCCCCTATCTCTGTATTACGGTGATTCCACTATACTGACCACCTCTATATTACGATCAATCCCCTATCTCTGTATTACGGTGATTCCACTATACTGACCTCCTCTCTATTACGATCACTCCCCTATCTCTGTATTACGGTGATTCCACTATACTGACCACCTCTATATTACGATCACTCCCCTATCTCTGTATTACGGTGATTCCACTATACTGACCTCCTCTCTATTACGATCACTCCCCTATCTCTGTATTACGGTGATTCCACTATACTGACCACCTCTTTATTACGATCACTCCCCTATCTCTGTATTACGGTGATTCAACTATACTGACCTCCTCTCTATTACGATCACTCCCCTATCTCTGTATTACGGTGATTCCACTATACTGACCACCTCTATATTACGATCACTCCCCTATCTATGTATTACGGTGATTCCACTATACTGACCTCCTCTCTATTAC
The DNA here is from genome assembly GCA_922989275.2 of Gari tellinella. NCBI lineage: Eukaryota > Metazoa > Mollusca > Bivalvia > Cardiida > Psammobiidae > Gari > Gari tellinella. Next base: position 6,813,949 of record OV277870.1, on the reverse strand, counting down.
GATCACTCCCCTATCTCTGTATTACGGTGATTCCACTATACTGACCACCTCTCTATTACGATCACTCCCCTATCTCTGTATTACGGTGATTCCACTATACTGACCTCCTCTCTATTACGATCACTCCCCTATCTCTGTATTACGGTGATTCCACTATACTGACCTCCTCTATATTACGATCACTCCCCTATCTTTGTATTACGGTGATTCCACTATACTGACCTCCTCTCTATTACGATCACTCCCCTATCTCTGTATTACGGTGATTCCACTATACTGACCTCCTCTCTATTACGATCACTCCCCTATCTCTGTATTATGGTGATTCCACTATACTGACCTCCTCTCTATTAGACCACCTATCTATCACGCTGATTCCTCTATAATACGATCACGTCTTTTAAATGGTACCTCTCTAGTACGACCACTTCTCTTTGACGACCACCTCCATCTTACAACTACCACTCTATTACTATCAATCCTTTATAATAACCACTGATCAGAATCAAAACTTTTTGACAATATTCTCCAGTCAAAATAGCAAAAAAAATAGATTTGGTTAAAAAGCCAGCGATGATTGTTGAACATTGATGATGTTATGATAGTGATTGGTTTTGTTGTTGTTGTTGTTGTTGTTGTTTGTTGTTGTTTTTTTCACATATATTGGCTTAATGTACATGTGTATGGTATTGTCGATGATTTTTGAACTGGCGCTCATCAGTTTCTGTCAACTTTCGTCGATAAACTCGGGACTTTCCGTTAATTGTATAGGTAAAAATCAATTAATTACAAATGTACTTAGAAACATATACTACGCACGTGTTACAGTTTATTACGGACACAGTAGCACAGTGGCATGTGTCTCTGACTCTAAAGACAGAGGTTGTGGGTTCGAAACTATGTAAGATCTGTTTTAAATAACAGGTCTTTTTAAAAAATACAATAAAATGGATATATTTTTGTTGTGAATTTATTCTCTCTTCATATAAAATATGTCTGTATTAATTTTGTAATTTGTTTTATTTATTTTCTTTTATGCTTTTTTAATTCTTTTATTCATTTATTGTACAAAAACTCACACAAATAATGATTTTCAGGACAAGCATGCGTCTTCCCGACAAAGAATTTACAAAAAAAGCCATCGCAAAATTGCATGTGTGTAAAACTACTATGGCAGGGATCGAACTCACGACCCAGAAATTGGTAGATTCTAGTGAGTCGATTAAACCACTGAGCTGCAATATTTTTCCGTAAGATAAAAATAGCTTACGGAAAAGGGCGGAATATGCATAGGGTGCCAGTTCAAACATCATCGACAATAGTATATTTACGTGATATTCAGGGCTGCCATAAGTTGATAAAAAATCCTAAGATTTCAAAATTTTCAATTTTTAAAGCGCGATCTTCCGAATAATACCTTTTACCCCTAGTCTGTTTCTAGTTTGAAGACACGTGATGCTTTAAGACGCGGCATGTGTGGGTACAACATTAATGTCCGGTTTAGAGGGGTTTCCGGTTTAGAGGGGTTTTAACCCATAGATTGTGTCTAGTATGGAAAATAGCTGATCACTTAAAACAGGTTGAAAGTAAAGCAGAATGCGCCTTAAGGCGCAATCTACTTTACTTCCAACCTGCTTTAAGCTTTCATCTGCTATAGAATATAGAAAATAGGAGTAAAAAGGCGTAAAAGGGCATACTTATGGTGTAATGGGTTAAAATAAAGTAGGGTTGGACACGGGAGCAAAGTTTTTGTCCGGTTTAGAGAGAATTCAGGTATTTAAAGGTTCCGGTTTAGCGGGGTTTCAATGTACATGTATTTTGAAAGAAGGGAGGAAGTGTTTACCTTATGTCTTTTCAACCGGTACATGTAATATGGTTATTTCTTTACAGATTAATAGTCCACCCAGCCAACATCGACTGCCAGCTGATTTCTTCATTTTCTTCTCATTTTTTTTATTTTTATTTAGTGGACAAGACGCTATTCTTTCCAAATTAACGCGTTAACGCTAAATCATTTACCGGTACAGCGCTCTCTCCCTATAACGACCCTCCAATAACGGCTCCATCCTTACAACGACCCTTGCCGCAGTTCCCAAACCAAGATAATTATATCTAGCGTTTTCACGGCTGAAATATCCTCTGCTTAAAATTGTCGTGTGCTGGTTTTCTCAAATTTACATATTGGACATTTTGATAGAAAAACATAATGACGAGTGACAAACATCTTGAAGCGAAGGCGTCTGATCTTGATTCAAGCGGTTTGAAAATGTAAATCAAATTCCCTCCCCATAACGACTCCCTCCGAACAACGCACACATTTTAGTGTCTCATTGTGTGTCGTTGTAGACAGGGAGCTCTGTATTTCCATTGCAAACAATCTGGAGCCAGATCAGACGCCGAGTTACCCGGCGACTGATCAGGCTCCAAACTATTTTGATATTCATTCATAATTGTCCAAACAATGTCATATTTTACATTTTATTTGAATTCGTTTACGTTTTGGCTGTGTTTAAACGGGGGAAATTAACGTCTTCTCCTCTGTACCACACTCGATGTGTGAAAACAGTGGTGCAGATGTTATTCTCTTCCGGTTTTAACAAAACTAAATCCAAACGCAATGCAAAAAAATCCAGAAAATTATTATTATCTCAAAATTATTATAAATTCCAAAAATATGTTTAAAACTGAGTGGCAAACAGTTTAAGAGTGATCAGACATCAAGCTGCACGGCGTCTGATCACGATCAGGGGTCCGTTTCATTAAATTTCGTAAGACGTATTATAAAATTCCCAAATATTATTTATTTATGTATTCTTGTACGCTCCAAGGGACAGTTGAACTATGATGGAAAAATGAATAAGCCAAATCTGAATATGTTGTGATAAGGGCATTTATTTGAAATGCCAGAAAATCAATTTAATTTCTGTATGAACCAAAACAGAAAATACTAAGATATTATTTTTCCATATCTGGGCAGCAGAAAAACGCCAAATTTGTAAAACATTAAAAGAAGTAAATATCAGTTGGAAAATCTGATGCCCAGAAAAGGAAACATGAGCATATAACTATACAAAGAAACCAATCAAGCAATATCTAGGTGCTCCTAAGTAGTGGAGGAGGCAGGGAGGAGGTGGAATTTGTTACTCAGACAATCAGCGACCCGCCTCGTCAGAAATTTATGTAAGAATGGCGTTCTGACGAGAGAAGGCCGCTGATTGGTTGAAAAGATCATCCAACGCATTTTGATTGGTTCTCGCTTCCTGCATCTTCTTACAATGTGACTACTCATAGCAGTGTTGTACTTTGACCTAGATTCGCTACTAACAAAGAGAATCAAATTACATGTACGAGACGTAGAAACGTCGATATGAAATTAATACGCTAACACAATAATAACATAAATTATTTTATCTGGTTATAAAATGCATTTATGTATTCTTGTACGCTCCAAGGGACAGTTGAACTATGATGGAAAAATGAATAAGCCAAATCTGAATATGTTGTGATAAGGGCATTTATTTGAAATGCCAGAAAATCAATTTAATTTCTGTATGAACCAAAACAGAAAATACTAAGATATTATTTTTCCATATCTGGGCAGCAGAAAAACGCCACAAGGAACGTACGCCACTGCCCAGATGAAAACTGCCCTGTAGAGCGCTTTGGTAAAAGATGGTAGACATCTGATCCTTCCTTTTAAGTGAATAATTTGAAAAAGACATGTTAAAATTAGTTTAAGCTTGATGTAGTATATATCGGTTTCGGATGCTTTTCTATCTACAGCATATATAATGCCGTATCGGGCTTATAAACGAGGTGTATGTGATTTAGCCCTTAAGCAATCATATCAAAGACAAGTTTCATTTTAAGTTCAAACTCGAGAAAAACAAAAAAGACATCTTGCTGCCTAGTACCGCATCACACATACTGTAAACGAAAGCATCCTATGTAATTAACACAATGGCTGTTACGCGTACTTGTAATGGATGACTCCCTCTCAAAGAATGTGAAGACTATGTAAACAGTTTGAACTAAAACTTGTTGTATCACACCGACAAGTTGTCTTGTGGCTTACATGGCATACAAAATAATAACATGGTCGGGGCTACAGATAAGGCATGTATTGGAGCATTACTCTATCACACATTGTGTAAAAGGCAATTGTTTTTCACCACAGGGAGACTTTATCTGAATAAAACAATATGATTCATTAGCTCCAATCATGGCATGCACTTATCTGTAACCCCACATGGCGTAGTAACAGATTGCTGCTTCTAACAGTCAGTCTGTATTACAACTTATATAACAGTTTTTCTATAAACTAGCTTTATGCACAAACAGCTTGCTGTTTCAAACAGTCAAGTAGACTTGGCACCTTGCCAAGTAAAACCAAGACTGTTAGTCAAACCTGTTGTCCCGTACCGTCAAGCAGGCATGGCAAACAGTTCAAGTAAAATTAACTGGCAGTCAAACCGTTTGGCACTTATAAGACAGATTTCCTAAAAATATGTTTATGTACGAACAACTTGCTGCTTCAAACAGTCAAGTCGACTTGGCACAAAGTTTTAAGTGAAACTAAGGCTATGTGTTAAACCTGTTGGCTCGCACAGACAAGCAAGTGCAACAAACAGCCCAAGTGAAACCAAAATGGCATTCAAACAGTTTGGCACTTAATAAAACAAGTTTTCGGAAAAAATTATGTTTATGTACAAACAACTTGCTGCTTCAAACAGTCAAATAGACTTGGCACTTCTTCTAGGCAAAACTAATACTGTGTCAAAACCTGTCGTCTCGGACAGTCTAGTAGGTTTAATAATCAGCTTAAGCCCAACCAAACTTGCAGTCGACCTGTTTGACCACTTATATAACAGTTCTCCTATGAACTATGTGTATGTACGGACAACTGGCTGTTTCAAAACAGTCAAGCAGTCTTGGCACTTCTTCTAAGCAAAAGTAAGACTGTTAAATTGCAGTCAAACCGTTTGGCACTTTTAAAACAGTTTTCCTATAAACTATCTTTATGTACAAACCACCTGCTGCTTCAAACAGTCAAGTAGACTTGGCATTCTTTCTTAATGAAACTAAGACTGTGTGTCAAACCTACTGACTTGCCGAGTCAAGCAGTTTTGACAGACTTCCCCAGCAACACTAAAATCGTGCTCGAACGGTTTGGCCATTATTGAACATTAAACTAGTTTTATTTACAACAATGTGCTGCCACAAACAGTCGAGCAGACTTGACACGTGTTCTAAGCACAACTAAGACTAAGTGTTATATTTGCTGCCATCGCACAGTCAAGTAGATTTGACTGACTTGACAATTAAAACTGAACTCTCTGTCTAACCGTTGACCACTGACCGTATCTAACAGTTTACCTATAATCTAGCTTTATGTACAAAACTTGCTGCTTCAAACAGTCAAGTAAACTTGTCACGTGTTCTGAGCACAACTAATACTATTTGTTAAACTTGTTGCTTTGCACAGCCAATTAGATGGTCAAACCGTTTGGCTACTGATGTAACAGTTTTCTTGTAAACTAGTTTTATGTACAGTACATAGAATTTGCTGCTTCAAACAGACAAGTAGACTTGGCATGTGTTCTTAGCAAAAGTAAACTCGGACGGTGTTCTTAGCAAGACTAAATTAAAAAAGAAATTGTTCGGCTACCCGAGAAGAAAACTTGCTGCTTCGCACAGTCAAGTTCATTCATTGTAGTGGTTATATTTTGGAAAGATAATTTACATGATAAGGTATCAGAGAATGCTGGTGTTCGCTGACAAAACATATGCCAAGTTTTACAATAGTGTTTCTGCCAACAACCTACAATACTTAATACACTACCCGCTGCCTAAAACATTTAGGTTGATGTGACACGCCTTTTGCAATACTAAGACTGGGTGTAATGAATCCATAAGAACCTGCTGCCTCACACAGTCAAGTTAAATTCATTTTAGGGGTTGCATGTTGGGACGGATATACTTGTGAAAAGCTTTTGACTGCCAGCGACCTAGCTTTTGTATTTGATCGGGGGAGAATTGGAGTGAGTGAGCGTAAGTGGCCCCTCCAATGCGGAACGAGTGTGTTGTGTAGCGTTTAGGATCCAAACCCTTGAAGATGACACACCTCTTTAATGTCGATCGAAAAACGGATGTCGTAATTGGACAGCCACAGCGCAATAAAAACAAAGGGCCAGATGTATGAGAGGTCATGAGGCAGTATTTCCGTAAGGCTAGTAGCGGGCATATGTCCTCGTCCGATTGTCTAGACAGGGGTATGGTAGCAATGCGACCAACTGAATGTTTAAAGGCCTTTAAAGTTATTGAGGCTTCACTGAGTTGACCTTGTGAGAATTGAAAAAGTACATTCTGCCTTAATATTACATTTGACTGACTCTGTTTGGAGAGGGCCACCTCGCCTGCTCGAAATAAACCAAAGAAGGCCACTAAAAACATGGCCTTAAATGTGTAAAATGTGAATTTGTCAGGGACAACATGCTTCAATGCCTTAACCAAATCATTCAGTAAGCACATATTAAATGGCAGCCTTTTATCTGGAACCGACTTGCGTCGGAGACTGTACAGTAGCTTTTTGATAACAAATGCCTCCGAGGGACTGTTTAGGCCATTGATACGGTGAATGTAAGAAAGGGCAGATACGAATGTGGTGATTGTTGTGGGTTTGAGACCTGATGCGTTACACACGGCGATGAATTGAGCGAGTTGTTCGATAGTAACCGGAAGTACTTGTGTCCCCCAGTAATAAGTATTATGGAAATTCTGGTAATGACGGAAGGCATTACTGTAACCTTTAGCCGTCGAGAAAGATAATGCTCCTTCCAACAAACTACTGACCGCCCGATTCAACCCAGCAACAGAAAGGCCTGTGGAATCTGAACTGGATGACTGTCCATTTGAGGGGCTTGTAGTCTGAATTGCTGTATCTGAAACCGGGAAAGTAAATCGGGTAAAACATTCATTTTGCCGGGTATGTGCACAGCTTTTATCAAGATAGTGTTGGACATGCATGCTATTACCAAACGACGAACTAAAACCATGATGGGCTGGTCTTTGGATGTTTGTTTGTTAATTATGTGCACCACTGCATTATTGTCTGTATGTATTACCACACACCTGTTGCGAAGGGAGAGACCCCATGTTTCCATGGCCAAAACTATCGGAAACAGTTCTTTGAAAGTAATCGGCAAATGTGCAATGTGTGACGGCCATGACCCATAAAACCATTTAGTTTGAAAAATGGCACCAAACCCTATAGAACCTGATGCATCAGTATGTAAATGGAGTTTAGAATCCGACACCCAACGTTGCTCCAAAAAGAGATGTTTGCCATTGAAATGTTGCAAGAACAGCTGCCACGCTTTAAAGTCACGACGGCTCTCCTTATTTAATGTTATGTAATGATGTGAGCGAGTTATTCCTTTTGTTAAGTCCGTGATGCGGCGCAGAAAAGTGCGTCCGGGAATTACCACTTGACAGCAGAAATTCATGAGCCCTAAGAGAGATTGGAGATCTTTAAGAGTTACCTTCCTTCTTTTGGCTATGGAATTTAACTGATTGTTTAATTTTGTGAGTTTATCAGCAGGTAGTCTTGCTTCCCCCTTGACAGCGTCCAGTTCCAAGCCCATGAAAATGATTACTTGACATGCAGACTCTGTTTTTTCTTGTTTTATTGGAACTCCTACTTCTTGACATAGGTTTAAAAATGTATTAAGCTTATGCTGACAGGCTGATTGATTGGCCCCTATCATTAGAAAATCTTCTAGAATATGGACCATGTGTGAGACCCCTAGCTTAGTTTCAGCAACCCAATGCAGTGCACTACTAAATGTTTCGAAGATTGCACAGGAACTGGAAGCCCCCATGGGGAGACATGTGTCATAGTAGTACCTGCCGTCAAACTTGATACCTAACAAATCGTGGTCAAGGGGATGTATAGGAATGATGCGGAATGCGCTGTCTATGTCAGTTTTTGCCATGAAACATCCAAGCCCTACTTGTTTGACTTGTGAAACTGCATCGTCAAAGGATGCATATTGTACGGATGCGTGTTCCGGACTGATAAAATCGTTGACTGAATGACCCCTAGGATGACTGAGATGATGAATTAATCTAAATTGACCTGGGGCTTTTTTGGGGACTAATCCAATGGGACTGACTTTTAGGTTAGGAAAAGGAGCTTCTGTGAATGGGCCCTGAATGCGATTTGCCAGAATCTCTTTCTGTAGTTTTTCGTGGACTATTTCCGGAAATTGGTTGCACGATTTGAGATTGTCTGACTGAGAAGCGTGTCTAGGTCCACTATGTCCTAAACGGAAACCATGTGTGAAACCTGTAACAAGATAATTTTCAGAATGGTAACCAATTAAGTATGGTTTGAGGCTGTCAATGCGGATCGGAGTAGTGAGGGTGTTCTTGGCCGATAAACTGATACTACCTTTTGGCATGGCGGGCTGGGGGGTGTTGTGGAAACTGCCCTCGATTGGATTGGACCAGAGCGGCTTGCTCCTTGCTGGCAAATGAACACTTGCTTGCGGCATGGGGGCCTCTGCAGTAGCCACAGACATGTTGGTGAATACACCTGGAGTTGTGGCACTGAGAGTGCCTGTTGAACACCCAGCATGTGCGTTCAAGGAATTGGGACTGGGGGGCAGTGCGGGGGGCAAGAAATGACGAATTTGTGGGCCCTGGACCAAAGGAACGGGTGAAAGTGGTTACAGGTGGGTGGAAAGGGATAGTCGTAGCCATAAGCCAGAATTCCACATGAATTCTGTCCCATGGCAGAACTACCGACTCTCTTAGCATGCGGAAGTTGATGTCATACTGAATAAATGCATTACCCTGGCGTCTGGCAGCAATATCCCTTATTATTTCCCCATACCTCATGAGTGATGGCGTTTCCAATGGATACGTTGAGGCATAGACTGCCACAAATCTATGAAATGCATCAGTCCATGACTCAATAGTTTGGATGCGTTTGGTCTGCTGGTTCGGTACCAGCTTGATCCGAGAACGGGCATCCATTTGGAGCGTATAATTCTGAGGTTGGGGTGTAACATTTGAGTTGGGAAGTAGCTGGCCAAAATCTACGAATTTATTGCGCCAAATGCGTTTTTGCAAAGCCTGGCTGACATGAAATGAGATCGGGGTAGAGACTGGTGCTTGATACGCTACGCCAGCATTACCTAATAGGGTATTGGTATGGTGCTGAAGCACTGCACCGAATGAATCAGACTCTTCCTCATCAGACGACGAGTCGTCTGACACGGGAATGGGACTTTGCCTGTCTGACTGATCCGCTGGTAACCTCATGTCTGGTATGTCCAACAATTGTTGGTGATTGTGTGTTATCTGGTGAACTGGCACTTGACTGGGACCTGCCTCTGGGCCATTTCTTGAGTGTAATGCACTGACCCGTCTGCGTTGTGGAGGGTTTACCCTAGCTGTTGTGACTCGCCGTGGCGCGTTTACCTGGTTGCCCCCACTGGGTAAAGTAATTGGTACACAATTTGCATTGCAAGTCTCGTTAAGTCTGTGCTCACAATTGGTATTTGGGGCTGTGTCATGTACCACTGTTGGTAGTTGGACTGCCGGTTGAGTATTAGTGGAGCGACTGGATTGGTGCCTTTTAGCCCTGGTAGGGGTGTCCTGACCGTCATCCCTAGAAGTTGGCTTTTTCCTCTTCTCAGCCAGTCGTTTACTACGTTTCATCTGAAAGATATTGATAACATGGTATGACCAAGATGGTAGAACCTTTCAAACCAACCTGAAAATTTGTAAGACAGTAACAAGTAACACCACCTGTAAACTTTTTAGAAGCTGTATTATTGAGAGTGAAGTTGAATCGTGTTATGAAACTCTGCCAGGATTGGACTTTGATCGCATGCCAAAAGTCTCGTTTGAGAGCAAGTCGGACAGCATGGTAGCTGGTAATGTTTGTTTTGAGTAGAATTCAGTATATCCCCACCCATGGAAATTCTATGAAACTATTCAGCAATGCATCCTATTTCAAACCATGTTAAATGTAAACAGAAATTCGTAGCAATATCTACGAAAAACATGGAAATTCCATGAGAAACCAAAACGGTTAGCAATGCATCTTACCCCCAAATACCTGTGGTATTGTCAGAGCCCTTTGCAAAAATTAGAATTAAAACGCAACGTCCGGAGCTATGCTGACTATATCCCGTGTAGTGAACTTGGGACAGTTCCGAAGAACAGTAATGCATGGGAAATGAAGGTTATGGATTTAAATTGGTCGTTGCAAAATAGATACAGGAACATTTAAGACTGTCATGTTGTTTCATCATGCAGCTTTAAACATCTCCGGACCTGGTACTACTCCTAGTCAGACTGGTCTCAAAAAGCAAACATCTAGAGCTCATAGCTATGAAATTACCGTTGAGGCATTTACTACGAAAAAGTTTCATCCGTACTCTGTTAAGACTGAAAGGGCATATGTTGAAAGAGAGAGAGAGGGGGGGGAGGATAATATGTTATACATATCTTAAATGGAGTCTAGTGCAGTTTGTTGAACATTGCCATCAGCGCTGCTCTGATATTGTGGTACAGCCTACGTTGACCCCAATTGGAAAGGTGGACGCCATCCTCGGAGAAAGCTTGCTGTTGTGCCTCTGGTGCCCAAAACCCCTTGCAACGCCACAAATATGCTCGTTGGTGTGGTCGAGAAGATAGCCTGTCATTTATCCTGTAATTCGCCTCATCTACTCGCGAGTTAAACCACTTCGTGTCCACAGGATGACGTGTGGGACAGGTAGCCTCCTGTCTGTGGAATATTTGACACACTATCACTCGCGGAACATTCACATCGAAAAGAAGATGGTCCACAAGGTCACAGATCGCATTAGAAACTGACAATGGTGAGTTGTCTGGCCAATATAAGTCATTTGTTCCAACGAATAACATGACCACGTCAGGCTGAAAGTCTTGAACCACTTCCATTTGTTGTCGAATTTTCTCAATTGATGCCCCTGAATATCCCGAATATTGTACTAACGACGACTGATGAAGTGCAAAATCATGCTTTAAATCCGGCTGTGACTGGATGAATTGTTTAAGTCTCTTCACATAGGAATGTCCGAGCAGATGTGCTTTCTGAGTTCCAAGCGACGCCATTGTTTACACACACTGATGACGTCACAGCGTAGCTTCTCCGAGGATGAACGGTAACACAAATACCGTAATTTAAACACTTAATCGCAAAATAAAGTCAATAATACGTACGGCGTCACAATCCGTATGATGTCCGAGTCAATATGCTGATTAGATGTGATTCGATAACGTTCAATATAGCGGTGAAATTAAAAGAATTTGTTACTCAGACAATCAGCGACCCGCCTCGTCAGAAATTTATGTAAGAATGGCGTTCTGACGAGAGAAGGCCGCTGATTGGTTGAAAAGATCATCCAACGCATTTTGATTGGTTCTTGCTTCCTGCATCTTCTTACAATGTGACTACTCATAGCAGTGTTGTACTTTGACCTAGATTCGCTACTAACAAAGAGAATCAAATTACATGTACGAGACGTAGAAACGTCGATATGAAATTAATACGCTAACACAATAATAACATAAATTATTTTATCTGGTTATAAAATGCATAAATGGGCATTTGAAATTGACACAATTATGACTCCAAATTTTAGGATATGCTTCTGTAATAAATATTCAGTATGCATTTTTTTTTCATTTTCATGCCTTAATAGTCTTTGAGAAATAGAGAGAAAATAGTTTACTGATTTAAGTCTTGTACTTGTTTTACAATTGCAATAAATGTGTTTGGCACTATTTTTTATGCCATATATAACAGCCCTAATACTTAGGTATTAACATTTATATTGATCTATCCAATGCAGTATATATTTGGCCAATATATAATATAGAAGTATACGTTAAAAAGGGGCTTATCCAGATACATGTATGTTTTATGAATATTGGTTGATAATGACAAATCTAAACATGATATAAATAGAAGAAATGAACAGTGTCTATCTAAAGTTTATGAGATTATAAACTAAATGTACTTAGTTTTCAAAAGCAGAGTGAAACCCAGTAGTTTATAATCTCACAAAAAGCCATAGACTAATGTTTTTTCTTATGTGTATCAGCAGAAACAAACCTCATCAGTGAGATGGTTTTTGTGAGCCCCTTCTTCTGGTAGTGCAACAAAAATATGATGCTCAAAAAAGACCTCATTTGTGCCATCATTCAATACAGAACGAAGATTGTTGGCTTGTTTTCTTCTGGCCCATTCAGAGTTGTTATCAATCTTAAATAAACAGCAGAATAATTATATTGTCTACTACCCAACAATTATGCAATAACACATAAATTAGTCAACCTTGATTTGATTTGATATGATATTACATCACTTTTAACAGTATTTCAGTCATATCACAAAATACAGCTAATTACAGGTGGAGGAAGACCCCAAAAGCCCTTTATGCACTTTTTCAGACACAAATATGCAACTGGGTAAAGAGAACCAGATACCTTCCGTAAGGAAGCTAGAGGGCTTCCCCACTTGAGAAATGATCATTTAAATAGTCAGGCAACATATTGTTAGTTGCTTTGTACATCAAACAAAGGGTTTTTACTTCACGGCACTTTTCTAGTGATTGCCAACCACATTCTTTATATAAATTCTCAAGTTAAACTGAGCGTGTTAACCCTGTAACTATACGTGCGGCTTCATGTTGGAGTTTCTCTAAGGAATTTGATTGCTGCAATGTGCAGCAATCCCAAACCTCAGACGAATACTCCAATATCGGGCTCACGTATGACATATATATTTGATTCAGTGCTTGTCTATTTAAATTAAACTTCAATCGGTGCATTATGCCTATAACCTTAGAAGCAGAGTTTAATATGTTGTCAATATGTGTACTCTATTGACCATTTGAGTCAAGAGTTATACCAAGATGTTTATGGCTATCTACAAAATTAATAAGTGTATTGTCAAACAGAAGCGATGGTAGATGATTATAATTTCTGAGAGAGAAAAACATAGCTTCCGTTTTTGCAGGATTAAAATTAACCAACCATTGATTAGCCCAGTGTGAAACAATACTGAGATCGTGGTTTATAATGCCCTCTATATCTTGAATTGAGGATGCTGAATAATATAATGAACTGTCATCTGCATATAGTCTTGTTAAGCTTAAGAGAGAGTCTGCAATGTCATTGACATAAATAAGGAATAAAAGAGGGCCTAATATTGAACGTTGGGGTACACCAGCACACATATAATTCAATGATGAGGAATGGGCATTAATAACAACCATTTGCATTTTGGGGCATTTGTTGAATGTACTAAAACTACATAAAATATTTGCATTAGGAAGCTGATATTTTGAATGGATGTTCCCTATGGGTTAAACATTGGCATTGCGTAATTATTTGTTTTTTCTTCAAATTCAGTCATATTGAATGAAGGTCAAGGGCAATAATATGCTGAATTTAGGTTAGTGTAACACAGTTTCATTCAAATTTCCACAGGCAAGCTAAGTTTTCTTCTGGCAACTCTTGTTACACTAAGTAGACAGATCTTATCATATTTTTTATAAGCACATGTTGGTCAGTTGAAATAGTTGTTTTCGCCAGAAAAGAGATGCATATCATATGCATAACTCGTGCTTTTGACAAGATATTTTGATTGCTTTTTATGTATATTTACAGACGAGATACTAAATAGCAGAGCAGTGAGGGGATTGTTACAAACCAAGATATTTAATATACCTTACAAAACCTCCATTATTACTACTAAAAAGGTTATGTGTTCAGTGTTTTAGGCAATTTATTGCTTAAAACAAGATGAAAATAAAGCAGACATCGTAAAGGAGTTCTCTGCTTTACTTTATATACTTTCATTCTGCTTTAAAATATCACCTCTATTTAATACCATCAAGTCTTCTTTCAGCGCTCATTAAAGATGTGTTCGATTGTGTACAACATGAATTTAGTGTTTCCGTTTCCCCCTTCTGTGCCTTACAACGTGTGCGTTATATTAAGTTTTAAAAAATTAGACTAAACAGTTTACTATTTTTATTAAAAAAGTTAATCAATTAAAAATAAATATTTGCACCAGATACGTTAACTTTGTAGTCAGTTCTATATATAAACACCAGGGGCCCGTTTTACTAAACTACTTACGGAAATTTTTTGCGTAAGTCAAAATCATTTTACTGTTATTTTTTATCATAAACGTTTGCAAACAGCAAATAGCCAGATCAGAGAACGCGCTAATAGCGCGTCCTCTGATCTGGCTATTTGCTGTTTGTAGCAATTGATAATAAAAAAATATAAATTACAATTTAAAAATTTGACTTACGCAATTAATTTGCGTGAGTTGTTTAGTAAAACGGGTCCCAGCTGTAACATTTAAACACTGATATTCAGTTAAAGTTCCATTTTCACTTGGATAGTTATGGAAATTTCATCACATAAACTTTTCATTTTTAGTTAGTTTAACATCATGAACAACACCTAAGATTTATGAAACAATGTTTGGGGGAACTGTTTTTAATCATTTGTCAACAATTGTGGCTCTGATATGTATGCAGGGATGCCATAAGTTGACATAAAAAACCCTAAGATTTCCAAATTTGCATATTTCAAGACTAGTGCGATTTTACGAATCGTACCTTTACCCCATAGCATTTTTCTTGTTTTGTTGACATGCGACTACTTAAAGCAGAGCGCATTCTGCTTTATTTTCAGTCTGCTTTAAGCTACCATGTACTGGGAAAAATTCGGAGATTTAGGAAAAATCCGGAGAAATGGCAGCCCTGTGTATGTCATGGACTCTATGTATCAAATACGTTAAACTATAAAAATCTCGTAACTGAATGAGCACCTATCGTGTTACCAGAAATAAATATATTTTATTCAATCTGTTGATATATTATTACATTAAAAATACTGAAACACATTGTGTAAAACATGTTCTAAGTTAAAAACTTATAAAAACCCGCGATAAGGGAAATTAATCATCGAATGAAATAAAATCTATAAATTTGCAGTTTATGTGAGCAGTACTAACTTATAAATTTATACCATTATGTCTTTGCAAAACATGTGTTTAATATTGTTGTTTGCTAAGATGTGTTTTGCTTTTCTTAATCTCAGCACAGTTCTAAATTATAACAAAATGAACTGACTACAAAGTTAACGTATCTGGTGCAAATATTTATTTTTAATTGATTAACTTTTTTAATAAAAATAGTAAACTGTTTAGTCTAATTTTTTAAAGCTTAATATAACGCACACGTTGTAAGGCACAGAATGGGGAAACGGAGACACTAAAGTCATGTTGTACACAATCGAACACATCTTTAATGAGCGCTGAAAGAAGACTTGATGGTATTAAATAGAGGTGATATTTTAAAGCAGAATGAAAGTATATAAAGTAAAGCAGAGAACTCCTTTACGATGTCTGCTTTATTTTCATCTTGTTTTAAGCAATAAATTGCCTAAAACACTGAACACATAACCTTTTTAGTAGTAATAATGGAGGTTTTGTAAGGTATATTAAATATCTTGGTTTGTAACAATCCCCTCACTGCTCTGCTATTTAGTATCTCGTCTGTAAATATACATAAAAAGCAATCAAAATATCTTGTCAAAAGCACGAGTTATGCATATGATATGCATCTCTTTTCTGGCGAAAACAACTATTTCAACTGACCAACATGTGCTTATAAAAAATATGATTAGATCTGTCTACTTAGTGTAACAAGAGTTGCCAGAAGAAAACTTAGCTTGCCTGTGGAAATTTGAATGAAACTGTGCTACACTAACCTAAATTCAGCATATTATTGCCCTTGACCTTCATTCAATATGACTGAATTTGAAGAAAAAAACAAATAATTACGCAATGCCAATGTTTAACCCATACGGAACATCCATTCAAAATATCAGCTTCCTAATGCAAATATTTTATGTAGTTTTAGTACATTCAACACTTGCCCCAAAATGCAAAAGGTTGTTATTAATGCCCATTCCTCATCATTGAATTATGTGTGTGCTGGTGTACCCCAACGTTCAGTATTAGGCCCTCTTTTATTCCTTATTTATGTCAATGACATTGCAGACTCTCTCTTAAGCTTAACAAGACTATATGCAGATGACAGTTCATTATATTATTCAGCATCCTCAATTCAAGATATAGAGGGCATTATAAACCACGATCTCAGTATTGTTTCACACTGGGCTAATCAATGGTTGGTTAATTTTAATCCTGCAAAAACGGAAGCTATGTTTTTCTCTCTCAGAAATTATAATCATCTACCATCGCTTCTGTTTGACAATACACTTATTAATTTTGTAGATAGCCATAAACATCTTGGTATAACTCTTGACTCAAATGGTCAATAGAGTACACATATTGACAACATATTAAACTCTGCTTCTAAGGTTATAGGCATAATGCACCGATTGAAGTTTAATTAAATAGACAAGCACTGAATCAAATATATATGTCATACGTGAGGCCGATATTGGAGTATTCTTCTGAGGTTTGGGATTGCTGCACATTGCAGCAATAAAATTCCTTAGAGAAACTCCAACATGAAGCCGCACGTATAGTTACAGGGTTAACACGCTCAGTTTAACTTGAGAATTTATATAGAGAATGTGGTTGGCAATCACTAGAAAAGTGCCGTGAAGTAAAAACCCTTTGTTTGATGTACAAAGCAACTAACAATATGTTGCCTGACTATTTAAATGACCTATTTCCCAAAACACCATCAGAAAGAAACTATAACTTAAGAAACACAAATGATATCCCTATTCCCTATGCTAGAACAGAAACATTTTGTAAATCTTGTATCCCTTCATCAATTTCGAAATGGAATAATACAGAAAATAGTGTCAAGAATGCTCCTTCATTGTCAAGTTTTAAGTCAGTTATTGTCAAACATGATCGAATCAATGTACCCCCATTTTATTTACATGGAAGCCGATACTTGTCGGTCTTGCTTGCACGTCTACGGACCAACTGTAGCAACTTAAATGACGACCTGTATAGAAATCACTTATCAGAAAATCCAAACTGTACCTATTGAAACCAAATTGAAAATGCTGAACATTATCTTTTTATTTGCACTAAATATAATGCCCAAAGAATAACACTTTTCAATACTATTAGATCTTTTCATCCTCTTAATCCGAAATTATTACTGTGTGGGGGTGACAACTTAACTCGTGATGAAAATATTGTTATTGCTGAAACTGTACATAGATATATCAAAGACACAAAACGTTTCACAGTTAATTAAGTAGCTTACGAAATTTCGTTTCTTTTTTTTTTTTTTTTTTTTTTTTTAATTTTTTTTTTGGTTAGATTAATTATGTGTTTAAAGTTATACTGTCTTATATTTCATTTGTAAATGTGAGCTATAACAAGTGAATGACACTAATATTTCCTCTGTATTTATTTATGATATATCATGACAAAAACTATGTATTGATGACAATTATGTATGTACATGTATCGAATTGGCATTGCACAACCGGTCTTGGGCTTAACAAATGAAGTGGCTTGTTGATGTCTGACATCAAATAACGCATACACGTCAATTAAAGTAATTCTGCATTGTTGTTATCTGCATCGAAATACGCCATTCTATCAAGCTCCTTTGACGTCTTTCGAATTGACTCATTGCACTTTTCTGCTGCTTCGTTGGATAATCCAAAATTGCCACACCGCAAGAAATTTATTAATATGCATTAGTTTTATTTTCCTTCTTCTTCCTTTATCTCCTCTTCCTTTCTCTGTCCTTACTCACTATCCACTTATTCTGACTGTTATTAAAAACTTAGAGATAATATGTTTGCAGCCATTGTAACACTACTTTGAATGTTTTAACACAAGGGGAAGGGCCGAATCTAATGTTGTAAGAACTTGTGGCCCAACCCCATTTCTTTGTATATATTGAAATAAAATATGTTTAAACTACTTGCCCCAAAACCTTAACCATAAGAAATCAGCCGAAAAACTTAAGTCCAAAAACAGGTAAGAATTTGACTAAATTTTTTTTTTTTTAAATTTAACTACGCATCACCAATGTTCTCCACAGGGAACCTCAATTCCTAATATCAGCTTCTAAATGCAAATATTTCATGTAGTATTAGTGCATTACAACATTTACCCCAAAACTTTAACTATGAGAAATCAGCAGAAAAACCTAAGTCCACAACAGGTAACATTTAGACTAAATTTCATCAGCATCGATGTTGAACCCATAGGGCACCTCCATTGCAAATATGAGCTTCCTAATGCAAATATTTCATGTAGTACTTGTGCATAACAACACCTAACCCAACACTTTAACTATATAAAATCAGCCGAAAAGTCCACAACAGGTACAATTTTGACTAAATTTCAACCTTTTTAATAATAAAAAATAATTAACTACATAACATCAATTGTCAACCCACAGGACACCTCCATACCAAATATCAGCTTCCTAATGCAAATATTTCATGTTATATTAGTGCACTGCAACACTTACCCCAAAACTTTAACCATGATAACCCAACGCCGACGCCGATGCCGGGGTGATTCCATAAGCACCCCCTCCCCCATTCTCCGAATAGGCGAGCTAATTACATATTTCTGAGCTGCCTTAAAGTAATTTATAATTATAAGCAACAAATACTAATCATTTTATCCCCAGATGATGGGTAAATACAAATTTAGATTGGTTGTTGCGAAATACTAAAATGCGCGGGAAAAAGTTTTAAACATAATTTCATTCGAATCCGACTGAATGTATTACGCATAACTTAATTTCAGAAACCAATAAAGTTAAGAAGATGGGTTATTAAGTCAATTTACTGTTTGACTGCTGGAAACGAGTTGTCTATACCTTTGTTAGCAGTTTGGATCCCGACCAGATTGTCTGTTAATTGAATATCACATATTCGAAAATAGACGAACGACATGGACTTTGTTTTTTTTTAAAGATACATATGAGCCATGCCATGACACAACATGCATTATTGCATTGCAACAGTGTACATACCAAGGTACCGCCGTCACACCAGAGTATCTGAGTTTAGTCTACACGGCCAAATACCGTATATAATACAGATATACAAGATGCTTTACAGTGGAGAATCTGTTATTCTTTCCCAATAAACGCGTTTACGCTAAAACTATTATTTGCAGTGCAAACAGTTTGGAGCCAGATCAGACGCCGGTTAACCCGGCGTCTGACCAGGCTCCAAACTGTTTGCCACCAAGATAAACAAGAATTATCAGAATTGTCCAAAAGTTGTTCTTTTCTACGTTTTAGTGCTTTGCATTTGCGTACGTTTGCGTTTAAACGGAAAGAATAACAGATTCTCCACTGTAGGTGTATGAGGGTGGCATACAGTGTAGATCCAGACACACTGTTTGAAATGCAATAAGGCAGGTTTCCTCAAAGCACGGCTCATCTTTAATTATGTATATCTACAAATATACCATGTGTTTTGGTGAGTTTTCCAACGTTCAGTGGAATTAAGACCGGAACTCGAGCCTAGACTTCTAGTTTACAGGACGAGTGCTCTACCGACTGATCCACCGGACCGCCTACACAAATGTCTCACCATTGAACTGTAAACTAACCCCGGCTACTCACACATCTTCTACACTATAATTAGTCCTGAATTCTTATTATAAGAACACTCTGTGAATTTCTTGTTTATAATGTTTTTACACTCTGTGAGTTACATATTAATAGACATTTTTCGCTGCCGCTGACTGCGAGTAGCGAGGCGCGGTATTCGACTAGTTTGAGAGGGGTTTCTCAATAAATTCGGACCTAATTATTTTTCAATTGAAATTATCGTCTTTTTTCTTGTCGTCTGCTTATTTTCTAATTTCAAGTGGATTGCTTTCATCACTTATGCACTAATATAAAGTTTTGTCACGTCTACTGAACATCAAATTTGATCTAGTCTTTATGATTTTGTGGGATGTGTATATACGGTTTAACCCCTTACTCCATAACCTGTTGCTAGTATTGAATATAGGCGATGCCTTGTAGTAGTGGAAGTAAAGCAGAGTGCGCCTTCATACGCATGATGCTTACTTTCAGTCTGCTTTAAAAGACATTTCCTCAGTCCTTTGATGGACTAACCCCCTCCCCCTTTGTGCTCGATAGGCGTGAAAGTAACGGTGAAGCAGTGACAAAGTGTGCCCAGCCAATGAACCTAATTTCAAGTTGTCTAGTGATGCCCTGCATACTCACACTCAATAGTTTTTCCAACGGGTTTTCCTATCCAAACTATCAAATATATAAAGAATTGTAATATCTTGGATTGAAAAGCAAAACATACACATTCAAGGATATAGCATAACTCTGACTAAAAACCATAATGCACAGAAATGCAAAACAATAATTTAACCTGTATCCTAGCTACTTGTAGGAGATCCTCAGATTAAACTATTGTTCTAAATATAACTACTGTGCATGCTCATACAGACACTGTAGTATGATACAGCAGTCTGCTGTACATCTCTACCATCTCACTCTGGTAAATAAATGATGAAACAACACAATTGTTGTTAACTCACTTGAGGCCATTTATTATATTGCTATCAATGTATGGTAAATTTGTACAAATAGTTAACAATTGAAATAAATAGGTAGTAAACCATAACAAAACACCTAGCTACCACTATCTATCTATAAAAAGACATCTGATGTCATATCTTAAAATAGAAGCATGATGCCATCAGCTCAGTAGTAAATTCGGTCTGTGTCTCTAAACTTTACACCCACAATTCATATCTGGTAAAACTGTAATGAGCATAGACCAGCCTGGCTACAGTTTCAGGGTTCCAGATAAGAAGGAGTAAACTGAACAAATCTAACATTTTCTCACTAATTTTGAAATCAGCACCAAATTCTATGGTGTTACTACTCATTTGGATCGTCTCGATGAGACAACTTGAAATTAGGTTCATTGGCTGGGCACACTTTGTCACTGCTTCACAGTTACTTTCACGCCTATCGAGCACAAAGGGGGGGAGGGTTAGTCCATCAAAGGACTGAGGAAATGTCTTTTAAAGCAGACTGAACGTAAGCAGCATGCGTATGAAGGCGCATTCTGCTTTACTTCCAACCTACTACAAGGGGTCACCTATATTCAATACTAGCTACAGGTTTTGGAGTAAGGGGTTAAACCGTATATAGATCAAATTATGTTCAGTAAACGTGACAAAACTTTATATTAGTGCATAAGTGATGAAAGCAATCCACTTGTTATTAGAAAATAAGCAGACGACAAAAACAAATTGAGGTCCGAATTTATTGAGAAACCCCTCTCAAACAAGTCGCGTACCGCGCCTCGCTACTCACAGTCAGCGGCAGCGAAACATGTCTATTACTGCCAAATATTTAAGTTTGGCGCCAAATAAAACACGGAATGATTATGAGAAAGATATGCAGCCAGACCGGGACTCGAACTCGGGGCTCCTCGCATATAGAGCGAGAACTCTTCCGACAGAGGCACAGGACTGCTTGTACAAATCTCTTATCATTGAACAATAAGCTAAATCCGACTACAAAATTATTGACGATATAGTTTACTCTCGATGGCAAACGGTTTTGGAGTCTGATCAGCCGCGGGGTTACCCGGCGTCTTATCTGGCCCCAATCTGTTTGCAATAACAACGGGGGTTTAGCACTCGTCTTGTTATTTGGAAAGAATAACGCTTTCTTCCCTTAACAGCGTTATTTTTCCACTTAAGACTAATCGAAGTGCAAAAACTCAATGATGAATGTAGGCATTGATGTAGGTTTGAAATTTATGACTATTGATTGAAATGTGATTGGCAAACAGTTTTGACCCTTAACAAGGGACGAGTTACTCAACGGCTGACCGGGGACCAAATTACTGGAATCCATACAGATTAGGTTGTTGTTGTTGTTTTCAGCTAGTACAGTGGAGAATCTGTTATTCTGACGTCATTCGTGACGTCATACAGTGGAGAATCTGTTATTCTTTCCCAATAAACGCGTTTACGCTAAAACTATTATTTACAGTACAAACAGGTTGGAGCCAGATCAGACGCCGGGTAACCCGGCGTCTGATCAGGCTCCAAACTGTTTGCCACCAAGATAAACATGAATTATCAGAATTGTCCAAAAGTTGTACCTTTCTACGTTTTAGTGCTTTGCGTTTGCGTACGTTTGCGTTTAAACGGGAAAGAATAACAGATTCTCCACTGTATGCATAACACCTGTTCTTTGCACATACAATGTACGTGTAAAAGCAGACAGCAGTTCTTTATCAGACTACACTCTCGCAGTGACGGGGTTAAGACCTGACCTTTTGTCTTCCTTTTGGTGACTATCTCTGTTTGTTATCGTAGAAATGTGTGGTCTTGTAGAATATAATGGAATCAAATATGTTCACACCAACGACGGTTGTTGTTATATTGATTCTTTTTAACAAGCTTGAAGCTGAAGCGATTCTAGAAGATGTTGGGAGCGAGGCACAATCAGGGACTGGGGAAGATATAGCCGAATTGTATAATATTGTCGGTAACTTGAAATCAGAGATAGAAGTCAACAAAGTCCAGTATGGAATACGTATGAGACAGATCGAGGAGGACTTAGGGGAACTAAAAGAAGCTAACGTTAATCTCAAGAAAGTTTTAAGCGACGGGGAGGAAAAGCACAATGTAATACGAGACAAGCAAGATAGCAGAATCAAACAACTAGAAAGACGAGTAAAGTACTTAGAAGATGCCAATACAGAACTGAGGAATACAGTAAAGCACCATGAGGTAATGTATGGTGACCAGACAATCACTGTTTACTGTTTAATACAGTGGAGAATCTGTTATTCTTTCCCGTTTAAACGCAAACGTACGCAAACGCAAAACACTAAAACGTAGAAAAGTACAATTTTTGGACAATTCTGATAATTCATGTTTATCTTGGTGGCAAACAGTTTGGAGCCTGATCAGACGCCGGGTTACCCGGCGTCTGATCTGGCTCCAAACTGTTTGCACTGCAAAAAAATAGTTTTAGCGTAAACGCGTTTATTGGGAAAGAATAACGTTTTCTCCACTGTACCACCTATTATGAATTGTTTTTTATTTGGAAAAATGTTGACCTACGTTTTGCTGACTTACATTTAAAGCTGGAAATATTTCCTTATTATTGAAAGATGAAGTTGCATACTGCTTTTTTCTAGAACATTTAACCATTTCTCTGTCATTATTTCAACCCACATTCACTGCCATTAACTCAATTACCCTGACCGACTGCGTTGAACCGTTTCACAGTCACTATATCATACCACATTTACTGCCATTAACTCAATTACCCTAATCGACTGCGTTGAACCGTTTCACTGTCACTATATCATACCACATTTACTGCCATTAACTCAATTACCCTGATCGAATGCGTTTAACTGTTTCACTGTCACTATATCATACCACATTCGCTGTCATTAACTTAATCACCCTGCTCTAATGCGTTTAGCAATTTCAATGTCACTTTGCCAAACTATATTCGCCGCCATTAGTTCAATCATCCTGCTCGAATGCGTTTAACCATTGTACTGCCATTATATTATACCACATTCACTATCATTAACCCAATCACCCTGTTCTAATGCGTTTAACCATTTTACTGCCATTATATCATACCACATTCACTGTTTTTAAATCAATCACCCTGTTCTAATGCGTTTAACCATTTTACTGCCATTATATCATACCACATTCACTGTCTTTAAATCAATCACCCTGTTCTAATGCGTTTAACCATTTTACTGCCATTATATCATATTAACTGTTATTAACTCAGTCACCTTGTTTTAATACATTTAACCATTTTACTGCCATTATATCATACCACATTGACTGTCATTAACCACCCTGAGATATCAAGGGGACAATTCCCATTTCAAATAAAATAGAGTGCACTTTTGACTATATAGGTTTGATATTGATATTTTGTTGCAAAAGAAAACAAACAGTACATAATCTGATCAGAGCGCTTTGATCAGGATCTACAATGATTGCAAGGTGCACATTTCATTGGTACACAGTTAGTGATCATGTATACTCGCCACTAAAGCAGGGCTGCCATTTATCCGGATTTTTCCTATATGTACGGATTTTTTTCTAGAACATGGTAGCTTAAAGCAGGCTGAAAGTAAAGCAGAATGCGTCATAAGGCGCATTCTGCTTTACTTCCAGTCTGCTGTAAGTAGTCACGTGTCAACAAAACTAGAAACAGGCTATGGGGTAAAGGTACGATTCGTAAATTAGCACTTGAAAAATGCAAATTTGGAAATCTAAGGATTTTTCATGTCAACTTATGGCAGCCCTGCTAAAGTGCTACAATGTATATCTTAATTGTCTAGCTTCTATTTTAACTACAAAAGTAAGAATATAAGGCAGGTTGACTTACAAGTTTAAATCCTTTATCTAAGTGTCTAACAGTTTGGATCCAGACCAGACTCCGCATTTATCCGCATCTGGATACAGACTGTTTGCATATGTTAGTACTTTCTAGCTTGGTACTGACGGGGTTCGCGTAAATCAAACAGACACAGGCGTTATGTTTGTTATTTTATATTTTAGATGATGAGTCGTGACAGTGACCTACAAAGAGACAAACAACAAAGAAAACGAGGTAGGGTACACCAGGAAATTAAAACGGTATTATTTTCCTGCCAGCCATTTACCATGAAATGTCGTTTGAAACAGAAACTGATAACAGCTTTCAAAACATTTAACCCTAGCGATAAGTATACCTGTCAATTACAAAACATTGTACATGCGAAGAGTGTACCTGTCTTATGCAAATAGTGTAGATACATAACAGAGGGCTCCTTAAGGAGCACTCTGTTCAGGGTCCGCCATTGTATCATAGTTCAATCTATTGCAGGAAACAACACTTACATAGTAAAATATACACCAGACTTAACCCTTTACCTTATAGAAGCGACTTTTAGCGCAATCATTTTATTCATCCGCCAAAGAAAATAGTTCCAATCTATACAGTCATGAATATGTATCAGAAGCAATATTTTCTTAATGCTAGCAGGTGGTAACTTAAAGCAGGCTGAAAGTAAAGCAGAATGCGCCTTAGGGCGCATTCTGCTTTACTTTCAACCTGCTTTAAGTAGTCACCTATTTTTAAAACCAGAAATAGGCTATCAGGTAAAGGGTTAATGTGAAATAGGATTTACCCGTTTAAAGTTACACGATTGAATCAGCTACATGCGTTAACCCATTGCCCCAGAGCCTATTTCTAGTTTTGAAAACAGGTGGCCACTTAACGCTTTCCCCCATAGAAGCGACTTTTAGCGTATTTAATTTATTCCTCCGCTGAAGAAAATAGTTCCAGTTTATACCCTCATAAACAATTACCATTACAAATATTTTATATAGCCTAGCAGATTTTAGCTTAAAGCAGGCTGAAAGTAAAGCAGAATGTGCCGTAAGGCACATTCTGCTTTACTTTCAATCTGCTGTAAGTGGTCACCTGTCTTCAAAACTATAAACAGGCTATGAGGTAAAGGGTTAATGATAGTTGAAAGTAAAGCAGAATATGCATTAAGGCACATTCTGCTTGACTTTCAACCTGCTTTAAGTTACGATCTGCTAGAACATAGAAAATAGTTATAATGCTAAATATTCATAACCATTTGAATTTGAACCATTTTCTTCAGTGGAGTAATAAATTAGATGTGTTAAAAGGCGTATTTATGGGGTAATGGGTTAAACATCCACCACTCCAATGAGATATGTATATATCTTTATCAAATATTAGTTGAACACATAGAATAAAAACAGTGTACATGTAATTCTGTTTTCATGGTTTATAATCACTACGATGGACTATGTATATCTCTTTATTAAAACTTTGTTGAACACGTATAAGAAATGGTTCTGTTTTCACGGGTTTAACAACATGTACTCCAATGAGCTATGTATATACTTCAATTTCAACTTCTTTTTCTGCCGTTCAATCAATCTTGATTATGACTGGCAGGCGCTGTCAGGATAAAATGTGTTAAAAGTATTATTTGGAAGAGCTATTTATGATGAATGAAAAAATGGAGAAAAAAATATATGATGCTGTCCTTTTTCTTGCTAGAGCGATTTGAAAAAGGTATGTCAAATTTGGACTTTTTCTCTCAAAAAAAACTATTTCAAAACAACACAAACATGGTAATTTGGGTTTTCATTATTTATTTCATGTCTATGGTGGTATTTTCATATATAGAAACCAAATTTAGACAAAGCAGGCACTAGGTTTGAAAAATATGGATCCTCGAATATCAAAAATATGCTTTTTATAAGGCATGATTTTATTAGATTTTTTATTTTATGAAAAAAAAAGTAAAAATGTTTGAAAATGAAATAGTTCTAGTATTAAACTTTTTCTTATATTCTACCAAATGAAAGCCAATGCTAAGGCAGTTTAAAATATGAAAAGAAATTGAAAGGTCAGTGTTGAAATTTTTGAGTTATTAAAGTCAAAAGAGTTATCTCCCCTTTTACAAAATTTACAAAAAAGTACCATATCGATGATATTTAGAGCTTTATAAATTTCACATTTGGTGTCTGTTTTCTCTTAAATTAGTTTTTGTATGAAGAAATACTACCATAGATAGGAAATAAGTAACACAAAACCAAATTATCATATTTGTTTTCATTTAAAATGAATTTATTGAAGAGGGCTGTTTGAAAAGGACAAAATAAGAGAAAGTGGGTGGGGTAAATTTTACATGGCCATGGAGCCAACTGTTGTTCACCTTAATGTTCACTTTTTTTATTTTTTCATTCATCTTAAATAGCTCTTCAACACAAAACATCATAAAGTGTTTTCATATACTTTGAAAATTTCTTAAATTCATGACATTGATACACCCTTAACAATTGTCATCTGGTTTTAATCTCTCATATATATTTAAATTTCTGTTGTATTGATTAACTCATTGATCCCTAGTGACGCATATATGCGTCCTTTACCAAATGTGTACCCGTATGTGAAGAGTACACTTGTCCTATGCAAACAGTGAAGTCCCTGATCAGAGGGCTCCTGCAGGAGCCCTCTGATCAGGGAATTCACTGTTTGTCATTTTGCAATTTATTACACAAAACAACCCTAAAACGTCTAAACTTGACCAGCCTTTATTGCAAACTGGAATTGTCCATTGGAAGTTTCAGGGGATATTGAGTTAAAGAAATACCGTTATGGGATTCTACCAGTTTGTATTATGTTTATACGCCGCGTAATATACGCATCCAAACTGTTTGTAAAATGTAACAACTGTTTGTAAAATGCAACAACTGTTTTGGATATTTATAAAATATCGAAAGAGGTTAACCCTTATCCCGCTGATCGCGACTATAATGAATTTTGCAAACAGTTTAGATCCAGATCAGACCCACACATGTCCGGTTTAGAGGGGTTTCACTGTATGTACTATACTGTCTTGTAGATTTTCGAAACCAGGAACTCACTGTTGCATTCACTGCCTATCTTGATCACGTGATTGATCCAGTGGGCCAGGGCCAAGCTATTGTCTTCAACAGCGTTCTGCTAAATGACGGAAGAGGCTACAACAATGTTACGGGGGCTTTCACAACTCCCGTGCCTGGGGTCTACTTATTCACATTCTATGTCGGTAAGAAAATTGTATGTTTGGGCTCAACTGGGGCCTTCACAACTCCCGTGCCTGGGGCCCGTTTTACTACTTACGCAAACTTTTTGCGTCAGTCAAAATTTTAAATTTATATTTATATTTTTTTATTATCAGTTGCTACATACAGCAAATAGCCATATCAGAGGACGCGCTTTTAGCGCGTCCTCTGATCTGGCTATTTGCTGTTTGCAAACGTTTATGATAGAAAAATAAACGAGTTATGTCGGTAAGAAAATAATATGTTTGGGCTCGTCTGGGGCTTTCACAACTCCCGTGCCAGGGGTCTACGTATTCACCTCCATGTCATTCAGGAAATTTGTATGTTTGGGCTCAATTAGGGCTTCCACAACTCCCGTGCCTGGGGTCTACTTATATACCTTCTATGTCAGTAAGGAAAATATTTGGGCCTAGTGGCGAGACCAACGCAGTTTGCAAACAGTGTCGACCCAGATGAAGCACATGCATCTGGTTCATTACAGGATGTACAGACACTAAACACACTGATTCTATTTGACTGCAGGCAATGGAGAAAAACCCAACAACAAAGAGGTTTCTGTTTCATTGCAGACAGTGCAGTAACAATTTTTAGCTAGATTGTTTCGAAAAGTCGAGCTTCTGTCGTCAACCTGTCGTCTGCAGTTCAATTCAATTGAATTGAATTGAGTCGAAACACGATACCTAAAACAACTTTCCTATTTAGGTATTGTGACTCAAGATATAATGAAATGCGTGTCAAGCCATTTGGATGCAGATCAGGAGCCACAATACGTGGTATCTGATAATCCAGATAGTTTCCAAATCACCATAGACGACAAATCAGCAGAATGCCAAGCGTTCGTTTCGACCATTAGTCGTAATAACTTAGTTTTACTTTACAGTCACACATCGATATCTCGAACTCGGTTAACTCGAATTAACCGATATTTCGACACATGAATAACATTATTTCATGTTCGGTTCAGTCGAAAATAACCGTAGTTGAAAGTTAAAACGTGGCTAAACCACGTTTTAACTTTGAACTACGGGTATGTTCGACATAACCGAGTTCGAGATATCGAAGTTAGATTGTATTTCTCTTTCAAGGTCAAAAGAACGTGAACGAGTTTGTGGTATCTCTGACCGTCAACAACAGGCACATGGTGGAAGCCATTGTAGAGACCATATACTCGAACCAGGACCAGCAGGGTGGAAACACGGCGATATTGAAACTTAACCAGGGCGATATAGTGCAGATAAAACACGTGAGCAAGGGCCTGCATCTGGAAGGTTCCGATAGCCTCAGAGTCACAACATTCTCTGGATTTCTACTTTACCCTGTGGAAACCCTTGCAGTGGTTGGAAAATAGGATTAAAACTATTACAAGGACATTCTTTGGATTTCTACCCTAACCCATGAAAAATTGGCAGTCGCTGGAAAATAGGACTGAAACTATTACACAGAAATTACACATTCCCTGAGTTTTTACTTTACACCATAGAAAAATCTGGCAGTGATTGGAAAATAGGGCTTGAAATGTTATATGGACTTTTTCTAGATTTCTACTTTATCCCGTGGAAAACCTTGCAGTGATTTTAAACAAAGGTCTGGATAAATAACAAAGTTGACACTCTCTAGACCGAACCCTTTTTCATAGTCCTTTAAATAAAATTGAAAATTATTATTCAAATCATCAAATACTTCTTTATTGCGCTCAAACGAAATAATATATTTCGAGAAATATAGAGACACAATTGCATTAAAACACAACTAACTCCAGGAATTCAATAAGAAACCATATAAAACACGACCATAAACCTTTTGACCAGGAAATCGGTATGACATCATATAACATACGGCTTTATCAATGGGCACATAAATTCAATATGAAATCATAATTATAACACGACTATAACCATAGGCAACTGAAATCAATATGAAATCATATAAAACACGACTATAACAATGGGTCAATGAATTCAATACGACATCATATAACACACGACTGTAACGATGGGCTTGGGAATTCAATAAAACATCAAATAACACACGGCTATAACCATCGGCCCAGGATCTCATTATGACATCATATAACACACGACTGTAACGATGGGCTTGGGAATTCAATAAAACATCAAATAACACACGGCTATAACCATCGACCCAGGATCTCAATATGACATCATATACCAAACGGCCATAACCATGGGCACAATAAATCAATATGACATCTTACCGTATGCCCTAGATAGCCAGCCAATGAAAGGGCTCTATCTAAGCGACACACTGAACAATATATCACATATTGTTCAGTTTTGTACCTGGGTATGGCATAAATTAACAAGTCATGACCAGGTTATGGCCACCACGTGTTAAGGCGGAGCTAAGCGCATCATTATAGGAATAAACAACATATTTTTGACGTTCATGACGGTATGATTACATTAGCTTCGCAGGGGGTAAATTCCGTAAACGCCCGAAGGGCGTTTTCGATAAATTTACCCCCCGAAGCTAATGTAGTCATACCGTCATGAGCGGCAAAGAGATGTTGTTTATTCCTTATATTTATATTTTCTGTCTTGTCAATTTAATGTGTTTATTGGCCAGATTTGTTTTTCTGTATAAGAATTTATCATATACCGGTCAAAGAGGTTTGATAGATGTAATGTCGATGTAATAGCCATTCCAGTTTCTAAATATGGTGAGAAAGGAGTCCCAACTACATGTACTGTAACTGTATTAAAAATTCAGGATTTTTTCCAGTAAACTTTCTCTATGTGAATGGAAATGACTTACAAGGCAAACAAATAACAGTGCAACTTGAATATCTATTGCCAAAGCACATTCTAAAATTACATGTCGCGGTTGTTTTCTTAACCCATTTACACACATAGCAACGCGATGGCAACGACCTATGGGTCTGTATCACTCCGCTAGTGTCATATTACCGTCGACCAATGGGAGCTTAGTGTTAAGTGCCCGATGTAGTCTATTTGAAGAAGTCCACGGATAGCACGGGGGAAATCCGAACTGGTTAAATCCAGATTCGAAGTGAAGGTTCATCGGCAGATGACTGCATATTTTTTAATAGGATTACATAAGGACTTTACAGGTTGAATGTAAATATTACGTCATACAGCAACCGCTCAGCTGGGAAATAGTATAACCTAGATAATGCGGCCTTTCAATGAAGAGGCATGAATAAATCGAAGAATTCTGTTGACAGGCGACTATAGTTAGCCCATAATGAAATTTATATGAAACGTTCTGAAATTACCTTTCTGCATTACTCATGTCCTGTATTAACATATTGAACCCTAGGTAACGAGTACACTCGTTAATTATAACGTACCCGTTACACTTGTCCAGAGCAAACATTGTATAACTACATCATAGAGCACAGGGGCGGAACGCGGTCACACGGTAAGCCAATTGTAGACTACATCGCGTCACAAATATTGGACGCTTTTTGTCACGCTTTTAAAGACGAACTAGCTCCAGTGATGGCCCGCTCAGCAGAAACGCTTCAAAATGGTAACATATTCTTTCATTTGCTTCTAAATTCATTTTTAAGTCAGTGTGAATAGTGAAAGAATATCAAGGGAGGTCAGCTCCTGACGTAGTTGTGATAATTATATTCGAATCGGTGGAAAAATGTAGAAAACATCAGAAAACTGTGATAACGTTCTCTTGGTATTGAATATACCTATTATACCGGACTCCAATGACATCTGAACTCAGCATTGACTATGCATATAAGTGCACAATTAAAATGTAGTGTATATTTGCCATTTTAATGACGATATTCCAACTTTTCTGATCAAACCATCTCAAAGGAAATGTAACGCTTTTGATACTACAACGTAACGCACTTATAGACGATTTACTTTTTACCGTTACGCATTTTAGACTACACCTTTGTATTTTTCAGGATACAGACAACCAATGTGTATACTGCTGCAAACGCTTTTGTGAGCCGGCAGATGTGATAAGACATCAGGTTATATCGCACCAACACTGTGCCGTAGAATTGCATTCACTGTGGATACAACTGGGACAGCGAAAAGAAAGAACAGACTGTACAGCATTAAAAGGAAAAGATGTAGCCTGTGATATCAACACTGTTTGAATTTTTCCAGTATGTCTGTCTATATTGATGCTGTTACAGCATCAATATAGACAGACATACTGGAAAAATTCAAATACCAACTAGGAATATAACAGAACGCCCTGTACATAAGATTTAAAAAAAAATAAACACTCCAACCAAGCATGTCCATAAACAGGTCTTTGAAGTTCTTATCATTTACCTGCCATCTGATCTGGGTCCAAACTCTTAAGTCGTTGATAGAAAACTCTGTTCTCCACTGATAGTCGTGATTCCATTGCTGCACCGATATCCATTGTTATAAACACACGCGAAAACTAGTGACGCTAATAATTCTAGTTTGTGAATCATGCAACCTTACACTCAGAATTCATTTGAGAATCTGTTGGGGAAAAAACAAAATGTAAGATTCTATGCTGAAAAGTTATCAGAAAAGTTCTAATCATTCATTGGTTTATCTTATGGGGTTTTATTTTTTGATTATCAAGGCGCTTGATATTAGTGTAACCGGAACAGAATTTCAATAGTTCCTACTGTTTGATCTAAAAGCGGCAACGTTCCTACAAAGCGCCCAGTATTTGGACCCTGTGCGTAGAATTATAATACACGTAGTCTATAATTATTTTGGCAAATGCTTCATTCTTAAGTACACTGATGTAGTGTTCAGTTAAATCAAGATGCTATGCAAAATGTATCAGATATATGTAGTGTTGATTTCATTGTGTCTGTGATTTTAAAACTTTTGAGTTGAGCCGGATGTTCTTGAGCAGCCTTATTCAGATTTGAAGGACTTTAGCCTCTGATTTTTCATATTAATGGTTTGGTTTGTTTGTTAACGCCCGTTTCTGCCATATATAGGCCCACTGGATGCCGCAGAGAGAAGGGAGCGGATACAGAAAATCGAGCGCGGGGCCTTACTTTTAATATCGACAGAGTTTTATGTCTCTTTTGAATACCCAGTATAAAGCACTGAAGCATCGGACATCATGGATTAGTAAAGTCTCATACGAAAGACTAGGATCCGCCGGGGGATTGAACTCACAATGCCTGGTCCGCAGACGAGTGTGCTACCACTGAGCCACATCCCACTGTTGAAAAACATGACTTTTTTCTTCAAAATATCAGACGCTAAAATTTAGAGAGAACCGCATACGCATACAGACAAACAGTCAGACAAATATATATTGCCCCTCATTCAATAGAAGTGATGCTTTTCATTACGATCTTTTTTGTATCACTTTTACAAAAGTCGTGTTTCATTTACATGTAAGAGGACCTCTACTTGTAAAGATCATGCGTCTCCCCGAAAAGCATTCCCCTTTTTTCTTATGCGAAATACACCAACTAGAGGAAAGCTGTACTCGTACAAATAGAGCTCCCCGGGGAGCCTTGTTTGGACAAGCGAGGCTTAATCAAAATCATTCTTTTGAAAGACACGATAGAATTTTTAAATTGGAATGCTGGGACCAAACACACATTTTAAACGCATAATTAAGAAACACGTCTCACCGCAAATCAACGGAAACAGCAGTAACCGGTAAGGTAACCGTACAAAGACCTTTAGTAAGTAATTCAACAAGAATAATACATGCATTTTGTTCGTCCAATGTTCGTGACATTGTAGTCTACAAAATGTGACATAGACATTTAGCTCGTCCAAAAATGCGTGACAATAAATCTAATGACAGGAAGGGTTTTCATCGTCCGTTTTTTTTTTTACAGTTTTATGTTGGACAAGCATCGCTTCAGTTAAAAAACGTGTTCGTAAAGGTCGAAAAGTATCTCTTATCAATGAGAATTGTTTCAGTCAATCACAGGTCTCTTTAAATTACGCTAAAAAGTAAATTTTTGTCTTTTTGACACATTTCGCCCAATTCCAGGATAATGAAGGCTTCAATTATCCTGGAAAGTCGTTGAAATACATACCTTCTTTCTTCATTTTCAATACTCGATGAATGTTTGCAATGTTTGTTTGGTGGATGGTCTAAAATACCGAATACAAAATGTTTCATGCGATTTTCAGGTTTAATCGGCATCTTGAACGGGTGTAAATCGTCTAATATTTGTGACGCGATGAAGTCTACAATTGGCTTACCGTGTGACCGCGTTCCGTCCCTGTGGTCATGTGTAAAAGTGAACTCGCCGGCTTCTGAAAATACGAAGCATCGCCCTCCTAAATAGAGTCCAAGTAATTGGCTGACAAACTGGGACGAGCGGATCATTTGGTTGAGCGATAACTTAGTATAGGTAAAGTAAGTTAAACGGTAACTGACATAAACTGGCCTGTGTGCCATATTTCAGGCAAACGGTAAATCAGTTATAGTTCATTTGTTTGAAAATTATACAACATAACCTGTTCGCTCCCTACGGTCGCTGAATGTTAGATTGCATAATTTTCAAAAAATGAACTATAACTATTACATATAACACACGGCAATAACCATGGACCCATGAATTCAATATGACATCTCATATCACACGGCTATAACATTGGGCCCATGCGTTAAATATGACATCATATTGGGCCAATGAGTTAAATATGACATCCTATTGGGCCCATGCGTTAAATATGACATCATATTGGGCCAATGAGTTAAATATGACATCCTATTGGGCCCACGAGTTAAATATGCCATCATATTGGGCCAATGAGATAAATATGATTTCATATAAAAGATGATATGACGCCGCGCAAGCTAAGGTGGCACAACGACGTAACGTCAAATTGCGTCAAATAATGAAAGGTCTTACGTCAAATATGCACAGTAGCATGACATATTACACGTTCATGTATATAAATAGAACTGTTTCTGTTATAATTTACTTTCAGCATAAAATTAATGTAAACACATACGCCCGGCATATGGTTCATTACAGTAAAACACATAAATAACTGAACATTCTGCATCATGTTAAATGTGAATCTGAATGATAGAAAAATAACTGCTGCATTAGACCTGTGTCCAAGGTGATGAAGAGTTTAGTTTGAGTTGAGTCTGAGATCGTTCTCAAGTATCTGTTTATTCAGATTTGAGCTTTTGAAACCCGAGTTACCAAATGCTTGAAAACAATTTCAGATTTAGCTCAAACTCTTATTGACATTTGGGCTTGGATATATGATAGAAGCTAAAAGCAGGATGCATATAAAGCGGAAAGCGCATTAAGTAATGGGCATCTTGCTTTACTTCAATCTGTTTTAAGTGGTAACCTATCGCCAATTCCAAAATGAGGAAATGAATTAAAGGATTAAGACAGAGATTTCAAAATTCGCCTATGTATAGAGTCTGATATCTGGATGGTGCCGTTTGACACGTCTACTTCATTACAAATACAGTAAAACCCCTCTATTACGACCACTGAATTATGTTAATTATTAGGGTGTTTACGATAGGTGACCGCTTAAAGCAAGGTGACAGTGAAACATGAAGCTCCTTTAGGAGCTTTCTGTTTCAATGTCATCTTGCTTTAAGCTGCCACCTCTCTATTATGCAATCAATAAGCCTTCGTTTTAGTGGTCGTAATAGCGAGGTTTTACTGTATATGACGTTTTTTGCGGGAACAGATGCTTTTAAAAAAATAACTAAGCTTTGGTGAAACAAGTTATTGGTCAGAGCTTGTAAATAATTCCAATGTATAACGTTATGACCAGGTTGGAATTCTGTACTCCATTTATTACGACTCAGTTTGCGCAGTCTAACTTGATTGTGACGGCTATCTCAGACGCCTGGAAACAACATAGGCCTAATTATACTAAAATGCGCCTGACGTTATTAACGTCAAAACGATTAGGTGTGACATTTTCCTCCACACAGATAATGCTCGATTTAAATATTACCTGTTATTCGATTGACTGAAAATTCACAGTGCTTAAACTAGAGAAAAACCCAATTATGTCATTTTATTTTTAAATCAATAAGTTACGTCTGTCATGCATTTAACCTCTGCTATTATTTGCATTGCAAATAAAACAGTTTAATTTAAAAAAAGTGTGACATTTTCCTCCACACACGTTTTCAGTGATTTTATAAAATGTTTTTACGCGAAATAAACATGCTAAAGTCTGCGGCAATAAAAGAAAAACCCAATTTTATGGTTTAAACTCCAAGCCTCTCCAAGTAAAGTAAATGCTTAAAAAGCTTACCGTCGCCGCGTTGATGTTAAAAAAAACGCCGTTTTTCTTACGTCTCACAAATTGTAACAGTAGATAAAAGGCATTAGTTCTACGTCGTCTTTCAAAATAACGCTTTCTCCTCCCGGGACTTTAAATGATGTCACATTTAGATCGTCGTGCATTCTTTTCCCGGTCAAAATCCAAAATCGTATACGGTTATTTTGTAATTGACTAGAGACAACAGAGAGACGAGTTAAAGTGTTACGTCTCACGCGACGTTTTTCTGAAAAGTTCAACAGTTTCTTCCTCGTAAGTCGCTACTGATCGATTATACGAAAACAGTAATTATACCATAGCCTACGCCTATTTAAAATGAACAGTTTGATATATAATGTTATGCATTTATCTTTTAAACTGTTTCAAAGGTAGCTGGCATGCTCTACCCGGCAAGCGCTTTTGACGCTGTGCCACCTTAGCTTGCGCGACGTCACTACTATCACATTCACAAAAGAATCTATATATCAGGAAACAGTGGACAATACGTTTCTTAATTTCGTTTTTTAAAAAAGAAACTGAACGCAAACGCGACGTAGACAATGACACATTTTATGAATATGTTGATGGCTTTTTTAATCTGAGCTGCAAAAGGTTTTTGGTCTGATCAGATGACCGACTACCCGGCGTCTTATCTGGTTCCAAACCATTTGCTGTGGAAATAATTGTGTTAAGTTCAACGTGTTTATGGAAAAGAATAACGATTTCTTCACTGTAATGTACAATACGGAAGACCTTATTATTTTCCAATTAATTTGACAAGCCATGGCAAAAAAGGGGCTTATTAAATTTTTTTGTCAGATTACTCATATGTATGCAGTAAACCACTCTTAAACAGTCCATTCCCTAATCAGTCGGATACGGCAGCAGCGCCTAGCTAAGACACACATTGCATAACAACAGACTGGTAGCTAAACAACTCAATAGAATTGCTTCACCACCAGCTATACACTGGATGTCCTAACACTCCGAACTGAACAGGGAAATATGAACAATATGCCATAAATTCTTTTGGTCAAATTCAGATTTTGGTGTGTTTCTTATGCAACAGTGTTTACTGGAAACACTGACGATACATCATGGCTGCCATTTCTCCGGATTTTTCCTAATCCTTCGGATTATTTTTCCAGTACATGGTAGCTTAAAGCATGCTTTAAGTAGTCGCATGTCAACAAAACTAGAAACAGGCTATGGGTAAAGGTACGATTCGTAAAATCGCACTTGAAAATGCAAATTTCGAAATCTTAGGATTTTTCCTGTCAACTTATGGCAGCCCTAAAACATTTTCGCTATGGTTGCTATAGTAATACAGTTGAACTTCGATATCTCGAACTCGTTGATTCGAACTATCCGATTTGTCGACTCATGAATTACATGTACATGTACATAATAATAGATAACATACAATAAATAAGATTGGCCATGTTCGCCGCATGGATAAAGGAAGACTCCCAAAGGACCTTTTATATGGTCAATTGGAAGAAGGAACACGCCCGGTAGGCCGGCCCCATCTCCGGTTTTCAGATGCATGTAAGCGCGACCTTAAGTCTGCTCACATCAATGTCGAACACTGGGAAGACATAGCACAGAATCGCACAGCCTTGAGGCACACTGTTAGGTCTGGCATAAGGAGGGCAGAGGATGAGAGAATTGTAGAGCAGACACAGAAGAGGCTCAGAAGGAAAGCATCAAGTTCATCTAATACAGCGAGTACAGTACTGAACCTTATTAAATTAAATTGAAAATCGCAAGCGAATTGCCATCAAATTGCCATCGAATTGCGCGCTTCAAAAACAAATCCTACGTTTGAATATTTTAACGCGAGTTTTCCGACGCGGTTATGACAAAAATGGAATCGAAAACAACAACGAATGCATATTTGCGAATATTTGCGAGATACACCATTCAAGAAAACTTACTCTAGGGTAAAGTTAGTACTTTGAATCGTAAGCGAATTGCCATCAAATTGCAAGCGAATTGCCATCGAATTGCAAGCGAATCGCAAAAATTGTTACTTTAATAAGATTCAGTACTGCAGCTCGGACTACATCTGCGATGCCTGTAGTAGGAACTGCAGCTCTAGGATAGGCCTTTTCAGTCACCGTAGAAGCTGCTCCAGCACAAGTACCGCAAGTTCCTCCTGGCGCAACCCATCGTCTTCGTAGACGGACGGAGGCCGACGACAATAAATAACATGTCAATCCGTTTATACATGGTTATTAAGTAAACACCCTTGCTTGAATATTTCATCGGCATACATCATATCAGTGATACTTTACTGTACAGTCGAACTTCGATATCTCGAACTCGGTTAAATCGAATATAAACGTATTTTACAGTTAAAACGTGGGTTTACTGGTATTTTCGAACTAACCGAGTTCGAGATATCGAAGTTCAACTGTACCACCGATTTCATGAAAATCGCATTTTTTGCCGATTACAGCAGACAACTGTGTGAAAAGACATCACATTAACCCTTAGCCCGCCAAATAAATTGTCGTCTGCTATATTTCTCGTCTGCTTCAAGTTTCAAAGTGCTTCTAAGTTGCTCAAAATTGCTGAAAATGTTGTCCGAGTGTCAAACAGCTTGGATCCGGATGAGACGCCGAGTTACTCGACGTCTCATCCGGATCTAAGCTGTTTGCATATAGAGCTATAGTCGTGAGTGGCAGGCTAAGGGTTAAATTTTGTTTTCATTTTTCATGCAATTGTTTTATATCTCGTCAAACATTGAGCTGGTGTTTCTGAATTCATTTACATGTATCTGTTAACTATTAGTAAAAAAAGAGAGAAATACTCAAGACTGCGCATTCAATAAATGCTTATGTCCCAAGTGGCAGGCTTGACAATATATTCTGAATCTTTTTAAGTCCAAATTAGATCAAGGTCAAGGCTAAACTGAGGTTGGGTAATATGGATGAATTGTTAATGGTCCAAGACAACAACTGTATATGTATATAAGCAGTGTAGTCAGTAGTGCTGATGCAGGATGAAACGATAACATCTAGTTAACCAAGAAATAGCCAATTTAAAATAGTTTAAGTCCATATTAGGTCAAAGTCAAGGTCAAAATCAAGGAAACACGTGAAACACGTGAATATTATTCCAAGCATAATTGAAAATGTAAAAGTAAGATCTCTTTCACCCTAGCGTCAATCAGTTTCCATTCAGATCAGAAGCAGACCAGATGATGAAAAACTCTGGCAAAGTTATTCAGCATCTGGTCTGTATGCAACTACGTGTAACTGCCGTATTTCTGCCTTTTTGATCTGGATTCAAACTCAGACTCTACCACTAAAATGAATATTTATTACAATAATAATATTGATATATTTGATTTTTAAAATATTAAATCAAGTTGTACACTGTTTGTACATCATGTTAATGTAGTGCCGAGTATATACATTAGAGGTTGATATAGCTTTAGGAAATGTTAGACCGATAACTACCCACAAAGGGACCGAAACGACCTATCCTAAAAATAGGCCGACACGACCTAGGTCCGAAAAGACCCGTTACCATTAATCTCCTTGCAAAAAAATGCCGTTACCTTTCGTACACAAACAAAAGTGAAAGTACTTTTTGCTTACTCAGTGATTATCTTATTTACCTCAGAGTGTTGTGTTTATTAGTAAGAATTTTATTATTTTGAATCATATTACTGTTTCTTCTAAAACAGTTTTCAAAATAGATAGATATTTTGTTTTAAGCGATAAAACTGAGTTTCAAAGTTTAAAACCATAACAAATCATGGACAGTATCTGTAAATTCGTTATTTATGTCCAGTTAAAGGGATGTAACTGTATAATTGAACTATGGACAATTCCTGTTGATTATCTACCTTGTCTTACCTCGTTACAAACAAATACTATTATATACTTATTCACTGTGTATACCCGTACACAGGATATTGGTACCAGCGAGTCGAGAAAGTTATGGATTTGTTAGCAGATCGCTCTGCAGTGCAGGTATGTTTTCGTGATTTCCTGAATTATATGTCTAAGATCAATATGGAAAATAATACTGTATCAAAGTGTGATGATTCTGGAACATGCTGATGTCATAACATTTCAGCTTTACCAAGCGAAACTCTCGTAAGACGTATAAACATGCTGCCTGGTACCGGTAAATAACAACGGTTGCTGACAAAATATCATTGTAATATTTTTTTTATAACTGCATAAGAGAATTATTCATGTTATACGAGTAATTTGTACTATCTTGATCAATATTTATGAAGCTTTAACTATTGTATTTGCCGTATGTGCTTTAAAAACCCGAAATGAAATTTGGCTAGGTGTACGGCAAATTGATACGCTAGTGAACGGCATATTGCAAAAGTCTTTCGATCCAGTGTACGGCATCTTGCTTAAATCTACATCGAAATCGACGGCAGTTTGGTTTGTACAAGTATACATTTTGTACATTGTCATTTGTTTTTTGCAGATTATGGACCTGCACAAATGTACCTACTGTAAGAAACAACTACCAACGTTCCGGGAGGTAATAGCACACTTGATAGAGAGGCATGGATGTCAGGAGTTAAAATACCTTCGCCAGCGTGGTTGTTCAGCAAAAGTGTGCAACTTTAAAATTATACCTGAACAATGTAGAGAGGAGGGGAGAGTTATAACTATAATAGACGAAACTGAAAAAATCCATCTATCTAAGTTTAGATTTCGAAATCTGTGTTTAGGTTTCGAAAAATGCCCTTAACTTCTATGTCCCTTGATATATTGCTTTTATACTGGGTATGCATGTGTATATGGACAAACCCTGTCCATGGACACACATCATTTTCCCCAGTGACCTTGACCTTGAAGTAAGGACCCGCGTTTAGGTTTCGAAATCTGTGTTTAGTTTCCCAATGGCCAATAACTCCTATGTCCATTGAGATATTCCTTTCATATTCAGAGTACATGTGTATATGAACATGGCATTTCCTTGCATGCAAACAATTTGATCTCTGTGACCTTGACCAATTCAAAAGCTTTATAACCTTGAAGCCAGGCATAACAAAATATCAAATAACTCATTTTCATGTAAGTATATAGGCATTAAGTTTCTCAAAATGCCTTTAAACTCCTACGCCCATTGAGATATTCCGTGTGCATGTGTATATAGACAAGACCTTTCTTGCATGCAAAAAGTTTGACCCCAGTGACCTTGACTTTCAACTGAGGATCCAGCTTAAGGTTTCGAAATCTGCGTTTAGGTTTCTCCAAATGCTCATATATCCATTGAGATATTCCTTTAATATTTGGCATGCATGTTTATTGACACTACATTTCAATGCATGCAAAAAAAACAGCCCAGTGACATTGACCTTTAACTTAGGTCCCGAGTTTAGGTTTCGAAATCTACGTTTAGGTTTCAAAAAAGGCTTATACCTATGTCCCTTGAGGTGTTACTTTCATATTTGGTTTGTATGTGTACATGTGTACATGGACAAGACCTTTCCATGCATGAAAAGTGGTTGACCTCGGTGGCCTTGAGTGTGTTAATGGCGAGCTTTGTTGTCTCTCTGACAACTCTTGTTCATTCTTCCCCCGTATGTTGAAAATTATTTCATTTTATACAGTAATGAAGATGTAACATACGACATGTTTCCTTTATCCTAGCAGATGGTCGCTGGAAACAGACTGAAAGTAACTCAAAATACATCTTACCTTGGCGCATTCGGCTTTACTTTAAACCTGCCTGAAAGACATTTCCTCCGTCAATTGATGGACCCCCACCCCGTTTTTTTCACTAGGTGTGCACATACAGGTAACGCAGTAGTAAAGTGTAAAAAGCCAATGCATCCAATCTCAAGCTGTCTAGGGAGGCCCTCACATACTCGCACTCAAGGGTTTTTTCAATGGGTTTTACTAACCAAACTTTCAAGTTTAAGGTAAGGGCCTCACATAAAACGCTTAGATGAGTATCCATAGACAAGATAGCAGTAAGGACAAAAACTCGCACATTTTACCTGGTTTGGTGTTACAACCGAATGGAAGAAATGTCTTTAAGTACACATCCGTCTGCAAAACTAAAACATGCTAAAAAGGTTTGAAGATATATCCTCAATTCATTGATGAAGTCCCTAATTGTTCTCGTAAGGCGAAAAAAAGCATGCAGCATAAGCTGTCAGCGGGTATACCAATATCAGTTTACCTCGTGAGGCCCAGATAAACTCATGCTCAAGAAGGCTTTTCAAGGGTTATTTCTAACCAAATTATCAAATATAAAGGTCCGGTCTCACATGAGGCGCTTCAATGGTTCTTTGCTACCGGCATGTCCACAAGATCCATGTTTTTGCAAAGAAATTATCTGTCAAGGCGTTATGACCGGAGATGTATTAAAAGGATATATATACCAATCCCGCAGAGCTATCCAAAAACTGTCCTTTAACGTCTGTTATTGTACACTTACTGTTAGTGTTCATTATTACAGGCGTGCTGTCCGTGCTGAGCAACATGTGTGCTAAATATCAATTTTAACTATTTCATTCGAATACACGTGCCCTAAGTGCCCATTGGATAATGTTTGCAAACAGTTACTGTTTGGGTCAAGACAAGACGCCGCTTAACGCAACTTCTGATCTATACTCACGCCGCTTAACGTGACTTCTGATCTATATTCAAACTGTTTAGCACTCTTATTGAAAAAAAGGACTTAGTGGTTCTTCGCACACGATATTATTGAATCAGACGACAACTCAGTAAGATAAGGAATAACAAGCAAGTGTAACACGACCGCGGCAGTTTTCTAAAGAAAAGAACTCTGGGTTGAATTGAATACCGCACACTTTAAAGTGGGCAACTTATTCTGATTGCACTGTGGTAAATGATACCGCATAACCCAGTAATCTTACTGCACGATATGTCCGTGCAAAATTGAAAAACACAAATGGAAATTATAGTTG
The DNA here is from genome assembly GCA_922989275.2 of Gari tellinella. Taxonomy (NCBI): domain Eukaryota; kingdom Metazoa; phylum Mollusca; class Bivalvia; order Cardiida; family Psammobiidae; genus Gari; species Gari tellinella. Next base: position 6,771,081 of record OV277870.1, on the reverse strand, counting down.
TATACGTGTATTTCAATATTGTAGAAGTGGGTGGATTAGTTTGATATCCTAACTTTACCGCAATATTATTGACTCTGTGTTAGATTTTTAATAGAAATCTTCGAATTAGGTAAAGTCCGATACAGTTACACGTTCGCTTAAAAGTGTCCCATTACGTGAATAGCTATTAGAATATGTTCAAAGTGTATTCATCGTTTCAATTTAAACTTCTTAGGTATACTCGCTCTAGATCTAGTTTATCTATTCTAAGTAAATTAACAATGAAAAGTATATAAATTATAAATAGGAAGACTGTTCTCGGTATTCAGCTACCTTTAGCTGAGAGTAACACCCCGAGGATGAGCTGTGACAGAGCAAAACGTTTTTAGGGCCAAATACCTGGTACCAAACCCCCGTACAGTGACACATCAATATGCCGTGCAGTGAAATTTCATTCACAACCAAGATGCCGTACACTTGACACAAATTTGTTTTAATTCTATTCTTAAAAGTATGGCCCAACAGTGTGGTATTAGTGAGTCACAGGAATTATTATGAAAAGGATCGAATGTTTTATGAAAAGATTGTAGTCGGGATCGTTTTAAACAGTTGATATCATAAATTTTCGTCAGCAATCGTCGTTATTTACCGGTACCAGGCAGCATATATATATGTTTTACGAGAGTTTCTCTAAATAAAACAGAAATGTTTTGACACCAGTGTATCCCAGAAACATCACGCTTTAAAACGGTATCATACACATGTTGATCATATACATTTTATGCTATAAATCATGAAAAAACATACCTGAACTACAGAGCGACCGGCTAACTCTCTCGACTCGCTGGTACCAATATCCTGTGTACGGGTATACACAGTGTTATTGGATAGGGCCGTTATCACTTTTCTCCTTTAACGTCTTTCAGCTTTCGAACTGTTTTATTGACAAAACTCTTGTGAAATCTCTCTAGTACGACCACTGAAACATGACTACTGTCCTTTTCACTCAGCTCTGTCACTGAATTTGTATCGAGTTTTTTTTTTATTTCAAACAATTTCAGCTTTGTAACTACATGAGACGATCAGATCGTTTTTTAAGAACTCACATGCAAAGTTTGAGAAATATCGGGACCTTGAGTAGGGAGATACATGTATCCTGAAAAATAGTAAACTTGCGGTCAGCTGTTTTTGCATATGGCCGCCGTGTAACGTAATGTGACGTAATGCGCATGTGCGTAAATCGTCAAGGACTATTCCATTTTTCTGCAGGTGTGACAGCTATAAATTATAAAATTAAAATGCTGCACGATAATGTTGCAATTAAATCCATTAAACGGATTAATTGTGATTGTCTATTTACCTAGTTTTGGTTTGATGTTGTTTTAATTAAATCCAATAAGTTTTTTCCGTATGGAATAATCTACGAAAGATATAACCGATTTTATGACGTCAAAAAGGAAATTTCTATAAACGCACCTGAGAGAGGGAGAGAGAGAGAGAGAGAGAGAGAGGGGGGGGGCAGATGTTCAAGGTTTTAGAATGTAGAATGAGCGAGTGAGAGAGGAGGGAGAGAGTTGGAGATAGGTTTGATTTTAGAATGAGAGAGTGATGTTTGCTGATGCATGTTTAATGACTGTAAAATCTAAACCGAGAACAGAAGTACTGCTTGATCTAGTACATGTATATTGAACCATAAATTACTTTTTGTGTTTTTCCTCTACTTTCTTTTGAAACCTACACACGTAGACTTTTGTGTAGCATTATACGATTTAAACCGTGTGATATATCATGCATTCAGTGCCAGTCACACCAAATTAGATCCATTTGATCCACCTGAGTCAGATTTGTTCCTCACCAACATGCCGTCCTGTGTAGCAACTACCAAAGCCATACCGAGCATGGCCACCTCGGGCCATGATATAGTCTTCCATGAGTTAAAGGTTATATTATCGAACAAAAAAGAAAGGTGTTAAGCTACAAGCGGGCAAACTGGTCACACTTTTAAACGGACATAGACAGCTTCAATGACGACTTCCTTAAAACTTCAAATGACAATATAGACAAGGCTTGGAATTACTTTAAAACTCTTTGTTTGTAAAACAGATTGAAAACTCTTTATGACACACATACCCTATACCAAGTAAAGTCACAAAGAGTAGACAATACGGATTACCCCTAGTATAATCAGACAGGTCAGACGACGAGACACGGAGACAGACTCTACCAACGCATTAAGGCTGCATATATATACAAGAAAGAATTAAAAGACGTGTCTGAGAAAATAATATAGATCTAGATCTAATTGTCTGATTTAGATCCAACATATCAAAGGTGATTCAGATCTAGATCTATATCAAATGAATGAAATGATCTATTACATTTTCCGAAATATCATTAAATATAGATTTAGAATTAGGCCCACATTATCTGGACACCATCCAATAAAATCTGGATCTATACACTCGAGGACGCTAATCATAGTCTTAGATACAGTTTGGTATGGTCTAACGCTTCAAATTCCCTTTCGAAAGATGTGTAAACCGTCCGTGGCCGACAGAACGGTGTAAGGCACTGAAAACCTATTCTCTCCACTAGTTAACAGTGGACCGACTTAAAAAGTATAAATAGCCTAGATCTACAAAAATCTCCGTGACGTAAGCATATATTTAAAAACGTCACAAATTGATTGATTCCGTCATAAATATAAAGGTCAGACTATTTGCTCAAAGGATATAATTTTGGCTCTTACTTCGTTTTTAAATATTTTTGTTTTTTTTGTTTTTTTTGTTTGTTATTATTTTATTCAAGAATATTACAATCACATATGTATATACACTCATCTTCAGAGATAAATTTCACATACACAATATTTATATATATACTGTAATGTAATTTAAGTAAGTCACAACCTCATTTGTACAGTATGTATGTACATTCATATCAATATTTATATCAATATACATGTATATATATATATATATATATATATATATATATATATATATATATATATATATATATATATATATATATATATATATATATATATATATATATATATATATATATATATATATATTCGTTGAAACTTTGAATGCTGATCAATGTTTGTGTTTGATATATTCAAGAAAGTGGTATTTTCCAAATTTTTAGCGCTGGTGGATATGCATAGAATTTTCATCTACACTGTCTTCAGCATTCAGAGAATCAACGACAATATATTCCATTTAACAAAAGAGTGAACATTTTTTTTAATATTGCAATATTCAAGAGTTGTTATGAATTTTTGGAGAAAAAAAAAGAGAAATAAGAAAAAAATGGAAGAGAAAAAGTATATAGATTTTTTATTCTAGTAGAAATATGCTATGTGACTATATGTAGTTTGTTAGAAAAAGCTTTACAATTGTCCATGAATTATCTGTTTTAGCTGTGTTTTGACTTATATCTAATGCCAATATTCTTTTACATAAAAATATAACAACACCTTCAAAATAACGATGTAAATTTATTTATATTTTGTCTTATTTTCAAGTTGAGATCATCATTCACCGAATTAAAATACCATTTTAAATTGTTTTAGACCCGCTTCACCCAACGTGAAATGGACTGTCCCACGACGTCACATACCATTCACAAGTCGGCCATCTTTGTTTACAACTGAAGCCAAATTTACTATGGGGAAAACACATTTTTCACGATATTTCGTCATTCACAGCCCGGATCAATCTGAAACTTTGCATGTGAATTCGTAAAAAACGATCTGATCCTTTCATGCAGGTAAAAAGCTGATATTGTTTGAAATATAAAAAAAAAATCGATACAAATTCAGTGACAGAGCTGAGTGAAAAGTACAGTAATTGATTTCTTAAAATACATGTGCAGTTTAAATCAAGGTACATGTAACTAGTAGTCACATGACCAGTAGTATGCTATCACGTCACAATCATGTACATTCAGAAGTATTTTATAATCTACACTGTGAAATTGGTAAAACCCATCCCGAGAAAAGGTAGGAAAGGTTTTATATACTATAGATTATTTAAATATGTTTGCCACAATTTGAGAAAAAAATGGTTTTGATAATGAATTTAAATTGTAATGTGTTTTCGCAGCTGTTGAAATGCATTTTTTTGTATCTGCTAAGAAACATTATACACACTTGTTTTGTCAGATGTGTTTCTGTTACTTATATCAACAGTTAAGAGGCTTCCACTGAAAACGAGTTTTGATAAATAATGGAACAAAAGAGAGTTTGTCAAAAAAGAAAACTTCTACGGAAACATATAAGTGTCATCTAAAATTATATAAATGTATCCTGTTTTAAAGTAAAATGTTTTCCTAACAATTGGATCTTTGTTAGTCTGTTCTTTGATAAAAAATTATGTTTGCTTACAACTGTTCAACGGATTGCTGAAACTCCCTTTTCTCTTTTATGTCGGTCCAACATGGTCCTACTCGTACATATATTATGCTCCATGTTGCAGATGCTGCAAGACGTTATACAAATATAGCCATTCCAACCCTGGACATTAATGTTGTTGTATTGGCTGTTTGTATCTATGCAACGTTGGCACGGGAAACCACTTTCAGTGGATTGCAGTTAATGAAAATGTTCAGGGGCCCGTTTTACTTAACTACTTGCCCAATTTTTTGCGTAAGTCAAAATCGTTTTACTCTTAGATTTCGATCATAAACGTTTGCAAACAGCAAATAGCCAGATTAGAGGACGCGCTAAAAGCGCGTCCTCTGATCTGGCTATTTGCTGTTTGTAGCAAGTGATAATGAAAAATATAAATTAAAATTTAAAATTTTGACTTACGCAAACATTTTGGGTAAGTAATTTAGTAAAACGGGCCCAGATGCTTGGCAAAGACATATGTCTGGCGCTTCCAATGGTTCATGCCATAAAATGCCGAGATACGGAATCAAGTTTAGCTGAAAAGGGTTAAGGACTGCGTGGAATATGTTTCCCGATGTAACTAGTGTCTTTGTTTCCTTTATCGCAATTCCACATTGTAGGCCAACACTTCTTTGACTTAACCCTTTCCATAAAAAAAGCGCCTTTTAGCGAATATGATTCATTCCTCCGCTGAAGATAATAGTTCCAATATAATCAGTCATGAAATATATTATAGAAAATATTTTTTATATTCTAGCACAGGATAGCTTAAATCAGGCTGAAAGTAAAGCAGAATGTGCCTAAAGGTACATTCTGCTTTACTTAAAACCTGCTTTAAGTAGTCACCTATCTTCAATACTTGAAATAGGCTATCACGTAAAGGGAAAACGATGGTCATATCTTAGTACATAGCGACCAAAGATTGGTTTGAGGAGAGGGGTTTCACTGTATCTCTTAAGTCAACAGACGGCCCGACCATTACAGACCGAAGTAAACAGATGAAAAGGTGGCTGACAGATTACATAGAACTGTACTCTACTGTCTCTGTCCCTCTTTCTCCCATTCTCTTTCTTAACCATACATACATGTAGGGAATAATATGTCATTGCATAAGATAGAACTGATTTATTATGCGAGGGGAGAAACCAGTTAACCGCGAGGCTTTGTCGAGCGGTAAATGGTTTCTCCTCGAGCAGAGCAAACAAGACCTATCTTATGCAATGGTATATTATTAGATTTATCCCAACATTAAATGATTTAGCATTTCAAACGTATACTAATTCCTGACGTACTGACGAAGACCTGAATAAGGTCGAAACTAGTTGAGTGTAATAAAATTTGTCAACCATAAACGGAGCCTGTGGTTATTCACACTTCCTTTTATTGGATTTAATTCCGTATTTGACAAGTTTTACATAATTTTACAACCTGTATTCTAATAAGACGTCGAAGTAATCGCGCTGCGTTCTGGTCCCCGTTTCATAAAACTTCGTACGAAAAGTGTTGTCGTAAGTCAGATTATAAAAGTCTCAATTATTATTTATTTCTCAATCTAATCCTGTCTTGTGACATCTCTTTGGAATCGTCTTTTCAAGACGATTCCAAAGAGATATCACTAGACAGGATTAGATTAAGAAATCAAAAATTAAATGTATTTTAAAGTTTTGACTTACGTACGTTTAAGTCGTACGAAGTTTTATGAAACGGACCCCTGGTTCCCAATTACAGTGATCCCTCCCAACAACGACTCCCTCCTTACAACGACCCTTCTCGCACTCCCTTAAACAGGACAGTTATGTCCAACCTATTTACGACTGCCATGTCGTCTGCTTAAAATTATCGTCTGCTATTTTTCTCAAAGTTACATAATGGATATTTTGACAGAAAAACACTTTTAAATGACGAGTGACAAACAGCTTGAATTCAGATCAGACGTCTGCTTTTTGCAGATTTCCCTCCCTAAAGCGACTCCCTCTGAACAACACACGATGTAATATTTACTTAAATAACATTCCATACATTTCGCTCTAAACGTGTATGATGGACTATTCTAACACACCACGCGCACAATCCTTTATATTAAGCAAGGAAGGGACCTATCTGTGTTAATAATGCGGAATCATATCTTCCTAATAAGCTCTTTAAAATTACTCAGTGATGTATGGGGTCTTTTTCGAAATCGATTTGGCGATTAAGTGCAAGCATAGTTGGCTGGTTTTTAGTGCAAATATTTCATTAATCTGTTATTTTCTGTTTTATTTAACCAATCACTCTGTCACTGATTCGCTCTCTAGTCCATGCATTAACCCATTACTCCATAGCCTGTTTCTAGTTTCAAAGACAGATGATCCTTAGGGCGCATTCTGCTTTATTTTCAACCTGCTTTAAGTTATTTTAAGTAATTTTAAGTTACTATCTGCTATGCATATAGTCCTTATGGTATATATTCATGGTTGTACTAAGTGACACTATTTTCCTCGGAGGTGGAATAAATTAGAGGCGTAAATAGGCGTATTTATGGGGTTAAAGGGTTAATCTAATGTACTTGTTTATTTATTTGTTTTAAAACCTCAAATAAAAAAATATATATTTAGCGGACGTAGTGGATGATTGACTTATTGATTGGTCAGTGTATGTATATTATTTTGTCTTAACCTGCTTGCTTGCATGATTATTGACCTACATGCAGTAAATCATTTAGTTATTGACTGCTTAATGGATTGATTGAACTGACTGATTTACAAGGTACATGTTTTCATAACGAGACTATGGAACTATGGTCAGATTTTATTCATTCCATCAATAACCTCGTAATTAATTGATTAATTGATCGATCGGTTGATTGAGGGGCTGATTAACGGTTGATTTATTAGTATTATTATTTTTGTGCCTGATTGGCTGTTCAGTCTGTAGACTGACTGGTTGAGTGAATGACTGTTTCATTCATTAATTCATCCATTCACTCATTCATTCACTCATTCATTCACTCATTCACTAATTCATTCGCTCAGCGTTTTCGCTGTTTGCTTATCTTTTGTGTATGTTAACTCATTTTGCATCGACATTTCATTCAACAGTCTAGCTGATCGTATTTCACCGCTCTTATGGTTAATCATTGTATCAATCATTCATTCATTCATTCGTTCATTTATTCATTCATTCATTTGTTCAATCATTCCTATGTGTTTAGTGGGTTGCTTTGCATTGTGTTATGTATGTGACTTTGTTTTCTTGTTTATTTCTTTCTTATATTTTCATCATGTATGGTGGTCAAATAAAAGCAAACAAAACAAAACTTGTTGCTAACGGGGATGTCTGTATAAGCATGGATGAATCTAATTGACATTTTAATTGGTTACAATGCTACTGGAATGTTTTACAGTAGATAGATGGATGGATGGATGGGAATGTATGTATGGATGGATGGATGGGATGGGATTAGATTGGATTGGATGGATGGATGGAAGGATGAGATGGGATGCGATGGGATGGGATGGAAGGATGGATAGATAGAAGGATGGATAGGTAGAGGGAGAGAGAGAGAGAGAGGGCAGAGAGAGAGAAGACAGAGGGAGGGACAGGGGGCTCCGTGTGGCATAGTGCTTAAATCACTGTGACTTATAACCACTAAATTCCTCACAGATGTGGGTTCGAATCAAAGTCTGGATTCAGATTGTTCATGTGGAGAAGCCTTTCAGCTTGCTTGCGGAAAGTTGGTGGTTCTATCCTGCAGCCGATGTGTGCCTCAAGCAGGGCATAAAAGGTTTCTGGGGTCTTACTTCACCAGTCAGTAGCTAGAATAGGTCGATACTGGCATGCAGGGACGCTTTACCTTCAAAAACTAACTCTAAAGTGCAAAGGTTAATGGGTTGATGACCCCTTCTCTGCCTTATCCCGAGTACGATGGTTATTTGCAAACAGATTGGATCCTAATCAGACGCCGCGTGACGCGGCGTCTGATCAGGATCCAAACTGTTTGACACTCATTTCAATATTTCTGAAATCTAAATACCAACAAATTAAATTTGAGAACGATAAAGCAGACGAAAGTTGATTGATGACGTCACACAGCAGTGAAGTGGTTAAATAACCACCAATCTGTTGCGACAGATATTTCTACATGTATATATGATGCTTTGTAGGTGAATACAAGTTTACCTCAAAGTCGGGTCACACATATATGTGACACGTTACTAATTAACAAAAATCTGTTACACAGAACAGAATAATCGTGATTAGTTTAGTCATGCATTCGCACGTACAGTGAATAGATTGTTCTTTCAGGTTTAAACAAAACGAAACGCAAACTTGATTCAATGAAATTTAGAAAATAACATCTTCTTAAGAATTCTGGTGATTTCTTTTTCTCTGAGTGGCAAACAATTTGGAGCCTGACCAGACGCCGGGTTACCCGGCGTCTGATCTGGCTCCAAACTGTTTGCAATTGACATAAAAAATTGAAGCATAAACGCGTGGATATGGAAAATTGAAGCATAAACGCGTGGATATGGAAAATTGAAGCATAAACGCGTGGATATGGAAAGAATAGCATCCCCTCCACTGTGTAGAATAAAAACGTGGCACTTCATACATTTCTTTCAGTTTTCGCTCATTATATTCCACAAAAGAAGTACCAAGGCTTTTGATGCTCATAAGGAAAAACAAAATTGAGTATTCATATTTGAATAACGACACTATATACATTCGTAGTAAGGTTATTAATTAACTCTTAATAAACCCTTTTCAAGCTGTTTGTCTCTCGTCATTAAGTTTTTTTCTTTTAAAATTTCCAGTATGTATATTTGAGAAAAACAGCAGACGACAATCTTAAACAGACGATATCAAAGCAGCAAAAACAATAAATATAATTGTCATGTTTGGGGAACAGCGGCAAGGGTCGTTGTGAGGAGAGAATCGTTGTTGGGAGGGCCGTTGAAGAGTGAAAACTGTACGATTTTTGTCCGTGCAAAGGGTTGAAGCAATACTAGGTCATATGTGACTAATGAAAGGTTTAACACGCCAGCTGTTTTCAGTATTATAATTAACATAATAAATGTACCCGTCAACCCAAACAAGGACGTTCTTTATGACATACATTTGATGAAGACGAATTTCATTTTGTATTGGAATGTAAACAGTTTGAAGACTTGAGAAAGAAATACATTCCGAGGTACTTCTTGATTAGGCCAAATATGTTTAAATTTGTAGAACTAATTAATAGCACGGTAGACAAGACTATTAGAAACTTATCAATGTTCGTTTATCACGCCTCTCAGGCAAAAGTAGAGTAATAATGGATATAATAATAATATTAATTAGATCTAGAAAACAGGCACAATAGTTAAAATTGTCTTTAGACATGTTGATTTTTGCTATTTGATTTTCCATATGAATGAGAATATATACATGGTTTAACATATATTAATTTTTCTATTAGGTATCTCAGTATAATTGATGTTAATCTAGTTTTCTTTGACAGTATTCTGCATTCTTTACTGTCTGTAACCTGCTAATGTTGGTGCGTGCAGCACGATTGCATTGCAGGAAGCTATATCAGGATCTTTTTGCGGTGTTGTAAGGCTGTACTCGCCAGATGGCTGTTGTTTAAATTAAACTTTAATATGCTCTCATTTTTTCATGTAAACTTTACTAAGTACACTTTGAAAAAGATCTACAGAACTATTAAAATGTTTCTTTTTCCGTGTAAATTTTCAACTTGCATTAAGCTGCAGGTTTTCTACAGTAGGCACTGACGTCACAAGGATTTCCCCAAGAATGTTAGCGGAATTCCCTATGTTGTCACTTTTGACGTCACTTTTGACGTCATTCGTTACGTAATTACTTTTCTGTCGATGGATCTCACAGGTGCTTGGCGCGGTTTTGAAGTTTGGCTGCAGATATCGGAAATTAAACGTTTCTTATAGGTAGCCGGGGTTCTGGATTCTGTCGAGCACTTTTGATAGATATATAATGTTGGTTAACATATTTAAATTTAAACTATTTTATTTTGACCTATTATATGTTGTTTGATAGATCTAATTTGATCTATCTATCAGAATCTTTTTGCGATGATATCGGGCTGCACTCGTTAACCGGCTATCGTTTAAGATTCTCTCATTTTCTCACGAAAACTTTTAATTAAATCGCCGAGATCAACGGCTGAGCCGGCGAACATGACACTTGAATCTATAAGATACGGGTATTTCTGGACACATTGTTGGTGCGTGCAGCGCGATGATATTGCAGGGGGTATAAGTTCATCGCGTCAGGTTTAAATGTAATTATAGGGTTTGCGTCCCTTGGACCATAAATCAATTCTACTGACAGTTGTGAAGTTATATGCGAAGATCTCTCATTATGATAATAGAATAAATGGCTACTGTATATAATGCTTTTCATGCATTGTCATGCATTTGTTATGTCATGCATTTGTTCAGATGTTACTAGTTCTATATATTACTGAATTTGTTGTTGATACGTTGTCAGAACTATAGGTTTTATGTGGGTAGAAAAGTATGCCATAGAACTATACGTTGTGCGTTCTGTTTGGTCGTTTTATAAGTTATAAAGTTACACAAGGCTAAGTTTATATAAATAAATAGCCTACATATACACCTTCTCCGCTACAAAAACAAAACTAGTTTCCAGAGGATTTATAGTAGAGGTTCTAGATTGATGGACACAGTTTCAAGAGATAATGGAAATTTGCTCTTGGAAAAAGTTGATAAATCAAGAACGAAGTTTAGAGCTTTTGAGTTTATATTTCATCGATAACTTTAAGAGCATTGAAACAATAACAGTCTACGACTATACAAAAAGCATTTATGATAAATAACAATTAATTTGTACTTATACTTGCATTGTAAATGAGAACAGTTTCAGTATAAGATCTAGATTTAGTCACCATACAGCTTCTCTTTCAAAATATTTATTACAATAACAATTTCAAAAAGTACTGCAGCTTTGTAACTTAAGGTAGATTTTAGTGTTTGGTAAACAGAGTAACCAAAGATCAGACAGAGTCTCCATAGAAGGAACTGTCTGACCCTAGCCTGAACTGTTTGCAGATGACTTGTATCAGTCTGCAGTCTAATTATTTTTAGAACAAACTTTTTCAGGGTGGCTAGATCGCTGAAAATTTATATGTACGCATTGAAACTAGCTTGAATGATATAGATTATTTCTGTTGATCAATGTCATCTTGATGAATGTATTGAATGTGTTACCTCATGGACTTGTTAGTCTAAAGGTGGAAATAAAATCTTATCTTATCTTATCTTATCTATCTTTGATACTAACAACATAGACATAGTTCAATACAACCGGTTTAGTTACCGAAATCCGTCAACCAGTCGTTCATCTTAGGGGTTTACTGAATTATAGATATCTTTTAAAGACATTTCCCCAGTCTTTTCATGGACCCCACCCACATTGTTCTCGATAGGCGTGAAAGTAACTGTAAAGCAGTGGTTAAGTGTGCACAGCTAATGCCACTTATCTCAAGTTGTCTAGAGTGGTCCTGACATACTCACATTCAATGGTTTTTTCAACTGGATTCACCAGCGAGGGGTCTGGGACCGCCTAGGTTCTTAGCCGGTCCAAGACCTCATTGGGTGTGGCTAAGCCCTTTACAAAAAAATCGTCAGTAGTATACAGTGGAAAATACGCTATTCTTACCCATTTACGCGTTAATCTACGCGTAAGAAACGCATAGTGAACGGTTAACGAACGGTTAACGCCTACCGATTTTAACGTGTTTAAACGCGTTAATAAACGGTTATCCCAGAGATGTTGCGATTGGTGCGTCAGTTTTCCGTTTCACGTGGAGATTTTGGATTAACGCGACCAGATATCGATTTTTCAGCATCTGATCTGCACCACAGCTTAGATCCAAATTAGACACCAACTTACTAAGCATATGATCCGGAGCAATGCTTGGATCAGATGTCAAATTACTAAGTGTCTGCTTTGCATAAATGTTTGGATCCAGATCAGATGCTGAGTTACTATGAACATGCGGAATTCCAAATAGTACGTGTGACATGTATTCAATTTACAAATATCACAGGGCAGGTCGCTAAGAGTGTTGCGTCACAAACCGGATATGGGGTAACAAAACTTCGGCTTATCAAAGTAAGTTTCCTAATTGGGGTAAACCCAGGTTTAACCCCCCAGTGGTAGTTAATGATTAATTTATAATTAATTATTGATTGCTGCTGACCGTACCAAGGCGGGCTCCTATGTTCACTTTGCTTTATGTTTGTCTTGCGTGTTGTTTTCTATTTAGTGTGTAGATGAAGGAATGGGATTGTGCGTGTGTGTGTTTGTTATGGTTTGACTGTGTGTGTATTCTGCTTGAGAGGTGGGTGTATTGTTTGTGTTGCGTTTCCTGCTTGAGTATTTCGTATTTATTTGATCAGCCAAATAAACCAAATCATATCTGCATCAAAGTAAAAAAAATATCTGTAAAGTTCGAATACGGATGAGGCTCCTGAAACTCGGCATCTCATCTAGATACAAACTGAAAATGAAATAACTACTCGGCGTTTCATCTACATCCAAATCGCTAGTATTAAACTATAATGAAATGTAATTGGGTTAATTCAAAGCTGTCAGTTTGGATCCTGATGTTATGCCGATCTGTACAGCCAGGCGTCTGATCTGGATTCAAACCGTTTGCATAGAAATCAACATGGAAGGAATTATTATAATAAATATCAAACAGAAAGAATCTCAGTGAGACGCCGAGTCACTCAGCATTATGATCGAGATCCAAACTTTCTGAATTTATATAATTGCTATTGGCCTAAACCAGTTTAGATCCTGATAAACATGTCAATAGAAAATGTTTTGAAAAATCGCATTACAAAATGAGGTTTATTGCGAAAATGCATGATGAGGAACAGTTTTTATTTGATCTTGACTATTTCAAACGCGTCTGATCAGGCTTTAAACTGTTTGCCGCCCAGGTTAAAATCAACATTCAGAATGGTCAAGAAGTTGTAATTTTCTTCATTTTACTGCTATGCGTTAGCGTTTCGTTAGCGTTTAAACGGGAAAGAATAACCTTTTATCCACTGTAGCCATATAAATTTATTAAAATTATGGAGTTATGGTTATTGAAGGTACCGTAAGCCTTACAGTGGAGAAAATGTTATTCTTTCCCAATAAACGTGTTTTTAAAAGCTAAAACTATTATTTCCAGTGCAAATAGTTTGAAGCTAGATCAGACGCCGGGTAACCCGGCGTCTGATCAGACTCCAAACTGTTCAAAATGAAAAGTCAGAATTGTCAAAAAGTTGTCCTTTTCTACATTTTAGTGTTTTGCGTTTGCGTTTTGTTTGCGGTTAAACGGGAAAGAATAACGTTTTCTCCACTGTACCGTAAGCCTTACCATGCTAAATTGTCGTTTTGCTTCCAAAAAATTCGAACTTTGATAAGTTAATGTTTTCTTAAACTGAAGAAAAGTTTAATATGAGTGAAAAACAGTTTGGATGCAGATCAGACGCTGCGTGACGCGGCGTCTGATCCGGATCAAAACTGTTTGAAAATGTTAGTCGAATTATGTGGATTCCCTGGCGTACCGACGTATAGGTGTAGCTACGCGCCTCATTTGCTAAGACCGACAACACTGACAATAATTTTGCAAACAGTTTGGATTCCAATCATACGCCGCATTATTTCTTAATATGAGTAAAAACGCATAACAATCCAAATTTTATGAGCAAAACAGACGAAAAAGATAAGTTAACGATAACAGGTATGGCAGCGACTCTGTTAGACGGGCTGTGACATGAGCGACAAAATGACAATGAAAGGGTTAATAAAAAAAACACAGCGCTCCCTCCCTACAACGGCCCTCCCAAGAACGACCCCTCCTTACAACGACACTTGCCGCAGTTCCCTAATCAGGAAAATTATGTCTAACGCTTTTACTGCTGTAATATCGTCTGCTTAAAGTTGTCGTCTGCTGTTTTTCTCAAGTTTATATATTAAACATTTTTGCAGAAAAATAACTTAATAATGAGTGACAAACAGCTTGAATCCAGATCAGACGCCGCGTTACGCGGCGCCTGATCTGGATTGAAGCTGTTTGCAAATGTAAACAAATGTCCCTCCCTATAACGACTCCCTCCGAACAACGCACACACTTTTTGTCCCCCATAGGGTGTCGTTGTATAAGTTACCCAATAAACCCTTTCACTGCCATGTTTTTTGTGAGATTTTTACTCCTTCACCGTTTCATTGTCGTCTGCTTCTTTTTATTTGTCTGTAGTATGACTTACGTAATTTCAGAAAAAAGTGACAAACAGTTTCTATCCGCGTAACGCGGCGTCTGATCAGGATCAAAATTGTATTCAAATGCGCTTTATGACATCATTGAGAATGAAAGGACAATCTGTTGCCAACATGCTTTCAAACCGTTTCTAAGGACAAAATTACCCACTGCTTTCTTGTCAATGGACTAAGGTCTTACCTTTTGCAAGCTGCCAGCAAATTTGGGCTGTCTATTGCAAACAGTTTGGATCCAGATGAGACGCCGAGTTACTTTGCGTCTCATCTGGAGTCAAACTGTTTGAAACTCTGATAATATTTTCTTTAACGGAAATGCATGGAAATCAACTTGGAGTTTTAAGCAGATGATGAATGGTGCAGACGACAATTACGAAGTGTTTAGAGGGCTAATTACGAACATACAAGTCGTTACCGATTCTTTAGAATGTTTTGTATAAGAAATGGCGGTCCAATCTTGTACAGTGGAGAAAGAATTATTCTTTCCCTTTTAAACGCAAACGTACGCAAACGCAAAACGCTAAAACGTAGAAAAATACAACTTTTGGACAATTCTGATAATTTATGTTTATTTTGGTGGCAAACAGTATGGAGCCTGATCAGACGCCGGGTTACCCGGTGTCTGATCTGGCTCCAAACTGTTTGCACTGCAAATAATAGGTTTAGCGTAAAAGCGCTAATTGGGAAAGAATAACGTTTTCTCCACTGTAAATACACTGTGCTCTACATGAGCTGGTTTATATATAAAGAGGGGCGAAGATTTTTCTCTCCATTGCTATACTTAGATTCAAGGAACACTATTTATACGAAGCTACTTAGATTGTCACGATGAGGTTGGCGCCAATACTATGTTTAGTTGTAATCTGTGCATTGCTGATGAGTGCAGAAGCACGGAGAGGCAAGAAAGGTACGTTTTACTTTAGAGAAAACCATTCTTTCTCAATACCTACGTGAATTATTACCTTTTTGCATGCTAGCGGTGGATAATTTTGTCAAAGAGATAACCTTTGCAAACAGTTTGGGTCCTGATGAGAGGCCGCGTCACGCGGCCTCTCATCATTATCCAAACTGTTTGACACTATGACCCTGTTTTTGAAAGAAAATTTGAACATTCAATTTTTAGAACAGGAGCAGACGACAATAATTGTAGACGAAAAAATACACAGAATGTACAGAGTTACACAACAGTTACCTGTGTCCATTGTAAATACTTTGGAGTTAGATCAGACGGAAGGTCATTCGGCGTCTGATCAGGCTCCAAATTGTTTGCCACTTAGACGGAAATGGCGTCATATGACCATCTCATGTGTCGCGGTGCCGTAAACCCCAACTCAATCAGTCAATAGAAGGAAGTGTATTCGTAAGAACTTTCAAAACGTTATCCGTTTTTCTACATTTTTTTGCATATATAATCATTCTGGTATAACAATAATAATAATGATAATAATAATAATGATAATTATAATTGCGTTTTCGCTTCGTGTCGAGTCATGTAATACATGTAGTGAAAACAATGCAATTTTCAGATATTGCTCTGAGGTGTGCACTATATATGTATTATATCGTTTATGAAGAGGCACACAGCTATCACTAAACTAACGCTACCATGTATGTTGACATGGGTTACCCGTCGTTTGGTAACAACTGTTTGCCACTGAGATAAATATTAACATTCAGAATTTTTAAAATCAAGTTGCCATCTTTAACATTTTATCTCATTCAAACGTTTAAACAGTCTGTTTCTAGCTTTGAAAGTGTTAAGTCATAACCCTTTTAATCATTTTAGAACGCAACAGAAAACCCAAAAACCAAGATGGCCAACAATCGGCAGGAACAGCGACAGGTCAAGGTGCGTCAATATTTTATGTATAAATTCCAGGGCTGCCATTTTCCCGGATTTTTCCTAAATCTTCGGATTTTTTTTCTGATACATGTATTGTATATGGTAGCTTAAAGCAGACTGAAAGTAAAGCAGAATGCGCCTTAAGGCGCATTCTGCTTTACTTTCAGCCTTCTTTAAGTAGTCTCGTGTCAACAAAACCAGAAACAGACGAATGGGTAAAAGTACGATTCGTAAAATGAAACTTGAAAAATACAAATTTGAAAATCTTATGATTTTTCATGTCAACTTATGGAAGGCCTGAAATTCGCCCCATTCACTTCCATTGAAAAACATGACATTTAATTCGTATATAGGCAAATTGCTCTATGTGGTGGGACTTATGGATATCTTTCGCAAAGGGGCGGGGCTTATGAATCATTTCTCCGCGAATCACAGCTTCAGTTATGCGATTATGGCTGTTCCTTTCGGAAAACCCATTATTCTTGTTAACAACCTCTGATATGGATTAAACATACATTCATAGATCTACTTATATAATTAATAGAAATTGATAGTAGAAATTACAGCAAATATTATGTAAATATAATAAATGGACTGTTTTTTCGGCGTTTAAGCGAAATGAATGACAGAAAATGATCGGCAAATTTAACATGAACCGCTAGCGCGAGTCATAGAGTTTGCCGATCATTTTCTGTCGTTTATTTCGCTTGAACGCCGAAAGAAATCAGTTAATTTCTTAAATGAATTACTTCTCGCACTACTTGCAACAACATTTTTATTTTGTGATAACACATTCAACCCTAGTAACGAGTATACCCGTCATTTACAAACACTATTCTGGTAAAGAGTACAACAGTTACTGTCCTGTGCAAATAGTGTAAACCCTGATTAGAAGGCTCAATAAGAAGCTTTCTGATCAGGGTATGCATTTTATGACATTTTTAAAATGCTTTGTATAAATCAACTCTAAATATGTAAAGATGCACTAAAAATGATCGGAAACCGGAATAATGAGTTAAAGCAGGTCGAAACCAAATTAGAAAGCTTCCGTAGGAGTTTTAAGTTTTAATTTCCGTCTGCTCTAAGCATTTTTTCTGCAGGGATGCATTTATTTTTTCCTACGGTTCTTTGTAAATTCCAGGTACTACATGTAGTGGTAGCACCAGATTTTATTAGAAAAGGCAGGGATACCATTTCTCCGGATAGCCTAGCAGATGATAACTTAAAACAGACTTAAATTAAACCAGAATGCGCCTTTAGGCACATTCTGCTTTACTTTCAACCTGCATTAAGTAGTTGCGCTTGAAAAATAGAAACGTTGGAAATCTTAGGACTTTTCATAATCAACTTATGGAAGCCCTTAGACGAGCATTTCCAAGACACGATCTCGGTCGTCCCAAATGAAAACACAAATCTCTGTCGAATGTCCAAAATGTCATCAAGAATGTTATGAAATGGTATATAGTGGAGAAAACATTATTCTTTCCCAATATCTGCGTTCAAGGCCAACTAGTATGTTAGTTGCAAAAAGGTAGACCGGCGACTGATCAGACTCCAAACTGTTTGTCACTCAGACTAAAATGAATAGTCCAATTTGCTACATGTAACAAGGCGTCACATTTTACAATTTATTGCAATCCGTTTTCGTTTTGTTTGCGTTTAAACCGGATATATATTAAAGTCTTCTCAACTGTATGGCATCACTAATGACGTCCGAATAACGTCTGCTCCACTGTATGACATCACTAATGATGTCATAATAACGTCTTCTCCACTGTATCACATCACTAATGACGTCAGAATAACGTCTTCTCCACTGTATGACATCACTAATGACGTCAGAATAACGTCTTCTCCACTGTATGACATCACTAATGACGTCAGAATAACGTCTTCTCCACTGTATGACATAACTAATAACGTCCGAATAACGTCTGTTCCACTGTATAACATCACTAATGACGTCATAATTACGTCTTCTCCACTCTATGACATCACTAATGACGTCATAATAACGTCTTCTCAACTGTATGACATCACTAATGGCGTCAGAATAAAGTCTTTTCTACTGTATGACGTCACTAATGACGTCATAATAACATGTTTTCTCCACTGTATAATGGTTGTTCTTTTACTTTTGTTACAGACGTAAACGACTCATCCACTCGTAAAAAAGAAAAGGGTAAGCCAATTCACTTGTTAGCATTAGTTCCCCTCATATAGCGCATTTGTTATGGCGCATGTCTTTATAGACAAGCTCGGGTGAGACATTAACCCTTATCCTGCGGTAATATCGTCTGCTTCGAAATTGTCGTCTGCAAAATTTGTTAAATCTAAATTTGTACATTTTGTAAGGAAAGAAATCTAAAGACGAGTGTCAAACAGGTTGAATGCAGATCAGACACCGCGTTCCGCGGCGTCTGATCTGGACCCAAACTGTTTGCGAAAATGGGTAAAGTCGCGACCAGCAGGCAAAGGGTTAAAACCTAAAATCATCACCATCTTTGTTAATATTTATATGATACAAGGAAGAAGTAGTAAATAGTTCTAAAAAACGTGTTCAAAAAATATAATAATTCCCTCTGGAAACGTTATTGGAGCTTCGTTATCTCATTATGCTTCCAAACTGTTGCCCCTAGTGTGCATTTTACTGCATTGCGTTTACGTTGATTTTCGGTTAAACGGGGGAAAGAATAACGTTCACAGAGAAATGTAAACAAAATGTTGATCCTTATCATGCAGAGTTGTCTTCTGCTTAAAATATATCGTCTGCGAAATTAATTCAAATAATTTTGAATTTTTCTAAACTTGAGAAAAAATGCAGTGTCTGATCTCACCCAAGCTGTTAACAAAATTTAACCAAGTCGTGCTTACATGATCACACAGCACGGTTAAAATCAAAATGAGCCGTGCCATGAGAAAACCTGCCCTATTGCATTGCACAGTTTACAGATCACATACCGTCGTCACCCTAGGCTCTGTATCTGGGGTTTGGCTTATACAGTAAAACCTCTCTATAACGGCCACTAAAACGAAGGATAATTCATAGTATAAAAGACAGGTGATAGCTTAAAGCAAGGTGACAGTGAAACAGAAAGCTCCTAAAGGAGCTTTCTGTTTCCCTGTCACCTTGCTTTAAGCAGTCACCTGCCTTAAACACCCAATAATCAACAAAAAATAGTGGCTGCTATAGAGAGGTTATACTGTACTGCCAAATACCGTATATAATACAGCTACAGTAAAACCTCTCTTTAACGGCCACTAAAACGAAGGCTAATTGATTGTAGAAATGACAGGTGACAGCTTAAAGCAAGGTGCTTTCTGTTTTACTGTCACCATGCTTTAAGCAGTCACCTGTCGAAAACACCTAATAAGTTATCACACGTTAGTGGTTGTTATAGAGAGGTTTTACTGTACATGTACATATTTAAACGTGTGTGGGTGTTAAAGCGACTCGCAACCAGATGGTGTATTAAAAATAGTAATTTGTAAATATGTGTCAAACGCTTATATAAATGGTAAAGAATTAGTTTAGGATAAGAAATTCTGTTTAAAAAAATGTATTTCAATAAAAAAAAATATTGGTCTCTGGTTGGATTCGAACACGGGGCCCGGCATTGGCGGACAGAAGGCAAAATAGGGGAAACCGCTTAGACCAATGGACCACGGAACTATCCGTTTATCTCGGATCGATTTAACGTATTTCAATGTGTAGCCATCGAAAGTGCATACAACTGCGTAATTCGGCTCGTGTTTATGTCTGAGCCCGTGTAGAGAAGCAACAACAACAACTATACCGTCTACTAGTCGGTATAGAAAAACGATGGAAAATATCTAAAAATCTAAGATTCGGTGACGATTCTTGAGACTTTTTTTGGACTGATCATATTTTTTTAATGTCAGAAGCCAAAAAATGCCACAAATTTGCTTTTATTTGAGTATTTTATTTTATTTTGACAAGTACACCATCCGGTTGCGAGTCCCTCTAAACAGTGAAGACCAAGGTCTTAGACGCGGCAACTGCCATTGATCTACACTGTTTGCAGTGCAAGGCAGTGTTTCTCATTGCACGGCTCATATTATTCTGACAATTGATCTTTATCTGAGTAGTCAATAGTTAGCAAATGGACATGGGGTTTTGATCATGAATGTTTCTATAGGAAAGGATAACGTCTTATTTTCACTATAAATAGTAACTATTATAAATTTACCTGTATTTTAACTATTTCGATGACAAGCTCAATACATGTAATACATAAGCAAATAGTTTGGATCGAGATCAGACGATGCGTAACGCGGCGTCTGATTAGGATCCAAAGTGTCAATAAGAACATACGACAAATTTAAGCAGATATAGATAATGCCAACGTCTCTGCGTCAGTTGGACTATTACAGTGGAGAATGTGTTTTATCCTGTCACGTGCCTATTTTCCTGACGGATAAAGGGGTGACAGATAAACTTTGCTTTATTATGCTATGTGGTCACATGACCGATGTTATTATGTCAAGTGGTCACATGACCTGTAGCCGGAACTATTTTTTTCCACTGAGACGCTTATTTTTCCCGCTGTTTGGAAAAGTATTCTAAAACTCTTTCAACAGAATCCGACGTGTAACGACGTTTATTCGAACTATTCGATGCAGTCAAATCGTTATAAAGTACGCGCCACCAGTCGCTTGCTGAGATACTTCTATAATTGTCCACGTTTTAGATTTCCTGAGTGAAATACACTAGAATTTGGTTCTTTTATTTCTTTTCAACGTAACTATGATGTGACGTCACTAACGTCATCTATATAATAGCGCGCTTTCCTAGAGTAACATATAGTTCCTTAGTTGGAATCTTATCTAGACCAAAAAAATGACTCTTGCTTTAAAAAAGGCATTCTCTATTTATTTTACTATTGTGACAAGGATAAATAGAATATTTGGTGACTAGCTTTGAATGAGAAATGTTATCTGGCTCTGCTTCTGAAAATATCAGGTTCGCCTGCGGCTCACCAGATATATTCATCCGCCTTGCCAGATAACATTTCTCATTCAAAGCTAGTCATCAAATATTCTCTATTTATCCTGTCACGTGCCTGTTTTCCTGACGGATAAAGGGGTGACAGATAAACTTTGCTTTATTATGCTATGTGGTCACATGACCGATGTTATTATGTCAAGTGGTCACATGACCTGTAGCCCGAACTACTTTTTTCACCGAGACGCTTATTTTTCCCGCTGTTAGGAAAGGTATTCTAAAACTCTTTCAACAGAATCCCGACGTGTAACGACGTTTATTCGAACTATTCGATGCAATCAAAGCGTTATAGAGTACGCGCCACTAGTCGCTTGCTGACATACTTCTATAAGTGTCCACCTTTTAGATTTCCTGAGTGAAAAACACTAGATTTTTAAAGGTTCTTTTATTTCTTTTCAACGTAACTAGGATGTGACGTCACTGACGTCATCTATATAATAGCGCGCTTTCCTAGAATAACGTAGTTCTTTAGTGAGAATCTTATCTGGACCAAAAATGACTCTAGCTTTAAAAAAAAGCATTCTCTATTTATTTTACTATTGTGACAAGGATAAATAGAATATTTGGTTCCCATCTTTGAATGAGAAATGTTATCTGGCTCGGCTTCTGAAAATATCAGGTTCGCCTGCGGCTCACCTGATATGTTCATCCGCCTTGCCAGATAACATTTCTCATTCAAAGCTAGTCACCAAATATTCTCTATATTCTTTCCCAATAAACGCGTTTACGCTAAAGCTATTATTTGCAGTGCAAACAGTTTGGAGCCAGATCAGACGCCGGGTGACCCGGCGTCTGATCAGGCTACAAACTGTTTGCCACCAAGATAAACAAGAATTATCAGAATTGTCCAAAAGTTGTTCTTTTCTACGTTTTAGTGCTTTGCGTTTGCGTACGTTTGCGTTTAAACGGGAAAGAATAACAGATTCTCCACTGTATGTCATAAAAGCAGCGACATATTTTATTAAATGGGCTTCCAAATACAGTGCTCCCTCTCTAAAACGACACCCAATGGGAGGCAAAGATTGTGTGCGTTGTTTAGAGGATGTTGTTATAGAGGGAAGGGAAATTACAACTTGCATTACATTTTCAAACAGCTTGGATCCAGATCAGACGCCGCGTGACGCGGCGTCTGATCTGGATTTAAGATGTATACATGTATAACTCGTCATTATGTTTCTTATGTGTCCACTAATGACGACAATTTTGAGCAGACGATGTTGCAGCAATAAAGCGTTAGACATAATTGTCTTGTTTGGAGAACATGTGCAGCGACAAGGGTCGTTGTAAGGAGGGAATCGTTTTTGGGAGAGCCGTTGTAGGGAGGGGGCACACTATGTCATTTCGTTTAGATTCTGTTTGTTTAGATTAAGAAAGAAAGGTAAGTATTTGTAACTCGGCATCTTGTCTTCGACCATACTGTTTTGACACTGTATAAATAATTCTGGTAGGCAATGGAAGCCTTTGTTCTGCAAGTACAAGTGTTTTGCTAATAAAATTTCTCTAGCTTATTTAGAGTTTGGAAAGCAAAAAATATGTGAGCGGCGCCTTAAAAAATCAGGGGTCCGTTTCATAAAACTTCGTACGACCAAAAACGGTCGTAAGTCAAAACTTAAAAATACATTTAATTTCTGATTTCTCTATCCAATCCTGTCTTGTGACATCTCTTTGGAATAATCTTTCCCAGACAATTCCAACGAGATGTCACAAAAGGATTAGTTGAGAAATAAATAATAATTGAGATTTTTAAAATCTGACTTACGACAATATTTATTCCGTACGAAGTTTTATGAAACGGGCCCCAGGAATTATTGCATTGCAAACAGTCAGTGTTGAATCATAGTCGGCGTCGGGTCAGGGTTAACACTGTTCGTCGGGACGTCAGATTTGCCAGCGCTGATATTGATCAGACGACGGACCTAAGATGATGCCTAGTCCTGGGGCCCTTTTCATAAAACTTCGTACGACAAATATTGTCGTATGTCAGATTATAAAAGTCTCAATTATTATTTATTTCTCTATCTAATCCTATTTTGTGACATATCTTTGGAATCGTCTTGAAAGGAGAGGATTAGATGGAAAAATCAGAAATTAACTTGATTATAAAGTTTTGACTTACGACCGTGTTTGTCGTACGAAGTTTTATGAAACACGCCCCTGGTGTACTCAGTTATGAAATCAGTCAGGTCCCATGGTTATAAAACTTTTGACTTCGTTCTGCTTAACCTGACCATGGAACAATTTAAGACCGATCTCAAACTCTTTATAACGATGCAGCCTCACGCAGAAATGGCCGTGGTAACAAATGTAAGTAGCAAATTTTTGTTTTTCGTCGCAGACGTATGTTTTTTATTTTGACCGATATTTAAACCAATCAGAAAACGTCTACGCGCATTTCGCGGTTCTGGCCGGTGATGTTGACATTTCACAAATGTAACTGATATGAAATACCTTGCAAAATAAAGAGTCTAAAGCAAAGGGCTACGTAACGGCGACGTTCTCAATTACAACAGGGACCTATATAATTGTTATATAGGTCCCTGATTATAATCATGCTGACTCATTTCAGAAATATTTACTTCTGCAAACTTTTTCTGCTATAATAACAACTTTTTACGCAATAATACATGCGTAACTTAGCAATGTTTTATACGTTACAGCAATTGCAATTCATAGAAAAAAACAACTTATTCTACTCTAGACAATCAGGGTTTAGGTCCAATCATTCCTGCCAGACTGCCTTAGTAAAATTAATAGATGACTGGATTGCAGCCATCGATAGTAATGAGATTGTAGGTTCAATCTTCTTAGATCTGTCTAAGGCTTTTGACCTGGTTGATCACATGATACTCTTGGAAAAGTTAAAACATTTCAATATTGACCAAAATACATGTTCATGGTTTGCCTCATACCTGCATAATAGATATCAACAAACGTATGTATCTGGAGTAACCTCGCAGCTAACTTCTGTTTTATCTGGTGTACCCCAAGGCTCAGTCTTAGGTCCTCTTTTATTTTTGATATTCATAAATGACCTACCATCTGCATGTACACATTCTGTTGCAGACATTTTTGCAGACGACACAACGCTGTCAGTACATAATGCTTCTCTCAACTTTGTAGCAATCTCGTTGAGTAAAGATCTATTTAATGTTAATGATTGGTGTGAAAAGAACAAAATGTCAATTAACGTTGCAAAAACTAAATCCATGTACATTACATCAAGATCAAAATCCGCAGGCATTCAAAATATTGCTCTGCCAATCCCATTTGGAAATGAAGAAATCCATTGCAGTCGTGAGGAGAAGTTACTCGGTGTCACTTTTGATGTATTTTTATCTTTTGATAGCCATATCAACAACATACTTAAAAAGTGTAACTCCTTATTATACCTCCTCTGAAGAATCAAAGTGTTTCTAACTATACCATTGAGAAAAATGTTTTTTAACTCCTACATCTTACCTCATCTCGACTATTGTTACGTTATTTGGGGAAACTGTTCAATATAGCAAGAACAAAAAATCATTCGTTTTCAAAAACGTGCAGCAAGGCTTAACCTTAATAAAGATAAAACTGCCCATTCAGCTGATCTCTTTAAAGAACTTAAGTGGATGACTTTTCCGGAAAGAGTTACATTTCTCAAAGCTACTCTAATGTTCAAAGTATTCAAAGGTTTGACACCTGTATATTTATATGATTTGTTCACACTAAAGTCAAATGTGCATGATAGAAATTTAAGGTCTTCATCAAATTCTCAGTTATATTCTCCTAAACCAAAGTCTGAATTTTTCAGGAGGTCGTTTGCCTATTCTCGAGCTATGGTTTGGAATAGCTAGCCTTTGAACATAAGAAATGCTCATTCACTTGCCTCATTTAAAACTTCATACCTTAAATGGGTTAAATTAGATAGATAGTGTAGTCACTTGTTATGCATCATAATGCTTCAAAATGTAATATAGTGATGAAAATTTGCTGCTCAGGGGTGAAAGTTCAGTCCCACTATTTATATAAACAAGTTAGATTACTGTACATGGAATTTATTACAAGGCGCCAAGGTTTCTATACGCCGCATAGTGTAGTTTGCAGCTGAAGTAAGCTGTTATTTACGTTTAATATGGGTTTATATCATTATTCCTAAGGTGCCAGTCTAGCCACCGCGTTCCTTGGCCCATTACCACATATCGAAGCGCCTTGAAGCGCATTCAATTTGTGCAGTCATAATTATTTACAAAAGTTAAATAATCCTGATGAAGACCTGAATAAGGTCGAAACCGGTAATAAATCGTTTGTCTACTAGATCGGTGCCTGTAGTTATTCGCATCCTACCTTTCTTTTTAATGAAAAGTTAAATAAGAATATTTGCTAGATCTATACCTTAGCAACTTAAGGCTGGCTGAAAAAGCTTAATGCATCTTAAGGCGCATTCTGCTTTACTTTCAACCTGCTTTAAGTGATCAACTGTCTTCAAAACTAGAACTATGTCATGTGCGGTAAGGGGTTAATGTTGCGATTGTTTCATGTAGGCTTTGTTTTTGCTGCTGAACCCCTGATCGGCTGTTACACTATTAACCTTTAGCCCGCTAATTATGTCGATAGTAGTTTTTGCTGAAAGTGTAGACCCAGATGAGATACTTCCTTAAGAAGCCCTCTGATCAGAGTATACATTGTTTGCTAGAAGGAGAAATTATTCTGAAATAGACAACATTCTAAGTTTTCAAATACATTATATTCTACTTTTAAATAAATGGTTTGAATAGTATCCATAAAATGAAGGGTAATTTTTTGAATGTGCGATGAGCTAAGGGTCAATGACTGATCAAGGCCTTAGCTGCTTGTAAGGGCTTCTATGTATATAAGTTATGATATAAATATGGATCTTGATCAAAACCTACATGTTGCTTTAACCCTTTACTACATAGATATGTTTCATGAAAAATGTTTTTTGTTCTCTAGTAGATGGTGACTTGAAGCGGGTTTATAGTAAAACAGAGTGCACATTTAGGCTCATTTTGATTTACTTTCAACCTTGTTTAAGTGATCACCTTTCTTCAATACTAGATATACCATTGAGTAAAGAGTTTGAAGTATCTTTGGTATATTCCTTTCCGTTTGTTATGAAATTTCATTGATCTAGATCTTTGCTATTTGTTAAATCGTCGTTTTGTTTTGGCTTTATATTGTCTCTACCTATCAATATTCATGTATAGATAACAAAATTTGAATTCTCATAATGACACTTATGCATTATCATGTTCAGCTTTATCTTTAAAATTCTTTAAGTAAACTGAGTAGTCCCTTGGGAGAGCTCCTACAGGAACTGTCTTTTCAGGGTCCACTCTGTTTGCAAAGGTTTAAAAATACTGATATGTAATTGTGTTCCTTCGTGTTGTATATATGTTAATTTTGTTTGTGGACCATATTGAAAATTGGTTTGTTTGTTAGATACCAAATATGTAATCCACATGAAATAAAGTCGTTATTATTATTATTATTATTATTGCTTACAGTTTGGATCCCGGGAATTCTTTTATGTCCCGAACTTTCTTACAGACACACATCAGCTGTCTATTGATATAGATCTATGTCATGAGAGCCCTGGAATGAGAAAACCTATATTATTGCATTTCAAACAGTGTAGAACAAGATGCTGGTATTGATCAATCCTGTTTGACACCCCATGCATCTAATCTAAACCATTTCATGTAGCTGTATTATGTACTAGAATGGTGTTTGGCTGTGTAGACCGAACTCAGATACAAAAAAAATGTTTTTCTTCAGGGCTGCCATTTCTCCGATTCTTTTTACTAAAGCTTGAAACAGGGAATAAAAGCAGACAGCAAAAGTTTACCCCTATATCCACCATAAAAGCTCCTTTAAGGGCATTTAACTTATCATTTCGCTTTAAGGATATACAGTCATAAACATGTGCGTACTATAAGAAGGTTTTTCTATATCCAAATAGATGATAGCTTAGAGCAGGCTCAAAGAAAAGCAGAATGAGCTTTAAGGCGCATTCTGCTTTATTTTCAATCTGCTTTAAGTGATAACCTGTCAAAATTAGAAACAGTCTATCGGATAATGATTAAAGCAGGTGACGTCATAGTACTGAATGATGACATCATTGCAGTGGAAAGGGTTATTATCTGTCTTGTGTTTTTATCCTTCTTGTAGCCAACAGACGAGTAGGTGGAAGGACCCAGCTCTCAAACGCACGTAAGTTTCCGTATGATGGTTCCCCTTTCTACACGGGTACATGTAATGGCTGTATGTATACATGTACCGTACGAAAGAAGTGTGCAGTGAAATCCCTTAAAACTGACACGTGTTGGGGCAACTAAACTCTCCGGTTAAGCGGGGTTTTCAGTTTAAAGAGGTTTTAACCAATTACCCCCATAACTTGTTTCTATTATGGAAGAAAGCTGACCACTTAAAGCAGATTGAAAGTAAAACAGAATGCGCCTTGATGCGCACTTTGCTTAACTTTCAACCTGCTTTAAGCTATCATCCGCTAGAATATAGAAAATATTTCTGACAATACATATTCATGAATGTTTAAAGTGGAACTGTTTTCTTCTGTGTAGGAATAATTCAAAATCATAAAAAGTCGTGTTTTTTTGTGTAATGGTTTGAAATAAAGAAAGGTTTGAAAACAGCGCCAATTTTTTATCCTGATTAGAGTAAATTCAGGCTTTTAGAGTTTCCGGTTTGGAGGGGACCACTGTACTACCTGATCAAAGGGCTTCTGAAGGAGTAATTTTTTCAGGGCCTTCACTACATGTATTTACTTTTGGTGTTTATTTTCTAAAGAAGTTCAAAAGCAGTCCTAAAATCAAACATGAAGTGGCAATTTTATCACACACAGTAAACTGTACCTTCCATCCATGAATTAGACACTAGTACCAACTATAATAGAAGCCGGTATTTGTTATACTATAAAAGGCGTTAATATAAATAAATTATGGTGGTTTTGATTCATGTCTGTAAAACAATTATTTCTATTGCAAACAGTTTGGAACCATATTGGACGCTGGGTACACATGAAGTCCGGCGTCTGATCAGACTCTAAATCGTTGACTACTCAAATTAAATTGAATAGTCAGAATTGTCAAAACAGTTATCTTTTGCTAAATTTATTGCAATACTTTTGCATTTCCTTTGCGTTAAACGGGAAAGAAAAACGTATTCTCCATTGTATAGCCCTTTACCTGATAGTCTCTTTCTAGTATTGACGATATGTGACTTCTTAAAGCAGGTTGAAAGTAAATCAGAACGCGCCTTAAGGCGCATTCTGCTTTACTTTCAGCCTGCTTTAAGCTATCATGTGCTAGAATATAGAAAATATTCCCTATAATACATATTCATGACTGATCAAATTGGAACTATTTTCTTCAGCGGAGGAGTAAATTATATTCGCTAAAAGGCGCTTCTATGGGGAAAGGGATAGACATGCTTGAATACATTCGCATTTGTTTATTGCAGTGACTAGGCTCGGTGGCGAGCCGGGGAAACCGATAGAAGTGAAGGTAGTGGCAGTAGACTGTGAAAAGGCAGGAAAGATTTATGAGAACATGGAAAGGCTTGTAAGGGCCTTGAGCAATGTACACAATGTCCTGAATGGCACGGACACAGGGGAAGATGCGTCGGAGTTACTCAGAGCTGTCATTGACGAAATAGAAGGTTGGAAAACTGAGGCGGAAAAACCACTCGCTACAGAGGAAGATGTCGTCACAGCAGAGCACGACGTGACTGAGGCACCACAAGACGCCCCCTGAAGGAGAGGAGAGAGGCTTGATATTGGACAAAGACACAGTAATTACGACGACCTCTTTATTACGACGACCTCTTTATTACGACCATCTCGCTATAACGACCAACTCTATATAAGGACAACAATGCTATTACGACAATCTCTATATAACGAAAAACTCGCTGTAACGATCATCTCTCTATTAATGACAACTTTTCTAGGAACGCCTTTACTTTGCCGGTCCCCAAAAAGTCCGGGAAATAATGACATTTTACTGTTTATAAAGAACCCCTTGATAAATAGGCTATATTGGATTTTGACCTCAAAATCGGACTTAGCATACCTTTTTTAACAGAATAAGCAGGGGCTAGCGCCCCCGAACCCCTCCCCCCCCCACCCCATGGTCGCTTCGAAATGAAATACAAAATGGTGGGGTGTTTACTCTTGCATGACAACATGTTGGTAAGGAAGAGCGTGGGGACCGGCAAAGTCAATTCTAGCCCTTTTCTATTACGAATACATTTCTATTACAACCGCCTCTCTATTACGATCACACTTAATTACTGACGACCTCTCTTTTACGACTACCTCTCTATCATGTCCACATCATTATTACGACCACCTCTCTATAATGACCACTTCTCTATTACGACAACATCTCACTTACAACCACCACTCTTTAACGATCACTCCAGTATAATGACCACCTGTCTATTATGCCCATCTTTCTATTACGATTACTACTCTATTATAGCCACGTCTCTATTATGACCACCTCTCTATTACAACCACCTCTCTATTACAACTACATCTCGATTCCTACTATACGATCACTCCTCTTTATGATCACATCTCTATTACAACCACCTCTCTGTTACAACTACCTCTCTGTTACAACCACCTCTTTATTTCGCTCACTCCTCTATTACGACCACCTCTCTATAACGACTTCCTTCCTATTATGATCCCTCCTCTATAATTACCACTTATCTATTACGACCAACTCTTGTTTACGACTGTATCTCTTTAACGACCACCTCTTTATTACGATCACTCCCCTATCTCTGTATTACGGTGATTCCACTATACTGACCTCCTCTCTATTGCGATCACTTCCCTATCTCTGTATTACGGTGATTCCACTATACTGACCTCCTCTCTATTGCGATCACTCCCCTATCTCTGTATTACGGTGATTCAACTATACTGACCTCCTCTCTATTGCGATCACTCCCCTATCTCTGGATTACGGTGATTCCACTATACTGACCTCCTCTCTATTACGATCACTCCCCTATCTCTGTATTACGGTGATTCCACTATACTGACCACATCTATATTACGATCACTCCCCTATCTCTGTATTACGGTGATTCCACTATACTGACCTCCTCTCTATTACGATCACTCCCCTATCTCTGTATTACGGTGATTCCACTATACTGACCTCCTCTCTATTACGATCACTCCCCTATCTCTGTATTAGGGTGATTCCACTATACTGACCACCTCTTTATTACGATCACTCCCCTATCTATGTATTACGGTGATTCCACTATACTGACCTCCTCTCTATTACGATCACTCCCCTATCTCTGTATTACGGTGATTCCACTATACTGACCTCCTCTCTATTACGATCACTCCCCTATCTCTGTATTACGGTGATTCCACTATACTGACCTCCTCTCTATTACGATCACTCCCCTATCTATGTATTACGGTGATTCCACTATACTGACCTCCTCTCTATTACGATCACTCCTATCTCTGTATTACGGTGATTCCACTATACTGACCTCCTCTCTATTGCGATCACTCCCCTATCTCTGTATTACGGTGATTCCAATATACTGACCACCTCTCTATTACGATCACTCCCCTATCTCTGTATTACGGTGATTCCACTATACTGACCTCCTCTCTATTACGATCACTCCCCTATCTCTGTATTACGGTGATTCCAATATACTGACCTCCTCTCTATTACGATCACTCCCCTATCTCTGTATTACGGTGATTCCACTATACTGACCACCTCTTTATTACGATCACTCCCCTATCTCTGTATTACGGTGATTCCACTATACTGACCTCCTCTATATTACGATCACTCCCCTATCTCTGTATTACGGTGATTCCACTATACTGACCACCTCTCTATTACGATCACTCCCCTATCTCTGTATTACGGTGATTCCACTATACTGACCTCCTCTCTATTACGATCACTCCCCTATCTCTGTATTACGGTGATTCCACTATACTGACCTCCTCTCTATTACGATCACTCTCCTATCTCTGTATTACGGTGATTGCACTATACTGACCACCTCTCTATTACGATCACTCCCCTATCTCTGTATTACGGTGATTCCACTATACTGACCTCCTCTCTATTACGATCACTCCCCTATCTCTGTATTACGGTGATTCCACTATACTGACCACCTCTCTATTACGATCACTCCCCTATCTTTGTATTACGGTGATTCCACTATACTGACCTCCTCTCTATTACGATCACTCCCCTATCTCTGTATTACGGTGATTCCACTATACTGACCACCTCTCTATTACGATCACTCCCCTATCTCTGTATTACGGTGATTCCACTATACTGACCTCCTCTCTATTACGATCACTCCCCTATCTCTGTATATTTACAGTGATTCAACTATACTGACCTCCTCTCTATTACGATCACTCCCCTATCTCTGTATTACGGTGATTCCACTATACTGACCTCCTCTCTATTACGATCACTCCCCTATCACTGTATTACGGTGATTCCACTATACTGACCTCCTCTCTATTACGATCACTCCGCTATCTCTGTCTTACGGTGATTCCACTATACTGACCACCTCTCTATTACGATCACTCCCCTATCTCTGTATTACGGTGATTCCACTATACTGACCTCCTCTCTATTACGATCACTCCCCTATCTCTGTATTACGGTGATTCCACTATACTGACTCCTCTCTATTACGATCACTCCGCTCTCTCTGTATTACGGTGATTCCATTATACTGACCACCTCTCTATTACGATCACTCCGCTATCTCTGTATTACGGTGATTCCACTATACTGACCACCTCTCTATTACGATCACTCCCCTATCTCTGTATTACGGTGATTCTACTATACTGACCTCCTCTCTACTACGATCACTCCCCTATCTCTGTATTACGGTGATTCCACTATACTGACCTCCTCTCTATTACGATCACTCCCCTATCTCTGTATTACGGTGATTCCACTATACTGACCACCTCTCTATTACGATCACTCTCCTATCTCTGTATTACGGTGATTCCACTATACTGACCTCCTCTCTATTACGATCACTCCCCTATCTCTGTATTACGGTGATTCCACTATACTGACCACCTCTCTATTACGATCACTCCCCTATCTCTGTATTAGGGTGATTCCACTATACTGACCTCCTCTCTATTACGATCACTCCCCTATCTCTGTATTACGGTGATTCCACTATACTGACCACCTCTCTATTACGACCACTCCCCTATCTCTGTATTACGGTGATTCCACTATACTGACCTCCTCTCTATTACGATCACTCCCCTATCTCTGCATTACGGTGATTCCACTATACTGACCTCCTCTCTATTACGATCACTCCCCTATCTCTGTATTACGGTGATTCCACTATACTGACCACCTCTCTATTACGATCACTCCCCTATCTCTGTATTACGGTGATTCCACTATACTGACCACCTTTCTATTACGATCACTCCCCTATCTCTGTATTACGGTGATTCCACTATACTGACCTCCTCTCTATTACGATCACTCCCCTATATCTGTATTACGGTGATTCCACTATACTGACCTCCTCTCTATTACGATCACTCCCCTATCTCTGTATTACGGTGATTCCACTATACTGACCACCTCTCTATTACGATCACTCCCCTATCTCTGTATTACGGTGATTCCACTATACTGACCTCCTCTCTATTACGATCACTCCCCTATCTCTGTATTACGGTGATTCCACTATACTGACCACCTCTCTATTACGATCACACCCCTATCTCTGTATTACGGTGATTCCACTATACTAACCTCCTCTCTATTACGATCAACCCCTATCTCTGTATTACGGTGATTCCACTATACTGACCACCTCTCTATTACGATCACTCCCCTATCTCTGTATTACGGTGATTCCACTATACTGACCACCTCTCTATTACGATCACTCCCCTATCTCTGTATTACGGTGATTCCACTATACTGACCTCCTCTCTATTACGATCACTCCCCTATCTCTGTATTACGGTGATTCCACTATACTGACCACCTCTCTATTACGATCACTCCCCTATCTCTGTATTACGGTGATTCCACTATACTGACCTCCTCTCTATTACGATCACTCCGCTATCTCCGTATTACGGTGATTACACTATACTGACCTCCTCTCTATTGCGATAACTCCCCTATCTCTGTATTACGGTGATTCCACTATACTGACCTCCTTTCTATTACGATCACTCCGCTATCTCTGTATTACGGTGATTCCACTATACTGACCACCTCTCTATTACGATCACTCCCCTATCTCTGTATTACGGTGATTCCACTATACTGACCACCTCTCTATTACGATCACTCCCCTATCTCTGTATTACGGTGATTCCACTATACTGACCTCCTCTCTATTACGATCACTCCCCTATCTCTGTATTACGGTGATTCCACTATACTGACCACCTCTCTATTACGATCACTCCCCTATCTCTGTATTACGGTGATTCCACTATACTGACCTCCTCTCTATTACGATCACTTCCCTATCTCTGTATTACGGTGATTCCACTATACTGACCTCCTCTCTATTACGATAACTCCCCTATCTCTGTATTACGGTGATTCCACTATACTGACCTCCTCTCTATTACGATCACTCCCCTATCTCTGTATTACGGTGATTCCACTATACTGACCTCCTCTCTATTACGATCACTCCCCTATCTCTGTATTACGGTGATTCCACTATACTGACCTCCTCTCTATTACGATCACTCCCCTATCTCTGTATTACGGTGATTCCACTATACTGACCTCCTCTCTATTACGATCACTCCCCTATCTCTGTATTACGGTGATTCCACTATACTGACCTCCTCTCTATTACGATCACTCCCCTATCTCTGTATTACGGTGATTCCACTATACTGACCACCTCTCTATTACGATCACTCCCCTATCTCTGTATTACGGTGATTCCACTATACTGACCTCCTCTCTATTACGATCACTCCGCTATCTCTGTATTACGTTGATTCCACTATACTGACCACCTCTCTATTACGATCACTCCCCTATCTCTGTATTACGGTGATTCCACTATACTGACCTCCTCTCTATTACGATCACTCCCCTACAGTACTGTTTAAGCTAAAGTATACACAAAGTGCACTGCCAGTGCACTGGGTTTAAACTGACAGTGCACTGAGAGTAAACTAATTTTGCACTGACAGTGCACTGACAGTGCACTGGGATTTCAATATCAAACTGATAGTGCACTATCAGTTTAAACCAGGTAACTAGCAGTGCACTGGGGAATGACTACAACTTTGAATTTAGAGCTGCAGTTTTTATTATACATGAATACCAGTTTACGCATACATGTATAATATATGTTTTTAGACCTTTTTCAATATTTAAACATTGGACAAGACTACACAGGTGTAATTTTTATGTCATGAATATTCTGCAAAAACATTGTATAATTTAACAACCAAAATAATTTATTATTGCCTAAAATCAATTCTCCTAAAATAGGAACTCTGTCACTTTTAATCAAGCTATACAAGCAGACGGTAACTAAAAGCAGACTGAAAGTAAAGCAGAATGTGCCTTAAGGCGCATTCTGATTAAATTCAACCTGCTTTAAGTCATTCAAAACTTCAAAACTAGTAACAGGATAATAGGGGAATGGGTTAAATGTGCCAGAAACTAAAGAGAGTACATGTCCATATAACATGCTGTAATGTTGTCGTACCAGTGTTAATTCTATAGGCTGTAGCTGCAGCATTTTAACCCATTACCCAATAAACGTGACTTTTTACGCCTATAATTTATTCCTCCTCTGAAAAAAAATCCCTTTTATATGACAAAAATATTGTATGTCCTAGCAGATAGTAGCTTAAGGTGCATTATGCGTTACTTTCAACTTGCCTTAAGTGATCATCTTTCTTTCAAACTTCAAACAAGCTATGGGGTAATGGGTTAAGGAAACTAATCCGTCCCTCATCATGGATCTCCATATCACAGCTTGATATTTATACTTTCTGATAAGGGCACCCTTATCAAATTGCTTATCAATTATCACAGTAGGGTACTAATTTATAGATATGCATCAATCTAGGGGATTAAAAATAGTTGTTGCAATTAACACTTACCCTGCTGATCACGACTTGGTTGTTAAGTGAAAAAAGTGGATTTAGATCAGCCGCTGCATTATAGTGCGTCTGATCTGGATCCAAACTGTTTTACATTCGACTCAGAGACTTTCTGAACAACAAAAAATGCACAAATCTTATTAAATATTTTTTTTGCATACAACAATATCAAAGCAGACAATATTACTGCAGTAGAAGGATTAAGCATACATCAATTTTATCTGCAGAATAAAATTATTGCAAACCTGATCAGAATGATCCTTCAGGAAACCTCTGATCCGGTCTACACTGTTTGCATAGGACTAGTATGTTTTATAAGGGTACACTTTTTAAGACAAATATATACTTTTAAGATATTTTTATCCTTTAATTTCGAAATCTTAGGATTCTCCATGATCAACTTATAGCATTATATTGTAACCCTTATCAGATGGCAGCTTAACCCATTACCCCATAGCTTGTTTCTAGTGATATGTGACCACTAAAAGCAGGCTGAAAGTAAAGCAGAATGCGCCCTAAGGTGCATTCTGCTTTACTTTCAGCCTGCTTTGAGCTATCTGCTAGAATATAGTGGTTCTCTCCTCCTGATAAATTTCACTATACATTTAACCTGTACTTAAAGGCACACTGTGAATTGCGATATGCAACAATAAATTATGCATATTTTTCAGTTTAAGTCGAAGTAATTATCCTTTGATTTAGAGATGACAGAAAAGAGAGTTTACTGCTCCTTTCAAACTTTTAACAATCAAGGAATCAGCACTGATATCCATTAACCCGTTACCCCATAGCCTGTTTCTAGTTTTGAATACAGTTGACCACTAAAAGCAGGTTGCAAGTAAAGCAGAATGGGCCTTAAAGCCAATATCTGATAGGATATAGAATAGATTTATTTCCTTCAGTGGAGGACTAAATTAAAGACGTAAAAATGTGTTTTTATGGGCTAATCGGTTAAATATCATTCAAGTTATTCAAATGAAAGTATTTATTTTGATAAATATTCATAATTATTGTATAAATTGAGACTATTTTCTTCACTGGAGGAATAAATTAGAGGCATAAAAAGGCATATTTATTGGGTAATGGGTTAAAGCAGGCTGGAAGTTAAGCAGAAGGCACATTCTACTATACTTTCAAACTGCTTTGAGTGGATTG
Source organism: Gari tellinella (assembly GCA_922989275.2). Taxonomy (NCBI): domain Eukaryota; kingdom Metazoa; phylum Mollusca; class Bivalvia; order Cardiida; family Psammobiidae; genus Gari; species Gari tellinella. The sequence goes on along the minus strand of OV277870.1, from coordinate 6,734,195 downwards.
TAGGAAAAAATGCCAGAGGAAAAAATGCCATAGGTAAATATGCCATAGGAAAAATTGCCATTAGAAAACGGAAAATATGCCCTAAGTAAAAATGCCAGAGGAAAAAATGCCATAGGTCCATATATATTTTTTTAATAATTATGTATTTTAATATGATTTATAAGGTTATAAGTACTTATCAAACAACATATTGAGGGTACTAATGAAGTGGTCATGTAGATTTAACACAAAATGGGTAGATTTATTTATTGAAATTAATATTTATATTTAGAAGAGAGTGTCTAGAATTTTTTTTATAATAGATATAGTTGGTTAAATTATATTGTAGAGTATATAATATTTTAATATGAATTCATGCTAAACTAACAATGTCAGATCATGATCATGATCCAAACTATAAAACACGTTTTTTGATCATGTCACATAGCCAGCCAGCAAGTTATGATCAGATTATACCAGACTGCAGGTGTTAATCCCCACTTAATTATGACACTTGCCACATAACTCCTTCAACCATGAAACTCGTAATGGACAGTTCATAGAGTAGACTATGCTTTGCATTGTTATTAAAGAGATAATGAAAAATCCAGCAAAGCTACTTTGAACATAATCAGGTTCTACACTGATTGCAATTTTTTCTTGCCTATTCATTTCATACACTCTGAAAACAGTGTATTCTATGCTTGGCATTGTTATTAAAGAAATAACTGAATAGTCTTATTATTCAATAAATGATGAAAACGTCAACAAAGTGTTTTCGACAAGATCAGGTTCTACACAGATTGCAATTTTATTTTCCTATTTATTTCATACACTCATATGCCTGTTTGTGACTGTCAGTAAATTTCTTCTCTATTTCTGAAAACAGTGTAGATTCTAGACTTATGTTCAGCATTGTTTTTAAATAAATAAATGTGTGTTTGTCACTTTTCAGTAAGATTTTTGAAATGATAAAAAACACGTATTCGTGCCAAACAGTTTGGATCCTGATCCGACACTTACAGTCTACTATGCGCATGTCTTTTTCAAATGGATGATCCATACACTTAATACCAATTAGTTCCATTTTTATGTTCTTTTATCAAACTTTTTTTTTAAAGTTTCACTCAATTATCATAATAAAATATCAATATGTTGCTTCAGAAGTTCTTATAACTTGATAAAAATATTATAATACAATAAATTTCATATTTTATTTATAAACCTTAGACCTTTTTTCCTCTGGCATTTTTACCTATGGCATATTTTCCGTTTTCTTATGGCATTTTTACCTCTGGCATTTTTTCCTATGGCATTTTTTCCTCTGACATTTTTTCCACACACCGATGTGCCACCTGTCTTCAAAACTAGGCAGTGGATATGGGGTAACAGGTTTAGACAAGTGGCTGCTTAGTACAATAAAAATGTTATGCATCAGATCTCTGTGTGTGGCTTTCTTAGCGGTATAATCTGCCACCTGCCTAAATACCCAAATACAACTTTTAACATTTATTTAATATAAGAATATTCCAGATGGGGAATTCAATTAGTACTAATTCATAAAACAGCTCTTTTCTAAAATTTCGATATCTAAGGACCTTTTTCATGATTACCATTGTAGTAAATAAAGGTTACAAATGATTAAATATCCCTGGAGTAGAGGGTCAAGGTGCCCCTTATCTTCAACTGACATGTAATAACCAGTGGATTGTCTCTGTGGAAAAGTTACATAATCTAACGACCTCCCAGCGGGATGGCAACAGAGTTTATTGCTTTTTAGGATGGGCTTTAAATGCATGGTTTCAATAGGATGTCTTATCTATTGAGGCTGTACATTTAAAAAGAACTGTATAAATTAAAGTAATATTTTATTGCTGTTAATTCAAACTTTCGGAAATAATAAGAAAATATTTCATACATTATAATAATGCACTAGTTGCAAAAAAATCAATGTCTTAAAATAAGTCCTTTATTCAGATAACTATTCTGTTGCACTTTTAGGTAAAAGCTCTATAGCCAGGTGGCTGCTTAATGCAGTATGAAAGTCATGCAGAAAGCTCCTTGAAGGTTTTCATGGGTGACTTGCAATCTACATTCCACAACCACCTGTATTAACCCATTACCCCATAAATACGCCCTTTTACGCCCCTCTTCTTTACTGGAGAAAATAGTTCCAATTTATACAGATATGAAAATGAATGATAAGAACTATTTTCTTTATTCTAGCAGATGGTAGCGTAAGCAGGCTGAAAGTAAAGCAGAATGCGCATTAAAGCGCGCATTCTGCTTTACTTTCAACATGCTTTAAGTGGTCACAAATTTTGAAAACTAGAATCAGACTATGGGGTAATGGGTTACAGGCCAAACCCATGATATAGTCGTTGAAGTGAGGATTAGCAATGCAAAAAGTGAAGATCCAGTTGAAAGGCCATTTGATGGACTCATTTGGATCCAAATTTTTTGACATTTAGTGTTTTGAAAATAACTCCAATAAAATCCACAGCGATGTGTAACTTTTTAACCAATTTCTTGATTGAACAATATTTTTACGTCTGAGCAGGGTCTGCTCTGCTTTATTATATATATCTGATTCTTCACTGTTTGCTGTGTAAATAAAATCCTTTGTTTTTATATTTCAATAGAACAATCAGTCAATTATTCAGAATGAGTGGAGTATTGACCAGAGAAATGGTTAATAGCCTGAACCAGTACCCTCAGCCTTAGTCACAACTGGAATCACTTTATACAAATGGTCAATGTATCTGTTGCAAATCTCTGGAGTCACAGTTCTCCAGAACTCCAAAATGCCTTCAACAAGTTGCGCTTGATTTCGGGTTTTTTTGTTTTTCCTAATATAATGTCTCAATTTTGCCCACATATTGTCAATTGGATTCATGTCTGGTGATTCTGGAGGAGTGATCCAGTGGTTAATTCCATGTTCAGCCATGAATGATTTTTACCCCATAGCCTGTTTCTATTTTAGAAAAGAGTTGACCACTTAAGGCAGGTTGGAAGTTAAGTAGAATGCACCTTAAGGTGCATTCTGCATTACTTTCAGTCTGCTTTAAGCTATAATCTGCTAGAATATAGAAAACATATTTCTTATAATTCTTATTTGTACCAGTATAAATTAGATTTTTTTCCTTCAGTGGATAAATAAAATAAAGGCATAAAAAGGTGTATTTATTGGGTAATGGGTTTAAAGTTTTAATTTCTGTTTACCATCAATACATCATCCCCCCCAAACAATGCAGAAAAAACTGCAGCTCTAAAATAAAGCTGTAGTCATTCCCCAGTGCACTGCTAGTTACCTGGTTTAAACTGATAGTGCACAATCAGTTTGTTATTGAAATCTCAGTGCACTATCAGTGCACTGTCAGTGCACTGTCAGTGCAAAATTAGTTTACTCTCAGTGCACTGTCAGTTTAAACCCAGTGCACTGGCAGTGCACTGGGGTGTATAGTTTAGCTTAAACAGTACTGTAGGGGAGTGATCGTAATAGAGAGGAGGTCAGTATAGTGGAATCACCGTAATACAGAGATAGGGGAGTGATCGTAATAGAGAGGTGGTCAGTATAGTGGAATCAACGTAATACAGAGATAGCGGAGTGATCGTAATAGAGAGGAGGTCAGTATAGTGGAATCACCGTAATACGACCACTCCCCTATCTCTGTATTACGGTGATTCCACTATACTGACCTCCTCTCTATTACGATCACTCCCCTATCTCTGCATTACGGTGATTCCACTATACTGACCTCCTCTCTATTACGATCACTCCCCTATCTCTGTATTACGGTGATTCCACTATACTGACCACCTCTCTATTACGATCACTCCCCTATCTCTGTATTACGGTGATTCCACTATACTGACCTCCTCTCTATTACGATCACTCCGCTATCTCTGTATATTTACGGTGATTCCACTATACTGACCACCTCTCTATTACGATCACTCCCCTATCTCTGTATTACGGTGATTCCACTATACTGACCACCTCTCTATTACGATCACTCCCCTATCTCTGTATTACGGTGATTCCACTATACTGACCACCTCTCTATTACGATCACTCCCCTATCTCTGTATTACGGTGATTCCACTATACTGACCACCTCTCTATTACGATCATTCCCCTATCTCTGTATTACGGTGATTCCACTATACTGACCACCTCTTTATTACGATCACTCCCCTATCTCTGTATTACGGTGATTCCACTATACTGACCTCCTCTCTATTACGATCACTCCCCTATCTCTGTATTACGGTGATTCCACTATACTGACCACCTCTCTATTACGATCACTCCCCTATCTCTGTATTACGGTGATTCCATTATACTGACCACCTCTCTATTACGATCACTCCCCTATCTCTGTATTACGGTGATTCCACTATACTGACCTCCTCTCTATTAGACCACCTATCTATCACGCTGATTCCTCTATAATACGATCACGTCTTTAAAATGGTAGCTCTCTAGTACGACCACTTCTCTATGACGACCACCTCCATGTTACAACTACCACTCTATTACTATCAATCCTTTATAATAACCACTGATCAGAATCAAAACTTTTTGACAATATTCTCTAGTCAAAATAGCAAAAAAAATAGATTTGGTTAAAAAGCCAGCGATGATTGTTGAACATTGATGACGTTATGATAGTGATTGGTTTTGTTGTTGTTGTTGTTGTTGTTTGATGGTTTTTTTTCCACATATATTGGCTTAATGTACATGTATGGTATTGTCGATGATTTTTGAACTGGCACTCATCAGTTTCTTTCAACTTTCGTCGATAAACTCGGGACTTTCCGTTAATTGTATAGGTAAAAATCAATTAATTACAAATGTACTTAGAAACATATACTACGCACGTGTTACAGTTTATTACGGACACAGTAGCACAGTGGCATGTGTCTCTGACTCTAAAGACAGAGGTTGTGGGTTCGAAACTATGTAAGATCTGTTTTAAATAACAGGTCTTTTTAAAAAATACAATCAAAATGGATATATTTTTGTTGTGAATTTATTCTCTCTTCATATAAAATATGTCTGTATTAATTTTGTAATTTGTTTTATTTATTTTCTTTTATCCTTTTTTAATTCTTTTATTCACTTATTGTACAAAAACTCACACAAATAATGATTTTCAGGACAAGCATGCGTCTTCCCGACAAAGAATTTACAAAAAAAGCCATCGCAAAATTGCATGTATGTAAAACTACTATGGCAGGGATCGAACTCACGACCCAGAAATTGGTAGATTCTAGTGAGTCGATTAAACCACTGAGCTGCAATATTTTTCCGTAAGATAAAAATAGCTTACGGAAAAGGGCGGAATATGCATAGGGTGCCAGTTCAAACATCATCGACAATAGTATATTTACGTGATATTCAGGGCTGCCATAAGTTGATAAAAAATCCTAAGATTTCAAAATTTTCAATTTTTAAAGCGCGATCTTCCGAATAATACCTTTTACCCCTAGTCTGTTTCTAGTTTGAAGACACGTGATGCTTTGAGACGCGGCATGTGTGGGGACAACATTAATGTCCGGTTTAGAGGGGTTTCCGGTTTAGAGGGGTTTTAACCCATAGATTGTGTCTAGTATGGAAAATAGCTGATCACTTAAAGCAGGTTGAAAGTAAAGCAGAATGCGCCTTAAGGCGCATTCTACTTTACTTCCAACCTGCTTTAAGCTTTCATCTGCTATAGAATATAGAAAATAGGAGTAAAAAGGCGTAAAAGGGCATACTTATGGTGTAATGGGTTAAAATAAAGTAGGGTTGGACACGGGAGCAAAGTTTTTGTCCGGTTTAGAGAGAATTCAGGTATTTAAAGGTTCCGGTTTAGCGGGGTTTCAATGTACATGTATTTTGAAGGAAGGGAGGAAGTGTTTACCTTATGTCTTTTCAACCGGTACATGTAATATGGTTATTTCTTTACAGATTAATAGTCCACCCAGCCAACATCGACTGCCAGCTGATTTCTTCATTTTCTTCTCATAATTTTTATTATTATTTAGTGGACAAGACGCTATTCTTTCCAAATTAACGCGTTAACGCTAAATCATTTACCGGTACAGCGCTCTCTCCCTATAACGACCCTCCAATAACGGCTCCCTCCTTACAACGACCCTTGCCGCAGTTCCCAAACCAAGATAATTATATCTAGAGTTTTCACGGCTGAAATATCCTCTGCTTAAAATTGTCGTGTGCTGGTTTTCTCAAATTTACATATTGGACATTTTGATAGAAAAAACATAATGACGAGTGACAAACATCTTGAATCCAGATCAGACGCCGCGACGGCGGCTGATCTGGATTCAAACTGTTTGAAAATGTAAATCAAATTCCCTCCCTATAACGACTCCATCCGAACAACGCACACATTTTTGTGTCTTATTGGGTGTCGTTGTAGAGAGGGAGCTCTGTATTTCCATTGCAAACAATCTGGAGCCAGATCAGACGCCGAGTTACCCGGCGACTGATCAGGCTCCAAACTATTTGATATTCAGATTAACATGTACATTAATAATTGTCCAAACAATGTCATATTTTACATTTTATTTGAATTCGTTTACGTTTTGGCTGTGTTTAAACGGGGGAAATTAACGTCTTCTCCTCTGTACCACACTCGATGTGTGAAAACAGTGGTGCAGATGTTATTCTCTTCCGGTTTTAACAAAACTAAATCCAAACGCAATGCAAAAAAATCCAGAAAATTATTATGATCTCAAAATTATTATAAATTCCAAAAATATGTTTAAAACTGAGTGGCAAACAGTTTAAGAGTGATCAGACATCAAGCTGCACGTCGTCTGATCACGATCAGGGGTCCGTTTCATTAAATTTCGTAAGACGTATTATAAAATTCCCAAATATTATTTATTTATCCATCTAATCCTATCTTGTGACATCCCTTGGGAATCGTCTTGAAAAGACGACTATATAGATCCAATGTTACCCTGTTACATGTATCTGTTTTACCATTATGAATTAATCTGTTCTAAAAATAACTCGGAAAAGTCAGAAAAATCGGACAATACATGCAGCACAAATTTATTTGTCTGGAATGAATAACGTCTTTTCCCTCGTAAACCGTGTTTGCGAACCAAAGGTGTTCATGCACGAACTTTGGCAATATTTAAGCATGAATCCATGTTGTTCTACAGATTTAAAATTTGTTTCGTTTTCATTTGCTGATATAAGGCATTAAAAGTTACTCCACAAATGCGTCTTTTTCTTTGTCTTTTCTCTGAAGATATTCCTCCACAGAAGAAAATACTCTCACTTTATACGGTCATGAATATACACAATAAAACGAGTACAGTGGAGAAAACGTTATTCTTTCCCAATAAACGCGTTTACGCTAAATCTATTATTTCCATTGCAAACAGTTTGGAGCCAGATCAGACGCCTGTTAACCCGGTGTCTGATCAGGCTCCAAACTGTTTGCCACCAAGATAAACATGAATTATCAGAATTGTCCAAAAATTGTACTTTTCTTCGTTTTAGTGCTTTGCGTTTGCGTTTCGTTTGCGTTTAAACGGGAAAGAATAACAGATTCTCCACTGTACATGTAAACATTTTCTATATCCTCAACAGATGGCAGCGTAACTCTTTCTCGGTCATTATGACAGAAATACCCGCTTAACTCATTGAGCCCTAGTGACGCATATATGCGTCTTTTACCAAAAGTGTACCTGTGAAGAGTGCACTTGTCCTATGCAAACAGTAAAGTCCCTGATCAGAGGGCTCCTATAGGAGCCCTCTGATCAGGGTCTTCACTGTTTGTCATTTTGTAACATATTATAAGAATCCTTCCTAAATACATGTAGTTGAAAATGGACCATCCTTTCTTGCAAACTGGATTTGTCCATTGGAAGTTTCAGGGTATAATGAGTTAACACAGCCGTTCGGCCATATTATCGTCTGCTTATATTGTTCTGATATAAAGTGTAATCGTATTCGTTTTTGACTTAGGAACCATAGATACATTAGAGAATGTGTTATTCTTTCCCAATAAACGCGTTTACGCTAAAACGTTAATTTCCACTGCAAACCGTTTAGAACCAGATCAGACGCCTGGTCACCCGGCGTCTGATCAGGCTCCAAACTGTTTGCCACTCGGGTTAAAATGAAAAGTCAGGATTGTCGAAAAGTTGTCTTTTTCTCCATTTTATTGCTTTGCGTTTGCGTTTCGTTTGCGTTTAAACGGGAAAGAAAACCGATTTCTCCACTGTATGACTGTCAAACAATTGGGAGAGAAAGAAGAGAAATTGAATAATTTAATTATTTCGTTCAAATCCCATTCCTAATATTGTTAGAGTACGATTGCATGTATTGTTATATTTACATTCGCTCCATTCAATTTCATTGAAAAAAAAAATGACGTTTAATTCATAGAGACACAATTTAGGGGCGGGACTTGTGGATACCTTTCGCAGAGGAGGCGGGGCTTATGGATCTGTTCTCTGCGAATTATGTTGTTGCGTTGCTTCAGTAAAGCAGTTATGGCTGGTCCTTTTAGGGTACACATTATTCGTGTTAACAACCTCTAAATATGGACTAAATATACATGCATAAGCTCGCCAAGGTTCGCTTAATAACATTTCAATTCTAGACACGGTTGAGATCAGCTTGTCTAACATATACACATACATGATCCTATATGACCTCAAAGCTTGTTTATAAATTAGTACAATTGGATACCCTGGGCATGAGTTGAATTGAGCATTGACGGAAAAGATGAAAACACATGGTTGTTGTGGAATACATCTTTAATAACCCTTCACCATCACATCTAATCAACAGCATGTAAACTACAAATGTAGTAGAAATAAGATGTATATATATACATATATATATTTGATATTTTCATTTTCACTTATTTTTATGTATAGAATTTCTGATAGCAAACAATAAATACACATTACCAGTTGACAGTGCGATACAGAGTGGTGTATTCAGCTCGATACTTTTTTGGCCGGAAATAGGTTGTTTCCGTCAAAAATGTCGAGAGCTGAATGGACCACTGTACATAGCGCGCTGTAAACTGGTGATGTGTTTATTATATACCTTCGGTACAAATAAAAAACAACTAAATAGTTGTTTAAATCATTTTATATCCAAAACTTATTAGTTATAAATTTGAAGAATTGTTGTATGTCACAAAGAATAACGCGGCACTTGTACATGTATGTAAATGACGTTACGCTAAATCGAAAGCAATGCCAGAGTAAAATACAAAGTGGCTGATACAAGTTCTTGTATTTAACTGTGCAGATACACAACGGAAACGCTCGATATCATACGAAGGCATATAATAAAGACTCAGATAAGACGTCGCATGATGCGGCATCTGCACTGAGTCTGCACGGATTGCCTAATGTCCCTTTATGGGCACAAAATAGTTAAATATATTCCCTGAACTAACGCACATCGCAATATTATCATTCGCTGTTGCCTTCACTTTTGTTTCTGTTATGACTTCAGGTTAAGAGTTACGTCCCTTGCTTTGAATCTGCTTCTAGATATCTTTGATTTTAACATCTAGCGCGGATGAATATATATAGGATATGTCATGAGTCGATGTTTAAGACAAGCTGATCTCAAACGAGTCTAGAATTCAAATGTTATTAAGCGAGCCTTGGCGAGCTTAATAACTTTTCTATTGTAGACGAGTTTGAGATTAACTTGTTTTAAATATTGACGAGTGACAGATTCTTTTTCTCACATAACCAACGATTTATAGTGGTTTTTGTTAAAGCAATAGGCATTTTTTATGGATTTCCGGTGACGTCAAAACGCCTTTATAAATAGTGACGTTATAGTGACGTCATCAAATTGATCTCACATAATGGAGACAAGGATATTCGTGATCGTTGTTCGCTATAGAAAACAAGGGTAGTTATGTGAGAAATGCCATATGTAGCAGGTTCGATATATTAGTAACAAAAGCATGTCTGGTAGATCTACACCTGCTACATGTAATAAGGGAGAAATGAAAATCAAACAGTTTTGAACCTGGTGAAACTATGAAATTAGATACAGTGGAGAATATGTTATTCTTTCCCGTTTAAACGCAAACGTACGCAAACGCAAAGCACTAAAACGTAGAAAAGTACAACGTTTGGACAATTCTGATAATTCATGTTTATCTTGGTGACAAGCAGTTTGGAGCCTGATCAGACGCCGGGTTACCCGGCGTCTGATCTGGCTCCAAACAGTTTGCACTGCAAATAATAGTTTTAGCGTAAATGCGTTTATTGGGAAAGAATAACGTTTTCTCCACTGTATGACGTCACGAATGACGTCAGAATAACATTAGAGAAGACGTTATTCTTCCCCGTTTCAATACAGCGACTCGAAAGTGCAACTGAAACGTAGAAAATGATACTTTCTTGAAAGTGTTGACGACTCGTTTTTTAAATTGATGGCATAGATTTTAATAGTTTTGAAGCCTCATCTGACGACTGAAAATCCGGCGTCTTATCTAGTCATAATCTGTTTACATTGAACTAAATGTGTTTCAGCGTAAATGTTTTCGATAGGCTTTTGTTTCATTTTATTTGGTGCAGGGCTGCCATAAGTTGACATGAAAATCCTAAGATTTCCAAATTTGCATTTTTCAAGTGCGATTTTACGAATCGTACCTTTTTCCATAGCCCTGTTCTTGTTTTGTTGACATGCGACTACTTATAGCAGCCTTAGGGCGAATTCTGCTTTACTTTCAGCCTACTTTAAGCTACCATGTACTGGGGAAAAAATCCGGAGATCTAGGAAAAATCCGGAGAAATGGCAGCCCTGTTGGTGCTTGTCATTGTTTCTGTAAACAGAGGCTATCTAAGCGCTGTACACAAATAAAAACAAGATTATTAAAGGATATAAGGACGTCATACACGTCCCTCGCACATATTCAAACATCTTTTTACAACATCGTAAAAATCATAAATGCAACATGCACAAGCAGATTGCATATGAGAAAATGTGCTTAACGGTAATACATCATGAATGAGTTTGTGCTAATGTCGGTAAATATCGGTACGCTCCGTAGAACGATCGGCTACTCTCGTCAACTGACGGCCAATGCCGAACTATACTCGTGTATCGTCATTTGACGAGCTTAGCGGACCGCACCGACATTAACCGACATTACACGGATCTCTAACGAGCGCTAATACCCTATTACAGTTAAATCTCTCTATTACGATCACTAGATTGGGCTTATTCTCAGATGCTCAAGGCAGGTGACTGCTCAAAGCACTTGTGAACGTAAAACAGACAGCTCCTTTAGGAGCTGACTGTTTAACGTTCACCTTGCTTTAGGTTGTCACTTGTCTTAAAAGTAAGCTGTCAATGAGCCTTCTGTTTAGTGGTCATTATAGAGAGGTTTTAATGTATCAGTCAATATCAAATGTTTTTGACTGTGCTAAGAATTTCCTAGAAAATATTTTCCGTTAGCATGCCGACCTTGCCGGAAACGTACGAATGACATTCCGATTGATATCGATCTGTTCCGTGTACACTGCAAGAGTCAATTCGACATGACGTCAATTGCCGCCGTACAATTGTGCAACACTTTAGTGTTACAGAATTATTGGAAGTATTTGATTAACCCATTTATACCCAGTGGATTCTTCCATGTTTATATATAGGATTAGTCCATTTTTTATCAAAGGGATGCCTGGTCAAAATTTTCATTTTGTTTTATATTGAAATTCCTATCAGCAAACAGTGTAGACCCTGATCAGACGCCGCATAATGCGACGTCTGATCAGAGTCTACAGTGTTTGCCTATGTCCCATATATTGGATCTTAGGCACAAATCAATGGGTTAACTCGTTATGTTACAACCATTTTGGAGTTTTTCACTTTATTTTTTTTTGTTTTTAATTAAGACAGTCACTAAGGGGAAGGCATAACTGTGTTTATGAAATAAACGAACATATAAACATTGTAAATAGTCTGGAACCAGATGAGACGCCGGATTACCCGGCGTCTGATCTAGCTCCAAACTGCTTGCAATACAAATACATGTAACAGTTTTAGCATAAACGCGTTTATTGGGAAATAATAACGTATTTTCCACTGTAAATATTCCATATACATGTATGATACAACTCTTTACATATATAGGGTAACTTTACTTTAGCAACAAACTACATGTAACAGCTTCACAAGTACAAAATTGTGTAGATACAGTGGAGAGAATGTTATTCTTTCCCGTTTAAACGCAAACGAACGCAAACGCAAAGTACTAAAACGTAGATAAGTAGAAATTTTGGATAATTCTGATAATACATGTTTATCTTGGTGGCAAACAGTTTGGAGCCAGATCAGACGCCAGGTTACCCGGCGTCTGATCTGGCCCCAAACTGTTTGCACTGCAAATAATAGTTTTAGCGTAAACGCGTTTATTGGGAAAGAATACTGTTTTTTCCATTGTAGATGAGGAAACCAGACTTATGACATTGTAAAACTGTGAAGATCGAAACTACTAGTCAACCAAATATATGAAATCGCAGAACTGTATAGACTTTAGATATTAACTTTTGACATGGAGTATCTTAAATGTAAGACAGCATAATAGGGTAGGCGATATTGATTGTTAAGCAGTATAGACCCTACCATACACCGCGTCAGTATGTTTGGTTTTCTCGTAGCACGGATTAATACTACTGCGCTCATTCTCTACAACGACCCACCCAACAACGACTCCCTCCTTACAACGACCCTTGCCGCCATTCGCTGAACGGGACAATTATGTCTAAGGTTTTTTCTGCTGCAATATCGTCTGCTTAAAATAGTGTCTGCTGTTATTTCTCAAAGTTACATATAAATGAAGATTTTGATAGAATAAATATAAGGACGAGTGACAAACAGCTTGAATCCAGATCAGACGCCGCGTTACGCGGCGTCTGATCTAGATTCAAGCTGTTTGCCAATGTAAACCGAGTCTTAATTTTCCCTCTCTATAACGACTCCCCGAACAACACATACACTCTGTGTCTCCCATTTGGTGTCGTTGTAGGGAGGGAGCACTGTATATAAAAAAGGGTCAAGGTCACTACGAGGACACTACGTACAGAGGAATCTACATTAACCCTTTTCAACCCTACAGCCCTCTGTAGAGATTACTGATTACATATGCAAACAGTGTATACCCTGATCAGAGGGCTCCTATAGGAGCCCTCTGATCAGGGCCTGCACTGTTTGATGTTTTCAATGGCTTTTCTGTCATACCAAAAATGCAACAGTAGACTGGTTCAAAATTCCTGTACTAGAAGAGTCCAAAAGGCGTATAAATACCCACAAGAGATACATGTATTTAGGGTTGAAAGGGATAAACCCTTTTCTCCACAGAAAGCGACTCTACTCACATCTTAACGCTGTAAGAGCCACAATAACCTTTCTGCTTTATATTCACCCGGTGTTAAACAGTACCCTGCTCTAAACACAGTTGAACACTGTCGTCTCTGGAGGAGGGGATCAATGCTCAGTTGTGTCAGCTTTTGCATTCATACAGGAGGATCACTCCAATTTTATCATGCCTTAGCTGTTAGAGTAGAGAAGACGCTAACTATTCTTTACTAATAAACGCGTTTACGTTAAAACTATTGTTTCCAGAGAAAACAGTTTGAAACCAGATCTGACGCCGGGTAACCCGGCGTCTGATCTGCCTCAAAACTGTTTGCCATGTTGATTCAAATGAATAAGCGGTTTCAAATTTACAATTTATTCTGGGATCGATGCGTTTACGTTTCGTTTGAATTTAAATGGGGAAGAATAGCGTCTTCTCAACTGTTATTAACATGTTAAATAATTATAAATATACATTAGCTATCTATATTAATTTATAATAATTATACACGGGAAAGAAAAGCATATTATACACTGTTATTAACATGTTAAATAATTATAATATACATTAGCTATCTATATTAATCTATAATAATTGTACATGGGAAAGACTAGCATCTTCTACTCTGTTATTAACATGTTAAATAATAATAAATATTCATTAGTTTTCTATATTAATCTAAAATATACACGGGAAAGAAAAGCATCTTATACACTGTTATTTACATGTTAAATAAATAAAGATAAATATACATTAGTTATCTATATTAATGTAAAATAGACATGGGAAAGAAAAGTATCTTTTACATTGTATTGAACATGTTAAATTATACTAAATATACATTAGTTATCTATATTTATCTATGATATACACGGGAAAGAAAAGCATAGTCTACCCTGTTATTAACATGTTAAATAATAATAAATATACATTAGTTATCTATATTAATTTATAATATACATGTAGTCTGAATTGAGAACAAAAATGTAGGAAAACATGGATCGAAGTCTATAAAGCGTCTGGATTGAGTCTAAAATCGTTCTCAAACATCATATTGGTCAGATTTGAGCTACACCAGACTCAACACAAAAGCTTAATAACCTTGGATACTGAAGTTTCTAAATAAGACATGTCAGTCAGACTTTTGAATTTAACTCTTTCGCTACCAACGTCGGCAAAAGGCGAAAGTTGAACAAGTGTACTCTTCACAGGTACATTGTTTGTAGATAACGCATTTCCACAATTACTTAAAGAAAACAAAACGCAAACATAATGCGATGTCTGATCAGAGTAGGCACTATTTGCTGGTAGGAAGTTTAACTCTTTGAACCCTAATCCCGCATATAGGCGTCCTTTTCAAACAATGTACATGTGAATAGTACACATGTCCTATGCAAACAGTGAAAACCCAGATCAGAGGGCTCCGAAAGGAGCCCTCTGATCAGGGTCTTCACTGTTTGTCACAATGCCAAACATTGTCAAAAACAACCCTTAAACGTCAGAAATGGACTAGACATAAATGGAAACTGGAATTGTCCATTTAAAGTTTCAGGGAGGAAAGAGTTAATATGAAACAAAACGATACTGCAAATTTAGACCAGGAACCCCTTACATCAACCATGGACGAATCCAATATATTTCAACCAAAGAAGAACGTATCCACTTTTGTATTCAAGTTATCAGCGTAAAGCGGCGTCTGATAATCATATGGATTCAAACTGTTTGTCACAAGTCTTAACCCTTAGCCTGCCACTCACGACTATAGCTCCATATGCAAACAGCTTGGATCCGGATGAGACGCCGAGTAACTCGGCGTCTCATCCGGATCCAAGCTGTTTGACACTCGGACAACATTTTCAGCAATTTTGAGCAACTTTGAAGCACTTTGAAACTTGAAGCAGACGAGAAATATAGCAGACGACAATTTATTTGGCGGGCTAAGGGTTAATGTTTCAGATGTAACTTTGACAAATAAAACTCAAGACGATATTGCACTGCAGTAGTGAAGTAAAAGGGAACAACAAAATTGTTTTCCTTTAGGGAGGGCATCTTTGTTCGGAAGGTCGTGTTATCCCTTTCCCTTATAGAAGCGACTTTTAGCACATCAGTTTATTCATCCGCTGAAGAAAATAGTTCCAAATTATACCGTAATGAATATGTGTCATATTTAATACTTTCCTTATTCTAGCAGGTAATAGCTTAAAGCAGGCTGAAAGTAAAGCAGAATGCGCCCTAAGGCGCATTCTGCTTTACTTGCAACCTGCTTTAAGTAGTCACCTATCTTATGTACATGTACTAGAAATAGGTTATCAGGTAAAGGGTTATGGTGGGAGCACTGTGGTAGCATATACTGTACGTATTGATTCCGGTACCCCATAATACTTCATTTATTTGTAATAATACGGCACATTTAAGTTCGTCCGCGAAATCTGATGATACTGTGGTGTTAAAAATTACATTTGTTGACGCTACACGTGTTGTTTGTGTTTCTTGTGAGTGTGATTAACTTGTGGAAGTTCAACAGACTCTGCTGAAAATTCAACTGCTTCTTGCTCTGTAACTGGTGTTTCTTTAGATTCCCGATGCTGTTTCTATTTATGATGTTGTAACTTGTAAAACATCCTTAACAATAGTGGCTTTTTATGCTGCAGTTTTTGTAGTTATTTCAGACCCTTGTGTTGCCTCGTTCGTAGTTATTTGGTCTGTTTGGGCTGCTTTGCTTGTAGTATTTCAGCTGCTTGTACTGTATTTGGTTTAGTTATTTCAGCTGCTTGTGCTACTTTGTTTGTAGTTACTTCAACTGTTAGTGCTGCTTTATTTGCTCTGCTTGTAGTTATTTCAGCTGTTTGTGCTGTATTTGGTTTAGTTATTTCAGCTGCTTGTGCCCCTTTGTTTGTAATTACCTTTAACTGTTAGTGCTGCTTTATTTGCTTTGCTAGTAGTTGTTCCAGCTGTTTATGCCGGTTTGTTTGTTGTAATTTCGTCTTTTTGAGCTGCTGGCGTGTAGTTATTTCATCTACTTGTGCTGCTTTGTTTGTAGTTATTTCAGCTGCTTGAACAGCCTTAAATGAAGTTACTTTAGGTGCTTGTGCTGCATTGTTTGTGGTAAGATCGTCTCTTTGTGCCATTTTACCTGTTGTTGCTATAGCTACTGGCGGTGGTTTGTTAGTTGTTATTTCAGCTGAGTGTTCTACCATGCTTGTAGTAACTTTAGGTGCTCGTGATACTTTGTGTGTATTTCTATCGTCTCTTTGTGTCATTTTACCTGTTGAACTGCCTTGGTTGTAGCTATTTTAGACGCTTGTGCTGCATTGTTCGTAGTTATTTCGTCTGTTAGTACTGGGTTGCTTGTAGTTATTTCAGCTGTTTCTACTGCCTTGTCTATAGTTACTTTAGGTGCTCGTGATGCTTTGTGTGTATTTCTATCGTCTCTTTGTGTCATTTTACCTGTTGTTGTTACAGCTACTGGCGGTGGTTTGTTAGTTGTTATTTCAGGTTCTTGTACTCCCTTGGTTGTAGCTATTTTAGATGCTTGTGCTGCATTGTTCGTAGGTATTTCGTCTGTTAGTACTTATTTGCTTGTAGTTATTTCAGCTGCTTGTCCTGTCTTGCTTGTAGCTATTTTTGATGATTATGCTGCAGGGTTCGTAGTTATTTTGGCTAATAGTACTGCATTGCTTATAGTTATTTCAGCTTCTTGTACTGCCTTGCTTTGAGATGCTTTCTGTGTATTTCTATCGTCTCTTTGTGCTATTTTACCTGCTGATGTTACAGCTACTTGCGGTGGTTCGTTAGTATTTATTTCAGCTCCTTGTAGTGTCATGCTTTTAGCTATTTTAGATGCTTGTGCTGCATTGCTCGTAGTTATTTCGTCTGTAAGTATTGCATTGCTTGTAGGTCATTCAGCTGCTTGAACTGTCTTGATTGTTGTTAATTTAGGTGATCGGGATGCTTTGTGTGTATTTATATCGTCTCTTTGTGCTAGTGTACGTGTTGTTGTTACAGCTACTTGTGGTGGTATGTTAGTAGTTATTTCAGCAGCTTGTGATGCCTTGCTTGAAGCAATTTTATCTACTTGTACTGTATTGTACGTAGTTATTTTTGTCCGTAAGTACTGCGTTGCTTGTAGTTATTCAGCTGCTTGTACTGCTTTGCTTGTAGCTAATCTAGGTGCTTGTGATGCTTTTTTCTATTTATATCATGTCTTTGTGCTTTTTTACCTGTTGTTCTTACAGCTATTTGTGGTAGTTTATTAGTAGTTATTTCAGTTCTTGGGCTATATTGCTTGTAAATGCTTTAGCTGCTTGTGCTGCATGGCTTGTAGTTATTTCGTATGCTACTACAGCGTTACTTGCAGTTATTTAGCTGCTTGTACTGGTTTGCTTTTAGTAACTTTAGGTTCTTCTATTGCTTTGTTTGTAATAATATCGTACCGTTTGATTGTTTAACTACTTGTGGTGCTTTTCTAGTGGTTATTTCAGCTTCTTTTGTAAGCTTGCTTGTAGCTACTTTAGCTGCTTGTGCTTTATTGTTCGAAGTTATTTCGTCTGTTAGTACTGCGTTGCTTGTAGTTATTTCAGCTGCTTGTATAGCCTTGCTTGTAGTTTACTGAGATGCTTGTGATGATTTGTGTGTATTTATAATTTTATATCGTCTCTTTGTTACAGATACTTGTAGTAGTTACTTCAGATATTCTTGTACTGCTTTGCTTGTAGCAATTGTAGATTCCTGTGCTGCATCGTTCGTAGTTTTTTGGTCTCTTGGTACAGCGTTGCTTGTTGTTATTTCAGCAGATTGTATTGTCTTGCTTGTAGAAACTTTAGGTGCCTGTGGTGCTTTGTTTGTATTTATATAGTCTCTTTGTGCTGTTTTAACTGTTGTCGTTACAGCTATTTGCGATGGTTTGTTAGTTGTTATTTCAGGTTCTTGTACTCCCTTGGTTATAGCTATTTTAGATGCTTGTGCTGCATTGTTCGTAGTTATTTCGTCTGTTAGTACTGGGTTGCTTGTAGTTATTTCAGCAGCTTTTTCAACATTGGTTGCAGTTACTTTAGGTGCTCGTGATGCTTTGTGTGTATTTCTATCGTCTCTTTGTGTCATTTTACCTGTTGTTGTTACAGCTACTTGCGGTGGTTTGTTAGTTGTTATTTCAGCCTCTTGTACTCCCTTGGTTTTAGCTATTTTAGATGCTTGTGCTGCATTGTTCGTAGTTATTTCGTCTGTTAGTACTGGGTTGCTTGTAGTTATTTCAGCAGCTTTTTCAACATTGGTTGCAGTTACTTTAGGTGCTCGTGATGCTTTGTGTGTATTTCTATCGTCTCTTTGTGTCATTTTACCTGTTGTTGTTACAGCTACTTGCGGTGGTTTGTTAGTTGTTATTTCAGCCTCTTGTACTCCCTTGGTTTTAGCTATTTTAGATGCTTGTGCTGCATTGTTCGTAGTTATTTCGTCTGTAAGTACTGCGTTGCTTGTAGTTATTTCAGCTGCTTTTTCTACATTGGCTGTAGTTACTTTTGGTGCTCGTAATGCTTTGTGTGTATTTCTATAATGTCTTTGTGTCATTTTACCTGTTGTTGTTACAGCTACTTGCGGTGGTTTGTTAGTTGTTATTTCAGGTTCTTGTACTCCCTTGGTTTTAGCTATTTTAAATGTTTGTGCTGCATTGTTCGTAGTTATTTCGTCTGTAAGTACTGCGTTGCTTGTAGTTATTTCAGCTGCTTTTTCTACATTGCTTGTGGTTACTTTAGGTGCTCGAGATGCTTTGTGTGTATTTCTATTGTCTCTTTTTGTCATATTACCTGTTGTTGTTACAGCTACTTGCGGTGGTTTGTTAGTTGTTATTTCAGCCTCTTGTACTCCCTTGGTTTTAGCTATTTTAAATGCTTGTGCTGTATTGTTTGTAGTTATTTCGTCTGTTAGTACTGGGTTGCTTGTAGCTATTTCAGCTGGTTCTACTGCCTTGTCCATTTTACCTGTTGTTGTTACAGTTACTTGCGGTGGTTTGTTAGTTGTTATTTCAGGTTCTTGTTCTCCCTTGGTTTTAGCTATTTTAGATGCTTGTGCTGCATTGTTCGTAGTTAGTTCGTCTGTTAGTACTGCGTTGCTTGTAGTTATTTCAGCTGCTTTTTCTACATTGGTTGTAGTTACTTTAGGTGCTCGTGATGCTTTGTGTGTATTTCTATAATCTCTTTGTGTCATTTTACCTGTTGTTGTTACAGCTACTTGCGGTGGTTTGTTAGTTGTTATTTCAGCCTCTTGTACTCCCTTGGTTTTAGCCATTTTAAATGCTTGTGCTGTATTGTTTGTAGTTATTTCGTCTGTTAGTACTGGGTTGCTTGTAGTTATTTCAGCTGGTTCTACTGCCTTGTCCATTTTACCTGTTGTTGTTACAGTTACTTGCGGTGGTTTGTTAGTTGTTATTTCAGGTTCTTGTTCTCCCTTGGTTTTAGCTATTTTAGATGCTTGTGCTGCATTGTTCGTAGTTATTTCGTCTGTTAGTACTGCGTTGCTTGTAGTTATTTCAGCTGCTTTTTCTACATTGGTTGTAGTTACTTTAGGTGCTCGTGATGCTTTGTGTGTATTTCTATCGTCTCTTTGTATGATTTTACCTGTTGTTGTTACAGCTACTTTCGTTTGGTGGTTAGTAGTTATTTCAAGTTCTTTTACTCCCTTGGTTGTAGCTATTTTAGATGCTTGTGCTGCATTGTTCGCAGTTGTTTCGTCTGTTAGTACTGGGTTGCTTGTAGTTATTTCAACAGCTTTTTCAACATTGGTTGCAGTTACTTTAGGTGCTCGTGATGCTTTGTGTGTATTTCTATCGTCTCTTTGTGTCATTTTACCTGTTGTTGTTACAGCTACTTGCGGTGGTTTGTTAGTTGTTATTTCAGCCTCTTGTACTCCCTTGGTTTTAGCTATTTTAGATGCTTGTGCTGCATTGTTCGTAGTTATTTCGTCTGTTAGTACTGGGTTGCTTGTAGTTATTTCAGCAGCTTTTTCAACATTGGTTGCAGTTACTTTAGGTGCTCGTGATGCTTTGTGTGTATTTCTATCGTCTCTTTGTGTCATTTTACCTGTTGTTGTTACAGCTACTTGCGGTGGGTTGTTAGTTGTTATTTCAGTCTCTTGTACTCCCTTGGTTTTAGCTATTTTAGATGCTTGTGTTGCATTGTTCGTAGTTATTTCGTCTGTTAGTACTGGGTTGCTTGTAATTATTTCAGCAGCTTTTTCAACATTGGTTGCAGTTACTTTAGGTGCTCGTGATGCTTTGTGTGTATTTCTATCGTCTCTTTGTGTCATTTTACCTGTTGTTGTTACAGCTACTTGCGGTGGTTTGTTAGTTGTTATTTCAGCCTCTTGTGCTCCCTTGGTTTTAGCTATTTTAGATGCTTGTGCTGCATTGTTCGTAGTTATTTCGTCTCTTAGTACTGCGTTGCTTGTAGTTATTTCAGCTGCTTTTTCTACATTGGTTGTAGTTACTTTTGGTGCTCGTAATGCTTTGTGTGTATTTCTATAATGTCTTTGTGTCATTTTACCTGTTGTTGTTACAGCTACTTGCGGTGGTTTGTTAGTTGTTATTTCAGCCTCTTGTACTGAATTGGTTGTAGCTATTTTAAATGCTTGTGCTGCATTGTTCGTAGTTATTTCGTCTGTTACTACTGGGTTGCTTGTAGTTATTTCAGCTGCTTTTGCTACATTGCTTGTAGTTACTTTAGGTGCTCGTGATGCTTTGTGTGTATTTCTATTGTCTCTTTTTGTCATATTACCTGTTGTTGTTACAGCTACTTGCGGTGGTTTGTTAGTTGTTATTTCAGGTTCTTGTACTCCCTTGGTTTTAGCTATTTTAAATGTTTGTGCTCCATTGTTAGTAGTTATTTCGTCTGTTAGTACTGGGTTGCTTGTAGTTATTTCAGCTGCTTTTTCTACATTGCTTGTAGTTACTTTAGGTGCTCGTGATGCTTTGTGTGTATTTCTATAATCTCTTTGTGTCATTTTACCTGTTGTTATTAGAGCTACTTGCGGTTGTTTGTTAGTTGTTATTTCAGCCTCTTGTACTCCCTTGGTTTTAGCTATTTTAAATGCTTGTGCTGTATTGTTTGTAGTTATTTCGTCTGTTAGTACTGGGTTGCTTGTAGTTTTTTCAGCTGGTTCTACTGCATTGTCCATTTTACCTGTTGTTGTTACAGTTACTTGCGGTGGTTTGTTTGTTGTTATTTCAGGTTCTTGTTCTCCCTTGGTTTTAGCTATTTTAGATGCTTGTGCTGCATTGTTAGTAGTTATTTCGTCTGTTAGTACTGCGTTGCTTGTAGTTATTTCAGCTGCTTTTTCTACATTGCTTGTAGTTACTTTAGGTGCTCGTGATGCTTTGTGTGTATTTCTATCGTCTCTTTGTATGATTTTACCTGTTGTTGTTACAGCTACGTGCGGTGGTTTGTAAGTTGTTATTTCAGGTTCTTGTACTCCCTTGGTTTTAGCTATTTTAAATGCTTGTGCTGCATTGTTCGTAGTTATTTCGTCTGTAAGTACTGCGTTGCTTGTAGTTATTTCAGGTGCTTTTTCTACATTGGTTGTAGTTACTTTAGGTGCTCGTGATGCTTTGTGTGTATTTCTATCGTCTCTTTGTGTCATTTTAACTGTTGTTGTTACAGCTGCTTGCGGTGGTTTGTTAGTTGTTACTTCAGGTACTTGTACTCCCTTGGTTTTAGCTATTTTAGATGCTTGTGCTGCATTGTTCGTAATTATTTCGTCTGTTAGTACTGGGTTACTTATAGTTATTTCAGCTGGTTCTACTGCCTTGTCCATTTTACCTGTTGTTGTTACAGTTACTTGCGGTGGTTTGTTAGTTGTTATTTCAGGTTCTTGTACTCCCTTGGTTTTAGCTATTTTAGATGCTTGTGCTGCATTGTTCGTAGTTATTTCGTCTGTAAGTATTGGGTTGCTTGTAGTTATTTCAGGTGCTTTTTCTACATTACTTGTAGTTACTTTAGGTGCTCGTGATGATTTGTGTGTATTTCTATCGTCTCTTTGTGTCATTTTACCTGTTGTTGGTACAGTTACTTGCGGTGGTTTGTTAGTTGTTATTTCAGGTTCTTGTACTCCCTTGGTTTTAGCTATTTTAGATGCTTGTGCTGCATTGTTCGTAGTTATTTCGTCTGATAGTACTGCATTGCTTGTAGTTATTTCAGCTATTTCTACTGCCTTGTCTATAGTTACTTTAGGTGTTCGTGATGCTTTTTGTGTATTACTATCATCTCTTTGTGTCATTTTACCTGTTGTTGTTACAGCTACTTGGGGTGGTTTGTTAGTTGTTATTTGAGCCTCTTGTACTGCATTGGTTGTAGCTATTTTAGATGCTTGTGCTGCATTGTTCGTAGTTATTTCGTCTGTTAGTACTGGGTTGCTTGTAGTTATTTCAGCTGCTTTTTCTACATTGGTTGTAGTTACTTTAGGTGCTCGTGATGCTTTGTGTGTATTTCTATAATACTTTTGTTTCATTTTACCTGTTGTTGTTACAGCTACTTGTGGTGGTTTGTTAGTTGTTATTTCACCCTCTTGTACTCCCTTGGTTGTAGCTATTTTAGATGCTTGTGCTGCATTGTTCGTAGTTATTTCGTCTGTTAGTACTGCGTTGCTTGTAGTTATTTCAGCTGCTTTTTCGACTTTGCTTTTAGTTACTTTTGGTGCTCGTAATGCTTTGTGTGTATTTCTATAATCTCTTTGTGTCATTTTACCTGTTGTTGTTACAGCTACTTGCGGTGGTTTGTTAGTTGTTATTTCAGGTTCTTGTACTCCCTTGGTTTTAGCTATTTTAAATGATTGTGCTGCATTGTTAGTAGTTATTTCGTCTGTTAGTACTGGGTTGCTTGTAGTTATTTCAGCTGCTTTTTCTACATTGCTTGTAGTTACTTTAGGTGCTCGTGATGCTTTGTGTGTATTTCTATAATCTCTTTGTGTCATTTTACCTGTTGTTGTTAGAGCTTCTTGCGGTGGTATGTTAGTTGTTATTTCAGCCTCTTGTACTCCCTTGGTTTTAGCTATTTTAAATGCTTGTGCTGTATTGTTTGTAGTTATTTCGTCTGTTAGTACTGGGTTGCTTGTAGTTTTTTCAGCTCGTTCTACTGCATTGTCCATTTTACCTGTTGTTGTTACAGTTACTTGCGGTGGTTTGTTAGTTGTTATTTCAGGTTCTTGTTCTCCCTTGGTTTTAGCTATTTTAGATGCTTGTGCTGCATTGTTAGTAGTTATTTCGTCTGTTAGTACTGCGTTGCTTGTAGTTATTTCAGCTGCCTTTTCTACATTGCTTGTAGTTACTTTAGGTGCTCGTGATGCTTTGTGTGTATTTCTATCGTCTCTTTGTATGATTTTACCTGTTGTTGTTACAGCTACTTTCGGTTGGTGGTTAGTAGTTATTTCAGGTTCTTTTACTCCCTTGGTTGTAGCTATTTTAGATGCTTGTGCTGCATTGTTCGCAGTTATTTCGTATGTCAGTACTGGGTTTCTTGTAGTTATTTCAGGTGCTTTTTTTACATTGCTTGTAGTTACTTTAGGTGCTCGTGATGCTATGTGTGTAAATCTATAATCTCTTTGTGTCATTTTACCTGTTGTTGTTACAGCTACTTGCGGTGGTTTGTTAGTTGTTATTTCAGCCTCTTGTACTCCCTTGGTTGTAGCTTTTTTAGATGCTTGTGCTGCATTGTTCGTAGTTATTTCGTCTGTTAGTACTGCGTTGCTTGTAGTTATTTCAGCTGCTTTTTCTACATTATTTGTAGTTACTTTAGGTGCTCGTGATGCTTTGTGTGTATTTCTATCGTGTCTTTTTGTCATATTACTTGTTATTGTTACAGCTACGTGCGGTGGTTTGTAAGTTGTTATTTCAGGTTCTTGTACTCCCTTGGTTTTAGCTATTTTAAATGCTTGTGCTGCATTGTTCGTAGTTATTTCGTCTGTAAGTACTGCGTTGCTTGTAGTTATTTCAGCTGCTTTTTCTACATTGGTTGTAGTTACTTTAGGTGCTCGTGATGCTTTGTGTGTATTTCTATCGTCTCTTTGTGTCATTTTAACTGTTGTTGTTACAGCTGCTTGCGGTGGTTTGTTAGTTGTTATTTCAGGTACTTGTACTCCCTTGGTTTTAGCTATTTTAGATGCTTGTGCTGCATTGTTCGTAGTTATTTCGTCTGTTAGTACTGGGTTACTTATAGTTATTTCAGCTGGTTCTACTGCCTTGTCCATTTTACCGGTTGTTGTTACAGTTACTTGCGTTGGTTTGTTAGTTGTTATTTCAGGTTCTTGTACTCCCTTGGTTATAGCTATTTTAGATGCTTGTGCTGCATTGTTCGTAGTTATTTCGTCTGTAAGTACTGGGTTGCTTGTAGTTATTTCAGGTGCTTTTTCTACATTACTTGTAGTTACTTTAGGTGCTCGTGATGCTTTGTGTGTATTTCTATCGTCTCTTTGTGTCATTTTACCTGTTGTTGGTACAGTTACTTGCGGTGGTTTGTTAGTTGTTATTTCAGGTTCTTGTACTCCCTTGGTTTTAGCTATTTTAGATGCTTGTGCTGCATTGTTCGTAGTTATTTCGTCTGATAGTACTGCATTGCTTGTAGTTATTTCAGCTGTTTCTACTGCCTTGTCTATAGTTACTTTAGGTGCTCGTGATGCTTTTTGTGTATTACTATCATCTCTTTGTGTCATTTTAAATGTTGTTGATACAGCTACTTGGGGTGATTTGTTAGTTGTTATTTCAGCCTCTTGTACTGCATTGGTTGTAGCTATTTTAGATGCTTGTGCTGCATTGTTCGTAGTTAGTTCGTCTGTTAGTACTGGGTTGCTTGTAGTTATTTCAGCCGCTTTTTCTACATTGGTTGTCGTTACTTTAGGTGCTCGTGATGCTTTGTGTGTATTTCTATAATATTTTTGTGTCATTTTACCTGTTGTTGTTACAGCTACTTGTGGTGGTTTGTTAGTTGTTATTTCAGCCTCTTGTACTCCCTTGGTTGTAGCTATTTTAGATGCTTGTGCTGCATTGTTCGTAGTTATTTCGTCTGTTAGTACTGGGTTGCTTGTAGTTATTTCAAATGCTGTTTCTACATTGCTTGTAGTTACTTTAGGTGCTCGTGATGCTTTGTGTGTATTTCTATCGTCTCTTTGTATGATTTTACCTGTTGTTGTTACAGCTACTTGCGGTGGTTTGTTAGTTGTTATTTCAGGTTCTTGTACTCCCTTGGTTTTAGCTATTTTAGATGCTTGTGCTGCATTGTTCGTTGTTATTTCGTCTGTTAGTACTGGGTTGCTTGTAGTTATTTCAGCTGCTGTTTCTACATTGCTTGTAGTTACTTTATGTGCTCGTGATGCTTTGTGTGTATTTCTATAATCTCTTTGTGTCATTTTACCTGTTGTTGTTACAGCTACTTGCGGTGGTTTGTTAGTTGTTATTTCAAGTTCTTTTACTCCCTTGGTTTTAGCTATTTTAGATGCTTGTGCTGCATTGTTCGTAGTTATTTCGTCTGTAAGTACTGCGTTGCTTGTAGTTATTTCAGCTGCTTTTTCTACATTGCTTGTAGTTACTTTAGGTGCTCGTGATGCTTTGTGTGTATTTCTATAATCTCTTTGTGTCATTTTACCTGTTGTTGTTACAGCTACTTGCGGTGGTTTGTTAGTTGTTATATCAGCTTGTTGTAATCCCTTGGTTGTAGTTATTTTAGATGCTTGTGCTGCATTGTTCGTTGTTATTTCGTCTGATAGTACTGGGTTGCTTGTAGTTATTTCAGCTGCTTTTTCTAAATTGCTTGTAGTTAGTTTAGGTGCTCGTGATGCTTTGTGTGTATTTCTATCGTCTCTTTTTGTCATATTACCTGTTGTTGTTACAGCTTCTTGCGGTTGTTGTTTGGTTGATGTTTTAGCCTGTTGTACTGCCTTGGTTGTAGCTATTTTAGATGCTTGTGCTGCATTGGTCGTAGTTATTTCGTCTGTTAGTAATGCGTTGTTTGTAGTTATTTCAAATGCTTTTTCTACATTGCTTGTAGTTACTTTTGGTGCTCGTAATGCTTTGTGTGTATTTCTATAATGTCTTTGTGTCATTTTACCTGTTGTTGTTACAGCTACTTGCGGTGGTTTGTTAGTTGTTATATCAGCTTGTTGTAATCCCGTGGTTGTAGTTATTTTAGATACTTGTGCTGCATTGTTCGTTGTTATTTCGTCTGTTAGTACTGGGTTGCTTGTAGTTATTTTAGCTGCTTTTTCTAAATTGCTTGTAGTTAGTTTAGGTGCTCGTGATGCTTTGTGTGTATTTCTATCGTCTCTTTTTGTCATATTACCTGTCGTTGTTACAGCTTCTTGCGGTTGTTGGTTGGTTGATATCTTAGCCAGTTGTACTGCCTTGGTTGTAGCTATTTTAGATGCTTGTGCTGCATTGGTCGTAGTTATTTCGTCTGTTAGTACTGCGTTGTTTGTAGTTATTTCAGCTGCTTTTTCTACATTGCTTGTAGTTACTTTTGGTGCTCGTAATGCTTTGTGTGTATTTCTATAATGTCTTTGTGTCATTTTACCTGTTGTTGTTACAGCTACTTGCGGTGGTTTGGTAGTAATTATTTCAAGTTCTTGTATTCCCTTGGTTTTAGCTATTTTAGATGGTTGTGCTGCATTGTTCGTAGTTATTTCGTCTGTTAGTACTGCGTTGCTTGTAGTTATTTCAGCTGCTTTTTCTACATTGCTTGTAGTTACTTTAGGTGCTCGTGATGCTTTGTGTGTGTTTCTATAATCTCTTTGTGTCATTTTACCTGTTGTTGTTACAGCTACTTGCGGTGGTTTGTTAGTTGTTATATCCGCTTGTTGTAATCGCTTGGTTGTAGTTATCTTAGATGCTTGTGCTGCATTGTTCGTTGTTATTTCGTCTGTAAGTACTGGGTTGCTTGCAGTTATTTCAGCTGCTTTTTCTAAATTGTTTGTAGTTACTTTAGGTGCTCGTGATGCTTTGTGTGTATTTCTATCGTCTCTTTTTGTCATATTACCTGTCGTTGTTACAGCTTCTTGCGGTTGTTGGTTGGTTGTTATTTTAGCCTGTTGTACTCCCTTGGTTGTAGACTTTTTAGATGCTTGTGCTGCATTGTTCGTAGTTATTTCGTCTGTTAGTACTGCGTTGTTTGTAGTTATTTCAGCTGCTTTTTCTACATTGCTTGTAGTTACTTTAGGTGCTCGTAATGCTTTGTGTGTATTTCTATAATGTCTTTGTGTCAGTTTACCTGTTGTTGTTACAGCTACTTGCGGTGGTTTGTTAGTTGTTATTTCAGCCTCTTGTACTCCGTTGGCTTTAGCTATTTTAGATGATTGTGCTGCATTGTTCGTTGTAATTTCGTCTGTTAGTACTGCGTTGCTTGTAGTTATTTCAGCTGCTTTTTCTACATTGCTTGTAGTTACTTTAGGTGCTCGTGATGATTTGTGTGTATTTCTATCGTCTCTTTTTGTCATATTACCTGTTGTTGTTACAGCTACTTGCGGTGGTTTGTTAGTTGTTATTTCAGGTTCTTGTACTCCTTTGGTTTTAGCTATTTTAAATGTTTGTGCTGCATTGTTAGTAGTTATTTCGTCTGTTAGTACTGCGTTGCTTGTAGTTATTTCAGCTGCTTTTTCTACATTGCTTGTAGTTACTTTAGGTGCTCGTGATGCTTTGTGTGTATTTCTATAATCTCTTTGTGTCAATTTACCTGTTGTTGTTACAGCTACTTGCGGTGGTTTGTTAGTTGTTACTTCAGCCTCTTGTACTCCCTTGGTTTTAGCTATTTTAAATGCTTGTGCTGTATTGTTTGTAGTTATTACGTCTTTTAGTACTGGGTTGCTTGTAGTAATTTCAGCTGGTTCTACTGCCTTGTCCATTTTACCTGTTGTTGTTACAGTTACTTGCGGTGGTTTGTTAGTTGTTATTTCAGGTTCTTGTACTCCCTTGGTTTTAGCTATTTTAGATGCTTGTGCTGCATTGTTCGTAGTTATTTCGTCTGTTAGTACTGCGTTGCTTGTAGTTATTTCAGATGCTTTTTCTACATTGCTTGTAGTTACTTTAGGTTCTCGTGATGCTTTGTGTGTATTTCTATCGTCTCTTTGTATGATTTTACCTGTTGTTGTTACAGCCACTTTCGGTTGGTGGTTAGTAGTAATTTCAGGTTCTTTTACTCCCTTGGTTGTAGCTATTGTAGTTGCTTTTGCTGCATTGTTCGTAGTTATTTCGTCTGCTAGTACTGGGTTGCTTGTAGTTATTTCAGCTGCTTTTTCTACTGCCTTGCTTGTAGTTACTTTAGGTGCTCGTGATGCTTTGTGTGTATTTCTATAATCTCTTTGTGTCATTTTACCTGTTGTTGTTACAGCTACTTGCGGTGGTTTGTTAGTTGTTATTTCAGGTTCTTGTACTCCCTTGGTTTTAGCTATTTTAGATGCTTGTGCTGCATTGTTCGTAGTTATTTTGTCTGTTAGTACTGCGTTGATTGTAGTTATTTCATCTGCTTTTTCTACATTGCTTGTAGTTACTTTAGGTGCTCGTGATGCTTTGTGTGTATTTCTATAATCTCTTTGTGTCATTTTACCTGTTGTTGTTACAGCTACTTGCGGTGGTTTGTTAGTTGTTATATCCGCTTGTTGTAATCGCTTGGTTGTAGTTATTTTAGATGCTTGTGCTGCATTGTTCGTTGTTATTTCGTCTGTAAGTACTGGGTTGCTTGCAGTTATTTCAGCTGCTTTTTCTAAATTGTTTGTAGTTACTTTAGGTGCTCGTGATGCTTTGTGTGTATTTCTATCGTCTCTTTTTGTCATATTACCTGTCGTTGTTACAGCTTCTTGCGGTTGTTGGTTGGTTGTTATTTTAGCCTGTTGTACTCCCTTGGTTGTAGACTTTTTAGATGCTTGTGCTGCATTGTTCGTAGTTATTTCGTCTGTTAGTACTGCGTTGTTTGTAGTTATTTCAGCTGCTTTTTCTACATTGCTTGTAGTTACTTTAGGTGCTCGTAATGCTTTGTGTGTATTTCTATAATGTCTTTGTGTCAGTTTACCTGTTGTTGTTACAGCTACTTGCGGTGGTTTGTTAGTTGTTATTTCAGCCTCTTGTACTCCGTTGGCTTTAGCTATTTTAGATGATTGTGCTGCATTGTTCGTTGTAATTTCGTCTGTTAGTACTGCGTTGCTTGTAGTTATTTCAGCTGCTTTTTCTACATTGCTTGTAGTTACTTTAGGTGCTCGTGATGATTTGTGTGTATTTCTATCGTCTCTTTTTGTCATATTACCTGTTGTTGTTACAGCTACTTGCGGTGGTTTGTTAGTTGTTATTTCAGGTTCTTGTACTCCTTTGGTTTTAGCTATTTTAAATGTTTGTGCTGCATTGTTAGTAGTTATTTCGTCTGTTAGTACTGCGTTGCTTGTAGTTATTTCAGCTGCTTTTTCTACATTGCTTGTAGTTACTTTAGGTGCTCGTGATGCTTTGTGTGTATTTCTATAATCTCTTTGTGTCAATTTACCTGTTGTTGTTACAGCTACTTGCGGTGGTTTGTTAGTTGTTACTTCAGCCTCTTGTACTCCCTTGGTTTTAGCTATTTTAAATGCTTGTGCTGTATTGTTTGTAGTTATTACGTCTTTTAGTACTGGGTTGCTTGTAGTAATTTCAGCTGGTTCTACTGCCTTGTCCATTTTACCTGTTGTTGTTACAGTTACTTGCGGTGGTTTGTTAGTTGTTATTTCAGGTTCTTGTACTCCCTTGGTTTTAGCTATTTTAGATGCTTGTGCTGCATTGTTCGTAGTTATTTCGTCTGTTAGTACTGCGTTGCTTGTAGTTATTTCAGATGCTTTTTCTACATTGCTTGTAGTTACTTTAGGTTCTCGTGATGCTTTGTGTGTATTTCTATCGTCTCTTTGTATGATTTTACCTGTTGTTGTTACAGCCACTTTCGGTTGGTGGTTAGTAGTAATTTCAGGTTCTTTTACTCCCTTGGTTGTAGCTATTGTAGTTGCTTTTGCTGCATTGTTCGTAGTTATTTCGTCTGCTAGTACTGGGTTGCTTGTAGTTATTTCAGCTGCTTTTTCTACTGCCTTGCTTGTAGTTACTTTAGGTGCTCGTGATGCTTTGTGTGTATTTCTATAATCTCTTTGTGTCATTTTACCTGTTGTTGTTACAGCTACTTGCGGTGGTTTGTTAGTTGTTATTTCAGGTTCTTGTACTCCCTTGGTTTTAGCTATTTTAGATGCTTGTGCTGCATTGTTCGTAGTTATTTTGTCTGTTAGTACTGCGTTGATTGTAGTTATTTCATCTGCTTTTTCTACATTGCTTGTAGTTACTTTAGGTGCTCGTGATGCTTTGTGTGTATTTCTATAATCTCTTTGTGTCATTTTAACTGTTGTTGTTACAGCTACTTGCGGTGGTTTGTTAGTTGTTATATCAGCTTGTTGTAATCCCTTGGTTGTAGTTATTTTAGATGCTTGTGCTGCATTGTTCGTTGTTATTTCGTCTGTTAGTACTAGGTTGCTTGTAGTTATTTCAGCTGCTTTTTCTAAATTGCTTGTAGTTACTTTAGGTGCTCGTGATGCTTTGTGTGTATTTCTATCGTCTCTTTTTGTCATATTACCTGTCGTTGTTACAGCTTCTTGCAGTTGTTGGTTGGTTGTTATTTTAGCCTGTTGTACTCCCTTGGTTGTAGCTATTTTAGATGCTTGTGCTGCATTGTTCGTAGTTATTTTGTCTGTTAGTACTGCGTTGCTTGTAGTTATTTCAGCTGCTTTTTCTACATTGCTTGTAGTTACTTTTGGTGCTCGTAATGCTTTGAGTGTATTTCTATAATGTCTTTGTGTCATTTTACCTGTTGTTGTTACAGCTACTTGCGGTGGTTTGTTAGTTGTTATTTCAGCCTCTTGTACTCCCTTGGTTTTAGCTATTTTAAATGCTTGTGCTGTATTGTTTGTAGTTATTTCGTCTGTTAGTACTGGGTTGCTTGTAGTTATTTCAGCTGGTTCTACTGCCTTGTCCATTTTACCTGTTGTTGTTACAGTTACTTGCGGTGGTTTGTTAGTTGTTATTTCAGGTTCTTGTACTCCCTTGGTTTTAGCTATTTTAGATGCTTGTGCTGCATTTTTCGTAGTTATTTCGTCTGTTACTACTGCGTTGCTTGTAGTTATTTGAGCTGCTTTTTCTACATTGCCTGTAGTTACTTTAGGTGCTCGTGATGCTTTGTGTGTATTTCTATCGTCTCTTTGTATGATTTTACCTGTTGTTGTTACAGCTACTTTCGGTTGGTGGTTAGTAGTTATCTCAGGTTCTTTTACTCCCTTGGTTGTAGCTATTTTAGATGCTTGTGCTGCATTGTTCGCAGTTATTTCGTCTGTTAGTACTGGGTTGCTTGTAGTTATTTCAGGTTCTTTTTTTACATTGCTTGTAGTTAATTTAGGTGCTCGTGATGCTTTGTGTGTAAATCTATAATCTCTTTGTGTCATTTTACCTGTTGTTGTTACAGCTTCTTGCGGTTGTTGGTTGGTTGTTATTTTAGCCTGTTGTACTCCCTTGGTTGTAGCTATTTTAGATGCTTGTGCTGCATTGTTCGTAGTTATTTTGTCTGTTAGTACTGCGTTGCTTGTAGTTATTTCAGCTGCTTTTTCTACATTGCTTGTAGTTACTTTTGGTGCTCGTAATGCTTTGAGTGTATTTCTATAATGTCTTTGTGTCATTTTACCTGTTGTTGTTACAGCTACTTGCGGTGGTTTGTTAGTTGTTATTTCAGCCTCTTGTACTCCCTTGGTTTTAGCTATTTTAAATGCTTGTGCTGTATTGTTTGTAGTTATTTCGTCTGTTAGTACTGGGTTGCTTGTAGTTATTTCAGCTGGTTCTACTGCCTTGTCCATTTTACCTGTTGTTGTTACAGTTACTTGCGGTGGTTTGTTAGTTGTTATTTCAGGTTCTTGTACTCCCTTGGTTTTAGCTATTTTAGATGCTTGTGCTGCATTTTTCGTAGTTATTTCGTCTGTTACTACTGCGTTGCTTGTAGTTATTTGAGCTGCTTTTTCTACATTGCCTGTAGTTACTTTAGGTGCTCGTGATGCTTTGTGTGTATTTCTATCGTCTCTTTGTATGATTTTACCTGTTGTTGTTACAGCTACTTTCGGTTGGTGGTTAGTAGTTATCTCAGGTTCTTTTACTCCCTTGGTTGTAGCTATTTTAGATGCTTGTGCTGCATTGTTCGCAGTTATTTCGTCTGTTAGTACTGGGTTGCTTGTAGTTATTTCAGGTTCTTTTTTTACATTGCTTGTAGTTAATTTAGGTGCTCGTGATGCTTTGTGTGTAAATCTATAATCTCTTTGTGTCATTTTACCTGTTGTTGTTACAGCTACTTGCGGTGGTTTGTTAGTTGTTATTTCAGCCTCTTGTACTGCATTGGTTGTAGCTATTTTAGATGCTTGTGCTGCATTGTTCGTAGTTATTTCGTCTGTAAGTACTGCGTTGCTTGTAGTTATTTCAGCTGCTTTTTCTTCATTATTTGTAGTTACTTTAGGTGCTCGTGATGCTTTGTGTGTATTTCTATCGTGTCTTTTTGTCATATTACTTGTTATTGTTACAGCTACGTGCGGTGGTTTGTTAGTTGTTATTTCAGGTTCTTGTACTCCCTTGGTTTTAGCTATTTTAAATGCTTGTGCTGCATTGTTCGTAGTTATTTCGTCTGTTAGTACTGCGTTGCTTGTAGTTATTTCAGCTGCTTTTTCTACATTGGTTGTAGTTACTTTATGTGCTAGTGATGCTTTGTGTGTATTTCTATCGTCTCTTTGTGTCATTTTACCTGTTGTTGTTACAGCTACTTGCGGTGGTTTGTTAGTTGTTATTTCAGGTACTTGTACTCCCTTGGTTTTAGCTATTTTAAATGCTTGTGCTGCATTGTTCGTAGTTATTTCGTCTGTTAGTACTGCGTTGCTTGTAGTTATTTCAGGTGCTTTTTCTACATTGCTTGTAGCTACTTTAGGTGCTAGTGATGCTTTTTGTCTATTTCTATAATCTCTTTGTGTCATTTTACCTGTTGTTGTTACAGCTACTTGCGATGGTTTGTTAGTTGTTATTTCAGGTTCTTGTACTCCCTTGGTTGTAGCTATTTTATATGCTTGTGCTGCATTGTTCGTATTCATTTCGTCTGTTAGTACTGCGTTGCTTGTAGTTATT
This sequence comes from Gari tellinella, assembly GCA_922989275.2. NCBI lineage: Eukaryota > Metazoa > Mollusca > Bivalvia > Cardiida > Psammobiidae > Gari > Gari tellinella. The sequence continues at coordinate 6,700,682 of OV277870.1, read as the reverse complement.
TCAGCTGCTTTATTTACATTGCTTGTAGTTACTTTAGGTGCTCGTGATGCTTTGTGTGTATTTCTATCGTCTCTTTTTGTCATATTACCTGTCGTTGTTTCAGCTTCTTGCGGTTGTTGGTTGGTTGTTATTTCAGTCTCTTGTACTCCCTTGGTTTTAGCCATTTTAGATGATTGTGCTGCATTGTTCGTAGTTATTTCGTCTGTTAGTACTGGGTTGCTTGTAGTTATTTCAGCTGGTTCTACTGCCTGGTCCATTTTACCTGTTGTTGTTACAGTTACGTGCGGTGGTTTGTTAGTTGTTATTTCAGGTTCTTGTACTCCCTTGGTTTTAGCTATTTTAGATGGTTGTGCTGCATTGTTCGTAGTTATTTCGTCTGTTAGTACTGCGTTGCTTGTAGTTATTTCAGCTGCTTTTTCTACGTTGCTTGTAGTTACTTTAGGTGCTCGTGATGATTTGTGTGTATTTCTATCGTCTCTTTGTATCATTTTACCTGTTGTTGTTACAGCTACTTTCGGTTGGTGGTTAGTAGTTATTTCAGGTTCTTGTACTCCCTCGGTTTTTGCCATTTTAGATGCTTGTGCTGCATTGTTCGTAGTTATTTCGTCAGTTAGTACTGCGTTGCTTGTATTTATATCAGCTGCTTTTTCTACATTGCTTGTAGTTACTTTAGGTGCTCGTGGTGCTTTGTGTGTATTTCTATCGTCTCTTTTTGTCATATTACCTGTCGTTGTTTCAGCTTCTTGCGGTTGTTGGTTAGTTGTTATTTCAGCCTCTTGTACTCCCTTGGTTTTAGCTATTTTAGATGCTTGTGCTGCATTGTTCGTAGTTATTTCGTCTGTTAGTACTGGGTTGCTTGTAGTTATTTCAGCTGCTTTTTCTACATTGCTTGTAGTTACTTTATGTGCTCGTGATGCTTTGTGTATATTTCTATCATCTCTTTGTGTCATTTTACCTGTTGTTGTTACAGCTACATGCGGTGGTTTGTTAGTTGTTATTTCAGCCTCTTGTACTGCCTTTGTTGTAGCTGTTTGATATGCTTGTGCTGCATTGTTCGTAGTTATTTCGTCTGTTAGTACTGCGTTGCTTGTAGTTATTTCAGGTGCTTTTTCTACATTGCTTGTAGTTACTTTAGGTGCTCGTGATGCTTTGTGTGTATTTCTATAATCTCTTAGTGTCATTTTACCTGTTGTTGTTACAGCTACTTGCGGTGGTTTGGTAGTTGTTATTTCAGCTTCTTGTACTCCCTTGGTTTTATCTATTTTAAATGCTTGTGCTGCATTGTTCGTATTTATTTCGTCTGTTAGTACTGGGTTGCTTGTAGTTATTTCAGGTGCTTTTTCTACATTGCTTGTAGTTACTTTAGGTGCTCGTGATGCTTTGTGTGTATTTCTATAATCTCTTTGTGTCATTTTACCTGTTGTTGTTACAGCTACTTGTGGTGGTTTGTTAGTTGTAATTTCAGCCTCTTGTACTGCCTTGGTTGTAGCTGTTTTAGATGCTTGTGCTGCATTGTTCGTAGTTCTATCGTCTGTGAGTACTGGATTGCTTGTAGTTATTTCAGCTGCTTTTACTACATTTCTTGTAGTTACTTTAGGTGCTCGTGATGTTTTATGTGTATTTTTATCGTCTCTTTGTATGATTTTACCTGTTGTTGTTACAGCTACTTTCGGTTGGTGGTTAGTAGTTATTTCAGGTTCTTTTACTCCCTTGGTTGTAGCTATTTTAGATGCTTGTGCTGCATTGTTCGTAGTTATTTCGTCTGTTAGTACGGGGTTGCTTGTAGTTATTTCAGCTGCTTTGTCTACATTGCTTGTAGTTACCTTAGGTGCTCGTGATGCTTTGTGTGTATTTCTATAATCTCTTTGTGTCATTTTACCTGTTGTTGTTACAGTTACTTGCGGTGGTTTGTTAGTTGTTATTTCAGCTTTTTGTACTCCCTTGGTTTTATCTATTTTAAATGCTTGTGCTGCATTGTTCGTAGTTATGTCGTCTGTTAGTACTGGGTTGCTTGTAGTTATTTCAGCTGGTTCTACTGCCTTGTCCATTTTACCTGTTGTTGTTACAGCTACTTGCGGTGGTTTGTTAGTTGTTATTTCAGCCTCTTGTACTCCCTTGGTTTTAGCTATTTTAGATGCTTGTGCTGCATTGTTCGTAGTTATTTCGTCTGTTAGTACTGGGTTGCTTGTAGTTATTTCAGCTGGTTCTACTGCCTTGTCCATTTTACCTGTTATTGTTACAGCTACTTGCGGTGGTTTGTTAGTTGTTATTTCACGTTCTTGTACTCCCTTGGTTTTAGCTATTTTAGATGCTTGTGCTGCATTGTTCGTAGTTATTTTGTCTATTAGTACTGCGTTGCTTGTAGTTATTTCAGTTGCTTTTTCTACTGCCTTGCTTGTAGTTATTTTAGGTGCTCGTGATGCTTTGTGTGTATTTCTATCGTCTCTTTGTGTCATATTACCTGTTGTTGTTACAGCTACTTTCGGTTGGTGGTTAGTAGTTATTTCAGGTTCTTGTATCCCCTTGGTTTTAGCTTTTTTATATGCTTGTGCTGCATTGTTCGTAGTTATTTCGTCTGTTAGTACTGCATTCCTTGTAGTTATTTCAGCTGCTTTTTCTACATTGCTTGTAGTTACTTTAGGTATTCGTGATGCTTTGTGTGTATTTCTATAATCTCTTTGTGTCATTTTACCTGTTGTTGTTACAGCTACTTGCGGTGGTTTGTTAGTTGTTATATCACTCTCTTGTACTCCCTTGGTTGCAGCTATTTTAGATGCTTGTGCTGCATTGTTCGTAATTATTTCGTCTGTTAGTACTGCGTTGCTTGTAGGTATTTCAGCTGCTTTTTCTACATTGCTTGTATTTACTTTAGGTGCTCGTGATGCTTTGTGTGTATTTCTATCGTCTCCTTGTGTCATTTTACCTGTTGTTGTTACAGCTACTTGCGGTGGTTTGTTAGTTGTTATATCAGCTTGTTGTAATCCCTTGGTTGTAGTTATTTTAGATGCTTGTGCTGCATTGTTCGTTGTTATTTCGTCTGTTAGTACTGGGTTGCTTTTAGTTATTTTAGCTGCTTTTTCTACATTGCTTGTAGTTACTTTAGGTGCTCGTGATGCTTTGTGTGTATTTCTATCGTCTCTTTTTGTCATATTACCTGTTGTTGTTACAGCTACTTGCGGTGGTTTGTTAGTTGTTATTTCAGCCTCTTGTACTCCCTTGGTTTTAGCTATTTTAAATGCTTGTGCTGCATTGTTCGTAGTTATTTCGTCTGTTAGTACTTGGTTGATTGTAGTTATTTCAGTTGGTTCTACTGCCTTGTCCATTTTACCTGTTGTTTTTACAGTTACTTGCGGCGGTTTGTTAGTTGTTATTTCAGGTTCTTGTACTCCCTTGGTTTTAGCTATTTTAGATGCTTGTGCTGCATTGTTCGTAGTTATTTCGTCTGTTAGTACTGCGTTGCTTGTAGTTATTTCAGCTGCTTTTTCTACATTGCTTGTAGTTACATTAGGTGCTCGTGATGCTTTGTGTGTATTTCTATCGTCTCTTTGTATCATTTTACCTGTTATTGTTACAGCTAATTGCGATGGTTTGTTAGTTGATATTTTAGGTACTTGTAATCCCTTGGTTGTAGTTATTTTAGATGCTTGTGCTGCATTGTTCGTAGTTATTTCGTCTGTTAGTACTGGTTTGCTTGTAGTTATTTCAGCTGCTTTTTCTACATTGGTTGTAGTTACTTTAGGTGCTAGTGATGCTTTGTGTGTATTTCCATAATCTCTTTGTGTCATTTTACCTGTTGTTGTTACAGCTACTTGCGGTGGTTTGTTAGTTGTTATTTCAGGTTCTTGTACTCCCTTGGTTGTACCTATATTAGATGCTTGTGCTGCATTTTTTGTAGTTATTTCGTCTGTTAGTACTGTGTTGCTTGTAGTTATTTCAGCTGCTTTTTCTACATTGCTTGTAGTTAATTTAGGTGCTCGTGATGCTTTGTGTGTATTTTTATCGTCTCTTTGTATCATTTTACCTGTTGTTGTTACAGCTACTTTCGGTTGGTAGTTATTAATTATTTCAGGTTCTTTTACTCCCTTGGTTGTAGCTATTTTATATGCTTCTGCTGCATTGTTCGTAGGTATTTCGTCGGTTAGTACTGGGTTGCTTGTTGTTATTTCAGGTGTTTTTTCTACATTGCTTGTAGTTACTTTAGGTATTCGTGATGCTTTGTGTGTATTTCTATAATCTCTTTGTGTCATTTTACCTGTTGTTGTTACAGCTACTTGCGGTGGTTTGTTAGTTGTTATATCACTCTCTTGTACTCCCTTGGTTGCAGCTATTTTAGATGCTTGTGCTGCATTGTTCGTAATTATTTCGTCTGTTAGTACTGCGTTGCTTGTAGGTATTTCAGCTGCTTTTTCTACATTGCTTGTATTTACTTTAGGTGCTCGTGATGCTTTGTGTGTATTTCTATCGTCTCCTTGTGTCATTTTACCTGTTGTTGTTACAGCTACTTGCGGTGGTTTGTTAGTTGTTATATCAGCTTGTTGTAATCCCTTGGTTGTAGTTATTTTAGATGCTTGTGCTGCATTGTTCGTTGTTATTTCGTCTGTTAGTACTGGGTTGCTTTTAGTTATTTTAGCTGCTTTTTCTACATTGCTTGTAGTTACTTTAGGTGCTCGTGATGCTTTGTGTGTATTTCTATCGTCTCTTTTTGTCATATTACCTGTTGTTGTTACAGCTACTTGCGGTGGTTTGTTAGTTGTTATTTCAGCCTCTTGTACTCCCTTGGTTTTAGCTATTTTAAATGCTTGTGCTGCATTGTTCGTAGTTATTTCGTCTGTTAGTACTTGGTTGATTGTAGTTATTTCAGTTGGTTCTACTGCCTTGTCCATTTTACCTGTTGTTTTTACAGTTACTTGCGGCGGTTTGTTAGTTGTTATTTCAGGTTCTTGTACTCCCTTGGTTTTAGCTATTTTAGATGCTTGTGCTGCATTGTTCGTAGTTATTTCGTCTGTTAGTACTGCGTTGCTTGTAGTTATTTCAGCTGCTTTTTCTACATTGCTTGTAGTTACATTAGGTGCTCGTGATGCTTTGTGTGTATTTCTATCGTCTCTTTGTATCATTTTACCTGTTATTGTTACAGCTAATTGCGATGGTTTGTTAGTTGATATTTTAGGTACTTGTAATCCCTTGGTTGTAGTTATTTTAGATGCTTGTGCTGCATTGTTCGTAGTTATTTCGTCTGTTAGTACTGGTTTGCTTGTAGTTATTTCAGCTGCTTTTTCTACATTGGTTGTAGTTACTTTAGGTGCTAGTGATGCTTTGTGTGTATTTCCATAATCTCTTTGTGTCATTTTACCTGTTGTTGTTACAGCTACTTGCGGTGGTTTGTTAGTTGTTATTTCAGGTTCTTGTACTCCCTTGGTTGTACCTATATTAGATGCTTGTGCTGCATTTTTTGTAGTTATTTCGTCTGTTAGTACTGTGTTGCTTGTAGTTATTTCAGCTGCTTTTTCTACATTGCTTGTAGTTAATTTAGGTGCTCGTGATGCTTTGTGTGTATTTTTATCGTCTCTTTGTATCATTTTACCTGTTGTTGTTACAGCTACTTTCGGTTGGTAGTTATTAATTATTTCAGGTTCTTTTACTCCCTTGGTTGTAGCTATTTTATATGCTTCTGCTGCATTGTTCGTAGGTATTTCGTCGGTTAGTACTGGGTTGCTTGTTGTTATTTCAGGTGTTTTTTCTACATTGCTTGTAGTTACTTTAGATGCTCGTGATGCTTTGTGTGTATTTCTATAATCTCTTTGTGTCATTTTACCTGTTGTTGTTACAGCTACTTGCGGTGGTTTGTTAGTTGTTATTTCAGCCTCTTGTACTCCCTTTGTTTTAGCTATTTTAGATGCTTGTGCTGCATTGTTCGTAGTTATTTCGTCTGTTAGTACTGGATTGCTTATAGTCATTTCAGCTGCTTTTCCTACATTGCTTGTAGTTACTTTAGGTGCTCGTGATGCTTTGTGTGTATTTCTATAATCTCTTTGTGTCATTTTACCTGTTGTTGTTACAGCTACTTGCGGTGGTTTGTTAGTTGTTATGTCAGCTTCTTGTACTCCCTTGGTTTTAGCTATTTTAGATGCTTGTGTTGCATTGTTCGTAGTTATTTTGTCTGTTAGTACTGGGTTGCTTATAGTTATTTCAGCTGGTTCTACCGCCTTGTCTATAGTTACTTTAGGTGCTCGTGATGCTTTGTGTATATTTCTATCGTCTCTTTGTGCTGTTTTACTTGTTGTTGTTACAGCTACTTGCGGTGGTTTGTTAGTTGTTATTTCAGCTTCTTGTACTTCCTTGGTTGTATATATTTTAGATGCTTGTGCTGTATTGCTTACAGTTATTTCGTCTGTTAGTACTGTCTTGCTTGTAGTTATTTCAGCTGCTTGTACTGCATTGCTTGTAGTTACTGTTGGTGCTTGTGATGTTTTATTTGTAATTATATCATCTCTTTGTGCTTTTTTACCTGTTATTGTTACAGCTTCTTGTGGTGCTAATTTTGTAGTTATTTCAGCTTCTTGTGCTGCCTTGCTTGTAGCTGTATTAGCTACTTGTGCTGCATTGTTTATGGTTATTTCAGTTCCTTGCGCTGCCTTGTTTGTTGAAGTTTGTAATGGTCCTGACTCAGACGTCCTAGCTGTATGGTCTATTCCTTCAGCAGTAGTAGTTGAACTCGGTTCTATTGCTACAAATGTTGTTGTTGTTGTAGTGACTGACAAAGGTACACTGTTTAAAATTGTCCCATTCGTCACTTCTACTGACTTAGCAGATTGGGTTGATTCCTGTTGATTAGGGGCGTATGTAGTTAATTTTGAGTCTGATTCTTGTCCCTTTTCCACAAGTGGTGTTGTTGTTGTTACTGTTGTAATTGCAGTATCCGAAAATGACAATGGTTTGATTATAGTTGGCCCAAGGGTTGCTTCAACAGATGCTGTTGTTTCATGTTCTGTTACACTAGGTATAATTTTTACAGCGCCTGCACAAGGTGCACCATTCGAATTTAGGTTTGATTTTAACTTACTTGTCCCAGTCAATTGTTCAACGGCTTCAGCAGTTGTAATTGAATTGTGTAACGTCTCTGTTGTTGTAGATGTAGAGTGTGACGTAGTTCTGGTAGGTTTTGGCTGTTTGGTAGTCGCTGAAATTAAAAACATACATTGTAAATGACCACTTCATAACCTTACCCCGAGTTAAGTGACTATTCGCAAACATTCTAGATTCTGAACAGACGCCGTGTAAACCTTTTTAACTAATTAGACTCCAACTGTTTGCAGTGTAGGTTAAAACAATTCGCATTGTTCCACAAGATGTCATCTTCTTATCTAGTACATGAATCCAAACAGTAGTGTTAGCTTCATAGTGGTATTAGTTTAGATCATACATATGTAGATCTATATCGGAAAGCAGTAGTCGTAACAATCATCGATCTATTTAGTGGTGTTTGTTTCTGCTATCTTGTGAAACAACCCATTCTATTCACCTATTTCAGCAAGTATTTTCTGACATGGCCGAGGTATATTTAGGACAGATTAGTAAATAGGTAAGCAAGGTAACCTCTGATATAAATTTAAACACTTTCCTACTTGCGATAAGCATGACCTCCGTGCAGCACGATACCGATTCGATAACTTGACTGATATGTTATTCTTTTCCAGTAAACGTATTTACGCTGAAACTATTATTTTTATTGCAAACAGGCTGGACCCTGATCAGACGCCGGGTAAACCGGCGTCTCATCAGGCTCCAACTTGTTTTCCACTTAGATTAAAAGTATAGTAATAAATTTCTAAAAGTAAATTCCTACCAGTGAATCTATGGAATACGAGTTGTCACTACGAATTAATCCTTTAACGGCAAATTATTGGGTGTTGTCTGAAATGAACATTTTGACAGAAGAAATAACTTAATTGTTTTACTCTGAATTGATCAAATATGTATTTTTTAGAAAAACAGCAGACGACAACTTTAAGCAGACGATATTGCAGCAGTGAAAAGGTTGGACAAAATTGTCTTGTATGGGGATCATGGGTGAGCTTCGTTGTAAGGAGGGAGACGTTGTTGGGAGGGCCGTTGTAAGGAGTGAGCACAGTACCTTTTTCTTTCTTCTTCTTCTTCGGTTTACTATCCCTTTCTGAAGAGTCCTTTGAGGGGGATTTCTTGCCTGTTTATAACGAAACAAAAGGTATATTTAGTTTCTATCAGTTAAACTAAAGGTAAAATCATGTCTGTGTTTTGTACCCTCATTTCGGTGTTTTAACTTGTTTTAGGAGTTCGGGCAATACAGTTTCCAACGGGGTGTCTAACCCAAACCTCACGAACTGAGCGCCACACCGCATCCGCTGAGCGCCAACCCCTAAACCGCTGCCAATGAGCGCCAAACCGTACCACCTGATCGCCAAACCTCAACCCCTGAGCGCCAAAACAACAGTATCTCAGCGCCAAGATCGGCGCTAACTAGTTTCTCCCCTATGAGAATAAACCTCTCCTATCTCATGCAATGATATAATATTTTATTTATCCCGTTACGTAATGATTTTTGACCTTTTCAATTTACACTAACGCTACATTTGACAAGTTTCATGTAATTTCTGATATACAAAATATTGGCTGTTGTCTGAACTAAACATTTTGACAGAAGAAATAAAATGACGAGTGACAAACAGTTTGAATCGTGATCAGACGCCACATTATGAAGCGCCTGATCTGGATTCAAGCTGTTTGAAAATGTAAGCCAATTCGTACTCAACACTCTAAGCGTAATTATTTTCCCTCCGAACAACACACACAATATGTGTCTCCCATAGGATGTTGTTGTATAGAGGACACATTGTAATACCTTTTTCTTTCTTCTTCTTTTCCGATTCACTTTCCTTTTCTGGAGAGTCCTTTGAGAGGGATTTCTTGCCTGTTCATATGGAAACAATATATATAAATTTTGTATCAATAAAGCTAAATGTAAAATCATTTCTGTGTTTTGTACCCTTATTTCTGTGTTTTAACTTGTTTTAGGAGTTCGGGCATTACCGGTTAAAACGGGATGTCTAACTTAAACCTCACTACCTGAGCCCATGATTGCCAAACTTCGGCCCTGACCCTTAAATAGCTGCACATGAGAGCAAAACCGTAGCACAAGATCGCCAAACCTTAATTCCTGATCGCCAAACCTCAACCCCTGAGCGCCTAGCCTAATCAACTGAGCGGCAAGCCCATCGCTAACTGCTTTCTGCCTTCGCAGAATAAACCCCCGCATATCATATCTCATGCAATGACATATTATTTTATTTATCCCGTTATTTAATGAATTTTGACCTTTTCAATTTACAATAACACTACATTTGACAAGTTTCACGTAATTTCTGATATACAAAATAGTGACTGTTGTCTGAACTGAATATTTTGACAGAAGAAATATAATGACGAGTGACAAACAGTTTGAATCGTGATCAGGCGCCGCATTATGAGGTGTCTGATCTGGATTCAAGCTGTTTGAAAATGTAACCAATTCGTACTCAACTCTCTCATGGTATTTTTCCCCTTCCGAACAGCACGTACACTATGTGTCTCCCATAGGAAAGTTGCCAATACTCTAAGGATATGTATCCTCCCCCCACCCGGACAACACACACAATATGTGCCTCCCATAGGGTGCTGTGGAATAGAGGAAACACTGTAATACCTTTTTCTTTCTTCTTCTTCTTCTTCGGTTTACTATCCCTTTCTGATGAGTCCTTTGAGGGGGATTTCTTGCCTGTTCATAACGAAACAAAATGTATATTTAGTTTATATCAGTAAAACTAAAGGTAAAATCGTGTCTGTGTTTTGTACCCTTTTTTCGGTGTTTTAACTTGTTTTAGGAGTTCGCGCAATACAGTTTCAAACGGGATGTCTAACCCAAACCTCACAAACTGAGCGCCACACCGCATCCACTGAGCGCCAAACCTCGGCCCCGACCCCTAAACCGCTGCCAATGAGCGCCAAACCGTAGCACCTGATCGCCAAACCTCAACCCCTGAGCGCCAAACAACAGTATCTCAGCGCCAAGCTCGGCGCTAACTAGTGAGAATAAACCTCTCCTATCTCATGCAATGACATATTATTTTATTTATCCCGTTATGCAATGATTTTTGACCTTTTCAATTTACACTAACGCTACATTTGACAAGTTTCATGTAATTTCTGATATACAAAATATTGGCTGTTGTCTGAACTGAACATTTTGACAGAAGAAATAAAATGACCAGTGACAAACAGTTTGAATCGTGATCAGACGCCACATTATGAAGCGTCTGATCTGGATTCAAGCTGTTTGAAAATGTAAGCAAATTCGTACTCAACACTCTAAATGTATTCATTTTCCCACCGGACAACACATACAATATGTATAGAGGACACATTGTAATATCTTTTTCTTTCTTCTTCTTTTCCGATTTACTATCATTTTCTGAAGAGTTCTTTGAGAGGGATTTCTTGCCTGTTCAAAACGAAATAAATGTAAAAAGTTTATATCAATAAAACTAAATGTAAAATCGTGTCTGTATTTTGTACCCTTTTTCGGTATTTTAACTTGTTTTAGGAGTTCGGGCATTACAGTTTCAAACGGGATGTCTAACCCAAACCTCACTATTTGAGCGCCACACCGCATCCCCTGAGCGCCAAACCTCGGTCCTGACCCCCAAACCGCTGCCAATGAGCGCCAAACCGTAGCACCTGATCGCCAAACCTCAACCCCTGAGCGCCAAACATCAGCATCTCAGCGCCAAACTTCACGCTAACTAGTTTCTCCCCTATGAGAATAAACCTCTCCTATCTCATGTAATGACATATTATTTTATTTATCCCGTTATGCAATGATTGTTGACCTTTCAATTGATGCTAACGCAGTTTCACGTAATTTCTGGTATACAAAATATTGGCTGTTGTCTGAACTGAACATATTGACAGAAGAAATAAAATGACGAGTGACAAACAGTTTGAATCGTGATCAGACGCCGCATTATGCGGCGACCGATTTGGATTCAAGTTGTTTGCAAATGTTAGCCAATTCGTACTCAACACTCTAAGCGTAATTATTTTCCCTCCGAACAACACACACAATATGTGTCTCCCATAGGGTCTGGTTGTAAAGAGGACACATTGTAATACCTTTTTCTTTCTTCTTCTTTTCCGATTTACTATCCCTTTCTTGAGAGTCCTGTGAGAGGGATTTCTTGCCTGTTCATAAGGAAACAAAATATATAATGTAAAATCATTTCTGTGTTTTGTACCTTTATTTCTGTGTTTTAACTTGTTTTTTTTTTTTGTTTTTTTGTTTTGTTTTTTTTTTACCTTTATTTCATCTCAGGCACCGAAGTGCAACATGAGGAAATATATACACATTAGTTTTGCAAAATACATATATCAAAGTAACATTGCAGAAAATAGGATACAGTGGAGAAAACAATATTCTTTCCCAATAAACGCGTTTACTCTATTATTTCAATTACAAACAGATTAGAACCGGATCAGACGCCGGGTAACCCGGCGTCTGATCAGGCTCCAAACTGTTTTCCACCAAGATACAAATGAATTATCAGAATTGTCCAAAACTTTTCTACGTTTTAGTGCTTTGCGTTTGCGTTTAAACGGGAAAGAATAACATATTCTCCACTGTACATAAACATATAGTAGGGTGGTTGGTTTATTTAATTTCTGTAAACGTTTTAGATTTATGGACTAGGGTTATGAAGTTGGAATTTCGTGAGAGGTAAGGGGGAGGTCTGGGTTATTATATGAAAAATTGAGTGCGGATATGAGTGAGCAATGGGGCTGTCAATCATGGATGACTTTCTATTCATCCGATAGACTGGCTCGGGTTTGGGCCAAACTGAAATAGCTGTGTCGATCTTGTAGTGGATCATGCACTTGTGGAATGTACGATCATATTAGTTTATGCTTAGATTAATACCAATAATAAGTAAGGAACTTCTGTTCATTTTATAACGTTCGATACTTCGGTTAGCATATAGCACTAGTTACAACTGTGCGCAACGATGACTATTGAGACGAGGCCGAGCAGTAATTTTATTATGAATGAAATTCCAAAGATAACCAAAATCACGTGAACTGTGTGTACACCTCCTCAATAGAGTAAATTGGGAAGTGGGTCAGAGCACATGTTTTGTTTTGGGCAGAAGACGAGGTCAGCTATATGGAGCACAGACACAGGCTATGCATATATAGGTAAGAATTGAGTTAGTAATATGTTAGTGATACATACAAATAGTAGGTTAAACGCTGGGCTTTGCATTCATATGCGAGATTTTGCAAGAAAATATAGAAATGCGCCGAGACATAGATCTACAGTGATTACACAATCTGTATCACAGAATCAAATATGTTCATGTTCAGGCGACATGCGCTGATCTGATATTGTTTCTGGTTTCAGCTCGAATGTTTTACTTATACAGCTGCAGCATGGTTGCTATGTATGTCCCCAATACAGGAGACAGACTAATGCAGGATAAAATTTATGCAGAAAGGGCCCACTAGGCCAGCCCGCATATCTTCTATCCTGTACTGAGCAGATATCTGGTTCTAGTTTTCATCCTACTCCATCAATCAGTAATAGCTTAACATAGCATAGTTATACATCAACAATATAGATTTATGAAACAAATAGTTCCAGGACATGTATTTAACAAATAGTCTATCTAGTACAGACAATATTGTAAAGAGCAACAACCATTGTAACCGGAGATCTCTCCAGGCAAACGGAGGTTCAATACAGTACAAAGCAAAGCAAATAGTTTAAATAATTTAAGCTCTTTCTGCTTTCCGTTATGCATTAAGCACTCGTCATGATTTAACTTTATTTCACCCCTGAGGCTGTTAATGGACAATTCCAATATCAAAATAAGTAGTCCATCTATGGCTATTTAGGGTTATTTTTAGCATTATGTTTCAAAATGGCAAACCGTGTAGATCCAGATCAGAGGACACGTTAAGGAGTTCTCTGGCCAGGGTCTACACCGTTTGCATAGGACAAGTGTAATACTCATAGGTACACTGTTTGTATATGACGGATATACTCATCGCTAGGGTTGAATGAGTTAAGACAACATATAATGGAATAAAGACGGTTTGCTCAATACAAAATTGACTGCAGCATAACAAGTCTGGCTTTTGAGGTAGAGGGGTGGGCATAGGTGTTTATTAGTTATGTATAGCAAAAGCTATTAGAGCTGGACTACATAATTATGATAGCAGTGTATAGTTCAACAATCTATTGTAATTGGAGATCTATCCAGGCATACGGAGGCTCAAGACATAACAAAGTAAAGCAGATAGCTTAAATAAGCACTTTCTGCTTTTCTTTATGCTTTAAGCACTCATCATGATTTAACTTTATTTCACCCCTGAAACTTCAATGGACAATTCCAATATCAGAGTAAGTATATTCCATGTTTAGACTATATTTAGGGTTGGTTTTAACAATATAATTCAGAATGGCAAACAGTGTAGATCCTGATCAGGGGGCTCATTAAGGAGCTCTCTGATCAGGGTCAACACCGTTTGCATAGGCCAAGTGTAATCATCATAGGTACACTGTTTGTAAATGACAAGTTTATTCGTCGGTAGGGTTGAATGTGTTAAGACAACATATATTTCGCCCCTGAAACGTTTTATGGATAATTCCAATATTAGAATAAGTCTAGTCCATTTTGAGACTATTTAGGGTTGGTTTTAACAATTTAATTCAAACTGGCAAACAATGTAGATCCTGATAAGGGGGCTCCTTAAGGAGCTCTCTGACCAATGTCCACACCGTTTGCATAGGCCAAGTGTAATCATCATAGGTACCCTGTGTATAATTAGTTTTCCTTTTTAGGGTTGCATGTGTTAGGGCAATATATAATTTTAAAAACAGCGTATGATAATATTAACAAAACTGCTTAAATTTCTCAACTTGTCGACAGATTTAGAATTTAAAAAATATTTGAACTGCATAGGGTTTTGAAATTCAAATGTGTTTAAGAACTTTTGTCTTGATTCTTTGAAGAATGTACAATTTAGCAAATAATGTTTTTCAGAGCCAGTATCACCAGAGTTACAGAGTATGCATTTTCTATCTTCAATTAGAGTACCATCATACCTGCCGGTTTCTATTGGAAAGCGATGGTTTGCAGTTCTAAATTTGAATAAAGGTATCAACTCTGACTTTCTAAGATTTGTCAAATAAAATTCTAGGTTCAGATCCTCCTTAAACGTTTTGTAAATTTTACCTTTATTAGAAATACTCATTTCGGCTGTCCATTCTTGTTTAAATTGGTCGATTAGTATTTGTTTAATCTTTTTATGAACATGGTTAGTATTTAAAAGAGGCTGGTTGTTCCAGATAATGGATTTACCAGATGTATCAAGAATTGTTTTGATTCTGTTGAGCCATTTACATTCAATATTCTGGTGTAGCATATACTTATAAATATTTAGTGATAGTTTTTGCTCTTTGCCAGTGACCAACCGGTTCCAGAATGAGATCATTCGTGTTTTTATTATTATTTGCAACGGGTAGCGACCTAGTTCACCGTATAACATATACAAAGGCGTGCTTTTTCTAGCACCAGTAATTTTACGTAAAAACTCTTTATGTACTTTTTCAATTATTTCAGTATTTTCAAAGCCAAATATTTCGGACCCATATGTGAGAATGGGAACGATGGTGTGATCAAACAATTTCAGTATAAGATCGATAGAAAGATCTGCGTTATTTATTTTTGTAAAAAGGAGATACATGGCTTTTTTTACTTGGGCAACAACATGTTTTCTGGCATTTAGAAACGACCCATTTTTAGAAAAAAAGAACTCCTAGGTATTGGTATTTATCAGTGATTTCCAGAATTTCATTACCGAGTGAGAAACTGAACTTTGCATTGTTTCTGGATCCAAATACAATGACCTTAGTTTTATTTATATTCACTTTCAGTTTCCATTCATCACAATAGGTATAGAATGAATTCAGACATCTTTGAAGATCTTCAGCACTGTTTGAGACAATAATAGTGTCATCAGCATAAAGAAGGATTAACAGTTTAAGCCAAACAGTTGCATTAATATCCTCTTGGAGTACTATGCCAGTTGCATCAGATTCTTCAAGGTGATTCTGCAAATCGTTTAAAAAGATAGAAAAAAGTACGGGAGAGAGATTTTCCCCTTGTCTGACACCTATATCAGATTAAAAAAAGTCAGACATTACACCTTCGTGCATTACACATGACTTAATACTTTTGTACATATTAAAAATAAGCTTGAAAAGTTTACCGTCAGTAATTTTGAGTAGCTTTTGCCAGAGCCCAAATCGCCAAACCTTATCAAAGGCCTGGCTAAAATCTATGAATGCACAAAATAGCTTCTGCTTCTTTTTTTTCAAGATATTTATCAGTGAGTATAATGTGAATATATGATCGGAGCAATTGTAATGTTTTCTAAACCCGGCCTGATTTTCATGTAGCAAATTATTTGTTTCCAGGAAACCTGTGAGACGTTGGTTGATGACAGCTGTAAACAACTTACCAAGACAACTAAGAATGGTAATTGGCCTGTAATTGGCTGGATCTTTTGTATCACCTTTACTTTTATAAATCGGGATAATGTAACCTTCTAGCCAGCTTGTGGGGATATGCCCAGTATCAAATACAGCATTAAATAAGTTAGTGTAGGTTCCAAGTAGCACGTCTTTCGTACATTTCAGGTATTCATTTAATATGTTGTCATTTGGGCTAGGTTTCTTACCGTTATTTAATAGATCGATACATTTAGATATTTCTGCCTCCGAAATCTCTTTATCTAGATATTCATTGTTAGTCAAGTTTATCGGATCTTCAAAAATAAAGCTATCATTGTTTTCACTAGAATTGATTTGCTTAAAGTGTTCGTAAAAACTTTCAATTTGGGGCGATGTATTTTCTTTATTTTTGGGTTTTAATCTATTAAGGAATTTCCAGTATTGTTTAGGACTATTAGTGCTCATGTTTCGCAATTTGTGGGTCTGTCGATATTTATAATCGTTTATATAATAATTCATGATTCGCTTGTATTGTTTACTAGCATTTATTAATCTTAACGTATTTGTTTCATCTTTTTGTATAGAGTACAGTTCCTTTGCATCATGATAATTTTTTCTTGCCAGTTTGCATTTTGGCCCAAACCATGGTTTGTCTGTTTGTTTATTCTTAAATTGCATGTGTGGTTTGTGGGAAAAGGTTGCTGAAGCAGCATCATGAAATAAGTTTTGTAGTTGTAGACATATATCGTCAATACTTTGTTGTGAATGTGTTTGGGTAGATAAATTTGAATCAATAGCGTTTTAGGAGTTCGGGCATTACCGGTTAAAACGGGATGTCTAACTTAAACCTCACTACCTGAGCCCTTGATTGTCAAACTTCGGCCCTGACCCCTAAATAGCTGCACATGAGAGTCAAACCGTGGCACAAGATCGCCAAACCTCAACCCTAAGCGCGTTAGCCTAATCAACTGAGCGGCAAGCCTATCGCTAACTGCTTTCTCCCCTCGCAGAATAAACCCCGCATATCTTATGCAATGACATATTATTTGCTTCATCCCGTCAATAAATGATTTTGACCTTTTCAATTTACACTAACGTTACATTTGACAAGTTTCATGCAATTTCTGACATACAAAAAAAGAATTTTGATAACCGCTGGGGAGCAGCCGAAATGCTCTTAATTAATATTACTCGACAGAAATATGACCACAACAAAACGCTCAGAGTGAAATAATGGCAATTAAACGGAAAAGTAAGTCGATCTAAATTTGACAAGTTGCACATTTCATTTCAACTTAAATGGCTAAACTTTACGCTTCAACTCAGAAGTTAAATTCTAAAAAACAACGACTGATCACTAAACATTGTCATCAGTTTTCGCGTAATTCTTCAAAGTAATGCGTTGTTTTAGAACAGTTTCTTTTCTGATTTTTCAGATTTATGGCAAAATTTGCCATGCAATCTGACGTTTTGCTTTGTTGATTAGCCTACACAAAGTCTCTTTAAGTTTCAAGTTGTACATATGCAGTATCGCTAGCAGAAGAATGAATAAGAGGAGATTGTAGAGTGTTATATGAAGATCTATATGGGAAAAGACATAGTGAATGAGCAAGTATTTGGTATATAACAGAGAAGATCTATATGAGAATAGAAATATTGAATGAGCACGTATTTGGTATATAACAGAGAAGATCTATATGAGAATAGAAATATTGAATGAGCAAGTATTTGGTAACTGGTTCTGTTTGCCTTATATAGCAAGAGCTTTGTTTAAAATGACTTTCTTTATTTTTATTTGACAAAATAAGGGTAAATACGCAAACTTTATCTAAACCTTAACCCTTTACCCAATAACCTATTTATAGTATTAAAGACAGGTTATCACTCAAAGCAAGTTGAAAGTAAAGCAAAATGTGCCTGCTCTAAACTACCATCTGTTAGGCTATATAAAAATATTTGTTATGGTAATTGTTCATGAGGGTATAAACTGGAACTTTTTTCTCGAGCGGAGGAATAAATTAAACACCTTAAAGTCGCTTCTATGGGGGAAAGGGTTAAATCGATGTTGAATTGAGTTTGGCGCCGTAGCTTAATTGGTGTGTTACTGAACTCGGAAACAGGACTTCCCGTGTTCGAATCCAACCTGATGCAAATATCTCTTTGTTTTGTTGGAGATGCTAACTGATAATCAAAAAATGTTTTCGTATTTTTCGCGTCTGCACGTTTACTAGATCTACTCTGGTATTTGTTTTGAAGAATAAAATGTTTCAACTACCAGTAAAAGAGTTCTACACCCGAGGTTATAAAATGTAAAACGAACTCTGTGCTCAAAACTCAGTTTCGATAAAAGGCTCTAGCTTTTACAAAACACGTTTCAATTGACTTTTGTTACCTCATTTGAATAAATTATCACTGTATAATTACGTATGAAAATACTAGTTATAAAATAAAATGTTTGCTGAAGTGTTAAGAGCTGAGAAAAATTCTGAGTTTTGAACAAAGAGTTCAGTTCGTTTTAGTTTATAACCTCGAGGCCTGGTTACATGTAATATAGATAAATAAGGTTATAGTACTATACAGATTAACTTATGTTTGTTATGGTATCATTTAATTATGCCACTGGGGGCTTTTGTTACGGGATAAACTCTCTTATGTCGTTCATCTTTATTAACTTAGTCAACACTGGAACATCAAATGGACAAATCCAGTGTCGATTAAAGTCTATTCCATTTATTTACTATTTAGTGCTGTTGGTGTTTATTTCTGTTTTTGTGTGTGTTTTTTTAATGCAAAATAGCAAACAGTTGAGACCCTGATAGAAGGGCTCCTTTACGAGTCATCGAATTGCAAGCGCATTGCAAGCGAATTACAAGCAAATCGCAACTAGTCCAATACTAATCGCAATTTCACGTGCGTTTACAGACACTTTTGACCAAGTACAGACGCCGAGGGAATCGGAAATTAACTCATTCGTCCATGGATTTGTCATTTTCGTCGTTGAACAATTCTTCAACTGAAGTAAATAGCTCAAATTTACCGGCAAACAGTCATTAATGAGTAACATAATGATTATTATTTCCGACATTTAGTAGCTTGAACTCAGCTGAAGGGTAAAGCAGCATACTCCTTAACCCTTTACTTTATAGAAACGCCTTTTAGCGCATTCCGTTTAATCCTCCGAGGACGAAAATAATTCTAATCTATACAGTCATAAATATGTATCAGAAGGAATATTTTCTTAATTCTAGCAGGTGGTAACTTAAAGCAAGCTGAAAGTAAAGCAGAATGCGCCTTAGGGCGCATTCTGCTTAAAGTTTAACCTGCTTTAAGTGGTCACCTATTTTCAAAACTAGAAACAGGCTATGGGGTAAAGGGTTAAGGAGCATTTTGCTTACCTTTAGCAAGCTTTAAGCAACTATTTGTCTTCAATACTGAAAACTATACGGGAAAGAGGTACATAACAATAATCTCGGGGAAACGGGAAAAAAACTTGAATTACAGTGCTCCCTCCCCACAACGGCCCTCCAAACAACGACTCCCTCCTTACAACGACGATAGCAGCAGTTCCCTAAACAGGAAAACGTCTTTACTGTTGCAATAATGTCTGCTTAAAATCTGTGGTTTGCTGTTTATTATTGAAGTTGCATATAGCGTAAGCGGACATTTTGCTAGTATAAATATAATGAAGAGTGTCAATCAGCTTGAATCCAGATCAGACGCCGCGTTAAGCGGCGTCTAGTCTGGATTCAAGCTGCTTGTAAATGTAAGCCAAGTCTAAATTGTCCCTCCCTATATCGACTCCCCCGAACAACACACACAATCTTTGTCTCCATTTGGTTTCGTTGTAGAGAGGGAGTACTGTATTTGCTGCATATTACTTTTCTTTGTCTTGGAGTCTGTATCCTTCGATCTTGATGATTCACTGGCCACATTGTCATCTGCAAAATAAATGTTGAGTTGAATGGTTTGTTAAGAACGTATCATTAAAGTAATGAAATATTGCATAATGGTGTCCTCAGTCGGATTTGGAAGATAAAACCCCCCAACTGCCGCCAGGGCAGAGTGATTAGACTCCAGCAAACTGTGTTATAGGTCGTTTGGTGACTATAAAAACTAACGTTTTGCCAAGTATCTCATTTATCACACAAATATGAGAAAAGTTGTGAAAAAGAAAGTTTCATTGCTCCCATATACCATTGCAAATATGAATTTTCCCAATTTTTAGAACTTACAATAAAATATATTCTTTTAAAAAATGCCACCTTTTTAGCAGTTTCTTTGCTTTATTTTTGGTGGGAGGAGTGGACGAGCCATATACATACCAAAACAGAAAAGCACATGGTTTTGTTACTAAATTTACTTACAAAGGTCATGACATCATCTATATAAGGGCAATGTAAACACAAATGTAGAGTAAACCCATGGCTCGGCAAGACTGGCATGTGAATGTCATGCTCTGCCCACTACTTTTAAATATAGCACAAATAAATGCAGTAAAACCTCTCTATGACGACCACTAAATTACATTCATTATAAGGTGTTTAAGACAGGTGATTGCTTAATGCAAGGTGGAAGTATACCAAAAGTTCATGTAGAATAATCGTAGCGGTTTTTTCACCTTGTTCTAAGCTGCCACCTGTCTTTTATTTAGTCTATTAACTCATTGAGCCCTAGTGACGCATATATGCGTCTTTTATCAAAAGTGTACCTGTAAAGAGTACACATGTGCTAAGCAGACAGTGAAGTCCCTGATCAGAGGGCTCCTGCAGGAGCCCTCTGATCAGGGTCTTCACTGTTTGTCATTTTGTAAAATATTATCAAAAACAACCCTAAATAGTTGAAAATGGACCAGCCTTTATTGCAAACTGGAATCGTCCATTGGAAGTTTCAGGGGATAATGAGTTAAATGACAAGGAAAATGCAGATTGTGAGAGCTAGGGGTTCTCTCAAAGTAAATTGCAAAACGGACAATTTGAGGATAGATCATGCTGCAGTATGTTTTAGAATAATAAAACTGGGGCCCGTTTCATAAAACTTCGTACGACAAAAGTTGTCGTAAGTCAGATTATAAAAGTCTTAATTATTATTTATTTCTCCATCTAATCCTGTCTTGTGACATATTTTTGGAATCGTCTTGAAAAGACGATTACAAAAAGATGTCACAAGACAGGATTAAATGGAGAAATCAGAAATTAAATGAATTTTAAAGTTTAGACTTACGATCGTTTTTGTCGTACGAAGTTTTATGAAACGGCCCACTGTTAGTGTAAGACATTCTTATTTGACAACAATAATATTAAGATATTTCAGTACAAATTATTGAAACATTCCATGAAATGAGGTTTTAATTTTAAAAAAAGTTCAATGTCAACATGAAAGCCTTAATTAGTGGAAAAAGAGGTGGAACGAATTATTTACAGTCAATAATCTGTATTTCGAATTAACTCTTAACCTGCCGATCGCCACCTGATTAAAATATGCCATCAGTTTTGATCGAGATCAGACGCCGCGTCATGCAGCATCTGATCTGGATCCAAACTGTTTGCAAATATGTGTCAACCCGTTTGGATCGAAATCAAACGCCGCGTTACGCAGCATCTGATCTGGTCCAAACGGACTAACACTCATTTTGTTTTGTTTCACTTTTAAAATGAGAAACTCATAAATTTACTATTTTTGCACACGACTATTAGAAAGCAGACACTATATTCGGCGGATTCAGGTTTACCTAGCTGTTTGAAATCATTTATCATATAAGAACAGTAAAACCTATGTGTTGCAATATGTTGGTGTTTACTACAGGGTACTGCTTAAAGCGAGGTGACAGTAATTTACTGTCACCTGCTTAAAGCTGTCACATGCCTTCGATACAATCAAATGTACTCGTTTTAAAGCCGCATTGTGTTTTTGAGAAACTTGCATAAAACGGTTGTTTGGGGTCGCATTTGAACTACATGGGACATGATTCTTTCACAAAAACCGACTTTATCTAAAAAATTCGCTTTTTAAATTTCATTTATAATATTTTGGTGCTGCACAAATTAAAAAGCCTCCCTTGTGAATGGAAAGAAGGACAACTCTATAAATACAGGGCTCCAGATAACGGAAGTATTTCGAAAACTAAAATCTTTATTTCTGGTTTTAAACCCAATGGTGTCATACTCATTAAAAGTGTCTCGAATAGACCGTTTAATCAGTAGTAACACCATAGCATTCGGTGCTGAAATGAGTGAGAAAATGTTAGATTAGTTCAGATTACTCCCGGTTACATGTGTAACTGGAGCATCTGGTTAACCTTTATTCTGCTGCAGAGACGTCTACTTTGACATTGTCGTCTGCAAAATTTGTTCAGTTTAGATTTATGCTTTGTTTTAATTAAACAAACCTTAAGACGAGTGTTAAACAGTTTGGATCCAGATGAGACACCGCGTTACGCGGCGTCTTTCTAGATTCAAACAGTTTGTAAACTCCGTAAAGTTACGACCAGTAGCCACAGGGTTAAACACTATGAGATCCAGTGACAACGTGTAAATATTATTCACGGTGGGTAAGCGATTTAAAAAATTACGGAGAATCTATACCTTGAGCTTGCTGAAAATAACTGTTTCAGCCTTGTCCGCTCTCTAACTCAAACACTTCTTTTTTTATCTTCACCAATCTTGCTACAAATGTTTATTAGTATAGAATCTAGGTCTGGTTCAATAACTAGCAAAATCGCATAAGGCATGTCTGAGTTATTGCACTTGAATAATTAAAAAATGACTGTTTCAGCATTTTCTGCTCTCTAACACAAACACTTTTTTTTGGATCTTCACTAAACTTTTTTTTTTTTTTTTTTTTTTTTTTTTTTTTCCAGGCCTTGTCAAAGTAGGACCTCGTTTATTTTCCCCGTCATAGGTGTGTAGGGGTCGGGGAGCCATCCTCCTGCACACCTTACATAACCATGTATATAACATAGAAATACAATATAATTGCATTGACAAAGGTCTCTAAGTTTTTAATTACTTAGACCAGAAAAGAAAATGTGAAGAAAAAAGTAATAATGAAAAAAAAAAAAAAAAAAAAAGCATTTTGTAGAAAAATCATTTTGTAGCCAGGCATACTTTCATGCAAATTTTATTGCTTACCATATTTTTACGTCATATTTTTTTTTTTTTTTTTTGCATATTAGGCACACATATTTGGACACGGACGTTTGCATCCCTTCATTCATATAATATATTTTATATACAAACATAGATTTAATATAGGTGTTTTAAGTTTCAAAAAGAATTTTAAAGCGATCCCATTGATTATAAAAACAATCCGTAGAGTCATTTTTAATTGCTATTGACTTAAATATATTGTATTTAAAGGATAAGTAGAGTTTTATACCTTGTATTGTAGGTAGATATTTATTGTATTTGCATTGGAAAATATACATTTTAAAAATAATGAGAATCAGGTTTTTTATATAATCTGTTGTATTTCTAAAACCAAAAATCATTGTGTCGATATTAAGATTTTGAAATTCCTTCATTTTGGGCGAAAAAAGGCTTTTAATTAATTGTTGACTGGTAGGACACGTCCAAAACAAATGGTCGATAGTTTCTAAATCTGATTTACAAAAAGTACATAATGGGCTTTTTACATAGTTCATTTTGAATAGATAGTAGTTTGTTCCAAGTATTCTGTGTATAATACGGAACTGAAACCACTGTATTTCTGTATCATTTGATATCTTAAAAGGTATTTGAAATATTTCTTTCCAATCCTTTTTGTCAATTGTTATATTTAGTGTTTTATTCCATTTCTCTATAGAAGTCGGCTGGTCAAAATTTCTGTTTAAGCATTTGTATATTGTTTTTGAACCTTTAGAATCCTTTAAGATAAGTTTTAAATAAGGCGGGAACATTGGTTTCTGTATAGAGTTTAAACTACCCTTTTTTATTTGGATACGCTCAAGTCCCTTTTCAATGGCAAGTTTAATTCCATTGTATATTAAAGAATTGGTTGGTAAATTATATTTATTTGCAAATTCGTTATAAGTCATGATTGCACCATTTTTATTTATCAAATCTCCAATGCAGTGTATACCAGTTTGAAACCAAGACTTTAAGAATACACTTTTATGTCCAACCAAAATCATGTTGTTATAAAATAAAGGGTAATCTTGAATAGTGTTTTTATCTATTATATGATTATCAATAACTTTCGAAAATGCCATGAATGTTTCAGCCCAAAACTTGTTGCTACATTTACCTGCGATAATTTCATAGAAATGTTTTCCACAATTTAGCATTTTGTTAATGTCTATGTTATTTTTAATAATATCTACCCATCCGCCACTTTTTATTACTAACCGTCTGATCCATGTTGTTTTAAGCGAATCAATAAAAGCTCTTAAATTTACCATTTTCAACCCCCCTTCATCATAGTCTTTTACAATTATAGATTGTTTTATCTTATGACTTCCGCCCCAGATGTAGGTATAAAATATATTTTGTAAGTTATTTAACATTTTCTCTGTAGGTTTCGGTAAAGCAAGAAACAAATGATTTAACTTTGCAACTAGTAAACTTTTAATGACAGTTATTTTACCAATAGGTGTTAATTTTCTTCTATTCCATGATTTTATTGTTTTTTCTATTTCAATTATTTTTGGTTTGTAATTCAAGTTGATAATTCTGTCTAAATCCACATGAAAATGTACCCCTAGCATCTCAAATTGATTCTGATTCCATGTTAGTTTCCATTTAGTTTTAATTGTGTCAGAGCTATATTTTTTCTTACCTATCCATACTACTTTCGATTTTTCAAAATTAACCTTTAAACCTGAAATTTCGGAGAATCTTGAAAGAGTATCTAGCGTTTCATTAAGTGATTCGCTTGAACCATCCAAAATTACACTTGTGTCGTCAGCAAACTGGGAAAGCTTAAATTCATTTTGATCTATTGTTATACCTTTTATATTTGGATTTGACCTAATTTTAATTGATAAGATTTCGGCACATAGAATAAAGATGTAACAAGATAAAGGATCACCTTGTCTGCAGCCCCTTTCAATCTTAAAAAAATCGGAGAGGTAACCACACTGAGTAACAGTTGATTTTGCATCTTTATAAAAAATATCAAACCATGTTTGTATTGAGCAGCCAAAATTAAAGGTTGTCAGTGTTCTCTTTACAAAGGACCAAGAAAGTGAATCAAAAGCCTTTTCAAAGTCGATTAAAAGTAAAATACCAGGTATATCATTTTCCTCTGTGTAATGGAGCAAATCATATATAAGCCTAGTATTCTCTCCTATAAATCGTCCTTTAAGAAATCCAGTTTGATCCTGATGAATAAGTTTAGGAAGAAAATACTTAATTCTGTTTGCTATACAACCAGTACCTATTTTATATACAGTATTCAACAGAGTAATTGGCCGCCAGTTTTTAAGATACTGTTTAGGTTTGTCGCCTTTTGGAATGCATGTAATTAAACCTTGAGTTAGTGTTTCTGACAATTTATTTATTCTGTACGATTCATTTAATGCTCTAACAACAAACACACCTATTTTCACCCAAAATACTTTATAAAAGTCAGCGCTAAAGCCCGAGGTACCAGGACTTCGATTATTTTTCATATTTTTCAAAACATTTGTTGCTTCTTCAATAGTAATATCCCCCTCAATGCATTCGGATTCGCCCTTACTTAGTTTTGGTATGTTATCATTTTCAAAAAAATAATTTTGCTCTTCAGGTTTGGTATTGACATCTTTAGATTTATATAAAGTTTCGTAAAATGTTTTGATCTCTTCTAGAATCATATTTTGTTTGGTTATCTCACTTCCATCATCTTTAACAATTTTTCCTAATGTTTTTGTCTGTATATTTGTCCTTTCTAAGCCACAAAAATATTTAGTTGGTTTTTCACCTTCAATGCTCCATTTAACCTTTGATCTGATCATGTAACCTTTCATTTTATTTTCATTTATTTGCTTTAGTTCATCGTGTAAAGAAACAAGTTCTCCTGAATTTTGTTCTGTTAAATTTTGTTCCATTTCATGTATTGCTTTTTTCAGATTTTCTTCCCTCGTTTGAATTGATTTTTTCTTGTATGAGCTATATGAAATAGATTTACCTCGGATTTCCATCAATAACGTATCTAGAAATAACTGGTCACTTATACTAAACTGAATTTCACTATTTGGTATATTGTTAATTGTATCTCTGTTGTATACGGGTAATGCATATTGTTCTTTTATCTCTTCAATTTTCTTATTTATTGTATTTGAGCCGTTCTCCAGGAAAACCTGCTATAATGACATCGGTTATGACGTTGGGAATTCCCGATTAAACATGACGTCAGAATTTTACATCATGATATATAAACTTACACATGACATATGTGTTTAAAAACAAAGTAAATTTTAACCTTTCGTGATCAAGGAGCTCCAGATTCTCTGTTAGCGGTGGATAAAGATATCGAGGTACGTATCTTCAATTATTTATAGCAATATAACTATGTTTTCTCTCATCTTTTGGCTGGATTAGATCTAGTTTAGATATCTATCATGAGGTCTTTCGTGACCGCGCCATTTTAGCTAACGACATTTCATTGTTTTGATTCGTAAATAATAACGCAGTAGGCATACATGTAGAATCTACATAGTTACCCTAGCATACATTGCTTATTGTTTGTGTTTTCTCAGCTTAATAAGGATTTCCATCAAGCTGTCAAAGTTCATGTAGGCCTAAATGCATGTTTACGTAGATTCAACCTACCCATTTGTTTCGACCTGTCATGCTTATTGGGGTAGATCTGTTGTGTTTTTGAACGAAAAAAAGCCCCTAAAACAATAGGTGTGTTGAGATTTATTAAGGTTATGTTATAAACCAGGTGTTCTTATAACGAAACACCCGCACCGACCCGGGATTGAATACGAGTCACAAGGTTCGCAGTCATGCATTCTACCACGTCGCCATAAAAACGCGTTTACACAGCAGCCACATCTGGACTCGAACCCGGTACCCCTTCCTTACAGGACAAGTGCTCTCCGGACTGAGACACCACAAATCTCTCATCATTTAATCATAAAAACTCAACCCTGGCTGCTACATAATGGGAGATTCTACATGTAAAGTAGTCCAGTGGTTAACACGTTGGACTACGGTGCCAGGGGTCGTGAGTTCGATCCCCCGCCGGGCCAGCGGTCTGACTCGGGGATTTTTTCCGAATCCCCAATGATGTATACTGGAATGTTCTTGAGCAAGACATGTACCGCGAGTTGCTCCTCTCCACTCAGGGGTTAAAATGGGTACCTGTGAAGGGTCTGAGCCGGTACTGCGGCTGCAATATGCGCCATATGTTAGCAGTGCTCAATAGTGTAGGCAAGATGGCTCAATAATCAGGGGGTAAATGTACAGTCGGCTGAGCGGTCATTCGGACTGAAAGTAGACTTTAACTTGTACTTTACACTTTTTTTTTCAAAGTGTGATAGCCCAGTACATCGACATAGGATGATAGGAGTCGAAACTAAGCAGAGAAAAACCTTCGCAAAGTTTTAAATCTATAAGCTGTTTTTTTTTAAATTTATAAATGCTTTGCGTTTAGACCTAGATCTAGATTTTGTCCACATTACATGGTATAGATCTATAATGATTAAGCTTTTCAGATTATTGTATCCTCCTAAGAAATAAGTTTTATCTGACAGTGGGGAAGACGTTAGATCTATTCTTTCCCGTTTTTTAAACGCAAAGCACAAAA
Source organism: Gari tellinella (assembly GCA_922989275.2). Taxonomy (NCBI): domain Eukaryota; kingdom Metazoa; phylum Mollusca; class Bivalvia; order Cardiida; family Psammobiidae; genus Gari; species Gari tellinella. The sequence continues at coordinate 6,673,372 of OV277870.1, read as the reverse complement.
CGTAGAAAATTCGATCTACTTTTTATTTTTCCTGCTGTAGGCAAAGGTGGCACTTAGGGATCACTTTTCCGGCGTCTGTCTGTCTGCCCGTCCACCCGTCCGTCCGTCTGTCTGTCCGTCACATTTTTTGTGTCACGCTTCATAACTCCTGTTCTGAGTGTTCTACTGAAGCTTTGAAGATGAAACAGCATTTATGGAAAGAGCTTGACAAGTGGAAGAGTATTGCACAATACCTTGAAGGGTTATAACTCTTGTATCAATATTGTGAGAGTTATTCCTCTTATCAACATTTTCTTTTCATGCTCTCTGCTGTTTTACTGAAGATTTTGAAATGAAATTTCTTTTATGGAAAGAGAATGTTATACTGATGCTTGCTGGCAGGTGACACACGTGTTCCGAGGAACCCATCTATTTTCTTTTTACATTTCTATCTACATGTAGACCTATCTATTTTAATCTGAGGGGCAAAAAGTGTGAAGCCTGGTCAGACGCGGGTTACCGGGCGTCTGATCTGGGACCAAACGGCTTGCAAGTGAAATAATAGCGTTCATCGCAAAAATAGCGTCTTCCCCTCTGTATGAATAAAGTGTATTTAGTATTATTTTTCATATTCATTAATTTTCTTTTTAGGATTTAGAGAGTCTGCTGTTTGATAGAACGTCCACGGCCACACCATTTGGATATCAAGAAGAAACTGACCTGGGCGCTTTTAGGCGTTTGTCTAGACCCAGACTGATGATCGAGAGCTGGATGTCAAACATCAGGTCAGGACCTATTTAGAGTGTATTCCAGATTAAAATGTTTTGATTGAGAGACCATAAAACTTTGTTCAAAGCTCCCTTATATAAGACATAAAAAAGTTTTTGTGACTAACTTAAAGTAAGCTCAGCTAAAAGTAGTTGAGGTTTCAACGCATGAGAGGTGCATGTAGCATCATAGATATTAAGCTGTCGACATTGCATTAGATCTACTGAGTTTTTAAGTTTCTAATAGATCTACTTGAAATCGACAAACGTTGCTTGGGGTCCGGGGGACGTACCCCGAGAGAAAAATAGAAATTAGAACTGAAATTGTGAACCCTGAAGTGTGATTTTAGGGGTTTGCGGCTTTGAATACGATTAATTGTGATCAAAGCTCCGTTATATATCCGGGGGTCGTTTGGATATAAGCCATGAGAAATAATGTGACTATTTATTTCTGCTAAAACTCCGGAAACCTCCCACGGGAAAAATAGACATTAGAACTAAAATGTTGAGCTCAGAAGCGTGTTTAGAGTGATTTAGCCTTTAGACATTAAGGTATAACCCCCACCCAACCCTCACGCCACATCTTTTAAACCTTCAATGTCACTTTTTGGCCAATTTTGATTTTTCTTTTTTCAAATTGATGTTACGCACGTGCGTAAGTGCGTATCGTCGGCCACGCCCCTGTCTGGTTTATGAATATTTTACTTATACTGTTTGTTTATTTCTATAAATAAAGCAAGAGCAAAACACCAGCACAATACCATATCCATTAGACACTTCTTTAATTAAGATACTTTTGATCGAGCCTTATAAATTTAATTATTCAAATTACGGATAACGTTAGTTTAGCGGTTTTTTTTCACATACATGTATCCATCTTTTGACGCTTTTGCAAAAAGAAAATTATCAGATGATAAAGTATGTTCTTATAGGAGATGTTTAATAGAGATCAGTAAATATTGGCTTATTATTATACTAGATCTATACTACAGAGCTACCTATTGACTGTTTACTTTCATGCATGTAAGTAAAATTCAGCTAATTTGGTGGAACCTTGAATAAATCTTTATTGAAGAAAGGGTGAACAAACATTCTGAGGAAAAATTATATAATAAAACATTTGTCTATTTTACTTTCAGGAAATATCCAGTATTTCCGCTTCAACAGGACCAGCCTGACGTCGTTTTTGTGAAAGAGCGTGATGACGTTGATGAGAGAAGATATGATATTCTGAGGTCACGTGACGTCGATTTCCCCCACGAGCATCTGCCGCACGTGCTACAGCCTGCAGGAATATCTGCCGCTCGCCAGAAGTACCCGTTTAATATTGTGAGGCCATGTGTTCGCCATGTCTATCTGGACGTTAAGTGTCCTCAAAATCCATACAGAAACTGAGATTTGTCTTTTTTAGGGTTGCGTTACTATAGCAACTGAACTCTAACAGACTTTACTTTTCTCCATAATTTATTCCAAATAACTTTTATATGTTTATTCAACAGAAGCTTATGTCTTAATTGGAAGGAAAAGTGCATACTGTAAGCATTGTTGGTTCTAAAAATACTGTTTCTGGGCCGCTTTTTAAAAGTCAAATAAGCACTCGCGTGTCAATGTTTCAATGCTAGGACAGTTACTAAATTAGCTGTAATTTCATTAAAAATTGAGATATCACCAAAATTCTTTTTGTTCTGTATTTCTAACACCCTACTCTTGAGCAAACTGCAAAAATCTGAAAATCGAAAATTTTGTCATTATAGCAGGTTTTGCTGGAGACCCAATCATTTATATATTCTAAATCATTTAATAATGAGTTGTTATGCTTCCACAATCCTGAACTATGTTGGAATTCATTAAACTGAAACGTTGATGATATTATAGAGTGATCGGAGCAGAAGCTATGATGAATTTTTGAATCAGACAAATACATTCTGATAGATGAAGAAATTAAAAAGAAGTCAAGTCGAGCTTGCTGAATAGGTCTTTGCTTCCTCCAAGTGTAGAGTTGTTTTTGTGGATTAAGCTCCCTAAAAGGGTCGACTAGCTCTCTGTTAGAAGTATATTCTAATACAGTATTTCTAGCATTTTTATTGTTGATATGTTTATAATTATAATAATCTTTATCTGGATCCAATACTAAGTTAAAATCGCCACATATTGCATATGAGATATTTCCAAAGTTATCTATGCTGTCAAATATTTGATCGTAAAAGGACGGCTGGTCTTGATTAGGACCATAAATTGACGCAAGCGAGAAACGATAATCATTCACAGTTAAATCGAGTATAATAAAATTTCCATTTGTGTCATATGTTACATTATGTATTTTAAAATTAGGTATATTAAATAATATGGCGACGCCCCTACTTCGTGATGTGTTGCAGCTTATAACTATTTCAGATCCCCATTCTGTGTATATAGTTTTATACATGTCCTGTGTAAAATGGGTATCTTGCAAACAGTATATTTCATGTTTTAATTCTTTTAGATGGTGGAACACTGACAACCTTTTCTTTTTACTGTGTAAACCTCTACAGTTGTACGATACAATATTTACTTTCTTCGAATCGCCAGCAAAATACTAAAAGAGACGTTACTTTACCAAGAAGCGATAAATATGACATATTTGAATGCCTGGCTAACAAATAAAAATAAATAACAGGTAAACACATAATATAGAGAGAAAAACCACAAATATTACATGTACAAATGAAAAGCATCATTAAAAAGTCAAAATTTTCATAATTTGTGAGAAATCACACGTAAAAAACAAATTTGCAACAAATGACATGTTGTATAGTCTATTGTAAATGGAAAAAACTCGTTCCCAGCGACTGTAGCTATGAAATCATTTAGTAAATGTGCAGTAGTATTCGGATAGTCAATTTTACGGATACATAAAGTACTGTTTTACCCAGCATATAAAGGCACCAGTAAATCTACATAACATCTGCATTTCAAATGAATGTTTTCTAAACCCTAATAGTGCTGATTTCTCAGATAGACTCATTTTTTTCTAATAAATGACACGAATGCAGTGACTCTCCATGGGTTTATCCGCAATACATCTAAACTCTATGACAAAAACAATGCTGACCCATATCAGAGGGCTCCGTTCCGAGCCATCCGATCACTATCTACATTGTTTGCAAATGTTTTATATATCGGTACCAGCACTATAGGAGTTAATAAGATAACATGTTTTAAGTGACTAAACAGTCTTTATCCTTTTAAAAACAAAAGCTACTTTCATACATTTACTCAGTTTGAAAGCGAGACGAAGGCAAGTGCAACAGAAAGCTTTACCTTCGTCTCGCTTTCAGCTGACATTTGTCCATGGATAATTTAAAAACAAAACAAAATATACTTCTTCCAGTAGGTGTCTGTCTTCAAGCTCAGACAAATTGACAAATACAAACTTTCTTTTTTCATCAAAAGATATCACCAGAATATAATTTGTTTTATTACAATTCTGTGGATCACTTGGTGAAAGTTTTTGCAAAAGATATATACATAATTTTAAATAAAGAAAAGGGTAAGTGTACTTTTATCAACTACACCATCTGTGCTATATCATAATAATATAATTTAAATCACCTTTGCTTAGTTACGTTTGTTTTTAATTGTAAACAGACTTCACATACTCTTTCAGAGTAAAAGACAGCAACAAGAAAACTACAAAAGGGAGGTAATAAACATTTGACACACACACAGACACTATAATCAATACAGTTAAATGTTCGTACTACGATTTATAACAGCAGGAGGCAATAGTTATTCTAGAGTCGTTTTGTGCAAAATTAAAGTATTCAAAACATTAATTGCCCTACTCCTAGCAAAATTGCTCTTGCCAATAGTTTCGATCCTGATCACACACCCGAACATCCGACCAGGACCGAAGCGGACCGACACTCACTTCAATATTAATTTGTCTATAACTATTACAATCACTTTCACCAATATTATTGTATTCAAGGATGGTTATGAGTTTTCCCCTTATTATCACTCACTTATTTACCACTTTACAAAAAGCTTCAAAATGGAAATACATCATTTCAAATTAGGCTTATAAATATGTTAGTTTACTTTTGACCACAAAGGTGTTTCACAATTACAAACCACGCAATCTCGAATCAGAGGTCTCTAATAGGAGCCTTCTGATCCGGGTTTTCCATTGCCTGTATATCATGCACAAGTATACGATTTACAGGTACACTGTCTGTAAAGGACGTTTGTTTTCGTCGCCAGGATTAATTTGTGAAAACCAGCCTCAATTAGATTTTCTCTACTATCAGCACACTATCTTCACCAAACTTGCTGACAACTTGTATTGGTATTAAATCTAGGTCAAGGAAAAAAATCGAATACAGTTGAATGAAAATCCTTCAAGAGGTAAAGGAGAAATGGAGTAGTCATTTATTACTTAACCTATTACCAACACGGCTAAGATGAAACACGTGCAATCATTGACCAAATATTTGGCTAAAAATAGAATTAAAACTGGTCCTTTTACAGAGTGGACAGGGCAAAAATAAGGATAAAATAGCAAAATTTTAGTCATTCAAGGGCAAAAGCTCCAACACGCCTTGTGCGATTTTAGTAGTTAAGATGATTGACCTAGATTTAATATTAATAAACATTTTCAACAAGTTTGGTGAATATCTGATAAAAATTGTATGTGTTAGAAAGCGAAAAATGTGGAAACAGTCATTTTTAATACATAAAGGGCAAAAACTCAGATATGCCACATGCGAATTTTGTAATAATTAAACTAGGCCTAAATTTTTATATAATTAAACATTTTCAGCAAGTTTAATGAATATCCGATAAAAACTGTATGTGTTAGAGTGCAAAAGTGACTGAAACCGTAATTTTTCATTAATAAACAGGCAATAACTCAGATATACCTTATGCGATTTTAGTAATTATCAAACTGAACCTTGATTTTATATCAATAAACATTTTCAGCAAGTTTGGTGAATATCCAATAAAACGTATTTGTGTTAGAGAGCAAAACTTGCTGAAAACAGTCATTTTTTAATACATAAAGGGCAAACACTCAGATCACAGGTTTTCGGCGCGTAAGCTATGACACCCCTAGGTACACCCCCATAAATCTTTCAAAATGAGTCAAAATACATCCATGTGTTCAACAAACATCCTTAACAAATGTTTCAGGAAGTTTCAAGAAGTTTAAAAACAAAACAATTTCGTATCATGTATGTATACAACGAAAAGGTGGATATGAATTCAGAGCCATCAACTTCCCAACCTTGTCATTTTGTCATTTGTGGGCCGATTTTGACAAATTATGGCTTATTATTTACATTTAACAGTTTTGTTCAAAGAAAATTAGCTCACAGCCCAAGCAAGACACGAGCACAAGTGAAGAAATAAAAAGTTCGATAGGCACCGTGGGCAGAATCATTCGTCCACTTTAAATTTTGGACTTGTTCGTCATTCAGCGATTAACAAGTACATTTGCGACCATGCATTACGCCATGGTACGGGTAATTAATAGAAAATGAAATATATAATAAATACCTTTTGAATTATCGGTAAATGAGCATTTCTGTTACGAAATAATTTTCTTGATAACTTTCGTTTTCAAGTTTCGGTTTTTCAACGAAAACTGGGCGGAGCAAATGCGCGCAGATTTACGTATGACAACGATTTTGACCCGACTCGAATCGAAATTGTGGTCAACGATTTGATGATTTGACAACATTTTGTCAACGGAAAACATCAACTGGTGATTCGAATAGAACTTGTTGACAACTATTCCAACTAACGCGATAGTTGTCCTGATTCGAATACGACCAATTGAGGCGCTTGACTTTTGCGTCATTTCCTGCTTTGAAGCTGGTTCTCGGTTCTCGGTTAGCAGCTGGGGATAGTGTCATAGCCTATGGGCCGAATGCCTATGACTCAGATATGCCACATGCGATTTTAGTAGTAATCAAACTAGACCTAAATTTTATATGAATAAATATTTTCAGCCTGTTTGGTGAATATCCGATAAAAGCTGTTTGTTTTAGAGTGCAAAAATGACTGAAACAGTCATTTTTTATTAATTAACAGGCAATAACTCAAAAATACCTTATGCGATTTTAGTAGTAATCAAACTAAATCTTGATTTTATATCAATGAACATTTTCAGCAAGTTTGTGGAAGATCGGATTAAAATAGTTCAGTTAGAGAGCGGACAAAAAAGTGTGATAGTCTAACTGAATGATGGATGGACGGGCGGAGGTAGATACGGTTGCCCCCAGTGAAGTTGATTCCGGGTGTATCACGTGATACTAAGCCGTTTGGTAATGTTTATGACAGACGTTCTATTTTCGGTTTGTTATGATTTTAAATCGCCCTTTTTGGTGAGTTAGGTCCGTCTTCATCATTTTATAGATCAGTTTGGCCCATAAGAATGTTCAAACATTATTATTAACCGTTATTGTATTTCAGGCATTAAGAAAAGGTCTGAAAACACAATGGGACTTTAATGGTTGTTGTAGAAGGGTTTACTGTTTTGATTCAAATTTGACATCTAAACATTATATTGAGACATACCCTCATCCTAGTATTATGCAGTGGAGGCTGTTCCATTTATTGGACTTACACTACTCTTTAGATGGCTTAAATTTACAATGGGGGTTCAATGGCAAAGGCATTATTTTGACCATTTAAAAATTTACAAACCATATTTTCTGTTTGGTATTGTCGGTCCAAAATTATGTGCAAAGGTTGGTGATAAACGTTAGTTTTTTATAGCCACCAAACGACCTATACGTACACACTCATGCATTTACTCCACACATAGTAGTGTTTTCTTCTGACTTGTCCGAGTTATGTTTAGATTTGAACATTCTAAAACTTTAAAAGGGATGAGTTTTCTCTACAGCCAGTTAGAGATACGGATAGCTGTAATGTTTGTTCATAACGTAAAATAGAGAATACATTATTCTTTCCCGTTTAAACGCAAACGCAATGCACTAAACTGGGGAAATTTACTTTTAGAATATCTAACTATATTTTAATCTGAGTAGCACACAGGTTACCCGGCGTCCGATCTGGCTCGAACCTGTTTGCAATGGAAACCATCAAAGTTTGCTCATATATGCTTCATGATATGATTTCTCGGAAAATCACGAGATCCACATGAAAAAAACAAAATGACCGCCATTTTTCAAGATGGCCGCCATTTGAAATGACTTCAAACCCTTTATGAACTAGATTTTGATTGAATAGTCCTTTTTGATGATCTTTACATTCAAGTATATGTTTTCGAGTATAAGAAAACCAGTTCTGAAGCTAAAAAATCAAAATTATTAAAAATACTGTTGATTTAATATGAGTTAAATAAAAATTACTGTCTCGTTGTTGAATTTTTAATAGGTGGTGTAGCACAATACTGAACAATTACTTCATTTGGTGATACAATAATCAACTTTAGCAATTATTTGCTTCATGACATGCTTTCTTGGAAAATCACGAGATCCAAGTGAAAAAACAAAATGGCCTCCATTCTTCAAGATGGCCGCTTTTTTAAATGACTTCAAACCCTTTATGAACTAGATTTTGATTGAATAGCCCTATTTTGAAGATCTTTACATTTAAATATATGTTTTCGAGTATGACAAAACCAGTTCTGAAGCTACAAAATAAAAATTATTTAAACTAATGTTGATTAAATTTGAGTTAAATAATGTCTCGTGGCGTTGTTGACTTTTTAATTGGTAGTGTAGCACATTACTGAACCAATATTTCATTTGGTGATACAATAATCAACTTTAGCACTTATATGCTTCATGACATGCTTTCTCGGAAAAGCACGAGATTCAAGTGAAAAAACAAAATGGCCGCCATTTTTCAAGATGGCCGCCATTCAACGTGCCTTTATATTGTGTTTTAACTAGATTTTGAATGAATGATCCTACTTTGAAGATATGTACATTAAATATATGTTTTTGAGGATTTGAAAACCATTCTTGAATTTAGAAAATCGAAATTATTGAAAATTATGATAATATAATAAGAATTAAATGAAAAATTACTGTCTCATAAATGTTTTATTGGTTAGTGCCGCAGATGACTAAAACAATACTTAATTTGGTGATACAAGCATTAGATGTAGCAAATATATACAAGTCATGATTTTTCGAAAAGGCACGAAATCCAATTGAAAAACACCGCCTTTTTCAAGATGGCCGCCATTCAAAGATACTGAACACTGTGTTTGAACTAGTTTTTTAGTGAATAATCCTATTTGGAAGATCGTTACAACAAAATATATGTATCTTGGCCTATTCGATCTTCAACTAAATGGCAAACCTCTCGTTCAGATGACTTCATTCGTCTCTGATGTGTCCTCGGTAACTCGACCTAAATGACTATTACGTTTGACAATTGCATTGGCTTGCTAGTGAGCTTGGTCGATTGCTTTGCCTCAGAACTACACATTTTCTCAGCTGTAACTCATTGAGCGCCTGTGATTGGGGGTTTGCTAGAAGGAAATCATTCTCCGGGCCTCAATAGAAGTCATTTAACATAGTTGACAATTTATTTTCGCAAATACGTAAGAGCAGATGTTTGACGAAACAAAATAAAAGTTATCCTCTCTGAAAGATCTGACTTAAGAGAAGACCACTAGTTGACAACACAAGTTCTCCATATCAAAACTCATGACACCGCTAAGTGTTTGTCAAAAATCAGAGCTTTTTCACTCTTCTCTGCACAATGATATTTATGTGCCTCCTTCGGAGCAAACAGAAGCATGCTGAAACTTTGTGTATGCATGTTGCGTGTTCTTGTGAAACCTCAGACAAAACAAAAGGTATATGCTGTACCAGCCAAAGTCTCGTAATCTCTTAACTCGCTTGTTCAACTAAACTGTAGTATGGTACCAAGTGATGAGAAAAAGGTCATCTTTACGTGGAGATCAACAACTTTGACAGCACATTCAAATGCACCATATGAATAAGGCCAGTTTCACTTGAGTTGTTTTGTAAAAGCTTCCTAGCCAACATCAATGCAAAGAACTTTTAATCGATCTAAAACAATATCTTCTCATTTCTCGTCAAGAAAAATCACTCAATTATCCCGGATTAAAATGCTACAGACAGCAACTATTCTGGAATCTTATTCACACCACTATGTTGATGCCCATTTACCAATTGTTATGGTATATATTTCCATATGATTGACAATATTGAATTTCAGGCTCGGAAAAGAACAAATTGTATGGCGACTCCATATACAGTGGAGACAACGTTAGTCTTTCCCATTTAAACGCAAACGCATTACACTAAATGAGAAGAAATACTATATTTTGAATTTTTTGACTGTTTGTTAAAATCTGAGTGGCAAACAGTTAGAAGCCTGATCAGACGCGGGGTTACCCGGCGTCTGATCTGACTCCTAACTGTTTGCAATGAAGATAATAGATTTAGCATAAACGCGTTTATTGGGAAAGAATAACGTTTTCTCCACTGTAGTAAGTAGAGTTTCTATTCAATTAATGCTAGTTTAAATTAATATTATCATACAGTGGAGAATCTGTTATTCTTTCCCGTTTAAACGCAAACGTACGTAAACGCAAAGCACTAAAACGTAGAAAAGTAAAACTTTTTGACAATTCTGATAATTCATGTTTATCTTGGTGGCAAACAGTTTGGAGCCTGATCAGACGCCGGGTTACCCGGCGTCTGATCTGGCTCCAAACTGTCTGCACTGCAAATAATAGTTTTAGCGTAAACGCGTTAATTGGGAAAGAATAACAGATTCTCCACTGTATGTAAGTTGATGTGTGATATAATTTGTAATTTTGTTGTATTGGTTAGCTTTATTTCCACTTCATGTACTAAATGTGCTATATGGTATTTCGTGTTGGCATTGATTTAATGCTCCTATGTAAAATATTCCGTTCTGACGTTTTAAATCTGTAATGAGTGTTAACCTGGTTTTAACAAATTTATGGGTAAGATTGGCATGTTTCTCATCGTTATTCTATGTATGTTGTTAATTACTATTCCTAAAATGAAGCCTCTTTACACGTTTTAGAATACGAAAGTTATATACTAGTAGTCGGTTCATATCATAAAGGCGCTTCAGAGCTTATATTCTTTATTCTTCTTCTTTATACCGAAACGCTAATTTTTAGTCGTTTTATAGCCATCATCTTGATATTCTGACACTATTAAGTTCTTCCCGTCAAACGTCATTTGGTTCGGTGTTTACATTATTAACGTAGTTCTAATCATGGATGTTCTACTCTGAAAACACGTGTTTTCATATTTATATGTGACGAGAGGATAATCTTGAAAACAAGGTGGTCATCTTGAATGTTTCGGGAGGATAACGTTTAACGAACGGTTCATATAGATATAGTAAGATTACATAATAAAGTAATGTTATACCAATAAACACTAAGTTTGAGTTATTTAAAGACCGTTATCTTGAAAATACCAGTTTTATTGAATTTCAATAGACAATGTTAAGTTATTGGAGTCAAAATCTACTCATTTCGGTATTTGGATCATTAGCATACTTCTATTTATTTACATTCTACCCTGAAAGCATTTGTTTTCATATTCACGAGTAAACGTGGCGGCCATCTTAAAAAACGGCGGCCATCTTGGATTTTGTACGTGGATAACTCATTTTTCCTAAAATGTAGATGCGGGATATCATTTGTTCCAAGTTTGGTGCTTGTATCTCCAAATAAACGGTCCTTATAGGTATTATAAGATTACATAATAAGGTATATTTATACAAAAAACGCTAATTTTGAGTCATTTAATGGCCGCCATCTTGAAACTAGTAGTCCTTTTTTATTTCAATTTATAATATTAGGTTATCCGAGTCAAAATCTATTCATTTCGATATTTGGATCATTAGCATACTTCTACTTATTGGCATTCTTCTCTGAAAGCATTTACTTTAACATTTACATGGAACGAGGCGACCATCTTGAAAAACGGTGGCCATCTTGGATTTTTCAGGTGGATAAACCATTTGTCTTAAAGTGTAGATGCGGGATATCATCTGTTCCAATTTTGCTGCTTGAATCTCCAAATAAGCAGTTCTTATTGGCATTGTAAGATTACATAATAAAGTATATTTATACCAAAAACTCTAATTTTGAGTATATAAATGGCCGCCATCTTAAAATTATCAATCCTATTGGATTTTAATTGACTATATTAATTTATCCAAGTCAAAATTAATTCATTTCGACGTTTGGATTATTAACATACTTCTAATTATTGACCTTCTACACTGAAAAGGTATTTTGCACCTTTGACCAGCGGCAATCTTGAAAAATGACGGCCATCTTGGATTTTTCGGGTGGATCTCGTGATTTTTTTAAAACGTATATCCTGGGCATCAGTTGTGCCAAATTTGGTGCTTGCTTCACTAAGCAAAGTATTCCCTTCACAAAAGTGAATTAAGCAGCCGGACTATATTGGGAAATAATAAAATATCAGTAAAGTTAGCGCAGCGGTCTCGTGCTGCACGAGGATCATACTTATCTCAAGTAGGAAAGTGTACGATTATATTTTCGATGTTATATGGCGATTTTGTTCAACTGGTAGGGCGGAGCTAACCTTTGGCAAAAATAAACGAATTTACTTTTGATTTTAGGGTTGATAGGTATAGTTCGTATCATATCGTTATTGTCCGATATAGTAGGCCTGTTAAGATACAAATTTTGGGCAAATCGTTCAAATTGTGAATAAATTCTACAACCTGGCACAGTGATTGACTGGGGGTCAAAATATGAAATGGCAGGTTGGCCCAAAATATGATCTGGGGAAGGCGGCCATTTTGGATTACAAAATGGCGGACCCTAAATTTAATGTTTTTAGACGTATCTTTGCTAAGAATGCACAAAGAGTTCTGATTTCAGGTGCAAAATATATGCTATTTGGGTCTACAAACTTTGGTACAACTTATACTTTGCTTGCATTGAGTCATTTTTAATTCCAAGATAGCGGCTGTTAAAAAACTGTTTCAATGTGTACTGCGTAGTGCCATATATTATAGTACTACAACTGAAGCCCAGTGGGCATGTTTAAATCTGACACGAACTGGGGCCCGTTTTACTAAACAACTTACGCAAACATTTTGCGTAAGTCAAAATCGTTCAACTCTTATTTTTCGATCATAAACGTTTGCAAACAGCAAATAGCAAGATATTAGATATCACGAACAGGCTATATACTACAATTGTTTTCTTATGGTTAGATAACGGTGAGAAACATGACCTTTGAACATTACAAAAGAGTCATATTATTCCCTGAATATAAATACTGACCATTGAACCTTTCTCCTGCGACCAAAACTTTCAAAATGGCGTCCAAGATGGCCGCCAGATGCGTAAAAATAATATGCACACACATCAAAAATTACAATTATTTAAATAGATTTACTAAGAGTGATTTCAACATATTCATTATATTCACTAAATGTGTATAAAAGGCTGTTTAAATTTGTTACAACGAACAAGATGTTTAAAATGGGTCCGTCATTTTGAATTACAAAATAGCCTCCTTCCCCAGCTCAGATTTTGGGCTTCCCTTCCATTTCATATTTGTGACACCCCAATTAATCACTGTGCCAAATTTCAGAATTTAGTCAAAATTTGAACGATTGATTCCGTTATCGGGTCTACTAATACTTTCAACTTGAAGAAACACAATATATCCTGTCACGTGCCTATTTTCCTGACGGATAAAGGGGTGACAGATAAACTTTGCTTTATTATGCTATTTGGTCACATGACTGATGTTATTATGTCAGTTGGTTACATGACATGTAGCCGGAACTATTTCTTTCCACCGAGACGCTTATTTTTTCCGCTGTTAGGAAAGGTATTCTAAAACTCTTTCAACAGAATCCGACGTGTAACGACGTTTATTCGAACTATTCGATGCAATCAAAGCGTTATTTTAAAGAGTACGCGCCACCAGTCGCTTGCTAACATACTTCTATAATAATTTATTGTCCACCTTTTATATTTCCTGAGTGAAAAACTCAAGATTTTTAAAGGTTCTTTATTTCTTTTCAACGTAACTAGGATGTGACGTCACTGACGTCATCTATATAATAGCGTGCTTTCATAGAGTAACATAGTTCTTTAGTGAGAATCTTATCTAGACCAAAACTGATTCTAGCTTTAAAAAAGGCATTCTCTATTTATTTTACTATTATGACAAGGATAAATACAATATTTGGTTCCTAGCTTTGAATGAGAAATATTATCTGGCTCGGCTTCTGAAAATATCAGGTTCGCCTGCGGCTCACCTGATATATTCATCCGCCTTGCCAGATAACATTTCTCATTCAAAGCTAGTTACCAAATATTCTCTATTTATGCGTGCACCAATATCAACGTGCAATTGGTATATACAGTGCTCCCTCTCTACAACAACATCCAATGGAAGACAAAGATTACATGTGTTATTCGTAGGGAATTGTTATAGGAAGAGAAAGTAAGACTTGGTTAATATTTGCAAACAGCTTATATCCAGATCAGACGCCGCGTAAAGCGACGTCTGATCTGGATTCAAACTGTTTGTCATTCTTCATTATCATCCTTCTGTCAAATTGTCCATTGATATGTTATACAGACGACAACGGTAAATTCCGATAATAAAAGAGCGTGCTGCCGGCCCCAAAGTTGAAATGCAAAGGTCCGTGTTGCAATATATTTACTAAAACAACCATAAATGGACTCGACTCGATTGCAAAATGGAATTGTACATTTGAAGTGTTAGGGGTGGATTATGTTACCTGTTATTGTAATTATTTTGTTCCTCTTCGATTCATGTTTTGGAGTGTCCGTCGTTGTTGCTGAAGGTTGGGGTGTATGTTTAGGCATTTGTTTAGGCGTAGTTGTAAGTTTAGGTGTAGTTGTAATCGTTGTTGGTATAGATGTAGTTGTAGTCGTTGTTGGTTTAGGTGTAGTTATAGTCGTTGTAGGTTTAGGCGTAGTTGTAGTAGTTGTAGGTTTAGGCGTAGTTGTAGTCGTTGTTGTAGTTGTAGGTCTAGGCGTACTTGTAGTCGTTGTAGTAGTTGTAGGTTTAGGTGTAGTTATAGTCGTTGTAGTACTTGTAGGTTTAGGCGTAGTTGTAGTCGTTGTAGGTTTAGGCGTAGTTGTAGTCGTTGTAGTAGTTGTAGGTTTAGGCGTAGTTGTAGTCGTTGTTGTAGTTCTAGGTTTAGGCGTAGTTGTAGTAGTTGTAGTCGTTGTAGGTTTAGGCGTAGTTGTAGTCGTTGTAGGTTTAGGTGTTGTTGTAGTCGTTGTAGGTTTAGACGTAGTTGTAGTCGTTGTAGTAGTTGTAGGTTTAGGCGTAGTTGTAGTAGTTGTAGGTTTAGGCGTAGTTGTAGTAGTTGTAGTCGTTGTAGGTTTAGGCGTAGTTGTAGTCGTTGTAGATTTAGGCGTAGTTGTAGTCGTTGTAGTAGTTGTAGGTTTAGGCGTAGTTGTAGTCGTTGTAGGTTTAGGCGTAGTTGTAGTCGTTGTAGGTTTAGGCGTAGTTGTAGTCGTTGTTGTAGTTGTAGGTTTAGGCGTAGTTGTAGTCGTTGTAGGTTTAGGCGTAGTTGTAGTAGTTGTAGGTTTAGGCGTAGTTGTAGTAGTTGTAGGTTTAGGCGTAGTTGTAGTAGTTGTAGGTTTAGGCGTAGTTGTAGTCGTTGTAGGTTTAGGCGTAGTTGTAGGAGTTGTAGTCGTTGTAGGTTTAGGCGTAGTTGTAGTCGTTGTAGGTTTAGGTGTGACTATAACTCTTGGAGGAGGTCTTGGGTTATGCAATCTTCTTGCTCTCGCCCTTACTCTGCCTGTAATGCAAAACGCAATAGCAATGAAATAATGAAGGCAGCGTTAACCCATTACTCCATAAACACGACTTTTTACGTCTTTTATCAAGTTTTCGATTGACGAAAAACAGTACCACTGCTTTATGCAGTCATGAATAATTATATGCACCATAAATAGTTTCTATACGATATAGTTTCTATATGATTACTTAAGCAAGCAAAAAGTAAATCGGAATTAGCTTAAACGCCCATTCTTCTTCACTTTAAGCTTGTTTTAAGTTGCCACCCGTCTTTAAATGTAGTATATGCAATTGCGTAAAGGATTAAACACATTTACTGCCTAGGCACGATCGTATCTTTGAGCCCGTTTCATAAAACTTCGTACGACAAAAACGGTCGTAAGTCAAAAATTTTAAATATATTTAATTTCTGATTTCTCTATCTAATCCTGCCTTATGACATCTTTTTGGAATCGTCTTGAAAAGACGATTTCAAAAAGAAGTCACAAGACATGATTAGATGGAGAAATAAATCATAAATAAGGCAGTATGGCTGAAGATATTTCAAAACGAGTGTCAAACAGTTTGGAACCTGATCAGACGCCGCGTAACGCGGCGTCTGATCAGGATCTTAACTGCTTGCAAACGCGTTTTCAAGCGTCATTGAGAGTAAAACAGTTAAAGAAGCTTCTTCTCAGTCAGCCCATTGCTTCTTAGTGCATTCACTGCTATGACGTCATCAAATCTAAACAATTGTCGTCTACTTTTATACATCAGATTTAACTGTTAGGCATTTTGACTTAAGAAACTTTGAAATGTGTGTTAAACAGTTTGAATCGTGATCAGACGAGGTCCAAGCAATTTGATAAATAACTATTGTAATCAGGACACTTAAGGCAATTACGGGGTTAAAACAGAAGCAGATATGTACAGTATACCCTCTCTAAAACGGCCCTCTGAACAACGTCTCCCTCCTTACAACGACCATTGCCGCTGTTCCTAAAAACAATATATATGCAATAATGTCACAGCTGCAATATAGTCTACTTAAAATTGTCGTCTGCTGGTTTGCTCAAATCTGTATATTATACCATTTGACAGGAAAAAAACATAATGACGAGTTGTAAACAGCTTAAATCCAGATCAGACGCCGCGTTACGCGGCGTCTGATCTGGATTCAAGCTGTGTGCAATTTTAAGCCAATTTCCCTCATCATAACGACTCCCTCCAAAGAACGCACATAATCATTGTCTCCCACTGGGTGTCGTTGTAGAGAGGGAGCGCTGTGTTACTGATAGATAATTAAAGGTGTGACATACAAAGGGGCTTTAATGTCCTAAATGTTGAAAGAGTGAATATACATGTAACATGCGGATGTTTCGATATTTCTTCATTTCATATTTAAATCAACGATAAAGACTTTGTCAACACAATACGTTGCGGAAGATTGAACATCATGAAGTTAATCGAATTTATCGAACTAGAAAGTAAAAGTCTAAACCATTTTATTTATCAAAACTATGTATTCTTGAACGTATTTCAAATTTAAATTTAACTAATCGGGAAACAAAATCAAAACGCTAATAGGTATGATCACATATTGAAGCATTGACAACAAAATCTATCAAGTGTTTATGAGATCAGAACTGTCGGCCAAATCACTTAAATCGTATCGCTTTAATTACCACGATACAGGAAAAACTTCTCTATTACGACCACTAAAAATAAGACTAATTGATTGTTTAAAACACAGGTGACAACTTAAAGCAAGGTGACAGTAAAACAGAAAGCTCCAGCAGGAGCTTCTGTTTTACTGTCACCTCGCTTTAAGGAATCACCTGTCCTAAAAGCATAATAATTGACATTATTAAGTGGTTGTAATAGCGAGGTGCTACTGTACTCATGTAAAACGTCTAAATATGGAAATCACTCACTCATTTATTCATTCATTCATTTGGACATTCATTCAGTCACTCATATTCGTTCATTCATTAATGATACATTAGCATGTATTATACGCATTTTGTGCTTGGAAATGTGTGTAATTGTATTACAAAGTATTGTTATGCATATCCTTAAGTAAAAGTGCTGTTAAATGTCCTAATACTTTAATTTTTTACATTATCATCTATAACTGAAAATGTCTGGCTTTCCCAGTGTAGTTTGCTAACTTTAACATTCTGTAAATTATATCCATATATTTCCCGGAATCTAATAGACAAACTTCTAAAACTTAACTAACTGATAATACCCAAAAATACTTGTTTGTCAATATGTATGTTTTGTCTATGTATATACTATGTATTATGTTTTCCTCATATATTCATGTATATCATGAACTTAGTGTTATTGAATCGAAACCCGTATGAATTAGTAACCGCAAGACCCTGCTGAAAAAAACAGCGACGGTGACAAGATGTACAGACTAGGTAACGTTGTTGTTGTTGTTGTTGTTACGAAGGGTTTACGTCCACTCTTAGCCATATATTGCAGGGCTGCCATTTCTCCGGATTTTTCCGAAATCTTCAGATTTCTATTCTAACAGATGGTAGCTTAAAGGCAGGCTGAAAGTAAAGCAGAATGCGCCTTATGGCGCATTCTGCTTTACTTTCAGTCTACTTTAAGTGGCTACATGTCTTCAAACTAGAAATAGACTATGGGAAAAAGGGTTGAAGGTACATTTTGTAAAATTGCGCTTGCGGCAAAATAATTTTTTTGGAAATCTTAGGATTTTTCATGATCAACTTATGGCAGCCATGATATTGATGTTTCCTCCAATGCATTGTGGCCCAGGGACCCGTTTCATAAAACTTCGTACGACAAATGTTATCGTTAGTCAGATTATAAAAGTCTCAATTATTATCTATTTTTTTCCCATCTTATCATGTCTTGTAACATCGCTTTGGGATCGTCCTGAAAAGACAATCCAAAAAGAGATGTCTCAAGACAGGATTATACAGAGAAGTCAGAAATTAAAGGTATTTTAAAGTTTTGACTTACGACGTTTTAGTTGTACGAAGTTTTATGAGACGGGCCCCTGATCAGTATCGTCTCACTTTAGGTTGGACGTCACTGGGACGATTATATGCAGGTATCTCTTTCATTACTGCATATATTATCTCCGGTGAAGTCGATAGCAGGAGTTAACATTTTCGGCATATATTTATCGCCGGTGTAACGCAGTAGAATGACTCACCCCTGCTAAAATGACCCATGTGTCATGTCACTACGTAAAACAGTGACCCGGGTCATTTTACTACGTAGATAAATGACCCCAGACCGTAGAAAAGGGACCCATCGACTCGTAGTACATGTAGAATGACCCCTCACGGTCTGAGGTCATTTCTCTACGTAGTATAAAGACCCGGGTCCTTTTGCACGGGTGGGTCATTGCGTTACACCGGCAAAAATTGATCTACATGCAAAGGGCGACACTCAATGCCGAGAAAGTGGTTTTATTATATTGTCGCCCGTGAAATACAATTTTGGCAACAATATTTGCGGTAAAAAATGTATAAATGAATTATGTTCAGATATATTAGAAGGCGAAAGTCATGATTAAATTTTGCTATGGCCTGACACGACTGAAACCAACAATGTAGAATATTTACAACAATACTCATCTTATTTCAAGAATTTTGTGAACGTCTTTGTTAGTATGCTTTATTTCATTTGACCTTACTTTCAAATTACTTTTCTTCAATAGAAGCGCTACGTTTTATGAAATAAATGGTAAAAAAGTCGTTTTATACTTTTTTACAAATCCTGATAGATAAAGGTATTTTCTACAAGTTACCATATTCTCTCTTGCTTTCTCAGTCATTTTACCGGTAAATCACGCGTCAGAATCCCCGCTGGGTGCCTCAATTGCGTAGATTACGTGACTAGATAGGTGGTTTATTGTCAGAGGTGATTTACGACTTTTACCGTATTAAAATCGTTATTTTTATATGATTGGCTTTGTTAAAAGGCTGTCTGCTTGATGATGACTTTATTAACTTTGTACATAACTTTGATATACTTTTCTTTAGTGAAACGTGGCAAACAGAACGTGATGATTTTGTACTAAATGGTTATGAGTGTGTGTCTGTTCCTCGGCGTGAGAGTGTGCACGGTAGTACTTGTAAGCGTGGTCACGGAGGTGTGTGCTTGTTTTATAAAAGTTTCCTTCAAAATGGTATTGAAATTTTAGATTGTGATAGCAATGGATGTATATGGGTTAAATTTTGTAAATCAGTTTTTGGGTGGAATGAAGATATGTGTGTGTGTTTTATCTACATTCCCCCCTCAAACTCTGTATATTTTATTATGCACGAAATAGGATTTTTTGAGAAATTAGAACGAGATATTCATAAATATTCAGAAATTGGCAAAATTTGTATCATGGGTGATCTAAATTCACGATGTGGGAACAAACCTGATATAATGGTTTCTCCGTCACACATGAGTAGATACATAAGAACAATAGATGATGATGATGATGATGATGGTGATGATAACGATGATGATAACGATGATGATAACGATGATGTTGATGATGATGCTATTAGCGGGGTGATTGATTGTAGCGATTATATTGATTATATTGATATATATGATAACGTTGCTGGTAATGATGATCATGAATTTGTTGTTGTTGTTGATTATGATGATGATGATGATGATGATAATTTTGAATATGTAGTTTTACCTTCCCGCTCATCGCTCGATTCTTGTACAAATACTTCGGGTAAAAAGTTATTAGATATATGCTTGAGTACTGACATAAAAATTGTAAATGGAAGAATTGGTGACGATGCAGGAATAGGCAATTATACATATATTTCATCTAATGGCAGAAGTTTAATTGATTACGTCTTAATGTCTAGAAATATGTTCAACAGTATTGACAATTTTATTGTTCATGAATTGTTTACTTGTTCTCAACATGTACCCATACAGCTGAATTTAATTGTTAAGAAATTAAAACAACCAGATAAGACACAATGCTATGTAAATGAACGGCTGGTATGGGACAGTAGTAGAGCAGATTTATTACAAGAAAGTATTAATTCAATATCACTCAATATTTCATCAATAGTAGACGATATTATTGTTTCCGAAACAAGTATACATACAGGCATAGACCAAATTTCTGATCTTTTATATGCAAAAGCTTTTGAAATATGCGGCGAAAGCAAGGTAATTAGGCCGTCCAATAATAAACAAAAACGTAAATTCCAAAGTCCTTGGTTTAATAACGAATGTGAAATGGCTCGGCGTGAATTAAAATCAGCCAATAAAATATATAAAAGGTGTAGAACAATGGCCAATAGCATGGTAGTTATAAACAAGCGTCGTATATACCGTAAAGTAAAGCGACATGCACATTCCTCGTTTAAGACGAAACAAAAAGAAACATTACATAATTTAGCCAGCTCGCACCCGAAAAAATTCTGGGCCGAAATTCGCAAATTTAAAAAGAAACGTACTGTTAATCAGTTGTCCAAAGCAGATTTTTATGAGCATTTTAAGCATTTGTTTTCGGGTGACAATGTATTTCAAGATGTTGACGTTGAATCTGAACTGATGCAAAATAACTTTGATATTAATGTAGATCAACTAGATCATAGTTTCAGTTTGGAAGAGGTTAATAAGGCTATTGCATCTTTGAAGCCGGGTAAAAGTGGTGGTGTTGACCAGCTTATACCCGAAATTTTTATTGAGTGTAAATCTGTGTTAACTCCGATACTATGTAAACTATTTAATTACATGTTTGATAACGGTATATACCCGGACAGTTGGGCACGGGGTATTATTGTTCCTGTGCCAAAGAAAGGTAATTTGAATGATGTTAACAATTATCGTGCAATAGTCCTGACTAGCATTTTCTCTAAACTGTTTTCTATTTTATTAGACATAAGACTTCGTAAGTGGGCGGAGGATAATAGCGTATTATGTGACTTTCAATTTGGTTTCCGACAGCACAAAAGTACCACTGACTGTGTTTTTGTTTTACAATCTATTATAGATAAAATCATAAATCATGAGAAAAAGAAATTGTACTGTGCTTTCATAGACTTTAGAAAAGCGTTCGATCTGGTTTATCGGAACGGAGTTTGGTATAAATTGATTAATTGTGGAATTTCTTCAAAGATCATAAAAATGCTACAAGCTATCTACGAGTCTGTGAAGCTATGTGTAAGAGCTAACGGTTCACTGTCGGACAATTTTGAAAGCTACATGGGCGTCAAACAAGGGGAACCACTCTCCCCGATACTTTTCATTTTCTTTATTAACGACATGTATACCCACTTACAAAACGACATAATGGATTCCATTACTATTGACGAAATACAATTATATTTACTATTGTTTGCTGATGACACAGTATTATTTTCGTATACTAAAGAAGGTTTGCAGAACCTGTTATTTAAACTATCACAATATTGTACGAAATGGAATATTCATGTTAACACGGATAAGACAGTTGTGATGGTTTTTAAAAGGAATAATTACAGAGAGAATTTTGATATTCATTTTAATACAGTAAAACTTAAAGTTGTTCAAGAATTTACTTATTTAGGAATAACAATGTCTGCTAATGGTAAATTTTATAAAGCACAAAAAACTCTGGCAAATCAAGCCAGAAAAGCACTTTTTTCACTAAATTCCCTGTTTGAAAATATCGAGTTAAGCGTTTCAGAAAAGTTAAAATTGTATGAGGCAATGATATTACCGATTTTAAACTATGGATCACCAATTTGGGGGTTTCATAAGGGTCCAGATATTGAAAGAAATCAATTGAAATTTTTTAAACAAATTCTTGGTGTAAGACAACAAACACCAAATGCAGCTATTTACGGTGAACTAGGAAGATTTCCATTACAAATTTTGAGAAAGATTGATATGATTAAATATTGGTATAGAATAATGCAGTCACCAGATTCACTAATTTACAAGGTTTATGACATGAGAGATGAAAATGGTCAACACATTAATCAGTGGACTTTAGAATTAAAGCATCTGCTTTCTGAAACAGGTTTTAACTTTTTATTTGATGTTGATACTGTATCAAAATTACAGATTGACAATGTAGGTGAACGTATACGTGACCAATATCTCCAGCACTGGTATGCAGAAATTAGAAATTCATCGAAATTAGATACTTATTCTGCCATTAAAACGACATTTGAATTTGAAAAATACCTACAATGCGTAAAAAATAATAAACACAGATTTGCTTTAACGAGACTGAGATGCTCCGCTCATAGGCTTGCCATTGAAGAAGGAAGATATAGAAACATCGATAGAATCGATAGAATATGTACTAGATGTAATATAGGTGCCATTGAATCTGAATTTCATTTTATGTTAGTATGTCCATATTACAGAGACATTAGGAATACATGTTTAAACAGTTATTACTGTTCTTGGCCTACTGTACAGAAATTCAAATCTCTTATGACGTCTTCTCAGAGAGGCATACTTATTAAGTTGGCTCGATATGTTTATTTAGCAAACGTCAAAAGAGAATCAATTAATGATGTATTATAAGTCTTCATATAAGCCCTTTTTAATAGTACATTTAACAAGGTAACAATGTATATAAGTTGTAAAATAAAATATTTATTTGTATTTGTTTAAAAAAAATATTGATTGCACAACTCGGGATAGGGATGACGCAGAGAGTCCATGCACAGGCTCCCTGTGTTATTTTTGACCTGCATTGTGCAACTTATTATTTAATTATCTGCATGTGTTATATCCACTTAAATCTTATGTCAGAAATCGCCCAATCCGGGATAGAAATAACACAGAAAGCTCCGAGCTTTCTGTGTTGTTTCTGACCTGAATTGTACGATAATTAAAAGTTTCAAAATTAAATCATCTACATGTGTTTTATCTATTTAAATCTTATGACAGAAATCGCGCAATTCGGGAAAGAAATAAGGCAGAAAGCTCCAAGCGTTCTGTGTTGTTTCTGACATTGGATTGTACGATAAGTAGTGTTGCAATAGTAATTATCAAAGTTAATCTTAAATTAAAATACTGGCGCAATTCAGGATAGAAGTAACGCAGAGAGTTCATGCAGAAGCTCCCTGTGTTGGTTTTCACCTGCATTGGTCAACTTACTGTCGAAATAGAAAGACAAAATCTGCACAATTTAGGGTGGAAATTGCGCAGAAAGCTCCGACAGGAGCTTTCTGTGTTGTTTCTGACCTGCATTGTTCGGTGAGTTGTATCACAATACAGTTTTATATTCACTTATGTCTAAAAACAAGAAACGCACAGGTGAAGACAGAAATTTCGCAGAAAGCCTCGCCAGGAGCTTTCTGTGTGGTTTCTGACCTGCATTGTGCGGTGAGTAGTAATGCAATAATACTTGTTAATTTTATTACTAGTGAAAGCGTTAAATACCTGATTCAAAGCTCCACCAAAATTTGATCTTATCATAAATTGCCATTTGTAACAAGGAACACTGGAAAAAATCCACAAAGTTTCTCCCTTGTTATATGCATATCGCGAAATCGTTAACACGTCTTTCTAATTGCTTGATTCATGTATCCATAGGAAAGACTATTTATAATGTCCCTTGATACTACCTTTTCAGTTCTCTCCCTTTTCGCATGTTCATTCTTGTATATGTGCATTATGTACACAAGCGATCTCGTAATAGCAAAGATTATTTATTATGTCCCTTTGGCTCTACTAGATAGTTATCTCCCTTGTTACAGGTGTTACATGTACACAATGTACTGTGTGAGTGGGTTAGCCACTACATCACATTTTCCACAGGTATTAAACGCTTTCTCTTAGTTTACTACGATGATACAACATAATTATATGTCATTTATATACTGATACAAACTTAGTGTATATTGATCAGATTAACTGCATGTATTTATTTATATAATTTATTCAATCTTTTTGTATGTATATAATGTTATACTCTTCTTACTGCTATGAAAAAATGTACCGCTTATGTTTATATTGTGTTTATGGCGATAAACATGCATAGCATGTTTGAGCTGAAAATAAAAACTGAAACTGAAACTGAAACTGTTAATTTGGGGTGGAGTTTAACGAAATGGTTGATCATAAGCTGGGTCATGTTATTTGTTGAAAAAGAAGGTCTTAGTTGATTACCGGGTGGTCACGAGAGCCTAATTGACACATCAGTCAGTTAATTGGAGTTTCCGGCATTACATAATTTGAGGCAAGCGGTATTTTTAAACACCCCTAACTTTCGCAGTTGGGGTTAAATTTTCGTGCGGTTTAAAGCAGATGAAAGGGTATTATCTCCCTGAGGGAACCATGTCTCAGAAATTGTATAAGTAGCTCCAGTGGTCCGTTATAAAGCGTTACGTAATAGAGATCGACTTTAAACCGTAAAAAATCTTTGATGTTACATAACAAAGGTTTGAAGCGGTATTTTAAAAATCTGAGACACAGATCCCTAGATATGTTTATAAAGAGTATTTTGGGCAATTTTAATCATGTTAAAAATAAAGATGGCTTTGATATCGTTGTTTAATTTTTTTTAAAAATGTTCTTATAAAATCGTAAAAAATTAAAATATTTTTTGTAAATTGGCATATTCTGATGGGATGTGTACCATTTTCATCAATCACGACAATTAATTAGAAAAATCCGCTTGCAGTATCGATCGTCAACAGCTACCTTAAGCGCATTCAATTTATCCCTTTACTGAATAGAATAGTTCTAGTTTATACAGTCATAAACATGCACCTTAAGATAGTTTTCTATATTATAGCAGATTGTAGCTTAACGCAGGGCTGCCATTTCTCCGGATGTTTCCTAAATCTTCGGATTTTTTCTGGTACATGGTAGCTTACAGCAGCCACGTGTCAACAAAACTAGAAACAAGCGATGGGGAAAAGGTACAATTCGTAAGATCCCACTTAAAAATGCAAATTTGGAAATCTTAGGATTTTTCATGCCAACTTATGGCAGTCCTGCTAACTCAGACATAAAGTAAAGCGGTATGCACCTAAAGGCACATCCTCGTTTACTATCAACCTGCTCTACTAGATTAAATTTAAAACTAGAAACCGAGCACGGGATACAGGGTTAAGACCGTTTAATTTTCGAGTTTTTAATAATTTTGCGAAAGGAGCGAAAATCAAACATCGCAGAAAAAAATGTACTCTGTATTATCGATATTTGTTAACCCATTTATGCCAACGAAACCATATATGTGACAAAGGCAAACAGTGTAGACCTGATCAGACACCGTATTATGCGGCGTCTGATCAGAGTCTACCTTGTTTGCTGATAGGAATTTCAATATAAAACAAAATAAAAATGATAATTTTGACCAGGCATCCATTAAATAAAAAATGGACTAATCCAATATATAAAACATGGAAGAATCTACAGGGCGCAAATGGGTTAAAATAATTGTTTATATAGTGTTGCAGATAATATACCTCTTCGTCTTGCTCGTCTCTGTCCATCACAGATAACCAGTACACACATCACAATCAGTAGTAATAATAATAAATAAAAAATAATATACCAAGTTAAAGTCTACTTTCAGTCCGAATGACCGCTCAGCCGACTGTACATATACTCCCCTGATCATTGAGCCATCTTGCCTATGAGTACTGCTAACATATGGCGCAGTCAAATGCAGCCGCAGTACCGACTCAGACCC
Source organism: Gari tellinella (assembly GCA_922989275.2). Classification (NCBI taxonomy): domain Eukaryota; kingdom Metazoa; phylum Mollusca; class Bivalvia; order Cardiida; family Psammobiidae; genus Gari; species Gari tellinella. Next base: position 6,647,168 of record OV277870.1, on the reverse strand, counting down.
TTCACAGGTACCCATTTTAACCCCTGGGTGGAGAGGAGCAATTCGCGGTACATGTCTTGCTCAAGGACATTCCTGTACATCATCGGGGATTTAGAAAAAATCCCCTAGTCAGACCGCTGGTCCGGCGGGGGATCGAACTCACGACCCCTGGTACCGTAGTCCAATGGTGTAACCAATGGGCCACTACCGCCGGTAAACTAGTAAACTAGTAGAGTTAGCTTCCAGTCATAAACATGCAACTTAATATAGTTTTCTATATTCTAGCAAATGGTAGCTTAAAGCGGTCTACAGATTTGATTAAATTCAAAACTAGAAACCGAGCAAGGGTTAAGGGTTAAGACCGTTTAATTTTCGCGTTTTCAATATGATTGCGAAAGTAGCGAAAATTAAACCTCGCAGAAAAAATGTATTCTGTACTATCGATATTGTCTTTAAAATAATTGTTTAGATAGTTTTGCAGATAGAACGTTCCCTCTCTACAACGGCTCTCCAAACACCGACTCCCTCCTTACAACGACAATTGTCTCAGTTTCCTAAGTTGGACAATTGTGTCTAACGCTTTAACTGCTGCAATGTCGTCTGCTTACAAAAGCCGTCTGCTGTTTTTTTTAAAATTACATATAAGTTGACATTTTGATAGAATAAATATAATTATGAGTGACAAACAGCTGGGATCCAGATCAGACGCCGCGTAACGCGGCGTCTGATCTGGATTCAAATTGTTTACAAATGTAGCTAAGTCTTGATTTCCCTCCCTCTAACGACTCCCTCCGAACAACATACACAATCTGTGTCTCCGACTTGATGTCGTTGTAGAGAGGGGGCGCTGTAATTTACCTCTTCCTCTACCACGTCTCCGTCCATCACAGAAAACCAGTAAACACATCACTATCAGTAGTAGAGTTAGCTTCCATCGCATCCTGTATGTCCTATTAGCTATGTTGTGCTATCAGCGCAATCAAGCTTATGAGTGACATCACTATACCCCTGTTGATGCTATATATACATATATCCGCCCATATCGTATTGTTATATAGCCTGCTTAAAACATTAACTGCCATGACGTCAAGGATCTTTTAACAATTGTCGTCTTCTCTTATTTCTAAATTTTTAATTTCACGTAAATTGGCTTACAATATATCGATATGAGTGATAAATCAATTTGGAATCTGATCAGACGTCGTGTTACCCGGCGTCTGGTCAATATCCATACTGTTTGGAAATACCAATTATACTCTGGGTAAGGCATTGAAAGCGGCTCAACTGATCACATTTTACCTGAAAGTCTTTTTAAAATTTAAGTTTCTGTAGTTATTGAACAGACAGTAAGGTCAAAGATCTGACGCCAATTTGTGTTTTAACAATCGCCAATCTTATGAGGTTTATTAGGGCAAGGGTGAAAAACACACTCCACATTTTTTGTATATATAGCTCTGCAGTCTGCAGTTTTAAGTATCATATCTGTAAAGCTGTATAAGCGTCGGAAGACCACCATCAACGAGTACAGTAAAACACAGCTAAAGTGGCCAATCAACCGAAGAATCAGTAGTAACGTTAAAAAGATATGTCAGCCGTACACCAGGTTGGACGTAAAGCAGAAAGCTCCTTAAGGAGCTTTCTGCTTTACATCTATCCTGTTTTAAGCATGCATCTTTCTAAATCACCAGAAACAAATCTTTCACACAGACAATTATACCAACTGTCGTTGTCAACATTCATAGAAACATGTTAGTTACGAACGTGCCAAAGCAACAGTTTACTCTACCTTCCCGTACTGATCGTACCGTACAAGATGTGAAGAAAGCAACACTTTCATTGTTCAAAATATCAAATTTACAATCTGCTTCAATTTCAAAAGGATCTAAGATCCTTTTTCTTTTATCAAAACAATATATCGATTGCCAGACATAATGCTTAAAGCACGACGCCAGCTGCTTATTAGAAATATCTGCACGAAGCAGGGTATGAACAAAATATCTGTAAAAATAGGGTAACGTTATTAATATCTTATCAGTGAAAGTTGTATATATTTAAAGCCGATACTGTCATGCAATAAGTTTTGTTACCGTTTGTTATAAAACATATTAAGTTTTTGATTCAGTTAAATACTTTATCGGTACTGTATGTATCTCCTTGAAATTGAACGAAACAAAAGTAATGCAACAAAATGAAGATACTCTCATACAATAATTTTCTACTCGCATATCCAAATATTTTTACTTACAATGACAGTTTCAGCACTCCATTGGAGTGCCTTCTTCAGACTGTGAACTTGACCGTTGGTGACGTCATGAGTTTTGTTTACTACTGGTCAATTTTTCCGTAGTAAACAGCGGCCGGTAGATGGGGCTCATTAGATATCCCCCTCGTCCCTATTCAGGACTCTGTCCTCCTGTACAATGCATAACGATTCTCTTAACCTCCTCAGGGATGTATTATTCTCTTTGTCTATCACTTTTACACCCTCCCAGTCTATAACATGGTTGTGTCTGGCAATATGATTTGTCACTGCACTCGCATGTTCTGTAGACTGGGATGCCTTGTGCTCTGCCCTTGTGAACACTTGTGGACAATTATCCGAGTCTTTTATGTGTTCTTTTATCCTGGTCTCGAGCTTTCTACCTGTCTCACCGATGTATGCCGCATTACAGTTTTTGCACGGTATGCGATAAACACATCCACATACTTCCTCGGTTTTTGTTTTGTCTTTTTGGTGCACCAGTGCTTTCCTAAGGGTGTTTATGGGCCTCATAGCCACACTTATATCATGTTTACGAAACACCCTCGCCAACGCCTCTGATACATTTTTAACATATGGGATAACCACATTCCCTTTATACTTTTTTTTCCTCTCTCCTCCCATTACACTTCCTTTGTTTGTCTCTATTCCTGTTCTCTACCTGATTTTTCACCTTTTTAATGGTCCATTGTGGATAACCACATGCTTTGAGTGCGTCACTTATGTGTTCAATCTCCTTCTTCTGGTCTACTTTTTCTGTTATAACTGAAAAACACCTGTCTATAAGCGTCCTAATAACACTGAGTTTATGCACTAATGGGTGATGCGAATTAAATTGCAGGTATTGGTCTGTATGTGTAGGTTTTCGATAAACTAGTAACTTCACCGTTCCATCTTCCTTCCGCACAATCAAAGTATCCAAGAAAGGAATTTGGCACGGCGATGGGTTCTCCTGTTTCCCCGTTGGTGGCAAATCTTTTCATGGAATGGTTAGAACAAGAAGCAATAGCTACATCACCTCTTACATGTGCTCCTAAACTCTGGAAGCGATATGTAGATGATATCTTGGTGATCATTGGAAAAGGACAAGTGAATAATCTAACCGAGCATTTAAATACAGTTGATACAACGAATAGTATCAAATTCACTAGTGAAGAGGAGAGTGGGGGTCAGATTCCTTTCTTGGATACTTTGATTGTGCGGAAGGAAGATGGAACGGTGAAGTTACTAGTTTATCGAAAACCTACACATACAGACCAATACCTGCAATTTAATTCGCATCACCCATTAGTGCATAAACTCAGTGTTATTAGGACGCTTATAGACAGGTGTTTTTCGGTTATAACAGAAAAAGTAGACCAGAAGAAGGAGATTGAACACATAAGTGACGCACTCAAAGCATGTGGTTATCCACAATGGACCATTAAAAAGGTGAAAAATCAGGTAGAGAACAGGAATAGAGACAAACAAAGGAAGTGTAATGGGAGGAGAGAGGAAAAAAAGTATAAAGGGAATGTGGTTATCCCATATGTTAAAAATGTATCAGAGGCGTTGGCGAGGGTGTTTCGTAAACATGATATAAGTGTGGCTATGAGGCCCATAAACACCCTTAGGAAAGCACTGGTGTACCCAAAAGACAAAACAAAAACCGAGGAAGTATGTGGATGTGTTTATCGCATACCGTGCAAAAACTGTAATGCGGCATACATCGGTGAGACAGGTAGAAAGCTCGAGACCAGGATAAAAGAACATATAAAAGACTCGGATAATTGTCCACAAGTGTTCACAAGGGCAGAGCACAAGGCATCCCAGTCTACAGAACATGCGAGTGCAGTGACAAATCATATTGCCAGACACAACCATGTTATAGACTGGGAGGGTGTAAAAGTGATAGACAAAGAGAATAATACATCCCTGAGGAGGTTAAGAGAATCGTTATGCATTGTACAGGAGGACATAGTCATGAATAGGGACGAGGGGGGATATCTAATGAGCCCCATCTACCGGCCGCTGTTTACTACGGGAAAAATGACCAGTAGTAAACAAAACTCATGACGTCACCAACGGTCAAGTTCACAGTCTGAAGAAGGCACTCCAATGGAGTGCTGAAACTGTCATTGTAAGTAAAAATATTTGGATATGCGAGTAGAAAATTATTGTATAAGTTAACATAAGCTATCCTGATGAATTTCTTTCGTGAAGATACTCTCATTTTCCTTACGTTGCAACATGCCTTCACGATGTTCTTAAAATTTTGCAGGCAAATAGTTTGAAGCACGATTATGCCGACTGCCCGGGCTCAAAATTCAATAGACATTATTTTCACACAAACGAATCTATTTTACACAGTTTAACTTAACCTCCACTCTTCTTGTATATAACTGAAATGAAATATAATGTTTAGTTTTAAACTTTTAAATTTCACAGACAAAAATAATTTGAAAGCTAACCTGGAAGCTTTCGCCCGTGTACTACAGGCTTTGTCAACCAACTGAACAATACCACACAGTTGAATTTCCACAAGAACGAAATGAAATATATATAATTATATATCGGAAAAATTAAATAAATAGAGAATCTTGTATGAGTGCTGATTATTTATCATTTTTGATAAACGAGTTGACTAAAATAATATGACGCGAGCCTTGGCGAGCGTCATATTAATTTTAGTCAACGAGTTTATTAAAAATGATAAATAATCAGCACGAATGTGAGATTCTATTTATCACATAACAAGTTTAAGCACCTATAAAATTTATTGAAGCAGTAGTTTGTAGACCCTCCGCTATATAGAATTTCCGCCAAAACGTTACGTTGTTTACGTTAACGCCATAGTAAATGGTGTCATTTGGCGTCCCGCTACATGCAGCGCTTGTGGACGAACAAGTTAGGCCGGAGCCCAAAAAACGATATTCCACGAGTGGATTATGATATTTTTACAATCGCTTTATGCAACTCCCAGACCGCAAATTATGTGATAAAATGACTTCACATGCCTTTATATGTAAGTTTTAATGTGATAATAAGTATATACATGTATACAGAAACTTATTGTATTGCAAACAGTTTAAATCAATACTAAAGACATGTCGGCTGGTCTTGGTCTACACTGTTTGACACACACATGCAACTTAAGCATTTTATTTAGCTGTATAATATAATACGGTATTACAGAGTCTGGGATGACAAAGGTGCTTGGTCTGTTCAATATTGCAATGCAATAAGACTGGTATTGTCATTCCATGGCTTACAGTGGCGAAAACGTTATTCTTTCCCGTTTAAACGCGAACATTGCACTAAAATGTAAACTATTAATATGTATACTGCTTTTTTCTAATATTTCGACTTATTCGAAATATAAGAAATGAGTAGTATTTATATTAATATTAATTTAATTCCCTATCTGAAATATTGATAAAACTATTGTAAAATGTAGAAATTAACAACTTCTTGACAATTCTGACTATTAATATTAAGCTGAGTTGCAAACAGTTTGGAGCCTGATCAGACGCCGGGTTACCCGGCGTCTGATCTGGCTCCAAACTGTTTGTACTGGAAATAATAGTTTTAGCGTAAACGCGTTTATTGGGAAAGAATAACGGTTTTTTTTAACTGTATTTGTGTTCTTTCGGTGGCTTGTTTTACTGTGCAGAATAGCAGCAATGTCTCCTTTTTTGCACATTGGTATATGTTTCAATTTTATGTAAGTGTATTGCCACCCTTATTTGGTACACACGTGGATTTAAAACAGAGTGTGTGCCTATTGTTCTCGCGAATACACTGCTTATTACAAGTTCTGTGTTTGCGTTTCGTTTGCGTTTAAACTGGAAAGAATAACATGTTGTCTACTGTACAACAGACAATGACACTTTAATCAAACCTGTTTAACGACACTTACCGCAAGGGTAATACAATAGAATGCGGTCCGTCTAACCGCCCCAAACCTCCCAAAACCACTTAAAACCCCCACACTACTCCTATTTCTTAATATCTAATCCAATAAAGACTTTAAATGGCGTATTTTAACTTACATAATGTATAAAGAAAATAAAGAGACAAATGAACTCTTACAAAACGTAAGAACGTTACATAGCTTTATACAGTTAGCACGAGCCCCAAAGGGATGTAACTGTATATAGCTATGTTCTTGCGTTTTGCACAAATTGCTACCTTTAAATAAAAAACATCGTATATTTAATTTTAACAATTATTTTCAGTATTTTAGGTTAATTTCGCAATTTTTAAGCTTTTTTATTAGATATTTATGAATTAAATAGCTTGTGCAGTTTTGGAGAGGTTTAGGTGGTTGGAAGAGGTCATGGGTCTGTAGACGAACCCGATAAAAATATAGTTCTTGAAAATATTGAACATCTATTCGATTCCGTTGCAAACTGTTTGCAGTGTTATCTGACTTCGACTTTTACTCGACATCAAACTATGCACATAACTGTTTGCTTTTACATAATAGTTACCATAAGCTTATAGGAAAGAAGTGAACTGAAAGTGTAAAAGTTTAGAAGTGACAATATCGTCTAGGTATTTTTCACAAAACGATCAAATCATCTAATGTGCGTTAGGTTTATATTTTGACAATGATTTTACCTTTAAGTTTGGTGATTCGAAAATGAGTACAAAATATATGCACAGGGCGCCGCATGATTTTTATTTCACCCTATTTTGCACTATTATGTGATAAAGGATTTTTCTGCAATGTTGTTGTTCAGCAACCATCTCGCAAAGAAGGGACAGAGAAAACACTGCCAACTATACAAGAACCCCGACAAATAACCCTGATTAATAGATTGATTAAGTGTTAATTGATTGATTGATTGAATAATGGATTGACTGACTGATTGATTGATTGATGGCTTGATTAAATGAATGAATCAATGAAAGAATGATCAGGCACCAATCTGTGTGTCATTCAGACAAGAAGAACATCAGGAATCTGTCATTTTCGGAAGCTTTGCATTACAGTTTAGACTAAAAGAAAGGGGCATTACTCGTTCTTAATCATTTTATAGATACTTTTCTGGTTTTATTTGAGTTGTTTCCTGTTAAAGTGGAAAGTCTGTTATTCTTCCCAATAAACATGGTCGATGTCCAATGCTAACGTTTTTAATTCTTATAAATGCGTTCCTGTTAAAGTTCGTTAGTCAATTGCAAACAGTTTTGAGGCTGGTGTCTGATTATGGTTCACACTGTTTGCAACTAAGAGTAAAAGGAAACGTTGTCAGATTCTACATTTTATTGCCATGCTTTTGCGTTTAGTTTAGTTTACACGGGAAAGAATAAGTCTAAGTTTTGTTAACAACGATTTCTTAGAGATGCGTAAAATACCGTTTAAAATAATATTGAAACTGATAATTTTAGTTTGCTTTAACACTTTACTCCATAGATGCAGTTCTGTTATACACAAACATAATGTAACACTGCACCAAAATAAATTTTGTGATACCTCTAGCAGATGGTACATGTAGCTTAGAGCGTGCTAAAATCACAGCTTTTAAATTGGTCCCCTGTCTTGCAAACCGGAATCAGTTTATGGGGTAAAGGGTTAACTTAAAACAACGAACGCTCAATTGTGGTTTAATTGTGGTGCTGAATACTATCACTGCGAGTTACGACCGACGTTATACATGTACTAATAAACAAATATGGAACTGGTTTTCCAATAACATTTAAAGTTTAGATAGAATTTAATGAAAAAAACTCAAAATACTTTGCTAGTTTAGAGAAAAAAAGAGCTGAATCTAAAATTATAACACACCTAACAGTAAATGGAAATTCAATCACAAGCCAACCAGAAATAAGAGCGGCACAAACAAATTTTTACTCTACTCTCTACAAACAAAAAGAAACAGACACATCATCGATAGACTTTTTTAAAGAAGACATGAAAAAGCTGAGCGAAAACGACAAAAACATATGTGAAGGACTTTTAACCGAATACGAATGCGCAAATGCTCTTAAACAAATGAAAAACTCAAAAAGCCCAGGATCAGACGGTATATCTGCAGAATTTTACAAAATATTTTGGAGAGACATAAAATCATACTACGTAAAGTCAATTAATTACTCCTTTAAAAATAAGAATTTAACAGATCTCCAAAAACAAGGTCTTATAACACTCCTCCCCAAACCCGATAAAGATTTGTCTCATTTGGCAAACTGGCGACCCATTTGTCTATTAAACATAGACTATAAAATAGCAACAAAATCCATAGCTAACAGAATAAAGAAAATCCTGGAAAATTTAATTGACAATTCTCAAACAGGTTTTATAAAAGGAAGATATATAGGTGAAAATATAAGAATAATAAGCGATATCTTAGATAACACAGATGATCTTGACTTACCTGGAATAATGTTTTTTGCAGATTTTGAGAAAGCATTCGATAGCCTAGACCATAAATTTATGATGAAATGCCTAAGGCATTTTAATTTTGGAAATGAACTCATCAGATGGATTGAAACATTCTATACGGATTCAAAGAATGCAATTCTAAATAATGGACACATCACAGAGTTTTTCAGAGTAGAACGAGGGGTAAGACAAGGGTGTCCTCTATCCCCGTATCTATTTATTATATGCATTGAACTTCTATCGAACGAAATAGAAAGCAACAAAAACATTAAAGGTCAAGTAATAGCAGGTGAAGAATTAAAAAGAACCATGTTTGCGGACGATGCAACTTTTATAACTGATGGTTCCAAAAAGTCTTTTGAAAACATTATACACACGCTGGACAATTTTAGCTATATCTCTGGTCTAAGATTGAATTCTACTAAATGCTACTCGTTACGAATAGGCTCTACAAGACGCACAAACACAGAATACTGTCAAAACAGAAAATTTACTTGGACATCGGAAAAGACAAAAGCACTTGGCATAATTTTTCACACAGATAAATCAAAGATGATAACAGAAAATTAATTTTGCAAAGAAAATTCAAGAATTTGATTTAACATTAAACCGTTGGAAACATAGAAAATTAACACTCTTTGGAAAAATCACAGTCATAAAAACGTTTGCACTCCCAAAAATATACCTCCTTAGTACTCTTCAAAACCCCGCAGCAGAAACATTAAAAAAACTAACGAAAACAATGTATGATTTTCTTTGGGACTCGAAACCCGACAAAATAAGCCGGCAAACCATCAGACAAGATCCTTTGATGGGAGGTTTGAAAATGATAGATCTAAACCTTTTCACCAACGCACTAAAATGTAGTTGGGTAAAAAGAATTATAGAAGAAAAAAACAATGGACGTTGGAAACAGAAATATGTAAAATGTTTAAACAAATATGGCGGAAAACTTATTTTCGAAGGTGAACTAAATAAAACTATCATTTCAGAAATGTTCAAACAAAATACTTTCTTAAAAGAAATCATGATTGCATGGACACAAATAAATGATGACACAAACAGTACAAAAATAAGCAATAGAATTTTATGGAACAACAAAAACATATTAATTCAAAACAAAACTATATTTAGAAAGCATTGGTTCGAAAAAGGAATAAAACACATTAGTGACATATACGACTACAGAACAAATGAATTTTATAAGTTTGAAACCCTAAAGGACCTATACAATCTAGCTGAAAATGAGATTTTCTTTTATAACCAACTTAAGTCCTGTATACCAAAACAATGGAGAGATAAATTAAAACTAGAAAATATAAATGATGCAATACAACCAAATGAAACCTTACTGCAAAAGCTGCAAAAAGCTAAACAAACAAATAAATTCTTATACAATATTCAGTTAAGAAAGCTGAAATTTGACAAGCCAAAACCACAAGAAAAGTGGGAACAGGACTTAGACAATACAGAAATAAATTGGATAAATACCTACAAAAACATATATACCGCTACAATTGACACTTCTCTCAGAAGCTTCCAGTACAAATTTATAAATAGAATTATTCCAACAAACACATCACTGATGAAATATAATATCAAACAAAGCAATATATGTGATCTATGTAATATGCAGGTAGAAACAATAAAACACCTATTCTGGGAGTCAATCATGTACAACACTTTTGGAATAACTTATCTAATTGGTTAGAAAATATGAACATGAGCATAAATATAAATTACCAAACAATCACATTAGGAATAATAAGCAACAGAAACAATATGACTGACCATGCAAAGAATTATATACTTATAGCAGCAAAACAATACATATTCCAAACAAAAAACAATAAAGAATTACCGACTTTCAAATATTTCAAAAATACCCTAACACGAAAAATAAATATTGAAAAACAAATAGCACAAAACAGAGATAAACTAGAAATACACAATTTAAAATGGAGACCATTCCTAGAACAGACATAAAAACCTTTATACATGTATATATATTTTTTTTTTCCTTTGAAAATATTATATTAAAAAGATTTAGACTGGTACTGTAGTCCAAAATTAGAGTCAAATTTCAACTCCTTCGCAAACAAATTTCCTTACTCCTCTCACTATCCCTCTTTTCTCTCTCTCTCTCTCAAAAAAATTTAAAATTTTCATCTCATGTGTATAAATGTATGTTATGTAATATGAAATTGTAGCATGAAAACTGATGAAATAAAATTCATTACAAAAAAAAAACATTTAAAGTTTTAATAGTACCTTGCTAGTACATGTAGTAAATTAATATATTTATCACAAAACTTGCGGTATGGGAATGGAATAAGGCCATTATACAAATATCGTAATCAATAAGTGAAATATCCTTTTTTTTTGGGTCCGGCTAAACCTTTCCGTCCATAAGCGCTGCATGTAGCGGGACACCGAACGACGTCATGTTTTGGCGGAAAATCTACGATTATATAGGAGAAATACTACAAACTACGGATTCGCTTGATTTAATAGGTTTAGAATAAAAAGGTTTGGCAGCAAGTTTTGATAATATTGGTTGCACGGGCATACCTGGCCAGATCGAACCGCCGCTGATAATTCTCTCGCCTTACGTTGAGCCCTCCTCTGCTGCGCCAGACCGATATGTTCCTCCTTATACAGTTCTGCTTTCTCCTTGTTGTAGGGGTGTCAGGTTTTTTCCCGATTGTCTGACCCTTAGAGGATACTTTTAGCACATGCTTTTACATGTCAGGGCTGCCATTTCTCCGGATTTTTCCTAAATCTCCGGATTTTTTTTCTTGTACATGGTAGCTTAAAGCAGGCTGAAAGTAAAGCAGAATGCGCCTTCAGGTGCATTCTGCTTTACTTCCAGCCTGCTTTAAGCAGCCACGTGTCAACAAAACTAGAAATAGACGATGGGGTAAATATACAATTCGTAAAATCGCACTTGAAAAATGCAAAATTGGAAATCTTAGGATTTTTCATGTCAACTTATGGCAGCCCTGACATGTACCACATTTTGATCAATTCAATTCAATTCAAATTTTATTGGCATTAAACATATACAATGTTCATAGCCATATAGCATATAAACATTCTAAAGTATTAGATCAGGAAAATATAATTACATTAGCAAGAGAAAAGTATGAAAATATATATAAGATTTTTGAAATTTTGAATTTTATGGTATACAGTATAAGATAATAATTCCAAATGAAAATGAAGTCAATCAGCTGAGTCATAATAACTACTAGTCAATATACAAAAGTAAATATTTAGAAAAGTATATTGTAAAATGAGTAAACCCAGATCAGATGGCTTATTCCAAATCCCTCTGATCTGGATAAGCACCTTTTGCAAACTATAACTTGCTTGTTCTAGTAGATAAGTAAAGACATACATGTATTTATAAATATTCAACCGAGGTAATGTAAACGTGGGTATTAGCAACATACATGTGTAAAACAATATTAACCACTTCACTGCCTTACCCCAAGTGCGATGGTTATTTGCAAACAGTTTGAATTCTGATCGGACGCCGCGTTACGCGGCGTCTGATCAGGATCCAAACTGTTTGACCTCATTTCAATATTTCTTAAATCAAAATACCTAAAAAATTAATTTCAGAAATAAAAGCAGACGAAAATTGTTTAAAATTGATGGCGTCGCGGCAGTGAAGGGGTTAATAACTTAATATACATCAGTATGACAAACATATTCTATATTCTATAATAACAACTACATTCGTAAAAGAAGATCTTGATCCGCTCATGTAACATTCAAATTTATCACAGTGCACCCATATGCGAAGCAAGAACAATAAATTGCACGATTTATACGAGCGTTGTGCCAGTGGTTGTGTAAATATTAGTTGGACTCAGCTATTATGAGAAGAAGTCTTATTCGAAGCACAATGGTAGTGTTTATACATGTACGGAATATAATTATTTGTTGGAGAAGTTTACTTAGGGAGTTTAAACTATTCGATAATTCGATATTTTGGATATTAGGAAACCAATACGTTATTATGTGATCTGTGATGATAGTTTATTAGTGTTTGTGTTTAAGTGAGTTAACATACATACGTTTGGATTTAGCAAATATTGATTGGATTTAAAAGGATTTTAACATAAGCGGTAAGTGGATGCTTTATTTAAGTTGCCTTAACACATTGTCGCATCTATGCTGTATAGGGGGTGGGATGGGTGGGTGGGGGGGGGGGAGGGGTCTTATAAATGCTGTACCTGTACATGTGGCTTTTATCATAAGTTTGTAGGTGGTTTCGAAATTATTGTTGATATCTCGGTACTTCATCGACTGTAGCGAAACACCCAGATACTATGATCTATAGTGGATCACTACATCAATGTGTTGGCTCAAGCTCTCAAAACATTAGCTTCATATATATACTTAGCAAGTTTTTTCAAATTTGAAGTCTGTTGTGTGCTTAAAATTGCTTTGAACTTATTCATATTAGGCCAATGATTATAGTATTTTGGAAGAATGTTTGATCTAATATCTCTATAAAAAGGACAAACTAAAAGGAAATGGTATTCTGTTTCAGGAGTGTTCATGTTACACTTTGTACATATCCTCTGTTCTCTTGGTATATTTCTATACCTACCTTCTTCTATCAACAGTTTGTGAGAAGAGCATCGGAATTTCGTAAGGGCGGATATATGGCTCTGGATTTTAACACTAGTAAAATAATGTTCCAGTTCAAAATTAGTTTTGATTAATTTATATGTCTGAAGTTTAGGAGAGTTCCTTAAGTCAGAGAACCACTGTTGTAGGAATTGGTCATATAAACTTCTTATCATACCATCTACTTGTAATTTAGTGACATTCTGTGTATCCCATAGGTAAGAAAAACCAAGGTCTTCAATCAATCCTTTCACATTATTGGTCCAAGAGTTAATATAGACACCGTTTTGATTTTTCATGTACAATAATTTATATTGAAGTGAATGTGGTGATTTTATAATTTCAGACCAAGTTTTTAAAATTCTACTTTTTCTTATTAATTGTAAAGGAACCCTGCCAAGCTCACCATAAACACATGCATTTGGTGTTTGTTGTTTTACCCTTAATATCTGCTTCATGAACTTAAGATGAAGTCTTTCAATGTCCGGTGACTTATGGAATCCCCATACACTACATCCATAATTCAATATGGGTGCTATCATGCAATCAAAAAGTTTAATCTTCTCTTGGACATTCATAGAAATATTGTCAAATAAAGAATTAAGACCATATAGTGCTTTAAGTGCTTGTTGGGATAAGGATTTTTGAGCTTGATAAAAACAACCATTAGAAGATAGTGTCATACCAAGGTATGTGAATTTCTTAACAATATTAAGAGGTTCACCATTATATTTCAATTCAACATGTTCAGCCTTATTACCCTTTTTGAACACCATAGCTACGGTTTTGTCTGTATTTACAGTTATGCCCCACATATTGCAGTAGTGATACAGTTTATCTAATAGGCGTTGAAGTTCATCAGCTGTGTAGGTGAATAATACTGTATCATCAGCAAACAATAAAAGAAATAATTTTGTTTCGTCAAGGGTAAAACAGGTTAAATCTTCACTATATAAATTGTCATACATATCATTGATAAAAAAGAGAAATAACAATGGTGAGAGTGGCTCTCCCTGTTTTACGCCTGACTTACTTTCGAAATACTCAGTGTAGCTACCCTTGACTTTTATACAGGATTTAACTTTCTCATAGATTTTTCTTAACATGTTAGTGAACTTTGATGAAATTCCACTTTTTAGAAGCTTGAACCAGATGCCATTTCTATAAACTACGTCAAATGCTTTGCGAAAATCCACGAAAGCACAGTATAGTTTCTTATTGTCATGGTTAATAGTTTTATCAATGATAGAATTTAAAACAGATATACAGTCAGCTGTGCTTTTACCCTTTCGAAAACCATATTGATATTCATTTAATATATTATTATCTTCAGACCACGTACGTAACCTGGTATCTAACATGATAGAAAACACCTTTGAAAATATGCTTGTTAGTGTTATTCCTCTATAATTGTTTACATTACTTAGGTCACCTTTTTTTGGTACAGGTACTATAACACCCTTTGTCCAGCTATCTGGATATATACAGTTTACATACATATAATTGAACAGTTTACATAATAATGGAGCAAACAATTCACTGCTGTCTATGAACATTTCAGCAGTGATTTCATCTATCCCGGCACTTTTACCTCGTTTAAGAGAACACATAGCTTTTCTAACATCATCTACCTCAAAAATCTTGTCTAGTTCTTCAACAGAATTGCTTGTATTTGAATCTAATTCTACCTCAATGTCATTATTATAAAATATATTTTCATCATCAAACAGGTTTTTAAAGTGGTTAAAAAAATCATCCTTTGTAATATTCTTAGCCATTTTATTACGTAAATTACCCTTTGATTTTGCTTTTCTTATTTCGGACCAAAACTTTTTTGGATCACTTTTAGCCAGTCTATGTAAATTTTGGCGCATTTCGTTGTCATATTTCGCTCGAGCTCTGCGCTTAGCATTTCTGTATATTCGTCTCTTTTCAATCAATGTATATCTATAATTACCATTTGTTTGTCTTTTGTAAACCCTATTAGCTAATTTTAAATCTTTTCTGGCTTTCTCACACTCATTTGTAAACCAGGGACTTGGACATTTTCTTTTGGACCTTTTTTTTGAGTTAACTATTTTTGTTTTTCCAAATATAGAAAATGCCTTTTCATGTAAAAACTCACTAAATTTTTCTATGCCTGAATCTACAGAAGTGTTATTTGATATAATATTGTCGACAAATGATTCAAAAACATGTAGATTATTTTCAATACAATTGACATAATCAGCAATGTTTTCTTTTTCCCAATTTAATTGCTTAATAGTGTTCGGTGGTTTATACATATTTTCTGAAAGTTTAGATATGTTTATACATATTTGAAACTCTATAGGTACATGCGGTGAGCAAGAGTACAAATCATGAACTATAAAATTTTCAACATTGTTTGTCATATCATAAGATGTCAAGACATAATCTATTAGGCTACATCCCTGTGTAGAATAGTAAGTATAACTTCCAATACCAGCATCGTCCCCTACTCGGCCGTTCAGTATTTTAAGATCACTACTTTTACACAAATCGAGCAATTTTAAACCTGATGTGTTTATGCATTTGTCCATCGAAAATCTATAAGGGACATCATTTTCCGAACAAACATTTGTTTCATCATTCATTACAGGGATATACCTATCAAAATTATGGGGGTCATCTAGAATATCACTTCTTTCACCGCAACGTGCGTTGAGATCACCAACTATGAAAAGTTTTCCAGTAGATTGGTATTTTCTAATGCTGCTCTCTAAACATTCGAAAAAACCAATACTATGTGATTCAAAATATATTGAGTTTGAGGGGGGTATATACGTGAAACAAATCAAAATGTCATCTTCCATACTAAAAAAATGTCTGCAAAGTTTTATCCATAAAAAGCCACTGCTATCTTTTTCAACTACTGAAATACCTTGACTTAAACAAGATTTATAAAAAAGGCAAATTCCACCGTGCCCGCGCTTACTCCTTTTCGTGAGACTTTCAGGTCTTGGAACACATATGGATTCAAAACCATCCAAAACAAAATTGTTAGGAGATTTTTGCCAGGTTTCACAGAGAAATATTAAGTCGAACTGTTCTGTCAAACTTATAAAGTCTTCATCGTTTATACAGGAATTTAGCCCTTCAATATTCCAAGATGCAATTTTTAGCACATCACACTCTTCTCCGTCCCCCTATTGGGGAACACTAGAGGCTGAAGGAGTATACAATACATTGTTTATATAGAGCTTGTCTCTCACTAGCGTTGCCCTGTTGCCATCGGCTCTAGCCTTGATCAAAACTGGAATAAGTTCTTTTCTACGCTCTTTCACTTCTTGTGGAAATTGCTCTGACACATTGAATTTGCTGCCGCGTAGGTTCACTGATTTCAGAGCTGTTTGCACAAGAACTTTGGAATTTGTGTCTTTAAATTTAGCAACAATGGGCCTGATCTTCCCAGGGATAAATTTACCAATTCTATGTGCTCTGTCAATGTGTATTTTGCTTGCTGGATCTTCGATTTTTAACACTGCTTCACAAAAATCAATCACATGTTTCGAACAATCTTCAGACTGGAATGATGTAGCGTTGGGAGGAAAAGTACTCGCTTGGCCTCCTGATGCTGCTTCATTTGCTGGTTGGTTTCTAAGTTGCTCATCAACACCAAAAAATAGCAGGTTGTCGCGCATGGACCGACATTTTAGATCGAGGACGTCATCTGTGAGGGATTTATTTGTAGCTTTCAGCTTTGTGTTTTCGTCATTCAAGGATGACAATTCTTTTTGTATTACTGTAATCTTATTACTGTTTGTGTGTGTTTCTACTGTGATCGTAAGTTGTTGCTAAAGCTTAGAAGGAAAGGTGAAATCCGGCAAATTGTAATACATGTAGTCTGTTTTAAAACTAATTGCATTGGAATCGTAACACAATCACATGGTTTATTATATCTTCATATAACACAATCACATGGTTTATTATATCTTCAGATAACACAATCACATGGTTTATTATATCTTCATATTTCTTTTTTCTGAATGAAATATAAGGTGACCGATTAGAAATGTTGTTGAGTTTATAATAAACAATTCAAAACGTGAATGACGGATACAGTTGAGAAATGCAATTTTCTTCGGTTGATTGAAATAAATAAGAAGAATATTGATTTCCCTGTACTGGATATATAATGTCTGATAGGTGACTATCGAAGCACGTCTAACGCGTCACATTACTTTTAACCCTTTCCCCCAATAGAAGCGCCTTTTAGCGAATATGATTTATTCCTCCGCTGAAGAAAATAGTTCCAATTCAATCAGTTATGAATATCTATTATATATATAGGTAATATTTGTTTTATATTCTAGCACATGATAGCTTAAAGCAGGCTGAAAGTAAAGCAGAATGCGCCTTAGGGCGCATTCTGCTTTACTTTCAACTTGCTTTAAGAAATCACCTATATTCAATAATAGAAATAGACTATCAGGTACAAGGTTATGGCACCGTCTATGTGCTTTGCTGCATTTCATAAAGAGAATAGAAATATGTTAAAAGTCAGTATTGTATCATAGTAATGGAAGATAGTCAAAGGAAACCGTTAGTCTCTCCCAATGAACGGGTATATAGTGAACCGCTCTAAACCGGACATGTGTTGGGGCAACATAAATTTCCGGTTTAGAGGGGTTTCCAGTTTAGAGGGGTTTTAACCCATTGCCTGGTAACTTTTTCTAGTATGGAAGATAGATTACCACTTAAAGCAGATTGAAAGTAAAGCAGAATGCGCCTTAATGCGCATTCTGCTTTACTTTCAATCTGCTTTAAGCTACCATCTACAAGAGTATAGAAAATATATCTGATGATACATATACATGTATATTCATGAATGTATAATGTGCGTATCCATAGTGTTATATTACATAAAGAAGGGTTGGAAACGGGGCTAAACTTTTTTCCGGTTTAGAGAGAATTCTGGTATTTAGAGGTTCCGGTTTGGAGGTATTCCACTGTATACTCAATTAATCAAGTCATTTGCAAATAGCTATGATCAGAAGAAATATAATATTCTTTCCAAAAACACGTTCTTGATTAAAATCACTCAGTCCATTGTGAATCGTGTTTGGCCAAATATGCCGCATCTATTCAGGACTTCAAATGTTTGTCCCTCATATTTGATAGACCGTTAATATTTTCTAGAATATTTCAGTTTGTAGATGATACTGCATTGCATTTGGTTTCGTTTATCTTTCCCACAGTTTGCAGTATAGAATATGTATACGTATGGTTACATAAATAAGTTTAAAAAATAAAGCAGAATGCTCTTTGCTTCAAACTTGTTTAAGGCTACCATATGTTTGTACATTGTATATAGGAAATATTCTTATGGTGCATATTCATTACTGTATTAAGTGTTACTGTTTTCTTTGTCGGGGGATCAAATTAAACTGAATTGTTTAGGCGTTTAAAGCGAAATAAACGACAGAAAGTGATCGGGAAATTTACCATGAATAGATAGATTAAACGCCGAATAAAATTCAGTTCATTTCCTAAATACATGCAGCTTGCAGTGAAGAAAACGATTAATTCCTGTTTAAAACAAACTTCCCACAAAAGCAAGAAAAAAATGAAAAATATGCCAGCTTTTTTAAATCTTCTTGTGATAAAGTTTAATCTGATGGGCAAACAATTTGGAGCCTGATCAGACGCCAGATCGTCCGGCATCTGATCAGGCTCCAAACTGTTTGCAAAGGACAAACGAATTTTCACATTGATTTGTTTATAGAACAATAAGAACATCTTCTATAGTGAAACTACTTTAGTACGACCACCAAAACATGACTACTTGATATTTCTGTTAAATACTTTGACATTGCTTTAACCAGCCACCTGCATTAAACACTAGAAAACTCTAACAATTGTGTGGTTTAATGGTACATTGTATTCGGTAGACAGCTGACGTCGTATTGTACAGTGGATACTCTGTTATTCTTTCCCGTTTAAACGCAAACGTACGCAAACGCAAAGCACTGAAACGTAGAAAAGAACAATTTTTGGACAATTCTGATATTTCATGTTTATCTTGGTGGCAAACAGTTTGGAGCCTGATCAGACGCCGGGTTACCCGGCGTCTGATCTGGCTCCAAACTGTTTGTAAAAGAAAAAATAGTTTTAGCGTAAACGCGTTTATCGGGAAAGAATAACAGATTCTCCACTGTATTCTATAGGCCAACAAGCTGTTACCTCTATTAAAGCATAATGACTGTCAATAGATATATTGTAGCTATGTTAGAAGGTGGGTATATACAAATGTAGGCACTGGAGCAGTTAAGATTATGAACAATGCACATTTTGCCAGCCACATGTATTTGTGACACAGGTGCGTGTGAGTATAACTAATTATTCCTAAATACGTTATCAAATACAATACAAACATGAAAACCATGTCAATTAGGACCGCTTGAAGCTTGCTTTCAGTGGACGAGACGTTATTCCAGAGACATAAAATGTTTGTATGTCTCTGGTTATTCAGTCCCAAAAAACGGGTTTATGCGAAAATACTTATGTTTACTGGGAACACTGTTGGGCCAGATCAGACGCCCGCTTTTAAAGCAGACCTCAGGATCAACACTGTTTACACTCAGGTTAAAATAAATCGTCAATAAGTCGTAAAAGGGTGTTGTTTTAGGCATTTAATTGCATTGCGTTTCGTTTTGATTAACCCTTACACTGCCAAAATTTTCGTGAAAGTTTTACTCCTTCACCGTTTCATTGTTGTCTGCTTCATATTTGTTGTTTGCAAGATCGTTTCAAAGTTAGACTCAATGTTGTATGACTTAAAACATGTCGATACGAGTGCTAGTCAAACAGTTTAGATCCTGATCAGACGCCGCGTTACGCGGCGTCTGGTCAGGATCCAAACTGTTTGCAAACGCGCTTTTAAGTGGCATTGAGAGTGAAAATGTTAAACGTTCAATGAATAACGTGTTCTGCACTGCACTGTACAGCACAATTCTAATAATCATAGCAATTAGAACCATACTAAACATGCCTAGATTTCGGTGATAAAACCAGGCGGCTGTTCAGAGAGAGAGATGAACGTTAGGGAGAACAACGCAATCGGAAAGCTTCCAAATGAAATGGCATTAGCTGCAACATGTCTATGGTAAGTCCCTTCTAAGGGCCCGTTTCATAAAAACTTCCTACGACAAAAACGTTCGTAAGTCCAAACTTTAATATGCATCGAAATTATCTTCATCTAATCCTGTCCTGTGGCAACTCTTTGGAATCGTCTTTTCAAGACAATTCCAAAGAGATATCACAAAACAGGATTAGATGGAAAAATAAATAATAATTGAGAATTTTACAATCTGATTTACGACCAAATTTGTCGTACGAAGTTTTATTAAACGGGCCCCTGCTGTTAATGAATGGGCACAATATCCCGTCTACTGTACATGCGCAGATCAACCGCTTTTTCTGAGAAGGGGTTGGTATTGCCACCGAGAATATTAAGCATGCTCGTCTATAGTTGAGAGTAGAATCTACGTTATTGTTTTACAATTAAACCTGTTTATGCTGAAACTATTATTTCTTATGCAAACAGCTTGGAGCTAGATCAGAAGCCGGATAACTCGACGTCTGATCAAGCTCCACACTATTTGCTATTTAGATTAAAAGTACATGTAATCATCATCTAACATTTTCAAGAAATTGCCGCCTTGTCCATTTTAGTGCATTAAGGGTTGTGTTTCGTTTAAAAAACGAGCAAAATAAGGTATTCAGTGTTCCATTTTTCTCTTCTTTCCCATTTTTAAAGATTTACCTGGGTTGCGGGATCCGGGGCCCTATCCATCACCACAACCCCCACCTGTGGATCCACGCATGACTTTAGTACTTTGACGGTGGTCCTTACATGGTAACAAGATTCAGAGCTTTAACCCCTTCACTGCCTTACCCCGAGAACAGTAGTTATTTGCAAACAGTTTGGATCCTGATCAGACGCCGCGTAACGCAGCGTCAGATCAGGATCCACACTGTTTGACACTCGTTTCAATATTTCTTTAGTCAAAATACCTAAAATTGTTTTTTAGAAATAGAAGCAGACGACAATTGTTTACATTTGATGACGTCAGGGCAGTGAAGGGGTTAAGTGAGACTTGTCTTTAACTACCACTGAATGACGAGACATGTTCATCTTTGAAAGTCACGTGACTGTTTCATTCCAGACAAAGGTAATATATTATATACCTGTAGGACGTATCTGCATTAACGATGTCCAGAATGTGGCTGGTATTGTCTTAATTACTAAAATATGTCTGCGTATCCGTGGTATGAAAACACAAGTTCCACGGTAAAATATAAATAGACTGCAAAGTTACAAGGCCAAACTTAAATGCATATTTTAAAATACTTTTCTCAAAATTAATGCCACAAGACTTGCATTTAAAACAAACGATTACAATGTCCGAATGTATCGCACTGTATCTCACCTATCATTTGTAGAGTTTCTTAAAGAGACTCGCAACCAGATATAGCATTAAAAACAGTAATTTGTAAATATGTGACAAACGCTTATATAAACAGGTAAGAATTAGTTTAGGATAAGAAATTCTGTTTGAAAACATGCATTTCAATAAAAAAGATATTGAGCTCATGGGCGGACATAAGTCAAAATGAGGACACCGCTTGACCCACTGGGTAACGGAACTGTTCATATATCTGGGCTCGATTTAACGTATTTCAGTGGGAAGCGATGAAGAGTACACTTAACGAATCTTCTAACTGTGCACTTATATATGGTACCATATCTCCGGCGCTAATGGCCAGATCGTTTTAAAACTTTGCAGAAATCAAGAAGACATATTTTTGATGGTAATATACTTACTTTATTTAATACAAAACAAAAAATGTATAAATTTGAATGAAAAATATGAAAAAAGTTTGTTTCTCAAAAAGAGAGAGGGGACGTATACAGGAAACTCAGGTGCGATTCCCTACTCGAATTCTCTGATTATTTCAGATACCTAGTGTAAAGAACTGTTAATACATTGGGCTTCGGTTTTTATAAAGTCGTATCTGAAGGAAATGGTCGGGCAGGGGGTCGATTGCACGACCTATGGTTTCGTAGTCGAGCGCGTTACTCCTCGACCGCGTCCGTCGGTGAGTGTAACAAAAAGTCATTAAAACAGTATTTATTGTCAATTTAGTCAAACAAACAATGTTTATTCGGTAACGATTTTGTCCAGCATCGTTTATAACAGCCTGACGTCCACGTCATATCGACGTTACGCATATTTGAACGGCTATTCAACGTCGATCGATCAAGATATTAGTCTAACATCATGTTTTTCGAATGTGCGGCTTTATAGTGAATGCACGAGAAAAGTTTCGAAATAATTTCCAACCAGTTCACGTTTTTCTCGTGCAAATAGAGTATTTTGTCGTTTCATGGTTCACTGGGTCTTCCAACCCAATTTTTTAAAATTGATAACGAATTGACAGACCAATGTCCGTCAATAACCAACACGCAAAACATTGTGTAGAAATTCTTATAAATAACAGATATATAGCGAAAAGAAAAGTGCACAGTTAGAAGATTCGTTAAGTGTACATACAACAATTCGGCTCGGATTTATGTCTTAGCCCGTGATCAATTTCTATAGCACCTGTAGACGCTATGGATAAAACGATGGAAAATAACTAAAAAACTAAGATTTGAAGACATTTCCAGAGGGTGTTTTAAGACTGGTCATGTTTTTCCAATGCCAGATGCACGATAATGCTACCCTTTTGGTTATATTTGAGTATTTTCTTTTATTTTTGCAAATGCACCATCTGGTTGCGAGTCGCTTTAAGATATAAAACCATATAAATAAAACGTTGCCTAGTTATAAGGGGCTGATATTGCAGCAATACATGGGTAAAAGTACATATACATGTACATACAGTTGAGATGACGTTATCCTTGCCCTTTCTAAACGCGTCCGCAATTCAACATATATAGGAAACAGTCATTTTCTGAAATGTCAAATGATGTATATTTATCTGAGTGATGGCAAACAGTTTGGAGCCTGATCAGACGCCGGGTTACCCGGCGTCTTATCTGGTTACAAAATGTTTGCAAATGACGCAAAGAGTTCAGCATAAACGCGTTTATTGGGGAAAGAATAACACCGTATCCGCTGTATAAACTTATGTGTGAGTTGAAACAAATTGACCAGGCAAACACACGTCAGGACGATATTCAGGATGCGGTGGAAACTAGTGGTACTTCTTCTTGTACTCTGTGTGCTGGTTGTGTGTATGGGGCGGAGGAGGGGCCGCATGAGAGGTAAAAATACCCCGGACTGTTAACCCTTTACCCAAAAGCATGTGTCTAGTTTGGAAGACATGTAACCACTTAAAGCAGTTTGAAGGTAAAGCAGAATGCGCCTTAAGGCGCATTCTGCTTTACTTTCAGCCTGCTTTAAGCTACCCTCTGCTAGGATTTATAAAATATTTCTTATGGTACATGTTCGTAGCTGTACAAATTGGAACTATTTTCTTTAGCGGAGGAATAAATTAAATGCGCTAAAAGTCGCTTTTTTGGCCGATTGGGAAAGGGTTAAGTGGGGAAAATGCTATTCTTGCCCGTTTAAACGAAAAGAAATGCCAACGCAATACACTTAAATATAAAATAAATGGCTCTTTGGTTGTTTTTTAAACAGTTCCAATTATTTATCTTTGTCTGACTGGAAAACAGTTTTGAGTCTGATCAATCGCTTGGTAACACGGCGTCTGGTCTGGCTCTAGGTTGTTTGCTGCTATGGACATTGAGGATTTAGGAATAAACGCATTTATTTGGAAATGTTAAAATCTTCCCAATGGTTCATGGCGCAGTTTATGATCCCCTGCCGAAAGGCAGAGGGATACTGTTTTAGGTCTGTCCGCCCGGCTGTCCGTGCGTGCGTCCGTCACGTTTTCCGTCCGCAACTGTATCTCCGAAACCTATAAACAGATTTGGCTTAAACTTGGTATACTTATTTGTCATCATAGGAGGACCGTGGGAAATCAAATTTTTTTCAGAAAATTTTAGGAATTTATGAGATATCTGCCCTTTTTGTGTTAAAAATGCCGTCCGTGCGTCCGTCACGTTTTCCGTCCGCAACTGTATCTCCGAAACTTATAAACAGATTTGGATTAAACTTGGTATACTTATTTGTCATCATAGGAGCACCGTGGGAAATCAATTTTTTTTCAGAAATTTTTAGGAATTTATGAGTTATCTGCCCTTTTTGTGTTCAAAATGCCATATTTAACAGTTTTTACACTCTAGCAACTACAGTATTCAACATATTTTGTTTATACTTGCACACATTGTCTATAAGTATAAGTTCTTGCAGGTTTGCAATTATTGTAAAAAAAGGATACTTGTGACAAGAGTTATCTGCCCTTGATGTACTTAGAAATGCTAGAAAATGCTTTATTTTGGTATTGTTTACATACTAGAGCCTATAAATATGCATGGATTTTTTAAAAAACTTTCTTGAATTATGTATGGCTATTAGTTTTCAAATGAATTTGATAATGGTTGAAAACGGAGAAATAAGTCATGAGTTATCTGCCCTTGATAAGTAAAAAAAGCCATATTTAACTGATTTTACTCTCTGGCAACTACAATTATGAATGGATTTAAATGATACTTGCACACGATGTCTATAAGTAAAAGTTCTTGAAGGTGTGCAATTATTGTCAAAAAAGGATACTTGTGGCAATAGTTATCTGCCCTTGATGTACTTTGAAATGATAGAAAATGCTTTTTTTAAAATTGTTTACATCCTAGTATCTATAAATATGCATGAATTTTGATAAAACAAATTCTTAAACTATGTATGGCTATTAGTTTTCAAATAATTGTTATCATTTTTGAAAACGGAGAAACTAGTCAACAGTTATCTGCCCTTGATGAGTAAAAAAAACATATTTAACAGTTTTTTCCATCTAGAAACTAGCCTTAAATGGATTTTGATTTAACTTACACATGATGTATATAAATATAAGGGTAGCAATTATTGTCAAAATAGGATACTTTGTGGCAAGAGTTATCTGCCCTTTATGTACTTAGTAATGCTCAACATGGCTTTATTGTTTACATGCTATTGTGTACAAATGTGAATGGATTTTGAAAAAAAAATTAAATCATATATGGCTATTTTTTATAGAATGAGTTCAATTATTATCGAAAATGTGCAAATTAGTCAAGAATACTCTGCCCTTGATGAGTTGAAAATGTGTTTACACTCTAGTAAATTCTACAGTTCTGATTTTTTTTAATAATACTTGCACACAATTATAAGTTCTTGAAAGTGTTTAATTACTGTTGAATTTGAATCAAGAGTTACCTGCCCCTGTCATACTTAGATTTATAATGCTACAAACGGCTTTATTTTTTGTATTGTTTAGGCTTTAAAATGTACAAAATTGAATGGATTTTATAAAACTTTGTAAAAAGCTTTTGAATGTTGGTTTTTAAAGACAGGTGATCACCATTTGCCCCTTCCTCCCACAATAAAGTTTGCCACTTTCTTCTGGACAATCGCTGCGGCAGGGGATATCAGCTCTAAGGTGCTTGTTATTAATGGCATCCAGAAGTTAACGAACCCGAATTTACTAACATTTGCAAACGATTTGGATTCACACATATTCTAATCATGATCCAAACCCTTTGATAGTTATGCTGACACACTGAGTGTGTTATCAAGCATTTGATTGGTCAGATTTGAGCCTAGGCTCAAATCTGACCAATCAAATGATTGAGAACGACTTCAGTGTAGTTTCCGGGACCAAATGCTTAACAATTTCCTTACGAAATCAAAGGCAATATGTTAATTTGATGTATGTTAATATAACAGCAAGAGTAAGAATTCAAATGATTAACACCGTAAAGAATGTTACTTTCTGTGTGATTTACAGTGGAGAATCTGTTATTCTTTCCCGTTTAAACGCAAACGAAACGCAAATGCATTGTACTAAAATGCAGAAAATAACAACTTTTTCACAATTCTGAAAGTTGATTTTAACTTTGATGACACACAGTTTGGAGCCTGCTCAGACGCCGGGTCTGTTTGCATTGGAAATAATAGTTTTAGCGTAAACGCGTTTATTGGGAAAGAATAAAGTTTTCTCCTCTGTATTTCTGCTTGTTCAGCGATCCAATTCGATATCGCAAAAATTAAAACCACAGTAATAAACTTTGCTTAAGATTTCGTTTCTTCTAATTATGAGAAATGATATTGGTGAAAACAATATTGTATTTATTGCTATATTTTTTGTCCGCTTTTACATGCTTACTCCTTTCCCTAAAGTTGCAATGGAGAAGACAGTTTGATATGTCTCAAAACTGTTTTCATTGAAAATTTTCGTTTTTGCATAAATACCTGTAAAAGGAAATAACTGTAAGCCCTTTTTTCAGGGAGACTAAGAAAACCAAACAGACAGGCATTTAGGAAAGGTGGGTACAAAACGGTAGCAGATACAGTAGAGAATGTGTTATTCTTTCCCAATAAACGTTTACGCTAATACGTTTATTCTCCCTGCAAACCGTTTGAAGCCAGATCAGACGCCGGGTAACCCGGCGTCTGATCAGGCTCCTAACTGTTTGCCACCAAGCTAAACATGAATTATCAGAATTGTCCAAAAGTAGCACTTTTCTACGTGCTAGTGCTTTGCGTTTGCGTACGTTTGCGTTTAAACGGGAAAGAATAACGTTTTCTCCACTGTAATAACGACTTTATTTATTTCATGTGGATTATATAATTAGATCTACATATAAATAGTGCTCCCTCTCTACAACGACACCCAATGGGAGACAACTAGTGTATGCCTTGTTCGGAGGGAGTTGTTACAGGGAGGTAAATTGGTTTATATTTGCAAACAGATTGAATGCAGATCAGACGTTACGCGGCGTCTGATCTGGTTTCAAGCTGTTTGTCACTCGTCATTAAGTTATTTTGTCAAAATGTCGAATATGTAACTTTGAGAAAAACAGCAGACGACAACTTTCAACAGACAATATTACAGCAGTAAAAGCGTTAGACATAAGTGTCGTATTTAGGGAACTACGACAAGGGTTTTTGTAAGGAGGAAGTCGTTGTTGGGGAGTGCCGTTGTAGGGAGGGAGCACTATAGATACAGTGAAGAAGACGTTTTTCTTTCCCGCGTTTTACTCAAACTAAACTCAACTCAATTTTATTGGCAATCGGCAACATATAAGTGCCATTGGCCACCTAAACCGAACAACAACGCAATACTACAAAATGCTTTAGCACTGTTCGGAACAACCGACAGTTGACGAGATTGGCCGATCGATCTCCGTAGACTTCCGATATTGACCGACATTGGCCCAATCTCATTAGTGGTCCTCAGCCTGAATATTATTTTTATTATAATTATTTTCTGTTTTAGCTCGCGCACGTGCAAGACAGCGCAACAACATAGTACTGTTAGGAGCACCACAGGCTAAACAGAAGAAAATAAGGCCGAAACCAGGTAGGTGCAATATACAGATGACACGGCGTCATAACTTTCTGGTTTACCGTTTTGGCGCTATATTAATCGTGAGGTTTTTACTCCTTCATCGCCCATATTATCGTCTGCTGCAATATTGTTGTCTGCATGGTCGTTTCGAAGTTTACAGTGGAGAAACTGTTATTCTTTCAGTAATGAAGTTATGACTGTTCCTTTACATAGTGTTCGTGTTAAAAACCTCTAATATGGATTAAACATACATGCATAATAATAAAAATGTTCATTTGATATCTAAATTACAGCAAATACATGTATAATGTTATTATAAGAAATGAACTGAATTTTTAAAGCCTTTAAGCGAAATAAACGACAGAAAATTGTCGGCATTTCGCTTAAAGTTCATTTCTTAATTATATAGAATATATATAATTAGGCAGTGATAGAGTTAAACTAAACTAAACACAATGTATCAAAATGCTATTGTTGATACGAATCCGAGTATTAGCATAAGCCGAAATAATAACACAATATTTCACTGTTGTGCTTTATAAGTCTTGTCTAGGACAACAAAGAAAACTTTTGACATTAGAATCTGCATTTTTCATTTGCTCATGTTTCAGTGCCTCCAGCTCTTAAGCCGATACAACCCAAAGCACAGAAAACAAGTAAGTATACTTTACCATCTACGCTTCAAATTTATTTACGTTTCGTTGTATAGTTGAGAAATATAGGATCTGTCATGAGTCGATGCTTAAGACAAGCTAATCTCAAACGAGTCTAGAATTGAAATGTTATTAAGCGAGCCTTGGCGAGCTCAATAACTTTTCTATTCTAGACTAGTTTGAGATTAACTTGTCTTAAACATCGACGAGTGACAGATTCTTTTTCTCACATTACCAACGATTTGAGCCATTTTTCAAACAATATGCATTTTTTTGGAACTCCGGTGACGTCAAAACGCCGTTATAAATAGTAACGTTATAGTGACGTCATCAAAGTGATCTTACACATGTTGGAGATAAGGATATTCGTCATCGTTGTTCGCTATAGAAAACAGGGGTAGTTATGTGAGAAAATGTTTTTGTTTCCCGTTATTAGCGAAATGAAGCGCATTTACGAAATTCTGTAGAAAGACGGCGGTTTCTTGAAAAATGTTGACAGTAAAAGCTGTATTGTTTATTTGCTCATGTTTTAGTACCTCCAGTTCCAAAGACGACAAAACCCAAAGTACAAAAAGCAAGTAAGTATCATTTGACACTTTCATGATCGAAATCACAGGTACTTGACACATACATCTAGATCTATTACCCCCCCCCCCCTTTTACTATACTTCTATTATAGAAACAAGGTAAACAGCGCAATTCGACACCTAGTCTTTACTATTGACTTAAACTGATGCTAAAATAGACTCGATCGCCGATATTCTCTTGTGGTACCCTCGGGAAAGGGTTCATTTATCAATATCTACTTTTTATTTCATCAAATTCCGTCAAATAACGCCACAGTACGTGAATGATAACGAAAATGTGCATCAAAAAGTTTCATGTCGTTTTCACGGTACTCTCCCTATGGCAACGGGCCTACATGTATGTAGGGATGATCTGGTACGTGCTCACAGTTAACGACCTATGCCACTTGAACTCTCACCAAATATTATAAATCATCTTTAAATGAAATATATTCAGTTTTATATAATTTATTTAGATTGCGAAATTAAAAGAAGCTTTTACCTGTATAATTTTGGCCAATGAAATCGCTCCGTTCATTCGACTCATTCCGGTATTCAAAACGGCATTGAAAATGAAATAAGTCTTTCACTTGTCAATTTCGTGCCAAATTACTTGTATATTTCATATAGCTGATAGTGAAGAGGGTCATGTACCGACATAAACGCATTTGCTCTAATGAAATTAGGTGAAAGTTCCACCCGTAAAGGCCGTTACATGTGCAAGCCGACTCGATTACCCCTTATTTTGGGCAATAAAAACTGTACCGTGAGAAAGACATAAAACTTTTTGATGCACATTTTCGTTATAATTCACGTACTGTGGCGTTTTTTACCCTTTCCCGAGACATTTTAAAGGGGGGGGGGGGGGGTAATAGATCTAGATGTATGTGTCAAAATCATTATGAGGTTTCGTCTTCCAGAATAAGGTCAGGAGTCTTCTTCAGACTGTAAGGTTGACCTGCGTTGAGTGATGGACAGCCACCATCCTCCAGAGATAAAATAACTCTTTTTACAGTTTAAAACTATATACAGTGAAACCCCTCTAAACCGGAACCTCGAAATACCGGAATCCTCTCTAAACCGGACAAAAGCTTTGGTGCCGTTTCCAATCCTTTTTATTTTTACACATTATACCATCAACCCGTCTTATTACGTCTTTGGTTTTTTCTTACACTGAAGAAAATAGTTTGTACATTCTAGCAGATGATAGCTTAAAGCAGGTTGAAAGTAAAGCAGAATGCGCCTTAAGGCGCATTCTGCTTTACTTTCAACCTGATTTAAGTGGTCAGCTATCTTCCATACTAGAAACAAGTTAAACTCCTCTAAACCGGAAACCCCTTAAAACCGGACATTTTTGTTGTCCCCACACATGTCCGGTTCAGAGGGGTTTCACTGTACAGCACCCTGTTATAACGCTACGAAGACGATGGAGCCACCCCTAATGAAGCTGTCTAAGGCGGCTACGAAGTTCTCACTGGCATTAGCGTCTGTGATGAGTGTAGGAAGTTGATTCCACTCTCTGATTGTTCTTGGGTAGAAGGACTGGTGGTACACAGTAGATTCAGTACCATGTTGTCGAATTCTTCCTCTTCCTCTGGTAAGTGGGTCGCCAGCCTGAAGTAGGGGGCATGGGTCAATGTCGACATCATGGTGCTTTACCCCTTCACCGGCATATTGTCGCCTGCTTCAATAGTGTTATCTGCAATATCGTTTCAAAGTTAGATTAATGAGGTAGTATGACTGATGTAATTTCAAAACAAGTGGCAAACAGTTTTGATCCTGTTCAGACGCCGTTTTACGCAGAAAATAGTTTGTACATTCCAGCAGATGATAGCTTAAAGCAGGTTAAAACTAAAGCAAAACCCCTCTAAACCGGAACCCCCTTTAAACCGGACATTTTGTTGTCCCCATACATGTCCGGTTTCACTGTAATTAGAAAAAGACATGTCAGGGAAAATATTGATCATATAGTCTATAGTTCGACGCCCGATGTACGCAGAGTTACCCTTTGTAAGATCAGGCTTCAAAATATTTGCCATGAACGTACCGTTTCAGTTTATACGCATTTATTAGAAAAGACTTACGTCTGCTCCACCTGAATGTATGTACATGTATGTTTTAATACAGTGATCAGTCGAATGGGTTCAAAATCAAGAAATGAACAAGCATACGTCGATGGACAATCAGAAGAAACAACAACCTCTACCACAGTAGCACCAGCTACAAACCCTACAGGTAAAACCTCCCCAAGACAAATACCAAAACGTGTCACACCCCCTGAAACAACTTCATCACGTGCAGTAACACCAGAATCAATTACAACAAGGACAGTGTCTGCAGCAGCAATAACAACACATGCAATGTCTTCAGAAAGAATTACAACAATTACAGAGTCTTCAGAAACAAATACGACAAATGCAGAGTCTTTAGAAGCAACTACAGCCGATGCAGAGTCTTCAGAAACATTTACAGCCGGTGCAGAATCTTTAGAAACATCTACAGCCGTTACAGAGTCTTTAGAAACAAATACAGCCGGTACAGAGTATTTCGAAACATCTACAGCCGGTACAGAGTCTTTAGAAACAAATACAGCCGGTACAGAGTCTTTAGAAACATCTACAGCCGGTACAGAGTCTTTAGAAACAACTACAGCCGGTACAGAGTCTTCAGAAACAACTACAGCCGGTACAGAGTCTTTAGAAACACTTACAACACTTGCCAAATCGTCAGAAACAATAGCAAAAGGCGCAGAGTTTTCAGAAACAATAGCAACACGCGCAGAATCTTCACAAACAATTACAGCAGGCGCAGAATCTTCCGAAACAATTACAACACGTGCAGATTATTCAAAGACAACTACAGCAGGTGCACAGTCTTTGGGAACAATTGCAACTCGTGCAGAATCTTCACAAATGATAAAAACACGATCAGAATCTTCACAAACAACTACAGCAGTTGCCGAATCTTCAGAAACAACTACAGCAGGTGCCGAGTCTTCAGAAACAACTTCAGCAGGTGCCGAGTCTTCAGAAACAACTACAGTCGGTGCAGAATCTTCAGAAACAATTACAACACGTTCAGAATCTTCACAAGCACCCACAGCAGGTGCAGAAACAACAACAGCAGACAAGGACTCTCCTGAAACAAATACAACCAGGGCATCAATTCAACAACAAACAACAATTACGGCATCACAAGGCAACACTTCAATAACAAAATTACTAAAGACAATTACAACAGGTGCAAAATTACCAGAAACAATTACAAATCATACAACAACTCCAGAAACAATTACACAATATACATCAGCCCTGAAACAAACTACAATTACAACATTATCAGAAACTACCACAAGACGTAGAATATCTAAAGAAAAGACTGCAACAACTACGGTATTGTCAGATGTTAATTCGGAGAGGACAGGATCACATGAGACCAATCCACCCGAGAGAGAGCCGTTTTATGTCCCTTTAGTGGCATTTGTAGGCCCAATTATAGCTAACGAAGAAGCACCAGAAACAGCCAGTACGACCGAACCATGAGTAACACGTGTAGAAATGAGGCAACTCGTCAGGTATGATTCAAATCATTATATAATACACTATGAGCGTTGATGTGGATAGGAATTTCTCCCCCCCCCCCCCCCGAGGGTATGACAATTCATGCAGGGATGAGGCTTGTTGAGCCCCTGCGTGAATTTTCTGAGCCTCGGGGTGACATTCCTATCCTACATCAACAAAAACGAATGGTGGTTTTTTATCTCCCATTTAAACCATTAAACATGATACAAATAACGAAATAATTGCAGTTTATGTGCACTTTTTCCCCCCGAAACATGCCGTTGCTTATAGTAACGTCATAAGAAATGGCGTTATTTAGTTACCCGCATCATGCAGCGCTCGTGGTTAAGCTGAGCAAACAATAAAAGACGTCACGTGGTTTAGAGGATAGAGTGATTTCCCATTGGGAAAATCCCTATCCTAAATAGGCGAAAATGGGAGTAAAACATATTCTCCGTAGCATAAAAATGATTTTGATATTGTTCGAAGACAATACATTTGAATTAACCAGGCGACAATTCAGATGCTAAGGGTTAAAATAATAATATCTACTTCTCTTTTTTTTGCTTTACACTTTCAGATTCATTTCGATGACAACAAAGCCGTTGAGCAGAATGACGGTTTATCTCCAAGCTGGTCAAGTTGTTTTCCTTAATTTTGAGTTCAGATTAACCCATTTGTTCCCACGATCCAATATATGGGACATAGGCAAACAGTGTACTCTGATCAGACGCCGTATTATGTGGCGTCTGATCAGAGTCTACACTGTTTGCTGATAAGATATTTTTCAATATAAAACAAAATGAAAATTTTGACCAGGCATCCTTTTGATAAAAAAAAATGGACAATCCAATATATAAACATGGAAGAATCTACTGGGCGTAAATGGGTTAACATTATATAGCAACGCAATGTTTACATCGAATTCCTACGGAGTGTAAGTGTAATTAAGTCGTGGATAGTACATGTACATGGACATATTGACGATTAGTAATTAGCCCTTTCGCTGCCCAGCTCTAAAACACTTACATATGCAAATATTTTATATCCAGATCAGACGCCGCGTCACGCGGCGTCTGATCAGGATCCAAACTGTTTGACACTCATGCCAATGTTTCGTACATTTTAAAGATTCATAAAATTCCAACCTATTTTATTTATAAAAGAAGCCGAAATATTGAACCAGACGGAATCGCGACAAAACCTGTGCTACACGGGTTATTACATTGTACAGTTACAACGACTCCCTCCCAACAACTACTCTCCCTCTTTATAACGACCCTTGTCGCATTTCTCTAAACAGGACAATTATGTCCAGCATATTCACGTCTGCAATGTCGTCTGTTTAAAATTGTCGTCTGCTGTTTTCTTCAAACTAACGTACTGGACAATTTGACAGACAAAAACACTTACATTGTAATGACGATTGTTTACATTTGCAAACAACTTGAATCCAGAACAGACGCCGCGTTAAGCAGCGTCTGATCTGGATTCAACCTGTTTGCAAATGTAAGCCAACTTCCCTCCCTATAACGACTCCCTCCATAAAACACACACAATTATTGTCTTTCAATGGGTGTCGTTGTAAAGAGGGAGCGCTGTATTTCATTACTAAGTTTAGCATAATTTACATGTTTATGTACATTAAAACAGTTTGGAGTCTGGCCAATCTCTTGGTAACCCGGGATCTGATCTTGATCCAAAATGAGTATCACTCTGATACATAGCAGGCATCATTTTGCCCATATGATATTTGTACAGCTTTCAAAAGTGTGAATGCTTATAATTATTACTCGTTTGGTTTAGTTTGTTTGTTTGTTTTTAACGCCATCTATCTGTAATATATTGGCTAATTTGACTCGGAGCGGATACAGAAAACCCTGGGCGTGATATGCCCTATCCTGATTATCGACAGTGTTCTATAGTTCTTTTTGGAAGCCCAGTGTGAAGCACTGATACCTTAGACCTCGGTTTATAAAGTCTTATCCGAAGGACTGGTCCGGAAAGTACATTACTCGCACACATAGTTGACACTGTCATCGTGGAGACGATGATTGTAATTTCTCCGTTTAACCCTAACCATGATAAAAGCGAATACTGACGCTTTGTGAAAACAGTGTACATAGACCCCGATCCTTAGGGAGTTGTCTGGTCCGGGTCTGCATTTTTTCCTGATAGGATATAGGGGGGGGGGGGGGGGGATATTTACCCATTTCATAGCCAATACAATAGTTAAGATGATAGATGCTCATACAGTGGAGAATACGTTATTCTTTCCCGTTTAAACGCAAACGAAACGCAAACGCAAAGCACTAAAACGTAGAAAAGTACATGTTTTTGATAATTCTGATATTTCTTGGTGGCAAACAGTTTGGAGCCTGATCAGACGCCGGGTTACCCGGCGTCTGATCTGGCTCTAAACTGTTTGCATCGGAAGTGATAGATTTAGCGTAAACGCGTTTATTGGGAAAGAATAACGTTTTCTCCACTGTACATGCTATAGCACACGGGGCTTGATATATGAATACAGTGCTCCCTCTCTACAACGACTACCAATGGGAGAAACAGACAGTGTGTGTTGTTTGGAGGGAGTCGTTATAGGGAGAGAACATTGAGACTTGGCTTACATTTGCAAACAGCTTAAATCCAGATCAGACGCCGCGTAACGCGGCGTCTGATCTGGCTTCAAGCTGTTTGTCACTCTTCAGTATAAATATTCTATCAAAATGTCCACTTATATGTAACTTTGAGAAAAACAGCGGACGGCAAATTTAAGCAGACATAAAATGCCTTGTTTGGGGAACAACGATCATTGTAAGGAGGGAGTCGTTGTTTGGAGGACTGTTGTAGGGTGGGAACGCTGTATGAGCATACTAAGGGTTTAACAGAACTAAAAGCAAATTCAATTGTAATAAAATGAAGAGAAAGGTGTTTTGAAAGTCTATTTGTTTGAAGATTTAATTATGTAGCGGCAAACAATTTGGGGCCTGATCATACGCAGTTTTACACGTCGTCTAATTAGGCCCCAAACTGTTTGCAATGGAAACAACTGTTTTTGCACAAAATAAAAGTAATTGGAAAATAATAATGTTTACACAACTCCTCTAATTCCGGGCCACCTCTCTATTACGACCACTAAATTGTGTTACAGTCAAACATCGATATCTCGAACTCGCTTAATTCGAAATACATGTATCCGATTTGTCGATACATGGATTGCGTTGTGTCTTGCTCGGTTAAGCCAAACTTACCCATATTTCAAAGTTAAAACGTGGCTGAGCCACGTTTTAACTTTGAAATATGGGTATGTTCGATTTAACCGAGTTTGAGATATCGAAGTTAAACTGTATATTTTATGTGTTGAAGACAGGTCAAATAGCCTTGGATTTAGAGGTCGTAATAAAGAAGGTTTACTGTATGCATGAAAGATGTATTTCGATCCATGTCCGTTTTATTGGTTTATGTATGCTGGTGAAGGAACATTAAAGCTTTATTTTAAAACATACACGTGTTGTCTTCCGTTAAACGCCATTGTGTATTAGGGTGAAGAAGACGTTACTCTTTCCAAATAATAATAATAATTATCACATAAACGTGCAAACTATAGAGGGCCGTAAAAATCGTACGGCCCACTGGGCATATATTTTATACTAATTTTCGAATCACCAAAATACTGTATTACTACGCCGACTTTTATTCAGTTCAGAAAATCTAGACAAAATAAGATCACCACTAGGGATCTAAAACATTTCCAAGTGTCCTAAAACATTATCCCGAGCAGTCCCACAAACTCAGGCTGCAAATTAGGCTACGTAGAGCTCTAGTACAACAATGACTCAGACAGTTTTTCAAATTTAGACGTTACAATGATAATGACGTCGTGTTGCTACATTGTATAACGACGTTATTTTGAAAACAAAACTTGATTCTAATTGTCAAATGATCATATTAGTCAGTTAGAACAGTTTTAAATTAAATATAAATTTAAAATCTGAATATGGTATCGGATAAGTCTTTTCACAACACATTGATGTTGATTTTCGTTATTTTAATTTGATAGGTGTTTTTATCTACGGATGAATAAAACCGAATAACACCTATGACGAATCGTTTTCCTATAAGAGCCGAGGGCAATTTTAAGTGAAAGTAAGATCGTTCGGATTTTCGTGTCATTTGGAGTTTATGTGATAAGTAGGGTATCAAATTCGTGTGTTGTCAGTCGTGAATTTATTCAGGAGCTCTTATATATAAAGGAGCGTGTCACTGACGGTAATCTCGTAAAAGCACGGCCGTAGCGTTATCGCAAATTTTCATGACGCCATTCTATCCAGTAATGGCGGAAAATTCAAATATGCACCATTTTTCTTACCACGCTATGTGAATAATTTCAAGAGAATTGCACTATTGATAACTTCTGTTGTTAGATCTTGGATTGATTTTGTGTAAATAATATTTTTCTAGGCCGATGTACGAGGGTTTAGTAGAAAAAAATACGCTGAAATATTGCGTATTTTCGTGAAAAGCCATTCAGTTATTCCCTGATTTGTTTATGTGTGTTTTACTACTGACCACCTCCTGATCGCCGTGTCATATATTTTATTTGAAACACAAATAAATTAGATAGGTGTTGCATCTTTGAAGTGTAAATAATAGTTTTTATGTCGGTAATTGATGTCAGTTTTGTTTTCATAGCCTTCGAAAATGACTGATTTTGTTCATGTATCTTGAGGTTGTTTACATTATTCATCGAAGCAAAATGATTAATTTTTTTGGTTTGCAAGAGCATATTCCTCGCGATTTTCGGCCAGATGGCTTCTCACTTCTTGTATTTAATACGGTGTATTTTATTTAATACGGCCCCGCCGCATTATATAGTACCGATAGATCGCAAAAGTTCGAGTTTTAGTAATGTGATTCCAAGAAAAGATGGTCGCCTGCAATGACAGATTCTTATCGCACCGATCGATTGTCCTCGCTTCCTTTGGGAGGACAGATGAAAAGACTTTGGAATGGAACATTATGAAGACAAATAAACTTATTAGATTGTAGTTCATACTGGATAGGAACAAGAGCAGGCGTAAAGAGACGGACAGTGGCTTTGTGGAGAAGCTACTGCGTAACAGACAGTGGGTGGGGGTAACGATGATGTTTTTATGACTGTCCTCACCTGCATTGACAGAGAGAGAGCAATGCAAACCTATTGGACCACCACTGTCACTCAACGCTGAATACGCCAAATCCGCATATCGGACAGATATCATAGTCCTGGGCTGGAGAGAAGGAATCAAGGATGGAAGATGTGACTCACAGGCAAACAAAGCCAACAGAGGGGTACGGGTTGCTGATATCAACACTAAAGCAACTATGAGTAAGTGCTCTATCTGAATAATTCCTGTCTAATTTTGTTACTGTGAGAATGCATTAACTATGGTAACCGCCTTGAAAGCTCAGTTGGTAGAGTGTCCGCTTTTGAGGCGGGAGGTCGTAAGTTCGATCCCTGACAGGGCCAATATACTGTAGCAGGAGTTACTTGGGTGTGTACAGGTATCTGGTTGATAATCAATAAGTCCTAAACCGGGTCACTCTGTAGCCAGAGACCCTGGGTTTGAGTCCCGGTCGGGCCACAATTTTTTCAATCAGTCCTGTTACAGTTTGGTGTCGTGACCGTCCGTTGCCTTGCATACCAAGTAACCATGATTCCATGAGTGTGATTCGGGACGAATCTCGGGAAAAAAGGGAGAGTAATGTAGCGGGAGTTACTTGGGTCGGGCCACGATTTTTTCACACAGTCCTGTTACAATACCAATATAAATGTTTTGCTATATATTGAATTGACACAATAATTCCAGAAGACATCAACACAGGGCTGCCACAAGTTGGTCATGAAAAATCCTGAGATTTCCAAATTTTCTATTTTTCAAACACAATTACTTAAAGCAGACTGAAAGTAAAGCAGAATGTGACAGCATGCTAAATTTGTGACAGGTGCCGTCCTCAGGTTACCGTACAATACACTGAAAACGAGCAGGATAGGTTTAAGTTTCATCTCATTCTGTAAAATTACTGATTGATTAAAAACACAGGTACTTGACACATAGATCTAGATCTATTACCAAAAAGAAAAAAAAAGTCTTAACTATCGACTTAAACCAGTGTTTTTTTTCTCCTCTTTGTCAGGGATATTTTATGAGATAAATATCCCTGTCTTTGTTAATGAGTTGGTACCCATTCAATTGGGAAAAATATGCCCTTGAACGGCGTAAAATACTTGATTTTGGGAAAAACGGAGTCTTAAAGGCTTATTTTGGAGAAAAAACGTGCCGTGAAATGCTCATTTTGGGAAAAAAGTCCTTGTTTTCAATTGGGAACGGGTCCCCCTAAAAAACGCTGTAAACCGATGCTAAAATAGACTTGATCGCCAATATTCTCTTGTGGTACCCTCGGGAAATGATTAATTTATCAATATCTACTTTTTATTTCATAAAGGTGTTGGATTGCGTTGTATACCTTGTATCTATAATAGAAGTCTAGAAATTATTTATTCTTTTATTTTTTTTTGGTAATAGATCTAGATGTATGTGTCAAGTACCTGTGGTTAAAACCACATGATTATTGCCCAAAATCAATTTTAAATCAATTTTGACCTCAAATCAAGCTTCAGATTGCTATTAGTCTAATCTTAATATTTTCATAATACTCCAGCAGAGGTTGTTATATCGTTGTTACATCCGATGGCATCTAGTACATTGTACACAGAGGTGATACACACCAAAAAAATTATCCAATTCCATCTCCACGGTCCAACTCGGCCAATATTACAATATCAATGTTTTGCTTTATATCTAATTTATATTGTTTTGCTTTATATTGAATTGATACAACCAAGTCAAGTAGACTAGTTGAGTTTTGTATACTTAACTCAAAACTGTTTATATGTTGTAGAGTAGACTAAATTCCAAATTTCACTAATAAAAATCAACACGTGGTCCCCCAAAATTTGACTAAATGGAGACTGGTGACCAGTTAAAGCAAGTTTAAAGTAATGCTTATTCTGCTTTACTTTCAACATGCTTTAAAGCTACCATCTGCTAAGAAATAGATTGTTTTTTTATGGCACATATTTGTAACTGTAATTTATCAAATTGGTTTCCCTTTTGTGTTTGCAGTCCCACCTTGGCAAGCAGTAAAACAGACATGCAGTTAGTCAAGACAGCCTGCCTCATGTGCCAGAGGGAATCTTCAAATATGAGCAAAAACCAGAAAGTGGAGACATTAACCTTTGCCAACAATCACTATGGGTTTTTTGCATAAGCTCTGCTGTAAAACAAGTCTGTTCTACAAACAGGCGAGCTAAAAAACTTTCATGATCTCACTGAAAGGACACAAGTAAGATTGTGTAAAAAGGACCCCTCATTGGTCACAGATTGGACATAATAATTTGAAACTCAAGTAATTTTACAAAAGCGAGTTAGTCAGCGATTTCTCTGAAATTTTATAAATTTATCAAAATCACTTATAAATTTCACAGTTTACACATCATTTACTAAAAATCAAACACGGTGTCGACTGTGAAGAGTACATTTTAGACACACAGTGTAGAACTAGATCAGAGGGCTACATTTTGTATGTCATGTTGCAAAATAAAGTTAATAGACTAGATTTTGGAAACTGCTTATTTGGGGCAAATTATTAAGAAAAAATGTGATTTAACCCTTGACATTATGGCCTGTTTCTAGCTTTTGAAGATGGTTGATCACTTTCAGCAGGTTGAAAGTAAAGCAGGATGGGGTATAAGGTTTCTTTTTTATTTTCAGCCTGCTTTAAGCTACCATATACTGGGATCAGATGTAATACCGTTGGTAAAAAATCATAACTGTATCAATTAGAAATCTTTTCTTCATTGGGGGAATTAGTAAAATTCCTAAAAAAGGCACATCTATGGAGAAAAGGGTTATCAGGTCCTAACAGGTGAAGACCTGCAACTATTACTGTTAACCATTTCCCTCATAGGTTGCTTTCGATGTTTAAAAGTACCAGGTAGCTGCTTAAAGTAGGTTAAGAGGCAAAGCTACTGTTTTAGCTTTTGGATTAACTTCCATACTGCTGTAAGGTTCCATCTTTCAGGAAATACATGTAGTTAAAAGAGCCAATAGTGCTTTATCTGTAAAAGTATTTCTGTGGTGGAATAGGTAGAGTAAAATGGTGTAGCTCACCATAAATACACCTGTTTATTCTTCCACTAAAA
This sequence comes from Gari tellinella, assembly GCA_922989275.2. Classification (NCBI taxonomy): domain Eukaryota; kingdom Metazoa; phylum Mollusca; class Bivalvia; order Cardiida; family Psammobiidae; genus Gari; species Gari tellinella. Next base: position 6,606,416 of record OV277870.1, on the reverse strand, counting down.
TATTTAGACTAAAAAATATGCACATAAATATTATTTTATATCCTAGCAAGTAGCAGATGTTATCAGGTTGAAAGTAAAGCAGAATGCTTTTTAAGGTTTATTCTGCTTAACTTTAGACTTTAGCATGTTTTAAGTGGTCACCTGTCTTCAAACCTAGAAAGAGACCAAGAGGTTATGGGTAAAATCAAGATAGAAAAGTCCACTTGTCCAACACTGTACAAGACAAATAGTTTCTACTTTATAAGCAAGCCATGTAACTTCAGTGTGAATATATTCATATTTTACTTACATTCATGAGCAAAAGTAAACAAACTGGAAGTATTTGCTGTTACCTATCATGCTATGTACAATTAAAACAAACAAAATATATTAAGTTGGTATTTTTATTATTCTACCCATCAACGGGTTCCAAAACAGAATGATTATTGATTACAGTCAATAATGATAAATGGTTCAGGTTATTTAACCAATTACCCTCAAGCCTAATTTTGAAAATGATGACCACTTAAAGCAGGTTGAAATTAAAGCAGAATGCGCGCCTTAAGGCATATATTATCATGCTTTACTTAAAACCTGCTTTAAGCTAACTGCTAGAAAATAGTTCTTATCATACATATTCATTGAAAGCATTTTCTTCAATGAAGGAATAAATTAAAGGCACATTTATGGGGTAATGGGTTAAAACAGTTAGTCTGTTACAGCACCCATTAATTATGCAAGATTATGGTCTGGTGGTCCCTTAATGAAAATTAAAAAGAATGCTTATAGAGTCTAGGACGTTCTGCATTATTATTCCTGCCATTAGCTGCCACTTGTCTTTAGAGGTCTGCTTGCTTCAGAGATGGGTGCTGGATGACTAACTGTATTCAAAAACTGCAAATCACATAGAACAACTTATGAACCTTGGTATTATTTGAGAATTTTTCAAAATCTATAAATTTAATTGCTAAGTCTAGTCCATTTTTGACTACCGGTATTTAGGGTTAATTTTAACAATATTTATCAAAATGACAAGCAGTGTAGACTCGATCAGACATATCCTTAAGGAGTCCTCTGATCAGGGTCTACACTGTTTGCATGGGACAAGTGTAATCCTGATATGTACATTGTTTGTAAATGACGAGTATACTCGTTGCTAGGGTAAACTTAGACCCTAAACCCTATGGTGTAAATAGACTCAATACTCATTGAATCATTTCTTTGAGACAATTGTAATGACAACATGAGTAGCTATCCCATAATCCCATACAGTCCTACCCTTTACTGTATGTAAGAGCATGAGATTCATGCTCCGCTGTCAAAGCCTTACACTAGGGAAAATTTGGCAAACTTACAGTAAAGTGTAGGACTGATAGAATTTTGTGTGGAAGTTGATTTGTTCATTTTACTCCCTTTTATCTGGAGTCCTGTGTGTTTGGCAAAAGTATGGTCGAGATATGGTTATCCTTTTAGTGTTGAACCCTTTATCCCATAGCCTATTTCTGATATGATGATAATATGATTATCAAAGATAGTTGATCACTTAAAAGCATGTTGAAAGTAGTACATAATGTACCTTAAAGTGTGTTCTGATTTACTTTTGGTCTGCTTTAAGCTGCCATTTGCTAGAATATAGAAATATTTCTACTGAAAAAAAGAACAACAAAAAATAACATGATACACAGCAAAAACGTTCATACTGTATTTTAAGACACTGTTCATTCTTATTCTATTCATTTAAGGGTGTATCAATGTCATGCATTTGGGAAATTTTAAAAGTATATAAAAACATTCTATGGTGGTTTTGTATTGAAGAGCTATTTAAGATGAATGAAAAAATAGAAAAAGTGTACACTTTGGTGAACAACAGTTGGCTCTACGGCCATGTAAAATTTACCCCACCCACTTTCTCTTATTTTGTCCTTTTCAAACAGCCCGCTTCAATAAAATCCATTTTAAATGAAAACAAATATGATAATTTGGTTTTGTGTAATATATTTCCTATCTATGGTAGTCTTTCTTCATACAAAAACTAGTTTAAGAAAAAACAGGCACCAAATGGGAAATTTATAAAGCTCTAAATATCATCGATATGGTACTTTTTTTTTTTTATAAATTTTGTAAGGGGATATCACTCTTTTTACTTTAATAACTCAAAATTTTCAACACTGACCTTTCAATTTCTTTTCATATTTTGAACTGCCTTAGCATTGGCTTTTATTTGGTAGAATATAAGAAAAAGTTTAATACTAGAACTAGATCTATTTCATTTTCAAACTTTTTTACTTTTTTTTCATAAAATAAAAAATCTGATAAAATTATGCCCTAAAACATGGAGGAATTATACCGGTATAATTCATCCATGCCTAAAACAAGCATATGTTTGATATTCAAGGATCCATATTGTTCAACCCTGGTGTCTGCTTTGTCTAAATTTGGTTTCTATATGTGAAAATATCATCATAGACATGAAATAAATAATGAAAACCCAAATAACCATGTTTGTTTTGTTTTGAAATAGATTTTACTGAAGCTTGTACTCAGAATGGGTAAAATTTGAAGAAAAAAAATCCAAATTTGACATACCTTTTTCAAATCGCTGTAGCTCAAAAACAAGGACACCACAATATTTATTTTTTTTTCATTTTTTCATTCATCATAAACAGCTCTTCCAAAAAAACTATGATAGAAAAAAAGTTTAATACTTTGAAAAAATCGCTTATGACATTGATACACCCTTAAGGGCACTTTCTGTCCATCTCCGTTAAGCCATTAAAGCCAATCAATAATGCAATCAGTGTCAATTTATGTATTGTCAGTTTGGTGTGGCAACTGTGGAATTTCTGGGTGGATGAATTGAGAGCCCTTGGATCTAGATCTGCTCTATTTGTTCTAGTAGAAAGTTCTCATGTCACCACTCAACACATCTTGGCAGAATTTTCACACTGAAAAAATACAAATAACAGGAATTAGCTAAGTTATCCCGGTCAAAATATAAAGCTGATCTTGATCTTGGGCAAATTTATTAAATTTGCTTTTCTGACCCGCAGTTTGCAATTATTGCCTCTTAAATCTTTGATCATCTAACACCAGAGAGGCCGTCGGTTGCATAAAACACTTGCAAGTTTACTCGTGAAATCATACATATATTTCATGTGTGTATAATTCTGTGATTTACTTCAGGTAGGCCTATTTAAATAAAGATCGATGAAAAAACTGTAGAGCTACCCGCTCCCCACCAACTCATATAATTTTTGCTTAGACAGTCGATGATTTGAGAAAATAGACGGAAAACTGAAGGGGTTTTCATACGCCCTGGGCGCTTGAACATTTAAACTGTTAGAAATAGAATTTCTCGAAAAGCATATGTGTTACAGCCAAAGAGGTATTTCGGGATTGGTTAAACATAACAATCCAGATCTATATCGATCTATCAAATATAGAGAAATACTCCGAAAATGAATTAAGGAAACAACTAGGCAATTTCCGTAACTGTTCGGGTTCGGTAGTAGTGGGTTTTATCAAGGAGATACATTTATTTAAAAGCTCCTGGTTTTATACCCCTCCTAAGAATCGAAGATAGGAGTCGCATGTAATAGGCGAGTAGATATATCCATTTAAGCGAAACAATACCGATTATGAATCTATGAAACATGTAAGATATAGGTCTGTAATTGACATGGTAGGCTTATTATGATCATTCGACAAGGTCGTGTAGAACTCGTACTGAATAAACAGTCGCATTTTAACGCAGAGGATTGTTAGGCTCTTCACTGTCGGAATGGTGTAAACATGAAGGATCAAAATCGCTAAATCTATAAAGCGTATGCATCCCCCGAAAGTAAATGAAAAATCCTTACCGCTTTCATCTTTGTCAGCCATATTGAAACAGATCGTCATAAAAAAGCGCCTGTGTGATCAGATTCTCGCCCTGACGTCAACATTTAAAGCTGACGTCATCGAAATTATCGATATCGATCGTTCCCGTACTAAATTAGTCATGTGACAAAACAACTATCAGATTTTGACCTACGGCACCGAAATTCCAGAAATCTGATTGGTAAAGAGCGAGTTGCCACTCCCTTTAATTTAATCTCCCTGATTTATTGAACTCGTTGAATAAAATTATATGTTGCTCGCCAAGGCTCGCAACATATTATTTTATCCAACTCATTCAATAAATTCACGACTGACAACATACTCATTCAATATCCTCTATTTTTATTATTATAATAATCAAGACTTTATTAAACGAGAGATTTTTTTATTATTATTAATAATCAAGACTTTATTAAACTAGAGAACTTATTTGACAATGTCAATTTTCTATGAGGCCCTCACAATGACATATATACAAGACAGAAATATTTACAAGGTTACAGAGTACAAAAATCAGTACACTGAGTGTTCAAATCAAACTGTTTGTATCGGTCTAAACAATTCAGGTCATGTAGATATGAACAAGTAACTTACATATCAACATATCGTCGGCCTAACATCAAAACCTCGTATAGTCAGTTTTTAACATTTTACAGGAAACACGTTTTTTTTGTCTAGCTATTTCAAACATTGACAAAATCTCTATAAATTTGAAATATATAATTAAGATATCAAACTATAATATGTCACTAACTGATTTACGACTAAGTATAAAGGACAATTGAGTAATAATTTAATTATTGTTAAATACGACTCTATGACATCACTTTAAAACAAAATTATGAATATATCAAATCAAAATATCGTATAGTCACTTTTTAAAAATGTGAATATCATACATAGCTCAAATTGCTTCCCATGAATGTACATATGTAAAAACCTCGTATTTCAAAAACATAACAGAAAATGGCATTTAAAGGTTATGTAATTCGACAAATTAATAGTAAAAACCTACACTCAAACAGTACCTATAATTCTATTGCTTCATGTCGTTCCAAAGACTGAGAGATACAGACACACCTCACAATTTCATTTTTGTCTGACCAAGTACGATGTTTTGAAATTAAGACTTTTGCACCAATCGGTATACGACATTTCATCAGGTGACTGTTTACAGCCTTTCTCATTGGGATAGAAGTACGGTGAATCTACGTATCTATAGGCGCAATCTTTCCTAAGATTAAAACAGTGATTTTCTGAAAATTAGGTGATACGAGGTTTTGAAATTAGGCCGACGATAGTCTATAGACCATCAAACCTAAACAATTAACCCTGTCACTGCCACTTCCACAATATGTCAATCAAAATTAATATAGTGTAGGGAGCTTCAAGCTTGCTGAAAGCAGAATGCGCCAAAGACTCATTCTGTATAACTGAACCCGCTTCAAGTGGTAACATTTTTTCTTATCTAGAAATAGATTTAGAATGCAGTAACTATTCCATACCATATAATCCAAATCAATACAGTGCCTGAATTTAAAGCTTAAAGCTGGTTGACAGCAAGCACGTAGGAAAGAAAATGGGATGGTTGGGACACTCTTCAATATAGGGGCACACTCTGCATTCAGCTGCGGATTCTTTGATTTTGTGTCAAAAAGTGGAAACACTGACAACATTTTTGTTTCATTTTCTCTTTTGGTTGGGCGCTAAAATTTGTGAAAGAAACAGCGTCTAAAATACGTTTAGTGGATATGGCTACATGCCCATGTGTTTCTTCGTGTGGAAAGTATCGGGGAAAAAAATTAAATACGGAACTATACCTATCACCCCTAAAATCAAATGTAAATTAGTTTATCTTTGCCAAAGGTTAGCTCCACCCTGCCAGGTGAAAAAAATCGGCCTATACCTTGATCACGTTTGTTTATACCGGTATGTATGGGAGAATATCCCCAGGTATTATCCATAAGGTTTGACCTGGCAGTCATCACTTTCCGTCAACTTTCGTTGGTACCATCGGAAGTTTCCATATATTTTATTCATAGATCAATGAAAACTTCAGGTAATATACTTCAGTCGATAATCTAACGCCATTATGTCGCAATTGCTTAGTGGATAGTGTCATTGACTCGTAGTGCTAGGGTCGTTGGTTCGATTCCAGGCACTGTTTTGTAAACGTCGGCTTCAGGTATTTTTTTCCTATAATTATATATTTTACTAAATTAAAACAGTAAACGTTTGGGTAAAGAAAAAACTGAAATAGAGAAGTAACAAAGAATGTTTTCTGCCAGAGAGTGCTTTGCATAACGTATTGTTGCTACAGTGGAGAAAACGTTATTCTTTTCCAGTAAACACATTTACGCTAAAACTATTATTTCCATAGCAAACAGTTTGGAACCAGATCAGACGCCGGGTAACCTGGCGTCTGATCAGGCTCCAAACTGTTTGCCACTCAGATCAACACTAATAGCAAATATTGTCGACATTTGTCTTTTTCTATGATTTATTTCTATGCGTTTGCGTTTCGTTTGCGTTTAAACGGGAGAGAATAACATTTTCTCCACTGTATGTGTAAGCACTTTTCTATCCAAGTTTCCTTAGGCAAGTTCATTGTCCTTTTTTATATACAATTGCATGAATATCATGGTTTGTATGTGTCTACCATAATTTTTTTTTAAAAAGACACATTAAGAAATATTACAAAATAAACTCTAGCCTGGATCGAACCCACAACCCTTACGTTGATAGCGCAGATACATAACCACTGAGCCATTACCGACTGTAGTTATCTTTATCAGATAATATAATCAAATTCAAGTTGTCGTTGAATGGCTTATTTACTACACAGTGTATTGTTGTTCCGGAAGATAAAAATAGCTTAGGAACCGATAAAATCCTGTGCTATAATTATTTTTTTTGTATAGTTTTTTCTGTCTGAAAAGTGAAGCCCGTGCTGTAGCGCGTTCAGTTACCGTATCGATTGCATAAAAAAACGTAACAATTTAACTAAAACGACCTGTTTGCACGATATCGATTGGGAACGGCACGAACGGCCTCAGAGGTAGTGAGCCATCGCGAACAAGAAAAACAAAATGGCGCCCAAATGAATTTACAATAAACAGCGAACAGTCCCGAGGGGGGGAGGGGGGGGGGGGATAGAGGTGAACCCCAATTATCTTTACATAGATTCATGTTAGTATTTTGCCATTATCAAACGCGGGAAAAGACCTCAGAACGCACCTAGAGACTATCTAGGAATAAAAATTTCACGGGGGAGCATACCCCCGGAACCCCCCTAGTAAGAAAGCGTACACTTATTAATTGGTCTAATCACATGTGCAATTGTACATGTAGCTGCCTTATGCAAAACACGCGCTACCGCGTACACACTGTCCTCATACTTGCGACAATTCAAAAAGTATAAAAAAAAATGCAATAAAATAGGAATAGGGTGGTGTTAGAGTCTAACTTAGAGATTAATGGACGACAACCTGTCAACAATTACATTATAATAACCTGGAACAAAAATTTTATGTCATTTTCAGCCGAGTTTTTACATAGATTTATGGCAGAATTTTACCTGTCTTGGACGCACAAAAACGCCCTCAGAACAAGCCAGAGGCTATCTAGGAATCAACCCTCCCCTATCCCCTCCTAGTAAGAGTGAGTTCATAAATTGGTATAGTTACTTTGGATTTCATACGGGCCTGTAGTGTGCTCGATCAATTTGTCCCGAAAAGAAAGTTACATCCAAATAATTTCAAGTAGCGAGTATGTTAATGAAAAAATTACGGTATCAGACCCTATGGTATACTAATTGACGTGGGGTTGTTTTTTGGTGATTTCTTTTTCAAGAAAATATGCAGACATATTCCTTTGCCAAAAATTAAAATTGTCTGTTTGAAGCTTTTCATTTCATTAATTCTTCATATAAATGTCTCCCCAGACCCTCCTTAAATGTGTCTACAGTGTTGTAGAACTCAAAATTTTTCCGGGAGAGCATGTCCCCGGACCCCCTAGAAAAGATATGCCTACACTTTCATTTCGGCCAAGCTACGCCCCTGAATATAGCGCCGTTACTTCGGTGTAAAATGTGGTTAAATTGTGTGTTAGAATCGAAATAAAAACTCATACCATAAAGGCCTGGTGGTTAAATTACTACGCATCTCAACTCCTACCAGTGTTCGATTGCACGATAAAACACTGGTATGAATTTTTTATTTCTTAAATCAACCCGTTTATGCAAAACTTATTATGTCCATGACAAACACTTTGCCATTCAGATTGACTCTTTTGCTGCCAAATTAATCGTGATACTTTTACCCCTTCACCGTTTCTTTGTCGTCTGCTTCACTTTTGTTATTTTCAAGATCGTTACAAATTAACCCTTTCCCTTATAGAAGCGACTTTTAGCGCATTCATTTTATTCATCCGCCAAAGAAAATAGTTCCATTTTATATTGTCATGAATATGTACCATAGGAAATATTTTCTATATCCTAGCAGATAGTAACTTAAAGCAGGCTGGAAGTAAAGCAGAATGTGCCTTAAGGCACATTCTGCTTTACTTTCAACCTGCGTTAAGTGATCACCTGTCTTTATTGTTATAAACATGTTTATTAGGTAAAGGGTTAAGATTCAAATGCAGTATGACTTAAAACATAACGCTACGAGTGTCAAACAGTTTGGAATCTTATCAGACGCCGCGTTGTACGCGGCGTCTGATCAGGATCCAAACTGTTTGCAAGCGCGCTTTTTGGCGTCATTAAGAGTGAAAGGGTTAAAATAAATCAGAAATTTCTAATAATTGTTAGTAGTTTTCTACGTTTTATTGCATTGCGTTCGCGTTATTCAAACAACCGATGCTATATGTGAATAAAGACTTAACTCCATATAGCTGCCATAAGTTGACATGATAAATCCTAAGATTTCCAAATTTGCATTTTTCAAGTGAGATTTTACGAATAGTACCTTTATCCCATAGCCTAGTTCTAGTTTTGTTGGCATTCTGCTTTACTTTCAGCCTGCTTTAAGCTATCATGTACCAGAAAAAATCCGAAGATTTAGGAAAAATCCGGAGAAATGGCAGCCCTGTAACTCATTCACCCTTGAAACATTTTATGGGTAATTCCAATTTCAAAATAAGTCTAGTCCAATTTTGACTATTTAGGGTTAATTTTAACAATATACATGTATTTCAAAATGACAAACAGTGAAGACCCTTATCAGAGAGCTCCTTAAGGAATCCTCTGATCAGGGTATACACCGTTTGTATGGGATAAGTGTAATCCTCACAGGTACACTGTTTGTAAATGACGAGCATACTCGTCGCTAGGGTTGAATGTGTTAATCCATGATTCATATACCTAGATTTTTCACTTCAGAAGTGGCAAAAGGAGAAGAAAACTTTTTCCAACATTTAGGTCAGAGTTTGGGAATTCCCTCCCTGAATATAAATAGGTCATCTAGTATCTCACGAGTTGTCAACATGACCTTAGGTAAAATGTCGTATTATACCCTTTCTCAGCCAAGTTATCGTCTACTGAAAAATTGTCGTCTGCAAGTTTATGCCAAATTCATTTTTTTTTTAAAATGAATAAATAGTTATTCGAGTGTCAAACAGTTTGGATCCTGATCAGACGCTGAGTTTCGCTGTGTCTTTTCTGTATGCAAATTGTTTGCTAATAAATACCATTGCGACGTTAGCTGTGAAATAGATAATTTGACCCTTCTTATCAAAAACAAATAATAGGTCTAAATAGGTCAAGTGTTTCGTAGTCTGGTAATATCACCCTACAACTTGTTTCCAACCTCATTTTGAATGAGTCAATCATAGCTTTTTGCAATGTTTAACCCTTTTCAACCCTAAATTCTGTTGTGGTTATTTATTATCCTTTTGGTCTCTTCTAGTACAGGCATTTTGAACCAGTCTACTGTTGCGTTTTTTTATATAACACCAAGAACCAATGAAAATATCAGACAGTGCAGACCCTGATCAGCGGGTTCCTATAGGAGCCCTCTGATCAGGGTCTACACTGTTTGCATATATAATCAGTAATCTCTACAGAGGGTTGTAGGGTTGAAAGGGTTAAGACATGTGGTCACTTAAAACTGCTTCAGGATTTTTTCTTTACTTTCAGTTTGCCTCAAGTAGATATAATTCAGGATTTACAGACATTACCCCAGTCCATTCATTGACACCCCCCCCCCCCCCAAAAAAAATTGTTATCACTAGGTGTGAAAAACAGGTAACGCATGAGAACATTGTGCAGGCAACGGCTCAGCCACCATAAGTTTTGTAAAGAGACCCTTACATAATAGATCTGAAGGGGGTTTCAATGGGTTTTACTAACCAAACTATCAAATATATGGTACGGGCCTCACATGAGACGCCTGACTGATTCTTTTCCGTCTAATGGGAAAGAATAACGTTTTCTCTCAATAACATGTTGGCGGTATAGTGGCCATTATGAGTCATGTACATCTAAGATCTACTTCACGTGGAACTACAGTTCGAACTGGGAAGTCTGCGGGTCGAACCAACCGGTATTCTGTTGGAGCTATAGTCACTATAGACGACTATAGACCGGATTATAGTTCCACGTGAAGTTGCTCTAATACGTTTATGGAAGAAAACAAGCCCATCATTGGTCAGGTAATGTATGAAACGAATATCTGAAATTCGCATAGGGACGACATTACTCTCCGGTTAAATTTGTCTGGACTACATGAACAATCTTCTTATATATTCTGTGTTCGGTGTTTTCTAAACCTTACACACGCGAACACAGGGTACACGAAATCAACGGCTGGGCTGCCATTTCTCCGGATTTTTCCTAAATCTTTGGATTTTTTATAGTACATTGTAGCTTAAAGCAGACTGAAAGTAAAGCAGAATGTGCCTTAAGGCGCATTCTGCTTTACTTTCAGCCTGCTTTAAGCAGCCACGTGTCAACAAAACTAGAAATAGGCGATGGGGAAAAGGTACGATTCGTAAAATCGCACTTGAAAAATGCAAATTTGGAAATCTTAGGATTTTTTATGTCAACTTATGGCAGCCCTGCAACGGGAAAGTCAACAACAGTCAAGCCTTATATATAACACTGTTGTTCGGAGAAGATAGTGCGGTTAAATACAAGAAACACGTACACTGTACAATCAAATAACACAAGACCTGTGTTGTGTCTTGCGATTTTTTAACTAAAATGTGACCTGTCGTATCAACTATAAAAGGATTTTTTCTGACAGATACAATTCAGGAGACAGGTGGGAGTTCGTACACTTCCATAGCAAACAAAACGGATACATCGCCTATGTAACCTGGAGCAAATTCACGTGGAACTAAAGTCCGGTCTATAGTCGTCTATAGTGACTATAGCTCCAACAGAACACCGATGGTTCGACCCGCAAACGGCCCATTCTAATGGTTCGGCAAACGGTGTTCTTCTGTCGACCTTAATGCGCATGCGCCGGTCTCACTTTCGATTGACTATAGACCGGACTATAGTTCCACGTGAAGTTGCTCCTGGTTAAAGATGGTTGACCTTTATCATGCTGTACATAATACTTGTTATACCTCAGAGTAAATTCCTTACTTTTGATTGGCTAACGAGCCGTAGACGTGAACCCATGTATACTGTGACCTGACAGGGTACGTAGAAATGCAGCTCATTGAATGACAGGTCCCTTAGTCTTTCTCGCAGAAAATAAGATGGCCGACAGCTCGACAGGAGTGTGTGCATTTGATCGTGCATCCTCCGTTTTTAAGTCCATTTCGGCTGAGAAGCAATCTCATTTGGATCTTTGAACAGTCGCATTTTTTTTCTGGGAAAGTTTGACGCCGACGTCTACGAGCGTGACCATTTTTCACTTAAGGGTGTATCAATGTCATGAATTTGGGAACTTTTCAAAGTATATGAAAACACTCTATGATGGTTTTGTATTGAAGAGCTATTTAAGATGAATGAAAAAATAGAAAAAGTGTACATTTTGGTGAACAACAGTTGGCTCTACGGCCATGTAAAATTTACCCCACCCACTTCCTCTTAATTTGTCCTTTTCAAACAGCCCGCTTCAATAAAACCCATTTTAAATGAAAACAAATATGATAATTTGGTTTTGTGTTATTTATTTCCTATCTATGGTAGTATTTCTTCATACAAAAACTAATTAAAGAAAAAAAAGGCACCAAATGTGAAATTTATAACGCTCTAAATATCATCGATATGGTACTTTTTTGTAAATTTTGTAAGGGGCGATAACTCTTTTTACTTTGATAACTCAAAGTTTTCAACACTGACCTTTCAATTTCTTTTCATATTTTGAACTGCCTTAGTATGGGGTTTCATCTGGTAGAATATAAGAAAAAGTTAAATACTAGAACTATTTCATTTTCAAACTTTTTTACTTTTTTTCATAAAATAAAAAATCTAATAAAATCATGCCCTAAATAAAGCATATTTTTGATATTAAAGGATCCATATTGTTCAAACCTGGTGCCTGCTTTGTCTAAATTTGGTTTTTATATGTGAACATACCACCATAGACATGAAATAAATAAAGAAAACCCAAATTAACATTTTTGTTTTGTTTTGAAATAGATTTTACTGAAGCTTGTACTCTGAATGGGTAAAATTTGAGAAAAAAAATCCAAATTTGACATACCTTTTTCAAATCGCTGTAGCTAAAAAAAAAGGACACCACCATATATTTCTTTTTTCATTTTTTCATTCATCATAAATAGCTCTTCCAAAAAAACAATGATAGACAAAAAGTTTAATACTTTGAAAAAAATGGCTCATGACATTGATACACCCTTAAATAGCAACCGTCAGAAACGTGCCGTCATTTACGCTCAACGTCATCTGTTTGGCGCGATTTTGTTACTGTTTACTGAGTAATAGTTTGCAGTATAATAAATTCGTTATACATTTTCTTCCCAGGGTACGTGAGGGTTTATTCCAGGCTGGTAAAATCATGTCAAGCTCGCCAAACTGCTCGGGCGACATGATTTTCATCAGCCGGGAATAAAACCTCATGTACACTGTGAAGAAACTGTATAACTAATATTATTATACTGTAACATGGTGAGAAAAATATGCAGCCAGACCGGGGCTCGAACCCGGGACCCCTTGCTTACAGGGCAAGTGTTCTACCGACTGAACCACCGGGCCGCTTACACAATTCTCTCACCATTTAGTCATATACTCAACCCGGCTACAATACTGCAAAGTAAATTCCTTACTTCTGATCGGTCAAAGAGCCGTAGACGTGAACCGATGTACCCTGTGAGCTGACAGAGTACGTAGAAATGCAACTATTTCATTGGCTGACAGGTCTTGCTTTACAGAAATAAAGATGGCCGACTGCTCGGCAGGAGTGTGCGCCTTCAATCGTGAAACCTCCGTTAAAAATTCCATCTCTGCTAAGAACCAATCGCGGTTTTAATCTTTGAACAGCCGGCTGTTTTTCTTCTCTGGAAATATTGACGTGGACGTCTATACATCCGTTATCCGGATACCTCTGACACAGACAGTTTAACTAACACAGGATAGGATAGGTCCACGTTTTTGCTGAGCATTTAATATTTAAGAAATTCACTGACATAAAAACTGACTGACAATTGAAGACAACATCTTGAGGTACCATCAAGTGAAATACTGTATCATTTGAATGTTTGCAAGATAGTCGTTTTGACATCGAAACGTATTATTTATCTTTTTTACCACAACCTGTTGGTTAACACGGATTTGTACTTAAAATACGAATGCTTCTGTCATATTTGAACCATATTCCAAATAAAAAACTTTTTTACTTAATATGTAAGTATCAATGCATGGGATGCTCTATTTACTTTGTAAAACGCAATTTATTGAGGTGGGGGTATCGAAAATTGATAACGACATACCACAGATATTTGATATCGACAGACACAGAACGCAAAATGCGACGGATAACAACAAACACAGACTGGATATTCCTAATACTTGTAACAGTTTTCAGCACACATTGACCACATGGAAGATTTCGTCGAACAACTTTACAAGACATAGTCCAATCACACGAATTGTTTGACGGATTAATCGTTTATACCTGTTTTTCTGCTGTGAGCTATTAAACTATTAACTATAACACACTCTCTATCTGTCTTTCTCTCTCTCACACACATCTCTGTCTCTCTCTGTTTCTGTCTTTCTCTAATTATCTCTGTGTTCGATATAATATCCGTTACTGAGTCTCACTCAAAAGTTCGCTTTGAGTTGACAAGGTGTTGAGAATACAGACAGAATGGAGAAATATGGATGTTACTATTGAAATGCCGAAATGGATTGAAATTATTCGCTTGAACAGTGAAAACTTTGCAGTATAACAAATTCGTTATACCGTTTCTTCCCAGGGTACATGGGGATTTATTCCGGGCTGAGGAAAATCCTGTAACCCTCTCCTAACGACGCGGGCAACATGATTTTCCTCAGCCGGGAATAAATACCAACGTACCCTGGGAAGAAACTGTATAACTAATACTGTAAAATCTCTCTATTTTTCGACCACCTCCCTATATCGACAACCTCTCTATCATGGCCACTAATATTGTATTAAATATTATGGGTTTACGACAAGTGATTGGATACGGCAAGGGAACAATAAAACAGAGAGCTTTTTGTTTTACTGTCACCTTGCCTTAAGCTGTCACTTGTCTTTTATACAATCAGTTAGCCTTTTTCGTGGTCTTAAAAGAGGTATTACTGTATAGTATTATTTTATCGATGAAAGCCTAGGTACGCACGAGGGACATTTGAAAAGTATTGATAATTGAGCGATAACTTTTCATTGAATTGTCTGATTTTATAAACGAACGACGAATGAAAATACATATTCAAATTTAGAACTTTAAATTGTTAAGAGTAGCTGATAGTCCAAAAACAGATTAGATGTCTAGATTTATTTAGTGGGTACATGTGGTAAAATGGTCTTCTAGTTGAATGTATAATATTGCTGTTATTCAATTATTACTCAAAGTTTTTTAAATAACTAAATGTTAGTTCTCAACTTTATTATAACAGATTTACTATAAATGTCTCGCTGAAAGGTTGATTAATTTGTCAGCAAAAGTTCACTTTTATAAAAATTCAGACCATCCAATGAAATGTTATCGCTCAAATATCACTGAAACCCCTGTAAACCGGAACCTCTTAATACCGGAATTCTCTCTAAACCGGACTAAAGGTTTGGTCCCGTTTCCAACCCTTCTTTATTTTTACCCATATCACAATAAATACGCCTTTTTACTTCGTTGATTTATTCCTACACTGAAGAAAATAGTTTATTCTTTCTTGCAGATGATAGCTTAAAGTAGGTTGAAAGTAAAGCAGAATGCGCCTTCGGGCGCATTCTGCTTACTTTAAACCTGCTTAAAGTGGTCAGCTATTTTCAGCTATTTTCCATACTATAAACAATTGTTAAAAAGATTAAAACGTTTCTAAACCGGAAACCCCTCTAAACCGGACATTTTTGTTGTCCCCACACATGTCCGGTTTAGAGGGGTTTCATTGTACTTTTCAAATGCCCCTCGTATGAAATCCAGTTTAAAACCTCTCTGGAAATTGCAACGAACATGTTCATTCTCAAAATTTCATCATAGATATAAAAGACTGATCTCAAGGCATTGCAATGTTTTTCCATAAAACAGAATATTTTATACAAAATAACAAACAGCGTATAGTCCTGTAGACAGTGTCTACACTGTTAGCCAATGCCTGCTTTAGTATAGGTCGGACTTAAATGGGTTACGGCGTTGTCAATCCTTAATCTAAACAATTTACACAAAGCGGACATGTCGCGATATTCGTTATAAGGGTCTTAACCCAATTATGGGCGACTTCGACTGGTACTACATGTAATAAAGTTACCATATTAACCAGAATGACAGTGATACATCGACAGTAGCTACGAAATGGTACCAGTCGAAGTCGGCCTATACGTAGTTCACATTGTATACATGTCCGGATCCAGAGAGTTCTTGACCTACTCTTCACTCATACTAATATTTGTAAGCAAAATCAGATTTGTTATAAGGTTGAGGACCCCCAATGCAGGGCTGCCATAAGTTGATAAAGAAAATCCTAAGATTTCAAAAAATTTCAATTTTTTCAAGCGCGATTTTCCGAATTATACTATTAACCCATAGTCTGTTTCTAGATTTAAGACACTTGATGCTAAAATCAGGTTGAAAGAAAAACAGAATGCGCTTAAGGCGCATTCTGCTTTACTTTCAGCCTGATTTAAGCTTCCATCTGTTGGAATAAGAATCCGAAGATTTAGGAAATATCCGGAGAAATGGCAGCCCTGTCAATGTCAGTCGATATCGGAAAGCGATAGGCAATTCTCGTCAACTGTCGACCCAATCCGAACCATGCTAAAAATGGTTCGAAACGGATCGACAGCTGCCGAGAATGACCTATCGCTGCACGTACAGTACCGATTTTTGTCCGATCTCGTTAGGGGTTCTCAATTTAAAAACGCAAAATTGGGATTGCTATGATAATACACGCACCTTTCCTCTATATCAAAAAGTGAAAAAGTACATTGAGCCAACTATGTATAAGGCAAGGGACGCCGTAAAGCAGGATGAAAGTAAAGCAGGAGGCTCCTATAAGAGCATTCTACTTTACGTTAACTGGCTAGAAGCTGACGACTGTATTCATCACCAAGGATTAGGAGTTCGACCGGCCCCCTGAGAAAACCATCTAGATCCGAACATGGTGTACATGTAACCAAACCTAATGTGTTGAGTCTTCAGTAAATTGTGTTACCCTAAAAATGGAAGTTAAAAACTTAGGTAAGTACTACGTGCACATTCATGTAAGTTTATCTTTTACTTTGTAGTGCCAATCCGTTTTATGTCCCCGGTATCAATAGAAGCAGAGGCATATAGTGGTTGTCATGTCCGCTTGTCCGTCCGTCCGCTTGTCCGTAGTCCACTCTATGTACAGTTAGGGACAGCGAGCTATTTTTAAATTTGACACTGTCCCTGAGACGGCACCTGTCACAAAATTAGCACGCTGTCACAGTGCTCATGCGTCCGTAAATAGCCTTTTCCTCTAGCATCAACACCTATTTTTCAAATGCTTGGATAACTAAACAATTCTTGCCTTGGACCATTACCAACCATCTGCTATCACCCAACCTTGATTTTGACCTTG
Source organism: Gari tellinella (assembly GCA_922989275.2). Taxonomy (NCBI): domain Eukaryota; kingdom Metazoa; phylum Mollusca; class Bivalvia; order Cardiida; family Psammobiidae; genus Gari; species Gari tellinella. The sequence continues at coordinate 6,589,360 of OV277870.1, read as the reverse complement.
ACCCTTGACTTAATTTGAAATATTGTTAATGGGCTATTTCTTGGTAGATTTTAACGTTTCGTTGCGTCAACACAACTGACTGCACTGCTTTAATACTTGTGTTGCCTTTGACCACTACAAACCCACCCATATTACAGTGGAGAATCCGTTATTCTGACGTCATTCGTGACGTCATACAGTGGAGAAAACGTTATTCTTTCCCGTTTAAACGCAAACGCAAAGCACTAAAACGTAGAAAAGTACAACTTTTGGACAATTCTGATAATTCATGTTTATCTTGGTGGGAAACAAGTTGGAGCCTGATCAGACGCCGGGTTACCCGGCGTCTGATCTGGCTCCAAACTTTTTGCACTGCAAATAATATTTTAGAGTAAACGCGTTTATTGGGAAAGAATAACACATTCTCCACTGTACCTAACCTTGACTTTGACCTAATGCTAATTTGGACTTATAATATTATTAATGGGCTATTTCTTGGTTAACTAGATATTACCGTTTCGTCTGGTGTCAACACAACTTACAACAATGCTTTGATACTTATACAGTTGTTGTCTTGGACCAGTACCAATTCACCCATATCACCCAACCTCAATTTGACATTGACCTTGATCTGATTTTGACTTAGAAAAGATGTCACCGGGGGCATTTATAGCGTTTATTGCACGCAGTCGTGTTCATTTTGCTTTTTGTTAGTGTTTTAATCCTAGTCACGCATATATCCGTCCTTTGCAAACAGTGTACCTGTGAAAAGTACACGTGTCCAATGAAAAAGGTGAAGACCAAGATCAGTGGACTCCTAGCGGAACCATCTGATTAAGGTCTTCTCCGTTTGTCATAGTGCAATACATTGATAAATACGATCCATAAACTAGACTAAATTAGAACTCGACTTTCCCATTTGAAGTTTCATGGAGGTAAGAGTGAAAGTAAGCTGAGCGTTTAACCCTTTACCCTATAGAAGCGCCTTTTATCGCATTTGATTTATTCCACCGCCAAAAAGAATAGTTCTGATAGATACAGTCTTGGACAAGTACAATAAGAAATATTACATATATACTAGCAGATAGTATAGCTTAAAGCAGTTTGAAAGTAAAGCAGAATGCGCCCTAACCCTTTATCCAATAATTTATTTATAACATTAAAGACAGGTGATCACTTAAAGTAGGTTGAAAGTAAAGCAGAATGTGCCTTAAGGCACATTCTGCTTTACTTCCAACCTGCTTTAAACTACCATCTGTTACGCTATATAAAAATATTTGTTATTGTAATTGTTCATGAGGGTATAAACTGGAACTATTTTCTTCAGCGGAGGAATAAATTAACACTGTTAGTATCCACTTACTTGAATGCTCTCCTCATTTGGAGGTAATACAGATCATTTTATTTTATTTTATTTTATTTTATTTTATTTTATTTTATTTTATTTTATTTTATTTTATTTTATTTTATTTTATTTTATTTTATTACTATTACTATTACTATTACTATTATTATCATAACCATTATTATTATTATCATTATTAGTACCTTTTTTCTTTAGTATTTTTATTAATAGCAGTATTATGGTTATGGTTAGTATTATGATTATTATTACTATAATTATTCTTATTATTATTATCATTATTATTATTATTGCAGAACCAAAGCTTCAGGAGCTGATTCAAGCAGCAGCCAATGTCAAACAGTTCGCCCACTGTCCATATAGTAACTTCCACGTGGGGGCAGCAGTGTTGTGTCCAGACGGTCAAATATTTACTGGTAAGTAAAGGTCGGAACAATATACCATTATATGATAGCATTGATTGGACGTTAATCCGTCTTAGAGAAAACAACGGAAAGATGTTTTTCCTTCCTGATAAAGCGCGTTTCTGACAAAACTATCATTTCCGGTGTAAACAGTTTAGAGCAAGACCAGTCGACGGGTAACCCGGCGTCTGATCTGGCTCTAATCTTTTTTCACTTTGATTATAACAAATGGTGAATATATATTTTAAAGACATTGGTCATTTTCTATATTTTATTGTTATGCATTAAGTGTTGTATTTATATTCATTTGATTGTGCAACATTGAACAGCAGGTATTTTACCTCAACCTTTCATTTTTTAAAAATTGTAGAAGTTATCAAACTATAAATACATAACCAGTCGAAATTATGTTAAGAAGTCATCTTTTGAATACATTTGCCGCCAAATTTAACCATCTGATTTAACCATTTTGCAGACGAAATACCGCTATCGTCAGCTTAACTACATGTTTGTCGTCGACAAGTTTATGCAAAATTCAAAATTTTGCAGTTTTGACAGCAGAAATATTGATACGAGTGCAGACACTTCGGATCCTGATTAGATGTCGCATAACGCGGCATATGACTAGAATCCAATCTGTTTGTTAAATCGACGTGTGCCGCCCATGGTACTGAAAGGATTTAGAAGAATGAAACTGAATATAAATGACTGCTTAAAGACATTTCCTCAGTCCATTGATGGAGTCCTTCCATTGTTCTCGATAGGCATGGAAAAGCATACAGCATAAGCTGCTAGAGGGTATACCAATCTCAGTTTACCTGATGAGACCCAGATATACTCATGCTCTCTAGAGGCTTTTCAATGGTTATTTCTAACCAAACTATAAAATATAAAGGTCAGGCCTCACATGAGACGCTTCAATGGATCTTTGCTATCGGCATGTGCACAAGACCCATAATTTTGCAAGGAAATTGTCTGACAAGGCGTTATCACCGACAGAAGATCAGGAAATGTCTTTAACCCTTTTACTCTCAACAAAGTCATAAAGCGAGTTTGCAAACAGTTTTGATAATCAGACGCCGCTTAACGCTCAGGATGAAAACTGTTTGCCACTAGTTTTGAAATTACGTCAGTTATACTGCCTTAAATCTAACTTTGAAACGATTTTGCAAACAACAATATTGAAGCAGACGACAATATGGCGGTGAAGGAGTAAAACATCACGATTAATTTGATCATGAAAGGTTTAATGCATGATATAAGACTTGTAGAAAGTTTTCAGGAGTCTGTGGTTCATTTTTTACAATGTAGAAGATGTTATTATTTCCCGTTAAAACGCAAAGCAATGAAATGTCAATATTGCCAATATTAGTACTATATGTGACAGCTGACATCTTATCTGAGTGGCAAACAGGTTAGGGTTTGATTAGACAATCAGTTACAGTGCGTCTGATCTGGCTGTAAACTGTTTGCAATGAACATTATGAATTTACCATAAACGCGTTTATTGAGAATGAAAAACGTCTTCTCTACTGTATAATACATGTAATATATAACCATGTTACAGGGTGCAACGTTGAAAACGCCTCGTACGGTCTGAGTGTGTGTGCTGAGAGGAATGCTGTAATGAAAGCAGTTTCTGAAGGACACAAGAAGTTTGTTGCTGCCGCAGTGTCATGGTAAGTGAATCACGTACAACTGTACATATTATGTTATTGCGTAGAAATGTTTAGTGTCGAGGTATAAGCGATTCAACGTTGATAAGTTGCTACGTTTTCTTTGAAACTAACAAACAGCCGATAAGATTGTGCATGTTAATTCATACAGTGAAGGCCCTGAGATTACGTCGCATCTGGTATGCGGCTATTGCATTGAGTCTACACTGTCTGCAAGGCAATAAATATGTATCTTAAATGACACAGCTTCAACACTTTATTTTTTTGCAGTGAAATCAAGGACGAGTTTAAAGGTCCCTGTGGTGTGTGTCGCCAAGTATTTGCTGAGGTAAGTCAGATGTAACGGAGCCCTCTGATCAAGGTTTACACTGTTTGCATAAAACAAGTGACCATTTTATCTCTATACTGTTTTTACAAGTCGGATTACGGTATCTTGAACTCGTTTAACTCGAACTATCCGATAGTTCGACATATGAACTGCATTATTCTATGCTCGGTAAAGTCGAACATACCCATATTTCAAAGTTAAAACGTGACTTAGCCACGTTTTAACTTTGAAATACGGGTATATTCGACAAAACCGACTTTGAGATATCGAATGAGAAGCACGTTGTATACTCGTCTCGAGGCGTCAATATGCGGTCCGTCTAAAGACCCAAAACCTCTCCAAACCTCTCCAACCCTCCCCCCATACCACTTAAAAACAACCAAAACTACTTTAATTCCTCATTATCTAATAAAAAAAACTTATAAATGGCGAGGTAAAGCTTAAATAATGGGAAAATTCCAACTAAAATAAACTTTACAATGTTTTTATTTCTATATTTTTTCATTCAAGGGGATAAACTCTTATTGAACTTAATAACACATCTATAAACAAATATTCCCTTTGGTGCTGGTGTTCTGATGTGAAAAATCCTATGATTTCCAAATTTGCATTTTTCAAATGCGATTTTACGAAATCGTACCTTTATCTCATAGCATGTTTCTAGTTTTGTTGACACTCGACTTCTTAAAGCAGGCTGTTAGTAAAGTAGAATGCGCCTTAGGCACATTCTGCTTTTCTTTCAGCCTGCTTTAAGCTACAATGTACTGGGAAAAAATCCGAAGATTTAGGAAAAATCTGGAGAATGACAGCCCTGTCTTCTGGTGCTTGTTTTAACCTGCTCACTCTCAATGACATCATAAAGCGCATTTGCAAACACTTTTTATCCAGATGCCTGATCAGTATCAAAACGGTTTGCCACTTGTTTTGAAATTTCGTCAGTTATACTGCCTTAAATCTTACTTTGAAACGATATTGCAGACAACAATATTAAATCAGACGACAATATGGCGGCGAAGGGGTAAAACTTCACGATAAGCTTGGTCATGAAATGGTTAAGGAAAACATTGGAGAAGACTATTGTTTCCATTTAAACGAAACATCTATTTGCCATAGACATTAATTTCTATTAATCCATTTGCGCCTAGTGGATTCTTCCATGTTTTATATATTGGATTAGTCCATTTTTTATCAAAGGGATGCCTTTTCAAAATTTTCACTTTTATTTTGTTTTATATTGAAATTCCTATCAGCAAACAGTGTAGACTCTGATCAGACGAAGCTTATTGCGGCGTCTGATCAGAGTCTACACTGTTTGCCTACGTCACATATATGGGATCGTGGGCACAAATGGGTTAAAATGTGCTTGGAGCACATTTAACGTCTTCGACACTGTACATGTATGTCCATAGCAACGACAGTATTGCATTCACACATTTGTTTCTGTTCATTTTACAGTTTGGTATGGACATACAGTTGTACCTTGTCAAACCGGATATGACGTATAAGATGGTTACAGTGGCGGAAATGCTACCAATGGCCTTCACACCTGCTTCCCTCGATCTGAAACGAGTGTAGACGTCACGATCTGGAAACGTCCATGCAAAAAAGCATTTTGTAATAGTTAGAGTCTTAATGATTAAGAAGCCAACAAATGAGGGAGCCTGCGACCGAATTTGGCTTCTTAATTATTAAGAAGCGTTGAAATAAACTCTAACCATTTTAGTGTTTGACCCGCCCACATATGACGTCACTTCACTTCATTTACATATTTTTCTCCGCCGACAGATGTTTACACAGCCGGTTACATAATATATTGTGTGTTTTATTACGCAGCAACATGGCGCATGGCAATTTTGATTTACTTAAAAAATGATGGAAAAAGAATAGTTATTCCCGTCTTAATGCTTAATGCAGCACAAAAAACAGGGCTCCAGATAAGGGGGTATTTCAAAAACTAAACTCTTTATTTCTGCTTAAAACCCTACGGTGTCACTACTCATTAGAATCTTCTCGGAGAGACGATTCTTATGAGTAGTAACACCATAGGATTTGATGCTAAAAAAGTGAAAAAATGTTGGATTTGTGAAGTTTACTCCCTCTTATCTGGAGCCCTGAAATAATGCAGAAAACTCAAAAATGAGCTTTCTGCATTATTTTGATCTTGCATTATGCAGACGCCTGTCTTTAGTGTTTTCGCCGCGATTGACGGTTTTGTTAAATACGGTAAGAATTCTGTTTTAATTATATTGTGTTTTCTTTTTCTTATTCCCCCCACCTAAAGATTAAATAAAATTTGAATGATTTTCACAATTTTCTTCCGACTAGCGAGCTACAAAATGTTATTATTTTCCTCGAAATTGAATGTAGATATATCTATATGCACTTTGCTGTGTGATGGATTTCCGTAAAGCTTAAAAGTCACGCCATGGGCGGAGCTGACCAAAATATTAACACATGCGCAATGCTTGCTAACGTCTAAATCCAAGTCTCGAACACTTCATAATTAAATTGCCAAATCTCGTTAAATCCCGTTGACTTAATAATTAAACCGAGCGAAAATTTGAATTTTGTGGCTTGCTGATTGGCTGAAAAAATAGGCCAAACACTAAGTTATAGTTAGAACATATTAAGTGAAATCTTAATGATTAAGAAGGGGCGTAACGAGCGTTAGCGAGTGGCCCCTTCTTAACCATTAAGATTTCACTTAATATGTTCTAACTAACTTAGAATATAACCTATATTTTGATTGGCCCATTCAAACGCTTCTAGTAAACATTCTGGTTGTGAGATCGCCAAATATGGCAGTGTTTACTATTAGTTGCTACGTACAGGTGTAACGAAGTATTTTGACCCCCATCGAAAAATGACCCCCGGTCAAAATTCGACGACGTAGAATGACCCCCGGTCATTTTTCGATATCGTACAATGACCCCCCGGTCATAATTCGACGTCGAAATTTGACCCCCCGGTCATAGTACTATGACTCCCCTCATGAAGTGTTTTGACCCCTCCTGAAATATATCGACCCCCATCGAAAAATGACCCCACCCCTCTTTAGCAATTAACAGACACAGTTTAACCCATTGGACCCTTGCGACGAGTATATTAGTCATTTACAAACAGTCTACCTAGCAAAAGTACATTTGTCCTTTGTAAACCGTGTAGACCCAGATCAGACTAATCCCAAAGGAGCTCTCTGATATGTTTGCAATATATGTCAGTTTTGAAATATATTGTATAAAACAACTCTAGCTAGTCAAAAGTTGACTTGACATAACTAGAAAAAAATGCATTGTCCACTTGAAGTTTCAGGTGTGAATAAGTTAAAAGATATATAAAATTTAGATGATAAACAAGTCAAAATTCAGACTTATGATAAGCGCGCCATGGAAACGTACAGTATACTAAATGCTGTTCTCGATGGGTTACGTTAACCTTGTGCCTATCTGTTGGATACTGATGGTAGGGAAACAAGGTGGCTGCGGGTCTGTGGTATAATTCGTGGACAGCTTATTTATAAATAAGTTAAGGTAGTAATTCAGTCATGGAGTATGCATGCCGGTGGGGCGGGAACAGGCATGGTGTGAATTACTTGAGAAAGTTATACATTACATTACAAGTGTCACCAATTACATTGCTAAAGAGTGTATTATATTACAATTATTATTACGTTTACATTTGTAATGTACAATGTATTAAATTACAAGTACGTTGGCAAAGTAATGCATTACATCACACATTACATTTTGATAGCAGTCAAAAACATTACTGAAAAGTAACTAATAAGCATATCATATATAACTGATAGGTTATCATTTACAAGTTCTTTGTCTACTAAATAATCAAAGATTCTAAACTTAAGAATACATGGATGCAAGTTTACAGTTTGAAAAGTCACAGCCTTTTTATAGTGCCCACTGGGTAAGGAAGTATACTTTTGTAAGCAAGTGAGCCCTTAACCCTTTCCTCCACAGTAGCGCCTCAGGCCGCCTGCACCTACATCTGCAAATAAGATTAAGATAATAAAATCCAATAAAAGTTTTAATTACAGGCGTCAGCTAACAACAAAATGAGTGTAAAGCAGAAAGCATACATGAGCTTTCTGCATAAAATTCATATTGCTGTATGCATTGTCCTGCCTTAATCACAGTTAAACGTAGCTAATTTGCAAGCTTGCCTATGGAGCAAAGGGTAAATACAGACCAAAAGTTTGTACAAAGCTCTTTGAAGTGCTTTCTACATATTAAACCTGTTATATGAAATGGCATGTCTTTTTTGCCTGTACACTTCTTAATTGAATTACTGCTAATTACCAAGACAAAATGTATAAATGTTACTGTTGGACATAACATCATTAAAGTTTCAAATACATTGTCTGTTAGATGCATTATGTCAGACCTGATTATTTAACCCTTTACTCCTTAGCCTGTTTCTATTCTTGAAGATATGTGACAATTTATTGAGCGTAGTTTACAGTCTATCAGTGGTACTCCATACCAATAAACGTTACGTGAACGAGTGCAAATATGTATCCCCCTTTTAAAGAACATGTATTTGTAATATTTACATCGGTTCCAATGACATTCATCATCTAGCAATGTGTCGCAACAGAAACATTGCGGCATGTGACTATGAAAATTGATTAGATTATTGACAGTATATTGTACAACATAGAAGCATCCAATGATTTAGGTAATTAGCAATCTGATATGAATTTACCCTCAGGGAGCTGATCGCAACCATGGCGGGGTTATTCTACGACATTAAAAAATGACAATGGGTCTTATTTTGACATCAAATACGGTAATTGCCATATCGGGGCAGGGGTGGCATTCTATGAAATAGAATGATATCAGGGGGTCATTCTACGACAACGAATAATGACCGGGGGTCATTCTACGACATCGAATAATGACCGAGGAGTCATTCTACGACATCGAATAATGACCGGGGGTCATTCTACGACATCGAGTAATGACCGGGGGTCATTCTACGACATCGAATAATGACCGGCGAGTCAAACTATGATATCGAATAATGGCCGAGGTGTCAAAATACGAGCTAGAATAATGACTGGAGTCTTTCTACGACACTGAATGGTGTGATGTGCAATGAGGCAACATAACACAGCTTCCGATTTTGATCGCTTTTTGTTTGCTTGTTTGTTTGTTTGTTTGCTTGTTTGTTTAGTAAATGCAATTAACTTTACACTCAACATGGTAAACTATAAACGCACAACATAGCAAGTGTTGACAAAATACACAAAAGCCCACTCAAAACAACCGACCTGCATTCTTCTTATTTCTTGACAAAGGGGATAAGTTCCGACAAATCAAAACATCCTCTATGAAAATATGTTAAGGCATTACCTAATAAATACGAATTTTACGCCTTTGATCTTTTTATTCCTCTACTGGAGATAAAAGATCAAATGTATACAGTCATGGATATATACCATAAGAAAATAGTTTCTATATCCTAGCAAAGTGTACATTAAAGCAGGCTGAAGTAAAGCAGAATGCGCAATCTGCTTTACTTTTAACCTGCTCTAAGTGGTCATCTGTCTTTAAAGCTAGAAAAAGGCTGTGGGTACTTCGTTAAACCAAAGAAACCGCGGCAAGATAGGAAGATTTCTTTGGAATGAATGTCAATACGAGCGTATTGTAAATTCTGATCATACGCTTTCTCGGAGACGTGGTGCATGTGTGATTGGGGTTTACTCAGCCTGCTACGTCGAAATTAAATCAATAATCGAATAAGAGTAATTGGTAGATCGTAAATGTATACGTGTAAAAGGGTAAACGGTTCTGGGTTCGATACCCATAAGGTTGTCCATTGATAGGCAGACACACTTACAATTCAATCAATATAATTTATTCACTCAAAACTTAGGTTTAAAACAACTTAAACATATGCAAAACTGACTTTAAACAAAATATCAAGGATTTTTGAAGGGGGGTCAAATTTCGACAGGGGGGGGGGGGGGGGGGGGTCATAATTCGACGATGGGTGGGGGGTCATAATTCGACGATGGGAGGTCATTCTACGACGTCGAATTTTGACCGGGGGTTACTTTTCGATGGGGGTCAAAATACTTCGTTACACCGGAGCTATCTTATAGCGCGCGCAGACACCACGCGACGTCGAAAAACAACAACATTCTTAATGATTAAGTGCCGTACTTAATGGGTAGCAAAAGGCAGTTTGATTGGTTTAAAATGTAGGTTATATTCTAAATACTTGCACAGACAATCGCTGACCGCAGTGGGAGATACGTTATTCGCTCTCATTGACCTAACTCACTTCAAACTCTTATCCCCCACCTCTTTAGATGTGCCTCTTGGCGCATTTCATTCATTTACATGTATCAGCTAAAGAAAATGGTTCCAATTTATACATGAAAATGAACCATATGAAGTGTTATCTAAATCCTTGCAGATGATAGCTTAAAGCAGGTTAAAAGTAGAGCAGAATGCGCATAAAAGCGCATTCTGCTTTACTTTTAACTTGCTTTAAATGTTCATCTTTCTTCCCATCTAGAAACAGGCTATTGTGATAATGGGTCGATGAACTGTTCCAATTTTAAAAACCGTCTAATCCATTGTTTACTATTTAGGGTTGATTTTAACAATATATTGCAAAAATGAAAAACGGTATTCTACAATGTGTGCATAGGACATGTGTACTCTTTATACATGTAGTTACACAATTGTTAATGACGAATATAGGTCTACTCGTCCCTAGTGTTAACTTAAAAAATTAACTGAATGCAAGTACAATGCAATAAATTGTAGAAATTGTTTTCATGATCAAAGTTTTCGAGAGTTTTTTTACCCTTTCACCGCCAAAGTGTCGTTTGCTTCAATATTGCAAAGTTATTTTTAACGCAAATATGACTGACGAAATTTCGAAACGAGTGTCAAACAGTTTGGGTCCTGATCAGACGCCGCGTTACACTGTTTGCAGACGCGCTTTATGGCGTGATTGAGGTTTAAGGTTTTAATAGAAAATGTTATATGATTATTCCAGTTTTCCAGTTTAAACATATTTTATTTTCAAAATTTCAACATGGAAATGGGGTTGGGCCACACGTTCCAAAAACATTAGTTACGGCCCTTCCCCTAGCAATTATTTACACAATACTGATAATGGCAAGTGATTACTATTAACCCATTTATGTACAACTTTTATAGTAGCAAACAGAAAAGATCCGGTCCTAAGGACTTGGGTTAGTCCTTGGGTTTTAATCCTCACTATTTACTTTTGCCTTGATCCAGATACATGTACATATATTCCCTTATTGGGTAACTTTTACATTAACAAACAATGGACCAACAGGAGATAAGATTTTACGAAATTTGTTCACCATAAAAATTTAGACATTAAATGGGTTAACTACATCAATTGTTGTATTCGAAATCAAACTAGAGAGAAAGAGAGACAGACAGAGATACAGATAAAGAAGGAGAGTGAGAGGAAATCGCAGATATTTTAAGATAAAGATTGGCTACTGGTTTAGATTGAGACCGAGATATCCTATCCCCATGTACATATAATATTTAGCTTGACAAGGGAGACAACTCACTGAAGTATCAAATATTGTCCATACATTGGTTATTCCCCTTGTTAGCCAATATTGGTCAGCCTGGACTATTTTGATCCCATTAGATCACTTTTGGCAAGTTCTCTACATATCAACAAACAAACAAACATTAGGCAAATATAGTTCCATGATGGAACTTAAAACAGGTGGTAGTTCAATAACAAGATGAAAGCAGAAAAGAAAGCTCCTCTCAGAGCTTTCTTCTCTACTTTCATCCAGTTCCAAGTAGTCACCTGTTTTAAAAGCTGTAGGAAATGGATGTTTAAATTTAAAAGTTTACGCATGTTTGAGTACTGATTAAAATCTTTTTGTCTCCTTAATAAAGTTCTGCACTGCTCTAAAGATGATCAAGTTTTCATCATGACTAAGTTCTTTACTGCCAAATAATAATGTTTCAATATTGAGTGGATGGTAAGTTCTAGTTGCCCTAAAAAGAGTTATTCTTTCATTATTGAAATTGTTACACCAAAAGAAAAAATTCCAATTATTCCAATCGAGGTGGGCAACAATTTGGAGCCTTATCAGACACCGGGTACAGTGGAGAGGGCGGTATTATTTCACATTTAAACGCAAACGCATTGCAATAACATAGAGAAAATGACATTCTTTTGACAATACTGCTCACAGTATTCAGTATTCATTTTAAGGATTGAAAATGATCTCAGACTCGACTCAAACGCTTTATAAGCATTGGTCTTTGTCAGACTATGGGTAATCCGTGTTCTGGTCAGGCTCTAAGCTCTAGCGCCAGAAATATCAAGAATTAGTTATAATAATTATAATAATAATAATAATAATAAAATAATAATAAAAATACAATACGCTTGTGTTTAGTTTCGTTTAACCCTTTCATGATCAAATTATGCGGGAGAATTTTACCTCCTCACCGCTTTATTGTCGTCAGCTTCAGTATAATTGTCTGCAAGACACGTTTCAAAAATAAATTTAAGGTTGTACATGTATATGACTTAACAAATATCGATAAAAGTGTCAAACAGTTTGGGTCCTGATCAGACGCCGCGTTACGCGGCGTCTGAACAGGACCCAAACTGTTTGCAAACGCGTTTTAGGGAGTCGTTAAGAGTGAAAGGGTTAAAAGGGAAAGAGCAACGTTTTCTCCTCTGTGCCATGTACTGACCCAGACGGGTGTCGTGATCAGTTATTTACAGTAAAAGTGGGGATACATTATTCTGTTCTATAGTTAAATGCAACTAAACGCAAACGCAGTGCATTAAAATTGAGCAAATCACATTTTTTTTTGTAATTACATGTACATGTACCTTTATTTTTATATATATCAGGTGTCAAACAGTTTGGAGCCTGGTCAAACGCCGGGTTACTCGTGGCCTGATCAGGTCCCAAACTGTTTGCAAGGTCATAGCTGTGTAACTCTTTCGATGCCAACTCTTTCGTAAGAGTTTTACCCGTTTACCGTTTCATTGTCGTCTGATTCAATTTTATTGTCTGCAATGTCGTTTCAAAGTTACAAATAAGGCAGTACGACTGAAAGTATTTCAAAACGAGTGTCAACCAGTTTGGATCCTGATCAGACGCCGCGTTTCGCAGTGTCTGATCAGCACCCAAACTGTTTGCAAACCCGCTTTTACATGTAAGCAGCATATTGAGAGCGATAGGGTTAAGCTCAAACGCGTTTAATTTGTGAAATTAGTTTGTCCTCGATGTATACAGAGGACGATTAAAACGCTATGCAGACAGACAAAGATATGCGAGATTGTTAGTATGTCATTTTGCCTTACATGTTTTGGCTTGAAATAAATATATCATCTAAATCAAGCAGACTTATAAATGCGTTGCACTGCATGATGGACTATACTTAAATTATTTTGAAGAGAACCCCCTGTTAGCCAAGCCCTTTACGTATGGAAGCACTTAACCACCGGTTCTTGACACACATATCAAAAATATTACTACTCTTGACCTCTATTTTATAATCATCTTCGATTAGAGTAAAAGTTTTTTGTTGTTTTTTCTGTGTGTTTTTGTGTGTATTTTTGTGTGTGTGTGTTTTTTTTAACCTTTGTCAAGTACCTGTGCACTAAATGAAAGGTACGGGTTTTACATCTTTCCGGACAAGACAGGTTAAGCCACCATTGAAATGAATTTGCATCTGATATCAGATATCAGATAAATGCCTATCTTTCGTACAGTAGAGAAGACGTTATTCTTTCCCAATAAACGCGTGTATGCAAAAACTATTTGATGCATTGTAAACAATCTGGAGCCAGATCAGACGCCAAACGACTTTCCACGCATAATATAATATGAATAATTAGATATTAAAGATATATAGGATCTGTCATGAGTCGATGTTTAAGACAAGCTGTTCTCAAACGAGTCTAGAATTGAAATGTTATTAAGCGAGCATTGGCGAGCTTGTTAACTTTTTATTCTGGACGAGTTTTAGATCAACTTGTCTTAAAACATCGGCGAGTGACAGATTCTTTTTCTCACATAACCAACGATTTTAAGCTATTTTTTTTAAAGCAATAGGCATTTTTTGGAACCCCGGTGATATCAAAACGCCGTTATAAATAGTGACGTTGTAGTGACGTCATGATATTGATCACACACATGTTGGAGACAAGGGTATTCGTGATCGTTGTTCGCTATAGAAAACAAGTGTAGTTATGAGAGAAAAGGATATTCGTGATCGTTGTTCGCTATAGAAAACAAGGGTAGATCTAGTTATGTGAGAAATTAATGATGTTCTATATTCGATTGCATTGCGTTTTGTGACCTATACTTAGTGTCGCAGTGCCATAAAACGCATCATCGCTTGCGTTGATACGGGAAAGAATCACACCTTCTCAACTATAAAATGTGAGCAGCTTTTAAATAACACTTAAAATAAATAGTGTATATACTATATACACAGTACTAATACTTAAAGGGACTCGTAACCGGATGGTTTACTTGTTAAAATAAAATAAAATACTAAAATAAAAGCAAATGTGTGGCATAATGGGCTTCTTACATTAAAAAAATATGATCAGTCCAAAAAACGTATCAAGAACCGTCATCGAATCTTAGTTTTTTAGATATTTTCCATCGTTTTTCTAAAGCGCCTTTCGACGGAATTGTTGATGTTGTTGCTCCTCTACAGAAATTGAACACGGGCACAGACAAAACCCGAGCCGAATAATGTACTATCCATAGCTACACACTGAAGTGCCATAGAAATATAGAGCCCGTAGTCGAATGGTCTGAGGGGTTTTCGTTTCGTGTTTGTCTCTGCAATGGATGGTCACGGGTGCGAACCCCACCAGATCTTCTTTTTTTTTTGAAATTTCTTATCCTAGACATAATCTTACCCATTTAGATAAACATTTTACATATATTAAAAAATTACTATTTTTAATGATAAATCCAGTTGCGAGCCTCTTTAATATATTTAGTCATGGTGACTCAATGTATATGAGGTCTCGATATTTCGAACCTGATTTGGACGTGTTCGTGTTTCGGATTTAAACTTCGATTTAAACTTCGTATGGCCACGCTAAAGATTTGGAAATGCGAGCTTGTTTTCAAGTTGTAAGCAGTTCAGTTTACAATGGTTTTATTGCATAGTGGATGAGAGGGGGATATCGCGGTTCACTGTAGTGGCTTATGGTCTATAAAGTATAACAGTGTTCCCTCCCAACAACGGCCCTCGAAACAACGACTCCATCCTTACAACGACCCTTTCCGCAGTTCTCTGAACAGAACAATTATATCCTACGCTTTTACAACTGCAATATCGTTTGCTTAACATTGTCGTCTGCTGTGTTTCTCAAAGTTAAATCATAATTGAAATTTTGACAGAAACAACTTCCTGACGAGTGACAAACAGCTTGAAGCCAGATCAGACGCCGCGTTACGCGGCGTCTGATCTGGATTTAAGCTGTTTGTAAATTTAAGCCTATTTCCATTGCCCTCCCTATAACGTCTCTCTCTGAACAACGCACACACTTGTTGTCTCCCATTGGGTGTCGTTGTAGAGAGGGAGCGCTGTAATATAAACCTCTTTTCCCCTCACTCATATATAGTAACTCATTGTATACATGTACAGTACTACACATGGTATATAGATGTAACAATACTTGTATCCGTAAACTAGAGCTCTCTGCTTCACCGCATGTATTGTGTGTCAAACTCGAAATATGGAAGTGAAAACCTTAGGTAAGTACAATGATTTGTGTTAAAAGAAATATCTAGTGTTTACTACAGTGGAGAAAACGTTATTCTTTCCCAATAAACGCGTTCACGCTTAAACTATTATTACTTCGAGGGCAAACAGTTGGAGCATGATCAGACGCCGGGTAACCCGGCGTCTAATCAGGCTCCGGGTTACCCGGCGTCTTATCAGGCTCCAAAGTATTTGCCGTTCGGATAAAAAATAAAAAGTCAGAATTGTCACAAAGTTGTCCTTTCCTACATTTTAATGTTTGGCGTTTGCGCTTCGTTTGCGTTTAAACGGGAAAGAATAACGTTTTCTCCACTGTATGCATAATTTATCGTTATTTATATACGTATACGTATGGTTTTTGTCATTAGAAGAGCAGAAATTTTACATTGCAAACCGTGTAGATTCAGACCAGTCGCCGCAAAGACGGACTGGCCCCGAGGTTATAAAACTTAAAACGAACTCTGTGCTCAAAACTCAGTTTTGATTACATGCTCTAGTTTTTACAAAACATGCTTGAGCTGATTTAAGTAACCTGATTTAGATATATTTTTACAATAGAGTTATGGTAAACATCTACTACTTATATACAAAATGATTGCTGAAATTTTATGAGCTGAGTAAAATTCTGAGTTTTGAGCACAGAGTTCATTTAAAGTTTTATAACCTCGGGGCCAGGTCTAGATCTATACTGTTTGACGTTCACAAGTACCGTCTCATTCTAAGATTGCCCTTTATATGTTTTACTAAACAACATACGCAAATCATTTGCGTAAGTCAAAATTTTAAATTTAAATTTATATTTTTTACTATCACTTGCTACAAACAGCAAATAGCCAGATCAGAGGACACGCTTTTAGCGCGTCCTCTGATCTGCCATGGCTACTTGCTGTTTGCAAACGTTTATGATCGAAAAATAAGAGGTAAACGATTTTGACTTATGTACATGTATGTCAGTGTAGAAGAGTTCGAGATAATACTGTGCTTAGTTTACACAGTTTTGCAGTGCATTAAGTCAGGGCTTCCTTGTGACACGACAATAATCTGTTTGCCACTCAAACATAAAGAAATATAACAGGTCTGTTCTGTTCATAAAGAAATACATGTACAGTGAAAACTCTCTAAACCGGACATGTGTGGGGACAACAAAAATGTCCGGTTTAGAGGGGTCTCCGGTTTAGAAGAGTTTTAACTTGTTTCTAGTATGGAAGATAGCTGACCACTTAAAGCAGGTTGAAAGTAAAGCAGAATGCGCCTTAAGGCGCATTCTGCTTTACTTTCAACCTGCTTTAAGCTATCATCTGCTAGAATGTACAAACTAATTTATTCACTGTTAGAAAACCCCAAAGACGTAATAAGGCGTGTTGATGGTGTAATGGGAAAAAAGGATTGGAAACGGGACCAAAGCTTTTGTCCGGTTTAGAGAGGATTCCGGTATTTAGAGGTTCCGGTTTAGAGGGGTTTCACTGTCATCAATTTTATTTTTAGGAAGTTTCTCAACAGTATAGATGATCAAGGTATTGTACAGTGTAGACCACGTCATAACGCGTTCGCGCTACTCCTTTAATTTCGATTGCTGACAGTTTTGAGTCAGATCAGACGCCGAACAACCCGTCGTCTGATCCGGCTCCAAACTAGTCGCTATTCAGATTGAAATGATCATTTAAAATTGTTTCAAATCGTCATTTTCAACATTTTATTGAAATGCGGTTGCATATAAACCGGAAAGAATAACACAACACGGCTTAAAACTTTCGATAAAAATGTACAAACAATTTTTTTTATGAGTGACCATGGAGTATAATGGGAAAGATGTTATTTTTAAGTATAGTGCTCCCTCTCTTCAACGACACCCTGTGGGAGATACAGATTGCGTGTGTGTTGTTCGGAGGGAATCGTTATAAACTTGTTTTACATTTGCAAACAGCTTGAATCCTGATCAGACGCCGCGTAGCAAACTGTTTGCGATGGATATAAAGTTTCTACAGCGCTCCCTCTCTACAACGACATCCAATGGGAGACGAAAAATGTGTGTGTTGTTCGGAGTGAGTCGTTATAGGGAGGGAAATTGGCCAATATTTTCAAACAGCTTGAATCATGATCAGACGCCGCGTAACGCTGTTTGTCACTCGTTATTAATTTTTTTTTTGTCAAAATGTTCATTATGTAACTTTGAGAAAAACAGCAGACGGCAAATTCAAGGAGACGATATTGCAGCCATGAAATTGTTTGACATAAATGTCTTGTTTGGGGAACAGCGACAAGGGTCGTTGTAAGCAGGGAGTCGCTGTTGGGAGGGCCGTTGTAGAGAGGGGGCGCTGTTGGGAGGACCGTTGTAAGGAGGGAGTCGCTGTTGGGAGGACCGTTGTAGAGAGGGGGCGCTGTTGGGAGGACCGTTGTAAGGAGGGAGTCGCTGTTGGGAGGACCGTTGTAGAGAGGGGGCGCTGTAGTATAAAAGTGTTTATTGAGGAATAACACCTCCCTCTACACAATCTGATTCACTGGGGAACACGTGATTCTTTCCCGTATAAACCGTGACGCAAACGAAACGCAAATGCATTGTAATAAAATGGAGATTTGTCCATTTTCTGAAAATTCTAAACTTTTATTTTAATCTGAGTGACAAAACGTTTGGAGCCTGATCAGACACCGGGTTACCCGGCGTCTGATCTGGCTCCAAACAGTTTGCAATAGAAATAATAGATCTAGCGTAAGCGCGTTTATTGGGAAAGAATAACGTTTTCTCCACTGAAGCTATGAACCGTTTCGCTGCCAAATCATTCATCAGATTTTACCTTTCACCGTTTCAATGTCGTCTGCTTCAGTTCAGTTGTCTGAAATATCGTTTCAAAGTAACGGTAATATGACTGACATCATTTCAGTGACAAACAGGTATGGATCCTGATCAGACGCCGCGTGACGTGGCGCCTGATCATGACCCAAACTGATTGCAAAGGCACTTTTAAGCGACATTGAGAGTGAAAGGGTTAAGCATGAAGCTCTTCTGTTTATTGCTGCTCGGAACGAATTTAACCCTTTACCCGCAATAACCTGTTTCTTGTTTTGAAGGCATGTAACCAAATAAAGCAGGTTGAAAGTAAAGCAGAATGCGCCTAAAGGCGCATTCTGCTTTACTTTCAGCCTGCTTTAAGCTACCCTCTGCTAGGAATTATAAAATATTTCTTTTTGTACATATTCCTGACTGTACAAATTGGAACTATTTTCTTCAGCGGATAAATAAATAAAATGCGCGAAAAGTCGCTCCTATTGGGGAAAGGGTTAAGTGCAGGTATGCTGAAAGATACAGTCGAGATGATCATGACCTTATTCTTTCCAAAGTAAACACGTTTGGGCTTAATTCAGAAATCAAAGAATTTGCAGACTGTCATTTTCTGCATTTGATTGGATCGCCTTCTCCACTATACATAAATCTTGCACACTAAATGTTCATAAAACTTCCTACGACAAACGACGATTGTACATATCAAATACTATTTAAGTATCTCTATATGTAATCAGATCATTAACTCTGTGGGAAAACATACAAAGATTAAAACGAATTTAACTGTTTAGAGTTCAATCTCTTTTTGTTCGATTCGACATAAATTAATATATATGTATGTTACATGTACTTTAAAATACAACATGCAAGTGATGATTGTTTTAAAGTTCTTGACATGTGACTATGTTTATATTATTATGATTATATTGATGTAATAAGAAACACTATGTGTTAACATCACTGAATAAACAAATCTTAAATATTGATAAATGTTGTCGTACATGTAAGTCAAATTATAAAAGTCTCAATTATTATTTATTCATCCATCTGATCTAATCTAAGGCAGGACGTTCCTTAAGCAATGTGAAAGTAAAACAGAAAGCTATTTTAGTCGCCTGTATTTTATACAATCAATTAAACCTCCATGTTAGTGGTTGTAATATAGAAGTTTTACTGCAATTGTCGTAACACAACCGCGTGTATCGAGATATTAACCCATTACCCCACAATTACGCCTTTTAACACCTTTAGATAATTCCTCCACAGAAAAAACATCCCATTCATACAGTCATAAATATTTCATGTAAGAAAATATTTTCATAATCTAGAAAATTGCTGCTTAAATCAGTCTGGAAGTAAAGCAGAATGTGCCTTAAGGCGCATTCTGCTTTACTGCCAGTCTGCTTTAGGTGGTCATTAGTCCTCAAAACTAAAAACAGGCTATGGTTTACTGGGTTAAGCACGTCTTCTGTCCTGTATATCAACCTAGCCGTCAGGGCAAAGTTGAAAAATAGAAAAGTGTTACAATGTTGGTCATGTGTTGTCACGATAGTAATCTTCTCTCGCTGTCTATGGTGTAATCTAATCTATTATTTTAAGTATGTTCTTTATCAATGGAAAATGTCAAACGGTGTTTAGATTGTTCACATCCTGTTGGATCCACGTCATTTCCGCTGTCCTTCCATGCACTGTACACATTTGCACTTTAAACCAGGCATGGAATATTGAAAAATCTAGCATGGATTACCGTAATCCAATGGGCGTGAATAGGTTAAGTGGTTAGCTTTCTTCAAAACTAGAAACATGCAGATACGTTTTGTTCCAGAAATGGATAGGTTGCAGGGCTGCCATAAGTTGACATTAAAAATCCTAAAATTGCCAAATTTGCATGTTTTAAGTTTGATTTTACGAATCGCACCTTGAACCAATCGTCTATTTCTAGTTTTGTTGACACGTGACTACTTAAAGCAGGCTGGAAGTAAAGCAGAATGCTCCTTAAGGCGCATTCTGCTTTATTTCCAGTCTGCTTTGTGCTACAATAAATTTTACTACAAAAAATCCGAAGATTTAGGAAAAATCCGGAGAAATGGCAGCCCTGAGGTTGCAATGACATTTGAAACGGCTTGAGTGCAAGTCAGATGTTCTTATCTAACGGTCTATTTTATCCTACTTGAGTTGTACATGTATGTAGCGATGTCTAAAACCAATGTCTAACTCCGTTACCCGGTGCCTGATCTGGATCCCAACTACATTGCTCTCTCTCAACAACGGCCATCCCAACAATGAATTCCCCCTAACAACGACCCTTGCCACAGTTCCATAAACAGGACCATTATGTCTAATCCGTGTAGTCATCCCGCTTGGACAATGCAATATCGTCTGCTTAAAATTGTCGTCTGCTGGGTTGTTTTTTTTTATCAAATTTTGATAGAATAAATATAGTTTCGAGTGACAAGCAGCTTGAATAAAGATTAGACGCTGCTTGCAAATGTAAGCCAAGTCTTAATTTTCCCTCCATATAACAACCCCACCGAACAACAAACACAATCTATGTCTCCCATTTGATGTCGATGTAGAGAGGGAGCAACAATTTTCACAAATTCGGCCCAGCGTACAATTAAGAAATGAACTGTTCGTTTTTTATATTTACAATGTATTTGCTGTAATTTCTAATATTAGCTTAACATTTTGTAAGTATGTATTTATGTTTAATCCAAATAAGAGGTTGATAACACGAATAATGTGTACCCTATCAGGAACAGCCATGACCGAATAACTGTAGCTGCGTACATTCGAAAGTAAAAAAATAAGTTCCCTTGTTTACTTTGTGAGATCAACAACTTTGACAGTTTGGCGCGAAAATGACGATTTGACGTCATTGGAACTGACGTCATATAATAAGTAGGATAAATATATCGGGGGTTTCTTTTTGGCATAAAGGAATGCAGACAGTTGTTGATTATAAGGTATGCCAATCGTCTTGCAATTTATTTCATTAATAAAGAAGAATATTAGTCGGGAATCATATTTTCAACTAATAGGAAGGCACAGATCGGTTAAGAACAAGTTTTGAAAAAAATCCGCCAAATGTTTGCTGTCCCAAGTTCCAAAGATTAATTCGCAAATGAAAACTGCATATGCCCCGCCTCCTCTTCGAAACGTTTCCACAAGTCCCGCCCCTCGAGAAATGGTGTTTATACGAAATGAACACCCTTTTCGTCAATGGAATTGAATGGGGCGAAGGTAAATATTATAAGTAAATTTCATGTTCCTCTTCCAGAGCCCAAGCTCCGAGAGCTGATTGACGCAGCCTGTAATATGAAACAGTTTGCCCACTGTCCCTATAGCAACTTCCACGTAGGGGCTGCCGTCCTGTGCCCAGATGGCTCAATATACGCCGGCAGGTACATTGTACAAGCAATATTGTATTAAATGGTACTGTTGGTACCATCCCATTAACCCTTTAACTCTCAATGACGTCATAAAGCGCATTCTCAATGACGTAATAAGCGCATTTTGCAAACAGTTTGATCCTGATTAGACGCCGCGAAATGCGGCGTCTGATCAGGATCAAAACTGTTTGCAATTCGTTTTGAAATTACGTCAGCTATACTGCCTTAAATCTAATTTTGAAACGAAATTGCAGACAACAGTATATTGAACAGACGACAATATGGCGGTGCATGGGGTAAATAACACCACGATGAATTTTATCATGAAAGGTAGAAGGTGTGAGCCCGATCTACCTCAAAACCTCTTCGTTCTATATAAAACAGTCATTTTCCACATCCACTGGATTCTCCTATGAGTAGATTTTGAGCTTAACCCTTTTAAAACACTCATATTTAGTCCAAACACTGTATTTCCATAACCAGAAAACTAGGGCAAAAGTGACTACTTTTTTCGCTACTGACAAAAGTTTTTACACACCGTCTACTTTCACTTTAAATTGCACCATTTCCGACCATTCACCCTCCAAAATTCCCCAACAGCCACCACAGGAAGTAGTTCTGCAAAATAAGCAGTAGGAAATGGCCACAATGGGCAGAGAACACACATAATTACTTGAAAATATTCAATAACAGGGCATGCCAGGGCTAATAGACACTTTCAGAACCATATTTGGAAAGATGGCAATTTTAAAGACCTACTTTTTACTGTACTACCACCTCAGGAAGCAATTTGCTCACCGGGGTCACACCTTAACCCTTTACCTGATAGCCTAGTTATAATATTGAAGACAGATCACCACTTAAGGTAGCTTTATAGTTTCGATACTGCAAGCGGATGTTTCTTATTTATCATCATGATTTATAATTTATTCCCCCATTTTATAGCTGAATGGTTTAAGTGGTACACATGTCACCACAAAATGTCTTTTTTAAAAAAATATTTTATTTTTTTACGATTTTATAAGACAAATTTAAAAATAATTCAAACAGCGATTGTAAAGCCGTCTTAATTTGTAACGCCTTTAAAATTGCCCATAATACACTTCAGTAACATATCTAGGGATCCGTGTCTCAGATTTTTAAAATTCCCCTTCCAACTATTATTATGTAACATCAAAGTTATTTTACCATTTAAAGTCGATTTCTATTACGTAATGCTTTTCTGTAAACAGCTGGAGAACCTCATCAACATTCTGAGACACGGTTCACTAGAGAAGATAATACCCTTTCATCTGCTTTAAACCGCATGCAAATCGGACCCCTACCTCGAACACAATCGTTAATCAAATATGCCGCCTGTTTGAAAATAAGGAGGTGCCGAAAACGTCAATTAACTGATAAGCGTGTCATTTTGACTGTCTGACACAGTGCGAATACCCCGGGGTTCAACTATGTCCTTTTTGTTTCAACCAATAAGAAGACACATATTTCATAAGCGATTTTCCTTAGCTCCACCCTTAATAAAATATACCAATCATAATTCAATAATGATTTTAATATGCGAAACCCATAAATCACGCAACAGCAGCTGGAGAACGCCTCTAGCTGGTCACGTGGCTGGACTACGGAGTGCTTAATGAGGTGTGATTTATTGATCAGATAGTCGTGTAATGCGTTTGGTTTGGTGTTGGAGATTTTGGTAAAATGTAGAACAGAATGTCGGCTATCAAAATCGGAAAAAAAGGTTAAAAACACAATTTTTGCAGTTTTAAAGCTCTAAAGATACCTTAAAGCAGGTTGAAAGTAAAGCAGAATGTGCCTTAAGGCACATTCTGCTTTACTTTCAGCCTGCTTTAAGCTAAAATCTGCTAGGCTATATAAAATATTTGTAATGGTTATTGTTCATGAGGGTATAAATTGGAACTATTTTCTTCAGCGGAGGAATAAATTAAATACGCTAAAAGTCGCTTCTATAAGGGAAAGGGTTAACACCTATCAACTCATATGTTAACCCAATAAACCATTTAAGCCTAGCGTCTGTTAAGGGGATAATTATTAAACGGTCTACACTGCTAATGCTCATGAAATGTCCTGCTGAAGAAAGAAACACCATTGCAGTGTCATTAGATTTCCTTTGTATTATCTATATAATGAAATCTTTCAATAAGCACACAAGGAGAGTCAATTGCTATATTCAGACATTAATCACGATGTGTGAGGAGTATGCATGTCCGATACAAGCATGACCATAGGGCTCCAGCTCAGGGTCTAGACTGTTTGGTGTTTTACAATAAATTGTTAACATTAAATTGGACTAAACCTGTTATGTCTCTCAACGACATAGAAGATAGCATAGTTTTAGCTCTGTTTGTCTATCTGTCTGCCTAGCTTTGTGTTATAGTTAGCGACGGTCTGTCCACAACTTTAATAATATTGGTCATAACTTTGAAACATATAATGTGATATGAGGTACATGTCTACATGTACTAAACTCAAGAGGCTCTATTGTCAGGGTGCAACGTTGAAAACGCCTCGTACGGTCTGAGTGTGTGTGCAGAGAGGAATGCTGTTATGAAAGCGGTTTCTGAAGGACACAAGAAGTTTGTTGCTGCCGCAGTGTCATGGTAAGTGAATCACGTACAACTGAACAAATATGAGTAACCCTTATACTGCCTCTGTGACGCCGTCATACAGTGGAGAAAACGTTATTCGTTCCCGTTTAAACGCAAACGAACTCGAACGCATCGCAGTAAAATGGAGAAAATGACAACTTTTTGAATTTTCTAACTATTTATTTTAATTTGAGAGGCAAACAGTTTGAAGCCTGGTGTGACGCCGGGTGACCCGGTGTCTGATCAGGCTCCGAATTGTTTGCAATAGAAATAATCACTGGTATACATCGTACAGCGGATGTTGCTCCAAAGTGATACGGAATCCATGGTGAATTGATGTAAACAATGTCAGGCCAGGTAAGAAATACGTCTATTACACAATTATTGCAACACATAAGTATTAAACGTTAGATCGTACCGAATCAGAACTAATTTCTGCCTGTCGCAAACAAGCCTCTTCTGTTACAAACGTCGAATGGTCCGTGATTTATGAGAGTTTAGTCTGCCCTATCACTAACAACGTGTGCCGACTTTACACAAATTGGTCGAATATGTGCATTATATACATGTAAAGCGTAATTGTTTTTCCTCTACAGATAGATAGTAACTCTATGTATTAGGATTTTCTCCTCGTGTTAGCGAAACAGTTGCACGTTTTGTAAATTTGGCCATTTCATTCTACCATCACTGTACCGCGTCTTGCAAGCAGGTGACAGTTAACTGTACCGCATCTTGCATTTCTACTGTACTGCATCTTGGAAAATACAATTAGTAAATCTGAACGAAATGGATCGAAAATAAGACCTGGACCCGTATTCTGAAACATTCTACGTATTGTCGCTAAGAAAAATTAGTATCTAACCTTTCCTGTAGGAAAATACGTTTAGCTGAGGCTTTTGAGCCGACGTTTGTGTATAAGCTGCTTCGTGAAATTGGGTAAACTTCGGGGTGGGGTAACGTCACTACAAACGAAGGAGGGTACTGTTTAAGACATTAATACCTACGGTCTTCATCGCAAAAAACGTGGAAAACATTGATATCTGTTCAAAATCTATATTTTGTGATATACATGATCACTTTACATGTAGGTACCAAAACTAGCGTACATGTAAGTACATAATTAGTGTCACAATTATATAACTAACTAACGTACCGAATTTCAATGAAGTCGCCGTGGCTCAATGGTGATAGAGTCGGACTAGCATATGTCTTGGAAAATACAATCAGTAAATCTGGTACGATGAAATTGATGTTTGATGTCTCTGGTGAATAACGTTCGGGAGTAGTTTCATTTTCTGTCCCTTGGAATTTTTTCTTTGTGCCACCCATAAACCCCAGAAAACGCCCCTTAAACAATTTTAAGCCTGTTACCCAAAATGACTTAAGGGTGTATCAAACTCATGAGTTTGGGAAATTTTCAAAGTATATTTAAACACTCTTATGATGATTTTGTATTAAAAAGCTATTTAAGATGAACGAAAAAATAGAAAAAGTGTACATTTTGGTGAACAACGTTTGGCTCCACGGCCATGAAAAATTTAACCCCCCCCCCCCCCCACCACCACACTCACACACTTTTTCTAAGTTCATCCTTTTCAAACAGCCCGCTTCAATAAAACCATTTCAAATTAAAACAAACATGATAATTTGGTTTTGTGTTTCATTTATGTCATGTCTATGGTAGTATTTATTCATACAAAAACTAATTTAAGACGAAACATGCACCAAATGTGAAATTTATAAAGCTCTAAATATCATCGATATGGTACTTATTAAGGGAGATAACTCCTTTTTCATCCATAACTCAAATTTTTCAACTCTAACCTATCAATTTCTTTTCATATTTTGAATTGCCTTCGTTTGGATTTTTTCATCTGGTAGAATTTTAAAAAAAGTACGATACTAGAAATATTTTTATTTTTTCTTTATCTCATATTTTTTTGTTGTAAAAAAATATCATTACCCATAAAAACCATGTTGTTGATTCAGATATTCATATTTTCCAAATCTGGTGCCTGTTTGGTCTTGATTAAGAGTCTTTATGTCAGAATACTTCCACAGACATTAAATACATAATGAAAAACAAAATTACCATGTTTGTTTTTTCTCTAAAATAGAATTTACTGAAGCTTTGACAAAATTTGAGAATAAGTCTGAATTTGACACATCTTTTCCGAATTGCCGTAGTGCAAAATAAAGCACACCAACATATGATTTTTTCCTTTTTTTTCATTTATCATAAACAGCTCTTTCGAAATAAAAAATGAAAGAAAAAAGTTAGATACTTTGAAAAATTCGCTTATGGGTTTGATACACCCTTAACATCGGGGTTGTATATCATTGCAGTGGTTGTTTCGTCCAAATCTTACCATCGCACCACATCAAGAAATAATAAAAAAGCAATGTTGTTCACGGAAAATCTGCTTTCAGCAAAACGCCGATTTAAAGGCAAAACACGCATGAAGTCTACCGGCATTTTGCAGAGTATCAACAACGGCAGGAAGAAGGAGCTCAAGTTATCGAAGCAATAACAGCAAACGAAACTATACATGAGAAATAATGTGTATTTATTTTAATGTGTGTTTGAAAATCATAACAGAAATGATAAGAAGTCAAACAGTATACAATTTCAACTCATTTCATGAAATTTTATGTAAATCTATTGAAGTATAACGTTACGGCGTCGCTTTTAAAGACTGTTAGTATCAAAAGTAAAAATCAACAAATGCCATATTTTTGACACCACAATATCGATGAAACAATTCAAGTTTATATCCAGTTATGTGTAGCTAAAATCCACTCTTGTATGAAAGTCTAGTATGGAATATGTCCTCCGCTGACACTAGCCGTCTACACATAAAATCAAAGTAACGTTGGGTCTGCTGTGCAGCCAATGGATAGATGCCCATGTGCATACAAATGTCCGTGTAATCTCATTTATGCGTATATTGCACATACACTGTAAGCATGCTAATGGCGCGTTCGTGCTGTATTTGGTTTAGTATAGTCATTAGATTAAAATAAAATGCTGTTTTTCCTGTTACTGTTTCGTCAATAACGTCAATGACACAAAATGTCCAACACGTTGACTTTTTATGAAACGCGCACGTGCGATTCGTGGAGAACGGCTTAACAATACCCTGTGGCTATACGGTTGGCCGATTTCAAAATTGCACGGGCTAAAAATGGCAGGCGTTAATCAAATATAGGAAAGAAAGACAAAATTTACGCTCTTGTATACCGATTGTAATTATTCATTAACTTTACATATGTATACTTATTTTTGCTGTTCAGCATATTTTGACAGTCGCTGTTTGTTTCTTGTGGTAATGATTCACAACCTAAATCACAGCTTGATTGGTAATCTATTTTAACACTGTCGTTTACTTTCCATAATTTTATCCGTGGACTGTCTTTCGGGATCGTGCCTTCTCTTGATAAGTGTATTTTTTTGTCTAAGTTATTTACAGTAATAAACCGTCCTTGCTCACGACATAAATCAGAGATAATTTTAAAAATTGTTGTCTTTATTTTGTTATTTTCAACAACACGAATTTTTATTTCTCTACTTGGATGGTTTTCTTTGGTGTGTTCAATTATTCCTCTAAATGTTTGGAATGAATCTGCGCAGGAAGCACACTTGTAATCCATAGTTGACCTGAAAATAGACGAATAACGGTCATTTAGTATTAACAAGAAGCAGTACAGTTAATATCACAGCCTCTGCAAGAAACAGTACATACGTATTGCAAGACGCAGTGCAGTAATGCTGCAATTAAACGATCAAATTTGCAAGCTGTAGATCATTTTAGCCAACCCTGTGAGATATTACAAATGCATGTAGTTATTTGCCATCGATACAGTGAAAAACAATTACATTTTAATTGTATATATTGCACATATTCAGTCAATTTGTGCAAAATTGGTACACGTTGATAGTGATAGGGCAGACTAAACTCTCATAATTCACGGACCATTCGACGTTTGTAACAGAAGAGGCTTGTTTGCGACAGGCAGAAATTAGTTCTGATTCGGTACGATTAAACGTTTAATACTTATGTGTTGAAATCATTGTGTAATAGACGTATTTCTTACCTGGCCTGGCATTGTTTACATCAATTCACCATGGATTCCGTATCACTTTGGAGCAACATCCGCTGTACGATGTATACCAGTGATAATGGTTTAAGCATAAACGCGTTTACTGGGAAAGAATAACGTTTTCTCCACTGTACAGTGGAGAAAACGTTTTTCTTTCCCGTTTAAACGCAAACGTACGCAAACGCAAAACACTAAAACGTAGAAAAATACACTTTTTCGACAATTCTGATAATTCATGTTTATCTTGGTGGCAAACAGTATTGAGCCTGATCAGACGCCGGGTTACCCGGCGTCTGATCTGGCTCCAAACTGTTTGTACTGGAAATATACTTAGTTTTAGCGTAAACGCGTTTATAGGGAAAGAGTAACGTTTTCTCCACTGTACATAGGAGAAGACGCTATTCTTTCCCAATAAACGCGTTTACGCTAAAACTACTAGTTTCATTGCAAACAGTTTAGAGCCAGAGCTGACAATGGGTAACCCGGCTTCTGATCAGGCTCCAAACCACAGGGGCCTTGAACGAAAAATGTATTCAAATCTATATATAGTATATACTAATGAAGATAGAACCCGATGCTGGTTAGAAATATGGGAAATGGACGTAATGAAAAATCAGCCTCTATACTATATACAGATATGAGTATATTTTTCGTTCAAGGCCCCTGCGCTCCAAACTGTTTGCCACTCAGATTAGAATGGAGAGTAAGAGTTGACCAAACGTTGTCATTGTCTACATTTTAGTGCAATACGTTTGCGTTTCGTTTGCGTTTAAACGGGAAATAAAAATATATTCTCCATTGTAACATCTTATTGAACGTTTTGTTTTTAAAGTTTGGAATTTTATGCAGTGTTTTACTGTTGGTGCGATATTACAGTATACGAGTATATAATAATAATATTATATAGATCTACATACATTTTTATACAACTATACAGTGGTTATTACGTTATTTTTTCCCGTTTAAACGCAAACTAAACGCAAACGCAAAACACTAAAATGTAGAAAATGACAACTTTTTTAACAATTCTAACTTTTCATTTTAATCTGAGCGGCAAACAGTTTGGAGTCTGATCAGACGCCGGGTAACCCGGCGTCAGATCAGACTCAAAACTGTTTACATTGGAAATACATGTGCACGTGTGCAGTAGTTTTAGCCCAAACGCGTTTATTGAGAAAGAATAACGTTTTCTCCACTGTAATAGCATCTACAAAACCATTGAAAATTGTCTTGTGAGAGAAGGATGAATAGTAAGAGAGTTTGGGGGAATCTAACGCTGACAGAATATGAGGGAAATGTTAAAGGTGATATTTTAATTTCAGTGAAATCCAGGAGACATTTGAAGGTCCATGTGGGGTATGCCGACAGGTGTTAGCAGAGGTACTTGTATAGTGGGAAAGACGTTATTTTCTCACGTAACTACCCCTATTTGCTACATATGTATATAGCGAACAACGATCACGAATACCCTTGTCTCCAACATGTGTGAGATCAATTTGATGACGTCACTATCACGTCAGTATTGACGACACCGGGGTTCAAAAACTGCATATTGCTTTAAAAATAGCTTAACACCGTAGGTTATGTGAGAAAAATAATCTGTCACTCGTCGATGTTTAAGACAAGTTGATCTCAAACTCGACTAGAATAGAAAAGTTATTAAGCTCGCCAAGGCTCGCTTAATATTTCAATTCTAGACTCGTTTGAGATCAGCTTGTCATAAACATCGACTCATGACATATCCTATATATCTCCCGATAAACGCGTTCACGTTAAAACTATTATTTTAATTGCAAACAGTTTAGAGCTAGCTCTGTAATAATTTCCCACCTACAACTATCATACGGTGAAAACAATTGTTTTACGTCAATTTCAAAGAAAATAGAAAGCAATCAAATACAGGGAAACAATAAGTCAGGAGATTCTCCTTTCGTTTAACCCTTTACCCCATGGCCTGTTTCTAGATTTGAAGGCAGATAACTATTTAAAGCTGCTTTAAGCTACCATCTACTACGAGAAAACAAAATGTTTCTTATCCATGGTATATATTCATGAGTATATAAAGTGTAATTAGTTTCTGCAGTGGAGGAACGAATAAGAGACGTGAAAAGGCGTATTAATGGGGTAATGGTTTAATTGATACATGTTCAACAAATTTGTCGAATTTGTTGGGGACCAAGAAAGGCAGTATCGTGGTCTTCAAACTTTCGATTTTCAGAGATACAATGTAACAGCGTGCATCATGCTTGTTTAAGTCTTTCACGGCCGTTTTTATCGTCTGCTTTAAGCCTCTTGTCGCCAAAATATCGTCTACATTGGTAGTGTCTTCAGCAATATTTTAAAAGTCATATTTGTATCCCCACCACTAGTGGTGGGGGCTATATAGAAAACGCCTTGTCCGTCCGTCGGTCCGTCACTCACTCAGTCCGTCCGTCCGTCGCGTTTTTCCGGGATATTTGCCTTTTCTTGAAAACTGTTCATGATACCATCCTCAAACTTGGTATAAATTATCAATGATATTTGGGGAAACTCATTAACAGGTTGTATAACTCTTACACCAAATTTGACACAATTATGCTCCTTTTTAACTTGATTTTTTTTGTCTCTTTACTGAGAACTTTTTTTCTTTGAACATGCCATTTTCTTGAAAACTGTTCATTATATTGTCTTCAAACTTAGTTTACATTATAAGTGTTGTATTGGAAGACTTTTCATTAAGTTTGAAAACTCTTGCACAAAATTTGACAAAATTATACCCCTTTATAACTTGAAATTTAGTTCCTTAATACGCATTTATTCTTTGACATGTCATTTCCTTGAAAACTATTTATGACATTGTCTTCATACTTGGTACACGTTATAAGTGTGATGTTTGCAGACTCTACCTGAAGTTACATAACTCTTGCCAACAAATGACAGAAGTATGCCCCTTTTTAACTTGAAATTTTGTTCTATTTTCTTCGAACATGCCATTTTCTTGAAATCTTTTCATGATATTGTCTTCAAACGTGGTCTACACATTATTAGTGTTGCATTGTGAGACTTTTCTTCAAGTGTGACAACTCTTGCATATAATTTGACAGAATTATGCCCCTTTTCAGCTTGAAATTAAGTGCCTTGATATGCATGTATTATTCTTTCTTCATGTCAATGTGCTGTTTGTGACAGTTCAGTTTGGAGTGGGGGTATCAATCACCTTTAGTGATAGCTCTAGTTCGGATTGTTTTGACTGAAAAAAATGTCGATACGAGTGTCAAACAATTTGGATCGTGATCAGACGCTGCGTAACGCGGCGTCTGATCAGGATCCAAACTGTTTGCAAAGCCGGCTTTAAATTTGGCGACATTGGTAGTAAAAGAGTTCATAATTGTATTCCTTTCACTTTTCAGTTCGGCTTGGACATAGATTTATATATTGTCAAACCGGATATGACGTATATGAAGGTGACAGTTGCGGAAATGCTACCAATGGCATTCACTCCTGCTTTTCTAGACGCGAAAAAAACCTAGACGTGGAAGATTGAAATTTACAAATAGCAGATGGGCGAATACTCGGTTGGGAAGGAAAACTACAAACTCACTGTTTAACTCTTTCACAGCCAACTTTATGGTGAGATTTTTACGCATCCACCGCCATATTGTCGTCTGCTTCAATAATGTCGTTCAAAGTTAGATTTATAGCGTGTAGATGGCCAAATTTCGAAACGAATGCCAAACTGTTTAGATCCTGATCAGAAGCCGATTTACGCGGCGTCTGATCGGGATCAAATCTGTTTGTAAAGCATCTGTTTGGCATCATTTGTTAATGATGAGTATACTCGTCACTGGGGTTGAACGTGTTAATAGAAAAAGTTATCCATTAGTGTTTATAAATGCTGTTTTACTGACGATTCATGGATTTATTGTTCTCTGTTGGTGCATGCGTATCAAAACTAAATCTATACTTAGTGCAAAAAGAAATGCACATCCTGCTCAGACGCAAATTAAAGGACTTTTACTGAAGAAAACTACAATACTAAGACCATATATCAAGATTCATTAAATTCTGCAACAACTTCCGAAAACAATACTCAAAACCACTGTGATGCCTTTTAACCCTTTCCTTCTTAATGACGCCAAAAAGCGTTTGCAAACAGTTTGGATCCTGATCAGACGCCGCATTGCGCGGCGTCTGATCAGGATCCAAACTGTTTGACACTCGTATACATAGTTAGTTGCTTTAAGCCATACTATACTGTTCACAAAATGTAGGGGATATTATGCGTAATATTGTTATTGCGAGAAATTTAAAAAATCGTTACCTATTGATGTATATTGAATCTATTTAAGGTATTTACTCACACACTTTAATCGAAAATTTAACTTGTTCATGGCGGCTTTAGGCACTTTAAACAGCGTCCAAAGTCCTTACGTTAACGTCATCATTTTCACACGGCCTCGATAACGTGTTGGACCATCTCTACTGATGCAACAAGGTATGAAACGATGCACACTACTTTCAATAAGACGACTGTTGGTGTTCTGAGGGATTATGTCCGACTCTTCCTGCCGCACCGAGCTTACGTAACGTTCTAGGTGGAGGATCACGTCGTCGAACACACTTTCCAAGAATATCCTGCACATCTGACGTCTCATTATTCCAATTACAAATTTTATTGTGAATCTGCGTTTGACATCTACACAACACAATATTCTGAAAGTTTTGCTTAACTAAAGTCACAATTACCATGATTTCGTTAACTTAAAGTTGTACTTGCAGCACAAATTTGCACGATATTTCTATATTTTAGGGACCATTCTATCTATACATGTACATGACGGATCATTGTAACATACATAAAAATGGTCAATAAAAATGTATGTTTTGCATATCGTATCAAAATACCATAATATCCCCTACTTTTTGTGAACAGTATATATTGAAATTTACTTCGAAACGATTTTGCAAACAGTAAAATTGAAGCAGACGACAATGAAACGATGAAGGGGTAGAAACTTCCGGATGTTTTTTTGCACTGAGTGTAGTTCAGCGGTATTGTGTAATTTAGATGCTCTTCATCGTTCATCTCAGATCAATGTTGCAGAAGACCTTACATAGCATGCGAATGTTGAAGTTAATCCAAGTATGCTAAGTGGATTTTTCCATGTTCATATTGGATTAGTAAATTTTTATATAAGGGGTGCCTGGTGTAAATTGTCATTTTCGTTTTGTATAAAAATTCCTATCCGCAAACAGTGTAGACTCTGATCAGACGTCGCAGAATACGGCGTCTGATCAGAGTATACGATTTGCCTATTGTTCTATAGTGGAGAAAACGTTATTCTTTCCCAATAAATGCGTTTATGCTAAAACTAGTATTTCCAATACAAACAGTTTGGAGCCAGCCCAGACGCCGGGTCACCCGGCGTCTGATCAGGCTCCAAACTGTTTGCCACTCAGCTTAATACCAATAGTCAGAATTGTCAAGAAATTGTTATTTTTTTTACATTTTTGTGCTTTGCGTTTGCGTTTCGTTTGCGTTTAAACGAGAAAGAATAACGTTTTCTCCATTGTATACATAGGACCGAGAGCACAAAAGGGTTAAAATTAATTGTACATATTTCTTTCCGCTATTACTATTTTTTCCTTTGTGAGCAGTTTGGAGTCGGGTGAGACGCCGGGTAACCACTAAATTTCAAATTAAATGTCAACAGTTTCAAGAAAATGTCATTTTCATGATCAAATTAATCGAGATAGTTAACCCCTTCATAGCTTTATTATCGTTTGCTTCATTATTGTTGTCTGAAAGACACGTTTCAAACTTAGATTTAACGATGTAAGACTTAATAAATATCGATAAGAGAGTCAAACAGTTTGGGTCCTAATCAGACACCGCGTTACGCGGCGTCTGATCAAGACCCAAACTGTTTGTAAACGCTCTTTGCAGAGTCATTGAGAGTGAACGGGTCAATGCGTTACGTTAAAGCGCGGTCCAAAATAGTTTTTTTTTATACAAGGGATCTCTATGTCATATGACGTTTAAATCTTCCTCTTAAAATTATCATAATACTGAAATAGAAAATAGTGTACCCATTGCGTATTTGGTGACTTTTGACTTCATGTATTATTAACTAAAACAGTTATTACCAACAGTAATGACTTAAATCTAGTTGAATATGACATAATATGTGGTATTGTTACTTATGTTTTAAGGTGATGTTCTTATGTACAAGTCTTAATAAAAGATGTTCTGTTCTATGTTCTGTTCTTAACCGTATGTAAAATCTAAGATAAGTATGTGGCCATTAAACGAAATGATACTATTGGTAATATATATACACACGTATTGTCTGAGCTCATAACATGCCTAATAAATTTCGCATTGGAACGGTTCATGTACCAAAGGTACTACACGTGTTCTTTGTATCGTTTTATTGTATCCGTGGCTACATAAAACTAAAGCTATGAAAATGTACGCATAATATAGCGTGTTGTTTCATTGGCACATTTTATAACTCTTTCACTGGCAAATATTATTGTGTGCTTGAAATTTGTCCTCTAGATCGACATGTATAAATTTTCCTTGTTATTTTGGCTTAACCCGTTCGCTCTCAATGACGCTTAAAATGGCGTTTGCAAACAGTTTGGAACGCTGTACGTGTCTGATCAGGATCCAAACTGTTCGACACTCGTTTTAAAATGTCTTAAGTCATACTGCCTTATTTACTTCTAAACGACATTGCATACATCAAAATTGAAGCAGACGATAATGAAACAGTGAAGGGGTACATGTAACACATCTCACGAAATATTTGGCAGTGAAAGGGTTAATGCATTGTCAAGTAATTTGGATCCTAATCAGACGATTTTTCCTAAATCTCCGGATCTCTCTTTTTCTAGTACATGGTAGCTTAAAGCAGGCTGAAAGTAAAACAGAAGGCGCCTTAAGGCGCCTTCTGTTTTACTTTCAGCCTGCTTTAAGCAGCCACGTGTCAACAATAGGCGGAGATAAAGGTGCGATTCGTAAAATCGCACTTGAAAAATGCAAATTTGGAAATCATAGGATTTTTCATATCAACTTATGGCAGCCCTGGGCGTCTGATCTGGATCCAAACTGTTTACGCCATTGACAGTGAAAGAGGGTAACATCGAGCGTGACTTGTCTACAGGTGCAGGCAGCCAGGTGTGACCTTGGCCTTAGATATCGCGTTACGGGGATACAAATGCGGGTTGACACCCCTTATCGATGTTTGGACAGTCCCAGTGCAAATTAAATCCGAATTTGAGAAACTAGAATCAGAAGACATGTTTTAACAAGGGCCACTATGGTCCTAAATCGCTCACCTGGTACACCATGGAAAACTTGACCTATAGTGACCTAGATTACAACTGGACATGACCAACAATCAACCTTTAGAGTGTTAACAAGAATTTTCTAAAATTTGACCTAGTGACCTAGTTTTTGACCAAACACAATCCATGTTTGATTTTGACCTAGATTTGATGTAGGCAAACAGTTTGACAATATTTCATTCAGATCAAATGAGATGTGTAGCCAATAGAGGGTTAACACTGTTTTTCTTTTATTTATCTAGTGACCTAATTTTTGACCCGACATGACCCATATTCGAACTTGCCCTTGATATCAGTTAGGCAAACATTCAGACCAAGTTGCATAAAAATCCAATAAAATGTGTAGCCTCTAGAGTATTCACAAGGTTTTTCTGATTTGACCTAGTGACCTAGTTTTTGATGGAAAATGACCTACACTCAAACTTGACCTAGATATCAATGAGGCAAACATGTTGGCCAAGTTTCATGTAGATTGGATGAGATTTGTAGCCTCTAGAGTTCTAACAAGGTTTTCCTATGATTTGACCTAGCGACCTAGTTTTTGACCCGACATGGCTCATATTCGAACTTGACTTAAACATTGATTAGGCAAACATTCTGGCCAAGTTGCATTAACATCCAATGAGATTTGTAGCCTCTAGTGTTCACAAGGTTTTTCTATGATTTGACCTTGTGACCTAGTTTTTGACCGGACATGACCCACATTCATACTTGACCTAGATTTTATCAAGACAAACATTGTCATCAAGTTTCATGAAGATCGGATGAAATTTGTAGCCGCTAGAGTGTTCAAAAGCCAATTGTGGACGGACAGACAGACGACGGACGACCAGCTATCCTAAAAAAATAGTATTCAGAAATGTATTCAGTATATTACATGTAGATATAGTGACATTTTTCTTGTATATTTGATAATAAATGCATAGAAAGAACAAGGGTTTTTGAGTTCTCTCTCTCTTCTTTTCTTACTCTCTCACTTTTCTTGCTCGCTCGTTCTGGTTATTTGTCTCCTTAGAACTCGTTCTGAGTCTTTTTCTGACTATTAATAGTAGGTTGAGTGGCAAACATTTTGGAGCCTGATCAGACGCCAGGTTACCCTGCGTCTGATCTGGCTCAAAACTATTTGCACTGGAAATAAATAGTTTTAGACTAAACACGTTTATTAGAAACGATAAAGTTTTCTCTACTGTATGATGTCACGATTGACGTGAGAATAACGTTTTCTACACTGTACCTCTAGCCATTTTCTTCTAAAATATCTGCTAGTCTATCAGATTCCCTATTAAAAACGCGATTAATTAACACAGAGAAATCGTCTTGGGGCTTTGGAGTATGTGACAAACATCAGGCAGTATTTTCAGTAAGTTTTATTTCATCGTATATAAAAGTAATGCTCATTACATAAAGAATAACTTTGTAAACATTACTACTAAACAATGCATGCCCATGTAAAATGTATGAAATAAATCACATTTAAGCAACTTGAATGTCTTCACACTTTAACATGAATCTATTTTATTATTAACATTTTAAAAAAACAGCAACAAAACATAACAAATAAACAAAAACGAATCTCTAAACATTGTTTGGTTTTCTTAAAAACAAAATTCTTTTTACCCTTCACTGCCTTACCCCAAATGTATTATTTGCAAACAATTTGGATCCTCATCAGACGCCCGGTAACCCTGCATCTAATCAGGATCCAAACTGTTTGACACTCTGGTCTTATTTGAACAGAAATTTAGAAAATTCTGTTTGAACAGTTGTAGACAATAACATTACTTAGCATTTAAGGTTCTCTATCAGAATGCAGGGCTGTAGATAAAGGGAGTATTTCAAAAGTTCAAAATTTTGCAATAAGTCTGCACAAAACCCTATAGTATGACGACTTATTACAATCGGCTCTTCGAGACAATTCTAATGAGTAGTCACACCATAGGATTCAAGGCAGACATGGAGAAAAAAATACTCCCCCTTATCTGGAGCCCTCAGAATGTACTTAAAATTTCCAGTTGTTTCATACAGGGCTCCAGATAAGAGGTAGTTATTTCAACAAATCAAACATTTTCTCATTTATTCAGCACCAAATCCTATGGTGTTACTACTCATTAGAATTGTCTCTTTGAGACGATTCTAATGAGTAGTGACACCGTAGGGTTTAATTCTGAAATAAAGATTTTAGTTTTTTGAAAAACTACCCTTATCTGGTGCTCTGTTCATATTAGGTCTGGATAAAAGCACACCCCGTTTCAGCACACTAAAGAACAGTCTGATATACAGTTGAAACTCGATAATTCGAACTGGTGTTACAGGGCTCCAGATAAGGGGAGTATTTCAAAACCTAAAACCTTTATTACTGCTTTAAACCCTATGGTGTCACTACTCATTAGAATCGTCTCGAAGAGACGATTCTAATGAGTAGTAACACCATAGGATTTGGTGCTGTATGAGTGAGAAAATGTTGGATTTGTTCAGAATAATCCCTCTTATCTGGAGCTCTGGTGTTAGTTAGAACATAACCATATGTCAAAGTTAAAATGTGTGCGTTTTAACTTTGAAATACAGATATGTTCAACTTGAACCAGATCGACTTATCAAAATTAACTTTTTAATTACTGGTACAAACGATTTAAGCGAGTTCGAAGTATCGACAGTACTTTCATTTTAATCAGTAGCTTAAACACTGACAAGCCCTTTCCTTGAGTGAGTCATAATAACGGTTATTAATCCTGTACCCCATAAATACACCTTTTTATGTTTCTAGTTTATATTCATACACTAAGAAAAGCAGTCCCCATTTTAAAGTCCTGAAAATGAAAAATAAATGACATTTTCAGTATCTTTCTAGATGGAGCTTACAGCAGGTTGAAACTAAAGCAGAATTCTGTAAGTTTACAGAGCACTCTGCTTTACTTTCAACATGCTTAAAGTGGTAACCTGTTTTGAAAACTAGAAACGGGCTATGCGGTAACAGGTTTATAGTACAATTAGTCTTATTGATGTAAATAAAAACATTCAAGTTTCCTCTTTCAAGACATGAATAGGTAAACTAAACTATCTAAACTATATGTTAACCCATTACTCCATTTATATGCCTTTAATCTGTTCCTCCAAAGAAGTATATAGTTCCAATTTATAGAGTCAAGAATATGAAGTATACTATTATTTTCTATACCCAAACGGATGGTATCTTAAAGCAGACTGAAACTTAAGCAGGTGCATTCTGCTTTACTTTCAGCATGTTTGAAGTGATCTGTCGTCGAAATTAGAAACAGTCTATGGGGTAATGGGTTAAGCAGAAATGAACCTTTTGATGTCCCACCATGACGAAGAAAGGAGAGACTTAAGTATTAATAACAGAAACTGGAATCAAAATACAATGTTCACACCCTCACCTTAATATTGATACATGCTAGTAAATGGCATAAAACTCCAACTAGTGTTTGCAGAGAAATAGCCAAGACATGGGCCTTAACCCTTTCCCCCATAGAAGCGTCTTTTAGTGCATTCAGTTTATTCCTCCGCTGAAGAAAATAGTTCATTTATACATTCATGAAAATGTATTATAAGGAATATTTTCTTTTTTCTAGCAGGTGGTAGCTTAAAGCAGGCTAAAAGTAAAGCAGAATGCGCCTTAAGGCGCATTCTGCTTTACTTTCAACCTGCTTTAAGTAGTCACTTAATTTCAAAACTAGAAACCGGTAAAGGGTTAATATTGGAGTTGATGCCCAGTCGACGGAAGAGCTATAATAATACTTAAGTCTCTCCTTTCACTCTTTTGTCAAGGGGAGACAATAAAACCTTCGAAAGCCTTATCCTCCTTGACCAATTCACCCTGACTTTTTTATGTCAGCTTTAAAAAATAACAATTTCTTGAAAACTTAGATGATTCTCTTTAATCTGAGTGGCGAACAATTTTGAGCTTGATTAGATGCCGGGTAACCCGGCGTCTGACTTGGCTCGAGACTGTTTGCAGTGGAAATAATTATTTAATTAAAATGTTGATTGGGAAAAAAGATTACATCTTTCCGAATATATCAGATTTCAGTTCTTTGTTTTTTCCCCAGAAAGTTTTGGCTTTAAAAGGTATACAGTGACACCTCTATAAATTGGACACTTATACAACATGTCATAGTCTCAAAGCAGTTGGTAACAGGTGACGGCTTAATACAGGATAAAAGTATTATTCTGTTAATTTCTGTATTATTAACCCTTTACTCCATAGATACGTGTTTTGACGCCTTTTATTTACTCATCCACTAAAGACAATAGTTCGAATTCATACCATTATGTATATGTATCAAAACAAAAACAATCAATATTCCAGCAGATGGTAGCTTAAAGCAGGCTGAAAGTAAAGCAGAATGTGCCTTAAGGTACATTCTGCTTTACTTTCAACCTGCTTTTAGTAGTTACCAAAGCTCAATATTAGAAGCAAGTTTATGGCGTAAAGGGCTAAGTCACTGTATATTGTACAGGGCTCCAGATAAGAGGGAGTTACCTGCACAAATCCAACATTTTCTCACTTATCAGAGCACCAAATCCTATGGTGTTACTACTCATTAGAATCGTCTCTTCGAGACGATTCTAATGAGTAGTGACACCATAGGGTTTAAAGCAGAAATAAAGATTTTAGTTTTTGAAATACCCTCCTTATCTGGAGCCCTGATTGTAGTCTAATTTCTTTTCCAAAGTATGTCCGGCTAAGGAAGGTTTTACTGTACATTCTATAAGATAAGCACCATAGTACAGAGTTATACAACTTCCCTCGCTAATCTTTGCCAAATAGCCCCACCCACATTAATGCATACTTCTCTGGAACTTCAAATTAACAATTTCATAATACAATCTTCCCTTGAACTTCAAACTAACAATTTCATAACTGGAAACTACAAATTAACAATTTCATAACTCATTCTTCTCTGGAAACTTCAAATTAATTATTTCATAACTGGAAACTTCAAATTAACAATTTCATAACTGGAAACTTCAAATTAACAATTTCATAGCTCATTCTTCCCTGGAAACTTCAAATTAACAATTTCATAGCTCTTTCTTCCCTGGAAACTTCAAATTAACAATTTCAATTTCCAAAATGAACAATTTCAGTTTCCAATTAGCACTACATGTAGTCCAATTTGACTATCTATGGCTGTTTTAATGCAATATTTTGGTATTGCAAAACAACAAACAGTGTAGACTTTGATCGGAAGCCTTTTGATCTGGGTCTACACTATTCGCATTAGTGTACTCTTGAAAAGTACACTGTCCGTGTAAAACGCTAACATCCGCTACCAGTCCACTTTATGTCTCCACTAAAGCATGCTGTGACTACTTATAAGAAATCTTTGGACATAGATTAGTATCTATATACTCATTCACCCCAGAAACTTTTTAACGGACAATTGCACAATACCAGTTTTCAATCGGTGTAGCAGGGTTATAGATAAGGCGCGTATTTGCGTAAATACGCAATTAAATACAGTAGAAAAGCAATTACTTGAAAGGGTTTACGCAAAAGAATTCAAGCAGGCGCGTATCGTACGCAATTAGTCGCATTAATGACGGGATGTTTACTACGACACCGGGTAAATATTTTACCGATACACCGGTTAGACTGGTTATTTATTTCCAAGTAATAGCCTATCGGATTTATGCAGCGCCGCTTTTTGTTAGCTCGTTTAATTAGTAAACCAGTCACATCGTCTGTCAGAATTTCTTCTGTCAAAATGGCATCGCGCGGACGGAAAAGGCGCAACAAAAAACCCCACATTATTCAATTACGTTCAGCCTTCCGCGAACGAACCAGAAATAATTTGTAACGGTGTCGTGAATGAAATTTTGAATGATGCATGTAACAGCCTAAAAAGAGGTTGTTTAATGTTACCGACATAATCGACGATCTTTTGTCCCGAATCTGTAAGTCACCAAAGAAACACGACAGTGCTAAAGTTAGCAAAGTTACGGTAAAGGAATCCGGGAATGGCTTTTAAAGTTTCCGTGGCTGGAAATTAATGAATCCTAGTTTTCCTACACAAACATGAGCTGTTGCATTTGTGTTGAAATGAGATCGAAACTGAAATTATCGAGTGTGGGCAAACGAGGGTACAGTACATCAAACAATCCGCTTGTGTTTTGTATTAAATGAAAAAAAAAAATAGAGTAAAAAAGCAATTCATATCAAATTGATGGAGTAACGGTTTTTTGGATACTCAATTGAAATTCAGAAAACCCAATTCTTAGAAAATAGAGGGAGTAAATACCCAATTAATGCAAAACCTTATCTATAACCCTGGGTGTAGTACATTTATGACTATTTATGGCTATATTCCTAATTTCTGCAATATATTGCAAAATGACAAACAATACAGGGGCCCGTTTCATAAAACTTCGTACGACAAAAACTGTCGTAAGTCAGATTACAAAAGTTTCAATTATTTTTTATTTCTCCATCTAATCCTGTCTTGTGACATCTTTTTGGAATCGTCTTGAAAAGACGATTCCAAAAAGATGTCACAAGACAGGATTATATTGAGAAATAAGAGATTAGAGGCATTTTAAAGTTTTGACTTACGACAACATTTGTCGTAAGAAGTTTTATGAAACGGGTCCCAGACCCTGATCCTTTAGGAGCCCTCCGATCAGAATATACACTTTTTACATAGGACAAATGTACTCTTAACAGGTAAACTGTTTTAAAGGATGAGTCTACTTGCCACTAGGCTTCTCAAGTTCTGTGTTAACCCTTATTGTGCTAAGCATGACTTGGCTTATATTTGCAAACAACTTAGATCCAAATCAGATGCCGCCATAGGCTGGATCCAAGCTGTTTGCCACTCATGTTAATATTTTCAAGTTTACAAATGATCAAATTCGTTAGTTTTTACGCAGACCGATCTGTTTTAACCCTTTACCTGATATCCTATTTCTAGTATTGAAGATAGTTGACCACTTAAAGCAGGTTGAAAGTAAAGCAGAATGTGCCTTAAGGCGCATCCTGCTTTACTTTCATCCAGCTTTAAGCTTCCACATGTGCTAAAATATTGAAAATAGTCCCAATACTATATATTCATGGCTGATTAAACTGGAACTATTTTCTTTAGCGGATGACTAACTCATATCCGCTAAAAGGCGCTTATATGGGGAAAAGGGTTAAGCAGACGACAATTCAGCATGATAAGAGCAAGGGTTAAGACAAATTCTAAGAAGTAGTGACAACATTGGACTGCCTGAAGCCATACAGATTAACTCATTATCCTCTGAAACTTCCAATGGACAATTCTAGTTTACAATATCGGCTGGTCCATTTTAGACTATTTAGGGTTGTTTTTTATAGCCCTCTAATCAGAGACTTCACTGTTTGCATTGGACAAGTGTACTCTTCACGGGTACACTTTTGGTAAAGGATGCATGTATGCATCACTAGGGCTCAATGAGTTAAAGCATATGAAACATTTTCTTCCTTTGGAGCTGTTGAATAAGGTACAACCCAAATAGCTTAAATCTCCCTCACCCATAATGAATCCCAAGACTAAGTTAGCTATCATCTAGACTCTGGTTTTCAACATATCAAGACATAGTGAATCTAACACCACCGTGAGTGTCAGATAAGAATATCCCACCCGAGTTTTGAAGATATTTTTGTAACACAAGGCTTTGCCGAGTGTTCCAAAAATATCTTCAAACGAGGGTGGGATATTCATCTGACACTCAACTGTGGTGTTAGATTTATTTTCTCACCTCATCAACCCTAAAAATGCGTTTAACTTGCTATACAGTGGCGAGTTGTATTTTAATGCGCTAATGCATGCATGACGACGTCATAACAACTGCAATAACAACCAATCATAAAATAGTTCGGCTTGTCTGCCCAGACAGATGTTATCTCACACCCCCTAGATTTCGGGATACCTCTGTCCAAGAGGTGAGAAAATACTGTACTGTCTTTGTTTCCCCCTGTACTCTGGCATCAGAGCTCCAGATAAGTACTTCAAAAACTAAAATCATTATTTCTCCATTATACCCTATGGTGTCGCTCTCTACGAGACGATTCTAAAGAGTTGTAACACCATAAGATTTGGTGCTGAAACGAGCGAGAAAAAGTTTGGTTTACTCCCCTCTTATCTGGAGCCCTGGGGCGTATGCTTGCTACATCCTTCAGGTGTGTTACACTTTTCCAACCCTCCAGATGTAATGGTTATGGATGCGCGATTTCCATACTAGCTTTCAGTAGCACAAGAGAGTCACTCGTGACATTCAATAGACCTCTCTACAGAGAGTCCTAACTCGTGACATTCAATAGACCCATCTACCATTGTTGGTCTACAGACCGCTCTTAATCCATGTCCATTGAAATTCCGAATATTCCTGTGTCCAGTAACTTGAGTGAGGTGAGCACCTTCCTGAAGTTATCTGTATTCCACCGGGAGACGGAGGTCGGTACAGCATGGAAACTACTGCTATCAAGACTGGAAAAGAAACACAAACATATAATACGTTGTTCATCCATTTGCTCAAAGTGGAATCTTCAATGTTTATATATTGGATTAGTCCATTTTTTATATACAGGGTGTCTGGCCTAAATTTTCATTTTCATTTTGTTTAATATTGAAATCCCTATCAGCAAACAGTGTAGACTCTGATCAGACACTGCATAATGCAGTGTCTGATCAGAGTCTACACTGTTTGCCTATGTCCCTTTTATAGGGGACTAGGCACAAATGGGTTAACCAGATGTCGGATATTGTATATTGTTAACTGATTCAACCATGAAACTTCAAATGGAACAGTCCAGTTTTCAATTAAATCAAGCCCATTTTTTACTACTAAGGGTAGTTTAATAAACATTTGATTGCAAAACGGCAAATAGTGTAGATGCTGATCAGAGGGCTTGTGCAGGAGCCCAGTGATCTGAGTTTACTCTGTTTGCATATTATGACAAGTGTACTCTCAACAAGTACAATGTTTTTAAAGAATGAGTATATTTGTTGCTAGAGATCGATTAATTTTTTCCTAGTGATAGGAATTTAACAGGTTAATTATCATTGATAATGCTTTAGGAGCCCTCTGATCTGGATCTTCACTGTTTGCATAGGACAAGTGTACTATTCGCAGGTATACTGTTTTCAAAGGATGTGTATCTGTGTAACTAGGGTTCAAAGGGTTGTCATGCTGTCACATATTTTCCTTAACCCTTTCCCCAATTGAAGCGACTTTT
This sequence comes from Gari tellinella, assembly GCA_922989275.2. Taxonomy (NCBI): domain Eukaryota; kingdom Metazoa; phylum Mollusca; class Bivalvia; order Cardiida; family Psammobiidae; genus Gari; species Gari tellinella. The sequence continues at coordinate 6,544,388 of OV277870.1, read as the reverse complement.
AGTGTATTTAATTTATTCCTCCGCTGAAGAAAATAGTTCCAATTTATACCCTCTTCAACAATAACCATTTCAAATATTTTGTATAACCTAGCAAGTTTTAGCTTAAAGCAGACTGAAAGTAAAGCAGAATGTGCCTTAAGGCACATTCTGCTTTACTTTCAACCTGCTTTAATTGGTCACCTGTCTTCAAAACTAGAAACAGGCTATGGGGTAAAGGGTTAAGGCACATTCTGCTTTACTTTAAGCCTATCTTCAAAACTAGAAACAGGCCATAGAATAATGGTTTAACCCATTACCCCAGAAATATGCCTTTTAACACCTTTACTTTATTCCTTCACTGTTGAAAATAGTTTCAATCTATACAGCCATGGATATGTATGGTTAGAAATATTTGCTATACCCTAGCAGATGGAAGCTTAAAGCAGGCTGAAAGTAAAGCAGAATGTGCCTTAAGGCGCATTATGCTTTACTTTTCAACCTGCTTTAAGCGGTCATGTATCTTCAAACCTAGAAACAGGCCATAGGGTAATGGTTTAAGGGAACTCTGCTAACCTATCGTAAAATCTAGAAACAGGCCATAGGGTAATGGTTTAAGGGAACTCTGCTAACCTATCGTAAAATCTAGAAACAGGCCAGGTAATGGGATAAAGAACATGAACACAAACACAATAAACTAAATTGCAGAAAATGGCAATTTCTGAAAAAATTCTTACAATTGATTTTAATCTGAGCGACAAACAGTATGGAGCCTGATCAGATGCCGGGGTCACCCGGCATCTGATCTGGCTCCAAACTGTTTGTGATTGATATAAGATTTTAAGAATTTATAAACATGTTCATTGGAAAAGAAAAGCATCTCCCAGGACTCCAGATATTAAAGGGGGGTATTTCAAAAACTCAAATATTTATTTCTGCAATAAACCCTATGATGTCACTACTCATTAGAATCGTCTCGAAGAGACGATTCTAATGGGTAGTAACATCATAGGATTTGGTTCTAATATGAGTGAGAAACTGTTGGATTTGTTCAGTTTACTTCCCCTTATCTGGAGCCCTGATCTCCACTGCATATCAAACAACTAACCTTATGTTGATTGGATCGTTGAAGGTCACGAGGATGTCGGTGGTGAATCTCGAGAGACGGAACAGTCCCATGTGTAGTTGTACGGTGTTCTTGACAACCTCATTAAACTTTGCTATGTTCTGTTCTCCCATCACATACCAGGCAGTATCAGCCCTAGATGAAGCCAAAATCAAAGTTATGTATACTTTTTAACCAATCAGATTAGCTGTCAGTCTCCCATTGTTCTGTCTTGTTTAGGGTAACTTATAAAATACCTGCTCTTGCTAATAGCATTCTATGTTTTTTTTAAAACAGTGCAGTTGCAGTTATTGAAAAAGGGATTTAAGTCGCTTTAACAGTATTTCAGTCATATTGGCATTGCAACTCCGGGAGGCAGGTTGCCAGATCAGCACTTCATTTACATGGATCTTAACAAACATGTATCAAGAGGTACTGATCTAGAAATCTGAACCCTGACCAGAATTACAAATATTCCGGATCTTAACCTCTTTAGTACTTGGACTGACGTACAAATACATAAGTTTATGATGGATTTATCCATCATTCAAATCACTGAAAATATTACACAGGGTCTGCAGTGTTTTCTCTCAAGATCTATCTTATTTCATCGACCAATGTGATAGTTCAGATGATATTCATAGGGTCTGAAGACAGACGATTGAAATCTTTCAATAAACTCAGTCCGTCAGTGCCCTTTTTCAGAAGTTTTAGGGACATAACATACATTCAAACTTATCTTGAGTAGCCACTTAAAAAAGGCCTTTTATCTTTCTTTATCAAGTTTATGATAGTGGCAGTTTAATGCAGGACAACAGTAAAGATCCTTTAAGTCGTGTAAATCCGACTTGTAAAATGTATTGCCTTGACTTGACTTAAGGACCACAATGGAAATAAGGAAAATATTTTTCCTTTTTTGTGTTATCCATGGTTTCTAGTGCGCATTACATGGCTCTTATATGTTTTGCTTTAATTATGCTTTGCCATGTTATGTACACTTTTTACCGAAATAAATCTATCTATCTATCTACTTGCTTTGAATGAATCAAGCTCCTTTAGGAGCTTTCTGTTATTTTCATCTTATATTAACCATTACCCCATAGCCTGTTTCTAGATTTGAAGATTAGGAGGCTACTTAAAGCAGGTTGAAAGTAAAGCAGAAGCTGCCTTAAGGCGCATTCTGCTTTACATTCAGCCTGCTTTAAGCTACAGTCTTCTATGATATAGAAAATATTTCATATTGGACATATTAAGGATGTCGGCCTGTCTTTTTGAGCATTATGAAATTTCCGAAAAATTTTACGAACTCATTTTCAAAAAAATGTTAAGAACTCATTTTCGGTGAATGCATACAGTAATAAAATATTATTTTCCCGGGAAAAAATTGGATTTTCGTTCCGGAAGGGACTTTTTAAGTTTTATGTCCTATTCGTAGTTTACAGCATACACTGTTTTCATAGGTAGGTTGCATTTTGTTACATCCGATTTCATTTCAATTTCTCAGAATAAAAGCATGAAATTTTCATGGTAGTACAGTTTTAGTATATATTATAGATAACTCAATAGATAAAATGAAATTTTTTTGAAAAAAATTATTTTTGGTAAAAATACACCAAAAAGTGAAAAAATGAGAAAAAATGGATTTTTTAGATAAAATGATCTATATCTTTTTTTAAAAGATCCGGGACCCTGTGTTTTTATTTGCTATTTCACTAAAACTTTATGTTTGCAAGGCTAAAAACAACAAATAAAAAATTTGGTAATTAGTTTGCTACAATTTGTAGGGCAATTTTCACTGTGCATTATTCTCCCATTATAAAAAAGTGGGTGGGGTAAATTTTACTCCTTTCCGGTGAAATCAAACATTTTTATTTTGGATCTTGAAAAAACATTATTTTCAGGGTTTATTCTTACTATGGTAATATAAATTAGGATACTTTTTGTACAAATAGATTGTTTAAATAAAGATTGAAAAACAGTAGTACAAAAAAGTAGGAGTTTTTATGAAGCTTCAATTTTAGGGGGGTAGCCTTGAAATATCTCAAATTGTGAAAAAGAAAGGTCCGGTACCCCCACTTTTTTCACCAGTTTTGTCATAGAAACTAATTTTACTGTCTGTATGCAAAGTTTGAAGAATTTGGTAATTACTTTCCAAAGGTGCACCTACCCCCTTAAAGACTGTATAAATTGGAACTATTTCATTCAGTGGAGGAATAAATTTAAAGTGTGAAAAGGTGTATTTATTGGGTAATGGGTTTAGCTATCACCTGCTTTTCATAAATTCAAAATATCCTTCGTATAAGTGGTTGCAGGGCTGCCATTTCTCCGGATTTTTCCTAAATCTCCGGATTTTTTCCCGTACATGGTAGCTTAAAGCAGGCTGAAAGTAAAGCAGAATGCGCCCTAAGGCGCATTCTGCTTTACTTACAGCCTGCTTTAAGTAGTCGTATGTCAAAAAATTAAGAAAAAAGCTACGGGAGTAAAGGTACGATTCGTAAAATCGCACTTGAAAAATTCAAATTTGGAAATCTTAGGATTTTTCATGTCGACTTATGGCAGCCCTGTGGTTGTAATAACGTTACTTCACTTACTGTTCCATGGCTAGGTTTTCGTTCAGGATCTGTTCCTTGTGTAGAATATTACTGTCATCATCAGCCCCATTGGATGATGCGATATCATCAAAGTGGGTTCTACAAATATATCATAGTAGAAAAAACATGGTTCTTAACTGTTGAAATGAAACTAAATGCATTGTGGCAATGCAATACAATGTTTAATGACTTTTTTATGAAAAGTCTGCTGATTTGTTTTTATATGTAAATGGGAAACACTTTTAATCCAAGTGCAGTGATTTTTTTCCTTCATTTGTGAATGGGTCCTGTACCCCTTGGATTGTGAAAAAATTGTGTTGTTTTACTCAAAATTGAGAACGAAAGTAGCAGGCTTCTGCTAATATTGTGACAAGAAAATGTGGACCAAGAGAGAAAAACTTGCAATTTCCAGCAAAATGGTGGAGAATTTAGAAGGCACTGATATTTTGTGGAAGACAAACACTTATATAATTAAGCCAGCAGAGTAGGGAGGGCTTAAACCCTGTTTTTATTAAAGGGATACTTGAAAAATTCGACAGAATCTCATGAAAAGTTCTACAAGTTGAATTAAGGTCTATATAAGCAAATTGCTAAAATGAAAATTGGGGGTTGCCATGCTTTTTTCAGCTCTAGCTGGCTTTGAAAAGTGTGACGTTGTCGCATTTGCTCATTGTCAGAGCAGAAAACGTCATAAGGGACAAATGCACTTATATTACTACACAATAACATATTTCTAGTACACTTTTTAATTTTCTAGCATTCATTTATCACAAGCAAGTGTGAAATAAACTTTTTAAAGCTCTTTCTTGTGTTTTTAATGAGCTTTTGGGCTAAAATGAATGCTGAAAACCGGAAAAATAAGACATTTTTCTTGCCAATGTCTCACAAATACATCAATTATGTAAAAAAAATCCGTACAAAATTCTTAAAACTTTCTAGGCATCTAGGTTAAAGTATTTCTTATCAAATGGTGTAAAGAAACCTAGGTGTCGCCATGTTCATTTATGAAATATGGTCAAAATTCTAACCCTACCCCCTTAGATTTTATGCAGAAAATATACCTCCCCCAATAGCCAAATTGGGTCTCTATTGGCCTAAAAATGAGAAATATTCATCCAATGTTTGCTTAAATTGGTAAATATATGAGTGTATGTGAATACAACAGCATTTAATAAAGCTTTAGTTACTTAAAGCATTTACAGTGCTGCTGATAAAAACATAGACATAATTTCTATAAGAACTGCTACTCGGGACAGTTTTTTCAATTCTTGAAACAGTGCCTGTACGGAAATGACTATATTTTACATAATTTACCAATGAGAACTTTTCAACGTTCATTTTTATGGTAATAAATGTATTGCAAATCAGAAAATATATAGTAATGAAGGTATTTAAGAAGTTTATTTTTCAACATTTTTAATATAGGCGAGTATGTCTTTAAAAGTGCCTTTTCAAATTGTGAATCAATTTGGGTCCCTTCTGAATTGTGAAGAGTCCTTTTATGAGTACCAGTTATAGAAGGAAAAAAATCGCTGAAGTCAGATGTTGAATTCCCTGGCTCTGAGGTTATAAAGTGTTTTAGTTGAGTCTGAGTGTGTTCCCAAGCATTTGATTGGTCAGATTTGAGCATAGGCTCAAATCTGACCAATTAAATACTTGGGAACGAGTTTAGACTCAAGTCAAAAGCTTTATAACCTTGGAGCCTGGCGTCTGACCATGCTCCACTCTGTTATCAATGGACAAATGGGAAAGAATATATCTGCACCTTAAGCATTTCAACCCTAAATATCTCTTGTGGGTATTTATTACCTTTTTGGACTCTTCTAGTACAGGCATTTTGAACCAGTCTACTGTTACATTTTTGATATTACAACAAAAGGGAATGAAAATATCAAACAGTGCAGACCCTGATCAGAGGGCTCCTATAGAAGCCCTCTGATCAGGGTCTACACTGTTTGCATATGTAATCAGTAGGGATGTGCAATAAAACCGGTTTTCCAAAATATTGCAATACGTTCTGAAAACAATACGTACCGGTACGGTTCAGACTGTATTGCAATATATTGACAAGACTAGAAAAAACGTTTTTTCCCTCTATGATAAATTGATTAAATTCCCTTTGTTTCACAACTACAATTATTCACAATTTTGTTTTGTTCAAACTAAATAAGCAGCTTGCAGGGCAGAGGGATTTCCTCTTTGTTTGTTTTTTAGCACAGGGCATGGTATATTATCCTGATTGGCTGCCTATAATCAATGTGCATATCAGATTTAATAACTGAATGTCTTGAATGAAAAACATAAAAATTCTAAAAAATATGTATCAAATACAATGTACCGACATTGTCAGTCATTTTAGAAAAAAATCTTCATTTAAAATATGTGATTAGAACTTTGTCTGATACTGTCAACTGGCACTGTTATATGCCATACCCTGTCAGTTAAACATCATGGTGGACAATTTGGTTATGAAAATCCCGAAAGGAATGGCTAGGAGCATTTCAGAATTGAAAATACAGCAGCACATATTCATTATACAACATCATTAGAAACAGTGCAATGTAACATGGTTGTTAAGATTCAAAGTGGTACAACTACTTTGTCTTCACATATTCACCCCAGATCCATAGCTTAAGTTCACTCTTATAACACGCAATATATTGCAATACGTATTACAATACAGTGATGGAGTATCGCAATATATTGCAATACAAAATTTCTGGCAATACCCATCCCTAGTAATCAGTAATCTCTACAGAGGGCTGTAGGGTTGAAAGGGGTTAACTGCCTTGTACAGCTTGTACTGGCAGTTGGACAAGTATTTAACCCCATAGAGGATTTCCAGTTTTTAAAGACAGATGAAGAAATTTCCTGACCTACTTTCTGTGACAACACCTAGTCAGGCAGTTCCCTGGCAAAATTCATACTTTTTTGTGCATACCTGTACTACTGTGAATCATTGAAGCGTCTCATGTGAGGCAAAACTGTTATTAATAGATTGGTTAGAAATAACCATTGAAAAATCTCTTGAGCATGAGTATGCCTGGGTCTCATCAGGCAATATGAGATTGGTATAGCATATTGCTGCATGCTTTTACAGTTACTTTCACGCCTATCAAGAACAATGTGGGGGAGTCCATTAAAGGACTGAGGAAATGTCTTTAAAGCATGTTGAAAGTAAAGAAGAATGCACATTATTAAGACAAATAATGCTTTGTTTTCAGCCTGTTTTAAGCTAAAACCTGTTAGGATATAGAAAATATTTCTTATACATATTCATGACTATAAAATGGATCTATTTCTTCAGTGAAGGAAGAAAATAAAGGTGTATTTATGGAGTAATGGGTACAAGATTTCAAAGGAGTAAGGATTTTAGTCATATGCCACGCCCAGTGAAGAAGCTAGACTAAAGCATTGCAATGAGAAATTAACTGTAGTAGTACAAAACAAGGGCCACCATGGCCCTAAATCGCTCACCTGGTTCAATATGTAAAATTAACCTATAGTGACCTAGATTATGACTGGACATGACCCACAATTAACCTTTAGAGTGTTAACAAGATTTTTCTATAATTTGACCCAGTGACCTAGTTTTTGACCAGACACAATCCACATTTGATTTTGACCTAGATTTGATGTAGGCAAACATTCTGAAAATATTTCATTCAGATCTAACGAGATTTGTAGCCTCTAGAGGGTTAACACTGTTTTTCTTTGATTTGGCCTAGTGACCTAGTTTTTGACCCGACATGACCCATATTCGAACTTGACCTAGATATCAATTGGGCAAACATTGTAACTAAGTTGCGTTAAAATCCAATAAGATTTGTAGCCTCTAGAGTGTTAACAATGTTTTTCTAACATTTGCCCTAGTGACCTAGTTTTTGACCGGACATGACCCACATTCAAACCTGACCTGGATTTCATCAAGACAAACATTTTGATCAAGTTTCATAAAGATCCAATCAGATTTGTAGCCTCTAGAGTGTTAACAAGGTTTTTCTATGATTTGACCTAGTGACCTAGTTTTTGACCTGACATGACCCACATTCGAACTTGACCTAGATATCAATGAGGCAAACATTCTGACCAAGATTCGAACTTGACCAAGATTTTATCTAGACAAACATTGTCATGAAGTTTCATGAAGATCGGATGAAATTTGTAGGCGCTAGAGTGTTAACGAACAATTGTGAACGGACGGACGACGGACATTCAGCGATCCTAAAAGCTCACCTTGGCACTTCGTGCCAGGTGAGCTAAAAATTTGAGTTAACCCGTTCCCCATACATATGCCTTTTTATCCCTTTAATTTATTCCTCCACAGAAGAATACTGTTCCAATTTATACAGTCATGAATATATACCATAACAGGGTTATAGATAAGGTTTTGCATTAATTGGGTATTTACTCCCTCTATTTTCTAAGAATTGGGTTTTCTGAATTTCAATTGAGTATCCAAAAAACCGTTACTCCATCAATTTGATATGAATTGCTTTTTTACTCTATTTTTTTTTTCATTTAATACAAAACACAAGCTGATTGCTTGATGTACTGTACCCTCGTTTGCCCACACTCGATAATTTCAGTTTCGATCTCATTTCAACACAAATGCAACAGCTCATGTTTGTGTAGGAAAACTAAGATTCATTCATTTCCAGCCACGGAAACTTTAAAAGCAATTCCAGGATTCCTTTACCGTAACTTTGCTAACTTTAGCACTGTCGTGTTTCTTTGGTGACTTACAGATTCGGGACAAAAGATCGTCGATTATGTCGGTAACATTAAACAACCTCTTTTTTGGCTGTTACATGCATCATTCAAAATTTCATTCACGACACTGTTACAAATTATTTCTGGTTCGTTCGCGGAAGGCTGAACGTAATTGAATAATGTGAGTTTTTTTGTTGCGCTTTTTCCTCCCGCGCGATGCCAGCCATTTTGACAGAAGAAATTACGGGTTAGCATTACAACTGGTTCGTCGGTGTCAGGATAAAGTGACCGGCCGGGTACAGTCCCATTGGTGCACCTAAAAAGTGCCCCTGCTCGTAATACCCGAAAGGGGTGTGTAGCAGTATAGAAAGAAAGAAAGAAATTCTGGCAGACGATGTGACTGGTTTACTAATTAAACGAGCTAACAAAAAGCGGCGCTGCATAAATCCGATAGGCTATTACTTGGAAATAAATAACCAGTCTAACCGGTGTATCGGTAAAATATTTACCCGGTGTCGTAGTAAACATCCCGTCATTAAACTTGAGAAATGCGACTAATTGCGTACGATACGCGCCTGCTTGAATTCTTTTGCGTAAACCCTTTCAATAATTGATTTTCAGTACGCATGGATCTTAAAGTAATTGCTTTTCTACTGTATTTAATTGCGTATTTAAGCAAATACGCGCCTTATCTATAACCCTGGCCATAAGAAATAGTTTCTGTATCTAAGCAATTGGAGCTTAAAGCAGGCTGAAAGTAATACAGAATGTGCCTTTACTTTCAACCTGCTTTAAGTGGTTATCTGCATTCTAAACTAGAACTGGCTATAATAGGGTAATGAGTTAAGCGAGTTCGAGGTATAGTAGTTTCAACTGTATATGGAAAGATGTAATGGCTTTACTTGATAGCCACTTCGTCAGGCTCCTGTGCATCCACAGCCTCTAGTAACTCAATGATGATGCTCTGATCTGTCGCCGAGTGAGTGAACACTTCCTGGTTGTCTGGGACCTGTCGTACCACACTGAAAATAGAATGAAATTTAGTCGTATGTATAATAGAATTAAATATAGTTGTAGGTAATAGAATGAAATATAGTCGTATAACACTTGAAATAGAATGAGTAATTATCTGTTATAATATAGAATGAATATTAATTTTGTAATTATTGTTGTGACTTGTCTAAAGGGATAGTGCCAGAACCCAATAGCAAAAGGGCTCCAGATAAGGGAGTTAACTGAACAAATCCAACATTTTTTCATTCAAACCAACTCAAATCCTATGGCTTTAAAGCAAAAATAAAGATTTTAGTTTCTGAGATACTTCTCTTATATGGAGCCCTATTAGTTCAAGTATTAAACTCTTTTTTTATGTGGCCATATCCATACGTCCCAGAAAATGTAAAAATGTAAAAAAGCTAAGCCAGGTCTTATTTATAGGACTAGAGCCCTATAATAAGAAGGCAGGTCTAGACTTTACAATTACCTAAACAGAAACCAGAAAACTGATTTGTTCACTCACCTAACATCATTGGCATTGTCCGGCAAAACCACTGAGAACGCTCCACCAAACAGCTTACGTTCTGAAGACATGACTGCAACAAATAAACAAATCTACAGGACTCTAGATAAGGGGAGTATTTCATAAATAAAAATTCTTTAAATCATTTCTGCATTAAAATCAATGGTGTTACATCTCAAAGAGATGATTCTAATGAGTAGTAACCCCATTGGATTTGGTGCTGAAATGAGTGACAAAATGTTTGATTTGTTCAGTTTACAGGATCCACTAAAACCGGTGACGATTACAAAACCCATGATGTTCTGTGATGGTTTAAAACTTGGTCATTACCTAAAACTAGTGATGGCCAGTTCATAACTTTTTTATGTATGGTCCATCTTGTCACAGGTTTTTCGGGATCTACTAAAACCCGTGACGATCAGAACTTCCTTGAGGACGTCCTAAACCCCGTAACGACCTATCTTTAGTAACAGTATTGTGGTAACTTTAGTTGAACAATAGCTGTTACCAGGCAACCTCATAGGTTTTAGTACGATTACGCACTTTAACCCTTTACCCCATAGCCTGTATATACAAAAAATGTAGTTATAAAAACATGTTACTACTTAAAGCACTGATTGAAAGTAAAGCAGAATGCGCCCTCAGGCGCATTCTGCTTTCCTTTCAGCCTGCTTTAAGCGAAAATCTGCAAGAATATAGAAAATATTTCTTATGGTACATATTCATAATTGTGTAAATTGAAACTAATATCCTCACAGGATGAATAAACTAGAGACGTTTAAAGGCGTATTTATGGGGTAATTGGTTAAAGATCTAGATTTACATGGACATACAACCATCACGGGTTTTCACAAAGTTATGGAGACTCTAGAATAATTTCTTTATTTGGAGACATCATGGATTTCAACAGTGCATCTAGACTACATAATAAATAAATAAAAAAAAATGTGATTTATACTGTTTATACTGTTTTATTAATCACTCATTTTCTGCACCTATTTATACACAGCACTTGCGTCCTCCATTTTTGTTTATTTGAGCCAAATTTGTCCAGTGCACTAGCTTTGATCGAACAAAGGCCTTTTCAATTTTGGCGTTCCATGGGCAAATGGCTTAGATATTCCTTCATCTCCTACACATACTGGATAACAAAAGGTCCAATGTCTTTTCCTGGCTCATGAAACACATACTTTACAAATTCTTCTGATGCTCCATCTTCGGTGGAAATGTAAAAGTATTTTTCTTGAGCTTTGGATTTTTCCTAGGAAGCCCGACTGTACCCAAGTTTACCCAGTGATGACTGTCAGCTCTCCAGTCTTGTGCAGAAACTCCTTCTGCTTTAAAACAGAAGAGTTGCCAACCTTTTGGTCGAGAGGGAAGAGTTGAGACTGGCTCTGCAGTCGCGTCTTGCAAAACTTCTATGATTGCCGCTACAGAGAAAGACATCGCAGATCTACATGATTTTGTTTGCAAAATAATCTGTTTTGTTAATTATTATTGTCGCAAGAACGTTGTTTAGAAGAAACAATGACTTTGACATCGTCGCTATGATATCCGGACATGTATGACGTTGTTTACCCGTCTCTACTCTGACGTTACTTGTTACCCATGACAACAATACAAAAGCCGTGACGTTCTGAACAAAACCCCTGACGATTGCAAACAAGAGGGCCATGGCCCTTAATTCGCTCACCTGAGGTCATTGTGCCTTAGCTTAATAGGCAAGACAACATTTTAATATAGCTGTAAATGGAATTATCTTCCAGACAAAAAAAACATGACAAATTGGAATAACTTAAAAAAATATTGTTGGCAGAGTTATGGCCCTTATCCATGACACTTCTTCTTATCAAGCTACATGTATTTCCATATGATTATTTATTGCGCACTCTGCTTTACTTTCAACCTGCTTTAAGTTATCATCTACTAAGATATAGATACTATTTCTTATATCTTACATGTTTATGACTATATAAAGTGGAATTATTTTCTTTAGAGGAGGAATAAATTAAAGGCGTAAAAAGGCATATGTATGGGGTAATGGGTTAACATCAGTAGAACTGGAGTTATCTCCAAAGACAAGAAAATATGACACTGGGAAATATCTCAAAATTGACATTGACCTTTGTACGACATGACCCAAGTTATAAAGTTTCTAACTTTAACAAAGTTATGGCTAAGATTAAAGTTGTGGACTGACAGACAAACAAATGGACAAACAGACAAAAAAGCAGACAGACAAAAACAATATGCCCCCAACTGCAGGGGCATAAAAAATGTAGCAGACAACTCCATATGCTACTGTTATAGTGAACCTCAGCTGACCTGAGTTCAGTTATGTAACTCTGCCAGTAGGAAATTTGGCTAGGGTCTAACTCTTATTATGCTGAATTGCTGTCTGCTATACATATTTTGAATATTAAACATATGTATAAATATGGCAAAAGACATAATTACATAACTGTCAGTGGATCACTTCCAGACCCTGTTTCTCTAAGTATGAAACAGACTAAACCATTTATAAACTTTAGCAGACAACATGTTCAGCTAAGACCATCAGTTCAGTGGCTGAGGTCAAATACTGGGTAGAATTAGCAACTGCTCTGAAGGCTTACCCTTACCAGACTGAAATGATATCTGCTTAAAACCTACTGTATGCGAAAAGTGACAAAAAAAAGAATTTAGAACATGTTCAGTTGGTAAATGAGTACCAATAGTTTGGATCCAAATTAGATGCAGCATTATGTTGCATCTGATCTGGATCCAAAATGTTTGCAAATATTGGCTATTTGCCCTTAGTATATTAAGAGTAACTCAGGTAAAATACAGTTCTGCTTTTGCTTCATCAAAAATACTGTAAAACCTGCCTAGAGCAGCACTTAAACTGCGCAGGGTGGCGTCAAGTGTGACCCTAGGGATTTCATTTTAACAAACTATAGAGAGATCGACCAGGAGATTCTACTGTAAAAATATCAAAGCTTAGGGCCTAGTAGTTTTTAGCAAGAAGATTTTTTAAAAATTTTTGCTTTTTCAAGCAGAGTTTTTGCTTTATCTCTTTCATTTAGACAACTTCTGTAGAGAAGCATCCAAGGAACATCATGAGCAGTTTGAATCCGCCCTACAATCCCCGGGTTCAGAGGAGATGTCGTTTGAAGTAAAAGTGAACGGACAGACGGACAGACGTACTACGGACAATGAGCGGTCACAATAGCTCACCTTGAGCCTTCGGCTCAGGTGAGCTAAAAAACATGTGGCAGCAGTGATCTTCCACCTTATATAACTGGTACCCATAAAAGGAGTCATTTCCAATTGCCAAAACTGACAAATTTTCCCAATCTTTGGTAATAAAATTCCCAATTCAAAGAGTTTAGATTGAGGAGAGATTGTTGAATAGCAAATCTTGCTAGTGCCATCTGAAGACCTATACCCTTACAGAGGGTACAATAAGACAATTAATTGCTGCAGTCAAATTCAGTTTGAATTTTATATAGTTAAATGTTTGATATGCCCCATGCAAGATTCCCAATTTGACTAAAAACGACGCAAATATTTCCCAATTTGACTAAAAACGACACAATATTTTCCCAATTAGCTCTGAACCGGGGTCATTCCCAATTGGCCTCAGAAAAACCCTAGGCAGTAAGGAGAAAACCTGTGACAGAACCGTAGAATAGTAGCTAGGTCTGTCAGTTTACTCCCTCTTATCTGGAGCCCTGAGTCTAGGGGTACGACCAGGGCTCCAGATAAGAGGTAGTTATTTCAACAAATCAAACATTTTATCACTCATTTCAGCACCAAATCCTATGGTGTTACTACTCATTAGAATCGTCTCGAGACGATTCTCAGAACACCAGATAAGGGTAGTTTTTCAAATACTAAAATCTTTATTTTTGAATTAAACCCTATGGTGTCACTACTCATTAGAATCGTCTCTTCGAGACAATTCTAATGAGTAGTAAAACCATGGAGAAATGACATTTCTCCATGGTAAAACCATAGGATTTGGTTCTATAAATAGTGAGGAAATGTTGGATTTGTTGAAATAACTACCTCTTATCTGGAGCCCTGGATTCTAATGAGTAGTGACACCATAGGGTTTGATTCAGAAAAAAAGATTTTAAGTTTTGAAAAACTACCCTTAATTATCTGTTTTCTATTTATTTTTCTATTTATTACTTCTAAGCCATCAAGTACCCGGCCGGTCACTTTATCCTGACACCGACGAACCAGTTGTAATGCTAACCCGAAATCCTGAGCACCAAGGAGGGAAGCCATTACTACCAATTTTTAAGTCTTTGGTTTGACCCGGCCGGGGATTGAACCCGCAACCTCCCGCACTGCAAGCGGACGCTCTACCACTGAGCTATACAGGCGGTTTGTTGCTCTGGGTACGCGGTACGACACAGTATTTTAATGGCCGGATTATCAAATTCAGATGGATTGGTGACATCAATAAATAAATAATTAAAAAAAAAAGATTTCTGTTCAATCAATCAATGTTGAAAACGATTCTTGACAGTAAAAAGTTGAAGTTGAAATATGCAATTGTCCGCGTTTTAGTCTTGCTCAAATCAGACATGGTAACCACGATAAACTGCTTTATGAACAGCAAGGTATGCACGTTATATTTCAAATTAAACCATGAAAATATGAATTTATTTCCTGTCTTACCTATGAAACTGTCCACCCTACTGCTTCAATCAACCTAAGAAGTATGATCGAGATTGTGCAATTGTTTTTTTCCTGCTGAATGCAGTGCTAGCCGGATCAGAGCGGCGCTTGCTGGTTGAAAACTTCTAAGTTTAGAACTTTGGTCATTTTCTAAAATTATACATCGTGGCATTAACTTCTTTGTTAAACTTTTGTCTAATGAGGTACTTTTGATTTCAAAAAATGAGTACAATTCTACAGGAACTATTTGTATATCACCCCGAACAAGCATTTAAAGTATTTGTAAATAATAAATATACCGTCATTCGACCGCCTTGATGAATATGGCGAACAGAATAAAACACGGACGACAGCATAAAATTTATGATAAATTTCCGGTACCAGCCCGAAATTGACTTAGTCACAGAAAAAAACTTGTAAGAATTATGTGAATTATTTTCATCAATTAAAAAATACAAATATATTGTCTCTATGCAATTATGCTATTATTTTTTTTTTTTTTTTAAGAAAATGAAAACCAGATGTAGACCGGCAGACGTAGTCGAGGGGTAAAGCACCCGCTTACGACGTCAGGGGTTGTGAGTTTGATCCCCCGCAGGACCAAGTCCTTCGGATGAGACTTTATAAACCGAGGTCCGATGTATGAGTGCTTTACACTTGGCATCTAAAAGAACCAGAGAACTCTTTAGATAATAAGAGTAGGGCATCGCACCTGGGTTCTCTGTATCCGCTCCCGGGCTCTCTCTAGGGCGTCCAATTAGCCCATAGATGGCAGAAACGGACGTTAACAAACAAAACCGACCCCAAAAATGTTGTGTTTGTAAATAGGTGTCTGAGGCACCTTATAATGTAAACACTTATAAACAGGAAAAAGATGTAGAAATCTATGTTTAAAAAATAAACGTTGAAGAAAATTATATATAATTGTCCATTCCGCAGGAATTTGATCTTGTGCACCGAAGACGTCTAAATAAATTTACAAAAACAGCTGCTCAAAATGATCTATGATAAGCATGGTTTTAAGTGTGGCCAGATTTGTTCGTGTTTTTTTTCTTCATACAAGCAGGCCATTCATTATAGATTATTTATCGGCTGTTAATCTAAAATACTTTAGTGTACAGAGAGGGAGAAGACATTTTTCTTTCCTGTTTATGCCTGCACAAACGTTTGACAATAGATTCATTTAACTCAATCTAAAGTTAATGGAATTGAAAAGTGATGGAAAATATCTAAAAAACCAAGATTTGGTTATAGTAATTTAATCCATTAACTCAGAGCAATTTGTTTTTACCTTGGATATTTCGGCTTTGTCGCAAAGCCTTCATCAACACACTGAGAAGTAGTCAGTGGGTATCATGTGACTTTGAGTCGTCTACATTGCTGTGTCCAAGATTTAGTGACTTTATAATTTTCTTGAGGATGTTTATATACTCTGATCATATTCTTTTCATGCCAGATGCATGATAATACTACACATTTGCTTTTATTTGAGTATTTTCTTTTCTTTTTGCAAATACACTATTTGGTTTTCAGTCTCTTTTAGATTATTCACAACATAGGGGTTGGTTGATGCATACAAAGGTGAAATTATTGATAGTGATTGTTTAACTCATTGTTATATTTTTGCCCAGATACTTTGACACACTTCCAGGCCCAGCGCTTATAAAACGTTTCAGTTGATTCTGAGTTCATTCTCAAGCATTTGATTGGTCAGATTTGAGCCTAGTCTCAAATCTGACCAATAAAATGCTTGAGAATGATTTAAGACTCAGCCCAAACTCTTTATAAGCATGTACCCTGTTCAATGCCTTTTCCAGACTTCCTGTAAGCAATCTTGTAAAGATGGCAGGGTACCGGAATAGTGTAACACAGATAGAGCCAATAGAGTCCAACTCTGCCTTAAGACTGAAGAGTACAGTGTTTCTGGGTTATACAGACATAGCTGCAGGTGGAATGTAAGTGATAAATACCCTGGCTCTGTGAACTCTCTGCATGCTAACGATGGAATGTTGCGATTATCAGTGCAAAAAGTTTGGATCCTGATCTACTTTACTTTCAACCTGCTTCAACCCATTACACAATGGCCTGTTTCTAGTATTGAAGATAGGTAAACACTTAACCCTTTCCCTTATAGAAGCGACTTTTAGCGCATTCATTTTATTCATCCGCCAAAGAAAATAGTTCCATTTTATACTGTCATGAATATGTACCATAAGAATTTTTTTCTGTATCCTAGCAGATAGTAACTTAAAGCAGGCTGAAAGTAAAGCAGAATGCGCCCTAGGGCGCATTCTGCTTTACTTTTAGCCTGCTTTAATAGGTCACATATCTTAAATACTAGAAACAGGATATGGGTTAAAGGGTTAAAGCAGGTTAAAAGTAAAGTTGAATGCACCTTAAGGTGCATTCTGCTTTACTTTCAGCCTGTTTTAAGTTACTATCTACTAGAATATAGAAATTATTTCTAATGATAAAAATTCATGACTGTATAAATTGAAACTATTTACTTCATTAATTTGAGGAATAAACTACAGTCATCAAAGGCGTATTATGGGGTAGCGGGTTAAGTCACCAGGTCACCTGTCTTCAAAATTTGAAACAGACTATGGAGTAGAGGGAAA
This sequence comes from Gari tellinella, assembly GCA_922989275.2. Classification (NCBI taxonomy): domain Eukaryota; kingdom Metazoa; phylum Mollusca; class Bivalvia; order Cardiida; family Psammobiidae; genus Gari; species Gari tellinella. The sequence goes on along the minus strand of OV277870.1, from coordinate 6,527,192 downwards.
AGAAAAATTCTCTGTTTCTTCCATATATATACTGATAGCCATGCACTACTTGGCATAAACTAGCACCAGGCTATGGCATAAAGGGTTAAGTATAAATTCAAGTTTTCTTCTTTTTAGCCATGCATGCACTATGTACTTGGTAAAGACTAGCATCAGGCTATGTGATAATGGTTATATTATAACTGATGTTTTTTCCTGTTTAGCCATGCAATACTTGGCATATAGACTAGCATCAGGCTATGTGGTATAGGTTTAATTATAACTGATGTTTTATCCTGTTTAGTTGTGCACTACTTGGTATAGACTAGCATCAGGTTATTTGGTAAAGGTTTAATTATAACTGATGTTTTCTCCTGTTTAGTTGTGCACTACTTGGTATATAGACTAGCATCATACTATGTGGTAAAAGTTTAATTATAACTGATGTTTTCTCCTGTTTAGCCATGCACTACTTTGTATATAGACTAGCATCAGGCTATGTGGTATTGTTCGACAATATTGACCTGACGTTGGTGACCTCTATTAGCATAATTACACACTTTGTTGCATTTCTAAATATAGCTTCGGAACACTTCGTTATCATTTATACGAGAACGCACATTGTAACCACATCGGCACCGAGAAAATATAGCATTGCCCGGTTCTACAAATATCGACAGGTATTTAGCGCAAGTGGTAAGGAAGATGACTATAGATTATTTTTCCGTACAGTCATTGGTTCGAATCCCATGCAATATTCGTACATTTTTTCACCTTTTTTTTTTTTACTATTTATGCTGTTTCTTTTAAGTAATCATACAACATTTATATCGATTGGAACACGATTCTTTTGTTATTTTTAAAAACATTATGTCATAGCGTCTGTTTGGTCTATAAAATAACCTTTTATAAGATAAAAATAGTTTGCCCTCTATCGGGATTCGAACCCGGAACCTCGATGTTACAAATCCCTTGCTCTAACGACACACCTATTGCAGATAAGTTACATCTGGGGGTTGTAAATTAGGTATATATTGGCAAGAGTCGCAGGTGAGAAAATCGATGATCTTACCTGGATTAAAACCCACTCGAAAGCGCAACATGATGCGTTTTAGTAGATGCGATTATACTAGGAGACTCGGGAATAATAGTTTATCAACAATAATCTTTTGAACTTGCTCAATGTGGAGAGTTACATGTAATCCACTGCAGATTACAACTGTAACAAGTTTCACGTAATCAGCCGAAACAACCCGATATTGTACGTAAGCTATCGAATATTGATTTATACTACGTCATATTTTTATAATTTATTCATGCATAAAGTTCAACGTCAGGTCAATATTGTCGAACAATAAAGGTTTAATTATAACTGATGTTTTCTCCTGTTTAACCATGCACTACTTTGTATATAGACTAGCATCAGGCTATGTGGTAATGGTTTAATTATAACTGATGTTTTCTCCTGTTTAGTTGTGCACTACTTGGTATAGACTAGCATCAGGCTATGTGGTAAAGGTTTAATTATAACTGATGTTTTCTCCTGTGTAGTTGTGCACTACTTGTTATATAGACTAGCATCAGGCTATGTGGTATAGGTTTAATTATAACTGATGTTTTCTCCTGTTTAGTTGTGCACTACTTGTTATAGACTAGTATCAGACTATGTGGTAAAGGTTTAATTATAACTGATGTTTTCTCCTGTGTAGTTGTGCACTACTTGTTATATAGACTAGCATCAGGCTATGTGGTATAGGTTTAATTATAACTGATGTTTTCTCCTGTTTAGTTGTGCACTACTTGTTATAGACTAGTATCAGACTATGTGGTAAAGGTTTAATTATAACTGATGTTTTCTCCTGTGTAGTTGTGCACTACTTGGTATAGACTAGCATCAGACTATGTGGTAAAGGTTTAATTATAACTGATGTTTTCTCCTGTTTAGTTGTGCACTACTTGGTATATAGACTAGTATCAGACTATGTGGAAAAGGTTAAATTATAACTGATGTTTTCTCCTGTTTAGTTGTGCACTACTTGGTATAGACTAGCATCAGGTTATTTGGTAAAGGTTTAATTATAACTGATGTTTTCCTGTTTAGCCATGCAATACTTGGCATATAGACTAGCATCAGGCTATGTGGTAAAGGTTTAATTATAACTGATGTTTTCTCCTGTTTAGTTGTGCACTACTTGGTATATAGACTAGCATCATACTATGTGGTAAAAGTTTAATTATAACTGATGTTTTCTCCTGTTTAAACTTTAGTCATGCACTACTTGGTATAGACTAACATCAGGCTATGTGGTATAGGTTTGATTATAACTGATTTAGTTATAACTGATGTTTTCTCCTGTTTAGTTGTGCACTACTTGGTATAGACTAGCATCAGGCTATGTGGTATAGGTTTAATTATAACTGATGTTTTTTCCTGTTTAGCCATGCAATACTTTGTATATAGACTAGCATCATACTATGTGGTATGGGTTTAATTATAACTGATATTTTCTCCTGTTTTGTTGTGCACTACTTGGTATAGACTAGCATCAGGTTATTTGGTAAAGGTTTAATTATAACTGATGTTTTCTCCTGTTTAGTTGTGCACCACTTGGTATACAGACTAGCATCATACTATGTGGTATAGGTTTAATTATAACTGATATTTTCTCCTGTTTAGTTGTGCACTACTTGGTATAGACTAGCATCAGGCTATGTGGTATAGGTTTAATTATAACTGATGTTTTCTCTTGTTTAGTTGTGTACTACTTGGTATAGACTAGCATCAGGCTATGTGGCAATGGTTATATTATAACTGAAGTTTTCTCCTGTTTAGTTGTGCACTACTTGGTATATAGACTAGCATCAGAATAAGTTGTAAACGTTTAATTATAACTGGTGTTTTCTCCTTTTTGGCTGTTCACTACTTGGTATATAGACTAGCATCATGCTATGTTGTAAAGGTTTAATTATAACTGATGTTTTCTCCTGTTTAGTTGTGCACTACTTGGTATAGACTAGCACCAGTCTATGTGGTATAGGTTTAATTATAACTGATGTTTTCTCCTGTTTAGTTGTGCACTACTTGGTATATAGACTAGCATCATACTATGTGGTAAAGGTTTAATTATAACTGATGTTTTCTCCTGTGTAGTTGTGCACTACTTTGTATATAGACTAGCATCAGGTTATGTGGTAAAGGTTTAATTATAACTGATGTTTTCTCCTTTTTGGTTGTGCACTACTTGTTATATAGACTAGCTTCAGGCTATTTTGTAAAGGCTTAATTATAACTGATGTTTTCTTCTGTTTAGTTGTGCACTACTTGGTATAGACTAGCATCAGGCTATGTGGTAAAGGTTTAATTATAACTGATGTTTTCTCCTGTTTAGTTGTGCACTACTTGGTATAGACTAGCATCAGGCTATGTGGTAAAGGTTTAACTATAAATGATGTTTCTCCTGTGTAGTTGTGCACTATTTGGTATAGACTAGCATCAGGTTATGTGGTAAAGGTTTAACTATAAATGATGTTTCTCCTGTTTAGTTGTGCACTACTTGGTACAGACTAGCATCAGGTTATGTGGTAAAGATTTAACTATAAATGATGTTTCTCCTGTTTAGTTGTGCACTACTTGGTACAGACTAGCATCAGGCTATGTGGAAAAGGTTTAACTATAAATTATGTTTCTCCTGTGTAGTTGTGCACTATTTGGTATAGACTTGCATCAGGCTATGTGGTATAGGTTTAATTATAACTGATGTTTTCTCCTGTTTAGCCATGCACTACTTGGTATAGACTAGCATCAGGCTATGTGGTAATGGTTATATTATAACTGATGTTTTTTCCTGTTTAGCCATGCACTACTTGGTATAGACTAGCATCAAGCTATGTGGTATAGGTTTAATTATAACTGATGTTTTCTCCTGTTTAGTTGTGCACTACTTGGTATAGACTAGCATCAGGCTTTGTGGTAAAGGTTTAATTATAACTGATGTTTTTTTCCTGTTTAGCCATGCACTACTTGGTATAGACTAGCATCAGACTATGTGGTAAAGGCTTAAATTTTATAACTGATGTTTTCTCCTGTTTAGCCTTGCACTACTTGGTATAGACTAGCATTAGACTATGTGGTGCATGTTTACTTATAACTGATATTTTCTTCTGTTTAGCCGTGCACTACTTGGTATAGACATGAAGAAGGAGTTCTATACGATTGATGTGCCCTCTCTACAGGGCTGTGACATCAGCTGTGTCAGCCCTAACCCAGTGGACCCTAGAGATCAGGACTTTGCCCCTGTCCAGGTGTGGAACCTCAAATATGAACAGGTGAGTTACATTTACCTTGGTAATAATCCATGAGACAAATTTGTTTTAGAGTGAAACACCATGCAGTGACTTGTATTGCGACTAATAAGTTACTGGAAAGTCCACACTGCAGACAGGCTGGATCCATATTGAAACTGGTAGTAATATTTTTAGCAAGTGTCCAGGGCTGCCATTTCTCCGGATTTTTCCGAAATATTCGGATTTTTATTCCAACAGATGGAAACTTAAAGCAAACTGAAAGTAAAGCAGAATGCACCTTAAGGCGCATTCTGCTTTACTTTCAACCTGATTTAAGCATCACGTGTCTTAAAAACTAGAAACAGACTATGGGTTAAAGGTATAATCAGGAAAATCGGGCTTTAAAAATGGAAAAAATTGAAATCTTAGGATTTTTTTATCAACTTGTGGCAGCCCTGAGTGTCATGCAACTTCACATGTTTTAGGTATCAGTGAATACAACATGTTGCATTTTAGTTTGATGACCTCGACCTTTGACCTTGACCTTTTTGACTAGTTTAAATAGGTATTGAAACAAGGATGGTTTAATCCAAACCAAACTAGAAAGTCCAGAACAAAAATACAGAAGGCATTGCAAGTATCTTTCCAGATGGTAACTTTATTCAACCCTATACTATACCTCATAAATACGCATTTTCACGCCTTCAATTTTACATACATACATACATACATACATAGGTCAGTCCTGTAACACCAGCTCTGGTTCTTCATTATGATCTTCTTGGTTTATACTGAGACCCTTAATCACTGTTCTCCATTGAAGAAAATAATTCCACCTTATTTAGTCATGAATATTCAGCATAAGAACATGTAAAAAGTAGCTGAAAGCAGGCAGAAAGTAAAGCAGAATGTGCCTTAAGGTGCATTCTGCTTTACTTTCAGCCTGATTTAAGTGTTCACCTGTCTTCAAAACTATAAATTGGATTATACGAGGTAATGGGTTAATAAAGTAGAATAAGTGTAAAACAGAATACTCATTTAGGAGTGTTTTAGGTAACCTTGAGCCTACTTTAAATGTATTGGGGAACTATGTGTATTGAATGAGTGAGGTACAATGGAGTAGTTATTCTTGCACAATAAACATGTTTATGCTAAAATTCTTAAGTCTAAACTGTTTGCATCCAGTTTAGACTCATGTGCCCATTAAAAAATACGAAATGTCATACGACAAAAAAACATTTTATTTCTGATTTCTCCATCTAATCCTGTCTTGTGACATCTCTTTGGAATCGTCTTTTCAAGACGATTCCAAAGAGATATCACAAGACAGATTAGATGGAGAAATAAATAATACTGGTAATTGAGAACTTTAGAATCTGACTTACGAAGTTTTATCTGATCAGGTTCAAAACTGTTTGCAACTTGAATTAAAAATTGCAGTCAGTTTAGTAACTATTTTTAAAAACTGTTATTTTCTACATTTTATTGCTTTTCGTTTGCATTTACTTTCATTTAAACGGGAATAATGACACCGTCTCCACTGATTAGGCATTTTTTCTGCTGCTACAGAGGACAATAACTTCATCCAAAATGATTAACAGTTACAGTGTAACATATATATATTATTCTGTTACTCTAAAAAATAAATGTACTAATTGACTCTTTAGTCCTTTTTAGGAATTTGTAATTATTACTGTTTTGTAAGAATCACTTTAAAAATGGATACATTGATTTACAGCTGACAAAATGAGGAATGCCGGATCCAGGTAAAAGAAGCATGCTTGTAAATATCAGCATGAATCATATTATACATGTAACATTTTGTGTATTTTTTGTTAGATGTGTGCTTATTTTATAGTTTGCTTTACAGGGCTGCCATTCAGTCTCGGGATTTTTCCTAAATCTTTGGGTTTTTTCCCAAGTACATGGTAGCTTAAAGCAGGCTGAAAGTAAAGAAGAAGGCGCATTCTGCTTTACTAACAGCATGCTTTAAGTAGTCGCTCGTCAACAAAACTAGAAACAGGCTATGGGGTAAAGGTACGATTTCGTAAAATCGCACTTGAAAAATGCAAATTTGGAAGTCTTAGGATTTTTCACGTCAACTTATGGCAGCCCTGGCTTTATATTGTGTACTTTGTTTGCTGTTTTATTTTCTTTAGTCACAAAGCTATACTGTATGCATACACAGTAATGTGTTTTTTCTTTGATTATAGGTCTGTTCCTTAAATAAAAGAACTATGCTGTATGCATAGTTATTTGTTTAATTTATTTGTTACGATTTTACATAGCTTTAACAATATTTGAGTGATATTGCAATGTCTAGCTAATAATTCTAGTTACACTCGGAGTGGGTCCCAGAAACCCTTTATACACTGTTTCAGGCACAATTTGGCAACTGTGTTTAACAACTGACATTCAACAAGCCAGCTTGAAGGCTTCCTCACATGAAAAATTTGATGTGCCCAGACCGGGATTCCAACCCACAGCAATGAGAAGCTAAGGGTTTGAATACCGGTCTGGGCATTTCAGATTTTTTAACAAGCTATGTTAGCGTCTTTCCTTGTGTACTGTACGTTTAAATGTTTATAACAGCTTACTACTTAATGAACGACACTTTCCAGAAATAATGGAGTAATGCATATCTATGGGTGAAACTGAAAAGAAGTATGTTTTCCGTGCTGTAAATATACTCGTATAATTACATTGTATGTGTTTTTATTTTCAATTCTATATTTCAACAGATATTGTAAATTCATTTTATTCAGCTAGAATGTTGGCATGCACGTTTGCCTAATAACCATATGGAAGGTCTGTACAGCTCATGCAAGTGTTTTGATTTTATTTGTAATAGTTATGGATAAAGGGCATCTAACAAAACAACTGAATAAAGGGCATCTAACTAACCAATGGGATAAAGGTCATCTAACTTAATAAAACTGGATAAAGGACATCTAACTACTAAATGGGATAAAGGGCATCTAATTAGCCCAACTGGATAAAGGTCATTTAACTAAAACCAACTTGATAAAGGTCATCTAATTGAACAATTGGATAAAGGGCACATTGCTTACTCAATGGGATAAAAGGCATACAACTAACCAACTGGATTAAGCGCATATAACTACCCAATGGGATAAACGGCATCTATAACTAGCTAGTGGGATAAAGGGTATCTAACTAAATAGCTCGAAGAAGGCTGTTCTTTAGAGTATTAACCCATTACCCCATAGCCTGTTTCTAGTTGTGAAGATAGGTGACCACTTTTAAAAAGCAGGTTAAAAGTAAAACAGAATGTGCCTTAAGGCACATTCTGTTTTACTTTCAACCCGCTTTAAGCTACCATCTGCTAGAATATTGAAATATTTGTGATGATATCTTTATTGCTGTATAAATTGGAACTATTTTCTTCTTGACTTGACTTGACTTGATCCTCAGTTTATTTGTCATCTGCTGCGGGATTAGTACCAGTAGCTTGGGTAGGCAGCAGGCGGCTAGAGCGTCTAATCCTTAACACGGTCTGACCACGATTTTCTTGGTCTTCTTCTACCTCTGGCACCAGGAATGGCCATCTTCATGACTGAATTGGTGCAAGAAATGGCACGCTCGACATGCCCTTACCACCCAGACGCCTGGCTCTTCAGTGGAGGGAATAAATTAAGAGGCGTAAAAAGGCGTATTTATAGGGGGAAGGGTTAAGTCAAATAAATTATTTTTTTCCTGATGGAGAACAGAACTTTCTGTAGTACTGTCATCCTGTCATAATCTATAGCTTGCACTGTTTAATATTGTAAATTAGCATGTTTGGCTAAGAAGCACATGGTTTACCCACCCCCATGTATAAGCCATTCAAGATACCTCTGCTTGGTTCAGATAAATCCTCACAAATTTAGATTTCTTTATTGTTTTCAAAATTGATAATAGCTTGAAACAATAAATAATTATAGCAGAAAACTTCGATTTACTTATACCTTTTGATATGTGTATTTATCAACCTGCTTTACACACAGAAATTCTGTTTAACTGTAATTACATTAAGGATTTGCATTAACCCATGACTCCATAAATGCACATTTTTGTGCATCTAATTTATTTGTCCATTGGAGAAAATATAAAGTACATGTAGTTCTTATTTATACAGTCATGATTATGCACAATAAGAATTATTTTCTGTTTCCTAGCAGATGGTAGCTTAAAGCAGGCTGAAGGTAAAGTAAAATTTACTCTCAGACACGTTCTGTTTCACTTTCAACCTGCTTTAAGTGGTCACCTATCCACAAAACTAGAAACAGGCTATGGGGTAAAGTGTTAAGTAGTATCCTGTCTTCAAAATTAGAAATAGGCTATAGGGTAAAGAGATAAGTAGTATCCTAGAAATGGGGTAAAGAGAAAAGTAGTATCCTTTCTTCAAAACTAGAAACAGGCTATGGGTTAAAGCGATGTGTAGTATCATGTCTTCAAAACTAGAATTAGGCTATTGAGTAAGAGTTAAGTAATATCCTATCTTCAAAACTAGAAATAGGTCATGGAGTAAAGAGTTAAGTAATATCCTATCTTCAAAACTAGAAACAGGCTATGGAGTAAAGAGTTAAGTAATATTCTATCTTCAAAACTAGAAACAGACTATGGAGTAAGAGTTAAGTAATATCCTATCTTCAAAACTAGAAATAGGTCATGGAGTAAAGAGTTAAGTAATATCCTATCTTCAAAACTAGAAACAGACTATGGAGTAAGAGTTAAGTAATATCCTATCTTCAAAACTAGAAATAGGCTATGGAGTAAGAGTTAAGTAATATCCTATCTTCAAAACTAGAAATAGGTCATGGAGTAAAGAGTTAAGTAATATCCTATCTTCAAAACTAGAAACAGGCTATGGAGTAAAGAGTTAAGTAATATTCTATCTTCAAAACTAGAAACAGACTATGGAGTAAGAGTTAAGTAATATCCTATCTTCAAAACTAGAAATAGGTCATGGAGTAAAGAGTTAAGTAATATTCTATCTTCAAAACTAGAAACAGACTATGGAGTAAGATCTAAGTAATATCCTATCTTCAAAACTAGAAACAGGCTATGGAGTAAAGAGTTAAGTAATATCCTATCTTCAAAACTAGAAATAGGCTATGGAGTAAGAGTTAAGTAATATCCTATCTTCAAAACTAGAAATAGGTCATGGAGTAAAGAGTTAAGAAATATCCTATCTTCAAAACTAGAAACAGGCTATGGAGTAAAGAGTTAAGTAATATTCTATCTTCAAAACTAGAAACAGACTATGGAGTAAGAGTTAAGTAATATCCTATCTTCAAAACTAGAAATAGGTCATGGAGTAAAGAGTTAAGTAATATTCTATCTTCAAAACTAGAAACAGACTATGGAGTAAGAGTTAAGTAATATCCTATCTTCAAAACTAGAAACAGGCTATGGAGTAAAGAGTTAAGTAATATCCTATCTTCAAAACTAGAAATAGGCTATGGAGTAAGAGTTAAGTAATATCCTATCTTCAAAACTAGAAATAGGTCATGGAGTAAGAGTTAAGTAATATCCTATCTTCAAAACTAGAAACAGGCTATGGAGTAAGAGTTAAGTAATATCCTATCTTCAAAACTAGAAATAGGTCATGGAGTAAAGAGTTAAGTAATATTCTATCTTCAAAACTAGAAATAGGCTATAGAGTAAGAGTTAAGTAATATTCTATCTTCAAAACTAGAAATAGGTCATGGAGTAAAGAGTTAAGTAATATCCTATCTTCAAAACTAGAAATAGGCTATGGAGTAAGAGTTAAGTAATATCCTATCTTCAAAACTAGAAACAGGCTATGGAGTAAAGAGTTAAGTAATATCCTATCTTCAAAACTAGAAATAGGCTATGGAGTAAGAGTTAAGTAATATCCTATCTTCAAAACTAGAAATAGGTCATGGAGTAAGAGTTAAGTAATATTCTATCTTCAAAACTAGAAATAGGTCATGGAGTAAGAGTTAAGTAATATTCTATCTTCAAAACTAGAGATAGGCTATGGAGTAAAGAGTTAAGTAATATCCTATCTTCAAAACTAGAAATAGGCTATGGAGTAAGAGTTAAGTAATATCCTATCTTCAAAACTAGAAATAGGTCATGGAGTAAAGAGTTAAGAAATATCCTATCTTCAAAACTAGAAAAAGGGCATGGAGTAAGAGTTAAGTAATATTCTATCTTCAAAACTAGAAACAGGCTATGGAGTAAGAGTTAAGTAATATTCTATCTTCAAAACTAGAAATAGGTCATGGAGTAAAGAGTTAAGTAATATCCTATCTTCAAAACTAGAAAAAGGGCATGGAGTAAGAGTTAAGTAATATTCTATCTTCAAAACTAGAAACAGGCTATGGAGTAAGAGTTAAGTAATATTCTATCTTCAAAACTAGAAATAGGTCATGGAGTAAAGAGTTAAGTAATATCCTATCTTCAAAACTAGAAAAAGGGCATGGAGTAAGAGTTAAGTAATATTCTATCTTCAAAACTAGAAACAGGCTATGGAGTAAGAGTTAAGTAATATCCTATCTTCAAAACTAGAAATAGGTCATGGAGTAAAGAGTTAAGTAATATCCTATCTTCAAAACTAGAAATAGGCTATAGAGTAAGAGTTAAGTAATATTCTATCTTCAAAACTAGAAATAGGTCATGGAGTAAAGAGTTAAGTAATATCCTATCTTCAAAACTAGAAATAGGCTATGGAGTAAGAGTTAAGTAATATCCTATCTTCAAAACTAGAAATAGGTCATGGAGTAAAGAGTTAAGTAATATCCTATCTTCAAAACTAGAAATAGGCTATGGAGTAAGAGTTAAGTAATATCCTATCTTCAAAACTAGAAATAGGTCATGGAGTAAGAGTTAAGTAATATCCTATCTTCAAAACTAGAAATAGGTCATGGAGTAAAGAGTTAAGTAATATCCTATCTTCAAAACTAGAAATAGGCTATGGAGTAAGAGTTAAGTAATATCCTATCTTCAAAACTAGAAATAGGTCATGGAGTAAGAGTTAAGTAATATCCTATCTTCAAAACTAGAAACAGGCTATGGAGTAAGAGTTAAGTAATATCCTATCTTCAAAACTAGAAATAGGTCATGGAGTAAAGAGTTAAGTAATATCCTATCTTCAAAACTAGAAATAGGCTATAGAGTAAGAGTTAAGTAATATTCTATCTTCAAAACTAGAAATAGGTCATGGAGTAAAGAGTTAAGTAATATCCTATCTTCAAAACTAGAAATAGGCTATGGAGTAAGAGTTAAGTAATATCCTATCTTCAAAACTAGAAATAGGTCATGGAGTAAAGAGTTAAGTAATATCCTATCTTCAAAACTAGAAATAGGCTATGGAGTAAGAGTTAAGTAATATCCTATCTTCAAAACTAGAAATAGGTCATGGAGTAAGAGTTAAGTAATATCCTATCTTCAAAACTAGAAATAGGTCATGGAGTAAAGAGTTAAGTAATATCCTATCTTCAAAACTAGAAATAGGCTATGGAGTAAGAGTTAAGTAATATCCTATCTTCAAAACTAGAAATAGGTCATGGAGTAAGAGTTAAGTAATATCCTATCTTCAAAACTAGAAACAGGCTATGGAGTAATAGTTAAGTAATATCCTATCTTCAAAACTAGAAATAGGCCATGGAGTAAGAGTTAAGTAATATTCTATCTTCAAAACTAGAAGCAGGTCATGGAGTAAAGAGTTAAGTAATATCCTATCTTCAAAACTAGAAATAGGCTATGGAGTAAGAGTTAAGTAATATTCTATCTTCAAAACTAGAAATAGGTCATGGAGTAAAGAGTTAAGTAATATCCTATCTTCAAAACTAGAAATAGGCCATGGAGTAAGAGTTAAGTAATATTCTATTTTCAAATCTAGACACAGGCTATGGAGTAAGAGTTAAGTAATATCCTATCTTCAAAACTAGAAACAGGCTATGGAGTAAGAGTTAAGTAATATTCTATCTTCAAAACTAGAAACAGGCTATGGAGTAAGAGTTAAGTAATATCCTATCTTCAAAACTAGAAATAGGCTATGGAGTTAGAGTTAAGTAATATCTATCTTCAAAACTAGAAACAGGCTATGAGTTAATATGGCGATGGAAAAAGGATTTATTACTATTGATTTACATCACTGACTCTATTAACTTGGTGGTGAAGGTTTTTGTATGAAACCTAACAAGTAGCCATATAATATTGGAAATGGGATTAACATTATAAATGCTTGTAACTAAACACGATTTCTTACAGCTACATAAAGATTTACAGTAAATCCCATCTATTACGACCACTAAAACTAAGGCTAATTGATATAAAAGATAGGTGACAGCTTAAAGCAAGGTGGCAGTGAAACAGAAAGCTTTCTGTTTCATTGTCACCTTACTTTAAGCACTCACCTGCCTGAAACACCCAATGATTCTCACAATTTGCAGGTCGTAATAGAGAGGGTTTACTGTGGTTGGCTTCAGGTGTACTAACTTCTTTTTAGCTCACCTGAGCTAGCTCAGGGTGAGCTTTTGCAATCCTGGAATGTCCGGCATCCGTCGTCCGTCGTTGGTCATTCGTCGTCAACAATTTTAGAGGCCACACTTTTTGATCCAATCTTTTTGTAACTTGCTCAGATTGTATATTACCATAAGATTCAGATTAGTTCGATTATGTTTGAAATCGGACCAATAGGTCAAGAGTTATCTACCTTTGAATTGCTGAAAATGGCATATTTAACAGTGTTTACACTCGAGAGGCCACAATTTCTATCTAATCTTTCTCAAACTTGCTCAGATTGTATAAAACTAGTAGAGTTCAAATGAGTTTGATTATGGTTGAAATCGGATAAATAGGTCAAGAGTTATCTATCTTTGAATGGCTGAAAATGCAATATTTAACAGTGTTTATACTCTAGATGCCACACTTTTAATACAATCTTGCTCAATCTTGCTGAGATGGTATATTACTATAAGAGTTCATATGAGTTCGATTATGGTTGAAATCGGAAAAATAGATCAAGAGTTATCTACTTTTGAGTTGCTGAAAATGCCATATTTAACAATGTTTACACTCTAGAGGCCTCAATTTTTGTCCAATCTTTCTTTAACTTGCTCATATTGTATATTACCTTAAGAGTTTGGATGGGTTCGATTATTGTTGAAATAAGACCAATAGGTCAAGAGTTATCTACCTTTGAATTGCTGAAAAGGTCATATTTAATGGTGTTTATACTCTAGAGGCCACACATTTTATTCAATCTTTCTTAAACTTGCTCAGATTGTATATGACTTTAAGAGTTCAGAAGAGTAGTTTGATTATGGTTGAAATCGGACAAATAGGTCAAGAGTTATCTGCCCTTGAACTGCTGAAAATGTCATATCTAACAGTGTTTACACTCTTGCAACTACATCTTTCAACGGATTTTAATTATACTTGCACACAATGTATATAGCTATAAGTTCTCCAGGGAGTGCAGTTATTGTGGAAATCTGACCATTGTGACAAAAGTTATCTGCCCTTGATATACTTTGAAATGCTAGAAAATGCTTAATTTACGTATTATTTACACTCTAGTTATCTGCCCTTGATGTACTCTACTGTACTAGAGTAGTTCATATTCCAATATTGTTTGCATGCTATACTACAGAAACGATTTAGAATAAAATGGGTGAAATTCAAAGGTAAAGCTATCAGGTGAACGTTAGCAGGACATTCAGGCCCTCTTGTTACCATTTCCTGCTGATAGCGTAATATCATATTGATGCTTTTTGAAAACAGTGTAGAAGGAGCTGTTTGATCAATCAAGGTCTGCACTATTTTCTTTTATAGCGTTTGTTTGAAACTAGTCTGCATGTACTGTTACGCAGCAATTGTTTTGTTATTTTTAAGCCAATTTATGGGTTCTTATGAAAAAATGTTCATAGTGGACAGAGCTTGATACAGTGGAGAAAACGTTATTCTTTCCCAATAAACGCGTTTACGCTAAAACTATTATTTGCAGTGCAAACAGTTTGGAGCCAGATCAGACGCCGGGTAACCCGGCGTCTGATCAGGCTTCATACTGTTTGCAACCAAGATAAACAAGAATTATCAGAATTGTCCAAAAGTTGTATTTTTCTACGTTTTAGCGTTTTGCGTTTGCGTACGTTTTCGTTTAAACGGGAAAGAATAACGTTTTCTCCACTGTATATGAATATTCAGTAGGAGAAAATTTGATATGTTTAGTTAATTCTCTTGCATTTGACACAAACAATATAAGACAACCTACTGATGGAACTGCTTAGCTAACTATATAGGTACAGTGTTATACTATAATGTGGATGGGGAGCCCGGCAGGTTAATTCCCTGGCTGGCTCCGGCATTAAAGACTTTAAAATGGAGCAGGGCAACTCCTTACTTTTAATGATACTAGCTTGTTATATGCACAGGTACTTGACACATACATCTAGATCTATTACTTTTTTCTTTTCTTTTTTTTTGGGGGGGGGGGGGGGGGGCTAATAGATCTAGATGTATGTGTCAAGTACCTGTGGTTATATGAGTAGTGTATAGGACTGATTCATTTGGTGTCAGAAAACTGTGACTTGTTGTGGACTAAGCTTGTTTCATGTACCCGTGATTATACAAAGAACCCGGTGGTCGATCATTCTGTATCTGAATATTTTATCATCTTGATATAACTTTGTTTTAAAATAACGACAACACACATTTGTTGGTTGCTTATTGTAGTACTCTTGTTACATGTAAACCGTTTGCTCCAGTTTTATTTCCTGTTTTAATATTTCATAGGAATTATGAAGTAATATTCCTTAGTTAACTCTTTCGCTGTCAAATCAATCGTGATATTTTTACCCCTTCACCGTTTCATTGTCGTCTGCTAAGGTGAATAAATAATTTGTTGATATTTCTTATTTCCATACAGTTTGGATCCTGATAAAAAATTCAGTAAAAAAATTGCAAAAGCCTCAGAGAACGCCATTTTGCAGTTTTTTGTATTATTTGTATCTTGAATTTAGCAGTCACCTGTCTTAATAGATCCATATGAGAGCTCGAGATAAGGGGAGTATTTCAAAAAAGAAAAACTTATTTCTGCTTTAAACCCTATTGTGTCACAACTCATTAGAATCGTCTCTTTGAGACGATTCTAATGAGTAGTCACTCAATAGGACTTGGTGCTGATATAAGTCAGAAAAATGTTGGATTTGACCCCTTTACCTCCTCATATATCTGGAGCCCTGAACATTGATTTCTGACAGAAATGGTATTGTTGTGTTTTTTTGTGACAGTGATGGGGTCAATATTTTATGTTTGTTGCCAATGTTCCAAAATGTACACTTTTGCTAATAGTGTTGACTATTTCAGCACTTAATAAGTATTGTGGGTTATTAAGTTCCTTTTAAGGATTTTTAGTTACCAAAGCATGAACTAGTCTACTTGAATTTCTTGGTAGTTTAGTAGATACTTGTCTAAATTAGCAAACAGTGTAGACCAAGATCAGAGGGGTCCTATATATGATCCCTCTGATCTGTTACAAAATTAATGTGATGAGTATATTTTAAATAGGTCCATGGTGTTGAAAGAGTAATTACTTTATAAAAAAAAGTTTATAAAGTTTATATGAAAGCTTTAAAAACAGTGTATACCGTGATCAGACAAATGTTTATATTGAGCAGTGTTTTAATGTGAATTATATTTAAAGTTTTCCATTTTATCCTATTTCTTATTGCAATACATTAGTCTCCTGTTTGTCTTTTTATCACAAGCAGACGTACTAATAAATACCTGGCAACCAGTTATCTAACTTGGCAAACTTCTTGTTGTAGTTTTCAGTGGTGTTGGTCAATTCGGTGGTCAGTGCTGATAAGTGTCATCATGTGTGTGGCCGGATACTGGATTTGTGCAAGGAGAGGTAAAGTGTTGTAGGTGTTATTATTTCCCACGGTAGTAAACACATTTATGCTATAGACCTTTGGTTCATTGCAAACAGTGTGTAGCCTGACCAGACGCCGGGTAACCCGGCGTCTGATCAAGCTTCAAACTGTTTGCCACTTAGATTGAAATGAATCGCCAACAGTTTTAAGAAATTGCCGTTTTCTATGTTATTGCATTTTAGCTCTGCTTTAAGACACACTTCATCAATCTCTCCATGAGTTATGCCCCTTTTTGAACTAGAATATTAGGAATACATGTACATGATTTTTTACACTTGTTTCGCACAGGCTATGACATATTGAGCTGAAATTTGATATACCCGGTATTATGCCTTTGTATTGATCATCTGCATATCGCGTTTACATGTCATCACATTCATCAAGTTCTTTAAGAGTTATGCTCCCTGAAGGGCAAATAATGTCGAAACTCGATACAACGAACTCGCTTAAATCAATCTTACCAGTATTTCGTAAGTTGAATGTTGATAAGTCGATCTCTATTAAGTCGAACATATCCGTATTTTAAAGTTAAAACGTGGCTAAGTCACGTTTTAAATTTGAAATATGGATATGTTCGAACAAACGCGAGTTCGTAGAATAGAGCTTTTACTGTAATGCACTTTTGCAGTTCTGGTGTAGTCTATGGCAAGCAACTTACAGTTAAAAACGGACTACACTTTATTGGAAACGTGAATGGTCCATATGAAGTTTCTAGAGGTAGTGAGTTAAAACCTTAAGGGTAGAACTATGAAAAGTTTTCTATAGGGGAAAGGGTATCTACAGAAAAGCTTTATTGTACATTAAGGAAGCCAAATGGTTATAGTTATATTACCTGGTTAAACACAATGAAATGAAATGATATTAAATGTAGAATATGACTTTTTTTTAAAGCCTGAATAACAAACAGATTGGAGCCTGATACATGTCTAGTTACTAAGCATCTTACGTGAATCCATGCTGTTTGCAGTAAACATTAATGACACATGTTTAAAAAGAATAATGCCTTTCATCTGTAAAGATATATTATACCAGATCGCCTGGACATAACAAGTGGTGACATAGAGATATATGTAACAAAATATTCCATTTGTAAATATATTATACCATCTCCGTATCTTCCAGTTTGATAGATCGCCTGGTTGTTCTGAGTGCTAGTAGAGTGGACATAGCTAGCGGTGACATAGAGATATATGTAAATGTAATAACATATTCCATTTGTAGGTATATTATACCATCTCTGTACCTTCCAGTTTGATAGATCGCCTGGTTGTTCTGAGTGCTAGTAGAGTGGACATAGCTAGCGGTGACATAGAGATATATGAAAACCCGATCAATATAAAACGCAGTAAGTAAGACCGCCATTGTCTGGCATATAAATAAATACGAAAGACTCAAGCAGGAAACGGAACACAAACAATACACCCACCTCTCAAGCAGAACACACACACAGTCATACCATAACAAACACACACATACACACACATACGCGCAATACCATTCCTTCACCTGCACACTAAATAGAAAACAACACGCAGAAAGTGAACTGGTTTATTAAAATCACTATAAGAAAGACCAACGATGATGTTATTCAAGACAGATGGCAGTTTAAAGCAAGATGAAAGTAAAGCAGAAAGCTCTGCTGGAGTGTTCTGCTTAACTTTTATCTTGCTTTAAGCAGTAGCCTCCATTTCACGCCTAAATACATTTTAATTGCATTTAGTGATTGTAATAGAGGGTGTGAATCTTATAGATATACATGTACTATGCTATGTGTAACCTCTCACTCTTTAAAAGGACACATCAGTATGATGAAATTGACTTTTAATTCTTAATTTGCACATTAAGTAAAATGTCATCTGCAACAATGGTCGTCTGTTACTGCTATAAAATATAATGTTTAGCTCACCAGAGCACGAAGTGTTCAGGGTGGTGAGCTTTTGTGATACCCCTGCTGTCCGTCGTCCGTCTGTCCGTCAACAATTGCAAACGACTTCTTCTCTGAAACCAATAGCCCCAGTGTAACCAAACTTCATCAGAAGCATCAGTAGGGTGGAGGAATGAAAATTTGTTAAAAGTTTGTGGGTGGGGTAATTTGTCTCAATGGATACACTTTAAAAGTTGCTCAAAGAATTTTGATCTGTTAAAAAACATGACCGCCAGAGCGCATGGTTTTCAGTGTTCGGTAATATCGAATGAAAAGTTAAAGAACCTTCTAGAAGTTGTAATTTTGGTTATATCTTTATGAGATTTTGTGAGTGTCATGACCTTAATAAGATTTAGGTCATACATGAATGTAGGTCATGTCGGTCAAATCACAGAAAAAACTTTTTGCCACTCAACCTGCCATATATTTATCCCAACCTTCTTGAAACCTGCCTAGAATGGTTATCTTGACAACAGCTAGGCACTGTGTGAATATGGGTTACATAGATTAAAAAGTAGGTCAGTAGGTCTAAACATAGAAATAGCTTCTAAACACTGTAGGGGCCTTATTTTTAGCCATAATTTCACACAACTTGCTTAGAATGATCACCTTGATCAAATCTAGGCAATTTATCAATATTGGTTATGTCAGGTCAAAATGTAGGTCATAAGGTCAAAGCCTAGAAAAGGCTTCTACACCTGTAATTCATATGGAGAACACACATCAACATTATCCTGACACATTTGCTTCTTTGACAATGGAACTAGCATGAGTATTAATCGCTTTTAGTGTTAAGTGTAGTTAAATCTGGGAACTTTGTACCTTGGTGAGCGCCTTAGAGCCCATTCGGCTCTTGTTTAAAGTTCATATGCACAAGTTTGCCTCAAATTAGGTTTTATTTGAAAATTTCCTGTCTCTGTTTTGCTCATACACCATTTGGTTTTGAGTCTCTTTAACTTACCTGTTTAAATAAACTCACTGCACTAACAATCAGTGTCGACCCTGATCAGAGGGCTCCTTTTAGGAGCCCTCTGATCAGGGTCTACACTGATTGCTAATTTAGACAAGTATTTCTTAAACTACCCAGAATTCCAAGTAGACTGGTTCTTGTTTTGTTATCTAAAATGCACCAGGGAACTTAGTAACCCATAATAGTTACTTAGTGTTAAAAGAGTTGGTGCAATTTTTGTTTGATATGTTTCAGTGACTACTTGCCCAGCTATGCCGGAGGACACAAGAATCAATGACCCTTTTCTATGTACCTTGATACAGATGATCACGGTTGACTTCATGCCCACCTCTGTCCTCCTCATTCCCTCCCACAGGGCGTGTACTGGACAGGCTAAACAGGAAGATGGTAGTCAGCAGGTAGGTCATATTTCACTCACTACCCAATAGATACACCTTTATATGTCATTGACTTCATGCCTACCTCGGTCCTCCTCTTTCCCTCTCACAGGGCGTGTACTGGACAGGCTAAACAAGAAGATGGTAGTCAGCAGGTAGGTCATATTTCACTCACTACCCAATAGATACACATTTATATGTCATTGACTTCATGCCTACCTCGGTCCTCCTCATTCCCTCCCACAGGGCATGTACTGGACAGGCTAAACAGGAAGATGGTAGTCAGCAGGTAGGTCATATTTCACTAACTACCCAATAGATACACATTTATATGTCATTGACTTCATGCCTACCTCGGTCCTCCTCTTTCCCTCTCACAGGGCGTGTACTGGACAGGCTAAACAAGAAGATGGTAGTCAGAAGGTAGGTCATATTTCACTCACTACCCAATAGATACACCTTTATATGTCATTGACTTCATGCCTACCTCGGTCCTCCTCATTCCCTCCCACAGGGCGTGTACTGGACAGGCTAAACAAGAAGATGGTAGTCAGAAGGTAGGTCATATTTCACTCACTACCCAATAGATACACCTTTATATGTCATTGACTTCATGCCTACCTCGGTCCTCCTCTTTCCCTCTCACAGGGCGTGTACTGGACAGGCTAAACAGGAAGATGGTAGTCAGAAGGTATGTCATATTTCACTCACTACCCAATAGATACACCTTTATATGTCATTGACTTCATGCCTACCTCGGTCCTCCTCATTCCCTCCCACAGGGCGTGTATTGGACAGGCTAAACAAGAAGATGGTAGTCAGCAGGTAGGTTATTTTTCACTCACTACCCAATAGATACACCTTCATATGTCATTGACTTCATGCCTACCGCGGTCCTCCTCATTCCCTCTCACAGGGCGTGTACTGGACAGGCTAGACAGGAAGATAGTAGTCAGCAGGTAGGTCATATTTCACTCACTACCCAATAGATACACCTTTATATGTCATTGACTTCATGCCTACCTCGGTCCTCCTCATTCCCTCCCACAGGGCGTGTTCTGGACAGGCTAAACAGGAAGATTGTAGTCAGAAGGTAGGTCTTAATTAACCCACTACCCAATAGATACACCTTTATATGTCATTGACTTCATGCCTACCTCGGTCCTCCCCATTCCCTCTCACAGGGCGTGTTCTGGACAGGCTAAACAGGAAGATTGTAGTCAGAAGGTAGGTCTTAATTAACCCACTACCCAATAGATACACCTTTATATGTCATTGACTTCATGCCTACCTCGGTCCTCCTCATTCCCTCTCACAGGGCGTGTACTGGACAGGCTAAACAGGAAGATTGTAGTCAGAAGGTAGGTCTTAATTAACCCACTACCCAATAGATACACCTTTATATGTCATTGACTTCATGCCTACCTCGGTCCTCCTCATTCCCTCCCACAGGGCGTGTTCTGCACAGGCTAAACAGGAAGATTGTAGTCAGAAGGTAGGTCTTAATTAACCCACTACCCAATAGATACACTTTTATATGTCATTGACTTCATGCCTACCTCGGTCCTCCTCATTCCCTCCCACAGGGCGTGTACTGGACAGGCTAAACAGGAAGATGGTAGTCAGCAGGTAGGTCATATTTCACTCACTACCCAATAGATACACCTTTATATGTCATTGACTTCATGCCTACCTCGGTCCTCCTCATTCCCTCCCACAGGGCATGTACTGGACAGGCTAAACAGGAAGATGGTAGTCAGCAGGTAGGTCATATTTCACTAACTACCCAATAGATACACATTTATATGTAATTGACTTCATGCCTACCTCGGTCCTCCTCATTCCTTCCCACAGGGCATGTACTGGACAGGCTAGACAGGAAGACGGTAGTCAGCAGGTAGGTCTTAATTAACTCACTACCCAATAGATACACATTTATATGTCATTTAATAATGTTATATAATTTCTCTTAACTGAAGAGTGTTGTTTCGGGGGTCAAATTTGTACTGTAACACCGTCTAATCGACAGGATGGTGGTCATGAGTGTAAACAATAAACCCCACAATACTTTGTTTGCTGTTTTGAATAATTATGTCATTGCTAAATGCTAAATGCTTGTTTGCCAATTGCTAATTTGCCATTTGCTAAATGCTAATATGTCACTTGCTAGTTTTATAATGCTAATTTGCCAATTGCCAATATGCCACTTGTCAGTTGCTTTATAATTGTATACATGTATTAGAATATAGTCTGCATCTATTGTAAAGGAAAACATGCTACAATAGTTCACTTTACCTCCACGGCAATGTATGGTGAAGCCTGCTGCTGTAGTTTGATCTAACAATTTCCTCAAAGTAAGCTATTTTAGATGTATTGGCATTTAGCAACTGACAAAGCAGCAATTAGCATTTGGCATGCCGTGACCGGCAATCCATGGTAAAACAGAAGGTGCCCAAAGGCACTTTCTGCTTACTTCAACCTTGTTTAAGTGGTCACCTTTCTCCCAAACTAGAAACGGGCTATGAGGTAATGGGTTACCCATTACCAAATCGATTTGCTGTAATACACCAGACTATTTGATGTCGCACCAGACTTCAAACTGTTTGTATTGAACATAATTGTCATTTGCAAAAACACATTAATTCGGGAAATATAACTTTAACTGTTCTGTTTTTGTATTTTCAGGCCATTTCAACATTTCAGCGAACCATTAATAAAGTTACAAAAGTCAGTTTTGATGAGGATTTCAGTTTAAATTTGGTGAGTGTATGGTATTACGTAATGTATTGAGAATTTTCTGTAAATTACGTAACCATTGCAACGGGGTAATTTTAAATTCATCTTTTCCTAAGTCAATGCCTGCTATAATGAAAAATACTATGAAAAAAAGAATTTTGTGCTTGACCAACATATACACCATTGAGTGTCAAACTGTTTGGCACAGAGTAGACTTATTCTCTGACCTGGATCAAAGCTTTTTGAAAATATTAGTTCTGGAAAATATGATTCAATTGTTTCAGTGTCTTGTTGAATTCAGTGCTTTATTGTTATATTTGTTGCAAAAAGCTAGCATTTAATTAAGAGAGGGAGGTCATTTAATTCTTTTACCACCATGGACCTGTTTAAAATATACTCATAACATCTCAAAACAGGGTAGATCCAGATCAGAGGGTTCCTATAGGAGCCCTTTGATCAGGGTCTGCACTGTTTTTAGCTCACCTGAGCCGAAGGCTCAGGATGAGCTATTGTGATCCCATTCCGTCTGTCGTCCGTCGTCCGGTGTCTGGCGTACGTCGTCCGTTCACATTTTCAAACAACATCTCCTCAGAAACCACTGAACCGATTTCAACCAAACTGTGTCAGAAGCATCAGTGACAAGGAGGAACGAAATCTTGTTCAAAGTTTTTGGCTAGAGTTATTCCCCTTGCTGTGGGACCAGATTTTCTAACATGACCCTATAGACAACTTTTAATGCATAAGAAAATCTTAAAAAATCTTCTTCTCAGAAACCCAAAGGCCCAGACCTTTGATATTTGGTATGTATCATTACCTAATGATCTTCTACCAAGATTGTTCAAAGTTTGACCCTGGGGCCAAAAATGGCCCCGCCCTGGGGCTTATCAGTTTTTCTTAGGAAAACCTTTAAAAATCTTCTCCTCAGAAACTGTATGGCCTAGATCATTAATATTTGACATGTAGCTTTGCCATATGGTCCTCTACCAAGATGTTCAAATTATGACCCCCGGGTTAAAATTGGCCCCGCTCCGGGGCTTATCAGTTTTACATAGACTAATATAGGAAAACCTTTAAAAATGTTCTTCTCTGAAACTGTAAGGCCCAGATCTTTAATATTTGACATATAGCTTTGCCTTGTAGTCCTCTACCAAGATTGTTCAAATCATGACCCCCGGGCAAAAAATGGCCCCGCCCTCGGGCTTATCAGTTTTTCATAGGAAAACCTTTAAAAATCTTCTTCTCTGAAACTGTAAGACCTAGATCATTTATATTTGACATGTAGCTTTGCCTTAAAGTCCTCTACCAAAGTTGTTCAAGTTATAACCCCTGGGTCAAAATTGGCCCCGCCCCGGAGCTTATCAGTTTTACATAGACTTATATATAGCAAAACCTTT
Source organism: Gari tellinella (assembly GCA_922989275.2). Taxonomy (NCBI): domain Eukaryota; kingdom Metazoa; phylum Mollusca; class Bivalvia; order Cardiida; family Psammobiidae; genus Gari; species Gari tellinella. The sequence goes on along the minus strand of OV277870.1, from coordinate 6,503,616 downwards.
AAAAATCTTCTTCTCTAAACTGTATGGCCTAGATCCTTAATATTTGACATATAGCTCTGCCTTGTGGTCCTCTATCAAGATTGTTCAAATTATGACCCCCGGGCCAAAAATTGCCACGCCCTCTGGCCTATTAGTTTTTCATAGGAAAACCTTTAAAATCTTCTTCTCTGAAACCGTAAGGCCAAGATCATTTATATTTATCATGTAGCGTTGCCCTATGGTACTCTACCAATAAATACGAAAGACTCAAGCAGGAAACGTAACACAAACAATACACCCACCAGATTGTTCAAATTATGACCCCTTGATCAAATTTGGCCCCGCCCCGGGGCTTATCAGTTTTACATAGACATATATAGGAAAACCTTTAAAAATCTTCTACTCTGAAACTGTAAGGCCCAGATCATTAATATCTGACATGTAGCTTCGCATTGTGGTCCTCTACCAAGATCAAATTATTGCACCTGGGTCATAGCTATATCAAAATGTTGTCTTGTCCAATCAGATTCTATGGTACAGTGTCCTCAGGTGAGCGAAATATGACCCTCTGGGTCTCTTGTCTAATTTAGACCAGTAATTACAAAATTACTCAAAATTACCTAGAAATAAATACGAAAGAAGACTCAAGCAGGAAACGCAACACAAACAATACACCCATCTCTAAAGCAGAACACACACACAGCCATACCATAACACACACACATACACACACATACACACACACACACGCACGCAATCCCACACACCTTCGTACGGTCAGCAGCAATCAATGATTAATTATAAATTAACCATTAACAACCACTGGGGGGGTTAAACCTGGGTTTAGGGGCGCCCAACCTCACACTTATCTCCTATATTCACCTATAAAGACGAACAGTGTACATAAAATATAAAAACCCTGTTCCACAACCTTACAATCAAAAAGACCGCCAGCACAGTAAGTAAATACATGTAAAACATCTAACAAAATTATATGACAAGATTATTAGTAACACGGGAAAGAATTAAACATTCAAGCCCGTGTTAAAAATAACCCACTATGGCAACGGTCAAATTGTACTCAAGCGACTAGTCTGTAGTCACGAGTAACTGTAAGACATGGAAGGGTTCAGGGTACGACAGAGAGGGAGAGAAAAAACAAAGCACGAAATCCGACATAACTCTCCCGGTTAAGGACGGCTTTAGAGATACATCATCATGTAGTGCTAAGCCCTGTCTGTCGTCGCACAACCAAAGAGGGAAGCATAGTTATCAATTGTAGATTGATCGATAACCAAACGCGAAGTGCGCAGCAATATAGTTGGATCATAATCTTTTTTGAGGAAAAATCTAATACGTTTCACAAATAGGTTTTGAAAATGCATTTGTCCAAGAATCTTACGAAGTCTGTAAATCACATCACCATAAAACTCCGGATGTGAAATACCTTGCCGCAGAAAAGACTTTAAGTTACATTTATACTTGTTAATGAGAGGAAGATTTCAATAAAAGAATTTAGAATATGTTTTACGAAGTTTATGAAATCTGTACCCCTGTTTAAGAAGCTTTTCAGTAATAGTTTTATTACGAATGTGGAAGTCCTCAACAGAGGTACAAGCCCTAGCAAAACGAATAAGTTGTGAAATATAAACACCGTAAGATGTAGAACGGGGAACATCGCCATCTAGATGAGGATAATTTACAATACTAAAATCAAAATCATCTCGTTTATCATAAATCTTAGAAGAAACAATTCCATTATTTATTAAAAGATCCAAATCTAAAAATGGTGCCGATAAATTTGACTCGTTTGTTTTATTAAGGCGTAATAACTCCAAGAAGACCGGATAATGTTTTGGTATTAAAAAAGACCCACAAGGGAGCATATTAACCAGCAAGAGTTGTTAAATCTTGAAAGAGTTCAACATGAGGTATACGGTACTTTCTATTTGTATTTACAGATCTACAAGGGAAGAGGTAGCCAGGAACCAGGAACAGTCTCCATGTACAACTAGTGTGGTTGGAAAGACATGCTTACACCCACTTACACGCTGGCTCGTAAATAATCGTCTACAATTGGCTGTGGACCACGTTCAGTGTAGAAAATTTATCAAACTACATTCAAACCAGTCTATTAAACCCAATTAACTCATTCACCCCTAAACTTGAATGGACAATTCCAATTTCAAAATAAGTCTTGTCCATTTTTTGACTATTAAGGGTTGATTTTTAACAATATATTGCATGACAAACAGTATAAACCCTGATCAGAGGCTCCTCAAGACAAGGAGCCCTCTGATCAGGGTCTATACTGTTTGCTTAGGGCAAGTACAATCCTCAAGGGTACACCGTGTGTAAATGACGACTATACTCGTCGCTAGGGTTGCATGTTTTAACTAGAATTGTTAACCATTTTGTGGTTAACGCAGGTGGTTTGCTTAACCCATTATCCACTCAGATTAGAAAGTCTGCTTTACTTGCCTGCTTTGTGATTTGGGTTCAATTATTTTGGAAATTCAAGCCAAGTGATGTAGGGTTTCTCTCCTTATATTATCTCCCTCCTACAGTGGAGAAAACGTTATTCTTTCCCAATAAACGCGTTTACGCTTAAACTATTATTTCTATTGCAAATAGTTTGGAGCCAGATCAGACGCCGGGTAACCCGGCGTCTGATCAGGCTCCAACCTGTTTGCCACCAAGATAAACAATAATTATCAGAATTGTCCAAAAGTTGTTCTTTTCTACGTTTTAGTGCTTTGCGTTTGCGTACGTTTGCGTTTAAACGGGAAAGAATAACAGATTCTCCACTGTACCAACACACATAATATGTGTCTTCCACTGGGTGTTGGTGAAGTACTGTACACTTATAGACTAGAGTGGAACAAGTTATATACATTATCAAAATAAAGTTATTTTCTACAATTTTTGGGATTGCATTTACTTTTACATGTGTTGTTGCGTATTGTGTTGGATCTCATTTTTATATATCTGCTATTGTTTGTTTTATAGTCAATGAACAAATCAAATCGTTTTATATGTGTTTTCATACAGAATACATTTGTATTTATTGAAAGTGGAAAAGACATTATATTTTCCAAATAAACACATTATGCCTAAAACTCACGTCCATGGCAAACAATTTGGAGCCAGATCAGATGCAAGATAACCAGGCACCTGATCAGGCTCTAAACTGTTTTTTACTCAGAGAAAACAAAACTATCAATATTTTGTGTAACTGATAAATTGACAGTGTATTCCATTTTATATACAAATGCAGTTTGAATTTTCGTCAGCTGTTTATAGAATAAAATGTTGATAGACTAAAAGTTTGTATGTTATAAAGTAGAAATAAGCTTTTACCTCCCATGATAAACCTAATAACCACGGACCCAAATGATATAAAGCCTTTAAAGTTGAGTCTGAATAGTTCTCATGCATTTGATTGGTCAGCTTTGAGCCTTTATTACCTGTGATGTTTTATATGGAATACTAGTCGGGGCATGCCAATTGCCAGTTTCTTTACTGCCATAGACCCAATGCAAACTTCGTGGGCGTTCCCCATACTTGTTGTATTTCCCGGTCACGAATGACAAGATTGTCAGAAATGATGTACAGTGTTCCCTCCCTACGACGACCCTCCTAACAACGAAATTTGCCACAGTTCCATAAACAGGACAATTATGTCAAATGCTTTTTAGCTCACCTGGAACGAAGTGCAAAGGTGAGCTATTGTGATCGCCCTGTGTCCGTCGTCGTCAGTCCGTCCGTCCGTCCGTCGTCAAACTTTTTCTTTAAACATCTTCTTCTTGGAAACCACTGAGTCAATTTCTTCAAAACTTCATAGGATTGTTCTTTGTAGGGTAATCTCTCAGATTTCTTCAAATATAGGTCATCCAATTGAAATTGTGGTTGCCATGGCAACCAATTGAAAAAAACTTGTGCCATTGGTGACCCTCTATCAGATTTCTTAAAATAATTTGCCTATTTAAAAAAAACATGGCCGCTAGTGGGTGGGGCAGATTTTCCTTATATGTCTATATAGTGAAAATTTTAAAAATCTTCTTCTGTGAAACTACTGGTCCAAATTGAAAATAATTTTACACAAATGATCCATTCATGACTCTCTACCAGATTTCTCAAAATCATTTTGTTATCTTTAAAATCATGGCCGCAAGTGGGTGGGGCAAGTTTTCCTTATATTTCTGTATAGAAAATCTTTAAAAATATTTTTCTCTGAAATTATTGGTCTGATTTAAGAATATTTTTACACAAATAATGATTGATGGGTGACCCTTTGCCAGTTCTCTTCAAATAATCTTCCTAGCTCAAACATGGCCGCCAGAGGATGGGGATGAATTTACCAATGATGGCTTACAGTGAAAACTTTACCATTACTGGTTCATTACCATGACCGTAACCATTGGTACCAGATGAGCGATTTAGGGCCGCATGCGGCTCTTGCAATGCTGCAATATCGTCTGCTCAAAATTGTTATTTGCTGTTTAACATATATGTGGACATTTGGATTGAATGAATATAATGACAAGTGAAAGACAGCTTGAATCCAGATCAGACGCCGCGTTTGCGAATTTAAGCCAATTCTTAATTTCGCTCCCTGTGACGACTCTCCCCGAACAACACACACACAATCTGTGTATCTCATTGGGTGTCGTTGTAGAGAGGGAGCACTATACATGTATATGTTATAATCAATCAATGTAATCAGTAATGGTACGAAATTACTAGTCAATCTGTGAAATAACTTTTCACACAGTCTTTAAATGGTAAAAACTACATGTTTGATGCTATACAATGACATGTTTTAAAATTTCAAAGATTTCATGCACAAAACACTACATTAATGTCACATCTTATTTCAGTCAATTTGTGAAATGATGTTTAAAATAGACATTGAACGCTTTAAAGTCCCATTGTGTTTTCAGACCTTTTCTTAATGCCTGAAATACAATAACGGTTAATAATAATGTTTGAACATTCTTATGGGCCAATCTGATCTATGAAATGATGAAGACGGACCTAAATCACCAAAAAGGGCGATTTAAAATCATAACAAACCGAAAATAGAACGTCTGTCATAAACATTACCACACGGCTTAGTATCACGTGATACAGCCGAATTCAACTGCACTGGGGGGAACCGTATATGTACCTCCGCCCGTCCATCCATCAGTCAGTTAGACTATCACACTTCTTTTGTCCGCTCTCTAACTCAACTATTTTTTATTCGATCTTCCACAAACTTGCTGAAAATGTTCATTGATATAAAATCAAGGTTTAGTTTGATTACTACTAAAATCGCATAAGGTAGTTTTTGAGTTATTGCCTGTTAATTAATAAAAAATGACTGTTTCAGTCATTTTTGCACTTTAAAACAAACAGCTTTTATCGGATATTCACCAAACATGCTGAAAATATTTATTCATATGAAATGTAGGTCTAGTTTGATTATTACAAAAATTGCATGTGGCATATCTGAGTTTTTGCCATTTATGTATTAAAAAATGACTGTTTTCAGCAAGTTTTGCTCTCTAACACAAATACTTTTTATTGGATCTTCACCAAACTTGCTGAAAATGTTTATTGATATAAAATCAAGGTTCAGTTTCATAACTACTAAAATCGCATAAGGTTTATCTGAGTTATTGCCTGTTTATTAATGAAAAGTGACGGTTTCAGTCACTTTTTGCACTCTAACACATGCAGTTTTTATCGGATATTCATTAAACTTGCTGAAAATGTTTAAGTATATAAAATTTAGGTCTAGTTTGATTATTACAAAAATCGCATGTGGCATATTTTTGCCCTTTATGTATTAAAAAATGACTGTTTCAGCATTTTTCAGCAATAACTCAGACATGCCTTATGCGATTTTGCTAGTTATTGAACCTGACCTAGATTCTATACTAATAAACATTTGTAGCAAGTTTGGTGAAGATCCAAAAAGAAGAGTTTGAGTTAGAGAGCGGACAAGGCTGAAACAGTCATTTTCAGCAAGCTCAAGGTATAGATTCTCCGTAGTTTATTTTATCCGTTTACACACCGTGAAAGATATGTACACGTTGTTATTGAATCTCATAGTGTTTAACCCTGTGCCTACTTTACTGAGTTTACAAACTATTTGAATCTAAAAAGACGCCGCGTAACGCGGCGTCTCATCTGTATCCAAACTATTTGACACTCGTCTTAAGGTTTGTTTAATTAAAACACTGCATAAATCTAAACTGAACACATTTTGCAGACGACAATGTCGAAGTAGACGTCTGTGCAGCAGAATAAGGGTCATTTTCAGTGTTCCAGCTAAACATGAAATCGGGAGTAATCTGAACTAATCTAACATTTTCTCACTCATTTCAGCACCGAATGCTATGGTGTTACTACTGATTAAACCGTCTCTTCGAGACACTTTTAATGAGTATGACACCATTGGGTTTAAAAGCAGAAATAAAGATTTCAGTTTTCGAAATACTTCCGTTATCTGGAGCCCTGTATTTACAGAGTTGTCCTTCTTTCCATTCACAAGGGAGGCTCTTTAATTTGTGCAGCACCAAAATACGAGGGTTGTTCGGAAAGTTCGTAGACTTTTGCTATAAAAATACGTATAGTCGTAGTTGGATGCAAAAAATTAGATCAACATTAATTTCAAGATCTGTGCTACATATTCTGTGAAAATCGACAATATACGCTTAAACACATTTTTTCTATGCATCTTACAAATACATACATAACGCATACCCGGAGCACAACGTCGACGTGACGTCAAACGTTATATACGTCAAGCGAACGTCTCACTTTCCCAACATAATCACCCGCAATATTCACCTACTCGTTATGGCTTTCTAACTCATTTTACGCATGTTTCTGTATACAATTAAGTCCTCACTGAATGTAGATACAAATTTCTGGGTCTGTTTGGTAAATTCAGCTGCTGAAACAAATGTAATTCCATGTAAGCTCGCCTTTAACTCTGTCAGCACTCTAAAACCCATGGGAGCCAATTCGGGGCCGTTTGGCGGGTGTTCTTACATGTACATATCAAACCATAGCAAGCTGATTTCTAACTGCGTTGAAGCTGCTCTACAACCCGGTTCATTATTCTGATGTAGCATTACAAATAAAATTTAAAAAGCGAATTGCTTAGATAAAACCGGTTTTTGTGAAAGAATCACGTCCCACGTAGTTCAAATGGGACCCCAAACAACCGTTTTATGCAGGTTTCTCAAAAACACAATGCGGCTTTAAATATGAAAGAATGTAATAGTTCTCATGTGATAGCATATGCTTTATTTTGTACTTTTAAGAATAATTTTGACAAATTGAATGATACATGTATAATAGTGAGGTTGAGGTGTTTCGTGAATATTTTGTGGTGTCTTGTGAATGAATTTGTTCACTTATTAAAAGTATCATTGAATTTCATCATAAATTGCGTTATTAAAGGACAGTACGAAAAAAATCATTTCACAGATTCACAATGCAATTCGCTTTTGGAAATTCTCATTTCCGACTTGCAAAAATATATTTATTTGATTGTATGTATTTCTTTAACATGATTAACCAAGACATCCATAAAGCACTGATTTATATTAACTATCTTTGGTATACATGGTCTCTGCATAAAGGGAGAGAAACATATTGTGTGAAAAAAGTCGAGTCTATTTAAATGCTTTTCGGCACCATGTGACCACTGTATGTGACGCGGTGCCGTAAAACCCAAGCCTATCAATCAATCTTAATGTTAACATTAATGATAAATTCCGGTAATATCCTCTTTAGTACATTGAACCCTAGCGACGAGTATACTCGTAATTTACAAAAGTAAATGTATACCTCTGAGGATTACACTTGTCCTTTGCAGCAGTCTAGATCCTGATCAGTGGGCTCATTAAGGAGTCCTCTGATCAGCATCTACACTGCAACATATAGCAATAAACTAGCGTCCTTCAAAATGTGTGTTACTTTGGCATTTTCTTGAAATCTACATGTAAGATTTTTGTCTTGATTCATCATTTTAAAGGCCAATTTCGTGCCGATTTGACAACTTATCATGCAAGTCAATATTCTGTCATATTGGAATATATTGTTAAAATCATCCCTAAATCGTCAAAAATGGACTAGATGTATTTTGAAATTGGAATTGTCCATTAAAAGTTTCAGGGGTGAATGAGTTAAAAAGATATGCGATAATTATGATAGATGAGTTTGGATTGAGGTGGATTTTACGGCATGGCGTTACATAAAATGGTCATATTCTCCAATTGATTAAGTATGAAAAATACGTGTGATAAATAAAACTGTTGTAAGATGAAAATGTCATAAGTTTTCATAATCAGTATCAGTAAATGTTAAGCAATATTTCATGAGCTAAAGTGTTCCCTCCCTACAACGGCCCTCCCAACAACGACCCCCTCCTTTCAACGACCCTTGCCGCAGTTTCCTAAACAAGACAACAATATCTAAAGCTTTCAAGGCTGCAATGCCGTCTGCTTAACATTGTCGTCTGCTGGTTTTCTAAAATTAAATTATTGCATATTTTGATAGAAAAAACAAATTGACGAGTGAAAAAACAGCTTGAATAAAGATCAGACGCCGCGTCAAGCAAATATAAGCCAAATACCTCCCTATAACGACTCCCTCCGAACAACGCACACAATTTGTGTCTCCCATTGGGTGTCGTTGTAGAGAGGGACGCTGTATTCTTATAGTTTTTATGGAAAAGTTTAACAGTCCTCCCTCCCGACATATGGCATAACCGTCTGAAATACTGATGCTATAAAGTACAACCGAAACTCGATACTACGAACACGCTTTAGTCGAACTTTCCCGTATTTCATACGTTGAATTACTCAATTTCGCTTTAGTCGAATGAATGAAAGATGTTAGACTTACGCCCCATCAACACAAATGGTCATTTACATTTCAGCGCTATATAAATCTGGTATAATAATTTACAGCCGACGCTTTTGCCAAACCTACTCGTATTTTAGACTTAAAATCTTGCCAAGCCACGTGAAATGTTAGCACTAAGAAAAAACCTTGCCATGCTACGTAAAATGTTAGCACTGTGAAAAAACTTTGCCAAGCCACGTAAAATGTAAGCAATGTGAAAAAAAACTGAAAAAACCTTGCCAAGCCACGTGAAATGTTAGCACTGTGAAAAAACCTTGCCAAGCCACGTGAAATGGTAGCACTGAAAAAACCTTGCCAAGCCACGTGAAATGTAGCACTGTGAAAAACAAACTGTGAAAAAACCTTGCCAAGCCACGTTAAATGTTACCACTGTGAAAAAATCTTGCCAAGCCACGTGAAATGTTAGCACTGTGAAAAAACCTTCCCAGGCCACGTGAAATGTTAGCACTGTGAAAAAACCTTCCCAAGCCACGTGAAATGTAAGCACTGTGAAAAAAACTGTGAAAACCCTTGCCAAGCCACGTGAAATGTAAGCACTGTGAACAAAATTGTGAAAAAACCTTGCCAAGCTACGTGAAGTGTTAGAACTATGAAGCTGACATTGGAATGGTTGAACATTGAGACAGTGTAGTTAAACTAGAAATATATTTAGATGTTTTGTCAATTTCGAAATCCCTGCGCAAAGAAGCTGATATTTGAAATTGAGGTTTCCTTTGAGCTAAACATTAATGATACTGATGTAATAAGGATAAAATGTGATTGAAATTTTGGGGGCATTTTTTATAAATTTAAAATGTTATGCTTATTACATCAGTAGTTTCTAAATATGGCACTCCTTTGTTGAATGAAAGTATATGATCAATAAAATGTGAAATGAAGAATTCAAATTTTTGCACTTGTAAAAAAGATACACGGACATTTCCAGACTCTGTTAGTGGCACCATAAATAGCTTAGTAGCGATTAATTTTACCTCAAGACTCCTTTATAAAGCTTCTATAAGTCCTAACGCTCGAAATGATGTATACTATTGGTATGTTGTATGTAGGCATTTTGGAAAAACACTATTTCGGAACCTTTAAACACCGATCACAAGCTAGTGAACATTGCAAAGTGGTCTTGGAATATTTCGTAGACAGACATTACTTCCAATTACAGTCGAAATCCGATACTATGAACTCGCTTAAATCGACCTTGCCGGTATTTTGTAAGTTGCGTTTTGATAAGTCGATCTCGTTTAAGTCCAACATACCCGTATTTCAAAGTTAAAACGTGGCTTAGCCGCGTTGTAACTTTGAAATATGGGTATGTTCGAACTTACGCGAGTTCGTAAAATCGTGTTTCTACTGTATTCTAATTTCTAAACAGGCGGATGAACAATTGAATAAAATAAAATTCGGAAATTATGTGCAGTATAAAACCGGGTGATTCAACTGCTCTCTCGGAGACAGACTCAATGTGCTGATAAATTGAACATACATATACATGAGGTGGACATACAGTAAAACCTCTCTATAACGACCACTAAATTATGTTAATTATTAGGGTGTTTACGATATGTGACCGCTTTTAAAGCAAGGTGACAGTGAAACAGAAAGCTCCTATAGGAGCTTTCTGTTTCTCTGTCACCTTACTTTAAGCTGTTACCTGTGTATTATAAACTCAATTAGCCTTCGTTTTAGTGGTCGTAATAGCGAGGTTTTACTGTACACTGAGAGGGAAACATGACTACACTCATGTATTCACTGTTAGTATTAAGTATCACTTTCCGACAAGGAAACACATGTGAGTTCTGTGGTGAGTTCAGTAAAGAATTCGATGGCCGTCGATGGCAATCAATGGCGCGTTGGCTATCGGTCTGAAATACAGTGGAGCAAACGTAATTCTTTTGATCAAACGCTAACGCATTGCAATGAAATACGGTATAGAAAATGACAATTGTTTGACAATTCTGACTACCAGCTTTAATCTGAGTGTCAAGCAGTTTGGAGCCCGATCAGTCGCCGGGTTACCTGGCGTCTGATCTGGCTCCAATCTGATTGCAATGAAATTGATAGTTTAAGTGTAACCGTGGTTATTTGAAAGAAAATATTTTCTCTACTGTACTCTGAAATAGGCAAAACATTAGTATGCCTCATATTCATAACTGTATAGATTGGAAGAATTTAGTTTTCCCTGATGGAAGAATGAATTAAAGACATCAAAGGCGTAATTATTAATGAAAGGGTCTCATTACCAGGGCTCCAGATAAGGGGTAGTTTTCTGAAAAAATTCAACATTTTCTCACTCATTTCATCACCAAACCTTATGGTGTCACTACTCATTAGAATCGTCTCGAAGAGACGATTCTGATGAGTAGTCACACCATAGGGTTTAAAGCAGAAATAAAGATTTTAGTTTTTGAAAAACTACTCTTATCTGGAGCCCTGATTACTATTGTGCCACGCATACTTCAATACGTTCCATTTGAATTAAGTAATAGTGTCTATGCATTCTATATGACGTGTCTTTTTAATAAAAAAATAGCCGGTTTTCTTCTGTTTGTTGTTGTTACGACCAATTAGCATATGGGACACACATTAGCCATTCCCTCCCAACAACGACCCTCCCAACAACGACGCCCTCCTTACAACGAATCCCTCCTAACAACGACCCTTACAACAGTTCCCTTAGCAGGACAATTATGTCTAACGCTTTTACTGCTGCAAAACCGTGATAACCCTTTCACTCTCAGTGACGCCATTAAACGCGTTTGCAAACAGTTTGTGTCCTGATCAGACGCCGCATAACGCGGCATCTGATCAGGACACAAACAGTTTGACACTCTTATCGATATTTATTACGTCATATATCTTAAAATCTAACTTTGAATTGTGTTTGGCAGACAACAATACTTAAACAGAGGACAATAAAGCGGTGCAGGGGCAAAAATCTCCCGAATAATTTGATTATGAAAGGGTTAAGAGGTCAAAGGTTACAGTCCACATTCCACCTACCAACTCCTAACAAGGAAATAAACACAATAAGCAATTTTACTTTCGTTTCAATCCTAAACCTTATTGTATGTTTGTAAAATGCATGCAAATATTTGAAATAAAATATGTTTAAACCAAGCCGTACGTCACCCGCAAGTAAAAATGTTTGGACCAAGATCAGACGCCGGAAACCTCTACGATTAATTCGGGTAAAACTGCTTGACGAAGTTTTTTAATTCAATTTGAAGAAAATTGGAAACGAATATATTATAAATACATACATGTAAATGCAGACGATAAATGATAAGCGGACGACGACCTGTGCAAACTATAACCCTTAACTGCAAACGACTATCGTCTGTACAAACAAAGTGTCGTAGATGCTTTAAAATTTGATTTTTATATTTTAAAAATTTAGGATAAAGAAACATAATGTATGAATGTCAAACAGTTTGGATCCTGTTCAGACGCCGAGTTACTCGGCGTCTGAACAGGATCCAAACTGTTTGAAAATACTAGTGCACTATGGGTAAGACCGCGAGGGGACTTGTGGTAATTGGCAATATTATCATTGTCTACAAAATCTACGCACACGCACACAAAAGGATAATTATAATATAACGACGTATCATCAACCAACAAAGAGGCACGATCTATTCAGCCAGTCCCGACAAATCTATTCAGTACAAAAGAGCTAACCATTACAGTCGTACAGTGGAGAAGACGTTATTCTTTTCCAATAAAACGCGTTTATGCTAAACCAATAAGGTCCGTTATAAACAGTTTTGACCCTGATCAGACGCCGGATAACCTGACGTCTGATCTGGCTCAAAACTGTTTGCCGCTCAGATTAATTTGAATTGCTCGAATTTTCTGATTTTTGACATTTTTTTAATATTTTATTGCAATGCGTTTACTATTCGTTTTTGTCCCCACTGTATCAATATGACTTAAGTCAAACTTGCCTTTAGCAGCCCTTCGTATGAGTACTTAATTTCAATATTTAACAGAGGCGGCATCTAAATGCAGGACATAAGTAAAGCAGAAAGCTCCTAAAGGAGCTTTCTGCTTTACTTCTGTCCTGCATTTAGCAATCACTTGTATTAAGAGATGTTCGTGTTATTGTAAGTATGTACCGTTTCACACTATTTCGACTGTTTGCTTACACGAGTGACGGGCAATTTAAAACTTAGAGTAGATGTTTAAATTTTATTTCAGTTTTTAAATCTGACGAAGAAGGGTGTGTTTACTTACGTTTTAAGTACGGTGTAAAGTGGCATTATATGGAGTGTGTGTATAGTGAATTGGGTGTCAGTATTTAGGAAAGTGGGCTTAAAGTGCAGGTATGGGAAGTGGGGCTTCGAGCTCAAACTCAGAGGCCGGGTTTACTGTAAGTACCACGTGTAATTAATACATTGGTGAAGACGTTATAATGACGTCATAAGTGACGTCATACATTGTTGAAGACGTAATTTTGTTCCAAATAAATGCGTGTATGCTAAAAGAATTATGTCCATTCCAAACTGTTTGGAGCCAGACCAGACGCCGGGTAACCTGGCTTTTGATCAGGATCAAAACTTTTTGTCATTCAGATAAAGATACATAGTCTGATTTGTTTTAAATAGTGTCATGTTTTACACTAAATTACGTTCAAACTGGAAATAATAACGTCCTCTTCACTGTACTAATACAGTGCTCCCTCTCTACAACGACACCCAATTGGAGACAACGATTATGTGTGTTGTTTGGAGGGAGTCGTTCCAGGGAGGGAATTTGGCTTACATTTGCAAACAGCATGAATCCAGATCAGACGCCGCGTGACGCGGCGTCTGATCTGGATTCAAGCTGTTTTTCACTGGGCATTAGGTTTTTTTCTGTCAAGATGTCAATTATGTAAGAAAAACAGCAGACAACAATTTTAAGCAGACGATATTGCAGCAGTAAAAGTGTTAGAAATAATTGTCCTGTTTAGGGAACAGCGGCAAGGGTCGTTGTAAGGAGGGAATCGTTGTTTGGAGGGTTGTTGTAGGGCGGGAGCACTGTAGTTTCCGTACTTTTTGACCGTTTGTACACTGATCCACCTGCTGGTTGATAATTGTTTTATCATCTGATTGATTAAAGAATAAACAGCTACTATTCTTCTATACTAATGTAAACCCTCTCTATTACGACCACTAAACCGAAGGCTTATTGATTGTAGAGAAGACAGGTGACAGCTTAAAGAAATGTGGCAGTAAAACAGCAAGCTCCTAGAGAAGTTTCCTGTTTTACTGTCACATTGTTTCTAGCAGCCACCGGTTGTAATTAACAAACTGTAGCGGTCGTACTAGAGATATTTTATATGTACCTACATGGTATACATACATTGTTTCCCAACTCAACTCAACTCAATTTTTTTTCGGCTTTGGTTCACAAATAAAATGAACAGCAAAAGCATCAAGTAATATGTATACATACATAATAAAGAATACCAAAATAGGTTGTGTCACTGAGGTCTTATAAGGATCAAAAGTAATTATCATTTAAGTATAGGAAACGACTACTATAAATATTTGCATTTGAATTTAAAGGGCATTCTACTCATCTGTTTGGATCCCAACCAGTCATCCTGTGTCTGAATGACTGTTCTAGATCCAAACCGTCATTCTGTTGTTTATATTTTCGAAAGAAAAAAGGGCTTATATAATTATTAACATAAATTTTGTATCATATTAACATCTACATGTAATTAGCACTAATGTAAAGATAGATAGGGCGCATGTGAGAAACAAACTGCCTATAGCACGGATAGGGACTCTAAGTTAATATAATTATTGATGAAAACTGTTTAGATGCAGATAAAACGCCGATTTATTTAGAGTCTTATCTGTATCCAAACCGAATGTTAAGAGAAATAAAATATTACATTTTAGACAGACCAGGTATACCGTATGAATAGATCTCATATCGAGTTCTAAGCCATACACAAGAGTATTGTCCCGAAATAAACGCCTAAGTTAAGAATCTAACTAATATTTTCGGCGTTAAAGCGAAATAAACGACAGAAAATGATCGACTCTTATATTTTAGTGTACAGATACACACGGAAACGCTCGCTGTCATACGAAGTCATATAATAAACTATAAAAGCGACGCAAAATCACATTATAATTGAAATGGCGTCTGATCTAAATCAAAATTGTTTGACACTCATATTTAATTTTTTCTTTGGTTTAAAAAGCATAAACTCTGATTTTGATAAATTTGTTTTTTGCAGACAGTTTATTTGAAGCAAAGGATAATTCACCATGATAAAAATGAACTAGACTTGATTGAGAATTGGGATTGTCTATTTGAAGTTTCAAGGGTCGATAAATGACCCTTTCACTGCCAACGGCGCGAAAGGCGATTTTGCAAACAGTTTGGAACCTGATCAGACGCCGCGCAACGCGGCTTCTGATCAGGATCCAAACTGTTTAACATTCATATCGATAGCTCTTCAATCAAAACAACCCTAAATCTGACTTAAAGAAGTATTGTAGACGACGCTACCAATGCAGACGATATTTTGGCGGTAAGACTGTTAAAGCAGACGATACAGCTTGGCGATGAAAGAGTTTAATAGAAAGAAAAAATTGAAACCCCACATGACCCGGACTGAGCAAATAATCAGCATTCATAGGATTTCGGTTAACAGAGGTTTACAGTGGATAAGACGTAATTCTTTCCCAATAAACGCATTTATGCTTAAACGATTATTTCCATTGCAAACAGTTTTGAGCCAGATCAGACGCCGGGTAACCCGGCGTCTGATCAGGCTCAAAACTGTTTGTCACTTAGATTAAAATGAATATTCGCCATTGTCAAAAAAAATGACATTTTTACATTTAGTTTCATTGCGTTTGCTTTTTGTATGCGTTTAAACGGGAAATAATAACGTCTTCTCCACTGCCAATCAAACTAAGATGAACTGTCTGTCGTTTTTACAACTGGCATATTCACCCTTTAACCTTTTTTTCTAGCAGAACTCCTAGTTCGATCCCCTGCCGCAACAAGTCCTTCGGATGAGACTTTATAAAAACCAAGGTCCGATGTATCAGTGATTTACACTGGGCATCCGAAAGAACTAGAGCACTCTGTCGATTATAAGAGTAGGGCATCGCGCCCGGGTCTTCGGTATCCGCGTCCCTCTCTCTTTGTCATCTGATTTTCACATAGTCTGATGGCAGAAACGAACTAAACTAAACCAAACCACGCAACAGTCCTAAAACACTTAAGACTGAACACTTACTGCCTGCTTAAACTACCATCTTCTAGGATATAAACAATGTATACAAACATATAGAAAATATATACAGTGCTCTCTCTCTCTCTCTCTATCTCTGTCTCTCTCTGTCTCTCTCTGTCTCTCTCTCTGTCTCTCTCTGTCTCTCTCTCTGTCTCTCTCTCTCTCACTCACTCTCTGTCTCTCTGTCTCTCTGTCTCTCTCTCTCTGTCTCTCTCTCTGTCTGTCTCTCTCTCTCTATATATATATATATATATATATATATATATAATAAATAATGTCGGCGTGATGCCGGAAACTACCGGGAAAAGCTGTATATATGATTTAAAAAATAGATGATGTATTATAGGCTTTAAAAACACAATTTTATTTCTTCAAACAATGCGCGACGCGTTTCACTATAATTCATCAGGCGCAATACTATTGTTTATTGATTATTCGGAGGTAGTTGTTATAAGGAGGGAAATTTAATACTAAGCTTACTTTGCAAACAGTTTGAATCCCGATCAGACGCCGCGTAACGCCGCATCTGATTTTGATTCAAGGTGTTGGTAATTCGCGTTTTATTTTTTATTTCTTCAAATTTCCTCTTACATGTATTATGTAACTTTGAGAAAAAAAAGCTGAAGACAAATTTTAGGCGGAACTGCGGCAAGAGTCGTTGAAAGGAGGGATTTGTTGTAGGGAGGGCCGTTATAGGGAAGGAGAACTGTAGTTCTTATGGTGTATATTCGAATCGTGGCTGTATCAAGCGAGAATATGGTTTTTAGTAGATGAATAAATTAAGCCGTAAAGCATATTATCTGTGGAATAATAGGTTAAGCGGAAAAGGATAATACTACATTATTATTATAGCTCATTATACCTTTTCAATACCCTTTTTTAATACAAATACCTTTCCTTGACATATATTTACGTGTTTATTTAAGCGCATGGCATCCACATACAGAAGTCATGATGTTCACATTACAGTGGAGAAATCGTTATTCTTTCCCGTTTAAACGCAAACGAAACTAAAACGTATAAAAAGACAACTTTTTAATAATTCTGAGTATTTGTTTTACTCTGTGTGGCAAATAGTTTGGAGCCTGATCAGACGCCGGGTTACCCGGCGTCTGATCTGGCTCCAAACTGTTTGCATTGGAAATTACAATTTTAGCGTAAACGCGTTTTTTGGGGGGGAAAGAATAAGGTGTTCTCCACTGTAACACAGGCTACCGTTTTCAATGGTTCATTATTACAGGTTTGACTTATGGTATTATTTAGATCTGACGGCATTCTAAAGTTGAACTCTTGGGAGGTTACTCTTTTTGTGTTAACATTTTTGTCAGAATTTCTGGAAATCATGTATAAAATGTATATTATACTGTAGATTTTCATTAAATTTTATTGACTAGTAGAATTAAGTAATATCTATATAATAAGAGTACATTGTAAAATGAGTGTATGTTAAAACAGCTAGTTTTTTGTATTTTGAAATTTAGTGTCTTTTTCAGAATTTGACTTTTTTAAAATATTGTTATTTCCTGAAATTATGTCATAAAATATTTCTGTTTGCACAATATCTTAAAGTCTCTGTACAGTTTACTTGGATGTACAGAAATTATTGAGTTATATTATTTTATTAAGAAAATATTCCTGTTTATTAAAAAAAGGGAAGTTTTCTCGACAAAAGGTACTATCAGAAAAAAACGGTGCTGTAATGTTTTATTATTTTAACGATTTTTCACTCTCCATATGGTATATTTCAATTTAATCATGGTTTCAAAGAAGTCTGACAGGGAATGAGCAGACCCGCGAACCACCTTAATTCACGTAGGGTTTCTATAACGGCCACTAAACTTGGTAATTATTACAGTAAAATCTCTCTTGTATAACGGCCACTAAATTGTGTTAATTACATGTAGTTCATTCTTTATTTGAGTCTCATCATGGTTACATCAAATAAATATACAACAAGAAATACATCATAATATACAAAGTAACCACACCATTCATAATTGAATTATAAGAGACTATTTTCAGTGAAATCAACATTCACTGTCCTTCGAATTATTGCACATGCGTATATACATCTATAAAGATACCAACCATGTTTATTGTATAAACATGATAGCTTAAAATATATACCACTTACATTAAGCTAGGCAATCATAACATTTTAACAAAATGGCATGGTTGTCTTTAAAATCTGCAATAAAAAAACGCATTAAATTTTGACAGACAAAAAAGACCAAACAAGTCAACTTAAGAAACCTTGTAAAACATCGATTATTACCTCAAATCAGATTTGAAATAAACTGATTAATGGAACTTGTATATATATTATAAAATACATTTGAAATTTAAAGCATCAATTAATACATTACTTACAATAAAAAATAGATCAATTCTGTATTAAAGTTTATCTGCTTACAAAAAGCTGTCGTCTATGTAAAATATTAAAACAGGTTTTGGCACACGTTCTAACCATATCCGTGTTAGAAAAGAGATATCTCAATTTATCACAGTCTGACATATTACAGAAATTTTGATTAAAATGTATCGCCTTTAAAAACAATTCTTCTCTCATGTCGTTATATAATTCACAGTGTAACAAAACATGTACCTCATTCTCGACAACATTCTTATCACATACAGGACACATTCTTAGTTTTTCATCAAGACCCTCATATCTTCCAGTTTCTAAACGTATGGGTGCCACCCCTAACCTAAATTTAGTGAAAGCTGAACGATGACTCGGTGGCAGAATTCTTTTACAATAAGCCTCAACACCAAATTCTTCCTTGAATGTTTTATATAATCTTAATTTATTTCGCCCACGTAATAATAAATTATTACAGTAAAAACTCTATAACGGCCACTAAATTGTGTTAATTCTTACAATAAAACCTTTCTTCTTTAACGGCCACTAAATTGTGTTAATTATTACAATAAAACCTTTCTTCTTTAACGGCCACTAAATTGTGTTAATTCTTACAATAAAACCTTTCTTCTTTAACGGCCACTAAATTGTGTTAATTATTACAGTAAAAACTCTCTATAACGACCACTAAATTGTGTTAATTCTTACAATAAAACCTTTCTTCTTTAACGGCCACTAAATTGTGTTAATTATTACAGTAAAAACTCTCTATAACGGCCACTAAATTGTGTTAATTCTTACAATAAAACCTTTCTTCTTTAACGGCCACTAAATTGTGTTAATTATTACAGTAAAAACTCTCTATAACGACCACTAAATTGTTTTAATTATTACAGTAAAAACTCTATAACGGCCACTAAATTGTGTTAATTCTTACAATAAAACCTTTCTTCTTTAGCGGCCACTAAATTGTGTTAATTCTTACAATAAAACCTTTCTTCTTTAACGGCCACTAAATTGTGTTAATTCTTACAATAAAACCTTTCTTCTTTCACGGCCACTAAATTGTGTTAATTATTGCAGTAAAAACTCTCTATAACGTCCACTAAATTGTTTTAATTCTTAAAATAAAACCTTTCTTCTTTAACGGCCACTAAATTGTGTTAATTATTACAGTAAAAACTCTCTATAACGGCCACTAAATTGTGTTAATTATTACAATAAAACCTTTCTTCTTTAACGGCCACTAAATTGTGTTAATTATTACAGTAAAAACTCTATAACGGCCACTAAATTGTTTTAATTTACAGTAAAACCTCTCTATAACGGCCACTAAATTGTGTTAATTCTTACAATAAAACCTTTCTTCTTTAACGGCCACTAAATTGTGTTAATTATTACAGTAAAAACTCTCTATAACGACCACTAAATTGTGTTAATTCTTACAATAAAACCTTTCTTCTTTAACGGCCACTAAATTGTGTTAATTATTACAGTAAAAACTCTCTATAACGGCCACTAAATTGTGTTAATTCTTACAATAAAACCTTTCTTCTTTAACGGCCACTAAATTGTGTTAATTATTACAGTAAAAACTCTCTATAACGACCACTAAATTGTTTTAATTATTACAGTAAAAACTCTATAACGGCCACTAAATTGTGTTAATTCTTACAATAAAACCTTTCTTCTTTAGCGGCCACTAAATTGTGTTAATTCTTACAATAAAACCTTTCTTCTTTAACGGCCACTAAATTGTGTTAATTCTTACAATAAAACCTTTCTTCTTTCACGGCCACTAAATTGTGTTAATTATTGCAGTAAAAACTCTCTATAACGTCCACTAAATTGTTTTAATTCTTAAAATAAAACCTTTCTTCTTTAACGGCCACTAAATTGTGTTAATTATTACAGTAAAAACTCTCTATAACGGCCACTAAATTGTGTTAATTATTACAATAAAACCTTTCTTCTTTAACGGCCACTAAATTGTGTTAATTATTACAGTAAAAACTCTATAACGGCCACTAAATTGTTTTAATTTACAGTAAAACCTCTCTATAACGGCCACTAAATTGTGTTAATTCTTACAATAAAACCTTTCTTCTTTAACGGCCACTAAATTGTGTTAATTATTACAGTAAAAACTCTCTATAACGACCACTAAATTGTTTTAATTATTACAGTAAAAACTCTATAACGACCACTAAATTGTGTTAATTCTTACAATAAAACCTTTCTTCTTTAACGGCCACTAAATTGTGTTAATTATTACAGTAAAAACTCTCTATAACGACCACTAAATTGTGTTAATTCTTACAATAAAACCTTTCTTCTTTAACGGCCACTAAATTGTGTTAATTATTACAGTAAAAACTCTCTTTAACGACCACTAAATTGTGTTAATTCTTACAATAAAACCTTTGTTCTTTAACGGCCACTAAATTGTGTTAATTATTACAGTAAAAACTCTATAACGGCCACTAAATTGTGTTAATTCTTACAATAAAACCTTTCTTCTTTAACGGGCACTAAATTGTGTGAGTTATAACAGTATAATTCTATAACGGCCACTAAATTGTGTTAATTCTTACAGTTAAACCTCTCTTCTATAACGGTCACCTAATTGGGTTAATAATTACAGTAAAAAAAAACTCTCTGATCCGGCCACTAAATTGTGTTAATAATTAACGTAGATCAAAGGTGAAGTAGTTTGTCATTTACATTTATATACAGTGGAGAAAACGTTATTTTTTCCCGTTTAAATGCAAACGAAACGCAAACGCATTGTATAAAATGTACAAAATAACAACTTTTTGAAAAGTCTGACTATTTATTTTTATACGAGTGGCAAACAGTTTGGAGCCTGATCAGACGCCGGGTCACCCGGCGTCTGATCTGGCTCCAAACTGTTTGTAATGGCAACAATAGTTTTAGCGTAAACGCGTTTATTGGGAAATAATAACACATTCTCCACTGTAACTCTCGTAACGGTGGAGAAGACGTTTTTCTTTCCATATAAATTCATTCATACTAGAACTTGTTTCAATGAAAACTGTTTGCAGTCATATATATCGCCGGGTAGACCCGCTATCTGATCAGACTCCAATCTGATTTGTCACTCAGATGACAATAAATTGTAAGACATTTAAACAATTGTAATGTTCTACATACAGTGGAGAATCTGTTATTCTTTCCCAATAAACGCGTTTATGCTAAAACTATTATTTGCAGTGCAAACAGTTTGGAGCCAGATCAGACGCCGGGTAACCCGGCGTCTGATCAGGCTCCAAACTGTTTGCCACCAAGATAAACATGAAATATCAGAATTGTCCAAAAGTTGTTCTTTTCTACGTTTTAGTGCTTTGCGTTTGCGTACGTTTGCGTTTAAACGGGAAAGAATAACAGATTCTCCACTGTATCATTACATGGCGTTTGCGTTTAAATAGTGAATGATAACGTCTTATCCACTAAAACTCTCATTTCAAAATTTACAAAATCCATGCAGTAAACGCTCTCTTTTACGACTACTAAATTGTGTTAATTAATAGGTTTTTTACGACAGTTGACTGATTAAAACAAGGTGACCGTTAAACAGAAGGTTCCTATAAATGCTTTCTGTTTTGCTGTTACCTTGCTTTAACCCTTATCCTGCGGTATTATCGTCCGCTTCGAAATTGTCGTCTGCAAAATTTGTTAAATCTAGATCTATACAGTTTTCGAGTCAAGAAACCTAAAGACGAGTATCAAACAGTTTCGATCCAGTTCAGACCCCGCGTTACGCGGCGTCTGATCTGGATCCAAACTGTTTGCAAAAATGAGTAAAGTCGCGACCAGCAGGCAAAGGGTTAAGCTGTCACCTGTGTTTTATTCAATCAATTAGCCGTCATTTCAATGGTCATACTAGAGAGGTTGGTAAGGGTAGACAAGTCATCGTCTGCTAAAATTTGTCGATTGTAATATTGTAACAAATTATATTGTTTTTAAGTTTTGATGAAAAGAAATAATGATTCAAGTACAAAGAGTTTACACCCTAATCAGGGCTGCCATAAGTTGACATGAAAAATCCTAAGATTTCCAAATTTGCATTTTTCAAGTGCGATTTTACGAATCGTACCTTTATCCATTAGCCTTTTTCTTGTTTTGTTGACATGCGACAGCTTAAAGCAGGCTGTAAGTAAAGCAGAATGCGCCTTAGGGCGCATTCTGCTTTACTTTCAGCCCGCTTTAAGCTACCATGAACTGGGGAAAAATCCGGAGATTTAGGAAAAATCCGGAGAAATGGCAGCCCTGCCTAATAGGCCGCTTTACGCGGCGTCTGATCTGTATCTAAAAGTGTTTGAACGCTCGACATTGGTCGTCTATGGTACTGAACTGTTTTACTCCCATTTGTGCCCACGGTCCTATATATAGGACATAGGCAAACAGTTTAGACTCTGATCAGACGCCGCATCATGCGGCGTCTGATCAAAGTCTACACTGTTTGCTGATAAGAATTTCAAAATAAAGCATAACGAAAATGAAAATTTAGACAAGGCACCCCTTAGATAAAAAATGGACTAATCCAAAATTTAAACATGGGATAATTCACCTGCCGCAAATGGTTTGATAATGAGTCAAAAATATCTAGACACGTGTGCCAAGTTCAAATCTATAAATCATATTTTGTTAATTAAATCGATCTTTGATCGGATTTGCCGTCTGCATTTATTTGTTAATTTCGGAGCAGTCTCATTTTGTCTGTAGACACTTTAGTTCGATTCACAAACAGTTCGGATCCTGATCAGACACGGGATTTATGCGACGTCTGATCTGGATCAAAACTGTTCAAAATGTTAGTGAAGTTGTTATTGGCAATGAAAGAGTCAATGGGAACTATTCACATTACTTGTAGACATTACTTGTAGACACGTTCAGCTATTTAGATTATTTCCGCTGATAATTTGGACCGCCCATTAAAGGCAATTTACAAACCTATTGAACTACGGTGCTCCCTCCTTACAACGGCCCTCCCAACAGCGTCCCCCTCGTTACATGTACAACGACCCTTGCTGCAGTTCCCTAAAAGGGGAAATATTATGTTTAGCGCTTTTACTGCTGCAATATCGTCTGCTTAAAAGTATCGTCTGCTGTTCTACAGATACGTTGACAATTAGATAATATAAATATTAAGACGAGTGACAAACAGCTTGAATCCAGATCAGACCCCGCGTTACGCGGCGTCTGATCTGGATTCAAGATGTTTACAAATGTAAGCCAAGTCTTGATATTCCCTCCCTATAAAGACTCCCTCCGAACAACACACACAATCCGAGTGTGTCTCCCATTGAGTGTCGTTGTAGGGAGGGAACACTGTATACCAATAACTAGTTCATTGTGCGTCAGTGGAATGCGTTATTCTTTCATAATTAACGTTTTTGCCTGTAATTCTTAAAATATTATATCCATTGCAAGAGGTTTGAAGCCAGATCAGACGCCGGGTAACCATGCCATTCAGATATTTCTAAAACAAATCGACAACCCTTTAAAAACAGTTCTTCTCTCCATTGTTTGCAATGCTTTTACTTCACGTTCCTTTTAAACCGGTCGAAATGTAACTATTTCACTCTCAATGACGTTATAAACCGCATTTGCAAACAGTTTTGATCCTGATCAGACGCCGCGTAATGCGGCATCAAAACTGTTTGTCACTTTGTTTTAAATAACATCAGTAACACAGTGGTGAATGTGTTATTCTTCCCAATAAACGCGTTTACGCTAAAACCTTTATTTGCAGTGCAAACAGTTTGGAGCCAGATCAGACGCCGGGTAACCCGGCGTCTGATCAGGTTCCAAACTGTTTGCCACCAAGATAAACATGAAATATCAGAATTGTCCAAAAGTTGTTCTTTTCTACGTTTTAGCGCTTTGCGTTTGCGTACGTTTGCGATTAAACGGGAAAGAATAACAGATTCTCCACTGTACTGCATTAAATCTAACTTTGAAACGATAGTGCAGACAACAATACTGAAGCAGACGACAATATGGCGACGAAGGGGTAAAACTCTCATGGTAAATTTGATCATGAAAGGGTGAATGCCTTCTCCAACTATTAAAACCGCGTGAGGTTGTTTGAAATAGCCAAGCCCAGATCATTTATGATAACGTACAGCACTCCCTCCCTACAACGGCCCTCCCAACAACGACTCCTTCATTACAGCGACTCCCTCATTACAACGACTCTTGTCGTAGTTCCCTAAACAAGACAATTATGTCTATCGCTTTTACTGCTTAATATCGTCTGCTTAAAGTTGTCGTCTGCTGGTTTTTTTAAAGTTACATATTGGGCATTTTGACAGAAAATAACCTTAATGACGAGTGACAAACAGCTTGAATCCAGACCAGACGCCGCGTTACGCGGCGTCTGATCTGGATTCAAGCTGTTTGCAAATGTTTGCCGATTTCCCTCCCTCTAACGACTCCCTCCGAGCAACGCCCACAATTGTTGTCTCCCATTGGATGTCGTTGTAGAGAGAGAGCGATGTATAGTCAAAATGTACGGACAATGGGGAATAGCCTACGTACGTCTTTCTTTACAGTATAAACAAAAAAAAATACAAATGAAAAGCAGTAAAATGTAAAACTGAAAACTTCAAAAATCTGACGATTCATTTAAATCAGAGTGGCTAACAGTTTAGATCCAGATCAAACGCCGGGTTACCCGGCGTCCGATCTGGATCCAAACTGTATGCAACAGTAGTTTAGGCATTTACGCCTTTTTGGGGGAAATACCTGCATGCATATGTTAATTATGTAATATAACGTCTTTTCTATTGTAATAAAGCATTCGATATTTTATTTAGAGCGTAATAAACTAAATGTACCGGACCTCAGCATTAATTCTGGTTTAAGTTGGCGTCTGCAAAATTTGTGAATACTTTGGCAAAACAATAATAGCAATATATAGCGGGGAGTATTACATGTAATTAATAAAATTGTATTCTAAAACTTATCTCTGAAAGTAAAGCAGAATGTGCCTTAATGTGAATTCTTCTTTACTTTCAAACTGCTTTAAGTGGTCACATATCATCAAACTAGTAACAGGATACGGGGTAATGGGTTAAGCTGTAAATTGTCTTTTACACAACAAATTAGCCCACTTTTTAGCGGTCGTACTAGAGAGGCTTTACTGTTGTGTTACCCAGTTTTATGACCTAACTTTGTATCTATGACACGATACAAACAATAATAGATCCGTTTACCTCAGCCATGAGTTCAGTAAGGAAATCGATGGCCGTTGATAGCCATCAATTACGAGTTGGCTACCGGTCTGAAATACAGTGGAGAAAACGTTATTCTTCCGTTCAAACGCAAATGCATTGAAATGAAATATAGAAAATGACAACTTCTTAACAAATCTGATTGGCAAACAGTTTAGAGCCTGATCAGACGCCGGGTTACCCGGCGTCTGATCTGGCTCTAAACTGTTTGCAATGAAAATAATAGTTTAAGCGTAAACGCAATTATTGGAAATAAAACATTTTCTCTACTGTACTCTGCACGCTGCACACGGGCCACAAACTTCTAACCTAAACAGCAGAGGTAATTGAACACGCTACAGCTATACTAAGATTGACATTGAACTATTGGGAAAAAATACACCCAAATAATTAGCCTATATGATCCCATAAGGTCGAGGTGTTTCAAATCAGTTTTCAAGTTTGAAAAATATTTTTACAAATGTTTACTTGAATAGGGAATAACAAACGGTTTTGATCGTGGTCGTACACCGAGGTATTTGACGTCATATTTTGGACCGCCTTGGTTTTGACCGATTCTACTCTTGACGATACTATAATCCATGTACAAACATTTCGTAAACACAGTATATCCTGTATACCTGCATCCAAACTGTAATATTTTTCTGAAGTCAAAATACCTAAAATTTAAATTTTAGAAAGAAAAGCAGACGACAATTGTTGAAAATCGATTACGTCATGGCAGCGAAGGGGTCAACCCAAAACCATATAGAAACGACATTTTCGCCTAAAATAATTATATTCCTCCACTGACGAATATAGTTGGGTTTTATAAAGGCCAAATTTATGCTAAAAATCCCTATATCCATTGCGAATAGTTTGGGTCAGATTAAAAGCCGGACAACTGATGTGACGTGTCAATCAAATCTGATTAAAATTAGACAGACGATACCCTTTGAGTATTCTTTCCCGTTTAAACGCAAACGTACGCAAACGCAAAACGCTAAAACGTAGAAAAATACAACTTTTGGACAATTCTGATAATTCATGTTTATCTTGATGGCAAACAGTATGGAGCCTGATCAGACGCCGGGTTACCCGGCGTCTGATCTGGCTCCAAACTGTTTGCACTGCAAATAATAGTTTTAGCGTAAACGCGTTTATTGAGAAAGAATAACGTTTTCTCCACTGTAGCTTTAACTATTCATTGTGTTGTATATTTGATTTTATTGTAGAAATATGACAGGTATATCATGCGCAATTGTTTATCGTAAATTAGATACATGGAAGAAAAATATTTTCAATCGACCCGTCTGTGTTACTGTATTTAATCAATTACCCCATAAATACACCTTTTAACGATTTTAATTTATTCCTCCATTGAAGAAAATATTTCCAATTAATACCGTCATTGATATGGACAGTAAGAAATAGTTTCTGCATATTAAAAGATGGTAACGTAAAGCAGGCTTATTTAAAGTAAAGCAGAATGCGCCTTAAGGCGCATTCTGCTTTACTTTTAACCTGCTTTAAGTAGTCATACGTTTTCAAAACTAGAAACAGGCTATGGTGTAATGACTGAAAGTATATGCATATTCATTACTACAGTGACGAGTCGACGTTATTCTTTCTCAATAAACACCTTTATCACATAATTTGCGGTCTGGGAGTTGCATAAAGCGACTTTATATATATCGTAATCCACTAGTGGAATATCGTTTTTTGGGCCCGGCCCAACTTGTTCGTCCACAAGCGCTGCATGTGGCGGGACGCCAAATGACGTCATTTACTATGACGTTGACGTAAACAACGGAACGTTGTGGCGGAAAATCTATATAGCGGAGGGTCTGCAAACTTAGACTTCAATAAAATTTAATAGGTGCTTAAACTTGTTATGTGATAAATAGAATCTCACATTCGTGCACATTATTTATCATATTTAATAAACTCGTTGACTAAAATGAATATGACGCTCGCCAAGGCTCGCGTCATATTATTTTAGTCAACTCGTTTATTAAAAATGATAAATAATGAGCACTCATACAAGATCCTCTATTTATGCTTAAATCCCTATATCCATTGCAAATAGTTTGGGTCAGATAAAACGCCGGACCACTGATGTGACTCCAAACTGTTGGCTATGGAGATGATTCATTTAGCATAAAAGCGTGCTGATATTCTATTATCTCTGTACTCAATTAATCCTATTGTCTACTGAAATAGACATTGGCAAACAGTGTAGACGCTGATGAGACGCCGTGTTACACGGCGTCTAATCAGGTTCTACACTGGTTGATTTTTACTTTTACTTATGTATAGGATTTTAAATGTGTGGTCATTATTTATTGGATTAATAAAACGAGTCTTTTAAAAATCGATAAATACGAGACTGGCAGAGTTTTTTTTATCGCTTTCTAAAAGATATTACGAACACATCTATTTATAACATAACCCAGCAATGTTATTTTTACCATCTCGATATTCTTTTTAGCTTATTAGCTTCCTTATAAAGTAATAAGTCAATGAATGAAGCGTGAATGGACCGCCAAAGTGAGTAAATATGCAATAGTAGTTCCGAGGTTAATTCCGATTAATTCAGAATAAATCTAGGGAGCCACTCGATTGTCGACAGAAAGCCCGTTTGACGCCATGGTTGTATACAAATTTTGAACGCGCGTAGGAATACAACATAAGTTACATAGTTAAACCACTAGGTATATACAAGAATAAAACATTGAGTGTTATTCACCGCTCGCGCAGTAGGTTATGTTATAAGAACCGTTCTGCTACATGTATATGGCAAAACAGTACAGCGTCTTTAGAGCACATTTGTATATCTATAATGATTATTTTCAGCAAGCACATACGGAAAGTCTATTGCAATATCCAGGCATACAGTGGAGAATGTATTATTCTTTCCCAATAAACGCGTTTACGCTAAAACTATTATTTGCAGTGCAAACAGTTTGAAGCCAGATCAGACGCCGGATAACCCGGCGTCTGATCAGGCTCCAAACTGTTTGCCACCAAGATAAACATGAATTATCAGAATTGTCCAAAAGTTGTACTTTTCGACGTTTTAGTGCTTTGCGTTTGCGTACGTTTGCGTTTAAACGGGAAAGAATAACGTTTTCTCCACTGTAACTTTATTCGATCCTATTCTAATTTTACTGGAGTACGAGGACCCCCTTATTATCCTGACCTACGTGCCAACTGTATTTATTGTGTGTAATGTACAGTAGAGAAGACATTATTTTTTCCCGAATAAAGGCAAACTCAATGCATTAAACTGTAGAACATTAATTTGATCTTTTTAATCTGGGTGGTAACCCGGCGTCTGATCTGGCTCAAAACTGTTTGCAATGCACATAGCTTTTAGCATAAACACGTTTATTGAGAATTAATAACATATCAGTAAAATTAGCGCAACTGTCTCGTGCTGCACGAGTTTCATGCTTATCTCAAGTTGGAAAGTGTACGACTATTCCCGGTAAAGATCCGATGTAACCCTATTATATTTACCATTATGAACCATTCTGTTCTAAAAATAACTCTGACAGGTCATAAAAATCGCACAATACAATAGCCAGAATTCATTATGGCCATGCACTATTACCTTAATTTTACAGGAGTACGAGGACCCCCTAATTCTCCTGACCTACGTGCCAAACAAATCTACCGGGTTCCACTTCTCCAACACACAACGGGTTTATACCAATGACCTGCAGCGTGCAGAGAGCCTCCCGCCTCCCCGACCCCCGCTCAAGAGAAAGCGTGAGATCTTCAACCCAACGAATTATGTCCATGTGGACAAGAGAACGGAGACGGTAATTCATCTCTGAAACTTTAAAGACTTTTCCTCAGTCCATTGAGGGACCACCACCCCATTGTTCTGGATGTGTCAATGTAACTGTCAAAGCACGTGCAGCACAATCTCAGTTTACCTGGTGAGATCCAGATTATACTCATGCTCTAGTGATTTTCAATGGTTATTTCTAACCAAACTATGAAATATAAAGGTAGAGTCTCACACGAGAAGCTTCAATGGTTCTTTGCTAGCGACATGTCCATAAGATCCATGATTATTGCAAGGAAATTGTCTGGCAAGGCGTTTTGATCGAAAGGTCATCTAGGGATGTATTTAAAGACATTTCCTGACCTACTTTCGGTGATAATCCCTACTGAGGCAATTTTCTCACTTTTTATACATACCTGTATTACTGTGAATCAGTCAGGCGTTTCATGTGAGGCCCGCACCATATATTTGATAGTTTGGTTAGTAAAACCCATTGAAAACCCCCATTGAGTGTGCTTATGTAAGGGCCTCTCTAGACAACTTGAGATTAGTGACATTGCCTTCGCACACTTTGCTACTGCTTCACAGTTACATCCACGCCTATCGAGAACAACGGGGGGTAGTCTATCAATGGACTGAGGAAATGTCTTTAAAATAGAGACCTCCAATTTCCAGTTAGGTCTAGTCCATGTTTGACTATTAAGGACTGTGTTCTGTTAAATATTGCAAAATGACAAACAGTGCAGACCCTGATCACAGGGCTCCTTTAGGAGCCCTTTTATCCGGATCTCCATTGTTTACATATGACAAGTATACGTTCCACAGTTAGACAGTAGTTAGATCTATAGATTTCATTTAAATATGTAGATGCTAAATTTGGCATCTTGCTGAGTTTATCTAATGAATTGTCGATCTGTGAGTTGTTTTACCATGTGAAATAACATGTTTGTGACATGGGATCTGAATGCACACTGTTCCATGCTCGTACATGTATATTGGGGAGAGGGACGTTACTCTTTCCAAGAAAATGCATACAGTCGAACTTCGATATCTCGAACTCTGTAATGTCGAACTTACCCGCATTTCAAAGTTAAAACGTGGCTAAGCCACGTTTTAATTTTGAAACACGGGTATGTTCGACTTAACCGAGCATGACGTAATGTAATTCATGTATCGAAATATTGGGTCGTTCGAGATAAGCGAGTTCGAGATATCAAAGTTCGACTGCATATCATGAGAGTGTCAAACATATAGGATCCAGATGAGACGCCCAGTTACTTGGCGTCTAATCTGGAACCAAGTTGTTTCATTTTTGCAACACTAATCAAAGATATCACCCGCAGCGTGATAATGGGTAAACAATTATGTCCATATCAAACAGTTTAAATTCTTATCAGATATCGAATGGTCGAAGTCTGATCCGGTTCCACACATTTTGCATCTCAGGCTCAAACTAACATCTATAGATACAGTAATAACTCTAAATTACGACCACCCCTCTATTACTACCACCACTATATTACGACCACCACTATATTACGACCACCACTATATTACGACCACCCCTCTATTACGACCACCCCTCTATTACGACCACCCCTCTATTACGACCACCCCTCTATTACGACCACCACTATATTACGACCACCACTATATTACGACCACCACTATATTACGACCACCACTCTATTACGACCACCACTCTATTACGACCACCCCTCTATTACGACCACCCCTCTATTACGACCACCACTATATTACGACCACCACTATATTACGACCACCCCTCTATTACGACCACCCCTCTATTACGACCACCCCTCTATTACGACCACCACTATATTACGACCACCACTATATTACGACCACCCCTCTATTACGACCACCACTATATTACGACCACCACTATATTACGACAACCACTATATTACGACCACCTCTATATTACGACCACCACTATATTACGACCACCACTATATTACGACCACCACTATATTACGAACACCTCTATATTACGACCACCTCTATTTTACGACCACTAAAATGTTAATTGTTAGGTGTTTACGATAGATGTGTTCTTAAAAAGAAGGTGACAGTAAAACAGAAAGGTCCTTTAGGAGTTTTTTGTTTTACAATCACCTTGCTTTAAGCTGTCATCTGACTTTTATATTATCAATTAGCCTTCGTTTTAGAGGTCGTTAAATTGAGGCTTCTACATTTTAGCGCATTATGATTATATTTATAACTTTTATCATATTCCCAAGTGTACAGTGGAGAAAACGTTATTTATTCCCGTTTAAACGCAAACGAAACGCAAACGCAATACACTAAAATGTCAAAAAAAATGTTTTTGACAATTCTGACTATTGATATTAAACTGAGGGGCCAATAGTTTGGAGCCTGATCAGACGTCGGGTTACCCGGCGTCTGATCTGGCTCCAAACTGTTTGCAATGTAAATACTAACTTAAGCTTAACGCGTTTATTGGGAAAGAATAACGTATTCTCTACTGTAAAAAACATTGGTATCAAATGTTCTTATTTTTTCCTTTATTTTCCATCCAGTTACTTACAACAGATCTTAACGGCTCGATCATCGAACTCGTCCGCAAACTAACGGGGAAATACAATGATGACGTCGCCAAAGTGCGCGCCCTCTACATATGGTTTACGTCACAGCCGGTGGAGAAAGCCCAGTACAAGAAGAAGAACCAAGAATCTACGATGTACCAACTGTGGCACCTCAAGCAAAAGTATATCAATTATGCCGACTTCTTCAGTGTTCTATGTTGGTAAGTTACGTAGCTAGTACAATGGAGGAGACGCAGGGCTGCCATAAGTTGACATGAAAAATCCTAAGATTTCCAAATTTGCATTTTTCAAGTGCGATTTAACGAATCGTACCTGTACCAGTGTACCCCATAGCCTTTTTCTTGTTTTGTTGACATGCGACTACTTAAAACAGGCTGTAAGTAAAGCAGAATGCGCCTTAGGGCGCATTCTGCTTTACTTTCAGCCTGCTTTACGCTACCATAAACTGGGGAAAAATCCGGAGATTTAGGAAAAATCCGGAGAAATGGCAGCCCTCAGACGTTATTTTGACGACGTCACTTGTTACGTCAAACAGAAAACGCTAGTCTGTCCTATTTGAACGCAATAAAACGAAAAACGCACTGCAATGAAATGCAGCAAATCACTGGAGTTTACAAGTTTGAATCCAGGTGACAAGCAGTGTAACCTGGTCATATTAATCTGACACACCACTGTTACAACAGAATTTCGCCTTTTTTGTTGTTGTATTTTATTTTGCATAAATGCTTTAAAGTTCATTGTCAGGTATGTTCGCTGTTAGGAGCTTATAAACACCCATTCTTTTGTCCGGTTTGACCCAATGTATGATCTGGCTCCAGATTGTTTACATGTGTTTTAAGGCGTTTATAGCGAAGAATAAAGTATTTTCTACAATATGCCCGAATATTTCAGGTTTGCGGACATTCCGTGTGTTATCATACGGGGGTTCCTGAAAGGTTCCACGTACACGGTTGGTCAGAAAATGTCACGTGACATGCACATGGGCGAATGGAACGCTGTTCTGGTTAACGGACAGTGGCGTCTGATCGACACGTTCTGGGGCGCGTGTACCGTAACTACTGAACCGAATAACAACCAAGATCCAGGTATGCTTCTACAGCTAAAATTAAAATAAATTCAGGGCTACCATAAGTTGACATGAAAAATCCTAAGATTGCCAAATTTGTATTTTTCAAGTGCGATTTTACGAATCGTACCTTCACCCCATCTCCTGTTTCTAGTTTTGTTGACACGTGGCTACTTAAAGCAGACTGGTTATAAAGCAGAATGCGCCTTTAGGCGCATTCTGCTTTACTTTCAGCCTGCTTTAAGCTACGATGTTCTAGAAAAAAAACACGAATATTTAGGAAATATCCGGAGAAATGGCAGCCCTGTAAAGTGGTTATTATTATCACGAATAAATCACGTTATTCATTCGTGTTATTATTAATAATATCATGATGTTTATGATACAAATATATCTGCAAACAGTTTGCATCAATATCAGACAACAAGGAAATTGGCGTCTGTCCATTGCCCAGGCCCCAAACTGATTACTTATCAGTTTCTGATTAAATCTTTCACTGTCAACGTCGCAAAGAGGCGACTTTTCAAACAGTTTGTATCCTGATCAGACGCCGCGTAACGCGGCGTCTGATCAGAATCCAAACTGTTTGACACTTGTATCGACATTTCTTCAGTCAAAACAGTCCTAAAGCTGACTAAAACATCGCAGACGACACTAACAATGCAAACGATATTTTGGCAATAAGAGGGTTAAGGCAGACGATAAAACTTGGCAGGGAAAAAGTTAATCGTCAACACTTTAAAAAGTGTATTGCATTGTGCATTCGTTCCGTGTTTTGAACAAGAAATAATTGCCACTTCTTCATTGTAATTCTATATATAATATAAAATGGCTGTAAATTTATTACATGTAAAAGTTGAGATATTACAAAAAAAAAATCTTATCTCCATTTCTCATATTCTCTTGACACGTGTACATTTATATCAATACAATCTGGAAATGGGAAGTGCAACAGTATATATCACAATGTAGACCACAATGGAAATAAGGGAAAATTATTTTCTCTTTTTTGTGTTATCCTTGGTATTGGTGTGCCTGTCATGATTCTCTTCATTTGTATACATGATTTGTTACTTTTTGATTGATCTGTGTATACTTATTGTTGGTTGCCATGATATGCATATTGTTACCTGAATAAACTCTATCTATCGCATAATATGACATAGAGCAAATATTTACACAACTCGAGACGAGACAATTAGTTTGTTATTGTATAAACACCTATACTGGAAAAGAGCAGTGGCTGTCCTCGTGCATGTACATTGTATTGTTATATTGTTATTTATTTGTTTTGTATGAAATGCCTTTTGTTTTCTGTACTTGTATATATTTTGAGGGCCTCATGGAAGATTGGTGTTTACCAAATGAGTTCTCTCGTTAAATAAAGTTATTAGCCAACAGCTGTATGACAGTCACTAGCACCAAGGTTTTATAAACGTTGCTAAATTAATCCTTTCAACACCAAATCAATCATGAGTTGTTCCCCTTTATTGCCGTCTGCTTCAAAATTGTTGTTTGTTAGATCGTTTTAAAGTGAGATTCGTTGTAGTATGACTTATGAAATATCGATACGAGTATCAAACAGTTTGGATCCTGATCAGACGCCGCGTTACGCGGTGTCTGATCAGAATCCAAAATGTTTGCAAAATCGACTTTATGCGACTTTGGCGCCGAAAAAGGTTCAAAGAAGATGTTATTCTCTTCCAATAAATGCGCTCATGCTAAGACAAGTATTTACTTTCAGCAAACGGGCTGATTTGCCAAACACTTAATACCGGTAATCGCCAGAACTTTCAAACAAATCTCATTTTCTACAGTTGGTGCATTGCAGTTTTATTTAGTTTTCTGCAAACGGACATGACTAACGTCTTCTCCCCTGTAACATATGTGCGTGAACTACAGTGGAGAAAACGTTGTTCTTTCCCAATAAACGCGTTTTCGCTAGTACTACTATTTCCAGTACAAACAGTTTCGAGCCAGATCAGACGCCAGGTAACCCGGCGTCTGATCAGGCTCCATACTGTTTGCCACTCTGCTTAATATCAATAGTCAGAATTGTCAAAAAGGTGTTACACATTTTAGTTCACTGCGTTTGCGTTTCGTTTGCGTTTAAACGGGAAAGAATAACGTTTTCTCCACTGTATATAAGGTTATCGTCGTGAATTCGCAGGTACATTAAAGTTGAACTGGGAGGAGAGGGAGAATGAAGGTTCGGTTTTAGTGTTTTCTTCTGACCTGGCCAAATTATTCTTAGATTGGAAAATTCTAAAACTGAAAATGGGCTGATCATTGTGCTCGATGATTTCCTTACAGCCAGTAGGGATACGGATGGATGTATTTATTACAGTGGAGACTCTGTTATTCTTTCCCGTTTAAACGCAAACGTACGCAAACGCAAAGCACTAAAACGTAAAAAGGAACAACTTTTGGACAATTCTGATGTTTTATGTTTATCTTGGTGGCAAACAATTTGGAGCCTGATCAGACGCCGGGTTACCCGGCGTCTGATCTGGCTCCAAACTGTTTGCACTGCAAATAATAGTTTTAGCGTAAACGCGTTTATTGGGAAAGAATAACACATTCTCCACTGTATGCGTGATGTACAGTAGAGAAGGCATTATTCGTTCCCGTTTAAACGCTAACGCAATGCACTAAACAGTAGAAAGTCAGTTTTAGAAATTTCCAATTATCTTTTTAATCATAGTAGCACACAGGTTGAAGCCTGATCTGACACCGGGTTACCCGGCGTCTGGCCTGGCTCCAACCTGTTTGCAATAGAAATAAAAGTATTAACGCGAATGCGTTCATTGGGAAAGAATTATAACATACACGTATCAGTAAATAAGCGCATCGGTATCGTGCTGCACGAGGATCATGCCTATCCCAAGTAGGAAAATGTACGAATATATATCGGATGTTACACTGTTAGAAATAACTCGGTCTTGTCAGAAAAATCGGATAGTACCAAGTTGTAGCTAGAAAACTTCTTTTTTTTCACATAGAATTTACCCTAAAATATAGGAAATTGTGGGGAGGGTTTAATCTTTCCTTTTGAAACGAAATGTAAACGCAGTGCCACTAAATGTACAGTGGAGAAAACGTTATTCTTTCCAAATAAACGCGTACGCTAAAACTATTATTTGCAGTGCAAACAGTTTGGAGCCAGATCAGACGCCGGGTAACCCGGTGTCTGATCAGGCTCTATACAGTTTGCCACCAGGATAAACATGGATTATCAGAATTGTTAAAAAAAGTTGTACTTTTCTACGTTTTAGTGTTTTGCGTTTGCGTACGATGCGTTTAAACAGGTAAACAACGTTTTCTCCACGAGCGTGCGTGCTGATGAAATTATTTTATTATTAAAAAGCAACTGAGTATTCGTTTGGTTTTTACCCAATCACTTTCAAGTAATTGGGTATCCTTTTGCTTTTGTTGGGTACTGTCACCCATTAAAATAATTTTGAAATAATTGAGTATTTCACCAATTTCAATTGGGTAAGTACTCGGATACTCTGCTTATCTACAACTCTGATCTTGTATTAAGCGACCACTCAACGAAGTAGCAGGACTGGTAACTACTTATACATGTAACCACTACCACGAGTACAATGGTTATGTGCAAACAGTTATACAGTACCACATAACACGGCGTCTGATCAGGATCCAAATTATTTGACAATCAGTTATATATTTTTAATTCGAAATACCTATTATTAAATTTTGAGAACTAAAAGCAGACGACAGTTGCTCATGGAAGTGAAGGGGTTAACTCTTCGCGTTCTACACCACTATCTGTTTCATATTTTTATATTTGAGGTTGTGAACCCATAATGACATCGGGCCAACATCGGCACTCTACGTTACAGCGATCGGCCATTCTCGTCAATTGTCGGCTCGTTCGGAACGAGCCGACAGTTGACGAGAATGGCCGATTAGTCAACGAAGAGTTCCGATATTAACCACCGATGGTCCGAATTCCTAAGAGCTCAGGGAATCTATACTGTTCGCAAACGTAATCAGTATATTTTAACAGGTTTATATTGTTACGGTTGAGAAAACGTTATTCTTTCACGTTTAAGCGCAAACGTACGCAAACGCAAAACACAAAAGCGTAGAAAAATAATACTTTTTGACACATCTGATAATTCATGTTTATCTTGGTGGCAAACAGTATGGAGCCTGATCAGACGCCGGGTTACCCGGCGTCTGATCTGGCTCCAAACTGTTTGCACTGCAAATAATAGTTTTAGCGTAAACGCGTTTATTGGGAAAGAATAGCGTTTTCTACACTGTAACACAAGATTGGCTGTACGCTAGTTACTGAGTTTTATTTCAATCATTATTTTATCATGTTGTGGTGAAGCAGGTTCATAGCATCTAGATATTTATTTGGAACTACATCTTTCGTTCTCTTACCGTGATTTCGTTTGCTTATATTATATGCAAGACTTTTATTTTTATTTTTATGACTTTTTTCTTCTAAAAACAGTCTTAAAAATAAGCATAATACACACTTTACTTTTTTTCTTTGGTGAAATGGTCTATTAGAAAATTTCCGCATATCAATGGTTAAAGTATTATCGTGTTTGTTTTAATTGTCTACTTTTGGTATTGCAAAGTTTACCCTGTTCCTCGACATGGCGACTAAAATTGACTTTGTAACCTGTTTGGATATAGAGTAGCCAACGCGTAACAGGGCTGCCATTTCTCCGGATTTTTCCTAAATCTTCGGATTTTTTTTCTAGTACATGGTAGTTTAAAGCAGGCTGAAATTTAAGCAGAATGCGCCTTAAGGCACATTTTGCTTTATTTCCAGCCTGCTTTAAGCAGCCACATGTCAACATAACTAGAAACAGGCGATGGGGTAAAGGTACGATTCGTAAAATTGCACTTGAAAAATGCAAATTTGGAAATTTTAGGATTTTCATGTCAACTTATGGTAGCCCTGGCGTAACACGGCGTCTAGTTCTGGGTACACACTCTTTGAAACTCATGTCGATTTTGGTGCAGTATTACAACCTTCAATCTAACTGAAATGATTTTGCAGACTATAATATAATAGCAGACGATAATACATGTATAGCGATGAGATTGTAAATAACGCACGTGAACGTTAGCAGTTAAAGGGTTAACCCATTCACTGCCGTGACGTCATCAATTTTAAACAATTTTCGTCTGCTTTTATTTCTTAATTTTTAATTTTGCTATTTTGACTAAAGAAAATTGAAATAAGTGTCAAACTGTTGAGAGCAAACCAATTTAATTCAGCTCCTACATGTAACTGTTGACAACGTAATTACAAACAGTTGAAAAATCTTACTGTAAACAGTTTGTGCGCATTGAGTAAGCAGTTCAAGTCTTCCTCTAATTCTTATACTCCATTAACCCCTTCACTGTCATGACGTCACCAGCTTTAATCAATAGTCGTCAGCTTTTCTAATTTTAAATTTAATGTATTTTGACTTCAGAAATATACAATTAAGTGTCAAACAGTTTGGATCCTGATCAGACGCCGCGTCTGATCAATATCCAAGATGTTTACAAATAAAACAAAGTACTTGGGGTAAGGCAGCGAAGAAATTAATATCAGCTATAAAATTGGCGTCTGCTCTGTATGTGAAATTAAGATTGATTGCGCGGCGTCTAATCTGGATCATATAAATGCAATAAACTTCGCCATGCGTGTAGTTTGCCGTTCAATCGAAACAAAACACAATACGATAAAATGTATAAAAGTACATATTCTTCACATTGCCAATTATAGGCCTGAGAACAATCTTAGACTTTACTCAAATGCTTAATAACCTTTGGCCAGGATCCAATGTTTGACGCTCTTTATTTTATTTTCTGACAGGAAATGTAGACAAATCAACTCTTAGAAATGTTACAGGTGATGATCATAAACAGATGTCAGTTGACCATCGTGCTAAAATGTAAAGATTATCGACACATTTTGAACAAATATTTGATATACATGTACATGTATATTTGCAGTCGAGATAGGGTTGTCCTTTCCTAGCATTTTGGCTGATAAGGCTCAAAACCATTTGGCATAAAGTTGTCTAAAAGGAAACGTCAATTGTTTTTAACAAATTGTCAAGTTCTACATTTTAGTGCTTTCTTTTTTCTTAATCAGTAAAGAATTATGTAAAACTGAAATTGGTGTTATGAACATAGCAAGCAAAGGCCGCTTAATGTTGTTTTACCAAACAAACGCATTTTCTCTACTGTGAAAAAGTCACGTAAGAAAACTGGGAAGACGCAAAGAATGCAGTAATTACTTCAGACACGTCTGATCTGTCTCAAAACTGTTTCCAATGGACATAAATACAGGATATTACATGAGTGTTCATAATTTATTGGATTTATTAAACGAGTCTTTTAGAAAACGATAAAAACGAGGCTTTGCCGAGTTTTTATCGTTTTCTAAAACGGCGAGTTTGATAAATCCAATAAATTATTAACACGAATGTTACATTCTTTTTATAACATAACCTAGAAATGTTATTTATCGCAGCCTTTGAGGTCAAGTGAATGCTAAGCGCGATATAAGTAGATCTATACAGAAAAAAAGTTGTTCCAAACTCACCCCGTTCACTAGCATAATGTTTATGTTGTTTTATGTATTAATAAACACTTTCATGTAGATCTAATATTGATTAATTACACCAAAAATCTATAAATTGAATCTACATGTACATGATGGAATGAAGACGTTTGAAATCGAACGCATAGAACGCATTTTAATGACGTCACAAGTAAACGACGTCGTGGCGTACCTCATTTGCATAGTTATTTAACTAGTTATATATGACATTTAAACAACGGGTGTTATTCAACGCTCACGACGTCTGTTATGTTATAAAGCATTTTAGTATAGGCACGATTATTGGGTAGGAATGAACTGCCATCTTTACCAAAACAGTGAAACTCACTTATAACGAAGTCCTCGATATACCCAAAGTTAGTTATATGAGGTCCATTTACGTTTATTTTATATATATATGTGGAATTCAACTGGGTTCTTTATATCCAATAGGTCGTTATCTCTCATTTCGTATTAAGCAAACTTCACTTTATATAATTTCCTTTGTACAATGGGATTTCTTTATTACAGACTACATGTCGGAGGACGGACATTTTCTCACAAAACCGGAACAGCTGATATATTCCAGGGTTGCCATAAGTTGATATTGAAAAATCCTAAGATTTCCAAATTTTCTATTTTTCAAGCGCGATTACTTAAAGCAGGTTGAAAGTAAAGCAGAATGCGCCTTAAGGCGCATTCTGTTTCACTATCAGCCTGTTTTAAGCTATCATCTGCTAAGATAAAATCCGAATATTTCGGGAAAATCAGGAGAAATTGAAGCCCTGATATTCCCATTGTCCTGATGACAGTTGGTTAAAGAGGAAAAAACCTGAATGAAATATCCAATATTATGTTATATTCAATTTGGTTATATCAAATAGTTCGTTATATACAATAGTTCGTTATATCCAATTTCGTCATAAGCGAGCTACACTGTATACGCTATCATGTTCATCTAGATAAAAATGCAACGATGCAGACCCTGATCAGAGGACTCATTAGGAGTCATGTGATCTGGGTCTTGACTGTTTACACAGGACAAGTGTACACTTAACATGTGCACTTTTTCAGATGCTTAAGATACTTTTGTTCTTGCAAATTGGTGCATCACGGTTGGCATTGTTATATTGTTGTTAAGTATTTGTTTTTTATGAAAATGCCTTTTGTTTTGTGTGCTCGTATATATGTTGAGGGCCTCATGGAAGATTGGTTTTTATCAAATGAGCTCTCTCGTTAAATAAAGTATTTACTATTATTATTATTATATCCTGTCTTTGTACAAGTTGCATTATTTATTACAGACTACTCGTACGTGTCGGAGGACGGGTATTTTCTCACAGACCCGGAACAGCTTATATATTCTCACTTTCCCGACGACAGTTGCTGGCAACTGCTGAAAGAAGAAAAAACTCTGAAAGAATTTGAAGATATGGCGGTAGTTAAGGAGAGGTTCTTTGAGTTCAAAATGGACCTGTTGTCCCATCATTTCTGTACCACTGAAGCTAAGGATGGTAAGATTGCCATCCACTTTCAACTCCACCCTGCCAAGTCTGTGAATCAGACATTCATCTGCGTACCGAAGTTGTTCGAAACCGGAAACACTCCTAAAAAGGACAATTCGACACATGGTAATTCAACCAATAGTCCGAAAGGAAATTCCACAAAAATGACTTCACCACAGGGAAAATCATCTGATACCACACAGGACAATACCAAACAGAACAGTGCTACTGCTGAACAACCTGTCAAATTCAAAAAGGATCATATTGTTGTGAGAGAAAACCAAAACGGGAAACGGAAGGACTTAACAGTTAACGTTAAATTCCCGACTGTGGGTACATACCGCCTGGATATATTAGGGAAAGAGAAGGACAGACACACCGCGGGGTATGATTACGATTGGATAGCTATTTATAAGGTCCATGTTGGCAGTCTGTCCGATGGCATTGTCAAGGACAAAAACACAGAACCAATGAGTTTCGCACAACGACTGCGAGAACATGGGTTGATTGCAAAAAGCCACCCGATTGAGAACATAGAAATGTACCCAGGGCCGCTGAAGCTCATGCTTCAAGTCGTTGAACCGGACAAATTCGCCGATGGGAAAGTATCGACCTCTCTGATAGATAAAAGTGGTGGCGGGAAGAAGACGCTGGAAAAGGCACCATTCAAGCAAAGTGGTAAAATCATGACGTCACAGGTGGAAGTAACTGAAGGAAACTATGATGCGGCAATTAACTATAAATCTTCACAAGGTACGTGTAAAACCTCTTTATTACAACCACATCTACTGGCTCCGAGGTTATAAAGCGTTTTAGTTCAGTCTGAGTGAGTTCCCAAGCATACCATAAGTTACTCATAACAATCCTTAAATTCTCAAGCGCAATTTTAGGAATCGTACCTTAAACACTTTGGTACAAGGTACGCGTAAAATTCTCTGTTACAACCACATGTCCAGGGCTACCATAAGTTGCTCATACAAATCCTAAGATTTTCAAGCGCGATTTTAGGAATCGTACCATAAACACTTTCGCTGCTAGGCGCTATAACACTTACATAATTATGCAAACAGTTAAGATCAAGATCAGACACCGCGTGACGCGTGAGTTGCTTGGTGTATGGGCTGGATCAATCTGTTTATTAGTGGAAGTTTAGACAAGCTTGGAATGGAATTTTGTTTTTTATTATGAGCCGTGCCATATGAAAACCTGCCTTATTGCATACAAACAGTGTAGACCAAGACCAGCCGCCGCGTCTTTGACGCGGTGGCTGGTCTTGATCTACTCTGTTTAGTGTTTTACATCCAGAATCATCTAAATCATTATATTTATAACTAAACAACGAGCAGTGAATCATAATATTAAGGGCAGTCCACAGCTTAGTTAGATGGACTGCAGCAATACAGACCCCTAAATCGTGGAAAGTTCCAATCTATAAAGTACACACGGTTCACTGCTCGTTGTTCACTTATAGCAGTATTATATACGGTATTTAACAGTGTAGATAGACACAGATACGGAGCCTGTGATGACAACGGTGCGTGGTCTGTACAATGTTGCAATGCAAAACGGCAGGGTTTTGTAATGGCACAGCTCAAAGTGTTATATTTTGTTTCAGGCAAAGATATAAATATGGGCAACTACCACGTAGTCTGTAAACCTGTGCCAGGGAGAGTGGTTGACTCTGGATCCGCTAAAAGAAAGGCAGAAATTGAGGCACTAAGAAAAAGTAAGTGCAGCCAAACCCCTCTAAACCGGACATGTAAGGGGACAAAATAAACGTCCGGTTTAGAGGGGTTTCCGGTTTAGAGGGGTTTAACCCATAGCTTGTTAATAGTATGGAAGATAGCTCATCACTTAAAGCAGGTTGCAAGTAAAGCAGAATGCGCCTCAAGGCGCATTCTGCTTTACTTTCAACCTGCTTTAAGCTATCATATGCTAGAATATAGAGAATATTACTGATGATACATATTCATGGATGTATTTTCTTCAGTGAAGGAATAAATTAAAGGCGTAAAAAGCACATTTATAGTGTAATGTGTTAGAATAAAGAAGGGTTGGAAACAGTTAAGGGTAGTTACATGTACAGTGAAACCCCTCTTAACCGGACATGTGTGGGGACAACATAAATTTCCGGCTAAGAGGGGTTTCCAGTTCAGAGGGGGCTTAACCAATTACTCACTAGCTTGTTTCTAGTAGTGGAAGATTGTTGAACACTTATTACAGGTTGAAAGTGAAGCAGAATGCGCCTTAAGGAGCATTCTGCTTTACGTCCAACCTGCTTTAAACTATCATCTGCTAGAAAATATTGCTGATATTACATATTCATGAATGTATGAAGTGGAACTATTTTCTTCAGTGTAGGAATAAATAAAAGGCATATGCGTATTTGTGGTGTAATGGGTTAGAATAAAGAAGGGTTGGCAACAAGATCAAAGTTTTTGTGCAATAAAGAGAGAATTCCGGTATTTAGAGGTTCCGGTTTAGGAGTG
Source organism: Gari tellinella (assembly GCA_922989275.2). NCBI lineage: Eukaryota > Metazoa > Mollusca > Bivalvia > Cardiida > Psammobiidae > Gari > Gari tellinella. Next base: position 6,459,836 of record OV277870.1, on the reverse strand, counting down.
GTTCTATTGTAATTGTCTTTGAAGAACTGAATGATGGCATTGCGGCTAGAGACCACGGGGCACTTGAAAGTGCTATAAACGAGGCGGAGGCCAAAGGTTACACTAAAGAGCTGGAGGAAGAAATCAGAGAGGCGAGGCAAATACTTGGACAACAGACTAGATTGCAGAGAGCAATCAAACAGGTATAGACATAGTGAATCTAACACCACCGTGAGTGTCAGATAAGATTATCCCACCCGAGTTTTGAAGATATTTTTGGAACACGAGGCTTTGCCGAGTGTTCCAAAAATATCTTCAAACAAGGGTGGGATATTCATCTGACACTCAACTGTGGTGTTAGATTTATTTTCTCACCTTGTCAACCCTAAAAAACGCGTTTAACTTGCTATACAGTGGCGAGATGTATTTTAATGCGCTAATGCATGCATGACGACGTCAATAACAACCAATCATAAAATAGTTCGGCTTGTCTGTCCGGACAGATAAGGTTTTATCCTGTCACGTGCCTATTTTCCTGACGGATAAAGGGGTGACAGATAAACTTTGCTTTATTATGCTAGTTGGTCACATGACCGATGTTATTATGTCAGTTGGTCACATGACCTGTAGCCGGAACTATTTTTCATTTTTCCCGCTGTTAGGAAAAGTATTCTAAAACTCTTATCAACAGAATCCCGACGTGTAACGACGCTTATTCGAAATATTCGTTGCAATCAAATGTTTAAGAGTACTCACAACAAGTCGCTTGCTGCGATACTTCTAAAATCGTCAACCTTTTGGATGTCCTGAGTAAAAAACACTAGATTGTTAAAGGTTCTTTTATTTCTTTTCAACGTTACTAGGATGTGACGTCACTGACGTCATCTATATAATAGCGTGCTTTCCTACAATAACATTTCTAGTTCTTTAGCGAAAATCTTAGAGCAAAATTGACTCTAGCGCTAAAAAATCCATTCTCTATATATTTTGCTATTGTGACAAGGATAAATATAATATTTGGTGACTAGCTTTGAATGAGAACTGTTATCTGGCTCGGCTTCTGAAAATATCAGGTTCGCCTACGGCTCACCAGATATATCCATACGCCTTGCCAGATAACATTTCTCATTCAAAGCTAGTCACCAAATATTCTCTATATCTCACACCCCCTAGATTTCGGGATACCTCTGTCCGAGAGGTGAGAAAAATAAAGTAACACAACTATCGTAAATTTGAACTATTTTCTTCAGAGGAGGAATACATTTTATACGTAAACAATGCGTATTTATGGGGTAGTGGGTTAATGACACTGTGTTTTCATTGATAGATAATGGCATTAGACGCGCGCACTATAGCGGAAATCAAGTCTTACAAACACCCTATCCCGGAGATACACAAGGTCATGCAGGCCGTCATGTTGATACTAGGGCACAACGAACAGGAGACATCGGTAAGTCACGAGCGCATTATATAGTATCGTATTTTATACAACTGGGGCCCATTTCATAAAACTTCGTACGGCACATGTTGTTGTAAGTCAGATTATAAAAGTCTCGATATTTATTTATTTCTCAATCTAATCCTGTCTTGTGTCATCTCTTTGGAATCGTCTTGAAGACGATTCCAAAGAGATGTCACAAGACAGGATTAGATAGAGAGATCAGAAGTTAAAACTATTTTAAAGTTTTGACTTACGACCGTTTTTGTCGTACGAAGTTTTATGAAACACGCCCCAGGATTGAAAGAATATTCAATTTAAAAAGGAATTGAAAATAAAATCAAATTCTGATTGAGATGACTTGGGAAAATGGATTGGTATTTCGTACAATGAGAATGGAAGTATATTCAAATTTAGATTGGGATAATTTGGGTAAATACTATAGCATGGTACGCTATGCAACAGGGATTGAAGAATATGCAAATTATGAACACGGGGTAAATGACATGCTATGTAATACAACAGTAATGGAAGTATATTCTAATTCTAATTGGGAAACTAGGGTAAATAGCATGGTATTCAATACAACAGTAATTGATGAATGTTCAAATTCTGATTGGGAAAACTTGGGTAAATACTATATTATTAAACGTGTTATTTTATACAACAGAAATGGAAAAGTATTCAAATTCTGATTTGGAAAGCTGGGATATATATATATGATATTTTATACAAAATATATGGAAGAATATTTAAATTCTGATGGTTTTCTATTCAACAGAAATTGAAGAATATTCAAATTCTGATTTGGAAAACTAGGGCAAATTGAATTGTATTTTATACAACAGTAATGGGAGAATATTCAAATTCTGATTGAGAAAGCTGTGGTAAATAGTATGATATTTTATACAACACATGCGGATGTATATTCAAATTCTTAATGGGGAAACTAGGCTAAAAAGCATGGAATTGTATACAACAGGAATGGAAGAATATTTAAATTCTGATTGGGAAAACTGTGGCAAATTGCATGGTATTCTATACAACAGTAGTGGAAGAATATTCAAATTCTGATTTGGGCAACTAGGGTAAATAGCATGGTGTTCTATAGAACACTATGCTATTTACCCCCAGTTTCCCTAATCAGAATTTTAATTACTGTTGTATTAAATACCATGCCATTTTCCCTAGTTTTCATTCTTCTACAACAGGAATGGAAGTTTATTCAAATTCTGATCGGGAAAACTGGGAAACTGTCCCTCAAACGCCGGATCCAACAACTCAACCTCAACAATGTGGATGATAGTGCGGTGGCGAGGAGTGAAGCGATGCTGGAGGGCGTAGAAATGGCGGATATAGTAAAGTACAGCGTGGGCGTAACTGTATTCTATTCATGGGTAAGGGCGTGGTCTGAGTAAATCGTGTGTTTCATTAAGCTAACTTCAACTGAACTAGTCACTTACTGAGCACAACTTGGCTGTCTTTTCGCTAACAGTATGGATCCATGTTACAGTTGAGAATAAATTGTGGTAAATTACAAGATTTTCAAAATAGTGACGAGTTACTCTAATCTGAGTGGCACCAGTCAGGAGCCTAGACAGACGCCGGGTAGCCCGGCATCTGATCTTGCTTTAAACTGTTTGCGATAGAAATAATAGTTTTAGGACATGTGCAGTTATTTGGGAAAAGTCTTCTCTTCTCGGCATATGATCACAATCAAACGTGTTTGACAGCAGTATTTCTGCAAATAAAACTATAACAACTCTTAAATAGATACTAAAGGCATGAAGACATATTTTCTACTTGAACTAAAACAATTATATAAAGAAAATAATTGCAATTTGAGCTTTATCAGACGACGTTAAAGTCGGCGTACAACTAAACTCCAAACTGTTTACCACTCAGATATTTGAGAACGGTCAAAGCTTTCAAAACCCTGTCACTGTGTATACCGGTATATAATCAGAGCTCCAGATAAGGGAAGTATTTCAAAAACTTAAATCTTCATTTCTGCATTAAACTCTATGATGTAACTACTCTTTAGAATCGTCTCTTCGAGACGATTCTAATGAGTAGTAACATCATAGGATTTGGTGCTGAAAATCTTTGAATTGTTCAGTTCACTCCCTCTTATCTGTAACCCTGTATGATATATATAATATATTGCACTACAGTGCTTAAAGACTTGTCCTCAGTCCATTTATAAAGTCCCCCCATTGTTTCTGGAGGTGTCAATGTAACTTTCAAAGCATGTGCAGCACAAGCTGCAGGCAGGCATACCAATCTCAATTTACCTGGTGAGACACAGATTATACTCACGTTCTAGTGATTTTCAATGGCTATTTCTAACCAAACTATCAAATATAAAGGTTGGGTCTCACACGAGAATCTTCAATGGTTCTTTGCTACCGAAATGTCCATGAGATCCATGATTTTTGCAAGGAAAATGTCTGGCAAAGCGTTATGATCGAAAGGTCGTCAGGAGATGTCTTTAACTCATTGAGCCCTAGTGACGCATATATGCGTTCTTTACCAAATGTGTACCTGTGAAGAGTACACTTATCCTATGCAAACAGTGAAGTCCCTGATCAGAGGGCTCCTGCAGGAGCCCTCTGATCAGGGACTTCACTGTTTGTCATTTTGCAATTTATTATAAAAAACAGCCCTAAATAGTCTAAAATGGACCAGCCTTTATTGCAAACTGGAATTGTCTATTGGAAGTTTTAGGGGATAATGAGTTAATTTCGTTTAGTTGAAAAAGGAAATAAGTACATGTACGTCTTTGTTACCATCCATGCATGGCAAGATAATGGTTTTAGCATAGTTATCATCTAGGACCATCTATAAAGCATTTGATTTGAGTCTGTAATCGTTCTCAAGCATTTGATTGGTAAGATTTGAGCCTACGATCAAATCTGACCAATCAAATGCTTGAGAACGAACTTACAATAAAATCAAACGCTTTATAAGCGTTTGGCAATGAAATTGAGCTAATAACATTCGTAACGTAAATAGGATTTAAATCTTTTATCAATAACATTTTACATTTAGGTTAGAAACGTTTGTGAAGCTTCAAGAGAGGTAACTATAGCCGTATATTCAAAGTAGAATGTCCTCTAGATTACTTCCCTTTTATATAACATGACGTATCTTTAAGAGAATGTATTATACATTTTAAGGAAAAGACGATGCCTGCTACATGTATCTGAACTAATCGTTTCGCTGCAAAGTTCTACAACTCCAGCAAAGCCAAACTGGTTGACATTCATGACAATAATTTCTTAAGTTAAAAAAGGCATAACATTCCAAATTCTATCGATATTAAGGTAGTTCGCGGATGAGCTTATGTTATGAAACTTTGCTTGAAGAATAAATAATAGCCTAAGAAACAATGTGTGCAAATATAGGCAACATTTATGATTTTATTTTTCTCAGAATACCATAAGTACATGTACATGTATTGCAATATGTTTCTAAATCAGTTTGAAATATCTTGTTGTTCTTGTTCTGATCAGTTACTGAATATTTTCCATAATTCATGGAGAGCTGCTACTGCAATTTCAGTTTTTTTTTAATGGAAACAATGGCAACTTCTAATTACAGACCCGTCTATTCTCGAGCTGTTCAAGGTCTGTCTTTCACTAGATGTATATACAATGTATATGTTTTCCTTTATAATAATCATCTCTTATATAAAATATCAGTCTTCGTTTCCTCTTCATAATTCTACTTTTTTCAAGTAGTAGTTAACATCATTCTGACCAATCAAAAACCTCCGATAGCATATCACATAAAGGCATGTTATTGTTACCAAGAGAACATGGCATGGAAACAAATCTTTTCAATTTTCAATAAAATTGTCGATCGGGAAAAATCACATTTAATTTTCAAGACTCAATTTAGTCTTACACCCTGTAAAGGTAAGGAGACTACGGGAATATGTACTCCTATTAGAACTTCTTTGTTAGGACTCTGTCTTATCTATGCCAAAAACATAATTATATGCTACTCTACTGTCCTACTAGACTTTTCGCTGATGATCAATCTCTGTTCTACTTAACAGCATCTATCTAAAAACATTTAATGATATCAATCTGTATCCTACTGGCCGAAACAGTGGTTGGTAACATCCAGTTCCTACAAAACAATGGCAGTTCTTTTACCTTTAAAACATATAATAATCTTCCCAAAATGATTGTCCAAGATACTGATGTACAATTTTAAACTACAAACATTTTTGATGTCACACTTTGTGCTAACGGCCATTGAGACATATTTAACAGCCTGGGGTCCGTTTCATAAAGCCTCGTAGGAAAACTATTGTCGTAAGTCAGATTATAAAACTCTCAATTATTATTTATTTCTCCATCTTATCCTGTCTTGTGACATCTTTTTGAAAATAGTCTTGAAACGACGATTCCAAATAGATGTCACAAGACAGGATTAGATAGAGAAATCAGAGATTAAACGTATTTGAAAGTTTTGACTTACGACAACATTTGTCGTAAGATGTTTTATGAAACGGGGCCCAGCTTCTCGGGCCATTTCCCAATGAAAATATTATGCCATTCAGCAGTTCTATCACTCTGGAGCTGACAACAAACTTATAATGAACTGGAAAAGTCAGCAAAGTTTGCTGATTTTGAGGGTCTTTTAAAAGACTAGAACATGTGTTTAAAATGTTAATCGTTAGTAAATCGCTTCTGCAGGTATAAATCGTACTAATGTACTATTTATCATTGCATGTACAGTTGTACAAATGTATGAACGTATTTGATTCTTAGCCAACAACGATGGATTCATATCAAATAACATGAAATATTGATGTTTTTTTCTTTCAGGCTAAAGAGGTTGCTGCTGCTGTGAACAGCAAAGAATGACTTCCGTTCACCATCACACCGGAAGTGAAACAAGCACGTGACGACGTTTATAACAGGGTGGCCAAAATTACAGAACAGAACAGAACAGAACAGAACATTATAAAAGCGTTTCAAAATGACGTCATCGGGGTTGCTACAAAGCGGGGTTACCGATACCACGTGCAGACACCACGCGACGTCGAAAATCTTAGAATATAACCTATATTTTGATTTGCCGAGGATAGAACAGTCTCACGCTTCTTGTAAACAAACCTCGCTTATTCTGGTTGTAAAATTGCCAAATATGGCAGTGTTTACAACTCGTTGCTACGAGGCGGAGGTATCTTTACCGCGTACAGACATCACGCGAAGTAAAACCCATAATTTTTAATGATTAAGTGCCGTACTTAATTTGGTTCAAAAAGCAGTTTGGTTGGTTAAAAAGTAGGTTATACTCAATTTGTAATATATTATAACAAAAAAGACAACCCTAAATAGTCTAAAACTTACAAGTCCTTATTGTAAACTGGAATGGTCCATTGGGCGTTTCAGGGGATAGTGAGTTAAGACTGAGTTTCAGGTTATTCGGTTACTAAAAATATCACGACACATTATGATTTACAACTTGATGTTAGTTACATGTGTATAATGATGGTGATAAAGACGATGATAATGATTACCTTTATTTTGTAAATATGTTTATCATTGTCATCATCATCATCATTAGTCTTATTTTCTTCTTCATTTTTTATTTATTTTTTATTTTGATTTTATTATTATTGTTAGATCAATAATTATTGTTATTATTCATTTATTTTTATTGTTATTTTATTATTTATTTATCTATTATTATTATTATTATTTATTATTATTTATTTATCATTATTATTTATTTATGTATTTATTTGTTTATTTATTTATTTATCAATCTATTAATCTACTTATTTATTTATTTACTTATTTTTAGTATCTGTTTATTATTTCATTACAATAATTGGCATATCAGTTATTATTAGCAACACTCTAATCAGAGTATACACTGATTGTCTTTTTAAAAATATTGCGAACAATAAACTCCTACACAGTCAGCAATTGACGATTTATATATCAACAGGAATTTCCTGTTCAACTCTATCACTCTCGATGACGTCATAACGCGCATTTGCAAACATATTTGATCCTGATCAGACGCTGCTTACGCGGCGTCTGATCAGAATCAGAACTGTTTGCCACTTGTTTTGAATTTACGTGAGTTATACTGACTTAAATCTAACTGTGTAACGATATTGCACACAACAATATTTAAAAAGACGACAATATGGCGGTGAAAGGGGTTAAACTCTCACGATCAATTTGACCATAAAAGGATTAAGGGGAGAATGAGTTACAAACATTTAAAGGGAGGTAAAAATATTCGTGGATTTTATTAAATCGGGAATTTGGAAGAAACAAATCTGTCATATGTGTTTGTTCGGTGTAATGATTAAACACTTTACGGGAAATTGATATTGCCCCCCCCCCCCCCCTCCGAAAACAATGAAAACTCAGACCAAACATGTTGTCTTCTCAGAGTCTTCACTGTAGGCAAAGTCCTGGCCACAAGCCATAGTTTGTGTCATAGTATGATGTTATAAATATCTGTGTTATATATGGTATGTTTAAGAAATAATCTATGTTCTACCGTTGTGAAACGGTATTTTACAACGGTTGGGAGTTGTGGTGCGCAGGAATTGACCACGAAGGCCGAAGGCCTGAGTGATCAATTCCTGCGCACCACAACGACCGACCGTTGTAAAATACAGTTTCACAACGGTAGAACATAGATTATTTCGATTCTAACATGACCAGATTTAAAGACATTCATTAGAAAGGAAATCAAATGTTCCATACCTATTTCCTCAGCGGATGAAGTTTTTCGACCGAATAACTTTTTCCGCGGAATTACAAGAGTCTAACACCCATAAGCAAATTTACATTTACCGATCCACAATCTGGCATAGAACAAACATTACACCAAACAAGACAGAAGAATGAGAAAATTACTGTAACGTTACTGGTTAAAAGTATATGGTCTTTACGGGCTATATGAATAACGAAAGAAATTTAAAAAACATAACGTATGAACGCACGAGGTCACGTCATGTCATATAACCGCGGGAGGAGTGTGGTAGGGAAGAGCGTGGTATAACGTCTCAGGTATACCACGGTAGACCTGTTCTTTGTTTATAGAGACGAATTCACGTGTCATGTTAGAATATGCGATTTATATCATCTCTTATATTATAATTCCTTTACGGAGTGGCTTTGCGCCATTATAAAGCTTTTATTGTATATGTTCCTGTATTTATTGAATGTGCATTAATGAGATGTAAATAAAGATTCTATCTATCTGTCTAATATGATAGTGTTCACGTTTTATCGCAATGACAGCTTGTCCAGGGCTGCCATAAATTTTTTAAAAAATCCTAAAATTTCAAAATGTTCAATTTTTCAAACGCGAATTTCCGAATTGTACCTTTTACCCATAGTCTGTTTTTAAATTTTTAGACACGTGATGCAGGTTGAAAGTAAAGCAGAATGCGCCTTAAGGCGCATTCTGCTTTACTTTCAGCCTGCTGTAAGCTACCATGTACTGGGGAAAAAATCCGAAATTTAGGAAAATTCCGGAGAAATGGCAGCCCTGCATGTCGGTACTATAGAGAAGACGTTATTCTTTCCCAATAAACGCGTGTACGCTAAAACTATTATTTTCCATTTGCTAACAGTTTTAAGTCAGATCATACTCCATACTGTTTGACCCTCAAATTTTTAAAACATCGTGAAAAATGCCAAAAAAGTAATTTTCTATATTGAAGTGCATTGTGTTTAAGATTCGTGTGCGTTTAAAACAGGAAAGAATTTAACGTCTTCTCCCAGATCCAAATTGTTTAGCACTCATATTCAGTTCTTCAGATTAAAAATTAATCTTCTTTTCATGGACGATTTTTTCGAAACAAACAATTCAGCATTATTTAGGGATAACTTTTTTTACCGGAGAAACATTGGTATATGAGAAGGAGCGAGAGGGGTACATACAGACAACGACAGACTGGGAAGGAGAGGGGGTAAGACAGCTAGAGAAAAACGGACAGAGACGTAGACAAAAATAGCAGAGATGCTCTGAGACAGACAGAGAGAAATAAAAACCGATGTAGGGCTTCCATTTCTCTGGATTTTTCCTAAATCTCCGGTTTTTTTTCCAGTTCATAGTAGCTTAAAGCAGGCTGAAAGTAAAGCAGAATGTGTCATAAGGCGCATTCTGCTTTACTAATACCCTGCTTTAAGCAGCCACGTGTCAATTACACCCTGCTTTAAGCAGCCACGTGTCAATAAAACTAGAAACAGACGATGGGTTAAAGGTACAATTCGTAAAATCGCACTTGAAAAATGCAAAGGAAATCTTAGGATTTTTCCTGCCAACTTATGGCAGCCCTGGCGACACTCTGAAATAGACAGAGAGAAAAAGAATGGAAGTAGAGAGAGAGAGGAGTGATTGTAAGTAAAATATTAAGAGACGGACATACATACAGATAAACGGAGACAAAAAACAGAAAGAGATCGAGAGATAGAGAGATCAGCAAAATACTGACATAGAAAGATGTGCTGAAAGATTTGCAAACCGATAAACATACGGGCGGACGGAGGAAGAGTTGGACAGACAAAACGACAGACAGACAACAAACAATTATATGCAACTATATAGATATATGCCAGAACAACTCACAGATTCTAGCATACGGAAACAATGAGACTAATAGTGCGCTCACATTTGCCCTACGGCGGCCGTACGGTGGCCGCAGAATCGGAAAAATCGATAGTTTCCCACGGCCGCCGTAGAAATCCTACGGCGGCCGTACGGCGGCCGCACGGCGTATACCCATATTTCACAGGCCGTAGAGGTCGCCGTAGAATTATAACGCGGAGTTATAACATTTTTTAATTCCTACGGCGGCCGTAGAAAACACTCACCGCAGAGTGGTTCTACGGCTGCCGTACGGTGGCCGTACGGCCGCCGGAACTCAATTGTCACTTTTCTTATTGTGCATTTGTACTTTTGTTCATACATGTAAAACATGTGTATTATTAAAAATGGATTTAGATGTTCTTAAGTGCTGTCCTAATGTGTCCATTGAGTTCACGGTGTAGTTGGACTGATATGAGTCGTGTGAACATGTAGCAAAACCAAGTTATGTAGCAGGAGCAGCAATTTGATTGCAGAGAATCTGGTGGAGCTTCCATGGCCGCCGTACGGTGGCCGTACGGCGACCACACGGCGGTCGTATGGTGGCCGCAGGTTTTTTAACCTAAAAAATTGAAACTCGCCGTGCGGCAGCCGCAGCAAATGTGAGCGCAAAAAGTTGTTATTTTCTACATGTTAGTGTATTGCGTTTGCGTTTCGTTTGCGTTTAAACGGGAAAGAATAACGTGTTTCCACTGTACATGTAAATAATAACACTGTTACGAACAAATAAAGACGAAAATGTCAAAGTATTTATAAAACAGTCATCTAGAAAATTGGAATACATTTTTTTTAAAGATTTGTCACTGACGGAAACGCTTGTCTTTCAAAACAAATTCGTTTATGCTTAAATAATTAATTATAATTATCACAAACAGTTAGGGCTATATCAGTTAGCAAATAAATCGGCATCTGATCATGATCCAAACTGTTTGTCATTCAGAATTCATTAAATCAAAAAATATTTCCATTACATTGTTACATTTTAGATATTGTGTTGCTTTGCTTTTTAGGGTGTTGTTTAAACGTTGAAGAATAAAATTTTCTTCGCTGTAACTACAGACAAGATTGCTTTTTTCTTTCCAAATTAACGCGTTTTTTGACATCCAAGGCCCAATGAGTCAGTTAGACGATGCTTTTTTCCAATAGACAGCTGATCAGTTGGCCTGTCAATCAAAGTAACAATAAAATGATTAGCTACACTGTCTTCTTCAACGTGGAATGTGTCTTTTCCGTTTAAGGCACAAGTGCAAGGCTGATTGATTTGTTTGTTAAAGTCCGTTTCTGCCATCTATGGACTATATGATTGGACTGACACATCGGGCCTCGGTTTATAAAGCATCATCCGAAGGACTTGGTCTGGCGGGGGATCGAAAAACGACCCTTGGCATCGTAGTCGAGTGGGCTACCACTGAGAAAACGTCAATGACATAACCACTTTTCAGTATGGTCCACATACAGTAGGGAAGACGTTATTATTTCCCAATAAATGCGCTTAATATGCTTAAACCAGTATCTCAGTAAGAAATTGCTTGGAGACTGATCAGACGCCGGGTAACCCGGCGTCTGACCAGGCTCCAAACTATTTGCCATTGAAATTAAAAATGGACAGTCAGAATTGACCATCAACTTATTGACAGACAGTTTGACGCCTGACAAGATGAAATTACTGTGTGCTATGGACAGTTAAATTGTATTGTAAAAAAACAAAAAACATTTAGTTTTGGGCTTAAGTAGGGCCTAAGCATTTTGCATAAATTCTAGTGAAAAACTGCGGAGAAAAGGTTATTCTCTACAGTTTAAACGCAAGCGAAATGAAAACACGTTGCAGTAAAATATAGAAAATGGCAATTGCTTGACAATTCAGGATATTTATTTTGATATGAATGGCAAATAGTATGGATCCTGATCAGACACCGGCTTACCAGGCGTCTGATCCTGCTAACTGTTTGCAATGATACATGTACAGGAAATTGTAGCGTTTCGCATGCGTTTAAACCATTCGCTCTCAATTACTCTTAAAAGCACGTTTGCAAAACAGTTTGGATCCTGGTCAGACGCCGCGTAACGCGGCGTCTGATCAGGATCCAAACTGTTTGACACTCGTTTTGAAATTTTTCAGTCATACTGACTTTTTTTTAATGTTTAAACGACATTGCAGACAACACAATTGAAGAAGACGACAATGAAAAGGTGAAGGGGTAAAAATCTCACGAAAAATTTGCCAGGGCAAGGGTTAAACGGGACAAAATAACGTCTTCTCCGAAGTACAAGCCCACAATCTTGGCCGCGGTTAAAATCCCCGTATAAGTTTTAAGCAGATGTTTTGAGAAAAATGGCCTGGTTTTTTTTTAAAGACTTCTCCGTTTTTAGCAACGTTTCGCTTCGTTTAGTCGCGAATTACAGTAAAATCTCTCTTAAACGACCATTGAAAACTGAATGCTAATTGATTGTATAAAAGACAGGTGACAAGGTGAATGTAATAGAACTATCTGTTTTACGTACACCTTGCTTTAAGCAGCCACCTTTATTAAACACCCCATACAGTGGAGAAAACGTTATTCTTTCCCGTTTAAACGCAAACGAAACGCAAACGCAAAGCACTATAACATATAAAATGACAACTTTTTAATAATTCTGAGTATTCATTTTACTCTGAGTGGCAAACAGTTTGGAGCCAGATCAGACGCCGGGTTACCCGGCGTCTGATCTGGCTCCAAACTGTTTGCATTGGAAATTACAGTTTAAGCGTAAACGCGTTTATTGGGAAATAATAACGTTTTCTCCACTGTATATACCATAATTTAGTAGGCGTTATAGAGAGGTTTTACTGTAGTTAAGTTATAGGTTGTCTCACCTGTATTAAGCGAGTAAAAAACGCGACACACGCTTGTCATGTTGAGTATGCGATTGACTGCTTTATGACAATTGACCCGCCGTGGTGGCAGGCGTGGTCAGTCTAACAGAATGTGACGTCATACAGTGGAGAAAACGATATTCTGTCCGGTATAAACGCTCATCGCGTCGCAATAAAATGTAGAAAATTACAAAATTTATCAATTTTGCTCGTTCATTTTAATCTAGGTGGCAAACGGTTTGGAGCCTGATCAGACACCGGGTTATCCGGTGTCTGATTTGGCTTCAAATAGTTTTTTATTTAAATATTAGAGTTAGCGTAAACGCGTTTGAGGTGGAAGGAAGGAAGAAATAAATTTTCCCCTGTATTTATGAAGTAAGAAAACATCTGACGGGCGAACTAAGGTAACATATACAGTGGAGAATCCGTTATTCTTTCCCGTTTAAACGCAAACGAAACGCAAACGCAAAAATCTAAACCGAAGAAAAATGTAACTTTTGTATAAGTTATAATACATGTTCATCTGAGTGACAAACAGTTTGAAGCCTGATCAGACGCCGGGTTACCCGGCATCTGATCTGGCTTCAAACTGTTTGCAATGGAAAAAATAGTTTTTATTGGGAAAGAATAACGTTTTCTCCACTGTACAGCGCAACCTCGATCATCCGTCACTTTTCAGACTGACCCTATATTGGTTTGGTTTGTTCTGTTACGTCCGTTTCTTCCAACGGTCTGGGCATTCGGGTGTTCAGGAGGGGAAGCCTTCCAGCTGGCTTGCGGAAGGTCGATGGTTCTACCTAGTTGCCAATTTGTGTCTGAAACATAGAAAGGGCTTTTCGGGGTCTTCTTCCACCAGTAAATGGCTTGACGTGGTGACTGAAATACTGTTTAAGTGACGTCTACACAACTACAGATCTAACATCAATATATTTTTTGATTTTTTTTTTCAAGATTCAAAGTTTTATTGTAACTTAAACATATATATTTCTAGTTACATACATAATATATAAACACATATTACAACATTACAAGATAATGTTAGAATATAAACAATGTAACCGAACCACATTAAGCATATTTGTAATTTCACGTTGTAATCTGTATGAACTTGTATGACATATTTGTCTAACATCATATAAAGAATTAAAACAGGGTTGCACCGGACAACCAAGATAATTGGACTGTGACAAACTATCACATCAGTGATGAGTTCAGTAAAGAAATCGATGGCCATCGATTGCGAGTTGGCTACCGGTCTGAAATACAGTGGAGAAAACGTATTATTTCGTTCAAACGCAAACGCATTGCAATGAAATATAGAAAATGACAACCTTTTGACAATTCTGACTACCAGTTTTAATCTAAGGGACAAACAGTTTGGAGCCTGATCAGACGCCGGAATTAAAGTCACATGCCCTATATAACCTGCTTAATTTGTACTAAACTGCTAACAATTAACAGAATGTTATGGTCGTAATAGAGAGGATTACTAAACTTGTTAGGCCTGTCATTAAACTGATATACTGAGACCTCACAGAGAGGGGATTTTGATACAGAAGACCTATAGGTATAGATACCGTAAAAGCCTATATATAGAATCAACTGTAATAATCCTTACATTTCAAGTACAGTTCTCCCTCCCTACAACGACCCACTGGCACCAGAGTCGTGGACTTATAATATATATCGGTAGAGGTATAGATAAAGTAAACACATACACACACACATAAAAAGTCCATGACTCTGGTGCCAGTGATCTATATCTAAAAAAAAATTCCCCACCGATTAGCAATGTCTATGTTATTGCATTGAAATTAAAAAAAAAAAAAAAAAAAAAATCAAAATAAAAAAAAAGTCTATATGGGTTGACTATTGACATCTACCTGTCTGCTATCTATTATTATAAGACCATGGTGTGTAACCAATTCTACACCGTGTCACTTCAACCACACTAATTACGTACTAAAATGCATTCAATTGAAACCAAATATTTTGCAGTCCATAGATAAGATATTTTTGTATCCAAAATACATTTCTTCGATGGTTGATTTGAATACGCAACTACAAAAATCAAGAATGAATTCGGTATTTTACCAAACAGGGATTTCCTCCACCCCCTAGCTTCCGGTTGACCTCGGGTCAAGTTAAAGCGTTTGTAAGCGCAAATTTCATTGGCTGAATAATTCACGCGAGAGTATTCCCGTACAGTAGACAATACGTTATTCTTTCCCGCTTAAACGCAAACAAAACGCAAACGCATGTCACTAAAATGTATTGAATGACAGCTTTTTACTATTTTTTAGTATTAATTTTAATCTCAATGGCAAACAATTTGGAGCCTAGTCAGACGCCTGGTTACCTGGTGTCTGATCAGCCTCCAAATGGTTTGCAGATGAAATAATAGTATTAGTATAAACGCGTTTATTTGGAAAGAATAACGTTTTCTGTACTTGACGTCATCGCGCGAGCGTCTTCCCGCGCTTCTGTCAAACTGAATAAACTACTGATTACAGCATCACATTGTGCACAATTGTGCTGAACTTATATTAATGCAAGACTTTAATAACTGCATGATTAACAATTTCAACAAAAAATCATGAGAACGATATATATTTACACATCTTTCCGGTATATACATTATTTTTTCAATCAGCCAATCAAATCGCTCGTCGCAAACTTTACTTTCATTTCGTCTAAACCGGAAGCTAGGGGGTGGAGGAAATCCCTGTTTGGTAAAATACCGGCTTCAATCTTGATTCTTGTAGTTACGTATTCAAATCAACCGTCGAAGAAGTGTATTTTGGATAGAAAAATATCTTATCTAAGGATTGCAAAAGATTTGGTTTGGATTGAATGCGTTTTAGATAGTTATTCTTGTGGTTGAAGTGACACGGTGTAAAATTCGTTACATACCATGGTCTTATAATAGTAGATAAGCAGATCGGTAGAAGCTCATCGTGATAGATCTATAAAAAAAAAAAATATTTTTTTTTTGTTTTTTTTTTGTTTTGTTATTCCAATCTCACACGATAGACATTGCTAACGTTTGGGGGAACATCTTATAGATCAAGAATCTATATCTAATAGATCTTATAGTAAAAAATAGCAGACCGGTAGGTAGAGGCATATCTAGAGTCAACTCACATTTTTATTTTTATTTTTATTTCCATTCCCATACAAAAGACGTTGCTAACAGAACGGAAAAAAGGTTCTACATCCAGAATCTAGTAGATAGAGACTATAGAGCGTACACATCAAGATTTCCGCCTTCATATATAGTATACATTACTTACCGGTAGATACAGTTCTAACCACTGACACCACATTCATAGACTTATTATGTCTCTGTGTGTATATATATTCTTCTCTGTATGTATAAGAAATAAAAATGCATCTAAATGTAAATACACACATATTATAAGTCCATGACTCTGGTGCCAGTGCAACGACCTTCTCAACAACGATTCCACTTTATAACAACGCTTGCTGCTGTTCCCTAAACAAGACAATTATATCTAAACTCTCACGGCTGCAATATCGTCTGCTTAAAATTGTCGTCTGCTGTTTCTCTCAAAGTTACATAATATACTTTTTGTCAGAGAAAACACTCAATGACGAGAGACAAACAGCTTGAATCCAGATCAGACGCCGCGTCTCGCGGCGTCTGATCTGGATTTAAGCTTTTTGCAATTGTTACCCAATTTGGGTACCCAAGTTGTTACCCTCCGAGCAACGAACGCATAATTTATTTCCCATGGGTGTCGTTGTAGAGGGGGAACGCTGTTTTCGCCTTTATCACCTAGAAAGTTGTCCAAAGGGTGCACACTGAATGGCAAACAGTGCAGACCCAACTCTGACTGCTCCTGGGTACATTACGGTATACAGTTAAACCCCTCTAGACCGGAACCTCTAAATACCGGAATTCTCTCTAAACCGGACAAAAACTTTGGTCCCACGCTATAAATATGTCTTTTCACGCCTTAAATATTCCTACAGTGAAGAAAATACATTCATGAATATGTATCATAACAACTGTTATCTATATCCTAGCAGATTGTAGTTTAAAGAATGTTGAAAGTAAAGCAGAATGCGCCCATAGACGCATTCCGCTTTACTTTCAACCTGCTTTAAGTGATCATGCAGCTATCTTCCATACTAGAAGCCCATCTAAAGCGGAAAACCCTCTAAACCCGAAACATGTCCGGTTTAGAGGGGTTTTACTGTATGTGATTGTGTGGGTATTGACAAGCGTTACAATGGAAAAGACATCATAACGTTCCCGTTTAAACGGAAATATATGCATCACGATCAAAATGTAAAAAAAACTTCAACGATTCTTTTAATCTAAATGGCAAATAAGTGAAACTTGGTAAGACGCCGGGTTACCGCTCCAAACTGTTTGCTATTGCATACTGGTTTTAAATAACATAAACGCGCTTAATCGGGAACACACTGTAGCGTATCCAGTGTCCAGCACTAACATACTATTTTAGATATGGGCTGCAATCCTCCGGATTTTCCCGAAATCTTCGGATTTTGATTCTAGCAGATGGTAGCTTAAGCAGGCTGAGTAAAGCAGATTGTGCCTTAAGGCTGACAGTGAAGCAGACTGTGCTTTAAGGCGCATTCTGCTTTACTTTCAATCTGCTTTAAGTACATGTATGCATGCATGTGTCTTCTAAACAAGAAACTGTCTATGGAGTAAAGGCACGATTCCTAGAATCGCTCTTGAAAAATTGAAATTTGGAAATCTTAGGATTTTTATGATATACTTATGGAAGCCCTGGATCAAATACGTTCCGATGCAATTCAGACACTCGGCGTCTGATTTGGATCCGATCTAATTATAAAGGTCAATGTTGTCGCACTGTTAAAGGATTATAATTATAAAAGACTGATACCTATAAATATTGTATGCAAATGGGTATTTGACAGTTGGGGAGGGGGCGTTCAGGAATTATGCATTTCGTTGCAATTAATACAATTACAAGTACTTAGTGAGCCATATTCCTGTGAGCGCTTATCCATCAATCTGGATAGAAAAGGTTATTAAAGATCATGGTATATGTACATAAGGTCCTTATTTATGTGTTTGGTTTGTATTTACTATTTATACATGTGGTTTAACCCTCAACCCCACCTACCCCGCACCCGTGGGTTACCAATGCCAATAACTCTACGTACAGTGGAAAATAAGTTATTCTTTCCCACTAAAAGCGTTTACGCTAAAATTAGTATTTCAATTGCAAATAGTTTGGATCCAGATCAGAAGCGGGGTAACCCGGCGTCTGATCAGGCTCCAAGCTGTTTGCCACTCAGCTTAATATCAATAGTCAGAATTGTCAAAAAGTTTGTTTTTTTACACTTTAGTGTATAATTGCGTTTGCGTTTCGTTTGCGTGTAAACGGGAAAGAATAACGTTTTCTCCCCTGTACGTATTACAATGTATATATATACAAATGAGTATTCATGTATTTCCGGGGTTAAAAACAAGAGGCGGCTAAAAGTAAAATAAAAGTAAAGCAGAAAGTTCCTATAAGATAATGTGGACTTTTCTTTTTCTCGTTGATGGCAAACATTTTGGGGTCTGGTCAGACGCCACGTAGCCCGGCGTCTCATCAAAAAATGTTATTGTTGTAGAGATATATCAGGAAAAGATAAGAAGATGAGAGAACAGGGTCCGTGCTTATAAACATTTCTTGAGTACGATCTCATGCTCACGGGTGAGTTTTGTGCTCAACGCTGAGCACGACTCAGAAATCGGTGCTTATAAAGAAATCTGAGTATGAGATTGTGCTCAAGTGAGAACGAAACTCATTCTCGCTTGAGTATGGTGTTGGGCAGACTCAACATGCGAGTTCCATGCTCAGTGCATGAACTTTCGCTCCATAAAATGGCCGCTGCACGCACCTGTAATTTGCGATGGGCTGAAAGAGAGACGATTATTCGGAGAAGACCATGGCTTTTTAAAGACAGGACCAACCCACTTGAAGAGCTGGATGAGGCTGATATTTTTTAAAGATTCAGGCTACATCCGGCAACCGTGTACATAATTTTGGACCAGCTAGAGTTGGCGACCCTGAGGAATATGCCACTCCCACCAGTATTGTACGTTATGTCACATTCCTTTGAGACGTGTGATATGGTAGACCTGTACTTAACAACAGGCTTAAACTTTTGCAATATTTTCTTTTAAACGCACAAAAAACGCGTAAAGAAACGGCAAGAAAACGCGTTTAACGAAACGGATAATAAATGCTTAAGAAACGCTTAAGAAACGCGTAAGATACGCGTAAAGTGGGTAGGAATAGCATATTTACCACTGTACAGTACTGAACCTTATTAAATTAACAATTTTTGCGATTCGCTTGCAATTCGATGGCGATTCGCTTCCGATTCAAATTAATTATTTTATTCTCGGGCAAGTTTGCCTGAATGATGTACATGTATCTTACAAATATTTACAAATATGCCTTCGTTAATTTTTTCAATTCCGTTTTTGTCACAACCGCTTCGGGAAAATAGCGTAAGAATATTGTATCATTGAAATACATTATATGTACACTTCTTATCACGGGATAGTTATGATGCTACTGACATGAGAATAGTTATGTGCATAAATTTCTACATTTTATTGAATGCGCTTCGTTTGCTTTTAAGCGTGAAATAAATATCGCCTTTCCCATCTGTGAATTAGACGTAATGTGTAACTTGTCAATAAAATGGTTCATACAGTGGAGAAAACGTTATTCTTTCCCGTTTAAACGCAAACGAAACGCAAACGCAAAGCCCTAAAACATATAAAAGGACAACTTTTTAATAATTCTGAGTATTCATTTTACTCTGAGTGGCAAACAGTTTGGAGCCTGCGTCTGATCTGGCTCCAAACTGTTTGCATTTGAAATTACAGTTTAAGCGTAAACGCGTTTATTGGGAAAGAATGACGTTTTCTCCACTGTATATATTTTTGCGCGGTTTAACCAGTCGATACTCCGGAGACCATGTCCCGAGATAGATGTCAATGGTGATATAAACCGATGACAATTCTCGTAATCACTCTTTCTAAAACTGTTAGTTATCTATAAGCGTCAATCAGGTCTCATATTCATCATAATTTATGTTACAAGTATAGTGTAATAGACAGCTACATGTAGGTGATAGTAACGTAGACTTCCGCGTTTGCAGCGACGTGCATTGTCATTGCGATATACAGTGAAACCCCTCTAAACCGGAACCTCTAAATACCGGAATCCTCTCTAAACCGGACAACAGCTTTGGTCCCGTTTCCAATCCTTTTTATTTTACCCATTACACCATCACTTTAACAGGCCTTATTACGTCTTTGGGGTTTTTTTACACTAAAAGAAAATAGTTTGTACATTCTAGCAGATGATAGCTTAAAAGCAGGTTGAAAGTAAAGCAGAATGCGCCTTAAGGCGCATTCTGCTTTACTTTCAACCTGCTTTAAGTGGTCAGCCATCTTTCATACTAGAAACAAGTTAAAACCCCTCTTAACCGGAAACCCCTTTAAACCGGAAATTTATGTTGTCCCCACACATGTCCGGTTTAGAGGGGCGTCACTGTATACATATACCGTAGAGAAGACGTCAGTCTTTCCCAATAAACGCGTTTACCCTAAAATTATTATTTCCATTGGAAACTGATTAGCTTACCATATCATTTACCTGATTCTACTTGATTATGTATGAATGTTAAATTTGACGAGCTACTCGTATTTAGTATACCGTATAAGTTGTTTTTTACGCGAGACGCAAATTTAGCGATTCTGCCGAGAAAAAAACACACTTTTACGGTAAGTCAATTAATTATACATGTATCATCATATATTAGAGGATATTTAAAAAAAAAAAAAAAAAAGAAATATAGTGACGAGTGACAAACAGCTCGTAACGCGACGTCTAATCTGGATTCAAGCTGTTTGCAAATGTAAGCCAGTTTCCCTCTCTATTACAACTCCCTCCGAACAACACCAACAAGCGTTATCTCCCACTGGGTGTCGTTGTGGGGAGGGAACACTGTAGTACGCGTTTTGCGTTTCGTTTGCGTTTAAACTGGAAAACATAACCCCTTCTGCACTTTACCGGACAAAATATCTTTGTGACGAGTATAAGCGTCATTTTCAAACAATGCAATAGTGAAGAGTACGCTTGTCCCTGATCAGATTGCTCCTAAAGGAGCCCTCTGATCAGGGTCTGCACTATTTGTTGTTTTGCAATATACAGCGCTCACTCTCTACAACGACACCCAATGGGAGACTAAATATGTGTGCGTTGTTCGGAGGGAGTCGTTGTAGGGAGGGAATTTGACTTACATTTACAAATAGCTTGAATCCAGATCAGACGCCGCGTTACGCGGCGTCTGATCTAGATTCAAGCTGTTTGCCACTCGTCGTTATGATTTTTACTTTCAAAATGTCTAATATGTAAATTTGAGAAAACCAACAGACGCAAATTTTAAGTAATAATAATGATAATAATAAGACTTTATTTAACGAGAGAACTCATTTGGTAGACTATATTGCAGCCGTGAAAAGGTTGGGCATAATTATATTGTTTTCGGAACAGCGACAAGGGTCGTTGTAAGGAGGGAACCGTTGTTCTGAAGGTCGTTGTAGAGACGGAGTACTGTATTTCAAAACAAAAACATAAAATTTAATACAGTGGTCCAAATATTGGACTAAACAAAGATGTATGTAGAGAGTCCTGAAATTGCCAATATAATATTTAGAAAAATTGATTTTGTGTAAAAATAAGGGAAGAAAAGAAGACGACAATTGTTTAAAGCCCTTGAATTCATGAAAGTGAAAGGGTTACAAATGTAAAGAAAATGCACCAGGCACAGTGGAGAAAACGTAACGCGTTTACGCTAAAACAATAACACTGTACATGTATTTCCATTGAAAACAGTTTGGAGCCAGATAAGACGTCGGGTAACCCGGCGTCTGATCGGGCCCAATACAATTTGACACTCAGATTAACATAAATAGTTAGAATTGTCGAAAAATGGTCTTTTTCTACGTTTGATAGCGACGCTTTTGCGTTTCGTTTGCATTTAAACGGGAAAGAATAACGTATTCTCCACCGTAGTATTTTACCACTTCCCAACACTTGACCCCTTCACTGCCTTACCCCGAGTACAGTAGTTATTTGCAAACAGTTTGGATCCTGATCAGACGCCACGTAACGCGAGGATCCAGACTGTGTGACACTCGTTTCATTATTTCTTAAGGGGGTAGGTGCACCTTGGTAAAGTAAATACCAAATTCTTCAAACTTTGCATACTGATAGTAAAATTAGTTTCTATGACAAAACTGGTGAAAAAAGTGAGAGTACCGGACCTTTCTTTTTCACAATTTGAGATTTTTCAAGGCTACCCCTGTTGAGCCGAATTCTTCACACTACGAATTTTTCACACCGAAATCAGACGTGTGAAGAATTCGTACGAATTCTTCCACTCGTGTGACCAATGTGTGAAGATTTCGTACGAATATGTCACACAATGGCAGTGTGAGATTTCCGTACCCCCTTTTTTAACGACCTGTTGGTACCTACGGATTCTTCACACATCACCTTCCCTTTAACATTTCTTTATGAAACAAATTCTAACAACTTAGGCAAATCACTTTCCATAGCAAAAAAGATGGTGTATTGCGTCGTATTGTGGGATGACACTAGAGTTCTAGGGAAAACCAACATCTTCGGACAGGCTACCCTCTCACGTACTGTCACGACCCGGGATCGAACTCGGGATGCATTGTTAAGAAGCGGGTGCGCTAAAACTGTTTTATCCATCCTTTTACATGCAGTTTTACGAATTGATCAATAAAGCTCTTAAACAGCCGACCTAAATCCGAAGAATTATCTGTGAATAAGTGCAGTCCTTTTCATCCCTTGATCAAACTTATGTTCCGTTGAGTTTATGCTTAGTTATTGGCTTCCTTTGAGGCATAATAGTCCAACGACCGACAGATTGCCGGCCGAATGCTGGTAGATTGTTGGTTTTCTTAACGGGATAGGGAGGGATGAGCCCGTGGCCGTGGTCCAGTGCTCATAGTGACTATGACTTACACTCACGTAGGTCCTTACTGCTGTTGGTTCGAATCCCAATCTGAACACTTGGGCTTTTTCATTTGGAGAAGCCTTCAAGCTGGCTATCGGAAATTCGGTGCTTTTACCCTGATGCAAATTTTTACCTGATTTATGACGTGCATCCGGTTTCTTCTCCCATCTGCGATTAGCTTTATGTCGAGATATGACTGAAATACTGTTAACATAGTATGAACTCAGAATTCTGGGCCTCGGTTTGATTTTAAAATGGACGACATCGATTTAAAATCGGTCGATTTCGGGCGCCTTACACGTTGATCGGACCCGAGAAAGCTTTTGACCAAATATACAAACGTATACAAGCGTGTCAGAGGTCGGGCAAGGCCGTCTCCATCCGGCTTTTGACTATCCTATAACGGACGGTGTAATGACGAAAAGTGTCCCCACCACTCAGAATTTTGACCCGGGACATTTTTTGACTCAGAAAACTAACCTCCCGTGTCATTTTACATGTATTATGCCAAAGCAAGTCCCAAGGACAGTTTTCTACATCAAAAATTGTCCTCATGTGTCACTCTTTAGAGGGGGACACATTTCGTCTTTACACCGGCGCCCGTCTGGCAACCGGATAACACCGGTTTCCTTTCGGTCTCCCACAGTATTGCACGTTATTTCTGAATGCCCATGATGTGAACTACACGGTAAGGCAATCGGTAGTATGGTTCCATGTACGAAAGTGAACAACATAACAAAGAAGTGTAATCAGCGCGTCTTTATAAACCTCATTCATATATTGAACCCACGATAACCAATATCGGGCGATGATGGTCGCCCGTCTTAAAACCGTTGCCCGTCCGGTAATCAAGGACTATCGCGGCAGTTTGTTCGAATTTTCAAAACATTCCTTTTTTTTTAATTTTGCATATTGCTAGTTTATACGGTATCCTGTTGTGCAGAAATATTAAATAAAAATAGGGAGTCCCCGAACTGGTTCTTTTCTTAATAGCTTTCTTGACACGTGCTTTTGATCATAAAATCTTAGAAATTTTTCATATGTTTTCACAAAATAGAAAATAATAGGAGCAAGTACCAATAAAAACATGGAAACAACATATTATTCCTCAATAAAGGGAACACATCAAATAGTTATTTTACAAAGTTTTTTCTCTTACAGTTCTTACATTCAGATTTTGACAAAATTTTCCCAAATATTGATAAAGCATTAATTTACTGAAATCACTAATAAAAAGTATAGGTACCCGAACTATTTTTTCTAAAAAATACAAATGTCTGCATAAAGAGTAACGCACCCCAAAAAGCTTAATTGTGGGGTCATATAATTTGGCGGCCAAGATAAATAATATATACTAATAATGCTTGTATAGTGATTTATTGTTACCGATTAAACAGTGGATTTGGACACATTCTAGCATTTAAAAGTGGTTAACATATATCATTTATAGATAGCCCTATATGTAACTGGATAGACATGCGTTACTCTTTATGCAGACATTTGTATTTTGTAGAAAAAAAAGTTCGGGTACCCATAACGTTAATTAGTGATTTCGGTAAATTAAGGCTTTATCAATATTTGTGAAAAATATTGGCAAAATCTAAATGTAAGAACTGTAGGAGAAAAGAAATTGAAAAATATCTATTTGATGTGTTCCCTTTATTGACGAATAAAATGTTGTTTCCATGTTTTTATTGCTACTTCCTCCTATTCTTTTCTTTTTTATGAAAACATATGAATAACCCAATATCTAAGAAAAATTACAAAGCTGAAGAGGGGTGTTCTGAGATTTTCAAAAGCACGTGTCTCTGGATAATTAGGGGTTTACAAAAAAAAACAAGCTATTAAGAAAAGAACCAGTTCGGGGACATCCTATTTTTATTTCATATTTCTGCACAACAGGGTATATACTAGCAACATGCAGAATTTGAAAAAAAAACTGAATGTTTTGAAAGTTCGAAAAAACTGCCGCGATAGTCCTTAATAAAATTTAATTTCAAAAGCTTCGGAATGGCAGAATCTCCCGGAAAATGTAGAAAGGGGAATACCTCTCACGGTGTTGATACAAGAATTATGAACTTTGTTTGCAATACACGTCTACTCACTTAACTCTTTAAATGAAATTTCAGCTTAAAAACTTCAGTGGAACAGGCGTTAGAGTAAACAACAAAACCATAACAGTTGGACGATCGGACAGATAGACTACGGAAAAGTGACCAACCCCGACATGTCATCTTTGCCTTCAACTGGTGACACAGAAAAAGGTCCATACGTTTATAAAGTTCTTAGAATGCATCGTACAGACGGACCGAATAATATCCAATACGACGGAATCGAGTAAATTATATGGTCACCAAAGTGCTATTATTACCATGATATTTTTCAGTTTGATGCGTCTTTAATTAATTATATCGAGTTCTGAAAAATGTGACATTTCTCAACATGTGACCTTGACCTTTTATCATTTAAACAGGCAATCTTGTACATATGTTTTGTCATTATGTGAAATATAAGACCTCTATCAAGTAAAGCAAACCTAATATGTCCCCTTATCCATTTGGGTGGCTTAAAGCTTTTTGGAAAGTGTGAGGTTTTCGTATGCACAAATTTTTTACATGCGTTTTTAAAAGAAAATTGACATGTGAAGAATTCGTATCTACTGTCAGGGGGGGCTGAGAGTCAGTACGAATTATTCACACATGTGTGACATATTCGTATGAAATGTCTACGAATTCTTCACAGGTGTGAAGAATTCGTAGTGTGAAGAATTCGGCTAAAAATACCCCCCCCCCCCCCCTAAAATTGAAGCTTCATAAAAACTCCTACTTTTTTGTACTACGGTTTTTCAATCTTTATTTAAACAATCTATTTGTACCAAAAGTATCCTGATTTATATTACCATGGTAAGAATAAACCCTGAAAATAATGATTTTTTAAGATCCAAAATAAAAATATTTGATTCACCAGAAAGGAGTAAAATTTACCCCACCCACTTTTTTATAATGGGAGAATAAGGCACTGTGAAAATTGCCCTACAAATTGTAGCAAACTAAATACCAAATTTTTTATTTGTTGTTTTTAGCCTTGCAAACAAAAAGTTTTAGTGAAATAGCAAATAAAAACACAGGGTCCCGTACCTTTTAAAAAAGATATAGATCATTTTATCTAAAAATCCATTTTTTCTCATTTTTTCAATTTTATGTGTATTTTTACCAAAAATATTTTTTTTCCAAAAAATTTCATTTTGTCTATTGAGTTATCTATAATTTATACTAAAACTGTACTACCATGAAAATTTCATGCTTATATTCTGAGAAATTGAAATGAAATCGGATGTAACAAAATACAACCTACCTTAATATATATATGAAAACAGTGTATGCTGTTAACTACGAATAGGACATAAAACTTAAAAAGTCCCTTCCGGAATGAAAATCCAATTTTTTCCAGGGAAAATAGTGTTTTATTACTGTATGCATTCACCAAAAATGAGTTCTTACCATTTTTTTGAAAACGAGTTCGTAAAATTTTTCGGAAATTTCATAATGCTCAAAAAGACAGGCCGACATCCTTAAGTCAAAATACTTAAAAATTGTTTTTTTTAGAAATAAAAGCAGACGAAAATTGTTTAAAATTGATGACGTCACGGCAGTGAAGGGGATATCACGTCATTTACTCGTTGACTGCAAACTAAATAGCCTACTACATTTCTCAACGTTAAGGATGAGGACTTCTAATGATATCAGCAGGGCTCCAGATAAGGGGAGTATTTCAAAAACTAAAATCTTTATTTCTGCATTAAACCCTATCATGTCACTTTTCATTAGAATCGTCTCTTCGAGACGATTCTAATGAGTAGTAACACTATAGTATTTGGTGCTGAAATAAGTGAGATAAAGTTGGATTTGTTTAGTTTACTCCCTGTTATCTGGAGCCCTGTTTCAGATCAATACTTGTCAATATCGGTTCTCTACGGAGAGCGATCGGTGCTTCTGGTCAACTGTCGGTCGGTTCTGAACAATGCTAATAGAGCATGGGTCGGGACGGATCATCAGTTGAAGAGAATCGCTAAACGCTGTGCGTGCAATACCGATGTTGGTCTCGACCTTTAATTACTGAGGTGTCAAGCATCATCTATACACACGAGACACCGGGTCACTCAACGTCTCAGCTGAAAATGTTTACCATAATAATAATAAAAATAATAAAGATTTTATTTAACGAGAGAGCTCATTTGGTAAATACCAATCTTCCATGAGGCCCTCAACATATATACAAGCACACAAAACAAAAGGCATTTCATAATATTTACATTCACCCTGTAAAGTCTCTATGTAATCGTATTAAAAATATGCAGGTCAATTCTCGATGAACCTACACTTCGAAACTGGTTTTAGCCAGTTCGGATTTCGCCCGTGCTATTCGTGGACTTCTTCAAATAGACTACATCGGGCACTTAACACTAAGCTCCCATTGGTCGACGGTCATATGACACTAGCGGAGTGATACAGACCCATAGGTCGTTGCCATCGCGTTGCTATGTGTGTAAATGAGTTAAGAAAACAACCGCGACCTGTATTTTTAGAATGTGCTTTGGCAATAGATATTCAAGTTGCACTGTTATTTGTTTGTCTTGTAAGTCTTTTCCATTTACAGAAAGAAAGTTTACTGGAAAAAAATCCTGAATTTTTAATACAGTTAGAGTACATGTAGTTGGGACTACTTTCTCACCATATTTAGAAACTGGAATGGCTATTACATCGACATTACATCTATCAAACCTCTTTGACCGGTATATGATAAATTCTTATACAGAAAAACAAATCTGGCTAATAAACACTGTCAAGACGTTCGGTTACCCTAACCCTAATGCTAGAGCCCTAAGCTTGAACTGTGTTTAAATCGGGCGTTCTATGAGGCGACAGTGTCTTTAGCCGGACACTAATTAAGGCATGAACAAAATATACAGACTATATGAAATATATAATAATTTTCCTTGGGCTATCTTGCCTGATGATTGAGCATGAAACTACATAAACTATATAAAATGAATGAAACTAACTAAAAGTGGATGAGCTACTTTGCCCAACAAAACTATTAAACTAATCAATATCCCCGTACTCTCAGACTGTTTGAGCACAGTGCAGGCTGGACCATTAACCGATGTATGCTCAGCGTTACTTCTGCTGAGCTACACTATGATGAACTGATGCTGAGCGCTATTGCTCAGCGTTGGTGTAGCTGATGATACACTGTGGCACCAGCACTAGTCTCAAGTAGACTGCTCGGCGTTGTTGAACGATATGATGAGATCTTGAACAGATTGCTCAGCGTTGTCTCTGCTGAACTACCAAACCTTGATTCCACTACAGTTCTATAACGTCAATGTTCCAGCTTGTCATGGAACCTCTATGGCGTATCGTCGATCTGTAGTAAACCTTCACTCTTCAATAATAACTGTTTTCGGTCCCAAACAAATCTCAATGATCTGAGAGCAACGTACTAACGAGCTATCATCAAAAGTAAGCTATCCCGTTAATAGCTTGTGGAGAGAGTTGTCGTGTGAACGAATTAGCAATCTCCCTGTGTTCAATATCTCTACAGGTTATATTCACCAACCGTCTAACATTGAGCAGTTCTTTCAATATGCATAAATTAGTCTAAATAGTTGATTATTCCTAATAATTAAGAAAATGCAAACTTTTACTTTTACACCAGCAAGTTATAAACTTTGATTATGTTTAAAATGTCCAGTACAGAAAAATAATGACTTTAAAGCTTATTTAAGAGATAATACACAAAATTCAGCTTTTGGTATACAGTCAGCATAAAGCGTAGACAATTACATTAGGCAAAGAACAAAAACGTATGATGTGCGTTATCTTCGCACTGGCTCTACATAAATCAACTGGCAATATACACATTTGTTCAAGAGGCTTAATAACTACATAAAGATTATTTCTGACAATAGCCCCTTTCTCAAGAAAACACTTTAAGTTTTTCTAACTACAAAATAATCTGTACACAAGTGTGCTGAGCTTATTGTCTACTCAGATAATCAGCACACATGTTCTCAGAGCCTTTGATTGCTTCAACTCTGAACTGGTAGTTTTGAAGGAATAATGCCCATCGCATTATCCTTCCACTCTCTATCTTACATTTCTGTATGTAAGACAATGGGGTATGGTCTGTCTGCAGAACAAACTCTGTCCCATACAGGTATTTTTGGAATTTCTTTATTCCAAACACTATGGCCAAGCACTCTCTCTCAATGACAGAGTAGTTCTTCTCTCGCTGGAGAAGCTTCTTGCTGGCATATGCTAATGGAAATATGCCATCTTCAAACTGTTGCAGCAATGCTGCTCCAACCCCGCTATCTGAAGCGTCAGTTTGGAGAATAAATGGCTTTGTGAAGTCTGGCAGTCGCAAAATTGGTGACCTTGTGAGCATGTCTTTCAACGTTTTGAAAGCTTGCTCGTGCTCTGCCAGCCAGATCACGTTGTTTGGGCGACCTTTCTTTGTAAGGTCCGTCAGTGGAGCCGATACATCAGCAAAAGCTGGTATGAACTTTCTATAGTACCCAGCTAACCCTAAAAAAGCACGAACTTGCTTCTTGGTCTTGGGTTGCTCGGCCAACTTGATCTTTTCAAGCTTCTCCTCTTCCATCTGTATTACACCGTTCCCAACAACATGGCCCGTGAATGCAATATTCTCAAAACCAATCAAACACTTTGATGGTTTGAGAGTCAGACCAGCCTGTCTTACTCGGCTGAAAACATCCCGCAGCATGGTCAGATGTTGGTCCCATAACTGCGTGTGACCAAGGATGTCATCAACGTAGTTGTCCGCATCTTTGCAGTTGCGCAACAACTTTCTCATCATTCGGTTGAAAGTGCTACCCGAGTTGACCATGCCAAACGGCATTTTCCTGAATTGGTAGCTCCCATCTGAGGTTGAGAAAGCAGTTAAATGCTTCGACTTGTCTTCAACCGGTATTTGCCAATAGCCTTTACTCAGGTCTATCTTGGTGAAGAACTTGTCTTCCTTCAACTTGGACATGATGTCCTCAACATTCCCCATTGGTTCTGTATCGAACTTTGTGATCATATTCAATCTCCTGAAGTCGATACAGAATCTGTTAGACCCATCTTTCTTTCTGATCATCACAAAAGGTGAATTGTAGTCCGATAAGGCTGGTTCAATCACCTCTGCGTCGAGCATCTTCTGAATTTCTTCTTCAACTTCACCCCGTTTAGCGTATGGTATGGGGTATTGACGAACCCGCACTGGGGTTTTCGACGTTAATTCTATCTTATGCTCGGCCAGAGTCGTTGAACCTGGCATCTCAGTGAATATATCCTGAAACTCGTCAAGTAATGCCATCACGTCTCGACGTTGTTCATGCGACAAACTGTCTGAGACCTTGACATCTTTGTATGTTTCATCGCTTTTCAAACAAGCTAAGTCTAGCAAGTTTTCATCGTCGACAACGCCATAGTCTTCACTGTGTTCGGCCTCTACTATCGCCATCCCAGCTACAACGTTGTCTTGTCGTTCCTCATACTTTTTCAACAAGTTGATGTGATACTTGCCAATTTTATCACCAACTTTCACCCTAAAGTCCATTCTGTTTACTTTCTCGACCACTTCGAACGGTCCTTTCCACTGCAACATGAGCTTGTTGTGGGAGGTCGGCAATAACAACAAAACTCTGTCTCCCTTTTCAAGGATTCTATTTCTGGCTGCTTTATCATAATGATGCTTATATGAAACCTGTGCCTCAGCCATGCTATCTCTAGCTATCTGGCATGTATCTTCCAGCCTGTTCTGAAGATCAAGAACATAATGGTATGTGTTCATGACTTCTGGCGTTTCTTTCTCTGTCCAGATCTCTTTCAGTATTTGCATGGGGCCTCGAACTGTGCGCCCATACAAAAGTTCAAATGGCGCAAACCCAGTTGATGCCTGTGGAACTTCTCTGTATGCAAAGAGAACAGCGGACAGGTATCTGTCCCAGTCTTTCGGCCGTTCCTGACACATTTTCTTCAGCATGCTCTTCAGAACTCCGTTCATCCTTTCGCACAACCCATTGCACTTTGGGTTGTATGGGGTAGTGAAGAATTGCTTCAGCGATATGAGTCGACAGACTTCTCCCATGAGCTCAGACGTGAACTGACTGCCTTTGTCGCTCAAAATTTCGGTAGGAAATCCAACACGTGAAAACACGTCGAGCAATGCCTCAGCTACCCGTTCTGTCTCTATCCTAGGCAATGCTACAGCCTCAGGATATCTTGTGGCATAGTCTACCACTGTCAAAATGTATCTGTTTCCCTTATCAGATACTGGTGTGATGGGACCTATCAGATCGACCGCTACTCGATGAAATGGTGTATCTATGATCGGCATTTCACCAAGGGGCACCTTTGCGACCCGTCCTTTTGGTATGGTCTTCTGGCAAACATCACACGATCTGCAGAATCTCGTAACATCACTGGTTATACCTGGCCAGTGGAAACTTGTAGTGATTCTGTCGATGGTCTTCTTTGCTGACAAATGTCCACCCACAATAGCTTCATGAGCCAAGCTCATCACACGCTTTCTAAATTGTGTTGGAACAACTATCTGTTTCGTCTCTGTTGAGCCCTGTCCTTTGACTTGCTCGAACACTCTGTACAAAACGTCTTTATTTACCATGTAGTGGTACTTATTACCACCTTTGGTCTCGAGCTTGCTCGAACTCTCAGCATATGACCATAACTTCTTCAAAGACTCATCGTCTTTCTGTGCCTTCTGAAGCACATCAACTTCAACCTCATCTAAGGGTTGACAAGGCACGTTCAGCGCCCTTATAGGTTTCATCTCTTTAGCAGCTTGAGCCCGTGTGACAACTGCTGCAGCCACACTAGTTTGACCCTGTCCTTCGGACTTACTCTTCTCAAGCCATCTTGGGTCTGGAGCATCTGATACTCCATCTACATTGCCCAGGACTAAATCGCAGATGAGTGAGCTCAACACCATTGCTTCTATACTTCCTTTGTAATATGGTGTATCAACCTCTATCAAAGCTGCTGGAACTATCTTGGCCTGGCCATCGATAGTGATCATCACATATCTCTTGTCCAGCATTTGGCTATCATCGACCAAGTCTTTCCGAACTGCGGCTAACTCACAGCCGGTATCTCTTAAAACTTTCACCTCTTTGGTCCCTACATAGCCTTTCTGTAACTTCAAATTTCTCTCGCCCTCCAGCGTATCTACGGTGCATCCACCAGCAATGATGGACACCGACTCTCCGTTGGCAAGCTGAAGTTCGCCGTCTTGTATACACTCCTGTATATGGCTTTTGTTCATGGAAACAGACATGCACAGAGCTGAAATCTTGTTTCCATCCGAACCTTTGTTCTTAGACCTGTCTTCGAACTTCCGATCTCTCTGAGATTGTCGACCATCCGTATGTCCCTGACTTTCATGGTCTGGATAGCAGACTGCTGCCCCGCTAATCTTTCTCGGGTTTGAATTCTGTCTGCAGTCTCGTGCAAAATGACCTTCTTTCCTGCATAAGAAACAAACCTTCTTCTGAGCATCAGGCCTGGGCACTGTGTTCGACCTATAGTTCGATGCTATATTAGGTCTCGGCTGTTGCCTGTTAGGTGCTGGGCCGCTTGTTCTGGCTGTCCTGTTAGACACTATGGACCCACCATGAGCCTCAATGTATTGCTCAGCTAGATGGACAACTTCTTCCCTGGAGCTCGGCATCCTTTCTTTCAAAAACAATGCTAGCTCAGGCGAACATGTTTTGATAAACTGCTCCCGGACTATCAAGTCCATCATCCCTTCAAACGTTTCGTCTATCTCTGCCATCTCTGCCCATCTACAGGAATAACGAACTATACGAGCCATAAACTGAAAAACAGTTTCACCTTGCTCAGGCTTACTATCTCGAAACTTAGTTCGGAACCCTTCTTCTGTCAACTGATACCGTTTGAGCACCGCCTTCTTCAACGCTTTATAATCATCAGCTTGCTCAGGCGGCATACTGGTGTATACTAAAAGACCTTTGCCTGTCAATAGTGAGCTCAGACTAACTGCCCATGTCTTCTCATGCCATCCTTGGCTCTTGGCAAAACGCTCAAAACGTTCGATGTATGCGTCCATATCATCCTTGTTCTCTTCGAACTTCGGCAACTTTGGTCTCAGCGACTTGCTCGTAGTCTCATGCTTCAAAGTTCCGGCCTCAGCTCGAAGTTTCATCAACTCTAGCTCTCGCTCTTGCTCTTCTCGCTTGTATGCAGCCTCTTTGTCTCTGAGCTGTATCTCAAGCTTGAGCCGCTCATCTTCGTCCTTGCGTTTTCTTTCTTCTCGCTCAGCCTCTAACTTTTTACGTTCGTCCTCATCTCTGCGCTTCTGCTCAGCGCCTTCTAACTCCTGTCTACGACGTTCATCTTCTCGTCTCATCATACGTTCTTCTCTATCAAGAAAGTCCCGTTCTTTCTTCTCAACGTATGTCATGAGCTCCGAGCCACTCAAGCCCATACGTTCACCAGCCGCTATCCACTTATCATGATCCATCATGAAACTAATGTTCAACCCCTAACAGTTCCAACCGTATAAACCTCCTAAGAACGATCCCGGACGAGCCCCCAAATTGTCAAGACGTTCGGTTACCCTAACCCTAATGCTAGAGCCCTAAGCTTGAACTGTGTTTAAATCGGGCGTTCTATGAGGCGACAGTGTCTTTAGCCGGACACTAATTAAGGCATGAACAAAATATACAGACTATATGAAATATATAATAATTTTCCTTGGGCTATCTTGCCTGATGATTGAGCATGAAACTACATAAACTATATAAAATGAATGAAACTAACTAAAAGTGGATGAGCTACTTTGCCCAACAAAACTATTAAACTAATCAATATCCCCGTACTCTCAGACTGTTTGAGCACAGTGCAGGCTGGACCATTAACCGATGTATGCTCAGCGTTACTTCTGCTGAGCTACACTATGATGAACTGATGCTGAGCGCTATTGCTCAGCGTTGGTGTAGCTGATGATACACTGTGGCACCAGCACTAGTCTCAAGTAGACTGCTCGGCGTTGTTGAACGATATGATGAGATCTTGAACAGATTGCTCAGCGTTGTCTCTGCTGAACTACCAAACCTTGATTCCACTACAGTTCTATAACGTCAATGTTCCAGCTTGTCATGGAACCTCTATGGCGTATCGTCGATCTGTAGTAAACCTTCACTCTTCAATAATAACTGTTTTCGGTCCCAAACAAATCTCAATGATCTGAGAGCAACGTACTAACGAGCTATCATCAAAAGTAAGCTATCCCGTTAATAGCTTGTGGAGAGAGTTGTCGTGTGAACGAATTAGCAATCTCCCTGTGTTCAATATCTCTACAGGTTATATTCACCAACCGTCTAACATTGAGCAGTTCTTTCAATATGCATAAATTAGTCTAAATAGTTGATTATTCCTAATAATTAAGAAAATGCAAACTTTTACTTTTACACCAGCAAGTTATAAACTTTGATTATGTTTAAAATGTCCAGTACAGAAAAATAATGACTTTAAAGCTTATTTAAGAGATAATACACAAAATTCAGCTTTTGGTATACAGTCAGCATAAAGCGTAGACAATTACATTAGGCAAAGAACAAAAACGTATGATGTGCGTTATCTTCGCACTGGCTCTACATAAATCAACTGGCAATATACACATTTGTTCAAGAGGCTTAATAACTACATAAAGATTATTTCTGACAAACACATTAAATTGACAAGACAGAAAATATAAATATAAGGAATAAACAACATCTCTTTGCCGCTCATGACGGTATGACTACATTAGCTTCGGGGGGTAAATTTATCGAAAACACCCTTCGGGCGTTTACGAAATTTACCCCCTGCGAAGCTAATGTAGTCATACCGTCATGAACGTCAAAAATATGTTGTTTATTCCTATACACAACAAATAATTAACAACAATAAAACAATACCATAGTTATCACAAACTCTTCGGTAGCATGGAGATGGCAAAAGCAGCAATTACAGTGGAGAATCTGTTATTTTTTCCCGTTTAAACGCAAACGTACGCAAACGCAAAACACTAAAACGTAAAAAAGTACAATTTTTGGACAATTCTGATAATTCATGTTTATCTTGGTGACAAGCAGTTTGGAGCCTGATCAAACGCCAGGTTACCCGGCGTCTGATCTGGCTCCAAACTGTTTGCAATTGAAATAATAGTTTTAGCGTAAACGCGTTTATTGGGAAAGAATAACATATTCTCTACTGTAGCCAGTTCATGATCAAATTTATCATGAGGTTTTTACCCCTTCATCGCCATATTTTTGTGTGTTTCAATTTTCTTGTCTGCAAAAATCGTTTCAAAGTTGAATTTAAGGTAGTGTAACATACGTAATTTCAAAAGAAAAAGGCAAACTGTTTTGATCCTGATTAGACACCGGATGATGCGGCGTCTGGTCAGGATCAACTCTTTTTCCAAATGCTCACCACTAACGACGCTGTACCCATTTATGTCTAGTGGATTATTCTATGCTTAGATATTGGATAAGTCCATTTCAAATTGAACTGGAAAATATTGCTCATCAAACGATGTATTTACTCCAATAACAAATTGATTGTTTTTGTCCGCATGCACCTACAGTTTGTCTTGTCTCCAGCGGCACCCTGTGAATGAATATGATGCTCTGCTAAAATGTTGATAATTTGGTACATTGCAGAAGTAAATCAGAAATACACTTTGTGCTTTCTCCTTTACTTCTATTCTGTACCAAGCAACCGAAAGTAATACAATATGAAACTATACTTTCTCTAGTAAGAAAGATTTCTAGGAAGCCGCTGAACACAAGCCTAACTGTTTAGTTTATAAGTAAGGAGAGAAACTCAATAAGTTTATTCTTTCGTTTCAATCCTTTTCAAAAGTATAGTAAAATAACTTTAGCATGTATAATTGTAATCATATGTACTTCTGGAAATAAATATGTTTAAACTAAATTGAACTGGTGGTTGTTCTAAATTGATATGTTGATTCTATTTTCTAAATGATTTTAGATAAATCAAACACTGCAGACTCAGAACTTTATGCGGCGCCTGAGTCGACACTGTTTTTATGTGCACTATGTGTACTATTTGAGATATGTTATAAGGTTATATAGCTGGATTAGATTAAAGCAACACAGTTTCTGCTTTACACACATCTTGCTTACAACACCAATCTTTCATAAAAACATGTACGAAAAATAAGAATTCTTTTGGTTGGTCATATAGCAATAGTGACACTTAGAATGTAAAAAATCGTTAACTACATGTATCTTAATGTCTTTTTCTTTTATCCATTTTATTGCATTGTTTTATTTTAACTCTTCTACCAGTAAACAGTTTGCATACCAATGAAAACTAAAGATTTATATTGTTAATTAATTTTGCTTGTTGCCTTGCTTTTCGTTGTTGTAAAGCATAAGCATCAGCAAATTAATCAAACAGGTAATTCGTAACATTGTGTGTGTTTTGTTCTTTTTGTGTGGATGTACATGTAGTTGTGTGGTGTTGGCTTGCGTGCACTTGTGTGTGCTTGTATCGTAAATTGTACTGTAGATTGCATCGTAAATTGTATAGAATCAAATGAACCTTTTTTGTATGTTGAATGTTCTTTTTTATGTTTTCTATATTATATAATCCTTAACATGGAAATAAAGAGTATATAAAGCAGAGGATAAAACTTGGCAGTGAAATAACAACGCCTTTAATACAGTGGAGCAAAGTTATTCTTTCCCAATAAACGCGTTTACGCTAAAACTGTAATTTCCAATGCAAACAGTTTGGAGCCAGATCAGACGCCGGGTAACCCGGCGTCTGATCAGGCTCTAAACTGTTTGCCACTCAGAGTAAAATGAATACTCAGAATTATTAAAAAGTTGTCATTTTTATATATTTACATTCAACATGTAAAGTCTCTATGTAATCGTATTAAAAATATGCAGGTCAATTCTCGATGAACCTACGAATCGAATCCGGTCCCAGCCAGTTAGAAAGAGGGCGGAGTCTCCGCCGCGAAGAAAATCTTCCATACGGCGGAGAGATACCGACCAAGTTAGGATCTACTTTTAGATTATCCGTTTGGGTATTTCGAAACCCCTATTTAAAGTCGCAGACAGTTCAATTAAAATCAAATTGCGATAAAAAAAATAAATTAATTGCTGTTTTTAAGGGAGGTTATCATATTACACTCCGTCATTAAAGCTGTATGCGTTCTCTCCCTTCTCCGAGTGACTGAGCAGGGATCTATTTATAGATTAGACAAGTTGTCTTCCAATTACGGTTTGAAATTGACAATTTCAAACAATTTGTTCACCAGAATACATAGGAAAGTCGCTCAAACATAAAGCAAAATAATGCATTCACACTTACTAAATTGGTAACGTAATGTTCCGTTATGACATATTTAAACTAGTCTATGTGTATCGGATATGCCACGGATAGCTGCGGGTGTGTGTACACGCTGACTGTGTACATGTAGTCGCATTTCAGCGTTGCTATTCGCGTTGCTAAGTGTAAAGCGTGTATAAAAACTTGCGCCACCTAATTGTTTAAAATATGCTTTGATAATGGATATTCAGATTGAAATTTTTGTTTTAATTTCTTACGAGCGTTCTTAAAGCACAGCGAGAAAGTTTACTGCGTAAAACCCTGAAATTATCATGCAAATACAGTACATGTAGTAAGGACTACTTTTGACACCATATTTAGAAACTGGAATGGCTATTACATCGATATTACATCTATCAAACCCATTTGGCCGGTATATGGTATATTCATATACATGAAAACAAATCTGGTCAAACTACACATTAAATGGATGACAGAAAATAAAAATATAAATATAAGGAATAAACAACATCTTTTTGCCGCTCATGACGGTATGACTACATTAGCTTCGGGGTGTAAATTAAATGAAAACGCCCTTCGGGCGTTTACAAAATTTACCCCCTGCGAAGCTAATGTAGTCATACCGTCATGAACGTCAAAAAGATGTTGTTTATTCCTATAATGTTTTAGTACTTTGCGTTTGCGTTACGTTTGCGTTTAAACGGGAAAGAATATCGTTTTCTCCACTGTATAGATCTACTGAACTGCTTGTTAGGAAAGATCAACGTTTTTTCCATGGCAATGGGAGCTATGGTGAACAAGTTTACACAATCCATTTCCTTGTCCATTTCCGGTCGATCGATAACATTTGCCCGTAAATTCAACTCAGAAAAAATCCCAAGTAGGACAATTTACATTATATTTTGACATTATTACCGCCATAAAGACGTGTCGGTCGAGATTTTTGCCCCATGTCGTTAATTGGCGCTGATCACAGATATAAATATCGCCAACGATTTGTATCGTGTAAACAATGTGACTTGAAATCTCTATCGCTGTCAAAATGATCATTAAGCCACTTGATTAGAAAACTGGACAACCGCGCGGACGTGTTAGAAACCAATGTAGTTTGAGTGTTGGACACTAGAAAGCGAGCGGGAAAAACGACGTAATAAGAAACAAATCGCTAGATTTCAGAAATGATTTGTGAAATGGGTGTCCGTGTTTTAGTAATCATGGCGTTGATAATGGTTTTAATGACTTCAATGGCCTCAGGTAGGTGGTGAAGTGGCAATGTAAGAACGTTATTCTGGCGTCATTGATGACGTCATGCAGGGGAGAAGGGGTTATTTGTAACCGTTTAAACGCAAACGAAACGCATACAGCTAGTTATAAATGAGAAAATGACAACTTTAGACCATTTTTACTATTTATTTCTTGTCTGAGTTGCAAATAGTTTGGAGTCTGGCCTGGCTCCAAACAGTTTGCAATGATAAGTATAGTTTCAGCGTAAATGCGTTGATTAGGAAAGAATAACTTCTTCTCCAAGGTATCATTGTATTGAATATTGAACAATTCGGAAATCAAATAAGTGGGTTGTACGTTATTCTTTCCCGTTTAAACGAAGCTCAAACGCAAGACACTACAGTGGAGAAAACGTTATTCTTTCCCAATAAACGCGCTTACGCTTAAACTGTAAATTCCAATGCAAACAGTTTGGAGCCAGATCAGACGCCGGGTAACCCGGCGTCTGATCAGGCTCCAAACTGTTTGCCACTCAGAGTAAAATGAATACTCAGAATTATTAAAAAGTTGTCTTTTTATATGTTTTAGTGCTTTGCGTTTTGTTTGCGTTTAAACGGGAAAGAATAACGTTTTTTCCGCTGTAAAATTTTGACAAAGAGTAAGACACTACAGTGTCTTGAAAATGTTGACAACTCTTCTTAATATGAGTTGCAAACAGTTTGAATCCAGATTAGACGCCGGGCTATCCGGTATCTAATCTGACTCAAAACTGTTTGAAGTAAACATAATGTTTTAACATAAACACGTTCATTTGGAAAGAATAAGTAATCAACATAATTTTCTAAACATCTTTCATTTTCTACATTTCAGTCCACTGCATTACATTTTCGTTTAACTCTTTCCTCCCTGAAACTTTAAATGGACAATTCCACTTTCCATTTTAGTTTAGTCAATTTCTGACTTTTAAGGGTTGTTTTTATCAATGTTTGGCATTATGACAAACAGTGAATACCCTGATCAGAGGGCTCCTTTCGGAGCCCTCTGATCTGGGTCTTCACTGTTTGCACAGGACAAGTGTACTATTCACAAGTACACTGTTTGAAAAGGACGCCTATAAGCGGGACTAGGGTTCAAAGGGTTAAAGTGAAAGAATACCGTTTTCCCAGTTTAATAAGCTTAGTTGGCTGCGTATAGTTAGTTATTGTAATGCTATAGAAAACATGTTGTTTTATTTATGTTACACACGTATACAGTAAAGAAGATATTATTCTTTCCCGTTTAAACGCAAACGAAACGCCAACGAATTGTCATAAACGGTAGAAAATATTAATTTTTAGAAATTACTTATTCTGAAAGAAAAACAGTTTATAGCCTGAGTAAACGCTGGTTAACTCGGCGTCTGATCTGACTCCAAACTGTTTATACTGGAGATAATAGTTTTAGCGTCAGTGCATTTATTGGGAAAGACTAACGTTTTCTCCACTGTATGTCCGTTGAAAATACAATGTAGTTCAGAGGCTGATCAGACACCGTGAAACCAAGCGTTTGATAAGGCCCCAGACTACATGTATGCTATTCACCTTAATATATATACAAATTGTGTATAGTTTCAAAAAGTTTCATTGTCTTTATTTGATACAATAGCGCTCGCGTTTGACATTATCTTAAAAAGGAAAAGGCATATAACGTCTTTTCACTTTAATGCATTTAGATACAAGTTATTATTTCCATATAAACACGTTTAAAACCGTATGCCTATTGGAAAACTATTTTGAGCGGATCAGACTCTGGGTTACCAGCTTCTCCAAACTGTTTGCCCATCAATCTAAAGATATTCGTAAATGTTTATTTTTTCAGAAAGGCTGTTGTTCCCTATATCTATACACACATTGGTTTAGTTTACAATTTTTTTTCCAACAGTTTGGATCCTGATCAGACGCCGCGTAATGCGACGTCTGACCAGGATCCAAACTGTTTGACACTCGTTTCAATATTTCTTAATTCAAAATACCTAAAAATTGATTTTTAGAAATAGAAGCAAACGACAGTTGTTAATTTTGATGACGTCATGGCAGTGAATGGGGTTAAACGTGCAAAAATAATCAAAGGACTCTTCGTATGCCATTCGGTTAAGAACAATTTATGCCTTCCATTTTAATGAAAATAAAACGAAACACAATGCAAACTCAATTTAAGGAAAATTAAAATAATGAAATTTGATAAATTCTGATAAATTACCTTGAGTCCAGTAACAAACAATTTACAGACTTATCAGTTTCATTATTGTCTCGAGTCTTATATGGTTTAAAACTAAATTGTTATTGAAATGATTATTTTAGCATAATTATAAAAGCGTTTATTGAGAAAAAGAAGAACGCCGTTTCCCCGTTAGCACGTTAAACGCGTTTATTGGAAAAGAATAACGTTTTCTCCACTGTACCCTAAGTACAAAAGCAGTGTTTGCAAAAAGTTTGAACGCCGCGTATGATCAGAATCCAAAATGTGTGACATTCATTTCATTATTTCTTAAGTCAAAATACCTCAAATTTGAATTTAAGAAATAAAAGCAGCCGACAATTGTTTAGAATGGATGACGTCATGACAGTTAAGATGTTAACGGTTTTTAATATGAATGACTTTATATTTTACAGGTGAATTTATGGATTTTGGAATGGACTTTGGCAATGACTTTCTTCTGTGGTGTGGGATTGGCATTCCGTGCAGTCAATTCTTCTTTTACAACGCAATGTTTGGTGAATGACTCCTTAAACACGTAAGTGAACACACAAGAGATACA
Source organism: Gari tellinella (assembly GCA_922989275.2). Taxonomy (NCBI): domain Eukaryota; kingdom Metazoa; phylum Mollusca; class Bivalvia; order Cardiida; family Psammobiidae; genus Gari; species Gari tellinella. Next base: position 6,418,404 of record OV277870.1, on the reverse strand, counting down.
GTGGAGAAAACGTTATTCTTTCCCGTTTAAACGCAAACGAAACGCAAACGCATAGAAATAAAATGGTGAAAAAAAATAACTTTTCGACAATCCTGACTTTTCATTTTAACCTGAGTGGCAAACAGTTTGGAGCCTGATCAGACGCCGGGTTACCCGGCGTCTGATCTGGCTCTAAACGGTTTGCAGTGGAAATAAACGTTTTAGCTTAAACGCGTTTATGGGGAAAGAATAACAGATTCTCCACTGTACTTCTACTTCTATAACAATTAACGGCCGTCGTCATCTTGATGACTTTTCTGCCGTATTGGGTGTGCGCATTCAGGCCGATAAATTTACAAAAAACAGCCAAAAATGCTAAAAAAATAATAATTTTCATTTAAACTGTCAGACGAGCCTTGAATGCACCAAGGTGTTGTTGTTGTTGTTGTTGTTGAAATAGGGTTTTAAGTCGCTTTAACAGTACTTCAGCCATATCGCGACTTCAGGAGACAAATTGCCAAATCAACACCTCATTTACGTCGATGAGGTATTGATGTAGACATTTGAACCTTGACCAGAATACCAGAGTTACACATATTCTGGATTTTAACCTTTTCAGTTCTTTGACTGACCTACAAGTACATCACTTTATGATGGATTTATCCATCAATCGAATCACTGAAACTGTTTTGGCAGCCTTCTATACTTATTACACCAGGCTATAGCAAACGCAAACGAAACGCAACAGCATAAAAATAAAATGTAGAAAAATGGCAACTTATTAACAATTCTTACTTTCCATTTTAATTTGAGTCGCAAACAGTTTGGAGCCTGATCAGACACCGGGTTTCCCGGATCTGGCTCCAAACTGTTTGCAATGAAAATAAATAGGCTGTTTACATGTAGTTTAAGTATAAGATTGAGGGGAAAGCAGAAATCATCCAAAGGAGTTTTCTACTTTACTTTCATTCTGTTGAAATGTGCTACTCTTCTAATAAGAAATGGTATCTATAGAAGTCGTACTACAGTGGAGAAAACGTTATTTTCCCCCGTTTAAACGTAAACGAAACGCAAAACACTAAAATGTAGAAAATTACAACCTTTTGTCAATTATAACTATTCTTTTCAATCTAAGCAGCAAACAGTTTGGTGCCTAATCAGACGCCGGGTACAAAGTGAGATTCAATAATGTATGACTTAAACATATATATACGAGTGTCAAAACAGTTTGGGTCCTGATCAGACGCCGCGTTACGCGGCGTGTGATCAGGGTCCGAACTGTTTGCAAATTCGCTTTCAGGCGTCATTAAGAGTGAATGTGTGAAAGTGTTTATAAAACAAATGTTTGTTTACAATTTGGTTGGCTATACCGCAGATCTTAACAATTGTTTTATTTTTATCATCCCCAAAACAATGTTAAAAATTGCAATTTCTATAAAATGTTTCCCAATTTCTTTAATCTGAGTAGCACACATATTGGAGCCTGATCAGACGCCGGGTTGTTTGCAATTCACATAAATGTTTTAGCATAAATGTGTTTAGTCTTCTCCACTGTAACGCTAGATAGAGCAATAATAGTGTCTATACAGTGGAAAATCTGTTATTCTTTCCCAATAAACGCGTTTACGCTAAAACTATTATGTGCAGTGCAAACACTTTGGAGCCAGATCAGACGCCGGGTAACCCGGCGTCTGATCAGGCTCCAAACTGTTTGCCACCAAGATAAACAAGAATTATCAGAATTGTCAAAAAGTTGTTCTTTTCTACGTTTTAGTGCTTTGCGTTTGCGTACGTTTGCGTTTAAACGGGAAAGAATAACAGATTATCCACTGTAGATAGTGTTGTTCACCATTTTGACTTGCTATACCATTGGCGGGTTACAACTGCCTATAAATAATCTCGTGTTTTTATTTTATATCTTTCTTTTCAGGAAGACCATGTTATAGTCCAATGGACTAATCACCACTCCTTACAGCATTTTATGACATTTATCATGTAGACAACAACAACAGAAGTCGATAATAAATTTTGGAAAATGTTTCACTGACTTTCTTACATGTACCTATCAAACATAACATGCGAAAAAATGTACCTTCTTTTAGGCACTTCTATCAGAGTTACTTCCCCTGACAACTCCGTCACGTCGGCCATGGTGCAATTTGCTGAGCAGAACAGAACAGAACAGAGCAACTTTTATTTCTGACTTGTACATGTGTACATCGTCACACAAAACATAATATACGGAGCGAAATGTTGTCAAATAAAGAAAATCAGCATATTCTAAATTATTTTAATATTTTGCAAATTGTCAAATCACTTCGGAAGTTTATGCAATGTTTTGTTTTGTTTTTGTCCGTGGTTTTACAGTGGCGAAAACGTTATTATTTCCCGTTTAAACGCAAACGTGCGCAAACGCAAAACACTAAAACGTAGAAAAATACAACTTTTGGACACATCTGATAATTCATGTTTATCTTGGTGGCAAACAGTATGGAGCCTGATCAGACGCCGGGTTACCCGGCGTCTGATCTGGCTCCAAACTATTTGCACTGCAAATTATAGTTTTAGCGTAAACGCGTTTATTGGGAAAGAATAATGTTTTTATCATCTGTATTATTACATGGTGTAAACAATAGGCCTAGAGGTTATTTAACTTTGTTGAGAACAACATAGACTTCAATTGGACTCGTGCACAGTACTCTTTAACAATCCATATTTGTATTATTAATTAATTATTGCTGTGTACTCGTACAATTAATGCAGTATTGTACTCAACACTATTCACCCTTTCACTCTCATTGACGTCATAAAGCGCACTTGCAAACAGTTTTGATCCTGATCAGACCACAGGGATTCGACACGATTGATTTTTTAGGGAGAAAACTCGTCAGAAGGTATATATAGATACAAGGGGTACAACTGATTGTCAGAATATCCCCACCCTATTTCGACAAAACCTGGAGTGTCATAAATAATTGATGAAACGACACCCTTTTTGCATTTCTGTTTGGCTAATATAATTCACTTCTATAAAACCATAACATAAAGCCAACTGTAAGCATGCACGTTCAACAGTAACTGCGTCTACTCACTGAAATCACCGATTTTCGGAAACTTGGACAGGGGTTCGTTCACAGCCTACACAGCATTGGTACGTGTGTGTCACGTGTTTGTGTGCAGTGGAGAACGCTTCATTATTTCCCGTTTTTAAACGAAATGCAAACGCAGGGCTGCCATTTCTCCGGATTTTTCAGAAATCTTCGGATTTTTATTCGAACAGAAGTAAACTTAAAGCAAGTTGAACGTAAAGCAGAATGCGCCTTAAGGCGCATTCTGCTTTACTTTCAATCTGCTTTAAACATTAAGTGTCTTAAAAACTAGAAACAGACTATGGGTTAAAGATAAAATCAGGAAAATCGGGCTTGAAAAATTGAAAAATTGAAATCTTAGGATTTTTTTATCAACTTATAGCAGGCCTGCAAACGGTGTGCAATATATACATGTAGAAATATATTTTGATATATTAACGATTCATTTCAATCTGAGTGATAAACAGTTTGAAGCCTGATCAGACGCCTGGTTACCCGGCGTCTGATCTGGGTCCAAACTGTTTGCAATAGAAACAAATATTTTATACTGAAAGCGATTAATAAGCTAACAATAGCGTTTTCTCCACTGTAAAATCGGGATGTTTATACAGTGGAGAATCTGTTATTCTTTCCCAATAAACGCGTTTACGCTAAAACTATTATTTGCAGTGCACACAGTTTGGAGCCAGATCAGACGCCGGGTAACCCGGCGGCTGATCAGGCTCCAAACTGTTTGCCACCAAGATAAACATGAAATATCAGAATTGTCCAAAAGTTGTTCTTTTGTACGTTTTAGCGTTTTGCGTTTGCGTACGTTTGCGTTTAAATGGGAAAGAATAACAGATTCTCCACTGTAATGGACGTTTACGATATTTAGAAGAATTTCAAAGACATAAATTAAACATGAAATGAAAAAGTCATGTATTTTGTTTTTTAACTGCATTCTGACCTGCCGTTGATGTGGAGAAATAAAGGGAGGAGAGATAGAAAGACAGATAGAAAGAGAGAGAAGATAATTAATCATTTATAGAATACATTCAGAACGGACAGTAATTTCAGAGCTTCGCGATTTTACTGCGCCCCCTTGCAGGTTAATACAAAACGTGCTTCACGTTAGCATCAGCTAAATAAAGTTTTACGCCCCCCCCCCCCCAGTGGTTGTTGATGGTTAATTTATAATTAATTATTAATTGCTACTGACCGTATCAAGGCGGGCTCCTATATTCACTTTACTTTATGTTTGTCTTGCGTGTTGTTTTCTATTTAGTGTGTAGATGAAGGAATGGTATTGCGCGTGTGTGTTTGTGTCTGTGGGTCTGTATAAGTGCGTTTGTATTCCATGCATTATGAGGACTTGAGAGTTGATGCACACCAACAATCCGAGGACTTTTTGCATATTTTTTTGATGACGTCACTATATAACGTTATTGTTTCTAAAGGCGTGAAAACGTCACAGGAATTCCAAAAAAAGGCCTAATGTTTTAAAAAATAGTTTAAAATCGTTGGTGTTATTAGAAAAAGAATATGTCACTCGCCAAGACTCGCTAAATAACATTTAATCCTAGACTCGGTTGAGATCAGTTTGTCTCATACATTGAGCCGATTTGTGCCTGAACAGTGTATAAAGGACTTCTGGGATCATCCTCCACCTGTTATTAGCTGGACATCGCGATATGACTGAACTACTGTTAAAAGCGACGTTAAACCATAACAAATCAAATTAAATCAAATCATACATCGACTTATGACAGATCCCATAATTATGTTTCCCATTCGAGAAGAGCCGATATAAAACATTTTAGAGTTGGTTCGGTCAACAAAACCCACCTTCTCGGTCCGCGCATGCTCACTGAGAGGCAATTTTTACCGCTTCTTCCGTATACAGGAGTTCCAGTCCTAGAAGGTCAATACCTATATCAATTGACGATGCTTAGTAATGTTTCTTATAATAGGTTAACATATGAATCACTTAGCTTATGACAACGTTATTACGACAATTGCTATTATTACCATTTTACGACCATTACCGTAAACCTGTCAATATCGGCGCAATCGGCGGAATGATCACACGGATTTGTTTATGTTAACCCTTTCCCCCATAGAAGCGCCTTTTAGCGAAATTGATTTATTCCTCCGATGAAGAAAATAGTTCCAATTTAATAAGCTATGAATATATAGAATAGAAAATATTTTCTTTGTTTTAGCACATGGAAGCTTTTAAACTGGCTGAAAGTAAAGCAGAATGCTTCACTTTCAACCTGCTTTAAGAGGTCAACTGTCTTCAATACTAGACATAGACTCTCAGATAGGGTTAACCACCGGTTCCCGGTTTCGAAATCAAGCTTTAAACTTGAAGTGGGTTGAAAGTAAAAGCATTATGCTTTACTTTCAGCCAACTCTAAGCTTCAGTCAAATATAGCGGAACTTGAACTATGCAGCAATTGGTATAGAATCAAACAGTTACACATATAATTTTGACATAGGTATATAACGGACATCTTTGATTTGCAACTCTGTACTAATGTACTTGTTACTTATTGTATTAATATATTGTGGGCCGGTTGCCTTTAGTTACAATAGAATATCTTGTATATTGTAACACTTCAGTGCAGAAGACGTTATTCTCTCCCTTTTACCATTTCACTCTCGATAACGTCATAAAGCGCATTTGCAAACAATTTTGATCCTGATCAGACGCCGCGTCACGCGGCGTTTGATCAGGATCAAAACCGTTTGCTACTTGTTTTGAAATAACGTCAGTCAAAATGCCTTTAAATCTAAGTATGAAACGTAATATTGCAGACAGCAATATTGGAGCAGACGAGAATACTAAATTGATATGGCGGCGAAGGGGTTAAAACCTCACGATAAATTTTATAATGAAATAGTTAAAACGCAAACGCATTACCATAAAAAAAATTTTTTTTTTACATTTCTGACTATTTATTTTAATCTGAGTGACAAACAGTTTTGAACCTGATAAGCTCTTGTCTGACCTGGCTCTAAACTATTTGAATTGGACTCAAGCATTTCAGTGCAATTTTTAGGTATTTACATGTATTAGAAAGAATAACGTCGTCTTTAATGTATATGTTAATAGTTATTGGTGTTAACTATTGCAAACAGTTTGGATCAAGATTGAGACGCCGAGAAAGTCGGCGTCGAACGGAATCCTCAAATCTGAGCAATCAAAAGCTTGACTAATACCAAGGTGAAAGTAAAGAAGAGTATACCTAAGGGTGTTTTCTGCTTTATCTAAGGGTGCTTTGAGCGGTTACCTATCGTCAAATCTAGAAATGCAATGGAGTGATGAGTTAAGATTTGTTTTAAAAAATATCTGAAATAATAGAAGTAAAAAACGAAAAAACAAATAATGTATATCCTGATCAGGGCCTGCACTGTTTGCAAACTGTACATTATACTATTGAGCATCTTTATCTCAACTTAACATTTAAATAGAGGATCTTACAAGAGTGATCATTATTTATCATTTAAACAAACGAGTTGACTAAATTAATATGACGCAAGCCTTGGCGAGCGTCATATTACTTTAAGTCAACGAGTTTATTAAAAATGATAAGTAATGTGCACTCATGTAAGATCCTCTAAATAATTGAGGGGCACATTTGAAATATAGATGTTATATAGTATTTAGATATTTGAGGTACATGTACTACTTACAACAGTTTCTCAACCACGCCTATTCAAAACCATGAGTACATTGTAAAAGGTAAAAGTTTTTATCCGTAAAAATCAACCATTGTTTCAGAATTTCTTACAGGATATGGTAGATTGTCCAATGGTTCTGTTCTTACAGTTTTAAGAAAAACAGCTTAAAGCAAGCTGCCAGTAAAACAGAAAGCTTCTGAAGAGATTTCTGTTTTACTGTCACCTTACTTTAAGTAGCCACCTGTCGAAAACACACAATAACTAACACAACCTAGTGGTCGTTATAGAGAGGTTTTACTATATACTCGATACTATCTCAGTGATGAGTACAAATTCTCAAAAGGATTGTGTGTTGAAGTTAATTACGCTTTCTATATTCTAAAAAAGTACAGCGTTCCCTTTCTTCAAAGACACCCAGTGGGAGACAAAGATTATGTGCGTTGTTTGAAGGGGGTCGTTACAGGGAGAGAAAATGGCTTACATTTGCAAACAGCTTGAATCCAGATCAGACGCCGCGTTGCGCGGCGTCTGATCTAGATTCAGGCTGTTTGTCACTCGTCATTAATCTATTTTCTGTCAAAATGTCCATTAAGTCACTTTGATAAAAACAGCAGACGACAAATTTAAGCAGACGATATCGCAGATGTATAAGGGTTAGACATAACTGTCGTGTTTAGCGAACTGCGGCAATGGTCGTTGTTAAATTCTCCCTAATTATTTGATCATGAAAGGGTAAAGCTCAACTAAATATTTTGATGTGGACCAGACTTCAGATACAGCGGAGAATGTGTTATTCTTTCCCAATAAACGCGTTTACGCTAAAACGTTTATTTGCAGTGCGAACAGTTTGGAGCCAGATCAGACGCCGGGTAACCCGGCGTCTGATCAGGCTCCAAACTGTTTGCCACCAAGATAAACATGGATTATCAGAATTGTCCAAAAGTTGTACTTTTCTACGTTTTAGTGCTTTGCGTTTGCGTACGTTTGCGTTTAAACGGGAAAGAAAAACGTTTTCTTTAAGGTATCTCTGTACCTGATCTAAACGGGATTTTTGTACATTTACAATAACAAATACATCAACGAATACTCATTTTAATGCGTCGCGGTGTCTTTAACCCTTTCACTGCCAAACGTTTCGTGAGAATTTTACCCCCTTCACCGTTTTATTGTCGTCTGCTTCAATTTTGTTGTCTGTAATGTCGTTTCAAAGTTAAAAAATAATGCAGTATGAATATAGATTTAAAAAACAAGTGTCAAACAGTTTTGATCCTGTTCAGACGCCGCGTGACGCGGCGTCTGATCAGGATCCAAAATGTTTGCAAACGCGTTTTGACGCGCGATTAAAAGTGCAAAGGTTAAATCTCAAATCTATCAATTATCAATCAATTTCACTTATTATAAGGTTTATGACAGACGAGACGATAAATAAAGTTGGGGAGAGGACGATATTATTCCCTGTTTAACACTTTCATGTTGATGGACAGTACTAACAGTTCCTGCCTCACAGGGTATGTCTTTTTACATGAAAGAGGGAAATATATTCCATTTTTGAAATCCAGAAAAAAGAATACTTTAACATTTGGCAAAACTATGTCAGATAATGATGAAACAAAACTGATAAATGTATCTAAATTTATTTCAATAATTCTTAAACACTGCCGGTGCCCGCCTGGCGTAGAAAACACGATTTAGTTTATGGTATTGCAGTATACGAAAATATTGATTGTCTTTTTGAATTCGTAGTTGTATGATATGTTAAGTTTTGAGGCGCCTTTTTGACCTTTGGCATGCTATGAGTGACTTTGTGGTAACCTTTGCAAACAGTTTAGACCCAGATAAGACGCCAAGTAACTCGGTGTCTCATCAGAATCAAAACTGTTTGACACGTTGCTAGTAGTTCCTGCGATAATGTCTGATTAGCATGCTAAATGTTAAAAAATAGGCCGTATTTCATTTCATTCCAACACAGCCTGGTTATTATGTTTTGTTTATTGTGTTTTTGTACCTCATGTTACATATTTTACATGTACTGAGAGCAACAATAAAACTGTTAATATAAAACTGCTGTAAATTCTGTTACAATTTGTTCAATTTTCATTTATCTAAAATACGACGTTAGGGTTACTTCTTATCTAGATCTGTATATCATACGTCCGGATGGGAGTATTTTCGGAAACGAGGACTAGATCTATATACACTAATGCCAGGAGAAACCAATGGACCGTTGCCACGGCATTTTCGTTTGTTTTTTCTATTAGAGCTTTATATTAATATTACAACTGGATGAGTTTCATAACAAAATCGACATGATTTCAGTTCAAACAATCGATGACTAGCAATTGATATCGTTTTTTGGTCAAAACAAGGTTCAGATTTTTATTTTTTTAGATATGAAGAGCCAGACGCGACACCACCATATTTCAATATTCACTTTACAATACTTTTGACTTCATTGACTGAAAAGGAATAGGTGTTGCATGTGGCTCTTCATATTTTATTTTAAGAAAATATTACAAAAAAGCCCTGAAAATAGCCATTTTGCTATTTATATATGATAAAGATCACATTTTTTTCTATTAGTACGAATATTTTTTTTGGAAGTATTACACCTTTTTCGTAAAGATATTAAGTCATATTTTATAATAGTAGTAGGTTTGTGGGAATTAAATGGGATTGTGTTTCGAAAAATTACAAGGTGGAAATACGCAGTTTGTGAATCTAGCTCTTTATTTGCGAGGTTTTTACTTTCACCAACATATTGTCGTCAGCTTCAATATTGTATTCAGCAATATCGTCTTAAAGTAAAACTTAAGGCAGTATGAATAACGTAATTTCAAAACAAGTAGCAAACAGTTTTGATCCTGATCAGACGCCGTGCGCTTTATGTAGTCATTTAGAGTAAAAGGGTTAAACGAACCGAAATGCAAACACAATGTTATAAAATGGAGATTTTTTTTTTGGGGGGGGGGATGTAATAGGGTTTGCGATTTCTTTTTATTTGAGTAACAACAATTCGGAGCCTGATCAGACTCAGGGTTACATGGCGTCTGTTCAGGCTCTACACTGTTTGCAATGGATTTTTTAGCACAAAAACGCGTTTATTGGGAAAGAATACATGTATCGTATTTCGTCACTGTAGCATGTAAGGTTCTAGTAATAATGCCGGAAGAATATCTCCTATCTATTACACAGTTGTTATTTCCAAGAGAGGCTCTGGATACTATTACATATCATAATACAATATGCCTATAAAATAGCCATTAATATAACACGTCTTCGCTATTCTATTAGTTAACACACGTTTGCCGTCATTGCGCAAAGGCCCCGTCTGTGCTGCGACGTATGACGTCACCTTGCGGAGCGATTGCTGCAATTTTACGCTGCATCGGTCTAACAATCAGTAACACTTTATGTCCATAACATTCCCGCGTGAATCGTGATAGATCATAACATTAATATCCATACTACCCAAACCATCATCCGCTCAATAATGTACCGTCTACAAACACGTTCTTAAACATAAATTTATATCTCAAAGTGTTACTAAGTAACAAAAAACCCGAATTCAAATAGTTCGGATCCTGATCAGACGCCGGGTTTCCCGGCGTCTGATCAGGACCCAAACTGTTTGCAAATGTCAATGTTATCAATTGACGACAGTGTAAAGGTTAATGATATTCGGCAAAAGGTCACGCTACCAAAATACATAGCAAGACGGCATGGAAAGCCGCATCTACTGGGTCGGTCATCCGGGCATCTCGGCTGTAAACCATACAGTCATCAATACAATATGCAGATTGTATGCGCTAATCAGTTATTGCCCATATATCGTTATATTATCGATATTTTATTACCCCTGGTCACTTTATAAGTAGTAAATTGATTCTATGGTAGCATCATTCTGGTTTGAGACACTGCCTAGTTGGCTGTAACCGAAATTGTTTGTTGAGAAACGATAGTGAAATGGAATCCCTCGTGTCTTTGATTGTATATGTTATAACAATATATGGGAGTTTACAAGAAGTCGCAGGTAAGTGTGGAGTTTATATTCTAGATCTAATAGGTGTATGGTATAGTGAATAAGACGTTATTCTTTCCAAATAAATACTTTTTTACTCTAAAACTGTTATTTCCATTGCAAATAGTTTGGAGTCAGATCAGTCGCCGGGTAACCCGGTGTCTGTTCATTTTCCAAATTGTTTGCCAAGCTGATATATAGTCCTAATTGTAAAAAACATGTAAATTTCTACTTTCATTGCAATGCGTTTGCGTTGCATTTCTTTTTAAAACGGGAACGAATAATGTTCTATCTGCAACTATTATACACTGTAGAAAATGTTAATATTGTCCGGTTTAAACGAGACTAAACGCAAATGCAAATTGTGTGAAAAATAATATATAGTTTTTCGGAAATATTGACTCATTTTAGTATGAAATGCAACCAGTTTTTACATGTAGCCTGACCGGACTCCATGTTACATGTACCTGCAGGGCTGCCATTTCTCAGGATTTTTCCTAAATCTTCGGATTTTTTTCTAGAACATGGTAGCTTAAAGCAGGCTGAACGTAAAGCAGAAGCCTGCTTTAAGTAGTCAAGTGTCAACAAAACTAAAAACAGGCTATGGGGTAAAGGTACGATTCGTAAATTCGCAATTGTAAAAATGCAAATTTCGAAATCTTAGGATTTTTTATATCCACTTATGGAAGCCATGTACCTGGCGTCATATCAGGTCCAACACAGATTGCTATTCAAATAACAAATACAAAAAGCTGCCATTTTCTAAAATCTTGTTGCAATATGATTGCGTTTCGTTTCGTTTAACTGGAATAGATATCGACTTCATTATTGTGCGTACCAGAAATAGTGAAACACGATGTTTAACCCTTTCACTGACAAATCTTTCGTGTTATTTTTACCCCTTCACCGTTCATTGTCGTCTGCTTTTATTTTCTTGTTTGCAAGATCGTTTCAAAGTAAGATTCAATGTATTATGACTTAAAATATATAGATACGTGTGTCAAACAGTTTGGATCCTGATCAGACACCGCGTTACGACCCCATCACCGTTTCATTGTCGTCTGCTTTTATTTTGTTGTTTGCAAGATCGTTTCAAAAGTAAGATTCAATGTATTATAACTTAAAATATATAGATACGTGTGTCAAACAGTTTGGATCCTGATCAGACACCGCGTTACGCGGCGTCTGATCAGGGTCCAAACGGTTTGCGAACGCGCTTTATGTATGACATCAAAGAGAGTAAAATGGTTAAATCACGTGTACTATTAGATCTACTCTTTGTTTTCCAATTCCGACAAAATAAAGACGTATTTATGGGGTAATAGATGAAGATGTTCAAAGCATATACCATTACTAAGAAATGCATTTTATAATGTAGTATGCTCTACAATTTAAACAAAGTACTTGTGAAGCCAGTGTACAGTGGAGAAAACGTTATTATTTCCTGTTTAAACGCAAACGTACGCAAACGCAAAGCACTAAAACGTAGAAAAATACAACTTTTGGAAATATCTGATAATTCATGTTTATCTTGGTGGAAAACAGTATGGAGCCTGATCAGACGCCGGGTTACCCGGCGTCTGATCTGGCTCCAAACTGTTTGCGCTGGAAATAATAGTTTAAGCGTAAACGCGTTTATTGGGAAAGAATAACGTTTTCTCCACTGTACATGGAACTATTGCAATCTGAAGGGCAACAATTCCAATATCGTGAAATGATGCAATCTCAACCTCATGTAAAGTTTCTGCAGTTCAACATTAACCTCCGGCCATAATATTCAAGTGGACCGATGACAACATTTTTTAAAAAGAATAATAATAACGTTTATTCTATCCTGAGTGAAAATCATGTGGAACATGATCAGACGCCGGTTTACCTGGTATCTGATCTATCTTCAAACTGTTTGTAAGTTTGTATAGCCGAAGATGACCAGTAGTCAGTGCTCTGAGGAAGGACATAGACATGTCCGAAACTGTCAGGTAAATGAATATCTTGGTTGAGTCAAAAGAAATAATATCTACACATTGAATTCACCAACCAGATGAACTCTTTCAAGGATGTTTGTAAGGGAGATTATAGTTTTAGGTGGAAATAGTAACGACCTCTCCATTATTATATGGTAGCATGGACATTTTGACAATTTGCACGCGCTACACACATATAATATATATATGTCACAAATCTGTTCTCACAGTCACCATGAAAGCTGGTATCTAATAGTGTACAATGAAGAAAACGTTATAATATCTCATTTTAAACAAACGTAAACGCAATGCACTTAAATGGACAAAGTTGCAATTTCTTGAAACTGTATACGACTCTTGTAAATCCGAGTGGTAAACAGATTGGGGCTTGATCAGACGCCGGGTTATCCGGCGTCTGATCAGGCTCCAAATAGCTTGTCACACAGATTTGAATGAGTCTTCAAGAGCTTCAGCTAATTGTCATTTTTCGACATTTTAGTGTATTTCGTTTGCGTTTCGTTGCGATTAAACGGGAAAGAATAACGTTTTCCACTTTTTACGTCACTAATGACGTCAAAGTTACGTCATTTCCTTTATATCGCTGCATCACTGGTACCGTTATAAAAATGTTTCTCTTACTTTTACAGGACAAGGTTGGTGGAGACGTGATGATCAATTTGATGACAGAGGTGATGATAATAGATGGGGTAATAACCGTTGGCCGGTAGCTACAAACCAATGGAACAACCAAAGAAATACCGGATGGGGGAATACCAATCTCTGGAACAGCAATGACGACAACGATGACTGGAACAGCCGGAACAGATGGAATCAGAACAGATGGAATCAGAATAGAGTAACCAATAACAGATGGAATAGAAACAGATGGGATAGCGATGATGACGATGATGATAACAGACGAGGATGGAATACTAATAACAGATTGAGGAGCAATGATGATGATGACTGGAGACGGAATAACAGACGGAATAACAATAACAACAGATGGGGTAACAGATGGGGTTCGGATGATTCTGATGATGAAGACGACAACAGATGGGGGAATAGAAACGTGTGGAATAGAAACACCAACGCCTGGAATACGCGCAGACAACAGCCACAGAATAACAACAATTTCTTTGGGTTTTCCCAGTGGGGCGGAGGGCAAGCTGCTACTAGAGGGGTTCAGGGTAGAAACAATCTTGCTATGGCAAGATGGTGGGACGATTAATCTTAATCGATTCTTACAGTGGAGAAAACGTTATTCTTTCCCAATAAACGCGTTTACGCTAAAACTATTATTTGCAGTGCAAACAGTTTGAAGCCAGATCAGACGCCGGGTTACCCGGCGTCTGATCAGGCTCCTAACTGTTTGCCAACAAGATAAACATGAATTATCAGAATTGTCCAAAAGTTGTACTTTTCTACGTTTTAGTGCTTTGCGTTTGCGTACGTTTGCGTTTAAACGGGAAAGAATAACAGATTCTCCACTGTAGTAGGACACTGTGTTTGTTAGAATAGTTACAAAGTGTTTAACCCATTACACCATAAATAGGCCTTTTTTACGCTTTAATTCATTCCTCTTCTGAAGAAAACAGTCTCACTTTATGCAGTCATGAATATGCACCAACAGCACTATTGTCTATACATTGTATCCCAGCAGGGAAACTTGAAACAGACTTAGAAGAAAGCAGAATGTTCCTTTATGCACATTCTTCTTTACTTTCAACCTGCTATGTAGGGAAGCCTTCCAGCTGGCTTGCGGAAGGTCGGTGGTTCTACCCAGTTGCCAATTTGTGCCTGAAACAGTACATAAAGGACTTCTGGGATCTTCCTCCACCTGTAATTAGCTGGACGTCGCGATATGACTGAAATACTGTTGAAAGCGATGTAAAATCAAAACTAATCAAATCAAAATCAAATTCAACCAGTGGTCACCAGTTATCTGTCACACGGCTATGGCGTAATGGGTTTATGTTGAGTGTTTAAATATTTACGGAATATGCAGAACGGTTAATCCAGAATCTACTGTAGTTTTCCGTTACATGTATATATATGTACAATGGAGAAGGCGTTATTCTTACCAATACACGCGTTCATTCGTTAGGTTCATTGTAAACAGTTTGGACCCACGTCAGACGCTATGTAACCCGGCGTCTGATTAGACCAACATGTTTACCACCCAGATTAAGACGTATCGCCTGAAAACCTGTTATTTTCTAAAGTTCATTTCATTAGCTATACATTGAGCTTGCTTTTATTTTCAATTGAACTGAAAACAATAACGTCTATTCCACAGTATATAAGTTATTTATTGCTAGTATAGAATACGTCTATTTATTGCAGTTGTTTGTTGCAAATATAGAATATGTAAAAAAAAAACCAGACACATCGAACCGTTTAACCATTTACCCCCATAGAAGCGTCATTTAGCTAGGATTTAACTATAGAAGTATTAAACTGAGTGTCAAACTATTTGGATCCTGATCAGACGCCGCGTTACGCAGTGTCTCGTCGGGATCCAAACTGTAGTTATCATTGTAGCCGGGGTAACGATATGAATGCTATCGTGTGTTTTTAGTTAAAACCATGCCCGGGACCTACGAAATATCAGTATAGGATCAATTTAGGTCTAGATCTGAGGCTCGAAAGGTCGTACGCCAAAACCGGTCGTACGTCAAATCTTTAAAATACATGTCATTTCTGATTTCTCCATCTAATCCTGCCTTGTGACATCTTTTTGTTCAAGACGATTCCAAAAAGATGTCACAAGACAGGATTAGATGGAGAAATAAAAAAACTTGAGAAGTTTAGAATCTGACTTACTTGTCGTGTTACATTTCGTAAGACGGGCACCAGACGCCTCTGAGCTTAGAAAGAAGTGTTTTCATGTAAAACACGTACATGTAATCTAATAAATTGTTACAATGTTGAGTATATGAAGTATTATTCTCAAAAAATGTGCAATACATTTTTTAATGTTGTTAAAACATCGATAATAAAAAAATGATGGAGAAAATTTGTTATTTCTTTTGTTTTTGTAAAATCATTCGATAATTAGAGTAAACGTCAGTCTTTCTCAATGAAATTTAACGTACAGTCGAACTTCGATATCTCGAACTTGCCTAACTCGAACTTTCCAATATGTCGACACATGAACTTTATTATTTCATTCTCGGAAACCTTATTCGATACCCGATCTTGGAATGGAGAAAAAATCCTTTTGTTCACAATAATATTGTCACAGATTTCCCTTTCTCATACATGTATGTCATGATAATGATCTGAGAAATAATAGTTATTGTTGTTGTTGTTGTTGGTTATGTCGAATATGTCCGTATTTCAAAGTTAAAAAGTGGCTAAGCCACGTTTTAACTTAGAAATACGGGTATGTTCGACTTAATCGAGTTCGAGATATCGAAGTTCGACTGTAATTGTCCTAAAAGATACATTGTCATTGCTACTATAGCATGGAGTCAGATAAGACCCTAAACTGTTTGTATTTCAAATAAAAATGAATCGCTTTTATTTGGTTTATCTATTTTTTATTTACTAAATGTTTGTGTTTACTAAAATGTGAAAAATGGCTAGTATAGTTTATGACAATGTTGATTGTTTTTTAAAATCTTGAGTGAAAACAGTTTGGTTACGGGTAAGACGCAGGTATAACTTACCTGCATTAGGCAGACGGTGTCCATCATACCAAAGTTTATTGGAATTAACCCTTTCCTCCCTTAAACTTCAAATGGACAAATTCTAGCTTTCAATTTAGTCTAGTACATTTTGACATTTTAGGGTTGATTTTTACAATATATGTCAAAATGACAAATAGTGTAGACCCGGATCAGAGGGCTCCTTAAGGAGCCCTCTGATCAGGGTTTACACTGTTTGCATAAGACATGTGTACGCCTTACATGTACGCTGATTGCAAATGACGCATATATGCGTGACTAGGGTTCAAAGAGTTAAGGCATCCCGAGTACATTATTATTCAATGTGGATGTATACTATAATCCGCTAGTATACGAAGTGTTTCTTGGTATCGCTATATAAAACAAACAAAATAGAGTATTTTTCAATTTGCTAGAAACAAACATAAGGATGGATACATATTCTACAAAGACATAAGTAATGTACAATAAAATCTCGTACTTAGTCGAGAAAATCTCGTATTTTGACGTACTGGTCACGTGATTGTTTGCGTCAAAATTGCGTCAACATCCGCCAACACTCAACGTTCTCCTCGCTTAGCGAAAACCTCCTCTGTGAAGTACGTGTTACTGTATCTAAAAAAGACATAAACTGTTTCACTCAAACGAAATAAAACACCGATGAGTTCATTAAAGAAAGCGATGGCCATCGATTGCAATTTTGGCCACCTATCTGAAATACTGCGGAGAAAATGTTATCTTTCCGTTAAAACGCAAACGCTTTGCAATGACATATAAAAAATGACAACTTTTTGACAAATCTGACAACCATTTTTAATCTGAGTGACAAACAGTTTAGAGCCTGATCAGACGCCGGTTTACCCGGCGTCTGATCTGGCTCCAAACTTTTTGCAATGAAAGTAATAGTTTAAGCGTAAAATCGGGGTTATTTGGAAAGAAAATGTTTTCTCTACTGTACTATGCACGCTGCTGACGGGACACAACTGCTAACCTAAACAACAAACAATGGTTATTGAACACGCTACACATGTACTACAGTCGGGACGTGTTATTCTCCACTGCAATGTCTTTGTTAGACGTCAAATGGCGCTCATTCGGGGATAAAGGTTGGGAACACCTAAAGAGATCGGGCCAATGTCAGGGCTGCCATTTCTCCGGATTTTTCCGAAATCTTCGGATTTTTATTCCAACAGGTGGAAGCTTAAAACAGGCTGAAAGTAAAGCAGAATTACTTTCAACCTGCTTTAAGCATCACATGTCTTAAAAACTAGAAACAGACTATGATTTAAAGGTATAATCCGGAAATTCGGACTTGAGAAATTGAAAAATTTGAAATTTTAGGATTTTTGTTATCAACTTATGGAAGGCCTGCAATGTTGGTCCATATTAGAACACTACATTTTGGTCCGATCTTACTTGAGGTACTCAACCTTAAGCAAGTAAGAACAATGTCTCACTCATTTACCCCTTAACTGCAATGACGTCATCAATTTTAAACAATTTTGATCTGCTATTATTTCTACAATTAAATATTTGCTATTTAGGCTTAAGAAAAAATGAAATGAATGTCAACATTTTGCATCCGGGCTCCAAGGTTAAAAAGCGTTTGAGCTGAGTCTGAGTGTGTTCTCAAGCATTTGATTGGTCAGATTGAGCCTAGGCTCAAATCGGACCAATCAACTGCTTGAGAACGACTTTAGACTCAACTGAAAAGCTTTATAACCTTGGACCCTTGTCAGACGCCATGCTAGAAAGCGTCTGATCAGGATACAAACTGTTTGCAAATAACTATTGTAGATCAACAAGGCAGTGAATGAATAAACAAGATTAATCGCTTATCATTTTTCTTTTAAACGAAATGATAAACACTGTTAGACGTACAGGGGAGTAAACGTTATTCTTTCCCAATATATGCGTTACGCTAAAATTATTATTTCCATTGCATCGATATGGAGCCAAACTGTTTGCCATTTTTTTTTGCGTTTCGTTTGCGTTTAAACGGGAAAGTATAACGTCGTCTCCCCTGTAATAGAATAACATTCAAACACGACATGTACATGAACTTGAAAACACTTTCAATTTGTACAATCGTTTCTAACAACTACAGAAAAAGTATATATACCACCCACAAGACATGTCTTATATAGAAAACACCCCAATATCTGGATAAACTCTTGATATACCGGTATATAACACCCCACCTTCAATTTTTATTGAAAATGATAAAAATCATCTTAAACACATAGCAAATAAGTATTAAAAATCACAACTCACAGTGGAGAAGACGTGATTATTTCCCAATTAACCCTTTACCCCATAGAAGCGACTTTTAGCGAATATGATTTATACCTCCACTGAAGAAAATAGTTCCAATTTAATCAGTCATGAATATATATTATAGGGAACTTTTTCTATATATTCTAGAACAGGATAGCTTAAAGCAGGCTGAAAGTAAAGCAGAATGCGCATTAAGCGCATTCTGCTTTACTTTCAACCTGCTTTAAGTAGTAACCTATTTTCAAAACTAGAACTAGGCTATCAGGTAAAGGGTTAACGCGTTTGAGCTTTAAAAAATTCCATTGAAAACAGTTTTGAGCTAGATTTTCAACATTATTTGCCACTTAGATTGATAACAATCATCAATGGTTAAAACCTAGTTATTTTGTACATTTTAATTTATTGTGTTAAGGTGTACGTTTCGTTTAAATAGAAAATACTAAACGTCTTCTCCAATGCACCGTCAGGGCTGCCATTTCTCCGGATTTTTCCTAAATCTTCGGATTTTTTTCTAGTACATTTGTACATGGTAACTTAAAGCAGGCTGAAAGTAAAGCAGACTGCGCCTTAAGCAGCCACATGTCAACAAAGCTAGAAACAGGCGATGGGGATAAGGTACGAATCGTAAAATCGCAATTGAAAAATGCAAATCCGGAAATCTTAGGATTTAACATGTCAACTTATGGCAGCCCTGCACCGTATATGTATACCTTAATATCCTGGGCTACTGGAATGGCAACAGACAGTCTTTCCCTTAGCATTACAACCTAGATCAAACTCCCATCCTCCAGGACATTCACTGTATAAGAAATCCCAAGGACCATGGCCCCATATTGCCCTTTTCTGACGTTCAACTCCTTCAAATTCCTGATTCCTTCGTCGCGCCTTCCATCTCTAAAATGGATTCAGCAACAGCAATAATATTTAATAATATTGATACAGTGGAGAAAACGTTATTCTTTCCCAATAAACGTATTTACACTAACTATTATTTCCAGTACAAATAGTTTGGAGCCAGATCAGACGCCGGTTAACCCGGCATCTGATCAGGTTCCAAACTGTTTGGCGCTCAGGCTTATATCAATAGTCAGATATGTCAAAAAGTTGTAATTTTCTACATTTTAGTGAATTGCGCTTGCGTTTCGTCTGCGTTAAGGGGGTAGGTGCACCTTGGTAAAGTAAATACCAAATTCTTCAAACTTTGCATACTGATAGTAAAATTAGTTTCTATGACAAAACTGGTGAAAAAAGTGGGGGTACCGGACCTTTCTTTTTCACAATTTGAGATTTTTCAAGGCTACCCCCCTAAAATTGAAGCTTCATAAAAACTCCTACTTTTTTGTACTACAGTTTTTCAATCTTTATTTAAACAATCTATTTGTACCAAAAGTATCCTAATTTATATTACCATAGTAAGAATAAACCCTGAAAATAATTTTTTTTCAAGATCCAAAATAAAAATATGTGATTTCACCAGAAAGGAGTAAAATTTACCCCACCCACTTTTTTATAATGGGAGAATAAGGCACTGTGAAAATTGCCCTACAAATTGTAGCAAACTAAATACCAAATTTTTTATTTGTTGTTTTTAGCCTTGCAAACAAAACGTTTTAGTGAAATAGCAAATAAAAACACAGGGTCTCGTACCTTTTAAAAAAGATATAGATCATTTTATCAAAAAAATCCATTTTTTCTCATTTTTTCAATTTTTTGTGTACTTTTACCAAAAATATTTTTTTTCGAAAAAATTTCATTTTATCTATTGAGTTATCTATAATTTATACTAAAACTGTACTACCATGAAAATTTCATGCTTATATTCTGAGAAATTGAAATGAAATCGGATGTAACAAAATACAACCTACCTATGAAAACAGTGTATGCTGTTAACTACGAATATGACATAAAACTTAAAAAGTCCCTTCCGGAACGAAAAACCAATTTTTTCCCGGGAAAATAGTGTTTTATTACTGTATGCATTCACCAAAAATGAGTTCTTACCATTTTTTTGAAAACGAGTTCGTAAAATTTTTCGGAAATTTCATAATGCTCAAAAAGACATCCTTAAACGGGAAAGAATAACGGGTTTTTTTTTCACTGTAATATTAATGATGATTATGATTATGATTATAACAATATTAAATATTGTAATGAGAATAATAATACTAGAAAATGAGGAGAATTTGATTATGATGGTAGTAACCATAATAAGATTAATTTTTATCCTGTTATACATATAACAGATAACCATTTTGATGCGTTTTGTTACTCGCGTTATTAATCTACACGGAGACCACCAGACACTGTTATCCGGCGTCTGACCAATCGTTAAATTGATTGCAATCGGCATTACCGATTAAATAAATAGAAAAATAGATGGATTTTATGAAAAATATATATCACGAAAATGGGTTGTTATCTGGTTAAAAACTGAATAATAACCCATTCGAGTGATATATTTTTCATATCCATCTAAAGGAATTGATTATTCTATTTATCATATACATTTTAATGACGTTTTACAGAGAAAATACACACAATTAATTGTTTACGCGCGACGTAACAAAATATATTGTGACGAGACGTCACAAAAATGATATCGTCACTGCAAAAGTGATTTCATCACTAGTCATGATATCAACTGTGAGCCATATGAAATTTGTCTAACAGAAATCTCTATAATCATCAGCAGGTAGATAATAAATAACGCGACGCCTTCTCGCCTGTTTGTAAACTCAAAAAACGTAAATGAAAATGTTACAAATAGAGGATAATCAATTCCTTTGGATTGATATGAAATATTTATCACGAGAATGGGTTGTAATCTGGTTAAAAAATGAGTCCGCAGGACGAGTTTTTTTAACTAGATAGCAACCCCTTTGAGTGATATAATTTTCATATCCATCCGATGGAATTTATTATTCTATTTATTATATACATTTTAATGACGGTTTACAGAGGAAATACACATAATTAATTTTTTACGCGCGACTTTACAAAATATATTGTGACGTCACGTCACAAAAATAATATCGACACAGCAAAAGTGATATCATCACTAGTAATGAAATCAAATGTGACGCATACGAAATTTATCTTACCGAGAACTTTCAATAAATCATCGACAGGTTATATTGAATCGTTTTTACTTACTAGACCTACCAGCAAACAAGGCGACTGCTATTTCTTCATGATATTTGACATACCTGTCCTTTTCTGCGAGGTTTCTTAAATTTGCCTAGCCGAGGTGCTTTTGTTTTTGGATTTGGATCGTTTGTTGTCGGGCGTGGCGCTCGTGTTGTAGGGCGTGGCGCTCTTGTTGTAGGACGGGGCGCTCTTGTTGTAGGTCGTGGCGCTCGTGTTGTAGGGCGTGGTGCTCTTGTTGTAGGGCGTGGCGCTCTTGTTGTAGGTCGTGGCGCTCGAGTTGTAGGTCGTGGCGCTCGAGTTGTAGGACGTGGCGCTCGAGTTGTCGGGCGTGGTGCCTTTGTGGTTTGCCACACTTTAATGTATATTGGCACTAACTTTGTTGGCGGATTAGTAGGTGGGTAAGTGGGCGGGTAGGTGGGAGGTGGGGTAGGATCTGGCCCTAAGTCAACACTTAAACACTCGCCTCCATCCCGTTCACAATCCGTAATCATTTCTGGAAAATAATGAGATAAGCCTTATACATGTAGTTGAAATTTTTTAACAAATGTAAGGTAAAATCCACAGGAAGTTGGCGCACAACTAGGACCGAATGTAAGAATAAATTAATGAATAGTTGATGAGACGATAGTTTAGTCATAACTTTTTCAAGCAAGAGTCCATAGTTCCAAAGGTTGCTCCCTTGACCTTGTTAACCAAACATGTGAGCACAGTAGAAATGTTCAGTTTATTGTCTTTTTGTCACAATAATGCTTACAAAATGCACCCACATATCCAACAAATACAATTTACAATAATTTCAAGAAGTAAAAAAAAAAACTTTTTCGAAAATCTGATTTTTTTCTTCAAAAAATGTGTTTTTATTTTCATATATATTTGAAAGGAGGTCATGTTGCTTTAATGAAAATACAACCTTACTTTCCATATCTCATTACTTTGTCAAATATTGATAGATTTTGACATTGATGGCTTATTATTTGAAGGCAAATCTGTTCTCTAAACAGATAAACAGTCCTCAATACCATTATTAACCAATTTAAATGTGAGTTTTGTCAAATTGTACATTGTAAGCAGCACTTAGCTCGTCAATGTTCGTCCACAGCTCGTCATCATTTGTCCACACTGCTTAATAACAAGTTTGTTGATGAACTGATGGTATATTTTCTTGTTGATAAAGATGTAATTCCAAAAACAAAGTTACATTATTTGTCAAAATCGACCAGCATTTGAGAATGTTACGAGAAAGGTTGCATTTTCAATCATGGTAACAGTCTATCCGAAAAAACACAATTTTCCTTTTTGAAAATCTTATTTTAATCTTTATGAAATTGTTGTAAATGATATTTTATGAGTATATGGGTGTATTTAAACAATTTATAAGTACAGTTTGAGTCATAGAAAACTCCAGAATTACCTATGGTAAAATCTATATGAGTAAATGTACAAAGAGAACACGAGAGTTTTACAGTAGGGGATGGGTATGGTCGTACTAAAGCAGTTATGTTCATTGCAAACAGGCTTCAGACAGATTGCACTGTTTACAAGGCTGGTGAAAAATGTCTGCATTATCAAACATACTCCATAGTTCATGCGATTATGTTTGAGTTTAGTTTCATTTAACCCTTTTCCCCATACAACGGCCTTGTAGCGTATTTAATTTATTCCTCCACAGAAGAAAATAAATCCACTGTACACAATCATGAAAATGGACCTTAAGAAATATGAGGATAATGAACAATATTCTTGTTTTTATCTGATAAAAGTAAAGTTGAACTTCGATATCTCGAACTCGGTTAGGTAGAACATACCCGTAGTCACGTTTTAGCTTTAAAATACGGGTATGTTCGACTTAACTGTGCATGAAATTATGCAATTCAAGCGTCGACAAATCCGATAGTTCGAATAAGGCAAGCTCGAGATATCGAAGTTCGAATGTAATTGATTTTTGGTAACTCTTTATCCCCACAAATACGTATTCATCTATAGTCCGTAATATGCCTTAAAAAGGTATTACTTTACTCTGATTTAGAAGTATTTTACCTGTTTCGAGGCAGGTTGGTGCCTAAAGCAGATCGAATAAAAGCAGAAAGTTCCTAAAGGAGTTTGCCGCTCAACTTTCCATCTGCTCTTCAACTTTCCATTTGTTTTATATGCTCAGGGCTGCCATTATTTGAATTTGCAAAATCGTAAAATTTCAAAGTTTTCTATTTTTCAAGCACGATTACTTAAAACAGGTTGAAAGTAAAGGAGAATGTGCCTTAAGGCACATTGCTTTACTTTCAGCCTGCTTTAGCTACCATCTGCTAGGACAAAAAGCAAAAGATTTAAGAAAAATATAATTTGCAGCCCTGTATCCTGAGAACCCACCATTGGGGAAAGGGTTAACCCTTTCCTTCTCAATGAAGCATAAAAATGACCTGGCAAACAATTTGGATCTATATTAGATGCCGCCTAACGCGACGACTAATCTCGATCTAAACTGTTTGACACTCGTATCTAAGTTTTGTTAGTCATACAGCCTTAAAATTAACTGAAACGACATTGCAAACAACAGTATTGAAGCAGATGACTACATGGAGGTGAATGGGTAAAAAACTCACGAAAATATTGGCAGCGACAAGGTTAAGACGATGGAACATTTTGCATATACATAATTTATAACATAACAGACGGCGTGAGCGTTGAATGACGCTCGTTGTTTATTTGTCATATATAACTAGTTGAATAACTCCATATATGCAAATGAGGTACGCCACGACGTCGTTTGCTTATGACGTCCTTAACATTGCGTTCTATGCGTTCAATATCCAACGTCTTCAATCCTTCGTGTCGATTCAATTTATAGATGTTTGGTGTAATTAATCAATATTAGATCTACATGAAAGTGTTTATTAATACATATAATAACATAAATATTATGCTAGTGAATGGGGTTAATTTGGAACAACTTTTCCCCCCGTATAGATCTACTTATTTCGCGCTTAGCATTCACTTGATCTCAAAGGCTGCAATAAATAACTTTTCTAGTTTATGTTACAAAAAGAATATAACGTTCGTGTTAATGATTTATCGGATTTATCATAATCGTCGTTTTAGAAAACGATAAAAAAAGAAACCTCGACAACGCCTCGTTTTTATCGTTTTCTAAAAGACTCGTTGAATTCATCCAATAAATTATGAACACTCATGTAATATCCTGTATATGTATACAACTTATATTAACAAGTTAACAACATAGGTAAGCACAGAGGGATATACGAGTCTCTGTCAATCAAAGCGTTCAAACAAATATCTAGTTACAGCGCCGTATGGAAATACCATTAGCGTTCTTGCGATATCAACGCTATTAATATATTTAACCAAAGTGACGGGTATGCTCGTCATTAATGAATAATATACATGGAAAGAGTACAGTTGTCCGATGCAAACTGTGTAGACCTTGATCAGATCATTTGTAACGTAGCGCCTGCGTGACGATTTATTCTTACCTGTGTGGCAAGCAGTTTGCAATGGAAATATTTGTTTTTGACATAAACATATTGAATGCATTGAAGATTCTCCACTGTACGAACTACTTAAGTGAAAGGGAGGTAACAAAGTAATTGTGTTAAACTAATTAGATAAAACCTGTCATGTGTCGTCTTTCTTTGATTGACAGCGATACAGAACTCACTTTAGTTTTCATGTAGAATTTACGTGTATTAATGGGCATTTATTGTATAACCGAATTATTAGCTCGTGCTTAGGCCAAGATTGGTCTCCGTTCTTGGCCTACAGTGGAGAATACGTTACAATGCCCCCTCCCATACAAATCCCTTTATGATTTTGAGATGTTTACGCCTTCCATGCCATATTGTCGTCTACTTCAATATTCTTGTCAGCAAAATCGTTTCAAAGTTAAATTGATAGCAGTATGACTGAAGAAACGAGTGTCCAACAGTTTGGATTCTAATCAGAGGGCGCGTTAAGATGGCCCTCCGAACATTGATTCCTTCCTTACAACACTGCTTGCCGCGGTTCCCCAAACAGCACAATGGTGTCGAACGATTTCGCTCCTGCAATATCGTCTGCTTAAAATGGCTGTTTGCTGTTTTTTCACATAGTTACTTCTTAGACATTTTGACAGAAGAATTATGAAGACGAGTAAAACAGTTTGAACCCAGATAAGAGGCCGCGATATGTGGAGTATGATCTGGGTTAAAACTGTTTGCAAAAATACTATAATGGCATTAATTTTCCCTCCCTATAACAGCTCCCTCCGAACAACACACACAATGACTGTCTACCTTTGAGTGTTGTTGTAGACAGGGAGAACTGTATTATTTTCACAAAAATGATATCGTTATTGCAAAAGTGATAACATCACTAGTGATGATATCAGCTGTGACACATATGAAATTTATCTAACTGAGAAATCTCTATAAATCATCGATAGGTATACAATAAATAGAGGATAATCAATTCCTTTGGATAGATATGCAAAAAACATCACGGCAATAGGTTGTACTAATCCGCAGGACGAGTTTTTTTAACCAAATAAGTACCCATTCGAGTGATATATTTATTTGGTAATATCCATCCAAAGGAATTTGTTATTATATTTTTCATATACATTTTAATGCTTCTTTTACAGAGAAAGCACACAAAATAAATTGTTTATGCGCGACGTCACAAAATATATCGTGACGTGACGTAAAAAAATGATATCGTCACTGCAAAAGTGATACCATCACTAGTGATGATATCAACTCTGGCGCATATGGAATTTATCTAACTAAGAAACCTCTATGAACCATCGATAGGTACATGTATATATATATATGAATATTGAAAGCCAATAGTTCAAAAAGAAAGAAATTGCACGAGTAATACGCGTTGTCCAAATTTTTAGAATCTTAACGGTAATGTTTTCAAACAATAAGGATTCAGATCTAGACGTCTTATCAAGTTCTAAAATGTTTGACATTTGTACTAATGTTTTGTAAATCTGGAGATATAACTTCTGAATCTAAGCAAAACATAATTAACCCATTTGTGCCAAGCGTCCTATTAAAGGGACACAAGCAAACAGTGTAGACTCTGATCAGACGCCGCATAAAACACTGGTTTGAATTTATTATTTCTCAAGTAAAAGTTGTAACGTTAAAGCGGAAGTCATTTTGGTATTATTGGTAAATAATGTGTGTTTGTGCATTTTTATTCTTACTCATTGATATTTGTTCTTCAAATATGTTTTAGAGTGGTCAACAGCTTTAATAATCCGGTAATATACTGATGCCGAAAACTCCCATCGCCTGGTCAAGATTAAAACTAATTTCGGATACTGGTGTATAAGCAGAATTTCGCAGAATCTGGTGTTTCTGAACAGCCAAAGAGGAACGAAGGATTTGCAAAGGAAATAATTGTAAATTTGAACTGTTAACGATGGCGCTAATCTGAAAGTCTGACGTCGCCGTCCACATTCTTCCGCCGTAGGCGTTATTATTTGTTCTTGCTTTAACCCTTCCCCCCATAGAGAGAAGCGCCTTTTCGCGGAAATGATTTATTCCTCCACTGAAAAAAATAGTTCCAATTTAATCAGCCATGAATATAATAGTATAGGGAATATTTTCTATATTCAAGCACATGGAAGCTTAAAACAGGCTGAACGTACAGCAGAATTCAAGTGTACTCTTCACATGTACACTGTTTGCAACCTGTTTTAAGTGGTCACCTATATTCAATACTATAGAAATAGGCTATTAGGTAATGGGTTGACCCTTTCATGACCAAATGTATCGTGAGGCATTTACAAATGTACCTCTTCACCGCCATATTGTCGTCTGCTTCAATGTCTGTAATATCGTTTCAAAGTTAGATCTAAGGCAGTATAACTGATGAAATTTCAAAAGGATCATGAAAGAGTTAGTCTCGCTTTCGCTCTCTTAACTATAGTATACAGTGGAGAATGTGTTATTCTTTCCCAATAAACGCATTTACGCTTAAACGTTTATTTCCAATGCAAACAGTTTGGAGCCAGATCAGACGCCGGGTACCCGGCGTCTGATCTGGCTCCAAAATGTTTGCCACTCAGATAAAAATGAAATGTAAGAAATATCTTAAAATAGACATTTTCTACGTTTTAGTGTTTTGTGTTTGCGTTTCGGTTTGCGTTTAAACGGGAAAGAATAACGTTTTCTCCACTGTATGACACCATACCGTAGTAATTGCTCCTTGCGTCATGATAGGCATCGTAGCCGAAAAACCCACAAACACGTCCCACCGAACAACAAACTAGAGCTGCTATTGTATAATGTATAGCCCTCATGTTGTTGATCTAACAATACCAATGTCTCTTATGTGACGGTTCCTCGAGGGAAGAACACACACTGCACTGACATTGTTTATGAAACCTACTTTTATATGCTCTAGTTCTAGAGAGTATGTGACCCTCATCTGAAATTTGATAAAATACGCATGACACAACCATACCAATATTTATCAAGATAAAATAAAACCTCTATTTTACGACCACTAAAACGCAGGCTAATTTTCTATATAAAATAACAGTTGACAGCTTAAAGTAAGGTTTCTGTTTTAAGTTCACCTTGCTTTAAGCAATAACCTCTCGTAAATACCTAATAATTAACATATTTAATTGGTCGTAATACAGAGGTGGTCGTTTAAGAGAGTATTTACTGTATGTGCGCGAGTTTATCTAGGTCACCTTGCTGGTGAGTCTGAAGTTGACGAATATCCTGCACGTCTTTTAGGCTTTACTAAAATGGCAACCAGTATAAAGTTTAACCCTTTCCTCCCTGAAACCTCAAATGGACAGTTCTAGTTTTCAATTTAGTCTAGTCCATTTTTGACTTTTAGGATGATTTTTACAATAAATGTCTAAATGACAAACAGTGTAGACTCTGATCAGAGGACTCCTTATGTAGCCCTCTAATCAGGGTCAACACTGTTTGCATATGACAAATGTATTCCTCACATGTACACTGTTTGCAAATGGCGCATATATACGTGACTAGGGCTCAAAGGGTCAAGGGGAGAGCTAAGTACAGCCGTACTTTACAATATCTCGAACTCGCTGAAGTCGTCCTTCAACTACCTGAATTTCTTCTGTTGAAGTTCAATAACAGGAACGTACAGTGGAGAATCCGTTATTCTGACGTCATTCGTGACGTCATACAGTGGAGAAAACGTTATTATTTCCCGTTTAAACGCAAACGTACGCAAACGCAAAGCACTAAAACGTAGAAAAGTACAACTTTTGGACAATTCTGATAATTCATGTTTATCTTGGTGACAAACAGTTTGGAGCCAGATCAGACGCCGGGTTACCCGGTGTCTGATCTGGCTCCAAACTGTTTGCACTGCAAATAATAGTTTTAGGGTAAACGCGTTTATTGGGAAAGAATAACACATTCTCCACTGTATGCTATATTTAAAACCTGACCAGTCACCAGGCTATACCACGTTTTAACTTTGAAATACGGGTAATGAATAAATGAATGATTGAATGAATGAATGAATGAATGGTGTTTTACGGCTCACCGACACGAAAATGTCATCTTTATATAGACAGAGCCGAATAAATAGTGAGAACTTAAATTTAAAACAATATTGACTGCAATATAACGTCAATGTCAGTCCTGATCAACGGGAAATTTAACAAAATATTAATAAAAGATATTCGACATTGTACTGAAATTATATGATATGTTCAAAGTTTATAATATGAATTGATGGTTTAAAAAAGTCAATTACTTTTAGATACATCTACATATTCAAACAGTTCCCGCACGAAATCTGCCTGAAAGAATCTATTGCGAATTAAGTTTAAATAAAGCACAGGCAACTAGAATGTGCTGGATTGTATAAGTTTCAAAACAAAACGAACATTCTGGTTGAACCTCACGTTTCATTAAATATGAATGTGTAATATAAGAATGTCCAATTCTCAATCTAGCTTAAACAACCTCATCCCGGCCAATCGACTGGCATGAGTCCAAACTTTAACCTAATACAGGTTTCATGTTATGGAATTTGTTATAATTTTCCTCGTTCAAAGATTCCTGTTATTATCTTTTTGAATAAATCTAGTTATTTGTGGTTTGATGAAATATTAGTAAGTACATGAAGACTTACACGACATCGAGATAACGGGGTTGATAAATATGCCTTCCTGTGATTTCGAACTATTTCGCTTGAATATGTATACAGTAAGTTACAAGAGTCTTTATCTAACTCCTCGTATTGTTTTGTACCGTATTGTGGCATAAAAAGAGGATCTTGAATGAGTGCTCATTATTTATCATTTTTAATAAACGAGTTGACTAAAATAATATGAAGCGAGCCTTGGCGAGCGTTATATTCATTTTAGTCAACGAGTTTATTAAGAATGATAAATAATGAGCACGAATTTGAGATTCTATTTATCACATAACAATTTTAAGGACCTGTAAAACTAATTAAAGCCGTAGTTTGTAGGCCCTCTGCTATATAGATTTTTCGCCAAAACGTCACGTTGTTTACGTTAACGTCATTGCAAATGACGTCAGTTGGTGCCCTGCTACATACAGCGCTTGTGGACGAATAGGTTGGGCCGGAGTCCAAAAAACGATATTCCACTAGTGGATTACGATATTTACATAATGGCTTTATGCAACTCTCAGACCGCAGGTTATGTGATAAACTAGTTTCGTCCTTCTTCAAATATGAATTGTTTCTGGATATAAATTAATTTAAACAACCGTTTAGCTGTTTTTGGTTTATATTGAAATCATATATTAAAGCATATCACCAGTTTGCGGTGCGCTTTAGGGCGTTGTATTGAGCTCTCGACGTTCTCGGCGGAATAAGGTGATCACACTCTCGTCAAGGCGCTCATCAGATCGGCTGTTCCCGCCGAGACCGTCTCGAGCTGATTACAACGCCCTGTAGCGCGCCGCAAGCTGATCATGCGTACAATTATAACGATTCTTGTGTTAAGCGGATTTTAAATGAAGAAATATTATTACTGCCCAAAATCAAGATACGTGTTGCTCAAAGGAAAATATAGATCTAGGTAATATACAGAAAGCTCTTAAAGAAGCTTTCTGCTTTACTCCTTTTCTTGCACAATACTGGTAACTCTTTCATGGTCAATTTTATCGTGAGATTTTTACCCCTTCACTGCCATGTTGTCGTCTGTTTCAATAATTGTTGTCCTCAATATCGTTTCAAAGTTATATTAAAGGCATTAAATTTTAACGTAATTTCAAAACAAATGGCAAACCGTTTGGATCCTGATCAGACGCCGCGTGACGCGGCGTCTGATCAGTATCCAAACT
Source organism: Gari tellinella (assembly GCA_922989275.2). NCBI lineage: Eukaryota > Metazoa > Mollusca > Bivalvia > Cardiida > Psammobiidae > Gari > Gari tellinella. The sequence goes on along the minus strand of OV277870.1, from coordinate 6,387,273 downwards.
GTTTGCAAACGCGCTTTTTGTCATTGAGAGTGAAAGGATAAAATTGGCCTACAGACTGTTCAAGTGACACCTCAATAAAGGGGTAACTACAGTGTTCCCTCCCTCCAACGGCCCTCCCAACAACGACTCCCTACTTACAAAGACCATTGTCACAGTTCCCTAAACAGGACAATTATGTCCAATCTCTTCACGGCTGCAATGTCGTTTGCTTGACTTTGTCGTCTGCTGTATTTCTCAAAGGTACATAATGGACAGTTTGACAGTATTCAAACTGTTTTCAAATGTAAGCTAATTTTCCTCCCTATAACGACTCCCTCCGAACAACGCACACAATTTGTGTCTCCCGTTGGGTGTCGCTGTAGGGAGGGAGCGCTGTACATACCATAGAGAAGTCCCTCCCAAATAAAACAGGCACTTCATAATGTTAAATAAAACGTATGCCCATTGCAAACAGTTTGGATCAAGATCAGCCGCAGGGTAACCCGGCGTCTGCCTTGGCTCGTTATCGTTTACCATTCAAATAAAAAAGTACATAATTTACAGTCAGATTGTTTCAAACAGCTGTCATTTTCTAGCGTTAGTGCTTACAGTGGAAAAAACGTTATTCTTTCCCAATAAACGCGTTTACGCTAAAACTATTATTTGCAGTACAAACAGTTTGGAGCCAGATCAGGCTCCAAACTGTTTGCTACCAAGATAAACATGAATAATCAGAATTGTCCAAAAGTTGTACTTTTTCTACGTTTTAGTGTTTTGCGTTTGCGTACGTTTGCGTTTAAACGGGAAAGAATAACAGATTCGCCACTGTAGCTTCGTTTACACGGACACGAATAGTGTACCCTCCACTGTATTTAACAAATTACACATGGAAACCATAAATTGAAAAATAGGTGAGAAGGTAATGCATGCATAAAACAACAAATTCCTCACATTACCAGATGGCAAATATTTTAACCGGGGACAAATATCTATGCGTTATTCTTTAACCCTTTACCTGATAGAAGCGCCTTTTAGCGCATTTAAATTTATTCCTCCGCCAAAAAAATAGTTCAAGATTATACAGGCATGAACATGTACAATTAGAAATATTACTTATATACTAGCAAATACTGACTTAAAGCATTATTCAGTCAGATATTGGTAAAGAAAGCCAGACGACAATTTTAAGCAGACGAATTAGAGGCAGTGGGTGTGTTAACCTTTTCCACCATAGAAGCGCCTTTTAGCGCATTAATTAATTCCTCCACAAAGAAAATAGTTCCAATTTATACAATCATAAACATGTACCAAAAGAAATATTTTCTATATCCTAGCAGATAATGGCTTAAAGCAGGCTAAAAGAAAAATTCAGACACATTCTGCTTTACTTTCAACCTGCTTTAAGTGATCACCTGTTTTCAAAACTAAAAACGAGCTATGGGGAAAAGGATTCAAGTATTATGAATAGAAAGTTTCTTTGGGAAGGTTTTGCTGTGTTTTGATACTGTATAAAGCTCCAGTAGGGGGCGTTGTTTTGTTTCGCTGAAAACGATAAGCATGGATAATCAAATGTAAAAAAAGACAGTTTCTTTAAGATCTATATCGATTTCTCTGATCAACCTTCAAATTATTTACAATGAGAATAAATGTTTAAATCTTTCCTCCCTGAAACCTTAAATGGACAATTCTAATTTTCAATCTAGTCTAGTCCAACATGACTTTTTATGGTTGATTTTTACAATATATGTCAAAATGCCAAATAGGTCAAACCCTGATCAGATGGCGTCTAAAGGAGCCATCTGATCAAGGTCTACACTGATGACATAGGACAAATGTACTCTTCAGATATACGCTGTTTGCAAATGACGCATATAACCGTGTCTAGAGTTCAAAGAGTTAAGTGCAAACGCGTTTACTGGTAGAGAATAACGTCCTCTTCTCCGTAAGTAGCATGACCTTAACCCTTTCCTCCCTGAAACCTCAAATGGACAATTCTAGTTTTCAATTTAGTCCAGTCCATTTTTGACATTTATGGTTGATCTTTACAATATATGTCAAAATGACAAACAGTGTGGACCTTGATCAGAGGGCTCCATACGGAGCCCTCTGATCAGGGTCTGTCCTGTTTGCATAGGACAAGTGTATTCCTCACAGGTACAGTGTTTGCAAATGACGCATATATGCGTGACTAGGGTTCAAAGAGTTAAGAGAGATACAGTGGAACCCCTCCAAACCGGAACCTCTACATACCGGAATTCTCTCTAAACCGGACAAAAGATTTGGTCCCGTTTCCAACCCTTCCTTAATTTTTACCAATTACACCATAAGTACGCCTTTTATGTATTTGGTTTATTGCTACATGTATACTGAAGAAAATAGTTTAAACATTCTAACAGATGCATTCTGCTTTACTTTCAACCTGCTTTAAGTGGTCAGCTATCATTCATACCAGAAACAAGCTATTTGGTAATTGGTTAAAACCTCTCTAAACTGGAAACCCCTCTAAAACTTTTTGTTGTCCCCACACATGTCCGGTTTAGAGGGGTTTCACTGGATTAAATTGTATTGTCTAAATGTACAGGTGTGCTTCAACAGTTAATACTAACTGTTGAATAGTTGAAACTAGTCTTTAGTTTTCTCCAATTTGTGAATGTGCAAAACAGTACATGTAATTGACAATATTTGCCGCAGACGAAAATTTCAAAGCAGACGACACGAAAAGCACTAAGTTATGTTCTCATTACGTAACGTCAAAATTAGGTGTGCAGTAAACGATAAATGTCACATTTCACGAAATATTGTATGTAAAAATTACAAACTCTTGTTGCGTGACAAAATGACAAATAAACAACTGGCGACAGTTTCATAAGTCATAATGTTTCTATAGTTAATTAACTTCATTTCTTGTTACAGTTTCTTACATATTGCGACTGTGACAGCACACAAGTATAACTCTAGTAATTTAACCTCCGAAAACCGGAAGTGTCTGAGAACCGGAAGTCTTTTTTTTTTTTTTAAAAACGCGATTTTTACGAATTGTACCTTTAACCGTTTATCCCAATGTCAAGTTCTAGATATGCGATCAGTTAAGGTAGATTTACTAAACTTTCAGCCTGCTTTAGGCTACCTTTCTAGGAAAAAATCCGAAGATTTCGCAGGGCTGCCATAAGTTGATAATAAAAATCCTAAGATTTGAAATTTTCAATTTTTCAGACAAAATTTTACTAACCGTACCATTACCCTATAGTCTTTTTCTTGTTTTGAAGACACATGACTGCTTAAAACATGTTGAAAGTAAAGCAGAATGCGCCTTGAGGCGCATTCTGCTTTACTTTCAATCTGTTTTAACCAACGATCTGCTAGGATAAAAATCCGAATACTTAGGAAAAATCCGGATAAATGGCAGCCCTGTTTTTGGAAAAATCCTGAGATGTGGCATTCCTGGAAGTCTCTGAAAAGGGAAAACTCATCTCATTCCAAAAGATTCTTGTTTGCGAAAACATCCTTTGATTCCCTTAACTTAAAGACATTTCCTCAGTCCATTGATGGACCCCCTTGTTCTCACTAGGTTTGGAAATACAGGTAACACAGTAGTAAAGTGTGCAAAGCCAATGCCATTAATCTCAAGTTGTCTAGAGAGACCCTCACATACTCACACTCACTGGTTTTTTCAATGGGCTTTACTAACCAAACTAACAAATTTAAGGTACAGGCCTCACATGAAACGCTTTGATGAGTATTGGTCAGGCTCAAATCTGACTAATCAAATGCTTTAGAACAAACTCAGACTCAACTCAAACGCTTTATAACTTGGAGTCTGGCGTATTTCATTTAAAAAAAGATGTGTTGCTTTAGGTGTGGGCAACTCAAGGTTATTTGGATCCCGTTTCATAAAACTTCGTACGATAAAAACGGTCGTAAGTCAAAACTTTAAAATACATTTAATTTCTGATTTCCATATCTAATCCTGTCTGCCGACATCTCTTTGGAATCGTCTTTTTAAGAAAATTCCAAAGAAATGTCACAAGACAAAATTATATGGAGAAATATATAAAAATTGAGAATTTTATAATCTGACTTACGACAACATTTGTCGTACGAAGTTTTATGAAACGAGCCCCTTGGTACAAACGTTCTTGGGGCCCGTCTTCCGAAACGTCTTACGACATAATTATATTGCCGTAAGTCAGATTTTCAAATTGCCAATTATTATTTGATTTTCTGTCTAATCCTGTCTTGTGACATCTATTTGGAGTTATCTTAAAAAGATAATTCCAATGACATATAACAAGACAGGATTAGATTAAGAAATCTCTAAGTTAATGTATTTCAAAGTTATAACTTACGACCGTATTTATCGTGCGACGTTTCGTAAACAGTACCGCTGATGTTTTAAGGGGCAAAATCACGTGAGACTATAGTAATAATAATAATAATAACGACTTTATTTCATGTGGATTACATATTTGGTATCAACAAACAAACCAATTTTCAATATGGTCCACAAACAAAATTAACATATATACAACACGAAGGAACACAATTACAAATCAATATTATTTTAAACCTTTGCAAACAGAGTGGACCCTGAAAAGACAGTTCCTGTAGGAGCTCTCCACAGGGACCACTCTGTTTACTTAAAGACTTTTAAAGATTAAGCTGAAAATGTTAATGTATAAGTATCATTCTGAGAATTCAAGATTTGTTATCTATACATGAAGATTGAATAGGTAGAGGCAATATAAAGCCCAAACAAAACGACGATTTAACAAATAGCAAAGATCTAGATCAATGAAATTTCATAACAAACGAGAAGGAATATACTAAAGATACTTCAAACCCTTTACTCCATGGTATATTTCTACTATTGAAGAAAGGTGACCACTTAAACCAGGTTGAAAGTAAACTAAAATGAGCCTAAATGTGCACTCTGTTTTACTTTAAACCCGCTTTAAGCTACCATCTACTAGAGAACATAAAACACTTTTCATGAAACATATCTATGTAGTAAAGGGTTAAAGCAACATGTAGGTTTTGATCAATATCCATATTTCTATCATAACTTATATACATAGAAGCCCTTACAAGTAGCTAAGGCCTTGATCAGTCATTAACCCTTAGCGCATACCATAGTTCATTTGATGGATACTATTCAAACCATTTATTTAAAAGTAGAATACAATGTATTTGAAAACTTAGAATGTTATCTATTACAGAATCATTTCTTCTCCTAGCAAACAATGTATACTCTGATCAGAGAGCTTCATAAGGAAGTATCTCATCTGGGTCTACACTTTCAGCAAAAACTACTATCGACATAATTAGCGGGCTAAAGGTTAATATTGAAACAGCCGATCAGGGGCTCAGCAGCCAAAACAAAGCCTACATGAAACCATCGCAACAATAACCCCTTACCGCACATGGCATAGTTCTAGTTTTGAAGATAGGTGATCACTTAAAGCAGGTTGAAAGTAAAGCAGAATGCGCCTTAAGATGCATTAAACTTTTTCAGCATAGTCCGGCCTTTAGTCGTCTATAGTGACAACAGTTCAAACTGAACACCGATGGTTCGACTATAGTGACGTCATTTGACCAATGAACCTCAGTTCTCATTGGTTCGACAAACGGTGCTCCTTTGCCGACCTTAATGCGCATGCGCATGCGCCAGTTGCCATTTTGCCTGACTAGAGGTTCGAACTATAGTTCCACGTGAACTTGCTCACAAAGACCGTACATGACCACTACTTCATTTTCCTGTATTTATATGAGTGCCTTTTTATACAGTGGAGAATCTGTTATTCTTTCCCGTTTAAACGAAAACGTACGCAAACGCAAAGCACTAAAACGTAGAAAAGAACACTTTTTGGACAATTCTGATAGTTCATGTTTATCTTGGTGGCAAACAGTTTGGAGCCTGATCAGACGCCGGGTTACCCGGCGTCTGATCTGGCTCCAAACTGTTTGCACTGCAAATAATAGTTTTAGCGTAAACGCGTTTATTGGGAAAGAATAACACATTCTCCACTGTATAACACGTGAGTTTATAAATGCGCCCATCAAAACGTTAATGGTATATATTATATAACTTGCTATACAGCTGTAAGAATTAAGTATCCTTAACTGATTCTGTAAGGAAAATATCCTCCGGACAAAGATTCTCTAATTGTCTCAATTCAAAGTCAAGGTCACGGTGATCTGGAACTGTCATACGACACGTTGTCATTCTAATATGTACTCACACACCAAATTTAGTATCCTTAGCTGTTGTGGTACATGTAAAGGCTATAATTATATTAAGCTTGGTATTCACCGAGATACATGCATGGGACGGATGGGCGGACGGTATAACACGCTCACTGTTCAATGACTATATGTCACCAAAAACCATGCTTTTGGGCATAAAAACCTCTGCCTGTAACGTGCAGATGGTTAATGTCAAAACCCGGGTTGACACAGATAGACGATTACCCATAAAGAAATGACAAATTTTATTCCGTAAAATGAAAGAAGTTGCACACTGTTAGCCCCTATAATACGTCATTCAATTGTCGTCTGCGAAATATGTCGTCTGCGGCAATTATTAGAGTTAATGAATCTGCATGAAATCTCAGTAAATAGTATCCGAGTATCAAACTGTTTGGATCCAGATGAGACGCCGAGTTACTCGGCGTCTCATCTGGATCCAAACTGTTTGCAAGTTATCGTAAATTCGATTATAACGCGTATGAAGATTACCCCGATCCTTCCGCTTTACCGTCTGCTTTGAATTGTCGTCTGCAAAAAAATATTCAATTTACGATTCATTTATTTTTCATTTAAAGAAACTAAAGAAAAGTCGTCAAACAGATTGGCGGCGTTTGATCTGGATACAAACTGTTTGCAAATACCAGTCTATTCGTGATCGGCTGGATTAGGATTGAAGCATGTGGTCTGGTTACATGATAAATTATATTTGTCACTATGAACGATACAGAACATTTCTTTCAACAACAGTAGGTATTTCCTTAGTATTGCCCTAAATAAGATAGATAATGGTCAAAAACTGGCTCGAATTGCATACAGTTTTTAACCGGATCAGACAGAGTAACTCGGTGTCTTCGCGGACTTAAAACAGTTTGATACTCAGAATGTAGTAAAACAAATTTTGAAAAATAACTTTTGTACAGTTTATTGAACTGGTTTTATTTTTAAGTTTCAATTTTAGCGTTAAAGGGGCTCGCAACCGGATTTAGCATTAAAAATAGTAATTTGTAAATATATGTCAAATGCTTATATAAATGGGTAAGATTTAGTTTAGGATAATAAATTCTATTAAAAAATGCATTCCAAAAAAAAGAAAAAGAAGAAGCTCTGGTGGGATTCGAACCCGTGACCTTCCATGCGGAGACAAACATGAAAAATGAGGACACGCCTTTACCACCTCGGCTACCAGCGCTCTCTATATATATGGTAGCGAATTAACGTACTTCACTGGTAGCGATCGACAGTACTTTATTCGGCTCGGGTTTATGTCTGAGCCCGTGTAGAGAAGCAACAACAACATCTATACCGTAAGCTAACGCTATAGAAAAACGATGGAATATATCTAAAAAAAACTAAGATTCGGTGACGATTCTTGAGTCTTTTTTTGGACTGATCATATTTTTTTAATTTCAGAAGCCAAATAATGCCACAAATTTGCTTTTATTTGAGTATTTTATTTTATTTTGACAAGTACACCATCCGGTTGCGAGTCCCTTTAACAGAAATACGTATTCTTCATTAAGGATGTGCGACTGTACACAACAAGGGGTTTTGTTCAAGGCGGTCGACTGCTTAACCCATTACACAATAACCTTATTACGTCTTGAAACCCTCATTATTTAGCGAGGTACATGTGTGAAAGATCAATACGACAGCCCGGGACATTGGCATACAGTGTAGAATACATGTACTTTTTCTTTCCCATTTAAACGCAATCGAAACGCAAATGTAAAACATTAAAATGTAGAAAAGGACAACTTTTTGATAATTCTGACATTTTATTCTTATCTGAGTGGCAAACAGTTTAGAGCCTAATCAGACGCCGGGTTACCCGGCGTCTGATCTGGCTCCAAACTTTTTGCATTGGAAATGATAGTTTTAGCGTAAGTTTACGCGTTTATTGGGAAAGAGTAACGTTTTCTCTACTGTATGAGAGTAAATCTATTGTGTTTCAAGAAAGTGGGCAATGACCTATACATTTTTTTCATTTGTGATCTATTAAATATTTTTAGAAACTTAATATCTAAATAGAAATATACCGTCTGCGACGGAATAATGCCATTTTCAAAAACAGTGCCATTTCTAAAATTACGTCTCTAGTTCGAGTATCTATCATTCCAATATGTTGCATGTACAGCCGAGGCTCATAAGTCTTTCCCCAAAATGGCTGCCGCTTTGTTCTCTACTCTAAGCACATGCAAACTTTAAACATCAACCAACTCAAAACGACAACTCCAACTTACCTGAAACTTTCAGTATTTTGAAATAGACCCGTTTTCTCTTAGAATATACCAAATTCTTCTTGAAATACTCTCATAAAGTGGTTGTACACAGGCCTGACTAGCGATCCCAAATGCCAAAAACATGTCTGATAAGCTCATCCTTAATTTTGATATTCACTGCACGCTTGCACAAGTTAGTTTTCAAATATGTCCACACATTTTTTATTATAGTTAAGTCTGGGCTTTAGTCTGATCGAACCATTGTCCGCATATTATCGTTCCTTTACCATTCCTTGGTGAGTCTAGATTTATGCTGAGTAGCATAGTAATCATGGACACTGTCGAGCTTATTTGAGAGCTTTTTAGCAATAAATGGCCACAAATGTGTGTCTAGATATTCAATATATTTCTCGGAATTGATATTACCATCAACTGGTGGCAGGGTTCAAACTCCATCATATGTTTAACAGCCCGTGAACACAACAGATGCTTTACAATATGGGGTGGGGTCGGCATGGTTTTCCGTGGTCTCCCATACCCTCCCACTTCGAATCTTGTTTTCGGAGCTCCCTTACTCTCGAAATCTCTTTACAAAATTTGAAATGGTAGATCTATCGATGTTTACCGATCGTGAACTTTTGTGAGCACCTTGAGAGTCCTTATTTAAATGACGGATAGCGTTTTTTCTGCTAGTGTGTCAATCCCTTGCGTTTCACACTTGATAAGTAACGAAGCAGACGATCGAAGAAAATCAATATTATTTGTTTACAAAAAATGGAGAAGATATCGGTGTAATAATAAAATTCACTGTTTTAAAATTTCAATCTTCCTAGTAACTAAATCGCGGCGCTATTTAAGTTTTTCTAACGCGGCCATATGCGGTACCGGTATCGGCGCCATGTTTTGGGGAAAGACTTATGACCCTCGGCTGTAGATACACAGTTGACAAGACGTTTTTCACCCCGCAAAAAGGTGTTCTAATTCCAATGTGTGTCTATTGGAAATAGTCTGGGCTCTCATACCCAACTTTCAGTCCATTTTGACTGGCTTAATCAAGTGGGTTGTCCCCCTTGCCAAAAAAAACAATAAAATTGAAATCGATCAATTTCCCGGCTGACTGCCATATATAGAATATATAGGGGAATAACTCTAAAACTCATATGTTAAGGTGTTGAATATATCTGACAATATTTTAGCAGTTATAGCTACAAACTTTATTTTTTTCTGTTTCACATGGTGTAAATTTTCATTTTCTATTTTAGTGACTTTTTGCTTCCATTTTTATTTGAAAAAGGTAATAATAATAATAATAATAAAGACTTTATTTAACGAGAGAGCTCATTTGGTAAATACCAATCTTCCATGAGGCCATCAACATATAAACAAGCACACAAAACAAAAGGCATTTTCCTACAAAACAAATAATTAACAACAATATTACAATACCAACCGTGATGCTGCAATTTTCAAGAACAAAAGTATATTTTTAAAGCATCTGAAAGAGTGCACATGCTAAGTGTACACTTGTCCTGTGTAAACATTGAAAACCCAGATCACATGACTCCTAATGAGTCCTTTGGTCAGGGTCTGCACCGTGTGTAACTCATCCTCTGATTAGGTCCCAAACTGTGTACTACTGAAAATTTAAAGAATTTTTAATAGGTCTACATATGAGCCTTGTCATGACAAAGCCTGCCTTACTGCATAGCAGCATTCCACCGTTGTCATCCCAGACTCTGTATCTGAGTTTGGTCTACACTGCCACATATTGTATATAATACAGCTACAGTGCTCCCTCTCTACAACGACTCGCAACGGGAGACATAGATTGTGTTTGTTGTAGGGAGGGAGTCATTATGGAGAGGGGAATTAAGAATTGGCTTACATTTGCAAACAGCTTGAATCGAGATCAGACGCCGCGTAATGCGGCGTCTGATCTGGATTCAAGCTGTTTGTCACTCGTCATTAAGTTGATGTCTGTCTAAATGTCCTTTATGTAACTCTGAGAAAAACAGTAGACGACAAATTTGAGCAGATGACATTGTAGCCGTGAATAGGTTGGACACAATTGTTCTATGATGGAAACTACGACTAGGGTCGCTGTTAGAAGGGAGTCGTTGTTGTGAGGGCTTTTGCAGGGAGTGGGTGCTGTACATCTACATAAAATGCTTTAGATGCATGTGGATGTCAAACAGTGAACAGTTGTTGGCCATAAATAAGTTCCCACCCTGGAAATCTGTCATAAGTGTTTGATGTATTTGAGCTTTTTAAGGTTCACAGGAACCTGTTGAATAACTTAAAATCACTAAAGGTAAATATCTACCAAAATCTGAATTAATTTCCGACCAGACTGAGGGGTGAGATTTCATTTACTTATTTGATTCTGTTGCTAAGCAACTTTAGAACACTAGTGCAAATCCATGACTAGTGTTCTTAATAATATTGCCATGGCAATGTGAACATCACATCACATGCCATCATAACATGCTATCATTTTAAAGAGAAACCGTTAATGATTATTAAATATTAATATATAAACTGCTCTAAGGGCCTTTTTCAAAGAAAATCACATCCAAACACACGCCACATTTTTGTTACTACCATTAAATCAAAGATATTATTTAAAAAGGGCCTTAGAGGTAGAAATATTAGAAATGAGCAGTTTATATATTAATACTATTTTACTTCCCTTTCTGGAATATTGTAATATTTATTGTGTGATTATTAAATATGTGGAACTGTTTGGCTAAATCCAGTCTTAGTAAAATGACAGATATTTACATGTAATAATGAAACTTAACTTCCATGTTTGACGCGTCGGTTGTCATTTATATACAGCGCTCCCTCTCTACAACGACATCACATGGGAGACAAAAATATATACATGTGGTTCGGAGGGAGTCGTTATAGGGTGGGAAATTGGCTTACATTTGCAAACAACTTGAATCCAGATCAGACGTCTGATCTGGATTCAAGCTGTTTGTCATTCGTCTTTATGTTTTTTCTGTCAAAATGGCTCCGGGAAAAGCAGCAGACGACAATATTAAAGGAGTGAAAGTTTTAGACATGTTATTGTCTTGTTTGGGAAACAGCGGCAAGGGTCATTGTAAGGAGGGAGCCGTTGTTGGGGCCGTTGTAGAGAGGAACCACTGTACACTGTTTGCAATGCAGTAAGGCAGGTTTTCTCATGACACGGCTCATATATATTCTACTTTCACAAACCTTCGACTGACCACATTTTATTACAATGTGTTTGTACAGACAGCGTCCCCTCCCTTCAACGGCCCTCCTAACAACGACTCCCTCCTTACAACGACATGTGTCGCTGGTCCCCCAAAACAATTAATTTATGCTGAAATACCGTCTGTTTAAAATTGTCTGCTGTTTTTCTCAAAGTTACATAAAAATGGATATTTTGATAGAATAAATACAAGAATATATAATGACAAGTGACAAACAGCTTGAATCCAGATCAGACGCCGCGTTACGCGGCGTCTGATCAGGATTCAAGCTGTTTACAAATGAAAGTCAATTCTTACGTTTCCCTCTCTGTAACGACATCCTCCGAACAACACACTCATTCTGTGTCTCCCATTTAGTGTCGTTGTAGAGAGGGAACACTGTAGTTCAGTGTAAACGGTAAAGAATAGCGTCTTCTATTCCTTACTATAGGTCATCTGCACTTCAACATTTTTAAGAGAAAAAAACAAAAAAACTTACCGATTTACCTTTGGACGATGGAAAAACTAGGCTCTCTAGCATACAGTGGAGAACACGTTATTCTTTCCCAATAAAGTTTACACTAGTTCTATTATTTTCAGTACAAACAGTTTCGAGCCAGATCAGACGCCGGGTAACCCGGCGTCTGATCAGGCTCCAAACTGTTTGCCACTCTGCTTAATATCAATAGTCAAAATTGTCAAAAGGTGTTATTTTCTACAATTTAGTGCACTGCAATTGCGTTTCGTTTGCGTTAAAGCGGGAAAGAATATAACGTTTTCTGCACTGTATATATAATTAGTCATTCATCAATGTCAGGTTGATGGCATATGACGAGCTACACAGAGGGGGCGTCGTTATCATCTCCCAATAAACGCGTCTCTTTGGAAATAAACGCACGTTCTTTGCTGCAGTGGAGAAAACGTAACTCTGTCTGGTCTGGATCGCACGATCTGGCTAAACTCTCAATGCCGTTTAAAAGCGCGTTTGCAAAAAGTTTGGATCCTGATCAGACGCCGCGTAACGCGGCGTCTGATCAGGATCCAAACTGTTTGACACACGTTTTTAAATGTCTTCAGTCTTGCTGCCTTATTTTTTAACTTTGAAACGACATTGCAGACAACAAAGTTAAAACAGACGACAATGAAACGGTGAAGGGTTAAAAGTCTCACGAAACATTTGGTAGTTAAAGGGTTAAATAATTATAACCGCGTTTGTTGAGAAAAATGAAAATGTTTGCAATGGACAACCGGTTTAAGTAGATCTAGTCACACATCTTTGGGAACGATTTCAAGTTCAAACGAATAGGAATATGTACTCAATAAAATGAATAAAGTACATTGTAATAGCATTTTGAATATGGTCATGATTTATCTTAATTTGAGAGGCAAGTATAGCTTGAAGCCAGATCAGATTGTTGGTTACCAGGCATCTGATCTGGACCTTGATTGTTTGCAATAAATATGATAACATCTCGCCTACCGCACCTCTTCAGAGGCTTTTCCGCATGAAATTAGCAGGGCTGTCATAAGTTGACATGAAAAAATCCTAAGATTTTCAAATTTGCATTTTTCAAGTGCGATTTTACGAATCGTACCTTTACCCCATAGCCTATTACTAGTTTTGTTGACATGCGAATACTTTAAGCAGGCTGTAAGTAAAGCAGAATGCGCCTTTTTGCTTTACTTTCAGCCTGCTTTAAGCTACCATATACTGAAAAAAATCCGAAGATTTAGGAAAAATCCGGAGAAATGGCAGCCCTGAATTAGAACGACACAACTAGGACATCAAAATGATTGTTACAGTACAAAAGCGTTTATTGGGAAAGAAAAATGTCTTCTGTACGGCAGACATGCGCTCTGAATTATGATGTCATTTAACCTCTTCACTGCCTTACCGCGAGTATATCTACAATGGTTATTTACAAACAGTTTGGATTCTGATCAGACGCCGCGTAACGCGGCGTCTGATACGAATCCAAACCGTTTGACACTCATTTCAATATTGCATAAGTCGAAAATACCTGAAATTTAAATTCGAAAAATAAAAGCAGACGACAATTGTTTAAAGCAGCTGACGTCAAAGCAATGAAGGGATTTAATATATGACGTGTGTCATTCACAAAAATATACATAATCGTTTTTAATTAAACTAATGGGAACTGCTAAATTGAGTTTTACATTTTTTTATGAAAAGTAGCATTATGTTATTTATGGCATGCGCCTGTAGTACATGTATGTAGCTATTTTTGAACACATAAAAGGCATACATTTTAAGACACTCTAAATGTGTTTTAACCTTTTCTTTGCCTTTATGAACCTTGAATGAAACAGCAACATCTGCATATTTGCTATACAGAGTAGTAAAGGACGCTATTATTTCCGAATAAAACGCGTACATTCTTAAACAAGTATTGTTATTGCAAACTGTTAAGTGCTTAATATGAAGCTTGGTAACTCTCTATCTGATATAGGCTCGAAACTGGTTGCAGCTCAAATTAAAAATTAATAAACAGAAATAGAAAATAAAACTGTCGTGTTTCTACAAGTATACTACTTTTGCGTTTACATTTAGTTTCGTTTAGTTTGGTTAGAATGGCGGTCTTCCCCATATTGCAGGTGGAAGAAACAGTGAAACCCCTCTAACACAGACATGTGCTCGGAAAACATTAATTTTCGGTTAATCCTTTGAACCCTAATCCCGCATATAGGTGTCCTTTTCAAACAGTGTACATATGAATAGTACACTTGTCCTATGCAAACAGTGAAGACCCAGATCAGAGGGCTCCAAAAGGAGCCCTCTAATCTTGGTCTTCAATGTTTGTCATAATGCCAACCATTGACAAAAACGACCCTTAACAGTCAGAAATGGACTAGACTGAAATGGAAACTGGAATTGTCCATTTAAAGTTTTAGGGAGGAAAGAGGGTTTTCAAGTTAAGAGGGGTTTTACAACCCATTACCCAATATCTTGTTTCTAATATTTAAGATATGTGACCACTTAAAGCATTCTGCTTTACTTTCAATCTGCTTTAAGCTACCATCTGATACAATATAGAAACTATTTCTGATAATACATGTACATATTTATGAATGTCTAAAGTGGATTTATTTTTTCTTCAGTGTACAATGTAGGAATAAACCAAAGACGTAAAAAGAAGCACTTATGGTGTAATGGGTTACATATATGTAACTGAAGAAGGGTTTGAAACCGGACCAAAGTTTTTGTCCGGTTTAGGGAGAATTCCGGTATTAAGAGGTTCCGGTTTAGATGGGGTTCTGCTACATGTACATATATTTTTTTTAATCCGTATAAACTCTACGCACGTTTTTCTTTCATAATAAAAGTATTTATGCTTAACAAATGGTTCTATTTGCATTGCAAACCGCTTGGAGCGAGATCAGAAACATGTATTTATTAGAAATTGCATTTATATGAGAACTTTTACAAAAGAAACATAGATATCTGTGTGAGACAGTTATGCCTCGCTCATATTTGCTGCGGCTGCCGTACGGCGGCCGTACGGCTTATCATTTCTACGGCGAGTAGCAATTCCCCGGCCGCCGAAGAATTCCTACGGCCGCCGTGTGTTGCGCTCATATTTGCTACGGCTGCCGCGCGGCGAGATTTTATTTTTGTGGGGTTACATAACCTGCGGCAACCATACGGCCGCCGTGCGGTTGCCGTACGATGACCGCACGGCGATCGTACGACCGCCGTACGGCCGCCGTGGAAGTCCCACCAGATATCCTGCAACCAAAATGCTGCTCCTGCTATACAACTTGGTTTTACTACATGTGCACACAACTAGTATCAGTCCAACAACACCATGAACTCAAAGAACACATTTGGACAGCATTTAAGACCATCTAAATCCATTTTTAGATAATATACATGTTTTACATATATGAACAAAAGTACAAATGCTCAATAGGAAAAATTGACCATTGAGTTACGGCGGCCGCACGGCGACCGTACGGCAGCCGTAGAACAACTCTGCGTCGTGTGTTTCTACGGCCGCCGTAGAAATAAAAAAATGTTATAACTCCGCCTTATAATTCTACGACGAGCTCTACGGCCTGTAAAATATTGGGATACGCCGTGCGGCTGCCGTACGGCCGCCGCACGGCCGCCGTAAAATCTCTACGGCCGCCGTAAGATTATCTCGATTTCACGGTACTGCCGCCGTAGAGCAAATATGAGCGCACTATTAGGATGCTACATGTAGCCATATCGATGGCGCATGACACGGCGCCTAGTCATGATATAAACTTTTTTTGCAAATGTTAGGTTGTAAGGCTTGACATTAAAGGGGGTTAACCCTTTCACTCTCATGACGTCATAAAGCGCATTACATGTAGCAAACAGTTTTGATCCTGATCAAACGCCACGTGGGTCAAAAACTGTTTGTCACTTGTTTTGTTTTTTAAATCACATCAGTTATACTGCCTTAAATCTAACAGATAACAATATTGAAGCAGACGACAATATAGCGGTGAAGGAGCAAAAACCTCACGATAAATTTATTCATGAAAGGATAAAAGGTAATTGAATGTAGTATGAACCCAGTAACTGAAAATGTAAACGATTAATTCTATATAAAAAGTGTTACAGTGGAGAAAACGTCATTCTTTCCCGTTTAAACGCAAACGAAACGCAAACGCAATACACTAAAATGTAAAATAACAATAACAACTTTTTGACAATTCTGACTATTTATATTTAGCTGAGGGGCCAACAGTTTGGAGCCTGATCAGACGCCGGGTTACCCGGCGTCTGATCTGGCTCCAAACTGTTTGCACTGCAAAATATTATTTTAGCGTAAACGCGTTTATTGGGAAAGAATAATATATTCTCCACTGTATCCTGATTTTGGTTCCACTGTTGGTAGCGGAAATTTAAGTTGAAGCGCACACATGGAATACAGTAACGCCAGGGCTGCCATAAGTTGACATGAAAAAATCCTAAGATTTCCAAATTTGCATTTTTCAAGTGCGATTTTACGAATCGTACCTTTACCCCATAGCCTGTTACTAGTTTTGTTGACATGCGACTACTTTAAGCAGGCTGTAATTAAAGCAGAATGCGCCATAAGGCGCATTTTGCTTTACTTTCAGCCTGCTTTAAGCTACCGTATACTGGAGAGAAAAAATGTCCAAGACATGTCCAAGAATGCGGGACATATTTGCAGGGTTTTCGGGATTGGCTAACAGTATCGTCATGACGTATTGGCTTATCTCCCTTCGTCCGTGGGGTCTATAATCGATAATTCAGACGTTTTCAGCGCTTCAGTGGTCACTCGCGTCCGGAGAAATGGCCCTGTAACGTCTTGAACACTATCTAAACTATACAAGCTGTAATTCTCCATTTAATGAACACATTCAATCCTAGCGACGAGTATACTCGTCATTTACAAATAGTGTACCTGTAAGGATTACACTTGTCCCATACAGACAGTGTAGACTAAAGGAGCCCTCTGATAAGGGTCTACACTGTTTGTCATTTTGAAATATCTTGTTAAAATCAACCCCAAATAGTCAATAATGGAATGGACTATACTTATTTTGAAATTGGAATTGTCTATTAAAGTTACAGGGGTAAATGGGTTAATAACCCCTTAAACACGCCGTTTTCCGCCTTTGATATCATCCTAAACTGGAGAAAAATAGTTCCTTTTTAAACAGTCATGAATATAAGAATTTTCTATATCGTAGATAATTTTGCTTAAAGCAGGTTAAAAGTAAAGCAAAATGAGCATGAATACGCATTTTGCTTTACTTTCAACTTGCTTTAACACATGTGCCTGCCTTTAAAGATAGAAAGGCTGATTCATAATATCTGTCATTCCAATGAACATTTACAATCCTGCTACTGCATCTTCATTAAACTAATGGGAAGTTACAGTGGAGAAAACGTTATTCTTTCCCGTTTAAACGCAAACGTACGCAAACGTAAAACACTAAAACGTAGAAAAATACAACTTTTGGACAATTCTGATATTTCATGTTTATCTTGGTGGCAAACAGTATGGAGCCTGATCAGACGCCGGGTTACCCGGCGTTTGATCTGGCTCCAAACTGTTTGCACTGCAAATAATAGGTTTAGCGTAAACGCGTTTATTGGGAAAGAATAACGTTTTCTCCACTGCATAAATTGAGTTTTACAAAATTTCTGAAATGTAGCATACGTTATATATGACATAAACGCATATCACATACAGCTATATATGGACACTCAAACAAAGTATTGTTTCCTGGTGTTTAACCCTATAGTGTCACCAAAAATCATCCCCATCATACAGTGGAAAAGAAAATACTGTAAAACCTCTCTATTACGACCACTAAATTGTGTTAATTATTAGGCGTTATGACAGGTGACAGCTTAAAGCAAGGTGGCAGTAAAACAGAAAGCTCCTACAGGAGCTTTCTGTTTTACTGCCACCTTGCTTTAAGCTGTCACCTGTATTTTATTCAAACAATTAGCCTTATTTTAGTGTCCGTAATAGAGAGGTTTTACCTTACTCTTACAAATGTATTCAATAAACGTTATGTAAGAATAATTAGTTCCAGTGCAAACAGTTTTGCGCAACACCAGACGCCATGTTTGCCTCGCAAATCAAAATAAGTTGTTACATAATTTCTATTTTTTAACTGTTATTTTCTACATTTCATTGCATTGTGTTTAAGTTTTGTTTGTGTTTAAGCGGGAATAAATAACGTCGTCTCCATTGCATATGTGTTATACATAATGTACAAAATGATTCAAATCACGAATTAGTGAATGCAAAGTCGGCTGAGCGGTCATTCGGGCTGAAAGTAGACTATAACTTTATACTTTACTTTTTTATATTTTAGCTGTAGTGGTCATCAAGCTACTTGTCTCCTTGGGTCGCGATGATATTTAAATGCAGTCCAACTTCGATATCTCGAAGTCGGTTTTGTCGAACATACTCGTATTTCAAAGTAAAAACGTGTGTAAGCTACGTTTTAACTTTGAAATATGGGTATGTTCGGCCAAAACGAGTATTAAATAATGCAGTCCATATGTCGAACTATCAGATAGTTCGAGTTAAACGAGTTTGATATATCGAAGTTCGACTGTGTTGTTAAAGCGACTTAAATACCTATCTCACCAACAACAACAACTTGAACGCTGGAGTATTTTGTCTGTTGTTTTTGTTGTTGTATTGTGTGTGTGTGTGTGTGTTTTTCTGGGGGGGGGGGGGGGGGGGGGGAGTTGTTGGGGTTTTTTTTGTTTTGTGTTGGGGTTGTTTGGTGGGTTTGCAACCGCACGGATTAGTCGGAGGCATATTGTTTCTGGTATGTATGTCTGTTTGTGTGTTTGTCTGTCCACAACTTTAACCTGGGCCATTACTTTTGAACTACATAAAGAAGAAGTTTGTATATTGGGCTTGTGTACATGTACTTATCTCAAGAAACCCTTGCGCTCACTAAGGTCATGTTCGACTAAGGCCAAGGTCATTTAGAAGTAAAACACTGTAAATTTAACATTGGCACCTAAATTTGGAACTGCATACGATGCAGACTTGATTGTTGGCATGTGTGCTTAAATCAAGAAGCCCCTGAGCTCGGTATTACTTGGGTAAGGTCAGAAAAAGGTCAATGTCATTAAGAGGTCAACTATGAAAAAATCAAAAAATCTCTCTTTCGATTGAAAACTAAGATATGTCCTATCAAATGCTTGAGAATGATCTGAGACTCAACTCAAACGTTTATAATCTTGGATCCTATTGTTTGAACTACTGCATCTATTAACTAGGTTTTTAAGCTGACAATTCAACTCAACTTTCAACTTTCAACTTTTATTTATTCAAGCAAAGTCCTGCAATGCAGGAAACATCAGCATACAAATAATAATAATAATTACAGTCACATGACAACCAGTATGCACGTGGAAAACGGCTTTTCACGTAAGCGAATTTTGTTAGATTGTATAAGATTTCATGGTCACATTTCCAGCTCTAGGAACATGAATTATCATGTTCCGCGAGTGGTCAGGTAGCCATTTTGGTCAAGTTTTTGGTCAAGTTTAATAAAGTATTATCTAATTTAGAAAATTGCATGAGAATGAAAAATCTACTTTTAAAAGTTACCACGTATTTTAGGGCAACGAGGTAATTGTTAGATATTTAGGTCTAAAAAACCGTTTTTCATGTGTATTTAACAAAATAGTGAATGAAGACACTAAACTATTAGAGGTGAATATTTGTTTCTTATTGTTTTTGTCTAAAACTTTGTCAATAAAGTTATGAGTGAGGGTACCCTGGTTCTCAATATTCTGATATAGTGACATAAAATAACTAAATTATAAATGTATGTCAATATCGCAGAAGATTAAGACAACGGTAAAGTTGTATTTTTATTGATTGATATACATGTATTTATAAAATTTTCATGTGAATTTTCCTCAATATTTCTTTGATATGTCCATTGTTATATTTTATGATTAGTCATAAAGGCAATAATCATTATTAATTTTGTAATTCCGAGTTAGATATTATACATTTAACCCTTTTTTCATATACATTGACTTCTACTATTGAAGTTATAGACCAGGACATCTATAATTATCAAGATGTAGAAATCAGTGCTATCAAATATAAAGAATTCTCAAACGACCATCTTGAAAAGCTATTCCATCGGTCATTCAATCAATTAATTGCCTCACGAGTCAATTATACAATGTGTCAAATAATAGATATGTTAGTCTCAAAGCTTTTGCTCCAGCTAAGAGGAGCATTTCGAACACTAAAATCATTTTTTCTGCATTAAACCCTATGGTGTTACTACACATTAGAATCGTCTCTTTGAGACGATTCCAATGAGTAGTTACACCATAGCATTTGGGTGTATATGAGTGAGACAGGATTTTTCCAGTTTACGCATTTGGCGTGCTGTATAACATTATACATTTAAGGAGCTATGAATAAATCCAAAGCATCCAGCATATTTAAATTAAGTTTATGAAGAGATAAAACATTAGAACACATGTATAATACGTGCATATAGTTGCGCGGATTAAGTAATACATCCATCAATCTATAACACTATACAAATTAGGAGAGCTGTTTTTAACTCCAAAGTATCACAACCAATAAATTAATTAATTGTTCAATCAACTATCTGTCAATTGATCAAGCAATTAATGTATAGCTCAAGATTTCAAAAATATTAGCTCATTATTCAACAATTAGATTCTTCATAGAATGTACCAGTAACATTGGCATGTAGTTCAAATAGAGATTTTATTTCAAATTGAGTTTATTTATTTTGTTTAAAATGTTTCATAACGATGTCACAAAATATAGCGAGTTTTTTAAGTTCTACGTGACTTTCTATTTGGAATAGATCAATAAATTTCATCATATTAGGGTATGTATAAAAATGTTTGCTCACGTATTTTTTACGATCGGTAATGAATATCGGGCAAACGAGTATGTAATGATACTCGTCGCCTAAATCTCTGCAGTATGGGCATTTTCTGTCAGCAGCCGGAATGTTTTCCCAGCGCCCTTTCTCTATTGGTAAATTATGGTTTCTTGTTACGAATGCCATAAGGCGTTTACAATGAAAAGTAGATAAACATTTTATGTAATATGCCATCTTAAAATCATTCTTGATATGTTTGTACATGTTATTGTTTGAAGTTTTGTCTATTGTTGAATACCAATTTTGGATAAAAATATCTTTAAATTTAATATATGATGATTTGGTCAGCCATTTCAAAGTTATAAATTGTTGACTATACCATATACCCGAGAATCCTCCATTACATAACAAAGACTTAATGTTATCAAACCACTGAGATTTTATATTACCATTGCTATGATATGTATACATTAGAAGATATATTTTTGTGGAAAGTTTATTCGGTTGGTCAGATCTTAGGTTATCAATAATTCTCGACCAATATGATATTACTCTGTTATGGATATCAACTTGTAAGGGGGTTACTCCAATTTCTCCATAAACCATGTATGACGGGGTTGATTTTTTAAGGTAAAAAATGTATTTATAGAATTTTAATTGGATTCGCTCAAGATCATCAAACTTACCAAATCCCCAGATTTCGCTACCGTAGAGTAATATAGGCTTTACTGTTTTTTCAAATAACTCTATTTGTAAATCAAACGGTAATGAGAGATTTTTAATTTTGCTTATTAGTGAAAACATTGCTTTGTTTGCCTGCTCGCTAATATATAATTTAGTTTTTCTAAATGAGCCGGTTTTTGAAAAGAAGGGTCCTAGGTATTTATATTCCTCTACATATTCTAAAAGTTCGTTGTTTATCTTAAATTCTGGCTTGTTCCTAATATTTCCTCTCGCTATTATCATAACTTTAGTTTTTGAGGTGTTTATATTTAATTTCCATGTTTTACAGTAGTCGGTAAATAAGTTTAAAGCATTTTGTAGGTCAGTTTTTTCATTACTAAATATAACTGTGTCGTCAGCATATAAGAGTATAAACAGTTTAAGGAATACGTGAACATCATCATTAATCGCTTCCTTTGTAATTCCATTAATGTTGTTCTGGTTTAGAAATAATTCCAGATCATTCAAAAAGATAGAAAAAAGGAATGGTGACAAATTTTCTCCTTGTCTGACCCCTACCAAGCACATGAAAGGATCAGAAGTTCCTTCTTGCGTTCGGATTTTAGATTTAATGTTATCATATAAATTATGTATTATGTTGAAACACTTTCCATTGACGCGTTCTTTTAATAATTTTTGCCAAAGTCCGACCCTCCAAACTGAGTCGAATGCCTGTTTAAAATCAACAAAACAACAATAAAGTTTCTTTTTTTCAGTGTGTACTAAATCAATTAAGCTTTTAAGAATAAAAATATTGTCAATCGTAGAGTGATTTTTCCGGAAACCAGCTTGTGTTTCTCGAATTACATTATATTTCTCCGCATAGTTATTGAGCCTATTATTTATGATGCTTGTGAATAGTTTACCAAGGCAACTTAATAAAGAAATAGGACGATAATTTTCTGGTAACTTTGGATCGCCTTTTTGTTTATATATTGGTTTTATAATACCTTCAGCCCATGTACTAGGGATTATTCCGGAATCGAATATAACATTAAACATTTTAACATAAATTGGCAGCATAATTGTGATCGACTGCTTCAACTGCTCATTAATTATTTCATCAACTCCAGGTGATTTATTATTTTTCAAAGTTTTTATTGCTGTTATTATTTCTTGTTCTGTTATTGGGATATTAATTTCTTCATTTATTTCTATATCTTCTACATGATAGTCATCGTTATTAGTTTCTTGTGTATTAGTATTTTCATTTAAGTTTTTGAAAAAAGTATGGAAGTCATTCAGTGACGCGCAACATTTATTGCCTTTCTTATCTGAGTTAATAGTTCGCCAATACTGTTTAGGGTCATTTGTTTTAAGTGTTCTCAAAGTTGCTATCTTTTTTGTTTGAAATTGTTCATGAGATATCCGAAGAGTATTTTTGTATTGTTTACTTATACATCTGAGTTTTTCTTTTAATTGTGTTGTTTTATACTTGTTGTATGCCTTTCTAGTTCTGTGATATGCGTTTCTCTTGTTTATGCATGCTTTGTCAAACCATACTGGGAATGTGTTGTTTTCAGGTTTTGATCTCGTTTTAATTATTCCAAATGATTCTTTAGAGCTTGTATTAAACAAAATTGCAATATCATTAGCAACCTGATCCATTTCAGTTTGTGTAGGTGAATTGTTAGTTGTTATATTTTCTAGCTTCATTGTTATCTCATCTAACTTATTTGAGTCTAGATTTACTAAAAAACTGTGTGATTTGTCCCTGTCCCAAAGTTTCACCGCTTCGTTTTGCTTGGTTTCGTTCTTATGAGCTGTGCATGTCTTTTTTTGTGTCAAAATTTCTATGTATAGTGGGCAATGAACGTCAGAATATAAATCGCAAAATTGTTCTATGTGGAAGTATTTTATATTGTGAAACACAAATGATGTAGATAGCATATAATCAACAGTGCTAACACGTTTACATGTTAACATTGGTTTCTCTGCATCGGAACCCATTCTTCCATTCAAAATAAACATGTCATTATTTTTACAGAGTTCTATTAATTGTTTACCATAGTTATTTACAACTTGGTCTGCACATTTTCTGTTTAGAGGTATGTCCAACATTTCAAAGTTAATAAATACGCTTTCATCTTCTTTTTGCATTTCATGCAGGTCAAACATCTCACTATATAAGTCATCAATAAAACAGTAGTCGGGCATGTTACCACAGCGAGAATTGAAATCACCAAGTAAGATAATATGTTTACTTTCAGTACAATATCGAAAAATTTCATTTTGAATTTCAAAATACGGATCATTATGGGCATATCTAGATCCCATTGGGGGGATATAGACAATGCCACATATGAGATCACTTGAACCGTCACCATAAAGGGCTTTAGATATTCGAAAAAATTGTATCAATGAACTAGTTTGATTTGTATCTATTGAAATATACTGTGAAATTTCGTTTTTAATCAACAATGCTAACCCACCCGACCTATAACGGGATAGCTTCTTTCTATTAAACAAGTGTACGGTATAACCTGGTACATTTATCGTGTCTGTGTCGTCAGTTTTTGTTTCTTGTAAACACACTATGTCATATTTATTAACCCACTGTACAAATTCAGGACATTTCAATTTATTTATTACACCGCCTACATTTAAAGTTGCGAGTTTTAAACTTGTACTGCTTTTAAACAAGTCTAGTCCTTTCAGTACATTTTGCGCGGGACCCAGTCCACAGCCGTTTTCCGCGTCTTGCTAGTCATGTAGGTTACTCTCTGCGTAGTCGTCCTCATTCTCAGTATCGTCAATAAAAGGCAATATTTCAATGTTTTCATCCCGGGCAGGTACAGGACTGCTACTCATTTCGAGGGGCGTCCGTGCATCTGCCCGTGCTGAGGACACGTTTATATTTGCTTCATCCCAGGAAAGTACACGACAGTCCTCTTGTTGGGAAGGCTGCTGTGTACTTGCCTGTGACGAAGTCATGAGTTCATCTGCTTGATCCTGGGAAGGCTCACGACAGTCCATCTCTTCTGAAGGCTGTCGCGGACTTTCCCGCGATGAAGACATGTGCACATCTGCTTGTATTAATATCGTACTCTGGTCACCCTCATTTTCACTTTCACTTGAGTCTAAATGTTGCTTTTTGAAGGTGACATTTGCTTCCAAAGGAGATGAGGCCTTATTTTTCCCGGCTAGTGATTTTCTTTCGTTATTTACTGGTGTCGCAGATGCTAATGCGCCATATCGGTTGAATAACAAAGGTGAATCACTATGATGTGGTGGCTGATAGCACTGCGCGGTTTGCGGTAGAAAGTTCTTGACCACTTGTTTGTGTTCACCGGTATATTCCCTTGATTGCTGTGGTTATCGTTTCTTTGTAATTGCGTTTGAGTCCGCGTAGGCTTTCGTCCATTCTTGTTCGCTTCCGTTTGTTGTTGTTGTTGTCTCCTTTGTTGTTTTGTGTTTTCGCGCCGAGGCTCGTCTGGAAAGTATTGTATGCCGTTTATGTATAGTTTGTCACGGACGAGTCGCACTTTGTTGTTTTCGTCCTTTCTGGCTTCATCGGCTGCCGCGTACAATAACTTTCGTTTCTCCACCATTTCGCGTGGGTACTGGTCCTTCACCCAGTATAAAGTATCCGTCAGCTTTTCATGTGCTTTTTGTTTTATGTACTCTTTGTCTTTGTAAAATGTAAACTTTGCCACTATCGTTCGAGGATTGTCATTTCCAGCTCTATATCGACCTAGCCTATGACACCTATCAATGGAAATTTCTTCTTTGACTTCAAGAGTTTCAGATATAAAGTTTTTCAATGTTTTTTGGCAATCTTCTCCGTCTGTTTCAAAACTTTTGGTTTCTTCAATTCCACAAAATAATAA
Organism: Gari tellinella; assembly: GCA_922989275.2. NCBI lineage: Eukaryota > Metazoa > Mollusca > Bivalvia > Cardiida > Psammobiidae > Gari > Gari tellinella. The sequence continues at coordinate 6,361,668 of OV277870.1, read as the reverse complement.
ATTCTCACGCATACCGCGCCATTGAACATCGGTTATACGGTCGTTAGTTTGGTCGACTCTGCTAGTAATTTGCTCTTGCTTTGATTCTAGTTTTTCGATTTTTGACTGCATATCGTGAAATTTTTTGTCAATGTTACTATTGTTTGTACACAGATCATCGTACATTTCACTGTATTGCTGTATCGCGTGTTCATGACCATTAACGTCTGTTTGTATTGTTTTAATTTCTGTCTGTACCGCATTCAGTGTTGTATTCGTGCTTTGTATGTTTTGCTTTAGTTTTGCAATTTCTGACAACTTTGTCTGCATTAACACAAATTCATTGCTCTGTTGTTCGATCTTGTTTTCAACGGATTGCCATCGTTGGGACTGGTCGTTCAAAGTGCATTGAATGTTTGCAATTTGTTGGCAAAGATTGGCAGCCCACGGCGGGATACCGGTATCCTGCCCAGAATGCACGCCCGGTGCCGTAATTGTTTGTGGTTGGTTGTTGAATAAAGATGCATGCTGAGTGGAGGGTTGTTGGAAAAACATAGAGTTTGTCGCTACTGGTATTCCATAGTTTTGTTGTCCATATTGACCTTGACATTGATCCCGTACTGTGTATTGGGGGTTGCTGAGTGCATTGTGTCCGTTCTGTCCATACATAACATCGCGTGTTTGTCCAAGCGCATCGGACACATTCACTTGACCACTACATGTATTATCTACAGTACTGTTAACCCCGTCTGCTTTTCCATTATTTACATTCTGTGGGACAGCATTCGGTGGATTTTTTGTCTTCTTAGGCTTATGTGGTCCCATTTTGTGGATAATTATGTGATTTATGCCATTTGCAATACATGTAGTTGATTCTGGTCAGAAAAGTTTACATAAACATAGGATAAATAGGTACTTAGCTGTTGATATGTCGTCCGATTTACCACGGCTTACTGTCCTTTTCCGATAACACTTTTCCGATAAACACTCAATCCATACAAATCTCCGTTTTTATCACTTTTGGTTATTTTTTTAATATTTTACTTTCACAATCACATTCTAATATACTTTAAATTGATATGTTTCCACTTTTTTCTTAAAAAAATGTCGTTTTAAATCGTTTTTGATCAAGTTTTTATCACAGAGTATTTAACTGTATTTGCCTACTGTTGTCACGTGACCAAAATTCAAATGCAGTATGGTGATCTTAGACTCAATTCAGGTACGCTTTATAAGCATAGGGCCATACCCCAAAGTTTATAAAGAATTTAAGTTGAGTGTGATTTCGTTATCAAGAATTTGAGTAATCAATCAATTGCTTGAGAAAGAACGTTCATTCAAATCTGACCAATCAAATGCTAGAGACCCCGAATTCATAATATCGTAACAAGGTTGTGTATATTTCAGGGAGGCCATAAGTTGACATGCAAAATCCTAAGCTTTCCTAATTTGAATGTTTCAAGTAAGAATTTAAGAATCGTACCGTTACCCAATAGCCTTTTTCTAGTTTTGTTTACACGTGACTTCTTAAAGCAGACTGCAAATGAAGCAGAATGCGCCTTATGGCACTTTCTGCTTTACTTCCAGCCTGCTTTAAGCTACCATGTTCTAGAAAAAAATCCGAAAATTTAGGGTTAATCCGGAGAAATGGCAGCCCTGATATTTTGTGATGAAAATTACCAGCCCATTCATTACTTGTCGTATAATATTTTATACTTTTATGTTCTATATGTTAACCCCTTCACTGCCATGACGTCATCAAATTTAAACAATTGTCGTCTGCTTCTATTTCTAAAAAAACATTTGTTGAGTATTTTGACTTAATAAATATCGAAACGAGTGTCAAACAGTTTGGATTCTGATCAGACGCCGCGTTACGCGGCGTCTGGTCAGGATCCAAACTGTTTGCAAATAACTACTGTACTCGGGGTAAGGCAGTGAAAGCGTTAATACTGATAACTGATTTGAGTCACAAGGAATATTGCGTTCCCTCATTAAATAAAACATTTATGATCATTAATCTTGTTATTACTACATGTATTATCAATATTGTAAGTATTTTATTTATGCTTTTCGGTGGATTACCGGAAAATAGCAGTGGATTATCACTTGGTAATCCACTGCAGTGTGGTAATCCACTGCAGTGGATTATCACCAATCGCCGTTTTCCCCGTAGGGCTCCCCAAAAATCGTAGTCAATCGTGTCTTATCGTTAAATTCCGGCAGTCCGATTTGTCGCGAACCACTCAACGGAAGAACACGAATCCAAAATCGGGAGCAATGACGTAATTTGGATGACGTCAAATCAATAAATAAGTGATGTCATCGTACGGGAAACTGTTTCGTTAATGTGTTCGATGTAAACTTGGGGCTCAACACGGGGTAAATCATGTACTTTCGCTTTCACAATTGTCGAACAATTTCGTTTAAAAAGTGGCTTAAAAGCATAAATAAATAGAATAATTGTATTTGTTCAGTATAAGATCGAATTTAATCCATTTCGTGAACACCAGACTGTTATATTTTCACTCGTGGCTTCGCCACTCGTGAAAATTTAACGTCTGATGTTCACTCAATGGATTAAATTTCTATCTTATACTGAAAAAAACAATTATCCTCTATATAATTGTTATTGTAGTAGTAGTAGAAGTAGTAGATGTTGTTGTTGTAGTTGTAGTTGTTATTGTAGTTGCTGTTGTTGTTGTGGGTGTTATTATTATTATTGTTATTATTATTATTATAATTTTTTATTATTATTTTTTATTATTATCATCATAATTATCATTATTATTATTATTATTATTATTATTTTCAAATAACATCTCCTTTAACCATTTCGGTAACAACTCATCATCTGCTAAATGTTGTCGTCACTTTCGCCTCCGTTCTACGCCTTTATTTGATGCTGATATACAGAAATAGTACCCCTCGCACAGTGAAATCTTTGAACACCTTTCTCTTTACCCTCTGTAACTTCATGCAAATTCTTATTTCTTAAAAGTCTGACTACAGTCATATTCATAAGAGTGGTAAACAGTTTGCATCCTGATCACACGCCGCGTAACTTTGAATTCAAAATTCGTCCATGACAGGTTAGAAAGGGTTTCACTTGTTTGGGTCTATAGTGGAGAACACGTTATTCTTTCCCGTTTAAACGCAAATGAAACGCAAATGCAATACACTAAAATGTCAAAAATAACAATTTTTTGACAACTCTGACTATTGATATTAAGCTGAGGGAACAACAGTTTGGAGCCTGATCAGACGCCGCGTTACCCGGCGTCTGTTCTGGCTCCAAACTGTTTGCAGTGGAAATACTAATTTTAGCGTAAACGCGTTTATTGGGAAAGAATAACGTTTTATCCACTGTATGTGATATCTCAACCATGGTCATTTAATGAATGTTTTATTTGTATCTGTCTTGAACAAGATATATCATACACATTCTGGTAACGGTGCGTATCTATACCTTTTCAGCACTTGGACCAGCGCTCCACATACATGTAAGAGGGAGTGAACTGAACAATTCAACATTGTCTCACTCATTTCACCATCAACTCATATGGTGTTACTACTCCTTAGAGTCGTCTCGAAAAATTAACAAATTCAACCCTTTTTCTGACTCATTTAAGCACCGCATCCCATGGTGTTACTACTCTCTAGAATCGTCTCGATGGTACGATTCTAATGAGTAGTAAAACCATGTAGGGTTTAATGCAGAAATAAGGAGTTTAGTTTTTGAAATACTCACCATTTATCGAGCTCTGTTTATCTAAGAACCACTAAGCGACTGACCCAAAACACTAAAATACATTCTCTTCCATTGGCGGTGACGTTACGGTGTTCCCTCTCTACAACGGCCCTCCCAACAACGACTCCCTCCTTACAACGACATTTGCCGCAATATCCTAAACGTGACAATTAGTCTAACGCTTTCGTCTGCTTAAAGTTGTCCTCTGCTATTTTTTTCTAAAAGTTACCTATAACTGGAGATTTTGACAGAAGAAATATAATGAGCTTTAATCTAGATCAGACGCCGCGTCACGCGGCGTCTGGTCTGGATTCAAGCTGTTTGCAATTGTAAGCCAATATTTTATTTTCCCTTTCTATAACGACTCCTTCCGAACAACACATCCAATCGTTGTCTCCCATTGAGTGTCGTTGTAGAGAGGGGGTGCTGTATTTCTCTCCCGATAAAGGCGCCTGTACTGAAAACCCTATGTCCATAAAAACAGTTTGGAACTTGATCAGACGCCGATTTACTTGGCGTCTGGTCGGTCTACAAATAAAAATAGTTTCTTTTTAACCCTTGCATTCTCATTGACGTCATAAAGCGCATTTGCAAACAGTTTTTATCCTGAACAGACGCCGCGTAACGCCGCGTCTGATCAGGATCAAAACTGTTTGACACTCGTTTTGAAATTTCTTCAGTCATACTTCCTTAAAGTTATATTTGAAAGATATTGCAGATAACAATATTGAAGCAGACGATAATGAAACGGTGAAAGGGTAAAAACCTTGGTTGAAAGTAAAGAGGAATGCGTCTTAAGGCTTATTTTAAGCTATCTTCTGCTAGGATATAGAAAAAGGTTCATATGGTATATATTCATGACTGTATAAAAATGGAACTTTTTTATTCAGTGAAGAACTGCATTAACTCATTGAGCCCTAGTGACGCATATATGCGTCATTTACCAAATGTGTACATGTGAAGAGTACGCTTGTCCTATGCAAAAAGTGAAGTCTCTGATCAGAGGGCTCCTGCATGCAGGAGCCCTCTGATCGGAGACTTCACTGTTTGTCATTTTGCAATTTATTACAAATACAACCCTAAATTATCTAAAATGGACCAGCTTTTATTGCAAACTGGGATTGTCCATTGGAAGTTTCAGGGTATAATGAGTTAAATGCGTAAAAAGGCGTATTTATTTGCAACGAACCTCGATAACTTAGACTCGCTGAAGTCGAACTTTCCCGTTTTAACTTCGTAATGAAATTGATTCCTTGAGCTTCAACTGCTGTAATACTGTTGAGTTCGACTTAACCAATTACATTGTACTTACATGTAACAAACACGCCGTTTTGCGCCTTCAACTTATTCCTCCTCTGAAGAAATGAGTTCCACTTTAAACTATCCTTAATATGCAAAGTAAGACATGTCTTAGCAGATGGTGCTTAAAGCAGGCCTTAAGACACATTCTGCTTTACTTTCATCCTGCTTTAAGTGGTCAATAGTTTCTATAATCTAGCAAATTGTAACTTGAAAGTTGGAAGTAAAGCAAAATGTACCTTAAGGCGCATCTGCTTTACTGTCAACCTGCTTTAAGTGGTCACCTGCTGTCAAAACTAGAAACAAGATATGGGATAATGCGATAAGTGGGTTTGAATAGAACACAGTCAAATCTCGATAACTCGAACTCACGCTAGTCTAACATTCCGGGGGTTCGAGTTAATGAGGTTAGACTGTCCATGTTTATGATTATACCGTTATTTGTCAACATTACAACCTATGTCAACTTACAGTGAATAATTAGCCCCATTTTTCTTCACCTTGAAGTTGACCAGTGTGTAAAGGTCGGGGAACATTACCAACCTGTCGGTCAATGCATGTAACTTCATTAACAAAATAACACATACACATAAATATCTATAATAAATAACACCTACAGTGGAGAATGTGTTATTCTTTCCCAATAAACGCGTTTACGCTAAAACGTTTATTTACAGTGCAAACAGTTTGGAGTCAGATCAGACGCCGGGTAACCCGGCGTCTGATCAGGCTCCAAACTGTTTGCCACCAAGATAAACATGAATTATCAGAATTGTCAAAAAGTTGTACTTTTCAACGTTTTAGCGCTTTGCGTTTGCGTACGTTTGCGTTTAAAAGGGAAAGAATAACGTTTTCTTTACTGTATGTCGTAGTATAATAAATATGAGTAATAAAGGAGTATGCGTGAAGTTTCGTTCAAAACAGGAGAAGATGTTATTCTTTACGAATAAACGCGTTAAGGCTACAAAATTAGTTAACATTGCAAACAGTTTGGAGCCAGATCAGACGCTAGGTAACCCAGTGTCTGATCAGGCTCCAAACTGGATGCCGCTCCGGTTTTACAAAATAAAATCAAGTACTGGAATATTCTACATTGTATCACATAAAGCCGCCTCTGGCAGTGTAATAAAGCCATTCAATAAATGATAGTGAAATATCCATATTTGGGCTCCGGCCCTACCTGTTCGCCCACAAGAGTTGCATGACGCGGGGCGCCAATGACGTCATTTACCATGACATTACCATAAACAAATTGATTTATTGGCGGAAATTACATATTGCAGAGAGACTACAAACTACGGATTCAGTTAACTTAATAGGGGTTTAAATGCTTATGCAATAAATAGAATCTCACATTCGGGCTCATTATTTATCATTTTTAATGAGCTCGTTGACTTAAATGAATATATCGCTCGTCAAGACTCATGTCATATTGTTTTTGTCAACTCGTTTATTAAAAATGACAATCAATGAGCACGAATGTGAGATTCTATTTATTGCATAAACATTTAAAACCCTATTAAGTTAACTGAAGTAGGGGTCATTTAGGGTTATTTTGTGACTTATCGACTTTTGTGATCCTGTGGTACGTTATACCATTGTGACGGCACAGAATTTTTCTTTAAAATGATATATTACACATGCATTTTGCACTTACTAAATTGAAGTTACTGATCAGTTGCAACTACTTTAAAGATGCCCCTCGTATTACATGTACCACTGAAAATGCATTTTGGGGATGTGGTGGCGTATATATACAGTTAAACCTCTTTGTTATATGCCTTCGAGTGATATCGAGCGTTTCCGCGTGTATTTGCAGAGTAAAATACAAGAGTCTGTATCAGCCACCTTGTATCAGCCACTTTGTATTTTACTCTGACCTCGCTTTCGATTTGACGTGACGTCATTTACGTACATGTACGAGTGCCGCGTTATTCTTTGTGACATACACAAAATCTTGTTCTGCTTCAAATAACTAATAAATTTTGGATATAAAATGATTTAAACAACTATTTAGTTGTTTCTGGAGTGTATTCAAGGCATATAATAAACACATCACCAGTTGGCAGTGCGCAACAGAGTGTTGCATTTAGCTCTCGACGTTTTTGGCGGAAACAACCGATCAGACTCGCGCCAAGGCGCTCGTCAGATCGGCTATTTCCGCCAAAAAAGGTCTCGAGCTAAATACATCACTCTGTATCGCACTGTCAACTGGTAATGTGTATGTATTACGACCATTAAACTTATGATAATTATAACATTTTTACGACAGGTGACTGCTGCTCCTTCATAATGTGAATCAAATAGCCATCGTTATAATGGTCGTAGTAGCGAGGCTTCACTGTATGCTCTGGATAAGTTTATTCTACAATATGTTACTCCATAAATACTTTGAAATATAGGTATGTTCGAACTAACGCGAGTTCGAAGTATCGAGTTTCGACTATAGTTCCACTTGATACAGTCATGAATATGCTCCACAATAATTATTTTCTATACTCTATCAGATGGTTGCTTAAGACAGACTGTAAGTAAAACAGACTGCGGTAATGTCGCGAAAAAAAGAAACGAGCTATGGGGTATTGAACATATGTGGTCACAGTAGTAATGTACGAGACACTAAATGTTTGTGAAATGTGGGTGCACACACTGTAAACCCAAGTGTTCAAACATTGAACATGCATTGAATACCTATTTGCAACAGATATTGCACGCGTCATGACGCGTCCTTGTGTTCAGCAAGTGTTTAAGATTTAATGGTAGTGTTCAATTTTGAACACTTAGTGATCCTAAACTGAACAACTAATGAACACATTTGGTGTTCAATTTTTTAATGCAGGACACGTTCAAAATGGATGCAACAGATATTGCACACTTTTAACATGTTCATCGCAAAAGTGTTAAAAGACAGAATACACACAAAACACCATGTGTTCAGATTTCAAACCTCCACTTTAACCTTACATGTTCAGCTATGACTGCCTACGAAGAACATTAGGTAGTCAGTGTTAGAATCACGTAGAACATAAGGTGTTCAGGTTTTTTGAGGTAGATCTAGGCCCGTCACACATGAACAGTCTTCAAAACCAAAGTGTTGCAGAGAGCAGAAGAACATAGCAACATCACCTTTCGGCTTGACATTATGAAACATCCTGCATATTTGGTTCAGGTTTTAGTCCAACTTTTGAGACGTCACGCTAAAATTCACTTTTAATTTTCTACGAAAAGTGTGCATTTGAAATATACTAAATACAGAATTACCTATCCCCCCCCCCCCCCCCCCCACACACACACACACACACACACACACACACACAAACACATTCCTCCTTATTTAAGCCCGCTTTATTCCTTACTTTGTGGTTGCAGATTGCGCAGATAAAAACATTTCCCCAGCCAAAGATGAAAGCTATACAACAAGCATCTAAGACCAGAAAATATATTAAATCTACAGTTTGTTCTCCTGCGTCTACTCCCTGTGTGTATGTATGTCTGCATGATTTCCCGTATTAAGCAATATTTCCTCACAGTCAAGCAATCGTTTGCGACACACCAACGAACATGACTACTTGTTTTTTTAAATCTTATTTATTACATCATAGTGACGTCATTAAATAGTTGACGTCAGCACAGATGAGTTAATGTTTTCCTAATTTAGAACATATATGCTGAACGTACGTGTTGATAAAGAGTACAAGAATAACACTAGCGGTACTAATTGTTAATTTCTCATCCAATCGCGTCGGATATTCACGTAAAACTTAAAGTTTTATCAAAGGAATTCAGACAAACTGAAAAAAATCTACTATAAAGGAATAAAGTTACATCCCCTGAACACTAGGGTCCAAACTCATAAGCGCTGGTTCAACCTTTGAACACAAATATAAACACTTGGTATGCAATCTTGACAATTCAGCAGATTTAGGGTTAGGGTTGAACACATTTGTTAAAACATTGAATGTATTGTGTTCGGCTTTGGATGCGTCAAGCGGTACTTGGTTTACATTGCACTAAATTTGGTATCTCTGCTATTGTGGTATTGGAAATAGATGCATTCTCCAAACAAACAGTGTCCTTATACTGTCAAATTTCAAGGTTAACGTCACAGTGACCTGTAAATTGTTCGCGAAACTCTGTCATTCGAAGATACAACAGCCATCCCAACAGACTCCCTCCTTACAACGACCCTTACCGCACTTCCCTAAACAGGACAATTATGTCTAACAACTTTACTGCTGTTATATCGTCTGCTTAAAGTTGTCGTCTGCTGGTTTTCTCAAATTAACAAATTGGACATTTTGATAGAAAAAAAATTAATTACAAGTGAAAAAAGTGGCGTCTGATCTGGATTCAATCTGTTTGTAAATGTAAACCAATTTCCCTACCTAAAACTACTCCCTCCGAACAGCGCACACATTTTGTGTCTCCCATTTGGCGTCGTTGTAGAGAGTAATCATTGTATCATAACTAACACGACATGTTTGTTATTCCTATCTGGTACATGAACTATGTTCCGTACAAGCGTTGTCTATAGTTGCGTTCAGTGATAGAAGTCAATGTCACATTGACCTGGCAGTGTAACTCGACATGACACCATTCAAAGATGTACTTATGCACATAAAATTGGTATAGCAAATATGCTTCGGACAGGTGTTTTCTATTACTGAGGCAAAATGTCACTGAAAATGTCACAGTGGCCTAAATATGGTACGCGACACTCTGACTTCCCTTTATGCACTCATGCAAATAAAGGGCTGCAATGAATTTACCTTGAAAAGTCCAAAGGTTTCCAAATTTTCTATTTTTCAAGCGCGATTACTTAATGCAGGTTGAAGGTAAAGCAGACTGGGGCTTAAAGCGCATTATGCTTTTTACTCAGCCTGCTTTAATCTACCATCTGCTAGGACAAAAATCCGGAGATTTTGGGAAAATCCGGAGAAATGGCAGCGCTAGACTCCTGGGGCCCGTTTTACTAAACTACTTACGCAAAAAATTTGCGTATGTCAAAATTTTAAATTTTAATTTATATTTTTTATAATCACTTGCTACAAAACAGCAAGTAGCCAGATCTGGCTAGTTGCTGTTTGCAAACGTTTATGATCGAAAAATAAGAGTTAAACGATTTTGACTTACGCAAAAAAAAATTGCGTAAGTTGTTTAGTAAAACGGGCCCCTGATCCCTACCTGATGTGCAATAGTTAATTTGACCAAGACATACTAATTGTTTGACACTCATTTCAATATTTCGTAAGTCAAAATACCTAAAATTTAAAACTGAGAAAATAAAAGTAGAAGATTATTGTTTAAAATTGATGACGTCATTGCGGGGAAAGTTTTATGCAGCTGTATTGCAATAAGATATAGGTTATTGAAAGCTTTGACGATGTATTTAATTTCTGAGTGGCGAGTTATTTAGAGTCAGATCAGACTCCGATAGATTCGGCGGCCCATTGATTCCAAACTGTTTGCGATAAACAGTTATTTTTTATATATGATGCATTAAGATATATGTTCAGGACATCATGGAAGATTGAATTTATCAAATGAGTTATCTCGTTAAATATGTTCTTCTTTAATATTAGTAGTGTTGTTGTCATTATTATTACTATTATCTTTTTATTATTTATGTATCATTATTTTTACCATTATTATAATTATTATTATTTTTTATTATTATTATTATTATTATTGTTATTGTCGTCGTTGTTGTTGTTATAGTTATATTTTGTTATACATGTAGTACAAAGGTGTTTATTTAGAAAGAATAAAGGAAATAGACAGTTTTGATCCAGATAAAACGCCTATTTATTCAAACTAATAAAACTAGTCAACATTTTCAAGAAGTTGCCGTTTTCTACATTTTAAGGGTGTATCCAACCCATAAGCGATTTTTTCAAAGTATCAAACTTTTTTTCTATCATTGTTTTTTAGGAGAAGCTATTTATGTTGAATGAAAAAATAGAGAAAAAAAATATATGGTGGTGTCCGTTTTTTGAGCTAAGGTATGCCAAGCTTGGACTTTTTCTCTCAAATTTTACCCATTCAGAGTACAAGCTTCAGTAAAATCTATTTCAAAACAAAACAAACATGGTAATTTGGGTTTTCATTATTTATTTCATGTCTTTGGTGGTATTTTCACATATAGAAACCAATATTAGACAAAGCAGGCACTAGGTTTGAACAATATGGATCCTCGAATATGAAAAATATGCTTTTTATAGGGCATGATTTTATTAGATTTTTTATTTTATGAAAAAATGTAAAAAAGTTTGAAAATGAAATAGTTCTAGTATAAAAAAAAAACTCTTATATTCTACCAGATAAAATCCCATGCTAAGGCAGTTCAAAATATGAAAAGAAATTGAAAGATCAGTGTTGAAAAAATTGAGTTATTTTAATAAAAAGAGTTATCTCCCTTTACAAAATTGACAAAAAGTACCATATCGATGATATTTAAAGCTTTATAAATTTCACATTTGGTGCCTGTTTTTTCTTAAATTAGTTTTGTATGAAGAAATACTACCATAGATAGCAAAAAAATAACACAAAACCAAATTATCATATTCGTTTTTATTTAAAATAGATTTTATTATAGCGGGCTGTTTGAAAAGGACAAAATAAGAGAAAGTGGGTGGGGTAAATGTTACATGACCATGGAGCCAACTGTTGTTCACCAAAATGTACACTTTTTCTATTTTGTCATTCATCTTAAATAGTTCTTCAATACAAAACCATCATAAAGTGTTTTCATATACTTTGAAAATTTCTTAAATTCATGACATTGATACACCCTAAATGCAGCGCGTTTGTATTAAGTTTCATTAAACGAGAAAAAAGTCAAACTGCTCCACTGTATTCTAAAGTTAAACGTCATCATGAATATCGCAACATGACTTTCATGTGCAAATAGTTTGGATTGAGATCAGAAGCCGTATTAAGTCTGATTCCAAACTATTTCCCTTTTATATTTAACTTTTGTTCAGTATGAAAAGAATAAAAACGTTATTTTCTACTTTGTTTTATTTCTTTCTTATTTTTTTTCTAATTTCTATTTTATTCATTTTTATTTATATACTTTTTTACGGACGATACATATGTAGCAGACGATTAAAGAGCATGATTAAAGAGTGAATGTCCAATTGATTTTGTTGCTACAATGTACAACTGTCTAACCCAAGGCCAAACACCTTTCACTGACGGACATTAGGAGGTAACCACCTCGTATAAATGTCACCAACAATCACTGGTACTTATAACAACAATCATCATCATAATAAGACAAGGTTCTATCAACTGACTCCTTGATAAGTATGACAGAGTGACACTTGTGACAGTATATGGCGGGGGAAGATGGTAGACTTTTCCAATACATACGCTTAATCTAACGACATACATTGTTATTACACGGAATTATACATTATTCTGTGGTAAACGGAATTATACATAATTCCGTCGTAACTATGTCCATTACAAACTGTTTGGAGCCAGATCAGACGCCGGGTAACCCGGCGTCTGATCAGTCTCCAAACTGTTTGTCGATCAGATAAATATTATATCGTCAGAAATTAAAAGCATGCAATAATTTCCTTCATTTAATTGCGTTGCATTTGTATGGTTTAAACAGGAAAGGATAATGTCTAGCCCACTGTACATCAGTGCAAAGTCTGTAAGCAATATCAAACACGTATTGTTTCCCTACTTTTCCCCATTAAGTTTTCTTCAAGTTTGATATACAGTGCTCTCTCTCTCAATAACGGCCCTTCCAACAACGACTCCCTCCTTACAACGACGATTGTCGCTGTTCCCAAAACAATATTTTTTTATTTTTTTTTAATTTCAGTTGCTCTGCAACCCATTTATTTCCCCGTCATAGGTATGATGGGGTCGGGGGTCCATCCACCATCACACCTTACATTTATATAGTGTACATTGTTAACATATTCAATGATTACTATTATTTCCGTTAACCCCTTCCCCCGTAGAAGTGACTTTTAGCTTATTTAATTGTTTCCTCCCCTGAAGAAAAAAGCTCCAGTTAATACTAACATGAACACTTACCATTACAAATATTTTATATATCCTGGCAGATTTAGCTTAAAGCAGGCTGGTAGTAAGGCAGAAATGTGCCTTAAGGCACATTCTGCCTTACTTTCAACCTGCTTTAAGTGGTCACCGGTCTTCAAAACTAAAAACGTCTACGGGGTAAAGGGTTAATAGGTATCACGTACCTGTAACATGTTCTACGTTGTCTGGGGTTTTGTATTTTTTCCCTTTTGGAGAATTTGTATTTATTCCATTCTGATGCATATCGTTCCTATTTCGACAACAGTATTGATCAAGCCTCAATAGGAATATTATGACAATCCTTTGATATTATGTGAAGTAGTAGAGTCGGCCTTATATTAGTAAAAGGGGGTTTCAGTTAATAGTTGAGACACATGAATAGCTAATGAGTAACCTATATATGCAGTAACTATATCTAATATCTGTCCTCAACTTATCCTAGTACATATACCTATCTTCTACGACTAAAGTCAAATCTGAATCAATCGTTCCCCAAACAATATAATTATGTCCAACCTTTTCACGACTCCAATATTGTCCAATCAAAATTGTCGTCTGCTGTTTTTCTAAAATTTGCATACAGTGTACAGGACATTTAGATAGGAAAGACATAATGACGAATTACAAACAGCTTGAATCCAGACCAGACGCCGCGTCACGCGGCGTCTGATCTGGATTCAAGCTGTTTTCAAATGTAAATCAACTTCCTTCCCTATAACGACAACGCACACTTTTTGTTTGTCTACTTGGGTGTCATTGTAGAGAGGGAGTGCTGTAAATGTAAAATATTGTCCACAGTAATTTACATGAATCTTTTGTTTTGTATATAGAAGTCATACGGGAAAAGAAGTGAGCGTTTGCACATCTATAAAATTCGTTTTAAACGCTTCATTTTACACATGAAGCAAATGCTTTTCAAGTCCCGATCTCAAGCGAGAAGTTCAAACGTTTATTAACCCTTGTACTGCCAAATGTTTCGTGAGAGCTTGACCCCTTCACTGTTTCATTGTCGTCTGCTTCAAATAAAGGTCTGCAATAAAGTCTTAAAAGAAATAAGGCAATGTGACTGAAGAAATTTCAAAACGAGTTTCAAACAGTTTGGATCATGACCTGGTGCCGCGTTACGCAGCGTCTGATCGGGATTCAGAGTGTCGTACAAATGCGCCTTTAAGTGACAATGCCAGTGACAGGGTTAATCCATTTGCGCCTTTATTGATTCTTCCATGCTTAGCCTGTTAACCTGTGTTTTCGCCACCCTTAGCTATATTTTTCGCGCATGCGCTTTTTGATGTAACATTTCTTACTTGTTCACGGATCTAATTCTGAACTGAACCTTCAATAACACGAATATATACAAATAATACTTGTGAAATAAATACAAATGTAAATTACTGTACCGTTTTCGAAGGAGGTCATTGCTCTGGATCATCGGGATGCTTTCTTGTCAATTCGCCACCTCTGATTGGTCGTTCGATAATTAGGTCAATGTAGGCTCTGTCAGTATGTTATAGTTTGTTTCATGAAATTTGAACATTGTTTAATGATTTTGAAATATTTAATTTTTTAAAAGTAAATAATAACGTTTACAACTTTACAATAAAAAAGTAACAACGGGCAAATAGAGATAAAATTACCAACATGTCCTTTGATTTGAAACTTTTTGTGAATTATTGTTATTTTACCTGTTTCTTTCGCATTTTCAGCGCTTGAAATCTTCCTCAGTGTAACTGTCCTAGTATTCGGATATCCTCTGTAGTTTTCGGACATCCTCGGTAGCCTGCTCGTGACGGAATTCTAAGTTTTGCTTAGGTGGCGAATTGACAAGAAAGTGGCGAAATGACAAGAAGCAAGGATATATATTGGATTAGTCCTTTGTTGATGTAAGGCGTGTCTGGTTTAAATTTTCATTTTCGTTTTGTTTTTATATTGAAATTCCTATCAGCAAACAGTGAAGACACTGATCTGACGCCGCATTATGCGGCGTCTTATCAGAGTCAACACTGTTTGCCTATATCCCCTTTATGTCCCCTTTTATGGGACGCTTGGCACAAAATAGGCTAAGGGACGGCTACTTGGATATGGCAGTAACTTCCTATTTGCTTGCTAGAACATTTCATTATGTAGTACAGTGGAGAATCTGTTATTCTTTCCCGTTTAAACGCAAACGTACGCAAACGCATTTAGCACTAAAACGGAGAAAAAAACAAATTTTTGACAATTCTGATATTTCATGTTTATTTTGGTGGCAAACAGTTTGGAGCCTGATCAGACGCCGGGTTACCCGGCGTCTGATCTGTCTCCAAATTGTTTGCACTGCAAATAATAGTTTTAGCGTAAACGCGTTTATTGGGAAAGAATAACACATTATCCACTGTACCAATGCTGATCTAAAGATGTACGAGGGTTGTCTACAGTGCTTGTTCATACAGCATATCAATTCATATGGAATAGCAAACAGTGCAGACCCTGATGAGACACCGCGTGCAGCCTCTCATCATGGTCTTATTGCCTCTCGTATAGTGGACGAAAGGAGTTACATGTAACCCCATCACTGCCATGATGTCATCAAATTCAAATAATTGTCGTCTGCTTCTATTTTTGAAAAAAAAACTGTTTTTATGTAGTTTGATTTAAGAAATATTGAAACGAGTGTCAAACAGATTGGATTCTGATCAGACGCCGCGTTATGCGGCGTCTGATCAGGATCCAAACTGTTTGCAAATAACTACTGTACTCGGGGTAAGGCAGTGAATGTTTTAATAGGTTATAGTTCTGACTGCAATGGAACAGGATAAAAAAAACATGAACTAAACAATTGATGAGAATATTTAATGATGAATGAAACAAAACACGGACTTCATTTGTATTACGTAAATAAAACAACATCACTGAATCAGAGCACAACGACCAATCGTGTCGTCCGCTAGCTGCCACGTGACCTGACGCCATTGCTGCTGCTCGACGCGCATGTCAATCTCGACATCTCTATTTGTGTTTGGGGTGCCTGAAAACAGAAATAACGTCAACATACAGCGGTCCCTCTCTACAACTACAACCAATGGGAGACAAAAAGTGTGTGCGTTGTTCAGAGGGAGTCGTTATAGGGAGATAAATTGGCTTACATTTGCAAACAACTTGAATCCAGATCAGACGCCGTCTGATCTGGATTCAAGCTGTTTATCCCCCGTAATTATATTTATTCCATCAAGATGTAATTTTGAGGATAAAAACAACAGACGACAATTTGAGGCAGACGATAGTGCAGCGGGAAAAGTGTTACACATTATGTCTTGTTTGGGAAACAGTCGTAAGAGTCGTTGTAGGGAGGGAGTCGTTGGTGGGGGCCGTTGTAGGGAGGGATCAATATATATCAGGGCTGTCATTTCTCCGGATTTTTCTAAAATCTTCGGATTTCTGCTCTGACTTTTAAAATTTGGAATTTTATTCGGTTTTTGTATTTAAGAAACATTGATATGGGTATCAAACAGTTTAGATCGAGATCAGACGCCGCGTTATGTGGCGTCTGATCTAGATCCAAACCATTTGCATAATCATATTAGTGTTATAGAGCCTGGCAGCGAAAGGGTAAATGGTACATTCCTAAAACCGCGTTTGAAAATTCGGAAATCTTAGGATTTTTATGAGCAACTTGGAAGCTCCAGTGATTTACCATTCCCGGGCTGCCATTTCTCCGGATTTTTCCTAAATCTTCGGATTTTTTTCTAGTACATGGTAGCTTAAAGCAGGCTGCTTTACTTCCAGCCTGCTTTAAGCAGCCACATGTCAACAAAACTAGAAACAGGCAATGGGGTAAAAGTACGATTCGTAAAATCGCACTTGAAAAATGCAAATTTGGAAATCTTAGGATTTTTCATGTCAACTTATGACATCCCTGCCATTCCAATAGCAGTTCGAGTTTTCACTTATGGAATAGTTAATATTTTTCTTAAGTCAAAAAACGTTTATGGAATAAATCTTATCTTTAAGGAAAAAACACTTGATTTAAGGAGAAAATATCAAATTTTTAACTTAAGATGCTACTGGAATACGACCCCTGCTATACCAGTCGATGTTCTCCATTCAAACTTTTTTTACTCACAGATGCGAAGAGTAATTATTTACAAATAAGCGCGTTTATGCTAAAACAGTTATTTTTCGTTGCAAAAAGGGTTGGAGTCAAACCCGTCGCCGGATCAAACTCTAAAACAAACTTGGTTAGCCACGTTTTAACTTTACCATGTGGGTATATTCGACTTAACCGAGTTCGTGATTATCGAAGTTCGAATGTTCAACGGTAGCTCTTCTTCTGGGAATAGTTCTTTGCGTTTCTGTTTTTCTTCAGTTCATCTTATTTTCTTATAAGCGTATAATTATACAGTGGAGAAAGCGTTATTCGTTCCCAATAAACGTGTTTACGCTAAATCTACTATGAAAACAGTTTGGAGCCTGATCAGACGCCATTCTGATTAATATCAATAGTCAGAATTGTCTAAAAATTATTATTTTCTACATTTTAGTGTTTTGCGTTTGCGTTTCGTATGCGTTTAATAGGGAAAGGATAATGTTTTCTCCACTGTAGCAGTGAAAGAGTTCAAGAGAGGTAGTAGCTACTTTCCCACTGCTTTACCTTTCCGGTTGCTGTTCTATTTAGTTGACGAACCGGAAGAAGAGTGGCAAACAGTTTAGAGCCTGATCAGACGCCGGGTTACCCGGCGTCTGATCTGGCTCCAAACTGTTTGCATGGGAAACAATAGTTTTAGCGTAAACGCGTTTATTGGGAAATAATAACGTTTTCTCCAAAGTAGCTAGTTTCCCACTGCTTTACCTTTCCGGTTGCTGTTCTATTTAGTTGACGAACCGGAAGAAGACGACGAATAACAGCACACGTTTTTGCCCTTGGCGCTGCACCCAAGGTCGAACTCCCAGCCCCCAGAGCATTCGTTGTACAGTTTGGCATAGGGGTCGGGGCCTGCCGCCCTTCGCTTCCGGGCTTCCCTTTCCCGTTCACCCCTCATTCGTCGTCTAGGCTTCCTCTTTTTCTTATTCTTCTTCTTCTGTTGGAAAAGATATAGACTACCAATCCCTTCACTGTCATGACGTCATCAATTTTAAATACATGTTATTGCCGTCTGCTGTTATTTCTCAAATTTTTATTTTGAGGTATTTTGACTTAAGAAATATAAAATTGAGTATCAAACAGTTTTGATCCTGATCAGACGCCGCATTACGCGGCGTATGATCAGGATCAAAGCTGTTTGAAATTTTGTTTTTGTACTCGGGGTAAGGCAATGAAAGGGTTAACCATTTCAACTAGCGCGCAACAATAAGCATACATATATGTTATTTAGTAAAAACGGAATATTTGCATATCTTATGCACCGGATCACTCGAGTTGTGTGTGTATAGGCTATATCCAACGAGACCGAAGGTAAGAAAAAAAAAGTATAGTAATGTTCCTTTTATTATATACCTCATAAATAATAATAATAATAAAATAAAAAACGATAGAAATGTTTCGAGCTATTTTCTATGCCCCTGTAGTGTGTAAAGTAGTTCCGAACTTCCGACTACACAGTAAACGTTCTTTTCCCATTACACAAGGTACATGGGTAATACGGAATTTTCAATCCGTCAAGGTGTATTTGTTCGATAAAATACGGAAATATTTCGGGCAGAACATTGGTAGGTATATAATAAATATAGTTATCTTGCTTGATAAAGTTTATACTTTAATACTACTGCACAGTATGACCAATAGTTTGCCCATATAGTTTTACGCCAAGGAGTGTTTGAGATTCGGCTGACTGTCTTAAAAGTAACATATTGATATGAGAATAAGTCAGTCGACTACAATCGTTTTGCAAACCTTTAAACAAAACAATATGCATAAAGTAAAGGAGTATTGTCAACAATTTTTTAGCGAAATTACTATTCTATTTTTCTACTTTCACTATTGTAAAAACTTGCCGCCCAAAACCTTTGAACATTTTACTATATATGCATAAATATGTTTGAACTAACTATTTGATCTAACCCATTTTCACAAACCATGGTTTCTAGTTTTGACAATAGATGGCCTCTCAAAGCAGTCTGAAAGTAAAGCAGAATGCTCCCAAATGAGCATTCTGATTTACTGTCAGTCTGCTTTGAGCTACCACTTGGAAACCTATCGGAAATATCTTCTTGGTTTGAAGTTCGTGTCTTTCTATGTAATGGCCTTTTCTATGCTGCAGGAATAATTGGGTCGCACAATGCGTACATGTACAGTGGAGAATCTGTTATTCTTTCCCAATAAACGCGTTTACGTTAAAACTATTATTTCTAGTGCAAACAGTTTGGAGCCAGATCAGACGCCGGGTAACCCGGTGTCTGATCAGGCTCTAAACTTTTTGCCACCAAGATAAACATGAATTATCAGAACTATCCAAAAGTTGTTTTTTTCTACGTTTTAGTGCTTTGCGTTTGCGTACGTTTGCGTTTAAACGGGAAAGAATAACAGATTCTCCACTGTATCTATGGGGTAACGGGTTAAAATTCACATCATGCAAAAACGGATAGACATAACTTAAGAAAAGTATTGAAACGTCATATAAATACAGTATAGGAAAGATGTTATTCGTATCGAATATACGCGTTTGTGTGGAAATATTTATGTCAATGGCAAACAGTTTAGAACCAGATCAGGCACAGGGTAACTTATCGTCTGATGAGACACAAAACTATTTGCCATTCCTAAACCCTCATCAATTTCATAGACCTGTCATTATCTACATTCGATAGCTTGTGTTTTGCGTTTCGTTTTCGTTCACAAAATTGCAAGTTTCTCTCTGATTTTTCAAAATTTCTCGAATGCAGGATTTCCCGATTTCCTAATATGTTCATTTCTCGATTACACGAATACCACTTTTAAACTTCTCACATTCTCGATTTCTCAAACATATATAGTACATACACTAATTTTCCTATTTCACGATTCTATTTTAAATGCACAATTTGCTTTGAATATTCCCTATTTCCCAAATTCTCAATTGCATTAATATTTCCGAATTATACCATAACATCAGGGCTGCCATTTCTCCGGGTTTATCCTATATTCTTCGGATTTTTTCCCCAGTACATGGTAGCTTAAAGCAGGCTGAAAGTAAAGCAGAATGCGCATCAAGGCGCATTCTGCTTTACTTACAGCCTGCTTTGAGTAGTCGAATGTCAGCAAAACTAGGCTATGGGGTAAAGGTACGATTTCGTAAAATCGTACTTGAAAAAAGCAAATTTGGAAATCTTAACATTTTTCACGTCAACTTATGGCAGCCCTGTATCACATCCACTGACACGTGCTACAGTGGAGAAGACATCATTCTTTTCCCAATAAACGCGTTTAGTATTTCAAATGTAAACAATTGGGAGCCAGCTCAGACGCAGGGTAAACAGGCATCTGATCAGGCTCCAAATTGTTTGCCACTCGAATTAAAGTCGGAATTGTCAACAAGTTGTCATTTTCTATATTTCATTGCAATGCGTTAGAGTTTCGTCTGTTATTAAATGGAAAGTAATAACGTGTTCTCCAGTGTTTGTCGTCACGAATGACGTCATGATAGCAACTTCTCCACTATACTAACCTTTGCAGGTTTTTTCGGCGGGGCCACTGCTGGAGCCGCAGGTGCAGGATGAGCAGAAGCCGGTGCAGCAGGGACAGGAACTCCTGGTGGAGGGCGTGGCGCTGGTGTTACGGGGCGTGGTGCTGGAGCTGGTGGCAGCGGTGCACGTGTAGCTGGGCGTGGCACATACGTTACAGGACGTCGCACTGTAACGACGGGACTTGGCGGTCTGGCGTATGGTTGCACAGGTCTGGTCGGAGGTGGTGGTGGTCTGGTCGGAGGTGGTGGTGGCGGCATGGTTGTTGGAAAGAAGAAAGGCCAGTGCCAGTTGGGGAAGAATACTTGAGGCGCCATTGTCGGGGGCATGACCGGTGGAGGGGGTCTGGTAGGAGGCATTGTGGGTGGGGGTAGAGGTGGCCTCGTCGGAGGGGGTGGGGCTGGTGTCGGTGGTGGGTCAGGTTGTCCGAAATCTACCTCTTTGCATTCTCCACCTTCACGCTCGCATTCCGTGATTATTTCTGAATTTATACATGAATATATAATGTACATGTAGTGAGAAACTTAGACAAATAGATCTAGGTTATTTTCCATTTCCCCGAAACTTAACCCTTTCACTCGCAATGACGTCATAAAGCCTATTTGCAAACAGTTTCGATCCTGATCAGATGTCACGTCACGTAGCGTCTGATCATGATCAAAACTGATTGCCACTTGTTTTGAAAAACTTCAGTTTTACTGCATTAAATTTGACTTTGGAACTATATTACAGACAACAATGAAACGGTGGAGGGAGTAAAAACCTCACGATAAATTCGATCATGAAAGGGTTTATCGTCAGGACTTTCAAGAGCCTGACATTTTCAACATTTTATTGCCTTGTGTTTGTGTTCAGTATCGCTCAAGCAGAAAAAGATATAACATCCTCTTACAGTTTATGTATTGCAGATATGCCATAGAGATAGACATAGATAACATTTATTTGGTAACTTATACACATTGTATCTCGTTACACCAGCATATACAGTGGAGAATCTGTTATTCTTTCCCTATAAACGCGTTTACGCTAAAACTATTATTTGCAGTGCAAACAGTTTGGAGCCAGATCAGACGCCGGGTAACCCGGCGTCTGATCAGGCTCCATACTGTTTGCCACCAAGATAAACAAGGATTATCAGAATTGTCCAAAAGTTGTTCTTTTCTACGTTTTAGTGCTTTGCGTTTGCGTACGTTTGCGTTTAAACGGGAAAGAATAACAGATTCTCCACTGTATGACGTCACTAATGACGTCAGAATAACATATTCTCCACTGTATAAATAAATGCGATGTATATGTAGAGAGTTGTTTGATTTGGGTGTTACATATTTACTACAGTCACTTTTTTTCAAACTTTACTTTGCTGTTATAACAAGTTTTAAATGCAATGAACACTTATCGATGGAGAAAAGACGCATTTTGTGGCAAATAACAGTCTTTTAACATACTTAGTCCAGGTCCGAATTTATAAAGATTTTGAGTTGAGTGTGAACCCGTTATAATGCATTTGATTGATCCGATTTAAACCTAGGCTCAATTCTGACCAATCAAATGCTTGAGAACGACTTCACACTCGACTCAAACTCTTTATAACCTTGAATCCTCTGCTATCATGAGACACAGCAGTGATTGTCTACACTGTGTAAAGGAATTTTATGAAATAGAAAACAGTGTTGACCCTGATAAGACGCCGCGTCACGCGGCGTCTCATCTGGGTTTACACTGCTTGCTTATGTCTACGTGTTGGGCGCTAAGTGTGAAAATGTTAATTGCAAAAACTTGATTGACTATGATATATAGCGTGGCCTGTTTTTATCTGCATAGTCCGGCATGCGAGACTTTTTTGTTGACAAAAATAAATGTTTATTGGTTGTGTTGTTTTTTTATAAATGTAGGTTCACGACCCGATCACAAATGAATTTCTTTTGTCTACGTTCCGAACCACCGACTCGACATTTATGAGAATGTTGTTATAGAAAAGAAAGAAATACAATCGGTACTACTCGGCTAATTCCGACTTCTTCCGGAATTAAACCTCGTGCATTTCCGCACTGGCGAAGAACTTTCAAGACATTGTATGAAGTAACTCAAAAAAGGGCTGCAATGGGCAAAAACTCAAGCTTTGACAAACGTTCAGGAGCCCGTCTTACGAATTCGTGTATGACAAAAAAAGGTCGAAAGTCAAAACTTTGATATACATATATAACTTCTGATATCTCCATCAAATCCTGTCTTGTGACATCACTTTGGAATCGTCTTGAAAAGACGATTCCAAAGAGATGTCACAAAACAGTATTAGATAAAGACAGGATAAGATGAAGAAGAAAAAATGAGAATGGAGAATTTTAGAATCTGACTTACGACACTATTTGTCGTACGACGTTTCGTCAGACGGGCCCCAGATCTTACTGTTCACGGAGAAGACGTTATCCTGTCCCGTTGCGACGAAACCCATAGTAAACGCGATTCCAATAAATGAAGAAAATTACAACTTATTGAAAATGTTGAATATTCTTTTTAATCTGAGTGGCGCATAGATGAAATCTTAATCAGACGCCGGATAAACCGGACTCTGATCAGGCTCCAAACTCTTTGCAATGGAAATGCATGTATGTGTACTGTGATTGATTTAGCGCAAAAACGTTTATTACGAGACGTGAGGAATTGTCACAGTTTACATTGGTCATCGTGTCTATTGAATTGTTACGAAAATGCTGGACACCTCCGAGTTGAATTTGCTAAAATCGGCGATTTGTTATGTTCTGGTCAACAAAAAGGCTGAATATACAGTGCTCCTTCCCTACAACGGCCCTCCGTACAACGACTCCCTCTCTACAACAACGCTCGTCACTGTTCCCAAGACAACTATGTCTTACCCTTTCATTGCTGCTATATCGCCTGCTTAAAATTGTTGGCTGCTGTTTTTCTTACATAATGGACAGTTTGACAGATAAAAAACATAATGACGAGTGACAAACAGATTGAATCCAGATCAGACGCCGCTGTTTGCAAATGGAAGCCAATTTCCCTCCCTACAACAATTCCCTCCGAACAACGCACATATTTTTTAGAGAAGGAGCGCTGTACTAAAACACATCTTATAGGATTACTGTACCAAATGATGGTTTTTAAGACATAAAAAAGAGAGCTTTTCTACGTAGAGATATCGACCTTCCATTTCAACTGATCGTTTGCACCGTACTATGCTCGAGTATATGATCGGTACGAACCGTCCGTTGATGAGAATGGCCCGTTACCGAAAGTGGCCAGTTATTAGAGTGACCGATCGAAAGATATACAGTCTGTTTATAGCACTGTGAGATCATTAAAAAGCATGCTTGCATTTCAAGACACTGCAGACCAAGCTTGTCAGTCATCTCAGGCACTGTGTACAATGTCAAGAGGACAATACGTTATTCTGACGTCACAAGTAACGTCATACAGTAGATAAGACGTTATTATGACGTCATAAGTGATGTCACAAAGTGGAGAAGGCGTTATTGTGACGTCAGGAGTAATGTCATAAAGTGGATAAGACGATATTGTTTCACGATTAAACGCAAACGAAACACAAACACATTGCAGAAAAATGTATACATGAAACGACACTTTCTGACTATTCTGACTATGTATGCTAACAACTTGGAGTAAGATAAGACGCCGTCTGATCTGGCTCTAAAATGTTTGCAATGGAAATAATAGGTTTAACGTATACCTGGCTATTGGGAAAGAATAACGTATTCTCTTCCTCTGTATGAACAGTGTGACAGTTTATACAAATAAGATATCATAAACAATACTTTTTTATACACTGGATTGCCAAACACCGTAGACCCAGATCAATCACCGCGTCAAAGACGGTTGTTCTTGGTCAAACTGTTCGCAATGCCATACATTTGGTTTTCTCATGATCCAGCTCTAAACTGTTTGCAACCCTGAGAAAGGTAAATCATTAACTTGGTCCAAAACATTATTTTCTTTCGCGCATGTTATTGCATAACGTTTGCGTGTTGACCCGTTCATGATCGTGTGGGTGTGTACCCATTCAGCGTCATATATTCGTCTGCTTCATTATTGTCGTCTGCAATATCGTTTCAAAGTAAGATAGTATAAATGACGTAATTTAAACACAAGTTTCATGGCGTCTGATCAGGATCAAATCCTTTTGAAAATGCGCTGTATGACGTCATTGAGAGTGAAAGGGATAACGCGAGAAAAACTAACATTTTTTCCACATGGTGCTCTTTCTACATCAACTTTACATGACTATTTCCGTCGACGTCTCGGTCTACACTGGTTACCGCGTCGAACAAAGGAAAGAAGTAACAAAGATGGCGTGTGCATTGAAGAAGACGTTATTCGTTTCCCGTGAAACGATACAAAACGCAACGCAATGCAATAAACTGTAGAAAATGACACATTATAAATGATGAAGATTCCCTTTGATCTGAGTTGTATACGATATTTACACATTTATTGAAAAAGTATAACTTCCTCCCTACTCGTACATGTGCCTGCGATAGGTATATGTACAGTAAACACTATCTAAATTACGACCACTAAAACTAGGCTGATTGATTCTATAAAACGACAGATGACAGCTTAAAGCAAGGTGACAGTAAAACAGAAAGCTCCATAAGGAGCTTTCTGTTTAACTGTCACATAACTTTAAACAGTCACCTGTCTTTTAAAATTTATAATTTACACAATTTAGTGGTTGTAATATAAAGATGGTCGTAAGAGAGAGTTGGTCGTTATATAGAGGTGGTCGTAAAAGAGAGGTTGTCGTAAATAGAGAGTAAGCTTTCACTGTATTTCCTTACCATAATAAGTGTTTCTCGCTTCGTGGTATCCAAAGAACCCGTATGCATTATCGAAAACAAACACAGCAAGAGCTGCTAATACCAAGCGTATCGCCCTCATGCTGGCCTTAGGGGTCGACACTCCCAAGGGACGAACCACGAGTATTAAACTCACAACGGTATGTTGTCCCTATTTATAAGCGGTTTCCGCTGACCTTGTCGCAGATATGACCTAGAGGAAAAAAGGTCAACAATAATTGTGAACATTACAATCGGTCTAGTAAACAATGCGACTGTTTATTTTTTTCATAACGTGAGTGATTTCTTATGCTACTTGTAATAAAACTGATACTTTTATGCACTGGTTGTTCGTCAAATAGATCTACCATCGAAACAATGCTGAGCGAAATAATAATACAACCCTCTCACTGCTATAGACCCCTATACGACTAAATTGAAAAATGTGTTGATCCTGTTCATAAGATGCGTCTGATCAGGAGCCAAACTCTTTGTCATTCGTATCAGTATTTCTTCAGTAAAAACTATATGTTTGTATTGAAAATAAAATTGCAGACGACACATTTTGACAGACGATATTTTGTCCGAAAAAAGGGTGAAAGGGGCGACTAAATTTGTGTTGCAATGTTTAACCCCTTGACTGGCATCACGTCATCCGCAACTGATATGACGTCAGCTGCTTCAAACAACTGCCGTCTGCTTTTATTTTTTAGATTTATGGTATTTTTTACTTAAGAACTATTGAAACGAGCGGCAAACAGTTACGCGGCGTCTGATCAGGATCCAAACTGTTTGCAAAAAAAAAACGTTGTACTCAGGGTTAGGCAGCGAAGGGGTCAGATTTGAGGTGAACTGTTTCATCTTAATTCTTTAGCGCACAGAGTAGGTTGCAAATTCGTCTGCAAATTGCGATTTTTGTAACAATCCCCAGAATGGATTTAACTTGAATTTTAGCTAATGAAACCGTAAAATCAGTGAAAAAATTGTTTGGATCCAGATGAAACACTGTGTTATTCATCTGGGTTCAAACATTTCAAAATTCAAAAAATATCAAGACATCGCCTGTATACTGTGAAGAATATCTATACACAATGAATATAATTTAACCCTATCACTCTCAATGACGCCATAAAGCGCATTTGCAAACAGTTTTGATCCTGATCAGACGCCGCGTGACGCGGCGTCTGATAAGGATCAAATCTGGTTGCCACTTGTTTTGAAATTAAGTCCGTTATACTGCATTAGATCTATATCTAATTTCGAAACGACATATTGAACAGCCATATTGAAGCAGAAGACCAAACTATTGACCGTGATTTTCAAGAGTTGAGACACTTAAAGTAAAATCTGTATTTTTTAAGATGTCATTTGACTTATATTCGCGTAATTCATCACAGATTGCATGTGGCAGCTATGTTGTTTATTAAGTGTTTTTGTTGTCAAACTACTTTTGTCAACTTGAAAGAAGTTACTATTTAAGACAAACAAGTTATTCAAAGTACGATATTTATAAACGTTTAAACCCTTTTCCCCATATTTTTTCATCCTGGGAGGCTACAAGCATTCTGCTTTAGGCCTACTTTCAGCCTGTTGTAAGCAACCATCTTCTAGGATGTACAAATATATAAAGGAGCTTACTGCTTTATTTTCTACATGATTTAAGCAGCAACTTGTAATGAATATACTTCCCATGGGTATTCTTTTAGGTGGTCATTTAAACCCTTCACTGTCATGACGTCATCTGTTTACAACCTTTTCACTCTCAATGACGTCATTTGCAAACAGTTTTGATCCTGCTCCTGACCAGGATCAAAACTGTTTGCCACTGGTTTTGAAATAACGTCAGTTGTACTGTATTAAATCTTACTAAGATCAAAAGTTTTGAAACGATATTGCACTGCAGACAACAATATTAAAGCAGACGACAATTTGAAGGTGAAGGGTAAAAAACCTCACGATAAATTTGATCACGAAAGGGTGAAACAATAATAATCGTCTGCTTTTGTTTCTGAAATTTTAATTTTAGGTTCACCTAAATACAGAAATATCGTTTCGAGTGTCCAACAGTTTGGATTCTGACGCGTCGTCTAATCAGAATCAAACCTGTTTGAAGCTTATCATTAACCCTTAGCCTGCCACTCACGACTAGCTCCATATGCAAACAGCTTGGATCTGGATGAGACGCCGAGTAACTCGGCGTCTCATCCAGATCCAAGCAGTTTGTCACTCGGACAACATTTTCAGCAATTTTGAGCAACTTTGAAGCACTTTGAAACTTGAAGCAGACGAGAAATATAGCAGACGACAATTTATTTGGCGGGCTAAGGGTTAAAAGGCAATGTTGTACCAACTATGCCCCCAGTGTAAAGAAGACAACTTTTTACGCACTCTTGAAAACATGTCAACACTTGTGATATATAATACGCATTTTATGCAAAAAGATGTTAACAAAGAAATTATTCATCTTATAAATACGTTGTCTTCGAATGACAAGCCTCGTTTTAATTCTTTCACTGCCAAGTTTTATCGTCTGCTTTAACCCTGTTACCCCCCCCCCCCCCCCCCACCCAAAAAAAAAAAACAAAAAAAACTATCATCTTCGTGCGACATTTGTAGACCTAGTGTCGTCTGCAATACTGACTTATTATTTATAAGTCAGTTTTTGGGCTGTTTTGACTGATCAAAGGCCCATACCAGAGGTAAACAGGTAACGCGTTGTCTGTTCAGGGTCCAAAATGTTTGCAAACTCGACTTTAGGTGCCATTGGCAGCGAAAGAGTTACATGTAGCCCTAACCCTAGTCTCTTTCAAACCTACAATTATATGAAAACAGGTGCACTGCTAAAAGTATAGACATCATCAACCGAGTATCCAATCATCGTATTTCGCCCCTGAGCACGGAACACTCTCCGGGTGGGGTAGGAGTGTTGAAGGAATAGTGGCCAGTCATTATCAAACTGTTTCTCAAAACTTGAAAATAGACTTCAAACAACTCAAAAATAAATAAATCCGTTGTTTTGGTGGGTTTTTTTCATTAGACGCTAAAGAACAAGTAGACTCAACTCAATTTAGATACCTCAAATGGTTGCCAGTTTTTAAGAGAGTATCAAATTACCCTTGCTCATGGTTTTAATATTTCTTATAGTGAACATTTTGTTCCTTAACTCTTTCCTCCCTGAAACTTCAAATGGGCCTTTCTAGTTTTAATTTTAGTCTAGTCCATTTCTAACTTTTAAGGGTTGTTTTTGTCAATGTTTTGCATAATAAAAAACAGTGAAGACCCTGATCAGAGGGTTCCTTTTCAAATATTAGAAAATTGCAGTTTATATATTACTAAAACTATTAAATATATAATATATTTACAAATTGGCTTTTGCTTCGAAAGGCAAGAATTTTAAAAAAAAACTTTTGCTTTGTGGGTTTTGAGGTTTCTCTTTTTTCTCTTTTTTTTAAAACCAGGATACAATCTTCATACCCCATTATCCTTATGTCACTTACAAACAATGTGGGCCAGATCAGAAACCGGGCAATCAGGTTTCAAACGGTAATGACTCAGATAAAGATAAATCGTCCAATTTTTTAATGTCATTTTTATATATATATTACATGTACTTAATTTCAGCGAGTTTCGTTTTCGTTTACAGGGGAGAGAATAACATATTATCCACTGAAGCCGGTTCCGCGCCTGATTCAATTGTCATCAATTATATCCTAACTAATTTGTGTACGGGTCAAAGCGGCCGCGTGTCTTAATTGTGATGATGAGTGTATTAAACAAATAAAATAGATGACAAAACCATGACAGTGGTGTTTACAAAGTCATTAACACTCGTATAAACTTGTCAAGATAGAACACTTTTATGTGACTTACAAAGTTACAAAAAGAAGAGATGTGATTCTTTCCCAAATAAACTCGTTTGTGTTAAAACACTTATGTCTATGGCAAACAGTTTGGAGCATGTCACAGGGCTGCCATAAGTTGGCATGAAAAATCCTAAGATTTCCAACTTTGCATTTTTCAAGTGCGATTTTACCTTTACACATGTACCACATAGCCGGTTTCTAGTTTTGTTGACATGTGACTACTTCAATCAGGCTGGAAGTAAAGCAGAATGCGCCTAAAGGCACCTCAAAATAACTGGATTTTAAAATTGAGGAATAAATATAAACTCTCAATGAAGTCATAAAGCGCATTTGCCAACAGTTTTGATCCTGATCGGAAACACGTTGCAAACAGTTTTGATCGTGATCAGACACCGCGTGACGCGGCCTCAAATTCAAATTTGAATTTGAGGCCGCGTCACGCGGTGTCTGATCACGATCAAAACTGTTTGCAACTTGTTAATGAAATTACATCAGTCATACAGCCTAAAATCTGACTTTGAAACGATATTGCAGACAACAGTATTGAAGCAGACGACACTATGGCGGTGAAGGGGTAAAAAACTCACGAAACTTTTGATCATGAAAGGGTTAAAGCTGATGACGTCATGGCAGTCAATGTGTTTTAAATGTATACCAAACCAACAATTGTTT
Source organism: Gari tellinella (assembly GCA_922989275.2). Taxonomy (NCBI): domain Eukaryota; kingdom Metazoa; phylum Mollusca; class Bivalvia; order Cardiida; family Psammobiidae; genus Gari; species Gari tellinella. The sequence goes on along the minus strand of OV277870.1, from coordinate 6,331,591 downwards.
ATACAGCAGATTTATTGGAAGATTTCGTGAAGTTCACAGGTTTCGTTTAAATCCTTTTTAATGGGATGCCTAGCAATTAGTACAGTGGAGAATCTGTTATTCTTTCCGTTTAAACGCAAACGTACGCAAACGCAAAGCACTAAAACGTAGAAAAGTACAACTTTTGGACATTTCTGATAATTCATGTTTATCTTGGTGGCAAACAGTTTGGAGCCTGATCAGGCGCCGGGTTACCCGGTGTCTGATCTGGCTCCAAACTGTTTGCACTGCAAATAATAGTTTTAGCGTAAACGCGTTTATTGGGAAAGAATAACACATTCTCCACTGTACTGTTACTGAAACATCCCTGCTTAGGGTTCAAGATTCAAACATTTTATTAAGTAACGTAAACATTAACATGTTTCTTGTTACACAAGGGTTCACATGTTTCAACACCGGAAACGTATCTTTCAGAATCCACCTTAGCTTGTTAAATCAATGTCCAAAACGGTATGATTTATTTGAGTATTAATTTGTAAGCCGATAACTTGCTTGAAAGTGTAAATTTTGCATAATACAGTGAAACCCCTCGAAACCGGAACCTCTAAATACATAATTTCATAAAAACCGGAATTCTCTCTTAACCGGACAAAAACGTTGGTTCCGTTTCCAACCCTTTATTTTAACCCATTACACCATGAATATGCCTGTTTAGGCCTTAAATTTATTCCTTCACTGAAGAAAATATATTCGTGAATATGTATCATCAGAAATATTTTCTATATTCTAGCAGATTATAGCTTAAAGCAGGTTGAAAGCGCATTCTGCTTTACTTTCAACCAGCTTTAAGTGATCAGCTATCTTCCATAGTAGAGACAAGCTATGGGTTAAAACCCCTCTAAACCGGAAACCCCTTTAAACCGGGCATTTATGTTGTCCCCACACATGTCCGGTTTAAGGGGTTTTCATTGTATATCCTATATCCGACGACTGACGCAAAAAGATTTACAAACCCTCACTATAACGACCACTAAATTACATCAACTACAGTGGAGAATGTGTTATTCTTTTCCAACAAATCCTACAAACGCAAACGTACGCAAACGCAAAGCACTAAAACGTAGAAAAGTACAAATTTTGACAATTCTGATAATTAATGTTTATCTTGGTGGCAAACAGTTTGGAGCCTGATCAGACGCCGGGTTACCCGGCGTCTGATCTGGCTCCAAACTGTTTGCACTGCAAATAATAGGTTTAGCGTAAACGCGTTTATTGGGAAAGAATAACACATTCTCCACTGTATCTATCTATCTACCTGTCTTTTAAACTAGAAACATGCTATGGGGTTTAGTTTGAACAATATCTTATTCCAAAGAATTTTACAAACATTTGTTTTTCTTCACTATTCATTAACATAATTAAAGGAAAATTGGGTTAGGCTGTGGGGTAATGGGTTAAATCAGTCACGATGAATACGTGCCCGTTTAATATATTATGACGTGATTTACGCGTGACTGCTGTATCCTACATATCAATGACAAGGAAAGGGAAGTATGCACCATTTAGAGTGATAGTTACAGCGGAGAAGACGCTTACCTTTCCCAATAAACGCGTTTGTGTTAAAACTTTTATGATCATTGCAAACATCGTGGAGCTAGATCAGACGCCGGTAAACCGGCGTCTGATCAAGCTCCAAAGTGTTTGCCACTCAGATTTTAAAGGACTATTAACATTTTCAAAAAAATATGTCATTTTCGACATTTTACTGCGTTGCGATTTTTTGTGTTTAGTTTGGTTTTAAATGGGAAATGATAACATCTTCTCAACTGTATGACGTCATATCTCAGACAGCATATTACATTTAACCCATCTCACGGTGAATAATTATATATAACACCCCGCTAAATATAAACATCCATCACAAAGTGGAAAAGGTGCTATTATTTCCCGTTTAAACTACAAGAAACGCACATGCATTTCAATAAAATGTAGAAATCACGGTTTCTTAAAGATATTTACGTTTTCTTTATCTCTCAGTGCAAACAGTTTGGAGCCTGATCAGTCGCCGGGTAATCATTTCTTCGTTTGAATACACCTCCCTGCATGATCTGAATCAGTCAAATGTTTCTCGTATTCTCGTGCCTTCTGATTGGTTGTCAACGTTTGTTGCTATGGAGGGGGTTAACTCTTCAGTTCAGATACGTTTTTTTAGAGCCACTTTAAATCTATCATATGGACAATTTCTGTGTCAGTGGCATCAATTTTTGTTTGTTTATTTATTTTTAACTATGCGAGAGTATTAAATGAATTACAATACATGTGAAGTTTCGAAAAAAGATAATTCAAACCCAAATGATGTTTTATTGGTCCTTACAACATTTTCCAACATAAATTTATCGGAGGAAAAGAGTTGATATAATTCTGGATGTCAGGAGTGTCCCTTTAATCTGTTTTTGTTAGACACGAGATTATGAGAAAGTACGAGAATACGAGAATTGACGAAAACAGGAAAATTCTCTAAAAGGAAAAGGTGCAGACTTATGATGTCTGACATATCCTTTAAGAAAAAGAGCTGTCTAGTCAGGTTCTACACTTATTAAAACAATATTTTAAAAAATCAAAATACGCCACTGTTGTGTTACAATGCTTTGCTCTCCAAAAGAAACAAGTACATGTATGTGCTAAATTCAGGATAGTAAAATAGGGCTGCCATAAGTTGATAAAAAAATCCTAAGATTTCAAACTTTACAACTTTGCGAATTATACCTTTAATCCATAGCCTGTTTCTACGTTTTAAGGCACGTGATGCTTACAGCAGGTTGAAAGCAAAGCAGAATGCGCATTAGGGCGCATTCTGCTTTACTTTCAGCCTGCTTAAGCTTCCATATTGTTGAGTAAAAATCCGAAGATTTCGGAAAAATCCGGAGAAATGGCAGCCCTGGTAAAACCTCTCTAAACCGGACATTCTTTGGAAAACAGATAGACCCAACAAGACCGGCAATTGCTATTACCCTGCATTAAGCGGTCACCTGTTACATGTACCAAATCTAAAAGATCCACATTCAAGAAATGCTTTAATTGCAACGAATTCAAACAATAAGACTTTGTTGTTGAATAGAATGTAACAAAGTCTAGTATACATGTACATTAAATGAGGCATTTTTTGTAAATTTAATTTTTATGAAAAAATTACGTTAAGCAAAGTTAAATATTTGATGGCATCTTTCAGAACATCTTTATTTTAAAGAGGGGTTACACTGGCACAACGATTAAAAAGTTAAATTTATGGCGTTAAATTGGCTCTCATTTTCAGTCCTGTGGCCAAGGTTATAAAGCGTTTTGCGTTGAGTCTGAGTTTGTTCGTTCTAAAACATTTGATTGGTCAGATTTGATCATAGGCGCAAATCTGACCAATCAAAGGCTTGAAAATACTTCAGACAGGCCCCAATGGTATTATAAAGTGTCTGAGTTTAGTCTGTAATCGTTCTCAAGCATTTGATTGATCAGGTTTGAGTTTTTGCTGAGCCAAAATCAAAATCTATCCAATCAAATGCTTGAGAACGACTTCAGCCTCAACTAAAGAGCTTTATAACCTACGAGCTAGAATTGCTCGATCTATAGAAACTATACTGCCATCGAGTGTTTCCGAATGTTCAACATTTCCTGATCAAATTTATCGTAAGGTAGTTTACCCCTTCACCGCAACAGTGTCGTCTGCTTCAATCTTGTTGTCTGCAATATCGTTTCAAGTTTAGATTTAAGGCAGTATATCTGACGTCTGTACCCAGCTGTCTTGTGAGTGCACAGGTATGCCAACAACAACACCAACTAGTATTGATCCTATAGGCTGCTGGCCAATAATGTGAACCCTCCCCCCATAGGGGGACTTTTGGTCACTATGTTTTTCTGAAAGCCCAGGGTCTGTAGGTTCAAATCCTATTTTCTGCACTTTGAACGTTGGGGCTTTAGTCTACAATTTGACTTTGAAGATTACCTCCCCTTGCATAAATGGAGAAATACGTAATTGTATGTGTAGTTGTTGCACTAATATAATTTTTTTATTAAACTTATATATCTAACACAAAATGATTCATTTATGCAACATAACTAACTGAAAGCAAAAAATGCAAAAACAATTGGACATAACTCAAATTTTATTCAAATTATCTCCCCTTAAAAGTACAGAATGCAATTTTTATACAAAAACAAGTCACTTTTCTCTTTATAAATGTTGAATACATATCATAGAAACAAGATCTAATCACGAAACCTTCTTTACATGAAAGCCTTATATGTCCACAAACTAAATATATAACCTTTGGGTTATACAGCACAGCCTTTGTGTGTAATTGAACAAAAATATTACCTCCCTTTTTTAATTCCTGTCATATTGTTATGGTAGAGGGCATTTAAATTTTTGGGGGAAAAAATGCACAGAAATGATTTTTGTGTTTTCATATGCCCCAGTATGTACCGAATAACAGAAAAATAATCTAGGAAAATCAAATGATGCGAAATCCGATTTTTTTGGTAAAATGGTTGAATTGATAAACGAAAATGATAATTTTTGGAATTTCCATACTGTGACCCTGGGTATTAACATAAAGGCTCCAAATTTACAAATTAGACTGACAGTTATATCCACTGTGGAATAGTACTAATTAGGATAAATAAAATTTTCAATAAATGGTTCTTTTTGGGTGAAAATCATGAAAATATTAAAACAAAAACCCAAATTTGGAGATTTTAGTAGAGATTCCCTGGCGTCAAACATCTAAATAAAGGAAAAGATGCACAGAAATGGTTTTTGTGTTTTCATATGGTAGAGCATGTACCAAATAACAGAAGAAAAATCTAGGAAAATCAAATCATGCGAAATATGTTTTTTGAGGCAAAACTATTGAAATAATAAATGAAAACGCCAATTTTAGGGATTTCAGTACTGTGTCGTTGGTTATCAATTTAAAAGCTCCAAATTTACAGGCTAGATACTTATACATCTCTATTGTGAAATAGTACTGTTAAGGATAACTTATACATTAAAAAATGTATTTTGGGGTAAAATTGTTGAAAAAATAAATGAAAACGCGAATTTTTTGGATTTCCCTACTGTGAACGTGGATATTAATATAAATACACCAAATATGCAGGTTAGACAAACAATCGTTTTAACTGTGTAATGGTTCTAGTAAGGATAAATAAAACTTTCAAAAAACTGATTTTTGGGGTTAAATTGTCAAAATATTAAACCAAAATCACCCATTTTTGGGATTTTCGTAGACAATCCCTGCCATCAAAATCAAAATTGATTTATGTGTTATCATATGCTTTAATATGTATTAAATAATAGAACAATAATCCTTTGTTGCCAATTACATGTTATTTTACAACATTATCAAGTGAAAAGCATTCGATTTGATGGTTGCTTTAAATAAAACAAAATTGATGGGAGTAAGATAATTGCCTCCCTTTCAAACAAAACAAGAAGAATAAAAATAAGAGGAGACCCACCAACGGATACAGTGTTAGAAAGGTTATACATGTATAGAGGTGGTGATGTATCCGTTGGTGGACCGCCTTTAGACAACATTTTAGCACTGTATTAGTTGGTGGACGGCCTTTAGATAAATGTTGGCACTATATCAGTTGGGGGACGCTTCTAGATAACATTTCTAGCACTGTATCCGTTGGTGGACATCCTGTAGATAACATTTTAGCACTGAATCCGTTGATGGACCGCCTTTAAATAAAGTTTTAGCACTGTATCCGTTAGTGGATGACCTCTAGAAATGGTTTCTAGCACTATATCCATTGGTGGACGTCCTCTAGATAATGTTTCTAGCACTGTATCCGTTAGTGGACCTCCTATAGATAACGTTTCTAGCACTATATCTGTTGGTGGGCAACATCTAGGAAAGGTTTCAAGCACTAAATCCATTGGTGGACGTCCTCTAGAGAAGGTTTCTAGCACTGTATGTGTTGGTGAATGGCTGTAGATAACGTTCCTAGCACTGTATCTGTTGGTGTACCGCCAGTATATACCATTTCCAGCACTGTTCCCGTTGGTGGATCGAATCTAGATAACGTTTAAAAAACTTTATCCGTAGGTGGACCGCCTCTACAAAAGGTTTTTAGCACTATATCCGCTGGTGGACTGCCTTTAGATAACGTTGTACATAGCACTGTATCCGTTTATGGACCGCCTGCAGGCCCGTAGCCACACTGAGGCACACCGAGGCACTTGCCTCGGTGAAATTTTGAAAACTGACAAAAAATAAAATGAAGCAATTTTCGAAAATTGAATTAGAAATCTATTAAAAATGTATTAAAATCACTCAGAGTGATTATAAAACATGTTATTTAGTAAAAAGTATCTTCTCAAGTTACATTCAATCACGTATGATTAGATCAACCATCCTCTGCTAGGAAATTGGCGTTTTACTATGCAACGCCATAGAATATGCATCCGTGACGTCATACAATTTTTTACGCGCACACGGTTTCAGCATGGTGGATCTGGAAACTTATCGATGCCGAATCGGTCTTTTAAAAGGTTGCTCGACTACGTTCGATCTGGAAATGCTGCGAGTGATTGGCGTTGTAGGTTTTGTAGGGCTGCTGTTGTTCATGGCGGGCATAGAGCTCAACCTAGGGCCTTTCCCCATTGATCAGGTATTTCAGGGGCGTAGCCAGCGATACGCACTTACGTACGTGCGTAACATCAATTTGAAAAATGAAAAATCAAACAGGGCCAAAAATGGCATAAAAGCTAAGGGGGGTTAGACCATAATGTCTAAATGAAGATTTCAAACACCATTTCATTTCTAATTTCCGTTTTTCTCCCGGGGGAGAACCCCCGGACCCCCCACCAGGATTTGTTAATATCCAGTTTCTCAATTGCAATAACTTGATAACTACAAAGACGACGGCTGCAAATCTACAGTGCTGCATGTACTCTCTCGTACGTCTAAAGGTCGAATAGCTCTAACAGACGTGGACGTAAGTGGCGACATAATGTTAGATCTATGTCTTATAATTATAACGCAGCTTTGGTAAAAATTCTATGGTTTACATAAGTCTTATTCAGTGTCCCAAACACACTTCAGAGCTCACAATTTCAGTTCTATTTTCCAATTTCCTGCCGGGGTAGGACCCCCGGACCCCCCTCTAGCATTTGTCATTTTCAAATTTCAGAAACACCTACGTGTTCTATATCGCAGTCTAAAAAATATCGTGCTCCATGTACCTCTCGTACGTCTAATAGTTCAGTATTTCTATCAGAAAACACTGTTAGTCATACAAATATACTCAATTCCAAAAGAAACTGTGCACTCTTTATTTTCAAATATTTTAATATCTAGAAGACGTAAAGATTTAAAATTTTGCGCAAAATATCTCATGTTTATTTGCCATCCATCGATAAAAAAAATTACTACCTAGCGTGAAGAAACTTTTAGTTTATTGGGAAAAACGTCATTTTGCATGTTTTGCACGTGCAGCTCAAGGAAAATGAACATGCTACCGAAACGTGCATGAGTGTAATAAGTATGCCTTATACAAACATAAAAACACATTTTACTTCACATCGGTAAACAAAGAACTAGCTGAGAGTGAATTAAAATAGGCAAATTAGATTCTTTGAAAGGCTTATTCATAACTACAACGGCACTAACGTGAGTACAGTACTGAACCTTATTAAATTAACAATTTTTGCGATTCGCTTGCAATTCGATGGCAATTCGCTTGCGATTCAAAATAGTAACTCTACCCTCGGGTAAGTTTTCTTGAATGGTGTATCTCACAAATATTCGCAAATATGCCTTCGTTAATTTTTTCGATTCCATTTTCGTTACAACCGCTTCGGAAAATTCGCGATAAAATATTCAAACGTAGGATTTGGTTTTTAAAGCGCCCGATTCGATGGCAATTCAATGGCAATTCGCTTGCGATTATCAATTTAATTTAATAAGGTTCAGTACTGTAGGACGTCAGGATAATGAAGAAACACAAGAATTTGGTTTCTCAAACGTTTTCAATATACAAATGAAGTAGCAGATCGCTGCAGACAGTGCACACATACATAGGACAGCAGTTCAACAAACGAACTTGTTACGTTGACGTTACTTCGACGTCGTTTTCAAACATCGTCTAGTTCTGCAAAACAGTACGGTATAGGTTGACAGACCATATTCTGTTGCCTCCGGAAAGCTAGGGCACCCATCCGGGCTAGGGGACCCTTTGTTGGACAGGTCTTAGCAGCACGTCGTTGGGCTGCTCGTTTGCAGCGAGCATGACGTCATTTCCGTTTTGGGCAATAGTAGTGGACTCGTGCCTATTCTCTGATAAGTCTAATAATATTCTAAGTCACCATTATGCTCGCACACGGCACTTTAGGAGAAAAGATCTTATGGCCTTTGCAAATGCCCAATCTCAGGGATAGGACAACGTTTAATTCCCGACGCGGTTATTAGACGTCACGTAAGGTCTATGCGATGTCTCATTGTCGCTTGCATCATGAACAAAGATGGATACATACGATAATGACAAAAAATGTCATAAAATTACAACTAAACCTATAAAAAAATCCCAACTAAACATGGTCGAATTCTCAGAGTTATTTTGCAACTTTGATTTTAACACTTCATCTGTTCTCGTTTAAAAACAACCCCTTTAAACGACAGCATCTCAAAATCTGAACTAACTGCCATATTGTTCGTGAAATAATCTAAAATTTGGTACCAAATACATAGTCTTTTTGAAAAAAAAGCCCATGAATAATTACAGAAAAGAAAGTGCACAGTTTCTTTTGGAATTGAGTATATATAACAGAGGTTTTGACATTTTTTGTTGTGCACAAAGATCGTATAATTACTATTGTAGCTGGGTTGAGTTTAACATTAAATGGTGAGAGATTTGTGTAAGCGGCCCGGTGGTTCAGTCGGTAGAACACTTGCCCTGTAATCAAGGGGTCCCGGGTTCGAGCCCCGGTCTGGCTGCATATTTTTCTCACCATGTTACATTTGGCGCCCAACGTAAATAACCCGTAGGATAATATGTAACTCGCAGAGTGTACAAATATAATAAAAAGAAACTCGAGGAGTGTTCTTTAGTAAGAATTCGGGACGCATTCTTGTGTAGAGGGGGTGTGTGTAGCCGGGTTGAGTTTAACATTAAATGGTGAGATATTTGTGTAAGCGGCCCGGTGGTTCAGTCGGTAGAACACTTGTCCTGTAAACAAGGGGTCCCGGGTTCGAGCCCCGGTCTGGCTGCATATTTTTCTCACCATGTTACACTATTCAGTGTCCAAAATCCCTCCAAATACACTTCATAGCTCACCATTTCAGTTCTAATTTCCATTTTTCTCCCGGGGGAGGACCCCGGACCCCCACCAACATTTGTAAAGTTCAGGTTTCAGAAATTCAAGAAGTAAGTAACTACCAAGTCGGCAGCCTGAAAACTGCAGTCTATCGTGTACCTCTCATACGTCTAAAAGTTGAATATTTCAAGCAGAAGAAAAAGAAATTCCCACCACCAATAAATTCTGTTAACTTCAAGTTTCAGCAGACTCAAACACCTTTCAGAAATTCAAGAACTTAGTAACTACAGAGTTGGCAGCCTACAATTGATGGTGGTTCCGGTACCTTTCGTACGTCTAAAAGTTGAATAATTCTAGCAGAAAACAATGTTCGTCATTAAATTATGTTACGACTAATATAAAGGAACTTTGAACAAAATTGTATGGTTTAGTGACATCAGATAGATCGTATTCAGTGCCCCAAATACACTTCAGAGCTCACCATTTCAGTTCAGATTCTCATTTTTCTTGATGAACTGAATAATTTCAGTTGAATGAAATGCCAAATCCCGAATAATTCCATTTCATTTTCTTCAGTGTCCACCATAGATTAGGTTAAATATTACAATAAATTTTTAGAATATAAAGTATGCATTTTTAAGAAAAAACGCCCCAAATATACGCCAAATCGCACCCTCGAAAAAAAAGTTCCGGGGGAGCATGCCCCCGAACCCCCCTAGAAAAGATGTGCCTCGGTACTTTTTAGTCTCTAGATACGGCCCTGGCCTGAAAATAACTTTTTCCGTTAGTTGACCGACTTTAGATACCGTTTAAAGCACTGTTTCCGTTCATGAACCGTCGGTAGATAACGTTTTAAGCACTGTATCCGTTGGTGGACCGTCTCTAAAAAATATTTCTAGCACTGTATCCGTTGATGGACGGCCTCTAGAAAAGGTTTCGGACACTGTATCCATAGGAAGACGTATCCACTCGATAACGTTTCCAGCACTGTATTCGTTGGTTGACCTCCGGTAGATAGAGCTATGGCCATATCTCACCCTGTCTATTTGATAGTAGGTTTAAATGGCGGTTAACCCTGGTACATACCGTGGTATTTATCTACAAACCGTGGTACACCCTGGTTTTTTATTTTCCGCGGTACCCACCTCTAGTAGATACCATTTCTCTGTTGGTGGACCTCCTGTAGATAAGGGTTTTAGCACTGTATCCGTTGGTTTACTTCCTGTATATAACGTTTTAGCACTGTATCCGTTGGTGGACCTCCTGTAGATAACATTTCTAGCACTGTATCCCTTGGTGGACCCCCTGTCGATAACATTTCTAACACTGTATCCGCTGGTGGACCGCCTGTAGATAACGTTTCCAGTACTGTATCCGTTGGTAGACCGCCTTTTGAAAACGTTTATAGAACTATATCCGTTGGTGGACCGCCTCTACATTTGGTTTTAGCACTGTATCCGCTGGTAGACCGCCTGTTGATAACGTTTGTAGCACTGTATCAGTTGGTGGACCTCCTCTTGATAACGTTTCCAGCAATGTATCCGTTGATGGACTGCCTCTAGAAAACGTTTCTAGCACTGTATCCGTTGGGGGACTGCCTCTAGATAACCTTTTTAGCTCTGTATCCGTTGGAGGACTACCTCTAGATAACTTTAGTAGCACTGTATCCGTTGGTGGTATGCCTCTATATAACGTTTAAAGCACTGTATCCGCTGGTGGACCTCCTCTAGATAATTTTTAAGCACTGTATCAGTTGGTGGACCGCCTGTAGATAACGTTTCTAGCACTAAATTGTTTGGAAGACGTCTTCTAGATAACGTTTCTTGCAATGTATCCGTTTGTGGACTGCATCTAGAAAACGTTTCTAGCACTGTATCCGTTGGTGGACTATCTATAGATAACCTTTTTAGCGCTGTACCCGTTGGTGAACCACCTAGATAACTTTAGTAGCACTGTATCCGTTGGTTGAATGCCTCTATATAACGTTTAAAGCACTGTATCCGCTGGTGGACCTCCTCTTGATAATGTTTCTAGAAATGTATCTGTTGGGGGACCGCCTATATGTAACGTTTCTAGCACTGTATCCGTTAGTGAACTGCCTCTAGATAACTTTTTAGCACTGTATCGGTTTGTGGACCGCCTCTACAAAAGGTTTCAAGCACTGTGTCGGTTTATGAACCTTCTCTTGTAAAGGTTCTAGCACTGAATCCGTTGGTGGACCGCCTCTTTGTTGCTTTTTAGCACTGTATCGGTTGGTGGACCGCCTCTAGATAACGTTTAAAGCACTGTATCTGTTGGTGGAACGCTTCTAGATAACTTTTAGCGCTGTATCTATTGGTGGACCGCTGTATCTGTTGGTGGATCGCTTCTAGCTAACATTTTAGCGCCGTATCTGTTGGTGGACCGCCTGTAGATAACGTTTAAAGCACTGTATATGATGGTTGACCGCCACTAGATAACCTTTTAGCACTGTACCTGTTGGTGGACCGCCTCTAGATAACGTTTAAAGCACTGTATTATTGGTGGACCGCCTCTGGATAACTTTTTTAGCACTATATCCGTTGATGAACTGCCTCTAGATAAGCTTTTTAGAACTGTATCCATAGGTGGACCGCCTTTAGATAACGTTTTAGCCCGTATAATTATGTTAGTGGAACGCCTCTAGAAAGGGTTTCTAGCATTGTATCCGTTGATGGACCACCTCAAGATACTGTTTATAGCAGTGTATCCGTTGGTGAACAGTCTGTTGATAACTTTTCTAGCAGTGTATCCATTAATGGACCGCATCTATATAATGTTTCTAGTACTGTATTTGTTGTTGGACCGCCTCTATATAACCTATATAGCACTATCTGTTTGTGGACCGCCTCTACAAAAGGTTTGTAGCACTGTTCCCGTTGGTGGCCCGAATCTAGAAAAGGGATTTAGCACTGTATCCGTGGGTTTCCCCTCCTCTAGATAACGTTTGTCGTACTGTATCCGTTGGTGTACCGCCCGTATATGCCGTTTCCAGCACTGTATCCGTTGGTGGACTGCCTCTAGATAACTATTATAGCACTGTATCCGTTGGTGGACTGCCTCTATATAACTATTATAGCACTGTATCCGTTGATGGACCGCCTCTACAAAAGGGTTGTAGCACTGTATCGGTCGGTGGGCCGCCTCTAGAAAAGGTTTTTAGCACTGTATCCGTGTACTAGCCATTTCCATGATCCATGATTTCTACGTAATTCTCCGAATCTTATTTCTTACAGTTATTAACTGTATTTAAGTCTTTGTCGGTAGTTTTGTTATTTCATAATCTAAGACAATATTTTCCGCGAAAATAAAATAAATGTATGCTAGAAAACATCCTCACTATACCCAGTTGAATATTTTATCATCATTTAAAGAAAAACTAGGTTTTCAAAGAAGCTTTAAATGTAATAAAACTATGAATTAACTAGTTTTTATTGTATTTGATATATTCAAGGGGAGATAATTCAGTAAAAAGTAAGAAAACACTCGTTTCGATCGATTGTTGGGATAGATATTATGTCTCCATAAAAACAATGGTGATATCAGTGAAGAACAGCTATTTTGCGACTAAAACAAGTCATCATTACATTATCTATCAGAATTTAATTTTCACAAAGGGGAGGTAATTTCAATTTGCTCTGACAAGGTAAAGCCCCAACGTACAAAGTGCAGAAAAACAGAATGTACTCGGAAGACCATGAGGTTTCAGAAAAGTATGGTGTTCAAAAGTCCCCACATGGGGGGAGGGTGGTGTTCAGTAGCTCGAAGTCTACTAATCAGACGCCGCGTAACGCGGCGTCGTCATTGACGGTGAAATAGGATTAACAGCCGAGTATGTCAAAGCGTAGAGATATGAAGTTGTTCCACTGAATGGGGTTCAGGCGAACACACCTAGCTCCCGTACGTTCAGGCAGGTTTCGAGTGACACTTTCGTCACGATTGCTGTTCCCTTCGAAAACCTGAAATGAAAATATCTGAAACATTAACCCCTTCACTGTCATGACGTCATATGCTATGAACACTTGCTTTAATTTCTCAAATTTAAACTTAAGGTACGTTAACTTTGGAATTATTGAAGTGATTGTAAAATAAATTGGATCCTATATATTGTATATATTTATTAGGTTAAAAATCGTATTCATGCCATTAATAAAATTTCTTATACAATGTATGCAATTTTTGAAGTTTTTTAAGGAACAAATGCAATTTTTGAATCCGCAGTATCTGAAAACTTTGAATAGTATTTCCAATGAACGGCTTTACATCTAAAAAAATCTTAATCATTTTGATAATGATTTCAGGAAGATGATTTCGGCTAATCTCATTCGTTTCGAAGCAGCGCATGGAATAAAAAACAAGAGCCGCATGCGGCCCTAAATCGCTCACCTGGTACCCATGTTTACGGTCATGGTAATGGACCAGTAATGATAAAATTCCACGATAAGCCATCACCGGTAAATTAACCCCCACCCACAGGCAGCCATGTTGTTTGAACTAGGAAGATTCTTTGAAGAAAACTGGCAAAGGGTCACCCATCATTACATTTTTAAAAAATATTCTTAAATCAGACCAATAGTTTCAGAGAAAAAGATTTTTGAAAAATTTCTATACAGAAATATAAGGAAAACTTGCCCAACCCACTGGCGGCCAAGATTTTTAAGATATCAAAACCATTTTAAGAAATCTGGTAGAGGGTCACCCTTGGATCATTTGTGTAAAATTATTTTCAATTTGGACCAGCAGTTTCACAGAAGAAGATTTTAAAGTTTTAACTATACAGTATCATAAGGAAAACATGCCCCACCCACTGGCGGCCATGTTTTTTAAGATATCAAAATTATTTTAAGAGATCTGGTAGAGAGTCACCAATGGATCATTTGTGTAAAATTATTTTCAATATGGACCAGTAGTTTCCCAGAAGAAGATTTTTAAAGTTTTTACTATACAGTATCATAAGGAAAACATGCCCCACCCACTGGCGGCCATGTTTTTTAAGATATCAATTTTTTTTAACAAATCTGGTAGAGGGTCACCCATGGATCATTTGTGTGAAATTATTTTCAAATTGGATCAGCGGTTTCAGACAAGAAGATTTTTAAAGTTTTCACTATATAGCCGTATAAGGAAAATTACCCACTGGCGGCCATGTTTTTTATGATAGGAACATAATTTTTAGAAATCTTATAGATGGTCACCAATGACACATTTGGGTAAATTTATTTTTAATTCAGAGGGGTGGTTTTTGACAAGAAGATTTTTAAAGTTTTTTTTCAATTGGTTGCCATGGCAACCACAATTTCAATTGGATGACCTATATTTCAAGAAATCTGAAACAGTACCCTACAAGGAACAATCCTATGAAGTTTTAATGAAATTAACCCAGTAGTTTCCAAGAAGATCTTTAAAGAAAAAGTTGACGACACACGACTGACGACGACGGACACAGGGCGATCACAATAGCTCACCTTGGCACTTTGTGCCAGGTGAGCTAAAAACCGGTCTGTCTTCATTTTTGTTCAAAACCGAAGGGACAATCTCTGTCAAATACATGTAAACAGAAATATTGCCTATGACAATCTAGGAATGATACTTTTCCAGTTTTACCGTTTGCCCTAGATTACCAGCCAATGGTAGGGCTCCATTTCAGCGAGAAATGAAAAAATATATCGCATATTCGTTCAATTTTGTACTTGGGTATGGCAGAGAAATAAACAAGTGATGAACCGGTCAAGGACACCGCGTGCTAAGGAGGAGCGTAGCGCATCATTACGTCATACAGCAACCGCTCAGCTGCGAATTACAGTATAACCTATGTACTGCGGCCTTTCAATGAAGAGGCCCGAATAAATCAAATATTTCTGTAGACAGGAGACTATAGTTAGTGCATAATGAAATTAATATGAAACGCATTAATCATGTCCTGCATTAACTCATTGAACCCTAGGTGACGAGTACACTCGTCATTTAAAATGTACCCGTTACACTTGTCCACTGCAAACATTGTAGAACCACATCGCAGATCCCTCCTATTACAAAATGGCCTAGACTCGAATTGTTCATTGTATAAGTGTTGGGTTGAGAGGGTTAAGCAGTCGACCTGTGGGTATTGTCTTCTTTTGTGTAATCGTTTTACAAATATGACTGTAAAACGTCTCGAAAGAAATGTGCTTATTTTCAATATTGTACTAAAATACGGTTGCTTTTCATCAATGCAGAAGGCAAACAATACAGAGGCTCCTATAAGCGTTTAATTCTTGGGTTAAACAGCCACCCGTCTTCAACCCCTTCGGTGACATGTGCATTTTTGTCATTTATAGTATAATGCACTAAACAACACAGTCCAGATGAATGTCATTTAAAAACCAAGAATGCTCTTGACTTAGGATGTTTTAACCCTATAATTTGTGGGGGGTTTTCTAAACTGAATTTAAAAAAATTATTGCTTGGCTCCATTAGTGCATGAATGAAGAAAGGACTCGAATCTTGGTTGATCAGGTGCTGCTTAATGCTTGGTATTTTTTAGCAAATCAATTGATGAAGCATTTTCATGTCACGCCAGTCCACAGCAGCTCTTTCACGCCAGTTTTCAACACTTTACTGTCGGAACACAAATAAAAATCGTCCTCAATTGAATCTATTTTTAAATTCCATTTGGGTGACACGCTAGCTCATGCTCGGTTTTGTTTCTAATGGGAAATGCCTACAGCGAGCTCTACACGCGTACAGGGTTCCCGGTCGATTTTCTAGTTTTTCGTGTGACGTCATATGTAAAAGTGAACTCGCCGGCTTCCGAAAATACAAAGCACCGCCCACCGCCCTTTCATTGGCTGACAAACTAGGTCGAGCGGTAATTTGGGTTGAGCGATAACTTAGTATAGGTAAAGTAGGTTGAACGGTAACTGCCATACACTAGCCAACGTGCCATATTTGAGGCAAACGGTAAATCAGTTATAGTTCATTTGTTTGAAAATTATACAACATAACCTGTTCGCTCCCTACGGTCGCTCCAGGTTATATTGCATAATTTTCAAAAAATGAACTATAACTAATACTTACCTATCTTCGTATAAAATAACGTTTGTCCTTTTTTATTTTGATTGACCTTATAAAACTTATGATCATATTCAGACCTCTATGTTTGCACCTAAAAGTATTTTCATTTGAAGTATTTTCTTAAAATTGTCCATTCCATAGAAACCAAAATTGTCCATTCCATAGAAACCAAAATAGTATTTCATTCACCTCTTGCATTGGTAATCAATGGAACATTGTATCAAATTGACTTAACCTATTCGCCTAGCGTCCCATAAAAGGGACATAGGCATAATGCGGCGTCTGATCAGAGTCTACACTGTTTTCTGATAGATATTTCAATATTGTAAATCGTCGTTTTGCATCCGCGGAGTAATTTATCCCAGTTGTTAGGGTTGCATGAATATTTGTCGTAACAAGACGTAATTGTCAGAGTTTTGCAGGGCTGCCATAAGTTGAAGTGAAAAATCCTAAGATTTCCAAATTTGCATTTTTCAAATGCAATTTTACGAAATCGTACCTCTACCCCATAGCCTGTTTCTAGTTTTGTCGACGAGCGACGACTTAAAGCAAGCTGTAAGTAAAACAGAATGCGCCTTAAGGCGTATTCTGCATTACTTTCAGTCTGCTTTAAGCTACTATGTACTGGGGGGAAATCCGAAGATTTAGGAAAAATCCGGAGAAATGGCAGCCCTGGTTTTGATTTTATCAGAACATTTTTGCATTGCCGATGTCATCAACCGAATGTTTCCACTTGCCTATACAGACATTTTGTAGTGTTTTCCTGTTAACCCTTTCCCTTATAAAGCGCCTTTTAGCGCACTCAGTTTATTCCTACGCTGAAGAAAATAGTTCCAATTGAAACAGTCATGAATAGGTATCATAAGGAATATTTTATTTATTCTAGGAAATGGTAGCTTAAAGCAGGCTGAAAGTAGTCATCTATTTTCAAAACAAGAAACATGCTATGGGGTAAAGGGTTAAGTTGAATACCTCAATATGAAGTAAACTATTCGACTTTTTCTACAGTAATTTTGGCATCATATGAACTTTTAAACAATATTATATTACAGGTGTATATAACAATAGAAATTATATTTTACATAATACAATATTATTATCTCTATATATTATTATGCTGTTCGCAGCGATGACTGTGAATAAAGTAAACGTGAACTATTTGGTTTCCTTTCAAATGGATTTCTTTAAAACTGGTCATGTTAGAATCGAAATAATATATGTTCTACCATTATTAAACGGTATTAGACAACGGTCGGTTGTTGTGATGCGCAGGAACTGACCACTCATGCACTTGGCCTTCGTTGGCAATTCCTGCGCATTTCAACTCCCAACCGTTGCCTATGCCTGAGTGATAAATTCCTGCGCATTTCAACTCCCAACCGTTGCTTATGCCTGAGTGATAACTTCCTGCGCATCACAACAACCAATCGTTGTCTATTGCAGGAATGCCATTTCTCCGGATTTTTCCTAAATCTTCGGATTTTTTCCAGTTTATAGTAGCTTAAAGCAGGCTGAAATTAAAACAGAATGCGCCTTGAGGCGCATTCTGTTTTACTTTCAACCTGCTTTAAGTATCACGTGTCTTAAAAACTTGAAACAGACTATGGGTTAAAGGTATAATTCGGAAAATTTAAAATTTTGAAATCTTAGGATTTTTTCATCAACTTATGGCAGCCCTGCTATTGCCGTTTAACAAACTGTAGAAGATATAATATGTCTTATTATATACAATGTAGTACAATATTACCATGTCAGTTCCGTTGTTTGCGGTGATGACTTTGAAGTCTGTACAGTCGAAGCTATGTAGAACTTTGAACTTCGTGACATACTCATATTTATCTTGGGGTCCTGGGTCCCGGCCTTGCAGCACAACCGCTGAGATGGTTCTCGGCGCCATGAAGTCAACCTTAAAAACACAACGTCAAATTACATTGGTTACATGTCTGGAAAATCTGCTATCAAATTCAGATAAACGAAGCCATTATTTTTCAAAATGGAATCTTCAAATTAATACATGTACCAGGAAACCAGAAGTTGCGCTATTAAGAAAGAGAGGTGGTTTTAAAATATAGTGAAAATGGACCTATAATGGAGAAAAGTTAGAAACTGTTGAAGACTTAAACTACTTCGGTTCTGTCGCAGGCAATCTTACCCTTGACCATACGATAATATTTGTCGCACGATGTTTAGTAAGACGCGTCCCAGTATTTCAACCCCTTCATTTCCATGACGTCAAAAAAGGTTTTGAACGACAATTTTGCAATATTTTTTTCAATATTCCAGATAGGGAATTAAATTAATATTAATATTGACGTGATTTTCTTTGAAAAAGGCCCTTAGAGGTCGAAATATTAGAAAAGAGCAGTATACATATTAAAACGACAATTTTGGTTTTCCATTTCTATAACTCATTAAACACCATGGACTTTTTTTTAAATACATGTATACTCAATACATTTGAAAACAGTGTAGACCCATATAAAGGAGCCCTCTGATCTGGGTCTGTACTGTTTTCTATTTTAAACCAGTATTTATAAATCTACCCAGAATTCCGAGTAGACTGCTTCAAGTTTTGGTAACTAAAAATACCCAAAAGGGAACATAATAACCCGCAAGAGTTACATGTACTTATAGTGTTGAGACGGTAAATGGGAAATAATAACGCAATCTCCACTATATAATACGAATGTACCTGAATGTATTGGTCAAGATTATTATTCTGAGCGCTCCAACCACCAGTTATCCATCCAGTGGAATTGATCCTGGCATACTTCGCCGACATGCCTCTCGGGTCGTGCTCGTTTGTACAGAAAGTGACGTCATTTGTGCACCAATAGCTGGACTCGGTGAGCTGGTCATCTCTCACTCCCTCAGGTCCACTGACTAGATAGGTGTTACACCAGGGGTCTGGTAAAAATCAACACTAAATGAAACGGGTGAGGAGTAGAAAACTGTTCGGCAACATTACAAACAGCGTGAAAATAGAACACCATTTTGCTAGATTTTTACCTTTGAGTATATATAGGTGTAAAATTAACGGAAGATAATAATTGTACCCCTAGCAATATCCTATACAGAGTTATCGTTCTGTAAACAATCGTCTCTGCAACGGGCTAAATGAATTATTTTATAGAAATTGCCAAGTACAGTTTGTAAGGATTTAGAAATAATTGCCATGACACATGTTAAAAGAAATTGGCTCTTGAGGTAATTTGACTTGAGAAATATTGTTATAGATCTAGTTTGACTTAAGAAAAAAAGAGGCGTTAAGTTTAGCGTTAATGGACGTCTGATCAGGATCCAAACAGTTTGCAAAAAAGACTATTGTACACAGAGTAGGTAATAAAGAGGCTAAACAAAGTGTGAACATATTTGAATGCAGTTAGGGGGCACACAATTATGAATCATGGCGATAGGGGATTGCTGAATGCCTACATGTGTATCCCTTTACCCAATAACCCGTATATAACATTAAATACTGGTTATCACTTAAAGCAGGTTGAAAGTAAAGCAGAATGTGCCTTAAAGGCACATTCTGCTTTACTTTCAGTCTGCTTTAAACAACCATCTGCTAGGCTATATAAAAATATTTGTTATGGTAATTGTTCATTAGGGTATACATGTAAACTGGAACTATTTTCTTCAGCGGAGGAATAAATTACATGTAGGTACACTAAAAGTCGCTTCTATGGGGTTAAATGATATCAAATCCTTTGCAAAAGTTCCCTAATCCATTACCCCTAGCATGTTTATTGATGGGTTTTGGGATTTTTGTTTTAAAGTTAGCACCAAAACAGTTTGAGATAAATGCAAAATTCTCTTTAACAATATTTCTGCATTACTTTTCGACTGTTCTACGCTCAAATATTGAAATATACTGGAAAAGCATTATATACTTTATGTTCAGGACTTTTTAAAACTGGGGACTACTTTTCTAAATGTGTGAATAATAAGGAAAGAAGGGTTTATTTATTGGGTAAAGGATTAACCCTTTACTACATACAGTGGAGAATCTGTTATTCTTTCCCGTTTAAACGCAAACGTACGCAAACGCAAATCACCAAAACGTAGAAAAGAACAACTTTTGGACAATTCTGATAATTCTTGTTTATCTTGGTGGCAAATAGTTTGGAGCCTGATCAGACGCCGGGTTACCCGGCGTCTGATCTGGCTCCAAACTATTTGCACTGCAAATAATAGTTTTAGCGTAAACGCGTTTATTGGGAAAGAATAACAGATTCTCCACTGTAGCTTGTTTCTAGTTTTGAAGACATGAGGCCACTAAAAGCAGATCAAAGTACTTGGGAGAAGTGATGATGGGTTCAAACTGAACTACAGCGGTATTTAATGAAAGAAAACACCGAGATTATCCCTTTCATGATCAAATTATTCGGGAGATGTTTACCCCTTCACCACTTTATTGTCGACTGCTTCATTAGTGTTGTCTGCAAAACACGTTTCAAAGTTAGATTTAAGGCTGTATGACTTAAACAACGCGTCGTCTGATCAGGACCCAAACTGTTTGCAAGCGCGCTTTAAAGCGTCATTGACAGCGAAAGGGTTTTAAAATTGAAAAATTCTGAAAACAATAGCGGTATATCTTAGATAGAAGGGGGAGAACTTATAACATTGTTTCTGACCAAAACCGGGCTTGGACTAAGTAGAAAGTAGACTTTACTTATTTTACAATTACAGTAGAAACCCGATAATTCGAACTCGCGTCAATTCGAACATACCCATGTTTCAAATTTAAAATGTGGCTTATCCACGTTAATACTTTGAAATACGGGTCTTAAACGAGATCGAGGTATCGAAATTATTCTGATGAAATGTCGAAGTATTGAGTTCGAAGTATTGAGTTTCGACCGTATCATATCTACCTAACACATTCAACCCTAGCGACCAGTATAATCGTCACTAACAATCTGTGCATCTGTGAAGAATACGCTTGTCCTATGCAAACAGTGTAGACCCTGAACAGAGGGCTCCTTAAGGAGCCCTCTGATCAGGGTATTTACTGTTTGTCATTTTGATATATACTGTTAAAAGCAACCCTAATAAGTCAAAAATGGACTAGACTTATTTAGAAATTGGAATTTTCCATTAAAACTTTCAGGGATGAATGAGTTAAGAATGTAATGTTTGTTCACTTAACAGTTTTAGCTCACCTGGCACGAAGTGCCAAGGTGAGCTTTTAGGATCGCTGGATGTCCGTCGTTCGCCGTCCACAATTGTTCGTTAACACAGCGGATGTTAATGAAACTTGGTCAAAATGTTTGCCTTACTAAAATCTAGGCCAAGTTCGAATGTGGGTTATGTTTGGTCAAAAAGTAGGTCACTAGGTCAAACCATAGAAAACCTTGTTAACACTCTAGAAGCAACAAATCTCATTGGATATTAATGAATCGTGGTCAGAATGTTTGTCTCTTTGATATCTAGGTCAGTTTTGAATATGAGTCATGCCCGGTTAAATACTAGGTCACTAGGTCAAATCATAGAAAACCTTGTTAACACTCTTGAGTCTTCAAATTTAATCTGATCTTTATGCAACTTATTCAGAATGTTTGCCTAATTGATACCTAGGTCAAGTTCGAATATGGGTCATTTTGGGCCAAACACTATGTTACTAGGTCAAATCATAGGAAAACCTTGTTAACACTCTAGATACTACACCTCTCATTGGATTTTAATGAATTTTTCTTAACATGTTTGCCTCATTGATATCTAGCTCAGTTAATTTTGAATGATGTCTGGTTTAAAACTAGGTCACTAGGTCAAATCAAAGAAAAACAGTGTTAACCTTTTAGAAGCTACAAATCCCACTAGTTCTGCATGAAATAATGTCAGAATGTTTGCCTACATCAAACTAGGTCAAAATCAAATATGGATTTTGTCCCTTCAAAAACTAGGTCACTAGGTCAAATCATAGGAAAATCTTGTTTACCCTCTAGAGTTTGGTTGTGGGTCATGTCCAGTCATTATCTAGGTCACTATAGGTCAAGTTTGCCATGCTGTACCAGGTGAGCGATTTAGGGTCATAGTGGCCCTTGTCTTTCAAATCGTTCCAGTTTCGTCTAGATCTAAACAGATCCTTTTTATGATAATATCCAATACAGTAGAAAAAATGTTATTCTTTCCCGTTTAAACGCAAACGTACGCAAACGCAAAACGCTAAAACGTAGAAAAGTACAACTTTTGGACAATTCTGATAATTCATGTTTATCTTGGTGGCAAACAGTTTGGAGCCTGATCAGACGCCGGGTTACCCGGCGTCTGATTTGGCTCCAAACTGTTTGCAGTGCAAATAATAATTTTAGCATAAACGCGTTTATTGGGAAAGAATAACAAATTCTCCACATGTACTACTTTAGCATATTGACTGAGTAACAGGTTTAAACTCGATACTGACTACAAATTGTTGCCAAGATTTGAAACCATAAAAAAGACACACGTTTGGGAAAATATGTAGATCTATTTTAGTCTGAGTGGAAAACTGTTTAAAGCGTCTGATCTGGTTTCAAATTGTTTGCAATGGAAATAAATGATTAAGCACAGATACGTTTACATGTATTGGGAAAGAATAATATATTCTCAAATGTGTAGATGTTTTCACGGAGGAAGGAGTTAGTATACAAACATGACAGTTTCGTAAATAATTTAGTAGATTTTAAAACACTGCGAAGCTATATCAAGCATGGACGCTTATCTAGGAAATGGCCATAAATTCTATACATATATACATAATTATTATATATTTTACAAATTGTCGTCTCAAACGTCACGGGTTGTTGCTTATACAGCGCCCCCTCTCTGCAACGACATCCAATGGGAGACAAAAAATGTGTGCGTTGTTCGACGGGAGTCGTTTTAGGGAGGGAAAATTTGATTGGCAAACAGCTTGAATCCAGATTACGCGGCGTCTGATCTAGATACAAGCTGAAAGACACTCGTCATTAAACATTAAAAAAAATCTGTCAAATGTCCCATTATGTAACTTTGAGAAGAAACAGCTGACGACAATTTTAAGCAGACGATAATTGCAGCAGTAAAAGCGTTAGACATAATTGTCTAGTTACGGGAACTGCGAAAAGGTTGTTGTAAGGAGGGAATTTTTGTTAGGGAGGGATCACTGTATATATTTCCTTTTAACCCCTTCACTGCCTTACCCCGAGTACAAAACCTATTTGCAAACGGGATATACAGTAAAACCTCGCTATTACGACCACTAAAACGAAGGCTAATTGAGTATATAATAGACAGGTGACAGCTTAAAGCAAGGTGACAGTGAAACAGAAAGCTCCTATAGGAGCTTTCTGTTTCACTGTCACCTTGCTTTAAGCGGTCACCTATCGTAAACAACCTAATAATTAACATAATTGAGTGGTCGTAATAGAGAGGTTTTACTGTATACTGGTTGACACTCATTTCAATATTTCTTAAGTCAAAATACTTAAACTTTTAATTTGATATATAAAAGCAGAGACAAAATTTGATGACGTCTAATCCAATGAACCTGCAGCCTGTGTTAATTAGCGCCAACCTCTCTGCTCGGTGCGAACCACGTAAACCTCTTGTTCGCTACGAACTGAGAGGTTCGTGCTAATGAACGCAATGTTGTACATGTATTTGCAGATTTAATTTAATCATACGTCGTCATGAATATTTTAAGAGTTTTCACCTCCCGTGTGTAGTTCTGTAAGTGCAGTAAGGAATACTTTATATACTCAACAAAATTTCTAATCGGTCACTTTTCCGATCTGCCGCATATTTGCTTGAAGCAAGATAAGGAAATAAAAATATACTCAACATATCAAATAAATCTTTGGACTACAGAAACTCTGATTTAAACCAAAGTTAGATTTTGAAATAATGAGTTACAGGCCCTTTCTATGAAAATGCATTATTTAGCATTCTTGTCCAATTGCCTTTCCTTACCTTATTAAATTCTGCTAGAATTAAAGCTTGTTATCAGCCATAATAGAAAAACACAATGACTTAAAAATCAGAGCATAGAGTTCCGTAAGGTGAACAACTAAAAAAGACAAATTTCAAATTATCTCCATTTGCATTAAATTCTGTTTAATATTGCAGACTATTCTGTGAACAAATAAAGTTAACGGAGGGTAAAATGTCTGCACCATTATAAGGAGAATGTATCACGTTTAATTTGGGACTTTTTGTATAGAATTTAGATACGTTCTGATTCTGCCAGACAATTTTTAATACCATTGTATATTAAACCTATACCTCTGATGACCGATTAGAAATTGTGTTGAGTATACCTCATGTTTAACCCTTTCACTGCCAAATTTTCCGTGAGATTTTTACCCCTTTTACCGTTTCATTGTTGTCTGTGTCATAGGGTGATATTCATTATTTCTGGAGTGTATTACATTTGATCATTAAATTGTATGTGTTTGTTGTTTTTCCATTCCCTTTAATTCTCATAATCCCTTGTCCAAATCATTATTTTATAATCGTTGACAGTCAAAGGGAACTAACCACTTTTTGCATGCTACCTTTTTAATCACGTGATATTTCATTCCGGTCACTTCGGTCATAAGGGCGTGTTCGATTATCAGTCCGGCATTGACGGGATTGACGGAATCGAAATCGAATGGTCCGGAATTCAATTCCAGAACTGTTCTATCAGTTCTGTTCAAGGAGGTGGTGTGAGCAGAAGTGTGACGTATCATCATGGTTCCCGGCACAATTTGCCAACGCTTCGACAGCAAAGTTATACTAAGCAGGGAACCAGACTTCCATATTTGCAAGGGTTCAATTCCGTTTTTATTTGATTTACTATTTCCATGGAATCGTTCCAAACAGTTCTGGAACTGATAATCGAACACGCCCTTAAATTATCTAGAACATCCATCTTTATTTGAGCATAGTATATTTTCTTTATCTGGATATTATTCCATTAGCCAGATATTGATCATTCTCTTTGAACTCCAGTGTAGCGGCATCGAGACAATAAACTATAAACGTTTCGGGAGTGTTGATACTCACCCAGCCGTGGGCTGAGGCCCGGTCGGGGTCATCCCAGAACCCTAAGAACCCATAAGCTCTACGAAATCTGCTTCAATTCTGTTGTTTGCAAGATCGTTACAAAGTAAGATTCAATGTAGTTTGACCTAAAACATATCGATACGAGTGTCAAATAGTTTGGATCCTGATCAGACGCCGCGTATCCAAACTGTTTGCAAACGCGCTTTTAAGCGTTTTTGAGAATGAAAGGGTTAAACGACCGGCAAGCGCTGACTCCTGATCAGAGTCCAAACTGTTTGCAAATCCAATTGGTATCGCACACTTTTATTGTTGTGTTCATATTGGCGACCAACGTCAATTTGACGACAAGATAACCACACACATTTTTAATATAGGCCAAATGTGGTTGAGTATCTCTTAATTCATATGTCGAATTAATACAAAAAAAACGAAAAAGGTTAACCTTCTGTACAAGTGACAGCTTGGTCGCTCCATGTTCCACGTGCTGTGCATTTTCGCGATTGTGCTCCCTGGCGCAGGTAACCATGGTTACAGATAATGGCAACTTTGTCGCCGACACTGAACAGAGTCCCGAACTTCTGACCGTACTCGGGAGCCTCCAGCTTATCACACTCTGGGGAATACAAAAATATACAACTGGATAGTGGCAATATGGTAAATACATGTATACCCTGTTGAAACGGTACCAAACGCAAACGTGGTGCATTTAAGTAATAAAATGACAGCGTTTTTGTTAGGTAATTTTTGGCCTTTTTGGTTGTTTGTGATTTTGATTTTTAAATCTAACGGATTGTTTTAATGGTAAACAGTTTGAAGACTGATCAGACGCCGGTTTATCCGACGTCTGGTCAGGCTAAAACCTGTTAATATTGGCAATAAGGTTTTTGAGCAACTGTTAGCCCGTTTTATTTATCCTGCTGGTCGCGACTTCACTGGTTATTGCAAACAGTTTGGACATAGGTCACGCGCGGCGACTGTCTTGAATTCAACCTGTTTGTAACTCGTCTTTAGATATGATTTAATTTTTAAAAAATGTATAAATCTTAATTTAACAAACTTTGCAAACTACAATTCAGACGACAATTTCACAGCAGAAGATAATTTAATAGCAGACGAGTTTGCAGTATACGACTTTGGACGGTACGAATGAATAACGTCTTCCTCGTTGAATCATTGACTCTGGTGAGCTCTTGTTTTAAGCATTAATACTCATTGTGGATTCAATATCTTTACAGTTTTATATTCCGATTGAATTTAATAGTCTAATGTCTGTCAAATATGCACGCGTGTGTTGTAGTGAATGAATATCTCTTACAGGGGAGAATGTGTTATTCTTTCCCAATAAAGGCGTTTAGGCTAAAACTATTATTTCCAATACAAACAGTTTCGATCCAGATCAGACGCCGGGTGACCCGGCGTCTGATCAGGCTTCAAACTGTTTGCCACTCAGCTTAATATCAATAGTCAGAATTGTCAAGAAGTTGTTATTTTCTACATTTTAGTGATTTGCGTTTGCGTTTTGTTTGCGTTTAAACGGGAAAGAAAAGCGTTTTCTGCACTGTATATCCATCTGAAACAACGAAACGCAAACGCAGCGCACTAAAATGTAGAAAGCAACACCTTTTTGACTATTCTGACTATTGATATTAAGCAGAGTGGCAAACAGTTTGGGGCCTGGCCAGACGCCGGGTTACCTGGTGTCAGTTCAGCGCGGTGTAATTATTATGATAGTATAACGACTTTATTTCATGTGGATTACATATTTGGTATTGAACAAACAAACCAATTTTCAATATGGTCCACAAACAAAATTAACATATATTCAACACGAAGGAACACAATTACACATCAGTATTTTTTAAACCTTTGCAAACAGAGTGGACCCTGAAAAGACTATAATTTCTTTATTTCTGTCTCTTCTTTGTACATCAAAGGGACATTACAGTTCATGCAAATTACAGTTTTACATATATGTACAAAGTCATTCATTATTGAATTGTAAGAGACGATCACAGTTATACATGATACATAGCATAATGATACAAGGAACGTACTTGAAGGAACACATCCACCATTTGATTCACACCTATGTCCATTAGGACAGCTGCACTGGGATGGACTAGCCTGAAACAGACAGACAGACAGATGTGAGTCTGACACGTTTAACCGATTTAAGTAATAATAAATTCATACTAGTGTTTTATCGTGCAATCGAACACTGGTACGAGTTGAGATGCGTAGTAATTTAATCACGAGGCCTTTAGGCCGAGTGGTTTAATTACAAGCATCTCAACGACTACCCGTGTTCGATTGTTAGATAAAACACTGATATTAATTTTTATTTCGATTCTAACACAGAATTATACCTTAATTTGCATCGAAGCAACGGCGCTACATTTGTTGGCGTACGCATTTTCGAAGCCATATGACGTCACATTAGAACGTTACAGCGCGTGAGTGTTCTATTGAGAATTCTAACACACCTCGTCCACACCCCTATATAAGCGAAGAAGGACCGTCTCAGTGTACGAATTTTCAGTAGAACACTCACGCGCTAAACGTTCTAACGTGACGTCATTTGGCTTCAAAAGTGCGTACGCCAAGAAATGTAGCACCGTTGCTTCGATGCAAATTTCGGTTAAATTATGTGTTAGAATCGAAATAAAAAATTCATACCAGTGTTCTATCTAACAATCGAACACTGGTAGTCGTTGAGATGCTTGTAATTAAATCACTCGGCCTAAAAGCCTCGTGATTAAATTACTACGCATATCAACTCCTACCAGTGTTCGATTGCACGATAGAACACTGGTATGAATTTTTTATTTCTTAATTCGTACACTGATATATTCCTTCTTTGTTTATATAGAGGTGTGGGCGAAGTGTGTTAGAATACCCCATAAATACGACGTTTTACCCCTTTGATTTATTCCATCACAGGAGAAAATAGTTCTAATTTATGCAGTCATAAATATGTATCACAAGAAATAATGTGTACATTCTAGAAGATTGTAGCTTAAAGCAGGCTGAAAGTAAAGCAGAATGCGCCTTAAGGCGCATTCTGCTTTACTTTCAATAGAGTGTCAAACAGTTCGGATCCTGGTCAGATGCAACAAAAATATTTGGAATGTCGAGTTGAGTCACTCAGACCTAGACTGTTGAATGTGTGTAAGGGAAAGTTCTCATGTATGTGTATATTCATGCAAACTGAGAAAATAAAGAGTACTTTGATTGACTTTTCATCTCTATTATAGAAAACTCCTTTCCGGGTGGTATTTCCCAGTATTTCACAGCAGCAAGGGGAAACTAATTTTGTTTTATAAACACATCTTGAGAAGGCAGAATGTCACGTTCCATTTTCATGTCACTGTGACCGTGACCTTTACACAATTGATAGAAGATACGTTTCCAAAAAATCGTATACTATATCAGCTAGGGATACAACATTTAGTGTTTCAGAACATCTTTGAATAGCGAATAATGGCATACCGGTTTTTAATGGCGCACAAGTTTTATACCAATGTGACTTTGACCTTAACCTTTGACATTGATTATATAAATGTTGTTCGCAGTATCTGTCCTATGCCACATCAGCTACGAGTACCAACATTGGAGTGTGAGAACATCTTGGATAGCATGCAATTTCTATGCCACTGTGACTTTGAACTTGGCCTTTGACCTTGATTATATAAACCTTGTTCGCAGTTTATTTCCTATACCACAGCGACTACGAATACCAACATTGGAGTGTGCGAACATCTTGGATAGCATGCAATTTCTATGCCACTTTGACCTTGATCTTTGACCTTGATTATATAAACCTTGTTTGCAGTATATTTCCTATACCACATCGACTACGAGTACCAACATTGGAGTGTGAGTACATCTGGGATAGTATGCAATTTTTATGTCACTGTGACTTTGACCTTGACCTTTGACCATAATCATATAAATGTTGTTTGCAGCATATTTCCTATACCACATCAACTAGGAATACCAATCGTTGTGAATGAGTTCATCTTTGATCGCGAAGTGTGAGTGCATCTTTATGATGGCAGAGTGCCGCATGCTACTTTCAACTGAGAGTGTATCTCAGAACGGCAAAGTGGCGCCGAACAGTTTCAGGTATCCTGTAACTTTGACCTTGATATTTGACCTAAACTATGGGAAACGTGTGTCTGGAGCGTATTTACTATATGTAATATAACATATCAGCAAGGTTGTCAACAGTGTGTGTGATTGCACCATGGGATTGTGAAGTGTCGCATACTATTGACAGTGCATCGCTACCTTGACCTTTAACCTCAATCATAGAATAAGCTTGTCTGAATAATATTTTCTAAACTTCATCAGCCAATGATACCAAATGCAGTGTGTTAGTACCTCTTGGCACATGTCATTTTAAGGCTTCTGTGATCTTTATCCTCGACAAATACGAAATTTGGTGTGTGAGTACAGCTTGGGGTCGAGTTGTGTCGCTTGAAACTTTCTGGTTCCAAGGTTATAAAGCATTTGAGTTGAGTCTCTGTGCGTTCTCAAGCATTTTATTGGTCAGATTTGAGCCTAGGCTGAAATCTGACCAATCAAATGCTTGAATACAACTTCAGACTCAACTCAGAAGCTTTATAACCTTGGACCAAGGTCAATGTGACCTTGACCATGAATTTTGGCCTAAGTGAAGGATTTGCTTTCTTTTTACTACAGCGTATTTCTTTCTATCAGTGTTGTCTGATCTGGAAGCAAACTAATTTGGTCAAAACCATTACCAAATAAATTGTATATCTTTTAATGCCTCTTACATGTTCCTCCACTGAAGAATATAGTTCCTACAGTCATGTATCATAAGAAAAAAGCGATTTCCTATTATATATCAGCTTAAAGCGGGCCCAAAGTAAAGCAAAATGTCCCTTAAGGTACATGCTGCTTTACTTTCACCTGCTTCAAGTGATCACCTGTCTGCAAAATTAGAAACAGACTATGGGGTAGTAGGTTAAACCAAGTTGTAAGGTCAGAGGTCTAAAATTTTGAAATATATTAATTGTCCTGATTCGGTGACTCAAATTCTATCTGACATTCATTAATGCTGAACTTCGTACAATTTCTTTGTTATAAATGCAAAATAGAAAACGTTATTCTTACCGAAACTTTACGCAACACCAAAATGTAGAAAAGGACATCTTATTGAATATGCTGAAGATACTTAGGTCTGGGTGGCAAATAGTTTGAGGCAAGGCCAGATGCTGGGTAACCCGGCGTCTGATCTGGCTCAAAACTGTTTGCCATAGAAATAAGTATTGTAGCATAAACACGTTTATTAAAGCGACTCGCAACCGGATGGTGTACTTGTCAAAATAAAATAAAATACTCAAATAAAAGCAAATTTGTGGCATTATTTGGCTTCTGACATTAAAAAAATATGATCAGTCCAAAAAAAGTCTCAAGAATCGTCACCGAATCTTAGATTTTTAGATATTTTCCATCGTTTTTCTATACCGACTAGTAGACGGTATAGTTGTTGCTGTTGCTTCTCTACACGGGCTCAGACATAAACACGAGCCGAATTACGAAGTTGTATGCACTTTCGACCGCAACACATTGATATACGTTAAATCGATCCGAGATAAACGGATAGTTCCGTGGTCCATTGGTCTAAGCGGTTTCCCCTATTTTGCCTTCTGTCCGCCAATGCCGGGCCATGGGTTCGAATCCCACCAGAGACCAATATTTTTTTTTATTGAAATTCATTTTTTTTAAACAGAATTTCTTATCCTAAACTAATTCTTTACCATTTATATAAGCGTTTGACACATATTTACAAATTACTATTTTTAATGCACCATCTGGTTGCGAGTCGCTTTAAAGGGAATACAGTAAACACTCTCTATTACGGCCACTAAAACGAAAGCCAATTAATTGTAGAAAGTATTTGATTCATTTTAAAGTTGACTTTACAAACTAATTATAACAAATTCTATAATATTGGTAATAAAATGAGCGAATTTCCATGTTTCAATTAATGTCATAATGTATCATGTTTATTGTGAATTTTGTTAGAAATCTACATGTATTTGTCTTTTCTCGCGTTGAAGGTACATTTATCTAATTTCATGTGAAGCACTTTTGAACGTACAACCCCTGTGTGAAAAGAGCGCTATATAAATCGTGTATAATAATAATAACGATAATGTCAGGTGACAGCATTAAGCAAGGCGACAGTAAAACAGAAAGCTCCTAAAGGAGCTTTCTGTTTTACTATCACCTTGCTTTAAGCAGTCACCTGTCTTAAACACCTTATATTTCGCACAATTTAGATGTCGTTATAGAGAGGTTTTACTGTAATTTATTTTGGATTACACTGTAGACATACCATTTCCCAACTAGCTTTCTGTGAGTGAACATATCCCTGGCACGGTCCAGGCGTGGCTGTTTCTGCAGAGTTCAGTCTACACAATGACCCCTTCTGCATATAACTCACCGCGGCACAATCACTCCCGACTTTACACTGTCTAATGCACTCATGGTAGCTCGTCATTGTCTTCAAAGAGTCGTCTTCCGAGGTAACACAAGTATTTGCTATGAAATCTTCGAGCTCAAGTCCGTTTGTTGTTGAAACATCGTGAATAAATAAACTAGCTACTATCAACAGTGTCAACAGTGTCCGTCCATTTGTCTCATATTCCATCACATCTGTTTGGAGATCTTTGAACATTGTAATTGATTCATCTTCTTGTACAGAGCTTCAACATTTTAAATCTTCTGTTGTTATTTTTTTTATCCCCTTCTATAGAACCGTTTGTTCTGAAAATGTCTGAAAACTAATGCAAATAAAGATGTATTCTTTAAACAAGAGCCGCATGCGGCCCTAAATCGCTCACCTGGTACCCATTGTTAAGGTCAGGGCAATGAACCAGTAATGGTAACGTTTTCACTATAAGCCATCATTGGTAAATTCATCCCCACCCTCTGGTGGCCATGTTTGAGCTAGGAAGATTATTTGAAGAAAAACTGGCAAAGGGTCACCCATGAATCATATTCTTAAATCAGACCAATAGTTTCAGAGAAAAAGATTTTTAAAGATTTTCTATACAGAAATATTAGGAAAACTTGCCCCACCCACTGGCGGCCATGATTTTAAAGATAAAAAAAATGATTTTAAGAAATCTGGTAGAGAGTCATGAATGGATTATTTGTGTAAAATTATTTTCAATTTGGACCATTAGTTTCACAGAAGAAGATTTTTAAAGTTCTTACTATACAGTTACATAAGGAAAATGTGCCCCAAACCTGCGGCCATGTTTTTTTAGATATCAAAATTATTTTAAGAAATCTGGTAGAGGGTCACCCATGGATCATTTGGGTGAATTTTTTTTCAATTTGGACCTGTAGTTTCACAGAAGAAGATTTTTAAAGTTTTTACTATATACAGTATCAAAAGGAAAACGTGCCCCACCCACTGGCGGCCATGTTTTTTAAGATATCAAAATTATTTTAAGAAATCTGGTAGAGAGTCGCCCATGGCTCATTTGTGTACAATTATTTTCAATTTGGACCAGCAGTTTCACAGAAGAAGATTTTTAAAGTTTTTACTATACAGTTACATAAGGAAAACGTGCCCCACCCACTGGTGGCCATGTTTTTTAAGATATCAAAATCATTTTAAGAAATCTGGTAGAGGGTCACCAATGGATCATTTCTGTGAAATCATTTTCAAATTGGATCAGCAGTTTCAGACAAGAAGATTTTTAAAGTTTTCACTATATAGCCATATAAGGAAAATCTGCCCCACCCACTGGCGGCCATGTTTTTAAAGATAGGAACTTTGTTTTGAGAAATCTGATAGAGGGTCACCAATGGCACATTTGGGTAAAATTATTTTCAATTCAGACCAGTGGTTTTTGACAAGAAGATTTTTAAATTATTTTCAATTGGTTGCCATGGCAACCACAATTTCAATTGGATGACCTATATTTCAAGAAATCTGAGAGAGTATCCAACAAGGAACAATCCTATGAAGTTTTAATGAAATTGACCAAGTGGTTTCCAAGAAGAAGATCTTTAAAGAAAAAGTTGACGACACACGACGACGGACGACGACGACGGACGACGGACACAGGGCGATCACAATAGCTCACCTTGGCACTTCGTGCCAGGTGAGCTAAACACACACACACACACACACACACACACACACACACACACACACACACACACACACACACACACACACACAAAAAAAAAACCCTCCCCCCCCAAAAAACAAAAAACAAACAAACAATAAAAACAAACCCGGCGTCTGATCAGGTTACAAAGTGTTTCCCTTTCAGATTAAAATAAATCGTCCTAAATTTTTAAATATTGTCATTTTTCTAAAGTTCAATGGTACGTTTCGTGTTTTCGGTTAAAAAACAATCTCTTTTTCACTGTATATACAGTGAATCTCTTTATTACGACCACTTGATTATGTTATCTATAATGTGATTAATACAGGCGGCTGCTTAAAGCAAGGTGAACGTAAAACAGAAAGATCCTATGTACATGTAGGAGCTTTCTGTTTTATGTTAACCTTGCGTTAAGCTGTCATCTTTCTTTTATAAAGTCGATTAGCCTTTTATAATGGTCGTTATAGAAAGGTTTACTTATAAATCTACATGTATAATATTTAATATATATCCAAGAAAACGGGGCATGGCAGTTTCCAAATAACACTCACACTACTTCAATCTTGAATCGTACTATTTAAACATTAATAGACTGTCGCAACAGTTAAAATAACACGAACGAACGTAAAGGGGGGGGGGGGGGGGGGGGGGGGGCGGGGGGTATGCATTTTCTAACTGCATATTCTACAGAAGTAGGCTAGTCCGGTTTTCTCTAGGAGTTGCTTACCACTTCCAAGTCGGAAATAATCGATTGACCTGTTCTCTCTTGCGCGACGTTGCAAATCGTAAAATGTTTTAATTATGAAGAAATTTAAATGTTTGAAAATATGAGAAATGGAAAAGATTGGTTGGAAAGAGCAAACACTAGTCTCCACTTTCTATAATACAGTGGAGCAAGCGTTATTCTTTTCCCGTTTAAACGCAAACAAAACGCAAACGCAGCACACTAAAATGTAGAAAATGGCAACTTTTGGATATTTCCACCTATTAATTTTAATCTGAGTGGCAAACAGTTTGGAGACAGATCAGACGCCGGGTAAACCGGCGTCTCATCTGACTCCAAACTGTTTGCAATGGAAATAATAGAGATAGCGTAAACGCGTTTATTGGGGAAAATAAGGTTTTCTCCACTGTATAAGGTGAGTGAGGGTGAACAGCTATGATAACAGGGCTGCCATTTCTCCGGATTTTTCCTAAATCTCCGGATTTATTTTTTCCCAGTACATGGTAGCTTAAAGCAGACTGAAAGTAAAACAGAATGCGCCCTAAGGCGCATTCTGCTTTACTTTCAGTCTGCTTTAACTAGTCGCATGTCTACGAAACAAGAAAAAGGATATGGGGTAAATGCACGATTCGTAAAATCGCACTTGAAAAATGCAAATTGGGAAATCTTAGGATTTTTCATGTCAACTTATGGCAGCCCTGTGATAAGGCGCGTTCTGCTTTACTTTCAACCTGCTTTAAACAACACTGTATCATCTACTAGAATGTATCAACTATTTCTACATTGTAGGAATAAACCAAAGACGTAAAAAGGCGTATTTATGATGTAATAGGTAAAAATAAAGAAGGGTTGGAAACGGGACGAAAGCTTTTGTCCAGTTTAGACAGAATTCTGGTATTTAGAGGTTCCGGTTTGGAAGGGTTCCACTGTACATAAATATTAGCGTTACACAGTTTGAATCATGATGGTATGCTGTGTTACATGGCGTATGATCTAAATCGAACCTTATGCAAATACATGTGTACAGTCGAAACTCGATACTTCGACTCGCTTAAATCGATCTTACAAATACGCTATTCCTACCCACTTTACGCGTTTCTTACGCATTTATTATCCGTTTCGTTAAACGCGTTTCCTATGCTTTTCTTTACGCGTTTAATAGATAAAGTCGCGTTAATCCGAAATCTCAGCGTGAAACGGAAAACTGACGCACCAATCGCAACATCTCTGGTAAAATCGTTTAATTAACGCGTTTAAACGCGTTTAAACGCGTTCAAATCGTTCGACGTGAACCGTTCGTTAACCGTTCACTGTGCGTTTCTTACGCATAGATTAACGCGTAAATGGGTAGGAATAGGGTATTTACCACTGTTCCAGTATTTCGAAAGTTGAATTTTGATAAATCAATCTCTCTGAAGACAAGTCGAATATTCCCGTATTTCAAAGTATATGGGTACATTTGAAACATGTGTAAGTTCGAACTAACGCGAGTTCGTAGAATCGAGTTTTTACTGTATATGAATATATATCTGCTGAATCATTTCACAGTTGAAAATTTAATTGAATGGAAATGGGCAAATTCCAGTACATTTCCAGTAAAGTATATATATTTTCTTTCTTCCATATAACTTTGGCGTAGTTTATTTATTCCTCAACTGATGAAAATAGTTCCAATTGATGAAGTCATGAATATGTGCCGAAAAAGGAATTTCTATATCCTAGTAGATGCTACCTTAAAACATAGTGTGCATTAAAGCGCATTCTGCTTTACTTTCAACCTGCTATAACTGGTCACCTGTCTTCAAAACCATGGGGTAAAGGGTTAAGGGAATTATTAACACCTTCAACTTAGAAACGAGAATACTCGTCGTTAGCAAACATTGTTTATGAAGAGTCACATGTCACCACTATGCAAACAGTCTAGACCCTGTTCAGTGTGAAGGAACCCTCTCACCAGAGTCTGTTGGCTGTTTTTGTTGTCATTTTGTCATACAGTAAATATATTGTTAAAACCAACTATACATAGTAAAAATGGTCTAGATCTAGACTTAATTAACTTTTGAAAATGAAAAAATGCATTAAAAGTTTCAGGGTTGAATGAGTTTACCCATTTGTGGCCACGATCCCATATATGGGACATATGCAAAGAGTGTAGACTCTGATCAGACACCGCATTATGCGGTGTCTGATCAGAGTCTACACTGTTTGCTGATAGGCATTTTCAATATAAAGTAAAATGAAAATGAAAATTTAGGCCAGGCATCCAATAGATAAAAAAAATTGGACTTATCCAATATAAAAAACATGGAAGAATCCACTGGGCAAAAATGGGGCAATATATGTCAACGCCAATGATTGCAAGTATATATACATTGACGAATATAGACCTGCGGTGAAATATTGATTATATAATTGTTTTCAAAACAGAGAATGTTTGAAATATTAATTGCAGCAACCCTCAAGCATGTCTGAATCACAGCGTGGTTTAACAGGGCTGCCATTTCTCCGGATTTTTCCTAAATCTTCGGATTTTTTTTTCAGTTTATAGTAGCTTAAAGCAAGCTGAAAGTAAAGCAGAATGCGCCTTTAGGCGCATTCTGCTTTACTTTCAGCCTGCTTTAAGTAGTCGCGTGTCAACAAAAATAGAAACAGGAGTAGTTACTAACAGGATATGGGGTGAAGGTACGATTCGTAAAATCGCACTTGAAAATGCAAATTTGGAAATCTTAGGATTTTTCATGTCAACTTATAGCAGCCCTGTGGTTATCTGAAAAAGAATATCTATTTTCATTAGAGGGGAGGGACCGGCCTAAACCTTTCACTCTCGCTGACGCTTAAAAGCGCATTTTCAAACAGTTTGGATTCTGATCAGAGTGACAGCATCAGACACCACGTAACGCGGTGTCTTATCTGTATATTTTAGGTTTCTTTACTTAAAACGGTACAAATTTAAATTTAACAAATTTTGTAGACGACTATTTCGAAGCAGAAGATGTTATAGCAGGATAAGGGTTAAAATCAGATCAAGGACTGCGTAATTTGATCTGACTCAAAAACTGTTTGCAAGCCGATCATAATCTAGATTTTCTAGATCTGAAATAAATTTAAATTTTATATTTTATTTCGTTCATGAAGTTGATAATAATTCTTAATAATCATAGATTTACTGAAAGCTAGAATGATCCCTTATTCAGGTTTTGCTTTATTGTAAATGTATTTCACTCTGACTTGTCTTTGCTTTTCACTTTATTGGTAGATCAGATCTACATGTATACATGTAATATTACCAGAACGTAGATTTATATGCCTGATATACGTTCCTGAATGCGTCTTGGCGACATAGACTTTTTCTGCACGTGCTTAACTAGAACATTTATATAAAGGTGCGTTCACATTGCCGATCTGACACCTCGATCAAACTCGATCACGCAGTCGTACTTGGTCTGCTTAGGGGTCCTGGTCGGTCTGCTAGGGAGTCCTGGTCGATTGGGAGCGGTCTGCATTGATCGAGTTCGGTCGGCCTTTCTACTCGGAAATTTGGAACATGTTCCAAATATCCGTGTAGCGATCGAGCAGGCTGACGGTCTGGACATGGTCTGAAATCGGTCTAGTAGCGCTCGGGTTAACTCGTGTACGCAATCGAGTTGATCGAGAACAAATCTTGTTACATTTCTGTGTCGACCTCTACACGATCTGTACCCGATCAACTCGACTCAACACTATCTAAACCCGATTGGCTCCATCACCGCATGGAATAGACGACCACACGCGATATGTTCTCGATCGCACTCGATGTGGTCTCGATTTCTACACGAGTGTTGTCGACCTCTACACGAGCTCTCTCGACCTCAACTCGAGGTTAATATTCCTATTTACGCAAGCACAATATGTTTGTTGTTCACAAGTGGGGCGGAATAGTCGTCGGTTTCTAACATTTTAAACAATCACCAAACTAAAGAAGGAGAAACTGCTCTGACACTGTAACCCTTTTTATACCATCGTCTTCAGACGGGCGTATTATTTAATGGCATTGTCCGCCCGTCCGTCTGTCCATCCGTGACATTGTTTTGCTTGTCCGTTCTGTAACTCAAGAAAATGTATTCTAATCATTTTGAAACTTGGTCAGCATGTTTAGAACCATAATGTCTTGCTCAAGTTCGATAACCAGCAAGATTACCCCAGACACTCAAGGGCTATGTCCATTTTGCAGTCAAATATGGGCATTTGTGTAGAAAGACAAACATTCTTTATCTACCTGTTCAACTCATTTCAGATTTGATATGGCTGTAAAATCTGTAAAAGGATAGGATATATATTACGGGTTTCCATGTGACCTTTTCTCAGAGTTATACCCCCTTTATTGACAAAATAGGCATTGCGTAGAAAAGGCAAGTTTATTTCCATTCAGATTCACTAATATGGTGATACAAGAAAGTACGGCATTTGACATAATATAATGGATTTTGAATGTGACGCATATTTTCCCAGTTATGACCCTTTTCTCTTTTTGTTCACTTTAACTTGAAAATGTTTTACTATGCCTTATTTTAAAACTGATTGGACGCCGGCTTGCTGTGCTCTTGTTGAGAATGCGCAAACACCAGAAATAACGAAGCACAAGAGCAGGTCGCTGACACCCTACCCGAAACACTCTCACCTTAAGTGATGCTGCTGATAGTATTATGTTGAAGACTTTCCTGTCAAACCTTAAAGAGTTTCTCTTTCAATTGTGATGCATTTCACAATATACCAGTGTATACTTAAAAGAAGAGCACAGCTCTCATTTAACAGATCCTGATAGTAATAAAAATCACCCCATTAAAATGAAAGTGTTATCAAAATCCATTAATAATCCCTTTAGCTCACCTAAACAAAGCTAAGGGCAGCTACTATAATCGCCTTTTCCAGACGCTCGCTCGTCCGTGGGTACGTACTTACGTCCACAATTTCTTGTGAACACATCGTCGTGTTAGTCTTACAACGTTCGATCTCACATGAGGGTTGTTTTGAGAAAATCGAGTTAATTAAACAGCATATTTTTTATTGATTTTGAAAATTCTTTCGACTTTACCTGATGAATTGTGAATGCGAAGGGTTCCATTTAAAGTTTTATGAGGATTGTAAGCATGGTGTTTGAGATATATCTTCCTTTCGGTTTGAGATAGATCATTTCTCAAACTCTACCTTCTAATTCACTCATTATTACAATGTTCTATGTCCATTTTGTGGAGATAGAACATTATTAATAATTAAGTTTTAGACAATTGCATGAACAATTACATTATTACAATGTTCTATGTCCATTCTAAATACTCCCCATAGGGTATATTTTTGCTTATTTTGATGAAACTACCCCCTCGGCCAAGAAATACCGAGTTTATAGAGTTTAAATACAGGTCGCTGACAAGCAGACAAAACAGAATACTTCTTAAGCATTAGGTTTGGTTTGTTGTTGCTGTTAACATCCGTAAATGCGACCTCGGTTTATAAAGTCTCCCTTGTGCGACTTGGCTTGGTGGGACTTCTTTAAAGGGGTATTCAGTTTTACTTTCATATTGTTTTAAGCAGCTATCTGCTTTAAATTAATCACTTTACTTTGAACTACACATGCAGTTAAAGATACATGGGTATTTCGCCTATTACACTGTACGCCAAAAACCATGAAGGTCGCAGCCATTTTAGAAATTTCAGGCCTACCATAATTTAAAAAAAAAAATCCTAAGATTTTCCCAAATTTTTATTTTAAAGCGCGATTTTCAAAAATCGAGCCTTCGAAGGCGTGATTCCCAAAAGCGCGCTTTTTAATCGAATATCTTTATTTGTGCGCTTTTGTGTTTAAGACCATCTTTTCACATGTATATCACACCATTGCACCCATCATCTATGTATTAAATACATACACACAAAGAATAACAGTAGATCTATAAACTTTATTGCAATAAACTCTGTAAAAAAACTATAATAAAAGAAAAATAACAAAACATCATATTCATAAATACTGCTAGGGGCAACTCAACTGTATTCTCCATAGTTGCAAATATTTACTCTTCTTAGCAGTATAGACCCCGGTCAGACAACTGTGTTCTGTGATAAGTACCTGTACTGTTTGGTTAAGGATTAGAAAAGTTATAGTATCAATGTCTTACATCTGATTTTGCACATTTCAGGCCACTATGACTAGTAAGTTAATGATATTCATATAAATATACTCATGGCTAGACACTTTTAGCAGGGCGTCACGTCCTGCCTTAGCTTCTTTACGATATCGGCAATCTCGCTGTTTACCCATAGTTTACCTGCACTACACCATCACTTTATCGCTATGCGTGAACCTATCGTGTCATAAAATGAAGCGTGTACACCACACTATGCAACATGCAGAACCAGACGTGTCATAAATAAAGTGCATGCCGTATCTACTTCTCAGCCCGCAGTCGAATCGGAACCACAGGTGGTAATTACATGATTGATTGGCTGTGAACAAGCTGCTAATCCAGTCAATGACCCGATTAGTACCAATACATATATAGTATTCGGAATACCTTTATTGCTTTTCCCTTATTTGAAAGACCGAGAAGGTGCTGTCTGGCGCACTGAATCGGGGATTAGGATTTTTTCTGGGAGATTTTTGAAAAAATCCGGAGATTTCGGAAAAAATCCGGAGATCCGGAGAAATTATGAAAAATCCGGAGATTTAGGAAAAATCCGGAGGAATGGTAGGCCTGAAATTTCTGTCACGTGATCCAATTGGAACACAATGATTGGATAAATTGGACATAGATCATTGTAAGACTAAACAAAACAAGAACATTATAATACTGGCGATAACTTCAAATTGAAAGCTCGGATAAACATATGATTTGCACCAGGAGATAGCTCTTGAAAATAGCTTTCCAACGGTATATAGAACTCTATTTGTCTACAAAATGGACATAGAACGTTGTAAGATCAAAGGCACATAGTGAACAGTACTCTGTTATCCGATGGTGTACACATACACTAACCACAGTATGTAAACTCCGGTGTATACCTTCCGGAAGCTGCGATCAGCGAGTCGACAAAATGTCGCGAAATAAGCCACACTCAAGCGAAGTCGGTAAGATTTACCTTTATTTTACAGCCCTTTGTATACAAACAATTGTAATATATGGTCCAGTACACTTGCATGATAAATTCTTTTCAGTTCACCAAATATCTTCAGAATCTGAAGCAAGATCTCTCTGAAATAATCTTCTGATCACTGGCACCGCTTACCGACGCGCCGTAGACGCGTGATTTAAATCTGTTCCAGTGACACCTATAGTAAATTTCTGCTATCACATTATTAATTATCACTCGCAGCGAGAATATATTAATGCACCTGAAGTGTATGTTATTGAAACATAAACAGAAAACACAACATAATGTGTTTTCTACAAACTAAAATGGTGTATGACTAGCTGCTTATTTATAAAAAATCACTGTATAACCAGCCGTGATTTCACTGTATGTTAGCTGTGATTAAGATATTATGTCCTAAATTACCTTAGACGTTTTGGATGTCAAAGTTTCATTTTAATCCGATATTGTATGCATACCAGAGATGTCATTATAAGAACGAGACCTTAGCAATACAGTAACACACCTGAAACAAACACCACTGGTCCCGCAACAGGTGGTCGCATATATCTTAATTAGTCTATGTTTGGGGTTTGCATCCCATTAATCAGAATTTGTTTGATGAAAGTTGATAAAAAAAGAACTTGTATCACTTTACGTAATAATTTGGCCCGGACCTTCAAGCATGAATAAAGATTTAGGTAAGGCCTGCGTAATGAGATTGTGTATACTAGATACTACCGTCAGTACTTTGGGATGGACAGTAATTTTCCATAAACCAACTGGTGCCCAGTGTCCTACACAACAAGTATTATATCCCTTGCTCTGTTTATTACGAGTACGGAGCTGTACAAACAACATGAAGTAGTTAATTACAAAAAATGGACTCCATTGAACTTAACAACATTGCTAAAACTGGTGCAAGTCGCTACCAACTTTCAAAATTGCTACAAAGATATACATGTAGTACTTTTATAAGATCTTCCAACTCGGCATAAAGGCTGTAGATATTCACCGCGAGGTGTGTGGCATTTATGGGGAGGGCCAAATGTCTCACAGAACTGTTTGTAGGTGGGTAGCTAAATTAAGTGCTGGGCAGCAGCAACTGAAAGATGTTGCTCGCCCAGGTCATCCTGCATAGAACATAGAAAAAATCCGAAATATCCTCAAAACTGATGCTCGATTCACCGTAAGACAATTGGCTCGAATGACAAACTTGTCTTTAGCAAGAGTTCATGCAATTGTGAAGAAACACCTAAACGTTAGAAAGATAAATGCAAGCTTGATACCCCATTTGTTAACGGATGAGCAAAAGAAGACGCGTGTAACAATGGCAAAAAACTTCTCAAAATGTACCAAAACTATAGTAAAACGGCTTTTGATAATATAGTCACTGGTGATGAGACCTGGGTGTATTATTTTGAACCAAAGCGGAAGGTTTTCAATCGAATATGGGCCACTAAAAATGCCAGACGCCCAAGTATTGCCAAACGAATACGAACGGTAAAGAAGGTTTTGTATGCTATTTTTTTCACTAATAAGGATCCAGCTATTCAAATCCCGGTGCCAAAAGGCAGAACGGTCACAGGCAAGTACTATAAAAACGTTGTTCTGAGAAAATTGAAGAACTACTACAAAAGTCGCCGCCCCAAAACAGAACTTAACCCTTTCCCTTATAGAAGCGACTTTTAGCACATTCATTTTATTCATCCGCTGCAGAAAATAGTTCCAAATTATACCGTAATGAATATGTGTCATATTAAATTATTTCCTTATTCTAGCAGTTAATAGCTTAAAGCAGGCTGAAAGTAAAGCAGAATGCGCCTTAGGGCGCATTCTGCTTGACTTTCAACCTGCTTTAAGTAGTCACATATATTCAATACTAGAAACAATGCTATCAGGTAAAGGGTTAAGTGTGTCCGATTTTTGCATTATAATGCACCCGCTCACAAGGCACGCATTGTGACTGACTTTTTGGAGTCAGAGAAGGTTACCGTCCTTCCGCACTCTCCGTATTCGCCAGACTTGGCCCCCTGCGACTATTTTCTCTTTCCAAAACTTAA
The DNA here is from genome assembly GCA_922989275.2 of Gari tellinella. Taxonomy (NCBI): domain Eukaryota; kingdom Metazoa; phylum Mollusca; class Bivalvia; order Cardiida; family Psammobiidae; genus Gari; species Gari tellinella. Next base: position 6,288,169 of record OV277870.1, on the reverse strand, counting down.
ATATCATTTATCTGGAAGGAGATACAATTCGAGAAATGCCCTTGGATCTGCTGTTTATCAGTGTCTGATGAGTGTCCCCATTGAAGAGTATGAAAAATGCTTCCAAAAATGGATTGACTGGCTAAAAAGGTGTGTTCTGGCTGGTGGAGAGTATTTTGAAGGGCAAAGCAAATTAAAATGAACAAAAGCACTTCCGCTATATGAGCACCGATGCAAGTGACATTATTTTTGGAACACCCCTCGTATATTTGGCTTATGTACAGGCCTACCGAAAAGTAGAAAAAAACTATTAAAACAAAACAAACTCACACTCATTTACATCTGTTTGATTTCAATTACCATGGTCTTTGATATAGAAACAAACCCCGGGCCAGTAAGATCAGATCTTTGTGGCATATATGCTCGACAGTAGTAGGTTGGCATCCTGATCGTGGCATCTACTGCGAAGAGTGTAGCACATAATATCACGCACAATGTCAAGGTATGAGCACATTTGCATATATTTACATTCACCCTGTAAAGTCTTTATGTAATCCTATTAAAAATATGCGGTACATCTGCCGATGAACCTACACTTCGAAACTGGTTTTAGCCAGTTCGGATTTCGCCCGTGCTATTCGTGGACTTCTTCAAATAGACTACATCGGGCACTTAACACTAAGCATCCATTGGTCGACGGTCATATGACACTAGCGGAGTGATACAGACCCATAGGTCGTTGCCATCGCGTTGCTATGTGTGTAAATGGGTTAAGAAAACAACCGCGACCTGTATTTTTAGAATGTGCTTTGGCAATAGATATTCAAGTTGCACTGTTAATTTGTTTGCCTTGTAAGTCTTTTCCATTCACAGAGAGAAAGTTTACTGGAAAAAATCCTGACTTTTTAATACAGTTAGAGTACATGTAGTTGGGACTACTTTCTCACCATATTTAGAAACTGGAATGGCTATTACATCGACATTACATCTATCAAACCTCTTTGACCGGTATATGATAAATTCTTATACAGAAAAACAAATCTGGCCAATTAACACATTAAATTGACAAGACAGAAAATATAAATATAAATATAAGGAATAAACAACATCTCTTTGCCGCTCATGACGGTATGACTACATTAGCTTCGGGGGGTAAATTTAACGTAAACGCCCTTACGGTATGACTACATTAGCTTCGGGGGGTAAATTAAACGTAAACGCCCGACCCCCTGCGAAGCTAATGTAGTCATACCGTCATTGAAACGTCAAAAATATGTTGTTTATTCCTATAATGACTTTCACTCTGTCTATAGGAAAGACCGAAAACGACGTACAGGAGGTGGAGTGTTCATCTTGGTTTCAAATAACCTGATAAGTGACTCTGTAGACATTCAGACCAATTCCGAAATTATTTGGGCGCACATCAAGCAAAAAGGCAAGCAAGGCCTGTATGTATGCAGTGCCTACCGTCCAGACCGCGATTTCAGTGTGACTGAGGAGATTAGCCAGACTGTATCTACAATTGATAACTCAAAAAACACAGTTATAATTGGCGGAGATTTCAACCTTGGTGGTATCAACTGGAAACCCGCACTGTTCATTTGGGTGCCTCACACACTGAAGAGTGTAGTAAACTACTAGATCTTGCTGACGCTCACAACCTAGTGCAGCTGGTCCAAGAACCTACCCGTATTATTGACACAACTCTAAGCTGTCTTGATCTTTTGTTTATAAATAACTCCTCCCTTGTGGACAATGTAAAAGTAATTCCTGGCTTCAGTGATCACTGCATACCATTCTTAGACATACCTTCCTGCCCAAGAATGAACTTCAAACAAAGACGGAAAATAAGCCTTTTTGACAAAGCAGACTGGACCAAGATCAAAAAGGAACTATCACTACTCAGTAATAAGCTAAAGCCACAGCACACAGGTTAAGCGTCCAAGAACTATGGGATAGTTTCACAACTAAACTCGAACAACTTACAGACAAATACATTCCATCAAAATTCGTCAACGGTAAACAACACCTGCCATGGACTGACTCAGAAATAAAAAAAAAACTAATTAAAAAGAGGGACAGACTTTACGCGAAAATGAAACAAAGCAAAACCAACACCCTAAATCCCAAGCTGAAACAAATAAAAGCTCTCATTCAAAAGAAAACACGATCATCATACTGGAACTATGTCAATAATATTGTGTGTGACCCTTCTGAACATAAACAGGGAACCACAAAAAAGTTCTGGAGTTTCATAAAAGGCATGAAAAAGGGTTCGTCTGGAGTAGCCCCATTAAGAGAAGAGGGATTCTTGAAATCTAATTCCAATGACAAAGCAAACATTCTCAACCGCCAATTCTCTTCTGTATTTACAAAATCTGATGATGACCCTCTTCCAGATCTAGGAAACAGCACAATTCCATCTATGAAAAACATCAAATTCACTGAAAACGGGGTTAAAAAGTTACTCCTTAATCTTAAACAACATAAAGCTGCCGGCCCAGACAATATTAAACCCAGCATACTTAAAGAATGTGCATCAGAAATCGCTCCCATCATGACCATCATCTTCAAGAAGTCACTACTCGCTGAACAAGTCCCATCAGCTAGCATGGAATCAAGCCTACGTCACCCCAGTATTTAAAAAAGGAGAAAAGTTTCAGGCAAAAAACTACCGCCCAATTTCACTGACCTGCATAGCCTGTAAACTACTAGAACACATAGTTGTAAGCAACACCTTTGACCACATTGACAAACATAACATCTTAGTAGACAACCAACACAGCTTTCGTTCACGCAGATCTTGCGAAACCCAACTAACAAGCTTCCTACAAGAACTTACACAATCAGTCAAACAGGGACAAGTCGGCGTAGCTGTAATGGACTTCAGCAAGGCCTTCGATGTAGTTGACCACAAAAGACTCCTCCTCAAACTAAATCATTACGGCATAAGGGGAATTACTCTAACATGAATCCAGGCATTCCTTGGCAACAGAACACAACAAGTGGTTGTAGATGGCTCCTTCTCAACAGAAGTCACTGTAGACTCTGGCGTACCACAAGGCTCCGTGTTCTCTTCTATTTCTTCTCTTCATCAATGATCTTCCCTCCAGTGTTACTTCAAATGTCAGACTCTTTGCAGATGACTGTTTTGTGTACAGGAAAATCAGGTCTGACACAGACACACTTACCCTGCAGGAGGACCTGAACAACCTGGAGAGATGGGAGAAGAAATGGAAGATTGCTTTCAACGTGGACAAGTGTCATATCCTTCACATTACAAAGGCTCGAAATATCACTAAGACCTGTTACACCCTCCACAACCAGCCACTAGCTACAGTACCTCAAGCAACTTACCTAGGCATTGAAATATCCTCAAACCTCTCCTGGACACCCCATATAAACATGATAACTAGTAAAGCCAGTCAGAGCCTAGGTTTCCTGCAACGAAATTTCCATTCAGCTAGGCCAGAGACTAAGACGGCAGCATACAAATCAATAGTTAGACCAACCTTAGAATACAGTTCATCAGTCTGGGACCCATACCAAATCTGTGACATCCAAAAAATAGAAAGAGTGCAAACAAGAGCTGCAAGATTTGTTACACATAACTATCCTAAAGATCCAGGCACCGTTACTGAAATTCTAAATAAACTACTCCAAAAAAGAAGACAGCTTAGTCGCCTTAGTCTCTTCTATAAAATGCAAAAAGGCCTAGTAGACCTAAACCCTCAATACCTCCTAGTACCTCACACAAGACCTTCTAGACACTACCATAACCTATCTTACCAAATACCTCACTCGAATTCAGACTATATCAAATATTCTTTCTTCCCTAGGACTACGGTCTAAACATTTGACATTTGTCAGAATAATCTGTTTTGTAATGTATAAAGAGCATATTGCATGAATATTCGTTGCCTTCATTTGATAAATTCACATATATAACAATTTAACACTACGCACTGGTTTCGTAACGGATTCAGAGATCTCAGCTAGTCATACAGTTTTTCCATTATAAATCGCAGCTAGTTATACAGTCGTATAGCAGCTGGTCATACAGTAATGAAATTAGGTCAGATTTATTAGTGACGAAGTTTTCGTGTAAAATTCACATTTTTCCATGGAATATTATACTTTTCAGGTAGGTATTTCATTCATTTTGCCATTTCTATCATGTGTGGTGCGGAAATGCTTCAATTGACAGAATTTATGATACTTTTTGAAGCACCTGTTCGTTTTCTCTTGATACGCAGCGATGATCAATCAAAGATTTAACGTTTATTTATCATATCATTGTAGGAAGAGCTATGTGTAATGTTTTTAAACTGTAACACCATCTTAGATTGTGTATTTAATATAAGCTAGCGTGTTCTGTTATGGCAAACTTACTTTCTCAAAGTGGTCGGAGTCAATCTGTCAGACAAACTATCGGTAAATATCACGCTTCGCTGATCGCAGCTTCCGGAAGGTATACACCGGAGTTTACATACTGTGCTAACACTGGTATCCCTAGTTCATAAAAGTGAGGTCAAAGAAAGAGGTCACCTTGTTCTCAAACTTTTATGATATTCCAAGATGTACTCACACATCACATTTGACAACTCTAAATGATGTTGTATAGAATATATGACCCAGGCAAGATGTTTTCTATAAACAAGACTAAAGGTCAATGTCACAGTGACCTGAAAGTGACAATTTGCAATCCAACAATGCACTCACTTATTAAAATTAGCATCCATAACGTATGTTGTATAGAAAATATACCCTGAAGAAACGGGGTACGGAGTGAGAGTCACATCTAGCTTCGGGAGCATAAAAGTAGCATTTTTGTAGTGATAGAACAACGAGTACGTTGGGTGTTACATGCGTACATGTACATTCTTGTAATTAATAGCTCCACAAGAATGAGAAAATTACCAATTTACTTTGAACTACTTAGCAATATGTTCCATTTGCTTATATTCGGCTATAATGGTAGTCAGCAGAATTGCTCTCTCAAGCCAACGTCCAGTCGAAGTGTCGTAATGATGGCCCTTGATGAATTGGCTATTGTACACAAAACGTACTTATTTCTGTCAGTATCCACTTACACAGTATGTAAACTCCGGTGTATACCTTCCGGAAGCTGCGATCAGCGAAGCGTGATATTTACCGATAGTTTGTCTGACAGATTGACTCCGACCACTTTGAGAAAGTAAGTTTGCCATAACAGAACACGCTAGCTTATATTAAATACACAATCTAAGATGGTGTTACAGTTTAAAAACATTACACATAGCTCTTCCTACAATGATATGATAAATAAACGTTAAATCTTTGATTGATCATCGCTGCGTATCAAGAGAAAACGAACAGGTGCTTCAAAAAGTATCATAAATTCTGTCAATTGAAGCATTTCCGCACCACACATGATAGAAATGGCAAAATGAATGAAATACCTACCTGAAAAGTATAATATTCCATGGAAAAATGTGAATTTTACACGAAAACTTCGTCACTAATAAATCTGACCTAATTTCATTACTGTATGACCAGCTGCTATACGACTGTATAACTAGCTGCGATTTATAATGGAAAAACTGTATGACTAGCTGAGATCTCTGAATCCGTTACGAAACCAGTGCGTAGTGTTAAATTGTTATATATGTGAATTTATCAAATGAAGGCAACGAATATTCATGCAATATGCTCTTTATACATTACAAAACAGATTATTCTGACAAATGTCAAATGTTTAGACCGTAGTCCTAGGGAAGAAAGAATATTTGATATAGTCTGAATTCGAGTGAGGTATTTGGTAAGATAGGTTATGGTAGTGTCTAGAAGGTCTTGTGTGAGGTACTAGGAGGTATTGAGGGTTTAGGTCTACTAGGCCTTTTTGCATTTTATAGAAGAGACTAAGGCGACTAAGCTGTCTTCTTTTTTGGAGTAGTTTATTTAGAATTTCAGTAACGGTGCCTGGATCTTTAGGATAGTTATGTGTAACAAATCTTGCAGCTCTTGTTTGCACTCTTTCTATTTTTTGGATGTCACAGATTTGGTATGGGTCCCAGACTGATGAACTGTATTCTAAGGTTGGTCTAACTATTGATTTGTATGCTGCCGTCTTAGTCTCTGGCCTAGCTGAATGGAAATTTCGTTGCAGGAAACCTAGGCTCTGACTGGCTTTACTAGTTATCATGTTTATATGGGGTGTCCAGGAGAGGTTTGAGGATATTTCAATGCCTAGGTAAGTTGCTTGAGGTACTGTAGCTAGTGGCTGGTTGTGGAGGGTGTAACAGGTCTTAGTGATATTTCGAGCCTTTGTAATGTGAAGGATATGACACTTGTCCACGTTGAAAGCAATCTTCCATTTCTTCTCCCATCTCTCCAGGTTGTTCAGGTCCTCCTGCAGGGTAAGTGTGTCTGTGTCAGACCTGATTTTCCTGTACACAAAACAGTCATCTGCAAAGAGTCTGACATTTGAAGTAACACTGGAGGGAAGATCATTGATGAAGAGAAGAAATAGAAGAGAACACGGAGCCTTGTGGTACGCCAGAGTCTACAGTGACTTCTGTTGAGAAGGAGCCATCTACAACCACTTGTTGTGTTCTGTTGCCAAGGAATGCCTGGATTCATGTTAGAGTAATTCCCCTTATGCCGTAATGATTTAGTTTGAGGAGGAGTCTTTTGTGGTCAACTACATCGAAGGCCTTGCTGAAGTCCATTACAGCTACGCCGACTTGTCCCTGTTTGACTGATTGTGTAAGTTCTTGTAGGAAGCTTGTTAGTTGGGTTTCGCAAGATCTGCGTGAACGAAAGCTGTGTTGGTTGTCTACTAAGATGTTATGTTTGTCAATGTGGTCAAAGGTGTTGCTTACAACTATGTGTTCTAGTAGTTTACAGGCTATGCAGGTCAGTGAAATTGGGCGGTAGTTTTTTGCCTGAAACTTTTCTCCTTTTTTAAATACTGGGGTGACGTAGGCTTGATTCCATGCTAGCTGATGGGACTTGTTCAGCGAGTAGTGACTTCTTGAAGATGATGGTCATGATGGGAGCGATTTCTGATGCACATTCTTTAAGTATGCTGGGTTTAATATTGTCTGGGCCGGCAGCTTTATGTTGTTTAAGATTAAGGAGTAACTTTTTAACCCCGTTTTCAGTGAATTTGATGTTTTTCATAGATGGAATTGTGCTGTTTCCTAGATCTGGAAGAGGGTCATCATCAGATTTTGTAAATACAGAAGAGAATTGGCGGTTGAGAATGTTTGCTTTGTCATTGGAATTAGATTTCAAGAATCCCTCTTCTCTTAATGGGGCTACTCCAGACGAACCCTTTTTCATGCCTTTTATGAAACTCCAGAACTTTTTTGTGGTTCCCTGTTTATGTTCAGAAGGGTCACACACAATATTATTGACATAGTTCCAGTATGATGATCGTGTTTTCTTTTGAATGAGAGCTTTTATTTGTTTCAGCTTGGGATTTAGGGTGTTGGTTTTGCTTTGTTTCATTTTCGCGTAAAGTCTGTCCCTCTTTTTAATTAGTTTTTTTTTTATTTCTGAGTCAGTCCATGGCAGGTGTTGTTTACCGTTGACGAATTTTGATGGAATGTATTTGTCTGTAAGTTGTTCGAGTTTAGTTGTGAAACTATCCCATAGTTCTTGGACGCTTAACCTGTGTGCTGTGGCTTTAGCTTATTACTGAGTAGTGATAGTTCCTTTTTGATCTTGGTCCAGTCTGCTTTGTCAAAAAGGCTTATTTTCCGTCTTTGTTTGAAGTTCATTCTTGGGCAGGAAGGTATGTCTAAGAATGGTATGCAGTGATCACTGAAGCCAGGAATTACTTTTACATTGTCCACAAGGGAGGAGTTATTTATAAACAAAAGATCAAGACAGCTTAGAGTTGTGTCAATAATACGGGTAGGTTCTTGGACCAGCTGCACTAGGTTGTGAGCGTCAGCAAGATCTAGTAGTTTACTACACTCTTCAGTGTGTGAGGCACCCAAATGAACAGTGCGGGTTTCCAGTTGATACCACCAAGGTTGAAATCTCCGCCAATTATAACTGTGTTTTTTGAGTTATCAATTGTAGATACAGTCTGGCTAATCTCCTCAGTCACACTGAAATCGCGGTCTGGACGGTAGGCACTGCATACATACAGGCCTTGCTTGCCTTTTTGCTTGATGTGCGCCCAAATAATTTCGGAATTGGTCTGAATGTCTACAGAGTCACTTATCAGGTTATTTGAAACCAAGATGAACAATCCACCTCCTGTACGTCGTTTTCGGTCTTTCCTATAGACAGAGTGAAAGTCATTATAGGAATAAACAACATATTTTTGACGTTTCAATGACGGTATGACTACATTAGCTTCGCAGGGGGTCGGGCGTTTACGTTTAATTTACCCCCCGAAGCTAATGTAGTCATACCGTAAGGGCGTTTACGTTAAATTTACCCCCCGAAGCTAATGTAGTCATACCGTCATGAGCGGCAAAGAGATGTTGTTTATTCCTTATATTTATATTTATATTTTCTGTCTTGTCAATTTAATGTGTTAATTGGCCAGATTTGTTTTTCTGTATAAGAATTTATCATATACCGGTCAAAGAGGTTTGATAGATGTAATGTCGATGTAATAGCCATTCCAGTTTCTAAATATGGTGAGAAAGTAGTCCCAACTACATGTACTCTAACTGTATTAAAAAGTCAGGATTTTTTCCAGTAAACTTTCTCTCTGTGAATGGAAAAGACTTACAAGGCAAACAAATTAACAGTGCAACTTGAATATCTATTGCCAAAGCACATTCTAAAAATACAGGTCGCGGTTGTTTTCTTAACCCATTTACACACATAGCAACGCGATGGCAACGACCTATGGGTCTGTATCACTCCGCTAGTGTCATATGACCGTCGACCAATGGATGCTTAGTGTTAAGTGCCCGATGTAGTCTATTTGAAGAAGTCCACGAATAGCACGGGCGAAATCCGAACTGGCTAAAACCAGTTTCGAAGTGTAGGTTCATCGGCAGATGTACCGCATATTTTTAATAGGATTACATAAAGACTTTACAGGGTGAATGTAAATATATGCAAATGTGCTCATACCTTGACATTGTGCGTGATATTATGTGCTACACTCTTCGCAGTAGATGCCACGATCAGGATGCCAACCTACTACTGTCGAGCATATATGCCACAAAGATCTGATCTTACTGGCCCGGGGTTTGTTTCTATATCAAAGACCATGGTAATTGAAATCAAACAGATGTAAATGAGTGTGAGTTTGTTTTGTTTTAATAGTTTTTTTCTACTTTTCGGTAGGCCTGTACATAAGCCAAATATACGAGGGGTGTTCCAAAAATAATGTCACTTGCATCGGTGCTCATATAGCGGAAGTGCTTTTGTTCATTTTAATTTGCTTTGCCCTTCAAAATACTCTCCACCAGCCAGAACACACCTTTTTAGCCAGTCAATCCATTTTTGGAAGCATTTTTCATACTCTTCAATGGGGACACTCATCAGACACTGATAAACAGCAGATCCAAGGGCATTTCTCGAATTGTATCTCCTTCCAGATAAATGATATTTAAGTTTTGGAAAGAGAAAATAGTCGCAGGGGGCCAAGTCTGGCGAATACGGAGAGTGCGGAAGGACGGTAACCTTCTCTGACTCCAAAAAGTCAGTCACAATGCGTGCCTTGTGAGCGGGTGCATTATAATGCAAAAATCGGACACACTTAACCCTTTACCTGATAGCATTGTTTCTAGTATTGAATATATGTGACTACTTAAAGCAGGTTGAAAGTCAAGCAGAATGCGCCCTAAGGCGCATTCTGCTTTACTTTCAGCCTGCTTTAAGCTATTAACTGCTAGAATAAGGAAATAATTTAATATGACACATATTCATTACGGTATAATTTGGAACTATTTTCTGCAGCGGATGAATAAAATGAATGTGCTAAAAGTCGCTTCTATAAGGGAAAGGGTTAAGTTCTGTTTTGGGGCGGCGACTTTTGTAGTAGTTCTTCAATTTTCTCAGAACAACGTTTTTATAGTACTTGCCTGTGACCGTTCTGCCTTTTGGCACCGGGATTTGAATAGCTGGATCCTTATTAGTGAAAAAAATAGCATACAAAACCTTCTTTACCGTTCGTATTCGTTTGGCAATACTTGGGCGTCTGGCATTTTTAGTGGCCCATATTCGATTGAAAACCTTCCGCTTTGGTTCAAAATAATACACCCAGGTCTCATCACCAGTGACTATATTATCAAAAGCCGTTTTACTATAGTTTTGGTACATTTTGAGAAGTTTTTTGCCATTGTTACACGCGTCTTCTTTTGCTCATCCGTTAACAAATGGGGTATCAAGCTTGCATTTATCTTTCTAACGTTTAGGTGTTTCTTCACAATTGCATGAACTCTTGCTAAAGACAAGTTTGTCATTCGAGCCAATTGTCTTACGGTGAATCGAGCATCAGTTTTGAGGATATTTCGGATTTTTTCTATGTTCTATGCAGGATGACCTGGGCGAGCAACATCTTTCAGTTGCTGCTGCCCAGCACTTAATTTAGCTACCCACCTACAAACAGTTCTGTGAGACATTTGGCCCTCCCCATAAATGCCACACACCTCGCGGTGAATATCTACAGCCTTTATGCCGAGTTGGAAGATCTTATAAAAGTACTACATGTATATCTTTGTAGCAATTTTGAAAGTTGGTAGCGACTTGCACCAGTTTTAGCAATGTTGTTAAGTTCAATGGAGTCCATTTTTTGTAATTAACTACTTCATGTTGTTTGTACAGCTCCGTACTCGTAATAAACAGAGCAAGGGATATAATACTTGTTGTGTAGGACACTGGGCACCAGTTGGTTTATGGAAAATTACTGTCCATCCCAAAGTACTGACGGTAGTATCTAGTATACACAATCTCATTACGCAGGCCTTACCTAAATCTTTATTCATGCTTGAAGGTCCGGGCCAAATTATTACGTAAAGTGATACAAGTTCTTTTTTTATCAACTTTCATCAAACAAATTCTGATTAATGGGATGCAAACCCCAAACATAGACTAATTAAGATATATGCGACCACCTGTTGCGGGACCAGTGGTGTTTGTTTCAGGTGTGTTACTGTATTGCTAAGGTCTCGTTCTTATAATGACATCTCTGGTATGCATACAATATCGGATTAAAATGAAACTTTGACATCCAAAACGTCTAAGGTAATTTAGGACATAATATCTTAATCACAGCTAACATACAGTGAAATCACGGCTGGTTATACAGTGATTTTTTATAAATAAGCAGCTAGTCATACACCATTTTAGTTTGTAGAAAACACATTATGTTGTGTTTTCTGTTTATGTTTCAATAACATACACTTCAGGTGCATTAATATATTCTCGCTGCGAGTGATAATTAATAATGTGATAGCAGAAATTTACTATAGGTGTCACTGGAACAGATTTAAATCACGCGTCTACGGCGCGTCGGTAAGCGGTGCCAGTGATCAGAAGATTATTTCAGAGAGATCTTGCTTCAGATTCTGAAGATATTTGGTGAACTGAAAAGAATTTATCATGCAAGTGTACTGGACCATATATTACAATTGTTTGTATACAAAGGGCTGTAAAATAAAGGTAAATCTTACCGACTTCGCTTGAGTGTGGCTTATTTCGCGACATTTTGTCGACTCGCTGATCGCAGCTTCCGGAAGGTATACACCGGAGTTTACATACTGTGACTTATATCGGTACCATCGAGTCGCGAATTGTGTACTGATTGAATAGGGATCGGCTTGAGATCGGGTAGAGATCAAGATGATCGTGTTCATCGCGTAAAGATCGGGAATTAGTCTAGGTGATCGAGAAGAGGTCGGGTAGTGGTCGTGTAGAGTTCGAACAGTGATCGACAAGGGTCTTGTGATGGTCTGGTATAGATCGTATATGATCGAGTAACGATCGAAATGCCGTCGAGTAGGACCCGCGACCAGCATTATGCTCGAACTCGGTCGGGAAAATTCGCAAGTCGGGGCGATCGAGGTACTCAGATCGGCAATGTGAACGCACCTTAAAGGAAATGCTGATACGATTCAATATAGTGTTTCATAGCGCAGTCGGTAGAGTGATTGACTAGCAATCTATAAGGTCATAGCTTCGAGTCCCATTTAATTAAATTGTTTAATGAAGTGTCCGATTTTATTGACTTGTCAATCAATAACGCAGTGATCAAGGGACATTTTATTTTTAATCTTCATTGATTATAATTAGTGATGCTATATACGGTCCAGTTATACATGTCCACTTACAGTGGAGAATCTGTTATTCTTTCCCGTTTAAACGCAAACGCAAAGCACTAAAACGTAGAAAAGAACAACTTTTGGACAATTCTGATAATTCTTATTTATCTTGGTGGCAAACAGTTTGGAGCCTGATCAGACGCCGGGTTAACCGGCGTCTGATCTGGCTCCAAACTGTTTGTATTGGAAATAATAGTTTTAGCGTAAACGCGTTTATTGGGAAAGAATAACAGATTCTCCACTGTACATGCACGTTTTAGTTCAATGAATTACAAGTCAATAAAATCGTTATACATGTATAAGATTTGATCAGACTATAAAGCCACACATTGAAGCTTATCAATACGTAAACCTTTTCAAGATCGATATTTCCCATCATAATGTTTAAACAATATAATTAACCTTGTATGCAAGTCCATGAATAAATAATATTTGCATTTTAATGTGAGAATTTCAATTTTAAGGTGGGTAACTGTATCTCAATTTCAAATTTCCCACATTTTAATAAGAACATCTGTTTTTACATCAAACCCTGACTGTAATATTTTCTATTTTTTTCTGACCAACTAGTTCACCAACTAGATCCCTCTATATATTTGAATAAAATGAAGAAAAAAACATACATTGAATGAGTCAGTTTTTTGGAATTCATTTTTTTAGCATTTAGCAAAAGAGTCATAACCTCTTTCTGAACACCTTTATTCAAAATATTTTAAATTTTCTTGTAATGAATGTTGTGAACTACTTATTTCGCGAGACTTATAGTCATTAGCTTCTTTTTTTTTTTTAGTAAAATGAAATCATTAAAATTCCAAGGTTTTTACAGAAAAAGAGACCATAAAGGAAAATGGACAGCTGATTACAACTTGGTTTTAAACGAAAGTTCATGGATTCAAAACTTTCAAAATAATGCTTTTATAGCATTTTCTAGTTTGGATAACGATCTTTCATGGAGGCCGCCAGTTTGATTACCTGTGTGACATCATTTATCCCCTAAATAAGATTAACGTGATCAGTTAAAACCTGTTAAACATTCATTTTTTATGTACGGTTGGTGTCAATGCGAAAACCCATGGTCTTTGAAAGCTCCTGGTATTTCGATTTTTTTTTATTTATTAAATAACATTTTAATTCACAAAAATACGTTGACATCTCCGAAACTGACCATATTTTTGCATTACGTTTCGCGGCTTAATGCCTTTAATTTTTCTAAAGAATACTCTTGCAATATTGACACGGGTCATTAACAAAGTAAGCAAAACATAAAACGTTCCGATCTTTCACGCGGCAAGGCAGCATGTAGACTTTAGACCCCTTTGGTACACCATAGGCCTCCTATCTAATTAGGGAAGGCTCACCTGTGTAGTGTAAAATCTATTTTATACTCTTATATGCATCCCAACAACAACGGGATTTGAACATAAGTTGTTTTTATGACACAATCTACAATATAAGACCGACTTTACCGGAGCTGTCCATTTCCCTTTAAAGCGACTCGCAACCGGATGGTGTACTTGTCAAAATAAAATAAAATACTCAAATAAAAGCAAATTTGTGGCATTATTTGGCTTCTGACATTAAAAAAATATGATCATTCCAAAAAAAGTCTCAAGAATCGTCACCGAATCTTAGTTTTTTTTAGATATATTCCATCGTTTTTCAATAGCGTCAGCTGACGGTTTTGCTGTTGTTGTTGCTTCTCTACACGGGCTCTGACATAAACCGGAGCCGAACAATGTAGTATTAAGCGCTACCAGTGAAGTACGTTAATTCGCTACCATATATAGAGAGAGCGTCCGTGATCGAGGCGGTAAAGGCGTGTCCTCATTTTTCTTGTTTGTCTCCGCAATGGAGGGTCACGGGTTCGAATCCCACCAGAGCTTCTTTTTTTTTTTTTTGAAATGCATTTTTTAACAGAATTTACTATCCTAAACTAAATCTTACCCATTTATATAATCATTTGACATATATTTACAAATTACCATTTTTAATGCTAAATCCGGTTGCGAGCCTCTTTAAAGGGACTCGCAACCGGATGGTGTACTTGTCAAAATAAAATAAAATACTCAAATAAAAGCAACTTTGTGGCATTATTTGGCTTCTGACATTAAAAAAATATGACCAGTCCAAAAAAAGTCTCAAGAATCGTCACCGAATCTTAGATGTTTAGATATTTTCCATCGTTTTTCTATACCGACTAGTAGACGGTATAGTTGTTGTTGTTGCTTCTCTACACGGGCTCAGACATAAACACGAGCCGAATTACGAAGTTGTATGCACTTTCGATCGCTACACATTGAAATACGTTAAATCGATCTGTTATAAACGGATAGTTCCGTGGTACATTGGTCTAAGCGGTTTCCCCTATTTTGCCTTCTGTCCGCCAATGCCGGGCCCCGGGTTCGAATCCCACCAGAGACCAATATTTTTTTTTATTGAAATACATTTTTTTTAAACAGAATTTCTTATCTTAAACTAATTCTTTACCATTTATATAAGCGTTTGACACATATTTACAAATTACTATTTTTAATGCACCATCTGGTTGCGAGTCGCTTTAAAGACAAACCAAAAGATAAATTTTGCCGATATTCTTAGGCTATTATCATTCTTCAAGCAAAGTTGCATAACCCCATTCATGGAAACTAAGCTTAACCGCGAGCAGGGCTTCCATAAGCTCATCTTGAAAAATCCCAAGATTTCCAAATTTTCTATTTTTGTAAGCGCGATTTCATAAAGTAGGTTGAAAGTAAAGCAGAATGCGTCGTACTTTCAGCCTGCTTTAAGCTTCCATCTACTAGGATATCATAAATATCCGCAGATTTCGGAAAAATTCGGAGAAATGGCAGTCCTACTCGCGAGCTACCTTAAGATACCCAATGGTGCACACTGCACACTGCACAGTGCACACATATAGGCGAAACGAGCGATAACTCTGTAAAACAGACCGCGTTAAAATTGGCGGGTAAATATGGGAGGAAATATGTTTTCCTAATTGGAGAGTGAAAATAGCGTAAGAGTAACCGTTCTTGGAAAATTCGGGATTTTTACCTGTCCGTAACGTTGCGGTTATACAGGCCTGTCATTTCAAGACCAAAGACTGAAGATTTTTGGACATAATTTCAGTCAGTGTTGATGTACAACGCAGGAGATGAATTAACACATCTTTGGTAAGGAAGTTAAAGCATGTTTTGACGTTTCCAAGACGACCAATTGCACTTGGCCTGTAAATATCAGTCATAAAGGGCCAAAATACAATAGTGAACCAGGGGGAAATGTCCGCCTGAGGTGGGACTCGAACCCATGACCACTTCAACTGAGCTAACTGTCACTATACCCCCTTACCTTCACTTTTGAGAGCTTCCCAAACTGGAACACCAAATAAGTATCGTTGCAGTGGCCGTCAAACACTGCAGAAACTGTTCCAAGTGATCCAGGGGAGAAATTTCCCCCAGGGTGACACTCTAAGTTCTAACCCTTTCTGGTTGTTTTTTTTATTATTACAGCGCTCCCTCTCTACAACGACACCCAATGGGAGACCAAAACTGTGTGTGTTGTAAGGACGGAGTTGTTATAGGGAGGGAAATTGGCTTACATTTGCAAACAGTTTGAAAGCAGAAACGCGTCAAGTGGTGTCTGATCTGGATTAAAGCTGTTTGTCACTCATCATTAAGTTTTTTCTGTCAAAATGTCCATTATGTAACTTTGAGAAAAACAGCAGATGAAATTTTAAGCAGACGAAAATACAGTCTCGAAAAGGTTGGACACAATTGTCCTGTTATGGGAACTGCAGCAAGTGTCGTTGTAAGGAGGGAGTCATTGTTGGGAGAGCCGTTGTAGGAAGGGAGCGATTTACAGACGTTTCGGTAAATGACCAGTTCGGTAAATTGATTTTATATAGTGAAGGTCTGGACGTTTCGGTAAAAAGGTAAATTATATATAGTAATTAGAGGATTATAAGTATATCGCACCTCTCCCGGTAACAATCTGACTATGTCACGGTGTTTGTGCCACTTTTGCAGGTTTGTTTTAGCAGAGACATACAAACATGTATGTCTCTGGTTTTAGTATATGTGGATCCAGGAACGTTCCTGGTGGATCTTGATCTACCAATGAAATGGAATCAAATAGATGTACATGTATTTAAAGGAGGTAAAAATAATTGGGATTGCAAATACTTTCAAAGGACTCTCAATGTTCACTTTGAAATTTTTACCTTTTTCCATTTCCCACTTCATTATCGACATTAAAGCCCCGATTCGGCATAGAATTTTTACCCTTTCCAGAACTAGATCGTATATTTAGTTTAGATCCAACCTAGATATTAAAAGGTACAAGTTATTACATATCAAGCGCTATCAGTTATTGATTAATGGAAAGGTGTGATATACAGGTACATAAACCTTTAATTACTATAATTTATCTTTTTACCGAAACGTCCAGACCTTCACTTTATAAAATCAATTTACCGAACTGGTCATTTACCGAAACGTCCGGCACCCGCTCTAGCACAGTACATCTCTCCATCAAGATGAAAAGGAGCATGAGGTGCACCAGGGGCTTTACCCTAAAACGAGTGACGGTGAATCAGTTGTAATACTAACCCGAAATCCTGAGTGCCAAGAAGGGAACCCAATTTTTAAGTTTTTGGTTTGACTCGGCTGACGCTCTACCACTGAGCTGTGCTGTCAGTCTGTGCAAATAGTGCTATGTGTACTAGCTTGGTGCTTTATTGACTCATCTACAAATTTATCAAAGTTTTGCTGACACAGGCAACTTGTAAATGAGCATGGTTCAGTAGATCTACTATCCTTCAGTTCATATGTTTACAAGAATGGTTGATCACTTTTTGTAAAGTATTGATAATGACAGACAATACATGTAGGTGTCCCTTTTTTTAGATGAAAGTTTGTGTCCATGTCAGGGCTGCCATATGTTGACATGAAAAATCCTAAGATTTCCAAATTTGCATTTACCCCATAGCCTGTTTCTAGTTTCGTTGACATGCGACTACTTAAAGCAGGTTGTTAGTAAAGCAGAATGCGTCTAAAGGCGCATTCTGCTTTACTTTCAGCCTGCTTTAAGCTACTCTAAACTACAAAAGAATCCGAAGATATAGGAAAAATCCGGAGAAATGGCAGCCCTGCCATGTGGGCACTATACACAGCCTACTGCCCCTCACGAGTGAGTTACACAATGACCTCCCCTGGCAAAATCTCTAACCTAGCGCTCATATAACAGAGTCACTGAAGGATATTGTCAAATGGCTTTTTGTATGGAAAGAGGCAATAGAGAAGAAAGGCCTGATCAAATGAAAATCATGATTTTGTGCAGAGAAAGTAAACGCAATTATCACTCTTGATCATGAAAAATTCTAAGATTTCTAAATTTTCTATTTTTCAAGTTCGTTTACTTAAAACAGGTTGAGAGTAAAGCAGAATGCGCCTAACCTGTTTTAAATTACCATCTGCTAGGATAAAAATCTTTTGCTGTCGTTGTCTTATATAACTGTTACCCACTCGCTTCAACGAGTTGGAGTTGGTTTAATACATCATTCTCAGAGCACCAGATAAGGGTACTTTTTCAAATACTAAAATCTTTATTGTTAAATTAAACCCTATGGTGTCACTACGCATTAGAATTGTCTCTTCGAGATGATTTTTATGAGTAGTAACGCCATAGGATTTGGTTCTAAAAAGAGTGAGAAAATGTTGGATTTGTTTAAATAACTACCTCTTATCTGGAACCCTGATTCTGCTACCTTGGGGACATGCTATCAGCAGCATCATACCTTAACTTTAAGTCTGCCTGGAAAAAATTCAAGGAACAACTTGGACCAGGGTGGAAAATTACCAGGGCGGATAATCGCAACCCTTTTTTTTTTTTCAGGAAAAACAAAAAAAACCAACATTTTGTGGACCAAAACCTGCAAACCTAATGACGTTCAGCTTAAACAGACCTTTAGAGTCTGTACATTAGGCAAGCACTCAGCGAAAGTTGATGCCTGCCCCATCACACTCGCATCTCTGACCACATGTTCTTGTAAAGTAGTTCCCAAATAGAACCCAGAAACACCTTTGATTTATCATCAACATCACTATGCACTAGTTACGCACCCTACGACCCGGAAGCAATTCCGTGCAGGTGTGACACCAGGAGCCCTCTGATTCGGGTCTACACTGTTTGATAATTAATCCCAGATCAATTTAAACTACACATAATTCCATGTAGACTTGTTAACATTTTGGTTATTAAAATGATTCACAAGAGAAGATAATAACCCACAAGAGTTACTTAGTGTCGAAAGAGTTAAACTATTCTAATGCCTAGAGCCCCAGATAAAAGGGAGTTCAGAGCACCAGATAAGGGTAGTTTTTCAAAAACTAAAATCTTTATTTCTGAATTAAACCCTATGGTGTCACTACTCATTAGAATCGTCTCTTCGTGCACTAGTGCATAGTGATGTTGATGATAAATCAAAGGTGTTTCTGGGTTCTATTTGGGAACTACTTTACAAGAACATGTGGTCAGAGATGCGAGTGTGATGGGGCAGGCATCAACTTTCGCTGAGTGCTTGCCTAATGTACAGACTCTAAAGGTCTGTTTAAGCTGAACGTCATTAGGTTTGCAGGTTTTGGTCCACAAAATGTTGGTTTTTTTTGTTTTTCCTGAAAAAAAAAAAAGGGTTGCGATTATCCGCCCTGGTAATTTTCCACCCTGGTCCAAGTTGTTCCTTGAATTTTTTCCAGGCAGACTTAAAGTTAAGGTATGATGCTGCTGATAGCATGTCCCCAAGGTAGCAGAATCAGGGTTCCAGATAAGAGGTAGTTATTTAAACAAATCCAACATTTTCTCACTCTTTTTAGAACCAAATCCTATGGCGTTACTACTCATAAAAATCATCTCGAAGAGACAATTCTAATGCGTAGTGACACCATAGGGTTTAATTTAACAATAAAGATTTTAGTATTTGAAAAAGTACCCTTATCTGGTGCTCTGAGAATGATGTATTAAACCAACTCCAACTCGTTGAAGCGAGTGGGTAACAGTTATATAAGACAACGATTCTAATGAGTAGTAACACCATAGGAGTTGGTGCTAAAATAGTGAGAAAATGTGGGATTTGTTGAAAAAACTACCTCTTAGTCTTATCTGGAGCCCTGGAGTTAACTGAACCAATCTAACAATTTGCTCGCTCATTTCGGCACAAAATCATTTGGTGTCTCCATTTATTAGAATCATAGAGATGATTCTAATGAATAGTGTGACCATAGGGTATAACCCCTTTAGCCCATAGCCTTATTCTAGTTTTGAAAATAGATGACCACTTAAACTCAAGTTAAAGCAGGTTGAAAGTAAAGCAGAATGCGCCTTTAAGTACATTCTGCTTTACTTTCAGCCTGCTTTAAGCTTTAATCTGCTAGAATATAGAAAATATTATTTTTGATTTTCATTTGTGACAGTATGAATTGGAACTATTTTCTTCAGCAGAGGAATTAATTAAAGACGTAAAAAGGCGTATTTATGGGGGAAATGGTTAATTAATGCAGAAATAAAGATTTTAGATTTTGAAATACTCTCCTTATCTTGAGCCCTGAATGCTTCTTACTTCAGAGATGCACGACCTGTTCCAGCAAGTTCTCACCAAGAAGGACTTGTCCAAGGCAGGGGAATTGTTTTCTCTCGAGGACAGCGACATCAAGAATGATCTGACAGAGGTTCTTCAGAGGATTTGTGAGATTGCCAGGAGCCAGAACTATGCCTCCAGCGACAATGACCAGAGCGTTGTGGAAATCTGCATCACTAGGGTTACCTCGGCTATCAGGTTTGTTAACCCTTTAAGGTGACTGTACAGGATTCGAGATAAGAGGGAACTAACTGAACGAATCCCAACATTATCTCTCTTATTTCATTACCAAATCCTATGGTGTTACTACTCATTAGAATCGTCTCAAAGAGACGATTCTAATGAGTAGTGACACCATAGGGTTTAATACAGATATCAAGATTTTAGGTATTGAATTACTCCTTTTTTAGGAGCTGTGCATAAATTACTCCTCCATAAACACCAAGGGTTGATCTATCAATGGTACCTTAGAAGATCTATCCTTTCTTTATGTTAATGGACACAAATGATGACTTATAGTGTTAACCCATTACCCAATAGTGTGTTTGTAGGTTTGAAGACAAGTGATCTTTAGGCACCTTCTGTTTTACTTTCAGATCAAATGCACCTTAATGAGCCTAAGATAATGTTATTAACCCATTACCCCATAACCTGTTTCTAATTTTGAAGATAGTTGACCCCTTAAAGCATGTTGAAAGTAAAGCAGAATGCGCCTTATGGCACATTCTGATTTACTTTCAGCCTGCTTTAATCTATTATCTGCTAGAATATAGAAACTATTTCTTATGATTCTTATTTGTAACAGTATAAATTTGAACTATTTCTTCAGTAGAGGAATAAATAAAAGGCGTAAAAAGGCGTATTTATGGGGTAATGGGTTCAGTGAGTGTTTTGGCAAGATTTATTGCACTTTCTTGACCAGTTTAGGAAAATTTAATCGTAACCCATTAACCCATAAATAAGACGTTTTACACCTTTAATTTATTTCTCTACTACTAAAAATATGGTTCCACTTGAACCAGTCATTGATATGCACCACAAAAAACATTTTCTATATCCTAACAGAAGGTGTCTTAAAGCAGGCTGAAAGTAAAGCAGAATGCTCTTTAAGGCACATTCTGCTTTACTTTTAACTTGCTTTAAGTGATAACCTGTCTTCAAAACTACATCTAAGCTATGAGATAAAAGAATTAACCCTTTACCTGATAGCCTATATATAGTATTGAAGATAGGTGACCACTTAAAGCAGGTTGAAAGTAAAGCAGAATGCGCCTTAAGCCGCATTCTGCTTTACTTTCATCCTGCTTTAAGCTTCCATGTGCTCGAATATAGAAAATATTCTCCATAATATATATTCATGACTGATTAAATTGGAACTATTTTCTTCAGCGGAGGAATAAATAAAATGCGCTAAAAGTCGCTCCTATTGGGGAATGGGTTAAGACAAACAGAACCAGATTTTTTGTCTCATTTATAACCATTTTGTTAAGTGTTTTCCCCGTTTTAATAACATGTACACATTGTACTACGGTATAGTGATTTCCACAGTTGTACCAAATTACGTATAACGTCATCAACGATCTGTGACTGTATGACATAATATATTCTAAAGTGTTCTTACATATGTTACAGCTAAGGGAATCTAAACCTGTAGTTCTAACATGGAGACTAGGGGAAGTTATGTGTTGTAAGAATCCATAATGAGTGTTTATGTAGGATAAAGTGTTCTTACACAGTTTACTGCTAAGGGAATCTAAATCTGTAGTTCTAACATGGAGACTAGGGGAAGTTATGTGTTGTAAGAATCCATCATAAGCGTTTATGTAGGATAAAGTGTTCTTACACAATTTACTGCTAAGGTAATCTAAATCTGTAGTTCTAACATTGAGACTAGGGGAAGTAATGTGTAATTGCCTCTGAAGAAATTGCCCCCTTTTTGCAGTCACGAATATGTTCCATGAGAAGCATTTCTTGTATCCTACTAAGCACATTGTAGCTTAAAGCGGACTAAAAGTAAGACAGAATGTGCCTTTCTTTCTACCTGCTTTAAGTGGTTATCTATCTCTAATACTAGAACAGGTTAAGGGGTAATGGGTTAAATAGTTGTTTTCTTTATTTGTAGCTTTATTGTCTAAATTATTGAAGTTGAACTTGTATTAAGTTGCCACCCAAAATATAAAAAAAACTTCTGTTTTATATATAAACAAGTGGCTGCTTAGTGTAGGACAGGAGTTAGGTAGGAAGGTCCTAAAGGAACTTTTTACTCTGCTTTTGTCCTTCATTGGGCAATCCCACAGTACCTTTGTACATGGTTCTTCAAACATTGGCCCCTTAACATAAAATTAATCACATATTGTATTCTGTTTGTTTCATGATTTGTTAAATATGATGTAACTATGTATATACAATGTACATGTATGTCGAGGCCCACCTGGATGATTGGGCTTGCCTAAATGTGTAGCCTCAGTAAATAAAGTGGTTATTATTATTATTATTATTATTATAAGAATCCATCATGAGTGTTTATGTAGGATAGAAATGTCTCACCCGAGAGTCAGAAATTGTACACATGGCAGAGGCTAGCCCAGGTGGATTTATATAATTTATTATGCTTGTATATTTCCAGGGAGACCCACAGTATAGAGGAGAATGCAGAGGGACTGGTGCAACTACTGGAGGTGTGTCACACCCACAACCTCAAGCCCCTGGGCAAGGACACAGACCCACCCCATGCCAAAATTGCCTCAGACATAATGAGCTGTCTTTTCATGGTAATTGTCATACAGTTGTCAATAATAATAGTCAGCTAGATTATAACACACACAATAAATATTTACCAATTGAGCGTGATTTAGTTACCAGCATCTCAACGACTACTCATGTTTAAATGCACAATAAAACACTGGTATCAATTTCTTATTTCTTAAATAATGTGC
Source organism: Gari tellinella (assembly GCA_922989275.2). Taxonomy (NCBI): domain Eukaryota; kingdom Metazoa; phylum Mollusca; class Bivalvia; order Cardiida; family Psammobiidae; genus Gari; species Gari tellinella. The sequence goes on along the minus strand of OV277870.1, from coordinate 6,265,346 downwards.
TTGGCTTAATTGGAATCTGGGATTTTCTGATTAAAGTTTGAGGGGTGAATGAGTTAACCCCAGTCTTCATAGACATGACTTGTAATGCTTTTTATGCCCCTGTAGGAATCCTGATCTGAGTTTACTATGTTTGCCAAGAATGTAGGAATCCACTGATCTTGGTCACAGAGCTGCCACAAGTTGATCACTAAAAACCCTTATATTTTTACATTTTCTATATTTCAAGCGCAACTTTACAAAATATATCTTTCACCCTTTATCCTGTAGTCTGTTTCTAGTTTTGAAGACATGTAACTACTTAGAGCAGGTTGAAAGTAAAGCAGAATGTGCCTTAAGGCACATTCTGCTTTACTTTCAGCCTTCTTTAATCTGCCATCTGCTGGGATAAAATTAGAAGATTTTGGAAAAATCTGGAGAAATGGTAGCCCTGTGGTCGTCTATGTTTGTTAAAGATGTATAACTAGAGGCTATTTACTGAGTGTATTTTCATAATAAAATTAGTTCCAGATTAGAGGAGTATTTTAAAAATTAAATCTTAATCTCTGCATTAAACCCTATGGTGTCACTACTCATTGGAATCGTCTCTTTGAGACGATTCTAATGAGAAGTTACACCATTGGATTTGGTGCTAACATGAGTTAGGAAACAAGGTAACATAAATCTCCTTTACAGTGTCACGCTTTCACTGCCAAGTTTTATCGTCTGCTTTAACCCTCGTACCGCCAAAATATCGTCTGCATTGTTATTGTCGTATGCAGAAAATTTAAAGTCAGTTTTAGGGCTGCATTGATTGAAGAAATATTGATATGAATGTCAAACAGTTTGGATTCTCATCAGATGCCACATCTGATCCAAACTGTTTGCAATTGCCTTTTTTACAATGTTGGCAGTGAAAGCGTTAATACAATTAGCCTACCTTTTAGCGGTTGTGATAGAGAGGTTTTACTGTACTTCAGTCTGATCTGCTGTATAGAGATAAACTGCAAGTAGATCATAAATGGTATAGATAAATGTTTTTTTTATGTTATTTTCAAGTCGAAACTGTTATGTTGGTGGGTGTTTTCAGCATTACAGTAAGGAGAGAGTTATTGCCCTTGCTTTTCCAGTGGTTGTGAAGTGTCTGAATTGTTATGTTGTACGTTTCAGCACTACAGTAAGGAGAGAGTTATGGCCCTTGCTATTCCAGTGGTTGTGAAGTTTCTGAGTTGTTATGTTGTATGCTTCAGCACTACAGTAAGGAGAGAGTTATGGCCCTTGCTATTCCAGTAGTTGTGAAGTTCCTGAGTTGTTATGTTGTATGTTTCAGCACTACAGTAAGAAGAGAGTTATGGCCCTTGCTATTCACGTGGTTGTGAAGTTTCTGAGTTGTTATGTTGTATGCTTCAGCACTACAGTAAGAAGAGAGTTATGGCCCTCGCTATTCCTGTGGTTTTGAAGTGTCTGAGTTGTTATGTTGTATGCTTCAGCACTACAGTAAGAAGAGAGTTATGGCCCTTGCTATTCACGTGGTTGTGAAGTTCCTGAGTTGTTATGTTGTATGCTTCAGCACTACAGTAAGAAGAGAGTTATGGCCCTTGCTATTCCAGTAGTTGTGAAGTTCCTGAGTTGTTATGTTGTATGTTTCAGCACTACAGTAAGAAGAGAGTTATGGCCCTTGCTATTCCAGTGGTTGTGAAGTTTCTGAGTTGTTATGTTGTATGCTTCAGCACTACAGTAAGAAGAGAGTTATGGCCCTTGCTATTCCTGTGGTTGTGAAGTTTCTGAGTTGTTATGTTGTATGCTTCAGCACTACAGTAAGAAGAGAGTTATGGCCCTTGCTATTCCAGTAGTTGTGAAGTTTCTGAGTTGTTATGTTGTATGTTTCAGCACTACAGTAAGGAGAGAGTTGTGGTCCTTGCTATTCCAGTAGTTGTGAAGTTTCTGAGTTGTTATGTTGTATGTTTCAGCACTACAGTAAGAAGAGAGTTATGGTCCTTGCTATTCCAGTAGTTGTGAAGTTTCTGAGTTGTTATGTTGTATGTTTCAGCACTACAGTAAGGAGAGAGTTGTGGTCCTTGCTATTCCTGTGGTTGTGAAGTTTCTGAGTTGTTATGTTGTATGTTTCAGCACTACAGTAAGAAGAGAGTTATGGCCCTTGCTATTCCAGTAGTTGTGAAGTTTCTGAGTTGTTATGTTGTATGTTTCAGCACTACAGTTAGGAGAGAGTTATGGTCCTTGCTATTCCAGTAGTTGTGAAGTTTCTGAGTTGTTATGTTGTATGTTTCAGCACTACAGTAAGAAGAGAGTTATGGCCCATGCTATTCCAGTGGTTGTGAAGTTTCTGAGTTGTTATGTTGTATGCTTCAGCACTACAGTAAGGAGAGAGTTATGGCCCTTGCTATTCCAGTAGTTGTGAAGTTCCTGAGTTGTTATGTTGTATGTTTCAGCACTACAGTAAGAAGAGAGTTATGGCCCTTGCTATTCCAGTAGTTGTGAAGTTTCTGAGTTGTTATGTTGTATGTTTCAGCACTACAGTTAGGAGAGAGTTATGGTCCTTGCTATTCCAGTAGTTGTGAAGTTTCTGAGTTGTTATGTTGTATGTTTCAGCACTACAGTAAGAAGAGAGTTATGGTCCTTGCTATTCCTGTGGTTGTGAAGTTCCTGAGTTGTTATGTTGTATGTTTCAGCACTACAGTAAGAAGAGAGTTATGGCCCTTGCTATTCCAGTAGTTGTGAAGTTTCTGAGTTGTTATGTTGTATGTTTCAGCACTACAGTAAGGAGAGAGTTATGGTCCTTGCTATTCCTGTGGTTGTGAAGTTCCTGAGTTGTTATGTTGTATGTTTCAGCACTACAGTAAGGAGAGAGTTATGGCCCTTGCTATTCCTGTGGTTGTGAAGTTTCTGGGTTGTTATGTTGTACGTTTCAGCACTACAGTAAGGAGAGAGTTATGGTCCTTGCTATTCCTGTGGTTGTGAAGTTCCTGAGTTGGTATGTTGTATGTTTCAGCACTACAGTAAGGAGAGAGTTATGGCCCTTGCTATTCCAGTGGTTGTGAAGTTTCTGAGTTGTTATGTTGTATGCTTCAGCACAACAGCAGGGATCATTCTGGGCCGCGATTTCCGCGATATTTCACACGAAAATGACAGATATCGCATCAAAATTTGTATAACGAATATTTCTCGCACTCGTTTCTCAGATACTTGCGAGAGAAACGTAATTTTTCTCGATTTATTTCCGATATTTACAAACATTTCTGATCAATTTCGTCGAACGCCTTATCGTAATCGCAGCATCCCGCGCACCAATAAGTATAACAGCAAACCAATAAATGGAAAGGACCGAGAGTTCCGAATTTTGTATATATAAAATCAAAACACATCCAGTTCAGAATAAAACGTGTACCAGACCGCACGTAGACTAATTGACAATTACAGACAGATAAATGTGACGGAAATGAACGGTATATAAACACTTCTACAGTCTGACTGTGGAAGCCGGCTTTTATAGCCAGATTGTCTAAGCGTTTGTATCGGTTGCGAAGTTGAGCCACAGAATTATACACTTTTGTATAATTCCGTGGTTTAGCAACGTCCTGTGCGGTTAGAACCTGGATGGGTGACAGGCAAGGATTACCTTCGGCCCGGTACACGTTACTGTATGTCCTCTGTCATGGGATCGTACTTGCTTTCGATAACAGGAATGTAATTTCCCTTCACTGGATTGATTAACTGCACAATGCACAAAAACACCGTTCATTTTATTCCCTAGTTATCGTCGTAACTGCGCCGATAATTTTTGTCACTAGTTTTCGCGAACTGACCCTCTACAGACGAAAATGAATCTGCCGATAACATATACGCTAATGGCGCGTGCGGTAAACTATCAATTTATGGTGTGGATTAAATCTTTTCACCAGATTTCGATAAGGAGAAGAAGAATAACAGTTCCATGTCATATAAATATTATTTACACAAAAATCTCAAGCAGTAGATATAGCAGTAGTGCTTGTTGGTACAAACAGACTACCAATTAAAATTTCTCTCATCATCTAAAAAAATCTCTCACTTGTTTTTGACAAATGAGAGAATTTCTCTCACTTGCATTCTGCGACAGAATAATCCCTGCTACAGTAAGGAGAGAGTTATGGTCCTTGCTATTCCAGTAGTTGTGAAGTTCCTGAGTTGTTATGTTGTATGCTTCAGCACTACAGTAAGGAAAGAGTTATGGCCCTTGCTAGTCCAGTGATTGTGAAGTTTCTGAGTTGTTATGTTGTATGCTTCAGCACTACAGTAAGAAGAGAGTTATGGCCCTTGCTATTCCTGTGGTTGTGAAGTTCCTGAGTTGTTATGTTGTATGTTTCAGCACTACAGTAAGGAGAGAGTTATGGCCCTTGCTATTCCTGTGGTTGTGAAGTTTCTGAGTTGTTATGTTGTATGTTTCAGCACTACAGTAAGAAGAGAGTTATGGTCCTTGCTATTCCAGTGGTTGTGAAGTTTCTGAGTTGTTATGTTGTATGTTTCAGCACTACAGTAAGAAGAGAGTTATGGTCCTTGCTATTCCAGTGGTTGTGAAGTTTCTGAGTTGTTATGTTGTATGTTTCAGCACTACAGTAAGAAGAGAGTTATGGCCCTTGCTATTCCAGTGGTTGTGAAGTTTCTGAGATGTTATGTTGTATGTTTCAGCACTACAGTAAGGAGAGAGTTATGGTCCTTGCTATTCCTGTGGTTTTGAAGTGTCTGAGTTGTTATGTTGTATGCTTCAGCACTACAGTAAGGAGAGAGTTATGGCCCTTGCTATTCCTGTGGTTGTGAAGTTTCTGAGTTGTTATGTTGTATGTTTCAGCACTACAGTAAGAAGAGAGTTATGGCCCTTGCTATTCCAGTGGTTGTGAAGTTTCTGAGTTGTTATGTTGTATGTTTCAGCACTACAGTAAGAAGAGAGTTATGGTCCTTGCTATTCCTGTGGTTGTGAAGTTCCTGAGTTGTTATGTTGTATGCTTCAGCACTACAGTAAGAAGAGAGTTATGGCCCTTGCTATTCCTGTGGTTTTGAAGTGTCTGAGTTGTTATGTTGTATGTTTCAGCACTACAGTAAGGAGAGAGTTATGGCCCTTGCTATTCCTGTGGTTGTGAAGTTCCTGAGTTGTTATGTTGTATGTTTCAGCACTACAGTAAGAAGGGAGTTATGGCCCTTGCTATTCCAGTAGTTGTGAAGTTTCTGAGTTGTTATGTTGTATGTTTCAGCACTACAGTAAGGAGAGAGTTGTGGTCCTTGCTATTCCTGTGGTTGTGAAGTTTCTGAGTTGTTATGTTGTATGTTTCAGCACTACAGTAAGAAGAGAGTTATGGCCCTTGCTATTCCAGTAGTTGTGAAGTTTCTGAGTTGTTATGTTGTATGTTTCAGCACTACAGTAAGAAGAGAGTTATGGCCCTTGCTATTCCAGTAGTTGTGAAGTTTCTGAGTTGTTATGTTGTATGTTTCAGCACTACAGTTAGGAGAGAGTTATGGTCCTTGCTATTCCAGTAGTTGTGAAGTTTCTGAGTTGTTATGTTGTATGTTTCAGCACTACAGTAAGAAGAGAGTTATGGTCCTTGCTATTCCAGTGGTTGTGAAGTTTCTGAGTTGTTATGTTGTATGTTTCAGCACTACAGTAAGAAGAGAGTTATGGTCCTTGCTATTCCTGTGGTTGTGAAGTTTCTGAGTTGTTATGTTGTATGTTTCAGCACTACAGTAAGGAGAGAGTTATGGCCCTTGCTATTCCAGTAGTTGTGAAGTTTCTGAGATGTTATGTTGTATGTTTCAGCACTACAGTAAGAAGAGAGTTATGGCCCTTGCTATTCCTATGGTTGTGAAGTTCCTGAGTTGTTATGTTGTTTGTTTCAGCACTACAGTATGGAGAGAGTTATGGCCCTTGCTATTCCTGTGGTTTTGAAGTGTCTGAGTTGTTATGTTGTATGCTTCAGCACTACAGTAAGGAGAGAGTTATGGCCCTTGCTATTCCTGTGGTTGTGAAGTTCCTGAGTTGTTATGTTGTATGTTTCAGCACTACAGTAAGAAGAGAGTTATGGCCCTTGCTATTCCAGTAGTTGTGAAGTTCCTGAGTTGTTATGTTGTTTGTTTCAGCACTACAGTATGGAGAGAGTTATGGCCCTTGCTATTCCAGTGGTTGCGAAGTGTCTGAGTTGTTATGTTGTATGTTTCAGCACTACAGTAAGAAGAGAGTTATGGCCCTTGCTATTCCAGTGGTTGTGAAGTTCCTGAGTTGTTATGTTGTATGTTTCAGGCTTTCAGCACTACAGTAAGGAGAGAGTTATGGCCCTTGCTATTCCTGTGGTTTTGAAGTTTCTGAGTTGTTATGTTGTATGCTTCAGCACTACAGTAAGAAGAGAGTTATGGCCCTCGCTATTCCTGTGGTTTTGAAGTGTCTGAGTTGTTGTGTTGTATGTTTCAGCACTACAGTAAGGAGAGAGTTATGGTCCTTGCTATTCCAGTGGTTGTGAAGTGTCTGAGTTATTATGTTGTATGTTTCAGCACTACAGTAAGAAGAGAGTTATGGTCCTTGCTATTCCAGTGGTTGTGAAGTTTCTGAGTTGTTATGTTGTATGTTTCAGCACTACAGTAAGAAGAGAGTTATGGTCCTTGCTATTGCAGTGGTTGTGAAGTTTCTGAGTTGTTATGTTGTATGTTTCAGCACTACAGTAAGGAGAGAGTTATGGTCCTTGCTATTCCAGTGGTTGTGAAGTTTCTGAGATGTTATGTTGTATGTTTCAGCACTACAGTAAGAAGAGAGTTATGGCCCTTGCTATTCCAGTGGTTTTGAAATTCCTGAGTTGTTATGTTGTATGTTTCAGCACTACAGTAAGGAGAGAGTTATGTTCCTTGCTATTCCAGTGGTTGTGAAGTTCCTGAGTTGTTATGTTGTATGCTTCAGCATTACAGTAAGGAAAGAGTTATGGCCCTTGCTATGCCCGTTGTTGTGAAGCTCCTGTGTCGTTATGTTGTATGTTTCAGCACTACAGTAAGGAGAGAGTTATGGCCCTTGCTATTCCTGTGGTTGTGAAGTGTTGTATGTTTCAGCACTACAGCAGGGAGAGAGTTATGGCCCTTGCTATTCCAGTAGTTGTGAAGTTTCTGAGTTGTTATGTTGTATGTTTCAGCACTATAGTTAGGAGAGAGTTATGGTCCTTGCTATTCCAGTAGTTGTGAAGTTTCTGAGTTGTTATGTTGTATGTTTCAGCACTACAGTAAGAAGAGAGTTATGGTCCTTGCTATTCCAGTGGTTGTGAAGTTCCTGAGTTGTTATGTTGTATGCTTCAGCACTACAGTAAGAAGAGAGTTATGGCCCTTGCTATTCCTGTGGTTTTGAAGTGTCTGAGTTGTTGTGTTGTATGTTTCAGCACTACAGTAAGGAGAGAGTTATGGCCCTTGCTATTCCAGTGGTTGTGAAGTTTCTGAGTTGTTATGTTGTATGTTTCAGCACTACAGTAAGAAGAGAGTTATGGTCCTTGCTATTCCAGTGGTTGTGAAGTGTCTGAGTTGTTATGTTGTATGTTTCAGCACTACAGTAAGAAGAGAGTTATGGTCCTTGCTATTCCAGTGGTTGTGAAGTTTCTGAGTTGTTAGGTTGTATGTTTCAGCACTACAGTAAGGAGAGAGTTATGGCCCTTGCTATTCCTGTGGTTGTGAAGTTTCTGAGTTGTTATGTTGTATGTTTCAGCACTACAGTAAGGAGAGAGTTATGGCCCTTGCTATTCCAGTGGTTGTGAAGTTTCTGAGTTGTTATGTTGTATGTTTCAGCACTACAGTAAGAAGAGAGTTATGGTCCTTGCTATTCCAGTGGTTGTGAAGTTTCTGAGTTGTTATGTTGTATGTTTCAGCACTACAGTAAGGAGAGAGTTATGGCCCTTGCTATTCCACTGGTTGTGAAGTTTCTGAGTTGTTATGTTGTATGTTTCAGCACTACAGTAAGGAGAGAGTTATGGTCCTTGCTATTCCAGTAGTTGTGAAGTTTCTGAGTTGTTATGTTGTATGTTTCAGCACTACAGTAAGGAGAGAGTTATGGTCCTTGCTATTCCAGTGGTTGTGAAGTGTCGGAGTTGTTATGTTGTATGTTTCAGCACAACAGTAAGGAGAGAGTTATGGTCCTTGCTATTCCCGTGGTTGTGAAGTTTCTGAGTTGTTATGTTGTATGTTTCAGCACTACAGTAAGGAGAGAGTTATGGCCCTTGCTATTCCAGTAGTTGTGAAGTTTCTGAGATGTTATGTTGTATGTTTCAGCACTACAGTAAGAAGAGAGTTATGGCCCTTGCTATTCTTGTGGTTGTGAAGTTCCTGAGTTGTTATGTTGTTTGTTTCAGCACTACAGTAAGGAGAGAGTTATGGCCCTTGCTATTCCAGTGGTTTTGAAGTGTCTGAGTTGTTATGTTGTATGTTTCAGGCTTTCAGCACTACAGTAAGGAGAGAGTTATGGCCCTTGCTATTCCTGTGGTTTTGAAGTGTCTGAGTTGTTATGTTGTATGTTTCTGCACTACAGTAAGGAGAGAGTTATGGCCCTTGCTATTCCTGTGGTTTTGAAGTTTCTGAGTTGTTATGTTGTATGTTTCAGCACTACAGTAAGAAGAGAGTTATGGTCCTTGCTATTCCAGTGGTTGTGAAGTTCCTGAGTTGTTATGTTGTATGTTTCAGCATTAAAGTTAGGAGAGAGTTATGGCCCTTGCTATTCCAGTAGTTGTGAAGTTTCTGAGTTGTTATGTTGTTTGTTTCAGCATTACAGTAAGGAGAGAGTTATGGCCCTTGCTATCTCTGTGGTTGTGAAGTGTCTGAGTTGTTATGTTGTGTGTTTCAGCACTACAGTAAGAAGAGGGTTATGGCCCTTGCTATTCCAGTAGTTGTGAAGTTCCTTAGTTGGTATGTTGTATGTTTCAGCACTACAGTAAAAAGAGAGTTATGGCCCTTGCTATTCCTGTGGTTTTGAAGTGTCTTGAGTTGTTATGTTGTATGTTTCAGCACTACAGTAAGGAGAGAGTTATGGCCCTTGCTATTCCTGTGGTTGTGAAGTTCCTGAGTTGTTATGTTGTTTGTTTCAGCACTACAGTAAGAAGAGAGTTATGGCCCTTGCTATTCCAGTAGTTGTGAAGTTTCTGAGTTGTTATGTTGTATGTTTCAGCATTAAAGTTAGGAGAGAGTTATGGCCCTTGCTATTCCAGTAGTTGTGAAGTTTCTGAGTTGTTATGTTGTTTGTTTCAGCATTACAGTAAGGAGAGAGTTATGGCCTTTGCTATCTCTGTGGTTGTGAAGTGTCTGAGTTGTTATGTTGTGTGTTTCAGCACTACAGTAAGAGGAGGGTTATGGCCCTTGCTATTCCAGTAGTTGTGAAGTTCCTTAGTTGGTATGCAGTATGTTTCAGCACTACAGTAAAAAGAGAGTTATGGCCCTTGCTATTCCTGTGGTTTTGAAGTGTCTTGAGTTGTTATGTTGTATGTTTCAGCACTACAGTAAGAAGAGAGTTATGGCCCTTGCTATTCCTGTGGTTGTGAAGTGTCTGAGTTGTTATGTTGTATGTTTCAGCACTACAGTAAGGAGAGAGTTATGGTCCTTGCTATTCCTGTGGTTTTGAAGTGTCTGAGTTGTTATGTTGTATGTTTCAGCACTACAGTAAGAAGAGAGTTATGGCCCTGGCTATTCCTGTGGTTTTGAAGTGTCTGAGTTGTTATGTTGTATATTTCAGCACTGCAGTAAGGAGAGAGTTATGGTCCTTGCTATTCCAGTGGTTGTGAAGTTTCTGAGTTGTTATGTTGTATGTTTCAGCATTAAAGTTAGGAGAGAGTTATGGCCCTTGCTATTCCTGTGGTTGTGAAGTGTTGTATGTTTCTGCACTACAGTAAGGAGAGAGTTATGGCCCTTGCTATTCCAGTGGTTGTGAAGTTTCTGAGTTGTTATGTTGTATGTTTCAGCATTAAAGTTAGGAGAGAGTTATGGCACTTGCTATTCCAGTAGTTGTGAAGTTTCTGAGTTGTTATGTTGTTTGTTTCAGCATTACAGTAAGGAGAGAGTTATGGCCCTTGCTATCTCTGTGGTTGTGAAGTGTCTGAGTTGTTATGTTGTGTGTTTCAGCACTACAGTAAGAAGAGGGTTATGGCCCTTGCTATTCCAGTAGTTGTGAAGTTCCTTAGTTGGTATGTTGTATGTTTCAGCACTACAGTAAAAAGAGAGTTATGGCCCTTGCTATTCCTGTGGTTTTGAAGTGTCTTGAGTTGTTATTTTGTATGTTTCAGCACTACAGTAAGGAGAGAGTTATGGCCCTTGCTATTCCTGTGGTTGTGAAGTTCCTGAGTTGTTATGTTGTATGTTTCAGCACTACAGTAAGAAGAGAGTTATGGCCCTTGCTATTCCAGCAGTTGTGAAGTTTCTGAGTTGTTATGTTGTATGTTTCAGCACTACAGTAAGGAGAGAGTTATCATACTTATGGTCCTTGCTATTCCTGTGGTTGTGAAGTTCCTGAGTTGTTATGTTGTATGTTTCAGCACTACAGTAAGGAGAGAGTTCTGGCCCTTGCTATTCCAGTGGTTGTGAAGTTCCTTAGTTGTTATGTTGTATGTTTCAGCACTACAGTAAGGAGAGAGTTATGGCCCTTGCTATTCCAGTAGTTGTGAAGTTTCTGAGTTGTTGTGTTGTACGTTTCAGCACTACAGTAAGAAGAGAGTTATGGTCCTTGCTATTCAAGTGGTTGTGAAGTGTCTGAGTTGTTATGTTGTACGTTTCAGCACTACAGTAAGAAGAGAGTTATGGTCCTTGCTATTCCAGTGGTTGTGAAGTGTCTGAGTTGTTATGTTGTATGTTTCAGCACTACAGTAAGAAGAGAGTTATGGTCCTTGCTATTCCAGTAGTTGTGAAGTTTCTGAGTTGTTATGTTGTATGTTTCAGCACTACAGAAAGGAGAGAGTTATGGTCCTTGCTATTCCAGTGGTTGTGAAGTTTCTGAGTTGTTATGTTGTATGTTTCAGCACTACAGTAAGAAGAGAGTTATGGTCCTTGCTATTCCTGTGGTTGTGAAGTTCCTGAGTTGTTATGTTGTATGTTTCAGCACTACAGTAAGAAGAGAGTTATGGTCCTTGCTATTCCTGTGGTTGTGAAGTTCCTGAGTTGTTATGTTGTATGCTTCAACACTACAGTAAGGAGAGAGTTATGGCCCTTGCTATTCCAGTAGTTGTGAAGTTTCTGAGTTGTTATGTTGTATGTTTTCTGCACTACAGTTAGGAGAGAGTTATGGTCCTTGCTATTCCAGTGGTTGTGAAGTGTCTGAGTTGTTATGTTGTATGCTTCAGCACTACAGTAAGAAGAGAGTTATGGTCCTTGCTATTCCAGTGGTTGTGAAGTTTCTGAGTTGTTATGTTGTATGTTTCTGCACTACAGTAAGAAGAGAGTTATGGTCCTTGCTATTCCAGTGGTTGTGAAGTTCCTGAGCTGTTATGTTGTATGTTTCAGCACTACAGTAAGAAGAGAGTTATGGTCCTTGCTATTCCAGTGGTTGTGAAGTTCCTGAGTTGTTATGTTGTATGCTTCAGCACTACAGTAAGGAGAGAGTTATGGCCCTTGCTATTCCTGTGGTTTTGAAGTGTCTGAGTTGTTATGTTGTATGCTTCAGCATTACAGTAAGGAAAGAGTTATGGCCCTTGCTATGCCCGTTGTTGTGAAGCTCCTGTGTCGTTATGTTGTATGTTTCAGCACTACAGTAAGGAGAGAGTTATGGCCCTTGCTATTCCTGTGGTTGTGAAGTGTTGTATGTTTCAGCACTACAGCAGGGAGAGAGTTATGGCCCTTGCTATTCCTGTGGTTGTGAAGTTCCTGAGTTGTTATGTTGTATGTTTCAGCACTACAGTAAGAAGAGAGTTATGGTCCTTGCTATTCCTGTGGTTGTGAAGTTCCTGAGTTGTTATGTTGTATGTTTCAGCACTACAGTAAGAAGAGAGTTATGGCCCTTGCTATTCCTGTGGTTGTGAAGTGTTGTATGTTTCAGTACTACAGCAAGGAGAGAGTTATGGCCCTTGCTATTCCTGTAGTTGTGAAGTTCCTGAGTTGTTATGATGTATGTTTCAGCACTACAGTAAGGAGAGAGTTATGGCCCTTGCTATTCCTGTGGTTGTGAAGTTCCTGAGTTGTTATGTTGTATGTTTCAGCACTACAGTAAGGAGAGAGTTATGGCCCTTGCTATTCCAGTGGTTGTGAAGTTTCTGAGTTGTTATGTTGTATGTTTCAGCACTACAGTAAGGAGAGAGTTATGGCCCTTGCTATTCCAGTAGTTGTGAAGTTTCTGAGTTGTTATGTTGTATGTTTCAGCACTACAGTAAGAAGACAGTTATGGCCCTTGCTATTCCAGTGGTTGTGAAGTGTCTGAGTTGTTATGTTGTATGTTTCAGCACAACAGTAAGAAGAGAGTTATGGCCCTTGCTATTCCAGTAGTTGTGAAGTTTCTGAGTTGTTATGTTGTATGTTTCAGCACTACAGTAAGGAGAGAATTATGGCCCTTGCTATTCCAGTAGTTGTGAAGTTTCTGAGTTGTTATGTTGTATGTTTCAGCACTACAGTAAGAAGAGAGTTATGGCCCTTGCTATTCCAGTGGTTGTGAAGTTCCTGAGTTGTTATGTTGTATGCTTCAGCACTACAGTAAGGAGAGAGTTATGGTCCTTGCTATTCCAGTGGTTGTGAAGTTTCTGAGTTGTTATGTTGTATGTTTCAGCACTACAGTAAGGAGAGAGTTATGGTCCTTGCTATTCCAGTAGTTGTGAAGTTTCTGAGTTGTTATGTTGTATGTTTCAGCACTACAGTAAGGAGAGAGTTATGGTCCTTGCTATTCCAGTAGTTGTGAAGTTTCTGAGTTGTTATGTTGTATGTTTCAGCACTACAGTAAGGAGAGAGTTGTGGTCCTTGCTATTCCAGTAGTTGTGAAGTTTCTGAGTTGTTATGTTGTATGTTTCAGCACTACAGTAAGGAGAGAGTTATGGTCCTTGCTATTCCTGTGGTTGTGAAGTTCCTGAGTTGTGATCACAAGGAGTTGAGTCACAATGTGTCTAGTTACCTGTCTCTGGCTGCCATAGACAACAGTGACATGCTGGCCAAGTATATGGACATTATAGTCGACAGCGTCATCAAAGGTCAGAGTTCATACTTTACACTGCAACTTCTATATTACAACTGCTAAAGCAAAGATTAATTGTTTGTATAAAAGAAAGGTGACGGCTTAAAGCAAGGTTACAGTTCAACAGAAAGCTCCCAAAGGAACACAGTGATAATTTACCTGTGCATCCCGAGTCCTTTACTAATTAAATTTGCCATGGACTCATTATTTGAAAAGTTACCAGTTCCATTAGCTTTTCTGGCCTTTATTTACCTATTACTCATATGCAAATAGTAGCTTAAAGCAGGTTGAAGGCACATTCTGCTTTACTTTCAACCTGTTTGAACTGATCGCCTGTCTTCAAAACTAGAAATAAGTTATGGGATATTTGGTTAAATTTTCATCTCAAGGACTCAATGTTTGTCTCAAGGACCTATTGTTTTACAGAATGTGTATCACGGGGACACATTCATCAGATTTCTAGAATTAATCACTGTGAACATGTTACATAATAGATATTTTCTTTGTCCTAGTAGTGGCCCAATGGTTAACACCTTGGACTACGGTAACAGGGGTCGTGAGTTTGATCCCACGCCGGACCAGCGGTCTGACTAGGGGATTTTTCTGAATCCCCGATGATGTACAGGAATGTTCTTGAGCAAGACATGTACCGCAAATTGCTCCTCTCCACCCAGGGGTTAAAATGGGTACCTGTGAAGGGTCTGAGTCGGTACTGCGGCTGCATTTGACTGCGCCATATGTTAGCAGTGCTCATAGGCAAGATGGCTCGATGATCAGGGGAGTATATGTACAGTCGGCTGAGCGGTCATTCGGACTGAAAGTAGACTTTAACTTGGTATATTACTTTTTTTTACAGTAGCTAAAAGCAGACTTAAGTGAAGCAGAATGCTCCTTAACTTAGAATGCACCTTAATGTGAATTCTGTTTTACTTTCAATCTGCTTATAGTATTTACCGATCTTCAATATTAGAAATATGATAATATTCATGACTGTTTAAGTTGAACTTTTTACTTCAGTGGAGGAATGAATTTAAGGAGTATTTATGGTACAATGGGTTAAGCAAACACGGTTAATCTGCTCAGACTCGGTAAAACTGGATTTGTCAGATAAGTGGCAGAGGTAGAACCGTCCACTGACCAAATCCAACATTTTCTCACTCATTTCAGCACCTAATCCTATGGTGTTACTACTCATTAGAATCGTCTCGAAGAGACGATTCTAATAAGTTGTGACACCATAGGGTTTAAAGCAGAAACGAAGATTTTAATTTTTAGGAAATACTCCCCTAAACTGGAACCCTACAATTAATTTGGGATAAGAAAAAATAACATAACTGTTTCTTTATTTACACAATTGTTTTAATGTGTTAAATGAAGGAATTACAAAACAAAATGGTGCATAAAGTTCAACTACAATAAAGCTTTGATAAAAATAATTTATAATCTTAGTACAGTCGAAACTCGATACCTCAAACTCACTTAAATCGACCTTACCAGTATTCCATAAGTTAATTTTTGATATCTCGATATTCCTGAAGTCAAACATACCCACATTTCAAAGTTAAAATATGGCTAACAGGAGTTCAAAGTATCGAGTTTCAACTACATTAAATATGGCTAACAGGAGTTCAAAGTATCGAGTTTCAACTACATGCAAATATCTGTACCATAGAGAAGACATTAACCCTTAGCCTGCCACTCACGACTATAGCTCCATATGCAAACAGCTTGGATCCGGATGAGACGCCGAGTAACTCGGCGTCTCATCCAGATCCAAGCTGTTTGACACTCGGACAACATTTTCAGCAATTTTGAGCAACTTTGAAACTTGAAGCAGACGAGAAATATAGCAGACGACAATTTATTTGGCGGGCTAAGGGTTAATATTTCTCTGTAAAACACAAATGCTATAAAATGGAGAGAAAAAACAGCTTTATGCAAATTATGACATCAACTGTATTTTATACAATCAATTAGCATTTTTGTGTGTGGATGTAATAGAGAGGTGTTTTCTATATTTTTATGCTGTTTATAAGCATGCCACTCTTCATTTATGGAGTCTTGTTAAGTACAAATTAACCAATATTTTAGTATTTTACTGTTAACACGAAATAAGATAACCAACTTTCAATCTCGGGGTTCTTTGGTGTTTTTTTGTTTGTTCAAAACTGGTTACAAGGGAAATAATTGTTTTCATATCACCACATATACAGGGCTGCCATTTCTCCGGATTTTTCCTAAATCTCCGGATTTTTCCCAGTATATGGTAGCTTAAAGCAGGCTGAAAGTAAAGCATAATGCGCCCTAAGGCGCATTCTGCTTTACTTACAGCCTGCTTTAAGATGTCGCATGTCAACAAAACAAGAAAAAGGCTATGGAGTAAAGGTACGATTCGTAAAATCGCACTTGAAAAATGCAAATTTGGAAATCTTAGGATTTTTCATGTCAACTTATGGCAGCCCTGCACATATATTGGGAGATAATAATGTCATTTCACTACAGCTTATCTGACTCCAAGGTTATAAAACTTTTGAATGGAGTCAAAGGTTGGTCTCAAGCATTTGATTGGTCAGATGCTTAAGAACGATATTAGACTCAACTTAAAAGCTTTATAATCTTGGACCCAGGCCTCGACTGTAACAATAATGAATGATCAATTATACAAGGAGCTTTCTGTTTTACTTTCATCTTGCTTTAAGCTGCCACCTGTCTTTTATACAATCAATTAGCCTTAATGTTAGTGGTCGTAATAGAAAGGTTTTACTGCTTTGAAAATTAATGATTGTTTCGGGAGTTGAAATGAATGATGAATATACAGGATTGCTTACAGCTAGGATTTCTAAGAAGGACCCCCAACACACACACACACACACTAATTGGGAGTCCTCTGCTTTACTTTCAGCCTGCTTTAATTCTCAACCTGTCTGAAACATTGAAGACAATCTATGGGGGTGGGGGAATGGTAGAACAGCCTATAAATTTGACTAGATTGAACATGTCTATGCACAAATTTTAGAATATCTGACCATTTTCTTTTCTAAACTAAGAAGATATGTTTGTGAAATACTATATACCCGCTGATGTAACCATGGCCTTTAAATTACCTTGAACTTTGTCTGACATGAGAATTGATTTTAACACGCAGGGCTCCAGATAGGACAGAGTAAACTGCAGAAATCCAACATTTTCTCACTTATTTCAACATCAAATCCTATGGTGTTGCTACTCATTAGAATCGTCTCGAGACAATCCTAATGAGCTGAATAACCTGTAATAACCTCACAGCATTAGATGGAGCTATTTTTAAGTCTTGACTGACGACCGTTTTTGTGATACGACATTCCATAAGATGGGCCCCAGGTTAGTTGGTGTTCATTTTACAGCAGAAACAAACTGTTTAACTCTTTCCTTCCTGAAGCTTTAAATGGACAATTTCAGTTTCCATTTTAGTCAAGTCCATTTCTTACTTTTAAGGTTTTTTATGTCAATGTTTGGCATTATGACAGTGAAGACCCTGATCAAAGGGCTCCTTTGGGAGCCCTCTGATCTGGATCTCTACTGTTTGCATAGGATAAGTGTACTATTGTCATGTTCACTGTTTGCAAATGACGCCAATATGCGGGACTAGGGTTCAAAGGGTTAACCCAACACCCTACAGAACTATCTTTAATTTATTCCTTGACTGACCAAATATTACCACATTATACGGTCATAAATGTGTACCATAAGAAATATTTTTACAGCTGTGCATTTGACGATGGTGGCTTGAAATAGGCTAAAGGAAAAAGGAGCATTCTGCTTTATTTTCAGCCTGTTTTAAGTTTGTATCTGAAAGAAAACATACTTGAAACACCATCCACGAGAAATTCTAGCTAAGTACTACTTTTCTTAGTGTTGGAATAATTAGGTAGTACAAGACATATTTATGGTCAAATTTTTAAATAAGTGTTAACCCATTACCCCTTAATTAAGCATTTTACACCATTAATGTATTGTTCCACTGAGGAAAATAGTTTCAATTTATACAGTCATAAATATGTACAATTAAAGTATATTTTATATTTATGAGGATGTTAGCTTAACTCTTTCCTCCCTAAAACTTTAAATGGACAATTCCAGTTTCGATTTTTGTCTAGTCCATTTCTGACTTTTAAGAGTTGTTTTTATCAATTTTGCCATTACTGACAAACAGTGAAGACCCTGATCAGAGGGCTCCTTTTGGAGCCCTCTGATCTGGGTCTTCACTGTTTGCACATGACAAGTGTACTATTCACATGTAAACTGTTTGAAAAGCACGCCTATATGCGGGACTAGGGTTCAAAGAGTTAAAGCAGGCTGAAAGTAAAGCAGAATGCGCCTTAAGGTGCATTTTGCTTAACTTTCAACCTGTTCACCTATTTTCAAAACTAGAAACAGGCTATGGGGTAATGGGTTAAGCATTGTTTCTATACTTTGCCAAATTGGTCACTTTTAATTCAGTTATAAATATAAGAAGCTAGATAGAATTTAAAAATTTAGTCACTTTTATTTCAGTTTATAAAATAAGCAGCTAGATATTTTACAGATAATTTACAAAGCTAAAAAAAAAAAGAGTCCGGAAAAATGATTTTAATTCCTTTACCAGTAAAACAATATGAGTACTTGTTAAAATATTAAACATAAAAATGTAACAACAAATAGTAGCAAAACAAGAGGACCACGAGGCCCTGAAGCGCTCACCTGAGCAATGGTAAAATAAGACAATAATTAGAGCTCCAGATAAGAGGAGAATTTATTTCAAAACCTAAAATCTTTATTTCTGCATTAAACGCTATAATGTTACTACTCTTTAGAATCGTCTCTTCGAGACGATTCTAATGAGTAGTAACACCATAGGATTTGCTGCTGAAATGAATGAGAAAATGTAATGTTTGTTCAATTTACTCCCTCTTAACTGGGGCCAAGTTTATTTATTTACATTTATCTACATTTAAGTGTATTGCATTGGTATGCATTTAAACTGGAAGGAAAATGTCTTTTACCAGGGCTCCAGATAAGAGGGAGCAAACTGCACAAATCCAAGATTTTCTCACTTATTTCAGCATCAAATCCTATGGTGTTACAACTCATTAAAATCGTCTCTTATGATGAGTAGTGACACCATAGGGTTTAAAACAGAAATAAAGATTTTAGTTTTTGAAATACTCCCCTTATCTGGAGCTCGGTTTTACACTACAGTTTTCACATATGATTTCAAAGAAGTCATTTCCCACCGTCCACGGACAGAAGGGTATCACAAAAGCTCACCTTGAACACTTTGTGCTCAGGTGAGTTAAAAATATGTTAAAAATTTCCTTCAAACCTGTCCATGGCAATCCTTTTCAAGCAATCTAAGAACAATATTGCATAAAACATGTCTAAACATGTGAATAAAATGTCTATAGTACAAAACTACTTATAACACTTAACATAATGACACAGTGGAGAAACCATCATTCTTTCCCATCAATTTTAACCCAATACCTCATAAATACGCCTTTTTACACCTCTAACTTATTCTTCCACTGAAGAAAATATTTCCAATTTCTACAGTTATAAAAATGTATCATGAGAATAATTTTCAGTTTCCTTGCAGATGATAGCTTAAAGCAGAATGCGCCTTAACTTTACTTTCAACCTGCTTTAAGTGGCAATCTTTATTGAAAACTAAAATGGGGTAAAGGTTTAAACAAACTCCAATGCGATATAATGTATAAACTGACAGCTTTCTTGCAAATTCTTATTGTTTATTTAAATGATAAATCCGAGCAGCAAACAGTTTGGAGCCATATCAGATGCTGTGTTAACTTACCCGGCATCTGATCTGGCACAAAACTATTTGCGCTGGAGATAAGTTTGTTTATGTATAAACTGACAGCCTTCTTGCAAATTCTTATTATTTATTCTAATCAGAACAGCAAACAGTTTGAAGCCTGATCAGACGTTGGGTTACCCGGCATCTGATCTGGCTCCAAACTATTTGCGCTGGAGATAAGTTTGTTTATGTATAAACTGACAGCTTTCTTGCAAATTCTTATTATTTATTTTAATCGGAGCAGCAAACAGTTCGAAGCCTGACAAGACGCCGGGTTACCCGGCATCTGATCTGGCTCCAAACTATTTGCACTGGAGATAAATTTGTTAATTGGGAAAGAATAACGTCTTCTCCACCGTTCTTGAGCTTCAGTATTCACAAAAAAATCAAAACTGTCAAAAGTTTCCAACCAGATTTTCAGATAAGAACATTTTGTTATTTATCCCTTTCAACCCTACAACCCTCTTTAGAGATTACCAATTACATATGCAAACAGTGTAGACCCTGATCAGAGGGCTCATATAGGAGCCCTCTAATCAGAGTCTGCACTGTTTGAGTTTCATTATTATTTGATGTCACACCAAAAATGTAACAGTAGACTGGTTGGTTCAAAATACCTGTACATTAAAGGTACAAAAGGGTTAAAGATACCAACAAGATAAAATTAGGGTTTGAAGGGTTAAATATCAAAGTATGTTTCAAATTACTACAGTGATGATATCGCCAATATGTTTAACCAATTACTCCATATTCTGTTTATCCCTTTCCCCCATAGCCTGTTTCTAGTATTGAATATATGTGTCCACTTAAAGCAGGTTGAAAGTAAAGCAGAATACGCCTATTAGGCGCATTCTGCTTTACTTTCAATCTGCTTTAAAGTTTAAGCAATCATCTTCTAGAATATAGAAAACATTTCTTATGATACATATTTATGACTGTATAAATTGGAACTATTTTCACCAGCTGAGAACAAAATAAAATGCGCTAAAAGGCGGTTCCATGGGGGAAAGGGTTATAGCAATGAATTAGGTGACCACTTAAAGGTTGAAAGTAAACCAGAATGTGTGTTAACTCTTTCCTCCCTGAAACTTTAAATGGACAATTCCAGTTTCCATTTTAGTTTAGTTCATTTCTGACTTTTAAGGGTCGTTTTTGTCAATGTTTAGCATTATGACAAACAGTGAAGACCCTGATCAGAGGGCTCCTTTCGGAGCCCTCTGATCTGGGTCTTCACTGTTTGCATAAAAAAGTGTACTATTCTCATGTACACTGTTTGAAAAGGACGCCTATATGCGGGACTAGGGTTCAAAGGGTTAAGGCATTTTCTGGTTTACTTTCAGCTTGCTTTATGCTAAAATCTGCTAGAATATAGAAAACATTTCTGATGGTACACATTTTATGACTGTTTAACTTTAAAGAGGAACTAATGTCTTCATATGTGGCGTAAAAAGGCTTATTTATGAGATAATGGGTTAATTCACTGACCACAGCAGCTTCAAGTGGACAAAACCAATTTTCAAATTAGTTGAGTCCATTTTTCACAGCTAAGGGTATTGTAAAATGACAGACTGTGCAGACTAAGACCAGCAGGCTCCTATGGGAACCCTCTGAGCTGGATCTACACTGTTTGCTTAAGGTTAACCTATTTCCCCCATAAAAGCGCCTTTTAACACCTATTTATCCTTGACAGAAGAAAATAGTTCCAATCTATTAAGTTATCAATGTGTGCATGCTAGCAGATAATAGCTTAAAGCAGGCTGAAAGTAAAGCAAAATGCACATTAAGGCGAATTCTGCTTTACTTTCAGCCTGCTTTAAGTGGTCACATATCTTCAAAACTAGAAACAGGCTATGGGGTAATGGGTTAAAGCAGAATGGAAGTAAAGCAGAAAGCTTTAACCCTTTTCTACAGTACAGAAAAAAGGTGGTTGCTTAAATTGGCTGAAAGTAAGCAGACTGCTCCTTTAACCCATAACCCCATAAATACGCCTTTTTACGCCTCTAATTCATCCCTCTACTGAAGAAAATAGTTCCAATTTATACATATGTGAATATTTAACATTAGAAATAATTTCTATATTCTAGCAGCTGGTAGCTTAAAGCAGGCTGAATGTAAAGCAGAATGCACCTTAAGGCACATTCTGCTTTACTTTCAACCTGCTTTAAGTGGCCAACTGTGTTAAAAACTAGAAACAGGCTATGGGGTAATGGGTTAAGGGGCGTTCTATTTACTTTCACTGTTTCAGTCTGCTTAAAACTAACATCTGCTAGGACAAAGGTCATTTGGAAATATTTCTTATGGCGCAGGTTTATGACTATCAAGGCCTTAGGGGAACTATTTTCTTGAGTGGAGGAATAAATTAAATGCATTAAAATTAATAGCTGTGGATTAAATGAAATGTAACATTGTAACTAATGGTAACTAACACAGGTTACAGGCTTACAGTTCTTAAGCAGAATGAAAGTAAAGCAGAAAGCTTCTACAAGACCTTTTTGCTTTATTTCTCTCCTGTTTTAAGCAGGGTGTATACAAGAAACTCATTGCCCGGGCTCCAGATAAGGATAGTTTTTCAAAAACTTAAATCTTTATTTCTGCATTAAACCCTATGGTGTTACAACTCTTTAGAATCGTCTCTTCGAGACGATTCTAGAGAGAAGTAACACCATAGTATTATTGCTGAAATGAGTGAGAAAATAGTGAATTTGTTCAGTAAACTTTCTCTTATCCAGGGCACGACAAATTTCATGAAAAGCTGGTTGCCCACAGGGCAACCAAAATTATTTTCTGGTTGCCCTGAATTTATCACACAAAAGATGTCCCAAATTAACCCGTTTAATTCAAACCCTTCATAGATGTACCAGGTTAACCTTTTTAATTAAAACCCTTAATTCACAGCTTTTAGAATACTCAAAAGGAAATATGCAACACCTCTCCCTGGATCTCATCAGGCAGGTGAAATTATTAGTATTGGATAATACATAGACATAGATAATACAGATCATCATCTCCTGATAGTGATAGGCTGTCACATTTTTTTTGGTTAATATTATTCATGTTTTTTCATTCTTAAATTTGAAATTTAGTTACTATTTCTTAGCATCTCTATATATCTCTCACACCTTTTCTTTCAACCTGTAGCAGTAGCATTGTAATTTTAAAAATCTATCTCAGTCTCACCCTTCAAATTTATTAATTGACAGTATCAGGGGATTTCATAGGAGAACTAAGATGTAAGTTTTCTGCGTTCTTACATCCCGCATGGTGGCAGGGGCTCATGGTATATTCATATCCACATTTTCTGGAAGTGACTTTCAGTTTGACTGAAGTAACTACACTTAAAAAACAAAATAAAAGTTCACGTTTTTCTGCCCATATTATTACACTCTCGAGTGATCGGATCCGTTTTTTATCATTATTATTTGCTTTCCGAAAGTTCACCAAACAAGTTTTTTACTTTACAAACTTCAACGAAGACAACCCAAGTCCAACACTTCATTTGCGAACAAAACTATGTTAAAGTCCATAATTACTGCACCTACCTTTGAAAGTTATTATTAAGACTTGAAAATCGCTGGTTAAACATATTTATTGCCAGCACAATGTTTAATCTTATTTAACAGTGTTTCATTGTACTTTCATTTTTATAGGAAATCCTATATTCATCTTTTCATATCATTCGGAGCTCCCCAGGTGTTATCGCTGAATTTAATGACTGGTTCACAAAAATTTAACTAAGTGTACCAGTCTGTGTTTATAAAATTCTTCTGCGATAAATTTAGAAGTATGCCGAATGTATCCACGAGATTGTTTACACAAAATGACATGCTCAGCATGGTGTTTGATCAAGCGTGAACTGCTAATTGGGGTGTGTAATAGCTAATCCACAAGAATCCTTTGTAACCGTTCTACCCTACAGACAAAGATAATAAGTGTCCACAGGGGTCTTAATTAATCGGCAAATTTGTTGCACACTTTCAATATTTATGGCTTTAGTCTGATACTTCAGTACCGCTAGACAGTAGTAGACACAAGGTCTTACTGTTACGAATCGCAAATAGTAGATGACTCGCACGGCATTACTCTGAAATATTGAAATTTTCCAAAAGTGAAATAATCCGGGCATCTTAAAATGGAATTAAAGGGTTGCCCGCCGGGCAGCAGTTTGAAAAATATGGTTGCCCAAGCTAAACATTTGGTTGCCCGCCGGGCTCCGGGCACAGGATTTGTCGTGCCCTGTCTTATCTGGAGCCCTGCATTGCTTTCTTATGATACTGCTCATAGTGTTATCTGGTTACCATCTCTATATATACTTAAGTCTCTAAGTAATTATATACAGTGCTCCCTCCCCACAAGGACTCCCTCCGTACAACAACACCCGCCCCCGTTCCCCAAACAGACAATTATGTCCAACATTTTCACTGCTTTAATATCGTCTGCTAAAAATTTTGTTGTCTTCTGGGTTTTCTCGAAGTTACATATTTGACATTTTGACATATAAAAATATAATGACAAGTGACAAACAGCTTTCATCAAGATCAGACGCCGCGTTACGTGGCGTCTGATCTGGATTCAAGCTGTTTGCAAATGTCAGCCAATGTCCTCCCTGTAACGGCTCCCTCTGAAACGCACACAATCTTTGCCTCCCAATGGGTGTCGCTGTAGAGAGGGAGAACTGTATATACAATTAAGGCATTTACTGTGAAACAGGAAGTCTTGTTCATATCATTCATTTAACTCCTGTGCATGCTGGGTAATACATCCGTCTGCAACGTGTGTCGTCTGCTCCTGTTCTAAAAATAGAATTTTCTCAATATCTTTCCCTAAACAGGGTCAGAGTGGCAAACAGTTTTGAACCTGATGAGGCACTGCGTAACACAGCATCTAGTGAGGATCAACCAAAACTGTTTACCAAGGTTATTTAGGTTTTACCGCCAGCATGCTGTGAGTAAGCTCAGGGCTCAAGACAAGGGGGAGAAAATTGAACAAATCCAACTTTTTTCACTCATTACAGACCTAATCCTATGGTGCTACTACTCATTTTCTCACTTATTTCAACACTTAAGCCTATGGTGTTACTACTCATTAGAATCGTCTCTTCGAGACGATTCTAATGAGTAGTGACACCATAGGGTTTAAAGCAGAAATGAAGATTTATGTATTTTTTAAATACTCCCCTTATCTAGAGCCCTGTAGCTTGTCCACCATTATATCAGAAGCTATCATCTTGGACCACTGTTTCTTCGAGTGGTTCAATACCCCGATTGTCACGGTTATTCAAATCACTTATGATAGAGTCAACCAATGACGACAGCTCTTCAGGCTGCTCTTCTGCAGGGTCTGATGGGGGATCTAAAGCTTTAGCTACTGTCTCTGTTTGTTTCTCGGCCGGTGCAGCCAGTGTTGTGTAGGCATGCTCTTGGGATAGGATACTAGCTGCCACGGGAACAACGGAATTAATAGCTGTCTCTGCCGTACATGTATCACTTGACGGGGACACCACTTGCTCCGTCAGAACTGGAATTTCTTCTGTCACCGTATCTGCTTTAAGCTTCGAGTCTTCTACTGTTGGGATGACTTTTTTAGGACTTGACTCCTGAGCTGTGTTTGTCTTACTTGACTTGGCTTCAGTAACTGCTGCCTTTGCTCCTGTTGATGGTGTTGTGCTGGCAGCCGTTGCTGGTTTCCCGTTAGCAGCAGCCTCTGTTGCACCATTTTGTTCAGGCTGTTTGTAACTTATTTGGAATACTTTGACCGTGTTGCAGCTTTCTTGGCTCACAATAAGGCGGCCAACGCCTTCATGCTTATAGAAACATAGTTGATATGGCTTCTTCAGGCCGTCCTGTCCCTCCTTTAGTTGCTCAAGGTGATCTAACAGTAGCTGTAGACGTTTGCCAGCAGGTGTGAGCACGTAGACATGGTGTCGTTCCCACTCTGTGACATAGATGTTGTTCTCATCGTCGGTGGTCAAGCCTCGTGGTGTGATTGGGTTGTCTCTCACACCTGTGTATTTGAACTTGATTTTGCCCGACATGTCTAGACTGAGGATGTATGAGTTGTTCCTGATACAGTCTGATACTATGATTTGTTTGCCTGTGTTGTTAACAGTGAAGTAGAGAGGCAGTTTAAACAGACGGGTACCATTCTGGTCCATGGACACGGATTGTATTATGTTACCTTTGTAATCTAACAGTTCTACTTTGAAACAATTAATATCGAGATCATGGTACCGGCCGTTCTGAACTGATGTTAAGATGCCGGACTTGATACACTTTATGCCCCTATTTGTCCCATTGGTTAAGAAAGAGTCTTTAACAGTAAGAGTTCCATCCGACAGACAAATCTTTTGGATGCCCTCTTTAGAGAAGGGCTTTGTGAAATATGCAACACTTGCATCTATAGGGCTGATGGAGATATCTTGTGGAGTTGTGTCCAGTTTAGCTTGACTCATGTATTCAAAGTTACTGGTGAACAGCTTGATCTTCTTGTTGGCCATATCAATGAACACTATCTCACCACTCTTGAAAACATCAATTCCAGTTACCCAGCAAGTGGTACTGGCATCGTCCGCCTGCCGCACGTTCTTCTGGAATACAAACTTGGCCTGGATCTTCCGGTCTTCTCTCTTTAGTTCTTTCACCTTTTTCGGTGATTGTACCATCTTTGGAGTGGGCTTGGCAGCTTTGTCGGTGTTGTTTGCTGCCTTCTTCTTTACAACCACTGCAGGCTTCGTCTTGGCCTTGGGAAATAGATTCTTGGTGGCAGATTTTGTATCAGTTGGCTTATTGTAGGTAACAACCTTAGTTATCTTGGTTTTCACCGAATCTTTGTTTGGCGATTGTTTCGGCTTTGCGAAGGCTGCCTTGGCCTCTTTCTCTAGCTTTCTCTGCAGTTTCTTGAGCAACTTTTCAGCAGGCTTCATCTCGCTTGTCTTAATGACCTTTATCTGTGGCGATAGCTTAACGTCATCCTTTTTGGGTGATTCTTTAGTTACCCTTTTAACCGGAGTTGTTTCTTGCTTTGTTGTCACACTTGCCACTTTGAGTGACTTCCCTGGACTAGTAACAGTGGGTGTTGTTGCTGTTGGTGTCTTTTTCTTATCTTGTACAAATGCTCGAAGTTCTGATATTCTCTTTGGAGAGGTATCTGTTTCGAAATCTGCGTACCTTTTATTTGGAGTAATCACCCTCTTCTTCCTGGGGGCTTCTGTGGTTTCAGGCCCACTTGGGTTCTTTCTCTTCTTGCTTTCGGCACCACTGTTTGCTGGCTTTTCAGGTTGTTTCTTTTCAGGTTGTTTCTTATTTGTAGCCACTGGCTTATTTTCTTCTCCTTTTTTAGCCTGATTAGTATTTATATCAACTGGCTTTTTCACCTCTTCCTTTGGTCTGCCAACAGGTTTAGGTTTAGCCTTTTCCTGTTGTTGTTTGGGCTGTGGTTTCTTTTCCACATTTGGCTTGGCCAGAGGCTTCTTGTTTGCTTGTTGCTTAGCTTTAGTGAGACTTTTAACCGCCTTTAACTTGGCCTTAGCTGCAGTAGCCTTGGCCTGGCTAACCTTTGCACTTTCAACTTTACCTCTTGTTAAAGACTTGACTGCTAACTGCTTTGCTTTAACGGGTACATTCTTCTTTCCCTGATCTTTTGATTTGTCTGTTTGTTTTTTCTTTAATGTGTTTACCTGTTTGGGCTTTGCTGGAGCAGGTTTTTTCACTAGTTTCTTAGGACTAGGTTTAGCCTTTGAGCTTTGTTTAGTAGCAGTAGTTTTCTTTGCTGGTTTAGGATTTACAGTCTTTTTAATTGGGGCTGATTTCTTTTTGCTTGCTGTTGTTTCCTTTTTGGTATTTTTGGTAACAGGTTTTGATTTCTTCCCTTTATCTGTTTGTTTAGCTTTTGCACCTTTTGGCGTACTTTTTGTCACCTTACTTGCTGGTACAACTTTCTTCGTCTTTGCTGGTGTCGATTTCTTTGCTGTTTTGTCACCTTTTTTCTGCAGTTTCTTCGGACTGGCATCAAGTTTTCTCTTCTTTGCTGGGGAAGCTTTGCCACTGTCAGGCTTCTTGCGTTTTTTGTCAGCGGCTGCTGGCATTGTAGTGCCTTAACTGGAACACAAAAATAGGCAATGAATTTAACAGGGCTCCAGATAAGAGGGAATACACTGAACAAATACAGCAGTTTTTCACTTATTTCAAAACAAAATCCTATGGTGTCACTTCTCATCAGAATTGTCTCAAAGAGACGATTCTGATGAGTAGTAACAGCATAGGGTTAACCCTTTACCCAATAAAAGCGCCTTTTAGCGGATATGATTTATTCATCCGCTGAAGAAAATAGTACCAATTTAATCAGTAATGAATATGTATCATAGGGAATATTTTCTATATTATAGCACATGATAGCTTTCTGATTTACTTTCAACCTGCTTTAAGTAGTCATCTATCAGGTAAAGGGTTAATGCAGAAATAAAGAATTTTGTTTATTTACAACAACAACATTACCTTTATTTCATCTCAGGCACCGAAGTGCAACATGAGGAAGTATATACATTAGTTTTGCAAAATACATGTATCAAAGTAACATTACAGATAATAGAATACAGTGGAGAAAACGTTATTCTTTCCCAATAAACGCGTTTTACTCTATTATTTCAATTACAAACAGATTAGAACCAGATCAGACGCCGGGTAACCCGGCGTCTGAATGAATTATCAGAATTGTCCAAAACTTTTCTACGTTTTAGTGCTTTGCGTTTCGTTTGCGTTTAAACGGGAAAGAATAACAGATTTTCCACTGTACATGAACATATAGTAGGTGGTTGGTTTATTTAATTTCTGTAAAAGTTTTAGATCTGAAATTTCGTGAGAGGTAAGGGGGAGGTCGTGATTATTATTTGAAAAATTGAGTGCGTGTGTACGCTGGGTAGGTTGGAGTGAGCAATGTGGCTGTCAATCATGGATGACATTCTATCCATCCTATTGAATACTCCCCATATCTGGAGCCATGGCATTAGACAAATGTCCCAGATAAAAATGTATTTCTAGCATGATGTGTTTAACCCTTAGCCCGCCAAATAAATTGTCGTCTGCTATATTTCTCGTCTGCTTCAAGTTTCAAAGTGCTTCAAAGTTGCTCAAAATTGCTGAAAATGTTGTCTTTGTGTCAAACAGCTTGGATCCGGATGAGACGCCGAGTTACTCGGCGTCTCATCCGGATCCAAGCTGTTTGCATATGGAGCTATAGTCGTGAGTGGCAGGCTAAGGGTTAACTTTAAATGCATGCTAGCGGGCGGATATAGCACATTCTATTTAATTTCAGCCTGCTTTAAGTTAACATCTTTTTCTAGTATTAGGCTAGGACATAGAAACTATTTCTTATAAATGCATGTTTATGGCTGTTAACACTATCAGTCTATTTTCTTCATACAGTAAATAACACACGTAAAAAGGACAAAGCCACATATTTATGGAGTAATGGTTTAACCCTTTGAACCCTTGTCCCATCTACAGGCGACCTTTTCAAACAGTATACATGTGAATAGTACATTTGTCCTATGCAAACAGTGAAGACCCAGATCAGAGGGCTCCTTATGGAGCCCTCTGATCTGGGTCTTCACTGTTTGCCATAATGTAAAACATTGACACAAACAACTTTTAAATTTATGTCAGAAATGGACTAGACTAAAATGGAAACTGGGGTTTTCCATTTGAAGTTTCAGGGAGGAAAGAGTTAAGAAAGTGTCTGCCTTAATATGTCTTTCAGCCTTCCCAAAAGTTTTACCAATTACCCAATAAATACACCTTTTTACATCTCTAATTTATTCGTCCACTGAAGAAAATATTAAATAGTTCAAGTTTGTACAGTCTTGAATATGCAAGATAAGAATTTTACCCTATGGTAGCTTAACCCTTTGAACCCTAATCCCGCATATAGGCGTCCTTTTCAAACAGTGTACATGTGAAAAGTACACTTGTCCTATTCAAACAGTGAATACCCAGATCAGAGGGCTCCTAACAGAGCTCTCTGATCTGGGTCTTCACTGTTTGTCACAATGCAAAACAATGACAAAAACAACCCTTAAAAGTCTGAAATAGACTAGACTAAAATGGAAACTGGAATAGTCCACTTAAAGTTTCAGGGAGGAAAGAGTTAAACTTAAAGCAGGCTAAAAATGAAGCAGGCACCAGTCATGAAAACTAGAAACAGGCTATGGGGTAATGGGTTAAGCAACATTTAGTCTTGTAGGTGTTGATGTAAGGATGTATTACTGAGAACAGAGCACCAGATAAGGGTAGTTTTTCAAAAACTAAAATCCTTATTTCAGAATTAAACCCTATGGTGTCACTACTCATTAGAATCATCTCGAAGAGACGATTCTAATGAGTAGTAACACCATAGGATTTGGTGCTGAATAAATGAGAAAATGTTTGATTTGTTGAAATAACTATCTCTTATCTGGAGACTTGGAGTACAGTCTGTGGATTAGAATGGTACACGAACACAAACAATATTTTGACATAGAAAATATGTGTAGTCAAAACTCTATATTTCGAACTCGCACAAATCGATCTTTCATTTATAAGTTTAATTTCCATAAGTCTAATTCATAGTTAAATTTTGATAAGTGGATCTCGCTTAACCTTTTCGGAGTTTTCCCCAATTGAAGCGCCTTTAGCGCAGTCAATTTATTCTTCCATTAAAGAAATTATTTCCAAAATATGGCCCTGAACATGTACCAAAAGAAAATTTTCTATATCCTAGAAGATGGAATCTTTAAGCAGGGGGAAAGTCAAGCAGAATGTGCCTTAAATGCAATCTTCTTTACTTTCAGTCTGTTTTAAGAAGTCACCTGTCTTCAAAACTAGAAACAGGTTATGGGGTAATGGGTCAAGTCGAACACAGCTTAGCCACGTTTTAACTTTGAAATATGGGTTTTAACTTTGAAATATGGGTATGTTTGACCTGGCACCTGTTCAAATTATCGAGTTTCCACTGTTTGTGTTTCACCATTACTTTCTAAAACGTAAAATGTATCAGGTTATTATCATCTCCACACCAGGTCATGATGCATTGGAATCAATTCTGCAATATGATCAGGGCTCCAGATAAGAGGGAGTATTCTGAACAAATCCAACATTTTCTCACTCATACAGCACCAAATCCTATGGTGTTACTACTCATTAGAATCGTCTCTTCGAGACGATTCTAATGAGTAGTGACACCATAGGGTTTAAAGCAGAAATAAAGGGTTTAGGTTTTGAAATACTCCCCTTATCTGGGGCCCTGTATGATTCTTATCATTTGAATCATTTCCAAAGCAAAATGGAAGATTTTCCAGGCAGTAGCAAAGTTCTAAACACTAGTTTTACCCATGGTTCTTTTTTTTTGGTAAGAGTTACTTAACCCTTTACCTTATAGAAGCGCCTTTTAGCGCATTCCGTTTAATCCTACGCGGAAGAAAATAATTCCAATCTATGCAGTCATGAATATGTATCACATGGAATATTTTCTGAATTTTGGCAGGTGGTAGCTTAAAGCAGGCTGAAAGTAAAGCAGAATGCGCCTTAGGGCGCATTCTGCTTTACTTTCAACCTGCTTTAAGTAGTCTGAAAGTAGTCACCTTTTTTCAAAACTAGAAAAGGCTATGGGGTAAAGGGTTAAACAGAGCTCCAGGTAAGACCTGTGCGGCACATTTCAAATTCTTTATCAATATCATACCGACTTCCTTATTTCTCAAGCAAAACCAATGATGTGAGTCGGACCAGAGCACCAGATAAGGGTAGTTTTTCAAAAACTAAAATCTTTATTTCTGAATTAAACCCTATGGTGTCACTACTCATTAGAATCGTCTCGAAGAGACGATTCTAATGAGTAGTAACACCATAGGATTTGGTGCTAAAAAGAGTGAGAAAATGTTGGATTTGTTGAAAAAACTACTTCTTATCTGGAGCCCTGTGTGACTGCTCATTTACTCATTACCCCATAGATTGTTTAGAACTAGTTTTTGAGATAGGTGACCACTCTTTCCTCCCTGAAGTTTTATATGAACAATTCTAGTTTCTAGATTTTAGCCTAGTCCATTTCTGACTTTTAAGGGTTGATTTGACAATGTTTGGCATTATGACAAACAGTGAAGACCCTGATCAGAGGGCTCCTTTTGGAGCCCTCTGATCTGGGTATTCACTGTTTGCACAGGAAAAGTGTACTATTCACATGTACACTGTTTAAAAAGGATGCCTATATGCAGGACTAGGATTCAAAGGGTTAAAGCAAGTTGAAGTTAAAGCAGATTTAGACGGATTCTGCTTTACTTTCAGTCTGCTTTAAGCTATTACCTGCTTGGATATAGAAAATAATTATTTTGGTATATTTTTATGAATGTATAAAATAGAACTATTTTCGTCAGTTGAGGAATGAATTAAAAGCATAAAAAGGCTTATTTACGGGGTTATAGGTTAACATCACCTTTTTGAGGTGATGATTAGTCACAACTTTGGTTTTAGTCGAGAGATAACTTAGGCGAAACTGTTTAGTCTGTTCACTCTTAATATCTCATTATCTGGAGTCTTTATAAACCAATTACCCAATAAATATGCCTTTAACTGAAGAAAAATAGTTCCACTTCATATAAGTCATGAATATGCACCATAAGGAATATTTTCTTCATTCTATTCGAACAGAAAGTAGTTTCAAGCAGGCTGAAAGTGAATCAGGATGCGCCACAAGTTACGGAACATTCTGTGATACTTTCAAGTTCAATCTGCTTGAAGTGGTCACCTGTCTTTAAAACTAGAAACAGGCCATGGCAAAATTGGTTAAAGCAAAGTTATCAGATGTTCACAAATCAGATCATATAAGGGCGAACTTGTTTGTTTATAAATGAACAATTTAACACTTATTGAAGTTGAACACTGTGTGCTGTTCAAAATCCATAAATTCCTTAATTTGCAGAAGTTCTAGATCAATCTATATGTTTTGTTAGGAAAAGAGTTGATCATACAAGTGCTTTGTTGTTAATATTTGAACTGACTGTGCTCAAAAGTTCTTGTTTAGTACTTTATATATCTGGCTGGGTCCGATCTGGCTCTATTTTGATCAGGAAATTGATCAAAACAATTTATTTTTATTTAAATAATTCAGTAATGCAACGATTGCAAAGTTAAATAATTGTGATTTACACATAAACCCCTTCAAATACAACGCATACCGTCGGTGTCGGATGTTTACAAGTAAACCAAAACACTTCAACAACACTCCGTAATTGGGACAATTAAGGTTTACCCCTCCCACCCGATCTCCATACAACAATGTGGTCCACTCGCCCAAACATGTTGTCCGCTTGCGATCGGCACAACGACGTTATGCAAAACAGAATGTAACTTTTGAAAAACATAATTTGGGTATTAAAGTCACTCCATCATGTACTTACCAAGAATCCTCTTCCAGAATACGAATTTACCGGCGATCTTGTAATGCAACGATGCGAAACTCGGCGAGTCGGGAGGTCAAAGGCTACGGTATTGACTTCCTGTCTAGCTAACTTGGTCATGTGACCTGCCTGCCGTAAACCATATAAGATACCGGACTGTCACAGATGTGACAACGCAATATGCTAGAATAGATTTTGTAATTAATGGGGGCAGCGGTGACGGGTCTGTGATTGCTCAATGCAGGATAAAAATGATGCAGGAAGTTCCTTCATGCGCTTTCTACATCATTTTTATCATGCATTAATTTTTTGATCCAATATTTTTTTTTCTATTGAAAACGTAGATTCTATTCCAAAACGCTTAAAATATCAGATACGGTTTTATATATACTCTAGATCTCGTTTATCTACAGCTAAACTACTAATTAATGTTAACTAAGGTTTCAAAAAAAAATCTTGGATGTGTTTGATTTTCTTAAAAAATTTCTTCCATTTTCTAAACGAGGCTGACACGTGCATTTTCTTTGAACTTTTAATTGCCAAATTGGATTGAATTTCAGAATGTTTACAGTTTGTCCAGGTATTAACTGCAGGTAGAGGCTAATTACAAACAGTGTAGATCTACCCAAATAATATTCTAAACATTTTACATTAAAATAAATAATTGGAATGGAGCAAAATAATAATGCTGCCACATGTATTATTATTATTATTATTATAATTATCATTATTATAGCAATACCAGTAGCAAAAATAACTACTACTGAGTAACTAGATCTACTTCTACTTTTACTAAAAATAAATTTATTACTTTAATGATAATAATATAATTATAAAAACGATGATGCTATAATTGATGATGATGTTGATGAAAGCAAAATAATTGTTGTTGTTGGTTTTGTTATACTTATTAAAGTGATCTACTACAATACATACTAGCTACTTCTATATATAAAGATAAAAACAACAATAACTAGTACTATGATAACTATAACCACCACTACCACTACTACTACTACTATTACCACTACTACTTCTACTACTACTTCTACTACTACTACTTCTACTACTGCTACAACCTCTACTACTACTACTACAACTACTGCTACTACAACTACTACTACTACTACAACTTCTTTTACTACTACTACTACTTCTACTATTACTACTACTACTACTGCTACTATTACTACTACTACTACTACTACTACTGCTACTATTACTACTACTACTACTACTACTACTATGACTACTTCTACTACTGCTACTACTACTACTACTACTACTATGACTACTTCTACTACTGCTACTACTTCTACTACTACTACTGCTACTACTACTACTGCTACTACTACTACTACTATGACTACTTCTACTACTGCTACTACTACTTCTACTACTATTACTACTTCTACTACAGCTACTACTACTACTAATACTAATACTGCTTCTACTACTGCTACTACTACTACTACTATTACTACTTCTACTACTACTGCTACTACTACTACTAATACTAATACTGCTACTACTACTACTACTACTACTATGACTACTTCTACTACTGCTATTACTACTAATACTACTATGGCTACTTCTACTACTGCTACTACTATTACTAGTAGTACTGCTGCTGCTACTACTACTACTACTACTGCTACTACTACTACTACTACTACTACTACTACTACTACTACTACTGCTGCTGCTACTACTACTACTACTACTACTACTACTGCTACTACTACTTCTACTACTGCTACTACTACTACTACTACTACTTCTACTGCTTATACTACTACTACTACTACTACTACTGCTGCTGCTACTAGTACTACTACTACTACCGCCACTACTACTACTACTACTACTTCTACTACCACTTCTGCTGCTACTACTACTACTTATTTTACTACTACTTCTTTTACATTTACTCCTACTATTACTACTACCACTCCTAACATTTACTCCTACTATTACTACTACCACTCCTACTACTACTACTACACACTACTACTACTTCTACTACTTCTTTTACTCCTACTACTACTACTACTCCTACTACTACTACTATTACTACTACTATTTCTACTACTACTTCTACTACTACTGCTACTACTACTACCACCACGTACTACTACTACTACTACTTCTACCACCTACTACTACTACTAACACCTACTACCACCTACTAGTACTAGTACTAGTACTACTACTACTACTACTACTACGGCTACTAAAAAAGGCCTAAAAACGCTTGTTTTTACCTAAAATTTAACGCACAACCAAAAAAAAAAAAAAAAAAGATAAAAAATCGGTGGTGCCCCCCCAATGTTGAGTGACCAATATAGAGTGTGCCCCCCCAATCCAATTTTGCTTCCTACGGGCCTGAACTACTACTACTACTTCTTCTACTACTACTACTTCTACTTCTACTACTACTTAAATTTTGGTAAGGGTACTGCTACTACAATGAACAAACAAACAACAACATAAAAATTACAAATAAAAAGGCCCAAAAAGGCAACAACTTACAATTTACCATCAGAGCAAGTTAACCCACTTTTAACTAAAATCAGCACTATTTGTACTTTGACCCCAGAGTTTTATGCAAAAGCCAGAGTTTTATGTAAAATTCAGGGCTCCAGATAAGGGGAGTATTTCAAAAACTAAAATCTTTATTTCTGCATTAAACCCTATGGTGTCACTACTCATTAGCAGGGGCGTAGCCAGCGATACGCACGTGCGTAACATCAGTTTGAAAAATGAAAAATGAAACATGGCCAAAAATGACATAAAAACCAAAGGCTGAGGGGGGTTAGACCTTAATGTCTAAAATGAAAATTTCAAACACACTTCAGAGCTCACCATTTAAGTTCTAATTTCCATTTTTCTCCCGGGGGAGGTACCGGACCCCCACCAGCAGGACGGGGTACCCCCTCCCGCACCCTCCCCCTGATGTGCGTAACATTCGTTCAAGCCTGGCTACGCCCCTGATTAGCATCGTCTCAAAAGACGATTCTAATGAGTAGTAGCACCATAGGATTTGGTGCTGAAATGAGTGAGAAAATGTTGGAATTTGTTCAGTTTACTCGCTCTTAATTGGTGCTCTGATAAGCATCACAAATGACTGTTCATGAATGCTGTTGAAAACAATTAACAGCTTGAAGCAAGATGAAAGTTAAGCAAAAAGCTCCTAAGAGAGGTTTCTGCTTTATTTCCATTTTGATTTAACCCTTAGCCCGCCAAATAAATTGTCGTCTGCTATATTTCTCGTCTGCTTCAAGTTTCAAAGTGCTTCAAAGTTGCTCAAAATTGCTGAAAATGTTGTCCGAGTATCAAACAGCTTGGATCCGGATGAGACGCCGAGTTACTCGGCGTCTCATCCGGATCCAAGCTGTTTGCATATGGAGCTATAGTCGTGAGTGGCAGGCTAAGGGTTAACCCATTACACCAACATTTGTATTTTGTTTTGAATAAGATGAAATTATAAATTAGGTTGAAAGTAAAGCAGAATGTGCCTTAATTCTGCTTTACTTTCAGCTGGCTTTATTTGCTACCATCTGCTAGGGTATAAAATATATATTTTTGATGTTGCATATTTATGACTTACTTTTGCCTTACTTTCAGCCTGCTTTAAGATACTTTCTAGTAGAAAATATTTCTAATTACTGTTCATCTTGATGACTGTATAAATTCGAACTATTTTCTTTAGTTGAGGAATAAGTTAGAGGCATAAAAAGGCATATTTATAGATATATTAGAGGCCTAAAAAGGCATATTTATGGAGATATGGGTTAAGCAGTATCCTGCCTTCCAAACTAGAAACAGGTTATGGGGTAATGGGTTAAACATAGCTTGACATAGGTGATTCACACCTTAGGCTATGCATGGAGAAAAAGGTTTACTCTTTCCAATGGCTGTAAATTGCATCATGATCAAACTGATATAGTATACATAGCACTTCAGTTTTAAGTAAGATTAGTGGCTTAAAGCAAGCAGAAATGAAGCAGAAAGCTCCAATAAGAAATTTCAGCTTTTACTTTCATTTTGCTTTAAGCTACAAACTGGATTTAAAAAATCAGCAAACTCTCATTTTAGTGCATTTATCGATACAGGGCAGGGGCCCATCTCATAAAACTTCGCGCTGGTAGTCAGATTATAAAAGTGTCAATTATTATATATTTTGCCATCTAATTCTGTCTTGTGACATCTCTTTGGAATTGTCTTGAAAAGACGATTCCAAAAGAGATGTCACAAGACAGGATTAGATAGAGAAATCAGAAATCAAATGTATTTTAAAGTTTTGACTTACAACCATTTTTGTGGTACAAAGTTTTTATGAAACGGGCCTCAGCATCATTGTAACCATGGCCCTTATGTGAAAGCAAAATGTTTTATGAAAAATATGAGTAGGAAAGGAGTCAAGTTGACCCCTCCAGACAAAACTGACCCTGTATTTATTATCAGGGCTCCAGATAAGAGGGAGTAAACTGAACAAATCCAGCATTTTCTCACTCAATTCATTACCAAATCCTATGGTGTTACTACTCATTAGAATCGTCTCAAAGAGACGATTCTAATGAGTAGTAACACCATAGGGTTTAAATGAGAAATAAAGATTTTAATTTTTGAAATACCCCCCTTATCTTGAGCTCTGAATATTTAGCAATTTTTACTGCGCATAACTCAATATTTCATCATCTGTTTACAGGGAGATGCGCCCTATGCAGAGTTCTGCCACAAATTTTCATGCAAAACCCGGAGCCGGTGGTAGAGAATGTTGACAACCTTATCGAGATGATGGAGCAATGTGGAGTATCAGAGAGAGTCAGTCTGGTTCAAGTGTTTGGCATGCTAGCCAAGTCCAAACCCAAGGTACCATAATCACCCATCAGATCTCCAGATAAGAGTGGGCAAACTTTTTTCCATTACGTTTCCTCTTAACCCTATGTTGTGACCACTCATTAGAATCGTCTCTTCTAGACAATTCTAATGAGTGGTCACAGCATAGGGTTTGGTGGAGGAATAAGAAAGTTAGTAGCTGGAATACCATAATCACCCAATATAGGGCTCCAGATAACATTGGCCAAACAAAATACATGTATCTCCAAACTTTTCTCATTTATGTTTCCTCTAAACCCTATGTTGTGACCGCTCATTAGAATCGTCTCTTCATACATCAGAGGTTAATCAGATTATACCATTGCATCTAGCGTCAATTCCGCTTACTACAATGCTTTGATACATAGATACATGTAGTGGTTGCCTTGGCCAATTCCCGATCCACCCTTATAACCTAACCTCAATTTGACCGTCACCTCTTTTGGACTTAGAAAAGATTTAGAATATATATGGAAAGGATGCCATCAAGCGTTTATTGAATGTAATCTTGTTTTGTTGTTTTTATTCAGACTCTGGAGAAGCATGTGCCAGTCCTGTGCAGCTACCTGTCTGTGAGCACGCTCACTAGCCTCATTCTGAGCTTGTTCATTGACTTGGCAACAGCCAATCCCATGGTGTTTGTAGATCATGTGACCACACTAAAACAGCTGGCAGAACAACAACCCATCTACATCAACCAGGTAGTGCAGACAGTCGGAGCTGTTGGAACTGTATCACAGGTGAGATATAAACCCCCAGGGCTCCAGATAAGGGGAGTATTTCATTAATGAAAATCTTTATTTCTGCATAAAACCCTATGCTGTCACTACTCATTAGAATCGTCTCGAAGAGACGATTCTAACGAGTAGTAACACCATAGAATTTGATGCTGAAATGAGTGTGAAAATGTTGGATTTGTTTAGTTTACTCCTTCTTATCTGGAGCCCTGCTCCCCTTAACCCCTTTACCCTTATCCAGCTAGGGCTCTAGATAAGAGGGAGTAACTTGAACAAATCCAACACTTTCTCGCTCTTTTCAGAACCTCATCCTATGGTGTTACAACTCATTAGAATCGTCTCAAAGAGATGATTCTAATGAGTAGTAATACCATAGGTTTTAATGAAGAAAAAGATATTTTAATTTTTGAAATACTCCACTTTTCTGGATTCCTGCTTTAACCCTTTACCCTTATAGTCTGTTTATCACATAATTTGCGGTCTAGGAGTTGCATAAAGCGATTGTATAAATATCGTAATCCACTAGTGGAATATCGTTTTTTGGGCTCCGGCCTAACTTGTTCGTCCATAAGCGCTGCATGTAGCGGGGCGCCAAATGACGTCATTTACTATGACGTTAACGTAAACAACGTAACGTTTGGCGGAAAATCTATATAGTGGAGGGTCTACAAACTACGGCTTCAAATCAATTTAATAGGTGCTTGAACTTGTTATGTGATAAATAGAATATCACATTCGTGCTCATTATTTATCATTTTTAATAAACTCGTTGACTAAAATGAATATGACGCTCGCCAAGGCTCGCGTCATATCATTTTAGTCAACTCGTTTATTAAAAATGGTAAATAATGAGCACTCATACAATATCCTCTATTTATAGTTTGGAAAACATGTGTCCATTTAAAGACACTACCCTAGTCCATTCAATGACCCTTCCCCCAACACCTATCCCCCAAGCTTAAACTCAAATCTGACCAATCAAATGCTTGAGAAAGATCTCAGACTCAACTCAATTGCTTTGTAACCTTGGGGTCAGGCTTATAATTTAAAAGGATGTTTGCACATACAATGTATACAACAGATGTATTGGTGCATGTTGTCAGGACTTCTGATTTTTTGGTTTGATTTTGACAGAGTCATGCATACAAGACCATGAAGTGCCTGGTATCTCTACTGACTCTAACAGACCAGACAGCTCTACTATGTGTGCTATATTCTTCTATATTTTGACAGAGTCATGCATACAAGACCATGAAGTACCTTGTATCTCTACCGACTCTGACAGACCAGGCAGCTCTGCTATGTGTGCTATATTCTTCTATATTTTGACAGGCATGCATACAAGACCATGACATACCTGGTATCTCTACTGACTCTGACAGACCAGACAGCTCTACTATGTGTGCTATATTCTTCTATATTTTGACAGGCATGCATACAAGACCATGAAGTACCTTGTATCTCTACCGACTCTGACAGACCAGGCAGCTCTGCTATGTGTGCTATATTCTTCTATATTTTGACAGGCATGCATACAAGACCATGACATACCTGGTATCTCTACTGACTCTGACAGACCAGACAGCTCTACTATGTGTGCTATATTCTTCTATATTTTGACAGGCATGCATACAAGACCATGACATACCTGGTATCTCTACTGATTCTGACAGACCAGACAGCTCTACTATGTGTGCTATATTCTTCTATATTTTGACAGAGTCATGCATACAAGACCATGACGTACCTGGTATCTCTACTGACTCTGACAGACCAGACAGCTCTACTATGTGTGCTATATTCTTCTATATTTTGACAGAGTCATGCATACAAGACCATGACGTACCTGGTATCTCTACTGACTCTAACAGACCAGGCAGCTCTACTATGTGTGCTATATTCTTCTATATTTTGACAGAGTCATGCATACAAGACCATGAAGTGCCTGGTATCTCTACTGACTCTAACAGACCAGACAGCTCTACTATGTGTGCTATATTCTTCTATATTTTGACAGAGTCATGCATACAAGACCATGAAGTACCTTGTATCTCGACTGACTCTAACAGACTAAGCAGCTCTACTATGTGTGCTATATTCTTCTATATTTTGACAGAGTCATGCATACAAGACCATGAAGTACCTGGTATCTCTACTGACTCTAACAGACCAGGCAGCTCTACTATGTGTGCTATATTCTTCTATATTTTGACAGAGTCATGCATACAAGACCATGAAGTACCTGGTATCTCTACTGACTCTAACAGATCAGGCAGCTCTACTATGTGTGCTACAGGAGATAAAAGCCCTCAGCCTGCTACATCACAGTTTCTTGTCTGATAACATCAGTGAGATCAACAAACTGTCACAGTGTGGATCCAGTGCCGTCAGACTGCTTGTCCATCAGCTTAAAGATGACAACAAGAAATAGTATGGAATTGTTCACTGATATTATTATTATTACAGGGCTCCAGATAAGAGTAGTTTTTCAAAATCTAAAACCTTTATTTCTGCATTAAACCTTATGGTGTCACTACTCATCAGAATCGTCTCTTTGAGACGATTCTAATGAGTAGTGACACCATAAGGTTTGGTGCTGAAATGAGTGAGAAAATGTTGAATTTGTTCAGAAAACTACCCCTTATCTGGAGCCCTGGATATAGTAAAACCTCCTTTTACAACCACTAAAAGAAGTAAAATAATACTGCATAAAAGGCAAAGGACGGCTGAAAGCAATTTGTAAGCGTAAAACAGGAAGCTCTTGTCGGAGCTTTCTGTTTTACTTTCACCTTGCTTAAACCATCATTTGCCTTAACCCTTTACCTCATAGAAGCGCCTTTTAGCACATTCAGTTTAATCACCCGCTGAAGAAAATAGTTCCAATTTATACAGTCATGAATATGTATTAGAAGGAACATTTTCTTTATTCTAGCAGGTGTTAGCTTAAAACAGGCTGAAACTAAAGCAGAATGCGCCTTATGGCACCTTCTGCTTTACTTTCAACCTGTTTTAACTAGTCACCTGTTTTCAAAAATAGAGAATGGTATGGGGTAATGGGTCAAAGACATGATTATTAACACAATTTAGTGGTTGTCTCATTTACTTAATGCTCCATTGTCGCAACACTTTATCCCATAGCGGGTTTATAGTTTTGAAGACCGTTTACTACTAGTCTGCTCTTTGGCCTGTTTCATAAAACTTTGTACGACAAAAAAGGGTCGTTAGTCAAAACTTTAAAATAAATTTAATCTCTGATTTCTCTATCTAATCCTGTTTTGTGACATCTATTTGGAATCATCTTTTCAAGACGATTCCAAAGAGATGTCACAAGACAGTATTAGATGGAGAAATAAATAATACCAGTAATTGAGACTTTTATAATCTGACTTACGACACCATTTGTAACTACATATAGTGTGCTTGTGTTTTCTAGTTCTGGTCAAAAGGAGATGAGATCAGTGTCCAGTCAGACAGAGGGTACCGTGACGATCATCACCGTGGGTAACCCGGCCTACCCCAGTAATGTGGTGGGCGTGAGACAACAGCAGCCCAATAGTGCCCGATCCAGTCAGCAGAGTCTCACCAAGTCATCCAGGTTAATATTACTGCCTTTGGGTCTTGACATTTTCATGCCCCCAGCATTGACAGGTGACCACTTAACTCTAAGGACCTGTTTGAAATACAGTGCTCCCTCTCTACATCGAGACCCAATGGAGACAATGATTGTTTGTGTTGTTCAGAGGGTGTTGTTTTAGGGAGGGAAAATTAAATATTGGCTTACATTTGCAAACGGCTTGAATCCAGATCAGACGCCGCACAACACGGCGTCTGATCCAGATTCAAGCTGTTTATCACTCTTCATTTTATTTATTCTATCGAAAAGTCCTCTTATATGTAACTTTGAGAAAAAACAGCAGACGACAATCGTTAGCAGAGGATATTGCAGCAAATAAAAGCATTGGACATAATTGTGCTGTTAAGGGAACTGCGAAAAGGGTCATTGTAAGGAAGATGTTGTTAAGAGGGCTGGTGTAGGGAGGGAGAACTGTATACCCGATGCATTTGCAAACAGTGTAGACCCAAACATCTGGACTGTTATAGGAGAATACAGACGTTGAGACATACATGTACTTTCATTGAACTCTTTACACATTTTAACACATTTAATTCATTACTCCACTGAAGAAAATAGTTCCAATTTATAGTCACAGATATGTATCATAAGAAGTTTTTTCTATATTCAAGCAGATGGTAGCTTCAAGCAGGCTGAAAGTAAAGCAGAATGTGCCTTAAGACACATTCTGCTTTACTTTCAGCCTGCTTTAAGTGGTGACCTGTCTTGAAAACTAAAAACAGGCAATGGGGTAAATGGTTTAGCATAGATTCTTAGTAGGGTTTGCCCTGTTTGCAATGGTTGTGGACATATAGGATCTGTCATAAGTCCATGTTTAAGACAAGATGATCTCAAACGAGTCTAGAATTGGAATGTTATTAAGCAAACCTTGGCAAGCTTATTAACTTTTCTATTCTAGATGAGCTTAAGATCAACTTGTCTTAAACATCGACGAGTAACAAATTATTTTTCTCACCAACGGTTTGAAGTTACTTTTTTAAGGAATGGGCTTATTTTGGAATCCCATTAATGTAATAAGGCCTTTATAATTAGTGATGTTGGAGTGACGTCATCAAATTTATCTCACACATGTTGAAGATATTCAGGATGGTTGTTCCCTATAGAAAACAGGGGCAGTTATGTGAGAAAGAACAATCTGATCGCAAACTCAAAAATGTATAACTCTTTCAACACTAGGACACTTTTGTGGGTTATTAGGTTCCCTTGTGGATCTTATAAATTACCCAAACATAACCAGTCTTCTTGGAATTCTGGGTAGTTTGATAAATACTGCTCTAACTTGGCAAACAGTGTAGACCCTGATCAGAGGGCTTCTGTAGGAGCCCTCTAGTCTAGGTCTGCAATGTTTGCAAATGTAAAAAATGAGTATATTTTCAACAGTTTTGTTTAGTTTTATTCATTAACTAGGAACAACTATTTTACTTTTGTCTTACTTTGGAGATTTCGACTGTATTACACAGAGTTCATCAGCAGTTTTTCAGTTAGCATCACATGACTTCAATGATAACCTTGAACCTTCAATGTTAATTTAACCCTTAGCCCGCCAAATAAATTGTCGTCTGCTATATTTCTCGTCTGCTTCAAGTTTCAAAGTGCTTCAAAGTTGCTCAAAATTGCTGAAAATGTTGTCCGAGTGTCAAACAGCTTGGATCCGGATGAGACGCCGAGTTACTCGGCGTCTCATCCGGATCCAAGCTGTTTGCATATGGAGCTAGTCGTGACTGGCAGGCTAAGGGTTAATTTTTAAACAGGTTCATGGTGTTGAAAGAGTTATTTAGAACATACCCATATTTCAACATTAGTGCATTTATCTTAGCTACGTTTTACCTTTGAAATATTGATTTGATGGGACTTATTTAAGTAACAGAGTTTGTGCTATATGGAAATTCAACTATAGATATTTGAGATAGTGAAACCCCTCTTAACTGGACATGTGTGGGGACAACATAAATTTCCGGTTAATAGGGGTTTCCAGTTTAGATGGGTTTTAAACCATAGGTTGTTTCTAGTATAGAAGATAGCTGATCTCTTAAAGTAGGTTGAAAGTAATGCAGAATGCGCCTTCAGACGCATTCTGCTTTACTTTCAACCTGCTTTGAGCTATTATATGCTAGAATATAGAAAATATTTCTGATGATATATATTCATGAATGTATTTTCTTTAGTGAAGGAATAAGTCAAAGGTGTAAAAACGCATATTTATGGTGTAATGTGATAAAATAAAGAAGGTTTGGAATCGGTACAAATATTTTTGTCCGGTTTAGAGAGAATTCCGGTATTTAAAGGTTCCGGTTTAGAGAGTTTCACTGTAGCATGACTCACACTACAGTGAAGCTATCTAAACCAGAACCTTTAAATACAGGAATCAGAGCTCCAGATAAGGGGGGTATTTCAAAAACTAAAATCTTTATTTCTACGTTAAACCCTATGGTGTCACTACTCATTAAAATCGTCTCTTCGAGACGATTCTAATGAGTAGTAACACCATAGGATTTGGTGCTGAAATAAGTGAGAAAATATTTGATTTGTTCGGTTTACTCCCTCTTATCTGGAGCAGTGACTTCAGTAAGCTTGAGGCAATGAACTTCATCTATACATTTTGTTTAGTCCTTTTGGTCCTTGGTGGAATTTGAAATGAAAATTATTTCTGTTTAGTGTAAAAAAAAAAGTTTTTTGAATTTCGTCCTTTTTATTCACCAGAAATAGTGCCACCAATGTGCGGTCATTGACAGAGAGATCTGTCAGTCCAACCTCAACTCTGGACAGAGCATCATTAAACAGTGCCCTCACCCTGAACAGTAACAATGGCTTACCGGTAAGTATAGTCACAGTGCCCTTACTCTGAACAGTAACAATGGCTTACCGGTAAGTATAGTAAGAAAGATTGAAGCTACTACAGCATGTGTTGGTACACTGGACTTTACCCTTTAACCCTTTACCCCATAGCCTGTTTCTAGTTTTGAAAATAGGTGACTACTTAAAGCCTTAAGGCGCATTCTGCTTTACTTTCAGCCTACTATAAGCTT
Organism: Gari tellinella; assembly: GCA_922989275.2. Taxonomy (NCBI): domain Eukaryota; kingdom Metazoa; phylum Mollusca; class Bivalvia; order Cardiida; family Psammobiidae; genus Gari; species Gari tellinella. The sequence continues at coordinate 6,220,701 of OV277870.1, read as the reverse complement.
CCACCTCCTAGAATGAAGAAAATATTCCTTCTGATACTTATTTATGACTGTATATATTGGAAATACTTTCTTCAACGGAGGATTAAACTGAATTTGCTAAAAGGAGCTTCTATGTGGTAAAGGGTTAAAGAGACTCGCAACCAGATTTAGCATGAAAAATAGTAATTTGTAAATATGTGTTAAACGCTTATATAAAAGGTAAAGAATTAGTTAAGGATAAGAAATTCTGATTAAAAAAATGTATTTCAAGAAAGAAAAAATTGAGCTCTGATGGGATTCGAACCCGGGGCCCGGCATGGGCGGACAGAAGGCAAAATAAGGAAACCACATAGTTCACTTGGCCACGGAACTGTTCATATATCTCGGATTGATTTAACGTATTTCAGTGTGTAGCAATGGAAAGTACATACAACTGCATAATTCGGCTCGGGTTTATGTCTGAGCCCGTGATCAATATCTATAGCGTCTTTTGACGCTATGGATAAAACGATGGAAAATATCTAAAAAATTAAAATTTGAAGACTTTCTTAGAGGGTGTTTTTAGACTGGTCATATTTTTCCAATGCCAGATGCACGATAATGCTACCCTTTTGATTATATTTGAGTATTTTCTTTTATTTTTGCAAATGCACCATCTGGTTGCGAGGCGCTTTAAGCCATAGCCTGTTTCTAGTGTTGAAGACATGTGGCCATTTAACCCTTTCGCTCTCAATGGCGCTTAAAAGTGTGCTTGTAAACAGTTTAGGTCCTGATCAGACGCCGCATAACGAATGAATGGACTTGTCTTAACCCTTTCTTTCTCAATGACGCTTAAAAGCGTGTTGGCAAACAGTTTGGATCCTGATCAGACCCCGGGTAACGCGGGGTTTGATCAGGATCCAAACTGTTTGACACTCGTCTTAAGGATTGTTTAATTGAAAAAATATATAAATCTAAACTAAACAAATTTTGCGGATGACAATTTCAAAGCAGACGTTTGCGCGGCAGGATAAGGGTTAATTTGAAACTGGAATTGTCAATTAAAAGTTTCAGCAGGGTAGGAATACAGACCTCCAGCTAAGGGGAGTATTTCAAAAACATAAATCTTTATATCCGCATGAAACCCTATTGTATCACTATTCATTAGAATCGTCTCTTCGAGATTATTCTAATGAGTAGTCACACTATAGGAGTTGGTGCTGAAACAAGGGAGAAAATGTTGATTTTGTTCAGTTTTTTCTGTCTTATCTCGAGCCCTGTTATTTATTTTCAGCCTGAGCCTTTCCGTGACGGTGTCCAGCACTTCTGTGAGAAACATTTAACCACCATTCGTAACTTCATCAACAGCCTGTCTGCCAGAATCCCCCTCCCAGCTAAATGTAGTATAGTAGGTAAGGATCAGTTCTATAAAATTCATACATTGATTAAAACCTCTCTATGACATCCACTTGATTTGAGATAATTAGTAGGTGTTTTGGACAGTTGACTGCTTAAATTAAGGTGACAGTAAAACAGAAAGCTCATAAAAGAGCTTTCTGTTTTACTGTCACCTTACTTTAAGCTTTCATATTCATGCTTTCCAGATAAAATTTCATTTACTTAAATAATTTGATGAGTGGAAGTGTCTTGCATCAATACCATGAGAGTTATTCCCCTTTTCTACACTTTCTTTTGCAGTAGATTATTTCTGCTATAACGAAGTTTGTCATTTTAACTTAACTCTTGTTGGACTGATGGTTGCTGGCAGGTGACACACTTGTTCCGAGGAAACCAACTATTTTTATTTCTATGTGTAATAGATCTAGACCAAATCGTAGTTATTTGTCTTTTCTCCCCGGCCTGCATTGGGAGCTCTACTATTATTTCTATAAGTGACAGGGCTGCCATAAGTTGACATAAAAAATCCTAAGATTTCCAAATTTGCATTTTTTAAGTGAGATTTTACGAATAGTGCCTTTCCCCCATCGCCTGTGTCTAGTTTTATTGACACATGGCTGTTCAAAGTAGGCTGAAAGTTAAGCAGAATGCGCCTTAAGGCGCATTCTACTTTACTTTCAGCCTGCTTAAAGTTACCATGTACTAGAAAAAAATCCAAAGATTTAGGAAAAAGCTGGAGAAATGGCAGCCCTGCAGTCGGCAATCTTGAGCCAGTCGGTTCATTGCTGATTGATGGGGTAAATGTGATTGCCGTTTTGGGGGCTGTCTTTTGTATGTTTATTCATGTTTATTTTAGATCGAATTGTAGTTATTTGTCTTTTCTTGGCGGCCTGCATTGGGTGCTCTGCTATTATTTCTATCAGTCGGCAATCTTTAGCTGGTCAGTTCATTGCTGATTGATGTGGGTAATGTGATCACCGTTTTGGGGGCTGTCCTTTGTATGTTTATTCATGTTTATTTTAGATCTAATTGTAGTTACTTTGTCTTTTCTCGCTTTGTAGGTTCATGTGAACGCACAACCCCGATGTGAAAAGTGTGCTATATAATAATAATAATTTAATTCTGTCTTTTCAGATGGCCGCCACAAGCGGTATGTTCGGTTGAACTTCCAGTGTGGTATGAATGGCCGTCATTGTCTGTATGGCAAACAGTACTTCACCCTTAACACCAAGCTTCCTAAGACATGGATACACCTTATGTTCCTAGCAGTACAGGTAACTAACCTATTACAAACAGTACTTCTCCCTAAACACCAAGCTTCCTAAGACATGGATACACCTTATGTTCCTAGCAGTACAGGTAACTAACCTATTACAAACAGTACTTCACCCTAAACACCAAGCTTCCTAAGACATGGATACACCTTATGTTCCTAGCAGTACAGGTAACTAACCTATTACAAACAGTACTTCACCCGAAACACCAAGCTTCCTAAGACATGGATACACCTTATGTTCCTTGCAGTACAGGTAACTAACCTATTACAAACAGTACTTCACCCTAAACACCAAGCTCCCTAAGACATGGATACACCTTATGTTCCTAGCAGTACAGGTAACTAACCTATTACAAACAGTACTTCACCCTAAACACTTGGCTTCCTAAGACATGGATACACCTTATGTTCCTAGCAGTACAGGTAACTAACCTATTACAAACAGTACTTCACCCTAAACACCAAGCTTCCTAAGACATAGATACACCTTATGTTCCTAGCAGTACAGGTAACTAACCTATAACAAACAGTACTTCACCCTAAACACCAAGCTTCCTAAGACATGGATACACCTTATGTTCCTAGCAGTACAGGTATCTAGGATAAAGAAAACACTTCTTATGCTTCTTTTGAAACTGACCACTTTTTCTCAAGTGAAGGAATACATTTCGGCTCACCTGATATATTCATCCGCCTTGCCAGATAATATTTTCGTTCACTAGAGCATGAAGTGCTAAAAGTGAGCTTTTGTGATACCCCTGTAGTCAGTAGGTCAAATCATAGGAAAAGCATCAAAGTACATGTACTCTAGAGCCCTTTATTGTTTGCCCTAATTTAATGAAACTAGCTCAGAATAGTTTCCATGATAAACTATAGGTAAATTGTGAATCGTTATGTCTGAATAAAAAGTGGGTCAGTAGGTCAAATCATAAGAAAGGCATCTGAACACTTTAGGGGCCATAATTTTAGCCCCAAATTCATGAAACTTGCTCAAAATAATCACCTAGACAAATCTAGACAACATATGAATATGAGTTATGTCAAGTCAAAAAGTAGGTCATTAGGTCAAAGGTAGAAAAGGCTTCTGAACCCTCTAGTTCATATGGAAAACAAAAATCAACATTTTCTTGACACATTTGCTTCTTGTGACAAGACACTTGTGTGGGTAATAATCACATTTAGTGTTAAATCTCAGGGCTCCAGATAAGAGGGAGTAAACTGCACAAATCCAACATTTTCTCACTTATTTTAGCACCAAATCCTATGATGTTACTACTCATTAGAATCGTCTCAAAGAGACGATTCTAATGAGTAGTGACACCATAGGGTTTATTGCAGAAATAAAGATTTTAATTTTTGAAATACCCCCCTTATCTGGAGCCCTGAATCTGGGAACTTTGTTCACTTCTTTAGGGCCTATTGGGCTCTTGTTCATTCAAAGCTAGGAGCCAAGTACAGCGCTCCCTCTCTAAAACGACATCTAATGGGAGACAAACAATATGTGCGTTGTTCGGATGGAGTCGTTATAGGGAGGGAAATCGGCTTACATTTGGAAACAGCTTGAATCGAGATCAGACGCCGCGTAACGCGGCGTCTGATCTGGATTTAAGCTGTTTGTCACTCATTGTTAAGATTTTTCTGTGAAAATGTCCATAATGTAACTTTGAGAAAAACAGCAGACAACACTTTTTAACAGACAACATTGTAGTTGTGAATAGGTTGGACATACATGTCTTGTTTGGGGAACAGAGACAAGGGCCGTTGTAAGGAGGGAGTCGTTGTTGGGAGGGCCGTTGCAGAGAGGGAACCAAATATTCTGTATTTATGATGGTTTCTGTTACAGGCTCAGTCTCAGTCAGCCCTCAGCCAGCAGGATGTGAATGTTAGCAGTCTGAAGGCATGCTGGGACGCCCTGTACCCTGAGAAGAGCAACAGTGGGTATCTAACACTGGTCACGTCATCATTCCCCTCAGCCAAGGTCAGTAACAACATGATAGACATAAAAGTATAAAGCTTTCTGCTTTTCTTTCAGACTGCTTTCATCCTTTACTCTACAGATACGCCTACTTACACATTTGGTTGATTTCTCCGCTGAAGAAATTAGTTCCGTTTTATACCCTTCTGTATGTGTAGCAAGAAATATTTCTTATATATCCTTGCAGATGGTAGCTTAAAGCAGGCTGAGAGTAAATCAGAATGTATATTACTTGGTTACCTGTCTTCCAAATGAAAAAATAGGTTATGGGCTAAAGGGTTAAGTAAACACTTTTTTTTCTTGAACACTGAAATGGAAAGGAAGGAAAAGAATAACTTAGCCCATTACCCCATGGCCTGTTTCTAGTTTTGAAGACAGATACTTACTTTTTAAAGCAGGCTAAAAGTAAAGCAGAATGCGCTGTAACCGCCTACTTTAACCCATTTTTAGTTTTACAGACAGGTGACAATTTAAAGCAGGTTGAAAGTAAAGCAGAATGCACATCAAAGCACTTTCAGTCTGCTTTTAGCTACTATCTGCTAGAATATAGAAAATATTTCTCATGATAAATATTCATATTGGAACTATTTTCCCCTGTGGAGGAACAAATTACAGGCATGAAAAGGGCTATTTATAGAATTATAGAGTAAGCAAGCCCTAAACTCATTCACCCCTGAAACTTCAAATTTACAAATCCATTTTCCAATTACCTAAGTCTAATCCATTTGTGACAAGAGACATTTTTGGCTCGCCTGGACAAAGTACAAGATGAGCTTATGTTAGACCCCCTTGGTCGTTGTCAACGTTAAGGGCTTTAAATAATTTTTAGGAAATGCTCATTACTCCTATGTCCCTTCAGGTATTGATTTCATATTTGATATGCATGTGTAAATGGACAAGACCATTCCATGCATGCAAAAAGTTTGACTTGACCTTTATGTTAGGGCCAGTGTTTAGGTTTCGAAAAATGCCTGTTACTCCTTTGTCCATTGAGATATTGCTGTCATATCTAGTATACATGCATATATGGACAATACCTTTGCACACAATTATTTTAACTCCAGTGACATTGACCTTGAAGTTAGGGCCAACTTTTAGGTTTTGAAGTCTGAGTTTAGGTTTCAAAAAATGCATATAATTCCTTTGTCCCTTGAGGTAATACTTTAATTTTTGGTTTGCATGTGTACATGGACAAGTCTTTTATATGCATGAAAAAAGGTTGACCTCTGACCTTGACCTTAGACATTAGAGTCTGTTTTTAAGTTTCTAAATATGCCGATGGCAAGCTTTGTTGTTTCACTGACAACATTGTTACAATTTATTGCAAAATGGCAAACAGTGTACACGTCTACTGTAATCAGAGGACTCCTACACTGTTTGCATAGGACAAGTGCACTCTTCGCAGGTACACAGTTTGTAAAGGAAGAGTATACTTGTCGCTAGAGTTGAATGTGTTAAAATTGATTAATTTAGCATGTTTTTACTGTAAATATTTTCTATTGCAGGACCAAGATGCCTTGCTGCAGGAGATGCATAATGTTCGTTACTTTGACGTGTTTGAGTTCAACGCACCAAAGAAATGTTGGGCGTGTTTCATGTGCAACCACCCTGAAAAAATCTCCGAACTAATGCCAGATGGAAACCATCCGGTCATTGCAGTAAGCTGTTTAGTACAGAAAACCTTTAAAGTCATGATAACTTTTCCAGGGCACCAGATAAGAGGAAGTAAACTGAACCAATTCATCATTTTCTCACTTGTTTTAGAACCAAATCCTATGCTGTTACTACTCATTAGAATCGTCTCTTCGAGACGATTCTAATGAGTAGTAACATCATAGGGTTTAATGCAGAAATAAAGATTTTAGTTTTTGAAATACTCCCCTTATCTGGAGCTCTTTTGCAATCAGTTTTGATCTGGATCCAAAATCAAATAATTTTGTATTAGGGATGCAAAGATTCTATTGACAGTCCTACCCTTTACTGTATGTAAGAGCATGAGATTCATGCTCCGCTGTATAGGCCTAACACTAGGGAAATATTGGCAAACTTACAGTAAAGTGTAGGACTGTTGAGAGGTGATTTATATCTCGATTCAATTATTCAGGCTTTATAAAAAAAAAGCCAAGGGGTGCATATTTGTTCACAGCATTGTGTGTAGGCTTTATGTGGGGTGAAATTGCTATTGTTGAAGAGGTTATGAAGGAAATCCAGCAGAAACAAATTTTACAAACAGTAGCTGTCTTGTCTGTTAGATCATCCAACACTAGGAAACCAACAGGGCTGCCATAAGTTGATCGGGAAAAATTCTAAGATTTCCAAATTTTCTATTTTTCAAACGCAATTACTTAACCCGTTCGTTACCCCATAGCCTGTTTCTAGTATTGATTATAGGTGTCCACTTAAAGCAGGTTGAAAGTAAAGCAAAATGCGCCTTTCAGCCTAAGCTACCATCTGATAGAATGAAGAAAACATTTCTTGTGTTACATATTCATGACTGTTTTAATTGAAGTTATTTTCTTGAATGGAGGAATAAATTAAAGGCATAAAAAGGCGTATTTATTGGGTAATGGGTTAAAGCAGGTTGTAAGTAAAGCAAAGTGTGACTTAAGGTGCATTCTGTTTTACTTTCAGACTACTTTAAGCTACCATCTGCTAGGATAAAAATCCAAAGATTTCGGAAAAATTCGGAGAAATGGCAGTCGACCTGAACCGAAATGTTTCCAAGTGTACACCTTTGAATAAGCTCAGCTGTCAGTGATTTCGTCTGGTTAAGCATTCATCTTTACACTGTCCAAGTCTGAATGTAACACATGTTTTGATTGGCTAATCGACACAACCAATGAAATTGCATTAGAAAAAACTCAGAATTCAGAAATTAAGAAACAAATTGACTTTTCTGATTTGCGATGCAACATAATGACATGTTTCTTTCTTACTTTGCATCCAACAAGGATCAAAACTTTTTATCACTGTGTAAATCTGCAGCTGTAATTAATCTAATACTCTTTGCATATGGCAATGACCAGAGTCTCAGGGCTGCCATAAGTTGACATAAAAAATCTTAAGATTTCCAAATATGCATTTTTCAAGTGCAATTTTACGAATCGTACCTTTACCCCATCGCCTATGTCTGGTTTTATTGACATATGGCTGCTTAAAGCAGGCTGGAAGTAAAGCAGAATGCGCCTTAAGGCGCATTCTGCTTTACTTTCAGCCTACTTAAAGCTACCATATACTAGTAAAAAAAATCCTGGAGCCCTTGAGTCTGCTAATGCATCCTGTTCCTGTTTTGTCATCATGGATTCGTAATCGACCCATGATTTGGGAGCCAATGGCCAAGGATTTACGAAATGGACAACAATTTTGGAATCAACTGGGACTAGACATCAGTTTGAGTCTTACAAATATTATATGTAATGTTTCTTGTGGTACAGTTTCTTGACTGTATAAACTGGAACTGTGTTCTTCAGCAGAGGACAGGGCTCCAGATAAGGGGAGTATTTCAAAAATTTAAAATCTTTATTTTTGCATTAAACCCTATGGTGTCACTACTCATTAGAATCGTCTCAAAGAGACGATTCTAATGAGTGGTGACACTATATGATTTGGTTCTAAAATAAGTGAGAAAATGTCGGATTTGTTCAGTTTACTTTCTCTTATCTGTAGCCCTGAGAGAAATCAATTAAATGTGTTTAAAGGGGGAAGGGTTAAGTATCAAACTATCTTCTCAGCTGTTTTAACCCTTTACACCATAGAAGCGACTTTTAACGTATTCAATTTATTCCTCCGCTGAAGAAAATAGTTCCAGTTTATACCCTCATGAACAATTACCATAACAAATATTTTATATAGCCTAGCAGATGGTAGTTTAAAGCAAGCTGAAAGTAAAGCAGAATGTGCCTACATGCATATTCTGCTTTACTTTCAACCTGCTTTAACCCTTTCCCACATAGCCTGTTTCTAGTATTTAATATAGGTGTCCTCTTAAAGCTTTACTTTCAGCCTGCTTTAAGCTCTCATCTGCTAGAATAGAGAAAATATTTTGTATGATACATATTTATGACTGTATAAATTGGAACTATTTTCATCAGTGAAGGAATAAAATTAATTGGGGAAAGGGTTAATTGATCACGAGTATTTAATGTTATAAACGGGTTATCGGGTAAAGGGTTACATGTATATGGTACTTCCACACACAGTATCATACATGTACATCTCAAGATACACTTTTCAAGTACTGTAGATCATGTTAGCTTTGACAACTGTTTTTACCCAATCAGGGCCAGTTAAAGGAGAAGAAGGGACGGTGGAAGTTCTTGAAGCGTTGGAAGACTCGTTACTTCACATTGTCTGGGGCCCAGATCACCTATAGCAAGAGTGAAACAGTACGTAGTACATCACATGTTCTTACAAACGCGAGGGCAATACTTTTTCCCATTCACTGCCATGACGTCATCAGCTTTACAAAATTGTTGTCTGCTTTTATTTCACAAATTTAAATTTTAGGTATTTTGACATTAAGAAATATAGAGATGAGTGTCAAACAGTGAGGATCATGATCCACACTATTTGCAAAAAAACATCATACTCGGGTATAAGGGGATGAAGGTTCATGTTATGACCATAGATATGTTAAAATAACCTAGATCGGCTGTAGGTCAATCAGCGATGGTCATCGAGAAGCCATCTTGATGCGTGTATGCTACTCATATTCCAATGGTCTGGTGCACGTTGTATTGCGGTAAATTAATGGCGTTACATGCTGTGTGCAGTAATCCCGTCTACGTTGACGCTGCGTCATTGACTACAGAAGTTACTAAGAAGCGTTCCATAGTTGCTATGATTAATCGATGATTTTAATTAGTTAAATAAGAATTACCATCATTTTGTGCTTATTATCGTTAGATTGTCGTTTTACGGTGCATATTTATGTTACAAGATGTATGAAGTACGAATTCATTCTTAAATGAAAGCAAGTCATATTTTGTCGCCGGAGGGAAAATGTATGATACACGTACCAAAATGGCGTCTTTCTGACAGTCGACCAATGGGAGCTCAGCGCTAGGTGGCCGATCTAGTCTCTTAAGATATCTATGGTTATGACTTATTGACCTATGTGATCCGACCATGTCTTTAATCATGGTGTAGACAAAGAATTGTCCTTTAAAATGATATATCATAGATCTACATGCATTTTGCACTTACTTTATTGAAGTTATTGATCAAGTTAGATTACTTTTCAAATGTCCCTCGTATATCAGGTGGATGCACAACGTATAAGGTTAGCAGTCAGTTAGTTACTACAGTCAAACTTCAATATCTCGAACTCTGTTAAATCGAACATACCCGTATTTCAAAGTTAAAATGTGGCTTAGCCACGTTTTAACTTTTGAAATATGGGTATGTTCGACCTATCCGAGCATGAAACAATGCAGTTCATATGTCGAACTATCGGATAGTTCGAGTTAAGTGAGTTTGAGATATCGAAGTTCGACTGTATTGCGGGAAGGGTTTATAAAAGTTTGATTGAATAAATACCCACCTCATATAGAGCTTTACCATTGCTCTTTATGATGTTATAAGTTATTGTTGTTTAGAATTCTATCTGACTGTTCAAGAATTTTCGGCCACGTTTTCTCTTCAGATAAGTCAGAAGATTTGTAAGTTTAAGTCTGACATATAGGATCTGTCATGAGTCAATGTTTAAGACAAGCTGATCTCAAACGAGTCTAGAATTGAAATGTTTTTAAGCGAGCCTTGGCAAATTTCTATTCTATCCGAGTTTGAGATCAACTTGTCTTAAACATCGACGAGTGACAGATTCTTTTTCTCACAATACCATTGATTTGAGCTATTTTTTAAGCAATATGCATTTTTTTGGAACCCCGGTGACGTCAAAACGCCGTTATAAATAGTGAAGTTATGGTGACGTCATCAAAGTGATGTTACACATATTGGAGATAAGGATATTCGTCATCGTTGTTCGCTATAGAAAACAAGAGTAGTTATGTGAGAAAAAATATTCTGTCCTGCATTAGTTGACCTTTGATCAGGGTTTGTCATTGTAAAATACATTGTTAACCCATTATCTCATAAGCAATAAACAAATATCAATGCTTATCTCAATACATGCTAGTGGATTAAAGTGTGTCAAAATGAGTCCGTATAAGAATACTGTGCAATACATCAATATGAGTCAGTATGGCTTAATGGGTTAAAATCAACCCTGAATAGGGCCAGAGTGTCAAACTGTTTGGAGCCTGATGAGACGCCGCATTATGCGGCGTCTCATCAGGCTCCAAACAGTTTGCACAGTTATCCCAGCTCTGCCAATACCCTACAAAAAAAGATAAACTAACTTATCTATTCACAGAGAAAGGAGACCTTACCAGTGAGAGAAATACAGAGCGTGAAAGCCGTCCGTAAGGGCATTCGTGACATTCCTAAAGCATTTGAGATCTTCACCGCAGATCAGAACTACGTCTTCAAAGCGAAGGGGCAGCAGAATATCGAGCCTTGGGTTCAGTGTATTCATCTAGCCGTGGCTAAGGCACAGACAGACGGTGGCAAGGAAGAGGTCGTGGAGGACGTGATGATACAGAGACCTCGAGCCACTGTTAGAGACACAAAGTTATAGTGCACCTAACAAAACCCGGTACTTAGCACACCAAACAAAACCTAGGGTCCGTCTTATGAAAGTTTGGTGAACATATTTATTGTCAAGGTTCTTACAATGTTCTATTCAGAGCTCCAGATAAGGGGAGTATTTCGAAAACTAGAATCTTTATTATTTCTCCATTAAATCCTATGGTGTCACTACTCATAAGAATCGTCTCTTCAAGACGATTCTAATGAGTAGTAACACCATAGGATTGGTGTTGTAGCAAGGGAGAAAATGTTGGATTTGTTCAGTTTACTCCCTGTTATCTGCAGCCCTGTCTATTGTTGCAATATGGGTTTAAACACCTGCCTGCCTAATGATATATATATATACATCCTTTATAAACAGTGTACCTGTTAAGAGTACACATGGCCTATGCTCCTGTAGCAGCCCCTCTGATCATGGGCTAGTCTGTTTGCCTTTTCCCACTACAGGTATAATGTAACAAATCAATCGTAAATAGTCATAAATTGACTATAATAATTATTAGAAAGTGGAAGTGTCCATTTAAAGTTTCTGGGGCCCTTTACTCAGTAGCCTGATTCTATATTTCTAGTTACAGTCGAACTTCGATGTCTTGAACTCGTTTAACTCGAACTATCCGCTTGTTAGACATATGAACTGCATTATTTCATGCTCGGTGAGGTCGAACATACCCATATTTCAAAGTAAAAATGTGGCTAAGCCACGTTTTAACTTTGAAATACGTGTATGTTTGACAAAACCGACTTCGAGATATCGAAGTTCGACTGTATGATGACAGGTGACCCCTTAATATAATAAAGCAAGTTGAAAGTAAAGCAGAATGTACCTTAAGGCACATTCTGCTTTACTTTCAGCCTGCTTTAAGCTACCATCTGCTTGAATATAGAAAATATCTCTTACGATACATACTCATGACTGTCTAAAATGGAACTATTTTCGTCAATGGAGGAACAAATTAAATGCGTAAAAAGGAATATCTATGGAGAAAAGGGTTAACCTGTGTCTTGCCTAGTACAGTTTTACTGCCGTCTGTTTAAGGTCCAAATTGTTTAACCCATTACCCCATAAATACACCTTTTATTTATTCCTCCATGGAAGAAAATAGTTCCAATTTATACAGTCATGAATATGTATCATAAGAAATTATTATAATGTTCTAGAAGATGGAAGCTTAAGGCGCATTCTGCTTTACTTTCAACCTGCTTTAAGTGGTTACATATCTTCAAGACAAGAAACATGCTATGGGGTAATGAGTTAATTAATGGACAGTCTGTATGCAGTGAAGAATTACCTATGGCCCTTAATCAGGGTATGGTAGATGCATGGACACATATTTCTATCATCAGTATGATGTCAATGTTAACCCTTTACTCCATTGCCTGTTTCTACTTTTGGAGGCAGGTGGCCACTTTATCCATAAATATGTCTTTTTACACCTTTGATATATTCCTCCATTAAAGAAAATAGGTCCAATTTATGTAATCATGAATACCGGTATGTGTCATAAGAAATATTTTCCGTATCAAAGCTGATGGTAGCTTAAAACAGGCTGAAAGTAAATCAGAATGTGCCTTAAGGCACATTCTGCTTTACTTTCAACCTGCTTTTAGTGGTCAACTGTTTTCAACACTAGAAACAGGCCATTGGGTAATGGATTAAAGCATTCTGTTTTACTTTAGCATGCTTTAAACTACCATCTGTTTTACTTTAGCATGCTTTAAACTACCATCTGTTTGCATATAGTAAATACAATGTATCTCCTACGATACATATTCATAACTAAATGGAAACTATTTTCTTCAATGGAGTAATAAATTAAAGGCATTAAAATGATTATATGTGGTGTTAAAGGTTAAAGATGTGTTATTGTATGACAAAGGAACGTTTAAAATCTCAAATTGTATAAAAACTTTTCAGAACATGTTTTTACACACTGAATCCTAGTGATGAGTTTACATGTACCCATCCTTTAGATTGTGCAGAATACAGTTGTCTAATGCAAACAGTGTAGACCCTGATCAGAAGGGAGCCCTCTGATCAGTGTCTACGTTGTTTGCCATTTTTCAATTTATTTTTTTAATAAAAATACATGTAGACTTAATTTAATTAGAACCATACATGTGATATCTCCCGATCTGGTCGGGAGCTCCCGAAATTAGACCTCTACTCACGATCTCCCGGTCGGGAGACGAAATCTCCCGATATCTCATTAAACCAGGTTCATTTTTTTCAATATGAACTTTTATATCATTTACCTCGTTTTTCTTTAAATTTGCCTCAGAGTTCTCTGGCTAATCCATACACACGCTTATCACCAAACGCTACTGATGCGTGTAAACACGTTACGCAATCGTCAATAAGTTGAAGAGCGTGTAGCACTATACAGGCATGTATGTGGCAGACTGCCAAACAATGTTTGACCACACGTGCCGAGCGGGGTGTGACATATTGCTTTTAATGTGTTGTAGATTTAATTGGTTATCAAAAAAAGTGATTGACAGGTTCGCCCCGAATCGGAGACCTAGCAACGACAAATTTTAGAAGCGGTGATGTGAAGGATAAAGATCTATGTCGCCGATATGGGTCGGATTAAAATCAGATAATACTCCGTAAGTTCTGGACAAGCACAGATTTTATATGAAAGCTGATCAGAATTAAACGTTTATGAATTGATTTCCACCACAAATTAGTTTGAATATTCACGTAACAGAAAAATAAATCGAAAATTATACCGTTACAAAATGACGGGGCGCCTTAATATTTGCTACGAGAATCACGCATATTTTGTTAGTCTAAAAAGTTTTCCCCAGCATTGTTTTCTAACAATCAAATAAAATTAAACATTGGACCTAAATTCTTCTGTGTGTTACATACGATTTGTGCAAATGTATAATTATTAAGTTAGATTTTACAACCAATTACGCTCGTAAAATGGATTTGCAATCAGTTTTTCGCGGTAGAAAATTTAGACGCGTTATTTCGTTGTTAAAACCGCGCCCACTTTATGGCGCTAGTAAATGTCGTCTGCAGACTTTGTCGTCTGCAACAATTCTCTCTGATTTAATCTTTGTGCATTTTCTTTCAGAAAATATCATATAGTCAAACTTTTTGTATCTAGATAAGATGATGCAGCGTCTCATCTGGATCCATACTGTCTGCAAACTTTAATTAATAACAGATTGTTAAGTTGCTAACTCTTTATAGATCTACTCCATAGATAGAAATTAGGCCATTTGAACTACTTCATTCATTCTCTCAAGAAAATAGATATAGTTCCAGTTTATCTTTACTAGTCATGAATAATATAAGAACCATAAGAAATAGTCCTAGCAGATGGTAGATCTAGCTTAAAGCAGGCTTAAGCTTTTACTGAAGCAGAATGCTCCTGAAGAGTTTTCTGCTTTACTTTCAGCCTAGATGAGAATAATAGGCCCATTGTCAGTATTATAAAAACTATATCTCTGGGTGAAAATTGCATGTCTCTATCTTAGTGGTCTATATATAGACTTATCTATTCACTGATTTAAAAAATATATTGAGCAATTAGTGATAAACTTATGAAAATAGATAAATGTGTTGAATTTTCATCGCCTGCGCCTAGTTTTGTCGTGAAAAAAGTGTCGCGAAAAAAGCTCCCTATTTGGCACCCCAATCTCCCTATTAAAATTTCCAGATCTCCCTATTTGGGTCCAAGAAAATATCACATGTATGATTAGAACTTGGACTTGTCCATTTGAGGGTGTATGAGTTACTAAAGTGGACAATATTATGATAGGAAAAGGTTAGTAATTGTATATATTTTGTTGTAATTTATTATCACTATTTCACGCTTGTACAAAGTTGAGGTATTTAACTCATTCGCCCCTGAAACTTTTAAAAGACAATTCTAATATCCAATTAAGTCTAGTCCATCTCGACTATTTAGGGTTGATTTTAACAATATATTGTTTAATGACAAACAGTGCAGACCCTGATCAGAGGGCTCCTACAGGAGCCCTCTGAGCAGGGTCTTCACTGTTTGCATATGAATAGCATATTCCTCACAGGTACATTGTTTGTTAATGACGACTATACTCATTGCTAGGGTTGATTGTGTTAAAACATTGAACCCTAGCGACAAGTACACTCGTCATTAACAAATCATATACCTGTCAGGAGTACACTTGTCCTATGCAAACAGTGACGACCCTGGTCAGTGGGCTCCTTAAGGATCCCTATGATCAGAGTCTATACTGTTTGTCATTTTGTAAAATATTGTTAAAATTCACACTAATTATTCAAAAACAGACTAGATTTAATTGTAAACTGGAATTGTCAATTTAAAGTTTCAGGGGTGAATAGTTTGAGTTAATAGTTTGACTATTCCTACCATAGTATTGTCATCTTTCACCCAATATTCCATGGATATGCATTTTTACACATTTAATTTATTCCTCCACAAAAGAAAATTGTTCAAGCTTATACAGTAATGAATATGTATGATAAAAAATAGTTAGCAACTGTTTGCACATAACTACAGTAAAACCTCTCTATTACAATTACTTAACCCTTTACCTGATAGCCTATTTCTAGTATTGAAGATAGGTGATTACTTAAAGTAGGTTGAAAGTAAAGTAGAATGCGCCTTAGGCGCATTCTGCTTTACTTTCAGCCTGCTTTAAGCTTTCATGTGCTAGAATATAGAAATTATTGCCTATACTATATATTCATGACTGATTAAATTGGAACTACTTTCTTCAGCGGAGGAATAAATCATATGCGCTAAAAGTCGCTTCTATTGGGGAAAGGGTTAAACGAAGGCTAATTAATTGTATAAAAGACAGGCGACATCTTAATACAAGGTCACATAGTACAACAAAAAGCTGCTACAGGACCTTTCTGTTTAACTGTAACCTTACTTGAAGCAGTTACCTGTCTTAACCCTCATCATGCTAGGC
Organism: Gari tellinella; assembly: GCA_922989275.2. NCBI lineage: Eukaryota > Metazoa > Mollusca > Bivalvia > Cardiida > Psammobiidae > Gari > Gari tellinella. The sequence goes on along the minus strand of OV277870.1, from coordinate 6,204,511 downwards.
ACAACCTGGCTAATATTTGCAAACAGTTTGGATCTTGATCAGATGCCACGTAAAGCGGTGTCTGATCTGGATCCAAACTGTTTGTCACTCATATTCAATTTTTCTTCAGTCACAAACAGTATAAATACTAATTTTGACTTTTTTAACAGACGATATATTTGAAGAAGACGACAATTAAGCATGATAAGGATTAACCCTTTACCTGATAGCCCCTTTCTAGTACTGAAGATATGTGATTACTTAAAGCAGGTTGAAAGTAAAGCAGAATGCGCCTAGGCGCATTCTGCTTTACTTTCAACCTGCTTTAAGCTACCATATGCTTGAATATAGAAAGTATTCCCTATAATATATATTCATGACTGATTAAATTGGAACTACTATATTCAGCGGAGGAATAAATCATATTCGCTAAAAGGCGCTTCTATGGGGGAAAGGGTTAAACACCTAATGATTAACACAATTTAGTGGTCGAAATAGAGAAGTTATACTGTATTGTACTCGGGGTAAGGCAGTGAAGGGATTAACCCATTACCCCATAGCCTATCTCTAGTTTTGAAGATTGGTGACCACTTAAAGCAGGTTGAAAGTAAAGCAGAATGCGCTGCGCCTGAAAGCATTCTGCTTTATTTTCTGCCTGCTTTAAGCTATTATCTGCTAGAATTTAGAAAATATTTTTTATGAAACATATTCATGATAGTATTTATTGGAACTATTTTCTTCAATGGAGGGGTAAATATAAGGCGTTGAAAGGCGTATTTATGGGGGAATGGGTTAAACAATGATGTTCATTGAAAACAGTGTGGAGCCTGATCAGAGGGCTTCTATAGTTTCACTTTATACAGACATAAATATGTTCCATAAGAAAGGCTCGTTCTGCTTTATACTCAGCCATTTTTATAAAGTCACATGTCTCCAAGACTAGAATCAAGACGAGAAGTCATGTGGTAAAGAGTTAACCCTTTGCATGCTAGCAGCGAATATATCTGTTACAGTGATTTCCTTTGCAAACCGTTTGGATCCAGATGAGACGCCGCGTAACGCGGCGTCTCATCAGGATCCAAACAGTTTGCCATTCTGACCATGTTTTGAAAAAGAAATTTAGAAAAATCTATTTTAGAACAATAGCAGAGGACAAATGCTGCAGATGACCAAGCATGCAAAGAGTTAATCAGGGTCTATACACTGTTTGCAAAATATACATGAACTGGTCCCCAGTTTAGGAAGAGTTAAGATGGCTGAAAACTTAATATATGTTGTCATGGTAACCAAATGTTCTAGTTGCTTCTTTGGTGAAGGATTTTACACTGTTTCGTAACATTTTTCACTGTATAAACCATTTTCGTCATAAATAAATGTAATTTAATATTTAAGGCCTAAAGCAGGCTGGAAGTAAAGGAGCTTTTTGCTTTACTTTTAGCCTGTTTAGAATATAACCTTCATTTTAAACCAATCAAACTGCCTTTTGCTACCCATTAAGTACGGCTCTTAACCCTTTGAACCCTAGTCCTGCATATAGGCGTCATTTTCAAATAGTAAACATGTGAATAGTACACTTGTCCTATGCAAACAGTGAAGACCCAGATCAGAGGGCTCCGAAAGGGTCTTCACTCTTTGTCATAATGCCTTCCAGCTGGCTTGCGGAAGGTCGGTGGTTCTACCCAGTTGCCGATTTGTGCCTGAAACAGTGCATAAAGGACTTCTGGGGTCTTCCTCCACCTATAATTAGCTGGGCGTCACGATATGACTGAAATACTGTTGAAAGCGACGTAAAATCAAAACAAATAAATAAATAAATTTATAAAAACAACCCTTAAAAGTCAGACATGGACTAGACTAAAATGGAAACTGAAATTGTCCATTTAAAGTTTCAGGGAGGAAAGAGTTCATCATTAAGAATTTTGTTGTTTTTTGATATCGCATGGTGTCTGCATGAGATATGGATAGCTCCGGCTCGTAGCAACTAGTTGTAAACACTGCCATATTTGGCAATCTAACAACCAGAATAAGCGAGATTTGTTTACTTGAAGCTTTTGAATGGGCCAATCAAAATGTAGGTTATATTCTAAGTAGTTAGAACATATTAAGTGAAATCTTAATGGCTAAGAAGGGTCACAATTGCTTGGCGCTCGCTTTGACCTTCTTAACAATTAAGATTTCACTTAATATGTTCAAACTATAACTTAAAGAAGACACATGCAGTGCTCCCTCTCTACAATGATGCCCAAAAGGGAGACAATGCTTTTGTGTATTGTTCGGAGGGTGTTGTTGTAGGGAGGGAATATTGAGACTGGGCTTACATTTGCAAACATCCAGGTCAGACTCTGATCTGGATTCAAGCTGTTTGTCACTCAATATTATATTACTTATGTCTACTATACAACTTTGAGAAAAACAGCAGAAGACAATTATAAGCTGTCATATTGTATTGGTAAAGTGTTAGACATAATTGTGTTGTTTGAGGAACAGCACCATTACAGCTGCAAGCGCAGTTGTAAGGAGGGAATTTGTAGGGAGGGAGCACTGCATTTAGATGCATTAACTCTTTGCATACTGGGTAATTAAAACCCCCATAAACAGAGTTTGAGGGGGGTATACTGGAATCAGCCTGTGGGTCGAGCGGTCGGTCGTCGGTCTGTCTGCAAAATCTTGTACTTCCAACTCCTCCTTCAGTTTCAACCCGATTCATTCGATACTTGGCATAAATGTTACTCAGGTTTGGTAGATGTGCAAGACACAAATTTCAGGTCTCTATGACCTTGACCTTTGGCCTTGAAATTGGTCTTCAAATTGGCAGGTAAAATCTTGTACGGCGAACTCCTCCTTCACTTTCAACCTGATTTACTTGATACTTGGCATAAATGTTACTCAGGAGTTGCAGAGTGTCATATACCATTTTTAAGTCATTTTGACCTTGGCTTACACCTTTGACCTTATTGTAAAACCTTATTGAAAACGTCTGCAGAGTGTGACAGAGTGCTGTACAGTGGGGGTTTTTATCACCTTTAGTGATAGCCGTTCTAGTTTTTCTGTCTGCAATATGTGTCGGCTTCTGATCTAAAAATAGAATTTTCTAATTTATTTTCAAAACAGGCTCAAAGTGTCAAACAGTTTGGTTCCTGATGAGATGCTGCATTACAAGGGGTCTCGTCTGGATCCAAACTGTTTGCAAAGATAATCACTGTGGCAGATGTATCCGTCGCTAGCATGCAAAGATTTAAAAATTGTTATGGCTGTTTATCGGAAACAAGCATGAACATGGTCCAAGATAATAAAGTTTTTGAGTTGAGTCTCAGATTGTTCTCAATCATTTAATTGGTCAGCTAGGAGCAAAAGCTTTGCTTTGCTTTCAACCTGCTTCAAAGGTTTTTCTGTCTTCAAAACTAAAAGAATGCCATGGAGAAAAGGGTCAAGTCATGTTTTCTTTATAGAAAATAATAGGGGTGTAACGATTCGGCGGTGTACCGATATATTGCGGTGTGAGCTGAATAATATTGCCCCGCGGTTCAGATTCAGAAAAAACGATTTTCTTTGACTTATTTAAAAACAGTAAAATAATGGACAAACTTACTTTTGTTTCGCGGAATTGTTTTCGAAACAACGCGTAGTAGACGCAGTCCGGTGTTTTATCCATATCCCTAGCCGGTGTAACAGTACTATTTCGTTTCCGTTTAATCTCGCTCAACGAGACGCTCTTATTAAGAAACAAGCAGCGAATCAAGGGCCTGGTTGAACAAGATTAATACAGTAAACACGATGGCAGATGCTTGTTCCATACTTACACGGTGTATTGCAATATATTGCGATTCGATTTCTCCGTATTGCGATAAACTGCGATGCGGGTTTCGGCGAATTGTTACACCCCTAGAAAATAATATTTGCTTTGGATATTAAGGTGCTTAATTGAAAATGGGATTAACCCTTTACCACATAGCCTATTTCTAGTTTTAAAAGTTAGTGACTACTTAAAACAGGTTGAAAGTAAAGCAGAATGCGCCCTAAGGCGCATTCTGCTTTACTTTCAGCCTGCTTTAAGTTAATATGCACCTGCAAGAATTGAGAAGATATTCCTTCTGATGCATATCTATGACTGTATAGATTGAAATTATTTTATTCCGCGGAGGATAAAATGAATGAGCTAAAAGGCGCTTCTATAAGGTAAAGGGTTAAGGTGCTTTAGTGATAATGGGATTAAGATATAGGAATCTCATATATGACGGAGATACATGTATTTGAACGTGGGCACACTGTAAATATTAGCGGGAAATGGTTGGCTTCCTGGAATAACAGTTTTATTTCAGACATTTTTGTCCGTATGTTGCACCAAGACAAACGTATTTATTGCATGTCATAAATTACACAGGGACACCTGGGGCCCGTCTTACCAAACGTAGTACAACAAATATTATTGTACGCCAGATTGTAAAATTCTCAATTATTATTCATTTCTCCATCTAAATCTGTCCTGTGACATCTCTTTTGAATCGTCTTGAAGAGACGATTCCCAAAAAGATGTCTCAAGACAGGATTAAATGGAGAAAACAAAAGTAAGATGCATTTTTAAAGTTTTGACTTACAAATGTTTACGTCGTGCGACGTTTCTTAAGATGGGCCCCTGGTCGGTTCGCTTGTAACGTGTACACTGACCATGCTGTTATTTATAGTCCTGTCAATTTCACTTCAATTTCTACCAGTCATGTACGTTAATTTTCTAACGTTACTCTTATAGCCTTTAACTCTCGCTGCCAATGTTGCCAAAAGGCGATGTAGCAAATGGTTTTGATCCTGATCAGATGCCGCGTAACTCGGCGTCTTTATGGGGCGTCTGATCAGGATCCAAACTGTTTGACACTTGAATTTATATATCTTAAGTCATACTACATTGAATCTTACTTTGAAACGATCTTGCAAACAACAAAATTGAAGCAGACGACAATGAATCGGTGAAGGGGTAAAAATCTCACAATTAATTTGACAGTGAAAAGAGTTTAAGTCCATAAGTATACATTTTGAACCAATCATGTTAACGATCACTTTCCCATTGTCCTGTCTGGTTCCATGTTATGTATGTTCTGTATCAGATGGTGGATCAGTAAATATGCATTGTGTGCGTGATATTCTCTGCTGTACATCCATTTTATGATCATGAACTTAACACATTAACCCATAGCCTGCGACTAGTTTTGAAAACATGTGACCACTTAAACCAGGTTGAAGCGCATTCTGCTTTGCTTTCCGCCTGCTTTAAGCTACCATCTGCTAGAATATAGAAAATATTTCTTATAATGCATATATATATCATTGATTAAATTTGAACTATTTTCTGAAATGGAAGAATAAAACAAGAGGCGTAAAAAGGCATATTTATTGGGTAATGGGTTAAAGCTTCGCAGTTGTTGAATCAAATAGTTGTGTAACTTTTGATTACCCTTTACCCCCATAGAAGCCCCTTTACCCCTTTCTCACAGCAATAGTGATCATGGTTTTACCTTCCCTGTCCAGATAAAAAGCTAAAGGAAAAGATATCTATTTGGTTGGTTTGTTAATGTCCGTTTCTGCCATCTATGGTCTAATTGGACGTCCCCAAAGAGAGGGGAACAGATACAGAAAAACTGGGCGCTGAGCAAACAACTTACTAGACTGCTAGGATACTTAATTCTTGTCTGGGAACATTTCTGATTGACCCATATCATTCAAACTCAATACGATTAACCCTTTGAACCCTAGTCCCGCATATAGGCGTCCTTTTCAAACAGTGTACATGTCAATAGTACACTTGTTCTATGCAAACAGTGAAGACCCAGATCAGAGGGCTCCTTTCGGAGCCCTCTGATCAGGGTCTTCACTGTTTGTTATAATGCCAAACATTGACAAAAACAACCCTTAAAAGTCAGAAATGGACTAGACTAAAATGGAAACTGGAATTGTTTATTTAAAGTTTCAGGGAGGAAAGAGTTAATTTGGACTTGGAATAGATTCTGAATATGTTGGCAAAGATGCCACTGGAAGCATAAGCATTTACAGTAAAACCTCTCTATAATGTTGAGGACAGGTGACTGCTTAAAGCAAGATGACAATAAAACAGAAAGCTCCTTTAGGAGCTTTCTGTTTTACTGTCACCTTGCTTTAAGCTGTCACCTATCTTTTAAACAACCAATTAGCCTTCTTTTTAGTGGTCGTAATAGCGAGGTTTTACTGTATTGAAAAGAGGCTTGTTGAGAGCGAGGCTGGGGTTATACTTCACCCATTAACCCGTAAATACACCTGAATTTATTCCTCCTCTAAAGGAAATACAGGACTCCAGATAGAAAGGAGGAAACTAAACAAATTCAAAATTGTCCCTCTCATCTCAGCACCAAATCCTATGATATAACTACTGGAAGATAAGATTCTAATGAGTAGTGACACCAAAGGGTTTAATTTAGAAATAAAGATTTTAATTTTTCAAATACTCCCAATATCTGGAGTCCTGAATACCATGTAATTTGTCTTAACCCTTAGCCTGCCACTCGCGACTATAGCTCCATATGCAAACAGCTTGGATCCGGATGAGACACTCGGCGTCTCATCCAGATCCAAGCTGTTTGACATTCAGACAACAGTTTCAGCAATTTTGAGCAACTTTGAAGCACTTTGAAACTTGAAGCAGACGAGAAATATAGCAGACGACAATTTATTTGGCGGGCTAAGGGTTAATTGACTGCTGTGAACATGTTTGTAGTAACTTGTGGGTTAGTGGTTGACATTTTGGTAGCATTTTTACAGAGTTTTGTGCAATAATCATCCTAACAATTTTGTGATAGTGTATAGTGAAACCTCTTAGTCTACTACGACCACTAAATTGTGTTGATTATTAGATGTGTTTAACTCTTTCCTCCCTAAGACTTTAAATGGACAATTCCATTTTAGTCTAGTCCATTTCTGACTTTTAAGGATTGTTTTTGTCAATTTTTGGCATTATGACAAACAGTGAAGACCCGGATCAGAGGGTTCTGCTCGGAGCCCTCTGATCTGGGTATTCAGTTTGCATAGGACAAGTGTACTATTCACATGTACACTGTTTGAAAAGGACAACTATATGCGGGACTAGGGTTCAAAGGGGTAAGACAGTTGACTCATTAAAGCAAGGTGGAAGTAAAACAGAAAGCTCCTGTAGGAGCTCCTGTAGGAGCTTTCTGTTTTACTTCCACCTTGCTTTAACCCATTACTCCATAATTACAACTTTAATATATTCTGTCACTGTACAAAATAGATCCAATTTATACAGTTATGAATGTCTGTTTGAAGGAATTTGTTCCATATTCTAGCAGATGGTAGCTTAAACACAGAATTATACACTGACGGAATTGAAACCTCGCGCTATATCGCAAATCTCGTGCGGCACAAACGAGACTCGCGAGACTTGATAAGAGAATGTCTATCGGTAGTCAATATGATAAATGTCTGTTTCGAAGCATTGTTCACGGGTCTATATTCTCGTGAATTGATAGGAATGTCCACCAAGTCGTATACATCCTATAAAATGTCCATAAAAACACTCGAGTCGGTAATTTTTCACCCCAGAAAGGACGAACGATGCAAAAATAAAGATGTTGTCACGTGACACAAAATCTCGCAAAATGCAACCACCGCGAGAGCTCAGATGCTCGCCTATTCAATTTCGCTGAGTTGCTATTCCGTTCTTGTATAATTCTGTGGCTTAAAGCAGGCTGAAAATAAAGCAGAATGTGCCTTAAGGCACATTCTGCTTTACTTTCAACCTGCTTTAACCTTTCAACCTTCTTTATGTGGACACCTGTCTTCAAAACTAGAAACAGGCTATGGGGTAATGGTTTAAGCCATAACCTGTATCCGATACCATCAATTAGCCTTTATGGGGGGGTAATAGAAACAGGCTATGGGGTAATCGTCTAAGCCATCAATTAGCCTATAGTGGTGGTAATAGAGAGGTTTTACTGTACTTCATGCAGTGGCTGTGTATATCTTACAGTGGTGTTTGTACATAGAGAGGATAGAGGTATCTTTAATGATTATATAACTGATATATGTTTATACTGTCTGGCAATATTGTGTACAAAAGTTAATAAATTTTATATTCTTTGTATTTGCTATTCGGCATGTTTGTTTTATATTGAATTCATCACGAAATCTTAATTGCACGAGTATCTTCTCTCATCAAATTATCTCTATAAAACTTCGCCCCCAATGATCATCTATCATTATTATACCTCAATTTCATTTACAATGTTAATTTCCCATAGGCCATCATGACATAAATATACTGTCAGACCCAGCGGGGGAAAAAAAAAACTGTCTGAAAAATATTGTTGCCCGCTACCATAGATTACGGAATGTTGTAAATGACATCAAATCGAAGATGACGTCAAATCCACATTAACGTGCCAAAACGTCACTTTAGACAACGTTAAAACTTGGATCTACACTTTGAAGTTTAAAGTTGGCTAAATGGTGCAAATAAACAGTCAGATCTGTAAAGGGAAACCTATGAATATTATAACGTATGATTGATTATTTATATAACGGGAAGATACAGCTTAGAGTTTGTAAAATTCCTCAAAATTCCAATCGTTTATTTGACTCATTTTAAAGTTGATTTTACAAACTAAGATTTTTATAATCTTGGTATTAATATTGAAAGAATTTCCATGTTTCCATTAACTCCATTATGTATCATGTACATTGTGAATGTAGTTGTTTGTCTTTTATCAATTTGCAGATGGTAGCCTTAAGGCACACTCTGCTTTACTTTCTGTCTGCTTTAAACTACCATCTGTATTCAAAATTGAAAACAAGCTATGGGGGAATGGGTTTAGATAGGCGCGAGTTTCATCATTTTTGCTGTATTAGTCAGATCTGCACGCAATACGATGTTCACAAACTATTCACTTATCTCTACAGACTCGCTGAACACGTTTGTTTGATATATTGGTTTCTGCCATCTGTGTTAATAGGACGCCCCAGAGAGAGGGAAGCAGATACAGAAAACCTGAGTGCGATGCCCTACTCTTGAAATAGACTGAGTTCTCTGGTTCTTTTGAATGCCCAGTGTAAAGAACTGATACATAAGAGATCGGTTTACAAAGTCTAATCCGAAGGACTTGGTCCGGCAGGGGATCAAATTCCAACCTCTGGTATTGCAGTCGAGTGTGTTACCACTGGACCATGTCCGCCAGTGACTCGCTGCACATAGTACAAGGCAATACTCTCCGGGAAAAAGTATCCAATTCAATATATTCAGGTGAGCGATATCAGGGCTTTGGTGGTCCTTGTTTGCTGTATGAGCCTGATCTGTACACCACACTATGCTCTATGATCATTCAGTATAGAACTTAATACGTCTATACAGACTGGTGATACTAATACTAGCCAATAGTAATCTAGACAAGTTTCTTAAGGAGCTTTCTACATTATTTAAGTTCTGCATTGAGCCGTCATATGTCGTAACCCTTTCTTTTAGACATACAGTTGAACTTCAATATCTTGAACTCGATTAGGTCCAACATAGACGTATTTCAAAGTTAAACGTGGCTCAGCCACGTTTTAACTTTAAATACGGGTAAATTGGACTTAACCAAGCATAAAATGATGCAATTCATGTGTAGACATATCGGATAGTTTGAATTAACCCTTTGAACCCTAGTCCCGCATATAGGCGTTATTTCCAAACGGTGTATATATAAACAGTACACTTGTCCTGAGCAAACAGTGAAGACCCAGATCAGAGGGCTCCTAGGAGCCAGAGCTGATCAGGGTCTTCACTGTTTGTTATAATGCCAAACATTGACAAAAACAACCCTTAAAAGTCAACAAGAGCCCCATGGGGCATATGTCGCTCACCTGAGAATAGCTGTACATCAAAATGGAGATAATGATTTATGTCCAGGACGGGGTCATTTTTTACCCGAGGGGCATAATTTGAACAATCTTGATAGAGGACCTGTAGATGATGCTATGTTCCACATATCTAAGATCAGGGTACTAGGGTTCTAGACAAGAAGATTTTTTTTAAGTTTCCATTGAAAAAATCTATTTTTAGCTCCTGTGACCTACATATGCAACAGACTGGAACCATTTGAACAAACTAGACAAAGGACATCTAGAAGTAACACCATGCCGAATATCAAAGCTCTGGCTATATTAGCTTCAGAAAAGAAGACGTTTGAAAACTGTGACCCCCGGAGTGGGGCTAATTTTGACCCAGGGGCATAATTTGTACAAACTTGATAGAGAGGACCTGTAGATGATATGCAATCGACCAGAACCATTTGAACCTTATTGGTATAGGACATCTAAAAGTGTCACCATGCCAGATATCAAAGCTCTGGCCATATTAGTTTCAGAGGAGAAGACGTTTGAAAATTTCACTATATAACTAACTCTATGTTAAACTGTGACCCCCCGGGCGGGGCCAATTTTGACCCCAGGGGCATAGTTTGTAGTTTGATAGAGGACCTGTAGATGATGCTATGTGACAAATGTCTAAGATCTGGCCCTTGTAGTTTCAGACAAGAAGATTTTGTAAGATTTCCTTATTTTTTCACTTGGTTGCCATGGCAACCAGAGTTCTACATTGTTTTTAATTCTTTGAACAATTTTGAAACAACTTGACCCAAGGAACATTCGTGTAAAGTTTGGTTGAAATCTTTTCAGCGGTATATGAGGAGATGTCATTTGAAGCAATTGTTAAAGACAACAATGACTGTATAAAGTGAAATTATTTTCTTCTGTGGAAGAATAAATTAAAGACATAAAAAGGAATATGTATGGGTTAATAGGTTAATAAATATCATTATTTACATTTTCTAAATATAAGAAACCATGTGTAAATGAGTGGCAAATAGTTTGGATCCAGATTAGATGCAGCATTATGTGGCATCTGACCTGGATCCATACTGTTTATGGCCAAGAATTAATTGTGGACTGATAGACAGAAAGATAAACAAACAAACAAAACACAAACAAACAAACAGACAGACCAAAAGTAATATGCCTCGAACTAAGTTGTGCTTGAGCATAAAATAGCAGACATCGTTATGTATCTCAGTGACCTGAGTTCAGAGCTAGCTATGGGTCAGTTATGCAATAGGAGACGCTCTCAGAGAGAAATTACTATTATCATGCTGAACTGTTGTCTGCTCCAAATGTTTGTATGTGAAATATGTAAAAAATAATAACTTATATTTTCTAAATATAAGAAAATATGTAAATGAGTGGCAAATAGTTTCAGATCCAGATTAGATGCAGCATTATGTGGCATCTGACCTGGATCCAAACTGTTTGCAAAAATGTTGCATTTAGTATAAGGGTAGCTTCTTAGCCTGGAAAATACAGTGGGTCTGTATAAAAACGGATCATTAGAGAGTTTTTACTGTCAGACCTGCATCAAAAAGCACTGATATGGCCAGGGTTGAGTCAAATTTGACCCTAGGGTTTTGATTTTTACAATTTTGAAAGTGATTTAGTAGAAGATACTATTCATGCAATATCTAAGGTGTGGGAACAGTGGTTTTTTACAAAAAACTTGTTTAAAGTTTTTCACTTTTTTTTAATAAATTTCAATAAGTAGTCCACCAATGAATTTTATTTTAACAATTTCTGTAGAGAAGCATCCAAGGAACACCGTCAGCAATTTAGTTTTTCCCTCAAACTCGCGGTTTCAGAGGAGATGTCGCTTGAAGTAAATTTGAACGGACGGACAGACGGACGACGGACGGCGGGCGATCACAACAGCTCACCTTGAGCCTTCGGCTCAGGTGAGCTAAAAATGGACTAGACAAAAATGGAAACTGGAATTGTCCATTTAAAGTTTCAGGGAGGAAAGAGTTAAGCAAGTTTGCCACATCCACTTAACTCATTCACCCTTGAAACTTTTAATGGACAATTCCAATTAAGTCTAGTCCATTTTCTACTGTAGAGAGTATATTGCAAAATGGCAAACTCCTACAGGAACCCTCTGATCAGAGTCTACACTGTTTGCATGGACAAGATTACTCTTCACAGGTACCAGTACACTGTTGTTAATGACAAGCATACTTGTCACTAGGGTTTACTGTGTTAATGATAGGTGGAGGAAGACCCCAAATCTCCTTCATTTCTGTTTATCGGCGTCATATGACAATTTCATGTGTCCCAGTGCCGTAAAACCAAACTCAATCAATCATACACTGTTTCTGGCACAAATTGGCAACTGGGTAGAACCAATGATCTGCTGGAAGGCTTCCCCACTTGAAATCTCTTTAGTGCCCAGATTTGGATTCAAACCTACAGCCGTTAACCCTTTACCTGATAGCCAGTTTCTATTATTGAAGATAGGTGACCACTTAAAGCAGGTTGAAAGTAAAGCAGAATGCGCCTTAAGGCGCATTCTACTTTACTTTCAACCTGCTTTAAGCTTCCATGTGTTAGAAAATAGAAAATATTCCCTATACTATAATTCATGACTTATTAAATTGGGACTATTTTCTTCAGCAGAGGAATAAATCATATCCGCTAAAAGGCGCTTCTATTGGGGAAAGGTTATGGAACCAAGTGATTGTCAGTCACAGTGGCTATAACCACACGGCAACAGAGACTCCATTGAGAAATTACTCAAGACCTTTTACCCATTACCCCATAGCTTGTTTCTAGTTTTGAAGATAGATGACCATTTAAAGCAGGTTGAAAGTGAAGCAGATTCAGCCTGCCTTAAGCTAACATTTGTTGAAATAAAGAAAATATATTTTATCATAAATATTTATGACTATAAATTGAAATCATTTTCTTCAGTGGAGATATGAAATACAAGCATAACATGAGCTGTCGGAGAACAGCAAAGCTCGCCTAACTAAACCTTTTTCTTAAATAGGTAACTATCAGTATCAGTACATTGATATTCAAGCCACAGGGAACCCCATTTCTCCGAATAGGCGAGCTAAAGAGGTGTTTGTATGGGGTAATGAACTTGGTGCAAAACTATTTCAACTCACAATTGTGAAGTATTTACAATAATTTTGCACAAAGCCCTCGAAATGCAAGTGTGCTATGTAGTTTAACTCGTTATCCCCTGAAACTTCAAATGGATAATTCCAGTTTGCAATAAAGGCTGGTCCATTTTCGACTATTGAGGATTGTTTTTTATAATATTTTACAGAATGACCAACAGTGAAGACCCTGATCAGAGGGCTCCTGCAGGGACTTCAGTGTTTGCATAGGACAAGTGTTCTCTTCACGGGTACAGTTTTGGTAAAAGACGCATATATGCGTCACTAGGGCTCAATGAGTTGAGGTCAGATTCACAAATAACAAAATGAAAAGTACAAAAATATAATTTTCGATTTTGAACACGAGACAAATACTACAATTATATACACATTTTACACATCAACTTCAGCAAAGCACATCCACTATCCTGTCAGTTTATAGTCTACCATGGAGAACATTCCCTTAGGCTTCTGCCCAGTCCTTATAAGCCCCACTGATCTGCCCCACTGATCTGAGTCTACACTGTCAGTTTGCAATAAATTGTACGGTAAAAGAAAAGCCCAGAATTGTCCATTTGAAGTTTCAGGGATAACTCTTTCCTCCCTGACACTTCAAGTTGACAATTATTCCAGTTTCTAACTTCACAATTTAGGATAATCTTTTACCATTTAGGATTGTTTTTGTCAATTTATTGCAATATTACAAACAGTGCCGATTCTAATCAGGGGGCTCCTTAACTCTAATCTGGGTCTTCACTGTTAGCTTAGTACAAGTGCACTCTTCACAGTCAAACTGTTTGCAAAGGTTGCATATATCCGTGACTAGGGTTTAATCCATTACCAAATAGCCTGTTTCTAGTATTGAAGATAGCTGACCACTTAAAGCATGTTGAAAGTAAAGCAGAATGAGCCTTAAGGACTAGGGTTTAACCAATTACCGGTACCCAATAGCCTGTTTCTTGTATTGAAGATAGCTGACCACTTAAAGCATGTTGAAAGTAAAGCAGAATGAGCCTTAAGGACTAGGGTTTAATCCATTACCCAATAGCCTGTTTCTTGTATTGAAGATAGCTGACCACTTAAAGCATGTTGAAAGTAAAGCAGAATGCACCTTAAGGACTAGGGTTTAATCCATTACCCAATAGCCTGTTTCTTGTATTGAAGATAGCTGACCACTTAAAGCATGTTGAAAGTAAAGCAGAATGAGCCTTAAGGACTAGGGTTTAACCCATTACCCAATAGCCTGTTTCTAGTATTGAAGATAGCTGACCACTTAAAGCATGTTGAAAGTAAAGCAGAATGAGCCTTAAGGACTAGGGTTTAACCCATTACCCAATAGCCTGTTTCTTGTATTGAAGATAGCTGACCACTTAAAGCATGTTGAAAGTAAAGCAGAATGAGCCTTAAGGACTAAGGTTTAACCCATTACCCAATAGCCTGTTTCTTGTATTGAAGATAGCTGACCACTTAAAGCATGTTGAAAGTAAAGCAGAATGAGCCTCATGGCGCATTCTGCTTAACTTTCAGCCTGCTTTAAGCTCTGTCAGCTAGGATATAGAAAATATTCTTATGCTGCATATCTATCACTGCATAAATTGGAACTAATTTCTTCAGTGGAGGAATAAACTAAAGATGTAAAATGGTGTATTTATGTGGTAATGGCAGAGCTACAGATAAGGGGAGTATTTCAAAATTTCAAAAACAGAAATTCTTTATTTCTGCATTAAACCATACCGGTATGGTGTCACTACTCATTAGAATCGGCTCTTTGAGACGATTCTAATGAGTAGTAACCCCATAGGTTTTGGTGCTTAAAAGAGTGAGAAAATGTTGGATTTGTTCAGTTTAGTCCCTCTTATCTGGAGCCCTGTAATGGGCTTAGGTACAACCTAACTGTATTACCCTTTATTAGTTTTGCTTTTGAGTGATCATAACTGTCTTGTTTTAGTAAACAGTAACCTTAATGTGAACACACTAGTGTCAATTATCTAGCCCATATCTTTTAATTAATTTCTGTCAGCTCATATGCTTGAGTTTAAACGTTCAACCGAAGCACTTAAAACTTGTAGAAACTATTGGTTGAATGTCAAACAGCTTGGATTCGGATGAAACGCTGAGTTACTCAGCGTCTCATCCGCATCCAAGCTGTTTGTGCATGGGAGAACGTAATCGTTCAGCATGATAAGGCTGAATTGATTGCAAGTTAATTTAACCCATTTCCCCATAAATACACCTTTTTATGCCTACAATTTATTCCTCCACTCAAGAAAATAGCTACACTTTATATAGTTTTGAATGCATACCATAAGAAATATTTTCAATATTCCAGGAGGCAATAACTTAAAGCAGGCTGAAAGTAAAGCAGAATCCACATTAAGGGGCATTCTGCTTTACTTTCAAACCAAATTAAACCAATTACCCCATAGCCTGTTTCAAGTATTAAATATAGGTAACCACTTAAAGAAGGTTGAAAGTAAAGCAGAATGTGCCTAAAGGCACATTCTGCTTTACTTTCAGCCTGCCTTAAGCTACCAACAACTAGAATATAGAAAATATTTCTTATTAAACATATTTGATTATATCAACTGGAACTATTTTCTTCAGTTGAGGAAGAAATGAAAGACGTAAAAAGTTTCATTTATGGGGTTATGGGTTAAGGGGTCATCTAGTTTCAAATCTAGAAACAGGCTATGGGGAAATGGGTTCAGGCGTGTTTGATGCATAGTTATCAGGTCCATTTCCTGTCACCAGTGTCTCAATTTCTCATCTTAAGCAGCACAACTTTTCTTCGTCTCAATGAACACATGTATTAAACTTCCGAGCTCAATTTAACACCCATTTACTCCACAGATATGCCTTTTTAAGCATTTAATTTAGCTATTGTTGTGATAAAAGTTTTTTTGTTGTTGTTATTAATTCCTCCACGGAAAAGAAACAGTTATGAATATGCATCATCATCATCATCATCATCATCATCCAGTTTAGTTTAACCAGGCCATTGATTAATCCTTCTCTTAAGGGTGAGGCCTGGCTGTCCAGTCTGGAACGAAGTCTCCCTCTCCAAGCTTGGCGGTTTAGTGGGTTGATGTTTTACAAGGTCCTCCCAAGATAGCTTTGGTCTACCTGGACCCCGCTGTGTTGGGATGTTATAAGAAATATTTTTAATATCCTAGCAGATGGTAGCTTAAAGCAGGTTGAGAGTAAAGCAGAATGTACCTTCAGGCACATTCTGCTTTACTTTCAGCCTGCTTTAAGTAGTCCCCTGTCTTCAGAACTAGAGACAGACTATGGAATAAAGTGTTATTTAAAATTTAAAAGCAAGCAGAAAGTAAAGCAGAATGTGCCATTAAGGCCTAAAGCACATTCTGCTTCACAGTCAGTATGCTTTAAATATTCATCTGTCTTTAAAACTAGAAACAGGCTATGGAGTAAAGAGTTATTTAAAATTTAAAAGCTAACTGAAAGTAAAGCAGAATGTGCCTTCAGGCACATTCTGCTTTACTTTCAGTATGCTTTAAGTATTCACCTGTCTATAAAACTAAAAACAGGCTATGGAATAAAGGGTTAAAAGCTCGACTCCACCAGTAACTGAACTTAACATCTTAGTATTTCGACTTGTCATCTTTAGTATCTCGACTTGTCATCTTTAGTATCTCGACTTCTCTCTCAGTCTTTATGAACACAAGCTCCGTGTGGCAGCCAAGATAGGCCTTCAGTCTTTATGAACGCATGTCTTAAATATCCAAGCTCCGTGTGGCAGCCAAGATAGGCCTTCAGTCTTTATGAACACATGTCTTAAACATCCAAGATCCGTGTGGCAGCCAAGATGGGCCTTCAGTCTTTATGAACGCATGTCTTAAACATCCAAGCTCCGTGTGGCAGCCAAGATAGGCCTTCAGTCTTTATGAACACATGTCTTAAATATCCAAGCTCCGTGTGGCAGCCAAGATAGGCCTTCAGTCTTTATGAACACATGTCTTAAACATCCAAGCTCCGTGTGGCAGCCAAGATAGGCCTTCAGTCTTTATGAACACATGTCTTAAACATCCAAGCTCCGTGTGGCAGCCAAGAAAGGCCTTCATTCTTTATGAACACATGTCTTAAATATCCAAGCTTCGTGTGGCAGCCAAGATAGGCCCTCAGTCTTTATGAATGCATGTCTTAAATATCCAACCTCTGTGTGGCAGCCAAGAACGGCCTTCAGTCTTTATGAACACATGTCTTAAATATCCAAGCTCCGTGTGGCAGCCAAGATAGGCCTTCAGTCTTTATGAACACATGTCTTAAACATCCAAGCTCCGTGTGGCAGCCAAGATAGGCCTTCAGTCTTTATGAACACATGTCTTAAACATCCAAGCTCTGTGTGGCAGCCAAGATAGGCCTTCAGTCTTTATGAACACATGTCTTAAACATCCAAGCTCCGTGTGGCAGCCAAGATAGGCCTTCAGTCTTTATGAACACATGTCTTAAACATCCAAGCTCCGTGTGGCAGCCAAGATAGGCCTTCAGTCTTTATGAACACATGTCTTAAATATCCAAGCTCCGTGTGGCAGCCAAGATAGGCCTTCAGTCTTTATGAACACATGTCTTAAACATCCAAGCTCCGTGTGGCAGCCAAGATAGGCCTTCAGTCTTTATGAACACATGTCTTAAATATCCAAGCTCCGTGTGGCAGCCAAGATAGGCCTTCAGTCTTTATGAACACATGTCTTAAACATCCAAGCTCCGTGTGGCAGCCAAGATAGGCCTTCAGTCTTTATGAACGCATGTCTTAAACATCCAAGCTCCGTGTGGCAGCCAAGATAGGCCTTCAGTCTTTATGAACACATGTCTTAAATATCCAAGCTCCGTGTGGCAGCCGAGATAGGCCTTCAGTCTTTATGAATGCATGTCTTAAACATCCAAGCTCCGTGTGGCAGCCAAGATAGGCCTTCAGTCTTTATGAACACATGTCTTAAACCTCCAAGCTCCTGAAAGGCCCTCAGTCAGTTATTACTGACAGTATATTTACACCGGACATCCCAAGATTGACACGACTGAAAAACAAAAAAAGAATTTATTTATGGAATTATTCGAATATTTACTGTGTTCATGGAGGTATGAAACCACTTCAAAGTGTGACCAGGTATTTTTTTCATACCCCTATGACCACAATAAATATTCGACTTATTCCTTTTATTTCAAACCACTACTGAATTTAAGAACGAAATTAAATAGAGAATCCGACATGAGTGCTCATTATTTAACACTTAAAAGCCCTAGCTTGTAGTCCCTCTGCCATATATATCTTCCACCAAAGTCTGACATTGTTTTGTAGTAACATTATCGCCAATGACGTCATTTGAAGTCCCCCTTCATGCAGTGTTTGTAGAAAACAGTTTGACTCTCAAGAAAGTAGTCTCGACAAGGAGTGGCCTAATTCTATTTGTTTTCATGGAGTAATGAAAAAAATTACAGCCAATCACTGCTAAACAAATATAATGAAAACAAACAATATTAAATTATTTACATGTATATTATATATCCCTGATAAAACAGATTGTACAGCTCCTAAAGAAACATTTTTGAAAACAGATTTCAACAGACCCATATCAACCAGAATTGTTAGGAATGTTCATTTTACTCGTTCTTATCTGGGGTCCGGAGTTACACTGGACTACCAATTTGTAATTTTAACCCATTACCCAATAAATATGCCTTTTTACATCTCTAGTTTAATCCTCCGCTCAAGTTCTTATCTGGGGTCCGGAGTTACACTGGACTACCAATTTGTAATTTTAACCCATTACCCAATAAATATGCCTTTTTACATCTCTAATTTAATCCTCCGCTCAAGTTAAAATAGTTCCAATTTATACAGTCATGAAAATGTATCAAAAGAAGTATTTTCTATATTCTAGCAGATAGCAGCTTAAAGCAGGCTGAAAGTAAAGCAGAATGTGCCTTACGGCACATTCTGCTTTACTTTCAACCTTCTTTAAGTAGTCACCCATCTTCAAAACTGGAAACAGACTATGGGGTAATGGGTTAAGCTTGCTTGTTTTTGGAAGAAACAAAACAATCTATTGTTGTTACTGCCGTCTGAAATCTTAACGTTGACCATAACTTCTGTAATTCTTGACCTACCAGGGCTCTAGATAAGAGGGAGAAATCATAACAAATCTGCCATTTTCTCACTTATTTTAGCACCAAATCCTATGGTGTTACTACTCATTAGAATCGTCTCTTTGAGACGATTCTAATGGGTAGTAACACCATAGGGTTTAATGCAGAAATAAAGATTTTAGTTTTTGAAATACTCCCCTTATCTGGAGCCCTGTCTACAATCTTCATTTCTTGACTAGCCCTATCCAGACAGATCAAAAGATTTCACCGACCAACCTTGATCTCTGACCTAATTTTACTTTATTTTTCTATGATTTTCATTAACAGCTGAGTGTTGGCACCTTGTGATACTCTTGTTAAACACATTGTCATTAACAAATGATATACCTGTCAAGACTACACTTGTCCTCTGATCAGGGTCTACACTGTTTGTCATTTTGTAAATTATTGTTAAAATCTACCATAACCCTTCAAAATTGGACTAAATTTAATTCTAAACTGGAATTGTCCATTTAAAGTTTCAGGGGTGAATGAGTTTAACTGTAGGGATAAACACAGAGCCAATATGAGGGTCTACACTGTTTGTCATTTGTCAGAGCCAATATACCTACCCTAGCATGCCATTCTGTACCGTCTTGATGTGGAACACAAAAAACAGAATTGCATGGAATAGATTGTTTCTCCCCTGAAATGTATACAGTAGAGAGAATCAGTATACTATTAGAAACAAGGGCCACTATGGCCCTAAATCGCTCACCTGGTACACCATGGCAAACTTGACCTATAGTGACCTAGATTATGACTGGACATGTATACCCACAATCAACCTATAGAGTGTAAACAAGATTTTCCAATGATTTGACCTAGTGACCTAGTTTTTGACCGGACATGACCCATATTCAAACTTGACCTAGATATCAATGCGACAAACATTCTGACCAAGTTTCATCAAGATCCAATGGGATTTGTAGCCTCAAGAGTGTTCACAAGGTTTTTCTATGATTTGACCTAGTGACCTAGTTTTTGACCAGACATGACCCATATTCAAACTTGACCTAGATATCAGTTAAACAAACACTCTGACCAAGTTTCATCAAGATCCAATGAGATTTGTAGCCTCTAGTGTTCACAAGATTTTTCTATGATTTGACCTAGTGACCTAGTTTTTGACCGGACATGACCCACATTCGAACTTGACCTAGATATCAATGAGGCAAACATTCTGACCAAGTTTCATTAAGATCCAATGAAATTTGTAGCCTCTAGAGTGTTCACAAGGTTTTTCTATTATTTGACCTAGTGACCTAGTTTTTGACCCTACATAACCCACATTCGAACTTGGCCTAGATTTCATCAAGACAAACATTGTCATCAAGTTTCATGAAGATCGGATGAAATTTGTAGCCGCTAGAGTGTTCACAACCAATTGTGGACGGACAGACAGACAGACGACGGACGACGGACATCCAGCGATCCTAAAAGCTCACCTTGGCACTTCGTGCCAGGTGAGCTAAAAAACTACAATTAAAAGAACACGCAAGCAGTCAAAACCCTAAAGGGGCATTCTGCTTTACTTTCAGCCTGTTTTAAGTGGTCAGCTGTCTTCAAAGCTAGAAATGGGCTACAGGGTAATGGTTTAACCCTTAGCCCGCCGAATAAATTGTCATCTGCTATATTTCTCGTCTGCTTCAAGTTTCAAAGTGCTTCAAAGTTGCTCAAAATTGCTGAAAATGTTGTCAGAGTGTCAAACAGCATGGATCCGGATGAGACGCCGGATCCAAGCTGTTTGCATATGGAGCTATAGTCGTGAGTGGCAGGCTATGGGTTAATCAAGGTTCTCAACAAAGTGTTATTACTGCTCACAAGAGTTTGTACTTTTCAATGATTCCAATGAGTAATCTTTATTAACCCATTACTCCATAAGTGTGCCTTTTTACACCTTTGATTATTCCTCCACTAAAAAAAACTGAATTTATACAGTCATGAATATGCACCATATAAAGTATTTTCTATATCCTAACAGATTGAAGATTAAGACAGGCTGAAAGTAAAGCAGAATGCGCCTTAAGGCACACTTTGCCTTACTTTCAACCTGCTTTAAGTGGTCACCTTTCTTCAACACTAGAAACAGACTATGTGGTAATGCTTTAAGAAAGTTCCAAGAGCTACTTTACGGTCAGTTTAATTAAATGGACAATGTCTGGGATTCGTACGCAGACCATGATGAGGAACTTAATGACCATCTATAGATGTTTATAGACATATACAGGGTCTGCATGTGACAGGTCTAAGCCAATGACATAATCATTGCTAGAATTACTTGGGAGGTGTGTATACCTTTGGTAAGGCGTAGATTTGGTCTAATTTCTATATTCTAACAGATCGAAGATTAACCCATTACCCCATAGCCTATTTCTAGTTTTGAAGATAGGTGACCACTTAAAGCAGGTTAAAAGTAAAGCAGAATGTGCCTTAAGGCACATTCTGCTTTACTTTCAACCTTCTTTAAGTTTCCATCTGCTACTGCTAGAAAACAGGAATTATTTCTTATTCATGATTTTATAAATTGGAACTATTTTTTTCTGTGGAGGAATAAACCAAAGGCGTAAAAAGGCGTATTTATGGGGTAATGGGTTAAAGCAGGCTGAAAGTTGGGAGGTGTGTATACCTTTGGTAAGGCGTAGATTTGGTTTTTGATGACTACTTGGAAATGTGGTGGGTTGATACTGGTCTGGTACAGTAGCAGGTTGTCTTTCTCCAAATCTGAAAAAAAAATTTGAGACCTTGTAACTATTTAAGGAATAATTCGGAATATTTATTGTATTCATGGAGGTATGAAAAAAAACCCTGGTCACACTGTATGAAACCGCAAAGCGGTTTCATACAGAAGTGTGACCAGGTATTTTTGTCATCTACCTCCATGAATACAATAAATATTCCGAATTATTCCTTATAATTTAATATCACCTCTGAATTTAAGAAAGTAGTTAAATAGAGAATCTGACGCGAATGTTCTTTATTAACGCTTTTAAAACGTAGGTTGTAGTCCCTCCGCCATATATATTTTCTGCCAAAACGCGATGTTGTTATGTAGTAACGTTGTAGTCCCTCCGCCATATATATTTTCTGCCAAAACACGATGTTGTTATGTAGTAACGTCGACGTCAATGACGTCATTTGGCATCCTGCTTCATGCAGCGCTTGTGAAGAGCAGTTGGACTAAGGGAAAGTAGTCCTGACAAGGCGTGGCCTGAATTTTATTTTTTTCATGGAGTTATGAAACAAAAAATACAGCCAATCACAGCTAACCAAATGTAATGAAAACAAACAATATTAAATTATACTACTGTAATGACTCATAAGTATTGGAACAGACAGGCCTCAGGCTCTGAGCAAACAGTGTAGAATCTGAGCAGACTACTCCAGAAGGAGCAATATGATCAGGGTCTACACTGTTTGCCATTCATGATGATAAGTATTGGGACAGACAGGCCTCAGGCTCTGAGCAAACAGTGTAGAATCTGAGCTGACTGCTCCTGAAGGAGCAATATGATCAGGGTCTACACTGTTTGCCATTCAGTTTACACCTTTTGGACAAATCTCTGTGTGATAAAAGCAATTACATGTAGTTCAAATAAGTACTGGGACAGACAGGCCTCAGTCTCTGAGCAAACAGTGTAGAATCTGAGCTGACTACTCCTGAAGGAGCAATATGATCAGGGTCTACACTGTTTGCCATTCAGTTTACACCTTTTGGACAAATCTCTGTGTGATAAAAGCAATTACATGTAGTTCATGATGATGAGTACTGGGACAGACAGGCCTCAGTCTCTGAGCAAACAGTGTAGAATCTGAGCAGACTACTCCTGAAGGAGCAATATGATCAGGGTCTACACTATTTGCCATTCAGTTAGGGATTTGGACAAATCTCTGTGTGATAAAAGCAATTAATAATTACAGCAGTTTCAATATTTTAGGAATTTAATGGTAACCCTTTCTGTGTGGAAAACAATTACGATTATACAGTTCAACCTCTACTGATAATTTACAACCACTACAAAAAGGCTTACTCATGGCATAACAGAAAGGTGACCGCCTAAAGCAAGGTGAATGTAAATACAGAATGCTTCTTAACCCTTAGCCTGCCACTCACGACTATAGCTCCATATGCAAACAGCTTGGATCCGAATGAGACGCCGAGTAACTCGGCGTCTCATCCGGATCCAAGCTGTTTGACACTCGGACAACATTTTCAGCAATTTTGAGCAACTTTGAAGCACTTTGAAACTTGAAGCAGACGAGAAATATAGCAGACGACAATTTATTTGGCGGGCTAAGGGTTAAGCTTTAAACAGCCACTTGCTTTAAGCATCTGATAATTTCACCAATTTAATGGTTTTACCCTTTACACAATAGCCTGATTCTAGTTTTGAAAATAGGTGAACACTAAAAGCAGGTTGAAAGTAAAGCAGAATGCGCCTTACCGTGCTTTAAGCTACCATCTGCTAGAGTACAGAAAATAGTTCTAATCATACACATTTCATAAATGCGTAAATTGGAACTACATTGTATTTTCCTATTGGAGGAATAAATTAAAGGCGTAAAAAGGCGTATTTATTGGGGAATGGGTTAAATGGTTTTACTGTATATGTATATCTTGTGAACAGTGTAGACACAGATTCTAAATATACTGTACCACCTGTGACTGCTCTTGTGGGTTATTATGTTCCCATTTGGGTCTTTTTAATAATTTTTAGATACCACAACATGAACCAGTCTACTTGGAATTCTGGGTATTTTGATAAATACTTGTCTAAATTAGCAAACATTTGATTTGGGTCTACACTGTTTGCAAATATAATGTGTATATTTTAAACAGGTCAATGGTGTTGAAAGAGTTAATTTTCTGAAATAATTTCCAATTATAGACGTGGCTTCTATAAAAGAGGCCCATTTTTGGTGACTTCCTAATTGCAGAAAGCCTTTTTTGCCCCCCAATTTTGGAGGAGAATTTCCAAAAAAATTAGGTCGAAAATCATGTTTGAATTTCCTGAATGGCAATGGCTAAGGCCCCTTCCCAATTTTTGGGAAAAAAGCCCTGGGATGTTCCCTAGCTGTACCAACCATGTTATGACCAAATTAAACCGATCAACGCCCGTAATTCTTTGTAAAATTGAAGTATACATATTTCATAATCCTGACCCATGTAGATAACGTGAAAGAATTCTGTTAAGTTTTATAGCTTGAAAACTGTTGGAGGAATTAGATGGACAATGCTATATTGATGGAACGAATGGAATAAAGAATGTTAAGATGGAATAACAGCAGTAAAACAGGACCAAACATCTCTAAAAGTTAACATAAACTGGATTTGTTTCAACCCTTTACCCCCATAGCCTGTTTCTAATTTTGAAGACAGGTGACTAAAGCAGGTTGAAAGTAAAGCAGAATGCGCCTTAAGGCGCATTCTGCTTTACTTTAAGCCTGCTTTATGCTACTATCTGCTAGAATATACTCGTAGGAACCTATTTCTTATTATACACATTCATGAATATAAATTAGAACAATTTCCTTCAGTGGAGTAATAAATCAATGGCGTAAAAAGGGGTATCTATGGAGTAAAGGGTTAAGGCTAATTTGTTGACTTACTTGGTTTGTCTGGAGTTTTCAGGAAGTGTTGGCTGGTGAAAGTTTTACCGTCGGGGTATTTCATTTCCGTAGGCAGACGAGAGTCCATGTAGGTACAGAACATGTGCATCACCAGCTGAAACAGGATGGATCAAGGGGTTTGAAATGACCAGCAGTGGGGCTCCAGATAAGGAGTGTATTTCAAACAAGGGCCACCATGGCCTTAAATCGCTCACCTGGTTCACCATGTAAAACTTTACCTATAGTGATATAGATTACGACTAAACATGACCCACAATAAACCTCTAAAGTGTTAACAAGAGTTTTCTAGGTTTGACCTAGTGACCTAGATTTTGACCAGACACAATCCACTTTCGATTTTGACTTAGATTGGATGTAGGCAAACATTCTGACAATATTTCATTAAGATCTAATGAGATTTGTAGCCTCTAGACGGTTAACACTGTTTTTCTTTGATTTTACGTAGTAACCCAGTTTTTGACCAAACATGACCCATATTTGAACTTGACCTAGATATCAATCAGGCAAACATTCTGACCAAGTTGCATTAAAATCTAATGAAATTTGTAGCCTCTAGAGTGTTCACAAGGTTTTTCTATGATTTGACCTAGTGACCTAGTTTTTGACCGGACATGACCCAATTTGAACTTGACCTAGATATTAATTAGGCAAACATTTTGATGAAGTTTCATGAAGATCCGATGAGATTTGTAGCCTCTAGAGTGTTCACAAGGTTTTTCTATAATTTGACCTAGTGACCTAGTTTTTGACCCGACATGACCCACATTCGAAATTGACCTAGATTTCATCAAGATAAACATTGTCATCAAGTTTCATGAATATCCCATGAAATTTGTAGCCGCTAGAGTGTTCACAACCAATTGTGAACGGACGGACAGACAGACGACGGACATCCAGCGATCCTAAAAGCTCACCTTGGCACTTCGTGCCAGGTGAGCTAAAAACTAAAATCTTTATTTTCTGCACCAAATCCATTGGTGTGACTACTCATTAGAATCCTCTCGAAGAGACGATTCTAATGAGTAGTCACACCATAGGGTTTAAAGCAGAAATAAAGATTTAAGTTTTGAAATACCCCCCTTATCTGGAGCTCTGCGGTATAAGTTATATATATTGCATAGCTCCAACGAGTTATCTCAATTAAACGCGCACACTGTACATGAGTGCGCGCATGCGCACGAGTGTATGTGGGCGTGTTTAATTAGATAACGAGTTGGAGATACTGCAATATATTGCTTGTAATATGGCTAAATATAGACCAAGAGGTTGGGCTCTGTGCAATTTACATCAACTATTGAGCGCTTTTGACATCCATTAGAATCCCCATTTGAACGACCAATCAGTGACAGGAACAACATCGCTATCTGCGCAAGTTATACCAAATGTTGAGCGCTTTGCTAATCAAAGGTAGTGTAAACCCCATAAAAGAGACAAATCAAAGACTGGAACGTATACTCGTTAACCAATCCGACAACTTCCAGCATAGATTGCTTTCGCGGGCAGTGTGTTAAAGTTTTGCTGTAAAGACGAATGTTCTAGTTTCTGGGAATATTTGCAGGGTTGCCATTTCTCCGGATTTTTCCTAAATCTTCGGATTTTTTTTCTAGTACATGGTAGCTTAAAGCAGGCTGAAAGTAAAGCAGAATGCGTCTTAAGGTGCATTTTGCTTTACTTTCAGCCTGCTTTAAGCAGTCACGTGTCAACAAAACTAGAAACAGGCGACGGTGAAAAGGTACGTTTCGTAAAATCGCACTTGAAAAATTCAAATTTGGAAACCTTCACATTTTTTTGTCAACTTATGGCAGCCCTGTATTTTCGTCACTAGCTTTCGCGCGTGTTTACTTAAAATGGTTAATATGGATATCGGCACAGTGATGACGGGACGATTTGCAGTAGAGAACACGTTTGCATTTCTCAATCAAATATTTAGCAATTTTTCCTTTGCACAATATTTGGACCCAGATCAGACGCTTTGTACAAGGCGTCTGGTCTGGATCCAAACTGGTTGAAAAGGAATTATCAATTTTGCACAAAATCGTTTATTGTTCAAAACAAATCGTGTAATTTCTCCATTGTGACTTGTGCTGCTATTACAAATGTACTATGCCAAGGCTCCAGATAAGAGGAGTATTTCAAGAACTAAAATCTTTATTTCTGCATTAAACCCTATGGTATCACTACTCACTAGAATCGTCTCTTCGAGACGATTCTAATGAATAATAACACCATAGGATTAAATGTTGGAATGAGTGAGAAAACTTGGATTTGTTCCATTTACTCGCTCTTATCTGGGGCTTTATATCTGCCACACCGGATGTGCGCCAGACTGTGCGGTTAACTAGATGTCCGCCATTACTGTGTGGTTAACAAGTTAACTGCATGGTTTTCTACCAGTTATTGCATGGGCGGGGAAACTCCGCCCACTACAAAGTGTGCGGTATCCAACTTAAACTGGGGTACTTTTCTATAGAAAAATGCTGCAGCCGTGTTACAAACTAAGGTATGTGCTTCTCTGGTCCGTGATGAAGAAACCTGAGAGACAAGACTAATGAGTTTGGTGCAGATATGAAAGAGAACATGTTGGTAAACTTGAGTTGACTTCCTCTTGTCTGAAGGCCAGCTACAGTGAGGCAGACTTTAGTCTTTACTTATAAGAGTGTTTGTGCTACAGTGCTCCTTCCCTACAACAGCCCTCGCAACATCGACTCCCTCCCTACAACGACCATTGCCGCAGTTCCCTAAACAAGAGGGCCAGAATGGCCCTTGATCGCTCACCTGACAATGGTGACACTAGGATGGGTCACGTGATTTCAGAAAAGAAGATTTGTAAAAGGTGACCCCCAGGGCGGGGCCAATTTTGACCCCAGGGGCAAAATTTGAACAACTAAGATAGAGAGGACCTGTAAACGATAATATGTGCAAAATATCTAAACTCAGTGTACTATGGTTTCAGACAAGAAGATTTTTGAAGTTTTCATTGAAAAAATCTATTTTTAGCTCCGGTGACCCAGATATGCAACAGACCAAAACCGATTCATCCATATATGTGAAGGACCTCTAAAAGTTACATCATGCCAAATATCAAAGCTCTGGTCATATTGGTTCCAGAGAAAAAGATGTTTGAACATTTCACTATATAACTCTTTGTAAAACTGTGATCCCCGGGGCGGGGCCAATTTTGACCCCAGGGACAAAATTTGAACAACGTTGATAGAGGATCTGTTGACAATGCTATGTGCAAAATATCTAAGCTCAGTGTACTATGGTTTCAGACGTGAAGATTTTTTAAGTTCTCATGGGAAAAAAATCTATTTTTAGCTTCGGTGACCCAGATATGCAACGGACCGGAACCGATTCTACAATATAAGTCAAATACCTCTAGAAGTAATACCATGCTAAATATCAAAGCTCTGGACATATTGGTTTCAGAGAAAAAGATGTTTGAACATTTCACTATATGTAAAACGTTGACCCCCGGGGCGGGGCCAATTTTGATCCCAGGGGCAAAATTTGAACAACTTTAATAGAGGACCTATAGGTAATGACATGTGCCAAATATCTAAGCTCTGGCTCTTGTGGTTTGTGACAAGAAGATTTTTTAAGATTTCCTTATTTTTTCACTTTGGTTGCCATAGCAACCAGAGTTCTGCATGGTTTCAAATTCTTTGAACAACTTTGAAAGAGCTTGACCCAAGGACCATTCCTGTGAAGTTTGGTTGCAATCAAGCAAGTGGTTTTGGAGAAGAAGATGTTTAAAGAAATTGTTGACGCACGACGACGGACGCCGGACATTGACTGACCACAAAAGCTCACCTTGAGCACTTTGTGCTCAGGTGAGCTAAAAAGGACAACTGTGTACAAACCTATTCATGACTGCAATGTCTTTTGCTTAAATTGTCATTTGCTGTTTTTCTCAAAGTTACATAATAGATATTTTGACAGAAAATAACTTAATGACAAATGGCAAACAGCTTGAACCCAGATCAGTCTGATCTGAATTCAAGTTGTTTGCAAATGTCCCTCCCTATAACAACTCCCTCCGAACAATGTACAACTTTGTTGTCTTAAACCCGCTGGATGTCGTTGGAGAGAAGGAGGGCTGTAGAAGCAATTATGTCCACTGCAAACAGTTTGGAGCCAGTTCAGGCATCAGGTAACAGTAACACTGCGTCTGATCAGGCTCCAAACTGTTTGCCACTCA
This sequence comes from Gari tellinella, assembly GCA_922989275.2. NCBI lineage: Eukaryota > Metazoa > Mollusca > Bivalvia > Cardiida > Psammobiidae > Gari > Gari tellinella. Next base: position 6,175,558 of record OV277870.1, on the reverse strand, counting down.
AGATTGAAATAAAGCATCAATATTTTCAAGAACCCAGATGTTGTATACTTTCACAGATGAAGATTTTGACATGCAAAATACTGTTTAAGTCTTACCCATAGCCTATTATAGTTTTAAAGACAGATGGCCACTTCAAACAGGCTGAAAGTAAAGCAGAATGTGCCTTCACCCACATTCTGTTTTACTTTAAGTCCTTTTTACTTTTAGATATCACTTACTTTTGACTAATTACATGTACATGTAGACATTTAATTAACTACATGTATATTCAGATATCACTTACTTGACTAATTACTAGACCATGGAGACACTTAATTGGCTATATTCAGATATTACTTACTTGACTAATTACTAGTACATGGAGACACTTAATTGACTATATTCAGATATCACTTACTTGACTAATTACTAGTACATGTAGACATTTAATTGACTATACATGTTTTCAGATATCACTTAGTTGATGATTATCTACATATAGATATCACTTCCTCATTCATATTAAGCTATCACTTCTTTGTCTTAGTCCAGTTGTGTAAAAGCCTTTATAGGATTCTACGACGTTTAGATGCAGATACAAATTTAGATACCACTGATTGAACTTTATTAAAGAAATAATAAATTCATACCAGTTTTTTATCGTGCAATAAAACACGGGTAGGAGTTGAGATACGTTGCAATTTTAAAAATCATAAAGCCAAAGGCCGGGTGATTTAATTACCATAACCTCAATGACTATCCATGTTTTATTGCACGATAAAACACTGGTTTGATTCTAACACTTCAATTTAACCACAATTTGCATGAACGCAAATGTGATACATTGATTGGCGTACACATTTTCGAAACCATATGACATCACCTTAAGACGTTACAGCGTGTGTGTTTTATTGAGAATTTAATCACAGATACATTTCTTCTTTTTATATAGGGTCGTGCACGAGGAGTGTTAGAATTAGTTATCATGTGTGTCTATATTTAGATATATAACTTACAGCAGCGTCAGTTGGCAGATGTTCTCCCCATGTTTTGCCATAGAAGTTCCTGGTGCCACCACTGGACCAGGCAAACTCACTCACACAACCATCTCCTCCTAGTTCTAATGAGAAAGTCAAACTCTTAGCAATGTATATACAGTCAAACTTACAATGGCTCAAACTCGGTTGAGGCGGAACATATTTGTATCTCAAAGATAAAACGTGGTATATCCACGATTTTAACTTTGAAATACGGATATGTTTGACTTCACCCTTTGAACCCTAGTCACGCATATAGGCGTCCTTTTCAAACTGTGTACATGTGAATACAGTGAAACCCCTTTAAACCGGACATGTGTTGGGACAACAAAAATATCCGGTGTAGAGGGGTTTCCGGTTTAGAGGGGTTTTAAACCATAGCTTGTTTCTAGTATTGAAGGTAGCTGACCACTTAAAACAGGTCGAAAGTAAAGCAGAATGTGCCTTAAGGCGCATTCTGCTTTACTTTCAACCTGATTTAAGCTATCATCTGCTAGAATATAGAAACTATTTCTGATGATATAATTTGTGTTCATGAATGAATTTTATTCAGTGAAGGAATAAATCAAAGGCGTAAAAATGGGTGGAAATGGGACCAAATGTTTTGTCCGGTTTAGAGAGGTTTCCGGTATTTAGAGGTTCCGGTTTAGAGGGGTTTTACTGTAGTACACTTGTCATGTGCAAACAGTGAAGACCCAGATCAGAGGGCTCCAAAAGGAGCCCTCTGATCAGGGTCTTCACTGTTTGTCATAAAGCCAAACATTGACAAAAATAATCCTTAAAAGTCAGTAAAGGACTAGACTAAAATGGAAAATGGAAATATTGGTAAGTTCTACTTTAGTGAGTTCGAGATACCGAAGTTCAACTGCATTGAGTGCATTCAAATTACAATTTTATACCCCAGTCCAAATTGCATTAAAGACATCTCCTGACGACCTTTAGATCATAATGCCGGGCCAGACAATTTCCTTGCAAATAGCATGGGTGTTATGGACATGGTAGGAAAGCACCACTGAAGCTTCTCATGTGAGACCCTACCTTTATAGATGATAGTTTAGTTAGAAACAACCATTGAAAATCACAAGAGCATGAGAATAATCTGGGCCTCACCAGGTAAATTGAGATAAGTATAGCATGTGCTGTATGTGTATGCTTTGACAGTTAAATTCACACCTATTGAGACAATGGGGGGTTAGTCCATCAATGAACTGAGCTAAAGTCTTTAAGCAGCCATTCTTTGAAACAAGAGGGCCTGAAGGCCCTGATATCGCTCACCATTTGTAATGAAGCCAGATAGCTTTACCTTTGAATTTCACCCGTTTTATTCTAAATCAATACAAGTTTGTCGACCTACTGTAGTACATGTATAGTAGAGTACATCAAAGGCAGATAACTAGAGCCTAAACAATACTGAAATGAAGCCTTTTTCTAGCATTTCAAAGTATATCAAGGGCAGGTAACTATTGCCACAATGATTACATTTCAACAATAATAAATATTATTGCACTCCTTCCAGAACATATAGCTACATCCTTTGTGTACAAGTACATGTATAATCAAAATCCATTGAAAACTGTAGTTGCAAAAGTGTAAACACTGTAAAATATGGCATTTTCAGCAATTCAAAGGTAGATATCTCTTGATCTATTTGTCCGATTCAAACCATAATCACCCTTTTTCGAACTCTTATGGTCATATACAATTGGGCAAGTGTGAGAGAGCTTGGATAAATATTGTGGCCTCTAGAGTGTAAACACTGTTAAATAAATCATTTTCAGCAATTCAAAGGTAGATAACTTTTGACCAATTTATCCGATTACAACCATAATTGAACTTACTTACTTATGGTAATATACAATCTGAGTAAATTTGAGAAAGATTGGATAACATTTGTGACCTCTAGAGTGTAAACATCGTTAAATATGGCATTTTCAGCAATTCAAAGGTAGATAAATCTTAACCTATATGTCTGATTTTAACCATAATCAAACTCATCTGAACTCTTATAGTCATATACAATCTGAGCAAGTTTGAGATAGATTGGATAAAAATTGTGAACTCTAGCATGTAAACACTGTTGAATATGGCATTTTCAGCAGTTCAAAGGTAGATAACTCTTGATCTATTTGTCCGATTTCAACCAAAATCAAACTCAATTGTACTCTTATGGTGATATACAATCTGGGCAAGTTTTAGAAAGATTGGGTAAATATTGTGGCCTCTAGAGTGTAAACACTGTTAAATATGGCATTTTCGGCAATTCAAAGGTTGATAACTCATGACCTAATTGTCCGATTTCAGCCATAATCGAACTCATCCGAACTCTTATGGCAATATACCATATGAGCAAGTTTGAGAAAAATTGGATAACTATTGTGGCCTCTAGAGTGTAAACACTAAAATTGTTGACGCCGGACGACGCACGACAGACGACGCACGACGGACATTCAAGGATTGCTCAGGTGAGCTAAAAATGACTTTTTCAGTCATTTTTGCACTCTAAAACAAACAGCTTTTATCGGATATTCACCAAACATGCTGAAAATATTTATTCATATAAAATTTAGGTTTAGTCTGATTATTACTAAAATCGCATGTGGCATATCTGAGTTTTTTCCCTTTATGTATTAAAAAATGACTGTTTTCAGCAAGTTTTGCTCTCTAACACAAATACGTTTTATTGGATCTTCACCAAACTTGCTGAAAATGTTTATTGATATAAAATCAAGGTTTAGTTTGATTACTATTAAAATCGCATAAGGTATATCTGAGTTATTGCCTGTTTATTAATAAACAAGAGCCGTATACGGCCCTAAATCGCTCACCTGAAGCCATTGATGTAAATGTAACGTAGCTTGGAAAGCTGAGAAATTATGGCAATATGATTGTGCCATTTGCTGATTGGATGATGCTGAGTGCCAAATAGCTAAGCTCAGGGTACCGTGGTTTCAGAGAAGATTTTTATTTTAAAAAATCTATTTTTAGCTCCTGTGACCTAGATAATTATGTAACGGACCTGACCCATTTGAACACTATTGGTAAAGTACCTCTAAAAGTTATACCATGTCAAATATCAAAGCTCTGGCCCCATTAGTTTCAGAGAAGAAGAGGTTTGAAGATCCACTATATAACTCTATGTAAATTTATGACCCTGGGGGGGGTCATTTTTTACCCCAGGGACATAATTTGAACAATCTTAATAGAGAACCTGTAGATGATGCTTTGTGCAAAATATCTAAGCTCAGGGTACTGTGGTTTCAGAGAAGAAGATTTTTTAAGTTTTAATTGAAAAAAATCTATTTTTATCTCCTGTGACCTAGATATGCAACGGACCGGAAACATTTGAACAATATTGGTAAAGTACCTCTAAAAGTTACATCATGTCAAATATCAAAGCTCTAGCTATATTAGTTTCAGAGAAGAAGAGGTTTGAAGATTTCACTATATAACTCTATGTAAATTTGTGACCCCCGGGGCGGGGCCATTTTTTACCCCAGGGACATAATTTGAACAATCCTGATAGAAGACCTATAGATGATGCTTTGTGCCAAATATCTAAGATCAAGGTACTCTGGTTTCAGAGGAGAAGATTTTTTAAGTTTTTATTGAAACGATCTATTTTTAGCTCCTGTGACCTAGATATGCAACGGACCGAAAACATTTGAACAACTTTGAAAGAGGACCATATAAGGATCATTTCTGCCAAGTTTTGTTAAAATCTATCCAGTAGTTTAGGAGGAGATGTAATTTAAAGAAATTGTTGACGACGGACGGCGAACGGACGAACGAACGGACGACGGACACAGCACGATCAAAATAGCTCACCTTGGCACTTTGTGCCAGGTGAGCTAAAAATGACTGTTTCAGCCACTTTTGCACTCTAACACATACAGTTTTTATCGGATATTCACTAAACTTGCTGAAAATGTTTATTTATATAAAATCAAGGTTTGGTTTGAATACTACTAAAATCGCAAAAGGCATGTCTGAGTTTTTGCCCTTTATGTATTAAAAATTAATGTTTCAGCATTTTTTGCTTTCTAACACATACAGTTTTTATCAGATTTTTTTCTTGACCTAGATTTAATACCAATACACATTGTCAGCAAGTTTGGTGAAGATCCAATAAAAAGTGTTTGTGTTAGAGAGCAGAAAATGCTGAAACAGTCATTTTTTAATTATTCAAGGGCAATAACTCAGACACGCCTCATGCGATTTTGCTAGTTATTGAACCTGACCTAGATTCTATACTACTAAACATTTGTAGCAAGTTTGGTTAAGATCCAAAAAGATGTGTTTGAGTTAGAGAGCAGACAAGGCTGAAACAGTCATTTTCAGCAAGCCCAAGGTAAAAGATTCTCTGTATTGTTTATTGTTTTTAATCATAGTTTAACCCTGTTCCTACTGATCGTAACTTTACGCGTCTCATCTTGATCCAAACTGTTTGACACTCGTCTTAAGGTTTGTTTCATTAAAACAATGCATAAATCTAAACTGAACAAATTTTGCAGACGACAATGTCAAAGCAGACGTCTGTGCAGCAGAATAAGGGTTAACCGGTTCATTTTCAGCGCTCCAGGTAAACGGGAGTAATCTGAACTAATCCAACATTTTCTCACTCATTTCAGCACCGAATGCTACTGATTAATCCGTCTCTTCAAGACAATTTTAATGAGTATGACATGATTGGGTTTAAAAGCAGAAATAAAGATTTTTAGTTTTCGAAATACTTTCGTTATCTGGAGCCCTGTATTTACAGAGTTGTCTTTCTTTCCATTCACAAGGGAGGCTTTTTAATTTGTACTGCACAAAAAAAATAAAAATAAAAATTAAAAAGCGAATTTCTTAGATAAAGAATCACGTCCCATGTAGTTCAAATAGGACTTCAAACAACCGTTTTATGCAGGTTTCTCAAAAACACAATGCGGCTTTAAGGTCAATTGGTATAATATTTAGGTAAAACTAGGCCAAAGGTTAAGGTCAATTGGTATAAAATTTAGGTAAAACTAGGTCAAAGGTTAAGGTCAATAGGTATAAAGTTTATGTAAAACTAGGTCAAAGGTTAAGGTCAATTGGTATAATATTTAGGTAAAACTAGGTCAAAGGTTAAGGTCAATTAGTATAATATTTAGGTAAAACTAGATCAAAGGTTAAGGTCAATTGGTATAATATTAAGGTAAAACTAGGTCAAAGGTCAAGGTCAATCTGTATAATATCTAGGTATGTCTAGATAGGACTTGTCAAGACAAAAATGCACACCAACTAGAAGGGTGTTCTGAGGAACACGAGTCACCTGCTGTACAGCTAGTATCAGTCAAACAACATTGTTTGTAGGACAAATATACAGTGCTCCCTCTCTACATTAATACCAAATGGGAGATAAAGTTTGTGTTAAGAGGGAGGTCTTATAGGGAGTGAAAATTTTAAACATGCCTTGGCTTACATTTACAAACAGTTTGAACCCAGATCAGATGCAGCATTAAGTCTGGGTTTAAACTGTTTGTCACCCGCTATAAAGTTTCTTCTGCTAAATGTCCAATATATAACTGTGAAAGTAAACAGCAAACGACAATTGTAAGCAGACAATATTGCAGCAATGGAAGCTTTAGAAATAAATGTCTTGTTTTGAGAACAGCGGCAGGCATTGTTGTAAGGAGGGGATTGTTGTTTAGAGCCCCGTTGTGGGAACACTTTGGGAACACTGTTCTCATCACTATGACTCATTGGGTTAATGAACCGTTTACCCTATAGCCTGTTTTTTAGTTTGAAAATAGGTTAAATAGTTAAAGCAGGATGAAAGTAAAGCAGAATGTGCCTTATGGTGCATTCTGCTATACCTTATGTGTGCTTTAATCTACCATCTGCAAGCATATAGAAACTATTTCTTAGCACATAATCATACTTGTATAAAGTGATTTTTTTTCTTCAATGGAGGAACTAAAAGGCATATCTATGGGGTAATGAGCTAAATACTAAAAGACATTAAAAGGCATTTTAAGGGGTTACGGATTGATAAGCTAAAGGTGATAAAAGGCATATTTATTGGGTAATGGGTTAATCACCTCTGATTCTCTTGACAAGGTATTCCTGGTTGGCTGTGAAGTCTAGGTATGGGACCATGACGTTGAGGGTTGGTACATACTGTCCCTTGGTCAGTGCGAGTTGTTTTAGAGTTGACACGCCCACCTCTGTAAGAAGATCACTAACTCTTTTAATGTCATGAAACTGTTTAAAATATACTCATTTAACATTTGCAAACAGTGTAGACACAAATCGGAATGCTCTTTAGGAGCCCTCTGATCTGGGTCTACACTGTTTTCTATTTAAGAACAGTATTTATTAAACTACCAAGAATTCAAAGTAGACTGGTTCATACTTTGATACTTAAAAATATCCACAAGGGTACCTAATAACCCACAAGAGTTACTTAGTGTTGACAGAGTTAACTAGAAAGGCTATCACTAAAGGTGATAAATACCCCCACTATGCAGCACTCTGTCACACTCTGCAGACGTTTTCAATGAGGTTTGACAATGGCAGGGTGCTGCCACCATCATAAAAACTTGGAAAATTTATGGCAAGTATCAAGTAAATCAGGTTGAAAGTGAAGGAGTTCGCCGTACAAGATTTTGCCTGCCAATTTCAAGACCAATTTCAAGGCCAAAGGTCAAGGTCACAGAGATTTGAAATGTGTGTCTTGCACATCTACTACTCCTGAGTAACATTTATGCAAAGTATCAAGTGAATCAGGTTGAAAGTGAAGGAGGAGTTGAAAGTACAAGATTTTGCCTGCCAATTTCAAGACCAATTTAAATGACAAAGGTCAAGGTCACAGAGACCTGAAATTTGTGTCTTGCACATCTACTACACCTGAGTAACATTTATGCCAAGTATCAAATGAATCGGGTTGAAACTGAAAGGGGAGTTGAAAGTACAAGATTTTGCCTACCAATTTCAAGACCAAATTTAAGGCCAAAGCTCAAGGTCACAGAAACCTGAAATTTGTGTCTTGCTCATCTAGTACACCTAAGTAACATTTATGCCAAGTATCAAATGAATCGGGTTGAAACTGAAAGAGGAGTTGAAAGTACAAGATTTTGCCTACCAATTTCAAGACCAATTTCAAGGCAAAAGGTCAAGGTCAAGGTCACAGAGACCTGAAATTTGTGTCTTGCACATCTACTACACCTGAGTAACATCTATGCCAAGTATCAAATGAATCGGGTTGAAACTGAAAGAGGAGTTGAAAGTACAAGATTTTGCCTACCAATTTCAATACTAATTTCAAGGCCAAAGGTCAAGGTCAAGGTCACAGAGACCTGGAATTTGTGTCTTGCACATCTACTTCACCTGAGTAACATTTATGCCAAATATCAAATTAATCGGGTTGAAACTGAAGGAGGAGTTGAAAGTACAAGATTTTGCAGACAGACCGACGGCCAACCGACGGCCAACCAACCAACCGACCGACCGACAGGCTGATTCCAGTATACCCCCCTCAAACTCTGTTTGTGGGGGTATAACAAGGTGTACTGTGGAATAGATATCATTCTTTTAACCCATTACTCCATAGATAGGCATCTAATTTATTACTCCACTAAATAAAATAAATCCGATTTTTTACGGTCATGAATATTTATTGACAGAAATATTTACTATATTCCAGTAGATGGTAGCTTAAAGCAGGCTGAAAGTAAATCAGAATGCGCCTTATGGCACATTCTGCTTTACTTTCAACCTGCTTTAAGTGACTACCTATATTCAATACTAGAAATAAGCTATGAAGTAAAGGGTTAACCCATTACCCCTTAGCTTGTTCCTAGATTTGAATATAGGTGCCAAATAAAAGCAGGTTGAAAGTAAAGCAGGATGTGCCTTAAGGCACATTCTGCTTTACTTTCATCCTGCTTTAAGCTTTGATCTGCTAGGATATAGAAAATAGTTTGCAAGTTATATCCACTATTTTCTTCAGTGGAGGAATAAATTAGAGGGGTAAAAAGGTGTATTTATGGGTTAAACAAAACAAAGCACAAAATGTAGAGAATGACATATTCTTGATTTGATTTGATTTTACGTCCCTTTCAACAGTAATTCAGTCATATCATGACGTCCAGCTAATTATAGGTGGAGGAAGACCCCAGAAGTCCTTTATGCACTGTTTCAGGCACAAATCTGCAACTTGGTAGAACCACTGACCTTCCGCAAGCCAGCTGGAAGGCTTCCCCACATGAAAAATCCAAACGACCCTACTGGGATTCGAACTCACAGCAGTGAGGAGCTTAGTGATGTAAGTCACAGTGACTATACCACAAGGCCACGGAGGCCCCTGGCATTTTTCTTGATCATGTTGACAGCTCTATTTCATCTGAGTGGCAAACAGTTTGGAGCCTTATCCAACACTAGGTTACCCAGTGTCTCTTCTGGTTAAAAACTGTCTGCAATGGACACAAGCTCTCTAGCACAAGTGTATCTATTTAGAACTTGCCTACAGTAGAAATCACAAAAATTGGGCCACCTTGTAAACATGCTGTAAGTATCCTAAGCATTGAACTAATTGCTTTTGTCACACATTAATTTGTCCAAAAGGTCTACACTGTTTGCTAAGACCTGTAGCGCGTTCAGCTACTGTATCGATTGCATAAAAAAAACGTAACAATTTAACTAAAACGACCTGTTTGCACGATATCGATTGTGAACAGCAAGAACAACCTCAGTTCATTCGTACCCTTGAAAAGAAAATAAACATGGGGGCGCAATGAGTTATTATTGAAGATGATTGGAGAACGTTAGGTGTCGTACTGTAAGGGTTGTTGGTATCGGTTAACGTTGCTGTTCTCCGACACGGTACTTGAACGCGCTACTGTTTGTCCCAATACTTACTAGTAGGGTAATCACTTTACCTCTGTATCCTCACAGCCTATCTTCCTCAGTGCTGCATTAGTTATCCTAAGCATTGAACTAATTGTTTTTGTCACGCATTAATTTGTCCAAAAGGTGGAAACTGATCAGGGTCTAGACTGTTTGCTAAGGCCTGTTTGTCCCAATACTTAGGCAGGGCCCCAGATAAGAGAAAGTAAATTGAACAAATTCAACAATTTCTCACTCATTTGAGCACCAAACCCTATGGTGTTACTACTCATTCTAACGAGAATGCTAGGTTCACACCAAAGGCGAATGCCGCGCTTTAAATCGGCGAGCAAAGCGTCGTCAAATTTGTTTACTTTTCCAAAAATATCACGATCTCTTACGCTCTGGTAAGCTCTGATACGCTCCGATACGCATTAGTTATTTCCCGACGTGTTACGGTTCCTCACGCTTTGATCCCGCTTTGATCAGGCTTTGCTGCGCTTGAAATCACGCTTTTATAAGCTTTATTACGCTTTGATGCGATTGTGACGCTTTAAATAAGGCTCTGATACGATTATCAAGCTTTGTTGTGCATTGTTACGCTCTGTTCAGCTCTGTTACGGATTGGAAAATGTCAAGATCGCCGATTCCATGCCGCATTTATCCAGAGCCTATATAGAGATGCAGCAGATCCACAAAATCATTGCATTTTGACTCCAGAACACGATGTAGGAAAACAAGATCCAGAAGTTCCAAATGTACCAGAACATGATCTATCTGAAACAATGCAATGAGTGGTATTCAAGTCGCAGCGCTTTTTATAGGAATGGAGGCATATAGCGTTGAAATCGTAGGAGAGCCTGAAAGAGCGTGAGAGAGCGTGAGGAAGCTTGCCAAGTGTAACAAAGCCCAACAAAACGTGTCAATCCTTGATCAAAGCGTCTCAATTCTTGAGAAAGCGTGAGAGTCCTTCATGAAAACGTAACAAAGCGTATCAAAGCGTGTCAGATCTTGATGAAAGCGTCTGACCTCGTATCAGATCTTCATGCCAAATCGTAACAAATCTTGAGACATCTTAGCGAAGCGTGTCAAGTGGTGACAGACCGTGAAGACTGGGGTCCCCGCTTTGAACCAAGCTCTGTTAAGCTTTCCTACGCATTGAGTCAAGCTTTGCTGAGCTTTGTTATGCTTTGTTAAGCTTTGTTAAGCTTTGATACGCTCTAGGCGCTTTAATCAATTCGTAACAGAGCGCCCAAAATTTTTAAACCGTTTAAAAAAATTTGGCGCTCTTGCCGAATGTCCCGCTTTACTCCAAGCATTCCCACGATCTATTACGACCCTGACGCTTTAATCAAGCTTTGTTACGCCTTTGTGCCGCTTTGCACGCCGCTTTAAAGCGCCATCAAAGCGCCGTTGGTGTGAACCTAGCAGAAGTGACACCATAGGGTTTAATCCAGATTTTTTTTTTAGATTTTGATATTATCTGGAGCCCTGTTTAGGGTAATTACGGTACCTCCTATCTCTGTATCCTCACAGCCTATCTTCCTCAGTGCTGCATTAATGTTCACTATTTCCTCCTTCAACTTCATCATGATGGTATTACCAAGCCACTACAACAAAAACAAGTGAGTGAGTGAGGGCTCCAGATAACACGGAGTACACTAAACAAATCAAACATTTTTTCACTCATTTAGCACCAAATCCTATGGTGTTACTTCTCATTAGAATCGTCTCTTCGAGACGATTCTAATAAGTAGTGACACCATAGGGTTTAAAGCAGAAATGAAGATTTTAGTTTTTGAAATACTCCCCTTATCTGGAGTTCTGTAGAGTGAGTATTGACTGAGTTGGGTGTATCGACCCATCAACTGTGTATATAGCTCCAGATCGGAGAGAGTAAATCAAGCAAAATCATCATTTTTTCACTTATTTCAGCACCAAATCATATGGTATTACTAGCCATTTGAATCATCTCAAACCAGTAGTATATCGTAGTACTCACGTTTTTATTTGATTTATTATGATTTTACATTGCTTTAACAGTATTTCAGTAATCTTGCGATGTCCAGCTAAGGCTTATAAAAACAAGAGCCGCATGCGGCCCTAAATCGCTCACCTGGTACCCATGAATACGGTCATGTAAATGGACCAGTAATGATTACGTTTTCACTTATTCACCCCACCCACCCACTGGCGGCCATGTTTTCTAAGATAACAAAATGATTTTAAAAAATCTGGTAGAGGGTCATCAATTGACCATTTGTGTAAAATCATTTTGAATTTGGACCAGTAGTTTCAGAGAAGAAGATTTTTAATTTTTTTTACTATACAGTAACATAAGGAAAATGTGCCCCACCCACTGGCGGCCATGTTTTTAAGATAACAAAATGATTTTAAGAACTCTGGTAGAGGGTCATCAATTGACCATTTGTGTAAAATTGTTTTTAATTTGGACCAGTTTTTTAAGAGGATAAGATTTTTAAAGTTTTTACTATGCAGTAACATAAGGAAAACATGCCCACCCACTGTCGGCCATGTTTTTTTAGATATCAAAATAATTTTTAGAAATCTGGTAGAGGGTCACCCATGAATCATTTGCATAAAATTACTTTCAAATCGGACCAGTAGTTTTTGACAAGAAGATTTTTAAAGTTTTGACTATATAGCCATATAAGGAAAATCTGCCCCACCCACTAGCGGCCATGTTTTTTAAGATAGGAAAATTATTTTAAGAAATCTGATAGAGGGTCGCCAATGGCACATATGGGTAAAATGATTTTCAATCTGGACCTGTTGTTTTTGACAAGAAGATTTTTAGGTTTTTTCAACTGCCATGGCAACCACAATTTCAATCGGATGACCTATATTTGAAGAAATCTGAGAGAGTACCTTACAAGGAACAATCCTATGAAGTTTCGATTAAATTGGCCGGGCCGCCCAGTGGTTTCCAAGAAGAAGATCTTTGAAGAAAAAAGTTTGACGAGGGAAGGACGGATGACAAAGGTCACAGGGCGATCACAATAGCTCAACTTGGCACTTCGTGCCACTAGGTGAGCTAAAAATGTGTGTGTTTCTGGTTTCACCCTCTCAAAATTTTAGGGTGAGTCGGTAGGAAAATGTTTTTATTTTATTAATTTTTTTATATAGGGTATAATGAGAACTTTTTTATACAATCAAAGAATTGGTTTATATGACAAATAATGACCTTACTCTTGTTGTATTCAACATTGACAGTGTCTGAAATGATTTATCTTGATTTGCAAGTTTAAATTGTAAGGTATGTCACAAAATAATTTATGTGAAATAGTTCTTGTTTCAATCTGAAAACCATTGCATCAAATAAATATTATATTTAAAAAAAATTGTGTGTTTGCTTTTAAAACAAGGTTTTTTTTACTTAAGTAACAGAATCCGAATATTCCCACCTCACCAAACAAGAGGGCCTGAAGGCCCTGATATCGCTCACCTGTTGTACTGAAGCTTGATAGCTTTATCTTACTGTTTCATCAGGGGCAGATAACTAGAGCCTAAACAATACTGAAATGAAGCCTTTTCTAGCATTTCAAAGTATATCAAGGGCAGATAACTATCGCTACAATAATTGCACTCCTTTGAGAACTTATAGGTATGTACTTTGTGTGCAAGTGAAATCAAAATCCATTCAAAACTGTAGTTGCAAAAGTGAAAACGCTGTTCGATATGGCATTTTCAGCAATTCAAGGGCAGACAACTCTTGACCTATACGTCCGATTTCAACCATAATCACACTTATTTGAACTCTTATGGTCATATACAATCTGAGCAAGTTTGAGATAGATTGGATAAAAAGTGTGACCCCTGGAGAGTAAGCACCCTTAAATATGACAATTTCAGCATTTCAAAGGTAGATAACTCTCAACCTATTAGTCTGATTTCAACCAAAATCGAACTGATCTGAACTCTTATGGTTATATACAATCTGAGCATTTTTGAGATGGATTGGATAAAAATTGTGGCCTCTAGAGTGTAAACACTGTTAAATATGTCATTTTCAGCAATTCAAAGGTAGATAACTCTCAACCTATAGATCAGATTTCGACCATAATCGAACTCATCTGAACTCTTATAGTCATATACAATCTGAGCAAGTTTGAGATAGATTTGATAAAAATTGTGGCCTCTAGAGTGTAAACACCCTTAAATATGGCATTTTCAGCAATTCAAAGGTAGATTACTCTTGACCTATTAATCCGATTTCAACCATAATCGAACTCATCCGAACTCTTATGGTAATTTACAATTTGAGCAAGTTTGAGAAAGATTGGATAAATATTGTGGCCTCTAGAGTGTAAACACTAAAATTGTTGACGACGAACGACGAATGACGCACGACGGACGCCGGACATTCAAGTATTGCAAAAGCTCACCCTGAGCTAGCTCAGGTGAGCTAATAAACTCGGAAAACCGGAGTCCCAGAAATCTGGAATCCTCGGAATACCGAACTTTCTGTCCGGTCGCGATTTTTTTCCTTCTTATTTTAACCAAAAGTAAGTTTCAGAAAACCGGAACCTCAGAATTCCGAAAACCGAACGATTTTTTCGGTCCAAAATGTTCAGACCGAACATCCACTGTATTTATCACCTCGGGTCACCATTGCGATCATGGAAAATTTATTCAACCGAGTCAACCGTCAAACACATCTTGGACACTTAGCGTATGTGTTAAGATTGTGTAATGGGTGGGGTGTTTATTGGAGATGACATGAGTATTTCAAGGTTGTGACACTTGATTGCTTATTAAAATAAGGCTCCGATCTGACAATGCTACAGCAACAAAAAATGCGTTCCATTGTTCGTACTCGTAATTTGTTTCGAAGTACGTCGGTACACTTTACTGTTATAGAATTCAAATTTATAAAAGTTCAGTAAGACATTCTGAAGACAGAAAGAAAGGAAATAACTAAGTTATATTTCATAATCATTGTTTGCAATTGCGTACTGAATGAGTGTGTAGTAGAAGCAAAGTCTTACTGTATAAACAATCGCTCAATTAAGTAATCTAATAAACTACGCAAAACGAAAACACCGACACTCGATTTGCACATCAAAATTTCCTTTAGCGACATATTCGCAAATTCGGAAACGTTCTTGATTATACTGAATCTACGAACTTCCGTAGAATAATGTGCTGCTCCAAATGCGAATAAAGTAAGCCCATCAAAAGTTAAAACTATGGCGGTTGTTTCGTTTTATAATGGCTGCGACAATATAAAAATTGAAGTGTTTATTTAAAACACAGATGCTTCTAACCTATGGGAATACGTTTAGATCCTGTGATTTAACCCTAAAATACAGAGTATACGCGAGTGCACATTATGCACGGCAAAAGACGGTAAATAATTATTGAGCTATTGTTAAAAATGCTCTGTCGTATTGAAAGTTTATTCTCTTCTTGATCATTCTATCAAACAGTTTTGATCTAGATGAGAATTCACTGTTATGTTCATGTTATTGAGTTATAGATCCGGTCTGACAAGATGCCTCAGCCTGAATGTTAGCACTGATTCATGAAAACTCAGAAAACCGAACACCTCAGAAAACCGAACTTTTTACCTGGTCCGGAGGGTGTTCGGTTTTCCGAGGTTTTACTGTATAGCAGAAATTGGTGACGGGTTCTGATTTAGCAAGAGTGTAAACCGTAGATCTTTATTGCTCACTGGGAATACCATACTAACGCCGTCTAACATCCCGCATTTATTCAAGAGGGCTCCAGTTTCTCACTTATTTCAGCACCAACACCTATCATTATAGTGTTACTAGTTTACATCTCATTCAAAGAGACAACTCTGATGAGTAGTCAGTAACACCATAATGTAGAAGAAACTGAATCAGTTTGTCATTATTACTATTTAAGCAACAAGGGCAACACAAGCTGTAGCATGATACCCCGGTAAATCCATCTTAACCCTTTTCCCCATAAATAGGCCTTTTTACGCCTCTAATTTATTCCTCTACCGAAGAAAATAGCTCCAATTTATACAGTCATAAACATATATTACTATAAATATTTCCCATTATCTAGCAGATAGAATCTTAAAGCAGAATGTGCCTGCTTTACTTCCAACCTGCTTTAAGTGGTCACCTGTCTTCAAAACTACCATCAGGCTATTGGGTAATGGGTTAAAGACCCTATCAAGGTAAAGTGAACAAAAGGACAGAGGGTAGAGAGGGTACAAGAAAATTCACTTAAATGCCCCCCAAAATAGATGAGTGTTCCTCAAAACACATGTGTCACCTGCCAGCAAGCATCAGTCGAACATTGTTTTTCCATATAAGAAATTTTATCTCAAAATCTTCCGTATAACAAAAGAAATCTGCATGAAAAGAAAATGTTGAAAAGGGGAATAACTCTCACAATATTGATGCAAGAGTAATGAGCCATATGCAATATGCTTTCACTTGTCAAACATGAAGTGTCATCTTAAAAGCTTCAGTAGAACAGGAGTTATGAACTTCAAGTGTGACGCAAAAAGCGTGAAGGACAGACAGACGGATGGACGCCCGTAAAGTGATTCCTATTGGTCACCTCTGTCTACAGCAGGTGACACAAAATTACAATGAATA
This sequence comes from Gari tellinella, assembly GCA_922989275.2. Classification (NCBI taxonomy): domain Eukaryota; kingdom Metazoa; phylum Mollusca; class Bivalvia; order Cardiida; family Psammobiidae; genus Gari; species Gari tellinella. Next base: position 6,159,093 of record OV277870.1, on the reverse strand, counting down.
AGGCATAACTCATGTGCCTGGGTCAATCTTGCTGGTTATAAAACTTGACCAAGATATTTTGGTCATATGCATGCTGACCAAGTTTTTAAAAGATTGAAATGAATTTGTTTGAGTTAGAGAGCGGACAAGCAAAAGTTCATGGACAGCACCATAACATAATAATCCCATCAGATATGTAGACAGTCCAGGGTTTTCCCCTGGCCATTTAAGCGGTGGGGTACCCCAGCGCCTAAATTTCTGGACCTCAATTGCCCCAGCGCTTTAAATTCTCGCCAGCCCTTAAAATCCGAGACCCCAGCGCCTTAACAATCCCCACTTGCGAAACAGTGCTATTATCAAACTCGCTAAAAGGTCATAAAACTATTCTTATCAGTATGTTAATTAAAGCGTGGTGTAGATGGGGCCTCTCAGCAGGAGACAATTATGCACACCTCTGATCGCGTTCCGAGGCAGGGATTATAATCCCTTTGCAATGGTGTCACGTGTGACTCTCACGTGACCATTCTAAAATAGCTGTCAATCTTTCAACTTTACACGACGAGAAAATCATGCCGGATGTTATTGTTTTTACTGCGCATATAATCTATATAATCTGAATATTTCGCATATCATCGTTTTGTCTAAGGCCATATCACGTTGAAAACACCGGTTCTCGTCCCATCACCTACGAAGTTAAGCAACGTCGAGCCCGGTTAATACTTGGATGGGTGAGCACCTGGGAATACCGGGTGCCCTAGACTTTAAAAAAACAAAACGCTCCCCCGCAATAGTTAAGTCTTAACAGATAACGACGAGAGCACCGCAAGCGGTACATTATACGCCCACTGGCAAAGAAATATATATTTTATCCAAATTTATTTTACTTGTAGACACTTAAGAGCTCTGAGAGCATAAACAATACTGAAATAAAGCCGTTTCTAGCATATCTGAGTACATCAAGGGCAGATAACTCTGTAACGAAATATCAAATAAATCTAAAACTTAACTCAGCTCAGATCTTGATGCATATAACCTTTCTGTGAAGTTTCATAAATATCCTTCAAATAGTTTTCCATGAAAACTCTGGACAAGTTTTTTATAGTTATTTGAGTACATCATGGGCAGGTAACTCTGTAACGAAAATTCGAATGAACCTCAAACTCGACTCAGCTTTAGATCTTAATGCATATAACATTTGTGTGAAGTTTCATTAAAATCCATTCAATAGTTTTTCCAGAAAACTCCGAACAAGCTTTTTATAGCATATTTGAGTACATCAAGGGAGGACAACTCTGTAACGAAAATTTGAATGAACCTCAAACTCAACTCAGCTTCGGATCTTGATGCATATAACATTTGTGTGAAGTTTCACCAATATCCCTGTAACAGTTATCCAAAACAACTCTTGACAAGCTTTTTATAGCATATTTGAGTACATCAAGGGCAGATAACTCTGTAACGAAAATTCGAATGACCTTCAAACTCGACTCAGCTTTAGATCTTGATGCATATAACATTTGTGTGAAGTTTCATTAATATCCATCAAATAGTTTTCCCAGAAAATTCCGGACAAGCATTTTCAGGGGTGTAAAATTCTACTTGTCCGCTCGCCATGGCGAATAAGATTTTGTAAGGGCGGGCAGATTTTCTGATAATTTACAACAGAAACTAATGAGCAAAATTTCATTATCACCCAGCAGGGCGAGTAACAATTCTGAAATTTTTACACCCTTGATTTTATAGCATATTTGAGTACATCAAGGGCAGATAACTCTGTAACGAAAATTGGAATGAATCTCAATCTCAACTCAGCTTTAGATCTTGATGCATATAACATTTGTGTGAAGTTTCATCAATATCCCTGTAATGGTTTTCCAGAAAAACTCTGGACAAACAAAATGTTGACGGACGGACAAACGGACGGACGAACGAACGGACAGGGCCACGCCCACGCCAATATACGACCACCTCTAGAGGTGGGTGTATAATAACTTGGGTGAGACGTTAAAACAAGGGCCACTATGGCCCTAAATCGCTCACCTGGTACACATTGGCAAACTTGACCTATAGTGACCTAGATTATGACTGGAGATGTATACCCACAATCAACATCTAGAGTGTAAACAAGATTTTCCAATGATTTGACCTAGTGACCTAGTTTTTGACCGGACATGACTCATATTCAAACTTGACCTAGATATCAATGCGACAAACATTCTGACCAAATTTCACCAAGATCCAATGAGATTTGTAGCCTCTAGAGTGTTAACAAGGTTAACAAGCTAGAAAAATGATTTTAAGAAATCTTGAATAGGATCACCTGTAGATCATTTGTGCAATATCACTTTCAAATCGGACCAGTATTTTCAGAAAAGAAGATTTTTTAAGTTTTCACTATATTCATATAAGGGAAATCTGCCCCCACCCACTGGCAGTTGTGTTTTTTAAGCTAGGAAAATAAAAAGAAATCTGACACAGGGTCACCCATGAACCATTTGTGTAAAATTATATTTAATTCTGACCAGTAGTTTTTGACATGAAGATTTTTAAAGTTTTTCAATTGGTTACCATGGCAACCACAATTCTAACAATATGACCTATTTTTTTAAGAAATCAGAGAGAGTACCCTACCAGGAACAATCCTATCAAGTTTTAATGAAATTGGCCCAATGGTTTTCAAGAGGAAGATCTTTATGGACACAGGGCGATCACAATAGCTCACCTTGGCACTTCCTGCCAGGTAAGCTAAAAACGTGCCCCTCCCACTGGCGGCCATGTTTTTTAAGATAACAAAATGATTTTAAGAAATCTGGTAGAGGGTCATCAATTGACCCTTTGTGTAAAATTATTTCTAATTTGGCCCAGTAGTTTCAGAGAAGAAGATTTTTAAAGTTTTTACTATAAAGTAACATAAGGAAAATGTACCCCACCCAATGGTGGCCATGTTTTTTTAGATATCAAAATGATTTTAAGAAATCTGGTAGAGGGTCATCAATTGACCATTTGTGTAAAATTATTGTCAATTTGGACCAGTAGTTTCAGAGAAGAAGATTTTTAAAGATTTTACTATATAGTAACATAAGGAAAACTTGCCCCACCCACTGGCGGCCATGTTTTTTAGATATCAAAATAATTTTAAGAAATCTGGTAGAGGGTCACCCATAGATCATTTGTATAAAATTACTTTCAAATCGGACCTGTAGTTTTTGACAAGAAGATTTTTTTAAGTTTTCACTATATAGCCATATAAGGAAAATCTGCCCCACCCACTAGCGGCCATGTTTTTTAAGATAGGAAAATTATTTTAAGAAATCTGATAGAGGGTCACCAATGGCACATTTGGGTAAAATTATTTTGAATTCGGACCTGTAGTTTTTGACAAGAAGATTTTTAAAGTTTTTTCAATTGGTTGCCATGGCAACCACAATTTCAATTGGATCACCTATATTTGAAGAAATCTGAGAGAGTACCCTACAAGGAACAATCCTATGAAGTTTTGATGAAATTGGCCCAGTGATTTCTAAGAAGAAGATCTTTGAACAAAAAGTTTGACGACGGACGACTGACGACGGACGACGACGGACACAGGGCGATCACAATAGCTCACCTTGGCACTTCGTGCCAGGTGAGCTAAAAATGTTCCCTAAAAAAAAAAAAACTTTATGGTCGGGGTTAAAAATAGGGTCGGTCGGGAAACCGGAAACACACATATATTTTAGGCCTAATTACAGATGGAGGAAGAACCTAGAAGCCCTTTATGCACTGTTTCAGTCACAAATCGGCTACTGGATAGAACCCTATAAAAATCTGAATAAGGGGAAATCTTTTGAAAGCACAGAAAACAAATCAAATACTGAAAATTGCAAAACCCTATAGTACCCAGACCAGGGGCCCGTTTTACTAAACAATTGACGCAAATATTTTGCGGAAGTCAAAATCCTTTAAGTCTTATTTTTCGATTATAAACGTTTGAGCGCGTCCTCTGATCTGGCTATTTGCTGTTTGTAGCAAGTGATAATAAAAAATATAAATTAAAATTAAAAATTTTGGCTTGCGCAAAATATTTGCGTAAGTAGTTTGGACTCGAACCTACAGCAGTAAGAGAGCCTAGTGATTATCAGTCACAACATGGCCACGGAGGGACCTAGAGTCTCATCTGGATCTAAACTATTTTCAAGTCAGTCAGAGCTTCAGATAAGGTGGGCATTTCAAATACTAACTTTCTTATTTCTCCACCAAAACCTATGTTGTGACCACTCATTAGAATCGTCTCCTAATGAATTGTCACAACATAGGGTTTAGACGAGACATAATGAAAAATAGTTGAAATTTTTAGTTTAACCACTCTTATCTGGAGGTTTGCTTTGACAAATTTGCCTGTAAGACGCAGTGGGTTAAAATTAAACATTTTTACCTTCCTTAGCCGCTCTATCCACAGATACAGGTCATCGTCCTTCACCCCTAGTGGTCCCCATACCTACAACACAGAGATTTAACCCATTACCACATAGATACAGGGCTACAGATAAGAGGGAGTAAACTATCACCACATAGATATACAGGGCTCCAGATGAGAGGGAGTAAACTGCACAAGTCCAACATATTTCCACTTATTTTAGCATCAAATCCTATGGTGTTACTACTCATTAGAATTGTCTCTTTGAGACGATTCTAATGAGTAGTGACACCATAGGAGTTAAAGCAGAAATAAAGATTTTAATTTTTGAAATACCCTCCTTATCTGGAGCCCTGTAGATATATAGAGAATAATCAATTCCTTTCGATTGATTTGAAAAATATATCACAAGAATTGGTTGTTATCTGGTTAACTCTTTACCTCATAGCCTGTTTCTAGTTTGAAGACAAGTGACCACTTAAAACAGGTTGAAAGTAAAGCAGAATGTGCCTTAAGGCACATTTTGCTTTACTTTCAGCCTGCTTTAAGCTAAAATCTGCAAGGCTATATAAAATATTTGTAATGATAATTGTTCATGAGGGTATAAACTGGAATTATTTTCTTCAGCGGAGGAATAAATAAAATACGCTAAAAGTCGTTTTTATGGGGAAAAGGGTTAAAAGAGTTTGTTTCACCATATAACAACCCATTACAGTGCTATATGTTTGATATCCATCCAAAGGAATTGATTATTCTATTTGATATATACGTTTTAATGACACTTTTACAGAGAAAACACACAAAATTAATTGTTTATGCACGACATCACAAAAATGATATCGTCACTGCAAAAGAGATATAATCATGAGTGAATATATCAACTAGGACGTATATGATATTTATCTGACAGAGAAATCTCTATTAATAATATATTATATAAGAAGTCTTTTTAGTTATTTCATTTTATCATTTAGTTAATCTTTTATTTAATTCATTTCTCTGCCAAAGAAAACAGTTCTTCTTTATAAAGTCATGAATATATACGATTAGAGACATTTTCTTTATCCTAGCAGATAGTAGCTTAAATTTTGCTTGCTTTCAACAAGCTTAAAGCGGCCACCTATCTTCAGAACTAGAAATCAGCTATGGGGTAATTGGTTAACTCATTCAGTCGTGAAACTTTTAATGCACAATTAGAGTTTTCAATTCAGTCTAATCCATCTTTGTCATTAGAATAGATGTAGGGTATGTTTTGTAATATACTGCCAAACGACAAACAGTGCAGACCCAGAGCATTGTTTGAATTGGGCAAGCGTATTCTTCACAGCAAAAATGTTTATAATGCGTTTACACGTTGCTAGGGTTCATCGAATTAACCTTTTCTGCGCCAAATCTAACAAAATGATTTAACCCATTACCCAATAAATATGCCTTTTTACGCCTCTTGTGTATTCATCAATTGAGGAAAATACTTCCAATTTACAGATTTTTGCTTAAAGCAGGCTGAAAGTAAAGCAGAATGCGCCCTAAAGCGCATTCTGCTTTACTTTCAACCAGCTGTAAGTAGTAACTTGTTTTCAAAACTAGAAACAGACTATGGGGTAATGGGTTAATGCTTTCTTAGAAATATAGTCTGCTAAATTTTTCCAAACAGTGTCGTCTGCATTTTTATGTCAAATTCTAATTTTTATAAACTGTAAGGGTTAACATTCCTCCACCAGTATTTAATCCATTACTCCATAGATACACATTTTAACCATTTTTAATTTACTCCTCCACTGAAGAAAATAGTTCAAATTTACAAATTCATTTAAACCCCCACCTGCTTGAACACAAGCTATTGGGACAAGAAATAAGACATCAAAATACAGGATTAAACAGGAACATTGAAGTTTAGGCAGAGCTCCAGATAAGGGGAGACTTTCGAAAATTAAAATCTGTATTTCTGTATTAAACGCTATGGTGTTACTACTCATTAGAATTGTCTCTTCGAGACGATTCTAATGAGTATTTACACCATAGGATTTGGTAAAAGATCTGGATTTGTTCCGTTCTTCCTCTTATCTGGAGTCCTGATCAATGTTTACCGGGTCGGTCTAAAGACCCCAAACCTCCCCAAACAAACTCCAAATCACTTTAATAAAAAATAACACCAACTACTTAAATTCCTTTTTTTTTTTTCACATAAAACTTATAAAATGGTGAATTAAGGCTAAAATAATGACACAAATGTTAAATTAAAAATAAAAGTTTTAAAACTACAATGTTTTTCATTTTAAGGGGAGCAACACGTACACAACTATAGCTATATACAGTAACATGTACTACTTAATATTGACCCATTACCCAAAAGCCTGTTTCTGGTTTTTAAGACAGGTATCCACTTAAAGCAGGTTGAAAGTAAAGCAGAATATCCCTTAAGGCACATTCTGCTTTACTTTCAGTCTGCTTTAAGCTAGCACCTGCATGAATATGGAAAACTTGTTTTTAAAATTGGTTTGGGGAGGTATGAAGAGGTTTGAAGTCTTTAGACTGACCGATTTTTACCTCTTCTCCGCCGCTGTCTTTATCATCGGAGCGAGACTTGTGAGACTGTGGCGACCTACTGGCTAGCTGGTATTGGTTCTTCCGTAAATGGCTACAGTCTAGACTGGGTCGGCCATAACTCCAGATTGATAGATCAGGAGAACCTGAATACAACAATAGATACAGATAACCCTTCACCCTGGTCTAGACTCGGTCGGCCATAACTCCAGATAGACAGATCAGGAGAACCTGAATACAATAATAAATACAGATAACCCTTCACCCTGGTCTAGACTCGGTCGGCCATAACTCCAGATTGATAGATCAGGAGAACCTGAATACAACAATAGATACAGATAACCCTTCACCCCCACAGTCTGCTTCTAGTTTTGAATACATGTCACCACTTAAATGCTTTACTTATAAACTTGTTTTAAGCTACCATCTAGAAAGATACTGAAAATGCCTTTTGTTTAATTTTCAGAACTTCCTAAGTGTGGGCTTCTATCCTTAATGCAAAAATAATTACAGGCATAAAAAGGCATATTTATGAAGTACAGTGTTCCCTCCCAACAACCACTCCCTCCTTACAAAGACCCTTGCCCGAAGTTCCCTAAACAGGACAATTATGTCCAACGCTTTAACTGCCATAATATATAGTCTGCTTAAAATTTTTGTCTGTTTTTTTTTTTCTCAAAGTTACATATAAGTGGACATTATGATAGAGTAAATATAACGATGAGCTACAAAGAGCTTGAATCTAGATCAGATGCCGCGTAACGCGGCATCTGATCTGGTTTCAAGCTGTTTGCAAAATGTAAGCCAAGTCTTAATTTTCTCTCCCTATAACGACTTCCTCCAAATAACGCACACAATCTGTGTCCCCCATTGGTTGTCATTGTAGAGAGGGAACACTGTAATCAGCCAAGTCTTAATTTTCCCTCCCTATAATGACTTCCTCCGAATAACGCACACAATCTTAGTCCCCCATTGGTTGTCATTGTAGAGAGGGAGCGCTATAATGAGCCAAGTCTTAATTTTCCCTCCCTATAATGACTTCCTCCGAACAACGCACACAATCTGTGTCCCCCATTGGTTGTCGTTGTAGAGGGGGAGCGCTATAATGAGCCAAGTCTTAATTTTCCCTCCCTATAATGACTTCCTCCGAACAACGCACACAATCTGTGTCCCCCATTGGTTGTCGTTGTAGAGAGGGAGCGCTATAATGAGCAAAGTCTTAATTTTCCCTCCCTATAACAACTTCCTCCGAACAACGCACACAATCTGTGTCCCCCATTGGTTGTCGTTGTAGAGAGGGAGCGCTATAATGAGCCAAGTCTTAATTTTCCCTCCCTATAACAACTTCCTCCGAACAACGCACACAATCTGTGTCCCCCATTGGTTGTCATTGTAGAGAGGGAGCGCTATAATGAGCCAAGTCTTAATTTTCCCTCCCTATAACAACTTCCTCCGAACAACGCACACAATCTTAGTCCCCCATTGGTTGTCGTTGTAGAGAGGGAACACTGTAATGAGATAAAGCAAATACTACAACTGTTATGTCACAGTAATGAGCTCAAGAAATTCTTGGTTTGAGTACACATTGCCATATATGAAGCCCCTACCACATGTAGTTCTAAATTTATGGTCAAGGTTTAAAGCGACTCGCAACCAGATGGTGTATTTGCAAAATTAAAAGAAAATACTCAAATAAGACCAAATGTGTAGCATTATGGTTCATCTGGCATTAGAAAAATATGATCAGTCTAAAAACATCCTTAAGAAAAGTCTTCAAATCTTTATAGATATTTTCCATCGCTTTATTTGTTGAGTCCAAAGACGCAACAGAATTGACCACAGGCTCAGACATAAACCCAAGCCTAATTATGTACTCTCCATCGCTACACACTGAAGTATGTTAAATCGATCCCAAAGATATGAATAGCCCAGTGGTCGAGTGGGCTAAGGGGTTTACTTATTTTGCTTTTCTGTCCCCACATGCCGGGTCCCGGGTTCTAATCCCACCAGAGCTCAATAATTATATTTTTATTGAAATGCATTTTTTAAACAGAATTTCTTATCCTAAAATTCTTACCAGTTTATATAAGCTTTGACATATATTTACAAATTACTATTTTTAATGCTAAATCTGGTTGCAGCCTCTTTAAAGTTGTGGACAGACAGACAAACGGTCAGCCAGAAAGGCCAAAAACAATATATGCCTCTGACTAAGATGTGCAGGCGCATGAAAATTACTCAAGTTTGTGCCCGACTGCCAAATGTGATGATATAAATAACGTCCTGTCTTTTGACAGGACATAAAGAATTAGGATACTCAGATAAGGGGGGTATATCGAAAACTAAAATCTTTTTTTCTGCTTTAAACCCTATGGTGTTACTACTCATTAGTATCGTCTCGTCTTCTAATGAGTAGTAACACCATAGGATTTGGTGCTAAATGAAGGAGAAAATGTTGGAGTATTCAGTTTACTGCTTCTTATCTGGAGCTCTGGATACTACAGAACAGAAGACCTTATTCTTTCCCAACGTGTTAACTCTTTGAACCCTAGTCACCCATATATGCGTCATTTGCAAACAGTGTACATGTGAGGAGTCGACTTGTCATATGCAAACAGTGTAGACCCTGATCAGAGAGCTCCTGAAGGAGCCCTCTGATCAGGTTCTACACTGTTTGTCGTTTTGACATATATTGCAAAAAATCAACCCTAAAAAGTCAACAAGAGGGCAAGAATTGCCCTTGATCGCTCACCTGACCATGGTGACACTTAAAGCTGAGTCAAGGAATTTCAAACAAGAAGATTTTTGAAGTTGTCAAGGGGCGTTTTTCAAAAAGTAAAATCTTTATTTCTGCTTTAAACCCTATGGTGTCACTACTCATTAGAATCGTCTCGAAGAGACGATTCTAATGAGTAGTATCACCATAGGATTTGGCGCTCTATGAGTGAAAAAATGTTTGATTCGTTCAGATTACTCCCCCTTATCTGGAGTCCTGAGCTAACCTTGTAATTTACTGGGGGTCAAATTTGACGTTACTTTGAAAATACATCAAAGTGATCACAAAATGTTACGTGTTAAAACATGAAACAGAAGAAACTCTGAAGACCATTATCTTTGTCTTTTAATAGGTGGTTTTCTGCAATACTGTCACATTGCATTAAGCAACCAACACTCTTTACATCTCTAGATTTTTCATATATAACTAAGTATCTGGTTTTCAGAGGATTTATTGAGAGATGGAAGGGTATACTATAAGTCTAAATTATAAAGTAAGTTACCTACCAACCAGCAATGCTGCAAATACATGATGCCCTAAAAATTTATTTGAAAGTTAAAACTTAAAAAGCAGCACTTGTCGAGACAAGTGACCCCCAAAAATTAGTTTTGTCCCCCAAACTAAGTAACCTGGGGGACACAATGTCCCCCATTTGTCAATGCCTAGGGAAAACCCTGTCTTACTGAGTGATGCCCTGTACACAGCTAACAGGGCTCCAGATAAGGGGCGTTTTTCAAAAACTAAAATCTTTATTTCTGCTTTAAACCCTATGGTGTCACTACTAGTAGTATCACCATAGGATTTGGCGCTCTATGAGTGAGAAAATATTTGATTTGTTCAGATTACTCCCCCTTATCTGGAGTCCTGAACTAACCTTGTAACTGACTGAGTGATGCCCTGTACACAGCTACTGCTAACCTTGTACTTACTGATTGATGCTCTGTACTCTTTCTCCTCTTGTTCCTTTAGATAATGAGACAGGGAATTCAGGTCTGTCAACTTGTCAGAAGGTGCTGAAAAATACACATTACAAATACTGCTACAGCCTGCCCTCTCTACAACTGCCCTCCTAACAATGAGTCCCTCCTTACAACAATCCTTAACAGGACAATTATGTCTAACACTGATACTGCTGAAATATCGTCTGCTTAAAAATGACAGTTGTTGTCTGCTGTTTTTTCTTAAAGTTACAAATAAGTGAACATTTCGATAGAAAAAATATAACGTCGTAACGTGGTGTCTGATCTGGATCCTAAGAAGAAGGAAAGAGAGAGACTGTCCCTATCTATAACAAGTTCCTCCGAACAACACACACAATCTGTGTCTCCCATTGGATGTTGTTTTAGAGAGGGAGTACTATACTATAGTAATGAACCCAAGTACAAGTATTGGAACAGACAGCAGGGGCCCGTTTCATAAAACTTTGTACGACAAAAATTGTCGTAAGTCAAATTATTAAACTTTAAAGTCTGTATTAATATTTATTTCTCCATCTAATCCTGTCTTGTGACACCTCTTTTGGAATCGTCTTTTCAAGACGATTCTAAACAGATATCACAAGATAGGATAAGATAGAGAAATAATAAATTAAATGTACTTTAAAGTTTTGACTTACGATCGTTTTTTTCGTATGAAGTTTTATGAAACCGGCCCAAGGGCTCTAAATAAAGGGAGTACTTCAAAAACTAAAACCATATATGCATTAAACCCAATGGTCTTACTACTCACTAGAATCGTCTCTTCAAGATGATTCAAATGAGTAGTAGCACCATAGGATTTTCTCCTCAAATGTGTGAGAACATATTGGATTTGTTCAGTTTACTCAACAGTTACTCTTATCTGGAGCACGGATGACAGGGCATAGCAAACAGTGTAGACCCTGATCAGACTGTCAATTTCACATAGCAGCAAACACTTAAATCCTTTTGTTCCCATCAAACCTAATTCTGTACTGTCTTCAATCCTCTCTGAGCTGCCGTAAAGCTCAAGCATGTCCACTCTAGGGTTTGATGTAGCCTATGGCTAACCCATTTGCACCCAGTGGATTCTTCTATGCTTATATATTGGATTAGTCCATTTTAGACCTAAAGGGGTGCCTGGTCTAAATCTTAATTTTTGTTTTGTTTTATATTGGAATTCCTATCAGCAAACAGTGTAGACTCCATTAAGTTATGATCACATTATGTGGCGTCTGATCAGAGTCGCTCTTTGCCAACGTTCCAGGGAAAGTTGGCACACATGGGTTAATCTAGCAATCTGAAAGGGTCATAAAACCCTTGAGGGTAGGAAAGGATTAACTCTTTTAACTCTTTCCCCAATAATACGCATTTTTGCGCCTCTAATTTATTCCTCCATTGAAGAAAATAGGTCCAATTTATACAGTAATAAATATATATTATAAGAAATATTTTCAACATTCTAACAGATTTTAGCTTAAAGCAGGTTGAAAGTAAAGCAGAATGCGCTTTAAGGTGCATTCTGCTTTACTTTTAACCTGTTTTAACTGGTCACCTATCTTCAGAACTAAAACTAGACTATGGGGTAATGGGTTACCATTGACCTGTTTAAAATATACTCATTACATTTGCAAACAGTGTAGATCCAGATCAGATGGCTCCTCTCCTATGGGGAGCCCTCTCAAATGATAAGGGTCTACACTAGTTGCTAATTTGGAAAATATCAATTAACCCTTAGCCCGCCAAATAAATTGTCGTCTGCTATATTTCTCGTCTGCTTCAAGTTTCAAAGTGCTTCAAAGTTGCTCAAAATTGCTGAAAATGTTGTCTGAGTGTCAAACTGCTTGGATCCGGATGAGATGCCGAGTTTCTCGGCGTCTCATCCGGATCCAAGCTGTTTGCATATGGAGCTATAGTCGTGAGTGGCAGGCTAAGGGTTAAACTACAAATGTACCTAGAATTCAAAGTAGATTAATTTATGTTTTGGTAAACTAACATGAACCAAAGGAAACATAGTAACCCACAAGTTATTTCTTGTTGAAAGAGTTAAACAAACTGTGTTAACAGTGTTTATTTGGGCCGAGGGTATAAAGGACTTTCCTGTACTTACAAGGAGATCTGAAGGAAGTAGAGAGGGACAGTCTTGACCGTAGACCACGGCTATCTAAGCTGTACTTACAAGGAGATCTGAAGGAAGTAGAGAGGGACAGTCTTGACCGTAGACCACGGCTATCTACACTGTACTTACAAGGAGATCTGAAGGAAGTAGAGAAAGACAGTCTTGACTGTAGACCATGGCTATCTAACCTGTACTTACAAGGAGATCTGAAGGAAGTAGAGAGGGACAGTCTTGACCGTAGACCACGGCTATCTAAGCTGTACTTACAAGGAGATCTGAAGGAAGTAGAGAGGGACAGTCTTGACCGTAGACCATGGCTATCTAACCTGTACTTACAAGGAGATCTGAAGGAAGTAGAGAGGGACAGTCTTGACCGTAGACCATGGCTATCTAAGCTGTACTTACAAGGAGATCTGAAGGAAGTAGAGAGGGACAGTCTTGACCGTAGACCATGGCTATCTAACCTGTACTTACAAGGAGATCTGAAGGAAGTAGAGAGGGACAGTCTTGACCGTAGACCACTGCTATCTAAGCTGTACTTACAAGGAGATCTGAAGGAAGTAGAGAGGGACAGTCTTGACCGTAGACCACGGCTATCTAAGCTGTACTTACAAAGAGATCTGGAGGAAGTAGAGAGGGACAGTCTTGACCGTAGACCACGGCTATCTAAGCTGTACTTACAAGGAGATCTGAAGGAAGTAGAGAGGGACAGTCTTGACCGTAGACCACGGCTATCTAAGCTGTACTTACAAGGAGATCTGAAGGAAGTAGAGAGGGACAGTCTTGACCGTAGACCACGGCTATCTAAGCTGTACTTACAAGGAGATCTGAAGGAGGTAGAGAGGGACAGTCTTGACCGTAGACCACGGCTATCTAACCTGTACTTACAAGGAGATCTGAAGGAAGTAGAGAGGGACAGTCTTGACCGTAGACCACTGCTATCTAAGCTGGACATGGAGACACCCGGTGAGTATGGCATGTTCTGTGATAAGGACAGGTTAGGGGAGTATGATGATGTGTTCCCATGAGAATAGCTGCTGTTCTGAAAAATAAAATAACACAAGTCATTACCCTTCAATATTACACCTAGAATTTTCTGAAAATAAAATAACACAGCTTTTATTACAGTACAGGGGGATAAGACATATTAAATCGGAAAACGGATCAGGAGCTGTTGTTTGACAATTTCAATCTAATACATATACCTTCAACAGTTATGTAATTTAAATTAACACTACCCCATAGCCTGTTTCCAGTTTTGAAGACAGGTGACCACTTAAAGCAGGTTGAACATAAAGCAGTATCCACCTTAAGTAGGGATGAGTATTGCCAGAAATTGTGTATTGCAATATATTGCGATACTCTGTCACTGTATTGCAATATGTATTGCAATATATTGCATGTTAGTAAACAGAGCAACAGATAAGGGTAGTTTTTTAAAACTTAAAATCTTTATTTCTGAATTAAACCCTATGGTGTCACTACTCATTAGAATCGTCTCTTCGAGGTGATTCTAATTAGTAGTAACACCATAGGATTTGGTGCTGAAATGAGTGATAAAATGTTTGATTTGTTGAAATAACTACCTCTTATCTGGAGCCCTGGTAAAGTGAACATAAAACGATGCATCACAGGCAACTATGTGAAGACTCAAACAAAGCTCTTGTCAATAAACCCTTATGCCCTCATGGTATCCTTGACTCAGACAAAGTTCTTGTCAAAACAAGAATGTGCGTTCAATAAACCCTTATGCCCCCGGTGGTATCCTCGACAATATATTCTAAATCTTTTCTAAGTCTTAATACAGTCAAGGTCAAATTGAAGTTGGGTAATATGGGTGAATTGGTAATGGTCCAAGGCAACAACTGTATACCGGTAAGTATAAAAGCATTGTAGTCAGTTGTGTTGACGCTGGTAGAAACAGTAAATACTAGCTAACCAAGAAATAACCCATTTACAATATTCGAATTAAAATTAGGACAAAGTCAAGATTAAAATCAAGGTTGGGCAGTGTTCAATCCAGCTTGGCAGCACTTGGGGACAATTTGACCCATGGTTCTAAAAGTAGGGGGTCATTTATGAAATATGGGGGGTCATCAAAAAAAGACTTGTCAAAATTAGATAGATTACTTAGACTTAGCAAGGAAACAAACTTGCAGAGACATGACACACTTCTCATATCCTCATATCATTAACTAAATGCATTGTTCTTTTGACTGTATGTGGACTGAACCTTTTGTTTAATATTTATCTGCTCACGAACGTCTTCCATGCTACAAATCATGGAATGTGCTTGGTCAACCAAGAGGCGAGATTTTTCCGTTCATCTTTACCTTAAGTAACTGGTTTTTCAGCATTTTCACTCTAACTTGGGATCGATGTTACCTCAAGGGGATCATAAGAAATGTTTGTTTTGCTTATAATTGGCCGAATTTGACGTGAAAAGGTTCGAAATCTGCTTCTTTCTATCATTGCAGACAACTTTCGGTTTAGAATCTAATGACACAAACAAAATGGCTGACGGGTTTACATTATATATGTTTCGCGAAAGTGTGTTCAATATACCAATTTGATTCACAGTCTATGGTGGGTACCTGCTTTGGCCTGTTTACAGTAAATTAGATAACACTTAATAAGTATAAATATCCGATTTCTGGTACCAGTCAACGCTTTTATTTCCGGCGTGTTCGAGTGAACTCCAGAATACATACGTTTGCCGAAGTTATCGTAGGATGTGAAAATTTGTCAAATTGCGTCACGTTGACCCCTGGGTTTGTAAAAACTATGTCAAAGGACCCAAAATGAGGGACAATTACGCAATGGCACGCTCTAGATTGAACACTGGTTGGGTGATGTTGGATTGAGAATGGTCCACAGCAACAACTGTATAAGTATCCAAGCATTGAATAAGAGTTGTTGATGCTAGACGAAACTGTAAAATCTAGTTAACCTGTTACAGATTGACGGACAGGACAATCATTATATGCCTCCACATGTTCAGATGCCAGGAGCATAAAAATTCAAATTAAGAAATCATTTCTAAAATGACCGACACTCGTCAGTATTTGATACATATTTGTTGAAAACTACGTTTTTCATTCAGATATGTAAATTTTTACTGATTTTTGATAAGGATATTAAATCTGGTATGCATCGCTGATTCAGTAGCAACTTATACCATGCCGTGTGTTAAAAACAATGTCAAGGCGTAAACCCATTCTCTGCAAGTGGCTTATTTAATTTGAACGAAACAAAATTGTGAATATTGGAAACAGGGCTCCAGATAAGGGGGGTATTTCAATAACAACAATCTTTATTTCTGCTTTAAACCCTATGGTGTCACTACTCATTAGAATCGTCTCGAAGAGACGATTCTAATGAGTAGTAACACCATATGATTTGGTGCTTTTTGAGTGAGAAAATGTTGGATTTGTTCAGAATACTCCCTCTTATCTGGAGCCCTGTGGAAACAAGTGACCCATGGGGTTCTACAGCGCTCACCTAGAAAGCACCTTTGGCGGGTTATTTTATAGCCAAGGGAAATAATTTGTTCAAACTTGATAGGAGCTGCGGATTATGTTTTGTGATTTAGGACAAGAAGATTTTGTAAGTTTTCACTGAAAATTCCATTGTTAGTTTCTGTGACCTTGATGTGCAACAGACTGAAACCATTTCAATATTATTGGAAAAGGACCTCTAGAAGTGTCACCAAGCCAAATATCAAAGCTCTGGCCATATTAGTTTTAGATGAGAAGATGTTTGAATATTTCACTATATAACTCTATGTAAAACTGCGACCCTGGGAAGGGATCATATTTTGACCCCAGGGGCATAATTTGAACAATCTTGATAGAAGACCTGTAGTTGATGCTTTGTACCAAATATCTAAGGTCAGGGTACAGGGTACTGTGGTTTCAGACAAGAAGATTTTTAAAGTTTTCATTGAAACAATCTTTTTTTAGCTCCTGTGACCTATATATGCAATGGACCAGAACTATTTGAACAACTTTAAAAAACAAGAATGCACGTTCAATAAACACTTATGCCCCCGGTGGCATCCTTGACAATATATTCTGAATTTTTTCTAAGTCCAAATTAGGTCAAGGTCAAAATCAAGTTTGGGTGATATTGGTGGTTAGGGAATAGTCCAAGGCAACAACTGTATAAGTATCCAAGCATTTGAGTAAGTCATGTTGATGCTAGACGAAATGGTAAAATCTACTTAACCTGTTACTGACAGACGGACGCACACACGGACGGACAGGACGATTACTATATGACTCCGCATCAATAGATGCCGGGGGCATAAAAAGAACCATATTAGGATAAGTCTTGCCAAGTTTGGTAAATATCCAACCAACAGGTTGGTAGATGTCGTTTTAAGAAATTGTTGACGACTGACTGACAACAGATATAGGATAACCTGCCCTTAACCCTTTACCTCATAGCCTAATTTTAGTTTGAAGTCACGCTGTCATTTAAAGCAGGTTGAAAAGAAAGCAGAATGCGCCTATAAGGCGCATTCTGCTTTACTTTCAGCCTGCTTTAAGCTACCTTCAGATTTTGAAAATATTTATTGTGGTACATATTCATGACTTGATAAATTGGAACTATTTTCTTTAGTGGATGAATCGGTTAAAATCGCTGAAAGACGCTTCTATTGGGGAAAGGGTTAAAAGGGATTGATAAACCCGTTACTCCATAGATACACATTTTGTGATGGGGGCCTCCGTGGCCTAGTGGTATAGTCACTGTGACTTACATCACTAAGCTCCTCACCGCTGTGAGTTCGAAACCCAGTAGGGTCGTTCGGATTTTTCATGTGGGGATGCCTTCCAGCTGGCTTGCGGAAGGTCGGTGGTTCTACCCAGTTGCCGATTTGTGCCTGAAACAATGTATAAGGGACTTCTGGGGTCTTCCTCCACCTATAATTAGCTGGATGTCGCGATATGACTGAAATACTGTTGAAAGCGACGTAAAATAAAACAAGAGCCCCATGGGGCATATGTCGCTCACCTGAGAATAGCTGTACATCAAAATGGAGATAATGATTTAAGTCCAGGACGGGGTCATTTTTTACCCGAGGGGCATAATTTGAACAATCTTGATAGAGGACCTGTAGATGATGCTATGTTCCAAATATCTAAGATCAGGGTTCTAGGGTTCTAGACAAGAAGATTTTTTTTAAGTTTCCATTGAAAAAATCTATTTTTAGCTCCTGTGACCTACATATGCAACAGACTGGAACCATTTGAACAAAATAGATAAAGGACATCTAGAAGTAACACCATGCCGAATATCAAAGCTCTGGCTATATTAGCTTCAGAAAAGAAGACGTATGAAAACTGTGACCCCCGGAGTGGGGCTAATTTTGACCCCAGGGGCATAATTTGTGCAAACTTGATAGAGGACCTGTAGATGATATGCAATCGACCAGAACCATTTGAACCTTATTGGTATAGGACATCTAAAAGTGTCACCAAGCCAGATATCAAAGCTCTGGCCATATTAGTTTCAGAGGAGAAGACATTTGAAAATTTCACTATATAACTCTATGTTAAACTGTGACCCCCTGGGCGGGGCCAATTTTGACCCCAGGGGCATAGTTTGTAGTTTGATAGAGGACATGTAGATGATGCTATGTGACAAATGTCTAAGATCTGGCCCTTGTAGTTTCAGACAAGAAGATTTTTTAAGATTTCCTTATTTTTTCACTTGGTTGCCATGGCAACCAGAGTTCTACATTGTTTTTAATTCTTTGAACAATTTTGAAAGAACTTGACCCAAGGAACATTCGTGTAAAGTTTGGTTGAAATCTTTTCAGCGGTATATGAGGAGATGTAATTTGAAGCAATTGTTAAAGACAACAATGACTGTATAAAGTGAAATATTTTCTTCTGTGGAAGAATAAATTAAAGACATAAAAAAGAATATGTATGGGTTAATAGGTTAATAAATATCATTATTTACATTTTCTAAATATAAGAAACTATATGTAAATGAGTGGCAAATAGTTTGGATCCAGATTAGAAGCAGCATTATGTGGCATCTGACCTGGATCCATACTGTTTATGGCCAAGAATTAATTGTGGACTGATAGACAGAAAGATAAACAAACAAACAAAACACAAACAAACAAACAGACAGACCAAAAGTAATATGCCTCGAACTAAGTTGTGCTTGAGCATAAAATAGCAGACATCACTTTCATTTCTGTTATGTATCTCAGTGACCTGAGTTCAGAGCTAGCTATGGGTCAGTTATGCAATTGGAGACGGTCTCAGAGAGAAATGACTATTATTATGCTGAACTGTTGTCTGCTCCAAATGTTTGTATGTGAAATATGTAAAAAATAATAACTTATATTTTCTAAATATAAGAAAATATGTAAATGAGTGGCAAATAGTTTAGATCCAGATTAGATGCAGCATTATGTGGTATCTGACCTGGATCCAAACTGTTTGCAAAAATGTTGCATTTAGTATAAGGGTAGCTTCTTAGCCTGGAAGATACAATGCGTCTGTATAAAACGGATCATTAGAGAGTTTTTACTGTCAGACCTGCATCAAAAAGCACTGATGCCAGGGTTGAGTCAAATTTGATCCTAGGGTTTTGATTTTTTACAATTTTGAAAGTGATTTAGTAGAAGATACTATTCATGCAATATCTAAGGTGTGGGAACAGTGGTTTTTTACAAAAAACTTGTTTAAAGTTTTTCACTTTTTTTAATAAATTTCAATAAGTAGTCCACTTTAAAGTTTCATTTTAACAATTTCTGTAGAGAAGCATCCAAGGAACACCGTGAGCAAATTAGTTTTTTCCTCAGACTCGCGGTTTCAGAGGAGTTCTCGCTTGAAGTAAATTTGAACGGACGGACAGACGGACGGCGGGCGATCACAACAGCTCACCTTGAGCCTTCGGCTCAGGTGAGCTGACAGACGGACAGACGGACGACGGACGGCGGGCGATCACAACAGCTCACCTTGAGCCTTCGGCTCAGGTGAGCTAAAAAACAACAAAAAAAACACTTTTTTGTTTGTTTGTTTGTTTTGTTAGTTAACGTCTATTTCTGCCATCTATGGGCTAATTTTAATCCCCAGAGAGAGGGGAGCGGATACAGAGAACCCGGGCGCGATGACCTACTCTTATTATCGAAAGAGTTCTCTGGTTCTTTTAGATGCCAAGTCAAGTGTAAAGCACTCAGTCATACATCGGACCTCGGTTTATAAAGTCTCATCGGAAGGACTTGGTCCGGCGGGGGATCAAACTCACAACCCCTGACGTTGTAAGCAGGTGCATTACCCTTCGACATCCGCCGGTATAGATACACATTTTTACTCGCCTAATATATACTTCCACACATGAAAACACATGTAGTTCCTATTAACACAGGGGGCCTCCGTGGCCTAGTGGTATAGTCACTGTGACTTACATCACTAAGCTCCTCACCGCTGTGAGTTCGAATCCCAGTAGGGTCGTTCGGATTTTTCAAGTGGGGAAGCCTTCCAGCTGGCTTGCGGAAGGTCTGTGGTTCTACCCAGTTGCCGATTTGTGTCTGAAACAGTGCATAAAGGGCTTCTGGGGTCTTCCTCCACCTGTAATTAGCTGGACGTCGCGATATGACTTAAATACTGATGAAAGCGACGTAAAATCAAAACAAATCAAATCAAATCAAATCAAATCAAAAACCTATTAACACAGTCATGAATAGGTATCATAAGAAAAATTTGATATTTTCTAGCACAAAAATATTTCATTCCTGGATATCTTAGCTTTCTGACAAAGCCTTTAACACACAGAAAATTACCGGTAGTCTGTGGGTATCACATGACTTGAAGTCATCACCTGACCACTCAAAAGTCATGTGATACTAACCACTTTCCATATGTTGATGAAGGATTTCAAAGAGAGCATAACTATCCAGGTATGGCAGGGCTTCAGATAAGAGAAAAAAAGTAACCTGCACAAATCCAACATTTTCTCACTTACTTTTGTATCGAATCCTATGGTGACAATTCTAATGAGTAGTGACATCATAGTTTAAAGCAGAAATCAACATTTTAGTTTTTGAAATACCCCCCTTATCTGGAGCCCTGATAGTATGGTATTAATTTTGCTCAGAGCTCTTGGACTAACTTATAACTACCGGTGTGTACTTACTACTAATTTCTGTCCTCTCTTGATATTTCGAAATGAAGAATTTCTCATAAATATACAGAAGAGAAAGCGTGGTGTTCCCATCCCCAAAAGTTTTAACGATAAACCTTTTCCTCAGCATAACCGCAATGCAATGCTATCATCTCTACCTGCACATAAATACCTTAAAACAGTTTAACCTTAAATGAATACAGTGAAACCCCTCTAAACCGGAACCTCTAAATACCGGAATTCTCTCTAAACCCGACAAAACCTTTCGTCCCGTTTCCAACCCTTCTTTATTTTAATCCATTACACCATAAAATTAATATGCCTTTTTACGCCTTTTATTTATTTTTATACTGAAGAAAATACATTCATGAATATGTGTCATCAGAAATATTTTTTTTATATTCTGGCAGATGATAGCTTAAAGCAGGTTGAAAGTAAAGCCATAGCCTGTTTATAGTTTTGAAGATTAGATGACCACTTAAAGCAGGTTGAAAGTAAAGTAGAATGCACCTTAAGGCACATTCTGCTTTACTTTCGGCCTGCCTTAAGCTATCATCTGCTATGATATAGAAAATATTTCTTACAGTACATGTTCAAGAGGTGATTTGCCCTCTTGGCTTCAGAGGACAGGGTTAAAAGGCTTTGTTCAAATGAATTTCAGGGGCCTGTTTCATAAAACTTCTTACGACAAATGTTGTTGTAAGTCAAATCTTTAAAATATATTTAATTTCTTATTTCTCTATCTAATCCTGTCTTGTGACATATTTTTGGAATCGTCTTGAAAAGACGATTCCAAAAAGATGTCACAAGACAGGATTAGATGGAGAAATAATTAATAATCAAGACTTTTTTTATCTGACTTACGACAACATTTGTCGTACGAAGTTTTATGAAACGGGCCCCAGTAGCATAAATTACTACTGGGCAGGACACGGTTAAAGTATTGTTACATTTGTTCATATGAACTTCAACCCGGACTCAAGATAAGAGGGAGTAGACAGAACAATTCAAGCATTTTCTTACTCATTTCAGCACCAAATCCAATTAAGTAACTACTCATTCGAATCCTTGAAGAGACAATTCTAATTAGTGACACCATAGGGTTTAATGCAGAAATAAAGATTTTATTTTTTTGAAATACTCCCCTTATCTCGAGCCCTGAATTATGAAACATATTTTCTACCAACCCTTTCAAATGACACACTGCCTCCCGACATGAAGGACGTGGATGGACTGCCATAGGTGTAGGAGGTAGATAATGAGCCCAGGTTTGTGGGAGTCACATGACCCAGACTACTCCAGGGACTGGAGGATGGGGTACTGGAGAACACAAGACTGTGCTCAGTCTCGGGCGACTTGGGCGACTTCATCGGTGACAATGTGAACCCAGGATCTGGTGAAAAAACAAGAAAAACCGAGATACAGTAAAACCTCTCTATCATTACCACTAAATTGTGTTAATTATCGGTATTGTTTACGACAGATATCTGTTTATCATCCTGAAATAATCACAATCTCTTCTCATCATCCCTCCTCATTCGTTGGCGCTGTATGACATATTATATCTTTTCTTATTATGATCATCATTTTTTTTTTTTTACTTTTTATTTTACAATTATTTTCATTATTTTTAATGGCTTTGATTCTATCTCGATGTACAACGCCATTTAATGCATGGTTTGTAAAAATAGGCATTTAACCAAATTATTAAATTTCAAAGGTGACGGTAAAACAGAAACCTCCTTTACTGGCTTTAGGAGTTTTCTGTTTTATTGTCACCTTACTTTAAGCTGTCACCTGTCTTTTATACAATCAATTACCCTTTGTAGTCGTAATAGAGAGGTTTCACTGCACTGAAGCCAATACAGTTAACCCTTTACCCAATAACCTGTTTTCAGTATTGAATACAGATCGCTGTTTAAAGCAGCTTGAAAGTAAAGCAGAATGTGCCTGGAGGTGCATTCTGCTTCTCTTTCAGCCTGCTATAAGCTACCACCTGCTTGGATATAGAAAATATTTCTTTTGTTCCATGTTTATGACTGTACAAATTGGAACTACATGTATTTTCTTCAGCAGATGAACAAATTAAATGCCCTAAAAGATGCTCCTATTGGGGAAAGGGTTAATCATGGTATTTATAACAACACTCGATATACAGTGCTCCCTCTTTACAACGACACCCAATAGCAGACACAAATGGTGTGCATTGTTCGGAGGGAGTGGTTATAGAGAGGGAAATTTGCAAACAGCTAAACTCTTTCCTCCCTAAAACTTTAAATGGACAATTCCAGTTTCCATTTTAGTCAAGTCCTTTTCTGACTTTTAAGGGTTGTTTTTGTCAATGTTTGGCATTATGACAAACAGTGAGGACTTCACTGTTTGCATAGGACAAGTGTACTATTTACATGTTCACTGTTTGCAAAGGACGCCAATGTGCGGGACTAGGGTTAAAAGGGTTAAATCCAGATCAGACACCTCGTTTGGATTCAAGCTGTTTGTCACGTCATTAAGTTTTTTTCTGTCAAAATGTAAATTATGTCACTTTGAGAAAAACAGCAGACAACAATTTGAAGCAGACGACATTGCAGCTGTAAATATGTTGGACATAATGTCCTGTTTAGGGAACTGTGACAAGGGTCTTTGTAAGGAGGGAATCGTTGTTGGGAGGGATCACTGTAGCAGAAGGTTCAGTATCAGACATAGAATGACTTGGAAAGAAGATGAGCAGAATTATTGCTCTAATTACTGACATGCTTTTTACAGGGCTCCAGATAAGGGAAGTATTTCAAAAACTAAAATCTTTATTTCTGCTTTAAACCCTATGGTGTCACTACTTATTAGAATCGTCTCAAAGAGACGATTCTAATGAGTAGTAACACCATAGGATTTGGTGCTGTAATAGTGAGAAAATGTTGTATTTGTTCAATTTACTCCCACTTATCTAGAGCCCTGTTTTTATTATTATTGAAATTTTCATTTAAAATAGGTGATTGCTCTGGGAGCTTTCGCCACACTTCTTATCCTGCATTAACCAAATTACCCCATAAATATGCCTTTAATTTATTCCTCCACTGATGAAAATAGTTTCAATTTATTTCATCACGAAAATGCATCATCAGAAAAAGTTTTTAATTTCTTGCAAATGGTAGCTTAACGAAAGATTAGAAGGGCTAAAAGTTGTTGTAAAATCGGTTGATAATTCTTAGAAGTTCCCTTCTGCTTTACTTTCATATTGCTTTTAGCAGTCATCAGCTTTCACCCTTTACTCCATAGCGTGTTTTAGTTTTGGAGACAGGTGACCACTTACAGCTTGTTGAAGGTAAAAGATGTTGTAAAATCGGTTGATAATTCTTAGAAGTTCCCTTCTGCTTTACTTTCATATTGCTTTTAGCAGTCATCAGCTTTCACCCTTTACTCCATAGCGTGTTTTAGTTTTGGAGACGGGTGACCACTTAAAGCTTGTTGAAGGTAAAGGAGAATGTGCCTTAACCCATTACCCCATAGCCTGTTTCTAGTTTTGAAGACATGTGACCACTTAAAGCAGGTTGAAAGTAAAGCAGAATGTGCCTTAAGGCACATTCTGCTTTACTTTCAGCCTGCTTTAAGCTAAAATTTGATAGGCTACATAAAATATTTGTTATGGTAATTGCTCATGAGGGTATAAACTGGAACTATTTTCTTCAGCGGAGGAATAAATTAAATACGCTAAAAGTCGCTTCTATGAGGGAAAGGGTTAAAGTGGAAATAGTTTCTTCCATTGAAGAATAAATTAAATAGGTTAAAATGTGTAATTATGGGGTAATGGGTAAAGACGCATTTTGTTTTATTTTTAGCTTCAGGTAATTCAGGCCCTGCTTAAAAATACCATCTTCTAGGGTAGGGAAACTATTTCTAATGGTGCATAAGTATGTCTGTATTATTTTCTTCAGTGGAAAAATAAATTAAAAGGTGTATAAAGGTATAATTATGGAGTAATGGGTTAACTGCTCTACATACCATTGTCTTTGATGCCCAGTAACTGTTTCTGCTGCTCAGTTACCTCAACTGGAGTTCCAAGCCAACACACATACAGGTATCGGAGAGGGTCAGTGACTAGTGAGAAAACAAATCCGCAAAACAGACCCATCTCTGAAAAATAGTGAGAAAACAAATCTACAAAACAGACCCATTTCTGAAAAATAAGACATAACCTTTTACCCCATAGAAACGCCTTTTTACGCCTTTAATTCATTCCTCAACTGAACAGGACTCCAGATAAGAGGGAGTAAACTGAACAAAGTCAACATTTTCACGCACTATCCAGCACCAAATCCTACGGTGTTACTACTAATTAGAATCGTTTCGATGAGACAATTCTAATGAGTAGTTACACGATAGGGTTTAATACATAAACAAAGATTTTAGAATATTGCGTATTAAAGGGAGGTAATCAGATAACTCATATGTATGCAGTATAATGGACTGTATAAGAGTGATTTACTGAATACATATGAGTTATCTGATTACCAAAGATTTTAGTTTCTGAAATACAGGTACTCCCCTTACTGAAGAAAATAGTTCCACTTTATCTCCTTACCTCATAAATATGCCTTTTAATGCCTTTCAGTTATTTCTCCGCTAAAGAAAATAGATCCAATTTTTGCAATCTTGAATATGTATCATAACAAAATATTTTATAAATTCTAGCAGATAATTGCTTAAAGCAGGTGCATTCTGCTTTACTTTCAACCTGCTTTAAGTGGTCACATGTCTTCAAATTAGAGACAGGCTATGGGTTAAACAGTCATGAATATAGTATATGAAATATATATTGCATCCTAGCAGATTGTAGCTTAAAGCAGGCTGAACGTCAAGCAGAATGCATCTGCGCATACAGGCTGAAAGTAAAGCAGAATGCTTTCAACCTCCTTCAAGTGGTAACCTGTTTTCTAAACTAGAACCAGGCTATGGAGTAATGGGTCAAATAAAAGAGAATGGTGAACCATTAGAAAACTTTAACAAAAGGTAACAGATGGGCAGACGGGCAGACACAAGCAAAACTTATATTCTCCAGAGCTCCAGATAAGGGGAGTATTTAAAAAACTAAAATCTTTATTTCTGCATTAAACCCTATGGTGTTACTACTCATTAGAATCGTATCGAATAGACGATTCTAATGATTAGTTACACCATAGGGTTTTGTGACAAAATAAGTGAGAGAATTTTAGATTTGTTCAGTTTGCTAAATCTCTTACCTGGAGCCCCGATTTTCCCTTGTTCCATTGGTGGAGAGAACTAATAATTTACAGTAAAACCGCTCTAGTATCACCACTAAAACAAAGGCTAACTGATTGTTTAACTCTTTGCATGCTGGGTAATTTTTTCATCTGCAACAATTGTCGTCTGCTTCTGTTCTAAAATTGGAATTTTTCAAAATTTCTTTTAAATTCAGTGTCAGAATGGCAATCAGTTTGGATCCTGATGAGACGCAGCATTACGCGGCGTCTCATCTGGAACCAAACTGTTTGTAAAGGTTATGCCGTTGACAGCTATATCCGCCGCTAGCGTGCAAAGAGTTAAAAGACAGGTGACAGCTTAAAGCAATGTGACAGTTTAGCAGGAAGCCACTTAGGGAACTTCCTGTTTTACTGTCACCTTGCTTTAAGCAGTCACCTGTCATAAACATCTAATTATTAACCCATTACTCCATCGCTTGTTTCTAGTATTTATAATAGCTGATCACTTAAAGCAGAGTGTGTCTTAAGGCCCATTCTGCTTTAAGCTACTGTCTGCTAGAATATAGAAATTATTTCTAATGATACATTTTCACGAAACATTCTGCTCTACTTTCAGCTGCTTTAAGCTACTGTCTGCTAGAATAAAGAAAATTATTTCTAATGATAAATTTTCATGACATGTTCTGACCTACTTTCAGCCTGCTTTAAGCTACCATGCATCTGCTGAATATAGAAATTGTTTCTTATGATACATTTTCATGACTTTATGCAAATAGTTCCATTTTTCACAGTCATGAATATACATCTTAAGAAATTTTTTATTTATTCTAGCAGATGGTAGCTTAAAGCAGGTTGTAGTAAAGCAGAATGTGCCTTAAGGCACATTCTGCTTTACTTTCAACCTGCTTTAAGTGGTCTCCTTTCTTCAATACTAGAAACAGGCTATGGGGTAATGAGTTAATACAATGCTGTGGTCGTTAGAGAAGGGTTTTACTGTAGATAAGTGGTCTCCTATCTTCAATACTAGAAACGGGCTATGGGGTAATGTGTTAATACAATGCTGTGGTCGTTAGAGAAGGGTTTTACTGTAGATAAGTGGTCTTCTATCTTCAATACTAGAAACGAGCTATGGGGTAATGAGTTAATACAATGCTGTGGTCGTTAGAGAAGGGTTTCAATGAAGATAAGTTGACTGACTTGTGGGCAATTAAGAAATAATAAATTCATACCACTGTTTTATTGTGCATTCTTAACACACCTCGAAACCTACGGCATATAGACAAAGAATACCGAGAAACGTATATTACGCCGCGATTATGAACTGCACGCGCGGCGTTTCCATCCGCTGTCCCAATTGCCCCATACGCGTAATACATAAATAGCATTTTTTAAAATAAAAGTCGCGTTAGAATTAAAATAACAAATTCGTAGGTGTCCATTATGCTGTGGTCGTTAGAGAAGGGTTTTACTGTAGATAAGTGGTCTTCTATCTTCAATACTAGAAACAGGCTATGGGGTAATGAGTTAATACAATGCTGTGGTCGTTAGAGAAGGGTTTTACTGTAGATAAGTGGTCTTCTATCTTCAATACTAGAAACAGGCTATGGGGTAATGTGTTAATACAATGCTGTGGTCGTTAGAGAAGGGTTTTACTGTAGATAAGTGGTCTTCTATCTTCAATACTAGAAACAGGCTATGGGGTAATGAGTTAATACAATGCTGTGGTCGTTAGAGAAGGGTTTTACTGTAGATAAGTGGTCTTCTATCTTCAATACTAGAAACAGGCTATGGGGTAATGAGTTAATACAATGCTGTGGTCGTTAGAGAAGGGTTTTACTGTAGATAAGTGGTCTTCTATCTTCAATACTAGAAACAGGCTATGGGGTAATGAGTTAATACAATGCTGTGGTCGTTAGAGAAGGGTTTTACTGTAGATAAGTGGTCTTCTATTTTCAAAACTAGAAACAGGCTATGGGGTAATGAGTTAATACAATGCTGTGGTTGTTAGAGAAGGGTTTTACTGTAGATAAGTGGTCTTCTATCTTCAATACTAGAAACAGGCTATGGGGTAATGTGTTAATACAATGCTGTGGTCGTTAGAGAAGGGTTTTACTGTAGATAAGTGGTCTTCTATCTTCAATACTAGAAACGAGCTATGGGGTAATGAGTTAATACAATGCTGTGGTCGTTAGAGAAGGGTTTTACTGTAGATAAGTGGTCTTCTATCTTCAATACTAGAAACAGGCTATGGGGTAATGTGTTAATACAATGCTGTGGTCGTTAGAGAAGGGTTTTACTGTAGATAAGTGGTCTTCTATCTTCAATACTAGAAACAGGCTATGGGGTAATGTGTTAATACAATGCTGTGGTCGTAAGAGAAGAGTTTTACTGTAGATAAGTGGTCTTCTATCTTCAATACTAGAAACGAGCTATGGGGTAATGATTTAATACAATGCTGTGGTCGTAAGAGAAGAGTTTTACTGTAGATAAGTGGTCTTCTATCTTCAATACTAGAAACAGGCTATGGGGTAATGATTTAATACAATGCTGTGGTCGTTAGAGAAGGGTTTTACTGTAGATAAGTGGTCTTCTATCTTCAATACTAGAAACGGGCTATGGGGTAATGAGTTAATACAATGCTGTGGTCGTTAGAGAAGGGTTTTACTGTAGATAAGTGGTCTTCTATCTTCAATACTAGAAACGGGCTATGGGGTAATGAGTTAATACAATGCTGTGGTCGTTAGAGAAGGGTTTTACTGTAGATAAGTGGTCTTCTATCTTCAATTCTAGAACGGGCTATGGGGTAATGAGTTAATACAATGCTGTGGTCGTTAGAGAAGGGTTTTACTGTAGATAAGTGGTCTTCTATCTTCAAAACTAGAAACGGGCTATGGGGTAATGAGTTAATACAATGCTGTGGTCGTTAGAGAAGGGTTTTACTGTAGATAAGTGGTCTCCTATCTTCAATACTAGAAACAGGCTATGGGGTAATGAGTTAATACAATGCTGTGGTCGTTAGAGAAGGGTTTTACTGTAGATAAGTGGTCTTCTATCTTCAATACTAGAAACGGGCTATGGGGTAATGAGTTAATACAATGCTGTGGTCGTAAGAGAAGAGTTTTACTGTAGATAAGTGGTCTTCTATCTTCAATACTAGAAACGGGCTATGGGGTAATGAGTTAATACAATGCTGTGGTCGTTAGAGAAGGGTTTTACTGTAGATAAGTGGTCTTCTATCTTCAATACTAGAAACGGGCTATGGGGTAATGATTTAATACAATGCTGTGGTCGTTAGAGAAGGGTTTTACTGTAGATAAGTGGTCTTCTATCTTCAATACTAGAAACGGGCTATGGGGTAATGAGTTAATACAATGCTGTGGTCGTTAGAGAAGGTTTTACTGTAGATAAGTGGTCTCCTATCTTCAATACTAGAAACAGGCTATGGGGTAATGAGTTAATACAATGCTGTGGTCGTTAGAGAAGGGTTTTACTGTAGATAAGTGGTCTCCTATCTTCAATACTAGAAACAGGCTATGGGGTAATGAGTTAATACAATGCTGTGGTCGTTAGAGAAGGGTTTCAATGAAGATAAGTTGACTGACTTGTGGGCAATTAAGAAATAATAAATTCATACCACTGTTTTATTGTGCATTCTTAACACACCTCGAAACCTACGGCATATAGACAAAGAATACCGAGAAACGTATATTACGCCGCGATAATGAACTGCACGCGCGGCGTTTCCATCCGCTGTCCCAATTGCCCCATACGCGTAATACATAAATAGCATTTTTTTAAATAAAAGTCGCGTTAGAATTAAAATAACAAATTCGTAGGTGTCCATTACCGTGCATTAGATCACAGTTAGTCCTTGTGATGCAGGTAATTAGATCACTTGGCCTAAAGGCCTCGTGATCTAATGACTCCACATCTCAACTCCTATAACTGTGATCTAATGCACGGTAATGGACACCTACGAATTTGTTATTTCTTAAATCACTGGTTGAGTTGAGATGCATAGTAATTTAATCACGAGGCCTTTAGGTCACGTGGTTTAATTACAAGCATCTCAACGACTACCTGTGTTTAATTGTTAGATAAAAGACTGGTATTAATTTATTATATTGATTCTTAAACATAATTAAACCTTAATTTGCACCGAAGCAATGGCACTACATTTCTTGGCGTACACATTTTCGAAACCAAATGACATCACGTTAGAACGTTACAGCGTATGAGTGTTTAATTGAAAATTCAAATACAGATACATCCCTTCTTTGTTTATATAAGAGTGGTGCGATGTGTGTTAGAATGTTCTTTCAACTTACCAATGTACCATAGCCTTGGATTGGAGGCACCAAACTGTGCTGTTATAATTCTGTAAATTCTGTTGAATATGAAAAGAAAAAGAAATATACATGTAGTCGAAACTCGATAATTCAAACTCGCGTTACTTCAAACATACCAATATTTAAAAGTTGTTTTAACTTTGAAATATGGGTATCTCCACTTAAAGTGAGATAGACTTATTGAAATTCAACTTATAAAATGCTGGTACAATCAGTTGAAACGAGTTGGAAGTATCGAGTTTTGACTGTAGGTACAGTGAGGTTACATTATAAGTACAATACACGTATAACAGAATAATCAATATTCAGCATCAAAAAATAGAAGAAATATAAGCCACTACTTGTACCAAAAATGTGAATGTCACATGAAATGAACTTCATTCTCACGATAGCCTCAATTATTAAGCAGGGCTCCAGATAAGGAGAGTATTTCGAAAACTAAAATCTTTATTTCTGCTTTAAACCCTATGGTGTCACAACTCATTAGAATCGTCTCAAAGAGACAATTCCAATGAGTAGTAACACCATAGGATTTAGTGCTAAAAGAGTAATTGCTGGATTTGTTCAGTTCACTCACCCTTATCTGGAGCCCTAGTTACGTATGGAAGATTAGAATGTTTAAACAAGAGGACCGTATGCTAGTAACAACGCTCGTCTGATTTTGAGGATCAGTAAAATAAACAGTACAATTAGAGAAGATAGCAACGACGCAGGAATTAACTGGGGTGTTGCAATAGCTCTGTTGTTTAGTTCGAAAAAAAATGACCAACAACAAACAGAAAGACAAGCTAAAATCCCTTCAGTAACGAGTGTGTCCCACGCCAGAGGCAAATAAAGACTCCTACTGGCGTCGCATACTCGGAATAATTCTGGCGATTTGGTGCTGGGTGATCAGTCTGCATTCCTCTTGTAGGGCGACATCAAAAGCTTGAAGGATGGTTGGTGCCGAACACTATTTCAGACCTTCGTCCCAGAATACTACACACATTTTCAATAGGAGGTAATAAACTTGGCAATAGAAAAGAGTTAAAGCTTGATTCACAAACTCATTATTAGAGAGACTCTCAGAGCCATTTCGACTTATTTGTTATGCCTTGATCAAATTAAATTTTGCTGCGGCTGCCGTATGTCGGCCACACAGCTTATAATTTCTATGGCGAATAGCAATTCCCCGGCTGCCGCAGAATTCCTACGGCCGCCGTGTGTTGCACTCACATTTGCTGTGACTGCCGCGCAGCGAGTTTTTATTTTTTGGGTGTAAAAAACCTGCGGCCTCCATATGGCAGCCGTGCGGTCTCCGTAGGCAACCGCACCGCGCTTCTGAGGCGACTGTTATTTCTTATAAATCGCTCACCTGGTACACCATGTAAAACTTGACCTATAGTGACCTAGATTACGACTGGACATGACCCACAATCAACCTTTACAGTGTCAGTGATAATTTTTGATGTGCGTTTTGCGCGTATAGCGCACATTTTTTCCGAATATCGCATTATTCATAAAGATGTGCGAGAAAAAAGCGCACATGAAAACCCAGAGTTGTTGTCCTGCCGAGAGAGTTACCGCGGTTCGTATTGTAATCTGCCAAGCGTGATATCAATTTTCACTTTTGTTTATTTACATCGGAAGTGCTATTTGCGCATGCGTTGTGTACCTGGTGTATACCGAATTTTTTAAACGAATAATTTCGTGTTTAGAAGCGATATGAAGCGGGAATATTTCGTTTAATAGACTAATTCTATAGATCAAATTAACCGTATATTTACGTTTCGTGTTGACAATCGAGTTTGGAGAATATCCATCGAAGCAATTATCGGCGAGATATTCACTTCTAAGTTCTTGAAAGAAGATTATTTCTTGAATGACTTCTTCTTTAAAGATAATGGTGGGTATTTTAGCGTTAACGGGAGAAGTTTAGCAAGATATTATTGTTAGCTATCTCGTTTTTCACTGGTTTTCGCGACGAAAAAATTTGCAATCGTATACCGTGGCCGTGGGCTGAGAAACCCAAACCTTACAAATTCAATTAAACGAATGAAGAGCACCTCCCAGGCCAACGTTAATACAAGAAATGTAGGTTAATCATTTAAAGCAAGCCAATTCCCTTTCTTAAGAATTTCTAACGAGATAATAAGTTTTGATGTGCTATATATGGTTGAATGTTTTTCATAAACTAACCTTACAAACTTTATAAAGTGTTAATGCATCAGCTTAAAATATACTGTCCATTCATATTTTCAATGCTGGCACAAAATCTCTAGAAGACAATCATGTTGTGGAAAAGAGGGGTTTGAGGTGGAAGTTGCAGAGACTCTGAGAGTAGTGTCAACCCCTGTAAGGAGTAATTCTCACTCTCATAAGTTTATCCACACACCTGGTCAGAGAATCCTCTTTCAAAAACTGTTGTTTTGTGGGGAGAATAAATTAGTTTATAATGTCTGTTACTTGCCGAATAAATTGCAGAAATTCTGGAAATCTCATTGTTATCCAAAAAAGCCTATTGTTTTAAAACGTGCACTTAAAAAACTCATTGTTTCAAAATGAAAAATTATCACTGGAGTGTTACCGGTAACAAGATTTTTCTATGATTTGACCTAGTTTTTGACCAGACACAATCCACATTTGATTTTGACCTTGATTTGATGTAGGCAAACATTTTGGAAATATTTCATTCTGATGAAATGAGATGTGTAGCCTCTAGAGGGTTAACAATGTTTTTCTTTGATATCACCTTGTGACTTAGTTTTTGACCCTACTAGACCCATATTCAAACTTGACCTAGATATAAATGAGGCAAACATTTTGAATAAATTTCATGAAGATCGGATGAGATTTGTAACCTATAGAGTGTTAACAAGGTGTTCCTATGATTTGACCTAGTGACCTAGTTTTTGACCCAACATGACTCATATTCGAACTTGACCTAGATATAAATTAGGCAAACATTCTGACAAAGTTGCATTAAAATCCATTGAGATTTGTAGCCTCTAGAGTGTTAACAAGGTTTTTCAATGATTTGAACTAGTAACCTAGTTTTTAAAACGGGCATGACCCATATTCGAACTTGACCTAGATATCAATGAGGCAAACATTTTGACCAAGTTTCATTAAGATCCAATGAGATTTTTAGCCTCTAGAGCGTTAACAAGGTTTTTCTTTGATTTGACCTAGTGACCTAGTTTTTGACTCGACATGACCCACATTCGAACTTGACCTAGATTTCATCGAAACAAACATTGTCATCCAGCGATCCTAAAAGCTCACCTTGGCACTACGTGCCAGGTGAGCTAAAAACACTACAAATATGTTCATATCACTATTTTATGTCTCATAAACAAAGAACTACGCTGTAAATGCATTTTTTTAAGGTACGGACACTATCGGAGTTCGGACACTGTTTTGTAGCACCCATCTTGTGATGGTTTTGGAACTTCATAAGCCCATTATGGCTTGTCATCCCCCTTGTCTTCATTGTTATCTCGAATCTTCGGTTTGGTAAATGGTTATTTTCAAGTACAGCTGGTTAGTAAGATGAGAACGAACCAGTGCTTTATATTATAAGGTCAGGAAAAGTTTTTTGTCCATAAATTTAAATGTACGTTTAATTAGACCAATAATCTTATTAACTTTATACACTGTTGCGTTTATGTGTTTGTCAAAGTTTAAGGAGGAGTTAAACTGTATCCCAAGATCCCCTTCACCCTCTATTAAATTCTGCCTTTTACCCTCATTGTCTATCAATGTGTACAAAAAGTCATGCTGGTTTTTCACACACCTTTTAAAGTTTACATTTCTCAATGTTGAATTGAAGTAACCAGTCTTTACTCCATTTACATAATTGTTCAATGTCCTCTTGTGACTCACTTTGTTCATTTGCATTTGAGATGCTTCTATTATCTATACAGTTTACAATCATCTGCGAAAA
The DNA here is from genome assembly GCA_922989275.2 of Gari tellinella. NCBI lineage: Eukaryota > Metazoa > Mollusca > Bivalvia > Cardiida > Psammobiidae > Gari > Gari tellinella. The sequence goes on along the minus strand of OV277870.1, from coordinate 6,124,685 downwards.
GTTTACATACACTTCCGACGGCCTCAGGTAGATCATTAACGAATATGATGAACAGAATAGGTCCAAGAATAGATCCTTGTGGGATCCCAGATAAGACCTCAGTCCAGGCCGATGCATATCCATCTACTACTACTCTTTGTTGTCTATGTTTAAGAAGATCATTAACCCTTAGCATGCCACTCACGACTATAGCTCAATATGCAAACAGCTTGGATCCGGATGAGACGCTGAGTAACTCGGCGTCTCATCCGGATCCAAGCTGTTTGACACTCGGACAACATTTTCAGCAATTTTGAGCAACTTTGAAACTTGAAGCAGACGAGAAATATAGCAGACGACAATTTATTTGGCGGGCTAAGGGTTAAGACATTTCAACAAGTCTCCTCTTATGCCGTATCCCTCCATCTTCTTGTGAGGCTTTTTGAAAATAGAAGTATACATTGTCCACTTGATATTCATCATCCAAGTAATTAGCCCAGTCTTCAAGATCGGTTAAGTAATTGCAGAATAGGTATTTCTGTGCAGTGTCTTTCTTAGGCCAATTGGGAACGACTCCGGTTCCTAGCTAATTGGGAAAAAATTGCGCATTTTTAGTCAAATTGGTTTTTAGTCAAATTGGGAATCTTGCATGTGCCATATCAAACAGTCAATTACATGTATATAAATTCAAACTGAATTTGACTGCTAGCAATAAATTGTCCAATCTTCATTACGGGTATGGTCTGCATTAGCAGGATTTGCTTTAAAGATGCTTCAAACAAACTCTGTTCAATCTAAACTCTTCAAATTGGGAATTTTATTACTAAAGATTGGGAAAAAAGGTTAGTTTTGGAAATTGGGAATGACTCCGTTTATATGTACCAGTTATAAAAGGAGGAAAAACACTGCTGTGCTTTCTAAAACTAAACTGGCAATCATTTAATAAGTCATGTTTTTCTAGATGCTCAAATAAGGATTCCTTTATTATCTTTTCTAATAGTTTAAAAATTATAGAAGTTAAAGACACTGGCCTGTAATTCCACAGGTTGGATTTGTCTCCCTTTTTGAAAATACTTTTGACATTGGCCTTATTTCTAGTGTTACATCCCACACACTGACCTTTCTGTGTACTATAAATAGCATAGCATACATGTAGCGACGCGGCAAATGACATATGCTGTACCTAGCTTGTGCGCTAGGGAGTAGACTCTTTGGCTCAGAGGTTATGGTATTGGACTGTCACGCAAGCGCCCCGGGTTCAATCCCCGCCCGTGGATTCTCAATATCCATTGTAGATTTTTCTGCTATACTTCGTTACGGGAGTTTCTCGTAAGATGGGGGCTCGTCCGAAATGGACTTTACGATGCCGAAATAGCTTCTAATATGCCGAATTGCCGTAAGTGGCGAAGTGGCTTAGTACGTCATCATAAATGATGACTTCGTTAAGAGGGGGTGTGTTACATCCCACACTGACCTTTCTGTGTACTATAAATAGCATAGCATACATGTAGCGACGCAGAAAATGACATATGCGGTACCTAGCTTGTGCGCTAGGGAGTAGACTCTTTGGCTCAGAGGTTATGGTATTGGACTGTCACGCAAGCGCCTTGGGTTCAATCCCTGCCCGGGGATTCTCAATATCCATTGTGGATTTTTCTGCTATGCTTCATTATGGGAGTATCTCGTAAGACTAGTCTCTAGGTACAGTAACGTTCCACTTTCCACAGACATTTTATCTCTAGGCACGCTAGCAGTGGATATACCTGCCATAATGATTATATCTGCAAACAGATTGGATCCAGATGGGACTCGGTGTCTCATCAGGATCCAAATGTTTGCCATTATGACATTGAATTTAAAAGAAAATTTGAAAATTCTAATTTTAGAACGATAGCAGACAACAAATTGTTGCAGACGACAAAAAAATACCCTGCATGCAAAGAGTTAAATAATTCACTCAACAGTTTATACAGTCCATCCGCACATTCTTTCCAAAAGAATGGGTGGCAATTGCCTGGGTCACATACCATAATCCAAAACATATGATGATTTCAGATCTAGATCTACACACAACCATGTAAATGTGGGCTCTTTGACTAGCTTCATCTGCTTTTTTTTCTTTTATTTTCAGTCTTCAATATTCAAAAGGCTCATCAATATTTCAGAGCACCAGATAAGGGTAGTTTTTCAAATACTAAAATCTTTATTTCTGAATTAAACCCTATGGTGTTACCACTCATTAGAATCGTCTCATCGGGACGATTCTAATGAGTAGTAACACCATAGGATTTGGTTCTAATAAGTGAGAAAATGATGGATTTGTTGAAATAACTATACTGAAAAACATAAGTAACGCATAATGTGTTATACTTATGTATCGGTTGTATTGGAGTACAACCAAGATTATCGATACACCGTGTGTTGATAAAATTGACCCACAATTGTCCAACAAAAACTTGTGCATATCCTGCGTGGTAATTGGATTCTACACCGACATATTTGAAAACCCTGACGTAAGCCTTCTGACCTACTTCCGGTTAAACAAATTCAAAAGCACTAAACTGGTTGAAATGTGTAGTACGCTTACGTACTTTAAACATCGAACTCTGAAAATATAACATGGTCCTTTCCCCCCTTGACAAAACGACCCAGCTACAAAGTTTCAGCTATAGTCCGTATTTAATTAATCTGCAAACCTTGCTGTTTGAATGAAAATTGACTATATGCAATGGGATGGATTGCAAATAAAGTATTATTTAAAGTTAAGAATTGTAACTGTACAGTACACTGTAACACAGTACATACACAAAAAGACACACACTCTAGTTATTTTCTTTAAACTTTATTTACATAAAAAAAAAAATACATGAGTAATCTAGCACAGAATGAGATACAGAATGAAAGTTCAACAAAGTAATGTTTATCTTATAACTTTGATCAAAATGATGTGAAACATCAATTTGTAGATAATCGTATTGAAAAAGCAAGTTGGAACCTGGTTTTGCAAGTAGAAAATATAGGCACTTGCAAAAAAATGCAAGTGGGAAAAAATCTAAAGTTCAAGCCCTGGTCGGGGAAGTATGTCACAGTGTGTAGGTTTATCATCACTTGTACGGCCTTGCTGTACAAGCCCGCATGATTGCGAACCTGGCGACCCGGGTTCAAACCCGGGTTGGAGCGAGTGTTTCTTTATAAGAACACCCGGCTACATTTAAATTCATTGGACTATCGCCATTTGGCTCCAAAACTGGCTCCAGAAATAAATAAAAAATTGGCACAAACTTTTCTTATTTAGCGAAGGCAGTTGCTAGACGTCCGGAACTGGACGCAGGGGTGTAAAAAAATCAGAATTGTTACTGGCCCTGCTGGGTGATAATGACATTTTGCTCATTAGTTTCTGTTGTAAATTATCAGAAAATCTGCTCGCCCTGACAAAATGTTAGTTTTTTTGTTACTCGCCATGGCGAGTAGAATTTTACACCCCTGGCCCTGGGGACGGCTATTTGTGTCTTCATAGAAGCACAGTACCGGTAGTAGTAGTTCTTATTCACTTGTGTCTTTGTTTCTGAGTGTGTTACTCTCTTGGCACTGTTTCTGAGGCATGCCGCCGCCAACGCCATCTGTTGTGAACGCAGACTCAGTATCTAGCTTCCGCATGAAACTCAGAAATTTGGACTGATTTGCTATGCGCACTCTCCCCGTCGTGTGAAAGCCATTTTTGGTGTCTACGACGTATACATTCAGATTCAGATCCTAAATATTAGGAAATCCAGCACATCTACGTGACGTCATCGTCACGGTTCTCAAGACATTGGAGGGATCTACTACAACAACAACAACAGCTGGCGCAAGAAAAAAAATGTCCAGGGCTAGACCTGCATATCCCACCTATCTTCGATTCGGAAAAAAAGTATTTCATTACTTGGAGGTCCAGATTTTAATTTGTGGAAATAATTTCTCAATTCACATCGCTTTACTTACATGAATAAAACGATCGATGTGGATACCTTCGCAATTGCGCCGCCAGTAGAGAAAGACAACAATCTCTTTAACGAGTTCTTTTTCCTCCATGACTGGTCAACTATTGGATGACTTGTACGTCCAACAGCAATCGGCGAAACTCTTTCTTGCTGGTTCATTATTCATCTATCTGTTTATAGCAAAATATCAGGAATTATCCGATAATAGTGCTGGAAAGCGCACGGTTCATAGGTAAGGTAATATTTCGGAATCACCGCTAACGTGATAATTGAAATTTTGTAAGAAATACGATGCAATTTTTTTATGACGAAATAGCGAAAACATTATTTCACAAAACATCTTTCCCCATGCAGGAGGCACGCGAATCAAACACACCAGAAGGTTTATTATTACTGAGCGAGTTTTAAAATGTTCTAATGTTGGTATACTGTGACTTTATTATCTTTTTTCAGTTTCTATATATAGAACATTACATTGTTGGTAATTATAAAAACTCTCTGATCTCTCTTTCATCTGTCTATATGTCTTCCTGTCGGTCTCTGCCCCTCTGTCTGTCTCCCTCTGTCTGTCTCTCTCAATGCCTCTATCCATCTGTCCCTCTCTCTCTGTCACTCCGTCAATCTCTGTTTCTCTCTATCTCTGTCCCTCTCTCTGCCTCTGTGTGTGTCTCTCTCCCTCTGTCTATCTAGCTGTCTGTCCCCCTCTCACTGTCTCTCTCCATGTCTCTCTCTCTGTCTGTATGTGTCTCCTCTATCTCTCTCTTTCGCTCTCTCTCTCTCTCTCTCTCTGTATGTCTGTCTGTCTGTGTGCATGTACGGTGTATGTTTGTATGTCTGTATGTATGTATGTATGTATGTATGTGTAGCCGGGTGTTCTTATAAAGAAACACTCGCTCTGACCCGGATTTGAACCCGGGTCGCCAGGTTCGCAGTCATGCACTCTACCACGTCTCCATAAAAGCGTGCTTGTACAGCAAGGCCGTACAAGTTATGATAAACCTACACACTGTGACTAATGTATGTCTCTGTCTGTCTGTCTGTCTCTCTCTATATATGTCTCTCTATAAGTTTCTCTCTCTCTGTCTCTCTCTGTATGTGTATGTGTATATGTCTGTCTGTCTAGCTGTCTGCCCGTGTGTATGTTTGTATGTCTGTCTGTCTCTGTCTCTGTCTGTCTCAGTATGTCTGTCTCTCTGTATCTGCATTTGTGTGTCTTTCTCTTTAGATGTCTCTCTGTCTCTCTGTCTATCTTTCTCTTTCTTTCTCTCTGTATCTCCCTATCTGTCTTTCTCTCTGTATGTCTCTTTACATGTCTGTCTGCCTATAAGTGTGTCTCTATTTGTCTGTCACTGTCTCTCGCTGTGTCACTTTCTCTGTATCTCTGTCACTCTGTTTGTGTCTCTCTTTCTGTCTGTCTCTGTCTGTATATATATATATATATCTCTCTCTCTCCGCCTGTCTGTCTCTGTTTCTCTTTCTTTATGCCCCCCTCTCTCTCTCTCTGACTATGTCTGTTTCTATCTCTCTGTATTTGTCTGCCTGTCTGTCTGTCTTTCTCTCTCTCACTCTCTGCATGTATCTGTCGGTCTATTTCTGTCAATATGTCTTTGTGTGTGTGTGTGTGTGTGTGTGTGTCTCTCTCTCTCTCTCTCTCTCTCTCTCTCTCTCTCTCTCTCTCTCTCTTTCTCTTTCTCTTTCTCTTTCTCTTTTTGTACGTGTGTGTGTCTCTTTGCCTGTCTGTCTCATTATCTCTCTTTGAATATGTAATGGCTGTCTTTTTCTCTCACTTCCTGTTTCTGTCTGTATATATTTCTCTCTGCCTCTATCTCACTCTGTGTGTGCCTGTCTCTGTCTGTCTATCTGTCTGTCTATGTCTGTCTGTCTGTCTGTCTGTCTCGGTCACACTCTGATAGGATGTCGTACGCGTACCCATACCTTTATCAAACGACACCCCTGCGGGTCACAGTAGTCAAAGAGGCAGGTTCAGGTCACTGTCTGGTAGGATGTAGTACTCGTACCCAGACCTTTATCAAACGGCATCCCCGTGGGTTACAGTAGTCAAAGAGGCAGGTTCAAGTCACACTCTGATAGGATGTCGTACTCGTACACAAACCTTTATCAAACGGCATCCCTGCGGGCTACAGTAGTGAAAGAGGCAGGTTCAGGTCACACTCTGATAGGACGTCGTACTCGTACCCAGACCTTTATCAAACGGCATCCCTACGGGTTACATTTGTCAAAGAGGCAGGTTACGGTGGCACTCTGACAGGATGTCGTACTCGTACCCAGACCTTTAACAAACGGCATCCCTGTGGGTTACAGTAGTCAAAGAGGCAGGTTCAGATCACACTCTGATAGGATGTCACACTCGTACCCAGACCTTTATCAAACGGCACCCATGTGGGTTACACTAGTCAAAGAGGCAGGTTCAGGTCACACTCTGATATGATGTAGTACTCGTACCCAGGCCTTTATCAAACGGCATCCCTGCGGGTTACAGTAGTCAAAGAGGCAGGTTCAAGTCACACTCTGATAGGATGTCGTACTCGTACCAAGACCTTTATCAAACGACACCCCTGCGGGTCACAGTAGTCAAAGAGGCAGGTTCAGGTCACTCTCTGGTAGGATGTAGTACTCGTACCCAGACCTTTATCAAACGGCATCCCTGCGGGTTACAGTAGTCAAAGAGGCAGGTTCAGGTCACACTCTGACAGGATGTAGTACTCGTACCCAGACCTTTATCAAACGGCATCCCTGCGGGATACAGTAGTCAAAGAGGCAGGTTCAGGTCACACTCTGATAGGATGTAGTACTCGTACCCAGACCTTTATCAAACGGCATCCCTGCGGGCTACAGTAGTCAAAGAGGCAGGTTCAGGTCAAACTCTGACATGATGTCATACTCGTACCCAGACCTTTATCAAACGGCATCCCTGTGGGTTACAGTAGTCAAAGAGGCAGGTTCAGGTCATACTCTGACAGGATGTCATACTTGTTCCCAGACCTTTATCAAACGGCATCCCTGTGGGTAACAGTAGTCAAAGAGGCAAGTTCAGGTCGCACTCTGACAGGATGTCATACTCGTTCCCAGAACTTTATCCAACGGCATCCCTGTGGGTTACAGTAGTCAAAGAGGCAGGTTCAGGTCGCACTCTGACATGATGTCGTACTCGTACCCAGACCTTTATCAAACGGCATCCCTGTGGGTTACAGTAGTCAAAGAGGCAGGTTCGTGTCACACTCTGATAGGATGTCGTACTCGTACACAGACCTTTATCAAACAGCACCCATGTGGGTTACACTAGTCAAAGAGGCAGGTTCAGGTCACACTCTGATAGGATGTCGTACTCGTACCCAGACCTTTATCAAACGGCATCCCCGTGGGTTACAGTAGTCAAAGAGGCAGGTTCAAGTCACACTCTGATGGGATGTCGTACTCGTACCCAGACCTTTATCAAACGGCATTCCTGTGGGTTACAGTAGTCAAAGAGGCAGGTTCAGATCACACTCTGATAGGATGTCACACTCGTACCCAGACCTTTATCAAACGGCACCCATGTGGGTTACACTAGTCAAAGAGACAGGTTCAGGTCACACTCTGATATGATGTAGTACTCGTACCCAGGCCTTTATCAAACGGCATCCCTGCGGGTTACAGTAGTCAAAGAGGCAGGTTCAAGTCACACTCTGATAGGATGTCGTACTCGTACCAAGACCTTTATCAAACGACACCCCTGCGGGTCACAGTAGTCAAAGAGGCAGGTTCAGGTCACTCTCTGGTAGGATGTAGTACTCGTACCCAGACCTTTATCAAACGGCATCCCTGCAGGTTACAGTAGTCAAAGAGGCAGGTTCAGGTCACACTCTGACAGGATGTAGTACTCGTACCCAGACCTTTATCAAACGGCATCCCTGCGGGCTACAGTAGTCAAAGAGGCAGGTTCAGGTCACACTCTGATAGGATGTAGTACTCGTACCCAGACCTTTATCAAACGGCATCCCTGCGGGCTACAGTAGTCAAAGAGGCAGGTTCAGGTCAAACTCTGACATGATGTCATACTCGTACCCAGACCTTTATCAAACGGCATCCCTGTGGGTTACAGTAGTCAAAGAGGCAGGTTCAGGTCATACTCTGACAGGATGTCATACTTGTTCCCAGACCTTTATCAAACGGCATCCCTGTGGGTAACAGTAGTCAAAGAGGCAAGTTCAGGTCGCACTCTGACAGGATGTCATACTCGTTCCCAGACCTTTATCCAACGGCATCCCTGTGGGTTACAGTAGTCAAAGAGGCAGGTTCAGGTCGCACTCTGACATGATGTCGTACTCGTACCCAGACCTTTATCAAACGGCATCCCTGTGGGTTACAGTAGTCAAAGAGGCAGGTTCGTGTCACACTCTGATAGGATGTCGTACTCGTACACAGACCTTTATCAAACAGCACCCATGTGGGTTACACTAGTCAAAGAGGCAGGTTCAGGTCACACTCTGATAGGATGTCGTACTCGTACCCAGACCTTTATCAAACGGCACCCATGTGGGTTACAGTAGTCAAAGAGGCAGGTTCAAGTCACACTCTGATGGGATGTCGTACTCGTACCCAGACCTTTATCAAACGGCATTCCTGTGGGTTACAGTAGTCAAAGAGGCAGGTTCAGGTCGCACTCTGACATGATGTCGTACTCGTACCCAGACCTTTATCAAACGGCATCCCTGTGGGTTACAGCAGTCAAAGAGGCAGGTTCAGGTCACACTCTGACAGGATGTCGTACTCGTTCCCAGGCCTTTATCAAACGGCATCCCTGCGGGTTACAGTAGTCAAAGAGGCAGGTTCAAGTCACACTCTGATAGGATGTAGTACTCGTACACAGACCTTTATCAAACGGCATCCCTGTGGGTTACAGTAGTCAAAGAGGCAGGTTCAAGTCACACTCTGATAGGATGTCATACTCGTACCCAGACCTTTATCAAACGGCATCCCTGCGGGTTACAGTAGTCAAAGAGGCAGGTTCAGGTCGCACTCTGATAGGATGTCATACTCGTTCCCAGACCTTTATCAAACGGTATCCCTGCGGGTTACAGTAGTCAAACAGGCAGGTACAGGTCGCACTCTGACAGGATGTCATACTCGTTCCCAGACCTTTATCAAACGGCATCCCTGTGGGTTACAGTAGTCAAAGAGGCAGGTTCAGGTCGCACTCTGATAGGATGTCGTACTCGTTCCCTTTTATCAAACGGCATCCCTGCGGGTTACAGTAGTCAAAGAGGCAGGTTCAAGTCACACTCTAATAGGATGTAGTACTCGTACCCAGACTTTTATCAAACGGAATCCCTGTGGGTAACAGTAGTCAAAGAGACAGGTTCAGGTCGCACTCTGACATGATGTCGTACCCATACCTTTATCAAACGGCACCCCTGCGGGTTACAGTAGTCAAAGAGGCAGGTACAAGTCACACTCTGATAGGATGTCGTACTCGTTCACAGACCTTTATCAAACGGCATCCCTGCGGGCTACAGAAGTGAAAGAGGCAGGTTCAGGTCACACTCTGATAGGATGTAGTACTCGTACCCAGACCTTTATCAAACGGCATCCATGTGGGTTACAGTAGTCAAAGAGGCAGGTTCAGGTCACACTCTGACAGGATGTCATACTCGTTCCAAGACCTTTATCAAACGGCATCCCTGTGGGTAATAGTAGTCAAAGAGGCAGGTTCAGGTCGCACTCTGACAGGATGTCATACTCGTTCCCAGACCTTTATCAAACGGCATCCCTGTGGGTAACAGTAGTCAAAGAGGCAGGTTCAGGTCGCACTCTGACAGGATGACATACTCGTTCCCAGACCTTTATCAAACGGCATCCCTGTGGGTTACAGTAGTCAAAGAGGCAGGTTCAGGTCGCACTCTGACATGATGTCGTACTCGTACCCAGACCTTTTTCAAACGGCATCCCTGTGGGTTACAGTAGTCAAAGAGGCAGGTTCGTGTCACACTCTGATAGGATGTCGTACTCGTACACAGACCTTTATCAAACGGCACCCATGTGGGTTACACTAGTCAAAGAGGCAGGTTCAGGTCACACTCTGATAGGATGTCGTACTCGTACCCAGACCTTTATCAAACGGCACCCACGTGGGTTACAGTAGTCAAAGAGGCAGGTTCAAGTCACACTCTGATAGGATGTCGTACTCGTACCCAGACCTTTATCAAACGGCATTCCTGTGGGTTACAGTAGTCAAAGAGACAGGTTCAGGTCGCACTCTGACATGATGTCGTACTCGTACCCAGACCTTTATCAAACGGCATCCCTGTGGGTTACAGCAGTCAAAGAGGCAGGTTCAGGTCACACTCTGACAGGATGTCGTACTCGTACCCAGACCTTTATCAAACGGCATCCCTGTGGGTTACAGTAGTCAAAGAGGCAGGTTCAAGTCACACTCTGATAGGATGTAGTACTCGTACCCAGACCTTTATCAAATGGCATCCCTGTGGGTTACAGTAGTCAAAGAGGCAGGTTCAAGTCACACTCTGATAGGATGTCATACTCGTACCCAGACCTTTATCAAACGGCATCCCTGCGGGTTACAGTAGTCAAAGAGGCAGGTTCAGGTCGCACTCTGATAGGATGTCATACTCGTTCCCAGACCTTTATCAAACGGTATCCCTGCGGGTTACAGTAGTCAAACAGGCAGGTACAGGTCGCACTCTGACAGGATGTCATACTCGTTCCCAGACCTTTATCAAACGGCATCCCTGTGGGTTACAGTAGTCAAAGAGACAGGTTCAGGTCGCACTCTGATAGGATGTCGTACTCGTACCCAGACCTTTATCAAACGGCATCCCTGTGGGTTACAGTAGTCAAAGAGGCAGGTTCAGATCACACTCTGACAGGATGTCACACTCGTTCCCAGACCTTTATCAAACGGCATCCCTGCGGGTTACAGTAGTCAAAGAGGCAGGTTCAAGTCACACTCTGATAGGATGTAGTACTCGTACCCAGACTTTTATCAAACGGAATCCCTGTGGGTAACAGTAGTCAAAGAGGCAAGTTCAGGTCGCACTCTGACATGATGTCGTACCCAGACCTTTATCAAACGGCACCCCTGCGGGTTACAGTAGTCAAAGAGGCAGGTACAAGTCACACTCTGATAGGATGTCGTACTCGTACACAGACCTTTATCAAACGGCATCCCTGCGGGCTACAGTAGTGAAAGAGGCAGGTTCAGGTCACACTCTGATAGGATGTAGTACTCGTTCCCAGACCTTTATCAAACGGCATCCCTGTGGGTTACAGTAGTCAAAGAGGCAGGTTCAGGTCGCACTCTGCCAGGATGTCATACTCGTTCCCAGACCTTTATCAAACGGCATCCCTGCGGGCTACAGTAGTCAAAGAGGCAGGTACAAGTCACACTCTGATAGGATGTCGTACTCGTACCCAGACCTTTATCAAACGGCACCAATGTGGGTTACACTAGTCAAAGAGGCAGGTTCAGGTCACACTCTGATAGGATGTAGTACTCGTACCCAGACCTTTATCAAACGACATCCCTGCGGGTCACAGTAGTCAAAGAGGCAGGTACAAGTCACACTCTGATAGGATGTCGTACTCGTACACAGACCTTTATCAAACGGCATCCCTGCGGGCTACAGTAGTCAAAGAGGCAGGTTCAAGTCACTCTCTGACATGATGTCGTACTCGTACCCAGACCTTTATCAAACGGCATCCCTGCGGGCTACAGTAGTCAAAGAGGCAGGTTCAAGTCACACTCTGACATGATGTCGTACTCGTTGTTTAACACTTTCATTCCTAAATATCTCTTGTGGGTGTTATACCCAAAAGGGGTATTTAATGTTGAAAGGGTTACTTGCTATTATAATGTTGGACTCTTGGAACTAGTACAGGCATTTTGAACTAGTCTACTGTTGCATTTCTGATATGACAACAAACACGACTGAAACTATCAAAAAATGCAAATCTATAGGAGCCTTCTTATCAGAGTCCACACTTAAGGACATCATCCCTTCAGGAAATGGTACCCAAGCAGTGCTCCAGTTAAGAGGGGTAAACTGAACAACTCCGAGATATTTTTACTCATTTCAACACCAAATCCTATGGTGTAACTACTCATTAGAGGCGATTCTAATAAAAAGTAACACCACAGACTTTAATGCAGAAATAAAGATTTCAGCTTTTAGCTCACTAGAGCCAAAGGCTCCAGTCCTACGAAACGTTGTACAACAAAAGCGATCGTAAGTCAAAACTTTAAAGTACATATACCGGTAATTTCTGATTTCTCCATGTAATCCTGTCTTTTGACATCTCTTTGGAATCGTATTTACCATCTACAAGACGATTGCGAAGAGATGTCACAAAACAAGATAGACGGGCCCCAGGTGAGCTATTGTTATGGTATGTGCCTGTCGTCGCCCGTCGTGCGTTACGTGCGTTGTCCACTATTGCTTCAAATGACATCTTCTCCTATGCCACTTGACAAATCAACCAAACTTTACAGATGAATGGTCCTTGGTCTAAATTATTTCAAATTTGTTCAAAGAATAAAAAACAATGCAGAAGTCTGGTTGCCATGGCAAACGAAGCATAAAAAATAAGGAAATCTTAAAAATATATTCTTGTAAAAAACTACAAGGATCAGGGCTTATATACTTGGCGCATAGTACCATCTACAGGGTCTCAACCAATATTGTTAAAATTATGCCTATGGGTTCAAACTGGCCCGCCCCGGGAGTCACAGTTTTACATAGAGGTATATGATGAAGTTTTCAAACATCTTCTCCTCTGATACTAATATGACCAGAGTTTTGATAGTTTGCATGGGGATACTTCTAGATGTCCTTTACCAATAGTGTTGAAATAGTTCCAGTATGCTGCATATCTAGATCACAGGAGCTAAAATTATAGTCTTAAATGAAAAATGAAAAGTTGGAATCATTTGATTTCGGAATCATTGATTTCAGTGCATTTACAGTTGAAAGTTGAATTCCGCTTAAGCTGGTGCTAGGGGCGTGAACACTGTTGCATATTTCAGTATTGTTCATGAACAAACTCAATTAAACCGAGTCTGCAATTTTCAGTGTTTGCTTTGTTTTCTGTGCTTTCAAAGGATCTCCCCTTATTCAGATTTACAAAATCGCATTTTTTTTTTCAACATTTAGAATTCTGATGGTTATCAAACTTTTCCAGTGTGTAACTAATAGTTTATATGGGCCATTTTAAAAATATGTACATAATTCAGTGATACCTATTTTCACAAACCTGTATGTCCATTTCCCAAAGATTTATGTTTTCATCTTATCAGTGTTAGCTTATCCAGTAAAACCAGCAAATGGTACATGTTATACACACCTTAATGTAAATGGATATAACATTGAAATAGCTAAAAAAAACACTATATTATGTTGTGACTTGGCCATATGTTTATGTTGTGCCAGAAAATAAAGTCAGTTCTATGCAGTTTAAATACTGCTAAATGCACCAATATGATGTTTCCTGTTATGCGTTTATGCTAAAATCATTATTTGATCTTCATCTGCGATAAAAGTACTGAAATGAAACTTTCGAAATATGTAACTCAGCGCCGTGTCCATGGTGTTACCATATGATCTATAGGAGGTGTAATAATTATGATTATGTCAAAAATATGTTTTAGCAGTCTCTCCTTATGACACCACTTCTAGTGATGTCAAAATAATCGTGACCATGAGACGGAGTTTTAAATTTTGGAAAATATGTATAAAAATGTATGTATGAAAAAGATAATATATTTGTTCTATGTCTATGTTGTTACTGTATTTTCGAAGATGTTTTGGCGACTTATGGCTGTTGTAAATGCAATAACTGTAAAATCACAGTGTGCTGTTGTTTTCTTCAAATACAAGTGCTGCTAGGGATCAATAATTTTATGAAATAATTCTAATTTAAATGGAATATATCCTTTGTGTTACTGTCCTTTGTGTAACCGCTCAAAACGTAACAGCATGAACATGCTTTGTCCCTTCATGGACATCTAAAGATGTTTTATTGATTTATTCTTCGGAAACACATGAAGAATTTTAAACTTGGATTTGATAAGTAGAAATCTTAAATTTGTTTCACTATACATGTATTAAGATTAACAAAAAGTGTAGTGCTATTCTTCGTGGCAGTGACACGCAAAATGGTAACACAAATGACATGATCTGATGACACACATATTTGTAACACAAACGACATGATCTGGTAACACAAGAGACAAACTTACACAAAAAGTATATTCATATACACAAATATATGCTTTAGTTAATGATCCAAATAGGGGAAATATAAATTAGCGCTCTATGTATTTAAATACGCATAAGTTGAATGCTGGAAAATATATGAATTCCTTGTGTGTAAGAATATGCAATTCTGTGTAACACAAATGGCTATATTGCAGTTATGCAATGGACAATCAATTGATATAGTATCTCGAATGACATTAAACCTTATAGCATTGCCTTAAGTATGACAACACGATTCACAGATATAACCTAAGATAAGATAAGATCAATTTTATTTTAAGTCGGCAAGACATACAAAAGACAACATAAGCCATAAAGACTTTTGAACCGACTATATACTTCATTGTTAATAGTGCATTGTATTAAATGTAACTTCGATATATTATTCAATCATTTCATTTCATAGAACAGTAACACAAATGACACGTGGTTACACATAGGACAGCCACATTGTCTACAATTAACAAGTCCCTCCGTGGATATTAATTAACTGTAGTATAATGATGAGTAAAATAGAGCTGTTATGTTTTATAATAGTTAACTGTGTAATTTTGACAAAAGTATGTCTCAAGAAATTGTTTCCTCAGTTTTGCCTTATAATGCCCATGTAGTTATATTTTAGGTCATTTGTGTTACTTACAAAGAAACCGTACCATAATATCCGAGGGACTCGTCATAGTTATGTGCAAATTTAATCTTGTGACTGAACAATTATGTCTATAATTGATACCTCAGTAGTCATTCAGCTTAGTTAATTTATATAAAAAAAGTTTAAAAAACAAAACGGTTTTGGTCTGAATAAATACGAAAGACTCAAGCAGGAAACGCAACACAAACAATACACCCACCTCTAAAGCAGAACACACACACAGTCATACCATAACAAAAACACACACACACACACACACACGCACACGCACAATCCCATTCTTTCATCTACACACTAAATAGAAAACAACACGCAAGACAAACATAAAGCAAAGTGAACATAGGAGCCCGCCTTGGTACGGTCAGTAGCAATCAATAATTAATAATAAATTAAAGTCCGTTTTGTTACTTTGCTGTCCATTGTGTTACATTGATGATGTCCATGGTGTTACCACAACATATTGAACTGCATTTCTTTGGTGTATGGTAACTTATTTGCAAGATTGTAATTACAGCTTTCCTTATACTTCATTGTATCTGGAACGGGAAATACTAACTTGAATCACAGAATTATACACTGATTATAATTATCATGGAGGAATTATACCCTGGAGAAGTATCCGGCCGGCTCGCGATTTATCGTGTCGTCCAAAATCGGTCAATCAGCGGCGCTCGCTGGCGGCTAGAAAACAACGTTTTTCCGAAAGTTTGGTGTTCATAGAAATGCTTTTAATGTCATCTTTTCGTTATAAATTTTAATACAGATGTTTTATTAGACAATAATCTTACGCGTAGTACAAAATTTGAGGCGATAGCTTATAAATTGTTAGTTTAGTGAGGTTTTGAAAATGAGAGAAAAACGTATTTTTTCGTTTACCTACGAAGTTTGGTGTTAATAGAAATGCTTTTAATGTCATCTTTTCGTTATAAATTTTAATACGGATGTTTTATTAGACCATGATCTTACGCGTAGTACAACATTTGAGGCGATAGCTTATAAATTGTTAGTTTAGTGAGGTTTTGAAAATGAGAGAAAAACGTATTTTTTCGTTTACCTACGAATTTTGTGTGTGTCTATATTTCTCTGCCACTGTCTGTTTGCCTCTTGTCTGTCTCTCTGTCTGTCTGTTTTTCTCTTATCTCTGTCTGTCAGTCTCTCGCTTCTTCTTTTCTGTCTCCATCTTTCTGTATGAATGCCTGTCTGTCTGTCTCTCTCTCTGATGATCCTCATGCGGAGAAAAGGTAAAATGTGTCATAAAGAGCTTAATTTGAAAAAGGGGTAAACTATATTCAATAGTATTCAATAATGAGAGGGTTAATCCAGTCATCAACCAAACCAGGTGCATTGATGTTGGGTTTTTTGTTGTTGTTTTTTTTCAATTCAATTCTATTATCTTTTTTGTGATTTGTATAATATATAGAAATCATGCGGTTACAGAAGTCAAAAACACATGTTCAAGTTACACGCACGGGTAGCATTGATCTTTTTTATTAAAGAGGAAACCCCCTGGTGTCCAGTTCCCTAACATGCACTTCATAGATAATCGGCATGTTCAAGAAGTATGGACTTCATGCTGGGAGGTTTTATGACGCTTATACATGGCCTGCTAATTGTGTACGGTTACGTAATGTGTCACATTCCTTTGTGATGTGTAATATGGTAGACATGTAGTTTACAGATGAATAGCCCTACTAGTTCATTATTTAACCACATTTACTTGATGATTTTATTCTTAAATAAACGTCTATTATCTTAATTTAATTGATTGATGTGTATTAAGTAAAGTAGCAAGTTTTTTCACACTTTTGTTTTTATCGCTCGAAATTGTCGGCTGCATTTTTTAATTTTTTTTAGATTTGTACATTTTGTAAGTAAATAAAGCTAAAGACGAGTGTCAAACATTCTGGATCCAGATCAGACGCCGTGTTACGCGGCATCTGATCTTGATCCAAGTTGTTTGCAAAAAAAAAGTAAAGGCGCGATCAGCAGGCAAAAAGTTAAGCAGTCACTAAAATAGATTGCTTAAGGCATTGACTGCTTTATAATTTACTCCGTTATATAAGACATAAGTAAAGCAGAAAGAAACGGAGATCTCGTGTTATCGTGTTTGCAATTAATTTCTGAAGATAATGCAAGCTGTAACCTCTTTCATAGAAATGGGACGGATGATATGTATATTTTAGTCTGGATGTAAAACTAACCCTAAATTCCTTTTTTTTTGAAGTAATATGTTAATGATTCTAATTTTCCTTTCAATAATAATAATGATCACATACGACATAATAATACAGTTACAACTTTGGCCGTTTGATTATGGCCGTTTGACGCGCACTCCTTTCAAATGTCTCTTTACATACAAAATGGATTTTTTTTTTGCCTCCAAGGAAATATTTCCTCCATATAGAACATTGTAACAATGCATGAACACATTTTTAGAAGTTTAGAAGTTTGCTTAAGTTTTTATACGGAAGGAATTCTTTTCTTACGCGAGTTGGTCTAGTCATTTCATTAACCAGCAACCTTTGTAGGTCATCATTACTTTTTTCGCTTCAAGAAAACCCCTGGTATTTTTACAACCGAAAGATAAGTGTCACGGCTTTATATCAAGACCTTTTTTAATATATATATATATATATATATCGGACGAAAATTATGGATTAAATTCAAGTTTTTGAAACGGGACGTTGTATTTATTTCGCGATTGCCTGCTCTCGTTTATCGACTATTTCATTTGGCAATCGCTCTTTAACTCGCCATAAAAATTGTTGATTTCAAAAATAAACACTGGCATTTTCTACAACTGAAAGAAAAATATCTTAGCTGTCCTTTAAGAGCATTGTTATGGAAATCGGCCTAAAATTGAGGATTTTATGAAAGGTTTTGTAACAGGGCGTGATATATTTTTGAGGATTTATAGTCAAACGCCCCCAAGTCAAAACGCCTCCATTTTGGTCAAAACGCCCCCATAGCCTGGTCAAAACGCCCCCATTTTTTTTCAAAACGCCCCCATTTTTATTTATATTATTAACCTATACACATCGGTTTTTTTTAGACCGTATATGGCCGTATATGTGTGTTCATGCAAATGAATAATTTAAAAGAAGAAGAAGAAGTAGAAGAAAATATTTTAACGTACAAGGCAAAATTGAACCTAAAACATATGTGAGTTATAAATAATATAACAAAGAAATTTTCCCCCCAACATTTTTCCATTTTTACTATTTCCGTCTTTTGGATCTTTTCAAACATCATCATAATTATATAACATTGCTTGATAATCATGTTGATCACTTATATTGTGTATGTGTGAACTGTATCAACCTCTTGTTTCGTACTTTGTATGATTTAAATCACACCTTTAATGCATTAAACCAATTAATGTAATCGTTAGTCAATCAGAACAGAACAGAATCACAGGCGGCACATATAAGTTAATGCGTTAACAGGCGTTTCAAAGGTGAAAGGAAACAATCTTAAAGCTAAATACACTTACCTGTATCGCAGGTCCTGTGCTGCCACAGATCACATGTATCACACTGAATTGATTGTTCGTCCAATTTCCACGTGTATCTGGCATTTAATGCACGGATGATAGTCCTCCATTTTTATTGTCACAAAACACAAATTTAATATTTAATGCTAGTCCATAACTCACATTATGGTGTTTTTGCTCAATTATACAAACTTCGCTTACAAATGATCAGGCTCTTCACTGTTTGTATAATCAAGACAATTGTACTCTTGAAATGTTTATGTTTTGATCATGGCGAGCATACTCTGATCTGGGTCTTTATTCCAGAGACAGTGTATACACTGTCTCTGTTTATTAAGATAGATAGATAGATTAGATAGATTTATTTCGGTAAAAAGTGTGCATAACATGGCAAAGCATAATTAAAGCAAAACATATAAGGGCCATGTAATGCGCACTAGAAACCAAGGATAACACAAAAAAGGAAAAACATTTTCCTTATTTCCATTGTGGTCCTTAAATTTCCATTGTGGTCCTTCTTTGAATAGGACAAAACTCTTGATAAATACACTCGTCGCTATTGCTCAATTGTCGTTAGTATTAACTATGTTTAGCCTCTGATCAGGGTTTTCACTGTTTGCATAGGACACGTGTACGCTTGATAGGTAATTGTAGTGTTCATGACGAGTATACTCGTCGCTGGGGCTCATTA
This sequence comes from Gari tellinella, assembly GCA_922989275.2. Taxonomy (NCBI): domain Eukaryota; kingdom Metazoa; phylum Mollusca; class Bivalvia; order Cardiida; family Psammobiidae; genus Gari; species Gari tellinella. Next base: position 6,105,619 of record OV277870.1, on the reverse strand, counting down.
TAAGGTTTCGTTTCTTTGTAATATGTTATACTCTCACTCAAATGGACCCTTTCGCACACACCAAACACATAATTTAACAACACAACATGCATTTACATCTACGTTTATTGCAGTAAATACACCTCAATCAATTTTAATACAATAAATTTCTAATCCATTTTTCGGCCACCGTCTATGGCCGACAAACGGAATCACCTGAAAGAGAAGTGAAAAAAACGCAAGTATTAAAAATTATATAAAATCGAACAAAAATCGAACAAAAATTCATACAATTCATACTGATACATTTATATATATATATTTACATAATGTTTTATACAAATATATATATAAAAACATTACATATTATATATATGAAGAAAAAAATGGGGGCGTTTTGACCAGGCTATGGGGGCGTTTTGACCAATTATGGGGGCGTTTTGACCAATTTGGGGGCGTTTTGACTTGGGGGCGTTTTGACCTGCAACCATTTTTTGAGCGAGCGCTTGCTCCCTTTTATCGGCAAATTCATTTGGTAACCGCTCTTTAACTCGCCATAAAAATGATCAATGTAAAAATTAGATTATGTTATTTTCACAAGTGAAAGATAAATATCTTAGCCTTCTTTTAAGATCATTATAATGAAAATCGGGTAAAAATTAAGGATTTTATGTAACTTAAACTAACAGTAGGTAACCATTCAACACGATAAAAAACGCGATAGCCCGCTATCGGCGTACCGGTGCAGTTGAATTATCGATCGATTAAGCGTTATTGCGCATACAGGTATTGGACGACACCATTTTCGGGAAAATGCAGATTTGTGTATATGATTCTTCTCCAGGGTATAATTCCTCCATGTAATTATGAGGCAGGTATTGCAACCGGACCCGAGAAGATCGACAGAGCTGGTGATAGAGGCCCCCCAAGGCCTTCTACCAGAAGAAGTTCTAAGGTATTTTAAGGTATAATCTCGCAAAATTCAACCGCCGCGAGAGCTCTGATGCTCGCCTATTCAACTTTGCTTAGTTGCTATTCCGTTTTGTATAATTCCGTGCTTGAATGTTTGATATTAAAATTATTAATGAAATAAAATATCATAGTTTTGTCTGTACTGCAGTGGTTGATATAGATCTAACAAAAGTGTACATGCAATAGATTGGGATCGAATAAAGATAAGCAAACTTAATACATGGTGTGGATCATACATACCAGGAACGTAGATTATATCTATATACGTTCCTGTACATACTGAGACTATATGTAAGGTACAAGGTCTGGTGTATATTAAATTTTATTTTTGTAAAAATTATTTATTTTCATAGGTAACACAATGGATAAACAACAAAACATTTATTTAGTAAAACCAAATAGTTTTCTGAGTTATGTATGATGTTGTTTGCAGTTGTTCGTGTATCTTGAAAGCTGAAAAAAGCTTATAAAGGACAGACAATGTTACTATGTAGATCTACTTCTCTATACTTCTACTTCTTTACGAAACACTGTGTACATTTTTAATTTTTGCAAATTCCACCCATGAAATATGTACATATTTTGGAAATTGCCTATATACCTTATACGTACCAGAATTTTCCACTTTAAATTATTTTTATGCTTATAGTGAAACTCCAAACATTTTTCGGTTCGGCAAATTTAGGTCCGGGTAGTGGCTTTTATACCCCTTCACATAAGATATCTATGGTCACACCGGCTTTTTTTCTACATCCGGGAAAGAATTGAGTGCATTGTGGGTTCTCAGCAAGGTGCCCGTCCCCGCCTCGAGGTGAAACAAGAAGTCAAATTATTATAAAATTTGTTTACAATTGATTACAGTACGGTTTTATCATGTTGATAGTTTAAACATGTGTTGTGAACATTCATTTATAGTTAGATGACGAAATAGGCATTGTCCCTTACCAGGACAAGAGTCTCGCAGACACGGTGTTCATCTTCCAAGGTAGGCATAAACGGCGGAAGTGAAAATAAACTACAGACGACATCTTCGTAGTTGGCTGTTTTTTTTTTAGCTCACCTGAGCCGAAGGCTAGGCTCAGGTGAGCTGTTGTGATCGCCCGCTGTCCGTCCGTTCAAATTTACTTCAAGCGACATCTCCTCTGAAACCGTGAGTCTGAGGGGAAAACTAAAATGCTCACCGTGTTCCTTGGATGCTTCTCTACAGAAATTGTTAAAATGAAACTTTCAAGTGGACTACTTATTGTAATTTATTTAAAAAAGTGAAAAACTTTAAACAATCTTCTTGTAAAAAACTGCTAGGCCCACAGCTTTGATATTTGTTTTTTAGTAGGTAGTGACTAGGGGTACGTGACCGTACCTCAAATATTTGAAAGGTAGTGACTAGGGGTACGTGACCGTACCTCTAATATTTGAAATTAGCGGTACGGTCACGTACCCCTAGCGAGTCCTGTGAGGGTTGACTAGGGGTACGTGAGTCATTTAAACTATGAAGCAACACATTATTCTGCCTGCAGATACGTTTTAAGTATGGTAATATTAATAATCTCTCATTTTTATCTTATTTTGGGGATATTTAATGGCGACAAAGAAAGAAATATTTTCCACCCAAACTTGTTTTCACGGCAGCGATGAGAATAGAAGTATTCCGCATATAGGGTATATTGTGTTAACAGATACGCCCGATATCTGAAATCCGTGACCAAATTTATTTTTTCTGATAAAGATTCAAATGTAACTTTAAATATATAATAGGCTTGTTCGAAATTACTACCGTTGTAGCTATCTAACTTAATTAGCATTGAATATATAGTGGTAGATCTAAGAATATAGAAACTAGCGAAACTTCGGCTCTCATCAGGTATCGATACATGCAAGTTTGCTGGTTATATAATGACAGACCTGTAACAAAATCAACTCGAAAACACGTTTGACAATGGTTTGAAATTAAACAGTGCAGTTATTCTAAACAAAGCTGGTATTGGATAATTATACCTGCTTGTAAAAATGTGTGTAGGTCCTTTAAATTCAAAGATATAGTTTTCGATGCCGTGAAAAAAATGCCGATTGGAAGTTTTTTGTAGATAAAGTTTCTTTACTTTTCTGCGTTAAACAGTCACATATAAGGTAGATATGAGATATTATTAATATTAGCATCGATATTAACGTATCTACAGACAGAATAAAGTGTTGCTGTATATAGTTTTTGACTCACGTACCCCTAGTCAACCCTCACAGGGCTCGCTAGGGGTACGTGACCGTACCGCTAATTTCAAATATTAGAGGTACGGTCACGTACCCCTAGTCACTACCTATTTGAAATTAGCAATAGCGGTACGGTCACGTACCCCTAGCGAGCCCTGTGAGGGTTGACTAGGGGTACGTGAGTCATTTAAACTATGTAGCAACATATTTATTTGCCTGCAGATACGTTTTATTGATGCTAATATTAATAATATCTCATTTCTACCTTATCTTGTGGATATTTAATGGAGAAAAACAAAGAAACTTCGACAAATATTCCCCACCCAACTTGTTCTCACCGGCAGCGATGAGAATAGATGTATTCCGCATGTATTGGGTTAATTATCGTCAGATACGCCCGATATCTGAAAATCCGTGACCAATGTTAAAGGGAAATGGAAAGCTGGTGATAAATATCTTTTAAATGAAAGATATTGAAAAAAAATCGCATTCTGCCTTTGAAATTTTGAAAAATAATAAAAAATGAAGTAGTTAGAGCCGTTTAAACTTTGTGATATATGACTGTGCAAGCGACCATGGGGGCCGCCATTTTGTTTACCTGTGTGACGTAACTAAGGCCTTCCGCGACCTTCCGGTTATAGCGAGTCTAACCGGGAATGCCGTAGAGTGCGCGGTATTTACATCAATAACATTAATAAACTGAAATACTGAGAAAAATTGGGCATGTGGAGGAAGGTAAAAACACTTTAGAACTTCAGTGTTACGAATTCGATCCTAAATTATCAGAGAATGTAATATTAGAAGACAGAGACTACGACGGGTCGGGCGAAGAGAAAGCGCATTCGCCGGACGAATTTGCGACTGCAATACTTGTGTATAAATGCCTACAAAGGAGGTTAATACTTGCTGAAGAACAAATGAAATGACGATTGGGTGTCTTGGTGACAATGAGTGCATAGCAGAACCATCAAAATTTCGAGCTATTAGTGCTTAATCCAGCCATACTTGAGGTAGCGTATATCAGGCAAATATCATAGGACACCGGAATCGGGCACGGATATCTTGATAATACACATGTATTTGCATACTGGTTGTGAATAAAGGCATCGAAGCCCTGTGACTTTTGAAAAAAGTTTCTCCGATATATTTAGTCTTAACTGTTAATATTTCCGTAAATATTAATCATAAACATCGGCTCCAGGATATCTTCGGTTTTTTACGGGGCTACGACTAAAATACGAGCAGATAAAGACGATAATACATGTGCCGATTTTTATAACATCCAGTCAGAGACGGTGTATAGCCATATGGCTATACACTGTCTCTGCATCCAGTACAAAACGGATGAGGTATTACGTTTTTATTTAATAAAATAAGGGGGATCAAATTATTTTTCTGGTCTGTTATGAATTTTCCGTGACGTTTAACATCGGTTCTGGTCCTCAATCGGACATACATTTTTAGAAAATAGACCATTTATTCTCGGTATCGCAACATCCGGGAACTTTCGTACATTCAGGTCTCAATCACAGAGTTTCTCAATATCTCATTTGGATCCAAACTGTTGCTGACCTTTAAGTACAGTCAGTTTTGATTCCGATCTGGGTCCTAACTGTTTGTCAGTCTCTCGTACGGATAAAAGTTTCTTCAATGAGCTTTTCAATACATTCAAACCTTAGTTTGGATTTTCAATCACAGAGTTTCTCAATATCTCAGTTGGATCCAAACTGTTGCTGAACTTTTTGCACAGTCAATGACATGACAAATGTGGAATATCAATTTATCATCTAGCAATTGAGACTGGCAATGTCTGATTAAGATCCAAACTGATTAATTGTCTGCTGAACAAAGTATTTGATATTCTGATCTGGGTCAAAACTGAACGTGACCCGAGTGCTCATTTATTGTATTAATGTCGTTTTTTACTTATCGTTATATATCTTGAGCTTATATAAAGATCTATGAAAATCATAATCGAAACAGATTCAGGACATATTTCAGCAGGCGGCTTTGATCTAGATCGCATTTTATGCTGACATTCATCATCAACCACTAAGCAATTAAGCTGCCTTGCAAATTGTACGATATGGACCGGAAATAATTACACACAACCCCTTTCTGCCTAAGACCCCCTCTGTGAAGAGGTAAGAAGCTTTAGGGCCCTGCAGGGCATAAATATCCATATTACGTAATCTAATTAGCCGCACTTGTCAAACAGGGTCAGGCTAGCAATTTGGCTACTTAAATATGCGATTACACGCCACGAGCCTTTTACCCTGTTTCTACTTCTGAAAATATGTGACCACTTAAAACAGGTTGAAAATACTTTCAGCCTGCTTTAAGCTTTTATCTGCTAAAATATTGAAAATATTTCTTATGATTTTTATTTGTGACAGTATGATATTGAAACTATTTTCTTCAGTATATGAAGGAATTAATTAAAGGCGTTTAAAGGCGTATTTATGGGGGAAAGGGTTACATCAAAACAAAAAAGCCAAGATCTTTAAAAAAAAAAAAGAAAAAAAGAATATTGGACACTTCTAGCTCTTGTGGTTTTGTATTGATCTAGATGTGTATGCTGCTTTTTTAAAAAGGCTAGAGTCTACCATAAAACTCAAATTTCAATCTTAAATTAAAATTCATTTAGGCCTATCTAAAAGTTGTTTGAATTTTTTTCTACAGATATGACGAGTGTAAAACTACACCCAGAAATAAGAACGATAAAACTAGATCCAATCAAAATCGGATTTGGACTCAAGTAAGATCGCTCTATCAGATCGGGATCTAGAGAATCGCGATGATTAAATTAAGAAAGAAAAAACCGATCTAGATCTACCCGTACAATATGTAGATCTAGTAATGAGACTTTTTTCATTAAGAATTTCTGTAGCGTTGAATTCCTAAACCGAGACGAACCAGCTAGAAAATGCTGATTTGTAAACGAGTTGGTAGATCTAAGCCAGTTCAACATTTAGGTCTAGATCAGCACAATATCGCACTGATTATCAGATTTTTTTTATTGTAGATCTAGATCTATTATTATAAACATCAATCAAGGTATTATGGATGTCGCCATACTCTACTGTTAGCCATTTCGCAGCATTGTTTTCCCAGATTCTATAGCTGGGAATTGGAACGGACATTTCTCTAAGCCGATTAACGATAGCTTCTGATCGTTTCTGGATCTACACGACCTTTCAAGTTCATCATAATCAATATGAATATACCATCTATCTATTATCTTTTTTTTAACTGTATGCGACCTTGAATTAAGCTTGCCGTTACCCTTACTGACGTAGTGTGAAATGTCCGTCCAAGTTACAGTGGTTGAGTGAAAGAGCCAATCAGCGTTTAGGCCTTTGTGTCGTCACAAAATGGATAAAAATCGAGGGTTCCGAATGATAGCTTTGCCAATATGGCGGCGCCCGTTCCAATTAGCGATAGCTTACCTGTATGCAGTAAATCGATCTTTTTCGTACCTTATCGATGAGTAATAATTGCAGGACCTTCATGAATGTTGCTTTTAGGATAAAATCTAGGATCTAAGACCATATTGTCATCAGCTGTCCGTTTTCCTTTAAGTTTTTTTCTTAAAATTTTGATTCAATGGTAACTTAATTAATACAATAGGCTTGTAAGAAACTACTACTGATGTGCCTTCCTAACTTAGCGATGAATATAAAGTGGTAGATCTAAGAAAATAAAAAATATCGAAGCTTCGGCTCCAATCAAAACATGTAAGTTTGCCAGTACCCAAGTTTGCTGGTTAATGACCTACACAAATCAACTCGTAAAACACGTTTGATAACTGATCGCAATTAAACAGTGCATTTATTCTGAACAAGGCTGGTATTGGATATTTATACATGTTTGTAAAAATGTGTGAACGTTCTTTATTCATAGGTATAGTTTTCGCTGCCGTGAAAAAAATGCCGATTGGAAATTATTTTTGGATTAATTTTTTTTTGCTTTTCTGCGTTAAACAGTCAGGATAGAAGGTTGAAATGAGATATTATTAGACATTAGCATCGCTATTAACGTATCTGCAGACACAATAAAGTGTTGCTATACAGTGTTATGGACTCACGTACCCCTAGTCAACCCTCACGGGGCTCGCTAGGGGTACGTGACCGTACCCAGGGCCTCCGCTGGCATTCGCATTTGTCGCCAAATGCGAAGAAAATTTCAAAGTGGCGATAAAATTTTAGTTCTGGCGAAATTGATTGCGACAAGAAATTTATAACGTTTTTTTTTTCATCAGTGACTTGTATGTCTGGCTTTTAATACCTGGGGCGCTAATGCGTGTAGAGATAATTGGTGAAGTACACAGCCAGCACCTTGGTGTTACGTAATACAAGTGTCAAAACTCAAACACGCGAGTAGGACAATAATCAAGTAAAGAATATAGATTCGGCTTATCTTTGTTCCGCCTATCTCCCATTCTGCTTACGTAATTGGCTAGCCTCAACGTGATTGACAGATCAAACGTGTTTAATGTCCAATGAAGGAGCTCTCGCGAGTGTTATTGATACTGGGTGCATAAAACTTTACACGGCGGTCTAAAAAGATTTTCGGAAATTAGCTACGTAACGTTGAAAGAATATTAGCCTAAATCGAAGAATCATTTATTTCTTTCCCCTAAAATAGACATACAGGTGAGTAATTACCATGTTAAAGACTGAGAAAAAAACGCCCATGATTCGAGGCGTGTAACAGCGCGAAATGCGTGTCGGGAAAAAATGTCTTTGATACGGAGCCTGTTAGAATCGGTAATATTCACCGAAAATACTGCACAAACGAACCTTTAACATGGATCCAAATCCGAATACAACTTCTATGAATTGAATTTACCACATATCCTTATTAATAATTGTGTCCTTAGATACAAACAGTCTCACAAACTTCCGGAATGAAACCCAAATGCATATCGCCTCAAAATGGCGAGACGCCAATATTCGGACTTCTAAGACGCGTGTCTTTCTTTGTTTTATTGGTTACCAAAAGGGCATTTACCAGCATCTTTTTTTAAACAGCCAATTAAATTAGCCGTTCTATTTCGCTACGAATCACTACTGGATGGAATGGATTGTGTGCTTGACAGTTGTGAAATGAACATAACAGCGATACGGAATACGATTTTCCCGGGAGTTTCGGCAAATAAGTTATCAGAAAGTGAAAAATAGCAACATATAAGCGCTGGAATCGAAGAATCAGATAAATTACTCGCGGAAAGTAGCGATCCTAGACTTTCCCATATTGTATATTGAACATAAGCTGATAATTTATTTTTACAAATAATAAGAAATAGCACATTGTTACAATTATCTAAGTAGTCATCGTCTTATTTCTCAAATGATGCAGTCTGAATTAAATCTTTCCTGCTAAGCTTATTTTCTGGTGTTTTATGACAAATTGTTGTATAAAGCAGGTTTCTAGTATATCTGAAAACTCCATAAGGCTTCCACCTGTCAGGGTGTACGAAAACTTTTCTATGCTTTTTGACAAGGCATGGGTAAAGGCATGAAAAGTAAATCTATGAGGAATGAGAGTTTGTCACTTATCAAAAGAAAGAAAATAAAGGCATACAAACCTATATTAGGCGACCATTGAATAAGGTATATTGTTGATCTTGAAGAATCGGTGACCGCTTTATGCAGGTAAATGTAATGCAGAAAGCTCATTTACATTATTCTGCCACCTCTTATATAATTATGAAAATAACTGATGTCCCTGTGCGTAACGAGCCTGGCCCTTTCATAAAATTTGTAAAACGCATATAAATTATAGGGTATATTTTGGGCCCCAACTTTGGATAAAAACTTGGCTCCAACTTTGGCTCCAAAAAAATAAATTTGGCTCCAACTTTTTTCATTTGGCGAAAGTGATGGCGAAAAGAAAAAATATCCCAGGGGAGGCCCTGGTACCGCTAATTTCAAATATTAGAGGTACGGTCACGTACCCCTAGTCACTACCTTTTTAGTATCTCCTGGTGATTCTCTCTCAAAATTGTTAATATCAAAACTAAAACTGACCATAGGGATTCACCATAGGGATTTTTTCATTGCCGCTTAATGCAGGATTCATTGCTGCTTTATTCAGGTTATACTGTTTTACTCACAGGTACTTGACACATACTTTATTATCTATTAACCCCCCCCCCCCCCCCCCCCCTTTTTAAAAAAAATTATTTTTATTTTTTTTACTATACCGCTATTGACCCGTTTACCGTGGACATCCTATTACCGGTGACTTCCGAGTATTCCGCATAGCGCCGCTACGCGCATGTGTAAAATCGTAACTTTCGTTTATCTTTCGGCTGCTGCTCAAGACTAATGTGTATAAAGCAAAAAAAAAAAACTTTCCTAAAGGGAAAGTGTGCATTTTTTATTAATTACGCAAGATAAATCATTTTCTCCCCATATAAAACCATTTAACCTATTTATATAATGTGACATATTCCATTGCCCCCACTGTGAAAAAATGTGACGGAAAATATTACAACTTTTCAGTTAAAAATTATGTTAACAGATAGCCTTCTTAATAATGTTTGATAAAAGTTCAAGCCGATACCTGAAAATTATTCCGGGTGTCATTTTACCTCATCACCGATAATAGGACGAGTAACCAAAACAAACATGGCGGCGCACTCGCAACGAATGTACATGTAGGGGTGATCTGTTATTTGTCCACAATAAACGGCCTATGCCACTGGAACTTTCACCAAATATTATAAATCATCTTTAAATGAAATATTATCAGTTTTATATAATTTACATAGAATGCAAAATTAAAAGAAACTTTACCTGTTTAATTTTGACCAATGAGATCGCTCCGTTCATTCAATTCATTCCGGTATTCAAAATGGCATTCACAATGAAATGAGTCTTTCACTTGTCAGTTGCATGCCAAATTACATGTATATTTCATATAGCTGATAGTGAAGAGGGTCATGTTCCGACACAAACGCGTTTGCTCTAATGAAATTAGGTGAAAGTTCCAGCCGTAAAGGCCGTTAAATGTGCAAACCGACTAGATTACCCCTTATTTTGGGCAATAAATTCTGAACCAAGAGAACGACATAAAACTTTTTGATGCAAATTTTCGTTATAATTCACATACTGTGGCGTTATTTGACGGAATTTGATGAAATAAAAAGTAGATATTGATAAATTAATCATTTCCCGAGGGTACCACAAGAGAATATCGTCGATCGAGTCTATTTTAGCATCAGCTTAAGTCGATAGTAAAGACTAGGTGTTGAATTGCGCTGTTTACCTTGTATCTATAATAGAAGTATAGTAAAAAAAAAAAATTTTTTTTTTTAAGGGGGGGGGGGGGGATGTTAATAGATAATAAAGTATGTGTCAAGTACCTGTGGTTTTACTGGAGGTTTAAGCAGGGTTTCAAGCACCCTTATACTAAATCACCTATATTTGCAAACAGTTTGGATCCAGGTCAGATGCTACATTATGCTGCATCTAATCTGGCTCCAAACTATTTGCCATTTACTTACATAGTTTTTTTAATTTAGAAAATGTAAGGTATGCAGGGATTTCCCCAGGATTTCCTGAAGGCATGTTGAATTTGGGGCATAGGGGGAGGGTGCGGGAGGGGTCCCCCTCCCGCGCTGCGGCGAGTTTTTTTGCCCTTTAAACAATGAAATAGTGCATTTTTAGCAATACATATATATATGTAGTGTATAGTATAGTGTGTTTTATATGGAAATGGCTGAAATAAGTATTATTCTGTTTGCAAGAACCAGTTTGTGTAGGATTTTTGTTTTCAAGTTCAGCACCAATATTTAAGTTACACTTCGATCATAACTAAATTTTACAATTATACCTGCTGATCTCCCAGTTTAGTTGCTGACTGCAGCTTGCATTAACTAGTATTCCATTATTTTGCAACAAAGTATTACATTGTAAAGCCTTACTGGTTGTAAAAGCACAAAAATGATAAACAGCTGAAACACATTAATTCACTTATTTTATACATAAACTATACAAAAAAAATATCCTGAAACTATGAATGCCTGGACCTATGGAAAAAGTGTAGACCCAGTCTGATCTCCTGGGTGAGTCCTCTGATCAGTGTCAGTGCCATTTACAAGATTGTAAATTCTTTGGAAAAATTACTTTTGACAGAAACCGCAAACAACATGTAGTCTTTTGACCAAAATGGAAAAGTCTCTTTTTTAAAAATCAGTATTTGAAAGTTTAAAGCATGTGAAATGTACACACCTTTTCATTTTTCTCTGCCATACACACTACACTACTGTCACACTCAATCAGATAATACACACAAATACTAAAAATGCTCACTTTTTTTTTCTTCAAATAAATAAATTCTGAAACAGGAATGCAGAAACAAGTAGATTGGGCATGTGCTGCAAACAGTAGATCCAGAACAGGAAGCCCCTGATCAGGGTAGAACTGGTTGTCTTATTCATTTTTATGGAAAAACATTCATAAGTCTCTGACTCTCATAAACTTAATCAAAGAATTTATTTGAAAAAGTTTAACATTAACTTGCCACACACAGTCAAACATACACACGAACACCTACCCTTACTTAGAATTAAGTACAGTGCATGTATAATGTGATTTGAATGTATAATGTTTTAACTCTTATTCCTCATAGTCATTTGAGATAAGTTTTTATGCCTTTACTATTCCCTTGAAGTTAAAGTAAATATTTTTTTATTCTATTGAAGACAGATCTTGATACGGGAGAAAAAAAAGAGGTCTAGTAAAAAAAAAAAAAAGTTTTTTTTTTGTTTTTTTTTATGTGTCAAGCACCTGTGGGTTAAGAGCATTTAAAATTTCACTTCATCCCGACAGGCTGGTGTCTAATGGAGGATTCATTTTACTTTAAGCCTGCTCTAAACAACCATCCATCATAAAAACAGAAAACAAATCTTAACTTTGTGAAGAATTAATAAGACTGTATGACCGTGTCACGAGATAAATCCAGGTCTACTTAAATATTTGTTGTCACGATTTTCTTTTTCAATATTTCATCACCAAGTATTCAATTTCTATATATACCAAAAATGCCAGAATACAGATTCCTCGTTTCCCACGTGTAATGTTTTGCCTTTGTTCTTAAAAAAAAATTATTTCCCGAAACTCCTACGAAAAACGTCTTCCGCGTCGCTAGCCAATTCATACGAATAAGTGCTAATTTTAACCATCGTAATTTATGTTAATTTCACTAGTATCAAAACAGTCTTTCTAAATGGAAGTAGATAACGTCTAATCTAATTGGATGTTTTCAAAATGACGCTGGGAATTACCTTTTTGATAACCAATGAAACCAGTAAAGACATGTGTCAAAAGTTCGAAGCATGCCGCGCAAATGGATTTCATTTCGGAAGTTTGGAATACTGTTTGTGTCTGTTACGTGATTATTAATACGGAGTTGTCGAGGAAATCAATTCTTAAAGGTAATTAATGTTCGTTTGTTCAATATTTTCGGAGAATTAGGCCCCGTATCGAGTGTATTTTTCCGAGGCGACAAGCGATTTCGCCGCTGTTATTCTCGTCTCAATAAACGCGGCGAATTTTCAGTCCGCAAAATGGTAAATCATCTTCTTAATGTTTAGATTCGGGAAAAATAATGTCTGAGATTCCGGTTTCGGCTAGTATTTATATTTTTTTTCAGCGTAATTCGTAGCTTGTTTTCCGAAAATCGTGTTCCAGAAAATCATGTTCCAACTTCCAGTACTCGCCATTGCCAGTACTAACGGTTTTAGAAACGTCAAAAAGTTGATCTCGGTCAAATAGAAATAATCCAAGACCCTGTCAATCACCGTTTAGATAGGGAAATTCGGCTTCTGATTGGTTGATGATGCTATGCTCACGCCCGACACGCGTGACGCCGTTTGACATATGAAACAATTTACTCGAGTACACAACACAGAGCCGTGATTAAGGCTAGTCGCTTTACAGATTTAGGCATGTCGGCAAGATCAAAGCATGTCGCGAAGAGACCGCCTGGAAGGAAGACATGTCGCCCGCGACAGGCGAAAACGGCCTGGGGAAATCCCTGGTATGATTTGCTTTGCAAAATTCACGTACAATATGTATAGCAGACATCAATTCAGCATTATAAGAGTTAAGTTTCCAGCTAGTGGCAGAATTGCATAACTGACCTCAGGTCAGCTGTTGTACACCAACAGAACTGTCTGCTGGACATGTTGTCTGCTAAAGTTTAGAAATGGTTCAGTCTGCTTCATACTTAGAGAAACAGGATCTGGAGGTGATCCATTGACAGTTATGTAATTATGTCTTATGCCATATTTATTAGTGGTGGTAATCGGTTGCGAAAATGACCAACCGATTATCGGCTCTATCGGTTGGGTCTCAATCGATAACTTTCCGATTATTAATCGGTTGACCGAAAGGTGGCCTTACAGCACAAATATTCTGTTACAAAGGTGAAGTCACACATAAATGTAGCTTATGTTTGCATCCAGTACCTTTAAATTAAACAAAGTAATAGCAGACCAACTCTTCATAAGCACAATTTAACATTTGGAAAATGAAAAAAAAATTACATCACTTACTAACTACATAATCATAAAGTGAGATAATCATTTTCACTGAAATTACACTGCTCCATTATCCTTAGTTTATGATACAAAAATGGTTTCAATACACATTGAGCACCTGCGTTATGGCAATATGAACCAAGAACAAATTAACGCTATACATGTACTATATGTTTATGCATGTGATTTGGGGCGTACACAAACTGGTGTTCCTCATTGTCCTGAAATATGACTGACATGAATAAAATACATACACACGTAGAGTAAGCCTACATCATAGTTTCTAAAGACATATCTACATTGCATTGTTTGACGCATTTCTTGTTTTCTACGTTCACGGAATTGCGTTTTTCCGTGCTTTTATAATCATTTCCAACCAAGGCTAACTTCAGCTTATATGTTTAATAGCAAGTCATTTGCACCGTTTAAAGCAATGAATTAACCATTTTGTATAACAAACTTACACTCTTCAGCGACACAGTATATCTAAAAAGTCAGTGTATTTGACAACATCAACTACCATGGAGGCTGCCATATTTATTTACGTCATAGCCGCTTACAACATAAAGAATTGGAGGCTGCCATATTTATTTACGTCATAGCCGCTTACAACATAAAGAATTAACAACTCAACTACAGCGTGCTATGATGTGACCGTCAAAATATGTTTTAAAATATAATGGGACGTTGAGGATTTGCTCTTCCGGAGCAAAAGGTTAATTTCCTATATTTTCAAAAACATTCTTGAAAATCGTTTCTATCTTTGAACTTTATAAATAGATTTGCGATGTCGCGAAAGAGAGAAAATGTCAATCGATTGTCGCTGTGTTTGAAGTTAACAACTGATTGTCGGCGACGTAGCGACAATCGGATCACCACTAATATTTATACATATGTTTAATATTGGTTTTATCAGAGTTATCTGTATGTCTTGTCATTTTTTCTTGTCCAGGAGATAATCTAATTAAAAACCCATTCCCCATAAATACTGATGTTTGTTAACCCAATCACCCTATAAAATATGCATTTTTAGGTCTTTAATTTATTCCTCCACTAAAGAAAATAATTCCGCTTGATACAGTCATGAAAATGTAAGATAAGAAATAAGTTTCTATATTATAGTAGATGGTAGCTTAAAGCAGTTTAAAAGTAAAGTGGGTGTGCCTTAACCCTTCCCCACATAGAAGCGCCTTTTAGCACATTTAATTTATTCATCCAATGAAGAAAATAGTTCCCATCTTACAGTCATGAAAATGAACCCTAAGAAATATTTTCTTAATTCTAGAAGATAAAAGCTTAAAACAGGCTGAATTTAAAGCAGAATTTACCTTAAGGCACATTCTGCTTTACTTTCAACCTGCTTTAAGTTGTCATATACCTTCAATACTAGAAACAGACCATGGGGTAAAGGGTTAAGGCGCATTCTGCTTTACTTTCAACCTGCTTTAGGTGGCCACTTATTTTCAAAACTAGAAACAGGCTTTGGGGTAATGGGTAAAATGAAATTGCATACAAATGTATTTGGAAAGAGCCTAATGAGAGGAAGTGCCATTGGCAAAGGCCATAACTCTGACATCATTGTGAGCTATTGGGATGGCCCTGTGTCCGTTGTCGTGCGTTGTCCGTCGTGCGTTGTCGTTAACAATTGATTCAAATGACATCTCCTATACCGCTTGACAGATTTCAACCAAACTTTACAGGAATGTTCTTGGGTCAAGCTGTTTCAAATTTGTTCAAAGAATTAAAACAATGTAGAACTCTGGTTGCCAAGGCAACCAAAGTGAAAAAATAAGGGAATCTTAAAAAATCTTCTTGTCTGAAACTACAAGAGCCAGAGCTTAGATATATGGCACATATCATCATCTACAGGTCTTCTTTCAAGTTTGTTCAAATTATGCCTCTGGGGTCAAAATTGGCCCCACCCCTGGGGTCACAGTTTTACATAGAGTTATATAGTGAAATTTTCAAACGTCTTCTTCTCTGAAACTAATTTGGCCAGTGCTTTGATATTTGGCATGGTGACACTTCTAGATGTACTTTACCTATTTTGTTCAAATGGTTCTGGTCGGTTGCATACCTAGGTCATCGGAGCTAGAAATAGATTTTTCAATGAAAACTTAAAAAATCTTCTTGTCTGAAACTACAAGGGCCATACCTTAGATATATGGCACATAGGGTCCTTTATCAAGTTTGTTTAAATTATGTCCCTGGGGTCAAAATTGGCCGCACCCCGGGGGGTAAAAGTTTTACATTGAGTTATATGGTGAAATTTTCAAACATCTTCTCCTCTGAAACCAATATGGACAGAGCTTTGATATTCGGCATGGTGACACTGATAGATGTCCTTTACCTATTTTGTTCAAATGGTTCCAGTCTGTTGCATATGTAGGTCACAGGAGCTAAAAATAGATTTTTTCATTGGAAACTTATAAAAAAATTTTTTTCTAAAATCCTAGTACACTGATCTTAGATATTTGGCATAAAGCATCATCTACAGGTCCTCTATCAAGATAGTTCAATTTTAATAATGCTCCTCGGGTAAAAAAAATGACCCTGTCCTGTATATAAAACATGATCTCAATTTTTCAGCTATTCTCAGGTGAGCGAAATATGCCCCATGGGGCTCTTGTTTAGCTCACCAGAGCACAAAGTGCTCACGGTGAACTTCAACTTCAATGATATTACTCCACAAAATCTTCTTAGACATGGCGTGGAGGTGCAGGGGTGACTGTGCAGTGAGTGGGCGTGACTGTACAATAAGTCACAGGCACTCGATGACAGGATCGATATAAATTCCGGTGTCCCTTCTCATATATAAATAATACAAGGTTCCCCCTTCGCCATTTTGTTAAAGAACAGAAGTGCTGATATTGTATCCTTGACCCGGCTAGCGCGCGGTTTTGTACGGAAATCTCAGGAACCAAACAGAGAATGAACAGAGAGTAACAATACGCTGGTTCCCGAAAGGTCCGTACAAAACCGCGAGCTAGCCGGGTCAGGTAAACTAGAGCAATGTCGGGTAATTTCGACACCTTAAGCTTTAACATTTTGTAAAAAAATAAATGTCGAAGTTAGCCGTGCTGGTGTTTCCAAATGACGTGTAAGGATGAGTTCCAAACATTTCCGAGTGATCTGAACGTATAAAACTCTGACCATTACCTGGTAATGGGTAGTGATTGTACAGTACTGCTGGGCGGGTAATTTCGACACAGTTCGGCCATTTTCGACACTTTGATAAGTTGCTTGTCCAGACAGGATTTATGCTACAAATTTTGCGATACAGAGATATATAATAAACATGTATGCACATGTAGTGCATTTTAGCTATACATGTACATTATACAGATGCATACAAGTATTATGGAAAATGGATGAAATCAGCCAATGTTTGCAAATAGAATATTAAAAAAACAGATCAAGATTTTTTTTCTTTAAATCACTCATTATTAATATTTAAAGTTACACATCTAAATTTTACTCCAGCACCTGATGATTTCCCAATACAGCTGTTGATTGAGGCTGGCATTAACTAGTATTCCATTCTTTTGCAACAGGGGTGTAAAAGCTCCAAAGCGATAAATACTAAAACATATCAATTCTCTTACTTAATTCTTTAAAAAAATAAAAAGCAAGAAACTAGGTTATGGAGTGTCTTTATCTTTATGCAAATAGTATAGACCAGGATCAGAGTTCCCTGGGTAAGTCCTTTCCCTGTTTGTCTGATTTAAAATTATTTTGAGATTTTTTTAATATCGCACACAGTTAAACATGCACACAAAAAATACTATAAAGTAAAATAATTATTGGCATTGGATTGTTGCTGTATCCAGGCACGGAGAAGACACAGATCTGTAATTTCTACACGATCCAGGCAGGTGGGTGTCTAAAGGATTTTCCTATTAAAATTCAGTCTTCCCTAAGCAACCACCTGTCATAAAACAGAATACAAACTTGGGGAAGGGTTAATTAGACTGCATCACCGGAAAAATTAAACAGGCTCTACTTAGATAGGTGTTGTCACGCTGATGTTCTGTTTCAAATAGATCACTCAATATGAACTTACCAAAATAAAAACAACAGCACAGAACCGATACTTTTAGAAATAGAAATATCCCATTCTTCGATTCTCGCTTCTGATGGCAGAAACGGGCGTTATCAAACCAACCAAACCTCTCTCGGTCGTAACTTATTTCCAGAAACTCCCGCGAAATATACACCTGTAAGATGTAATTTGTTAATTTCACGTCAATCATCAATACTGTCTTTCTAAATGGGTGTATATAACGTCTACATTCATTGGATGTTTAAAGAAAAGATGCGGGGAATTACCTTTCTTACAGCCAATAAAACGAGTAAAGACAACTTGTGTAAAAGTTCGAAGCACGGTGCGCGTTTGAATTTTCCATTTCCGAAATATGGAAGACTGTTCGTTTCTGGTACGTGAATATTAATAAAGATTTGTATGGAAAGTATTTCCTTCTAAGAAAATTAATGTCGCTTTTAGATTTATATTCACCTAAAATGTTCGTTCGTCGAGCATTCTCTATTGGCCCTGTATCGAGCATATTTTTCCAAGACCCGACTCGCGTTTGCGTTTTAATTTGTGATTTTTTTTCAGTCTTCATAATGGATAATAATCATATGAATGTTTAAATTTAGGGAAAAGGGTGTCGTTTATTCTGGTATTCAACGATGCCATCATATTAATTTCACACGCGTTTCAATTTAATCCGGCTTCAGTCGTACACTCCCGCTATGCGGGGTACCACACCAGATACATATGTGTATCGGTCGATTACACACTATTATTGTTGATTGTCTATGACACGCGTGTGTCGCATTGCACTGATTGGCAATAATGGGATTAGCGACAGTAAGTGGTATCACTCCAGGCAGCGGGGCGGTATTTATCAAATGGATAGGGGCACAGAATTAGGGCGGATCCTTACACCGGAATAAGGGCAGAAGGGCGGATCAAAAGGGCGGGCCACCCAGCGATTCCGCATTAGCTAAAACACTATATTTGTTTCGAGGCAAATTCTTATCACTAAAGCGTATGGCATTTGCTCACATGTGAGTCAATGGGTCTTTTACTCGAGTCGAAGATAAGTTGAAATCAAAAGACAATTCATCAGAATAAATCGTATTAGGAAAGTTGGAATAGTTTTTTGTAGCAGCAGTAATATTATTATTGTAACAATAGTTATAGAAGGAGTAGTACTGTAGTAGGTAGATCTAGTACAGTAACAGGAGTAGCTTTTAGTAAATATAAGTAGTAGAAGTAAGTAGTAGTAGTGGTAACAATTAGAACAGAACAGTAGCAGTATTACGGGTATTTATAGCAGTAGTGTTAACAGTAGCAGTATTTGTATTAGTACTGGTGTTACAATAGCAGTATAGTATAGACGTAGTCATGGTAGAAGTTGTAATGCAGGTAGGATCGAACAGTAGTAGAAGAAATACAATAAGAAAAGTACGAAGTAGAAATGATTTCGATTAAAAACTAACCATATTGTCTTATTCTATGTGTTTTTTTATTCTCTACAATCCGCAGGCACGGTTGTCATATTCAAATAAAAAATACAGTAAAACATTTCTTTTACAACCACTATAAAGAAGGCGAATTCTATTGTATAAAACAATGCTTAAAGCAAAGAGTTTTCTGTTTTACTGTCACCATTGCTTTAAGCAGCCACCAGCTCTAAACACGAGCCTGTAATAATTAACACAATTTAGTAGTTGTAAAAGAGATGCTTAAATGTATTGGCAACAACTAACTATCTTTTACAAACAATATTCACACACAAATGGGTAGTTTTTCGACTGCTCCGTGGGGATCTCCGGCAGAATTGCGTCATCTGTGCAAGTAATATGCCACTTTCTAGGACACTTTGTGCACCTTACCCATTCACCTGTTTCACCATCTTCTGTTCTACACCCTGGGAATTGCACACATTCATCAACATCGTCATCACTTTCCTCAAACCTAACATCTAGTTCTGAGTCTGATGATGACGATCGACGATTTTTCTTTTTCTTTGAATGTTCCTTACTAATCTTCAATTCTTCCCTTTTTCTTTTTAGCTCACCTGAGCTAGCTCAGGGTGAGCTATTGCAATCCTTGAATGTCCGGCGTCCGTCGTGCGTCGTCCGGCGTCAACAATTTTAGTGTTTACACTCTAGAGACCACAATATTTATCCAATCTTTCTCAAACTTGCTCAGATGGTATATTGCCATAAGACTTCGGATGAGTTCGATTATGGTTAAAATCTGACAAATAGGTCATGAGTTATCTACCTTTGAATTGCTGAAAATGCCATATTTAACATTGTTTCCATCCTAGAGGCCACCATATTTATCCAATCTTTCTAAAACTTGCACAGATTGTATACGACCATAAGAGTTCGGATGAGTTTGATTTTGGTTAAAATCGGACAAACAGATCAAGAGTTATCTACCTTTGAACTGCTGAAAATGCCATATTTATCTGAGTTTACATTCTAGAGATCACAATTTTTATCGAATCTATCTAAAACTTGCTGAGATTGTATATGACTATAAGAATTCAGATGAGTTTGATTATTGTTGAAATCAGACTTATAGGTTGAGAGTTATCTACCTTTGAATTGCTGAAAATGCCATATTTAAGGGTGTTTACACTCTAGAGGCCACAAATTTTATCCAATCTTTCTCAAACTTACTCAGATTGTATATTACTATAAAACTTCTGATAAGTTCAATTATGGTTGTAATCGGATCAATAGGTCAAGTGATCTACCTTTGAATTGCTGAAAATGATATATTTAACAGTGTTTACGCTCCAAGATGTCACAATATTTATCCTAGCTCTCTCAAACTTGCCCAGATTGTATATTACCATAAGAGTTAAAAAAAAAGGGTGATTATGGTTGAAATTTGACAAATAGATCAAGAGTTATCTACCTTTGAATTGCTGAAAATGCCATATTTTACAGCGTGTACACTCTTGCAACTACAGTTTTCCATGGATTTTGATTATACTTGTACACAAAGTATATAGCCATACGTCAACAAAGGAGTTCAATTGTTGTTGAAATCTAATCATTGTGACAATAGTTACCTGCCCTTAATATACTTTGATATGCTAGAAAAAGGCTTCATATCAGTAATGTTTAGGCTCTAGTTATCTGCCTTTGATGTACTGTACTATACTAGAGTAGGTCGACAAACTTGAATGAGTTTAGAATAAAACGGGTGAAATTCAAAGGTAAAGCTATCAGGCTTCATTACAAATGGTGAGCGATATCAGGGCCTTCAGGCCCTCTTGTCATCTCTTCTCGGGCCTGTCGTTTTTGTTCCTTTTCTTCCTCTTTTTGCTTTTTTAGCTCACCTGAGCTAGCTCAGGGTGAGCTTTTGCAATCTTTGAATGTCAGTCGTCCGTCGTGCGGCATCAACAATTTTAGTGTTTACACTCTAGAGGCCACAATATTTATCCAATCTTTCTCAAACTTGCTCAGATGGTATATTGCCATTAGAGTTCGGATTACTTTGATTATGGTTAAAATCGGACAAATAGGTCATGAGTTATCTACCTTTGAACTGCTGAAAATGCCATATTTAACAATGTTTACACTCTAGAGGCCACAGTATTTATCCAATATTTCTAAAACTTGCCCAGATGGTATATTACCATAAGAGTTTGAGAGAGTTCGATTTTGGTTGAAATCGGACAAATAGATCAAAAGTTATCTACCTTTGAATTGCTGAAAATGTCATATTTAACGGTGTTTACACTCTAGAGGCCACAGTATTTATCCAATCTTTCTAAAACTTGCACAGATTGTATATGACCAGAAGAGTTCGGATGAGTTAGATTTTGGTTGAAATCGGACAAATAGATCGAGAGTTATTTACCTTTGAACTGCTGAAAATGCCATATTTAACAATGTTTACACTCTAGAGGCCACAGTATTTATCCAATCTATCTCAAACCTACTCAGATTGTAAATGACTATAAGAGTTCAGATGAGTTCAGATGAGTTTGATTATTGTTGAAATCAGACTTATAGGTTGAGAGTTATCTACCTTTGAATTGCTGAAAATGCCATATTTAACGATGTTTACACTCTAGAGGTCACAAATTTTATCCAATCTTTCTCAAACTTACTCAGATTGTATATTACCATAAGACTCCGTATGAGTTCAATTATGGTTGTAATTGGAACAAAAAGTCAAAAGTTATCTACCTTTGAATTGCTGAAAATGATATATTTAACAGTGTTTACGCTCTAGAGGTGGCAATATTTATCCAAGCTCTCTCAAACTTGCCCAGATTGTATATGACCATAAGAGTTCGAAAAAGGGTGATTATGGTTTGATTCGGACAAATAAATCAAGAGATATCTACCTTTGAATTGCTGAAAATGCCATATTTTACAGCGTTAACACTCTTGCAATTACAGTTTTCAATGGATTTTGATTATACTTGTACACAAAGGATGTAGCTATATGTTCTGGAAGAAGTGCAATTATTGTTGAAATGTAATCATTGTGGCAATAGTTACCTGCCCTTGATATACTTTGAAATGCTAGAAAAGGCTTCATTTCAGTATTGTTTAGGCTCTAGTTATCTGCCTTAGATGTACTCTACTATACTACAGTAGGTGGACAAACTTGAATGGATTTAGAATAAAACGGGTGAAATTCAAAGGTAAAGCTATCAGGCTTCATTACAAATGGTGAGGAATATCAGGGCCTTCAGGCCCTCTTGTTTTCAACTCCCTTTCTTCTTTTTAGCTCACCTGAGCACAAAGTGCTCAAGGTGAGCTTTTGTGGTCGGTCTTCGTCCGTCGTGCATCAACAATTTCTTCAAACATCTTCTTCTTCAAAACCGCTTGCCTGATTGCAACCAAACTTCACAGGAATGTTCCTTGGGTCAAGCTCTTACAAAGTTGTTCAAAGAATTTGAAACAATGCAGAACTCTGGTTGCCATTGCAACCAAAGTGAAAAAATAAGGAAATCTTAAAAAATCTTCTTGTCAAAAACCACAAGGGCTAGAGCTTAGATATTTGGCACATAGTATCATCTATAGGTCCTCTATCAAGCTTGTTCAAAGTTTGACCCTGGGGTCAAAATTGGCCCCGCCCCGGGGGTCACCGTTTTACATAGAGTTATATAGTGAAATGTTCAAACATCTTCTTCTTCAAAACCACATGCCTGATTGCAACCAAACTTCATAGGAATGTTCCTTGGGTCAAGCTCTTTCAAAGATGTTCAAAGAATTTGAAACAATGCAGAACTCTGGTTGCCATGGCAACCAAAGTGAAAAAATAAGGAAATCTTAAAAAATCTTCTTGTCAAAAACCACAAGGGCTAGAGCTTAGATATTTGGCACATGGCATCATCTATAGGTCCTCTATCAAGATTGTTCAAAGTTTGACCCTGGGGTCAAAATTGGCCCCGCCCCGGTTGTCACCGTTTTACAAAGAGTTATATAGTGAAATGTTCAAACATCTTCTTCTTCAAAACCACATGCCTGATTGCAACCAAACTTCACAGGAATGTTCCTTATGTCAAGCTCTTTCAAAATTGTTCAAAGAATTTGAAACAATGCAGAACTCTGGTTGCCATGGCAACCAAAGTGAAAAAATAAGGAAATCTTAAAAAATCTTCTTGTCAAAAACCACAAGGGCTAGAGCTTAGATATTTGGCACATAGTATCATCTATAGGTCTTCTATCAAGATTGTTCAAAGTTTGACCCTGGGGTCAAAATTGGCCCTGCCCCGGGGGTCACCGTTTTACATAGAGTTATATAGTGAAATGTTCAAACATCTTCTTCTTCAAAACCACATGTCTGATTGCAACCAAACTTAACAGGAATGTTCCTTGGGTCAAGCTCTTTCAAAGATGTTCAAAGAATTTGAAACAATGCAGAAGTCTGGTTGCTATGGCAACCAAAGTGAAAAAATTAGGAAATCTTAAAAAATCTTCTTGTCAAAAACCACAAGGACCAGAGCTTAGATATTTGGCACATGGCATCATCTATAGGTCCTCTATCAAGATTGTTCAAAGTTTGACCCTGGGGTCAAAATTCGCCCCGCCCCGGGGGTCACTGTTTTACATAAAGTTATATAGTGAAATGTTCAAACATCTTCTTCTTCAAAACCACATGCCTGATTGCAACCAAACCTCACTAAGCATTGTCTACAGGTCCTCTATCAAATTTGTTCAAATTTTGCCACTGGGGTCAAAGTTGGCCCCGGCCCGGGTGTCGCCATTTTACATGGAGTTATATAGTGAAATTTTCAAACACATTTTTCTTTGAAATCAATATGGCTAGAGCTTCGATATTTTGCATGATGTAATGTCTAGAGGTCTTTCACATATGTTGATGAATTGGTTCCGGTCTGTTGCATATCTGGGTCACCAGAGCTAAACATAGATTTTCAATGAAAACTTTAAAAATCTTCTTGTCTGAAATCATAGTACACTGAGCTTAGATATTTGGCACATAGCATCGTCTACAGGTCCTGTATCAAGAGCATTCATATTATGTCCCTGGGGTCAAAAGTGACCCCGCCCGTGGGTCAAAGTTTCACAAATCTTCTTTTCTGAAATCACTGACCCATCACCATGTACAGGTGAGCGATTAAGGGCCAATCTGGCCCTCTTGTCTTCTTTTTTATTCTCTTCTTCTTGAGCCTTTTCTATCTGTCTCTCCTTCATCATGCGCAATGCCTCTGCACCTGATAAGGCTTTTGGTAATTTGTTTCTTAGTCTCTTTATGGTACTTTTTAGCTCACCTGAGCTAGCTCATGGTGAGCTTTTGCAATCCTTGATTGTCCGGCGTCTGTCGTGCGTCGTCCGGCGTCAACAATTTTAGTGTTTACACTCTAGAGGCCACAAATTTTATCCGATCTTTCTTAAACTTGCTCAGATGGTATATTGCTATAAGATCTCGGATGACTTTGATTATGGTTGAAATCGGACAAATAGGTCATGAGTTATCTACCTTTGAACTGCTGAAAATGCATATTTAACAGTGTTTACACTCTAGAGGCCACAGTATTTATCCAATCTTTCTCAAACTTGTCCAGATTGTATATGACCATAAGAGTTCGAAAGAATTCGAATTTGGTTGTCAACTTGAAATCGGATTAATAGATCAAGAGTTATCTACCTTTGAATTGCTGAAAATGCCATATTTAACAGTGTTTACACTCTAGAGGCCACAGTATTTAGCCAATCTTTCTAAAAACTTGCCCAGATTGTATATGACCATAAGAGTTCAGATTAGTTCGATTCTGGTTGAAATCAGACAAAAAGATCAAGAGTTATCTACCTTTGAATTGCTGAAAATGCCATATTTTACAGCGTTTACACTCTTACAACTACATTTTCAATGGATTTTGATTATACTTGTACACAAAGGATGTAGCTATACATTCTCGAAGGAGTGCAATTATTGTTGAAATGTAATCATTGTGGCAATAGTTACCTACCCAATTTAGGCTTGTCCGGAGCATAACTTTCAAAGTATAATAACTGTTGACTTCAAACTTCATATACATATAGATATCATTGACTAGGAGTGCAGTGCGCAAGAACCATAACTCTATAATCAGTATTTTTTCGAGTTATTGCCCTTTGTTGCTATATTTTAACCTAATTTAGGCTTGTCCGGAGCATAAATCCTAAATTATAAGAGCTATTGACTTCAAACTTCATATACAGATAGATCTCATTGACTAGGAGTGCAGTGCGCAAGAACTGTTACCGTCATCGTGCGTCAACAATTTCTTCAAACATCTTCTTCTCCAAAACCACTTGCCTGATTGCAACCAAACTTCACAGGAATGTTCCTTGGGTCAAGCTCTTTCAAAGAATTTGAAACCATGCAGTGAAAAAATAAGCAAATTTTAAAAAATCTTCTTGTCACAAACCACTAGAGCCAGAGCTTAGATATTTGGCACGTCATTACCTATAGGTCTTCTATCAAAGTTGTTCAAATTTTGCCCCGGGGGTCAACGTTTTACATAGAGTTATATAGTGAAATGTTCAAACATCTTTTTCTCTGAAACCAATATGTCCACAGCTTTGATATTTAGCATGGTATTACTTCTAGAGGTATTTGACTTATGTTGTTGAATTTGTTCCGGTCCGTTGCATATCTGGGTCACCGGAGCTAAAAATAGATTTTTTTCTATGAGAACTTAAAAAATCTCCTCGTCTGAAACCATAGTACACTGAGCTTAGATATTTTGCACATAGCATCGTCTACAGATCCTCTATTAAAGTTGTTCAAATTTTGTCCCTGGGGTCAAAATTGGCCCCGCCCCGGGGATCACAGTTTTACATAGAGTTATATAGTGAAATGTTCAAACATCTTTTTCTCTGAAACCAATATGACCAGAGCTTTGATATTTGGCATGGTATAACTTATAGAAGTCCTTCACACATATTGTTGAATTGGTTATGGTCTGTTGCATATCTGGGTCACCGGAGCTAAAAATAGTTTTTTTCAATGAAAACTTCAAAAATCTTCTTTTCTGAAACCATAGTACACTGAGTTTAGATATTTTGTACATAGCATCGTCTACAGGCCCTCTATCAAAGTTGTTAAAATTTTGTCCCTGGGGTCAAAATTGGCCCCGGAGGTCACCGTTTTACGTAGAGTTACATAGGAAAATGTTCAAACATCTTTTACTCAGAAACGAATATGGCCAGAGCTTTGATATTTGGCATGATGTAACTTTTAGAGGTCCTTCACATATATGGATGAATTGGTTCTGGTCTGTTGCATATCTGGGTCACCGGAGCTAAAAATAGATTTTTTCAATGAAAACTTCAAAAATCTTCTTGTCTGAAACCATCGTACACTGAGTTTAGATATTTTGCACATATCATCGTTTACAGGTCATCTATCTTTGTTGTTCAAATTTTGCCCCTGGGGTCAAAATTGGCCCCGCCCTGGGGGTCACCTTTTACAAATTTTCCTTTTCTGAAATCACGTGACCCATCCTAGTGTCACCATGGTCAGGTGAGCGATCAAGGGCCATTCTGGTCCTCTTGTTTGAGTTATTGCCCTTTGTTGCTATATTTTTACCCAATTTAGGCTTGTCCGGAGCATTTGAAAGTGAAAGTAGCTTTACCATGTTGACATGCTTAATACGGACGGAAAAAATAATCGCTGGCTGAATTACAACACAGACACGAAAACAGTGTTTTGTTCAGTTTGTGAAGAATTAGACAAAACCCAACCTGATGTCAGTAACATGCAACTTCAAGGAAAGCACATCGACTGCATTTGCCTAAATTTCAGTGGTACGATTTGCTCTGACCGATTCATACATGAAACACACCATGGTTAAACAAATCAAAACATTTTATGATAATTGAAAAGCATGGAGACCGTTTAGTTAACTTCAAAACAGTATATTAAATAAGTAAATAATTATTATTACAAAGTTTGAACAATTTTTAAAAAGGCCCTCTAGTTTGGAAAAGGGCCCCCTAAACTGTTACCCATGGGCCCTCAAGGGCCCCCTGTGAGCAAAAGCTGGAGAAAACACTGCCTCTTGTGACAAGACCCTACTGGGGGTATGAATCACCATTTGTGATAGGTCTAGTTTAGGCTCTAATTATCTGCATTTGATGTACTCTACTATACTAGTAATAATACTACAGTAGGTCGACAAACTTGAATGGATTTAGAATAAAACGGGTGAAATTCAAAGGTAAAGCTATCAGGCTTCATTACAAATGATGAACGATATCAGAGCCTACAGGCACTCTTATATAGTTTCCCTCTTTTTCCTTTTTGCTCAAACAGTAATAATGACAAACGGATTCTGAGTTACTTCTTCATGCAACAGTCCACTTCCATGCAATGACAAACTTCATTTTGCATTGAGTATTTCACAATGGTTCCTCAGGTGAGCGATTTAGGGCCGCATGCGGCTCTTGTTTAATTTTTCAATAGATTTTATACATTTCCTGTTTTGCGTGCACTTCCTCAGAATGATGTACAGGCTTGAATTCTTATGTGATTCACATAAGATTTTGAGTGAATGGGAATGCTGGTAATACTACATTGTAGTTGGAATTGACAGTAATTTTACATAATTGATCGACAAGCAGGGCTCCAGATAAGAAGGAGTGAACTGAACAAATTCAATCTTTTCTCATTCATTTCAGCACCAACTTCTATAGTGTTACTACTCATTAGAATTGTCTCTTAATTCTACATAATTGGTAGACAAGTAAATGAGTAAATCACATCCATAGTTGTCTTATTAATCCCCAGAACCACAAACACATGGTTTCTTTTATACACCTGTCAGTGACAGGTTATACTACCGGTATACCGACAAACAGTGTTGCTGTTTAATGAAGTACTGTACAATTAACACTACTCACTGTTTTACCCCTATCAAATTTCAGAATGGCTACAGCAGCAGTACCAAGGCTAAAAGATGAGACATACCTCAACTGGCTTCGTGATAGTCTAGGACTCCTCTTTCTAAAGGAAAGTTTGGAGGAGTTTGTGGACAAGAGGGTGCTAGATTTCCATAATAATCTACATCAAGTTGTGCCACAACCATATTCCAGGCATGGTCCAGTAAATACAGCACAATCACCATCATGTGTTCAGATATGTAAATCATGTACAAACAATGAACTACAAAGACACCATGGTACCTGGAGAGTCAGGTGTTCCTCAGGTGTCTGCTGTGAATGGCTCAAACACATCATCAGGGCTGATGTGCATCAACCATGTCCAAACATAGCACGTGCTAACCTGAAGCCTCAACTTTGGCCCTCTCATCCATGGGAAGTTGCGAAATGGTTTCTTCCAGATGGCAGCGAAAGTGTTACTGCAGCAAAGGATACAGACGTGGCCTCGATGCTAAAACTACTGAATACATGTATATTCATGTTTCAATTCTTCAAAGATCACATCCTGGTTGAAGAGGTAAGATAGAAAATACTAAGTCAAGCAACTTTATTATATACACCTACATGTATTTATATTTGTCAAGTCATTATGTTCAGCATCAAAGTTTTAAACATTGTTTGTAAGCACATGAAGTGAAGCATACTACATGTATATTGTTAGTTTGTCTGTTTATTTCTATACAACATCAATAACTTTATACATTTAAATACAGATTATATGCTTTACCATGTTTATTCCTTGAATGAAGCTCTAATGCAGAGGGCAAATTTTAGTATTGTCTGATTATGACCAGGCTCATTTATGATTATAGATGTACTTATATTGTTTGAAGATTCGCCGGTCCAGCGCTTCACGTGACATTGTTATGCGCTGCGATGTCGTAAAACCCAACTCAATCATTGTCAGGCTAGTTTCTTTTACTGACTGTGAAGAGACTCAACCATATACAAAACAGCTCAACTTTTATATTGATTTGACTTTGACGTTTGAAAAAACAGTCATCTACATATATATACATGTATAAGGTGAAATTCAACTGCAATGCGTTTTTGTTGCAGCAAAATTGCATTAATTCGAAAATAAGTTGAAAATGCAGAATACGTTTTGAAAAATTCTGGTTGCTTACTAGTGAACATTTCTTAATTGTTGACATAATAAAAGGTGATTTTACCCATTACTCCGACCATGGATACACAATTTTACACCTTTAAAGCGACTCGCAACCAGATTGTGCATTAAAAATAGTGATTTGTAAATATGTGTCAAACGCTTATATAAATGGTAAAGAATTAGTTTAAGATAAGAAATTCTGTTTAAAAAAATGTATTTCAATAAAAAAAAATATTGGTCTCTGGTGGGATTCGAACCCGGGGCCCGGCATTGGCGGACAGAAGGCAAAATAGGGGAAACCGCTTAGACCAATGAACCACGGAACTATCCGTTTATCTCGGATCGATTTAACGTATTTCAATGTGTAGCGATCGAAAGTGCATACAACTTCACAATTCGGCTCGGGTTTATGTCTGAGCCCGTGTAGAGAAGCAACAACAACAACTATAGCGTCTACTAGTCGGTATAGAAAAACGATGGAAAATATCTAAAAATCTAAGATTCGGTGACGATTCTTGAGACTTTTTTTGGACTGATCATATTTTTTTAATGTCAGAAGCCAAATAATGCCACAAATTTGCTTTTATTTGAGTATTTTATTTTATTTTGACAAGTACACCATCCGTTGCGAGTCCCTTTAAATAGTTTCAATTTCATGAATATGTATTATGAAATTGAATGTGTGTGACAGTGTGTCATGAGAAATATTTTCTATATTCTAGCAGGTGGTCAGTTAAAGCAGGCTGAAAATAATGCAGAATGTACTTTGAATGTACATTCTGCTTTACTTTCAGTCAACCTGCTTTAAGCGACAACCGATCTTCAATACTAGAAACAGGCTGTGGTGTAAGAGGTTAATTTAGAGATGAAATGCAGATGCCAGTGGAATCATCCGATGTTTAGTCGCTAGCATCGTCTGAAGAAAGTGGGGTGTTAACCAGCTGTGGCATCATGGCTTTCATCATTTATTAGTTATTCTTTTATTAACCATCTAGCTAACAGACTAGAACCTGTTTTTAGCTCACCTGAGCTAGCTCAGGGTGAGCTTTTGCAATCCTTGATTATGTCCGTCGTCAATCGTGCGGCGTCAACAATTTCAGTGTTTACACTCTAGAGACCACAATATTAATCCAATCTTTCTCAAACTTTCTCAGATGGTATATTGCCATAAGAGTTTGGATGAGTTCGATTATGGTTAAAATCGGACAAATAGGTCATGAGTTATCTACCTTTGAATTACTGAAAATGCCATATTTTACAGTGTTTACACTCTAGAGGCCACAATATTTATCCAATCTTTCTAAAACTTGCCCAGATTATATATGACCATAAGAGTTCGGAGGAGTTCGATTTAAGTTGAAATCTGACCAAAAGATAAAGAGTTATCTACCTTTGAATTGCTGAAAATCCCATATTTAACAGTGTTTACATTCTAGAGTTCACAATTTTTATCCAACCTATCTCAAACTTGCTCAGATTGTATATGACTATAAGAGTTCAAGATGAGTTTGATTATGGTTGAAATCAGACTTATAGGTGGAGAGTTATCTACCTTTGAATTGCTGAAAATGCCATATTTAAGGGTGTTTACACTCTAGAGGCCACAAATTTTATCCAATCTTTCTCAAACTTACTCAGATTGTATATTACCATAAGATATTACCATAAGACTTCGGATGAGTTCAATTATGGTTGTAATCGGATCAATAGGTCGAGAGTTATCTACCTTTGAATTGCTGAAAATGATATACTTAACAGTGTTTACGCTCTAGAGACCACAATATTTATCCAAGCTCTCTCAAACTTGCTCAGATTGTATATGACTATAAGAGTGCGAAAAAGGGTGATTATGGTTGAAATTGGACAAATAGATCAATAGTTATCTACCTTTGAATTGCTGAAAATGCCATATTTTACAGCGTTTACACTCTTACAACTACAGTTTTCAATGGATTTTGATTATACTTGTACACAAAGTATTATAGCTATACGTTCTCGAAGGAGTACAACTATTGTTGAAATCTAATCATTGTGGCAATAGTTACCTGCCCTTGATATACTTTGAAATGCTAGAAAAAGGCTTCATTTCAGTATTGTTTAGGCTCTAGTTATCTGACTTTGATATACTCTCTTATATTAGAGTAGGTTGACAAATTTGAATTGATTTAGAATAAAACGGGTGAAATTCAAAGGTAAAGCTATCAGGCTTCATTACAAATGGTGAGCGATATCAGGGCCTTCAGGCCCTCTTGTTGATAATAGTCTTTACTGTTACAATAAGGAGTAAAAGTTGCGTTATTTGTTGTCAATTGTAGACTGGGTACTGCAATTATGGCCACTTTTCACACCTCCATGTGTCTCAAAGAGTATGGGATGTTGCATCACAGTTTGATGACCTTGACCATTGACATTTATTTTGCGTATGAGTTAGTAATGGGCTAAATAAAGACCTTGCCTATGGCCATCCAGCCCTCTTTTTAGCTCACCTGAGCCAAAGGCTCAAGGTGAGCTATTGGGATGGCCCTGTGTCCTCCGTCGTCGTTAACAATTGCTTCAAATGACATCTCCTCCTATACAACTTGACAGAATTCAACCAAACTTCACAGAAATGTTCCTTGGGTCAAGCTCTTTCAAATTTGTTCAAAGAATTAAAAACAATGCAGAACTCTGGTGGTCATGGCAACCAAAGTGAAAAAATTAAGAAATCTTAAAAAATCTTCATGTCAAAACCTGCAAGGGCCAGAGTTTAGATATTGGGCACATAGAATCGACTACAGGTCCTCTATTAAGTTTGTTCAAATTATGCCCCTAGGGTCAAAATTGGCCCTGCCCCGGGGGTCACAATTTTACATAGAGTTATATAGAGAAAATTTCAAACGTCCTCTTCTCTGACTCTAATATGGCCAGAGCTTTTATATTCTGTATGGTGACACTTTTAAATATACTTTACATATTTTGTTCAAATTGTTTGGGTCGGTTGCATATCTAGGTCAGTCCTGGACATTAATCAATATCTCCATTTTCCTGCTATTCTCAGGTGAGCGAATATGGCCCATGGGGCTCTTGTTATGTAATTATTGGTGCTGATATTTGACTTCATTCCAAAAGCAAAAAAGTATACTTTTTTCTCCAAAATTTGTTAACAATTCCTCAAATGCTGCAAAAATGCCTTATTTTTGCCTAATATTTGTAGAATTTGGTGTGTAAACTCTCACAATTCTAAAGACACCGCCAGTATTTCCTAAAACTATGAAAATAGGACTGTCAAGGCTACTGCTTGGCTTCCATGTTGTACAAACCCATTTCTAATTTCTTAACAGGTGTTGGGTATACGCCATAGACTGATGCATTCCAACACCCTGTCAGTGAGTGATGACCAGCTAAAGTGTGATACAGACAAGATGATCCAACTATTGACAAGCCTGGATGACCTTTCATCCCAAGAAACAGATGCAGTTCTAAGAACAATTCGCAACATAAGCGAGGTAATGTTTACAATCAGTGCTATTTTAAAATTGTAAATCCTATTGTTGATCTTTGAAATTCAAGTTTCTTGACTCTCTAACGGTAATAGATATTGTATAATCCAAGTAATTTACGTATTGGCAAAGTGACCAAATCTAGATTGAATATAACAAGATCATGAGAGTTAATGCCCTTTTTCTGATACAAATTAGTATAATAAGAATTGCCAGCTTTTTATGTCCCCGGCATCTGATGCGGAGGCATATAGTGACTGTACTGTCTGTGCATCTATACGTCCTTCGGTAACAGATTAAGTAGATTTTACCGTTTACTTAAGCTTCAACACTGCTTACTCAAATGCTTGAATACTTATAAATACATTTGTTGCCTTGGACCATTCCCAATCCATCATTATCATCCAACCGTGATTTTGATCCTGACCTTGACCTAATGTGGACTTAAAATATTTTAAATTGGCTAAATCTTGGTTAACTAGGTTTTGCCGTTTCGTCTAGCAAAAACACGATTGATAACAAAGCTTTAATACTTATACAATTGTTGCCTTTGACAACTACAAATCCACCCAAATCACCTAACTTTGATTTTGACCTTGACCTAATTTAATTCGGCTTTTTAGATTTTTCCGTTTCGTTTAGTATCAACACTTGTGACACTATTGACTACAAAGCTTTGATACTTATACAGTTGCTGCCTTGGACCATTACCAATTCACCCTTATGATATTACCCAACCTCAAATTGACCTTGATCTAATTTGGACTAATAATATCCAGAATATATTGTCAAGGATGCCACAAGGGGAATATTTGTTTATTGAACGCAGTTTTGATACTTCAACTAATACCATTTAATATCTTATCAACTTGATGCACGTGTTAAATAGTGTTGCTGTCAACCAAACAATTCATACTTTGTACATGTTAAATATCTAAGGCCATTTACTAAATTAGAGGTGAAAAGCATGTAATCGTGCCATTTAATTGAAGCAAGGGGTCTCCTTTTTATTGGCCTATCCACAATCAAGAGGCCTTAATTAAGCAAGGGGTCATGGCGGTTTATATTTTTGCTGAAATAATAGAAAGGGTAATTTAAAGGCTGTCCAAACAACTCCTAAATTATAGCCCTTTATGTGTCAGTCTAATTCTAAATGTAGACATAGCCCAAACACTGATGGACCAGTTGGATAAAACTGAAGCAAGGGGCCTTTTTATGCTCCCCTTTAGGGGGGAGCATATAGTCGCCGCTTTGCCCGTCCGTCCGTCTGTCCGTCCGTCCGTCACGCTTTTTTGTCCGGAGCATATCTCTTGAACGGTACACCGTAGGTTGATGAAACTTGATACAGTGATAGAGAACGACAGGAGGAGGTGCAGTACACAAGAACTGTAACTCTCTCATCTCCCAATTTTGAATTATCTCCCTTTTTCTCATAAAAAAAATCAATTTTGTCCGGAGCATATCTCTGGACTGTTACACCGAAAGTTGATGAAACTTCTAACAGTGATAGAGGATGACTGAAGGAAGTGCAGTACCCAAGAACGGTAACTCTGTCATCTCCCAATATTGAATTATCTCCCTTTTTTAGCTCACCTGAGCCAAAGGCTCAAGGTGAGCTATTGGGATGGCCCTGTGTCCGTCGTCGTGCGTTGTGCGTCGTCCGTCGTCGTTAACAATTGCTTCAAATTACTTCTTCTCCTATACCGCTTGGCAGAATTCAACCAAACTTTACAGAAATGTTCCTTGGGTCAGGCTCTTTCAAATTTGTTCAAAGAATTAAAAACAATGCAGAACTCTGGTTGCCATGGCAACCAAAGTGAAAAAATAAGGAAATCTTAAAAAATCTTCTTGTCAAAAACTGCAATGGTCAGAGCTTAGATATTTGGCACATAGCATCATCTATAGGTCCTCTATCTAGTTTGTTCAAATTATACCCCTGGGGTTAAAATTGACCCGCCCCGGGGGTCACAGTTTTACATAGAGTTATATAGTGAAATTTTCAAACGTCGTCTTCTCTGAAACTAATGTGGCCAGAGCATTGATATTTGGCATGGTGACACTTCTAGATGTCCTTCACCAAAATTGTTCAAATGGTTCTGGTTGGTTGCATAACTAGGTCACAGGAGCTAAAAATAGATTTTTTTCAATGAAAACTTAAAAAATCTTCTTCTCTGAAACTACAAGGGCCAGAGCTTAGATATTTGGCACATAGCATTGCCTACATGTCCTCTATCAAGTTTGTTCAAAGTATGCCCCTGGGGTCAAAATTGGCCCCGCCCTGGGGGTCACAGTTTTACATAGAGTTATATAGTGAAATTTTCAAACATCTTCTTCTCTGAAACTAATATGGCAAGAGCTTTGATATTTGGCATGGTGACATTTCTAGATGTCCTATTACCAAAATTGTTCAAATGGTTCTGGTCGGTTGCATAACTAGGTCACAGGAGCTAAAAATAGATTTTTTTCATTGAAAACTTAAAAAATCTTCTTGTCTGAAACTATACTGAGCAAAAATAGAAACGTCCCACCCTATTACAGGGAAATTTTCTTGAAATTTATAAGCTTGATGGTAGTAAAACCTATACAGAAAATAAAGTTTATTCATTTTTAAATCCATATCAGTTAACCTCATATTGCTGAGCTAAAAACTGTTCGAGTGATGTACTGAAGAAGTTGGTAGGGGTCAAAATAAAAAATCTGAATAAATATTTGTTTTTTAAAAAATGTTTAGTTGATTACTGAATTCTAATAAAAAGTTGTATTCAGTAAGATTAATTTTGCGTACGGCCACCGTTTACCCCAAAATAAGCTCCATTTCTACGGCGTAACGTAACGTCTAATGAGAACGTTAGAGATTCACTCTTGCTGTGAGGTCTATGTCAAACATTGAATGCTGAATCTTAAATGTAATCAATTTGCGTAGTCTACCATCTGCATTGCTAAGTGTGAATCGAGATTCGTCAGTAAAAATAATTTGGTACCAGTCAGTTTGCCTCCAATTCAAATGACGTCGTTATGACCGATAACTTAGCACCACGGTGACGTGTCGACCAAATTTGACCGGAATATGGGCGTCATGCTCTGATTGGTTTAGCGTTGGATTGCACGCGATTACAAAGGTCTGTGATGACTCACCGTATCCACTAGCCGTTCCGGTGGCTGGAAAATGACGTAGACGTAAGTGCGTTAACGTGACGTAGTGGTCAGTTCTGACAGAGGAAAAACGGGGTGACCAAGGCGAAAACGATTGTGAACAGTCCCAGCCTGATGGTACCGGGTCGCAAGCCTATGTTTGGTCTTTCGACAGCAACCGAACCAACGGGCGACGTCATTGGCCGTCATTGCCTGATTTCTTTCAACTTCAGACAAGCGTGGCATGATGCAAGGATTGAATTCATATGGTGTTTTTCAATTTTTTTATTAGCACGTGTCGTATGTATTGTACGACGGTGACAAAATAACTGTATTGAAAAGTGTGTACCGTGCACGTGCAAATCATGATTCCGTTACGTTAACGGGTTTTATCTGTGTTATTTTGTGAAAACTTTACACATGTGTAACTCCAACTAACCAGTATCCAACAAGTACATTCACTTGATGTATATCTTAAATAACGTCAGAGATATGCCCGTTCAAAATGTGGGACGTTTCTATTTTTGCTGAGTATACAAGGGCCAGAGCTTAGATATTTGGCACATAGCATCGCCTATAGGTCCTCTATCTAGTTTGTTCAAATTATGCCCCTGGGGTCAAAATTGGCCCCGCCCCGGGGGTCACAGTTTTACATAGAGTTATATAGTGAAATTTTCAAACATCTTCTTCTCTGAAACTAATATGGCCAGAGCTTTGATAATTGGTATGATGACACTTCTAGATGTCCTATACCAAAACTGTTCAAATTGTTCGGGTCTGTTGCATATCTAGGTCAGTCCTGGACCTATATTATTATCGCCATTTTTTCAGCTATTTTCTCAGGTGAGCGAAATATGCCCCATGGGGCTCTTGTTCATAATAAATTCATTTTTTGTCCGAAGCATATCTCCTGAATGTTACATCGAAAATTCATGAAACTTGATACTGTGTTCTAGGGATGGGTATTGCTAGAAATTTTGTATTGCAATATATTGCGATACTCCATCACTGTATTGCAATACGTATTGCAATATATTGCGTGTTATAAGAGTGAACTTAAGCTATGGATCTGGGGTGAATATGTGAAGACAAAGTAGTTGTACCACTTTGAATCTTAACAACCATGTTACATTGCACTGTTTCTAATGATATTGTATAATGAATATGTGCTGCTGTATTTTCAATTCTGAAATGCTCCTAGCCATTCCTTTCGGGATTTTCATAACCAAATTGTCCACCATGATGTTTAACTGACAGGGTATGGCATATAACAGTGCCAGTTGACAGTATCAAAGTTCTAATCACATATTTTAAATGAAGATTTTTTTCTAAAATGACTGACAATGTCGGTACATTGTATTTGATACATATTTTTTAGAATTTATATGTTTTTCATTCACGACATTCAGTTATTAAATCTGATATGCACATTGATTAGGCAGCCAATAAGGATAATATACCATGCCCTGTGCTAAAAAACAAACAAAGAGGAAATCCCTCTGCCCTGCAAGCTGCTTATTTAGTTTGAACAAAACAAAATTGTGAATAATTGTAGTTGTGAAACAAAGGGAATTTAATCAATTTATCATAGAGGAAAAAAAACGTTTTTTATAGTCTTGTCAATATATTGCAATACAGTCTGAACCGTACCGTGCGTATTGTTTTCAGAACGTATTGCATTATATTGGAAAACCGGTTTTATTGCACATCCCTACTGTGTTCACCTACTAAACGTGCTATACCTTGGGCTTTTTAGCTCACCTGAGCTAGCTCAGGGTGAGCTCTTGCAATCCTTGAATGTCCGTCGTTCGTCGTCCATCGTCAACAATTTTGGTGTTTACACTCTAAAGGCCATAGTTTTTATCCAATCTTTCTGTAACTTACTCAGATTGTATATTACCATAAGAGTTCGGATGAGTTTGATTATGGTTGATATTGGACATATAGGTCAAGAGTTATCCACCTTTGAATTGCTGAAAATGCAATATTTAACAGTGTTTACACTCTAGAGGTCACAATTTTAATTCAATCTTTCCCAATCTTGCTCAGTTGTATATTATCATAAGAGTTCGGATGCGTTCGATTATGGTTGATATTGGACATATAGGTCAAGAGTTATCCACCTTTGAATTGCTGAAAATGCAATATTTAACAGTGTTTACACTCTAGAGGTCACAATTTTAATTCAATCTTTCCCCAATCTTGCTAAGATTGTATATAACCGCAAGAGTTCTGATAAGTTCAATTATGGTTGGAATTGGATTGATAGGTCAAGAGTTATCTACCTTTAAATGGCTGAAAATGCCATATTGAAGGTTTACACTCTAGAGGCCACAATTTTAATTCAATCTTTCTCAAACTTCATCAGATGGTATATGAATATAAGAGTTCAGATGAGTTTGATTAGGGTTGCAATCAGACGTGTAGGTCAAGAGTTATTTACCTTTGAATTGCTGAAAATGCCATATTTAAGGGTGTTTACACTCTAGAGGCCACAATTTTAATCCAATCTTTCTTAAACTTGCTCAGATTGTATATAACCATAAGAATTCAGATGAGATAGGTTATGGTTGGAATCAGATTTATAGGTCAAGAGTTATCTACCTTTGAATTGCTGAAAATGCCATATTTAACAGTGTTTGCACTCTAGAGGCCACAATTTTCCGGCGGCGTCCGTCGTTAGTTGTCCGTCGTCCGTCGTCATTAACAATTGCTTCAAATGACATCTCCTCCTATACCGCTTGACAGAATTCAACCAAACTTTACAGAAATGTTCCTTGGGTCAAGCTCTTTCAAATTTGTTCAAAGAATTCAAAACAATGCAGAACTCTGGTTGCCATGGCAACCAAAGTGAAAAAATAAGGAAATCTTAAAAATTCTTTTTGTCAAAAACTGGAAGAGCCAGGGCTTACATATTTGGCACATAGCATCATCAACAGGTCCTCTATCAAGTTTGTTCAAATTATGCCCCTGGGGTCAAAATTGGCCCCGCCCCGGGGGTCACAGATTTACATAGAGTTATATAGTGAAATTTTCAAACATCTTCTTCTCTGAAACTAATGTGGCCAGAGCATTGATATTTGGCATGGTGACACTTTTAGATGTCCTATACGAAAATTGTTCAAATGATTCTGGTCAGTTGCATAACTAGGTCACATGAGCTAAAAATAGATTATTTTCATTGAAACTTAAAAAATCTTCTTGTCTGAAACTACAAGGGCCAGAGCTTAGATATTTGGCACATAGCATCGCCTACAAGTCCTCTATCTAGTTTGTTCAAATTATGCCCCAGGGGTCACAGTTTTACATAGAGTTATATAGTGAAATTTTCAAACGTCTTCTTCTCTGAAACTAATATGGCCAGAGCATTGATATTTAGTATGGTGACACTTCTAGATGTCCTATAAGAAAATTATTCAAATGGTTTTGGTCGGTTGCATAACTAGGTCACAGGAGCTAAAATAGATTTTTGTCAATGAAAACTTAAAAAATCTTCTTTTCTGAAACTACAAGGGCCAGAGCTTAGATATTTGGCACATACCATCGCCTACAGGTCCTCTATCAAGTTTGTTCAAATTATGCACCTGGGGTCAAAATTGTCCCGCCCCTGGGGTCACAGTTTTACATAGAGTTATATAGAGAAAATTTCAAACGTCCTCTTCTCGGACACTAATATGGCCAGAGCTTTTATATTTGGTATGGTGACACTTTTAAATATACTTTACATAATTTTTTCAAATTGTTCGGGTCGGTTGCATATCTAGGTCAGTCCTGGACCTAAATTATTATCGCCATTTTTTCAGCTATTTTCTCAGGTGAGCGAAATATGCCCCATGGGGCTCTTGTTCTTTGTGGGGAGCATCCATCGTTGGGAACGATATTCTTGTTATTTGTCAGTAAACAGCGAAGGGGCCGCAATCAATTAAGGGGCCATGTCCAAATGACACTCTTCACTGTTGGCCCCTTGAATATGGCCCATTAAAACTTTGCCCTTTGCTCCATGTAAGTGTTTCGTCTGATCTGTCAGTCTGTTCATCCATGTCAGGAGCATACATTTTCCTATATTAAATCAGGTAGGATTGCCAAAGGTGGTGTGTGGATCCATCTTGGAATGATGGAATGTCCTGTACCATTTTTAGCTCACCTGGCACCTAGTGCCAAGGTGAGCTATTTTGATAGTTCTGTGTCCGTCGTTCGTCCGTCCATCCGTCCGTTCGTTCGTTCGTTCGTCAACAATTTCTTTAAACGACATCTCCTCTGAAACTACTGGATGGATTTTTACCACACTTGGCAGGGATGATCCTTGTATGGTTCTCTTTCAAAGTTCAAAAAGTTCCGGTCCGTTGCATATCTAGGTCACAGGAGCTAAAAATAGATGTTTTCAATGAAAACTTAAAAATATTCTTGTCTGAAACCACAGTACCCTGAGCTTAGATATTTGGCACAAAGCATCATCTTGAGGTCCTCTATCAAGATTGTTCAAATTTTGTCCCTGGGGTACAAAATGACCCCGCCCCTGGGGTCGTAATTTTACATTGAGTTATATAGTGAAATCTTCAAACATCTTTATCTCTGAAACTAATATGGCCAGAGCTTTGATATTTGGCATGGTGTAACTTCTAGAGGTATTTTACTAATATTGTTCAAATGTTTCCGGTCCGTTGCATATCTAGGTCACAGGAGCTAAAAATAGATATTTTCAGTGAAAACTTAAAAAATCTTCTGGTCTGAACCCACAGTACATTCTTTTCTGAAACAACAGTTCCCTTAGCTTACATATTTGGCATAAATCATCATCTACAGGTCCTCTATCAAGATTGTTCAAATCATGCCCCTTTGGTCATAACTGCCAAGGCCCTAGGGGTCGCAGTTTTACATAGAGTTATATAGTGAAATATCCTTATCTGAAACTATTATGGCAAGAGCTTTGACATTTAGCATTATGAAGTTACACTTTTAGATGTTCTTTACCAATACTGCTAAACTGGTTCGGGTCTGTTGCATATCTGGGTCACATTAGCTAAAAATATATTTTTTTCAATGAAAAGTCTTCCTGTCTGAAACCACCTATGTACAAAATATTTGACAGAACACTTAATTTATAAGTTCATCAGCAAGATATTTGAAATTATGTCTCTTGGGTAAAGAATGATCCCACCCGAGGGGTCATGTGACCCTTGTGTTGGTTTTTCCAGGTGAGCGATATTTAGGCCCGCATGGGCCTCTTGTCAGATTCTCTTGACCTATGACCTCACTTGTATGAATCATATCTATTTCATTACTTCGGGTAGGAATGTCAAATTTTGTGTGTGAATAGTATTCATCATGGGATTGGCAGAGTGTTCCGTACCATTTTTAGTTCACCTTTGACCTCAATTGTATAAAAAGCTCTCCAGAGAATATCTCCTACACCTTATCAGCTACTGCGCTAGGGATAGAATATTTGGTATGTGAATACATATTGGGATTGGCAGAGTGTCGTGTACCATTTTAGGTCACTGACATTGACCTCAATTGTATAAAAAGCTTGTCCAGACTCCAGAGCATATCTTCTACACCTTATCAGCTAGGGATAGAACATTTTGTATAAGTGAATACAACTTGGTATGGCTGAGTGTCCATTTTCAGGTTACCTTGACCTCTGACCTCAGTTGTACAAAAAAGTTCCGAAAAATATATCATTTACGTTATCATCTAGGGATAACAAATTTGTCGTGTAAATACAGCTTAACATTTCTATATACTAATACGCATTTCAAAGCCTTGAATGTATTCCTCCAATGAAGATAATAGTTCAGATTTAAACAGTCATGAATAGTGGTATGCACCATAAGAAATGTTTCTTCATTCTAGCTAATGATAGCTTAAAGCAGGCTGAAAACAAAGCAGAATGCGCCTACAGGGGCACTCTGCTTTACTTTCAAGTTTGAACCTTGACTTTTGACCTAATTTTGTAGAAAAGGTATTCTTAAGCATATCTCCCATAGTTTTTCTCATGCAGTGGTTTAAGTGAAATATCTTTATAAATATTAAGTATATGATCAACTATAAACTTGGAGTTCTTGTTTAGTATCATAAGGGAAAATCATTAAATCAAGGCAGGTAATCCTGTGATTTGGCAATATGTAGCTATTGCCTTTGGTTAGCCAGCTTAGCCTCAGAATCAGTAAAAAGCTAAGAATGTAGTTTCTCAAAAACTATCAAAGACATTAACCTCAACCTTCTAATTTATCAAATGTTTATTCATTTCAGTAATAATAATTATTTAGTTTTGCAGAGTTCTCGCCCTTGATTTGACTTAGAATTTGCTTAAAATTAATTTCTCAATACATGTACGTTGAAAGTTTACATACTTGCTCACTATCAAAAGCGTTATTTCATTACAACAAGGCCGGTAGCCCTGTGGTTTGTTATTGCACCTATTTCCACGTAGAATTTTGTTGAAATGAAATTTCTCAACAATACTAGCAAAGGTATCCAATTGAAAGTTTAAGACATACGTTTCATGCCCCCACACGACTTAGAAGGCGGCAAATTGTTTATGATATGTCTGTTTTTCTGTCTGTTTGTCTGTACACAATAATAACATTGGCCGTAACTTTGGAACAACATGTGATAGAGACTTGATACTTGGCATGTTTACTCAACTCAAGAAGCACTTGAGCTCAGTACAAACATGTTGGACAAAGGTCAAAGTCATTCAGAAGTAACTATAGATAGAGAATTCATATTTGACATGTATACTGATCTCAAGAAGGTCTTGATCTTTGTACAACTTTGGTCATGTCTGAAAATCTTCAATGTCATTTTGAGATCAAATAGTATTAATTAAGCATTGACCATAACTCTAGAACAATATGTGAAAGATATATCATATTTGGCATGTATACTCAATTAAGGAATCTCTAGCTTGAGTGTAGTATAACTTTGGTCTTGTGTCTGACAAAGGTCAATGTCATTTTGAGATCAAATAGTGTTAATTTAGCATTGACCATAACTCTGAAACAACATGAGAAAGATATATCATATTTGGCATGTATACTCAATTAAGGAAGCTATAGCTTGAGCGTAATATAACTTTGGTCATGTCTGACAAAGGTCAATGTCATTTTGAGATCAAATAGTGTTAATTAAGCATTGACCATAACTCTAGAACAACATGTTAAAGAGATATCATATTTGGCATGTATACTCAGGAAACTCTAGCTTGAGCGTAATATAACTTTGGTCATGTCTGACAAAGGTCAATGTCATTTTGAGATCAAATAGTATTAATTAAGCATTGACCATAACTCTGAAACAACATGTGAAAGAGATATCATATTTGGCATGTATACTCAATTTAGGAAACTCTAGCTTGAGCGTAATATAACTGTGGTCATGTCTGACAAAGGTCAATGTCATTTTGAGATCAAATAGT
The DNA here is from genome assembly GCA_922989275.2 of Gari tellinella. Classification (NCBI taxonomy): domain Eukaryota; kingdom Metazoa; phylum Mollusca; class Bivalvia; order Cardiida; family Psammobiidae; genus Gari; species Gari tellinella. Next base: position 6,062,330 of record OV277870.1, on the reverse strand, counting down.
GTTAATTAAGCATTGACCATAACTCTAGAACAACATGTGAAAGAGATATCATATTTGGCATGTATACTCAATTTAGGAAACTCTAGCTTGAGCGTAATATAACTTTGGTCATGTCTGACAAAGGTCAAGGTCATTTTGAGATCAAATAGTATTAATTAAGCATTGACCATAACTCTGAAACAACATGTGAAAGAGATATCATATTTGGCATGTATACTCAATTAAGGAAGCTCTAGCTTGAGCGTAATATAACTTTGGTCATGTCTGACAAAGGTCAATGTCATTTTGAGATCAAATAGTGTTAATTAAGCATTGACCATAACTCTGAAACAACATGTGAAAGAGATATCATATTTGGCATGTATACTCAATTTAGGAAGCTCTTGCTTGAGCGTAATATAACTTTGGTCTTGTGTCTGACAAAGGTCAATGTCATTTTGAGATCAAATAGTGTTAATTAAGCATTGACCATAACTCTAGAACAACATGTGAAAGAGATATCATATTTGGCATGTATACTCAATTTAGGAAACTCTAGCTTGAGCGTAATATAACTTTGGTCTTGTGTCTGACAAAGGTCAATGTCATTTTGAGATCAAATAGTGTTAATTAAGCATTGACCATAACTCTGAAACAACATGTGAAAGAGATATCATATTTGGCATGTACACTCAATTTAGGAAACTCTAGCTTGAGCGTAATATAACTTTGGTCATGTCTGACAAAGGTCAATGTCATTTTGAGATCAAATAGTGTTAATTTAACATTGAACATAACTCTAGAACAACATGTGAAAGAGATATCATATTTGGCATGTATACTCAATTTAGGAAGCTCTAGCTTGAGCGTAATATAACTTTGGTCATGTCTGACAAAGGTCAATGCCATTTAGAGGTCATGGTCACATCAGGAGGCATAGTGTTTTACAAACACATCTTGTTTCACCATCAATAGGGAAGTCTACCAACTGAAATAACCGCCGTTCTTGACATTTTAGTATCAAGAATGTGAAAGTCGAGCAACCAGCATCCCTTTGCATGCAGTGCTCTTGTTAATTTTAGTTCAATCTGAATGAAGTGTTCATATTTATTCACTACTACTGTATTTTGTAGCTACAGTCCAAAACAATGGATGTAACCCATAGCAAGGAGATCATTGCTCTCAACTCAAGAATGCAAGATGTAGACAGGGAACTGACCGGTCTCACTAATAAATGCCAAGACTATGAGAAAACTCGCCATGATCAGAATACAACAGCAGCGGACCTGAAGCGTCTGGAGGAAGACTATAAAAAATCAAAGTCGGATATAAACCAGGTATATTTGATTTATGGAAAGAGAAAGAAACATACACATTCTAAAATGAAATCAAAGCTCTGAAATGTTTTGAGGAAGACTATCAAAGATCTTAGTCTGATATAAAAAGAATATTTGAATTATGGAAAGAAAAAAAATTCAAATGTTAAAAATTAGACATGAAGGGCTAAGAAAAAAGTATCACTAAAATATTGAGAAGAATGTTGAAATTTTAAATATATAATATTTGTTAATTGTAAATGGACTAAAAGTACAATCTGGATCATAATCAGGGCTCCAGATAAGGGGGGTATTTCAAAAACTAAAATCTTTATTTCCTTTTTTAACCCTATGGTGTCACTACTCATTAGAATTGTCTCGAAGAGACGATTCTAATGAGTAGTAACAGCATAGGATTTGGTGCTGAAAAGAGTGAGAAAATTTTGGATTTGTTAAGTTTACTCCCTCTTATCTGGAGCCCTGCATAATGCAAAATGCACCGAAATGCACCAATCTAGAACTAAACAGACTTCATTATATCATGGATGGCAGGGCTATTTGAATTGCTGGCAGCTGTTACTATTAGTTAGGCTACCACTACAAGCAGTTTAACTCGACAGCTGTTTCTGTGTCTAATCTGTCTGAAAATGGTTTGATAAGTGAATCATGTTAACTTTGCTTTCAAGCATTTTGTAGATCTTATTAAGACACACTGGATATAGTTTTAACACGTTGCTCCCTAGCATGTCTCTAGTTTTGAAGACATGTTAGCAACTTAGCACTTAATCATGTCCTTCGTTGATACTTCAAATTGACAATTTTTGTGTCACCTGCTATATGACACAAAGCATCATATACAGGGTCTCTATCAAGATGTTCAAAGTATATCTCTGGAGTCAAACGCAACCCCATCCCGAGAGTCCGAGGCTTACATAGAGTTAGTAAAAATTTCTGCCATTTTCCTCTCTAAAACTAGTATGACCAGAATTTTGATATTTATAGGGGTGAAACATTTTTAGGTATTGTGAATTTGTAACCAAATTGTTGAAATAGTTCTGGCCCATTGCATATCAAGGTCACTGAAACTAGAAACTAGATTTTGTTTTGTAACAGGGGGATTCCAGGTGAGCGATTTAAAACCACATCAACCATGGCCCTCTTGTTGACTGGAGTTGTTAACTTATCTGACCAAAGCTCAGGGTGAGCTTCAGTAATACTTGAATGTCAGGCATCTGTTGACTGCCCTTTTGTTGACTGCAGTTGTTAACTCATCTGACCAAAGCTCAGGGTGAGCTTCAGTAATACTTGAATGTCAGGCATCTGTTGACTGCCCTCTTGTTGACTGGAGTTGTTAGCTCATCTGACCAAAGCTCAGGGTGAGCTTCAGTAATACTTGAATGTCAGGCATCTGTTGACTGCCCTTTTGTTGACTGGAGTTGTTAACTTATCTGACCAAAGCTCAGGGTGAGCTTCAGTAATACTTGAATGTCAGGCATCTGTTGTGCATTGTCAACAAATTAAATGTTCACACTCTAGAGGTCACAACTTTTATCCAATCTTTCTCAAACTTGCTCCAATTGTATATAGCCATAAGTTCTACAATGCAATCTATTGTGTTGAAATAGAACCAATAGGTCAGGAGTTATCTGCCCTTGATGTGTTGAAAAAAGACAATATATTACTGTGTTTACACTAGCAACTACAGTATTCAATGGATTTTGAGTATACTAGCACACAATGTACATTAGGATCAGTTCTTTCAAATGTATGATTACTGTTTAAATAGGATCATTACATCAAGGTTTGTCTGCCTTTGATGTACTCAGATATGTTAAAAAGGTTCTATACAGGCGGATAAGGCTTTATACCTACTGACATGGTCAAGTGGTAATTTGCTTGACTTCAATATAAGGGTTTGTGAGTTATATCCCATGTGGGATCAAGTATTTCGGATAAAACCGAGGTCCAATGTGACATCAGTGCTTTACACTTGGAGTTTAAAAGAACCACAGAAGTATGTCAATAAAAAGAGTATCTTGCACAACATTCTATTTTTCTGTATCTGCTCCCCTCTCTGGGGCGTCTCAATAGCCCATAGATGACAGAAACGGAAATAAAAAACAAACCAAAACCACTACTGTGTATGCTTTAGTGCCTTACAATTTGAATCACAATTGTTGTTTTAAGCTCACCAGAGCATGAAGTGCTTAAGGTGAGCTTTTGTGATACCCCAGCTGTCCGTCCATCTATCTGTCTGTCTGTCCGTCAGCAATTGCAATTTACTTCTTCAGATACATGCTGTTGGTTTGAGCTTCAAAAGTTGTTTAAAGAAAGTGGGTGGGGCTAATAGTCTTGTTGCCATGGCAACCATGCACAATATCTACAAAAGTCTTCTTCTCCGAAACTGCTGGTCCGATTTCAAACTGGTTTTCACCAAAATGCTTCTCAATAGATAGAATTTAAAAGAAGTTCAAAGAATATTGATCCGTTTAAAAAGATGCCCGTCAGAGGGCGTGGTCATTTTCCATGTTTGGTAATATTGAATGAAAAGAACCTTCTAGAAGTTGTATTGCATCTGTAGATGCGGAGGCATATAGTGATTTCCCGTCCATCCGTCCGTCCGTGCATCCATCCGTAACAGGTTAACAAGATTTTACCATTTCGTTTAGCACCAATACCACTTGCTCAAATGCTTGAATATTTATACAGTTGTTGCCTTGGACCATTCCCAATCCACCAATATCACCTAACTGTGATTTTTAACTAGACCTAATTTGGTCTTAGAATATTATTGATTTACCGTTTCATCTTGTGCCAACACTACTGACTACAATGCTTTTATACATATACAGTTGTTGTCTTAGACCAATACCAATTCACCCATATTCCCAACCTCAATTAAGCCTTGACCTTGACCTAATTTGGGCTTGAAAAAATATTCAGAATATTATCAAGGGTGCCACCGGGGGCATAAGCGTTTATTGAACGCGCAGTCTTGTTGGTTATATCTTTGAGATTTTGTCAGTGTCAGGACGTTAATAAAATGTAGGTCATTCATGAATGTAGGTCATGTCAGATCATAAAGTATGTCAGTAGGTCAAAGCACAGAAAAAGCTTTTTGCCACTTATATGGCCATGTTTCAGCCCAATTTTATTAAAACTTGCTTAGAATAATATCTTGACAAAAGCGAGGCACTGTGTGAATACTGGTTACATACTATTTAAAAGTAAGTCAGTAGGTCAAAACATAGAAAAAGCTTCTAAACACTGTAGGAGCCATCTTTTAGCCATAATTTCACACAACAAAATCTAGGCACTGGACTAATATGGATTACTTAGCGTCAAAATGTGGGACAGAAGGTCAAATGGTAGGAAAAGCTTCAAAGTACTCTTGGGGCCATATCTTTTGCCCAAATTTCATGAAACTAGCTCAGAATAATAACAATGACAAAATCTGGGTAAGTTATGAATTTTAGTAATGTCTGAATGAAAAGTAGGTCAGTAGGCAATATATGAAAGCGTAGAAAAGGCTTCTGAACCCTCTAGTTCATATGGAGTACACACATCAACATTATCCTGACACATTTGCTTCATGTGACAAGGCACTTAATGCGGGGGTATTAATCGCTTTTAGTTTTAGTTAAATCTGGGAACTTTGTATTCTGGAGAGCGTCTTAGAGCCTGTTTGCTCTTGTTAAAAGTATATACACTAGCAACTACAGTTCTAATTTTATTTTGATTTTACTTTCACAATGTATGTATTGTTCTTAGATGGGATAAAATTTGGGTGTTTAAGTATTATCTGTCATTGATGTGCTCAGCTGTACTACAATATGTCATAGTCCGTTATTGTTTACACTCAAGTGTTTACAAATTTAAATGGACTTTATCTAAATTTGTTTTGATTATGGGTGAAACTTAACAGGTAAAACATTTAGGTTCAATTACACCATGTGAACGATATTAGGGCCTTCAAGGCCCGCTTGTTTTTACAGTGCATTTACAAAATGACAAACTGTTTGCATAGGACAAGTGTAATCTTCACATGTACACTGTTTGCAAAGGACATGTATATGCATGTGACGAGTCATGTGAAATAAAACCGTTTTCCAATATATTGCAATACATTCTGAAAACAATACGTACCGGTACGGATGATTGAAAACCCGTTTTTTTCCTCTATAATAAATTGATTAAATTCCCTTTGTTTCACAAAAAGAAAGATTCACAATTTTGTTTTGTTCAAACTAAATAAGCAGCTTGCACGGCAGAGGGATTTCCCCCTTGTTGTTTTTATACGCCCACCTCTAGAGGTGGTCGTATATTGGCGTGGCCCTGTCCGTTCGTTCCTTCGTTCGTTTGTCCGTCAACATTTTGTTGTCCGGAGTTTTTCTGGAGAACTATTATAGGGATATTGATGAAACTTCACACAAATGTTATATGCATCAAGATCTAAAGCTCATTAGAGATTGAGGTTCATTTGAATTTTCGTTTCAGAGTTATCTGCCCTTGATGTACTCAAATATGCTATAAAAAGCTTGTCCGGAGTTTTCTGTAAAAAGAATTAGGGGATATGTATGAAACTTCACACAAATGTTATATGCATCAAGATCTAAAGCTGTTTTGAGTTTGAGGTTCATTGGAATTTTCGTTACAGAGTTATCTGCCCTTGATGTACTCAACTATGCTATAAAAAGCTTGTCCAGAGTTTTCTTGGAAAACTATTAGAGGGATATTAATGAAACTTCACACATATGTTATATGTATCAAGATCTAAAGCTGATTGGAGTTTGAGGTTCATTTGAATTTTCGTTACAGAGTTATCTGCCCTTGATGTACTCAAATATGCTTTTAAAAGCTTGTCCAGAGTTTTCTTGGAAAACTATTTGAAGGATAATAATGAAACTTCACAGAAAGGTTATATGCATCAAGAGCTGAAGCTGAGTTAAGTTTGAGATTTATTTGATATTTCGTTACAGAGTTATCTGCCCTTGGTGTACTCAAATATGCTATAAAAGGCTTATTTGACAGTGTTAACACAATTACCAACTACAGTTTTGAATAGATTTTGGTGTTTGACCACAGTATAATTATAGTAGTTTAAGTTCATGAAAGGGTTTATTATTATTGAAATCGGATCATTGTGTCAGTTATTTGCCCTTGCTGTACTCAGATATGCTAGAAAAAGCTTGATTTCAGTATTGTTTATGCTCTCAGAGCTCTAAGTGTCTACAAGTTAGAATAAATTTTGATAAAACTATATATTTTTTTGCCAGTGGGCGTATAATGTACCGCTTGCGGTGCTCTCGTTAGCACAGGGCATGGTATATTATTAATGAATCACTGCCTAATCAATGTGCATACCAGATTTAATATCTTTATCAAATATGACAAATGTTTACATGTCTGAATGAAAACCATAAAATTTCTAACAAATATATCAAATACTGACATTGTCGGTCATTTTAGAAAAAAATTCTTCATTTAAAAAATGTGATTAGAACTTTGTCTGATACTGTCAACTGGCACCGTTATATAACTTACACTGTCAGTTACCATCATTGTGGACAATTTGGTTATGAAAAAGAAAATCCCGAAAGGAATGTCTGGGAGCATTTCTGAATTGAAAATACAACACATATTTATTTACAAAATCATTACAAACAGTGCAATTTGTCTTAAATGTAACATGGTTGTTAAGATTCAAAGTGGTACTAATTTGTCTCCACATATTCACCCCCAGATCCATCACTTAAGTTCACTCTAATAACATGCAATATATTGCAATATGTATTGCATTACAGTGATGGCGTATCACCTTATATTGCAATACAAAATTTCTGGCAATACCCATCCATATGCAGCATGACCAGGGTTCAAAGAGTTAAAGCAGACTGAAAGTAAAGCAGAATGCTCCGTATAAGAATATGCTGAACTTGTTGCTTTGGTTGGTAAAATACTGTATATATTTTAACAATTTTATGTTATTAGTTTTCACACTTTGCAAGTACAGCATTTCTTGAACAATGATACCAATTCCTATTGATTTAAAAATCTGCAAGGTTGACCACTTTTAATTTGGGATGAACTAGAGCCAGATATCTAGATTTGTTTACCCTGATCAGCTGCGCATTTAACATTGATGAATCTGTCCTTCATATTTGAAACTTTTACAGATATATCATTTTTTTGTTGACTGACTTGATAGGAAAATAGTATCTGTATGAATTGAAGCATGAAGGACATAGTTGTCAATGTTTTATGTGCAATTTCAACTACAGGAGCTGCATAGTTACCTCAGACAAAAGTATCTGTATCACATTATTGGTATACAGTATATTGTAAACTAATCACTATACCTTATCTTTACAGCTTAGCACAATCCAAGACAAATTTCAAGACTTTTTGGAGAAGAATGATTTAGTGCACGACGTTTCCAGACTGTCAACAAGATTAGATGACCATGAGCAGCGTCTAGAACACCAGGATAAAAGGCTATACCACCTAGAGGATGTCATTGTAAATATATGCAAAATATATAGGTTACTTGTTTGAACATCATTAACCCTTTCCCCCATAGAACCGCCTTTTACTGCATTTAGTTTACTCCTCCAACGAAGAAAATGGGTAGGATTCATACTGTCAAGTATGTCATAAAATGCACCATAAGAAATATGTTCTATATCCTAGCAGATGGTAGCCTTAAGCAGGCTGAAAGTAAAAGGCACATTCTGCTTTACTTTCAACCTGCTTTAAGTGGTCACCTGTCTTCAAAACTAGAAACAGGCTATGTGGTAAAGGGTTAAAGTCACAAATTGTCTGCTTATATCATACTTTCTTGGTACAAACATTAAACAATCAACAGGTCAAGAGTTATTCGCCTTTGATGTACTGAAAATGCCATATTTAACCGTGTGTACAGTTTCCCCGCTGTAGTAGCAATGTAGTATCATACTCATACTTCAGGGTTTTGTGTCACCTGCTGTAGGCAGAGGTGACACTTAGGGATCACTTTTCCGGTGTCTGTCTGTCCGTCACACTTTATGTGTCACGCCTCATAACTCCAGTTCTACTGAAGCTTTCAAGATGAAACTTCATTTATGGAAAGAGCTTGACAAGTGAAAGTGTATTACATAAAGATCATAACTCTTGTATCAATATTGTGAGAGTTATTCCCCTTTTCAACATTTTCTTTTCATGCAGATTCATATTCAAATATCTTTTATAATCTAGTCTTGTGTCTACAGATTTGAATAGATTTCGATTAAGCTTGGACAAACTGTATACATGGCCACAAGCCTCTCAGAGAAGTTTGATTAATTAGCACAAAATAACTACAAGTACTTAGATTAACATAACTTTCCGTGAAATTATGACCATTAGTTCAAGAGTTATTTACCCTTTTTAGCTCACCTGAGCTAGCTCAGGGTGAGCTATTGCAATCCTTGAATGTCCGGCGTGCGTCGTCCATCGTGCGTCGTCCGGCGTCAACAATTTTAGTGTTTACACTCTAGAGGCCACAATATTTATCCAATCATTCTCAAACTTGCTCAGATGGTATATTGCCATAAGAGTTCGGATGAGTTATCTACCTTTGAACTACCTTTGAACTGCTAAAAATGCCATATTTAACAGTGTTTACACTCCAGAGGCCACAGTATTTGTCCAATCTTTCTAAAACTTGCCCAGATTGGATATGACCATAAGAGTATGGATGAGTTTGATTATGGTTGAAATCAAACAAATAGATCAAGAGTTATCTACCTTTGAATTGCTGAAAATGCCACATTTAACAGTGTTTACACTCTAGAAGTCACAATTTTTTATCCAATCTCTCTCAAACCTGCTCAGATTGTCATGACTATAAGAGTTCAGATGAGTTTGATTATGGTTAAAATCAGACTTATAGGTTGATAGTTATCTACCTTTGAATTGCTGAAAATGCTATATTTAACGATGTTTACATTCTAGAGGTCACAAATTTTATCCAATCTTTCTCAAACTTACTCAGATTGTATATTGCCATAAGACTTTGGATGAGTTCAATTATGGTTGTAATCTGATCAATAGGTCAAAAGTGATCTACCTTTGAATTGCTGACAATGATAATATTTAACAGTGTTTACGCTCTAGAGGCCACAATATTTATCCAAGCTCTCTCAAACTTGCCCAGATTGTATATGACCATAAGAGATCGAAAAAGGGTGATTATGGTTGGAATCAGACAAACAGATCAAGAGATATCTACCTTTGAATTGCTGAAAATGCCATATTTTACAGCATTTACACTCTTGCAACTACAGTTTTCAATGGATTTTGATTATACTTGTACACAAAGGATGTAGCTATACGTTCTGGAAGGAGTGCAATTATTGTTGAAATGTTATCATTGTGGCAATAGTTACCTGCCCTTGATATACTTTGAAATGCTAGAAAAAGGTTTCATTTCAGTATTGTTTAGGCACTAGTTATCTGCCTTTGATGTACTCTACTATACTACAGTAGGTCGACAAACTTGAATGGATTTAGAATAAAACGGGTGAAATGCAAAGGTAAAGCTATCAGGCTTCATTACAAATGGTGAGCGATATCAGGGCCTTTAGGCCCTCTTGTTGTATTCAGATATGCCAGAAACGGCAATGTTTTATCAAATGTTATACTCTAGTGTCTACAAATTTGATGGATTTCGATCAAACTTTTAACTCGGGTTAAATATCCTCAGGAGAGCAATCAGGGCCATTATGGCATTCTTCTTCTGTATAAGTTTCAATCATCATAATTATTATCTTGTTGCAGAAGTATAACAACAGAAAATAGCATACATTTTTCCGTCCTCAGTGTTTGAATACATTTGATGTGTTTGATTAAGAGTCAATACAAAGAGGTTATTTTATCACAAGACTAATGACATATGTTCAATTTCAGTCCAGAGGAGACAACCCTGTGGCTTGTAGTGTTAGCTGGGAGGACCAATGTAAAGGTAACGATAAACAATCTGACTAAACAACAATGACATATTAGACAGGGCTCCAGATAAGAGGGAGTAAACTCAAGTTTTCCAACAAAGTCTTCTTCATGTCTGCACTAAATTCTATGGTGTGACTACTCATTAGAACTGTCTCTTCGAGACAATTCTAATGACTAGTGGAACAATAGGGTTTTGAGCAAGCATAAAGGTTTTAGTTGTTGAAATACTCCCCTTATCTGGAGCCCTGATTGGAAAACATACACAGATATACTACTTATACTTCTTGTCTCACTGCGGTGATGAAGTGAAAGGGAGGCTAAGATATTTCTTTTCTATTGGCCTAGGCTAAGAACTCTAGCGTTTAGTTCTGGTGTCAATGCTACTTTTCGGTAACTGCTTGTTGGAATGTTATGACACTTGCTAGTCACCAAGTGAAGGTGTGTACATTGCATATTGGTTCAGGTTTAATCAATACCTCAGTTTCACATTCGAGGCTGCAAGACCTAATTATAGGACCTTCTTGTATCTACTGATGACACATATACAGATTGTTGATACACCAATTATTGATACTAACATCAAACAAGAGCCCCATGGGGCATATTTCGCTCACCTGAGAATAACTGACAAAATTGAGATAATTATTTATGTCCAGGAAGGGGTCATTTTTTACCCGACGGGCATAATTTGAACAATCTTGTAAGAGGACCTGTAGATTATGCTATGTGCCAAATATCTAAGATCAGGGTAGTAGGGTTTTAGACAAGAAGATTTTTGTAAGTTTCCATTGAAAAAAAATCTATTTTTAGCTCCTGTGACCTACATATTATGCAACAGACTGAAACCAGTTGAACAAAATAGGTAAAGGATATCTAGAAGTGTAACCATGCTGAATATCAAAGCTCTGGCCATATTAGTTTCAGAGAAGAAGACGTTTTGAAAATTTCACTATATAACTCTATGTAAAACTGTGACCCCCCGGGGCGGGGCCAATTTTGACCCCAGGGACATAATTTTAACAAACTTGATAGAGGACCTGTATGCGATGCTATGTGTCAAATATCTAAGCTATGGCCCTTGTAGTTTCAAAGAAGAAGATTTTTTAAGTTTTCATTGAAAAAATTCTATTTTTAGCTCCTGTGACCTAGTTATGCAACCGACCAGAACCTTTTGAACAATTTTGGTATAGGACATCTAGAAGTGTCACCATGCCAAATATCAAGGCTCTGGCCATATTAGTTTCAGAGAAGAAGACGTTTGAAAATTTCACAATATAACTCTATGTAAAACTGTGACCCCCGGGGCGGGGCCAATTTTGACCCCAGGGGCATAATTTGAACAAACTTGATAGAGGACTTGTAGGCGATGCTATGTGCCAAATATCTAAGTTCTGGCCCTTCTAGTTTCAGACAAGAAGATTTTTTAAGTTTTTGTTGAAAAAAATCTATTTTTAGCTCCTGTGACCTAGTTATGCAACCGACCAGAACTATTTGAACAATTTTGGTATAGGACATCTAGAAGTGTCACCATGCTAAATATCAAAGCTCTGGCCACATTAGTTTCAGAGAAGAAGACGTTTGAAAATTTCACTATATAACTCTATGTAAATCTGTGACCCCCGGGGTGGGGCCAATTTTGACCCCAGGGGCATAATTTGAACAAACTTGACAGAAGACCTGTAGATGATGCTATGTGCCAAATATCTACGCTCTGGCCCTTGCAGTTTTCGACAAGAAGATTTTTTAAGATTTCCTTATTTTTTCACTTTGGTTGCCATGGCAACCAGAGTTCTGCATTGTTTTTAATTCTTTGAACAAATTTGAAAGAGCTTGACCCAAGGAACATTGCTGTAAAGTTTGGTTGAATTCTGTCAAGCGGTATAGGTCGAGATGTCTTTTGAAGAAATTGTTAACGACGACTAACGACGGACGACGAGGGATGCCGGACACAGGGCCATCCCAATAGCTCACCTTGGGCCTTTGGCTCAGGTGAGCTAAAAATGCAATTATAATATGATTTATAGTATAATGCTGTGACACCATGGATATTGTCAATATTGATAATGGAACATAAATAATAAAGAAAATTATGAAACAATGGCTTTTTCTCTCACCAGAAAGGATGTCCCGAAGACGGGACTTATGACATTTTAGCTCGTCTGTACAAAGTACAAGACAAACTTATGCTATAGTAAAGTATCAATGTCACAGTTGTCAAAGGGTCGACTATTTGAAATGACAATAACCCTCGATTCTAAAGTGATAGGGAATTCATATTTGGTGTACATATTGCTCTAATTAAGCAAAATTCGAAAATGTATATGTCACGGTACCGAACCTGACACAGTTGGGGAGATTAATTTGTAGTCACCCGGTTAGTTCAGTCGGTAGAGCGTTGGAACGGTAGTCAGAAGGTCCTGGGTTCGAGCCCTGGTCAGGCTGCATCTTTTTCTCCCCCTGTGACATATTTTCCTGGGGCATATTTCAGACATGTCTAGTCAAAGGTTGAGTCAAAAGGTCATATTTATTCCGTAATCTTAAAATTGGCAATAACTTTTGAAATATAACAAATACATACTCAATATTTATAAAAATTACATGTATGTGTTGCCTTTATAAAGAGATTCTAGTATATGAATATGCAGATTTGGGTCATGTCAGTTTAAAGGTCAAAGTCACAGATGTCAAAGGTCAAATATTTGAAATGGCAATTAGCCTGAGATTGTTCTCAAGCTTTTGATTGGTCAGATTCGACCAGAATGCTCATATCTGACCAATCAAAAGTTTGAGAAGGATTTCCGAGTCGACTCTAAAATTTTATAACCATGGTCACTGTATTCCAAGTTTGGTTGGTCTAGCACCTATTATTTTCGTAATCTTCACTTAGGTTTCGTAAAATGCTTATAACTCCTAGTCTTGGGTATTGCTTTCATTTTGGTATGCATGTGTATATTAACAAGACCTTTCCATGGATGCAAAAAATGGACCATGAGTCTCGACTTTGACTTTAGATTCAGCTTTTAAATTTCAAAATGTGCTGCCGGTAAGCTTTGTTGTCTCTCTGACAACTCTTTGTTGACAAAAGTGTTTGCCCTTTGAGGCTACTTGATCTATGGTGTTGTTTTGCTAATTCATAGAGTTTATTTTACAGATTTGCAGACAAATCTCATCAGCCACTACAAAAATACCTGCCTTGAGGTTCCGAATCCAGCCGAAAACAATGACATAGGACTAGAGTATATTTATGTTAATCCAGAAATCAGAATCTTACGACAGAGCAAAGGGCGAGATGGGTTGAAAAATGTGAAAGACGAGGCTACTAGTAGCTCCTGTAGGAAGATATTCTACAATGATGAGTACCTAAGTAGACAGATATACATCACAGGGGATGCTGGTAGTGGAAAGAGCTTGCTATGTAAGAATATAGTTAGACTTTGGTGTGAGGCTCATGGTGAATTCTTGTCGAATGAAGCACAGGACAGTGACAGTGATTCTGATGAAGACACTCGGAGGAAGAATTTATTGGATGGACGGAAACAAAGGAGGCAGGCCAGAACCCAGAGACAGCAGCAGGAGAGAAAAGCCAGGAGAGAAGATGACAGACAAATACTATCACAGTTCATGTTCTTGTTTTATATTACATTGAGAGATTCTCTCTCAGAGTATAATGTTAATGAAATGATTCAGTCACAAATACTACAGTATTATAATACAGGAAAAGATCTATGTTCCTCTGCATTACTGAAAAATGCAAATAAACGTTGTCTTGTCATTGTTGATGGTCTGGACGAATGGGTGTGTCCGGCAGGTGCCCTTGTCCCACATTTCTTAAACCCAGGACTCCCAGGCAGGGATGTAGCAAACCAGAACAATGTTTTCTTGACCACAACCAGGCCTTGGAAATTGGATATACTCCAATTAAAAAGTTCTGAAGTGGACAAACATATTGAGTTATGTGCATTTAATAAGAAGTCAGCTTCACGATTCTGCTCTAAAGTCATTAAATTATTAAATGAGAGTCAGTCATGTAAAAAAGAAAAACAGAAGTTCTTTGAGATACTTGCAAAGAAAGGTCTTAAACATTTCAAAACGATACCAGTCATTCTTGTACAGCTTGTGTGCATCTGGTTTGACAACCAGGAGCTAGGCAAGTCTCAAGTACAGCTGTACTGTGCCATGCTAGATTTGTTGTTGAAAAAGTCCCAGAAAAACCTGTCTGTACAAACTACCAATACACCAACAAGTGTAGCATCAGATACGCCCCTACCCAAATGTATTATAGAACACCCATATTGTCAAGACCACCGGCAATTGATATATTGCTTATCAAGAGTAGCATATGAAGCATTATTTGACCAAACAAAAGAAAACAGCTTAGTATTTAAAAGTTCACAGCTAGAGATCTATGGTAAAGGACAAGAGTCAATAGACCTGTGTTTAAAGTCAGGTCTTTTGTCACAGAACAAAGTGCTAGAAAAATGTGCTGTAAGTGAGAAGAAAATATCTTTTCTACACAAAAAGTTTCAAGAATTTCTTGCAGCTATTTTCCTAGCCAGCTGTGACAATGTACATGATATTGTTAAACACATAACAGATTTCTGTAGCACATTAGATACATGTTTAGAAATGTCTCAGGTTTGGCTGTTTGTGTCTGGGATAAGACCTGACATAACAAGACAGTTGTTGGACCATTTGACTCGTGTTGTTACTACTGACGAAAAGGTTAAACACTACAGACAAACTTTACATGGTGAAGGTTTGATACGAGCCATACAGACATGTGTAACTGACTGTGTCATAGAAGGTGGTAATAATGGCCACATTTATGACAACATCATGTTAGAAGACTTTTATATTGATAGAAACACTGCCAGTCATGTAGAACGTTTGTTATCATGTACTCCAAGGTCAAAGGTCAAGTCTGTGTACATAGAGACTAGTAGACACATTGGTGCTAGTCAGTTAACAAGTATAACTAGTCAGTTAGAGCAATGTCACTCAGTACAAAAACTGCACCTGGATGACCCCTCCTCGTTCTCCTCCCGTATAGACATCAGCACAGTGGCACAAATAGTCAACAACAACCTTGACACTCTTACATGTCTGGACTTGTCCTTTATCACAGCTACAGCTGGGTTAGTTAGTGACATATGTAGTATCAGTAGCAAGTGTTTAATGGCACTGAGGCTGTTTGAGGTTAGACTGACACATGAACATATAGAACAAATACTGACCAGGTTACCACAGTCACCCACCATTAGACAGTTAGTACTGGGGTTAGACTGTACACACCATGTCCCCCAGTGTAAGACTGGTAGGATAGATTTGTCTACTATGACACACATACAGAGACTTGTTCTGTACTTCATGTCTGTAGATAATCTCCAGTCTGTGTCACACTGTGTGGAGCATGTTGGACTGTATGGTGTTATATTACCAGTGACAACACTGTGTGAGTTTGCACGCAGACTTTCCCAGACAAGACGTGACGTGACGGTAGGACTAGGCCATGTAACAGTTACAGAGGTCAGAGAGCGACGTGTAGACGTGGAGACTTTCCTCCGTACTTGTCACGGTCTGAAGGTGACAGACTGCCAGTATGATGACGGTGACAATACATGGTGGATAGACTTCACCACAAGCAGCCAGTAAAGCCTGTAAAACTTGTTATATTCACTCTAACAACAAACTCAAACTACTCAATCTCTTAGTTGGAACATTTCCTTTCTAATTATACAAGTTTTAACACAAAATTCTAGAAAAAAGTGTTTTTCATCATTTAGCAGTTTGTGTTCTAAAAATAGTAACATTGGTGAAGACTACTTTGCTGTCATAAAACTTGTTAAATTCATTCAAACACCAAGTGTGACTATTTATTTTCTTAGTTAGGACATTTCCAAGCTAATGACACAACTTTTAATACTAAATTCGGGGAAAAAGTGTTTTTGATCACCTAGTTTAAAAAGTAGTCTTCTAAACATTGTAACGGTTGGACTCACTCTAAAACATTTTTTGTCATAAAACTTGTTAAATCAACTTTAAACATCAAGTGTGACCATTTATTTCCTTAGTTAGGACATTTCCAAGCTAATGACACAAGTTTCAATACAAAATTCAGGAAAAAAGAGTTTTTCACCATTTAGCAGTTTGTGTTCTGAAAATGGTAACAATTTGATTTGGTGAATGCTATTATTTCGGTCATAAAAGTTGTTAAATCAACTTAAACACCCAAGTGTGACCATTTATTTCCTTAGTTAGGACATTTCCAAGCTAATGATACAAGTTTTAATACTAAATTCAGGAAAAAAGTGTTTTTGATCACTTACTTAGTCTAATAGATGGACTCTCTCTTAAAACAATGTTTGTCGTTAAACTTGTTGTTCATCTCTTAGCATACTTATTACTCATAGAGTTATGAGTAAAAGTGTTAGAATAACTGAAAACATCTAAGTGAGACCATTTATTTACTTGTCTAGGACGTTTCAAATCTAACTATACAACTTTTAATGCTATGTTAAGAAACACATTGTTTTTCAACTCATAGCATTTTGTACAGTAAAAACCATCTGTTACGACCACTTAACTAAGTTAATTATTAAGTGTTCACGCCAGGTGACTTCTTAAAACAAGGTAACAGTTAAACAGAAAGCTCCTGTACTACCTGTAGGAGCTTTCTGTTTTACTGTCACCTTGTTTTAAGCCGTCACCCGTTTTTAGCTCACCTGAGCCAAAGGCTCAAGGTGAGCTATTGGGATGGCCCTGTGTCCGGCGTCGTGCGTTGTGCGTCGTCCGTCGTCTTTAACAATTGCTTCAAATGACATCTCCTCCTATACCGCTTGACAGAATTCAACCAAACTTTACAGAAATGTCCCTTGGGTCAAGCTCTTTCAAATGTGTTCAAAGAATTAAAAACAATGCAGAACTCTGGTTGCCATGGCAACCAAAGTGAAAAAATAAGGAAATCTTAAAAAGTCGTCTTGTCAAAAACTGCAAGGGCCAGAGCTTAGATATTTGGTACATAGCATCATCTACAGGTCCTCTATCAAGTTTGTTCAAATAATGCCCCTGGGGTCAAAATTGGCCCCGCCCCGGGGGTCACAGTTTTACATAGAGTTATATAGTGAAATTTTCAAACGTCTTCTTCTCTGAAACCAATGTGGCCAGAGCTTTGATATTTGGCATGGTGACACTTCTAGATGTCCTATACCAAAATTGTTCAAATGGTTGTGGTCCGTTGCATAACTAGGTCACAGGAGCTAAAAATAGAATTGTTTTCAATGAAAACTTAAAAAATCTTCTTGTCTGAAACTACAAGGGCCAGAGCTTAGATATTTAGCACATAGAATTGCCTACAGGACCTCTATCAAATTTGTTCAAATTATGCCCCTTGGGTCAAAATTGGCCCCGTCCCAGGGGTCACGGTTTTACAAAGAGTTATATAGTGAATTTTTCATACGTCTTCTTCTCTGAAACTAATATGGCCAGAGCTTTGATATTTGGCATAGTGACACTTCTAGATGTCCTATACCAAAATTGTACAAATGGTTCTGGTCCGTTGCATAACTAGGTCACAGGAGCTAAAAATAGATTTTTTACAATGAAAACTTAAAAAATCTTCTTGTCTAAAACTACAAGTGTCAGAGCTTAGATATTTGGCACATATCATCGCCTACAGGTCCTCTATTAAGTTTGTTCAAATTATGCCCCTAGGGTCAAAATTGGCCCGCCCCGGGGGTCACTGTTTTACATAGAGTTATATAGAGAAAATTTCAAACGTCTTCTTCTCTGACTCTAATATGGCCAGAGCTTTTATATTCTGTATGGTGACACTTTTAAATATACTTAACATATTTTGTTCAAATTGTTCCGGTCTGTTGCATATCTAGGTCAGTCCTGGACATAAATCAATATCTCTATTTTTCAAATTATTCTCAGGTGAGCGAATATGCCCCATGGGGCTCTTGTTTACATAATCAATTATCATTCGCTTTAATAGTGATCGTAACAGAGAGGTTCTACTGTATGATAAAACATGGCAGAGATTGATTTTGTTGAGTTGGTAATTTTCGTCATAACACTTAATACAATCATTTCATGTTGTTGGTTAGGACATTCCCTTGCTAGCAATTATCGCAGAGATTTCGTGGTAACCACTAGATGTTGCAGAGATTGACTTTGTGGATTTAGTAATTTTCGTCATAAAACTTAATCGTTTCATGTGACCATTCATGTTGTATGTCAGGGCTGCCATAAGTTGGCATGAAAAATCCTAAGATTTCCAAATTTGATTTTTTCAAGTGCGATTTTACGAATCATACCTTTACCACAAAGCCTGTTTCTAGTTTTGTTGACATGTGACTACTTAAAGCAGGCTGGAAGTAGAGCAGAATGTGCCTTAAGGGCTTTAAGGCGCATTCTGCTTTATTTTCATACTGCTTTAAGATACCATGTACCAGACAAAAATCCGAAGATTTAGGAAAACTCCGGAGAAATGGCAGCCCTGGTATATTATGACATTCCCCTGCTAGTTATTTTCGCAGAGATTTCATGGTTACCACTGTATCAACATGTAAGCTTCTTTAGGAGCTTTGTGCTTTGCTCTCAGCTTGCTTCGACAACCACATATATAATATAATTAACAAATTACACCATAGCCTGTTTATGAGTTTCGAAGACAGATGGACACCTAAAGAAGTTTGAAAGTAATGCAGAATATGCATTAAGATGCATTCTGCTTTACTTTCAGTCTGATTTAAGCTAGGATATAGCAGATATGTCTTGTGGTCAGGTGCTTATTCCTGACTTTATAAAACTGAATGATTTCCTTCAGTGGAGGCATAAAATAACCAATTACCTAATAGATATGCCTTTTACACCTTAAATTTATTATTTCACTCAAGAAAATAGCTCCAACTTATACAGACATAAATATTCGTAAGAAATATTGTCTAGATTCTAACAGATGGTAGTTTTAAGCAGAATGCACCTTCGGGTGCATGCTACTTTACTTCAAACATGCTTTAATCCCTGAAACCTCTTAATGGGACAATTCTAGTTTTTAATTTAATCTAGTTCATTTTTAGCTCACCTGAGCACTTTCAAGGTGAGCTTTTGTGGTCGGTCTTTGTCCGGCGTCCGGCGTCCGGCGTCGTGCGTCGTTCGTCGTGTGTCAATAATTTCTTCAAACATCTTCTTCTTCAAAACTACTGGTCTGATTGCAACCAAACTTCCCAGGAATGTTCCTTGGGTCAAGCTTTTTCAAAGTTGTTCAAAGAATTTGAAACAATGCAGAACTCTGGTTGCCATGGCAACCAAAGTGAAAAAATAAGGAAATCTTAAAAAATCTTCTTGTCTGAAACCACAAGGGCCAGAGCTTAGATATTTGGCACATAGCATCATCTCTAGGTCCTCTATCAAAGTTGTTCAAATTTTGCCTCTGGGGTCATAATTGGCCCGGCCCCGGGGGTCACCATTTTATATAGAGTTATATAGTGAAATGTTCAAATATCTTTTTCTCTGAAACCAATATGACCAGAGCTTTGATATTTGTCATGGTATAACTTCTAGAGGTATTTGACATATATTGTTGAATTGGTTCCGGTCCGTTGCATATCTGGGTCACCGGAGCTAAAAATAGATTTTTTACCATGAGAACTTAAAAAATCTTCTTGTACGAAACCATAGTACACTAAGCTTAGATATTTTGCACATAGCATCGTCTACAGATCCTCTATCAAATGTGTTCAAATTTTGTCCCTGGGGTCAAAATTGGCCCGCCCCGGGGATCACAGTTTTACATAGAGTTATTTAGTGAAATGTTCAAACATCTTTTTCTCTGGAACCAATAGGACCAGAGCTTTGATATTTGGCTTGGTATAACTTCTAGAAGTCCTTCACATATATTGTTGAATTGGTTATGGTCTGTTGCATATCTGGGTCACCGGAGCTAAAAATAGATTTTTTCAATGAAAACTTAAAAAATCTTCTTGTCTGAAACCATAGTACACTGAGTTTAGATATTAAACTGTATGGCCTAGATCTTTAATATTTGACATATAGCTTTACCTTGTGGTCCTCTACCAATATTGTTCAAATTATGACCCCCGAATCAAAAATGGCCTGCCCTCGGGCCTATCAGTTTTTCATAGTAAAACCTTTAAAAATCTTCTTCTCTGAAACCGTCAGGCCAAGATCATTTATATTTGACATGTAGCTTTACCCTATTGTACTCAACCAAGATTGTTCAAATTATGACCCCGCCCCGGGGCTTATCAGTTTTACATAGACTTATATAGGAAACCCTTTAAAAATCTTTTACTCTGAAACTGTAAGACCCAGATTCTTAGCTTTACCTTGTGGTTCTCTACCAAATGTGTTCAAATTATGACCCCCAGGCCAAAATTGGCCTCACCCAGGGGCTTATCAGTTTTTATAGGAAAACCTTTAAAAAATTTCTTCTCTTAAACCGTAAGGCCCAGATCATTAATATCTGACATGTAGCTTCGCATTGTGGTCCTCTACCAAGATCAAATTATGGCACTGGGTCATAGCTATGTCAAAATGTTGTCTTCCCCAGTCAGATTCTATGGTACAATGTCCTCAGGTGAGCGAAATGTGACCCTCTGGGTCTCTTGTAATACAAGTGTCTGGTTTGTTAATAAGAAAACAAAAATTGATAAATGCTTAATGTAGGACAAAAATAATGCTGAACGTTAAATACTTAATGCAATACAAAAATAATGCAGACATTCACCATTGAGGGTTTCTACATTACTTTTGTCCTGCATTAAGTTGCCATCTACCTTATCAATAAAAGACTAAAGTGAACGAAATTATTTAGGGTTCAGAGTTTAATAGAAAAATTTGCTATGAAGTAAATTATGATAACGGTTATACATGTCTTTTTGATAAGTTTTTATATGTCTGCCGCCAGAATTATGTATGGCGCCTTCCATCCGTCTGTCCATCTGTGATTATTTGTTTGTTTGCTCTCAAACTCCAACAGTTGTCATCGGATCTTCGCCAATCTTGTTGAAATTGTTTATTGGTGTAAAATCTTGGTCAAGTTTGATAAGTACCAAAAATTGGAAAAGGTATGTCAAGAGTTATTGCTCTTGAATTATCAAAAAATAGTTATTTCAGCCTAGTCCGCTCTCTGACTCAAATAAGTTTTATCAGATGCTCAACAAATTTGCTGAAAGTGTCTAAAATCTTGGTCAAGTTTCAAGGTAGATAATTATCCATAATCATATGGCATGACAGAGTTATGGCCCTTGAATCTTGAAAAATTGGCTGTTTCAGCCTTGTCTGCTCTCTTATCTAAATATTTTTATCAGACCTTGTACAAACTTGCTGAAAAGGTGTTTTAGTCGTAAAATCTTGACAAAGATTGATATTCTGCTAAATCACAGATCACTTGTCAGGATTATGCCCCTTGAATTACCACAAATTGTCAGTTTTAAGCGATTCCGCAGTCCAACTCAATATTTTTCATGCATTTTGACAGGAAAACAAAATAACGGGTGACAAACAGCTTGAAATACGCTGCGTCTGATCCGGATTAAAGTTGTTTGCAAATGTAAGCCAATTCCCTTCCTATAAAGATTCCCTCCGAACAACATACACAGTCTTTGTCTCCCATTTGGGTGTCGTTGTAGAGAGGGAGTGCTGTATTCACTTTTTGTCTTTTCCTCATATACCTGAAGGTTCATTATGTGTAACCCTCAACCTACATTAAGTGAGTGGTTATGTCTTCAACACTAGAACCAGGCTATCTGGTAAAGTATTGACTTTGTAACTGTCTGTGATGATCGTGGTTACTAGTTGTACATGAGCTAGGTTAACATTATGTGTGCAATATGGTTAGGGTTATATAAATGTAAATTTAAACCAACTAGTGTGTACTTGAGCTACAGTGGAGAAAACGTTATTCTTTCCCGTTTAAACGCAAATGAAACGCACACGCATAGCAATAAAATGGAGAAAAGACAATTTTTCGACACTCCTGACTTTTCATTTTAACAATGAGTGGCAAACAGTTTGGAGCCTAATCAGACGCCGGGTTACCCGGCGTCTGATCTTGCTCTAAACGGTTTGCAGTGGAAATAAAGGTTTTAGCGTAAACGCGTTTATTGGGAAAGAATAACACATTCTCCACTGTAGGTTGTAAATGTTTTTGTTGCTCATTAAGCTGTATATTTTGTTCTTGTAAGAATATAAAAATAAACGTGTGTGTCATATGTTTGTATTTATGTTTGTTTAATACTCCTGTGGCCTGGTAATATAAATGTCTGAAGATTAAGTAAAAACTGGCTGTACCGACCACTTAAAAGACTATTAACAAATATGAATGTTAATTGTGTTGGAGCTTTCTGCTTTAAATTCACGATTTTTCTTACCCTCATAGTGTTACATATACAAGTTCTTAGCAAACAATGTACTTGATTGGCACTGCCCTGTGGCCTGGGAAAATAAATGTCTTAAGATTCAGTAAAAACCTCGCTGTTACTACCACATAAAAGAAAATTAGATAGAAATGTAAATATTGTTGGAACTTTCTGCTTTATCTTCATTATTTTTCTCACACTCATGGTGTTACATAAAGTTCTTGGCAAACAATATGCCTGCGTAACCGAAGAGTTTACTCATCCTTTACAAATACTGTACCTGTTAAGAATACATTTGTAATGTGTAAACAGTGTATACCCAGATCAGAGACAAATCTTGTTTTAAAGATTCTATATAACCATTGTCAACGCGGCAGTGCACTTGAGTATAAAGAACCATACAAGATTTTGAATATATAAACAGTTTACAGAAGAAATTTTTCACCTGCCATCTTATTAACAGTTAACATGCATATGCAAGCAGTGTAGATCCAGACCAAACACTGGGTTACAGTATATCTGATTAACAATTAGCATGTCTATGCAAACAATGTACATGTTTACCCGAATCAGATACTTGGTTACAGTATACCTGATACACAAATAACATGTCTATGCAATCAGTGAAAACTCAGATTATGCCTATGCAAGCAGTAAAGACACTTAGTCTAGATCAGACACCCGTTTACAGTATATCTGATTGACAGCTAACATAAATATGCAAACAGTGAAGACCTAAATAAGACACTGGGTTACATCATACATGTACCTAACTAAAAGCTACAACATACTTATACCAACAGTTTAGACCTAGATCAGACACTGGGTTACATCATACATGTACCTAACTAAAAGCTACAACATACTTCTACCAACAGTTTAGACCTAGACCAGACACTGGGTTACATCATACATGTACCTAACTAAAAGCTACAACATACTTATACCAACAGTTTAGACCTAGATCAGACACTGGGTTACATTATACATGTACCTAACTAAAAGCTACAACATACTTATACCAACAGTGTAGACCTAAAGCAGACACTTGGTTACATCTTAGCCGATTAACAGTTCCAACACATCTATGCAAGCAGTGTAGACCTAGATCAGACACTGGGTTACATCATATCTGACCAAAAGCTACAACATACTTGTACAAACAGTGTAGACCTAGATCAGACACTTGGTTACAAAATACCTTATACACAAATAACATGTCTATGCAAGCAGTGTAGACCCAGATCAGTCACTTGGTTACAGTATACCTGATACACAAATAACATGTCTATTCAAACAGTGTAGACCCAGATCAGACACTTGGTTACAGTATACCTTATACACAAATAACATGTCTATGCAAGCAGTGTAGACCCAGACCAGACACTTGGTTACAGTATACCTGATACACAAATAACATGTCTATGCAAACAGTGTACACCCAGATCAGTCACTTGGTTACAGTATACCTGATACACAAATAACATGTCTATGCAAGCAGTGTAGACCCAGATCAGACACTTGGTTACAGTATACCTTATACACAAATAACATGTCTAGGCAAACAGTGTAGACCCAGATCAGTCACTTGGTTACAGTATACCTGATACACAAATAACATGTCTAGGCAAGCAGTGTAGACCAAGACCAGTCACTTGGTTACAGTATACCTGATACACAAATAACATGTCTATGCAAACAGTGTACACCCAGATCAGTCACTTGGTTACAGTATACCTGATACACAAATAACATGTCTAGGCAAGCAGTGTAGACCAAGATCAGTCACTTGGTTACAGTATACCTGATACACAAATAACATGTCTATGCAAGCAGTGTAGACCCAGATCAGTCACTGGGTTACAAAATACCTGATACACAAATAACATGTCTAGGCAAACAGTGTAGACCAAGATCAGTCACTTGGTTACAGTATACCTGATACACAAATAACATGTCTATGCAAACAGTGTACACCCAGATCAGACACTTGGCTACAAAATACCTGATACACAAATAACATGTCTATGCAAGCAGTGTAGACCAAGATCAGTCACTTGGTTACAAAATACCTGATACACAAATAACATGTCTATGCAAGCAGTGTAGACCCAGATTAGACACTTGGTTACAGTATACCTGATACACAAATAACATGTCTATGCAAGCAGTGTAGACCCAGATCAGACACTTGGTTACAGTATACCTGATACACAAATAACATGTCTATGCAAGCAGTGTAGACCAAGATCAGTCACTTGGTTACAGTATACCTGATACACAAATAACATGTCTAGGCAAACAGTGTAGACCCAGATCAGTCACTTGGTTACAGTATACCTTATACACAAATAACATGTCTATGCAAACAATGTAGACCCAGATCAGTCACTTGGTTACAGTATACCTTATACACAAATAACATGTCTATGCAAACAATGTAGACCCAGATCAGTCACTTAGTTACAAAATACCTGATACACAAATAACATGTCTATGCAAGCAGTGTAGACCCAGATCAGTCACTTGGTTACAGTATACCTGATACACAAATAACATGTCTATGCAAACAGTGTAGACCCAGATCAGTCACTTGGTTACAGTATACCTGATACACAAATAACATGTCTATGCAAGCAGTTTAGACCCAGATCAGTCGCTTGGTTACAGTATACCTGATACACAAATAACATGTCTATGCAAGCAGTTTAGACCCAGATCAGTCACTTGGTTACAGTATACCTGATACACAAATAACATGTCTATGCAAGCAGTTTAGACCCAGATCAGTCACTTGGTTACAGTATACCTGATACACAAATAACATGTCTTTGCAAGCAGTGTAGACCGAGATCAGTCACTTGGTTACAGTATACCTGATACACAAATAACATGTCTTTGCAAACAGTGTAGACCCAGATCAGACACTTGGTTACAGTATACCTGATACACAAATAACATGTCTATGCAAGCAGTGTAGACCCAGATCATGCCATATATATTAGGTCTGGGCCTTACGGTTTCAGAGAAGAGGATTTTTAAAGGTTTTCCTATATAAGTCTAGGTAAAACTGATGATGTAAGTACGGAAATTGACGACGACCTCTGGCGCCATGTTTTTTGACGGATCAAATATCTTTGAACAACTTTGAAAGTATATTAATTGAGAAACATTTTGATGAAAACCAAATTGAAATCGGACCAGTCGTTCTTGAGAAGATTTTTTAAAATATTGTGCATGGTTGCCATGGCAACAAGACTGATTGCCCCACCCACTTTTTTAAACAATTTTTGAAGCTCACAACTACTGTATGTATTTGACCAAGTTTGGTTAAAATTGGGCCATTGGTTTCAGAGAAGAAGTTGTTTGAAAGAAATTGTGAACAGACGACACCGACGTACGACGTACGACGGACGATCACAATAGCTCACCTTGAGCACTTTGTGCTCAGGTGAGCTAATAACACTTGTTTGAGAAATGATAATGTATCCAAGGCATTGCAAAAAGAAAGGTTAACCCTTAACTCATTCAACCCTTAAACTGTTAATGGTTAATTCCATTTTAGAAATACGTCTGGTCCATTTCTGACTATTTAGGGATGAATTCATTTATTTCAAAATGACAAGCAGTGTCGACCCTGATCAGAGGGCTCCTTAAGGGGCCCTCTGGTCAGGGTCGACACTGTTTGCATAGGGCAAGTGTAATCCTTACAGGTATACTGTTTGTAAATGAGGAGTATACTCGGTGCTAGGGTTGAATGTCTTAACTTTTTTCTAGTTATTTAAAGACAGGTGACCACTTGAAGCAGGTTGAAAGTTGAGCAGAATGTGCCTTTCAAGAAATATGTGTATTTTGATTTATTTTCACAGATCTTTAAGATAGGAAAAATATTTCTTACGATGCATAATTATCCATGAATATAAAGTGGAACTATTTTCTGCAGAGGAAGGTTTACATTTAAGGCATAAAAAGGCATATTTCATTGGGTAGTGGAGTAAATATTGTGTTTTTTAATATCTTTCTAAAGCTAATATATAATCTGTTTATTAATGGAAAGATTGAAGAAACACAAGAATATACATAAGTACATTTATTGACAACATTACAAGTAGACTAACATTTTGAGCACATTTTGATGTTAACAGTTTGTAGAACTCAAGAATATACAATAAGTACATTTATCGACAACGAATTACAAGTAGACTAACATTTTGAGCACATTTTGATGTTAACAGTTTGTAGAACTCAAGAATATACAATAAGTACATTTATTGACAACATTACAAGTAGACTAACATTTTGAGCACATTTTGATGTTAACAATTTGTAAAATTCAGTTTACAGTTTTCTCCATTTTGTCAGCAGAGCTTATCCGAGGTTTGGCAGGGAAACTTGGAGCCTCTTCAATCATCTGAGAAAGAACGAATGACAACACACAATTAAATACGAGAATTCTACGGAATTTAATGTCAGGAACAAACTTGATATCGTCACAAGTTCTTACATGTTGAT
The DNA here is from genome assembly GCA_922989275.2 of Gari tellinella. Classification (NCBI taxonomy): domain Eukaryota; kingdom Metazoa; phylum Mollusca; class Bivalvia; order Cardiida; family Psammobiidae; genus Gari; species Gari tellinella. The sequence continues at coordinate 6,035,170 of OV277870.1, read as the reverse complement.
TTTGAATGAAATATAAGTACAGTGGAGAATCTGTTATTCTTACCCGTTTGAACGCTAACGTACGCAAAACACTAAAACGTAGAAAAGTACAACTTTTTGACACATTCTGATAATTCATCATTATCTTGGTGGCAAACAGTTTGAAGCCTGATCAGACGCTGGGTTACCCGGCGTCTGATCTGGCTCCAAGCTGTTTGCAGTGAAAGTAATAGTTTTAGCGTAAATGCGTTTACTGGGAAAGAATAACGTTTTCTCCACTGTAAAGGGTCAAGCGTTGACTGTCCTTGACGTGTTGAAACCACTTTATTCAACAAAGATTACAGTCCATTGACTACGGTGTTCAATGGAGTTTGAATTAATCTGTACATAATGTATACAACGAAAGGTTCTATTAGTAGATTGAATTTTGATGAAATATGACCATTAATTAGGTCAAGAGTTGGCTGTCCTTCATTTTCTCAGATATACAGACAATGGTTGAAAAGACAGCCTTTCACAATGATACGTTCCTATAATGATTACACAATTTACTGTTTTTACCAAACTTTGACAAACTAGACATGTGATTCTGAGGTAATTTTGAAACAGGATAGGAGATAAGAGTAAGGTTGGGCGCCACTAAACCCAGGTTTAAGTCCCCCCCCCCCCCCCCCCAGTGGTTATTAATAATTAATTTCTAATTGATTACTGATTGCTACTGACCATACCAAGGCTTTATGTTTGTCTTGCATGTTGTTTTCTATTTAGTGTGTAGATGAAGGAATGGCATTGCGCGTGTGTGTGTGTTTGTTACCATATGACTGTGTGTGTGTTCTGCTCGAGAGGTGGGTGTATTGTTTGTGTTGCGTTTCCTGCTTTAGTCATTCGTATTTATTTTAAACCTCATGTGACTGAATCCATGCCTTCATAGTCCTCTTGTCTACTTTTCTTTCGGTCTGTTTTGTGCGGCATCATGTACTTACATATCCGGGTTGCATAAAGCTGAGGACAGCTAGGCAAAATAGGTCAATAACCATGGCAATTACAAACAGTTTCCCAGCCAGAGGTCCACATTGATAATACCTGTGAGATGTTAGAAAGTAGTCTAATTACAGGGCTGCCATTTCTTCGGTATTTCCTAAGTATTTGGATTTTTATCCTAGCAAATCAGGCTGATAGTAAAGCAGAATGCGCCTTAAGGTGCATTCTGCTTTACTTTCAATCTGTTTTAAGCAGTCATGTGTCTTCAAAACAAAAAATAGACTATGGGTTAAAGGTACGATTAGTAAAATTGCGTCTGAAAAATTGAAAATTGAAATCTTAGGATATTTATGATCAACTTATGGCAGCCCTGTAATTATGGTTACATTGGAATCACGGTAGGCAGACGTAATGATAACCCCCCTTATAATAGTTTTTTTTACAGTGTTTGGACAAGGGATAATAGACTGAAAGTAAGCCAGAAAGTTCCTGTAGGAGCTTCCTGCTTTATCTTTAGTCTGCTTTAAGTCATTACCCCATAAATACATCTTTTTACGCTTTGAATTTATTCCTTCACTGAAGCAAACAGTTCTTATTTATACTGTTTTGAATATGAATCATAAGAAATATCTTCCATATTTTAGTTGATGGTAGCTTAAAGCAGGCTGAAAGTAAAGCCGAATGCGCCTGAGGGTGCATTCTGCTTTACTTTCAACCTGCTTTAAATTGTAACATACATGTATTTCCACGCTTTGAATTTATTCCTCCACTGAAGAAAATAGTTCTAATTTATCTTGTTTTGAATATGAATCATAAGAAATATCTTCCACATTTTAGTTGATGGTAGCTTAAAACAGGCTTATAGTAAAGCCGAATGCGCCTGAGGGCGCATGCTGCTTTACTTTCAACCTGCTTTAAGTTGTAACATACATGTATTTTCAAAACTAGAAGCAGTCTATGGGGTAACTGGTTAAGGAATCACCCACCAGTCAGGATGTAGTAAAAGTGTCCTTGGATTATTGTTTGAAGACAGGTTAGAAATTAGGGAAAGGCATTTATAATCTTATTCCTTCCTAAAGAAACATAGAAAACGACAGGTAAATGCACTTTTTATGATTTTTTTCAGGGTGGCAAATAGTTTGAAGCCAACTCATAAGCCTACTTACATTGTTCTAAGTTACCTGGGTCCCGTTTCATAAAACTTTGTACGACTAATGTATTTGTCGTTAGTCAAAAATTTAAAATATATTTAATTTCCTATTTCTCTGTTTAATCCTTTCTTGTGACTTCTCTTTGGAATTGTCTTTTCAAGATGATTCCAAAGAGATGTCACAAGACAAGATTAGATGGAGAAATAAATAAAAATTGAGACTTTTATAATTTGACTTACGACAACATTTGTCGTACAAACTTTTATGAAATGGGCTACTGGTTCTTAGTTACCTGGTTGTTTTGTCTTCAGTTACCTGGTCACCTACTTCTAAGTCAGCTGGTTACTTTGTTCTTAGTTACCTGGTTAATTTGTTTTCAGTTACCTGGTAACATACTTTTAAGTTACCTGGTTACTTTGTTCTTAGCTATACCTGGTTAATTTGTTTTCAGTTACCTGGTAACATACTTCTAAGTTACCTGGTTACTTTGTTCTAAGAGTTCAGGGGCCCGTTTTACTAAGCTACTTAAGCAAATTTTGTGCGTAAGTCAAAATCATTTTACTCTTATTTTTCCATCATAAACGTTTGCAAACATCAAATAGCCAAATCAGAGGACGCTCTAAAAGCGCGTCCTCTGATCTGGCTTTTTGCTGTTTGTAGCAAGTGATAATAAAAAATATAAATTAAAATTTAAAATTTTGACTTACGCAAAATGTTTGCGTAAGTAGTTTAGTAAAATGTTTTAAGTTACTGGGTTACCGGGTTGAAAGTTACCTGGTGTCCAAACCCTTTACAAACAGTGTTCCTGTTGACAGAACACTTGTTCTATGCAAATAGTGTAGAACCTGATCAAATGAGTTCTTCTCCATGGACTCTCTGATCAGGGTCTGCACTGTTTGTCATTTTGTAATATATTGTAAAAGTCCCAACCCTTAACAGTCAACCAGAAATGGGTGTCAAAGCCACCTGACGCTCGCCTGCTTGAAATTTAAGTCTTAAAACATCTTGTATCCAAAACAAATCAATTTTCAGTTTAGAAAAGATTATTAAATGAATGATGAGTCTTAATCTAGTTATATAAAACTTTAAAACAGCCCGTCCAAAAAACTTTAACCTGTTGATTTGTGGTCAAAACAACTAAGTCCAAAACATGTCAAAAATTGAAATAAATTAAAATCATTTTAAATTACATCTTCATAGCCTCAATGTTTGTTCCCAAATGAAGCTCCATACAAAATTTCAGCACCCTAGCACAAGCATTAAACCTTAAAACAACCCGTCCAAAAAACTTTAACCTGGTGATTGCAGTAAAAAAGCTAAGTCCAAAACATGTTAAAAAATTGTCAAATATTAAAATTGTTTTTAAATTCCAACTTCATAACATCAATGTTTGACCTCAAACGAAGCTTCATATAACATTTCAGCACCCTAGCACAAGTATTAAACTTTAAAACAACCCGTTCAAAAAACTTTAACCTGGAAATTTGTAGTCGAAAAACCTAAGTCCAAAACATGTCAAAAATTGACATAAATTAAAATTATTTTTAAATTCCAACTTCATAACATCAATGTTTAACCCCAAATGAACCTCCGTACAAAATTTCAGCCCCCTAGCCCAAGTATTAAACTTTGAAACAACCCGTCCAAAAAACTTTAACCTGGAAATTTGTAGTCTAAAAACCTAAGTCCAAAACATGTCAAAAATTGACATAAACTAGAATTATTTTTAAATTCCAACATAATAACATCAATGTTTAACCCCAAATGAACCTCCATACAAAATTTCAGCACCCTAGCACAAATATTAAGCTTTTAAACAACCCGTCCAAAAAACTTTAACCTTGGCCACGCTCAGGCTCACTCACGCCGGGGGTATGACATTAGCTCTGCTGTTCTACGAACAGGCGAGCTAAAAATGGATTAAGGCCTAATTGAAATCTGTTCTGGTACTTTAACCCATTTATACCAAGTGGATTCTTCCATGCTTATATATAAACCCTTTGCCTGCTGGTTGCGACTAATTGATTTTTGCAAACAGTTTAGGTATAGATCAGACGCTGCCTAACGCGGCGTCTGATCTGGACCCAAACTGTTTGATACTCGTCTTTAGGTTTCTTAACTTAAACAAGAGGGCCTGAAGGCCCTGATATCGCTCACCTTTTATAATGAAGCCTGATAGCTTTACCGCTGTATTTCACCTGTTTTATTCTAAATCCATTCAAGTTTGTAGTATAGCATGTACACAACATTGCAATATGACCCATTCTAGTATGTATAGTAGAGTACATCAAAGGCAGATAACTAGAGCCTAAATAATACTGAAATGAAGCCTTTTCTAGCATTTGAAAGTAAATCAAGGGCAGATAACTCTTGCCACAATGATCAGATTTCAACAATAAGTGCACTCCCTCGAGAACTTATAGCTATATACATTGTGTGCAGTTATAATTAAAATCCATTGAAAATGGTGGCCTCTAGAGTGCAAACACTGTTAAATAGGGCATTTTCAGCAATTCAAAGGTAGATAACTCTTGACCTATAAATCTGATTTCAACCATAACCTAACTCACCTGAATTCTTATGGTTATATACAATCTGAGTAAGTTTAAGAAAGATTGGATTAAAATTGTGGCCTCTAGAGTGTAAACACCCTTAAATATGGCATTTTCAGCAATTCAAAGGTAAATAACTCTTGACCTACAGGTCCAACTGCAACCATAATCAAACTCATCTGAACTCTCTAAGTCATATACCACCTGATGAGGTTTGAGAAAGATTGCATTAAAATTGTGGCCTCTAGAGTGTAAACAACCTTAAATATGACATTTTCAGCAATTTAAAGGTAGATAACTCTTGACCTATCAATCCAATTCCAACCATAATTAAACTTATCCGAACTCTTGCCGTTATATACAATCTGAGCAAGATTGGGAAAGATTACATTAAAATTGTGGCCTCTAGAGTGTAAACATTGTAAAATATTGCATTTTCAGCAATTCAAAGGTGGATAACTCTTGACCTATATGTCCAATATCAACCATAATCGATCTCATCCAAACTCTTATGGTAATATACAATCTGAGTAAGTAACAGAAAGATTAGATAAAAATTGTGGCCTCTAGAGTGTAAACACCAAAATTGTTGACGACGGACGACGAACGACGGACGACGGACATTCAAGGATTGCAAAAGCTCACCCTGAGCTAGCTCAGGTGAGCTAAAAATGCAAACATCTAGATTTAACAAATTTTGCAGACGCCAATTTCGAAGCAGACGATATTACCGCAGGATAAGGGTTAATGAGTCTACTTATGTCAAATGGATTCTTCCAGGCTTATATATTGAATTCGTCTACTATGCCAAGTGGATTCTTCCATTTCTTATATATTGAATTAATGTCTTTTTCATGAAAAGGGTGTCTGGTTGTAATTTTCACTGCCAATTTAGTTTTGATAGAAATTACTGTTAACAAACAGTGTAGTTTTAACCCTTTCCCTCATGAAGCGCCTTTTAGCGCATTCAGTTTATTCCTCCGCTGTTGAAAATAGTTCCAATCTATACAGCCATGCATATGTATCATAAGAAATATTTTCTTTATCCTAACAGATGGAAGCTTAAAGCAGGCTGAAAGTAAAGCAGAATGCGCCTCCCGCTCTACTTTCAATCTGCTTTAAGTAGTTCCCTATTTCCAAAATTAAAAGAAAGCTATGGGGTAAAGGGTTAAGATCAGGTTCTGGCTTTATTTTACCTTTTCAATCTGTGACTGGTGTGTTTTTCTGGCAGTTTCTCTATCATATTATATACAATTTCTGTTCTCTTAGCCACATTGGACCAGGTGTACAGGTCTTTTACTAGTTCATGGACTTCAAATGGTCGCATCACGTTACAATGGCGATGATTGTGGATGGCTTCTTCCAGTCCGTCAACTAAAGCTGAATGTAAATCAAACTAATTTGTTATGTCCCCTTCATAGTTGCCTTACCTAGCAAACAACAATTGTAAAAACTTAAGAACATATGACGTCACAGCACAGAAGGCGTTAATCAAATTTCGTCATGGAAATGTGATACAGTGCTCCCTCTCTACAACGGCCCTCCCAACAACGACTCCCTCCTTACAACGACCCTTGACGCTGTTCCCTAAACAGGACGGTTTTACTGTTGCAATGTCGTCTGCTTTAAATTGTTGTCTGCTGCTTTTCTAAAAGTGACATAATGGACATTTCGTCAGAAAATAAATTAACGACGAGTGACAAGCAGCTTGAATCCAGATCAGACGCCGCGGCGTCTGATCTAGATTCAAGCTGTTTGCAAATGTAAACCAATTTCCCTCTCTATAACGACTCCCTCCGAACAACGCACACAATCTATGTCTCCCATTGGGTGTCGTTGTAGAGAGGGAGCGCTGTACTTATTTCTAATAGAAAAGCCTTTTCAGATGATGACCTAAATATAACTGTTCCTGAATCCTGTTAGGTGGCTACTTAGAGTAGGCTTAAACTACAGTAGAACATTCTAAGACGATACTGTGACTTTACTTGAAGTCCGCTTTAAATAACCACCTGCCTGAAGCTATAACCCAATAACAAGAGGGCCAGACGCCCAGATGTCGCTCACCTTAGGACATTGTACCATAGAAACTGACTGGGCTATATAAGTCTATGTAAATCTTATAAGCCCCGGGGTGGACATTTGTGGTCCAGTGGTCATAGCTTGAACAATCTTGGTAGGGGGTCTTTAGGCAAAGCTATATGTAAAATATTAAATGTATGGGCCTTACAGTTTCAGAGACGATATATTTTTTAAAGGTTTTCCTATATAAGTCTATGTAAAACTGATAAGTCCCCGGGCGGGTCCAATTAGGCAAAGCTATATGTAAAATATTAAAGGTATCGGCCTTACAGTTTCAGAGACGAATTTTTTTTATGGATAAGTCCCTGGGTGGGGCCAAATTTGACCCGGGGGTCATAGTTTGTACAATCTTGGTAGAGGACTATTAGGCAAAGCTACCTGTCAAATATTAAGGATCTGGGCCTTATGGTTTCAGAGAGAAAGATTGTTTAAGGTATTCCTAAGAAAAACTGATCATAAGCCCCAGGGCGGGGCAGTATTTGGCCCTCAGTCATACTTTGAAAAATCTTGGTAGAAGACCATTAAATGGTACATACCAAAAATGAACGGTACGGGCCTTACAGTTTATGAGAAGAAGATTTTAAAAGATTGTCTTATGAAAAGTTGTTTATACGGTCATGTTAGAAAAACTGGTCTAAAAGCAAGGGGAATAACTCTAGCATAAAACTTTGAACAAAGACGCAAAACGCCGGACACCGGACAAAATTAAATCGAAATCAGGTCAATGGTTTCAGAGGTTGTTTGAAAATGTCGACAGACAACTGACGCAAGAGGCTGGACACCGGACAAAGAGTGGTCACAAAAGCTCATCCTGAGTAATTGCACTCATTCGAACTCTTAGGGTCATATACAATCTGAGCAAGTTTGGAAAAGGCTGAACAAAAATTGTGGTCTCTAGAGTGTTAACACCGTTAAATATGGCATTTTCAGCACTTTAAGGGTAGATTACTCTTGACCTATGTGTTCGATTTCAACCATAATTGTACACATCTGAACTCTTATAGTCATATTCAATCTGAGCAAGGTTGAAATAGATTTGATAGATATTGTTGCCTCTAGAGTGTAAACACTGATAAATATGGCATCATCAGCAGTTCAAAGGTAGATGGCTCTTGATCTATTGGTCTGATTACAACCATCATCTAATTCATTCAAACTCTTTTAGTAATAAATAATCTGAGCAAGTTTGAGAAATATTGGATAAATATTTTGCCTCTAAAGTGTAAACACTAAAATTGTTGAGTACGAACGACAAACGACGACCAACACACGGCTGACAATTCAAGGATTGCAAAAGATCACCCTGAGCTAGCTCAGGTGAGCAAAAAAGTTTAAATATATTTAAGGAATAATTCGAATATTTATGATATTCATGAATCAGTTTCATACTAAAGTGTGACCAGGTTTTTTTTTCATACCTATGAATACAGTTCCAGAAAAGGGGGAGTAAACTGAACAAATTCAGCATTATCTCACTTATTTCAGCACCAAATCCTATGGTGTTACTACTCGAAGAGACGATTCTAATGAGTAGTGACACCATAGGGTTTAAAGGGGAAATAAAGATTTTAATTTTTGAAATACTCCCTTCGCCTCATATTTTCTATTTAACTACTTTTTTAAACGCAGTAATGGTATTAAATTATAAAGAACAATTCCGAACATTTACCACTGTTCCAGAAAAGGAGTGTTCATTATTTAAAACTTTTTTAAAACGTAGGTTGTAATCCCTCCACAACATAAATTTTCTGCAAAAACGTGACATTGTCGTTGATGTCAATGACGTCATGTGTTGTCCTGCTTCATGCAGCACTTGTTGAGAGTAGTTGGACAAAGAGAAAGTAGCCCCGACAAATATTACAACCATTCACAGCTAACCAAAAGTAATGAAAATAAACATTATTAAATTATACAGTTATGAATATCATTCTATTCTAAGATTTTTCCCCATATTCTAGCAGATGGTAGCTTAAAGCAGGCTGAAAGTTAAGCAGAACCTGCTTTAAGTTGATACCTGTCTTCAAAACTAGAAACAGGCTATGGAGTAAAGGTTAAAATCTAGTGGTACCTGTAAAGAGCTATCTTAAGTTTTGAAGTACCTGAGATGAAAACATCTGTCCTTTGCAAACAGAAATAGATTATGTGCATTAAGGCACATTCTGCTTTATTTTCAATCTGTTTTTAAGTTGGTATCCTGTCGTTAACCCATTACCCCATAGCCTGTTTCTAATATTGAAGATACATGACTACTTAAAGCAGGTTGAAAGTAAAGCAGAATGTGCCTAATGGCGCCTTCTGCTTTACTTTTAGCCTGCTTTAAGCTTTTATCTGCTAGAATCTAGAAAATATTTCTTACGATTTTTATTTGTGACAGTATAAACTGGAACTATTTTCTTCATTAGAGGAATGAATTAAAGGCATTAAAAGGCGTATTTATGGGTTAATGGGTTAAAACAAGACCCTGACTATGGGGTAAAGAGATTTTCTACATAACCACAACCGTACAGTTACAAACAATGTACCTACATTAAAGCTTGGCTCTGTAAGCTTTATAAGGAATATAAGCTCTAGTGGCAGAGCCTCAGATACCCCGCCAACTTTAGGACTGACAAACTAGAAACTAATTATGCTATAAAAGGCATAGATAAGTTTGACATAACAAAATACCTCTACATAGTTACCTACATTTAACGCTTGGCTCTGCTAGCTTTATAAGCTCAGGTGGAAGAACCTCCGGTACCCCACCCACTTTAGTACTGACAACCTGTAACCTGAAATAAAGACAAGATGAACATTTTCTGTGTTCATAGCAAGATGAACTTTTTCTGTGTTCATAGCAAGCAGAGTTTAATTATGAATATTCTCTCCTTATCTGGACATACCGGTAAGCTTATATGACATGAACTTTCTAGCTTTGGAAATCTGTTTTCGTCAAATCACTACTACTCTATTGTGTTTGTATTGCAGACCTATCTGGAGATCAGGAGATAAGTTGAAATAAAATGAACTTTGAACTGAAGTCTGTTTTCATAAAATCACTAAAACTCTATTGTGTTTGTATTGCAGACCTATCCACTTTGGCGCTTTTCTAGAGAATAAACAAAATATCTTATCATTTCCCATTAAGGAATACTCTTAAATTTCATTGAAATTAGAGCTCCGGATAATGGGGTTATTTTAACAAGGGCCACTATGGCCCTAAATCGCTCACCTGGTAACCATGTAACCATGTACACCGTGTGACCTAGTTTTTGACCGGGCATGACCCTCATTCTAACTTGACCTCCATTTCAATGAGACAAACATTTTGTTCAAGTTTCATGAAGATTCAATGAATTTTGTAGTCTCTAGAGTGTTAACGAGGTTTTTGGATGATTTGACCTAGTGACCTAGTTTTTGACAAGACATAAGCCACATTTGAACTTGACCTATATTTCATTGAGGCAAACCTTTTCATCAAGTTTTATGAAGATCAAATGAAATTTGTAGTCTCTAGAGTGTTAATAAGGTTTTTCGATGATTCGACCTAGTGACCTAGTTTTTGACTAGACATGACCCACATTTTAACTTGACCTAGATTTTATTGAGGCAAACATTTTGATGAAGTTTCATGAAGATCCAATGAAATTTGTAGTCTCTAGAGTGTTAGAAAGGTTTTCCGAAGATTTGACCTAGTGACCTAGTTTTTGACCGGACATGACCCACATTCGAACTTGGCCCTAGATTTTATTGAGGCAATCATATTGATGAAGTTTCATGAAGATCCAATGAAATTTGTAGCCTCTAAAGTGTTTACAAGGTTTTTCGATAAGTTGACCTAGTGACCTAGTTTTTGACCGGACATGACCCACATTCGAACTTGAGCTAGATTTTATTAAGGCAAACATTTTGATGAAGTTTCATGAAGATCCAATGAAATTTGTAGTCTCTAGAGTGTTAACAAGGTTTTTCGAAGATTTGACCTAGTGACCTAGTTTTTGACCGGACATGACCCACATTCGAACTTGGCCTAGATTTCAGTGAGGCAATCATATTGATGAAGTTTCATGAAGATCCAATGAACTTTGTAGCCTCTAGAGTGTTAACAAGGGTTTTCGATAATTTGACCTAGTGACCTAGTTTTTGACCGGACATGACCCACATTCAAACTTGACCTAGATTTTATTGAGGCAAACATTGTGACCAAGTTTCATCACGATCCAATGATATTTGAACCTGCTAGAGTGTTAACGAACAATTGTTGACGGACGGACGGACGTTCTTAGGAGAAGGTTGTTGTGGTTTTTTTTGCTATATAAACCCTAACCCTAAAACTAACCCCACATCTGTGATTTTGAACCCCACAATACTCTCTTTCAACCCCACAATCACTAACTGGCCAGGTTAATGACCGAAACGGACCCCATAAGGTAGCTCCTGTAAGCCCGGACAGACAGACAGACAGACGACGGACGACGGACATCCAGCGTTCCTAAAAGCTCACCTTGGCACTACGTGCCAGGTGAGCTAAAAACTAGCAGGTTGATTTCTGCGTTCAACCCTATGGTGTCACTTCTCATTAGAATCGTCTCTTCGAGACGATTCTAATGAGTAGGAACACCATATGATTTGATGCTGTTATGAGTGAGAAAATTATCTGGAGCTCTGGAAATGTGTCTGAATAAGTACGATCACACAACTTAGTCCCTCTTAATAACACTAAAATATCTACAAACACTTTAGAGAAGTTGTTATTGAAACTTTCATTTATCAATCATTTCTCTGTCAAGGCAGACAACATTGGTATGTGCAAACTGATTAGATCCTGATCATATATTGGCATCTGATCAGTATCTAAACTGTTTGACACTAGAACCAATGTAGAATCGGTTTAGATCCTGAACATACATCATGGGCTTGTAAGTCTAAAGGTGAAAATAACATCTTATCTTATGTTTAGTAGCTTGGCACCTGATCAGAATCAAAACTGCCTGACACTTGTACCTATGTAACATCAGTTTAGATCCTGATCACATGTTTAGTAGCTGCAGAACCCATTACTACATAATAAGGAAATGTTTCGCCTTTGATTTATTTCCCTACTAAAGATAATAGTTGCTCTTTTTACAGTCATGTAAATGTACTATAAGATATATTTACTATGTCCTAACATGTGATTGCTTAGAGCAGGCTAAAGGTAAAGCAGAATGCTCCTTAAATCAGACTAAAGTAAAGCAGAATGCTTCTTTATAAAATGGTGGTGTAATCATCTTGAATGTATATGTAATAATGACTGGTTTATTACCCACAGGAAGCGGCCTCCACGATGGCAATACAGAACGCCTCAGTGAGTGAAGTATTGACAAGAATATCACCCTGAACTAGCACCTGTAAAACACAGACAAAACTTATGTCCAATGAGATGTCTCGTAACAAATGGGAAATATTAGTGAGGTATTGACAAGAATATCTCCCTGAACTAGCACCTGTAAAACACAGACAAAACTTCTGACCAATGAGATGTCTCGTAACAAATGGGAAATATCAGTGAAGTATTGACAAGAATATCTCCCTGAACTAGCACCTGTAAAACACAGACAAGATATCTGCCCAATGAGATGTCTCGTAACTACTAGGAAATATCAGTGAGGTATTAATCATCCTGAACTAGCACCTGTAAAACACAGACAAGATTTCTGCCCAATGAGATGTCTCGTAACTACTAGGAAATATCAGTGAGGTATTAACAAAACTATCACCCTGAACTAGCACCTGTAAAACACAGACAAGATATCTGCCCAATGAGATGTCTCGTAACTACTAGGAACTATCAGTGAGGTATTAACAAAACTATTACCCTGAACTAGCACCTGTAAAACACAGACAAGATATCTGTCCAATGAGATGTCTCGTAACTACTAGGAAATGTCAGTGAGGTATTAACAAGAATATAACCCTGAACTAGCACCTGTAAAACACAGACAAGATATCTGCCCAATGAGATGTCTCGTAACTACTAGGAAATATCAGTGAGGTATTAACAAAACTATCACCCTGAACTAGCACCTGTAAAACACAGACAAGATATCTACCCAATGAGATGTCTCGTAACTACTAGGAAATATCAGTGAGGTATTCACAAAACTATCACCCTGAACTAGCACCTGTAAAACACAGACAAGATTTCTGCCCAATGAGGTGTCTCGTAACTACTAGGAAATATCAGTGAGGTATTAACAAAACTATCACCCTGAACAAGCACCTGTAAAACACAGACAAGATTTCTGCCCAATGAGGTGTCTCGTAACTACTAGGAAATATCAGTGAGGTATTAACAAAACTATCACCCTGAAATTGCACCTGTAAAACACAGACAAGATATCTGCCCAATGAGATGTCTCGTAACAAATGGGAAATATCAGTGAGGTATTAACAAAACTATCACCCTGAACTAGTACCTGTAAAACACAGACAAGATATCTGCCCAATGAGATGTCTCGTAACTACTAGAAAATATCAGTGAGGTATTAACAAAACTATCACCCTGAACTAGCACCTGTAAAACACAGACAAGATATCTGCCCAATGAGATGTCTCGTAACTACTAGGAAATATCAGTGAGGTATTAACAAAACTATCACCCTGAACTAGCACCTGTAAAACACAGACAAGATATCTGCCCAATGAGATGTCTCGTAACAAATGGGAAATATCAGTGAGGTATTAACAAAACTATCACCCTGAACTAGCACCTGTAAAACACAGACAAGATATCTGCCCAATGAGGTGTCTCGTAACTACTAGGAAATATCAGTGAGGTATTAACAAAACTATCACCCTGAACTAGCACCTGTAAAACACAGACAAGATATCTGCCCAATGAGATGTCTCGTAACTACTAGGAAATATCAGTGAGGTATTAACAAAACTATCACCCTGAACTAGCACCTGTAAAACACAGACAAGATATCTGCCCAATGAGATGTCTCGTAACTACTAGGAAATATCAGTGAGGTATTAACAAAACTATCACCCTGAACTAGCACCTGTAAAACACAGACAAGATATCTGCCCAATGAGATGTCTCGTAACTACTAGAAAATATCAGTGAGGTATTAACAAAACTATCACCCTGAACAAGCACCTGTAAAACACAGACAAGATATCTGCCCAATGAGATGTCTCGTAACTACTAGGAAATATCAGTGAGGTATTAACAAAACTATCACCCTGAACTAGCACCTGTAAAACACAGACAAGATATCTGCCCAATGAGATGTCTCGTAACAAATGGGAAATATCAGTGAGGTATTAACAAAACTATCACCCTGAACTAGCACCTGTAAAACACAGACAAGATTTCTGCCCAATGAGGTGTCTCGTAACTACTAGGAAATATCAGTGAGGTATTAACAAAACTATCACCCTGAACTAGCACCTGTAAAACACAGACAAGATATCTGCCCAATGAGATGTCTCGTAACTACTAGGAAATATCAGTGAGGTATTAACAAAACTATCACCCTGAACTAGCACCTGTAAAACACAGACAAGATATCTGCCCAATGAGATGTCTCGTAACTACTAGGAACTATCAGTGAGGTATTAACAAAACTATTACCCTGAACTAGCACCTGTAAAACACAGACAAGATATCTGTCCAATGAGATGTCTCGTAACTACTAGGAAATGTCAGTGAGGTATTAACAAGAATATAACCCTGAACTAGCACCTGTAAAACACAGACAAGATATCTGCCCAATGAGATGTCTCGTAACTACTAGGAAATATCAGTGAGGTATTAACAAAACTATCACCCTGAACTAGCACCTGTAAAACACAGACAAGATATCTACCCAATGAGATGTCTCGTAACTACTAGGAAATATCAGTGAGGTATTCACAAAACTATCACCCTGAACTAGCACCTGTAAAACACAGACAAGATTTCTGCCCAATGAGGTGTCTCGTAACTACTAGGAAATATCAGTGAGGTATTAACAAAACTATCACCCTGAACAAGCACCTGTAAAACACAGACAAGATTTCTGCCCAATGAGGTGTCTCGTAACTACTAGGAAATATCAGTGAGGTATTAACAAAACTATCACCCTGAAATTGCACCTGTAAAACACAGACAAGATATCTGCCCAATGAGATGTCTCGTAACAAATGGGAAATATCAGTGAGGTATTAACAAAACTATCACCCTGAACTAGTACCTGTAAAACACAGACAAGATATCTGCCCAATGAGATGTCTCGTAACTACTAGAAAATATCAGTGAGGTATTAACAAAACTATCACCCTGAACTAGCACCTGTAAAACACAGACAAGATATCTGCCCAATGAGATGTCTCGTAACTACTAGGAAATATCAGTGAGGTATTAACAAAACTATCACCCTGAACTAGCACCTGTAAAACACAGACAAGATATCTGCCCAATGAGATGTCTCGTAACAAATGGGAAATATCAGTGAGGTATTAACAAAACTATCACCCTGAACTAGCACCTGTAAAACACAGACAAGATTTCTGCCCAATGAGGTGTCTCGTAACTACTAGGAAATATCAGTGAGGTATTAACAAAACTATCACCCTGAACTAGCACCTGTAAAACACAGACAAGATATCTGCCCAATGAGATGTCTCGTAACTACTAGGAAATATCAGTGAGGTATTAACAAAACTATCACCCTGAACTAGCACCTGTAAAACACAGACAAGATATCTGCCCAATGAGATGTCTCGTAACTACTAGGAAATATCAGTGAGGTATTAACAAAACTATCACCCTGAACTAGCACCTGTAAAACACAGACAAGATATCTGCCCAATGAGATGTCTCGTAACTACTAGAAAATATCAGTGAGGTATTAACAAAACTATCACCCTGAACAAGCACCTGTAAAACACAGACAAGATATCTGCCCAATGAGATGTCTCGTAACTACTAGGAAATATCAGTGAGGTATTAACAAAACTATCACCCTGAACTAGCACCTGTAAAACACAGACAAGATATCTGCCCAATGAGATGTCTCGTAACAAATGGGAAATATCAGTGAGGTATTAACAAAACTATCACCCTGAACTAGCACCTGTAAAACACAGACAAGATTTCTGCCCAATGAGGTGTCTCGTAACTACTAGGAAATATCAGTGAGGTATTAACAAAACTATCACCCTGAACTAGCACCTGTAAAACACAGACAAGATATCTGCCCAATGAGATGTCTCGTAACTACTAGGAAATATCAGTGAGGTATTAACAAAACTATCACCCTGAACTAGCACCTGTAAAACACAGACAAGATATCTGCCCACTGAGATGTCTCGTAACTACTAGGAAATATCAGTGAGGTATTAACAAAACTATCACCCTGAACTAGCACCTGTAAAACACAGACAAGATATCTACCCAATGAGATGTCTCGTAACTACTAGGAAATATCAGTGAGGTATTAACAAAACTATCACCCTGAACTAGCACCTGTAAAACACAGACAAGATATCTGCCCAATGAGATGTCTCGTAACTACTAGGAAATATCAGTGAGGTATTAACAAAACTATCACCCTTAACTAGCACCTGTAAAACACAGACAAGATATCTGTCCAATGAGATGTCTCGTAACTACTAGGAAATATCAGTGAGGTATTAACAAAACTATCACCCTGAACTAGCACCTGTAAAACACAGACAAGATATCTGTCCAATGAGATGTCTCGTAACAAATAGGAAACAAAAGTGAGACTAAAGCATTGACTACCGTACTGGAACCAAAATGTAACATGCTCACATCACTTGATATTGATATATTCTAGCAACTTTCATCATACCTAGAGTTAACTAAGACATTGATTACAGTACTGGAACTAAAACATTCTGTGTTTAATTCACTTGGTATGTATACATCTTAGAGGGTTTCATTATACATGTACTTTAATAGAGGTGAAAAAGTTAAATAAGAAAGAATTATGTCTCTCTACTGCTCTACCTTTAAAAGAGAGAACTAATTTAAACATCCTAACAAACAAATTTTCAAGTGATAATTTGAGACACTTTCTGCTTTACTTTCAACTTGCTTTGTCAGAAAGCAAGAACATATTTCCAAAAGTCTTTTAACTCTTTGAACCCTAGTCCCGCATATAGGCGTGCTTTTTGAAACAGTGTACATGTGAATAGTACACATGTCCTATACAAACAGTGAAGACCCAGATCAGAGGGCTCTGAAAGGATCCCTCTGATCAGGGTCTTCACTGTTTGTCATAATGCCAAACATTGACAAAAACAACCCTTAAAAGTCAGAAAAGGACTAGACTAAAATGGAAACTGGAATTGTCCATTTAAAGTTTTAGGGAGGAAAGAGTTAACACAAAATAAGGTTAGGGTGAAGGCGTCAAAAGGCGTTTCAATGGGCAAAAGGTTTGACCCATTATCTCATCGTCTGTTCATTTGTTCTGAAGACGAGTGACCACTTAAAGCAGGTTGAAAGGAAGCAGAATGTGCCTTAACTCTTTCCTCCCTAAAACTTTAAAGGACAATTCAGCACACGACAAAGTTTTAGCAGAAGACATTTATCGGTACTTGTATTCAAAGGGTTGAATTGGAATGAAGTATTCTCCATTGTATTACTATTAACAAGACAACTATAACAATCTTAGCAGACGACAGAGTTTTAGCAGAAGACAGTTATCGGTACTTGTATTCAAAGGGTTGAATTGGAATGAAGTATTCTCCATTGTATTACTATTAACAAGACCACTTTAACAATCTTAGCAGACGACAGAGTTTTAGCAGAAGACAGTTATCGGTACTTGTATTCAAAGGGTTGAATTGGAATGAAGTATTCTCCATTGTATTACTATTAACAAGACCCCTTTAATAATCTTAGCAGACATCAAAGTTTTAGCAGAAGACAGTTATCGGTACTTGTATTGGAATGAAGGCTTCTCAATTGTACTATTGTAAACAATACCACTTCAACAATCTCAGCACACGACAGAGGTTTAGCAGAAGACAGTCATCGGTACTTGTATTGGAATGAAGGCTTCTCAATTGTACTATTGTAAACAATACCACTTTAACAATCTCAGCACACGACAGAGGTTTAGCAGAAGACAGTTATCGGTACTTGTATTGGAATGAAGGCTTCTCAATTGTACTATTGTAAACATACCACTTTAACAATCTCAGCACACGACAGAGGTTTAGCAGAAGACATTTATCGGTACTTGTATTGGAATGAAGGCTTCTCAATTGTACTATTGTAAACAATACCACTTTAACAATCTCAGCACACGACAGAGGTTTAGCAGAAGACAGTTATCGGTACTTGTATTGGAATGAAGGCTTCTCAATTGTACTATTGTAAACAATACCACTTTAACAATCTCAGCACACGACAGAGGTTTAGCAGAAGACAGTTATCGGTACTTGTATTGGAATGAAGACTTCTCAATTGTACTATTGTAAACAATACCACTTTAACAATCTCAGCACACGACAGAGGTTTAGCAGAAGACAGTTATCGTTACTTGTATTGGAATGAAGGCTTCTCAATTGTACTATTGTAAACAATACCACTTTAACAATCTCAGCACACGACAGAGGTTTAGCAGAAGACATTTATCGGTACTTGTATTTGAATGAAGGCTTCTCAATTGTACTATTGTAAACAATACCACTTTAACAATCTCAGCACACGACAGAGGTTTAGCAGAAGACAGTTATCGGTACTTGTATTGGAATGAAGGCTTCTCAATTGTACTATTGTAAACAATACCACTTTAACAATCTCAGCACACGACAGAGGTTTAGCAGAAGACAGTTATCGGTACTTGTATTGGAATGAAGGCTTCTCAATTGTACTATTGTAAACAATACCACTTTAACAATCTCAGCACACGACAGAGGTTTAGCAGAAGACATTTATCGGTACTTGTATTGGAATGAAGGCTTCTCAATTGTACTATTGTAAACAAGGCCACTTTAACAATCTCAGCACACGACAGAGGTTTAGCAGAAGACATTTATCGGTACTTGTATTGGAATGAAGGCTTCTCAATTGTACTATTGTAAACAATACCACTTTAACAATCTCAGCACACGACAGAGGTTTAGCAGAAGACAGTTATCGGTACTTGTATTGGAATGAAGGCTTCTCAATTGTACTATTGTAAACAATACCACTTTAACAATCTCAGCACACGACAGAGGTTTAGCAGAAGACAGTTATCGGTACTTGTATTGGAATGAAAGCTTCTCAATTGTACTATTGTAAACAATACCACTTTAACAATCTCAGCACACGACAGAGGTTTAGCAGAAGACAGTTATCGGTACTTGTATTGGAATGAAGGCTTCTCAATTGTACTATTGTAAACAATACCACTTTAACAATCTCAGCACACGACAGAGGTTTAGCAGAAGACAGTTATCGGTACTTGTATTGGAATGAAGGCTTCTCAATTGTACTATTGTAAACAAGGCCACTTTAACAATCTCAGCACACGACAGAGGTTTAGCAGAAGACATTTATCGGTACTTGTATTGGAATGAAGGCTTCTCAATTGTACTATTGTAAACAAGGCCACTTTAACAATCTCAGCACACGACAGAGGTTTAGCAGAAGACATTTATCGGTACTTGTATTGGAATGAAGGCTTCTCAATTGTACTATTGTAAACAAGGTCACTTTAACAATCTCAGCACACGACAGAGGTTTAGCAGAAGACATTTATCGGTACTTGTATTGGAATGAAGGCTTCTCCATTGTACTATTGTAAACAAGGCCACTTTAACAATCTCAGCACACGACAGAGGTTTAGCAGAAGACAGTTATCTGTACTTGTATTGGAATGAAGGCTTCTCAATTGTACTATTGTAAACAAGGCCACTTTAACAATCTCAGCACACGACAGAGGTTTAGCAGAAGACATTTATCGGTACTTGTATTGGAATGAAGGCTTCTCAATTGTACTATTGTAAACAATACCACTTTAACAATCTCAGCACACGACAGAGGTTTAGCAGAAGACAGTTATCGGTACTTGTATTGGAATGAAGGCTTCTCAAGTGTACTATTGTAAACAATACCACTTTATAACAATCTCAGCACACGACAGAGGTTTAGCAGAAGACATTTATCGGTACTTGTATTGGAATGAAGGCTTCTCAATTGTACTATTGTAAACAAGGCCACTTTAACAATCTCAGCACACGACAGAGGTTTAGCAGAAGACATTTATCGGTACTTGTATTGGAATGAAGGCTTCTCAATTGTACTATTGTAAACAAGGCCACTTTAACAATCTCAGCACACGACAGAGGTTTAGCAGAAGATAGTTATCGGTACTTGTATTGGAATGAAGGCTTCTCAATTGTACTATTGTAAACAATACCACTTTAACAATCTCAGCACACGACAGAGGTTTAGCAGAAGACATTTATCGGTACTTGTATTGGAATGAAGGCTTCTCAATTGTACTATTGTAAACAATACCACTTTAACAATCTCAGCACACGACAGAGGTTTAGCAGAAGACAGTTATCGGTACTTGTATTGGAATGAAGGCTTCTCAATTGTACTATTGTAAACAATACCACTTTAACAATCTCAGCACACGACAGGGGTTTAGCAGAAGACAGTTATCGGTACTTGTATTGGAATGAAGGCTTCTCAATTGTACTATTGTAAACAATACCACTTTAACAATCTCAGCACACGACAGAGGTTTAGCAGAAGACAGTTATCGGTACTTGTATTGGAATGAAGGCTTCTCAATTGTACTATTGTAAACAATACCACTTTAACAATCTCAGCACACGACAGAGGTTTAGCAGAAGACAGTTATCGGTACTTGTATTGGAATGAAGGCTTCTCAATTGTACTATTGTAAACAATACCACTTTAACAATCTCAGCACACGACAGAGGTTTAGCAGAAGACAGTTATCGGTACTTGTATTGGAATGAAGGCTTCTCAATTGTACTATTGTAAACAATACCACTTTAACAATCTTAGCACACGACAGAGGTTTAGCAGAAGACAGTTATCGGTACTTGTATTGGAATGAAGGCTTCTCAATTGTACTATTGTAAACAATACCACTTTAACAATCTCAGCACACGACAGAGGTTTAGCAGAAGACAGTTATCGGTACTTGTATTGGAATGAAGGCTTCTCAATTGTACTATTGTAAACAATACCACTTTAACAATCTCAGCACACGACAGAGGTTTAGCAGAAGACAGTTATCGGTACTTGTATTGGAATGAAGGCTTCTCAATTGTACTATTGTAAACAATACCACTTTAACAATCTTAGCACACGACAGAGGTTTAGCAGAAGACATTTATCGGTACTTGTATTGGAATGAAGTATTCTCCATTGTACTATTGTAAACAAGGCCACTTTAACTCTTTCCTCCCTTAAACTTAAAATGGACTATTTCAGTTCCCAATTCAGTCTAATCCATTTTAACTTTTTAGGGTTGTTTTTAGACAATATATTGTAATATGACAAACAGTGAAGACCCAGATCAGATGGCTCCATTAAGAGCCCTCTGATCTGGATCTGTCACTGTTTGCATATGGCATGTGTATTCTTCTCAGGTCCACTCTTTGCAAATGACGCATATATACGTGACTAGGGTTCAAAGGGTAAATAATCTCAGCAGATGACAGAGTTTTAGCAGGCGACAGTTACCGGTAAATTTGATCTGACACCGGTACTTGTATTAAAAGGGTTGAATTAGTAAGAAGAACGTCTAACCACTTACATCTCTCACTTGCTTGTGCTCCAGAGCTCCAAGGAAGGTAACTCTGTCTTGAAGTTGGTGCTTCTCACGGATTTCTTCCAGAACTATTCTCTTTGGACCATCTCCTCCTAAAGAGAGTAATACAGACAAGGGCCACTATGGCCCTAAATCGATCACCTGGTACACCATGGCAAAATTGACCTATAGTGACCTAGATTATGACTGGACATGACCAACAATCAACCTCTAGAGTGTAAACAAGATTTTCCTATGATTTGACCTAGTGACCTAGTTTTTGAACTGACACAAACCTCAAGAGTGTTATCAAGGTTGTTCTATGATTTGACAGAGTGACCTAATTTTTGACCGGGCATGACCCATATTCCCACTTGGCCTAGATATCAATAAGACAAACATTCTGACAATGATTCATCAAGATCCAATGAGATTTATAGCCTCTAGAGTGTTAACATGGTTTTCCTATAATTTGACCTAGTGACCTAGTATTTGACCGGACATGACCCATATTCAAACTTGACCTAGATATCAATAAGACAAACATTCTGACCAAGTTTCATCAAGATCCAATGAGATTTGTAGCCTCTAGAGTGTTAACAAGGTTTTTCTATGATTTGACCTAGTGAGCTAGTTTTTGACCTGACATGACCCATATTCAAACTGGACCTAGATATCAATGAGACAAATATTCTGACCAAGTTTCATCAAGATCCAATGAGATGTGTAGCCTCAAGAGTGTTAACAAGGTTTTTCTATGATTTGACCTTGTGACCTAGTTTTTGACCTGACATAACCCATATTCAAAGTTGACCTAGATATCAATGAGACAAATATTCTGACCAAGTTTCATCAATATTCAATGAGATTTGTAGCCTCTAGAGTGTTAACAAGGTTTTTCTATGATTTGACCTAGTGACCTAGTTTTTGACCCGACATGACCCACATTCGAACTCGGCCTAGATTTCTACTAGACAAACATTGTGATAAAGTTTCATGAAGATTGGATGATATTTGTAGCTGCTAGAGTGTTAACGAACCAATTGTGGACAGACAGACGACGGACGACGTACGACGGACGACGGACATCCAGTGATCCTAAAAGCTCACCTTGGCAGTTCGTGCCAGGTGAGCTAAAAAACTTGATATCGACGAACTCGCGTTAGTTCGAACATACCAGTATTTCAAGCCACGTTTTAACTACGAAATACGGGTATGGTCAACTTAAACGAGATCCACTTATAAACAAGAGGGCCAGAATGGCCCTTGATCACTCACCTGACCATGGTGACACTAGGATGGGTCGCGTGATTTCAGAAAAGAAGATTTGTAAAAGGTGAACCCCAGGGCGGGGCCAATTTTGACCCCAGGGGCAAAATTTGAACAAGTAAGATAGAGGACCTGTAGACGATGATATGTGCAAAATATCTAAACTCATTGTACTATGGTTTCAGACAAGAAGATTTTTTAAGTTTTCATTGAAAAAATCTATTTTTAGCTCCGGTGACCTAGATATGCAACAGACCATAACCAATTCAACAATATATGTGAAGGACTTCTAGAAGTTATACCATGCCAAATATCAAAGCTCTGGTCATATTGGTTCCAGAGAAAAAGATGTTTGAACATTTCACTAAATAACTCTATGTAAAACTGTGATCCCCAGGGCGGGGCCAATTTTGACCCTAGGGACAAAATTTGAACAAATTCGATAGAGGATCTGTAGACAATGCTATGTGCAAAATATCTAAGCTTAGTGTACTATGGTTTCAGACAAGAAGATTTTTTAAGTTCTCATGGAAAAAATATATTTTAGCTCCGGTGACCCAGATATGTAACGGACCGGAACCAATTCAACAACATATGTCAAATACCTCTAGAAGTTATACCATGCCAAATATCAAAGCTCTGGTCATATTGGTTTCAGAGAAAAAGATGTTTGAACATTTCAGTATATAACTCTATGTAAAATGGTGACCCCGGGGCGGGCCCAATTTTGACCCCAGGGAGATTTTTTAAGATTTCCTTATTTTTTCACTTTGGTTGCCATGGCAACCAGAGTTCTGCATTGTTTCAAATTCTTTGAACAACTTTGAAAGAGCTTGACCCAAGGAACATTCATGTGAAGTTTGGTTGCAATCAGACCAGTAGTTTTGAAGAAGAAGATGTTTGAAGAAATTGTTGACACACGACGAACGACGCCGGACAAAGACCGACCACAAAAGCTCACCTTGAGCACTTTGTGCTCAGGTGAGCTAAAAATCGACTTACGAAATACTGGTTAGATTGATTTAAGCGAGTTCGTAGAATCGAGTTTCTACTGTAAATACATGCTTTACTCATTCAACCCTGACGCTCAACAGAAAATTCCAATTTCAAACTTAGCCTAGTTCAATGTTGATTATTTTAGCAATATGTTGGTTTTTATGTGTCTGCAAAATATCTGCTCTGCTATTTGTTTTGAAAGGATGAAAAATTCCAGTAAACTAGTTTTGGTTTATTCAAACACCTACTATACAGATACATTTAGGGTTATTTAGGATCTCCCCTTATTCAGATTTATTATATTAGCCCTTTATTATGTCACGACCTGTTGAAACGAGTATACTTGTCACTATAGTAGAATGGGTTAAGCCTGTCTTATACACAGTAGAATATAAGTGAGTTGCACTTCTTGCTATGGGGGGAAGGCTAAAGGGAGGTTATATACAGTAAAGAGTTACCAATGAGGAACTGTATGTCTGGATGTCTATTACAGATGCTACACAGTAGGATATAAGTGAGTTGAGCTTCTTGCTATGGGGGGAAGGGTAAAGGGAGGTTATATACAGTAAAGAGTTACCAATGAGGAACTGTACGTCTGGATGTCTATTACAGATGCTACACAGTAGGATATAAGTGAGTTGAGCTTCTTGCTATGGGGAGGGGGGAGGGTAAAGGGAGGTTATATACAGTAAAGAGTTACCAATGAGGAACTGTACGTCTGGATGTCTATTACAGATGCTACACAGTAGGATATAAGTGAATTGAGCTTCTTGCTATGGGGGGGGGGAGGGTAAAGGGAGGTTATATACAGTAAAGAGTTACCAATGAGGAACTGTACGTCTGGATGTCTATTACAGATGCTACACAGTAGGATATAAGTGAGTTGAGCTTCTTGCTATGGGGGGAAGGGTAAAGGGAGGTTATACACAGTAAAGAATTACCAATGAGGAACTGTACGTCTGGATGTCTATTACAGATGCTACACAGTAGGATATAAGTGAGTTGAGCTTCTTGCTATGGGGAGGGGGGAGGGTAAAGGGAGGTTATATACAGTAAAGAGTTACCAATGAGGAACTGTACGTCTGGATGTCTATTACAGATGCTACACAGTAGGATATAAGTGAATTGAGCTTCTTGCTATGGGGGGGGAGGGTAAAGGGAGGTTATATACAGTAAAGAGTTACCAATGAGGAACTGTACGTCTGGATGTCTATTACAGATGCTACACAGTAGGATATAAGTGAGTTGAGCTTCTTGCTATGGGGGTAAGGGTAAAGGGAGGTTATATACAGTAAAGAGTTACCAATGAGGAACTGTACGCCTGGATGTCTATTACAGATGCTACACAGTAGGATATAAGTGAGTTGAGCTTCTTGCTATGGGGGGAAGGGTAAAGGGAGGTTATACACAGTAAAGAATTACCAATGAGGAACTGTACGTCTGGATGTCTATTACAGATGCTACACAGTAGGATATAAGTGAGTTGAGCTTCTTGCTATGGGGGGAAGGGTAAAGGGAGGTTATATACAGTAAAGAGTTACCAATGAGGAACTGTACGTCTGGATGTCTATTACAGATGCTACACAGTAGGATATAAGTGAGTTGAGCTTCTTGCTATGGGGGGGGGGGGGGGAAAGGGTAAAGGGAGGTTATATACAGTAAAGAGTTACCAATGAGGAACTGTACGTCTGGATGTCTATTACAGATGCTACACAGTAGGATATAAGTGAGTTGCACTTCTTGCTATGGGGGGAAGGGTAATGGGAGGTTATATACAGTAAAGAGTTACCAATGAGGTACTGTACGTCTGGATGTCTATTACAGATGCTACACAGTAGGATATAAGTGAGTTGAGCTTCTTGCTATGGGGGGGGGGGGGGGTAAAGGGAGGTTATATACAGTAAAGAATTACCAATGAGGAACTGTACGTCTGGATGTCTATTACAGATGCTACACAGTAGGATATAAGTGAGTTGAGCTTCTTGCTATGGGTGGGAAGGGTAAAGGGAGGTTATATACAGTAAAGAGTTACCAATGAGGAACTGTACGCCTGGATGTCTATTACAGATGCTACACAGTAGGATATAAGTGAGTTGAGCTTCTTGCTATGGGGGGAGGGTAAAGGGAGGTTATACACAGTAAAGAGTTACCAATGAGGTACTGTACGTCTGGATGTCTATTACAGATGCTACACAGTAGGATATAAGTGAGTTGAGCTTCTTGCTATGGGGGGGAAGGGTAAAGGGAGGTTATACACAGTAAAGAGTTACCAATGAGGAACTGTATGTCTGGATGTCTATTACAGATGCTACACAGTAGGATATAAGTGAGTTGAGCTTCTTGCTATGGAGGGAGGGTAAAGGGAGGTTATATACAGTAAAGAGTTACCAATGAGGAACTGTACGTCTGGATGTCTATTACAGATGCTACACAGTAGGATATAAGTGAGTTGAGCTTCTTGCTATGGGGGGGGGGGGGGGGAGGGTAAAGGGAGGTTATATACAGTAAAGAGTTACCAATGAGGAACTGTACGCCTGGATGTCTATTACAGATGCTACACAGTAGGATATAAGTGAGTTGAGCTTCTTGCTATGGGTGGGAAGGGTAAAGGGAGTTTATATACAGTAAAGAGTTACCAATGAGGTACTGTACGTCTGGATGTCTATTACAGATGCTACACAGTAGGATATAAGTGAGTTGAGCTTCTTGCTATGGGGGGAAGGGTAAAGGGAGGTTATATACAGTAAAGAGTTACCAATGAGGTACTGTACGTCTGGATGTCTATTACAGATGCTACACAGTAGGATATAAGTGAGTTGAGCTTCTTGCTATGGGGGGAGGGTAAAGGGAGGTTATATACAGTAAAGAGTTACCAATGAGGAACTGTACGTCTGGATGTCTATTACAGATGCTACACAGTTGGATATAAGTGAGTTGAGCTTCTTGCTATGGGGGGAAGGGTAAAGGGAGGTTATATACAGTAAAGAGTTACCAATGAGGAACTGTACGTCTGGATGTCTATTACAGATGCTACACAGTAGGATATAAGTGAGTTGAGCTTCTTGCTATGGAGGGAGGGTAAAGGGAGGTTATATACAGTAAAGAGTTACCAATGAGGAACTGTACGTCTGGATGTCTATTACAGATGCTACACAGTAGGATATAAGTGAGTTGAGCTTCTTGCTATGGGGGGGGGGGAAGGGTAAAGGGAGGTTATATACAGTAAAGAGTTACCAATGAGGAACTGTACGCCTGGATGTCTATTACAGATGCTACACAGTAGGATATAAGTGAGTTGAGCTTCTTGCTATGGGGGGGAAGGGTAAAGGGAGTTTATATACAGTAAAGAGTTACCAATGAGGTACTGTACGTCTGGATGTCTATTACAGATGCTACACAGTAGGATATAAGTGAGTTGAGCTTCTTGCTATGGGGGGAAGGGTAAAGGGAGGTTATATACAGTAAAGAGTTACCAATGAGGTACTGTACGTCTGGATGTCTATTACAGATGCTACACAGTAGGATATAAGTGAGTTGAGCTTCTTGCTATGGGGGGAGGGTAAAGGGAGGTTATATACAGTAAAGAGTTACCAATGAGGAACTGTACGTCTGGATGTCTATTACAGATGCTACACAGTTGGATATAAGTGAGTTGAGCTTCTTGCTATGGGGGGAAGGGTAAAGGGAGGTTATATACAGTAAAGAGTTACCAATGAGGAACTGTACGTCTGGATGTCTATTACAGATGCTACACAGTAGGATATAAGTGAGTTAAGCTTCTTGCTATGGGGGGGAAGGGTAAAGGGAGGTTATATACAGTAAAGAGTTACCAATGAGGAACTGTACGCCTGGATGTCTATTACAGATGCTACACAGTAGGATATAAGTGAGTTGAGCTTCTTGCTATGGGGGGGGGGAAGGGTAAAGGGAGGTTATATACAGTAAAGAGTTACCAATGAGGAACTGTACGTCTGGATGTCTATTACAGATGCTACACAGTAGGATATAAGTGAGTTGAGCTTCTTGCTATGGGGGGGGGGAAGGGTAAAGGGAGGTTATACACAGTAAAGAGTTACCAATGAGGAACTGTACGTCTGGATGTCTATTACAGATGCTACACAGTAGGATATAAGTGAGTTGAGCTTCTTGCTATGGGGGGGGGGGGGGGGAAGGGTAAAGGGAGGTTATATACAGTAAAGAGTTACCAATGAGGAACTGTATGTCTGGATGTCTATTACAGATGCTACACAGTAGGATATAAGTGAGTTGAGCTTCTTGCTATGGGGGGGGGGGGGGGGGGGTAAAGGGAGGTTATATACAGTAAAGAGTTACCAATGAGGAACTGTACGCCTGGATGTCTATAACAGATGCTACACAGTAGGATATAAGTGAGTTGAGCTTCTTGCTATGGGGGGGGGGGAGGGTAAAGGGAGGTTATATACAGTAAAGAGTTACCAATGAGGAACTGTACGCCTGGATGTCTATTACAGATGCTACACAGTAGGATATAAGTGAGTTGAGCTTCTTGCTAGGGGGGGGGGGGGGGGTAAAGGGAGGTTATATACAGTAAAGAATTACCAATGAGGAACTGTACGTCTGGATGTCTATTACAGATGCTACACAGTAGGATATAAGTGAGTTGAGCTTCTTGCTATGGGGGGGGGGGTAAAGAGAGGTTATATACAGTAAAGAGTTACCAATGAGGAACTGTGCGTCTGGATGTCTATTACAGATGCTACACAGTAGGATATAAGTGAGTTGAGCTTCTTGCTATGGGGGGGGGGGGGTAAAGGGAGGTTATATACAGTAAAGAGTTACCAATGAGGAACTGTACGCCTGGATGTCTATTACAGATGCTACACAGTAGGATATAAGTGAGTTGAGCTTCTTGCTATGGGGGGGGGGGGGGTAAAGGGAGGTTATATACAGTAAAGAGTTACCAATGAGGTACTGTACGTCTGGATGTCTATTACAGATGCTACACAGTAGGATATAAGTGAGTTGAGCTTCTTGCTATGGGGGGGAAGGGTAAAGGGAGGTTATACACAGTAAAGAGTTACCAATGAGGAACTGTATGTCTGGATGTCTATTACAGATGCTACACAGTAGGATCTAAGTGAGTTGAGCTTCTTGCTATGGAGGGAGGGTAAAGGGAGGTTATATACAGTAAAGAGTTACCAATGAGGAACTGTACGTCTGGATGTCTATTACAGATGCTACACAGTAGGATATAAGTGAGTTGAGCTTCTTGCTATGGGGGGGGGGGGGGAAGGGTAAAGGGAGGTTATATACAGTAAAGAGTTACCAATGAGGA
Source organism: Gari tellinella (assembly GCA_922989275.2). Taxonomy (NCBI): domain Eukaryota; kingdom Metazoa; phylum Mollusca; class Bivalvia; order Cardiida; family Psammobiidae; genus Gari; species Gari tellinella. The sequence continues at coordinate 6,006,087 of OV277870.1, read as the reverse complement.
ACTGTACGCCTGGATGTCTATTACAGATGCTACACAGTAGGATATAAGTGAGTTGAGCTTCTTGCTATGGGGGGGAAGGGTAAAGGGAGGTTATATACAGTAAAGAGTTACCAATGAGGTACTGTACTTCTGGATGTCTATTACAGATGCTACACAGTAGGATATAAGTGAGTTGAGCTTCTTGCTATGGGGGGAAGGGTAAAGGGAGGTTATATACAGTAAAGAGTTACCAATGAGGTACTGTACGTCTGGATGTCTATTACAGATGCTACACAGTAGGATATAAGTGAGTTGAGCTTCTTGCTATGGGGGGAGGGTAAAGGGAGGTTATATACAGTAAAGAGTTACCAATGAGGAACTGTACGTCTGGATGTCTATTACAGATGCTACACAGTTGGATATAAGTGAGTTGAGCTTCTTGCTATGGGGGGAAGGGTAAAGGGAGGTTATATACAGTAAAGAGTTACCAATGAGGAACTGTACGTCTGGATGTCTATTACAGATGCTACACAGTAGGATATAAGTGAGTTAAGCTTCTTGCTATGGGGGGGAAGGGTAAAGGGAGGTTATATACAGTAAAGAGTTACCAATGAGGAACTGTACGCCTGGATGTCTATTACAGATGCTACACAGTAGGATATAAGTGAGTTGAGCTTCTTGCTATGGGGGGGGGAAGGGTAAAGGGAGGTTATATACAGTAAAGAGTTACCAATGAGGAACTGTACGTCTGGATGTCTATTACAGATGCTACACAGTAGGATATAAGTGAGTTGAGCTTCTTGCTATGGGGGGGGGGGGGGGGAAGGGTAAAGGGAGGTTATACACAGTAAAGAGTTACCAATGAGGAACTGTACGTCTGGATGTCTATTACAGATGCTACACAGTAGGATATAAGTGAGTTGAGCTTCTTGCTATGGGGGGGGGGGGAGGGTAAAGGGAGGTTATATACAGTAAAGAGTTACCAATGAGGAACTGTACGCCTGGATGTCTATTACAGATGCTACACAGTAGGATATAAGTGAGTTGAGCTTCTTGCTATGGGGGGGGGGGGGGGTAAAGGGAGGTTATATACAGTAAAGAATTACCAATGAGGAACTGTACGTCTGGATGTCTATTACAGATGCTACACAGTAGGATATAAGTGAGTTGAGCTTCTTGCTATGGGGGGGGGGGGGGGGGAAGGGTAAAGGGAGGTTATATACAGTAAAGAGTTACCAATGAGGAACTGTGCGTCTGGATGTCTATTACAGATGCTACACAGTAGGATATAAGTGAGTTGAGCTTCTTGCTATGGGGGGGGGGGGGGGTAAAGGGAGGTTATATACAGTAAAGAGTTAACAATGAGGAACTGTGCGTCTGGATGTCTATTACAGATGCTACACAGTAGGATATAAGTGAGTTGAGCTTCTTGCTATGGGGGGGGGGGGGGGTAAAGGGAGGTTATATACAGTAAAGAGTTACCAATGAGGAACTGTACGCCTGGATGTCTATTACAGATGCTACACAGTAGGATATAAGTGAGTTGAGCTTCTTGCTATGGGGGGGGGGGGGTAAAGGGAGGTTATATACAGTAAAGAGTTACCAATGAGGTACTGTACGCCTGGATGTCTATTACAGATGCTACACAGTAGGATATAAGTGAGTTGAGCTTCTTGCTATATAGGGGGGGAGGGTAAACTGGTAAAGGGAGGTTATATACAGTAAAGAGTTACCAATGAGGAACTGTACGTCTGGATGTCTATTACAGATGCTACACAGTAGGATATAAGTGAGTTGAGCTTCTTGCTATGGGGGGGGGGGGGGAGGGTAAAGGGGTGTCAGGGCTGCCATAAGTTGACATAAAAAATCCTAAGATTTCCAAATTTGCATTTTTCAAGTGCGATTTTACGAATCATACCTTTTCCCCATCGCCTGTTTCTAGTAGACGCATTCTGCTATACTTTCAGTCTGCTTTAAGCTACCATGTACTTGATAAAAATCCGAAGATTTAGGAAAAATCCAGAGAAATGGCAGCCCTGGGGTGTTAAATAAAGTAAGGCGTTACCGATGAGGAACTGAACGTCTTGGTGTCTGCTACAGATGTCTGGTATGATGCCTGCCAGCAAGTCCATACCTTTCCTATACACTAGACGACTGACAACCACTATAGTAACTGTAAATAAACAAAACAGACAAGGGACCCGTTTTACTAAACTACTTGCGAAAATTTTTTGCGTAAGTCAAAATCTTTTAACTCTTATTTTTCGATCATAAACGTTTGCAAACAGCAAATAGCCAGTTCAGAGGACGCGCTAAAAGCGCATCCTCTGGTCTGGCTTTTTGCTGTTTGTAGCATGTGTTAATAAAAAATATATATTAAAATTTAAAAATTTGACTTATGCAAATAATTTGCGTAAGTTGTTTAGTAAAATGGGCCCAAGGTGATTAGCATGCTTCTAACCCTTTCAATCCTACAACCCTCTGTAGAGATTACTGATTACAAATGCAAACAGTGTAGACCTTGATCAGAGGGCTCCTATAGGAGCCCTCTGATCAGGGTCTGCACTGTTTGATAGTTTTATTGGCCTTTGTTGTCAAACGAAAATTGTAACAGTAGACTTGTTCAAAATACCTGTACTAGAAGAGTCCAAAATGATTATAAATACCCACAAGAGAAATTTAGGGTTGAAAGGGCTAGACATATTGAACTTACAAAAAAAAATATAGTTGAAAGTAATATTCCAGTATGATGGAAGATCAAATTCTGAGAGAAGACTGTTCTTAATACTTTACTCAATAAATAATTCATTTTATGCAATATTGAATGTGAAACGTAAGAAATATTATCCATATCCATGCAGATGAAAACTTAAAGCAGGCTTAAAGTAAAGCAGAATGAGCATTAATGTGCATTTTGCTTTAATTTCAACCTGTTTATTGACCACCTGTCTTGAAAACTAGTAAAAGGCCACAGAGTAAAAGATTAAATTCAAAGTTACACAAAGTCGTGTTGGCCACAGAGTAAAAGGTTAAATTCAAAGTTACACAAAGTCTTTTTGGCCACAGAGTAAAAGGTTAAATTCATAGTTACACAGTTACACAAAGTCTTGTTGGCCACAGAGTAAAAGGTTAAATTCAAAGTTACACTAAGTCTTTTTGGCCACAGAGTAAAAGGTTAAATTCAAAGTTACACAAAGTCTTTTTGGCCACAGAGTAAAAGGTTAAATTCATAGTTACACAGTTACACTAAGTCTTGTTGGCCACAGAGTAAAAGGTTAAATTCAAAGTTACACAGTCTTGTTGGCCACAGAGTAAAAGGTTAAATTCAAAGTTACACAAAGTCTTGTTGGCCACAGAGTAAAAGGTTAAATTCAAAGTTACACAAAGTCTTGTTGGCCACAGAGTAAAAGGTTAAATTCAAAGTTACACTAAGTCTTTTTGGCCACAGAGTAAAAGGTTAAATTCAAAGTTACAGAAAGTCTTTTTGGCCACAGAGTAAAAGGTTAAATTCATAGTTACACTAAGTCTTGTTGGCCACAGAGTAAAAGGTTAAATTCAAAGTTACACAGTCTTGTTGGCCACAGAGTAAAAGGTTAAATTCAAAGTTACACAAAGTCTTGTTGGCCACAGAGTAAAAGGTTAAATTCAAAGTTACACAAAGTCTTGTTGGCCACAGAGTAAAAGGTTAAATTCAAAGTTACACAAAGTCTTGTTGGCCACAGTGTAAAAGGTTAAATTCAAAGTTACACTAAGTCTTTTTGGTCACAGAGTAAAAGGTTAAATTCAAAGTTACACTAAGTCTTTCTGGCCACATAGTAAAAGGTTGAATTCAAAGTTACACAAAGTTTTGTTGGCCACAGAGTAAAAGGTTAAATTCATAGTTACACTAAGTCTTGTTGGTCACAGAGTAAAAGATTAAATTCAAAGTTCTACAAAGTCTTATTGGTCACAGAGTAAAGGGTTAAATTCAAAATTAACACAGTCTTGTTGGCCACAGAGTAAAAGATTAAATTCAAAGTTACACAAAGTCTTGATGGCCACAGAGTAAAAGATTAAATTCAAAGTTGCACGAAGTCTTGTTTGCTATATAAGTAATTTTTTTTATCTCATTAGCCCCTAAGACTTCCAATAAAAAATTCCAGTTTCAAATAAAGGCTGGTCCATTTTAGACTAGTTAGGGTTGTTTTTTGTAATAAATTGGAGGGTTGTTTTTTGTAATAAATTGTAAAATGACAAACAGTGAAGTCCCTGATCAGAGGGCTCCTGCAGGAGCCCTCTGATCAGGGACTTCACTGTTTACATAGGGCAAGTGTACTCTTCACAGGTACACATTTGGTAAAGGACGCATATATGCGTCACTAGGGCTCAATGAGTTAACACACACAGATTATTGCGAAAAAACAATGTCTTTTCCATTGCACAGCTTACTTTTCCCTGGGGTTCTTTTTGTTGGGTCCGGAACAAACATGGCTGCTTCAACAGCATTCGGTATCACAGATACGGATTCCGCCTTAATACGAGCTCTCAGAACTGTGTTCTCTTTACTAGAAATACAACATAATACCTGTGCCATTAGACAAGACAGTTAAATAACCTAACTTAATGCATTGAAATCCATCAAATATAAAATAAAACAATTATGTGTCATTAAATAAGTTGGTTAACTAAGTGTAGAGTAAGACCAAGTCTTGCTGTCACTTCAGATTTGAAATATGGTCAGGTTCTACAATGGCAGATAAATAAGTTACTAGACCTATTATATTTTAACTAAGTGTAGACCAAGTGTAGCTGTCAGCCCAGGACTGACATCTGATCAGGTTTTACAATTACAGATAAGTTACTTCAACAGTTAGTGAGGATAAGTAAGTTCAGTTACCTTGTATGGGACACACAGATAGCGTGACTGCAGTCAGCAAGGGAAAACATCAACAGTTTGTTAGTGAGGATAGAGCTAGTTCAGTTACCTTGTATATGACACACAGATAGCGTGACTGCAGTCAGCAAGGGAAAACTTCAACAGCTTATTAATGAGAATAGAGCTAGTTCAGTTACCTTGTTGCGGACACACAGATAGCGTGACTGCAGTCATCAAGGGAAAACTTCAACAGTTTGTTAATGAGAATAGAGCTAGTTCAGTTACCTTGTATGGGACACACAGATAGCGTGACTGCAGTCAGCAAGGGAAAACTTCAACAGCTTGTTAGTGAGGATGGAGCTAGCATCAGCAAACCCAAACAGAGAATGATCAGTGAAGACTGTCTTCAGGCCCATGTTACGTGCATGAAACATTGCCTCATGTGCCATGGTGGAAAATGCCTGAAATAGTTAAGACATGTTTTCATCAGCTCAAGTGATTCCACTAAACCTAGGACCTGCTACACCAGGAAATACATTAATCTTTCTCACCTTAATGAAACTAAATACAAACTCAGTGCAGTAAAGGGTAAAACGAATTACAGATTCTTGAAAGTATTGACAATTTATTAAAGTCTGGGTTGGAAACAGAGGTACCAAGTTACTTGGTGTCTGATTAGGCTCTTTACAATGTTTGCAAATGATACACACCGTATAGTGAGAGATAAAGGGTCCGAAAATGTTATGCAGAAAGAGGGATACATACTAGTATTGTAATACACTTATTCACAATGAGAAGGCAAAGAAGAGAGGGTTTACTTACGGAATGTCCATGAACAATAGTGATTCTTTCCCGTATGAAGATGTTCCTCAGTAGAGGAAGTGTAGTAATAATGGTAGGCAATACACATTGGTTATACATGGTAGGAAACGGTAGATAATATACCTGTAGAATACAATAGTATAGTATCAATGTGGTGGACTGAGGGATGTTCGTCAGTAGAGGAAGTGTAGTGATAATGGTAGGCAATACACATTGGTTATACATGGTAGGAAACGGTAGATAATATACCTGTAGAATACAATAGTATAGTATCAATGTGGTGGACTGAGGGAATTTCGTCAGTAGAGGAAGTGTAGTGATAATGGTAGGCAATACACATTGGTTATACATGGTAGGAAACGGTAGATAATATACCTGTAGAATACAATAGTATAGTATCAATGTGGTGGACTGAGGGATGTTCGTCAGTAGAGGGAGTGTAGTAATAATGGTAGGCAATACACATTGGTTATACATGGTAGGAAACGGTAGATAATATACCTGTAGAATACAATAGTATAGTATCAATGTGGTGGACTGAGGGATGTTCCTCAGTAGAGGAAGTGTAGTAATAATGGTAGGCAATACACATTGGTTATACATGGTAGGAAACGGTAGATAATATACCTGTAGAATACAATAGTATAGTATCAATGTGGTGGACTGAGGGATGTTCCTCAGTAGAGGGGTAGTGGTAGGCAATACACATTGGTTATACATGGTAGGAAACGGCAGATAATATACCTGTAGAATACAATAGTATAGTATCAATGTGGTGGACTGAGGGATGTTCCTCAGTAGAGGGGTAGTGGTAGGCAATACACATTGGTTATACATGGTAGGAAACGGCAGATAATATACCTGTAGAATACAATAGTATAGTATCAATGTGGTGGACTGAGGGATGTTCCTCAGTAGAGGGGTAGTGGTAGGCAATACACATTGGTTATACATGGTAGGAAACGGTAGATAATATACCTGTAGAATACAATAGTATAGTATCAATGTGGTGCAGTGAGCTAAAGGTGCAGTGCGCTATGGTTGAGTAACTTTGTGTAATCTGCAGTTCGCAGTTTAAGTTAAAACCTGCTTTAACCCCTTACCAATAAGCTTTTTCTAGATTTGAAGATAAGTGGCCCCTAAAAACAAGTTGAAAGTAAAGTAGAATGCACATTAAGGCACTCCCTGCTTTACTTTAAACCACCATCTGCTAGGATAAAGAAACTCTTTCTCACGGCTGTATAAAGTGGTACTGTTTTCTTTTGTAGATGAAAAAACTTACAGCATAAAAAGACATATTTAGTAACCTTGCCCGTGAATCAAATATCCGATAGTAGTAGTAGTGGGTAAAGGAGCACTGCTTTTCTTACAGCTTGCTTTGAGCAGCTATCTGTCCTCAACACTGAACACAATGTGTAAAGGAGCAGTCTGCCTGAATTTCAACCTGTTGAAAGCAGCAATCCTTCTTTAATATCGAATATAGAGTTAAGGAGCACTCTGCTTAACTTTAATCCTGATTTAAGCCATTATCTGTTTTCAATACTGAACAAAATCTATTGGAGGAACGGTTCAAGAGCACTCTGCTTTACTTTAATCCTGCTTTAACTAATTTGTCTCGATATTGCAATGAAATCACCCTGTTGGCTGGCTGGAACAGTTCATTGTAGAGAAACAATGGTGATTTAAAAACACAATGTGTTTCAGGGCTCCAGATAAGGGGGGTATTTCAAAAACTAAAATCTTTGTTTCTGCTTTAAACCCTATGGTGTCACTACTCATTAGAATCGTCTCGAAGAGACGATTCTAATAAGTAGTAACACCATAGGCTTAAGTGTTGAAATAAGTGAGAAAATGCTGGATTTGTACAGTTCACTCCCACTTATCTGGAGCCCTGTGTTTGTACATACAGCAGGACATTTTGTATAAAATAGCAAACAGTGCAGACCCTGATGAGACACTGCATAACATGACGTATCATAAGGGTATACACTATACAGTATATACAGTAGAGAAAATGTCATTCTTTCCCAATTAACCCTTTGAACCCTAGTCCCGCATATAGGCGTCCTTTTCAAACAGTGTACATGTGAATAGTACACTTGTCCTATGCAAACAGTGAAGACCCAGATCAGAGGGCTCCGAAAGGAGCCCTCTGATCAGGGTCTTCACTGTTTGTCATAATGCCAAACAACCCTTAAAAGTCAGAAATGGACTAGACTAAAATGGAAACTGGAATTGTCCATTTAAAGTTTCAGGGAGGAAAGAGTTAATGTGTTTACGCTAAAACAATTATTTCCAGTACAAATTTTATTTACACCTTTAATTTATTCCTGCACAGAAGAACATTGTTCCGATTTATAGTCCTCAATGTATACCAAAGAAATAGTTTCTATTGCAATCATTGGTAACTTAAAGCAGGCTCAAAGTAATGCAGAATGTGCCTTAACCAATTTCCCCCATAGAAGTGCTTTTTAGCATGTTTAATCCCCCCACCCCTTGACAAAAACAGTTACAGTCATGAATATGTATTATAACAAGAGGGCCTGAAGGCCCTGATATCGCTCACCTGTTGTACTGAAGCTTGATAGCTTTATCTTACTGTTTCATCAGTTTTAATCTAAATCCATTCAAATTTGTAGTATAGCATGTAAACAATTTTGGAATACAACCTCATAATTCTAGTATGGTAGAGTACATCAAGGACAGATAACTAGAGCCTAAAAAATACTGAAATGAAGCCTTTTCTAGCATTTCAAAGTATATCAAGGGCAGATAACTATTGCTACAAAGATTAGATTACAACAATAATTTCATTCCTTTGAGAACTTATAGGTATATACTTTGTGTGCAAGTAAAATCAAAATCCATTCAAAACTGTAGTTGCAAAAGTGTAAACGCTGTTAGATATGGCATTTTCAGCAATTCAAGGGAAGACAACTCTTGACCTATAGGTCCGATTTCAACCATAATCACACTTATTTGAACTCTTATGGTCATATACAATCTGAGCAAGTTTGAAAAAGACCGGATAAAAATTGTGGCCTCTAGAGTGTGAACACCCTTAAATATGACATTTTCAGCAATTCAAAGGTAGATAACTCTCAACCTATTGGTCCGATTTCAATCATAATCAAACTCAATCGAAATCTTATGGTCATATACAATTTCAGCAAGTTTGAGATAGATTGGATAAAAATTGTGACCCCTGGAGAGTAAACACCCTTAAATATGACAATTTCAGCATTTCAAAGGTAGATAACTCTCAACCTATTAGTCTGATTTCAACCAAAATCAAACTCATCTGAACTCTTATGGTTATATACAATCTGAGCATGTTTGAGATAGATTGGATAAAAATTGTGGCCTCTAGAGTGTAAACACTGTTAAATATGACATTTTCAGCAATTCAAAGGTGAATAACTCTCAACCTATTGATCCGATTGCAACCATATTCAAACTCATCCGAACTCCTATGGTCATATACAATCTGAGCAAGTTTGAGATAGATTTGATAAAAATTGTAGCCTCTAGAGTGTAAACACCCTTAAATATGGCATTTTCAGCAATTCAAAGGTAGATTACTCTTGACCTATTAGTCCGATTTCAATGATAATCGAAGTCATTCAAACTCTTATGGTAATATACAATCTGAGCAAGTTTGAGAAAGATTGGATAAATATTGTGGCCTCTAGAGTGTAAACACTAAAATTGTTGACGACGAACGACGCACGACGGACATTCAAGTATTGCAAAAGCTCACCCTGAGCTAGCTCAGGTGAGCTAAAAATTAGTATCTATACCATAGCAGATGGAAGCTTAAATAAGTCTGAAAGTGAAGCAGAATGGGCCTCAAGGTGCATTCTGCTTTACTTTCCATCTGCTTTAAGTGGTCACCTATCTTCAATACTAGAAACAGGCTACATGTATAGGGTAAATGATTAAGGTGCGTTCTACTTTACTTTCATTGTGCTTTAAATGGTCATCTGTCTTCAAAACTAGAAAATGGCTAATGGCACATTAAGCTTTACTTTCAACCTGCTTTTAGTGATCACCTATCTTTAATTCCCAAACAGACTACGGTGCAAAGGTTTATGGCACATTCTGCTTTACTTTAAATTTGCTTTAAGGGGTCATCTATCATCTGAACTAGAAACAGGCTATGGATAAACTTGTATATGGTTAAGGCGCTTTCTGCTTTACTTTCAACCTGCTTTAAGTGATCATATGTCATCAAAACTAGAAGCTTGCTATTGGGTAAACGGTTTAACAGTTTTAACCTTGAGTAAATAAAGCATTCATTGTGTTACTGTGGGCAAGAAGTTAGTCTTCCTGTACAAACCTTTAAGTAAAGTAGAACACACCTTAACCATTCTTAAATTATACCACAAAACTTAAATACCTTTAATCCATTTCTGAGGTACCTGACGCCTTTTCTGTTGCCATAGAAATGTGTGACAATTATGACCTTGTGACCTCTGTTGATAAGACATTGTGACAGGTGATAAATATGACTCTCCACCCCTCCCTGGTTAGGGTAGAAGAAATCAGACACCATACTGCAAAAAAACAAGATTTCACCAAGTCAAACACGTACAGAAGTGACCCTTAGATAGATTTTAGATGGCATTATATTTCCTACTATATTTTAACCATTTACTTCATAAATTATACTCCTTTTACGCCTTAAGTTTATTCCTCAATTCAAAAAAATACGAAATGTGTTCTATAATCAAGCGGATGGAAGCTTAAAGCAGGTTGAAAGTAAGCAGAATGTGCCTTATGGCACATTCTGCTTCACTTTCAACCTGCTTTAAGTGGTGACCTGTTTTCAAAAGTAGAAACAGGCTATGGAGTAAATGATTACACAAAACTTAAACATAAACCCAACGCTATTAGATTAGCAAACGATCACTTTTGAAACCTCTAAAACACTTTATGAGTGGCAAACAGTTTGGAACCTGATCAGACACTTAGCTACCCAGTAAATGCTCAAGATCTAAACTGATTGCAATGGAAATCCACTTTATACAGTCATAAAATTGTAATATCAGAAATGTGTTCTATAAGCTAGCAGATGGAAGCTTAAAGCAGGGATAAAGTAAAGCAGAATGTGCCTTAAGGCACATTCTGCTGACAAAATGGAGATAATGATTTATGTCCAGGAGGTGTCATTTTTTACCCGAGGGGCATTATTAAATTTGAACAATCTTGATAGAGGACCTGTAGATGATGCTATGTGCCAAATATCTAAGATCAGGGTACTGGGGTTTTAGACAAGAAGATTTTTTTAAGTTTCCATTGAAAAAATCTATTTTTAGCTCCTGTGACCTACATATGCAACAGACTGGAATCATTTGAACGAAATAGATAAAGGAGATCTAGAAGTGTCAACATGCGGAATATCAAAGCTCTGGCCATATTAGTTTCAGAGAAGAAGACGTTTGAAAATTTCACTATATAACTCTATGTAAAACTGTGACCCCCCAGGGCGGGGCCAATTTTGACCCTAGGGGTATAATTTGAACAAACTTGATAGAATACCTGTAGATGACACTATATGCCAAATATCTAAGCTCTGGCTCTTGTAGTTTTTGACAAGAAGATTTTTTAAGATTTTATAGAAAACTCTATTTTTAGCCCCTGTGACCTAGATATGCAACAGACAGGAACCATTTGAACAAAATACGTAAAGGAAATTTGAAAGTGTGACCATACCGAACATCAAAACTCTGCATGGCCATATTAGTGTCAGAGAAGAAGACGCTTGAAATTTTCTCAATATAACTGTGACCCCCCAGGGCGGGGCCAATTTTGACCCCAGGGGCATAATTTGAACAAACTTGATAGAGGACCTATAGGCGATGCTATGTGCCAAATATCTAAGCTCTGGCCCTTGTAGTTTTTGACAAGAAGATTTTTTTAAGATTTCATTGAAAAATATCTATTTTTAGCTCCTGTGACCTAGATATGCAACCAACCAGAACCGTTTGAACAATTTTGGTATAGGACATATAGAAGTGTCACCATGCCAAATATCAAAGCTCTGGCCATATTAGTTTCAGAGGAGAAAGTGTTTGAAAATTTCACTATATAACTCTATGTAAAACTGTGACCCCCGGGGCGGGGCATAATTTGAACAAACTTGATAGAGGACCTGTAGATGATGCTATGTGTCAAATATCTAAGCTCTGGCCCTTGTGGTTTCAGACAAGAAGATTTTTTAAGATTTCCTGACTTTTTCACTTTGGTTGCCATGGCAACCAGAGTTCTACATTGTTTTTAATTCTTTGAACAAATTTGAAAGAGCTTGACCCAAGGAACATTCCTGTAAAGTTTGGTTCAAATCTGTCAAGCGGTATAGGAGGAGATGTCATTTAAAGCAATTGTTAACGACGACGGACGAAGGACAACGCATGACGACAGACACAGGGCCATCCCAATAGCTCACCTTGAGCCTTTGGCTCAGGTGAGCTAAAAAGGGCAATTACTCTGAAATGGCAAATCCCAGGGTTACCTGCCTTGTTGTAATGAGTTGCCCTTTTGATACTGAATAACTATTCCAAGTTTCAAGTTTATATCTTTCACAGTTATTTAGATAAGTTAATTTACAATTTTTAAGTAAATAAAACAAGGGCAATAACTCTGAAATGACAAACTCCAGGGTAACCTGCCTCTTTGTTATGAGTTGCCCTTTTGATACTGAACAAGTATTCCAAGTTTCAAGGTAATATCTTTCAAAGTTATTTAGATATGTTAATTTACAATTTTTAAGTAAATAAAAGAAGGGCAATAACTCTAAACTGACAAATCCCAGGGTTACCTGCCTTGTTGTTATGAGTTGCCCTTTTGATACTGAACAACTATTCCAAGTTTCAAATGGATACCTTTAATATTTATTGAGAAATCAACTCTTACAAAAACCTTAAGCAATCAAGAGCCCCATGGGGCATAATTCGCTCACCTGAGAATAGCTGAAACAAGACTGCGCGTTCAATAAACGCTTATGCCCCCGGTGGCATCCTTGACAATATATTCTGAATTTTTTTTAAGTCCAAATTAGGTCAAGGTCAAGGTCAAACTGAGCTTGGGTATTATTGGTGAGATGGTAATGGTCCAAGGCAATAACTGTATAAGTATTGAAGCATTGTAGTAAACAGTGTTGATGCTAGACGAAACGGTAAAATCTAGTTAACCAGGAAATAGCCTATTTAAAATATTCTAAGTCCAAGTAAGGTCAAGGTCAAGGTCAAAATCATAGTTTTGTGATATTGGTGGATAGAGAATGGTCAAAGGCAACATTTGTATAAGTATCAAAGCATTGTAGTCAGATGTGTTGATGCTAGACGAAACGGTAAATTCTAGTTAACCAGGAAATAGCCTAATTAAAATATTCTAAGTCCAAATTAGGTCAAGGTCAAGGTCAATATCAAAGTTTGGTGATATTGGTGGATAGGGAATGGTCCAAGGAAACAACTGTATAAGTATCCAAGCATTTGGGTAAGCAGTGTTGATGCTAGACAAAACGGTAAATTCTACTTAACCTTGTTACGGACACACAGACGGACGGACGGACTGACGGACGGACTGACGGACGGACTGACGGACGGACTGACGGACAGGACGATTACTATATGCTCCCGCATCTGTCGATGCCGGGGGCATAAAAATGGAGATATTGATTTTTGTCCAGGACTGACCAAGATATGCAACAGACCGGAACAATTTGAAGAAAATATGTAAAGTATATTTAAAGTGTCACCATACAAAATATTTTCTCTATACAACTCTATGTGAAACTGTGACCCCCGGGGCGGGGCCAATTTTGACCCCAGGGACATAATTTGAATAAACTTGATAGAGGACCTGTAGATGATACTATGTGCCAAATATCTAAGCTCTGGCCCTTGCAGTTTTTGACAAGAAGATTTTTTTAAGATTTCCTTATTTTTTCACTTTGGTTGCCATGGCAACCAGAGTTCTGCATTTTTTTTAATTCTTTGAACAAATATGAAAGAGGTTGACCCAAGATCAATTTCTGTATGATGATATGTGCCAAATATCTTAGCTCTGGCCCTTGTACTTTTAGACAAGAAGATTTTTTAAGTTTTCATTGAAAAAAATCTATTTTTAGCTCCTGTGACCTAGTTAGGCAACAGACCAGAACCATTTGAACAATTTTGGTATAGGACATCTAGAAGTGTCACTATGCCAAATATCAAAGCTCTGGCCATATCAGTTTCAGAGAAGAAGACGTTTGAAAATTTCACTATATAACTCTATGTAAAACTGTGACCCCCGGGCCGGGGCTAATTTTGACCCCAGGGGCATAATTTGAACAAACTTGATAGAGGACCTGTAGGCGATTCTATGTGCCAAATATCTAAGCTCTGACCCTTGTAGTTTCAGACAAGAAGATTTTTTAAGTTTTCATTGAAAAAATCTATTTTTAGCTCCTGTGACCTAGTTATGCAACCGACCAGAACCATTTAAACACTTTTGGTAAAGGACATCTAGAAGTGTCACCATGCCAAATATGAAAGCTCTGGCCACATTGGTTTCAGAGAAGAAGACGCTTGAAAATTTCACTATATAACTCTATGTAAAACTGTGACCCCCAGGGGCGGGGCCAATTTTGAGCCTAGGGGCATAATTTGAACAAACTTGATAGAGGACCTTTTAGATGATGCTATGTGCCAAATATCTAAGCTCTGGCCCTTTCAGTTTTTGACAAGAAGATTTTTTAAGATTTCCTTATTTTTTCACTTTGGTTGCCATGGCAACCAGAGTTCTGCATTGTTTTTAATTCTTTGAACAAATTTGAAAGAGGTTGACCCAAGGAACATTTCTGTAAAGTTTGGTTGAATTCTGTCAAGCGGTATAGGAGGAGATGTCATTTGAAGCAATTGTTAACGACGCCGGACGACGCACGACGCCGGACCATCCCAATAGCTCACCTTGAGCCTTTGGCTCAGGTGAGCTAAAAACTGATCCGGCGCAATCGTTGACGCTGACGCAGACGACAGGGTGACGACAATAGCTCCACATGATCTACATGGGAGTCTAATAACCCACAATGTTACTTGGTGTTGAAAGAGTTAACTTACCAGATACGGTGTCTAGTGTCTGGCATGATGCTCTGTATTATCTCAACTTGGATCTCAACATGTCCTGCATGCTTTCAAACTGAAACGAACACAAACATTCTTATATTAACCCACTACCCCATAGCCAGTTTCTAGTTTTGAATACAGGTGACCATTCAGGCCTCACCCTTATAAGAAGGATTAATCAATGGCCTGGTTAAACTAAACTGGATGATGATGATGATGATGATGATGATTTAAAGCAGGAGGAAAGTAAAGTAGAATGTGCCTTAAGGCACATTCTGCTTTACTTTCAGCCTGCTTCAAGCTATCATCTGCTAAGATATAGCAAATATTTCTTATGAACCATATTGCACTATTTTCTATGGTGGAGGAATAAATCAAAGGCGTAAAAAAGGTGTATTTATGGGTTAATGGGTTAACTAAACATCCAATAGAAGACCTATACACAGTCATTTCAAACAGGTGATTGCTTAATGCAGAATGAAAATAATGATGAAAACTCTTTTTCAATTTAGCATTCACCTTATCCTACATAGAAATGCCTTTTGACTATTTACATACAGTGCTCCAGCTAGGATTTGAATAAACTGTGGCAGATATAATGCAAAGAGTTAACGCTTTACCCCATAACCTGTTTCTAGTGTTGAAAAAAAGTGACTACTTAAAGCAGGTTAAAAGTAAAGCAGAATGCACCCTAAGGCCCATTCTGCTTTACTTTGAGCCTCCTTTCAGGTACCACCTGCTGAAATTTAGAAATATTCCTTCTGATACATACTCATGACTGTATAGTTTTGAAATATTTTCTTCCGCGGAGGATTAAAAGGAACATGCTAAAAGGCACTTCTATAAGGGAAAGGGTTAAGAGTCTTTAAGACACTGTCACCAGAGAATCAATGCTGTTGAGACCAGGATAAAGACATGTCAATTGACTAATCTGCTAGTCTGTACAATAACAACTACAGTGTAGACCCTGATGATGTTAGGATCAACACTGTTGAGACCAGGGATAAAGACATGTCAATTGACTAATCTGCTAGTCTGTACAATAACAACTACAGTGTAGACCCTGATGATATGTTAGGATCAACACTGTTGAGACCAGGATAAAGACATGTAATCTGCTAGTCTGTACAATAACAATTACAGTGTAGACCCTGATGCTGTTAGGATCAACACTGTTGAGACCAGGATAAAGACATGTCAATTGACTAATCTGCTAGTTTGTACAATAACAATTACAGTGTAGACCCTGATGATGTTAGGATCAACACTGTTGAGACCAGGATAAAGACATGTCAATTGACTAATCTGCTAGTTTGTACAATAACAACTACAGTGTAGACCCTGATGATGTTAGGATCAACGCTGTTGAGACCAGGATAAAGACATGTCAATTGACTAATCTGCTAGTTTGTACAATAACAATTACAGTGTAGACCCTGATGATGTTAGGATCAACGCTGTTGAGACCAGGATAAAGACATGTCAATTGACTAATCTGCTAGTTTGTACAATAACATTTATCCAACTTTTATTTCATGTTTTCTAGTAGTTTACGAGGGAATAATAGTGGAATATAACTTGATAATTTCACCGTTTCAAACAGTGGGATTACCACCATGCGAGCTTCTATTCTGAGTTTTCTCATCATAAGGGCTCCCCAAGAATCGTAGTCAATTGTGCGTTATTCTATAATTCTGGCAGCCAGATTTGTCAAGAACAACTTAACAGAAGAACACAAATCCAAAATTGGAAGTAATGACGTAATACCGATGACATTAAATCAATAAATCAGTGACGTCATGGTACGGCAAACTGTCAGGAAAAGGTGTTTGATACTGTATAAACTTTCGGCTCCACATGGGATAAATTTGCACTTTTGCTTTAATTTAATTTTGCAGGCAATTAAGTTCAAAAAGTTGTTGAAAAGCATGAAATAAATACTGTATCATGATGATTTTCAGTGAAAGTTATTATATTTATCCTATCAGATGGTAGCTTTAAGCATTTTGAAACTCAAGCAGAATGTGCGCTAAGGCACATTCTACTTTACTTTCAACCTGCTTTAAGTGGTCACTTGTATTTAAAACTAGAATTAAGTTATGTAGTTAACTGTTAAGGGTTAACCCCTTCACTGCCATGAAGTCATCAATTTGACACATTTGTCGTCTGCTTTTATTTCTTAAATTTTAATTTTTGCTATTTAGACTGAAGAAATATTGAAATGAGTGTCAAACAGTTTGGATCCTGATTAGACGCCGCTTAATGCAGCGTCTGATCAGGATCCAAACTGTTTGCAAAAAACTGTTGTTCTTGGGTAAGGCAGTGAAGGGGTTAAATAACTATCACTCTGATTGGGATTAACTCTCAAAGTGAGGCTGTAGGATCAATAATAGTCTCCTGTCTGGACAACTACTTAATACAACTGACCACCATTGTCCATCGCAGGGATTATAGTGTTATACAGAGCTTCTGGAGTCCAGATAAGGGGAGTATTTCAAAAGCTTAAATCTTTATTTCTGCATTAAACCCTATGGTGTCACTACTTATTAGAATCTTCTCAAAGAGACGATTCTAATGAGTAGTACTGTAACACAATAGGATAAGCCTTAAGGTGCTAAACCAAAGTGAGAAAATGCTGGATTTGTTCTGTTTACTCTCTTATCTGGAGCCCTTGATATACTCAAGCCATCATTAAGATGCTCAATCTTATGAAGACATGGGTAATCCTTGTGTACCTGGGTTGAGTTTATGATTTAATGGTGAGAGATTTGTGTCAGCTGCCCAATGTTCAGTCGGTAGAACATTAATTGCCCTGTAAGCAAGGGGTCCCTGGGTTCGAGTCCCAGTCTGTCTGCATTTTTTCCTCACCATGTTACATTTGGGATTTTAGGACATTTCTATACCTGGATTTTCTCTACCTTAGCATGATTTTAGCTACCTAGACTTTTTCGTAAACCAATTTTTTTTTCCCACCTCTTATTTACTCATAAGCAGGGGCTGTGCGTGTACATACTGATTTTTTTTATTTCAAATCTACTGATCTGGATCCAAACATACCTACAGAAACAGAGAAAGGATATTTATTAATCTGGATCCATACTAACTTACAGAAGACAAATCAAATTGTTACCAAATATTTTCATACACGTCACGCACATCACACTTTTTTATTTTATTGATCCAAACCAATGGAATCACCATGTTTGATGTAAAAGCGTTTTTTTCTTAAAAAATAATCTGGATCCAAACTAACAGAAAGATAAAAATTTCAATTTTGACGAGATATTTGCACAGCTCTACGCCTCCAAACCAATTCAACTCCATATAAGAGATTTAGAGTTAATAATCTGGATACAACCTAAGGACATTTTTTCAGTTTTTGAAGTGCAAACGCCACACGTCCACATCAGATCAGATGTTATTTATTGATCTGGATTTAAACCAATGGAATCACCATATATAAATGGTTTATATTTTATTTTATACTCTCGATCCAACCGGCGGACATACCTGTATAATTAAAAGATTTACAGAATATTTGCACAGCCGCCACCTCTCCACAGATATTTTTATTTATTAATCTGGATCCAAACCAATGCAAGCTAAATATAAAAGATTTCTATTTAATACATGTAATCCGGATTAAAACTATTTTTAAAGGAACATAAGGGTGTTATTTAAATTATCAATCTGGATCCCAACTAACAGACGTAAATAGAAGATATTTTTATATATCCTCTTTACTCGGTTCTCCGGAACCCTTAGCGAAAAGGGATTAAAAAGATAATCAATTTAAATTGAAACTGGGAGATACATTGAACGAATATGGAGAAAAAATAGTTTTCTAACTGAAAATAACACTTAAAGTAATCAAACAACTTCATTGTTTAAACAAATACCAGTTATTCAAACTAACCTTCGGCTGTAAATGCAGCGCCGCGAATTCTTATTAGGCCGGAAGTTTGACGTCATCATCCGGGTAGCAAAGCGCTTGTACACAACCGGGTCAAATTTATACTGTATATGAAAGTTCAATTTCCAGACACTCGCTACACGTAATAAACATTTAGAGTTATATTGGAAAATGTGTTATTCGGAATCATTTTACAAAGGGACATTAAAAAAATAAGGTAGAGCGGGTGCGGGTATTACCAACCACTTAAGCAATTTTATATGATATGTTCATTAATATAAGCATGTGCATTCAATGTTAGCAACAGGGTATAAGGAACAACTGTAATAAGTATTTTCGAGCAACACTCCCCTACATAACGCTATATTTGACGGAGAATAAGTCAGTTTTGCAACTAGACCAAAATGCTTTAATTACCGACTACTGTCTGTAACACCGAACACATGTGTTTGTTTTTCCGAACACTTTGTATTTTATTTTAGAAATCATCCAAATCATACCTGAAAGTAGGCATTAAGCATTTTATTCCCACTACATGGTTTAAACCCTACGTAGTTGCGATATCGTAACTGTAGACTGTGTCTTAGAGTGTCTACAGGTACGGAATCGCAGCTACCCCTATGTTGCAACAACGTTTATTCTAAATCAATTCGACTATTTACCAGTGCTGGGAGCAATTACGTAATAAACATTGCCCATACCAAACCTTATTTTCCCACTGTATTAAACAGTCAGAGAACTGCCACATTAGGAGTAATCCATGAATACACGTGTCATGATTTCTGCCGAATATGAACAAATTAACACAGTATATGATCACACTGATTCTCAATAAGTAGGAACACTGCATGTTCCTGCACATCTTAGAATTGTTTTACCTTCCAGATTTCAATTTGAAGTATTTTATGGTAGCTTCACATTACTTAAGATACTTGAATAGAGTTTTGTCAATTTATAGCACAATGTAAGAAAAATATTCGATTTTTAACCTGAGAAAATCAAATTTCCGTTACTGTCTCCGTCTTCAAATCTAGTTTTGTAAAGCATTTTCTGATAATAAAATCACATGGTAACCATCTAAATCAAGGTTAACTTTTTGCATTTATATGTGTAGTTACTTTGTTTCAAGCCTAACACACCAAGAAACCAGAGATTGTAACAATACCATTGAAGAAGTAGTTGTCCCCGGAATTTGAAGTTTTTCAAAAATCTCCGTTATCGCATATTTGTGTATGTTCAAATAATAGAAATAGCTTTGCTACATCTGCCAATTTATATTTATTTGGAAGTATATGAACGTGTTATACCATCTAAGTGATATATTCATTGACTGCTTTTCAATGTTGTCGATCTATAACTGCCGAAGGTAAAGTGTGGTAATTTTGTTATACAAACCTAAATATCCGTTACCGTTCTTTACGCACATACTGTTTGGATATTGGGTATTCTAGTTATTAAACAAAATGTAAAGAACACTAATGATTAAAGCAAGCAGCCTTTACCAATTATCAACTTCTTTTCAAATTGCTAAAGTTGGTATTTATGACAAAAATTAAATTTCCGTGATCAAAATTTCCGTGATCAAAATTCTAAATTCAGAAATACAGGGATATAACCTTGTATTTGATTGCAAGACGACATTGTATGATGTCATTGCATGACGTAATTATACTGTGAATAGACTGCCATGATAATAAGAGTTTAATTGACCAGCTTGATTAACAGAGAAGACACGAAGGTAAGTGATCATTTATATAAAAACTCATTTATGTTAAGACATTCATAAAAATGTCATCGGAATCACTCTTTCTTTTCTAAATACCCCAATTATTTAAATAAAACTAATGGTGATAACACATTTCAAACAGTGATCTTGTTGACAGCAATATATTGGAGGTAAAATTTCCGTTACTTGGCGGTAACGGAAATTTTTATTTCATAATCATTGACAAATGGGATGCATTCCTTTGCATTTCTCATTAATGAAGCAGAATATAACTTTTTATTCTACTTTATGCTAAATTGCAGACACATTGATGCAAAAACAAACTGGGTTCATAAATAAGAGGGTTCAACATTGCCATTGCCTTTCTTGGCAGTTACATAGGCCATTTATGTTTTGTTGAAAGATGGTTACATTGCAACATAACATTACTAAAGTTTCTTTCGACATTATTTCAATAAACAAATACAAAAAGAGTGTAAGGTGACACAGTTGTGTATCGAAAAATAGACCAGTTTGACACACAGGCCATGTTCCATGTTAGTAACGGAAATTTGATTTTTGGTAACGGAAATTTATTCTTTCCAGAGACAAAATGGTGCCAAAAACAAGGGCAAAAATCCAAAAAGCATATCTGTTTAAACATATTAGTTTGTTTCTAAAATAAAAATGTATGTCATCATTGATTTATAACAGTTTAAGTGTTTGATTGAAATGTCCGTTACCGACCCTGCTATTTTTTCTTCTTTGCTTTGTTTATGACCCATTGTAAATATCGACTCAAAAATTCAAACAACATGCACAAGACAGTTAGAATTTTAGATTAAAGTGACAAAATATGATTAAAGTAAACAATCATTAGACTTAGAATTTCTGAAATACTAAAATATGTTTAATTGTCTACAAAAAATACACCCCAAAAATAAAACACACTTAGTTCCATGTGATAATCCAGTAAATAGATGGATATTTCATGCTGTTATATCTAATTTTGGATACAGATAAACATGTTGAACAAAAAATAAGTATTATTTTTTGCATTTGGTCTACAGCACATATGCCGTTTTAGCAATATTTTGTATACATGCACATAACGGATATATGATTTTCTTTCCATAATCCCTGGCTAGTGTCGATAGATAATCATTTGTTACATCAAAACCATAAAAGATATGTATTCAAAATTTTAGATACAAATTCCTGAGATAACTCTTTAAGGTAAAATCAATAGGACATATGTATACGCTGAAGTTGAATTTTTGACATCTATATAGCTGCTGTGTTCCTTCTTATTGAGAAACAGTGATCAACTGGCGATATTTGAAAGTGTCTGGCTAATAGGTGTGTTCTGATCATTTCCCTGGTTATAATTACCACAAGGGCATTTGGCATTAAAAAGGAATTCAGTGCCGTAATGTAAAATTTCGTATAGTACAGTATATTTTTGTTTCATGTCCTTGTGGGATTTAGTTATGAACAGATGGTCTGATTACTTTTACACAAAAGGAACCTGGATGTCGGTCAGATCAAAGGATTTAGGAATAGCGAGACCGTCTTCAAGTTTAGTAAGAGTCCTCAGTTCAGCTGGAAATTTTGTTTACGATATACATCTGGATATATATATCTATAGCCAGAGCTAGAGTATTGAATACCAGGAACGTATATAGAGTTCCTGCGAATTATAAGTAAATGATGGAAATGGGCGGGGCCCCCTCAATTATGCTGTGATGTTTTTGTCACTTTGTGTGTAAAATGTGTCGGTGTTAATGTGTGTTTGCAAAGTATGTATAAAGTGAGGATACTAATTGGATGCTATAAGAAGCGAACATTCAAGGTGATTATTTGCAATTTCTTTTTACTGTCAGCTGAATCAAACTTTTAGCAGTATCGGTAGTTTAAAATAAAGATGCCGAAGATTTTTTGTGTATTCTTCAGAGTAGCACTGGCGTTTAGCATAGGTCTATCTGTCGACTCATTTATGTAAAGAAAAGAAAGGAAACTTATGTATCTGGTTATATAGAATCAACAAACACCTATATAACAACTTTAATTGTGTAGTTTAAGCTAATTAGATCATTTTAATAAATCCAATTTCAATGGCTATGTATGTAGTCGGTAATAGAAACATATATAAACATTACTGTTCCTATTACCGAATACCCAGATAACTCTGTTTAATTAATCCCGATTTGAAAGCAGAGTTGTCAAACATGAAGCAGTAACCGTTTATAACTTAAAAACAATGTTCTAATTATACAGGACAAAAATCATATGACGCTAGCATCTTATGACGTCACATGTTCGGAATTCGAAACTGCGTAACACTGTACCCTCCTCAACCCGTGATTTATGTTTATATGCATACTGTTGAAAATGTACACAGCGGCGGCTTCAAAGTATCACGGTCGTGTCAGAAAAAGATATGACGTTATGATTGTGACGTCATATTGTAGCTTATCCAGCTCTGAGAAGTGATACCGCATATATTTAAAAGTAGTCGGTGTTAGAAGCATGTTCGGCAATACCCGCACCCGCTCTACATGGTCAATTTTGGTATTCAATTTTTGAATATATCATTTTCTTCAAAGTTTCACTAAAATTCCAAGGGTTTTTTAGCATTTTTTTCGGCTATTAGCTGCCTGCATCTAATACCTAACCGGAACCGCTTTTTGCGATGACGTAAGCAAACCGAACGCGCTGTATCAAGCGTTTTTGTGAGGCTTCCGGACATGTAAGAAGGGTCCGTTGTATGAGAATGGAGAATGAAGGATATTGGTTACTAATCTCGATCCAAACTATTCACTGTGACACAACTTAATGTATAATGTCTTTCTTTCATCTGAGTTGACACGTTTGTATTTGTAAACATGTGTGCTCGAAAAAGCGCCTTTCAAAATTGACAACTGCTTATTTCATTTTTAACTAAATCTCAAACGATGGGGTCAAACATGGGTACCTCATCTTCAACAAGAGTTGTCAGAGAGACAACAAAGCTCGCCACCGGCACCTTTAGAAACTTAAAAGCACACTCAAGGTCACAGAGGTCAACCTTTTTGCCTGCATGGAAAGGTCTTGTCCATATACACTGGCAAATCAAATATGAAAATAACACCTCAAGGGACATAGGAATTATAAGCATTGTTGAAACCTAAACGCAGATTTCGTAACCTAAAACCTTTCGCGACCTTAGTTCAAGGTCAAGGACACTGGGCTAATTTTTTTGCATGCATGGAAAGGTCGTGTCCATATACACATGCATGCCAAATATGAAAGAAATATCTCAATGGATATATGAGTTAAAGAAATTTTGAGAAACCTAAACGCAGACTTTGAAACCTAAACGCGGGTCCTAACTCTAAGTTCAAGGTCAGAGGGCTCAAACATTTGCATGCAAGGAAAGATGTTGTCCATATACACATGCAAACTGAATATGAAAGGAATATTTCAATGGACATAGGAGTAATAAAATTTTTGAGAAACCAAAACACAGATTTCGAAAACTAAACATTGACCCTAAGTTCAAAGTCAAGGTCACAGGGGTCTAAATTTTGCAGTGCCTGGGAAGGTCTTGTCCATAGACACACAGAAACCAACTATGAAAGCAATACCTCAAGGGACATAGAAGTAAAAGGCATTTTTCAAAACCTAAACACAGGCCCTAAGTTCAAGTTCAAGGTCACAAGGGTCCAAATTTATCTGTGCATCGAAAGGTCATGTCCATATACACATACATACCAACTATGAAAGCAATACCTTAAAGGACATAGAAGTTAAAGGCATTTTTCTAAACCTAAACACAGATTTCGAAACCTAAACACAGGCCCTAAGTTCAAGGTCAAGGGGTCAAATTTTTTCTGTGCATGTAAAGGTCTTGTCCATATAAACATACATACCAACTATGAAAGCAATACCTCAAGGGACATAGAAGTTAAAGGCATTTTTCGAAACCTAAACGCAGATTTCGAAACCTAAACGCAGGCCCTAAGTTCAAGGTCAAGGTCACAGGAGTCTAAATTTTTCTGTGCATGGAAAGGTCTTGTCCATATACACACACATACCAACTATGGAAGCAATACCTCAAGGGACATAGAAGTTAAAGGCATTTTTCGAAAATTTAACACAGATTTCGAAACCTAAACGCAGGCCCTAAGTTCAAGGTCAAGGTCACAGGGGTCTAAATTTTTCTGAGCATGGAAAGATCTTGTCTACATACAAACACATACCAACTATGGAAGCAATACCTTAAGGGATATAGAAGTTAAAGGCATTTTTCAAAACCTAAACGCAGATTTCGAAACATAAACACAGGCCATAAGTTAAAGGTCAAGGTTTCAGGGGTCAAAATTTTTCTGTGCATGGAAAGGTCTTGTCCATATACAAACACATACCAACTATGAAAGCAATACCTCAAGGGACATAGAAGTTTAAAGGGATTTTTCTAAACCTAAACACAGATTTCGAAACCTAAACACAGGCCCTAAGTGGGTCACCCGAAAAACCGAAAACAGCCTGTTTTCGCGAAAAAAGGCTGAGCTTACGAAAACAGGCTAGAAAAAAGGTTTTATGTTGTGAAAGTATATTTAAAGCCATCAATAACAGTTTATTAGTCTATTATAAAATTATAATCGTCATTCCTACTCAAAAAGGTGCTTTTATTGCCCCAAAATCGGCGTCAATATGAAAAGTGCCGGTCCGACATGACATACGAAAACAACCGAACACACCACTTAGAAGCTATATGTATGTTGTACCGATATCGTATTATACGGTATTCATTTTTTTTTTATCGTTAATACGGTATTAATATTGTTTATTCACCAATATATTTTAACAAATTATCAAAAAAGATGCTTTTGATGGCTAGCATCGTCGCAATATGGAAAAATGCTGACCTGCCTTAACCAAGGTTCGACATTGGCCTACGTCCGATAGACATTCACTAGTAACGGCGATGTTCGGTCTAGTGATCCCTCGCAGTTACTAACCCGAATGGTCTAGTTAAAATCTGAGGATGATTTTTTTAAATTCACGCATTTAGAAAATGACATCATTATGTTCAAGCTAAAAATCCTACCCTGTTCGCCACTGTGGTTTCAGACAAGTAGGTTGCTCAGACCTCAAAACTGTTTCCGCATCTAAATAAAGCACGCAGTCGGGAAATCCTTGTTCTAAAATTAGCAGTAGTAACTATCCCGCAGTAATTAGGACGATGAGTAAAATCCGATCAGTTACGAAAAATATCGGTGTGATTAATTGATCATCTCGCGCTATACTTAAAACACCTGATTTTGTTGATAACAGTTACGTTTTGAATGTTTTAAGAATTGATCATTTTTAATTAGAAAGGTACAATATCCGAAAAGGTAACTGCAGTCTCAGTTTTTGGGATTGAAAATGACAATTTATTCTGCGAACCGATATTTCTCGGTAGTTACCGGATATTACACTTTTCCACGCTTTTCACTACCATGATTGTCGTAAGTATCTTCAATGCAATTATTTTACCTAAAACACAATTTTGTATCAATTTTTACGTGCGAAACCGAAATCAATCCCAATTCTATTATATTATTTGTTTTGTTAACGAAAATATCCATTTTTCTGCCAAGTATAAGTACGACATTCAGCGAACGCTTTTTTGTTTGTGTACATCGTAACGTCAAATGATGTCAGATTTATTCAGCTTCGGTTTTAATGGTAAGAAAAAGGAAGAGAAAGGGGCGAGTACAGCTACGGCGGAGTCAAAGACACGCTATGAAAAGCAAAAAAGACAGAGAAAGTTTTGCGAAATTATTGAAGTTTACCAAAGATTCAGTTGTTTCTGTTTGGTCTACCAACTTTTTGGTCTGGTCTAGTAATGTTTGCAGGCTACAAGACCGAATGTCTAGTGAAAAAAAAAGTTAATGTCGAACCCTGCTTAACTTACGAAAACAGCCTGAAAACACCATTTGAAACAGATATGCTGTACAAATATCGTTATGGCATGCAAAGAAAAATGAAATAGAGTTGGTAATATAATTTGTCTGGCTAAAAGTCGGCAACAAATATTCAAGAAGTGAATAATGAAACTACGGAGAACGGTCAGATTTTATTATAAATTATAGGGATTGAGCGAGATGAAAAATCAATTAAGTTCTCAAACATGTCAGCACGAGTGGCTTTAATACTAATTAGCGACACTCATGCACTTTTCAAACATGTCAGCATGAGTGGTTTTAATCATAATTAGCGAAACTCTTAACTGTTTATACTTATCGTTCACATTTGTCATTCTCAAATACATTTCAAAGCCATATCGCGGCCCAGTAAATGTATTGCCTGGATCCAGATTATATTTGTTATATTCGAATCTCATTATATGGTATATTGAAGAAATATTTATGCGTTGCTTTTATCCAGAATTAAAAAACCTATGTTTCATTGAATATGTGTGGTTCTTATCCAGGGGCAGAATCTGTAAATTATCTAAAATTATATGAATTCTGGACATGGTCTTCACTGTTTGCATAGGACAAGTATACTCCTTACATCCTTTCTTCATGACGAGTATACTAATATTTGAAATGCGCATGTGTCCATAATTACATTATCGGTAATATCGGTTATATCGACTATTATGACACTTTTAAGAGGCGTGAGCAACATGTATCCATACCAACGACGTATTTTATTTCAAAATTCAATTTTTTTTAAAATTTATTTCAATTAAACTTTTTGCATCTTGTCTTATTTACCCTAAGGGTTTATTTATCACGAGTTGATATGAGTATACACTGTTTGTTCAAATTATGCATGCCATGGTTAGGCTGCATGATGAATGTCAACGCCAAGGGGTCAGACGAGTCCTCTTCGGCAGCATCTTCCCGATGCATGATCGGAACTACAACAAGAGACAGAAGAGGCTCAACAAAATTCTGAAGAAAATACACCCCCACATGCTTTGGGTCCACGATAAAGATGTGGCGACGCCTTACGCCATCAGCCTGAGAGACCAGGTTCATCTGAAGCCAGCCTTCGTGAACAGCATAATGCGTGGTTTGCAATCCACTCTTTAAAATAGCCAATTCCATGCTATTGCCCAAACAGCCCTCAATTTTCAGGGCTACACAATATTATGAAAGATGATACTCAGAGTTACCCTTCCCATGTCTTTTTTCCTTTCTCCCCTTAACCCATTACCCCATAAATACGCTTTTTACACATTTTTATTCCATAACACATACGTTCTATATATTAGCAACTGATAGCTTAATGCATGCTGAAAGTAAAGCAGAATACGTCTTGAGGCACTCTGTTTTACTTTCAGACTGCTTTAAATGGTCACCTGTTTTCAATGGGTTAAACCGGATGAACTTCGTAAATACGCTCTTTCACGGAGTAATGGGTTAAGCAAAATTCATAGTTGTCGGAAAGATTTACAGAAGTAGTTAGATACACATGACAGTATAACATACCACCGTGTATTCACCACGTGATCATGTAAATTGCTAGACCGGGTGTGTGACAGTCGAGGGTACCGACAGTCGGCAAGCTTTGACGGATGGATCAAAGATGGTTTGGACAAGATTTTCTACTGTAGGTATCGAATAGAAGACTAGCTAAATAAACGCATGTTGTAAACTAAAAGTATATTTCATTTCTGATTTACAAAATAATAAATATGATCGTTTTCCAATATTCCGTTTTTACTTTAACAGGTTTCCAGAGAAGGGAATGTGAATATTAAAGAACTTAAATATGCACTAACCCATATGGTGTCACTCATTATAATCGTATCGAAGAGACGATTCGGATAATTAGTAACATCAAAGGAATTAGTGTTGACATTTAGTGTTGAAATTTTAGTGGATTTTTCAGTTTACTTCATCTAATCTGGAGCCCTGGTTAAAAACTGGATCTTTCTGAGCACTATGAGAAACATCTACGCTGTTAGCTTAGTATACGAGTATATTCATCATTCGTTTAATGTTACGGCTACATCAAAGGCGATCCCTGCACGTGCCAGCCATCAGAGAAGGGTCGTGTTTGTTTGAGCAACGCGTGTCAGCGGTGGACGCGTGTCAGCGGTGGTACTGACACACTTCATACAACCTGGTCCTGTAAATTACTCGTCCTAACGTGTTTGCTGTATGTGTGGAATCCAAACAGGAAAAAATTGTTACAGTTATTCGTTATTGGATTATTCTATCGTTTTGGTAATTATGTACAATTTACTCATATTCGGATTTATTAACTAATTCCGACTTATTTCAGACAAGTTTACAACATTGTTTTTAATTATTGACCTTTTAAGTCAATTTTTCAAATTTAGGCTAAATTTAATTAAACAAAAGAAACTTTTACCATCATGCCGATGGGAATTAAGTTTTTCAACCGATGCGCGGTCTCAACCAATTCCCAAATGAATACGCCTTACGCCTCTGCAAACAGGTGAACCCAGACCAGAATGCTTCTTTACGATCTGCCTCATCAGGGTCTACTCATTTTGCCCATATACATAGATTCATAATATATTTCGAGGCGTTTGCGAGAGTAAAGGCCAAAACAGTTTTTAAACGGGATTATTGGATGATTAGTTAATTATACACATATATATCGACTTATAGAAGTATTGAAAGCCAATTTTGGGCATTTTCGGCTGTCCGATATGTGATCTCAACCATTTACCAAATGAATACGCATTTCGTCTCTGCAAACAGGTAAACCCAGATCAAGATGCTCCTTTATGATTTGCCTCACCAGGGTCTATTTAGGTTGCCGATATATAAATGTATAATATATTTCGAGGCGTTTGCGAACGTCAAGGTCAAAACAGTTTTTTAAACGGGATTTTAGATGATTAGTTCATTGTACACATTCTGCTATTGATTAATACTTATAATACATATCGCCATATATGTTTTGAAACCTATTACCTTTAGTAAACCCGTTACTCCACATCCTTTTTATAGTTTTAAGTACAGGTTCCCGCTTAAAGCAGGTTGAAAGTGAAGCACTCTCAATAACGCTTATAAGCGCGTTGCAAAAAGTATGGATCCTGATCCGAAGCCGCGTCACGCGGCGTCTGATCAGGATCGAAACTGTTTGATACTCGTTTTGAAATGCCCTTAGTCATACTGCCTTTTTTTAATTAACTTAGAAATTACATTGCAAACAACAAACATGTGATATTACGCACCGATATTTTTCATTGCGTCGCCGATTTTGGTCAATTTTATTGTCGATTGTAGGTCGCAACTTTTTGAGCCTAAATAACGGTTATTAGTTCATATAGTTCAAATTATTATTATTAAACAGTGTTTATGTCTTTGAATGCGATATTAATACAAAAAACATATTTCCTATGCTGTTTTCGTATGCTATTACAGACCAACATTTTTCATACCGTCGCCAATTTTGGTCAATAAAAAACATTTTTATCGGAAAGGGGGCATTATAAATTCATTATAAACCACTTAATTGAAATATATGCTTTTAAATACGTTTTCTCAGAGTGAATATTAGTACACAAATCATACTTTCTCTACTGTTTTCGTGTGACATTAGTTATTACGGACCAATATTTTTCATAGCGTCGCCGATTCGGGTCAATTTTATTGGCGATTGTAGGTCATTAAAGGCAACTTTTTGAGCCTAAATGACTGTTATTAGTTCAAATTATTATTATTAAACAGTGTTTATGTCTTTGAATGCGATGTTAGCACAAACACACATATTTTCTATGCTGTTTTCGTCTGATATTACAGACCAACATTTTTCATACCGTCACCGATTTTGGTCAATAAAAAGCATTTTTATCGAAAACTAAATATATAGAAGCACTATTAATATATTATAAACCAATAAATTGAAATATATCCCTTTAAATACGTTTCCAGTACATAAAACCTTTCTTCTAGCCTGTTTTCGTAAGATCAGCCTGTTTTCGCGAAAACAGCTGTTTTCGGTTTTTCGGGTAACCGCCCTAAGTTCAAGCTCACACGGGTCTAAATTTTTCTTTGCATGTAAAGGTCTTGCCCATATACACATACATACCAACTATGAAAGCAATACCTCAAGGGAAATAGAAGTTTAAGACATTTTTCTAAACTTAAACACAGATTTCGAAACCTAAACGCAGGCCCTTAGTTCAAGGTCAAGGTCACAGGGGTCAAAAATTTTCTGTGCATGGAAAGGTCTTGTCCATATACACACACATACCAACTATTGAAGCAATACCTCAAGGGACATAGAAGTTAGTCATTTTTCGAAACCTAAACGCAGATTTCGAAACCTAAACGCAGGCCCTAAGTTCAAGGTCAAGGTCACAGGGATCTAAATTTTTCTGTGCATGGAAAGGTCATGTCTATATACACACACATACCAACTATGGAAGCAATACCTTAATGGATATAGAAGTTAAAGGCATTTTTCAAAACCTAAACGCAGATTGCGAAACCTAAACGCAGGCCCTAAGTTCAAGGTCAAGGTCACAGGGGTCTAAATTATTCTGTGCATGGAAAGGTCTTGTCCATATACACACACATACCAACTATGGAAGCAATACCTCAAGGGACATAGAAGTTTAAAGGCATTTTTCGAAACCTAAACACAGATTTTGAAACCTAAACGCAGTCACTAAGTTCAAGGTCAAGGTCACAGTGGTCAAAAATTTTCTGTGCATGGAAAGGTCTTGTCCATATACACACATATACCAACTATTGAAGCAATACCTCAAGGGACATAGAAGTTAAAGGCATTTTTCGAAGCAAAAATTTTCGAAACCTAAACGCAGATTTCGAAACCTAAACGCAGGCCCTAAGTTCAAGGTCACAGGGGTCAAACATTTTCTGTGCATGGAAAGGTTTTGTCCATATACACACACATACCAACTGTGAAAGCAATACCTCAAGGGACATAGAAATTATAGACATTTTCTTAAAATTGTTTACGCCGTTCACGACGACGCCGACGACGACGACGACGCCGACTACACCGGGGGTATTGCAATAGCTCGTCATGTACTACGTACAGGCGAGCTAAAAAAATTTTTTTACAAGGTTCCTAACAATATCCATCCAGGATGACAGTGTGGCTTCTACCTATAAGGGGGGTTAAGCGCAGACCTAAAACTGGCAAAATACTCAGCAAGACGAGGGTGGCCAGATAAAAGGAAGAAGAAGAAGAAGAAGAGGAAATATGACCAAGCAACCTAATACCGGTGTACATGTTATACCGATGTAATCCGAAAAATCCAAATAGAAATGGCGTCACTTCATTTACATACCGGAAATTTACATAGAGAACAGTTAAACTCCCGTCAACTGCCAAATCCATCAAAAGTATCTATTATGAGCTTTTTCATGTAAAAGTATGTTTCTCGATAAAAGATCACATTTGCAAAGAAATTCCAACACGTTTCTAACATTTTCAAGTGACCATTTTATTTTTATGCTGGAAATTCTCTGTTTACTTGTTCTGTCTACTGCTGTACATCTTACGAAACTGTTTCTGGTCATTTACTAAAATCACAACATATCTTGGACATTATTTTACACAAAGACATTTTTCTATAGGATTTTTCTGCCGATGCACCGGTAATACAGAAGAAATTATGTTTACCCTTTTGTGTGTATCGGCTCACAGGGACGCGACACAATTGATTTTTGAGGGAAAAAAATGTCAGAATGTATATATAGAGACAAGGGATACAACTGATCATCAGTATAGTCAGGGGCGTGTCTGGGCTTACGCACTCACGCACGTGCGTAAAGTTATAATTGACAAAGTCGAAAATTTAAAATGCTAAAAATGCAATAAAAATCAACCTTACCCGGGTGAGTCATAAATCAATATTTTAAAAGTGTCTTTACTCTTTAGCCTACTTCAAATTATACACAACGCACATAATTCACCCTCTGAAAAGGTTTCAGGTTGACCACTACTCAGTTTACGAGAATGTAGATTTTACCTGGTAAAATTGCCCATAACAATTTAAGGTGTTTTTTACAATTTTGACTATTAGTGGCAGAATTTTGACATAGATTTATGTTAATATTGTACCTGTTTTGAATGTGCGAAACGCCCACAGAACGCACCAGAGACGATCTAGAAATCAAAACTTTCCCAGGGGAGCATCCCCCCCCCCCTAGTAACAGTGTGTACACTTATTGGATGAGGGTAGGGGGTAGAGAAAAATGGCCAGAAGATAATCTATCAAAAATATAAAAGTTTATGCAGTTCATGTTATTTAGGAGCCGAATTCTTACATAAATTTATGGTAGTAATTTACCTGGTTTGGATGTGAAAAACGCACCAGAGACCATTTAGAAGTAAAATTTTCCCAGGGAGCATCCCCTGGACCCCTTAGTAAAGTTGCATATACTAGTTCTAGTGTTGTTTAGCTACGCCCCTAATGTGTGCCCCAATTGTATTTCCCTTCATACAAAGGGGGAGGTTAGGAGAGCAAGCGTCTTTCTCTGTATTTTGATATGCATTTCAAGCACTCATTCAAAAGTGTAAATACGTTTTGAAAATGCATGTGTATGTATGTAAAACAAGTAAAATAGAAGGTAAAGTCAAGGGAAAGTAAATAGACAAAAGTGAAACATGAATAGAGGGTAATGCAAGTGCAGTTGGTAATATAAAAGGTGGAGGGGTCCGGGAGGAGGAGACTAACACATGTCAGAATCGTACGGACATATAGTTGTTTATTCAGGGAAATTTGATTTTATTCAGGGAAAAGTCAGGGCAATTTGCTTCACTAAAATTGTGGACACCCTGTTAATTAAATACAATGTAGTTTAACAGTTTAATTCAAGCAAAGAATATTCTTATAGCTCTAATATTTTGTGTTTTGATATGTATCTAAAATGATTTATGTGTTTTATTACGTCAAACAGCCGTATGTGCATTGTGAGAGGTATTTAGAATATAAAAAAAACCTTTCTAAAACGACAGTTTAACTATAATTTTAGATTGTTTTTTATATTCTAAATACCCTCAAAATACACGTACGGCTTTCCGTTAATTTTTTCCCAGGGGAGCATGCCCCCGGACCCCCCTAGTCATGGTGCGTAAACTCCAAATTGGCCCAGACATGCCCCTGATAGTCTCACCCTATCTCGACACGACTGGGCATATCATGAATAATAATTGATGAAACGACACCCTTTTCCCATTTCTGTCTAGCTAATATAATACCCTTCCATAAAAACATAACTTTAAACCAACTATAATCATGCTCTTTCAACAGTAACTGTGTCTACTTACTAAAATCACCGATTTTTTGAAAACGGGACAGGTGTTCGTCCCTGGCCGACACAGCATTGACCACTACTGTACGCTTGTTTCGGCGGTATTATCGAGCATGACAGTCCTACAGTTCCATAAATATACGTTTTGACACAAATCAAAGCTGATTTCATCTCAAAACATATGTACATGTATATATACATTCTGACAATTTTTTTTCTCAAAAAAATCAATTGTGTCGCGTCCCTGTGTTCGGTACGAAGAGCTTTACTGTACATGTAAACATGCGAATTTGTTGTTGGTACGGCAATGTTTTGAGAAGAAATCAGCTTTGATCGGTGTCAAAAACGTATATCTATGGAACTGTAGGACTGTCATGCTCGATATTACCGCCGAAACAAGCGTACAGTAGTGGTCAATGCTGTGTCGGCCTGGGACGAACACCTGTCCCCTTTTAAAAAAATCGGTGATTACAGTAAGTAGACGAAGTTACTGTTGAAAGAGCATGATTATAGTTGGTTTAAAGTTATGTTTTTATGGAAGGGTATTAGGGCCTGGACGGGTAGTAAATTTGGGCCCGGGTACCCGGCCATGCATTACCCGCGGGTACCCGGGTACTCGATCTAACGTATTTCTAACTCTAGACTAAGGTTTAAGAGAGCTATAATTGGTCGTCATAAGAGTTTAATAGAGCTACGAGTACGACGCGCTATAAGTATCAACTTTTCAATGTAGCCGCGAGATTCTGAAGCATTTTTTTTATAGATTTTATATTCAAACAGTTGACAGTTTATCTTTAACTAATACTGGTATTGTAACCTTCTTGAGTAAAGTACTAACCCATCCGAAGACCATAAGAGAATTATTTGGTGTCGATCCACTTTCTGTTTTGATGACAGAACCCGCGCATGCTTAATATGACTTCCGGTTTACATACGAGACTTTCATTCATAATTTGAAAACTTACTGTAATGTTGAAATAATGTTGAATTCGAGGATTATTTTTGCCTGCGTAAACTAACACATCAATTTCATTGCAAAAATGGTTAAGTTAGCAGGTAAAGAATAAGTATAAAGCTGAAATTCGTTTATCAGAGATTTTCACGCCATTCGACAAGCGAGGCGATTTTACAACATCTTCCATATATGGACGTATTACTATAGGATTCGTAAAGGGTTATGGGATATATTTTCCAAAATAGCCGACCATTCTTCGAAAAGCTGTCCTACTTACGGTACTAAAAATTTAGATAAGAAGAATCTCAAATTCAGGCGCAGGTTACATGGTTGTACACACCCACGGTGTCAACAAAAACATTCGAAACTGATACACGTACGTACATATATTTTCATTTAAAATTAGGATGAAAAAAGCGCAACTTCGATGCATAGAATCATACATAAAAAATATTCAATGAACACTCGCACACAGGTGTTGACATTATAAAGATAGGTGGTCGAAGGAATACGCAATAGAAAGGGACCGTGTTAATAGCATGGGTGAAAGTTGGCAAAACTGAAAATACTGAAAACTATGCTGGGGGGCTAGGGGGCCGCAAGGGCCCCCAGTGGGTCCAGGGCAAGGCCCTGGTCGGGGGATCAGGGGGCCAGAGACCCCCGAAAGCTCCTGGGTTTTAAGCATTTTGAAGGTCTGAAACTGTTGGAAAATTGTTTGAAATTGACAAGCAATGGAAAAATATAAAAATAATTTTCTTGGTCATAATCATTAATGTTTTCCAAGGATTGAAAAAAATCAGAGCCAAGATCTGAATTTTGATGTTTTTTAAACAAAAGTTATAGTAGGCATTCAGCAAACTTTTTTTCTTTTTTTTACTTTTTTAGTAAATGATAAGCCCTCTGCTTTAACAATTATCACTGTAATTGAACAATGGTACATATAATAAAAGCCATTTTCACAGCAAACACCATGTCCTGTCCGATCCTGAATATTTCACTTATAAAGACCAGTGCATAGCCTAGGTGCAGGATTATATATGTGAAGAGAAAGAGGCTGTTCAACTTGCTTTCAGAGATTTAAATGTACAAAATTTATTAATTCAAAGCAGTAGACTATGATTGGGATGGATGGGAGAAGGAAGCCCTCCCATAGCTGGTGGTACAGGAGGCCTCCCTGAAGAAAAAAAAAGGTTTTAATGATTCAACTTCATGCATTTTGATGTATTTCTAAGCTGTTTCGAAAGCTGTGATGCTAGACTAAAATTTATTAGTTTATCCAAATAAGATAAATATTTCTTTTTAATGAATTTAATGGCTTCTATCAATTATTTTAATGGAAAGAATGCTATTAAAATATATTTTCCATACTTTATAGCCATGGAGACAAACTGTTCTATAGCCCAATACAGTATGCTGTGTGTAAAAAGGTGACATAAATACTTCAGTAAGCTACTTGTTTTATCATTAAATCGGATTTAAACCGAATTTCCTGTTCAATCTTTTCATTTTATTTAGTTTGCGTTATATAAAAGTTTACTTGTAAGCTGCATTTGACAGATACGCCGGTATATAAAATTCGCGAAAACTGGTGACAAAATGAACTAATTGCAGTTTGGTGCACCAACGATAAAACACGATGCGTTCCGCGTGATATATTTTAGCTGCTGGTTATCGGCATGATTCATAAAACAATGAGCGCCCAGTAAGACTCCGACGAAAACAACCATCGAATGTCGCGGTGATAAATGAAGTATTTCGTACCGCTACGGAAAATTATCGGCAACAATATCAAAATCACAAATAAACCCGTTAAATCTGCTAACCTTGTACTTTTAGGAAGCTTGTCATTTTATTGAAATCCTTCAAACACCAAATACACGGAAATATTTGTGTCCGGAAAAATTGTCGTAAAAGGAGAGACTGGTTTCCGTGTTTCCACCGCTGTACGCGTGCGTGTAGCGACAAAATTCGGAAACCAGTACAATTGATTTGGATCACTCGGATTTTGTCGACACCGTTATGTACGACGAACGATAACACTGGCACCGTGATCAATTTGACAGCTCTCGAAACAACCTTCGAGTTTGATTTTAGAATCATAATCGACAACGACGACCTCTACCTAACCCCCCCCCCCCCCCCCCCCCCCCCCCCCGAATTTCTCAACGGATTTACACGTTCTGGGAAAATGACCCCCGGCAATTTCGAAAATACGGAATTCCGTCACAATACGAAAAACTTTCACCCATGTAATAGATAAAAGACTGTTCAAAATAGCTGTATCCACAATCGTTTTAGGAAAGTATCTCTTTGTTAATTTCATTGTTAAATTAGCTCGGGTATCCGGGTACTAAAATTGGACCCGGGTACCCGCCAAAATGTACCCTATCCGCGGGTACCCGGGTACTCGGCTAGGCCCTAAAGGGTATTATATTCGCAATGGCTATGTTTACGACGAGT
The DNA here is from genome assembly GCA_922989275.2 of Gari tellinella. Lineage (NCBI taxonomy): Eukaryota > Metazoa > Mollusca > Bivalvia > Cardiida > Psammobiidae > Gari > Gari tellinella. Next base: position 5,969,035 of record OV277870.1, on the reverse strand, counting down.
CGTAAACATAACTGAGATTCTATTTTTACGTCAAAAATAATTTCCGGTCGCGCATGCGCACATATTATTTTTTGGCCAAAATTTAAAACACTGACGTAAAAATAACAACCGTCGTAAAGATAATTCCAAGATCGTCGTAACTATAAGTAATGGTTTAGAGGGATAAAGATAGAGAAAAAAACACTGACGTAAAAATAACAACCGTCGTCAAGATAACCACGAGCGTCGTAACTTTAAGCACATATTACATATTTTGTCATAATATAAACACTGTCGTAAACATAACAATCGCGATCGTCGTAACAATAAGAATTGGCTTTGTCGAACAAAAGGTTTAAAAATTCGCAACTTCCTTATAATTGTTGTGTTCTAAAATTACTTTTTTAAAAGAATTTACCAAGTAGAAATGCATTTTCATGCCATTGTTGACTGTGTAGGAGATAGTTAGTAACTTGTTCACGGAATGATCTTGACAGTGGCGTAAAAATAACTGTGACGGAAATGGACGGTATATAAACACTTCTACAGTCTGACTGTGGAAGTCGGCTTTTATAGCCAGATTGTAAGTGTTTGTCTAGGTTGCGAAGTTAAGCAACGCTCTGCGCGGTTAGTACCTGGATGGGTGACCGGCGGGGCGTATACATAGATATCTTAAAATAACCTAGATCGGCTGTAGGCCAATCAGCGACGGTCACCGAGAAGCCATCTTGGTTAGTGTATGCTAATCATGTTCCAATGGTCTGGTGCACGTCGTATTGCGGTAAATTAATGACGTTACATGCTGTGCGCAGCAATCCCGTCTACGTTGACGGTGCGTCATTGACTACAGAAGTTGCTAAGAAGCGTTCCATAGTTGCTATGATTAACCGATGATTTTAATTAGTTACATAAGAATTACCATCATTTTGTGCTTATTATCGTTATATTGTCGTTTTATGGTGCATATTTATGTTATAAGATGTATGAAGTACGAATTCGTTCTTAAATGAAAGTAAATCATATTGTGTCGCCAGAGGGAAAATGTATGATACACGTACCAAAATGGTGTCTCTCTGACCGTCAACCAATGGGAGCTCAGCGCTAGGTGGCCGATCTAGTCTCTTCAGATATCTATGGGCGTATATAACTAATTATTCAATTGTGATGTGGCCATCATGTGGGTAAACCATTTTGCATTGGTCAACATATCTTTCATATATATCACGGAGTAAATTCTGTATTTACTCCGTGTATATATTGATGCATAAAGCAGTCGGAAAGAGAACCAGAATGCTTCTGTAGTATTCTACCTAACCAGATATATATATAGATACACGAATGTCTGTGACATTACTTTAGCCTATTAAATCACTGTAAAGAGGTCAAAGCAAACTAGCGTGACATTGTTCTCAGTGGATGCTAGCTGCGATGCCGTAATTAACTCGAGACACGGAGGAAGTACACCCGTTGTTCTTCATACGTGCTCGAGACAAAGGTCTAAATAGACTATATTCGGCATTAATACGTACAGTTACGATATGGCAAATAAGTCGATGCCAATCACAACAGTCATATAAAATTATTTCACCCTAGGCTGGCGGCGTTCGCTAATAGGCTAATTATCGGATTTTGGGAGGCATTTGTTTACAATCAACTGTCAATCAAGTCCGCATCACGGACACTTGTTATAACGAATATATCACATCGCGTTGCGATGATCGGTGTGTATAAAGGTTTTTACCGAGGCTAATTAGATCACGGAATTATATCGTTTATTAGACTAATACATCGGTTTTCATATGTCTTGATTTAACTCAATTCCGTGTCAGAGTATACTCAGAGACTCCTTAGTATACACAGTCAACAAACGAAAGGCATGCGTGTCTAGTTGGTAAAGTTATAATAAAATAATCTGAGAACACTACATTTATAATTTCGTAAGGAAGTTATGAATCTTTAAACTTTTTCGTCAAAATTAGTCAATACTTAAAGTTACGACAGTCGCGTTTATTTTTACGACAGTGTTTTTACTAAGTCAGAAACATTAACATGTGCGCATGCGTGACCGGAAATATTTTTTGACGTAAACATAGAATCTCAGTTATGTTTACGACGAGTCGTAAACATAGCCACTGCGTATTATATTAGCTAGACAGAAATGGGAAAAGGGTGTCGTTTCATCAATTATTATTCATGATATGCCCAGTTGTGTCGAGATACGGTGAGACTATACTGACGATCAGTTGTATCCCTTGTCTCTATATATACATTCTGACATTTTTTCCCCCTCAAAAATCAATCGTGTCGTGTCCCTGTGTATCGGCTGAAATTAGGTAAAACATCAGAAAACTATGGAATTTCTTGTTGTTTTGACGTTTGCATTTCATAAATAAAACGTCCAGCAACCAAAAATAATCAGGGAAGCAAGTATAAAAGGTCTTTGTAATTATTTAAGTTTTCGATTACACTAAGACCACCGGTAATAGGAAGGTAGTGACTAGGGGTATGTGACCGTACCTCTAATATTTGAAATTAGCGGTACGGTCACGTACCCCTAGTGAGCCCTGTGAGGGTTGACTAGGGGTACGTGAGTCCATATTACTGTACAGCAACACTTTATTGTGTCTGCAGATACGTTAATAGCGATGCTAATGTTAATAATATCTCATTTCAACCTTCTATTCTGACTGTTTAACGCAGAAAAGCAAAAAAAAAAAATCCAAAAATAATTTCCAATCGGCATTTTTTTCACGGCAGCGAAAACTATACCTATGAATAAAGAACGTTCACACATTTTTACAAACATGTATAAATATCCAATACCAGCGTTGTTTAGAATAAATGCACTGTTTAATTACGATCATATATCAAACGTGTTTTACGAGCTGATTTGTGTAGGTCATTAACCAGCAAACTTGGGTACCGGCAAACTTACATGTTTCGATACTTGATTGGAGTAGAAGCTTCGATATTTTTTTTATTTTCTTACTCTTAGGTCTACCACTTTATATTCATCGCTAAGTTAGGAAGGCACATCAGCAGTAGTTTCTTACAAGCTTATTGTATTAATTAAGTTACCATTGAATCAAAATTTTAAGAAAAAAACTTAACATTGGTCACAGATTTTCAGATATCGGGCGTATCTGACGATAATTAACCCAATACATGTATGCGGAATACATCTATTCTCATCGCTGCCGGTGAGAACAAGTTGGGTGGGGAATATTTGTCGAAGTTTCTTTGTTTTTCTCCATTAAATATCCACAAGATAAGGTAGAAAGGAGAGATTATTAATATTAGCATCAATAAAACGTATCTGCAGGCAAATTAATATGTTGCTAGTTGCTACATAGTTTAAATGACTCACGTACCCTTAGTCAACCCTCACAGGGCTCGCTAGGGGTACGTGACCGTACCGCTAATTTCAAATATTAGAGGTACGGTCACGTACCCCTACTCACTACCTAATAGGAAACAGAACTTCAGAAGCATATGCACATCAAGTGAGTCCAGTTCAGGATTTGGGGAGAGACCCTATGATGCACATTCATTAGATCTACTGTGAAATTACTATTTCTTCAGTGGAGGAAGTAACTTAATGCGTAACAAGAGCACCGCAAGCCGGGCACATTATACGCCCGTCAAATCGATCTTAGAATGTAGTCATACCAAAACCCTATCAAGGTAAAAACAAAAGGGGAAGAACCCTGAAAGTTAGGGGTCATATGCTGACCAAGTTTAGTTTAAACAATATTTTATTCAGAAGAAAAGGATTGGACAACAGGCAAAGCCTATGTGAGTCCTCTCCAAGTTGCTGACCAAGTTTCAAAAGGATGGGAATAAATTTGTTTGAGAAAGCGAGCTACAAACAAAAAAATGCCCGTTTTTGACGATAAAAGGGGCATAACTCTTGAATGTCAGGGGCAATCTTGCTGGTTATGGAGCTTGACCGAGACATTATGGTCATACACATGCTGACAAAGTTTCAAAAGGATTGGAATAAATTTATTTGAGTTAGAGAGCGGACAAACTAAAAAATGCCCGTTTTTGACAAAATAAGGGGCATAACTCTTGAATGTCTGAGGCAATCCTGCTGGTTAGTGGTTATAGAACATAACCGAGACATTATGGTAATACACATGCTGACCAAGTTTCAAAAGGATTGGAATAAATTTGTTTGAGTTAGAGAGCGGACAAACTAAAAAATGCCCGTTTTAGATTAAAAAAGGGGTATAACTCTTGACTGTCTGTGGCAATCTTGCTGGTTATGAAACATAACCGAGACATTATGGTCATACACATGCTGACCAAGTTTCAAAAGGATTAAAATAAATGTGTTTGAGTTATAGAGCGGACAAACTAAAATATGCCCGTTTTTTACAAAAAAAAGGGGCATAACTCTTGAATGTCTGGGGCAATCCTGCTGGTTATCGAACTTGACCGAGATATTATGGTCATATACATGCTGACAAAGTTTCAAAAGGATTAAAATAAATTTGTTTGAGTTAGAGAGCGGACAAACTAAAATATGCCCGTTTTTTACGAAAAAAGGGGCATAACTCTTGAATGTCTGGGGCAATCCTGCTGGTTATCAAACTTGACCGAGATATTATGGTCATACACATGCTGACAAAGTTTGAAAAGGATTAAAAAACATTTGTTTGAGTTAGAGAGCGGACAAACTAATATGCCCGTTTTTGACAAAAAAGGGGCATAACTCTTGAATGTCTGGGTCAATCTTGCTGGTTATCGAACTTGACCGAGATATTATGGTCGTACACGTTCTGACCAAGTTTTAAAAGGATTAGACTAAATTTGTTTGAGTTAGAGAGCGGACATGAAAAAGCTAACGGACGGACAGACGGACGTCCTTCCATTTGGGCACTTGTTGGGTTTTTCTTTTGTTTAAAAGTACCCAATAGCAACAAAAAAAAACAACAATAACAATAGGGCAATCACGGAATGAATGGAATCTATTGTTCTCCCTACCCAACAAAGGACCTTTCGTGCGTGCGGACAGACAGACGGACGGACAGCGCCACGACATAATACGTCCCGTCTGAAGACGGGCGTATAAAAATGTGTCGTCTACGGAGCAGGCCCCCTAATACGGAAAAAAGGTTTGCCTTTTTTCCGTTCTTAAGTAATGCATGATAAAATCAAAGGTATTCCAATTCTATTTAATCACTGACAGACTTTGAAAAGTGTTTGATTTGCGCGTGAATAATTTCCTCAAAACTAGGCAACTACAAAACATGGGGGCTGACATCTTGGATGATGACGTCACGGCTTTTACGAAGAGTTGTGCGTGACGTTTCGGAATTCCCGATTTCGGTGATATTTTTAAACCATTTTAAAAATGAATAACCCACAACACTCACTTGTACATTGTAATGATTTCCTCCAAATGACAAACTTTCAAACAGTTCAATTCATACCCTTTAACGCTAAAAATGAACGTTATTTGCAAAAAGCTACTTCTCAATCGAACCGATAAAAATAACGGATTACCATACGTCATCAATAAAAATAATGACGTCATTATTGGTGGTCATATGACTTTCAAAAATAGTTTCAGATTGCATTATAATACAGGGCTGCCATAAGTTGAAATGAAAAATCCTAAGATTTCCAAATATGCATTTTTCAAGCGCGATTTTACGAATCGTCCCTTAACCCCATAGCCGATTTCTAGTTTTGTTGGCATGTGACTACTTAAAGCAGACTGGAAGTAAAGCAGAATGCGCCTTATGGCGCATTCTGCTTTACTTTCAGCCTGCTTTAAGCTACCATAAGTTAACCTTTTCTTTCTTTCTTTCTTTTCATACTGCAACACCCCCTCACGGAGATTTTGTGCAGCTGCGCGTCTGTGCAAGTTAAAAGGATAAAAGTAAAGTAGGATAGATTTACAGATGAATGATGGAAATAAGTGAGAATAAAGTATGACAGTGTTATAGACAATAAGTGAAGTTAAAAGCAGGTTAAAAACATCTGTAACAGTGTAAGTTTCTAGGGCATTTTGTGGATAATCGTCTGCAGAGCCGGCTTGAAGTGGTTCAAGTCGGGTAGCATGACGATGTCTAGTGGTAGACTATTCCACTGCACGACCGTAAGGGGGAAGAAGGAGTATTTGTATACATGTACATTGATGTGAGTGTGGATTTGGCGCAGTGCAAGGGGGTGGCTATGACGTGTCGTTCTGAAGGGCGTCTGAAAATGGGGTGGTAGTTCAATGGCAACAAGGCCGTAATAGATTTTGTACATCAGGGACAGTCTGGAATCGGCTCGGCGTTGTTCTAGTGATCTCCAGCCAAGGGTTTCAAGCATTTTTGTCACACTGTCATATGGGAAGTATCTCTGTGAGGTCCACCTGGCAGCCCGTCTTTGGACCATCTCAATTTTGGAGATGTTTTCTTGAGTGTAAGGGCTCCAGACAAGAGAGGCATACTCGACTTGTGGTCGGACTAGAGTCTTGTAGACTGTTTCACGTACAGCCTGATTTTTTATCTTGAGGTTTCGTTTTACGAAGCCGAGAGATTTGTTGGCGGCCGATGTTATATTCTGGACATGCCGGTTCCAGCTGAGGTTGGTGGTTAGGGTAACACCCAGGTATTTCGCATGGTCTGTTGTCTCCAGTGTCTGATCATGAAGGGTGTAAACTGTGGGCACTGGTTGTCTAGCCCTAGTAATGTGGAGAACCTGGCACTTACTAGGGTTGACGGACATGTCCCACAGTTTCTCCCATGACTGTAGCTTGTCTAGGTCAGACTGGAGGGTAAGGCCATCCCGAGTGCTACCTATAGTCAGATATAAGGCAGTATCGTCTGCAAACAGACGGACTTGTGATTGGATATGGTCTGGTAGGTCGTTTATGTAAAGTAGAAACAGTACTGGACCTAGCACGGACCCCTGGGGGACTCCAGAGGTAACAGGTACTTCGGCTGAGGAGTCACCATCAACCACCACTGTTTGGGACCTACCTAGCAGGAATGACTGTATCCATTCATGCGCCTTTCCCTGGATTCCATGGATTTGAAGTTTGAGAAGCAACTTTGAGTGGTTGACGACGTCAAACGCCTTGCTAAAGTCCAATAGGACTAGGTCAGTTTGTTTTCCTTGTGAGAGGTTCCTGGCTAGATCCTCAACGAGCTCAACAAGTTGAGTCTCACATGAGCGCCTCTCACGGAAACCATGCTGGAAGTCATTTAGGATGTTATGCCTGTTGAAGTGCTTAGTGATGTTTGAGGCCAGTATGTGTTCCATCTGTTTGCAGAGGATGCAGGTCAAGGAAATAGGGCGATAGTTGGCTGGGTCACCACGGTCCCCTTTCTTAAAGATGGGCGTTACCATGGCCTTGGACCAATCCTCTGGAATGGATCCAGTGTCAAGCGATTTTTGGAAGAGGACCTGGATAATTGGAGCTATTTCTGAGCTTAACTCTTTCAATACGGTGGGCTTGATATTATCTGGGCCAGCAGCTTTTGCTGGGTTCAGGCTGAGGAGAAGTTTTTCGACACCTGGAAGAGAGATAGTTATGTCTGGCATAGCAGGGTAATGGGACCTTACCTGGTTTGGACTTGTGTCTGCAGACTGCTCTGGGTATAAATCTGTTATGTTTACTGGCTTGATTTTAGTAAATACTGACTGGAACTGCTGATTTAGAAGGTTGGCTTTATCGCTGCTGTTTGTGTGGACAATGTTGTCTTTATGGAGTGAGGAAATACCTTGGGAGTCTTGCCTAGAGTTATTTAGGAGTCTGAAAAGGTTTTTCTTAGAGAAGCTTTTGTCAGAGTTGTGTGATTCTGCAGTGGAGTTTATTCCCAGTATGCTTTCTAAATAGGAGAGATGAGCTGATTTAAGTTTTCTTTTTACTAGATTTCGTGCCTTTAAGAATTTACTGTGATGGGAAGGGTTTTTCGTTTGGCAGTGGCTAGACGTCCGGAACCGGACGGCTAGCCCAACCTCACAGTGTAGGCTAGTCGTCCGGTTCCGGACGTCTAGCCTACACTGTGAGGGTGGGCTAGACGTCCGGAATAGATTTTCTTCAGAGAATATACTGCTTTATACGTGGGTTAATGCCTGGATATATACGGGAAACAACTATAAATCCATTTAACTATCAAAACCATCAATTAGAACGCAAAAAAATCAAATTTGAAGGAATTAATGTCCCTTTTAATAAGTAGCTGAAGAGCGACGTTCGCACCCGCCATTTTAATTGATGGTTGACTTAGGTATCTACAGGTATGTACGCTCCGCTACGCTGACACTTTCGCACCTTTTCGCTATCATAACTGACTTGGTTTATCACACTTTCATCTTATATTTAAGGGAGATCTGGATCTAAACCATATGTATTGTAGTTTATATTACATGTAGGCAAATGTAAATCAAATATTCTGTCGAAGTAACCATGCTTAAATACGCAAAGTGCGGGTAGCGAAATATCTGCATATATGTAAATAGAACCGTTGATCTACCCCTTTAGAACTTATGCCAATGCTTAATAATGGGTTTTGTTTGCATGGATGCTTGCTTAGTTACTTCTGAGGGGTTAACAGTTTGCTGCCTGTGACGAAACACGGAGATACCGGCCGTGACAATTAATAAGTTAATATCTGTACTAAAAATACTTTCGGCAACATGATTAGCCTAATCATCATTATGACTTACAATTGAAATTTTAACCCCTTATTTTAGTATATTCAATTAATCTCTTCTTCATGCATTAATTACAAACAAAGCAACAGAACACAAAGAAATACGAGCGTGCATGTGATAATGTGTCGATCTATTTCGTGTACAAGCACCTGTATCATATCTCGTTACATTCAATAAAAAATCCGTCCTAACATCTCATTTATTTGGTCTATATAGGTATATATACCTGTCTTAAGTGGCCGCTAAATGATAAGGTATGGCTAGCTCCAAAGAAAGTTATATAAATGGTGTATGGGTTGATATATCTTGGATATCACGGGTCGTACAGATATGCAGATGTTTCGCTACCCGCACTTTGCGTAATTAAGCATCATTACTTCGACAGAATATTTGATTTACATTTGCCTACATGTTATATAAACTACAATACATTTGGTTTAGATCCAGATCTCTCTTACATATAAGATGAAAGTGTGATAAACCAAGTCAGTTATGATAGCGACAAGGTGCGAAAGTGTCAGCGTAGCGGAGCGTACAGACCTGTACATAGATACCTAAGTCAACCATCAATTAAAATGGCGGTCGCGAACGTCGCTCTTCAGCTACTTATTAAAAGGGACATTAATTCCTTCAAATTTGATTTTTTTTCGTTCTAGATTGATGGTTTTGATAGTTAAATGGATTTATAGTTGTTTCCCGTATATATCCAGGCATTAACCCACGTATAAAGCAGTATATTCTCTGAAGAAAATCTATTCCGGACGTCTAGCCCACCCTCACAGTGTAGGCTAGACGTCCGGAACCGGACGACTAGCCTACACTGTGAGGTTGGGCTAGCCGTCCGGTTCTGGACGTCTAGCCACTGCCTTTTCGATTTCTTGTATTTATGAAAAAGCTTGTTTCTGTGCCTTATGTCTCTTTTAATGGATTGAGTAATCCAGGGTAGATCTTTCTTGGATCCCACTGATTTTATTATGGGTACAAACCTTTTTATACCTTTTTCCAGGTGACATTTAAGGGTAATCCACATGTCATTGACAGACAAGTCCGTGCATTTTTTAAGAAGTTTTTCTTTGAAGGTCTTTGTATAGTTTTTAAAATTTTCCCAGTCAGCCTTCCGGTATAGGGGGATCTTTCTTGGTGTTGTTTTGTTGATATTAGGCTTAATGTCAGCAGTACAAGAGACTATATCATGGTCTGACAACCCTGGAAGGATTATAGGTTCACTTACTAGGGTGTGATTTGAGGTAACCTGGGGGAAAATCCGGAGATTTAGGAAAAATTCGGAGAAATGGCAGCCCTGATAATATAGCTGTACGGAAGAGTTTTAACTTTTAACATTGTATACACGGGTGCTTATATATCTATTTGATTATTGGGTACATATAGATCTTGTCCCAAACAATTTAGGTTTATAATAAAAGTTCGAGTCGGTTGTGTAATCCAGATCTCAGTCACGAGAGGCGTAGTCCAAACATTTAGACGTATCTACATGCCCCTATTTAACAGTCAACTTTCATTAATCTGATATTTTCATTCTACGTTTATCATGCATGTGGTGAGAGACCAGTAAATAACGAGTGATTTCATTGGTCAAAGCAAAAAACGGTAGAGACTCCTGACAGCTAATTGCAAATGGCGGCCTCCATTCAGCAAATAAATCAAATAATGTAATGAAAATGTTTTCTATACTTGCGATAGACATTTTCACACAAGTTCAGTGTATTTTAGAGAAGCGAAAATGCACTCTGGTTATTTTTTGGAGCGATATTTAATATGCAGTAAATTTCGGGTTGGGTCTAAGAAATTTACAGCAAAACGGGGGTCATCCTGTTTCGACGGATGTAGCAAAAATCTGGTGTGGTCAATCTGTCACTTACAGTTTATTTTTAGATGAGACTTGGTTAGCTCTTTCGAAGGAAAAATTCCGTTCCCCTCATCAAGTTCTAATATCGTCAACACAGCCTTGAACGTTATAATGGAGGTCTATGGAAAATGATTTAGTGGTCTCTGACCTAAACACGACAAGTTGCATATTAACAGTTGGTCCTGGAGAGCTTTTTCAATGCCCGATTCTGCATTTTTGAACCTGGTTTAGCAAGTTTACTACAAATAAGTTCAATTTATCTTAATGGAGTAGGTTTCAGACCACTAAATGACATTTCATGCAGCCAAAGGGTCAAAGGCTGTTCAAATGAAATTGTGAATATGCGTCTGTCCCGTATTCATCCCTGTTTGCATCCAAAGAGCAGCTCCAAGAAGCTTTTCCCTGCCTCTGTCCGCCAGATAAAATAAGTTTTGTGAAAAAACAAGGTGGTTATATCCGTTTTTATAAGAATTTGACTATGAATTTCAGTATATATACAGCTAGGGGGTGTATAAAAACCTTGAAAATCGATGTTTTATACACACCTGGCTGGCTTTTCTTGCCCCATTTAGGCACATGTGTCATCGTAAATTCATTGTTTATCTCAAATCATGACGCTTAGGCAGTAATGAAGGCTTTGGAATGCCAAAACCATGATTTTCAGTTCACAGACCTTTAGCCTGCTACCCTTTGGCAGCAATTTCTTGCAAAAAAGTCACATTTCTTGCCTTTAATATCCTACTTAGGCCTTCCAACTGGCTGCATATTGCTTTAAGCAGCCTTTTCTGGTGCATACAAGTGTCTGCTGAAACAAACATAAAAATAATTGAACTACAGGCACTGATGACGTAATACTGGAGTATTGCTTAAACATGAGTACAGCGGCCATGGAAGATGGGTTGGCTCCTTGAGAGTACCAAAAAGCGACCCTGAATTGGATGTAAACCTAAATTTTAGGTTCTAAAAGGTAGAAAAATGTCTAATGTACGTTTTAAGTGCGTTTAGTAGGTTGTAGATCCGTCCACGTGTCTCAGGGAAACATTTGAAAGTCAAAAAATGTGATTTTAGAGCAAAAATCACAATCCGTCACGCTTGAGTGAACATGATATCCAGTTATGCCTAGATCTCAAGTTAATTGGATAGAGTGTCTCGAGTACTTGCACTTAAGGTTGCATAACTGTCCTTGAGCTTAAACATGTACATTTTATGTGAGAAAAAACTTTTAGCAAAGGTGGACGAAAATTGACCAAAATTGAACAGTTTGCGTCCTCTTTAGACCTCCAAAAATAGGTCAAATGATTGTTGCTCTGAAAAATTCTTAGTCAGGTTTTTTTCGTAATTGAGTCATTTACAAGAATTCCAAATTTGAACACAATACTCAAAACTATGATGTCTCTTTAGGTGAGAGACCAGTAAATAACGAGTGATTTCATTGGTCAAAGCAAAAAACGGTAGAGACTCCTGACAGCTAATTGCAAATGGCGGCCTCCATTCAGCAAATAAATCAAATAATGTAATGAAAATGTTTTCTATACTTGCGATAGACATTTTCACACAAGTTCAGTGTATTTTAGAGAAGCGAAAATGCACTCTGGTTATTTTTTGGAGCGATATTTAATATGCAGTAAATTTCGGGTTGGGTCTAAGAAATTTACAGCAAAACGGGGGTCATCCTGTTTCGGCGGATGTAGCAAAAATCTGGTGTGGTCAATCTGTCACTTACAGTTTATTTTTAGATGAGACTTGGTTAGCTCTTTCGAAGGAAAAATTCCGTTCCCCTCATCGAGTTCTAATATCGTCAACACAGCCTTGAACGTTATAATGGAGGTCTATGGAAAATGATTTAGTGGTCTCTGACCATGTAACGTACCAGAAAATGTAAAAATGTGAAAAAGCTACGTCAGGTCTTATTTATAGGACTAACGAGAGGCGTAGCCTCGAGTGTGATCTGGAATACACAACGAACTGATACAAGAGCGCTGATCACACACTGGAGATAAATACAATTTTGCTTTTTTCCGTCCATAGGCAAAGCCTAAATACATATTAACGTACCTTTACTTTCCGGACAGGCCACACGATAACAAAACGCGAAATACAATGACAAAGTAATCGGTGGTATCATAATAGTTATATTATCGTGTGATTTACAATTCTATATTTTTTTTGAGCAACTTCACGTGGAACTTTAATACGGTCTATAGTCAATGGAAAGTGAGGATTGTGCATGCGCATTAAGGTCGACAGAAGAACACCGTTTGTCGAACCAATGAAAACTTAGACAGGCCTGCCATAAGTTGATAAAAAAAAACCTAAGAATTTGAATTTTCAAATTTTTCAAGCCCGATTTTCCTGATTATAGTCCGATGGCAGAGACCGATAAGCGTGTTTTGCGGGCCGTACAAAGTTTTTTGCTGTTTCTATACCTCTGAAGTGTGCTCTTTAAGAATCTGAATGATGCCACTCTGGCATCATTGGGCAATCCGCACAATATGCAAATTAAGGTCGCCATTACTGAAAATCTTATTTTCGCTAATATCTCAGTAACTATGCATGGTATCAATATAATTTTGGTGTCTATCCCCATATTTTGAGGGGTAAATAATCAGATACAGCCATTTTAGTAACGATCACAGTGATATTTTGTGCTGAATATGCATATTTAGGCAGCCATTACTGAAAATCTCGTTTTCGTCAATATCTCAGTACCTGTGCATAGTATCGAAATAATGCTGGTGTCTATCTCCATGTTTTTAGGGGTAAAGAATAAGATTAAACCACTTTAGTAAAGATCACACCAACATTTTGTGCTGAATGGGCATATTTAGGCATCCATTACTAAAAATCTTGTTTTTGTCAATATCTCAGTAACTACATATATGGTATCAGAATAATTTTGGTGTATATCCCCATGTTGTGAGTGGTAGAAAATCAGATAAAACCATTTCAGTATTGATCCCACAAATATTTATATAAGTTTGTAATGTATATGCATATTTCGGCAGCCATTACCGAAATCTCGTTTTCGTCAATATCTCAGCATCTACGACATATTATATCAAAGGATTTCTGGCGTTTAAACACATGTTTTTAGGGGTAAATGATCAGTTGAAGCCATTTTAGTAAAGATCACACAAACAATTTTTCTGAATCGGCATATTTAGTCAGCCAGTACTGAAAATCTCATTTTCGTCAATACCTCAGCAACTTTGATACATGTACTACCATAATTCTTGCGTCTGTACTCATGCTTGTAAGGGCAAAGAAGCAGATTAAACATTTCAGTATTGATCACACCAGCATGTTTTGCAAAATATACACCAATCCTCTTCAGTGTACATTCAAGTTACAGAGCATTCCTTTTACTTATAATGATGTATATTGCCATTACTGAACTGACTCAGCCCTCAAACAATTCATTTTCAACAACATTGTCACAGTCATAGACCCATGGGATGTGTTTATTCTGGCAGGGTGCCTCCCCGTGGCAAAATATTGTGCATGGCAAGTGAGTCGTATAGTACAGACACATTGCTGTCGGACAGAGTGTATCCGTAGCACAACCACACCTTATCATTTCCAGCACCTCTTGTGGAGCAATAGTAACGTTTGCTTGCAATACAACTGGTATCAATTATCTAGTGCGTTCATCAAGTTTCCACCCAAACTCGACAGGATCTAATGGTGCAGGTTCTGATTTGGGAGCTGATTTTCCAAGTGGCAGTCTGTATGTTTTACGTTCTCTTTGAATGCCTCTTTAGAAGGTCAAAGTGACTATAGCTGTGGATTATTTGTAACATTGTTTCTACCAATCCTTCGCAACCAGACTTCTCCACAAACTTCAGACATGTTCGATGTCACCAAGCTTTTGACCCTGTAACAGGCAGCAATGAATCCTGTCGCTTCTCAAACGATGTCGCCTATAGCATAAGACAATTCGCCCACTTTGTGCAGTACCACATGTACACCCTTCTTAAGGACTTTGATGACAATGTCTTTTTCTACTCTGAAGCACTGACCCACAGTGATACAGCCTGAGAGGACATGGGCGACTGGCAGATTTGAAAGCAATTGTTCATGTTCACTTGCAGTTGCGCCAATGTCTATAGTATTTTGTTCAGCATGTGGTCCTTCCATTGTGAAACGACAGGTCAGGTTCAAATAAATACGAAAGACTCAAGCAGGAAACGTAACACAAACAATACACCCACTTCTCAAGCAGAACACACACACACACAGTCATACCAGAACAAACACACACACACACACACACACACACACACACGCAATACCATTCCTTCATCTACACACTAAATAGAAAACAACACGCAAGACAAACATAAAGCAAAGTGAACATAGGATCCCGCCTTGGTACGGTCAGTAGCAATCAATAACTAACTATAAATTAATTAACCATTAACAACCACTGGGGGTTTAAACCTGGGTTTAGGGGCGCCCAACCTCACACTTATCTCCTATATTCACCTATAAAGACGAACAGCGTACATAAAATATAAACCCTGTTCCACAGCCTCACAATCAAAAAGACCGCCAGCACAGTAAGTAAATACATGTACATGTAAAACATTTAGCAAAAATTCTATGACAAGATCATTAGTAACATGGGAAAGAATTAAACATTCAAGCCCGTGTTAAAAATAACCCACTATGGCAACGGTCAAATTGTACTCAAGCGACTAGTCTGTAGTTACGAGTAACTGTAAGACATGGAAGGGTCCAGGGTACGACAGAGAGGGAGAGAACAAACAAAGCACGAAAATCCGACATAACTCTCCCGGTTAAGGACGGCTTTAAAGATACATCATCATGTAGTGCTAAGCCCTGTCTGTCGTCGCACAACCAAAGAGGAAAGCATAGTTATCAATTGTAGATTGATCGATAACCAAACGTGAAGTGCGCAGCAATATCGTTGGATCATAATCTTTTTTGAGGAAAAATCTAATACGTTTCACAAATAGGTTTTGAAAATGTATATGTCCAAGAATCTTACGAAGTCTGTAAATCACATCACCATAAAACTCCGGATGTGAAATACCTTGCCGCAGAAAAGACTTTAAGTTACATTTATACTTGTTAATGAGAGGAAGATTTCTATAAAAGAATTTAGAAAATGTTTTACGAAGTTTATGAAATCTGTACCCCTGTTTAAGAAGCTTTTCAGTAATAGTTTTATTACGAATGTGGAAGTCCTCAACAGAGGTACAGGCCCTAGCAAAGCGAATAAGTTGTGAAATATAAACCCCGTAAGATGTGGAACGGGGAACATCGCCATCTAGATGAGGATAATTTACAATACTAAAATCAAAATCATCTCGTTTATCGTAAATTTTAGAAGAAACAATTCCGTTATTTATAAAAAGATCCAAATCTAAAAATGGTGCCGACAAATTTGACTCGTTTGTTTTATTAAGGCGTAGTTCTTTTGGGTAAATAAAAGAAAACAACGTATCAAAAAATGGGTTGTCTATATTAAAAATAGCATCTAGATAGCCACTTTGCGTAGAAGTGCAGCAGGCAGACGAAAACGCCAATGTCCTCACATACGATGTCTGATTCTTTTTAAAGCCACTTTCAGCTGCCTTAACCACCTGCTGTATGATAACTACACCCGCTTCTTCGTGGCGGGTCATGCTATCTTTCTTGCGGAAGACAATGTCATCCTGAAATACTAGTACAGTTTTAGTAGAGGTAATGGCCAGACTATGTTCATTCGACTTTCTGGGTCAAACTCTGACAACTCAGTTCTATGACCTGTACCTTATTCTCAGTTGCTATAAGGAAAGTCTTCTGGAGAATTTAACTGCAGTTTTGTCGCCGTCAGGTCTCGTCACCAGCTCGATCTTCCTACATCCCACTTTTAATCCTAAAGTTGAAGTAGCGATCGGAGTGTGTCATGACTTGCCACCCTCTTCATAACATCCATCATGAAGCCATTTACTTAGTTCCTTGATTAGACCCCTTTCTAACCCAATTGATAGCACAGTCATCCAGTATTTCTATCATCTCTGAATTCTTAACATGAGGGGTTGTGCAGCGTGTGTTCCTGCCTATATGGATCAGGCATTGGTCGTCGATCCCCTCACTGAACTACCAACGAGACTACAGCTGAGCCATAGGTGCTCAGCTACTGTAGTTGATGAGATTAGTCAAATAGCTTAGCTCTTATGACGACCAATGGCTGATCATCAACAAGTTGATGATTTACTATTGATGGTCCGGCAATTTAGACGAGCACGGGCGATGTGTATGACCTACGAGCCCCCAGTCACGGTATGGATGTTTCACTTTTCGGCTAAGCTACACTAACAGAACTATATATATTTCTGATTTTTACCTTAACACTCAGCACTACTTCAAAGTATCAGTATACTGTCTAAACCAACCGCCTAAAATCTAGAGCTATGTTTCTGTGTGCCTTCTTTTGACCTCAAAGCAACAACTGACCGTATTTTTGTTATTTGTTTGTAAACATCCGTTTCTGCAATCTATGGGCTAATTGGACATCCAAGAGAGAGGGCAAAGGATACAGAAACCTGGGCGCGATGTCTTATTCTTACTATCGACAGAGTTCTCTGTTTTTTTATATGCCTAGTATAAAGTCTCATCCGAAGGACTTGGTCCAGCGGGGGATCGAACTCACGACCGATAGCATCATAGTCGAGTGTACTACCACTGGACCGCGTCCG
The DNA here is from genome assembly GCA_922989275.2 of Gari tellinella. Lineage (NCBI taxonomy): Eukaryota > Metazoa > Mollusca > Bivalvia > Cardiida > Psammobiidae > Gari > Gari tellinella. Next base: position 5,951,821 of record OV277870.1, on the reverse strand, counting down.
CCGGTGTTTGTGCGTGTTTAAGTCTTTTATTACGTTCGGTTAGGGATTAAGTACGACTGTACATTGTTGTCGGCTACCTTAATGACTAATTAAATTCAAGAATAAATATCACTGTCTGCATCATCCTAATTTTGCGGTCGTTACACTGTTGAAAAGGAACTTAGAATGTATCTATATTGTCAAATAAAATGTACTTAAGAATTCTAAAGCCAGCTGAGGTAAGTATTTTCATTCTTTCAATGCTCTAATAAACATGATGAAAATTAACCAGACAGACGACACAAATATACCGTAGACTCGACCGTCGCATCAATAATGGCAGTCCTTTTTGTATATATTGCAGAAAACTTTCACCAATTTTGAGCGACTTTGAAGAAGTTTGAAAATTGAAGCAGACGAAAAGTTTAGCACACAACAATTTCTTTCATCAGTAAGGGGTTAATCTGATTCTTAATCTCTGACAACATGGGAATAGAAACTAAAATAATTTTTGAGATATTGACGATAATGAGATTTTCAGTAATGGCTGCCTAAATATGCCTATTAAGCACAAAATGTTAGTGTGATATTTACTAAAATGGCTCAATCTTATTCTTTACCCATATAAACATGGAGATAGACACCAACATTATTTTGATACCATGCACAGGTACTGAGATATTGACGAAAACGAGATTTTCAGTAATGGCTGCCTAAATATGCCTATTCAGCACAAACTATCGCTGTTATAATTTCTAAAATGGCTTTATCTGATTATTTACCCCTCAAAACATGGGGATAGACACCAACATTATGTTGATACCATGCATAGTTTCTGAGATATTGACGAAAACAAGATTTTCAGTAATGGCGGCCTTAATTTGCATATTGTGCGGATTGCCCAATGATGACAGAGTGGCATCATTCAGATTCTTAAAGAGCACACCTCAGAGGTACAGAAACAGCAAAAAAACTTTGTACGGCCCGCAAAACACGCTTATCGAAAAATCAGGGGGTTGGCAACCGGACTATTATACCTTTAACCCATAGTCTGTTTCTAGTTTTTAAGACACGTGCTGCTTAAATTTAAGTTTCCATCTGTTGGAATAAAAATCCGAATATTTCGGAAAAATCCGGAGAAATGGCAGCCCTGCTTAGAATTGACCGTCTGCGTCGATTCATCGTTGTTCTGTTAGCTATAGTCTAGCAAGGGTGGATTTAGGTGGGGGGGGGGGGAAACGTCGTACGCGCCCCCATACTGAAATCTGTCAATGTAAGGTTTATTTCAAACACATTTCGGAGCTCACCATTTCTCGGAGCTCACCATTTCGGAGCTCACCATTTCAGTTCTAATTTCCATTTTTTCTTCCGGGTGGAGCACCCCCGGACCCAAAAAACATAATCATGTCAATATCCACTTTCAGAATCTCTTGAATTGTAGAAATTGCATCAGGATACCATCGAAACTAATTCTTTTGCAATTTCTTCTAGGTCAAAGTGTAGATTGACTGGACTATTGGTAGAAATCTAACTACATCTCTCTCGTGTGTCTAAAGGTCAAATAGCTCTTGCAGAAATAGACTTTAGTTGCAAAATAATGGTACATGTATATATTATATAACGCAGCTTTGATCAAAATGGTATGGGTCACATTAGTCAGTGTTCAAAGTATCTCCAAACCCACTTTAGAGCTCATCAATTTCCAATGTTCTCCCGGGGAGGACCCTCACCGCCTATAATTTGTAAAGTTTCAGAAACTCTAGAACTCAGTACCTACATGTACCATATCGAAAACCTATGGTGCTTCATGTACCTCTCGTACGTCTAAAAGTTGCATATTTCTTGCAGAAATCACTGTTAACCACACACAAATAATGTTATATATAATTAACAGAGCTTTGCACAAATTTGTTTCGTTCACATAGACCTACTCAGTGTCCCAAATCCCTCCAACTACACTTCAGAGCTCACCATTTCAAGTCTAAATTCCAAATTCTCCAAGGGGAGGACACCTGGACCCCACCAGCATTTAACAACTCCAGGTTTCAGAAATGCAAGGCCTAATTAGGCCTAACTAAAAAGTGGGCAGTCTAAGAACTACTGTACAGTGAAACCCCTCTAAACCGGACATGTGTGGGGGCAACAAAAATGTCCGGTTTAAAGGGTTTTCCGGTTTAGAGTGGTTTTAACTTGTTTCTAGTATGGAAGATAGCTAACCACTTAAAGCAGGTTGAAAGTAAAGCAGAATGCGCCTTAAGGCGCATTCTGCTTTACTTTCAACTTGCTTTAAGCTATCATCTGCTAGAATGTACAAACTATTTTCTTCAGTGTAAGAAAAAACCAAAAGACGTAATAAGGCGTGTTGATGGTGTAATGGGTAAAAATAAAAAGGATTGGAAACGGGACCAAAGCTTTTGTCCGGTTTAGAGAGGATTCCGGTATTTAGAGGTTCCGGTTTAGAGGGGATTCCGGTATTTAGAGGTTCCGGTTTAGAGAGGATTCCGGTGTTTAGAGGTTCCGGTTTAGAGAGGATTCCGGTGTTTAGAGGTTCCGGTTTAGAGGGGTTTCACTGTATTTCGTGTACTTCCTGTACGCCTAAACGTTGAATACTTCTAGCAGAAAATAATTTAGTCACAAAATATTATGGATTTGAATAAAAGTGTATGGTTCACATTTATATAAGTCGTATTCAGTGTCCCAAATATCTCAACTGTACACTTCAGGACTCACCATTTTAATTCAACTTTCCATTTTTCTCCCGGAGGAGCATCCCCGGACCCCCTCCCATCACAATATGTCAATTTCAAGTTTCAGCAGACTCAAGCATCTTTCAGAAAGTAACAACAGAGTTTGCAGCCTGAAATAAACGGTGCTTCAGCTACCTCTCGTACGTTATGTCTAATATAACGGAGCTTTAAACAAAACATCACATATATCGTATTTGAACGTGTCCAAAATACTCTTCAGAGCTCACAATTTCGGTTCATATTTTCAGTTTTCTCCCGGGGAAGACCGGTGAGCGTATTGATAAGCTTCACTGTGTGGCTTTATAATTCGATCAAATCGTTTACATTTATACCGATTTAATTGACTTGTAAGTCATTAAACTAAAACGTACAGGTAAGTTGACATGTACTTGGACCGTAAACATCACTAGTACTAATCAACGAAGACTAAACATAACATGTCTCTTGATTACTGCGTTATGGATTGACAAGTCAATAAATCGGACACTTAAAAAAGATATTTGAATCGGATTGGTCTCGAACCTATGACCTTTGGATTGCTAGTCAACCACTATAGTCAACCACTATACTAACTGCGCTATGAAGGATTATACCAATACGTATCAAAATTTCCTTTATATAAATTTTCTAGTATAAACACGTACGAAAAAAGTCTGTGTCGTCCAGACGCATATCCGCTCGCCCGCAAGACCGACTTCCGGTAGCGAAAGGCCTTAATCGGGTATGTATTTTTTTTTTTTTTTTTTTTTTTTAAAGTCACTAAGCATCTCCTGGGTGCAAACAGTGAAATTGCACTGCCAAAAAATGTGTCCTCAAAACAACTTGCGCATGATTTCAGCGACTTTTTTATTGAAAAGGTGGACAAAATACGGACAGGCATTGCCTCTGAATCAATGTCATGCACCCCAGTCATCACAGAAACGTTGCATTCAATGAATTCTTTAGAAAGCTTTGACTCTGCTACAGCAGCAGAAATTGGGGAGATTGTGAAGGCATCCCCATGTAAGTCCTGTGAACTCGACCCAATACCTACATGGCTTTTAAAGTTATGCCTTGACGAGCTCCTACCGTCGTTAACAAAAATTGTGAACTCTTCGCTGGAATCTGCGAATGTTCCAAAAGAATTCAAAAAGTCGCATGTAAGACCTCTTTTGAAAAAACCTGATCTCGATACAAATGATCTTAAGAACTACAGGCCTGTATCAAATTTGCCATTTCTCTCAAAAGTATTAGAAAAGGTAGTAGACAAACGCATTGAGTCCCATTTGACCACAAACAATCTGCATGAACAACATCAGTCAGCATATCGTAAGCATCACTCTACAGAAACTGCTCTTCTAAAAGTTCAAAATGACATCTTGCAATATCTTGATAAGAATGAAATCACAATTCTGGTGATGCTTGACCTATCTGCCGCATTCGACACAATTACTCAATCGCCTTGAAAAAGACTTCAAAATTATTGGAAACCCACTAAAGTGGATGACCTCATACCTGACCGACCGTTACCAAACAGTCGCGGTAGATGGCGAATTATCTGCCCCAGTTCAAATGAAATATAGTGTGCCACAGGGGTCAGTCCTTGGGCCGAAGAACTACATCTTGTACACAAAACCTGTCGGCTCAATTTGCAGAAATCATCAGCTGGATCATCACTTCTATGCAGATGATTCACAGTTATACTTGTCATTTAAGCCTAAAGACACATCTTGTCAACAAGAAGCCCTTTCAAAAGTCGAAGGGTGTCTAAAAGACATAGTATCATGGATGCACCAGAACATGTTGAAGCTGAACACTGACAAAACTGAGGTCATACTGTTTCATTCAAAAAAGTTTAACGTTCCTGGAGATTTTCACGTACAAGTGGGAAACTCTAAAATCAAACCATCACTATGTGTGAAGAATCTTGGTGCTAGATTAGATTCCCAAATGGATATGACACAGCACATTAACGTTGTGTGCAGGTCTGGCTACTCACAGCTGCGGCAGATAGGTCATATTAGACAGTACCTTTCTCCAGAAGCTACAAAGACCTTGATCAATTCTCTGGTCACTTCAAAAATTGACTACTGCAACTCACTGCTGTATGGGATTCCCCAAAACTCATTATGCAAACTACAGCGTGTGCAAAATACAGCAGCCCGCATCATTACCAGGACCCCTCGGTACAATCACATCACTCCAGTCTTGAAGGATCTTCATTGGCTTCCAGTTCAACACAGAATTGAATTCAAAATTCTGACACTCACATACAAAGCCATGTGCAATGATTCTCCAAGCTACATTGTCAATATGCTTGACGTGTATAAACCTCGAAGAGAGCTGCGGTCTGCAACTAAATCAGTATCGCTGGTTGTACCGAGGAGTCGTTTGGTGAGGTTTGGAGATAGAAGTTTCATGCATGCAGCCCCAAAGCTCTGGAACAGTCTACCATCAGACATTAGAGATGCAAGCTCAGTTGCAGTTTTCAAAAAGCATCTGAAAACACATTACTTTAATATTTGTTATTAGAACACTGCTACCTATGCGATATGTTCTTGCTGTAGATGTTGTGGGTCCAAATAGGAGTTTCTGGAGTATTATCTGGTTTTCGGTCTCTTATAGAAATTTTAGTTATTGTCGCATGCTATTTTTCCTAGTTATGTTACATTGGGCGGCCTGCATTGGGCGTTCTGCTATTATTTCTATCAGTCAGCATAAAGAAGCCATTTGCTTCGTTGCTCTCGATTGTTGAGGTAGTGCAATCGCCGTTTTGGGGGCTGTCTTCTGTATGTTTAGTGGCCTTCATTGGGCGCTCTACTGTTATTTCTATCAGTCCGCATAAAGAAGCCATTTGCTTCGTTGCTCTTGATTGATGGGGTAACGTGATCGCCATTTTTGGGGGCTGTCTTTTGTACGTTTATTATGTTTATTTTATATCTAATTGTAGTTATTTTTCTTTTCCTGGCGGCCTGCATTTGGGCGCTCTACTATTGTTTCTATCGGTCGACAATCAGAATCCGGTTGCTTCATTGCTGATTGATGGGAGTAATGTGATCGCCATTTTGGGGGCTGTCTTTTTATATGTTTATTCATGTTTATTTTAGATCATATTGTAGTTATTTTGTCTTTTCTTGTTTGTAGGTACATTTGTGTAACTTCATGTGAAGCGCTTTTAAACGCACAACCCCTGTGTGAAAAGAGCGCTATATAAATCTGGTATAATAATAATAATAATAATATACATTTACCCCTTGATCATGTTGATGTTGTTAAGAATTTTATATATTATCAATTTGTATTTGGTGTTAGTCAAGAAGTTACAGGCCCGTAGGAAGCCAATTGCAATGGTCGCGGTGTCGGTGGTGGTGATGTGTGTGTTTGAGTGTGTGTGTGGGGGGGGGGGGGGAGCCTTAATCAGACGCCAGGTTACATGTACCAAAACCAGTCAAACTATTTAAAGCAGGTTTACAGTAAAGCAGAACGCTTTAAGGTACCATCTGCTAGAATATAGAAACTATTTCGCATGGTGCATATTCATGAATGTATCAAATCGGTGGATGAGTAAATACATGTATAAGATACAAAAGGCGTATCTGTGGAGTAATGGGTTAAAGTGAACATCTTGCACGGCTGCTGAAGCAAAAGCACGCTTTGCCAAACCATAAATATATTGTGTAAACAAGTCATCCACATGAGCATATTTCACTAATAACCATTAAACCAAAACTAATCAAATACACATTAAAATTAATGAAATTCTTGACGTCATTTTATAGTACTATACCGTAAGAGACATCTATGAGTTTAAAGTTTGCTTTAAAATTTGACGTCTGCTCTTACTTTTCAGCTTTAGATCTTAAGCAGTTTGGCTCAAGTAACAAGGTTACAGTGGAGAATGTGTTATTCTTTCCCAACAAACGCGTTTACGCTAAATCTATTATTTCCATTGCAAACAGTTTGGAGCCAGATCAGACGCCGGGTAACCCGGCGTCTGATCAGGCTCCAAACTGTTTGCCACCAAGATAAACATGAATTATCAGAATTGTCCAAAAGTTGTTATTTTTCTACGTTTTAGTGCTTTGCGTTTGCGTACGTTTGCGTTTAAACGGGAAAGAATAACACATTCTCCACTGTATGATTGTAAAACGGTTTTGTCCCTAATCAGACGCCGAGTAACGCAACATATAATCAGTATCCAAACTGTTTGTCAATGTGAGTTCACCCATATAGTGCTTAACCCTTTCATTCTCAATGACGCCCAAAGGCGCCTTTACAAACAGTTTGGATCCTGATGTGACGCCGAGTAATGCAACATTTAATCTGTATCCAAACTGTGTGTCAATGTTAGTTCACCCATATAGTGCTTAACCCTTTCATTCTCAATGACGCCCAAAGGCGCCTTTACAAACAGTTTGGATCCTGATCAGACGCCGAGTAATGCAACATTTAATCTGTATCCAAACTGTGTGTCAATGTTAGTTCACCCATATAATGTTTAACTCTTTCATTCTCTATGACGCCAAAAGGCACCTTCGTAAAATGTTTGGATCCTGATCAGACGCCGCGTAACGCGGCTTCTGATTAGGATCCAAACTGATTGACACTTGTATCGAAATTAGTCATACTGCCTTGTAATTAACTTTGAAACTCTAATGCAGACAACAAAATTGAAGCAGACGACAACTAGGCGGTGAAGGGGTAAAACCAGCACGATAAATTTGGTCGTGAAAGGGTTAAACGTTTGTGTTTTATGACAGTCACAATTTACATGCACCGTTTGTGTGTTCTTCCTAAACGCGTTAATTCAAGTACAACTCTCTGTCCACAGCAAAAAGTTCGAAGCCTGACCAGAGGCCGGATAACCCCGCCGTCTGACCAGACTCAGATAAATTTGCCACTCAGATTGTTTTAAAACGAATTGTTAATAATTCCAAACAAATGCCCCAAAATTGCGTTTTTGTTTTGATATTTAAATAGATACAGTGGAGAATCGGTTATTCTTTCCCAATAAACGCGTTTACGCTAAAACTATTATTTACAGTGAAAATAGTTTGGAGCCAGATCAGACGCCGGGTAACCCGGCGTCTGATCAGGCTCCAAACTGTTTGCCACCAAGATAAACAAGAATTATCAGAATTGTCCAGAAGTTGTTCTTTTCTACGTTTTAGTGCTTTGCGTTTGCGTACGTTTGCGTTTAAACGGGACAGAATAACATATTATCCACTGTATAACGTCACTTATGACGTAAGAATAACGTTAACTGTACCGAATAACGTCTTCCTCAAATTAACCTATATGTGCCTAGCGTCCTACAAGATGGACATGGGTAAACAGTGTAGATTCTGATTAGAGACAGCAAAATACGGCGTCTGATCAGAATGTATACTGTTTGCCGATAGGAATTTCAATATAAAACTAAACGAAAATGAAAATTTAGACGAGACACCGGTCAAATTAAAAATAGGCGGATACAATGTATAAGTATGGAATAATCCACAGGGCGCAAACCCTTTCAACCCTAAATACATGTATCTCTTGTGGGTATTTATTATCCTTTTGGACTCTTCTAGTACTGACATTTTGATCCGGTCTCTTGTTGCATTTTTGGTATGACAACTACAGTAAAACCAATGAAAATAGCAAACAGTGCAGACATTGGTCCTATAGGAGCCCTCTGATCAGGGTATACACTGTTTGCATATGTAATCAGTAATCTCTATAGAGGGTTGTAGGGTTGAAAGCACGATTAGACCGACGATGGTTTGCCAATATATATCGTTTAATAACATAAAAAACATCTGCGCCTAAACAGGGACAAACATGACTCGTGTGGTTGAAGTTTCTTCACATAAAAACGGCATAAACACTAAAATAAAATGAAATAAAATACAGGCGTCTGTCATTAAGTAAATGATATCACGACTGATAAAATATATGTTTTCGTGTGCTAGATCTATATAGGATCTGTCATGTGTAGATGATTAAGACAAGTTGATCCCAAACGAGTCTAGAATTGAAATGTTGTTAAGCGAGCCTTGGCGAGCTTAATAAATTTTCTATTCTAGACGAGTTTGAGATCAATTTGTCTTAAACATCGACGAGTGACAGATTCTTTTTCTCACATATGATTATCAAACGATTTTACGCTATTTTGCAAAGCAATAGGCATTTTTTGGAACCCCCGTGACGTCAAAACGCTGTTATAAATAGTGACGTTAATGTGACATCATCAAAGTGATCTCACACATGTTGGAGATAAGGATATTTGTAATCGTTGTTCGCTATAGAAAACAAGGTTAGTTATGTGAGAAATGACAATCCCTTATTTACACAGATACCGTGCCAATAACGTCAGCTAAACAATTGTCATCTGTCTTTAGTTCTCAACATTCTCAAACATGTATATCCTTTTTTCTGTTTATTTTGACAGGAAACATTGATCCGCGTGTCAAATACTCTAGATCCTGATCAGATACTACAGTTGAGAAGACGTTATTCGTTCCCAATTAACGCGTTTACGCTGCATCTATTATTTTCATTGAAAACAGTTTGGAGCTTGATCAGACGCCGGGTTACTGTTTGCCACACAGATTTACAAGAAAAAGTCAGAATTGCTGAAAAAAATCATTTTCTGAGTTTTTTTGCGATTCATTTGTGTTTCGTTTGCGTTTTAATGGGAAGGAATAACCTTTTCTACACTGTAAGTTACTAAACGTAAAATCTGGATGCAAACTGATAGAAAATGCCTGTAAATACTGTGATACACTCGTTTGAGAAATGAAATCAAAATATCAGAAATGATATCGGTACATATTTAGCATCCAAGATTCAGTTTTATAAATCTTTATTCCTGAAATCGAAAAAGAACTGAGTGGCCGATCAGTATGAATTCAGATCAGACCCTGCATCACACGGCGTCTGATCTGAATTCAAAGTGTTTGCAAATAACTTGAGGCTATGTATGTATAAAGTGAATGCATTGGTGCATGGGCAATGCAGTTTGGTTTAGTCTTACCACTTTGCAATGGTGGCAGTGGATGTATTTTATCCTCCCCCATCCAACTTGAGGCTATGTATGTATAAAGTGAATGGATAGGTGCATGGGTAATGCAGTTTGGTTAAGTTTTACCACTTTGCACTGGTGGCAATAGATGCATTCTATCCTCCTCGTCCAACTTGAGGCTATGTACAAATGTATGTATAAAGTGAATGCATGCACTGTAAACCCAAGTGTTCTAGTACAGAACATGTAATGAACGCCTATTTTCAACAGATATTGCACGCGTCATGACGCGTCCATGTGTTCAGTAAGTGTTTAAGATTTAATGGTAGTGTATCCTAAACTGAACAACTAATGAACACATTTGGTGTTCAATTTTTTAATGCAGGACACGTTCAAAATGGATGCAACAGATATTGCACACTTTTTAACATGTTCATCGAACAAGCGTTAAAAACAGAATATACACAGAACATCATGTGTTCCGATTTTAAATGTCTACTTTAACCTTATGTGTTCAGCTATGAATGCCTACGTAGAACATTTGGCATTCAGTGTTAGAATCACGTAGAACATAAGGTGTTCACAGTTCAGGCCCGTCACACATTAACAGTTCTCCAAAACCAAGTTGTTGCAGAGAGCATAAGAACATAGCAAAACACATCGGGTAATGTCACATCGGTAAAATCAGCTTTCGGCTTGACATTATGAAACAGCCTGCTTTGACTCGGGTTTTAGTCCAACTTTTGAGTAGGTTTGAGACGTCACGGTAAAATGTACTATTCATACGAAAATTGTGCAGTTGAAATATACTAAATACAAAATTACCTATCTAGATCTACTTACCAAATACATTGAGTTAGCGAGATCCCCCCCTGCACACACACAGTGACACACACAAACACCTTACTCCTTATTTAAGCCCGCTTTCTTCCTTACTTTGTGGTTGCAGCTTGCGTATTTAAAAACATTTCCCCAGCCAAAGATGAAAGCTATAATACAACAAGCATCTAAGGCCAGAACATATATTAAATCTACAGTGTTCTACTGCGTTTTCCGTTCCCTAAGAGTGAATGTGAATGAATTCCCACATAATTCAAACAATCGTTTGCGACTCGTCAACGAAAAATGGCTACTTGTTTATGATTACATCATAGTGACGTCATTAAATAGTTATGGCGTCATATGGAATAATGAGTTAATGTTTTCGAATTTTAGAACATATCGTTAATGCCACGCATGAATAAAGTGTTCAAATTTTCAAAAAGAGACGTAAATTTTTGAGTTTCCCATCGAATCGCGTCGGATATTCACGTAAAACTAAAGTTTCATCAAATAAATTAAGACAAATAGAAAAAATAAAGTATAAAGGACTTGAGTTGACATCCCCTGAACACTAGGGTCCAAACTCATAAGCGCTGGCGTTCACTTTTGACCACACATATGAACACTTGGTGTGCACTCTTGTAAATTCAGCAGATTTAGGGTTATAGGGTTGAACACATGTGTTGAAACATTGAATGTAATGTGTTAGGAAAATGAACGCGTAAAGCGACCGCTTGATTTACAGTGTGGGTGCAAGGGTAATGCAGTTTGGTTTAGTCTTACTACTTTGCACTGGTAGCAATAGATGTATTCTATCCCCCATCCAACTTGAGGCTATGTATGTATAAAGTGAATGGATGGGTGCATGGGTAATGCAGTTTTGTTAAGTTTTACCACTTTGAACTGGTGGCAATAGATTCATTCTATCCTCCTCATCCAACTTGAGGCTATGTACAAATGTATGTATAAAGTGAATGCATGGGTGCAAGGGTAATGCAGTTTGGTTTAGTCTTACCACTTTGCACTGGTGGCAGTAGTCTGGTTACTTCCCCTGACACTACGTGATTGGGTCAGGCGTATACGAAAAATGGCGGCGCCCATGGAGAAGACCGGGTGAGTTAAAACAAGAAGGAACAACTTCAAGTATTGATGGCAGGCGCTTAATATCTTAACATATGATTCATAGCATTAAGATAGGATTAAATATGTCAATGATTAGAAGTGACGTTGTGTATTTTGTGTTTTAAAGCTTAACGTCACATATTTTCGCGACCGTGCTTGTAGACAGTATACGTTTCCTGAAAGCTTTTAATGAAAAGTAACGATGTGTCGGGTTTTTTGTTCTTACATACTACTTAGTTGGGAGCATATTGTTTTTGTCTGTCTGTTTGTCTGTCTGTTGGTCTGTCTATCTGTTTGTTTGTCCGTCTGTCCACAACTTTACCCTTGTCCATAACTCTGGAACTACGTAGGATAGAGACTTTTGATTTAGTTATGCACTCAACTCAAGAAGCTCTTGAGCTCAGTACAACTTTGGTCATGTCCGACAAATATCAAGGTCATTTAGAGGTAAAATCGGATGAATTAAACATTGGCCATAACTTTGGAGCTGCATGTGGTACATATTTTATATTTGGGATGTGTACTCAACTTAAGAAGCTCTTGAGCTAAGTACAACTTGGTTTATGTCGGACAATGTCAAGGTCATTTAGAGGTAAAATCGGGTGAATTAAACATTGGCAATAGCTTTGGATCTGCTTATGATACAGACTTTATATTTGGAATGTGTATTCAACTCAAGAAGCTCTTGAGCTTTGTACAACTAAGGTTGTGACCAACAAAGGTCAAGGTAATTAAGAGATCAACTATGGCTAATTTAACTTTTGCCGTATCTCTAGAACTACATGTGATACATACTTTATATTTGGAATGTGTACTCAACTCAAGAAGCTCTTGAGCTTGGTACAACTGAGACTGTGACCAACAAAGGTCAAGGTTAATAAAGAGGTCAAATATGGTTAATTTGTTTTTTGTCATATCTCTAGAACTACATGTGATAGAAACTTCATATTTGACATGTGTACTCAGCTTAAGAAACCCTTAAGCTCAGTAGAGTTTGGTTATGTCAAAGGTCAATGTCATTTAGAGGTCTAATAGAGTTAATTCAACATAAGTCTAAACTCTAGAAATGGCTTGTATCTTACAGAATATGTCTTAACTCTTATATATAGGCCTAATATACACTTTACAAATATCATATTTGAGTTCTTATCAAAACAGAACGGAACAAATAATTTTAGTCTCCGTAACTGTCCATACTTTGGACGAGTGACGTGTTTGGATAGATACAAATTGTATGTAACAGTATCATTTTTAACCATCTTTTATATCACAATTGGCGATTATATGAATGTTATGAGACATTATTATTCGAAATCTAAATGACCTTGACCTTTGAAATGACCCAACTCTAGTGAGCTTAAGAATTTCTTAAATTGCGTAAACATGTCAAATATGAAGTCTCTTTCACATGTAGTTCCTGATTAACGGCAAATGTTAAATTAACCATAATTGACCTCTAAATGACCATGACCCTTGTTGGCCACAACCTTAGTTGTACCAAGCTCAAGAGCTTCTTGAGTTGAGTACACATTCCAAATATAAAATCTGCATCACATGCCGTTCCAAAGTTATGGCCAATTTTTTATTCACCCGATTTTACCTCTAAATGACCTTGACATTTGCTCGACATGACCCAATATGTATTGAGCTCAAGAAGTTCTTGAGTTGAGTACACATTTCAAATATAAAGTGTGTATCACATGCAGCTCCAAAGGTATGACCAATGTTTAATTCACCAGATTCTACTTCTAAATGACCTTGACATTTGTCGGACATGACTAAAGTTAAAATGAACTCCAGAGCTTCATAAGTTGAGTATACAAACCAATTAGAAAGGTTCTATCATATGTAGTTCCAGAGTTATGGACAAGATAAAGTTGTGGGCAGACGGTCAAACAAACAGACAAACGGACCAATAGACAGACAGAAAGACAGACAAAAACAATATGCTCCCGACTAAGTAGAGTGGGGCATAAAAATACCGACACATCGTTACCTTTCATTGAAATCTTTCAGGAAACGTATACTGTCTGCAACCACGGTCGCGAAAATATGTGACTTTAAGCTTTAAAACACAAAATGCACAACGTCACTACTAATCATTTTCATATTTAATCCTATCTTAATACTATTTATCATCTGTTAAGATATTAAGCGCCTGCCATCAGAACTTGGAGTTGTTCCTTCTTGTTTTAACTCACCCGGTCTTCTCCATGGGCGCCGCCATTTTTCGTAAGTGCCTGACCTAATAACCGAAGTTATATTAGGCAGGGAACCAGACTATGGTGGCAGTAGATGTATTCTAGTGCATGTATATACAATAAAAAGAAATAATAATAATATTGGATTTGTGATTTAGAAATACATGTTTAAGGTAAAATTAACAATGTGGTAAGATTCGCTTTTCGAAAAACACATGTAATACATTTCAGCTAACATTTTTAATCAAACAGCTTTGTAATGAACATTATTTGACGATAACTGCGCTATATTTCACGTAAAACATGTTTTATACAACTATTTAAGCTTGTATTTCATAGTTGAATTTTAATTGTGGGTATTAAGTGAGCCAAAAATAAAGATTCTTTTTAAAGATTTATTTTGGTTTGAAACGGGATTCCTACTTCCTACTTCCTAGTGCAGGTTTTCACCATTTAAATATTTGTTTACACTGCAGTCTATTAAAACCATGTAAATTTTATTATATGGTAGTCTCATTGTATGGGTACGAATGACCAAGACAGTGGGTATGATTAAGTTTGGGTACGATTTGACCATCAGTACATTTGGGTACGAATTGACCAAAATGTGGGTATGAAATGGTTTGGGCACGCTATGGTTTGGGTACAAAATGACCAGATCCCCTAACCTATACCTAGAAAGATCAGGCTCTGAGATTATAATGCGTTTTAGTTGAGTTTGAGTGTGTTTCCAAGCGTTTGATTGGTCAGATTTGAGCCTAGGCTCAAATCTGACCAATCAAATGATTGGAAACGAATTTAGACTCAATTCAAAAGCTTTATAACATCGGAGCCTGTTTTCAAATGGTTTCAAACTCTTGTTTGAATGTTTCTACATTTCAAAACAGCATAATATCTGGTTTTGCGTTTTTTCTAAAACTATATATATGAAGCAGACGACAATTCAGTACGATATGGGTAATTTGCATTGTCTTTGTAATTCACACTTATCACTTCAAATATTTCGTCTATTAAAAAAGCAAAATCATTTTAATGTTATTTCAAACTGATGAAATGTTAAAAATGAATGACGAACAGTTTGGATTCAGATTAGACGCCGCGATACGCGGCGTCTAATCTGAATCCAAACTGTTCGCAAAAGCTCGCAAAGTTGCTCTCAGTATGATAAATGTTCAGCAAATACAACGAGGAACGAGCGAGACAACTTGCATACAGATGACACTTAGTGGGATACTGATTACTTGTCCAATTGAAGGAATTTGCATGATACAATTTACCTTCTCACCGTCAAATTAATAGTAAATTTTTACCCCTTCACCGCCATATTGTCGTCTGCTTCAATATTGTTATCCGCAAGATTGTTTCAAAGTTAAATTTAAGGTAGCATGGCTTAATATATATATCGACACGAGTGTCAAACACTTTGGACTGCAATCTGATGCTACAAATACCGTTCGCTTTACCAATCGGTGGTTTCTCAGTGATACTCCATCCGTATCCTTGCACCCTCACAAAAATCGACAGCCAACCAACAACAAAATAATACAAACTAACAAACCCCTAACGTCTGCTGGGATGTCCCACCACAATAAGTCGATGTTGACCTGGAGAGACGACAAAACAAACTTCAAATACTCACTCGCTCGCTCGCTCACCCACTCACTCACTCAATCAACCAATCACTCTATCACTCACTCACTCGCACGCTCGCTCGCTCGCCATTCACTCACTCATTCAATCAATCAATCAATCAATCAATCAATCAATCAATCAATCAATAACTCGTAAATCCTCCTTAGGACACACAGCGCTAAATTGTGACCAATAGAACTAGGGGAAAACAAAACCGCCAAGGAATGAATGATATGACACATCAAACACAATGAATCATATGAATACATTGTATATCTCTTCTGATTATTAACTGTATAGCCCTATGTTACGCCAGATGGTGTAAATCCGTAATGTTACATGGTAACGTCACCGTTCCCTAACGCCTCGGTTGACATCACTTGTCAGGTGAACAAGCCGTTTACTCACCCTTTGTGGCGTGTGATATTTATATACAGTAAAACCTGTATTGTACGGCCATTATAATGACAACTAATTGGTTATATAAAAGACAGATGATAGCTTAATGCAAGGTGACATTAAAACAGAAAGCTCCTTTGGGAGCTTTCTGTTTTACTGTAACCTTGCTTTAAGCATTCACCTGTCGTATACCCCTAATAAGTAATACAATTAAGCAGTCGTAATATAAAGGTTTTACTGTAATGTGATAGGAAATGATAGAAAATGCTTATTGTGTAACACCAGAAAAGATGTGAAAGTATCAATTAATATGTCCTTTACCCTATCACTAATTACCACAACGCCAGATAGTGCCAGACACTTTTTAGTAGTAAGCTTTGATTAGTCTTATAGTACTTTATATAATTACATAATTATATGTTTTATTGTTGATAGTATCATTTGTGCTCTTAATGGTTTTATACAACCTCTATTAATACGTTTACAGGAGCAAATACTTCGACCGCAATATCCAAAAGTTCCTGTAACATCAGGCTCTGGGGTTATAAAGCTTTTGACTCGAGTCTAAACTCGTTCCCAAGCATTTGATTGGTCAGATTTGAGCCTAGGCTCAAATCTGACCAATCAAATGCTTGGGAACACAGTCAGACTCAACTAAAACGCTTTATAACCTCGGAGCCAGGCGTCTCTCAAAGAACAGTACTGTGACACATTCCTTTTCTGATTTATATCAATGACTTCCCAGAATATCTTCAATACAGTACGTTAAGACTATTTGCAGATAACAGCATACTTTATAAGGAAATACATAGTAGTTTAGATGCTGAACTTCTTAAAGCAGACCTAGAGGCTGCCGGCAGATGAGAAAATGATTGGCTAATGAAATTTCATCCCGATAAATGTAATGTCCTGAGTATTAAATAAAAGAAGTCTCCTGTTAAATTTCAATATATATTACATAACCACCCAGTCCCGGATTTACCGGGGGCACAGGGGGTACGTGCCCCCCCCCCCCCCCCCAGCTGAGCCGACTTTTTTTTTTTTAACTTACTCTTTTTAACTTCTGAGACACCACTAAGCTTTACGGTTCTACTGTATTGGCGTGTGCCCCTTATTTGGCCCCTGCATTTTACTGTCTTGACACTGCGGGGTGCCTACTTTATTTAGATAACATTATAGCCCTGGGGCACATGGCACCCTTACACTGGTTTAATCATGTTTTCTAAGCACTTTGTTTTACAGCTATTTCAACCTAATAAGCGTTTTAGTGATTCGGATCACAGTTAACAGGTGCATCATGTTCCCTATTAGACCCTGGCAGCAGGAGTTTGGTTACTATGGAAATGAAAGTCTGGTTAAGTTCTTATAAGGAAAAATACAGATCACGCACTGTTACTGTCACCATGAAAAGCAAGTTGGGAAGAATAGATTCATTCCAAAACTGCGACCATCGCATCGTTTACACTGGTTACAGAAAGATGAGAAAAGACAGTTACTTAACAGTTTACCCCATAGCCTGCCTTTAGTTGACAGGTGACTACTTAGAGCAGATTTAAAAAAGTAAAGCAGAATGTGCATTCAGGCACATTCTGCTTTATTTCCAGCCTACTTTAAGGCCTTTCGCTTACGGAAGTCGGTCTTGCGGGCGAGCGGATATGCGTCTTGGCAACATAGACTTTTCCGTACGTGCTTATACTAGAAAAAATATATAAAGGAAATGTTGATACGAATTAGTATAATCCGTCATAGCGCATTGAATAGAGTGATTGACTTGCAATTCAATGGTCATAGGTTCGAGACCCATCCGATCCAAATATTATTTTTAAGTGTCCGATTTATTGACTTGTCAATCCATAACGCAGTGATCAAGGGACATGCTATGTTTAGTCTTCGTTGATTAGAATAAGTGCTGTTATATACGGTCCAATTAAATGTCCACTTACATGTACGTTTTAGTTTAATGACTTACAAGTCAATAAAATCGGTATGTATACATGTACATGTATACGATTTGATCGAACTAAAAGCCACACATTGAAGCTTATCAATACGACAACCTTTTCAAGATCAACATTGCCCATTATTATTATGTTTAAATGATATAATTAACATTGTATGCAAGTCCATGAATAAATAATAGCGCATTTTAATGACAGAATTTTAATTTTAAGGTAAGTAACTGTATCTCAACTTCAAATTGCCCCCATTTTAATAAGAAAATATGTTAGAACAACAAATCCTGACTGTAATATTTTTTATTTTTACTGTTTCATCAATCATATATTTGAATAAAATGAATAAAATGAAAACAAATATACATCGAATGAGTCAGTTTTCTGTAGTTCAATTTTTTAGCATTTTTCAAAATTTAAATAGCTGATAACATCTTTCTGAACACTTTTATTCAAAATGTTTTTAGCTTTTCTTGAAATGAATGTTGTGGACTACTTAGTGGGTTAGACTAATAGTCATTAGCTTTATTTATTTTTGAGAAAAATAAAAGCATCAAAATTCCAGGTTTTTGTCAGAAAAAAAGACCTTAAAGACAAACCACACGATAGATTTTGCTTATATTTTCACACATTGATTCGAAGCCTATTATCATTCTTCATGAAAAGGATCATAACACCTTGTATGGAAACTAAGCGCATATGCGAAGTACCTTAAGTTACCATCTACAATTATATCTTACGGTAAATATTCGTGACTGTCTAAATAAGAAATATTTTTTTCAGTGGATGAATAAATTAGAGGCGTATGTATGGGTTAATCCTTCAGAAGTCCTCGATCAGGGTCTACACTGTCTGTCATTATATAAAGTATTGTAAAAACCGTTTCTTAGTGTCACTGGAATTGTTCATTTGATGTTTTAACTCTTTCCTCCCTGAAACTTCAAATGGACAATCCCAGTTTCCATTTAAGTATAGTCCATTTCTGACCTTTAAGGGTTGTTTTTGTCAATGTTTTTCGATATGACAAATAGTAAAGACCCAAATCAGAGGGCTTCGTAAGGAGCCCTCTGATCTGGGTGTTCACTGTTTGCATAGGACAAGTGCACTTTTCACATGTATACTGTTTGAAAAGGACGCCTAAATGCGGGACTAGGTTTCAAAGGGTTAAGAGAGAATGATTTAAGTTTGAATAAACTGTAAGTAAACTGCAGTGTACTAGTGACCAGAACTCTTGTCCTGTACGAGCAATGCTGACACAGACCAGAGGGTTCGTAAATGAGCCCTCTTATCCCGATCTGCACTGTTCAAAACAGTGCATAAAGAGCTTCTGGGGCCTGCACTGTGTGTAATTTTGTAATAAATTGAATATGTTAACAGTTAAGTAGTGACTGCAAACCTTGTTCTGTACAAACAGTGAATATCCAGGTCAGAGGGCTCATAAACGCTCAGGTTCTGCATTGTTGACGTTTTGTAATAAATTGTATAAAACAACCTTAAATAAAGTAAAACGTGGACGAGTCTTAATTGGAATTGTCAATGTAATGTTTGTGGGGAGAGTTAGTTTCAAGGTGCACTTTGTCATTTTGTGATATATTGTAAAAGTAGAACCTTGAATTTAATCGTAAATAAGAGGGCATTGAAGGCATTGATACCGCGCACCTGTTGTAATGAAGCCTGATAGGTATACCTTTGAGTTTCACCCAAAATCGAAGTTAAAAAGCTTAATCTAAACCCATCCCAATTTGTAAACAATATTGGAATACAACATATATTTTATTATAATCGAGTACATCAAGGGCCGATGAACTGCACATTGAGTGTACATGTTGTCACAATTTTATTAACTTCCCCATGAGCTATGCCCAATGACAGGGACAGTTTATACTATGAATATTAAACATGTAGTATCATTATCTCTGAACCACTTTTGGGGTTTCATAAAGGATATTTACATCATTCATTTGAAGTAAACTTTCTTCTGAGAATATTCTCAGAATGCCACCAGAATGCACCATTTTATTGTTAATTTCAAAAGATTTCACCATATTACAGTGGAGAATCTGTTATTCTTTCCCGTTTAAACGCAAACGTACGCAAACGCAAAGCACTAAAACGTAGAAAAGAACAACTTTTGGACAATTCTGATAATTCATGTTTATCTTGGTGGCAAACAGTTTGGAGCCTGATCAGACGCTGGGTTACCCGGCGTCTGATCTGGCTCCAAACTGTTTGCACTGCAAATAATAGTTTTAGCGTAAACGCGTTTATTGGGAAAGAATAACAGATTCTCCATTGTATGTACTGTTTTCAGCGCTGGTTTTGTCAAGTATCGTTAAGAAAAGTTGCATCTTCTTTCTGTCTTATGAAACCACTTTTGGGATTTCATAAAGGATATTTATATCGTTCTTTTGAAGTAAACTTTCTTCTATGAATGTTCTCAGATGCCACCAGAATTCCCCGTTTTAAGGTTAATTTAAAAAAAAAACACTGTATTATGTACTGTTTTCAGTGCTGGTTTTGTCAAGTATCGTTAAAAATGTTCATCTTCTTTCCGTCTTTTGAAACCACTTTTAGGGTTTTATTAAGGATATTTAAACCATTAAGTAAGCTTTCTTCTAGGAATGTGTTCAGAATGCCACCAGAATGCACCATTTTATTGTTAATTTCAAAAAGTTTTGCTGTATTATTTACTGTTTGCAGAACTGATTTTGTCAAGTATCGTTAAAAAATTGCATGCATCTTCTTTCTGTCTTATGACACCATTTTTGGGATTTCATAAAGGATATTTATATCATTCTTTTAAAGTAAACTTTCTTAGAAGATTGTTCTCAAATGCCACCAGAATGCACCATTTTAATGTTAATTTCTAAAAGGTTCCGGGTTTTTCCCTCTTTATGACGATTGTAACTTCTTTCTGTCTTATAATACCACTTTTGTGGTGTTTGGATATTTACATCATTCTATTGATGTAAACTTTTTTCTTAGAATGCCCCCAGAATGTATCTTTTTGGTGTTAATTTAAAAAATGTCCGACCCTAAATTATAGTTGTCTGAGAATTGATTTTTCTTCTTCTCAAGTTTACGTTTAAATCTTCTTTCTGACTTATGAAACCACTTTTTTGGTGTTTCATAGGGATGTTTACATCATTCTAGAATGCCCTCAGCATGCACCATTTTGATGTTAATTCCACCCCTCCCATACCCTCCCCAAGTGTGCCCCCCACTCAGAAATTTCTGGATCCGGGCCTGTAACCACCCACTTGAAACAGTAGATAGTTCCAAATATTTAGGTGTCACTCTCCAACATAACTTGAAATGGGATAAACATATACATGTAAACTCCACTACTAGCAAAGCAAATCAATCCCTAGGCTTCCTTAAGATAAACCTAAAAGTAACAGCTCAAAATGTTAAGAGCATGCTTAAATAAAGCCCTAGTTCGTCCCAAATTAGAGTTGTCTTTAACGGTCTGGGACCCCCATCAAAGAAATAAAATAGACCAAATAGAAAAACCGCCAGATTTGTCTGTAACAGTTACAATAACACAAGTTCAGTGTCTAACATGCTAGACAATTTAGGCTGACCAACACTTGAAACTCGTAGGACAAAAACCCGACTGATAAAGATCTATAAGATTGTTCACCAAATTGTCGCCATCTATCCACGAACAAATTTCTTTACACCAACTGACCCCAGAACAAGATTTTACACACAGTACAGCTTTCGACCAATCAGGTCATCTAAAGATGCCTATACATTTTATTTTTATCCTAGAAGTATCCCACAATGGAACTTACATGTACTACCAGTCACAGCACAAATGGCACAAACAGCTATTTATTTCAAGACAATTGTTACCATACCTGTTATAGTCGATCAGGGGCCCGTTTTACTAAACAACTTACGCAAAATTTTTGCGTAAGTCAAAATCGTTTAATTCTTATTTTTCGATCATAAACGTTTACAAACAGCAAATAGCCAGATCAGAGGACGCGCTAAAAGCGCGTCCTCTGATCTGGCTATTTCTGTTTGTAGCAAGTGATAACAAAAAATATAAGTTAAAATTTTAAATTTTGACTTACGCAAAAAATTTGCGTAAGTAGTTTAGTAAAACGGGCCCCTGGTCTAAACTACTATACTGCTTTTATTTTAATTTGTTATCAAGTCACTGCACAGTGGAGAAAACGTTATTCGTTCCCGTTTAAACGCAAACGAAACGCAAACGCAAAGCAATAAAATGGAGAAAAAGAAAACTTATTGACAATCCTTAGTTTTCATTTTAACCTGAGTGGCAAAGAGTTTGGAGTCTGATCAGACGCCGGGTTACCCGGTGTCTGATCTGACTCCAAACTGTTTGCATTGGAAATAATAGTTTTAGCGTAAACGCGTTTATTGGGACAGAATAACACATTCTCCACTGTATATTTATCACTTTCACATTTGTAAATAATAATTTAGGATACAGCGCCTTCTCATTATCATCATTCTTGATGGAGAGAAGTATCAAGAAGAAGAAGAAGAAGAAGAAGAAGAAGAGACTAAGTGTCGAAGGGGCGAAACATCTTGATTATTGGTTAAAAATCAGAACACCAAGTACTATGGTAAACACCTCATTCATATGCCAATAATTGATAGAACAGTTTTTATTGTGCGATTCACGAATACAGTTCTCCCTCTCTACAACCAACAACACATGCTTGGAGACATATATATAATATATCGTGTGTGTTGTTCGGAGGAAGCTATTATAGGGATGGAAAACTAATACCCTGAGAGTGATTTGGCTAACATTTGCAAATCCTTTGAACCCAGATCAGACGCCGCGTAACGCGGCGTCTGATCTGGTTTCAAACTATTTTTCACTCGTCTTTTGTTTCTTCCGTCTAAAATATTCAATACGTAACTTTGAGAAAAACAGCAGACGACAATTTAAACAGACACCATTGCGGCAGTAAAAGCGATAGACGTTTTTATCTTGTTTTGTAACAGCAGTAAGCATTGGCAAACAATGGACCACGTTGTTGTTGTTGTTCTACTAAGGTTTAGCGTCCCACGTGCGTCTAATAGCTGCCGCATCCCAACGTTCTAGGATCCCGCAGCTTGTGCCATTATCGCCTGGACGTCTCCTCAGCCGGCGGAGTGGTCTAAAGTTTGGTTCCAGAAGTGGCTGTTTTCGACATCAGATGATGGATTTTTAAAGTTGAATTTCGACGGGGTCTGGAATCCAAAGTTGATTTTCTTCCAAGTTGTCTCTGGATCCAGTGGTGAGGAAAGGAAAACAAGGCTGACTCCAGGATACATCCTTCAAAAACGGCGCTTCATAGGGCCACACCCGCCGATGTTGGTCGGGGATCCAGCCATTGGCTAAGCCTGCCACGCTTAGCCATGGACTAGATCCCTGTGCCTCTGTCACGACGTGCACGTCTCGGCGGGTCGACAGAGACAATGGACCACGTTTACTGGGACCAAGGTTATAAAGCATTTGAGCTGACTCTGAGTGAGTTCTCAAGCATTTGATTGGTCAGATTTGAGCCTAGGCTCACATCCGACCAATCAAAAGCTTGAGAAATACTGTAGACTCAACTGAAAAGTTTTATCACCTTGGACCCTGGGCGATTATAGTTTGAACTCCATAAACTGTTCCCAAGAAAAGACTCAGAGATACCTCTTACAGTGGAGAATCTGTTATTCTTTCCCGTTTAAACGCAAACGTACGCAAACGCAAAGCACTAAAACGTAGAAAAGAACAACTTTTGGACAATTCTGATAATTCATGTTTATCTTGGTGGCAAACAGTTTGGAGCCTGGTCAGACGCCGGGTTATCCGGCGTCTGATCTGGCTCCAAACGGTTTGCACTGCAAATAAACGTTTTAGCGTAAACGCGTTTATTGGGAAAGAATAACGTTTTCTCCACTGAACATAATGTATAGTCTATATATACATGTAACATGATCAACACTTCGGCATCACTCATGCACATTGATTGATACCTTTCGTTTGAAAAAGCTTTTGGCATTCGCAATCTCTGAGCGAAAGTTCAATTTCATATCAGGGTTCAAGGTTTTTGCCACTCGTCATTATCAGAAGATAAATTGCAACAGTAAAATGATTAGACATAATTGCCTTGTTTTGGGAACAGTGGCAAGCATTGTTGTAATGTGGAAACCGTTGTTCGGCGGACCGATGTGGGGAAGGATCACAGTACACCCATCAGCGCACTGCAAATTACTGTCTACAAATCGTATAAATAAGTATAGATTCACAGTATCGGATTACCTCGCTGTCACTGCTTAAGATTGACCTAATTATGTAGAAGTACGTGTAATGAAAATATCATGACGCAATTTTGATGACGTATGGAGTGACTCGTTTTCGTCAATGAGGTTTCCTTTACTTTCAAGTTGAAATATCTACATTTTCGTCCCATTCAATTCAATTCAACAAAATGGAGGTTAATTAGTATAGACGTAATTATTTCTAGGAGTTGGGACATGTGGATACCTTTCGCAGATAAGGCAGGGCTTATCGATCTGCGAAACATTTGGTGATTTGCTTCAGTAATGCTTTTATGACTATTCCTTTCAAGGTACACATTATTCGTGTTACAGTGGAGAATGTGTTATTCTTTCCCAATAAACGCGTTTACGCTAAAACTATTATTTGCAGTGCAAACAGTTTGGAGCCAGATCAGACGCCGGGTAACCCGGCGTCTGATCAGGCTCCAAACTGTTTGCCACCACGATAAACATGAAATATCAGAGTTGTCCAAAAGTTGTTCTTTTCTACGTTTTAGTGCTTTGCGTTTGCGAACGTTTGCGTTTAAACGGGAAAGAATAACAGATTCTCCATTGTTACCTCTAATTTGGATTAAACAAACGTGTATACTAATAAATACATTTAATATAATAAATATTACAGCAAATATAATGTAAATGTAAGAAATGAACTGAATTGTTTTTGGCGTTTAAGCGAGGTAATTGACAGAAAATGATCGGAAAATTTACCATGAAACGCTAGCGCGATTAATAGAATGGACCGATCCTTTTCTGTCGTTTATTTCGTTTAAACGCCAAAAAAAATCAGTTAATTTCTTAAACAAATTAATTTCATGAAAAATGATTCTCTTGTTGTAATTGAATTATAAAAATAAACGTCTGTAGTTGAATTTCGATATTCATTGAATACACTTTAGAAACAGGAGGATCTACCTTGAGTGGTACATGTACGTATATACATGTACGTCATTTACAATGATTACATTTATATACTTCAAGTGGTGCATTTACTAGATCTATATATGAACTAACATCAGTGGTTACTACTTACTTGGATATATCAAATGTATCTTTTAAAAATAATAAAAATGGGGCTTGTCGAGGTTTTTTTTCTTCCTCAATCCTTTCACTCCCAATGACGCTTAAAAGCTCGTTTGCAAACATATATACAGTACTGAACCTTATTAAATTAACAATTTTTGCGATTCGCTTGCAATTCGATGGCAATTTGCTTGCGATTCGATGGCAATTCGCTTGCGATTCAAAATAGTAACTTTACCCTCGGGTAGGTTTTCTTGAATGATGTATCTCACAAATGTTCGCAAATATGCCTCCGTTAATTTTTTCGATTCCATTTTTGTCACAACCGCTTCGGAAAATTCGCGTAAACGTATTCAAGCGTAGGATTTGTTTTTTGAAGTGCCCGATTCGATGGCAATTCGATGGCAATTCGCTTGCGATTTTCAATTTAATTTAATAAGGTTCAGTACTGTACAGTGGAGAATCTGTTATTCTTTTCCGTTTAAACGCAAACGTACGCAAACGCAAAGCACTAAAACGTAGAAAAGAACAACTTTTGGACAATTCTGATAATTCTTGTTTATCTTGGTGGCAAACAGTTTGGAGCCTGATCAGACGCCGGGTTACCCAGCGTCTGATCTGGCTCCAAACTGTTTGCACTGCAAATAATAGTTTTAGCGTAAACGCGTTTATTGGGAAAGAATAACAGATTCTCCACTGTACTCATAACTATACATTATTCCCGTGACTTCGACTGATCAAGGGAATGACTAGAACTTAGTAGGACATTAGATAAAAATCATTTCATATCGCTTAGCCAATGGAAGCTTAAAGCAGACCTAAAGGCGCATTCTGCTTTATTTTTCGCATGTTTAAAGCAACTATTTTTTATCAAATACTGGAAGCTGAAGAGTAAAGTCGTCCGTCGTCGTTAACAATTGCTTCAAATGACATCTCCTCCTATACCGCTTGACAGAATTCAACCAAACTTTACAGAAATGTTCCTTGGGTCAAGCTCTTTCAAATTTGTTCAAAGAATTAAAAACAATGCAGAACCCTGGTTGCCATGGCAACCAAAGTGAAAAAATAAGGAAATCTTAAAAAATCTTCTTGTCAAAAACTGGAAGGGCAAGAGCTTATATATTTGGCACAAAGCATCATCTACTGGTCCTCTATCAAGTTTGTTCAAATTATGCCCCTTGGGTCAAAATTGGCCCCGCCCGGGGGTCACAGATTTACAAAGAGTTATATAGTGAAATTTTCAAACGTCTTCTTCTCTGAAACTAATGTGGCCAGAACATTGATATTTGGCATGGTGACACTTCTAGATGTCCTATACCAAAATTGTTCAAATGGTTCCGGTCGGTTGCATAACTAGGTCACAGGAGCTAAAAATAGATTTTTTTCAATTATAACTTAAAAAAAATCTTCTTTTCTGAAACTACAAGGGCTAGAGCTTAGATATTTGGCACATATCATCGCCTACAGGTCCTCTATCAAGTTTGTTCAAATTATGCACCTGGGGTCAAAATTGGCCCGCCCCTGGGGTCACAGTTTTACATAGAGTTATATATAGAAAATTTCAAACGTATTCTTCTCTGACACTAATATGGCCAGAGTTTTTATATTCGGTATGGTGACACTTTTAAATATACTTTACATAATTTGTTCAAATTGTTCCGGTCTGTTGCATATCTAGGTCAGTCCTCGACCTAAATTATTATCTCCATTTTTTCAGCTATTTTCTCAGGTGAGCGAAATATGCCCCATGGGGCTCTTGTCCTAAACTAATTCTTACCCGTTTATATCAGCGTTTGACATATATTTACAAATTACTATTTTAAATGTTAAATCTGGTTGCGAGCCTCTTTTAAACGAGTATATGCGGAGTAGTGGGTTAAATTAGACGGCGCAATTTAAGCAGACGGTATTATCCTGGCTGGTTTAAATCTTTCACCGCAAACGGCACCAAAAGGTGGCGTCTGATCAGGATCCAAACCAGGGCTGCCATTTCTCCGGAATTTTCCTAAATCTCCGGATTTTTTCCATGAACATGGTAGCTTAAAGCAGACTGAAAGTAAAGCAGAATGCGCCCTAAGGCGCATTCTGCTTTACTTACAGCCTGCTTGAAGTAGTCGCATGTCACCAAAAAAGAAAAAAGGCTATGGGGTAATGGTACGATTCGAAAAATGCAAATTTGGAAATCTTAGGATTTTTCATGTCAACTTGACACTCGAATCGGCATTTCTTCAGTCGGAATAGCCCTAAAGTTGATTTTTAAAATATTGCAGACGGCACTACCAATGCAGACGATATTTTGGCAGTAAAGTGGAGAATCTGTTATTCTTTCCCAATAAACGCGTTTACGCTAAAACTATTATTATTTGCAGTGCAAACAGTTTGGAGCCAGATCAGACGCCGGGTAACCCGGCGTCTGATCAGGCTCCAAACTGTTTGCCACCAAGATAAACAAGAATTATCAGAATTGTCCAAAAGTTGTTCTTTTCTACGTTTTAGTGCTTTGCGTTTGCGTACGTTTGCGTTTAAACGGGAAAGAATAACAGATTCTCCACTGTAAGAGGGCTCAAGCAGACGATAAAACTTGGCAGGAAAAAGAGTTAATATCAGAGTCTTGCATTTGACACCCACCCAGTCTCATCCCTTACACCTACAGGAGTGGAGACTATTCTTTCCCAATAAACGCGTTTATGCTAAACTCCGTAAATCTATTGCAAACAGTTTGAAGCCAGCTCAGATACCGGTTTATCCGGAGTCTGATCAGGCTCCAAACTGTTGAAATAAAAAAGAATCAGTAATGGTTTATCCGGAGTCTGATCAGGCTCCAAACTGTTGAAATAAAAAAGAATCATTAATGTTTTATCCGGAGTCTGATCAGGCTCCAAACTGTTGAAATAAAAAAGAATCATTAATGTTTTATCCGGAGTCTGATCAGGCTCCAAACTGTTGAAATAAAAAAGAATCAGTAATGGTTTATCCGGAGTCTGATCAGGCTCCTAACTGTTGAAATAAAAAAGAATCATTAATGGTTTATCCGGAGTCTGATCAGGCTCCAAACTGTTGAAATAAAAAAGAATCAGTAATGGTTCATCCGGAGTCTGATCAGGCTCCAAACTGTTGAAATAAAAAAGAATCAGTAATGGTTTATCCGGAGTCTGATCAGGCTCCAAACTGTTGAAATAAAAAAGAATCATTAATGTTTTATCCGGAGTCTGATCAGGCTCCAAACTGTTGAAATAAAAAAGAATCATTAATGGTTTATCCGGAGTCTGATCAGGCTCCAAACGGTTGAAATAAAAAAGAATCAGTAATGGTTTATCCGGAGTCTGATCAGGCTCCAAACTGTTGAAATAAAAAAGAATCAGTAATGGTTTATCCGGAGTCTGATCAGGCTCCAAACTGTTGAAATAAAAAAGAATCATTAATGGTTTATCCGGAGTCTGATCAGGCTCCAAACTGTTGAAATAAAAAAGAATCATTAATTTTTTTCAATAAATTACCATTTTGGCAAATCTGATCAAATTGCGTTTGCGCTGCGTTTCGTTTCGTTTAAAAGGGAAAGAATAGCGTCTTCTCCTCTGTATAACAAAAACGCTTCAACTATTGGTGTTATTACGATATACAATCTCTCTTTAGCAACTTAACTGTTTGACCAAGTAAGATATCATTAAAGACAAATAACATGCTTAATACAGGGCGCAAGTAATGCAGAAAGCTCCTTTAGGAGCTTTCTGCATTACTTTCACCCTGTATTAAGCCATCTTACAGCGTAAAAACATTATGGATATCATCATACAGAATGTCTCAGGAGCGAGGTTTGACTGACACAAAGCTTTATATATATATTGATATCAAGTATTCATTCTTGATTGAAACTTTGGCTGTAATCGAGGCTGTAACAAAGACAGGCACTAACAGAAGGCAAGTCTTGACTGCCATGGTGACAGTGACGAGTCGGGATAACAAGTGCTGAAGAATTGCTCATATAAAACGCTGCACACGCTTTCCAGTCAGTCAGACTGAAATTCCGCCACTCGTCCCAACGCAGGTAAACGTTTTATTCGTACTTAGCGGTGTTTTAGCGTTGTCTGTTTTAAATGTTTTATTCGAATTTAGTGGAAACTATTTAGTTGCACGTGTTTTAGTAACAGCGCGTTTTATTCGTATTTAGCTTGTCTAATTATATTTAGCGTTATCTGTTTTAAATGTTTTATTCCAATTTAGTGGAAACTATTTAGTTGTAAATGTTTTTAGTAACAGCGCGTTTTATTCGTATTTAGACGGTGCTTGTTTAATTATATTTAGCGTTATCTGTTTTAAATGTTTTATTCCAATTTAGTGGAAACTATTCAGTTGTAAATGTTTTTAGTAACAGCGCGTTTTATTCGTATTTAGCCGGTGCTTGTTTAATTATATTTAGCGTTATCTGTTTTAAATGTTTTATTAGAAATTATAGGATCATTTTAAGTTATACAAAGTACGTAGTGATATGTAACTACTTCACTGCCATGCCGTAATTGGTTTTAAACAATTATTGTCGTCTGCTTTTATTTTTCAAATTCAAATTGGATATGTTTTAACTTAAGAAACAATGAAATGAAAATGTCAAATAGTTTGGATCCTGATCAGACGCTGTTTTACGTGAAGTCTGGTCTGGATCCAAACTGTTTGTTAATTAGACTTTATATCAAACAGCAAGGCATACATGTATTTAGTTGAAGGTTTTCATCGTGTTTGTTTTGAACTGTTTTAAGATTTCTCTTACTGACGTAGACCTTTTTTTCGTTAGATCCCCATTGATAAACTAAGGACTGAAATTAAAATTGACACGTTTTTATGTCTGTATACCAGGGCTGCCATTTCTCCGGATATTTCCTAAATCTTCGGATTTTTTTCCTAGAACATTGTAGCTTAATGTCGCCTTCTGGCGCATTCTGCTTTACTTTCAGCCTGCTTTAAGTAGTCAAGGGTAAAAAAACTAGAAACAGACTATGTGGTAAAGGTACGATTCGTAAAGTCGCACTTGAAAAATGCAACTTGGGAAATCTTAGGATTTTTCATGTCAACTTATGGCAGCCCTTGTATACCTTTAAAAATCCTTATTACAAATTTAGCAGACGACACTTTCAAAGCAGACGATAAAACAGCAGGCTACGGGTTTACCCTTTCACTTCCAAAACTTTCACTTTCACTTTGCTGAGATTTTGCCCTATTCACTGTTTCATTGTCGTCTGCTTCAATTTTGTTGTTTGCAAGATCGTTTCAAAGTAAAAATCAATGTCGTATGACTTATAACATATCGACACGAGTGTAAAAAGTTTAAAACCCGATCCGACGCCGCGTTACGCTAACGCGCTTTAAGGCGTCATTGAGAGTGAAAGGGTTAACACCTTACCCCATAGCCTGTTTCTAATAGTAAAGATAGTTGACCGCTTAAAGCAGGTTGAAAGTAAAGCATTCTGCTTTACGTTCAGCCTGCTTTAAGTTACAATCTGTTAGGATATAGAAAATATTTCTTATGGCACATAGTCATGACAGTATGAAATGGAACAATTTTCTTTGGCGGATGAATAAAATGAATGCGCTAAAAGTCGCTTCTAAAAGAGAAAGGGTTAAGCGAAACGAAGCACAAACACAAAACTCGCGACAGCAACATTGAGAAAATGACAATTTCTTAAACGTTTGAAGATTCTTTTTTATAGCAACTCATCGTTTCTTCCGACCACAATCAATGTAGGGCTTAGAGTCTTTACCCTTTCATGATAACATTTACCGTGAGATTAGTACTTCTTCACCGCCATATTGTCGTCTGCTTCAATATTGCTGTCTGCAAAATCGTTTCAAAGTCAGATTGAAGGCAGTATAACTAACCTAATTCAAAACAAGTGGCAAACAGTTTTGATTCTGATCAGACGCCGCGTTATGCGCCGTCTGATCAGGATGAAAACTGTTATTAAAGTTCAGTACTGTACTCTTTTTTTATTATTCTTATTGATGCCACCGTGGCTGGGATCAAGTGATGACTAGTTTTTATCATAGCTAAACTCTACAATTATTAGATGTAAGAGTTTTGTTATTTTATACCAGATTTATATACATGTAGTGCTCTTTTCACAGAGGAGTTGTGCCTATGTAGCCTATTCCCTTGCATGTTAACATAATTATTTTTCTTAGTATTATAGCAAAAAATATGTAATTTACTATATATTGTTGCACTGTGTTACAGTGGAGAATCTGTTATTCTTTCCCAATAAACGCGTTTACGCTAAAACTATTATTTGCAGTGCAAACAGTTTGGAGCCAGATTGGTTACCATGCGTCTGATCAGGCTCCAAACTGTTTGCCACCAAGATAAACATGAATTATCAAAATTGTACTTTTCTACGTTTTAGTGCTTTGCGTTTGCGTACGTTTGCGTTTAAACGGGAAAGAATAACGTTTTCTCAACTGTACATGTATGACGTCACCAATGACGTAAGAATAACAGATTCTCCACTGCAGCATTTAGTTTCGTTTGAAACAGAAGGGAATAAGTCTATACAGTTGAGAAAACGTTATTCTTTCCCGTTTAAACGCAAACGAAACGCAAACGCATAGCAATAAAATAGAGAAAAAGACAACTTTTCGACAATCCTGACTTTTCATTTTAAGCTGAGTTGCAAACAGCTTGGAGCCTGATCAGACGCCGGGTTATCTGATCCGGCTCTAAACGGTTTGCAGTGGAAATAAACGTTTTAGCGTAAACGCGTTTATTGGGAAAGAATAACACATTCTCCACTGTATGTACCATAAGACAACTAGGCTGATTGGCGTTATCTCTTTAAAGACATTTCCTTAGTCAATTGATGTATATAGTAGTCCCCCAGTTGTTATCAATAAGCGTTAAAACCCATGCAACATAAGATGCCAGCGGGTATACCAATCTCACTTTACCTGGTAAGGCCCAGATTATACTCATGCTCTAGAGGCTTTTCAATGTTTATTTCTATCAAATATAAAGGTCGGGTCTCACATGTGACGCTTCAATTGTTCTTTGCTACCGGCATGTGCACAAGACCCATGTTTTTTGCAAGGAAATTGTCTGGCTAGGCGTTATGACCAAAAGGTCGTCAGGAAATACCTTTAACGGCGATATGTATGTTGGTAGTCGCCTATTTCTAAAAAATTGCAATGTTTCCAGTTTCAAGTTTTGTCTCTGTCATTGACAAATATTGTTAGGATGTCAAACTTGCTGATTATTCCAACTCTTGGGAAATTTAATTTGGTAATTGATCAAAATTGCAATGTAGTTCCAGAGAAAACACATACACGTACAGTGGAGAAAATGTTACACATGTTGGAGATAAGTACAATATATTCGTCATCGTTGTTCGCTATAGAAAACAAGGGTAGTTATGTGAGAGACGCTATTCTTTCCTGTTTAACCCATTACCCCATAGCCTGTTTATATTTTTGAAAATAGCTGACTACTTAAAGCAGGTTGAAAGTAAAGCAGAATGCGCCATATGGCGCATTCTGCTTTACTTTCAGCCTGCTTTAAGCTTTTACCAGCTAGAATATGGAAAGTATTAAATATGACACATATTCATTACGGTATATATATGGAACTATTTTCTTCAGCGGATGAATAAAATGCATGTGCTAAAAGTCGCTTCTATAAGGGAAAGGGTTAAACAGAAACAGGGAGCCCTCTGATCAGGGACTTCACTGTTGGTAATTTTGAAATTTAATACAAAAACAACCCTAAATTGTCTAAAATGGACCAGCCTTTATTGCAAACTGGAATTGTCCATTGGAAGTTTCAGGGGATAATGAGTTAAACAGAAACGAGATGCAAACGCAATGCAGTAAAATGTAGAAAATAACCACTTTGTGACAATTCTTACTATAATCTATTAATATTAAGCTGAGTGGCATACAATTTGGAGCTTGATCAGACGCCGGGTTACCCGGAGTCTGATCTGGTTTCAAACTGTTTTTACTGGAAATAATAGTTTAAGTGTAATCGCGATTTTCTGGGAAATAATAACGTTTTCTCCACTGTATTCGTGGAAATGGACTTTCCAATCACCTGAAGTTAGAAATAAAACATTATACATGTAAACACCGAGCAGTGAACCATAACATTTAGCGCAGTCCACTTTTGATGGGAATCAGCATTCCTTTAGAATATCGGCAGCAAAATTAATTTTCTTGCCGCTAAATATCTATACATGATATCGTTAAATAGAATACTGCTGTTGGTAGGGTTGGCGATTTTTAGCTTCTGCTTAGACGTTAAATAGTAAGTTGCGGGTTCAAATCCATGAGAGTGCCAGGGGCCCGTTTCATAAAGCTTCTTACGACAAATGTTGTCGTAAGTCAAAACTTTAAAATACGTTTAATCTCTGATTTCTCTATCGAATCCTGTCTTGTGACATCTTTTTGGAATCGTCTTTTCAAGACGATTCCAAAAAGATATCACAAGACAGGATTAGATGGAGAAATAAATAATAATTGAGAGTTTTATAATTTGACTTACGACAACATTTGTCGTAAGATGTTTTATGAAACGGGCACCAGATTCTTGCTCCAACACGCACACTTGGTATACTCGGTTGATTATTCAGGGCTGCCATTTTTACGGATTTTTCCGAAATCTTCGGATTTTAATACCAACAGATGGAAGCTTAAACCTGTTTTGAGCATCACGTGTCTTAAAAACTAGAAACAGACTATGGGTTAAAGGTATAATTCGGAAATTCGCGCTTGAAAATTGAAAAAAATTGAAAACTTAGGATTTTCTTTATCAACTTATGACAGCCCTGATTATTTCCTTTGAATCCTGGCTATAGCGATGTCCAGTATGTCGGCACATGATGGCGACTGCCCATCCAACGTAGCCAAATACATGTATCAAATATTTCAAAACGTGCATGAGAAAATCCGTAACGAAGTGATCAAAGAACAAGCTATGTTTAGTCACAATTTTAATAATGAATACTATCAGATGCAAGTATAGTCAAGTAACAACTAAACTTTGTGAGGATTTATATATAGCCTATTAGACACCGGACCAAGTCCTTCGGGTGAGACTTTATAAACCGAGGTCCGATGTATGAGTGCTTTACATTTGGCATCTTAAAGAACCAGAAAACTCTTTCGATAATAAGAGTAGGGCATCGCACCCGGGTTCTCTGTATCCGATCCCCTCTCTCTTGAGTGTTCAATTAGCCCATAGATGGCAGAAACGGACGTTAACAAACAAAACAAACAAACAATAGCCTATAAGACAGATGACACCTAAGCAAATGACAAAAGTAATGCTAAAAGATAGATCCTAAAGCAACTTTTATGCATTACTTTCGTCATGCATTAAGCGGTCACTTGTCTTTTAAGATCTACAGGGCACGGTATTCAATGGTCCTTTATTACAGGTTTGATTTGTGGTATTATTTATAGCTGACGGCATTTTAAATTTGAACTCAAGGGAGGTAACTCGGTTTGTGTTAACATTTGACAGAATAACTGGAAATCATGTATAAAATGTAAAGTCTACTATAGATTTTCATAAAAATTGTGTGACTTGTATAATTAAGTGATATCTATCTTATAAGCCAAAATTAGGTGTATGTAAAAAAAATTGTAATTTGAAATTTAGTGACCTTTTCAGAATTCGACTTTATTAAAATATTGATATGTCATGAAATAATTTGTTTGTACAATCTCTTAAAGTCTGTGTACATTTTACTTGAATGTACAGAAATTATTTAGTTATATTATTTTATAAAGAAAATATTCCTGTTTATAGTCCGGTGGCAGAGACCGATAAGCGTGTTTTGCGGGCGGTACAAAGTTTTTTTGCTGTTTCTATACCTCTGAGGTGTGCTCTTTAAGAATCTGAATGATGCCACTTTGGCATCTTTGGGCAATCCGCACAATATGCAAATTAAGGCCGCCATTACTGAAGATCTTGTTTCCGTCAATATCTCAGAAACTATGCATGGTATCAACATAATTTTGGTGTTTATCCCAATGTTTTGAGGGGTAAATAATCAGATAAAGCCATTTTAGTAAAGACCACAGCGATATTTTGTGCTGAATAGGCATAATTAGGCAGCCATTACTGAAAACCTCGTTTTCTTTAATATCTCAGTACCTGTGCATGGTATCAAATTCATGTTGGTGTATATCTCCATGTTTTGAGGGGTAAAGAATAAGATTAAACCATTTTAGTAAAGGTCACACCAATATTTTGTGCTGAATGGGCATATTTAGGCAGCCATTACTGAAAATCTCGTTTTCGTCAATATCTCAGTAACTACATGTACATATGGTTTCAGAATAATTTTGGTGTTTATCCCCATATTTTGAGGGGTAGAACATCAGATAAAACCATTTTAGTATTGATCCCACAAATATATTTATAAGGTTGTGATGAATATCCATATTTCGGCAGCCATTACCGAAAATCTTGTTTTCGTCAATATCTCAGCATCTACGACATATTATATCAAGGTAATTCTGGCGTATAAACACATGTTTTAGGGGTAAATAATCAGTTGAAGCCATTTCATTAAAGATCACAAACATAGTTTTTCTGAATAGGCATATTTAGTCAGCCAGTACTGAAAATCTCATTTTCGGCAATACCTCAGGAACTATGATACATGCATTAACATAATTCTGGCGTCTGTACTCAAGTTTGTAAAAGTAAAAAAAAAAGATCAATTTAAAGTCTTCTTTCAGTCCGAATGACCGCTCAGCCGATCGTACATTTACTCCCCTGATCATTGAGCCATCTTGCCTACAATATTGAGCACTGCTAACATATGGCGCATAAGCAGCCACAGTACCGGTTCAGACCCTTCGCAGGAACCTATTTTAACCCCTAGGTAGAGAGGAGCTATTCGCGGTACATATCTTGCTCAAGCATATTCCTGTACATCATTGGGGATTCGGAACAAATCCCCTAGTAAGGCCGCTGGTCCGGCGGGGGATCGAACTCACGAACCCTGGTACTGTAGTCCAACAGGGAATAAGCAGACCTACGAACCACCTTAAATAATAATTAAAAATGGACCAGACCTTTTTCGGAAGCTGGCATTGGTTTCATTTGAAGTTTCAGGGTTAAATGCCTGAACCTTTTCACTCTCAAGGACGCTTAAAAGCGCGTTTGCAAACGGTTGGGATCCAAACTGTTAGACACTCGTATCAATATGTTTTAAGTCATACTACATGCACATTAAATATTACTTAGAAACGATCTGGCAAACATGAAAATTGATTTAGACGACAATGAAACGGCGAAGGGATAAAAAGCTCGCGGAAAATTTGACAGTGTGTGTGTTGACCCCTTCACCGCCTTACCCCGAGTACAGTAGTTATTTGCAAACAGTTTGGATCCTGATCAGACGCCGCGTAACGCGGTGTCTGATCAGGATCCAAACTGTTTGACACTCATTTCAATATTTCTTAAATCAAAATACCTAAAAATTAAATAAATTTAAGAAATAAAAGCAGACGACATTTTTTTTAAAAATTGATGACGTCACGGCAGTGAAGGGGTTAAACATGACAGTATAACGTTTTCGCCACTATTGTTCATTGACCGCCAGTTTATCACCAAGCAGGCGAGATAGTGTTTCTCTCCATCACCCTCGTTTACCCCGTTCACGTCCATGACGTCATCAATTGAAAGCAACTGTCGTCTGCTTTTTTTCTCAAATTTAAATCTAAGGTAAGTTGGCCTAAGACATATTGAAATCTAAGTGTAAAACAGTTTGAATCTTGATTAGACGCGGCGTCTGATCAGGATTCAAACTGTTTGCAAATAACTATTAATAGATAACTATTGTTCCAAAGGTAATGTAGTTAAAGGGGCTAGTTAATTACAGGGGCGAAAACCTTATTGCTTTTCGGCGGAGCTGTCTGTTTTCTCCTTGAGCCTCAAACCTTATATGGCCCAACCAATCGTAAATGACCAGAAATGAAAGCTTAAGGACACGTGCTTAAAATCGAATAGTCTGATTGGGTAGCGGTTAGACTTGACTACTGACTTTTACAAATTTGTAAAATAAGAGACACAGACTGTTATAGGCTGATTTGCTATGTAGCGGTACCAGTAGTAAACACGATTTTTCCGCTACTGCTAGTGAGTTATAACCGAGAAATTTTACGTGTCCCGACCGTTAGGTAGTGATTTGAATGACATAGTGTTTTTATTTTAAGATATGACATATTGTCTCAAGTTCGGCAATGATTTGATGCGTTCTGCAAATCAGAACGAAATTGTTCATAATAGAATTGATCATAATTTTAATCTAATACCAAGTATATGAAAAAGAAAGAATAATAGTAACAATTCAGTGAGATTACGAGAAAACTGGCGTTTGAATTTAACCTAGATATCGAAAAGATTTCGAGCATGATGGGTATTTTTGTGTTAACACCGTTTTCCTCCAGCGCATGCGCAACTCTGTGACCTCAAATGTAAACAAACCGTGATTTTTTAACGCGATCGCAATCTCTGTGTTAAATGCGAAAACCCAACAACACGTAGATACCTAAAACGTACATCGTTCACTTTGTAGATATTTTTATAATAAATCAGAACATAGAACTAACTCTACAAGACAAATTCCATACACGAATTCTTAAAGCGGACACTTGCTACCGGTGGCAACATGAATTTCTCATTTGAGGGGTCGTTTCAAACAATTCATATTCGGCATATTTCGGGGGTGCTTTCCAAAAATTTCAAATCAAAGGTGATTGAGAATATTTAAACAATCAAACCATGTTTAAAGTATAAACAACTAACAAAAGAGCACACACATACGAATGTTAGTAATTTATGGTATCTACAAATTACAAAATAAAAATGATACACGTAGATCTAGACAT
This sequence comes from Gari tellinella, assembly GCA_922989275.2. Classification (NCBI taxonomy): domain Eukaryota; kingdom Metazoa; phylum Mollusca; class Bivalvia; order Cardiida; family Psammobiidae; genus Gari; species Gari tellinella. The sequence continues at coordinate 5,913,783 of OV277870.1, read as the reverse complement.
GAAAGTATAATTCCGTGATCTAGATAGAAATTCTCATCACTTTCAGTCACATCCTAGGAAGAAGTAAGTGCAATTCAATTGCCTTATAAAGATGGAAGTGGAAATTTGACCCCCCCGCCCTTATTGAACTTATTGATGGAGTAAAAACAGCTGACAAACAGCTGACAACTTGCAGCAAAATGTAGCCCGATCAAAAGCATAAACATGTGTAAATGCTCTCTGCTGTACTTTCACCTTCAGTCTTTGAGAGACCAACTGCCTTAACAAACTAATGATTAACCTCAGATCCAGTAGTTTAATGATTGCAAGCACTCATTTTTGGCGACTCTCAAGACCTTCAGTCTTTGATTATATGTATGTGGTCGTAGATTACTGCGCGTATCTTATTAGATAAATATTAAGCTTAATATCCTGATTTACCATCCTATTTATTGCAACTTGGATAAAATCAATTCCATATACATCATTACCTTGAATACCTTCACCACCCATTCCGCCGAATATCTTTTTTAAAGATATTTCTTGTTAAGTGTGAACGATACTATAGTCAAACAACTAGGTCTGACGTGTCAAGGGTCAGCCGAGTCCATTTTATAGGGATAACAGCATTCCGCATGTTCTCGGACCATTTTTAAACAGTCGAGTTTAGTACATTTTGTATATTAGATACAAATGAAGGCAGTATTGTTGTCAGCAGTTTAGCGCAGTTGGTAAAGTGTAGGTACGCAGAGTGCAATTGTGATAATAGTATTTTTGTTCAGCGTGGGTTCGAATCCCGCGTCAACCTCAAACCTTTTGTTTTTAAACTAGAATGAATAGTAAAGCATTATCTTATTTCATACTGTATTATACTGACTTGTTATGCACATGTTCGTCAATGTTGGGGAAGGGGTGCATTAGTTTGAGTTAGAGTCCTATATTTTCAAAAACAAAGGGATGATAAAATATAAATATCAATACAAGTTTAGTTGTTTTCTTCAGGGGGCGTTCCGCATTACTTTACTCACGGACTTATACTTTTGTATAAGTCCGTGCTTTAATGCAATGTAATTATAGAATCCTTAATATTATTTTTAGCAAAAAAACCCGAACTCGAACCCGCGCTTGATAAAATATTTTCCGATCAGGCTTCCTTTGAGCCCTACGTCTTATCCACCGCGCTATATTTCGGATAACTAATTCGTTTATTGTTTGTTCAAATAACTAAAACTTATCTTTTAAAAATTGCCACGAGGATATCCGAAATGCTGATCTCCCTTATAAATGGACTCGCCGACCCCGTGACACGTCTAACCTAGTTGTTTGACTATAACACGACAGCAGTGTCATTTCGCAGGTCGAGATAGATTGATAGAATTTTTATTCACATCTCATCATTGCACATTCAATATACACAGAAACATATACAATATCTTTAAAATAGCGCAACGCCATTCCTCAAAGGAATTATAAGAGATGATATAAATGGCAACTCATGCCATGAAATACACACATATAAAAAATTATATTTTGACACTGACAAATCAGATAATGGAAAAGTACCATTGCTGATTTCACATATGAAAAAAGGTGCAAACGTTAAGAGTATAAACATCACTAAAAGTAATCAACAATATCTGGATAAAGTACTCTGATTTACCCACTCTAAAATACATATATTACAATAAATTAGAACTCAGACTAAAATGCAAACATTAAGAGTATCAATAATAATACGAGTAATCAACAAAAATCAGGATAAAGTAGTTTGATTTACTAAAATGCATATACTACGAGAAATTAAAGCTCTGAATGAGACAACTTTATATAAATTATAATAATTAAGATTATTTACATATTAACAACTGGCGTCTCTGTAAAATGAGAAAGCAGGTTTTTGCACAGTCTCTTTATTTGCATTGGAAAACAGAAAAGTGTATCTATCATAATCATTTAAGCTTAATAATGCAGGATTAAAAGTACATGCCTTTGCAAACAACTGTTCTCTTAAATCATTATATATATTGCAGTTCAAAACCACATGTAATTCATTTTCTATGCTACCGTTAAGACAAAACGGGCAAACTCTATTCTCTTCGCTAAGGCCTTCATAACGACCCGTTTCAATCCGAATTGGAGCAACACCCAATCTAAATTTACAAAAGGCCGATACTTTACAAAATTGTTCTGTAGCAAAAATAGATTTAAAAGACTTGTATAACCTTAGCTTGTTACGACCTCGACCAGAGGTCCCAACATAGCTATTGATTCTACGAAGCCAACAATTAGAAAAAAATTCAAAAGCCTTATTTTCAACAACCTGAGCAAATGAACGCGTGATTGGCGTATCTAAGCGACAGTATATATTCAAGTCGTTCTCATAAAAATAATACAGAACTTTATAAAACCAATTTTTACAAGAACGACTTGACTGCCTATATGACCAGAGTGCTTCCATTGACGCACTATAGGTGGTATCCAGCCCATTTCCCCAGCCACACCGTCGTTTGGCGTGTACTTACCTACTCCTAAAAAGAATATTTGAGCTCTGTTATGAACAGCTTCTATACAAGAATACGTTTTATATCCCCATAAAGAAGCACTATATTCCATAACCGGCCAAACAACAGAATCATATAACTTTGAAAATACGTCATTGGGAAAACAACCTAAAATTTTATATTTAGCAATCAACAGACCCAACGCTCGACTGGCACTCTGGGCAACAGACTTAACAGTTACATTAAAATCAAGGTTCTCATGAAGAACAACTCCAAGATAAGTATACCTGTCTGCAATCAACAACTGATTAGCAACTAATACAAAATTAAAAGCTGTACGAGACACAGAATGTGTTCTGAAATGAACAATGTTACTTTTTAGCAGAATTGACACGCAAAGAAGGTCTTAGCTGAATACCGGGCGGTCACGAGAGCCTAATTGACACATCAGTCAGTTAATTGGAGTTTCCGGCATTGCATAATTTGAGGCAAGCGGTATTTTTGAACACCGCTAACTTTCGCTGTTGGGGTTCGATTGTCGTGCGGTTTGAAGCAGATGAAAGGGTATTATCTTCCCGAGGGAAAAGTGTCTCAGAAATTGTATAAGTAGCTCCAGTGGTCCGTTATAAAGCGTTACGTAATAGTGGTCGACTTTAAACCGTAAAAAAACTTTGATGTTACATAACAAAGGTTTGAAGCGGTATTTTAAAAATCTGAGACACGGATCCCTAGATATGTATATAAAGAGTATTTTGGGCAATTTTAATCATGTTACAAATAAAGATGGCTACCTTAAGCCACACCAGTCGTTTAATGCAGACAGAAGTAATTGGAGATCTTCGTCAGATTCTGATACAAGAACAATATCATCTGCATATAACATAATACATATTTTCTCGTCATCTATGGGCACACCAACATTAAAAGACTTAAGATATAATGACAAATCGTTAAAAGATTGAAAAGTATCGGCGAAATAATACAGCCCTGACGTAACCCACAATTAACGTCAATTAACGTCAAACCACTCTGTAGTAAGAGAATTCACACGAACACAAGCCGTCACAGAGTTATAATGATTTTTTAGCTGCAATCATTTTACCGCAAATTTCTATGTCAGAAATTCTCTTCCATAGCATGTTTCTATTAATAGTATCCAAGGCTTTCTTAAAGTCTATTAAAGCACAGAACGTAGATTTGCGTAACTTCTTTCTTGGTTCTAAAATATTTGTTAAGGAATATATCTGATCGATTGTACTTCTGCCTTTTCTGAAGCCACTTTGCTCATCACAAATTTTATCGTTTTCCTCAGACCAAGTGCTAAGCCTACTGTTTAAAACATGACAATTTAACTTGTACATTGATGCGGCTAAGGATATGCCCCTGTAAGATAAAGGATCTCTTTTATCCAATGTCGATGATTTTGGTATTGGGTTAATGATACATTTGCCCCGAACTGTAGGTACAATGCCTTTATCAAAACATATATTGTATAAAGCATGTAAAAAAGCAAGTGACGAATCGTTATCTAAAACTTCAACTGGTATTTTATCAAACCCACATGCCTTGCCCTTGATAACAGATACTAAGGCTTACGCTAAAACGTTTATTTCCTTTTTTGGCCTCATATTCCATTTACAAGAAACTATAAAGTTGTCAAAACTTGAATTTGAATTGAGTTTTGTTTATTACATGAAGTATTAATATCTGATATTGACAAATAAAGAGAAAATATGGCTAAAAGATAATTTGGAGAATTTTCTTTTCACAGGGCCAAAACAGAGGCTTCGTGTACTTTGTCCTTTGTTCATTAAAACTAGCTTCTGCGTTTGAGCTAACATGTATTTCACATTATTCAATGCCACTGAATTTGATGTGTGAAAAAGAGAGCTAAAATCGTTTCTCCATCTTGTAAGAACGGTATCTATATCATGTGATATAGACCCATCTGACATAACAACTTCCATAGGGATAGTATTACTGGAAGAACAATTAACACAAATTTTACCTATCGACTTCCAAAATTTCGACTTGTCAACTGTACACTCATCTAATAACTGTTTCTGTAAAGAATACCAATAGAAACGTTTAACCCTCTGTACCTCACGATCAAATATTTTAATTTTATCAACAAAGACACGTTTTAACAAAACTCTATTACATTTAACTTTACAAGATAACCAACTTTTCTCTGCAACATATACATTATTCCATAATTCAGACAACTTATCAGACCACCATGGCTTACCTGGGCGACGATTCTTGTTATTGGATCCAATACGAATTTCTTTGCTTGGCAATCTTTTAGACATATTATCTTTAACTATATTACACCAATCACTGTGTATTGAATCTATATCTGACTGTGTACGGAAACCACATTTAAGTTTCGAAATAGTTAAGTAAACATAGTACCAAGTTTCAAGATCTAACATAAAACCATTCGGAACATCAAACTTGGTATAACTTGAAGTATGGGAACAATTATCAAACTGTTTATAAATATCACAGTCTATGCATATATTCTATGACAATAAGGAATGATCAGGCGTGGTACTAGACGCTACTGATGAAATGATATTAGACTTATTAATGAGATCTGTAACTTTCGTAATACTAAACTCATTAAACCAAGATAACTTATCATGACTAACCAGACAGTAGTCTACTACAGCATTACCTTTTGTTGAAACAGATGTAAAGTCATTAATGATACTGTTTCGACCATTTAAGATGTACATGTTAGTATTTATTAAAAAGTCTAAAAGCATTTCACCATAGCTATTATAACTAAAATCAATAACATCCCGTTCAGGAACATCATCGATTCCTCGAATAGAATCACCACATCTGCTATTAAAATCTCCACATATATACATGGTACCGACGTCTTTGTACTGATACATGTATACATTAGATAGTAAAGAGTCATAGAAACGCTCTAGACGAATTCTCAGACGGGAGATAACATACACAGGGTAATATTACCAATTTATTATGTTTATGGCTTAGTTTAAGCAAAGAAATCCCTTCGTATGAGTCATCAACTTCAGAAACATTAAAGTCCTTTAATATTGAGTTTCTAATGAAAAAACCCAATTCCACCGGATCCTATTCTTGCGTTTTTATGTATTCGGCTCCTGTTATGACCGAACCAAGTATAGCCGTCAAGGGAAATAACATCGTTGCCTAGCAGGTGGGTCTCTGCGATACCTAATATGTCTATGTCAGTAGATAAAGCACACGATACCCTTAAATAATGGTTACTAGAGTTTGTGTCTATTTTCCAACCGCGCACGTTCCAAAACCCTGCGATAATCTACCTACGGGTTCGGTTGTTGTTACCATGGCGACCACGAGCTCTGTAGCCTCCTCGGCCACCGACCTGGTTCCACTGATCTCGCGGTTCTGATCGCCGATTGTCACCACGGTCACCAACTCTGTCACTACGAACACCACCGCCAGAGTGATATTCCTTTCGTGAGCCACCATTACCAAATGAACGCTGCTGTTGCTGAGTTGTGCTACGTTCATTGTCTGTCTGCCGCTGGGTAACACGTGATCCCTTCATAGCCAGGCCGCTTGAATTTAAAGCTCCCAGAATAGTGGCAAAGTTTCTGCTAGCAGCACGCTCAGCCGGGGCAAGATCATGGTGAGTCCTCTCTATGTCACAGAAACAAAACAACAGACAACTGTTTTGCAAATAGCGAGTTGCATTTATTGGACTACAGTTTGAATAGTGCGAATAAATACTTAAAAATTTCTGAGTAATATCAGCACAAATATCCATGCATGTACACATACATGTAACTACGTAATTTTCTTGGAACTCAAAATCCCACACAATAGGGTTCAATGAAAAATGACCCTTCACTGCAAGTAACAACAGATCCGTCAATGCAAGTCTAACAACTCTTAATATATTATATAATTTTATAAACGCACCAAACGAAAGCAACTTTGTCACACAATTTGTCTGCGATGTGGTCGATTCGCCCATACAAAAACCAGAGGTAAAAACTTCATAAAGAAAAAACTCTGGAAAATGGTACCCGTATGGCAAATATCGAGTTGCATTAAAGCAATACCACGTAGATGTCGGGCCTCATCTTCGCTAACAAATTATGTATGCGAACAGTATAGACTTGCAATAACAACATTGGAAAAACGTTTGATAATACACACTGAATTTGAAATTTCTCGATGTAGCCCATAGAAGATACTCGCTAGAACTGACCACACTCAATACACGACAATAATCCCCAGTCACATGACTGACAAAATCCCGCTTTTGTACAGTAGAACAACGATAGGACAATAGCGCTCCACTATACGATGTACCGTGGGAGCGCTTATAAGTCCTCTCTATGTCACAGAAACAAAACAACAGACAACTGTTTTGCAAATAGCGAGTTGCATTTATAGAATTACAAATCATAGGGCAGAAGATATCAAATTCAGTGTTTAAAAATTACACATTAAGTTTGTTTTCTCTATACAATCATCTATGTAGCCATCTTTGGCAATACCAAACGTCATTTTGCCATGCCTCTTGAGGCACCTATCGGAAACACCAGTTGTGTTAGCAGCCGCGATGACAACGCTATCTCTAAAGTATGAAAACCAACTACTCTTTAATTTCTAAATAATTCGAGAATAAATAATCTGTTTATTAATCTTAATGAATTTGACTTCACCCCCGACCTGAAAGCCGACTTGAATCAAAATATTTGCAACAGAAATATAGCTCTTCAACGAAGTGAACTAACATACAGAATAGTCACCTTTCGATATGAAAAACCCTGATAGCCGTTTCTATAAACATCGGTTTTTCTATGCCTAATAATCCGAACAGAATTATACTTTACTACAGTACACATTTCTTATTTCAGTAAATCTGAGAAAACCAGCAAATGATAATGATATCATACACAAAACGCTGAAATCTACGGCATCAGTAGACGTTTCATACATAAAACATAATCTATAGCATGTCCGATTTCACAATGCCTTTCTTCTGGTCACACGTGTGGCAGCTTCTATAAGAGACTTCACTATACAAGTTCAGTTGCCCTTTAGATTTAAAATAACTTAAAAACCGTGAACAAGTACCACTGTGCTTCTCCACTGCACCATCGGCCTCTGACGGACGAAACAACCGATCATTTTGACGGCAACGTTCTCCTGTTCCTTTCCATAGACACCAACCTGTTAAAGCTGATCAAGTAGCAATTCTCTTCATACCTGTCAAAGCTGAAACCAATTTAAATAACATAAGCAATATGTTTTAATGTCAGCATGTTAAAGAATAGTGGATTTCTCGGGGGGGGGGGGGGGGGGGGGGAATTATTACAATCTGTTTTGTAACAAATTCACTACACCGGTAATAAATGGCATGTAGCCTATCTTCCCTCCGCATTGGTTAAACACGTCCAAAAATGGAGCGTTTCTCCAAAATGGAAGATGACTGTTCATTTTGCATTTTCACTAGCGATTTCTGATAAACAGACAACGTCTAGTCTAGGTGAAGGAAATACCCGATTTTGATCTAATAAATACGAAAGACTCAAGCAGGAAACGTAACACAAACAATACACCCACCTCTCAAGCAGAACACACACACACACACAGTCATACCACATCAAACACACACACACACGCAATACCATTCCTTCATCTACACACTAAATAGAAAACAACACGCAAGACAAACATAAAGCAAAGTGAATATAGGAGCCCGCCTTGGTACGGTCAGTAGCAATCAATAACCAACTATAATTTAATTAATTATTAACAACCACTGGGGGGTTAAACCTGGGTTTAGGGGCGCCCAACCTCACACTTATCTCCTATATTCACCTATAAAGACAAACAGTGTACATAAAATATAAACCCTGTTCCACAACCTCACAATCAAAAAGACCGCCAGCACAGTAAGTAAATACATGTAAAACATTTAGCAAACATTCTATGACAAGATCATTAGTAACATGGGAAAGAATTAAACATTCAAGCCCGTGTTAAAAATAACCCACTATGGCAACGGTCAAATTGTACTCAAGCGACTAGTCTGTAGTTACGAGTAACTGTAAGACATGGAAGGGTCTAGGGTACGACAGAGAGGGAGAGAAAAAACAAAGCACGGAAACCGACATAACTCTCCCGGTTAAGGACGACTTTAAAAATACATCATCATGTAGTGCTAAGCCCTGTCTGTCGTCGCACAACCAAAGAGGAAAGCATAGTTATCAATTGTAGATTGATCGATAACCAGACGTGAAGTGCGCAGCAATATAGCTGGATCATAATCTTTTTTGAGGAAAAATCTAATACGTTTCACAAATAGGTTTTGAAAATGTATATGTCCAAGAATCTTACGAAGTCTGTAAATCACATCACCATAAAACTCCGGATGTGAAATACCTTGCCGCAGAAAAGACTTTAAGTTACATTTATACTTGTTAATGAGAGGAAGATTTCTATAAAAGAATTTAGAAAATGTTTTACGAAGTTCATGAAATCTGTACCCCTGTTTAAAAAGCTTTTCAGTAATAGTTTTATTACGAATGTGGAAGTCCTCAACAGAGGTACAGGCCCTAGCAAAGCGAATAAGTTGTGAAATATAAACCCCGTAAGATGTGGAACGGGGAACATCGCCATCTAGATGAGGATAATTTAAAATACTAAAATCAAAATCATCTCGTTTATCGTAAATCTTAGAAGAAACAATTCCGTTATTTATAAAAAGATCCAAATCTAAAAATGGTGCCGACAAATTTGACTCGTTTGTTTTTGTCACAAGTTTGGGTTTTAACAGTATTACTGTAGTATTGGTTTTATGTAGGTGTTACTGTAGAGTTGTCCAGTGCAGTATATTACCTGTGGTTACCTAAGCGTAACTGGCCATACAGGTATGGGTAGATCTATTTTTAGCTATCTTACCTGTAGTGCATAGGTGTGGTTATTCAGTTGGTTTAAAGCAGTCGTGCAGGTGATATGGATAAGAAGTAAAAGAAGAAACTGGAAGCAATGTAAGTTTTCCCCCACCCAGTCCTGTCCTGTAGTTAGCGTAGCAATTGTTGGCATTTTTATTCGCGTGGATTGGCTTTTGTTATTTTAATTACAGTTTTAATTATTGAATAGTTTAGTTAGTGTCCGTAACCCTTGTTTGTTGTAGGTGGCTACATGTGTAAAGCCTGAGTCTTAAGCCTGAGTCCATCTACGCCCTTTTATGTCAATGTCTGTCACAGTAACCACGTCCGTCTACGTCCTTTGTTTGTCAACGATGCTATGTCCTATATGTTGTCCATGATGTCAAGTCCATGTGTTTGTCGGTGATGCCACGCCCGTTGACGTTATATATATATTGTAACCTAACCAGAAAAAGTCTGTAGATAAGTTACTCAAATATCAGAGTATTGTGAATATATAAGTATGACTGTAATTTGTAAATACAGACATGATAATTAAGCTGTTTGTATTTCGTGCTATAGAGAAAAGCATTGATATTCTGTGTGAAATCATGCTGTATTGTATTAAGCTGCTTACTGTGTGAAAGCACTTATAATAGACATTACGCTGTGTGCGTTATTATAGCATTCCTGTGTGGAGCCCGAACTAGACATTAAATCTGTGTGATTTATAATATTCCTATATGGAAAGTTTAGAGGTACTTGTTTGTGCTATAGGCTGTATTCCTGTGTGGAGATTTTAAAGGCGTTTGCCTTCGCTGCATGTTGCAATTCCTATGTGGAGAAATTGTAATGACTTTAGCCTACCTGGCTTATTATATTCATGTGTGGAATTATTGGACAGTTATAATTATATTCATGAATATTTGGTCTGTGGTTTAACAGTGTGGTGAAACCGATGGTGTCCAGTGTCAAAATCCTCATCATAGTGTAACAGGGTTTGATATTATTTCTTTTGAGTATTAAGATACCATAAGTATTGTAATATAAAGAAAATAAGCACTATGATTTGGACTGTGACATGTTAACTTAATGTAGAGTGTACATGTAGAGTGTACATGTATTATATTGTCAAAGAAATATTGTATGTTGGAAGTATTATTTGTACATAAAAAAATAGAAAACACCCGTAGTCTTGAACATTCATATAGATGCCAATAAAACCAATAATTTTAATATCGAATCTGGGAGCACAATTTTTAATACCTAAAGGAAAATTGTGACAGTTTTATTAAGGCGTAGTTCTTTTGGGTAAATAAAAGGAAACAACGTATCAAAAAATGGGTTGTCTATATTAAAAATATCATCTAGATAGCGCGATGTATTGTTAAAGGATTCGATCATATCTGCCTGTGTATCAGGTTTTAGACTAAGCATAAAGTCCCTCTCATAACAGTACAAAAATAGGTCTGCGACAAGGGGCGCACAGTTTGTACCCATAGGAATACCAATCACTTGGCGGTATATGGTACTCCCAAAACGTACATAAATATTATCCAGAAGAAATGTTAGTGTAATGCTTAACGGTGTCATTTGTAAAAAATGCACGATCAGTATTACACGCCAGAAATAGCTTCCTTTCTCTGGCAAAAGTCTTTTCAATAAGTTGTATAAGTTTAGCTTTTATTAGATTATGAGGTAAGGTAGTATATAGTGTTGAAAAGTCATACGTACTTATATTGCAAGCTTGGTATTTTCTATATTCAAGCTTCGCCAAAATTTCATTAGAGTTTTTGATAGACCAAAACAGATTAAGTCCAGAATTTTCGTAAGTCTTATCACAATACCTTTGAACATGTTCTTTGATTTTAATTAAAGACGATGTTAAAAGTTTGGAAAGCTAAGTAGTAGTACATGCACTTGAATTAGCAATAAAACGAGACTTATAAGGTGTTTTGTGGAGTTTTGGTATCCAGTACATTGTAGGAAGTTTGTGACATGTAATGTTGACATCAGCTTTTAATTGTTTACATGTATCAAGATGATCAGATACTACATTACGCTCCGTTAAATTGGTAGATATATAGGAATTGGTATTCACAAGTTCCTGGTTTAAAGTATCAACATAATGTAATCGTCATACAATTATCACATTATTGGATGCTTTGTCGGCAGGAACGAGTACATACTTGGAATGAAAGTCTTGTATGCCCTTCTTTAAGTGACGAATGTTAAATTTAGGTTTATGTGGTAAAAGATGGTTATTGGATAAATAGAATGAAATCCGGATATCGATAATATCAAAAATTAATTCTTTCCATTTTGAAAGAGCGTCATTTTCAGCATGTTCTCTTCGGCACCAGTTGGTACTATAATTATTCAAAGCTTCCGAAATATGATTACGGCAAGTATCGAAATCAATTAAGGCAGGTAATCTAAATTTAGGTCCCTTACTCAAAAGCGCTCTGATGCGTTTATCTTTAATGATATCAAAATTGCCTGTTATTATATGACCCACTGGGGCGTAACAGAATTTAGAAGAGGTACAATCTCATGTAGCTGGTGTATTTTCGAGAATTTTAAGATCAGAAACAATTTTATTGTAGTTAAAAATTAACCCTCTTACAGATTTATTACACTTATAGCAAATAATAGGTGGTTCAAGATTTTTGAAATAATTTGGAACAGCATTCATCACATTTTTGTTTCGGAGAATACTTTGTAAATCTATAAAATCAATACCTTTATTTATAAAAGGGACCTACTCTAACCCCCCAAAACTTATCAAAACATTTACAGTCTCACATCCGGGAACTCACAGCGTGCACTGAATCTTGAACACTTAATGTTTAAGTGAGAAACAAATATGTCTACAATATACGGACCCCATAACAGGCTAAGCTTTAAAGATATGGTCGAACTAAACGACCGATCAGCACTGTCAAAATACCTACTAAGATGATCTGCCTTTTCATTAATTTCTCTAGGAAGCCATTCCGGGTTTAGTATCATATTTAATGCGTACAAAACACATGCAGGTCAAATGCAATATGGTTCAAATATGGTTTTGAGCTCCCAAAGAGCGAAATTGATTTTCAAATTTTACAATCAGAATAAACCTTTTACAACAGAATTCTTCAAAAACATACGAATAAATCCGAATTACTCTATATATGTACTGACTTTGTATCACGCCAAGCAAAACGCTTTCTCTCTGCGCTATTCAAAGAACCAAGGATCTCTACGATTTTAACGCAACATTTGCAGTCTTAATAAAAACTGAGACTAATAAAGAACTAGACCTATATAGGCTATGAACATCCACTTCCGGGGACGAAAATGCACTAAAATGCTCATTATGTTCAGTGCTCGAACACACGAAAAACACTCTGCCGTGGTAGATAAACTAGTGTTTCATTAAATACTGACAGTGACCTACCACAACCAAGATCAACCGGCCTCCAGTGGAACAGCGGAAATAGAATAGTTACGATCACCTACGCCCTCTTCAGGGGGCGTAAATCCTTAAAAAATCTACATCGCCTATGCCCGCTTCTGGGGGCCGTAAATCCTTAATATATACATATCTTAAACTGCCAACTTCCGGTGGCATCTCTTAACACCTATAAAAACTTTGCAAATCTGATATATTTGAAGTCGTACATTTACGATCACCTACACCAGCTTAAAACCTTAAGAAATCTTCATAGCTTACGACCGCTTCGGGGGCCGTAAATCATTATAATATACATAGCTTAAACTGCAAACTTCCGGTGGCATCTCTAAACACCTTTTAAAAATGTTGCTCATCTGAAATATTTGAAATCGTATAGTAACGATCGCCTACACCCGATTCCGGGGGAGTAAATCCTTAAAATATCTAAATCGACCACGCCCACTTCCGGGGCCGTAAATCCTGAAAATATACATATCCTAAACTGCCAACTTCCGGTGGCATCTCTAAACACCTGTGAAACTTTGCTCGTCTGATATGTTTGAAATCGTAAAGTAACGATCGCCTACGCCCACTTCCGGGGGCGTAAATCCTTAAACATCTACATAGCTTACGCCCGCTTCCGGGGGCCGTAAATCTTTAAGATATATATATATATCTTAAACTGCCAACTTCCGGTGGCATCTCTTAACACCTGTAAAACATTGCTCATCTGATATATTTGAAATCGTATAGTAACGATCGCCTACTCCCACTTCCGGGGGCGTAAATCCTTAAACATCTACATAGCTTACGCCCGCTTCCGGGGGCCGTAAATCCTTAAGATATACATATCTTAAACTGCCAACTTCCGGTGGCATCTCTTAACACCTGTAAAACATTGCTCATCTAAAATATTTGAAATCGTATAGTTACGATCGCCTACGCCCGCTTCCGGGGGCGTAAATCCTTAAAAATCTACATCCACTACGCCCGCTTCCGGGGGCCGTAAATCCTTAAAATATACATATCTTAAACTACCAACTTCCGGTGGCATCTCTAAACACCTATAAAAACTTTGCTAATCTAATATATTTCAAAAAACCCTTCTGCCATATACCGTCATCTAGATCTAGCTCTCAGATAACTAACAAGTTTTAATATCTTAGTGAAGATATGACCAGCAGTTTTGATGCTAACCGATAATAAATTGAAACATAATATTTCAATTTTCCTACTTCTGAATAAGAAAAGCCCAAATACGGTCTATACTATTCAACAATATCAATATGATAAGCACGCTTGATAGCAAACGTGAAAAATAAAAAGTTTATTTCAAAAATAGATTCACCTATCTTGATATCTTCATATCTAAACTAAAACATGCAGAGAGGCACTAGATCTAATATGACAACGTTCAGGCACCATTCTATTTCCTATTGTAATCAACTGTCAAAGGGTAAACTACTTACTGGCGCAGATTGTAATCTAGAAATAACGCCTTTAGTTAGTAACTGTTGTATTTCATTCTCTAAAAACGCTTGATTATCTCTAGCAGTTTTGTTATTGCTTAATATTCCTAAAAAGGTCACTAATACCCGATTTAAATCACATCAAGCGAGTTATTGCCAACTGACGCTTCTCTCCGTTTGGAGACATACTTTAAGCCTACCCACGGACAAAAAACTTTGCATGTATCTGAACTCACATCGGATTCGTTTAAAACATGTATCCGCAGCTTTAACAAGTTTACTATGTTCTGAAAATGTCAACTTGTTCAAACAAACTACTACAAATACTTATCTTGTTGTTAGAATTGTTAGCAAAACATTCTGGGGAGCGCTTCCAGTGGCCAGATTTTCCCACGTGCAAAACCCAGAGGTCTCCTAGGCTGGCCCGTCGAAGACGCCAGTACCATCTCTAGATGCTTTTTTATCTGTGAGATATGATACATGTATCTCGCTGAAACATGAGATAAATATAATGTGAAGCCATGCCACGTGGCATTTGTACATGTATATTACTTTATGCCCATTTGTCATTAATTTTAGAATTATTGTTTTAAGAAAGATCTAATAATGTAATAAACAATTTCAGTAGAAAGCAGCTCCAACGAAATTCAATCGTACTTTCATGTATAACACAGGGACAGATTAAACAGTAAATACACAACTGTTACGCAAGTGAGCAAGCTCGCTCCGCCGATGCTATAATATACAGTCATGCCTAGCGTAACCGGCCTCCCGCACACAAATGAATACATTTAAGCATTCTAAAATACTTTGCGCTTTTTACGACATTTAACTAATGTTTCTGTATGCAGAAGATTATCTGCATCATCTATCACTATGTTGACCTTGGTATTGTACTTAAACTGCACCTCGGTGCGCTTGCTCTTAAATTGCTTTAGCCTTTACTTCCTAAAACAGCAAGCCAGATATTTTATTAAACTGAAGAATTATAAGTCACTTATCTTTAGAAACAAAGTTTCAATAGCATTCAACATGTCCGTCCTGTGCTCTGTCAAAAACGTCCGCCCCCTCTCGTCAATCAAATTTCAAACTTGAGCTGACTTCATTTCAATTTCTCGATGTAGCCCAGAGAAGATACTCGCTAGAACTGACAACTCAATACACGACAATAATCCCCAGTCACGTGACTGACAAAATCCCGCTTTTGCACAGTAGAACAACGATAGGACAATTAGCGTTCCACTATACGATGTACCGTGGAGCGCTTATAATTCAACCCATTCCCCCATAAATACTGATGTTTGTTAACCCATTACCCCATAAATGTGCATTTTAGGCCTTTAATCTATTCCTCCACTTAAGAAAATAATTCCACTTTATACAGTCATGAAAATGTAAGATAAGAAATAAGTTTCTATATCCTAGTAGATGGTAGCTTAAAGCAGTTTGAAAGTAAAGCAGAGTGTGCATTAAAACGCATTCTGCTTTACTTTCAATCTGCTTTAGGTTGCCACCTATTTTCAAAACTAGAAACAGGCTATGGAGTAATGGGTAAAATGAAATTGCCTATTTGGAAAGAGCCTAATGAGAGGAAGTGCCATTTGCATAGGCCATAACTCTGACATCATTGTTTTTAGAGTTATTTCCCTTTGTGATATTTTCTTGTCCAGAAGACATCTCCAGTTCTACTGATGCTATTGTAATGAAATTTTATGTATGGAAAGAAACTGATGAGAGAAAATGCCATGCACAAGGGCAGCAATATTTTGTTTTTCCTCTTTGTCATATTTTATTGTCAGGAAAATAACTCCAGTTCTGCTGACGCTAGTGAAATAATTATCATTTACCGGTAATGGAAATAGCTTGATAAGAGGATGTGTCATGGATAAGGGTCATACGCTTGGCAACAAAATTCCCTTTTGTCATGTTTTCTTGTCCGGAAGATAACTCCATTTATAGTTATATTAAAATGTTGTCTTGCCCAGTCAACTTCGGTACAAACGGAGGTTAACAAATCACGGACCTTCACGGAAATAATGGAGAAATAAAGGATTGGGTAGCTGATGGACACAGTTTCTCGTGCGAAGGAACACGAAAACTTCGAGGTACCCTAAAACCATTGTACGGAAAACCATGTTGAAATCACGGAAATCCTTGTATAACTCACGGAAGTCCTTGATTCAATCACGGACATGGTTGTCTAAATCACGGAAATCCTGGTATGAATCAGGGAAATCCTTGATTAAATCACGGAAATGTTTATCTAAATCACGGAAATCCTTGTATGAATCACGGAAATCACGGAAATCCTTGATTAAATCACGGAAATGGTTTATCTAAATCACGGACATCTTTGAAATGGTTGGTTTAAATCACGGACTTTCACGGAAAATCATGGAAATCAGGGATTATTTTCAGAAATGTCACTATAGAAATTATTTCAGCTACAGATGTTTTTCATTAAAATATCAATCGAAAGTACATATTACTTGTAATGTTGATGAAATATATTCAAAATATATATAAACTGTATAAAAATATATGTATCCGTGATTTCCGTGAAATCCGTAATTTGTCAACGGTGGGTAAAAACTACAATGTCCTCAGGTGAGAAAATTCAAGGCCATGTCCCTCTTGTTTGGTACATGCCATAACATAAATACGGTTTGATATAAGTTTATCATCAAATAACATTACACAAAGCCGTTTTTAATTATAGTTATTTGTGTTTTGTCGATGGCCTGCATTGGGCGCTCTACCATTATTTATATCAGTCGGCAATCTTTAGCCGGTCGGTTCACTGCTGATTGATAGGAGTAATGTGATCGCCGTTTTGGGGACTGTCTTTTATATGTTCATTCATGTTTTATTTCAGATCTAATTGTAGTTATTTTCTCTTTTCTCGATTTGTAGTT
Source organism: Gari tellinella (assembly GCA_922989275.2). NCBI lineage: Eukaryota > Metazoa > Mollusca > Bivalvia > Cardiida > Psammobiidae > Gari > Gari tellinella. The sequence continues at coordinate 5,896,572 of OV277870.1, read as the reverse complement.
ACATTTATGTTATTTCATGTAAAGCGCTTTTGAACGTACAACCCCTGTGTGAAAAGAGCGCTATATAAATCTGGTATAATAATAATAAGAAGAAAAACAAGATTAACTGAAATTTGAGGGATAGTGGCTTTTATACCCCCTCAAATTACACGGTCCTTTGGAATCATTGATTTCAGCGCATTTACAGTTGAAAGTTGATTTCCGCTTAAGCTGGTGCTAGGGGGCGTGAACACTGTTGCATATTTCAGTATTGTTCATGAACAAACTCAATTAAACCGAGTCTGCAATTTTCAGCGTTTGCTTTGTTTTCTGTGCTTTCAAAGGATCTCCCCTTATTCAGATTTACAAAATCGCATTTTTTTTTCAACATTTAGAATTCTGATGGTTATCAAACTTTTCCAGTGTGTAACTAATAGTTTATATGGGCCATTTTAAAAATATGTACATAATTCAGTGATACCTATTTTCACAAACCTGTATGTCCATTTCCCAAAGATTTATGTTTTCATCTTATCAGTGTTAGCTTATCCAGTAAAACCAGCAAATGGTACATGTTATACACACCTTAATGTAAATGGATATAACATTGAAATAGCTAAAAAAACTATATTATGTTGTGACTTGGCCATATGTTTATGTTGTGCCAGAAAATAAAGTCAGTTCTATGCAGTTTAAATACTGCTAAATGCACCAATATGATGTTTCCTGTTATGCGTTTATGCTAAAATCATTATTTGAGCTTCATCTGCGATAAAAGTACTGAAATGAAACTTTCGAAATATGTAACTCAGCGCCGTGTCCATGGTGTTACCATATGATCTATAGGAGGTGTAATAATTATGATTATGTCAAAAATATGTTTTAGCAGTCTCTCCTTATGACACTACTTCTAGTGATGTCAAAATAATGGTGACCATGAGGCGGAGTTTTAAATTTTGGAAAATATGTATAAAAATGTATGTATGAAAAAGATAATTTATTTTTTCCATGTCTATGTTGTTACTGTATTTTCGAAGATGTTTTGGCGACTTATGGCTGTTGTAAATGCAATAACTGTAAAATCACAGTGTCCTGTTGTTTTCTTCAAATACATGTGCTGCTAGGGATCAATAATTTTATGAAATAATTCTAATTTAAATGGAATATATCCTTTGTATTACTGTCCTTTGTGTAACCGCTCAAAACGTAACAGCATGAACATGCTTTGTCCCTGCATGGGCATCTAAAGATGTTTTATTGATTTATTCTTCGGAAACACATGAAGAATTTTAAACTTGGATTTGATAAGTAGAAATCTTAAATTTGTTTCACTATACATGTATTAAGATTAACAAAAAGTGTAGTGCTATTCTTCGTGGCAGTGACACGCAAAATGGTAACACAAATGACATGATCTGATGACACACATATTTGTAACACAAACGACATGATCTGGTAACACAAGAGACAAACTTACACAAAAAGTATATTCATATACACAAATATATGCTTTAGTTATTGATCCAAATAGGGGAAATATAAATTAGCGCTCTATGTATTTAAATACGCATAAGTTGAATGCTGGAAAATATATGAATTCCTTGTGTGTAAGAATATGCAATTCTGTTTAACACAAATGGCTATATTGCAGTTATGCAATGGACAATCAATTGATATAGTATCTCGAATGACATTAAACCTTATAGCATTGCCTTTAGTATGACAACACGATTCACAGATATAACCTAAGATAAGATAAGATCAATTTTATTTCAAGTCGGCAAGACAAACAAAAGACAACATAAGCCATAAAGACTTTTGAACCGACTATATACTTCATTGTTAATAGTGCATTGTATTAAATGTGACTTCGCTATATTATTCAATCATTTCATTTCATAGAACAGTAACACAAATGACACGTGGTTACACATAGGACAGCCACATTGTCTACAATTAACAAGTTCCTCCGTGGATTAACTGTAGTATAATGATGAGTAAAATAGAGCTGTTATGTTTTATAATAGTTAACTGTGTAATTTTGACAAAAGTATGTCTCAAGAAATTGTTTCCTCAGTTTTGCCTTATAATGCCCATGTAGTTATATATTAGGTCATTTGTGTTACTTACAAAGAAACCGTACCATAATATCCGAGGGACTCGCCATAGTTATGTGCACATTTAATCTTGTGACTGAACAATTATGTCTATAATTGATACCTCAGTAGTCATTCAGCTTAGTTAATTTATATAAAAAAGTTTAAAAAACAAAACGGTTTTGGTCTGAATAAATACGAAAGACTCAAGCAGGAAACGCAACACAAACAATACACCCACCTCTAAAGCAGAACACACACACAATCATACCATAACACACACACACACACACACGCACAATCCCATTCTTTCATCTACACACTAAATAGAAAACAACACGCAAGACAAACATAAAGCAAAGTGAACATAGGAGCCCGCCTTGGTACGGTCAGTAGCAATCAATAATTAATAATAAATTAAAGTCCGTTTTGTTCCTTTGCTGTCCATTGTGTTACATTGATGATGTCCATGGTGTTACCACAACATATTGAACTGCATTTCTTTGGTGTATGGTAACTTATTTGCAAGATTGTAATTACAGCTTTCCTTATACTTCATTGTATCTGGAACGGGAAATACTAACTTGAATCACAGAATTATACACTGATTATAATTATGAGGCAGGTATTGCAACCGGACCCGAGAAGATCGACAGAGCTGGTGATAGAGGCCCCCCAAGGCCTTCTACCAGAAGAAGTTCTAAGGTATTTTAAGGTATAATCTCGCAAAATTCAACCGCCGCGAGAGCTCTGATGCTCGCCTATTCAACTTCGCTTAGTTGCTATTCCGTTTTGTATAATTCCGTGCTTGAATGTTTGATATTAAAATTATTAATGAAATAAAATATCATAGTTTTGTCTGTACTGCAGTGGTTGATATAACAAAAGTGTACATGCAATAGATTGGGATCGAATAAAGATAAGCAAACTTAATACATGGTGTGGATCATACATACCAGGAACGTAGATTATATCTATATACGTTCCTGTACATGCTGAGACTATATGTAAGGTACAAGGTCTGGTGTATATTAAATTTTATTTTTGTAAAAATTATTTATTTTCATAGGTAACACAATGGATATACAACAAAACATTTATTTAGTAAAACCAAATAGTTTTCTGAGTTATGTATGATGTTGTTTGCAGTTGTTCGTGTATCTTGAAAGCTGAAAAAAGCTTATAAAGGACAGACAATGTTACTATGTAGATCTACTTCTCTATACTTCTACTTCTTTACGAAACACTGTGTACATTTTTAATTTTTGCAAATTCCACCCATGAAATATGTACATTTTTTGGAAATGGCCTATATACCTTATACGTACCAGAATTTTCCACTTCAAATTATTTTTATCCTTATAGTGAAACTCCAAACATTTTTCGGTTCGGCAAATTTAGGTTCGGGTAGTGGCTTTTATACCCCTTCACATAAGATATCTATGGTCACACCGGCTTTTTTTCTACATCCGGGGAAGAATTGAGTGCATTGTGGGTTATCAGCAAGGTGCCCGTCCCCGCCTCGGAGGTATTTTTACCCTCGAAAAAGGCGATCCGACCATGGTCTCATACAGGGTCACGTGATACACAAAAACAGGGGAGACAATTCAATTTACACTGAAATGGAGTAGACATTCGCCATGCATTCGACGTTCAGAAGATCGAGATATCGCTACATATTAATTATTTGAGCTTATGCAAAAAATTACTGATCTTGATGTGTTGTCGAACCCGTTCTTTATTAAAGGTAAGCCATCGTTAACTGGGATAACACAGTAGAATCATGAATATGTACAGTAGAAATACTGAGTTTTCGCCACAAAACAAGGTCGTACCCAGGTGTAGCTCTGGACATTTTTTTGTTGTCTTTTTGAAATTGGGAATATTTTTTTACCATTTCCCCATGGGAATGGGTCCGTTTACCTGACCCGTGGATATACCAGAATAAGGTCTGCCTAGGTGACTGAAAGCATGTGATCTCTTTATACAATTACTTATGAGACCCACATGGGCCAGTCACACTGGCCCCTGTGATGAGACCCAGAGTATAGCCTAGGTGACTGAATGTGTATGGTCTCTGTAAACAGTGACTTTTGGTGAGATAAGAGTGTAGCGTAGGTGACTGAATGTGTGTGGTCTCTTTATACAGTGACTTATGATGAGACCAGAGTGTAGCCTAGGTGACTGAATGTGTGTGGTCTCTTTATACAGTGACTTATGATGAGACCAGAGTGTAGCTTGAGGTGACTGAATGCATGTGGTCTCTTTATAAAGTGAATTATGATGAGACCAGAGTGTAGCCTTGGTTACTGAATGTGTGTGGTCTCTTCATACAGTGACCTATGATGAGACCAGAGTGTAGCCTAGGTGACTGAATGCGTGTAGTCTCTTTATACAGTGACTTATGATGATACCAGAGTGTAGCTTGAGGTGACTGAATGCATGTGGTCTCTTTATAAAGTGACTTATGATGAGACCAGAGTGTAGCCAAGGTGACTGAATGTGTAAGGTCTCTGTAAACAGTGACTTATTATGAGACCAGAGTGTAGCCTAGGTGACTGAATGTGTGTGGTCTCTTTATACAGTGACCTATGATGAGACCAAAGTGTAGCCTAGGTGACTGAATGCGTGTGGTCTCTTTATACAGTGACTTATGATTAGACCAGAGTGTAACCTAGGTTACTGAATGTGTGTGGTCTCTTTATACAGTGACTAATGGTGAGACAAAAGTGTAGCCTAGGTGACTGAATGCATGTGGTCTCTTTATACAGTGACTAATGATGAGACCAGAGTGTAGCCTAGGTGTTTGAATATGTGTGGTCTCTTTATAAAGTGACTTATGATGAGACCAGAGTGTAGCCTAGGTGACTGAATGCATTTGGTCTCTTTATACAGTGACTTATGGTGAGACAAAAGTGTAGCCTAGGTGACTGAATGCATGTGGTCTCTTTATACAGTGACTAATGATGAGACCAGAGTGTAGCCTAGGTGACTGAATATGTGTGGTCTCTTTATAAAGTGACTTATGATGAGACCAGAGTGTAGCCTAGGTGACTGAATGCATTTGGTCTCTTTATACAGTGACTTATGGTGAGACAAAAGTGTAGCCTTGATGACTGAATGCGTGTGGTCTCTTTATACAATGACTTATGATGAGACCAGAGTGTAGCCTAGGTGACTGAATGTGTGTGGTCTCTTTATACAATGACTTATGATGCGACCAGAGTGTAGCCTATGTGACTGAATACATGTGGTCTCTTAATACAGTGATTTATGATGCGACAAGAGTGTAGCCTTGGTGACTAAATGATTATGGTCTCTTAATACAGTTACTTATGTTGAGACCAGAGTGTAGCCAAGGTGACTGGCCTCTTCTGGTCTCTTTTTTACAGCGACTTATGATGAGACCAGAGTGTAGCCTAGGTGACTGAATGTGTGTAGTCTCTTCATACAGTGACTTATGATGAGACCAGAGTGAAGCCTATAGGAGACTGAATGTGTGTGGTCTCTTTATACAGTGACTTATGATGAGCCCAGAGTGAAGCCTAGGTGACTGAATGTGTGTGGTCTCTTTATACAGTGACTTATGATGAGACCAGAGTGTAGCCTATGTGACTGAATGTATGAGGTCTCTTTATACACTAACTTATGATGAGACCAGAGTGTAGCGTATGTGACTGAATACATGTGGTCTCTTAATACAGTGACTTATGATGCGACAAGAGTGTAGCCTTGGTGACTAAATGATCGTGGTCTCTTTATACAGTGACTTATGATGAGACCAGAGTGTAGCCAAGGTGACTGGCCTCTTCTGGTCCCTTTATACTGTGATTTATGATGAGACCAGAGTGTAGCCTAGGTTACTGAATGTGTGTGGTCTCTTCATACAATGACTTATGATGAGACCAGAGTGTAACCTAGGTTACTGAATGTGTGTGGTCTCTTTATACAGTGACTTAGGATGAGACCAGAGTGTAGCCTATGTGACTGAATGTATGTGGTCTCTTTATACACTGACTTATGATGAGACCAGAGTGTAGCGTATGTGACTGAATACATGTGGTCTCTTAATACAGTGACTTATGATGCGACAAGAGTGTAGCCTTGGTGACTAAATGATCGTGGTCTCTTTATACAGTGACTTATGATGAGACCAGAGTGTAGCCAAGGTGATTGGCCTCTTCTGGTCCCTTTATACTGTGATTTATGATGAGACCAGAGTGTAGCCTAGGTTACTGAATGTGTGTGGTCTCTTCATACAATGACTTATGATGAGACCAGAGTGTAACCTAGGTTACTGAATGTGTGTGGACTCTTTATACAGTGACTTATGATGAGACCAGAGTGTAGTCTAGGTGACTGAATGTGTGTGGACTCTTTATACAATGACTTATGATTAGACCAGAGTGTAGTTTAGGTGACTGAATGCATGTGGTCTCTTTATACAGTGACTTATGATGAGACCAGAGTGTAGCTTGAGGTGACTGAATGCATGTGGTTTCTTTATAAAGTGACTTATGATGAGACCAGAGTGTAGCCTTGGTTACTGAATGTGTGTGGTCTCTTCATACAGTGACTTATGATGAGACAAGAGTGTAGCCTAGGTGACTGAATGCGTGTGGTCTCTTTATACAGTGACTTATGATGAGACCAGAGTGTAGCCTAGGTGACTGAATGCGTGTGGTCTCTTTATACAGTGACTTATGATGAGACCAGAGTGTAGCCTAGGTGACTGAATGCGTTTGGTCTCTTTAAACAGTGACTTGTGATGAGACCAGAGTGTAGCTTGAGGTGACTGAATGCATTTTGTCTCTTTATAAAGTGACTTATGATGAGACCAGAGTGTAGCCTTGGTTACTGAATGTGTGTGGTCTCTTCATACAGTGACCTATGATGAGACCAGAGTGTAGCCGATGTGACTGAATGCGTGTAGTCTCTTTATACAGTGACTTATGATGAGACCAGAGTGTAGCTTGAGGTGACTGAATGCATGTGGTCTCTTTATAAAATGACTTATGATGAGACCAGAGTGTATCCAATGTGACTGAATGTGTAAGGTCTCTGTAAACAGTGACTTATGATGAGACCAGAGTGTAGCCTAGGTAACCGAATGTGTGTGGTCTCTTTATACAGTGACCTATGATGAGACCAGAGTGTAGCCTATGTGACTGAATGCGTGTGGTCTCTTTATACAGTGACTTATGATGAGACCAGAGTGTAACCTAGGTTACTGAATGTGTGTGGTCTCTTTATACAGTGACTTATGGTGAGACAAACGTGTAGCCTAGGTGACTTAATGCATGTGGTCTCTTTATACAGTGACTAATGATGAGACCAGAGTGTAGCCTAGGTGACTGAATGTGTGTGGTCTCTTTATAAAGTGACTTATGATGAGACCAGAGTGTAGCCTAGGTGACTGAATGCATTTGGTCTCTTTATACAGTGACTTATGGTGAGACAAAAGTGTGGCCTTGATGACTGAATGCGTGTGGTCTCTTTATACAATGACTTATGATGAGACCAGAGTGTAGCCTAGGTGACTGAATGTGTGTGGTCTCTTTATACACTGACTTATGACGCGACCAGAGTGTAGCCTATGTGACTGAATACATGTGGTCTCTTAATACAGTGAGTTATGATGCGACAAGAGTGTAGCCTTGGTGACTAAATGATTATGGTCTCTTTATACAGTTACTTATGTTGAGACCAGAGTGTAGCCAAGGTGACTGGCCTCTTCTGGTCTCTTTTTTACAGTGACTTATGATGAGACCAGAGTGTAGCCTAGGTTACGGGATGTGTGTAGTCTCTTCATACAGTGACTTACGATGAGACCAGAGTGTAGCCTATAGGTGACTGAATGTGTGTGGTATCTTTATACAGTGACTTATGATGAGCCCAGAGTGAAGCCTAGGTGACTGAATGTATGTGGTCTCTTTATACAGTGACTTATGATGAGACAAATTTGTAGCCTAGGTGACTGATTGAGTGTGGTCTCTTTATACAGTGACTAATGATAAGACCAGAGTGTAGCCAAGGTGACTGAATGCATGTTGTGTCTTTATACAGTGACTTATGGTGAGACAAAAGTGTAGCCTAGGTGACTGAATGCGTGCGGTGTCTTTATAAGGTGACTTATGATGAGACCAGAGTGTAGCCAAGGTGACTGATCTCTTGTGGTCTCTTTATACAGTGACTTATGATGAGACCAGAGTATAGCCTAGGTGACTGAATTAGTTAGGTCTCTTCATACAGTGACTTATGATGAGACCAGAGTGTATACTATAGGTGACTGAATGTGTGTGGTGTCTGCATACAGTGACTTATGATGAGACCAGAGTGTAGCCTAGGTGACTGAATGCATGTGGTATCTTTATACAATGACTTATGATGAGACCAGAGTGTAGCCTAGATGACTGAATGTGTGTGGTCTCTTTATACACTGACTTATGATGAGACTAGAGTGTAGCCTATGTGACTGAATGTGTGTGGTCTCTTAAACAGTAACTTATGATGAGACCAGAGTGTAGCCTAGATGTCTGAATGCATGTGGTATCTTTTTAAAGTGACTTATGATGAGACCAGAGTGTAGCCTAGGTGACTGACTGCTTGTGGTCTCATTATACAGTGACTTATAATGAGACCAGAGTATAGCTTTGGTGACTGAATTTGTGTGGTCTCTTTATACAGTGACTTATCATGAGAACAGAGTGTAGCCTATGTGACTGAATGCATGTGGTCTCTTAATACAGTGACTTATGATGAGACACGAGTGTAGTCTAGATGACTGATTGAGTGTGGTCTCTTTATAAAGTGACTTATGATGAGACAAGAGTCTAATCTAGGTGACTGAATGTTTGTGGTCTCTTTATACAATGACTTATGATGAGACCAGAGTGTAGCCAAGGTGACTGGCCTCTTGTGGTCTCTTTAAACAGTGACTTATGATGAGACCAGAGTGTAGCCTAGGTGACTGAATGCGTGTGGTCTCTTTATACAGTGACTTATGGTGAGACAAAAGAGTAACCTAGCTGACTGAATGCATGTGGTTTCTTTATTAAGTGACTTATGATGAGACCAAAGTGTAGTCTAGGTGACTGCATTTGTGTGGTCTCATCATACACTGACTTATGATTAGACTAGTGTAGCCTAGGTGTCTGAATGCATGTGGTCTCTTTATAAAGTGACTAATGATGAGACCAGAGTGTAGCCTAGGTGACTGACTGCTTCTGGTCTCATTATACAGTGGCTTATAATGAGACCAGAATTAGCCTAGGTGACAGAATGCACATGGTCTCTTTATACAGAGACTTATGATGAGACAAGAGTGTAGCCTAGGTGACTGAATGTGTGTGGTCTCTTTTTAAAGTGACTTACGATGAGCCAAAGATGTAGCCTAGCTGACTGACCTGTTATGGTCTCTTTATACAATGTCTTATGATGAGACCAGAGTGTAGTCTAGGTGACTGAATGTGTGTGGTCTCTTTATACAGTGACTTATAGTGAGACAAAAGTGTAGCCTAGGTGACTGAATGCATGTGGTCTCTTTCTTAAGTGACTTATGATGAGACCAGAGTGTAGCCCAGCTGACTGAATGCATGCGGTCTCTTTATACAGTGACTTTTGATGAGACCAGAGTGTAGCCTAGGTGACTGAATGCTTGTTGTCGCTTTATACAGTGACATATAATGAGACCAGAGTATAACCTAGTTGACTAAATGCGTGTGGTCTCTTTATACAGTGACTTATAATGAGACCAGAGTGTAGCCTAGGTGTCTGAATGCATGTGGTCTCTTTATACAGTGACTTATGATGAGACCAGAGTGTAGCCTAGGTGACTGAATGCTTGGTGTCTCTTTATACAGTGACTTATAATGAGACCAGAGTGTAGCCTAGGTGACTGAATGCTTGTTGTCTCTTTATATAGTGACTTATAATGAGACCAGAGTGTGTCCTAGGTGACTGAATACTTGTTGCCTCTTTATACAGTGACTTTTGATGAGACCAGAGTGTATCCTAGGTGACTGAATGCTTGTTGTCTCTTTATATAGTGACTTTTTATGTGACCAGAGTGTGTCCTAGTTGACTGAATACTTGTTGTCTCTTTATACAGTGACTTTTGATGAGACCAGAGTGTATCCTAGGTGACTGAATGCTTGTTGTCTCTTTAAACAGTGACTTATAATGAGACCAGAGTGTAGCCTAGGTGACTGAATGCTTGTTGTCTCTTTATACAGTGACTTATAATGAGACCAGAGTGTATCCTAGGTGACTGAATGCTTGTTGTCTCTTTATATAGTGACTTATAATGAGACCAGAGTGTGTCCTAGGTGACTGAATACTTGTTGTCTCTTTATACAGTGACTTTTGATGAGACCAGAGTGTATCCTAGGTGACTGAATGCTTGTTGTCTCTTTATACAGTGACTTATAATGAGACCAGAGTGTAGCCTAGGTGACTGAATGCTTGTTGTCTCTTTATACAGTGACTTATAATGAGACCAGAGTGTAGCCTAGGTGACTGAATGCTTGTTGTCTCTTTATACAGTGACTTATAATGAGACCAGAGTGTGTCCTAGGTGACTGAATGCTTGTTGTCTCTTTATACAGTGACTTATAATGAGACCAGAGTGTATCCTAGGTGACTGAATGCTTGTTGTCGCTTTATACAGTGACTTATAATGAGACCATAGTGTATCCTAGGTGACTGAATGCTTGTTGTCTCTTTATACAGTGACTTATGATTAGACCAGAGTATAACCTAGTTGACTAAATGCGTGTGGTCTCTTTACACAGTGACTTATAATGAGACCAGAGTGTATCCTAGGTGACTGAATGCTTGTTGTCTCTTTATACAGTGACTTATAATTAGACCAGAGTATAACCTAGTTGACTAAATGCGTGTGGTCTCTTTATACAGTACCTTATCATGAGACCAGAGTGTAGCCTAGGTGTTTACATGCGTGCGGTCTCTTTATATAGTGAGTCCTATGTGTTCTCAAATTGATTTACAGATATTACATGGTGTTTTCTTTATGTAAATGTTGTTTTCTAATTGTATCAGCTCTACTGTCTACATTGTTAACTCATAAGACGACCATAAAAGAATGTACAAATGTATGTCTGTTTGGCCCTCTCTAATAAAACCAGGTTATTTCTATTATAGGTTCATCAGAAATGAAAATTCTATTTGCGAAGAAGCCAGAGATCCAAAATGTATACAAAGCGTCTGTTTTGGGCTAAGTATGTGGCACTCTAAACCCAGTGGCAGAAGAAGCAGGTACTAACATCTTCTTCCTCTTTTAACTTAATGTTTTATGCAATATAGGTGATAAGCACTCGTAAAGCGCAACTCCTACTACATCCTTCATTGGATTTCACCAAAACTGTACAGGTTGATAGAGTACAATCTACAGATATGCATGAAGAAATGTTATTCCATTCCATTACAGTCGAATACCGTTACCTCGATATTCGATACGTCGATACTCCGCTTACGTCGATATTTTTCACCGGTCCCGGCAAATTCCTTCTTTATCTATATAGTAAATCCCTCATTTGCTCGATATTGTTTCCTCGATATTATCGGTTACGTCGATGTAATTTTTCAGAACCAGAGAATTTTTCTCACCCTTACGTCGATATCTGCTTCACCGTGACCGCATATCGCACATTCGGCAAACATTGGATGGAGGTGCGAAAAATGGCTCTCGGCCACCGTGACTGATTGTAGCACCAAATGAGTGAACATGTCCGAAATTGCACTAATCAGCACGAAAGATAATCCCATCTTAATTGCACTGGATCAATATTATTAATGAATTCCCGAATAACTTTGGTTACGAAGTTTGCGTAAATATTTTCGATGACGATTCTGTCAAACCTGGGACAATTATAGCCGCGCTGTTTAAATCAGACTACAGAATTCTTTGTAGTGCAGACTGAAGGTGCCGTACGGCGAATAAGTGTAGTGAGATCAAACAAAAGTTACATTTCATTTCTGATTTATTTTTTATCTAAGTCAGTTCAAACACGCCGCTTCTGTTTGAAACGCCGAAATAATTCGCCGGCGTTTCGAAGTCGGACACACCCTTTTGAAAATTAAACATGTAAACAACTAACGCTTCCAGAGCGTCACCGGAAGTGTAAACAGTTCACTGTGTTGGTGTGATGAAATGTGTAAACCTAATTTTATGTTATAAAAATTGTGTTAGCACCCATGCGCTGGATGTTTATGCTGATGAAATCAGGTAGATCTACCAAATGTATTAAAATACGAAAATTGTTTACTCGCTCCCGCATATCATATCTAATAGACGCGTAGATTCTCTACTTTTAAAAATACTGACCACTTCATCAATTTGAAAATTATGAGTTAAGATTTTGTCAGATTCTACTTTCCTACACATTTATTTTCAATTACCAATCAACTGTCAATAAACACTAGGATCAAGAATAACGTTAAAACTTCGATATGACGATACTGATCTCAAATGAGAAACTCCCATTAGCTCGAACTTCGGCTACGTCGATATTTTTTCACGGTCCGTTCAACTTCGAGGTAACGGTATTCGACTGTATATCAAAGGGGAGATAATTAAACTTTAATGTTTCTTGCATTATAAGTCAAAAGCTATCGTAAGCACAATTCCTCCTACACCCTTCATTGGATTTCGATAAAACTTCATAGATTGATAATGTAACATCTACAGATATGCATCAAGAAATATTTTTCTTTTCCGATACTTCCAAGTAGTAATGTAACTTAATGTTTCATGCACTTTAGTTCATAATCCTCGTAAGCGCTACACCTCACAATCTGTTCATCAATTTTTAACAAAACTTCACAGGTTGATAGAGTACCATCTACATTGTACAGATGTGCATGAAGAAATATTTTTCCATTCAACCATTTACAAGGGGAGACATTTTTCCAAGGGGAGATAATGCTTGTGCATATGTGCGACATGGGGACAAGTCTAGTTTTTTATGGTACATATCCATTACAATATAAATTGGAACTATTTTCTTCAGGAAAGGAATACATTAAGGACATAAAAAGGAGTATCTATGGAGTAATGGGAGGAAATGTTGAGTGAATTCTTGTCTTGAACCTTGTCCTACTGCTTTCAGGATCGCTATGCCCATAGACCTACACCGCCACTGCCATACAGAGTAGCCAAGCCTTGGACCCATTCATCTACCACAATGTAGAGCTGGACATCTGGGAGGAGGATCAAAGAGGTAACCGACAAAATTATTGTCTATAGTCTTTAAGTAAAGTCTAGTCTTCACCCTTATATACAGAATAGTCAAGGCCCTGGACACATTCATCTATTGCTTTGTAGAGCAGGACATCAAGCTTGCTTAACTTGATTATGAAAATTCTTATGATTTCCAAATTTTCTATTTTTCTAGCATGTTTAGTTGGTTGAAAAAAGCAGAATGCCCCTTAAGGCGCATTCTGCTTTACTTTTAACCTGGTTTAAGCTACCATCTGCTGGAACAAGAGGCCCAGAGGGCCACATTTCGCTCACCTGTGACATTGTACCATAGAAGCCTACTGGGCAAGACAACATTTTGATATAGCTGATAAGCCCGGGGCGGGGCCAAAATTGATCCAGGGGTCATAATTTGATTAATCTTGGTAGAGGACCATAGGGCAAAGCTACATGTCAAATATAAATGATCTGGGCCTTACTGTTTCAGAGAAGAAGATTTTTAAAGGTTTTCCTATATAAGTCTATGTAAAACTGATAAGCCCCGGGGCGGGGCCATTTTTGACCCCAGGGTCATAATTTGAACAACTTGGGTAGAGGACTATAAGGCAAAGCTACATGTCAAATATAAATGATCTAGGCAATACGGTTTCTGAGTAGAAGATTTTTAAAGGTTTTCCTTAAAAAAATGATAAGGGGGGGGGGGGTTTCTAGTTCTAGTTTAGTATACAAATTTGCTTTCTGCTAGCTATGCAAATTAATCAGAATAGGTTGACAATTGTGTTGTCTGTAGCAAACACAAGCTTATTCCAGGTTTCATTCAAAATCATGGCCGGTCTGGGTTTACAGATTTTTCCTATATCCAAGTTCCCCTTTTTAGCTCGCCTGTACGAAGTACATGACGAGCTATTGCAATACCCCCGGTGTAGTCGTCGTCGTCATTGTCGTCGTCGTGAACGGCGTAAACAATTTTAAGAAAATGTCTATAACTTCTATATCCCTTGAGGTATTGATTTCATAGTTGGTATGTGTATGTATATGTCCCTTGAGGTATTGCTTCCATTGTTGGTATGTTTGTGTATATGGACAAGACTTTTCCATGCACAGACAAATTTGGACCCCTGTGACCTTGACCTTGAACTTAGTGCCTGCGTTTAGGTTTCGAAATCTGCGTTTAGGTTTCGAAAAATGCCTTTTACTTCTATGTCCCTTGAGGTATTGCTTTCATAGTTGGTATGTGTGTGTATATGGAGAAGACCTTTCCATGCACAGAAAAAATGGACCCATGTGACCTTGACCTTGAACTTAGGGCCCATGCTTAGGTTTCGAAATCTGTGTTTTGGTTTCTCAAATTTTTTATAGCTCCTATGTCCATTGAGATATTCCTTTCATATTCAGTTTGCATGTGTTTATGGACAAGATCTTTCCTTGCATGCAAAATGTTTGAGCCCTCAGACCATGACCTTGAACTTAGGACACGCATTTAGGTTTCAAAATCTGCGTTTAGGTTTCTCAAAATTTCTTTAACTCATATATCCATTGAGATACATGTATTTCTTTCATATTTGGCATGCATGTGTATATGGACAAGACCTTTCCATGCATGCAAAAAAAACAGCCCAGTGTCCTTGACCTTGAACTAAGGTCGAGAAAGGTTTTAGGTTTCGATATCATCGTTTAGGTTTGAAAAATGCTTATTAATTCCTATGTCCCTTGAGGTGTTATTTTCATATTTGATTTGCCAGTGTTTATGGACAAGACCTGTCCATGCAGGCAAAAAGGTTGACCTCTGTGACCTTGAGTGTGCTTTTAAGTTTCTTAAGCTGCCGGTGGCGAGCTTTGTTGTCTCTCTGACAACTCTTGTTATGCCCTGAATCCATAAACAATAACCTGGGCCAAAGTAGTTCTGATGCATGCCTTTACATAGGACACAATAATTTGTATCACTCACTGTCCCTGACATGATTGTAAAAGGCATTTGATAAGGTATGAACAGAAACTGGAGTTTCTGCATCTGCTTATCCATCATATATTTAGCCCGAAATTCACAAAACTTGCTCAAAATATTCACATGGACAAAATATAGGCAGTATATTGATATGAGTTATGTGAGGTAAAAAAGTAGTTAGTTCATATTGAGAACATACATCAATATTCTCGTGACACATTTGTTTCTTGTGACAAGGCAGAGGCCTCTGTGGCCTAGTGGTATAGTCACTGTGACTTACATCACTAAGCTCCTCAGCACTGTGAGTTCGAATCCCAGTAGGGTCTTTCGCATTTTTCATTTGGGGAAGCCTTCCAGCTGGCTTGCGGAAGGTCGGTGGTTCAACCCAGTTGCCAATTTGTGCCTGAAACAGTGCATAAAGGACTTCTGGGATCTTCCTCCACCTGTAATTGGCTAGACATCGCAATACGACTGAAATACTGTTGAAAGCGACGTAAAATCAAAACAAATCAAATCAAATCTTGTGACAAGGCACTAGTGGGGGTAGTTATTGCCTTAAGAGTTAAGACTAGTTAAATCTGGGAACTTTGTACTCTGGTGAGCGCCTTAGTACCCATTGGGCTCTTGTTTCTCAAATGACATCTCCTCAGAAACTAACAGGCGGTATTAGTGCAGTGGTAACGCACACAATTACGGTACTGGAGGTCGTGAGTCCCATCCCCCGCCAGACCAGATCCCCAATTTTATAACCGAACTTGTCCAACAATGTGAACCCTGATCAGTAGACATGTCTGAAATGAGATGGCTGGAGCAGGTCTACCGTATTTGCAATGGCAGTTATCCCGCCCTATCCTCATTTCTTATTAGAGAAACTCAAGGCCATGGGGGCTACTGTGATATGCTATGAACATCCATATTTATTTTTATCTTCAGGTGTTACTCAGAATCTTTATGAAGAAGGAAGATGAGAGCAGGCTGGTAGCTGAAAAGATCCTCATAGAAATGCAATGATGCCCACCATTATTAGCTCACCTGAGCATGCTCAGGTTAGGATCTTGCAATCCTTGAATGTCTGGCTTTCTTCGTCCATTGCACACCATCAACAAGTGTTTACACTCTAGATGCCATAATTTTATCCAATTTATCAAACTTGCTTAAACTGTATATGACCATGAGGTCTCAGATCAGTTTGAATATGATTGAAATCCGAACAATAGGACAAGAGTTGTCTATCCTTGGTGTGTTTAAAATGCAATATTTGACAGTGACTACAGTTTTCAATGGATTTTGATTATACTTGCATACATTACAATGTACATGTATATAAGTTCATGAAGAAGTGCATTTATTGTTGAAATCAGGTCATTGTATCGAGAGGTATCTGCCCTTGTTGTACTCAGCTATACTAGAATCTATTGTATTCCAATATTGATTGTACACCATATATTCTACAAATTTGAAGGAATTTAGATTGAGCTTGTCTTGAATAAGGTTGAAACTCAAAGAGAAAACTGTCTGGCCCCAATAAATCGGTGAGCAATATCAGGGCCTTCAAGGCTCTCTTGTAATTTCACTTTTACTTTCAACCTATTTTATAAAACAAGAAACTGGCCATGGTGAAAGGAGTAAATATCCTGAAATATGATAATGAATAGATTATAATTAAATAATGAAATATTTCCTATATCCTAGCAGAAGGAAAATTTAAGTGGGCTGAAAGTAAGGCAGAATGCACATGATCGGGCATTTTTGTTTACCTTCAACTGGCTTTAAATGGTAACCGTTTGACGAGGTGGAACACACAACTCCTGTGTGAAAAGAACGCTATATAAATCTGGTGTAATACATGTAGTTATAATAATAAACCTGTGCTCAAACATAGAAACAGGCTATGGAGTAATGGATTAAATATGATTAAACTATGATTATGAATAGATTGTTTCTTAAATAATGTGATACTTTCTAGATCCTAGTAGAAAGCTTAAAGCAGGCTTGAAGTAAAGCAGAATACACATTTAGTCACATTCTGTTTAACTTTCAAATCGCTTTAAGTTGTAATCTGTGTTTAAACCTAAAAGAATATTCTTAAAGTAGGCTTTAAGTAAAGTAGACTCCCTATGATTCATTCTGTTTTACTTTCAACCAGTTTTAAGTTGTAACCTGTGTTAAAACATAGAAACAGACTATTAGTAATGGGTAAGATATGATGTACTATGATTACGAATAAATTTAACAATGAAATTCTTCCTATATCCTAGCAGATGACAGCCTAAAGCAGGCTTAAAGTAAAACAGAATGCACATTAACTTAAGACTTATTCAATTTTACTTTCCTAGAAACAGGATATAGAGTAATTGATTTGATGTGGAGAAAAATTATCATGATTATGAATAGAAATTATGAATAAACAATTGTTTGAAAATGTTGCATTGTTTTTACTACCAATCAGTAAGATATAATGTATAAAGTTGAAATCGATTCAGACATCATGAATTGACAGATTTTTATGCCCGAAGAATCTACGATTCTGGGGCATATAGTTTGTTGTACTGTCTGTTGTTTTTTCGTCTGTCTGTGCCAAAAACATTAACCTTGGCTATAGCTCTTGCATTTTTGTGCCTGGGCCTTTTATACTTGGCATGTGTCTTCCCTGTATCAAGACCTTTCCAACCATACAAACCTTTTTATGCCCCCAGAATCTACTATTCAGGGGCATGTAGTTTTTGTCATGTCTGTCTGTGCCAAAAACCTTAACCTTGTCTTTAACTCTTGCATTTTTGTACCTGGGCCTTTTATACTTGTCCTCCCTGTATTAGGACCTTTCCAACCACACAAATCTTTTTGACCTTGACCTTGACATTTGACCTACTTTGTAAAAATCTTTAAATGGCTATAACATTTGCACCAGTAGGCTTTCATATTTTGTATTTATATATCTTTTGTCAAGACCTTTCCAACCATACCAACATCTTTGACCATGTGACATTGGCCTTTGACCTATTTAATCAAACTTTACCCAAAAACCTTAACCTTGGCAATAACTTTTGCATTTTTGAACCTTGACCTTTTATACTTGGCACGTGTCTTCCTCGTGTCAAGATCTTTCCAACCATGCCGATGTATTTGACCTTGTGACTTTGACCTTTGACCTACTTTTGTAAAAATCTTTAAATTGCTTTTACATTTGCACCAGTAGGCCCAATGCTTTCATATTTTGATTTTTTTTTCTTGTGTCAAGACCTTTCCAACCATACCAACGTAACCATACCAACGTATTTGCACATGTGACCTTGATCTTAAATCTTTATAATCAAACTTTAACCAAAAACCTTAACCTTTGCTATAACTTTTACATTTTTTTTCACCTGGGCCTTTTATTCTTGGCAGGTTTCTTCCTTATGTCAAGACCTTTCCGATCATACCAACTGTGACCTTGACTTTGACATTTGACCTACTTTGGTAAAAATCTTGAAATGGCGATAACATTCGCACCAGTAGTCCAATGGCGATCATATTGTGTATGTATCTTTCTTGTGTCAAGACCTTTCCAACCATACCTATGTTTTTCCCTTGTGACCTTGACCTTTGACCTTCTTTTGTATAAATCTTTATACGCCTATAACATTTGAACCAGTAGGCCTAGAGCTTCCATACTTTGTATGTACATTGTATGTTCCTTGTGTTAAGTCTACTCCAACCATGCCAATGTTTGATTTACCACGCGACCATGTCTTTTGACGTACTTTTGCAAATAAGCATTACATTACAGAATATTACGAAGAAATGCCAAAAAACGGGTTTCATTGAGCCATTACTTCCTTATATGGTCATCGATTTTAAAAGTTTTTATATTTATGAATAGGTCTCAACGAGACGAAGCGATTGATTCCTCACTTGATAGATATCCAAAAAAATGAAGAAAAAAAATCAATCGACCCTTACCCTTACCCATTATTTTTTTTAGAAAATTAAAAATTTAAATTTAAATTATACCTTTTGATGTATTTTGACATGCTGATTATAAATCTGAAGTCAGATTTGCAATAGTATGTATAATAAGCGAGTAACGGCTGTTCAAATGTATACTTTCATTAACACAATATAGGTTAGCCGCACGTACGGACGGACGAACAGCCGTACACTTATATAAATCCACTATTTGATATTTTTTTCATACTGACATAATAGGGTATCCAATCATGCTAAATATACTAGTCTATATTGAACGATTGTTAAGAAATAGGCTTTCGTTGTATTAAAATATGCATAAATAATAATATATATTATAAATACAGACCATCACGGACAGACAGACATTCGCACATTCTAATAAATCCATCTACTTATTGTAATGATTTATATCTTCAAGATAAAACCTTAATTTTAAAAAATATATTCGTTGAAACTTAATTTGTTAAGTATTAAAAGGCTCATAAACAGAAATATAACATTTCTTTATACAATGACGGGTTATATATACATTAATATTACAGAGAAATTTATATTTTGCTATATACCAATAGCTTATGACCCCAGCTTTATAATGGTTCCAAAAGAACTATTTTACTCTAATGCGTTGATGTGTTACATACCTTACAAACCCGGAAAAGGCAACTTTAATGACAAAACTGCATATTTATTGCCTTTTTAATACAATTTCAGCACATATCTCAATGAAATGTAACGATAGAATAACAGTTGAGGTAGGTATGGAAAGCGTATGGTCTAACCTTGACAATGATACCAAAGCTACAATTTTTCTCCTAGTTTCTGAGGAGTTGCAGACATAAATGATGTCGGCTTCAGTCATTTTAATGTTATATATTTCATACATTTTAAGCGCTTTTCATCGCATTACCCCTGTGTGAAAAGAGCGCTATATAAATCTGGTATAAAAAATAATAATACTGACCTCATAGGGTATTCAACCATACTAAATATATTGGTCTGTATTAAATAATAGTTGAGAAATCGGCTGTCGTTGTATTAAAATAAACGTAAACTACTCGTATGACGTACTATAGTCAATACACGGACGGACAGACGTTCGAACACTCTAAAGATAAATCATAGGGTAGAATATATAACGATAAATTATATTTAAAATTAAAACCTTAGCTTTAAAAATGTATCTATTTAATACGATAAAGGCAAACTAACATAAATTAACATAATGTTAAGCATTGTTATGCTACGACAGGCCATGTATCAATTAATATCAAAGATAGAGTTATAATTTGGTAATACCACCGTATATATAAATAGCTATATTTTATAATGGTCTACGCTTGAAATTGAAACCACAATATGTAATGTAAGACCGTTCGTCCGTATGTTGCAGACGTGCAGGTCTCTAGAGATATAGCTTCAGTCAAGAATAATAGTACAATTTATACTATTCGCTCAACTCTTTACTCATTAAGTTTTCCGAGCGGAGCTTGCGCACTATATCATTCAGCTACGGAAACACTTCATCTTCAAGAATCTAAACAAATCGTATGGAAATATGCAACGCCTTAATGTGTAATGACTGAAATACCGAATTTAAAACTAGCTGATGTCATAATTTTCGAATCGTTTACCCCATATTTGTCCAATATCTCCAAAACCACACGTTCGATTTTCTTGAAAGTAATGTTATGTTATCTAGACTGTCTAATTATTTCGAATTAAAATAACAGCAACCAACCATGTCTAAAGTTAGGTTTTTGGTGACGATTAAAGCTCTGGGCCACTCGGTGTCTCAAAGAAATGATATTTTTTCGCCTACAATAATTCGATAACTTCCTTAAATTGCAAAATTTCCTGGAAAAAAACTTTGTCACCATGTAGATCTCAGCCGTTGGCAACTTTAGATACCAAACTTGCTTAGGTGCAATACATTTGAAAATTGTCACCAACGTTATACCAATTTAGCGGAGTTTAGTAGGGCAAAATCCATGTATACCCGACATGCACCTGTAATGTCAAAATTTGAAGGTCGTCACAGATATCCCAAAGTTGTTGTATATGTCTTAGGTTGTCTTTGTGGTGATTAGTTTGCCAAACATAATGACGATTGGTGTGACGTTATTGCCTAAGGTGCTATATTTCAAACCCATGGTCTCATATGACTATTTTTACAAAGAGACCATTAGCGTTCTAATATCCATAGACACATATTAAGAGACCGTGGCTGATCTAAAAGCTTAAACTGTTTATTAGAGACTATTGCAGACTAACACCTGCAAGTTTTTAAGGTGAATATGCTATCTTATAAGGCCATGGTCTCATATGACTGTTTTTACAAAGAGACCATCGACGCTCTAATATCCACAATGCCACATGGGTTCATATTGTTGCCTTTTAAAGGGACGACAGCTGTTCTATTATCTTAAGCTGGTTATTAGAAACTAATGCAGACCAAAGCCTACAAATGTTTAAGATAAATATGCTCTCTAACAAGGCCGTGGTCTCATAAGACGATCTTTTTACAAGAGACCATCTGTGCCCTAATATCCACAACACCACATACTGATATACCAATTTATATTTTACAAAAGGGATCAATGGTGTTTACACACTACAACAGTTGATTAGACACTAATGCAGACAAAAGTTTACACATTTTTAATATGAATATGTTGACTTACAAGGTCATGGTCTCATAGGATGATTTTTACAAAGAGACCATCTGCGCTCTAATATCCAGAAAGCAACGTGACTTTCATATAATTATATATTATATATATATGGGTGGGGGAGTGGGGGCTAGAGGGACACATAGCATGCAACAAGCACCTGTGATTTGATTCCCCAAAAGTATACTCTGTCTTTGTTTAAGTTTGTTTCTAGTTTAATGTCCCTTTAAAGGGACTCACAACCGGATGGTGTACTTGTCAAAATACATTGTATAATAAAATACATACTCAAATAAGAGCAAATGTGTGGCATTATTTGGCTTCTGACATTAAAAAAATATAATCAGTCCAAAATAAGTCTCAAGAACCGTCACCGAATCTTAGTTTTTTCACGGGTTCGAATCCCATCAGAGCTTTTTTTTTTTTTTTGAAATGCATTTTTTAACAGAATTTCTTATCCTAAACTAAATCTTACCCATTTATATAAACATTTGACATAGATTTACAAATTACGTTTTTAATACAAAATCAGGTTGCCAGGTTGCGAGCCTCTTTAACAGTATCTGTCATATCCAATGCCTGGATAATTACTCCTGAAAGAAGACCCTTGAAACCAGTCTGTACTGTTATGGCACAGACAGACACTGACCACCCATCACTGCAAGCCACTCAGAAGGAGTCTTTACATGAATGAACGATCTTGTCTCAGAGTATACTCTAAAAATTATTTTTAACTTTAACTGATTTTTTTTAAATGTTTCGAAGTTGCAAAGCACCTAATGTACGCAAGAGAACTTACCTGAATGATTATCCCAGTGAGGCCATCCACATAGATTCAATTGAAGACTGTCTCTTGGAAGAAGAGAGGATCTAGGTTCAGGAAGAACTCTTGCAGTTTACAAGGATTGTCATATATCACACGCTTTGAAACTGCAACATAAAAAAGCAAATTCATTTTTAAGAAAACAGTCATTGATAAACTTATCTGCTAATAAGTTGCGTTTTCTAAACAAAAACTTGTCTATTGCCAGACACCAGAAATTTCAGGCAAACTGATCTGGTAATAAGATACACTTGCTTAAACAATTATTAAAATTAAGGGTAGTTGTTGTTTTGATTCACATCATAGTTCTTTCAACACCATTGACCTGTTTGATATAAACTAATTACGTTTGCAAGCAGTGTAGACCCAGATCAGAGGGCTCCTATAGCAGCCCTCTGATCAGGGTCTACACTTTTTGCTAATTCAGAGCAGTATTTATCAACTACAAAGAATTCCAAGAAGACTGGTTCATGTTATGGTAACAAAATGATCTACAACGAAACCTAATAACCAACAAGAGTAACATAGTGTTGAAAGAGTTAAAGAGTGCAAGTGAAACATATTGACCAAACATAGCTGAAACATGTTGACCAAATATTACCATCATAATCCACTTTATAAAGAGGCCACATGCATTCAGTCACCTAGGCTACACTCTGGTCTCATCACAATTCACTTTATAAAGAGACCACACACATTCAGCCACCTACGCTACACTCTGGTGTCATCATAATTCACTGTAAAAAGAGACCACACGCATTCAGTCACCTAGGCTACACTATGGTCTCATCATAAGTCATTGTATAAAGAGACCACATGCATTCAGTCACCTAGGCTACTTTCTGGTCTCATCATAAGTCACTGTATAAAGAGACCACACTAATTCAGTCACCTAGGCTACACTCTGGTCTCATTATAAGTCTTTGTATAAAGAGACTAAACACATTCAGTCACCTCAAGCTACACTCTGGTCTCATCATAAGTCACTGTATAAAGAGACCACATGCATTCAGTCACCTAGGCTACACTCTGGTCTCATCATAAGTCACTGTATGAAGAGACCACACACATTCAGTCACCTATAGGCTACACTCTGGTCTCATCATAAGTCACTGTATGAAGAGACCTAACTAATTCTGTCACCTAGGCTACACTCTGGTCTCATTATAAGTCATTGTATAAAGAGACCAAACGCATTCAGTCACCTAGGCTTCACTATGGTCTCATCATAAATACTGTATAAAGAGACCACACGCATTCAGTCACCTAGGCTACACTCTGGTCTCATCATAAGTCACTGTATAAAGAGACCACACACAATCAATTACCTAGGCTACACTCTGGTCTCATCATAAGTCACCGTAAGAGATCACACACATTCAGTCACCTAGGCTACACTCTGGTCTCATCATAAGTCAGTGTATAAAGAGACCACACACATTCAGTCACCTACGCTACACTCTGGTCTCATCATAAGTCACTTTATAAAGAGACCACATGCATTCAGTTACCTAGGCTACACTCTGGTCTCATCATAAGTTACTGTATAAAGAGACCACACACATTCAGTCACATAGGCTACACTCTGGTCTCATCATAAGTCACTGTATAAAGAGACCACACACAATCAGTCACCTAGGCTACAATCTGGTCTCATCATAAGTCAGTTTAAAGAGACCACACAAATTCAGTCACCTAGGCTACACTCTGGTGTCATCATAAGTCACTGTATAAAGAGAACACAAATTTTCAGTCACCTAGGCTACACTCTGGTCTCATCATTAGTCACTTTATAAAGAGACCACATGCATTCATTCACCTAGGCTACACTCTGGTCTCATCATAAGTCACTGTATAAAGAGACCACATGCATTCAGTCACCTAGGCTACACTCTAGTCTCATCATAAGTCAGTGTATAAAGAGACCAAACACATTCAGTCACCTAGGCTACACTCTGGTCTCATCATAAGTCACTTTATAAAGAGACCACATGCATTCAGTCACCTAGGCTACACTCTGGTCTCATCATTAGTCACTGTATAAAGAGACCACACGCATTCACTCAAAGAGACCACACGCATTCACTCACCTAGGCTTCTCTCTGGTGTCATCATAAGTCACTGTATAAAGAGATCACACACATTCAGTCACCTAGGCTACACTATGGTCTCATCATAAGACATTGTATAAAGAGACCACATGCATTCAGTCACCTAGGCTACACTCTGGTCTCATCATAAGTCACTGTATAAGAGACCACACACATTCAGTCACCTAGGCTACACTCTGGTCTCATCACAATTCACTGTATCAAGAGACCACACACATTCAGTCACATAGGCTACACTCTGGTCTCATCATAAGTCACTGTATAAAGAGACCACACCATTTCAATCACATAGGCTACACTCTGGTCTCATCATTAGTCACTTTATAAAGAGACCACATGCATTCATTCACCTAGGCTACACTCTGGTCTCATCATAAGTCACTGTATAAAGAGACCACATGCATTCAGTCACCTAGGCTACACTCTAGTCTCATCATAAGTCAGTGTATAAAGAGACCAAACACATTCAGTCACCTAGGCTACACTCTGGTCTCATCATAAGTCACTTTATAAAGAGACCACATGCATTCAGTCACCTAGGCTACACTCTGGTCTCATCATTAGTCACTGTATAAAGAGACCACACGCATTCACTCAAAGAGACCACACGCATTCACTCACCTAGGCTTCTCTCTGGTGTCATCATAAGTCACTGTATAAAGAGATCACACACATTCAGTCACCTAGGCTACACTATGGTCTCATCATAAGACATTGTATAAAGAGACCACATGCATTCAGTCACCTAGGCTACACTCTGGTCTCATCATAAGTCACTGTATAAGAGACCACACACATTCAGTCACCTAGGCTACACTCTGGTCTCATCACAATTCACTGTATCAAGAGACCACACACATTCAGTCACATAGGCTACACTCTGGTCTCATCATAAGTCACTGTATAAAGAGACCACACCATTTCAATCACATAGGCTACTTTCTGGTCTCATCATAAGTCACTGTATAAAGAGACCACACTAATTCAGTCACCTAGGCTACACTCTGGTCTCATTATAAGTCTTTGTATAAAGAGACTAAACACATTCAGTCACCTCAAGCTACACTCTGGTCTCATCATAAGTCACTGTATAAAGAGACCACATGCATTCAGTCACCTAGGCTACACTCTGGTCTCATCATAAGTCACTGTATGAAGAGACCACACACATTCAGTCACCTATAGGATACACTCTGGTCTCATCATAAGTCACTGTATGAAGAGACCTAACTAATTCAGTCACATAGGCTACACTCTGGTCTCATTATAAGTCATTGTATAAAGAGACCAAACGCATTCAGTCACCTAGGCTACACTATGGTCTCATCATAAATACTGTATAAAGAGACCACACGCATTCAGTAACCTAGGCTACACTCTGGTCGCATCATAAGTCACTGTGTAAAGAGACCACACACAATCAATTACCTAGGCTACACTCTGGTCTCATCATAAGTCACCGTAAGAGATCACACACATTCAGTCACCTAGGCTACACTCTGGTCTCATCATAAGTCACTGTATAAAGAGACCACACACATTCAGTCACCTAGGCTACACTGGTCTCATCATAAGTCACTGTATAAAGAGACCACACATATTTAGTCACCTAGGCTACACTCTGGTCTCACCATAAGTCACTGTATAAAGAGACAAAACGCATTCAGTTACCTAGGCTACACTCTTGTGACGTCTTGTCCCATCATAAGTCACTGTAAAAAGAGTCCACACGCATTCAGTTACCTAGGCTACACTCTGGTCTCATCATAAGTCACTGTTTAAAGAGACCACACGTATTTAGTCACCTAGGCTGCACTCTGGTCTCATTAAGTCACTGTATAAAGAGACCAAACGCATTCAGTCACCTAGGCTACACTCTTGTCTCAACATAAGTCACTGTTTAAAGAGACCACATGCATTCAGTTACCTAGGCTACACTCTGGTCTCATCATTATAAGTCACTGTTTAAAGAGACCACACACATAGTTAGTCACCTAAGCTACACTCATGTATCATTGTATACCACCGATGTATCATTGTATACCACCGCATATCAGAATTTTCCTTCTTCTCCTAAAAATCAAACTGACTAGAGTAGAGTTACACCTGGGTACGACCTAGTTTGCGCGAAACCTCAGTATTTCTACTGTACATATTCATGATTCTACTGTGTTATCCTTTTTTAAACGATGGCTTACCTTTAATATAGAACGGGTTCGACAACACAGTAAGATTAGTAAATTAGAACTCTGCATTTGCATAAGCTTAAAATCAAATAACTGTACGTCGAAGAGTCTGCTCCATATCATTCTTCAACAGAAATTGAATGATCTCCCCTGTTTTTGTGTATCACGTGACCCTGTATGAGACCATGGTACGGATCTCCATTTTCGAGAGTAAATATACCTCCGCCTCGAGGTGAAACAAGTAGTCAATTTATTATAAAATTTGTTTACAATTGATTACAGTACGGTTTTATCATGTAGATAGTTTAAACATGTGTTGTGAACATTCATTTATAGCTAGATGACGAAATAGGCATTGTCCCTTACCAGGACAAGAGTCTCGCAGACACGGGGTTCATCTTCCAAGGTACGCATAAAGGCGGAAGTGAAAATAAACTAGACAGACGACATCTTCGTAGTTGGCTGTTGTTTTTTTTTAGCTCACCAGAGCACAAAGTGCTCACGGTGAACTTCAACTTCAATGATATTACTCCACAAAATCTTCTTAGACATGGCGTGGAGGTGCAGGGGTGACTGAACAGTGAACAGTGAGTGGGCGTGACTGTACAATAAGTCACAGGCACTCGATGACAGGATCGATATAAATTCCCGTGTCCCTTCTCTTATATATAAATAATACAAGGTTCCCCCTTCGCCATTTTGTTAAAGAACAGAAGTGCTGATATTGTATCCTTGACCCGGCTAGCGCGCGGTTTTGTACGGAAATCTCAGGAACCAAACGGAGAATGAACGGAGAGTAACAATACGCTGGTTCCCGAAAGGTCCGTACAAAACCGCGAGCTAGCCGGGTCAGGTAAACTAGAGCAATGTCGGGTAATTTCGACACCTTAAGCTTTAACATTTTGTAAAAAAATAAATGTCGAAGTTAGCCGTGCTGGTGTTTCCAAATGACGTGTAAGGATGAGTTCCAAACATTTCCGAGTGATCTGAACGTATAAAACTCTGACCGTTACCTGGTAATGGGTAGTGATTGTACAGTACTGCTGGGCGGGTAATTTCGACACAGTTCGGCCAATTTCGACACTTTGATAAGTTGCTTGTCGAGACGGGATTTATGCTACAAATTTAGACCTCCTTGTTGATATTTTATATAACACTACGGTGACATTCAGCATCTGGTTAACACAGTCTGAGTGTTAGTTTAGTGTTTTAGCCAGACTCTCAAAAAGGGCAGGGTGCACCAAAAAGGGGCAGGGGGGCACCAAAAAAGGGCAGGGTGCAAACAAAGTGCGGACCCGCAACTTCGGCGACGATTGTTAACATTTCTAGGTGTATTTTCATCATATTTGAAGTCTTTTAGGTCCATAAGCACTTTTAATGTATTCAGCATATAAGTCTGTAAAGAAAAAGGTTTTCTAATACATGTGGCAATGGAACATAGGGGAGGGTGTGGGAGGAGCGGAATTTTTGTGGACTTTTAATGATGAAATAGTGCAATTTTGCGATACAGAGATATATAATAAACATGTATGCACATGTAGTGCATTTTAGCTATACATGTACATTATACAGATGCATACAAGTATTATGGAAAATGGATGAAATCAGCCAATGTTTGCAAATAGAATATTAAAAAAACAGATCAAGATTTTTTTTCTTTAAATCACTCATTATTAATATTTAAAGTTACACAACTAAATTTTACTCCAGCACCTGATGATTTCCCAATACAGCTGTTGATTGAGGCTGGCATTAACTAGTATTCCATTCTTTTGCAACAGGGGTGTAAAAGCTCCAAAACGATAAATACTAAAACATATCAATTCTCTTACTTAATTCTTTAAAAAAATAAAAAGCAAGAAACTAGGTTATGGAGTGTCTTTATCTTTATGCAAATAGTATTGACCCAGATCAGAGTGCCCTGGGTAAGTATTTTCCCTGTTTGTCTGATTTAAAATTATTTTGAGATTTTTTTAATATCGCACACAGTTAAACATGCACACAAAAAATACTATAAAGTAAAATAATTATTGGCATTGGATTGTTGCTGTATCCAGGCACGGAGAAGACACAGATCTGTAATTTCTACATGGTCCAGGCAGGTGGGTGTCTAAAGGATTTTCCTATTAAAATTCAGCCTTCCCTAAGCAACCACCTGTCATAAAACAAAATACAAACTTGGGGAAGGGTTAATTAGACTGCATCACCGGAAAAATTAAACAGGCTCTACTTAGATAGGTGTTGTCACGCTGATGTTCTGTTTCAAATAGATCACTCAATATGAACTTACCAAAATAAAAACAACAGCACAGAACCAATACTTTTAGAAATAGAAATATCACATTCTTCGATTCTCGCTTCTGATCGCAGAAACGGGCGTTATCAAACCAACCAAACCTCTCTCGGTCGTAACTTATTTCCCGAAACTCCCGCGAAATATACACCTGTAAGATGTAATTTGTTAATTTCACGTCAATCATCAATACTGTCTTTCTAAATGGGTGTATATAACGTCTACATTCATTGGATGTTTAAAGAAAAGATGCGGGGAATTACCTTTCTTACAGCCAATAAAACGAGTAAAGACAACTTGTGTTAAAGTTCGAAGCACGGTGCGCGTTTGAATTTTCCATTTCCGAAATGTGGAAGACTGTTCGTTTCTGGTACGTGAATATTAATAAAGATTTGTATGGAAAGTATTTCCTTCTAAGAAATTTAATTTCGGTTTTAGATCTATATTCACCTAAAATGTTCGTTCGTCGAGCATTCTCTATTGGCCCTGCATCGAGCATATTTTTCCAAGACCCGACTCGCGTTTGCGTTTTAATTTGTGATTTTTTTTCAGTCTTCATAATGGATAATAATCATATGAATGTTTAAATTTAGGGAAAAGGGTGTCGTATATTCTGGTATTCAACGATGCCATCATATTAATTTCACACGCGTTTCAATTGAATCCGGCTTCAGTCGTACACTCCCGCTATGCGAGGTACCACACCAGATACATATGTGTATCGGTCGATTACACACTATTATTGTTGATTGTCTATGACACGCGTGTGTCGTATTTCACTGATTGGCAATAATGGGATTAGCGACAGTAAGTGGTATCGCTCCGGGCAGCGGGGCGGTATATATCAAATGGATAGGGGCACAGAATTAGGGCACTAGGGCGGATCCTTACACCGGAATAAGGGCAGAAGGGCGGATCAAAAGGGCAGAAGGGCGGGCCGCCCCGCGATTCCGCATTAGCTAAAACACTATATTTGTTTCGAGGCAAATTCTTATCACTAAAGCGTATGGCATTTGCTCACATGTTAGAGTCAATGGGTCTTTTACTCGAGTCGAAGATAAGTTGAAATCAAATGACAATTCATCAGAATAAATCGTATTAGGAAAGTTGGAATAGTTTTTTGTAGCAGCAGTAATATTATTATTGTAACAATAGTTATAGAAGGAGTAGTAGACTGTAGTAGGTAGATCTAGTACAGTAACAGGAGTAGCTTTTAGTAAATATAAGTAGTAGAAGTAAGTAGTAGTAGTGGTAACAATTAGAACAGAACAGTAGCAGTATTACGGGTATTTATAGCAGTAGTGGTAACAGTAGCAGTATTTGTATTAGTACTGGTGTTACAATAGCAGTATAGTATAGACGTAGTCATGGTAGAAGTTGTAATGCAGGTAGGATCGAACAGTAGTAGAAGAAATACAATAAGAAAAGTACGAAGTAGAAATGATTTCGATTAAAAACTAACCATATTGTCTTATTCTATGTGTTTTTTTATTCTCTACAATCCGCAGGCACGGTTGTCATATTCAAATAAAAAATACAGTAAAACATTTCTTTTACAACCACTATAAAGAAGGCGAATTCTATTGTATAAAAGACTGCTCACTGCTTAAAGCAAAGAGTTTTCTGTTTTACTGTCACCATTGCTTTAAGCAGCCACCAGCTCTAAACACGAGCCTGTAATAATTAACACAATTTAGTAGTTGTAAAAGAGATGCTTTAATGTATTGGCAACAACTAACTATCTTTTACAAACAATATTCACACACAGATGGGTAGTTTTTCAACTGCTCCGTGGGGATCTCCGGCAGAATTGCGTCATCTGTGCAAGTAATATGCCACTTTCTAGGACACTTTGTGCACCTTACCAATTCACCTGTTTCACCATCTTCTGTTCTACACCCTGGGCATTGCACACATTCATCAACATCGTCATCACTTTCCTCAAACCTAACATCTAGTTCTGAGTCTGATGATGACGATCGACGATTTTTCTTTTTCTTTGAATGTTCCTTACTAATCTTCAATTCTTCCCTTTTTCTTTTTAGCTCACCTGAGCTAGCTCAGGGTGAGCTATTGCAATCCTTGAATGTCCGTCGTGCGTCGTCCGGCGTCAACAATTTTAGTGTTTACACTCTAGAGACCACAATATTAATCCAATCTTTCTCAAACTTGCTCAGATGGTATATTGCCATAAGAATTCGGACGAGTTCGATTATGGTTAAAATCTGACAAA
Source organism: Gari tellinella (assembly GCA_922989275.2). Taxonomy (NCBI): domain Eukaryota; kingdom Metazoa; phylum Mollusca; class Bivalvia; order Cardiida; family Psammobiidae; genus Gari; species Gari tellinella. Next base: position 5,865,068 of record OV277870.1, on the reverse strand, counting down.
TAGGTCATGAGTTATCTACCTTTGAATTGCTGAAAATGCCATATTTAACATTGTTTACATTCTAGAGGCCACCATATTTATCCAATCTTTCTAAAACTTGCACAGATTGTATACGACCATAAGAGTTCGGATGAGTTTGATTTTGGTTAAAATCGGACAAATATATCAAGAGTTATCTACCTTTGAACTGCTGAAAATGCCCTATTTATCTGAGTTTACATTCTAGAGATCACAATTTTTATCGAATCTATCTAAAACTTGCTGAGATTGTATATGACTATAAGAATTCAAATGAGTTTGATTATGGTTGAAATCAAAAGAATAGGTCGAGAGGCATCTACCTTTGAATTGCTGAAAATGCCATATTTAAGGGTGTTTACACTCTAGAGGCCACAAATTTTATCCAATCTTTCTCAAACTTACTCAGATTGTATATTACTATAAAACTTCGGATAAGTTCAATTATGGTTGTAATCGGATCAATAGGTCAAGTGTTATCTATCTTTGAATTGCTGAAAATGATATATTTAACAGTGTTTACGCTCTAGAGGTGACAATATTTATCCAAGCTCTTTCAAACTTGCCCAGATTGTATATGACCATAAGAGTTCGAAAAAGGGTGATTATGGTTTGAATCGGACAAATAAATCAAGAGATATCTACCTTTGAATTGCTGAAAATGCCATATTTTACAGTGTTTACACTCTTGCAACTACAGTTTTCAATGGATTTTGATTATACTTGTACACAAAGGATGTAGCTGTATGTTCTGGAAGAAGTGCAATTATTGTTGAAATGTAATCATTGTGGCAATAGTTACCTGCCCTTGATATACTTTGAAATGCTAGAAAAAGTCTTCATTTCAGTATTGTTTAGGCTCTAGTTATCTGCCTTTGATGTACTCTACTATACTACAGTAGGAGGACAAACTTGAATGGATTTAGAATAAAACGGGTGAAATTCAAAGGTAAAGCTAAATGGTGAGCGATATCAGGGCCTTCAGGCCCTCTTGTTTTCAACTCCCTTTCTTCTTTTCTTCTTTTTAGCTCACCTGAGCCATAGGCTCAATGTGAGCTATTGGGATGGCCCTGTGTCAGGCGTCCGTCGTCGTGCGTCGTCCGTCGTGCGTCGTCCGTCGTGCGTCGTCGTTAACAATTGCTTCAAATGACATCTCCTCATATACCGCTTGACAGATTTCAACCAAACTTTACAGAAATGTTCCTTGGGTCAAGCTCTTTCAAATTTGTTCAAAGAATTAAAAACAATGCAGAACTCTGGTTGCCATGGCAACCAAAGTGAAAAAATAAGGAAATCTTTAAAAATCTTCTTGTCAAAAACTGCAAGAGCCAGAGCTTAGATATTTGGCACACAGCATTATCTATAAATCCTCTATCAAGTTTGAACAAATTATGTCATTAGGGTCAAAATTGGCCCCGCCCCGGGGGTCACAGTTTTACATAGAGTTATATAGTGAAATTTTCAAACGTCTTCTTCTTTGAAACTAATATAGCTAGAGCATTGATACTCGGCATGGTTACACTTCTAGATGTCCTTTACATGTTTTGTTCAAATGGTTCCAGTGGGTTGCATAAGTAGGTCACAGGAGCTAAAAATAGATTTTTTCAATGAAAACTTTAAAAAATCTTCTTGTCTGAAACTAGAAGGGCCAGAGCTTAGATATTTGGCACATAGCATCATCCATTGGTCCTCTATCAAGTTTGTTCAAATTATATCCCTGGGGTCAAAATTGGCCCCGCCCCGGGGTCACAGTTTTACATAGAGTTATTTAGTGAAATTTTCAAACGTCTTCTTCTCTGACACTTATATGGCCAGAGCTTTGATATTCATCATGGTGACACTTCTAGTTGTCCTTTACATGTTTTGTTCAAATGGTTCCGGTCGGTTGCATAAGTAGGTCACAGGAGCTAAAAATAGATTTTTTCAATGAAAACTTAAAAAATCTTCTTGTCTGAAACTACAAGGGCCAGAGCTTAGATATTTGGCACATAGCATCATCTACATGTCCTCTATCAATTTTATCAAATTATGTCCCTAGGGTCAAAATTGGCCCCGCCACAGGGGTCACAGTTTTACATAGAGTTATTGAGTGAAATTTTCAAACGTTTTCTTCTCTGAAACTAATACGGCCAGAGCTTTGATATTCATCATGGTGACACTTCTAGATGTCCTTTACGTATTTTGTTCAAATGGTTCCAGTCTGTTGCATAAGTAGGTCACAGGAGGTAAAAAAAAAATCAATGGAAACTTAAAAAAATATTTTTGTCTAAAACCCTAGTACCCTGATCTTAGATATTTGGCACATAGCATCATCTACAGGTCCTCTTTCAAGATTGTTCAAATTATGCCAATCGAGTAAAAAATGACTCTGTCCTGGACATAAATCTTTTTCTCCATTTTGTCAGTTATTCTCAGGTGAGCGAAATATGCCCCATGGGGCTCTTGTTTTATTCTCTTCTTCTTGAGCCTTTTCTATCTGTCTCTCCTTCATCATGCGCAATGCCTCTGCACCTGATAAGGCTTTTGGTAATTTGTTTCTTAGTCTCTTTACGGTACTTTTTAGCTCACCTGAGCTAGCTCAGGGTGAGCTTTTGCAATCCTTGATTGTCCGGCGTCCGTCGTGCGTCGTTCGGCGTCAACAATTTTAGTGTTTACACTCTAGAGGCCACAAATTTTATCCGATCTTTCTTAAACTTGCTCAGATGGTATGTTGCTATAAGATCTCGGATGACTTCGATTATGGTTGAAATCGGACAAATAGGTCATGAGTTATCTACCTTTGAACTGCTGAAAATGCATATTTAACAGTGTTTACACTCTAGAGGCCACAGTATTTATCCAATCTTTCTCAAACTTGTTCGAAAGAATTCGAATTTGGTTGAAATCGGATTAATAGATCAAGAGTTATCTACCTTTGAATTGCTGAAAATGCCATATTTAACAGTGTTTACACTCTAGAGGCCACAGTATTTAGCCAATCTTTCTAAAAAGTTGCCCAGATTGTATATGACCATAAGAGTTCGGATTAGTTCGATTCTGGTTGAAATCAGACAAATAGATCAAGAGTTATCTACCTTTGAATTGCTGAAAATGCCATATTTTACAGCGTTTACACTCTTACAACTACAGTTTTCAATGGATTTTGATTATACTTGTACACAAAGGATGTAGCTATACATTCTCGAAGGAGTGCAATTATTGTTGGAATGTAATCATTGTGGCAATAGTTACCTGCCCTTGATGTACTTTGAAATGCTAGAAAAAGGCTTCATTTCAGTAGTTTAGGCTCCAGTTATCTACCTTTGATGTACTCTACTATGCTAGAGTAGGTCGACAAAACTTGAATGGATTTAGAATAAAAAGGGTGAAATTCAAAGGTAAAGCTATCAGGCTTCATTACAAATGGTGAGCGATATCAGGGCCTTCAGGCCCTCTTGTTTCCTTTATTTCTGGTACTGTCAGTAAGGAGAAAGATTCGGAGACTTGACTTTCGCGATCATTATGGATGATTTGGATCTGGCTGGTTCCCGAAGTCTATGGCTGCATCTCATATCCAGTTTCAGCGACCGGAGCCTCTAAGTCTGCCGATGTATTTTCAGCTGAAAAACTTACATTTATTTCACTGCTGCTGACATTGGTTTCTTTGGGCTTAGAAGCTGCATGAACTGAAGATGGGTGCAATTTGGACTGGTCTACATTATTTTGATCAAGTGGGAAAAGTCCACATCTTTTAAATCCATGAATTGCATTCTCAATCTTGGTAGCATCCTCGCATGCTTTTCGAAAAATACTTGGGAAATGCTTTTTGGTAAGGCCAATCCCAAGATTGAGAATCTGCCAATTTTTGACCTGCCGTTTCCAAGATATCTTTAGTGGCCCAAAGAAACCAACGTCGCATGGTTGCAGCAGATGGGTAGCATTTTCTAGAAGGCAGTATAATATGATCATTTTATCGTGGCAAAGACATGTGCGTGGAATGCCCGTCAACAAACAATATTACAGGTCTTTGTATTTTTTTTGTCTCAATATACTGGTCAAGATGGGATAAAAATGAAGTAAACAAACTGCTGTCCATCCACCCATTCTCGGAATGACCATATATTGCCTCAGGCAAGTTTTCAATGCCGGCCTCTCTAAATCTTTCACCAGGGTACACTATAAGGGGAGGAGTATAGTCACCACATGCATTGAAGCATGCCATCACGGTAATTTGCTGTTTATTGCTGTTTGAAACTTGATATACATGCCTCACCCCCTTTTCTGCCAACACTTTCCCTGTATTAATGCAGAGTGGGAAACCGCTTTCGTCGGCATTGAAGAAGCGGCGGGGGTTCTCTATAAGACTGTGGTAATCATCTACCGATACTTTTAAAAACGTTATGAGGTTACTGAACCAATTGTTTATCATTGATTGGTTGATAATTGCCCTCTGGTGACCAAGAATTGCAGCTGTACGCTCTGAAATATCTGGATGCCGCTTTCTAAACCCTATGTACCAGTCTTTTCCCGGAAGATTGTCCTTGAAGGGATTGACCCGACCGTCATGGTCTAGGACCCGCTTTACCTCCTGGATTAGCTCGTTACGCTTAAGCGGGTAGCCGATCTGTGCCATCAGCTTGCAATAGTCAACAAGCACCTGCTCTTCAGCAGTAGTAAGAGTTGTTGTACACCCGGGTTTTGAACCTAAAGGTGCTTTGCCTGAAAGTTTATCTAACAAGGTTGTTCTAGGAATACCTACAGTTTGCGCTGCCCTCTTTTTGGACATGCCATCTTCAACTAATCTAACAGCAGTCTCAACCTTTGACGGTGAATACTTTCTATACTTCAATCTGCCTTTCACAGTAATGTCTAATTGCCGAGACATGGTTCTAAATCTACAAAAAACGAAAAAGAAGCAATTAAGTCCTATGGCTAGTTTTTCTCTCAGAGTAACCCATTACCCCATAGCCTGTTTCTACTTTTGGAGGTAGGTGACAACTTGAAGCAGGTTGAAAGCATTCTGCTTAATTTCAGCCTGCTTTAAGCTATCTGCTAGGATATAAAGACTAGATCTATAATGTATTTATTTTGATACATATTCTTGAAGTCCTGTAAAACCCTTTTTCTTCAGTGGAGGAATGAATTACAGGCGTAAAAATGCGTTTTTATGGTGCAATGGGTTAATAAATCACAACTTAACTAGGTCTATAATAACCTTTGATTAGAACTCTTATGCTTCTTAGAAAAAGTTCCCCCCACAAAAAAATCTTTAAAAGTGGGCGTGTACTGTGTTAAAGTAACTGTCGAAATTACCCGATTATACAAGAAAGTGTCGGCTAACTTCGACACCCCTCAGGCCTCTGATCATATCTTGCAAACGCTTAATCATTGAAAAGCAAGGTTATTCAGATAAAACAAATGTCTTTGTGACTTTTACATGCGAAATAAATCCGAAGAACAGCCAACAATCAAAGATAGACCACTCCTGATAAACTACCCCTTCTTATAGAATCCCGTAACGTCATCGAAAACTAACGTAAGGTCACTAGGTCCATATTTACATGACTCACCTTTCTTCAAACACAACCCGCAAAACCGCCAAGGACATCGATATTACGTCATGGATTGATATTACGTCATCACTGTCGGCATACAAAGAAAGTGTCGAAGTTACGCGACTGTCGAAATTGCCCGACATTACTCTATCTAGAACTTCCGTTGTTTAAAAAGATGGCGGAGGGGGAACCTTGTATTATTTATATATGAGAAGGGACAGAGGAATATATATCGATCCTGTGCCTGTGCAATAAGTGGGCGCGTGTGACCGGCGCTCCGAAAAGGTGATAAATAAAAATCTCAAATGTGAATGCAACTTATATATACACTGTACAAGGCGTCTCTGGTTGTTAATTTGTCAGGATAGCAGTAGGTAATACTACTGCTCTGAAGCCCTCTAGCGTGGTTTGCTGTAGAGTAGTTTCAGGGAGGTTGTTCCATGGTATAATGACTCTTGGGAGGAAAGAATCAGGTTAGAAATTAGCTAAAAATTACACTTGCATTTTTTGCGAGTGACTTTTGAACTTACTCACAAAATGCAAAAACTACTCGCGAAAGTCAAACTGTCATTCTGAACATATATGTTTTAACTTTAACCCGACACAGACGTGTAGAAATCAAATACGATCTACCTACACTTCGTGTTTTTCATGGTTGTACATTTGTGGTTACAGCTGACAAGGGATAATATCTTGATTTTCATATCTATGTGTACATACCAAAGGAGTATTTTTCTTACATTTTTAGCTCACCTGAGCTAGCTCAGGGTGAGCTTTTGCAATCCTTGAATGTCCGGCGTTCGTCGTCAACAATTTTGGTGTTTACACTCTAGAGGCCACAATTTTTATCCAATCTTTCTGTGACTTACTCAGATTGTATATGACCATAAGAGTTCGGATGAGTTCGATTATGGTTGATATTGGACATATAGGTCAAGAGTTATCCACCTTTGAATTGCTGAAAATGCAATATTTAACAGTGTTTAAACTCTAGAGGCCACAATTTTAATTCAATCTTTCCCAATCTTGCTCAGATTGTATATAACTGCAAGAGTTCGGATAAGTTCAATGACAGGACTGCTTTGGTTGTATTCAGTGAAAATGGCTTTAAGTATCTGTATGATCATAGTAGGCCTATATACTGTCAATACTTTACTATAACCAGGGACCATGTATGTCACATTATCAATACAGTATCCTTGTAAAAGAATAAAAATACTCCTACTCCTAGGTATTAATCTCTATGGTAATGCTTCATTGCAAGTAGAGTATATTATAAACATTTTTTATGAGAAATATTTGTTATAATTTTTAAGTGTCAAATTCAATGATACAAACTCTATCTTATATACATGTATATGGCTTTATGAGACAATAATAATAATAATAATGATAATAGTAATAATAATAATTATCTTTAAGTGTCAACTTCAATGATACAAACTCGATCTTATATATACAGCTGTATAAGACAATAATAATAATAATCTACATCCCATCCCATATTTTTCACCCTTGGATCTAACTCATCCATGGATCTAACAAGAACACACATTTTTGTAGGCCTTGCAGTCTTAATGGTAAAAGCAAAATGCTTTATCTTTTAGTTTGAAAAGAGTTTGCTCAAAGCCTGTTGCATCATCTGTTCAATAACATCAAATTGAAATAATGGCTATGCTGTTTTTCTTCAATTATTGGACAACATTGTAACCAAGAAAATGTTGCTTGTCACTTCCAAACAGTTATTCATATGAGCACAGTTTCAGACCTTCAAAATGCGTAGAGTTGTTAAGAGTTGAGACACAAGATAAACTTATAATAGTCAGGATGGCCAACAGCTATTGACTTCATGGCATTGACACTAAAAAGATCAGATTGAAATTTAATCATGAAACAGAAAAGAAGATGCATGCCTGTAGTCAGTAATGTGTTACTACAGACATCTTTACTGTTTCATGATTAAAATTTAGTCAGTCATTCCTCACCCTAGTTTAATTATGAAATTGTTCTTATAAAAGTTCTAATTTTGCTTTTTAATCTTCACTTTTGCATCCTTTAGAGCTCTTAAATTAATCACAGGAGAGCCAACAAAATACCTTCAGAAATGCTGAAAATGCCATTTTTTAAGGGGGCTTCGCCCCCCCTTACCCCCACCAGAGTGTTGCCCTTGGAACCCATTCGGGGCCGTGGCGGCCCCTGAACCCCCCGGCCAAATTATTTTCAGCCCCTCAGCTGTCAGGCTAATCACACCCCTATTAATACAAATCTTGCAGCATTCCTTTGTAGTTGTTATACCCCCACAAACAGAGTTTGAGGGGGGCATACTGGTTTCAGCCTGTCGGTCGGTCGGTTGGCCGTCGGTCGGTCGGTCCGGCGGTCGTCGGTCTGTCAGCAAAATCTTGTACTTTCATTTGATACTTGGCATAAATGTTACTCAGGTATAGTAGATGTGCAAGACACAAATTTTAGGTCTCTATGACCTTGACCTTGACCTTTGGCCTTGAAATAGTCGGTCTGTCTGCAAAATCTTGTACTTTCAACTCCTCCTTCACTTTTAACCCGATTCATTTGATACTTGGCATAAATGTTACTCAAGTATAGAGGTTGTGCAAGACACAAATTTTAGGTCTCTATGACCTTGACCTTGACCTTTGACCTTGAAATTGGTCTTGAAATTTGCAGGTAAAATCTTGTACTTTGAACTCCTCCTTCACTTTCAACCCGATTCACTTGATACTTGGCATAAATGTTACTCAGGAGTAGTAGATGTGCAAGACACAAATTTCAGGTCTCTGTGACCTTGACCTTGACCTTTGGCCTTGAAATTAGTATTGAAATTGGTAGGCAAAATCTTGTACTTTCAACTCCTCCTTCAGTTTCAACCCGATTCATTTGATACTTGGCATAGATGTTACTCAGGTGTAGTAGATGTGCAAGACACAAATTTCAGGTCTCTGTGACCTTGACCTTGACCTTTGGCCTTGATATTGGTCTTGAAATTGGTAGGCAAAATCTTGTACTTTCAACTCCTCTTTCAGTTTCAACCCAATTCATTTGATACTTGGCATAACTGTTGCTTAGGTGTACTAGATGTGCAAGACACAAATTTCAGGTTTCTGTGACCTTGACCTTTGGCCTTTAATTTGGTCTTGAAATTGGCAGGCAAAATCTTGTACTTTCAACTCCTCCTTCAGTTTCAACCCGATTCATTTGATACTTTGCATAGATGTTACTCAGGTGTAGTAGATGTGCAAGACACAATTTTCAGGTCTCTGTGACCTTGACCTTGACCTTTGGCCTTGAAATTGGTCTTGAAATTGGTAGGCAAAATCTTGTACTTTCAAATTCTCTTTCAGTTTCAACCCGATTCATTTGATACTTGGCATAAATATTACTCAGGTGTACTAGATGTGCAAGACACAAATTTCAGGTCTCTGTGACCTTTGGCCTTAAATTTGGTCTTGAAATTGGCAGGCAAAATCTTGTACTTTCAACTCCTCCTTCAGTTTCAACCCGATTCATTCGATACTTGGCATAGATGTTACTCAGGTGTAGTAGATGTGCAAGACACAAATTTCAGGTCTCTGTGACCTTGACCTTTGTCATTTAAATTGGTCTTGAAATTGGCAGGCAAAATCTTGTACTTTCAACTCCTCCTTCACTTTCAACCTGATTCACTTGATACTTTGCATAAATGTTACTCAGGAGTAGTAGATGTGCAAGACACACATTTCAAATCTCTGTGACCTTGACCTTTGGCCTTGAAATTGGTCTTGAAATGGCAGGCAAAATCTTGTACGGCGAACTCCTTCACTTTCAACCTGATTTACTTGATACTTGCCATAAATTTTCCAAGTTTTTATGATGGTGGCAGCACCCTGCCATTGTCAAACCTCATTGAAAACGTCTGCAGAGTGTGACAGAGTGCTGCATAGTGGGGGTATTTATCACCTTTAGTGATAGCCGTTCTAGTTCAATTTGTTTAATCTGGGTTTTTTGCTGAGGGTTCAATATAGGTGAACTGTACTCGAGTTTCGGTCTAACTAATGACTGGTATGCTCTTTCTTTTACGATCTTAGGGCAGTGTCTTAGATTACACTTGATGAAGCCAAGAACTTGCGATGCTTTTGAGGTGATATTATCAAAATATATGGATGTTCTACTTCATGTTGTCGGTAAGTTCGACGCCTAGATATGGGTGGTGTTTCACAACTTCTAGTGGTTGGCCTTTCATTGAGTAATTAAACAGGGATTTGATCCGTTTGTTCGTCAGGTTCATGATGGCGTATTTGTTAACGTTAAATTCCATCTGCCATGTCTTGCTCCATTCAACCTTTTTATCTAAGTCCTGTTGTAATACTTCATGATCGTTAGGAGAGTTAATGGTTTTGCCCTTGATATACTTTGAAATGCTAGAAAAAGGCTTCATTTCAGTATTGTTATACCCCCTCAAACGAAGTTTGGGGGGGGGGGGGTATACCGGAGTCACCATGTCCATCCGGCCAGCCGGCCGGCCGGCTTGTCCGGACCATAACTTCTAAAGTATAAGAACTATTGACTTCAAACTTCATAAACAGATAGATCTCATTGACCAGCAGTGCAGTGCGCAAGAACGGTTACTCTATCATCAGTATTTTTGGAGTCATTGCCCTTTGTTAAACCCCTCAAGTGAAGTTGGGGGGGGGGGGGGGGTATACTGGAGTCACCATGTCCGCCTTCCGTCCGTCCGGCTTGTCCGGAGCATAACTTCTAAAGTATAAGAGCTAGTGACTTCAAACTTCATATACAGATAGATCTCATGGACAAGGAGTGCAGTGAACAAGAACCGTTACTCTGTCATCAGTATTTTTTGAGTTATTGCCCTTTGTTATTTTTTATCAAATTTAGGCTTGTCCGGAGCATAACTTTAAAAGTATAAGAGCTATTGACTTCAAACTTCATGTACAGATATAACTCATTAACTAGGAGTGCAGTGCGCAATAACCATAACTCTGTCGTCGTTAGTTTTTGAGTTATTGCCCTTTGTTGTTATATTTTTACCCAAATTAGGCTTGTCCGGAGCATAACTTTCAAAGTATATAAGCTATTGACTTCAAACTTCATATACAGATAGATCTTATTAACTAGGAGTGCAGTGCGCAAGAACCATAACTCTATCATTAGTATTTTTGGAGTTATTGCCCTTTGTTTTTATATTTTTACCCAATTTAGGCTTGTCCGGAGCATAACTTCCAAAGTCTAAGAGCTATTGACTTCAAACTTCATATATAGATAGATCTCATTGACTAGGAGTGCAGTGTGCAAGAACTATAACTCTATCATCAGGATTTTTTGAGTTATTGCCCTTTGTTGTTATATTTTTACCCAATTTAGGCTTGTCCGGAGCATAACTTTCAAAGTATAAGAGCTATTGACTTCAAACTTCATTCACATATAGATCTCATTAACTAGGAGTGCAGTGCGCAAGAACCATAACTCTGTCATCAAAAGTTTTTGAGTTATTGCCCTTTGTTGCTATATTTTTACCCAATTTAGGCTTGTCCGGAACATAACTTTCAAAGTATAAGAGCTATTGACTTCAAACTTCATTCGCAGATATACTAAAAGAAATTAGAAACACAACTTTTTTAAACGTAAGATATTCATGTACAAATATGTTCTCAATATTTTGCACGACTTTTCCGTGACTGCACCGATACACACTTACCCAGTGATGGAAAAACGTCGTCGAACGCCCATCGATATCACGAGTAGCACGGGCTTAGCGTAAACTAAAGGTCACGTGACTACAGGTAATTGTATAGAGTAAACCTGCTCGGTTACATTACAAAAATCGTCAGTTAGACCAAGTTAGTAAGTTTTAAAAGAAAAAAATCTAATCTAATCAAAGATGGCAATGCCGCGCTTACGCAATAATAAACGTTAAGCAGCCGTTCGGGTGCTGATGAACGGAATTTCTCAGAGTAACGTTGTAAATCATCTTACTGTGTAAAAAAGCACTATTTCCAGGCTGTATGATCGTCTGTGTACCATTGGTACAACGAACGACCATCTCCGACCTGGCCTACCCCGAGTAACGTCACGTCGTGATGACGTTTTTATAAGGCTGACACACGTACGTCACAGGTTCCAGACACCCGAAGAAACCGCCAGAAATTTTAGAGGTCCTAATAACACCAGACCATGCGCACGAATTGTGTCAAACAGGCTCCGGATCGGCGGAATCAGAGCAAGAAAACCATACGTAGGATTGCCGTTAACAAGGCCTCGACGCCAACGTCGTATGAATTGGCTGAAGGTACATCGTCTAGAGTTGATGTCCATACATTGATGGAGGAGTGTGTTGTTCATTGACAAATACACCCCCAATCTTTCGCCCCTTGAACATCTATGGAACGTCTTGGACCGACGTGTTTTGAGACGCCATCTAACACCGACGACGCATGGCGAATTGAGACGTGCATTGCAAGAGGAGTGGGAAAACATCCCAATTTGTCAAATTAAAGGACTCGTCTACTCTCTGCATAGGCTTATTCGCGCTGCCATGGCGGCACATGAGGGTCATACCAGATATTGACCATATCGTTAGGACTTTACACTGACGCGACTTGCTCAACGTCATCTCTCTATCACACTTTTTATGTATGCAAAATTTCGTAGCATGCAAAATGTTGATAAATGTTTAACGTTGAAAATGATATATAACTTTTATAACCAAACCATATAAACAAATGAAATACATGTATATATATCCGAAGTTCGAGTTGCGTTTCTAAATTCCTTTAGTATAGATCTCATTGACTAGGAGTGCAGTGCGCAAGAACCATAACTCTGTCATCAGTATTTTTGGAGGTATTGCCCTTTGTTATATTTTTACCCATCTGAAACAAATGTCGCCAGAGCTTTGATATTTGGCATGGTGACACTTCTAGATGCCCTTTACCAAAATTGGCCAAATGGTTCTGGTCCGTTGCATAACTAGGTCACAGGAGCTAAAAATAGATTTTTTCAATGAAAACTTTAAAAATCTTCTTGTCTGAAACTACAAGGGCCAGAGCTTAGTTATTTGGCACATAGAATCGCCTACAGGTCCTCTATCAAGTTTGTTCAAATTATGCCCCTTGGGTCAAAATTAGCCCTGCCCCGGGGGTCACAGTTTTACATAGAGTTATATAGTGAAATTTTCAAACGTCTTCTTCTCTGAAACTAATATGGCCAGAGCTTTGATATTTGGCATAGTTTCACTTCTAGATGTCCTATACCAAAATTGTACAAATGGTTCTGGTCCGTTGCATAACTAGGTCACAGGAGCTAAAAATAGATTTTTTTCAGTGAAAACTTAAAAAATCTTCTTGTCTAAAACTACAAGGGCCAGAGCTTAGACATATGGCACATATCATCGACTGCAGGTCCTCTATTAAGTTTGGTCAAATTATGCCTCTAGGGTCAAAATTGGCCCCGCCCCGGAGGTCAGTTTTTTTGCATAGAGTTATATAGAGAAAATTTCAAACGTCCTCTTCTCTGACACTAATATGGCCAGAGCTTTTATATTCTGTATGGTGACACTTTTAAATATACTTTACATATTTTGTTCAAATTGTTACGGTCTGTTGCATATCTAGGTCAGTCCTGGACATAAATCAATATCTCCATTTTTCCAGTTATTCTCAGGTGAGCGAATATGCCCCATGGGGCTCTTGTTACCCAATTTAGGCTTGTCCGGAGCGTAACTTTCAAAGTATAAGAGCTATTGACTTCAAACTTCACATATAGATAGATCTCATTGACTAGGAGTGCAGTGCGCAAGAACCATAACTCTACCATCAGTATTTTTGGAGTTATTGCCCTTTGTTGTTATATTTTTATCCATTTTTATGCTCCCCTCAGTGACCTGGAAACCCATGCACCATGTGCCATAGTCACATAAAAATAAAAAATGTCACATAGAATTTCCAACTGGTGCGCCCAGCGTCTCGCCGATTTTATCTTACCATACAACTTAAATTGCCTTTGGCTAGATTCATCCAGTGCTGGGAGATAAGCAATTACGTAATCAAACAGTGTGCATGCCAATATTTTCCAGTTAGAATCACAATTCCTTGAATACACACGTGTCATGATTTCGATTAAAATCCGCCTGGCTACACTGATGTTTTCTCTGTTGATATATTACCACAGGGGCCACGCATAAATTTAAAATGTATCCTGTTACTATGATATAGTATATTATTATAGTAGGCTACTGTTCCCCTATTTTTGTGTTCCAGGCCCTTGTGGCCGATATTCTGAAGAAGTCGCGGCTTGTCGGGAACATCAAAGGCAATGAAAATCTGGTGACCGTCTTCAACCCTAGTGACGACTAGAGTTCAAAGGGTTAAGATTTTGGTGACAGTCTACGACTTTTTGTCGATTACAGTGTCAAACTGCAGCTGCATATTTTGTCTCCCTTGACAAGAGTAACAACAAAAACTTCGCGGGTGTAAAAAAATGAATTATATGTGAAATATTTGGAATTTTGAAGTGTTTTTTGGATTGAAGGAATGCAAAACTAAAGAACTGTAAGTAATGAAAGTTTAAATTAAAAGCCATCTCAAATAACAGAAAAAACTGACAATAAAGATTAGACAATGGAATAGAACAAAGGACAATAGGCAAGCGCCATGGCCAGAAAACCGGTTGAACCACTATAATTGTTTAGATAACTGACCAGCAAGCGAGTGAATGGAATAGTTGAAGGACAAATACTGCAATATACTATACTATATACCAAAATATACAGATAAACAAGTGAAAGGGTCATATTTGTTAATTTTTGACCGAAGTGAGAATAATCAATCTACGCTAAAATAATGCCTCAAGACAAGAAAAACCAGACAATGAGATCCAGCGTTAACGAAACAGACTCTGAACTAGACACTAGTAAAAACAGCAAAAAGAAAAAAACAATTTCCAAACCACAACAAAAGAAAAGAAGCAAGAAAACCAGAACAGATAAAACAAAGCCAAAAGGAGCAAATGATGTAACAACAGAACTAGACAGTGAACAAGAAGAACTAGAGTTAGAATTAGATCTAGATGATGAAGAAGAATCTGAACATGAGCAATATCAAGAGTCTGGTGAAAATATAACGACCCAGCTAAAAGAAATTAACGAAAAACTAAACCATGTGGTAAACAAAAAAGACAAATCATTTTTACGAGAAATCATTAAAGAAGTGTTTACCGAAATAAAAGAAACCTACCTAGCCTCTATAACTAAAAAGGTCGAAGTATTGGAAGGGCAGATATATGAAAAAGGCACTGAAAACGATAAACTGAAAGAAGAAATAGGCAAACTGAAGAAAGCATTTGAATCAAAAGATGAAGAGATAGAGAAGATGGCGAGTGAACACGAAAGGTTAAAAATGCACACTGCAGAAAATCAAAATGACCGGGAACAATACAGCAGGAAAAACAGCATTCGAATCACATCATTGTCAGGTGACGAACCTAGAGAAAGTGCTACTGTGACAGGAGGTAAAGTGGTAAAATGCTTAAATGAATACCTGAATCTTAACCTAAAGACAGAAGATATAGACATAGCCCACAGGTTGGGAAAGTTCAAGCCAGAAGGCTCTGGTAGAGCAGTGATTGTTAAGTTTGTAAGAAGAACAACCAAAATCAACGTGCTGTCGAACAGATCAAAACTCAGAGGGAAAGGCTTCGCAATTTTTGAAGATCTTACAAAACTCAACAATGAGGTGCTGGCAAGCACCAGAAAAAAACTACCAGACGAAGTAGAAAAATCCTGGTCAGTAGACGGGAAAATCTTCATCAAATGGAAGTCATACACAGAGATAGAGAAACTCAAATTCCAAGATTACAACAAGTGGCTGGAAATGCCATGGCCTGCACAAAAGCAAGGTTACAGAAAATAGCCTAATAAATAGACATCATGTATATATCCACCCCAGTTAAGACATGTGCGTTCAAAAACATATAACATACTCGAATAAGTATACGCGTTACAGAGCTTAAATTTGTGGAAGTGCACAAAATAACACGCGACACAACGGCCGATAAAAAACAAACAAACCCATAATATATCAAACAGTAAACCCCGACCTCATATCTACATATTACAGCATTACGTTTCTCACTGAAAAAACACCAACTTGAGCTGCTTAAACGTGCCAAGACGTACTTTGTCAATACTTAACCCTTCTCCGCCTCAACGGCGTCAATTTTTTTTTTAAAAAACGACGCCTGCTGTTATTTTCTCTAGGTTTGACTCTACATAACTTAAATGAGTTAATATTACAATTCTTGTAAAATGGATTGATCCTGAACAGAAACGTGTTACGCGGCGTCTGAGTAGGGTGCATCCGGTTTACAAACAGATGCTGTAGCCAGAGTGAGGCAGGGACGGAGGTGACGGACCAAAGACAGTTACAGAGCAGATTTAGTTTGGAAAGATTAAATAAACCTAGCCATCCAAAATCTGCTCCAACAACTGTATAACAATATTGAATAAACTAATAACTTATTTAGCATAAACATAGTTAAACGGATCGAGAATATGTAGATATGAGAAAAGGGCATTTAAACCGATCTGTGTGAAAGAATAATGTGAAGTGTTAACCAATACATAACAACAACAACAAAAAACAATGATTAACAACAACAACAACAACGGCAACTCGGACAAAGAAACAAGCGGGGACTACAATTTTGGCCCCACTGTAATGCGGGAGTGCATGTATAACTGTTTATCTACGTAGTAAACGATGCTAACATTTCCCAAACATAAACCCCCAAAAGACAGGGAAAATACAATTTCTGTTAGTAAGAACTCAGAAGGTGCCAGTTGTAAACGTATATGGGAAAAAAAACTTCGGTCAAGATCAGACGCCATGTTACTCGGCGTCTGATCCGGAATACAGGTGACTGACACTGAAAAAACTCCCTATTGTTTTTACGAGAGTTTAGGCAGACGACATCCTTGATCCGTATCAGATTCCTTGTAGAAACGGTACTGATCTGGATCCAAAACTGCTTGACGCTAGAAATTCGAATAACGTTAAACATTCAGCGAGACACAAAATGAGTCTTGCCTTTACAAAAATACACACGAAACTACAAGATGTAAACACAGCAATGTAAGCGCGGACCTCGTAGAAACTAGATCACGTGTGAGAATAGTATAAATTCCTTATGGTCATAATTTACTACAGCGTAGTAAAGAGTGCACGACACACACGCTCTTTCAGTCACGTGATTTAGAAATTGATATACAGGGACATTAGCGTCAGGGCGTACATGTATATATGGGGTTTTCCTTCATTATGTGCAGTCGAGCGGCCACAAGACGACGATCAAATTTTTTGTTTATACTGTATATACCACTGGTGGCAGCTAAATGCGGAAGAAGAGTAATGCAGACACATTCAGCATTATCCCCCCTCTGCATTGAACAAACCCCCTCTGTAAAGAGCACTATGCCTCTTCGTTGGTTGGCTGTTAGGCATAGGCTTTCGACTGTCATGGAGAAGGAAGACCCTACATTATCCATTTGCTAACCTTACCGGCTACAACATGTTTTGATCTTCATAGTCCAAATATATAGTCCAACTGTTTTGAAGTATCATGCGATCTAGTTCGTAAGTAACTCCACCTTTGTGAATAATGTGCGGACCCATACAAGGCACCACACGAACCCATACGAGGCATACATTTTGTACCGGTACCCACTTTTTGGGCCAATACATCAACATTAGACTGTTAAGGTCGAACAATCTACCATCTCCAAGCGGTTTGGAACTTGATCAGAGGCAACGCAACGCGGTGACTGGTCGAGGTACCAACACATACCAATGTTTTCCAATTACTTTTTATCTATTTTCTTTTAATTAATCAAAAACAACAAACTCTTACCAATTAAAAACATGAAAATTAAAAGCTATATTACGACAGCGACTGTAAAATGGAAAACAAAATAATAGCAGTGGAGTCTCAAATGGAATATTATACATGTCAGGGCCGGATCCAGAAATTTTTCAGTGGGGGGGGGGGGACACAAGTGGGGAGGGTATGGGAGGGGTATAACCCCTCCCATAGGTGGGGGTCCCCCGGAATTTTTTTTTAAAACTTGCATACTAAATGGTGCATTCTGAGGGCATTCTAAGAAGAAAGTTAACATCGATAGAATGATCTAAATACCCCCAATAAAACACCCAAAAAAGTGGTTTCATAAGACAAAGAGAAGATAAAATCATAATCTGGAGAATTTTTTAATAGCTTTATCTCCATTCTCAGAAATCTATTACTCCACACCATGGTCATACAAAGATTTTCATCAGTGCATTCAAAACACAGGCCTCCAATTGATCTCAATGCAAAAAGTAGGAAAAAAGTAGGAGTTTTTGAAGTGGAAAAGTAGGAAAAAGGAGGAAGATTTTCAATTAAATAGCAGGACTGTTTGATACAAAATACCACAAGGAATCAACGTGCTCATATAAATTTAAGTAATCCGCAATCTCGAGTTAAAGACATTCTCACACATAGCCATTTTATTTTATGGTTATAATTTATTCAACAGGCCAAAGATGCGATCCAACAGTTTTAGGGGGGTCCGGGGGTACCCCCCCCTGGAAAATTTTGAAATCAAGCGCTTCATTTCCTGCGTTCTGGGCCATACTGAGGGTGCTTGAAGACTTATTAGGCAAACAGTAGGAATAGAAGGAGGTTTTGGTAGAAAAATGGGAAAAGTAGGAAGGTGATCAAAAAGTTGGAAAATGGTTGGATAGGTACGAAAAAACAGGAACGGTTGAAGGCCTGAAAACAGGTAAAATACTAACATAAATCTATGTAAGAAATCGCTCAAACTATTTTTTTATTTAATCATTCTATGGTGAAAGGTTGTCGTCCAGCCATTAATCTCTAACCCTATCCCTCCTATTCATATACACACTGTTACTAGGGGGGTCCTGGCGCACGCCCCCTCCTCCCACCCCCTGGAAAAATTATTCCCAGATGATCAATGGTGCGTTCTGATGGGAGTTTTTTCGCATTCAAAATAGGTAAAATAGTTTTCTGGCCGTTAACCTGAAACCTATCCCTACCCCCTCTGATTATTGTTCACACTGTCACTAAGGGGGTCCAGGAGAATGCTCCTCGGGATCTTTTTAATTTCTAGATGGTCTCTGGTGCGTTCTGGGGCGTTTTTCACATTCAAAACAGTTACAATAATAATATAAATACAAAAATCTATATAAATATTCTGCAACTAATATTGGCGAAATTATTGGAGGGGAAAGGGGGGGGGGGCACCCTGGTCCTACATGCATGAGTTAATTGAGTATTATTCATCATCTAGTAAGGCATTCAAAAATGCCTTTGCTTTTTGTTACCCTTAAGTATTTTCATCAAATTTAATTGGATTAACAGGCCTATAGGATATGCAATTTGGGGCACATTCCTGAGGCATAGCTAGACCATTTTGTGTTCGCGCTGAATGCTTTCGCACACTCAAAACAAGTAAAATACTTGCATAAATTTATGTAAAGATCTAGTTAACTTTTATTTACACATGTATTGGTAAAATTATTGGGGGGGGGGGGGGGGCATTTTTATTTTTTAGTTTGGGGGAGGGGGGCACACAGTCGTGTCCCCATCCTTGTTACTACGGCCTGTGTGGGGTTCCAACACAGACCAGGCACAGGGGCAATTTTTGATTTACTGGCCTGTAGGGGGCACAGGCGCAGGCAATTTTATTTTTTGGTTGGGGGAGGGGGCACACTGCCGCGCGCCCCATCCTTGTTACTACGGGTCTGTGTCGGGTTCAAACACAGACCAGGCAAACTGAGGATTTGAGGGGGCACAGGGAAAATTTTGGATTTACCGGCCTGTAGGATATGCAATTTGGGGGCACAGGCACAGCCATTTTTATTTTTTTGGTTGGGGGAAGGGTGGCACAGGGGGCATAATGCCGTGCCCCCATCCTTGTTACTAAGGGCCTGTGTTGGTTGGGAGAGGAGGGGGGCACAGGGGCATACTACCGTGCCCCTATCCTTGTTACTACTGGCCTGTGTTGGTTGGGGGAGGGGGGGCACACTGCCGTGCACCCCATCCTTGTTACTTCGGGCCTGTGTCGGGTTCAAACACAGACCAAGCATTCTGAGGATTTGAGGGGGGCACAGGGGCAATTTAAGATTTACTGGCCTGTAGGATATGCAATTTTGGGGCACAGGCATTTTTATTTTTTGGTTGGGGAGGGGGCACAGGGGGCACACTGCCGTGCCCCCCATCCTTGTTACTACAGGCCTGTGTTGGGTTCAAACACAGACCATGCATACTGAGGATTTAAGGGGGCACAGGGGCAATTTTGGATTTACTGGCCTGTAGGATATGCATTTTGGGGGCACAGGCACGGGCATTTTTATTTTTTGGTTGGGGAGGGGGGCACACTGCCATGCCCCCCATCCTTGTTACTACGGGCCTGTGTCGGGTTCAAACACAGACCAGGCATACTGTGGATTTGATGGCCAGAGATAAGAGACACAAGGCATTGCAGCAGCTCCAGTTAAGTTCAAACAGGCCAGCTGAGGGACATGTGCCCCCAGTGGATCTGTACCTGTAATGGCATATGCCAATGCGACCATAATACCAAACTAAATTATGAATATATGAATCAAGCAAAAAAAAAATTGTTTTTTTTTTGGGGGGCAAAAAAAAATCAGGCCAGCTGGGGGGCACGTGCCCCCTGTGCCCCCCCCCCCGGTAAATCCGTGCCTGCATGTATTAGATGCTATAAGGTCGCCATATCATCATGTAAACTTAATGTACAGTGGAGAAAACGTTATTCTTTCCCGTTTAAACGAAACGAAACGCAACCTGTCGACAATTCAGATAATTTATGTTTATCTTGGTAACAAACAGTTTGGAGCCTAATCAGAGCCGGGTTACCCGGCGTCTGATCTGGCTCCAAACTGTTTGAAATAGAAATAATAGTTTTAGCGTAAACGCGTTTATTGGGAGAGAATAACATTTTCTCCACTGTATGTAAACTGTATGTAAACTGTATGTAAACGTTGTGTTGAAATGTTCTTAATACAGGGGTGTCTAGTTGATCCGGACCCTGGATTATCCGGAAATCTCGAAAATCATAAAAAAAGGTTTGGAAACCAAGTATATACTCAAAACCCTCTCTGATAATTGCTCTTGTGCATGATCTACTGTTTCAATGCTCAAGTTTAGGTTGTCAGACGAGAGAGGTCAATCCTTTTGAGATTTTGGGGTTATATACTGTTGTTTGTACCTTCTTAGTTTTTTATGCGAAATACAAGTTTAGACAGATCATTCATCCGGTCTTTTAGATTTGTATTTTTCTCAAGATAACGTACTGGTCCGAAGAAAGGGGTCACCACTGTAGGCATTTTAATACATTTGTATAGCGCTTTTCCTACCCTCTACCCAGCATTGTTTGTAGTCTTGAATTGTAGTTCTTTGAGACGCGGCTCTCTAATCGGGATATGCACAGTAAACACACGCTAATTGTTCTTACCATTGGTAAAATGTTACTTAATGAAGAGTTTACTCGCTGATAGGGGTAAGTGCGTTAAGCAAATACAGTATGTGGTCCTATCCATAAGCAGTGCAGACCCTGATCGGAATACTCACAGGCGTCCTCTGATTTGGGTCTTCACGGCTAGCATACATACGAGAAAGCTTTATCCTTTCCCACTGAATGCGTTTACGCTAAAACTGCTATTTCCAGTG
This sequence comes from Gari tellinella, assembly GCA_922989275.2. NCBI lineage: Eukaryota > Metazoa > Mollusca > Bivalvia > Cardiida > Psammobiidae > Gari > Gari tellinella. The sequence goes on along the minus strand of OV277870.1, from coordinate 5,843,760 downwards.
CAAACAGTTAGGAACAGATCAGACGTCGGGTAACCCGGCATCCGATCAGGCTCCAAATTGTTTTGCCACTCAGCCTAATACCAATAGTAAAAATTACCGCATAAAATGTTATATTCTATATTTTAGGGTTTTGAATTCCGTTGTCTTTAAGCGGGAAGGAAAAACGTCATGTGTGTTTTTATTCGTGCATTACTAGCCAGATAGCGTTGAGAGTGTTACAAAAATACGACGTCAAATCGTATCCATATCCGGTGCAGATTTCGATTGGAGGTCTGAGCCGCAGTTTTGAAGTATTAACTGTTAACACAAGACAAGTGTACTGCTCATAGATACAGTGTTAGTAGATACTTATACTAGCCGGGAGTTAAATAGATAGCGTAATTAAGATAAAGGATAACATACATGAGCGTTGCAGACCCTGTTCAGGGGACTCCCTAAACTAGGAGTCCTCTGAATCGGGGTCTACACGGTCATCTTATGATAATTGTAATACTCAGTGGTAAAAATGTTAATAAATGAAAAATATACTCTTCGATAAAGTTGACAGTGTTAAATAATTACAAAAGATGCAAATCCTAGCCAGAGAACTCCTTTAGGGGCCCTTTGGTCTGGGTCTGCATGGTTAACACACAACATGTGAACCTCTCATGGGTACACTGTAATTAAAAGGCGAATAGATGTGGGAATTCTACCCTTTAAAAAATTTCACCACGGTATACTTTCTACTAAATCACTTTAACCATATGATATTATATACATAGGCATACATTATTATAGTTGTAAAATTATCAAGTTCACCCTCTTTTCACAAGAATATAGTATATGACTATGAGTATAGATATACATGATTGAGTTTTCTCGGTTACACACCGTAACGCTACTGAAAATGTGTATATTATGTTAGTGTGTGACAATGCACTATGTACAAGTCAAACGTAAAAGTTGTTTGGTTCCTGCTCAGCACTTAAAGCGGACTTGGTGTAAGGCTGAGTGAGCCAAAAGGCGCATCCCGTTTTGGCTCCCAGCCCGCATTAAGTTAATATCTTGCGAGGATTTGGGCATGTTTTCTTTACTGTAAAAACCCGTATGTTAGAGTTATAAAAAGACTAAATTACGCTCGGAATTTGATGTGCAAGTGGCATTGCCTTGAGCAGGTTCGGAATGGCGAGGTTCGACTGTATGGTCGGTCATGCAACACTGGTTACCACGTGGATATTATGTTGAAATAAGCAACGGCAAATGACAGCCGCAATATGATTTGTCGCCGGTCCGAGGCCACGTCCGCAGATACTACGGACCTGCGACAAAACAGGATTTGCAGGGCGAAACAATTACAGTGGAGAAAACGTTGTTCTTTCCCAATAAACGCGTTTGCGCTAAGGCTATTATTTGCAGTGCAAACAGTTTGGAGCCAGATTAGACGCCGGGTAACCCGGCGGCTGATAAGGCTCCAAACTGTTTGCCACCAAGATAAACATTAATTATCAGAGTTGTCAGAAGTTGTGCTTTTCTGCGTTTTGGTGTTTTGCGTTTGCGTACGTTTGCGTTTAAACGGGAAACAGAAACAGATTCTCCACTGTAGAAAGAGACCTTTTGAAATTGCCTGACCTATTTACGAGACGCCCCCACTATTAGAAATATTCGAAGTATGGAAACCATTGATTAGCTAAATATTCTTAGTCTATACTAGTATAAACCAACCAGTGGGCAGTGCAAAATCGAATGAACCCTAATCAGACGCCGGGCATTTCGACGCCTGACCGGGATCCAAACTGTTTGGCAACTCAGATAAAAAATTGTCAAAATTGTAAACAAGTTTTCATTTTCTCTGTTTAATTGCAATACGTTTGTACTTCGTTTGCGTTTAAACGGGATATAGTAAAGCCTTTCTTCACTGTACAATGGCGGCTATTGTAGAGGACAAGATATAATTGCAAGGGCCCAAAGGGAACGGTCTTCAATACTATAGTGATGCGTTAAACGGCACCACGACAAGAAAATATTATATGTGTTTATTCATCATAGTTGGTTGTATATATGCAGGGGTACAGGTCTTACAAAAATGCAGACAACATAACAAAAACAAGCCATCCTTGTCTATCCCTTTTTGTTTCTTTTCGAAAAAAGGGCTAGGAAAAAAGGATAGGTGGAAAAAATACAGGAAATCTATTTCTAAAAGAAAAAACAACAAAAACAAGTTATCCCCTTATAAATGTTTCGGGTTTTAACCATAAGGGGACAACATAGTGCAATAAGGCAACAATTGCCAACTCAATTTACAAAATGTCAAGACCTTTGTACAACTGCTTATAAATATTATATACCAAAAGTTAAACACAATATGCTTAGAATATGTTATTAATAAATGCTATCGTGCATGCATATGAAACCTACAAATTAGCACTACAACTACTTTATACAGGCTGTCAAGAAGACATAGATAAAAACCACAGACCTTCCACTCCACATAGATATTCCAATACCGTTGCAAGCAGTTAGGGGCCCAGATGAGGCGGCTCCTATAAGAGATTCCGGGTCAGGGTCTACTCTGACTGCTTAACAATAAGAATTGGTATCCTCCCCTAACCTAAGCTCTTTGTGCTTTAGAATATATATTATATCATAAAATACAAATGTAAAGAGATACAGGTGACGTGTGGAGTAAGGGGGTCAAAGGTTTATAGAGTCAAAGGTTTATAGCTTGTTACCCATTAGAAAAGTCATACTTACATTTTTTACCCTATACCTTTACACATTTAGATGCAAAACAGGGAAGACCTAGATCAGACAGTCCCTAATGGAGTTGTCGGACCAGGGCATACTTTATGGGATGAAAACACTTTGATAAGGACAAAACAATTTTGGAAAAAAACAACAACAAATTCTTGGTATATGTCCTTTCGATCTAAACATTATAGTGGTGAAATTGCCTAACATTGGGAAGATAAGGGTTAACAAATTATACTCCAAATAGACTTTCCACTTTTTGTGGAAAGTAAGTTAACTAACGAGATACGTGAGGTCCACACACTTTGTTTTTTGGTATGCGTCATCTGCTGTGGGCGGAGTTAGACGTCATTTTCCATAATCTGTCTGCCGTCTGTCCTGACGTACGTCTGTCTGTCAAACGTTACTTTCGACTATAACTCAGGTTCTATAGAAGCTTTTAAGATGAAAACTCATTTAAAGAAAGGTCCTGACAAAGTAAAAGCGTCTAGCACAAGACCCATAACTCGTGCATGAAAGATGCCGGATGTATTCCCCTTTTCCTCTTTGTCCTTATTTAAAGTTATCCCCCGCTCCCATATACATGTATTTGTTTTTGTGATTTTTTTCCTTTTCTATGGGTCGGGTTTCTACTGATGCCTTATAGATCAAACTTCAGTGATGAGAAGAGTTTGATGAACGGAAATGGTTCTGATATTGCCCATAACTCTTGCATAAATACCATGAGCGTTACTCCCTTTCTCTATATGCTAAATTCGGGCAGGTAAAGTCATAGGTAACCTCGGTTACACCGAGAACTTGCTATATTTTCTATTTTTGACTGATGGTTATCGGGAATAGACACTGGCGTTCCGAAAGCACCCTCCAGATCTTTCTCTCTATAGATGATATTTATAGATAGTTTTATATATATATATAACGTATTTCAGTATACAGTGCAGACTCCGATCGAGGGACTCCTATAGGAGTCCACCGACCGAGGTGTACACTGTTTTCAAAGATCGTGCGCTTGCATTTTATCCCATAAACTATGGCGTTTTTTTTGTGTTTTTTTAAAAGGACAATACATGTATAGAACAAAACAAAACACAGCTCTAGCTGGGACGTTTGATAAAATGATGTCCTACAAGACATTCCATATTCTACATATTCAGGTATTATAGCTGTATATAATGTAGGAACCCGTGTCGCAATGGGCAAGCCATCTTCACCCTCGAAACATTGGAAAACTATATATAGTATACAACAAAATTATGAATTTATTCCGGCCTAAGTTTCCAATGTTTGCGGGTGGGGGTTGGCGGGCCTGCTGAGACAAAGGTTTTTCTTTTGTTTCTTTTACTTGTTTGGTTTGTTGTATATCCGTTTGTAAAAACCGGGTATTATCGATAGAAATATTTTCGAAAAGGCGCTTGCCTTTATATATGCATTTAGAAACAGACAATGTATTCAATTGGACTGTACGATACATCCTTTTCAGTATTGTACGTCTATATACTATCCACCTTTCCTTCCAACTTAAAAAATACAAACGCACTACAAAAACCAGCAATAAAGCAATCAACTTACCTTAAACCACCATAATCACAATGACAACACATATACATATAAGCTCTCTAAATGTTCGCGGATTGGCTAACAAGGAAAAACGTGAAAAAATATTTACATGGATCAAAGATCAAGCAATATCAATTATTTTCTTACAAGAAACACATAGTTCAACAGAAACTAAAGACATTTGGGAAAAGCAGTGGTGATCAAAAGCATATTTTAGTGGAATTAGCACCCAAAGTAAAGGCGTAGCTATACTAATAAACAATAACCTGAATTATAACATTATAAATTACCAAGAGTTGATACCAGGTAGGTTACAATCTTTAGAAATAGAAATTAACGACAAAATAATTACACTCATAAATATCTATGGACCAAACTCAGACGACACTTTAATTTTTGAAAATCTTGAAAACTATATGAACAACAATAATGAAAAAACTTTTATAATAGGAGGAGACTTCAATACGGTCATAAATGAAAGCATAGATAAGAAAAATGGTAACAAAAACACGCACCCAAAAATACGTCAAAAAATAAATACACTCACTCAAACAAATTCTCTCATAGATATATGGCGCCAAATGCATCCAAATAAAAAACAATATACATGGCATTCCAACAACAGACCAACCATCTTTTGTCGTTTAGACTATTTTTTAATATCAGACACTTTCTTAAACTGCGTTAAAAAAGCAGAAATAAAGCATGGCTACAACACTGACCATTCACTTATAAATATAGCGATAGATCTGACAAAAGTCGATAGAGGACCGGGAATCTTTAAACTAAATAATAGCATTCTATTAGAAACAGATTACCAAAACCAGATAATAAAAAGCATAGATGATATAGCAAACATAAATAAAGAAGCGAATCCTAACACCCTATGGGAACTTATCAAAGGGACAATCAGAAACGAAACTATAAAATATACAAGTGCAAAAAAGAAAAAAGAAACAGAACGAGAAAACAAACTAAAAAATGAAATATCAAATGCTGAAAATGTAATTGCGAATACAAGGAACAACATAGAACTAGAAATACTTTGCTAGTTTAGAGAAAAAAGAGTTGAATCTAAAATTATAACACACCTAACAGTAAATGGAAATTCAATCACAAGCCAACCAGAAATAAGAGCGGCACAAACAAAATTTTACTCTACTCTCTACAAACAAAAAGAAACAGACACATCATCGATAGACTTTTTCAAAGAAGACATGAAAAAGCTGAGCGAAAACGACAAAAACATATGTGAAGGCTTTTAACCGAATACGAATGCGCAAATGCTCTTAAACAAATGAAAAACTCAAAAAGCCCAGGATCAGACGGTATATCTGCAGAATTTTACAAAATATTTTGGAGAGACATAAAATCATACTACGTAAAGTCAATTAATTACTCCTTTAAAAATAAGAATTTAACAGATCTCCAAAAACAAGGTCTTATAAAACTCCTCCCCAAACCCGATAAAGATTTGTCTCATTTGGCAAACTGGCGACCCATCTGTCTATTAAACATAGACTATAAAATAGCAACACAATCCATAGCTAACAGAATAAAGAAAATCTTGGAAAATTTAATTGACAATTCTCAAACAGGTTTTATAAAAGGAAGATATATAGGTGAAAATATAAGAATAATAAGCGATATCTTAGATAACACAGATGATCTTGACTTACCTGGAATAATGTTTTTTTGCAGATTTTGAGAAAGCATTCGATAGCCTAGACCATAAGTTTATGATGAAATGCCTAAGGCATTTTAATTTTGGAAATGAACTCATCAGATGGATTGAGACATTCTATACGGATTCAAAGAATGCAATTCTAAATAATGGACACATCACAGAGTTTTTCAGAGTAGAACGAGGGGTAAGACAAGGGTGTCCTCTATCCCCGTATCTATTTATTATATGCATTGAACTTCTATCGAACAAAAAAGAAAGCAACAAAAACATTAAAGGTCAAGTAATAGCAGGTGAAGAATTAAAAAGAACCATGTTTGCGGACGATGCAACTTTTATAACTGATGGTTCCAAAAAGTCTTTTGAAAACATTATACACACGCTGGACAATTTTAGCTATATCTCTGGTCTAAGATTGAATTCTACCAAATGCTACTCGTTACGAATAGGCTCTACAAGACGCACAAACACAAAATACTTTCAAAACAGAAAATTTACTTGGACATCGGAAAAGACAAAAGCAATTGGCATAATTTTTCACACAGATAAATCAAAGATGATAACAGAAAATTTTGCAAAGAAAATTCAAGAATTTGATTTAACATTAAACTGTTGGAAACATAGAAAATTAACACTCTTTGGAAAAATCACAGTCATAAAAACGTTTGCACTCCCAAAACTCATATACCTCCTTAGTACTCTTCAAAACCCCGCAGCAGAAACATTAAAAAAACTAACGAAAACAATGTATGATTTTCTTTGGGACTCGAAACCCGACAAAATAAGCCGGCAAACCATCAGACAAGATCCTTTGATGGGAGGTTTGAAATTGATAGATCTAAACCTTTTCACCAACGCACTAAAATGTAGTTGGGTAAAAAGAATTATAGAAGAAAAAAACAATGGACGTTGGAAACAGAAATATGTAAAATGTTTAAACAAATATGGCGGAAAACTTATTTTCGAAGGTGAACTAAATAAAACATCATTTCAGAAATGTTCAAACAAAATACTTTCTTAAAAGAAATCATGAGTGCATGGACACAAATAAATGATGACACAAACAGTACAAAAATAAGCAATAGAATTTTATGGAACAACAAAAACATATTAATTCAAAACAAAACTATATTTAGAAAGCAATGGTTCGAAAAAGGAATTAAACACATTAGTGACATATACGACTACAGAACAAATGAATTTTATAAGTTTGAAACCCTAAAGGACCTATACAATCTAGCTGAAAATGAGATTTTCTTTTATAACCAACTTAAGTCCTGTATACCAAAACAATGGAGAGATAAATTAAAACTAGAAAATATAAATGATGCAATACAACCAAATGAAACCTTACTGCAAAAGCTGCAAAAAGCTAAACAAACAAATAAATTCTTATACAATATTCAGTTAAGAAAGCTGAAATTTGACAAGCCAAAACCACAAGAAAAGTGGGAACAGGACTTAGACAATACAGAAATAAATTGGATAAATACCTACAAAAACATATATACCGCTACAATTGACACTTCTCTCAGAAGCTTCCAGTACAAATTTATAAATAGAATTATTCCAACAAACACATCACTGATGAAATATAATATCAAACAAAGCAATATATGTGATCTATGTAATATGCAGGTAGAAACAATAAAACACCTATTCTGGGAGTGCAATCATGTACAACACTTTTGGAATAACTTATCTAATTGGTTAGAAAATATGAACATGAGCATAAATATAAATTACCAAACAATCACATTAGGAATAATAAGCAACAGAAACAATATGACTGACCATGCAAAGAATTATATACTTATAGCAGCAAAACAATACATATTCCAAACAAAAAACAATAAAGAAATACCGACTTTCAAATATTTCAAAAATACCCTAACACGAAAAATAAATATCGAAAAACAAATAGCACAAAACAGAGATAAACTAGAAATACACAATTTAAAATGGAGACCATTCCTAGAACAGACATAAAAACCTTTATACATGTTTATATATATTTTTTTTTCCTTAGAAAATATTACATTAAAAAGATTTAGACTGGTACTGTAGTCCAAAATTAGAGTCAAATTTCAACTCCTTCGCAAACAAACTTCCTTACTCCTCTCACTATCCCTCTTTTCTCTCTCTCTCTCTCAAAATTTTTTAAAATTTTCATCTCATGTGTATAAATGTATGTTATGTAATATGAAATTGTAGCATGAAAAATGATGAAATAAAATTCATTACAAAAAAAAAAAAAAAAAAAAAAAAAACTGCAAGGGCCAGAGCTTAGATAATTGGCACATAGCATCATCTACAGGTCCTCTATCAAGTTTGTTCAAATTATGCCCCTGGGGTCAAAATTGGCCCCGCCCCGGGGGTCTCAGTTTTACATAGAGTTATATAGTGAAATTTTCAAACGTCTTTTTCTCTGAAACCAATGTGGCCAGAGCTTTGATATTTGGCATGGTGACACTTCTAGATGCCCTTTACCAAAATTGTTCAAATGGTTCTGGTCCGTTGCATAACTAGGTCACAGGAGCTAAAAATAGATTTTTTCAATGAAAACTTTAAAAATCTTCTTGTCTGAAACTACAAGGGCCAGAGCTTAGTTATTTGGCACATAGAATCGCCTACAGGTCCTCTATCAAGTTTGTTCAAATTATGCCCCTTGGGTCAAAATTAGCCCTGCCCCGGGGGTCACAGTTTTACATAGAGTTATATAGTGAAATTTTCAAACGTCTTCTTCTCTGAAACTAATATGGCCAGAGCTTTGATATTTGGCATAGTTACACTTCTAGATGTCCTATACCAAAATTGTACAAATGGTTCTGGTCCGTTGCATAGCTAGGTCACAGGAGCTAAAAATAGATTTTTTCAGTGAAAACTTAAAAAATCTTCCTGTCTAAAACTACAAGGGCCAGAGCTTAGACATATGGCACATATCATCGACTACAGGTCCTCTATTAAGTTTGGTCAAATTATGCCTCTAGGGTCAAAATTGGCCCTGCCCCGGGGGTCAGTTTTTTTGCATAGAGTTATATAGAGAAAATTTCAAACGTCCTCTTCTCTGACACTAATATGGCCAGAGCTTTTATATTCTGTATGGTGACACTTTTAAATATACTTTACATATTTTGTTCAAATTGTTACGGTCTGTTGCATATCTAGGTCAGTCCTGGACATAAATCAATATCTCCATTTTTCCAGTTATTCTCAGGTGAGCGAATATGCCCCATGGGGCTCTTGTTACCCAATTTAGGCTTGTCCGGAGCGTAACTTTCAAAGTATAAGAGCTATTGACTTCAAACTTCACATATAGATAGATCTCATGGACTAGGAGTGCAGTGCGCAAGAACCATAACTCTATCATCAGTATTTTTGGAGTTATTGCCCTTTGTTGTTATATTTTTATCCATTTTTATGCTCCCCTCAGTGACCTGGAAACCCATGCACCATGTGCCATAGTCACATAAAAAAAAAAATGTCACATAGAATTTCCAACTGGTGCGCCCAGCGTCTCGCCGATTTGATCTTACCATACAACTTAAATTGCCTTTGGCTAGATTCATCCAGTGCTGGGAGATAAGCAATTACGTAATCAAACAGTGTGCATGCCAATATTTTCCAGTTAGAATCACAATTCCTTGAATACACACGTGTCATGATTTCGATTAAAATCCGCCTGGCTACACTGATGTTTTCTCTGTTGATATATTACCACAGGGGCCACGCATAAATTTAAAATGTATCCTGTTACTATGATATAGTATATTATTATAGTAGGCTACTGTTCCCCTATTTTTGTGTTCCAGGCCCTTGTGGCCGATATTCTGAAGAAGTCGCGGCTTGTCGGGAACATCAAAGGCAATGAAAATCTGGTGACCGTCTTCAACCCTAGTGACGACTAGAGTTCAAAGGGTTAAGATTTTGGTGACAGTCTACGACTTTTTGTCGATTACAGTGTCAAACTGCAGCTGCATATTTTGTCAAGTGTCAGATATATATCTAGATAAATATACTCAGCCAAAAAAGAAAGTACCCATCTTATATTTCTATCTATATATTAGGAACTGAAATATTTTCTGACTATTTCTTTTATCTGAATTGAAGAACAAATCATTAATGACATTCTGTGAAAAATTGAAGTCGACGCGATATTTTATTTATTGTAAAATATTGAGCGAATTGACAATAGGGGTCGATTTAAAAAATGACACTTTCTTTGATAAGACTAGGGTCACCAACAAGAAAGGTTTAATTTCATTTTGAATGTGGTATAAGCACCCAAAATGGGCTGTAAGTATTGAATTTGGAGTCAGTATCTCATGTGTCCACCATTTTGTCCAATGCATGTTGTGAATCGGCGGCACATGCTGTTGACGTAACGCTGTAATAACGGCGAAGGCAAACTGCTCCATTTAACATGTAATGCTGCTGCCAAGTCATTTACGATTTTAATTGCGTGATTTGTTCGAACACGACGTCCTAGCTCGTCCCACACGTGTTCTACAGAATTTAAATCGGGATAATTCGCAGGCCAGTCTAATATACTCAGCCAAAATGGAAGTTGCCCACTTGTTACATTTACTTCACATGAAGTAAATTTTCAAGTTCAATATCTTTTAAAGTATTTAATCAACTACAGTTTAGTTTGAGTTTTTAAACGCCCATACGATCACCAATGTATTCCCGTAAAAACATTCAGATTAAACGACACATGCAACGAAAATGAAACACTTAAAGTTTGTTCTTATTTCAATTCAAAGGGAGGTAATTTGATATTATAAGACTTTCTAGTCTCAATAAAGCCGTGAATATTGTCATTAATGAAGGTCTAATGTGATTTTATTTTCTTTAAGAAAAATTTCTAGCTGCTGAATAAGAGTACAATTGTTTTTCTTCTATGGAAAAGAAATCCTAAGCAAAAATGCTATTTACAGAAATAGAGTTATAGACCTTTTATTTTCATTACAATGTGCCAGTTATTTAACCACAATGATTTCATGTCATCTGCTGTTTCTATAAAATAAAATTTAAATACAGTTTATGTATAAGACGCTGATTATTTAGAATACAAAAGTGGTTACTTTCTTTTTTGGCTGAGTATATATATAAGTGAACCCACAGAGCTAGGTCATTGAATCAAAATGATCGGAGCTCCTCAAATCTGCTTTGATGTTTTAACACCTTGTGTGTAAATCGTGTCTGAGTAACTCAGTATGAAAAGTATCATGTATAGAGAGGATAATTGTGGATGCTATTAGAGGCAAACATTCAAGGTGATTATCTGATATAATTTATTTTAGACTTTTTACTGTCAACTTAATCAAACTTTCAGCGGTTTGGGAAAACATCAGTAGTTTAGAGATGCCGACGTTCCGCCATATTGGTATAAGTTTTACTAGTAGTGATACGTTTCAACATTGATCTAGATGTTGGACCAAACATTTTCAATTTTTTATTGGGACACTGATAAAAATAATTATTTTTTGCTGGCCCAAGACTTGGAAGAAATAGATTTTCTACGAAATCTAAGCATTTTAAGAATTGGCCCATAAAATTTCAAAATGTCACAGATTTTTGAAATGTCACATAAAAAATTATAGATGATGGGCCATAGTCACATAGAAAAAAAATCTTTCCAGGTCACTGACCCCTTTAGGGGGGGAGCATATAGTCGCCGCTTTGTCCGTCCGTCTGTCTGTCCAAGCTTACAGGAGGCACGTTATGGGGTCCTAACCTGGCAGTTTTGGGTCATTAACCTGGCCAGGTAGTGATTGTGGGGTTGAAAGAGAGTATTGTGGGGTTGAAAATGGCGTTTGTGGGGTTAGTTTTAGGGTTAGGGTTTATATAGCATTCAACCCCACAACACTGTCTCCTAAGAAAGTCCGTCCGTCCGTCACGCTTTTTTTGTCCGGAGCATATCTCTTGAACGGTACACCGTAGGTTGATGAAACTTGATACAGTGATAGAGAATAGGGCTGCAACGGTTCAGGTACTTCACGGTTCGGTTCGGGTTCGAGTAGACCCCTTCGGTTTTCGGTTATTTCGGTTCGGGTATTAGGATAAGAACTTGATAAAAATCAACTAGAAAAAATTCTTATTTACTGGCACATGTCTACAAAGACAATAAGACCTACACACTTTTTCGAAAACGCTATCACTGTCATCTATAACTTAATCATATATACGAGAAAGATGTGCATTTCTTTCTACCATTTTAGGACAGATTGTAGCGAATTTAAGGCGTGGTTCGTCCCGACCTGTTTTTGCATTGAAGTTTCGTAACTAAGCTTTCAGCCTACAGTCGAGCACCAGTATCTCGAACGTCAGAATCTTGATTGCAATGCCTATCTCGACGATTGTCTCAAGTCCCGGAAATATTTGTTCTTATTCTTATGTAATCCTACCTGCCCTATTTCGATAATGGCTAATCTCGATTACCCCCCGGTATTTCGACTATAGATTTTGGCCATATTCATTTAATTGTTCTCAATTAACACCCAGTATCTCGACGACTGTAAGTTTTCATGCATTGATACGCTCGCCGACTTTGATCGCGGGTGTCAGACTGTGGAAATCACAGGTAAAATCATTAACCGGAACTATCGGTAGTTTTACACGTTGGCTGAATGGGTGTTAGGTGATAATTGTCAATCAACAGTAAATTATCGCTTAAAGTTTGGTCGCCGCGTCCTTAAAATCAGTCTCCTAATAACCGTCATTATCGGTGTTGATTCAATTCATTAAGAGTAGCGCCCCTTGTATCTCCCTTTTTCAAAAAATACAAAAATATTTTGTCCGGAGTATATCTCTTGACTGCTACACCGTAAGTTAATGGAACTTGATACAGTGATAGGTGATGACATACGGAGGTGCAGTACACAAGAACCATGACTCTGTCATCTCCCAATATTTAATTATCTTACCTTTTCTATTTAAAAAAATCAAATTTGTTCTGGAGCATATCTCTTTAGCATTGCATTGTAAGTTGATGAAACTTGATACAGTGATACAAGATGACAGAAAGAGTGCTGTTATCAAGAACCATAACTCTGCCATCTCCCAATATTGAATTATCTCCCTTTTTCTACATAAATATTTAAAAAAAATCAAATTTTCTGCCGCACTGTAACTTGAACCTTGATACTGTGTTAGCGGATGACAAAAAGAAGTGTAGTACACAAGAATTATAACTCTGTCATCTCCAAATATTGAATTGCCTCCCTTTTTAGCTCACCTGGCACGTAGTGCCAAGGTGAGCTATTTTGATTGTCCGTCGTCCGTCGTTCGTCGTCCACAATTTCTTTGAACAACATCTCCCTTGAAACCACTGGATTGATTTTTACCAAACTTGGCAGGAATGATCCTTATATGATCCTCTTTCAAAGTTGTTCAAACATTTCTGGTCCGTTACATATCTAGGTCACAGGAGCTAAAAATATATTATTTCAATGAAAACTTAAAAAATCTTTTTGTCTGAAACCACAGTACCCTGAGCTTAGATATTTGGCACAAAGCATTGTCTTCAGGTCCTCTATCAAGATTATTCAAATTATGTCCCTGGGGTCAAAAATGACCCCGCCCCGGGGGTCTTAATTTTACATAGAGTTATATAGTGAAATCTTCAAACATCTTTTTCTCTCAAACTAATATGGCTAGAGCTTTAATATTTGGCATGGTGACACTTCTAGAAGCCCTTAGCCAATATTGTAAATATGGTTCCGGTCCGTTGCATATCTAGGTCACAGGAGCTAAAAATATATTTCTTCAATTAAAACTCAAAAAAATCTTCTTGTCTGGAACCACAGTACCCTGAGCTTAGATATTTGGCAAAAAGCATCATCTTCAGGTTCTCTTTCAAATTATGTCCCTGGGGTCAAAACTGCCAAGGCCCTAGGGGTTGCAGTTTTACATAGTGTTATATAGTGAAATCTTCTTCTGAAACTATAATGGCCAGCTAGCTAGCTAGAGCTTTGATATTTAGCATAGTGACACTTTTTGATGTTGTTTTTTACCAATATTGCTGAAATGGTTCGGGTCTGTTGCATATCTGGGTCACATTAGCTAAAAATAGATTTTGCCCTTTGTAATTTTTTTCCATGTTAGGGAGCACTTACTTTATCCAGAAACATTTACCTCTTGTGACAAGACCCTACGGGGGGTATGAATCAACATTTGTGATACGTCTAGTTATTTTTACCAAAGTTAGGCTTCTCCGGAGCATAACTTCAAAAGTATAACAGCTATTGACTTCAAACCTCATATACAGATAGATCTCATTGACTAGGAGTGCAGTGCACAAGAACAATAACTCTATCATCAGTATTTTTGAGTTATTGCCCTTTGTTGTTATATTTTTACCCAATTTAGGCTTGTCCGGGAGCATAACTTCCAAGGTATAATAGCTGTTGATTTCAAACGTCATATACAGATAGATCTCATTTACTAGGAGTGCAGAGTGCAAGAACCATAACTCTGACATCAGTATTTTTGGATTTTGGAGTTATTGTCCTTTGTTGCTATATTTTTACCCAATTTAGGCTTGTCCAGATCATAACTTCCAAAGTATAATAGCTGTTGACTTCAAACTTCATATACAGATAGATCTCATTGACTTGGAGTGCAGTGCGCAAGAACGGTTACTCTGTCAACACTAATTTTTGAGTTATTGCCCTTTGTTGCTATATTTTTACCCAATTTAGGCTTGTCCGGAGTATAACATCCAAAGTATAATAACTGTTGACTTCAAACTTCATATGTATACATATAGATATCATTGACTAGGAGTGCAGTGCGCAAGAACCATAACTCTATAATCAGTATTTTTTCGAGTTATTGCCCTTTGTTGTTATATTTTTACCTAATTTAGGCTTGTCCGGAGCATAAATCCTAAATTATAAGAGCTGTTGACTTCAAACTTCATATACAGATAGATCTCATTGACTTGGAGTGCAGTGCGCAAGAACGGTTACGCTGTCAACAGTATTTTTGGAGTTATTGCCCTTTGTTGCTATATTTTTACCCAATTTAGGCTTGTCCGGAGCATAACTTCCAAAGTATAATAACTGTTGACTTCAAACTTCATATGTATACATATAGATATCATTGACTAGGAGTGCAGTGCGCAAGAACCATAACTCTATAATCAGTATTTTTTCGAGTTATTGCCCTTTGTTGTTATATTTTTACCTAATTTAGGCTTGTCCGGAGCATAAATCCTAAATTATAAGAGCTATTGACTTCAAACTTCATATACAGATATATCTCATTGACTAGGAGTGCAGTGCGCAAGAACTGTTACTCTGTCAACAGTATTTTTTGAGTTATTGCCCTTTGTTGCTATATTTTTACCCAATTTAGGCTTGTCCGGAGCATAGAACTTCCAAAGTATAATAACTGTTGACCTCAAACTTCATATACATATAGATATCATTGACTAGGAGTGCAGTGCGCAAGAACCATAACTCTATAATCAGTATTTTTGGAGTTATTGCCCTTTGTTGTTATATTTTTACCTAATTTAGGCTTGTCCGGAGCATAAATCCTAAATTATAAGAGCTATTGACTTCAAACTTCATATACAGATAGATCTCATTGACTAGGAGTGCATTGCGCAAACACTGTTACTCTGTCAACAGTATTTTTTGAGTTATTGCCCTTTGTTGCTATATTTTTACCCAATTTAGGCTTGTCCGGAGCATAGAACTTCCAAAGTATAATAACTGTTGACTTCAAACTTCATATACATATAGATATCATTGACTTGGAGTGCAGTGCGCAAGAACCATAACTCTATAATCAGTATTTTTGGAGTTATTGCCCTTTGTTGTTATATTTTTACCCAATTTAGGCTTGTCCGGAGCAGAACTTCAAAAATATAAGAGCTATTGACTTCAGACTTCATATATAGATAGATCTCATTGACTAGGAGTGCAGTGCACAAGAACCATAACTTTATCATCAGTATTTTTGGAGTTATTGCCCTTTGTTGTTATATTTTTTATCCAATTTAGGCTTGTCCGGAGCATAACTTCCAAAGTCTTATGAGCTATTGACTTCAAACTTCTTATACAGATAGATCTCATTTTCCAGGAGTGCAGTGTATAAGAACCTTTTCTCTGTCATCCATATTTTTGTAGTTATTGCCCTTTGTTATATTTTTATCCATTTTTAGCTCACCTGAGCACAAAGTGCTCAAGGTGAGCTATTGTGATTGGTTGCCGTCCGTTGTACGTCGGTGTTGGTGTCCGAGTCGGTGTCCGTGTCGGTGTCGTCTGTTCACAATTTGTTTCAAATGACTTCTTCTCTGAATACAATTGCCCAATTTTAACCAAACTTGGTCAGATACATACTGTAGTTGTGAGCTTCAAAAATTGTTTAAAAAAAGTGGGTGGAGCAATCGGTCTTGTTGCCATGGCAACCATGCACGATATGTTAAAAAATCTTCTTCTCAAGAACGACTGGTCAGATTTCAATTTGGTTTGCACCAAAATGTTTCTCGATTAATATACTTTCATAGTTGTTCAAAAAATTTTGATCCGTAAAAAACATGGCCGCCAGAGGGCGTGGTCATTTTCCGTATTTACGTAATATTGACAACTAAAGTCAAAATTTTAAACATCTTCTTGTCAATAACTATAAGTCCTAGGATAACCAAATTTAACATGTAGCATCATGTTGTAAACCTTTAGCAAGATTGTTCAAATAATGACCCCCGGGTCGAAAATGGCCCCGCCCCGGGGCTTATCAGTTTTTCATAGGAAATCCTATACAACTCTTCTTCTCTAAAGCTGTATGCCTAGACCTTTTATATTTAGCATCTAGTTTTGCCTTATGGACCTCTACTAAGATTGTTCAAATCATGACCCCAGGGTAAAAAATGGCCCCACCCGGGGCTTATCAGTTTTACATAGACTTATATAGGAAAACCTTTAAAAATCTTCTTCTCTGAAACCGTAAGGCCCAGACAATTCATATTTGGCATCTAGCTTTATCTTATGGTCCTCTACCAAGATTGTTCAAATCATGACCCCAGGGTCAAAAATGGCCTCGCCCCTGGGCTTATCAGTTTTACATAGACTTTTTAGCTCACCTGAGCCAAAGGCTCAAGGTGAGCTATTGGGATGGCCCTGTGTCCGTCGTAGTCAGTCGTTAGTCGTCCGTCGTCGTTAACAATTGTTTCAAATGACATCTTCTCCTATACCGCTTGACAGAATTCAACCAAACTTTACAGAAATGTTTCTTGGGTCAAGCTCTTTCAAATTTGTTCAAAGAATTAAAAACAATGCAGAACTCTGGTTGCCATGGCAACCAAAGTGAAAAAATAAGGAAATCTTAAAAAGTCTTCTTGTCAAAAACTGCAAGGACCAGAGCTTAGATATTTGGCATATAGCATCATCTACAGGTCCTCTATCAAGTTTGTTCAAATTATGCCCCTGGGGTCAAAATTGGCACCGCCCCGGGGGTCACAGATTTACATAAGAATTATATAGTGAAATTTTCAAACGTCTTCTCCTCTGAAACTAATGTGGCCAGAGCTTTGATATTTGGCATGGTGACACTTCTAGATGTCTATTACCAAAATTGTTCAAATAGTTCTGGTCAGTTGCATAACTAGGTCACAGGAGCTAAAAATAGATTTTTTTCACTGAAAACTTAAAACATCTTCTTGTCTGACACTACAAGGGCCAGAGCTTAGATATTTGACACATAGCATTGCCTACAGGTCCTCTATCTAGTTTGTTCAAATTATGTCCCTGGGGTCAAAATTGGCCCCGCCCCGGGGGTCTCAGTTTTACATAGAGTTATATAGTGAAATTTTCAAACGTCTTCTTCTTTGAAACTAATATGGCCAGAGCTTTGATATTTGGCCTGGTGACACTTCTAGATGTCCTATTCCAAAAAATTTCAAAAGGTTCTGGTCGGTTGCATAACTAGGTCACAGGAGCTAAAAATAGACTTTTTTTCAATGAAAACTTAAAGAAGTCTTCTTGTCTGAAACTACAAGGGCCAGAGCTTATAGGCATGTTCGATTATCAGTCCGGAATTGACGGGACTGACGGAATCGAAATCGAATGGTCCGGAATTCAATTCCAGAACTGTTCTATCAATTCTGCCCGAGGAGGTGGTGTGAGCAGAATTGTGAAGTATCATCATGGTTCCCGGCACAATTTACGAACGCTTCGACAGCAAAGTTGTAATAAGTAGGGAACCAGACTACCATATTTGCAAGGGTTCAATTCCGTTTTTGTTTGATTGACTAATCCCATGGAATCGTTCCAAACAGTTCTGGAACTGATAATCGAACAAGCCCTATATATTTGGCACATAGCATCGCCTACAGGTCCTCTATTAAGTTTGTTCAAATTATGCCCCTGGGGTCAAAATTGGCCCCACCCCTGGGGTCACAGTTTTACAATGAGTTATATAGAGAACATTTCAAACGTCTTCTTCTCTGAAACTAATATGGCCAGAGATTTTATTTTCGGTATGGTGACACTTTTAAATATTCTTTACATAATTTGTTCAAATTGTTCCGGTCTGTTGCATATCTAGATCAGTCCTGGACATAAATTATTATCTCCATTTTTTTCAGCTATTCTCAGGTGAGCGAAATATGCCCCATGTGGCTCTTGTTAAAAATCTTCTTCTCTGAAACCGTAAGGCCCAGACCTTTTATATTTGGCATGTAGCTTTGCCTTCTGGTCATCTACCAAGATTGTTCAAATCATGACCCCCGTATAAAAAATGGCCACGCCCCGGGGCTTATCAGTTTTACATTGACTTATATAGGAATATACCTTTAAAACTCTTCTTCTCTGAAACCATAAGACCCAGACCTTTTATATTTGGCATCTAGCTTTGCCTTATGGTCCTCTACCAAGATTGTTCAAATCATGACCCCCGGATCAAAAATGGCTCGCCCAGGGGCGTATAAGTTTTACAAAGACTTAATGTAGTAAAACCTTTAAAACTCTTATTCTCTGAAACCATAAGGCCCATACCTATTATATTTGGCATCTAGCTTTGTCTTATGGTCCTCTACCAAGATTGTTCAAATTATGACCCCCGGGCCAAAAATGGCCCCGCCCCGGGGCTTATCAGTTTTACATACACTTCTACAGGAAAACCTAATTCCGAGGTTGTTACAGTTTCATGCAACAGTCCACATACATGCAATGACAAACTTCATTATGCCTCGAGTATAACACAATAGTTACTCAGGTGAGCGAGTTAGGGCCGCATGCGGCTCTTGTTGGAGTTGTTGCCCTTTGTTATTGTTACCATGTTAGGGTGCACTTAAATGCACACATCAACTTTATCAAGAAACATTTACCTCTTGTGACAAGACCCTACTGGGGGTATGAATCACCATTTGTGATAGGTCTAGTTTAGGCTCTAATTATCTGCCTTGAATGGATTTAGAATAAAACGGGTGAAATTCAAAGGTAAAGCCAGTGTTCTGCCAAGGCCGCGCCCTTGCGCCATTGGCGCATAAAAATCACAAACGGCGCATAAAAATTCCCGTAAATGGGCCCGAGGGCGCGCTGAAAAAATCGCGAAAAAAAATAAATTCCCGCTACGACGGTCAATGTTTTAGACGTTCCGTACTATTAGAGCATTTGAAGCGACTAATTTCATTGGATACGTCGACCGGAAGTATCCGCTATAGTCCAATCGCTGATAATCTCTCATGCCTTCTCGTTTGTTTTGTTGAAAGATGGCTGACCAAAAACGTAAGGCAGCTATACTGATAGACTTTTTTCAAAGTTCTCGATATACGCGGAGTAAAAATAAGGAAATAGACGAAAATAATATTAAGTATTTCACAGAGAAAACGTGCATGACGCTGTCGCGGATCAGAATACAGCCGTAAGTAGTAAAAACGTTCAATTGATTATCAAAAACAGAAACCCCTCTACAGCCGACGACCGAGTTTGATAAAGTTGACCGCTCTTCGAAACGCACGAATGGTGACCATGTATCCGCCGAGAAAAAGAAGGGTTGAACTTTTCAGCATAGGTGGTGAAAAGATCACACGTGGCTTGCTTATAATGGTGGGTCAGATTCTATGATTTGCAATCTGTGTCTAGACTAAATCACTTTAAGAAAAAGAGCACACAACTGGCGAATGCCGTAATTGGAAAACGAGTTACATGTATTTTTATTGTGTTTTCTATCATTTTTATGAGAAAAAAATGTAGGGCCCCAACTTTTAAAAAATGGCCCCCTTTTTTCATGTCCAGTGGGCCCTGCAGGGTGGGGCCCATAGTTTTGGATTTCTTGGCAGAACACTGGTAAAGCTATCAGGCTTCATTACAAATGATGAACGATATCAGAGCCTACAGGCACTCTTATATAGTTTCCCTCTTTTTCCTTTTTGCTCAAAGAGTAATAATGACAAACGGATTCTGAGTTACTTCTTCATGCAACAGTCCACTTCCATGCAATGACAAACTTCATTTTGCATTGAGTATTTCACAATGGTTCCTCAGGTGAGCGATTTAGGGCCGCATGCGGCTCTTGTTTAATTTTTCAATAGATTTTATACATTTCCCGTTTTGCGTGCACTTCCTCAGAATGATGTACAGGCTTGAATTCTTATGTGATTCACATAAGATTTTTGAGTGAATGGGAATGCTGGTAATACTACATTGTAGTTGGAATTGACAGTAATTTTACATAATTGATAGACAAGCAGGGCTCCAGATAAGAAGGAGTGAACTGAACAAATTCAATCTTTTCTCATTCATTTCAGCACCAACTTCTATAGTGTTACTACTCATTAGAATTGTCTCTTAATTCTACATAATTGGTAGACAAGTAAATGAGTAAATCACATCCATAGTTGTCTTATTAATCCCCAGAACCACAAACACATGGTTTCTTTTATACACCTGTCAGTGACAGGTTATACTACCGGTATACCGACAAACAGTGTTGCTGTTTAACTCTTCGAAACCTAGCCACGCATATATGCGTAATTTGCAACATTGTACCTGTGAGGAATACACTTGTCCAATGCAAACAGTATAGACCCTGATCAGAGGGCTCCTTAAGGAGCCCTCTAATCAGGGTCTACACTGTTTGTCATTTTGACATATCTTGTGAAAATCAACCCTAAAATGTCAAAAATGGACTAGACTTAATTGAAAACTAGAATTGTCCATTTGAGGTTTCAGGGTGGAAAGGGTTAATGAAGTACTATACAATTAACAATACTCACTGTTCTACCCCTATCAAATTTCAGAATGGCTACAGCAGCAGTACCAAGGCTAAAAGATGAGACATACCTCAACTGGCTTCGTGATAGTCTAGGACTCCTCTTTCTAAAGGAAAGTTTGGAGGAGTTTGTGGACAAGAGGGTGCTAGATTTCCATAATAATCTACATCAAGTTGTGCCACAACCATATTCCAGGCACGGCCCTGTAAATACAGCACAATCACCATCATGTGTTCAGATATGCAAATCATGTACAAACAATGAACTACAAAGACACCATGGTACCTGGAGTGTCACGTGTTCCTCAGGTGTCTGCTGTGAATGGCTCAAACACATCATCAGGGCTGATGTGCATCAACCATGTCCAAACATAGCACGTGCTAACCTGAAGCCTCAACTTTGGCCCTCTCATCCATGGGAAGTTGCGAAATGGTTTCTTCCAGATGGCAGCGAAAGTGTTACTACAGCAAAGGATACAGACGTGGCCTCGATGCTAAAACTACTGAATACATGTATATTCATGTTTCAATTCTTCAAAGATCACAGCCTGGTTGAAGAGGTAAGATAGAAAATACTAAGTCAAGCAACTTTATTATATACACCTATTTATATTTTCAAGTCATTATGTTCAGCATCAAAGTTTTAAACATTGTTTGTAAGCACATGAAGTGAAGCATACTACATGTATATTATTAGTTTGTCTGTTTATTTCTATACAACATCAATAACTTTATACATTTAAATACAGATTATATGCTTTACCACGTGTATTCCTTGAATGAAGCTCTAATGCAGAGGGCAAATTTTAGTATTGTCTGATTATGACCAGGCTCATTTATGATTATAGATGTACTTATATTGTTTGAAGATTCGCCGGCCAGCGCTTCACGTGACATTGTTATGCGCTGCGATGTCGTAAAACCCAACTCAATCATTGTCAGGCTAGTTTCTTTTACTGACTGTGAAGAGACTCAACCATATACAAAACAGCTCAACTTTTATATTGATTTGAAATTGCAGAATACGTGTATTTTGAAAATTCTGGTTGCTTACTAGTGAACATTTCCTAATTGTTGACATAATAAAAGGTGATTTTACCCATTACTCCGACCATGGATACACAATTTTACACCTTTAATTAGTTTCAATTTCATGAATATGTATTATGAAATTGAATGTGTGTGACAGTGTGTCATGAGAAATATTTTCTATATTCTAGCAGGTGGTCAGTTAAAGCAGGCTGAAAATAATGCAGAATGTACTTTGAATGTACATTCTGCTTTACTTTCAGTCAACCTGCTTTAAGCGACAACCGATCTTCAATACTAGAAACAGGCTGTGGTGTAAGAGGTTAATTTAGAGATGAAATGCAGATGCCAGTGGAATCATCCGATGTTTAGTCGCTAGCATCGTCTGAAGAAAGTGGGGTGTTAACCAGCTGTGGCATCATGGCTTTCATCATTTATTAAATTATTAGTTGTTCTTTTATTAACCATCTAGCTAACAGACTAGAACCTGTTTTTAGCTCACCTGAGCTAGCTCAGGGTGAGCTTTTGCAATCCTTGAATGTCCGTCGTCAATCGTGCGGCGTCAACAATTTCAGTGTTTACACTCTAGAGACCACAATATTAATCCAATCTTTCTCAAACTTTCTCAGATGGTATATAACTATAAGAGTTCGAATGAGCTTGATTATGGTAAATATCGGACAAATAGGTCATGAGTTATCTACCTTTGAATTACTGAAAATGCCATATTTTACAGTGTTTACACTCTAGAGGCCACAATATTTATCCAATCTTTCTAAAACTTGCCCAGATTATATATGACTATAAGAGTTTGAAGGAGTTTGATTTAAGTAGAAATCTGACCAAAAGCTAAAGAGTTATCTACCTTTGAATTGCTGAAAATCCCATATTTAACAGTGTTTACATTCTAGAGTTCACAATTTTTATCTAATCTATCTCAAACTTGCTCAGATTGTATATGACTATAAGAGTTCAGATGAGTTTGATTATGGTTGAAATCAGACTAATAGGTGGAGAGTAATCTACCTTTGAATTGCTGAAAATGCCATATTTAAGGGTGTTTACACTCTAGAGGCCACAAATTTTATCCAATCTTTCTCAAACTTACTCAGATTGTATATTACCATAAGATATTACCATAAGACTTCGGATGAGTTCAATTATGGTTGTAATCGGATCAAAAGGTCGAGAGTTATCTACCTTTGAATTGCTGAAAATGATATACTTAACAGTGTTTACGCTCTAGAGACCACAATATTTATCCAAGCTCTCTCAAACTTGCTCAGATTGTATATGACTATAAGAGTGATTATGGTTGAAATTGGACAAATAGATCAAGAGTTATCTACCTTTGAATTGCTGAAAATGCCATATTTTACAGCGTTTACACTCTTACAACTACAGTTTTCAATGGATTTTGATTATACTTGTACACAAAGTATATAGCTATACGTTCTGGGGTCTTCCTCCTTCTATAATTAGCTGGACGTCGCGATATGACTGTAATACTGTTGAAAGCGACTTAAAATCAAAACAAATCAAATCAAATAGCTATACGTTCTCGAAGGAGTGCAACTATTGTTGAAATCTAATCATTGTGGCAATAGTTACCTGCCCTTAATATACTTTGGAATGCTAGAAAAATGCTTCATTTCAGTATTGTTT
Source organism: Gari tellinella (assembly GCA_922989275.2). NCBI lineage: Eukaryota > Metazoa > Mollusca > Bivalvia > Cardiida > Psammobiidae > Gari > Gari tellinella. Next base: position 5,819,873 of record OV277870.1, on the reverse strand, counting down.
AGGCTCTAGTTATCTGCCTTTGATATACTCTCTTATATTAGAGTAGGTTGACAAATTTGAATAAAACGGGTGAAATTCAAAGGTAAAGCTATCAGGCTTCATTACAAATGGTGAGCGATATCAGGGCCTTCAGGCCCTCTTGTTGATAATAGTCTTTACTGTTACAATAAGGAGTAAAAGTTGCGTTATTTGTTGTCAATTGTAGACTGGGTACTGCAATTATGGCCACTTTTCACACCTTCATGTGTCTCAAAGAGTATGGGATGTTGCATCACAGTTTGATGACCTTGACCATTGACATTTATGAACTAGGTTTAATTTTGCGTATGAGTTAGTAATGTGCTAAATAAAGACCTTGCCTATGGCCAACCAGCCCTCTTTTTAGCTCACCTGAGCCAAAGGCTCAAGGTGAGCTATTGGGATGGCCCTGTGTCCGGCGTCGTCGGGGTCGTTGACAATTGCTTCAAATGACATCTCCTCCTATACCGCTTGACAGAATTCTACCAAACTTCACAGAAATTTTCCTTGGGTCAAGTTCTTTCAAATTTGTTCAAAGAATTAAAAACAATGCAGAACTCTGGTTGCCATGGCAACCAAAGTGAAAAAATAAAGAAATCTTAAAAAATCTTCTTGTCAAAACCTGCAAGGGCCAGAGCTTAGATATTTGGCACATAGAATTGACTACAGGTCCTCTATTAAGTTTGTTCAAATTATGCCCCTAGGGTCAAAATTGGCCCCGCCCGGGGGTCACAGTTTTACATAGAGTTATATAGAGAAAATTTCAAACGTCCTCTTCTCTGACTCTAATATGGCCAGAGCTTTTATATATTGTATGGTGACACTTTTAAATATACTTTACATATTTTGTTCAAGTTGTTCCGGTCTGTTGCATATCTAGGTCAGTCCTGGACATTAATCAATATCTCCATTTTCCAGCTATTCTCAGTTGAGCGAATATGCCCCATGGGGCTCTTGTTATGTAATTATTGGTGCTGATATTTGACTTCATTCCAAAAGCAAAAACGTATACTTTTTTCTCCAAAATTTGTTAACAATTCCTCAAATGCTGCAAAAATGCCTTATTTTTGCCTAATATTTGTAGAATTTGGTGTGTAAACTCTCACAATTCTAAAGACACCGCCAGTATTTCCTAAAACTATGAAAATAGGACTGTCAAGGCTACTGCTTGGCTTCCATGTTGTACAAACCCATTTCTAATTTCTTAACAGGTGTTGGGTATACGCCATAGACTGATGCATTCCAACACCCTGTCAGTGAGTGATGACCAGCTAAAGTGTGATACAGACAAGATGATCCAACTATTGACAAGCCTGGATGACCTTTCATCCCAAGAAACAGATGCAGTTCAAAGAACAATTCGCAACATAAGCGAGGTAATGTTTACAATCAATGCTATTTTAAAATTGTAAATCCTATTGTTGATCTTTGAAATTCAAGTTTCTTGACTCTCTAACGGTAATAGATATTGTATAATCCAAGTAATTTACGTATTGGCAGAGTGACCAAATCTAGATTGAATATAACAAGATCATGAGAGTTAATGCCCTTTTTCTGATACAAATTAGTATAATAAGAATTGCCAGCTTTTTATGTCCCCAGCATCTGATGCGGAGGCATATAGTGACTGATTTTACTGTTTTCTTAAGCTTCAACACTGCTTACTCAAATGCTTGAATACTTATACATTTGTTGCCTTGGACCATTCCCAATCCATCATTATCATCCAACCGTGATTTTGATCCTGACCTTGACCTAATGTGGACTTAAAATATTTTAAATTGGCTAAATCTTGGTTAACTAGATTTTGCCGTTTCGTCTAGCAAAAACACGATTGATAACAAAGCTTTAATACTTATACAATTGTTGCCTTTGACAACTACAAATCCACCCAAATTACCTAACTTTGATTTTGACCTTGACCTAATTTAAATCGGCTATTTAGATTTTTCTGTTTCGTCTAGTATCAACACTTGTGACACTATTGACTACAAAGCTTTGATACTTATACAGTTGCTGCCTTGGACCATTACCAATTCACCCTTATGATATTTCCCAACCTCAATTTGACCTTGATCTAATTTGGACTAATAATATCCAGAATATATTGTCAAGGATGCCACAAGGGGAATATTTGTTTATTGAACGCAGTTTTGATACTTCAACTAATACCATTTAATATCTTATCAACTTGATGCACGTGTTAAATAGTGTTGCTGTCAACCAAACAATTCATACTTTGTACATGTTAAATATCTAAGGCCATTTACTAAATTAGAGGTGAAAAGCATGTAATCGTGCCATTTAATTGAAGCAAGGTGTCTCCTTTTTATTGGCCTATCCACAATCAAGAGGCCTTAATTAAGCAAGGGGTCATGGCGGTTTATATTTTTGCTGAAAATAATAGAAAGGGTAATTTAAAGGCTGTCCAAACAACTCCTAAATTATAGCCCTTTATGTGTCAGTCTAATTCTAAATGTAGACATAGCCCAAACACTGATGGACCAGTTGGATAAAACTGAAGCAAGGGGCCTTTTTATGCTCCCCTTTAGGGGGGGAGCATATAGTCGCCGCTTTGCCCGTCCGTCCGTCCGTCCGTCCGTCTGTCTGTCCGGGCTTACAGGAGCTACCTTATCGGGTCCGTTTCGGTCATTAACCTGGCCAGTTAGTGATTGTGGGGTTGAAAGAGAGTATTGTGGGGTTCAAAATCACGCATGTGGGGTTAGTTTTAGGGTTAGGGTTTATATAGCAAAAAAACCCACAACAACCGTCTCCTAAGAACGTCCGTCCGTCCGTCACGCTTTTTTGTCCGGAGCATATCTCTTGAACGGTAAACCGTAGGTTGATGAAACTTGATACAGTGATAGAGAATGACAGGAGGAGGTGCAGTACACAAGAACTGTAACTCTCTCATCTCCCAATTTTGAATTATCTTCCTTTTTCTCATAAAAAAAAATCAATTTTGTCCGGAGCATATCTCTGGACTGTTACACCAAAAGTTGATGAAACTTCTAACAGTGATAGAGGATGACTGAAGAAAGTGCAGTACCCAAGAACGGTAACTCTGTCATCTCCCAATATTGAATTATCTCCCTTTTTCTAAAAATACAAAACAATGTTGTCCGGAGTATATCTCTTGACTGCTATACTGTAAGTTAATGGAACTTGATACAGTGATAGGTGATGACATAAAAAGGTGCAGTACACAAGAACCATGACTCTGTCATCTCCCAATATTTAATTATCTCCCCTTTTCTTTTTAAAAAATGATCAAATTTTGTCTGGAGCATATCTCCTGAGCATTGCATTGTAAGTTGATGAAACTTAATAAAGTGATATGAGATGACAGAGGGAGTGCTGTACTCAAGAACCATAACTCTGCCATCTCCCAATATTGAATTATCTCCCTTTTTCTACATAAATTTAAAAAAAAATCAAATTGTATGCCACACTGTAACGTGAACTTTGATACTGTGTTAGAGTCCTGATGAAGAAAAGAAGTGTTGTACACAAGAATTATAACTCTTGTCACTCCAAATATTGAATTGCCTCCCTTTTTAGCTCACCTGAGCCAAAGGCTCAAGGTGAGCTATTGGGATGGCCCTGTGTCTGTCGTCGTCCGTCGTAAGTCGTGCGTCGTTAGTCTTGCGTCGTCGTTAACAATTGTTTCAAATGACATCTCCTCCTATACCGCTTGACAGAATTCAACCAAACTTTACAGAAATGTTCCTTGGGTCAAGCTCTTTCAAATTTGTTCAAAGAATTATAAACAATGCAGAACTCTGGTTGCCATGGCAACCAAAGTGAAAAAATAAGGAAATCTTAAAAAATCTTCTTGTAAAAAACTGGAAGGGCCAGAGCTTACATATTTGGCACATAGCATCATCTACAGGTCCTCTATCAAGTTTGTTCAAATTATGTCCCTGGGGTCAAAATTGGCCCCGCCCCGGGGTCACAGTTTTACATAGAGTTATATAGTGAAATTTTCAAACGTCTTCTTCTCTGAAACTAATGTGGCCAGAACATTGATATTTGGCATGGTGACACTTCTAGATGTCCTATACGAAAATTGTTCAAATGGTTCTGGTCAGTTGCATAACTAGGTCACAGGAGCTAAAAATAGATTATTTTCATTGAAAACTTAAAAAATCTTCTTGTCTGAAACTACAAGGGCCAGAGCTTAGATATTTGGCACATAGCATCGCCTACAGGTCCTCTATCTAGTTTGTTCAAATTATGCCCCTGGGATCAAAATTGGCCCCGCCCCGGGGGTCACAGTTTTACATAGAGTTATATAGTGAAATTTTCAAACGTCTTCTTCTCTGAAACTAATATGGCCAGAGCTTTGATATTTGGTATGGTGACACTTCTAGATGTCCTATACCAAAATTGTTCAAATGGTTCTGGTCAGTTGTTTAACTAGGTCACATGAGCTAAAAATAGATTATTTTCATTGAAAACTTAAAAAATCTTCTTGTCTGAAACTACAAGGGCCAGAGCTTAGATATTTGGCACATACCATCGCCTACAGGTCCTCTATCTAGTTTGTTCAAATTATGCCCCTGGGGTCAAAATTGGCCCCGCCCCGGGGGTCACAGTTTTATATAGAGTTATATAGTGAAATTTTCAAACGTCTTCTTCTCTGAAACTAATATGGCCAGAGCTTTGATAATTGGTATGATGACACTTCTAGATGTCCTATACCAAAACTGTTCAATTTGTTCGGGTCTGTTGCATATCTAGGTCAGTCCTGGACCTATATTAGTATCGCCATTTTTTCAGCTATTTTCTCTGGTGAGCGAAATATGCCCCATGGGGCTCTTGTTCATAATAAATTTATTTTTGTCCGAAGCATATCTCCTGAATGTTACATCGAAAATTCATGAAACTTGATACTGTGTTCTAGGGATGGGTATTGCCAGAAATTTTGTATTGCAATACGTATTGCAATATATTGCGTGTTATAAGAGTGAACTTAAGCTATGGATCTGGGGTGAATATGTGAAGATAAAGTAGTTGTACCACTTTGAATCTTAACAACCATGTTACATTACACTGTTTCTAATGATATTGTATAATGAATATGTGCTGCTGTATTTTCAATTCTGAAATGCTCCTAGCCATTCCTTTCGGGATTTTCATAACAAAATTGTCCACCATGATGTTTAACTGACAGGGTATGGCATATAACAGTGCCAGTTGACAGTATCAGACAAAGTTCTAATCACATATTTTAAATGAAGATTTTTTTCTAAAATGACTGACAATGTCGGTACATTGTATTTGATACATATTTTTTAGAATTTTTATGTTTTTCATTCACGACATTCAGTTATTAAATCTGATATGCACATTGATTAGGCAGCCAATCAGGATAATATACCATGCCCTGTGCTAAAAAACAAACAAAGAGGAAATCCCTCTGCCCTGCAAGCTGCTTATTTAGTTTGAACAAAACAAAATTGTGAATAATTGTAGTTGTGAAACAAAGAGAATTTAATCAATTTATCATAGAGGGAAAAAAAGTTTTTTCTAGTCTTGTCAATATATTGCAATACAGTCTGAACCGTACCGGAACGTATTGTTTTCAGAACGTATTGCAATATATTGGAAAACCGGTTTTATTGCACATCCCTACTGTGTTCACCTACTAAACGTGCTATACCTTGGGCTTTTTAGCTCACCTGAGCTAGCTCAGGGTGAGCTTTTGCAATCCTTGAATGTCCGGCATCCGTCGTTCGTTGTCCATCGTCAACAATTTTGGTGTTTACACTCTAAAGGCCACAGTTTTTATCCAATCTTTCTGTTACTTACTCAGATTGTATATTACCATAAGAGTTCGGATGAGTTTGATTATGGTTGATATTGGACATATAGGTCAAGAGTTATCCACCTTTGAATTGCTGAAAATGCAATATTTAACAGTGTTTACACTCTAGAGGTCACAATTTTAATTAAATCTTTCCCAATCTTGCTCAGTTGTATATTATCATAAGAGTTCGGATGCGTTCGATTATGGTTGATATTGGACATATAGGTCAAGAGTTATCCACCTTTGAATTGCTGAAAATGCAATATTTAACAGTGTTTACACTCTAGAGGTCACAATTTTAATTAAATCTTTCCCCAATCTTGCTAAGATTGTATATAACCGCAAGAGTTCTGATAAGTTCAATTATGGTTGGAATTGGATTGATAGGTCAAGAGTTATCTACCTTTAAATTGCTGAAAATGCCATATTTAAGGTTGTTTACACTCTAGAGGCCACAATTTTAATCCAATCTTTCTCAAACTTCATCAGATGGTATAAGACTATAAGAGTTCAGATGAGTTTGATTAGGGTTGCAATCAGACGTGTAGGTCAAGAGTTATTTACCTTTGAATTGCTGAAAATGCCATATTTAAGGGTGTTTACACTCTAGAGGCCACAATTTTAATCCAATCTTTCTCAAACTTCATCAGATGGTATAAGACTATAAGAGTTCAGATGAGTTTGATTAGGGTTGCAATCAGACGTGTAGGTAAAGAGTTATTTACCTTTGAATTGCTGAAAATGCCATATTTAAGGGTGTTTACACTCTAGAGGCCACAAATTTAATCCAATCTTTCTTAAACTTGCTCAGATTGTATATAACCATAAGAATTCAGATGAGATAGGTTATGGTTGGAATCGGATTTATAGGTCAAGAGTTATATACCTTTGAATTGCTGAAAATGCCATATTTAACAGTGTTTGCACTCTAGAGGCCACAATTTTCCGGCGGCGTCCGTCGTTAGTTGTCCGTCGTCATTAACAATTGCTTCAAATGACATCTCCTCCTATACCGCTTGACAGAATTCAACCAAACTTTACAGAAATGTTTCTTGGGCAAGCTCTTTCAAATTTGTTCAAAGAATTAAAAACAATGCAGAACTATGGTTGCCATGGCAACCAAAGTCAAAAATTAAGGAAATCTTAAAAAATCTTTTTGTCAAAAACTGGAAGGACCAGAGCTTACATATTTGGCACATAGCATCATCAACAGGTCCTCTATCAAGTTTGTTCAAATTATGCCCCTGGGGTCAAAATTGGCCCCGCCCCGGGGGTCACAGATTTACATAGAGTTATATAGTGAAATTTTCCAACATCTTCTTCTCTGAAACTAATGTGGCCAGAGCATTGATATTTGGCATGGTGACACCTTTAGATGAACTATACGAAAATTGTTCAAATGATTCTGGTCAGTTGCATAACTAGGTCACATGAGCTAAAAATAGATTATTTTCATTGAAAACTTAAAAAATCTTCTTGTCTGAAACTACAAGAGCCAGAGCTTAGATATTTGGCACATAGCATCGCCTACAAGTCCTCTATCTAGTTTGTTCATATTATGCCCCTGGGGTCAAAATTGGCTCCGCCCCGGGGGTCACATTTTTACATAGAGTTATATAGTGAAATTTTCAAACGTCTTCTTCTCTCAAACTTATATGGCCGGAGCATTGATATTTAGTATGGTGACACTTCTAGATGTCCTATAAGAAAATTATTCAAATGGTTCTGGTCGGTTGCATAACTAGGTCACAGGAGCTAAAAATAGATTTTTGTCAATGAAATCTTAAAAAATCTTCTTTTCTGAAACTACAAGGGCCAGAGCTTAGATATTTGGCACATACCATCGCCTACAGGTCCTCTATCAAGTTTGTTCAAATTATGTACCTGGGGTCAAAATTGTCCCGCCCCTGGGGTCACAGTTTTACATAGAGTTATATAGAGAAAATTTCAAACGTCCTCTTCTCGGACACTAATATGGCCAGAGCTTTTATATTTGGTATGGTGACACTTTTAAATATACTTTACATAATTTTTTCAAATTGTTTGGGTCGGTTGCATATCTAGGTCAGTCCTGGACCTAAATTATTATCGCCATATTTTCAGCTATTTTCTCAGGTGAGCGAAATATACCCCATGGGGCTCTTGTTCTTTGTGGGGAGCATCCATCGTTGGGAACGATATTCTTGTTATTTGTCAGTAAACAGCGAAGGGGCCGCAATCAATTAAGGGACCATGTCCAAATGACACTCTTCACTGTTGGCCCCTTGAATATGGCCCATTAAAACTTTGCCCTTTGCCCCATGTAAGTGTTTCGTCTGATCTGTCAGTCTGTTCATCCATGTCAGGAGCATACATTTTCCTATATTAAATCAGGTAGGATTGCCAAAGGTGGTGTGTGGATCCATCTTGGAATGATGGAATGTCCTGTACCATTTTTAGCTCACCTGGCACGTAGTGCCAAGGTGAGCTATTTTGATAGTTCTGTGTCCGTCGTCCGTCTCCGTTCGTCCGTCCGTCCATCCGTCCGTTCGTTAGTTTGTTCGTCAACAATTTCTTTAAACGACATCTCCTCTGAAATTACTGGATGGATTTTTACCACACTTGGCAGGGATGATCCTTGTATGGTTCTCTTTCAAAGTTCAAAAAGTTCCGGTCCGTTGCATATCTAGGTCACAGGAGCTAAAAATAGATGTTTTCAATGAAAACTTAAAAATATTCTTGTCTGAAACCACAGTACCCTGAGCTTAGATATTTGGCACAAAGCATCATCTTGAGGTCCTCTATCAAGCTTGTTCAAATTTTGTCCCTGGGGTACAAAATGACCCCGTCCCTGGGGTCGTAATTTTACATTGAGTTATATAGTGAAATCTTCAAACATCTTAATCTCTGAAACGAATATGGCCAGAGCTTTGATATTTGGCATGGTGTAACTTCTAGAGGTATTTTACCAATATTGTTCAAATGTTTCCGGTCCGTTGCATATCTAGGTCACAGGAGCTAAAAATAGATTTTTTTCAATGAAAACTTAAAAAATATTCTGGTCTGAACCCACAGTACATTGAGCTTAGATATTTGGCACAAAGCATCGTCTTCCTTCAGGTACTTTATCAAGATTGTTCAAATTATGTCCCTGGGGTAAAAAATGACCCCACCCCGGGGGTCGTAGTTTGACATAGTGTTATATAGTGAAATCTTCAAAGATCTTTATCTCTGAAACTAATATGGCAAGAGCTTTGATATGTGGCATGGTGACACTTCTAGAAGCTCTTAACCTATATTGTAAATATGGTTTCAGTCCATTGCATATCTAGGTCACAGGAGATAAAAATAGATTTTTTCAATGAAAACTTTAAAAATCTTCTTTTCTGAAACAACAGTACCCTGAGCTTAGATATTTGGCATAAATCATCATCTACAGGTCCTCTATCAAGATTGTTCAAATCATGCCCCTTTGGTCAAAACTGCCAAGGCCCTAGGGGTCGCAGTTTTACATATAGTGAAATATCCTTATCTGAAACTATTATGGCAAGAGCTTTGACATTTAGCATTATGAAGTTACACTTTTAGATGTTCTTTACCAATACTGCTAAAATGGTTCGGGTCTGTTGCATATCTGGGTCACATTAGCTAAAAAAAAATTTTTTTCAATGAAAAGTCTTCCTGTCTGAAACCACCCATGTACAAAATATTTGACAGAACACTTAATTTATAAGTTCATCAGCAAGATATTTGAAATTATGTCTCTGGGGTAAAAAATTATCCCACCCGAGGGGTCATGTGACCCTTGTGTTGGTTTTTCCAGGTGAGCGATATTTAGGCCCGCATGGGCCTCTTGTCAGATTCTCTTGACCTATGACCTCACTTGTATGAAGCATATCTATTTCATTACTTCGGGTAGGAATGTCAAATTTTGTGCATGAATAGTATTCATCATTGGATTGGCAGAGTGTTCCGTACCATTTTTAGCTCACCTGAGCCAAAGGCTCAAGGTGAGCTATTGGGATGGCCCTGTGTCCGTCGTCCGTCGTCGTCCGTCGTCGTTAACAATTGCTTCAAATGACATCTCCTATACCGCTGAATAGATTTCAACCAAACTTTACAGAAATGTTCCTTGGGTCAAGCTCTTTCAGATTTGTTCAAAGAATTAAAAACAATGCAGAACTCTGGTTGCCATGGCAACCAAAGTGAAAAAATAAGGAAATCTTAAAAAACTACAAGGGCCAGAGCTTAGATAGTTAACACATAGCATCACCTACAGGTCCTCTATCAAGTTTGTTCAAATTATGCCCCTGGGGTCACAGTTTTACATAGAGTTATATAGAGAAAATTTCAAACGTCTTCTTCTCTGACACTAATATGGCCAGAGCTTTTATATTCGGTATGGTGACACTTCTAAATATACTTTACATAATTTGTTCAAATGGTTCCGGTCTGTTGCATATCTAGGTCAGTCCTGGACATAAATAAGTATCACCATTTTTTCAGCGCGTCTCAGGTGAGCGAAATATGCCCCATGGGGCTCTTGTTGCTAATAATATGAGTAAACTAATACCAGGTTAATAAAGGTCAGAAAAGCTATGGGTCCATGGGACTCGCAACTTTTTAAATAATGAGTCTCTGGCAAATTTAATGAGTATAGGACTCGGGATGCACAGGTAAAATTATCACTGTATGATCAACTATAAACTTGGAGTTCTTGTTTAGTATCACAAGGGAAACTCATTAAATCAAGGCAGGTAATCCTGTGATTTGTCAATTTTTTATTGATATGTAGCTATTGCCTTTGGTTAGCCAGCTTAGCCTCAGAATCAGTAAAAAGCTAAGAATGTAGTTTCTCAAAAACTATCAAAGACATTTACCTCGACTTAGTTCAACACTATCTCAACACTATGTACTACAGTAGTACAGTACTTTGAGTTTGCATTAAATCTGAAAAAATGTGACTGTCTATAGATGTTTTCTTTTAACTTTATCTCAATATTGCTTTGATTTTAGTAATTAAAGCAACAAGTATGAAGTCATTGCTGACTGAAAGACCTGCTGCTTTAAGTACTGTTATCACTGGTTCACTCTAATATTGTAAGTAGGGAGTGATCACATTCATTTGGCTGATAATGCAACTTCTCCCTTAAGTCTCTGCACTTCTCCCTATTTTCAGCTCAGAGAGAAGTCACCTCCCCCTACTTTTTTGGCCTAGCGAGAGCCCTGTAATTTATCAAATGTTTATTCATTTCAGTAATAATAATTATTTAGTTTTGCAGAGTTCTCGCCCTTGATTTGACTTATACATGTACGTTGAAAGTTTACATACATGCTCACTATCAAAAGCGTGATTCCATTACAACAAGACCGGTAGCCCTGTGGTTTGTTATTGCACCTATTTCCACTTAGAATTTTGTTGAAATGAAATTTCACTACAATACTAGCAAAGGTATCCAATTGAAAGTTTAAAACATACGTTTTTATGCCCCCACACGACTTAGGTGGGGCATATTGTTTTTATACGCCTACCTCTAAAGGTGGTCGTATATTGGCGTCGCCCTGTCCGTCCGTCCGTCCGTTCGTCTTTCAACATTTTGTTTGGCCGGAGTTTTTCCGGGAAACTATTACAGGGTTATTAATGAAACTTCACACAAATGTTATATGCATCAAGATCTAAAGCTGAGTCGAGTTTGAGGTTCATTCGAATTTTCATTACAGAGTTATCTGCCCTTGATGTACTCAAATATAATATAAAAAGCTTGTCCGGAATTTTTTCTGGGAAAACTATTGGAGGGATATTAATGAAACTTCACACAATTGTTATATGCATCAAGATCTAAAGCTGAGTCGAGTTTGAGGTTCATTTAATTTTCGTTACAGAGTTATCTGCCCTTGATGTACTTAAATATGCTATAAAAAGCTTGTCCAGAGTTTTCTGGGAAAACTATTGGAGGGATATTAATGAAACTTCACACAATTGTTATATGCATCAAGATCTAAAGCTGAGTCCATTTTGAAGTTCATTTGCTCTATCGTTACAGAGTTATCTGTCCTTGATGTACTCAAATATGCTATAAAAAGCTTGTCCGGAGTTTTCTTGGACAACTATAAGAGGGATATTCATAAACTTCACACAAATGTTATATGCATCAAGATCTAAAGCTGAGTCGAGTTTGAGTTTGATGATTCTTCTAGAAGCCCTTAACCAATATTGTAAATATGGTTCTGGTCAGTTGCATATCTAGGTCACAGGAGCTAAAAATAGATTTTTTTTAAATGAAATCTTTAAAAATCTTCTTGTCTGAAACCACAGTACCCTGAGCTTAGATATTTGGCACAAAGCATCGTCTTCAGGTCCTCTATCAAGATTGTTCAAATTATGTCCCTAGGGTAAAAAAATGACTACGCCCTGGGGGTCGTAATTTTACATAGAGTTATGTAGTGAAATCTTCAAATATCTTTAACTCTGAAACTAATATGGTCAGAGCTTTGATATTTGGCATGATGACACTTGTAGAAGCCCTTAACCAATAATATGGTTCCGGTCTGTTGCATATCTAGGTCACAGGAGCTAAAAATAGATTTTTTCAATGAAAATTATGTCTCTGAGGTGAAAAGTGATCCCATACCAAGGGTTATGTGACCCTTGTGTTGGTTTTTCAAGGTGAGCGATATTGAGGCCCGCATGGGCCTCTTGTTTATTTTATTATTATTATTATATGAGGTATATAATAAAAGGAACGTTACTATACTTTGCATATCTGATGCACCGTTGTGTGTGTAAAGGCTATATCCAACTCGACCTTCGGTCTCGTTGGATATAGCCTTTACACACACTACTCGAGTGATCCGGTGCATAAGATATGCAAAGTATAGTAACATTCCGTTTGTATACTGATCTCAAGAAGGTCTTGTTCTTTGTACAACTTTGGTCATGTCTGAAAATCTTTAATGTCATTTTGAGATTTAATTAAGCATTGACCATAACTCTAGAACAACATGTGAAAGAGATATCATATTTGGCATGTATACTCAATTAAGGAAGCTCTAGCTTGAGCGTAATATAACTTTGGTCATGTCTGACAAAGGTCAATGTCATTTTGAGATCAAATAGTGTTAATTTAGCATTGACCATAACTCTAGAACAACATGTGAAAGAGATATCATATTTGGCATGTATACTCAATTAAGGAAGCTCTAGCTTGAGCGTAATATAAATTTGGTCATGTCTGACAAAGGTCAAGGTCATTTTGAGATCAAATAGTGTTAATTTAGCATTGACCATAACTCAAGAACAACATGTGAAAGGGATACCATATTTGGCATGTATACTCAATTAAGGAAGCTCTAGCTTGAGCGTAATATAACTTTGGTCATGTCTGACAAAGGTCAATGTCATTTTGAGATCAAATAGTGTTAATTTAGCATTGACCATAACTCTAGAACAATATGTGAAAGAGATATCATATTTGGCATGTATACTCAATTTAGGAAACTCTAGCTTGTGCTGAATACAACTTTGGTCATGTCTGACAAAGGTCAAGGTCATTTAGAGGTTATGGTCACATCAGGAGGCATAGTGTTTTACAAACACATCTTGTTTCACCATCAATAGGGAAGTCTACAAACTGAAATAACCGTCATTCTTGACATTTTAGTATCAAGAATGTGAAAGTCGAGCATCCATCACCCCTTTGCATGCAGTGATCTTGTTAAGTTTTAGTTCAATCTGAATGAAGAGTTCAAGTTTATTCACTACTACTGCATTTTGTAGCTACAGTCCAAAACAATGGATGTAACCCATAGCAAGGAGATCATTGCTCTCAACTCCATGATGCAAGATGTAGATAGGGAACTGACCAGTCTCACTAACAAATGCCAAGACTATGAGAAAACTCGCCAAGATCAGAATGCGACAGCAGCGGATCTGAAGCATCTGGAGGAAGACTATAAGAAATCAAAAACTGATATAAACCAGGTACATGTATATTTGAATTATCGAAAGATAAAGAAACATACAAATTCTAGAATGAAATCAAAGCTCTGAAATGTTTTGAGGAGGACTTTCAAAGTCACTGTGAGTCTGATATGAAAAAAGTATATTTGAATTATGGAAAGATAAAGAAACATACTAATTCTAAAATGAAATCAAAGCTCTGAAATGTTTCTGTGTCTAACCTGTCTGAAATTGGTTCATGGCACAAAGCATAATATACAGGTTCTCTATCAAGATGTTCAAAGTATATCTCTGGGGTCAAACGCAACCCCATCCCGGGAGTCCGAGGCTTACATAGAGTTAATCATTTCTGCCATTTTCCTCTCTAAAACTAGTAAGACCAGAGATTTGATATTTATAGTGGTGAAACATTTTTAGGTATTGTAAATTTGTAACCATATTGTTGAAATAGTTCTGGCCCATTGCATATCAAGGTCACTGAAACTAGAAACTAGATTTTGTTTTGTAACAGGGGGATTCCAGGTGAGCGATTTAAAACCACATCAACCATGTCCCTCTTGTTGACTGGAGTTGTTAACTCATCTGACCAAAGCTCAGGGTGAGCTTCTGTAATACTTGAATGTCAGGCATCTGTTGACTGCCCTTTTGTTGACTGGAGTTGTTAACTCATCTGACCAAAGCTCAGGGTGAGCTTCAGTAATACTTGAATGTCAGGCATCTGTTGTGCATTGTCAACAAATTAAATGTTCACACTCTAGAGGTCACAACTTTTATCCAATCTTTCTCAAACTTGAAACTTGCTCCAATTGTATATAGCCATAAGTTCTATAATGCAATATATTGTGTTGAAATAGAACCAATAGGTCAGGAGTTATCTGCCCTTGATGTGCTGAAAAAGACAATATATTACTGTGTTTACACTAGCAACTACAGTATTCAATGGATTTTGAGTATACTAGCACACAATGTACGTTAGGATCAGTTCTTTCAAGTGTATGATTACTGTTTAAATAGGATCATTATATCAAGGTTTGTCTGCCTTTGATGTACAATGTACTCAGATATGCTAAAACGGTTCTATGCAGGCGGATAAGGCTTTATACCTGCTGTCATGGTTGTTGTGATTGGTTAACCCCTGACCTCTACGGAACTACTTCGCGTATGAATCGGTACTACTTTATGTAGAAGCGCGGGTCAGGGACGGCATAAATAGGCTCTCGCGCCATTTGCAAACGGAATTCATTGCCAGAAGCCAAAGCAGACAGAAGTCAAGCACAGCCGTGACAACTTATATACAGAGTGGGTGAGTCAGTTTACTTAGTTACTCTTGATGCTTTATATGTGAACACTTTATTGGCGACGAGGATTTAAAATTGGAAAGTACAGTAAAGCTACCTTGCCAGTTTGTCACGTATGTTCGCGTGTACAAATTCTCGGAAAAATTTATTTTTTCCGTGTCAGCGGCGGGAGTTCTTTCTTTGTAAGAAACATATAAAGTGTCATGACAGGTTGACAGCAAAGGATATTTAAATGCAGCACTGCTTTATTTATTCTGCTTCAACATTTAAGTAAACATAAGGTCAAGGTACGCCTAATTAGCGTTGGCTAATTAATTTCTTAGGGAATTTGATAGAATTGTCTTTCATATTTTCCTATGTCAGTCTCTTAGGACAGTTTGCAGATTCCGTTAGTTACCTATGCCAGTCTTTCTTAGAGAAATTGAGAATTAATTTTGTCAATTTATTCTATGCCAGTTTAGTCTCTTAGGGAAATTGAAAAGTAATTTTTCAGTTTGCCCTTTGCCAGTCTAGTTTCTTAGGGAGATTGAAAAGTAATTTTTTCATTGCCCTATGCCAGTATTTCTTAGACAACATTGAGGTTTTTCATGTTGGTCTATGCCAGTTAATTCTTAGGATAGCTTTCGGATTAAAATTCTGTGTAATTGTTCTATGCCAGTTATACCTTGAGTCGGCTCACCTGGTTGTATTGTTTATGAAAAGGCGTTTTTAATACACTTTGGACTCGTATGATACTCTGTATATATAATTTGAATATTTCATGGTATTTCATATCTGAAATATTTCATTTTGTGGTCACGGACTGTCCGTCTTACGTTAAATTTTGTGGTCTTTCAGAGTGCAAGAACGTAAGTCGTAAATTTTGGTTGTCTAGCAAACTCCAAAAAGATATTTTGGTGAGGTGTGCTGTGAGGTCTTTCAGATCCGGTTCATAAGCCATTATATCAAAGTCTTTCAGACTATAAACCATCACCACACACACACACGAAAGTCTTTCAGACTATAAACCATCACCACACACACACACGAAAGTCTTTCAGACTATAAACCATCACCACACAAGTCTTTCAGACTATAAACCATCACCAGATACAGTAAGTTTATACCCAATTTCTCTGTGTAGCTTGACAATATGCCAGTTGATATTAACACTGCATCCAAAGATGAGCTAATGCTTGTACCCGGAATAGGGGATGCTAGGTCCAATACAATTCTAAACTATAGGGCAAAGCATAAATGCATCACTAGGGACCAATTGTGTTTCATGTTCCCCGAGCAGGTGGTAACGGAGATACTGAAGCATGTGACTTTTACATGGCCACCTGTGGATGTTTCTCCAAAGTCACCTGTCCGTCCTGTAATGGGAATATCTGCTCAAACCGGTCCTCCACAGGGTGCAACCCTGTCACCCCAAATTGACACTTGGGCATCTACCCCTACTTCGGATATGCAATGGATCCAAAAGGAATATAAAGAAACGCAGGCTAAATATCGCCAATTATTAAGCGAGACATTGCCAGCAAGGATCCAGAGAGGTGCCGTAAATGGTGGAAACATAACAGTTCCATCTTTTAAGTTGCCTGTCGGAGACATTCAGACTGATAAGTCTCTTCGTTTAGAAGAGACTTTGCCTCTTAGTGATTATGAGAGAGAAAAGAAAAAGTTAGGGATAGCTATACAGAAAATGAAGGGTGTAAGGTATGAGGATAAGGACCCCCCACCACAATATGAAAGTGAACCCCATGTACCGTCTTCCAGACGTAAAACCAAAAAGTCGTCAGCTTATCGTTCTCGCATGTCTTCCAGGCATGGGGATGAAAGTGATGACAGCATATCGTCTTACAGACATAAAAACAAGAAGCCGTCAGCTCATCATTCTCGTATGTCTTCCAGGCATGGGAATGATAGTGATGATAGCTCATCATCGTCCAGATGTAAAAAACGGGGTTCTAGACACAGACACAATGGGTCATCATCAGCTCGTCACTCACATCTGTCTTCCAGGCAGGGGAGTGACAGGGGTGATAGTTTTTCGTCGACGAGACGTAAAAAGGTGTCTTTAAGGTCTGCTCACAAGTCTTCAAAGACTAAAGTACATAAGAGATCTAGGCATACAAGCTCAGACTCTAGTTCAGAGTCTAGGTCGCGTTCAAGGTCAAAATCAAGGTCAGGACATAGACGCCGACGCATGCCTCATAAGTCTGCACGATCAAGCTCTGAGTCGAGGTCGCGTTCGAGGTCTAGGTCACGATCGAGATGGAGTCCGCGAAGGCGATCTCATAGGTCTGCTTATCGGAGCTCAAGTTCAAGCTCGAGCTCTAGCTCAAGTTCTCGGGAACGTCGGCATAGACGTAGGGTGTCCAAACATCAGAATAGGCGACATGGGAGAAGTTCGAGACACAGTGTCTCGGACTCTTCAAGGTCAAGGTCAAGATCCCATGATCGTCGGGCCAGACATAGGGGTGGCTCCAGGCACCACAAGCGTCATGATAGGGGTATCCCCAGAGATCTCCCCAAGAATTTAAAATATGATGGAAAATCTTGTTGGTTGGCCTGGAAGCAGAAATTTGAAAGTTACAAGTCTGTAATGAGATGGTCCGACAAAGAAAGTAGGGATTACCTGCACTGGTGTTTGGAGGGTAAAGCTCTCAATTTCTTTGCCATTATGACGCAGACGGGAGAAAATCTCTCGTACCGTCGTATGATGAAGAAATTGGACAGTAGATTTGGAGCAAAAGAGCTGACTGAAACGGCAAGAGCCAAGTTTCAGCAGGCCCGCCAAAAGCCCGAGGAGGCACTTGAAGATTGGGCAGACCGCGTGTTGTCTCTGGCTACAACCGCATTCCGACATCTTCCCGAAAGGCACACAGAAAGGGAAGCCATAGCTAAGTTCAGCCAAGGCTGTACAGATAGAGAGGCTGCAAAGTATGCAAGTCTAAAAACCCCAAAAGACATGCAAACAGCCTTGGATGCGGTTAAGCATCACCAATACATCTCCGATGTGGTTGAAGAACCTAAATCAAATCGGAAAGGAAAGTCAAAGGATGATTTAGCCATAAATGTCATTGAACCTCAAGTTGAAGCAAAGCTAGAACATCTCGAGAAACTCATGACCAAAAGTATTGAAACATTGACTCAGAAAATACAAAAATTATCTGCTCCTGCAAGATTGCAGACACAAAAACCTGTGAGGCTACAGACCTCAAGGGAAGAGATCCAATGTTATTTTTGCAAACAAAAAGGTCATATTAAACGTGAATGTGAGAGGTATCATGACTGGTCTAAAAAGAACAAGACAGGAAAATTTGGCAAAACAAAGCCAGATTTAAACGAATGAGGGCTGAGGTTAAAGGTCATGTACCTCAGCCTGACGAAAAGGTGGCTAAATGTGACCAAGAAATGGGCCACACTGGGGCTTCCAGTCCTTGTGTGGAAAATGTTGTTCAGGGTTTGACGCCAGTCACTGAGGCTTTCAGTCCTGTGTCTGGTTTGAATCCAGTCTCTGCAACTGCTGTGGGGCATACGGAAGGCGAGGCTTTCAGTCCGTCTGAATCTGTGTTCCACGATGAAGCAGTGAAGATTCACCGCGTTTGTGCGGGGTCTTCGTGCATCAATTTTAGGGTTGGGGGGAAAGTGGTTAAGGCTAGGATTGACTCCGGTGCCGAGATCTCCATCCTTTCAACTCGAGTTTATGAAAACCTTAAGCAACAACCCAAAAGAGTAAAAGATGTGGTGATGCAAATGGCTGATCACGAGTCGGTCTTAAAGGGCTTTATTGTTAAACCAATTCAAATGCAACTGGGATCCCAGACATTCAGGGAAAGGTTATACGTTGCACCCATTAATGATGAGATGTTGTTAGGTCATGACTTAATGCACCATTGGGGTGTGTTTTTGGACATGAAGTCAGATTCATTCATTATTAATGGGGAAAGCATCCCAGTTGAAACCACTTTAAAAGATGGTAAGCCCAGATTAGCCAGAGTGACACTAAAGCGGAAAGTGGTGGTTCCGCCAAACTCTGCCATACGAGTTCCATGTAAAATGAGTACTCAGTTTAATGATTACTACATGGATCCCAGTGATATGGTTAAGAGAAAGGGTATCCTCATGCCAAGTATAGTCCGGGGTTCTGGGGAAGAACCCGTCATCTGCTTGGTAAATCCAACAGATGGATACAAAAGCCTGAAAAAGGCAGATGTTGTTGCTAGCGCTTATGAGTTTCACTCAGTGCTAGACAATGGCTTGGAGTCTGAGCAGGCTTTCAGTTACTCAGATTCCAGTGATTTAGGTGACTTGTCTTTCAGTCAGTCATCTGGAGCTAAAGGGCAGGCTTTCAGTCAGCCAAAAAGTGCTCCGAAAGTAGTAGCTGTGACAGGTTTACAGCAAGAAGAGGCTGTAACTGGTAAAGATGCAGATGTAGCAGGGTTACCAGATCATTTGCAAGGAGTATTCAAGGTTTCAATAGAGCACTTGAATGCTGAGCAAAGGCAAAAGCTTGCTGACAAACTAGGTCAGTATGGTGATGTCTTTGCAAAGACTGATTTTGATCTGGGTAGCTTCACTGCCATAGAGCATGAGATTGACACCGGAGATGCAAAGCCTATTAAGCAGCACATGCGCCGGACCCCAGCTTGCTTCGCAAGTGAAGAAGAAGGGCATCTCAAGAAAATGATCGATGCAGGTGTCATCCAAGAATCCATGTCCGAATGGGCATCATCTCCTGTGCTTATTCGTAAGCGCGATGGCTCCGTGAGATGGTGCATTGATTATAGAGCGCTAAACGATGTCACAGTGAAGGATACGTTCCCCCTACCATTAGTAGAGGATTGTCTTGACACGCTAGCAGGCAATGTCTGGTTTTCCAAACTAGACGCTAACTCTGCCTACTGGCAAGTGCGTGTCAAAGAGGAAGACCGTAAAAAGACAGCTTTTTTAACAAAGTTTGGACTCTTTGAGCACGTTAGAATGGGCTTTGGTTTAACCAACGCCCCTGCGACGTTCTCTAGAGTGGTAAGCCTTCTTTTAAGAGGTTTAACGTGGAAAACTGTCCTAGCATTCCTCGACGACGTCCTGGTAATGGGACGAGACTTTGACGATCATTTGAAGAATCTGGTCGAAGTATGGGAGAGGTTCAAAATTCATGGTATGAAGCTCAAGCCAAGAAAGTGCGTTTTCTTTCAAAAACAAGTAGAATTTCTAGGTCGTAATGTCAGTGGTAACGAACTGACCATGACGTCCAAGGATTCTGATA
The DNA here is from genome assembly GCA_922989275.2 of Gari tellinella. Lineage (NCBI taxonomy): Eukaryota > Metazoa > Mollusca > Bivalvia > Cardiida > Psammobiidae > Gari > Gari tellinella. The sequence continues at coordinate 5,799,552 of OV277870.1, read as the reverse complement.
CCGTAGCGGGATGGCCAGTCCCGGTATCATCAACAGATGTTGAACGGTTTCTTGGTTTGGCTAATTACCATAGGACTTTCATCAAAGATTTTGCTGCATTGGCAAAGCCTTTGTATGCATTAACAGGCAAAAATCAGTTTAAATGGGGTCCGGAAGAGCAAGAAGCTTTCTCTGCTCTTAAGAAAGTCCTAACCTCGCCTCCCATACTATCTTTACCCAATCTGACAGATCCATTCATTTTGGATGTAGATGCTTCACAAGTAGCAATAGGTGCAGAATTGCTACAGGTGCAAGATGGAGTTGAAAGAATTATTGCTTTCAGTAGTTTCTCCTTAACTCCTGAGCAGAAGAAGTATTGCACGACCAGAAAAGAACTTTTGGCAATAGTAAGGTTTACCAGACAATTCAGGTATTATCTGTTAGGGAAGGTTTTCACAGTAAGGACTGACCATTCCAGTTTAACGTGGTTGCTACGGTTTAAGGAACCACAGGGTCAGCTGGCTCGGTGGATTGAGGAACTGTCACAATACCATATGGTAGTAAAGCACCGAGCCGGGGCTAAACATTGCAACGCAGATGCACTCTCAAGAATCCCCGATTCTTTAGTGCCCTGTTCAGCATATATAGCTGGCCTGAAACCTACATATCTGCCATGCGGCGGTTGTCATTACTGCGTGAGGGCTGATAGTCAATGGGCAAAGTTCACGGAAGATGTGGACGATACCATGGGCTTAGTGGCGCCTCGGAGTAATGCGGCCATAAGGAATGCACCTATTCAGGGGGCAGCTGTAGTTATGGATAAAGTGTTGCTAGCAGATTTGTCTGGTGTGAAGCATGTAAGGAACAAGAATAGCACACCTCAAGGGACTATAAATCTTTCAGATACAAAGTTTGAGGGTCAGATTGGGAGTTCAGGTGCTATACTTGCAGACTGTACTCTTCCAAGCTCTGGTGTATGTCTTTCAGGCTGCCAGGGTAAGGTTGGCCAAGATTCAGATACAAATCTTTCAGATGTTCCGAATACAGCTTCAGGTACAGGTTCTGTAAGTGTTGTAGGTCCAGGTTCAGGTGTCAGTCTTTCAGACGGCCTGAATAAAGACACTACAGGTCCAGATTCAAGTGTCAGTCTTTCAGACGGCTTGAATAGTGACAAAGTCGATCAAGGTTCAGGTGTCAGTCTTTCAGACGGCCTGAATGATCGCTCAGAAGTATGCCTTCTAGAACATATCTTGTCTGTAGATGTTGTTGGTTTACATGGTAGCGATTCTCATTTTGATATCGTTACCAACCATGTAACTCAGGAAAACTACGTCTGTGAATGCTCCATTAAAGCAGTAAATGAATCAGACACTTCAAATAAGACATGTTGGGGTTTCTCTTTCAATGACCTGAAAGAAGCACAAAGTAAAGACCAGAATCTAGGTTTGATTCTGGACTGGTTAAAGAATGGGGTCACACCAGCTGAAGGGGTCCTGTTTCTTTCTAGTCCAGAAGCAAAGTTCTACTGGATCAATAAAGAGCTATTTCGGGGTATTGATGGGGTCCTCTTCAAGGACAAGTTGTCTGATGAAGATCAGGATCTGCTTTTAGTGGTTCCTGATAGTCTCAAAGAAACTGCTTTACTTTTGCACCATGATATACCAACATCTGGACATCAGGGGGTTGCAAGAACTAAAGCCAAGTTAAAGGAGAAATTCTTTTGGTTCCGTATGGCACAAGACGTAGATGCATATGTTTTGACCTGCAACATCTGCAACAAAAACAAGAAAAACAAGGCATATGGTAAGGTTCCCCTTACCACATACCAAGCGGGAGCACCCATGGAACGTGTGCATATAGATTTTATTGGTCCATTGCCAAAAACATCGAAAGGTAATGAACATTGCCTCATGATGGTGGACCAATTCACCAAGTGGGTTGAATGCGTACCCTTACCAACTCAGAAAGCTGAGGAAACCGCGAAAGCTGCGATAAACAGCTTTTTCTCTCGGTTCGGTTTTCCTTTTCAAATCTTTTCTGATCAGGGTAGAAATTTTGATGGCAAATTGTTTGAAACCCTTTGCAAAGCTTTGCAAATCCATAAGGCTAGAACTACTCCTTACCGTCCGTCTTCCAATGGGCAGGTTGAGCGTTTCAACCGCACATTACTGGACGCGGTAAGGTGTTTCCTGGGCAAATCCCAAGATAAGTGGGATGAGAACGTTCAGCAAATTGCTATGGCCATCAGGTCTTCAGTGAACCGGAGTACGGGCTACACTCCTAACATGTTAATGTTGGGGAGGGAAGTTAATACTCCGGCTCAGCTGATGTTTCCTGGAGCAAAGGTTCAACCTGAAGGGTATGGTGAGTATATCTCTGGTCTTCTACAGAGTATACAGGCTGCACACGACATGGCGAGGAGTACATTTAAGACTTCATTAAAGAGAATGAAGCGCAATTATGATCTGAAGGTACTCCTGAGACCTTACAATGAAGGTGATATAGTATATCTTTTAGATACTGCTGTCACAAAAGGTAAGTGTCGCAAATTATGCTCTCCTTGGAAAGGTCCAGCCATAATCATTAATAAGATCACACCCTATTTGTACCGAGTGAAGCTTCGGAAAGCAGTGTTGGTCGTGAATCATGACAGAATGATGCCATGTAAGGACAGAAACTTGCCGGCCTGGGTGACCAAGCACAGGGAATCTCCTGATCAAGTAGACGCCCTTCCAGACTCGGATGAAGTGGAAGTATATTGCTTCTGCAGACAGCCCTGGAAAGGTAGGTTTATGATTCAGTGTGATTTCTGTGATGAATGGTACCACGGTTCATGTGTCAATGTTGGTCCATCTGATGCATTGAACATTGATAAGTACAAATGTAGGGCTTGCAAGTAACACGACTGATATTCGGGTGAGCATTAAGCTGGTTAGGATCAGTAAACTAAGAGCTTGTGCTAATATGTTCTGCTTTCTGTTGCAGATTATGGCTGACCAAAAGAAACCGAGAGATTTCCAGGATGAAGTTGATGATTACCTGAAAAAGGGCCAAGTATATCAGCCTGCAGAGGCATTCATTAAGAAACTGTCTCTGTGCAAGAGATATATGGGTGGCTTGGATAAAGCCCAAGCTCTGTTAGCCGCTATTTTGCGCATGGTTGCTCTCGTGAAGGTTAAGTACACCACTTCTCGCAACAACAAAGGTTGGAGAAAATGGCTGAAAGAAGCAGCCAAGACCATGGAGTCTTACGAGCTTGTTGATCGAGATTGGATCAGCGAGAATGTCTGGGTTATGCCTAAGCTCCCTACGCCCAAGGAACAAATCTATGATCCCTTGGCAGGAATGAGTGACATCCGTTACAAAGATTCTGCCGAGGCGAAAATAGTAAGGCATGTTCTACGGACGGAGATTAGCAAGGAAGAGGAGGAAAGATTGTTAAAAACTCATTCTGTCACCGGGGAGCCCATGGAAATAGAAAGCCCCCGTAGATCACCCAGACTAGCCACTAAACAGGCTGCTACAGGGGAGAGTAAAGCAGAGACTGCCACGGCTTCCAGCCCTTGTGTGGTTAGTGTCAGTTTTCTCTCCGTCCCGGCAAGTCGATCTCCAGTTAAGGTTTCCAATCTGTCTGGTGACTCTGCCAAACCAGCACCTGTTACTGCACCCACAGGCAAGGTTCCGGATCCTGTACGAGCTTCCAGTTCTAAGCAGGTAGAACCAATCAGACCCAGCCCAACTTCCAAGTCCTGGGCTGATGTTGTTCGCTATGGGAAAGCGACATCCCGGGTCCCAGCAAAAAGATCAAAGGTCACCAAACTTCCAGTTCTGACCCCAAGATCAAGCAACCTGTTGTTGGTCACCAAACTTCCAGTTCTGGCCACAAGGTTACTGTGTCAAAGGGTGGTAAAAGAGTGGTAAAGAAGGGTAAGAGGGGTAAGTCCGGTAGCTCGGGTCAGACATCCCAATCTAACTCTGCGGTCCGGGAACAGAAAGCTTCCAGCACTGTCCCTGCGGCCAAGGTGTGTGAGCGGGTAGTTCGGATCAGCCGGGACGCTTCCTCTGAACTTCTTGATCCCAGTCGCCAGCCTAAGACTGTTGGAGCCCAAAAACGGGGTTTCTCTGTTCTTGAGCCCTTGGTAATTTCTACCACGGTCCTTAAGAAGCAGAAAACCCAAGACATACTGCAGAAAGTTAAGCAGCAACGTGATGTCGTTAGCCATCCTGAATTGCCAGTGCGTCGTCATCACTGCTGTACGATGCCTGGGTGTGCTGTGCCAACTACCTACCCTAAAGCACATGCATTCACATATCATGTACCAGGCATCTTTGCGGAAGCGTTGCCGACTGACAGCACTCTTGTCAATCAATCTAGAGTGGCCGCCCTAGAACAAGCCGCCAGATGGTTGTTAGGGACTCAAGCTTCCCTAACATTATTGCTGAATTTCATAAAGGCACAGCGTATGTTGTCAGTTCCAGACAAGTCTAGTTTGTCAGAAAATCAGCACAAGGCAATGACAGGTATGTGCCATCACCTTAGATTGCCTGTACCCCCTCACTTTATGTTTCAACCACCCAACTCAGTTGCTGTGCTCGTTCATTGGAAAGTTGTTTGTCTAATCGCTGCCAATCTGAAAAGGGAGGAGAGGCAGGAGTGGATGGACAAGTTTCAAAGACCAGAAATAGATTTAACAGATTATGCTGTGGATCAGATTTCTGCAGTGGATCAGACTGAAGGTGTGGCTTACAGTTCACTTGAAGTTTCGGCCCACATGCCGGCAGAATCTGTATCTGCTGTGGATCAGATGGAAAGTGTGGCTTTCAGTCCGCTTGAAGTTTTGTCCCAACCACAGGCCGAATCTGTGTCTGAAACGCCTAAATTTGTTGAGGCAGAATCTGTGTCTAGCGCTCCTGAATTTATTGCTACACCAATGGCGGTCAGTGCATCTGTCGGTGAGGTGGACGTCTTACCAAAGGCGTTTGATAGACACTTCCACCTAGACAGATCACTGAAAAGCTGCAAATTACCGGCTTCAGGATCGCTAACAAATTTGTTAGCTGCCGTTCGCGTACATAGAGCGGAACGAGTTCAGTTGGTGGGTTCTGTGGCGGTCTACTGCGATCCCAATACATATCCTTCTCGTAGAAATCTTTCAGACTTACCAGAAGGTATGTCAGTGGCTGTCGGGTTTCACCCTAGGCATGCGAAATTGGGATCAAGGCAGATCAAGAAGGGCATTGAGAAAATGGCTAAACTTCTAGAGAACCCTAGAGTCAAAGCCTTAGGAGAGGTGGGAATTGATCACACTGAGCTAATACAAAACTGGCACTTGCAGATAGAACTACTGCAAGCAGTTCTGCCCTTACTTAAGGACCGACATGTTCTGGTAATTCATTGTAGGGGACTGAATGACGATTGCGGAACTGAAGCCTTCTTGCTTCTTTTGCATTTTATGCGGTTTATGGTTCGCTCTCGTCATCCGATCCATCTTCACTGTTTTAGCGGTAATCAGTATGTACTGAGGCGTTGGAGGGAGGTCTATCCGGAGACGTACTTCGGCTTCACCAATCAAGTCAGGACTTTCAGCCCTGATCAGGTGGAAGCGTTACGGAGTATTGAGGAGGGTCGCCTGCTTCTAGAGTCCGATGCACCCTACTTTTCAAGTATGGGCACTCGCTCCTCGTCGCCAGGGCAACTGATGACTGTTGCTAAGGAGGTTGCTCGTTGCCGAGGGACCTCTGCGGACCGTATACTAGAGGTTACAGTTGCAAACGCTCGTCGTTTGTACCAAGGGCAGTAGTGTGATCTAGACATCTGGCACAACTAAGTAGGTAAGCTTGCAGCTCTACTTAAGTTGTAAAATGCCTGCAAGGCCCCAACCGTCAAGTAGTATCCTGGCTTTCAGTCGGATCAATCCTTGACATTCAGAATCAGGTCACTTAGACATCAACAGTCAAGTAGTATCCTGGCTTGCAGTCGGATCAATCCTTGACATTAAGGATCATCCTGGAAAGTCGAGCTTAACAGGGGTAATCCTAGCTTTCAGTTGGATAAGCCTGATCCTGGCTTTCAGTCAGAATCGCCTAGTTCGACATCAAGCTTAACAGGGGTAATCCTAGCTTTCAGTTGGATAAGCCTGATCCTGGCTTTCAGTCAGAATCGCTTAGCTTGATAAAGATGGTTAACCTGGCTTTCAGTCGGTTGCCATGGCTTGGGCTTTTAGCTCATAGCAAAAGGGATAGCTTTTTAACTATCCAACATGGTTACAAATACAGTCTTGACAAACATGTAATTCTCAACCCCGAAGCAAGGCTTTCAAGATAAAGATAGGGGGAGTGTTGTGATTGGTTAACCCCTGACCTCTACGGAACTACTTCGCGTATGAATCGGTACTACTTTATGTAGAAGCGCGGGTCAGGGACGGCATAAATAGGCTCTCGCGCCATTTGCAAACGGAATTCATTGCCAGAAGCCAAAGCAGACAGAAGTCAAGCACAGCCGTGACAACTTATATACAGAGTGGGTGAGTCAGTTTACTTAGTTACTCTTGATGCTTTATATGTGAACACTTTATGGTCAAGTGGTAACGTGCTTGACTACAATATTGGGGTTTGTGAGTTATATCCCATGCGGGATCAAGTATTTCGGATGAGACTATAAAACCGAGGTCCAATGTGACATCGGTGCTTTACACTTGGAGTTTAAAAGAGCCACAGAAGTATGTCCATCAAAAGAGAACTGGTATCTTGCACAGCATTCTATTTCTCTGTATCTGCTCCCCTCTCTGGAGCGTCTAAATAGCCCATAGATGACAGAAACGGAAATAAAAAACAATTCAAAACCACTACTGTGTATGCTTTAGTGCCTTACAATTTGAATCACAATTGTTGTTTTTAGCTCACCAGAGCATGAAGTGCTTAAGGTGAGCTTTTGTGATACCCCGTCTGTCCGTCCATCTGTCTGTCGGTCCGTCAACAATTGCAATTTACTTCTTCAGATACATGCTGTTGGTTTGAGCTTCAAAAGTTGTTGAAAGAAAGTGCAGGGATCATTCTGGGCCGCGATTTCCGCGATATTTGTATAACGCGAATATTTCTCGCACTCGTTTCTCAGATACTTGCGAGCGAAACGTAATTTTTCTCGATTTATTTCCGATATTTACAAACATTTCTGATCAATTTCGTCGAACGCCTTATCGTAATCGCAGCATCCCGCGCACCAATAAGTATAACAGCAAACCAATAAACGGAAAGGACCGAGAGTTCCGAATTTTGTATATATAAAATCAAAACACATCCGGTTCAGAATAAAACGTGTACCAGACCGCACGTAGACTAATTGACAATTACAGACAGATAAATGTGACGGAAATGAACGGTATATAAACACTTCTACAGTCTGACTGTGGAAGCCAACTTTTATAGCCAGATTGTCTAAGCGTTTGTCTCGGTTGCGAAGTTAAGCCACAGAATTATACACTTTTGTATAATTCCGTGGTTAAGCAACGTCCTGTGCTGTTAGAACCTGGATGGCTGACCGGCAGGGATTACCGTCGGCCCGGTACACGTTACTGTATGTCCTCTGTCATGGGATCGTACTTGCTTTCGATAACAGGAATGTAATTTCCCTTCACTGGATTGACTAACTGCACAATGCACCAAAATACCGTTCATTTTATTCCTTAGTTATCGTCGTAACTGCGCCGATAATTTTTGTCACTAGTTTTCTCAAACTGACCCTCTACAGACGAAAATGAATCTGCCAATAACATATACGCTAATGGCGCGTGCGGTAAACTATCAATTTATGGTGTGGATTAAATCTTTTCACCAGATTTCGATAAGGAGAAGAAGAATAACAGTTCCATGTCATATAAATATTATTTACACAAAAATCTCAAGCAGTAGATATAGCAGTAGTGCTTGTTGGTACAAACAGACTACCAATTAAAATCTCTCACTTGTTTTTGACAAATGAGAGAATTTCTCTCACTTGCATTCTGCGACAGAATAATCCCTGAAGTGGATGGGGCTAATAGTCTTGTTGCCATGGCAACCGTGCACAATATCTACAAAAGTCTTCTTCTCCGACACTGCTGGTCCGATTTCAAATTGGTTTTCACCAAAATGCTTCTCAATAGATAGAATTTAAAAGATGTTCAAAGAATATTGATCCGTTTAAAATGATGGCCGTCAGAGGGCGTGGTCATGTTCCATGTTTGGTAATTTTGAATAAAAAGTTGAACAACCTTCTAGAAGTTGTATTGCATCTGTAGATGCGGAGGCATATAATGATTGTCCTGTCCATCCGTCCGTCCGTGCATCCATCCGTAACAGGTTAACAAAATTTTACCGTTTCGTTCAGCACCAATACCACTTGCTCAAATGCTTAGATATGTATACAGTTGTTGCCTTGGACCATTCCCAATCCACCAATATCACCTAACTGTGATTTTTAACTAGACCTAATTTGGACTTAGAATATTATTGATTTACTGAATCATATTGTGCCAACACTACTGACTACAATGCTTTTAGCTCACCTGGCACGTAGTGCCAAGGTGAGCTATTTTAATCGTCCTCTGTCCGTCGTCGTTCGTCCGTCGTGCGTCCGTTCATTCGTCATCAACAATTTCTTTAAACAACATCTCCGAAACTACTGGATAGATTTTTACCAAACTTGGCCTGAATGATCCTTATATGGTCCTCTTTCACAGTTGTTCAAACATTTCCGGTCCGTTGCATATCTAGGTCACAGGTGCTAAAAATATATTTTTTCAATGAAAACTTAAAAAATCTTCTTGTCTGAAACCACAGTACCCTGGGCTTAGATATTTGGCACAAAGCATCATCTACAGGTTTTCTATGAAGATTGTTCAAAGCATGTCCCTGGGGTCAAAAATGACCCCGCCCCGGGGGTCGTAATTTTACATATTGTTATTTAGTGAAATCTTCAAACATCTTTATCTCTGAAACTAATATGGCCACAGCTTTGATATTTGGCATGATGACACTTCTAGAAGCCCTTAATCAATATTGTTAATATGGTTCCGGTCCGTTGCATATCCAGGTCACAGGAGCTAAAAATAGATTTTTTCAATGAAAACTTAAAATGTCTTCTTGTCTGAAACCACAGTATCCTGAGCTTACATATTTGGCACAAAGCATCATCTTTAGATCCTCTATCAAGTTTGTTCAAATTATGCCCCTTGGGTTAAAAACTGCCACTACTGTTGCATGAGTTCTGATATTTTGCATAGTGACACTTTTAGATGCTCTTTACCAATATTGCTGAAATGGTTCGGGTCTGTTGCATATCTGGGTCATATTAGCTAAAAATAGATTTTTTTCAATGATATGTCTTCCTGTCTGAAACCATCCATGTAGAAAATATTTGACAGCACACTCAATTTTCAAGTTCATCAGCAAGATTTTTGAAATGATGTATCTGGGGTAAAAAATGATCCCACCCCAGGGGTCATGTGACCCCTGTGTTGGTTTTTCCAGGTGAGCGATATTTAGGCCCGCATGGGCCTCTTGTATACATATACAGTTGTTGTCTTGGACCAATACCAATTGACCCATATTCCCAACCTCAATTAAGCCTTGACCTTGACCTAATTTTGGCTTGAAAAAATATTCAGAATAAATGTCAAGGCTGCCACCGGGGGCATAAGCGTTTATTGAACGCGCAGTCTTGTTGGGTATATCTTTATGAGATTTTGTCAGTGTCAAGACGCTAATAAAATGTAGGTCATTCATGAATGTAGGTCATGTCAGTTCATAAAGTATGTCAGTAGATCAAAGCACAGAAAAAGCTTTTTGCCACTTAAATGGCCATTTTTCAGCACAATCTTATTAAAACTTGCTTAGAATAATATCTTGACAAAGGCGAGGCACTGTGTGAATACGGGTTACATACTATTTAAAAGTAAGTCAGTAGGTCAAAACATAGAAAAAGCTTCTAAACATTGTAGGAGCCATATTTTAGCCATAATTTCACACAACTTACTCAGAATAATCACCTTGACAAAATCTAGGCACTGGACTAATATGGATTACTTAGTGTCAAAATGTGGGACAGTAGGTCAAATGGTAGGAAAAGCTTCAAAGTACTTTAGGGGCCATATCTGTTGCCCAAATTTCATGAAACTAGCTCAGAATAATAACAATGACAAAATCTGGGTAAGTTATAAATTTTAATTATGTCTGAATGAAAAGTAGGTCAGTAGATCAAATCATAAAAAAGGCATTTGAACACTTTAGGGGCCATATTTTTATCCCCAAATTCATGAAAACTGCTCAAAATAATTACCTAGACAAACTCTAGGCAATACATGAAAGTGTAGAAAAGGCTTCTGAACCCTCTAGTTCATATGGAGTACACACATCAACATTATCCTGACACATTTGCTTCATGTGACAAGGCACTAGTTAATTGCTTTTAGTTTTAGTTAAATCTGGGAACTTTGTATTCTGGAGAGCGTCTTAGAGCCCATTTGCTCTTGGCAAAAGTGTATACACTAGCAACTACAGTTCTAATTTTATTTTGATTTTACTTTCACATATGTGTTGTTCTTAGATAGGATAAAATTTGGGTGTTTAAGAATTATCTGTCCTTGATGTGCTCAGCTGTACTACAATACGTCATAGTCCGTTATTGTTTACACTAAAGTGTTTACAAATTTAAATGGACTTTATCTAAATTTGTTTTGATTATGGGTGAAACTTAACAGGTAAAACATGTAGGTTCAATTACAACATGTGAACGATATTAGGGCCTTTAAGGCCCGCTTGTGTTTGCACAGGACAAGTGTAATCTTCACATGTACACTGTTTACAAAGGACATGTATATGCATGTGACGTGTCATGTGAAATAAAAACGGTTTTCCAATATATTGCAATACGTTCTGAAAATAATACGTACCGGTACGGTTGATTGAAAACCCGTATTTTTCCTTGATTAAATTCCCTTTGTTTCACAAATATAAAGATTCACAATTTTGTTTTGTTCAAACTAAATAAGCAGCTTGCACGGCAGAGGGATTTCCCCCTTGTTGTTTATAAACGCCCACCTCTAGATGTGGTCGTATATTGGCGTGGCCCTGTCCGTTCGTCCGTCCGTTCGTCCGTCAACATTTTGTTGTCCGGAGTTTTTCTGGAGAACTATTATAGGCATATTGATTGAAACGTCACACAAATGTTATATGCATCAAGATCTAAAGCTGAGTCGAGATTGAGGTTCATTTGAATTTTCGTTACAGAGTTATCTGCCCTTGATGTACTCAAATATGCTATAAAAAGCTTGTCCGGAGTTTTTTGTAAAAAGTATTGGGGGGATATTAATGAAACTTCACACAAATGTTATATGCATCAAGATCTAAAGCTGATTTGAGTTTGAGGTTCATTTGAATTTTCATTACAGAGTTAACTGCCCTTGATGTACTCAAATATGCTATAAAAAGCTTGTCCAAAGTTTTCTTGGAAAACTATTAGAGGGATATTAATGAAACTTCACACATATGTTATATGTATCAAGATCTAAAGCAGATTTGAGTTTGAGGTTCATTTGAATTTTCATTACAGAGTTTACTGCCCTTGATGTACTCAAATATGCTTTTAAAAGCTTGTCCAGAGTTTTCTTGGAAAACTATTTGAAGGATAATAATGAAATTTCACAGAAAGGTTATATGCATCAAGATCTGAAGCTGATTTAGTTTTGAGATTTATTTGATATTTCGTTACAGAGTTATCTGCCCTTGGTGTACTCAAATATGCTATAAAAGGCTTATTTGACAGTGTTAACACAATTAGCAACTACAGTTTTGAATAGATTTTAATGTTTGACCACAGTATAATTATAGTAGTTTAAGTTCATGAAAGGGTTGATTATTATTGAAATCGGATCATTGTGTCAGTTATTTGCCCTTGCTGTACTCAGATATGCTAGAAAAAAGCTTTATTTCAGTATTGTTTATGCTCTCAGAGCTCTAAGTGTCTTCAAGTTAGAATAAATTTTGATAAAACTATATATACTCAACAAAATTTCTAATCGGTCACCTTATATTTCATTCAGAAAAAGCAATATGAAGATATAATTAACCATTTTATTGTGTTGCAATGCCAATGTAATCAATTTGGAAACAGATTATCACAATTTGTCGGCTATCACCTTTCCGTCTAAGCTAAACAACAACTTCTGTGGAGGGACCCCATATTTTGAAAGTCACAAGAGTTATTAGGCCAAATGTTAGTGATGAGTATTGCCCTTGTCAGCTGCAATAAGAGTCTCATATTGACTTCTCATAGACGAGAAGAATTCAGCAAAAGTATTGATGACCTAACTTTCTCAATCATCGACGACGTCACGCTCCAGTGCGTCAATGTTTGGAAGCTGAGGTAATTGACAAACACGTTTCTTGAGAATGTGGCAAATGTGTCATGTAGGGTTAAACTCGTCTGTATCATCGGGCCCAAGCTGTTTGATGATGACGTCATCTTCAAGGGGCCGTCAGCAGTGACTGCCAACATCTAGCAGCCGATAACGTACCGTCTTGGGTGTGACGTTACGGCCGAGTTTACCCTTAAATTGTCTTGCCGTCCATGTAACAGAAAGAAATCTGTCTCTCGGGTGTGTCAATACAATGTATCGGTCTTAGGGATGTCGTTATCCGCCATTTTGGTTTCCTGGGGCGGTCTGCTCTACTTCCGGTGACATCAAATTTCCGCGTTATACAGCCTAAATGGTCGAAAGTTTCCGGTTAAAAGTTCTAGTCACATGTAAATGGACAGAAATATTTACTAATATGGAATACATGGAAATTAGTCCTGTTTTGTTTCCACTTCCGGAATTCCTCGGTGGTTGAATCTTATTTGCCGTAAGGATACACCGACGTGCGACATTCCGACGTCTCTGTCCTTCTCTCCGTGTATCATTCTCGCTATGTTAGGTGTTTTTCGGGCTAGGCAGTCATTTGAGATTATACTCGTGTAATCGTGGGGGCAGATTCTTTCTTCCATACTTTGTACGTGCAAATTAGGCTAAACAAGCAACGTCGTTGTTTTGACGTTCACGAAGTAGGAAAACGTGTATAAATCCAAAAATAAGTAGCGCTAAGACCCTATCATATTGTGTGTAAAATATCATAAATGTGAACTTAGTATTTAAAGACATATATAGCTTTAAAAAGTGACCGATTAGAAATTTTGTTAAGTATATTGCTTTGCCAGTGGGCGTATAATGTACCACTTGCGGTGCTCTCATTAGTACAGGGCATGGTATATTATTAATGAATCACTTCCTAATCAATATGCATACCAGATTTAATATCTTTATCAAATATGACAAACGTTTACATATCTGAATGAAAACCATACAATTTCTAACAAATATGTATCAAATACTGACATTGTCGGTCATTTTAGAAAAAAATTCTTCATTTAAAAAATGTGATTAGAACTTTGTCTGATACTGTCAACTGGCACTGTTATATAACTTACACTGTCAGTTACCATCATTGTGGACAATTTGGTTATGAAAATGAAAATCCCGAAAGGAATGTCTGGGAGCATTTCTGAATTGAAAATACAACACATATTCATTTACAAAATCATTACAAACAGTGCAATTTGTCTTAAATGTAACATGGTTGTTAAGATTCAAAGTGGTACTAATTTGTCTCCACATATTCACCCCCAGATCCATCGCTTAAGTTCACTCTAATAACATGCAATATATTGCAATATGTATTGCATTACAGTGATGGTGTATCACCTTATATTGCAATACAAAATTTCTGGCAATACCCATCCATATGCAGCATGACCAGGGTTCAAAGAGTTAAAGCAGACTGAAAGTAAAGCAGAATACTCCGTATAAAAATATGCTGAACTTGTTGCTTTGGTTGGTAAAATACTGTATAATTATATTTTAACAATTTTATGTTATTAATTTTCACACTTTGCAAGTACAGCATTTCTTGAACAATGATACCAATTCCTATTGATTTAAAAATCTGCAAGGTTGACCACTTTTAATTTGGGATGAAATAGAGCCAGATATCTAGATTTGTTTACCCTGATCAGCTGCGCATTTAACATTGATGAATCTGTCCTTCATATTTGAAACTTTTACAGATATATCATTTTTAGCTCACCTGAGTCTTCGGCTCAGGATGAGCTATTGTGACCGCTCTTCGTCCGTCGTCCGACGTCCGTCGTCCGTCCACATTTTCAAACAACATCTCCTCAGAAACCAGTGACCCGATTTCAAACAAACTTTATCAGAAGCATCAGTGACAAGGGGGAACGAAAAAGTGTTCAAAGTTTTTGGCTAGAGTTATTCCCCTTGCTTTGGGACTTGATTTTCTAACATGACCGTATAGACAACTTTTAATGCATAAGAAAATCTTTAAAAATCTTCTTCTCAGAAACGAAAAGGCCCAGACCTTTGATATTTGGTATGTATCATAACCAAATGATCTTCTACCAAGATTGTTCAAATTTTGACCCTGGAGCCAAAATTGGCCCCGCCCTTGGGCTTACAGTTTTTCTTAGGAAAATCTTTGAAAAACTTCTCCTCTGAAACTGTATGACCTAGATCATTAATATTTGACACGTAGCTTTGCCTTATGGTCCTCTACCTAGCTTGTTCAAATTATGACCCCCGGGTCAAAATTGGCCCCGCCCCGGGGCTTATCAGTTTTACATAGAGTTATATAGGAAAATCTTTAAAAATCTTCTACTCTCAAACTGTATGGCCTAGATCATTAATATTTGACATGTAGCTTTGCCTTATGGTCCTCTACCTAGATTGTTCAAATTATGACCCCCGGGTCAAAATTAGCCCCGCCCCGGGGCTTATCAGTTTTACATAGTGTTATATAGGAAAATCTTTAAAAATCTTCTACTCTCAAACTGTATGGCCTAGATCATTAATATTTGACATGTAGCTTTGCCTTATGGTCCTCTACCTAGATTGTTCAAATTATGACCACCGGGTCAAAATTGGTCCCGCCCCGGGGCTTATCAGTTTTACATGGAGTTATATAGGAAAATCTTTAAAAATCTTCTACTCTCAAACTGTATGGCCTAGATCATTAACATTTGATATGTAGCTTAGCCTTATGGTCCTCTACATACATTGTTCAAATTATGATCCCCGGGTCAAAATTGGCCCCGCCCCGGGGCTTATCAGTTTTACAAAGAGTTATATAGGAAAATCTTTAAAAATCTTCTTCTCCGAAACTGTATAGCCTAGATCTTCCAGCTTTGACATATAGCTTTGCCTTATGTTCCTCTACTAAGATTGTTCAAAGTATGACCCTGGGCCAAAAATGGCCCCGCCCTTGGGCTTATCAGTTTTTCTTCGGAAAACCTTTGAAAATCTTTTTCTCTGAAACTGTATGGCCTACATCATTAATATTTGACATGTAGCTTTGCCTTATGGTCCTCTACCTAGATTGTTCAAATTATTACCCTAGGGTCAAAATTGGCCCCGCCCGGGGCTTATCAGTTTTACATAGAGTTATATTGGAAAATCTTTAAAAATCTTCTTCTCTGAAACTGTAAGGCCCAGATCTTTCAGCTTTGATATGTAGCTTTGCCTTATGGTCCTCTACCAAGATTGATCAAATTATGACCCCTGGGCCAAAACTGGCCTCGCCCTTGGGCTTATCAGTTTTTCATAGGAAAACCTTTGAAAATCTTCTTCTGAAACTGTAAGGCCCAGATCATTTGTAATTGAAATGTAGCTTAACCTTATAGTCCTCTACCAAGATTGTTCAAATTATGACACCATGTCAAAATTGGCCCTGCCCCGGGGCTTATCAGTTTTATATAGACTTATATAGGAAAACCTTTAAAACTCTTTTTATAGCTATATATATCACAATATTGTCTTGCCCAGTCAGCTTAGGTACAATGTTCTCAGGGGAGCGACTTGTGGGCCATGGCCCTCTTGTTTTGTTGACTGACTTGATAGGAAAATAGTATCTGTATGAATTGAAGCATGAAGGACATAGTTGTCAATGTTTTATGTGCAATTTCAACTACAGGAGCTGCATAGTTACCTCAGACAAAAGTATCTGTATCACATTATTGGTATACAGTATATTGTAAACAAATACGGAAAAAAGGCTTGCCTTTTTTCCGTTCTTAAGTAATGCGTGATAAAATCAAAGGTATTCCAATTCTATTCAATCACTGACAGACTTTGAAAAGTGTTTGATTTGCGCGTGAATAATTTCCTCAAAACTAGGCAACTACAAAACATGGGGGCTGACATCTTGGATGATGACGTCACGGCTTTTACGAAGAGTTGTGCGTGACGTTTCGGAATTCCCGATTTCGGTGATATTTTTAAACCAGTTTAAGAATGAATAACCCACAACACTCACTTGTACTGATTTCCTCCAAAATGACAAAATTTCAAACAGTTCAATTCATACCCTTTAACGCTATTTTAAAAATGAACGTTATTTGCAAAACGCTACTTCTCAATCGAACCGATAAAAATAACGGATTACCAACACGTCATCAATATAAATAATGACGTCATTATTGGTGGTCATATGACTTCCAAAAATAGTTTCAGATTGCATTATAATACAGGACTGCCATCTAATAACTTGGTTGAAATGAAAAAACCTAAGATTTCCAAATATGCATTTTTCAAGCGCGATTTTACGAATCGTACCTTTACCCAATAGCCGATTTCAAGTTTTGTTGGCATGTTACTACTTAAAGCAGACTGGAAGTAAAGCAGAATGTGCCTAATGGCGCATTCTGCTTTACTTTCAGCGTGCTTTAAGCTACCAAAACCTAAGGAAAAATCCGGAAATTTAGGAAAAATCCGGAGAAATGGCAGCCCTGATAATATAGCTGTACGGAGGAGTTTTAACTTTTAACATTGTATACACTTATATATCTATTTAATTATTGGGTAACAACATAAAGATCTTGTCCCAAACAATTTAGGTTTATAATAAAAGTTCGAGTCGGTTGTGTAATCCAGATCTCAGTCACGAGAGGCGTAGCCTCGAGTGTGATCTGGAATACACAACGAACTGGTACAAGAGCGCTGATCACACACTGGAGATAGATCTATTCCGTTTTCATTAGTACAATTTTGCTTTTTTCCGTCCATAGGCAAAGCCTAAATACATATTCACTATATACCTTATCTTTACAGCTTAGCACAATCCAAGACAAATTTCAAGACTTTTTGGAGAAGAATGATTTAGTGCACGACGTTTCCAGACTGTCGACAAGATTAGAAGACCATGAGCAGCGTCTAGAAGATCATGAGCAGCGTCTAGAAGACCATGAGCAGCATCTAGAACACCAGGATAAAAGGCTATACCACCTAGAGGATGTCATTGTAAATATATGCAAAATATATAGGTTACTTGTTTGAACATCATTAACACTTTCCCCCATAGAACCGCCTTTTACTGCATTTAGTTTACTCCTCCAACGAAGAAAATGGGTAGGATTCATACTGTCAAGTATGTCATAACATGCACCATAAGAAATATGTTCTATATCCTAGGAGATGGTAGCCTTAAGCAGGCTGAAAGTAAAACATAATGCCCCTAAAGGCACATTCTGCTTTACTTTCAACCTGCTTTAAGTGGTCACCTGTCTTCAAAACTAGAAACAGGCTATGTGGTAAAGGGTTAAAGTCACAAATTGTCTGCTTATATCATACTTTCTTGGTACAAACATTAAACAATCAACAGGTCAAGAGTTATTCGCCTTTGGTGTACTGAAAATGCCATATTTAACAGTGTGTACAGTTTCCCCGCTGTAGTAGCAATGTAGTATCATACTCATACTTAAGGGTTTTGTGTCACCTGCTGTAGGCAGAGGTGACACTTAGGGATCACTTTTCCGGTGTCTGTCTGTCCGTCACACTTTATGTGTCACGCCTCATAACTCCAGTTCTACTGAAGCTTTCAAGAGGAAACTTCATTTATGGAAAGAGCTTGACAAATGAAAGTGTATTACATAAGGATCATAACTCTTGTATAAATATTGTGAGAGTTATTCCCCTTTTCAACATTTTCTTTTCATACAGATTCATATTCAAATATCTTTTATAATCTAGTCTTGTGTCTACAGATTTGAATAGATTTCGATTAAGCTTGGACAAATTGTATACATGGCCACACGCCTCTCAGAGAAGTTTGATTAATTAGCACAAAATAACTACAAGTACTTAGATTAACATAACTTTCCGTGAAATTATGACCATTAGTTCAAGCGTTATTTACCCTTTTTAGCTCACCTGAGCTAGCTCAGGGTGAGCTATTGCAATCCTTGAATGTCCGGCGTCCGTCGTGCGTCGTCCGGCGTCAACAATTTTAGTGTTTACACTCTAGAGGCCACAATATTTATCCAATCTTTCTCAAACTTGCTCAGATGGTATATTGCCATAAGAGTTCGGATGAGTTATCTACCTTTGAACTACCTTTGAACTGCTGAAAATGCCATATGTAACAGTGTTTACACTCTAGAGGCCACAGTATTTGTCCAATCTTTCTAAAACTTGCCCAGATTGTATATGACCATAAGAGTATGGATGAATTTGATTATGGTTGAAATCAGACAAATAGATCAAGAGTTATCTACCTTTGAATTGCTGAAAATGCCACATGTAACAGTGTTTACACTCTAGAGGTCACAATTTTTTATCCAATCTATCTCAAACCTGCTCAGATTGTAAATGACTATAAGAGTTCAGATGAGTTTGATTATGGTTAAAATCAGACTTATAGGTTGAGAGTTATCTACCTTTGAATTGCTGAAAATGCTATATTTAACGATGTTTACATTCTAGAGGTCACAAATTTTATCCAATCTTTCCCAAACTTACTCAGATTGTATATTGCCATAAGACTTTGGATGAGTTCAATTATGGTTGTAATCTGATCAATAGGTCAAAAGTGATCTACCTTTGAATTGCTGAAAATGATAATATTTAACAGTGTTTACGCTCTAGAGGCCACAATATTTATCCAAGCTCTCTCAAACTTGCCCAGATTGTATATGACCATAAGAGTTCGAAAAAGGGTGATTATGGTTGGAATCGAACAAACAGATCAAGAGATATCTTATAATCTACCTTTGAATTGCTGAAAATGCCATATTTTACAGCATTTACACTCTTGCAACTACAGTTTTCAATGGATTTTGATTATACTTGTACACAAAGGATGTAGCTATAAGTTCTGGAAGGAGTGCAATTATTGTTGAAATGTTATCATTGTGGCAATAGTTACCTGCCCTTGATATACTTTGAAATGCTAGAAAAAGGCTTCATTTCAGTATTGTTTAGGCACTAGTTATCTGCCTTTGATGTACTCTACTATACTACAGTAGGTCGACAAACTTGAATGGATTTAGAACAAAACGGGTGAAATTCAAAGGTAAAGCTATCAGGCTTCATTACAAATGGTGAGCGATATCAGGGCCTTTAGGCCCTCTTGTTGTATTCAGATATGCCAGAAACGGCAATGTTTTATCAAATGTTATACTCTAGTGTCTACAAATGTGATGGATTTCGATCAAACTTTGACAAAATTATCAGGTTAAATATCCTCAGGAGAGCAATCAGGGCCATTATGGCATTCTTCTTCTGTATAAGTTTCAATCATCATAATTATTATCTTGTTGCAGAAGTATAACAACAGAAAATAGCATACATTTTTCCGTCCTCAGTGTTTGAATACATTTGATGTGTTTGATTAAGAGTCAATACAAAGAGGTTATTTTATCACAAGACTAATGACATATGTTCAATTTCAGTCCAGAGGAGACAACCCTGTGGCTTGTAGTGTTAGCTGGGAGGACCAATGTAAAGGTAACGATAAACAATCTGACTAAACAACAATGACATATTAGACAGGGCTCCAGATAAGAGGGAGTAAACTCAAGTTTTCCAACAAAGTCTTCTTCATGTCTGCACTAAATTCTATGGTGTGACTACTCATTAGAACTGTGTCTTCGAGACAATTCTAATGACTAGTGGAACAATAGGGTTTTGAGCAAGCATAAAGGTTTTTGTTGTTGAAATACTCCCCTTATCTGGAGCCCTGATTGGAAAACATACACAGATATACTACTTATACTTCTTGTCTCACTGCGGTGATGAAGTGAAAGGGAGGCTAAGATATTTCTTTTCTATTGGCCTAGGCTTAGAACTCTAGCGTTTAGTTCTGGTGTCAATGCTACTTTTCGGTAACTGCTTGTTGGAATGTTATGACACTTGCTAGTCGTATATGTCACGGTACCGAGCCTGACACAGTTGGGGAGATTAATTTGTTGTCACCCGGTTAGTTCAGTCGGTAGAGCGTTGGAACGGTAGTCAGAAGGTCCTGGGTTCGAGCCCTGGTCAGGCTGCATCTTTTTCTCCCCCTGTAACATATTTTCCTGGGGCATATTTCAGACATGTCTAGTCGAAGGTTGAGTCAAAAGGTCATATTTATTCCGTTATCTTAAAATTGGCAATAACTTTTGAAATATAACAAATACATACTCAATATTTATAAAAATTAACATGTATGTGTTGCCTTTATAAAGAGATTCTAGTATATGAATATGCAGATTTGGGTCATGTCAGTTTAAAGGTCAAAGTCACAGATGTCAAAGGTCAAATATTTGAAATGACAATTAGCCTGAGATTGTTATCAAGCTTTTGATTGGTCAGATTCGACCAGAATGCTCATATCTGACCAATCAAAAGTTTGAGAAGGATTTCCGAGTCGACTCTAAAATTTTATAACCATGGTCACTGTATTCCAAGTTTGGTTGGTCTAGCACCTATTATTTTCATAATCTTCACTTAGGTTTCGTAAAATGCTTATAACTTCTAGTCTTGGGTATTGTTTTCATTTTGGTATGCATGTGTATATTAACAAGACCTTTCCATGGATGCAAAAAATGGACCATGAGTCTCGACTTTGACTTTAGATTCAGCTTTTAAATTTCAAAATGTGCTGCCGGTAAGCTTTGTTGTCTCTCTGACAACTCTTTGTTGACAAAAGTGTTTGCCCTTTGAGGCTACTTGATCTATGGTGTTGTTTTGCTAATTCATAGAGTTTATTTTACGGGTGATGGACAATTCGTCAAAGTGCAAACTCGTCAAAAAGGAATTATAGTACAAAAGGGGTAGTCAACTCGTCAAAAAGGAATTATAGTACAAAAGGGTAGTCAACTCGTCAAAAAGGTTTTGCATACTTATTTAATTATACAATAAATACAACGATATTCCAGATAGGGAATTAAAATAGTATTAATATAAAAACTGTTCTTTTCTAATATTTTCGATCTCTAAGGGCAAACTTTAATTTAAAACAGAGTAGACCCTGATCATTAGGCTTCGGCGCTATAAGATATCAGGTAGGCTACTAAGTAATATCGTGCAACATGACAAACAGTGTATTAATCTATAGAGAATTCAAACACTGTCGGGAGCCCTTTGGTCGGAGTCTACACTGTTAACAAATTAAATGTTTATCATCTGTATACATATTTACATTATGATGCGAACTGTCATACAGTGTAAACCATGGTCATTAGACTTCGGCGCTATAAGATATAAGGTACACAGTAAAATCGTGCAAAATGATAAATTGATAAACAATGTATTAATCAACACTGTCGGAAGCCCTTAAAATTTGGTCCGGGTCTACACTGTTAACATATTAAATGTTTATCATCTAGCTGTGTACATATTTACCTTATGGTGCAAACTGTAGACCGATTAACCCTGTAGACCATGGTCATTAGGCTTCGCTCTATACGATAAGTTCGTATCAGTATCCAAACTGTTCGACACATGTTTGATCACTGCAGCAATACATTCCAGTGTACGTTTGCCTATGATGATTACATTAATTGGTTTGTTGTTTTAACAGTTTAGCACCAGTGCAGATATAACAAGTCGAGTAATTGCCAATCAACTTTTCGCACCAGATAAACAACAATTAAATACGAAAGAAGACTCAAGCAGGAAACGCAACACAAACAATACACCCATCTCTAAAGCAGAACACACACACAGCCATACCATAACAAACACACACACACGCAATACCATTCCTTCATCTACACACTAAATAGAAAACAACACGCAAGACAAACATAAAGCTAAGTGAACATAGGAGCCCGCCTTGGTACGGTCAGTAGCAATCAATAATCAATTATAAATTAATTAATCATTAACAACCACTGGGGGGGTTAAACCTGGGTTTAGGGGCGCCCAACCTCACACTTATCTCCTATATTCACCTATAAAGACGAACAGTGTACATAAAATATAAACCCTGTTCCACAACCTTACAATCAAAAAGACCGCCAGCACAGTAAGTAAATAATGCCCAGCCAATTAAAGTCATTTGCACGTGGCGCTAGAGATCTACCGTTTCTTATTAAAGCATTGCTTCTTGGTTAATTTTAACATCAGATCAGTGTCTAAACCATATATACACCCAGACTAAATTTTTTAAATGATTTTAAATAACACATTCTATCAAGGATAAGGCACGGGATATTCCAATAGAAATTCATATTGCTTAATGTATTGGCGAGGGCATAGCTGATTTCTGCATTACTTTTGTCTTGATTTAAGCTAAACCTGTCTATTGCAAATCAATTATGATTTAACACTAAATAAAATGTACACTCAATGTAATACATTGAAAAGTCTCCCTTTTATGGTAAAAGTTTAATTTTATTTGGACAAATCGGCATCAATATTCATCTTACAGTTACATATATTTAGATCTAGTTATTTATATGAACATTACAACTTTTTAAATGCTAGAAAATCCATCTCAACTTCTCGATAATGGCAAACTTTTCAAATATAAACCTATACATTTAACAAAAAAGTAGTACTATATATATATTGAACAGGTTAGTAGATATATCCCAACACAAAATCCTTTTTGACGAATCGTCTTTTGCCATTACTATATATTGCCTTTTTGACGAGTTTGCACTTTGACGAATCGTCCGTAATTCTATTTTACAGATTTGCAGACAAATCTCATCAGCCACTACAAAATTACCTGCCTTGAGGTTCCGAATCCAGCCGAAAACAATGACATAGGACTAGAATATATTTATGTTAATCCAGAAATCAGAATCTTACGACAGAGCAAAGGGCGAGATGGGTTGAAAAATGTGAAAGACGAGGCTACTAGTAGCTCCTGTAGGAAGATATTCTACAATGATGAGTACCTAAGTAGACAGATATACATCACAGGGGATGCTGGTAGTGGAAAGAGCTTGCTATGTAAGAATATAGTTAGACTTTGGTGTGAGGCTCATGGTGAATTCTTGTCGAATGAAGCACAGGACAGTGACAGTGATTCTGATGAAGACACTCGGAGGAAGAATTTATTGGATGGACGGAAACAAAGGAGGCAGGCCAGAACCCAGAGACAGCAGCAGGAGAGAAAAGCCAGGAGAGAAGATGACAGACGAATACTATCACAGTTCATGTTCTTGTTTTATATTACATTGAGAGATTCTCTCTCAGAGTATAATGTTAATGAAATGATTCAGTCACAAATATTACAGTATTATAATACAGGAAAAGATCTATGTTCCTCTGCATTACTAAAAAATGCAAATAAACGTTGTCTTGTCATTGTTGATGGACTGGACGAATGGGTGTGTCCGACAGGTACCCTTGTCCCACATTTCTTAAACCCAGGACTCCCAGGCAGGGATGTAGCAAACCAGAACAATGTTTTCTTGACCACAACCAGGCCTTGGAAATTGGATATACTCCAATTAAAAAGTTCTGAAGTGGACAAACATATTGAGTTATGTGCATTTAATAAGAAGTCAGCTTCACGATTCTGCTCTAAAGTCATTAAATTATTAAATGAGAGTCAGTCATGTAAAAAAGAAAAACAGAAGTTCTTTGAGATACTTGCCCAGAAAGGTCTTGATCATTTCAAAACGATACCAGTCATTCTTGTACAGCTTGTGTGCATCTGGTTTGACAACCAGGAGCTAGGCAAGTCTCAAGTACAGCTGTACTGTGCCATGCTAGATTTGTTGTTGAAAAAGTCCAAGAAAAACCTGTCTGTACAAACTACCAATACACCAACAAGTGTAGCATCAGATACGCCCCTACCCAAATGTATTATAGAACACCCATATTGTCAAGACCACCAGCAATTGATATATTGCTTATCAAGAGTAGCATATGAAGCATTATTTGACCAAACAAAAGAAAACAGCTTAGTATTTAAAAGTTCACAGCTAGAGATCTATGGTATAGGACAAGAGTCAATAGACCTGTGTTTAAAGTCAGGTCTTTTGTCACAGAACAAAGTGCTAGAAAAATGTGCTGTAAGTGAGAAGAAAATATCTTTTCTACACAAAAAGTTTCAAGAATTTCTTGCAGCTATTTTCCTAGCCAGCTGTGACAATGTACAAGATATTGTTAAACACATAACAGATTTCTGTAGCACATTAGATACATGTTTAGAAATGTCTCAGGTTTGGCTGTTTGTGTCTGGGATAAGACCTGACATAACAAGACAGTTGTTGGACCATTTGACTCGTGTTGTTACTACTGACCAAAAGGTTAAACACTACAGACAAACTTTAGATGGTGAAGGTTTGATACAAGACATACAGACATGTGTAACTGACTGTGTCATAGAAGGTGGTAATAATGGCCACATTTATGACAACATCATGTTAGAAGACTTTTATATTGATAGAAACACTGCCTGTCATGTAGAACGTTTGTTATCATGTACTCCAAGGTCAAAGGTCAAGTCTGTGTACATAAACACTTATGACATTGGTGCTAGTCAGTTAACAAGTATAACTAGTCAGTTAGAGCAATGTCACTCAGTACAAAAACTGCACCTGTATGACTCCTGGTCCTCCCGTATAGACAGTGACACAGTGGCACAAATAGTCAACAACAACCTTGACACTCTTACATGTCTGGACTTGTGGAGTTATATCACAGCTACAGCTGAGTTAGTTAGTGACATATGTAGTATCAGTAGCAAGTGTTTAATGGCACTGAGGCTTAGGAGTGTTAGACTGACACATGAACATAAAGAACAAATACTGACCAGGTTACCACAGTCACCCACCGTTAGACAGTTAGTACTGGTGTTACACTGTACAGACCATGGCCGCTGGTGTCAGACTGGTAGGATAGATTTGTCTACTATGACACACATACAGAGACTTGAGCTGTGCTTCATGTCTGTAGATAATCTCCAGTCTGTGTCACACTGTGTGGAGGATGTTAGACTGTGGAATGTTATATTACCAGTGACAACACTGTGTGAGTTTGCACGCAGACTTTCCCAGAAAAGACGTGACGTGACGGTACAACTAGACAGGGTAACAGTTACAGAGGTCAGAGAGCGACGTGTAGACGTGAAGACTTTTCTCCGTACTTGTCACGGTCTGAAGGTGACATTCTGCCTGTATAACAGTGACAATACATGGTTTATAGTCTTCACCACAAGCAGCCAGTAAAGCCTGTAAAACTTGTTATATTCACTCTAACAACAAACTCCAACTACTCAATCTCTTAGTTAGAACATTTCCTTTCTAATTATACATGTTTTAACACAAAATTCTAGAAAAAAGTGTTTTTCATCATTTAGCAGTTTGTGTTCCAAAAATAGTAACATTGGTGAAGACTACTTTGCTGTCATAAAACTTGTTAAATTCATTCAAACACCAAGTGTTACCATTTATTTTCTTAGTTAGGACATTTCCAAGCTAATGACACAACTTTTAATACTAAATTCGGGGAAAAAGTGTTTTTGATCACCTAGTTTAAAAAGTAGTATTCTAAACATTGTAACAGTTGGACTCACTCTAAAACATTTTTTGTCATAAAACTTGTTAAATCAACTTTAAACATCAAGTGTGACCATTTATTTCCTTAGTTAGGACATTTCCAAGCTAATGACACAAGTTTCAATACAAAATTCAGGAAACAAGAGTTTTCACCATTTAGCAGTTTGTGTTCTGAAAATGGTAACAATTTGATTTGGTGAATGCTATTATTTCGGTCATAAAAGTTGTTAAATAAACTTAAACACCCAAGTGTGACCATTTATTTCCTTAGTTAGGACATTTCCAAGCTAATGATACAAGTTTTAATACTAAATTCAGGAAAAAAGTGTTTTTGATCACTTACTTAGTCTAATAGATGGACTCTCTCTTAAAACAATGTTTGTCGTTAACTTGTTGTTCATCTCTTAGCATACTTATTACTCATAGAGTTATGAGTAAAAGTGTTAGAATAACTGAAAACATCTAAGTGAGACCATTTATTTACTTGTCTAGGACGTTTCAAATCTAACTATACAACTTTTAATGCTATGTTAAGAAACACGTTGTTTTTCAACTCATAGCATTTTGTACAGTAAAAACCATCTGTTACGACCACTAAACTAAGTTAATTATTAAGTGTTCACGCCAGGTGACTTCTTAAAACAAGGTAACAGTTAAACAGAAAGCTCCTGTACTACCTGTAGGAGCTTTCTGTTTTACTGTCACCTTGTTTTAAGCCGTCACCCGTTTTTTACATAATCAATTATCATTCGCTTTAATAGTGATCGTAACAGAGAGGTTCTACTGTATGATAAAACATGGCAGAGATTGATTTTGTTGAGTTGGTAATTTTCGTCATAACACTTAATACAATCATTTCATGTTGTTGGTTAGGACATTCCCTTGCTAGCAATTATCGCAGAGATTTCGTGGTAACCACTAGATGTTGCAGAGATTGACTTTGTGGATTTAGTAATTTTCGTCATAAAACTTAATCGTTTCATGTGACCATTCATGTTGTATGTCAGGGCTGCCATAAGTTGGCATGAACAATCCTAAGATTTCCAAATTTGATTTTTTCAAGTGCGATTTTACGAATCATACCTTTACCACAAAGCCTGTTTCTAGTTTTGTTGACATGTGACTACTTAAAGCAGACTGGAAGTAGAGCAGAATGTGCCTTAAGGGCTTTAAGGCGCATTCTGCTTTGCTTTCATACTGCTTTAAGATACCATGTACCAGACAAAAATCCGAAGATTTAGGAAAACTCCGGAGAAATGGCAGCCCTGGTATGTTATGACATTCCCCTGCTAGTTATTTTCGCAGAGATTTCATGGTTACCACTGTATCAACATGTACGCTTCTTTAGGAGCTTTGTGCTTTGCTCTCAGCTTGCTTCGACAACCACATATATAATATAATTAACAAATTACACCATAGCCTGTTTATGAGTTTCGAAGACAGATGGACACCTAAAGAAGTTTGAAAGTAATGCAGAATATGCATTAAGATGCATTCTGCTTTACTTTCAGTCTGATTTAAGCTAGGATATAGCAGATATGTCTTGTGGTCAGGTGCTTATTCCTGACTTTATAAAACTGAATGATTTCCTTCAGTGGAGGCATAAAATAACCAATTACCTAATAAATATGCCTTTTACACCTTAAATTTATTATTTCACTCAAGAAAATAGCTCCAACTTATACAGACATAAATATGATTCGTAAGAAATATTGTCTAGATTCTAACAGATAGTAGTTTTAAGCAGAATGGCAGTAAAGCAGAATGCACCTTCGGGTGCATGCTACTTTACTTCAAACATGCTTTAATCCCTGAAACCTCTTAATGGGACAATTCTAGTTTTTAATTTAATCTAGTTCATTTTTAGCTCACCTGAGCACAAAGTGCTCAAGGTGAGCTTTTGTGGTCGGTCTTTGTCCGTCGTCGTGCGTCGTTCGTCGTGTGTCAATAATTTCTTCAAACATCTTCTACTTCAAAACTACTGGTCTGATTGCAACCAAACTTCTCAGGAATGTTCCTTGGGTCAAGCTTTTTCAAAGTTGTTCAAAGAATTTGAAACAATGCAGAACTCTGGTTGCCATGGCAACCAAAGTGAAAAAATATGGAAATCTTAAAAAATCTTCTTGTCTGAAACCACAAGGGCCAGAGCTTATATATTTGGCACATAGCATCATCTCTAGGTCCTCTATCAAAATTGTTCAAATTTTGCCCCTGGGGTCAAAATTGGCCCCGCCCCGGGGGTCACCATTTTACATAGAGTTATATAGTGAAATGTTCAAATATCTTTTTCTCTGAAACCAATATGACCAGAGCTTTGATATTTGGCATGGTATAACTTCTAGAGGTATTTGACATATATTGTTGAATTGGTTCCGGTCCGTTGCATATCTGGGTCACCGGAGCTAAAAATAGATTTTTTACCATGAGAACTTAAAAAATCTTCTTGTACGAAACCATAGTACACTAAGCTTAGATATTTTGCACATTGCATCGTCTACAGATCCTCTATCAAATGTGTTCAAATTTTGTCCCTGGGGTCAAAATTGGCCCGCCCCGGGGATCACAGTTTTACATAGAGTTATTTAGTGAAATGTTCAAACATCTTTTTCTCTGGAACCAATATGACCAGAGCTTTGATATTTGGCTTGGTATAACTTCTAGAAGTCCTTCACATATATTGTTGAATTGGATATGGTCTGTTGCATATCTGGGTCACCGGAGCTAAAAATAGATTTTTTCAATGCACATAGCATAGTCTACAGGCCCTCTATCAAAGTTGTTCAAATTTTGTCCCTGGGGTCAAAATTGGCCCCGCCCCGGAGGTCACCGTTTTACATAGAGTTACATAGGGAAATGGTCAAACATCTTTTACTCAGAAACCAATATGGCCAGAGCTTTGATATTTGGCATGATGTAACCTTTAGAGGTCCTTCACATATATGGATGAATTGGTTCTGGTCTGTTGCATATCTGGATCACCGAAGCTTAAAATAGATTTTTTCCAATGAAAACTTCAAAAAATTTCTTGACTGAAACCATAGTACACTGAGTTTATATATTTTGCACATATCATCGTTTACAGGTCCTCTATCTTAGTTGTTCAAATTTTTCCTCTGGGGTCAAAATTCGCCCCGCCCTGGGGGTCACCTTTTACAAATCTTCTTTTCTGAAATCACGCGACCCATCCTAGTGTTACCATGGTCAGGTGAGCGATCAAGGGCCATTCTGGCCCTCTTGTTTACTTTTTAGGGTTGATTTTTAGCTCAGCTGAGCACAAAGTGCTCAAGGTGAGCTTTTGTGGTCGGTCTTTGTCCGGCGTCCGTCGTGCGTCAACAATTTCTTCAAACATCTTCTTCTTCAAAACCGCTTGCCTGATTGCAACCAAATTTCACAGGAATGTTCCTTGGGTGAAGCTCTTTCAAAGTTGTTCAAAGAATTTGAAACAATGCAGAACTCTGGTTGCCATGGCAACCAAAGTAACCAAAGTGAAAAAATAAGGAAATCTTAAAAAATCTTCGTCAAAAACCACAAGGGCTAGAGCTTAGATATTTGGCACATGGCATCATCTATAGGTCCTCTATCAAGATTGTTCAAAGTTTGACCCTTGGGTCAAAATTGGCCCCGCCCCAGGGGTCACCGTTTTACATAGTTATATCGTGAAATAATCAAACATCTTCTTCTTCAAAACCACATGCCTAATTGCAACCAAACTTTACAGGAATGTTCCTTGGGTCAAGCTCTTTCAAAGTGGTTCAAAGAATTTGAAACAATGCAGAACTCTGGTTGCCATGGCAACCAAAGTGAAAAAATAAGGAAATCTTAAAAAATCTTCTTGTCAAAAACCACAATGATCAGAGCTTAGATATTTGGCACATGGCATCATCTATAGGTCTTCTATCAAGATTGTTCAAAGTTTGACCCTGGGGTCAAAATTGGCCCCACCCGGGGGTCACCGTTTTATATGGAGTTATATAGTGAAATGTTCAAACATCTTCTTCTTCAAAGCCACATGCCTGATTGCAACCAAACTTCACTAAGCAATGTCTACAGGTCCTCTATCAAATTTGTTCAAATTTTGCCACTGGGGTTAAAGTTGGCCCCGGCCCGGGTGTCGCCATTTTACATGGAATTATATAGTGAAATTTTCAAACACATTTTTCTTTGAAATCAATATGGCTAGAGCTTAGATATTTTGCATGATGTAATGTTTAGAGGTCTTTCACATATGTTGATGAATTGGTTCCGGTCTGTTGCATATCTGGGTCACCAGAGCTAAACATAGATTTTTTTCAATGAAAACTTTAAAAATCTTCTTGTCTGAAATCATAGTACACTGAGCTTAGGTATTAAGCACATAGAATCGTCTACAGGTCCTGTATCAAGAGCATTCATATTATGTCCCTGGGGTCAAAAGTGACCCCGCCCGTGGGTCAAAGTTTCACAAATCTTCTTTTCTTAAATCACTGACCCATCACCATGTACAGGTGAGCGATTAAGGGCCATTCTGGCCCTCTTGTTACAATATATGTCAAAATGACAAACAGTGTATACCCTGATCAGAGGGCTCCTTAAGGAGCCCTATGATCAGGGCCTACACTGTTTGCATACGTCGAGCATACTCCTCACGGGTATGCTGTTTGCAAATGACGCATATGGGTTTAAAGAGTTAAGCAGTCACCTGTCTTAAAACTAGAAAAAGGATTTGGAGTAATGGGTTAATGTTTTAAAGACGAATATGGAGTTATGTTTTAATAAATGTATTCACTTTCATGAAGAGAAAAAATATCAAGCCACATTTTAATACAAGTGTCTGGTTTGTTAATAAGAAAACAAAAATTGATAAATGCTTAATGTAGGACAAAAATAATGCTGAACGTTAAATACTTAATGCAATACAAAAATCATGCAGACATTCACCATTGAGGGTTTCTACATTACTTTTGTCCTGCATTAAGTTGCCATCTACCTTATCAATAAAAGACTAAAGTGAACGAAATTATTTAGGGTTCAGAGTTTAATAGAAAAATTTGCTATGAAGTAAATTATGATAACGGTTATACATGTCTTTTTGATAAGTTTTTATATGTCTGCCGCCAGAATTATGTATGGCGCCTTCCATCCGTCTGTCCATCCGTGATTATTTGTTTGTTTGCTCTCAAACTCCAACAGTTGTCATCGGATCTTCGCCAATCTTGTTGAAATTGTTTATTGGTGTAAAATCTTGGTCAAGTTTGATAAGTACCAAAAATTGGAAAAGGTATGTCAAGAGTTATTGCTCTTGAATTATCAAAAAATAGTTTTTTCAGCCTAGTCCGCTCTCTGACTCAAATAAGTTTTATCAGATGCTCAACAAATTTGCTAAAAGTGTCTAAAATCTTGGTCAAGTTACAAGGTAGATAATTATCCATAATCATATGGCATGACAGAGTTATGGCCCTTGAATCTTGAAAAATTGGCTGTTTCAGCCTTGTCTGCTCTCTTATATTTTTATCAGACCTTGTACAAACTTGCTGAAAAGGTGTTTAGTCGTAAAATCTTGACAAAGATTGATATTCTGCTAAATCACAGATCACTTGTCAGGATTATGCCCCTTGAATTACCACAAATTGTCAGTTTTAAGCGATTCCGCAGTCCAACTCAATATTTTTCATGCATTTTGACAGGAAAACAAAATAACGGGTGACAAACAGCTTGAAATACGCTGCGTCTGATCCGGATTCAAGTTGTTTGCAAATGTAAGCCAATTCCCTTCCTATAAAGATTCCCTCCGAACAACATACACAGTCTTTGTCTCCCATTTGGGTGTCGTTGTAGAGAGGGAGTGCTGTATTCACTTTTTGTCTTTTCCTCATATACCTGAAGGTTCATTATGTGTAACCCTCAACCTACATTAAGTGAGTGGTTATGTCTTCAACACTAGAACCAGGCTATCTGGTAAAGTATTGACTTTGTAACTGTCTATGATGATCGTGGTTACTAGTTGTACATGAGCTAGGTTAACATTATGTGCAATATGGTTAGGGTTATATAAATGTAAATTTAAACCAACTAGTTGTACTTGAGCTACAGTGGAGAAAACGTTATTCTTTCCCGTTTAAACGCAAATGAAACGCAGACGCATAGCAATAAAATGGAGAAAAGACAATTTTTCGACAATCCTGACTTTTCATTTTAACAATGAGTGGCAAACAGTTTGGAGCCTAATCAGACGCCGGGTTACCCGGCGTCTGATCTTGCTCTAAACGGTTTGCAGTGGAAATAAAGGTTTTAGCGTAAACGCGTTTATTGGGAAAGAATAACACATTCTCCACTGTAGGTTGTAAATGTATGCAATGCCGAAATGTTTTTGTTGCTCATTAAGCTGTATATTTTGTTCTTGTAAGAATATAAAAATAAACGTGTGTATCATATGTTTGTATTTATGTTTGTTTAATACTCCTGTGGCCTGGTAATATAAAAATAAACGTGTGTGTCATATGTTTGTATTTATGTTTGTTTAATACTCCTGTGGCCTGGTAATATAACTGTCTGAAGATTAAGTAAAAACTGGCTGTACCGACCACTTAAAAGACTATTAACAAATATGAATGTTAATTGTGTTGGAGCTTTCTGCTTTAAATTCACGATTTTTCTTACCCTCATAGTGTTACATATACAAGTTCTTAGCAAACAATGTACTTGATTGACACTGCCCTGTGGCCTGGGAAAATAAATGTCTTAAGATTCAGTAAAAACCTCGCTGTTACTACCACGTAAAAGAAAATTAGATAGAAATGTAAATATTGTTTGAGCTTTCTGCTTTATCTTCATTATTTTTCTCTCACTCATGGTGTTACATAAAGTTCTTAGCAAACAATATGCCTGCGTAACCGAAGAGTTTACTGATCCTTTACAAATACTGTACCTGTTAAGAATACATTTGTAATGTGTAAACAGTGTATACCCAGATCAGAGACAAATCTTGTTTTAAAGATTCTATATAACCATTGTCAACGCGGCAGTGCACTTGAGTATAAAGAACCATACAAGATTTTGAATATTTAAACAGTTTACAGAAGAAAATTTTCACCTGCCATCTTATTAACAGTTAACATGCATATGCAAGCAGTGTAGATCCAGACCAAACACTGGGTTACAGTATATCTGATTAACAATTAGCATGTCTATGCAAACAATGTACATGTTTACCCGAATTAGATACTTGGTTACAGTATACCTGATACACAAATAACATGTCTTTGCAAGCAGTGTACACCCAGATCAGTCACTTGGTTACAAAATACCTTATACACAAATAACATGTCTATGCAAGCAGTGTAGACCCAGATCAGACACTTGGTTACAAAATACCTTATACACAAATAACATGTCTATGCAAGCAGTGTAGACCCAGATCAGACACTTGGTTACAGTCTACCTGATACACAAATAACATGTCTATGCAAGCAGTGTAGACCCAGATCAGACACTTGGTTACAGTATACCTGATACACAAATAACATGTCTTTGCAAGCAGTGTACACCCAGATCAGTCACTTAGTTACAAAATACCTGATACACAAAAAACATGTCTATGCAAGCAGTGTAGACCCAGATCAGTCACTTGGTTACAGTATACCTTATACATAAATAACTTGTCTATGCAAGCAGTGTAGACCCAGCTCAGTCACTTGGTTACAGTATACCTGATACACAAATAACATGTCTATGCAAGCAGTGTACACCCAGATCAGTCACTTGGTTAAAATACCTGATACACAAATAACATGTCTATGCAAGCAGTGTAGACCGAGATCAGTCACTAGGTTACAGTATACCTGATACACAAATAACATGTCTATGCAAGCAGTGTAGACCCAGATCAGTCACTTGGTTACAAAATACCTGATACACAAATAACATGTCTATGCAAGCAGTGTAGACCCAGATCAGTCACTTGGTTACAAAATACCTTATACACAAATAACATGTCTATGCCAGCAGTGTAGACCCAGAACAGACACTTGGTTACAGTATACCTGATACACAAATAACATGTCTATGCAAGCAGTGTAGACCCAGATTAGACACTTGGTTACAGTATACCTGATACACAAATAACATGTCTTTGCAAGCAGTGTACACCCAGATCAGTCACTTAGTTACAAAATACCTGATACACAAATAACATGTCTATGCAAGCAGTGTAGACCCAGATCAGTCACTTGGTTACAGTATACCTTATACACAAATAACTTGTCTATGCAAATAGTGTAGACCCAGCTCAGTCACTTGGTTACAGTATACCTGATACACAAATAACATGTCTATGCAAGCAGTGTACACCCAGATCAGTCACTTGGTTAAAATACCTGATACACAAATAACATGTCTATGCAAGCAGTGTAGACCGAGATCAGTCACTTGGTTACAGTATACCTGATACACAAATAACATGTCTATGCAAGCAGTGTAGACCCAGATCAGTCACTTGGTTACAAAATACCTGAAACACAAATAACATGTTTATGCAAGCAGTGTAGACCCAGATCAGTCATTTGGTTACAAAATACCTGATACACAAATAACATGTCTTTGCAAGCAGTGTAGACCCAGATCAGACACTTGGTTACAGTATACCTGATACACAAATAACATGTCTATGCAAGCAGTGTAGACCCAGATCAGTCACTTGGTTACAGTATACCTGATACACAAATAACATGTCTAGGCAAACAGTGTAGACCCAGATCAGTCACTTGGTTACAATATACCTGATACACAAATTACATGTCTATGCAAGCAGTGTACACCCAGATCAGTCACTTGGTTAAAATACCTGATACACAAATAACATGTCTATGCAAGCAGTGTAGACCCAGATCAGACACTTGGTTACAGTATACCTGATACACAAATAACATGTCTATGCAAGCAGTGTAGACCCAGCTCAGTCACTGGGTTACAGTATACCTGATACACAAATAACATGTCTATGCAAGCAGTGTAGACCCAGATCAGACACTTGGTTACAAAATACCTGATACACAAATAACATGTCTAGGCAAACAGTGTAGACCAAGATAAGACACTTGGTTACAGTATACCTGATACACAAATAACATGTCTATGCAAGTAGTGTAGACCCAGATCAGTCACTTGGTTACAGTATACCTGATACACAAATAACATGTCTATGCAAGCAGTGTAGACCCAGATCAGTCACTTGGTTACAAAATATCTGATACACAAATAACATGTCTATGCAAACAGTGTAGACCCAGATCAGTCACTTGGTTACAAAATACCTGATACACAAATAACATGTCTATGCAAGCAGTGTCGACCCAGATCAGTCACTTGGTTACAGTATACCTGATACACAAATAACATGTCTATGCAAACAGTGTAGACCCAGATCAGTCACTTGGTTACAGTATACCTTATACACAAATAACATGTCTATGCAAGCAGTGTAGACCCAGATCAGACACTTGGTTACAGTATACCTGATACACAAATAACATGTCTATGCAAGCAGTGTAGACCCAGATCAGACACTTGGTTACAGTATACCTGATACACAAATAACATGTCTATGCAAGCAGTGTATACCCAGATCAGACACTTGGTTACAGTATACCTGATACACAAATAGCATGTCTATGCAAGCAGTGTAGACCCAGATCAGACACTTGGTTACAAAATACCTGATACACAAATAACATGTCTATGCAAGCAGTGTTGACCCAGATCAGACACTTGGTTACAAAATACCTGATACACAAATAACATGTCTTTGCAAGCAGTGTAGACCCAGATCAGTCACTTGGTTACAAAATACCTGATACACAAATAACATGTCTATGCAAGCAGTGTTGACCCAGATCAGACACTTGGTTACAAAATATCTGATACACAAATAACATTTCTATGCAAACAGTGTAGACCCAGATCAGTCACTTGGTTACAAAATACCTGATACACAAATAACATGTCTATGCAATCAGTGAAAACTCAGATTAGACACTAAGTAACAGTATACCTTATACACAATTAACATGTCTAGGCAAACAGTGTAGACCCAGATCACACACTAGGTTACAGTATATCTGGTAAGCATGCCTATGCAAGCAGTAAAGACACTTAGTCTAGATCAGACACCCGTTTACAGTATGTCTGATTGACAGCTAACATAAATATGCAAACAGTGAAGACCTAAATCAGACACTGGGTTACATCATACATGTACCTAACTAAAAGCTACAACATACTTATACCAACAGTTTAGACCTAGATCAGACACTGGGTTACATTATACATGTACCTAACTAAAAGCTACAACATACTTCTACCAACAGTTTAGACCTAGACCAGACACTGGGTTACATCATACATGTACCTAACTAAAAGCTACAACATACTTATACCAACAGTTTAGACCTAGATCAGACACTGGGTTACATTAAACATGTACCTAACTAAAAGCTACAACATACTTATACCAACAGTGTAGACCTAAAGCAGACACTTGGTTACATCTTAGCCGATTAACAGTTCCAACATACCTATGCAAGCAGTGTATACCTAGATCAGACACTGGGTTACATCATATCTGACCAAAAGCTACAACATACTTGTACAAACAGTGTAGACCTAGATCAGACACTGGGTTACAACATACCTGACTAAAAGCTACAACATACTTATACAAACAGTGTAGACCTAGATCAGACACTGGGTTACATCATACCTGACTAAAAGCTACAACATACTTATACAAACAGTGTAGACCTATATCAGACACTGGGTTACATCAAACCTGACTAAAAGCTACAACATACTTATACCAACAGTGTAGACCTAGATCAGACACTTGGTTACATCATACCTGACTAAAAGCTACAACTTACTTATACAAACAGTATAGACCTAGATCAGACACTTGGTTACATCATACCTGACTAATAGCTACAACATACTTAGGCCAACTGTGTAGACCTAGATCAGACACTGGGTTACATCATAACTGACTAAAAGTTACAACATACTCATACAAACAGTGTAGACCTAGATCAGACACTTGGCTACATCATACCTGACTAAATGTTACAACATACTTATACCAACAGTGTAGACCTAGATCAGACACTGGGTTACATCATACCTGAAATAAAGCTACAACATACTTTTAGCAACAGTGTACACCTAGATCAGACACTTGATTACAGTATGTACCTGATTAACAGTTACAACATACCTATACCTAAATCAGACACTAAGTTACTGATAGTTACTGAAAGGGCTCAAATGCCTATGTCAATACTTTGCATATGGCTCAAAGGATCCTGCAGGACATTTTCCCTTTTTATTCAGCTTGCTGTGGGCCGAAACAAGGTATGTAACTATATACATAATATACAAGAGCCGCATGCGGCCATAAATCGCTCACCTGAGGACTGTGTTATCTATTACTCAATGCAAAATGAAGTTTGTCATTGCATGTATGGGGACTGTTGCATGAAGAAGTAATTCGGAATCTGTTTGTCATTATTACTATTTGAGCAAAAGGGGAAAATATGGCAATGATATAAATAGTGCTAATAAAGGGTCACTTAAACAATATTCATTCAAAATATTATTGAATTCAGACAATGGTTTCAGAGAAGTAATTGTTTTTAAAAAATCCATTATAAGTCTATGTAAAACTGATAAGCCCCGGGGCAGGGCCATTTTTGACCATGGGGACATGATTTGAACAATTTTGGTAGAGGACCATAAGGCAAAGCTAGATGCCATATATAAAAGGTCTGGGCCTTACGGTTTCAAAGAGGATTTTTAAAGGTTTTCCTATATAAGTCTATGTAAAACTGATAAGCCAAATGGCAGGGCCATTTTTTACCCTGGGGTCATGATTTGAACAATTTTTGTAGAGGACCACAAAGCAAAGTTAGATGCCATATATATTAGGTCTGGGCCTTACGGTTTCAGAGAAGAAGATTTTTAAAGGTTTCCCTATATAAGTCTATGTAAAATTGATAAGCCCTGGGCGGGTCCATTTTTGACACAGGGGTCATGATTTGAACAATTTTGGTAGAGGACCATAAGGCAAAGCTAGATGCCAAATATAAAAGGTCTGGGCCTTACGGTTTCAAAGAGGATTTTTAAAGGTTTTCCTATATAAGTCTATGTAAAACTGATAAGCCAAATGGCAGGGCCATTTTTTACTCTGGGGTCATGATTTGAACAATTTTTGTAGAGGACCACAAATCAAAGCTAGATGCCATATATATTAGGTCTGGGCCTTACGGTTTCAGAGAAGAGGATTTTTAAAGGTTTTCCTATATAAGTCTAGGTAAAACTGATGATGTAAGTACGGAAATTGACGACGACCTCTGGCGCCATGTTTTTTGACGGATCAAATATCTTTGAACAACTTTGAAAGTATATTAATTGAGAAACATTTTGATGAAAACCAAATTGAAATCGGACCAGTCGTTCTTGAGAAGATTTTTTAAAATATTGTGCATGGTTGCCATGGCAACAAGACTGATTGCCTGCCCCACCCACTTTTTTAAACAATTTTTGAAGCTCACAACTACAGTATGTATTTGACCAAGTTTGGTTAAAATTGGGCCATTGGTTTCAGAGAAGAAGTTGTTTGAAAGAAATTGTGAACAGACGACACCGACGTACGGCGACCGATCACAATAGCTCACCTTGAGCACTTTGTGCTCAGGTGAGCTAATAACACTTGTTTGAGAAATGATAATGTATCCAAGGCATTGCAAAAAGAAAGGTTAACCCTTAACTCATTCAACCCTTAAACTGTTAATGGTCAATTCCATTTTAGAAATACGTCTGGTCCATTTCTGACTATTTAGGGATGAATTCATTTATTTCAAAATGACAAACAATATTGACCCTGATCAGAGGGCTCCTTAAGGGGCCCTCTGGTCAGGGTCGACACTGTTTGCATAGGGCAAGTGTAATCCTTACAGGTATACTGTTTGTAAATGAGGAGTATACTCGGTGCTTGGGTTGAATGTCTTAACTTTTTTCTAGTTATTTAAAGACAGGTGACCACTTGAAGCAGGTTGAAAGTTGAGCAGAATGTGTCTTTCAAGAAATATGTGTATTTTGATTTATTTTCACAGATCTTTAAGATAGGAACAATATTTCTTAAGATGCATAATTATCCATGAATATAAAGTGGAACTATTTTCTGCAGAGGAAGGTTTACATTTAAGGCATAAAAAGGCATATTTCATTGGGTAGTGGAGTAAATAATGTGTTTTTTAATATCTTTCTAAAGCTAATATATAATCTGTTTATTAATGGAAAGATTGAAGAAACACAAGAATATACATAAGTACATTTATTGACAACATTACAAGTAGACTAACATTTTGAGCACATTTTGATGTTAACAGTTTGTAGAACTCAAGAATATACATAAGTACATTTATTGACAACATTACAAGTAGACTAACATTTTGAGCACATTTTGATGTTAACAGTTTGTAGAACTCAAGAATATACAATAAGTACATTTATTGACAACGAATTACAAGTAGACAAACATTTTGAGCACATTTTGATGTTAACAGTTTGTAGAACTCAAGAATATACAATAAGTACATTTATTGACAACATTACAAGTAGACTAACATTTTGAGCACATTTTGATGTTAACAGTTTGTAGAACTCAAGAATATACAATAAGTACATTTATTGACAACATTACAAGTAGACTAACATTTGAGCACATTTTGATGTTAACAATTTGTAGAACTCAAGAATATACAATAAGTACATTTATTGACAACATTACAAGTAGACTAACATTTTGAGCACATTTTGATGTTAACAGTTTGTAGAACTCAAGAATATACAATAAGTACATTTATTGACAACATTACAAGTAGACAAACATTTTGAGCACATTTTGATGTTAACAGTTTGTAGAACTCAAGAATATACAATAAGTACATTTATTGACAACGAATTACAAGTAGACTAACATTTTGAGCACATTTTGATGTTAACAATTTGTAGAACTCAAGAATATACAATAAGTACATTTATTGACAACGAATTACAAGTAGACAAACATTTTGAGCACATTTTGATGTTAACAGTTTGTAGAACTCAAGAATATTCAATACGTACATTTATTGACAACGAATTACAAGTAGACTAACATTTTGAG
The DNA here is from genome assembly GCA_922989275.2 of Gari tellinella. NCBI lineage: Eukaryota > Metazoa > Mollusca > Bivalvia > Cardiida > Psammobiidae > Gari > Gari tellinella. Next base: position 5,759,521 of record OV277870.1, on the reverse strand, counting down.
CACATTTTGATGTTAACAGTTTGTAGAACTCAAGAATATACATAAGTACATTTATTGACAACATTACAAGTAGACTAACATTTTGAGCACATTTTGATGTTAACAATTTGTAGAACTCAAGAATATACAATAAGTACATTTATTGACAACGAATTACAAGTAGACAAACATTTTGAGCACATTTTGATGTTAACAATTTGTAGAACTCAAGAATATACATAAGTACATTTATTGACAACGAATTACAAGTAGACTAACATTTTGAGCACATTTTGATGTTAACAGTTTGTAGAACTAAAGAATATACATAAGTACATTTATTGACAACGAATTACAAGTAGACTAACATTTTGAGCACATTTTGATGTTAACAGTTTGTAGAACTCAAGAATATACAATAAGTACATTTATTGACAACATTACAAGTAGACTAACATTTTGAGCACATTTTGATGTTAACAGTTTATAGAACTCAAGAATATACAATAAGTACATTTATTGACAACGAATTACAAGTAGACAAACATTTTGAGCACATTTTGATGTTAATAGTTTGTAGAACTCAAGAATATACAATAAGTACATTTATTGACAACGAATTACAAGTAGACTAACATTTTGAGCACATTTTGATGTTAACAGTTTGTAGAACTCAAGAATATACAATAAGTACATTTATTGACAACGAATTACAAGTAGACTAACATTTTGAGCACATTTTGATGTTAACAGTTTGTAGAACTCAAGAATATACAATAAGTACATTTAGTGACAACGAATTACAAGAAGACTAACATTTTGAGCACATTTTGATGTTAACAGTTTGTAGAACTCAAGAATATACAATAAGTACATTTATTGACAACATTACAAGTAGACTAACATTTTGAGCACATTTTGATGTTAACAGTTTGTAGAACTCAAGAATATACAATAAGTACATTTATTGACAACATTACAAGTAGACTAACATTTGAGCACATTTTGATGTTAACAATTTGTAGAACTCAAGAATATACAATAAGTACATTTATTGACAACATTACAAGTAGACTAACATTTTGAGAACATTTTGATGTTAACAGTTTGTAGAACTCAAGATTATACAATAAGTACATTTATTGACAACGAATTACAAGTAGACTAACATTTTGAGCACATTTTGATGTTAACAGTTTGTAGAACTCAAGAATATACAATAAGTACATTTATTGACAACATTACAAGTAGACTAACATTTTGAGCACATTTTGATGTTAACAGTTTGTAGAACTCAAGAATATACAATAAGTACATTTATTGACAACGAATTACAAGTAGACTAACATTTTGAGCACATTTTGATGTTAACAATTTGTAGAACTCAAGAATATACAATAAGTACATTTATTGACAACGAATTACAAGTAGACAAACATTTTGAGCACATTTTGATGTTAACAAATTGTAGAACTCAAGAATATACAATACGTACATTTATTGACAACGAATTACAAGTAGACTAACATTTTGAGCACATTTTGATGTTAACAGTTTGTAGAACTCAAGAATATACATAAGTACATTTTTGACAACATTACAAGTAGACTAACATTTTGAGCACATTTTGATGTTAACAGTTTATAGAACTCAAGAATATACAATAAGTACATTTATTGACAACGAATTACAAGTAGACTAACATTTTGAGCACATTTTGATGTTAACAGTTTGTAGAACTCAAGAATATACAATAAGTACATTTATTGACAACATTACAAGTAGACTAACATTTTGAGCACATTTTGATGTTAACAGTTTATAGAACTCAAGAATATACAATAAGTACATTTATTGACAACATTACAAGTAGACTAACATTTTGAGCACATTTTGATGTTAACAATTTGTAGAACTCAAGAATATACAATAAGTACATTTATTGACAACATTACAAGTAGACTAACATTTTGAGCACATTTTGATGTTAACAGTTTGTAGAACTCAAGGATATACAATAAGTACATTTATTGACAACGAATTACAAGTAGACTAACATTTTGAGCACATTTTGATGTAAACAGTTTGTAGAACTCAAGAATATACATAAGTACATTTATTGACAACATTACAAGTAGACTAACATTTTGAGCACATTTTGATGTTAACAGTTTGTAGAACACAAGAATATACAATAAGTACATTTATTGACAACATTACAAGTAGACTAACATTTTGAGCACATTTTGATGTTAACAGTTTGTAGAACACAAGAATATACAATAAGTACATTTATTGACAACATTACAAGTAGACTAACATTTTGAGCACATTTTGATGTTAACAGTTTGTAGAACTCAAGAATATACAATAAGTACATTTATTGACAACATTACAAGTAGACTAACATTTTGAGCACATTTTGATGTTAACAGTTTGTAGAACTCAAGAATATACAATAAGTACATTTATTGACAACGAATTACAAGTAGACTAACATTTTGAGCACATTTTGATGTTAACAATTTGTAGAACTCAAGAATATACAATAAGTACATTTATTGACAACATTACAAGTAGACTAACATTTTGAGCACATTTTGATGTTAACAGTTTGTAGAACTCAAGAATATACAATAAGTACATTTATTGACAACGAATTACAAGTAGACAAACATTTTGAGCACATTTTGATGTTAACAATTTGTAAAATTCAGTTTACAGTTTTCTCCATTTTGTCAGCAGAGCTTATCCGAGGTTTGGCAGGGAAACTTGGAGCATCTTCAATCATCTGAGAAAGAACGAATGACAACACACAATTAAATACGAGAATTCTACGGAATTCAATGTCAGGAACAAACTTGATATCGTCACAAGTTCTTACATGTTGATTTTGAATGAAATATAAGTACAGTGGAGAATCTGTTATTCTTACCCGTTTGAACGCTAACGTACGCAAAACACTAAAACGTAGAAAAGTACAACTTTTTGACACATTCTGATAATTCATCATTATCTTGGTGGCAAACAGTTTGAAGCCTGATCAGACGCCGGGTTACCCGGCGTCTGATCTGGCTCCAAGCTGTTTGCAGTGGAAGTCATAGTTTTAGCGTAAATGCGTTTACTGGGAAAGAATAACGTTTTCTCCACTGTAAAGGGTCAAGCGTTGACTGTCCTTGACGTGTTGAAACCACTTTATTCAACAAAGATTACAGTCCATTGACTACGGTGTTCAATGGAGTTTGAATTAATCTGTACATAATGTATACAACGAAAGGTTCTATTAGTAGATTGCATTTTGATGAAATATGACCATTAATTAGGCCAAGAGTTGGCTGTCCTTCATTTTCTCAGATATACAGACAATGGTTGAAAAGACAGCCTTTCACAATGATACGTTCCTATAATGATTACACAATTTACTGTTTTTACCAAACTTTGACAAACTAGACATGTGATTCTGAGGTAATTTTGAAACAGGATAGGAGATAAGAGTAAGGTTCGGCGCCCCTAAACCCAGGTTTAAGCCCCCCCCCCCCCCCCAGTGGTTATTAATAATTAATTTCTAATTGATTACTGATTGCTACTGACCATACCAAGGCGGGCTCTTATGTTCACTTTGCTTTATGTTTTTCTTGCATGTTGTTTTCTATTTAGTGTGTAGATGAAGGAATGGTATTGCGCGCGTGTGTGTTTGTTACGGTATGACTGTGTGTGTGTTCTGCTCGAGAGGTGGGTGTATTGTTTGTGTTGCGTTTCCTGCTTGAGTCATTCGTATTTATTTTAAACCTCATGTGACTGAATCCAGGACCTTCATAGTCCTCTTGTCTACTTTATTTTCGGTCTGTTTTGTGCGGCATCATGTACTTATATATCCGGGTTGCATAAAGCTGAGGACAGCTAGGCAAAATAGGTCAATAACCATGGCAATTACAAACAGTTTCCCAGCCAGAGGTCCACATTGATAATACCTGTGAGATGTTAGAAAGTAGTCTAATTACAGGGCTGCCATTTCTTCGGTATTTCCTAAGTATTTGGATTTTTATCCTAGCAAATCAGGCTGATAGTAAAGCAGAATGCGTTTTAAGGCGCATTCTGCTTTACTTTCAATCTGTTTTAAGCAGTCATGTGTCTTCAAAACAAATGGTTACATTGGAATCACGGTAGGCAGACGTAATGATAACCCCCCTTATAATAGTTTTTTTACAGTGTTTGGACAAGGGATAATAGACTGAAAGTAAGCCAGAAAGTTCCTGTATGAGCTTCCTGCTTTATCTTTAGTCTGCTTTAAGTCATTACCCCATAAATACATCTTTTTACGCTTTGAATTTATTCCTTCACTGAAGCAAACAGTTCTTATTTATACTGTTTTGAATATGAATCATAAGAAATATCTTCCATATTTTAGTTGATGGTAGCTTAAAGCAGGCTGAAAGTAAAGCCGAATACTGTTTTGAATATGATTCATAAGAAATATCTTCCATATTTTAGTTGACGGTAGCTTAAAGCAGGCTGAAAGTAAAGCCGAATGCGCCTGAGGGTGCATTCTGCTTTACTTTCAACCTGCTTTAAGTTGTAACATACATGTATTTCCACGCTTTGAATTTATTCCTCCACTGAAGAAAATAGTTCTAATTTATCTTGTTTTGAATATGAATCTTAAGAAATATCTTCCACATTTTAGTTGATGGTAGCTTAAAACAGGCTTATAGTAAAGCCGAATGCGCCTGAGGGCGCATGCTGCTTTACTTTCAACCTGCTTTAAGTTGTAACATACATGTATTTTCAAAACTAGAAGCAGTCTATGGGGTAACTGGTTAAGGAATCACCCACCAGTCAGGATGTAGTAAAAGTGTCCTTGGATTATTGTTTGAAGACAGGTTAGAAATTAGGGAAAGGCATTTATAATCTTATTCCTTCCTAAAGAAACATAGAAAACGACAGGTAAATGCACTTTTTATGATTTTTTTCAGGGTGGCAAATAGTTTGAAGCCAACTCATAAGCCTACTTACATTGTTCTAAGTTACCTGGGTCCCGTTTAATAAAACTTTGTACGACAAATGTATTTGTCGGAAGTCAAAAATTTAAAATATATTTAATTTCCTATTTCTCTGTTTAATCCTTTCTTGTGACTTCTCTTTGGAATTGTCTTTTCAAGATGATTCCAAAGAGATGTCACAAGACAAGATTAGATGGAGAAATAAATAAAAATTGAGACTTTTATAATTTGACTTACGACAACATTTGTCGTACAAACTTTTATGAAATGGGCTACTGGTTCTTAGTTACCTGGTTGTTTTGTTTTCAGTTACCTGGTCACCTACTTCTAAGTCAGCTGGTTACTTTGTTCTTAGTTACTTGGTTACTTTGTTTTCAGTTACCTGGTAACATACTTTTAAGTTACCTGGTTACTTTGTTCTTAGTTATACCTGGTTAATTTGTTTTCAGTTACCTGGTAACATACTTCTAAGTTACCTGCTTACTTTGTTCTTAATTACCTGGTTAATTTGTTTTCAGTTACCTGGTAACATACTTCTAAGTTACCTGGTTACTTTGTTCTTAATTACCTGGTTAATTTGTTTTCAGTTACCTGGTAACATACTTCTAAGTTACCTGGTTACTTTGTTCTAAGAGTGCAGGGGCCCGTTTTACTAAGCTACTTAAGCAAATTTTTTGCGTAAGTCAAAATCATTTTACTCTTATTTTTCGATCATAAACGTTTGCAAACATCAAATAGCCATATCAGAGGACGCGCTAAAAGCGCGTCCTCTGATCTGGCTTTTTGCTGTTTGTAGCAAGTGATAATAAACAAGAGCCCCATGGGGCATATGTCGCTCACCTTAGAATAGTTGTACATCAAAATGGAGATAATGATTTATGTCCAGGACGGGGTCATTTTTTACCCGAGGGGCATAATTTGAACAATCTTGATAGAGGACCTGTAGATGATGCTATGTTCCAAATATCTAAGATCATGGTACTAGGGTTCTAGACAAGAAGACTTTTTTTAAGTTTCCATTGAAAAAATCTATTTTTAGCTCCTGTGACCTACATATGCAACAGACTGGAAACATTTGAACAAAATAGATAAAGGACATCTAGAAGTAACACCATGCCGAATATCAAAGCTCTGGCTATATTAGCTTCAGAAAAGAAGACGTTTGAAAACTGTGACCCCCGGGGTGGGGCTAATTTTGACCCCAGGGGCATAATTTGTACAAACTTGATAGAGGACCTGTAGATGATATGCAATCGACCAGAACCATTTTGAACCTTATTAGTATAGGACATCTAAAAGTGTCACCATGCCAGATATCAAAGCTCTGGCCATATTAGTTTCAGAGGAGAAGACGTTTGAAAATTTCACTATATAACTCTATGTAAAACTGTGACCCCCCCCCCCCCCGGGCAGGGCCAATTTGACCCCAGGGGCATAGTTTGTACAACCTTGATAGAGGACCTGTAGATGATGCTATGTGACAAATGTCTAAGATCTGGCCCTTGTAGTTTCAGACAAGAAGATTTTTTAAGATTTCCTTATTATTTCACTTGGTTGCCATGGCAACCAGAGTTCTACATTGTTTTTAGTTCTTTGAACAATTTTGAAAGAACTTGACCCAAGGAACATTCGTGTAAAGTTTGGTTGAAATCTTTTCAGCTGTATATGAGGAGATGTCATTTGAAGCAATTTTTAAAGACAACAATGACTGTATAAAGTGAAATTATTTTCTTCTGTGGAAGAATAATTTAAAGACATAAAAAGGAATATGTATGGGTTAATAGGTTAATAAATATCATTATTTACATTTTCTAAATATAAGAAACTATATGTAAATGAGTGGCAAATAGTTTGGATCCAGATTAGATGCAGCATTATGTGGCATCTGACCTGGATCCATACTGTTTATGGCCAAGAATTAATCGTGAACTGATAGACAGAAAGATAAACAAACAAACAAAATACAAACAAACAAACAGACATACCAAAAGCAATATGCCTCGAACTAAGTTGTACTTGAGCATAAAATAGCAGACATCATAATTTCTGTTATATATCTCAGTGACCTGAGTTCAGAGCTAGCTATGGGTCAATTATGCAATAACAGACGGTCTCTCAGAGAAATTGCTATTATCATGCTGAACTGTTGTCTGCTCCAAATGTTTGTATGTGAAATATGTAAAAAATAATAACTTATATTTTCTAAATATAAGAAAATATGTAAATGAGTGGCATATAGTTTAGATCCAGATTAGATACAGCATTATGTGGCATCTGACCTGGATCCAAACTGTTTGCAAAAATGTTGCATTTAGTATAAGGGTAGCTTCTTAGCCTGGAAGATACAATGGGTCTGTGTAAAAACGGATCATTAGAGAGTTTTTACTGTCAGACCTGCATCAAATTGCACTAACATGACAAGGGTTGAGTCAAATTTGACCCTAGGGTTTTACATTTTTACAATTTTGAAAGTGATTTAGTAGAAGATACTATTCATGCAATATCTAAGGCGTGGGAACAGTGGGTTTTTACAAAAAACTTGTTTAAAGTTTTTCACTTGTTTTAATAAATTTCAATTAGTAGTCCACATTTGAGTCTTATTTTAACAATTTCTGTAGATAAGCATCCAAGGAACACCGTGAGCATGTTAGTTTTTCCCTCAAACTCGCGGTTTCAGAGGAGATGTCGCTTGAAGCAAATTTGAACGGACGGACAGACGGACAGATGGACAGACGGACGGCGAACGGCGGACGGCGGACGATCACAACAGCTCACCTTGAGCCTTCGGCTCAGGTGAGCTAAAAATATAAATTAAAATTTAAAATTTTGACTTACGCAAAATGTTTGCGTAAGTAGTTTAGTAAAATGTTTTAAGTTACTGGGTTACCGGGTTGAAAGTTACCTGGTGTCCAAACCCTTTACAAACAGTGTTCCTGTTGACAGAACACTTGTTCTATGCAAATAGTGTAGAACCTGATCAAATGAGTTCTTCTCCATGGACTCTCTGATCAGGGTCTTCACTGTTTGACATTTTGTAATATATTGTAAAAGTCCCAACCCTTAACAGTCAACCAGAAATGGGTGTCAAAGCCACCTGACGCTCGCCTGCTTGAAATTTAAGTCTTAAAACATCTTGTATCCAAAACAAATCAATTTTCAGTTTAGAAAAGATTATTAAATGAATGATGAGTCTTAATCTAGTTATATAAAACTTTAAAACAGTCCAAAAAACTTTAACCTGTTGATTTGAGGTCAAAACAACTAAGTCCAAAACATGTCAAAAATTGAAATAAATTAAAATCATTTTAAATTACATCTTCATAGCCTCAATGTTTGTTCCCAAATGAAGCTCCATACAAACTTTCAGCACCCTAGCACAAGTATTAAACCTTAAAACAACCCGTCCAAAAAACTTTAACCTGGTGATTGCAGTAAAAAAGCTAAGTCCAAAACATGTTAAAAAATTGTCAAATATTAAAATTGTTTTTAAATTCCAACTTCATAACATCAATGTTTAACCCCAAATGAACCTCCGTACAAAATGTCAGCCCCCTAGCCCAAGTATTAAACTTTAAAACAACCCGTCCAAAAAACTTTAACCTGGAAATTTGTAGTCTAAAAACCTAAGTCCAAAACATGTCAAAAATTGACATAAATTAGAATTATTTTAAAATTCCAACATAATAACATCAATGTTTAACCCCAAATGAACCTCCATACAAAATTTCAGCACCCTAGCACAAATATTAAGCTTTTAAACAACCCGTCCAAAAAACTTTAACCTTGGCCACGCTCACGCTCACGCTCACGCTCACTCACGCCGGGGGTATGACATTAGCTCTGCTGTTCTACGAACAGGCGAGCTAAAATGGATTAAGGCCTAATTGAAATCTGTTCTGGTACTTTAACCCATTTATACCAAGTGGATTCTTCCATGCTTATATATAAACCCTTTGCCTGCTGGTTGCGACTAACTGATTTTTGCAAACAGTTTAGGTATAGACCAGACGCTGCCTAACGCGGCGTCTGATCTGGACCCAAACTGTTTGATACTCGTCTTTAGGTTTCTTAACTTAAACAAGAGGGCCTGAAGGCCCTGATATGGCTCACCTTTTATAATGAAGCCTGATAGCTTTACCGCTGTATTTCACCTGTTTTATTCTAAATCCATTCAAGTTTGTAGTATAGCATGTACACAACATTGCAATATGACCCATTCTAGTATTATAGTAGAGTACATCAAAGGCAGATAACTAGAGCCTAAATAATACTGAAATGAAGCCTTTTCTAGCATTTGAAAGTAAATCAAGGGCAGATAACTCTTGCCACAATGATCAGATTTCAACAATAATTGCACTCCCTCGAGAACTTATAGCTATATACATTGTGTGCAGTTATAATTAAAATCCATTGAAAATTGTGGCATCTAGAGTGCAAACACTGTTAAATAGGGCATTTTCAGCAATTCAAAGGAAGATAACTCTTGACCTATAAATCTGATTTCAACCATAACCTAACACACCTGAATTCTTATGGTTATATACAATCTGAGTAAGTTTAAGAAAGATTGGATTAAAATTGTGGCCTCTAGAGTGTAAACACCCTTAAATATGGCATTTTCAGCAATTCAAAGGTAAATAACTCTTGACCTACAGGTCCAACTGCAACCATAATCAAACTCATCTGAACTCTCTAAGTCATATACCACCTGATGAGGTTTGAGAAAGATTGCATTAAAATTGTGGCCTCTAGAGTGTAAACAACCTTAAATATGGCATTTTCAGCAATTTAAAGGTAGATAACTCTTGACCTATCAATTCAATTCCAACCATAATTAAAATTATCCGAACTCTTGCCGTTATATACAATCTGAGCAAGATTGGGAAAGATTGAATTAAAATTGTGGCCTCTAGAGTGTAAACATTGTTAAATATTGCATTTTCAACAATTCAAAGGTGGATAACTCTTGACCTATATGTCCAATATCAACCATAATCAAACTCATCCGAACTCTTATGGTAATATACAATCTGAGTAAGTAACAGAAAGATTAGATAAAAATTGTTGCCTCTAGAGTGTAAACACCAAAATGGTGACGACGGACGACGAACGACGGACGCCGGACATTCAAGGATTGCAAAAGCTCACCCTGAGCTAGCTCAGGTGAGCTAAAAATGCAAACATCTAGATTTAACAAATTTTGCAGACGCCAATTTCGAAGCAGACGATATTACCGCAGGATAAGGGTTAATGAGTCTACTTATGTCAAATGGATTCTTCCAGGCTTATATATTGAATTCGTCTACTATGCCAAGCGGATTCTTCCATTTCTTATATATTGAATTAATGTCTTTTTCATGAAAAGGGTGTCTGGTTGTAATTTTCATTGCCAATTTAGTTTTGATAGAAATTACTGTTAACAAACAGTGTAGTTTTAACCCTTTCCCTCATGAAGCGCCTTTTAGCGCATTCAGTTTATTCCTCCGCTGTTGAAAATAGTTCCAATCTATACAGCCATGCATATGTATCATAAGAAATATTTTCTTTATCCTAACAGATGGAAGCTTAAAGCAGGCTGAAAGTAAAGCAGAATGCGCCTCCCGCTCTACTTTCAATCTGCTTTAAGTAGTTCCCTATTTCCAAAATTAAAAGAAAGCTATGGGGTAAAGGGTTAAGATCAGGTTCTGGCTTTATTTTACCTTTTCAATCTGTGACTGGTGTGTTTTTCTGGCAGTTTCTCTATCATATTATATACAATTTCTGTTCTCTTAGCCACATTGGACCAGGTGTACAGGTCTTTTACTAGTTCATGGACTTCAAATGGTCGCATCACGTTACGATGGCGATGATTGTGGATGGCTTCTTCCAGTCCGTCAACTAAAGCTGAATGTAAATCAAACTAATTTGTTATGTCCCCTTCATAGTTGCCTTACCTAGCAAACAACAATTGTAAAAACTTAAGAACATATGACGTCACGGCACAGAAGGCGTTAATCAAATTTCGTCATGGAAATGTGATACAGTGCTCCCTCTCTACAACGGCCCTCCAAACAACGACTCCCTCCTTACAACGACCCTTGACGCTGTTCCCTAAACAGGAAAACTATATCTAACGGTTTTACTGTTGCAATGTCGTCTGCTTTAAATTGTCGTCTGCTGCTTTTCTAAAAGTGACATAATGGACATTTCGTCAGAAAATAAATTAACGACGAGTGACAAGCAGCTTGAATCCAGGTCAGACGCCGCGGCGTCTGATCTAGATTCAAGCTGTTTGCAAATGTAAACCAATTTCCCTCTCTATAACGACTCCCTCCGAACAACGCACACAATCTATGTCTCCCATTGGGTGTCATTGTAGAGAGGGAGCGCTGTTCTTATTTCTCATAGAAAAGCTTTTTCAGATGATGACCTAAATATAACTGTTCCTGAATCCTGTTAGGTGGCTACTTAGAGTAGGCTTAAACTACAGTAGAACATTCTAAGACGATACTGTGACTTTACTTGAAGTCCGCTTTAAATAACCACCTGCCTGAAGCTATAACCCAATAACAAGAGGGCCAGACGCCCAGATTTCGCTCACCTTAGGACATTGTACCATAGAAACTGACTGGGCTATATACGTCTATGTAAATCTTATAAGCCCCGGGGTGGGAACATTTGTGGTCCAGTGGTCATAGCTTGAACAATCTTGGTAGGGGACCTTTAGGCAAAGCTATATGTAAAATATTAAAGGTATGGGCCTTACAGTTTCAGAGACGATATTTTTAAAGGTTTTCCTATATCAGTCTATGTAAAACTGATACCTCCCCGGGCAGGGCCAATTTTGAACCGGGGGTCATAATTTGAACAATCTTGGTACAGGCTACCTGTCAAATATTAAGGATCTGGGCCTTATGGTTTCAGAGAAAAAAAATTGTTTAAGGTTTTCCTAAGAAAAACTGATAAGTCCTAGGGCAGGGCAATATTTGACCCTGGGTCATACTTTGAAAAATCTAGGTTGAAGACCATTAAGTGGTACATACCAAATATAAACAGTACGGGCCTTACAGTTTATAAGAAGATTTTAAAAGATTGTCTTATTAAAAGTTGTCTATACGGTCATGTTAGAAAAACTGGTCTAAAAGCAAGGGGAATACCTCTAGCCAAAAACATTGAAAAACTTTGCGTTCCCCCCTGATGCTTATGGCAAAGTTTAATCGAAATCAGGTCAATGTTTTCTAAGGAGATGTTATTTGAAAATGTGGACAGACAACTGACGAAAGACGCTGGACGCCTGACACTGGACAAAGAGCGGTCACAAAAGCTCATTGACGTTACGCACGGTGTTGGTACTTATCTCAGAATTGCAACGACATCGCAGGCTCATTACATCGAAACAAAAATATATTTGACGTATTATCATGGTTTATACCTCAAAACAACCGCATTGAAAATCTCCATCCAAATATACTATTGAAGTTATAATTAGAGTCTATGTAATTTAGCATTATGCAATTGATAAATGAAATTAACGTCAAAATTGCGTGTAGACGCGTAACAAAACGTGGCGGCTCACACCATAAAAATCAATACCTCGAATCCTATCGTACATGAAATCGTCCAATATTTTGTTAAAAGTTACCGTCTATATGTACGTATAATGACACGCTGTTGTTTTAACGGTATCACATGCATAAATCAAAACATAGTGATAGATAAATATATAAACACCCTGTAGACACTCCGATATTTAGCAGAAAAAATAGAGGGTGGGTTTTAGTTTTATGTTTAGTTATAAGGAATTATTATTCATTATAATACAAAAAAGCATTTTTGAATATAGTCTCAAACCATTGTTTACAGAAATACAGTTGTTTTTAGAATTATATGTTATATCCCCGAGATATTTATATTTTTGTAGCGTCTACAGAAATGTCCCTAAATCTAAAATGTAACGTAGTTTACGTCAATTTTAAAGGTTATTAATGTTTAAAGGGAACAACACAACCGAAAAGATGGGAAATTTTGATAATTATCAATGTTTTCGAAATAGCATTTTATTTTTGTTCACAGAACTAATGCCAGTATGCTGATTAATAATCTTACATTAGACATAATTTTGTTTGTATACCGTCTACAGAAATGTCCCCAAAACGTAAAATTGTCGGGTTCGACGTCAAATTTTGACGGCACTACTGATACATCCGAAAAATAAGACAGCATACGGATAATATTATTATTATGATGTTTATGACTATAGAAGGTGAAATAAGATATTAGAAAAAAAATAAGTTCATTTAAATACACTAGTTAACTGTATATTTAAACATACACTTACATGAAAGAGTGTAAAAGCTGATTAATCGTCTTTCGTTCGTTACCGTCGTATATTCGTCTAATCGTTTTATCAACCCCTTACCCACTCCCACTACCTATTCACCCCCCCCCCTCTCTCTCTCTCCCTCTCTCTCTCTCTCTCTTTCATATTTCTCTTTCTTTCTTGAAAAGCAGTTATGGATAGATCGACTGATGAGATGAATTTACAGTGTTCCCTCCCATCCACGTCCCTCCCAACAACGACTTCCTCCTGACAACGATCCTTGAGCTGTTCCCCAAACAAGCCATTTATATCCAACCATTTCATGGCTGCATTGTCGTCTGCTTAAATTTGTTGTCTGCTGGTTTTATCAACGCTACATATGAGCGGACATTTTGATAGAATATATTATATTGACGAGTGATAAACAGCTTGAACCCAGATGAGACGCCGCGTTACGCGGCGTCTCATCTGGATTCAAGCTATTTGCAAATGTAAGCCAAGTCTTAATTTTCCCTCCCTACAACGACTCCCTCCGAACAACACACACAATATGTGTCTCCCATTGTGTGTCGTTGTAGAGAGGGAACACTGTATTTTTTATTTTCTATTTGTTTGTTTCTTTCATTGTTTCTTTCTTTCATAAAGAGCTGTTGAGGAAAGATCGATTGATAATATGATTTCCTCCTTTCTCCCTGTCTCTCTTACTTGAAAAGCAGTAAAAGATAGATAGATCAACACGGTGAATATTTACATTTTAAACATTCTCATGTTCTTTTGGTTCTGTTTATCTACCTATGTAATAGGCAAGTTTTGCGACGAAAAACAGAGTAAGCGACGATTCCGTCGATTTTGACGTTTTTGACGTTACGGCAATTGGTATCAATACCGTGCGTAACGTCATTCTGAGTAAATGCACTTATTCAAACTCTTAGGGTCATATATAATCTGAGCAAGTTTGGAAAAGGCTGAACAAAAATTGTGGCCTCTAGAGTGTAAACACCGTTAAATATGGCATTTTCAGCAATTTTAGGGCAGATAACTCTTGACCTGTTTGTTCGATTTCAACCATAATCGTACTCATCTGAACTCTTATAGTCATATTCAATCTGAGCAAGGTTGAGATAGATTTGATAGATATTGTTGCCTCTAGAGTGTAAACACTGTTAAGTATGGCATTATCAGCAGTTCAAAGGTACATGACTCTTGATCTATTGGTCTGATTACAACCATCATCTAACTCATTCAAACTCTTTTAGTAATAAATAATCTGAGCAAGTTTGAGAAATATTGGATAAATATTTTGCCTCTAAAGTGTAAACACTAAAATTGTTGAGGACGAACGACAAACGACGCACAACGCGCGGCGGACATTCAAGGATTGCAAAAAATCTGCCTGAGCTAGCTCAGGTGAGCTAAAAAAATCAAATGTATTTAAGGAATAATTTGAATATTTATTATATTCCTGGAGCGGTTTCATACTAAAGTGTGACCAGGTTGGTTTTTTTCATATCTCTAGGTATACAATAAATGTTCCGAATTATTCCTTATAATTTAATACCATTACTGCATTTAAACAAGAATGCGCGTTCAATAAACACTTATGCCCCCGGTGGCATCCTTGACAATATATTCTGAATTTTTTCTAAGTCCAAATTAGGTCAAGGTCAAAATCAAGGTTGGGTGATATTGGTGGATAGAGAATGGTCCCAGGCAACAACTGTATTAGTATCAAAACATTGTAGTCAGTTATGTTGATGCTAGATGAAACGGTAAAATCTAGTTAACCAAGAAATAGCCCATTTAAAATATTCTAAGTCCAAATTAGGTCAAGGTCAAAATCAAGGTTGGGTGATATTGGTGGATAGTGAATGATCCCAGGCAACAACTGTATACAAGCATTTGAGTAAGCGGTGTTGATGCTAGATGAACGGTAAAATCTACTTAACCTGATTACGGACGGACAGGACGATTACTATATGCCTCCGCATCTATGGATTCCGGGGGCATAAAAAGTAGTTGAATAGAAACTATGAGAAGTGTTCATTATTTAAAACTGTTTAAAACGTAGGTTGTAATCCCTCCACCACATACATTTTCCGCAAAAACGTGACATTATTTTGTAGTAACGTCGTCGATGTCAATGACGTCATTTGGTGTCCTGCTTCATGCAGCACTTGTTGAGAGTAGTTGGACTAAGAGAAAGTAGCCCCGACAAGACGTGGCTTGATTTTTTGTATGCATGGGACTATGAAAAAAATATTACAACCATTCACAGCTAACCAAAAGTAATGAAAATAAACATTATTAAATTATACAGTTATGAATATCTATTCTAAGATTTTTTCCCATATTCTAGCAGATGGTAGCTTAAAGCAGACTGAAAGTTAAGCAGAACCTGCTTTAAGTGGATACCTGTCTTCAAAACTAGAAACAGGCTATGGGGTAGAGGTTAAAATCTAGTGGTACCTGTAAAGAGCTATCTTAAGTTTTGACGCCCCAGAGAGGGGGGAGCAGATACAGAAAACCCAGGCGTGCTGCCTTATTCTTATCATCAACAGAGTTATTTGGTTCTTTTAGATGCTCAGTGTAAAGCACTGATACATCGAACATTGGTTTTTATAAAGTTCCATCAGAAGGACTAGTCCACAGGGGTCGAACTCACAACCCCTGACATCGTAGTCGAGTGTGTTACAACTGGACCACTTCCACTGGTGAGGTAGATTGGGTTGTTTTAAGTGGTTTGGGGAGGTTTGGAGAGGTTTTGAGTCTTTATACAGATCCACAGACACACTATGAGGGAAAGGTTTATGCGGGCTGTGTTATTATTATTGTTTGCCTACAGTAGAGAAAACGTTATTCTTTCCCAATAAACACGTTTACGCTAAAGATGTAATTTTCAATGCAAACAGTTTGGAGCCAGATCAGACGCCGGGTAACCCGGCGTCTGATCAGGTTCCAAACTGTTTGCCACCAAGATAAACATGAACTATCAGAATTGTTAAAAAGTTGCACTTTTCTACGTTTTAGTGTTTTGCGTTTGCGTACGTTTGCGTTTAAACGGGAAAGAATAACAGATTCTCCACTGCCTACCTTACTACTTATAGTATGCAGGGCTGTCCCCATAAGTTGACATTAAAAATCTTAAGATTTCCAAATTTGCATTTTTCAAGTGCGATTTTACGAAGCGTACCTTTACCCCATAGCCTTTTTCTTGTTTTGTTGACATGCGACTACTTAAAGCAGACTGTCTGTAAAGCAGAATACGCCGTATGGCGCATTCTGCTTTACTTTCAGCCTGCTTTAAGCTACCATGAACTTGGAAAAAATCCGGAGAAATGGCAGCCCTGAGTATGTTTGACTGGACCTTTGTGAACATTTCTGCTATACTTTTAGCCTGCTTTAACATTTTTAACTCTTATGACGAATATACATGTACATTAAAATATAGAGTACCTGAGAGGAAAACATCTGTCCTTTGCAAACAGAAACAGATTATGTGCATATATTCTGCTTTATTTTCAATCTGTTTTTAAGTTGTTATCCTGTCTTTAACCCATTACCCCATAGCCTATTTCTAATATTGAAGATACACGACTACTTAAAGCAGGTTGAAAGTAAAGCAGAATGTGCCTTATGTCACATTCTGCTTTACTTTCAGCCTGCTTTAAGCTTTTATCTGCTAGAATATAGAAACTATTTCTTACGATTTTTATTTGTGACAGTATAAACTGGAACTATTTTCTTCATTAGAGGAATGAATTAAAGGCATTAAAAGGCGTATTTATGGGGTAATGGGTTAAAACAAGACCCTGACTATGGGGTAAAGAGATTTTCTACATAACCACAACCGTACAGTTACAAACAATGTACCTACATTAAAGCTTGACTCTGTAAGCTGGCAGAGCCTCAGATACCCCACCAACTTTAGGACTGACTAACTTGAAACTGATTATGCGATAAAAGGCATAGATAAGTTCGACATAACAAACAAGAGGCCCTGATATTGCTCACCTGTTGTACTGAAGCCTGATAGCTTTACCTTTCTGTTTCACCCTTTTCATCTAAATCCATTCAAATTTTGTTGTATAGCATGTAAACAATTTTGAAATACAACCTCATAATTCTAGTATTGTAGAGTACATCAAGGGTAGATAACTAGAGCCTAAACAACACTGAAATGAAGCCTTTTCTAGTATTTCAAAGTATATCAAGGGCAGATAACTATTGCCACAATGATTAGTTTTCAACAATAATGCACTCCTTCGAGAACTTATAGCTATATACTTTGTGTGCAAGTATAATCATAATCCATTGAAACCTGTAGTTAAAATTGTGGCCTCTAGAGTGTAAACACTGTAAAATATGGCATTTTCAGCAATTCAAAGGTAGATAACTCTTGATCTATTGGTCAGATTTCAACCATAATCGAACTCTTAAAAACTCTTATGGTAATATACAATCTCGGCAAGCTTGAGAAAGATTGAATAAATATTGTGGCCTCTAGAGTGTAAACACTGTTAAATATGGCATTTTCAGCAATTCAAAGGTAGGTAACTTTTGACCTATTGGTCCGATTTCAACCAAAATCATACTCATCTGAAATCTTATGATAAAATACAATCTGAGCATGTTTGAGAAAGATTGGATAAATATTGTGGCCTCTAGAGTGTAAACACTAAAATTGTTGACGACGGACGACGCACACCGCACGACGGACATTCAAGGATTGCAAAAGCTCACCCTGAGCAGAGACAGTGTATAGCCAGAGATACAAGACTCCCTTATTTTCCTTCTTTCCCCATATAACAGGTGTCCGTTGAGAGGCAGTGACGTATGTCGATGCGGTCACGTGACCAGCATAGGTAATGACAGCGTCGTGATAATGGGAAAAAATACACATATCGACCAGTTGACTTATAAATATTGACTTAATTTCGTTTTCATACGATATTTTGTGATTCTAATCGAGTGAATCCAAAATATGAGTTGTGGATTAAACCGAGAAAGTGTATTCATGGATCAACGGAAGATATGTTGCTGGTAAGTTAAAAAAAATGAAGATCGATTCAAAATCGTCTTGCCGTAAACGCTTAAAACTTCAGTATGAACATTTAAACCTGAATAAGAATGGATTATCTATGTAGTTCATATTAAGATACAGTTATGGCTAAATTTTCATGTCAATCAGTCAACGTATTTTGCTATAAATTAAATTTTAATGAAGCCACCCTCTGGTGCTTCGATGGAAGATCAATGCAATGTCGTCTTGCCGTAAACGCTGAAACTTCAGTTTGAACATTCAAACATGAATAAGAATGGTTTGTCCATGTAGCCCATATTAAGATACAGTTATGGCGAAATTTTCATGTCAATTTGTCCACCAATTTTGCTATAAATTAGATTTTAATGAGGCCACCCACTGGTGCTTCGATTGAAGATCGATGCAATATCGTCTTGCCGTAAACGCTTAAACATCAGTTTGAACATTCAAACAATAATAAGAATGGGTAGTCCATGTAGCTTATATTAAGATACAGTTATGGCGAACTTTTCATGTCAATCTGTCCACGCATTTTGCTATAAATTAAATTATAATGAGGCCACCCATGGGTCCATTCACACCTTCGTGCAAACTGCCGTCACATTCAATCGGCATTTCCAAACACTAATTAACGTGTGTGCGATGCGCGGAGGGGTTAATTGATGCTCGGACTTTATTCTTATTATTCTTTTGTGTTAAACTTCGAAATAGAGGCTTCTTTAAAGAACGTTTGTATTGTAAAATAACTGTAGACCGTATTAATGAAGCAACTGGATAAGTAATTCCAAATATCGACTTTTTTCCCCGATCGTCCCTAACGCTTAATATAACTCGCGAGGACCTGTTCTCGCGAAATCTCGCTCAACGGTCTCGTATGTATAAATCATTGGAGCCGTGTATCTCTGGCTATACACTGTCTCTGCCCTGAGCTAGCTCAGGTGAGCTAAAAACCTCTATATAGTTACCTACATTTAACGCTTGGCTCTGCTAGCTTTATAAGCTCAGGTGGAAGAACCTCGGGTACCCCACCCACTTTAGTACTGACAACCTGTAACCTGAAATATAGACAACATGAATTGTTTCTGTGTTCATAGCGAGCAGAGTTTAATTATAAATATTCGGTGGAAAAAAATACTCTCCATATCTGGAGATAAGCTTATATAAAATGAACTTTCTAACTTTGGAACTGAAGTCTGTTTTCAGCAAATCACTACCAATCTATTTTTTTGTATTGCAGACCTATTCACTACATATATGGTGCTTTTCTAGAGAAAAACAAAATGCCTAACCATTTCCTACTATGGAATACTCTCAAATGTCATTTAAACGTATCTGAATAAGTACAATCACACAACTTATTTCCTCTTAATAACACTAAAATATCTACAAAAACTTAAGATAAGTTGTTATTGAAACTTTCATTTATTAATCATTTCTCTGTCAAGGCAGACAACATTGGTATGTGCAAACTGATTAGATCCTGATCATATATTGGCATCTGATCAGGATCGAAACTGTTTGACACTAGAACCAATGTAGAATCGGTTTAGATCCTGAACATACATCATGGGCTTGTAAGTCTAAAGGTGAAAATAAAATCTTATCTTATGTTTAGTAGCTTGGCACCTGATCAGAATCAAAACTGCCCAACACTTGTACCAATGTAACATCAGTTTAGATCCTGATCATATGTTTAGTAGCTGCAGAACCCATTACTACATAATAATGAAATGTTTCGCCTTTGATTTATTTCCCTACTAAAGATAATAGTTGCTCTTTTTACAGTCATGTAAATGTACTATAAGATATATTTACTATGTCCTAACATGTGGTTGCTTAGAGCAGGCTAAAGGTAAAGCAGAATGCTCCTTAAATCAGACTAAAGTAAAGTAGAATGCTTCTTTATAAAATGGTGGTATTATCATCTTGAATGTATATGTAATAATGACTGATTTATTACCCACAGGAAGCGGCCTCCACGATGGCAATACAGAACGCCTCAGTCAGTGAAGTATTGACAAGAATATCACCCTGAACTAGCACCTGTAAAACAGAGACAAGATATCTGTCCAATGAGATGTCTCGTAACAAATGGGAAATATTAGTGAGGTATTGACAAGAATATCACCCTGAACTAGCACCTGTAAAACACAGACAAAACTTCTGTCCAATGAGATGTCTCGTAACAAATGGGAAATATTAGTGAGGTATTGACAAGAATATCTCCCTGAACTAGCACCTGTAAAACAGAGACAAGATATCTGCCCAATGAGGTGTCTCGTAACTACTAGGAAATATCAGTGAGGTATTAACAAAACTATCACCCTGAACTAGCACCTGTAAAACACAGACAAAACTTATGTCCAATGAGATGTCTCGTAACTACTAGGAAATATCAGTGAGGTATTAACAAAACTATCACCCTGAACAAGCACCTGTAAAACACAGACAAGATTTCTGCCCAATGAGGTGTCTCGTAACTACTAGGAAATATCAGTGAGGTATTAACAAAACTATCACCCTGAACTAGCACCTGTAAAACGCAGACAAGATATCTGCCCAATGAGATGTCTCGTAACAAATAGGAAACAAAAGTGAGACTTAAGCATTGACTACCGTACTGGAACCAAAATGTAACATGCTCACATCACTTGATATTGATATATTCTAGCAACTTTCATCATACCTAGAGTTAACTAAGACATTGATTACAGTACTGGAACTAAAACATTCTGTGTTTAATTCACTTGGTATGTATACATCTTAGAGGGTTTCATTATACATGTACTTTAATAGAGGTGAAAAGGTTAAATAAGAAAGAATTATGTCTCTCTACTGCTCTACCTTTAAAAGAGAGAACTAATTTAAACATCCTAACAAACAAATTTTCAAGTGATAATTTGAGACACTTTCTGCTTTACTTTCAACTTGCTTTGTCAGAAAGCAAGAACATATTTCCAAAAGTCTCTTAACACAAAATGAGGTTAAGGTGAAGGCGTCCAAAGGCGTTTCAATGGGCAAAAGGTTTGACCCATTACCTCATCGTCTGTTCATTTGTTCTGAAGACGAGTGACCACTTAAAGCAGGTTGAAAGGAAGCAGAATGTGCCTTAACTCTTTCCTCCCTAAAACTTTAAAGGACAATTCCAGTTTCCATTTAAGTCTAATCCATTTCTGACTTTTACGGGTTGTTTTTGTCAATGTTTGGCATTATGACAAACAGTGAAGACCCTGATCAGAGGGCTCCTTTCGGAGCCCTCTGATCAGGGTCTTCACTGTTTGCATAGAACAAGTGTACTATTCACATGTACACTGTTTGAAAAGAACGCCTATATGCGGGACTAGGGTTCAAAGAGTTAACTCATTCACCCTTGAAACTTTTAATGGACAATTCCAATTAAGTCTAGTCCATTTTCTACTATAGAGAGTATATTGCAAAATGGCAAACTCCTACAGGAACCCTCTGATCAGGGTCTACACTGTTTGCATTAAGGCGCATTCTACTTTACTTTCAACCTGCTTTAAGCTTCCATGTGTTAGAAAATAGAAAATATTCCCTATACTATAATTCATGACTTATTAAATTGGGACTATTTTCTTCAGCGGAGGAATAAATCATATCCGCTAAAAGGCGCTTCTATTGGGGAAAGGTTAAGGAACCAAGTAATTGTCAGTCACAGTGGCTATAACCACACGGCAACAGAGACTCCATTGAGAAATTACTCAAGACCTTTTACCCATTACCCCATAGCTTGTTTCTAGTTTTGAAGATAGATGAACATTTAAAGCAGGTTGAAAGTGAAGCAGAATGCGCCTTATGGTGCATTCTGCTTTACTTTCAGCCTGCCTTAAGCTAACATTTGTTGAAATAAAGAAAATATATTTTATCATAAATATTTATGACTATAAATTGAAATCATTTTCTTCAGTGGAGATATGAAATACAAGCATAACATGAGCTGTCGCAGAACAGCAAAGCTCGCCTAACTAAACCTTTTTCTTAAATAGGTAACTATCAGTATCACTACATTGATATTCAAGCCACAGGGAACCCCATTTCTCCGAATAGGCGAGCTAAAGAGGTGTTTGTATGGGGTAATGAACTTGGTGCAAAACTATTTCAACTCCTTCACAATTGTGAAGTATTTACAATAATTTTGCACAAAGCCCTCGAAATGCAAGTGTGCTATGTAGTTTAACTCGTTATCCCCTGAAACTTCAAATGGATAATTCCAGTTTGCAATAAAGGCTGGTCCATTTTCGACTATTGAGGATTGTTTTTTATAATATTTTACAGAATGACCAACAGTGAAGACCCTGATCAGAGGGCTCCTGCAGGAGCCCTCTGATCAGGGACTTCAGTGTTTGCATAGGACAAGTGTTCTCTTCACGGGTACAGTTTTGGTAAAAGACGCATATATGCGTCACTAGGGCTCAATGAGTTATTTAAGGTCAGATTCACAAATAACAAAATAAAAAGTACAAAAATATAATTTTCGATTTTGAACACGAGACAAATACTACAATTATATACACATTTTACACATCAACTTCAGCAAAGCACATCCACTATCCTGTCAGTTTATAGTCTACCATGGAGAACATTCCCTTAGGCTTCTGCCCAGTCTTTATAAGCCCCACTGATCTGCGTCTACACTGTCAGTTTGCAATAAATTGTACGGTAAAAGAAAAGCCCAGAATTTCAGGGATAACTCTTTCCTCCCTGACACTTCAAGTTGACAATTATTCCAGTTTCTAACTTCACAATTTAGGATAACCTTTGACCATTTAGGATTGTTTTTGTCAATTTATTGCAATATTACAAACAGTGCCGATCCTAATCAGGGGGCTCCTTAACTCTGATCTGGGTCTTCACTGTCAGCTTAGTACAAGTGCACTCTTCACAGTCAAACTGTTTGCAAAGGATGCATATATATATATATATGCACAACTAGGGTTTAACCCATTACCCAATAGCCTGTTTCTAGTATTGAAGATAGTTGACCACTTAAAGCATGTTGAAAGTAAAGCAGAATGAGCCTTAAGGACTAGGGTTTAACCCATTACCCAATAGCCTGTTTCTTGTATTGAAGATAGCTGACCACTTAAAGCATGTTGAAAGTAAAGCAGAATGCGCCTTAAGGACTAGGGTTTAACCCATTACCCAATAGCCTGTTTCTTGTATTGAAGATAGCTGACCACTTAAAGCATGTTGAAAGTAAAGCAGAATGAGCCTTAAGGCGCATTCTGCTTTACTATCAGCCTGCTTTAAGCTACTGTCTGTTAGGATATAGAAAATATTCTTATGCTGCATATCTATCACTGCATAAATTGGAACTAATTTCTTCAGTGGGGGAATAAACTAAAGATGTAAAATGGTGTATTTATGTGGTAATGGCAGAGCTACCGATAAGGGGAGTATTTCAAAATTTCAAAAACAGAAATTCTTTATTTCTGCATTAAACCATATGGTGTCACTACTCATTAGAATCGTCTCTTTGAGACAATTCTAATGAGTAGTAACCCCATAGGTTTTGGTGCTTAAAAGAGTGAGAAAATGTTGGATTTGTTCAGTTTAGTCCCTCTTATCTGGAGCCCTGTACTGGGCTTAGGTACAACCTAACTGTATTACCCTTTATTAGTTTTGCTTTTGAGTGATCATAACTGTCTTGTTTTAGTAAACAGTAACCTTAATGTGAACACACTAGTGTCAATTATCTAGCCCATATCTTTTAATTAATTTCTGTCAGCTCATATGCTTGAGTTTAAACGTTCAACCAAAGCACTTAAAACTTGTAGAAACTATTGGTTGAATGTCAAACAGCTTGGATTCGGATGAAACGCTGAGTTACTCAGCGTCTCATCCGCATCCAAGCTGTTTGTGCATGGGAGAACGTTATCGTTCAGCATGATAAGGCTGAATTGATTGCAAGTTAATTTAACCCATTTCCCCATAAATACACCTTTTTATGCCTACAATTTATTCCTCCACTCAAGAAAATAGCTACACTTTATATAGTTTTGAATGCATACCATAAGAAATATTTTCTATATTCCAGGAGGCAATAACTTAAAGCAGGCTGAAAGTAAAGCAGAATCCACCTTAAGGGGCATTCTGCTTTATTTTCAAACCAAATTAAACCAATTACCCCATAGCCTGTTTCAAGTATTAAATATAGGTAACCACTTAAAGAAGGTTGAAAGTAAAGCAGAATGTGCCTAAAGGCACATTCTGCTTTACTTTCAGCCTGTCTTAAGCTACCAACAACAAGAATATAGAAAATATTTCTTATTAAACATATTTGATTATATAAACTGGAACTATTTTCTTCAGTTGTGGAAGAAATGAAAGACGTAAAAAGTTTCATTTATGGGGTTATGGGTTAAGGGGTCATCTAGTTTCAAATCTAGAAACAGGCTATGGGTAAATGGGTTCAGGTGTGTTTGATCGATAGTTATCAGGTCCATTTCCTGTCACCAGTGTCTCAATTTCTCATCTTAAGCAGCGCAACTTTTCTTCGTCTCAATGAACACATGTATTAAACTTCAGAGCTCAATTTAACATCCATTTACTCCACAGATATGCCTTTTTAAGCATTTAATTTAGCTATTGTTGTGATAAAAGTTTTGTTGTTGTTGTTGTTATTAATTCCTCCACGGAAAAGAAACAGTTATGAATATGCATCATCATCATCATCATCATCATCATCATCCAGTTTAGTTTAACCAGGCCATTGATTAATCCTTCTCTTAAGGGTGAGGCCTGGCTGTCCA
Source organism: Gari tellinella (assembly GCA_922989275.2). NCBI lineage: Eukaryota > Metazoa > Mollusca > Bivalvia > Cardiida > Psammobiidae > Gari > Gari tellinella. The sequence continues at coordinate 5,734,429 of OV277870.1, read as the reverse complement.
GTCTGGAACGACGTCTCCCTCTCCAAGCTTGGCGGTTTAGTGGGTTGATGTTTTACAAGGTCCTCCCAAGATAGCTTTGGTCTACCTGGACCCCGCTGTGTTGGGATGTTATATGAAATATTTTTAATATCCTAGCAGATGGTAGCTTAAAGCAGGTTGAGAGTAAAGCAGAATGTACCTTCAGGCACATTCTGCTTTACTTTCAGCCTGCTTTAAGTAGTCCCCTGTCTTCAGAACTAGAGACAGACTATGGAGTAAAGTGTTATTTAAAATTTAAAAGCAAGCAGAAAGTAAAGCAGAATGTGCCATTAAGGCCTAAAGCACATTCTGCTTCACAGTCAGTATGCTTTAAGTATTCATCTGTCTTTAAAACTAGAAACAGGCTATGGAGTAAAGAGTTATTTAAAATTTAAAAGCAAACTGAAAGTAAAGCAGAATGTGCCTTCAGGCACATTCTGCTTTACTTTCAGTATGCTTTAAGTATTCACCTGTCTTTAAAACTAAAAACAGGCTATGGAATAAAGGGTTAAAAGCTCGACTCCACCAGTAACTGAACTTAACATCTTAGTATTTCGACTTGTCATCTTTAGTATCTCGACTTGTCATCTTTAGTATCTCGACTTCTCTCTCAGTCTTTATGAACACATGTCTTAAATATCCAAGCTCCGTGTGGCAGCCGAGATAGGCCCTCAGTCTTTATGAACACATGTCTTAAATATCCAAGCTCCGTGTGGCAGCCAAGATAGGCCTTCAGTCTTTATGAACGCATGTCTTAAACATCCAAGCTCCGTGTGGCAGCCAAGATAGGCCTTCAGTCTTTATGAACGCATGTCTTAAACATCCAAGCTCCGTGTGGCAGCCAAGATAGGCCTTCAGTCTTTATGAACACATGTCTTAAACATCCAAGCTCCGTGTGGCAGCCAAGATAGGCCTTCAGTCTTTATGAACGCATGTCTTAAATATCCAAGCTCCGTGTGGCAGCCAAGATAGGCCCTCAGTCTTTATGAACGCATGTCTTAAATATCCAAGCTCTGTGTGGCAGCCAAGATAGGCCCTCAGTCTTTATGAACGCATGTCTTAAACATCCAAGCTCCGTGTGGCAGCCAAGATAGGCCTTCAGTCTTTATGAACACATGTCTTAAACATCCAAGCTCCGTGTGGCAGCCAAGATAGGCCTTCAGTCTTTATGAACGCATGTCTTAAACATCCAAGCTCCGTGTGGCAGCCAAGATAGGCCTTCAGTCTTTATGAACACATGTCTTAAACATCCAAGCTCAGTGTGGCAGCCAAGAAAGGCCTTCAGTCTTTATGAACACATGTCTTAAACCTCCAAGCTCCTGAAAGGCCCTCAGTCAGTTATTACTGACAGTATATTTACACCGGACATCCCAAGATTGACACGACTGAAAAACAAAAAAGAATTTATTTAAGGAATTATTCTAATATTTACTGTGTTCATGGAGGTATGAAACCACTTCAAAGTGTGACCAGGTATTTTTTTCATACCCCTATGAACACAATAAATATTCGACTTATCCCTTCATTTCAAACCACTACTGAATTTAAGAACGAAATTAAATAGAGAATCCGACATGAGTGCTCATTATTGAACACTTAAAAGCCCTAGCTTGTAGTCCCTCTGCCATATATATCTTCCACCAAAGTCTGACATTGTTTTGTAGTAACATTATCGCCAATGACGTCATTTGAAGTCCCCCTTCATGCAGGGTTTGTAGAAAACAGTTTGACTCCCAAGAAAGTAGTCTCGACAAGGAGTGGTCTAATTCTATTTGTTTTCATGGAGTAATGAAAAAAATTACAGCTAATGAATCACGGCTAAACAAATATAATGAAAACAAACAATATTAAATTATTTACATGTATATTATATATCCCTGATAAAACAGATTGTACAGCTCCTAAAGAAACATTTTTGAAAACAGATTTCAACAGATCCATATCAACCAGAGTTGTTAGGCATGTTCAGTTTACTCGTTCTTATCTGGGGTCCGGAGTTACACTGGACTACCAATTTGTAATTGTAACCCATTACCCAATAAATATGCCTTTTTACATCTCTAATTTAATCCTCCGCTCAAGTTTTTATCTGGGGTCCGGAGTTACACTGGACTACCAATTTGTAATTGTAACCCATTACCCAATAAATATGCCTTTTTACATCTCTAATTTAATCCTCCGCTCAAGTTTACTCGTTCTTATCTGGGGTCCGGAGTTACACTGGACTACCAATTTGTAATTTTAACCCATTACCCAATAAATATGCCTTTTTACATCTCTAATTTAATCCTCCGCTCAAGTTCTTATCTGGGGTCTGGAGTTACACTGGACTACCAATTTGTAATTTTAACCCATTACCCAATAAATATGCCTTTTTACATCTCTAATTTAATCCTCCGCTCAAGTTAAAATAGTTCCAATTTATACAGTCATGAAAATGTATCAAAAGAAGTATTTTCTATATTCTAGCAGATAGCAGCTTAAAGCAGGCTGAAAGTAAAGCAGAATGTGCCTTACGGCACATTCTGCTTTACTTTCAACCTTCTTTAAGTAGTCACCCATCTTCAAAACTGGAAACAGACTATGGGGTAATGGGTTAAGCTTGCTTGTTTTTGGAAGAAACAAAACAATCTATTGTTGTTACTGCCGTCTGAAATCTTAACGTTGACCATAACTTCTGTAATTCTTGACCTACCAGGGCTCTAGATAAGAGGGAGAAAACATAACAAATCTGCCATTTTCTCACATATTTTAGCACCAAATCCTATGGTGTTACTACTCATTGAGACAATTCTAATGGGTAGTAACACCATAGGGTTTAATGCAGAAATAAAGATTTTAGTTTTTGAAATACTCCCCTTATCTGGAGCCCTGTCTACAATCTTCATTTCTTGACTAGCCCTATCCAGACAGATCAAAAGATTTCACCGACCAACCTTGATCTCTGACCTAATTTTACTTTATTTTTCTATGATTTTCAAAAACAGCTGAGTGTTGGCACCTTGTGGTATCTTGTTAAACACATTGAACGAGTATACTTGTCATTAACAAATGATATACCTGTCAAGACTACACTTGTCCTCTGATCAGGGTCTACACTGTTTGTCATTTTGTAAATTATTGTTAAAATCTACCATAACCCATCAAAATTGGACTAAATTTAATTCTAAACTGGAATTGTCCATTTAAAGTTTCAGGGGTGAATGAGTTTAACTGTAGGGATAAACACAGAGCCAATATGAGGGTCTACACTGTTTGTCATTTGTCAGAGCCAATATACCTACCCTAGCATGCCATTCTGTACCGTCTTGATGTGGAACACAAAAAACAGAATTGCATGGAATAGATTGTTTCTCCCCTGAAATGTATACAGTAGAGAGAATCAGTATACTATTAGAAACAAGGGCCACTATGGCCCTAAATCGCTCACCTGGTAAACCATGGCAAACTTCACCTATAGTGATCTAGATTATGACTGGACATGTATACCCACAATCAACCTATAGAGTGTAAACAAGATTTTCCAATGATTTGACCTAGTGACCTAGTTTTTGACCGGACATGACCCATATTCAAACTTGACCTAGATATCAATGCGACAAACATTCTGACCAAGTTTCATCAAGATCCAATGGGATTTGTAGCCTCAAGAGTGTTCACAAGGTTTTTCTATGATTTGACCTAGTGACCTAGTTTTTGACCCTACATGACCCACATTCAAACTTGGCCTAGATTTCATCAAGACAAACATTGTCATCAAGTTTCATGAAGATCGGATGAAATTTGTAGCCGCTAGAGTGTTCACAACCAATTGTGGACGGACAGACAGACAGACGACGGACGACGGACATCCAGCGATCCTAAAAGCTCACCTTGGCACTTCGTGCCAGGTGAGCTAAAAAACTACAATTAAAAGAACACGCAAGCAGTCAAAACCCTAAAGGGGCATTCTGCTTTACTTTCAGCCTGTTTTAAGTGGTCAGCTGTCTTCAAAGCTAGAAATGGGCTACAGGGTAATGGTTTAATCAAGGTTCTCAACAAAGTGTTATTACTGCTCACAGGAGTTGGTACTTTTCAATGATTCCAATGAGTAATCTTTATTAACCCATTACTCCATAAGTGTGCCTTTTTACACCTTTGGTTATTCCTCCACTAAAGAAAACTGAATTTATACAGTCATGAATATGCACCATATAAAGTATTTTCTATATCCTAACAGATTGAAGATTAAGACAGGCTGAAAGTAAAGCAGAATGCGCCTTAAGGCACACTTTGCCTTACTTTCAACCTGCTTTAAGTGGTCACCTTTCTTCAACACTAGAAACAGACTATGTGGTAATGCTTTAAGAAAGTTCCAAGAGCTACTTTACGGTCAGTTTAATTAAATGGACAATGTCTGGGATTCGTACGCAGACCATGATGAGGAACTTAATGACCATCTATAGATGTTTATAGACATATACAGGGTCTGCATGTGACAGGTCTAAGCCAATGACATAATCATTGCTAGAATTACTTGGGAGGTGTGTATACCTTTGGTAAGGCGTAGATTTGGTCTAATTTCTATATTCTAACAGATCGAAGATTAACCCATTACCCCATAGCCTATTTCTAGTTTTGAAGATAGGTGACCACTTAAAGCAGGTTAAAAGTAAAGCAGAATGTGCCTTAAGGCACATTCTGCTTTACTTTCAACCTTCTTTAAGTTTCCATCTGCTACTGCTAGAATACAGGAATTATTTCTTACTCATGACTTTATAAATTGGAACTATTTTTTTCTGTGGAGGAATAAACCAAAGGCGTAAAAAGGCGTATTTATGGGGTAATGGGTTAAAGCAGGCTGAAAGTTGGGAGGTGTGTATACCTTTGGTAAGGCGTAGATTTGGTTTTTGATGACTACTTGGAAATGTGGTGGGTTGATACTTGTCTGGTACAGTAGCAGGTTGTCTTTCTCCAAATCTGAAAAAAATATTTGAGACCTTGTAACTATTTAAGGAATAATTCGAATATTTATTGTATTCATGGAGGTATGAAAAAAAAACCTGGTCACACTGTATGAAACAGCGAAGCGGTTTCATACAGAAGTGTGACCAGGTATTTTTGTCATCTACCTCCATGAATACAATAAATATTCCGAATTATTCCTTATAATTTAATATCACCTCTGAATTTAAGAAAGTAGTTAAATAGAGAATCTGACGCGAATGTTCTTTATTAACGCTTTTAAAATGTAGGTTGTAGTCCCTCCGCCATATATATTTTCTGCCAAAACGCGACGTTGTTATGTAGTAACGTCGACGTCAATGACGTCATTTGGCATCCTGCTTCATGCAGCGCTTGTGAAGAGCAGTTGGACTAAGGGAAAGTAGTCCTGACAAGGCGTGGCCTGAATTTTATTTTATTTTTTTCATGGAGTTATGAAACAAAAAATACAGCCAATCACAGCTAACCAAATGTAATGAAAACAAACAATATTAAATTATACTACTGTAATGACTCATAAGTACTGGGACAGACAGGCCTCAGGCTCTGAGCAAACAGTGTAGAATCTGAGCAGACTGCTCCTGAAGGAGCAATATGATCAGGGTCTACACTGTTTGCCATTCAGTTTACACCTTTTGGACAAATCTCTGTGTGGTGATAAAAGCAACTATACTACTGTAATGACTCATAAGTACTGGGACAGACAGGCCTCAGGCTCTGAGCAAACAGTGTAGAATCTGAGCAGACTACTCCTGAAGGAGCAATATGATCAGGGTCTACACTGTTTGCCATTCAGTTTACACCTTTTGGACAAATCTCTGTGTGGTGATGAGTACTGGGACAGACAGGCCTCAGGCTCTGAGCAAACAGTGTAGAATCTGAGCAGACTACTCCTGAAGGAGCAATATGATCAGGGTCTACACTGTTTGCCATTCAGTTTACACCTTTGGGACAAATCTCTGTGTGATAAAAGCAACTATACTACTGTAATGACTCATAAGTACTGGGACAGACAGGCCTCAGGCTCTGAGCAAACAGTGTAGAATCTGAGCAGACTACTCCTGAAGGAGCAATATGATCAGGGTCTACACTGTTTGCCATTCAGTTTACACCTTTTGGACAAATCTCTGTGTGGTGATAAAAGCAACTATACTACTGTAATGACTCATAAGTACTGGGACAGACAGGCCTCAGGCTCTGAGCAAACAGTGTAGAATCTGATCAGACTACTCCTGATGGAGCAATATGATCAGGGTGCATTCAGTTTACACCTTTTGGACAAATCTCTGTGTGGTGATAAAAGCAACTATACTACTGTAATGACTCATAAGTACTGGGACAGACAGGCCTCAGGCTCTGAGCAAACAGTGTAGAATCTGAGCAGACTACTCCTGAAGGAGCAATATGATCAGGGTCTACACTATTTGCCATTCAGTTTACACCTTTATACTACTGTAATGACAATTTATTTGGCGGGCTAAGGGTTAAGCTTTAAACAGCCACTTGCTTTTAGCATCTGATAATTTCACCAATTTAATGGTTTTACCCTTTACCCAATAGCCTGATTCTAGTTTTGAAAATAGGTGAACACTAAAAGCAGGTTGAAAGTAAAGCATAATGCGCCTTACCGTGCTTTAAGCTACCATCTGCTAGAGTACAGAAAATAGTTCTAATCATACACATTTCATAAATGCTTAAATTGGAACTATTTTCCTATTGGAGGAATAAATTAAAGTCTCATCCGGATCCAAGCTGTTTGACACTCTGACAACATTTTCAGCAATTTTGAGCAACTTTGAAGCACCTTGAAACTTGAAGCAGACGAGAAATATAGCAGACGACAATTTATTTGGCGGGCTAAGGGTAAAGCTTTAAACAGCCACTTGCTTTAAGCATCTGATAATTTCACCAATTTAATGGTTTTACCCTTTACCCAATAGCCTGTTTCTAGTTTTGAAAATAGGTGAACACTAAAAGCAGGTTGAAAGTAAAGCAGAATGCGCCTTACCGTGCTTTAAGCTACCATCTGCTAGAGTACAGAAAATAGTTCTAATCATACACATTTCATAAATGCGTAAATTGGAACTACATTGTATTTTCCTATTGGAGGAATAAATTAAAGGCGTAAAAAGGCGTATTTATTGGGGAATGGGTTAAATGGTTTTACTGTATATGTATATCTTGTGAACAGTGTAGACACAGATTCTAAATATACTGTGCCACCTGTGACTGCTCTTGTGGGTTATTATGTTCCCCTTTGGGTCTTTTTAATAATTTTTAGTTACCACAACATGAACCAGTCTACTTGGAATTCTGGGTATTTTGATAAATACTTGTCTAAATTAGCAAACAGTGTAGACCATGATCAGCGGGCTCCAATTGGAGTAGGGCTGTGTATCTTGAGTCAGGTGACGATACGATACGTATTGCGATACTGACATGCAATTCTCGATACGCATCCCGAATCTTTTCTATATAACAAGTCTCAGTTTAAAAGATAAATTTGGATTTTCCCCTTTTTTGTTAGCATAATTGAAGCATGCAAAGACTTGTGACAGATCAGGATCAACTGTCCAATTCATACAAGCAAACAATAGTGCTGTGTAAAACCTATGTTCAAACTGTTCGCCATGGGCAGCGTTAGAAAAGCATTTACTGGTAATGACTCAGTTCGGTCTCCCCGTCTCGCATTCCCTCGCAGTTACCCGAATGGCCTAGTCAAACTATGAAGTGTTTTTTAGGTCACGCTTTTAATAAAACCCCATCATTTGTTCCAGGTAAGAATCCTGTACAGTTCGCCACTGTTGTTTCGTTTTTCCACGGAGTAGATCTATTACTCCGCGGTTTTCGCATCGAAAGGAAACTTGGGGAAATCCTCATTCTAAAATTAGTAACTATCCCACAGTAACAAGAATGGGGAGTAAAATCCGGTTCAGTAACGGAAAAAATCGGTGACATGTGATTCAGTTTTCATACCGCGTTCTACTTAAAAACCTGATTGCGCTGTTACGATTTTGTTTTAAATATTCTTAGATAGATCATTTTTAATTATTAAGATACAATATTAGGAAAAGGTAACTTCAGTCTCAGTTTGATTCAACGAAGTTGGGAACCGATATTGTTTTGGTAGTTGCGGGTACATGTATGACATTCACTCACGCTTCACATCCATTGTCGTAAGTATATCCATTGCATTTTCCCATCTAAACACATATTGTATCCTTTCTTACGTGCGAATCCCACATCAATTTAATTCTTATATATTCTTTATTTTGTTAACGAAAATATCCGTAAGGGTTTCGTTATTTTATGCCAAGTACAAATGCGACACTGAGCGATCAGTTTTTGGTTTATCGAAACGTCATACTATTTATATAGAGTTAACCTAAGGTTTAGTCTAGTAACTTTTTGGTACGGTCTATTATTGTTTGCAGGCTATAAGATCGAATGTCTTGTGAAAGAAGCTAATTGTTGTCCGATTTAATTACATAAAATAAAGTTTTAGAACACTTCTGTTGCCATGTAATGCATAAAAGTGATTCGCGATACGGATCGTTTTTTTCGTCCGCGATACGATACAGCTGATTCGTCCGTTCACGATTTCGAATCATCGGTGCATCGGTGAATCGTTACAGCCCTAAATAGGAGACCTCTGATCTGGGTCTACACTGTTTGCAAATATAATGTGTATATCTAAAACAGGTATATGGTGTTGATAGAGTTAATTTTCTGAAATATTTTTTAACTATAGATGTGGTTGTGTCTGTATGACACATAGGATGCACATTTTGGTGGAGAATATCCCTAAAAAACAACTTTTTTTTTTTTTTTCAATTTTGTTCTTTTCAGTTACCAGTCCCTCTTTAATGTTAAATAATTTTATTTTCTTGTTCTAAATTAATGAAACTTTCTATTTCCCTTAAGTAAGTAGACTTCCATTCAGTTTTTATGTATTTTGGAAATCAGTCTACTTTTCCCAAATTAGGTTGAAAATCATGTGAATTTCCTAAATGGAAAGGCTAAGGCCCCTTCCCAATTTTTTGGAAAAAAAAGCCCTGGGATGTTCCCTAGCTGTACCAACCATGTTATGACCAAATTAAAACGATCAACACCCGTAATTCTTTGTAAAATTGAAGTATACATATTTCATAATCCTGACCCATGTAGATAACGTGAAAGAATTCTGTTAAGTTTTATAGCTTGAAAACTGTTGGAGGAATTAGATGGACAATGCTATATTGATGGACGAATGGAATAAACAAGAGGGCCTGAAGGCCCTGATATCGCTCACCTGTTGTACTGAAGCTTGATATCTTTATCTTACTGTTTCATCAGTTTTCATTTAAATCCATTCAAATTTGTAGTATAGCATGTAAACAATTTTGGAATACAACCTCATAATTCTAGTATGGTAGACTACATCAAGGGCAGATAACTAGAGCCTAAACAATACTGAAAGGAAGCCTTTTCTAGCATTTCAAAGTATATCAAGGGCAAATAACTATTGCTACAATGATTGATTTCAACAATAATTTCACTCCTTTGAGAACTTATAGGTATATACTTTGTGTGCAAGTAAAATAAAAATCCATTCAAATCTGCAGTTGCAAAAGTGTAAACGCTGTTCGATATGGCATTTTCAGCAATTCAGGGGCAGACAACTCATGACCTATAGGTCTGATTTCAACCATAATCACACTTGTTTGAACTCTTATGGTCATATACAATCTGAGCAAGTTTGAAAGAGATTAGATAAATTGTGGCCTCTAGAGTGTAAACACCCTTAAATATGACATTTTCAGCAATTCAAAGGTAGATAACTCTCAACCTATTCGTCCGATTTCAATCATAATCAAACTCAATCAAACTCTTATGGTCATATACAATCTGAGCAAGTTTGAGATAGATTGGATAAAAATTGTGACCCCTGGAGAGTAAACACCCTTAAATATGACAATTTCAGCATTTCAAAGGTAGATAACTCTCAACCTATTAGTCTGATTTCAACTAAAATCGAACTCATCTGAACTCTTATGGTTATATACAATCTGAGCATGTTTGAGATAGATTGGATAAAAACTGTGGCCTCTAGAGTGTAAACACTGTTTAATATGGCATTTTCAGCAGTTCAAAGGTAGATTACTCTCAACCTTTTGATTAGATTTCAACCATAATTGAACTCATCCGAACTCTTATGGTCATATACAATCTGAGCAAGTTTGAGATAGATTTGATAAAAATTGTGGCCTCTAGAGTGTAAACACCCTTAAATATGGCATTTTCAGCAATTCAAAGGTAGATTACTCTTCACCTATTAGTCCGATTTCAACCATAATCAAACTCATCCGAACTCTTATAGTAATATACAACCTGAGCAAGTTTGAGAAAGATTGGATAAATATTGTGGCCTCTATAGTGTAAACACTAAAATTGTTGACGACGAACGACGCACGACGCACATTCAAGTATTGCAAAAGCTCACCCTGAGCTAGCTCAGGTGAGCTAAAAATGTTAAGATGGAATAACAAATAGATGGACTGACAGGAGTTAAACAAGACCAATCATCGAGTGGCATGAAACATCCATAAAACTTAACAGGGCATATTGATGAGTTTTTCATGACTCTGAGCAAAGTTTGTTTTTACCTGTAATTTTCGGAGGTATCGCACCTCCTTCGTCAGCACTATGAGCTAGTTTGGCGGGTCACGTGACGTAGGCAAGTCACGTGATCTTGAGAGGAGTTGTGTGTACACGGGGGGGAGGTCCAGACCCTCGTCTCGGTTCAGTGATGGGCGCCGCTGTTTTATCTCTATCGCCTCTTTTACTTTCCTTCTAATCAGACCACTTTCTGATGTCAGTACTTTGGCGTTTTCTGATTTTATGGAATGTCCAGTGTTTGTACAGTGTTCGAAAATAGCTGAGTTACTTCTTGTTGTATGTTCTTTCAGTCTAGTCCCTAGGGTTCTTGCCGTTTCTCCTATATAATCTTCTTTGCAGTTTTCACATTGCAGATGGTAAATGACTCCACATTTTTTGAGTTTATCGGTTGGATCTTTGACTTTTGTCACTTGGCTTTTTATGGAGTTGAATGGTTGATGATACATGTTGATCCCATGGGTTTTAAATATTCTGGCCAAAACTTCAGAAGTACCGCGTATGTATGGCATGCCGACGTTAACCTTTCTTTCTGCTGACCTACTTTTTTCGTGTACACACAACTCCTCTCAAGATCACGTGACTTGCCTACGTCACGTGACCCGCCAAACTAGCTCATAGTGCTGACGAAGGAGGTGCGATACCTCCGAAAATTACAGGTAAAAACAAACTTTGCTCAGAGTCATGAAAAACTCATCAATATGTCAAATCCTGAGCTTGGAAACAACCTATTTAGTTGTATTAACAGGGCATGTTTCAAACCTTTACCCCTATAGCCTGTTTCTAATTTTGAAGACTAAAGCAGGTTGAAAGTAAAGCAGAATGAGCCTTACTTTCAACCTGCTTGAAGCTACCATCTGCTAGAATATATGAACTATTTCTTATTACACATATTCATGACTGTATAAATTAGAACTAACTTCTTCAGTGGAGTAATTAATCAAAGGTGTAAATAAGTTTATATATCAGAGCACAAGATAACGGTAGTTTTTCTAACTAAAATCTTTATTTCAGAATTAAACCCTATGGTGTCACTACACATTAGAATCGTTCTTATGAGTAGTAACACCATATAGGATTTGGTTCTTAACCCTTTACCACATAATCCATTTCTAGTTTTGAAAATAGGTGACTACTTAAAGCAGGTTGAAAGTAAAGCAGAATGCGCCTTAAGGTGCATTCTGCTTTACATTCAGCCTGCTTTAAGGTTCTACCTGCTAAGATATAGAAAATAATTTTCTTGGTACATGTTTATGACTGTAAAAAACTATTTTCTACAGTGGATAAATGAATTAAGTGTGCTAAAAGGCGCTTGTATGGGGGAAAGGGTTAATAAGTGAGAACATGTTTGATTTGTTGAAATAACTCCCTCTTATCATGAGCCCTGTATATTGGGTAAGCGTTAGTGTTAGTTTGTTGACTTACTTGGTTTGTCTGGAGTTTTCAGGAAGTGTTGGCTGGTGAAAGTTTTACCGTCGGGGTATTTCATTTCCGTAGGCAGACGAGAGTCCATGTAGGTACAGAACATGTGCATCACCAGCTGAAACAGGATTGATCAAGGGGTTTGAAATGACCTGCAGTGGGGCTCCAGATAAGGAGAGTATTTCAAACAAGAGCCCCATGGGGCATATTTCGCTCACCTGAGAAGAGCTGAAGAAATGGAGATAATTATTGATGTCCAGGACTGACTTAGATATGCAACAGACTGAAACAATTTGAACAAATTATGTAAAGTATATTTAAAAGTGTCACCATACCAAATATAAAAGCTCTGGCCATATTAGTTTCAGAGAAGAAGACGTTTCAAATTTTCTCTATATAACTCTATGTAACTCTGTGACCCCCGGGGCGGGGCCAATTTTGACCCCAGGGGCATAATTTGACCAAACTTGATAGAGGACCTGTAGGCAATGCTATGTGCCAAATATCTAAGCTCTGGCCCTTGTAGTTTCAGACAAGAAGATTTTTTTAAGTTTTCATTAAAAGAAAATCTATTTTTAGCTCCTGTGACCTAGTTATGCAACAGACCAGAACCATTTGAACAATTTTGGTAAAGGACAGCTAGAAGTGTCACCATGCCAAAATCAAAGCTCTGGCCATATTAGTTTCAGAGAAGAAGACGTTTGAAAATTTCACTATATAACTCTATGTAAAACTGTGACCCCCGGGGCGGGGCCAATTTTGACCCCAGGGGCATAATTTGAACAAACTTGATAGAGGACCTGTAGGCGATGCTATGTGCCAAATATCTAAGCTCTTGCCCTTGTAGTTTCAGACAAGAAGAAAATATATTTATCAATAACACAATAAAAACGCTGATATAGGATTCACTATTTCAATGTCAAATTAACAGATAGCATGTGCGTTAATTCGCCGAGAAATTGATATGATTCTTGAGGAATTTGATCTTTGTTACTACATGTATTTATAGATTTCGGTTCCTACTATGTTAGCAGGTATTCCGTGAAAAATTGAGAGACGGAGCATGCGCGAAAGAACACAAACTTGGGCTAACTTTTATTTTTGTTCAGTTGTTGTTTCTGCTAAGGTTTATTGTCCCGCATAAGCTTTATCAGATACGTCATCCCGTTGCCTCAGGATTGGGACAATTGTCAGCATCATGCCTATTGTTGAATGGACTTTTCTTTAAGTCTACAGTACCCGGTATTCCCAGTCGGTCACCATTCCAAGTACTAACCGGGCTCGACATTGCTTAACTTCGGTGATCGGACGAGAACCGGTGTTTTCAACGTGATATGGCTCGTTATTATTCGGTATAGCCCGGACGTAAAAGGCGGGAATACTGTTTCTTTGTTTACAAGAGACCAACCAATAAAACATGGGATTTCCGACACACCTCTCGAGAACTTCACATGTTTTGTACACATGACGTATGGGTGATTCTTCAAAAAAATAAAAATGGTTGTCGAACCGGCGTTGAAAGGAAGTCGCCATAAAAAAGCAGAGGGTCTACGGAATCAAATTAATAGATGTCAAACCTTTAGATTCCTATTAGAGTATTCATAGCGGCAATCGATTTCGAAACAATTTACTTAAGTTCCGTGCTTGACGGAGTTTGTCGAAGTTTCCCGTAAAAAATAACTTTCGATTTTGTGTACGTTTTCACACCTTTCATGAAATTGAGAAACACCAATCTTAATTGCGAATAAGTGTGAAAAGATGTCAAATGTTTGGAAATAATTGATCAATTATGACCTTTTAACCCCGAGGCGGTCGTTTAATAAAACGAAAAGTGTTGATTGGAACGAAAAAACACCGGTCGCTGGACGCGTTAGGCAAAAGTCGTTGAATACACTCAATTTATATAGTAAAAACAATCCGGCGGGATTCAAACCGGCCGCTTAACACAAAGGTCGCATCAGCAAGTTTGACTGTAGTTATCATGTGTGTCTATATTTAGATATATAACTTACAGCAGCGTCAGTTGGCAGATGTTCTCCCCATGTTTTGCCATAGAAGTTCCTGGTGCCACCACTGGACCAGGCAAACTCACTCACACAACCATCTCCTCCTAGTTCTAATGAGAAAGTCAAACTCTTAGCAATGTATATACAGTCAAACTTAAATACAGTAGAGAAAACGTTATTCTTTCCCGTTTAAACGCAAACGCAACCAGGGATATTTTATTAGACGTCTAATAAAATATCTCTGACGCAACACACTAAAATATAGAAAAGGACAACATTTTGAAAATTCTGATTTTTCATATTTATCTTGATGGCAAACAGTTTAGAGCCTGATCAGGCGCCGGGTTACCCGGCGTCTGGTCTGGCTCCAAACTGTTTGCAATAGAAATAATAGTTTTAGCATAAACACTTTTATTGGGATAAACATTTTCTCCACTGTAGCTAGAACTCGCTTTAGGTGGTTCGTGAAACATATTCTTATCTGAAAGGTAAAACGTGGTATAGCCACGTTTTAACTTTGAAATACGGTCCGGATATGTTTGACGTGAACGATATTGGATAAGGGACAATTAACTATAGAAATATGGGTAAGTTCTACTTTAGTGAGTTCCAGATACGGACGTTCGACTGCATTGAGTGCATTCAAATTACACTTTTATACCCCAGTCCAAATTGCATTAAGCAGCCATTCTTTGAACAAGGGCCACTATGGCCCTAAATCGCTCACCTGGTAACCATGTACACCGTGTGACCTAGTTTTTGACCGGGCATGACCCACATTCGAACTTGACCTAGATTTCATTGAGGCAAACAGTTTGATGAAGTTTCATGAAGATCCAATGAAATTTGTAGTCTCTAGTGTTAACAAGGTTTTTCGAAGATTTGACCTAGTGACCTAGTGACCTAGTTTTTGACCGGACATGACCCACATTCAAACTTGGCCTAGATTTCATTGAGGCAATCATATTGATGAAGTTTCATGAAGATCCAATGAAATTTGTAGTCTCTAGAGTGTTAACAAGGTTTTTCGAAGATTTGACCTAGTGACCTAGTTTTTGACCGGACATGACCCACATTCGAACTTGGCCTAGATTTCATTGAGGCAATCATATTGATGAAGTTTCATGAAGATCCAATGAAATTTGTAGCCTCTAGAGTGTTAACAAGGTTTTTCGATAATTTGACCTAGTGACCTAGTTTTTGACCGGACATGACCCACATTCGAACTTGACCTAGATTTCATTTAGGCAAACATTGTGACCACGTTTCATCAAGATCCAATGAGATTTGAACCTGTTAGAGTGTTAACGAACAATTGTGGACGGACAGACAGACAGACAGACAGACGACGGACGACGGACATCCAGCGATCCTAAAAGCTCACCTTGGCACTACGTGCCAGGTGAGCTAAAAAGCATGATGTTCTCTTCACCATTTACCCTATGTCTGATGCCCTTTAACGCCTCTTACACAGCTCCAGATAAGTAAACTGCACAAATTCAACATTTTCTCATTTATTTTAAAATAAAATCCTATGGTGTTACTACTCATTTGAGAAGAGACAATTCAAATGAGTAGAAACACCATAGGGTTTAAAGCAGAAATAAAGATTTTAGTTTTTGAAATCCCCCCCACCCCCTATCTGGAGCCATGCTCTTATTATTCCTATATTCCTATACACACGTAGAAAGTCAGGAACATGAAACACAGAATGAAATTCAAGTATACTTCTGGATGGGAACTTAAAGCAGGTTGAAAGTAAAGCACAACGCGGCTTAAGGCGCATTCTGCTTTACTTTCAACCTGCTCTAAGTGGTCACATGTCTTCAAAACTAGAAACAGAATATGGGGTAACGGGTTAAGACAGGTAATTGTTTAACCCAGTAAGCCATAGCCTCTTTCTGGTTACCAAGACAGGTGACCACTTAAAGCAGTATGAAAGTAAAGCAGAATAGGCCTTAGGGCACGATCTAATTCCAATCTGCCTGAAGCTAATATCTGCTGGGATTTAGAAAGCAAAGGCCTGTCAGTTTTTTGAAGATTAATGAAAAATACAGTAAAACTAGGTCAAAGGTTAAGGTCAATTGGTATAATATGTAGGTTAAACTATGTCAAAGGTTAAGGTCAATTGGTATAATATTTAGGTAAAACTAGGTCAAAGGTTAAGGTCAATTGGTATAATATTTAGGTAAAACAAGGTCAAAGGTTAAGGTCAATTGGTATAATATTTAGGTAAAACTAGGTCAAAGGTTAAGGTCAATTGGTATAATATTTATGTAAAACTAGGTCAAAGGTTAAGGTCAATTGGTATAATATTTATGTAAAACTAGGTCAAAGGTTAATTGGTATTATATTTAGGTAAAACTAGGTCAAAGGTTAAGGTCAATTGGTATAATATTTAGGTAAAGCTAGGTCAAAGGTTAAGGTCAATCGGTATAATATTTAGGTATGTCTAGATAGGACTTGTCAAGACATCATGCACACCAACTAGAAAGGAATATGAGTCACCTGCTGTACAGCTAGAATCAGTCGGACAAAAAACCAAGGTCCATGCTTATAAAGTGTTTGAGTTGAGTCTGAAATTGTTCTCAGGCATTTGATTGGTCAGATTTGAGCTTGAGAACGAACTCAGACTCAAGTCAAACTTTAAATAAGTGCTGGGTCTGTATACAGTGCTCCTTCTAAACAACAAAACACAATGGGAGATAAATATTGTGTGTGTTGTTAACCCATTTTATGCGGGATACACTTTTAGGTGTACCTCTTTGCAAACAGTTTTGATCTCAGATCAGGCCCCACAATGTGGGGCCTGATCTGAGATCAAAACTGTTTGCAGCTAGTTCAGTATTCTATCAGAAACTGCTAAAATCTTTTTTAAATATTTGAGTTAGACCCGTTACAGACGACATTTTAAAATGGCCGCCAAATATTACCCAGCATACAATGGGTTAAAGGGGTGTTGTTATATGGAGGGAAAATTATAAACATGAATTGGCTTACATTTGCAAACAGTTTGAACCCAGATCAGACTCA
This sequence comes from Gari tellinella, assembly GCA_922989275.2. Lineage (NCBI taxonomy): Eukaryota > Metazoa > Mollusca > Bivalvia > Cardiida > Psammobiidae > Gari > Gari tellinella. The sequence goes on along the minus strand of OV277870.1, from coordinate 5,717,312 downwards.
ACATTACGTGGGGTCTAGTCTGGGGTTAAACTGTTTGTCACCCATTTTAAAGTTTCTTCTGCTAAATGTCCAATATAATTATAACTTTGAAAGTAAACAGCAAACTACAATTGTAAGCAGACAATATTGCAGCAGTGAAAGCATTAGACATAATTAATTGTCTTGTTTGGGGAACAGCGGCAAGTTTTGTTGTAAGGAGGGGATCATTGTTCGGAGGGTCATTGTGGGGAGCGAGCACTGTACTTATCACAAGGATTCATAGGATAAACCCTTTCCTCTCTCGAACCACAAATGGACAATTCTAATTTTCAATTTAGTCTAGTCCATTTTGACTTTTTAGGGTTAATTTTAACAATATATGTCAAAATGAAAACAGTGTAGACCCTGATCAGAGGGCTCCTTAAGGAGCCCTTTGATCAGGGTCTACACTGTTTGCATAGGACAAGTGTACTCCTCACAGGTACACTGTTTGCAAATGATGCACATATGCGTTTCTAGGGTTCAAAGAGTTAATGAACCTATTACCCTATAGCCTGTTTTTTCGGCGGAGCTGTCTGGTTTCTATTTAGCCACACTTTCTGTTTGGCCACACATTTCAACCAATTATATTTGATCAGAAATTTAGACTTGAGAGCACCTGTTGAAACTGAATAGTCTGATTGGATAGTAGCCAGGGCTCCAGATAAGGGAATTATTTCAAAACTTAAAATCTTTATTTGTGCATTAAACCCTGTGGTGTCACTAAACATTTGAATTGTCTCTTCGAGACAATCAAAATGAGTGGTAACACCATAGGGTTTGGTGCTGAAATGAGTGAATAAATGTGATTTGTTTAGTTTACTCACTCTTATCTGGAGCCCTGTAGGCTGGTCTATGTCCAATTACAGTTTTCCCAGATATGGCTGTGAGTGTAAAATTTAGAGACACAGACCAGACTGTTTACTACACTGGGATGATGCAATTTAAGATGACATCTGAAATACAGAGGAAGCTAGGTGTTTTGTAATTGTTTACTACCAATTTGTTTTAATAGTTAACTATTTGTACACATTTACCATACATTAAAAGCAATATTAAATATAAATGGCCTCAAGTGAGTATCATTATTTACAAGAGTGAAGTAGAGCAGACTGTTGAATCTGTACATTTGTGTATGCTATAGTTTGTTTCAAGAAACTCTATGAATGAAGTTTGATATATAGAACAATAGATTAATGTGAGGATCTCCTACCAGTAGCTAGGATATGAGTTAAATTATTGTTTTGTTTTGCATTTCTGTACATGATAGTTTTGCATTTTAAATAAAAGTTACTGTTTCAATTGTATACTTTTATTTTTTGCTTTTCAATCCAAGATATTACAATTCTTTGAAAACCTCAATTTCATTCAATTTTGCACACCCATCTATATAGCCTTAGTTCAACCACTCATTCCGCCGAATATCTTTTTTAAAGATATTTCTTGTTTAGTTTGAAAATAGTTTAATAGTTAAAGCAGTATGAAAGTAAAGCAGAATAAGCCTTATGGTGCATTCTGCTATACTTTAAGTGTGCTTTAAGCTACCATCTGCAAGCATATAGAAACTATTTCTTAGCACATAATCATACTTGTATAAAGTGAAACTTTTTTCTTCAATGGAGGAATTAAAAGGCATATCTACGTGGTAATGAGCTAAATACTAAAAGACATTAAAAGGCAGTTTAAGGGGTAACGGGTTGATAAGCTAAAGGTGATAAAAAGCATATTTATTGGGTAATGGGTTAATCACCTCTGATTCTCTTGACGAGGTATTCCTGATTCGCTGTGAAGTCTAGGTATGGGACCATGACGTTGAGGGTTGGTACATACTGTCCCTTGGTCAGTGCGAGTTGTTTTAGAGTTGACACACCCACCTCTGTAAGAAGATCACCAACTCTTTTAAGCACGAACCTGTTTAAATTTTACTCAATACATTTGCAAACAGTGTAGACCCAGATCAGAGGGCTGCATTTGGAGCTGGGTCTACACTTTTTTCTAATTTCTATTTATTAAACTACAAAGAATTCAAAGTAGACTGGTTTGTATTTGGGTAATTAAAGAAACCCACAAGGGTACCTAATAACCACAAGAGTAACTTAGTGATGACAGAGTTAACAAGGTGTACTGTGGAACAGATATCGTTCTTTTAACGCATTACTCCATACATAGGCATCTAGTTTATTCCTCCACTGAAGAAAATAAATCCGATTTTTTACGGTCATGCATACTTATTATCAGAAATATTTTCTATATACCGGTAGATGGCAGCTTAAAGCAGGTTGAAAGTAAATCAGAATGCACCTTATGGCACATTCTGCTTTACATTCAACCTGCTTTAAGTGGCTACCTATATTCAATACTAGAAATAAGCTATGAAGTAAATGTTAACCCATTACCCCATGGCTTGTTCCTAGATTTGAATATAGGTGCCAAATCAAAGCAGGCCTTAAGGCACATTCTGCTTTACTTTCAGCCTGCTTTAACCTATCATCTGTTAGGTTAGAAGCTATTTCTTATTAAGCATACATTGTATATATTACTGTATAAATTGAAACAATATTCTTCAATGGAGGAGTTAATTAAAGGGGTTCAAAGGAGTAATAGGTCAATGAAATGAAAGCACAATGCAATAAAATGAATAAAATGATAAATTATTAACACCTTCAGGAGCTTATGTGACAAATATTTTCTATATTCAAGTAGATGGTAGCTTAAAGCAGGCTGAAAGTAAATCAGAATGCACCAACCCATTACCCCATAGCTTGTTCCTAGATTTGAATATAGGTGCCAAAAGCAGAATGTGCCTTAAGGCACATACTGCTTTACTTTCAGACTGCTTTAACCTATCATCTGCTAGGTTATAGAAAACATTTCTTATGATGCATATTTATAACTGTATAAATTGGAACAATATTCTTCAATGGAGGAGTAAATTAAAGGGGTAAAAAGGAGTAATAGGTCAATGAAATGAAAGCACAATGCAATAAAATTAATAAAATGATAAATTATTAACACCTACAGGAGCCTATATGGCAAACAGTTTGAGGCCTGATCAAACACCAGGTTACCCCGTGTCTGATCTGGCTGGAGTACTCTTCTAATACTATCTTCCCACTAACACACAATGTACAGTGCAGAGGTCATTATTCTTTTCAATCTAACCCATTACCCCATAAATACGCCTTTTTACCCACTCTAATATATTCCTGCACTGAAGAAATTAGTTCAAATTTATACTGTCATAAATATGTATTACCTGGTATAAGAAGTATTTTCTATATCCTAGCAGATGGTAGCTTAAATCAGGCTTAAAGTAAAGCAGAATGCCACTTAAAGTGCATTCTGCTTTACTTTTAGCCTGATTTAAGTGGTCATCAATCTTGAATGGGGTAATGGGTTAACTACTTACCCCCCGTCATTTCCCGAGTATTGTGCGCATCTGTGTATAACACGCACCCTTATTTTCAGGGTTAAGGTATAGGGACACCAAAAACAACCGGAAGTGCTTCATGGTGTAGTCGAAAGGAGTCCGGCAAAGAAATAGTTCCAAGTTTTTTACTCTAAAAAAGCATTTTTTGAGTGATTTCATCTTTATTTTTGCTATTTGTCAGTTACTGAGACTCCAGACAATACTTTTCATGCATTTAGACTGTTATTTACCCCAAATATTAGAACTTGTGGAACCGGATTTGAGAGGTCCACGTTTTAGGCTGTGCCTGTCAGCCGAGGTTGCAGAAGTGCAGTCATGGTAAATATTGAATGAAATTTTTCTTATATGCCACATGACCCCCCATTTTTTCATTGTTTTCCCATTGTATTTGGATAGATCTTCAAAGTGATATGTGTCAATCATATGCTGTTGGAATAAAAGTTGACCGTTTGCGAACCGAAAGTAAGATGATTTTATATGCATTATATAGGGAGGTGGTTTTGGTGACCCATGCCCTAAGAGAGATTTCCCGAACTTTGAGGTCATTTCCTGTTTATATTTTTATGTCGTCTGCAGTATCAAAATTGACTCCAAAATGGATTTATATCAATTTAGAATGGTTACAAAGGAAAGAATCTGGTCAAAATGTGTAAATGAGGGTGAAAAGGGTTGCCTTAGGTGGACGGGGGTAACATTGGGAGGTCCAAGGCTAAAATATGGGAAGATTCGTGCCAAACTACCAGGGGTAAGACAGTCAAAGTATTATTATGTGCACAGACTCATGTTTATGGTCCACTGGGACATGCTTCAGTTACCACAGCATCTGCATGTGTCCCATTTATGCAAATTCAGTCTGTGCTGCAACCCTTTACATTTGAATTTAGAGCCGCAAGCTGTCAACAGTAGTCGACAGTCTTGCACAGATAGATGTCAAGGCCATTCTCTATCTGGCAACAACTACCCAAAGTGTCTTATATAGAAAGGAAAATAATCAAGGGAGTAAAAAAGCACATTCAGTTTGTATTTACATGTAAACAGAAAAAATATTCATCTTTGAGCTCTTAAGAAGACTACAGACTACATGTATGGTACATATTTACATGGTGAAAGAAGCACTTGCTATTTTAACACAGCATCTAGCCTGGGCTACACAGTGAGTAGATATATGTGTTCTTAGCATTAAGTTTGACTGAATTCAGTTTAAGTACAGTATTTGTGATCTTGTAGGTGATCATGTACAGAAAAGTCTGGTCTAGGGTCTGTTAAACCTTTGCTATAATGAATGCTTGCATGCATTTCATACTTTCGCGCAAGAGTCTTATAACGCCGCAGTCTATTGCGCGCTTTGCTACTTTTGGATGGCCTATATAAGTCTCTTGCATGCAGTTTGGCTAAATGTTTAATTACAGATGAACCCTTTGTAAGTGGCGCACCAAGTGACTCACATTTGAGAAGCATGGACTCGGCCGAGCCCATGTTAAGTTTCAAAATCTGACCATGGATTCGACCGGTGCAATTTCGGGGAAAAGTGGAATGCTTTGGGTTCACTGATTGATAAGCTCTATTCACAGCCTCACACTTCTGTGTAGAACTTAATCTTTTTGTGAGTGGCAAATTTAAAGTACCAAGAAGTATGTCCATTGATTTCAAAAGCAACTGCTCATCAGATTCAGTCATTCTCAGTTTAATATTTGGCGGTAGAAAATATTTTTCCCTTCGGTAATTACCGCCACATACCAAACTGTGTTTAGAACACGCTTGACCGCAGTAGCCATTGAAACATAAGAGAATGGTGTTTTTTACATATGGCATTTTTTGGGCAATTTTATCTAAATCACCCCTATATACAGTGTGTGCCCTTTTCAGTTCTGCAATACATCTAGCTTTTACTGAAATGGCAAAGCGGTTCTTCAGATTAACTCGCTTTGCGCCCGTAAACATGTTCGAACTAAATGGTGTCTTGTTTATTTGCCTTTTCACTGAGTTCCCTAAATGTCTCAAATCTTTCAATTGTTCAATGTTATATCCTACAGTTTTGACAACACCCTTGTGCCCCTTGGAATCACCATCCCCTGTAAATGAGGCATTTTCAATGTCTCCATTTATACTTGAACACACTGCACTATTCCATTTCTCTTCATTGCCTATTGGCTCTGACTCTTCAACATTTGCCGTGCATTTACCCTTGTGATTTGGACATTTAACATTTTGTCCTGAATTTTTCAGTCTAGAGCCAATAGGACACAACTTATTACCTACAAAAACACCAATGATTTTCTTACTTTTTGAATTGTTTTCACAAAAAGTACTTGTTACAATAGTACCTGCTTGGAATGGTGTACTCTCAGAATTAAAAATAGGATTGTTGTAGCAAGAATCACCTTCAATTTGTACAGATTTGGCATTCTTATTGCCACACAGTCTATTTTCTTCAACTAACTCTTGTCGTACCTTTCGCATAGACTTATTGTTAAGATTAATTAATGCCTCACCAACTTTGTTTGACTGTTTGCGCATGCTATTTCTACTTGGCGGAATTATATTAGTATTTGCTAGCACCCTGCATGCACCCGTATTACTAATTGTAGTGGACATTAGCCCCAATTGCAGACCAACATTACATTTGGCAGATTTCCTACCCCTAGTTTTACTTTCTACTTCTTCATACAGTTTGTGAAAACCACTGGTAAATGTACATTTTGAACAAACTAAACGCTCTTGCCAGCAAAGGCCCCATTTCATTGAATGTTTTACGTCAATGACTAAATCCCCATTGCAAGTGGGGTTTGACTGTACATGTTTCTTTATCTCAGAGTTAAACATCCCTTGAACATAAAATGGACAGTACAATTTATTTACAAACAGATCAGGATGAAGATTTGACACTGACTTGTTTTCATACTGATCTAAGAGTTTTGGCTTAGTTTTCAACGGCCGCAAAGGCCTAACTGCAGTATCCTGACCGTCTACATCAACAAAACCAAAAGAGCCATTTTCCTTTTCATCTATGCGTGAATCAAATGTTTCTTTGAAAGTTCTAATAAATTGTCCTGGTTCAGTTTCAGTGAAAATATTACGGCTCTTACCTTTGACGCTTGGATTAGATGTACCTGTTTTAAAGCCTATCTTTCGAAGCAGGCGGTTGCGAGTTTTTTTCTTCATTGCTTTGGCTCAGAATAGCATTTTCAGAGAAAAACTAAGCTTTAATTTGAACTGTTCTACTTAAGAGATCACCTACTTATGAATTACTGCAAGATTCACACATAATATGCATGCTTGAGAGTAAGCCAAGGTGTCAACCTGTGGCCACTGCAATACCTTACTCTGAAATTAACACCTTTCTCTGACTGGTGTATTTTGGTTATCTGCTAATTGACAGGTGTCAGGCTCTTTGAAACACTTGGTTTCACTCTTGAAATACATACTTTACTCTTAGAATTATATTTCAGGCCATTTAAAACTAAAATAAAACTGAAAAATCCATTTTTTTAACAAAAAAAAAAAAATTCCGAAAAAATTGTCGAAATTTTTGTAAAATCAATGGTGTAAATTGATTTTTTTCCATCCTGCGCGTCAAATTAAAGTTTCCTTAGCTTAATTAAGTTTATTCGCAGTCAACTGAACCAGTGAAATGTTTCTAAATGACGCGTTTTGTCTCAGACAGCGATTTCAGACTGACAGGAGAATAGGTGGCTGACGGCTCAATTTTCAGCTTTCGGTCGGGCTAACATGCATGTTATGAAAATGGCTCTAGACGTAAAAATAATTATGTTAGACATGTGAAAATTGGTAAACTGTATCAGAATAGACTATACTTTTGAATAATAGAGTAATCTGGGGATTTAATTGAAAAAAACCATCTCTCATAGGTATAGGGACACCAAAAACAACCGGAAGTGCTTCATGGTGTAGTCGAAAGGAGTCCGGCAAAGAAATAGTTCCAAGTTTTTTACTCTAAAAAAGCATTTTTTGAGTGATTTCATCTTTATTTTTGCTATTTGTCAGTTACTGAGACTCCAGACAATACTTTTCATGCATTTAGACTGTTATTTACCCCAAATATTAGAACTTGTGGAACCGGATTTGAGAGGTCCCAGTTTTAGGCTGTGCCTGTCAGCCGAGGTTGCAGAAGTGCAGTCATGGTAAATATTGAATGAAATTTTTCTTATATGCCACATGACCCCCCATTTTTTCATTGTTTTCCCATTGTATTTGGATAGATCTTCAAAGTGATATGTGTCAATCATATGCTGTTGGAATAAAAGTTGACCGTTTGCGAACCGAAAGTAAGATGATTTTATATGCATTATATAGGGAGGTGGTTTTGGTGACCCATGCCCTTAAATGTCTGGAAAAAAACTTTTCCCAAGGTTTTGGTCAGCCGTCGTACGCACGATTTCTCCTGCTGAACCCAGTTGTTTTTAAATGAAGAGAGTTCCGTAGGCATATTTTAGGACCAAGAAAATCCGTTAAATATGTGATAATTACAAGTATTCTGATAGTCAGGGGTGAAATCCGCCCTTCGAAGTTGCAAAAAATAAGATGCGACTGTGTTTCAAATGCTGGAAACGAAACCAGACATATTTTTATAGGCATACTTAATTTTCATTTCTAGCGTCACATTTAAGAACAGGAACGGAATATGTTCCTGATTAGAATCACCCCGCATTATTCTGTGTAAGTTTGTAGATGCGTTTATTAGGATTAAAATATATAAATACTAAACATTTATTGTATCGAATTATTTCATCACTAGCATTTTTTGAATTATGAAAAAATACGGTAGAATACGAATGTTCCGAAAAAGTTACAAAAAGTTTCGCTCTGAAAATCGAGTGCCGCAAATCAAAAGAATAATCCGGAAATAGTAAATTGGATTATGCGCAGTTCGGGTCCGGAAATGGCGGGTGTTTATACAGTGACGCTTTGTTTCTACGATGCAACCAGAGCTAAGTTTACTTCCTTTTGAGCGATTTCACGCAATAATTATGAATAACAACTTGTTTATTTACTTTATTTCTCTCTCAGTTCAAAATGCCTTACCGATTTAGATTGTATTAGATACTGTACGTAACGACTAACGTGCTCCCTCGAAAGAAGCTTCAAATAATGAGGGCTTGCATTCTCAGATCGGAGACTAATTTTAATAACTTATAAGCAATCAAGTGTCATAACATCAACAGTTTACACCCGGACAATCATAACTGATTATAATTGGGGTCACTAGCGTGTAATCTCCAATAAACAGCCCTAATCCCCGGCCGCCTAGTATTGGGAGGTGTCAATTAAAGCCCTGCAGCGTATTGCGCAATCTTAACACATCAGCCTACGGGCGCTAACCGTTGGTCAAGGTAGGCTTTAGAGTCTTGTTCCCCTGTATTGTACGCACCCCCAAATTGCAGAAAAAATATTTTATGATAAAAGTGCGCACAATACATAGCTAAAGACGGTACTCCATAGTCCGTTTCTAAATTTGAAGATAGGGGACCACTTAAACCAGGTTGAAAGTAAAGCAGAATGTGCCTTAAGGCACATTCTGCTTTACTTTCAGCCTGCTTTAAGCTATGATCTAGTAGGATATAGAAAATAGTTTGCATGTTATATATTCATGATTGTATGAATTTGAACTATTTTCCTCAGTGGAGGAATAAATAGCTCTCTAACACAAGTATATCTATTTAGAACTACAGTAAAAATCACAAAAATTGGGCCACCTTGTATACATGCTGTAATTATCCTCAGCATTGAACTAATTGCTTCTGCCACGCATTAATTTGCAACGCATTAATTTGTCCAAAAGGTGGAAACTGATCAGGGTCTAGACTGTTTGCTAAGGCCTGTTTGTCCCAATACTTAGGCAGGGCCCTAGATAAGAGAAAGTAAATTGAACAAATTCAACAATTTCTCACATATTTGAGCACCAAATCCTATGGTGTTACTACTCATTAGGATCGTCTCTTCGAGACGATTCTAATGAGTAATGACACCATAGGGTTTAATCCAGAAATAAAGATTTTAGATTTTGATATACTCCCCTTATCTGGAGCCCTGCTTAGGGTAATTACGGTACCTCCTATCTCTGTATCCTCACAGCCTATCTTCCTCAGTGCTGCATTAATGTTCACTATTTCCTCCTTCAACTTCATCATGATGGTATTACCAAGCCACTACAACAAAAACAAGTGAGTGAGTGAGGGCTCCAGATAACAGGCAGTACACTAAACAAATCAAACATTTTTTCAATCATTAAGCACCAAATCCTATGGTGTTACTTCTCATTAGAATCGTCTCTTCGAGACGATTCTAATAAGTAGTGACACCATAGGGTTTAAAGCAGAAATGAAGATTTTAGTTTTTGAAATACTCCCCTTATCTGGAGTTCTGTAGAGTGAGTATTGACTGAGTTGGGTGTATCGACCCATCAACTGTGTATATAGCTCCAGATCGGAGAGAGTAAATCAAGCAAAATCATCATTTTTTCACTTATTTCAGCACCAAATCATATGGTATTACTAGCCATTTGAATCATCTCAAACCAGTAGTATATCGTAGTACTCACGTTTTTATTTGATTTATTATGATTTTACATTGCTTTAACAGTATTTCAGTAATGTTGCGACGTCCAGCTAAGGCGTATAAAAACAAGAGCCGCATGCGGCCCTAAATCGCTCACCTGGTACCCATGAATACGGTCATGTAAATGGACCAGTAATGATTACGTTTTCACTTATTCACCCCACCCACCCACTGGCGGCCATGTTTTCTAAGATAACAAAATGATTTTAAAAAATCTGGTAGAGGGTCATCAATTGACCATTTGTGTAAAATCATTTTGAATTTGGACCAGTAGTTTCAGAGAAGAAGATTTTTAATTTTTTTTACTATACAGTAACATAAGGAAAATGTGCCCCACCCACTGGCGGCCATGTTTTTAAGATAACAAAATGATTTTAAGAACTCTGGTAGAGGGTCATCAATTGACCATTTGTGTAAAATTGTTTTTAATTTGGACCAGTTTTTTAAGAGGATAAGATTTTTAAAGTTTTTACTATGCAGTAACATAAGGAAAACATGCCCACCCACTGTCGGCCATGTTTTTTTAGATATCAAAATAATTTTTAGAAATCTGGTAGAGGGTCACCCATGAATCATTTGCATAAAATTACTTTCAAATCGGAGCAGTAGTTTTTGACAAGAAGATTTTTAAAGTTTTCACTATATAGCCATATAAGGAAAATCTGCCCCACCCACTAGCGGCCATGTTTTTTAAGATAGGAAAATTATTTTAAGAAATCTGATAGAGGGTCGCCAATGGCACATATGGGTAAAATGATTTTCAATCTGGACCTGTTGTTTTTGACAAGAAGATTTTTAGGTTTTTTCAACTGCCATGGCAACCACAATTTCAATCGGATGACCTATATTTGAAGAAATCTGAGAGAGTACCTTACAAGGAACAATCCTATGAAGTTTCGATTAAATTGGCCGGGCCGCCCAGTGGTTTCCAAGAAGAAGATCTTTGAAGAAAAAAGTTTGACGAGGGAAGGACGGATGACAAAGGTCACAGGGCGATCACAATAGCTCAACTTGGCACTTCGTGCCACTAGGTGAGCTAAAAATGTGTGTGTTTCTGGTTTCACCCTCTCAAAATTTTAGGGTGAGTCGGTAGGAAAATGTTTTTATTTTATTAATTTTTTTATATAGGGTATAATGAGAACTTTTTTATACAATCAAAGAATTGGTTTATATGACAAATAATGACCTTACTCTTGTTGTATTCAACATTGACAGTGTCTGAAATGATTTATCTTGATTTGCAAGTTTAAATTGTAAGGTATGTCACAAAATAATTTATGTGAAATAGTTCTTGTTTCAATCTGAAAACCATTGCATCAAATAAATATTATATTTAAAAAAAATTGTGTGTTTGCTTTTAAAACAAGTTTTTTTTTACTTAAGTAACAGAATCCGAATATTCCCACCTCACCAAACAAGAGGGCCTGAAGGCCCTGATATCGCTCACCTGTTGTACTGAAGCTTGATAGCTTTATCTTACTGTTTCATCAGGGGCAGATAACTAGAGCCTAAACAATACTGAAATGAAGCCTTTTCTAGCATTTCAAAGTATATCAAGGGCAGATAACTATCGCTACAATAATTGCACTCCTTTGAGAACTTATAGGTATGTACTTTGTGTGCAAGTGAAATCAAAATCCATTCAAAACTGTAGTTGCAAAAGTGAAAACGCTGTTCGATATGGCATTTTCAGCAATTCAAGGGCAGACAACTCTTGACCTATACGTCCGATTTCAACCATAATCACACTTATTTGAACTCTTATGGTCATATACAATCTGAGCAAGTTTGAGATAGATTGGATAAAAAGTGTGACCCCTGGAGAGTAAGCACCCTTAAATATGACAATTTCAGCATTTCAAAGGTAGATAACTCTCAACCTATTAGTCTGATTTCAACCAAAATCAAACTGATCTGAACTCTTATGGTTATATACAATCTGAGCATTTTTGAGATGGATTGGATAAAAATTGTGGCCTCTAGAGTGTAAACACTGTTAAATATGTCATTTTCAGCAATTCAAAGGTAGATAACTCTCAACCTATAGATCAGATTTCGACCATAATCGAACTCATCTGAACTCTTATAGTCATATACAATCTGAGCAAGTTTGAGATAGATTTGATAAAAATTGTGGCCTCTAGAGTGTAAACACCCTTAAATATGGCATTTTCAGCAATTCAAAGGTAGATTACTCTTGACCTATTAATCCGATTTCAACCATAATCGAACTCATCCGAACTCTTATGGTAATTTACAATTTGAGCAAGTTTGAGAAAGATTGGATAAATATTGTGGCCTCTAGAGTGTAAACACTAAAATTGTTGACGACGAACGACGAATGACGCACGACGGACGCCGGACATTCAAGTATTGCAAAAGCTCACCCTGAGCTAGCTCAGGTGAGCTAATAAACTCGGAAAACCGGAGTCCCAGAAATCTGGAATCCTCGGAATACCGAACTTTCTGTCCGGTCGCGATTTTTTTCCTTCTTATTTTAACCAAAAGTAAGTTTCAGAAAACCGGAACCTCAGAATTCCGAAAACCGAACGATTTTTTCGGTCCAAAATGTTCAGACCGAACATCCACTGTATTTATCACCTCGGGTCACCATTGCGATCATGGAAAATTTATTCAACCGAGTCAACCGTCAAACACATCTTGGACACTTAGCGTATGTGTTAAGATTGTGTAATGGGTGGGGTGTTTATTGGAGATGACACGAGTATTTCAAGGTTGTGACACTTGATTGCTTATTAAAATAAGGCTCCGATCTGACAATGCTACAGCAACAAAAAATGCGTTCCATTGTTCGTACTCGTAATTTGTTTCGAAGTACGTCGGTACACTTTACTGTTTAGAATTCAAATTTATAAAAGTTCAGTAAGACATTCTGAAGACAGAAAGAAAGTAAATAACTAAGTTATATTTCATAATCATTGTTTGCAATTGCGTACTGAATGAGTGTGTAGTAGAAGCAAAGTCTTACTGTATAAACAATCGCTCAATTAAGTAATCTAATAAACTACGCAAAACGAAAACACCGACACTCGATTTGCACATCAAAATTTCCTTTAGCGACATATTCGCAAATTCGGAAACGTTCTTGATTATACTGAATCTACGAACTTCCGTAGAATAATGTGCTGCTCCAAATGCGAATAAAGTAAGCCCATCAAAAGTTAAAACTATGGCGGTTGTTTCGTTTTATAATGGCTGCGACAATATAAAAATTGAAGTGTTTATTTAAAACACAGATGCTTCTAACCTATGGGAATACGTTTAGATCCGTTGATTTAACCCTAAAATACAGAGTATACGCGAGTGCACATTATGCACGGCAAAAGACGGTAAATAATTATTGAGCTATTGTTAAACATGCTCTGTCGTATTGAAAGTTTATTCTCTTCTTGATCATTCTATCAAACAGTTTTGATCTAGATGAGAATTCACTGTTATGTTCATGTTATTGAGTTATAGATCCGGTCTGACAAGATGCCTCAGCCTGAATGTTAGCACTGATTCATGAAAACTCAGAAAACCGAACACCTCAGAAAACCGAACTTTTTACCTGGTCCGGAGGGTGTTCGGTTTTCCGAGGTTTTACTGTATAGCAGAAATTGGTGACGGGTTCTGATTTAGCAAGAGTGTAAACCGTAGATCTTTATTGCTCACTGGGAATACCATACTAACGCCGTCTAACATCCCGCATTTATTCAAGAGGGCTCCAGTTTCTCACTTATTTCAGCACCAACACCTATCATTATAGTGTTACTAGTTTACATCTCATTCAAAGAGACAACTCTGATGAGTAGTCAGTAACACCATAATGTAGAAGAAACTGAATCAGTTTGTCATTATTACTATTTAAGCAACAAGGGCAACACAAGCTGTAGCATGATACCCCGGTAAATCCATCTTAACCCTTTTCCCCATAAATAGGCCTTTTTACGCCTCTAATTTATTCCTCTACCGAAGAAAATAGCTCCAATTTATACAGTCATAAACATATATTACTAGAAATATTTCCCATTATCTAGCAGATAGAATCTTAAAGCAGAATGTGCCTTAAGGCACATTCTGCTTTACTTCCAACCTGCTTTAAGTGGTCACCTGTCTTCAAAACTACAATCAGGCTATGGGGTAATGGGTTAAAGACCCTATCAAGGTAAAGTGAACAAAAGGAGAGAGGGTAGAGAGGGTACAAGAAAATTCACTTAAATGCCCCCCAAAATAGATGAGTGTTCCTCAAAACACATGTGTCACCTGCCAGCAAGCATCAGTCGAACATTGTATTTCCATATAAGAAATTTTATCTCAAAATCTTCAGTATAACAAAAGAAATCTGCATGAAAAGAAAATGTTGAAAAGGGGAATAACTCTCACAATATTGATGCAAGAGTAATGAGCCATATGCAATATGCTTTCACTTGTCAAACATGAAGTGTCATCTTAAGGTTCATGTAATGTGTGTGTACGAGAAAAAAATACCCAAATTTGAAAAGTTGCAATACTCAATAACTATATCACATTGGTTAAAAATATTTTCACACAGCATAAATAATTAGTCAATGAAAAGGAGCATGCCTAAATTTTCATTAATATAAGTATACTTGTGATGTCAGAAGATCCGAAAGTAGCGAACTTGGAGTGAAAATAGCCTCTTCAGCAGAATATATCAAATCACTTAATGACACGTATTTTCGGAAATCTGGTAGAATACATACAAAGAACCCATTACATACTGGGTACTCCTACACAGAATGTCTTACAAAAGTCAGAAAAACCCCTTGTAATTGGCCCTTAGAATACCCCATGCTTGATTCAAGGGCAGCCATTTGCATTTTACAAATTTGTAGACGTTTGCTAACATTTAAGGTCCATTTACTCCAAATCTACAAAACCGATTGACAATTGTTATATACGTGCGGACAGAGAAAAGAACAAGCAATATGATTGATGGAATGTCACTCACCCGAATCACTGCAGTTAGACAATATATCCGTTCAATTATATCAAGGTCACCGAAATATGTCATTTGTCGACTTTTCCGATTAATCCGCATTTTCTCATTTTTTAATATCCATATTTTCAACTTTTATTTCAGTACACTATTGTTGTTTGATACATAAACAATAAAATAAGTGCATTGCGCATTACTTTCGATCATAAATTTCTCCGGGTGTCACGATTCTTCAGCGGACTACTTGTCGGAAAGTAATTTCGTCCCTGTACAGCTGACCTTTGTTTCAGGAAAATCAAGAGTTTGTCCCTTTAAATCACCTTTTTACACCCATTCAAGTATTCCACATCTTTCCGACTATTGTAATGTTGATTAATATTTCACTTTGCATTGCGATCTCTATTATATAAAGCTTACATTGTTGTGAAACTATTCAAGCCTTTGGCAGGTACAGGGTAAATGCTCATGTACAGTGGAGAATGTGTTATTCTTTCCCAATAAACGCGTTTACGCTAAAACTATTATTTGCAGTGCAAACAGTTTGGAGCCAGATCAGACGCCGGGTAACCCGGCGTCTGATCAGGCTCCAAACTGTTTGCCACCACGATTAACATGAAATATCAGAATTGTCCAAAAGTTGTTATTTTCTACGTTTTAGTGCTTTGCGTTTGCGTACGTTTGCTTTTAAACGGGAAAGAATAACAGAGTATCCACTGTATATACTATTGCACGAGTTGGACAAGGCTTTCTATGGTGTCCTAGTAGGGACACAACCGACGCTTTCGTTGGGCAGAGACACACAATTCTTTTTTGTCCTTACTACTTTTTTCACGTATATTCTGCTTCTGCATTTCACACATACACACACATTAAAATACTGTAATAGTTCATGAGTATAATTATGCAAATACCACCCTGATAGCCATACTTCAGTAGTTGTAAGAATTTAAAAACAATCATAAGGGCACAGATATTTGAAAATTTAGTCAGAAACAATCATATATTAGTTTATCTGATGCTCAATTTGGTTTTCGTTCTAGGGGATCCTGCGTTTTACAGTTAATTGAATACATAGATGATTAGTCACATTACATTGAGGGTGATATAATTTGGGGAAATATATTGTATATTTAGATTTTGTCAAAGTTTTTGAGAGCATAGTACATTAACGTTTTCTCGCAAAGTATCAGTATTTGGTATCAGAGGGCCAGTTTTGTCATGGAAACGTGACTTTTTTACTGGACGTAGGCAATATGTATCTGGTCTTTTTCGTGGGAAGACATTTTAAGTGGAGTACCCCAGGGAAGTGTCCTGGGACCCATATTTTTCATGTATTTATAATAGATGACCCCTACCCCTGAAGTTATACGTAGTATTGTGAAATTATTCGCTTATGGTACCAAACTATACAACAAAGACATTAAAATTGATATTATCCAGCACGACTTAGATGCCTTACACATAGTCAAAGTGGCTGTTGCGTTTTAATGTGAAAAATTACAGAACCATACACTTTGGAAGAGACAACCAATATTACCAGTATACTTTGAACTTTGCGGACATTGAGTCTGCTAGTGAAAAGGGGGATTTAGGGGTAATATCAGGATTAAAAAGTTAGTAGTCATATAGCTGAAAAAGATAACAAATCCAACAGTGTATTATCCTTAATAATCAGAATGTATGATTACATTTCGAAAAGCTATTTCATATTTTTGTACAAAGCACTCGTCAGGTCAATATTGAAACACTATTATCATGTATTATGGTATATATTCTTAAAAGAAGTGTTTAAAATTATGTAAGCCTACTAATAAGCGTCTCCTGGATTGTCAAACTTACATGTACCGAAAGATTGGTTTTCAAAAATTGCTTGGTCATCGACGAAGCCGTGCTGATATGATACAATGTTGAAAATTATTTTAAGAAATGGAAGATATACATATAGAAAGATTTTACCTTAAAAATATTTTTCGAATTAAAAAAACATCATTAAGTTTACAACACTTTTCACAGAGAATTATAAACAACCGGATCTCACTTCAGTTTATATAGAATTAAAAATAATAAATTTTGTTGATACATTTATATGCCGGATGAATTATTTTTGTAATCGAAGCTTCAATGTCATAGTCATGTGTTTGTGTACTTCATTGGATTAGAATCAAATATTGCGTACTGTTTAATAAATAATTCAGTTGAGAGGGGTCGAAATGGAATATTCTTAATAATTAGAATGACCACACAGCATCTTGAAACAAATATTTACTTGATGCGCATTTAAAATGATGTTTAAACAAGAGCGTGTCCCAGTTACACGAATGCCCCCGATGATACAGGGAGGGGAATTCAGACTATCAAACGTAAAAGTTAGAGAGCTGAAACTGTAGTGGAGCGCCATTTTGAGGACTTCAAGGGCCATTACTCCAAAGGGCCTAGCATAAATTGGTGCCGCTGGTTATCCAAATTGGTCTCCATTTTATGTCAACAAACATTTTCAGAAAGTTTGGTGATGATCAGATGAAAAGCAATGTGTTTGTGAAACACAAATGCCCCCAGCCAGCATCATGTTCTGTAATGTAATGCTTATTTGCAAAAGTAGGTCAAAAGTCATGGTCGTAGGGTAAATGAAACATTGGCATGGTTGGAGAAGTCTTAACACAAGAAACATATAAAGTATGGAAGCTCTAGGCCTACTGGTTCAAATGTTATAGGCGTATAAAGATTTATACAAATAAAGGTCAAAGGTCAAGGTCACAAGGGCAAAAACGTAGGTATGGTTGGAAAGGTCTTGACACAAGAAATATATAAACAAAATATGAAAGCCGTAGGCCTACTGGTGCAAATGTTATAGCCATTTAAAGATTTCAACAAAAGTAGGTCAAATGTCAAGGTCACAAGGTCAAAAAGTTTTGTATGGTTAGAAAGGGAAAACACATGTCAAGTATAAAAGGCCAAGGTGCAAAAATGCAAAAGTTATATCCAAGGTTAAGGGTTTTGATTAAATAGGTCAAAGGTCAAGGTCAAGGTCGCATGTTCAATGATGTTGGTATGGTTGGAAAGGTCTTGACACAAGAAATATACATACAAAATATGAAAGCCCTGGGCCTACTGGTGCAAATGTTATAGCCATTTAAAGATATTTACAAAAGTAGGTCAAATTTCAAGGTCAAGGTCACAAGGTCAAAAAGTTTAATATGGTTGGAAAGGTCTTGCCATGAAGAATACACATGCAAAGTATAAAAGGCCCAGGTTTAAAAATGCAAAAGTTATAGCCAAGGTTAAGGTTTTTGGTTAAAGTTTGATTAAATAAGTCAAAGGTCAAGGTCACATGGTCAAAGATGTTGGTATGGTTAGAAAGGTCTTGACACAAGAAATATACATACAAAATATGAAAGCCCTGGGCTTACTGGTGCAAATGTTATAGCCATTTAAAGATTTTTACAAAAGTAGGTCAAATGTCAAGGTCAAGGTCACAAGGTCAAAAAGTTTTATATGGTTGGAAAGGTCTTGCCATGAGGAATACACATGCCAAGTATAAAAGGCCCAGGTTTAAAAATGCAAAAGTTATAGCCAAGGTTAAGGTTTTTGGTTAAAGTTTGATTAAATAGGTCAAAGGTCAAGGTCAAGGTCACATGGTCATAGATGTTGGTATGGTTTGAAAGGTCTTGACAAAAGAAATATACATACAAAATATGAAAGCCCTGGGCCTACTGGTGCAAATGTTATAGCCATTTAAAGATTTTTACAAAAGTAGGTCAAATGGCAAGGTCAAGGTCACAAGGTCAAAAAGGTTTGTATGGATGGAAAGGTCTTGATACAGGGAAGACACATGCCAAGTGTAAAAGGTCCAGGTACAAAAATGCAAGAGTTATAGCCAAGGTTAAGGTTTTTGGCACAGACAGACGGACGGACGGACGGACGGACGGACAAACCAACAGACATGACAAAAACTATATGCCCCCGAATCGTAGATTCTGGGGGCATAAAAAGCACTAGTAACCACTGTTCCCTCCTTTTTACGGATACATTGCAGAATACGTCCCCTCATTGATTTTACGTAACGTTTCAAATACGTTGGCATTCCAACCAAAATGCACTTGGAGGTCATTATGGTATAAATTTGATGATTTGACCCGACCTTGTTATCAAATACATACGATATGTGTTCTATGGGGCTCATGTCCGAGGATAAAACAGGCCAAGGCAGAACGTTAATGTATTTTAGCAAGAAAGTGTGTGGTGATACGCGCCGTGTGATGCTTTATACATGTATTGTCAAGCTGAAAATGCCAGGTCCTTCGTTTCTTTTGCATGAATCGAATCACTGTGTTATTTAAAACATTGATGTAACGCTGATCATTGGCATTTTATTGAATAATAACCAAGTCAATTTCCAGAGTTCCAATTTTCCCAAACCAAACCATAGCGCTGCCACCACCCATTATGTCTCTCTCAAACATATCGTCCTCATTTTTGCGCATTGAGGCGAGCGGACCGTGGCGATATTCTCTTGCCTTCGCGGTAATGAATGTAGCGCTGTTTACAGTGAAACATCTGTATCTGCGCACGTGCAAAGTAAGGAACACGTTGGCAAGCTTAGACGCATAAAGAGACCTGGGATTTGAATAGCAATTGTGTAATCGTTATACGCAATGAAGTCATTATAATCATGTATGTATCTTGCAATATGCGTTAAAACACAGTTATAGAAGAATTCTAGGAAGAGGATGGGGTTATAAAGAAGCAGATCCTCCCGCGAGAGCCCAACAACGATTCTCAATGTATTCTCAAGGTATAATTCAGTTAAAAAAGGATGAAAAAATAATACAGCCTGCATATTTATACATGTAATAATGTTTGACAGAGGCTCGTGTTGCCCACCATACTTTGGAAAAATTAAGTAGTCCCCCATTGCAAAATAGTGTTGTCCTTGAAAATTGTCAAATATTCCATGACTTCTTCTGTTGTTATTTGAGTGGATTTCGTCAGGATTTTGGTCCTACTACCTCATGTAAAGCATATTCTTCAATATAGAGGAAGGATTTGTTGAATTTCAGTACAGAAAATTTGCTTCACATTTTGGTGCAAATCCAAACATATTGTTCAAAATCAAGATACAAAGTTTTCCTTTCAAATTGTAAGCTATCTCATAAGCTTGTTCATTTCAATACGAACATTTTGATATGAAATTATGCAACATAGCTCCATAAATGACCAAAATATCACCTTTCAAAAATGCACCAAAAAACACTATACATGAACCTTAAAAGCTTCAGTAGAAGCGTGAAGGACAGACAGACGGACGGACGCCCGTAAAGTGATTCCTATTTGTCACCTCTGTCTACAGCAGGTGACACAAAATTACAATGAATAAGGCATAACTCATGTGCCTGGGTCAATCTTGCTGGTTATAAAACTTGACCAAGATATTTTGGTCATATGCATGCTGACCAAGTTTTTAAAAGATTGAAATGAATTTGTTTGAGTTAGAGAGCGGACAAGCAAAAGTTCATGGACAGCACCATAACATAATAATCCCATCAGATATGTAGACAGTCCAGGGTTTTCCCCAGGCCATTTAAGCGGTGGGGTACCCCAGCGCCTAAATTTCTGGACCTCAATTGCCCCAGCGCTTTAAATTCTCGCCAGCGCTTAAAATCCGAGACCCCAGCGCCTTAACAATCCCCACTTGCGAAACAGTGCTATTATCAAACTCGCTAAAAGGTCATAAAACTATTCTTATCAGTATGTTAATTAAAGCGTGGTGTAGATGGGGCCTCTCAGCAGGAGACAATTATGCACACCTCTGATCGCGTTCCGAGGCAGGGATTATAATCCCTTTGCAATGGTGTCACGTGTGACTCTAACGTGACCATTCTAAAATAGCTGTCAATCTTTCAACTTTACACGACGAGAAAATCATGCCGGATGTTATTGTTTTTACTGCGCATATAATCTGAATATTTCGCATATCATCGTTATGTCTAAGGCCATATCACGTTGAAAACACCGGTTCTCGTCCCATCACCTACGAAGTTAAGCAACGTCGAGCCCGGTTAATACTTGGATGGGTGAGCACCTGGGAATACCGGGTGCCCTAGACTTTAAAAAAAAAAACACGCTCCCCCGCAATAGTTAAGTCTTAACAGATAACGACGAGAGCACCGCAAGCGGTACATTATACGCCCACTGGCAAAGAAATATATATTTTATCCAAATTTATTATTCTTGTAGACACTTAAGAGCTCTGAGAGCATAAAAAATACTGAAATAAAGCCGTTTCTAGCATATCTGAGTACATCAAGGGCAGATAACTCTGTAACGAAATATCAAATAAATCTAAAACTTAACTCAGCTCAGATCTTGATGCATATAACCTTTCTGTGAAGTTTCATAAATATCCTTCAAATAATTTTCCAAGAAAACTCTGGACAAGTTTTTTATAGTTATTTGAGTACATCATGGGCAGATAACTCTGTAACGAAAATTCGAATGAACCTCAAACTCGACTCAGCTTTAGATCTTAATGCATATAACATTTGTATGAAGTTTCATTAAAATCCATTCAATAATTTTCCCAGAAAACTCCGAACAAGCTTTTTATAGCATATTTGAGTACATCAAGGGCGGATAACTCTGTAACGAAAATTTGAATGAACCTCAAACTCAACTCAGCTTCGGATCTTGATGCATATAACATTTGTGTGAAGTTTCACCAATATCCCTGTAATAGTTATCCAAAAAAACTCTTGACAAGCTTTTTATAGCATATTTGAGTACATCAAGGGCAGATAACTCTGTAACGAAAATTCGAATGACCTTCAAACTCGACTCAGCTTTAGATCTTGATGCATATAACATTTGTGTGAAGTTTCATTAATATCCATCAAATAGTTTTCCCAGAAAACTCCGGACAAGCATTTTCAGGGGTGTAAAATTCTACTCGTCCGCTCGCCATGGCGAATAAGATTTTGTCAGGGCGGGCAGATTTTCTGATAATTTACAACAGAAACTAATGAGCAAAATTTCATTATCACCCAGCAGGGCGAGTAACAATTCTGAAATTTGTACACCCCTGATTTTATAGCATATTTGAGTACATCAAGGGCAGATAACTCTGTAACGAAAATTGGAATGAATCTCAATCTCGACTCAGCTTTAGATCTTGATGCATATAACATTTGTGTGAAGTTTCATCAATATCCCTGTAATAGTTTTCCAGAAAAACTCTGGACAAACAAAATGTTGACGGACGGACGGACGAACGGACGGACGAACGAACGGACAGGGCCACGCCCACGCCAATATACGACCACCTCTAGAGGTGGGCGTATAATAACTCGGGTGAGACGTTAAAACAAGGGCCACTATGGCCCTAAATCGCTCACCTGGTACACATTGGCAAACTTGACCTATAGTGACCTAGATTATGACTGGAGATGTATACCCACAATCAACATCTAGAGTGTAAACAAGATTTTTCAATGATTTGACCTAGTGACCTAGTTTTTGACCGGACATGACTCATATTCAAACTTGACCTAGATATCAATGCGACAAACATTCTGACCAAATTTCACCAAGATCCAATGAGATTTGTAGCCTCTAGAGTGTTAACAAGGTTAACAAGCTAGAAAAATGATTTTAAGAAATCTTGAATAGGATCACCTGTAGATCATTTGTGCAATATCACTTTCAAATCGGACCAGTATTTTCAGAAAAGAAGATTTTTTAAGTTTTCACTATATTCATATAAGGGAAATCTGCCCCCACCCACTGGCAGTTGTGTTTTTTAAGCTAGGAAAATAAAAAGAAATCTGACACAGGGTCACCCATGAACCATTTGTGTAAAATTATATTTAATTCTGACCAGTAGTTTTTGACAAGAAGATTTTTAAAGTTTTTCAATTGGTTACCATGGCAACCACAATTCTAACAATATGACCTATTTTTTTAAGAAATCAGAGAGAGTACCCTACCAGGAACAATCCTATCAAGTTTTAATGAAATTGGCCCAATGGTTTTCAAGAGGAAGATCTTTACGGACACAGGGCGATCACAATAGCTCACCTTGGCACTTCCTGCCAGGTAAGCTAAAAACGTGCCCCTCCCACTGGCGGCCATGTTTTTTAAGATAACAAAATGATTTTAAGAAATCTGGTAGAGGGTCATCAATTGACCCTTTGTGTAAAATTATTTCTAATTTGGCCCAGTAGTTTCAGAGAAGAAGATTTTTAAAGTTTTTACTATACAGTAACATAAGGAAAATGTACCCCACCCACTGGTGGCCATGTTTTTTTAGATATCAAAATAATTTTAAGAAATCTGGTAGAGGGTCATCAATTGACCCTTTATGTAAATTTATTTTTAATTTAGCCCAGTAGTTTCAGAGAAGAAGATTGTTAAAGTTTTTACTATACAGTAACATAAGGAAAATGTGCCCCATCCACTGGCAGCCATGTTTTTTAAGATAACAAAATGGTTTTAAGAAATCTGGTAGAGGGTCATCAATTGACCATTTGTGTAAAATTATTTTCAATTTGGACCAGTAGTTTCAGAGAAGAAGATTTTTAAAGATTTTACTATATAGTAAGATAAGGAAAACTTGCCCCACCCACTGGCGGCCATGTTTTTTAGATATCAAAATAATTTTAAGAAATCTGGTAGAGGGTCACCCATAGATCATTTGTATAAAATTACTTTCAAATCGGACCAGTAGTTTTTGACAAGAAGATTTTTTTAAGTTTTCACTATATAGCCATATAAGGAAAATCTGCCCCACCCACTAGCGGCCATGTTTTTTAAGATAGGAAAATTATTTTAAGATATCTGATAGAGGGTCACCAATGGCACATTTGGGTAAAATTATTTTGAATTCGGACCTGTAGTTTTTGACAAGAAGATTTTTAAAGTTTTTTCAATTGGTTGCCATGGCAACCACAATTTCAATTGGATCACCTATATTTGAAGAAATCTGAGAGAGTACCCTACAAGGAACAATACTATGAAGTTTTGATGAAATTGGCCCAGTGGTTTCTAAGAAGAAGATCTTTGAACAAAAAGTTTGACGACGGACGACGGACGACTGACGACTGACGACGGACACAGGGCGATCACAATAGCTCACCTTGGCACTTCGTGCCAGGTGAGCTGAAAATGTTCCCTTAAAAAAAAAAACACTTTATGGTCGGGGTTAAAAATAGGGTCGGTCGGGAAACCGGAAACACACATATATTTTAGGCCTAATTACAGATGGAGGAAGAACCTAGAAGCCCTTTATGCACTGTTTCAGTCACAAATCGGCTACTGGATAGAACCCTATAAAAATCTGAATAAGGGGAAATCTTTTGAAAGCACAGAAAACAAAGCAAATACTGAAAATTGCAAAACCCTATAGTACCCAGACCAGGGGCCCGTTTTACTTAACAATTGACGCAAATATTTTGCGGAAGTCAAAATCCTTTAAGTCTTATTTTTCGATTATAAACGTTTGAGCGCGTCCTCTGATCTGGCTATTTGCTGTTTGTAGCAAGTGATAATAAAAAATATAAATTAAAATTTAAAATTTTGGCTTGCGCAAAATATTTGCGTAAGTAGTTTAGTAAAACGGGCCCATGGACTCGAACCTACAGCAGTAAGAGAGCCTAGTGATTATCAGTCACAACATGGCCACGGAGGGACCTAGAGTCTCATCTGGATCTAAACTATTTTCAAGTCAGTCAGAGCTTCAGATAAGGTGGGCATTTCAAATACTAACTTTCTTATTTCTCCACCAAAACCTATGTTGTGACCACTCATTAGAATCATCTCCTAATGAATTGTCACAACATAGGGTTTAGACGAGACATAATGGAAAATAGTTGAAATTTTTAGTTTAACCACTCTTATCTGGAGGTTTGCTTTGACAAATTTGCCTGTAAGACGCAGTGGGTTAAAATTAAACATTTTTACCTTCCTTAGCCGCTCTATCCACAGATACAGGTCATCGTCCTTCACCCCTAGTGGTCCCCATACCTACAACACAGAGATTTAACCCATTACCACATAGATACAGGGCTACAGATAAGAGGGAGTAAACTATCACCACATAGATATACAGGGCTCCAGATGAGAGGGAGTAAACTGCACAAGTCCAACATTTTTCCACTTATTTTAGCATCAAATCCTATGGTGTTACTACTCATTAGAATTGTCTCTTTGAGACGATTCTAATGAGTAGTGACACCATAGGAGTTAAAGCAGAAATAAAGATTTTAATTTTTGAAATACCCTCCTTATCTGGAGCCCTGTAGATATATAGAGAATAATCAATTCCTTTCGATTGATTTGAAAAATATATCACAAGAATTGGTTGTTATCTGGTTAACCCTTTACCTCATAGCCTGTTTCTAGTTTTGAAGACAAGTGACCACTTAAAACAGGTTGAAAGTAAAGCAGAATGTGCCTTAAGGCACATTCTGCTTTACTTTCAGCCTGCTTTAAGCTAAAATCTGCAAGGCTATATAAAATATTTGTAATGATAATTGTTCATGAGGGTATAAACTGGAATTATTTTCTTCAGCGGAGGAATAAATAAAATACGCTAAAAGTCGTTTTTATGGGGAAAAGGGTTAAAAGAGTTTGTTTCACCATATAACAACCCATTACAGTGCTATATGTTTGATATCCATCCAAAGGAATTGATTATTCTATTTGATATATACGTTTTAATGACACTTTTACAGAGAAAACACACAAAATTAATTGTTTATGCACGACATCACAAAAATGATATCGTCACTGCAAAAGAGATATAATCATGAGTGAATATATCAACTAGGACGTATATGATATTTATCTGACAGAGAAATCTCTATTAATAATATATTATATAAGAAGTCTTTTTAGTTATTTCATTTTATCATTTAGTTAATCTTTTATTTAATTCATTTCTCTACCAAAGAAAATAGTTCTTCTTTATACAGTCATGAATATATACGATAAGAGACATTTTCTTTATCCTAGCAAATAGTAGCTTAAATTCTGCTTTACTTTCAACAAGCTTAAAGCAGCCACCTATCTTCAGAACTAAAAATCAGCTATGGGGTAATGGGTTAACTCATTCACTCGTGAAACTTTTAATGCACAATTCGTTTTTTCAATTTGAAGAAAAAAGTTCCAATTTACAAAAGTCAATTAAACCCTCATCTGCTTGAACACAAGCTATCGGGACAAGAAATAAGACATCAAAATACAGGATTAACCCCTTCACTGCCGTGACACTATCATGTTTTAAAAATAGTCCACTGCTTTTATTTATCAAATTAAATTTTAGCAATTTTGACTTAAGAAATATTGAAATGAATGTCAAACAGTTTGTATACTGATCAGACGCAGCGTTACGCGGCGTCTGATCAGGATCCAAATTGTTTGCAAATAACAAGTATACTCGGGTAAGGCAGTGAAGGGATTAAACAAGAACATTGATGTTTAGGCAGAGCTCCAGATAAGGGGAGAATTTCAAAAACTAAATTCTGTATAAAACTCTATGGTGTTACTACTCATTAGAATTGTCTCTTCGAGATCATTCTAATGAGTAGTTACACCATAGGATTTGGTGAAAAAATTAGGATTTGTTCCGTTTACTTGTCCTTATCTGGAGTCCTGGGGCCCGTTTCATAAAACTTTGTTTTACAAATGTTCTCATAAGTCAGATTATAAAAATCTCAATTGTTATTTATTTCTCCATCTTATCTTGTCTTGTGACATCTTTTTGGAATCGTCTTGAAAAGACGATTCCAAAGAGATATCACAAGACAGATGTAGATAGAGAATTCAGAAATTGAATGTATTTTAAAGTTTTGACTTACGACAACATTTGTCGTACAAAGTTTTATGAAACAGGCCCCTGATCAGTATTTACCTCTTCTCCACCGCTGTCTTTATCATCGGAGCGAGACTTGTGAGACTGTGGCGACCTACTGGCTAGCTGGTATTGGTTCTTCCGTAAATGGCTACAGTCTAGACTCGGTCGGCCATAACTCCAGATAGATAGATCAGGAGAACCTGAATACAATAATAAATACAGATAACCCTTCACCCCCACAGTCTGCTTCTAGTTTTGAATATATGTCACCACTTAAATGCTTTACTTATAAACTTGTTTTAAGCTACCATCTGGAACGACACTGAAAATGCCTTCTGTTTTATTTTCAGAACTTCCTAAGTGTGGGCTTCTATCCTTAATGCAGAAATAATTACAGGCATAACTAGAGCTATCACTAAAGGTGATTGATACCCCCACTCCAAACTGACCTGTCACAAACAGTACAATGACATGTAGAAAAAATAATACATGCATATCAAGGAACTAAATTTCAAGTTGAAAAGGGGCATAATTCTGTCAAATTTTATGCAAGAGTTGTCACACTTAAAGAAAACTCTCACAGTACAACACTAATAATGTGTACCAAGTTTGAAGACAATGTCATGAATAGTTTTCAAGAAAATGGTATGTTCCAAGAAAATAGAAGACATTTTCAAGTTAAAAAAAGGGGCATAATTCTGTCATTTGTTGGCAAGAGTTATGTAACTTCAAGTAGAGTCTGCAAACATCACACTTTTAATGTGTACCAATTTTGAAGACAATTTCATAAATAGTTTTCAAGGAAATGACATGTCCAAAGAATAAATGCATATTAAGGTACAAAATTTCAAGTTATGAAGGGGCATAATTCTGTCAAATTTTGTGCAAGAGTTGTTAAACTTGATGAAAAGTCTCACAGTACAACACTTACAATGTGTACTAAGTTTGAAGACAATATCATGAATAGTTTTCAAGAAAATGGCATGTTGAAAGAAAAAGTTCTCAAGAGACAAAAAAATCAAGTTAAAAAGGGGCATAATTCTGTCAAATTTGGTGCAAGAGTTATGTAACCTCTTAATGATAGTCCCCAAATAAAATTGATAATGTATACCAAGTTTGAAGATTGTATCATAAACATTTTTCAAGAAAAAGGCAAATGTCCCAGAAAAATGCGATGGACGAACATACGGAAGGACGGACGGACAAGGCGTTTCCTATATAGCCCCCACCACTGGGTATAAAAAGGCATAGTTATGAAGTACAGTGTTCCCTCCCAACAACCACTCCCTCCTTACAACGACCCTTGCCCGAAGTTCCCTAAACAGGACAATTATGTCCAACGCTTTTACTGCCACAATATATCGTCTGCTTAAAATCGATGTCTGTTATTTTTTTCTCAAAGTTACATATAAGTGGACATTATGATAGATTA
The DNA here is from genome assembly GCA_922989275.2 of Gari tellinella. Lineage (NCBI taxonomy): Eukaryota > Metazoa > Mollusca > Bivalvia > Cardiida > Psammobiidae > Gari > Gari tellinella. The sequence goes on along the minus strand of OV277870.1, from coordinate 5,689,048 downwards.
AATATAACGATGAGCAACAAAGAGCTTGAATCCAGATCAGACGCCGCGTAACGCGGCGTCTGATCTGGATTCAAGCTGTTTGCAAATGTAAGCCAAGTCTTAATTTTCCCTCTCTATAACAACTTCCTCCGAACAACGCACACAATCTGTGTCCCCCATTGGTTGTCGTTGTAGAGAGGGAACACTGTAATCAGCCAAGTCTTAATTTTCCATCCCTATAACGACTTCCTCCGAACAACGCACACAATCTTAGTCCCCCATTGGTTGTCATTGTAGAGAGGGAACACTGTAATGAGATAAAGCAAATACTACAACTGTTATGTCACAGTACTGAGCTCAAGAAATTCTTGGTTTGAGTACACATTGCCAAATATGAAGCCCCTACCACATGTAGTTCTAAATTTATGGCCAAGGTTTAAAGCGACTAGCAACCAGATGGTGTATTTGCAAAATGAAAAGAAAATACTCAAATAAGACCAAATGTGTAGCATTATGGTGCATCTGGCATTAGAAAAACATCCTTAAGAAAAGTCTTCAAATCTTAAATTTTTAGATATTTCCATCACTTTATTCGTTGCGTCCAAAGACGCAACAGAAATTGACCACGGCTCAGACATAAACCCAAGCCTAATTATGTACTCTCCATCGCTACACACTGAAGTATATTAAATCGATCCCAAAGATATGAATAGCCCAGTGGTCGAGTGGGCTAAGGGGTTTACTTATTTTGCTTTTCTGTCCCCACATGCCGGGTCCCGGGTTCTAATCCCACCAGAGCTCAATAATTATATTTTTATTGAAATGCATTTTTTAAACAGAATTTCTTATCCTAAAATTCTTACCAGTTTATATAAGCTTTGACATATATTTACAAATTACTATTTTTAATGCTAAATCTGGTTGCAGCCTCTTTAAAGTTGTGGACAGACAGACAAACGGTCAGCCAGAAAGGCCAAAAACAATATATGCCTCTGACTAAGATGTGCAGGCGCATGAAAATTACTCAAGTTTGTGCCCGACTGCCAAATGTGATGATATAAATAACGTCCTGTCTTTTGACAGGACATAAAGAATTAGGATACTCAGATAAGGGGGGGTATTTCGAAAACTAAAATCTTTTTTTCTGCTTTAAACCCTATGGTGTTACTACTCATTAGAATCGTCTCGTCTTCTAATGAGTAGTAACACCATAGGATTTGGTGCTAAATGAAGGAGAAAATGTTGGAGTATTCAGTTTACTGCTTCTTATCTGGAGCTCTGGATACTACAGGACAGAAGACCTTATTCTTTCCCAACGTGTTAACTCTTTGAACCCTAGTCACCCATATATGCGTCATTTGCAAACAGTGTACATGTGAGGAGTCGACTTGTCATATGCAAACAGTGTAGACCCTGATCAGAGAGCTCCTGAAGGAGCCCTCTGATCAGGTTCTACACTGTTTGTCGTTTTGACATATATTGCAAAAAATCAACCCTAAAAAGTCAACAAGAGGGCAAGAATTGCCCTTGATCGCTCACCTGACCATGGTGACACTTAAAGCTGAGTCAAGGAATTTCAAACAAGAAGATTTTTGAAGTTGTCAAGGGGCGTTTTTCAAAAAGTAAAATCTTTATTTCTGCTTTAAACCCTATGGTGTCACTACTCATTAGAATCGTCTCGAAGAGACGATTCTAATGAGAAGTATCACCATAGGATTTGGCGCTCTATGAGTGAGAAAATGTTTGATTTGTTCAGATTACTCCCCCTTATCTGGAGTCCTGAGCTAACCTTGTAATTTACTGGGGGTCAAATTTGACGTAACTTTGAAAATACATCACAGTGATCACAAAATGTTACGTGTTAAAACATGAAACAGAAGAAACTCTGAAGACCATTATCTTTGTCTTTTAATAGGTGGTTTTCTGCAATACTGTCACATTGCATTAAGCAACCAACACTCTTTACATCTCTAGATTTTTAGCTCACCTGGCACGAAGTGCCAAGGTGAGCTTTTAGGATCGCTGAATGTCTGTCGTCCGTCGTCTGTCCGTCCACAATCGTTCGTTAACACTCTAGCGCCTACAAATTTCATCTTATCTTCATGAAACTTCATGACAATGTTTGTCTTGATGAAATCTAGGTCAAGTTCGAAAGTGGGTCATGTCCGGTCAAAAACTAGGTCACTAGGTCAAATCATAGAAAAACCTTGTTAACACTCTAGAGACTACAAATCTCAATGGATCTTTATGAAACTTGGTCAGAATGTTTGCCTCATTGATATCTAGGTCAAGTTCGAATGTGGGTCATGTCCGGTCAAAAACTAGGTCACAAGGTCAAATCATAGAAAAATCTTGTTAACACTCTAGAGGCTACAAATCTGAATGGATCTTAATGAAACTTGGTCAGAATGTTTGCCTCATTGATATCTAGGTCAAGTTTGAATGTGGGTCATGTCCGATCAAAAACTAGGTCACTAGGTCAAATCATAGAAAAACCTTGTTAACACTCTAGAGGCTACAAATCTCAATGGATCTTAATGAAACTTGGTCAGAATGTTTGCCTTATTGATACCTAGTCAAGTTCGAATGTGGGTCATGTCCGGTCAAAAACTAGGTCACTAGGTCAAATCATAGAAAAACCTTGTTAACACTCTAGAGGCTACAAATCTCAATGGATCTTAATGAAACTTGGTCAGAATGTTTGCCTTATTAATATCTAGGTCAAGTTTTGAATGTGGGTCATGTCCGATCAAAAACTAGGTCACTAGGTCAAATCATAGAAAAACCTTGTGAACACTCTAGAGGCTACAAATCTCTTTGGATCTTGATGAAACTTGGTCAGAAGGTTTGTTTTATTGATATCTAGGTCAAGTTTGAATATGAGTCATGTCAGGTCAAAAACTAGGTCACTAGGTCAAATCATAGAAAAACCTTGTGAACACTCTTGAGGCTACAAATCTCATTGGATCTTGATGAAACTTGGTCAGAATGTTTGTCTTATTGATATCTAGGTCAAGTTCGAATATGGGTCATGTCCGTTCAAAAACAAGGTCACTAGGTCAAATCATGCGAAAATCTTGTTTACACTTTATAGGTTGATTGTGGGTATACATGTCCAGTCATAATCTAGGTCACTATAGGTCAAGTTTGCCATGGTGTACCAGGTGAGCGATTTAGGGCCATAGTGGCCCTTGTTCATATATAACTAAGTATCTGGTTTTCAGAGGATTTATTGAGAGATGGAAGGGTATACTATAAGTCTAAATTATAAAGTAAATTACCTACCAACCAGCAATGCTGCAAATACATGATGCCCTAAAAATTTATTTGAAAGTTAAAACTTAAAAAGCAGCACTTGTCGAGACAAGTGACCCCCAAAAATTAGTTTTGTCCCCCAAACTAAGGAACCTGGGGGACACAATGTCCCCCATTTGTCAATGCCTAGGGAAAACCCTGACTTACTGAGTGATGCCCTGTACACAGCTAACAGGGCTCCAGATAAGGGGCGTTTTTCAAAAACTAAAATCTTTATTTCTGCTTTAAACCCTATGGTGTCACTACTCATTAGAATCGTCTCGAAGAGACGATTCTAATGAGTAGTATCACCATAGGATTTGGCGCTCTATGAGTGAGAAAATATTTGATTTGTTCAGATTATTCCCCCTTATCTGGAGTCCTGAACTAACCTTGTAACTGACTGAGTGATGCCCTGTACACAGCTACTGCTAACCTTGTACTTACTGATTGATGCTCTGTACTCTTTCTCCTCTTGTTCCTTTAGATAATGAGACAGGGAATTCAGGTCTGTCAACTTGTCAGAAGGTGCTGAAAAATACACATTACAAATACTGCTACAGCCTGCCCTCTCTACAACTGCCCTCCTAACAATGAGTCCCTCCTAACAATGAGTCCCTCCTTACAACGATCCTTAACAGGACAATTATGTCTAACACTGATACTGCTGAAATATCGTCTGCTTAAAAATGACAGTTGTTGTCTGCTGTTTTTTCTTAAAGTTACAAATAAGTGAACATTTCTATAGAAAAAATATAACGTCGTAACGTGGTGTCTGATCTGGATCCTTTCAAGAAGGAAAGAAGAAGGAAAGAGAGAGACTGTCCCTATCTATAACAAGTTCCTCCGAACAACACACACAATCTGTGTCTCCCATTGGATGTTGTTTTAGAGAGGGAGTACTATACTATAGTAATGAACCCAAGTACAAGTATTGGGACAGACAGCAGGGGCCCGTTTCATAAAACTTTGTACGACAAAAATTGTCGTAAGTCAAATTATTAAAGCAGGGTTCGACATTGGCCTACGTCCGATAGACATTCACTAGTAACGGCGATGTTCGGTCTAGTGATCCCTCGCAGTTACTAACCCGAATGGTCTAGTTAAAATCTGAGGATGATTTTTTTAAATTCACGCATTTAGAAAATGACATCATTATGTTCAAGCTAAAAATCCTACCCAGTTCGCCTCTGTGGTTTCAGACAAGTAGGTTTGCTCAGACCTCAAAACTGTTTCCGCATCTAAATAAAGCACGCAGTCAGGAAATCCTTGTTCTAAAATTAGCAGTAGTAACTATCCCGCAGTAATTAGGGCGATGAGTAAAATCCGGTTCAGTTACGAAAAATATCGGTGTGATTAATTGATCATCTCGCGCTATATTTAAAACACCTGATTGTGTTGATAACAGTTACGTTTTGAATGTTTTTAGAATTGATCATTTTTAATTAGAAAGGTACAATATCCGAAAAGGTAACTGCAGTCTCAGTTTTTGGGATTGAAAATGACAATTTATTCTGCGAACCGATATTTCTCGGTAGTTACCGGATATTACACTTTCCCACGCTTTTCACTACCATGATTGTCGTAAGTATCTTCAATGCAATTATTTTACCTAAAACACAATTTTGTATCAATTTTTACGTGCGAAACCGAAATCAATCCCAATTCTGATATATTATTTGTTTTGTTAACGAAAATATCTATTTTTCTGCCAAGTATAAGTACGACATTCAGCGAACGCTTTTTCGTTTGTGTACATCGTAACGTCAAATCATGTCAGATTTATTCAGCTTCGGTTTTAATGGTAAGAAAAAGGAAGAGAAAGGGGCGAGTACAGCTACGGCGGAGTCAAAGACACGCTATGAAAAGCAAAAAAGACATAGAAAGTTTTGCGAAATTATTGAAGTTTACCAAAGATTCAGTTGTTTCTGTTTGGTCTACCAACTTTTTGGTCTGGTCTAGTAATGTTTGCAGGCTACAAGACCGAATGTCTAGTGAAAAAAAAAGTTAATGTCGAACCCTGTAAAGTCTGTATTAATATTTATTTCTCCATCTAATCCTGTCTTGTGACACCTCTTTTGGAATCGTCTTTTCAAGACGATTCTAAACAGATATCACAAGATAGGATAAGATAGAGAAATAATAAATTAAATGTACTTTAAAGTTTTGACTTACGATCGTTTTTTTCGTATGAAGTTTTATGAAACCGGCCCAAGGGCTCTAAATAAAGGGAGTACTTCAAAAACTAAAACCATATATGCATTAAACCCAATGGTCTTACTACTCACTAGAATCGTCTCTTCAAGATGATTCAAATGAGTAGTAGCACCATAGGATTTTCTCCTCAAATGTGTGAGAACATATTGGATTTGTTCAGTTTACTCAACAGTTACTCTTATCTGGAGCACGGATGACAGGGCATAGCAAACAGTGTAGACCCTGATCAGACTGTCAATTTCACATAGCAGCAAACACTTAAATCCTTTTGTTCCCATCAAACCTAATTCTGTACTGTCTTCAATCCTCTCTGAGCTGCCGTAAAGCTCAAGCATGTCCACTCTAGGGTTTGATGTAGCCTATGGCTAACCCATTTGCACCCAGTGGATTCTTCTATGCTTATATATTGGATTAGTCCATTTTAGACCTAAAGGGGTGCCTGGTCTAAATCTTAATTTTTGTTTTGTTTTATATTGGAATTCCTATCAGCAAACAGTGTAGACTCCATTAAGTTATGATCACATTATGTGGCGTCTGATCAGAGTCGCTCTTTGCCAACGTTCCAGGGAAAGTTGGCACACATGGGTTAATCTAGCAATCTGAAAGGGTCATAAAACCCTTGAGGGTAGAAAAGGATTAACTCTTTTAACTCTTTCCCCAATAATACGCATTTTTGCGCCTCTAATTTATTCCTCCATTGAAGAAAATAGGTCCAATTTATACAGTAATAAATATATATTATAAGAAATATTTTCAACATTCTAACAGATTTTAGCTTAAAGCAGGTTGAAAGTAAAGCAGAATGCGCTTTAAGGTGCATTCTGCTTTACTTTTAACCTGTTTTAACTGGTCACCTATCTTCAGAACTAAAACTAGACTATGGGGTAATGGGTTACCATTGACCTGTTTAAAATATACTCATTACATTTGCAAACAGTGTAGATCCAGATCAGATGGCTCCTCTCCTATGGGGAGCCCTCTCAAATGATAAGGGTCTACACTAGTTGCTAATTTGGAAAATATCAATTAACCCTTAGCCCGCCAAATAAATTGTCGTCTGCTATATTTCTCGTCTGCTTCAAGTTTCAAAGTGCTTCAAAGTTGCTCAAAATTGCTGAAAATGTTGTCTGAGTGTCAAACTGCTTGGATCCGGATGAGACGCCGAGTTTCTCGGCGTCTCATCCGGATCCAAGCTGTTTGCATATGGAGCTATAGTCGTGAGTGGCAGGCTAAGGGTTAAACTACAAATGTACCTAGAATTCAAAGTAGATTAATTTATGTTTTGGTAAACTAACATGAACCAAAGGAAACATAGCAACCCACAAGTTATTTCTTGTTGAAAGAGTTAAACAAACTGTGTTAACAGTGTTTATTTGGGCCGAGGGTATAAAGGACTTTCCTGTACTTACAAGGAGATCTGAAGGAAGTAGAGAGGGACAGTCTTGACCGTAGACCACGGCTATCTAAGCTGTACTTACAAGGAGATCTGAAGGAAGTAGAGAGGGACAGTCTTGACCGTAGACCATGGCTATCTAACCTGTACTTACAAGGAGATCTGAAGGAAGTAGAGAGGGACAGTCTTGACCGTAGACCATGGCTATCTAAGCTGTACTTACAAGGAGATCTGAAGGAAGTAGAGAGGGACAGTCTTGACCGTAGACCATGGCTATCTAACCTGTACTTACAAGGAGATCTGAAGGAAGTAGAGAGGGACAGTCTTGACCGTAGACCACTGCTATCTAAGCTGTACTTACAAGGAGATCTGAAGGAAGTAGAGAGGGACAGTCTTGACCGTAGACCACGGCTATCTAAGCTGTACTTACAAAGAGATCTGGAGGAAGTAGAGAGGGACAGTCTTGACCGTAGACCACGGCTATCTAAGCTGTACTTACAAGGAGATCTGAAGGAAGTAGAGAGGGACAGTCTTGACCGTAGACCACGGCTATCTAAGCTGTACTTACAAGGAGATCTGAAGGAAGTAGAGAGGGACAGTCTTGACCGTAGACCACGACTATCTAAGCTGTACTTACAAGGAGATCTGAAGGAAGTAGAGAGGGACAGTCTTGACCGTAGACCACGGCTATCTAACCTGTACTTACAAGGAGATCTGAAGGAAGTAGAGAGGGACAGTCTTGACCGTAGACCACTGCTATCTAAGCTGGACATGGAGACACCCGGTGAGTATGGCATGTTCTGTGATAAGGACAGGTTAGGGGAGTATGATGATGTGTTCCCATGAGAATAGCTGCTGTTCTGAAAAATAAAATAACACAAGTCATTACCCTTCAATATTACACCTAGAATTTTCTGAAAATAAAATAACACAGCTTTTATTACAGTACAGGGGGATAAGACATATTAAATCGGAAAACGGATCAGGAGCTGTTGTTTGACAATTTCAATCTAATACATATACCTTCAACAGTTATGTAATTTAAATTAACACTATACCCCATAGCCTGTTTCCAGTTTTGAAGACAGGTGACCACTTAAAGCAGGTTGAACATAAAGCAGTATCCACCTTAAGTAGGGATGAGTATTGCCAGAAATTGTGTATTGCAATATATTGCGATACTCCGTCACTGTATTGCAATATGTATTGCAATATATTGCATGTTAGTAAACAGAGCAACAGATAAGGGTAGTTTTTTAAAACTTAAAATCTTTATTTCTGAATTAAACCCTATGGTGTCACTACTCATTAGAATCGTCTCTTCGAGGTGATTCTAATAAGTAGTAACACCATAGGATTTGGTGCTGAAATGAGTGATAAAATGTTTGATTTGTTGAAATAACTACCTCTTATCTGGAGCCCTGGTAAAGTGAACATAAAACGATGCATCACAGGCAACTATGTGAAGACTCAAACAAAGCTCTTGTCAATAAACCCTTATGCCCTCATGGTATCCTTGACTCAGACAAAGTTCTTGTCAAAACAAGAATGTGCGTTCAATAAACCCTTATGCCCCCGGTGGTATCCTCGACAATATATTCTAAATCTTTTCTAAGTCTTAATACAGTCAAGGTCAAATTGAAGTTGGGTAATATGGGTGAATTGGTAATGGTCCAAGGCAACAACTGTATACCGGTAAGTATAAAAGCATTGTAGTCAGTTGTGTTGACGCTGGTAGAAACAGTAAATACTAGCTAACCAAGAAATAACCCATTTACAATATTCGAATTAAAATTAGGACAAAGTCAAGATTAAAATCAAGGTTGGGCAGTGTTCAATCCAGCTTGGCAGCACTTGGGGACAATTTGACCCATGGTTCTAAAAGTAGGGGGTCATTTATGAAATATGGGGGGTCATCAAAAAAAGACTTGTCAAAATTAGATAGATTACTTAGACTTAGCAAGGAAACAAACTTGCAGAGACATGACACACTTCTCATATCCTCATATCATTAACTAAATGCATTGTTCTTTTGACTGTATGTGGACTGAACCTTTTGTTTAATATTTATCTGCTCACGAACGTCTTCCATGCTACAAATCATGGAATGTGCTTGGTCAACCAAGAGGCGAGATTTTTCCGTTCATCTTTACCTTAAGTAACTGGTTTTTCAGCATTTTCACTCTAACTTGCGATCGATGTTACCTCAAGGGGATCATAAGAAATGTTTGTTTTGCTTATAATTGGCCGAATTTGGCGTGAAAAGGTTCGAAATCTGCTTCTTTCTATCATTGCAGACAACTTTCGGTTTAGAATCTAATGACACAAACAAAATGGCTGACGGGTTTACATTATATATTTCGCGAAAGTGTGTTCAATATACCAATTTGATTCACAGTCTATGGTGGGTACCTGCTTTGGCCTGTTTACAGTAAATTAGATAACACTTAATAAGTATAAATATCCGATTTCTGGTACCAGTCAACGCTTTTATTTCCGGCGTGTTCGAGTGAACTCCAGAATACATACGTTTGCCGAAGTTATCGTAGGATGTGAAAATTTGTCAAATTGCGTCACGTTGACCCCTGGGTTTGTAAAAACTATGTCAAAGGACCCAAAATGAGGGACAATTATGCAATGGCACGCTCTAGATTGAACACTGGTTGGGTGATGTTGGATTGAGAATGGTCCACAGCAACAACTGTATAAGTATCCAAGCATTGAATAAGAGTTGTTGATGCTAGACGAAACTGTAAAATCTAGTTAACCTGTTACAGATTGACGGACAGGACAATCATTATATGCCTCCACATGTTCAGATGCCAGGAGCATAAAAATTCAAATTAAGAAATCATTTCTAAAATGACCGACACTCGTCAGTATTTGATACATATTTGTTGAAAACTACGTTTTTCATTCAGATATGTAAATTTTTACTGATTTTTGATAAGGATATTAAATCTGGTATGCATCGCTGATTCAGTAGCAACTTATACCATGCCGTGTGTTAAAAACAATGTCAAGGCGTAAACCCATTCTCTGCAAGTGGCTTATTTAATTTGAACGAAACAAAATTGTGAATATTGGAAACAGGGCTCCAGATAAGGGGGGTATTTCAATAACAACAATCTTTATTTCTGCTTTAAACCCTATGGTGTCACTACTCATTAGAATCGTCTCGAAGAGACGATTCTAATGAGTAGTAACACCATAGGATTTGGTGCTTTTTGAGTGAGAAAATGTTGGATTTGTTCAGAATACTCCCTCTTATCTGGAGCCCTGTGGAAACAAGTGACCCATGGGGTTCTACAGCGCTCACCTAGAAAGCACCTTTGGCGGGTTATTTTATAGCCAAGGGAAATAATTTGTTCAAACTTGATAGGAGCTGCGGATTATGTTTTGTGATTTAGGACAAGAAGATTTTGTAAGTTTTCACTGAAAATTCCATTGTTAGTTTCTGTGACCTTGATGTGCAACAGACTGAAACCATTTCAATATTATTGGAAAAGGACCTCTAGAAGTGTCACCAAGCCAAATATCAAAGCTCTGGCCATATTAGTTTTAGATGAGAAGATGTTTGAATATTTCACTATATAACTCTATGTAAAACTGCGACCCTGGGAAGGGATCATATTTTGACCCCAGGGGCATAATTTGAACAATCTTGATAGAAGACCTGTAGTTGATGCTTTGTACCAAATATCTAAGGTCAGGGTACAGGGTACTGTGGTTTCAGACAAGAAGATTTTTAAAGTTTTCATTGAAACAATCTTTTTTTAGCTCCTGTGACCTATATATGCAATGGACCAGAACTATTTGAACAACTTTAAAAAACAAGAATGCACGTTCAATAAACACTTATGCCCCCGGTGGCATCCTTGACAATATATTCTGAATTTTTTCTAAGTCCAAATTAGGTCAAGGTCAAAATCAAGTTTGGGTGATATTGGTGGTTAGGGAATAGTCCAAGGCAACAACTGTATAAGTATCCAAGCATTTGAGTAAGTCATGTTGATGCTAGACGAAATGGTAAAATCTACTTAACCTGTTACTGACAGACGGACGCACACACGGACGGACAGGACGATTACTATATGACTCCGCATCAATAGATGCCGGGGGCATAAAAAGAACCATATAAGGATAAGTCTTGCCAAGTTTGGTAAATATCCAACCAACAGGTTGGTAGATGTCGTTTTAAGAAATTGTTGACGACTGACTGACAACAGATATAGGATAACCTGCCCTTAACCCTTTACCTCATAGCCTAATTTTAGTTTGAAGTCACGCTGTCATTTAAAGAGGGTTGAAAGTAAAGCAGAATGCGCCTATAAGGCGCATTCTGCTTTACTTTCAGCCTGCTTTAAGCTACCTTCAGATTTTGAAAATATTTCTTGTGGTACATGTTCATGACTGGATAAATTGGAACTATTTTCTTTAGTGGATGAATCGGTTAAAATCGCTGAAAGACGCTTCTATTGGGGAAAGGGTTAAAAGGGATTAAGCTATCATCTGCTATGATATAGAAAATATTTCTTACAGTACATGTTCAAGAGGTGATTTGCCCTCTTGGCTTCAGAGGACAGGGTTAAAAGGCTTTGTTCAAATGAATTTCAGGGGCCTGTTTCATAAAACTTCTTACGACAAATGTTGTTGTAAGTCAAATCTTTAAAATATATTTAATTTCTTATTTCTCTATCTAATCCTGTCTTGAAAAGACGATTCCAAAAAGATGTCACAAGACAGGATTAGATGGAGAAATAATTAATAATCAAGACTTTTTTTTATCTGACTTACGACAACATTTGTCGTACGAAGTTTTATGAAACGGGCCCCAGTAGCATAAATTACTACTGGGCAGGACACGGTTAAAGTATTGTTACATTTGTTCATATGAACTTCAACCCGGACTCAAGATAAGAGGGAGTAGACAGAACAATTCAAGCATTTTCTTACTCATTTCAGCACCAAATCCAATTAAGTAACTACTCATTCGAATCCTTGAAGAGACAATTCTAATTAGTGACACCATAGGGTTTAATGCAGAAATAAAGATTTTATTTTTTTGAAATACTCCCCTTATCTCGAGCCCTGAATTATGAAACATATTTTCTACCAACCCTTTCAAATGACACACTGCCTCCCGACATGAAGGACGTGGATGGACTGCCATAGGTGTAGGAGGTAGATAATGAGCCCAGGTTTGTGGGAGTCACATGACCCAGACTACTCCAGGGACTGGAGGATGGGGTACTGGAGAACACAAGACTGTGCTCAGTCTCGGGCGACTTGGGCGACTTCATCGGTGACAATGTGAACCCAGGATCTGGTGAAAAAACATGAAAAACCGAGATACAGTAAAACCTCTCTATCATTACCACTAAATTGTGTTAATTATCGGTATTGTTTACGACAGATATCTGTTTATCATCCTGAAATAATCACAATCTCTTCTCATCATCCCTCCTCATTCGTTGGCGCTGTATGACATATTATATCTTTTCTTATTATGATCATCATTTTATTTTTTTTACTTTTTATTTTACAATTATTTTCATTATTTTTAATGGCTTTGATTCTATCTCGATGTACAACGCCATTGAATGCATGGTTTGTAAAAATAGGCACTTAAACAAATTATTAAATTTCAAAGGTGACGGTAAAACAGAAACCTCCTTTACTGGCTTTAGGAGTTTTCTGTTTTATTGTCACCTTACTTTAAGCTGTCACCTGTCTTTTATACAATCAATTACCCTTTGTAGTCGTAATAGAGAGGTTTCACTGCACTGAAGCCAATACAGTTAACCCTTTACCCAATAACCTGTTTTCAGTATTGAATACAGATCGCTGTTTAAAGCAGCTTGAAAGTAAAGCAGAATGTGCCTGGAGGTGCATTCTGCTTCTCTTTCAGCCTGCTATAAGCTACCACCTGCTTGGATATAGAAAATATTTCTTTTGTTTCATGTTTATAAATTGGAACGATTTTCTTCAGCAGATGAACAAATTAAATGCCCTAAAAGATGCTCCTATTGGGGAAAGGGTTAATCACGGTATTTATAACAACACTCGATATACAGTGCTCCCTCTTTACAACGACACCCAATAGCAGACACAAATGGTGTGCATTGTTCGGAGGGAGTGGTTATAGAGAGGGAAATTTGCAAACAGCTTAACTCTTTCCTCCCTAAAACTTTAAATGGACAATTCCAGTTTCCATTTTAGTCAAGTCCTTTTCTGACTTTTAAGGGTTGTTTTTGTCAATGTTTGGCATTATGACAAACAGTGAGGACCCTGATCAGAGGGCTCCTTAGGAGCCCTCTGATCTGGGTCTTCACTGTTTGCATAGGACAAGTGTACTATTTACATGTTCACTGTTTGCAAAGGACGCCAATGTGCGGGACTAGGGTTCAAAGGGTTAAATCCAGATCAGACACCGTGTTTGGATTCAAGCTGTTTGTCACGTCATTAAGTTTTTTTCTGTCAAAATGTAAATTATGTCACTTTGAGAAAAACAGCAGACAACAATTTAAAGCAGACGACATTGCAGCTGTAAATATGTTGGACATAATGTCCTGTTTAGGGAACTGTGACAAGGGTCTTTGTAAGGAGGGAATCGTTGTTAGGAGGGCCGTTGTAGGGAGGGATCACTGTAGCAGAAGGTTCAGTATCAGACATAGAATGACTTGGAAACAAGATGAGCCCAATTATTGCTCTAATTACTGACATGCTTTTTACAGGGCGCCAGATAAGGGAAGTATTTCAAAAACTAAAATCTTTATTTCTGCTTTAAACCTTATGGTGTCACTACTTATTAGAATCGTCTCAAAGAGACGATTCTAATGAGTAGTAACACCATAGGATTTGGTGCTGTAATAGTGAGAAAATGTTGTATTTGTTCAATTTACTCCCACTTATCTAGAGCCCTGTTTTTATTATTATTGAAATTTTCATTTAAAATAGGTGATTGCTCTGGGAGCTTTCGCCACACTTCTTATCCTGCATTAACCAAATTACCCCATAAATATGCCTTTAATTTATTCCTCCACTGATGAAAATGCATCATCAGAAAAAGTTTTTAATTTCTTGCAAATGGTAGCTTAACGAAAGATTAGAAGGGCTAAAAGTTGTTGTAAAATCGGTTGATAATTCTTAGAAGTTCCCTTCTGCTTTACTTTCATATTGCTTTTAGCAGTCATCAGCTTTCACCCTTATAGCGTGTTTTAGTTTTGGAGACGGGTGACCACTTAAAGCTTGTTGAAGGTAAAGGAGAATGTGCCTTAACCCATTACCCCATAGCCTGTTTCTAGTTTTGAAGACATGTGACCACTTAAAGCAGGTTGAAAGTAAAGCAGAATGTGCCTTAAGGCACATTCTGCTTTACTTTCAGCCTGCTTTAAGCTAAAATTTGATAGGCTACATAAAATATTTGTTATGGTAATTGCTCATGAGGGTATAAACTGGAACTATTTTCTTCAGCGGAGGAATAAATTAAATACGCTAAAAGTCGCTTCTATGAGGGAAAGGGTTAAAGTGGAAATAGTTTCTTCCATTGAAGAATAAATTAAATAGGTTAAAATGTGTAATTATGGGGTAATGGGTAAAGACACATTTTGTTTTACTTTTAGCTTCAGACACAGCAGGCTCTGCTTTAAAATACCATCTTCTAGGGTAGGGAAACTATTTCTAATGGTGCATAAGTATGTCTGTATTATTTTCTTCAGTGGAAAAATAAATTAAAAGGTGTATAAAGGTATAATTATGGAGTAATGGGTTAACTGCTCTACATACCATTGTCTTTGATGCCCAGTAACTGTTTCTGCTGCTCAGTTACCTCAACTGGAGTTCCAAGCCAACACACATACAGGTATCGGAGAGGGTCAGTGACTAGTGAGAAAACAAATTCGCAAAACAGACCCATCTCTGAAAAATAGTGAGAAAACAAATCTACAAAACAGACCCATTTCTGAAAAATAAGACATAACCTTTTACCCCATAGAAACGCCTTTTTACGCCTTTAATTCATTCCTCAACTGAACAGGACTCCAGATAAGAGGGAGTAAACTGAACAAAGTCAACATTTTCACGCACTATCCAGCACCAAATCCTACGGTGTTACTACTAATTAGAATCGTTTCGATGAGACAATTCTAATGAGTAGTTACACCATAGGGTTTAATACATAAACAAAGATTTTAGAATATTGCGTATTAAAGGGAGGTAATCAGATAACTCATATGTATGCAGTATAATGGACTGTATAAGAGTGATTTACTGAATACATATGAGTTATCTGATTACCAAAGATTTTAGTTTCTGAAATACAGGTACTCCCCTTACTGAAGAAAATAGTTCCACTTTATCTCCTTACCTCATAAATATGCCTTTTAATGCCTTTCAGTTATTTCTCCGCTAAAGAAAATAGATCCAATTTTTGCAATCTTGAATATGTATCATAACAAAATATTTTATAAATTCTAGCAGATAATTGCTTAAAGCAGGCGCATTCTGCTTTACTTTCAACCTGCTTTAAGTGGTCACATGTCTTCAAATTAGAGACAGGCTATGGGTTAAACAGTCATGAATATAGTATATGAAATATATATTGCATCCTAGCAGATTGTAGCTTAAAGCAGGCTGAACGTCAAGCAGAATGCATCTGCGCATACAGGCTGAATGTAAAGCAGAATGCTTTCAACCTCCTTCAAGTGGTAACCTGTTTTCTAAACTAGAACCAGGCTATGGAGTAATGGGTCAAATAAAAGAGAATGGTGAACCATTAGAAAACTTTAACAAAATGTAACAGATGGGCAGACGGGCAGACACAAGCAAAACTTATATTCTCCAGAGCTCCAGATAAGGGGAGTATTTAAAAAACTAAAATCTTTATTTCTGCATTAAACCCTATGGTGTTACTACTCATTAGAATCGTATCGAATAGACGATTCTAATAATTAGTTACACCATAGGGTTTTGTGACAAAATAAGTGAGAGAATTTTAGATTTGTTCAGTTTGCTAAATCTCTTACCTGGAGCCCCGATTTTCCCTTGTTCCATTGGTGGAGAGAACTAATAATTTACAGTAAAACCGCTCTAGTATCACCACTAAAACAAAGGCTAACTGATTGTTTAACTCTTTGCATGCTGGGTAATTTTTTCATCTGCAACAATTGTCGTCTGCTTCTGTTCTAAAATTGGAATTTTTCAAAATTTCTTTTAAATTCAGTGTCAGAATGGCAATCAGTTTGGATCCTGATGAGACGCAGCATTACGCGGCGTCTCATCTGGAACCAAACTGTTTGTAAAGGTTATGCCGTTGACAGCTATATCCGCCGCTAGCGTGCAAAGAGTTAAAAGACAGGTGACAGCTTAAAGCAATGTGACAGTTTAGCAGGAAGCCACTTAGGGAACTTCCTGTTTTACTGTCACCTTGCTTTAAGCAGTCACCTGTCATAAACATCTAATTATTAACCCATTACTCCATCGCTTGTTTCTAGTATTTATAATAGCTGATCACTTAAAGCAGAGTGTGTCTTAAGGCCCATTCTGCTTTAAGCTACTGTCTGCTAGAATATAGAAATTATTTCTAATGATACATTTTCACGAAACATTCTGCTCTACTTTCAGCTGCTTTAAGCTACTGTCTGCTAGAATAAAGAAAATTATTTCTAATGATAAATTTTCATGACACGTTCTGACCTACTTTCAGCCTGCTTTAAGCTACCATGCATCTGCTGAATATAGAAATTGTTTCTTATGATACATTTTCATGACTTTATGAAATGGAACTATTTTCTTCTGTGAAGTAAAAAATCAAACGCCTGAAAAGGAGAATTAATGAGAGTCATGGGTAAAAGCAATGTGACAGTAAAACATAATTAACCCATTACCCCATAAATACGGCTTTTTATACCTTTAATTCATTGCTGCACTGAAGAAAATAGTTCCATTTTTCACAGTCATGAATATACATCTTAAGAAATTTTTTATTTATTCTAGCAGATGGTAGCTTAAAGCAGGTTGTAGTAAAGCAGAATGTGCCTTAAGGCACATTCTGCTTTACTTTCAACCTGCTTTAAGTGGTCTCCTTTCTTCAATACTAGAAACAGGCTATGGGGTAATGAGTTAATACAATGCTGTGGTCGTTAGAGAAGGGTTTTACTGTAGATAAGTGGTCTTCTATCTTCAATACTAGAAACGGGCTATGGGGTAATGATTTAATACAATGCTGTGGTCGTTAGAGAAGGGTTTTACTGTAGATAAGTGGTCTTCTATCTTCAATACTAGAAACGAGCTATGGGGTAATGTGTTAATACAATGCTGTGGTCGTTAGAGAAGGGTTTTACTGTAGATAAGTGGTCTTCTATCTTCAATACTAGAAACGGGCTATGGGGTAATGTGTTAATACAATGCTGTGGTCGTTAGAGAAGGGTTTTACTGTAGATAAGTGGTCTTCTATCTTCAATACTAGAAACAGGCTATGGGGTAATGAGTTAATACAATGCTGTGGTCGTTAGAGAAGGGTTTTACTGTAGATAAGTGGTCTCCTATCTTCAATACTAGAAACGGGCTATGGGGTAATGAGTTAATACAATGCTGTGGTCGTTAGAGAAGGGTTTTACTGTAGATAAGTGGTCTTCTATCTTCAATACTAGAAACAGGCTATGGGGTAATGAGTTAATACAATGCTGTGGTCGTTAGAGAAGGTTTTACTGTAGATAAGTGGTCTCCTATCTTCAATACTAGAAACAGGCTATGGGGTAATGTGTTAAAACAATGCTGTGGTCGTTAGAGCAGGGTTTTACTGTAGATAAGTGGTCTTCTATCTTCAATACTAGAAACGGGCTATGGGGTAATGAGTTAATACAATGCTGTGGTCGTTAGAGAAGGGTTTTACTGTAGATAAGTGGTCTTCTATCTTCAATACTAGAAACAGGCTATGGGGTAATGTGTTAATACAATGTTGTGGTCGTTAGAGCAGGGTTTTACTGTAGATAAGTGGTCTTCTATCTTCAATACTAGAAACAGGCTATGGGGTAATGTGTTAATACAATGCTGTGGTCGTTAGAGAAGGTTTTACTGTAGATAAGTGGTCTTCTATCTTCAATACTAGAAACGGGCTATGGGGTAATGTGTTAATACAATGCTGTGGTCGTTAGAGAAGGTTTTACTGTAGATAAGTGGTCTCCTATCTCCAATACTAGAAACGGGCTATGGGGTAATGATTTAATACAATGCTGTGGTCGTTAGAGAAGGTTTTACTGTAGATAAGTGGTCTTCTATCTTCAATACTAGAAACAGGCTATGGGGTAATGATTTAATACAATGCTGTGGTCGTTAGAGAAGGGTTGTACTGTAGATAAGTGGTCTCCTATCTTCAATACTAGAAACAAGCTATGGGGTAATGAGTTAATACAATGCTGTGGTCGTTAGAGAAGGGTTTTACTGTAGATAAGTGGTCTTCTATCTTCAATACTAGAAACGAGCTATGGGGTAATGATTTAATACAATGCTGTGGTCGTTAGAGAAGGGTTTTACTGTAGATAAGTGGTCTTCTATCTTCAATACTAGAAACAGGCTATGGGGTAATGAGTTAATACAATGCTGTGGTTGTTAGAGCAGGGTTTTACTGTAGATAAGTGGTCTTCTATCTTCAATACTAGAAACAGGCTATGGGGTAATGAGTTAATACAATGCTGTGGTCGTTAGAGAAGGTTTTACTGTAGATAAGTGGTCTTCTATCTTCAATACTAGAAACGAGCGATGGGGTAATGAGATAATACAATGCTGTGGTCGTTAGAGAAGGGTTTTACTGTAGATAAGTGGTCTTCTATCTTCAATACTAGAAACGGGCTATGGGGTAATGATTTAATACAATGCTGTGGTCGTTAGAGAAGGGTTTCAATGAAGATAAGTTGACTGACTTGTGGGCAATTAAGAAATAATAAATTCATACCACTGTTTTATTGTGCATTCTTAACACACCTCGAAACCTACGGCATATAGACAAAGAATACCGAGAAACGTATATTATGCCGCGATAATGAACTGCATGCACAGCGTTGCCATCCGCTGTCCCAATTGCCCCATACGCGTAATACATAAATAGCATTTTTTATAATAAAAGTCGCGTTAGAATTAAAATAACAAATTCGTAGGTGTCCATTACCGTGCATTATATCACAGTTAGTCCTTGAGATGCAGGTAATTAGATCACTCGGCCTAAAGGCCTCGTGATCTAATGACTCCACATCTCAACTCCTATAACTGTGATCTAATGCACGGTAATGGACACCTACGAATTTGTTATTTCTTAAATCACTGGTTGAGTTGAGATGCATAGTAATTTAATCACGAGGCCTTTAGGTCACGTGGTTTAATTACAAGCATCTCAACGACTACCTGTGTTTAATTGTTAGATAAATGACTGGTATTAATTTATTATATTGATTCTTAAACATAATTAAACCTTAATTTGCACCGAAGCAATGGCACTACATTTCTTGGCGTACACATTTTCGAAACCAAATGACATCACGTTAGAACGTTACAGCGTATGAGTGTTTAATTGAAAATTCAAATACAGATACATCCCTTCTTTGTTTATATAAGAGTGGTGCGATGTGTGTTAGAATGTTCTTTCAACTTACCAATGAACCATAGCTTTGGATTGGAGGCACCAAACTGTGCTGTTATAATTCTGTAAATTCTGTTGAATATGAAAAGAAAAAGAAATATACATGTAGTCGAAACTCGATAATTCAAACTCGCGTTACTTCAAACATACCAATATTTAAAAGTTGTTTTAATTTTGAAATATGGGTATCTCCACTTAAAGTGAGATAGACTTATTGAAATTCAACTTATAAAATGCTGGTACAATCAGTTGAAACGAGTTGGAAGTATCGAGTTTTGACTGTAGGTACAGTGAGGTTACATTATAAGTACAATACACGTATAACAGAATAATCAATATTCCGCATCAAAAAATAGAAGAAATATAAGCCACTACTTGTACCAAAAATGTGAATGTCACATGAAATGAACTTCATTCTCACGATAGCCTCAATTATTAAGCAGGGCTCCAGATAAGGAGAGTATTTCGAAAACTAAAATCTTTATTTCTGCTTTAAACCCTATGGTGTCACAACTCATTAGAATCGTCTCAAAGAGACAATTCCAATGAGTAGTAACACCATAGGATTTAGTGCTAAAAGAGTAATTGCTGGATTTGTTCAGTTCACTCACCCTTATCTGGAGCCCTAGTTACGTATGGAAGATTAGAATGTTTAAACAAGAGGACCGTATGCTAGTAACAACGCTCGTCTGATTTTGAGGATCAGTAAAATAAACAGTAAAATTAGAGAAGATAGCAATGACGCAGGAATTAACTGGGGTGTTGCAATAGCTCTGTTGTTTAGTTCGAAAAAAAATGACCAACAACAAACAGAAAGACAAGCTAAAATCCCTTCAGTAACGAGTGTGTCCCACGCCAGAGGCAAATAAAGACTCCTACTGGCGTCGCATACTCGGAATAATTCTGGCGATTTGGTGCTGGGTGATCAGTCTGCATTCCTCTTGTAGGGCGACATCAAAAGCTTGAAGGATGGTTGGTGCCGAACACTATTTCAGACCTTCGTCCCAGAATACTACACACATTTTCAATAGGAGGTAATAAACTTGGCAATAGAAAAGAGTTAAAGCTTGATTCACAAACTCATTATTAGAGAGACTCTCAGAGCCATTTCCACTTATTTGTTATGCCTTGATCAAATTAAATTTTGCTGCGGCTGCCGTATGTCGGCCACACAGCTTATAATTTCTATGGCGAATAGCAATTCCCCGGCTGCCGCAGAATTCCTACGGCCGCCGTGTGTTGCACTCACATTTGCTGTGACTGCAGCGCAGCGAGTTTTTATTTTTTGGGTGTAAAAAACCTGCGGCCTCCATATGGCAGCCGTGCGGTCTCCGTAGGCAACCGCACCGCGCTTCTGAGGCGACTGTTATTTCTTATAAATCGCTCACCTGGTACACCATGTAAAACTTGACCTATAGTGACCTAGATTACGACTGGACATGACCCACAATCAACCTTTACAGTGTCAGTGATAATTTTTGATGTGCGTTTTGCGCGTATAGCGCATATTTTTTTCCGAATATCGCATTATTCATAAAGATGTGCGAGAAAAAAGCGCACATGAAAACCCAGAGTTGTTGTCCTGCCGAGAGAGTTACCGCGGTTCGTATTGTAATCTGCCAAGCGTGATATCAATTTTCACTTTTGTTTATTTACATCGGAAGTGCTATTTGCGCATGCGTTGTGTACCTGGTGTATACCGAATTTTTTAAACGAATAATTTCGTGTTTAGAAGCGATATGAAGCGGGAATATTTCGTTTAATAGACTAATTCTATAGATCAAATTAACCGTATATTTACGTTTCGTGTTGACAATCGAGTTTGGAGAATATCCATCGAAGCAATTATCGGCGAGATATTCACTTCTAAGTTCTTGAAAGAAGATTATTTCTTGAATGACTTCTTCTTTAAAGATAATGGTGGGTATTTTAGCGTTAACGGGAGAAGTTTAGCAAGATATTATTGTTAGCTATCTCGTTTTTCACTGGTTTTCGCGACGAAAAAATTTGCAATCGTATACCGTGGCCGTGGGCTGAGAAACCCAAACCTTACAAATTCAATTAAACGAATGAAGAGCACCTCCCAGGCCAACGTTAATACAAGAAATGTAGGTTAATCATTTAAAGCAAGCCAATTCCCTTTCTTAAGAATTTCTAACGAGATAATAAGTTTTGATGTGCTATATATGGTTGAATGTTTTTCATAAACTAACCTTACAAACTTTATAAAGTGTTAATGCATCAGCTTAAAATATACTGTCCATTCATATTTTCAATGCTGGCACAAAATCTCTAGAAGACAATCATGTAGTGGAAAAGAGGGGTTTGAGGTGGAAGTTGCAGAGACTGAGAGTAGTGTCAACCCCTGTAAGGAGTAATTCTCACTCTCATAAGTTTATCCACACACCTGGTCAGAGAATCCTCTTTCAAAAACTGTTGTTTTGTGGGGAGAATAAATTAGTTTATAATGTCTGTTACTTGCCGAATAAATTGCAGAAATTCTGGAAATCTCATTGTTATCCAAAAAAGCCTATTGTTTTAAAACATGTGCACTTAAAAAACTCATTGTTTCAAAATGAAAAATTATCACTGGAGTGTTACCGGTGTAACAGCCAATTCTTTCCCCCCTGCTAAAAGTTTCCCCGGGGAAAGAATTGGCTAGCCAATTCTTTCCCCCCCCTAGTCAAAAGTTTCCCCGGGGAAAGAATTGGCTAGCCAATTGTTTCCCCGGGGAAAGAATTGGCTAGCCAATTCTTTCCCCCCTAAAAACTCATAATTGAGAATACTTTTAGCTAGCCAATTCTTTCCCCCCTAGTTGAAACTTTCCCCGGGGAAAGAATTGGCTAGCCAATTCTTTCCCCCCCGCTATATTTTCGCAATTAAGAGGGGGGGGGGGAGTTTTGGCTAGCCAAATCTTCCCCCCCCCCTCTCAGTCAATCTGCGGAATTGTATCCTTTTGACGTTATATGGAGGGGGGAAAGTTCTGGCTAGCCAATTCTTTCCCCCCTATCTGTCAGTCTGTTGAAATGTATACTTTGGCTCTCTTTGAGGGGGAAAGTTTTGGCTAGCCAATTCTTTCCCCCCACCTCTCGTTCAGTCTGTGGAATTGTATACTTTGACCATCTAGGAGGGGGGAAAATTTTGGCTAGCCAATTCTTTCCCCCCTCTCTTTCAGTATGTGGTTTGGTATCCTTTGACTATATATGGAAGGGGGAAAGTTTTGGCTAGCCAATTCTTTCCCCCCTGTCTGTCAGTCTGTGGAATTGTATACTTTGACTATCTTGGAGGGGGGAAAGATTTGGCTAGCCAATTCTTTCCCCCCTATCTGACAGTGTGCAGATTGTATGCTTTGACTATCTCGGAGGGGGGAAAGTTTTGGCTAGCCAATTCTTTCCCCTCTATCTGTCAGTCTGCGGAATTGCATCCTTTCATTATCTTGGAGGGGGGAAAGTTTTGGCTAGCCAATTCTTTCCCCCCATATCTTACAGTCTGTAGAATTGTATACTTGGACTATCTCGGAGGGGGGAAAGTTTTGGCTGGCCAATTCTTTCCCCCCTATCTGAAAGTGTGCAGATTGTAGGCTTTGACTATCTTGGAGGGGGGAAAGTTTTGGCTAGCCAATTCTTTCCCCCCTATCTGTCAGTCTGCGGAATTGCATCCTTTCATTATCTTGGAGGGGGGAAAGTTTTGGCTAGCCAATTCTTTCCCCCATATCTTACAGTCTGTAGAATTGTATACTTGGACTATCTCGGAGGGGGGGAAAGTTTTGGCTAGCCAAAGGATGCAATTCCGCAGACTGACAGATAGGGGGGAAAGAATTGGCTAGCCAAAACTTTTCCCCCTCCGAGATTCTTTCCCCCCTCCCCTCTCTTTCAGTCTGTTGAACTGTATACTTGGACTATCTTGGAGGGGGGAAAGTTTTGGCTAGTCAATTCTTTCCCCCCTATCTGACAGTGTGCAGATTGTATGCTTTGACTATCTCGGAGGGGGGAAAGTTTTGGCTAGCCAATTCTTTCCCCCTTATCTGTCAGTCTGCGGAATTGCATCCTTTCATTATCTTGGAGGGGGGGAAGTTTTGGCTAGCCAATTCTTTCCCCCCATTATATCTTACAGTCTGTAGAATTGTATACTTGGACTATCTTGGAGGGGGGAAAGTTTTGGCTAGCCAATTCTTTCCCCCCTATCTGACATTGTGCAGATTGTATGCTTTGAATATCTCGGAGGGGGGAAAGTTTTGGCTAGCCAATTCTTTCCCCCTATCTGTCAGTCTGCGGAATTGCATCCTTTCATTATCTTGGAGGGGGGAAAGTTTTGGCTAGCCAATTCTTTCCCCCCATATCTTACAGTCTGTAGAATTGTATACTTGGACTATCTCGGAGGGGGGAAAGTTTTGGCAAGCCAATTCTTTCCCCCCTATCTGACAGTGTGCAGATTGTATGCTTTGACTATCTCGGAGGGGGGAAAGTTTTGGCTAGCCAATTCTTTCCCCCCCTATCTGTCAGTCTGCGGAAATGCATCCTTTCATTATCTTGGAGGGGGGGGGAGTTTTGGCTAGCCAATTCTTTCCCCCCTATCTGACAGTGTGCAGATTGTATGCTTTCATTAGCTTGGAGGGGGGAAAGTAGCCAAATTTTTCCCCCCTGCAAGATAGTCAAATGATGCAATTCCGCAGACTGACAGATAGGGGGGAAAGAATTGGCTAGCCAAAACTTCCCCCCTCCAACATAGTCAAAGTATACAATTCCACAGACTGTCAGATAGGGGGGAAAGAATTGGCTAGCCAAAACTTTCCCCCCTCCAAGATAGTCAAATGTTGCAATTCTGCAGACTGGCAGATAAGGGGGGAAAGAATTGGCTAGCCAAAACTTCCCCCCCCCTCCTAGATAGTCAAAGCATACAATTTCGCACACTATCAGATAGGGGGGAAAGAATTGGCTAGCCAAAACTTTCCCCCCTCCAAGATAGTCAAATGATGCAATTCCGCAGACTGACAGATAGGGGGGAAGAATTGGCTAGCCAAAACTTTCCCCCCTTCCAACATAGTCAAAGTATACAATTCCACAGACTGTCAGATAGGGGGGAAAGAATTGGCTACCCAAAACTTTCCCCCCTCCAAGATAGTCAAATGTTGCAATTCTGCAGACTGGCAGATAGGGGGGAAAGAATTGGCTAGCCAAAACTTCCCCCCCCCCTTAGATAGTAAAAGCATACAATTCCACAGACTGTTAGATAGGGGGGGGGGAAGAATTGGCTAGCCAAAACTTTCCCCCCTCCAAGATAGTCAAATGATGCAATTCCACAGACTGACAGATAGGGGGGAAAGAATTGGCTAGCCAAAACTTCCCCCCTCCAAGATAGTCAAATGATACTATTCCGCAGACTGTCAGATAGGGGGGAAAGAATTGGCTAGCCAAAACTTTCCCCTCAGAGATAGTCAAAGCATACAATTTCGCACACTGTCAGATAGGGGGGAAAGAATTGGCTAGCCAAAACTTTCCCCCCTCCAAGAAAGTCAAAGTATACAATTCCACAGACTGAAAGAGAGGGGGGAAAGAATTGGCTAGCCAAAACTTTCCCCCCGCTTAGATAGTAAAAGCATACAATTCGACACACTGACAGAGAGGGGGGAAATAATTGGCTAGCCAAAACTTTCCCCCTCCAAGATAGTCAAATGTTACAATTCTGCAGACTGACAGATAGGGGGGAAAGAATTGGCTAGCCAAAACTTTCCCCCCTCTTACTAGTCAAAACACACCATTCCACAGACTGTCAGATAGGGGGAAAAGAATTGGCTAGCCAAAACTTTCCCCCCCTCCAAGATAGTCAAAGTATACAATTCCACAGACTGACAGATAGGGGGGAAAGAATTGGCTAGCCAAAACTTTCCCCCCGCTTAGATAGTAAAAGCATACAATTCCACAGACTGTCAGATAGGGGGGAAAGAATTGGCTAGCCAAAACTTTCCCCCCTCCAAGATAGTCAAATGATGCAATTCCACAGACTGAAAGAGAGGGGGGAAAGAATTGGCTAGCCAAAACTTTCCCCCCGCTTAGATAGTAAAAGCATACAATTCCACAGACTGTCAGATAGGGGGGAAAGAATTGGCTAGCCAAAACTTTACCCCCCTCCAAGATAGTCAAAGTATACAATTCCACAGACTGAAAGAGAGGGGGGGAAGAATTGGCTAGCCAAAACTTTCCCCCCTCCAAGATAGTCAAAGTATACAATTCCACAGACTGTCAGATAGGGGGGAAAGAATTGGCTAGCCAAAACTTTCCCCCCTCCAAGATAGTCAAAGTATACAATTCCACAGACTGAAAGAGAGGGGGGAAAGAATTGGCTAGCCAAAACTTTCCCCCCTCCAAGATAGTCAAATGATGCAATTCCGCAGACTGACAGATAGGGGGGGAAAGAATTGGCTAGCCAAAACTTTCCCCCCTCCGAGATAGTCAAAGCATACAATTTCGCACACTGTCAGAAAGGGGGGAAAGAATTGGCTAGCCAAAACTTTCCCCCCTCCAAGATAGTCAAACCATACAATTCCGCCAGATAGTGAGAAAGAAATCCTACAGTGCGAAATTATAGGGCGGGAAAGTTTCAACTAAGGGGGGGGAAAGAATTAGCTAGCTAAAAGTATCCCACTTGCGAAATTATAGGGGGGGGAAAGAATTGGCTAGCCAATTCTTTCCCCGGGGAAGTTTTTGACTAGGGGGGAAAAGAATTTGGCTAGCCAATTCTTTCCCCGGGGAAACTTTTGAGGGGGGAAAGAATTGACTGCTACACCGGTAACAAGATTTTTCTATGATTTGACCTAGTTTTTGACCAGACACAATCCACATTTGATTTTGACCTTGATTTGATGTAGGCAAACATTCTGGAAATATTTCATTCTGATGAAATGAGATGTGTAGCCTCTAGAGGGTTAACAATGTTTTTGACCCTACTAGACCCATATTCAAACTTGACCTAGATATAAATGAGGCAAACATTTTGAATAAATTTCATGAAGATCGGATGAGATTTGTAACCTATAGAGTGTTAACAAGGTGTTCCTATGATTTGACCTAGTGACCTAGTTTTTGACCCAACATGACTCATATTCGAACTTGACCTAGATATAAATTAGGCAAATATTCTGACAAAGTTGCATTAAAATCCATTGAGATTTGTAGCCTCTAGAGTGTTAACAAGGTTTTTCAATGATTTGACCTAGTAACCTAGTTTTTAAAACGGGCATGACCCATATTCGAACTTGACCTAGATATCAATGAGGCAAACATTTTGACCAAGTTTCATTAAGATCCAATGAGATTTTTAGCCTCTAGAGCGTTAACAAGGTTTTTCTTTGATTTGACCTAGTGACCTAGTTTTTGACTCGACATGACCCACATTCAAACTTGACCTAGATTTCTTCGAAACAAACATTGTCATCCAGCGATCCTAAAAGCTCACCTTGGCACTACGTGCCAGGTGAGCTAAAAACACTACAAATATGTTCATATCACTATTTTATGTCTCATAAACAAAGAACTACGCTGTAAATGCATTTTTTTAAGGTACGGACACTATCGGAGTTCGGACACTGTTTTGTAGCACCCATCTTGTGATGGTTTTGGAACTTCATAAGCCCATTATGGCTTGTCATCCCCCTTGTCTTCATTGTTATCTCGAATCTTCGGTTTGGTAAATGGTTATTTTCAAGTACAGCTGGTTAGTAAGATGAGAACGAACCAGTGCTTTATATTATAAGGTCAGGAAAAGTTTTTTGTCCATAAATTTAAATGTACGTTTAATTAGACCAATAATCTTATTAACTTTATACACTGTTGCGTTTATGTGTTTGTCAAAGTTTAAGGAGGAGTTAAACTGTATCCCAAGATCCCCTTCACCCTCTATTAAATTCTGCCTTTTACCCTCATTGTCTATCAATGTGTACAAAAAGTCATGCTGGTTTTTCACACACCTTTTAAAGTTTACATTTCTCAATGTTGAATTGAAGTAACCAGTCTTTACTCCATTTACATAATTGTTCAATGTCCTCTTGTGACTCACTTTGTTCATTTGCATTTGAGATGCTTCTATTATCTATACAGTTTACAATCATCTGCGAAAAGTTTACATACACTTCCGACGGCCTCAGGTAGATCATTAACGAATATGATGAACAGAATAGGTCCAAGAATAGATCCTTGTGGGATCCCAGATAAGACCTCAGTCCAGGCCGATGCATATCCATCTACTACTACTCTTTGTTGTTTATGTTTAAGAAGATCATTAACCCTTAGCATGCCACTCACGACTATAGCTCAATATGCAAACAGCTTGGATCCGGATGAGACGCTGAGTAACTCGGCGTCTCATCCGGATCCAAGCTGTTTGACACTCGGACAACATTTTCAGCAATTTTGAGCAACTTTGAAGCACTTTGAAACTTGAAGCAGACGAGAAATATAGCAGACGACAATTTATTTGGCGGGCTAAGGGTTAAGACATTTCAACAAGTCTCCTCTTATGCCGCATCCCTCCATCTTCTTGTGAGAAATACTATCAAAGGCTTTTTGAAAATAGAAGTATACATTGTCCACTTGATATTCATCATCCAAGTAATTAGCCCAGTCTTCAAGATCGGTTAAGTAATTGCAGAATAGGTATTTCTGTGCAGTGTCTTTCTTAAGCCAATTGGGAACGACTCCGGTTCCTAGCTAATTGGGAAAAAATTGCGCATTTTTTAGTCAAATTGGTTTTTAGTCAAATTGGGAATCTTGCATGTGCCATATCAAACAGTCAATTACATGTATATAAATTCAAACTGAATTTGACTGCTAGCAATAAATTGTCCAATCTTCATTACGGGTATGGTCTGCATTAGCAGGATTTGCTTTAAAGATGCTTCAAACAAACTCTGTTCAATCTAAACTCTTCAAATTGGGAATTTTATTACTAAAGATTGGGAAAAAAGGTTAGTTTTGGAAATTGGGAATGACTCCGTTTATATGTACCAGTTATAAAAGGAGGAAAAACACTGCTGTGCTTTCTAAAACTAAACTGGCAATCATTTAATAAGTCATGTTTTTCTAGATGCTCAAATAAGGATTCCTTTATTATCTTTTCTAATAGTTTAAAAATTATAGAAGTTAAAGACACTGGCCTGTAATTCCACAGGTTGGATTTGTCTCCCTTTTTGAAAATACTTTTGACATTGGCCTTTTTTCTAGTGTTACATCCCACACACTGACCTTTCTGTGTACTATAAATAGCATAGCATACATGTAGCGACGCGGCAAATGACATATGCTGTACCTAGCTTGTGCGCTAGGGAGTAGACTCTTTGGCTCAGAGGTTATGGTATTGGACTGTCACGCAAGCGCCCCGGGTTCAATCCCCGCCCGTGGATTCTCAATATCCATTGTAGATTTTTCTGCTATACTTCGTTACGGGAGTTTCTCGTTAGATGGGGGCTCGTCCGAAATGGACTTTACGATGCCGAAATAGCTTCTAATATGCCGAATTGCCGTAAGTGGCGAAGTGGCTTAGTAGTTAGTACGTCATCATAAATGATGACTTCGTTAAGAGGGGGTGTGTTACATCCCACACTGACCTTTCTGTGTACTATAAATAGCATAGCATACATGTAGCGACGCAGAAAATGACATATGCGGTACCTAGCGTGTGCGCTAGGGAGTAGACTCTTTGGCTCAGAGGTTATGGTATTGGACTGTCACGCAAGCGCCTCGGGTTCAATCCCTGCCCGGGGATTCTCAATATCCATTGTGGATTTTTCTGCTATGCTTCATTACGGGAGTATCTCGTAAGACTAGTCTCTAGGTACAGTAACGTTCCACTTTCCACAGACATTTTATCTCTAGGCACGCTAGCAGTGGATATACCTGCCATAATGATTATATCTGCAAACAGATTGGATCCAGATGAGACTCGGTGTCTCATCAGGATCCAAATGTTTGCCATTATGACATTGAATTTAAAAGAAAATTTGAAAATTCTAATTTTAGAACGATAGCAGACAACAAATTGTTGCAGACGACAAAAAAATACCCTGCATGCAAAGAGTTAAATAATTCACTCAACAGTTTATACAGTCCATCCGCACATTCTTTCCAAAAGAATGGGTGGCAATTGCCTGGGTCACATACCATAATCCAAAACATATGATGATTTCAGATCTAGATCTACACACAACCATGTAAATGTGGGCTCTTTGACTAGCTTCATCTGCTTTTTTTTCTTTTATTTTCAGTCTTCAATATTCAAAAGGCTCATCAATATTTCAGAGCACCAGATAAGGGTAGTTTTTCAAATACTAAAATCTTTATTTCTGAATTAAACCCTATGGTGTTACCACTCATTAGAATCGTCTCATCGGGACGATTCTAATGAGTAGTAACACCATAGGATTTGGTTCTAATAAGTGAGAAAATGATGGATTTGTTGAAATAACTATACT
Source organism: Gari tellinella (assembly GCA_922989275.2). Taxonomy (NCBI): domain Eukaryota; kingdom Metazoa; phylum Mollusca; class Bivalvia; order Cardiida; family Psammobiidae; genus Gari; species Gari tellinella. The sequence goes on along the minus strand of OV277870.1, from coordinate 5,659,069 downwards.
GAAAAACATAAGTAACGCATAATGTGTTATACTTATGTATCGGTTGTATTGGAGTACAACCAAGATTATCGATACACCGTGTGTTGATAAAATTGACCCACAATTGTCTAACAAAAACTTGTGCATATCCTGCGTGGTAATTGGATTCTACACCGACATATTTGAAAACCCTGACGTAAGCCTTCTGACCTACTTCCGGTTAAACAAATTCAAAAGCACTAAACTGGTTGAAATGTGTAGTACGCTTACGTACTTTAAACATCGAACTCTGAAAATATAACATGGTCCTTTCCCCCCTTGACAAAACGACCCAGCTACAAAGTTTCAGCTATAGTCCGTATTTAATTAATCTGCAAACCTTGCTGTTTGAATGAAAATTGACTATATGCAATGGGATGGATTGCAAATAAAGAATAATTTAAAGTTAAGAATTGTAACTGTACAGTACACTGTAACACTACATACACAAAAAGACACACACTCTAGTTATTTTCTTTAAACTTTATTTACATAAAAAAAAAAAATACATGAGTAATCTAGCACAGAATGAGATACAGAATGAAAGTTCAACAAAGTAATGTTTATCTTATAACTTTGATCAAAATGATGTGAAACATCAATTTGTAGATAATCGTATTGAAAAAGCAAGTTGGAACCTGGTTTTGCAAGTAGAAAATATAGGCACTTGCAAAAAAATGCAAGTGGGAAAAAATCTAAAGTTCAAGCCCTGGTCGGGGGAGTATGTCACAGTGTGTATGTTTATCATCACTTGTACGGCCTTGCTGTACAAGCCCGCATGACTGCGAACCTGGCGACCCGGGTTCAAACCCGGGTCGGAGCGAGTGTTTCTTTATAAGAACACCCGGCTACATTTAAATTCATTGGACTATCGCCATTTGGCTCCAAAACTGGCTCCAGAAATAAATAAAAAATTGGCACAAACTTTTCTTATTTAGCGAAGGCAGTTGCTAGACGTCCGGAACCGGACGCAGGGGTGTAAAAAATTCAGAATTGTTACTGGCCCTGCTGGGTGATAATGACATTTTGCTCATTAGTTTCTGTTGTAAATTATCAGAAAATCTGCTCGCCCTGACAAAATGTTACTCGCCATGGCGAGTAGAATTTTACACCCCTGGCCCTGGGGACGGCTATTTGTGTCTTCATAGAAGCACAGTACCGGTAGTAGTAGTTCTTATTCACTTGTGTCTTTGTTTCTGAGTGTGTTACTCTCTTGGCACTGTTTCTGAGGCATGCCGCCGCCAACGCTACTGTTGTGAACGCAGACTCAGTATCTAGCTTCCGCATGAAACTCAGAAATTTGGACTGATTTGCTATGCGCACTCTCCCCGTCGTGTGAAAGCCATTTTTGGTGTCTACGACGTATACATTCAGATTCAGATCCTAAATATTAGGAAATCCATCACATCTACGTGACATCATCGTCACGGTTCTCAAGACATTGGAGGGATCTACTACAACAACAACAGCTGGCGCAAGAAAAAAAATGTCCAGGGCTAGACCTGCATATCCCACCTATCTTCGATTCGGAAAAAAAGTATTTCATTACTTGGAGGTCCAGATTTTAATTTGTGGAAATAATTTCTCAATTCACATCGCTTTACTTACATGAATAAAACGATCGATGTGGATACCTTCGCAAGTGCGCCGCCAGTAGAGAAAGACAACAATCTCTTTAACGAGTTCTTTTTCCTCCATGACTGGTCAACTATTGGATGACTTGTACGTCCAACAGCAATCGGCGAAACTCTTTCTTGCTGGTTCATTATTCATCTATCTGTTTATAGCAAAATATCAGGAATTATCCGATAATAGACCGGTAAAGCGCACGGTTCATAGGTAAGGTAATATTTCGGAATCACCGCTAACGTGATAATTGAAATTTTGTAAGAAATACGATGCAATTTTGTTTATGACGAAATAGCGAAAACATTATTTCACAAAACATCTTTCCCCATGCAGGAGGCACGCGAATCAAACACACCAGAAGGTTTATTATTACTGAGCGAGTTTTAAAATGTTCTAATGTTGGTATACTGTTACTTTATTATCTTTTTTAAGTTTCTATATATAGAACATTACATTGTTGGTAATTATAAAAACTCTCTGATCTCTCTTTCATCTGTCTATATGTCTTCCTGTCGGTCTCTGCCCCTCTGTCTGTCTCCCTCTGTCTGTCTCTCTCAATGCCTCTATCCATCTGTCCCTCTCTCTCTGTCTCTCCGTCAATCTCTGTCTCTCTCTATCTCTGTCCCTCTCTCTGCCTCTGTGTGTGTCTCTCCCTCTGTCTATCTAGCTGTCTGTCCCCCTCTCACTGTCTCTCTCCATGTCTCTCTCTCTGTCTGTATGTGTCTCTCTTTCGCTCTCTCTCTCTCTCTCTCTCTGTATGTCTGTCTGTCTGTGTGCATGTACGGTGTATGTTTGTATGTCTGTATGTATGTATGTATGTATGTATGTATGTGTAGCCGGGTGGTCTTATAAAGAAACACTCGCTCTGACCCGGATTTGAACCCGGGTCGCCAGGTTCGCAGTCATGCACTCTACCACGTCTCCATAAAAGCGTGCTTGTATGTAGCAAGGCCGTACAAGTTATGATAAACCTACACACTGTGACTAATGTATGTCTCTGTCTGTCTGTCTGTCTCTCTCTATATATGTCTCTCTATAAGTTTCTCTCTCTCTGTCTCTCTAGCTGTCTGCCCGTGTGTATGTTTGTATGTCTGTCTGTCTCTGTCTCTGTCTGTCTCAGTATGTCTGTCTCTCTGTCTCTGCATTTGTGTGTCTTTCTCTTTAGATGTCTCTCTGTCTCTCTGTCTATCTTTCTCTTTCTTCCTCTCGGTATCTCCCTATCTGTCTTTCTCTCTGTATGTCTCTATACATGTCTGTCTGCCTATAAGTGTGTCTCTATTTGTCTGTCACTGTCTCTCACTGTGTCACTTTCTCTGTATCTCTGTCACTCTGTTTGTGTCTCTCTTTCTGTCTGTCTCTGTCTGTATATATATATATCTCTCTCTCTCTCTACGCCTGTCTGTCTCTGTTTCTCTTTCTTTATGCCCCCCTCTCTCTCTCTCTGACTATGTCTGTTTCTATCTCTCTGTATTTGTCTGCCTGTCTGTCTGTCTTTCTCTCTCTCACTCTCTGCATGTATCTGTCGGTCTATTTCTGTCAATATGTCTTTGTGTGTGTGTGTGTCTCTCTCTCTCTCTCTCTCTCTCTCTTTCTCTTTCTCTTTCTCTTTCTGTACGTGTGTGTGTCTCTTTGCCTGTCTGTCTCATTATCTCTCTTTGAATATGTAATGGCTGTCTTTTTCTCTCACTTCCTGTTTCTGTCTGTATATATTTATCTCTGCCTCTATCTCACTCTGTGTGTGCCTGTCTCTGTCTGTCTATCTGTCTGTCTATGTCTGTCTGTCTGTCTGTCTCAAACACACTCTGATAGGATGTCGTACGCGTACCCATACCTTTATCAAACGACACCCCTGCGGGTCACAGTAGTCAAAGAGGCAGGTTCAGGTCACTGTCTGGTAGGATGTAGTACTCGTACCCAGACCTTTATCAAACGGCATCCCTGTGGGTTACAGTAGTCAAAGAGGCAGGTTCAAGTCACACTCTGATAGGATGTCGTACTCGTACACAGACCTTTATCAAACGGCATCCCTGCGGGCTACAGTAGTGAAAGAGGCAGGTTCAGGTCACACTCTGATAGGACGTCGTACTCGTACCCAGACCTTTATCAAACGGCATCCCTACGGGTTACAGTTGTCAAAGAGGCAGGTTTAGGTGGCACTCTGACAGGATGTCGTACTCGTACCCAGACCTTTAACAAACGGCATCCCTGTGGGTTACAGTAGTCAAAGAGGCAGGTTCAGATCACACTCTGATAGGATGTCACACTCGTACCCAGACCTTTATCAAACGGCACCCATGTGGGTTACACTAGTCAAAGAGGCAGGTTCAGGTCACACTCTGATAGGATGTAGTACTCGTACCCAGGCCTTTATCAAACGGCATCCCTGCGGGTTACAGTAGTCAAAGAGGCAGGTTCAAGTCACACTCTGATAGGATGTCGTACTCGTACCCAGACTTTTATCAAACGACACCCCTGCGGGTCACAGTAGTCAAAGAGGCAGGTTCAGGTCACTCTCTGGTAGGATGTAGTACTCGTACCCAGACCTTTATCAAACGGCATCCCTGCAGGTTACAGTAGTCAAAGAGGCAGGTTCAGGTCACACTCTGACAGGATGTAGTACTCGTACCCAGACCTTTATCAAACGGCATCCCTGCGGGCTACAGTAGTCAAAGAGGCAGGTTCAGGTCACACTCTGATAGGATGTAGTACTCGTACCCAGACCTTTATCAAACGGCATCCCTGCGGGCTACAGTAGTCAAAGAGGCAGGTTCAGGTCAAACTCTGACATGATGTCATACTCGTACCCAGACCTTTATCAAACGGCATCCATGTGGTTTACAGTAGTCAAAGAGGCAGGTTCAGGTCACACTCTGATAGGATGTACATGTAGTACTCGTTCCCAGACCTTTATTAAACGGCATCCATGTGGGTTACAGTAGTCAAAGAGGCAAGTTCAGGTCACACTCTGACAGGATGTCATACTTCCCAGACCTTTATCAAACGGCATCCCTGTGGGTAACAGTAGTCAAAGAGGCAAGTTCAGGTCGCACTCTGACAGGATGTCATACTCGTTCCCAGACCTTTATCAAACGGCATCCCTGTGGGTTACAGTAGTCAAAGAGGCAGGTTCAGGTCGCACTCTGATAGGATGTCGTACTCGTACACAGACCTTTATCAAACAGCACCCATGTGGGTTACACTAGTCAAAGAGGCAGGTTCAGGTCACACTCTGATAGGATGTCGTACTCGTACCCAGACCTTTATCAAACGGCACCCATGTGGGTTACAGTAGTCAAAGAGGCAGGTTCAAGTCACACTCTGATAGGATGTCGTACTCGTACCCAGACCTTTATCAAACGGCATCCCTGCGGGCTACAGTAGTCAAAGAGGCAGGTTCAGGTCACACTCTGATAGGATGTCATACTCGTACCCAGACCTTTATCAAACGGCATCCCTGCGGGTTACAGTAGTCAAAGAGGCAGGTTCAGGTCACACTCTGATAGGATGTCATACTCGTTCCCAGACCTTTATCAAACGGTATCCCTGCGGGTTACAGTAGTCAAACAGGCAGGTACAGGTCGCACTCTGACAGGATGTCATACTCGTTCCCAGACCTTTATCAAACGGCATCCCTGTGGGTTACAGTTGTCACAGAGGCAGGTTCAGGTCGCACTCTGGTAGGATGTCGTACTCGTTCCCAGACCTTTATCAAACGGCATCCCTGTGGGTTACAGTAGTCAAAGAGGCAGGTTCAAGTCACACTCTGATAGGATGTAGTACTCGTACCCAGACTTTTATCAAACGGAATCCCTGTGGGTAACAGTAGTCAAAGAGACAGGTTCAGGTCGCACTCTGACATGATGTCGTACCCATACCTTTATCAAACGGCACCCCTGCGGGTTACAGTAGTCAAAGAGGCAGGTACAAGTCACACTCTGATAGGATGTCGTACTCGTACACAGACCTTTATCAAACGGCATCCCTGCGGGCTACAGTAGTGAAAGAGGCAGGTTCAGGTCACACTCTGATAGGATGTCATACTCGTACCCAGACCTTTATCAAACGGCATCCATGTGGGTTACAGTAGTCAAAGAGGCAGGTTCAGGTCACACTCTGACAGGATGTCATACTCGTTCCCAGACCTTTATCAAACGGCATCCCTGTGGGTAATAGTAGTCAAAGAGGCAGGTTCAGGTCGCACTCTGACAGGATGTCATACTCGTTCCCAGACCTTTATCAAACGGCATCCCTGTGGGTTACAGTAGTCAAAGAGGCAAGTTCAGGTCACACTCTGACAGGATGTCATACTCGTTCCCAGACCTTTATCAAACGGCCTCCTGTGGGTAACAGTAGTCAAAGAGGCAAGTTCAGGTCGCACTCTGACAGGATGTCATACTCGTTCCCAGACCTTTATCAAACGGCATCCCTGTGGGTTACAGTAGTCAAAGTGGCAGGTTCAGGTCGCACTCTGATAGGATGTCGTACTCGTACACAGACCTTTATCAAACAGCACCCATGTGGGTTACACTAGTCAAAGAGGCAGGTTCAGGTCACACTCTGATAGGATGTCGTACTCGTACCAAGACCTTTATCAAACGGCACCCATGTGGGTTACAGTAGTCAAAGAGGCAGGTTCAAGTCACACTCTGATAGGATGTCGTACTCGTACCCAGACCTTTATCAAACGGCATCCCTGCGGGCTACAGTAGTCAAAGAGGCAGGTTCAGGTCACACTCTGATAGGATGTCATACTCGTTCCCAGACCTTTATCAAACGGTATCCCTGCGGGTTACAGTAGTCAAACAGGCAGGTACAGGTCGCACTCTGACAGGATGTCATACTCGTTCCCAGACCTTTATCAAACGGCATCCCTGTGGGTTACAGTTGTCAAAGAGACAGGTTCAGGTCGCACTCTGATAGGATGTCGTACTCGTTCCCAGACCTTTATCAAACGGCATCCCTGTGGGTTACAGTAGTCAAAGAGGCAGGTTCAAGTCACACTCTGATAGGATGTAGTACTCGTACCCAGACTTTTATCAAACGGAATCCCTGTGGGTAACAGTAGTCAAAGAGGCAGGTTCAGGTCGCACTCTGACAGGATGTCATACTCGTTCCCAGACCTTTATCAAACGGCATCCCTGTGGGTTACAGTAGTCAAAGAGGCAGGTTCAGGTCGCACTCTGACATCATGTCGTACTCGTACCCAGACCTTTATCAAACGGCATCCCTGTAGGTTACAGTAGTCAAAGAGGCAGGTTCGTGTCACACTCTGATAGGATGTCGTACTCGTACACAGACCTTTATCAAACGGCACCCATGTGGTTTACACTAGTCAAAGAGGCAGGTTCAGGTCACACTCTGATAGGATGTCGTACTCGTACCCAGACATTTATCAAACGGCACCCACGTGGGTTACAGTAGTCAAAGAGGCAGGTTCCAGTCACACTCTGATAGGATGTCGTACTCGTACCCAGACCTTTATCAAACGGCATTCATGTGGGTTACAGTAGTCAAAGAGGCAGGTTCAGGTCGCACTATGACATGATGTCGTACTCGTACCCAGACCTTTATCAAACGGCATCCCTGTGGGTTACAGTAGTCAAAGAGGCAGGTTCAGGTCACACTCTGACAGGATGTCGTACTCGTACCCAGACCTTTATCAAACGGCATCCCTGCGGGTTACAGTAGTCAAAGAGGCAGGTTCAAGTCACACTCTGATAGGATTTAGTACTCGTACCCAGACCTTTATCAAATGGCATCCCTGTGGGTTACAGTAGTCAAAGAGGCAGGTTCAAGTCACACTCTGATAGGATGTCATACTCGTACTCAGACCTTTATCAAACGGCATCCCTGCGGGTTACAGTAGTCAAAGAGGCAGGTTCAGGTCGCACTGTGATAGGATGTCATACTCGTTCCCAGACCTTTATCAAACGGTATCCCTGCGGGTTACAGTAGTCAAACAGGCAGGTACAGGTCGCACTCTGACAGGATGTCATACTCGTTCCCAGACCTTTATCAAACGGCATCCCTGTGGGTTACAGTAGTCAAAGTGGCAGGTTCAGGTCGCACTCTGATAGGATGTCGTACTCGTACACAGACCTTTATCAAACAGCACCCATGTGGGTTACACTAGTCAAAGAGGCAGGTTCAGGTCACACTCTAATAGGATGTCGTACTCGTACCAAGACCTTTATCAAACGGCACCCATGTGGGTTACAGTAGTCAAAGAGGCAGGTTCAAGTCACACTCTGATAGGATGTCGTACTCGTACCCAGACCTTTATCAAACGGCATCCCTGCGGGCTACAGTAGTCAAAGAGGCAGGTTCAGGTCACACTCTGATAGGATGTCATACTCGTACCCAGACCTTTATCAAACGCATCCCTGCGGGTTACAGTAGTCAAAGAGGCAGGTTCAGGTCACACTCTGATAGGATGTCATACTCGTTCCCAGACCTTTATCAAACGGTATCCCTGCGGGTTACAGTAGTCAAACAGGCAGGTACAGGTCGCACTCTGACAGGATGTCATACTCGTTCCCAGACCTTTATCAAACGGCATCCCTGTGGGTTACAGTTGTCAAAGAGACAGGTTCAGGTCGCACTCTGATAGGATGTCGTACTCGTTCCCAGACCTTTATCAAACGGCATCCCTGTGGGTTACAGTAGTCAAAGAGGCAGGTTCAAGTCACACTCTGATAGGATGTAGTACTCGTACCCAGACTTTTATCAAACGGAATCCCTGTGGGTAACAGTAGTCAAAGAGGCAGGTTCAGGTCGCACTCTGACAGGATGTCATACTCGTTCCCAGACCTTTATCAAACGGCATCCCTGTGGGTTACAGTAGTCAAAGAGGCAGGTTCAGGTCGCACTCTGACATCATGTCGTACTCGTACCCAGACCTTTATCAAACGGCATCCCTGTGGGTTACAGTAGTCAAAGAGGCAGGTTCGTGTCACACTCTGATAGGATGTCGTACTCGTACACAGACCTTTATCAAACGGCACCCATGTGGTTTACACTAGTCAAAGAGGCAGGTTCAGGTCACACTCTGATAGGATGTCGTACTCGTACCAAGACCTTTATCAAACGGCACCCACGTGGGTTACAGTAGTCAAAGAGGCAGGTTCAAGTCACACTCTGATAGGATGTCGTACTCGTACCCAGACCTTTATCAAACGGCATTCATGTGGGTTACAGTAGTCAAAGAGGCAGGTTCAGGTCGCACTCTGACATGATGTCGTACTCGTACCCAGACCTTTATCAAACGGCATCCCTGTGGGTTACAGTAGTCAAAGAGGCAGGTTCAGGTCACACTCTGACAGGATGTCGTACTCGTACCCAGACCTTTATCAAACGACATCCCTGCGGGTTACAGTAGTCAAAGAGGCAGGTTCAAGTCACACTCTGATAGGATTTAGTACTCGTACCCAGACCTTTATCAAATGGCATCCCTGTGGGTTACAGTAGTCAAAGAGGCAGGTTCAAGTCACACTCTGATAGGATGTCATACTCGTACTCAGACCTTTATCAAACGGCATCCCTGCGGGTTACAGTAGTCAAAGAGGCAGGTTCAGGTCGCACTGTGATAGGATGTCATACTCGTTCCCAGACCTTTATCAAACGGTATCCCTGCGGGTTACAGTAGTCAAACAGGCAGGTACAGGTCGCACTCTGACAGGATGTCATACTCGTTCCCAGACCTTTATCAAACGGTATCCCTGTGGGTTACAGTAGTCAAAGAGACAGGTTCAGGTCGCACTCTGATAGGATGTCGTACTCGTACCCAGACCTTTATCAAACGGCATCCCTGTGGGTTACAGTAGTCAAAGAGGCAGGTTCAGATCACACTCTGACAGGATGTCACACTCGTTCCCAGACCTTTATCAAACGGCATCCCTGCGGGTTACAGTAGTCAAAGAGGCAGGTTCAAGTCACACTCTGATAGGATGTAGTACTCGTACCCAGACTTTTATCAAACGGAATCCCTGTGGGTAACAGTAGTCAAAGAGGCAAGTTCAGGTCGCACTCTGAAATGATGTCGTACCCAGACCTTTATCAAACGGCACCCCTGCGGGTTACAGTAGTCAAAGAGGCAGGTACAAGTCACACTCTGATAGGATGTCGTACTCGTACACAGACCTTTATCAAACGACACCCCTGCGGGTCACAGTAGTCAAAGAGGCAGGTTCAGGTCACTGTCTGGTAGGATGTAGTACTCGTACCCAGACCTTTATCAAACGGCATCCCTGTGGGTTACAGTAGTCAAAGAGGCAGGTTCAAGTCACACTCTGATAGGATGTCGTACTCGTACACAGACCTTTATCAAACGGCATCCCTGCGGGCTACAGTAGTGAAAGAGGCAGGTTCAGGTCACACTCCGATAGGACGTCGTACTCGTACCCAGACCTTTATCAAACGGCATCCCTACGGGTTACAGTTGTCAAAGAGGCAGGTTTAGGTGGCACTCTGACAGGATGTCGTACTCGTACCCAGACCTTTAACAAACGGCATCCCTGTGGGTTACAGTAGTCAAAGAGGCAGGTTCAGATCACACTCTGATAGGATGTCACACTCGTACCCAGACCTTTATCAAACGGCACCCATGTGGGTTACACTAGTCAAAGAGGCAGGTTCAGGTCACACTCTGATAGGATGTAGTACTCGTACCCAGGCCTTTATCAAACGGCATCCCTGCGGGTTACAGGAGTCAAAGAGGCAGGTTCAAGTCACACTCTGATAGGATGTCGTACTCGTACCCAGACCTTTATCAAACGACACCCCTGCGGGTCACAGTAGTCAAAGAGGCAGGTTCAGGTCACTCTCTGGTAGGATGAACATGTAGTACTCGTACCCAGACCTTTATCAAACGGCATCCCTGCAGGTTACAGTAGTCAAAGAGGCAGGTTCAGGTCACACTCTGACAGGATGTAGTACTCGTACCCAGACCTTTATCAAACGGCATCCCTGCGGGCTACAGTAGTCAAAGAGGCAGGTTCAGGTCACACTCTGATAGGATGTAGTACTCGTACCCAGACCTTTATCAAACGGCATCCCTGCGGGCTACAGTAGTCAAAGAGGCAGGTTCAGGTCAAACTCTGACATGATGTCATACTCGTACCCAGACCTTTATCAAACGGCATCCCTGTGGGTTACAGTAGTCAAAGAGGCAGGTTCAGGTCACACTCTGATAGGATGTACATGTAGTACTCGTTTCCAGACCTTTATTAAACGGCATCCATGTGGGTTACAGTAGTCAAAGAGGCAGGTTCAGGTCACACTCTGACAGGATGTCATACTCGTTCCCAGACCTTTATCAAACGGCATCCCTGTGGGTAACAGTAGTCAAAGAGGCAAGTTCAGGTCGCACTCTGACAGGATGTCATACTCGTTCCCAGACCTTTATCAAACGGCATCCCTGTGGGTTACAGTAGTCAAAGAGGCAGGTTCAGGTCGCACTCTGACATGATGTCGTACTCGTACCCAGACCTTTATCAAACGGCATCCCTGTGGGTTACAGTAGTCAAAGAGGCAGGTTCGTGTCACACTCTGATAGGATGTCGTACTCGTACACAGACCTTTATCAAACAGCACCCATGTGGGTTACACTAGTCAAAGAGGCAGGTTCAGGTCACACTCTGATAGGATGTCGTACTCGTACCCAGACCTTTATCAAACGGCACCCATGTGGGTTACAGTAGTCAAAGAGGCAGGTTCAAGTCACACTCTGATAGGATGTCGTACTCGTACCCAGACCTTTATCAAACGGCATCCCTGCGGGCTACAGTAGTCAAAGAGGCAGGTTCAGGTCACACTCTGATAGGATGTCATACTCGTACCCAGACCTTTATCAAACGGCATCCCTGTGGGTTACAGTAGTCAAAGAGGCAGGTTCAGGTCACACTCTGACAGGATGTCATACTCGTTCCCAGACCTTTATCAAACGGCATCCCTGTGGGTAACAGTAGTCAAAGAGGCAAGTTCAGGTCGCACTCTGACAGGATGTCATACTCGTTCCCAGACCTTTATCAAACGGCATCCCTGTGGGTTACAGTAGTCAAAGAGGCAGGTTCAGGTCGCACTCTGACATGATGTCGTACTCGTACCCAGACCTTTATCAAACGGCATCCCTGTGGGTTACAGTAGTCAAAGAGGCAATATCGTGTCACACTCTGATAGGATGTCGTACTCGTACACAGACCTTTATCAAACAGCACCCATGTGGGTTACACTAGTCAAAGAGGCAGGTTCAGGTCACACTCTGATAGGATGTCGTACTCGTACCCAGACCTTTATCAAACGGCACCCATGTGGGTTACAGTATTCAAAGAGGCAGGTTCAAGTCACACTCTGATAGGATGTCGTACTCGTACCCAGACCTTTATCAAACGGCATCCCTGCGGGCTACAGTAGTCAAAGAGGCAGGTTCAGGTCACACTCTGATAGGATGTCATACTCGTACCCAGACCTTTATCAAACGGCATCCCTGCGGGTTACAGTAGTCAAAGAGGCAGGTTCAGGTCGCACTCTGATAGGATGTCATACTCGTTCCCAGACCTATATCAAACGGTATCCCTGCGGGTTACAGTAGTCAAACAGGCAGGTACAGGTCGCACTCTGACAGGATGTCATACTCGTTCCCAGACCTTTATCAAACGGCATCCCTGTGGGTTACAGTAGTCAAAGAGGCAGGTTCAGGTCGCACTCTGATAGGATGTCGTACTCGTTCCCAGACCTTTATCAAACGGCATCCCTGCGGGTTACAGTAGTCAAAGAGGCAGGTTCAAGTCACACTCTGATAGGATGTAGTACTCGTACCCAGACTTTTATCAAACGGAATCCCTGTGGGTAACAGTAGTCAAAGAGACAGGTTCAGGTCGCACTCTGACATGATGCCGTACCCATACCTTTATCAAACGGCACCCCTGCGGGTTACAGTAGTCAAAGAGGCAGGTACAAGTCACACTCTGATAGGATGTCGTACTCGTACACAGACCTTTATCAAACGGCATCCCTGCGGGCTACAGTAGTGAAAGAGGCAGGTTCAGGTCACACTCTGATAGGACGTCGTACTCGTACCCAGACCTTTATCAAACGGCATCCATGTGGGTTACAGTAGTCAAAGAGGCAGGTTCAGGTCACACTCTGACAGGATGTCATACTCGTTCCCAGACCTTTATCAAACGGCATCCCTGTGGGTAATAGTAGTCAAAGAGGCAGGTTCAGGTCGCACTCTGACAGGATGTCATACTCGTTCCCAGACCTTTATCAAACGGCATCCCTGTGGGTAATAGTAGTCAAAGAGGCAGGTTCAGGTCGCACTCTGACAGGATGTCAAACTCGTACCCAGACCTTTATCAAACGGCATCCATGTGGGTTACAGTAGTCAAAGAGGCAGGTTCAGGTCACACTCTGACAGGATGTCATACTCGTTCCCAGACCTTTATCAAACGGCATCCCTGTGGGTAATAGTAGTCAAAGAGGCAGGTTCAGGTCGCACTCTGACAGGATGTCATACTCGTTCCCAGACCTTTATCAAACGGCATCCCTGTGGGTAACAGTAGTCAAAGAGGCAGGTTCAGGTCGCACTCTGACAGGATGTCATACTCGTTCCCAGACCTTTATCAAACGGCATCCCTGTGGGTTACAGTAGTCAAAGAGGCAGGTTAAGGTCGCACTCTGACATGATGTCGAACTCGTACCCAGACCTTTATCAAACGGCATCCCTGTGGGTTACAGTAGTCAAAGAGGCAGGTTCAGGTCACACTCTGATAGGACGTCGTACTCGTACCCAGACCTTTATCAAACGGCATCCATGTGGGTTACAGTAGTCAAAGAGGCAGGTTCAGGTCACACTCTGACAGGATGTCATACTCGTTCCCAGACCTTTATCAAACGGCATCCCTGTGGGTAATAGTAGTCAAAGAGCCAGGTTCAGGTCGCATTCTGACAGGATGTCAAACTCGTACCCAGACCTTTATCAAACGGCATCCATGTGGGTTACAGTAGTCAAAGAGGCAGGTTCAGGTCACACTCTGACAGGATGTCATACTCGTTCCCAGACCTTTATCAAACGGCATCCCTGTGGGTAATAGTAGTCAAAGAGGCAGGTTCAGGTCGCACTCTGACAGGATGTCATACTCGTTCCCAGACCTTTATCAAACGGCATCCCTGTGGGTAACAGTAGTCAAAGAGGCAGGTTCAGGTCGCACTCTGACAGGATGTCATACTCGTTCCCAGACCTTTATCAAACGGCATCCCTGTGGGTTACAGTAGTCAAAGAGGCAGGTTAAGGTCGCACTCTGACATGATGTCGTACTCGTACCCAGACCTTTATCAAACGGCATCCCTGTGGGTTACAGTAGTCAAAGAGGCAGGTTCGTGTCACACTCTGATAGGATGTCGTACTCGTACACAGACCTTTATCAAACGGCACCCATGTGGGTTACACTAGTCAAAGAGGCAGGTTCGTGTCACACTCTGACATGATGTCGTACTCGTACCCAGACATTTATCAAACGGCATCCCTGTGGGTTACAGTAGTCAAAGAGGCAGGTTCAGGTCACACTCTGACAGGATGTCGTACTCGTACCCAGACCTTTATCAAACGGCATCCCTGCGGGTTACAGTAGTCAAAGAGGCAGGTTCAAGTCACACTCTGATAGGATGTAGTACTCGTACCCAGACCTTTATCAAATGGCATCCCTGTGGGTTACAGTAGTCAAAGAGGCAGGTTCAAGTCACACTCTGATAGGATGTCATACTCGTACCAAGACCTTTATCAAACGACATCCCTGCGGGTTACAGTAGTCAAAGAGGCAGGTTCAGGTCGCACTCTGATAGGATGTCATTCTCGTTCCCAGACCTTTATCAAACGGTATCCCTGCGGGTTACAGTAGTCAAACAGGCAGGTACAGGTCGCACTCTGACAGGATGTCATACTCGTTCCCAGACCTTTATCAAACGGTATCCCTGTGGGTTACAGTAGTCAAAGAGACAGGTTCAGGTCGCACTCTGATAGGATGTCGTACTCGTACCCAGACCTTTATCAAACGGCATCCCTGTGGGTTACAGTAGTCAAATAGGCAGGTTCAGATCACACTCTGACAGGATGTCACACTCGTTCCCAGACCTTTATCAAACGGCATCCCTGCGGGTTACAGTAGTCAAAGAGGCAGGTTCAAGTCACACTCTGATAGGATGTAGTACTCGTACCCAGACTTTTATCAAACGGAATCCCTGTGGGTAACAGTAGTCAAAGAGGCAAGTTCAGGTCGCACTCTGACATGATGTCGTACCCAGACCTTTATCAAACGGCACCCCTGCGGGTTACAGTAGTCAAAGAGGCAGGTACAAGTCACACTCTGATAGGATGTCGTACTCGTACACAGACCTTTATCAAACGGCATCCCTGCGGGCTACAGTAGTGAAAGAGGCAGGTTCAGGTCACACTCTGATAGGACGTCGTACTCGTACCCAGACCTTTATCAAACGTCATCCCTGTGGGTTACAGTAGTCAAAGAGGCAGGTTTAGGTCGCACTCTGACAGGATGTCATACTCATTCCCAGACCTTTATCAAACGGCATCCCTGCGGGCTACAGTAGTCAAAGAGGCAGGTACAAGTCACACTCTGATAGGATGTCGTACTCGTACCCAGACCTTTATCAAACGAAACAGGTCTGCGCATGCGCGGAAAACAGCACACAGAAATTTCTAAAGACGCACGAAACGGGGCTAAATTCTTACTGGGAACAAGAAACATTTATTTTTGGACAAGAAACCTTTCGGAACATTCGGCTAAGTATTCTTTTTCATCTTTTTGGCATTTAAATACGCGTTAAGAACGTAAGAAGTCAGGTTTGCTCAATTATCTCTGTTCACGCCATACGACTAACAGCACCACGCCGTCCGCCATCTTGAATTTTTCTACATTCTCGAATTTAATCCTTCTTTCTCCGAACATCCCTTGTAGCTTAACCAAAGGACACTAACCAAAACAAAATCTAACACATGTCTAACAATAAACTAATAAATTTTCTTAGTAAACAACCAACAATATCAGAAAAAGACAAATCTTTCACACCGGTTGTTGTTTCGGACTCAAAGGGAAAATGGCTACAGAGAAAAATTGAAAGTAAAACAGAGCAAGACATAGTGTGGTGTTGTAGGGGCGGGGCAAAAACTGTAGACCAGCTAGAGTGGCTAGAGCGTGTCCTGGCAACAAAAAGAAGGACTCTGGGGCCCTTGTGGCTTTATATATGGCTTGGTACATGTGACCTTACATCCAAAACGGGGAAATATATATCTCTTACAACTCAAGAGAGCGACGAAACTGTCAATAATATTAGAAACAATTACCAAAAATTCATAAACCTAGCCCACAGTTTACCTGACATAAAAATCACTATACTCGAAACGCCAACGTATAGCATCAAAGAATATAACTCACAAAAAGGCCACAGGACCCCAGAGACCTTCCAAGAACAGGACTCAGACTTAGAAAAACAAATCTATAAATTAAACGGAATAGTACGCGAACTGAATGCTGGAGAGTGTAACCACTCCCCAGTGTTCAGTAGCGACCTAATTCTAAACTCAATCGTCAAAAAAGGAAAAACTAGAAAAGCAACAAAAGTAAAAAAGTTCAATTTCAAACTATACACTGACGGAATACATCCCGACACTCTGCTAGCGCGAGTGTGGCTACGTAAGATCGCCAACCAAACAGTGATTGATTGCCATAAGTAAGACGTTAGAGCTCAAACACTAGTGGACAGTATGGATTTTCCAAGCTAAGCCAAACTAGTGTTTGAGTAATAGTGTCACACCGGCAAGATGTGGAAATTAATCATCATCGTGTTCATCTGTAGCCACATATACCAGCTCGCTTACAACTGGGAACATTCAGAAAATGAAATATTAAAAAATACACAATGCCACATAGGCACAAACTTTAATATTTACTCAGTAACATTACTCAGAAAAAGTAACCAACTTAAAAGTCTAAATAAAAACACTACCACTTACTTGACATTGCTGTTAATACTAACAGCAAATGACATCAATCCAAATCCTGGACCAAACAATGATAGCACTGTGTACCCTTGTGGAACCTGTGACCAACCGGTCACATGGGACCAGAGAGCAATTATCTGCGATACGTGTAACCAATGGTACCATATAAATTGCCAAGATGTCAACAGCGGCACATACAGTATTCTAATGAATGACAGTGGATTAGTCAGATGGGATTGCTTAATTTGTGGGAAGCCGAACTTTACAAGTATATGCTTTGGAAACACTGCCATAGAAACATCAAACCATTTTTCATCCCTCTCCAGCCTTGAAACAACTTCTGGGTCAATTGAAACAGCTCCATTTCCAATACATACGTCAACTACCAAAAAACAATTCACCCCTTTAAGGGTACTTAACATTAATTGCCAGTCAATTCGAACAAAACAATACCAAATTGAAAACGTTATTGAGAGCGTTAAGCCTGACGTAATAATAGCAACAGAAACATGGCTGGATCCTAACATAAATAACAGTCAATTTCTCCCGGGACACTTCAATGTCTACAGGAAAGACAGGAAAGACCGTAAGGGCGGAGGAGTACTTATTGCCATCCATGAGAAATATTTGAGCTCAGAACTGCCAGAACTAGACACAGATGCTGAGATAATCTGGGCCCGAATCCAACAAGCTGGAAGCAAGGAGATACGACTCTGCTCATACTATCACCCGAAAACCTCAGATGAACTAACAACCTTTGACGAATCACTAAATAGAGCAAACAACGGACACTCGCAAATACTGATTGGGGGAGACTTCAACCTGCCAGGATGGAACTGGAAAGACAAATGCTTAAAGCCAAAAACACAACATGCCAAAAATCACTACCAATTAACAGACATTTTGGACGACAATGGTATGACACAAGTAGTCGAAGAAACAACCAGAAACAACGCAACCCTAGATTTATTCATCACTAATATGCCAAACAAAATTCAAAAAGTAGAAACAATCCCAGGCATTTCAGACCACGACATCGTGTACCTGGAATATGATGCGGATACCAAACAATGTAAACAAAAACCAAGAAAAATCAACCTATACAAGAAGGCAAACTGGAAGAGCCTGGCAGAGGAAATGGAACTGTTACAAGGGACTATCAAGTCAAAGGAGGAAAATGGGGCAGACGTTGAACACCTATGGACAACTTTCAAAGATGAACTCCAGGAGAGCATATCAAGACACATTCCGACAAAAATGACCTCAACAAAAGACAAACTCCCCTGGGTAACAAAAGAAATCAAAACACTCATTAAAAGAAGGGACAGAGCATATAAAAAGAAGAAAAAATCAAACGACAAACAACACATCAACAAATATAAAGAGCTAAAACATTTGGTCCAAAGGAAATCACGACAGGCGTATTGGACATACATCAACAGCATCTTAACTACAGAAGAGGAAAATGAGACACGTGGGGCCAGCAAGAAATTTTGGACATATATCAAACACAAGAAAAACGACAAGAGTGGAGTATCACCACTTAAAAAAGATGGACTACTAGAAACTGACCCTGCAGCAAAGGCCAACATTCTAAACAACCAATTCAAATCAGTTTTTTCAAATTCAGAACCCGTCACAAAACAAGACTTTAAAAATAATAAATACATGGACGAAAATCACTACCCACAAGCTGAAGAGATCACCATAACCAAAAATGGAGTTGAGAAGCTGTTGATGGGGCTCAAACCACATAAAGCCGCCGGACCGGACGAGTTAAAACCCATCGTGTTGAAAGAACTGGCTACGGAAATAGCATCAATTCTTACAACAATATTCAATAAGTCACTGTCGACAGGTGAAATACCAACAGACTGGAAAAGAGCCAGGATAACACCCGCATACAAAAAGGGACAGAAATACCTACCAGAAAATTACAGACCCATTTCTTTGACTTGTGTTTGCTGCAAGATCATGGAGCATATAATTACAAGCAATATCATGAAACACGCCGAATCCAATAATATTCTATACCCTCTACAACACGGTTTTCGGAGCAAAAGATCATGCGAAACTCAACTCTTGGAATGCATAGACGATATTTCACAAAACCTAGATAACGGAAAACAAACCGACCTACTTATTTTAGATTTCTCAAAAGCTTTCGACAAAGTTTCACACAGCCTACTATTACATAAACTAGATAATTACGGAATCAAAGGGAAAACACTAAAATGGATTCAGGCATTTCTGGCAGATAGAACACAGGTGGTTGCTGTAGAAGGGGAAGAATCTGATACGGCAAGAGTTGCCTCAGGAGTCCCTCAAGGATCAGTGCTAGGACCCAGCTTATTCCTCTTCTACATCAACGACCTACCTGATAACCTGAGCTCCACAGTACGTCTGTTTGCCGATGATACAGTCGTATATCTAACTGTTAAAACCACAAAAGATTGCCAAACCCTACAAGAAGATCTGGACAAATTAGCAAAGTGGGAAGAAAAGTGGAGGATGGAGTTCCACCCCAACAAATGTTCAGTCCTTTCAATCTCAAAGAAAAAAACGCCCTTACAGTTTAGTTATACCCTGCACGGACATACACTACAACATGACAAAATGACAAAATACCTAGGATGCACTATCTCTGACGATTTAGACTGGGCCAATCATATAAATAATGTAGCAAACAAAGCTAACAGAACGTTGGGTTTTCTTCAACGCAATTTACATATACCTTCCAAAGAAATAAAAGAAAAAGCATATCTAACACTTGTTAGACCGCAACTGGAATACGCAAGCACTGTTTGGGACCCTTATCGAAAAACGCAAATCAACAAAATCGAAAAAGTACAAAGAAGAGGAGCCAGGTATGTCCTCGGAAAGTACAGAAATCGATCAAGTGTTGGAGACATGTTGGCACAACTAAATTGGAAAGACCTACAAACAAGAAGAAAAGAAGCCAGACTCAACATGTTCTATAAAATAGTCCATAATCAAGTTAACATCATACCAGAAAATTACCTTAACAAACCCACACGTAGCACTAGATATGCCCAGTCACATACATACACAGTACAAACTTCCACAATAGACTCCAGGAAATGGTCATTCTTTATACAAACCACTAAAGACTGGAACGCTCTACCACCTAGCACAGCAGATGCCCCGTCACTAGAGACATTCAAATCTCTCGTGACTGAGCAAATCTGACTTGCTTTTCTAAAAGGGGATTAGGAAGGGTGGGGGGGTAAGCGCAGATCTAAGAAACTGGCATAATACTCGGCATGACGAGGGTGGCCAGAAAAAGGAAGAAGAAGAAGAAGAAACGGCACCAATGTGGGTTACACTAGTCAAAGAGGCAGGTTCAGGTCACACTCTGATAGGATGTAGTACTCGTACCAAGACCTTTATCAAACGACATCCCTGCGGGTCACAGTAGTCAAAGAGGCAGGTACAAGTCACACTCTGATAGGATGTCGTACTCGTACACAGACCTTTATCAAACGGCATCCCTGCGGGCTACAGTAGTCAAAGAGGCAGGTTCAAGTCACTCTCTGACATGATGTCGTACTCGTACCCAGACCTTTATCAAACGGCATCCCTGCGGGATACAGTAGTCAAAGAGGCAGGTTCAAGTCACACACTGACATGATGTCGTACTCGTTGTTTAACACTTTCATTCCTAAATATCTCTTGTGGGTGTTATACCCAAAAGGGGTATTTAATGTTGAAAGGGTTACTTGCTATTATAATGTTGGACTCTTGGAACTAGTACAGGCATTTTGAACTGGTCTACTGTTGCATTTCTGATATGACAACAAACACGACTGAAACTATCAAAAAATGCAAATCTATAGGAGCCTTCTTATCAGAGTCCACACTTAAGGACATCATCCCTTCAGGAAATGGTACCCAAGCAGTGCTCCAGTTAAGAGGGGTAAACTGAACAACTCCGAGATATTTTTACTCATTTCAACACCAAATCCTATGGTGTAACTACTCATTAGAGGCGATTCTAATGAAAAGTAACACCACAGACTTTAATGCAGAAATAAAGATTTCAGCTTTTAGCTCACTAGAGCCAAAGGCTCCAGTCCTACGAAACGTTGTACAACAAAAGCGATCGTAAGTCAAAACTTTAAAGTACATATACCGGTAATTTCTGATTTCTCCATGTAATCCTGTCTTTTGACATCTCTTTGGAATCGTATTTACCATCTACAAGACGATTGCGAAGAGATGTCAAAAAACAAGATAGACGGGCCCCAGGTGAGCTATTGTTATGGTATGTGCCTGTCGTCGCCCGTCGTGCGTTACGTGCGTTGTCCACTATTGCTTCAAATGACATCTTCTCCTATGCCACTTGACAAATCAACCAAACTTTACAGATGAATGGTCCTTGGTCTAAATTATTTCAAATTTGTTCAAAGAATAAAAAACAATGCAGAAGTCTTGTTGCCATGGCAAACGAAGCGAAAAAATAAGGAAATCTTAAAAATATATTCTTGTAAAAAACTACAAGGATCAGGGCTTATATACTTGGCGCATAGTACCATCTACAGGGTCTCAACCAATATTGTTAAAATTATGCCTATGGGTTCAAACTGGCCCGCCCCGGGAGTCACAGTTTTACATAGAGGTATATGATGAAGTTTTCAAACATCTTCTCCTCTGATACTAATATGACCAGAGTTTTGATAGTTTGCTTGGGGATACTTCTAGATGTCCTTTACCAAAAGTGTTGAAATAGTTCCAGTATGCTGCATATCTAGATCACAGGAGCTAAAATTATAGTCTTAAATGAAAAATGAAAAGTTGGAATCATTTGATTTCGGAATCATTGATTTCAGTGCATTTACAGTTGAAAGTTGAATTCCGCTTAAGCTGGTGCTAGGGGCGTGAACACTGTTGCATATTTCAGTATTGTTCATGAACAAACTCAATTAAACCGAGTCTGCAATTTTCAGTGTTTGCTTTGTTTTCTGTGCTTTCAAAGGATCTCCCCTTATTCAGATTTACAAAATCGCATTTTTTTTTTCAACATTTAGAATTCTGATGGTTATCAAACTTTTCCAGTGTGTAACTAATAGTTTATATGGGCCATTTTAAAAATATGTACATAATTCAGTGATACCTATTTTCACAAACCTGTATGTCCATTTCCCAAAGATTTATGTTTTCATCTTATCAGTGTTAGCTTATCCAGTAAAACCAGCAAATGGTACATGTTATACACACCTTAATGTAAATGGATATAACATTGAAATAGCTAAAAAAAACACTATATTATGTTGTGACTTGGCCATATGTTTATGTTGTGCCAGAAAATAAAGTCAGTTCTATGCAGTTTAAATACTGCTAAATGCACCAATATGATGTTTCCTGTTATGCGTTTATGCTAAAATCATTATTTGATCTTCATCTGCGATAAAAGTACTGAAATGAAACTTTCGAAATATGTAACTCAGCGCCGTGTCCATGGTGTTACCATATGATCTATAGGAGGTGTAATAATTATGATTATGTCAAAAATATGTTTTAGCAGTCTCTCCTTATGACACCACTTCTAGTGATGTCAAAATAATGGTGACCATGAGACGGAGTTTTAAATTTTGGAAAATATGTATAAAAATGTATGTATGAAAAAGATAATATATTTTTTCTATGTCTATGTTGTTACTGTATTTTCGAAGATGTTTTGGCGACTTATGGCTGTTGTAAATGCAATAACTGTAAAATCACAGTGTGCTGTTGTTTTCTTCAAATACAAGTGCTGCTAGGGATCAATAATTTTATGAAATAATTCTAATTTAAATGGAATATATCCTTTGTGTTACTGTCCTTTGTGTAACCGCTCAAAACGTAACAGCATGAACATGCTTTGTCCCTTCATGGACATCTAAAGATGTTTTATTGATTTATTCTTCGGAAACACATGAAGAATTTTAAACTTGGATTTGATAAGTAGAAATCTTAAATTTGTTTCACTATACATGTATTAAGATTAACAAAAAGTGTAGTGCTATTCTTCGTGGCAGTGACACGCAAAATGGTAACACAAATGACATGATCTGATGACACACATATTTGTAACACAAACGACATGATCTGGTAACACAAGAGACAAACTTACACAAAAAGTATATTCATATACACAAATATATGCTTTAGTTAATGATCCAAATAGGGGAAATATAAATTAGCGCTCTATGTATTTAAATACGCATAAGTTGAATGCTGGAAAATATATGAATTCCTTGTGTGTAAGAATATGCAATTATGTGTAACACAAATGGCTATATTGCAGTTATGCAATGGACAATCAATTGATATAGTATCTCGAATGACATTAAACCTTATAGCATTGCCTTAAGTATGACAACACGATTCACAGATATAACCTAAGATAAGATAAGATCAATTTTATTTTAAGTCGGCAAAACATACAAAAGACAACATAAGCCATAAAGACTTTTGAACCGACTATATACTTCATTGTTAATAGTGCATTGTATTAAATGTAACTTCGCTATATTATTCAATCATTTCATTTCATAGAACAGTAACACAAATGACACGTGGATACACATAGGACAGCCACATTGTCTACAATTAACAAGTCCCTCCGTGGATATTAATTAACTGTAGTATAATGATGAGTAAAATAGAGCTGTTATGTTTTATAATAGTTAACTGTGTAATTTTGACAAAAGTATGTCTCAAGAAATTGTTTCCTCAGTTTTGCCTTATAATGCCCATGTAGTTATATTTTAGGTCATTTGTGTTACTTACAAAGAAACCGTACCATAATATCCGAGGGACTCGTCATAGTTATGTGCAAATTTAATCTTGTGACTGAACAATTATGTCTATAATTGATACCTCAGTAATCATTCAGCTTAGTTAATTTATATAAAAAAAGTTTAAAAAACAAAACGGTTTTGGTCTGAATAAATACGAAAGACTCAAGCAGGAAACGCAACACAAACAATACACCCACCTCTAAAGCAGAACACACACACAGTCATACCATAACAAACACACACACACACACACGCACACGCACAATCCCATTCTTTCATCTACACACTAAATAGAAAACAACACGCAAGACAAACATAAAGCAAAGTGAACATAGGAGCCCGCCTTGGTACGGTCAGTAGCAATCAATAATTAATAATAAATTAAAGTCCGTTTTGTTACTTTGCTGTCCATTGTGTTACATTGATGATGTCCATGGTGTTACCACAACATATTGAACTGCATTTCTTTGGTGTATGGTAACTTATTTGCAAGATTGTAATTACAGCTTTCCTTATACTTCATTGTATCTGGAACGGGAAATACTAACTTGAATCACAGAATTATACACTGATTATAATTATCATGGAGGAATTATACCCTGGAGAAGTATCCGGCCGGCTCGCGATTTATCGTGTCGTCCAAAATCGGTCAATCAGCGGCGCTCGCTGGCGGCTAGAAAACAACGTTTTTCCGAAAGTTTGGTGTTCATAGAAATGCTTTTAATGTCATCTTTTCGTTATAAATTTTAATACAGATGTTTTATTAGACAATAATCTTACGCGTAGTACAAAATTTGAGGCGATAGCTTATAAATTGTTAGTTTAGTGAGGTTTTGAAAATGAGAGAAAAACGTATTTTTTCGTTTACCTACGAATTTTGTGTGTGTCTATATTTCTCTGCCACTGTCTGTTTGCCTCTTGTCTGTCTCTCTGTCTGTCTGTTTTTCTCTTATCTCTGTCTGTCAGTCTCTCGCTTCTTCTTTTCTGTCTCCATCTTTCTGTATGAATGCCTGTCTGTCTGTCTCTCTCTCTGATGATCCTCATGCGGAGAAAAGGTAAAATGTGTCATAAAGAGCTTAATTTGAAAAAGGGGTAAACTATATTCAATAGTATTCAATAATAAGAGGGTTAATCCAGTCATCAACCAAACCAGGTGCATTGATGTTGGTTTTTTTGTTGTTGTTTTTTTTCAATTCAATTCTATTATCTTTTTTGTGATTTGTATAATATATAGAAATCATGCGGTTACAGAAGTCAAAAACACATGTTCAAGTTACACGCACGGGTAGCATTGATCTTTTTTATTAAAGAGGAAACCCCCTGGTGTCCAGTTCCCTAACATGCACTTCATAGATAATCGGCATGTTCAAGAAGCATGGACTTCATGCTGGGAGGTTTTATGACGCTTATACATGGCCTGCTAATTGTGTACGGTTACGTAATGTGTCACATTCCTTTGTGATGTGTAATATGGTAGACATGTAGTTTACAGATGAATAGCCCTACTAGTTCATTATTTAACCACATTTACTTGATGATTTTATTCTTAAATAAACGTCTATTATCTTAATTTAATTGATTGATGTGTATTAAGTAAAGTAGCAAGTTTTTTCACACTTTTGTTTTTATCGCTCGAAATTGTCGGCTGCATTTTTTAATTTTTTTTAGATTTGTACATTTTGTAAGTAAATAAAGCTAAAGACGAGTGTCAAACATTCTGGATCCAGATCAGACGCCGTGTTACGCGGCATCTGATCTTGATCCAAGTTGTTTGCAAAAAAAAAGTAAAGGCGCGATCAGCAGGCAAACAGTTAAGCAGTCACTAAAATAGATTGCTTAAGGCATTGACTGCTTTATAATTTACTCCGTTATATAAGACATGAGTAAAGCAGAAAGAAACGGAGATCTCGTGTTATCGTGTTTGCAATTAATTTCTGAAGATAATGCAAGCTGTAACCTCTTTCATAGAAATGGGACGGATAATATGTATATTTTAGTCTGGATGTAAAACTAACCCTAAATTCCTTTTTTTTTGAAGTAATATGTTAATGATTCTAATTTTCCTTTCAATAATAATAATGATCACATACGACATAATAATACAGTTACAACTTTGGCCGTTTGATTATGGCCGTTTGACGCGCACTCCTTTCAAATGTCTCTTTACATACAAAATGGATTTTTTTTTTGCCTCCAAGGAAATATTTCCTCCATATAGAACATTGTAACAATGCATGAACACATTTTTAGAAGTTTAGAAGTTTGCTTAAGTTTTTATACGGAAGGAATTCTTTTCTTACGCGAGTTGGTCTAGTCATTTCATTAACCAGCAACCTTTGTAGGTCATCATTACTTTTTTCGCTTCAAGAAAACCCCTGGTATTTTACAACCGAAAGATAAGTGTCACGGCTTTATATCAAGACCTTTTTTAATATATATATATATATATCGGACGAAAATTATGGATTAAATTCAAGTTTTTGAAACGGGACGTTGTATTTATTTCGCGATTGCCTGCTCTCGTTTATCGACTATTTCATTTGGCAATCGCTCTTTAACTCGCCATAAAAATTGTTGATTTCAAATATAAACACTGGCATTTTCTACAACTGAAAGAAAAATATCTTAGCTGTCCTTTAAGAGCATTGTTATGGAAATCGGCCTAAAATTGAGGATTTTATGAAAGGTTTTGTAACAGGGCGTGATATATTTTTGAGGATTTATAGTCAAACGCCCCCAAGTCAAAACGCCCCCATTTTGGTCAAAACGCCCCCATAGCCTGGTCAAAACGCCCCCATTTTTTTTTCAAAACGCCCCCATTTTTATTTATATTATTAACCTATACACATCGTTTTTTTTTAGACCGTATATGGCCGTATATGTGTGTTCATGCAAATGAATAATTTAAAAGAAGAAGAAGAAGTAGAAGAAAATATTTTAACGTACAAGGCAAAATTGAACCTAAAACATATGTGAGTTATAAATAATATAACAAAGAAATTTTCCCCCCAACATTTTTCCATTTTTACTATTTCCGTCTTTTGGATCTTTTCAAACATCATCATAATTATATAACATTGCTTGATAATCATGTTGATCACTTATATTGTGTATGTGTGAACTGTATCAACCTCTTGTTTCGTACTTTGTATGATTTAAATCACACCTTTAATGCATTAAACCAATTAATGTAATCGTTAGTCAATCAGAACAGAACAGAATCACAGGCGGCACATATAAGTTAATGCGTTAACAGGCGTTTCAAAGGTGAAAGGAAACAATCTTAAAGCTAAATACACTTACCTGTATCGCAGGTCCTGTGCTGCCACAGATCACATGTATCACACTGAATTGATTGTTCGTCCAATTTCCACGTGTATCTGGCATTTAATGCACGGATGATAGTCCTCCATTTTTATTGTCACAAAACACAAATTTAATATTTAATGCTAGTCCATAACTCACATTATGGTGTTTTTGCTCAATTATACAAACTTCGCTTACAAATGATCAGGCTCTTCACTGTTTGTATAATCAAGACAATTGTACTCTTGAAATGTTTATGTTTTGATCATGGCGAGCATACTCTGATCTGGGTCTTTATTCCAGAGACAGTGTATACACTGTCTCTGTTTATTAAGATAGATAGATAGATTAGATATATTTATTTCGGTAAAAAGTGTGCATAACATGGCAAAGCATAATTAAAGCAAAACATATAAGGGCCATGTAATGCGCACTAGAAACCAAGGATAACACAAAAAAGGAAAAATATTTTCCTTATTTCCATTGTGGTCCTTAAATTTCCATTGTGGTCCTTCTTTGAATAGGACAAAACTCTTGATAAATACACTCGTCGCTATTGCTCAATTGTCGTTAGTATTAACTATGTTTAGCCTCTGATCAGGGTTTTCACTGTTTGCATAGGACACGTGTACGCTTGATAGGTAATTGTAGTGTTCATGACGAGTATACTCGTCGCTGGGGCTCATTATAAGGTTTCGTTTCTTTGTAATATGTTATACTCTCACTCAAATGGACCCTTTCGCACACACCAAACACATAATTTAACAACAAAACATGCATTTACATCTACGTTTATTGCAGTAAATACACCTCAATCAATTTTAATACAATAAATTTCTAATCCATTTTTCGGCCACCGTCTATGGCCGACAAACGGAATCACCTGAAAGAGAAGTGAAAAAAACGCAAGTATTAAAAATTATATAAAATCGAACAAAAATCGAACAAAAATTCATACAATTCATACTGATACATTTATATATATATATTTACATAATGTTTTATACAAATATATATATAAAAACATTACATATTATATATATGAAGAAAAAAATGGGGGCGTTTTGACCAGGCTATGGGGGCGTTTTGACCAATTATGGGGGCGTTTTGACCAATTTGGGGGCGTTTTGACTTGGGGGCGTTTTGACCTGCAACCATTTTTTGAGCGAGCGCTTGCTCCCTTTTATCGGCAAATTCATTTGGTAACCGCTCTTTAACTCGCCATAAAAATGATCAATGTAAAAATTAGATTATGTTATTTTCACAAGTGAAAGATAAATATCTTAGCCTTCTTTTAAGATCATTATAATGAAAATCGGGTAAAAATTAAGGATTTTATGTAACTTAAACTAACAGTAGGTAACCATTCAACACGATAAAAAACGCGATAGCCCGCTATCGGCGTACCGGTGCAGTTGAATTATCGATCGATTAAGCGTTATTGCGCATACAGGTATTGGACGACACCATTTTCGGGAAAATGCAGATTTGTGTATATGATTCTTCTCCAGGGTATAATTCCTCCATGTAATTATGAGGCAGGTATTGCAACCGGACCCGAGAAGATCGACAGAGCTGGTGATAGAGGCCCCCCAAGGCCTTCTACCAGAAGAAGTTCTAAGGTATTTTAAGGTATAATCTCGCAAAATTCAACCGCCGCGAGAGCTCTGATGCTCGCCTATTCAACTTCGCTTAGTTGCTATTCCGTTTTGTATAATTCCGTGCTTGAATGTTTGATATTAAAATTATTAATGAAATAAAATATCATAGTTTTGTCTGTACTGCAGTGGTTGATATAGATCTAACAAAAGTGTACATGCAATAGATTGGGATCGAATAAAGATAACTTGCCTGTATAACTTGCCTGTATCCTTGGTGGTCTTTATGAGCTTCTGCTCGTGTTGACCCCACTCAATATATGGAACTTATCTCCGGTGTGGTTCTGTTTAATGAAATTATCTTCATTCAATAATGTTAATTCACTGCGAATTTATTGTCCTTGTGTTTCCACGCATCGTTAATACGATTTTTAAAAATATTTACATTATCTGCTGTGACAACTGAGTCTGGAAGGCTGTTCCATTGATTTACTGCCCTGTTTGAGAAACGTTGGGAACCATACTTAGTGAGGATTGTGTGTTTAACTAGTTTCATGCTATGACCTCTGGTGACATGTCTCCTGTCCAGTTCTAAATTATTCATACACACCTCCTCGTAGTTATGTAGGATTTTAAACAATTGCAGCATATCTGCTCTGTCTCTCCTGTATGTAAGGGTTGGCAATCCAAGTTGTCTCAGTCTTTCCTCATAGCTGAAGTCTTTTAGTCCTGTGACAGGTCGAGTTGCCCTCCTCTGAACATTTTCAATTGCCAGAATATCCTTCTTGAGATGAGGTTTCCAAACCACTGTGGCGTATTCTAGATGTGGCCTTACAAGGCTTATAAATAGTGGGAGAAATATTTCCTTATCCAAGCATGTAAAGGTTCTTTTAATCATACCAAGCATTTGGTTTGCTTTTTTAACTTTCTGTTGTAAATGGACATCAAATTTTAAATCACTGTCAAATGTTACCCCTATGTCCTTTTCGTTGTTTACAACTTCTATAGATATATTACTAGGAACACTCTTCATATGGTAAGACTCTTTGATGTTAGTTTTACCGTAATGGATACATTTACACTTAGATGCATTAAATTTTATTTGCCATTGGTCTGACCAGTTTTGAAGTAAGTCTAAGTCACTCTGTAAATCCTCTGCATCTGCAATTTCCGATATCTGCTTGAAAATCTTTGTATCGTCTGCAAAAAGCTTCACGATGTTATTTAGGCCTTCGGGTAAGTCATTTATATAAAGTAAGAAAAGTGTCGGTCCGAGGACGCTACCTTGTGGTATGCCGCTCTTCACGTTCATCCAATCTGAACTTGAGTTTCCAAGACGAACTTGTTGTTTACGGTTGTTGAGAAAATAATGTATCCAAGTATGAATGTCTCCCCTAATTCCATATGCATAAAGCTTATTCAAAAGGCGCTGGTGGGGTACAGTGTCAAATGCTTTAGCAAAATCAAGATATATACAGTCAATGTTTCCCCCCCCCCTATCTAGAATATCAGCCCATTCTTCGAGAACTTCAAGAAGCTGGGTAACACAAGATCTTTTTGATCTGAAACCATGTTGATGAACACTAAATAAATTATTCCTGTCCATGTGTTTAACAATACTATCTCTAATAAATGACTCAAGCTGCTTACAGAGGACAACTGTTAGACTCACCGGTCTATAATTAGAACTTAAGCACTTATCTCCCTTTTTAAAAATTGGTGTTACTTGTGCAAGCTTCCAGATGTCCGGCAAGACTCCACATTCAAGTGATTTATTAAAAATTAAACTTATAGGGTATGCAAGCTCGTTGTGACATTCTTTTAAGGGTCTAATGCACTAAGTTTCTTGCTGACATTGTCGACTGTAACTGTTAGTTTCTGTAGGGGGCTTTCAAATGGCCGGTCGTCGAAAACTGGTATTCTATTTAAATCTTCATCCACAAATACACTTGCGAAAAACTTATTCAAAATGTCACACTTTTCTGCCTCATCACTGGTCAATTCGCCTTTATCGTCAAACAATGTACCAACGTTACTGCATGTTTTAGACTGGGACCTCACATAGCTCCAGAATGACTTACTGTCTGTTTTTATATTGCTTGCAAGTTGCTTTTCAAAATATAGTTTTGAAAGCCTACATTCTTTTGTTGCTTTGTTCCTACATTCTGCATATTTCTGATAATTTGTTGTGCTTCTACACATTTGGTATTTTTTCCATACTTTTCTTTTCTTATTAACCGCATTCAATGCAAATCTATTCAGCCATGGTTTTTTCTTACACTTCCCTGATGTTTCTCTTTTTGGAATAAATTGTTCGATGCTTTGTGTTACCCTCTCCGTAAGGAAATCCCAAGAATCCTGTACAGTTAGCTCTTCCATATTGTGCCAGTCTACAGAATTAAAAAAGTCTCTCATTGCCGGGTAATCCCCCTTATGGAACACAGGTCTGGGAATGCTGCGCACTGTTTTGTCCGTATAGCAGACTATATTAAACTTCAGGCATGAATGATCACTAGCACCCAACGGCGATAGATACTCAAGATCAGAAATCATATTATCTTCGTTAGAAAAAACTAAATCTAATCGTGAGGGTGTTTGTCCCATTCTAAACCTGGTATGTTGCTCAACATGTTGGAAAAGGAAAAGATCCTTTATACATTCTGTAAATAGTGATGAGCTGTGTTCAACAGAGTCAGTAGATTGCATAGAATCCCAGTCAATAGCACCATAATTAAAATCACCGACAATAACAAGATGAGAGTCATTTTCTTCCACTGCTTTTCTTAAAATATTATGAAGTTTCAAGTTATTATCTAAACTTGAAGAAGGGCTACGGTAAATGTTACCAATTAAAAGTGTGTCTGCTCCCTTAAGCTTTACACGAACCCATGCTGACTCTTCAAAGTCAACGTTTATCAAAGTTTCAACATTAAATGCTTCTAGTGTAGATTTAATGTAAAGTGCTACCCCCCTGCCACATAATGTAGATGGCAGAAATAAGTCATAACCGTCAATATTATAGTCTGAAATATTAAGTTTTTTCTTTTTTCTATGCTTTTTTGGCAACACTTCATTGAAAATAAGGATATCTAGGTTTTCTTCATGTAATAAGCAATAAATTTCCTGCATCTTGTTTAGAAGCCCACTGTCTAAGTTGCTATACAAAACTTTAAAAAATCATCATTTTTACAGTTAAAATCATTCTTGTCTTTAAAATTATTTTTGGGAGGGGATCCTGTCGTCTATTCCATCGACGATCTCTCCGCCCCTAATCCGAACATTTTCCCCTCTCGCTACTCTGGTGTCCCTTTCATCTCTAAGCTTTTTGTTAACACTTCTCTCTTCCTGAGTTAGGTCTTTGGACACAATAACCTTTTTCATGGATAAATTTTCTAGACTGGTGACTTGTTTGGCATTGACCAAAAATTTTCTCCTTTGCTCCTTGGAGTCACATACTATTTTCACGGGGGGTACTTTTGTGGATTGGTCAAGGTCCCTTTTAGGTATTTTTCCTAGTCTAAAGCAAGTTACAAGTAGGAGGTCCTCTCCTGGAAATAGCTTCTTGTATATTTCCTTAATAAAGCATGTGTCATCCTTCTTCCTGTCTATGGGGTCTTTGCTGTGCGAAAGTGGCACATGATACAGAATCAGGTTAGAAGCTCTGTTCTTTCTGTCCTCCATTTCTTTCAGTCTGGAATCCACAAGTTTATTGACACTTTCACTTAAGTTGTCCTGGACTGAGCGGTTTATTTCTTCTTTCGCATTTTCAACTTCTAACCTCACAGTTTCTTGTACTCTGCTTTCAAGACAGTCGATTTTTTTCTCTACTGATGCAAGCCTGTCTTCATTGGACTCTTTCAGTGCTACTATGCTTGAGTTTATCTTGTTTAGATCACTAGAGTTTATCCTGCATATTCTGCAATACCATGCCATCCCCATTGAATCTTCCCCTTTGTCATTTTGTGCCAGTAAAGCAGAGTATAGTGCTGGTGAAACATCCGAACACTTCAGGCATACCCAAAACTTGCATGTGTCACATTTCATTGCCTCGGATAAGCAAACTTAATACATGGTGTGGATCATACATACCAGGAAAGTAGATTATATCTATATACGTTCCTGTACATACTGAGACTATATGTAAGGTACAAGGTCTGGTGTATATTAAATTTTATTTTTGTAAAAATTATTTATTTTCATAGGTAACACAATGGATAAACAACAAAACATTTATTTAGTAAAACCAAATAGTTTTCTGAGTTATGTATGATGTTGTTTGCAGTTGTTCGTGTATCTTGAAAGCTGAAAAAAGCTTATAAAGGACAGACAATGTTACTATGTAGATCTACTTCTCTATACTTCTACTTCTTTACGAAACACTGTGTACATTTTTAATTTTTGCAAATTCCACCCATGAAATATGTACATATTTTGGAAATGGCCTATATACCTTATACGTACCAGAATTTTCCACTTTAAATTATTTTTATGCTTATAGTGAAACTCCAAACATTTTTCGGTTCGGCAAATTTAGGTCCGGGTAGTGGCTTTTATACCCCTTCACATAAGATATCTATGGTCACACCGGCTTTTTTTCTACATCCGGGAAAGAATTGAGTGCATTGTGGGTTCTCAGCAAGGTGCCCGTCCCCGCCTCGAGGTGAAACAAGAAGTCAAATTATTATAAAATTTGTTTACAATTGATTACAGTACGGTTTTATCATGTTGATAGTTTAAACATGTGTTGTGAACATTCATTTATAGTTAGATGACGAAATAGGCATTGTCCACCGCTTACCAGGACAAGAGTCTCGCAGACACGGGGTTCATCTTCCAAGGTAGGCATAAAGGTAGTCCAAACATTTAGACGTATCTACATGCCCATATTTAACAGTCAACTTTCATTAATCTGATATTTTCATTTTACATTTATCATGCATGTAACGTCTAAACGGGGTCCCATCAGTTGTATGTAGCAAATATTTGTTCACACCAATATTTGTTTTGCGCTATGTAACCATGCTGTAACAATAAATAATACAATTATATACAATATTCTTCCGTTACCTTTCTTAATTTTGTTCATTTCAACTCTGTATCCAACAATATGCATACGCATGCCTATCGTTTGAACTTTCGGCCATCATTGTTGTTGATTGTTGTTGTTGTTTATATACATGTACATGGTTATATCCATAATACGGATTAATAGGAAAAAAAGATATAAATTTAGACGAAATTTTTACGGTTTTTTTTCTTTTATATAAATGTACCTTGATTAAGATTCTTCTTCTTCCAAACAATGAGCTGGGATCTAATAAGCCCATTATTCTTTAAATTTCTAAAAAGAACATTTTTGATAATGTAACCCGCTCAAGAACACTCTTTTTGAAAATCTGACATGACATAAAAAAAATTGTCCCCGGCCTCCACCTATTGCAACCTTGTGGCTTTCGCGGCTGGTATTTTCGCTACCAAGTTTTATTTTTCACAACTCTTAAATATGTAGGCACCAAGCTCCCACGTAATGGATTTTTATTTACCGTGATCTGGATCCGAAATAACGTAAAGAAATGGAAGAGTTTTTATTGACTTATCTGAATAAATACTAACGGATAGATATAAAAACAAATTTTGACAAAATATTTGCAATATTCGCCACACGTCCACCTACATTTTAAGATGCTATTAATCTGGAACCAAACCAATCGAATCATCATATTTAAAAGTGATTTTGTTTTATTAATCTGGATCAAAACTAACGGACAGATTGACGAAATATTTGCACAGTCTCCACTCGTTCACATTAGATATTTTTATTCCTTAATCTTGATCCATACCAATGGAATCACCATATATATACAGATAGATACATCTGTATCTGGAATCACCACATAAGTGATTTAAGTTAATAATCTGGATCCAACATGAATTTGACGAAATATTTGTCAGACGCCACGCGTCAACATGAGAGATTTATATATTTATTAATTTGGTTCCAAACCCATGGAATCTCCATAAAAGAGAATATTATTTTTTTACTATTTTTACAATGCGGAACATGATTTACTGATTGGATTTTTGCGGAAGCTGACCTGTATAACACAAAGAAACGTAATGGCATGAAATTGAAATTAAAGAAGCGTCTTTAAAAATTTCATTTTCCACTGCAACTTTTAACTTTTTAATTTAATCATTTTAAATGCTCGTATATTACACTAAATTTAAAGTACGAAGGATAATGACAAAAATGAGGGTAGCGACAATTTATGGGTAGCGAAACGTCCAGTAACCGTTCTCTTTATATGTTTTTTTTTACTTTGCATGTTCAGCATTATTTCGTCTAAAAAGAGCCCCATACAACAGCCGCCATGGGTTTTGTGAAAACTTTTGGCGTTATCGAAATTCCGAAGGGCATGGCTCTGAATTGAAAACCCTGACGAGCAGAAGCCTTACTCCTTCTGGAGTTCCTGTTCGAGGTGCAAGAGACGGAAGAAAGGACGCGTCCCTAGGGCTGAGTCTTAGGGGTGCGTCCTTGGGGCGAGTAGACTCTGAAAACTGTCTATATACCGCCTCGTTTTCTGTTCCAATTCCCGTTGGATTTGACAGAAAACTCTGGCTTTGACTACTTAGAAGGATTTCACTTCTTCTTAGAAAACGAAATGATTCATATTAATTATCACGGTATACATTGTCGCTGTTCGAAAGCGGCACTTGAAAAGCAGGGGCAGAAGGACGCTAAAAGCAGGAGCCTTGCCACCTGAATTCCTGGCAATCATCAGAGATCTTATAGTTGGTCGTACTTGTCAGAGAAAAAAACATCTGACACTCGACTACCAAAGAGCGTGGTAGTCGCTATTTAAAGGAGCCGTCAATAGACGGTTCTTTGCCGGTGTTAAGTTGAACGCAGTATAGAATGACCCACCCCTGCAAAAGGACCCGGGTCTTTATACTACGTAGAGAAATGACTCCAAACCGTGAGGGGGTAATTATACTACGAGTCTATGGGTCCTTTTTCTACGGCCTGTGGTCATTTCTGTACGTAGTAAAATGACTCGGGTCACTGTTCTAATCTACGTTCCTGGTTCTACGTAGTGACATGACCCATGGGTCATTTTAGTAGGGATGGGTCATTCTACTGCGTTACACCGGCACAAGCAGAAAGCATTTCAGTCCTCCTGCAGTAGCATTTCAGCTTAAAAAGGTGAAACTAGCATTGCCTTTTTTTCGAATCACCTTTTCCCACAGTCAGCGTAAGAACTTCGGTTCTCTGCTGACACCCAAGTATCCGCACTCCAGTCACGTGAAACTTCACAGGGACTGTCGCGTGTACACTTGCAACATGAAAGGCAAGTTGGGTCCAGAACGGTCCAGACAATTGCTAGGCTGTGCTACGTCTCCAGGAGAAGTAAACTCCTCTATGAGCGAGGCTCACTCCCCGGCGAAACTCGGCGATGCCGAGAGGAAAAGCATGGTGAGAACAACGGGGGGGGGGGGGGGTTGGGGATAGAGACTCGCCACCTGGCACAGTGGCGATGGGAACCTCTAAAGAGTCTGGGAGAGGCTAGTGCTTAAATTGTCTGTCGAGCCTAAAAGATAAGCATATTTTTTGTTGTTTCAGGGCTATAATTCGAGCGCGATTTCAGGGATCTTACCTTTAACTCTTCGCTGCCAGGCCATATAAAATACTATCAATATGTTTCTTTGGATCCGGGTCTCGTAACGCGCGTCTGATCAGGATCTAAACTGTTTGTCACCCATATCAATGATTCGTAAGTAAAAAAAAACACGCATACAATTCCAAATTTTAAGAATTTTAACACCAGAAATCCGAAAAAAAATAAGTCCGTAGGTCCGGAGAAACTAAGAAAACTCTGAAATTCTGCTGATACCCGTCAGTTTCTACATTTTTTGATTTCAATAACCTTTTCTAGAAGATTTACTTTCAATGTGGACATAAATGTTATAAGTGGCTTACATTAATACGCGCCACGAGTCCACGACATATTTGGGAAACAAATTACGTTGATGAGAATTGCGTAATTACGCTATAATATACGCAGCTATATAGAATGCAAATATCTCGTCTACATTTTCGATCCGTAAAATCATAGCAGCCGCGCGTGCCGGTGTTACCGGCAACGGGTATGAATTTGCATAAATTCATTCGGCAAACTTCGGCTCTATCAGAAGCCATAATGGAGTAACTTTGAAAAAGTTCGACCTGCAAGGAATTAAGTTTGGATTTCTTGTGGAAAGAGGTAATTGTTTTCCGTTTTACACATATGTATCGGTAGAAAAATATTTAGTTAATCGAAGAAGTGTTCTCTTTTCGCCATAGCACGTGGTTTGTATTTATAGGACCTCGTCAAACGCACGACAAAGATCCTTGTCGCGATTTGCTAAAGACAACTAAGGGGAAGCCGATAAGACCTGACGTACCAGAAAATGTAAAAATGTGAAATAGCTACGTCAGGTCTTATATATAGGACTAGCATAAAGGCGGAAGTGAAAATAAACTACAGACGACATCTTCGTAGTTGGCTGTTTTTTTTTTTAGCTCACCTGAGCCGAAGGCTAGGCTCAGGTGAGCTGTTGTGATCGCCCGCTGTCCGTTCGTTCAAATTTACTTCAAGCGACATGAAACCGTGAGTCTGAGGGGAAAACTAAAATGCTCACCGTGTTCCTTGGATGCTTCTCTACAGAAATTGTTAAAATGAAACTTTCAAGTGGACTACTTATTGTAATTTATTTAAAAAGTGAAAAACTTTAAACAATCTTCTTGTAAAAAACTGCTAGGCCCACAGCTTTGATATTTGTTTTTTAGTAGGTAGTGACTAGGGGTACGTGACCGTACCTCTAATATTTGAAAGGTAGTGACTAGGGGTACGTGACCGTACCTCTAATATTTGAAATAAGCGGTACGGTCACGTACCCCTAGCGAGTCCTGTGAGGGTTGACTAGGGGTACGTGAGTCATTTAAACTATGAAGCAACACATTATTCTGCCTGCAGATACGTTTTAAGTATGGTAATATTAATAATCTCTCATTTTTATCTTATTTTGGGGATATTTAATGGCGACAAAGAAAGAAACTTCGACAAATATTTTCCACCCAAACTTGTTTTCACGGCAGCGATGAGAATAGAAGTATTCCGCATATAGGGTATATTGTGTTAACAGATACGCCCGATATCTGAAATCCGTGACCAAATTTATTTTTTCTGATAAAGATTCAAATGTAACTTTAAATATATAATAGGCTTGTTCGAAATTACTACCGTTGTAGCTATCTAACTTAATTAGCGTTGAATATATAGTGGTAGATCTAAGAATATAGAAACTAGCGAAACTTCGGCTCTCATCAGTAGAGGTGGGTACCGCGGAAAATAAAAAACCACGGTGTACCACGGTTTTTAGATAAATACCACGGTATGTACCACGGTTAACCACCATTTAAACCTACTATCAAATAGAACGGGTGGGATATGGCCGTAGCTCCTTATTCACGTTCAAGCAATAAAAATATCAACGATTAACTGCCCACAAACTGTTTCTGAAATACAACTGTAAAAATCATCAAACCCAACTATTTACATTGAACACCAATCACCGTGAATGGATTTGTCATTCTATCTATTTCTACCTATAGATAACGCCGGACTTCACTTTCATTTATTATCGGCAGTGGGGTTTCTTTCTTCATCACATGCACGAACACAAATGACAACGTAATAAGAACTCATGCAAAATAAACAAAAGAATGGTTGTCAATTTCATTTAACCTTGTTTTATGGCAAAACTCGACGTCAATCTATCACAAGTCTGCTTTGGCTGTCATTCAATTGTTTGTTATTTTCCGAACAATGAATGTATCAACTGTACGACAAATACGATTGGTCAAATGTCCGGCTGTTTACTGTAGGTATTGCAACATAACCAATCAGCAAGCGTTTCTCATAGGCAACGTCATTCGGTGTGAATCGGATGTTATCGTTGTAAAAGTAAGTAATCTCTTTTATTGTACAACCAAAGCTTCGAAGCTCGGTCAAAAACAACCACTTCAGATACGATTTAAAATGATCATTTCAGTTGACAGTCGGTTTATAATGATAAAAATAGCCTGTATTAAATAATTGCAGCCTAATTAGGAATTAAATTTTACGAGAATAGGATTTTTTGTTGACAATATCACATTGAGAATGGGTCTATTGGCATGACCCGGGATAACGTCAGAATAAGATCTGAATCGGGACGAAAGTTTCCTCCGAGTCTAACAAGGATAAACACTTCCAAAATTTAATGTATTTATCAAGCTAAGGCTTTAGTTTCATCTTAAATCATACTATTTTTATTATTTGTCCGTGGTTTATTCAATAAAAAACATCTATCAGAGTTCCCATTCACGTACAGATGTACGTGATTCACGTATAATTTCAAAAAATCACGCATAAAATCAATGCCCTGAACGTGCATGCACGTACAGATTTATGTTGCAGATAATGCCGAAATCGGATGTAAGAAGACCAGTTTTATTAACAAACAACAAAATACAAGTTAAACGTCAAAGTCCGACGCGTCAGTTTGGATTTGTTTTCATTTTCCTTATAGTGTCTGTCAGGCGCTTGACAATTCTTATTATTCTTAAAAACGTAAAGCGCCTGGTTCACCCGCATCGCGAATATGACGATTACGCGGTTTAAAATAGATTGTGGGATTTCCCGTCTCTGCAGGGATCATTCTGGGCCGCGATTTCCGCGATATTTCGCACGAAAATGACAGATATCGCATCAAAATTTGTATAACGCGAATATTTCTCGCACTCGTTTCTCAGATACTTGCGAGCGAAACGTAATTCTTCTCGATTTATTTCCGATATTTACAAACATTTCTGATCAATTTCGTCGAACGCCTTATCGTAATCGCAGCATCCCGCGCACCAATAAGTATTACAGCAAACCAATAAACGGACAGAACCGAGAGTTCCGAAATTTGTATATAAAATCAGAACACATCCGGTTCAGAATAAAACCTGTACCAGACCGCACGTAGACTAATTGGTTAGCGGTTAGAATCTGGATGGGTGACCGGCAGGGATTACCGTCGGCCCGGTACACGTTATGTCCTCTGTCATTGGATCGTACTTTCTTTCTGAAAACAGGAATGTAATTTCCCTTCACTTGATTGAATAACTGCACAATGCACCAAAATACCGTTCATTTTATTCCTTAGTTATCGGCGTAACCGCGCCGATAATTTTTGTCACTAGTTTTCGCGAACTGACCCTTTACAGACGAAAATGAATCTGCCGATAACATATACGCTAATGGCGCGTGCGGTAACGTTTAAAACTATCAATTTATGGTATGGATTAAATCTTTTCACTAGATTTCGATAGGGAGAAGAAGAATAACAGTTCCATGTCATATAAATTTTATTTACACAAAATTCTCAAGCAGTAGATATAGCAGTAGTGCTTGTTGGTACAGACTACCAATTAAAATTTCTCTCATCATCTAAAAAAATCTCTCACTTTTTTTTGACAAATGAGAGAATTTCTCTCACTTGCATTCTGGGCCAGAATAATCCCTGTCTCTGTGCCTAATAAAATCGCTATTTTTTCTATCAATTTTTGTTTTTATATGAATTCAATACGTATTTAGAGAATTACGTGTTTGAAACATGCTGACAAATTATTAAAACAAAAAGTCCGGTCATAGGTCTATTTCTGGTCACTTTTGATTTCAAAATAGCGACGCCATTTTTTATGCGAAATCCAAACGACACACTGGACGGGTTATCAGATGTATTTTATCCCGTCTATTAACAATGTTGCGGAAATGCCTGATTTAGCGAGACACAGTCTTAGCATAGGCCCTACGCATTCGTGTAGTCTGCAAATATGTCGGCTAAGTCTCAATTGACGGCCTGGTTAAGAAATAATGTGAGAGATACGAACAGTACACATCCAAACAAATGATATAAAAATTTAGCGGTGGAACCACAAATTTCCAAAGATCATCCCTGGTGCGTATACGGATTGCTACTTTGTTATGGGACCACTCGTCGTAGATACGTCATAAGCCTTTCGGCCCCGGCCTCATCGTACTTTGTCCCTGGCGTCCTCGCATCAGAAGAAACAGAAAAACGTTTCTTATGCACCCTCTGAAATTAGTCTGCACCCCCAAAAATTAGCCCTAGTACGTGCATGCACCCTCAAAATGAAAAGCCTGTGGGAACCCTGTCTATAAAATTACAAGTAAAAAACCGGTCTTCTCGGAAAAAACCATGGTTCGTACCACGGCTGTTTCGTACCGTGGTTTACCGGTGCACCGGTTAAACCGCACACCTCTACTCATCAGGTATCGATACATGCAAGTTTGCTGGTTATATAATGACAGACCTGTAACAAAATCAACTCGAAAACCAGGGTTCGACATTGGCCTACGTCCGATAGACATTCACTAGTAACGGCGATGTTCGGTCTAGTGATCCCTTGCAGTTACTAACCCGAATGGTCTAGTTCAAATCTGAGGATGATTTTTTTAAATTCACGCATTTAGAAAATGACATCATTATGTTCAAGCTAAAAATCCTACCCAGTTCGCTCAGACCTCAGTAGGTTGCTCAGACCTCAAAACTGTTTCCGCATCTAAATAAAGCATGCAGTCGGGAAATCCTTGTTCTAAAATTAGCAGTAGTAACTATCCCGCAGTAATTAGGGCGATGAGTAAAATCCTGTTCAGTTACGAAAAATATCGGTGTGATTAATTGATCATCTCGCGCTATACTTAAAACACCTGATTGTGTTGATAACAGTTACGTTTTGAATGTTTTTAGAATTGATCATTTTTAATTAGAAAGGTACAATATCCGAAAAGGTAACTGCAGTCTCAGTTTTTGGGATTGAAAATGACAATTTATTCTGCGAACCGATATTTCTTGGTAGTTACCGGATATTACACTTTCCCACACTTTTCACTACCATGATTGTCGTAAGTATCTTCAATGCAATTATTTTACCTAAAACACAATTTTGTATCAATTTTTACGTGCGAAACCGAAATCAATCCCAATTCTGATATATTATTTGTTTTGTTAACGAAAATATCCATTTTTCTGCCAAGTATAAGTACGAGATTCAGCGAACGCTTTTTTGTTTGTGTACATCGTAACGTCAAATCATGTCAGATTTATTCAGCTTCGGTTTTAATGGTAAGAAAAAGGAAGTGAAAGGGGCGAGTACAGCTACGGCGGAGTCAAAGACACGCTATGAAAAGCAAAAAAGACAGAAAGTTTTGCGAAATTATTGAAGTTTACCAAAGATTCAGTTGTTTCTGTTTGGTCTACCAACTTTTTGGTCTGGTCTAGTAATGTTTGCAGGCTACAAGACCGAATGTCTAGTGAAAAAAAAAGTTAATGTCGAACCCTGAAAACACGTTTGACAATGGCTGAAAATAAGCATCAAAAAGTTTTATGTCGTTTTCATGGTACATAGCAACGAATGTACATGTAGGGGTGATCTGTTATTTGTCAACAATAAACGTCCTATGCCACTGGAACTTTCACCAAATATTATAAATCATCTTTAAATGAAATATTATCAGTTTTATATAATTTACATAGAATGCAAAATTAAAAGAAACTTTACCTGTTTAATTTTGACCAATGAGATCGCTCCGTTCATTCAATTCATTCCGGTATTCAAAATGGCATTCACAATGAAATGAGTCTTTCACTTGTCAATTGCATGCCAAATTACATGTATATTTCATATAGCTGATAGTGAAGAGGGTCATGTTCCGACACAAACGCGTTTGCTCTAATGAAATTAGGTGAAAGTTCCAGCCGTAAAGGCCGTTAAATGTGCAAACCGACTAGATTACCCCTTATTTTGGGCAATAAATTCTGAACCAAGAGAACGACATAAAACTTTTTGATGCAAATTTTCGTTATAATTCACATACTGTGGCGTTATTTGACGGAATTTGATGAAATAAAAAGTAGATATTGATAAATTAATCATTTCCCGAGGGTACCACAAGAGAATATCGTCGATCGAGTCTATTTTAGCATCAGCTTAAGTCGATAGTAAAGACTAGGTGTTGAATTGCGCTGTTTACCTTGTATCTATAATAGAAGTATAGTAAAAAAAAAAATTTTTTTTTTTTAAGGGGGGGGGGGGATGTTAATAGATAATAAAGTATGTGTCAAGTACCTGTGGTTTTACTGGAGGTTTAAGCAGGGTTTCAGGCACCCTTATACTAAATCACCTATATTTGCAAACAGTTTGGATCCAGGTCAGATGCTACATTATGCTGCATCTAATCTGGCTCCAAACTATTTGCCATTTACTTACATAGTTTTTTTAATTTAGAAAATGTAAGGTATGATTTGCTTTGCAAAATTCACGTACAATATGTATAGCAGACATCAATTCAGCATTATAAGAGTTAAGTTTCCAGCTAGTGGCAGAATTGCATAACTGACCTCAGGTCAGCTGTTGTACACCAACAGAACTGTCTGCTGGACATGTTGTCTGCTAAAGTTTAGAAATGGTTCAGTCTGCTTCATACTTAGAGAAACAGGATCTGGAGGTGATCCATTGACAGTTATGTAATTATGTCTTATGCCATATTTATACATATGTTTAATATTGGTTTTATCAGAGTTATTTGTATGTCTTGTCATTTTTTCTTGTCCAGGAGATAATCTAATTAAAAACCCATTCCCCATAAATACTGATGTTTGTTAACCCAATCACCCTATAAAATATGCATTTTTAGGTCTTTAATTTATTCCTCCACTAAAGAAAATAATTCCGCTTGATACAGTCATGAAAATGTAAGATAAGAAATAAGTTTCTATATTATAGTAGATGGTAGCTTAAAGCAGTTTGAAAGTAAAGTGGGTGTGCCTTAACCCTTCCCCACATAGAAGCGCCTTTTAGCACATTTAATTTATTCATCCAATGAAGAAAATAGTTCCCATCTTACAGTCATGAAAATGAACCCTAAGAAATATTTTCTTAATTCTAGAAGATAAAAGCTTAAAACAGGCTGAATTTAAAGCAGAATTTACCTTAAGGCACATTCTGCTTTACTTTCAACCTGCTTTAAGTTGTCATATACCTTCAATACTAGAAACAGACCATGGGGTAAAGGGTTAAGGCGCATTCTGCTTTACTTTCAACCTGCTTTAGGTGGCCACTTATTTTCAAAACTAGAAACAGGCTTTGGGGTAATGGATAAAATGAAATTGCATACAAATGTATTTGGAAAGAGCCTAATGAGAGGAAGTGCCATTGGCAAAGGCCATAACTCTGACATCATTGTGAGCTATTGGGATGGCCCTGTGTCCGTTGTCGTGCGTTGTCCGTCGTGCGTTGTCGTTAACAATTGATTCAAATGACATCTCCTATACCGCTTGACAGATTTCAACCAAACTTTACAGGAATGTTCTTGGGTCAAGCTGTTTCAAATTTGTTCAAAGAATTAAAACAATGTAGAACTCTGGTTGCCAAGGCAACCAAAGTGAAAAAATAAGGGAATCTTAAAAAATCTTCTTGTCTGAAACTACAAGAGCCAGAGCTTAGATATATGGCACATATCATCATCTACAGGTCTTCTTTCAAGTTTGTTCAAATTATGCCTCTGGGGTCAAAATTGGCCCCACCCCTGGGGTCACAGTTTTACATAGAGTTATATAGTGAAATTTTCAAACGTCTTCTTCTCTGAAACTAATTTGGCCAGTGCTTTGATATTTGGCATGGTGACACTTCTAGATGTACTTTACCTATTTTGTTCAAATGGTTCTGGTCGGTTGCATACCTAGGTCATCGGAGCTAGAAATAGATTTTTCAATGAAAACTTAAAAAATCTTCTTGTCTGAAACTACAAGGGCCATACCTTAGATATATGGCACATAGGGTCCTTTATCAAGTTTGTTTAAATTATGTCCCTGGGGTCAAAATTGGCCGCACCCCGGGGGGTAAAAGTTTTACATTGAGTTATATGGTGAAATTTTCAAACATCTTCTCCTCTGAAACCAATATGGACAGAGCTTTGATATTCGGCATGGTGACACTGATAGATGTCCTTTACCTATTTTGTTCAAATGGTTCCAGTCTGTTGCATATGTAGGTCACAGGAGCTAAAAATAGATTTTTTCATTGGAAACTTATAAAAAAAATTTTTTCTAAAATCCTAGTACACTGATCTTAGATATTTGGCATAAAG
This sequence comes from Gari tellinella, assembly GCA_922989275.2. Classification (NCBI taxonomy): domain Eukaryota; kingdom Metazoa; phylum Mollusca; class Bivalvia; order Cardiida; family Psammobiidae; genus Gari; species Gari tellinella. Next base: position 5,614,464 of record OV277870.1, on the reverse strand, counting down.
CATCATCTACAGGTCCTCTATCAAGATAGTTCAATTTTAATAATGCTCCTCGGGTAAAAAAAATGACCCTGTCCTGTATATAAATCATGATCTCAATTTTTCAGCTATTCTCAGGTGAGCGAAATATGCCCCATGGGGCTCTTGTTTAGCTCACCAGAGCACAAAGTGCTCACGGTGAACTTCAACTTCAATGATATTACTCCACAAAATCTTCTTAGACATGGCGTGGAGGTGCAGGGGTGACTGTGCAGTGAGTGGGCGTGACTGTACAATAAGTCACAGGCACTCGATGACAGGATCGATATAAATTCCCGTGTCCCTTCTCATATATAAATAATACAAGGTTCCCCCTTCGCCATTTTGTTAAAGAACAGAAGTGCTGATATTGTATCCTTGACCCGGTTAGCGCGCGGTTTTGTACGGAAATCTCAGGAACCAAACAGAGAATGAACGGAGAGTAACAATACGCTGGTTCCCGAAAGGTCCGTACAAAACCGCGAGCTAGCCGGGTCAGGTAAACTAGAGCAATGTCGGGTAATTTCGACACCTTAAGCTTTAACATTTTGTAAAAAAATAAATGTCGAAGTTAGCCGTGCTGGTGTTTCCAAATGACGTGTAAGGATGAGTTCCAAACATTTCCGAGTGATCTGAACGTATAAAACTCTGACCATTACCTGGTAATGGGTAGTGATTGTACAGTACTGCTGGGCGGGTAATTTCGACACAGTTCGGCCAATTTCGACACTTTGATAAGTTGCTTGTCGAGACAGGATTTATGCTACAAATTTTGCGATACAGAGATATATAATAAACATGTATGCACATGTAGTGCATTTTAGCTATACATGTACATTATACAGATGCATACAAGTATTATGGAAAATGGATGAAATCAGCCAATGTTTGCAAATAGAATATTAAAAAAACAGATCAAGATTTTTTTTCTTTAAATCACTCATTATTAATATTTAAAGTTACACATCTAAATTTTACTCCAGCACCTGATGATTTCCCAATACAGCTGTTGATTGAGGCTGGCATTAACTAGTATTCCATTCTTTTGCAACAGGGGTGTAAAAGCTCCAAAGCGATAAATACTAAAACATATCAATTCTCTTACTTAATTCTTTAAAAAAATAAAAAGCAAGAAACTAGGTTATGGAGTGTCTTTATCTTTATGCAAATAGTATAGACCCAGATCAGAGTTCCCTGGGTAAGTCCTTTCCCTGTTTGTCTGATTTAAAATTATTTTGAGATTTTTTTAATATCGCACACAGTTAAACATGCACACAAAAAATACTATAAAGTAAAATAATTATTGGCATTGGATTGTTGCTGTATCCAGGCACGGAGAAGACACAGATCTGTAATTTCTACACGATCCAGGCAGGTGGGTGTCTAAAGGATTTTCCTATTAAAATTCAGTCTTCCCTAAGCAACCACCTGTCATAAAACAGAATACAAACTTGGGGAAGGGTTAATTAGACTGCATCACCGGAAAAATTAAACAGGCTCTACTTAGATAGGTGTTGTCACGCTGATGTTCTGTTTCAAATAGATCACTCAATATGAACTTACCAAAATAAAAACAACAGCACAGAACCGATACTTTTAGAAATAGAAATATCCCATTCTTCGATTCTGGCTTCTGATGGCAGAAACGGGCGTTATCAAACCAACCAAACCTCTCTCGGTCGTAACTTATTTCCAGAAACTCCCGCGAAATATACACCTGTAAGATGTAATTTGTTAATTTCACGTCAATCATCAATACTGTCTTTCTAAATGGGTGTATATAACGTCTACATTCATTGGATGTTTAAAGAAAAGATGCGGGGAATTACCTTTCTTACAGCCAATAAAACGAGTAAAGACAACTTGTGTAAAAGTTCGAAGCACGGTGCGCGTTTGAATTTTCCATTTCCGAAATATGGAAGACTGTTCGTTTCTGGTACGTGAATATTAATAAAGATTTGTATGGAAAGTATTTCCTTCTAAGAAAATTAATGTCGCTTTTAGATCTATATTCACCTAAAATGTTCGTTCGTCGAGCATTCTCTATTGGCCCTGTATCGAGCATATTTTTCCAAGACCCGACTCGCGTTTGCGTTTTAATTTGTGATTTTTTTTCAGTCTTCATAATGGATAATAATCATATGAATGTTTAAATTTAGGGAAAAGGGTGTCGTATATTCTGGTATTCAACGATGCCATCATATTAATTTCACACGCGTTTCAATTTAATCCGGCTTCAGTCGTACACTCCCGCTATGCGGGGTACCACACCAGATACATATGTGTATCGGTCGATTACACACTATTATTGTTGATTGTCTATGACACGCGTGTGTCGCATTGCACTGATTGGCAATAATGGGATTAGCGACAGTAAGTGGTATCACTCCAGGCAGCGGGGCGGTATTTATCAAATGGATAGGGGCACAGAATTAGGGCGGTTCCTTACACCGGAATAAGGGCAGAAGGGCGGATCAAAAGGGCAGAAGGGCGGGCCACCCAGCGATTCCGCATTAGCTAAAACACTATATTTGTTTCGAGGCAAATTCTTATCACTAAAGCGTATGGCATTTGCTCACATGTGAGTCAATGGGTCTTTTACTCGAGTCGAAGATAAGTTGAAATCAAAAGACAATTCATCAGAATAAATCGTATTAGGAAAGTTGGAATAGTTTTTTGTAGCAGCAGTAATATTATTATTGTAACAATAGTTATAGAAGGAGTAGTACTGTAGTAGGTAGATCTAGTACAGTAACAGGAGTAGCTTTTAGTAAATATAAGTAGTAGAAGTAAGTAGTAGTAGTGGTAACAATTAGAACAGAACAGTAGCAGTATTACGGGTATTTATAGCAGTAGTGTTAACAGTAGCAGTATTTGTATTAGTACTGGTGTTACAATAGCAGTATAGTATAGACGTAGTCATGGTAGAAGTTGTAATGCAGGTAGGATCGAACAGTAGTAGAAGAAATACAATAAGAAATGTACGAAGTAGAAATGATTTCGATTAAAAACTAACCATATTGTCTTATTCTATGTGTTTTTTTATTCTCTACAATCCGCAGGCACGGTTGTCATATTCAAATAAAAAATACAGTAAAACATTTCTTTTACAACCACTATAAAGAAGGCGAATTCTGTTGTATAAAACACTGCTTAAAGCAAAGAGTTTTCTGTTTTACTGTCACCATTGCTTTAAGCAGCCACCAGCTCTAAACACGAGCCTGTAATAATTAACACAATTTAGTAGTTGTAAAAGAGATGCTTAAATGTATTGGCAACAACTAACTATCTTTTACAAACAATATTCACACACAAATGGGTAGTTTTTCGACTGCTCCGTGGGGATCTCCGGCAGAATTGCGTCATCTGTGCAAGTAATATGCCACTTTCTAGGACACTTTGTGCACCTTACCCATTCACCTGTTTCACCATCTTCTGTTCTACACCCTGGGCATTGCACACATTCATCAACATCGTCATCACTTTCCTCAAACCTAACATCTAGTTCTGAGTCTGATGATGACGATCGACGATTTTTCTTTTTCTTTGAATGTTCCTTACTAATCTTCAATTCTTCCCTTTTTCTTTTTAGCTCACCTGAGCTAGCTCAGGGTGAGCTATTGCAATCCTTGAATGTCCGGCGTCCGTCGTGCGTCGTCCGGCGTCAACAATTTTAGTGTTTACACTCTAGAGACCACAATATTTATCCAATCTTTCTCAAACTTGCTCAGATGGTATATTGCCATAAGACTTCAGATGAGTTCGATTATGGTTAAAATCTGACAAATAGGTCATGAGTTATCTACCTTTGAATTGCTGAAAATGCCATATTTAACATTGTTTACATCCTAGAGGCCACCATATTTATCCAATCTTTCTAAAACTTGCACAGATTGTATACGACCATAAGAGTTCGGATGAGTTTGATTTTGGTTAAAATCGGACAAACAGATCAAGAGTTATCTACCTTTGAACTGCTGAAAATGCCATATTTATCTGAGTTTACATTCTAGAGATTACAATTTTTATCGAATCTATCTAAAACTTGCTGAGATTGTATATGACTATAAGAATTCAAATGAGTTTGATTATGGTTGAAATCAAAAGAATAGGTCGAGAGGCATCTACCTTTGAATTGCTGAAAATGCCATATTTAAGGGTGTTTACACTCTAGAGGCCACAAATTTTATCCAATCTTTCTCAAACTTACCGTATTTCTTCCAAGTCTTGGGCCAGCAAAAAATAATTATTTTTTTCAGTGGCCCAAGAATTAGATACCAAAAATAAAGTTGAAAATGTTTGGTCCAACATCTAGATCAATGTTAAAACGTACCACTACTAGTAAAACTTATGCCAATATGGCGGAACGTCAAAAAGAAACGTCGGCATTTCTAAATGTTTTCCTATATCCTTTTTATACATGACACTTTTCATACTGAGTTACTCAGACACGATGTTAAAACATCACAGCAGATTTGAGGAGCTCCGCCCATTTTGATTCAATGACCTTGCTCTGTGTGTGTTCACTTATATATATTTATCTAGATATATATCTGACACTGGACACAATCTGCAGCTGCAGTTTGACACTGAAATCGACATAAAGTTGTAGACTGTCACCAAAATCTAAACCCTTTGAACTTTACTCGTCACTAGGGTTGAAGACGGTCACCAAATTTTTGCCTTTGATGTTAGCGACAAGCCGCGACTTCTTCAGAATATCGGCCACAAGGGCATGAAACACAAAAATAAGGGAACAGCAGCCTAATATAATAATAGACTATATCATAGTAACAGGATACATTTTAAATTTGTCCGTGGCCCCCTGTGGTGAAATTATCAGAACACACAGTGGCACTTGTGTAGCCACACGGATTTTACTAGAAATCATGACACATGTGTATTAAAGGTTTGTGCTTCTCACTGGAAAATAGAGTTTGACATGGACAATGTTTGATTACGTAATTGCTTATCTCCCAGCACTGGATGAATCTAGCCAAAGGCAATTTAAGTTGATATTCCGATACGCTAATAAAGCTGAACTGTACATTGACAGTCTTGCAAATAACACGCAAGGCTGAGCACATTGTTTGGACTAGCTTGATTGGAGGTAAGAGATCGCTTGGATGAAAAGGCACTCCTTAACACGTACCAGATTAATGTCGCATGGTGTCCGAACGCAAATACGTTTTGGGATAACAAACAACCAACTTGTTGGTTTATTCATTCCAAACAGTTTTAATGACACAATAGGCAGTATTCTTATCCAATTAACCGTTCTGGTTATGGAAATATGCACTCAAAATGAGTCATTGAATAAGATTAATAGAAGCATATGCTACAGTCGCCGATTCTGCGACATCTGTAGAAAAGGTAAACAAACAAAAATCAAATGCCGATTTTAGGTGGCCCAAAGTTAGAGGCATGAAAAAAATTATTTTCAGAAATAATTAGGGGTGGCCCAAGATTTGGAGTGGCCCAAGACTTGGAAGAAATACGGTACTCAGATTGTATATTACTATAAAACTTCGGATAAGTTCAATTATGGTTGTAATCGGATCAATAGGTCAAGTGTTATCTACCTTTGAATTGCTGAAAATGATATATTTAACAGTGTTTACGCTCCAAGATGTCACAATATTTATCCTAGCTCTCTCAAACTTGCCCAGATTGTATATTACCATAAGAGTTAAAAAAAAAAGGGTGATTATGGTTGAAATCTGACAAATAGATCAAGAGTTATCTACCTTTGAATTGCTGAAAATGCCATATTTTACAGCGTGTACACTCTTGCAACTACAGTTTTCCATGGATTTTGATTATACTTGTACACAAAGTATATAGCCATACGTCAACAAAGGAGTTCAATTGTTGTTGAAATCTAATCATTGTGACAATAGTTACCTGCCCTTAATATACTTTGATATGCTAGAAAAAGGCTTCATATCAGTAATGTTTAGGCTCTAGTTATCTGCCTTTGATGTACTGTACTATACTAGAGTAGGTCGACAAACTTGAATGAGTTTAGAATAAAACGGGTGAAATTCAAAGGTAAAGCTATCAGGCTTCATTACAAATGGTGAGCGATATCAGGGCCTTCAGGCCCTCTTGTCATCTCTTCTCGGGCCTGTCGTTTTTGTTCCTTTTCTTCCTCTTTTTGCTTTTTTAGCTCACCTGTGCTAGCTCAGGGTGAGCTTTTGCAATCTTTGAATGTCAGTCGTCCGTCGTACGGCATCAACAATTTTAGTGTTTACACTCTAGAGGCCACAATATTTATCCAATCTTTCTCAAACTTGCTCAGATGGTATATTGCCATTAGAGTTCGGATGAGTTTGATTATGGTTAAAATCGGACAAATAGGTCATGAGTTATCTACCTTTGAACTGCTGAAAATGCCATATTTAACAATGTTTACTCTAGAGGCCACAGTATTTATCCAATATTTCTAAAACTTGCCCAGATGGTATATTACCATAAGAGTTTGAGAGAGTTCGATTTTGGTTGAAATCGGACAAATAGATCAAAAGTTATCTACCTTTGAATTGCTGAAAATGTCATATTTAACGTTGTTTACACTCTAGAGGCCACAGTATTTATCCAATCTTTCTAAAACTTGCACAGATTGTATATGACCAGAAGAGTTCGGATGAGTTAGATTTTGGTTGAAATCGGACAAATAGATCGAGAGTTATTTACCTTTGAACTGCTGAAAATGCCATATTTAACAATGTTTACACTCTAGAGGCCACAGTATTTATCCAATCTATCTCAAACCTACTCAGATTGTAAATGACTATAAGAGTTCAGATGAGTTCAGATGAGTTTGATTATTGTTGAAATCAGACTTATAGGTTGAGAGTTATCTACCTTTGAATTGCTGAAAATGCCATATTTAACGATGTTTACACTCTAGAGGTCACAAATTTTATCCAATCTTTCTCAAACTTACTCAGATTGTATATTACCATAAGACTCCGTATGAGTTCAATTATGGTTGTAATTGGAACAAAAGGTCAAAAGTTATCTACCTTTGAATTGCTGAAAATGATATATTTAACAGTGTTTACGCTCTAGAGGTGGCAATATTTATCCAAGCTCTCTCAAACTTGCCCAGATTGTATATGACCATAAGAGTTCGAAAAAGGGTGATTATGGTTTGAATCGGACAAATAAATCAAGAGATATCTACCTTTGAATTGCTGAAAATGCCATATTTTACAGTTTTAACACTCTTGCAATTACAGTTTTCAATGGATTTTGATTATACTTGTACACAAAGGATGTAGCTATATGTTCTGGAAGAAGTGCAATTATTGTTGAAATGTAATCATTGTGGCAATAGTTACCTGCCCTTGATATACTTTGAAATGCTAGAAAAAGGCTTCATTTCAGTATTGTTTAGGCTCTAGTTATCTGCCTTAGATGTACTCTACTATACTACAGTAGGTGGACAAACTTGAATGGATTTAGAATAAAACGGGTGAAATTCAAAGGTAAAGCTATCAGGCTTCATTACAAATGGTGAGGAATATCAGGGCCTTCAGGCCCTCTTGTTTTCAACTCCCTTTCTTCTTTTTAGCTCACCTGAGCACAAAGTGCTCAAGGTGAGCTTTTGTGGTCGGTCTTCGTCCGTCGTGCATCAACAATTTCTTCAAACATCTTCTTCTTCAAAACCGCTTGCCTGATTGCAACCAAACTTCACAGGAATGTTCCTTGGGTCAAGCTCTTTCAAAGTTGTTCAAAGAATTTGAAACAATGCAGAACTCTGGTTGCCATTGCAACCAAAGTGAAAAAATAAGGAAATCTTAAAAAATCTTCTTGTCAAAAACCACAAGGGCTAGAGCTTAGATATTTGGCACATAGTATCATCTATAGGTCCTCTATCAAGATTGTTCAAAGTTTGACCCTGGGGTCAAAATTGGCCCCGCCCCGGGGGTCACCGTTTTACATAGAGTTATATAGTGAAATGTTCAAACATCTTCTTCTTCAAAACCACATGCCTGATTGCAACCAAACTTCATAGGAATGTTCCTTGGGTCAAGCTCTTTCAAAGATGTTCAAAGAATTTGAAACAATGCAGAACTCTGGTTGCCATGGCAACCAAAGTGAAAAAATAAGGAAATCTTAAAAAATCTTCTTGTCAAAAACCACAAGGGCTAGAGCTTAGATATTTGGCACATGGCATCATCTATAGGTCCTCTATCAAGATTGTTCAAAGTTTGACCCTGGGGTCAAAATTGGCCCCGCCCCGGTTGTCACCGTTTTACAAAGAGTTATATAGTGAAATGTTCAAACATCTTCTTCTTCAAAACCACATGTCTGATTGCAACCAAACTTCACAGGAATGTTCCTTATGTCAAGCTCTTTCAAATTTGTTCAAAGAATTTGAAACAATGCAGAACTCTGGTTGCCATGGCAACCAAAGTGAAAAAATAAGGAAATCTTAAAAAATCTTCTTGTCAAAAACCACAAGGGCTAGAGCTTAGATATTTGGCACATAGTATCATCTATAGGTCTTCTATCAAGATTGTTCAAAGTTTGACCCTGGGGTCAAAATTGGCCCCGCCCCGGGGGTCACCGTTTTACATAGAGTTATATAGTGAAATGTTCAAACATCTTCTTCTTCAAAACCACATGTCTGATTGCAACCAAACTTAACAGGAATGTTCCTTGGGTCAAGCTCTTTCAAAGATGTTCAAAGAATTTGAAACAATGCAGAAGTCTGGTTGCTATGGCAACCAAAGTGAAAAAATAAGGAAATCTTAAAAAATCTTCTTGTCAAAAACCACAAGGACCAGAGCTTAGATATTTGGCACATGGCATCATCTATAGGTCCTCTATCAAGATTGTTCAAAGTTTGACCCTGGGGTCAAAATTCGCCCCGCCCCGGGGGTCACTGTTTTACATAAAGTTATATAGTGAAATGTTCAAACATCTTCTTCTTCAAAACCACATGCCTGATTGCAACCAAACTTCACTAAGCATTGTCTACAGGTCCTCTATCAAATTTGTTCAAATTTTGCCACTGGGGTCAAAGTTGGCCCCGGCCCGGGTGTCGCCATTTTACATGGAGTTATATAGTGAAATTTTCAAACACATTTTTCTTTGAAATCAATATGGCTAGAGCTAAGATATTTTGCATGATGTAATGTCTAGAGGTCTTTCACATATGTTGATGAATTGGTTCCGGTCTGTTGCATATCTGGGTCACCAGAGCTAAACATAGATTTTCAATGAAAACTTTAAAAATCTTCTTGTCTGAAATCATAGTACACTGAGCTTAGATATTTGGCACATAGCATCGTCTACAGGTCCTGTATCAAGAGCATTCATATTATGTCCCTGGGGTCAAAAGTGACCCCGCCCGTGGGTCAAAGTTTCACAAATCTTCTTTTCTGAAATCACTGACCCATCACCATGTACAGGTGAGCGATTAAGGGCCAATCTGGCCCTCTTGTCTTCTTTTTTATTCTCTTCTTCTTGAGCCTTTTCTATCTGTCTCTCCTTCATCATGCGCAATGCCTCTGCACCTGATAAGGCTTTTGGTAATTTGTTTCTTAGTCTCTTTATGGTACTTTTTAGCTCACCTGAGCTAGCTCATGGTGAGCTTTTGCAATCCTTGATTGTCCGGCGTCTGTCGTGCGTCGTCCGGCGTCAACAATTTTAGTGTTTACACTCTAGAGGCCACAAATTTTATCCGATCTTTCTTAAACTTGCTCAGATGGTATATTGCTATAAGATCTCGGATGACTTTGATTATGGTTGAAATCGGACAAATAGGTCATGAGTTATCTACCTTTGAACTGCTGAAAATGCATATTTAACAGTGTTTACACTCTAGAGGCCACAGTATTTATCCAATCTTTCTCAAACTTGTCCAGATTGTATATGACCATAAGAGTTCGAAAGAATTCGAATTTGGTTGTCAACTTGAAATCGGATTAATAGATCAAGAGTTATCTACCTTTGAATTGCTGAAAATGCCATATTTAACAGTGTTTACACTCTAGAGGACACAGTATTTAGCCAATCTTTCTAAAAACTTGCCCAGATTGTATATGACCATAAGAGTTCAGATTAGTTCGATTCTGGTTGAAATCAGACAAAAAGATCAAGAGTTATCTACCTTTGAATTGCTGAAAATGCCATATTTAACAGTGTTTACACTCTAGAGGCCACAGTATTTAGCCAATCTTTCTAAAAACTTGCCCAGATTGTATATGACCATAAGAGTTCAGATTAGTTCGATTCTGGTTGAAATCAGACAAAAAGATCAAGAGTTATCTACCTTTGAATTGCTGAAAATGCCATATTTTACAGCGTTTACACTCTTACAACTACATTTTCAATGGATTTTGATTATACTTGTACACAAAGGATGTAGCTATACATTCTCGAAGGAGTGCAATTATTGTTGAAATGTTACCTACCCAATTTAGGCTTGTCCGGAGCATAACTTTCAAAGTATAATAACTGTTGACTTCAAACTTCATATACATATAGATATCATTGACTAGGAGTGCAGTGCGCAAGAACCATAACTCTATAATCAGTATTTTTTCGAGTTATTGCCCTTTGTTGCTATATTTTAACCTAATTTAGGCTTGTCCGGAGCATAAATCCTAAATTATAAGAGCTATTGACTTCAAACTTCATATACAGATAGATCTCATTGACTAGGAGTGCAGTGCGCAAGAACTGTTACTCTGTCAACAGTATTTTTAGCTCACCTGAGCACGGTGAGCTTTTGTGGTCAGTCAATGTCCGTCATCGTGCGTCAACAATTTCTTCAAACATCTTCTTCTCCAAAACCACTTGCCTGATTGCAACCAAACTTCACAGGAATGTTCCTTGGGTCAAGCTCTTTCAAAGAATTTGAAACCATGCAGTGAAAAAATAAGGAAATTTTAAAAAATCTTCTTGTCACAAACCACTAGAGCCAGAGCTTAGATATTTGGCACGTCATTACCTATAGGTCTTCTATCAAAGTTGTTCAAATTTTGCCCCGGGGGTCAACGTTTTACATAGAGTTATATAGTGAAATGTTCAAACATCTTTTTCTCTGAAACTCTGAAACCAATATGACCAGAGCTTTGATATTTGGCATGGTATAACTTATAGAAGTCCTTCACACATATTGTTGAATTGGTTATGGTCTGTTGCATATCTGGGTCACCGGAGCTAAAAATAGTTTTTTTCAATGAAAACTTCAAAAATCTTCTTTTCTGAAACCATAGTACACTGAGTTTAGATATTTTGTACATAGCATCGTCTACAGGCCCTCTATCAAAGTTGTTAAAATTTTGTCCCTGGGGTCAAAATTGGCCCCGGAGGTCACCGTTTTACGTAGAGTTACATAGGAAAATGTTCAAACATCTTTTACTCAGAAACGAATATGGCCAGAGCTTTGATATTTGGCATGATGTAACTTTTAGAGGTCCTTCACATATATGGATGAATTGGTTCTGGTCTGTTGCATATCTGGGTCACCGGAGCTAAAAATAGATTTTTTCAATGAAAACTTCAAAAATCTTCTTGTCTGAAACCATCATACACTGAGTTTAGATATTTTGCACATATCATCGTTTACAGGTCCTCTATCTTTGTTGTTCAAATTTTGCCCCTGGGGTCAAAATTGGCCCCGCCCTGGGGGTCACCTTTTACAAATTTTCCTTTTCTGAAATCACGTGACCCATCCTAGTGTCACCATGGTCAGGTGAGCGATCAAGGGCCATTCTGGCCCTCTTGTTTGAGTTATTGCCCTTTGTTGCTATATTTTTACCCAATTTAGGCTTGTCCGGAGCATTTGAAAGTGAAAGTAGCTTTACCATGTTGACATGCTTAATACGGACGGAAAAAATAATCGCTGGCTGAATTACAACACAGACACGAAAACAGTGTTTTGTTCAGTTCGTGAAGAATTAGACAAAACCCAACCTGATGTCAGTAACATGCAACTTCAAGGAAAGCACATCGACTGCATTTGCCTAAATTAACAGTGGTACGATTTGCTCTGACCGATTCATACATGAAACACACCATGGTTAAACAAATCAAAACATTTTATGATAATTGAAAAGCATGGAGACCGTTTAGTTAACTTCAAAACAGTATATTAAATAAGTAAATAATTATTATTACAAAGTTTGAACAATTTTTAAAAAGGCCCTCTAGTTTGGAAAAGGGCCCCCTAAACTGTTACCCATGGGCCCTCAAGGCCCCCTGTGAGCAAAAGCTGGAGAAAACACTGCCTCTTGTGACAAGACCCTACTGGGGGTATGAATCACCATTTGTGATAGGTCTAGTTTAGGCTCTAATTATCTGCATTTGATGTACTCTACTATACTAGTAATAATACTACAGTAGGTCGACAAACTTGAATGGATTTAGAATAAAACGGGTGAAATTCAAAGGTAAAGCTATCAGGCTTCATTACAAATGATGAACGATATCAGAGCCTACAGGCACTCTTATATAGTTTCCCTCTTTTTCCTTTTTGCTCAAACAGTAATAATGACAAACGGATTCTGAGTTACTTCTTCATGCAACAGTCCACTTCCATGCAATGACAAACTTCATTTTGCATTGAGTATTTCACAATGGTTCCTCAGGTGAGCGATTTAGGGCCGCATGCGGCTCTTGTTTAATTTTTCAATAGATTTTATACATTTCCTGTTTTGCGTGCACTTCCTCAGAATGATGTACAGGCTTGAATTCTTATGTGATTCACATAAGATTTTGAGTGAATGGGAATGCTGGTAATACTACATTGTAGTTGGAATTGACAGTAATTTTACATAATTGATCGACAAGCAGGGCTCCAGATAAGAAGGAGTGAACTGAACAAATTCAATCTTTTCTCATTCATTTCAGCACCAACTTCTATAGTGTTACTACTCATTAGAATTGTCTTTTAATTCTACATAATTGGTAGACAAGTAAATGAGTAAATCACATCCATAGTTGTCTTATTAATCCCCAGAACCACAAACACATGGTTTCTTTTATACACCTGTCAGTGACAGGTTATACTACCGGTATACCGACAAACAGTGTTGCTGTTTAATGAAGTACTGTACAATTAACACTACTCACTGTTTTACCCCTATCAAATTTCAGAATGGCTACAGCAGCAGTACCAAGGCTAAAAGATGAGACATACCTCAACTGGCTTCGTGATAGTCTAGGACTCCTCTTTCTAAAGGAAAGTTTGGAGGAGTTTGTGGACAAGAGGGTGCTAGATTTCCATAATAATCTACATCAAGTTGTGCCACAACCATATTCCAGGCATGGTCCAGTAAATACAGCACAATCACCATCATGTGTTCAGATATGTAAATCATGTACAAACAATGAACTACAAAGACACCATGGTACCTGGAGAGTCAGGTGTTCCTCAGGTGTCTGCTGTGAATGGCTCAAACACATCATCAGGGCTGATGTGCATCAACCATGTCCAAACATAGCACGTGCTAACCTGAAGCCTCAACTTTGGCCCTCTCATCCATGGGAAGTTGCGAAATGGTTTCTTCCAGATGGCAGCGAAAGTGTTACTGCAGCAAAGGATACAGACGTGGCCTCGATGCTAAAACTACTGAATACATGTATATTCATGTTTCAATTCTTCAAAGATCACATCCTGGTTGAAGAGGTAAGATAGAAAATACTAAGTCAAGCAACTTTATTATATACACCTACATGTATTTATATTTGTCAAGTCATTATGTTCAGCATCAAAGTTTTAAACATTGTTTGTAAGCACATGAAGTGAAGCATACTACATGTATATTGTTAGTTTGTCTGTTTATTTCTATACAACATCAATAACTTTATACATTTAAATACAGATTATATGCTTTACCATGTTTATTCCTTGAATGAAGCTCTAATGCAGAGGGCAAATTTTAGTATTGTCTGATTATGACCAGGCTCATTTATGATTATAGATGTACTTATATTGTTTGAAGATTCGCCGGTCCAGCGCTTCACGTGACATTGTTATGCGCTGCGATGTCGTAAAACCCAACTCAATCATTGTCAGGCTAGTTTCTTTTACTGACTGTGAAGAGACTCAACCATATACAAAACAGCTCAACTTTTATATTGATTTGACTTTGACGTTTGAAAAAACAGTCATCTACATATATATACATGAATAAGGTGAAATTCAACTGCAATGCGTTTTTGTTGCAGCAAAATTGCATTAATTCGAAAATAAGTTGAAAATGCAGAATACGTTTTGAAAAATTCTGGTTGCTTACTAGTGAACATTTCTTAATTGTTGACATAATAAAAGGTGATTTTACCCATTACTCCGACCATGGATACACAATTTTACACCTTTAAAGCGACTCGCAACCAGATTGTGCATTAAAAATAGTGATTTGTAAATATGTGTCAAACGCTTATATAAATGGTAAAGAATTAGTTTAAGATAAATAATTCTGTTTAAAAAAATGTACAGTCCAAACTCGTTAATCCAAACTCGCTTAAACCGAAATTCTCGTTAAACCAAATTTTTCTCCCGGTCCCGATTTTCCCCCTTCTTATTCTATATAAATCAACTCCGCTTTATCCAAATTTCGTTTATCCGAATTTTCCGTTAATCCGAAGTATTTATCTGGTCCCTTTGTAAAGACTTACCCGCAAATTGACACGCTTAATCCGAAGTGCAATTTTCACACCTCGATCGGGTGTCAGACTGGTCATAATTATGGTCGCCAAACACTCGCGAAAACTAATTACACCGCCTAAAGACTGTACACAATGTTTGCAGTATTGGCCAATTAAACACATTTGTATCCAATAGAAACCGTAGAGATCTTTAAAAACACAAGCGGAAGGTGTTGACATACGTTGCTCAAATGTTTGTAACAATAATCTTCTTTGCGATATTGAGGTCGCTACTTCACTTTGAACGTTGTATGTACATGTACGTACGTAAATCGTTTACAAATGCGAAAAAATTATTATCGCTGGTTTTCGAAGTTTCAAGCTATTGTTACGATTTAATATTTATGACATAAATGTATTAGAAATTTTTTAATGTATTTCATGATTTGTGTTATCAAAACCATTGTCGTAAAACGTGCCGGTTTGTATGCATGTGTGTAATGTCTTTATGAATACACATATGGGTACGGACGCGGCGTATGTCCGTAAGTAGCAGAGAGTAAACAAAGGTTTGTGTTTAGTTGGTTTCATTAACTGGATTATGGGATTAAACAAAGTTATCAAATTTAAAGCACATCATTATTATTGCATAAGTATTAAACGAAAAAAAAAAAAAACACTTTTTTTTACGTATATGCATTAACTGAAAAGAAATATTACGGCGAGGACATCCTATCAAAAAACGATGACCGGAGATGACAAAGTTGATACAAGATGACTGTTATCGATCCAATCGCTTAATTCGTACTCCCGTTAATCCGAATTATTTTTCTTGGTCCCATGAAGTTCGGATTAACGAGTGTGGACTGTATTTCAATAAAAAAAAATATTGGTCTCTGGTGGGATTCGAACCCGGGGCCCGGCATTGGCGGACAGAAGGCAAAATAGGGGAAACCGCTTAGACCAATGAACCACGGAACTATCCGTTTATCTCGGATCGATTTAACGTATTTCAATGTGTAGCGATCGAAAGTGCATACAACTTCACAATTCGGCTCGGGTTTATGTCTGAGCCCGTGTAGAGAAGCAACAACAACAACTATACCGTCTACTAGTCGGTATAGAAAAACGATGGAAAATATCTAAAAATCTAAGATTCGGTGACGATTCTTGAGACTTTTTTTGGACTGATCATATTTTTTTAATGTCAGAAGCCAAATAATGCCACAAATTTGCTTTTATTTGAGTATTTTATTTTATTTTGACAAGTACACCATCCGTTGCGAGTCCCTTTAATTAGTTTCAATTTCATGAATATGTATTATGAAATTGAATGTGTGTGACAGTGTGTCATGAGAAATATTTTCTATATTCTAGCAGGTGGTCAGTTAAAGCAGGCTGAAAATAATGCAGAATGTACTTTGAATGTACATTCTGCTTTACTTTCAGTCAACCTGCTTTAAGCGACAACCGATCTTCAATACTAGAAACAGGCTGTGGTGTAAGAGGTTAATTTAGAGATGAAATGCAGATGCCAGTGGAATCATCCGATGTTTAGTCGCTAGCATCGTCTGAAGAAAGTGGGGTGTTAACCAGCTGTGGCATCATGGCTTTCATCATTTATTAGTTGTTCTTTTATTAACCATCTAGCTAACAGACTAGAACCTGTTTTTAGCTCACCTGAGCTAGCTCAGGGTGAGCTTTTGCAATCCTTGATTATGTCCGTCGTCAATCGTGCGGCGTCAACAATTTCAGTGTTAACACTCTAGAGACCACAATATTAATCCAATCTTTCTCAAACTTTCTCAGATGGTATATTGCCATAAGAGTTTGGATGAATTTCGATTATGGTTACAATCGGACAAATAGGTCATGAGTTATCTACCTTTGAATTACTGAAAATGCAATATTTTACAGTGTTTACACTCTAGAGGCCACAATATTTATCCAATCTTTCTAAAACTTGCCCAGATTATATATGACCTTAAGAGTTCGGAGGAGTTCGATTTAAGTTGAAATCTGACCAAAAGATAAAGAGTTATCTACCTTTGAATTGCTGAAAATCCCATATTTAACAGTGTTTACATTCTAGAGTTCACAATTTTTATCCAACCTATCTTAAACTTGCTCAGATTGTATATGACTATAAGAGTTCAAGATGAGTTTGATTATGGTTGAAATCAGACTAATAGGTGGAGAGTTATCTACCTTTGAATTGCTGAAAATGCCATATTTAAGGGTGTTTACACTCTAGAGGCCACAAATTTTATCCAATCTTTCTCAAACTTACTCAGATTGTATATTACCATAAGATATTACCATAAGACTTCGGATGAGTTCAATTATGGTTGTAATCGGATCAATAGGTCGAGAGTTATCTACCTTTGAATTGCTGAAAATGATATACTTAACAGTGTTTACGCTCTAGAGACCACAATATTTATCCAAGCTCTCTCAAACTTGCTCAGATTGTATATGACTATCAGAGTGCGAAAAAGGGTGATTATGGTTGAAATTGGACAAATAGATCAATAGTTATCTACCTTTGAATTGCTGAAAATGCCATATTTTACAGCGTTTACACTCTTACAACTACAGTTTTCAATGGATTTTGATTATACTTGTACACAAAGTATTATAGCTATACGTTCTCGAAGGAGTACAACTATTGTTGAAATCTAATCATTGTGGCAATAGTTACCTGCCCTTGATATACTTTGAAATGCTAGAAAAAGGCTTCATTTCAGTATTGTTTAGTCTCTAGTTATCTGCCTTTGATATACTCTCTTATATTAGAGTAGGTTGACAAATTTGAATTGATTTAGAATAAAACGGGTGAAATTCAAAAGTAAAGCTATCAGGCTTCATTACAAATGGTGAGCGATATCAGGGCCTTCAGGCCCTCTTGTTGATAATAGTCTTTACTGTTACAATAAGGAGTAAAAGATGCGTTTTTTGTTGTCAATTGTAGACTGGGTACTGCAATTATGGCCACTTTTCACACCTCCATGTGTCTCAAAGAGTATGGGATGTTGCATCACAGTTTGATGACCTTGACCATTGACATTTATTTTGCGTATGAGTTAGTAATGGGCTAAATAAAGACCTTGCCTATGGCCATCCAGCCCTCTTTTTAGCTCACCTGAGCCAAAGGCTCAAGGTGAGCTATTGGGATGGCCCTGTGTCCTCCGTCGTCGTTAACAATTGCTTCAAATGACATCTCCTCCTATACCGCTTGACAGAATTCAACCAAACTTCACAGAAATGTTCCTTGGGTCAAGCTCTTTCAAATTTGTTCAAAGAATTAAAAAGAATGCAGAACTCTGGTGGTCATGGCAACCAAAGTGAAAAAATTAAGAAATCTTAAAAAATCTTCATGTCAAAACCTGCAAGGGCCAGAGTTTAGATATTGGGCACATAGAATCGACTACAGGTCCTCTATTAAGTTTGTTCAAATTATGCCCCTAGGGTCAAAATTGGCCCTGCCCCGGGGGTCACAATTTTACATAGAGTTATATAGAGAAAATTTCAAACGTCCTCTTCTCTGACTCTAATATGGCCAGAGCTTTTATATTCTGTATGGTGACACTTTTAAATATACTTTACATATTTTGTTCAAATTGTTCGGGTCGGTTGCATATCTAGGTCAGTCCTGGACATTAATCAATATCTCCATTTTCCTGCTATTCTCAGGTGAGCGAATATGCCCCATGGGGCTCTTGTTATGTAATTATTGGTGCTGATATTTGACTTAATTCCAAAAGCAAAAAAGTATACTTTTTTCTCCAAAATTTGTTAACAATTCCTCAAATGCTGCAAAAATGCCTTATTTTTGCCTAATATTTGTAGAATTTGGTGTGTAAACTCTCACAATTCTAAAGACACCGCCAGTATTTCCTAAAACTATGAAAATAGGACTGTCAAGGCTACTGCTTGGCTTCCATGTTGTACAAACCCATTTCTAATTTCTTAACAGGTGTTGGGTATACGCCATAGACTGATGCATTCCAACACCCTGTCAGTGAGTGATGACCAGCTAAAGTGTGATACAGACAAGATGATCCAACTATTGACAAGCCTGGATGACCTTTCATCCCAAGAAACAGATGCAGTTCTAAGAACAATTCGCAACATAAGCGAGGTAATGTTTACAATCAATGCTATTTTAAAATTGTAAATCCTATTGTTGATCTTTGAAATTCAAGTTTCTTGACTCTCTAACGGTAATAGATATTGTATAATCCAAGTAATTTACGTATTGGCAAAGTGACCAAATCTAAATTGAATATAACAAGATCATGAGAGTTAATGCCCTTTTTCTGATACAAATTAGTATAATAAGAATTGCCAGCTTTTTATGTCCCCGGCATCTGATGCGGAGGCATAGTTCAGTTCAACATTTATTGTACTAAGGCCACCGGCCCATACACAAGATGATATATACAAATGTACATTTAATAAACATGTGTAGTAGTGAAAGCATCCTGGTAATCTGCCTTAAGATCAATTAAATCCATACTTGAAACTGGAAAAAGATCATACCACTATACATAAATTAAAATACAGAACAGAATTAAACAGACGATTTTAGTCATTCAGGTGAAAAGCAATACAGAAGGCTCCTGAAAAAGCCTTCTGCATAACTTTTATCCTGGATTGATCAGTTATCTAGGCAGAACATACAGGTCACAACAACATAGAAAGCTGATAAAAAAGCTTTACATATAAAGTTTGTCAATACAGGTCAAAAGCAATACAGAAAGCTCCTGAAAAAGCCTTCTGCATAACTTTTATCCTGGACTGAGCAGTTATCTAGGCAGAACATACAGGTCAAAACAACATAGAAAGCTGATAAAAACGCTTTATATATAAAGTTTGTCAATACAGGTCAAAAGCCACACAGAAAGCTCCTGAAAAGCCTTCCGCATAACTTTTATCCAAGCAGACCATACAGGTCAAAAGCAACACAGAAAGCTGATGAAAAAGCTTTCTGCATAACTTTTATCCTGGTAATCTGCCTTAAGATCTATTAAAGCCATACTTTTAATTTGGAAAGTAGATCTTACCAATATACATAAGTTAACATAGAGAATGTAATTATGCAGATAAATTTTGTCAATTACATAAACATGCGATATCAATCGAATATACCCATATACGACTGTCGTTCTTTTAACGCATAATGAATAAACATTGCAAGCGTTTGAACCTCTTTCTTATA
The DNA here is from genome assembly GCA_922989275.2 of Gari tellinella. NCBI lineage: Eukaryota > Metazoa > Mollusca > Bivalvia > Cardiida > Psammobiidae > Gari > Gari tellinella. The sequence goes on along the minus strand of OV277870.1, from coordinate 5,594,615 downwards.
ACTAGACATAAGAGAGCAAAATTTCTCCATCGAAGGATTTACTGTATATGAACTATGTATGTAAAGCGTCCTTAGATGACTGTATAGCGGACATATCATAACGAAATGATACTCATCCTCTATACAGCAATCACAATAAGGACACAATCTATAATCACGATCAACAGAATAATAACGCCCAGTTTCAACTGATAAAGAATGAGATGAACCCCTGAAAGATGCAAACAGTGACCTGAACTTAGCAATATTTATACAAGTTACATAATTTTCAATATGAAATGACTTCTTAAAATGGATGTACAATGTTAATTTTCTATTTACCTCACATCTAGATCGCCAATTTTGGATAGATTGATCTTTCAGTCTCATGACATATTGGCTAAGAAACAATGTAGCATTATTAACAGATTGAGCTTCCCACACATAGCCAAATCCATTTTGATACAAGTTTTCTCTAATACTCGTAGCCCAATTTCTATAACCTAACCTATCATAATAAACCAACATATTATAACATAATTTAGTATAGCGATCGTTCGTCAAAGAAAGCAATCTTATCCAGTACTTAATACACCTTTTCGAGCTACATATATACATTGGGTATCGAGCTAGGTCGCCCATGACTGCATCATTACATGTGAGTTGCTTAACACCAAGGAATCGTTTGCAAGCTAAATATTGCACACTCTCAATACATGGATAACTATTAATACCCCAAATCTCTGAACCATATAATAAAATAGGTGCTATCTTAGTATCAAATATTTTAAAGAATACATTATATGGCAAACATTCATAATTTTTTAACGAATTTAGAACATACAGTAATACTTTTTTACCTTTCACAGACATACTCTCGGCCATTTTACATAATGAAAGTCTGTTTGTGAAACGAATACCGACATAATCAAAACCACTAACTGTTTGTAATGCATTATGGTCATAAATCCATCTTTCATTTCTTGACAAACGCCCCCCATTTTTAAAAACAAGAACTTTTGTTTTGTCAGTATTAACTGATATTCTATACTCGTCACAAAAACTATGTAACATATTTAATTGCTTCTGTAAACCAGAGACTGTATCACTGATACATGCAATGTCATCTGCAAACATCAGCAGAAATATTTCAACTAGATCTGGAAATAACTGTATGCCACGAATGTTGTTATCGCATAACATATCATAAAATTCATTAATAAATAGCGCAAACAATATAGGACTTAAACTACATCCCTGGCGTAAACCTAATGGACAATCAAACGTGTCGGAGGTACCATTCCTGGTCCTTACTAAACCTTTAACAGTTTTATAGATTGACTGTATAGACTGAAACAGTAGACCTTTAATATTATTTTTCCTCAAAACATCGTATAATATTGAACGGTTAACACTATCAAAAGCCTTTTTAAAATCTACAAAGGCAACATAAACAGGTTTACGTTTTCGTTGTAAATATTTCCTTACAACAGAATACAATATAAAAGCATTATCAGCTGTGCTGTAACCGGCACGAAAGCCTGCCTGACATTCAGCAAGTTTCTTGTAAGCTTCAACATAAAATGTAAGCCGCTGTGTAATTATAGATATATAAAGTTTACTTTGCACATCAATTAATGAAATGCCTCTATAGTTATTAGTATCGTGAATATTTCCCTTTTTAAATAGAGGAACGACCACGCAGCATGCCCATTTGTCTGGAAATACCCCACTGCAGAAAATTCTGTTAAACAATAAATGTATATATGGTAATAAAACATGTATACCATAAACAATATGCTGCGGTATTAGAATACCACCACTTGCTTTACTAATGTTTATTTTCTTTACACTTTCCATAATTTCCTCAAGTGAAATCAAATCATTAAATAAAATATTTCCAATCTCATCGATATCCCTATCCGGAACGGGAACAGTTAAATCAGCATCTTCTTCTTGTTGCATACCATTGTGACTGAAAAGAGTACTAAAATGCTCATACCATTTTTCAATGCTAATACTGTTCTCACATGTACTTGTGTTTGTAAGATTTTTCAACTGCTTCCAGAACAATTTGGAATTATTTACATTATCATTCAATTTATCTAAAACCTGTTTGTCATATATTGCATGCTTGTTTTTACACATATCCCTATATATATTTCGTTTCTCTACATAATTGTTCAAATTATCTATATTTCGGTAGGACCGATACTTACGCAGTGCTTTTCTTGCTTCTACATGTGCTGATTTACAATCTGCATCATACCAAGTATTAAAGTTTTTTCTCCTAGTTTTTCTTGTGTGTTTGGCATACATAAAATTTTCACTTGTTTTAATAATTGCTTTTTCAAGCGCATCAACAATAATATTTATATCCTCATGATTTAATAACATTTGTTCAATGTTAACAAAATCTCCATTAGACACACCACTCGCAAGTGTAGAAATGTAGTCACTTTTTGTGTCATCGTTCAGTTTAAAACCGTTACGCTCGTTTACCTGGAAGTCTGTGGCAATGGGTGTTTTTACTTGGAATAATAGTGTAATGGGCATATGAGAGCTTTCAACTCGGTTGAGAACTTCAAAGTCATATGCAACGTCCAGTAAGGGCTGAGAAGCAACAAAATAATCTATGGTGCTCTGACCAGTTTGACTAATATACGTAAAATGGTTGTCTTTACTGCCAATATTTGCTTTTGATACTCGTCCATTTGCAATACTACATGAAAATGCTTTACAAAAATTTAACAACTGTCTACCAAAACTATTTACAACTGTATCACAAGTAATTCTTTGTGTATTATTCACGTTACCTAATATATCAATAACGTCGTGCAATTCAGGTACATCTTCACAAACAATAAAGTCTTCCAAATTACCTGTTCTCGCATTTAGGTCTCCACAAAGTAAAAGTTCATAATCAAGTAAATTGTTATGTATAAGCAAATTTTCTAACTGTTCAAAACCTGATTCAGTTGTAGTGTCATAAAAAGGCGAATTAACTGGTGGGATGTACATTGAAATGAGTAAAATATCATTACTAGCATGAAACACTGATTTATCTATTAATAAACATACCCCAAATTCAAACTCAGGACAGATACGCTTTACCAATTTCCCTATACATGTTTTGATATATACAACTACCCCACCCATATGCCTCCCACCACGTTTCGACTTTATATATAGTGACTGTACTGTCTGTGCATCTATAGGTCCTTCGGTAACAGATTAAGTAGATTTTACCGTTTACTTAAGCTTCAACACTGCTTACTCAAATGCTTGAATACTTATAAATACATTTGTTGCCTTGGACCATTCCCAATCCATCATTATCATCCAACCGTGATTTTGATCCTGACCTTGACCTAATGTGGACTTAAAATATTTTAAATTGGCTAAATCTTGGTTAACTAGGTTTTGCCGTTTCGTCTAGCAAAAACACGATTGATAACAAAGCTTTAATACTTATACAATTGTTGCCTTTGACAACTACAAATCCACCCAAATCACCTAACTTTGATTTTGACCTTGACCTAATTTAATTCGGCTTTTTAGATTTTTCCGTTTCGTTTAGTATCAACACTTGTGACACTATTGACTACAAAGCTTTGATACTTATACAGTTGCTGCCTTGGACCATTACCAATTCACCCTTATGATATTTCCCAACCTCAATTTGACCTTGATCTAATTTGGACTAATAATATCCAGAATATATTGTCAAGGATGCCACAAGGGGAATATTTGTTTATTGAACGCAGTTTTGATACTTCAACTAATACCATTTAATATCTTATCAACTTGATGCACGTGTTAAATAGTGTTGCTGTCAACCAAACAATTCATACTTTGTACATGTTAAATATCTAAGGCCATTTACTAAATTAGAGGTGAAAAGCATGTAATCGTGCCATTTAATTGAAGCAAGGTGTCTCCTTTTTATTGGCCTATCCACAATCAAGAGGCCTTAATTAAGCAAGGGGTCATGGCGGTTTATATTTTTGCTGAAAATAATAGAAAGGGTAATTTAAAGGCTGTCCAAACAACTCCTAAATTATAGCCCTTTATGTGTCAGTCTAATTCTAAATGTAGACATAGCCCAAACACTGATGGACCAGTTGGATAAAACTGAAGCAAGGGGCCTTTTTATGCTCCCCTTTAGGGGGGGAGCATATAGTCGCCGCTTTGCCCGTCTGTCACGCTTTTTTGTCCGGAGCATATCTCTTGAACGGTACACCATAGGTTGATGAAACTTGATACAGTGATAGAGAATGACAGGAGGAGGTGCAGTACACAAGAACTGTAACTCTCTCATCTCCCAATTTTGAATTATCTCCCTTTTTCTCATAAAAAAACATCAATTTTGTCCGAAGCATATCTCTGGACTGTGACACCGAAAGTTGATGAAACTTCTAACAGTGATAGAGGATGACTGAAGGAAGTGCAGTACCCAAGAACGGTAACTCTGTCATCTCCCAATATTGAATTATCTCCCTTTTTTAGCTCACCTGAGCCAAAGGCTCAAGGTGAGCTATTGGGATGGCCCTGTGTCCGTCGTCGTGCGTTGTGCGTCGTCCGTCGTCGTTAACAATTACTTCAAATTTCTTCTTCTCCTAATACCGCTTGGCAGAATTCAACCAAACTTTACAGAAATGTTCCTTGGGTCAAGCTCTTTCAAATTTGTTCAAAGAATTAAAAACAATGCAGAACTCTGGTTGCCATGGCAACCAAAGTAAAGTGAAAAATAAGGAAATCTTAAAAAATCTTCTTGTCAAAAACTACAAGGGCCAGAGCTTAGATATTTGGCACATAGCATCATCTACAGGTCCTCTATCAAGTTTCTTCAAATTATGCCCCTGGGGTCAAAATTGGCCCGCCCCGGGGGTCACAGATTTACATAAGAGTTATATAGTGAAATTTTCAAACGTCTTCTTCTCTGAAACTAATGTGGCCAGAGCATTGATATTTGGCATGATGACACTTCTAGATGTCCTTTACCAAATTTGTTCAAATGGTTTTGGTCCGTTGCATAACTAGGTCACAGGAGCTAAAAATAGATTTTTTTTCATTGAAAACTTAAAAAATCTTCTTGTCTGAAACTACAAGGGCAAGAGCTTGGATATTTGGCACATAGCATTGCCTACAGGTCCTCTATCAAGTTTGTTCAAATTATGCCCCTTGGGTCGAAATTGTTCCCGCCCCGGGGGGTCACAGTTTTACATAGAGTTATATAGTGAAATTTTCAAACGTCTTCTTCTCTGAAACTAATATGGCCAGTGCTTTGATATTTGACATGGTGACACTTCTAGCTGTCCTTTACTAAAATTGTTCAAAAGGTTCTGGTCTGTTGCATAACTAGGTCACAGGAGCTAAAAATAGATTTTTTTCAATGAAAAACTTAAAAAAAATCTTCTTGTCTGAAACTACAAGGGCCAGAGCTTAGATATTTGGCACATAGCATCGCCTACATGTCCTCTATCAAGTTTGTTCAAATTATGCCCCTGGGGTCAAAATTGGCCCCGCCACTGGGGTCACAGTTTTACATAGAGTTATATAGAGAACATTTCAAACGTCTTCTTCTCTGACACTAATATGGCCAGAGCTTTTATATTCGGTATGGTGACACTTCTAAATATACTTTACATAATTTGTTCAAATTGTTCCGGTCTGTTGCATATCTATACTGAGCAAAAATAGAAACGTCCCACCTTATTACAGGGAAATTTTCTTGAAAGTTTTAAGGTTGATGGTAGTAAAACCTATACAGAAAATAAAGTTCATTCATTTTTTAATCCATATCAGTTGAGCTCATATTGCTGAGATTTTTTTTTTCGAGTGATGTAATGAAGAAGTTGGTAGGGGTCAAAATAAAAAATCTGAATAAATGTTTGTTTTTTAAAAAATGTTTAGTTGATTACTGAATTCTCATAAAAAGTCCCAAGTTTTATTCAGTAAGATTAATATCGTGTACGGCCACCGTTTGTACCAATATACGCTCCATTTCTACGGCGTAACGTAACGTTTAATGAGAACGTCAGACATTCACTCTTGCTGTGAGTTCTGTGTCAAATATTGAATGCTGAATCTTAAATGTAATCAATTTGCGTAGTCTACCTAAGTGTGAATCGAGAGTAGTCAGGAAAAAGAACTTGGTACCAGCCAGTTTGCTTCAAATTCAATTGACGTCGTGACGACAGATAATTTAGCCCCACGGTGATGTGTCTTCCAAATTTGACCGGATTATGGGCGTCATGCTCTGATTGGATTAGCGTTGGATTGCAAGCGATTACAAAGGTTTGTGATGACTCACCGTGTTCATCAGCCGTTCCGGTGACTGGAAAATGACGTAGACGTTAGTGCGTTAACGTGCCGTAGTGGTCAGTTCTGACGGAGGCAAAAACGGGGTGACCAAGGCGAAAACTATTCTGAACAGTCCCAGTCTGATGGTACCGGGTCGCAAGCCTCTGTTTGGTCTCTCTATAGCAGCCGAACCAGCGGGCGACGTCAATGGCCGTCATTGCCTGATTTCTTTCAACTTCAGACGAGCGTGGCATGATGCAAGGATTGAGTTCATATGTTCTTTTTCAATTTTTTTATTACCATGTGTCGTGTGTGTTGTACGAAGGTGACATAATTACTTTATCAAATCGTGTGTACCGAGCACGTGCAAAACGTGCAAATCATGATTCCGTTACGTTAGCGGTTTTTATCTGTGTTATTTTGTAAAATCTTTACACATGTGAAACTCCAACTAACCAGTATCCCATAAGTACATTCACTTGATGTAAATCTTAAATAACGTCAGAGATATGTCCGTTCAAAATGTGGGACGTTTCTATTTTTGCTGAGTATAGGTCAGTCCTGGACATAAATAAGTAACACCATTTTTCAGCTCGTCTCAGGTGAGCGAAATATGCCCCATGGGGCTCTTGTTGCTAATAATATGAGTAAACTAATACCAGGTTAATAAAGGTCAGAAAAGCTATGGGTCCATGGGACTCGCAACTTTTTAAATAATGAGTCTCTGGCAAATTTAATGAGTATAGGACTCGGGATGCACAGGTAAAATTATCACTGTATGATCAACTATAAACTTGGAGTTCTTGTTTAGTATCACAAGGGAAACTCATTAAATCAAGGCAGGTAATCCTGTGATTTGTCAATATGTAGCTATTGCCTTTGGTTAGCCAGCTTAGCCTCAGAATCAGTAAAAAGCTAAGAATGTAGTTTCTCAAAAACTATCAAAGACATTTACCTCGACCTTCTAATTTATCAAATGTTAATTCATTTCAGTAATAATAATTATTTAGTTTTGCAGAGTTCTCGCCCTTGATTTGACTTATACATGTACGTTGAAAGTTTACATACATGCTCACTATCAAAAGCGTTATTTCATTACAACAAGACCGGTAGCCCTGTGGTTTGTTATTGCACCTATTTCCACTTAGAATTTTGTTGAAATGAAATTTCACTACAATACTAGCAAAGGTATCCAATTGAAAGTTTAAAACATACGTTTTTATGCCCCCACACGACTTAGGTGGGGCATATTGTTTTTATACGCCCACCTCTAAAGGTGGTCCTATATTGTAGTGTTTTAGCCAGACTCTCAAAAAGGGCAGGGGGGCACCAAAAAGGGGCAGGGGGGGCACCAAAAAAGGGGCAGGGTGCAAACAAAGTGCGGACCCGCAACTTCAGCGAGGGGATTGTTAACATTTCCAAGTGTCTTTTCATAATATTTGAAGTATTTTAAGTCCATAAGCACTTTTAATGTATTAAGCATAGACATCTGTAATGTGAAAGGTTTTTTAATACTTGTGTCAAATGGGACATAGGGGAGGGTGCGGGAGGGGCCTGCGCTGCTGCGGAAATTTTTTGCACTTTTAACGACGAAATAGTGCAATTTTGCTATACAGAGATATATTATATACATGTATGTACATGTAGTGCATTTTAGCTTTGCATGTACATTATACAGATGCATACAAGTATTATGGAAAATGGATGAAATCAGTCCATGTTTGCAAATAGAATATTAACAGATTACGGTTTTTTTTCTTCAAATTCACTCATTATTAATATCTAAAGTTACACAACAAATTTTACTCCAGCACCTGATGATTTCCAATACAGCTGTTGACTGAGGTTGGCATTAACTAGTATTCCATTCTTTTGTAACAATGTATTTTGTAAAACAGGGGTGTAAAAGTCCCAAAATAATCAATACTAGAAAATATCAATTCTCCTACTTTATTCTTTAAAAAAGCCAGAAACTAGGTTATGGAGTGTTTGAGGTTCTTTACCTATGCAAATAGTATAGACCCAAATCAGAGTGCTCTTGGGTGAGTCCTTTGTAAAGAGTATATTCCCTGTTTGTCTGATTTTAAGCTATTTTGATTTTTTTAAAAATCATTTTATTCTGTCACACACAGTCAAACATACACACAAATAAATACTATAAAGTACAATAATTATTATGATTTTAAATTTTTTCCTCGTAGAGATAACATTTCGTTCCGTTACTACTCTCTTGTCAAAGAGCATTGGATTGTTGCTGTATCCAGACAGGTGGGTGTCTAAAGGATTTTCCTATTAAAATTCAGCCTTCACTAAGCAACCACCTGTCATAAAACAGAATACAAACTTGGGGAAGGGTTAATTAGACTGCATCACGGGAGAAATTAAACAGGATCAACCTAGATACTTGTTGTCACACTGATGTTTTGTTTCAAAAATATCATTCAATATGAACTTACCAAAATAAAATCGATACTTTTAGAAATAGAAATATTCCATTCTTCGATTCTCGCGCGTATTTGATGGCAGAAACGGACGTTAACAAACCGACCAAACTCTGTAGACTCGGTGGTAACTTATTTCCCGAAACTCCCGCGAAATAAACACCTGTAAGACGTAAGTTGTTAATTTCACATCAATTATCAATACTGTCTTTCTAAACGAGTGTATATAACGTCCACATTCATTGGATGTTTTTAAAAAGATGCGGGGAATTACCTTTCTTATAGCCAATAAAACAAGTAAAGACGAGTTCGAAGAACGGTGCGCGTTTGTATTCTCCATTTCCGAAATTTGGAAGACTGTTCGTTTCTGTTACGTGATTATTAATATAGATTTGTATGGAAAGCATTTCCTTCCAAGAAATTAATTTCGGTTCTAGATCTAGTTCGTTTGTCGCGCATATTCGGAGAATAATTTTATTCTTATTCTAATTGGCCCAGTATCGAGCATATTTTTCCAAAATCCGACTCGGCAATTTGCGTTTTAAGGTAAAGCAACGTCTTGATTCGTGGCGATTTTGTTCAGTTTTCAAAATGGTTAATAATCATACAAATGTTTAAATTCGGGGAAAGAAGTGTCGCATAATCTGGTTTTCAACGATATGCCGACTTATTGTTTTTCATGCGCGTTTCGAGTTAATCCGGCTTCAGTCGTACACTCCCGCTATGCGGGGTACCATACCAGGTGCATATGTGTATCGGTCGATTACTCGTTGATTGTTTATGACACGCGTGTGTCATAATGCACTGATTGGCAATAATGGGATTAGCGACAGTAAGTAGGATCGCTTGGGGCAGCAGGGCGGTACATATCAAATGGATGGGGCAGAAAATAGGGGCACTAGGGCGGATCCTTTAAACGGAAAAAGGGCAGAAGGGCGGATCAAAAGGACAGAAGGGCGGGCCGCCCCGCGATTCCGCATTAGCTAAAACACTAATATTGGCGTCGCCCTGTCCGTCCGTCCGTTCGTCTTTCAACATTTTGTTTGTCCAGAGTTTTTCCGGGAAACTATTACAGGGTTATTAATGAAACTTCACACAAATGTTATATGCATCAAGATCTAAAGCTGAGTCGAGTTTGAGGTTCATTCGAATTTTCATTACAGAGTTATCTGCCCTTGATGTACTCAAATATAATATAAAAAGCTTGTCCGGAATTTTTTCTGGGAAAACTATTGGAGGGATATTAATGAAACTTCACACAATTGTTATATGCATCAAGATCTAAAGCTGAGTCCAGTTTGAGGTTCATTTAATTTTCGTTACAGAGTTATCTGCCCTTGATGTACTTAAATATGCTATAAAAAGCCTGTCCAGAGTTTTCTGGGAAAACTATTAGAGGGATATTAATGAAACTTCACACAATTGTTATATGCATCAAGATCTAAAACTGAGTCCATTTTGAAGTTCATTTGCTCTATCGTTACAGAGTTATCTGTCCTTGATGTACTCAAATATGCTATAAAAAGCTTGTCCGGAGTTTTCTTGGACAACTATTAGAGGGATATTCATAAACTTCACACAAATGTTATATGCATCAAGATCTAAAGCTGAGTCGAGTTTGAGTTTGAAGCCCTTAACCAATATTGTAAATATGGTTCTGGTCAGTTGCATATCTAGGTCACAGGAGCTAAAAATAGATTTTTTTAAAATGAAATCTTAAAAAATCTTCTTGTCTGAAACCACAGTACCCTGAGCTTAGATATTTGGCACAAAGCATCGTCTTCAGGTCCTCTATCAAGATTGTTCAAATTATGTCCCTGGGGTAAAAAATGACTACGCCCTGGGGGGTCGTAATTTTACACAGAGTTATGTAGTGAAATCTTCAAACATCTTTACCTCTGAAACTAATATGGTCAGAGCTTTGATATTTGGCATGATGACACTTGTAGAAGCCCTTAACCAATAATATGGTTCCTGTCTGTTGCATATCTAGGTCACAGGAGCTAAAAATAGATTTTTTCAATGAAAATTATGTCTCTGAGGTGAAAAGTGATCCCATACCAAGGGTTATGTGATCCTTGTGTTGGTTTTTCCAGGTGAGCGATATTGAGGCCCGCATGGGCCTCTTGTTTATTTTATTATTATTATTATTATATGAGGTATATAATAAAAGGAACGTTACTATACTTTGCATATCTGATGCACCGTTGTGTGTGTAAAGGCTGTATCCAACTCGACCTTCGGTCTCGTTGGATATAGCCTTTACACACACTACTCGAGTGATCCGGTGCATAAGATATGCAAAGTATAGTAATATTCCGTTTGTATACTGATCTCAAGAAGGTCTTGATCTTTGTACAACTTTGGTCATGTCTGAAAATCTTCAATGTCATTTTGACATTTAATTAAGCATTGACCATAACTCTAGAACAACATGTGAAAGAGATATCATATTTGGCATGTATACTCAATTGAGGAAACTCTAGCTTGTGCTAAATGCAACTTTGGTCATGTCTGACAAAGGTCAAGGTCATTTAGAGGTTATGGTCACATCAGGAGGCATAGTGTTTTACAAACACATCCTGTTTCACCATCAATAGGGAAGTCTACAAACTGAAATAACCGTCATTCTTGACATTTTAGTATCAAGAATGTGAAAGTCGAGCATCCATCACCCCTTTGCATGCAGTGCTCTTGTTAAGTTTTAGTTCAATCTGAATGAAGAGTTCAAGTTTATTCACTACTACTGCATTTTGTAGCTACAGTCCAAAGCAATGGATGTAACCCATAGCAAGGAGATCATTGCTCTCAACTCCAGGATGCAAGATGTAGATAGGGAACTGACCAGCCTCACTAACAAATGCCAAGACTATGAGAAAACTCGCCATGATCAGAATACAACTGCAGTGGATCTGAAGTGTCTGGAGGAAGACTATAAGAAATCAAAGACTGATATAAACCAGGTATATTTGAATTATGGAAAGATAAAGAAACATACTAATTCTAAAATGAAATCAAAGCTCTGAAATGTTTCTGTGTCTAACCTGTCTGAAATTGGTTTATGGCACAAAGCATAATATACAGGTTCTCTATCAAGATGTTCAAAGTATATCTCTGGGGTCAAACGCAACCCCATCCCGGGAGTCCGAGGCTTACATAGAGTTAGTAAACATTTCTGCCATTTTCCTCTCTAAAACTAGTAAGACCAGAGATTTGATATTTATAGTGGTGAAACATTTTTAGGTATTGTAAATTTGTAACCATATTGTTGAAATAGTTCTGGCCCATTGCATATCAAGGTCACTGAAACTAGAAACTAGATTTTGTTTTGTAACAGGGGGATTCCAGGTGAGCGATTTAAAACCACATCAACCATGTCCCTCTTGTTGACTGGAGTTGTTAACTCATCTGACCAAAGCTCAGGGTGAGCTTCAGTAATACTTGAATGTCAGGCATCTGTTGACTGCCCTTTTGTTGACTGGAGTTGTTAACTCATCTGACCAAAGCTCAGGGTGAGCTTCAGTAATACTGGAATGTCAGGCATCTGTTGACTGCCCTTTTGTTGACTGGAGTTGTTAAATCATCTGACCAAAGCTCAGGGTGAGCTTCAGTAATACTTGAATGTCAGGCATCTGTTGTGCATTGTCAACAAATTAAATGTTCACACTCTAGAGGTCACAACTTTTATCCAATCTTTCTCAAACTTGAAACTTGCTCCAATTGTATATAGCCATAAGTTCTATAATGCAATATATTGTGTTGAAATAGAATCAATAGGTCAGGAGTTATCTGCCCTTGATGTGCTGAAAAAGACAATATATTACTGTGTTTACACTAGCAACTACAGTATTCAATGGATTTTGAGTATACTAGCACACAATGTACGTTAGGATCAGTTCTTTCAAGTGTATGATTACTGTTTAAATAGGATCATTATATCAAGGTTTGTCTGCCTTTGATGTACCCAGATATGCTAAAACGGTTCTATGCAGGCGGATAAGGCTTTATACCTGCTGTCATGGTCAAGTGGTAACGTGCTTGACTACAATATTAGGGTTTGTGGGTTATACCCCATGCGGGATCAAGTATTTCGAATGAGACTATAAAACCGAGGTCCAATGTGACATCAGTGCTTTACACTTGGAGTTTAAAAGAACCACAGAAGTATGTCCATCAAAAGAGAACTGGTATCTTGCACAGCATTCTATTTCTCTGTATCTGCTCCCCTCTCTGGAGCGTCTAAGTAGAGTTGTATACGCGCAGTGCGGAGGCGGCCTGCGACTGTCGGACTTCGACTTCCAAGCAGGGCCCGTCTCAAAGAGGTTTTGAAAGCCTAAAACCTGCATTATTGCGGCAATCAATGCCTATCCATATTTGAACGCTACATTATAGCTGTTGAATTTTAAAACATTAAATAGTGTCAAAGCATATCGTTAGAACTCTTCTTGTCGGACCTCGACTCTGATTGCACATAATCAGGATAGAAAGATGAATAAACACAGGCGTTTAAGCAGACATTATTTTACAACAGGCTAAAGGTTACGAATGAAATATGCGTGGAGACCTGTAAAGGTATCCTTCCGAAACGCCCGCACCTAATTTGAAAAGAATTTACTTTCTTTAGCTGGATTGTTTCGATCATACATACGTTAATTCTGAGGCATTTTGAAGAAAATGGAAAAGATAGATAAGGAAGCAATTTCTATTGTTCATGTTGGCTACCGATCTGACATACTTTGGAGAAAACGTTATTTTTCCGTTCAAACGCAAAGGCATTGTAATGAAATATAGAAAATGACATTTTTTTAAACAATTCTGACTACCAGTTTTAACCTGAATGGCAAAAATGCCGGTGTCTGATCTGGCCCAAAACTGTTTACAATGAAAATAATAGTTTAAGCGTAAACGCGGTTATTTGGAAATTAAACGTTTTATCTATTATACTCTGCACGCTTCACTTGGGGCACAAACTGTTACATTTTACCTAAACAGCAAGCAGAGGTAATTGAACACGCTACGGGTCTATGGTGTTTCAATTTTGCACTTAATGGACTACCCTGACAGGACCTCTCAGTCGTAATTATTATTGATTTTTCAGGAGTAACAAGTAGATGTAAAATTCACAAGTTTGAATTTTGCATAAATTGCAGACGACAAATTAAGCGGACGTTATTTTGTCTGCGAGAGAGGGTTAAGAGTGACTGGCTGAATTTGGCATAGCCTTCTAGTGCTAATATCGAACTGACTAGACTTTTCAAGTACATAATTTTGGGTCCAGATATGACGCCGACAAGCCATTCGTCAAGTCACAACTAAAACTGTTCCACACTCATAGTCAAATTTCTTAACTATAAAGGATTCAAATTACTATTATATAGGGCTCGGGGAGAATACCGTTACATTTCGTCCACGAGCTTGACCTTTAGCCTGTTATAAAATGGTGTCTGCTTAAACTCTTGCGTTTCTTCATCTTTCTATTCTGATTATTTACCATGAGAGTATAGGTCCAAAGGGAAGAGATCGAACGAATTGCTTTAACTCCATTAGACGCTTTAAAATTTAACAGCTATATAACGTTGAAATATGGATAGGTATTTGCCGCAATAATGCAGGTTTTAGGCTTTCAAAACCTCTTTGAGACGGGCCCTGCTTGAAAGTCGGAGTACGCAGTCGCAGTCCGACGTCCGACCTGCGCGTATACATCTCTAGTAGCCCATAGATGACAGAAACGGAAATAAAAAACAATTCAAAACCACTACTGTGTATGCTTTAGTGCCTTACAATTTGAATCACAATTGTTGTTTTTAGCTCACCAGAGCATGAAGTGCTTAAGGTGAGCTTTTGTGATACCCCGTCTGTCCGTCCATCTGTCTATCGGTCTGTCAACAATTGCAATTTACTTCTTTAGATACATGCTGTTGGTTTGAGCTTCAAAAGTTGTTGAAAGAAAGTCACAGTGGATGGGGCTAATAGTCTTGTTGCCATGGCAATCGTGCACAATATCTACAAAAGTCTTCTTCTCCGACACTGCTGGTCCGATTTCAAATTGGTTTTCACCAAAATGCTTCTCAATAGATAGAATTTAAAAGATGTTCAAAGAATATTGATCCGTTTAAAATGATGGCCGTCAGAGGGCGTGGTCATGTTCCATGTTTGGTAATATTGAATAAAAAGTTGAACAACCTTCTAGAAGTTGTATTGCATCTGTAGATGCGGAGGCATATAATGATTGTCCTGTCCATCCGTCCGTCCGTGCATCCATCCGTAACAGGTTAACAAAATTTTACCGTTTCGTTCAGCACCAATACCACTTGCTTAGATCAGGGTGCCCACGGACTCTGGAAAACAGGGAAAACAGGGAAAATGGTTCATAAAAATTCCCTGCAGGGAAAAATCAGGGAATTTGAAAATTTGCTAAAAATCAGGGAATTATCAGGGAATTTGGCAAAAAGCTTGACTACTTATAGCCTCTCTTGCTGACTTTATTTAAAAGCTGTGTTTATTCATGTTAGGAATATGTAGTAATTAAGCAATTTACATTGTCTATTAAGCCTAATGTTTATCCATATCTGATGGGTTAGTTAACATTATTCATCAGTGCCTACTCTGTTAACTAGTTGAAATAATCAGCTTCTTAACTGAAGAGAAAGGATAATAGAGTTAGTAACCATTGTCCTAGAACTCAAGTGTCAAAGTAGTCAGAGATTGTTATGCAGATGAAAAGTAAAAGTAATTGAATGTACCCTTTTCAGCCACAAAACCAAATCAGAGAATGATCAATATCAGCATCAGTTGTATTAGCATATCTAAATGAAACTATATACTTGGGAAATATTTTGCCCACTTTGAGGCGATTTTTCTACACAGAATTATGTTGGTTTTATACCTGTTTGGAATGCTGGAAATGCCCTCAGAACGCCACCAGAGACCATCTAGAAATAAAATTTTCTCGGGGAGCATGCCCCCGAACCCCTCTAGTAAGACTACATTCACAAATATACCTGTGCTCCCCAGTCGCAAAATGCTTCCTACGGGCCTGCAACACATGTGATAAAATGCAATTAAGGTGCTGGATTTTTAAGAACTAGCTGTGAACACTGCTGCATGCAGTGCTTCTGTAAATGTGACTTGTTACATTAGAAAAAGATAAATTTATACAAGGCATGGCAAAACTCAAAAGGTAAGAGTAAAGAATAAGTGTGACTTTATGATGTTGAAGGTATGGCTATAAGGGGGAGGTTGGAAGCCATCTTACACAGTTGTATTTTAGCAGTGTAGGCCGCGAAAAAGATCAGGGAAAACTACCTTTCAGTCAGGGAAAAATCAGGGAATTATCAGGGAATTTCAATTTTGAATTTCTGTGGGCACCCTGTTAGATATTTATACAGTTGTTGCCTTGGACCATTCCCAATCCACCAATATCACCTAACTGTGATTTTTAACTAGACCTAATTTGGACTTAGAATATTGATTTACCGAATCATCTTGTGCCAACACTACTGACTACAATGCTTTTTAGCTCACCTGGCACGTAGTGCCAAGGTGATCTATTTTAATCGTCCTCTGTCCGTCGTCGGTCGTGCGTCCGTTCGTTCGTCATCAACAATTTCTTTAAACAACATCTCCGAAACTACTGGATAGATTTTTACCAAACTTTGCCTGAATGATCCTTATATGGTCCTCTTTCAAAGTTGTTCAAACATTTCCGGTCCGTTGCATATCTAGGTCACAGGTGCAAAAAATAGATTTTTTCAATGAAAACTTAAAAAATCTTCTTGTCTGAAACCACAGTACCCTGAGCTTAGATATTTGGCACAAAGCATCATCTACAGGTCCTCTATGAAGATTGTTCAAATTATGTCCCTGGGGTCAAAAATGACCCCGCCCCGGGGGTCGTAATTTTACATATTGTTATTTAGTGAAATCTTCAAACATCTTTATCTCTGAAACTAATATGGCCACAGCTTTGATATTTGGCATGATGACACTTCTAGAAGCCCTTAATCAATATTGTTAATATGGTTCCGGTCCGTTGCATATCCAGGTCACAGGAGCTAAAAATAGATTTTTTCAATGAAAACTTAAAATGTCTTCTTGTCTGAAACCACAGTATCCTGAGCTTACATATTTGGCACAAAGCATCATCTTTAGGTCCTCTATCAAGTTTGTTCAAATTATGCCCCTTTGGTTAAAAACTGCCACTGATATTTTGCATAGTGACACTTTTAGATGCTCTTTACCAATATTGCTGAAATGGATGGGTCTGTTGCATATCTGGGTCATATTAGCTAAAATAGATTTTTTTCAATGATAAGTCTTCCTGTCTGAAACCATCCATGTAGAAAATATTTGACAGCACACTCAATTTTCAAGTTCATCAGCAAGATTTTTGAAATTATGTCTCTGGGGTAAAAAATGATCCGACCACAGGGGTCATGTGACCCCTGTGTTGGTTTTTCCAGGTGAGCGATATTTAGGCCCGCATGGGCCTCTTGTATACTTATACAGTTGTTGTCTTGGACCAATACCAATTCACCCATATTCCCAACCTCAATTAAGCCTTGACCTTGACCTAATTTGGGCTTGAAAATTAATAAATGTCAGAATAAATGTCAAGGCTGCCACCGGGGGCATAATCGTTTATTGAACGTCTTGTTGGTTATATCTTTATGAGATTTTGTCAGTGTCAAGACGTTAATAAAATGTAGGTCATTCATGAATGTAGGTCATGTCAGTTCATAAAGTATGTCAGTAGATCAAAGCACAGAAAAAGCTTTTTGCCACTTAATAATTATACATTTGCACAAATCGTATGTAACAAACAGAAGAATTTAGGTCCAATGTTTAATTTTAATTGATTGTTAGAAAACGATGCTGGGGAAAACTTTTTAGACTAACAAAATATGCGTGATTCCCGTAGCAAATATTAAGGCGCCCCGTCATTTTGTAACGGTATAATTTTCGAAGTATTTTTCTGTTACGTGAATATTCAAAGTATTATGTGGTGGAAATCAATTCATAGATCTTCATCCTTCGCATCACCGCTTCTAAAGATTTTCGTTGCTAGGTCTCCGATTCGGGGCGAATCTGTCAATAACTTTTTTTGATAACCAATTAGATCTAGCATGTATGTCAAACCCCCACTAGGCGCGTATGGTCAAACATTGTTTGGCAGCCTGCCATGTACATGCCATGTATAGTGCTACACACTCAAACTACCGACGATTGCGTAACGTGTTTACACGCATCAGTAGAGTTTGGTGATAAGCATGTGTATGGATTAGCCAGAGAACTCTGAGGCCAATTTTAAGATTTTAAGAGTCGGCGAACGAGGTAAATTATATAAAAGTTCATATTGAAAAAAATGAACCTGGTTTCATGAAATATCGGGAGATTTCGTCTCCCGACCGGGAGATCGTGAGTAGAGGTCTAATTTCGGGAGCTCCCGACCATATCGGGAGATATCACATGTATGAATGTAGGTCATGTCAGTTCATAAAGTATGTCAGTAGATCAAAGCACAGAAAAAGCTTTTTGCCACTTAAATGGCCATTTTTCAGCCCAATTTTATAAAAACTTGCTTAGAATAATATCTTGACAAAAGCGAGGCACTGTGTGAATACGGGTTACATACTATTTAAAAGTAAGTCAGTAGGTCAAAACATAGAAAAAGCTTCTAAACATTGTAGGAGCCATATTTTAGCCATAATTTCACACAACTTACTCAGAATAATCACCTTGACAAAATCTAGGCACTGGACTAATTCAAATGGTAGGAAAAGCTTCAAAGTACTTTAGGGGCCATATCTGTTGCCCTAATTTCATGAAACTAGCTCAGAATAATAACAATGACAAAATCTGGGTAAGTTATAAATTTTAATTATGTCTGAATGAAAAGTAGGTCAGTAGGTCAACTCATAAAAAAGGCATTTGAACACTTTAGGGGCCATATTTTTATCCCCAAATTCATGAAAACTGCTCAAAATAATTACCTAGACAAACTCTAGGCAATATATGAAAGCGTAGAAAAGGCTTCTGAACCCTCTAGTTCATATGGAGTACACACATCAACATTATCCTGACACATTTGCTTCATGTGACAAGGCACTCGTTAATTGCTTTTAGTTTTAGTTAAATCTGGGAACTTTGTATTCTGGAGAGCGTCTTAGAGCCCATTTGCTCTTGTTAAAAGTGTATACACTAGCAACTACAGTTCTAATTTTATTTTGATTTTACTTTCACATATGTGTTGTTCTTAGATAGGATAAAATTTGGGTGTTTAAGAATTATCTGTCCTTGATGTGCTCAGCTGTACTACAATACGTCATAGTCCGTTATTGTTTACACTAAAGTGTTTACAAATTTAAATGGACTTTATCTAAATTTGTTTTGATTATGGGTGAAACTTAACAGGTAAAACATGTAGGTTCAATTACAACATGTGAACGATATTAGGGCCTTCAAGGCCCGCTTGTGTTTGCATAGGACAAGTGTAATATTCACATGTACACTGTTTGCAAAGGACATGTATATGCATGTGACGAGTCATGTGAAATAAAAACGGTTTTCCAATATATTGCAATACGTTCTGAAAACAATACGTACCGGTACGGTTGATTGAAAACCCGTTTTTTTCCTTGATTAAATTCCCTTTGTTTCACAAATAGAAAGATTCACAATTTTGTTTTGTTCAAACTAAATAAGCAGCTTGCACGGCAGAGGGATTTCCCCCTTGTTGTTTATAAACGCCCACCTCTAGAGGTGGTCGTATATTGGCATGGCCCTGTCCGTTCGTTCCTTCGTTTGTTGCCCGGAGTTTTTCTGGAGAACTATTATAGGCATATTGATGAAACTTCACACAAATGTTATTATATATGCATCAAGATCTAAAGCTGAGTCGAGATTGAGGTTCATTTGAATTTTCGTTACAGAGTTTCAGTTATCTGCCCTTGATGTACTCAAATATGCTATAAAAAGCTTGTCCGGAGTTTTTTGTAAAAAGTATTGGGGGTATATTAATGAAACTTCACACAAATGTTATATGCATCAAGATCTAAAGCTGATTTGAGTTTGAGGTTCATTTGAATTTTCATTACAGAGTTAACTGCCCTTGATGTACTCAAATATGCTATAAAAAGCTTGTCCAAAGTTTTCTTGGAAAACTATTAGAGGGATATTAATGAAACTTCACACATATGTTATATGTATCAAGATCTAAAGCAGATTTGAGTTTGAGGTTCATTTGAATTTTCATTACAGAGTTAACTGCCCTTGATGTACTCAAATATGCTATTAAAAGCTTGTCCAGAGTTTTCTTGGAAAACTATTTGAAGGATAATAATGAAACTTCACAGAAAGGTTATATGCATCAAGATCTGAAGCTGAGTTAGGTTTGAGATTTATTTGATATTTCGTTACAGAGTTATCTGCCCTTGGTGTACTCAAATATGCTATAAAAGGCTTATTTGACAGTGTTAACACAATTAGCAACTACAGTTTTGAATAGATTTTGATGTTTGACCACAGTATAATGATAGTAGTTTAAGTTCATGAAAGGGTTGATTATTATTGAAATCGGATCATTGTGTCAGTTATTTGCCCTTGCTGTACTCAGATATGCTAGAAAAAAGCTTTATTTCAGTATTGTTTATGCTCTCAGAGCTCTAAGTGTCTTCAAGTTAGAATAAATTTTGATAAAACTATATATTTCTTTGCCAGTGGGCGTATAATGTACCATTTGCTGTGCTCTCGTTAGCACAGGGCATGGTATATTATTAATGAATCACTGCCTAATCAATGTGCATACCAGATTTAATGTCTTTATCAAATATGACAAATGTTTACATATCTGAATGAAAACCATACAATTTCTAACAAATATGTATCAAATACTGACATTGTCGGTCATTTTAGAAAAAAATTCTTCATTTAAAAAATGTGATTAGAACTTTGTCTGATACTGTCAACTGGCACTGTTATATAACTTACACTGTCAGTTACCATCATTGTGGACAATTTGGATATGAAAATGAAAATCCCGAAAGGAATGTCTGGGAGCATTTCTGAATTGAAAATACAACACATATTCATTTACAAAATCATTACAAACAGTGCAATTTGTCTTAAATGTAACATGGTTGTTAAGATTCAAAGTGGTACTAATTTGTCTCCACATATTCACCCCCAGATCCATCGCTTAAGTTCACTCTAATAACATGCAATATATTGCAATATGTATTGCATTACAGTGATGGTGTATCACCTTATATTGCAATACAAAATTTCTGGCAATACCCATCCATATGCAGCATGACCAGGGTTCAAAGAGTTAAAGCAGACTGAAAGTAAAGCAGAATGCTCCGTATAAGAATATGCTGAACTTGTTGCTTTGGTTGGTAAAATACTGTATATATTTTAACAATTTTATGTTATTAGTTTTCACACTTTGCAAGTACAGCATTTCTTGAACAATGATACCGATTCCTATTGATTTAAAAATCTGCAAGGTTGACCACTTTTAATTTGGGATGAAATAGAGCCAGATATCTAGATTTGTTTACCCTGATCAGCTGCGCATTTAACATTGATGAATCTGTCCTTCATATTTGAAACTTTTACAGATATATCATTTTTTTGTTGACTGACTTGATAGGAAAATAGTATCTGTATGAATTGAAGCATGAAGGACATAGTTGTCAATGTTTTATGTGCAATTTCAACTACAGGAGCTGCATAGTTACCTCAGACAAAAGTATCTGTATCACATTATTGGTATACAGTATATTGTAAACTAATCACTATACCTTATCTTTACAGCTTAGCACAATCCAAGACAAATTTCAAGACTTTTTGGAGAAGAATGATTTAGTGCACGACGTTTCCAGACTGTCGACAAGATTAGAAGACCATGAGCAGCGTCTAGAACACCAGGATAAAAGGCTATACCACCTAGAGGATGTCATTGTAAATATATGCAAAATATATAGGTTACTTGTTTGAACATCATTAACCCTTTCCCCCATAGAACCGCCTTTTACTGCATTTAGTTTACTCCTCCAACGAAGAAAATGGGTAGGATTCATACTGTCAAGTATGTCATAACATGCACCATAAGAAATATGTTCTATATCCTAGCAGATGGTAGCCTTAAGCAGGCTGAAAGTAAAAGGCACATTCTGCTTTACTTTCAACCTGCTTTAAGTGGTCACCTGTCTTCAAAACTAGAAACAGGCTATGTGGTAAAGGGTTAAAGTCACAAATTGTCTGCTTATATCATACTTTCTTGGTACAAACATTAAACAATCAACAGGTCAAGAGTTATTCGCCTTTGATGTACTGAAAATGCCATATTTAACAGTGTGTACAGTTTCCCCGCTGTAGTAGCAATGTAGTATCATACTCATACTTAAGGGTTTTGTGTCACCTGCTGTAGGCAGAGGTGACACTTAGGGATCACTTTTCCGGTGTCTGTCTGTCCGTCACACTTTATGTGTCACGCCTCATAACTCCAGTTCTACTGAAGCTTTCAAGATGAAACTTCATTTATGGAAAGAGCTTGACAAGTGAAAGTGTATTACATAAAGATCATAACTCTTGTATCAATATTGTGAGAGTTATTCCCCTTTTCAACATTTTCTTTTCATGCAGATTCATATTCAAATATCTTTTATAATCTAGTCTTGTGTCTACAGATTTGAATAGATTTCGATTAAGCTTGGACAAACTGTATACATGGCCACAAGCCTCTCAGAGAAGTTTGATTAATTAGCACAAAATAACTACAAGTACTTAGATTAACATAACTTTCCGTGAAATTATGACCATTAGTTCAAGAGTTATTTACCCTTTTTAGCTCACCTGAGCTAGCTCAGGGTGAGCTATTGCAATCCTTGAATGTCCGGCGTGCGTCGTCCGGCGTCCGGCGTCCGGCGTCAACAATTTTAGTGTTTACACTCTAGAGGCCACAATATTTATCCAATCATTCTCAAACTTGCTCAGATGGTATATTGCCATAAGAGTTCGGATGAGTTATCTACCTTTGAACTACCTTTGAACTGCTGAAAATGCCATATTTAACAGTGTTTACACTCCAGAGGCCACAGTATTTGTCCAATCTTTCTAAAACTTGCCCAGATTGGATATGACCATAAGAGTATGGATGAGTTTGATTATGGTTGAAATCAAACAAATAGATCAAGAGTTATCTACCTTTGAATTGCTGAAAATGCCACATTTAACAGTGTTTACACTCTAGAGGTCACAATTTTTTATCCAATCTCTCTCAAACCTGCTCAGATTGTAAATGACTATAAGAGTTCAGATGAGTTTGATTATGGTTAAAATCAGACTTATAGGTTGATAGTTATCTACCTTTGAATTGCTGAAAATGCTATATTTAACAATGTTTACATTCTAGAGGTCACAAATTTTATCCAATCTTTCTCAAACTTACTCAGATTGTATATTGCCATAAGACTTTGGATGAGTTCAATTATGGTTGTAATCTGATCAATAGGTCAAAAGTGATCTACCTTTGAATTGCTGAAAATGATAATATTTAACAGTGTTTACGCTCTAGAGGCCACAATATTTATCCAAGCTCTCTCAAACTTGCCCAGATTGTATATGACCATAAGAGATCGAAAAAGGGTGATTATGGTTGGAATCAGACAAACAGATCAAGAGATATCTACCTTTGAATTGCTGAAAATGCCATATTTTACAGCATTTACACTCTTGCAACTACAGTTTTCAATGGATTTTGATTATACTTGTACACAAAGGATGTAGCTATACGTTCTGGAAGGAGTGCAATTATTGTTGAAATGTTATCATTGTGGCAATAGTTACCTGCCCTTGATATACTTTGAAATGCTAGAAAAAGGTTTCATCTCAGTATTGTTTAGGCACTAGTTATCTGCCTTTGATTTACTCTACTATACTACAGTAGGTCGACAAACTTGAATGGATTTAGAATAAAACGGGTGAAATTCAAAGGTAAAGCTATCAGGCTTCATTACAAATGGTGAGCGATATCAGGGCCTTTAGGCCCTCTTGTTGTATTCAGATATGCCAGAAACGGCAATGTTTTATCAAATGTTATACTCTAGTGTCTACAAATTTGATGGATTTCGATCAAACTTTTAACTCGGGTTAAATATTCTCAGGAGAGCAATCACGGCCATTATGGCATTCTTCTTCTGTATAAGTTTCAATCATCATAATTATTATCTTGTTGCAGAAGTATAACAACAGAAAATAGCATACATTTTTCCGTCCTCAGTGTTTGAATACATTTGATGTGTTTGATTAAGAGTCAATACAAAGAGGTTATTTTATCACAAGACTAATGACATATGTTCAATTTCAGTCCAGAGGAGACAACCCTGTGGCTTGTAGTGTTAGCTGGGAGGACCAATGTAAAGGTAACGATAAACAATCTGACTAAACAACAATGACATATTAGACAGGGCTCCAGATAAGAGGGAGTAAACTCAAGTTTTCCAACAAAGTCTTCTTCATGTCTGCACTAAATTCTATGGTGTGACTACTCATTAGAACTGTCTCTTCGAGACAATTCTAATGACTAGTGGAACAATAGGGTTTTGAGCAAGCATAAAGGTTTTAGTTGTTGAAATACTCCCCTTATCTGGAGCCCTGATTGGAAAACATACACAGATATACTACTTATACTTCTTGTCTCACTGCGGTGATGAAGTGAAAGGGAGGCTAAGATATTTCTTTTCTATTGGCCTAGGCTAAGAACTCTAGCGTTTAGTTCTGGTGTCAATGCTACTTTTCGGTAACTGCTTGTTGGAATGTTATGACACTTGCTAGTCACCAAGTGAAGGTGTGTACATTGCATATTGGTTCAGGTTTAATCAATACCTCAGTTTCACATTTTAGGCTGCAAGACCTAATTATAGGACCTTCTTGTATCTACTGATGACACATATACAGATTGTTGATACACCAATTATTGATACTAACATCAAACAAGAGCCCCATGGGGCATATTTCGCTCACCTGAGAATAACTGACAAAATTGAGATAATTATTTATGTCCTGGAAGGGGTCATTTTTTACCCGACGGGCATAATTTGAACAATCTTGTAAGAGGACCTGTAGATTATGCTATGTGCCAAATATCTAAGATCAGGGTAGTAGGGTTTTAGACAAGAAGATTTTTGTAAGTTTCCATTGAAAAAAAATCTATTTTTAGCTCCTGTGACCTACATATTATGCAACAGACTGAAACCAGTTGAACAAAATAGGTAAAGGATATCTAGAAGTGTAACCATGCTGAATATCAAAGCTCTGGCCATATTAGTTTCAGAGAAGAAGACGTTTTGAAAATTTCACTATATAACTCTATGTAAAACTGTGACCCCCCCGGGGCGGGGCCAATTTTGACCCCAGGGACATAATTTTAACAAACTTGATAGAGGACCTGTATGCGATGCTATGTGTCAAATATCTAAGCTATGGCCCTTGTAGTTTCAAAGAAGAAGATTTTTTAAGCTTTGATTGAAAAAATTCTATTTTTAGCTCCTGTGACCTAGTTATGCAACCGACCAGAACCTTTTGAACAATTTTGGTATAGGACATCTAGAAGTGTCACCATGCCAAATATCAAGGCTCTGGCCATATTAGTTTCAGAGAAGAAGACGTTTGAAAATTTCACAATATAACTCTATGTAAAACTGTGACCCCCGGGGCGGGGCCAATTTTGACCCCAGGGGCATAATTTGAACAAACTTGATAGAGGACCTGTAGGCGATGCTATGTGCCAAATATCTAAGTTCTGGCCCTTCTAGTTTCAGACGAGAAGATTTTTTAAGTTTTCGTTGAAAAAAATCTATTTTTAGCTCCTGTGACCTAGTTATGCAACCGACCAGAACTATTTGAACAATTTTGGTATAGGACATCTAGAAGTGTCACCATGCTAAATATCAAAGCTCTGGCCACATTAGTTTCAGAGAAGAAGACGTTTGAAAATTTCACTATATAACTATGTAAATCTGTGACCCCCGGGGCGGGGCCAATTTTGACCCCAGGGGCATAATTTGAACAAACTTGACAGAAGACCTGTAGATGATGCTATGTGCCAAATATCTACGCTCTGGCTCTTGCAGTTTTCGACAAGAAGATTTTTTAAGATTTCCTTATTTTTTCACTTTGGTTGCCATGGCAACCAGAGTTCTGCATTGTTTTTAATTCTTTGAACAAATTTGAAAGAGCTTGACCCAAGGAACATTGCTGTAAAGTTTGGTTGAATTCTGTCAAGCGGTATAGGTGGAGATGTCATTTGAAGAAATTGTTAACGACGACTAACGACGGACGACGACGGATGCCGGACACAGGGCCATCCCAATAGCTCACCTTGAGCCTTTGGCTCAGGTGAGCTAAAAAGGCAATTATAATATGATTTATAGTATAATGCTGTGACACCATGGATATTGTCAATATTGATAATGGAACATAAATAATAAAGAAAATTATGAAACAATGGCTTTTTCTCTCACCAGAAAGGATGTCCCGAAGACGGGACTTATGATATTTTAGCTCGTCTGTACAAAGTACAAGACAAACTTATGCTATAGTACAGTATCAATGTCACAGTTGTCAAAGGGTCGACTATTTGAAATGACAATAACCCTCGATTCTAAAGTGATAGGGAATTCATATTTGGTGTACATATTGCTCTAATTAAGCAAAATTCGAAAATGTATATGTCACGGTACCGAACCTGACACAGTTGGGGAGATTAATTTGTAGTCACCCGGTTAGTTCAGTCGGTAGAGCGTTGGAACGGTAGTCAGAAGGTCCTGGGTTCGAGCCCTGGTCAGGCTGCATCTTTTTCTCCCCCTGTGACATATTTTCCTGGGGCATATTTCAGACATGTCTAGTCAAAGGTTGAGTCAAAAGGTCATATTTATTCCGTAATCTTAAAATTGGCAATAACTTTTGAAATATAACAAATACATACTCAATATTTATAAAAATTACATGTATGTGTTGCCTTTATAAAGAGATTCTAGTATATGAATATGCAGATTTGGGTCATGTCAGTTTAAAGGTCAAAGTCACAGATGTCAAAGGTCAAATATTTGAAATGGCAATTAGCCTGAGATTGTTCTCAAGCTTTTGATTGGTCAGATTCGACCAGAATGCTCATATCTGACCAATCAAAAGTTTGAGAAGGATTTCCGAGTCGACTCTAAAATTTTATAACCATGGTCACTGTATTCCAAGTTTGGTTGGTCTAGCACCTATTATTTTCGTAATCTTCACTTAGGTTTCGTAAAATGCTTATAACTCCTAGTCTTGGGTATTGCTTTCATTTTGGTATGCATGTGTATATTAACAAGACCTTTCCATGGATGCAAAAAATGGACCATGAGTCTCGACTTTGACTTTAGATTCAGCTTTTAAATTTCAAAATGTGCTGCCGGTAAGCTTTGTTGTCTCTCTGACAACTCTTTGTTGACAAAAGTGTTTGCCCTTTGAGGCTACTTGATCTATGGTGTTGTTTTGCTAATTCATAGAGTTTATTTTACAGATTTGCAGACAAATCTCATCAGCCACTACAAAAATACCTGCCTTGAGGTTCCGAATCCAGCCGAAAACAATGACATAGGACTAGAGTATATTTATGTTAATCCAGAAATCAGAATCTTACGACAGAGCAAAGGGCGAGATGGGTTGAAAAATGTGAAAGACGAGGCTACTAGTAGCTCCTGTAGGAAGATATTCTACAATGATGAGTACCTAAGTAGACAGATATACATCACAGGGGATGCTGGTAGTGGAAAGAGCTTGCTATGTAAGAATATAGTTAGACTTTGGTGTGAGGCTCATGGTGAATTCTTGTCGAATGAAGCACAGGACAGTGACAGAGATTCTGATGAAGACACTCGGAGGAAGAATTTATTGGATGGACGGAAACAAAGGAGGCAGGCCAGAACCCAGAGACAGCAGCAGGAGAGAAAAGCCAGGAGAGAAGATGACAGACAAATACTATCACAGTTCATGTTCTTGTTTTATATTACATTGAGAGATTCTCTCTCAGAGTATAATGTTAATGAAATGATTCAGTCACAAATACTACAGTATTATAATACAGGAAAAGATCTATGTTCCTCTGCATTACTGAAAAATGCAAATAAACGTTGTCTTGTCATTGTTGATGGTCTGGACGAATGGGTGTGTCCGACAGGTGCCCTTGTCCCACATTTCTTAAACCCAGGACTCCCAGGCAGGGATGTAGCAAACCAGAACAATGTTTTCTTGACCACAACCAGGCCTTGGAAATTGGATATACTCCAATTAAAAAGTTCTGAAGTGGACAAACATATTGAGTTATGTGCATTTAATAAGAAGTCAGCATCACGATTCTGCTCTAAAGTCATTAAATTATTAAATGAGAGTCAGTCATGTAAAAAAGAAAAACAGAAGTTCTTTGAGATACTTGCCCAGAAAGGTCTTGATCATTTCAAAACGATACCAGTCATTCTTGTACAGCTTGTGTGCATCTGGTTTGACAACCAGGAGCTAGGCAAGTCTCAAGTACAGCTGTACTGTGCCATGCTAGATTTGTTGTTGAAAAAGTCCCAGAAAAACCTGTCTGTACAAACTACCAATACACCAACAAGTGTAGCATCAGATACGCCCCTACCCAAATGTATTATAGAACACCCATATTGTCAAGACCACCGGCAATTGATATATTGCTTATCAAGAGTAGCATATGAAGCATTATTTGACCAAACAAAAGAAAACAGCTTAGTATTTAAAAGTTCACAGCTAGAGATCTATGGTATAGGACAAGAGTCAATAGACCTGTGTTTAAAGTCAGGTCTTTTGTCACAGAACAAAGTGCTAGAAAAATGTGCTGTAAGTGAGAAGAAAATATCTTTTCTACACAAAAAGTTTCAAGAATTTCTTGCAGCTATTTTCCTAGCCAGCTGTGACAATGTACATGATATTGTTAAACACATAACAGATTTCTGTAGCACATTAGATACATGTTTAGAAATGTCTCAGGTTTGGCTGTTTGTGTCTGGGATAAGACCTGACATAACAAGACAGTTGTTGGACCATTTGACTCGTGTTGTTACTACTGACCAAAAGGTTAAACACTACAGACAAACTTTAGATGGTGAAGGTTTGATACGAGCCATACAGACATGTGTAACTGACTGTGTCATAGAAGGTGGTAATAATGGCCACATTTATGACAACATCATGTTAGAAGACTTTTATATTGATAGAAACACTGCCTGTCATGTAGAACGTTTGTTATCATGTACTCCAAGGTCAAAGGTCAAGTCTGTGTACATAGAGACTAGAGACATTGGTGCTAGTCAGTTAACAAGTATAACTAGTCAGTTAGAGCAATGTCACTCAGTACAAAAACTGCACCTGTATGACCCCTGGTCCTCCCGTATAGACAGTGACACAGTGGCACAAATAGTCAACAACAACCTTGACACTCTTACATGTCTGGACTTGTACAGTGAGATCACAGCTACAGCTGAGTTAGTTAGTGACATATGTAGTATCAGTAGCAAGTGTTTAATGGCACTGAGGCTGTGGCGTGTTAGTCTGACACATGAACATAAAGAACAAATACTGACCAGGTTACCACAGTCACCCACCATTAGACAGTTAGTACTGTTCTTACACTGTACAGACCATGTCTGGTGTCAGACTGGTAGGATAGATTTGTCTACTATGACACACATACAGAGACTTCAGCTGGTCTCCATGTCTGTAGATAATCTCCAGTCTGTGTCACACTGTGTGGAGCATGTTAGACTGGGGTATAAGGTTATATTACCAGTGACAACACTGTGTGAGTTTGCACGCAGACTTTCCCAGACAAGACGTGACGTGACGGTAAAACTAGACTATGTAACAGTTACAGAGGTCAGAGAGCGACGTGTAGACGTGGAGACTTTCCTCCGTACTTGTCACGGTCTGGAGGTGACATTCTGCCTGTATGACAGTGACAATGAATGGATTATAGACTTCACCACAAGCAGCCAGTAAAGCCTGTAAAACTTGTTATATTCACTCTAACAACAAACTCCAACTACTCAATCTCTTAGTTGGAACATTTCCTGTCTAATTATGCAAGTTTTAACACAAAATTCTAGAAAAAAGTGTTTTTCATCATTTAGCAGTTTGTGTTCTAAAAATAGTAACATTGGTGAAGACTACTTTCCTGTCATAAAACTTGTTAAATTCATTCAAACACCAAGTGTTACCATTTATTTTCTTAGTTAGGACATTTCCAAGCTAATGACACAACTTTTAATACTAAATTCGGGGAAAAAGTGTTTTTGATCACCTAGTTTAAAAAGTAGTATTCTAAACATTGTAACGGTTGGACTCACTCTAAAACATTTTTTGTCATAAAACTTGTTAAATCAACTTTAAACATCAAGTGTGACCATTTATTTCCTTAGTTAGGACATTTCCAAGCTAATGACACAAGTTTCAATACAAAATTCAGGAAAAAAGAGTTTTTCACCATTTAGCAGTTTGTGTTCTGAAAATGGTAACAATTTGATTTGGTGAATGCTATTATTTCGGTCATAAAAGTTGTTAAATCAACTTAAACACCCAAGTGTGACCATTTATTTCCTTAGTTAGGACATTTCCAAGCTAATGATACAAGTTTTAATACTAAATTCAGGAAAAAAGTGTTTTTGATCACTTACTTAGTCTAATAGATGGACTCTCTCTTAAAACAATGTTTGTCGTTAAACTTGTTGTTCATCTCTTAGCATACTTATTACTCATAGAGTTATGAGTAAAAGTGTTAGAATAACTGAAAACATCTAAGTGAGACCATTTATTTACTTGTCTAGGACGTTTCAAATCTAACTATACAACTTTTAATGCTATGTTAAGAAACACATTGTTTTTCAACTCATAGCATTTTGTACAGTAAAAACCATCTGTTACGACCACTAAACTAAGTTAATTATTAAGTGTTCACGCCAGGTGACTTCTTAAAACAAGGTAACAGTTAAACAGAAAGCTCCTGTACTACCTGTAGGAGCTTTCTGTTTTACTGTCACCTTGTTTTAAGCCGTCACCCGTTTTTAGCTCACCTGAGCCAAAGGCTCAAGGTGAGCTATTGGGATGGCCCTGTGTCCGGCGTCGTGCGTTGTGCGTCGTCCGTCGTCGTTAACAATTGCTTCAAATGACATCTCCTCCTATACCGCTTGACAGAATTCAACCAAACTTTACAGAAATGTCCCTTGGGTCAAGCTCTTTCAAATGTGTTCAAAGAATTAAAAACAATGCAGAACTCTGGTTGCCATGGCAACCAAAGTGAAAAAATAAGGAAATCTTAAAAAGTCGTCTTGTCAAAAACTGCAAGGGCCAGAGCTTAGATATTTGGTACATAGCATCATCTACAGGTCCTCTATCAAGTTTGTTCAAATAATGCCCCTGGGGTCAAAATTGGCCCCGCCCCGGGGGTCACAGTTTTACATAGAGTTATATAGTGAAATTTTCAAACGTCTTCTTCTCTGAAACCAATGTGGCCAGAGCTTTGATATTTGGCATGGTGACACTTCTAGATGTCCTATACCAAAATTGTTCAAATGGTTGTGGTCCGTTGCATAACTAGGTCACAGGAGCTAAAAATAGAATTGTTTTCAATGAAAACTTAAAAAATCTTCTTGTCTGAAACTACAAGGGCCAGAGCTTAGATATTTAGCACATAGAATTGCCTACAGGACCTCTATCAAATTTGTTCAAATTATGCCCCTTGGGTCAAAATTGGCCCCGCCCCAGGGGTCACGGTTTTACAAAGAGTTATATAGTGAATTTTTCATACGTCTTCTTCTCTGAAACTAATATGGCCAGAGCTTTGATATTTGGCATAGTGACACTTCTAGATGTCCTATACCAAAATTGTACAAATGGTTCTGGTCCGTTGCATAACTAGGTCACAGGAGCTAAAAATAGATTTTTTACAATGAAAACTTAAAAAATCTTCTTGTCTAAAACTACAAGTGTCAGAGCTTAGATATTTGGCACATATCATCGCCTACAGGTCCTCTATTAAGTTTGTTCAAATTATGCCCCTAGGGTCAAAATTGGCCCGCCCCGGGGGTCACTGTTTTACATAGAGTTATATAGAGAAAATTTCAAACGTCTTCTTCTCTGACTCTAATATGGCCAGAGCTTTTATATTCTTTATGGTGACACTTTTAAATATACTTAACATATTTTGTTCAAATTGTTCCGGTCTGTTGCATATCTAGGTCAGTCCTGGACATAAATCAATATCTCTATTTTTCAAATTATTCTCAGGTGAGCGAATATGCCCCATGGGGCTCTTGTTTACATAATCAATTATCATTCGCTTTAATAGTGATCGTAACAGAGAGGTTCTACTGTATGATAAAACATGGCAGAGATTGATTTTGTTGAGTTGGTAATTTTCGTCATAACACTTAATACAATCATTTCATGTTGTTGGTTAGGACATTCCCTTGCTAGCAATTATCGCAGAGATTTCGTGGTAACCACTAGATGTTGCAGAGATTGACTTTGTGGATTTAGTAATTTTCGTCATAAAACTTAATCGTTTCATGTGACCATTCATGTTGTATGTCAGGGCTGCCATAAGTTGGCATGAAAAATCCTAAGATTTCCAAATTTGATTTTTTCAAGTGCGATTTTACGAATCATACCTTTACCACAAAGCCTGTTTCTAGTTTTG
The DNA here is from genome assembly GCA_922989275.2 of Gari tellinella. Taxonomy (NCBI): domain Eukaryota; kingdom Metazoa; phylum Mollusca; class Bivalvia; order Cardiida; family Psammobiidae; genus Gari; species Gari tellinella. Next base: position 5,562,140 of record OV277870.1, on the reverse strand, counting down.
TTGACATGTGACTACTTAAAGCAGGCTGGAAGTAGAGCAGAATGTGCCTTAAGGGCTTTAAGGCGCATTCTGCTTTACTTTCATACTGCTTTAAGATACCATGTACCAGACAAAAATCCGAAGATTTAGGAAAACTCCGGAGAAATGGCAGCCCTGGTATATTATGACATTCCCCTGCTAGTTATTTTCGCAGAGATTTCATGGTTACCACTGTATCAACATGTAAGCTTCTTTAGGAGCTTTGTGCTTTGCTCTCAGCTTGCTTCGACAACCACATATATAATATAATTAACAAATTACACCATAGCCTGTTTATGAGTTTCGAAGACAGATGGACACCTAAAGAAGTTTGAAAGTAATGCAGAATATGCATTAAGATGCATTCTGCTTTACTTTCAGTCTGATTTAAGCTAGGATATAGCAGATATGTCTTGTGGTCAGGTGCTTATTCCTGACTTTATAAAACTGAATGATTTCCTTCAGTGGAGGCATAAAATAACCAATTACCTAATAGATATGCCTTTTACACCTTAAATTTATTATTTCACTCAAGAAAATAGCTCCAACTTATACAGACATAAATATTCGTAAGAAATATTGTCTAGATTCTAACAGATGGTAGTTTTAAGCAGAATGCACCTTCGGGTGCATGCTACTTTACTTCAAACATGCTTTAATCCCTGAAACCTCTTAATGGGACAATTCTAGTTTTTAATTTAATCTAGTTCATTTTTAGCTCACCTGAGCACTTTCAAGGTGTGCTTTTGTGGTCGGTCTTTGTCCGGCGTCGTTCGTCGTGTGTCAATAATTTCTTCAAACATCTTCTTCTTCAAAACTACTGGTCTGATTGCAACCAAACTTCCCAGGAATGTTCCTTGGGTCAAGCTTTTTCAAAGTTGTTCAAAGAATTTGAAACAATGCAGAACTCTGGTTGCCATGGCAACCAAAGTGAAAAAATAAGGAAATCTTAAAAAATCTTCTTGTCTGAAACCACAAGGGCCAGAGCTTAGATATTTGGCACATAGCATCATCTCTAGGTCCTCTATCAAAGTTGTTCAAATTTTGCCTCTGGGGTCAAAATTGGCCAGGCCCCGGGGGTCACCATTTTATATAGAGTTATATAGTGAAATGTTCAAATATCTTTTTCTCTGAAACCAATATGACCAGAGCTTTGTTATTTGTCATGGTATAACTTCTAGAGGTATTTGACATATATTGTTGAATTGGTTCCGGTCCGTTGCATATCTGGGTCACCGGAGCTAAAAATAGATTTTTTACCATGAGAACTTAAAAAAGTACAAGAAACCATAGTACACTAAGCTTAGATATTTTGCACATAGCATCGTCTACAGATCCTCTATCAAAAGTGTTCAAATTTTGTCCCTGGGGTCAAAATTGGCCCGCCCCGGGGATCACAGTTTTACATAGAGTTATTTAGTGAAATGTTCAAACATCTTTTTCTCTGGAACCAATATGACCAGAGCTTTGATATTTGGCTTGGTATAACTTCTAGAAGTCCTTCACATATAATGTTGAATTGGTTATGGTCTGTTGCATATCTGGGTCACCGGAGCTAAAAATAGATTTTTTCAATGAAAACTTAAAAAATCTTCTTGTCTGAAACCATAGTACACTGAGTTTAGATATTTTGCACATAGCATAGTCTACAGGCCCTCTATCAAAGTTGTTCAAATTTTGTCCCTGGGGTCAAAATTGGCCCCGCCCCGGAGGTCACTGTTTTACATAGAGTTACATAGGGAAATGGTCAAACATCTTTTACTCAGAAACCAATATGGCCAGAGCTTTGATATTTGGCATGATGTAACTTTCAGAGGTCCTTCACATATATGGATGAATTGGTTCTGGTCTGTTGCATATCTGGATCACCGAAGCTTAAAATAGATTTTTTCCAATGAAAACTTCAAAAATCTTCTTGTCTAAAACCATAGTACACTGAGTTTAGATATTTTGCACATATCATCGTTTACAGGTCCTCTATCTTATTTGTTCAAATTTTGCCCCTAGGGTCAAAATTCGCCCCGCCCTGGGGGTCACCTTTTACAAATCTTCTTTTCTGAAATCACGCGACCCATCCTAGTGTCACCATGGTCAGGTTGATTTTAGGGTTGATTTTTAGCTCAGCTGAGCACAAAGTGCTCAAGGTGAGCTTTTGTGGTCGGTCTTTGTCCGGCGTCCGTTGTGCGTCAACAATTTCTTCAAACATCTTCTTCTTCAAAACCGCTTGCCTGATTGCAACCAAATTTCACAGGAATGTTTCTTGGGTCAAGCTCTTTCAAAGTTGTTCAAAGAATTTGAAACAATGCAGAACTCTGGTTGCCATGGCAACCAAAGTGAAAAAATAAGGAAATCTTAAAAAATCTTCGTCAAAAACCACAAGGGCTAGAGCTTAGATATTTGGCACATGACATCATCTATAGGTCCTCTATCAAGATTGTTCAAAGTTTTTGACCCTGGGGTCAAAATTGGCCCCGCCCCAGGGGTCACTGTTTTACATAGTTATATCGTGAAATAATCAAACATCTTCTTCTTCAAAACCACATGCCTGATTGCAACCAAACTTAACAGGAATGTTCCTTGGGTCAAGCTCTTTCAAAGTGGTTCAAAGAATTTGAAACAATGCAGAACTCTGGTTCAGAGTTGCCATGGCAACCAAAGTGAAAATATAAGGAAATCTTAAAAAATCTTCTTGTCAAAAACCACAATGACCAGAGCTTAGATATTTGGCACATGGCATCATCTATAGGTCTTCTATCAAGATTGTTCAAAGGTTGACCCTTGGGTCAAAATTGGCCCCACCCGGGGGTCACCGTTTTATAAATCAATATGGCTAGAGCTTAGATATTTTGCATGATGTAATGTTTAGAGGTCTTTCACATATGTTGATGAATTGGTTCCGGTCTGTTGCATATCTGGGTCACCAGAGCTAAACATAGATTTTTTTCAATGAAAACTTTAAAAATCTTCTGGTCTGAAATCATAGTACACTGAGCTTAGGTATTTGGCACATAGAATGGTCTACAGGTCCTGTATCAAGAGCATTCATATTATGTCCCTGGGGTCAAAAGTGACCCCGCCCGTGGGTCAAAGTTTCACAAATTTTCTTTTCTGAAATCACTGACCCATCACCATGTACAGGTGAGCGATTAAGGGCCATTCTGGCCCTCTAGTTACAATATATGTCAAAATGACAAACAGTGTATACCCTGATCAGAGGGCTCCTTATGGAGCCCTATGATCAGGGCCTACACTGTTTGCATACGTCGAGCATACTCCTCACGGGTATGCTGTTTGCAAATGACGCATATGGGTTTAAAGAGTTAAGCAGTCGCCTGTCTTAAAACTAGAAATAGGATTTGGAGTAATGGGTTAAAGTTTTAAAGACGAATATGGAGTTATGTTTTAATAAATGTATTCACTTTCATGAAGAGAAAAAATATCAAGCCACATTTTTAGCTCACCTGAGCCATAGGCTCAGGATGAGCTATTGTGATCCCATTCCGTCCGGCGTCCGTTGTCCGTAGTACGTCGTCCGTCCACATTTTCAAACAACATCTCCTCTGAAACCACTGACTCAATTTCAACCAAACTTTGTCAGAAGCATCAGTGACAAGGGGGAACGAAATCTTGTTCAAAGTATTTGGCTGGAGTTATTCCCCTTGCTTTGGGACCAGATTTTCTAACATGACCGTATAGACAACTTTTAATGCATAAGAAAATCTTTAAAAATCTTCTTCTTAAAAACCAAAAGGCCCAGACCTTTGATATTTGGTATGTATTATAACCTGATGATCTTCTACCAAGATTGTTCAAATTTTGACCCTGGGGCCAAAAATGGCCCCGCCCTTGGGCTTATCAGTTTTTAGCTCACCTGAGCCGAAGGCTCAAGGTGAGCTGTTGTGGTCGTCCGTCTGTCCGTCCGTCCGTCTGTCCGTCCGTTCAAATTTACTTCAAGCGACAACTCCTCTGAAACCGCGAGTCTGAGGAAAAAACTAATTTGCTCACGGTGTTCCTTGGATGCTTCTCTACAGAAATTGTTAAAATGAAACTTTAAAGTGGACTACTTATTGAAATTTATTAAAAAAAGTGAAAAACTTTAAACAAGTTTTTTGTAAAAAACCACTGTTCCCACACCTTAGATATTGCATGAATAGTATCTTCTACTAAATCACTTTCAAAATTGTAAAAAATCAAAACCCTAGGATCAAATTTGACTCAACCCTGGCCATATCAGTGCTTTTTGATGCAGGTCTGACAGTAAAAACTCTCTAATGATCCATTTTATACAGACGCATTGTATCTTCCAGGCTAAGAAGCTACCCTTATACTAAATGCAACATTTTTGCAAACAGTTTGGATCCAGGTCAGATGCCACATAATGCTGCATCTAATCTGGATCTAAACTATTTGCCACTCATTTACATATTTTCTTATATTTAGAAAATATAAGTTATTATTTTTTACATATTTCACATACAAACATTTGGAGCAGACAACAGTTCAGCATAATAATAGTCATTTCTCTCTGAGACCGTCTCCAATTGCATAACTGACCCATAGCTAGCTCTGAACTCGGGTCACTGAGATACATAACAGAAATGAAAGTGATGTCTGCTATTTTATGCTCAAGCACAACTTAGTTCGAGGCATATTACTTTTGGTCTGTTTTGTTTGTTTGTTTATCTTTCTGTCTATCAGTCCACAATTAATTCTTGGCCATAAACAGTATGGATCCAGGTCAGATGCCACATAATGCTGCTTCTAATCTGGATCCAAACTATTTGCCACTCATTTACATATAGTTTCTTATATTTAGAAAATGTAAATAATGATATTTATTAACCTATTAACCCATACATATTCTTTTTTATGTCTTTAATTTATTCTTCCACAGAAGAAAATATTTCACTTTATACAGTCATTGTTGTCTTTAACAATTGCTTCAAATGACATCTCCTCATATACCGCTGAAAAGATTTCAACCAAACTTTACACGAATGTTCCTTGGGTCAAGTTCTTTCAAAATTGTTCAAAGAATTAAAAACAATGTAGAACTCTGGTTGCCATGGCAACCAAGTGAAAAAATAAGGAAATCTTAAAAAATCTTCTTGTCTGAAACTACAAGGGCCAGATCTTAGACATTTGTCACATAGCATCATCTACAGGTCCTCTATCAAACTACAAACTATGCCCCTGGGGTCAAAATTGGCCCCGCCCAGGGGGTCACAGTTTAACATAGAGTTATATAGTGAAATTTTCAAATGTCTTCTCCTCTGAAACTAATATGGCCAGAGCTTTGATATCTGGCTTGGTGACACTTTTAGATGTCCTATACCAATAAGGTTCAAATGGTTCTGGTCGATTGCATATCATCTACAGGTCCTCTATCAAGTTTGTACAAATTATGCCCCTGGGGTCAAAATTAGCCCCACCCCGGGGGTCACAGTTTTCATACGTCTTCTTTTCTGAAGCTAATATAGCCAGAGCTTTGATATTCGGCATGGTGTTACTTCTAGATGTCCTTTATCTATTTTGTTCAAATGGTTCCAGTCTGTTGCATATGTAGGTCACAGGAGCTAAAAATAGATTTTTTCAATGGAAACTGTCTAGAACCCTAGTACCCTGATCTTAGATATTTGGAACATAGCATCATCTACAGGTCCTCTATCAAGATTGTTCAAATTATGCACCTCGGGTAAAAAATGACCCCGTCCTGGACTTAAATCATTATCTCCATTTTGATGTACAGCTATTCTCAGGTGAGCGACATATGCCCCATGGGGCTCTTGTTCTTAGGAAAACCTTTGAAAATCTCCTTCTCTGAAACTGTATGGCCTAGATCATTAATATTTGACATGTAGCTTTGCCTTATGGTCCTCTACCAAGATTGTTCAAATTATGTCCCCCGGGTCAAAATATGCCCCGCCCCAGGGCTTATCAGTTTTACATAGACTTATATAGGAAAACTTTTAAAAATCTTCTTCTCTGAAACTGTAAGGTCTAGATCTTTTATATTTGACATATAGCTTTGCCTTGTGGTCCTCTACCAAGATTGTTCAAATTATGACCCCCGGGTCAAAATTGGCCCCGCCCTCGGGCTTATCAGTTTTTCATAGGAAAACCTTTAAAAATCTTCTTCTCTGAAACTGTAAGGCCTAGATCATTTATATTTGACATGTAGCTTTGCCTTAAAGTCCTCTACCAAAGTTGTTCAAATTATGACCCCTGGGTCAAAATTGGCCCCGCCCCAGGGCTTATCAGTTTTACATAGACATATATAGGAAAACCTTTAAAAATCTTCTTCTCTTAAACTGTATGGCCTAGATCTTTAATAGTTGACATATAGCTTTACCTTGTGGTCCTCTACCAAGATTGTTCAAATTATGACCCCCGAATCAAAAATGGCCTGCCCTCGGGCCTATCAGTTTTTCATAGTAAAACCTTTAAAAATCTTCTTCTCTGAAACCGTCAGGCCAAGATCATTTATATTTGACATGTAGCTTTACCCTATTGTACTCAACCAAGATTGTTCAAATTATGACCCCTTGATCAAATTTGGCCCCGCCCCGGGGCTTATCAGTTTTACATAGACTTATATAGGAAACCCTTTAAAAATCTTTTACTCTGAAACTGTAAGACCCAGATTCTTAGCTTTACCTTGTGGTTCTCTACCAAATGTGTTCAAATTATGACCCCCAGGCCAAAATTGGCCTCACCCAGGGGCTTATCAGTTTTTATAGGAAAACCTTTAAAAAATTTCTTCTCTTAAACCGTAAGGCCCAGATCAATAATATCTGACATGTAGCTTCGCATTGTGGTCCTCTACCAAGATCAAATTATGGCACTGGGTCATAGCTATGTCAAAATGTTGTCTTCCCCAGTCAGATTCTATGGTACAATGTCCTCAGGTGAGCGAAATGTGACCCTCTGGGTCTCTTGAAATACAAGTGTCTGGTTTGTTAATAAGAAAACAAAAATTGATAAATGCTTAATGTAGGACAAAAATAATGCTGAACGTTAAATACTTAATGCAATACAAAAATAATGCAGACATTCACCATTGAGGGTTTCTACATTACTTTTGTCCTGCATTAAGTTGCCATCTACCTTATCAATAAAAGACTAAAGTGAACGAAATTATTTAGGGTTCAGAGTTTAATAGAAAAAATTGCTATGAAGTAAATTATGATAACGGTTATACATGTCTTTTTGATAAGTTTTTATATGTCTGCCGCCAGAATTATGTATGGCGCCTTCCATCCGTCTGTCCATCTGTGATTATTTGTTTGTTTGCTCTCAAACTCCAACAGTTGTCATCGGATCTTCGCCAATCTTGTTGAAATTGTTTATTGGTGTAAAATCTTGGTCAAGTTTGATAAGTACCAAAAATTGGAAAAGGTATGTCAAGAGTTATTGCTCTTGAATTATCAAAAAATAGTTATTTCAGCCTAGTCCGCTCTCTGACTCAAATAAGTTTTATCAGATGCTCAACAAATTTGCTGAAAGTGTCTAAAATCTTGGTCAAGTTACAAGGTAGATAATTATCCATAATCATATGGCATGACAGAGTTATGGCCCTTGAATCTTGAAAAATTGGCTGTTTCAGCCTTGTCTGCTCTCTTATCTAAATATTTTTATCAGACCTTGTACAAACTTGCTGAAAAGGTGTTTAGTCGTAAAATCTTGACAAAGATTGATATTCTGCTAAATCACAGATCACTTGTCAGGATTATGCCCCTTGAATTACCACAAATTGTCAGTTTTAAGCGATTCCGCAGTCCAACTCAATATTTTTCATGCATTTTGACAGGAAAACAAAATAACGGGTGACAAACAGCTTGAAATACGCTGCGTCTGATCCGGATTAAAGTTGTTTGCAAATGTAGGCCAATTCCCTTCCTATAAAGATTCCCTCCGAACAACATACACAGTCTTTGTCTCCCATTTGGGTGTCGTTGTAGAGAGGGAGTGCTGTATTCACTTTTTGTCTTTTCCTCATATACCTGAAGGTTCATTATGTGTAACCCTCAACCTACATTAAGTGAGTGGTTATGTCTTCAACACTAGAACCAGGCTATCTGGTAAAGTATTGACTTTGTAACTGTCTGTGATGATCGTGGTTACTAGTTGTACATGAGCTAGGTTAACATTATGTGCAATATGGTTAGGGTTATATAAATGTAAATTTAAACCAACTAGTTGTACTTGAGCTACAGTGGAGAAAACGTTATTCTTTCCCGTTTAAACGCAAATGAAACGCACACGCATAGCAATAAAATGGAGAAAAGACAATTTTTCGACAATCCTGACTTTTCATTTTAACAATGAGTGGCAAACAGTTTGGAGCCTAATCAGACGCCGGGTTACCCGGCGTCTGATCTTGCTCTAAACGGTTTGCAGTGGAAATAAAGGTTTTAGCGTAAACGCGTTTATTGGGAAAGAATAACACATTCTCCACTGTAGGTTGTAAATGTTTTTGTTGCTCATTAAGCTGTATATTTTGTTCTTGTAAGAATATAAAAATAAACGTGTGTGTCATATGTTTGTATTTATGTTTGTTTAATACTCCTGTGGCCTGGTAATATAAAAATAAACGTGTGTGTCATATGTTTGTATTTATGTTTGTTTAATACTCCTGTGGCCTGGTAATATAAAAGTCTGAAGATTAAGTAAAAACTGGCTGTACCGACCACTTAAAAGACTATTAACAAATATGAATGTTAATTGTGTTGGAGCTTTCTGCTTTAAATTCACGATTTTTCTTACCCTCATAGTGTTACATATACAAGTTCTTAGCAAACAATGTACTTGATTGACACTGCCCTGTGGCCTGGGAAAATAAATGTCTTAAGATTCAGTAAAAACCTCGCTGTTACTACCACGTAAAAGAAAATTAGATAGAAATGTAAATATTGTTGGAACTTTCTGCTTTATCTTCATTATTTTTCTCACACTCATGGTGTTACATAAAGTTCTTGGCAAACAATATGCCTGCGTAACCGAAGAGTTTACTCATCCTTTACAAATACTGTACCTGTTAAGAATACATTTGTAATGTGTAAACAGTGTATAACCAGATCAGAGACAAATCTTGTTTTAAAGATTCTATATAACCATTGTCAACGCGGCAGTGCACTTGAGTATAAAGAACCATACAAGATTTTGAATATTTCAACAGTTTACAGAAGAAATTTTTCACCTGCCATCTTATTAACAGTTAACATGCATATGCAAGCAGTGTAGATCCAGACCAAACACTGGGTTACAGTATATCTGATTAACAATTAGCATGTCTATGCAAACAATGTACATGTTTACCCGAATCAGATACTTGGTTACAAAATACCTGATACACAAATAACATGTCTATGCAATCAGTGAAAACTCAGATTATGCCTATGCAAGCAGTAAAGACACTTAGTCTAGATCAGACACCCGTTTACAGTATATCTGATTGACAGCTAACATAAATATGCAAACAGTGAAGACCTAAATAAGACACTGGGTTACATCATACATGTACCTAACTAAAAGCTACAACATACTTATACCAACAGTTTAGACCTAGATCAGACACTGGGTTACATCATACATGTACCTAACTAAAAGCTACAACATACTTCTACCAACAGTTTAGACCTAGACCAGACACTGGGTTACATCATACATGTACCTAACTAAAAGCTACAACATACTTATACCAACAGTTTAGACCTAGATCAGACACTGGGTTACATTATACATGTACCTAACTAAAAGCTACAACATACTTATACCAACAGTGTAGACCTAAAGCAGACACTTGGTTACATCTTAGCCGATTAACAGTTCCACCACATCTATGCAAGCAGTGTAGACCTAGATCAGACACTGGGTTACATCATATCTGACCAAAAGCTACAACATACTTGTACAAACAGTGTAGACCTAGATCAGACACTTGGTTACAAAATACCTTATACACAAATAACATGTCTATGCAAGCAGTGTAGACCCAGATCAGTCACTTGGTTACAGTATACCTGATACACAAATAACATGTCTATTCAAACAGTGTAGACCCAGATCAGACACTTGGTTACAGTATACCTTATACACAAATAACATGTCTATGCAAGCAGTGTAGACCCAGACCAGACACTTGGTTACAGTATACCTGATACACAAATAACATGTCTATGCAAACAGTGTACACCCAGATCAGTCACTTGGTTACAGTATACCTTATACACAAATAACATGTCTATGCAAGCAGTGTAGACCCAGATCAGACACTTGGTTACAGTATACCTTATACACAAATAACATGTCTAGGCAAACAGTGTAGACCCAGATCAGTCACTTGGTTACAGTATACCTGATACACAAATAACATGTCTAGGCAAGCAGTGTAGACCAAGATCAGTCACTTGGTTACAGTATACCTGATACACAAATAACATGTCTATGCAAACAGTGTACACCCAGATCAGTCACTTGGTTACAGTATACCTGATACACAAATAACATGTCTAGGCAAGCAGTGTAGACCAAGATCAGTCACTTGGTTACAGTATACCTGATACACAAATAACATGTCTATGCAAGCAGTGTAGACCCAGATCAGTCACTGGGTTACAAAATACCTGATACACAAATAACATGTCTAGGCAAACAGTGTAGACCAAGATCAGTCACTTGGTTACAGTATACCTGATACACAAATAACATGTCTATGCAAACAGTGTACACCCAGATCAGACACTTGGCTACAAAATACCTGATACACAAATAACATGTCTATGCAAGCAGTGTAGACCAAGATCAGTCACTTGGTTACAAAATACCTGATACACAAATAACATGTCTATGCAAGCAGTGTAGACCCAGATTAGACACTTGGTTACAGTATACCTGATACACAAATAACATGTCTATGCAAGCAGTGTAGACCCAGATCAGACACTTGGTTACAGTATACCTGATACACAAATAACATGTCTATGCAAGCAGTGAAGACCAAGATCAGTCACTTGGTTACAGTATACCTTATACACAAATAACATGTCTATGCAAACAATGTAGACCCAGATCAGTCACTTGGTTACAGTATACCTTATACACAAATAACATGTCTATGCAAACAATGTAGACCCAGATCAGTCACTTGGTTACAAAATACCTGATACACAAATAACATGTCTATGCAAGCAGTGTAGACCCAGATCAGTCACTTGGTTACAGTATACCTGATACACAAATAACATGTCTATGCAAACAGTGTAGACCCAGATCAGTCACTGGGTTACAGTATACCTGATACACAAATAACATGTCTATGCAAGCAGTTTAGACCCAGATCAGTCGCTTGGTTACAGTATACCTGATACACAAATAACATGTCTATGCAAGCAGTTTAGACCCAGATCAGTCACTTGGTTACAGTATACCTGATACACAAATAACATGTCTATGCAAGCAGTTTAGACCCAGATCAGTCACTTGGTTACAGTATACCTGATACACAAATAACATGTCTTTGCAAGCAGTGTAGACCGAGATCAGTCACTTGGTTACAGTATACCTGATACACAAATAACATGTCTTTGCAAACAGTGTAGACCCAGATCAGACACTTGGTTACAGTATACCTGATACACAAATAACATGTCTATGCAAGCAGTGTAGACCCAGATCATGCCATATATATTAGGTCTGGGCCTTACGGTTTCAGAGAAGAGGATTTTTAAAGGTTTTCCTATATAAGTCTAGGTAAAACTGATGATGTAAGTACGGAAATTGACGACGACCTCTGGCGCCATGTTTTTTGACGGATCAAATATCTTTGAACAACTTTGAAAGTATATTAATTGAGAAACATTTTGATGAAAACCAAATTGAAATCGGACCAGTCGTTCTTGAGAAGATTTTTTAAAATATTGTGCATGGTTGCCATAGCAACAAGACTGATTGCCCCACCCACTTTTTTAAACAATTTTTGAAGCTCACAACTACTGTATGTATTTGACCAAGTTTGGTTAAAATTGGGCCATTGGTTTCAGAGAAGAAGTTGTTTGAAAGAAATTGTGAACAGACGACACCGACGTACGACGTACGACGGACGATCACAATAGCTCACCTTGAGCACTTTGTGCTCAGGTGAGCTAATAACACTTGTTTGAGAAATGATAATGTATCCAAGGCATTGCAAAAAGAAAGGTTAACCCTTAACTCATTCAACCCTTAAACTGTTAATGGTTAATTCCATTTTAGAAATACGTCTGGTCCATTTCTGACTATTTAGGGATGAATTCATTTATTTCAAAATGACAAGCAGTGTCGACCCTGATCAGAGGGCTCCTTAAGGGGCCCTCTGGTCAGGGTCGACACTGTTTGCATAGGGCAAGTGTAATCCTTACAGGTATACTGTTTGTAAATGAGGAGTATACTCGGTGCTAGGGTTGAATGTCTTAACTTTTTTCTAGTTATTTAAAGACAGGTGACCACTTGAAGCAGGTTGAAAGTTGAGCAGAATGTGCCTTTCAAGAAATATGTGTATTTTGATTTATTTTCACAGATCTTTAAGATAGGAAAAATATTTCTTACGATGCATAATTATCCATGAATATAAAGTGGAACTATTTTCTGCAGAGGAAGGTTTACATTTAAGGCATAAAAAGGCATATTTCATTGGGTAGTGGAGTAAATATTGTGTTTTTTAATATCTTTCTAAAGCTAATATATAATCTGTTTATTAATGGAAAGATTGAAGAAACACAAGAATATACATAAGTACATTTATTGACAACATTACAAGTAGACTAACATTTTGAGCACATTTTGATGTTAACAGTTTGTAGAACTCAAGAATATACAATAAGTACATTTATCGACAACGAATTACAAGTAGACTAACATTTTGAGCACATTTTGATGTTAACAGTTTGTAGAACTCAAGAATATACAATAAGTACATTTATTGACAACATTACAAGTAGACTAACATTTTGAGCACATTTTGATGTTAACAATTTGTAAAATTCAGTTTACAGTTTTCTCCATTTTGTCAGCAGAGCTTATCCGAGGTTTGGCAGGGAAACTTGGAGCCTCTTCAATCATCTGAGAAAGAACGAATGACAACACACAATTAAATACGAGAATTCTACGGAATTTAATGTCAGGAACAAACTTGATATCGTCACAAGTTCTTACATGTTGATTTTGAATGAAATATAAGTACAGTGGAGAATCTGTTATTCTTACCCGTTTGAACGCTAACGTACGCAAAACACTAAAACGTAGAAAAGTACAACTTTTTGACACATTCTGATAATTCATCATTATCTTGGTGGCAAACAGTTTGAAGCCTGATCAGACGCTGGGTTACCCGGCGTCTGATCTGGCTCCAAGCTGTTTGCAGTGAAAGTAATAGTTTTAGCGTAAATGCGTTTACTGGGAAAGAATAACGTTTTCTCCACTGTAAAGGGTCAAGCGTTGACTGTCCTTGACGTGTTGAAACCACTTTATTCAACAAAGATTACAGTCCATTGACTACGGTGTTCAATGGAGTTTGAATTAATCTGTACATAATGTATACAACGAAAGGTTCTATTAGTAGATTGAATTTTGATGAAATATGACCATTAATTAGGTCAAGAGTTGGCTGTCCTTCATTTTCTCAGATATACAGACAATGGTTGAAAAGACAGCCTTTCACAATGATACGTTCCTATAATGATTACACAATTTACTGTTTTTACCAAACTTTGACAAACTAGACATGTGATTCTGAGGTAATTTTGAAACAGGATAGGAGATAAGAGTAAGGTTGGGCGCCACTAAACCCAGGTTTAAGTCCCCCCCCCCCAGTGGTTATTAATAATTAATTTCTAATTGATTACTGATTGCTACTGACCATACCAAGGCTTTATGTTTGTCTTGCATGTTGTTTTCTATTTAGTGTGTAGATGAAGGAATGGTATTGCGCGTGTGTGTGTGTTTGTTACCATATGACTGTGTGTGTGTTCTGCTCGAGAGGTGGGTGTATTGTTTGTGTTGCGTTTCCTGCTTGAGTCATTCGTATTTATTTTAAACCTCATGTGACTGAATCCATGCCTTCATAGTCCTCTTGTCTACTTTTCTTTCGGTCTGTTTTGTGCGGCATCATGTACTTACATATCCGGGTTGCATAAAGCTGAGGACAGCTAGGCAAAAAAGGTCAATAACCATGGCAATTACAAACAGTTTCCCAGCCAGAGGTCCACATTGATAATACCTGTGAGATGTTAGAAAGTAGTCTAATTACAGGGCTGCCATTTCTTCGGTATTTCCTAAGTATTTGGATTTTTATCCTAGCAAATCAGGCTGATAGTAAAGCAGAATGCGCCTTAAGGTGCATTCTGCTTTACTTTCAATCTGTTTTAAGCAGTCATGTGTCTTCAAAACAAAAAATAGACTATGGGTTAAAGGTACGATTAGTAAAATTGCGTCTGAAAAATTGAAAATTGAAATCTTAGGATATTTATGATCAACTTATGGCAGCCCTGTAATTATGGTTACATTGGAATCACGGTAGGCAGACGTAATGATAACCCCCCTTATAATAGTTTTTTTTACAGTGTTTGGACAAGGGATAATAGACTGAAAGTAAGCCAGAAAGTTCCTGTAGGAGCTTCCTGCTTTATCTTTAGTCTGCTTTAAGTCATTACCCCATAAATACATCTTTTTACGCTTTGAATTTATTCCTTCACTGAAGCAAACAGTTCTTATTTATACTGTTTTGAATATGAATCATAAGAAATATCTTCCATATTTTAGTTGATGGTAGCTTAAAGCAGGCTGAAAGTAAAGCCGAATGCGCCTGAGGGTGCATTCTGCTTTACTTTCAACCTGCTTTAAGTTGTAACATACATGTATTTCCACGCTTTGAATTTATTCCTCCACTGAAGAAAATAGTTCTAATTTATCTTGTTTTGAATATGAATCATAAGAAATATCTTCCACATTTTAGTTGATGGTAGCTTAAAACAGGCTTATAGTAAAGCCGAATGCGCCTGAGGGCGCATGCTGCTTTACTTTCAACCTGCTTTAAGTTGTAACATACATGTATTTTCAAAACTAGAAGCAGTCTATGGGGTAACTGGTTAAGGAATCACCCACCAGTCAGGATGTAGTAAAAGTGTCCTTGGATTATTGTTTGAAGACAGGTTAGAAATTAGGGAAAGGCATTTATAATCTTATTCCTTCCTAAAGAAACATAGAAAACGACAGGTAAATGCACTTTTTATGATTTTTTTCAGGGTGGCAAATAGTTTGAAGCCAACTCATAAGCCTACTTACATTGTTCTAAGTTACCTGGGTCCCGTTTCATAAAACTTTGTACGACAAATGTATTTGTCGTTAGTCAAAAATTTAAAATATATTTAATTTCCTATTTCTCTGTTTAATCCTTTCTTGTGACTTCTCTTTGGAATTGTCTTTTCAAGATGATTCCAAAGAGATGTCACAAGACAAGATTAGATGGAGAAATAAATAAAAATTGAGACTTTTATAATTTGACTTACGACAACATTTGTCGTACAAACTTTTATGAAATGGGCTACTGGTTCTTAGTTACCTGGTTGTTTTGTTTTCAGTTACCTGGTCACCTACTTCTAAGTCAGCTGGTTACTTTGTTCTTAGTTACCTGGTTAATTTGTTTTCAGTTACCTGGTAACATACTTTTAAGTTACCTGGTTACTTTGTTCTTAGTTATACCTGGTTAATTTGTTTTCAGTTACCTGGTAACATACTTCTAAGTTACCTGGTTACTTTGTTCTAAGAGTTCAGGGGCCCGTTTTACTAAGCTACTTAAGCAAATTTTGTGCGTAAGTCAAAATCATTTTACTCTTATTTTTCCATCATAAACGTTTGCAAACATCAAATAGCCAAATCAGAGGACGCGCTAAACGCGCGTCCTCTGATCTGGCTTTTTGCTGTTTGTAGCAAGTGATAATAAAAAATATAAATTAAAATTTAAAATTTTGACTTACGCAAAATGTTTGCGTAAGTAGTTTAGTAAAATGTTTTAAGTTACTAGGTTACCGGGTTGAAAGTTACCTGGTGTCCAAACCCTTTACAAACAGTGTTCCTGTTGACAGAACACTTGTTCTATGCAAATAGTGTAGAACCTGATCAAATGAGTTCTTCTCCATGGACTCTCTGATCAGGGTCTGCACTGTTTGTCATTTTGTAATATATTGTAAAAGTCCCAACCCTTAACAGTCAACCAGAAATGGGTGTCAAAGCCACCTGACGCTCGCCTGCTTGAAATTTAAGTCTTAAAACATCTTGTATCCAAAACAAATCAATTTTCAGTTTAGAAAAGATTATTAAATGAATGATGAGTCTTAATCTAGTTATATAAAACTTTAAAACAGCCCGTCCAAAAAACTTTAACCTGTTGATTTGTGGTCAAAACAACTAAGTCCAAAACATGTCAAAAATTGAAATAAATTAAAATCATTTTAAATTACATCTTCATAGCCTCAATGTTTGTTCCCAAATGAAGCTCCATACAAAATTTCAGCACCCTAGCACAAGCATTAAACCTTAAAACAACCCGTCCAAAAAACTTTAACCTGGTGATTGCAGTAAAAAAGCTAAGTCCAAAACATGTTAAAAAATTGTCAAATATTAAAATTGTTTTTAAATTCCAACTTCATAACATCAATGTTTGACCTCAAACGAAGCTTCATATAACATTTCAGCACCCTAGCACAAGTATTAAACTTTAAAACAACCCGTTCAAAAAACTTTAACCTGGAAATTTGTAGTCGAAAAACCTAAGTCCAAAACATGTCAAAAATTGACATAAATTAAAATTATTTTTAAATTCCAACTTCATAACATCAATGTTTAACCCCAAATGAACCTCCGTACAAAATTTCAGTCCCCTAGCCCAAGTATTAAACTTTGAAACAACCCGTCCAAAAAACTTTAACCTGGAAATTTGTAGTCTAAAAACCTAAGTCCAAAACATGTCAAAAATTGACATAAACTAGAATTATTTTTAAATTCCAACATAATAACATCAATGTTTAACCCCAAATGAACCTCCATACAAAATTTCAGCACCCTAGCACAAATATTAAGCTTTTAAACAACCCGTCCAAAAAACTTTAACCTTGGCCACGCTCACGCTCACGCTCACTCACGCCGGGGGTATGACATTAGCTCTGCTGTTCTACGAACAGGCGAGCTAAAAATGGATTAAGGCCTAATTGAAATCTGTTCTGGTACTTTAACCCATTTATACCAAGTGGATTCTTCCATGCTTATATATAAACCCTTTGCCTGCTGGTTGCGACTAATTGATTTTTGCAAACAGTTTAGGTATAGATCAGACGCTGCCTAACGCGGCGTCTGATCTGGACCAAAACTGTTTGATACTCGTCTTTAGGTTTCTTAACTTAAACAAGAGGGTCTGAAGGCCCTGATATCGCTCACCTTTTATAATGAAGCCTGATAGCTTTACCGCTGTATTTCACCTGTTTTATTCTAAATCCATTCAAGTTTGTAGTATAGCATGTACACAACATTGCAATATGACCCATTCTAGTATGTATAGTAGAGTACATCAAAGGCAGATAACTAGAGCCTAAATAATACTGAAATGAAGCCTTTTCTAGCATTTGAAAGTAAATCAAGGGCAGATAACTCTTGCCACAATGATCAGATTTCAACAATAAGTGCACTCCCTCGAGAACTTATAGCTATATACATTGTGTGCAGTTATAATTAAAATCCATTGAAAATGGTGGCCTCTAGAGTGCAAACACTGTTAAATAGGGCATTTTCAGCAATTCAAAGGTAGATAACTCTTGACCTATAAATCTGATTTCAACCATAACCTAACTCACCTGAATTCTTATGGTTATATACAATCTGAGTAAGTTTAAGAAAGATTGGATTAAAATTGTGGCCTCTAGAGTGTAAACACCCTTAAATATGGCATTTTCAGCAATTCAAAGGTAAATAACTCTTGACCTACAGGTCCAACTGCAACCATAATCAAACTCATCTGAACTCTCTAAGTCATATACCACCTGATGAGGTTTGAGAAAGATTGCATTAAAATTGTGGCCTCTAGAGTGTAAACAACCTTAAATATGACATTTTCAGCAATTTAAAGGTAGATAACTCTTGACCTATCAATCCAATTCCAGCCATAATTAAACTTATCCGAACTCTTGCCGTTATATACAATCTGAGCAAGATTGGGAAAGATTACATTAAAATTGTGGCCTCTAGAGTGTAAACATTGTAAAATATTGCATTTTCAGCAATTCAAAGGTGGATAACTCTTGACCTATATGTCCAATATCAACCATAATCGATCTCATCCAAACTCTTATGGTAATATACAATCTGAGTAAGTAACAGAAAGATTAGATAAAAATTGTGGCCTCTAGAGTGTAAACACCAAAATTGTTGACGACGGACGACGAACGACGGACGACGGACATTCAAGGATTGCAAAAGCTCACCCTGAGCTAGCTCAGGTGAGCTAAAAATGCAAACATCTAGATTTAACAAATTTTGCAGACGCCAATTTCGAAGCAGACGATATTACCGCAGGATAAGGGTTAATGAGTCTACTTATGTCAAATGGATTCTTCCAGGCTTATATATTGAATTCGTCTACTATGCCAAGCGGATTCTTCCATTTCTTATATATTGAATTAATGTCTTTTTCATGAAAAGGGTGTCTGGTTGTAATTTTCACTGCCAATTTAGTTTTAATAGAAATTACTGTTAACAAACAGTGTAGTTTTAACCCTTTCCCTCATGAAGCGCCTTTTAGCGCATTCAGTTTATTCCTCCGCTGTTGAAAATAGTTCCAATCTATACAGCCATGCATATGTATCATAAGAAATATTTTCTTTATCCTAACAGATGGAAGCTTAAAGCAGGCTGAAAGTAAAGCAGAATGCGCCTCCCGCTCTACTTTCAATCTGCTTTAAGTAGTTCCCTATTTCCAAAATTAAAAGAAAGCTATGGGGTAAAGGGTTAAGATCAGGTTCTGGCTTTATTTTACCTTTTCAATCTGTGACTGGTGTGTTTTTCTGGCAGTTTCTCTATCATATTATATACAATTTCTGTTCTCTTAGCCACATTGGACCAGGTGTACAGGTCTTTTACTAGTTCATGGACTTCAAATGGTCGCATCACGTTACAATGGCGATGATTGTGGATGGCTTCTTCCAGTCCGTCAACTAAAGCTGAATGTAAATCAAACTAATTTGTTATGTCCCCTTCATAGTTGCCTTACCTAGCAAACAACAATTGTAAAAACTTAAGAACATATGACGTCACAGCACAGAAGGTGTTAATCAAATTTCGTCATGGAAATGTGATACAGTGCTCCCTCTCTACAACGGCCCTCCCAACAACGACTCCCTCCTTACAACGACCCTTGACGCTGTTCCCTAAACAGGACGGTTTTACTGTTGCAATGTCGTCTGCTTTAAATTGTTGTCTGCTGCTTTTCTAAAAGTGACATAATGGACATTTCGTCAGAAAATAAATTAACGACGAGTGACAAGCAGCTTGAATCCAGATCAGACGCCGCGGCGTCTGACCTAGATTCAAGCTGTTTGCAAATGTAAACCAATTTCCCTCTCTATAACGACTCCCTCCGAACAACGCACACAATCTATGTCTCCCATTGGGTGTCGTTGTAGAGGGGGAGCGCTGTACTTATTTCTAATAGAAAAGCCTTTTCAGATGATGACCTAAATATAACTGTTCCTGAATCCTGTTAGGTGGCTACTTAGAGTAGGCTTAAACTACAGTAGAACATTCTAAGACGATACTGTGACTTTACTTGAAGTCCGCTTTAAATAACCACCTGCCTGAAGCTATAACCCAATAACAAGAGGGCCAGACGCCCAGATGTCGCTCACCTTAGGACATTGTACCATAGAAACTGACTGGGCTATATAAGTCTATGTAAATCTTATAAGCCCCGGGGTGGACATTTGTGGTCCAGTGGTCATAGCTTGAACAATCTTGGTAGGGGGTCTTTAGGCAAAGCTATATGTAAAATATTAAATGTATGGGCCTTACAGTTTCAGAGACGATATATTTTTTAAAGGTTTTCCTATATAAGTCTATGTAAAACTGATAAGTCCCCGGGCGGGTCCAATTAGGCAAAGCTATATGTAAAATATTAAAGGTATCGGCCTTACAGTTTCAGAGACGAATTTTTTTTTATGGATAAGTCCCTGGGTGGGGCCAAATTTGACCCGGGGGTCATAGTTTGTACAATCTTGGTAGAGGACTATTAGGCAAAGCTACCTGTCAAATATTAAGGATCTGGGCCTTATGGTTTCAGAGAGAAAGATTGTTTAAGGTATTCCTAAGAAAAACTGATCATAAGCCCCAGGGCGGGGCAGTATTTGGCCCTCAGTCATACTTTGAAAAATCTTGGTAGAAGACCATTAAATGGTACATACCAAAAATGAACGGTACGGGCCTTACAGTTTATGAGAAGAAGATTTTAAAAGATTGTCTTATGAAAAGTTGTTTATACGGTCATGTTAGAAAAACTGGTCTAAAAGCAAGGGGAATAACTCTAGCATAAAACTTTGAACAAAGACGCAAAACGCCGGACACCGGACAAAATTAAATCGAAATCAGGTCAATGGTTTCAGAGGTTGTTTGAAAATGTCGACAGACAACTGACGCAAGAGGCTGGACACCGGACAAAGAGTGGTCACAAAAGCTCATCCTGAGTAATTGCACTCATTCGAACTCTTAGGGTCATATACAATCTGAGCAAGTTTGGAAAAGGCTGAACAAAAATTGTGGTCTCTAGAGTGTTAACACCGTTAAATATGGCATTTTCAGCACTTTAAGGGTAGATTACTCTTGACCTATGTGTTCGATTTCAACCATAATTGTACACATCTGAACTCTTATAGTCATATTCAATCTGAGCAAGGTTGAAATAGATTTGATAGATATTGTTGCCTCTAGAGTGTAAACACTGATAAATATGGCATCATCAGCAGTTCAAAGGTAGATGGCTCTTGATCTATTGGTCTGATTACAACCATCATCTAATTCATTCAAACTCTTTTAGTAATAAATAATCTGAGCAAGTTTGAGAAATATTGGATAAATATTTTGCCTCTAAAGTGTAAAAACTAAAATTGTTGAGTACGAACGACAAACGACGACCAACACACGGCTGACATTCAAGGATTGCAAAAGATCACCCTGAGCTAGCTCAGGTGAGCAAAAAAGTTTAAATATATTTAAGGAATAATTCGAATATTTATGATATTCATGAATCAGTTTCATACTAAAGTGTGACCAGGTTTTTTTTTCATACCTATGAATACAGTTCCAGAAAAGGGGGAGTAAACTGAACAAATTCAGCATTATCTCACTTATTTCAGCACCAAATCCTATGGTGTTACTACTCGAAGAGACGATTCTAATGAGTAGTGACACCATAGGGTTTAAAGGGGAAATAAAGATTTTCATTTTTGAAATACTCCCTTCGCCTCATATTTTCTATTTAACTACTTTTTTTAATGCAGTAATGGTATTAAATTATAAGGAACAATTCGGAACATTTACCACTGTTCCAGAAAAGGAGTGTTCATTATTTAAAACTTTTTTAAAACGTAGGTTGTAATCCCTCCACAACATAAATTTTCTGCAAAAACGTGACATTGTCGTTGATGTCAATGACGTCATGTGTTGTCCTGCTTCATGCAGCACTTGTTGAGAGTAGTTGGACAAAGAGAAAGTAGCCCCGACAAATATTACAACCATTCACAGCTAACCAAAAGTAATGAAAATAAACATTATTAAATTATACAGTTATGAATATCATTCTATTCTAAGATTTTTTCCCATATTCTAGCAGATGGTAGCTTAAAGCAGACTGAAAGTTAAGCGGACCTGCTTTAAGTGGATACCTGTCTTCAAAACTAGAAATAGGCTATGGGATAGAGGTTAAAATCTAGTGGTACCTGTAAAGAGCTATCTTAAGTTTTGAAGTACCTGAGAGGGGGAGCAGATACAGAAAACCAAGGCATACTGCCTTATTCTTATTTTCGACAGAGTTATTTGGTTAAAGGAAAGAGTTAACACAAAATGAGGTTAAGGTGAAGGCGTCAAAAGGCGTTTCAATGGGCAAAAGGTTTGACCCATTATCTCATCGTCTGTTCATTCGTTCTGAAGACGAGTGACCACTTAAAGCAGGTTGATAGGAAGCAGAATGTGCCTTAACTCTTTCCTCCCTTAAACTTTAAAGGACAATTCCAGTTTCCATTTAAGTCTAATCCATTTCTGATTTTTATGGGGTTTTTTGTCAATGTTTGGCATTATGACAAACAGTGAAGACCCTGATCAGAGGGCTCCTTTCGGAGCCCTCTGATCAGGGTCTTCACTGTTTGCATAGAACAAGTCGAGGGCTTGGCGGAAAACTATCCTAACTCATATTTTTAGAATTTTACAGGAGAGGGAAAAAACGTTCTCTTCATTTTATTTTATGTCTTTTTAAGTGTTTTCTTGAATTTATATAACACTTTAAGATGTAAAATCAATGGGCAATTGTAAAATTTAAGGTATTCTCAAGGGTTTGGCAAATATAGCAAATAGTTGAGTTAGGATAGTGTTATACTGAAATTCTGACATGTTAGAAGATAATTGTTGGTGGAACAGTATTCTAACTTGAGTTAGGATAGTGTTCCGTTATAAATTCCATTATATTGCTTGAGATAGGATAGTGTTCCACTATGACAAAATCACTCAATTCTCTTGATAACTTTGGTATGAACCTTTAAATGTGCTATAAAGTATGTATTTCCTGTATTTAAATCATTTACAACCTTACAGACTAGAATAAGCGAGATTAATCAAGATCAGACATTTTGAAGTAGAACAGTGTATTAACTCTCTCTAGAGTGCCAACTTAAAAGACACATATTGTTTGCCTAGTGTCAGTGTTTAATGCAGCACAGATACTACAGAGCATGCAAAGACAAATTTTCTACATTTATTCCATGTAGATGAAAACTTAGCCATCGGATATAAAGACAGTAAAATGACTTCTTTCTTAACCCATTACCTGCTTCTAGTTTTGTAATCAGTTGACCACTTAAAGCAGGCTGAATTTAAAGCAGAATGTGCCTTAAGGCACATTCTGCTTTACATGTACTTTCAGCCTGCTTTAAGCTAACATCTGCTACAAAATAGAAAATATTTCTTATGCTACATATTCATGACTTTATAATGTGGAACTATTTCCATCAGTGGAATAATACATTAAAGGCGTATGTATGGGGTAATGGGTTAAGCGAGTTTCTTTAGCAGATTTTTCTGCACTTTCCATTTAAAGGGTTAATAAAGTACAAATTCATTACACAGTAATATATTTAACTATTTATTTGAACTCAACTTCTGATAACAGTATATTGTTATCAGGGCTCCAGAATGATAAGAGTGAGTAAACTGAAAAAATCAAAACAAAATCAATTATTTTAGCACCAAATCCTATGCTGCTACTATTAATTGGAATCACCTCAAAGAGACGATTCTAATGAGTAGTAGCATTGTAGAGTTTAATGCAGAAATGAAGATTTTATTTTTGGAAATACTCCCCTTATCTGGAGCTCTGATACTGTAATTTAATAATTACATAGTCCTGAAAAAGGGTTCTTGACTCCCGAAGTAAAAACACATATAAATCCTAGATCAAGATTTCACATTAAGTTACTGGCATCTGATCTGGTTTTAAGAAGCAACGTTATAACTGCTGTCTTACAGTTAACTCTCTGGAAAACTAGGCATTCTTATGTTACAACATTTTATTGTTTTTGTCCTACAGAATAAAAACGGTAGAACAACAAATATATGACTTAACTTCTAGATTTTTAACCATTTACTCCATGATTAAAATTGACCAACTACTAGTATTCAACTAAATTTTATTATTATACAAGAAATTAATTGCCAAATCCTACAGTGTAGACTTATGCATATAATAAGTACATGTATAATTATACAAAGGTTTCCAAAAGAAGCTGCTGCCTTATCTGGGTCTACTCTTTTTGCAAAATTAGGAAAAATGTGTTTATGATATGGAGTTAGTGGTTAAATATGTTTAAATATTTACCCTTTACCTGTTTATATTCATGCAAATTTCCACCCACTATGCATGACTAATCCGATATTTCTTGTATATTGGTAAATAATTATTTTTATTACCATAATCCAATACATGTAGTTAAAAGTCTGATCTACAATAATTAATCAGGCAAACATAGTAGACCCTGATGAGGTAGCTGTTATAGCACCAAGTATTGATGACATAGAGAGTGAAAAGGCCTAGTCTTTGAGGAAATGGGTTGATGAGTATGCAAAGGATTATTTAATGTAATAAGTATCTCTAGCACAGTAAATGGTTGTTAAACAGCCTTCCAGAATTATGTATTTTAATCCATAACAGCATAATGTGCCTGCTGAAAATAAAGGAGAGTGTGTCATAAGGCACATTTCTGCTATACTTTCAGCCTACTGTAATGTGCCACTTATCTCCAAAGGCTATGGGGTAATGAGTTAATCATGGGGCAGCAGCATATACAAAGGGTGATACACTGATGGTACCACCCCACTCCTACAAAGGGAAACCAAATCTTCATATTTTTGCAGCACCAATGGAATTGGTCTTTCATATAACCTTTCCAGCTCTATGGCATCAATATCTGGGGCATGTGACCGTCTTCTCAGACGTGTAAGATGTATCCCCCTTTCTTCTTCATGGTAATTATACCTGAACTGCACCTCATTAGGGGTTGAGGAATCAAACCTAAGGGTCTTAATTTCCGATAAGCGAACCTTAACGCCTTCGAGGTCTAGTTCAAAGTTTTTCAACTGTTTTGCAACTTCTTTGAAGTTATAAAATGCCTTTTGCCCCATTTCTTTTACCAGATAGGGTCTTTTAATTCTTGAAGCTCTGATAACAGCTGCCCACTGCCCTGTGGTATACACAAAAATATGCCTACTTGCATTTTCGATTGAAGCATGTACTGAGTCTCCTTCATTTTGGGTATGGCCCTTTTCAAGATAATAATGTTCAATTGAATCTAATTTGAATTTCTTTAAGGCATACCACAACATTGAAATATAGAAGCGATTTTTGTTTTGCGACCAACAGTTGTCGGAGAAAAACACAAATTTCTTCTTGCCAGTTTTCGCCAGGTTTTGGATAAAATGAAAAACACATGAGCTAATGTCACAAGCTTCTCGTTTGGCCACTGTTTCATTCCACACAAAACAGTGGGCGTCTGTAGTACCTAAATCGTAAACTGTTAAATTGAAAGTATTTAACTTTCGTTTATAGTAGTATACCGACTCAAAACTTTTCGGTGTAATGAGCACCTCTTCTAAATCAAAACACGCAGCAGCCATGTTTTGATCTGTACTCAGGCCTTTACAATGCTCTGTGTACAGGTTATACATTTTCGAAAGGGTTAAATCTGCAGAGAGGTAAAGTTTCTTTGAATCTTTTCTACAGTAATGACTTTCAACACATGGAAAAGAAGCAATGTGTTCTCTAACAGTAGCTATCGAAAAAGCTGAGATTTCATTTCCACGGTTGCTGTGCTTCCCTCTTTGATCAATTGAACAGATGCCTGTGCTAGATGCTTTTGCATTTGCTGTTGTTACCATTTGACATGATATGCCCAATGTATCTAAAAAATATGTTTTGCAAACACGTACAGTCTTACTATAGCTTGGAAGTTTCCATTGAATGGAATTATTTCTTTTACAAGAGCTCTGGGTGGTTTTTGACTTTTTTTATTCTGACTTGGCATACTGAAGTAAAAACTGTCTCTGTCGATTCACATCACTCATTGACCAGTAGGAGTGAAATATGTCTGATCTTTCCTCTTCACTTATATTAACTTTACATCTGTATCTACATTTTGCCCCACATCCTAGACCCATCTCTCTGGCATGACAAACTCTACCCCTAACACTAACATATGACTTTCCTTCATTCCTTCTCCTTTTCCTTACATTTTGTTTCCAACTGTCTTCATCTCTAACTCTTTTTCTACTCTTTCTGCCTCTGTTTATACCATCTTCCTCTCTACTAGCACCATCTACCTGTCTCTCATCATCTACCTGTCTCTCACCATCTACCTGTCTCTCAACATCTACTTGCCTATCATCACCTACCTGTCTCTCACCACCTACTTGCCTGTCACCATCTACCTGTCTCTCACCATCTACTTGCCTATCACCATCTACCTGCCTATCACCATCTACTTGCCTATCACCAGCTACCTGCCTATCACCATCTACCTGTCTCTCACCATCTACCTGTCTCTCAACATCTACTTGCCTATCATCACCTACCTGTCTCTCACCACCTACTTGCCTGTCACCATCTACCTGTCTCTCACCATCTACTTGCCTATCACCATCTACCTGCCTATCACCATCTACTTGCCTATCACCAGCTACCTGCCTATCACCATCTACCTGTCTCTCACCATCTACTTGCCTGTCACCATCTACCTGCCTATCACCATCTACTTGCCTATCACCATCTACCTGCCTATCACCATCTACCTGTCTCTCACCATCTACTTGCCTGTCACCATCTACCTGCCTGTCATCACCTGCCTGTCTCTCATCACCTACTTGTCTCTCACCACCTACTTGCCTATCATCACCTACCTGTCTGTCACTACCTACTTGCCTATCGTCATCTACTTGCATATCATCACCTACCTGTCTCTCACCATCTACATGCCTGTTACTATTTGCCTTCCTGTCACTACAATCTAAATGACTGTCACCATCTGCCTGTACTCCAACTTTTACCCTTTTATAACGCCGTCTGTATACCCTATTTATTTCTAAATTGTCTCCTGATGACAAATCAGATTCAGATGTACTGTTCTCAAGTATATTTTGCTCTTGTTTAGATGGTTTGTATTCAGACCCAGAGCTATCACAAGAAAACTCAGAAAAGCTATCAGAATCTGATTTGTCATCAATTAACCTGTTTTTTAAAGTAGTAGCCCGGGGCATAAGTCGAAAAATACTTCATTTCATGATGCAAGCAAACCACTTTGCAGGTTTACTAACATGACCATTGGCAACCGAAAAAAGCCGTTAGCCACTTCAATTTCCCTGGCAGATTCAAGATGGCGGCCATTTTCAAAATGGCCGCCATTTCCATTTTGTATAAGTTATGTCGTAATGGTTATTTCCATGCCAGTTCGAAAGTCACACAAAACTAACATGTATGAGATGTAAAATGAAAATCATCAATTGTGGATTACGAAATATCGCTAATTATTCAAGATGGTAGCCAAAAATTCAAAATGGCGGCCATTTTCACTATTTTCAATTGTACTTTAACCACGGGCTATTTGTAAACTTTTCTGTTCTTATACTACTATTTAAAGTATTTAAAGTTTATACATTTGTTTAATGCATTAATTCCAATACGATTTCCACGTCCACACTACCTTATAACACGAAGATACTAACGAAATTCCTTCACATGATTTCATTTTGACACTTTGATTTATTTCTAAAATAGTCTTGCCGGACTTTTTGGAAATGGCTTTTTTAAGAAAAGTTGACATACCTCCTTTTTACCACAATTAAGATGTGCTGAATCTATTTCTGCTATCTTTCACATTCTCCCATGAAGCTAACAGCCAAACAATGATGAACAAAAACAACAAAATGGCCGCCAAAACAATTATTTTCGTTATTATATACGATATTTCGGGGATCAAACACACATATTACATCTTCTTCTCCGAAACCACATGGCTGATTACAACGAAACTCAATATGGACATTTTTAGGCAAATCTCTTTTAACGAATTGATATAATAAAACACTCTGGTTGCCATGGCGACAACAGTAAACAAACTGCACAATTTAAACAAATATTATCCACAAAGTCAGGAACTTAGATATGTTATGTAGCAAGCAGGCCCCAATCAAGTTTACTCATAACATAATCCTTCATCAAGATTATTGTGGTGTAACATACGCTGAAACCGTATTGTAATATATTGCAATACAGAGAAACTGTATTGCCATATAAGTAAATTGGTCCAGCGCCGGGATTAACAGCCTTACAGTACATAAACGTATCGTATATAGGATTATCCCAAAGTTAGATATTGGATGTAAAGTACTCGTATAACGTAGTAGACCTATACCCAGTAGTTAAAGGCATTATAGCCCGTTAGTAATAAATCTACCCGCCCATGGATCACTAGCTTTACATAGATTTAAATAGGAAACTATATAAAATCTTATCAAAAACCTTTTAGCCCAGAACTTCGTTTTATATTATAGAGTATCGCCTTGAAGACATCTATCAACTTTGTTAAAATCATAGCGCTAGTTTTAGAATTTGGTATCTATAGTTTTATGGGTTTACATAGACTTTTATTTGAATACTTAAATGATTATTCATGTCAACACCCTAAGGCTTTATTGTCTCCCTACAATAGTCCCCCTTACAAAGATTTCCTCCTGACAACAATGGTTACCACTTTTGCCCATACAGCACAATTTACACCTTTCTATAACAATTCCATCCTTACAACACACAACATATTTATCTACGGCTGGGTATTGTTGTAGCGAGTCAGCAGTGTAGAATTCTTTCAAGTGTGTTAAAGAAAGTAGCTGTCATGTCAACATATTACCAATGAAAAGTGAGTTTTTGAAAAAGTGTCCTTACCATAATGCGAAACATCCTATAAGTATACCGTATTTTGTCCAGAATGACGTAGAAGACCTCTTTCAGGTTAGTTAAAATTAGAGCCCTAGTATTAGAATTGTCCCCGCACAGCGGCTATTGTGTCAAAATCCATGACACTGGTGAGCGATATAGGGGGTTACCGTCCTCTTGTTTAAGCAGTTTAGTCACACAAACTATGCTCAAAGGAGAAACGTATATGTGAATAAAATGCACCATGCAGCTATCAACAGAAGCGTTTCATGAATTTCTGAAATGGAAACGTTGTAGCGATGAAACCTAAGTGTTGATTCAACCATGCTGATCCAGTTAAAAGCCAAGAATTGATAAATAAATAGAAGAATAAGGAGCAGGAATTATTGGTAACACTAAGACCACAACATCTTAAATGAGACAATTCTCAACCCTAGCAATAGACCAAGCTCAATCATCAAAGGCAATGGGGTGCACTTTGCATCACAGGGGACCTTCAGCTCTGACACTGAATTATGGCAGGCCCCGAAGTCAGCCGATTATGTACAGAGTACGATGAAGAATCTAGTGCGAGTCACCATGAGCAAGCAAAGAGTGCGCATACGTCATTGCTTTAGAAAGTAACAAGGTTGACCTCAACCATCAAGATGACATAGGTCATGATTTTAACAAAGTTGATAGAGGTCTTCTATGCGAAATATCTGCACTAAAAATGAAGCTTTGGCTATAAGGTTTAGATAAGATTTCTTTAAGTTTCCTTTTTAAGTCTATGTAAAGCTAGTGACCTATTGGTGGGGTTATTTACTACATCCGGACTACAATGCTTTTAACAAACTGTGTAGAGGTCTACTATGCTTTGCTTTACATCAAATATTTGAGCTTTGGGTTTATGAATTTTGTGAAGCATATTTTTCTATATGCGATAAGTCTATATTAAGCTATTGACCCCGAGGCAGTGCCTCTTTACCTACTAGAGTAATTCCAAAATTATTTTACGTTTGCACACATGTATAATAATCATGTGTAATACATCGTTGAAAAGCGCATTTCTTGCGGATACATCGATGCATAATAAATTGACAACAACAGTTCTCTTTGTTGTGGAAAATAGGCATCAATGTTTGACAGGCATAGGCACTGGCCATATTTGCTAGAGAATTCAATCAGATTGTTATATCATATAGTTTAGAAAAAGTGCCATAACGCTTTTAAATGTCGAACTAGCTGGAACTTTACTTATGTTTTAGGTCACCAACACTTAATACATTGAATTGAGTAGTATTAATAAATTTGAGATGTGTGTTTCACCTACTTTTTATTGTAAAATTAAAGCATGCATTAAAATGTATAATAGACTTTAAAAATGCAAAAAATATCTTACATTTGTTTATTGATTATATCAACTTGTTTACGAATAAGTGATTTATTTTTCAATTTCATCTTAAACAGGATACAGTTTTACAACAACCTAAACTACTTTATATTTCTCAATAACTAAGTTGAATCTATCAACTA
Source organism: Gari tellinella (assembly GCA_922989275.2). Classification (NCBI taxonomy): domain Eukaryota; kingdom Metazoa; phylum Mollusca; class Bivalvia; order Cardiida; family Psammobiidae; genus Gari; species Gari tellinella. The sequence goes on along the minus strand of OV277870.1, from coordinate 5,531,848 downwards.
TGAAATGTATATGAATAAAGTATTCATCGATAAACTGTACTAAATTTGATAACTTTGTTTTGAAACGTTTGCATAACAACAAAACAACATAAATGTTGACATATTAAAGTATCTAACTATATTTGGCCCTTCATTGCATCACACTAGTAGTTTCAAATAAATATGAAAGACTCAAGCATGAAACGCAACACAAAGAATACACCCACCTCTCAAGTAAGTAAGTTTTAGTCAGCATTGTAGGCATCCGGCCCATACACGTATATACATATGCATACATAATGGTACAAATTGGCATGCGTAGTGATAGACATAAAGTAGAACATACACACAGTCATACCATAACAAACACACACACACACACGCACACGCACAATCCCATTCCTTCATCTACACACTAAATAGAAAATAACACGCAAGACAAACATAAAGCAAAGTGAATATAGGAGCCCGCCTTGGTACGGTCAAACTCTATAACATGCATGGGTGTAGTGCCATTCGTGTTGTGTTATTTTCACCAAATTTAGACCGTGTTAAATAAGAATATTGACTTGCATGGTATTGGCCTTTAAAATGATGTACAAATGTATTAAGACAACAATCTTACATATAGATTTCAAGAAAATGCCAAAGTAACACACATTTTGAAGGACGCTAGTTTATTGCTATATGTTGCAATACAGTTTCTGCATATTGCAATATATTAAAATATGGCTTTCAGCGTATTGTTACCCTATTACAATTTAGATGAAAGAATATGATATGAATAAACTTGATTGAGATCTGCTAGTAAATACAGTATATCAAATATCTAACCTCTGTGTCTGGTGTTTTTACAAGAAAGTATTTTAAAGATTTTACAAGTTTTTCACATTGGTTGCCATGGCAAATCAGAGCTCTTTATTGAATCCGTCCTTTGAAAGAAATGAGCCCAAATAATGTTCCTGTAACGTATGGTTGTACTCAGCAATGTGGTTTAGGAGGGGTAAATACTATGAGTATTGGATTTCCGAACGATCGGAAATAATAAAGAAAATAAGTGTTTTGGTGGCCATTTTTTTTTTACCATTTTTGGGCTTTCAGCCTTGTGGGAGAGAGTGAAAGACAATAGAAATAAATTTAGCATGCCTACATTATGGCAAAAATTTGATCTGTCATCTTTTCCCAAAAATGTCTCTAGGAATGTTATTTCCCCAAAATCCGACAAGTTTATTTTAGATTAAAAAAGCACTGTTACAAAATGAAAAATCTTAGTGTTATTAGAAATTTTTAACGTTAAATTGTATCGGAAATCATGCATAAAACAAGTGTATATACTTCAATAGCTTTACATAGTATTAGGACAGAACAATGAACACACAAACCGTGGATATCTAGTTTAATAATCGTTCAGAAATACATGTGCTCTTATAACAAAGAAAAAAGAGTGAAAATGGCCGCCATTTTGTATTTTTGGCGGCCATCTTGAATAATTAGCAATAAACCGCGATCCACAATTGATGATTTATATTTTACATCTCATAAGTGTTAGTTTTGCGCGCTTTTTTGTATGTACATTAGGCTGGCAATAACGATATAACTTATGCAAACTTGAAATGGCAGCCATTTTGAAAATGGCCGCCATCTTGAATCTGCCAGGGAAATTGAAGTGGCTAACGGGTTTTTTAGGATAAGATATGTCTAAACACTAATTGTAGAAAGTCCCTTGCTTGCATCATTATTTGAAGTATTTTGGCAAAATATCGACCTTATGCCCCGGGCTATAGCTAAAGGCACATTGTCACTTGAATCTGAAAATGACTTGCTAGTAGGATCAAGGATGTCACTAAGTTTAGTGAGTTCCTCTTCGCCAACTTCTGAAAAGCCACTGAACTCACTAGAACTTAAGTCAAAGCATTCAGCTTGTTGCATATTTTGTAAACTAACATGTGTGGCTTCAAAAAGTTTGTCACTTTTTTCTACAAATAGGCTCGCACATAAATGCCTAAAGAATAAGCAGACCTCATGGAGGCTGTTATGCACAGTCAGCACTGCAGCACCATTTGGCGTGCTCATCCCACACTCATTACGAGAGTGAGAGTCAAATATATAGTAGGCATTCTGGTCTCTAATCAGTGCTACAGTGTAACAGGCAACTGTAATAAAGCAGAACTCTTCAATGTGGCTCAATGCATCCTGTAGACACATAAATGGGCAGTCTGAGGATCGTCTGTTTATTGTTCCAGAAAATGACTTTACAATTTTCATGTTGAAATTTTCATATATTTTTGGCAGTTCAGCAATGAGTAAGTGGTTTTTATCAGCTGATATTCCACTATACATAATGTCTCCTTTCCCAAGAATGGTGTCCAAATCTGACCGGGACCATATGGACGGGCTCTTCTCCCTTGTCATGACCATTGCCTGTAGGCTGTTCGCAGTGCACTGTTTCCCCGCACCTCTGTACATTGGGTTGGCTTGATGGCGGGTTGCCAGTACTGACAGCATCCTGCAATAAATATGTGATTAAAAAGTATTTTGCAAAATTAATAAGAGCTCCTCACTTTAAAAGTGGTCATGTAAGATCTCCAGTCACCACTCATAACAACTCCCAAAACAGATTGTCTGACAATAATGAAAATTGTTTAATGAGTAATAGTGATTCTTGACTGAAATGTAATTCTGCTGCATTGAATGGCATTATTATGAAAATTAAAAAATTCAAAAGCAGAAAATAATCTATGCTGATTTGCAAAATGCATAAATGACATACTCTCATGCAAGAAGAGTCACTCTGACATGAATGAACTGGGTTGACCTAAAACAGCCACAGCATCTCTTATCTGCTACCTGTTCAGGTTCTACGAAATTTCAAAAGAAAAATTGAATTAATTTTGTTAGTTTTTACACTATCATTAACCTAGTACCCCAATACTAACTCCATAGCCTGTTATTAGTTATGAAAACAGGTGATCACTGAATGCGGGTTGAAAAGTAAAGTAGAAATATGTGCTTAAGGCGACCACTTAAAGCATTCTACTTTACTTTCAACCTGCTTTAAGCTTCTATGTGTTAGAAAATAGATAAACATTCCCTATACTAGACTTATTAAATTGGGACTATTTTCTTCAGCGGAGGAATAAATCATATCCGCTAAAAGGCGCTTCTATGGGGGGAAAGGTTAAGGAACCAAGTGATTGTCAGTCACAGTGGCTATAACCACACGGCAACAGAGACTCCATTGAGAAATTACTCAAGACCTTTTACCCATTACCCCATAGCTTGTTTCTAGTTTTGAAGATAGATGACCATTTAAAGCAGGTTGAAAGTGAAGCAGAATGCGCCTTATGGCGCATTCTGCTTTACTTTCAGCCTGCCTTAAGCTAACATTTGTTGAAATAAAGAAAATATATTTTATCATAAATATTTATGACTATAAATTGAAATCATTTTCTTCAGTGGAGATATGAAATACAAGCATAACATGAGCTGTCGGAGAACAGCAAAGCTCGCCTAACTAAACCTTTTTCTTAAATAGGTAACTATCAGTATCACTACATTGATATTCAAGCCACAGGGAACCCCATTTCTCCGAATAGGCGAGCTAAAGAGGTGTTTGTATGGGGTAATGAACTTGGTGCAAAACTATTTCAACTCACAATTGTGAAGTATTTACAATAATTTTGCACAAAGCCCTCGAAATGCAAGTGTGCTATGTAGTTTAACTCGTTATCCCCTGAAACTTCAAATGGATAATTCCAGTTTGCAATAAAGGCTGGTCCATTTTCGACTATTGAGGATTGTTTTTTATAATATTTTACAGAATGGCCAACAGTGAAGACCCTGATCAGAGGGCTCCTGCAGGGACTTCAGTGTTTGCATAGGACAAGTGTTCTCTTCACGGGTACAGTTTTGGTAAAAGACGCATATATGCGTCACTAGGGCTCAATGAGTTGAGGTCAGATTCACAAATAACAAAATGAAAAGTACAAAAATATAATTTTCGATTTTGAACACGAGACAAATACTACAATTATATACACATTTTACACATCAACTTCAGCAAAGCACATCCACTATCCTGTCAGTTTATAGTCTACCATGGAGAACATTCCCTTAGGCTTCTGCCCAGTCCTTATAAGCCCCACTGATCTGAGTCTACACTGTCAGTTTGCAATAAATTGTACGGTAAAAGAAAAGCCCAGAATTGTCCATTTGAAGTTTCAGGGATAACTCTTTCCTCCCTGACACTTCAAGTTGACAATTATTCCAGTTTCTAACTTCACAATTTAGGATAATCTTTTACCATTTAGGATTGTTTTTGTCAATTTATTGCAATATTACAAACAGTGCCGATTCTAATCAGGGGGCTCCTTAACTCTAATCTGGGTCTTCACTGTTAGCTTAGTACAAGTGCACTCTTCACAGTCAAACTGTTTGCAAAGGTTGCATATATCCGTGACTAGGGTTTAATCCATTACCCAATAGCCTGTTTCTAGTATTGAAGATAGCTGACCACTTAAAGCATGTTGAAAGTAAAGCAGAATGAGCCTTAAGGACTAGGGTTTAACCCATTACCCAATAGCCTGTTTCTTGTATTGAAGATAGCTGACCACTTAAAGCATGTTGAAAGTAAAGCAGAATGAGCCTTAAGGACTAGGGTTTAATCCATTACCCAATAGCCTGTTTCTTGTATTGAAGATAGCTGACCACTTAAAGCATGTTGAAAGTAAAGCAGAATGCACCTTAAGGACTAGGGTTTAATCCATTATCCAATAGCCTGTTTCTAGTATTGAAGATAGCTGACCACTTAAAGCATGTTGAAAGTAAAGCAGAATGAGCCTTAAGGACTAGGGTTTAACCCATTACCCAATAGCCTGTTTCTTGTATTGAAGATAGCTGACCACTTAAAGCATGTTGAAAGTAAAGCAGAATGAGCCTTAAGGACTAGGGTTTAATCCATTACCCAATAGCCTGTTTCTTGTATTGAAGATAGCTGACCACTTAAAGCATGTTGAAAGTAAAGCAGAATGAGCCTCATGGCGCATTCTGCTTAACTTTCAGCCTGCTTTAAGCTCTGTCAGCTAGGATATAGAAAATATTCTTATGCTGCATATCTATCACTGCATAAATTGGAACTAATTTCTTCAGTGGAGGAATAAACTAAAGATGTAAAATGGTGTATTTATGTGGTAATGGCAGAGCTACAGATAAGGGGAGTATTTCAAAATTTCAAAAACAGAAATTCTTTATTTCTGCATTAAACCATATGGTGTCACTACTCATTAGAATCGGCTCTTTGAGACGATTCTAATGAGTAGTAACCCCATAGGTTTTGGTGCTTAAAAGAGTGAGAAAATGTTGGATTTGTTCAGTTTAGTCCCTCTTATCTGGAGCCCTGTAATGGGCTTAGGTACAACCTAACTGTATTACCCTTTATTAGTTTTGCTTTTGAGTGATCATAACTGTCTTGTTTTAGTAAACAGTAACCTTAATGTGAACACACTAGTGTCAATTATCTAGCCCATATCTTTTAATTAATTTCTGTCAGCTCATATGCTTGAGTTTAAACGTTCAACCGAAGCACTTAAAACTTGTAGAAACTATTGGTTGAATGTCAAACAGCTTGGATTCGGATGAAACGCTGAGTTACTCAGCGTCTCATCCGCATCCAAGCTGTTTGTGCATGGTAGAATGTAATCGTTCAGCATGATAAGGCTGCATTGATTGCAAGTTAATTTAACCCATTTCCCCATAAATACACCTTTTTATGCCTACAATTTATTCCTCCACTCAAGAAAATAGCTACACTTTATATAGTTTTGAATGCATACCATAAGAAATATTTTCAATATTCCAGGAGGCAATAACTTAAAGCAGGCTGAAAGTAAAGCAGAATCCACCTTAAGGGGCATTCTGCTTTACTTTCAAACCAAATTAAACCAATTACCCCATAGCCTGTTTCAAGTATTAAATATAGGTAACCACTTAAAGAAGGTTGAAAGTAAAGCAGAATGTGCCTAAAGGCACATTCTGCTTTACTTTCAGCCTGCCTTAAGCTACCAACAACTAGAATATAGAAAATATTTCTTATTAAACATATTTGATTATATAAACTGGAACTATTTTCTTCAGTTGAGGAAGAAATGAAAGACGTAAAAAGTTTCATTTATGGGGTTATGGGTTAAGGGGTCATCTAGTTTCAAATCTAGAAACAGGCTATGGGGAAATGGGTTCAGGCGTGTTTGATTGATAGTTATCAGGTCCATTTCCTGTCACCAGTGTCTCAATTTCTCATCTTAAGCAGCACAACTTTTCTTCGTCTCAATGAACACATGTATTAAACTTCCAAGCTCAATTTAACACCCATTTACTCCACAGATATGCCTTTTTATACGCCCGTCTTCAGACGGGACGTATTATGTCGTGGCGCTGTCCGTCCGTCCGTCCGTCCGTCCGTTAACTTTTTCATGTCCGCTCTCTAACTCAAACAAATTTAGTCTAATCCTTTTGAAACTTGGTCAGAACGTGTATGACCATAATATCTCGGTCAAGTTTGATAACCAGCAAGATTGACCCAGACATTCAAGAGTTATGTCCCTTTTTTGTCAAAAACGGGCATATTAGTTTGTCCGCTCTCTAACTCAAACAAATGTTTTTTAATCCTTTTCAAACTTTGTCAGCATGTGTATGACCATAATATCTCGGTCAAGTTCGATAACCAGTAGGATTGCTCCAGACATTCAAGAGTTATGCCCCTTTTTTCGTAAAAAACGGGCATATTTTAGTTTGTCCGCTCTCTAACTCAAACAAATTTATTTTAATCCTTCTGAAACTTTGTCAGCATGTGTATGACCATAATATCTCGGTCAAGTTCGATAACCAGCAAGATTGCCCCTGACATTCAAGAGTTATGCCCCTTTTATCGTCAAAAACACGCATTGTTTATTTGTAGCTCTCTTTCTCAAACAAATTTATTCCCATCCTTTTGAAACTTGGTCAGCATATGACCCCTAACTTTCAGGGTTCTTCCCCTTTTGTTTTTACCTTGATAGGGTTTTGGTATGACTACATTCTAAGATCGATTTGACGGGCGTATAATGTGCCCGGCTTGCAGTGCTCTTGTTAAGCATTTAATTTAGCTATTGTTGTGATAAAAGTTTTTTTGTTGTTGCTATTAATTCCTCCACGGAAAAGAAACAGTTATGAATATGCATCATCATCATCATCATCAACATCATCATCCAGTTTAGTTTAAACAGGCCATTGATTAATTCTTCTCTTAAGGGTGAGGCCTGGCTGTCCAGTCTGGAACGAAGTCTCCCTCTCCAAGCTTGGCGGTTTAGTGGGTTGATGTTTTACAAGGTCCTCCCAAGATAGCTTTGGTCTACCTGGACCCCGCTGTGTTGGGATGTTATAAGAAATATTTTTAATATCCTAGCAGATGGTAGCTTAAAGCAGGTTGAGAGTAAAGCAGAATGTACCTTCAGGCACATTCTGCTTTACTTTCAGCCTGCTTTAAGTAGTCCCCTGTCTTCAGAACTAGAGACAGACTATGGAGTAAAGTGTTATTTAAAATTTAAAAGCAAGCAGAAAGTAAAGCAGAATGTGCCATTAAGGCCTAAAGCACATTCTGCTTCACAGTCAGTATGCTTTAAGTATACATCTGTCTTTAAAACTAGAAATAGGCTATGGAGTAAAGAGTTATTTAAAATTTAAAAGCAAACTGAAAGTAAAGCAGAATGTGCCTTCAGGCACATTCTGCTTTACTTTCTGTATGTTTTAAGTATTCACCTGCCTTTAAAACTAAAAACAGGCTATGGAATAAAGGGTTAAAAGCTCGACTCCACCAGTAACTGAACTTAACATCTTAGTATTTCGACTTGTCATCTTTAGTATCTCGATTTGTCATCTTTAGTATCTCGACTTCTCTCTCAGTCTTTATGAACACATGTCTTAAATATCCAAGCTCCGTGTGGCAGCCAAGATAGGCCTTCAGTCTTTATGAACACTTGTCTTAAATATCCAAGCTCCGTGTGGCAGCCAAGAAAGGCCTTCAGTCTTTATGAACACATGTCTTAAATATCCAAGCGCCGTGTGGCAGCCAAGATAGGCCTTCAGTCTTTATGAACACATGTCTTAAACATCCAAGCTCCGTGTGGCAGCCAAGATAGGCCTTCAGTCTTTATGAACACATGTCTTAAATATCCAAGCTCCGTGTGGCAGCCGAGATAGGCCTTCAGTCTTTATGAACGCATGTCTTAAACATCCAAGCTCCGTGTGGCAGCCAAGATAGGCCTTCAGTCTTTATGAACACATGTCTTAAATATCCAAGCTCCGTGTGGCAGCCAAGATAGGCCTTCAGTCTTTATGAACACATGTCTTAAATATGCAAGCTCCGTGTGGCAGCCAAGATAGGCATTCAGTCTTTATGAACACATGTCTTAAACCTCCAAGCTCCTGAAAGGCCCTCAGTCAGTTATTACTGACAGTATATTTACACCGGACATCCCAAGATTGACACGACTGAAAAACAAAAAAAGAATTTATTTAAGGAATTATTCGAATATTTACTGAGTTCATGGAGGTATGAAACCACTTCAAAGTGTGACCAGGTATTTTTTTCATACCCCTATGAACACAATAAATATTCGACTTATCCCTTCATTTCAAACCACTACTGAATTTAAGAACGAAATTAAATAGAGAATCCGACATGAGTGTTCATTATTTAACACTTAAAAGCCCTAGCTTGTAGTCCCTCTGCCATATATATCTTCCACCAAAGTCTGACATTGTTTTGTAGTAACATTATCGCCAATGACGTCATTTGAAGTCCCCCTTCATGCAGGGTTTGTAGAAAACAGTTTGACTCCAAGAAAGTAGTCTCGACAAGGAGTGGCCTAATTCTATTTGTTTTCATGGAGTAATGAAAAAAATTACAGCCAATCACTGCTAAACAAATATAATGAAAACAAACAATATTAAATTATTTACATGTATATTATATATCCCTGATAAAACAGATTGTACAGCTCCTAAAAAAACATTTTTGAAAACAGATTTCAACAGACCCATATCAACCTGTATATTATATATCCCTGATAAAACAGATTGTACAGCTCCTAAAGAAACATTTTTGAAAACAGATTTCAACAGACCCATATCAACCAGAATTGTTAGGAGTGTTCAGTTTACTCGTTCTTATCTGGGGTCCGGAGTTACACTGGACTACCAATTTGTAATTTTAACCCATTACCCAATAAATATGCCTTTTTACATCTCTAATTTAATCCTCCGCTCAAGTTCTTATCTGGGGTCTGGAGTTACACTGGACTACCAATTTGTAATTTTAACCCATTACCCAATAAATATGCCTTTTTACATCTCTAATTTAATCCTCCGCTCAAGTTAAAATAGTTCCAATTTATACAGTCATGAAAATGTATCAAAAGAAGTATTTTCTATATTCTAGCAGATAGCAGCTTAAAGCAGGCTGAAAGTAAAGCAAAATGTGCCTTACGGCACATTCTGCTTTACTTTCAACCTTCTTTAAGTAGTCACCCATCTTCAAAACTGAAAACCCGTAAAACACCATTCATTCATTCATTCATTCAAAACTGAAAACAGACTATGGGGTGATGGGTTAAGCTTGCTTGTTTTTGGAAGAAACAAAACAATCTATTGTTGTTACTGCCGTCTGAAATCTTAACGTTGACCATAACTTCTGTAATTCTTGACCTACCAGGGCTCTAGATAAGAGGGAGAAAACATAACAAATCTGCCATTTTCTCACTTATTTTAGCACCAAATCCTATGGTGTTACTACTCATTAGAATCGTCTCTTTGAGACGATTCTAATGGGTAGTAACACCATAGGGTTTAATGCAGAAATAAAGATTTTAGTTTTTGAAATACTCCCCTTATCTGGAGCCCTGTCTACAATCTTCATTTCTTGACTAGCCCTATCCAGACAGATCAAAAGATTTCACCGACCAACCTTGATCTCTGACCTAATTTTACTTTATTTTTCTATGATTTTCAAAAACAGCTGAGTGTTGGCACCTTGTGGTACTCTTAAACACATTGAACGAGTATACTTGTCATTAACAAATGATATACCTGTCAAGACTACACTTGTCCTCTGATCAGGGTCTACACTGTTTGTCATTTTGTAAATTATTGTTAAAATCTACCATAACCCATCAAAATTGGACTAAATTTAATTCTAAACTGGAATTGTCCATTTAAAGTTTCAGGGGTGAATGAGTTTAACTGTAGGGATAAACACAGAGCCAATATGAGGGTCTACACTGTTTGTCATTTGTCAGAGCCAATATACCTACCCTAGCATGCCATTCTGTACCGTCTTGATGTGGAACACAAAAAACAGAAGTGCATGGAATAGATTGTTTCTCCCCTGAAATGTATACAGTAGAGAGAATCAGTATACTATTAGAAACAAGGGCCACTATGGCCCTAAATCGCTCACCTGGTACACCATGGCAAACTTCACCTATAGTGACCTAGATTATGACTGGACATGTATACCCACAATCAACCTATGGAGTGTAAACAAGATTTTCCAATGATTTGACCTAGTGACCTAGTTTTTGACCGGACATGACCCATATTCAAACTTGACCTAGATATCAATGCGACACACATTCTGACCAAGTTTCATCAAGATCCAATGGGATTTGTAGCCTCAAGAGTGTTCACAAGGTTTTTCTATGATTTGACCTAGTGACCTAGTTTTTGACCAGACATGACCCATATTCAAACTTGACCTAGATATCAGTTAAACAAACACTGTGACCAAGTTTCATCAAGATCCAATGAGATTTGTAGCCTGTAGTGTTCACAAGATTTTTCTATGATTTGACCTAGTGACCTAGTTTTTGACCGGACATGACCCACATTCTAACTTGACCTAGATATCAATGAGGCAAACATTCTGACCAAGTTTCATTAAGATCCAATGAAATTTGTAGCCTCTAGAGTGTTCACAAGGTTTTTCTATGATTTGACCTAGTGACCTAGTTTTTGACCCTACATGACCCACATTCGAACTTGGCCTAGATTTCATCAAGACAAACATTGTCGTCAAGTTTCATGAAGATCGGATAAAATTTGTAGCCGCTAGAGTGTTCACAACCAATTGTGGACGGACAGACAGACAGACGACGGACGACGGACATCCAGCGATCCTAAAAGCTCACCTTGGCACTTCGTGCCAGGTGAGCTAAAAAACTACAATTAAAAGAACACGCAAGCAGTCAAAACCCTAAAGGGGCATTCTGCTTTACTTTCAGCCTGTTTTAAGTGGTCAGCTGTCTTCAAAGCTAGAAATGGGCTACAGGGTAATGGTTTAATCAAGGTTCTCAACAAAGTGTTATTACTGCTCACAGGAGTTGGTACTTTTCAATGATTCCAATGAGTAATCTTTATTAACCCATTACTCCATAAGTGTGCCTTTTTACACCTTTGATTATTCCTCCACTAAAGAAAACTGAATTTATACAGTCATGAATATGCACCATATAAAGTATTTTCTATATCCTAACAGATTGAAGATTAAGACAGGCTGAAAGTAAAGCAGAATACGCCTTAAGGCACACTTTGCCTTACTTTCAACCTGCTTTAAGTGGTCACCTTTCTTCAACACTAGAAACAGACTATGTGGTAATGCTTTAAGAAAGTTCCAAGAGCTACTTTACGGTCAGTTTAATTAAATGGACAATGTCTGGGATTCGTACGCAGACCATGATGAGGAACTTAATGACCATCTATAGATGTTTATAGACATATACAGGGTCTGCATGTGACAGGTCTAAGCCAATGACATAATCATTGCTAGAATTACTTGGGAGGTGTGTATACCTTTGGTAAGGCGTAGATTTGGTCTAATTTCTATATTTTAACAGATCGAAGATTAACCCATTACCCCATAGCCTATTTCTAGTTTTGAAGATAGGTGACCACTTAAAGCAGGTTAAAAGTAAAGCAGAATGTGCCTTAAGGCACATTCTGCTTTACTTTCAACCTTCTTTAAGTTTCCATCTGCTACTGCTAGAATACAGGAATTATTTCTTACTCATGACTTTATAAATTGGAACTATTTTTTTCTGTGGAGGAATAAACCAAAGGCGTAAAAAGGCGTATTTATGGGGTAATGGGTTAAAGCAGGCTGAAAGTTGGGAGGTGTGTATACCTTTGGTAAGGCGTAGATTTGGTTTTTGATGACTACTTGGAAATGTGGTGGGTTGATACTTGTCTGGTACAGTAGCAGGTTGTCTTTCTCCAAATCTGAAAAAAATATTTGAGACCTTGTAACTATTTAAGGAATAATTCGAATATTTATTGTATTCATGGAGGTATGAAAAAAAAACCTGGTCACACTGTATGAAACAGCGAAGCGGTTTCATACAGAAGTGTGACCAGGTATTTTTGTCATCTACCTCCATGAATACAATAAATATTCCGAATTATTCCTTATAATTTAATATCACCTCTGAATTTAAGAAAGTAGTTAAATAGAGAATCTGACGCGAATGTTCTTTATTAACGCTTTTAAAATGTAGGTTGTAGTCCCTCCGCCATATATATTTTCTGCCAAAACGCGACGTTGTTATGTAGTAACGTCGACGTCAATGACGTCATTTGGCATCCTGCTTCATGCAGCGCTTGTGAAGAGCAGTTGGACTAAGGGAAAGTAGTCCTGACAAGGCGTGGCCTGAATTTTATTTTATTTTTTTCATGGAGTTATGAAACAAAAAATACAGCCAATCACAGCTAACCAAATGTAATGAAAACAAACAATATTAAATTATACTACTGTAATGACTCATAAGTACTGGGACAGACAGGCCTCAGGCTCTGAGCAAACAGTGTAGAATCTGAGCAGACTGCTCCTGAAGGAGCAATATGATCAGGGTCTACACTGTTTGCCATTCAGTTTACACCTTTTGGACAAATCTCTGTGTGGTGATAAAAGCAACTATACTACTGTAATGACTCATAAGTACTGGGACAGACAGGCCTCAGGCTCTGAGCAAACAGTGTAGAATCTGAGCAGACTACTCCTGAAGGAGCAATATGATCAGGGTCTACACTGTTTGCCATTCAGTTTACACCTTTTGGACAAATCTCTGTGTGGTGATGAGTACTGGGACAGACAGGCCTCAGGCTCTGAGCAAACAGTGTAGAATCTGAGCAGACTACTCCTGAAGGAGCAATATGATCAGGGTCTACACTGTTTGCCATTCAGTTTACACCTTTGGGACAAATCTCTGTGTGATAAAAGCAACTATACTACTGTAATGACTCATAAGTACTGGGACAGACAGGCCTCAGGCTCTGAGCAAACAGTGTAGAATCTGAGCAGACTACTCCTGAAGGAGCAATATGATCAGGGTCTACACTGTTTGCCATTCAGTTTACACCTTTTGGACAAATCTCTGTGTGGTGATAAAAGCAACTATACTACTGTAATGACTCATAAGTACTGGGACAGACAGGCCTCAGGCTCTGAGCAAACAGTGTAGAATCTGATCAGACTACTCCTGATGGAGCAATATGATCAGGGTGCATTCAGTTTACACCTTTTGGACAAATCTCTGTGTGGTGATAAAAGCAACTATACTACTGTAATGACTCATAAGTACTGGGACAGACAGGCCTCAGGCTCTGAGCAAACAGTGTAGAATCTGAGCAGACTACTCCTGAAGGAGCAATATGATCAGGGTCTACACTATTTGCCATTCAGTTTACACCTTTATACTACTGTAATGACAATTTATTTGGCGGGCTAAGGGTTAAGCTTTAAACAGCCACTTGCTTTTAGCATCTGATAATTTCACCAATTTAATGGTTTTACCCTTTACCCAATAGCCTGATTCTAGTTTTGAAAATAGGTGAACACTAAAAGCAGGTTGAAAGTAAAGCATAATGCGCCTTACCGTGCTTTAAGCTACCATCTGCTAGAGTACAGAAAATAGTTCTAATCATACACATTTCATAAATGCTTAAATTGGAACTATTTTCCTATTGGAGGAATAAATTAAAGTCTCATCCGGATCCAAGCTGTTTGACACTCTGACAACATTTTCAGCAATTTTGAGCAACTTTGAAGCACCTTGAAACTTGAAGCAGACGAGAAATATAGCAGACGACAATTTATTTGGCGGGCTAAGGGTAAAGCTTTAAACAGCCACTTGCTTTAAGCATCTGATAATTTCACCAATTTAATGGTTTTACCCTTTACCCAATAGCCTGTTTCTAGTTTTGAAAATAGGTGAACACTAAAAGCAGGTTGAAAGTAAAGCAGAATGCGCCTTACCGTGCTTTAAGCTACCATCTGCTAGAGTACAGAAAATAGTTCTAATCATACACATTTCATAAATGCGTAAATTGGAACTACATTGTATTTTCCTATTGGAGGAATAAATTAAAGGCGTAAAAAGGCGTATTTATTGGGGAATGGGTTAAATGGTTTTACTGTATATGTATATCTTGTGAACAGTGTAGACACAGATTCTAAATATACTGTGCCACCTGTGACTGCTCTTGTGGGTTATTATGTTCCCCTTTGGGTCTTTTTAATAATTTTTAGTTACCACAACATGAACCAGTCTACTTGGAATTCTGGGTATTTTGATAAATACTTGTCTAAATTAGCAAACAGTGTAGACCATGATCAGCGGGCTCCAATTGGAGTAGGGCTGTGTATCTTGAGTCAGGTGACGATACGATACGTATTGCGATACTGACATGCAATTCTCGATACGTATCCCGAATCTTTTCTATATAACAAGTCTCAGTTTAAAAGATAAATTTGGATTTTCCCCTTTTTTGTTAGCATAATTGAAGCATGCAAAGACTTGTGACAGATCAGGATCAACTGTCCAATTCATACAAGCAAACAATAGTGCTGTGTAAAACCTATGTTCAAACTGTTCGCCATGGGCAGCGTTAGAAAAGCATTTACTGGTAATGACCCAGTTCGGTCTCCCCGTCTCGCATTCCCTCGCAGTTACCCGAATGGCCTAGTCAAACTATGAAGTGTTTTTTAGGTCACGCTTTTAATAAAACCCCATCATTTGTTCCAGGTAAGAATCCTGTACAGTTCGCCACTGTTGTTTCGTTTTTCCACGGAGTAGATCTATTACTCCGCGGTTTTCGCATCGAAAGGAAACTTGGGGAAATCCTCATTCTAAAATTAGTAACTATCCCACAGTAACAAGAATGGGGAGTAAAATCCGGTTCAGTAACGGAAAAAATCGGTGACATGTGATTCAGTTTTCATACCGCGTTCTACTTAAAAACCTGATTGCGCTGTTACGATTTTGTTTTAAATATTCTTAGATAGATCATTTTTAATTATTAAGATACAATATTAGGAAAAGGTAACTTCAGTCTCAGTTTGATTCAACGAAGTTGGGAACCGATATTGTTTTGGTAGTTGCGGGTACATGTATGACATTCACTCACGCTTCACATCCATTGTCGTAAGTATATCCATTGCATTTTCCCATCTAAACACATATTGTATCCTTTCTTACGTGCGAATCCCACATCAATTTAATTCTTATATATTCTTTATTTTGTTAACGAAAATATCCGTAAGGGTTTCGTTATTTTATGCCAAGTACAAATGCGACACTGAGCGATCAGTTTTTGGTTTATCGAAACGTCATACTATTTATATAGAGTTAACCTAAGGTTTAGTCTAGTAACTTTTTGGTACGGTCTATTATTGTTTGCAGGCTATAAGATCGAATGTCTTGTGAAAGAAGCTAATTGTTGTCCGATTTAATTACATAAAATAAAGTTTTAGAACACTTCTGTTGCCATGTAATGCATAAAAGTGATTCGCGATACGGATCGTTTTTTTCGTCCGCGATACGATACAGCTGATTCGTCCGTTCACGATTTCGAATCATCGGTGCATCGGTGAATCGTTACAGCCCTAAATAGGAGACCTCTGATCTGGGTCTACACTGTTTGCAAATATAATGTGTATATCTAAAACAGGTATATGGTGTTGATAGAGTTAATTTTCTGAAATATTTTTTAACTATAGATGTGGTTGTGTCTGTATGACACATAGGATGCACATTTTGGTGGAGAATATCCCTAAAAAACAACTTTTTTTTTTTTTTTCAATTTTGTTCTTTTCAGTTACCAGTCCCTCTTTAATGTTAAATAATTTTATTTTCTTGTTCTAAATTAATGAAACTTTCTATTTCCCTTAAGTAAGTAGACTTCCATTCAGTTTTTATGTATTTTGGAAATCAGTCTACTTTTCCCAAATTAGGTTGAAAATCATGTGAATTTCCTAAATGGAAAGGCTAAGGCCCCTTCCCAATTTTTTGGAAAAAAAAGCCCTGGGATGTTCCCTAGCTGTACCAACCATGTTATGACCAAATTAAAACGATCAACACCCGTAATTCTTTGTAAAATTGAAGTATACATATTTCATAATCCTGACCCATGTAGATAACGTGAAAGAATTCTGTTAAGTTTTATAGCTTGAAAACTGTTGGAGGAATTAGATGGACAATGCTATATTGATGGACGAATGGAATAAACAAGAGGGCCTGAAGGCCCTGATATCGCTCACCTGTTGTACTGAAGCTTGATATCTTTATCTTACTGTTTCATCAGTTTTCATTTAAATCCATTCAAATTTGTAGTATAGCATGTAAACAATTTTGGAATACAACCTCATAATTCTAGTATGGTAGACTACATCAAGGGCAGATAACTAGAGCCTAAACAATACTGAAAGGAAGCCTTTTCTAGCATTTCAAAGTATATCAAGGGCAAATAACTATTGCTACAATGATTGATTTCAACAATAATTTCACTCCTTTGAGAACTTATAGGTATATACTTTGTGTGCAAGTAAAATAAAAATCCATTCAAATCTGCAGTTGCAAAAGTGTAAACGCTGTTCGATATGGCATTTTCAGCAATTCAGGGGCAGACAACTCATGACCTATAGGTCTGATTTCAACCATAATCACACTTGTTTGAACTCTTATGGTCATATACAATCTGAGCAAGTTTGAAAGAGATTAGATAAATTGTGGCCTCTAGAGTGTAAACACCCTTAAATATGACATTTTCAGCAATTCAAAGGTAGATAACTCTCAACCTATTCGTCCGATTTCAATCATAATCAAACTCAATCAAACTCTTATGGTCATATACAATCTGAGCAAGTTTGAGATAGATTGGATAAAAATTGTGACCCCTGGAGAGTAAACACCCTTAAATATGACAATTTCAGCATTTCAAAGGTAGATAACTCTCAACCTATTAGTCTGATTTCAACTAAAATCGAACTCATCTGAACTCTTATGGTTATATACAATCTGAGCATGTTTGAGATAGATTGGATAAAAACTGTGGCCTCTAGAGTGTAAACACTGTTTAATATGGCATTTTCAGCAGTTCAAAGGTAGATTACTCTCAACCTTTTGATTAGATTTCAACCATAATTGAACTCATCCGAACTCTTATGGTCATATACAATCTGAGCAAGTTTGAGATAGATTTGATAAAAATTGTGGCCTCTAGAGTGTAAACACCCTTAAATATGGCATTTTCAGCAATTCAAAGGTAGATTACTCTTCACCTATTAGTCCGATTTCAACCATAATCAAACTCATCCGAACTCTTATAGTAATATACAACCTGAGCAAGTTTGAGAAAGATTGGATAAATATTGTGGCCTCTATAGTGTAAACACTAAAATTGTTGACGACGAACGACGCACGACGCACATTCAAGTATTGCAAAAGCTCACCCTGAGCTAGCTCAGGTGAGCTAAAAATGTTAAGATGGAATAACAAATAGATGGACTGACAGGAGTTAAACAAGACCAATCATCGAGTGGCATGAAACATCCATAAAACTTAACAGGGCATATTGATGAGTTTTTCATGACTCTGAGCAAAGTTTGTTTTTACCTGTAATTTTCGGAGGTATCGCACCTCCTTCGTCAGCACTATGAGCTAGTTTGGCGGGTCACGTGACGTAGGCAAGTCACGTGATCTTGAGAGGAGTTGTGTGTACACGGGGGGGAGGTCCAGACCCTCGTCTCGGTTCAGTGATGGGCGCCGCTGTTTTATCTCTATCGCCTCTTTTACTTTCCTTCTAATCAGACCACTTTCTGATGTCAGTACTTTGGCGTTTTCTGATTTTATGGAATGTCCAGTGTTTGTACAGTGTTCGAAAATAGCTGAGTTACTTCTTGTTGTATGTTCTTTCAGTCTAGTCCCTAGGGTTCTTGCCGTTTCTCCTATATAATCTTCTTTGCAGTTTTCACATTGCAGATGGTAAATGACTCCACATTTTTTGAGTTTATCGGTTGGATCTTTGACTTTTGTCACTTGGCTTTTTATGGAGTTGAATGGTTGATGATACATGTTGATCCCATGGGTTTTAAATATTCTGGCCAAAACTTCAGAAGTACCGCGTATGTATGGCATGCCGACGTTAACCTTTCTTTCTGCTGACCTACTTTTTTCGTGTACACACAACTCCTCTCAAGATCACGTGACTTGCCTACGTCACGTGACCCGCCAAACTAGCTCATAGTGCTGACGAAGGAGGTGCGATACCTCCGAAAATTACAGGTAAAAACAAACTTTGCTCAGAGTCATGAAAAACTCATCAATATGTCAAATCCTGAGCTTGGAAACAACCTATTTAGTTGTATTAACAGGGCATGTTTCAAACCTTTACCCCTATAGCCTGTTTCTAATTTTGAAGACTAAAGCAGGTTGAAAGTAAAGCAGAATGAGCCTTACTTTCAACCTGCTTGAAGCTACCATCTGCTAGAATATATGAACTATTTCTTATTACACATATTCATGACTGTATAAATTAGAACTAACTTCTTCAGTGGAGTAATTAATCAAAGGTGTAAATAAGTTTATATATCAGAGCACAAGATAACGGTAGTTTTTCTAACTAAAATCTTTATTTCAGAATTAAACCCTATGGTGTCACTACACATTAGAATCGTTCTTATGAGTAGTAACACCATATAGGATTTGGTTCTTAACCCTTTACCACATAATACATTTCTAGTTTTGAAAATAGGTGACTACTTAAAGCAGGTTGAAAGTAAAGCAGAATGCACCTTAAGGTGCATTCTGCTTTACATTCAGCCTGCTTTAAGGTTCTACCTGCTAAGATATAGAAAATAATTTTTTTGGTACATGTTTATGACTGTAAAAAACTATTTTCTACAGTGGATAAATGAATTAAGTGTGCTAAAAGGCGCTTGTATGGGGGAAAGGGTTAATAAGTGAGAACATGTTTGATTTGTTGAAATAACTCCCTCTTATCATGAGCTCTGTATATTGGGTAAGGGTTAGTGTTAGTTTGTTGACTTACTTGGTTTGTCTGGAGTTTTCAGGAAGTGTTGGCTGGTGAAAGTTTTACCGTCGGGGTATTTCATTTCTGTAGGCAGACGAGAGTCCATGTAGGTACAGAACATGTGCATCACCAGCTGAAACAGGATTGATCAAGGGGTTTGAAAAGACCTGCAGTGGGGCTCCAGATAAGGAGAGTATTTCAAACAGGAGCCCCATGGGGCATATTTCGCTCACCTGAGAAGAGCTGAAGAAATGGAGATAATTATTTATGTCCAGGACTGACCTAGATATGCAACAGACCGAAACAATTTGAACAAATTATGTAAAGTATATTTAAAAGTGTCACCATACCAAATATAAAAGCTCTGGCCATATTAGTTTCAGAGAAGAAGATGTTTCAAATTTTCTCAATATAACTCTATGTAACTCTGTGACCCCCGGGGCGGGGCCAATTTTGACCCCAGGGGCATAATTTGAACAAACTTGATAGAGGACCTGTAGGCAATGCTATGTGCCAAATATCTAAGCTTTGGCCCTTGTAGGTTCAGACAAGAAGATTTTTTTAAGTTTTCATTGAAAAAAAATCTATTTTTAGCTCCTGTGACCTAGTTATGCAACAGACCAGAACTATTTGAACAATTTTGGTATAGGACATCTAGAAGTGTCACCATGCCAAATATCAAAGCTCTGGCCACATTAGTTTCAGAGAAGAAGACGTTTGAAAATTTCAATATATAACTCTATGTAAATCTGTGACCCCCGGGGCGGGGCAAATTTTGACCCTAGGGGCATAATTTGAACAAACTTGATAGAGGACCTGTAGATGATGCTATGTGACAAATATCTAAGCTCTGGCCCTTGCAGTTTTTGACAAGAAGATTTTTTAAGATTTCCTTTTTTTTCACTTTGGTTGCCATGGCAACCAGAGTTCTGCATTGTTTTTAATTCTTTGAACAAATTTGAAAGAGCTTGACCAAAGGAACATTTCTGTAAAGTTTGGTTGAATTTTGTCAAGGGGTGTAGGAGGAGATGTCATTTGAAGCAATTGTTAACGACGACGCACGACTAACGACGGGCGCCGGACACAGGGCCATCCCAATAGCTCACCTTTAGCCTTTGGCTCAGGTGAGCTAAAAACATGTTGGTAAACTTGAGTTGATTTCCTCTTGTCTGAATGCCAGCTACAGTGAGGCAGACTTTAGTCTTTACTTATAAGAGTGTTTGTGCTACAGTGCTCCTTCCCTACAACAGCCCTCGCAACATCGACTCCCTCCCTACAACGACCATTGCCGCAGTTCCCTAAAAAAGGACAACTGTGTACAAACCTATTCATGACTGCAATGTCTTCTGCTTAAATTGTCATTTGCTGTTTTTCTCAAAGTTACATAATGGGCATTTTGACAGAAAAAACTTAATGACAAATGGCAAACAGCTTGAACCCAGATCAGTCTGATCTGAATTCAAGTTGTTTGCAAATGTCCCTCCCTATAACAACTCCCTCCGAACAATGTACACCTTTTTTTTGTCTTAAACCCGCTGGATGTCGTTGGAGAGAAGGAGCGCTGTAGAAGCAATTATGTCCACTGCAAACAGTTTGGAGCCAGTTCAGGCATCAGGTAACAGTAACCCTGCGTCTGATCAGGCTCCAAACTGTTTGCCACTCAAGATTGAAATAAAGCATCAATATTTTCAAGAACCCAGATGTTGTATACTTTCACAGATGAAGATTTTGACATACAAAATACTGTTTAAGTCTTACCCCATAGCCTATAATAGTTTTAAAGACAGATGGCCACTTCAAACAGGCTGAAAGTAAAGCAGAATGTGCCTTCACCCACATTCTGTTTTACTTTAAGTCCTTTTTACTTTTAGATATCACTTACTTTTGACTAATTACATGTACATGAAGACATTTAATTAACTACATGTATATTCAGATATCACTTACTTGACTAAATACATTTACATGTAGACACTTAATTGGCTACATTCAGATACCACTTACTTGACTAATTACTAGTACATGGAGACATTTAATTGGCTACATTCAGATATCACTTACTTGACTAATTACTAGTACATGGAGACACTTAATTGGCTACATTCAGATACCACTTACTTGACTAATTACTAGTACATGGAGACATTTAATTGGCTACATTCAGATACCACTTACTTGACTAACTGCATGTACATGTAGACACTTAATTGGTTATATTCAGATATCACTTACTTGACTAATTACTAGTACATGTAGACATTTAATTGGCTACATTCAGATACCACTTACTTGACTAATTACTAGTACATGGAGACATTTAATTGGCTACATTCAGATACCACTTACTTGACTAACTGCATGTACATGTAGACACTTAATTGGTTATATTCAGATATCACTTACTTGACTAATTACTAGTACATGTAGACATTTAATTGGCTACATTCAGATACCACTTACTTGACTAACTACATGTACATGTAGACACTTAATTGGCTATATTCAGATATCACTTACTTGACTAATTACTAGTACATGGAGACACTTAATTGACTGTATTCAGATATCACTTACTTGACTAACTACATGTACATGTAGACACTTAATTGGCTATATTCAGATAGATAGATATATTTTATTCAGGGAAATAGGCAAATATGCCTTTCATTTACCACATATAATACAAAACATTATTATTTACATCGGCCAATGGTGTCTGAAATATTTAACAAAAAGTGGAGGTCGAAGGGAAGTAACTACGTCAAAACCATGATACCATAACGGTTTGATTACTTCCCTTGACATATACATATATTTTACACCAATTTTTATTTCCAGCTCAATACGACCCATAAGTGCCATGCATCTACTTATGTAACCATTTTCACAGTTGCAACCAGTGCAGACCCATGTCAGACGTTTAGTTGGGTCTATTTCGTTTGCTATTCTGTAATTAAAATTACATCTCTCATGAACAGGTGATGTACTTATACGTTCATTCTGCACATTAGGCATGCCAATAGCTCGTGACTATCTCTTTAAAACACCATATACAAAGTGTTTATTTAGAAAAACTAGGCACAAATGGGTTACATGTAATAAATTATTCAAAACATTTACACATGGTATGTTTTGTTGTAAGGGAGTTAACCAGATTATCCAAATTATAATCCATTGTATTAGTTACCTCCCTTTAGCTATTCACAGAACTGTTAGTATCCATATTATAGGTTAGTACATTAATCAGAGCTTACAGATAGCTGAAAGTAAAGCAGAATGCATCTTAATGTGCATTCAGGCCTGCTTTCACCTTTCCTCAAGTGAAAAACCTGTTTTTGAGGTTAATATACATGACTCATAAATTGACAATATATACACAGTAACTGGAGCTTAAAGCTGGCTGAAAGCAATGCAGAATGCATCTAAAGGTGCATTTTGACTTGCTTTCATATCCCCTCAGGTGAAAACCTGCTTTCAAAACTAATAACTAGTTAAAATACAGTAACCTTTCTATATTATACAAGTCAAAAGTAATACAAAGCTTGAAATCTATAAAGTTGAAAGCTGAAAGCAGGTTGAAAGTAAAGCAGCAGGTACCTTAAGATGTATCTTACTGTACTTTCAACCCGTTCAAAGTGGTAACTTGTTTTCAAAAACTAGAAACAAGCTAAAAAATTCTAAAACAAACTATTCAATAGATTATAAATCATAAATAGCACCGTGCAATGATGCATTTTACTTAAAGCTGACTAAAAGTAAAGCAGGATGCGCCTTACTAAGCTCATTTTATTTTACTTTCTATTCGCTTCAAGTGGTTACCAGTATTCTCCAAAACTACGACCAGATTTAAATACAGTAAGTATTCCATAATCGGAATAAATGAGAGAAGAGATTTTTTCAATAATTTAAATTAATATCCACTGTATGACAAATGAGTTGATAATCTAATGCAAACATTCTACACAAGTGTATACATTTATACAAAATATTGCTCTATATCTGATGTAAAAGAAGAGTTTTTATACTAATTAAGGTAATAGAAATTGTTTCTCTTTTCAAAACCTTTATAAATGAACATAGCTAAATTTTTCAGTGTGTATTCATTTTCTGATTTAAGTAAATTTATGAACTTTATCATATTTGGGCGTTTCCAGTAATAGTTATTGATATAAAATCTTCTTAATTCACAATACAATGGACATTCAAGTAAAAAGTGAAATTCATCCTCTAAAGTGTTGCATAGTTGACATTTCCTTTCATTAAATGGAATTTTTATAGGTTTATGCCATCTCCCGGATTCAACTACCAATCTATGTGCTGATAAACGAAATCTACTAAGGGCTATCCTAAAATGTTCGGTTTTAACAATATTGAGATATGGCTGAAAATTGAAATTACAAAACAATCTGTATGTTCTTGCCCTAGATGAATTTTCTAGATCATTATTCCATGTTTGTAGATAGTTATCTTTAAGCCGTTGTTTAAAAATTGACAAAAAAACATTAGTGTGTTCAACCCCTTGATTTAACCATACTTCATTAAAACCTAGATTTTCTAATAATGTTTTTACTGATTTTGCCCATGAGTTTTTACCAGGGTGATTTTCTAAATCACTTAGCATCATACTATAAACACATTTTATATATTTTCCATCCGTACATCTGATAATCTTGAACCAATATTTAATAACTCTTACTAATCTTTTTAATCTTAAGGGATATCTACCCAGTTCTCCATAAATAGAGCTGTTCTGTGTTTGAGTCCTCACCCCAAGTACCTGCTTACAAAATTGCATATGAATAACTTCTAACTTTCCTGCCTCATTTATTCCCCAAACTTCACTAGCATAACTGAGAATTGGCTCAATTAGTTTATCGAACAAGTCTAACTTGAGATATCACTTACTTGACTAATTACTAGTACATGTAGACATTTAATTGACTATACATGTTTTCAGATATCACTTAGTTGATGATTATTTACATATAGATATCACTTCCTCATTCATATTAAGCTATCACTTCTTTGTCTTAGTCCAGTTGTGTAAAAGCCTTTATAGGATTCTACGACGCTTAGATGCAGATACAAATTTAGATACCACTGATTGAACTTCATTAAAGAAATAATAAATTCATACCAGTTTTTTATCGTGCAATAAAACACGGGTAGGAGTTGAGATACGTTGCAATTTTAACCAGAAATGGGTGTCAAAGCCACCTGATGCTCGCCTGTTTAAAGTTTAGGTCTAAAAAAAATCTTGTATCAAAAGAAAATCAATTTTCAGTTTAGAACTATTATTAAATTAATGTTGAGTCTTAGTTTAGTTTCATTAAACTTTAAACAACCCGTGCAACCTTTAACCTGGTGATTTGAAGTCAAAACAACTAAGTCCAAATCGTGTCAAAAATTGACAAATATTAAAATTATTTTTAAATTTCATCTTCATAACATCAATGTTTGACTCCTAATGAACCTCCATACAAAATTTCAGCACCTTAGCACAAGTATTAAACTATAAAGCAACCCGTCCAAAAAACTTTAACCTGGTGTTTAGTAGGAATACACCCAAGTCCAAAGCGTGTCAAATATTTACAAAAATTAAAATTATTTTTAAATTCCAACATCATAACATCAATGTTTAACCCCAAATGAACCTCCATACAAAATTTCATAACCCTAGCACAAATATTAAGCTTTAAATCAACCCGTCCAAAAAACTTTAACCTTGGCCACGCTCACGATCACGCTCACGCCGGGGGTATGACATTAGCTCTGCTGTTCTACGAACAGGCGAGCTAAAAATCATAAGACCAAACGCCGAGTGATTTAATTACCATAACATCAATGACCATCCATGTTTTATTGCACGATAAAACACTGGTATAAATTTATTATTTCAATTCTAACACTTCAATTTAACCACAATTTGCATGGACGCAAAGGCGCTACATTGATTGGCGTACGCATTTTCGAAACCATATGACATCACCTCAAGACGTTACAGCGTGTGCGTGTTTTATTGAGAATTTAATCACAGATATGTTTCTTCTTTCTATATATAGGGTCGTGCACGAGGTGTGTCAGAATTACAGTCAAACTTGTATTAAGCGACCACCCAAGGGACGGCTCTAAAGTGGTCGCTGAATAAAATGGCCGCTGAATACAACATGATTGATTTGGGTTGTTATCTTTTTCGTCCTTAATCTGAATTGAATAACTTGACTTAGTCCATACAGTTGAACTTACCCTTTTTACATTTTAATATCAATCGATTTTTTATCCGTAATTGCATAAAAACGCCGATATATGTACGAATTTATCAATAACACAATAAAAACGCTGATATAGGATTCACTATTTCAATGTCAAATTAACAGATAGCATGTGCGTTAATTCGCCGAGAAACTGATATGATTCTTGAGGAATATGATCTTTGTTACTATTTATAGATTTCAGTTCCTACTATGTTAGCAGGTATTCCGTGAAAAATTGAGAGACGGAGCATGCGCGAAAGAACACAAACTCGGGCTAACTTTTATTTTTGTTCAGTTGTTGTTTCTGCTAAGGTTTATTGTCCCGCATAAGCTTTATCAGATGCGTCATCCCGTTGCCTCAGGATTGGGACAATTGTCAGCATCATGCCTATTGTTGAGTGGACTTTTCTTTAAGTCTACGGTACCCGGTATTCCCAGTCGGTCACCATTCCAAGTACTAACTGGGCTCGACATTGCTTAACTTCGGTGATCGGACGAGAACCGGTGGTTTCAACGTGATATGGCTCGTTATTATTCGGTATAGCCCGGACGTAAAAGGCGGGAATACTGTTTCTTTGTTTACAAGAGACCAACCAATAAAACACGGGATTTCCGACACACCTCTCGAGAACTTCACATGTTTTGTACACGTGACGTATGGGTGATTCTTCAAAAAAATAAAAATGGTTGTCGAACCGGCGTTGGGTCTACGGAATCAAATTAATAGCCGCAAACCTTTAGATTCCTATTAGAATATTCATAGCGGCAATCGATTTCGAAACAATTTACTTAAGTTCCGTGCTTGACGGAGTTTGTCGAAGTTTCCCGTAAAAAATAACTTTCGATTTTGTGTACGTTTTCACACCTTTCATGAAATTGAGAAACACCAATCTTAATTGCGAATAAGTGTGAAAAGATGTCAAATGTTTGGAAATAATTGATCAATTATGACCTTTTAACCCCGAGGCGGTCGTTTAATAAAACGAAAAGTGTTGTTTGGGACGAAAAAACACCGGTCGCTGGACGCGTTAGGCAAAAGTCGTTGAATACACTCAATTTATATAGTAAAAACGATCCGGCAGGATTCAAACCGGCCGCTTAACACAAAGGTCGCTTAATACACATGGTCGCATCAGCAAATTTGACTGTAGTTATCATGTGTGTCTATATTTAGATATATAACTTACAGCAGCGTCAGTTGGCAGATGTTCTCCCCATGTT
The DNA here is from genome assembly GCA_922989275.2 of Gari tellinella. Taxonomy (NCBI): domain Eukaryota; kingdom Metazoa; phylum Mollusca; class Bivalvia; order Cardiida; family Psammobiidae; genus Gari; species Gari tellinella. The sequence goes on along the minus strand of OV277870.1, from coordinate 5,505,002 downwards.
TTGCCATAGAAGTTCCTGGTGCCACCACTGGACCAGGCAAACTCACTCACACAACCATCTCCTCCTAGTTCTAATGAGAAAGTCAAACTCTTAGCAATGTATATACAGTCAAACTTACATACAGTAGAGAAAACGTTATTCTTTCCCGTTTAAACGCAAATGCAACACACTAAAATATAGAAAAGGACAACATTTTGAAAATTCTGATTTTTCATATTTATCTTGATGGCAAACAGTTTAGAGCCTGATCAGGCGCCGGGTTACCCGGCGTCTGGTCTGGCTCCAAACTGTTTGCAATAGAAATAATAGTTTTAGCATAAACACTTTTATTGGGATAAACATTTTCTCCACTGTAGCTAGAACTCGCTTGAGGTGGTTCGTGAAACATATTCTTATCTGAAAGGTAAAACGTGGTATAGCCACGTTTTAACTTTGAAATACGGTCCAGATATGTTTGACGTGAACGATATTGGATAAGGGACAATTAACTATAGAAATATGGGTAAGTTCTACTTTAGTGAGTTCCAGATACGGACGTTCGACTGCATTGAGTGCATTCAAATTACACTTTTATACCCCAGTCCAATTGCATTAAGCAGCCATTCTTTGAACAAGGGCCACTATGGCCCTAAATCGCTCACCTGGTAACCATGTACACCGTGTGACCTAGTTTTTGACCGGGCATGACCCACATTCGAACTTGACCTAGATTTCATTGAGGCAAACAGTTTGATGAAGTTTCATGAAGATCCAATGAAATTTGTAGTCTCTAGAGTGTTAACAAGGTTTTTCGATAATTTGACCTAGTGACCTAGTTTTTGACCGGACATGACCCACATTCAAACTTGACCTAGATTTCATTGAGGCAAACATTTTGATGAAGTTTCATGAAGATCCAATGAAATTTGTAGTCTCTAGAGTGTTAACAAGGTTTTTCGATAATTTGACCTAGTGACCTAGTTTTTGACCGGACATGACCCACATTCAAACTTGGCCTAGATTTCATTGAGGCAATCATATTGATGAAGTTTCATGAAGATCCAATGAAATTTGTAGTCTCTAGAGTGTTAACAAGGTTTTTCGAAGATTTGACCTAGTGACCTAGTTTTTGACCGGACATGACCCACATTCAAACTTGGCCTAGATTTCATTGAGGCAATCATATTGATGAAGTTTCATGAAGATCCAATGAAATTTGTAGCCTCTAGAGTGTTAACAAGGTTTTTCGATAATTTGACCTAGTGACCTAGTTTTTAACCGGACATGACCCACATTCAAACTTGACCTAGATTTCATTTAGGCAAACATTGTGACCACGTTTCATCAAGATCCAATGAGATTTGAACCTGATAGAGTGTTAACGAACAATTGTGGACGGACAGACAGACAGACAGACAGACGACGGACGACGGACATCCAGCGATCCTAAAAGCTCACCTTGGCACTACGTGCCAGGTGAGCTAAAAAGCATGATGTTCTCTTCACCATTTACCCTATGTCTGATGCCCTTTAACGCCTCTTACACAGCTCCAGATAAGTAAACTGCACAAATTCAACATTTTCTCATTAATTTTAAAATAAAATCCTATGGTGTTACTACTCATTTGAGAAGAGACAATTCAAATGAGTAGAAACACCATAGGGTTTAAAGCAGAAATAAAGATTTTAGTTTTTGAAATCCCCCCACCCCCTATCTGGAGCCATGCTCTTTTTATTCCTATATTCCTATACACACGTAGAAAGTCAGGAACATGAAACACAGAATGAAATTCAAGTATACTTCTGGATGGGAACTTAAAGCAGGTTGAAAGTAAAGCACAAAGCGGCTTAAGGCGCATTCTGCTTTACTTTCAACCTGCTCTAAGTGGTCACATGTCTTCAAAACTAGAAACAGAATATGGGGTAACGGGTTAAGACAGGTAATTGTTTAACCCAGTAAGCCATAGCCTCTTTCTGGTTACCAAGACAGGTGACCACTTAAAGCAGTATGAAAGTAAAGCAGAATAGGCCTTAGGGCACGATCTAATTCCAATCTGCCTGAAGCTAATATCTGCTGGGATTTAGAAAGCAAAGGCCTGTCAGTTTTTTGAAGATTAATGAAAAATACAGTAAAACTAGGTCAAAGGTTAAGGTCAATTGGTATAATATGTAGGTTAAACTATGTCAAAGGTTAAGGTCAATTGGTATAATATTTAGGTAAAACTAGGTCAAAGGTTAAGGTCAATTGGTATAATATTTAGGTAAAACAAGGTCAAAGGTTAAGGTCAATTGGTATAATATTTAGGTAAAACTAGGTCAAAGGTTAAGGTCAATTGGTATAATATTTATGTAAAACTAGGTCAAAGGTTAAGGTCAATTGGTATAATATTTATGTAAAACTAGGTCAAAGGTTAATTGGTATTATATTTAGGTAAAACTAGGTCAAAGGTTAAGGTCAATTGGTATAATATTTAGGTAAAGCTAGGTCAAAGGTTAAGGTCAATCGGTATAATATTTAGGTATGTCTAGATAGGACTTGTCAAGACATCATGCACACCAACTAGAAAGGAATATGAGTCACCTGCTGTACAGCTAGAATCAGTCGGACAAAAAACCAAGGTCCATGCTTATAAAGTGTTTGAGTTGAGTCTGAAATTGTTCTCAGGCATTTGATTGGTCAGATTTGAGCTTGAGAACGAACTCAGACTCAAGTCAAACTTTAAATAAGTGCTGGGTCTGTATACAGTGCTCCTTCTAAACAACAAAACACAATGGGAGATAAATATTGTGTGTGTTGTTAACCCATTTTATGCGGGATACACTTTTAGGTGTACCTCTTTGCAAACAGTTTTGATCTCAGATCAGGCCCCACAATGTGGGGCCTGATCTGAGATCAAAACTGTTTGCAGCTAGTTCAGTATTCTTAAGAAACTGCTAAAATCTTTTTTAAATATTTGAGTTAGACCCGTTACAGACGACATTTTAAAATGGCCGCCAAATATTACCCAGCATACAATGGGTTAAAGGGGTGTTGTTATATGGAGGGAAAATTATAAACATGACTTGGCTTACATTTGCAAACAGTTTGAACCCAGATCAGACGCGGCATTACGTGGCGTCTAGTCTGGGGTTAAACTGTTTGTCATAAAATTTCATGTGCTAAATGTCCAATATAATTATAACTTTGAAAGTAAACAGTAAACGGCAATTGTAAGCAGACAATATTGCAGCAGTGAAAGCATTAGACATAATTAATTGTCTTGCTTGGGGAACAGCGGCAAGTTTTGTTGTAAGGAGGGGATCATTGTTCGGAGGGTCGTTGTGGGGAGCGAGCACTGTACTTATCACAAGGATTCATAGGATAAACCCTTTCCTCTCTCGAACCACAAATGGACAATTCTAATTTTCAATTTAGTCTAGTCCATTTTGACTTTTTAGGGTTAATTTTAACAATATATGTCAAAATGAAAACAGTGTAGACCCTAATCAGAGGGCTCCTTAAGGAGCCCTTTGATCAGGGTCTACACTGTTTGCATAGGACAAGTGTACTCCTCACAGGTACACTGTTTGCAAATGATGCACATATGCGTTTCTAGGGTTCAAAGAGTTAATGAACCTATTACCCTATAGCCTGTTTTTTTAGTTTGAAAATAGTTTAATAGTTAAAGCAGTATGAAAGTAAAGCAGAATAAGCCTTATGGTGCATTCTGCTATACTTTAAGTGTGCTTTAAGCTACCATCTGCAAGCATATAGAAACTATTTCTTAGCACATAATCATACTTGTATAAAGTGAAACTTTTTTCTTCAATGGAGGAATTAAAAGGCATATCTATGTGGTAATGAGCTATATCTATGTGGTAATGAGCTTAATGCTAAAAGACATTAAAAGGCAGTTTAAGGGGTAACGGGTTGATAAGCTAAAGGTGATAAAAGGCATATTTATTGGGTAATGGGTTAATCACCTCTGATTCTCTTTACGAGGTATTCCTGGTTGGCTGTGAAGTCTAGGTATGGGACCATGACGTTGAGGGTTGGTACATACTGTCCCTTGGTCAGTGCGAGTTGTTTTAGAGTTGACACGCCCACCTCTGTAAGAAGATCACTAACTCTTTTAATGTCATGAAACTGTTTAAAATATACTCATTTAACATTTGCAAACAGTGTAGACACAAATCGGAATGCTCTTTAGGAGCCCTCTGATCTGGGTCTACACTGTTTTCTATTTAAGAACAGTATTTATTAAACTACCAAGAATTCAAAGTAGACTGGTTCATACTTTGATACTTAAAAATATCCACAAGGGTACCTAATAACCCACAAGAGTTACTTAGTGTTGACAGAGTTAACCAGAACGGCTATCACTAAAGGTGATCAATACCCCCACTATGCAGCACTCTGTCACACTCTGCAGACGTTTTCAATGAGGTTTGACAATGGCAGGGTGCTGCCACCATCATAAAAACTTGGAAAATTTATGGCAAGTATCAAGTAAATCAGGTTGAAAGTGAAGGAGTTCGCCGTACAAGATTTTGCCTGCCAATTTCAAGACCAATTTCAAGGCAAAAGGTCAAGGTCACAGAGATTTGAAATGTGTGTCTTGCACATCTACTACTCCTGAGTAACATTTATGCAAAGTATCAAGTGAATCGGGTTGAAACTGAAAGAGGAGTTGAAAGTAAAGATTTTGCCTGCCAATTTCAAGACCAATTTAAATGACAAAGGTCAAGGTCACAGAGACCTGAAATTTGTGTCTTGCACATCTACTACACCTGAGTAACATCTATGCCAAGTATCAAATGAATCGGGTTGAAACTGAAAGAGGAGTTGAAAGTACAAGATTTTGCCTGCCAATTTCAAGACCAAATTTCAAGGCCAAAGGTCAAGGTCACAGAGACCTGAAATTTGTGTCTTGCACATCTAGTACACCTGAGTAACATTTATGCCAAGTATCAAATGAATCGGGTTGAAACTGAAAGAGGAGTTGAAAGTACAAGATTTTGCCTACCAATTTCAAGACCAATTTGAAGGCCAAAGGTCAAGGTCAAGGTCACAGAGACCTGAAAATTGTGTCTTGCACATCTACTACACCTGAGTAACATCTATGCAAAGTATCAAATGAATCGGGTTGAAACTGAAGGAGGAGTTGAAAGTACAAGATTTTGCCTGCCAATTTCAAGACCAAATTTAAGGCCAAAGGTCAAGGTCACAGAAACCTGAAATTTGTGTCTTGCACATCTAGTACACCTAAGTAACATTTATGCCAAGTATCAAATGAATCGGGTTGAAACTGAAAGAGGAGTTGAAAGTACAAGATTTTGCCTACCAATTTCAAGACCAATTTCAAGGCAAAAGGTCAAGCTCAAGGTCACAGAGACCTGAAATTTGTGTCTTGCACATCTACTACACCTGAGTAACATCTATGCCAAGTATCAAATGAATCGGGTTGAAACTGAAAGAGGAGTTGAAAGTACAAGATTTTGTCTACCAATTTCAATACTAATTTCAAGGCCAAAGGTCAAGGTCAAGGTCACAGAGACCTGAAATTTGTGTCTTGCACATCTACTACACCTGAGTAACATTTATGCCAAATATCAAATTAATCGGGTTGAAACTGAAGGAGGAGTTGAAAGTACAAGATTTTGCAGACAGACCGACGGCCAACCGACGGCCAACCAACCAACCGACCGACCGACAGGCTGATTCCAGTATACCCCCTCAAACTCTGTTTGTGGGGGTATAACAAGGTGTACTGTGGAATAGATATGGGCCGTGTCACGACAAAACCTGCCTTAATGACAAAAAAATCGATTTTGGCTTTTTTGCATTTTCTTTTACATCATTTAATTCTCTTTCCAACCATGTTATTTTTATCATGATGCGCTATGTACTTCTAATGATATGAAGTTTTTAAAAATGCGGTATGAGGTAACATTCTGATAACATGACGTCAATTCAACGTCAACTTTCTCATGCACTCATAGACGTCATAGTGAATAAATAACGTTTACAACATTTTCGCTCCGGGACATCGATTTAAACTTCATGGTGACGACTTGGACCTGTTGACAACATGTATTTGATATACTTTTCACTTATAGACTAATGTTGAGGTTGGTATATAGTTTTGATGACCTGTGAAATGTCAATTTGGTCGAGGGCTAAGTTCGAGAAGGCCTATTCATCCTCGGTCAATATCACTGTTCTAAAGATCTCAACATTAATTAGTATATAGCCATCATATCGCATAAATAATTTTACGAAAGATAATAACTAAATAGTATACGACTATTGATTTATTTGTCTATACCGATCACAAGCTGAGTCCAGAAAAGTACGTGAAGTCCTGGGAATGCCGTGTAGACCAATGTGATTTTTACGATAGTGCAAACTCATATAAAACGGGGTCTACATAACGCTTCCAGATCTACTCGCACTTCCCGGACTCGGTACGCGATCGGTATGTATTAATTAGAAACGATAATGTACAACAGACATGAGACATTGATTATAACATCATACAGTAACATCATTCAACAAAAAAATTGTTTTTATAAGTCTGGACACGTGTCGTTTTGAAAGGCTAGTCTGACACCCTGTGCAAGTACGCCTGTCGCGCCTGCCTGACTCAGTGCCGGCGGATCCATTACAGCTGGTCGCACTACATGGCTGGGAAGCGGTAGGCTGGATCCCTTAAGATATTGAAGTAGGCTTCCTCTTCGTCTGCCCCGTCCGTACAAAAACTACGCCAGGTTCGGCGGATACAAACCTAAAGTACTGGTACAAGTTTCCTGTGAGAGAAAAAAAATTCATGTGTACAAATTCGCCTTGGTAACTGAACGTCGCATGTCCACAAGTCTCGCTGAAAGCTGGACAAGCCAGTCGCAGTCGGAGCGTCTAAAATAAAAAAGTGTATAAAAACAGATTTATACCTAATAAAATATGTAGCACATTTAGGCAGCAATAAATCGTTTAATTTGTAAATGGTTCAGATTGACTAAAAGCTTTTGTGCCTTCGAGACGCCGAGTTACCCAACCTATTTAGGTTAAGACACTTTAGCATGGCGTAATTGCGACCGCAGATATGTATAACTGTTAAATATACCTAGGCCATCGAAATGATCTTTGAAATAACTTGCCTTATTATCAAGTGGTTTTCAATTTATTATACCTATATAGCTTTTTAATGTTTGCGAAGCCGCTGTCTACTAAACATCTGGCGTGGCCTGGAACCTGCATGTGATACTCAATCTTCAATCAACGAGTAAATCTACATAGAATATTAATACCTAAATCAACGTCTAGCAAATTTGGTTTTGGTGACCTCAAAAAGAAACATTATAAGCACAATTTTGTACGAAAACTCAAATATATAATTATAAGAGAAGTTTATGGAGCCTTCACATACACGGTTTTTTCTTACGATTCCTTACTGATTGCCAACTCGTAGTCAATCGTAAGCATCCGCAAATGATCCATTAGTGTCCGTAAATAACTCACAATTATCCGTAAGGATTCGTGGAAGAAGATGCCCATTTTGTTATGTCAAATTTTTTCTTACGATTGTCTACGGAGTTTTTCTTCCGTAATGTATCACACATAACGATCCGTTGATTATCGCAAACCGGTTGTAACAACACGTTATCCTCCGTAAACAGCCCGCAATGTCCGTAAACAGCCCGCAATGATCCGTAAACCCCGCGTAACATGTTCGTAGTCATCCGTGGTATTATCGTTGAGATTTTCCGTAAAAAAAGGCAAACTCTTGTCAAAAAGACCACAAAATTTCAGTGAAATATTTTTTTTTAGTCATGTCGATGTTCTCTCACCTCATGCCAGTTGTCGAATGATGACACATTAGAAATTGAATACCTTTTGGTCCTAAAATGGTCAAACGCGTCAGTTCTCTTAGGTAAATCGTTTCAACTTATGAAGGTGCCCCTTCACATACACGCATGTTTCTTATCTCCAAACCGTAGTTAATCGCAAACGTCCGGAAATAAATCGTTAAACATCCGTAAATACATCGCAGATGTCCGTAAACAATCCGTTACCATACGCAAAACTTGACGACATCGTAAGCCTCCGTAAGACGAAAATCTTTTTTTTTGACATGTTAAAAACTTTTCTACGATAGACCACGGATGGACTTTTCCGTAAACAACTCGTAAATAATCCGTAACAATCCGCAACTTCTCGTAACTCGTTCGTAACATCACGTAACCCTAACATTTGCAAACAGTTAACATCCAGATTAGACTGCGTGTGACGCTACCTATCATCAGGACTTACTCTGATTGAGACTCTTATCTAATAGTTTGAGAAATTTTAGAAAAATCTTATATAATAACAGTAGCACACGTCAATTGTTGCAGGCAGTGATATTACGTTCGTTTAAATACGATTAAGCCCATTCACTGTCATCACGTAATGAGCTTTGAACAATTTTCGTTTGCGTTTATTTATCAAATTTAATGTAAGGTATTTTGATTTAAGGATTATAAAATTTAGTGTCAATCAGTTTGGATCCTGACCAGATGTCGCGTTACGCGACGCCTGATCAGAATCCAAACCCTTTGCAAGTAATCATTGTACTCGGGTTAAGGCAGTGAAGGGGTAAGTACAATCAAACTTGTATCGAGTGACCTTTATTTGAAAGACGTTCAGGTAGAACTTACAAACAGGTGCGACTGCTAAATAACGCGGGTGAGGTTTGCCGTAAATATATCAGAAACCATAAATAGCACGTAACAACTCGTAACAGACCGTAAATAACCCGTAACAACTCGTAAGAAATCTTAATTCACTCTTAAAAGTGGAATAAATCGTAAGGAACTGTATACTTTTACGAACGTGTGCCATCTGTAAGGAAATCGTGGAAATTCCGTGTATTTGAAGGCCCCATAAGATAAACAACCCAAAAATTCATAGATCTACGAGATCTATTCAGATAATGATGCCAAGTTTTCATTTTCAATGACAGTGGTCATTTTTTCGTCCGAAATGGAATTAATTGACATTGTAGGTATTGAAAGCTGTGTTACTGATCTAAAACGAGTTATTACGTTGATGAAATAACAATAACAGCAAAAAGTAGAGAGAAAAAATATCATCGCCTTTGGCAAGAATTGAACTCCGATACTCCGGCTTGGAAAGCGAGGTACACATCCGCTGGACCAAGGGGACGTTATAATTTACTCGACGTTTATTTGGTTACTTGAATAATTTCGTGAGTGAAAACAAAAACTAATGCAAGTGCCAATAATATACCATTCTATCAATTGTTTATTGTTAGTTAAATTAACACATCTTGATCTAATTAATTCACGACCAATTACATAAAATCTACAGAAAAAAAAAACCAGTCAAACAAGCTTAAACGTTTCATAATTAAAGTGTGCTTGGCGATCTAAAAATAGATTCACAAAGCCTCCAGACACCAGTATTCAAAGTTCGGATTCCACTCAGGATTAAAATATAGAGTGAAATGTAGAATTTATGTCGATTTAAAAAAAATGCATTTTTGTCTGAATATATACATGAGTGTAAATGTTTGAGAAAGGAAAGCGGAAGCATAAAGCTAACGATAGCTGACCCTGTTGTGGGAGGGGAGAGGTCATGTTTGTTTACGTTTCACTTTTTCCTTAAACAGCTCTACGCTTGGAATTCTAGATCTAGAGACCTGTGCATAGAATGATTATAATAAGAAGGATAAAATGAAGATCTAAACTCACCTCTAAATCGTTGTCCATTTATCCAGGTATTTATGGTGGTTTTGAACCAAGAAAATCCGATCTATTGAATGTCAAGGTGAAATTGCGCGGCACTTTTACTGAAAATTATGACGTCAAACTTTATCGGGGTTTTCCGACGTTATGACGCTATGTCATTAAGGCAGGTTTTGTCACGACACGGCCCATATCATTTTTTAACCCATTACTCCATAGATAGGCATCTAATTTATTACTCCACTAAACAAAATAAATCCGATTTTTTACGGTCATGAATATTTATTGACAGAAATATTTACTATATTCCAGTAGATGGTAGCTTAAGGGTGTATCAATGTCATAAGCCATTTTTTCAAAGTATTTAACTTTTTTTCTAACATTGTTTTTTTGAAAGAGCTGTTTATGATGAATGAAAAAATGGAAAAAAAAATATATGGTGGTGTCCTTGTTTTTGAGCTACAGCGATTTGAAAACGGTATGTCAAATTTGGACTTTTTTTTTCAAATTTTACCCATTCAGGGTACAAGCTTCAGTAAAATTTATTTCGAAACAAAACAAACAATGATAATTTGGGTTTCCATTATTTATTTCATGTCTATGGTGGTATTTTCACATATAGAAACCAAATTTAGACAAAGCAGGCACCAGGTTTGAACAATATCGATCCTTGAATATAAAAAATATGCTTTGTATAGGGCATGATTTTATTAGATTTTTTATTTTATGAAAAAAAGTAAAAACGTTTGAAAATGAAATAGTTCTAGTATTTAACTTTTTCTTATATTCTACCAGATGAAAGCCCATGCTTAGGCAGTTCAAAATATGAAAAGAAATTGAAAGGTCAGTGTTGAAAATTTTGAGTTATTAAAGTAAAAAGAGTTATCTCCCCTTACAAAATTTACAAAAACGTACCATATCAATGCTATTTAGAGCTTTATAAATTTCATATTTCGTGCCTTTTTTTTCTTAAATTAGTTTTTGTATGAAGAAATACTACCAAAGATAGGAAATAAATAACACAAAACCAAATTATCATATTTGTTTTCATTTAAAATGGATTTTATTGAAGCGGGCTGTTTGAAATGGACAAAATAAGAGGAAGTGGGTGGGGTAAATTTTACATGGCCGTAGAGCCAACTGTTGTTCACCAAAATGTACACTTTTTCTATTTTTTCATTCATCTTAAATAGCTCTTCAATACAAAACCATCATAGAATGTTTTCATATACTTTGAAAGTTTCCCAAAGTCATGACATTGATACACCCTTAAAGCAGGCTGAAAGTAAATCAGAATGCGCCTTATGGCACATTCTGCTTTACTTTCAACCTGCTTTAAGTGACTACCTATATTCAATACTAGAAATAAGCTATGAAGTAAAGGGCTAACCCATTACCCCTTAGCTTGTTCCTAGATTTGAATATAGGTGCCAAATAAAAGCAGGTTGAAAGTAAAGCAGAATGTGCCTTAAGGCACATTCTGCTTTACTTTCATCCTGCTTTAAGCTTTGATCTGCTAGGATATAGAAAATAGTTTGCAAGTTATATATTCATGATTTGAACTATTTTCTTCAGTGGAGGAATAAATTAGAGGGGTAAAAAGGTGTATTTATGGGTTAAACAAAACAAATCACAAAATGTAGAGAATGACATATTCTTGATTTGATTTGATTTTACGTCCCTTTCAACAGTAATTCAGTCATATCATGACGTCCAGCTAATTATAGGTGGAGGAAGACCCCAGAAGTCCTTTATGCACTGTTTCAGGCACAAATCTGCAACTGGGTAGAACCACTGACCTTCCGCAAGCCAGCTGGAAGGCTTCCCCACATGAAAAATCCAAACGACCCTACTGGGATTCGAACTCACAGCAGTGAGGAGCTTAGTGATGTAAGTCACAGTGACTATACCACTAGGCCACGGAGGCCCCTGGCATTTTTCTTGATCATGTTGACAGCTCTATTTCATCTGAGTGGCAAACAGTTTGGAGCCTTATCCAACACTAGGTTACCCAGTGTCTCTTCTGGTTAAAAACTGTCTGCAATGGACACAAGCTCTCTAGCACAAGTGTATCTATTTAGAACTTGCCTACAGTAGAAATCACAAAAATTGGGCCACCTTGTAAACATGCTGTAAGTATCCTAAGCATTGAACTAATTGCTTTTGTCACACATTAATTTGTCCAAAAGGTTTACACTGTTTGCTAAGACCTGTAGCGCGTTCAGCTACTATATCGATTGCATAAAAAAAACGTAACAATTTAACTAAAACGACCTGTTTGCACGATATCGATTGTGAACAGCAAGAACAACCTCAGAGGTAGTTAGCTATTGCCAACAAGGAAAACAAAATGGTCACCAAATGAGTTTACAAAAATCAGCGAACAGTCCCGAGTTAATTTCTTATCAATAAACCAACATTTTCAGATACCTAATGTATCAAACAAAGCAACTTACATCTAATCAGCTAATCTTATTTTTATATGGAGTAAAATTGATGCATTTCAGTTGATTAGTACACTTTTGCGTGTGTTATTCCGATTTGTAAATAGTTCATTCGGTACGAAAAGAAAATAAACATGGGGGCGCAATGAGTTATTATTGAAGATGATTGGAGAACGTTAGGTGTCGTACTGTAAGGGTTGTTGGTATCGGTTAACGTTGCTGTTCTCTGACACGGTACTTGAACGCGCTACTGTTTGTCCCAATACTTACTAGTAGGGTAATCACTTTACCTCTGTATCCTCACAGCCTATCTTCCTCAGTGCTGCATTAGTTATCCTAAGCATTGAACTAATTGTTTTTGTCACGCATTAATTTGTCCAAAAGGTGGAAACTGATCAGGGTCTAGACTGTTTGCTAAGGCCTGTTTGTCCCAATACTTAGGCAGGGCCCCAGATAAGAGAAAGTAAATTCAACAATTTCTCACTCATTTGAGCACCAAACCCTATGGTGTTACTACTCATTCTAACGAGAATGCTAGGTTCACACCAAAGGCGAATGCCGCGCTTTAAATCGGCGAGCAAAGCGTCGTCAAATTTGTTTACTTTTCCAAAAATATCACGATCTCTTACGCTCTGGTAAGCTCTGATACGCTCCGATACGCATTAGTTATTTCCCGACGTGTTACGGTTCCTCACGCTTTGATCCCGCTTTGATCAGGCTTTGCTGCGCTTGAAATCACGCTTTTATAAGCTTTATTACGCTTTGATGCGATTGTGACGCTTTAAATAAGGCTCTGATACGATTATCAAGCTTTGTTGTGCATTGTTACGCTCTGTTCAGCTCTGTTACGGATTGGAAAATGTCAAGATCGCCGATTCCATGCCGCTTTTATCCAGAGCCTATATAGAGATGCAGCAGATCCACAAAATCATTGCATTTTGACTCCAGAACACGATGTAGGAAAACAAGATCCAGAAGTTCCAAATGTACCAGAACATGATCTATCTGAAACAATGCAATGAGTGGTATTCAAGTCGCAGCGCTTTTTATAGGAATGGAGGCATATAGCGTTGAAATCGTAGGAGAGCCTGAAAGAGCGTGAGAGAGCGTGAGGAAGCTTGCCAAGTGTAACAAAGCCCAACAAAACGTGTCAATCCTTGATCAAAGCGTCTCAATTCTTGAGAAAGCGTGAGAGTCCTTCATGAAAACGTAACAAAGCGTATCAAAGCGTGTCAGATCTTGATGAAAGCGTCTGACCTCGTATCAGATCTTCATGCCAAATCGTAACAAATCTTGAGACATCTTAGCGAAGCGTGTCAAGTGGTGACAGACCGTGAAGACTGGGGTCCCCGCTTTGAACCAAGCTCTGTTAAGCTTTCCTACGCTTTGAGTCAAGCTTTGCTGAGCTTTGTTATGCTTTGTTAAGCTTTGTTAAGCTTTGATACGCTCTAGGCGCTTTAATCAATTCGTAACAGAGCGCCCAAAATTTTTAAACCGTTTAAAAAAATTTGGCGCTCTTGCCGAATGTCCCGCTTTACTCCAAGCATTCCCACGATCTATTACGACCCTGACGCTTTAATCAAGCTTTGTTACGCTTTTGTGCCGCTTTGCACGCCGCTTTAAAGCGCCATCAAAGCGCCGTTGGTGTGAACCTAGCAGAAGTGACACCATAGGGTTTAATCCAGAATTTTTTTTTTTAGATTTTGATATTATCTGGAGCCCTGTTTAGGGTAATTACGGTACCTCCTATCTCTGTATCCTCACAGCCTATCTTCCTCAGTGCTGCATTAATGTTCACTATTTCCTCCTTCAACTTCATCATGATGGTATTACCAAGCCACTACAACAAAAACAAGTGAGTGAGTGAGGGCTCCAGATAACACGGAGTACACTAAACAAATCAAACATTTTTTCACTCATTTAGCACCAAATCCTATGGTGTTACTTCTCATTAGAATCGTCTCTTCGAGACGATTCTAATAAGTAGTGACACCATAGGGTTTAAAGCAGAAATGAAGATTTTAGTTTTTGAAATACTCCCCTTATCTGGAGTTCTGTAGAGTGAGTATTGACTGAGTTGGGTGTATCGACCCATCAACTGTGTATATAGCTCCAGATCGGAGAGAGTAAATCAAGCAAAATCATCATTTTTTCACTTATTTCAGCACCAAATCATATGGTATTACTAGCCATTTGAATCATCTCAAACCAGTAGTATATCGTAGTACTCACGTTTTTATTTGATTTATTATGATTTTACATTGCTTTAACAGTATTTCAGTAATGTTGCGACGTCCAGCTAAGGCTTATAAAAACAAGAGCCGCATGCGGCCCTAAATCGCTCACCTGGTACCCATGAATATGGTCATGTAAATGGACCAGTAATGATTACGTTTTCACTTATTCACCCCACCCACCCACTGGCGGCCATGTTTTCTAAGATAACAAAATGATTTTAAAAAATCTGGTAGAGGGTCATCAATTGACCATTTGTGTAAAATCATTTTGAATTTGGACCAGTAGTTTCAGAGAAGAAGATTTTTCAATTTTTTTACTATACAGTAACATAAGGAAAATGTGCCCCACCCACTGGCGGCCATGTTTTTAAGATAACAAAATGATTTTAAGAAATCTGGTAGAGGGTCATCAATTGACCATTTGTGTAAAATTGTTTTTAATTTGGACCAGTTTTTTAAGAGGAGAAGATTTTTAAAGTTTTTACTATGCAGTAACATAAGGAAAACATGCCCATCCACTGTCGGCCATGGTTTTTTAGATATCAAAATAATTTTTAGAAATCTGGTAGAGGGTCACCCATGAATCATTTGCATAAAATTACTTTCAAATCGGACCAGTAGTTTTTGACAAGAAGATTTTTAAAGTTTTCACTATATAGCCATACATGTATAAGGAAAATCTGCCCCACCCACTAGCGGCCATGTTTTTTAAGATAGGAAAATTATTTTAAGAAATCTGATAGAGGGTCGCCAATGGCACATATGGGTAAAATGATTTTCAATCCGGACCTGTTGTTTTTGACAAGAAGATTTTTAGGTTTTTTCAACTGGTTGCCATGGCAACCACAATTTCAATCGGATGACCTATATTTGAAAAAATCTGAGAGAGTACCTTACAAGGAACAATCCTATGAAGTTTTGATGAAATTGGCCCAGTGGTTTCCAAGAAGAAGATCTTTGAAGAAAAAAGTTTGACGAGGGAAGGACGGATGGCAAACGTCACAGGGCGATCACAATAGCTCAACTTGGCACAATAGCTCAACTTGTGTGTTTCTGGTTTCACCCTCTCAAGTAAGTCGGTAGGAAAATGTTTTTATTTTATTAATTTTTTTATATAGGGTATAATGAGAACTTTTTTATACAATCAAAGAATTGGTTTATATGACAAATAATGACCTTACTCTTGTTGTATTCAACATTGACAGTGTCTGAAATGATTTATCTTGATTTGCAAGTTTAAATTGTAAGGTATGTCACAAAATAATTTATGTGAAATAGTTCTTGTTTCAATCTGAAAACCATTGCATCAAATAAATATTATATTTAAAAAAAATTGTGTGTTTGCTTTTAAAACAAGTTTTTTTTTACTTAAGTAACAGAATCCGAATATTCCCCCCTCACCAAACAAGAGCCCCAAGGGGCATATTCGCTCACCTGAGAATAATTGGAAAAATGGAGATATTGATTTATGTCCAGGACTGACCTAGATATGCAACAGACCGGAACAATTTGAACAAAATATGTAAAGTAAATTGAAAAAGTGTCACCATACAGAATATAAAAGCTCTGGCCATATTAGTTTCAGAGTAGAAGATGTTTGAAAATTTCACTATATAACTCTATGTAAAACAGTGACCCCCGGGGCGGGGCCAATTTTGACCCTAGGGGCATAATTTGAACAAACTTATTAGAGGACCTGTAGGCGATGATATTAGCCATATATCTAAGCTCTGGCACTTGTAGTTTTAGACAAGAAGATTTTTTAAGTTTTCACTGAAAAAATCTATTTTTAGCTCCTGTGACCTAGTTATGCAACGGACCAAAACCATTTGTACAATTTCGGTATAGGACATCTAGAAGTGTCACTATGCCAAATATCAAAGCTCTGGCCATATTAGTTTCAGAGAAGAAGACGTATGAAAATTTCACTATATAACTCTATGTAAAACCGTGACCCCCGGGGCCGGGCCAATTTTGACCCCAGGGGCATAATTTGAGCAAACTTGATAGAGAACCTGTAGGCGATTCTATGTGCCAAATATCTAAGCTTTGGCCCTTGTAGTTTCAGACAAGAAGATTTTTTAAGTTTTCATTGAAAAAATCTATTTTTAGCTCCTGTGACCTAGTTATGCAACCGACCACAACCATTTGAACAATTTTGGTAAAGGACATCTAGAAGTGTCTCCATGCCAAATATCAAAGCTCTGGCCATATTAGTTTCAGAGAAGAAGACGTATGAAAATTTCACTATATAACTCTATGTAAAACCGTGACCCCCGGGGCCAGGCCAATTTTGACCCCAGGGGCATAATTTGAGCAAACTTGATAGAGAACCTGCAGGCAGTCTATGTGCCAAATATCTAAGCTTTGGCCCTTGTAGTTTCAGACAAGAAGATTTTTTAAGTTTTCATTGAAAAAATCTATTTTTAGCTCCTGTGACCTAGTTATGCAACCGACCACAACCATTTGAACAATTTTGGTAAAGGACATCTAGAAGTGTCTCCATGCCAAATATCAAAGCTCTGGCCACATTGGTTTCAGATAAGAAGACGTTTGAAAATTTCACTATATAACTCTATGTAAAACTGTTACCCCCGGGGCGGGGCCAATTTTGACCCCAGGGGCATAATTTGAACAAACTTGATAGAGGACCTGTAGGTGATGCTATGTGCCAAATATCTAAGCTCTGGCCCTTGTAGTTTTTGACAAGAAGATTTTTTAAGATTTCCTTATTTTTTTACTTTGGTTGCCATGGCAACCAGAGTTCTGCATTGTTTTTAATTCTTTGAACAAATCAGAAAGAGCTTGACCCAAGGAACATTTCTGTAAAGTTTAGTTGAAATCTGTTCAGCGGTATAGGAGGAGATGTCATTTGAAGCAATTGTTAACGACGACGCACGACGGACACAGGGCCATCCCAATAGCTCACCTTGAGCCTTTGGCTCAGGTGAGCTAATGATGTAGGCCATACAGTTTCAGAGAAGAAGATTTTCAAAGGTTTTCCAAAGAAAAACTGATAAGCCCAAGGGCAAGGCCAGTTTTGGCCCAGGGGTCATAATTAGAACAATCTTAGTAGAGGACCATAAGGCAAAGCTATATGTCAAAGCTGGAAGATCTGGGCCTTACAGTTTCAGAGAAGAAGATTTTTAAAGATTTTTCTATATAACTCTATGTAAAACTGATAAGCCCCGGGCGGGCCAATTTTGACCAGGGGGTCATAATTTGAACAATCTAGGTAGAGGACCATAAGGCTAAGCTACATGTCAAATATTAATGATCTAGGCCATACAGTTTCAGAGAAGAAGATTTTTAAAGATTTTTCTATATAACTCCATGTAAAACTGATAAGCCCCGGGGCGGGGCCAATTTTGACCCGGTGGTCATAATTTGAACAATCTACGTAGAGGACCATAAGGCAAAGCTACATGTCAAATATTAATGATCTAGGCCATACAGTTTCAGAGAAGAAGATTTTTAAAGATTTTCCTATACAACTCTATGTAAAACTGATAAGCCCCGGGGCGGGGCCAATTTTGACCCGGTGGTCATAATTTGAACAATCTAGGTAGAGGACCATAAGGTAAAGCTACATGTCAAATATTAATGATCTAGGCCATACAGTTTCAGAGAAGAAGATTTTTAAAGATTTTCCAATATAACTCTATGTAAAACTGATAAGCCCCTGGGCGGGGCCAATTTTGACCCGGGGGTCATAATTTGAACAAGCTAGGTAGAGGACCATAAGGCAAAGCTACATGTCAAATATTAATGATCTAGGTCATACAGTTTCAGAGGAGAAGATTTTCAAAGATTTTCCTAAGAAAAACTGATAAGCCCAAGGGCGGGGCCATTTTTGGCCCCAGGGTCAAAATTTGAACAATCTTGGTAGAAGATCATTAGGTTATGATACATACCAAATATGAAAGGTCTGGGCCTTTGGGTTTCTGAGAAGAAGATTTTTAAAGATTTTCTTATGCATTAAAAGTTGTCTATACGGTCATGTTAGAAAATCAAGTCCCAAAGCAAGGGGAATAACTCTAGCCAAAAACTTTGAACAAGATTTCGTTCCCCCTTGTCACTGATGCATCTGATAAAGTTTGGTTGAAATCGGGTCAGTGGTTTCTGAGGAGATGTTGTTTGAAAATGTGGACGGACGACGGACGACGGACGAAGAGCGGTCACAATAGCTCATCCTGAGCGGAAGGCTCAGGTGAGCTAAAAACATAAATTAAAATTTAAAATTTTGGCTTGCGCAAAATATTTGTGTAAGTAGTTTAGTAAAACGGGCCCATGGACTCGAACCTACAGCAGTAAGAGAGCCTAGTGATTATCAGTCACAACATGGCCACGGACGGACCTAGAGTCTCATCTGGATCTAAACTATTTTCAAGTCAGTCAGAGCTTCAGATAAGGTGGGCATTTCAAATACTAACTTTCTTATTTCTCCACCAAAACCTATGTTGTGACCACTCATTAGAATCATCTCCTAATGAATTGTCACAACATAGGGTTTAGACGAGACATAATGGAAAATAGTTGAAATTTTTAGTTTAACAACTCTTATCTGGAGGTTTGCTTTGACAAATTTGCCTGTAAGACGCAGTGGGTTAAAATTAAACATTTTTACCTTCCTTAGCCGCTCTATCCACAGATACAGGTCATCGTCCTTCACCCCTAGTGGTCCCCATACCTACAACACAGAGATTTAACCCATTACCACATAGATACAGGGCTACAGATAAGAGAGAGTAAACTATCACCACATAGATATACAGGGCTCCAGATAAGAGGGAGTTAACTGCACAAGTCCAACATTTTACCACTTATTTTAGCATCAAATCCTATGGTGTTACTACTCATTAGAATTGGTTGTTATCTGGTTGAAAGAGTTTGTTTTACCATATAACAAGTTAACAACCCATTACAGTGCTATATGTTTGATTTCCATCCAAAGGAATAGATTATTCTAATTAACCCTTAGCCTGCCACTCACGACTATAGCTCCATATGCAAACAGCTTGGATCTGGATGAGACGCCGAGTAACTCGGCGTCTCATCCGGACCCAAGCTGTTTGACACTGGGACAACATTTTCAGCAATTTTGAGCATCTTTGAAGCACATTGAAACTTGAAGCAGACGAGAAATATAGCAGACGACAATTTATTTGGCGGGCTAAGGGTTAATAGATACATTTTAATGACACTTTTACAGAGAAAACACACAAAAATTAATTGTTTATGCACGACATCACAAAAATGATATCGTCACTGCAAAAGAGATATAATCATGAGTGAATATATCAACTAGGACGCATATGATATTTATCCAACAGAGAAATCTCTATTAATAATATATTATATAAGAAGTCTTTTTAGTTATTTCATTTTATCATTTAGTTAATCTTTTATTTAATTCATTTCTCTGCCAAAGAAAACAGTTCTTCTTTATAAAGTCATGAATATATACGATTAGAGACATTTTCTTTATCCTAGCAGATAGTAGCTTAAATTTTGCTTGCTTTCAACAAGCTTAAAGCGGCCACCTATCTTCAGAACTAGAAATCAGCTATGGGGTAATTGGTTAACTCATTCAGTCGTGAAACTTTTAATGCACAATTAGAGTTTTCAATTCAGTCTAATCCATCTTTGTCATTAGAATAGATGTAGGGTATGTTTTGTAATATACTGCCAAACGACAAACAGTGCAGACCCAGAGCATTGTTTGAATTGGGCAAGCGTATTCTTCACAGCAAAAATGTTTATAATGCGTTTACACGTTGCTAGGGTTCATCGAATTAACCTTTTCTGCGCCAAATCTAACAAAATGATTTAACCCATTACCCAATAAATATGCCTTTTTACGCCTCTTGTGTATTCATCAATTGAGGAAAATACTTCCAATTTACAGATTTTTGCTTAAAGCAGGCTGAAAGTAAAGCAGAATGCGCCCTAAAGCGCATTCTGCTTTACTTTCAACCAGCTGTAAGTAGTAACTTGTTTTCAAAACTAGAAACAGACTATGGGGTAATGGGTTAATGCTTTCTTAGAAATATAGTCTGCTAAATTTTTCCAAACAGTGTCGTCTGCATTTTTATGTCAAATTCTAATTTTTATAAACTGTAAGGGTTAACATTCCTCCACCAGTATTTAATCCATTACTCCATAGATACACATTTTAACCATTTTTAATTTACTCCTCCACTGAAGAAAATAGTTCAAATTTACAAATTCATTTAAACCCCCACCTGCTTGAACACAAGCTATTGGGACAAGAAATAAGACATCAAAATACAGGATTAAACAGGAACATTGAAGTTTAGGCAGAGCTCCAGATAAGGGGAGACTTTCGAAAATTAAAATCTGTATTTCTGTATTAAACGCTATGGTGTTACTACTCATTAGAATTGTCTCTTCGAGACGATTCTAATGAGTATTTACACCATAGGATTTGGTAAAAGATCTGGATTTGTTCCGTTCTTCCTCTTATCTGGAGTCCTGATCAATGTTTACCGGGTCGGTCTAAAGACCCCAAACCTCCCCAAACAAACTCCAAATCACTTTAATAAAAAATAACACCAACTACTTAAATTCCTTTTTTTTTTTCACATAAAACTTATAAAATGGTGAATTAAGGCTAAAATAATGACACAAATGTTAAATTAAAAATAAAAGTTTTAAAACTACAATGTTTTTCATTTTAAGGGGAGCAACACGTACACAAATATAGCTATATACAGTAACATGTACTACTTAATATTGACCCATTACCCAAAAGCCTGTTTCTGGTTTTTAAGACAGGTATCCACTTAAAGCAGGTTGAAAGTAAAGCAGAATATCCCTTAAGGCACATTCTGCTTTACTTTCAGTCTGCTTTAAGCTAGCACCTGCTTGAATATGGAAAACTTGTTTTTAAAATTGGTTTGGGGAGGTATGAAGAGGTTTGAAGTCTTTAGACTGACCGATTTTTACCTCTTCTCCGCCGCTGTCTTTATCATCGGAGCGAGACTTGTGAGACTGTGGCGACCTACTGGCTAGCTGGTATTGGTTCTTCCGTAAATGGCTACAGTCTAGACTGGGTCGGCCATAACTCCAGATTGATAGATCAGGAGAACCTGAATACAACAATAGATACAGATAACCCTTCACCCTGGTCTAGACTCGGTCGGCCATAACTCCAGATAGACAGATCAGGAGAACCTGAATACAATAATAAATACAGATAACCCTTCACCCTGGTCTAGACTCGGTCGGCCATAACTCCAGATTGATAGATCAGGAGAACCTGAATACAACAATAGATACAGATAACCCTTCACCCCCACAGTCTGCTTCTAGTTTTGAATACATGTCACCACTTAAATGCTATACTTATAAACTTGTTTTAAGCTACCATCTAGAAAGATACTGAAAATGCCTTTTGTTTAATTTTCAGAACTTCCTAAGTGTGGGCTTCTATCCTTAATGCAAAAATAATTACAGGCATAAAAAGGCATATTTATGAAGTACAGTGTTCCCTCCCAACAACCACTCCCTCCTTACAAAGACCCTTGCCCGAAGTTCCCTAAACAGGACAATTATGTCCAACGCTTTAACTGCCATAATAGATCTATATAGTCTGCTTAAAATTTTTGTCTGTTTTTTTTTTCTCAAAGTTACATATAAGTGGACATTATGATAGAGTAAATATAACGATGAGCAACAAAGAGCTTGAATCTAGATCAGATGCCGCGTAACGCGGCATCTGATCTGGTTTCAAGCTGTTTGCAAAATGTAAGCCAAGTCTTAATTTTCTCTCCCTATAACGACTTCCTCCAAATAACGCACACAATCTGTGTCCCCCATTGGTTGTCATTGTAGAGAGGGAACACTGTAATCAGCCAAGTCTTAATTTTCCCTCCCTATAATGACTTCCTCCGAATAACGCACACAATCTTAGTCCCCCATTGGTTGTCATTGTAGAGAGGGAGCGCTATAATGAGCCAAGTCTTAATTTTCCCTCCCTATAATGACTTCCTCCGAACAACGCACACAATCTGTGTCCCCCATTGGTTGTCGTTGTAGAGGGGGAGCGCTATAATGAGCCAAGTCTTAATTTTCCCTCCCTATAATGACTTCCTCCGAACAACGCACACAATCTGTGTCCCCCATTGGTTGTCGTTGTAGAGAGGGAGCGCTATAATGAGCCAAGTCTTAATTTTCCCTCCCTATAACAACTTCCTCCGAACAACGCACACAATCTGTGTCCCCCATTGGTTGTCGTTGTAGAGAGGGAGCGCTATAATGAGCCAAGTCTTAATTTTCCCTCCCTATAACAACTTCCTCCGAACAACGCACACAATCTGTGTCCCCCATTGGTTGTCATTGTAGAGAGGGAGCGCTATAATGAGCCAAGTCTTAATTTTCCCTCCCTATAACAACTTCCTCCGAACAACGCACACAATCTTAGTCCCCCATTGGTTGTCGTTGTAGAGAGGGAACACTGTAATGAGATAAAGCAAATACTACAACTGTTATGTCACAGTAATGAGCTCAAGAAATTCTTGGTTTGAGTACACATTGCCATATATGAAGTCCCTACCACATGTAGTTCTAAATTTATGGTCAAGGTTTAAAGCGACTCGCAACCAGATGGTGTATTTGCAAAATTAAAAGAAAATACTCAAATAAGACCAAATGTGTAGCATTATGGTGCATCTGGCATTAGAAAAATATGATCAGTCTAAAAACATCCTTAAGAAAAGTCTTCAAATCTTAAATTTTTAGATATTTTCCATCGCTTTATTTGTTGAGTCCAAAGACGCAACAGAATTGACCACGGGCTCAGACATAAACCCAAGCCTAATTATGTACTCTCCATCGCTACACACTGAAGTATGTTAAATCGATCCCAAAGATATGAATAGCCCAGTGGTCGAGTGGGCTAAGGGGTTTACTTATTTTGCTTTTCTGTCCCCACATGCCGGGTCCCGGGTTCTAATCCCACCAGAGCTCAATAATTATATTTTTATTGAAATGCATTTTTTAAACAGAATTTCTTATCCTAAAATTCTTACCAGTTTATATAAGCTTTGACATATATTTACAAATTACTATTTTTAATGCTAAATCTGGTTGCAGCCTCTTTAAAGTTGTGGACAGACAGACAAACGGTCAGCCAGAAAGGCCAAAAACAATATATGCCTCTGACTAAGATGTGCAGGCGCATGAAAATTACTCAAGTTTGTGCCCGACTGCCAAATGTGATGATATAAATAACGTCCTGTCTTTTGACAGGACATAAAGAATTAGGATACTCAGATAAGGGGGGGTATTTCGAAAACTAAAATCTTTTTTTCTGCTTTAAACCCTATGGTGTTACTACTCATTAGAATCGTCTCGTCTTCTAATGAGTAGTAACACCATAGGATTTGGTGCTAAATGAAGGAGAAAATGTTGGAGTATTCAGTTTACTGCTTCTTATCTGGAGCTCTGGATACTACAGGACAGAAGACCTTATTCTTTCCCAACGTGTTAACTCTTTGAACCCTAGTCACCCATATATGCGTCATTTGCAAACAGTGTACATGTGAGGAGTCGACTTGTCATATGCAAACAGTGTAGACCCTGATCAGAGAGCTCCTGAAGGAGCCCTCTGATCAGGTTCTACACTGTTTGTCGTTTTGACATATATTGCAAAAAATCAATCCTAAAAAGTCAACAAGAGGGCAAGAATTGCCCTTGATCGCTCACCTGACCATGGTGACACTTAAAGCTGAGTCAAGGAATTTCAAACAAGAAGATTTTTGAAGTTGTCAAGGGGCGTTTTTCAAAAAGTAAAATCTTTATTTCTGCTTTAAACCCTATGGTGTCACTACTCATTAGAATCGTCTCGAAGAGACGATTCTAATGAGTAGTATCACCATAGGATTTGGCGCTCTATGTTTGATTCGTTCAGATTACTCCCCCTTATCTGGAGTCCTGAGCTAACCTTGTAATTTACTGGGGGTCAAATTTGACGTTACTTTGAAAATACATCAAAGTGATCACAAAATGTTACGTGTTAAAACATGAAACAGAAGAAACTCTGAAGACCATTATCTTTGTCTTTTAATAGGTGGTTTTCTGCAATACTGTCACATTGCATTAAGCAACCAACACTCTTTACATCTCTAGATTTTTCATATATAACTAAGTATCTGGTTTTCAGAGGATTTATTGAGAGATGGAAGGGTATACTATAAGTCTAAATTATAAAGTAAGTTACCTACCAACCAGCAATGCTGCAAATACATGATGCCCTAAAAATTTATTTGAAAGTTAAAACTTAAAAAGCAGCACTTGTCGAGACAAGTGACCCCCAAAAATTAGTTTTGTCCCCCAAACTAAGTAACCTGGGGGACACAATGTCCCCCATTTGTCAATGCCTAGGGAAAACCCTGACTTACTGAGTGATGCCCTGTACACAGCTAACAGGGCTCCAGATAAGGGGCGTTTTTCAAAAACTAAAATCTTTATTTCTGCTTTAAACCCTATGGTGTCACTACTCATTAGAATCGTCTCGAAGAGACGATTCTAATGAGTAGTATCACCATAGGATTTGGCGCTCTATGAGTGAGAAAATATTTGATTTGTTCAGATTACTCCCCCTTATCTGGAGTCCTGAACTAACCTTGTAACTGACTGAGTGATGCCCTGTACACAGCTACTGCTAACCTTGTACTTACTGATTGATGCTCTGTACTCTTTCTCCTCTTGTTCCTTTAGATAATGCGACAGGGAATTCAGGTCTGTCAACTTGTCAGAAGGTGCTGAAAAATACACATTACAAATACTGCTACAGCCTGCCCTCTCTACAACTGCCCTCCTAACAATGAGTCCCTCCTTACAACGATCCTTAACAGGACAATTATGTCTAACACTGATACTGCTGAAATATCGTCTGCTTAAAAATGACAGTTGTTGTCTGCTGTTTTTTCTTAAAGTTACAAATAAGTGAACATTTCGATAGAAAAAATATAACGTCGTAACGTGGTGTCTGATCTGGATCCTTTCAAGAAGGAAAGAAGAAGGAAAGAGAGAGACTGTCCCTATCTATAACAAGTTCCTCCGAACAACACACACAATCTGTGTCTCCCATTGGATGTTGTTTTAGAGAGGGAGTACTATACTATAGTAATGAACCCAAGTACAAGTATTGGGACAGACAGCAGGGGCCCGTTTCATAAAACTGTGTACGACAAAAATTGTCGTAAGTCAAATTATTAAACTAAAAGTCTGTATTAATATTTATTTCTCCATCTAATCCTGTCTTGTGACACCTCTTTTGGAATCGTCTTTTCAAGACGATTCTAAACAGATATCACAAGATAGGATAAGATAGAGAAATAATAAATTAAATGTACTTTAAAGTTTTGACTTACGATCGTTTTTTTCGTATGAAGTTTTATGAAACCGGCCCAAGGGCTCTAAATAAAGGGAGTACTTCAAAAACTAAAACCATATATGCATTAAACCCAATGGTCTTACTACTCACTAGAATCGTCTCTTCAAGATGATTCAAATGAGTAGTAGCACCATAGGATTTTCTCCTCAAATGTGTGAG
Organism: Gari tellinella; assembly: GCA_922989275.2. Lineage (NCBI taxonomy): Eukaryota > Metazoa > Mollusca > Bivalvia > Cardiida > Psammobiidae > Gari > Gari tellinella. The sequence continues at coordinate 5,479,035 of OV277870.1, read as the reverse complement.
AACATATTGGATTTGTTCAGTTTACTCAACAGTTACTCTTATCTGGAGCACGGATGACAGGGCATAGCAAACAGTGTAGACCCTGATCAGACTGTCAATTTCACATAGCAGCAAACACTTAAATCCTTTTGTTACCATCAAACCTAATTCTGTACTGTCTTCAATCCTCTCTGAGCTGCCGTAAAGCTCAAGCATGTCCACTCTAGGGTTTGATGTAGCCTATGGCTAACCCATTTGCACCCAGTGGATTCTTCTATGCTTATATATTGGATTAGTCCATTTTAGACCTAAAGGGGTGCCTGGTCTAAATCTTAATTTTTGTTTTGTTTTATATTGGAATTCCTATCAGCAAACAGTGTAGACTCCATTAAGTTATGATCACATTATGTGGCGTCTGATCAGAGTCGCTCTTTGCCAACGTTCCACGGAAAATTGGCACACATGGGTTAATCTAGCAATCTGAAAGGGTCATAAAACCCTTGAGGGTAGAAAAGGATTAACTCTTTTAACTCTTTCCCCAATAATACGCATTTTTGCGCCTCTAATTTATTCCTCCATTGAAGAAAATAGGTCCAATTTATACAGTAATAAATATATATTATAAGAAATATTTTCAACATTCTAACAGATTTTAGCTTAAAGCAGGTTGAAAGTAAAGCAGAATGCGCTTTAAGGTGCATTCTGCTTTACTTTTAACCTGTTTTAACTGGTCACCTATCTTCAGAACTAAAACTAGACTATGGGGTAATGGGTTACCATTGACCTGTTTAAAATATACTCATTACATTTGCAAACAGTGTAGATCCAGATCAGATGGCTCCTCTCCTATGGGGAGCCCTCTCAAATGATAAGGGTCTACACTAGTTGCTAATTTGGAAAATATCAATTAACCCTTAGCCCGCCAAATAAATTGTCGTCTGCTATATTTCTCGTCTGCTTCAAGTTTCAAAGTGCTTCAAAGTTGCTCAAAATTGCTGAAAATGTTGTCTGAGTGTCAAACTGCTTGGATCCGGATGAGACGCCGAGTTTCTCGGCGTCTCATCCGGATCCAAGCTGTTTGCATATGGAGCTATAGTCGTGAGTGGCAGGCTAAGGGTTAAACTACAAATGTACCTAGAATTCAAAGTAGATTAATTTATGTTTTGGTAAACTAACATGAACCAAAGGAAACATAGTAACCCACAAGTTATTTCTTGTTGAAAGAGTTAAACAAACTGTGTTAACAGTGTTTATTTGGGCCGAGGGTATAAAGGACTTTCCTGTACTTACAAGGAGATCTGAAGGAAGTAGAGAGGGACAGTCTTGACCGTAGACCACGGCTATCTAAGCTGTACTTACAAGGAGATCTGAAGGAAGTAGAGAGGGACAGTCTTGACCGTAGACCACGGCTATCTACACTGTACTTACAAGGAGATCTGAAGGAAGTAGAGAAAGACAGTCTTGACTGTAGACCATGGCTATCTAACCTGTACTTACAAGGAGATCTGAAGGAAGTAGAGAGGGACAGTCTTGACCGTAGACCACGGCTATCTAAGCTGTACTTACAAGGAGATCTGAAGAAAGTAGAGAGGGACAGTCTTGACCGTAGACCATGGCTATCTAACCTGTACTTACAAGGAGATCTGAAGGAAGTAGAGAGGGACAGTCTTGACCGTAGACCATGGCTATCTAAGCTGTACTTACAAGGAGATCTGAAGGAAGTAGAGAGGGACAGTCTTGACCGTAGACCATGGCTATCTAACCTGTACTTACAAGGAGATCTGAAGGAAGTAGAGAGGGACAGTCTTGACCGTAGACCACTGCTATCTAAGCTGTACTTACAAGGAGATCTGAAGGAAGTAGAGAGGGACAGTCTTGACCGTAGACCACGGCTATCTAAGCTGTACTTACAAAGAGATCTGGAGGAAGTAGAGAGGGACAGTCTTGACCGTAGACCACGGCTATCTAAGCTGTACTTACAAGGAGATCTGAAGGAAGTAGAGAGGGACAGTCTTGACCGTAGACCACGGCTATCTCAGCTGTACTTACAAGGAGATCTGAAGGAAGTAGAGAGGGACAGTCTTGACCGTAGACCACGGCTATCTAAGCTGTACTTACAAGGAGATCTGAAGGAAGTAGAGAGGGACAGTCTTGACCGTAGACCACGGCTATCTAAGCTGTACTTACAAGGAGATCTGAAGGAAGTAGAGAGGGACAGTCTTGACCGTAGACCACTGCTATCTAAGCTGGACATGGAGACACCCGGTGAGTATGGCATGTTCTGTGATAAGGACAGGTTAGGGGAGTATGATGATGTGTTCCCATGAGAATAGCTGCTGTTCTGAAAAATAAAATAACACAAGTCATTACCCTTCAATATTACACCTTAGTGAGGGCGCCAACTCTCAAAAGACCCTTAATTAACAATGATTTGCAAGCGGAGATGCAGAAAATTTCTAATGGTATATTTGAATAGTATAGACCTTCCCGAGTTTGGAAAGGCCGGATGCCAAGGCTGAAAGTGGTCAGGGACATTTTTACAAGGGCGTTAACTCTGACCTTCAATTATTCAATTTTCGCCACAATTATATTACATTTTAACACTACTTGTATATTTCAATTACCACTTTAGCTAGGGACACCAAATTTGTTGTGTGAGTACATCTTGGGATTGCGGAGTGTCACGTACTAAATTTAGGTCACTGTGACCTTGACCTTGACCTTTGACCTCAATTTTAAAAAAAAAGCTTGTCAGGGACATATCTTCTGTACCGTTTTAGCTAGGAATAGTTAATCTTGTGTAAGAACATCATGAGAAGTCGGAGTGTCTCGTACTACTTTAAGGTCACTGTGACATTGACCTTGACCTTTGACCTCAATTGTAAAATTTGTGTATTCTTGTATATATGTAACCTTTTTTGTCCTTAGTATATTTCCATTACCACATCAGCTAGGAATAGCAAATTTGTTGTGTGAGTACGCTTTGGGATTGCGGAGTGTCGTGCACTACATTTAGTTTATTGTAACCTTGACCTTGACCATTGACCTCAATTCTTTTTAAAAAGCTTATCTGGATTATATATTTTGTACCGTATCAGCAGGGAATAGCAAATTTCGTTTATTAATACATAATGAGATGGCGGGGTGTTGAGTACTACTTTAAGGTCACTGTGACTTTGACCTTGACATTTGAACTCAATTCCAAAATGTGTGTATGTGCATATGTATGTAACTCATTTTTTCTTGAGTATATTACCTTTACCACGAAACTTCACACACATATTCACAGAAATCACCCCTTTTAAAATGCCATCGTAGGTATAAATGAACTGAGCGAGGGTATTCGCATCGTCTGCGATGTCTCGTTTGCTTTTGTTTAAGTTGAATATATAAATTGCCAAATATCATATAAATATTTTAATAGATCTACACAGAACCGTCATATATAATTTTAGTGTATCGTAACGCCAGTTGAATCATTACTCACATTAACTATTTCGAGTTTGCATGATTAAATTCAACTGCATAACGTTAGGATTCTTTTTGCCGTTTTCGTATTATTTTCAAAATATGGTCACGCAGATGGACATTGTGCTTTGAGAGAGTTGGTTAGAAGGCAAATCAGCAGCATATGTATCAGAGTAGTTTAGTATTAGTTATCTTTTTAAAATTTGGCATCTGCTAAAAGTTATCACTGTTGATATCTAGCTACATAATTATTGTTAATATCATTCAAACATGTATCTTATAGCCATGTCGCTCACATGTAACATGTAGGCTAGTGTACCTTTCATTTTACTATGGTGTTCATCTGAATCGAACGACATTTCATTTTCGTCTGACTGACGCAAACTGACGTACGTTAATGAATAATTGTTGGTGTTTATTTTTTTAATTTTACAGTAGTTCAGTGCTATCGCAACTAGTGTGTATGGTGTGAATTACAATGTGTAAGTGTCCGGTTTGATGGAAATGTGCCACTCTGCCGGTCGGTCATTGGGTAAATTCTATGATTCGAATTCCATCATAATGGCTTGAATGTTTTGTCACATATTTCATAGCCTACTGATCGTCTCCTTCACTATCTATATGAGCATAACCAACCCGGTTGTCACATATATCGTCATCGCAAGCACATGCGTCAGTGGGCTGCAGATTTTCTTTTTGGCATTTGCATCGCCTCGATGAGCAATACCTTTTGCATGCGCATCTTTTGAAACCAATTATTGTAGAATGTATTTTGTCATTTTAATCAGAACAAGGTGATTATTTCCAACGATGCCCTTACTAGCGTTAACTGGGGATGGTAGTTTGAGGTATTGCTTGGTGGCTGAATTCCAGATAAAAGACTGGTACGTTTGTAGTTATTTCTCTTCATAAAATGTTCATTAAGTGCATCAGATGTCGGCGGGGGTTTCGCACTTGAAAAACAAAAACTTTCTTTGAGAACAAGTCATACCTGACACTGTCGATGTTTTCTTCTAGCATGTCGCTGTATAAACAGACACTGCCTGTGGCACAGATTATGTCGCACGTATTGACATGGCTACTCGGTCCTCTCCAACTTCTCCATGTCCTTCAAGCAATGACACTATTCGTGACAATGGTGCTCCAACGTTTCTTCCCCATTCCATAAAATGCACTATTAGAGTCACAACCCTCAACGCATGTATGACCGGCAAACATTTGAAAATATTTCTCCAAGGTCTGATGCTTTTGTCGTGCATATGAATAAAACGTTTTATTTGGCGTCTGAATATTTGATCCAATGCTATTCTGTGACAAAATTCTGCCACTTCGGAATCCACAGAACAATATTTGTAACATGGAGCTCTCTCACGACGAATATTTGGAATCATTCTAGAGTTTGCCTCCTTATGGTCAGACCGTAGTTCTTTTACACTTTCACAAGTATTTCTCAATACTTTTACTGCTTTATCTGTGTCTTTGAAACCGCCACCGATAAATACAGTCATATCATCTGGTAATTAATTTTCAAACTGATCAGTCAATTCTCTTACAACGAATTCCGCATTGATATTGTCGACCTTGTTGACAGGATTTAAAGGTAAATTTGTTATTTGCCTTGACATGGGCGTTTTGTTGTCTGGTTTCTTATTTCCTGCATCTCTACATGCCCGTGTCTCGTCCTTTCTCCGGACTTGATAGATTTTTATTCATACTGGTAGTTATCCCCAACCAGAGCTGTGTATTTGAGTGCCACGCCTAAAACTACTGATGCAACTTTCTTAGAAACATCACCAAATGTTTTACAATCAGACCTTTTGGTGCATATCATCCTAAGCAACATGAAGTCAATGACTAAAGCCCTGGGTGTTCTTTTTTGTCAAGCTGCTTTATTTCCACCTTTCCTTCAAACCTATACAATATTGCGGATTTTGTAGTTTTCTTCATGTTACCATCTTGATTGAATCATGCCAAAGGAACGGGGTCAGCTCATATGAAACTAGAAGTTTCTAACGTCGATTTCACGATTTTTTCCGGCTACAGTCAACTCACTGAATAATTATCTATGTTAACGAATTCAATCTTCTTGATTGTCTTGATCTTCATTGGTTTCTTCATTTAAGAGAATGTCTTGTTGTTTGGTTTGGCGTTAGAGCCAAGCAAGCAATACGAAAACTTTCGTCGAGCACCTCAGCGGTCGGCAAGTGTCCAGATCTACGGGACAGTCAAATCATTTGCTCTTGTCCCAGTGATTCATAATCCCTTTCTCCGCAAGGGTAAGTGTATAGGTAGACCTTTATTTGGTTAGGATATACTCATTGGACCTGCATCCAGAACTGTTTGAAAGTAATATTGGGTTGGCAACTTCCAATTACGTTTCAACGTGGCTCAGAGACAGAAGGGAATAAGTGGCTATACTAAGGATCCACACTGGACACAACAGGCTTGTGTCACATATCTTTACCAAGATGAAGATAGCCCCATCCCCTTGTGTACCTGTGGCCTTGAACAGCAAACGACTTGGCATATACTGCAGAGGTGCCCACAACTGGACGAGAAAAGGAAGCATATGTGGCCAGAGTCGATACATGTACAGACCAAGCTATATGGACGGATAGAGGAATCTAGGAGGATCACATCGTTCATGACAGAATCTGGACTGGCGTTGTAGACGGTGAACATGGCTCAGACAAAAGATTCTTGAAAGTCGTCACTTTAACTGTTGATAGTGTAACAGTGAATGCTTCCTCTTGGAAACATGTATGTTTGTTTAGAAAGTTTATATTTAGTTGCATTCCAAAGCATTTAACCTATTCAATCACATAATGGTATGTGTTGACGTATCTAAGTGCAGCAGTTTACCATTGTCTTCCATTAAAGATATTTCTAAGATCTTCAAAGGCATCTACTGGAGTTATCACATTCAAATGAATGAAATTATAATGCTTTTGTAACACAGGACGCTATTTATTGTACATATATGTCTAATTTTGTTTTTCAAACGCCTTTATCCATATACATGCGTTGGGTTACTTTTTGAGGTACACATTCGTTGATCGACATATTTTAATATGTACATGATACGTAATCGTTTCTCTGCTCCATATTGCCATTTGATGTCTTGCGATGCCATGAAACCAAATTCAATCAATCAATCACGAAGCTGGCACGTTTGGCGTTAAAAAATGCCCCCATTGATTTTTAGATCCATGATAATAGCCTTTTGGTACAACGGTATGTTCCTTTCGCGTATGTCCACATGGCGGAGGTGGATTGGCAGGTTTATAAAATACTAGAAATAGTATCATATGAAGACTCAATGTAGTTGTGAATCAACCGCTTCTATATAAAGACTAAAATCAGCTGTGCGACAAGACTTAACAAATTGAAGAATCAGAAGATTCAGTTTATAGCAGTAATCTATATGTGGCTGATGGCACATGTTTAATCTACCCGTCAGATGACAATATATCTGTAGCATTTTGGCCTAATAGAAATAATGTGTTTCTTGCTTGTTTCTGATGCACGCATTTTAGTTTACAAATGTAATGGCTGCCAATGAAGGGATGAGCTCTGCCACTATTCGAGATACCACAGTTAGTGAGTGCTGGTGTCACATTTTACAGTCTAGCCCATCTCCAGACACACATTGCAGCGTATAATAATGTTCAGTATACACTGCACCAAGTGAAGCAAGGGCCTTACCGTTTCTATCTGCGGACATTGCTATTGAAGTTTCTTTTCAAACATGAAGACGGGCTGATCGACTACCATACCTTGTGACTGGTCTTGGTTTATGTTGTTATATGGCTTTATCGTTCGTGGAGGACTTCAACTCCTTGCCAAATTATTGAAGAACGGTTAGATGACTAAATGAACTGACACAACATGTATGGCATGGGTTTTAAAGTATTAGTGCTATACTGGCAAAGCAAACAGTCCATAAAGGACCCATTTAAACACCAAGATTTGTACATCTTTCAACAGCATGTGCCCTTCGCTTATCTGGAGAATTGCCACATGAAAGAGTATGCTGGCTGTATGTCCTCAAGGCATGACCATGAACAGCCACATTACCATATTGAAGCTTTAATGACAAATCTGTTAGTACTGTTACGACCCGTTTTGTAGTAACGTTGCAAATTGTAGTAATTACTACAAAGTGCGTTACTACACTTTGCGTTGAACCCTCACGACCCGTTTTGTAGTAACGTTGCATATTGTAGTAATTACTACAAAGTGAATTGACAGTGCTATTTCAAAGTGTAGTAAAGTTCTATAAATCATGTCATAGATGTCAAATTGCAACGAATTTTGGAGTAAACCTTCAAATTGACATTATACGTGTATACAAGAAATATGATAATGATAGACGACCTATTTGAGAAAGTATCTCCAAAATGATTTATAAAGCACCTTGCGACCCGTTTTGTAGTAAAGTTGCAAACTGTAGTAAAACACTAAAAAGTGGATTCTCAGATATATTTCAAATTGTAGTAAAGTTCTATAAATCATGTCATAGATGTCGGATTGTGACGAAATTTGGAGTTAACCTTCACATTGATACTATGCGAGTGTACAAGAAGTATGAAAACGATCAATGCAACTTTTGAGGAGATATCTCATAATATGACATATATAGGGTCTTGCGACCCGTTTTGTAGTAAAGTTGCAAACTGTAGTAAAACCACTAAAAAGTGGATTCACAGAGATATTTCAAAGTGTAGTAAAGTTCTATAAATCATGTGGTAGATGTCGCATTGTGACAAAATTTGGAGTAAACCTTCGCATTAATATTATACCAGTGTACAAGAAATGTAAAAACGATCAATGCAGGTTTAGAGGAGATATCTCATAATATGACATATAAAGGGTCTTGCGACCCATTTTGTAGTAAAGTTGCAAACTGTAGTAAAACCACTAAAATTGGTTCACAGAGATATTTCAAAGTGTAGTAAAGTTCTATAAATCATGTCATAGATGTCCGATTTCAATGAAATTTGGAGTAAATTTTCACATTGATACTATGCGAGTGTACAAGAAATATGATAACAATCAACAGAACATTTGAGGAGATATCTCATAATATTTCATATAAAGGACACTGCGACCCGTTTTGTAGTAAAATGCTACAAAGTGGGTTGACAGTGCTATTTCAATGTGTAGTAAAGTTCTATAAATCATGTCATAGATGTCTGATTTCGACGAAATTTGGAGTCAAACTTCAAATAGACATTATACGAGTATACAAGAAATATGATAACGATAGACGGCCTATTTGAGAAATTATCTCGAAAATGATTTATAAAGGACATAGCGACCCGTTTTGTAGTAAAATACTACAAAGTGAACTGACAGTGCTATTTCAAAGTGTAGTAAAGTTCTATAAATCATGTCATAGATGTCGAATTGCAACGAAATTTGGAGTATACCTTCACATTGACATAATACGAGTATACAAGAAATATAATATTGATAGACGACCTATTTGAGAAATTATCTCCAAAACGATTTATAAAGCACCATGCGACCCGTTTTGTAGTAAAGTTGCAAACTGTAGTAAAACCTCTAAAAATTGGTTCACAGAGATATTTCAAAGTGTAGTAAAGTTCTATAAATCATGTCATAGATGTCCGATTTCAACGAAATTTGGAGTAAATATTCACATTGATACTATGCGAGTGTACAAGAAATATGATAACGATCAACGGCACATTTGAGGAGATATCTCATAATATTTCATATAATGGACATTGCAACCCGTTTTGTAGTAAAATGCTACAAAATGGGTTGACAGTGCTATTTCAAAGTGTAGTAAAGTTCTATAAATCATGTCATAGATGTCTGATTGCGACGAAATTTAGAGTAAAACTTCACATAGCCATTATACGAGTATACAAGAAATATGATAACGATAGACGGCCTATTTGAGAAATTATCTCGAAAATGATTTATAAAGGACCTAGCGACCCGTTTTGTAGTAAAATACTACAAAGTGAATTGACAGTGCTATTTCAAAGTGTAGTAAAGTTCTATAAATCATGTCATAGATGTCGAATTGCAACGAAATTTGGAGTATACCATCAAATTGACATAATACGAGTATACAAGAAATATAATAATGATAGACGACCTATTTCAGAAATTATCTCCAAAATGATTTATAAAGCACCTTACGACCCGTTTTGTAGTAACGTTGCAAATTGTAGTAATTACTACAAAGTGCGTTACTACACTTTGCGTTGAACCCTCACAACCCGTTTTGTAGTAACGTTGCATATTGTAGTAATTACTACAAAGTGAATTGAAAGTGATATTTGAAAGTGTAGTAAAATACTATAACTCATGTCATAGATATCTGATTGCGACGAAATTTGGAGTAAACCTTCATATCGATGCTGTACGAGTGTCCAAGAAATATGATAACGATAGATGGCCTGTTTGAGAAATTATCCGCAAAATGATTTATAAGGGACATTGCGACCCGTTTTGTAGTAAAGTTGCAAACTGTAGTAAAATACTGCTATTCCGTTGACATTGATATTTCAAAGTGTAGTAAAGTTTAAAAAAGTATGTCATAGATATCCGATTGCGACAAAATGTGGATTAAAAATTCATATCGATGTTGTACGAATGTATAAGAAATATGATAACGATAGAGAGCCTGTCAGAGAATTTATCTCCTAAAACGATTTATAAAGGATCTTGCGACCCGTTTTGTAGTAAAATACTACACAGTGGGTTGACAGTGCTATTTCAAATTGTAGTAAAGTTCTATAAATCATGTCATAGATATCCGATTGCGACAAAAAGGGGGAATAAACCTTCATATTGATGTTGTACGAATGTATAAGAAATATGATAACGATAGAGAGCCTGTAAGAAAACTTATCTCCTAAAATGATATATAAAGGACATTGCGACCCGTTTTGTAGTAAAGTTGCAAACTGTAGTAAAATGCAACAAAGTCGGTTGGCAGTGATTTTTCAAAGTGTAGTAAAGTTCTATAAATCATGTCACATATGCCCAATTGCATCGAAATGTGGAGAAAACCTTCACATTGATACTATGCGAGTGTACAAGAAATATGATAAAAATAAACTGCACGTTTGAGGAGATATGTCATATAATGATTTATAAAGGACATTGCGACCCGTTTTGTAGTAAAATACTACATAGTGGGTTGACAGTGTTATTTCAAAGTGTAGTAAAGTTCTAATTAATCATGTCATAGATGTCCGATTGCGACGAAATTTGGAGTAAACCTTCACACTAATACTATGCGAGTGTACAAGAAGTATGATAATGATAGACGGCTTGTGAGAGAAATCATCTCAAAAAATGATTTATTAAGGTCATTGCGACCCGTTTTGGAGTAAAATACTACAAAGTGGGTTGACAGTGTTAAATCAAAGTGTAGTAAAGTTCTATAAATCATGTCATTATTGTCCGATTGCGACGAAATTTGGAGTAAATCTTGACATTGATACTTTGCGAGTGAAGAAGAAATATGATATCAATAAACCGCACGTTTTAGGAGATATGTCATATAATGATTTATAAAGGACATTGCGACCAGTTTTTAGTAAAACGCATAAACAAACGCATTTAAATCGCGCATCGTTTGCCCATTAGTGGGCATGAACAGGACAGAATAACGTTTCATTCATGCTTTTGGAGGATAACTAGGAAAAACAGTAGATAATCACTTGATAGTTTCACTGTTTCAAGCAGTGGCATTATCGTCGCGCTAGTTTCTTTGATGTATTTTCCCCGAAGGCTGCCCAAGACTCGTGGTAAATCGTGTCTTATCGTTTCATTCTTGCAGCACGATTTGTAGCGAACCATCCAACGTAAGGACACGAAACCAAGATCGGAAGTAAGGACGTAATTCGGATGACGTCTAATCAATATATCAGCGACGTAATTGTAAGGCAAACTGTCACCAAAATGTGTTCGATAAAATTTTGGAGCTCCACACGGGTTAAAATAATATACTTCCGCTTTCAAATGTTGAACAATTTTGTTTAAAAAGTGGCTTAAAAGCATAAATAAATAGAATAACTGTATTTTTTCAGGGTAAGATCGAGTTTAAGGTGGTTCGACAGCGGGCGGCCCGCATCTCGAGTTCCGGAAATGCTGATTACTTTCACCTGATCGTTGCGGCACGTGCTTATAGTAGAACATTTACATAACGATAAGTTTGATCTGCTTGAGTGTCTTCTCTCTTAGCGCAGTTGGTACGGTGATTGACTAGCAACCAAAGGTTCTAGGTTCGATTCCCACTCGCTTCAAAACTTTTTTTTAAAATAAATTGTCCGATTTTATTGACTAGTCAATCCATAACGCAGTGATCAAAGGACAGGCTATGTTTAGTCACGAAATAATGAATAATATCAGATACAAGTATAGTCAAGTGACAACTTAACTTTGTGAGGATTTATAGCCTATATGACAGATGGCAGCTTAACACAGGACAACAGTAATGCTAAAAGATAGACCCTAACGGAGCTTTTATGCCTTACTTTTGTTATGCACTAAAATATCTATAGGCTACCGTATTCAATGATCCCTTATTACAGGTTTGACTTAGAACTTACGGCATTTTAAAGTTGAACTCAAGGGAGGTTACTCGTTTTGTGTTAACATTTTGTCAGAATTTTTGGAAATCGTGTATAAAATGTAAATTCCACTGTAGATTTTCATAAAAATTTTGCGACGAGTAGAACTAAGTAATATCTATCTAATTAGAGAAAAATTAGTGTATGTTAAACAGCTAGATTTTTTGTAATTTAAGATTTAGTGACTTTTTCTGAATTTCACTTTTTTAAAATATTGATATTTCAAGAAAAGATGTCATGAAATAGTTTTGTTTGCACAATATATTATAGTCTCTGTACAGTTTACTTGAATGTACAGAAATTATTGAGTTATATTAGTTTATAAAGAAAATAGTCACGTTTATTAAAAAAGGAGCTTTTCTCGACAAATGTCCTGTCAGAAAAAACGGTACTGTAATTTTTTTTTATTTTAATGAGTTTCACCCCTGATATGGTAAATTTCAATTTAATCAAGATTTCAAAGATTTCTGACACGGAATAAGCTGACCCGCGAACCACCTTAATCCATTTCGTGAACATCATACTGTTAAATTTTCACGAGTGGCTTCGCCACTCGTGAAAATATAACTTCTGATGATCTCTCAATGGATTAAAGTTGCGATATTAATTGAAAAAACAACAACAGTTTTTCCTCTATTTCTCCACTGTATTATGACATAACTACATGTATCTGAATAAGGGGAGATCCTTTGAAAGCACAGAAAACAAAGCAAATACTGAAAATTGCAGACTCGGTTTAATTGAGTCTGTTCATGAGCAATACTGAAATGTGCAACAGTGCTCACGCCCCCTAGCACCGGCTTAAGCGGAATTCAACCTTCAACTGTAAATGCGCTGAAATCAATGATTCCAAAGGACCAGAAAGTATAACAACACTGAGAATGAAGTATGTCCCTCCACTAAAATGGAAGATCTTGAATATGTGTTGTATATGATATATTGCCTAAAGGACTAATATCGAGAATTCTTGGTTATTAACCAGTCGCATTAATTAGTTATAGTTTGCCTCATTTGTTTAATCGACATATGTAATAACCCGTGTGCATATTATTGTCTACACGCCTGTAATATTCATAGAAATTAATGAAGAATAAAATGTATGTTTTATCTGAAAAAATCGTCAAGGCCTGGTGACTACCGGAACCATAATTACTTGTTTAAAAATGTTACAACATTTGTCAACTTCACTTCAAAACAAATCTGGATAGTTAAAAAAGGTAGCACAAAAACCAATATTGTAGTATTTACTACAACTTGCAACTTAACTACAACACGGGTAGCAAGGTCCTTTAAAAACATTATATGAGATATCTCCTCAAATGTGACATATATCGTTATCATATTTCATGTGCACTCGCAGAGTATCAATGCGAAGGTATACGCCAAATTCCGTCGGCATCGGTCATCTATGACATGATTTATAGAACTTTACTACACTTTGAAATATCACTTTCAACCCACTTTGTAGTACTTTACTACAAAACGGGTCGCAATGTCCTTAATAAATCATTTTTGGAGATTATTTCTCTCTTAAGCCATCTATCGTTATCATACTTCTTGTACACTCGCATAGTATCAATGTAAAAAGTTACTCCAAATTTCGTCGCAATCGGACATCTATGACATGATTTATAGAACTTTACTACACTTTGAAAAATCACTGCCAACAAACTTTGTAGTATTTTACTACAAAACGGGTCGCAAGGCCATTTATAAATTATTATATGACACATCTCCTCAATCGTGCAGTTTATTTTTATCATATTTCTTGTACACTCGCATAGCATCTATATACAGGTTTACTCCAATTTGTGTTGCAATCGGATATCTATGACCTGCTTTATAGAACTTTACTACACTTTGAAATAGCACTGTCAATTCACTTTGTAGTAATTACTACAATATGCAACGTTACTACAAAACGGGTCGTGAGGGTTCAACGCAAAGTGTAGTAACGCACTTTGTAGTAATTACTACAATTTGCAACGTTACTACAAAACGGGTCGTAAGGTGCTTTATAAATCATTTTGGAGATAATTTCTCAAATAGGTCAACTATCATTATTATATTTCTTGTATACTCGTATTATGTCAATGTGATGGTATACTCCAAATTTCGTTGCAATTTGACATCTATGACATGATTTATAGAACTTTACTTCACTTTGAAATAGCACTGTCAATTCACTTTGCAGTATTTTACTACAAAACGGGTCGCTATGTCCTTTATAAATCATTTTCGAGATAATTTCTCAAATAGGCCGTCTATCGTTATCATATTTCTTGTATACTCGTATAATGTCTATGTGAAGTTTTGCTTAAAATTTCGTCGCAATCAGACATCTATGACATGATTTATAGAACTTTACTACACTTTGAAATAGCACTGTCAACCCACTTTGTAGCATTTTACTACAAAACGGGTCGCAGTGTCCATTATAAGAAATATTATGAGATATCTCCTCAAATGTGCCGTTTATCGTTATCATATTTCTTGTACATTCGCATAGTGTCAATGTGAATATTTACTCCAAATTTCGTTGAAATCGGACATCTATGACATGATTTATAGAACTTTACTACACTTGAACCCATTTTTAGTGGTTTTACTACAGTTTGCAACTTTGCTACAAAACGGGTCGCAAGGTTCTTTATAAATCATTTTGGAGATAATTTCTCAAATAGGTCGTCTATCATCATTATATTTCTTGTATACTCGTATTATGTCAATGTGAAGGTATACTCAAAAGTTCGTTGCAATTTGACATCTATGACATGATTTATAGAACTTTACTACACTTTGAAATAGCACTGTCAATTCACTTTGTAGTATTTTACTACAAAACGGGTCGCTAGGTCCTTTATAAATCATTTTCGAGATAATTTCTCAAATAGGCCGTCTATCGTTATCATATTTCTTGTATACTCGTATAATGGCTATGTGAAGTTTTACTCTAAATTTCGTCGCAATCAGACATCTATGACATGATTTATAGAACTTTACTACACTTTGAAATAGCACTGTCAACCCACTTTGTAGCATTTTACTACAAAACGGGTTGCAGTGTCCATTATATGAAATATTATGAGATATCTCCTCATATGTGCCGTTGATCGTTATCATATTTCTTATACACTCGCATAGTATCAATGTGAATATTTACTCCACATGTCGTTGTAATCGGACATCTATGGCATGATTTATAGAACTTTACTACACTTTGAAATATCTCTGAACCAATTTTTAGAGGTTTTACTACAGTTTGCAACTTTACTACAAAGCGGGTCGCAAGGTGCTTTATAAATCATTTTGGAGATAATTTCTCAAAAAGGTCGTCTATCAATATAATATTTCTTATATACTCGTTTTATGTCAATGTGAAGGTATACTCCAAATTTCGTTGCAATTCGACATCTATGACATGATTTATAGAACTTTACTACACTTTGAAATAGCACTGTAAGTTCACTTTGTAGTATTTTACTACAAAACGGGTCGCTGGGTCCTTTATAAATCATTTTCGAGATAATTTCTCAAATAGGCCGTCTATCGTTATCATATTTCTTGTATACTCGTATAATGTCTATGTGAAGATTTACTCCAAATTTCGTCGCAATCAGACATCTATGACATGATTTATAGAACTTTACTACACTTTGAAATAGCACTGTCAACCCACTTTGTAGCATTTTACTACAAAACGGGTCGCAGTATCCTTTATATGAAATATTATGAGATATCGCCTCAAATGTGCCGTTGATTGTTATCATATTTCTTGTACACTCGCATAGTATCAATGTGAAAATTTACTCCAAATTTCATTGAAATCGGACATCTATGACATGATTTATAGAACTTTACTACACTTTGAAATATCTCTGTGAACCAATTTTAGTGGTTTTATTACAGTTTGCAACTTTACTACAAAATGGGTCGCAAGTCCCTTTATATGTCATATTATGAGATATCTCCTCTAAACTTGCATTGATCGTTTTTATATTTCTTGTATAATATTAATGCGAAGGGGTACTCCAAATGTTGTCACAATCCGACATCTATGACATGTTTTATAGAACTTTACTACACTTTGAAATATCTCTGTGAATCCACTTTTTAGTGGTTTTACTACAGTTTGCAACTTTACTACAAAACGGGTCGCAAGACCCTATATATGTCATATTATGAGATATCTCCTCAAATATGCAGTTGATCGTTTTCATACTTCTTGTACACTCGCATAGTATCAATGTGAAGGTTTACTCCAAATTTCGTCACAATCCGACATCTATGACATGATTTATAGAACTTTACTACAATTTGAAATATATCTGAGAATCCACTTTTTAGTGTTTTACTACAGTTTGCAACTTTACTACAAAACGGGTCGCAAGGTGCTTTATAAATCATTTTGGAGATACTTTCCCAAATAGGTCGTCTATCATTATCATATTTCTTGTATACACGTAGAATGTCAATGTGAAGGTTTACTCCAAAATTCGTTGCAATTTGACATCTATGACATGATTTATAGAACTTTACTACACTTTGAAATAGCACTGTCAATTCACTTTGTAGTAATTACTACAATATGCAACGTTACTACAAAACGGGTCGTGAGGGTTCAACGCAAAGTGTAGTAACGCACTTTGTAGTAATTACTACAATTTGCAACGTTACTACAAAACGGGTCGTAACATAGTACAATATGTTATTTTAACATGCAGTTATGTGACAGTAATATATGTCGACACTGTTTTTCATTTTATCAATACCATATAGTGACAATTGATTAGAATTGGATAATTTGACATATCCAACACCGTCTAAAGGCAATTTCAATGTCAACAATGAATTTATTGACCACAAATTAGCTAGAAATCATGTGTCACACCTAGTTCCAAGACAAAAATATTTTCGGGTATTTTCAAAATGGCCGACAAATTGGCCGACGACAGACATCTTGGATTTTTAGAAGTTTTGATTTTCATCTTCCCGATGGTTTTATGCAATTCCCATACACAAAAGGAAAAATTAGCATCGTGATTTGAAGAGAAATTCACGTATCATGTCTACTAATAAGTTTATATACTGGGAAATAAGAAGCTGGAATTCAGTATTCAGGGGGAGATAATCAATGCTAATTTTCCGAGTCATCCGGCGGCCGTTTAACTTCAAACAAGTGCCATTCTGTAGAAAATACTTGCACCTTTAACATGATATAGGTCTCATAAATTCCGGCTATTTGGGGACCTAGGGTACAGTCAGTCCTGAAACTAGTTGGCATGCTTTCCGTTTATAAGAATTAACATTGAACGTTGGTGGGTGGGCAAGTAAAATGACTGTAGAAAAAATTCTGACCACTTTTGAAATTGGCATCCGCATAAAATCTTCATAAAAATGCATTACGAATTCGGCAATATAACTGAAAATTTTCTGCATCACCACTTGCAAAAAAATTTTTTCACTGGCCTGGGCGCCCTTACTACCTAGAATTTTCTGAAAATAAAATAACACAGCTTTTATTACAGTACAGGGGGATAAGACATATTAAATCGGAAAACGGAAAACGGATCAGGAGCTGTTGTTTGACAATTTCAATCTAATACATATACCTTCAACAGTTATGTAATTTAAATTAACACTATACCCCATAGCCTGTTTCCAGTTTTGAAGACAGGTGACCACTTAAAGCAGGTTGAACATAAAGCAGTATCCACCTTAAGTAGGGATGAGTATTGCCAGAAATTGTGTATTGCAATATATTGCGATACTCCGTCACTGTATTGCAATATGTATTGCAATATATTGCATGTTAGTAAACAGAGCAACAGATAAGGGTAGTTTTTTAAAACTTAAAATCTTTATTTCTGAATTAAACCCTATGGTGTCACTACTCATTAGAATCGTCTCTTCGAGGTGATTCTAATAAGTAGTAACACCATAGGATTTGGTGCTGAAATGAGTGATAAAATGTTTGATTTGTTGAAATAACTACCTCTTATCTGGAGCCCTGGTAAAGTGAACATAAAACGATGCATCACAGGCAACTATGTGAAGACTCAAACAAAGCTCTTGTCAATAAACCCTTATGCCCTCATGGTATCCTTGACTCAGACAAAGTTCTTGTCAAAACAAGAATGTGCGTTCAATAAACCCTTATGCCCCCGGTGGTATCCTCGACAATATATTCTAAATCTTTTCTAAGTCTTAATACAGTCAAGGTCAAATTGAAGTTGGGTAATATGGGTGAATTGGTAATGGTCCAAGGCAACAACTGTATACCGGTAAGTATAAAAGCATTGTAGTCAGTTGTGTTGACGCTGGTAGAAACAGTAAATACTAGCTAACCAAGAAATAACCCATTTACAATATTCGAATTAAAATTAGGACAAAGTCAAGATTAAAATCAAGGTTGGGCAGTGTTCAATCCAGCTTGGCAGCACTTGGGGACAATTTGACCCATGGTTCTAAAAGTAGGGGGTCATTTATGAAATATGGGGGGTCATCAAAAAAAGACTTGTCAAAATTAGATAGATTACTTAGACTTAGCAAGGAAACAAACTTGCAGAGACATGACACACTTCTCATATCCTCATATCATTAACTAAATGCATTGTTCTTTTGACTGTATGTGGACTGAACCTTTTGTTTAATATTTATCTGCTCACGAACGTCTTCCATGCTACAAATCATGGAATGTGCTTGGTCAACCAAGAGGCGAGATTTTTCCGTTCATCTTTACCTTAAGTAACTGGTTTTTCAGCATTTTCACTCTAACTTGCGATCGATGTTACCTCAAGGGGATCATAAGAAATGTTTGTTTTGCTTATAATTGGCCGAATTTGGCGTGAAAAGGTTCGAAATCTGCTTCTTTCTATCATTGCAGACAACTTTCGGTTTAGAATCTAATGACACAAACAAAATGGCTGACGGGTTTACATTATATATGTTTCGCGAAAGTGTGTTCAATATACCAATTTGATTCACAGTCTATGGTGGGTACCTGCTTTGGCCTGTTTACAGTAAATTAGATAACACTTAATAAGTATAAATATCCGATTTCTGGTACCAGTCAACGCTTTTATTTCCGGCGTGTTCGAGTGAACTCCAGAATACATACGTTTGCCGAAGTTATCGTAGGATGTGAAAATTTGTCAAATTGCGTCACGTTGACCCCTGGGTTTGTAAAAACTATGTCAAAGGACCCAAAATGAGGGACAATTACGCAATGGCACGCTCTAGATTGAACACTGGTTGGGTGATGTTGGATTGAGAATGGTCCACAGCAACAACTGTATAAGTATCCAAGCATTGAATAAGAGTTGTTGATGCTAGACGAAACTGTAAAATCTAGTTAACCTGTTACAGATTGACGGACAGGACAATCATTATATGCCTCCACATGTTCAGATGCCAGGAGCATAAAAATTCAAATTAAGAAATCATTTCTAAAATGACCGACACTCGTCAGTATTTGATACATATTTGTTGAAAACTACGTTTTTCATTCAGATATGTAAATTTTTACTGATTTTTGATAAGGATATTAAATCTGGTATGCATCGCTGATTCAGTAGCAACTTATACCATGCCGTGTGTTAAAAACAATGTCAAGGCGTAAACCCATTCTCTGCAAGTGGCTTATTTAATTTGAACGAAACAAAATTGTGAATATTGGAAACAGGGCTCCAGATAAGGGGGGTATTTCAATAACAACAATCTTTATTTCTGCTTTAAACCCTATGGTGTCACTACTCATTAGAATCGTCTCGAAGAGACGATTCTAATGAGTAGTAACACCATAGGATTTGGTGCTTTTTGAGTGAGAAAATGTTGGATTTGTTCAGAATACTCCCTCTTATCTGGAGCCCTGTGGAAACAAGTGACCCATGGGGTTCTACAGCGCTCACCTAGAAAGCACCTTTGGCGGGTTATTTTATAGCCAAGGGAAATAATTTGTTCAAACTTGATAGGAGCTGCGGATTATGTTTTGTGATTTAGGACAAGAAGATTTTGTAAGTTTTCACTGAAAATTCCATTGTTAGTTTCTGTGACCTTGATGTGCAACAGACTGAAACCATTTCAATATTATTGGAAAAGGACCTCTAGAAGTGTCACCAAGCCAAGTATCAAAGCTCTGGCCATATTAGTTTTAGATGAGAAGATGTTTGAATATTTCACTATATAACTCTATGTAAAACTGCGACCCTGGGAAGGGATCATATTTTGACCCCAGGGGCATAATTTGAACAATCTTGATAGAAGACCTGTAGTTGATGCTTTGTACCAAATATCTAAGGTCAGGGTACAGGGTACTGTGGTTTCAGACAAGAAGATTTTTAAAGTTTTCATTGAAACAATCTTTTTTTAGCTCCTGTGACCTATATATGCAATGGACCAGAACTATTTGAACAACTTTAAAAAACAAGAATGCACGTTCAATAAACACTTATGCCCCCGGTGGCATCCTTGACAATATATTCTGAATTTTTTCTAAGTCCAAATTAGGTCAAGGTCAAAATCAAGTTTGGGTGATATTGGTGGTTAGGGAATAGTCCAAGGCAACAACTGTATAAGTATCCAAGCATTTGAGTAAGTCATGTTGATGCTAGACGAAATGGTAAAATCTACTTAACCTGTTACTGACAGACGGACGCACACACGGACGGACAGGACGATTACTATATGACTCCGCATCAATAGATGCCGGGGGCATAAAAAGAACCATATAAGGATAAGTCTTGCAAAGTTTGGTAAATATCCAGCCAACAGGTTGGTAGATGTCGTTTTAAGAAATTGTTGACGACTGACTGACAACAGATATAGGATAACCTGCCCTTAACCCTTTACCTCATAGCCTAATTTTAGTTTGAAGTCACGCTGTCATTTAAAGCAGGTTGAAAGTAAAGCAGAATGCGCCTATAAGGCGCATTCTGCTTTACTTTCAGCCTGCTTTAAGCTACCTTCAGATTTTGAAAATATTTATTGTGGAACATATTCATGACTTGATAAATTGGAACTATTTTCTTTAGTGGATGAATCGGTTAAAATCGCTGAAAGACACTTCTATTGGGGAAAGGGTTAAAAGGGATTGATAAACCCGTTACTCCATAGATACACATTTTGTGATGGGGGCCTCCGTGGCCTAGTGGTATAGTCACTGTGACTTACATCACTAAGCTCCTCACCGCTGTGAGTTCGAAACCCAGTAGGGTCGTTCGGATTTTTCATGTGGGGATGCCTTCCAGCTGGCTTGCGGAAGGTCGGTGGTTCTACCCAGTTGCCGATTTGTGCCTGAAACAATGTATAAGGGACTTCTGGGGTCTTCCTCCACCTATAATTAGCTGGATGTCGCGATATGACTGAAATACTGTTGAAAGCGACGTAAAATAAAACAAGAGCCCCATGGGGCATATGTCGCTCACCTGAGAATAGCTGTACATCAAAATTGAGATAATGATTTAAGTCCAGGACGGGGTCATTTTTTACCCGAGGGGCATAATTTGAACAATCTTGATAGAGGACCTGTATGATGCTATGTTCCAAATATCTAAGATCAGGGTACTAGGGTTCTAGACAAGAAGATTTTTTTTAAGTTTCCATTGAAAAAATCTATTTTTAGCTCCTGTGACCTACATATGCAACAGACTGGAACCATTTGAACAAAATAGATAAAGGACATCTAGAAGTAACACCATGCCGAATATCAAAGCTCTGGCTATATTAGCTTCAGAAAAGAAGACGTATGAAAACTGTGACCCCCGGAGTGGGGCTAATTTTGACCCCAGGGGCATAATTTGTACAAACTTGATAGAGGACCTGTAGATGATATGCAATCGACCAGAACCATTTGAACCTTATTGGTATAGGACATCTAAAAGTGTCACCAAGCCAGATATCAAAGCTCTGGCCATATTAGTTTCAGAGGAGAAGACATTTGAAAATTTCACTATATAACTCTATGTTAAACTGTGACCCCCTGGGCGGGGCCAATTTTGACCCCAGGGGCATAGTTTGTAGTTTGATAGAGGACCTGTAGATGATGCTATGTGACAAATGTCTAAGATCTGGCCCTTGTAGTTTCAGACAAGAAGATTTTTTAAGATTTCCTTATTTTTTCACTTGGTTGCCATGGCAACCAGAGTTCTACATTGTTTTTAATTCTTTGAACAATTTTGAAAGAACTTGACCCAAGGAACATTCGTGTAAAGTTTGGTTGAAATCTTTTCAGCGGTATATGAGGAGATGTCATTTGAAGCAATTGTTAAAGACAACAATGACTGTATAAAGTGAAATATTTTCTTCTGTGGAAGAATAAATTAAAGACATAAAAAAGAATATGTATGGGTTAATAGGTTAATAAATATCATTATTTACATTTTCTAAATATAAGAAACTATATGTAAATGAGTGGCAAATAGTTTGGATCCAGATTAGAAGCAGCATTATGTGGCATCTGACCTGGATCCATACTGTTTATGGCCAAGAATTAATTGTGGACTGATAGACAGAAAGATAAACAAACAAACAAAACACAAACAAACAAACAGACAGACCAAAAGTAATATGCCTCGAACTAAGTTGTGCTTGAGCATAAAATAGCAGACATCACTTTCATTTCTGTTATGTATCTCAGTGACCTGAGTTCAGAGCTAGCTATGGGTCAGTTATGCAATTGGAGACGGTCTCAGAGAGAAATGACTATTATTATGCTGAACTGTTGTCTGCTCCAAATGTTTGTATGTGAAATATGTAAAAAATAATAACTTATATTTTCTAAATATAAGAAAATATGTAAATGAGTGGCAAATAGTTTAGATCCAGATTAGATGCAGCATTATGTGGTATCTGACCTGGATCCAAACTGTTTGCAAAAATGTTGCATTTAGTATAAGGGTAGCTTCTTAGCCTGGAAGATACAATGCGTCTGTATAAAACGGATCATTAGAGAGTTTTTACTGTCAGACCTGCATCAAAAAGCACTGATATGGCCAGGGTTGAGTCAAATTTGATCCTAGGGTTTTGATTTTTTACAATTTTGAAAGTGATTTAGTAGAAGATACTATTCATGCAATATCTAAGGTGTGGGAACAGTGGTTTTTTACAAAAAACTTGTTTAAAGTTTTTCACTTTTTTTAATAAATTTCAATAAGTAGTCCACTTTAAAGTTTCATTTTAACAATTTCTGTAGAGAAGCATCCAAGGAACACCGTGAGCAAATTAGTTTTTTCCTCAGACTCGCGGTTTCAGAGGAGTTGTCGCTTGAAGTAAATTTGAACGGACGGACAGACGGACAGACGGACGGCGGGCGATCACAACAGCTCACCTTGAGCCTTCGGCTCAGGTGAGCTGACAGACGGACGACGGACGGACGGCGATCACAACAGCTCACCTTGAGCCTTCGGCTCAGGTGAGCTAAAAAACAACAAAAAAAACACTTTTTTGTTTGTTTGTTTGTTTTGTTAGTTAACGTCTATTTCTGCCATCTATGGGCTAATTTTAATCCCCAGAGAGAGGGGAGCGGATACAGAGAACCCGGGCGCGATGACCTACTCTTATTATCGAAAGAGTTCTCTGGTTCTTTTAGATGCCAAGTCAAGTGTAAAGCACTCAGTCATACATCGGACCTCGGTTTATAAAGTCTCATCGGAAGGACTTGGTCCGGCGGGGGATCAAACTCACAACCCCTGACGTTGTAAGCAGGTGCATTACCCTTCGACATCCGCCGGTATAGATACACATTTTTACTCGCCTAATATATACTTCCACACATGAAAACACATGTAGTTCCTATTAACACAGGGGGCCTCCGTGGCCTAGTGGTATAGTCACTGTGACTTACATCACTAAGCTCCTCACCGCTGTGAGTTCGAATCCCAGTAGGGTCGTTCAGATTTTTCATGTGGGGAAGCCTTCCAGCTGGCTTGCGGAAGGTCTGTGGTTCTACCCAGTTGCCGATTTGTGTCTGAAACAGTGCATAAAGGGCTTCTGGGGTCTTCCTCCACCTGTAATTAGCTGGACGTCGCGATATGACTTAAATACTGATGAAAGCGACGTAAAATCAAAACAAATCAAATCAAATCAAATCAAATCAAAAACCTATTAACACAGTCATGAATAGGTATCATAAGAAAAATTTGATATTTTCTAGCACAAAAATATTTCATTCCTGGATATCTTAGCTTTCTGACAAAGCCTTTAACACACAGAAAATTACCGGTAGTCTGTGGGTATCACATGACTTGAAGTCATCACCTGACCACTCAAAAGTCATGTGATACTAACCACTTTCCATATGTTGATGAAGGATTTCAAAGAGAGCATAACTATCCAGGTATGGCAGGGCTTCAGATAAGAGAAAAAAAGTAACCTGCACAAATCCAACATTTTCTCACTTACTTTTGTATCGAATCCTATGGTGACAATTCTAATGAGTAGTGACATCATAGTTTAAAGCAGAAATCAACATTTTAGTTTTTGAAATACCCCCCTTATCTGGAGCCCTGATAGTATGGTATTAATTTTGCTCAGAGCTCTTGGACTAACTTATAACTACCGGTGTGTACTAATTTCTGTCCTCTCTTGATATTTCGAAATGAAAAATTTCTCATAAATATACAGAAGAGAAAGCGTGGTGTTCCCATCCCCAAAAGTTTTAACGATAAACCTTTTCCTCAGCATAACCGCAATGCAATGCTATCATCTCTACCTGCACATAAATACCTTAAAACAGTTTAACCTTAAATGAATACAGTGAAACCCCTCTAAACCGGAACCTCTAAATACCAGAATTCTCTCTAAACCCGACAAAACCTTTCGTCCCATTTCCAACCCTTCTTTATTTTAATCCATTACACCATAAAATTAATATGCCTTTTTACGCCTTTTATTTATTTTTATACTGAAGAAAATACATTCATGAATATGTGTCATCAGAAATATTTTTTTTATATTCTGGCAGATGATAGCTTAAAGCAGGTTGAAAGTAAAGCCATAGCCTGTTTATAGTTTTGAAGATTAGATGACCACTTAAAGCAGGTTGAAAGTAAAGTAGAATGCACCTTAAGGCACATTCTGCTTTACTTTCGGCCTGCCTTAAGCTATCATCTGCTATGATATAGAAAATATTTCTTACAGTACATGTTCAAGAGGTGATTTGCCCTCTTGGCTTCAGAGGACAGGGTTAAAAGGCTTTGTTCAAATGAATTTCAGGGGCCTGTTTCATAAAACTTCTTACGACAAATGTTGTTGTAAGTCAAATCTTTAAAATATATTTAATTTCTTATTTCTCTATCTAATCCTGTCTTGTGACATATTTTTGGAATCGTCTTGAAAAGACGATTCCAAAAAGATGTCACAAGACAGGATTAGATGGAGAAATAATTAATAATCAAGACTTTTTTTATCTGACTTACGACAACATTTGTCGTACGAAGTTTTATGAAACGGGCCCCAGTAGCATAAATTACTACTGGGCAGGACACGGTTAAAGTATTGTTACATTTGTTCATATGAACTTCAACCCGGACTCAAGATAAGAGGGAGTAGACAGAACAATTCAAGCATTTTCTTACTCATTTCAGCACCAAATCCAATTAAGTAACTACTCATTCGAATCCTTGAAGAGACAATTCTAATTAGTGACACCATAGGGTTTAATGCAGAAATAAAGATTTTATTTTTTTGAAATACTCCCCTTATCTCGAGCCCTGAATTATGAAACATATTTTCTACCAACCCTTTCAAATGACACACTGCCTCCCGACATGAAGGACGTGGATGGACTGCCATAGGTGTAGGAGGTAGATAATGAGCCCAGGTTTGTGGGAGTCACATGACCCAGACTACTCCAGGGACTGGAGGATGGGGTACTGGAGAACACAAGACTGTGCTCAGTCTCGGGCGACTTGGGCGACTTCATCGGTGACAATGTGAACCCAGGATCTGGTGAAAAAACATGAAAAACCGAGATACAGTAAAACCTCTCTATCATTACCACTAAATTGTGTTAATTATCGGTATTGTTTACGACAGATATCTGTTTATCATCCTGAAATAATCACAATCTCTTCTCATCATCCCTCCTCATTCGTTGGCGCTGTATGACATATTATATCTTTTCTTATTATGATCATCATTTTATTTTTTTTACTTTTTATTTTACAATTATTTTCATTATTTTTAATGGCTTTGATTCTATCTCGATGTACAACGCCATTGAATGCATGGTTTGTAAAAATAGGCATTTAACCAAATTATTAAATTTCAAAGGTGACGGTAAAACAGAAACCTCATTTACTGGCTTTAGGAGTTTTCTGTTTTATTGTCACCTTACTTTAAGCTGTCACCTGTCTTTTATACAATCAATTACCCTTTGTAGTCGTAATAGAGAGGTTTCACTGCACTGAAGCCAATACAGTTAACCCTTTACATAATAACCTGTTTTCAGTATTGAATACAGATCGCTGTTTAAAGCAGCTTGAAAGTAAAGCAGAATGTGCCTGGAGGTGCATTCTGCTTCTCTTTCAGCCTGCTATAAGCTACCACCTGCTTGGATATAGAAAATATTTCTTTTGTTTCATGTTTATAAATTGGAACGATTTTCTTCAGCAGATGAACAAATTAAATGCCCTAAAAGATGCTCCTATTGGGGAAAGGGTTAATCACGGTATTTATAACAACACTCGATATACAGTGCTCCCTCTTTACAACGACACCCAATAGCAGACACAAATGGTGTGCATTGTTCGGAGGGAGTGGTTATAGAGAGGGAAATTTGCAAACAGCTTAACTCTTTCCTCCCTAAAACTTTAAATGGACAATTCCAGTTTCCATTTTAGTCAAGTCCTTTTCTGACTTTTAAGGGTTGTTTTTGTCAATGTTTGGCATTATGACAAACAGTGAGGACCCTGATCAGAGGGCTCCTTAGGAGCCCTCTGATCTGGGTCTTCACTGTTTGCATAGGACAAGTGTACTATTTACATGTTCACTGTTTGCAAAGGACGCCAATGTGAGGGACTAGGGTTCAAAGGGTTAAATCCAGATCAGACACCGTGTTTGGATTCAAGCTGTTTGTCACGTCATTAAGTTTTTTTCTGTCAAAATGTAAATTATGTCACTTTGAGAAAAACAGCAGACAACAATTTAAAGCAGACGACATTGCAGCTGTAAATATGTTGGACATAATGTCCTGTTTAGGGAACTGTGACAAGGGTCTTTGTAAGGAGGGAATCGTTGTTGGGAGGGCCGTTGTAGGGAGGGATCACTGTAGCAGAAGGTTCAGTATCAGACATAGAATGACTTGGAAACAAGATGAGCAGAATTATTGCTCTAATTACTGACATGCTTTTTACAGGGCTCCAGATAAGGGGAGTATTTCAAAAACTAAAATCTTTATTTCTGCTTTAAACCTTATGGTGTCAATACTTATTAGAATCGTCTCAAAGAGACGATTCTAATGAGTAGTAACACCATGTGATTTGGTGCTGTAATAGTGAGAAAATGTTATATTTGTTCAATATACTCCCTCTTATCTAGAGCCCTGTTTTTATTATTATTGAAATTTTCATTCAAAATAGGTGATTGCTCTGGGAGCTAATTTATTCCCCACTGATGAAAATAGTTTCAATTTATTCCTCCACTGATGAAAATGCATCATCAGAAAAAGTTTCAATATTCTTGCAAATGGTAGCTTAACGAAAGATTAGAAGGGCTAAAAGTTGTTGTAAAATCGGTTGATAATTCTTAGAAGTTCCCTTCTGCTTTACTTTCATATTGCTTTTAGCAGTCATCAGCTTTCACCCTTATAGCGTGTTTTAGTTTTGGAGACGGGTGACCACTTAAAGCTTGTTGAAGGTAAAGGAGAATGTGCCTTAACCCATTACCTCATAGCCTGTTTCTAGTTTTGAAGACATGTGACCACTTAAAGCAGGTTGAAAGTAAAGCAGAATGTGCCTTAAGGCACATTCTGCTTTACTTTCAGCCTGCTTTAAGCTAAAATTTGATAGGCTACATAAAATATTTGTTATGGTAATTGCTCATGAGGGTATAAACTGGAACTATTTTCTTCAGCGGAGGAATAAATTAAATACGCTAAAAGTCGCTTCTATGAGGGAAAGGGTTAAAGTGGAAATAGTTTCTTCCATTGAAGAATAAATTAAATTAAATAGGTTAAAATGTGTAATTATGGGGTAATGGGTAAAGACGCATTTTGTTTTACTTTTAGCTTCAGGTAATTCAGGCCCTGCTTTAAAATACCATCTGCTAGGGTAGGGAAACTATTTCTAATGGTGCATAAGTATGTCTGTATTATTTTCTTCAGTGGAAAAATAAATTAAAAGGTGTATAAAGGTATAATTATGGAGTAATGGGTTAACTGCTCTACATACCATTGTCTTTGATGCCCAGTAACTGTTTCTGCTGCTCAGTTACCTCAACTGGAGTTCCAAGCCAACACACATACAGGTATCGGAGAGGGTCAGTGACTAGTGAGAAAACAAATCCGCAAAACAGACCCATCTCTGAAAAATAGTGAGAAAACAAATCTACAAAACAGACCCATTTCTGAAAAATAAGACATAACCTTTTACCCCATAGAAACGCCTTTTTACGCCTTTAATTCATTCCTCAACTGAACAGGACTCCAGATAAGAGGGAGTAAACTGAACAAAGTCAACGTTTTCACGCACTATCCAGCACCAAATCCTACGGTGTTACTACTAATTAGAATCGTTTCGATGAGACAATTCTAATGAGTAGTTACACCATAGGGTTTAATACATAAACAAATATTTTAGAATATTGCGTATTAAAGGGAGGTAATCAGATAACTCATATGTATGCAGTATAATGGACTGTATAAGAGTGATTTACTGAATACATATGAGTTATCTGATTACCAAAGATTTTAGTTTCTGAAATACAGGTACTCCCCTTACTGAAGAAAATAGTTCCACTTTATCTCCTTACCTCATAAATATGCCTTTTAATGCCTTTCAGTTATTTCTCCGCTAAAGAAAATAGATCCAATTTTTGCAATCTTGAATATGTATCATAACAAAATATTTTATAAATTCTAGCAGATAATTGCTTAAAGCAGGCGCATTCTGCTTTACTTTCAACCTGCTTTAAGTGGTCACATGTCTTCAAATTAGAGACAGGCTATGGGTTAAACAGTCATGAATATAGTATATGAAATATATATTGTATCCTAGCAGATTGTAGCTTAAAGCAGGCTGAACGTCAAGCAGAATGCATCTGCGCATACAGGCTGAAAGTAAAGCAGAATGCTTTCAACCTCCTTCAAGTGGTAACCTGTTTTCTAAACTAGAACCAGGCTATGGAGTAATGGGTCAAATAAAAGAGAATGGTGAACCATTAGAAAACTTTAACAAAATGTAACAGATGGGCAGACGGGCAGACACAAGCAAAACTTATATTCTCCAGAGCTCCAGATAAGGGGAGTATTTAAAAAACTAAAATCTTTATTTCTGCATTAAACCCTATGGTGTTACTACTCATTAGAATCGTATCGAATAGACGATTCTAATAATTAGTTACACCATAGGGTTTTGTGACAAAATAAGTGAGAGAATTTTAGATTTGTTCAGTTTGCTAAATCTCTTACCTGGAGCCCCGATTTTCCCTTGTTCCATTGGTGGAGAGAACTAATAATTTACAGTAAAACCGCTCTAGTATCACCACTAAAACAAAGGCTAACTGATTGTTTAACTCTTTGCATGCTGGGTAATTTTTTCATCTGCAACAATTGTCGTCTGCTTCTGTTCTAAAATTGGAATTTTTCAAAATTTCTTTTAAATTCAGTGTCAGAATGGCAATCAGTTTGGATCCTGATGAGACGCAGCATTACGCGGCGTCTCATCTGGAACCAAACTGTTTGTAAAGGTTATGCCGTTGACAGCTATATCCGCCGCTAGCGTGCAAAGAGTTAAAAGACAGGTGACAGCTTAAAGCAATGTGACAGTTTAGCAGGAAGCCACTTAGGGAACTTCCTGTTTTACTGTCACCTTGCTTTAAGCAGTCACCTGTCATAAACATCTAATTATTAACCCATTACTCCATCGCTTGTTTCTAGTATTTATAATAGCTGATCACTTAAAGCAGAGTGTGTCTTAAGGCCCATTCTGCTTTAAGCTACTGTCTGCTAGAATATAGAAATTATTTCTAATGATACATTTTCACGAAACATTCTGCTCTACTTTCAGCTGCTTTAAGCTACTGTCTGCTAGAATAAAGAAAATTATTTCTAATGATAAATTTTCATGACACGTTCTGACCTACTTTCAGCCTGCTTTAAGCTACCATGCATCTGCTGAATATAGAAATTGTTTCTTATGATACATTTTCATGACTTTATGAAATGGAACTATTTTCTTCTGTGAAGTAAAAAATCAAACGCCTGAAAAGGAGAATTAATGAGAGTCATGGGTAAAAGCAATGTGACAGTAAAACATAATTAACCCATTACCCCATAAATACGGCTTTTTACGCCTTTAATTCATTGCTGCACTGAAGAAAATAGTTCCATTTTTCACAGTCATGAATATACATCTTAAGAAATTTTTTATTTATTCTAGCAGATGGTAGCTTAAAGCAGGTTGAAGTAAAGCAGAATGTGCCTTAAGGCACATTCTGCTTTACTTTCAACCTGCTTTAAGTGGTCTCCTTTCTTCAATACTAGAAACAGGCTATGGGGTAATGAGTTAATACAATGCTGTGGTCGTTAGAGAAGGGTTTTACTGTAGATAAGTGGTCTCCTATCTTCAATACTAGAAACGGGCTATGGGGTAATGTGTTAATACTATGCTGTGGTCGTTAGAGAAGGGTTTTTCTGTAGATAAGTGGTCTTCTATCTTCAATACTAGAAACGAGCTATGGGGTAATGAGTTAATACAATGCTGTGGTCGTTAGAGAAGGGTTTCAATGAAGATAAGTTGACTGACTTGTGGGCAATTAAGAAATAATAAATTCATACCACTGTTTTATTGTGCATTCTTAACACACCTCGAAACCTACGGCATATAGACAAAGAATACCGAGAAACGTATATTACGCCGCGATTATGAACTGCACGCGCGGCGTTTCCATCCGCTGTCCCAATTGCCCCATACGCGTAATACATAAATAGCATTTTTTAAAATAAAAGTCGCGTTAGAATTAAAATAACAAATTCGTAGGTGTCCATTATGCTGTGGTCGTTAGAGAAGGGTTTTACTGTAGATAAGTGGTCTTCTATCTTCAATACTAGAAACAGGCTATGGGGTAATGAGTTAATACAATGCTGTGGTTGTTAGAGAAGGGTTTTACTGTAGATAAGTGGTCTCCTATCTTCAATACTAGAAACAGGCTATGGGGTAATGAGTTAATACAATGCTGTGGTCGTTAGAGAAGGGTTTTACTGTAGATAAGTGGTCTCCTATCTTCAATACTAGAAACAGGCTATGGGGTAATGTGTTAATACAATGCTGTGGTCGTTAGAGAAGGGTTTTACTGTAGATAAGTGGTCTTCTATTTTCAAAACTAGAAACAGGCTATGGGGTAATGAGTTAATACAATGCTGTGGTTGTTAGAGAAGGGTTTTACTGTAGATAAGTGGTCTTCTATCTTCAATACTAGAAACAGGCTATGGGGTAATGTGTTAATACAATGCTGTGGTCGTTAGAGAAGGGTTTTACTGTAGATAAGTGGTCTTCTATCTTCAATACTAGAAACAGGCTATGGGGTAATGAGTTAATACAATGCTGTGGTCGTTAGAGAAGGGTTTTACTGTAGATAAGTGGTCTTCTATCTTCAATACTAGAAACAGGCTATGGGGTAATGAGTTAATACAATGCTGTGGTCGTTAGAGAAGGGTTTTACTGTAGATAAGTGGTCTTCTATCTTCAATACTAGAAGAAGGGTTTTACTGTAGATAAGTGGTCTTCTCAATACTAGAAACAGGCTATGGGGTAATGAGTTAATACAATGCTGTGGTTGTTAGAGAAGGGTTTTACTGTAGATAAGTGGTCTTCTATTTTCAATACTAGAAACAGGCTATGGGGTAATGTGTTAATACAATGCTGTGGTCGTTAGAGAAGGGTTTTACTGTAGATAAGTGGTCTTCTATCTTCAATACTAGAAACAGGCTATGGGGTAATGATTTAATACAATGCTGTGGTCGTTAGAGAAGGGTTTTACTGTAGATAAGTGGTCTTCTATCTTCAATACTAGAAACGGGCTATGGGGTAATGAGTTAATACAATGCTGTGGTCGTTAGAGAAGGGTTTTACTGTAGATAAGTGGTCTCCTATCTTCAATACTAGAAACGGGCTATGGGGTAATGTGTTAATACAATGCTGTGGTCGTTAGAGAAGGGTTTTACTGTAGATAAGTGGTCTTCTATCTTCAAAACTAGAAACGGGCTATGGGGTAATGAGTTAATACAATGCTGTGGTCGTTAGAGAAGGGTTTTACTGTAGATAAGTGGTCTCCTATCTTCAATACTAGAAACAGGCTATGGGGTAATGAGTTAATACAATGCTGTGGTCGTTAGAGAAGGGTTTTACTGTAGATAAGTGGTCTTCTATCTTCAATACTAGAAACGGGCTATGGGGTAATGAGTTAATACAATGCTGTGGTCGTAAGAGAAGAGTTTTACTGTAGATAAGTGGTCTTCTATCTTCAATACTAGAAACGGGCTATGGGGTAATGAGTTAATACAATGCTGTGGTCGTTAGAGAAGGGTTTTACTGTAGATAAGTGGTCTTCTATCTTCAATACTAGAAACGGGCTATGGGGTAATGATTTAATACAATGCTGTGGTCGTTAGAGAAGGGTTTTACTGTAGATAAGTGGTCTTCTATCTTCAATACTAGAAACGGGCTATGGGGTAATGAGTTAATACAATGCTGTGGTCGTTAGAGAAGGTTTTACTGTAGATAAGTGGTCTCCTATCTTCAATACTAGAAACAGGCTATGGGGTAATGAGTTAATACAATGCTGTGGTCGTTAGA
The DNA here is from genome assembly GCA_922989275.2 of Gari tellinella. Lineage (NCBI taxonomy): Eukaryota > Metazoa > Mollusca > Bivalvia > Cardiida > Psammobiidae > Gari > Gari tellinella. The sequence continues at coordinate 5,445,956 of OV277870.1, read as the reverse complement.
GAAGGGTTTTACTGTAGATTAGTGGTCTCCTATCTTCAATACTAGAAACAGGCTATGGGGTAATGAGTTAATACAATGCTGTGGTCGTTAGAGAAGGGTTTCAATGAAGATAAGTTGACTGACTTGTGGGCAATTAAGAAATAATAAATTCATACCACTGTTTTATTGTGCATTCTTAACACACCTCGAAACCTACGGCATATAGACAAAGAATACCGAGAAACGTATATTACGCCGCGATAATGAACTGCACGCGCGGCGTTTCCATCCGCTGTCCCAATTGCCCCATACGCGTAATACATAAATAGCATTTTTTTAAATAAAAGTCGCGTTAGAATTAAAATAACAAATTCGTAGGTGTCCATTACCGTGCATTAGATCACAGTTAGTCCTTGTGATGCAGGTAATTAGATCACTTGGCCTAAAGGCCTCGTGATCTAATGACTCCACATCTCAACTCCTATAACTGTGATCTAATGCACGGTAATGGACACCTACGAATTTGTTATTTCTTAAATCACTGGTTGAGTTGAGATGCATAGTAATTTAATCACGAGGCCTTTAGGTCACGTGGTTTAATTACAAGCATCTCAACGACTACCTGTGTTTAATTGTTAGATAAAAGACTGGTATTAATTTATTATATTGATTCTTAAACATAATTAAACCTTAATTTGCACCGAAGCAATGGCACTACATTTCTTGGCGTACACATTTTCGAAACCAAATGACATCACGTTAGAACGTTACAGCGTATGAGTGTTTAATTGAAAATTCAAATACAGATACATCCCTTCTTTGTTTATATAAGAGTGGTGCGATGTGTGTTAGAATGTTCTTTCAACTTACCAATGTACCATAGCCTTGGATTGGAGGCACCAAACTGTGCTGTTATAATTCTGTAAATTCTGTTGAATATGAAAAGAAAAAGAAATATACATGTAGTCGAAACTCGATAATTCAAACTCGCGTTACTTCAAACATACCAATATTTAAAAGTTGTTTTAACTTTGAAATATGGGTATCTCCACTTAAAGTGAGATAGACTTATTGAAATTCAACTTATAAAATGCTGGTACAATCAGTTGAAACGAGTTGGAAGTATCGAGTTTTGACTGTAGGTACAGTGAGGTTACATTATAAGTACAATACACGTATAACAGAATAATCAATATTCAGCATCAAAAAATAGAAGAAATATAAGCCACTACTTGTACCAAAAATGTGAATGTCACATGAAATGAACTTCATTCTCACGATAGCCTCAATTATTAAGCAGGGCTCCAGATAAGGAGAGTATTTCGAAAACTAAAATCTTTATTTCTGCTTTAAACCCTATGGTGTCACAACTCATTAGAATCGTCTCAAAGAGACAATTCCAATGAGTAGTAACACCATAGGATTTAGTGCTAAAAGAGTAATTGCTGGATTTGTTCAGTTCACTCACCCTTATCTGGAGCCCTAGTTACGTATGGAAGATTAGAATGTTTAAACAAGAGGACCGTATGCTAGTAACAACGCTCGTCTGATTTTGAGGATCAGTAAAATAAACAGTACAATTAGAGAAGATAGCAACGACGCAGGAATTAACTGGGGTGTTGCAATAGCTCTGTTGTTTAGTTCGAAAAAAAATGACCAACAACAAACAGAAAGACAAGCTAAAATCCCTTCAGTAACGAGTGTGTCCCACGCCAGAGGCAAATAAAGACTCCTACTGGCGTCGCATACTCGGAATAATTCTGGCGATTTGGTGCTGGGTGATCAGTCTGCATTCCTCTTGTAGGGCGACATCAAAAGCTTGAAGGATGGTTGGTGCCGAACACTATTTCAGACCTTCGTCCCAGAATACTACACACATTTTCAATAGGAGGTAATAAACTTGGCAATAGAAAAGAGTTAAAGCTTGATTCACAAACTCATTATTAGAGAGACTCTCAGAGCCATTTCGACTTATTTGTTATGCCTTGATCAAATTAAATTTTGCTGCGGCTGCCGTATGTCGGCCACACAGCTTATAATTTCTATGGCGAATAGCAATTCCCCGGCTGCCGCAGAATTCCTACGGCCGCCGTGTGTTGCACTCACATTTGCTGTGACTGCCGCGCAGCGAGTTTTTATTTTTTGGGTGTAAAAAACCTGCGGCCTCCATATGGCAGCCGTGCGGTCTCCGTAGGCAACCGCACCGCGCTTCTGAGGCGACTGTTATTTCTTATAAATCGCTCACCTGGTACACCATGTAAAACTTGACCTATAGTGACCTAGATTACGACTGGACATGACCCACAATCAACCTTTACAGTGTCAGTGATAATTTTTGATGTGCGTTTTGCGCGTATAGCGCACATTTTTTCCGAATATCGCATTATTCATAAAGATGTGTGAGAAAAAAGCGCACATGAAAACCCAGAGTTGTTGTCCTGCCGAGAGAGTTACCGCGGTTCGTATTGTAATCTGCCAAGCGTGATATCAATTTTCACTTTTGTTTATTTACATCGGAAGTGCTATTTGCGCATGCGTTGTGTACCTGGTGTATACCGAATTTTTTAAACGAATAATTTCGTGTTTAGAAGCGATATGAAGCGGGAATATTTCGTTTAATAGACTAATTCTATAGATCAAATTAACCGTATATTTACGTTTCGTGTTGACAATCGAGTTTGGAGAATATCCATCGAAGCAATTATCGGCGAGATATTCACTTCTAAGTTCTTGAAAGAAGATTATTTCTTGAATGACTTCTTCTTTAAAGATAATGGTGGGTATTTTAGCGTTAACGGGAGAAGTTTAGCAAGATATTATTGTTAGCTATCTCGTTTTTCACTGGTTTTCGCGACGAAAAAATTTGCAATCGTATACCGTGGCCGTGGGCTGAGAAACCCAAACCTTACAAATTCAATTAAACGAATGAAGAGCACCTCCCAGGCCAACGTTAATACAAGAAATGGAGGTTAATCATTTAAAGCAAGCCAATTCCCTTTCTTAAGAATTTCTAACGAGATAATAAGTTTTGATGTGCTATATATGGTTGAATGTTTTTCATAAACTAACCTTACAAACTTTATAAAGTGTTAATGCATCAGCTTAAAATATACTGTCCATTCATATTTTCAATGCTGGCACAAAATCTCTAGAAGACAATCATGTTGTGGAAAAGAGGGGTTTGAGGTGGAAGTTGCAGAGACTCTGAGAGTAGTGTCAACCCCTGTAAGGAGTAATTCTCACTCTCATAAGTTTATCCACACACCTGGTCAGAGAATCCTCTTTCAAAAACTGTTGTTTTGTGGGGAGAATAAATTAGTTTATAATGTCTGTTACTTGCCGAATAAATTGCAGAAATTCTGGAAATCTCATTGTTATCCAAAAAAGCCTATTGTTTTAAAACGTGCACTTAAAAAACTCATTGTTTCAAAATGAAAAATTATCACTGGAGTGTTACCGGTAACAAGATTTTTCTATGATTTGACCTAGTTTTTGACCAGACACAATCCACATTTGATTTTGACCTTGATTTGATGTAGGCAAACATTTTGGAAATATTTCATTCTGATGAAATGAGATGTGTAGCCTCTAGAGGGTTAACAATGTTTTTCTTTGATATCACCTTGTGACTTAGTTTTTGACCCTACTAGACCCATATTCAAACTTGACCTAGATATAAATGAGGCAAACATTTTGAATAAATTTCATGAAGATCGGATGAGATTTGTAACCTATAGAGTGTTAACAAGGTGTTCCTATGATTTGACCTAGTGACCTAGTTTTTGACCCAACATGACTCATATTCGAACTTGACCTAGATATAAATTAGGCAAACATTCTGACAAAGTTGCATTAAAATCCATTGAGATTTGTAGCCTCTAGAGTGTTAACAAGGTTTTTCAATGATTTGAACTAGTAACCTAGTTTTTAAAACGGGCATGACCCATATTCGAACTTGACCTAGATATCAATGAGGCAAACATTTTGACCAAGTTTCATTAAGATCCAATGAGATTTTTAGCCTCTAGAGCGTTAACAAGGTTTTTCTTTGATTTGACCTAGTGACCTAGTTTTTGACTCGACATGACCCACATTCGAACTTGACCTAGATTTCATCGAAACAAACATTGTCATCCAGCGATCCTAAAAGCTCACCTTGGCACTACGTGCCAGGTGAGCTAAAAACACTACAAATATGTTCATATCACTATTTTATGTCTCATAAACAAAGAACTACGCTGTAAATGCATTTTTTTAAGGTACGGACACTATCGGAGTTCGGACACTGTTTTGTAGCACCCATCTTGTGATGGTTTTGGAACTTCATAAGCCCATTATGACTTGTCATCCCCCTTGTCTTCATTGTTATCTCGAATCTTCGGTTTGGTAAATGGTTATTTTCAAGTACAGCTGGTTAGTAAGATGAGAACGAACCAGTGCTTTATATTATAAGGTCAGGAAAAGTTTTTTGTCCATAAATTTAAATGTACGTTTAATTAGACCAATAATCTTATTAACTTTATACACTGTTGCGTTTATGTGTTTGTCAAAGTTTAAGGAGGAGTTAAACTGTATCCCAAGATCCCCTTCACCCTCTATTAAATTCTGCCTTTTACCCTCATTGTCTATCAATGTGTACAAAAAGTCATGCTGGTTTTTCACACACCTTTTAAAGTTTACATTTCTCAATGTTGAATTGAAGTAACCAGTCTTTACTCCATTTACATAATTGTTCAATGTCCTCTTGTGACTCACTTTGTTCATTTGCATTTGAGATGCTTCTATTATCTATACAGTTTACAATCATCTGCGAAAAGTTTACATACACTTCCGACGGCCTCAGGTAGATCATTAACGAATATGATGAACAGAATAGGTCCAAGAATAGATCCTTGTGGGATCCCAGATAAGACCTCAGTCCAGGCCGATGCATATCCATCTACTACTACTCTTTGTTGTCTATGTTTAAGAAGATCATTAACCCTTAGCATGCCACTCACGACTATAGCTCAATATGCAAACAGCTTGGATCCGGATGAGACGCTGAGTAACTCGGCGTCTCATCCGGATCCAAGCTGTTTGACACTCGGACAACATTTTCAGCAATTTTGAGCAACTTTGAAACTTGAAGCAGACGAGAAATATAGCAGACGACAATTTATTTGGCGGGCTAAGGGTTAAGACATTTCAACAAGTCTCCTCTTATGCCGCATCCCTCCATCTTCTTGTGAGGCTTTTTGAAAATAGAAGTATACATTGTCCACTTGATATTCATCATCCAAGTAATTAGCCCAGTCTTCAAGATCGGTTAAGTAATTGCAGAATAGGTATTTCTGTGCAGTGTCTTTCTTAGGCCAATTGGGAACGACTCCGGTTCCTAGCTAATTGGGAAAAAATTGCGCATTTTTAGTCAAATTGGTTTTTAGTCAAATTGGGAATCTTGCATGTGCCATATCAAACAGTCAATTACATCATACATGTATATAAATTCAAACTGAATTTGACTGCTAGCAATAAATTGTCCAATCTTCATTACGGGTATGGTCTGCATTAGCAGGATTTGCTTTAAAGATGCTTCAAACAAACTCTGTTCAATCTAAACTCTTCAAATTGGGAATTTTATTACTAAAGATTGGGAAAAAAGGTTAGTTTTGGAAATTGGGAATGACTCCGTTTATATGTACCAGTTATAAAAGGAGGAAAAACACTGCTGTGCTTTCTAAAACTAAACTGGCAATCATTTAATAAGTCATGTTTTTCTAGATGCTCAAATAAGGATTCCTTTATTATCTTTTCTAATAGTTTAAAAATTATAGAAGTTAAAGACACTGGCCTGTAATTCCACAGGTTGGATTTGTCTCCCTTTTTGAAAATACTTTTGACATTGGCCTTTTTTCTAGTGTTACATCCCACACACTGACCTTTCTGTGTACTATAAATAGCATAGCATACATGTAGCGACGCGGCAAATGACATATGCTGTACCTAGCTTGTGCGCTAGGGAGTAGACTCTTTGGCTCAGAGGTTATGGTATTGGACTGTCACGCAAGCGCCCCGGGTTCAATCCCCGCCCGTGGATTCTCAATATCCATTGTAGATTTTTCTGCTATACTTCGTTACGGGAGTTTCTCGTAAGATGGGGGCTCGTCCGAAATGGACTTTACGATGCCGAAATAGCTTCTAATATGCCGAATTGCCGTAAGTGGCGAAGTGGCTTAGTACGTCATCATAAATGATGACTTCGTTAAGAGGGGGTGTGTTACATCCCACACTGACCTTTCTGTGTACTATAAATAGCATAGCATACATGTAGCGACGCAGAAAATGACATATGCGGTACCTAGCTTGTGCACTAGGGAGTAGACTCTTTGGCTCAGAGGTTATGGTATTGGACTGTCACGCAAGCGCCTTGGGTTCAATCCCTGCCCGGGGATTCTCAATATCCATTGTGGATTTTTCTGCTATGCTTCATTATGGGAGTATCTCGTAAGACTAGTCTCTAGGTACAGTAACGTTCCACTTTCCACAGACATTTTATCTCTAGGCACGCTAGCAGTGGATATACCTGCCATAATGATTATATCTGCAAACAGATTGGATCCAGATGGGACTCGGTGTCTCATCAGGATCCAAATGTTTGCCATTATGACATTGAATTTAAAAGAAAATTTGAAAATTCTAATTTTAGAACGATAGCAGACAACAAATTGTTGCAGACGACAAAAAAATACCCTGCATGCAAAGAGTTAAATAATTCACTCAACAGTTTATACAGTCCATCCGCACATTCTTTCCAAAAGAATGGGTGGCAATTGCCTGGGTCACATACCATAATCCAAAACATATGATGATTTCAGATCTAGATCTACACACAACCATGTAAATGTGGGCTCTTTGACTAGCTTCATCTGCTTTTTTTTCTTTTATTTTCAGTCTTCAATATTCAAAAGGCTCATCAATATTTCAGAGCACCAGATAAGGGTAGTTTTTCAAATACTAAAATCTTTATTTCTGAATTAAACCCTATGGTGTCACCACTCATTAGAATCGTCTCATCGGGACGATTCTAATGAGTAGTAACACCATAGGATTTGGTTCTAATAAGTGAGAAAATGATGGATTTGTTGAAATAACTATACTGAAAAACATAAGTAACGCATAATGTGTTATACTTATGTATCGGTTGTATTGGAGTACAACCAAGATTATCGATACACCGTGTGTTGATAAAATTGACCCACAATTGTCCAACAAAAACTTGTGCATATCCTGCGTGGTAATTGGATTCTACACCGACATATTTGAAAACCCTGACGTAAGCCTTCTGACCTACTTCCGGTTAAACAAATTCAAAAGCACTAAACTGGTTGAAATGTGTAGTACGCTTACGTACTTTAAACATCGAACTCTGAAAATATAACATGGTCCTTTCCCCCCTTGACAAAACGACCCAGCTACAAAGTTTCAGCTATAGTCCGTATTTAATTAATCTGCAAACCTTGCTGTTTGAATGAAAATTGACTATATGCAATGGGATGGATTGCAAATAAAGTATTATTTAAAGTTAAGAATTGTAACTGTACAGTACACTGTAACACAGTACATACACAAAAAGACACACACTCTAGTTATTTTCTTTAAACTTTATTTACATAAAAAAAAAAATACATGAGTAATCTAGCACAGAATGAGATACAGAATGAAAGTTCAACAAAGTAATGTTTATCTTATAACTTTGATCAAAATGATGTGAAACATCAATTTGTAGATAATCGTATTGAAAAAGCAAGTTGGAACCTGGTTTTGCAAGTAGAAAATATAGGCACTTGCAAAAAAATGCAAGTGGGAAAAAATCTAAAGTTCAAGCCCTGGTCGGGGAAGTATGTCACAGTGTGTAGGTTTATCATCACTTGTACGGCCTTGCTGTACAAGCCCGCATGATTGCGAACCTGGCGACCCGGGTTCAAACCCGGGTTGGAGCGAGTGTTTCTTTATAAGAACACCCGGCTACATTTAAATTCATTGGACTATCGCCATTTGGCTCCAAAACTGGCTCCAGAAATAAATAAAAAATTGGCACAAACTTTTCTTATTTAGCGAAGGTCTAAAAACCCCAAAAGACATGCAAACAGCCTTGGATGCGGTTAAGCATCACCAATACATCTCCGATGTGGTTGAAGAACCTAAATCAAATCGGAAAGGAAAGTCAAAGGATGATTTAGCCATAAATGTCATTGAACCTCAAGTTGAAGCAAAGCTAGAACATCTAGAGAAACTCATGACCAAAAGTATTGAAACATTAACTCAGAAAATACAAAAATTATCTGCTCCTGCAAGATTGCAGACACAAAAACCTGTGAGGCAACAGACCTCAAGTGAAGAGATCCAATGTTATTTTTGCAAACAAAAAGGTCATATTAAACGTGAATGTGAGAGGTATCATGACTGGTCTAAAAAGAACAAGACAGGAAAATTTGGCAAAACAAAGCCAGATTTAAACGAATGAGGGCTGAGGTTAAAGGTCATGTACCTCAGCCTGACGAAAAGGTGGCTAAATGTGACCAAGAAATGGGCCACACTGGGGCTTCCAGTCCTGGTGTGGAAAATGTTGTTCAGGGTTTGACGCCAGTCACTGAGGCTTTCAGTCCTGTGTCTGGTTTGAATCCAGTCTCTGCAACTGCTGTGGGGCATACGGAAGGCGAGGCTTTCAGTCCGTCTGAATCTGTGTTCCACGATGAAGCAGTGAAGATTCACCGCGTCTGTGCGGGGTCTTCGTGCATCAATTTTAGGGTTGGGGGGAAAGTGGTTAAGGCTAGGATTGACTCCGGTGCCGAGATCTCTATCCTTTCAACTCGAGTTTATGAAAACCTTAAGCAACAACCCAAAAGAGTAAAAGATGTGGTGATGCAAATGGCTGATCACAAGTCGGTCTTAAAGGGCTTTATTGTTAAACCAATTCAAATGCAACTGGGATCCCAGACATTCAGGGAAAGGTTATACGTTGCACCCATTAATGATGAGATGTTGTTAGGTCATGACTTAATGCACCATTGGGGTGTGTTTTTGGACATGAAGTCAGATTCATTCATTATTAATGGGGAAAGCATCCCAGTTGAAACCACTTTAAAAGATGGTAAGCCCAGATTAGCCAGAGTGACACTAAAGCGGAAAGTGGTGGTTCCGCCAAACTCTGCCATACGAGTTCCATGTAAAATGAGTACTCAGTTTAATGATTACTACATGGATCCCAGTGATATGGTTAAGAGAAAGGGTATCCTCATGCCAAGTATAGTCCGGGGTTCTGGGGAAGAACCCGTCATCTGCTTGGTAAATCCAACAGATGGATACAAAAGCCTGAAAAAGGCAGATGTTGTTGCTAGCGCTTATGAGTTTCACTCAGTGCTAGACAATGGCTTGGAGTCTGAGCAGGCTTTCAGTTACTCAGATTCCAGTGATTTAGGTGACTTGTCTTTCAGTCAGTCATCTGGAGCTAAAGGGCAGGCTTTCAGTCAGCCAAAAAGTGCTCCGAAAGTAGTAGCTGTGACAGGTTTACAGCAAGAAGAGGCTGTAACTGGTAAAGATGCAGATGAAGCAGGGTTACCAGATCATTTGCAAGGAGTATTCAAGGCTTCAATAGAGCACTTGAATGCTGAGCAAAGGCAAAAGCTTGCTGACAAACTAGGTCAGTATGGTGATGTCTTTGCAAAGACTGATTTCGATCTGGGTAGCTTCACTGCCATAGAGCATGAGATTGACACCGGAGATGCAAAGCCTATTAAGCAGCACATGCGCCGGACCCCAGCTTGCTTCGCAAGTGAAGAAGAAGGGCATCTCAAGAAAATGATCGATGCAGGTGTCATCCAAGAATCCATGTCCGAATGGGCATCATCTCCTGTGCTTATTCGTAAGCGCGATGGCTCCGTGAGATGGTGCATTGATTATAGAGCTCTAAACGATGTCACAGTGAAGGATACGTTCCCCCTACCATTAGTAGAGGATTGTCTTGACACGCTAGCAGGCAATGTCTGGTTTTCCAAACTAGACGCTAACTCTGCCTACTGGCAAGTGCGTGTCAAAGAGGAAGACCGTAAAAAGACAGCTTTTTTAACAAAGTTTGGACTCTTTGAGCACGTTAGAATGGGCTTTGGTTTAACCAACGCCCCTGCGACGTTCTCTAGAGTGGTAAGCCTTCTTTTAAGAGGTTTAACGTGGAAAACGGTCCTAGCATTCCTCGACGACGTCCTGGTAATGGGACGAGACTTTGACGATCATTTGAAGAATCTGGTCGAAGTATGGGAGAGGTTCAAAATTCATGGTATGAAGCTCAAGCCAAGAAAGTGCGTTTTCTTTCAAAAACAAGTAGAATTTCTAGGTCGTAATGTCAGTGGTAACGAACTGACCATGACGTCTAAGGACTCTGATACCGTAGCGGCATGGCCAGTCCCGGTATCATCAAAAGATGTTGAACGGTTTCTTGGTTTGGCTAATTACCATAGGACTTTCATCAAAGATTTTGCTGCATTGGCTAAGCCTTTGTATGCATTAACAGGCAAAAATCAGTTTAAATGGGGTCCGGAAGAGCAAGAAGCTTTCTCTGCTCTTAAGAAAGTCCTAACCTCGCCTCCCATACTATCTTTACCCAATCTGACAGATCCATTCATTTTGGATGTAGATGCTTCACAAGTAGCAATAGGTGCAGAATTGCTACAGGTGCAAGATGGAGTTGAAAGAGTTATTGCTTTCAGTAGTTTCTCCTTAACTCCTGAGCAGAAGAACTATTGCACGACCAGAAAAGAACTTTTGGCAATAGTAAGGTTTACCAGACAATTCAGGTATTATCTGCTAGGGAAGGTTTTCACAGTAAGGACTGACCATTCCAGTTTAACGTGGTTGCTACGGTTTAAGGAACCACAGGGTCAGCTGGCTCGGTGGATTGAGGAACTGTCACAATACCATATGGTAGTAAAGCACCGAGCCGGGGCTAAACATTGCAACGCAGATGCACTCTCAAGAATCCCCGATTCTTTAGTGCCCTGTTCAGCATATATAGCTGGCCTGAAACCTACAGATCTGCCATGCGGCGGTTGTCATTACTGTGTGAGGGCTGATAGTCAATGGGCAAAGTTCACGGAAGATGTGGACGATACCATGGGCTTAGTGGCGCCTCGGAGTAATGCGGCCATAAGGAATGCACCTATTCAGGGGGCAGCTGTAGTTATGGATAAAGTGTTGCTAGCAGATTTGTCTGGTGTGAAGCATGTAAGGAACAGGAATAGCACACCTCAAGGGACTATAAATCTTTCAGATACAAAGTTTGAGGGTCAGATTGGGAGTTCAGGTGCTATACTTGCAGACTGTACTCTTCCTGGCTCTGGTGTAGGTCTTTCAGGCTGCCAGGGTAAGGTTGGCCAAGATTCGGGTACACATCTTTCAGATGTTCCGGATACAGCTTCAGGTACAGGTTCTGTAAGTGTTGTAGGTCCAGGTTCAGGTGTCAGTCTTTCAGACGGCCTGAATAAAGACACTACAGGTCCAAGTTCAAGTGTCAGTCTTTCAGACGGCTTGAATAGTGACAAAGTCGATCAAGGTTCAGGTGTCAGTCTTTCAGACGGCCTGAATGATCGCTCAGAAGTATGCCTTCTAGAACATATCTTGTCTGTAGATGTTGTTGGTTTACATGGTAGCGATTCTCATTTTGATATCGTTACCAACCATGTAACTCAGGAAAACTACGTCTGTGAATGCTCCATTAAAGCAGTAAGTGAATCAGACACTTCAAATAAGACATGTTGGGGTTTCTCTTTCAATGACCTGAAAGAAGCACAAAGTAAAGACCAGAATCTAGGTTTGATTCTGGACTGGTTAAAGAATGGGGTCACACCAGCTGAAGGGGTCCTGTTTCTTTCTAGTCCAGAAGCAAAGTTCTACTGGATCAATAAAGAGCTATTTCGGGTTATTGATGGGGTCCTCTTCAAGGACAAGTTGTCTGATGAAGATCAGGATCTGCTTTTAGTGGTTCCTGATAGTCTCAAAGAAACTGCTTTACTTTTGCACCATGATATACCAACATCTGGACATCAGGGGGTTGCAAGAACTAAAGCCAAGTTAAAGGAGAAATTCTTTTGGTTCCGTATGGCACAGGACGTAGATGCATATGTTTTGACCTGCAACATCTGCAACAAAAACAAGAAAAACAAGGCATATGGTAAGGTTCCCCTTACCGCATACCATGCGGGAGCACCCATGGAACGTGTGCATATAGATTTTATTGGTCCATTGCCAAAAACATCTAAAGGTAATGAACATTGCCTCATGATGGTGGACCAATTCACCAAGTGGGTTGAATGCGTACCCTTACCAACTCAGAAAGCTGAGGAAACCGCGAAAGCTGCGATAAACAGCTTTTTCTCTCGGTTCGGTTTTCCTTTTCAAATCTTTTCTGATCAGGGTAGAAATTTCGATGGCAAATTGTTTGAAACCCTTTGCAAAGCTTTGCAAATCCATAAGGCTAGGACTACTCCTTACCGTCCGTCTTCTAATGGGCAGGTTGAGCGTTTCAACCGCACATTACTGGACGCGGTAAGGTGTTTCCTGGGCAAATCCCAAGATAAGTGGGATGAGAACGTTCAGCAAATTGCTATGGCCATCAGGTCTTCAGTGAACCGGAGTACGGGCTACACTCCTAACATGTTAATGTTGGGGAGGGAAGTTAATACTCCGGCTCAGCTGATGTTTCCTGGAGCAAAGGTTCAACCTGAAGGGTATGGTGAGTATATCTCTGGTCTTCTACAGAGTATACAGGCTGCACACGACATGGCGAGGAGTACATTAAAGACTTCATTAAAGAGAATGAAGCGAAATTATGATCTGAAGGTACTCCTGAGACCTTACAATGAAGGTGATATAGTATATCTTTTAGATACTGCTGTCACAAAAGGTAAGTGTCGCAAATTATGCTCTCCTTGGAAAGGTCCAGCCATAATCATTAATAAGATCACACCCTATTTGTACCGGGTGAAGCTTCGGAAAGCAGTGTTGGTCGTGAATCATGACAGAATGATGCCATGTAAGGACAGAAACTTGCCGGCCTGGGTGACCAAGCACAGGGAATCTCCTGATCAAGTAGACGCCCTTCCAGACTCGGATGAAGTGGAAGTATATTGCTTCTGCAGACAGCCCTGGAAAGGTAGGTTTATGATTCAGTGTGATTTCTGTGATGAATGGTACCACGGTTCATGTGTCAATGTTGGTCCATCTGATGCATTGAACATTGATAAGTACAAATGTAGGGCTTGCAAGTAACACGACTGATATTCGGGTGAGCATTAAGCTGGTTAGGATCAGTAAACTAAGAGCTTGTGCTAATATGTTCTGCTTTCTGTTGCAGATTATGGCTGACCAAAAGAAACCGAGAGATTTCCAGGATGAAGTTGATGATTATCTGAAAAGGGGCCAAGTATATCAGCCTGCAGAGGCATTCATTAAGAAACTGTCTCTGTGCAAGAGATATATGGGTGGCTTGGATAAAGCCCAAGCTCTGTTAGCCGCTATTTTGCGCATGGTGGCTCTCGTAAAGGTTAAGTACACCACTTCTCGCAACAACAAAGGTTGGAGAAAATGGCTGAAAGAAGCAGCCAAGACCATGGAGTCTTACGAGCTCGTTGATCGAGATTGGATCAGCGAGAATGTCTGGGTTATGCCTAAGCTCCCTACGCCCAAGGAACAAATCTATGATCCCTTGGCAGGAATGAGTGACATTCGTTACAAAGATTCTGCCGAGGCGAAAATAGTAAGGCATGTTCTACGGACGGATATTAGCAAGGAAGAGGAGGAAAGATTGTTAAAAACTCCTTCTGTCACCGGGGAGCCCATGGAAACAGAAAGCCCCCGTAGGTCACCCAGACTAGCCACTAAACAGGCTGCTACAGGGGAGAGTAAAGCAGAGACTGCCACGGCTTCCAGCCCTTGTGTGGTTAGTGTCAGTTTTCTCTCCGTCCCGGCGAGTCAATCTCCAGTTAAGGTTTCCAATCTGTCTGGTGACTCTGCCAAACCAGCACCTGTTACTGCACCCACAGGCAAGGTTCCGGATCCTGTACGAGCTTCCAGTTCTAAGCAGGTAGAACCAATCAGACCCAGCCAACCTTCCAAGTCCTGGGCTGATGTTGTTCGCTATGGGAAAGCGACATCCACGGGTCCCAGCAAAAAGATCAAAGGTCACCAAACTTCCAGTTCTGACCCCAAGATCAAGCAACCTGTTGTTGGTCACCAAACTTTCAGTTCTGGCCACAAGGTTACTGTGTCAAAGGGTGGTAAAAGAGTGGTAAAGAAGGGTAAGAGGGGTAAGTCCGGTAGCTCGGGTCAGACATCCCAATCTAACTCTGCGGTCCGGGAACAGAAAGCTTCCAGCACTGTTCCTGCTGCCAAGGTGTGTGAGCGGGTAGTTCGGATCAGCCGGGACGCGTCCTCTGAACTTCTTGATCCCAGTCGCCAGCCTAAGACTGTTGGAGCCCAAAAACGGGGTTTCTCTGTTCTTGAGCCCTTGGTAATTTCTACCACGGTCCTTAAGAAGCAGAAAACCCAAGACATACTGCAGAAAGTTAAGCAGCAACGTGATGTCGTTAGCCACCCTGAATTGCCAGTGCGTCGTCACCACTGCTGTACGATGCCTGGGTGTGCTGTGCCAACTACCTACCCTAAAGCACATGCATTCACATATCATGTACCAGGCATCTTTGCGGAAGCGTTGCCGACTGACAGCACTATTGTCAATCAATCTAGAGTGGCCGCCCTAGAACAAGCCGCCAGATGGTTGTTAGGGAATCAAGCTTCCCTAACATTATTGCTGAATTTCATAAAGGCACAGCGTATGTTGTCAGTTCCGGACAAGTCTAGTTTGTCAGAAAATCAGCACAAGGCAATGACAGGTATGTGCCATCACCTTAGATTGCCTGTACCCCCTCACTTTATGTTTCAACCACCCAACTCAGTTGCTGTGCTCGTTCATTGGAAAGTTGTTTGTCTAATCGCTGCCAATCTGAAAAGGGAGGAGAGGCAGGAGTGGATGGACAAGTTTCAGAGACCAGAAATAGATTTAACAGATTATGCTGTGGATCAGATTTCTGCAGTGGATCAGACTGAAGGTGTGGCTTCCAGTCCACTTGAAGTTTCAGCCCACATGCCGGCAGAATCTGTATATGTTGTGGATCAGATGGAAAGTGTGGCTTTCAGTCCGCTTGAAGTTTTGTCCCAACCACAGGCCGAATCTGTGTCTGAAACGCCTAAATTTGTTGAGGCAGAATCTGTGTCTAGCGCTCCTGAATTTATTGCTACACCAATGGCGGTCAGTGCATCTGTCGGTGAGGTGGACGTCTTACCAAAGGCGTTTGATAGCCACTTTCACCTAGACAGATCACTGAAAAGCTGCAAATTACCGGCTTCAGGATCGCTAACAGATTTGTTAGCTGCCGTTCGCGTACATAGAGCGGAACGAGTTCAGTTGGTGGGTTCTGTGGCGGTCTACTGCGATCCCAGTACATATCCTTCTCGTAGAAATCTTTCAGACTTACCCGAAGATGTGTCAGTGGCTGTCGGGTTTCACCCAAGGCATGCGAAATTGGGATCAAGGCAGATCAAGAAGGGCATTGAGAAAATGGCTAAACTTCTAGAGAACCCTAGAGTCAAAGCCTTAGGAGAGGTGGGAATTGATCACACTGAGCTTATACAAAACTGGCACTTGCAGATAGAACTACTGCAAGCAGTTCTGCCCTTACTTAAGGACCGACATGTTCTGGTAATTCATTGTAGGGGACTGAATGACGATTGCGGAACTGAAGCCTTCTTGCTTCTATTGCATTTCATGCGGTTTATGGTTCGCTCTCGTCATCCGATCCATCTTCACTGTTTTAGCGGTAATCAGTATGTACTGAGGCGTTGGAGGGAGGTCTATCCGGAGACGTACTTCGGCTTCACCAATCAAGTCAGGACTTTCAGCCCTGATCAGGTGGAAGCGTTACGGAGTATTGAGGAGGGTCGCCTGCTTCTAGAGTCCGATGCACCCTACTTTTCAAGTATGGGCACTCGCTCCTCGTCGCCAGGGCAACTGATGACTGTTGCTAAGGAGGTTGCTCGTTGCCGAGGGACCTCTGCGGACCGTATACTAGAGGTTACAGTTGCAAACGCTCGTCGTTTGTACCAAGGGCAGTAGTGTGATCTAGACATCTGGCACAACTAAGTAGGTAAGCTTGCAGCTCTACTTAAGTTGTAAAATGCCTGCAAGGCCCCAACCGTCAAGTAGTATCCTGGCTTTCAGTCGGATCAATCCTTGACATTCAGAATCAGATCAATTAGGACCCAACTGTCAAGTAGTATCCTGGCTTTCAGTCGGATCAATCCTTGACATTAAGAATCATCCTGGAAAGTCGAGCTTAACAGGGGTAATCCTAGCTTTCAGTTGGATAAGCCTGATCCTGGCTTTCAGTCAGAATCGCCTAGTTCGACATCAAGCTTAACAGGGGTAATCCTAGCTTTCAGTTGGATAAGCCTGATCCTGGCTTTCAGTCAGAATCGCTTAGCTTGATAAAGATGGTTAACCTGGCTTTCAGTCGGTTGCCATGGCTTGGGCTTTTAGCTCATAGCAAAAGGGATAGCTTTTTAACTATCCAACATGGTTACAAATACAGTCTTGACAAACATGTAATTCTCAACCCCGAAGCAAGGCTTTCAAGATAAAGATGGGGGGAGTGTTGTGATTGGTTAACCCCTGACCTCTACGGAACTACTTCGCGTATGAATCGGTACTACTTTATGTAGAAGCGCGGGTCAGGGACGGCATAAATAGGCTCTCGCGCCATTTGCAAATTGAGTTCACTGCCAGAAGCCAAAGCAGACAGAAGTCAAGTACAGCCGTGACAACTTATATACAGAGTGGGTGAGTCAGTTTACTTAGTTACTCTTGATGCTTTATATGTGAACACTTTGTTGTGATTGGTTAACCCCTGACCTCTACGGAACTACTTCGCGTATGAATCGGTACTACTTTATGTAGAAGCGCGGGTCAGGGACGGCATAAATAGGCTCTCGCGCCATTTGCAAATTGAGTTCACTGCCAGAAGCCAAAGCAGACAGAAGTCAAGTACAGCCGTGACAACTTATATACAGAGTGGGTGAGTCAGTTTACTTAGTTACTCTTGATGCTTTATATGTGAACACTTTATTGGCGACGAGGATTTAAAATGGAAAAGTAAAGTAAAGCTACCTTGCCAGTTTGTCACGTATTTTCGCGGCAACAATTTCTCGGAAAAAATTATTTTTTTCGTGTCAGTGGCGGGAATTCTTTCTTTGTTAAAAGAAAAACATATAAAGTATCATGACAGGTTGATAGCAAGGGATATTTAAATGCAGCACTGCTTTTATTTATTCTGTTCTCTGCTTCAACATTTAAGTAAACGTAAGGTCAAGGTGCGCCTAATTAGCATTGGCTAATTAATGTCTTAGGGAATTTGATTGAAATTTCATTCATATTTTCCTATGTCAGTCTCTTAGGACAGTTTTCAAACCCCGTTAGCTACCTATGCCAGTTATTCTTAGAGAAATTAAAAAGTAATTTGTTAATTTGCTCTATGTCAGTTTCTTAGGGAGATTGAAAGGTAATTTTTCATTGCTTTGATATAATGCATCATCTGGGTGTGATGTTGGACATGAAAACGGATACATTCATTGTCAATGGCGAGAGAATCCCAGTTGTCACAAGCTTCAAGAAAGGAAAGCCCAGATTGGCCAGAGTAGTGACGCAGGAAGACATTGTAGCTAAGGCTTTAAAGTTCAGTTCTGAATGGACTTCTAGTAACTCAGATACTGAGGATTTGACTAGTTCTGAGCAAACTTTCAGTTACTCAGATGCTACGGAGTTGACTGGTTCTGAGCGGGCTTTCAGTTACTCAGATGCTAGTGATATGACTTCTAGTCAGTCATCAGTGGCTCATGAGGGACAGGTTGTCAATTGTTCAAACTGTGCTTCACAAGTAGAAGCTACAATAGAGTTGCAGCAGAAAGATGCTGTGACCGACAAGAAAGCAGTGTTAGAAAGCTTACAAGATCAGTTAAGTGCCACAGTAAACCATTGGATTCATTGTAGAACGAAGACAAAGGTATAAAAAGGTCTTTGCTAAGAATGGTTTGGATCTTGGTAATTTCACTGCGATGGAGCATGCACAGAGTCAGCTTGCTCAGGGCATTGGGGAACAGTACATGACTATAAAACATGCTCGGGCTAAACACAGTAATGCGGATGCACTACCAAAGGTTCTGGTAGTACTGTGCTCAGAACATATGTAGCTGGTATAAGGCCTACAGGTCTGCCATAAAGGGGTTGTTATTACTGTGTCGGAGTTGACAATCAAGGGGCAAGGTTCACAGGTTGTGGACGGTACTTAAGGTTATAAAGTAGCCCATAGGACTAAGGAGTAATACAACCATAAGGAAAGCACATAGTAAGGGGCAGCTGTAGGAAAGGTCAAGTGTTGCCAGCGAAGTAGCCTGGAGTAGAGCATGTGAAATGTGGCCCATTCAGGTGTCAGTCTTTCAGACGGCCTGAGTGACAGTCTAGAGATAAGTTCCTTTAGACTGTTGTCAATCTTGACAGAGGTAATCCTGAGCTTTCAGCGGGATGAGCCTGATCCTGGCTTTCAGTCGGCATTGTCTAGCTTGACAAACCAAGCTTAACAGGGGTAGTCTTGAGCTTTCAGTGGGACAAGCCTGATCTACGGCTTTCAGTCTGGATCGCCTAGCTTGGTAAAGTTGGTAAATCTGAGCTTTCAGCTTGATTGCCATGATTTTAGTCTGGTGCAATGGGTATTTAGTCAAATATCTGACTCCGGTAGAAGGGATGGGTTTTTTGAGGGAACATTAGGTTCTTAAAGGAACCGGGGTTTTTGGTTTTTTGAGGGGACTTAAGGTTCTTAAAGGAACAGGGTTTTTGGTTTTCAAGGGAACTTTCGAGTTTGTAAGGGAACTTTCGGGTTCTTAAGGGAACTTTTGTGGTTTTAAGGAAACCTCTCCCCAGGATCAAGACTTTCAAGATAAAGATGGGGGGAGTGTTGTGAATTTGGTGTCCTCTGATCTAGAGTATCCTCCCTTATGGAGAGCGCATGTCAGAGGTCACTGAGGTCAGTTTATATATATTGACCAAGTGGCGGGTAATACGGTGAGTATTCCAGTGACAGCCAAGCCAGACACAAGTCTAGGCCAGTCGTGACAACTTATATACAGAGTGGGTGAGTCAGTTTACTTAGTTACTCTTGATGCTTTATATGTGAACACTTTATTCCGCATGAAACTCAGAAATTTGGACTGATTTGCTATGCGCACTCTCCCCGTCGTGTGAAAGCCATTTTTGGTGTCTACGACGTATACATTCAGATTCAGATCCTAAATATTAGGAAATCCAGCACATCTACGTGACGTCATCGTCACGGTTCTCAAGACATTGGAGGGATCTACTACAACAACAACAACAGCTGGCGCAAGAAAAAAAATGTCCAGGGCTAGACCTGCATATCCCACCTATCTTCGATTCGGAAAAAAAGTATTTCATTACTTGGAGGTCCAGATTTTAATTTGTGGAAATAATTTCTCAATTCACATCGCTTTACTTACATGAATAAAACGATCGATGTGGATACCTTCGCAATTGCGCCGCCAGTAGAGAAAGACAACAATCTCTTTAACGAGTTCTTTTTCCTCCATGACTGGTCAACTATTGGATGACTTGTACGTCCAACAGCAATCGGCGAAACTCTTTCTTGCTGGTTCATTATTCATCTATCTGTTAATAGCAAAATATCAGGAATTATCCGATAATAGTGCTGGAAAGCGCACGGTTCATAGGTAAGGTAATATTTCGGGTGGGGTATAAAACCCCATACCACCGTGCCCGTGCCCGTGCCGACGACAAGTTACGGAAATTACCGAGTGTTTTCCTAAGTTCATTTTTCGATTTTTTTCGGATTTTTTTTCTTCACATAATACATTTTGATCATCTCTAATTGGTGCAGAAGTAATTTTGGGCTGTAATAAGTATTTTCCGAGAAAATCCAATTTTTGATTTTTAGGGGGTATAAAACCCCATACCAATATATTGTCACAAATTTCCGTTTTATAAAGCAACAAAAGTTTCTAGAAACTTTTTTTTGGTCAGCGGCTGTGTGTTTTATATATGTTAACAACATGTTGGTCTTTTTAGGGTTTTATAGTTTATATTTTTGTTTTTTACAGGATATAATTGAATCCGTGCCAACCCCGTGCCGTCCCGTGCCACTGACAAACGATCGAATTTCTTAGCATAACAAGTTTACTGAAGCTATTTTTTTGGCCCGTGGCTGTTTGAATTGTGTTTATTTACACTCATGTTAGTCTATTCAGTGGTTTATTGTTAATGTTTTGTATTCTACAAGATATAATTGATTCCGAGCCAGGATATAATAAGCCCCGTGCCGTCCCGTGCCACTAATACGGCTGATATATGGGAATTATTTATTTCATGTTTCTGCTTTTTTGTCATCAAATGTGTTTATTTACACCCATGTTAGTCCTTTCAGTGGTTTATTGTTAATATTTTGTACTCTACAAAATATAATTGATTCCGAGCCAGGATATAATAAGCCCCGTGCCGTCCCGTGCCACTAATACGGCTGATATATGGGAATTATTTCATGTTTCTGCTTTTTTGTCATCAAGTGGTTATTTAGCAAGAGTTTATTGGAAATATACTTAAATATATCATTTTAAACCATTTTAGTGAATTTGATGAGTAATAAATACATGAAAGATATTTAAAATCCTGAACATCCTTACCTACTGCGGACCACCCGAGCGTGAATGAATTTAGATGTAACCACATATATTGATAAATATGGTAGCTAAAACGTTAGTTGCTTAATAAAAAGAAATTATCATATTAAAAGTTATAATTTTAAATATAAAATATTGTTCCTAATCAATAAGATTAGTTTACTGAATTGTGTTGATTGTTTGTATAGATTGGGCATGAGCCGACAGGTGTTAATTATTGCAAATGTTTATTTGTGTAGAGTCGATAATTGCGTTGATATTAAAGGTATTAAAGAGTTTTGATTAGCTTTATTTATTCCTTTGCCGCTGAACTCGTGCTCACCCATTCCGTGTTTGTACTTTGTTAATTTTATAACTCCTAAAAAAAGAAAATTAACTTTGCCATCGTCCAAGCGCGTTAAAAGATCAATTTTGACTGACAACAGCAGCCCTCAAAGAGCAGACAGCAGTTTGGAAACCTCCCCTTTAAAGATACTCTCCCCTGTTTCTGAAGAAGAAGAAATACTTGAAATAAGTAATAATTACTCTTTGCAAACCAGACGAAGAAGAATTTATTGAAACAAACAAAAGAGTGTGGAAACCAATAGATAATAAATTTTTTTTAACCTTTACAGACAAGAACGACATAAAAAATGAAAAAAAAATAAGTGACTCTATCATAAATTTTGCTCATGAGTTATTGAAAAAACAATTTTCAAATTTAAAGGGGTTTCAAAACTGCGGCTTTGTTCCAGTTAAAAAAGAAGGTAAGTGGAAAACCGGACTGAAAATGAAACCATTTACAGCGCCGTCTGTTTATGTAAACTATTATGTAAACTGATCTAACCCCAACATATCGCATTAAATAGCGTTCTAGTGTATACATATTATATAGATACTTTGCTTTACTTTGAACTGTTTTGCTTCTGTTGTCAACTTGTCATGCGACCTTACATATACGCCGCGGTATTGATACCCCTGCTTGTAAATTACAAGCACCATGGGTGCCAATACTAACGTATACGATGTATGTTCATGTTCATGTAGTTCATGTAGTCTAGAGGCCTGATGCAACACAAGTGTCGCATAAGCATAACTGCTTCTTGGGCCCATTTTTATATTATTTCATGTTATTGGAAGACTTATTAATTTACAGTTGTTTCTGGACTTCCGGTTCCCATCTGGCTTTTCAATAATTTATATGTGTACAATATTACGTATACACTCATATATTAATCTGTACAGCTTCTATTTACACACTTGTTAAAAATTCATATCACAATCTCTGTCACTATTCACTGTCAATTATCATTGTCACAATTTTTTCACACATATGGGTAATAGCACTTGGCATTGAACTTATAGGTGACCCCCAGTGACTGTTTAGCCTAGACTTAAATGTGGGTGCCTCTACTACATTGTCAGGTAGGGAGTTCCATTTGTCTATTACTCTATGGCTGAAAACACCCCTTTTTTGCTCAGTTCTTGCTCTAGGTTTACAGAGTTTAAATTTGTTACCTCTTGTATTGGTGTCACCTTTTAATTTAATTAGGTCTACAGACGTTACATCTAAACCATTCAAAAGTTTATACGTCTGTATCAGATCAGCTCTATCCCTCCTGTACTCCAGGGTTGGAATGCCAAGATGCCTTAAGTATGGCTGATAGTAATAAAGATTAATGTCCATGTCTAAATAAATAGTAAAACTTATTACAGTACAATTAAGAATAACATCGAATATGGCTAAACATAAAGCATAATTTATCAAAGTGTGAATAAATATTTAACAATACTTCTTGATCCGCCCAGGCTATCTGCTGTCTGGATGCTCTGCAGTCTGCACGCTTCTGACGTGGACCGCACGCGCGGATCAAGAATATCATCCACCAGTGGTCGCGATCAACATGTGTGTTAAATATTTGAACCCGTAAGATTTTACCCCCAAACTACGAACCACGATCGGAATCTACACCTGTAAATATATTGATCTATGTAATTATGTCATTTCCCCATGTTGTATGTTTATACCTGGGTGACAATAAAAGATTTGTTCTGTTCTGTTCTTCTGTTCTGTTCAAATACATCATACGGGCGAAGACCACTGGCTGTTGTCATTCCAGTTAGAAGATTCTGACATTATCTATATAGTTGATAGTAGTTTAGGCAATAAAACACATCTTAGTTCTTCTCTCGAAATTCAGTTACTTCAGATTTATGGTAAATCCAGCACTAAACCTATAAACGTTTCAATGCTCAAAGTCCAGCAACAGGATAATGGTATTGATTGTGGCGTTTTTGCTATAGCGTTTTGTACAGAATTTTGTTTCAATGGTAAAGTAGGTATTCAAAACTCAATTTTCGAAAACTTAAAATGAGACAACATCTTCTCAACTGTTTTGACACGTTGGAGCTTTCCCCTTTTCCAAAAGTTAACAGAAAAAATAAAAATAAACCCGATCCTTCAATTGATTTAACAATTTCTCTGGATTGCGCTGCATCATGTGGTTATCCAAATACGTTTTACGATATGATACAGTGCGATAATAAATTATGCTGTAAATGGTTTCATTATAACTGTGTCAACGTCAAATATGTTACTGATAGCTTCGTTTGGAAATGTGCCCTTTGTTAATGTGCTGTGTTATTCAAGATGTTTATGGCTTTTTAAATCTGTTATACTTATCTAATGTAAAAAGTCAAATATAATGATATTCGTTTTCTGAACAACCTTCGATCAAGTAAGTACAGTAAAACCTCTCAATAACGACCTAACTTAGCTTTCTGTTTTTCTGTCCCCTTGCTTTATAATGTCACATTTCTATAGTAATAGTTTTTATGAGATATATCTATGATTACTATAGTGTGTTAATAAGCATTCTTCAGCGCATGTACCTGCTAATAGCAGTGTGAAATTAAAAATACTTTAACTGTGGTCGTATTAAAGATATTTTAATGTTTATAATGATGTATATATTAATATATTGAAATGTGTTTCTTTTAAGTGATTGTATAATAATGTATATCTTCATATACATATATATTTATATATGTTGATTGTATAATAATGTATATCTTCATATACATATATATTTATATATGTTAGTCAAATTATAAGAGCGATCTAGAGAAGGGGGTGGGTGAGATGAGAGCAATTTTGTATAATGTATAAGTTGAAGTCTCTCCAATTATATATTATCTCTCTTCATCAACATGCAAAATGAACATGGTATACATTTTTTATAATGTATCAACTTCTAAATGTACATACATATTATGTATTTTTTAAAAATATATGATTTTATTATATATTCATTATTCCCCTTTTAATAACGAAAGGCGTTGGGAATAATCTTTCTTACATGACGTATATGTACCTATATATACCGTACTATTGATGTTATAAGTGTGCTAAACATTGTAAATAAAATATATATGATATATATATATACACTTGTTATTTATTGACTTTTCATTACTTTAATTGTTAGCAAATATGTTCATCCATGTCATTGACGAAGTGGCACGGGGCGGCACGGGGCTTATTATATCCTGGCTCGGAATCAATTATATCTTGTAGAATACAAAATATTAACAATAAACCACTGAATAGACCAACATGGGTGTAAATAAACACAATTCAAACAGCCACGGGCCACAAAATAGCTTCTGTAAACTTGTTATGCTTAGAAATTCGCTCGTTTGTCAGTGGCACGGGACGGCACGAGGTTGGCACGGATTCAATTATATCCTGTAAAAAACAAAAATATAAACTATAAAACCCTAACAAGACCAACATGTTGTTAACATATATAAAACACACAGCCGCTGACCAAAAAAAAGTTTCAGTTAACTTGTTATGCTTAGAAATTCGCTTGTTTGTCAGTGGCACGGGACGGCACGGGGTTGGCACGGATTCAATTATATCCTGTAAAAAACAAAAATATAAACTATAAAACCCAAAAAGGACCAACATGTTGTTAACATATATAAAACACACAGCCGCTGACCAAAAAAAAGTTTCTAGAAACTTTTGTTGCTTTATAAAACGAAAATTTGTGACAATATATTGGTATGGGGTTTTATACCCCCTAAAAATCAAAAATTGGATTTTCTCGGAAAATACTTATTACAGCCCAAAATTACTTCTGCACCAATTAGAGATGATCAAAATGTATCATGTGAAGAAAAAAATCCGAAAAAAAATCGAAAAATGAACTTAGGAAAACACTCGGTAATTTCCGTAATTTGTCGTCGGCACGGGCACGGGCACGGTGGTATGGGGTTTTATACCCCACCATATTTCGGAATCACCGCTAACGTGATAATTGAAATTTTGTAAGAAATACGATGCAATTTTTTTATGACGAAATAGCGAAAACATTATTTCACAAAACATCTTTCCCCATGCAGGAGGCACGCGAATCAAACACACCAGAAGGTTTATTATTACTGAGCGAGTTTTAAAATGTTCTAATGTTGGTATACTGTGACTTTATTATCTTTTTTCAGTTTCTATATATAGAACATTACATTGTTGGTAATTATAAAAACTCTCTGATCTCTCTTTCATCTGTCTATATGTCTTCCTGTCGGTCTCTGCCCCTCTGTCTGTCTCCCTCTGTCTGTCTCTCTCAATGCCTCTATCCATCTGTCCCTCTCTCTCTGTCTCTCCGTCAATCTCTGTTTCTCTCTATCTCTGTCCCTCTCTCTGCCTCTGTGTGTGTCTCTCTCCCTCTGTCTATCTAGCTGTCTGTCCCCCTCTCACTGTCTCTCTCCATGTCTCTCTCTCTGTCTGTATGTGTCTCCTCTATCTCTCTCTTTCGCTCTCTCTCTCTCTCTCTCTCTCTGTATGTCTGTCTGTCTGTGTGCATGTACGGTGTATGTTTGTATGTCTGTATGTATGTATGTATGTATGTATGTATGTATGTATGTATGTGTAGCCGGGTGTTCTTATAAAGAAACACTCGCTCTGACCCGGATTTGAACCCGGGTCGCCAGGTTCGCAGTCATGCACTCTACCACGTCTCCATAAAAGCGTGCTTGTACAGCAAGGCCGTACAAGTTATGATAAACCTACACACTGTGACTAATGTATGTCTCTGTCTGTCTGTCTGTCTCTCTCTATATATGTCTCTCTATAAGTTTCTCTCTCTCTGTCTCTCTCTGTATGTGTATGTGTATATGTCTGTCTGTCTAGCTGTCTGCCCGTGTGTATGTTTGTATGTCTGTCTGTCTCTGTCTCTGTCTGTCTCAGTATGTCTGTCTCTCTGTATCTGCATTTGTGTGTCTTTCTCTTTAGATGTCTCTCTGTCTCTCTGTCTATCTTTCTCTTTCTTTCTCTCTGTATCTCCCTATCTGTCTTTCTCTCTGTATGTCTCTTTACATGTCTGTCTGCCTATAAGTGTGTCTCTATTTGTCTGTCACTGTCTCTCGCTGTGTCACTTTCTCTGTATCTCTGTCACTCTGTTTGTGTCTCTCTTTCTGTCTGTCTCTGTCTGTATATATATATATATATATATCTCTCTCCGCCTGTCTGTCTCTGTTTCTCTTTCTTTATGCCCCCCTCTCTCTCTCTCTGACTATGTCTGTTTCTATCTCTCTGTATTTGTCTGCCTGTCTGTCTGTCTTTCTCTCTCTCACTCTCTGCATGTATCTGTCGGTCTATTTCTGTCAATATGTCTTTGTGTGTGTGTGTGTGTGTGTGTGTCTCTCTCTCTCTCTCTCTCTCTCTCTCTCTCTTTCTCTTTCTCTTTTTGTACGTGTGTGTGTCTCTTTGCCTGTCGGTCTCATTATCTCTCTTTGAATATGTAATGGCTGTCTTTTTCTCTCACTTCCTGTTTCTGTCTGTATATATTTCTCTCTGCCTCTATCTCACTCTGTGTGTGCCTGTCTCTGTCTGTCTATCTGTCTGTCTATGTCTGTCTGTCTGTCTGTCTGTCTCGGTCACACTCTGATAGGATGTCGTACGCGTACCCATACCTTTATCAAACGACACCCCTGCGGGTCACAGTAGTCAAAGAGGCAGGTTCAGGTCACTGTCTGGTAGGATGTAGTACTCGTACCCAGACCTTTATCAAACGGCATCCCCGTGGGTTACAGTAGTCAAAGAGGCAGGTTCAAGTCACACTCTGATAGGATGTCGTACTCGTACACAAACCTTTATCAAACGGCATCCCTGCGGGCTACAGTAGTGAAAGAGGCAGGTTCAGGTCACACTCTGATAGGACGTCGTACTCGTACCCAGACCTTTATCAAACGGCATCCCTACGGGTTACATTTGTCAAAGAGGCAGGTTACGGTGGCACTCTGACAGGATGTCGTACTCGTACCCAGACCTTTAACAAACGGCATCCCTGTGGGTTACAGTAGTCAAAGAGGCAGGTTCAGATCACACTCTGATAGGATGTCACACTCGTACCCAGACCTTTATCAAACGGCACCCATGTGGGTTACACTAGTCAAAGAGGCAGGTTCAGGTCACACTCTGATATGATGTAGTACTCGTACCCAGGCCTTTATCAAACGGCATCCCTGCGGGTTACAGTAGTCAAAGAGGCAGGTTCAAGTCACACTCTGATAGGATGTCGTACTCGTACCAAGACCTTTATGAAACGACACCCCTGCGGGTCACAGTAGTCCAAGAGGCAGGTTCAGGTCACTCTCTGGTAGGATGTCGTACTCGTACCCAGACCTTTATCAAACGGCATCCCTGCAGGTTACAGTAGTCAAAGAGGCAGGTTCAGGTCACACTCTGACAGGATGTAGTACTCGTACCCAGACCTTTATCAAACGGCATCCCTGCGGGCTACAGTAGTCAAAGAGGCAGGTTCAGGTCACACTCTGACAGGATGTAGTACTCGTACCCAGACCTTTATCAAACGGCATCCCTGCGGGCTACAGTAGTCAAAGAGGCAGGTTCAGGTCAAACTCTGACATGATGTCATACTCGTACCCAGACCTTTATCAAACGGCATCCCTGTGGGTTACAGTAGTCAAAGAGGCAGGTTCAGGTCATACTCTGACAGGATGTCATACTTGTTCCCAGACCTTTATCAAACGGCATCCCTGTGGGTAACAGTAGTCAAAGAGGCAAGTTCAGGTCGCACTCTGACAGGATGTCATACTCGTTCCCAGACCTTTATCCAACGGCATCCCTGTGGGTTACAGTAGTCAAAGAGGCAGGTTCAGGTCGCACTCTGACATGATGTCGTACTCGTACCCAGACCTTTATCAAACGGCATCCCTGTGGGTTACAGTAGTCAAAGAGGCAGGTTCGTGTCACACTCTGATAGGATGTCGTACTCGTACACAGACCTTTATCAAACAGCACCCATGTGGGTTACACTAGTCAAAGAGGCAGGTTCAGGTCACACTCTGATAGGATGTCGTACTCGTACCCAGACCTTTATCAAACGGCACCCATGTGGGTTACAGTAGTCAAAGAGGCAGGTTCAAGTCACACTCTGATGGGATGTCGTACTCGTACCCAGACCTTTATCAAACGGCATTCCTGTGGGTTACAGTAGTCAAAGAGGCAGGTTCAGATCACACTCTGATAGGATGTCACACTCGTACCCAGACCTTTATCAAACGGCACCCATGTGGGTTACACTAGTCAAAGAGGCAGGTTCAGGTCACACTCTGATATGATGTAGTACTCGTACCCAGGCCTTTATCAAACGGCATCCCTGCGGGTTACAGTAGTCAAAGAGGCAGGTTCAAGTCACACTCTGATAGGATGTCGTACTCGTACCAAGACCTTTATCAAACGACACCCCTGCGGGTCACAGTAGTCAAAGAGGCAGGTTCAGGTCACTCTCTGGTAGGATGTAGTACTCGTACCCAGACCTTTATCAAACGGCATCCCTGCAGGTTACAGTAGTCAAAGAGGCAGGTTCAGGTCACACTCTGACAGGATGTAGTACTCGTACCCAGACCTTTATCAAACGGCATCCCTGCGGGCTACAGTAGTCAAAGAGGCAGGTTCAGGTCACACTCTGATAGGATGTAGTACTCGTACCCAGACCTTTATCAAACGGCATCCCTGCGGGCTACAGTAGTCAAAGAGGCAGGTTCAGGTCAAACTCTGACATGATGTCATACTCGTACCCAGACCTTTATCAAACGGCATCCCTGTGTGTTACAGTAGTCAAAGAGGCAGGTTCAGGTCATACTCTGACAGGATGTCATACTTGTTCCCAGACCTTTATCAAACGGCATCCCTGTGGGTAACAGTAGTCAAAGAGGCAAGTTCAGGTCGCACTCTGACAGGATGTCATACTCGTTCCCAGACCTTTATCCAACGGCATCCCTGTGAGTTACAGTAGTCAAAGAGGCAGGTTCAGGTCGCACTCTGACATGATGTCGTACTCGTACCCAGACCTTTATCAAACGGCATCCCTGTGGGTTACAGTAGTCAAAGAGGCAGGTTCGTGTCACACTCTGATAGGATGTCGTACTCGTACACAGACCTTTATCAAACAGCACCCATGTGGGTTACACTAGTCAAAGAGGCAGGTTCAGGTCACACTCTGATAGGATGTCGTACTCGTACCCAGACCTTTATCAAACGGCACCCATGTGGGTTACAGTAGTCAAAGAGGCAGGTTCAAGTCACACTCTGATGGGATGTCGTACTCGTACCCAGACCTTTATCAAACGGCATTCCTGTGGGTTACAGTAGTCAAAGAGGCAGGTTCAGGTCGCACTCTGACATGATGTCGTACTCGTACCCAGACCTTTATCAAACGGCATCCCTGCGGGTTACAGTAGTCAAAGAGGCAGGTTCAGGTCACACTCTGACAGGATGTCGTACTCGTTCCCAGGCCTTTATCAAACGGCATCCCTGCGGGTTACAGTAGTCAAAGAGGCAGGTTCAAGTCACACTCTGATAGGATGTAGTACTCGTACACAGACCTTTATCAAACGGCATCCCTGTGGGTTACAGTAGTCAAAGAGGCAGGTTCAAGTCACACTCTGATAGGATGTCATACTCGTACCCAGACCTTTATCAAACGGCATCCCTGCGGGTTACAGTAGTCAAAGAGGCAGGTTCAGGTCGCACTCTGATAGGATGTCATACTCGTTCCCAGACCTTTATCAAACGGTATCCCTGCGGGTTACAGTAGTCAAACAGGCAGGTACAGGTCGCACTCTGACAGGATGTCATACTCGTTCCCAGACCTTTATCAAACGGCATCCCTGTGGGTTACAGTAGTCAAAGAGGCAGGTTCAGGTCGCACTCTGATAGGATGTCGTACTCGTTCCCAGACCTTTATCAAACGGCATCCCTGCGGGTTACAGTAGTCAAAGAGGCAGGTTCAAGTCACACTCTAATAGGATGTAGTACTCGTACCCAGACTTTTATCAAACGGAATCCCTGTGGGTAACAGTAGTCAAAGAGACAGGTTCAGGTCGCACTCTGACATGATGTCGTACCCATACCTTTATCAAACGGCACCCCTGCGGGTTACAGTAGTCAAAGAGGCAGGTACAAGTCACACTCTGATAGGATGTCGTACTCGTTCACAGACCTTTATCAAACGGCATCCCTGCGGGCTACAGACGTGAAAGAGGCAGGTTCAGGTCACACTCTGATAGGATGTAGTACTCGTACCCAGACCTTTATCAAACGGCATCCATGTGGGTTACAGTAGTCAAAGAGGCAGGTTCAGGTCACACTCTGACAGGATGTCATACTCGTTCCCAGACCTTTATCAAACGGCATCCCTGTGGGTAATAGTAGTCAAAGAGGCAGGTTCAGGTCGCACTCTGACAGGATGTCATACTCGTTCCCAGACCTTTATCAAACGGCATCCCTGTGGGTAACAGTAGTCAAAGAGGCAGGTTCAGGTCGCACTCTGACAGGATGACATACTCGTTCCCAGACCTTTATCAAACGGCATCCCTGTGGGTTACAGTAGTCAAAGAGGCAGGTTCAGGTCGCACTCTGACATGATGTCGTACTCGTACCCAGACCTTTTTCAAACGGCATCCCTGTGGGTTACAGTAGTCAAAGAGGCAGGTTCGTGTCACACTCTGATAGGATGTCGTACTCGTACACAGACCTTTATCAAACGGCACCCATGTGGGTTACACTAGTCAAAGAGGCAGGTTCAGGTCACACTCTGATAGGATGTCGTACTCGTACCCAGACCTTTATCAAACGGCACCCACGTGGGTTACAGTAGTCAAAGAGGCAGGTTCAAGTCACACTCTGATAGGATGTCGTACTCGTACCCAGACCTTTATCAAACGGCATTCCTGTGGGTTACAGTAGTCAAAGAGACAGGTTCAGGTCGCACTCTGACATGATGTCGTACTCGTACCCAGACCTTTATCAAACGGCATCCCTGTGGGTAACAGCAGTCAAAGAGGCAGGTTCAGGTCACACTCTGACAGGATGTCGTACTCGTACCCAGACCTTTATCAAACGGCATCCCTGTGGGTTACAGTAGTCAAAGAGGCAGGTTCAAGTCACACTCTGATAGGATGTAGTACTCGTACCCAGACCTTTATCAAATGGCATCCCTGTGGGTTACAGTAGTCAAAGAGGCAGGTTCAAGTCACACTCTGATAGGATGTCATACTCGTACCCAGACCTTTATCAAACGGCATCCCTGCGGGTTACAGTAGTCAAAGAGGCAGGTTCAGGTCGCACTCTGATAGGATGTCATACTCGTTCCCAGACCTTTATCAAACGGTATCCCTGCGGGTTACAGTAGTCAAACAGGCAGGTACAGGTCGCACTCTGACAGGATGTCATACTCGTTCCCAGACCTTTATCAAACGGCATCCCTGTGGGTTACAGTAGTCAAAGAGACAGGTTCAGGTCGCACTCTGATAGGATGTCGTACTCGTACCCAGACCTTTATCAAACGGCATCCCTGTGGGTTACAGTAGTCAAAGAGGCAGGTTCAAGTCACACTCTGATAGGATGTAGTACTCGTACCCAGACCTTTATCAAATGGCATCCCTGTGGGTTACAGTAGTCAAAGAGGCAGGTTCAAGTCACACTCTGATAGGATGTCATACTCGTACCCAGACCTTTATCAAACGGCATCCCTGCGGGTTACAGTAGTCAAAGAGGCAGGTTCAGGTCGCACTCTGATAGGATGTCATACTCGTTCCCAGACCTTTATCAAACGGTATCCCTGCGGGTTACAGTAGTCAAACAGGCAGGTACAGGTCGCACTCTGACAGGATGTCATACTCGTTCCCAGACCTTTATCAAACGGCATCCCTGTGGGTTACAGTAGTCAAAGAGACAGGTTCAGGTCGCACTCTGATAGGATGTCGTACTCGTACCCAGACCTTTATCAAACGGCATCCCTGTGGGTTACAGTAGTCAAAGAGGCAGGTTCAGATCACACTCTGACAGGATGTCACACTCGTTCCCAGACCTTTATCAAACGGCATCCCTGCGGGTTACAGTAGTCAAAGAGGCAGGTTCAAGTCACACTCTGATAGGATGTAGTACTCGTACCCAGACTTTTATCAAACGGAATCCCTGTGGGTAACAGTAGTCAAAGAGGCAAGTTCAGGTCGCACTCTGACATGATGTCGTACCCAGACCTTTATCAAACGGCACCCCTGCGGGTTACAGTAGTCAAAGAGGCAGGTACAAGTCACACTCTGATAGGATGTCGTACTCGTACACAGACCTTTATCAAACGGCATCCCTGCGGGCTACAGTAGTGAAAGAGGCAGGTTCAGGTCACACTCTGATAGGATGTAGTACTCGTTCCCAGACCTTTATCAAACGGCATCCCTGTGGGTTACAGTAGTCAAAGAGGCAGGTTCAGGTCGCACTCTGCCAGGATGTCATACTCGTTCCCAGACCTTTATCAAACGGCATCCCTGCGGGCTACAGTAGTCAAAGAGGCAGGTACAAGTCACACTCTGATAGGATGTCGTACTCGTACCCAGACCTTTATCAAACGGCACCAATGTGGGTTACACTAGTCAAAGAGGCAGGTTCAGGTCACACTCTGATAGGATGTAGTACTCGTACCCAGACCTTTATCAAACGACATCCCTGCGGGTCACAGTAGTCAAAGAGGCAGGTACAAGTCACACTCTGATAGGATGTCGTACTCGTACACAGACCTTTATCAAACGGCATCCCTGCGGGCTACAGTAGTCAAAGAGGCAGGTTCAAGTCACTCTCTGACATGATGTCGTACTCGTACCCAGACCTTTATCAAACGGCATCCCTGCGGGCTACAGTAGTCAAAGAGGCAGGTTCAAGTCACACTCTGACATGATGTCGTACTCGTTGTTTAACACTTTCATTCCTAAATATCTCTTGTGGGTGTTATACCCAAAAGGGGTATTTAATGTTGAAAGGGTTACTTGCTATTATAATGTTGGACTCTTGGAACTAGTACAGGCATTTTGAACTGGTCTACTGTTGCATTTCTGATATGACAACAAACACGACTGAAACTATCAAAAAATACATATCTATAGGAGCCTTCTTATCAGAGTCCACACTTAAGGACATCATCCCTTCAGGAAATGGTACCCAAGCAGTGCTCCAGTTAAGAGGGGTAAACTGAACAACTCCGAGATATTTTTACTCATTTCAACACCAAATCCTATGGTGTAACTACTCATTAGAGGCGATTCTAATAAAAAGTAACACCACAGACTTTAATGCAGAAATAAAGATTTCAGCTTTTAGCTCACTAGAGCCAAAGGCTCCAGTCCTACGAAACGTTGTACAACAAAAGCGATCGTAAGTCAAAACTTTAAAGTACATATACCGGTAATTTCTGATTTCTCCATGTAATCCTGTCTTTTGACATCTCTTTGGAATCGTATTTACCATCTACAAGGCGATTGCGAAGAGATGTCACAAAACAAGATAGACGGGCCCCAGGTGAGCTATTGTTATGGTATGTGCCTGTCGTCGCCCGTCGTGCGTTACGTGCGTTGTCCACTATTGCTTCAAATGACATCTTCTCCTATGCCACTTGACAAATAAACCAAACTTTACAGATGAATGGTCCTTGGTCTAAATTACTTCAAATTTGTTCAAAGAATAAAAACAATGCAGAAGTCTGGTTGCCATGGCAAACGAAGCGAAAAAATAAGGAAATCTTAAAAATATATTCTTGTCAAAAACTACAAGGATCAGGGCTTATATACTTGGCGCATAGTACCATCTACAGGGTCTCAACCAATATTGTTAAAATTATGCCTATGGGTTCAAACTGGCCCGCCCCGGGAGTCACAGTTTTACATAGAGGTATATGATGAAGTTTTCAAACATCTTCTCCTCTGATACTAATATGACCAGAGTTTTGATAGTTTGCATGGGGATACTTCTAGATGTCCTTTACCAATAGTGTTGAAATAGTTCCAGTATGCTGCATATCTAGATCACAGGAGCTAAAATTATAGTCTTAAATGAAAAACGAAAAGTTGGAATCATTTGATTTCGGAATCATTGATTTCAGCGCATTTACAGTTGAAAGTTGAATTCCGCTTAAGCTGGTGCTAGGGGCGTGAACACTGTTGCATATTTCAGTATTGTTCATGAACAAACTCAATTAAACCGAGTCTGCAATTTTCAGTGTTTGCTTTCAAAGGATCTCCCCTTATTCAGATTTACAAAATCGCATTTTTTTTCTTCAACATTTAGAATTCTGATGGTTATCAAACTTTTCCAGTGTGTAACTAATAGTTTATATGGGCCATTTTAAAAATATGTACATAATTCAGTGATACCTATTTTCACAAACCTGTATGTCCATTTCCCAAAGATTTATGTTTTCATCTTATCAGTGTTAGCTTATCCAGTAAAACCAGCAAATGGTACATGTTATACACACCTTAATGTAAATGGATATAACATTGAAATAGCTAAAAAAAACACTATATTATGTTGTGACTTGGCCATATGTTTATGTTGTGCCAGAAAATAAAGTCAGTTCTATGCAGTTTAAATACTGCTAAATGCACCAATATGATGTTTCCTGTTATGCGTTTATGCTAAAATCATTATTTGATCTTCATCTGCGATAAAAATGTACTAAAATGAAACTTTCGAAATATGTAACTCAGCGCCGTGTCCATGGTGTTACCATATGATCTATAGGAGGTGTAATAATTATGATTATGTCAAAAATATGTTTTAGCAGTCTCTCCTTATGACACCACTTCTAGTGATGTCAAAATAATGGTGACCATGAGGCGGGGTTTTAAATTTTGGAAAATATGTATAAAAATGTATGTATGAAAAAGATAATATATTTTTTCTATGTCTATGTTGTTACTGTATTTTCGAAGATGTTTTGGCGACTTATGGCTGTTGTAAATGCAATAACTGTAAAATCACAGTGTGCTGTTGTTTTCTTCAAATACAAGTGCTGCTAGGGATCAATAATTTTATGAAATAATTCTAATTTAAATGGAATATATCCTTTGTGTTACTGTCCTTTGTGTAACCGCTCAAAACGTAACAGCATGAACATGCTTTGTCCCTTCATGGACATCTAAAGATGTTTTATTGATTTATTCTTCGGAAACACATGAAGAATTTTAAACTTGGATTTGATAAGTAGAAATCTTAAATTTGTTTCACTATACATGTATTAAGATTAACAAAAAGTGTAGTGCTATTCTTCGTGGCAGTGACACGCAAAATGGTAACACAAATGACATGATCTGATGACACACATATTTGTAACACAAACGACATGATCTGGTAACACAAGAGACAAACTTACACAAAAAGTATATTCATATACACAAATATATGCTTTAGTTATTGATCCAAATAGGGGAAATATAAATTAGCGCTCTATGTATTTAAATACGCATAAGTTGAATGCTGGAAAATATATGAATTCCTTGTGTGTAAGAATATGCAATTCTGTGTAACACAAATGGCTATATTGCAGTTATGCAATGGACAATCAATTGATATAGTATCTCGAATGACATTAAACCTTATAGCATTGCCTTTAGTATGACAACACGATTCACAGATATAACCTAAGATAAGATAAGATCAATTTTATTTTAAGTCGGCAAGACATACAAAAGACAACATAAGCCATAAAGACTTTTGAACCGACTATATACTTCATTGTTAATAGTGCATTGTATTAAATGTGACTTCGCTATATTATTCAATCATTTCATTTCATAGAACAGTAACACAAATGACACGTGGTTACACATAGGACAGCCACATTGTCTACAATTAACAAGTCCCTCCGTGGATATTAATTAACTGTAGTATAATGATGAGTAAAATAGAGCTGTTATGTTTTATAATAGTTAACTGTGTAATTTTGACAAAAGTATGTCTCAAGAAATTGTTTCCTCAGTTTTGCCTTATAATGCCCATGTAGTTATATTTTAGGTCATTTGTGTTACTTACAAAGAAACCGTACCATAATATCCGAGGGACTCGTCATAGTTATGTGCAAATTTAATCTTGTGACTGAACAATTATGTCTATAATTGATACCTCAGTAGTCATTCAGCTTAGTTAATTTATATAAAAAAAGTTTAAAAAACAAAACGGTTTTGGTCTGAATAAATCCGAAAGACTCAAGCAGGAAACGCAACACAAACAATACACCCACCTCTAAAGCAGAACACACACACAGTCATACCATAACAAACACACACACACACGCACACGCACAATCCCATTCTTTCATCTACACACTAAATAGAAAACAACACGCAAGACAAACATAAAGCAAAGTGAACATAGGAGCCCGCCTTGGTACGGTCAGTAGCAATCAATAATTAATAAAAATAAATTAAAGTCCGTTTTGTTACTTTGCTGTCCATTGTGTTACATTGATGATGTCCATCGTGTTACCACAACATATTGAACTGCATTTCTTTGGTGTATGGTAACTTATTTGCAAGATTGTAATTACAGCTTTCCTTATACTTCATTGTATCTGGAACGGGAAATACTAACTTGAATCACAGAATTATACACTGATTATAATTATCATGGAGGAATTATACCCTGGAGAAGTATCCGGCCGGCTCGCGATTTATCGTGTCGTCCAAAATCGGTCAATCAGCGGCGCTCGCTGGCGGCTAGAAAACAACGTTTTTCCGAAAGTTTGGTGTTCATAGAAATGCTTTTAATGTCATCTTTTCGTTATAAATTTTAATACAGATGTTTTATTAGACAATAATCTTACGCGTAGTACAAAATTTGAGGCGATAGCTTATAAATTGTTAGTTTAGTGAGGTTTTGAAAATGAGAGAAAAACGTATTTTTTCGTTTACCTACGAAGTTTGGTGTTTAATAGAAATGCTTTTAATGACATCGTTTCGTTATAAATTTTAATACAGATGTTTTATTAGACAATAATCTTACGCGTAGTACAAAATTTGAGGCGATAGCTTATAAATTGTTAGTTTAGTGAGGTTTTGAAAATGAGAGAAAAACGTATTTTTTCGTTTACCTATGAAGTTTGGTGTTTAATAGAAATGCTGTTAATGTCATCGTTTCGTTATAAATTTTAATACAAAGGTTTTATTAGACAATAATCTTACGCGTAGTACAAAATTTGAGGCGATAGCTTATAAATTGTTAGTTTAGTGAGGTTTTGAAAATGAGAGAAAAGTGTATTTTTTCGTTTACCTACGAAGTTTGGTGTTAATAGAAATGCTTTTAATGTCATCGTTTCGTTATAAATTTTAATACAGATGTTTTATTAGACAATAATTTTACGCGTAGTACAAAATTTGAGGCGATAGCTTATAAATTGTTAGTTTAGTGAGGTTTTGAAAATGAGAGAAAAACGTATTTTTTCGTTTACCTACGAAGTTTGGTGTTAATAGAAATGCTTTTAATGTCATCTTTTCGTTATAAATTTTAATACGGATGTTTTATTAGACCATGATCTTACGCGTAGTACAAAATTTGAGGCGATAGCTTATAAATTGTTAGTTTAGTGAGGTTTTGAAAATGAGAGAAAAACGTATTTTTTCGTTTACCTACGAATTTTGTGTGTGTCTATATTTCTCTGCCACTGTCTGTTTGCCTCTTGTCTGTCTCTTTGTCTGTCTGTTTTTCTCTTATCTCTGTCTGTCAGTCTCTCGCTTCTTCTTTTCTGTCTCCATCTTTCTGTATGAATGCCTGTCTGTCTGTCTTTCTCTCTGATGATCCTCATGCGGAGAAAAGGTAAAATGTGTCATAAAGAGCTTAATTTGAAAAAGGGGTAAACTATATTCAATAGTATTCAATAATGAGAGGGTTAATCCAGTCATCAACCAAACCAGGTGCATTGATGTTGGTTTGTTTGTTGTTGTTTTTTTCAATTCAATTCTATTATCTTTTTTGTGATTTGTATAATATATAGAAATCATGCGGTTACAGAAGTCAAAAACACATGTTCAAGTTACACGCACGGGTAGCATTGATCTTTTTTATTAAAGAGGAAACCCCCTGGTGTCCAGTTCCCTAACATGCACTTCATAGATAATCGGCATGTTCAAGAAGCATGGACTTCATGCTGGGAGGTTTTATGACGCTTATAAATGGCCTGCTAATTGTGTACGGTTACGTAATGTGTCACATTCCTTTGTGATGTGTAATATGGTAGACATGTAGTTTACAGAATAGCCCTACTAGTTCATTATTTAACCACATTTACTTGATGATTTTATTCTTAAATAAACGTCTATTATCTTAATTTAATTGATTGATGTGTATTAAGTAAAGTACATGTAGCAAGTTTTTTCACACTTTTGTTTTTATCGCTCGAAATTGTCGGCTGCATTTTTTAATTTTTTTTAGATTTGTACATTTTGTAAGTAAATAAAGCTAAAGACGAGTGTCAAACATTCTGGATCCAGATCAGACGCCGTGTTACGCGGCATCTGATCTTGATCCAAGTTGTTTGCAAAAAAAAAGTAAAGGCGCGATCAGCAGGCAAAAAGTTAAGCAGTCACTAAAATAGATTGCTTAAGGCATTGACTGCTTTATAATTTACTCCGTTATATAAGACATAAGTAAAGCAGAAAGAAACGGAGATCTCGTGTTATCGTGTTTGCAATTAATTTCTGAAGATAATGCAAGCTGTAACCTCTTTCATAGAAATGGGACGGATAATATGTATATTTTAGTCTGGATGTAAAACTAACCCTAAATTCCTTTTTTTTTAAAGTAATATGTTAATGATTCTAATTTTCCTTTCAATAATAATAATGATCACATACGACATAATAATACAGTTACAATTTTGGCCGTTTGATTATGGCCGTTTGACGCGCACTCCTTTCAAATGTCTCTTTACATACAAAATGGATTTTTTTTTTTGCCTCCAAGGAAATATTTCCTCCATATAGAACATTGTAACAATGCATGAACACATTTTGAGAAGTTTAGAAGTTTGCTTAAGTTTTTATACGGAAGGAATTCTTTTCTTACGCGAGTTGGTCTAGTCATTTCATTAACCAGCAACCTTTGTAGGTCATCATTACTTTTTTCGCTTCAAGAAAACCCCTGGTATTTTTACAACCGAAAGATAAGTGTCACGGCTTTATATCAAGACCTTTTTTAATATATATATATATATATATATCGGACGAAAATTATGGATTAAATTCAAGTTTTTGAAACGG
The DNA here is from genome assembly GCA_922989275.2 of Gari tellinella. Lineage (NCBI taxonomy): Eukaryota > Metazoa > Mollusca > Bivalvia > Cardiida > Psammobiidae > Gari > Gari tellinella. The sequence continues at coordinate 5,406,536 of OV277870.1, read as the reverse complement.
GACGTTGTATTTATTTCGCGATTGCCTGCTCTCGTTTATCGACTATTTCATTTGGCAATCGCTCTTTAACTCGCCATAAAAATTGTTGATTTCAAAAATAAACACTGGCATTTTCTACAACTGAAAGAAAAATATCTTAGCTGTCCTTTAAGAGCATTGTTATGGAAATCGGCCTAAAATTGAGGATTTTATGAAAGGTTTTGTAACAGGGCGTGATATATTTTTGAGGATTTATAGTCAAAACGCCCCCAAGTCAAAACGCCCCCATTTTGGTCAAAACGCCCCCATAGCCTGGTCAAAATGCCCCCATTTTTTTTCAAAACGCCCCCATTTTTATTTATATTATTAACCTATACACATCGGTTTGTATTTGACCGTATATGGCCGTATATGTGTGTTCATGCAAATGAATAATTTAAAAGAAGAAGAAGAAGTAGAAGAAAATATTTTAACGTACAAGGCAAAATTGAACCTAAAACATATGTGAGTTATAAATAATATAACAAAGAAATTTTCCCCCCAACTTTTTTCATTTTTACTATTTCCGTCTTTTGGATCTTTTCAAACATCATCATAATTATATAACATTGCTTGATAATCATGTTGATCACTTATATTGTGTATGTGTGAACTGTATCAACCTCTTGTTTCGTACTTTGTATGATTTAAATCACACCTTTAATGCATTAAACCAATTAATGTAATCGTTAGTCAATCAGAACAGAACAGAATCACAGGCGGCACATATAAGTTAATGCGTTAACAGGCGTTTCAAAGGTGAAAGGAAACAATCTTAAAGCTAAATACACTTACCTGTATCGCAGGTCCTGTGCTGCCACAGATCACATGTATCACACTGAATTGATTGTTCGTCCAATTTCCACGTGTATCTGGCATTTAATGCACGGATGATAGTCCTCCATTTTTATTGTCACAAAACACAAATTTAATATTTAATGCTAGTCCATAACTCACATTATGGTGTTTTTGCTCAATTATACAAACTTCGCTTGCAAATGATCAGGCTCTTCACTGTTTGTATAATCAAGACAATTGTACTCTTGAAATGTTTATGTTTTGATCATGGCGAGCATACTCTGATCTGGGTCTTTATTCCAGAGACAGTGTATACACTGTCTCTGTTTATTAAGATAGATAGATAGATTAGATAGATTTATTTCGGTAAAAAGTGTGCATAACATGGCAAAGCATAATTAAAGCAAAACATATAAGGGCCATGTAATGCGCACTAGAAACCAAGGATAACACAAAAAAGGAAAAATATTTTCCTTATTTCCATTGTGATCCTTAAATTTCCATTGTGGTCCTTCTTTGAATAGGACAAAACTCTTGATAAATACACTCGTCGCTATTGCTCAATTGTCGTTAGTATTAACTATGTTTAGCCTCTGATCAGGGTTTTCACTGTTTGCATAGGACACGTGTACGCTTGATAGGTAATTGTAGTGTTCATGACGAGTATACTCGTCGCTGGGGCTCATTATAAGGTTTCGTTTCTTTGTAATATGTTATACTCTCACTCAAATGGACCCTTTCGCACACACCAAACACATAATTTAACAACACAACATGCATTTACATCTAATTTATTGCAGTAAATACACCTCAATCAATTTTAATACAATAAATTTCTAATCCATTTTTCGGCCACCGTCTATGGCCGACAAACGGAATCACCTGAAAGAGAAGTGAAAAAAACGCAAGTATTAAAAATTATATAAAATCGAACAAAAATCGAACAAAAATTCATACAATTCATACTGATACATTTATATATATATATTTACATAATGTTTTATACAAATATATATATAAAAACATTACATATTATATATATGAAGAAAAAAATGGGGGCGTTTTGACCAGGCTATGGGGGCGTTTTGACCAATTATGGGGGCGTTTTGACCAATTTGGGGGCGTTTTGACTTGGGGGCGTTTTGACCTGCAACCATTTTTTGAGCGAGCGCTTGCTCCCTTTTATCGGCAAATTCATTTGGTAACCGCTCTTTAACTCGCCATAAAAATGATCAATGTAAAAATTAGATTATGTTATTTTCACAAGTGAAAGATAAATATCTTAGCCTTCTTTTAAGATCATTATAATGAAAATCGGGTAAAAATTAAGGATTTTATGTAACTTAAACTAACAGTAGGTAACCATTCAACACGATAAAAAACGCGATAGCCCGCTATCGGCGTACCGGTGCAGTTGAATTATCGATCGATTAAGCGTTATTGCGCATACAGGTATTGGACGACACCATTTTCGGGAAAATGCAGATTTGTGTATATGATTCTTCTCCAGGGTATAATTCCTCCATGTAATTATGAGGCAGGTATTGCAACCGGACCCGAGAAGATCGACAGAGCTGGTGATAGAGGCCCCCCAAGGCCTTCTACCAGAAGAAGTTCTAATGTATTTTAAGGTATAATCTCGCAAAATTCAACCGCCGCGAGAGCTCTGATGCTCGCCTATTCAACTTCGCTTAGTTGCTATTCCGTTTTGTATAATTCCGTGCTTGAATGTTTGATATTAAAATTATTAATGAAATAAAATATCATAGTTTTGTCTGTACTGCAGTGGTTGATATAGATCTAACAAAAGTGTACATGCAATAGATTGGGATCGAATAAAGATAAGCAAACTTAATACATGGTGTGGATCATACATACCAGGAACGTAGATTATATCTATATACGTTCCTGTACATACTGAGACTATATGTAAGGTACAAGGTCTGGTGTATATTAAATTTTATTTTTGTAAAAATTATTTATTTTCATAGGTAACACAATGGATAAACAACAAAACATTTATTTAGTAAAACCAAATAGTTTTCTGAGTTATGTATGATGTTGTTTGCAGTTGTTCGTGTATCTTGAAAGCTGAAAAAAGCTTATAAAGGACAGACAATGTTACTATGTAGACAGGGCCGGATCCAGAAATTTTTCAGTGGGGGGGCACAGGTGGGGAGGGTATGGGAGGTGGGGGTCCGGGTGGCCTCCCCCGGATTTTTTTTTAAACTTGCATAAGAAATGGTGCATTCTGAGGGCATTCTAAGAAGAAAGTTAACATCGATAGAATGATGTAAACACCCACAATGAAACACCCAAAAAAGTGGTTTCATACGACAAACAAAGAGATGATAAATTTTCCAGGGTTTCCAATATTCAAAACACAGGCAACTGATCTCAATGCAAAATGTAGGGAAAAATTAAGTAGGAGTTTTTGAAGTGGAAAAGTAGGAAAAAGGAGGAATATGTTCAATCAAATAGTAGGAACTGTTTGATACAAAATACCACATGGAGTCATCGTGCTCATATAAATTTAAGTAATCCGCAATCTTGAGTTTAAGGCATTCTCACCCAAAGCCATTTTATTCTTTGGTTATGATTTATTCAACAGACCGAAGATGCGATCCAACAGGTTTAGGGGGTCCGGGGGTACTCCCCCTGGAAAAATTTGAAATCAAGCGCTTCATTTCCTGCATTCTGGGCCATACTGAGGGTGCTTGAAGACTTATTAGGAAAAAAGTAGGAAAAGTAGGTGGTTTGGTAGAAAAATAGGAGAAAGTAGGAAGGTGATCAAAAGTTGGAAAATAGTAGGAAAAAGCAGGAACGGTTGAAGGCCTGAAAACAGGTAAAATACTAACATAAATCTATGTAAAAAATCGACTCAAAATATTTTTTTATTTAATCATTCTATGGTGAAAGGTTGTCGTCCAGCCATTAATCTCTAACCCTACCCTCCCATTCATATGCATACTGTTACAAGGGGGGTCCGGGGGCATGTCCCCTCCTCCCACCCCCTAGAAAATGTATTCCCACATGATCAATGGTGCGTTCTGATGGGAGTTTTTTCGCATTCAAAATAGGTAAAATACTACATAAATCGATGTAAATATTCGATTCAAAATAACATATCAAATTCTTTAATATAGGATAATACCTTTGACAGATTGTTTTCTGGCCATTAACCTGAAACCTACCCCTACCCCCTCTGATTATTTTTCACACTGTCACTAAGGGGATCCGGGAGCATGCTCCGCGGGAACTTTTTAATTTCTAGATGGTCTCTGGTGTATTCTGGGGCGTTTTGCACATTCAAAACAGTTACAATAATAATATAAATATATATAAATATTCTGCAACTAATATTGGCAAAATTATTTGAGGGGAAGGGAGCTGGTCCTACATGCCTGGCATTAAAAAATGCCTTGCTTTTTGTTACCCTTTTTGTATTTTCATCAAATTTAATTGGATTAACAGGCCTGTAGGATATGCAATTTGGGGGCACAGACCTCAGGCATAGCTAGACCATTTGTGTACGTGCTGAATGCTTTCGCACATTCAAAACAGATAAAATACTTGCATAAATTTATGTAAAGATCTAGGTAACTTTTACTTACACACGTATTGGCAAAATTATTGGGGGGCACAGGGGCATTTATATTTTTTGGGTTGGGGGAGGGGGGCACACCGTCGTGCCCCAATCCTTGTTACTACGGGCCTGTGACGGGTTCAAACACAGACCAGGCATACTGAGGATTTTAGGGGGCACAGGGGCAATTTTGGATTTACTAGCCTGTAGGATATGCAATTTGGGGGCACAGGCACAGGCATTTTTATTTTTGATTGGGGAGGGGGGCACACTGCCATGCCCCCATCCTTGTTACTACGGGCCTGTGTCGGGTTCAAACACAGACCAGGCATAAGATAAGCCCCAGATAAGTTCAAGCAGGCCAGCTGAGGGATATGTGCCCCCGTGCCCCCAGTGGATCTGTGATGTGCCTGTAATGACATATGCCAATGCGACCTTCATACCTAGCTAAATGATGAATATAAGAATGGAGCAAAAAAAAATTTTTTTTTTTTTTTTTTTGCAAAAAAAATAAAAAATTCAGGCCAACTGGGGGGGCACGTGCCCCCTGTGCCCCCCCGGTAAATCCGTGCCTGTATGTAGATCTACTTCTCTATACTTCTACTTCTTTACGAAACACTGTGTACATTTTTAATTTTTGCAAATTCCACCCATGAAATATGTACATATTTTGGAAATGGCCTATATACCTTATACGTACCAGAATTTTCCACTTTAAATTATTTTTATGCTTATAACGAGCGAAGCGAGCTTCTACAGCTACGTATACAATAAATTTCAAGTTAAAATTCACATTTTTAGACCTGTATGTTAGACCTGTATGTACATTGAATAGATTTTTCTTCGTAGGTTTTTTGTACTTCCGCCGGATCTACTTGCTACATTATTTTTCACAGACTGGTCGACCCTGCTCGCGTTTTATTTATGAACATGTTGAACAAAAAAAGTTTCGTTACAAATTTTGCTTCCGGTTACCCATACGTTGACCCGGAAGTTATTGTCTATCACTTGCGACCTCTCAGCTATTTTTCACATACTGGTCGACCCTGCTCGCGTTTTATTTATGAACATGTTGAACAAAAAAAGTTTCGTTAAAATTTTTGCTTCCGGTTACCCTAGGTTGACCCGGATGTTATTGTCTAACACGCGCGACTATTCTGACTGACCTCTCAGCTCTGGACGAGTCTATTTGAGATTTTTTAAGTGCACATTTCCGGTTATCTCCAAAGAAAACATAATTAATTGCGAGAATCACACATCAAATTTAAATCAAAAAACCTCGCTCGTTAATACCATCCTACTGAAATTATCAACACAGTCAAAACTGTTTTATTGAGTTTCCCCCCTTTGTTTATCAGTTGTGATGTTTATGACGTCACTTCCTACGATTAGAAAAGTACAATGTCACACACATTCGACCGGTTTCGACTAGGCCTAGATCTTTATTTCTGTGATATCAGATATGTTGTTTCTAAATCTTGTCAATATCAAAGTGCATGTGTATAATACACAGATGATTTCAACACTGTGCTCGATCATGCCAGGTGGGTAGATTTACGTAGATAGTCTGGCAGTGTCAGGGCTGCCATAAGTTGACATGAAAAATCCTAAGATTTCCAAAGTTGCATTTTTCAAGTGCGATTTTACGAATCGTACCTTTACCCCATAGCCTGTTTCTTGTTTTATTGACAAGCGACTTCTTAAAGCAGACTGTAAGTAAAGCAGAAAAATCCGGAGAAATGGCAGCCCTGCAGTGTTGACAGTTTCAGCCGGTTTCGAAACACCTAGAAACCCAGGGCTATCCACTATTAAAACCCACCGTCCAATAGCCATGAAAAAAGTCATTTTCGTTATCTGAATGCCAGTCAGCTATATGGAAGTAATAATATTAGTGCCAACTATACACTTAATCCTCATTAAGTCACCCAAATCCACCCAAGTTCAACAGTGTTTTTAAAACTCTAGAAGCCACAATATGTCTCCAATCTTTCTCAAACTTGGCCAGATTGTATATATGACCATAAAATTTTGTATGAGTTCGATTATGCTTGAAATCAGATCAATAGATCTAGATCACATCAAGAGTTTTCTATCTTTGAATTGCTGAAAATGCCATATTTAACAGTGTCTACACTCTAGCGGCCACACTTTTTCTTCAAACTTGCTCAGATTGTATATGACTATAAGAGTTCAGATGAGTGTGATTATGCTTGAAACCAGACAAATGGGTTGAGAGTTATCTACCTTTGAATTGCTGAAAATGCCATATTTAAGGGTGTTTACATTCTAGAGGCCACAATTTTTACCCAATCTATTTTAAACTTGCTCAGATTGGATATGACCATAAGAGTTCATATGAGTTTGAATATGGCTGAAATCGGACCCATAGGTTGAGAGTAACCTACCTTTGAATTGCTGAAAATGCCATATTTAACGGTGTTTACACTCTAGAGGCCAGAATTTTTATATAATCTATCTCAAACTTGCTCAGATTGTATATGACCATAAGAGTTTAAATGAGTTTAATTATGGTTGAAATCGGACCAATAGGTTGAGGATTATCTACCTTTGAATTGCTTAAAATATCATATTTAACAGTGTTTACACTCTAGAGGCCACAATTTTTATCCAGTCTTTTTCAAACTTGGCCAGATTGTATATGACCATAAGAGTTTAGATATGTGTGATTATGGTTGAAATAAGACCTATAGGTCGAGAGTTGTCTGCCCTTGAATTGCTGAAAATGCCATTCACACTCTTGCAACTACAGTTTTCAATGGATTTTGATTATACTTGCACACAAAGTATATAGCTATAAGTTCTCAAAGGAGTGCAATTATTGTTGAAATCTAATCATTGTGGCAATAGTTATCTGCCCTTGATATACTCTGAAATGCTAAAAAGGCTTCATTTCAGTATTGTTTAGGCTCTAGTTATCTGCCCTTGATGTACTCTACTATACTAGAATTATGAGGTTGTATTCCAAAAAGTTTTACATGGTAATCAGGTATACTACAAATTTGAATGGATTTAGATTAAAACGGATGAAACAGAAAGGTAAAGCTTTCAAGCTTCAGTACAACAGTTGAGCGATATCAGGGCCCTCAGGTTATTAAATCATTTAGTTTATTAACCCATTACCCAATAAATACGCCTTAATGGGTTATAGTCAAAGTGTACCATGGTTAAAGCGTACCAAGTCAAAACGTACCATTTTTGGTCGAAGCATACATAGGGAACATTTTCAATATGTTATTAGTCGATAATTTATTGTTTTTTGCACATTATATAACCTCGCGTAAATATCGTAATTTAGATCTAGTGTATTAAATATATGTCTTGATGTATAGTTTTTACCCAGACACAACAGTATCTTTGAAACTTTAGTAATTAGGAACAAATTTGCCATTATGATCATCAGTTCTCAAAGTTTCGAAATTATTAATATTAACATTAGTGCCAATAATTATGTTGATCCTGACCATGCGTCGCCGTACACATCATCTAATAAGGATCCAAACTGATTGGAAATAAATTGTGCACCCATGCACCACAGTATCTTTGAAGATTCAGTTCTCAAAATTTCGAAATATTAACATTAGTGTCAACAATTGTGTACGGTGGATCCTGATCATTCGCCGCCGTACGCAGCTCCTGATCAGGATCCAAACTGCTTGAAAAATAAATTTCTCGCCCAGGCAAAATATAGTCTCTCATTACGAGGCTTCTGATCAGGATCCAAACTGTTCAAAAAGTAAATAGTTCCATTTGATACAGTCCAAAATCTGTACCATAAAATTATATTCTATATCCTAGCAGATTCTGACTTAACGCAGGTTGGGAGTACTTAAGCAGAATGCGCCGTAAGGCGCATTCTGCTTTACTTTCAACTTGCTTTAAATAACCCTTCATTCTGTTTAGGCTATGGGGTAATGTGTCAATTTGTTAAAATGCTCCATTATTTGACAGCTTCGCTCGCTTGTAGGCTGTGCCTATTTCATATTAGTGAAACTCCATACATTTTTCGGTTCGGCAAATTTAGGTCCGGGTAGTGGCTTTTATACCCCTTCACATAAGATATCTATGGTCACACCGGCTTTTTTTCTACATCCGGGAAAGAATTGAGTGCATTGTGGGTTCTCAGCAAGGTGCCCGTCCCCGCCTCGAGGAAACAAGAAGTCAAATTATTATAAAATTTGTTTACAATTGATTACAGTACGGTTTTATCATGTTGATAGTTTAAACATGTGTTGTGAACATTCATTTATAGTTAGATGACGAAATAGGCATTGTCCCTTACCAGGACAAGAGTCTCGCAGACACGGGGTTCATCTTCCAAGGTAGGCATAAAGGCGGAAGTGAAAATAAACTACAGACGACATCTTCGTAGTTGGCTGTTTTTTTTTTTTAGCTCACCTGAGCCGAAGGCTCAAGGTGAGCTATCTATGTTTATCACTGTTCCGTCAAACTTGACGCTTACACAATGTTTTGGACTCGGTAACGCTAAGAAAAGAAAAAGAAATATAAGAGAAAAATAGGTATCGTCCGCGCACCCGTTTTAAGGTAATTCAGAATGGCGAATCAAGATGGCCACCAAAACAAGTAGTGGCGGTGCATTTATGGTGAAAACAGCAAAGATATTACTCAAACCTTAAAAATGCCACTCTATACAACTGAAAAGTATATCCCTCTTTTCATTTGCATAAATAGAAACAAATAAAAACGTTTTTATAGTGAAAAGAAATTACCTCCAAATTTACCAAATTTTGGGCAATTCCACCAACATCTGCGGCTAACTAATTCCAAAACTATCTATGACATCGTAATTTTCAAACTGTTCCCGAGGTGCAAGGGATCCTTATTTTCTCTTTAGAATGTCTATTTGAACACTATATAGTCTGACATTATATCCATTGTCACCAAGCATTTCAATTCTCCATATTGGCTAACACATGTAATTGAAATAAGTCCTTTGAAAAGTATGGTGGTCTAACATTGTCAAAGTAAAATATCAAATGAATGCTACATAACAGCAGCATGCTAGTGCCTGTTCAAACCATTGTGGATTCCAAATGCAACTAGAACACTGACTAAGTCAGAAAGGATCCCACAAAAGGAGGAGTAAGACACAATGACAGAACTGCTCAAGTTCAACACATAGTATCAACACGGCCATAAGTTACATTTAAATGAAAATCATTCCAGGGGTAAAGAAGGTATGTTGTGGTCACTCGTGACCGTCTTACCAGCATTGCAAAAACTGAACTACTGCAAACACTGTCCGAAAAATCTGGCTAAATCCCATGAAAATTATTTCAGTAACAGAGAAAACAGGGCTAAAATGGTTTTGTTCTTTTTTGTAAATGAGTATGCCTTATTCAATTAAGCCGGTATTCAAAATTGGCCAAGATTTATACATTCATATCAACATGTTCGAAAAGTTTTTACAATTCAGCTTTAAACTGCTTGAGTCACAAAAAGGACAAGGCTAAAATTGACAAATTATAGTTGTTCAAGAGTAATTATACTTGGATGTAAAGTATTAGAGTTAGTAAGCGGACAAGGTTAAATATGGTCAATCACGAAAAAATACTGACCAAGCTACATCACTATGACATAAGAGGACCAGTCTCTCAGGTCTCTGGCAGTAGCTGCACATATTTACTTGTCCTCCACCATCCCAGTTCCATCAGATGTCCCCCAGGGTAATGTCCTCGGCCCATTACTATTCCTCATTTACATTAACGATCTTCGCGGGTATGCTACTTCAATTCAAAGTACACCTATTCGCTGATGACACAACTACTCGTATATACCTGTCCTTTTCCATTGTGGATACTAATCATATACATGTATGCATGTATTGGCATATATTTTAAGTAATTAAGTCATACCTTTCGAGATTTCGCAGTAATAAATCTACATTTCATTATTTAGTATAATATTTATAGTTATTTTATAATATAATTTAAAAATAAATAAAACTAGAACACGCAAAACTATCACAATGACAAACAAGTGTCACTAATTCGACGTATAACTTGACATACTCATACGTACATATACATGTACCTTGGTTGACGTTTCTACAATGCTCGAATTTTCCCGGTCATGGCTGTAAAGATTTTGCGAATGTTCAAGCAGTTCGTCGTATGAATCTGTATAAGGGGAGATCCTTTGAAAGCACATAAAGCAAAGCAAATACCGAAAATTGCAGACTCGGTTTAATTGAGTCTGTTCATGAGCAATACTGAACTATGCAACAGTGCTCACGCCCCCTGATAAGTTATCAAGTTCTGACACGGGCCAGTAACACTAGGTACGCTCATTGTTTATGGCATAATTATAGCGTAACAGGTCAACTTCCGGTTTAGTTTGCATGAAAACTGCAGGGGTACCTTTTCGATAACACTTGCTATGAGTATTAATTAGATTTTCATTTAACGATGTCTGATGGTTGTAGATCTAAATGTTTGCTGTTTAGCATAACTGAATATTAATAACTTCACGCCGTCGTTAAATCTTATTAAGCAGCTACAAGTAGTTTTGATATTGATAACATATATATATGATAAAAAAAATTCTATAGGCCCCTATATCAAACTTACATATTTTTACATATCCAGAAGAGGATGACGCGTAATGCGGTGTCCGGTCTTGGTTCAAACTGCTTATCATTCATGAGTAGCTTCTTTTTTTAGAAAAAAAAACCCCATAAAGGAATGGTGTTTAGCTTTATCACAAACGATCCATTTGAAGCAGACGATAATTATTTATGTTTACAAATCATCCGTACATAGCAAAGTGACTAACAGTGCAGACTGTGGTCAGGGGGTCATTTAGGCTGTCTGATCTGGGTCTACACTGCTTGCATTATACCAATCTAATGTTTACAGGTACATAAATGATGAGTGTACTCTTTGCTAGGTGCAATTTATTTTAATGTAACAAAAAGAGATACATGCATGCACATGCCATAACTGTTCATCGTCACGACGTGTGCTAGATAAGTAGGTGTATGGGTGAAAACGATCAAGGTTTATGTAAAATACACTAATAACGCATTTTACAGGTATAAAATGTGCGAAAGTCAATTAACTATCACTTAATACCGTATTGAACATTCCCCCTACATATCCTTTATGTGGTACGCTTAAACCAAAAAGGGTACGTTTTGACTCGGTATGCTTTGACCATGGAACGCTTTGACAATAACCCCTTTTATTTTCCCCAGGGGAAAATTTCTATTCCCCATTGGAAGGAAGATAGATTATATTTCAAATGAATATTCCAGAGAAATTTGTGAAAAATTCTTAACTCGGACGCAAACACCACACCATAGAAAGATATTTATACCTGGTGGTTGCACACAATTTGCACGAGATTTTCAAGATTTCCGAAGGTAACCCATTTGATAACAACAATGAGAGTTCGCCCTTATCGAACGAAAATCGTTAACTGACGCCAATATAATTAGATCTTACCTGTATTATATTATTTGTTTTGAGACAGATCATAGTGCGATTTTGCAAATGTTAGCATACGTTTCTGATTTTATGCTTGGAAATTAATTGTTTAATTCGCATATGTGTTATAATCAATAGGGTATGAATGTGTACTTTTTGTGCAAAGCCGGTGTCAGTATTGTCGTTTGTACTTTAAATGCGTTATTCGCCTATGAAGAAAAAATCACGACAGAATTATCTAAAATGCTATAAATTGCGACTTCGTCTTTAAAAACGGTTGAATCTGAATTAGAAAAATTGTATCTAAAACAATAACGTTCATGTTTGTGAAAATTAATACGATCTTTTCGCGAAAGTAGTTTTGGAGCGCAATAATATTTCTTCCATAACGAGTGACTCGGCGTCATCTTTTAGCCTGTATGTAAACAAAAGCGAACAGGTTTTCAGGAGAGAGAATCTAATCAAAAACAATATTGATCTGGGAATCAGAAAAGTGCATGCTGTAGTCTCATTTCTCGCCTTGTAGAAAAGCAAGTAAAAGTGTATGATCAACGTAGGAACAGAGCTTTATATCTAAAATACTCGTACCACATTTCACTATACATGTCGTGTTTTGGCTTCAAAATGGCGATGGATTTGTTGGACTACACGTGGTAAATATATTCAAAACACCTATTCAGAAAGAAATGCTTGAAAATAACATCCCTGTCATCTCAATGAAGTACCGGGTTGCAATTTGTCATAGTTTTTCTGTTGAATTGTTTGCTATTCAGTGCGGTGCATTTGCTCAAAAAATCCCTTTGTTTTAATGTTTGTAAATAATTATCGAGGCAGCTTTTGTCGGCATAGTTCGGTCAGTGTTAGAACATATACATATGCTTTGCATTGGACTGTGTGTTTTGATTGAGACTCATCTCTGTAAAGCATGAGTAGCATTTTACCTCAAAGTTGACTACAATAGCCAGAATTCAATATGGCCATTCTGAATTACCTTAACGCTCACCTATTTCGACGCCATATTTGTTTACTAGTCAATATGACCTAAGCGACCCCCGTGACGTAGCATGCGCACTGGTTATCGTTTGTAAACACGAAAAACTACTCTCTTTTTCAAACATGTGAATAATCAGATATGCAAAGTGAGAAATATAACAGTTCTACCTTTCTCAATGCATTTTTATGTATTTTCACTAATGCAATCCAGTACGGAAGTTTATAAGCTGTTTTCTGTATTTAAATGATCACGGAAAACTTCGACGCTCAGTTGTCAGGAACACCCATTCATATTTATCTTCTCACGCGACAGTCACGTGACAAGCAATTTTCCCGCCATTGAAAAACAGGTCAATGTTTAGAAGGTGTACGCTATATAGAGTTTGTGAGAATATGCTGATCGGATTTATATGTGATAACTAATTGGCTCATAAATGCGCTATAAATTTATGAGAAAGGTATCTAAGTTTATTTTTTTCATTTCAGACATCCAATGCTAATTACATGAGCTACTCCCCAACATTCACGTTTTAGGGTTTGGAGAGTTTTAGCGAGAGTGGGACACAAATCAAAACCACCCCTTCTTTTAATATGAGTGCCCAGTGACATTTACCCTTTTCTTCATTTATATTTTTAATTGTTCGAAAATCATGGCAAATCTGAAACAAAAATTGATACCAAAAAAATAATTTTGACTCTCCAGTATGAAAATAAGCGTACACAATGAAGCACAGTATGAACTTTATTTATAAAGCTAAAAATAACTCTAATATAGGTCAGCCAATCGGAGGTGTCGAAATAGGTTACTCCCAACAAATATGGCGGCTTCCTCGGTATGTTATTATCGGCGATGCTCTGAACAACTGGCGCATTTAAACTTGAAAGTTGCATGGATTTTATCATTAATTAAGCACATTAAGCTCCAGTCGTAGTTTAAATCACATTCATTTTTATAGCTGTCAGAAATTACGGCGAGTTTATCGCTTAATGGCGTCGAAACTGGTAACGCTAGGATAGGAAGAAGATAATGAATACAACTATAATGAGGATGATATTGATAATCAAAAGAGGTAGAAAAAACATAAGCTGTTGTGATCGCCCGCCGTCCGTCTGTCCGTCCGTTCAAATTTACTTCAAGCGACATCTCCTCTGAAACCGTGAGTCTGAGGGGAAAACTAAAATGCTCACCGTGTTCCTTGGATGCTTCTCTACAGAAATTGTTAAAATGAAACTTTCAAGTGGACTAGATCTACTTATTGTAATTTATTTAAAAAAGTGAAAAACTTTAAACAATCTTCTTGTAAAAAACTGCTAGGCCCACAGCTTTGATATTTGTTTTTTAGTATCTCCTGGTGATTCTCTCTCAAAATTGTTAATATCAAAACTAAAACTGACCATAGGGATTCACCATAGGGATTTTTTCATTGCCGCTTAATGCAGGATTCATTGCCGCTTTATTCAGGTTATACTGTTTTACTCACAGGTACTTGACACATACTTTATTATCTATTAAACCCCCCCCCCCCCCTTTTTAAAAAAAATTATTTTTATTTTTTTTTACTATACCGCTATTGGCCCGTTTACCGTGGACATCCTATTACCGGTGACTTCCGAGTATTCCGCATAGCGCCGCTACGCGCATGTGTAAAATCGTAACTTCCGTTTATCTTTCGGCTGCTGCTCAAGACTAATGTGTATAAAGCAAAAAAAAAAACTTTCCTAAAGGGAAAGTGTGCATTTTTTATTAATTACGCAAGATAAATCATTTTCTCCCCATATAAAACCATTTAACCTATTTATATAATGTGACATATTCCATTGCCCCCACTGTGAAAAAATGTGACGGAAAATATTACAACTTTTCAGTTAAAAATTATGTTAACAGATAGCCTTCTTAATAATGTAATTGTTTGATAGAAGTTCAAGCCGATACCTGAAAATTATTCCAGGTGTCATTTTACCTCATCACCGATAATAGGACGAGTAACCAAAACAAACGTGGCGGCGCACTCGCTACAGTTGACTATGATTATTTATGTCAAATTATGGGTGTACATGTATTTATATATTAAAGCTGAAAATCATAAAGAAATGTTTACTTTATATGTTTAATATATTTTTTAGTTAAAAACCTTATTAATTGATGAGAAATAGTCAGACGAATCCTTAGACCACCGGTAATTGGGTGAACCAGGATACTTCTATTATAGATACAAGGTAAACAGCGCAATTCAACACCTAGTCTTTACTATCGACTTAAGCTGATGCTAAAATAGACTCGATCGACGATATTCTCTTGTGGTACCCTCGGGAAATGATTAATTTATCAATATCTACTTTTTATTTCATCAAATTCCGTCAAATAACGCCACAGTATGTGAATTATAACGAAAATAAGCATCAAAAAGTTTTATGTCGTTTTCATGGTACATAGCAACGAATGTACATGTAGGGGTGATCTGTTATTTGTCCACAATAAACGGCATATGCCACTGGAACTTTCACCAAATATTATAAATCATCTTTAAATGAAATATTATCAGTTTTATATAATTTACATAGAATGCAAAATTAAAAGAAACTTTACCTGTTTAATTTTGACGAATGAGATCGCTCCGTTCATTCAATTCATTCCGGTATTCAAAATGGCATTCACAATGAAATGAGTCTTTCACTTGTCAATTGCATGCCAAATTACATGTATATTTCATATAGCTGATAGTGAAGAGGGTCATGTTCCGACACAAACGTGTTTGCTCTAATGAAATTAGGTGAAAGTTCCAGCCGTAAAGGCCGTTAAATGTGCAAACCGACTAGATTACGGTACCCCTTATTTTGGGCAATAAATTCTGAACCAAGAGAACGACATAAAACTTTTTGATGCAAATTTTTGTTATAATTCACATACTGTGGCGTTATTTGACGGAATTTGATGAAATAAAAAGTAGATATTGATAAATTAATCATTTCCCGAGGGTACCACAAAAGAATATCGTCGATCGAGTCTATTTTAGCATCAGCTTAAGTCGACAGTAAAGACTAGGTGTTGAATTGCGCTGTTTACCTTGTATCTATAATAGAAGTATAGTAAAAAAAAATTATTTTTTTTAAGGGGGGGGGGGGATGTTAATAGATAATTAAGTATGTGTCAAGTACCTGTGGTTTTACTGGAGGTTTAAGCAGGGTTTCAAGCACCCTTATACTAAATCACCTATATTTGCAAACAGTTTGGATCCAGGTCAGATGCTACATTATGCTGCATCTAATCTGGCTCCAAACTATTTGCCATTTACTTACATAGTTTTTTTAATTTAGAAAATGTAAGGTATGATTTGCTTTGCAAAATTCACGTACAATATGTATAGCAGACATCAATTCAGCATTATAAGAGTTAAGTTTCCAGCTAGTGGCAGAATTGCATAACTGACCTCAGGTCAGCTGTTGTACACCAACAGAACTCAGCGTTTTTTTTCACCCAATTGGGAACGGGTCCGGTACCCCTCAGATTGGGAATTTTTCAAGTGAAATTGGGAAAAACGAGTTTTGAAATGATGACAACGCCGAAATTGGGAATTTAAGTTACTAAACCGTTAGAACTGTTTATGATGGTAAACATGGTGTAAAAACTAAATCTACGCTGGGTGTGTTACTCACAGTAGACGCTGTTGCAGCCGAGACAGAGTTGGTGACTTGGTAAAATCCAAAATCTTATCTATCTCTGAATACTGCCAATCAAGCTCGCGAGTGTTAAGGCAGTGACCTAGATTCAAGTTCTTCATTATCGTCTTTCTCAAAACAAGTCTGTAATTCTTTGAATTATGGCTCATGATTGTTTTAATTGTAGGTTTTCTATTTTATGAATGATGGTAAACAGAGTCAGACTGGGTTTGTAAACTCTTATCAATTTCAGCAGATTTTGCAATCACGCAACATTAACCAGTCTCGATGAAGGGGCATGTATAAATCTTCGCCCGGACCGTTTCCGAAATTCGGCCGTAATCACTGGTATTGTTTTATACATACTCCCAAAAATGTCAATGGAGTTGCGTAACTTTGTTTACATTCACGAGACCACGGAATTATAAACTTCTGTATATTTCCTTGACGAGACATTCATTGTTGCAAAAGATAAGTTGAAAAATGGATGGTTTGCTATGATTTCAAGGGAAAAAGTAATTTGACAATTGGGAAATATGTTTATTTTGATTGGGAACGGGTCCGATATTTGATTTCTTTTGATTGGGAAGGGTCCGGTCGCCAAATTGGGAAGGGTCCGCCTCCAATTGGGAACGGGTCCGTTCCCCGGTACCATTCAAAGAAGGAAAAAAAACGCTGGAACTGTCTGCTGGACATGTTGTCTGCTAAAGTTTAGAAATGGTTCAGTCTGCTTCATACTTAGAGAAACAGGATCTGGAGGTGATCCATTGACAGTAATGTAATTATGTCTTATGCCATATTTATACATATGTTTAATATTGGTTTTATCAGAGTTATCTGTATGTCTTGTCATTTTTTCTTGTCCAGGAGATAATCTAATTAAAAACCCATTCCCCCATAAATACTGATGTTTGTTAACCCAATCACCCTATAAAAATATGCATTTTTAGGTCTTTAATTGATTCCTCCACTAAAGAAAATAATTCCGCTTGATACAGTCATGAAAATGTAAGATAAGAAATAAGTTTCTATATTATAGTAGATGGTAGCTTAAAGCAGTTTGAAAGTAAAGTGGGTGTGCCTTAACCCTTCCCCACATAGAAGCGCCTTTTAGCACATTTAATTTATTCATCCAATGAAGAAAATAGTTCCCATCTTACAGTCATGAAAATGAACCCTAAGAAATATTTTCTTAATTCTAGAAGATAAAAGCTTAAAACAGGCTGAATTTAAAGCAGAATTTACCTTAAGGCACATACTGCTTTACTTTCAACCTGCTTTAAGTTGTCATATACCTTCAATACTAGAAACAGACCATGGGGTAAAGGGTTAAGGCGCATTCTGCTTTACTTTCAACCTGCTTTAGGTGGCCACTTATTTTCAAAACTAGAAACAGGCTTTGGGGTAATGGGTAAAATGAAATTGCATACAAATGTATTTGGAAAGAGCCTAATGAGAGGAAGTGCCATTGGCAAAGGCCATAACTCTAACATCATTGTGAGCTATTGGGATGGCCCTGTGTCCGTTGTCGTGCGTTGTCCGTCGTGCGTTGTCTTTAACAATTGATTCAAATGACATCTCCTATACCGCTTGACAGATTTCAACCAAACTTTACAGGAATGTTCTTGGGTCAAGCTGTTTCAAATTTGTTCAAAGAATTAAAACAATGTAGAACTCTGGTTGCCAAGGCAACCAAAGTGAAAAAATAAGGGAATCTTAAAAAATCTTCTTGTCTGAAACTACAAGAGCCAGAGCTTAGATATATGGCACATAGCATCATCTACAGGTCTTCTTTCAAGTGTGTTCAAATTATGCCTCTTGGGTCAAAATTGACCCCACCCCTGGGGTCACAGTTTTACATAGAGTTATATAGTGAAATTTTCAAACGTCTTCTTCTCTGAAACTAATTTGGCCAGTGCTTTGATATTTGGCATGGTGACACTTCTAGATGTACTTTACCTATTTTGTTCAAATGGTTCTGGTCGGTTGCATACCTAGGTCATCGGAGCTAGAAATAGATTTTTCAATGAAAACTTAAAAAATCTTCTTGTCTGAAACTGCAAGGGCCATACCTTAGATATATGGCACATAGGGTCCTTTATCAAGTTTGTTCAAATTATGTCCCTGGGGTCAAAATTGGCGGCACCCCGGGGGGTAAAAGTTTTACATTGAGTTATATGGTGAAATTTTCAAACATCTTCTCCTCTGAAACCAATATGGACAGAGCTTTGATATTCGGCATGGTGACACTGATAGATGTCCTTTACCTATTTTGTTCAAATGGTTCCAGTCTGTTGCATATGTAGGTCACAGGAGCTAAAAATAGATTTTTTCATTGGAAACTTATAAAAAAAATTTTTTCTAAAACCCTAGTACACTGATCTTAGATATTTGGCATAAAGCATCATCTACAGGTCCTCTATCAAGATAGTTCAATTTTAATAATGCTCCTGAGTCCTCGGGTAAAAAAATGACCCTGTCCTGTATATAAATCATGATCTCAATTTTTCAGCTATTCTCAGGTGAGCGAAATATGCCCCATGGGGCTCTTGTTTAGCTCACCAGAGCACATAGTGCTCACGGTGAACTTCAACTTCAATGATATTACTCCACAAAATCTTCTTAGACATGGCGTGGAGGTGCAGGGGTGACTGTACAGTGAGTGGGCGTGACTGTACAATAAGTCACAGGCACTCGATGACAGGATCGATATAAATTCCCGTGTCCCTTCTCATATATAAATAATACAAGGTTCTCCCTTCGCCATTTTGTTAAAGAACAGAAGTGCTGATATTGTATCCTTGACCCGGCTAGCGCGCGGTTTTGTACGGAAATCTCAGGAACCAAACAGAGAATGAACGGAGAGTAACAATATGCTGGTTCCCGAAAGGTCCGTACAAAACCGCGAGCTAGCCGGGTCAGGTAAACTAGAGCAATGTCGGGTAATTTCGACACCTTAAGCTTTAACATTTTGTAAAAAAATAAATGTCGAAGTTAGCCGTGCTGGTGTTTCCAAATGACGTGTAAGGATGAGTTCCAAACATTTCCGAGTGATCTGAACGTATAAAACTCTGACCATTACCTGGTAATTGGTAGTGATTGTACAGTACTGCTGGGCGGGTAATTTCGACACAGTTCGGCCAATTTCGACACTTTGATAAGTTGCTTGTCGAGACAGGATTTATGCTACAAATTTTGCGATACAGAGATATATAATAAACATGTATGCACATGTAGTGCATTTTAGCTATACATGTACATTATACAGATGCATACAAGTATTATGGAAAATGGATGAAATCAGCCAATGTTTGCAAATAGAATATTAAAAAAACAGATCAAGATTTTTTTTCTTTAAATCACTCATTATTAATATTTAAAGTTACACATCTAAATTTTACTCCAGCACCTGATGATTTCCCAATACAGCTGTTGATTGAGGCTGGCATTAACTAGTATTCCATTCTTTTGCAACAGGGGTGTAAAAGCTCCAAAGCGATAAATACTAAAACATATCAATTCTCTTACTTAATTCTTTAAAAAAATAAAAAGCAAGAAACTAGGTTATGGAGTGTCTTTATCTTTATGCAAATAGTATAGACCCAGATCAGAGTTTCCCTGTTTGTCTGATTTAAAATTATTTTGAGATTTTTTTAATATCGCACACAGTTAAACATGCACACAAAAAATACTATAAAGTAAAATAATTATTGGCATTGGATTGTTGCTGTATCCAGGCACGGAGAAGACACAGATCTGTAATTTCTACATGATCCAGGCAGGTGGGTGTCTAAAGGATTTTCCTATTAAAATTCAGCCTTCCCTAAGCAACCACCTGTCATAAAACAGAATACAAACTTGGGGAAGGGTTAATTAGACTGCATCACCGGAAAAATTAAACAGGCTCTACTTAGATAGGTGTTGTCACGCTGATGTTCTGTTTCAAATAGATCACTCAATATGAACTTACCAAAATAAAAACAACAGCACAGAACCGATACTTTTAGAAATAGAAAATTCCCATTCTTCGATTCTCGCTTCTGATGGCAGAAACGGGCGTTATCAAACCAACCAAACCTCTCTCGGTCGTAACTTATTTCCAGAAACTCCCGCGAAATATACACCTGTAAGATGTAATTTGTTAATTTCACGTCAATCATCAATACTGTCTTTCTAAATGGGTGTATATAACGTCTACATTCATTGGATGTTTAAAGAAAAGATGCGGGGAATTACCTTTCTTACAGCCAATAAAACGAGTAAAGACAACTTGTGTAAAAGTTCGAAGCACGGTGCGCGTTTGAATTTTCCATTTCCGAAATATGGAAGACTGTTCGTTTCTGGTACGGGAATATTAATAAAGATTTGTATGGAAAGTATTTCCTTCTAAGAAAATTAATGTCGCTTTTAGATCTATATTCACCTAAAATGTTCGTTCGTCGAGCATTCTCTATTGGCCCTGTATCGAGCATATTTTTCCAAGACCCGACTCGCGTTTGCGTTTTAATTTGTGATTTTTTTTCAGTCTTCATAATGGATAATAATCATATGAATGTTTAAATTTAGGGAAAAGGGTGTCGTATATTCTGGTATTCAACGATGCCATCATATTAATTTCACACGCGTTTCAATTTAATCCGGCTTCAGTCGTACACTCCCGCTATACAGGGTACCACACCAGATACATATGTGTATCGGTCGATTACACACTATTATTGTTGATTGTCTATGACACGCGTGTGTCGCATTGCACTGATTGGCAATAATGGGATTAGCGACAGTAAGTGGTATCACTCCAGGCAGCGGGGCGGTATTTATCAAATGGATAGGGGTAAAGAATTAGGGCGGATCCTTACACCGGAATAAGGGCAGAACGGCGGATCAAAAGGGCAGAATGGCGGGCCACCCCGCGATTCCGCATTAGCTAAAACACTATATTTGTTTCGAGGCAAATTCTTATCACTAAAGCGTATGGCATTTGCTCACATGTTAGAGTCAATGGGTCTTTTACTCGAGTCGAAGATAAATTGAAATCAAATGACAATTCATCAGAATAAATCGTATTAGGAAAGTTGGAATAGTTTTTTGTAGCAGCAGTAATATTATTATTGTAACAATAGTTATCAGTGTGGTAATACCACGTGACTTTGACGTCATAAAAGCTACTGTGCCAAGACGTGTTTACCTTCGATTCGACTTTTAAAAAAGCTGTAAGTATTTTATTTGCCATGCAAATGTGACGAGACCCGGCCAATTCGAGCGAGAAAGTAGTAAGATTTGATCGTGCCCACCTTTATCGCGGATTAAATACGGTGTTTTTACTAGATCGGTGGAAAACTGGCTGGAGAGAGCGCAAGACGAAGGGCTACTGTGTTCAGCGAAACCAATTTCTCGGTAAAATTCAAGGTTTGCGTATCTGTTAAGGTACATTGCCAGTAAAATGAGCAGTTAAATGGAGATATAATCGAATTGTATGCAACTGGTTCTGGAAAACGCAATAGAAATAGGGAAAAATCAAAGATTTGCGGGAAAGCTACCTCGGGAAGAGAAATCGAGCAAGGCTACTTTGGTAAGCGGATTCGAGGGGCAAATTGACGATCGTTTTATGCCTATTAAAATATTGTTTTTTGTCTCTTAAATTATTATTCTAATACTTAAGTACCTACCAGTAGATCTTGGACAAACACATTTTGCTTGATACACACTTGTATATATTGTACCGCAATGCCTATGTGAACAATCTGGATTGGCGCAAGATGCGGGGTCTGATCCTAGATCCAAACTGTTTTAAACTCGTATAGCCTGACTGGTTACATGGCGCATATTTGAATTATCGAATGTGATATATTGGACGATTTACCACAGTAGAACATCGATTATTTCGGTTTTACCATGAACTAGTTGATATGTCACCGATCTTGACAAATTGATGGGCATAGTTCAAGAAATGCCCCAATACGTCGTTTACCATTATATTTTATAACGTAACATAACAACCGTGGTATATCTTATTATATATACCACGGTCAGATTGCTCTGTTTTTATGGTGACGAAATAACGTGTCAAGATAGAATTGATAATATTGTCAACTTTCCCTTTGCTCATGAAAAGTAAAAATATCTTAATTTCTACATATAACTTCATGTGTGAAATGGTGGCTTATTTACGGACAACTATGTAATCCCTGATTAGGACCACACGCGTAATGCGCTGTGTTTGATCAGGGTTTTAGATATTGTCTCTCATTAGCATCATAAACGTATTTTCCATTTTTCCAGTCAGAACCCCCGCTACTTTCTATAAGTTTTTTCCTTTCCGTACTCTTTCTTTTTTCGTAAATCTCTAGCATGTATGACATTCAAAGAGGTTTTCTGTAGTTGCTCTTTGAGTACTTTTGTAATATTGTGTCGGTCTTCTTCACGTAATTCTGATATGTTTGTATTTTCATCTTTACTGTGAACTTGTTCAATTATTTCACAAATCGGTTGTTTGACTTTGTTTAGTTGGTCTCTCCTATCTTGTAGTGTCGGTCCTGTCTCAAAGCCAAGCATGTCTACGTCTCCTGATGACTCGGTGAGGCCACGTTTAAGCTTGTCACACAGTAGGAAATTTCTGATTGGGTTGTTGCAATCTGTTCCATCAGGCCTGTTAGAATACCTGGTCTCGTGGCTGACGTTGTCAAATAACCTGAACTAAACGGTGTGAAGGAACTTAAGATTTGTTTCCCGGGAACTGCAAAGTTTACCTTTGACTGTGATGGCGGGTATAGTCATTTCTCTGTCGTCTCTAAAACAACAGAGTTGCTGCTTTTCCCCGACATGAAACATAGAAACTGCCCGCCGAACAGCCTATATCCTAATTTCCAAAATTTCTTCGTGCTTTCAGAATATCTCATTTCTGTTGCATTGTCACATCCAAACCACTTTACCACTTCTAACCATAGTTGGAGTGAAATGTTCTGTAGTGGAAATTTGTCTTCATTTGTCAGTTGAAAGAATCGAAGCGTGTTTTTTGCATGACCCTCTTTTGACAGATTTTCCATGACCGATGGAACTAAGTCAATCATTTGATCAGAGTCCTGTTGTAATTCGTCACCTTCCGTGATGGGAACATCACCAAGCAAGTCATTGATCACATCACAGCTGTCACTGGCATCATTGTTGAGACTTTTGATATTTTCTTTGTTCTGGTCTTGTCCGGATGAAAAAATGGCTCTACGAAATTTCTTGGATGATGGCGATTTGGAAGGAGTTGATAGATTTCTTTTGGTCATGGCAGTTTTCATTCTTTTAAGGGGGCTCTTGAATCTTGGAGTTTGTGGCTTGCCTGGTGATTTTCCGGTTGTATCATTATCGCAGATGTTCAAGTAATTTACTTTGCATTTGTTGAAGGCTATAAATGACGCCTGAAATGTGGGCCGTTTTCTGTTTTCTCCGGCTTTTCTCTGTCTTCAGTGTCTTTCGGCCGATTGTTAGAGCCCTCATTGTTCTGAAAATAAAACAAACATGCATTAAGTTTTTATAATGTTTTTAATATCTTACATCATCTGGGAAAAGGTGGCACACTGCGGAACACACAGTGTCATCCTAGGTAAGCTATATTCGCACGTTTATGATGGTATTTATGTTGAACACTGCACAGGGATATGTAGATGCTAATGAGAGACAATATCTAAAACCCTGATCAAACGCAGCGCATTACGCGTGTGGTCCTAATCAGGGATTACATAGTTGTCCCTCAATAAGCCACCATTTCACAAATGAAGTTATATGTAGAAATTAAGATATTTTTACTTTTCATGAGCAAAGGGAAAATTGACAATATTATCAATTCTATCTTGACACGTTATTTCGTCACCATAAAAACAGAGCAATCTGACCGTGGTATATAATAAGATATACCACGGTTGTTATGTTACGTTATAAAATATAATGGTAAATGACGTATTGGGGCATTTCTTGAACTATGCCCATCAATTTGTCAAGATCGGTGACATATCAACTAGTTCATGGTAAAACCGAAATAATCGATGTTCTACTGTGGTAAATCGTCCAATATATCACATTCGATAATTCAAATATGCGCCATGTAACCAGTCAGGCTATACGAGTTTAAAACAGTTTGGATCTAGGATCAGACCCCGCATCTTGCGCCAATCCAGATTGTTCACATGGGCATTGCGGTACAATATACACATGTATACAAGTGTGTATCAAGCAAAATGTGTTTGTCCAAGATCTTTTGGTAGGTACTTAAGTATTTGAATAATAATTTAGGAGACAAAAAAACAATATTTTAATAGGCATAAAACGATCGTCAATTTGCCCCTCGAATCCGCTTACCAAAGTAGCCTTGCTCGATTTCTCTTCCCGAGGTAGCTTTCCCGCAAATCTTTGGTTTTTCCCTATTTCTATTGCGTTTTCCAGAACCAGTTGCATACAATTCGATTATATCTCCATTTAACTGCTCATTTTACTGGCAATGTACCTTAACAGATACGCAAACCTTGAATTTTACCGAGAAATTGGTTTCGCTAAACACAGTAGCCCTTCGTCTTGCGCTCTCTCCAGCCAGTTTTCCACCGATCTAGCAAAAACACCGTATTTAATCCGCGATAACGGTGGCCACGATCAAAGCTTACTACTTTCGCGCTCGAATTGGCCGGGTCTCGTCACATTTGCATGGCAAATAAAATACTTACAGCTTTTTTAAAAGTCGAATCGAAGGTAAACACGTCTTGGCACAGTAGCTTTTATGACGTCAAAGTCACGTGGTATTACCACACTGAGTTATAGAAGGAGTAGTACTGTAGTAGGTAGATCTAGTACAGTAACAGGAGTAGCTTTTAGTAAATATAAGTAGTAGAAGTAAGTAGTAGTAGTGGTAACAATTAGAACAGAACAGTAGCAGTATTACGGGTATTTATAGCAGTAGTGTTAACAGTAGCAGTATTTGTATTAGTACTGGTGTTACAATAGCAGTATAGTATAGACGTACAGTGTTTTCTCTAGAGCCAAAATTTAGGGGGTCAAGTGTGACCCCCTGTTTAAAAAATTGGGGGTCATTTAGTAAAATCGGGGGTCATATATATTCTGACTTAAATTGTCTTAATTAATGCATATAAGGTGTTACAACTGATTATGCGCGGTTGGTTTGAAGTGTTGGCAGAACAGGTTCTAAGTTATTATGATCTATGAGAAAGTAGTGTAGCCTTTAACAGCTGTTTGGTAATTGTCTGCTGTGTTAGCAAGGTGCAGAAGACGTTCAAAGGTGTATAGGAGAGGGTAATCAACTTGAAAATTTAAGTTTTTTGATTGCAGGTAATAAAATAATCAAAATTCAACAGAAATTCAATGTTCGGCCTGTCTCTCACCTTAAACTTACAGAAAATTTCAATGAGAGTGAAACTCTAAGTCAGAAACAGCTAGTAATACTAAGTCTTGTGTTTCTCTTGACTGGTTCAAATAGTTAAGCTCACATCTACTGAGAGAATATCTGTCTTTTTCTGGATTTTTTCCCGTTTTTGCCACTTTCATACCGTAGCCGAAAGTTTTTCTCAAGCCAATCAGTTCTTAATTGTCGCCATGTTACCGGGTTCGCTGCCGACGCTATTTTGGATGCAGTTTCTTCACTCGTTTGGTTCGTTTCTGCTTCAAGGTATTGATTTACTACGATCAGCACCGTAATCAGAGGTCTGTTTTTTTTATTATTAAAATGCAGTTTGCCTCCGTTGTTTTGGAGCTGTCGTAAAGTTTTATTCAACTTGACATATTGCGGGAAGACGTTCTAATATAATCCGGGCACTGGAACGTATGTCGGATTATATTCTGTATCAGTAATAATTCCACACAATTTGATAATTAAAGATTATTATTTGAGGTGCACGTCTTTATTTATAAGAAACAATCGTATTGGATCGAAGGTAATAACATATTCAACGTTTACTGATAACTATCCATTGGTTTGAAATCGTCGAAGCCGTACCGAGATACGTAACTTGAACGGGAAATTGCACCGTAATTTTAGTTAGGTTCCCGAATGTGATAAAGACAGGGAACCAATCTACCGGAATTGAGACAAGCAAGTGCTCGCGCATGCGCAAAATAACAGCAACAAGTAAACTGAATCACTGCGCTTCTCGTCGTCGACTTTCGGTTTATAAAATGGCAATTTCTTCGGGGTTAAAGATGCCATTTCGGGCTGAAATATTGTTGCGTCATGAAAAACGCAGGTTACAAATTTGGTTGCGCCAAACGTGAATTTTCTGCGCCAAAAATGCAAAACGCCATCTTCTGTTCTACACCCTGGGCATTGCACACATTCATCAACATCGTCATCACTTTCCTCAAACTTAACATCTAGTTCTGAGTCTGATGATGACGATCGACGATTTTTCTTTTTCTTTGAATGTTCCTTACTAATCTTCAATTCTTCCCTTTTTCTTTTTAGCTCACCTGAGCTAGCTCAGGGTTAGCTATTGCAATCCTTGAATGTCCGGCGTCCGTCGTGCGTCGTCCGGCGTCAACAATTTTAGTGTTTACACTCTAGAGACCACAATATTTATCCAATCTTTCTCAAACTTGCTTAGATGGTATATTGCCATAAGACTTCGGATGAGTTCGATTATGGTTAAAATCTGACAAATAGGTCATGAGTTATCTACCTTTGAATTGCTGAAAATGCCATATTTAACATTGTTTACATCCTAGAGGCCACCATATTTATCCAATCTTTCTAAAACTTGCACAGATTGTATACAACCATAAGAGTTCGGATGAGTTTGATTTTGGTTAGAATCGGACAAATAGATCAAGAGTTATCTACCTTTGAACTGCTGAAAATGCCATATTTATCTGAGTTTACATTCTAGAGATCACAATTTTTATCGAATCTATCTAAAACTTGCTGAGATTGTATATGACTATAAGAATTCAAATGAGTTTGATTATGGTTGAAATCAAAAGAATAGGTCGAGAGGCATCTACCATTGAATTGCTGAAAATGCCATATTTAAGGGTGTTTACACTCTAGAGGCCACAAATTTTATCCAATCTTTCTCAAACTTACTCAGATTGTATATTACTATAAAACTTCGGATAAGTTCAATTATGGTTGTAATCGGATCAATAGGTCAAGTGTTATCTACCTTTGAATTGCTGAAAATGATATATTTAACAGTGTTTACGCTCTAAGATGTCACAATATTTATCCTAGCTCTCTCAAACTTGCCCAGATTGTATATTACCATAAGAGTTAAAAAAAAGGGTGATTATGGTTGAAATCTGACAAATAGATCAAGAGTTATCTACCTTTGAATTGCTGAAAATGCCATATTTTACAGCGTGTACACTCTTGCAACTAGTTTTCCATGGATTTTGATTATACTTGTACACAAAGTATATAGCCATACGTCAACAAAGGAGTTCAATTGTTGTTGAAATCTAATCATTGTGACAATAGTTACCTGCCCTTGATATACTTTGATATGCTAGAAAAAGGCTTCATATCAGTAATGTTTAGGCTCTAGTTATCTGCCTTTGATGTACTGTACTATACTAGAGTAGGTCGACAAACTTGAATGAGTTTAGAATAAAACGGGTGAAATTCAAAGGTAAAGCTATCAGGCTTCATTACAAATGGTGAGCGATATCAGGGCCTTCAGGCCCTCTTGTCATCTCTTCTCGGGCCTGTCGTTTTTGTTCCTTTTCTTCCTCTTTTTGCTTTTTTAGCTCACCTGAGCTAGCTCAGGGTGAGCTTTTGCAATCTTTGAATGTCAGTCGTCCGTCGTGCGGCATCAACAATTTTAGTGTTTACACTCTAGAGGCCACAATATTTATCCAATCTTTCTCAAACTTGCTAAGATGGTATATTGCCATTAGAGTTCGGATTAGTTTGATTATGGTTAAAATCGGACAAATAGGTCATGAGTTATCTACCTTTGAACTGCTGAAAATGCCATATTTAACAATGTTTACACTCTAGAGGCCACAGTATTTATCCAATATTTCTAAAACTTGCCCAGATGGTATATTACCATAAGAGTTTGAGAGAGTTTGATTTTGGTTGAAATCGGACAAATAGATCAAAAGTTATCTACCTTTGAATTGCTGAAAATGTCATATTTAACGGTGTTTACACTCTAGAGGCCACATTATTTATCCAATCTTTCTAAAACTTGCACAGATTGTATATGACCAGAAGAGTTGGGATGAGTTAGATTTTGGTTGAAATCGGACAAATAGATCGAGAGTTATTTACCTTTGAACTGCTGAAAATGCCATATTTAACAATGTTTACACTCTAGAGGCCACAGTATTTATCCAATCTATCTCAAACCTGCTCAGATTGTAAATGACTATAAGAGTTCAGATGAGTTCAGATGAGTTTGATTATTGTTGAAATCAGACTTATAGGTTGAGAGTTATCTACCTTTGAATTGCTGAAAATGCCATATTTAACGATGTTTACACTCTAGAGGTCACAAATTTTATCCAATCTTTCTCAAACTTACTCAGATTGTATATTACCATAAGACTCCGTATGAGTTCAATTATGGTTGTAATTGGAACAAAAGGTCAAAAGTTATCTACCTTTGAATTGCTGAAAATGATATATTTAACAGTGTTTACGCTCTAGAGGTGACAATATTTATCCAAGCTCTCTCAAACTTGCCCAGATTGTATATGACCATAAGAGTTCGAAAAAAGGTGATTATGGTTTGAATCGGACAAATAAATCAAGAGATATCTACCTTTGAATTGCTGAAAATGCCATATTTTACAGTGTTTACACTCTTGCAATTACAGTTTTCAATGGATTTTGATTATACTTGTACACAAAGGATGTAGCTACAGGGTTCACCCTGGCTTAAAATTTTCTTGCGCCAGCACTTGCGCCAAATGAAAAAAGTTTGCGCCAAAATAATATTTTTGGAGCCAAATTTTTCGCCATTTTTTTATGTATGTTATACAAACATGTGATATTTTCTTGGACCCAAATAGGGAGATTTGGAAATTTTAATAGGGAGATTGGGGTGCCAAATAGGGAGCTTTTTTCGCCACACTTTTTTCGCGATTTTTTTTAAATCAGTGAATAGATAAGTCTATAGACCACTAAGACAGAGACAATTTTCACCCAGAGATATACTTTTTATAATACTGACATGGGCCTATTATTCTAGCATCTAGGCTGAAAGTTAAGCAGAATACTCTTCAGGGGCATTCTGCTTTAGTAAAAGTTTAAGCCTGCTTTAAGCTAGATCCAACATCTGCTAGAATATAAGAACTATTTCTTATGGTTCTTATATTATTCATTCATGACTAGTAAAGGTAAAGGTAAACTGGAACTATATCTATTTTCTTGAGAGAATGAATGAAGTAGTTCAAATGGTCTAGATTTCTATTTATCACATAAACGTGCAAAATATAGAGGGCCGTAAAAATCGTACGGCCCACTGGGCATATATTTTATACTAATTTTCGAATCACCAAAATACTGTATTACTACGCCGACTTTAAATTAGTTAAGAAAAATCTAGACAAAATAAGATCACCACTAGGGATTTAAAACATTTGCAAGTGTCCTAAAAACATTATCCATGGCAATCCCGCAAATTCAGGCTGCAAATTAGGCTACGTCGAGCACTAGTAGAACAGTGACTCAGACTGTTTTTCAAATTTAGACGTTACAGTTATAATGATGTCGTGTTGCTATAACGACGTTATTTTGAAAACAAAACTTGATTCTAACTGTAAAATGATCATTTTTAGTCAGTTAGAACAGTTTTAAATTAAATTTTAAGTTAAAATTTGAATTTGGTATCGGAAAAGTCTTTACACAACACATTGATGTTGATTTTCTTTATTTGAGTTTGGTTGTGTTTTTATCTACGGATGAATAAAACCGAATAACTCCTATGACGAATCGTTTTCCTAAGAGCCGAGGGCAAAAGTGAAAGTAAGAGCGTTCGGATTTTCGTGTCATTTGGTGTTTATGTGATAAATAGGATATCAAATTCGTGTGTTGTCAGTCGTGAATTTATTGAACTCGTTGGATAAAATGATATGTTGCTCGCCAAGGCTCGCAACATATTATTTTATCAAACTCGTTCAATAAATTCACGTTTGACAACACACTCATTCAATATCCTCTATCTATGGAGTAGATCTAGAAAGAGTAAGCAACTTAACAATCTATTATTCATTAAATTATGCAAACAGTATGGATCAAGATGAGACGCGCATCATCTTATATAGATACAAACTGGTTGACACTGATATTTTCTGAAAAAAATGCACAAAAGTTAACTCAGAGAATTGTTGCAGATGACAAAGGTTACAGACGATATTTACTAGCGCCATAAAGTGGGTGTGGTTTTAACAACGAAATAATGCGTCTAAATTTTCTACCGCGAAATCTGATTGCAAATCAATTTTACGAGCGTAATTGGTTGTAAAACCTAACTTAATAATTATACATTTGCACAAATGTATGTAACAAACAGAAGAATTTAGGTCCAATGTTAATTTTAATTGATTGTTAGAAAACGGCGCTGGGGAATACTTTTTAGACTAACAAAATATACGTAATTCTCGTAGCAAATGTTAAGGCGCCCCGTCATTTTTCGAAGTATTTTTCGGTTACGTGAATATACAAAGTATTTTGTGGTGGAAATCAATTCATGTGATAAATTTTGATCAGCTTTCATATAAAATGTGTGTTTGTCCAGAACTTATGGATAATTATCTGATTTTAATCCGACCCTTATCGGCGACATAGATCTTTATCCTTCGCATCACCGCTTCTAAAAATTGTCGTTGAAAAGGTCTCCGATTCGGGGCGAACCTGTCAATCACTTTTTTTGATAACCAATTAGATCTACAACACATTAAAAGCAATATCGGCAAACCCCACTCGGCGAGTGTGTTCAAACATTGTTTGTCAGCCTGCCATTATACATGCCGTTATCGACGATTGCGTAACATGTTTACACGCATCAGTAGCGTTTTGGCGATAAGCGTGTGTATGATTTAGGCAGAGTTTTAATAAGATTTTTAGAGTCGGCGAGAAAATCTCTGCACCCAAAAAAACTGTACTATTATACGGCGACAATTCCGAAATTTCTCGGCGCCAGACACTTTCGCCGATTCGAAATTTCTGTCGCCAGAATTATTTTTTTTGCGCAAATGGCGCCGTTGGCGATGGCCAGCGGGAACCCTGAGCTATATGTTCTGGAAGAAGTGCAATTATTGTTGAAATGTAATCATTGTGGCAATAGTTACCTGCCCTTGATATACTTTGAAATGCTAGAAAAAGGCTTCATTTCAGTATTGTTTAGGCTCTAGTTATCTGCCTTAGATGTACTCTACTATACTACAGTAGGTGGACAAACTTGAATGGATTTAGAATAAAACGGGTGAAATTCAAAGGTAAAGCTATCAGGCTTCATTACAAATGGTGAGGAATATCAGGGCCTTCAGGCCCTCTTGTTTTCAACTCCCTTTCTTCTTTTTAGCTCACCTGAGCACAAAGTGCTCAAGGTGAGCTTTTGTGGTCGGTCTTCGTCCGTCGTGCGTCAACAATTTCTTCAAACATCTTCTTCTTCAAAACCGCTTGCCTGATTGCAACCAAACTTCACAGGAATGTTCCTTGGGTCAAGCTCTTTCAAAGTTGTTCAAAGAATTTGAAACAATGCAGAACTCTGGTTGCCATGGCAACCAAAGTAAAAAAATAAGGAAATCTTAAAAAATCTTCTTGTCAAAAACCACAAGGGCTAGAGCTTAGATATTTGGCACATAGTATCATCTATAGGTCCTCTATCAAGATTGTTCAAAGTTTGACCCTGGGGTCAAAATTGGCCCCGCCCCGGCGGTCACCGTTTTACATAGAGTTATATAGTGAAATGTTCAAACATCTTCTTCTTCAAAACCACATGCCTGATTGCAACCAAACTTCATAGGAATGTTCCTTGGGTCAAGCTCTTTCAAAGATGTTCAAAGAATTTGAAACAATGCAGAACTCTGGTTGCCATGGCAACCAAAGTGAAAAAATAAGGAAATCTTAAAAAATCTTCTTGTCAAAAACCACAAGGGCTAGAGCTTAGATATTTGGCACATG
The DNA here is from genome assembly GCA_922989275.2 of Gari tellinella. Classification (NCBI taxonomy): domain Eukaryota; kingdom Metazoa; phylum Mollusca; class Bivalvia; order Cardiida; family Psammobiidae; genus Gari; species Gari tellinella. The sequence goes on along the minus strand of OV277870.1, from coordinate 5,373,901 downwards.
GCATCATCTATAGGTCCTCTATCAAGATTGTTCAAAGTTTGACCCTGGGGTCAAAATTGGCCCCGCCCCGATTGTCACCGTTTTACAAAGAGTTATATAGTGAAATGTTCAAACATCTTCTTCTTCAAAACCACATGCCTGATTGCAACCAAACTTCACAGGAATGTTCCTTATGTCAAGCTCTTTCAAAATTGTTCAAAGAATTTGAAACAATGCAGAACTCTGGTTGCCATGGCAACCAAAGTGAAAAAATAAGGAAATCTTAAAAAATCTTCTTGTCAAAAACCACAAGGGCTAGAGCTTAGATATTTGGCACATAGTATCATCTATAGGTCTTCTATCAAGATTGTTCAAAGTTTGACCCTGGGGTCAAAATTGGCCCCGCCCCGGGGGTCACCGTTTTACATAGAGTTATATAGTGAAATGTTCAAACATCTTCTTCTTCAAAACCACATGTCTGATTGCAACTAAACTTAACAGGAATGTTCCTTGGGTCAAGCTCTTTCAAAGTTGTTCAAAGAATTTGAAACAATGCAGAAGTCTAGTTGCTATGGCAACCAAAGTGAAAAAATTAGGAAATCTTAAAAAATCTTCTTGTCAAAAACCACAAGAACCAGTGCTTAGATATTTGGCACATGGCATCATCTATAGGTCCTCTATCAAGATTGTTCAAAGTTTGACCCTGGGGTCAAAATTCGCCCCGCCCCGGGGGTCACTGTTTTACATAAAGTTATATAGTGAAATGTTCAAACATCTTCTTCTTCAAAACCACATGCCTGATTGCAACCAAACTTCACTAAGCATTGTCTACAGGTCCTCTATCAAATTTGTTCAAATTTTGCCACTGGGGTCAAAGTTGGCCCCGGCCCGGGTGTCGCCATTTTACATGGAGTTATATAGTGAAATTTTCAAACACATTTTTCTTTGAAATCAATATGGCTAGAGCTTAGATATTTTGCATGATGTAATGTCTAGAGGTCTTTCACATATGTTGATGAATTGGTTCCGGTCTGTTGCATATCTGGGTCACCAGAGCTAACCATAGATTTTCAATGAAAACTTTAAAAATCTTCTTGTCTGAAATCATAGTACACTGAGCTTAGATATTTGGCACATAGCATCGTCTACAGGTCCTGTATCAAGAGCATTCATATTATGTCCCTGGGGTCAAAAGTGACCCCGCCCATGGGTCAAAGTTTCACAAATCTTCTTTTCTGAAATCACTGACCCATCACCATGTACAGGTGAGCGATTAAGGGCCAATCTGGCCCTCTTGTCTTCTTTTTTATTCTCTTCTTCTTGAGCCCTTTCTATCTGTCTCTCCTTCATCATGCGCAATGCCTCTGCACCTGATAAGGCTTTTGGTAATTTGTTTCTTAGTCTCTTTATGGTACTTTTTAGCTCACCTGAGCTAGCTCAGGGTGAGCTTTTGCAATCCTTGATTGTCCGGCGTCTGTCGTGCGTCGTCCGGCGTCAACAATTTTAGTGTTTACACTCTAGAGGCCACAAATTTTATCCGGTCTTTCTTAAACTTGCTCAGATGGTATATTGCTATAAGATCTCGGATGACTTTGATTATGGTTGAAATCGGACAAATAGGTCATGAGTTATCTACCTTTGAACTGCTGAAAATGCATATTTAACAGTGTTTACACTCTAGAGGCCACAGTATTTATCCAATCTTTCTCAAACTTGTCCAGATTGTATATGACCATAAGAGTTCGAAAGAATTCGAATTTGGTTGTCAACTTGAAATCGGATTAATAGATCAAGAGTTATCTACATTTGAATTGCTGAAAATGCCATATTAACAGTGTTTACACTCTAGAGGCCACAGTATTTAGCCAATCTTTCTAAAAACTTGCCCAGATTGTATATGACCATAAGAGTTCAGATTAGTTCGATTCTGGTTGAAATCAGACAAAAAGATCAAGAGTTATCTACCTTTGAATTGCTGAAAATGCCATATTTTACAGCGTTTATACTCTTACAACTACATTTTCAATGGATTTTGATTATACTTGTACACAAAGGATGTAGCTATACATTCTCGAAGGAGTGCAATTATTGTTGAAATGTAATCATTGTGGCAATAGTTACCTACCCAATTTAGGCTTGTCCGGAGCATAACTTCCAAAGTATAATAACTGTTGACTTCAAACTTCATATACATATAGATATCATTGACTAGGAGTGCAGTGCGCAAGAACCATAACTCTATAATCAGTATTTTTTCGAGTTATTGCCCTTTGTTGCTATATTTTAACCTAATTTAGGATTGTCCGGAGCATAAATCCTAAATTATAAGAGCTATTGACTTCAAACTTCATATACAGATAGATCTCATTGACTAGGATTGCAGTGCGCAAGAACTGTTACTCTGTCAACAGTATTTTTAGCTCACCTGAGCACGGTGAGCTTTTGTGGTCAGTCAATGTCCGTCATCGTGCATCAACAATTTCTTCAAACATCTTCTTCTCCAAAACCACTTGCCTGATTGCAACCAAACTTCACAGGAATGTTCCTTGGGTCAAGCTCTTTCAAAGTTGTTCAAAGAATTTGAAACAATGCAGAACTCTGGTTGCTATGGCAACCAAAGTGAAAAAATAAGGAAATTTTAAAAAATCTTCTTGTCACAAACCACTAGAGCCAGAGCTTAGATATTTGGCACGTCATTACCTATAGGTCTTCTATCAAAGTTGTTCAAATTTTGCCCCGGGGGTCAACGTTTTACATAGAGTTATATAGTGAAATGTTCAAACATCTTTTTCTCTGAAACCAATATGACCAGAGCTTTGATATTTGGCATGGTATAACTTATAGAAGTCCTTCACACATATTGTTGAATTTGTTATGGTCTGTTGCATATCTGGGTCACCGGAGCTAAAAATAGTTTTTTTCAATGAAAACTTCAAAAATCTTCTTTTCTGAAACCATTGTACACTGAGTTTAGATATTTTGTACATAGCATCGTCTACAGGCCCTCTATCAAAGTTGTTAAAATTTTGTCCCTGGGGTCAAAATTGGCCCCGGAGGTCACCGTTTTACGTAGAGTTACATAGGAAAATGTTCAAACATCTTTAACTCAGAAACGAATATGGCCAGAGCTTTGATATTTGGCATGATGTAACTTTTAGAGGTCCTTCACATATATGGATGAATTGGTTCTGGTCTGTTGCATATCTGGGTCACCGGAGCTAAAAATAGATTTTTTCAATGAAAACTTCAAAAATCTTCTTGTCTGAAACCATAGTACACTGAGTTTAGATATTTTGCACATATCATCGTTTACAGGTCCTCTATCTTTGTTGTTCAAATTTTGCCCCTGGGGTCAAAATTGGCCCCGCCCTGGGGGTCACCTTTTACAAATCTTCTTTTCTGAAATCATGTGACCCATCCTAGTGTCACCATGGTCAGGTGAGCGATCAAGGGCCATTCTGGCCCTCTTGTTTGAGTTATTGCCCTTTGTTGCTATATTTTTACCCAATTTAGGCTTGTCCGGAGCATTTGAAAGTGAAAGTAGCTTTACCATGTTGACATGCTTAATACGGACGGAAAAAATAATCGCTGGCTGAATTACAACACAGACACGAAAACAGTGTTTTGTTCAGTTCGTGAAGAATTAGACAAAACCCAACCTGATGTCAGTATTATGCAACTTCAAGGAAAGCACATCGACTGCATTTGCCTAAATTAACAGTGGTACGATTTGCTCTGACCGATTCATACATGAAACACACCATGGTTAAACAAATCAAAACATTTTATGATAATTGAAAAGCATGGAGACCGTTTAGTTAACTTCAAAACAGTATATTAAATAAGTAAATAATTATTATTACAAAGTTTGAACAATTTTTAAAAAGGCCCTCTAGTTTGGAAAAGGGCCCCCTAAACTGTTACCCATGGGCCCTCAAGGGCCCCCTGTGAGCAAAAGCTGGAGAAAACACTGCCTCTTGTGACAAGACCCTACTGGGGGTATGAATCACCATTTGTGATAGGTCTAGTTTAGGCTCTAATTATCTGCATTTGATGTACTCTACTATACTAGTAATAATACTACAGTAGGTGGACAAACTTGAATGGATTTAGAATAAAACGGGTGAAATTCAAAGGTAAAGCTATCAGGCTTCATTACAAATGATGAACGATATCAGAGCCTACAGGCACTCTTATATAGTTTCCCTCTTTTTCCTTTTTGCTCAAACAGTAATAATGACAAACGGATTCTGAGTTACTTCTTCATGCAACAGTCCACTTCCATGCAATGACAAACTTCATTTTGCATTGAGTATTTCACAATGGTTCCTCAGGTGAGCGATTTAGGGCCGCATGCGGCTCTTGTTTAATTTTTCAATAGATTTTATACATTTCCCGTTTTGCGTGCACTTCCTCAGAATGATGTACAGGCTTGAATTCTTATGTGATTCACATAAGATTTTGAGTGAATGGGAATGCTGGTAATACTACATTGTAGTTGGAATTGACAGTAATTTTACATAATTGATCGACAAGCAGGGCTCCAGATAAGAAGGAGTGAACTGAACAAATTCAATCTTTTCTCATTCATTTCAGCACCAACTTCTATAGTGTTACTACTCATTAGAATTGTCTCTCAATTCTACATAATTGGTAGACAAGTAAATGAGTAAATCACATCCATAGTTGTCTTATTAATCCCCAGAACCACAAACACATGGTTTCTTTTATACACCTGTCAGTGACAGGTTATTCTACCGGTATACCGACAAACAGTGTTGCTGTTTAATGAAGTACTGTACAATTAACACTACTCACTGTTTTACCCCTATCAAATTTCAGAATGGCTACAGCAGCAGTACCAAGGCTAAAAGATGAGACATACCTCAACTGGCTTCGTGATAGTCTAGGACTCCTCTTTCTAAAGGAAAGTTTGGAGGAGTTTGTGGACAAGAGGGTGCTAGATTTCCATAATAATCTACATCAAGTTGTGCCACAACCATATTCCAGGCATGGTCCAGTAAATACAGCACAATCACCATCATGTGTTCAGATATGTAAATCATGTACAAACAATGAACTACAAAGACACCATGGTACCTGGAGAGTCAGGTGTTCCTCAGGTGTCTGCTGTGAATGGCTCGAACACATCATCAGGGCTGATGTGCATCAACCATGTCCAAACATAGCACGTGCTAACCTGAAGCCTCAACTTTGGCCCTCTCATCCATGGGAAGTTGCGAAATGGTTTCTTCCAGATGGCAGCGAAAGTGTTACTGCAGCAAAGGATACAGATGTGGCCTCGATGCTAAAACTACTGAATACATGTGTATTCATGTTTCAATTCTTCAAAGATCACAGCCTGGTTGAAGAGGTAAGATATAAAATACTAAGTCAAGCAACTTTATTATATACACCTATTTATATTTGTCAAGTCATTATGTTCAGCATCAAAGTTTTAAACATTGTTTGTAAGCACATGAAGTGAAGCATACTACATGTATATTGTTAGTTTGTCTGTTTATTTCTATACAACATCAATAACTTTATACATTTAAATACAGATTATATGCTTTACCATGTGTATTCCTTGAATGAAGCTCTAATGCAGAGGGCAAATTTTAGTATTGTCTGATTATGACCAGGCTCATTTATGATTATAGATGTACTTATATTGTTTGAAGATTCGCCGGTCCAGCGCTTCACGTGACATTGTTATGCGCTGCGATGTCGTAAAACCCAACTCAATCATTGTCAGGCTAGTTTCTTTTACTGACTGTGAAGAGACTCAACCATATACAAAACAGCTCAACTTTTATATTGATTTGACTTTGACGTTTGAAAAAACAGTCATCTACATATATATACATGTATAAGGTGAAATTCAACTGCAATGCGTTTTTGTTGCAGCAAAATTGCATTAATTCGAAAATAAGTTGAAATTGCAGAATACGTGTATTTTGAAAATTCTGGTTGCTTACTAGTGAACATTTCTTAATTGTTGACATAATAAAAGGTGATTTTACCCATTACTCCGACCATGGATACACAATTTTACACCTTTAAAGCGACTCGCAACCAGATTGTGCATTAAAAATAGTGATTTGTAAATATGTGTCAAACGCTTATATAAATGGTAAAGAATTAGTTTAAGATAAGAAATTCTGTTTAAAAAAATGTATTTCAATAAAAAAAAATATTGGTCTCTGGTGGGATTCGAACCCGGGGCCCGGCATTGGCGGACAGAAGGCAAAATAGGGGAAACCGCTTAGACCAATGAACCACGGAACTATCCGTTTATCTCGGATCGATTTAACGTATTTCAATGTGTAGCGATCGAAAGTGCATACAACTTCACAATTCGGCTCGGGTTTATGTCTGAGCCCGTGTAGAGAAGCAACAACAACAACTATACCGTCTACTAGTCGGTATAGAAAAACGATGGAAAATATCTAAAAATCTAAGATTCAGTGACGATTCTTGAGACTTTTTTTGGACTGATCATATTTTTAGCTCACCTGAGCACAAAGTGCTCAAGGTGAGCTTTTGTGGTCGGTCTTTGTCCGGCGTCCTGCGTCGTTCGTCGTGTGTCAACAATTTCTTCAAACATCTTCTTCTTCAAAACTACTGGTCTGATTGCAACCAAACTTCACAGGAATGTTCCTTGGGTCAAGCTCTTTCAAAAGTTGTTCAAAGAATTTGAAACAATGTAGAACTCTGGTTGCCATGGCAACCAAAGTGAAAAAATAAGGAAATCTTAAAAAATCTTCTTGTCTGAAACCACAAGGGCCAGAGCTTAGATATTTGGCACATAGCATCATCTATAGGTCCTCTATCAAAATTGTTCAAATTTTGCCCCTGGGGTCAAAATTGGCCCCGCCCCGGGGGTCACCATTTTACAGAGAGTTATATAGTGAAATGTTCAAACATCTTTTTCTCTGAAACCAATATGACAAGAGCTTTGATATTTGGCATGGTATAACTTCTAGAGGTATTTGACATATATTGTTGAATTGGTTCCGGTCCGTTGCATATCTGGGTCACCGGAGCTAAAAATAGATTTTTTACCATGAGAACTTAAAAAATCTTCTTGTCTGAAACCATAGTACACTAAGCTTAGATATTTTGCACATAGCATCTTCTACAGATCCTCTATCAAATTTGTTCAAATTTTGTCCCTGGGGTCAAAATTGGCCCCGTCCCGGGGATCACAGTTTTACATAGAGTTATTTAGTGAAATGTTCAAACATCTTTTTCTCTGGAACCAATATGACCAGAGCTTTGATATTTGGCATGGTATAACTTCTAGAAGTCCTTCACATATATTAATGAATTGGTTATGGTCTGTTGCATATCTGGGTCACCGGAGCTAAAAATAGATTTTTTCAATGATAACTTAAAAAATCTTCTTGTCTGAAACCATAGTACACTGAGTTTAGATATTTTGCACATAGCATAGTCTACAGGCCCTCTATCAAAGTTGTTCAAATTTTGTCCCTGGGGTCAAAATTGGCCCCGCCCCGGAGGTCACCGTTTTACATAGAGTTACATAGGGAATTGGTCAAACATCTTTTACTCAGAAACCAATATGGCCAGACCTTTGATATTTGGCATGATGTAACTTTTAGTGGTCCTTCACATATATGGATGAATTGGTTCTGGTCTGTTGCATATCTGGGTCACCGAAGCTTCAAATAGATTTTTTCCAATGAAAACTTCAAAAATCTTCTTGTCTGAAACCATAGTACACTGAGTTTAGATATTTTGCACATATCATCGTCTACAGGTCCTCTATCTTACAGGGTTATAGATAAGGTTTTGCATTAATTGGGTATTTACTCCCTCTATTTTCTAAGAATTGGGTTTTCTGAATTTCAATTGAGTATCCAAAAAACCGTTACTCCATCAATTTGATATGAATTGCTTTTTTACTCTATTTTTTTTTCATTTAATACAAAACACAAGCTGATTGTTTGATGTACTGTACCCTCATTTGCCCACACTGGATAATTTCAGTTTCGATCTCATTTCCAACTCAAAAATGCAGCAGCTCATGTTTGTGTAGGAAAACTAGGATTCATTAATTTTCAGCCACTGAAACTTTAAAAGCCATTCCAGGATGCCTTTACCGTAACTTTGCTAACTTTAGCACTGGTGACTTTCAGCCACGGAAACTTTAAAAGCCATTCCAGGATTCCTTTACCGTAACTTTGCTAACTTTAGCACTGGTGACTTACAGATTCGGGACAAAAGATCGTCGATTATGTCGGTAACATTAAACAACCTCTTTTTGGGCTGTTACCTGCATCATTCAAAATTTCATTCACGACACTGTTACAAATTATTTCTGGTTCGTTCGCGGAAGGCTGAACGTAATTGAATAATGTAGGTTTTTTTGTTGCGCTTTTTCCGTCCGCGCAATGCCATTTTGACAGAAGAAATTCTGGCAGACGATGTGACTGGTTTACTAATTAAACGAGCTAACAAAAAGCGGCGCTGCATAAATCCTATAGGCTATTATTTGGAAATAAATAACCAGTCTAACCGGTGTATCGGTAAAATATTTACCCGGTGTCGTAGTAAACATCCCGTCATTAAACTTGAGAAATGCGACTAATTGCGTACGATACGCGCCTGCTTGAATTCTTTTGCGTAAACCCTTTCAATAATTGATTTTCAGTACGCATGGATTTGAAAGTAATTGCTTTTCTACTGTATTTAATTGCGTATTTACGCAAATACGCGCCTTATCTATAACCCTGATCTTAGTTGTTCAAATTTTGCCCCTGGGGTCAAAATTGGCCCCGCCCTGGGGGTCACTTTTACAAATCTTCTTTCCTGAAATCACGCGACCCATCCTAGTGTCACCATGGTCAGGTGAGCGATCAAGGGCCATTCTGGCCCTCTTGTTTTAATGTCAGAAGCCAAATAATGCCACAAATTTGCTTTTATTTGAGTATTTTATTTTATTTTGACAAGTACACCATCCGTTGCGAGTCCCTTTAATTAGTTTCAATTTCATGAATATGTATTATGAAATTGAATGTGTGTGACAGTGTGTCATGAGAAATATTTTCTATATTCTAGCAGGTGGTCAGTTAAAGCAGGCTGAAAATAATGCAGAATGTACTTTGAATGTACATTCTGCTTTACTTTCAGTCAACCTGCTTTAAGCGACAACCGATCTTCAATACTAGAAACAGGCTGTGGTGTAAGAGGTTAATTTCAGGGCTCGAACTTCGCTCTTGCGAACTCGCAAAATGCGAGTGGAATTTTGAAAATGCGAGCTGAAAATTTCAGCACTTGAAAAAAATTGCGAGTGTATATTTTCATGTTCAGACTTTCCAAAATGTAAGGTTATAATGGTAAAGACGAATACTGTCTAACCCTTCTAATCTTGCAGTAATTTAAATAATTATCGCTGTTCGCCCATCTTGTTCTTTTCATATCTCGGCTATTTATAACTTCGGGAAACCCAGCGCTTAACGCATGCGCATGATTGATAGCCCGGCTTCATACGTACCAATGCCGAATCAGCATTAGAAAAAGGGGAACCAGTCTATTAGCTAGTGACCGCAAACTGCGAATGTTGATGTAAATTAAACTAATTTACAACGTTTTCCAGTCGACTCGTCCTTCTAGGGTTTATAAACGGAAGGCTGACGAGACATTTAAGGAAGAACAGCCGAAAACAGACTGAAAGCTAGCCCAAACCAAGTTACGAAACTCACGAAGTAATTGGGTTTTATTGCTTTGTGCGAAAATGGGACGAACCACGGCGTCGCTAAAATCTGTCCTAAAATGGTAGAAAGAAATGCGCATCTTTCTCGAACATAATATTATGGACTATAGTGAAAGCGTTTTCGAAATATAGTGAACTGTCTGCTGACTGTCTTCACCAAAGATAAAAAAAATCATCCATAAACATCGAACTCTGAAAGTATAACACAAGCCTTTCGCCCCCTTGACAAAACGACCCAGTTACAAAGTTTCAGCTATAGTCTGTGTTAAATAATTAATTAATCTGCGAACCTTGCTGTTTTGAATGAAAATTGACTATATGGGATGGACTGCAAATAAAGAGTTATTTAGAGTTAAGAATAGTAAGTAACTGTACAGTTTATACACAAAAAGACACACACTAGTTATTATTTTTGAAACTTTATTTACATGAGTAATCTAGCACAGAATGAGATACAGAATGAAAGTTCAACAAAGTAATGTTTATGAACTTTATCTTATAATTTTGATCAAAATGATGTGAAACGTCAATTTGTAGATAATCGTATTGAAAAAGCAAGTTGGAACCTGGTTTTGCAAGTAGAAAATATGGGCACTTGCAAAAAAATGCAAGTGGGAAAAAATCTAAAGTTCAAGCCCTGAATTTAGAGATGAAATGCAGATGCCAGTGGAATCATCCGATGTTTAGTCGCTAGCATCGTCTGAAGAAAGTGGGGTGTTAACCAGCTGTGGCATCATGGCTTTCATCATTTATTAGTTGTTCTTTTATTAACCATCTAGCTAACAGACTTGAACCTGTTTTTAGCTCACCTGAGCTAGCTCAGGGTGAGCTTTTGCAATCCTTGATTAATGTCCGTCGTCAATCGTGCGGCGTCAACAATTTCAGTGTTTACACTCTAGAGACAATATTAATCCAATCTTTCTCAAACTTTCTCAGATGGTATATTGCCATAAGAGTTCGGATGAGTTCGATTATGGTTAAAATCGGACAAATAGGTCATGAGTTATCTACCTTTGAATTACTGAAAATGCCATATTTTACAGTGTTTACACTCTAGAGGCCACAATATTTATCCAATCTTTCTAAAACTTGCCCAGATTATATATGACCATAGGAGTTCGGAGGAGTTCGATTAAAGTTGAAATCTGACCAAAAGATAAAGAGTTATCTACCTTTGAATTGCTGAAAATCCCATATTTAACAGTGTTTACATTCTAGAGTTCACAATTTTTATCCAACCTATCTCAAACTTGCTCAGATTGTATATGACTATAAGAGTTCAAGATGAGTTTGATTATGGTTGAAATCAGACTAATAGGTGGAGAGTTATCTACCTTTGAATTGCTGAAAATGCCATATTTAAGGGTGTTTACACTCTAGAGGCCACAAATTTTATCCAATCTTTCTCAAACTTACTCAGATTGTATATTACCATAAGATATTACCATAAGACTTCGGATGAGTTCAATTATGGTTGTAATCGGATCAATAGGTCGAGAGTTATCTACCTTTGAATTGCTGAAAATGATATACTTAACAGTGTTTACGCTCTAGAGACCACAATATTTATCCAAGCTCTCTCAAACTTGCTCAGATTGTATATGACTATAAGAGTGCGAAAAAGGGTGATTATGGTTGAAATTGGATAAATAGATCAATAGTTATCTACCTTTGAATTGCTGAAAATGCCATATTTTACAGCGTTTACACTCTTACAACTACAGTTTTCAATGGATTTTGATTATACTTGTACACAAAGTATTATAGCTATACGTTCTCGAAGGAGTACAACTATTGTTGAAATCTAATCATTGTGGCAATAGTTACCTGCCCTTGATATACTTTGAAATGCTAGAAACAAGCTTCATTTCAGTATTGTTTAGGCTCTAGTTATCTGCCTTTGATATACTCTCTTATATTAGAGTAGGTTGACAAATTTGAATTGATTTAGAATAAAACGGGTGAAATTCAAAGGTAAAGCTATCAGGCTTCATTACAAATGGTGAGCGATATCAGGGCCTTCAGGCCCTCTTGTTGATAATAGTCTTTACTGTTACAATAAGGAGTAAAAGTTGCGTTATTTGTTGTCAATTGTAGACTGGGTACTGCAATTATGGCCACTTTTCACATCTTCATGTGTCTCAAAGAGTATGGGATGTTGCATCACAGTTTGATGACCTTGACCATTGACATTTATTTTGCGTATGAGTTAGTAATGGGCTAAATAAAGACCTTGCCTATGGCCATCCAGCCCTCTTTTTAGCTCACCTGAGCCAAAGGCTCAAGGTGAGCTATTGGGATGGCCCTGTGTCCTCCGTCGTCGTTAACAATTGCTTCAAATGACATCTCCTCCTATACCGCTTGACAGAATTCAACCAAACTTCACAGAAATGTTCCTTGGGTCAAGCTCTTTCAAATTTGTTCAAAGAATTAAAAACAATGCAGAACTCTGGTTGCCATGGCAACCAAAGTGAAAAAATTAAGAAATCTTTTAAGACATATTTGCACAATGCAAAATTGTTGAAAAATGAATTTCTTAAATAACTATATATTTTCTGGTTTGCAATGCATTTATAAACACAAAAATGATTCTTGAAACGTTCTGACTGGTAAATTATGTGAAATACAGCCCTTTCCGTACAGGCACTGTTTCAAGATTTGAGAAAACTGTTTAGAGTGGCATTTCTTGTAGAAAACATGTTTTTGTTTTATCAGCAGCACTGTACATTCTTGAAGTAACTAATAATTTAATAAAGGCTTTTTTATTAACAAACATTCATATATTTACCATTTTAAGCAAGTATTAGGTGCATATTTCTCTTTTTTAGGGCAACAGAGACCTACTTTGGCTAGTGTTGGAAGTATTTTTGCAGCATAAAATCTAGGGGGTAGAGTTAGGATTTTGACCATATTTCATAAATAAGCATAAATAAGCATGGTGACTTCTAGGTTTCTTTACATTTTCTGGTGGGTAACAGTGTAACCATCATTCATGCTAAGTTGGAATAAAATATTATTTGTTATTATGAAAATTTAGTAATTTTTATGAGATTTTTATTTTAAAAATGGAAAAATTTCTATAAAAAGAGAGTGTCGGTGTAAATTTTGCTTCCCAGTTTTTCAATGCCATTGTTTCATGTTACCAGTAAAATCAATTTCACATACTTTATTTATATCAATTTTATGAAATACAACTTAATTAACATTAAATATCACCAAATTAACAAAGAAAGAAACATAAAGGTGATCAACAGCAGTTTTGAAAATTATTTTTCAGCAGCGTCCACACATAAATCATGGGTCATATTTACAAAAGCCTATATTTAAAAATTTAGGTCGGCAACCCAATACATAATTTTTATTTTATTTCTTAGAATAGTTAAGTTTATATGTTAACAAAGTATATAGACATTCTTATTTAAATTTCAATTGCGCAAATATGTCTTTAAAAAATCTTCATGTCAAAACCTGCAAGGGCCAGAGTTTAGATATTGGGCACATAGAATCGACTACAGGTCCTCTATTAAGTTTGTTCAAATTATGCCCCTAGGGTCAAAATTGGCCCTGCCTTGGGGGTCACAATTTTACATAGAGTTATATAGAGAAAATTTCAAACGTCCTCTTCTCTGACTCTAATATGGCCAGAGCTTTTATATTCTGTATGGTGACACTTTTAAATATACTTTACATATTTTGTTCAAATTGTTCGGGTCGGTTGCATATCTAGGTCAGTCCTGGACATTAATCAATATCTCCATTTTCCTGCTATTCTCAGGTGAGCGAATATGCCCCATGGGGCTCTTGTTATGTAATTATTGGTGCTGATATTTGACTTCATTCCAAAAGCAAAAAAGTATACTTTTTTCTCCAAAATTTGTTAACAATTTCTCAAATGCTGCAAAAATGCCTTATTTTTGCCTAATATTTGTAGAATTTGGTGTGTAAACTCTCACATTTCTATAGACACCGCCAGTATTTCCTAAAACTATGAAAATAGGACTGTCAAGGCTACTGCTTGGCTTCCATGTTGTACAAACCCATTTCTAATTTCTTAACAGGTGTTGGGTATACGCCATAGACTGATGCATTCCAACACCCTGTCAGTGAGTGATGACCAGCTAAAGTGTGATACAGACAAGATGATCCAACTATTGACAAGCCTGGATGACCTTTCATCCCAAGAAACAGATGCAGTTCTAAGAACAATTCGCAACATAAGCGAGGTAATGTTTACAATCAATGCTATTTTAAAATTGTAAATCCTATTGTTATCCCCTGCCGAAAGGCAGAGGGATACTGTTTTAGGTCTGTCCGTCCGGCTGTCCGTGCGTGCGTGCGTTTTCCGTCCGCAACTGTATCTCCGAAACCTATAAACAGATTTGGATTAAACTTGGTATACTTATTTGTCATCATAGGAGCACCGTGGGAAATCAAAAAAATTTCAGAAAATTTTAGGAATTTATGAGTTATCTGCCCTTTTTGTGTTAAAAATGCCGTCCGTGCGTCCGTCACGTTTTCCGTCCGCAACTGTATCTCCGAAACCTATAAACAGATTTGGATTAAACTTGGTATACTTATTTGTCATCATAGGAGCACCGTGGGAAATCAAATTTTTTTCAGAAAATTTTAGGAATTTATGAGTTATCTGCCCTTTTTGTGTTAAAAATGCCATATTTAACAGTTTTTACACTCTAGCAACTACAGTATTCAACATATTTTGTGTATACTTGCAAAAAAAGGATACTTGTGACAAGAGTTATCTGCCCTTGATGTACTTAGAAAATGCTTTATTTTGGTATTGTTTACATACTAGAGCCTATAAATATGCATGGATTTTTGAAAAAACTTTCTTGAATTATGTATGGCTATTAGTTTTCAAATGAATTTGATTATTGTTGAAAACGGAGAAATTAGTCATGAGTTATCTGCCCTTGATAAGTAAAAAAAGCCATATTTAACTGTTTTTACTCTCTGGCAACTACAATTATGAATGGATTTAAATGATACTTGCACACGATGTCTATAAGTAAAAGTTCTTGAAGGTGTGCAATTATTGTCAAAAAAGGATACTTGTGGCAATAGTTATCTGCCCTTGATGTACTTTGAAATGATAGAAAATGCTTTATTTTAAAATTGTTTACATCCTAGTATCTATAAATATGCATGAATTTTGATAAAACAAATTCTTAAACTATGTATGACTATTAGTTTTCAAATAATTGTTATCATTTTTGAAAACGGAGAAACTAGTCAACAGTTATCTGCCCTTGATGAGTAAAAAAACCCCATATTTAACAGTTTTTACCATCTAGAAACAACAGTCTTTAATGGATTTTGATTTAACTTACACATGATGTATATAAATATAAGGGTAGCAATTATTGTCAAAATAGGATACTTTGTGGCAAGAGTTATCTGCCTTTTATGTACTTAGTAATGCTCAACATGGCTTTATTGTTTACATGCTATTGTGTACAAATGTGAATGGATTTTGAAAAAAAAATTAAATCATATATGGCTATTATTTATAGAATGAGTTCAATTATTTATCGAAAATGTGCAAATTAGTCAAGAATACTCTGCCCTTGATGAGTTGAAAATGTGTTTACACAATTATAAGTTCTTGAAAGTGTTTAATTACTGTTGAATTTGAATCAAGAGTTACCTGCCCCTGTCATACTTAGATTTATAATGTTACAAACGGCTTTATTTTTTGTATTGTTTAGGCTTTAAAATGTACAAAATTGAATGGATTTTATAAAACTTTGTAAAAAGCTTTTGAATGTTGATCTTTAAAGACAGGTGATCACCATTTGCCCCTTCCTCCCACAATAAAGTTTGCCACTTTCTTCTGGACAATCGCTGCGGCAGGGGATATCAGCTCTAAGGTGCTTGTTGATCTTTGAAATTCAAGTTTCTTGACTCTCTAACGGTAATAGATATTGTATAATCCAAGTAATTTACGTATTGGCAGAGTGACCAAATCTAGATTGAATATAACAAGATCATGAGAGTTAATGCCCTTTTTCTGATACAAATTAGTATAATAAGAATTGCCAGCTTTTTATGTCCCCGGCATCTGATGCGGAGGCATATAGTGACTGTACTGTCTGTGCATCTATACGTCCTTCGGTAACAGATTAAGTAGATTTTACCGTTTACTTAAGCTTCAACACTGCTTACTCAAATGCTTGAATACTTATAAATACATTTGTTGCCTTGGACCATTCCCAATCCATCATTATCATCCAACCGTGATTTTGATCCTGACCTTGACCTAATGTGGACTTAAAATATTTTAAATTGGCTAAATCTTGGTTAACTAGGTTTTGCCGTTTCGTCTAGCAAAAACACGATTGATAACAAAGCTTTAATACTTATACAATTGTTGCCTTTGACAACTACAAATCCACCCAAATCACCTAACTTTGATTTTGACCTTGACCTAATTTAATTCGGCTTTTTAGATTTTTCCGTTTCGTTTAGTATCAACACTTGTGACACTATTGACTACAAAGCTTTGATACTTATACAGTTGCTGCCTTGGACCATTACCAATTCACCCTTATGATATTTCCCAACCTCAATTTGACCTTGATCTAATTTGGACTAATAATATCCAGAATATATTGTCAAGGATGCCACAAGGGGAATATTTGTTTATTGAACGCAGTTTTGATACTTCAACTAATACCATTTAATATCTTATCAACTTGATGCACGTCTTAAATAGTGTTGCTGTCAACCAAACAATTCATACTTTGTACATGTTAAATATCTAAGGCCATTTACTAAATTAGAGGTGAAAAGCATGTAATTGTGCCATTTAATTGAAGCAAGGTGTCTCCTTTTTATTGGCCTATCCACAATCAAGAGGCCTTAATTAAGCAAGGGGTCATGGCGGTTTATATTTTTGCTGAAAATAATAGAAAGGGTAATTTAAAGGCTGTCCAAACAACTCCTAAATTATAGCCCTTTATGTGTCAGTCTAATTCTAAATGTAGACATAGCCCAAACACTGATGGACCAGTTGGATAAAACTGAAGCAAGGGTCCTTTTTATGCTCCCCTTTAGGGGGGGAGCATATAGTCGCCGCTTTGCCCGTCTGTCACGCTTTTTTGTCCGGAGCATATCTCTTGAACGGTACACCGTAGGTTGATGAAACTTGATACAGTGATAGAGAATGACAGGAGGAGGTGCAGTACACAAGAACTGTAACTCTCTCATCTCCCAATTTTGAATTATCTCCCTTTTTCTCATAAAAAAACATCAATTTTGTCCGAAGCATATCTCTGGACTGCGACACCGAAAGTTGATGAAACTTCTAACAGTGATAGAGGATGACTGAAGGAAGTGCAGTACCCAAGAACGGTAACTCTGTCATCTTCCAATATTGAATTATCTCCCTTTTTTAGCTCACCTGAGCCAAAGGCTCTAGGTGAGCTATTGGGATGGCCCTGTGTCCGTCGTCGTGCGTTGTGCGTCGTCCGTCGTCGTTAACAATTACTTCAAATTACTTCTTCTCCTATACCGCTTGGCAGAATTCAACCAAACTTTACAGAAATGTTCCTTGGGTCAAGCTCTTTCAAATTTGTTCAAAGAATTAAAATCAATGCAGAACTCTGGTTGCCATGGCAACCAAAGTAAAGTGAAAAATAAGGAAATCTTAAAAAATCTTCTTGTCAAAAACTGCAAGGGCCAGAGCTTAGATATTTGGCACATAGCATCATCTACAGGTCCTCTATCAAGTTTCTTCAAATTATGCCCCTGGGGTCAAAATTGGCCCCGCCCCGGGGGTCACAGATTTACATAAGAGTTATATAGTGAAATTTTCAAACGTCTTCTTCTCTGAAACTAATGTGGCCAGAGCTTTGATATTTGGCATGATGACACTTCTAGATGTCCTTTACCAAATTTGTTCAAATGGTTTTGGTCCGTTGCATAACTAGGTCACAGGAGCTAAAAATAGATTTTTTTCATTGAAAACTTAAAAAATCTTCTTGTCTAAAACTACAAGGGCAAGAGCTTGGATATTTGGCACATAGCATCGCCTACAGGTCCTCTATCAAGTTTGTTCAAATTATGCCCCTGGGGTCGAAATTGGCCCCGCCCCGGGGGTCACAGTTTTACATAGAGTTATATAGTGAAATTTTCAAACGTCTTCTTCTCTGAAACTGATATGGCCAGTGCTTAAGCCTTTGATATTTGACATGGTGACACTTCTAGCTGTCCTTTACTAAAATTGTTCAAAAGGTTCTGATCTGTTGCATAACTAGGTCACAGGAGCTAAAAATAGATTTTTTTCAATGAAAAACTTAAAAAAAATCTTCTTGTCTGAAACTACAAGGGCCAGAGCTTAGATATTTGGCACATAGCATCGCCTACATGTCCTCTATCAAGTTTGTTCAAATTATGCCCCTGGGGTCAAAATTGGCCCCGCCCCTGGGGTCACAGTTTTACATAGAGTTATATAGAGAAAATTTCAAACGTCTTCTTCTCTGACACTAATATGGCCAGAGCTTTTATATTCGGTATGGTGACACTTCTAAATATACTTTACATAATTTGTTCAAATTGTTCCGGTCTGTTGCATATCTATACTGAGCAAAAATAGAAACGTCCCACCTTATTACAGGGAAATTTTCTTGAAAGTTATAAGGTTGATGGTAGTAAAACCTATACAGAAAATAAAGTTCATTCATTTTTTAATCCATATCAGTTGAGCTCATATTGCTGAGATTTTTTTTTTTCGAGTGATGTAATGAAGAAGTTGGTAGGGGTCAAAATAAAAAATCTGAATAAATGTTTGTTTTTTAAAGAATGTTTAGTTGATTACTGAATTCTCATAAAAAGTCCCAAGTTTTATTCAGTAAGATTAATATCGTGTACGGCCACCGTTTGTACCAATATACGCTCCATTTCTACGGCGTAACGTAACGTTTAATGAGAACGTCAGACATTCACTCTTGCTGTGAGTTCTGTGTCAAATATTGAATGCTGAATCTTAAATGTAATCAATTTGCGTAGTCTACCTAAGTGTGAATCGAGAGTAGTCAGGAAAAAGAACTTGGTACCAGCCAGTTTGCTTCAAATTCAAATGACGTCGTGACGACAGATAATTTAGCCCCACGGTGATGTGTCTTCCAAATTTGACCGGATTATGGGCGTCATGCTCTGATTGGATTAGCGTTGGATTGCAAGCGATTACAAAGGTTTGTGATGACTCACCGTGTTCATCAGCCGTTCCGGTGACTGGAAAATGACGTAGACGTTAGTGCGTTAATGTGCCGTAGTGGTCAGTTCTGACGGAGGCAAAAACGGGGTGACCAAGGCGAAAACTATTCTGAACAGTCCCAGTCTGATGGTACCGGGTCGCAAGCCTCTGTTTGGTCTCTCTATAGCAGCCGAACCAGCGGGCGACGTCAATGGCCGTCATTGCCTGATTTCTTTCAACTTCAGACGAGCGTGGCATGATGCAAGGATTGAATTCATATGTTTTTTTTCAATTTTTTTATTACCATGTGTTGTGTGTGTTGTACGAAGGTGACATAATTACTTTATCGAAACGTGTGTACCGAGCACGTGCAAAACGTGCAAATCATGATTCCGTTACGTTAGCGGTTTTTATCTGTGTTATTTTGTAAAATCTTTACACATGTGAAACTCCAACTAACCAGTATCCCATAAGTACATTCACTTGATGTATAGCTTAAATAACGTCAGAGATATGTCCGTTCAAAATGTGGGACGTTTCTATTTTTGCTGAGTATAGGTCAGTCCTGGACATAAATAAGTATCACCATTTTTTCAGCTCGTCTCAGGTGAGCAAAATATGCCCCATGGTTCTTGTTGCTAATAATATGAGTAAACTAATACCAGGTTAATAAAGGTCAGAAAAGCTATGGGTCCATGGGACTCGCAACTTTTTAAATAATGAGTCTCTGGCAAATTTAATGAGTATAGGACTCGGGATGCACAGGTAAAATTATCACTGTATGATCAACTATAAACTTGGAGTTCTTGTTTAGTATCACAAGGGAAACTCATTAAATCAAGGCAGGTAATCCTGTGATTTGTCAATATGTAGCTATTGCCTTTGGTTAGCCAGCTTAGCCTCAGAATCAGTAAAAAGCTAAGAATGTAGTTTCTCAAAAACTATCAAAGACATTTACCTCGACCTTCTAATTTATCAAATGTTTATTCATTTCAGTAATAATAATTATTTAGTTTTGCAGAGTTCTCGCCCTTGATTTGACTTATACATGTACGTTGAAAGTTTACATACATGCTCACTATCAAAAGCGTTATTTCATTACAACAAGACCGGTAGCCCTGTGGTTTGTTGTTGCACCTATTTCCACTTAGAATTTTGTTGAAATGAAATTTCACTACAATACTAGCAAAGGTATCCAATTGAAAGTTTAAAACATACGTTTTTATGCCCCCACACGACTTAGGTGGGGCATATTGTTTTTATACGCCCACGTCTAAAGGTGGTCGTATATTGGCGTCGCCCTGTCCGTCCGTCCGTTCGTCCGTCCGTCCGTCCGTCCGTTCGTCTTTCAACATTTTGTTTGTCCGGAGTTTTTCCGGGAAACTATTACAGGGTTATTAATGAAACTTCACACAAATGTTATATGCATCAAGATCTAAAGCTGAGTCGAGTTTGAGGTTCATTCGAATTTTCATTACAGAGTTATCTGCCCATGATGTACTCAAATATAATATAAAAAGCTTGTCCGGAATTTTTTCTGGGAAAACTATTGGAGGGATATTAATGAAACTTCACACAATTGTTATATGCATCAAGATCTAAAGCTGAGTCCAGTTTGAGGTTCATTTTATTTTCGTTACAGAGTTATCTGCCCTTGATGTACTTAAATATGCTATAAAAAGCTTGTCCAGAGTTTTCTGGGAAAACTATTAGAGGGATATTAATGAAACTTCACACAATTGTTATATGCATCAAGATCTAAAGCTGAGTCCATTTTGAAGTTCATTTGCTCTATCGTTACAGAGTTATCTGTCCTTGATGTACTCAAATATGCTATAAAAAGCTTGTCCGGATTTTTCTTGGGACAACTTCACACAAATGTTATATGCATCAAGATCTTAAGCTGAGTCGAGTTTGAGTTTGAAGCCCTTAACCAATATTGTAAATATGGTTCTGGTCAGTTGCATATCTAGGTCACAGGAGCTAAAAATAGATTTTTTTTAAATGAAATCTTAAAAAATCTTGTCTGAAACCACAGTACCCTGAGCTTAGATATTTGGCACAAAGCATCGTCTTCAGGTCCTCTATCAACATTGTTCAAATTATGTCCCTGGGGTAAAAAATGACTACGCCCTGGGGGGTCGTAATTTTACACAGAGTTATGTAGTGAAATCTTCAAACATCTTTACCTCTGAAACTAATATGGTCAGAGCTTTGATATTTGGCATGATGACACTTGTAGAAGCCCTTAACCAATAATATGGTTCCTGTCTGTTGCATATCTAGGTCACAGGAGCTAAAAATAGATTTTTTCAATGAAAATTATGTCTCTGAGGTGAAAAGTGATCCCATACCAAGGGTTATGTGACCCTTGTGTTGGTTTTTCCAGGTGAGCGATATTGAGGCCCGCCTCTTGTTTATTTTATTAGCTCACCTGAGCCAAAGGCTCAAGGTGAGCTATTGTGACCGCTCACCGTCCGTAGTACGTCTGTCCGTTCACTTTTACTTCAAACGACATCTCCTCTGAACCCGGGGATTGTAGGGCGGATTCAAACTGCTCATGATGTTCCTTGGATGCTTCTCTACTGAAGTTGTTCAAATGAAAGAGAAAAAGCAAAAACTCTGCTTGAAAAAGCAAAAAAGCAAAAAACTTTAAAAATCTTCTTGCTAAAAATTACTAGGCCCTAAGCTTTGATATTTTTACAGTAGAATCTCCTGGTCGATCCCTCTATAGTTTGTTAAAATGAAATCCCTAGGGTCACACTTGACGCCACCCTGCGCAGTTTAAGTGCTGCTTTAGGCAGGTTTCACAGTATTTTTGATGAACCAGAAGCAGAACTGTATTTTACCTGAGTTACTCTTAATATACTAAGGGCAAATAGCCAATATTTGCAAACATTTTGGATCCAGATCAGATGCAACATAATCATAATGCTACATCTAATCTGGATCCAACCTATTTGCCACTCATTTACCAACTTAACATTTTCTAAATTGTTTTTTTGTACACTTTTCACATACAGTAGCAGTGTTGCACCTAGAGCGCGGCATTGCGGGATTCCCGCAATATTTTTTACTTGGACCCTTAAAATTCGTAACGGCGCGGGCGTACGGGCGCAATTTTCGTCTTCCGTACCTTTGCTCTATCTTCTATCCTTTCCGCCGATTTACTATCCTTCATTAATAAAGGTAGACTGTGCGCGTGTGTGTATACCAATGCAGTTAAATGGCTACGTAAAACCCGATAACCAGTCTTACAATTACAACTATCCTTTCCGCCGATTTACTATCCTTTATTAATAAAAGGTAGACTGTGCACGGTTTATATGCCAATGCAGTTAAATGGCTATGGTAAAACCCGATAACCAGTCAAATTATGCATGACTTGACTTCACTTCTCGTCGGATTGGAGAGGAAAGAGCAGACGAAACGCGAAGCTGATGAATGAAACCCCCATCTAAACAACGTGCTGATCAAACTCTTCCAACTTTGTATGTACCAAAACAATCATTACAAGTTATTTAAAAATAGACGAACATCAGTTTTCCCGTCGTGTAAAAGCCTTACCGGATTACCGAAAATCTACTAGACGCAGTAAACATGTTCAATATCGTAAACACTAATTCTATTTTAAAGGAAAGCCTATCATGTTTTTAAAGGCTATTTTAGTGTGACGCGCAAAATTTTGACAGCGCGCCACCGTGTCCCCCAAAATTTTGGACCTAGGCACAACACTGCAGTAGGTTTTAAGCAGACATCATTTCAGTCTGGTAAGGGTAAGCCCCAGAGCTACAGCCACTGATGTCAAATATTATGCAACTGGTAGGGGGTATCACAGAACTGGTCATGATCAGCTGAACATGTTGTCTGCTAAAGTTTAGATATGGTTCAGTCTGCTTCATACTTAGAGAAACAGGATCTGGAAGTGATCCATTGACAGTTATGTAATTATGTCTTATGCCATATTTATACATATGTTTAATATTGGTTTTGTCAGAGTTATCTGTATGTCTTTTCATTTTTTCTTGTCCAGGATTCAACCCTTTCCCCCCATATACTGACGTTTGTTAACCCATTACCCCATAAATGTGCATTTTTAGGCCTTTGATTTATTCCTCTACTTAAGAAAATAATTCCACTTTAAACAGTCATGAAAATGTAAGATGCGAAAGTAAAGCAAAGTGTGCATTAACCCTTAGCCCGCCAAATAAATTGTCGTCTGCTATATTTCTCGTCTGCTTCAAGTTTCAAAGTGCTTCAAAGTTGCTCAAAATTGCTGAAAATGTTGTCCGAGTGTCAAACAGCTTTGATCCGGGTGAGACGCCGAGTTACTCGGCGTCTAATCCGGATCCAAGCTGTTTGCATATAAAGCTATAGTCGTGAGTGGCAGGCTAAGGGTTAAGACACATTCTGCTTTACTTTCAACCTGCTTTAGGTGGCCACCTATTTTCAAAACTAGAAACATGCTATGGGGTAATGGGTAAAATGAAATTGCCTATTTGGAAAGAGCCTGATGAGAGGAAGTGCCATTTGCAAAGGCCATAACTCTGACATTTAGTTATTTCCCTTTGTGATATTTTCTTGTCAAGAAGACAACTTCAGTTCTACTGATGCTATTGTAATGAAATTTTACGTATGGAAAGAAACTGATGAGAGAAAATGCCATGCACAAGGGCAGCAATATTTAGTTTTCCCCTTTGTCATATTTTATTGTCAGGAAAATAATTCCAGTTCTGCTGACGCTAGTGAAATAATTATCATTTATTGGAAATGGAAATAGCTTGATAAGAGGATGTGTCATGGATAAGGGTCATAAGCTTGGCAACAAAATTCACTTTTGTCATGTTTTCTTGTCTGGAAGATAACTCCATTTATAGTTATATTAAAATGTTGTCTTGCCCAGTCAACTTAGGTACAAACTTCAATGTCCTCAGGTGAGCGAATTTAGGGCCATGGCCCTCTTGTTATTATTATTATATGAGGTATATAATAAAAGGAACGTTACTATACTTTGCATATCTGATGCACCGTTGTGTGTGTAAAGGCTATATCCAACTCGACCTTCGGTCTCGTTGGATATAGCCTTTACACACACTACTCGAGTGATCCGGTGCATAAGATATGCAAAGTATAGTAATATTCCGTTTGTATACTGATCTCAAGAAGGTCTTGATCTTTGTACAACTTTGGTCATGTCTGAAAATCTTTAATGTCATTTTGACATTTAATTAAGCATTGACCATAACTCTAGAACAACATGCATGGGTGAAAGTTTTCCGTATTGTGACGGAATTCCGTATTTCCGAAATTGCCGAGGGTCATTTTTCCAGAACGTGTAAATCCGTTGAGAACGTGTAAATCCGTTGAGAAATTCGGGGGGGGGGGGGGGGGGGGGGGGGGGGGGGTGTGGTTAGAGGATGTCTTCGTCGAGTAAGATTGAAAAAACAAAATCGAAGGTGATTTCGAGAGCTGTCAAATTAGTTGAAATTACGGTGTCAATGTTCGCCAATGTTATCGATCGGCTCTATCGTTCGTCTATAACGGTGATGGCAAAATCCGAGTGAACCAAAACAAATTGGACTGGTTGCCGAATCAGGTTGCAACACGCACGCGGACAGCGTTGAAAACACGGAAACCAGTCTCTGACCAAAAACATTTCCGTAGTTGATTTCAATAATATGACAGGCTTGCTTAAAATAACAAGGTAAGCAAATTTAGGAGGGGGTTGTTTGTGATTTTGATCTTGTTGCCGATAATTTTCCGTAGCGGTACGAAAAACTTCTTTTGGAAAATCTAAAATCTCTTTCTTCGGAGTCTTACTAGCAGGCCTGTGATTTTTCCGCGGATTTCCGCGGATTGGATTGCCGCCGAGACCATTTCTGAGATTCGTCCAGATTCGTTGAGAAAATCTGACGACTATAAGGGGGGTGAGGTCTGAAAGTCGGTCGCGTCCGCGGACGTGTTTTAGTCTGACCCGGAAATCGTCGTACATTAACGGTAACGGAAAAGTCCGAGTGTTCCACATCAATTTAACTGGTTACCGCATTTGTGACTGCGCGTGCTCTTACAATATTGAAAACTCGGAAACCAGTCTTCGCGACAACACCGCTTTTCGAGACAAAAATATATTTGTGTTTTGATGTTTGAACGATGTTTATAGATTGTCAATAATATGACAGCTTCCTAAAATAACAAGGTTAGCAAATTTAAAAGAGGTTTGATTATGATATTGATTTTTTGTTCGTTAAGACCAACGGCAAGCGAGTCGAGATGTCGGTACCAAATCGTAACGCCCTCTGGTGAAAACGACCCCGGATCAAAACGGCCCACCTATATCTTTTATTACAAATAGCCTAATTGAAAATAAAAATACATGAATGTCTGAAATGTATTCAACATTGAATAACCATGGTAGTGGCGAGATCAATCTACATGATCTAAACAATGCAAAATTTTGGAGAAGAAGACACCAACCCCCAGGCAAAATAATCAGTCTGTTGATTTTGGTCAGCAATAGGAAGACTTTTTTATGGGTTTCATAAAAATATATAGATCAAGTTAGAACTAATTTATCAAGAACTCATGTATAATTAATGACACAGACTTGACACAGAGGTGAGTGCTTTATTTAATAAACCTTTTGAGCAGAGAGGGGAGGTATTTTCATAAGGATAAATGCAATACCTATCCCCACCCTTCTCATACTTCATGCCATTATTAAGTATCCCAAACTTTAGAATGGCCTGTACACATAATAATAAAGAAATCTTTTTGTATATAGGGTAACCCATGTCAACACATTTTGGGAAGAGGGACAATGGTGTCTGTCCCCCTTCCCCTTCACAAAAATGTCATAAGGAAGGGGAGCTTTGAATTATAATCATAGACCCATGTGTTGAGTAATGGCTATATCCATGTAACAATGCATTTTTAATAAAAGAACTATAAATTTAGTTGGAAATCATTTATGGGACATGGACAGGTGAGTGCTTTACTTTATGAATAAATCTATCGAGCTGAGAGGGGGAGCTATTTTCATTAGGATAAATGAAATGCCTATCCCCACCCTTTCACACGTCATGCCTTTAAATGTCAAATTTTTTGAAAATGGCCTGTACACATTTGGCATTATAATTATGTCAATTTTAATAATTGTTCTTATATATAGAGTAACCTATGCCAATTTTTTGTTAAGTGGATTAGAAAAGATGGGGGATCCGTCCACCTTCCCCAAAGTTTACAATATGATATTGTCACAAGGAAGGGAAGCATTGGATCGTACTCATAGACCCACATATTCGTAAAGGTCTGAAACAGGTGTCAAAACAGAATTGGACAGGACTGCTTTGGTTGTATTCTGTCAGTGTGAAAATGGCTTTAAGTATCTGTATCATAGTAGGCCTATATACTCTCAACACTTTACTATAACCAGGGACCATGTATGACACATTATCAATACAGTATCCTTGTAAAAGAATAAAACTACTTGTAGGTATTAATCTCTTTGGTAATGCTTCACTGCAAGTAGAGTATATTATAAACATTTTTAGCTCACCTGAGCCGAAGGCTCAAGGTGAGCTATTGTGATCGCCCGCCGTCCGTCGTCCGTCTGTCCGTCTGTCCGTCTGTCCATCTGTCCGTCTGTCCGTCCGTTCAAATTTACTTCAAGCGACAACTCCTCTGAAACCGCGAGTCTGAGGAAAAAACTAATTTGATCACGGTGTTCCTTGGATGCTTCTCTACAGAAATTGTTAAAATGAAACTTTAAAGTGGACTACTTATTGAAATTTATTAAAAAAAGTGAAAAACTTTAAACAAGTTTTTTGTAAAAAACCACTGTTCCCACACCTTAGATATTGCATGAATAGTATCTTCTACTAAATCACTTTCAAAATTGTAAAAAATCAAAACCCTAGGATCAAATTTGACTCAACCCTGGCCATATCAGTGCTTTTTGATGCAGGTCTGACAGTAAAAACTCTCTAATGATCCGTTTTATACAGACGCATTGTATCTTCCAGGCTAAGAAGCTACCCTTATACTAAATGCAACATTTTTGCAAACAGTTTGGATCCAGGTCAGATGCCACATAATGCTGCATCTAATCTGGATCTAAACTATTTGCCACTCATTTACATATTTTCTTATATTTAGAAAATATAAGTTATTATTTTTTACATATTTCACATACAAACATTTGGAGCAGACAACAGTTCAGCATAATAATAGTCATTTCTCTCTGAGACCGTCTCCAATTGCATAACTGACCCATAGCTAGCTCTGAACTCAGGTCACTGAGATACATAACAGAAATGAAAGTGATGTCTGCTATTTTATGCTCAAGCACAACTTAGTTCGAGGCATATTACTTTTGGTCTGTCTGTTTGTTTGTTTGTGTTTTGTTTGTTTGTTTATCTTTCTGTCTATCAGTCCACAATTAATTCTTGGCCATAAACAGTATGGATCCAGGTCAGATGCCACATAATGCTGCTTCTAATCTGGATCCAAACTATTTGCCACTCATTTACATATAGTTTCTTATATTTAGAAAATGTAAATAATGATATTTATTAACCTATTAACCCATACATATTCTTTTTTATGTCTTTAATTTATTCTTCCACAGAAGAAAATATTTCACTTTATACAGTCATTGTTGTCTTTAACAATTGCTTCAAATGACATCTCCTCTGGCTCATATACCGCTGAAAAGATTTCAACCAAACTTTACACGAATGTTCCTTGGGTCAAGTTCTTTCAAAATTGTTCAAAGAATTAAAAACAATGTAGAACTCTGGTTGCCATGGCAACCAAGTGAAAAAATAAGGAAATCTTAAAAAAAAATCTTGTCTGATACTACAAGGGCCAGATCTTAGACATTTGTCACATAGCATCATCTACAGGTCCTCTATCAAACTACAAACTATGCCCCTGGGGTCAAAATTGGCCCCGCCCAGGGGGTCACAGTTTAACATAGAGTTATATAGTGAAATTTTCAAATGTCTTCTCCTCTGAAACTAATATGGCCAGAGCTTTGATATCTGGCTTGGTGACACTTTTAGATGTCCTATACCAATAAGGTTCAAATGGTTCTGGTCGATTGCATATCATCTACAGGTCCTCTATCAAGTTTGTACAAATTATGCCCCTGGGGTCAAAATTAGCCCCACTCCGGGGGTCACAGTTTTCATACGTCTTCTTTTCTGAAGCTAATATAGCCAGAGCTTTGATATTCGGCATGGTGTTACTTCTAGATATCCTTTATCTATTTTGTTCAAATGGTTCCAGTCTGTTGCATATGTAGGTCACAGGAGCTAAAAATAGATTTTTTCAATGGAAACTTAAAAAAAATCTTCTTGTCTAGAACCCTAGTACCCTGATCTTAGATATTTGGAACATAGCATCATCTACAGGTCCTCTATCAAGATTGTTCAAATTATGCCCCTCGGGTAAAAAATGACCCCGTCCTGGACTTAAATCATTATCTCCATTTTGATGTACAGCTATTCTCAGGTGAGCGACATATGCCCCATGGGGCTCTTGTTTATGAGAAATATTTGTTATAATTTTTAAGTGTCAAATTCAATGATACAAACTCTATCTTATATACATGTTTATGGCTTTATGAGACAATCATAATAATTATGATAATAGTAATAATAATAATAATCTTTAAGTGTCAACTTCAATGATACACACTCGATCTTATATATACAGCTTTATAAGACAATAACAATAATAATCTACATCCCATCCCATATTTGTCACCCTTGGATCTAACAATAATAATAATAATCTACATCCCATCCCATATTTTTCACCCTTGGATCTAACTCATCCATGGATCTATTATCATCTAACAAGAAACACACATTTTTGGGGGCCTTGCAGTCTGAATGGTAAAAGCAAAATGCTTTATTGTTTAGTTTGAAAAGAGTTTGCTCAAAGCCTGTTGCATCATTTGTTCAATAACATCAAATTGAAATAATGACTATGCTGTTTTTCTTCAATTATTGGACAACATTGTAACCAAGAAAATGTTGCTTGTCACTTCCAAACAGTTATTCATATGAGCACAGTTTCAGACATTCAAAATGCGTATAGTTGTTAAGAGTTGAGACACAAGACAAACTTATAATAGTCAAGATGGCCAACAGTTATTGACTCCATGGCATTGACACTGAAAAGATCAGATTGAAATTTAATCATGAAACAGAAAAGAAGATGCATGCCTGTAGTCAGTAATGTGTTACTACAGGCATCTTTACTGTTTCATGATTAAAATCTAGTCAGTCATTCCTCACCCTAGTTAAATTATGAAATTGTTCTTATAAAAGTTCTAATTTTGCTTTTTAATCATCCTTTAGAGCTCTTAAATTAATCACAGGAGAGCCCACAAAATACCTTCAAAAATGCTGAAAATGCCATTTTTTTAAAAGGGGGCTTTGCCCCCTGTTAACCCCCACCAGGGCGTTGCCCTTGGAACCCATTCGGGGCCTTGCCGGCCCCCGAAACCCCCGGCCAAATTATTTTCAGCCCCTCAGCTGTCAGGCTAATCACACCCCTGTACTAGGCGCTCATTGTTTTATGAATCATCCGATTACCAGACGCTAAACTATATCACGCGGAACGCTTCGTGTTTTATCGTTGGTGCATCAAAATGCAATTAGCTCATTTTGTCACCAGTTTTCGCGAATTAACTTTAATGAAACGCGAACTAAACAAAATTAGGAGATTGAATAGGAAATTCGGCTGAAAATCCGATTTTCCTATTCAAAAGTAGCTTACTCAGTTACTGAAGTATTCATGTCACCTTTTTAATTTTTCACATTACATATTATTGGACTGTTAAACAATCCGTTTTCTATGGCTATAAAGTATTGAAAATGTATTTTAATAGCATTCTTATCATTAAAGTAATTGATAGTAACCATTTAATTCATTAAGTAAAGAAATATTTATCTGATTTGGGTAACCCAAGATTAAAATTTAGTCTAGCATCACAGCTTTGAAACAGTTTAGAAAAATCAAAATGTATAAATTGAACCACTAAAATCATTTTTAGGGAGGCCTCTTGTTCCATCAACTATGGGAAGGCTTCCCTCTCCCATCATAGCCTACTGCTTTAAATTTTGTGCCACTTAGTTTTAACTTTCTGAAAGCAAATTGAACATGAAAATGAGAGCTAAAATAAACTCACACACAGATCACGGTTAGAAATCGTTTATCAAGAAACCATATATCAATCAAATAAAGTAGACATGGCACAGAGGTAAGTTATTTACTTTATGAGTAAATCCTTTGAGCAGAGAGAGGGAGGTATTTTCATTAGGATAAGTGAAATGCCTATCCCCACCCCTCTCAAATGTCATGCCTTTAAATGTACAAAACTTTAGAATGGCATGTACACATAATAATGAACAAATATTTCTTAAATATATTTATAGGGTAACCCAAGTCCCATGCCATTTTTAAAAAAATCATTTTATGAGGCGGGGGTATGTGGTCAGCCCCTGCCCCTTCATATATATAATCCTGCACCTATGCACTGGTCTGTATAAATGAAATATAGGTGTCAGAACAGGATCAGACAGGACTGGGTGTTTTCTGTGACAATGGCTTTTAGTATCTGTACGATAGTTTAACTATATTCAACTGAAAAGTACTGACAACAATGATTTATTTGAATACTCTAAACTGTTAACTGAAAGCAAGGGCCAGTTATGAATTATATGTACATCTATCCTGTACGAACAGTGTAGACTAAGATCAGAATGTTCCCATCAGAACTTCTGAACGGGATATGTACAGTATCCTTGCTAAAGCTTATATAACCAGAGTCAGTTTTTATGGTAATGCTTGACTGGAAATAGAGTATGTTCTAAATGTTTTGTACATGTATTTGGATCTAGTAATACATGTCATAATTTTTAAGTGTCAGTGATACAAAATCTTATACATACAGCTTTATAAAACAGTATAATGATAGAAAACCTAAATACCATCTCATATTTTTCTCCCTTGGATCTAACTCATACATGGACCTAACTAGAAACATATTTTTGTGGCCTTACAATGATAATTGTAAAAGCAAAGTGCTTATCATTTACTTTGGAGTATAACAGTTTGCTGAAAGCAATTTCCATCTTTTGTTAAATAAAATCAAAATTAAGATTTATTTTTCAATCCTTGGAAAACATTAATGCTTATGACCAAGAAAATTATTTTTATATTTTTCCATTGCTTGTCATTTTCAAACAATTTTCCAACAGTTTCAGACCTTCAAAATGCTTAAAACCCAGGAGCTTCCGGGGGCCTCCGGCCCCCTGGCCAGGGCCTTGCCCTGGACCCACTGGGGGCCCTAGCGGCCCCCTAGCCCCCAGCATAGTTTTCAGTATTTTCAGTTTTGCCAACTTTCACCCATGCACATGTGAAAGAGATATCATATTTGGCATGTATACTCAATTTAGGAAACTCTAGCTTGTGCTAAATGCAACTTTGGTCATGTCTGACAAAGGTCAAGGTCATTTAGAGGTTATGGTCACATCAGGAGGCATAGTGTTTTACAAACACATCTTGTTTCACCATCAATAGGGAAGTCTACAAACTGAAATAACCGTCATTCTTGACATTTTAGTATCAAGAATGTGAAAGTCGAGCATCCATCACCCCTTTGCATGCAGTGCTCTTGTTAAGTTTTAGTTCAATCTGAATGAAGAGTTCATGTTTATTCACTACTACTGCATTTTGTAGCTACAGTCCAAAACAATGGATGTAACCCATAGCAAGGAGATCATTGCTCTCAACTCCAGGGTGCAAGATGTAGATAGGGAACTGACCAGTCTCACTAACAAATGCCAAGACTATGAGAAAACTCGCCAAGATCAGAATGCCACAGCAGCGGATCTGAAGCATCTGGAGGAAGACTATAAGAAATCAAAGACTGATATAAACCAGGTATATTTGAATTATCGAATGATAAAGAAACATACAAATTCTAAAATGAAATCAAAGCTCTGAAATGTTTTGAGGAGGACTTTCAAAGTCACAGTGAGTCTGATATAAAAAAAGTATATTTGAATTATGGAAAGATAAAGAAACATACTAATTCTAAAATGAAATCAAAGCTCTGAAATGTTTCTGTGTCTAACCTGTCTGAAATTGGTTTATGGCACAAAGCATAATATACAGGTTCTCTATCAAGATGTTCAAAGTATATCTCTGGGGTCAAACGCAACCCCATCCCGGGAGTCCGAGGCTTACATAGAGTTAATCATTTCTGCCATTTTCCTCTCTAAAACTAGTAAGACCAGAGATTTGATATTTATAGTGGTGAAACATTTTTAGGTATTGTAAATTTGTAACCATATTGTTGAAATAGTTCTGGCCCATTGCATATCAAGGTCACTGAAACTAGAAACTAGATTTTGTTTTGTAACAGGGGGATTCCAGGTGAGCGATTTAAAACCACATCAACCATGTCCCTCTTGTTGACTGGAGTTGTTAACTCATCTGACCAAAGCTCAGGGTGAGCTTCAGTAATACTTGAATGTCAGGCATCTGTTGACTGCCCTTTTGTTGACTGGAGTTGTTAACTCATCTGACCAAAGCTCAGGGTGAGCTTCAGTAATACTGGAATGTCAGGCATCTGTTGACTGCCCTTTTGTTGACTGGAGTTGTTAAATCATCTGACCAAAGCTCAGGGTGAGCTTCAGTAATACTTGAATGTCAGGCATCTGTTGTGCATTGTCAACAAATTAAATGTTCACACTCTAGAGGTCACAACTTTTATCCAATCTTTCTCAAACTTGAAACTTGCTCCAATTGTATATAGCCATAAGTTCTATAATGCAATATATTGTGTTGAAATAGAATCAATAGGTCAGGAGTTATCTGCCCTTGATGTGCTGAAAAAGACAATATATTACTGTGTTTACACTAGCAACTACAGTATTCAATGGATTTTGAGTATACTAGCACACAATGTACGTTAGGATCAGTTCTTTCAAGTGTATGATTACTGTTTAAATAGGATCATTATATCAAGGTTTGTCTGCCTTTGATGTACCCAGATATGCTAAAACGGTTCTATACAGGCGGATAAGGCTTTATACCTGCTGTCATGGTCAATTGGTAACGTGCTTGACTACAATATTGGGGTTTGTGAGTTATATCCCATGCGGGATCAAGTATTTCGAATGAGACTATAAAACCGAGGTCCAATGTGACATCAGTGCTTTACACTTGGAGTTTAAAAGAGCCACAGAAGTATGTCCATCAAAAGAGAACTGGTATCTTGCACAGCATTCTATTTCTCTGTATCTGCTCCCCTCTCTGGAGCGTCTAAGTAGAGTTGTATACGCGCAGTGCGGAGGCGGCCTGCGACTGTCGGACTTCGACTTCCAAGCAGGGCCCGTCTCAAAGAGGTTTTGAAAGCCTAAAACCTGCATTATTGCGGCAATCAATGCCTATCCATATTTGAACGCTACATTATAGCTGTTGAATTTTAAAACATTAAATAGTGTCAAAGCATATCGTTAGAACTCTTCTCGTCGGACCTCGACTCTGAGTGCACATAATCAGGATAGAAAGATGAATAAACACAGGCGTTTAAGCAGACATTATTTTACAACAGGCTAAAGGTTACGAATGAAATATGCGTGGAGACCTGTAAAGGTATCCTTCCGAAACGCCCGCACCTAATTTGAAAAGAATTTACTTTCTTTAGCTGGATTGTTTCGATCATACATACGTTAATTCTGAGGCATTTTGAAGAAAATGGAAAAGATAGATAAGGAAGCAATTTCTATTGTTTCATGTTGGCTACCGGTCTGACATACTTTGGAGAAAACGTTATTTTTCCGTTCAAACGCAAAGGCATTGTAATGAAATATAGAAAATGACATTTTTTTAAACAATTCTGACTACCAGTTTTAACCTGAATGGCAAAAATGCCGGTGTCTGATCTGGCCCAAAACTGTTTACAATGAAAATAATAGTTTAAGCGTAAACGCGGTTATTTGGAAATTAAACGTTTTATCTATTATACTCTGCACGCTTCACTTGGGGCACAAACTGTTACATTTTACCTAAACAGCAAGCAGAGGTAATTGAACACGCTACGGGTCTATGGTGTTTCAATTTTGCACTTAATGGACTACCCTGACAGGACCTCTCAGTCGTAATTATTATTGATTTTTCAGGAGTAACAAGTAGATGTAAAATTCACAAGTTTGAATTTTGCATAAATTGCAGACGACAAATTAAGCGGACGTTATTTTGTCTGCGAGAGAGGGTTAAGAGTGACTGGCTGAATTTGGCATAGCCTTCTAGTGCTAATATCGAACTGACTAGACTTTTCAAGTACATAATTTTGGGTCCAGATATGACGCCGACAAGCCATTCGTCAAGTCACAACTAAAACTGTTCCACACTCATAGTCAAATTTCTTAACTATAAAGGATTCAAATTACTATTATATAGGGCTCAGGGAGAATACCGTTACATTTCGTCCACGAGCTTGACCTTTAGCCTGTTATAAAATGGTGTCTGCTTAAACTCTTGCGTTTCTTCATCTTTCTATTCTGATTATTTACCATGAGAGTATAGGTCCAAAGGGAAGAGATCGAACTAATTGCTTTAACTCCATTAGACGCTTTAAAATTTAACAGCTATAATATAACGTTGAAATATGGATAGGTATTTGCCGCAATAATGCAGGTTTTAGGCTTTCAAAACCTCTTTGAGACGGGCCCTGCTTGAAAGTCGGAGTACGCAGTCGCAGTCCGACGTCCGACCTGCGCGTATACATCTCTAGTAGCCCATAGATGACAGAAACGGAAATAAAAAACAATTCAAAACCACTACTGTGTATGCTTTAGTGCCTTACAATTTGAATCACAATTGTTGTTTTTAGCTCACCAGAGCATGAAGTGCTTAAGGTGAGCTTTTGTGATACCCCGTCTGTCCGTCCATCTGTCTATCGGTCTGTCAACAATTGCAATTTACTTCTTTAGATACATGCTGTTGGTTTGAGCTTCAAAAGTTGTTGAAAGAAAGTCACAGTGGATGGGGCTAATAGTCTTGTTGCCATGGCAACCGTGCACAATATCTACAAAAGTCTTCTTCTCTGACACTGCTGGTCCGATTTCAAATTGGTTTTCACCAAAATGCTTCTCAATAGATAGAATTTAAAAGATGTTCAAAGAATATTGATCCGTTTAAAATGATGGCCGTCAGAGGGCGTGGTCATGTTCCATGTTTGGTAATATTGAATAAAAAGTTGAACAACCTTCTAGAAGTTGTATTGCATCTGTAGATGCGGAGGCATATAATGATTGTCCTGTCCATCCGTCCGTCCGTGCATCCATCCGTAACAGGTTAACAAAATTTTACCGTTTCGTTCAGCACCATTACCACTTGCTTAGATATTTATACAGTTGTTGCCTTGGACCATTCCCAATCCACCAATATCACCTAACTGTGATTTTTAACTAGACCTAATTTGGACTTAGAATATTGATTTACCGAATCATCTTGTGCCAACACTACTGACTACAATGCTTTTTAGCTCACCTGGCACGTAGTGCCAAGGTGATCTATTTTAATCGTCCTCTGTCCGTCGTCGTTCGTCCGTTCGTTCGTCATCAACAATTTCTTTAAACAACATCTCCGAAACTACTGGATAGATTTTTACCAAACTTGGCCTGAATGATCCTTATATGGTCCTCTTTCAAAGTTGTTCAAACATTTCCGGTCCGTTGCATATCTAGGTCACAGGTGCTAAAAATAGATTTTTTCAATGAAAACTTAAAAAATCTTAGTGCCTGAAACCACAGTACCCTGAGCTTAGATATTTGGCACAAAGCATCATCTACAGGTCCTCTATGAAGATTGTTCAAATTATGTCCCTGGGGTCAAAAATGACCCCGCCCCGGGGGTCGTAATTTTACATATGGTTATTTAGTGAAATCTTCAAACATCTTTATCTCTGAAACTAATATGGCCACAGCTTTGATATTTGGCATGATGACACTTCTAGAAGCCCTTAATCAATATTGTTAATATGGTTCCGGTCCGTTGCATATCCAGGTCACAGGAGCTAAAAATAGATTTTTTCAATGAAAACTTAAAATGTCTTCTTGTCTGAAACCACAGTATCCTGAGCTTACATATTTGGCACAAAGCATCATCTTTAGGTCCTCTATCAAGTTTGTTCAAATTATGCCCCTTTGGTTAAAAACTGCCACTGATATTTTGCATAGTGACACTTTTAGATGCTCTTTACCAATATTGCTGAAATGGATGGGTCTGTTGCATATCTGGGTCATATTAGCTAAAAATAGATTTTTTTCAATGATAAGTCTTCCTGTCTGAAACCATCCATGTAGAAAATATTTGACAGCACACTCAATTTTCAAGTTCATCAGCAAGATTTTTGAAATTATGTCTCTGGGGTAAAAAATGATCCCACCCCAGGGGTCATGTGACCCCTGTGTTGGTTTTTCCAGGTGAGCGATATTTAGGCCCGCATGGGCCTCTTGTATACATATACAGTTGTTGTCTTGGACCAATACCAATTCATCCATATTCCCAACCTCAATTAAGCCTTGACCTTGACCTAATTTGGGCTTGAAAATTAATAAATGTCAGAATAAATGTCAAGGCTGCCACCGGGGGCATAATCGTTTATTGAACGTCTTGTTGGTTATATCTTTATGAGATTTTGTCAGTGTCAAGACGTTAATAAAATGTAGGTCATTCATGAATGTAGGTCATGTCAGTTCATAAAGTATGTCAGTAGATCAAAGCACAGAAAAAGCTTTTTGCCACTTAATAATTATACATTTGCACAAATCGTATGTAACAAACAGAAGAATTTAGGTCCAATGTTTAATTTTAATTGATTGTTAGAAAACGATGCTGGGGAAAACTTTTTAGACTAACAAAATATGCGTGATTCCCGTAGCAAATATTAAGGCGCCCCGTCATTTTGTAACGGTATAATTTTCGAAGTATTTTTCTGTTACGTGAATATTCAAAGTATTATGTGGTGGAAATCAATTCATAGATCTTCATCCTTCGCATCGACGCTTCTAAAGATTTTCGTTGCTAGGTCTCCGATTCAGGGCGAATCTGTCAATCACTTTTTTTGATAACCAATTAGATCTAGCATGTATGTCAAACCCCCACTAGGCGCGTATGGTCAAACATTGTTTGGCAGCCTGCCATGTACATGCCATGTATAGTGCTACACACTCAAACTACCGACGATTGCGTAACGTGTTTACACGCATCAGTAGAGTTTGGTGATAAGCGTGTGTATGGATTAGCCAGAGAACTCTGAGGCCAATTTTAAGATTTTAAGAGTCGGCGAACGAGGTAATTTATATAAAAGTTCATATTGAAAAAAATGAACCTGGTTTCATGAAATATCGGGAGATTTCGTCTCCCGACCGGGAGATCGTGAGTAGAGGTCTAATTTCGGGAGCTCCCGACCATATCGGGAGATATCACATGTATGAATGTAGGTCATGTCAGTTCATAAAGTATGTCAGTAGATCAAAGCACAGAAAAAGCTTTTTGCCACTTAAATGGCCATTTTTCAGCCCAATTTTATAAAAACTTGCTTAGAATAATATCTTGACAAAAGCGAGGCACTGTGTGAATACGGGTTACATACTATTTAAAAGTAAGTCAGTAGGTCAAAACATAGAAAAAGCTTCTAAACATTGTAGGAGCCATATTTTAGCCATAATTTCACACAACTTACTCAGAATAATCACCTTGACAAAATCTAGGCACTGGACTAATATGGATTACTTAGTGTCAAAATGTGGGACAGTAGGTCAAATGGTAGGAAAAGCTTCAAAGTACTTTAGGGGCCATATCTGTTGCCCTAATTTCATGAAACTAGCTCAGAATAATAACAATGACAAAATCTGGGTAAGTTATAAATTTGAAGTATGTCTGAATGAAAAGTAGGTCAGTAGGTCAAATCATAAAAAAGGCATTTGAACACTTTAGGGGCCATATTTTTATCCCCAAATTCATGAAAACTGCTCAAAATAATTACCTAGACAAACTCTAGGCAATATATGAAAGCGTAGAAAAGGCTTCTGAACCCTCTAGTTCATATGGAGTACACACATCAACATTATCCTGACACATTTGCTTCATGTGACAAGGCACTCGTTAATTGCTTTTAGTTTTAGTTAAATCTGGGAACTTTGTATTCTGGAGAGCGTCTTAGAGCCCATTTGCTCTTGTTAAAAGTGTATACACTAGCAACTACAGTTCTAATTTTATTTTGATTTTACTTTCACATATGTGTTGTTCTTAGATAGGATAAAATTTGGGTGTTTAAGAATTATCTGTCCTTGATGTGCTCAGCTGTACTACAATACGTCATAGTCCGTTATTGTTTACACTAAAGTGTTTACAAATTTAAATGGACTTTATCTAAATTTGTTTTGATTATGGGTGAAACTTAACAGGTAAAACATGTAGGTTCAATTACAACATGTGAACGATATTAGGGCCTTCAAGGCCCGCTTGTGTTTGCATAGGACAAGTGTAATCTTCACATGTACACTGTTTGCAAAGGACATGTATATGCATGTGACGAGTCATGTGAAATAAAAACGGTTTTCCAATATATTGCAATACGTTCTGAAAACAATACGTACCGGTACGGTTGATTGAAAACCCGTTTTTTTCCTTGATTAAATTCCCTTTGTTTCACAAATAGAAAGATTCACAATTTTGTTTTGTTCAAACTAAATAAGCAGCTTGCACGGCAGAGGGATTTCCCCCTTGTTGTTTATAAACGCCCACCTCTAGAGGTGGTCGTATATTGGCAAGGCCCTGTCCGTTCGTTCCTTCGTTTGTTGCCCGGAGTTTTTCTGGAGAACTATTATAGGCATATTGATGAAACTTCACACAAATGTTATTATATATGCATCAAGATCTAAAGCTGAGTCGAGATTGAGGTTCATTTGAATTTTCGTTACAGAGTTATCTGCCCTTGATGTACTCAAATATGCTATAAAAAGCTTGTCCGGAGTTTTTTGTAAAAAGTATTGGGGGTATATTAATGAAACTTCACACAAATGTTATATGCATCAAGATCTAAAGCTGATTTGAGTTTGAGGTTCATTTGAATTTTCATTACAGAGTTAACTGCCCTTGATGTACTCAAATATGCTATAAAAAGCTTGTCCAAAGTTTTCTTGGAAAACTATTAGAGGGATATTAATGAAACTTCACACATATGTTATATGTATCAAGATCTAAAGCAGATTTGAGTTTGAGGTTCATTTGAATTTTCATTACAGAGTTAACTGCCCTTGATGTACTCAAATATGCTATTAAAAGCTTGTCCAGAGTTTTCTTGGAAAACTATTTGAAGGATAATAATGAAACTTCACAGAAAGGTTATATGCATCAAGATCTGAAGCTGAGTTAGGTTTGAGATTTATTTGATATTTCGTTACAGAGTTATCTGCCCTTGGTGTACTCAAATATGCTATAAAAGGCTTATTTGACAGTGTTAACACAATTAGCAACTACAGTTTTGAATAGATTTTGATGTTTGACCACAGTATAATGATAGTAGTTTAAGTTCATGAAAGGGTTGATTATTATTGAAATCGGATCATTGTGTCAGTTATTTGCCCTTGCTGTACTCAGATATGCTAGAAAAAAGCTTTATTTCAGTATTGTTTATGCTCTCAGAGCTCTAAGTGTCTTCAAGTTAGAATAAATTTTGATAAAACTATATATTTCTTTGCCAGTGGGCGTATAATGTACCATTTGCGGTGCTCTCGTTAGCACAGGGCATGGTATATTATTAATGAATCACTGCCTAATCAATGTGCATACCAGATTTAATATCTTTATCAAATATGACAAACGTTTACATATCTGAATGAAAACCATACAATTTCTAACAAATATGTATCAAATACTGACATTGTCGGTCATTTTAGAAAAAAATTCTTCATTTAAAAAATGTGATTAGAACTTTGTCTGATACTGTCAACTGGCACTGTTATATAACTTACACTGTCAGTTACCATCATTGTGGACAATTTGGATATGAAAATGAAAATCCCGAAAGGAATGTCTGGGAGCATTTCTGAATTGAAAATACAACACATATTCATTTACAAAATCATTACAAACATTGCAATTTGTCTTAAATGTAACATGGTTGTTAAGATTCAAAGTGGTACTAATTTGTCTCCACATATTCACCCCCAGATCCATCGCTTAAGTTCACTCTAATAACATGCAATATATTGCAATATGTATTGCATTACAGTGATGGAGTATCACCTTATATTGCAATACAAAATTTCTGGCAATACCCATCCATATGCAGCATGACCAGGGTTCAAAGAGTTAAAGCAGACTGAAAGTAAAGCAGAATGCTCCGTATAAGAATATGCTGAACTTGTTGCTTTGGTTGGTAAAATACTGTATATATTTTAACAATTTTATGTTATTAGTTTTCACACTTTGCAAGTACAGCATTTCTTGAACAATGATACCAATTCCTATTGATTTAAAAATCTGCAAGGTTGACCACTTTTAATTTGGGATGAAATAGAGCCAGATATCTAGATTTGTTTACCCTGATCAGCTGCGCATTTAACATTGATGAATCTGTCCTTCATATTTGAAACTTTTACAGATATATCATTTTTTTGTTGACTGACTTGATAGGAAAATAGTATCTGTATGAATTGAAGCATGAAGGACATAGTTGTCAATGTTTTATGTGCAATTTCAACTACAGGAGCTGCATAGTTACCTCAGACAAAAGTATCTGTATCACATTATTGGTATACAGTATATTGTAAACTAATCACTATACCTTATCTTTACAGCTTAGCACAATCCAAGACAAATTTCAAGACTTTTTGGAGAAGAATGATTTAGTGCACGACGTTTCCAGACTGTCGACAAGATTAGAAGACCATGAGCAGCGTCTAGAACACCAGGATAAAAGGCTATACCACCTAGAGGATGTCATTGTAAATATATGCAAAATATATAGGTTACTTGTTTGAACATCATTAACCCTTTCCCCCATAGAACCGCCTTTTACTGCATTTAGTTTACTCCTCCAACGAAGAAAATGGGTAGGATTCATACTGTCAAGTATGTCATAACATGCACCATAAGAAATATGTTCTATATCCTAGCAGATGGTAGCCTTAAGCAGGCTGAAAGTAAAAGGCACATTCTGCTTTACTTTCAACCTGCTTTAAGTGGTCACCTGTCTTCAAAACTAGAAACAGGCTATGTGGTAAAGGGTTAAAGTCACAAATTGTCTGCTTATATCATACTTTCTTGGTACAAACATTAAACAATCAACAGGTCAAGAGTTATTCGCCTTTGATGTACTGAAAATGCCATATTTAACAGTGTGTACAGTTTCCCCGCTGTAGTAGCAATGTAGTATCATACTCATACTTAAGGGTTTTGTGTCACCTGCTGTAGGCAGAGGTGCCACTTAGGGATCACTTTTCCGGTGTCTGTCTGTCCGTCACACTTTATGTGTCACGCCTCATAACTCCAGTTCTACTGAAGCTTTCAAGATGAAACTTCATTTATGGAAAGAGCTTGACAAGTGAAAGTGTATTACATAAAGATCATAACTCTTGTATCAATATTGTGAGAGTTATTCCCCTTTTCAACATTTTCTTTTCATGCAGATTCATATTCAAATATCTTTTATAATCTAGTCTTGTGTCTACAGATTTGAATAGATTTCGATTAAGCTTGGACAAACTGTATACATGGCCACAAGCCTCTCAGAGAAGTTTGATTAATTAGCACATAATAACTACAAGTACTTAGATTAACATAACTTTCCGTGAAATTATGACCATTAG
The DNA here is from genome assembly GCA_922989275.2 of Gari tellinella. NCBI lineage: Eukaryota > Metazoa > Mollusca > Bivalvia > Cardiida > Psammobiidae > Gari > Gari tellinella. Next base: position 5,332,062 of record OV277870.1, on the reverse strand, counting down.
TTCAAGAGTTATTTACCCTTTTTAGCTCACCTGAGCTAGCTCAGGGTGAGCTATTGCAATCCTTGAATGTCCGGCGTGCGTCGTCCGTCGTGCGTCGCCCGGCGTCAACAATTTTAGTGTTTACACTCTAGAGGCCACAATATTTATCCAATCATTCTCAAACTTGCTCAGATGGTATATTGCCATAAGAGTTCGGATGAGTTATCTACCTTTGAACTGCTGAAAATGCCATATTTAACAGTGTTTACACTCCAGAGGCCACAGTATTTGTCCAATCTTTCTAAAACTTGCCCAGATTGGATATGACCATAAGAGTATGGATGAGTTTGATTATGGTTGAAATCAAACAAATAGATCAAGAGTTATCTACCTTTGAATTGCTGAAAATGCCACATTTAACAGTGTTTACACTCTAGAGGTCACAATTTTTTATCCAATCTCTCTCAAACCTGCTCAGATTGTAAATGACTATAAGAGTTCAGATGAGTTTGATTATGGTTAAAATCAGACTTAAAGGTTGATAGTTATCTACCTTTGAATTGCTGAAAAAGCTATATTTAACAATGTTTACATTCTAAAGGTCACAAATTTTATCCAATCTTTCTCAAACTTACTCAGATTGTATATTGCCATAAGACTTTGGATGAGTTCAATTATGGTTGTAATCTGATCAATAGGTCAAAAGTGATCTACCTTTGAATTGCTGAAAATGATAATATTTAACAGTGTTTACGCTCTAGAGGCCACAATATTTATCCAAGCTCTCTCAAACTTGCCCAGATTGTATATGACCATAAGAGATCGAAAAAGGGTGATTATGGTTGGAATCAGACAAACAGATCAAGAGATATCTACCTTTGAATTGCTGAAAATGCCATATTTTACAGCATTTACACTCTTGCAACTACAGTTTTCAATGGATTTTGATTATACTTGTACACAAAGGATGTAGCTATACGTTCTGGAAGGAGTGCAATTATTGTTGAAATGTTATCATTGTGGCAATAGTTACCTGCCCTTGATATACTTTGAAATGCTAGAAAAAGGTTTCATTTCAGTATTGTTTAGGCACTAGTTATCTGCCTTTGATGTACTCTACTATACTACAGTAGGTCGACAAACTTGAATGGATTTAGAATAAAACGGGTGAAATTCAAAGGTAAAGCTATCAGGCTTCATTACAAATGGTGAGCGATATCAGGGCCCTCTTGTTGTATTCAGATATGCCAGAAACGGCAATGTTTTATCAAATGTTATACTCTAGTGTCTACAAATTTGATGGATTTCGATCAAACTTTTAACTCGGGTTAAATATCCTCAGGAGAGCAATCAGGGCCATTATGGCATTCTTCTTCTGTATAAGTTTCAATCATCATAATTATTATCTTGTTGCAGAAGTATAACAACAGAAAATAGCATACATTTTTCCGTCCTCAGTGTTTGAATACATTTGATGTGTTTGATTAAGAGTCAATACAAAGAGGTTATTTTATCACAAGACTAATGACATATGTTCAATTTCAGTCCAGAGGAGACAACCCTGTGGCTTGTAGTGTTAGCTGGGAGGACCAATGTAAAGGTAACGATAAACAATCTGACTAAACAACAATGACATATTAGACAGGGCTCCAGATAAGAGGGAGTAAACTCAAGTTTTCCAACAAAGTCTTCTTCATGTCTGCACTAAATTCTATGGTGTGACTACTCATTAGAACTGTCTCTTCGAGACAATTCTAATGACTAGTGGAACAATAGGGTTTTGAGCAAGCATAAAGGTTTTAGTTGTTGAAATACTCCCCTTATCTGGAGCCCTGATTGGAAAACATACACAGATATACTACTTATACTTCTTGTCTCACTGCGGTGATGAAGTGAAAGGGAGGCTAAGATATTTCTTTTCTATTGGCCTAGGCTAAGAACTCTAGCGTTTAGTTCTGGTGTCAATGCTACTTTTCGGTAACTGCTTGTTGGAATGTTATGACACTTGCTAGTCACCAAGTGAAGGTGTGTACATTGCATATTGGTTCAGGTTTAATCAATACCTCAGTTTCACATTCGAGGCTGCAAGACCTAATTATAGGACCTTCTTGTATCTACTGATGACACATATACAGATTGTTGATACACCAATTATTGATACTAACATCAAACAAGAGCCCCATGGGGCATATTTCGCTCACCTGAGAATAACTGACAAAATTGAGATAATTATTTATGTCCAGGAAGGGGTCATTTTTTACCCGACGGGCATAATTTGAACAATCTTGTAAGAGGACCTGTAGATTATGCTATGTGCCAAATATCTAAGATCAGGGTAGTAGGGTTTTAGACAAGAAGATTTTTGTAAGTTTCCATTGAAAAAAAATCTATTTTTAGCTCCTGTGACCTACATATTATGCAACAGACTGAAACCAGTTGAACAAAATAGGTAAAGGATATCTAGAAGTGTAACCATGCTGAATATCAAAGCTCTGGCCATATTAGTTTCAGAGAAGAAGACGTTTTGAAAATTTCACTATATAACTCTATGTAAAACTGTGACCCCCCCGGGGCGGGGCCAATTTTGACCCCAGGGACATAATTTTAACAAACTTGATAGAGGACCTGTATGCGATGCTATGTGTCAAATATCTAAGCTATGGCCCTTGTAGTTTCAAAGAAGAAGATTTTTTAAGTTTTCATTGAAAAAATTCTATTTTTAGCTCCTGTGACCTAGTTATGCAACCGACCAGAACCTTTTGAACAATTTTGGTATAGGACATCTAGAAGTGTCACCATGCCAAATATCAAGGCTCTGGCCATATTAGTTTCAGAGAAGAAGACGTTTGAAAATTTCACAATATAACTCTATGTAAAACTGTGACCCCCGGGGCGGGGCCAATTTTGACCCAAGGGGCATAATTTGAACAAACTTGATAGAGGACCTGTAGGCGATGCTATGTGCCAAATATCTAAGTTCTGGCCCTTCTAGTTTCAGACAAGAAGATTTTTTAAGTTTTCGTTGAAAAAAATCTATTTTTAGCTCCTGTGACCTAGTTATGCAACCGACCAGAACTATTTGAACAATTTTGGTATAGGACATCTAGAAGTGTCACCATGCTAAATATCAAAGCTCTGGCCACATTAGTTTCAGAGAAGAAGACGTTTGAAAATTTCACTATATAACTCTATGTAAATCTGTGACCCCCGGGGCGGGGCCAATTTTGACCCCAGGGGCATAATTTGAACAAACTTGACAGAAGACCTGTAGATGATGCTATGTGCCAAATATCTACGCTCTGGCCCTTGCAGTTTTCGACAAGAAGATTTTTTAAGATTTCCTTATTTTTTCACTTTGGTTGAGTTCTGCATTGTTTTTAATTCTTTGAACAAATTTGAAAGAGCTTGACCCAAGGAACATTGCTGTAAAGTTTGGTTGAATTCTGTCAAGCGGTATAGGTGGAGATGTCATTTGAAGAAATTGTTAACGACGACTAACGACGGACGACGACGGATGCCGGACACAGGGCCATCCCAATAGCTCACCTTGAGCCTTTGGCTCAGGTGAGCTAAAAAGGCAATTATAATATGATTTATAGTATAATGCTGTGACACCATGGATATTGTCAATATTGATAATGGAACATAAATAATAAAGAAAATTATGAAACAATGGCTTTTTCTCTCACCAGAAAGGATGTCCCGAAGACGGGACTTATGACATTTTAGCTCGTCTGTACAAAGTACAAGACAAACTTATGCTATAGTAAAGTATCAATGTCACAGTTGTCAAAGGGTCGACTATTTGAAATGACAATAACCCTCGATTCTAAAGTGATAGGGAATTCATATTTGGTGTACATATTGCTCTAATTAAGCAAAATTCGAAAATGTATATGTCACGGTACCGAACCTGACACAGTTGGGGAGATTAATTTGTAGTCACCCGGTTAGTTCAGTCGGTAGAGCGTTGGAACGGTAGTCAGAAGGTCCTGGGTTCGAGCCCTGGTCAGGCTGCATCTTTTTCTCCCCCTGTGACATATTTTCCTGGGGCATATTTCAGACATGTCTAGTCAAAGGTTGAGTCAAAAGGTCATATTTATTCCGTAATCTTAAAATTGGCAATAACTTTTGAAATATAACAAATACATACTCAATATTTATAAAAATTACATGTATGTGTTGCCTTTATAAAGAGATTCTAGTATATGAATATGCAGATTTGGGTCATGTCAGTTTCAAGGTCAAAGTCACAGATGTCAAAGGTCAAATATTTGAAATGGCAATTAGCCTGAGATTGTTCTCAAGCTTTTGATTGGTCAGATTCGACCAGAATGCTCATATCTGACCAATCAAAAGTTTGAGAAGGATTTCCGAGTCGACTCTAAACTTTTATAACCATGGTCACTGTATTCCAAGTTTGGTTAGTCTAGCACCTATTATTTTCGTAATCTTCACTTAGGTTTCGTAAAATGCTTATAACTCCTAGTCTTGGGTATTGCTTTCATTTTGGTATGCATGTGTATATTAACAAGACCTTTCCATGGATGCAAAAAATGGACCATGAGTCTTGACTTTGACTTTAGATTCAGCTTTTAAATTTCAAAATGTGCTGCCGGTAAGCTTTGTTGTCTCTCTGACAAATCTTTGTTGACAAAAGTGTTTGCCCTTTGAGGCTACTTGATCTATGGTGTTGTTTTGCTAATTCATAGTTTATTTTACAGATTTGCAGACAAATCTCATCAGCCACTACAAAAATACCTGCCTTGAGGTTCCGAATCCAGCCGAAAACAATGACATAGGACTAGAGTATATTTATGTTAATCCAGAAATCAGAATCTTACGACAGAGCAAAGGGCGAGATGGGTTGAAAAATGTGAAAGACGAGGCTACTAGTAGCTCCTGTAGGAAGATATTCTACAATGATGAGTACCTAAGTAGACAGATATACATCACAGGGGATGCTGGTAGTGGAAAGAGCTTGCTATGTAAGAATATAGTTAGACTTTGGTGTGAGGCTCATGGTGAATTCTTGTCGAATGAAGCACAGGACAGTGACAGAGATTCTGATGAAGACACTCGGAGGAAGAATTTATTGGATGGACGGAAACAAAGGAGGCAGGCCAGAACCCAGAGACAGCAGCAGGAGAGAAAAGCCAGGAGAGAAGATGACAGACAAATACTATCACAGTTCATGTTCTTGTTTTATATTACATTGAGAGATTCTCTCTCAGAGTATAATGTAAATGAAATGATTCAGTCACAAATACTACAGTATTATAATACAGGAAAAGATCTATGTTCCTCTGCATTACTGAAAAATGCAAATAAATGTTGTCTTGTCATTGTTGATGGTCTGGACGAATGGGTGTGTCCGACAGGTGCCCTTGTCCCACATTTCTTAAACCCAGGACTCCCAGGCAGGGATGTAGCAAACCAGAACAATGTTTTCTTGACCACAACCAGGCCTTGGAAATTGGATATACTCCAATTAAAAAGTTCTGAAGTGGACAAACATATTGAGTTATGTGCATTTAATAAGAAGTCAGCTTCACGATTCTGCTCTAAAGTCATTAAATTATTAAATGAGAGTCAGTCATGTAAAAAAGAAAAACAGAAGTTCTTTGAGATACTTGCCCAGAAAGGTCTTGATCATTTCAAAACGATACCAGTCATTCTTGTACAGCTTGTGTGCATCTGGTTTGACAACCAGGAGCTAGGCAAGTCTCAAGTACAGCTGTACTGTGCCATGCTAGATTTGTTGTTGAAAAAGTCCCAGAAAAACCTGTCTGTACAAACTACCAATACACCAACAAGTGTAGCATCAGATACGCCCCTACCCAAATGTATTATAGAACACCCATATTGTCAAGACCACCGGCAATTGATATATTGCTTATCAAGAGTAGCATATGAAGCATTATTTGACCAAACAAAAGAAAACAGCTTAGTATTTAAAAGTTCACAGCTAGAGATCTATGGTATAGGACAAGAGTCAATAGACCTGTGTTTAAAGTCAGGTCTTTTGTCACAGAACAAAGTGCTAGAAAAATGTGCTGTAAGTGAGAAGAAAATATCTTTTCTACACAAAAAGTTTCAAGAATTTCTTGCAGCTATTTTCCTAGCCAGCTGTGACAATGTACAAGATATTGTTAAACACATAACAGAGTTCTGTAGCACATTAGATCCATGTTTAGAAATGTCTCAGGTTTGGCTGTTTGTGTCTGGGATAAGACCTGACATAACAAGACAGTTGTTGGACCATTTGACTCGTGTTGTTACTACTGACCAAAAGGTTAAACACTACAGACAAACTTTACATGGTGAAGGTTTGATACGAGCCATACAGACATGTGTAACTGACTGTGTCATAGAAGGTGGTAATAATGGCCACATTTATGACAACATCATGTTAGAAGACTTTTATATTGATAGAAACACTGCCTGTCATGTAGAACGTTTGTTATCATGTACTCCAAGGTCAAAGGTCAAGTCTGTGTACATGAAGACTGGAGACATTGATGCTAGTCAGTTAACAAGTATAACTGGTCAGTTAGAGCAATGTCACTCAGTACAAAAACTGCACCTGTATGACCTCTGGTCCTCCCGTATAGACAGTGACACAGTGGCACAAATAGTCAACAACAACCTTGACACTCTTACATGTCTGGACTTGTGGAGTCGTATCACAGCTACAGCTGAGTTAGTTAGTGCCATATGTAGTATCAGTAGCAAGTGTTTAATGGCACTGAGGCTGCTGAGTGTTAGTCTGACACATGAACATAAAGAACAAATACTGACCAGGTTACCACAGTCACCCACCATTAGACAGTTAGTACTGGAGTTACACTGTACAGACCATGGCCCCCTGTGTCAGACTGGTAGGATAGATTTGTCTACTATGACACACATACAGAGACTTGAGCTGGTCTTCATGTCTGTAGATAATCTCCAGTCTGTGTCACACTGTGTGGAGCATGTTGGACTGGTGTGTGTTATATTACCAGTGACAACACTGTGTGAGTTTGCACGCAGACTTTCCCAGACAAGACGTGACGTGACGGTAGTACTACACGAGGTAACAGTTACAGAGGTCAGAGAGCGACGTGTAGACGTGGAGACTTTCCTCCGTACTTGTCACGGTCTGAAGGTGACAGACTGCCAGTATGATGACAGTGACAATACATGGACTATACACTTCACCACAAGCAGCCAGTAAAGCCTGTAAAACTTGTTATATTCACTCTAACAACAAACTCAAACTACTCAATCTCTTAGTTGGAACATTTCCTTTCTAATTATGCAAGTTTTAACACAAAATTCTAGAAAAAAGTGTTTTTCATCATTTAGCAGTTTGTGTTCTAAAAATAGTAACATTGGTGAAGACTACTTTGCTGTCATAAAACTTGTTAAATTCATTCAAACACCAAGTGTGACTATTTATTTTCTTAGTTAGGACATTTCCAAGCTAATGACACAACTTTTAATACTAAATTCGGGGAAAAAGTGTTTTTGATCACCTAGTTTAAAAAGTAGTAGATCTATTCTAAACATTGTAACAGTTGGACTCACTCTAAAACATTTTTTGTCATAAAACTTGTTAAATCAACTTTAAACATCAAGTGTGACCATTTATTTCCTTAGTTAGGACATTTCCAAGCTAATGACACAAGTTTCAATACAAAATTCAGGAAAAAAGTGTTTTTCACCATTTAGCAGTTTGTGTTCTGAAAATGGTAACAATTTGATTTGGTGAATGCTATTATTTCGGTCATAAAAGTTGTTAAATCAACTTAAACACCCAAGTGTGACCATTTATTTCCTTAGTTAGGACATTTCCAAGCTAATGATACAAGTTTTAATACTAAATTCAGGAAAAAAGTGTTTTTGATCACTTACTTAGTCTAATAGATGGACTCTCTCTTAAAACAATGTTTGTCGTTAAACTTGTTGTTCATCTCTTAGCATACTTATTACTCATAGAGTTATGAGTAAAAGTGTTAGAATAACTGAAAACATCTAAGTGAGACCATTTATTTACTTGTCTAGGACGTTTCAAATCTAACTATACAACTTTTAATGCTATGTTAAGAAACACATTGTTTTTCAACTCATAGCATTTTGTACAGTAAAAACCATCTGTTACGACCACTAAACTAAGTTAATTATTAAGTGTTCACGCCAGGTGACTTCTTAAAACAAGGTAACAGTTGAACAGAAAGCTCCTGTACTACCTGTAGGAGCTTTCTGTTTTACTGTCACCTTGTTTTAAGCCGTCACCCGTTTTTAGCTCACCTGAGCCAAAGGCTCAAGGTGAGCTATTGGGATGGCCCTGTGTCCGGCGTCGTGCGTTGTGCGTCGTCCGTCGTCGTTAACAATTGCTTCAAATGACATCTCCTCCTATACCGCTTGACAGAATTCAACCAAACTTTACAGAAATGTCCCTTGGGTCAAGCTCTTTCAAATGTGTTCAAAGAATTAAAAACAATGCAGAACTCTGGTTGCCATGGCAACCAAAGTGAAAAAATAAGGAAATCTTAAAAAGTCGTCTTGTCAAAAACTGCAAGGGCCAGAGCGTAGATATTTGGTACATAGCATCATCTACAGGTCCTCTATCAAGTTTGTTCAAATAATGCCCCTGGGGTCAAAATTGGCCCCGCCCCGGGGTCACATTTTTACATAGAGTTATATAGTGAAATTTTCAAACGTCTTCTTCTCTGAAACCAATGTGGCCAGAGCTTTGATATTTGGCATGGTGACACTTCTAGATGTCCTATACCAAAATTGTTCAAATGGTTGTGGTCCGTTGCATAACTAGGTCACAGGAGCTAAAAATAGAATTGTTTTCAATGAAAACTTAAAAAATCTTCTTGTCTGAAACTACAAGGGCCAGAGCTTAGATATTTAGCACATAGAATTGCCTACAGGACCTCTATCAAATTTGTTCAAATTATGCCCCTTGGGTCAAAATTGGCCCCGCCCCAGGGGTCACGGTTTTACAAAGAGTTATATAGTGAATTTTTCATACGTCTTCTTCTCTGAAACTAATATGGCCAGAGCTTTGATATTTGGCATAGTGACACTTCTAGATGTCCTATACCAAAATTGTACAAATGGTTCTGGTCCGTTGCATAACTAGGTCACAGGAGCTAAAAATAGATTTTTTACAATGAAAACTTAAAAAATCTTCTTGTCTAAAACTACAAGTGTCAGAGCTTAGATATTTGGCACATATCATCGCCTACAGGTCCTCTATTAAGTTTGTTCAAATTATGCCCCTAGGGTCAAAATTGGCCCGCCCCGGGGGTCACTGTTTTACATAGAGTTATATAGAGAAAATTTCAAACGTCTTCTTCTCTGACTCTAATATGGCCAGAGCTTTTATATTCTGTATGGTGACACTTTTAAATATACTTAACATATTTTGTTCAAATTGTTCCGGTCTGTTGCATATCTAGGTCAGTCCTGGACATAAATCAATATCTCTATTTTTCAAATTATTCTCAGGTGAGCGAATATGCCCCATGGGGCTCTTGTTTACATAATCAATTATCATTCGCTTTAATAGTGATCGTAACAGAGAGGTTCTACTGTATGATAAAACATGGCAGAGATTGATTTTGTTGAGTTGGTAATTTTCGTCATAACACTTAATACAATCATTTCATGTTGTTGGTTAGGACATTCCCTTGCTAGCAATTATCGCAGAGATTTCGTGGTAACCACTAGATGTTGCAGAGATTGACTTTGTGGATTTAGTAATTTTCGTCATAAAACTTAATCGTTTCATGTGACCATTCATGTTGTATGTCAGGGCTGCCATAAGTTGGCATGAAAAATCCTAAGATTTCCAAATTTGATTTTTTCAAGTGCGATTTTACGAATCATACCTTTACCACAAAGCCTGTTTCTAGTTTTGTTGACATGTGACTACTTAAAGCAGGCTGGAAGTAGAGCAGAATGTGCCTTAAGGGCTTTAAGGCGCATTCTGCTTTACTTTCATACTGCTTTAAGATACCATGTACCAGACAAAAATCCGAAGATTTAGGAAAACTCCGGAGAAATGGCAGCCCTGGTATATTATGACATTCCCCTGCTAGTTATTTTCGCAGAGATTTCATGGTTACCACTGTATCAACATGTAAGCTTCTTTAGGAGCTTTGTGCTTTGCTCTCAGCTTGCTTCGACAACCACATATATAATATAATTAACAAATTACACCATAGCCTGTTTATGAGTTTCGAAGACAGATGGACACCTAAAGAAGTTTGAAAGTAATGCAGAATATGCATTAAGATGCATTCTGCTTTACTTTCAGTCTGATTTAAGCTAGGATATAGCAGATATGTCTTGTGGTCAGGTGCTTATTCCTGACTTTATAAAACTGAATGATTCCCTTCAGTGGAGGCATAAAATAACCAATTACCTAATAGATATGCCTTTTACACCTTAAATTTATTATTTCACTCAAGAAAATAGCTCCAACTTATACAGACATAAATATTCGTAAGAAATATTGTCTAGATTCTAACAGATGGTAGTTTTAAGCAGAATGGCAGTAAAGCAGAATGCACCTTCGGGTGCATGCTACTTTACTTCAAACATGCTTTAATCCCTGAAACCTCTTAATGGGACAATTCTAGTTTTTAATTTAATCTAGTTCATTTTTAGCTCACCTGAGCACTTTCAAGGTGAGCTTTTGTGGTCGGTCTTTGTCCGGCGTCCGGCGTCGTTCGTCGTGTGTCAATAATTTCTTCAAACATCTTCTTCTTCAAAACTACTGGTCTGATTGCAACCAAACTTCCCAGGAATGTTCCTTGGGTCAAGCTTTTTCAAAGTTGTTCAAAGAATTTGAAACAATGCAGAACTCTGGTTGCCATGGCAACCAAAGTGAAAAAATAAGGAAATCTTAAAAAATCTTCTTGTCTGAAACCACAAGGGCCAGATCTTAGATATTTGGCACATAGCATCATCTCTAGGTCCTCTATCAAAGTTGTTCAAATTTTGCCTCTGGGGTCAAAATTGGCCCCGCCCCGGGGGTCACCATTTTATATAGAGTTATATAGTGAAATGTTCAAATATCTTTTTCTCTGAAACCAATATGACCAGAGCTTTGATATTTGGCATGGTATAACTTCTAGAGGTATTTGACATATATTGTTGAATTGGTTCCGGTCCGTTGCATATCTGGGTCACCGGAGCTAAAAATAGATTTTTTACCATGAGAACTTAAAAAATCTTCTTGTACGAAACCATAGTACACTAAGCTTAGATATTTTGCACATAGCATCGTGTACAGATCCTCTATCAAATGTGTTCAAATTTTGTCCCTGGGGTCAAAATTGGCCCGCCCCGGGGATCACAGTTTTACATAGAGTTATTTAGTGAAATGTTCAAACATCTTTTTCTCTGGAACCAATATGACCAGAGCTTTGATATTTGGCTTGGTATAACTTCTAGAAGTCCTTCACATATATTGTTGAATTGGTTATGGTCTGTTGCATATCTGGGTCACCGGAGCTAAAAATAGATTTTTTCAATGAAAACTTAAAAAATCTTCTTGTCTGAAACCATAGTACACTGAGTTTAGATATTTTGCACATAGCATAGTCAACAGGCCCTCTATCAAAGTTGTTCAAATTTTGTCCCTGGGGTCAAAATTGGCCCCGCCCCGGAGGTCACTGTTTTACATAGAGTTACATAGGGAAATGGTCAAACATCTTTTACTCAGAAACCAATATGGCCAGAGCTTTGATATTTGGCATGATGTAACTTTAAGAGGTCCTTCACATATATGGATGAATTGGTTCTGGTCTGTTGCATATCTGGATCACCGAAGCTTAAAATAGATTTTTTCCAATGAAAACTTCAAAAATCTTCTTGTCTAAAACCATAGTACACTGAGTTTAGATATTTTGCACATATCATCGTTTACAGGTCCTCTATCTTATTTGTTCAAATTTTGCCCCTAGGGTCAAAATTCGCCCCGCCCTGGGAGTCACCTTTTACAAATCTTCTTTTCTGAAATCACGCGACCCATCCTAGTGTCACCATGGTCAGGTGAGCGATCAAGGGCCATTCTGGCCCTTTTGTTTACTTTTGAGGGTTGATTTTTAGCTCAGCTGAGCACAAAGTGCTCAAGGTGAGCTTTTGTGGTCGGTCTTTGTCTGGCGTCCGTTGTGCGTCAACAATTTCTTCAAACATCTTCTTCTTCAGAACCGCTTGCCTGATTGCAACCAAATTTCACAGGAATGTTCCTTGGGTCAAGCTCTTTCAAATTTGTTCAAAGAATTTGAAACAATGCAGAACTCTGGTTGCCATGGCAACCAAAGTGAAAAAATAAGGAAATCTTAAAAAATCTTCGTCAAAAACCACAAGGGCTAGAGCTTAGATATTTGGCACATGGCATCATCTATAGGTCCTCTATCAAGATTGTTCAAAGTTTGACGCTGGGGTCAAAATTGGCCCCGCCCCAGGGGTCACCGTTTTACATAGTTATATCGTGAAATAATCAAACATCTTCTTCTTCAAAACCACATGCCTGATTGCAACCAAACTTTACAGGAATGTTCCTTGGGTCAAGCTCTTTCAAAGTGGTTCAAAGAATTTGAAACAATGCAGAACTCTGGTTGCCATGGCAACCAAAGTGAAAAAATAAGGAAATCTTAAAAAATCTTCTTGTCAAAAACCACAATGACCAGAGCTTAGATATTTGGCACATGGCATCATCTATAGGTCTTCTATCAAGATTGTTCAAAGGTTGACCCTGGGGTCAAAATTGGCCCCACCCGGGGGTCACCGTTTTATAAATCAATATGGCTAGAGCTTAGATATTTTGCATGATGTAATGTTTAGAGGTCTTTCACATATGTTGATGAATTGGTTCCGGTCTGTTGCATATCTGGGTCACCAGAGCTAAACATAGATTTTTTTCAATGAAAACTTTAAAAATCTTCTGGTCTGAAATCATAGTACACTGAGCTTAGGTATTTGGCACATAGAATCGTCTACAGGTCCTGTATCAAGAGCATTCATATTATGTCCCTGGGGTCAAAAGTGACCCCGCCCGTGGGTCAAAGTTTCACAAATTTTCTTTTCTGAAATCACTGACCCATCACCATGTACAGGTGAGCGATTAAGGGCCATTCTGGCCCTCTTGTTACAATATATGTCAAAATGACAAACAGTGTATACCCTGATCAGAGGGCTCCTTAAGGAGCCCTATGATCAGGGCCTACACTGTTTGCATACGTCGAGCATACTCCTCACGGGTATGCTGTTTGCAAATGACGCATATGGGTTTAAAGAGTTAAGCAGTCACCTGTCTTAAAACTAGAAATAGGATTTGGAGTAATGGGTTAAAGTTTTAAAGACGAATATGGAGTTATGTTTTAATAAATGTATTCACTTTCATGAAGAGAAAAAATATCAAGCCACATTTTTAGCTCACCTGAGCCATAGGCTCAGGATGAGCTATTGTGATCCCATTCCGTCCGTTGTCCGTAGTACATCGTCCGTCCACATTTTCAAACAACATCTCCTCTGAAACCACTGACTCAATTTCAACCAAACTTTGTCAGAAGCATCAGTGACAAGGGGGAACGAAATCTTGTTCAAAGTATTTGGCTGGAGTTATTCCCCTTGCTTTGGGACCAGATTTTCTAACATGACCGTATAGACAACTTTTGATGCATAAGAAAATCTTTAAAAATCTTCTTCTTAAAAACCAAAAGGCCCAGACCTTTGATATTTGGTATGTATTATAACCTGATGATCTTCTACCAAGATTGTTCAAATTTTGACCCTGGGGCCAAAAATGGCCCCGCCCTTGGGCTTATCAGTTTTTCTTAGGAAAACCTTTGAAAATCTTCTTCTCTGAAACTGTATGGCCTAGATCATTAATATTTGACATGTAGCTTTGCCTTATGGTCCTCTACCAAGATTGTTCAAATTATGTCCCCCGGGTCAAAATATGCCCCGCCCCAGGGCTTATCAGTTTTACATAGACTTATATAGGAAAACTTTTAAAAATCTTCTTCTCTGAAACTGTAAGGTCTAGATCTTTTATATTTGACATATAGCTTTGCCTTGTGGTCCTCTACCAAGATTGTTCAAATTATGACCCCCGGGTCAAAATTGGCCCCGCCCTCGGGCTTATCAGTTTTTCATAGGAAAACCTTTAAAAATCTTCTTCTCTGAAACTGTAAGGCCTAGATCATTTATATTTGACATGTAGCTTTGCCTTAAAGTCCTCTACCAAAGTTGTTCAAATTATGACCCCTGGGTCAAAATTGGCCCCGCCCCGGGGCTTATCAGTTTTACATAGACATATATAGGAAAACCTTTAAAAATCTTCTTCTCTTAAACTGTATGGCCTAGATCTTTAATATTTGACATATAGCTTTACCTTGTGGTCCTCTACCAAGATTGTTCAAATTATGACCCCCGAATCAAAAATGGCCTGCCCTCGGGCCTATCAGTTTTTCATAGTAAAACCTTTAAAAATCTTCTTCTCTGAAACCGTCAGGCCAAGATCATTTATATTTGACATGTAGCTTTACCCTATTGTACTCAACCAAGATTGTTCAAATTATGACCCCTTGATCAAATTTGGCCCCGCCCCGGGGCTTATCAGTTTTACATAGACTTATATAGGAAACCCTTTAAAAATCTTTTACTCTGAAACTGTAAGACCCAGATTCTTAGCTTTACCTTGTGGTTCTCTACCAAATGTGTTCAAATTATGACCCCCAGGCCAAAATTGGCCTCACCCAGGGGCTTATCAGTTTTTATAGGAAAACCTTTAAAAAATTTCTTCTCTTAAACCGTAAGGCCCAGATCATTAATAACATGTAGCTTCGCATTGTGGTCCTCTACCAAGATCAAATTATGGCACTGGGTCATAGCTATGTCAAAATGTTGTCTTCCCCAGTCAGATTCTATGGTACAATGTCCTCAGGTGAGCGAAATGTGACCCTCTGGGTCTCTTGTAATACAAGTGTCTGGTTTGTTAATAAGAAAACAAAAATTGATAAATGCTTAATGTAGGACAAAAATAATGCTGAACGTTAAATACTTAATGCAATACAAAAATAATGCAGACATTCACCATTGAGGGTTTCTACATTACTTTTGTCCTGCATTAAGTTGCCATCTACCTTATCAATAAAAGACTAAAGTGAACGAAATTATTTAGGGTTCAGAGTTTAATAGAAAAATTTGCTATGAAGTAAATTATGATAACGGTTATACATGTCTTTTTGATAAGTTTTTATATGTCTGCCGCCAGAATTATGTATGGCGCCTTCCATCCGTCTGTCCATCTGTGATTATTTGTTTGTTTGCTCTCAAACTCCAACAGTTGTCATCGGATCTTCGCCAATCTTGTTGAAATTGTTTATTGGTGTAAAATCTTGGTCAAGTTTGATAAGTACCAAAAATTGGAAAAGGTATGTCAAGAGTTATTGCTCTTGAATTATCAAAAAATAGTTATTTCAGCCTAGTCCGCTCTCTGACTCAAATAAGTTTTATCAGATGCTCAACAAATTTGCTGAAAGTGTCTAAAATCTTGGTCAAGTTACAAGGTAGATAATTATCCATAATCATATGGCATGACAGAGTTATGGCCCTTGAATCCTGAAAAATTGGCTGTTTCAGCCTTGTCTGCTCTCTTATCTAAATATTTTTATCAGACCTTGTACAAACTTGCTGAAAAGGTGTTTAGTCGTAAAATCTTGACAAAGATTGATATTCTGCTAAATCACAGATCACTTGTCAGGATTATGCCCCTTGAATTACCACAAATTGTCAGTTTTAAGCGATTCCGCAGTCCAACTCAATATTTTTCATGCATTTTGACAGGAAAACAAAATAACGGGTGACAAACAGCTTGAAATACGCTGCGTCTGATCCGGATTCAAGTTGTTTGCAAATGTAAGCCAATTCCCTTCCTATAAAGATTCCCTCCGAACAACATACACAGTCTTTGTCTCCCATTTGGGTGTCGTTGTAGAGAGGGAGTGCTGTATTCACTTTTTGTCTTTTCCTCATATACCTGAAGGTTCATTATGTGTAACCCTCAACCTACATTAAGTGAGTGGTTATGTCTTCAACACTAGAACCAGGCTATCTGGTAAAGTATTGACTTTGTAACTGTCTGTGATGATCGTGGTTACTAGTTGTACATGAGCTAGGTTAACATTATGTGCAATATGGTTAGGGTTATATAAATTTAAACCAACTAGTTGTACTTGAGCTACAGTGGAGAAAACGTTATTCTTTCCCGTTTAAACGCAAATGAAACGCACAAGCATAGCAATAAAATGGAGAAAAGACAATTTTTCGACACTCCTGACTTTTCATTTTAACAATGAGTGGCAAACAGTTTGGAGCCTAATCAGACGCCGGGTTACCCGGCGTCTGATCTTGCTCTAAACGGTTTGCAGTGGAAATAAAGGTTTTAGCGTAAACGCGTTTATTGGGAAAGAATAACACATTCTCCACTGTAGGTTGTAAATGTTTTTGTTGCTCATAAAGCTGTATATTTTGTTCTTGTAAGAATATAAAAATAAACGTGTGTGTCATATGTTTGTATTTATGTTTGTTTAATACTCCTGTGGCCTGGTAATATAACTGTCTGAAGATTAAGTAAAAACTGGCTGTACCGACCACTTAAAAGACTATTAACAAATATGAATGTTAATTGTGTTGGAGCTTTCTGCTTTAAATTCACGATTTTTCTTACCCTCATAGTGTTACATATACAAGTTCTTAGCAAACAATGTACTTGATTGACACTGCCCTGTGGCCTGGGAAAATAAATGTCTTAAGATTCAGTAAAAACCTCGCTGTTACTACCACGTAAAAGAAAATTAGATAGAAATGTAAATATTGTTGGAACTTTCTGCTTTATCTTCATTATTTTTCTCACACTCATGGTGTTACATAAAGTTCTTGGCAAACAATATGCCTGCGTAACCGAAGAGTTTACTCATCCTTTACAAATACTGTACCTGTTAAGAATACATTTGTAATGTGTAAACAGTGTATAACCAGATCAGAGACAAATCTTGTTTTAAAGATTCTATATAACCATTGTCAACGCGGCAGTGCACTTGAGTATAAAGAACCATACAAGATTTTGAATATTTAAACAGTTTACAGAAGAAAATTTTCACCTGCCATCTTATTAAC
Source organism: Gari tellinella (assembly GCA_922989275.2). NCBI lineage: Eukaryota > Metazoa > Mollusca > Bivalvia > Cardiida > Psammobiidae > Gari > Gari tellinella. The sequence continues at coordinate 5,314,890 of OV277870.1, read as the reverse complement.
AGTTAACATGCATATGCAAGCAGTGTAGATCCAGACCAAACACTGGGTTACAGTATATCTGATTAACAATTAGCATGTCTATGCAAACAATGTACATGTTTACCCGAATCAGATATTTGGTTACAGTATACCTGATACACAAATAACATGTCTTTGCAAGCAGTGTACACCCAGATCAGTCACTTGGTTACAAAATACCTGATACACAAATAACATGTCTATGCAAGCAGTGTAGACCCAGATCAGTCACTTGGTTACAGTATACCTGATACACAAATAACATGTCTATGCAAGCAGTGTAGACCCAGATCAGACACTTGGTTACAGTATACCTTATACACAAATAACATGTCTATGCAATCAGTGAAAACTCAGATTAGACACTAAGTAACAGTATACCTTATACACAATTAACATGTCTAGGCAAACAGTGTAGACCCAGATCACACACTAGGTTACAGTATATCTAGTAAGCATGCCTATGCAAGCAGTAAAGACACTTAGTCTAGATCAGACACCCGTTTACAGTATATCTGATTGACAGCTAACATAAATATGCAAACAGTGAAGACCTAAATAAGACACTGGGTTACATCATACATGTACCTAACTAAAAGCTACAACATACTTATACCAACAGTTTAGACCTAGATCAGACACTGGGTTACATTACACATGTACCTAACTAAAAGCTACAACATACTTCTACCAACAGTTTAGACCTAGACCAGACACTGGGTTACATCATACATGTACCTAACTAAAAGCTACAACATACTTATACCAACAGTTTAGACCTAGATCAGACACTGGGTTACATTATACATGTACCTAACTAAAAGCTACAAAATACTTATACCAACAGTGTAGACCTAAAGCAGACACTTGGTTACATCTTAGCCGATTAACAGTTCCAACACATCTATGCAAGCAGTGTAGACCTAGATCAGGCACTGGGTTACATCATATCTGACCAAAAGCTACAACATACTTGTACAAACAGTGTAGACCTAGATCAGACACTTGGTTACAAAATACCTTATACACAAATAACATGTCTATGCAAGCAGTGTATACCCAGATCAGTCACTTGGTTACAGTATACCTGATACACAAATAACATGTCTATTCAAACAGTGTAGACCCAGATCAGACACTTGGTTACAGTATACCTTATACACAAATAACATGTCTAGGCAAACAGTGTAGACCCAGATCAGACACTTGGTTACAGTATACCTGATACACAAATAACATGTCTAGGCAAACAGTGTAGACCCAGATCAGTCACTTGGTTACAGTATACCTTATACACAAATAACATGTCTAGGCAAACAGTGTAGACCCAGATCAGACACTTGGTTACAAAATACCTGATACACAAATAACATGTCTATGCAAGCAGTGTAGACCCAGATCAGACACTTGGTTACAGTATACCTTATACACAAATAACATGTCTATGCAAGCAGTGTAGACCCAGATTAGACACTTGGTTACAGTATACCTGATACACAAATAACATGTCTAGGCAAACAGTGTAGACCCAGATCAGACACTTGGTTACAGTATACCTGATACACAAATAACATGTCTATGCAAACAGTGTACACCCAGATCAGTCACTTGGTTACAGTATACCTGATACACAAATAACATGTCTAGGCAAGCAGTGTAGACCAAGATCAGTCACTTGGTTACAGTATACCTGATACACAAATAACATGTCTATGCAAACAGTGTACACCCAGATCAGTCACTTGGTTACAGTATACCTGATACACAAATAACATGTCTAGGCAAGCAGTGTAGACCAAGATCAGACACTTGGTTACAGTATACCTGATACACAAATAACATGTCTATGCAAACAGTGTACACCCAGATCAGACACTTGGCTACAAAATACCTGATACACAAATAACATGTCTATGCAAGCAGTGTAGACCAAGATCAGTCACTTGGTTACAAAATACCTGATACACAAATAACATGTCTATGCAAACAGTGTAGACCCAGATTAGACACTTGGTTACAGTATACCTGATACACAAATAACATGTCTATGCAAGCAGTGTAGACCCAGATCAGACACTTGGTTACAGTATACCTGATACACAAATAACATGTCTATGCAAGCAGTGTAGACCAAGATCAGTCACTTGGTTACAGTATACCTGATACACAAATAACATGTCTAGGCAAACAGTGTAGACCCAGATCAGTCACTTGGTTACAGTATACCTTATACACAAATAACATGTCTATGCAAACAATGTAGACCCAGATCAGTCACTTGGTTACAGTATACCTTATACACAAATAACATGTCTATGCAAACAATGTAGACCCAGATCAGTCACTTGGTTACAAAATACCTGATACACAAATAACATGTCTATGCAAGCAGTGTAGACCCAGATCAGTCACTTGGTTACAGTATACCTGATACACAAATAACATGTCTATGCAAACAGTGTAGACCCAGATCAGTCACTGGGTTACAGTATACCTGATACACAAATAACATGTCTATGCAAGCAGTTTAGACCCAGATCAGTCGCTTGGTTACAGTATACCTGATACACAAATAACATGTCTATGCAAGCAGTTTAGACCCAGATCAGTCACTTGGTTACAGTATACCTGATACACAAATAACATGTCTATGCAAGCAGTTTAGACCCAGATCAGTCACTTGGTTACAGTATACCTGATACACAAATAACATGTCTTTGCAAGTTCTCATGGTAAAAAATCTATTTTTAGCTCCGGTGACCCAGATATGCAACGGACCGGAACCAATTCAACAATATATGTCAAATACCTCTAGAAGTTATACCATGCCAAATATCAAAGCTCTGGTCATATTGGTTTCAGAGAAAAAGATATTTGAACATTTCACTATATAATTCTATGTAAAATGGTGACCCCAGGGGCAAAATTTGAACAACTTTGATAGAGGACCTAGAGATGATGCTATGTGCCAAATATCTAAGCTCTGGCCCTTGTGGTTTCAGACAAGAAGATTTTTTAAGATTTCCTTATTTTTTCACTTTGGTTGCCATGGCAACCAGAGTTCTGCATTGTTTCAAATTCTTTGGACAACTTTGAAAAAGCTTGACCCAAGGAACATTCCTGGGAAGTTTGGTTGCAATCAGACCAGTAGTTTTGAAGGAGCCCTCTGATCAGGGTCGACACTGCTTGTCATTTTGAAATAAATGAATTCATCCCTAAATAGTCAGAAATGGACCAGACGTATTTCTAAAATGGAATTGACCATTAACAGTTTAAGGGTTGAATGAGTTAAGGGTTAACCTTTCTTTTTGCAATGCCTTGGATACATTATCATTTCTCAAACAAGTGTTATTAGCTCACCTGAGCACAAAGTGCTCAAGGTGAGCTATTGTGATCGGTCGCCGTACGTCGTACGTCGGTGTCGTCTGTTCACAATTTCTTTCAAACAACTTCTTCTCTGAAACCAATGGCCCAATTTTAACCAAACTTGGTCAAATACATACAGTAGTTGTGAGATCAGTCACTTGGTTACAGTATACCTGATACACAAATAACATGTCTTTGCAAACAGTGTAGACCCAGATCAGACACTTGGTTACAGTATACCTGATACACAAATAACATGTCTATGCAAGCAGTGTAGACCCAGATCATGCCATATATATTAGGTCTGGGCCTTACGGTTTCAGAGAAGAGGATTTTTAAAGGTTTTCCTATATAAGTCTAGGTAAAACTGATGATGTAAGTACGGAAATTGACGACGACCTCTGGCGCCATGTTTTTTGACGGATCAAATATCTTTGAACAACTTTGAAAGTATATTAATTGAGAAACATTTTGATGAAAACCAAATTGAAATCGGACCAGTCGTTCTTGAGAAGATTTTTTAAAATATTGTGCATGGTTGCCATGGCAACAAGACTGATTGCCCCACCCACTTTTTTAAACAATTTCTGACTATTTAGGGATGAATTAATTTATTTCAAAATGACAAGCAGTGTCGACCCTGATCAGAGGGCTCCTTAAGGGGCCCTCTGGTCAGGGTCGACACTGTTTGCATAGGGCAAGTGTAATCCTTACAGGTATACTGTTTGTAAATGAGGAGTATACTCGGTGCTAGGGTTGAATGTCTTAACTTTTTTCTAGTTATTTAAAGACAGGTGACCACTTGAAGCAGGTTGAAAGTTGAGCAGAATATGCCTTTCAAGAAATATGTGTATTTTGATTTATTTTCACAGATCTTTAAGATAGGAAAAATATTTCTTACGATGCATAATTATCCATGAATATAAAGTGGAACTATTTTCTGCAGAGGAAGGTTTACATTTAAGGCATAAAAAGGCATATTTCATTGGGTAGTGGAGTAAATAATGTGTTTTTTAATATCTTTCTAAAGCTAATATATAATCCAGGGTTATAGATAAGGTTTTGCATTAATTGGGTATTTACTCCCTCTATTTTCTAAGAATTGGGTTTTCTGAATTTCAATTGAGTATCCAAAAAACCGTTACTCCATCAATTTGATATGAATTGCTTTTTTACTCTATTTTTTTTTCATTTAATACAAAACACAAGCTGATTGTTTGATGTACTGTACCCTCATTTGCCCACACTGGATAATTTCAGTTTCGATCTCATTTCCAACTCAAAAATGCAGCAGCTCATGTTTGTGTAGGAAAACTAGGATTCATTAATTTTCAGCCACGGAAACTTTAAAAGCCATTCCAGGATGCCTTTACCGTAACTTTGCTAACTTTAGCACTGGTGACTTTCAGCCACGGAAACTTTAAAAGCCATTCCAGGATTCCTTTACCGTAACTTTGCTAACTTTAGCACTGGTGACTTACAGATTCGGGACAAAAGATCGTCGATTATGTCGGTAACATTAAACAACCTCTTTTTTGGCTGTTACATGCATCATTCAAAATTTCATTCACGACACTGTTACAAATTATTTCTGGTTCGTTCGCGGAAGGCTGAACGTAATTGAATAATGTAGGTTTTTTTGTTGCGCTTTTTCCGTCCGCGCAATGCCATTTTGACAGAAGAAATTCTGGCAGACGATGTGACTGGTTTACTAATTAAACGAGCTAACAAAAAGCGGCGCTGCATAAATCCTATAGGCTATTATTTGGAAATAAATAACCAGTCTAACCGGTGTATCGGTAAAATATTTACCCGGTGTCGTAGTAAACATCCCGTCATTAAACTTGAGAAATGCGACTAATTGCGTACGATACGCGCCTGCTTGAATTCTTTTGCGTAAACCCTTTCAATAATTGATTTTCAGTACGCATGGATTTAATTGCGTATTTACGCAAATACGCGCCTTATCTATAACCCTGTATAATCTGTTTATTAATGGAAAGATTGAAGAAACACAAGAATATACATAAGTACATTTATTGACAACATTACAAGTAGACTAACATTTTGAGCACATTTTGATGTTAACAGTTTGTAGAACTCAAGAATATACAATAAGAACATTTATTGACAACATTACAAGTAGACTAACATTTTGAGCACATTTTGATGTTAACAATTTGTAAAATTCAGTTTACAGTTTTCTCCATTTTGTCAGCAGAGCTTATCCGAGGTTTGGCAGGGAAACTTGGAGCATCTTCAATCATCTGAGAAAGAACGAATGACAACACACAATTAAATACGAGAATTCTACGGAATTCAATGTCAGGAACAAACTTGATATCGTCACAAGTTCTTACATGTTGATTTTGAATGAAATATAAGTACAGTGGAGAATCTGTTATTCTTACCCGTTTGAACGCTAACGTACGCAAAACACTAAAACGTAGAAAAGTACAACTTTTTGACACATTCTGATAATTCATCATTATCTTGGTGGCAAGCAGTTTGAAGCCTGATCAGACGCCGGGTTACCCTGCGTCTGATCTGGCTCCAAGCTGTTTGCAGTGAAAGTAATAGTTTTAGCGTAAATGCGTTTACTGGGAAAGAATAACGTTTTCTCCACTGTAAAGGGTCAAGCGTTGACTGTCCTTGACGTGTTGAAACCACTTTATTCAACAAAGATTACAGTCCATTGACTACGGTGTTCAATGGAGTTTGAATTAATCTGTACATAATGTATACAACGAAAGGTTCTATTAGTAGATTGAATTTTGATGAAATATGACCATTAATTAGGTCAAGAGTTGGCTGTCCTTCATTTTCTCAGATATACAGACAATGGTTGAAAAGACAGCCTTTCACAATGATACGTTCCTATAATGATTACACAATTTACTGTTTTTACCAAACTTTGACAAACTAGACATGTGATTCTGAGGTAATTTTGAAACAGGATAGGAGATAAGAGTAAGGTTGGGCGCCCCTAAACCCAGGTTTAAGCCCCCCCCCCCCCCCCAGTGGTTATTAATAATTAATTTCTAATTGATTACTGATTGCTACTGACCATACCAAGGCGGGCTCTTATGTTCACTTTGCTTTATGTTTGTCTTGCATGTTGTTTTCTATTTAGTGTGTAGATGACGGAATGGTATTGCGCGTGTGTGTGTGTTTGTTACGGTATGACTGTGTGTGTGTTCTGCTCGAGAGGTGGGTGTATTGTTTGTGTTGCGTTTCCTGCTTGAGTCATTCGTATTTATTTTAAACCTCATGTGACTGAATCCAGGACCTTCATAGTCCTCTTGTCTACTTTTCTTTCGGTCTGTTTTGTGCGGCATCATGTACTTACATATCCGGGTTGCATAAAGCTGAGGACAGCTAGGCAAAATAGGTCAATAACCATGGCAATTACAAACAGTTTCCCAGCCAGAGGTCCACATTGATAATACCTGTGAGATGTTAGAAAGTAGTCTAATTACAGGGCTGCCATTTCTTCGGTATTTCCTAAGTATTTGGATTTTTATCCTAGCAAATCAGGCTGATAGTAAAGCAGAATGCGCCTTAAGGCGCATTCTGCTTTACTTTCAATCTGTTTTAAGCAGTCATGTGTCTTCAAAACAAAAAATAGACTATGGGTTAAAGGTACGATTAGTAAAATTGCGTCTGAAAAATTGAAAATTGAAATCTTAGGATATTTATGATCAACTTATGGCAGCCCTGTAATTATGGTTACATTGGAATCACGGTAGGCAGACGTAATGATAACCCCCCTTATAATAGTTTTTTTTACAGTGTTTGGACAAGGGGTAATAGACTGAAAGTAAGCCAGAAAGTTCCTGTAGGAGCTTCCTGCTTTATCTTTAGTCTGCTTTAAGTCATTACCCCATAAATACATCTTTTTACGCTTTGAATTTATTCCTTCACTGAAGCAAACAGTTCTTATTTATACTGTTTTGAATATGAATCATAAGAAATATCTTCCATATTTTAGTTGATGGTAGCTTAAAGCAGGCTGAAAGTAAAGCCGAATGCGCCTGAGGGTGCATTCTGCTTTACTTTCAACCTGCTTTAAGTTGTAACATACATGTTTTTCCACGCTTTGAATTTATTCCTCCACTGAAGAAAATAGTTCTAATTTATCTTGTTTTGAATATGAATCATAAGAAATATCTTCCACATTTTAGTTGATGGTAGCTTAAAACAGGCTTATAGTAAAGCCGAATGTGCCTGAGGGCGCATGCTGCTTTACTTTCAACCTGCTTTAAGTTGTAACATACATGTATTTTCAAAACTAGAAGCAGTCTATGGGGTAACTGGTTAAGGAATCACCCACCAGTCAGGATGTAGTAAAAGTGTCCTTGGATTATTGTTTGACGACAGGTTAGAAATTAGGGAAAGGCATTTATAATCTTATTCCTTCCTAAAGAAACATAGAAAACGACAGGTAAATGCACTTTTTATGATTTTTTTCAGGGTGGCAAATAGTTTGAAGCCAACTCATAAGCCTACTTACATTGTTCTAAGTTACCTGGGTCCCGTTTCATAAAACTTTGAACGACAAAAATTTAAAATATATTTAATTTCCTATTTCTCTGTTTAATCCTTTCTTGTGACTTCTCTTTGGAATTGTCTTTTCAAGATGATTCCAAAGAGATGTCACAAGACAAGATTAGATGGAGAAATAAATAAAAATTGAGACTTTTATAATTTGACTTACGACAACATTTGTCGTACAAACTTTTATGAAATGGGCTACTGGTTCTTAGTTACCTGGTTGTTTTGTTTTCAGTTACCTGGTCACCTACTTCTAAGTCAGCTGGTTACTTTGTTCTTAGTTACCTGGTTAATTTGTTTTCAGTTACCTGGTAACATACTTTTAAGTTACCTGGTTACTTTGTTCTTAGTTATACCTGGTTAATTTGTTTTCAGTTACCTGGTAACATACTTCTAAGTTACCTGGTTACTTTGTTCTTAATTACCTGGTTAATTTGTTTTCAGTTACCTGGTAACATACTTCTAAGTTACCTGGTTACTTTGTTCTTAATTACCTGGTTAATTTGTTTTCAGTTACCTGGTAACATACTTCAAACAAAGCTGTATGAAACTATGGTATGGCCTGTCATTGCATACTCTGCATCTGTATGGGGCAATAAGTCATACTCATGTATAAATGCCATCCAAAATAGGGCCATGAGGTTCTATCTTGGCACGGGTAAGTATACCCCAACTGCTGCTCTTTATGGCGAGGTAGGCTGGAAGCCACCATATGTGAAACAGTGGAAGGTTGTATCTAGGCAATGGTATAGGTTTGAGACTATGGACAAAAATAGATTAAACTATAGAGTGTTTAATTACTGCCTTACAAAGCAAGGTAATAAATGCAGAAATTGGCAATATTACTATACTCAGCATTTATCCAATCTGAACTTATCAATTGTGACTTTTAACTGTAACTCACATTTGTCTAAGATTTACTGTGATTATATTGAAGAACAGTCTATGGTTAGTTATATTCAAGATTGGAGAAGATGTATAAATCAAGAAACTAGTAAGAGTGGTAATGGAAGGAATAAATTAAGATCTTATAGGCTACTTAAGCAAAACTATGGCACAGAACTGTATATCCTTAACAATTTGCCTATCAAACATAGATCTGCTCTGGCAAAATGTAGATGTGGTGTAGCACCAATAAGACTAGAAACTGGCAGATATGAGAATCTAACAGTAGAACAAAGAATCTGTCCTATATGTAGTATTTCAGTTGAAACAGAAATTCATGTGCTATTGCACTGTCCTGCATACCAATCCATAAGAAATATTCTATTTGAAAAGGCGGTTAAAGTAAATGAAAACTTTCTCAATTTAATCGATGAAGATAAATTCAGGTTTATCCTCTCCAATGATGAATTAGTGAAATTATCAGCCAAAACCTGCTTTTCTATTCTTAAACTTAGATCTGATCATTTGTATAAATGAGCTACATGTATTTGAATATAAGGGGCAGAACCCCTGTGATTATGTATATATCCATGTACTTCCGATCCCTGAGTCCTTATTTCTCCACTGAACCCTATGGGTGGCTACTCACTGGGACTGTTTAAGATAGACAACTCTAGTGAGAGGTCACCAGTATCATGGGGTTTGGGGGAGAGATGAGTTAATGGAATCTGAGGTATGCATCATTAACAGGGTGCTGATGGATGTATAGATCAAGAACATTTTCTTAACCAGTTAACAGTTCTTTGGTTTTTCTTTCCTTTTTTAATGTATGAATCTTTTATCAACAATGTATAAAATGATCATAATTTTTAGATAAGCTATCTTTTATAAACACAGTGAAACCCACTATAGCGGCGGCTAGATTAGATTAGGTTGACTACATGTATTCTATATCTCGGACAGACAGCTGCTTGAGGCAAAGTGAAGGTGGAGCAGAGAGCTCCTTTAGGAGCTTTCTGATTTGCTCTTTTGTTGCTTCCAAGGGGCTGTCACCTGAATTTTGTGCAATAATTTTGGTGGTCGTTTTGGCAGGGTTTTACTGTACATCTCTAAAACTCTTTTGCTAATCCACTTTATGGTATTCATGATCTGACACAATATAGATCTAATGTTATATATCTCCAATTCAGGAGAATTATCATTTATGAAACAGCTAATGACAACCTTTAACATTTAATTAGCAAAGGAGTTTTAGTTTTAGTTTTAGTTTTAATGTATATATTGGAAGAGATTCGATTTAACCCTCTGCTTCATGTGCGGTTCCTATTTCCATCTTTGCAAACAATGTCTACCTTGATCAGACAACTTATGCCAGAGTGGTTTGATGAAGGTCTGCATTGTTTGCGATAAAATCTCTAATTATTAATTTGACTTTTTGTGTCCCTGTCTGTGGTCAAAGATAAAACATTGGGATCACTTTACCTTTACGTCTACCAGGATGTCATACTTTTACCCTCATTTATAACCCCTGTTTCCACAAAAGGTTTTAGAATGAAATTACATTTATGAAGAAAAGTGTCTTGCTCTGTTCTTATATAAGAGTTATTCCCCTTCCACATTTCCTCCTTACCTATACTTTAATGTAAACTTGAAATGAAATTTCATATGTTTAAGGGATATATATATAAAAAAAAAAAAGGTGACACCACAGGGACCCGGCACGATTGATTTTTTAGAGAAAGAATTGTCAAAGGGTATATATAGAGACGGGGGGTACCGCTTGTTGTTGGTGTATTCTCGCCCTATCTCGACGGAGGCGGTCATGTCGCGGGTGGTGGTTGGTGGGGCGGCGCCCTTTTTGCATTTCTGTCTGGCTGGTGTGGTGCCCGTCCATGGGGGCATGGCATGAAGCCGGCTGTAAGGGTGCACTTTCGACAGTAGTTGCATTTGCTCGCGGGGGTCGGCGGCTTTTGGGGGGCGGGGCGGGTGTTCGTTCGCTGCTGACACAGCATTGGCCGCTGCTGTGTGCTTGTTTGGGCGGTAATCGAGTGTTACAGTCATTGACAACTACTGTGCGCTTGTTTAGGCGGTGATGACGAGCATGGCAGTCGTGCAGTTCCATGGATATACAGCTTTGATACCGATCAGGGCTGATTTCTTCTCGGATCATTGCCGTACCAAAAAGGCCTGCATGTACAGGAAGAGCTTTACTGCCGATGAAAACATGCAGATTTGTTGTTGGTATTGCAATGGTTTGAGTATAGGTCAGCTTTGATCGGTGTAGAGAATTGATATCCATGGAACTGTGTGACTGTCATGTTCGATATTGCCGCCTATGCAGGCACACAGTGGTGGTCAATGCGGTTTCGGCTGTGAACGAACACCTGTCCCGTTTTCCAAGAGTCGTTGATTTCTGTGAGTGAGTGCAGTTGCTTTTGAGGGTGCATGCTTCCAGTTGGTTTTATGTTGTGTTTTTGTGGAGGGGTATTATATGAGCTGGACAGAGGTGCAAAGGGGGTGTCGTTTCATCAATTATTATTTATGACATGCCCGGTTTTGTCGAGATGGGGTGAAATGTACTAGCAATCGGTTGTGCCCCTTGTCTCTGTGTGTGCCTTTTGAGGAATATTTCTCTCAGGGATCGGTCGTGCCGGATCCCTGTGGGTGACGCATGAGTGGGGTAAGCTCATTGAAAATGATAATGGTAGAGGTGGTACTGAGGAGATTGCTCATGAAGTTGGGGATTGGAAATATTCATGTGATAACCATAGTCTCCTATAACTCTATATAGAGTGGCAATGTACTCTTTTATCATATATGTTTGTATTATTTGTTTGATGTACATTGATGAGACAGAAATAAACAATAAACTCTAAACTCTACTTCTAAGTTACCTGGTTACTTTGTTCTAAGAGTTCAGGGGCCCGTTTTACTAAGCTACTTAAGCAAATTTTGTGCGTAAGTCAAAATCATTTTACTCTTATTTTTCCATCATAAACGTTTGCAAACATCAAATAGCCAAATCAGAGGACGCGCTAAAAGCGCGTCCTCTGATCTGGCTTTTTGCTGTTTGTAGCAAGTGATAATAAAAAATATAAATTAAAATTTAAAATTTTGACTTACGCAAAATGTTTGCGTAAGTAGTTTAGTAAAATGTTTTATTACTGGGTTACCGGGTTGAAAGTTACCTGGTGTCCAAACCCTTTACAAATAGTGTTCCTGTTGACAGAACACTTGTTCTATGCAAATAGTGTAGAACCTGATCAAATGAGTTCTTCTCCATGGACTCTCTGATCAGGGTCTGCACTGTTTGTCATTTTGTAATATATTGTAAAAGTCCCAACCCTTAACAGTCAACCAGAAATGGGTGTCAAAGCCACCTGACGCTCGCCTGCTTGAAATTTAAGTCTTAAAACATCTTGTATCCAAAACAAATCAATTTTCAGTTTAGAAAAGATTATTAAATGAATGATGAGTCTTAATCTAGTTATATAAAACTTTAAAACAGCCCGTCCAAAAAACTTTAACCTGTTGATTTGTGGTCAAAACAACTAAGTCCAAAACATGTCAAAAATTGAAATAAATTAAAATCATTTTAAATTACATCTTCATAGCCTCAATGTTTGTTCCCAAATGAAGCTCCATACAAAATTTCAGCACCCTAGCACAAGTATTAAACCTTAAAACAACCCGTCCAAAAAACTTTAACCTGGTGATTGCAGTAAAAAAGCTAAGTCCAAAACATGTTAAAAAATTGTCAAATATTAAAATTGTTTTTAAATTCCAACTTCATAACATCAATGTTTGACCTCAAACGAAGCTTCATATAACATTTCAGCACCCTAGCACAAGTATTAAACTTTAAAACAACCCGTTCAAAAAACTTTAACCTGGAAATTTGTAGTCGAAAAACCTAAGTCCAAAACATGTCAAAAATTGACATAAATTAAAATTATTTTTAAATTCGAACTTCATAACATCAATGTTTAACCCCAAATGAACCTCCGTACAAAATTTCAGCCCCCTAGCCCAAGTATTAAACTTTAAAACAACCCGTCCAAAAAACTTTAACCTGGAAATTTGTAGTCTAAAAACCTAAGTCCAAAACATGTCAAAAATTGACATAAACTAGAATTATTTTTAAATTCCAACATAATAACATCAATGTTTAACCCCAAATGAACCTCCATACAAAATTTCAGCACCCTAGCACAAATATTAAGCTTTTAAACAACCCGTCCAAAAAACTTTAACCTTGGCCACGCTCACGCTCACTCACGCCGGGGGTATGACATTAGCTCTGCTGTTCTACGAACAGGCGAGCTAAAAATGGATTAAGGCCTAATTGAAATCTGTTCTGGTACTTTAACCCATTTATACCAAGTGGATTATTCCATGCTTATATATAAACCCTTTGCCTGCTGGTTGCGACTAATTGATTTTTGCAAACAGTTTAGGTATAGATCAGACGCTGCCTAACGCGGCGTCTGATCTGGACCCAAACTGTTTGATACTCGTCTTTAGGTTTCTTAACTTAAACAAGAGGGCCTGAAGGCCCTGATATCGCTCACCTTTTATAATGAAGCCTGATAGCTTTACCGCTGTATTTCACCTGTTTTATTCTAAATCCATTCAAGTTTGTAGTATAGCATGTACACAACATTGCAATATGACCCATTCTAGTATGTATAGTAGAGTACATCAAAGGCAGATAACTAGAGCCTAAATAATACTGAAATGAAGCCTTTTCTAGCATTTGAAAGTAAATCAAGGGCAGATAACTCTTGCCACAATGATCAGATTTCAACAATAAGTGCACTCCCTCGAGAACTTATAGCTATATACATTGTGTGCAGTTATAATTAAAATCCATTGAAAATGGTGGCCTCTAGAGTGCAAACACTGTTAAATAGGGCATTTTCAGCAATTCAAAGGTAGATAACTCTTGACCTATAAATCTGATTTCAACCATAACCTAACTCACCTGAATTCTTATGGTTATATACAATCTGAGTAAGTTTAAGAAAGATTGGATTAAAATTGTGGCCTCTAGAGTGTAAACACCCTTAAATATGGCATTTTCAGCAATTCAAAGGTAAATAACTCTTGACCTACAGGTCCAACTGCAACCATAATCAAACTCATCTGAACTCTTTAAGTCATATACCACCTGATGAGGTTTGAGAAAGATTGCATTAAAATTGTGGCCTCTAGAGTGTAAACAACCTTAAATATGACATTTTCAGCAATTTAAAGGTAGATAACTCTTAACCTATCAATCCAATTCCAACCATAATTAAACTTATCCGAACTCTTGCCGTTATATACAATCTGAGCAAGATTGGGAAAGATTACATTAAAATTGTGGCCTCTAGAGTGTAAACATTGTAAAATATTGCATTTTCAGCAATTCAAAGGTGGATAACTCTTGACCTATATGTCCAATATCAACCATAATCGATCTCATCCGAACTCTTATGGTAATATACAATCTGAGTAAGTAACAGAAAGATTAGATAAAAATTGTGGCCTCTAGAGTGTAAACACCAAAATTGTTGACGACGGACGACGAACGACGGACGACGGACATTCAAGGATTGCAAAAGCTCACCCTGAGCTAGCTCAGGTGAGCTAAAAATGCAAACATCTAGATTTAACAAATTTTGCAGACGCCAATTTCGAAGCAGACGATATTACCGCAGGATAAGGGTTAATGAGTCTACTTATGTCAAATGGATTCTTCGAGGCTTATATATTGAATTCGTCTACTATGCCAAGCGGATTCTTCCATTTCTTATATATTGAATTAATGTCTTTTTCATGAAAAGGGTGTCTGGTTGTAATTTTCACTGCCAATTTAGTTTTGATAGAAATTACTGTTAACAAACAGTGTAGTTTTAACCCTTTCCCTCATGAAGCGCCTTTTAGCGCATTCAGTTTATTCCTCCGCTGTTGAAAATAGTTCCAATCTATACAGCCATGCATATGTATCATAAGAAATATTTTCTTTATCCTAACAGATGGAAGCTTAAAGCAGGCTGAAAGTAAAGCAGAATGCGCCTCCCGCTCTACTTTCAATCTGCTTTAAGTAGTTCCCTATTTCCAAAATTAAAAGAAAGCTATGGGGTAAAGGGTTAAGATCAGGTTCTGGCTTTATTTTACCTTTTCAATCTGTGACTGGTGTGTTTTTCTGGCAGTTTCTCTATCATATTATATACAATTTCTGTTCTCTTAGCCACATTGGACCAGGTGTACAGGTCTTTTACTAGTTCATGGACTTCAAATGGTCGCATCACGTTACAATGGCGATGATTGTGGATGGCTTCTTCCAGTCCGTCAACTAAAGCTGAATGTAAATCAAACTAATTTGTTATGTCCCCTTCATAGTTGCCTTACCTAGCAAACAACAATTGTAAAAACTTAAGAACATATGACGTCACGGCACAGAAGGCGTTAATCAAATTTCGTCATGGAAATGTGATACAGTGCTCCCTCTCTACAACGGCCCTCCCAACAACGACTCCCTCCTTACAACGACCCTTGACGCTGTTCCCTAAACAGGACGGTTTTACTGTTGCAATGTCGTCTGCTTTAAATTGTTGTCTGCTGCTTTTCTAAAAGTGACATAATGGACATTTCGTCAGAAAATAAATTAACGAGTGACAAGCAGCTTGAATCCAGATCAGACGCCGCGGCGTCTGATCTAGATTCAAGCTGTTTGCAAATGTAAACCAATTTCCCTCTCTATAACGACTCCCTCCGAACAACGCACACAATCTATGTCTCCCATTGGGTGTCGTTGTAGAGAGGGAGCGCTGTACTTATTTCTAATAGAAAAGCCTTTTCAGATGATGACCTAAATATAACTGTTCCTGAATCCTGTTAGGTGGCTACTTAGAGTAGGCTTAAACTACAGTAGAACATTCTAAGACGATACTGTGACTTTACTTGAAGTCCGCTTTAAATAACCACCTGCCTGAAGCTATAACCCAATAACAAGAGGGCCAGACGCCCAGATGTCGCTCACCTTAGGACATTGTACCATAGAAACTGACTGGGCTATATAAGTCTATGTAAATCTTATAAGCCCCGGGGTGGACATTTGTGGTCCAGTGGTCATAGCTTGAACAATCTTGGTAGGGGGCCTTTAGGCAAAGCTATATGTAAAATATTAAATGTATGGGCCTTACAGTTTCAAAGACGATATATTTTTTAAAGGTTTTCCTATATAAGTCTATGTAAAACTGATAAGTCCCCGGGCGGGTCCAATTAGGCAAAGCTATATGTAAAATATTAAAGGTATCGGCCTTACAGTTTCAGAGACGAATTTTTTTTTATGGATAAGTCCCTGGGTGGGGCCAAATTTGACCCGGGGGTCATAGTTTGTACAATCTTGGTAGAGGACTATTAGGCAAAGCTACCTGTCAAATATTAAGGATCTGGGCCTTATGGTTTCAGAGAGAAAGATTGTTTAAGGTATTCCTAAGAAAAACTGATCATAAGCCCCAGGGCGGGGCAGTATTTGGCCCTCAGTCATACTTTGAAAAATCTTGGTAGAAGACCATTAAATGGTACATACCAAAAATGAACGGTACGGGCCTTACAGTTTATGAGAAGATTTTAAAAGATTGTCTTATGAAAAGTTGTTTATACGGTCATGTTAGAAAAACTGGTCTAAAAGCAAGGGGAATAACTCTAGCATAAAACTTTGAACAAAGACGCAAAACGCCGGACACCGGACAAAATTAAATCGAAATCAGGTCAATGGTTTCAGAGGTTGTTTGAAAATGTCGACAGACAACTGACGCAAGAGGCTGGACACCGGACAAAGAGTGGTCACAAAAGCTCATCCTGAGTAATTGCACTCATTCGAACTCTTAGGGTCATATACAATCTGAGCAAGTTTGGAAAAGGCTGAACAAAAATTGTGGTCTCTAGAGTGTTAACACCGTTAAATATGGCATTTTCAGCACTTTAAGGGTAGATTACTCTTGACCTATGTGTTCGATTTCAACCATAATTGTACACATCTGAACTCTTATAGTCATATTCAATCTGAGCAAGGTTGAAATAGATTTGATAGATATTGTTGCCTCTAGAGTGTAAACACTGATAAATATGGCATCATCAGCAGTTCAAAGGTAGATGGCTCTTGATCTATTGGTCTGATTACAACCATCATCTAATTCATTCAAACTCTTTTAGTAATAAATAATCTGAGCAAGTTTGAGAAATATTGGATAAATATTTTGCCTCTAAAGTGTAAACACTAAAATTGTTGAGTACGAACGACAAACGACGACCAACACACGGCTGACATTCAAGGATTGCAAAAGATCACCCTGAGCTAGCTCAGGTGAGCAAAAAAGTTTAAATATATTTAAGGAATAATTCGAATATTTATGATATTCATGAATCAGTTTCATACTAAAGTGTGACCAGGGTTTTTTTTTCATACCTATGAATACAGTTCCAGAAAAGGGGGAGTAAACTGAACAAATTCAGCATTATCTCACTTATTTCAGCACCAAATCCTATGGTGTTACTACTCGAAGAGACGATTCTAATGAGTAGTGACACCATAGGGTTTAAAGGGGAAATAAAGATTTTAATTTTTGAAATACTCCCTTCGCCTCATATTTTCTATTTAACTACTTTTTTAAATGCAGTAATGGTATTAAATTATAAAGAACAATTCCGAACATTTACCACTGTTCCAGAAAAGGAGTGTTCATTATTTAAAACTTTTTTAAAACGTAGGTTGTAATCCCTCCACAACATAAATTTTCTGCAAAAACGTGACATTGTCGTTGATGTCAATGACGTCATGTGTTGTCCTGCTTCATGCAGCACTTGTTGAGAGTAGTTGGAGTAAGAGAAAGTAGCCCCGACAAGGTTTCGCTTGATTTTTTGTATGCATGGGGCTATGAAACAACCATTCACAGCTAACCAAAAGTAATGAAAATAAACATTATTAAATTATACAGTTATGAATATCATTCTATTCTAAGATTTTTTCTCATATTCTAGCAGATGGTAGCTTAAAGCAGGCTGAAAGTTAAGCAGAACCAGCTTTAAGTGGATACCTGTCTTCAAAACTAGAAACAGGCTATGGGGTAAAGGTTAAAATCTAGTGGTACCTGTAAAGAGCTATCTTAAGTTTTGAAGTACCTGAGATGAAAACATCTGTCCTTTGCAAACAGAAATAGATTATGTGCATTAAGGCACATTCTGCTTTATTTTCAATCTGTTTTTAAGTTGGTATCCTGTCGTTAACCCATTACCCCATAGCCTGTTTCTAATATTGAAGATACATGACTACTTAAAGCAGGTTGAAAGTAAAGCAGAATGTGCCTTATGGCACCTTCTGCTTTACTTTTAGCCTGCTTTAAGCTTTTATCTGCTAGAATCTAGAAAATATTTCTTACGATTTCTATTTGTGACAGTATAAACTGGAACTATTTTCTTCATTAGAGGAATGAATTAAAGGCATTAAAAGGCATATTTATGGGTTAATGGGTTAAAACAAGACCCTGACTATGGGGTAAAGAGATTTTCTACATAACCACAACCGTACAGTTACAAACAATGTACCTACATTAAAGCTTGGCTCTGTAAGCTTTATAAGGAATATAAGCTCTAGTGGCAGAGCCTCAGATACCCCGCCAACTTTAGGACTGACAAACTAGAAACTGATTATGCTATAAAAGGCATAGATAAGTTTGACATAACAAAATACCTCTACATAGTTACCTACATTTAACGCTTGGCTCTGCTAGCTTTATAAGCTCGGGTGGAAGAACCTCGGGTACCCCACCCACTTTAGTACTGACAACCTGTAACCTGAAATAAAGACAAGATGAACATTTTCTGTGTTCATAGCAAGATGAACTTTTTCTGTGTTCATAGCAAGCAGAGTTTAATTATGAATATTCTCTCCTTATCTGGACATACCGGTAAGCTTATATGACATGAACTTTCTAGCTTTGGAAATCTGTTTTCGTCAAATCACTACTACTCTATTGTGTTTGTATTGCAGACCTATCTGGAGATCAGGAGATAAGTTGAAATAAAATGAACTTTGAACTGAAGTCTGTTTTCATAAAATCACTAAAACTCTATTGTGTTTGTATTGCAGACCTATCCACTTTGGCGCTTTTCTAGAGAATAAACAAAATATCTTATCATTTCCCATTAAGGAATACTCTTAAATTTCATTGAAATTAGAGCTCCGGATAATGGGGTTATTTTAACAAGGGCCACTATGGCCCTAAATCGCTCACCTGGTAACCATGTAACCATGTACACCGTGTGACCTAGTTTTTGACCGGGCATGACCCTCATTCTAACTTGACCTCCATTTCAATGAGACAAACATTTTGTTCAAGTTTCATGAAGATTCAATGAATTTTGTAGTCTCTAGAGTGTTAACGAGGTTTTTGGATGATTTGACCTAGTGACCTAGTTTTTGACAAGACATAAGCCACATTTGAACTTGACCTATATTTCATTGAGGCAAACCTTTTCATCAAGTTTTATGAAGATCAAATGAAATTTGTAGTCTCTAGAGTGTTAATAAGGTTTTTCGATGATTCGACCTAGTGACCTAGTTTTTGACTAGACATGACCCACATTTTAACTTGACCTAGATTTTATTGAGGCAAACATTTTGATGAAGTTTCATGAAGATCCAATGAAATTTGTAGTCTCTAGAGTGTTAGAAAGGTTTTCCGAAGATTTGACCTAGTGACCTAGTTTTTGACCGCACATGACCCACATTCGAACTTGGCCTAGATTTTATTGAGGCAATCATATTGATGAAGTTTCATGAAGATCCAATGAAATTTGTAGCCTCTAAAGTGTTTACAAGGTTTTTCGATAATTTGACCTAGTGACCTAGTTTTTGACCGGACATGACCCACATTCGAACTTGAGCTAGATTTTATTAAGGCAAACATTTTGATGAAGTTTCATGAAGATCCAATGAAATTTGTAGTCTCTAGAGTGTTAACAAGGTTTTTCGAAGATTTGACCTAGTGACCTAGTTTTTGACCGGACATGACCCACATTCGAACTTGGCCTAGATTTCAGTGAGGCAATCATATTGATTGAAGTTTCATGAAGATCCAATGAAATTTGTAGCCTCTAGAGTGTTAACAAGGGTTTTCGATAATTTGACCTAGTGACCTAGTTTTTGACCGGACATGACCCACATTCAAACTTGACCTAGATTTTATTGAGGCAAACATTGTGACCAAGTTTCATCACGATCCAATGAGATTTGAACCTGCTAGAGTGTTAACGAACAATTGTTGACGGACGGACGGACGTTCTTAGGAGACGGTTGTTGTGGGTTTTTTTGCTATATAAACCCTAACCCTAAAACTAACCCCACATCTGTGATTTTGAACCCCACAATACTCTCTTTCAACCCCACAATCACTAACTGGCCAGGTTAATGACCGAAACGGACCCCATAAGGTAGCTCCTGTAAGCCCGGACAGACAGACAGACGACGGACGACGGACATCCAGCGTTCCTAAAAGCTCACCTTGGCACTACGTGCCAGGTGAGCTAAAAACTAGCAGGTTGATTTCTGCGTTCAACCCTATGGTGTCACTTCTCATTAGAATCGTCTCTTCGAGACGATTCTAATGAGTAGGAACACCATATGATTTGATGCTGTTATGAGTGAGAAAATTATCTGGAGCTCTGGAAATGTGTCTGAATAAGTACGATCACACAACTTAGTCCCTCTTAAAAACACTAAAATATCTACAAACACTTTAGAGAAGTTGTTATTGAAACTTTCATTTATCAATCATTTCTCTGTCAAGGCAGACAACATTGGTATGTGCAAACTGATTAGATCCTGATCATATATTGGCATCTGATCAGTATCTAAACTGTTTGACACTAGAACCAATGTAGAATCGGTTTAGATCCTGAACATACATCATGGGCTTGTAAGTCTAAAGGTGAAAATAACATCTTATCTTATGTTTAGTAGCTTGGCACCTGATCAGAATCAAAACTGCCTGACACTTGTACCTATGTAACATCAGTTTAGATCCTGATCACATGTTTAGTAGCTGCAGAACCCATTACTACATAATAAGGAAATGTTTCGCCTTTGATTTATTTCCCTACTAAAGATAATAGTTGCTCTTTTTACAGTCATGTAAATGTACTATAAGATATATTTACTATGTCCTAACATGTGATTGCTTAGAGCAGGCTAAAGGTAAAGCAGAATGCTCCTTAAATCAGACTAAAGTAAAGCAGAATGCTTCTTTATAAAATGGTGGTGTAATCATCTTGAATGTATATGTAATAATGACTGGTTTATTACCCACATGAAGCGGCCTCCACGATGGCAATACAGAACGCCTCAGTCAGTGAAGTATTGACAAGAATATCACCCTGAACTAGCACCTGTAAAACACAGACAAAACTTATGTCCAATGAGATGTCTCGTAACTACTAGGAAATGTCAGTGAAGTATTGACAAGAATATCTCCCTGAACTAGCACCTGTAAAACACAGACAAAACTTCTGTCCAATGAGATGTCTCGTAACTAATAGGAAATATCAGTGAGGTATTAACAAAACTATCACCCTGAACTAGCACCTGTAAAACAGAGACAAGATATCTGCCCAATGAGATGTCTCGTAACTACTAGGAAATATCAGTGAGGTATTAATCACCCTGAACTAGCACCTGTAAAACACAGACAAGATTTCTGCCCAATGAGATGTCTCGTAACTACTAGGAAATATCAGTGAGGTATTAACAAAACTATCACCCTGAACTAGCACCTGTAAAACACAGACAAGATATCTGCCCAATGAGATGTCTCGTAACTACTAGGAAATATCAGTGAGGTATTAACAAAACTATCACCCTGAACTAGCACCTGTA
Source organism: Gari tellinella (assembly GCA_922989275.2). NCBI lineage: Eukaryota > Metazoa > Mollusca > Bivalvia > Cardiida > Psammobiidae > Gari > Gari tellinella. The sequence continues at coordinate 5,293,145 of OV277870.1, read as the reverse complement.
AAACACAGACAAGATATCTGCCCAATGAGATGTCTCGTAACTACTAGGAAATATCAGTGAGGTATTAACAAAACTATCACCCTGAACTAGCACCTGTAAAACACAGACAAGATATCTGCCCAATGAGATGTCTCATAACTACTAGGAAATATCAGTGAGGTATTAACAAAACTATTACCCTGAACTAGCACCTGTAAAACATAGACAAGATATCGGCCCAATGAGATGTCTCGTAACTAATAGGAAATGTCAGTGAGGTATTAACAAGAATATCACCCTGAACTAGCACCTGTAAAACACAGACAAGATATCTGCCCAATGAGATGTCTCGTAACTACTAGGAAATATCAGTGAGGTATTCACAAACGAAGTGTCTATTGACACGTACGGTGTTAGGGTAAAAATTACACTTATCGTGAGAATCACCCACCATGTCAGAAAGTTTCCGCCCTCAGAATTGCAATCATTGTATGCGATTTTATATGATTAAATTTCTAATGAAAATGAACCAGAACTGTATAAGAATACTTTTTAATGATATTGTTAAAACAAAAACCTCATAATTTGTTACTTATTTGATACAATTTACGTGCAAACGTATGGTAGACGTTTACCGTATGCGTCCGTGATAGAAAGATAGCATAGATAAAGACAGACGTCCAGGCAAAAGTATTTTGTTTCAGATACATATAATCACAACTTAATTTAATAAATAGTGTTAAATAAGAAAATTAAAAAAAACTTACCTGTTATATGCAATTGTACAAATAAAATCCAATTTACACAACATACTGTTTAACGATCTCATTCACGCTGAATACAACCAGTAAACTGCGTTGAAATTACAATAAAGAATTCTGTCACCACAAGTTATATTGTTCTTCCACGGTTACATATTGTACACTTAAAATTCAGTATTCTCCATGGTATTATCCATAACTCCAAACGTATATATATCGTTGAAAACTTGGGTTAAATCCAGACCATGAACATAAATGTAGTCATTGTAGTATATTTTCACTTTAATCAACGTCTCACTATGAAATTCACTTTGAAACTGGCAAAGAATTTGGGGTGGGAACTCGGGATAACATTACAGCTTGGATCCTCCGCGATTGCAGCTTGGATACACATCATAATTTACCTGTAATTTAGATTGCGTGTATCGCAAACATCAAACAACAAGCGCGCGTTGAGTTTCAGATAGGTGTGAGTTACCTAACTGTCCAAATGACAATAATTGCTTTTACTCGGCTTATTGTTTGTTACTCAATCAAGCTGTTTGCTATTCAAATGTCCAACAGCGCGTGGCAACAAAATATGCTCAAGTAAAATGACCAAGCGAAAAAGCTGAATTCTTCATGCTAGTAACCTATATAACCGCAATGCAAATCTCAGCTCATCCTATAAACTGGTTCTCTCGAGAAAAAGTATATCCTTGCATTTGTCTCTTCCATTTGTCTCTTGCATTATCTGTGTATCTTGCAACTATGGCTTTGTACGTTGGAGTAAAATCAGTTATGTTCACGAAATCAGTCAGTTTAAATTAATGTTTTACCTGTTTAATATTTTAATCCACATATTTCAATCAATACCAATAACGAAACAATAGCAACACAACTTTGACCGTAAAACGGTATAAATTGCCGTACGTGTCATTAGCAAGATTTTCTCTTAATAAACGTACAAGAAAGACAACTCCAATTCTGAACATTCCTATTACGAGTTATCGTTCTTGTACGTGTCAATAGATAGAATCATAGAAAACTTGCTAATGACACGTATGGCAATTTATACCGATTTTTACTGTGTTTAAGCTCTGCCAATATGACAGTTTCCCAACGATAGGTTATTTTTATCGACATAATGGCTTATTAGAGGTAATAGAATAACGACAAAAAAAATCTGGTAAAAAATGTCATCTGCTTTATTTTTTAGAACATTTAATGATATGACCTGCGTACTGAAACCTTGATTATAATTAATGTTTTACCTGTTTAATATATTAATCCACATATTTCAATCAATTTTACGAAACAATAACATCAAAACTATGACCGTAAACGGTATAAATTGCCGTACGTGTCATTAGCAAGATTTTCTCTTAATAAACGTACAAGAAAGACAACTCCAATTCTGAACATTCCTATTATGAGTTATCGTTCTTGTACGTGTCAATAGATAGAATCATAGAAAACTTGCTAATGACACGTATGGCAATTTATACCAATTTTTACTGTGTTTAAGCTCTGCCAATATGACAGTTTCCCAACGATAGGTTATTTTTTATCGACATAATGGCTTATTAGAGGTAATAGAATAACGACAAAAAAAATCTGGTAAAAAATGTCATCTGCTTTATTTTTTAGAACATTTAATGATATGACCTGCGTACTGAAACCTTGATTGTAATTAATGTTTTACCTGTTTAATATATTAATCCACATATTTCAATCAATACCAATAACGAAACAATAACATCAAAACTATGACCGTAAACGGTATAAATTGCCGTACGTGTCATTAGCGAGTTCTTGCTACAAAAACGTTCAAGAAAGACAACTCCAATTCTTAACATTCCTATTGCGAGTTATCGTTCTTGTACGTGTCAATAGATAGAATCATAGAAAACTTGCTAATGACACGTATGGCAATCTATACCAATTTGTACTGTGTTTAAACTCGGCAAATGTGATAGTTTTCCAACGATATGCTGGTTTTATCGACTTAATGGCTTAGTAGAGGTAATAGAACAATGACAACAAAAATCTGGTAAAAAATGTCATCTGCTTTATTTTTTAGAAAATAAAAAGATATGACCTGCGTACTGAAACCTTGATTATAATTAATGTTTTACCTGTTTAATATTATAATCCACATATTTCAATCAATACCAATAACGAAACAATGACATCAAAACTATGACCGTAAACGGCATAAATTGCCGTACTTGTCATTAGCGAGTTCTTGCTAAAAAACGTACAAGAAAGACAACTCCAATTCTTAACATTCCTATTGCGAGTTATCGTTCTTGTACGTGTCAATAGATAGAATCATAGAAAACTTGCTAATGACACGTATGGCAATTTATACCACGTTGAAATGTCTTAATATTTCATCCATACGATAGGTATCCTCTATTTCATCGACTTTATGGATTAATAGTGTGGTAATAAAATAGAATAAAAACAACAAATCATAAACATGTCATCTGCTTTTTTAGACATTAACAGATATGATTTGTGTACGGATTTCAGTATGGATTAACCTTTCACCTGTTCAGTTATTAATCCATATATATATATATACGTACGTGTGTGTGTATATCAATTCCAATAACTAAACAATATACAAACAAAATAACGAACTAAAACGTATTATAAATCGCCGTACGTGTCATAAGCGAGTTCTTGCTACAAAAACGTACAAGATCCATTTCTTTACATCGCTATTTGTTCTTATGGTCATCATAATATTTTATTTTTCGATTTAAACGTATGCAAATTGATTCAACTTATGTGAATTTAAATGGATAACTCATATCAAACCACTCAAAAATGTGAGAAATTCTTTGCTTTGTTATAAGCAAACTGTGAGAACATCAACAGCAGGTATATTCAATTAAAACGGTTATTTATACCTCTTATTTACAAATTCATCAAAATAAAAAAACAGATTCATAAAAATACTTACCTATAATGTACATTTATCATGATTGCATTTTATAAAATGCTAAAACATACCGTTTTAATGCGTTTTGGTTACTTTCAACAAATATAGGGCGGAAACTTTCTGGGGGTGAGTGTGATTCTTACGATAAGGTGAAAATTATGTGCATACGTGTCAATAGAAGCTTTTTTGTTTTTCGTACGTACGTGTCAATAGACTCGGCCATTCACAAAACTATCACCCTGATCTAGCACCTGTAAAACACAGACAAGATATCTGCCCAATGAGATGTCTCGTAACAAATGGGAAATATCAGTGAGGTATTAACAAAACCATCACCCTGAACTAGCACCTGTAAAACACAGACAAGATATCTACCCAATGAGATGTCTCGTAACTAATAGGAAATATCAGTGAGGTATTAACAAAACTATCACCCTGAACTAGCACCTGTAAAACACAGACAAGATATCTGCCCAATGAGATGTCTCGTAACAAATGGGAAATATCAGTGAGGTATTAACAAAACTATCACCCTGAACTAGCACCTGTAAAACACAGACAAGATTTCTGCCCAATGAGGTGTCTCGTAACTACTAGGAAATATCAGTGAGGTATTAACAAAACTATCACCCTGAACAAGCACCTGTAAAACACACACAAGATTTCTGCCCAATGAAGTGTCTCGTAACTACTAGGAAATATCAGTGAGGTATTAACAAAACTATCACCCTGAAATTGCACCTGTAAAACACAGACAAGATATCTGCCCAATGAGATGTCTCGTAACTACTAGAAAATATCAGTGAGGTATTAACAAAACTATCACCCTGAACTAGCCCCTGTAAAACACAGACAAGATATCTGCCCAATGAGATGTCTCGTAACTACTAGAAAATATCAGTGAGGTATTAACAAAACTATCACCCTGAACAAGCACCTGTAAAACACAGACAAGATATCTGCCCAATGAGATGTCTCGTAACTACTAGGAAATATCAGTGAGGTATTAACAAAACTATCACCCTGAACTAGCACCTGTAAAACACAGACAAGATATCTGCCCAATGAGATGTCTCGTAACAAATGGGAAATATCAGTGAGGTATTAACAAAACTATCACCCTGAACTAGCACCTGTAAAACACAGACAAGATTTCTGCCCAATGAGGTGTCTCGTAACTACTAGGAAATATCAGTGAGGTATTAACAAAACTATCACCCTGAACAAGCACCTGTAAAACACAGACAAGATTTCTGCCCAATGAGGTGTCTCGTAACTACTAGGAAATATCAGTGAGGTATTAACAAAACTATTACCCTGAACTAGCACCTGTAAAACATAGACAAGATTTCTGCCCAATGAGATGTCTCGTAACTACTAGGAAATATCAGTGAGGTATTAATCACCCTGAACTAGCACCTGTAAAACATAGACAAGATATCGGCCCAATGAGATGTCTCGTAACTACTAGGAATGTCAGTGAGGTATTAACAAGAATATTACCCTGAACTAGCACCTGTAAAACACAGACAAGATATCTGCCCAATGAGATGTCTCGTAACTACTAGGAAATATCAGTGAGGTATTAACAAAACTATCACCCTGAACTAGCACCTGTAAAACACATACAAGATATCTGTCCAATGAGATGTCTCATAACTACTAGGAAATATCAGTGAGGTATTAACAAAACTATCACCCTGAACTAGCACCTGTAAAACACAGACAAGATATCTGTCCAATGAGATGTCTCGTAACTACTAGGAAATATCAGTGAGGTATTAACAAAACTATCACCCTGAACTAGCACCTGTACAACACAGACAAGATATCTGCCCAATGAGATGTCTCGTAACTACTAGGAAATATCAGTGAGGTATTAACAAAACTATCACCCTGAACTAGCACCTGTAAAACACAGACAAGATATCTGTCCAATGAGATGTCTCGTAACAAATAGGAAACAAAAGTGAGACTAAAGCATTGACTACCGTACTGGAACCAAAATGTAACATGCTCACATCACTTGATATTGATATATTCTAGCAACTTTCATCATACCTAGAGTTAACTAAGACATTGATTACAGTACTGGAACTAAAACATTCTGTGTTTAATTCACTTGGTATGTATACATCTTAGAGGGTTTCATTATACATGTACTTTAATAGAGGTGAAAAGGTTAAATAAGAAAGAATTATGTCTCTCTACTGCTCTACCTTTAAAAGAGAGAACTAATTTAAACATCCTAACAAACAAATTTTCAAGTGATAATTTGAGACACTTTCTGCTTTACTTTCAACTTGCTTTGTCAGAAAGCAAGAACATATTTCCAAAAGTCTCTTAACTCTTTGAACCCTAGTCCCGCATATAGGCGTGCTTTTTGAAACAGTGTACATGTGAATAGTACACATGTCCTATACAAACAGTGAAGACCCAGATCAGAGGGCTCTGAAAGGATCCCTCTGATCAGGGTCTTCACTGTTTGTCATAATGCCAAACATTGACAAAAACAACCCTTAAAAGTCAGAAATGGACTAGACTAAAATGGAAACTGGAATTGTCCATTTAAAGTTTTAGGGAGGAAAGAGTTAACACAAAATGAGGTTAGGGTGAAGGCGTCAAAAGGCGTTTCAATGGGCAAAAGGTTTGACCCATTATCTCATCGTCTGTTCATTTGTTCTGAAGACGAGTGACCACTTAAAGCAGGTTGAAAGGAAGCAGAATGTGCCTTAACTCTTTCCTCCCTAAAACTTTAAAGGACAATTCCAGTTTCCATTTAAGTCTAATCCATTTCTGACTTTTATGGGTTGTTTTTGTCAATGTTTGGCATTATGACAAACAGTGAAGACCCTGATCAGAGGGCTCCTTTCGGAGCCCTCTGATCAGGGTCTTCACTGTTTGCATAGAACAAGTGTACTATTCACATGTACACTGTTTGAAAAGAACGCCTATATGCGGGACTAGGGTTCAAAGGGTTAAGTCGCATTCTGCATTATTTTCGACCTGCTTTAAGCTAGCATCTGCTAGAATATAAGAATTGGAATGACGTCTTCTTAATTGTACAACTATAATTGTACAACTTTAATAATCTCAGCACACGACAAAGTTTTAGCAGAAGACATTTATCGGTACTTGTATTCAAAGGGTTGAATTGGAATGAAGTATTCTCCATTGTATTACTATTAACAAGACCACTTTAACAATCTTAGCAGACGACAGAGTTTTAGCAGAAGACAGTTATCGGTACTTGTATTCAAAGGGTTGAATTGGAATGAAGTATTCTCCATTGTATTACTATTAACAAGACCACTTTAATAATCTCAGCACACGACAAAGTTTTAGCAGAAGACATTTATCGGTACTTGTATTCAAAGGGTTGAATTGGAATGAAGTATTCTCCATTGTATTACTATTAACAAGACCACTTTAACAATCTTAGCAGACGACAGAGTTTTAGCAGAAGACAGTTATCGGTACTTGTATTCAAAGGGTTGAATTGGAATGAAGTATTCTCCAATGTATTACTATTAACAAGACCACTTTAACAATCTTAGCAGACGACAGAGTTTTAGCAGAAGACAGTTATCGGTACTTGTATTCAAAGGGTTGAATTGGAATGAAGTATTCTCCATTGTATTACTATTAACAAGACCATTTTAATAATCTCAGCAGACGACAGAGTTTTAGCAGAAGACAGTTATCGGTACTTGTATTCAAAGGGTTGAATTGGAATGAAGTATTCTCCATTGTATTACTATAAATCAGACCCCTTTAATAATCTTAGCAGACATCAAAGTTTTAGCAGAAGACATTTATCGGTACTTGTATTCAAAGGGTTGAATTGGAATGAAGTATTCTCCATTGTATTACTATAAATCAGACCCCTTTAATAATCTTAGCAGACATCAAAGTTTTAGCAGAAGACAGTTATCGGTACTTGTATTCAAAGGGTTGAATTGGAATGAAGTATTCTCCATTGTATTACTATTAACAAGACCACTTTAATAATCTTAGCAGACATCAAAGTTTTAGCAGAAGACAGTTATCGGTACTTGTATTCAAAGGGTTGAATTGGAATGAAGTATTCTCCATTGTATTACTATTAACAAGACCACTTTAATAATCTTAGCAGACATCAAAGTTTTAGCAGAAGACAGTTATCGGTACTTGTATTCAAAGGGTTGAATTGGAATGAAGTATTCTCCATTGTATTACTATAAATCAGACCCCTTTAATAATCTTAGCAGACATCAAAGTTTTAGCAGAAGACAGTTATCTGTACTTGTATTGGAATGAAGGCTTCTCAATTGTACTATTGTAAACAATACCACTTTAACAATCTCAGCACACGACAGAGGTTTAGCAGAAGACATTTATCGGTACTTGTTTTGGAATGAAGGCTTCTCAATTGTACTATTGTAAACAATACCACTTTAACAATCTCAGCACACGACAGAGGTTTAGCAGAAGACATTTATCGGTACTTGTATTGGAATGAAGGCTTCTCAATTGTACTATTGTAAACAATACCACTTTAACAATCTCAGCACACGACAGAGGTTTAGCAGAAGACAGTTATCGGTACTTGTATTGGAATGAAGGCTTCTCCATTGTACTATTGTAAACAAGGCCACTTTAACTCTTTCCTCCCTTAAACTTAAAATGGACAATTTCAGTTCCCAATTCAGTCTAATCCATTTTAACTTTTTAGGGTTGTTTTTAGACAATATATTGTAATATGACAAACAGTGAAGACTAGGGCTGTGTATTGCCTGGCTGCTTGCAATACAATACGTATTGCAATACGGTATAAGCAATACGCAATACGTATTGCAATACGGATATGCAAAGCCATACAGTAAGATTGGAATACAAATTCCAGTTGCAATACTGATTAAAATGTTGAATACTTAAATAAAGATGGTTTTGTTTTGTTTTTATTTTATTAAATATTTTAATGGTGAAATATATCCATTATTTTTTAAGAAGAAATTAATTTTATTGCAGCGTTTGACACTAACTCTGAGTTTGACCGATCAGCAATGATCCCATAGGGATCCCTGGTTTTGAAACTATGCTTCTTTACAACAGATCAGGGTTCACTCCCAAATTTCATTGTAATTGAAGGAAGGAGAATGGAGGAAGAGAAATTATAACTATAAATTTTATAAAGGTTTTATACTGTGACAGTTTTTCTGAAGGGATCGACTTTGCTGAATTCAACACACTATAACTAGTGTTTGATATATCTCACTTCAAAAATCAAATCTCAATATAAGAATCACTATGTAGATCTAGATCTAATAGCATTAGATCTAGTTCTTATCATTTATCAATGAAAGTAAATTGTCTTATTTTTCTTTTTTAATATTAAACTAAAATATGTATTTATATAATCCCCAACTGTCATACTTCCCTCCCTTTCAGTATTTACAGTTTATATGTGGGGGTAACGTGACTTGGAAGTAGTAACCATTTCTTTTCAAAATCCGCGAAAACTGATGACAATTTGTAATGTCTACCATATAACACAAAAGCTTGACAGAATTGATTAAAAAAAGATCTTGATAGCACGTGCTAATATGTTTTTCTGAAGTTGTTCACCGAGATTTCGAAAAATGTATATTATCTTTCAAATAACTCTATCGACGCAACTTACGATTTTACGATCGAAACTAGGTTGACAACGCCCATATTTAGTTGACGCACGCGCGTGTCATACTTTTATGACAACAGCAAACACAACTATTATTAGGCCAGAAATCTACATCAACAACCAAATTTGTACCTTGATTGGCAGATTGGATGTAGTTTGCATAATCACGCGAGATTCTCACGTTCAAAACGTAATTTCAATAATGTGTAACAGAAACTTTCTACACATCCTAATGCGACACGTTATTCCAAGTAAACACGCTCGACCTTCGAATTCGTGTACTTCATCGGAAGGGGATATATAGGAGATATTTATTAAAGACCGCATTAACCAAGTAACAGTTTGTTTCAAGTGCATTATCTTTTAATGAATTGTGCTTTCAAAACGCCTTCACGACTCGGACTTGAATGTTTTAAAAACCGATGCCGATGCAAAGCGTCTACAGAATTTGTAAACGGATTCGCACCTACCGATTCTAGTTATTGACAGGAATGGTGACGTATTTGCGATAGCATGCATCGGCAAAGGCAGATAAACTTTATTTGTGTCATAAAGAGATTGTTTTATAGCTAAAAGTTGTTTTAAACACAATGTGGTTAAACTGGTGATACAGTGCGGTACGGAGCCTTCAGGTACAATACGCGTATTGTTTCAAGAGCGTATTGCAATATACCGATATACCGGTATACCGTTACACCACTAGTGAAGACCCAGATCAGAGGGCTCCATTAGGAGCCCTCTGATCTGGATCTTTCACTGTTTGCATATGGCATGTGTATTCTTCTCAGGTCCACTCTTTGCAAATGACGCATATATGCGTGACTAGGGTTCAAAGGGTAAATAATCTCAGCAGACGACAGAGTTTTAGAAGGCGACAGTTACCGGTAAATTTGATCTGACACCGGTACTTGTATTAAAAGGGTTGAATTAGTAAGAAGAACGTCTAACCACTTACATCTCTCACTTGCTTGTGCTCCAGAGCTCCAAGGAAGGTAACTCTGTCTTGAAGTTGGTGCTTCTCACGGATTTCTTCCAGAACTATTCTCTTTGGACCATCTCCTCCTAAAGAGAGAAATACAGAAAAACTTGATATCGACGAACTCGCGTTAGTTCGAACATACCAGTATTTCAAATTTAAAACGTGGCTTAGACACGTTTTAACTACGAAATACGGGTATGGTCAACTTAAACGAGATCCACTTATAAACAAGAGGGCCAGAATGGCCCTTGATCGCTCACCTGACCATGGTGACACTAGGATGGGTCGCATGATTTCAGAAAAGAAGATTTGTAAAAGGTGACCCCCAGGGCGGGGCCAATTTTGACCCCAGGGGCAAAATTTGAACAACTAAGATAGAGGACCTGTAGACGATGATATGTGCAAAATATCTAAACTCAGTGTACTATGGTTTCAGACAAGAAGATTTTTTAAGTTTTCATTGAAAAAATCTATTTTTAGCTCCGATGATCTAGATATGCAACAGACCATAACCAATTCAACAATATATGTGAAGGACTTCTAGAAGTTATACCATGCCAAATATCAAAGCTCTGGTCATATTGGTTCCAGAGAAAAATATGTTTGAACATTTCACTAAATAACTCTATGTAAAACTGTGATCCCCAGGGCGGGGCCAATTTTGAACCCAGGGACAAAATTTGAACAAATTTGATAGAGGATCTGTAGACAATGCTATGTGCAAAATATCTAAGCTTAGTGTACTATGGTTTCAGACAAGAAGATTTTTTAAAATCTATTTTTAGCTCCGGTGACCCAGATATGTAACGGACCGGAACCAATTTAACAATATATGTCAAATACCTCTAGAAGTTATACCATGCCAAATATCAAAGCTCTGGTCATATTGGTTTCAGAGAAAAAGATGTTTGAACATTTCACTATATAACTCTATGTAAAATGGTGATCCCGGGGCGGGGCCAATTTTGACCCCAGGGGCAAAATTTGAACAATTTTGATAGAGGACCTATAGATGATGCTATGTGCCAAATATCTAAGCTCTGGCCCTTGTGGTTTCAGACAAGAAGATTTTTTAAGATTTCCTTATTTGTTCACTTTGGTTGCCATGGCAACCAGAGTTCTGCATTGTTTCAAATTCTTTGAAAAACTTTGAAAGAGCTTGACCCAAGGAACATTCCTGTGAAGTTTGGTTGCAATCAGACCAGTAGTTTTGAAGAAGAAGATGTTTGAAGAAATTGTTGACACACGACGAACGACACCCGACGCCGGACAAAGACCGACCACAAAAGCTCACCTTGAGCACTTTGTGCTCAGGAGAGCTAAAAATCAACTTACGAAATACTGGTAAGATTGATTTAAGCGAGTTGTAGAATCGAGTTTCTACTGTAAATACATGCTTTACTCATTCAACCCTGACGCTCAACAGAAAATTCCAATTTCAAACTTAGCCTAGTTCAATGTTGATTATTTTAGCAATATGTTGGTTTTTATGTGTCTGCAAAATATCTGCTCTGCTATTTGTTTTGAAAGGATGAAAATTTCCAGTAAACTAGTTTTGGTTTATTCAAACACCTACTATACAGATACATTTAGGGTTATCATATTAGCCCTTTATTATGTCACGACCTGTTGAAACGAGTATACTTGTCACTATAGTAGAATGGGTTAAGCCTGTCTTATACACAGTAGAATATATACTCAACAAAACAATTAAAGGGGCAAATATATTGGGTAGGCCCAATATATAAAAATATGTTCATACAATATATTTTTAACAGTTTCATGTAAATTTACATGTTAACTTCGTTGTAGAGTATAACTGTATATCGAAAAGTAGAAATATACATCGCAGTTCCCCTTCAAACACAACCACCCTAAAATTACCGTGTGCCAGACTAGGTGGGTGGGGTAACAAACAGCTTGACCAAGAGCCCCATCTTTTAGGTTCTTCTCTTAAATTACAGCTAGTATCATATGTGTTCACCACGTGCATTAATCACTTCCTTGCATCTACATGGAAATCGGAGAATAAGCTTAAAGATGTATGCAATGGACATTATGTGCCATTATTCAATAAACATGTCTGTTAGCCTCTAAGGTGACGATCTCGACCGGATATCCGGCGTTGCCGCATGTCCTAAGCATCCTCAATGTGACTGAAGTGTGTTGACCTTGCTGGCCAGTCCATCTGCCCTATGCCTTCGTGTTCCAAGTAATGGTCTACCATACGTGCTCGGTACGGACGAGCTTTGTCGTCTGTCGGGATGAAGCCTGAACCCAAAGCTCCAGCTTCAGCGCGTGCGATAGCGTCTAGGGTCTCGTCCCTGTATCCCAAACTAGTCAGAGTCCAGTTCCTAATGACGTAAAGGTCCGTGCAACCGTTGTAGTATATGCCCACCCATAGGAGCCCTGACTCCTTTCTGAGTCCGTCATGCTCTGCCACATAACAGTCGAAGAAACATTCGTTTCGCTGTCTTTACATTCGTCTGCAATCGTCATTTAAATACAAAATGAAATTTGACACACTAGTCCACAATTCGTTGCGAAAACGTAAACGTTCAAATGGCATGATTACTGGCAAAACGCTAGATGACGTTTTCGGTGGTGTGGGGTCAAGGCCGGTCACACGACAGGTCTTCTAGCCCATAGGTTTGCAGCATAAAGTCTATTCCCGACGATCTGAACAGAAATTCTGTAACCACACGTCTGTTTATAAACACTATTAAGCGTAACGAGGGAATTGAGCCGTTGACGTCATGCCATAAGTGACAACATCGGTCCTTTACTTCAAATATGACCTGCAAACGACCTTGACCTGATCTCCAATTAACCATCCCAGTGTCCAGGTACAACTACCACAACATGTCGACGACACCCTTACTAACGTTAAACTCCATCGCAACATGACGTTGGAAAAGGACAAATGACGTCTTTAGGGGCATAGTTTTCAAATTTTGTACCAATATGCAATCTAATTATGCTTAAGATACAAATATGCACTCGATATAATGAAATCAGCTATAAACTAAACGTTGAAGAAAAGGCAGACACATCGTGCAAAAATCCAGTGGACGTTAAAAACCGTGTTTTTGATACTTGTCCGCTTCAATTCATTAAACCATGACCATTTTTGCACAAAGTGACGTTTGTTTCTTAATTTTTTTATTTTAAAGCATCTAAACACGCATTCACTCTTTTAACTTGAAAATGTTTCCATTTTTTAAAAAGATATATGAACGTATACCTTTGCCCCTTTAATTATTTTGTTGAGTATAAGTGAGTTGCACTTCTTGCTATGGGGGGGGGGGGGGGGAGGTTAAAGGGAGGTTATATACAGTAAAGAGTTACCAATGAGGAACTGTACGTCTGGATGTCTATTACAGATGCTACACAGTAGGATATAAGTGAGTTGAGCTTCTTGCTATGGGGGGAGGGGTAAAGGGAGGTTATATACAGTAAAGAGTTACCAATGAGGAACTGTACGCCTGGATGTCTATTACAGATGCTACACAGTAGGATATAAGTGAGTTGAGCTTCTTGCTATGGGGGGGGAAGGGTAAAGGGAGGTTATATACAGTAAAGAGTTACCAATGAGGAACTGTACGTCTGGATGTCTATTACAGATGCTACACAGTAGGATATAAGTGAGTTGAGCTTCTTGCTATGGGGGGGGGGGAGGGTAAAGGGAGGTTATATACAGTAAAGAGTTACCAATGAGGAACTGTACGTCTGAATGTCTATTACATATGCTACACAGTAGGATATAAGTGAGTTGAGCTTCTTGCTATGGGGGAGGGTAAAGGGAGGTTATATACAGTAAAGAGTTACCAATGAGGAACTGTACGTCTGGATGTCTATTACAGATGCTACACAGTAGGATATAAGTGAGTTGCACTTCTTGCTATGGGGGGGGGGGGGGGGAAGGGTAAAGGGAGGTTATATACAGTAAAGAGTTACCAATGAGGAACTGTACGTCTGGATGTCTATTACAGATGCTACACAGTAGGATATAAGTGAGTTGAGCTTCTTGCTATGGGGGGAAGGGTAAAGGGAGGTTATAAACAGTAAAGAGTTACCAATGAGGAACTGTACGTCTGGATGTCTATTACAGATGCTACACAGTAGGATATAAGTGAGTTGAGTTTCTTGCTATGGGGGGGGGGGGGGGGGGGGGGGAGGAAGGGTAAAGGGGTATCAGGGCTGCCATAAGTTGACATAAAAATCCTAAGATTTCCAAATTTGCATTTTTCAAGTGCGATTTTACGAATCATACCTTTTCCCCATCGCCTGTTTCTAGTAGGCGCATTCTGCTTTACTTTCAGTCTGCTTGAAGCTACCATGTACTTGATAAAAATCCGAAGATTTAGGAAAAATCCAGAGAAATGGCAGCCCTGGGGTGTTAAATAAAGTAAGGCGTTACCGATGAGGAACTGAACGTCTTGGTGTCTGCTACAGATGTCTGGTATGATGCCTGCCAGCAAGTCCATACCTTTCCTATACACTAGACGACTGACAACCACTATAGTAACTGTAAATAAACAAAACAGACAAGGGACCCGTTTTACTAAACTACTTGCGCAAAATTTTTGCGTAAGTCAAAATCTTTTAACTCTTATTTTTCGATCATAAACGTTTGCAAACAGCAAATAGCCAGATCAGAGGACGCGCTAAAAGCGCATCCTCTGATCTGGCTTTTTGCTGTTTGTAGCATGTGTTAATAAAAAATATATATTAAAATTTAAAAATTTGACTTATGCAAATAATTTGCGCAAGTTGTTTAGTAAAATGGGTCCAAGGTGATTAGCATGCTTCTAACCCTTTCAATCCTACAACCCTCTGTAGAGATTACTGATTACAAATGCAAACAGTGTAGACCTTGATCAGAGGGCTCCTATCTGATCAGGGTCTGCACTGTTTGATAGTTTTATTGGCCTTTGTTGTCAAACGAAAATTGTAACAGTAGACTTGTTCAAAATACCTGTACTAGAAGAGTCCAAAATGATTATAAATACCCACAAGAGAAATTTAGGGTTGAAAGGGCTAGACATATTGAACTTACAAAAATAATATAGTTGAAAGTAATATTCCAGTATGATGGAAGATCAAATTCTGAGAGAAGACTGTTCTTAATACTTTACTCAATAAATAATTCATTTTATGCAATATTGAATGTGAAACGTAAGAAATATTATCCATATCCATGCAGATGAAAACTTAAAGCAGGCTTAAAGTAAAGCAGAATGAGCATTAATGTGCATTCTGCTTTAATTTCAACCTGTTTATTGACCACCTGTCTTGAAAACTAGTAAAAGGCCACAGAGTAAAAGATTAAATTCAAAGTTACACAAAGTCTTGTTGGCCACAGAGTAAAACGTTAAATTCAAAGTTACACAAAGTCTTGTTGGCCACAGAGTAAAAGATTAAATTTAAAGCTACACAAAGTCTTTTTGGCCACAGAGTAAAAGGTTAAGTTCAAAGTTACACAAAGTCTTGTTGGCCACAGAGTAAAAGGTTATATTCAAAGTTACACAAAGTCTTGTTGGCCACAGAGTAAAAGGTTAAATTCAAAGTTACACAAAGTCTTGTTGGCCACAGAGTAAAAGGTTAAATTCAAAGTTACACAAAGTCTTGTTGGCGACAGAGTAAAAGGTTAAATTCAAAGTTACACAAAGTCTTGTTGGCCACAGAGTAAAAGGTTAAATTCATAGTTACACAGTTACACTAAGTCTTGTTGGCCACAGAGTAAAAGGTTAAATTCAAAATTACACAAAGTCTTGTTGGTCACAGAGTAAAAGGTTAAATTCAAAGTTACACAAAGTCTTGTTGGCCACAGAGTAAAAGGTTAAATTCAAAGTTACACAAAGTCTTGTTGGCCACAGAGTAAAAGGTTAAATTCAAAGTTACACTAAGTCTTTTTGGCCACAGAGTAAAAGGTAAAATTCAAAGTTACACTAAGTCTTTTTGGCCACAGAGTAAAAGGTTAAATTCAAAGTTACACAAAGTCTTGTTTGTTGGCCACAGAGTAAAAGGTTAAATTCATAGTTACACAGTTACACTAAGTCTTGTTGGCCACAGAGTAAAAGGTTAAATTCAAAGTAACACAAAGTCTTGTTGGTCACAGAGTAAAAGGTTAAATTCAAAGTTACACAAAGTCTTGTTGGCCACAGAGTAAAAGGTTAAATTCAAAGTTACACAAAGTCTTGTTGGCCACAGAGTAAAAGGTTAAATTCAAAGTTACACTAAGTCTCTTTGGCCACAGAGTAAAAGGTAAAATTCAAAGTTACACTAAGTCTTTTTGGCCACAGAGTAAAAGGTTAAATTCAAAGTTACACAAAGTCTTGTTTGTTGGCCACAGAGTAAAAGGTTAAATTCATAGTTACACTAAGTCTTGTTGGTCACAGAGTAAAAGATTAAATTCAAAGTTCTACAAAGTCTTATTGGTCACAGAGTAAAGGGTTAAATTCAAAATTAACACAGTCTTGTTGGCCACAGAGTAAAAGATTAAATTCAAAGTTGCACGAAGTCTTGTTTGCTATATAAGTAATTTTTTTTATCTCATTATCCCCTAAGACTTCCAATAAAAAAAATTCCAGTTTCAAATAAAGGCTGGTCCATTTTAGACTAGTTAGGGTTGTTTTTTGTAATAAATTGGAGGGTTGTTTTTTGTAATAAATTGTAAAATGACAAACAGTGAAGTCCCTGATCAGAGGGCTCCTGCAGGAGCCCTCTGATCAGGGACTTCACTGTTTACATAGGGCAAGTGTACTCTTCACAGGTACACATTTGGTAAAGGACGCATATATGCGTCACTAGGGCTCAATGAGTTAACACACACAGATTATTGCGAAAAAACAATGTCTTTTCCATTGCACAGCTTACTTTTCCCTGGGGTTCTTTTTGTTGGGTCCGGAACAAACATGGCTGCTTCAACAGCATTCGGTATCACAGATACGGATTCCGCCTTAATACGAGCTCTCAGAACTGTGTTCTCTTTACTAGAAATACAACATAATACCTGTGCCATTAGACAAGACAGTTACATAACCTAACTTAATGCATTGAAATCCATCAAATATAAAATAAAACAATTATGTGTCATTAAATAAGTTAGTTAACTAAGTGTAGAGTAAGACCAAGTCTTGCTGTCACTTCAGATTTGAAATATGGTCAGGTTCTACAATGGCAGATAAATAAGTTACTTGACCTATTACATTTTAACTAAGTGTAGACCAAGTGTAGCTGTCAGCCCAGGACTGACATCTGATCAGGTTTTACAATTACAGATAAGTTACTTCAACAGTTAGTGAGGATGAGTAAGTTCAGTTACCTTGTATGGGACACACAGATAGCGTGACTGCAGTCAGCAAGGGAAAACATCAACAGTTTGTTAGTGAGGATAGAGCTAGTTCAGTTACCTTGTATAGGACACACAGATAGCGTGACTGCAGTCAGCAAGGGAAAACTTCAACAGCTTGTTAATGAGAATAGAGCTAGTTCAGTTACCTTGTATAGGACACACAGATAGCGTGACTGCAGTCAGCAAGGGAAAACTTCAACAGCTTGTTAATGAGAATAGAGCTAGTTCAGTTACCTTGTTGCGGACACACAGATAGCGTGACTGCAGTCATCAAGGGAAAACTTCAACAGTTTGTTAATGAGAATAGAGCTAGTTCAGTTACCTTGTATGGGAAACACAGATAGCGTGACTGCAGTCAGCAAGGGAAAACTTCAACAGTTTGTTAATGAGAATAGAGCTAGTTCAGTTACCTTGTATGGGACACACAGATAGCGTGACTGCAGTCAGCAAGAGAAAACTTCAACAGTTTGTTAATGAGAATAGAGCTAGTTCAGTTACCTTGTATGGGACACACAGATAGCGTGACTGCAGTCAGCAAGGGAAAACTTCAAAAGTTTGTTAGTGAGGATGGAGCTAGCATCAGCAAACCCAAACAGAGAATGATCAGTGAAAACTGTCTTCAGGCCCATGTTACGTGCATGAAACATTGCCTCATGTGCCATGGTTGAAAATGCCTGAAATAGTTAAGACATGTTTTCATCAGCTCAAGTGATTCCACTCAACCTAGGACCTGCTACACCAGGAAATACATTAATCTTTCTCACCTTAATGAAACTAAATACAAACTCAGTGCAGTAAAGGGTAAAAAGAATTACAGATTCTTGAAAGTATTGACAATTTATAAAAGTCTGGGTTGGAAACAGTTTAGGGTAGTGTAGGTACCAAGTTACTTGGTGTCTGATTAGGCTCTTTACAATGTTTGCAAATGATACACACCGTATAGTGAGAGACAAAGGGTCCGAACATGTTATGCAGAAAGAGGGATACATACTAGTATTGTAATACACTTATTCACAATGAGGGGGCAAAGAAGAGAGGGTTTACTTACGGAATGTCCATGAACAATAGTGATTCTTTCCCGTATGAAGATGTTCCTCAGTAGAGGAAGTGTAGTAATAATGGTAGGCAATACACATTGGTTATACATGGTAGGAAACGGTAGATAATATACCTGTAGAAAACAAGCACCTTAGAGCTGATATCCCCTGCCGCAGCGATTGTCCAGAAGAAAGTGGCAAACTTTAATGTGGGAGGAAGGGGCAAATGGTGATCACCTGTCTTTAAAGATCAACATTCAAAAGCTTTTTACCAAGTTTTATAAAATCCATTCAATTTTGTACATTTTAAAGCCTAAACAATACAAAAAATAAAGCCATTTGTAGCATTATAAATCTAAGTATGACAGGGGCAGGTAACTCTTGATTCAAATTCAACAGTAATTAAACACTTTCAAGAACTTATAATTGTGTGCAAGTATTATTAGAAAAAATTCAGAACTGTAGAATTTACTAGAGTGTAAACACATTTTCAACTCATCAAGGGCAGAGTATTCTTGACTAATTTGCACATTTTCGATAATAATTGAACTCATTCTATAAATAATAGCCAAATATGATTTTTTTTTTCAAAATCCATTCACAATTGTACACAATAGCATGTAAACAATAAAGCCATGTTGAGCATTACTAAGTACATAAAGGGCAGATAACTCTTGCCACAAAGTATCCTATTATGACAATAATTGCAACCCTTATATTTATATACATCAAGTGTAAGTTAAATCAAAATCCATTAAAGACTGTAGTTTCTAGATGGTAAAAACTGTTAAATATGTTTTTTTTGACTCATCAAGAGCAGATAACTGTTGAGTAGTTTCTCCGTGATGTAAACAATATTAAAATAAAGCATTTTCTAGCATTTCAAAGTACATCAAGGGCAGATAACTCTTGCCACAAGTATCCTTTTTTGACAATAATTGCACACCTTCAAGAACTTTTACTTATAGACATCGTGTACAAGTATCATTTAAATCCATTCATAATTGTAGTTGCCAGAGAGTAAAAACAGTTAAATATGGCTTTTTTTACTTATCAAGGGCAGATAACTCATGACTAATTTCTCCGTTTTCAACAATAATCAAGACGCACGGACGGACGGACAGCATTTTTAACACAAAAAGGGCAGATAACTCATAAATTCTTCAAATTTTCTGAAAATAATTTGATTTTCCACAGTGCTCCTATGATGACAAATAAGTATACCAAGTTTAATCCAAATCTGTTTATAGGTTTCGGAGATACAGTTGCGGACGGAAAATGTGACGGACGCATGCACGCACGCACACACGCACGCACGGACAGCCGGACGGACAGACCTAAAACAGTATCCCTCTGCCTTTCGGCAGGGGATAACAATAGTATAGTATCAATGTGGTGCAGTGAGCTAAAGGTGCAGTGCGCTATGGTTGAGCAACTTTGTGTAATCTGCAGTTCGCAGTTTAAGTTACAACCTGCTTTAACCCCTTACCAATAAGCTTTTTCTAGATTTGAAGACAAGTGGCCCCTAAAAACAAGTTGAAAGTAAAGTAGAATGCACATTAAGGCACTCCCTGCTTTACTTTAAACCACCATCTGCTAGGATAAAGAAACTCTTTCTCACGGCTGTATAAAGTGGTACTGTTTTCTTTTGTAGATGAAAAAACTTACAGCATAAAAAGACATATTTAGTAACCTTGCCCGTGAATCAAAAATCCGATAGTAGTAGTAGTGGGTAAAGGAGCACTGCTTTTCTTACAGCTTGCTTTGAGCAGCTATCTGTCCTCAACACTGAACACAATGTTTAAAGGAGCAGTCTGCCTGAATTTCAACCTGTTGAAAGCAGCAATCCTTCTTTAATATCAAATATAGAGTTAAGGAGCACTCTGTTTAACT
This sequence comes from Gari tellinella, assembly GCA_922989275.2. Classification (NCBI taxonomy): domain Eukaryota; kingdom Metazoa; phylum Mollusca; class Bivalvia; order Cardiida; family Psammobiidae; genus Gari; species Gari tellinella. Next base: position 5,272,548 of record OV277870.1, on the reverse strand, counting down.
TTAATCCTGATTTAAGCCATTATCTGTTTTCAATACTGAACAAAATCTATTGGAGGAAAGGTTCAAGAGCACTCTGCTTTACTTTAATCCTGCTTTAACCAATTTGTCTCGATATTGCAATGAAATCACCCTGTTGGCTGGCTGGAACAGTTCATTGTAGAGGAACAATGGTGATTTAAAGACACAATGTGTTAAAAATTTCAGGGCTCCAGATAAGGGGGGTATTTCAAAAACTAAAATCTTTATTTCTGCTTTAAACCCTATGGTGTCACTACTCATTAGAATCGTCTCGAAGAGACGATTCTAATAAGTAGTAACACCATAGGCTTAAGTGTTGAAATAAGTGAGAAAATGCTGGATTTGTACAGTTCACTCCCACTTATCTGGAGCCCTGTGTTTGTACATACAGCAGGACATTTTGTATAAAATAGCAAACAGTGCAGACCCTGATGAGACACTGCATAACATGACGTATCATAAGGGTATACACTATACAGTATATACAGTAGAGAAAACGTCATTCTTTCCCAATTAACCCTTTGAACCATAGTCCCGCATATAGGCGTCCTTTTCAAACAGTGTACATGTGAATAGTACACTTGTCCTATGCAAACAGTGAAGACCCAGATCAGATGGCTCCGAAAGGAGCCCTCTGATCAGGGTCTTCACTGTTTGTCATAATGGCAAACATTGACAAAAACAACCCTTAAAAGTCAGAAATGGACTAGACTAAAATGGAAACTGGAATTGTCCATTTAAAGTTTCAGGGAGGAAAGAGTTAATGTGTTTACGCTAAAACAATTATTTCCAGTACAAATTTTATTTACACCTTTAATTTATTCCTGCACAGAAGAACATTGTTCCGATTTATAGTCCTCAATGTATACCATAAGAAATAGTTTCTATTGCAAGTATTGGTAACTTAAAGCAGGCTCAAAGTAATGCAGAATGCGCCTTAACCAATTTCCCCCATAGAAGTGCTTTTTAGCATGTTTAATCCCCCCACCCCTTGACAAAAACAGTTACAGTCATGAATATGTATTATAACAAGAGGGCCTGAAGGCCCTGATATCGCTCACCTGTTGTACTGAAGCTTGATAGCTTTATCTTACTGTTTCATCAGTTTTAATCTAAATCCATTCAAATTTGTAGTATAGCATGTAAACAATTTTGGAATACAACCTCATAATTCTAGTATGGTAGAGTACATCAAGGACAGATAACTAGAGCCTAAAAAATACTGAAATGAAGCCTTTTCTAGCATTTCAAAGTATATCAAGGGCAGATAACTATTGCTACAAAGATTAGATTACAACAATAATTTCATTCCTTTGAGAACTTATAGGTATATACTTTGTGTGCAAGTAAAATCAAAATCCATTCAAAACTGTAGTTGCAAAAGTGTAAACGCTGTTAGATATGGCATTTTCAGCAATTCAAGGGAAGACAACTCTTGACCTATAGGTCCGATTTCAACCATAATCACACTTATTTGAACTCTTATGGTCATATACAATCTGAGCAAGTTTGACAAAGACCGGATAAAAATTGTGGCCTCTAGAGTGTGAACACCCTTAAATATGACATTTTCAGCAATTCAAAGGTAGATAACTCTCAACCTATTGGTCCGATTTCAATCATAATCAAACTCAATCGAACTCTTATGGTCATATACAATTTCAGCAAGTTTGAGATAGATTGGATAAAAATTGTGACCCCTGGAGAGTAAACACCCTTAAATATGACAATTTCAGCATTTCAAAGGTAGATAACTCTCAACCTATTAGTCTGATTTCAACCAAAATCAAACTCATCTCATGATCTGAACTCTTATGGTTATATACAATCTGAGCATGTTTGAGATAGATTGGATAAAAATTGTGGCCTCTAGAGTGTAAACACTGTTAAATATGACATTTTCAGCAATTCAAAGGTGAATAACTCTCAACCTATTGATCCGATTGCAACCATAATCAAACTCATCCGAACTCCTATGGTCATATACAATCTGAGCAAGTTTGAGATAGATTTGATAAAAATTGTAGCCTCTAGAGTGTAAACACCCTTAAATATGGCATTTTCAGCAATTCAAAGGTAGATTACTCTTGACCTATTAGTCCGATTTCAATGATAATCGAACTCATTCAAACTCTTATGGTAATATACAATCTGAGCAAGTTTGAGAAAGATTGGATAAATATTGTGGCCTCTAGAGTGTAAACACTAAAATTGTTGACGACGAACGACGCACGACGGATATTCAAGTATTGCAAAAGCTCACCCTGTGCTAGCTCAGGTGAGCTAAAAATTAGTATCTATACCATAGCAGATGGAAGCTTAAATAAGTCTGAAAGTGAAGCAGAATGGGCCTCAAGGTGCATTCTGCTTTACTTTCAATCTGCTTTAAGTGGTCACCTATCTTCAATACTAGAAACAGGCTACATGTATAGGGTAAATGATTAAGGTGCGTTCTACTTTACTTTCATTGTGCTTTAAATGGTCATCTGTCTTCAAAACTAGAAAATGGCTAATGGCACATTAAGCTTTACTTTCAACCTGCTTTTAGTGATCACCTATCTTTAATTCCTAAACAGACTACGGTGCAAAGGTTTATGGCACATTCTGCTTTACTTTAAATTTGCTTTAAGGGGTCATCTATCATCTGAACTAGAAACAGGCTATGGATAAACTTGTATATGGTTAAGGCGCTTTCTGCTTTACTTTCAACCTGCTTTAAGTGATCATATGTCATAAAAACTAGAAGCTTGCTATTGGGTAAACGGTTTAACAGTTTTAACCTTGAGTAAATAAAGCATTCATTTTGTTACTGTGGGCAAGAAGTTAGTCTTCCTGTACAAACCTTTAAGTAAAGTAGAACACACCTTAACCATTCTTAAATTATACCACAAAACTTAAATACCTTTAATCCATTTCTGAGGTACCTGACGCCTTTTCTGTTGCCATAGAAATGTGTGACAATTATGACCTTGTGACCTCTGTTGATAAGACATTGTGACAGGTGATAAATATGACTCTCCACCCCTCCCTGGTTAGGGTAGAAGAAATCAGACACCATACTGCAAAAAAACAAGATTTCACCAAGTCAAACACGTACAGAAGTGACCCTTAGATAGATTTTAGATGGCATTATATTTCCTACTATATTTTAACCATTTACTTCATAAATTATACTCATTTTACGCCTTAAGTTTATTCCTCAATTCAAAAAAATACGAAATGTGTTCTATAATCAAGCGGATGGAAGCTTAAAGCAGGTTGAAAGTAAGCAGAATGTGCCTTATGGCACATTCTGCTTCACTTTCAACCTGCTTTAAGTGGTGACCTGTTTTCAAAAGTAGAAACAGGCTATGGAGTAAATGATTACACAAAACTTAAACATAAACCCAACGCTATTAGATTAGCAAACGATCAATTTTGAAACCTCTAAAACACTTTATGAGTGGCAAACAGTTTGGAACCTGATCAGACACTTAGCTACCAAGTAAATGCTCAAGATCTAAACTGATTGCAATGGAAATCCACTTTATACAGTCATAAAATTGTAATATCAGAAATGTGTTCTAAAAGCTAGCAGATGGAAGCTTAAAGCAGGGAAAAAGTAAAGCAGAATGTGCCTTAAGGCACATTCTGCTGACAAAATGGAGATAATGATTTATGTCCAGGAGGTGTCATTTTTTACCCGAGGGGCATTATTAAATTTGAACAATCTTGATAGAGGACCTGTAGATGATGCTATGTGCCAAATATCTAAGATCAGGGTACTGGGGTTTTAGACAAGAAGATTTTTTTAAGTTTCCATTGAAAAAATCTATTTTTAGCTCCTGTGACCTACATATGCAACAGACTGGAATCATTTGAACGAAATAGATAAAGGAGATCTAGAAGTGTCAACATGCGGAATATCAAAGCTCTGGCCATATTAGTTTCAGAGAAGAAGACGTTTGAAAATTTCACTATATAACTCTATGTAAAACTGTGACCCCCCCAGGGCGGGGCCAATTTTGACCCTAGGGGTATAATTTGAACAAACTTGATAGAAGACCTGTAGATGACACGATATGTTAAATATCTAAGCTCTGGCTCTTGTAGTTTTTGACAAGAAGATTTTTTAAGATTTTATAGAAAAATCTATTTTTAGCCCCTGTGACCTAGATATGCAACAGACCGGAACCATTTGAACAAAATACGTAAAGGAAATTTGGAAGTGTGGCCATACCGAACATCAAAACTCTGCATGGCCATATTAGTGTCAGAGAAGAAGACGCTTGAAATTTTCACTATATAACTGTGACCCCTAGGGCGGGGCCAATTTTGACCCCAGGGGCATAATTTGAACAAACTTGATAGAGGACCTATAGGCGATGCTATGTGCCAAATATCTAAGCTCTGGCCCTTGTAGTTTTTGACAAGAAGATTTTTTTAAGATTTCATTGAAAAATATCTATTTTTAGCTCCTGTGACCTAGATATGCAACCACCCAGAACCGTTTGAACAATTTTGGTATAGGACATATAGACGTGTCACCATGCCAAATATCAAAGCTCTGGCCATATTAGTTTCAGAGAAGAAGACGTTTGAAAAGTTCACTATATAACTCTATGTAAAACTGTGACCCCCGGGGCGGGGTCAATTTTGACCCCAGGGGCATAATTTGAACAAACTTGATAGAGGACCTGTAGATGATGCTATGTGTCAAATATCTAAGCTCTGGCCCTTGTGGTTTCAGACAAGAAGATTTTTTAAGATTTCCTGATTTTTTCACTTTGGTTGCCATGGCAACCAGAGTTCTACATTGTTTTTAATTCTTTGAACAAATTTGAAAGAGCTTGACCCAAGGAACATTCCTGTAAAGTTTTGTTCAAATCTGTCAAGCGGTATAGGAGGAGATGTCATTTAAAGCAATTGTTAACGACGACGGACGAAGGACAACGCATGACGACAGACACAGGGCCATCCCAATAGCTCACCTTGAGCCTTTGGCTCAGGTGAGCTAAAAAAGGGCAATTACTCTGAAATGGCAAATCCCAGGGTTACCTGCCTTGTTGTAATGAGTTGCCCTTTTGATACTGAATAACTATTCCAAGTTTCAAGTTTGTATCTTTCACAGTTATTTAGATAAGTTAATTTAAAATTTTTAAGTAAATAAAACAAGGGCAATTACTCTGAAATGACAAATTCCAGGGTAACCTGCCTCTTTGTTATGAGTTGCCCTTTTGATACTGAACAAGTATTCCAAGTTTCAAGTTAATATCTTTCAAAGTTATTTAGATATGTTAATTTACAATTTTTAAGTAAATAAAAGAAGGGCAATAACTCTAAACTGACAAATCCCAGGGTTACCTGCCTTGTTGTTATGAGTTGCCCTTTTGATACTGAACAACTATTCCAAGTTTCAAATGGATACCTTTAATAGTTATTGAGAAATCAACTCTTACAAAAACCTTAAGCAATCAAGAGCCCCATGGGGCATAATTCGCTCACCTGAGAATAGCTGAAAAAATGGAGATATTGATTTATGTCCAGGACTGACCAAAATATGCAACAGACCGGAACAATTTGAAGAAAATATGTAAAGTATATTTAAAAGTGTCACCATACAAAATATTTTCTCTATACAACTCTATGTGAAACTGTGACCCCCGGGGCGGGGCCAATTTTGACCCCAGGGACATAATTTGAACAAACTTGATAGAGGACCTGTAGATGATGCTATGTGCCAAATATCTAAGCTCTGGCCCTTGCAGTTTTTGACAAGAAGATTTTTTAAGATTTCCTTATTTTTTCACTTTGGTTGCCATGGCAACCAGAGTTCTGCATTTTTTTTAATTCTTTGAACAAATATGAAAGAGGTTGACCCAAGATCAATTTCTGTATGATGATATGTGCCAAATATCTTAGCTCTGGCCCTTGTAGTTTTAGACAAGAAGATTTTTTAAGTTTTCATTGAAAAAAATCTATTTTTAGCTCCTGTGACCTAGTTAGGCAACAGACCAGAACCATTTGAACACTTTTGGTATAGGACATCTAGAAGTGTCAGTATGCCAAATATCAAAGCTCTGGCCATATTAGTTTCAGAGAAGAAGACGTTTGAAAAGTTCACTATATAACTCTATGTAAAACTGTGACCCCCAGGCCGGTGTAACAGCCCAGAATTTCCCCCCAGTCAGTTTTTTTCCCGGGGAAAAACTGGACTAGTCCAGATTTTCCCCGGGGAAAAAACTGACTAGTCCAGTTTTTCCCCACCCGGTCCAGTTTTTCCCCCCCTTCTTACTGAACTTGATGGTGGGGAAATTCTGGGCTAGTCCAGTTTTTCCCCCCTTCCCCATTTTTTTAACCAGGTTTTTCAATGAAAAAAAAAACAGGTTAATTTTAATTGTAGGTGTCCAGTTTTACTTCTCTTTCAAACTTACAACTGTGGAGGGTGGGAAATTCTCGGCTACTTCTGTTTTTCCCCCTAGGACTAGCCAAGACTTTGTGTACATCTGCATAAATGAAATTGTGAGGGGGGAAAAACTTGACTAGCCCAGAATTTAGCCACCTCCACAGTAATTTGTTTGAGAGGGGAGAAAAACTGAACTAGTCAAGACTTTGGTTTGGTTTGGAGTCTTTAATTTTTGCCACATTCACATTTTAAAGTATAGATAAACAGACAACTTAAATCTCTGACCTCTGATTGTTGTGAGCTGGTGTCCTGGGTGTGTATAATATTCACTGTTTTGTGAAACTTACAATTGTAGCAAATATTACTTATATTTATAATTCACTAAGTTGTACTTCCAAGGTTTTTCCGTGCTGGAAAATGTCTAAGTACAATTTTTACGAGGTGCAAATTGTTTAAGTTATTATTTTACAAGGATTTTCCGTGCTAAAAAATGGTTAAGTTCTTATTTCCGAGATTGTTCCGTGTTTATTTTTGCCAAAGTCCAATTTTTCCGAGCTTTTGCCAAGGTTTTAAGAGTTTCCAAGGTTTTTTCTTGATATTTACGTGGTTTTTTTTGTTCATAAGCATGCATAAACCATGGAAATTTTGGTGACTAAACAAAAACCTTGGAAATTGTTACGAATAACCATGGAACTTTTAGAATTCCATGTAAATTCCACGTAAATTATTCATATTCCATGGAAATTTTACACTGAACCTTGGAAAAAGTACAGCCGGGAATTCTGCATTAACCAAATTGTGAGGGGGAAAAACTAGACTAGTCCAGAATTTCCCCCCTCTGAGTTAGTTTGTTCGAAACGAATGAAAAACTGGACTAGCCAAGACTTTGCGTACATCTGCATTAACCAAATTGTGAGGGGGGGGAAACTAGACTAGTCCAGAATTTCCCCCCTCTGAGTTAGTTTGTTCGAAAAGAATGAAAAACTGGACTAGCCAAGACTTTGCGTACATATGCATAAATGAAATTGTGAGGGGGGAAAAACTTGACTAGCCCAGAATTTAGCCACCTCCACAGTAATTTGTTTGAGAGGGGAGAAAAACTGGACTAGCCAAGACTGCGTACATCTGCATTATCAAATTGTGAGGGGGGAAATACTAGACTAGTCCAGAATTTCCCCACCCCCACAGAAGTAAGTTTGATGAGGGGAAATAAGTTATAATGGTCAAGACTTTGCCAATATCTGCATTAATCAAATTATGATGGGGGAAAACACTGGACTAGTCCAGAATTTCCCCACCTCCAAAGTAATTTGTTAGAGAGGGGAGAAAAACTGGACTAGCCAAGACTTTGCGTACATCTACATTAATCAAATTGTGAGGGGGGAAAAACTAGACTAGTCCAGAATTTCCCCACCTCCACTGTGAGTAGTTAATTTCCTCAACTTCATATAAAATAGTTAGTAAGATAAGGGGGAAAAAAAGAACTAGCTGAGATTTTCCTGCCATCACTTCAGTAGTCAAATAATGAGGGAGAAAACATTTGATGCAAGTATGATGAAGATTTGCCTAAAAGTGTCACTTTTTAGCACATTTACAAGGTTTTTGGCTCGGAGAGCCTATATCGAATCCTTAAGAAAAAAATTGGTGCGAGTCTAGCTCCCCCTACAAACAAATCCTGTCATACGGGGTTTACATATGCTATCTAACGGAGCTTCAGTTGGTGGATACGTCACTATCAGATAAACCGTGTAGCAGCACTGAGTTAAACTCAGGATCCTGAGTATGTACCTGTGGTGATTTAAACACCATATTTACTCCCTTGTAATAAACATTCACCTAGTAGTCATAGCAGATGATGCATAAGACATACACATTACAAAATTCTTTAGGGTCTTTAAGCGCTGCCGGTTTCGGCTTAATGCATGCCAATGGTAATGCAGAAACTCCATAATTAGCTTTCTGCATTACTTTATTCTACATTAAACTGAAAGTCCGAGCCTGCAGTACTACAGTACTTTGATTGTATGATCTGACCTAGTGCAAATTTTTTACCCAACATGACTCTCTTTTAAATTTGACATAGATTGAATCATGATATCAACATTAGGTGCAAATCTGATGAAGATTGGCCCAAAATTGTGGCCTCTAAAATGTTAAAAAGAAACATAGTGGGGGGAAATTTGACAAGTCCAGAAGTTCTCCAGTTCCTACGTAATAAAAAATCATAGGGGGGAAAAACTGGACTAGTCCAGAATTTCTCCCCCTTCATTTAATAAAATAGGGGGGAAAAAACTGACTGGGTGGGGAAAAACTGGACTAGTCAGTTTTTTCCCCGGGGAAGAACTGGACTAGTCAGTTTTTTCCCCGGGGAAAAACTAGACTAGTCCAGTTTTTCCCCGGGGAAAAAACTGACTGGGGAAAAACTGGACTGTTACACCGGGGCTAATTTTGACCCCAGGGGCATAATTTGAACAAACTTAATAGAGGACCTGTAGGCGATTCTATGTGCCAAATATCTAAGCTCTGACCCTTGTAGTTTCAGACAAGAAGATTTTTTAAGTTTTCATTGAAAAAATCTATTTTTAGCTCCTGTGACCTAGTTATGCAACCGACCAGAACCATTTAAACAAATTTGGTATAGGACATATAGAAGTGTCACCATGCCAAATATGAAAGCTCTGGCCACAATGGTTTCAGAGAAGAAGAAGCTTGAAAATTTCACTATATAACTCTATGTAAAACTGTGACCCCCAGGGGCGGGGCCAATTTTGAGCCTAGGGGCATAATTTGAACAAACTTGATAGAGGACCATTTAGATGATGCTATGTGCCAAATATCTAAGCTCTGGCCCTTTCAGTTTTTGACAAGCAGATTTTTTAAGATTTCCTTATTTTTTCTCTTTGGTTGCCATGGCAACCAGAGTTCTGCATTGTTTTTAATTCTTTGAACACATTTGAAAGAGGTTGACCCAAGGAACATTTCTGTAAAGTCTGGTTGAATTCTGTCAAGCGGTATAGGAGGAGATGTCATTTGAAGCAATTGTTAACGACGCCGGATGACGCCAGACCATCCCAATAGCTCACCTTGAGCCTTTGGCTCAGGTGAGCTAAAAACTGATCCGGCGCAATCGTTGACGCTGACGCAGACGACAGGGTGACGACAATAGCTCCACATGATCTACATGGGAGTCTAATAACCCACAATGTTACTTGGGTGTTGAAAGAGTTAACTTACCAGATACGGTGTCTAGTGTCTGGCATGATGCTCTGTATTATCTCAACTTGGATCTCAACATGTCCTGCATGCTTTCAAACTGAAACGAACACAAACATTCTTATATTAACCCACTACCCCATAGCCAGTTTCTAGTTTTGAATACAGGTGACCATTCAGGCCTCACCCTTATAAGAAGGATTAATCAATGGCCTGGTTAAACTAAACTGGATGATGATGATGATGATGATGATGATTTAAAGCAGGAGGAAAGTAAAGTAGAATGTGCCTTAAGGCACATTCTGCTTTACTTTCAGCCTGCTTCAAGCTATCATCTGCTAAGATATAGCAAATATTTATTATGAACCATATTGCACTATTTTCTATGGTGGAGGAATAAATCAAAGGCGTAAAAAAGGTGTATTTATGGGTTAATGGGTTAACTAAACATCCAATAGAAGACCTATACACAGTCATTTCAAACAGGTGATTGCTTAATGCAGAATGAAAATAATGATGAAAACTCTTTTTCAATTTAGCATTCACCTTATCCTACATAGAAATGCCTTTTGACTATTTACATACAGTGCTCCAGCTAGGATTTGAATAAACTGTGGCAGATATAATGCAAAGAGTTAACGCTTTACCCCATAACCTGTTTCTAGTGTTGAAAAAAAGTGACTACTTAAAGCAGGTTAAAAGTAAAGCAGAATGCACCCTAAGGCCCATTCTGCTTTACTTTGAGCCTCCTTTCAGGTACCACCTGCTGAAATTTAGAAATATTCCTTCTGATACATACTCATGACTGTATAGTTTTGAAATATTTTCTTCCGCGGAGGATTAAAAGGAACACGCTAAAAGGCACTTCTATAAGGGAAAGGGTTAAGAGTCTTTAAGACACTGTCACCAGAGAATCAATGCTGTTGAGACCAGGATAAAGACATGTCTATTGACTAATCTGCTAGTCTGTACAATAACAACTACAGTGTAGACCCTGATGATGTTAGAATCAACACTGTTGAGACCAGGGATAAAGACATGTCAATTGACTAATCTGCTAGTCTGTACAATAATAATTACAGTGTAGACCCTGATGATGTTAGAATCAACACTGTTGAGACCAGGATAAAGACATGTCAATTGACTAATCTGCTAGTCTGTACAATAACAATTACAGTGTAGACCCTGATGATGTCTAAGGATCAACACTGTTGAGACCAGGATAAAGACATGTCAATTGACTAATCTGCTAGTCTGTACAATAAAAATTACAGTGTAGACCCTGATGATGTTAGGATCAACACTGTTGAGACCAGGATAAAGACATGTCAATTGACTAATCTGCTAGTTTGTACAATAACATTTATCCCACTTTTATTTCATGTTTTCCAGTAGTTTACGAGGGAATAATAGTGGAATATAACTTGATAATTTCACCGTTTCAAACAGTGAGATTACCACCATGCGAGCTTCTATTCTGAGTTTTCTCATCATAAGGGCTCCCCAAGAATCGTAGTCAATTGTGCGTTATTCTATAATTCTGGCAGCCAGATTTGTCAAGAACAACTAAACAGAAGAACACAAATCCAAAATTGGAAGTAATGACGTAATACCGATGACATTAAATCAATAAATCAGTGACGTCATGGTACGGCAAACTGTCAGGAAAAGGTGTTTGATACTGTATAAACTTTGGGCTCCACATGGGATAAATTTGCACTTTTGCTTTAATTTAATTTTGCAGGCAATTAAGTTCAAAAAGTTGTTGAAAAGCATGAAATAAATACTGTATCATGATGATTTTCAGTGAAAGTTATTATATTTATCCTATCAGATGGTAGCTTTAAGCATTTTGAAACTCAAGCAGAATGTGCGCTAAGGCATATTCTACTTTACTTTCAACCTGCTTTAAGTGGTCACTTGTATTTAAAACTAGAATTAAGCTATGTAGTTAACTGTTAAGGGTTAACCCCTTCACTGCCATGAAGTCATCAATTTGACACATTTGTCGTCTGCTTTTATTTCTTAAATTTTAATTTTTGCTATTTAGACTGAAGAAATATTGAAATGAGTGTGAAACAGTTTGGATCCTGATTAGACGCCGCTTAATGCGGCGTCTGATCAGGATCCAAACTGTTTGCAAAAAACTGTTGTTCTTGGGTAAGGCAGTGAAGGGGTTAAATAACTATCACTCTGATTGGGATTAACTCTGTCAAAGTGACGCTGTAGGATCAATAATAGTCTCCTGTCTGGACAACTACTTAATACAACTGACCACCATTGTCCATCACAGGGATTATAGTGTTATACAGAGCTTCTGGAGTCCAGATAAGGGGAGTATTTCAAAAGCTTAAATCTTTATTTCTGCATTAAACCCTATGGTGTCACTACTTATTAGAATCGTCTCAAAGAGACGATTCTAATGAGTAGTACTGTAACACAATAGGATAAGCCTTAAGGTGCTAAACCAAAGTGAGAAAATGCTGGATTTGTTCTGTTTACTCTCTTATCTGGAGCCCTTGATATACTCAAGCCATCATTAAGATGCTCAATCTTATGAAGACATGGGTAATCCTTGTGTACCTGGGTTGAGTTTATGATTTAATGGTGAGAGATTTGTGTCAGCTGCCCAATGTTCAGTCGGTAGAACATTCATTGCCCTGTAAGCAAGGGGTCCCTGGGTTCGAGTCCCAGTCTGTCTGCATATTTTCCTCACCATGTTACATTTGGGATTTTAGGACATTTCACTACCTGGATTTTCTCTACCTTAGCATGATTTTAGCTACCTAGACTTTTTCGCAAACCAATTTTATTTTTTCCCACCTCTTTTTTACTCATAAGCAGGGGCTGTGCGCATACATACTGATTTTTTTTATTTCAAATCTACTGATCTGGATCCAAACATACCTACAGAAACAGAGAAAGGATATTTATTAATCTGGATCCATACTAACTTACAGAAGACAAATCAAATTGTTACCAAATATTTTCATACACGTCACGCACATCACACTTTTTTATTTTATTGATCCAAACCAATGGAATCACCATGTTTGATGTAAAAGCATTTTTTTCTTAAAAAATAATCTGGATCCAAACTAACAGAAAGATAAAAATTTCAATTTTGACGAGATATTTGCACAGCTCTAGGCCTCCAAACCAATTCAACTCCATATAAGAGATTTAGAGTTAATAATCTAGATACAACCTAAGGACATTTTTTCAGTTTTTGAAGTGCAAACGCCACACGTCCACATCAGAACAGATGTTATTTATTGATCTGGATTTAAACCAATGGAATCACCATATATAAATGGTTTTTATTTTATTTTATACTCTCGATCCCAACCGGCGGACATACCTGTATAATTAAAAGATTTACAGAATATTTGCACAGCCGCCACCTCTCCACAGATATTTTTATTTATTAATCTGGATCCAAACCAATGCAAGCTAAATATAAAAGATTTCTATTTAATACATGTAATCCAGATTAAAACTATTTTTAAAGGAACATAAGGGTGTTATTTAAATTATCAATCTGGAACCCAACTAACGGACGTAAATAGAAGATATTTTTATATATCCTCTTCACCATACATGTGATATTTTCTTGGACCCAAATAGGGAGATTTGGAAATTTTAATAGGGAGATTGGGGTGTCAAATAGGGAGCTTTTTTCGCGACACTTTTTTCGCGACAAAACTAGGCGCAGGCGATGGAAATCCAATACATTTATGTATTTTCATAAGTTAATCACTTCTTTTTTTTTTAAGTCTATAGACCACTAAGACAGAGACAATTTTCACCCAGAGATATAGTTCTTATAATACAGTAACTGACATGGGCCTATTATTCTAGTATTTTAGTACTGCAGAAGGATGGTTGTGTAAAGCAGACTGAAAGTAAAGCAGAACACTCTTCATGAGCATTCTGCTTCATTAAAAGTTTAAGCCTGCTTTAAGCTAGAACTAGCAACTGCTAGGATATAAGAAATCTTTCTTATAGTTCTTATATTATTCATGACTAGTAAAGATAAAGTGGAACTATATCTATTTTCTTGAGAGAATGAATCTAGATTTCTTTCTATGGAGTTGATCACGAAAGAGTTCGCAACTTAACAATCTGTTGTTAATTTTGCAAACAGTATGGATCCAGATGAGACGCCGTATCATCTCATCTAGATACAAACTGTTTGACACTGAACTTTTCTGAAATAAAATGCACAAAAATTAACTCGTGTAACTGTTGCAGACGACATTAACTCAGATAATTGTTGCAGACGACAAAAGTCTGCAGACGATATTTACTAGCGCCATAAAATGTGCGTAGGTTTAACAACGAAATAACGCGTCTAAATTTTCTACCGCGAAAACTGATTGCAAATCAATTTTACGAGCGTAATTCGTTGTAAAATCTAACTTAATAATAAAACATTCACACAAATCGTATGTAACAAACAGAAGAATTTAGGTCCAACGTTTAATTTTAATTGATTGTTAGAAAACGACGCTGGGGAATACTTTTTAGACTAACAAAATCTACGTAGTTCTCGTAGCAAATATTAAGGCCCCCCGTCATTTTGTAACGGTATAATTTTCGAAGTATTTTCTGTTACGTGAATATTCAAAGTAAATTGACGTGGAAATCAATTCATTAAATGTTAAATTCTGATAAGCTTTCTTGTTTGTCCTGAACTTACGGAGATTTATCTGAATTTAATCCGTTCCGTATCGGGGACATAGAAATATCCTTCGCATCACCGCTTCTAAAAATTGTCGATTCGGGGGGAACCTGTCAATCACTTTTTTGATAACCAATTATATCTACTCGGCGGGTGTGGTCAAACTTTAACCAAACATTGTTATGACGCAGCCTGCCATAATAGTGGTACACATCGATTGCGTAACGTGTTTACACGCATCTGTCAGTAGCGTTTGGCGATAAGCGTGTGTAGGGATTAGCCAGAGATCTCTGAAGACAATTTAAAGAATTTTAGAGTCGGCAAACGTGGTAAACGATATAAAAGTTCATATTAAAAAAAAATGAACCTGGTTAAATGAAATATCGGGAGATTTCGTCTCCCGACCGGGAGATCGTGAGTAGAGGTCTAATTTCGGGAGCTCCCGACCATATCGGGAGCTCCCGACCATATCGGGAGATATCACATGTATGCTCTTCACTCGGTTCTCCGGAACCCTTAGCGAAAAGGGATTAAAAAGATAATCAATTTAAATGGAAACTGGGAGATACATTGAACGAAAATGGAGAAAAAATAGTTTTCTAACTGAAAATAACACTTAAAGTAATCAAACAACTTCATTGTTTAAACAAATACCAGTTATTCAAACTAACCTTTGGCTGTAAATGCAGCGCCGCAAATTCTTGTTAGGCCGGAAGTTTGACGTCATCATCCGGGTAGCAGAGCGCTTGTACACAACCGGGTCAAATTTATACTGTATATGAAAGTTCAATTTCCAGACACTCGCTACACGTAATAAACATTTAGAGTTATATTGGAAAATGTGTTATTCGGAATCATTTTACAAAGGGACATTAAAAAAATAAGGTACATGGTCAATTTTGGTATTCAATTTTTGAATATATCATTTTCTTCAAAGTTTCACTAAAATTCCAAGGTTTTTTTAGCATTTTTTTTGGCTATTAGCTGCCTGCATCTAATACCTAACCGGAACCGCTTTTTGCGATGACGTAAGCAAACCGAACGCGCTGTATCAAGCGTTTTTGTGAGGCTTCCGGACATGTAGGAAGCAGGGTTGGGTTTTTGCCGGCAAAAACTAGTTTTTTCCTTGCCAGTGGCAAAAACTGGAAAAAACCGGCAAAAACTGGGAAAAAAACGGCTAAAATGGCAAAAACCTAAAACAATGAATATATCAGGGTGAAAATGTGAAAAATATGTCTTGGGATGTTTTCAACTAGCTTTATTTTAATATCATGTCATCAAAATTATGCCTGATATTTTTAAAAGTGAAACAATAATAAACAAGACTGCGCGTTCAATAAACGCTTATGCCCCCAGTGGCATCCTTGACAATATATTCTGAATCTTTTCTAAGTCCAAATTAGGTCAAGGTCAAGGTCAAACTGAGCTTGGGTATTATTGTTTAGTTGGTAATGGTCCAAGACAACAACTGTATAAGTATCAAAGCATTGTAGTCAGTTGTGTTGATGCTAGATGAAACGGTAAAATCTAGTTAACCAAGAAATAGCCTATTTAAAATTTTCTAAGTCCAAATTAGGTCAAGGTCAAGGTCAAAATCAAAGTTTGGTGATATTGGTGGATAGGGAATGGTCCAAGGCAACAACTGTATAAGTATCCAAGCATTTGGGTAAGCGGTGTTGATGCTAGACGAAACGGTAAAATCTACTTAACCTTGTTACGGACGGACGGACGGACGGACGGACAGGACGATTACTATATGCCCCGCATCTGTCGATGCTGGGGGCATAAAAACTGGGCTACAAATGAGAATGAGAAAAAAACACCTTTTCAATTGTTTTCTCCATAATGTTGCAAACAACTGCTTTGTTACTACTTATTAGAATTGTTTGTTTGAGACAACCTGTAAGAAGTACTGTAGTCACAAACAATACAGGATTCAGTAGAGAAACAAGGATTTTAGATTATGATTTTTTCTCATGATCTGAGTTTCTCAAGATGTAAAAACGTTGAAAGAAGTGCAATAGCATTCCGCAAAAAACACAAGTTTTCCTGCTTTTTCTATTCCAAGACAGGACTCGGTTTTGTCTGAAAATTACTTCAATTTACTAAAGTTAGAAAACACCCTTTCCATAGAAGCAGAACTTGCAGGAAATTAACACTTACAGCAGTGTACATTCTGCATTACTTTCAGTCTGTTTTACTAATTTCAATTGATTGTGGCTGTGTATTGTGCATTCTTCTGACACTTGACACTCATGCATTGGCAGGTCCACAATACACAACCACTGCCCACACACTTCAGTGCATGTGCCTTAGGGTGTAAACCTGTAAAGAAGAGTAACCTGCTAAAAGGGTTTATTCAAAATATAGTTTTTGCCACCCAGTATCTTTAGTTTTGGGTCACCCGAAAAACCGAAAACAGCCTGTTTTCGCGAAAACAGGCGAAAACAGGCTGAGCTTACGAAAACAGGCTAGAAAAAAGGTTTTATGTTGTGAAAGTATATTTAAAGCCATCAATAACAGTTTATTAGTCTATTATAAAATAATAATCGTCATTCCTACTCAATAAGGTGCTTTTATTGCCCCAAAATCGGCGTCAATATGAAAAGTGCCGGTCCGACATGACATACGAAAACAACCGAACACACCACTTAGAAGCTATATGTATGTTGTACCGATATCATATTATACGGTATTCATATTTTTTATATCGTTAATACGGTATTAATATTGTTTATTCACCAATATATTTTAACAAATTATCAAAAAAGATGCTTTTGATGGCTAGCAATCGTCGCAATATGGAAAAATGCTGATCTGCCTTAACTTACGAAAACAGCCTGAAAACACCATTTGAAACAGATATGCTGTACAAATATCGTTATGGCATGCAAAGAAAAATGATATAGAGTTGGTATTATAATTTGTCTGGCTAAAAGTCGGCAACAAATGTTCAAGAAGTGAATAATGAAACTACGGAGAACGGTCAGATTTTATAGGGATCGAGCGAGATGAAAATCAATTAAGTTCTCAAACATGTCAGCACGAGTGGCTTTAATACTAATTAGCGACACTCATGAACTTTTCAAACATGTCAGCATGAGTGGTTTTAATCATAATTAGCGAAACTCTTAACTGTATATGCTTTTAAATACGTTTTCTCAACGTATGATATTAGTACACAAATCATACTTTCTCTACTGTTTTCGTGTGACATTAGTTATTACGGACCGATATTTTTCATAGCTTCGCCGATTCGGGTCAATTTTATTGGCGATTGTAGGTCATGAAAGGCAACTTTTTTAGCCTAAATGACTGTTATTAGTTCAAATTATTGAATTATATCCTTTTAAATACGTTTCCAGTACATAAAACCTTTTTTCTAGCCTGTTTTCGTAAGATCAGCCTGTTTTCGCCTGTTTTCGCGAAAACAGCTGTTTTCGGTTATTCGGGTAACCGTTTAGTTTTTGCCACCCACTGTCTTTAGTTTTTGCCACTCAGATTTTTTAGTTTTTGCCACCCAGTTTTTTCCTTGTTGGTTATACACAATACACAACCACTGTCCACCCACTTCAGTGCATACATGTGCCTTTAGATGTAAACCTGTTAAGAAGAGTAACCTGCTAAAAGGGTTTATTTAAATTCAGTGTTTGCTACCCAGTGTCTTTAGTTTTTGCCACCCAGTGTCTAGTTTTTGCCACTAAATTTTTTAGTTTTTGCCAGTTTTTGCCACCCAGTTTTTTCCTTGCCGGTTTTTTCCGTTTTTTTCCATGGTTTTTTCCACCCTTGGCAAAAACTTGCCAACCCTGGTAGGAAGGGTCCGTTGTATGAGAATGGAGGATATTGGTTACTAATCTCGATCCAAACTATTCACTGTGACACAACGTAATGTATAATGTCTTTCTTTCATCTGAGTTGACACGTTTGTATTTGTAAACATGTGTGCTCGAAAAAGCGCCTTTCAAAATTGACAACTGCTTATTTCATTTTTAACTAAATCTAAAAAACAATGGGGTCAAACATGGATACCTCATCTTCAACAAGAGTTGTCAGAGAGACAACAAAGCTCGCCACCGGCACCTTTAGAAACATAAAAGCACACTCAAGGTCACAGAGGTCAACCTTTTTGCCTGCATGGAAAGGTCTTGTCCATATACACTGGCAAATCAAATATGAAAATAACACCTCAAGGGACATAGGAATTATAAGCATTTTTGAAACCTAAACGCAGATTTCGAAACCTAAAACCTTTCGCGACCTTAGTTCAAGGTCAAGGACACTGGGCTAATTTTTTTGCATGCATGGAAAGGTCGTGTCCATATACACATGCATGCCAAATATGAAAGAAATATCTCAATGGATATATGAGTTAAAGAAATTTTGAGAAACCTAAACGCAGACTTTCAAACCTAAACGCGGGTCCTAACTCTAAGTTCAAGGTCAAGGTCAGAGGGCTCAAACATTTTGCATGCAAGGAAAGATGTTGTCCATATACACATGCAAACTGAATATGAAAGGAATATTTCAATGGACATAGGAGTAATAAAAATTTTGAGAAACTAAAACACAGATTTCGAAAACTAAACAGTGACCCTAAGTTCAAAGTCAAGGTCACAGGGATCTAAATTTTGCAGTGCCTGGGAAGGTCTTGTCCATATACACACATAAACCAACTATGAAAGCAATACCTCAAGGGACATAGAAGTAAAAGGCATTTTTCAAAACCTAAACACAGGCCCTAAGTTCAAGGTCAAGGTCACAAGGGTCCAAATTTATCTGTGCATGGAAAGGTCTTGTCCATACACACACACATGCCAACTATGAAAGCAATACCTCAAGGGACATAGAAGTTAAAGGCATTTTTCGAAACCTAAACGCAGATTTCGAAACCTAAACGCAGGCCCTAAGTTCAAGGTCAAGGTCACAGGAGTCTAAATTTTTCTGTGCATGGAAAGGTCTTGTCCATATACACTAACATACCATTTATGGAAGCAATACCTAAAGGGACATAGTAGTTAAAGGCATTTTTCGAAACTTAAACACAGATTTCGAAACCTAAACGCAGGCCCTAAGTTCAAGGTCAAGGTCACAGGGGTCTAAATTTTTCTGAGCATGGAAAGGTCTTGTCTACATACAAACGCATACCGACTATGGAAGCAATACCTTAAGGGATATAGAAGTTAAAAGGATTTTTGAAACTTAAACGCAGATTTCGAAACCTAAACACAGGCCCTAAGTTCAAGGTCAAGGTCACAGGGGTCTAAATGTTTCTGTGCATCGAAAGGTCATGTCCATATACACATACATACCAATTATGAAAGCAATACCTCAAAGGACATAGAAGTTAAAGGCATTTTTCTAAACCTAAACACAGATTTCGAAACCTAAACACAGGCCCTAAGTTCAAGGTCAAGGTCACAGGGGTCTAATTTTTTCTGTGCATGTAAAGGTCTTGTCCATATAAACATACATACCAACTATGAAAGAAATACCTCAAGGGACATAGAAGTTAAAGGCATTTTTCGAAACCTAAACGCAGATTTCGAAACCTAAACGCAGGCCCTAAGTTCAAGGTCAAGGTCACAGGAGTCTAAATTTTTCTGTGCATGGAAAGGTCTTGTCCATATACACACACATACCAACTATGGAAGCAATACCCGAAAGGGACAAAGTAGTTAAAAGCATTTTTCGAAACTTAAACACAGATTTCGAAACCTAAACGCAGGCCCTAAGTTCAAGGTCAAGGTCACAGGGGTCTAAATTTTTCTGAGCATGGAAAGGTCTTGTCTACATACAAACACATACCGACTATGGAAGCAATACCTTAAGGGATATAGAAGTTAAAGGCATTTTTCAAAACCTAAATGCAGATTTCGAAACATAAACACAGGCCATAAGTTCAAGGTCAAGGTCACAAGGGTCAACATTTTTCTGTGCATGGAAAGGTCTTGTCCATATACAAACACATACCAACTATGAAAGCAATACCTCAAGGGACATAGAAGTTTAAAGGCATTTTTCTAAACCTAAACACAGATTTTGAAACCTAAACACAGGCCCTAAGTTCAAGGTCACACGGGTCTAAATTTTTCTTTGCATGTAAAGGTCTTGCCCATATACACATACATACCAACTATGAAAGCAATACCTCAAGGGAAAAAGAAGTTTAAGGCATTTTTCTAAACTTAAACACAGATTTCGAAACCTAAACGCAGGCCCTAAGTTCAAGGTCAAGGTCACAGGGGTCAAAAAATTTCTGTGCATGGAAAGGTCTTGTCCATATACACACACATACCAACTATTGAAGCAATACCTCAAGGGACATAGAAGTTAAAGGCATTTTTCGAAACCTAAACGCAGATTTCGAAACCTAAAAGCAGGCCCTTAGTTCAAGGTCAAGGTCACAGGGGTCTAAATTTTTCTGTGCATGGAAAGGTCATGTCTATATACACACACATACCAACTATGGAAGCAATACCTTAATGGATATAGAAGTTAAAGGCATTTTTCAAAACCTAAACGCAGATTTCGAAACCTAAACGCAGGCCATAAGTTCAAGTTCAAGGTCACAGGGGTCTAAATTGTTCTGTGCATGGAAAGGTCTTGTCCATATACACACACATACCAACTATGGAAGCAATACCTCAAGGGACATAGAAGTTTAAAGGCATTTTTCGAAACCTAAACACAGATTTCGAAACCTAAACGCAGGCCCTAAGTTCAAGGTCAAGGTCACAGGGGTCAAAAAATGTCTGTGCATGGAAAGGTCTTGTCCATATACACACATATACCAACTATTGAAGCAATACCTCAAGGGACATAGAAGTTAAAGGCATTTTTCGAAACCTAAACACAGATTTCGAAACCTAAATGCAGGCCCTAAGTTCAAGGTCAAGGTCACAGGGGTCTAAATTTTTCTGTGCATGGAAAGGTCTTGTCCACATACACACACATACCAACTATGGAAGCAATACCTCAAGGGACATAGAAGTTTAAAGGCATTTTTCAGGCCCTAAGTTCAAGGTCAAGGTCACAGGGGTCAAATATTTTCTGTGCATGAAAAGGTCTTGTCCATATACAGACACATACCAACTATGAAAGCAATACCTCAAGGGACATAGAAGTTATAGACATTTTCTTAAAATTGTTTACGCTGTTCACGACGACGCCGACGACAACGACGACGAAAACGACGACGACTACACCGGGGGTATTGCAACAGCTCGTCATGTACTACTATACGTACAGGCGAGCTAAAAACAAATTTTTACAAGGTTCCTAACAATATCCATCCAGGATGACAGTGTGGCTTATACCTATAAGCTTAAAGGGGGGTTAAGCGCAGACCTAAAACTGGCAAAATACTCAGCAAGACGAGGGTGGCCAGATAAAAGGAAGAAGAAGAAGAGGAAATATGACCAAGCAACCTAATACCGGTGTACATGTTATACCGATGTAATCCGAAAAATCCAAATAGAAATGGCGTCACTTCATTTACATACCGGAAATTTACATAGAGAACAGTTAAACTCCCGCGTCAACTGCCAAATCCATCAAAAGTGTCTATTATGAGCTTTTTCATGTAAAAGTATGTTTCTCGATAAAAGTTCACATTTGCAAAGAAATTCCAACACGTTTCTAACATTTTCAAGTGACCATTTTGTTTTTATGTTGGAAATTCTCTGTTTACTTGTTCTGTCTACTGCTGTACATCTTACGAAACTGTTTCTGGTCATTTACTAAAATCGCAACATATCTTGGACATTATTTTACACAAAGACATTTTTCTATAGGATTTTTCTGCCGATGCACCGGTAATACAGAAGAAATTATGTTTACCCTTTTGTGTGTATCGGCTCACAGGGACGCGACACAATTGATTTTTGAGGGAAAAAAATGTCAGAATGTATATATAGAGACAAGGGATACAACTGATCGTCAGTATAGTCTCACCCTATCTCGACACGACTGGGCATATCATGAATAATAATTGATGAAACGACACCCTTTTCCCATTTCTGTGTAGCTAATATAATACCCTTCCATAAAAACATAACTTTAAACCAACTATAATCATGCTCTTTCAACAGTAACTGCGTCTACTTACTAAAATCACCGATTTTTTGAAAACGGGACAGGTGTTCGTCCCTGGCCGACACTGTACGCTTGTTTCGGCGGTAATATCGAGCATGACAGTCCTACAGTTCCATAAATATACGTTTTGACACCAATCAAAGCTGATTTCTTCTCAAAACATATGTTATATACATTCTGACAATTGTTTTTCTCAAAAAAATCAATCGTGTCGCGTCCCTGTGTTCGGTACAAAGAGCTTTACTGTACATGTAAACATGCGAATTTGTTGTTGGTACGGCAATGTTTTGAGAAGAAATCAGCTTTGATCGGTGTCAAAAACGTATATCTATGGAACTGTAGGACTGTCATGCTCGATATTACCGCCGAAACAAGCGTACAGTAGTGGTCAATGCTGTGTCGGCCTGGGACGAACACCTGTCCCGTTTTCAAAAAATCGGTGATTACAGTAAGTAGACGCAGTTACTGTTGAAAGAGCATGATTATAGTTGGTTTAAAGTTATGTTTTTATGGAAGGGTATTAGGGCCTGGACGGATAGTAAATTTGGACCCGGGTACCCGGCCATGCATTACCCTTCTCAAAAAAGTGTATTAAATGCGCATTAAATGCGCATTTAACGCGTGTTAAATGCAGCGGTATTCGCACCGTATTAAAGTGCATTTTTTCTTACCAAGTGCATTTAAAGTGAATTAAACTGAACAAAAAGTGCATTTAAAGTGCATTAATTCACTTTTCCCCTGCAAAAAGTGCACTTTTTGATAGAAAGTAAATTAAAGTGTATTTTTTCTGCGCTAAAAGTGCACTTAAAGCGAATTTTTTTCAGGAAGTGTATTTTTACTCCACTGAAAGTGCATTTTTTCTGCACTAAAAGCGTATTTATCTGTTTGAAAGTGCACTTTTAATTTAGAAAAATACACTTTTCGTGCAGCAAAAATTCACTTAAGTGTATTTTTTCTGCATCTTTTCTGTACTAAAAGTGTATTTTTTCTGCATTTTTTTCTCTAAAGTGCACTTTTAATTCTGAAAATGCACTTTTAGCGCACTATAAATACACTATAAGTGTACTTTTTCTGCATTTTTTGCAGAAAAAATACGCTTTTAATTCAGAAAAATGCAGGAAATGTACACTTTAATTCGCTTTTGGTATGGAAAAGATGCAGAAATAATACACTTTTATGAAGCAAAAAATTAAAATGGATTGAAGCCCGACCCGACCCGGATTAAATTATGTGCCCTGATATCGTTCATCTGTAAAAAAAAAAAAAATCCATACAAAACTAGTTGCATACCGAGTGTATAAACTCGAAAATTTGTAGATCTTTTCCAAGATATCAAGGGCAGATAATTCTGGACCATTTAAACTGATTTCTCCAATAAATGAACTCATTGTAGAACTTATAGCCATATAAAGTTTTAAGTAGAAAGTTTTAGGTCGATTTTTACCAGAACTAGATCAGATCAGCTTGTCCAGTCGCTTAACCCAATTTACCCCACAAATATGCCTTTAATTCATTCATGCAAAGCAGAAAACATTTTCAATTTTTACTTGAACATGTACCAAACCAAATCTTTTTCTGTATTCAAGCATGCTTAAAAGTTAAATCCATCAAATCATATAAATGTTTCAGGGAAAAATGAGAAACTTTTCAATTTCATGCAGATTGGTTTACTGTTTCTAATCTTGAAAACGTGTGACCACTAAAAATAGTTTGAACGTAAAGCAGATTAGCAGAATGTGCCTTAAGGCACATTCTGCTTTACTTTTCAGCCTGCTTTAAGGCAGTATCTGCTAGAATATAGAAAACATTTATTTTGATACATTTTCTTTGACTGTATAAATTGGAACTATTTACTTCAGACTAGAGGAATAAATAAAGGCGTAAAAAGCTTATTTATGGGGAAATGGGTTAAGCGGCAAAATTTCCTTGGTTTTCTATGAAGTTTTGCAAACCTCGTAGAGGATGTGCTTTGATTGGTTAACTCTGAACCTCAATCGGTGTATGGAAGCGCCTTTTAGCGCATTTAATTTATTTCTCCGCTGAAGAAAATAGTTCCAATTTATAGTCATGGATGTATATAAATTTTATCAATTGAAATAATTTCTAAACATAATAGCAGATGGGGGTGACAGACTAAGGGTGCCACTACCAAAGTGTCTCAATGCCTAAGTGTACCATTTCTAGACTAAGTGTGCCACCCATGAAATTATATAGGGTAGATCTGTTGGATGGTCTACAATGATGTGTTAATTACACTTAATAGTTAAAGCTAGTGTTGTTTTAACAGGCATCCAAACTGCGACCAAGTTTGGCTCCTTATAACATTTAACACATTAGGTGTGAAATAAAACAAATTTTATGCTAAACTACTTTTTACTTTTATTTTGTATGCTGTACTCAATGGATTAGATTTATAGTGTTCACAGTTGGATATATTATATTCTTTCAAGAAGAAAAACGTGATTAAATACAATACAATACAATACAATATATTTTATTGGCATTAAGTAAATTTCTACTTCTAGCCATCCAGTGTCACTGGAGTGAACATGAAATTACACATACAAATAACATTTTATCAGAGAAGCATAAATAAATCAACAAGTAGTGATAACATAAAATAAAGTTACAATGTATCTGAGACTTACTCCAGTATTCCCTTACAGTGAGGACGGGCTATGGTCACCGCCACTCAATATAAGGGAATACGATGAGTGGTAACGGGTTTATTTTATAGTTTTATTTTATAGTTTTATTGGGAGAAGTTAAGTTAAGTCTTTCAAGAGTATTTAGAAGGTCGCTTGAAGTTGAGTTAAAATGGAACATTTATTTTCCAAGTTTGTACATTTAACTTCATGTTCTTAACATTTAAGGTTCAATATTTCACAATTTCACCTCTTTAATAATTTCATTATGAAAAGTATAATGTGATTTAATATAATTATAAATATATGGTACAGTATTAAATAGTCCTCTATATAATTTATATGTGGCACACTTCTAAGACCCGGTATACTTAGTACGGTGGTACGCTTAGTCTATAACTGGCAGATATTAGCTTTAAAAAGGCTGAAAGTAAAGCAGAATGCACCTGCTTTAACCCATTACCCCATAGCCTGTTTCCGGTTACTAGAATAACCGGAATACACCGAAATACACCTAAATATACATAGTACTGATCATAAAACAGTTACAGATGATGTATATACATATTTTATGGACTAATTTATTAAATTTGCAAAGAAAATATGCAATTTGTGGGTCATAAATGGTTTTCTGTTGAAATCATAACCGAAATACACTGTGAATTCTCACGCATGTGTAATTCTCACATGACACATTACAAAGTGTATTTCGGTTGTGATTTCAACAGAAAACCATTTATAACACACAGATTGCATATTTCCTGTGCAAACTTAATATATTAATACACAAAATGGGTAAATACATGATCTGAAACTGTTTTATGATCTATAATAGGTATATTTAAGTGTATTTCGGTATATTCCGGTGTATTCCGGTTATTCTAGTAACCCGCCTGTTTCTAGTTCCAAAGACAGGTGGTAGAAAGTAAATCAGAATGCTTCTAAAGGTGCATTTTGCTTTACTTTCAGTCTGCTTTAAGCTACCATCTGCTACCTAGAATATAGAACATATTCATTATACAGTATAATTATGATTGTACATGTATTAACTCTTTTTCTTCAATGGAGGAATAAGTTAAAGGGGTAAAAGGAGTATCTATGGGGTAATGGGTTAAGTAGTCCCCAATCTTCAAAACTTGAAACAAGCTATGGGGTCATGACTTAAAAGTTAAAGCAGACTGAGACTCCTTGTGAAAGTAAAGCAGAATATGCCTTAAACAATTCAAAGTACTCTTTATTTATAACATAATGCTTTACTTTCAAAGCTGCTTTAAGTGTTCCTTTCAATACTCAAAACACTGGATCAATGGAGTAATTAACTTCATTAATTGAGTAAATCAATTCAATAGGTCAAGTTGTTTTGATTGGTTTTGCACCATTAGCCACATTATAATTGTCACAGCCTATGATAAAGCTAGAAAAAAAATATGATAATATGGTTCCTTTCTTTTACATACTATTATTTTTATCTTTGTCTTTGAGTAAATAATTTTTCAAAGGTAGTTTATGAAATAAGCTATTTGTGTCAAAAGATGACTATGGATTAAAACTATTGCTCAGTCCAACCAATCAGATAATTTGCCAATACAAGTTCCTCTTACACCTTTTAAGCATACAATCATAATGAAAGTCTGGCTTAACTACAACCTTAACATAAATTATATTATAGTTGTGACTAAACAAACTGTATTCATGCTGAATTAGAGATTTTTACCTTTTTTCTTCTCTGTCTAGCAAAAATGGCTGAATTTGAATCTGGCTCTGAAAATGCTCCACACTGATTGGTTAAAAAGGATTTGATGCATTCTGGGTATATTATTGACTAAAGCTTGTATCCTTAACAAAACTTTTCCTTAATATAGATTTGTTAAATCTAAAACTCACAAAATATTTATTAAATACAATATCTAAAACTATATATATATATAGTGTGTGACAAATAGGGATGCATCCATGCTGAAAATAGGCTTTGATTTGGTTATGGACCGTTGCACTCTAGCATTTTTTTTACAATAACATAAAAATTACCTGTTTAACTGAATAACGACAGGATCCAATCCCCCTAAAAGCCAAATTAACCCTTTATCCTATAGCCTGTTTCCAGTTGTGAAAAAGGTGACTGCTTAAAGCAGGTTGAAAGTAAAGCAGAATTGCATTTAGGTGCATTCTGCTTTTCTTTCAGCCTGCTGTAAGCTATCACCTGCTAGAATAAAGAACATATTCCTTTTGATACATAGTCATGACTGTATAAATTGGTACTGGTATGTGTGTCAGTGGATAAATAAATTAAGGCATAAAAGGCATATTGAGGAAGTTATGGGTAAAGTAATTTACATTTACATTACAAAAAGCAAATAACCCTCTAAAAAAGAGTAATTTCAATGGATTACATTTTCCCCTATCAAACCCTTAAATAGATTTATAAGGTAGCTATGTTAAAAAGGACATTTTCAACCCCATTTCAACATTATGACAATAGCCAGTTAGCAAAAAATGTTGCTGAAAAAAACGACCCAACAATATCAGTAGGAAAAAATAAATTTTTATGCCTCTACAGCAGACAATCTTTTTAAAACAAAATCTTTTTGTCACAATGATTTTAACTTTTAATTAAAAGATAATAAAATTAAATATATTAAAAAAAATAGTATTTTACTTTATCAACATAATTTGAATCATTTCAAAGTTGTCTGCTTCAAATTTTTTGTATGATGGAAGTGTTTATTAATGTTTTAAAGAAAATGGGCCGAGTCAGGGTTCAAACCAGAGACCTGTACTCAAGTAAGTAAATGAGGAATTGCAATAAAAAGCAAAATACAGTTCTGACCTATTTAAAAGAGGTGTTAAGAAGAAAATGACTCACTTTTCCTATAAAAGATGCTTTTAAAATGCACTTGCCAATGAACACAATTTTCATAGAAATTAAAAGATACACTTATTTATAAAAGATTCACTTAAAGTGCACTTTTTGTAGCATACAAAATCTTAAACATTAAAAGATTCACTTTTACAAATAAAAAATGCACTTTAATGCAGTCCGTTTTAAAGAAAATACACTTATTTGAAAAAGATTCACTTTTTGAAAAAATAAATACACTTTTTGCTAGGAAAAGATACAGAAAAAATACACTTTCAGAAAAAGATGCAGATATAATGCACTTCTCTTTCCAAAAGATGCAGGAAAAATACACTTTTTTGTAAAAGTGCAGAAAAAATACGCTTTTTGTCAAAAAATGCAGGAAAAATGCGCATTTTAAGTGTACTTTGGTAAAAAGTGAATTTTTTTTCGAGAAGGGTACCCGCGGGTACCCGGGTACTCGATCTAACGTATTTCTAACTCTAGACTAAGGTCTAAGAGAGCTATAATTGGTCGTCATAAGAGTTTAATAGAGCTACGAGTACGACGCGCTATAAATATCAACTTTTCAATGTAGCCGCGAAATTCTGAAGCATTTTTTTTATAGATTTTATATTCAAACAGTTGACAGTTTATCTTTAACTAATACTGGTATTGTAACCTTCTTGAGTAAAGTACTAACCCATCCGAAGACCATAAGAGAATTATTTGGTGTCGATCCACTTTCTGTTTTGATGACAGAACCCGCGCATGCTTAATATGACTTCCGGTTTACATACGAGACTTTCATTCATAATTTGAAAACTTACTGTAATGTTGAAATAATGTTGAATTCGAGGATTATTTTTGCCTGCGTAAACTAACACATCAATTTCATTGCAAAAATGGTTAAGTTAGCAGGTAAAGAATAAGTATAAAGCTGAAATTCGTGTATCAGAGATTTTCGCGCCATTCGACAAGCGAGGCGATTTTACTACATCTTCCATATATGGACGTATTACTATAGGATTCGTAAAGGGTTATGGGATATATTTTCCAAAATGGCCGACCATTCTTCGAAAAGCTGTCCTACTTACTGTACTAAAAATTTAGATAAGAAGAATCTCAAATTCAGGCGCAGGTTACATGGTTGTACACACCCACGGTGTCAACAAAAACATTCGAAACTGATACACGTACATATATTTTCATTTAAAATTAGGATGAAAAAAGCGCAACTTCGATGCATAGAATCATACATAAAAAATATTCAACGAACACTCGCACACAGGTGTTGACATTATAAAGATAGGTGGTCGAAGGAATACGCAATAGAAAGGGACCGTGTTAATAGATAAAAGACTGTTCAAAATAGCTGTATCCTCCACAATCGTTTTAGGAAAGTATCTCTTTGTTAATTTCATTGTTAAATTAGCTCGGGTACCCGGGTACTAAAATTGGACCCGGGTACCCGCCAAAATGTACCCTATCCGCGGGTACCCGGGTACTCGTCCAGGCCCTAAAGGGTATTATATTCGCAGTGGCTATGTTTACGACGAGTCGTAAACATAACTGAGATTCTATTTTTACGTCAAAAATAATTTCCGGTCGCGCATGCGCACATATGATTTTTTGGCCAAAATTTAAAACACTGACGTAAAAATAACAACTGTCGTAAAGATAATTCCAAGATCGTCGTAACTATAAGTAACTATAAGTAATGGTTTAGAGGGATAAAGTTAGAGAAAAAAACACTGACGTAAAAATAACAACCGTCGTCAAGATAACCACGAGCTTCGTAACTATAAGCGCATATTACATATTTTGTCATAATATAAACACTGTCGTAAACATAACAATCGCGATCGTCGTAACAATAAGAATTGGCTTTGTCGAACAAAAGGTTTAAAAATTCGCAACTTCCTTATAATTGTTGTGTTCTAAAATTACTTTTTTAAAAGAATTTACCAAGTAGAAATGCATTTTCATGCCATTGTTGACTGTGTAGGAGATAAATTGTAACTTGTTCACGGAATGATCTTGACAGTGGCGTAAAAATAACTGTGACGGAAATGGACGGTATATAAACACTTCTACAGTCTGACTGTGGAAGTCGGCTTTTATAGCCAGATTGTTTAAGTGTTTGTCTAGGTTGCGAAGTTAAGCAAGGCTCTGCGCGGTTAGTACCTGGATGGGTGACAGGCGGGGTGTATACATAGATATCTTAAAATAACCTAGATCGGCTGTAGGCCAATCAGCGACGGTCACCGAGAAGCCATCTTGGTTAGTGTATGCTATTCATGTTCCAATGGTCTGGTGCACGTCGTATTGCGGTAAATTAATGACGTTACATGCTGTGCGCAGTAATCCCGTCTACGTTGACGGTGCGTCATTGACTACAGAAGTTGCTAAGAAGCGTTCCATAGTTGCTATGATTAACCGATGATTTTAATTAGTTACATAAGAATTACCATCATTTTGTGCTTATTATCGTTATATTGTCGTTTTACGGTGCATATTTATGTTATAAGATGTATGAAGTACGAATTCGTTCTTAAATGAAAGTAAATCATATTGTGTCGCCGGAGGGAAAATGTATGATACACGTACCAAAATGGCGTCTCTCTGACCGTCGACCAATGGGAGCTCAGCGCTAGGTGGCCGATCTAGTCTCTTAAGATATCTATGGGCGTATATAACCATTTTGCATTGGTCAAAATATCTTTCATATATATCCCGGAGTAAATACAATTACTCCGTGTATATATTGATGCATAAAGCAGTCGGAAAGAGAACCAGAATGCTTCTGTAGTATTCTACCTAACCAGATATATATATAGATACACGAATGTCTGTGACATTACTTTAGCCTATTAAATCACTGTAAAGAGGTTAAAGCAAACTAGCGTGACATTGTTCTCAGTCGATGCTAGCTGCGATGCCGTAATTAACTCGAGGCACGGAGGAAGTACACCCGTTGTTCTTCATTCGTGCTCGAGACAAAGGTCTAAATAGACTATATTCGGCATTAATACGTACAGTTACGATATGGCAAATAAGTCGATGCCAATCACAACAGTCATATAAAATTATTTCACCCTAGGCTGGCGGCGTTCGCTAATAGGCTAATTATTGGATTATGGGAGGCATTTGTTTACAATCAACTGTCAATCAAGTCCGCATCACGGACACTTGTTATAACGAATATATGCACATCGCGTCGCGATGATCGGTGTGTATAAAGGTTTTTACCGAGGCTAATTAGATCACGGACTTATACAAAATGTATAATTCTGTGATTAGATCAGAGGTATAATTATGCAGTTGTTTCACCATATAGTCTTTCATTAGACTAATACATCGGTTTTCATATGTCTTGATTTAACTCAATTCCGTGTCAGAGTATACTCAGAGACTCCTTAGTATACACAGTCAACAAACGAAAGGCATGCGTGTCTAGTTGGTAAAGTTATAATAAAATAATCTGAGAACACTACATTTATAAGTTCGTAAGGAAGTTATGAATCTTTAAACTTTTTCGTCAAAATTAGTCAATACTTAAAGTTACGACGGTCGCGTTTATTTTTACGACAGTGTTTTTACTAAGTCGGAAATATTTTTTGACGTAAACATAGAATCTCAGTTATGTTTACGACTCGTCGTAAACATAGCCACTGCGTATTATATTAGCTAGACAGAAATGGGAAAAGGGTGTCGTTTCATCAATTATTATTCATGATATGCCCAGTTGTGTCGAGATACGGTGAGACTATACTGACGATCAGTTGTATCCCTTGTCTCTATATATACATTCTGACATTTTTTCCCCCTCAAAAATCAATCGTGTCGCGTCCCTGTGTATCGGCTGAAATTAGGTAAAACATCAGAAAACTTATGGAATTTCTTGTTGTTTTGGCGTTTGCATTTCATAAATAAAACGTCCAGCAACCGAAAATAATCAGGGAAGCAAGTATATAAGGTCTTTGTAATTATTTAAGTTTTCGATTACACTAAGACAACCGGTAATAGGAAGGTAGTGACTAGGGGTACGTGACCGTACCTCTAATATTTGAAATTAGCGGTACGGTCACGTACCCCTAGCGAGCCCTGTGAGGGTTGATTAGGGGTATGTGAGTCCATAACACTGTACAGCAACACTTTATTGTGTCTGCAGATACGTTAATAGCGATGCTATGTTAATAATATCTCATTTCAACCTTCAACATGTTTCGATACTTGATTGGAGTAGAAGCTTCGATATTTTTTTTATTTTCTTACTCTTAGGTCTACCTAGAGGTGTGCGGTTTAACCGGTGCACCGGTAAACCACGGTACGAAACGGCCGTGGTACGAACCATGGTTTTTTCCGAGAAGACCGGTTTTTTACTTGTAATTTTAAAGATGTTTTTTTATTGAATAAAAAACGGACAAATAATAAAAATAGTATGATTTAAGATGAAACTAAAGCCTTAGCTTGATAAATACATTAAATTTTGAAAGTGTTTATCCTTGTTAGACTCGGAGGATACTTACGTCCTGATTCAGATCTTATTCCGACGTTATCCCGGGTCATGTCAATGTACCCATTCTCAATGTGATCTTGTCAACAAAATATCCTATTCTCGTAAAGTTTAATTCCTAATTAGGCTGCAATTATTTTATACAGGCTGTTTTTATCATTATAAACCAATTGCCAACTGAAATGATCATTTTAAATCGTATCTTAAGTGGTTGTTTTTGACCGAGCTTCGATTTAACAATAGAGGAGAAAACTTACTTTTACAACGATAACATCCGATTCACACCGAATGACGTTGCCTATGAGAAACGCGTGGTGATTGGTTATGTTGCACTACCTACAAGCAAACAGCCGGACATTTGACCAATCGTATTTGTCGTACAGTTGATACATTAATTGTTCGGAAAATAACAAACAATTGAATGACAGCCAAAGCAGACTTTTGATAGATTGACGTCGGATTTCGCCATAAAACAAGGTTAAATAAAATTGACAACCATTCTTTTGTTTATTTTGCATGCGTTCTTATTACGTTGTCATTTGTGTTCCTGCATGTGATGAAGAAAGAAACCCCCATGCCGATAATAAATGACAGTGAAGTCCGGCATTATCTATATAGATAGAAATAGATAGAATGACAAATCAATTCATTCACAGTGATGGGTGTTCAACGTAAATCGTTGGGTTTGATGATTTTTTAAAGTTGTATTTCAGAAACAGTTTGATAGTTACCAACTGTTTGTGGGCTGTTACTCGTTGATATTTTTATTGCTTGAACGTGAACATTCAGTACCCAGCTCTAGCCATATCACACCCTGTCTATTTGATAGTAGGTTTAAATGGCGGTTAACCGTGGTACATACCGTGGTATTTATCTAAAAACCATGGTACACCGTGGTTTTTTATTTTCCGCCGTACCCACCTCTAGGTCTACCACTTTATATTCATCGCTAAGTTAGGAAGGCACATCAGCAGTAGTTTCTTACAAGCTTATTCATATTGTATTAATTAAGTTACCATTGAATCAAAATTTTAAGAAAAAAACTTAACATTGGTCACGGATTTTCAGATATCGGGCGTATCTGAGTGAATGCGGGTCAACTCGGCCTAAAACCAACTCGGCCTGGTCCAACTTGGCCCAGTCCAACTCGGCCAGAAATTATGGTCCAACTCGGCCAGAAAAGAAATTATTTCAATAAATTTCTATAGGAAAGAAAGTGATATGAATAAAGTTTATCAAGCTTTTTATCAAGACTTTTAAAATAATTTTCACTATATGGTTGTTGTTATGTCTCCATGTTGAAATACGTAAATTTGAGTCATAGTACTGTAATCGTAGTTGTAGCTAATATTGTAGTAGTAGAACTAGATCTTATTGTTGATAGGTGTAATTTTATAATTGTTAATTAATACAAATGAACATTATCTCTACAACTTGATCATTATTAATATGTTGTTGTTTGATTAAACTGTTTAAACATTCCATGATTGCCATATTCACACATAATTGAAAAAAATACTTGAATGTGTTAATGTGAAGACAGTTTGTACCCATCTCAAACGTAAGTGTCAAAGCAATTAGCGAACGTTCGAGAACAATAAAGAATGTCCACGGTACCATCAAACAGGTGTTAATTTGCGTTGTTATTTTGCATATTGTTTTGGCGAGTTTCTTTGAACTTTGCTGATTAATTACGGATTATATAATTAAGAAAACCAAAACCTGTTATTTGCAACAACATATTTGAGTGGATGTTTTTATCATTGGCAATGATTCGATGTTATTAGAGCACAGCATTATACACTGATATATTTCCGTGATTAGAGTAAAAATAATGTGATTGTTTTTTTAGATAATTACAGGTGTAGAAGAAATTTCATTAGAAATGATATGATAAAATTATAGTAAATCGTTATTGATTGGTTTTTTAGATAATACTAGGTGTAGAAGAAATATTATTGAAAGACGAGAAATAAAGACACTTAATATAAGTTGATTACTAATGATTTTTTGGTTATATTGCTCTCAATAGTGGATATACTTTACACGTGTGAATTCCGAAATAGTTAAATAATTTAGAGACTTAATTAATAGATCTTGAGTGTGTGTTATTCTTGTATAGGTTTAATATTGGACATAGGACGTGTAATACAGGTAAGTGGGTTTTTAGTGTTTTATTAAATCGAAGTGTGTAAGCCTAAGATTAACATGTATTTTTGGGTATATTAATTTATATTCAGCAATAATAATTTATAAAAATTGGCCGAGTTGGACCAGGCCGAGTTGTACCGTGGCCGAGTTGGTTTTTGGCCGAGTTGACCCGTTACCATCTGAGTTCTGACGATAATTAACCCAATACATGTATGCGGAATACATCTATTCTCATCGCTGCCGGTGAGAACAAGTTGGGTGGGGAATATTTGTCGAAGTTTCTTTGTTTTTCTCCATTAAATATCCACAAGATAAGGTAGAAATGAGAGATTATTAATATTAGCATCAATAAAACGTATCTGCAGGCAAATTAATATGTTGCTACATAGTTTAAATGACTCACGTACCCCTAGTCAACCCTCACAGGGCTCGCTAGGGGTACGTGAACGTACCGCTAATTTCAAATATTAGAGGTACGGTCACGTACCCCTAGTCACTACCTAATAGGAAACAGAACTTCAAAAGCATATGCACACATCAAGTGAGTCCAGTTCAGGATTTGGGGAGAGACCCTATGATGCACATTCATTAGATCCAGGGTTCGACATTGGCCTACGTCCGATAGACATTCACTAGTAACGGCGATGTTCGGTCTAGTGATCCCTCGCAGTTACTAACCCGAATGGTCTAGTTAAAATCTGAGGATGATTTTTTTAAATTCACGCATTTAGAAAATGACATCATTATCGGCTAAAACAAGGTATTTGGCACAGTAGAGTAAAAATGATGTTATATGATGACTGAAAGTAACTGAATAGAGAGCCAATGCTTTTCTTGCATTCAATATTTGAAGCTATGACCAATCTTGATAGCCTCAAAATTTTAAGTCAATATCTAACTCCGTTGTTGAGATATTGTAAAAGATATGCCCCAAAAATGGCCATTTTTAAGCGTTATGCTGTCCCACTTCAATAAATTTTAATTTTAAGCTCAGAATACA
This sequence comes from Gari tellinella, assembly GCA_922989275.2. Classification (NCBI taxonomy): domain Eukaryota; kingdom Metazoa; phylum Mollusca; class Bivalvia; order Cardiida; family Psammobiidae; genus Gari; species Gari tellinella. Next base: position 5,237,003 of record OV277870.1, on the reverse strand, counting down.
ATATTTTAACCACCTTAAAATCAGCTGTAATTATGACAGTCTCATAGATGTATTTGTTTACTAAGTTTTTATAGGTGGATGATGAAATTAGACAGTATATTAAGAAAGTTATGACCGTATAACTGAAATAGGTGATTTGGCCTGATCATCAGATTCACAGAGGGTATGCTTTGTTATATGTCTGTAAAGAACTGCTATATTGTCAATAAACTGGGGTTAGTGTTTAAAATGACTCATTTTTAATCAAAGTTTGAAATACCGAAATATCTTTGAATTTGCACTTTGCATTTATAAAATTTTAGTATTCGAATGCGGAAAAGCGGAAAATGAATTTTCTGTAGTGTCCGTAACAGTGGGTTTAGAAAGTCAATTTGTATTTACATTAGACATTTTAAATTTCCAAATATTATTTCTATGAAGGTTTGTATGCAAAAGCTAAAATATTAAAGATTTCCATGATTTGAAAGATAGTTGTTTTCGTGATTTTAGTGTTACGGACACTACAAAAATTGTACACTTAAACTGATAATTCATCATATCAAACTTCAAGAGCTTTTTTCTTAGTTTTGCTGCTTTGCAGAGCAATAAGTTTTGTTATGGATTATTCCATCACTTAAATACTCTTGGAAAATACAAGAAAATCTTGTTTGATGCAACAATAGTAAGATGTTATATTGCAATCGAAAGAGGGGTGTGCTTCCAAGAAATTTTCCAGTTCACCAGACTAGTGCCCAGTTTAACAAGAAAGGGCTGAAATAGTCTTCTATCATGTCAAACTGAAAGAAAGAAGTCCTGAGTAATGGACAAAACCAACAATTTGAGTCCAAATGATGGCAAAGGTATGTAATAAAGACTTAAAGCATTGCTTGTTGATAAAATGTAGTGTCCGTAACATATTACAGGCATTTCTGTGTAACCATGCTCAAGTAGCCCAACGCTCAATTGTTACATCTGACTTTTTTAAATAATGTTCCCAAACAAAAAGAATGTTGCAATTAACCCAATATAAGTGATCATTATATTTCTCTCTTATATTTCAAACACCATTTAAGTCAAATTTAGTGATGCAAATAATCTGAAAGAATTTTTTGACTCATGTATTACATCAAATAGAATTGTGTTCCTTGTATCAAGTCATATAGGCCTTTTAAACAACATATTTAAAACCTTAGTGTCTGTTTGATTCACAGCAATCATGTCTTTCCTAAACTTATTTCTTCTTGTCAAAAATGTTACGGACACTACATGATCTATTTAATTTATTGAAGGCAATCTATTTAAGTATTTACACATCTGTTTCTTTCATTATCTAAGCCATTTGACCAGGTTATACACTGACAGACAATTTTGACTTGGTTTCTACAGAAACAAATGGTCTAAAGCACACACTAACCCAACTCATGATGATCTGTGTTTGACAACATTTATGAATTCTTCTAAAATATAATTCTGTTCAGTCAGATCTGTAGTGCAAATGTTATAATGCTTAACATGTATGAGAAATTTGAAAATAACTAAATGTAAAGGTTCAGGGAGCTCTTGTTTAGATCCTTCTAATCAAAACTTATACCGCTTGCAAGTAAAAGAAGTGCGTGCAACTGTGTGGTCAAAGGTTACGAGATAGTTCAATTGTATAGAATATAGACTCACATTATTGAGATCTTGAAAGGGCCCCAGAATCTAAGCCTAAACAATTTATGAAAAATGATTATAGATCCAACATCAAAGAACTCTTTTAACCCATTACTCCAAAGATACACATTTCAACAATTTTTAATTTGTTCCTTCACTGAAAAAAATTGTTCCATTTTCTACAGTCATAAAAAAAAACCATTTTCTTTATTCTAGTAAATGGTAGCTTAAAGCAGGCTGAAAGTACAGCAGCATGCACCTCAAGGAACATTCTGCTTTACTTTCAAACTGCTTTAATTAGTCACCTGTCATCAATACTAGAAACAGGCTAAAGAGTAAAGGATTAAGAGCCCTTTGATCTGTATCTGCACAGTTTATTACTTTAAGTTGATAGCATATAGTCCTGCATATTTCAATTGGGTCTAATCATGAAATTATTATCATGAAATAATCGATTAACGATTGAAATGGCAATATATCTTAAATATATTTTGCAGATCAGAGCAAGAGTTCATCAAACTAGATCTGCTGTTAAGAAATTGTACTTGAAGTGGAAGCTGAGAAGAAAAATGCGAATACTACACTGAGAGTTAAGATGAGAAGAAATTGTCAGAAAACAGAAAACCCTAAAAATATTCAGGGCTAAAGAAGACTGACTAAGACAGAAGAAAATACTACAGATTAACCTGATGGCATCTTCAGATCCTGAAGTACAAAATTTAATGTACAAGCTGCTCTTAGAAAGAATGGAGTTGTCAGAGATACAATAAAGCTCGCCGAAGGCACATTTGGAATCTTAAAGACAGAGTCTGAGGTCAAGGTCATAAGGGTCAGAACTTTTTGTGTTCATGAAAAGGCCTTGTCCATATACTCAAAACTATAACAAGAGCTGTCGGAGAACAGCAAAGCTCGCCTAATTAAACCTTTCTTAAATAGGTAAATATCAAAAGAAAAGTGTATCAGTACATTGATATTCAAGCCACAGGGAACCTCCATTCAAAATATCAACTTCCTAATGCAAATATGTCATGTAGTATAAGTGCATTCCAACACTTACTCCTTAACTAACTTTGAAATTTCAGTCCCAATACTCTAAGTCCAGAAAAGGTGTAATTTTGACTAAATTTAAACTTTTTAAAAAAAAACAACTACGCAACTTCAATGTTCAACTCAAGGGCACCTCCATTCCAAATATCAGCTACCTAATACAAATATTTCATGTAGTATTAGTGCATTACAACTCTTACCCCAAAACTTTAACCATGAGAAATCAGCCGAAAAACCTAAGTCCTCAACAGGTGAAATTTTGACTAAATTTAAACTTTTTTTTTAAATTTTAACTACGTAACATCAATGTTCAACCCACAGGGCACCTTGATTCCCAATATCAGCTTCTTAATACAATTATTTCAAGTAGTATTAGAGCATCACAACACTTACCCCAAAACTTTAACCATGAGAAATCAGCCGAAAAACCTAAGTCCACAAAAGGTAAAATTTTGACTAAATTTAAACTTTTTTTCAAATTTAAACTACGCAACATCAATGTTCAACCCACAGGGCACCTCCAATCCAAATATCAGCTTTCTAATACAAATATTTCATGTAGTATTAGTGCATAACAACACTTACCCCAAAACTTTAACCATGAGAAATCAGCCGAAAAACCTAAGTCCACAAAAGGTGAAATTTTGACTAAATTTAAACTTTTTTTTTATTTCTAACTACACAACATCAATGTTCAACCCACAAGGCACCTCCAATCCAAATATCAGCTTCCTAATACAAATATTTCATGTAGTATTAGTGCATAACAACACTTACCCCAAAACTTTAACCATGACAAATCAGCCGAAAAACCTAAGTCCACAAAAGGTGAAATTTTGACTAAATTTAAACTTTTTTTTTAATTTAAACTACACAACATCAATGTTCAACCCACAGGGCACCTCCAATCCAAATATCAGCTTCCTAATGCAAATATTTCATGATGTATTAGTGCATAACAACACTTACCCCAAAACTTTAACCATGAAAAACCAACGCCGACGCCGACGCCGACGCCGACGCCGGGGTGATTCCATAAGCCCCCCCCATTCTCCGAATAGGCGAGCTAAAAACAAGACATCAAGAGTCATAGCATTTATAAGCATTTTTTAAAACCTAAACACAGATTTCGAAAGCAAAAAGCGGGCCCTTAGTTTGAGGTCAAGGTCACTGGGGAAAAGAGAAAACTTGCCATTACAGGTACATGCAAGTCAAAGGACAATCAGAGGGTAAATGAAGACCATCAAAACTAGGCCTTCAGCATAAACACCTGCTTCAGAATAGGAATAGGATGATATAACCACAGGAAACAGAAACCGCTAAGAAACAGTAAACAGCCAAAAATACCACACAGCAACTTCAACAGTCCAAAAGTTACAACTCTGGGGATTTTTTTGCTTTTGATTTGAAACCAAAGAAGAACCCATATGTGTTTATGTGGCAGAAGTTACAAATATATATGAAGAGGAGTGTTGGCTTAAATACATGAAAAAATCAGGGGTTTGTGCACATGACCTAAACAAACAAGTGACTTTGTCGTAAGAGCTGATTGACAATACCATAGAGACACTTTAAACCCTGAAATTGTAAACAAAAGGGGCCTTTTAAGTTTCAAACAAGTGAATTAGACAATGTAAGGGTTACCCTTATATGAAAACACAAACAAGTCTGCTTTAAATAGTTTGGCATTGTAGCTTAACGTTACAGTTTGGAATTGTAGTGTCCGTAACAAAAGTGGTTTGAGATAATTGTATGTCCAAAGAAAATAATTGAACACATTTTGAACATTGAAAAGTGACTGGAATATAAAACTAAGTCCTTGTACTAGCAAATAGATGTGATTTTAACATTGGGTTTGGAGGATGACAAATGTTAGGTGAAACGTTGCAAGTTCATTTTTTTGAAGTTTTGCGCCTGTGCGTATTAAAATTAAAAAAAAATCAGTTTTGAATTTGAATTCAACTATATTTCATTTCAGTTATCTTATTTACATTCCATGTTTGAAGTTATGTGTTTAAATCAATAAATATGTTATGTTTTGAAGAAAATTAGTGTTGTTATATGCCTGATGTAGTGTCCGTAACATTTAGGTTACGTATACTTTAAAACCTCTACAAAAATACATTTGTAGAAGCTGCAAACTTAAAACAAGATTTGATATGCGTTGTCAAAGCTTTAACTTTTTGATGCTCTAAATTTCAAAATGCTACATTAAAGTTCATTTTTTGATCCAAGTGGGACACTGGTGTGCCAAATACCTTGTTTTAGCCGTATGTTCAAGCTAAAAATCCTACCCAGTTCGCCACTGTGGTTTCAGACAAGTAGGTTGCTCAGACCTCAAAACTGTTTCCGCATCTAAATAAAGCACGCAGTCGGGAAATCCTTGTTCTAAAATTAGCAGTAGTAACTATCCCGCAGTAATTAGGGCGATGAGTAAAATCCGGTTCAGTTACGAAAAATATCGGTGTGATTAATTGATCATCTCGCGCTATACTTAAAACACCTGATTTTGTTGATAACAGTTACGTTTTGAATGTTTTAAGAATTGATCATTTTTAATTAGAAAGGTACAATATCCGAAAAGGTAACTGCAGTCTCAGTTTTTGGGATTGAAAATGACAATTTATTCTGCGAACCGATATTTCTCGGTAGTTACCGGATATTACACTTTTCCACGCTTTTCACTACCATGATTGTCGTAAGTATCTTCAATGCAATTATTTTACCTAAAACACAATTTTGTATCAATTTTTACATGCGAAACCGAAATCAATCCCAATTCTATTATATTATTTGTTTTGTTAACGAAAATATCCATTTTTCTGCCAAGTATAAGTACGACATTCAGCGAACGCTTTTTTGTTTGTGTACATCGTAACGTCAAATGATCATGATGTCAGATTTATTCAGCTTCGGTTTTAATGGTAAGAAAAAGGAAGAGAAAGGGGCGAGTACAGCTACGGCGGAGTCAAAGACACGCTATGAAAAGCAAAAAAGACAGAGAAAGTTTTGCGAAATTATTGAAGTTTACCAAATATTCAGTTGTTTCTGTTTGGTCTACCAACTTTTTGGTCTGGTCTAGTAATGTTTGCAGGCTACAAGACCGAATGTCTAGTGAAAAAAAAAGTTAATGTCGAACCCTGAGATCTACTGTGAAATTACTATTTCTTCAGTGGAGGAAGTAACTTAATGCGTAAAAATGTGTCGTCTACGGAGCAGGCCCCCTAATAACGTACCTTTACTTTCCGGACACAGGCCACACGATAACAAACCGCGAAATACAATGACAAAGTAATCGGTGGTATCATAATAGTTATATTATCGTGTGATTTACAATTCTATATATTTTTGCAACTTCACGTGGAACTTTAATACGGTCTATAGTCAATCGAAAGTGAGGATTGTGCATGCGCATTACGGTCGACAGAAGAACACCGTTTGTCGAACCAATGAAAACTTAGACAGGCCTTCCATAAGTTGATAAAAAAATCCTAAGAATTTAAATTTTCAAATTTTTCAAGCCCGATTTTCCGAAGGGGTGTAAAAGCCGGTACCGTGCCGAACTTTGCCGAACCGAAACGTAAATTGCCGTACCGAACATTTTTGGGGAGTTTAAATACAAGCATAAACAATTCTTAAATTTGAAAATTCTTGTACGGATTAGTTCTTAAACACATTATTTATATCCTGAATAAATATTATAACCATCAGAAGCATGGGTGTTGAGAAAAAGGTGATTTTGTAATTTCAGGGGGTATAAAAGCCGGTCCCCGATAGATTTCAGTTTATCCTGTTTGTTTTCTTAATTACCGAATTTTATTATGTTACTTGATGATAAACTTTATCAAAATAGGTTTTTTTAGTATGTTCTTGAAAAATAAGACATGTAATATCAAAATAACGCTTAAATTTACCGTTGCAGTGATTGCCGAACCTGAATATAAAAGATTTTAACGGTTCCCCGTAATATATTCAGTTCCGTAAGAATTACACAATCTGTATAATCAAGCCTATTTTATATGAGCATTAGGCTTAGAATCAGATGTTCAGACTTCTCATAGAGAAGGCAGGGAGAGAGATTCATACCTATGACGTTATGTTTCCTTTTTTTGTAAAGATTAACAGAATGTGAGGCTAAATTGGATTCATGTACAGTCAAACAATTGTTTGTACCATAACTGTTAATCTACTTAAATATTTCAAAGCATAAAACTAATTTCAAAGTGTGCCTTTAACAGTTGGTTCTAAACTCCTGACCCTAATTGTAGTTTGCATTGTTTGATAGCATGCTATAATTAGACGCATGGTCGATAATTGCTATGATAGTTCACATTTCGTATTATGTTCTCCACTCCAAAATCCTTTTCACCACTCGTAATAACATTTTAATAAACTAAATCAATTTGGAACTTATCAAATGTGTTTTTTACTGTTGATATCCAATAAATGATTCTATAAACATACTGAAATCATATCTAAAAAAAAAAACCGACTTAAAATACAGATTGTGAAACTCTTACGGAAAGGTAAATATTACGGGAGACCGATATATTCAGGAAAGGCTTTTAATAAAATCACTTCAAATGTGATTTCAAGAGTTATATTCTCCCATATATAAATATTTTTTGGTATATGCAATAAAGATACACACTTTGATAAAATCTATCAACAAACATAATAACATAATTCTGTAATTAAAGAAAAAAACAGGATAAACAGAATATATAAGGGACCGGCTTTTATACCCCCTGAATTTACAAAATCACCTTTTTCTCACCATCATGGCTTCTGGTGGTTACAATATTTATTCAGAATGTAAATAATATGTTTTAGAATCAATACGTACCAGAATTTTCAAATTTAAGATTTCTTTATGCTTGTATTCAAACTCCCAAAAAATGTTCGGTACGGCAATTTACGTTTCGGTTCGGCAAAGTTCGGCACGGTACCGGCTTTTATACCCCTTCCGATTTTCCTGATTATAGTCCGGTGGCAGAGACCGATAAGCGTGTTTTGCGGGCCGTGTTTTATATTTCTTCTTTAGTGAATACTAATGTATTGATATAAGTCTAATGACTGTTAGGGTTAAGACGAAGAACACAAGCGTGTTGGTCTTAATCGTTTATTCAAGAGAATGAGGCCGTAGCCAGAGTATGTAATAAGCCCGGGCTCTGAGCTAGCCGCGGTATGCATATTCATAGACCTGTAGTCTATTTCATTAATTGGAATATACAACAGGCCGTACAAAGTTTTTTTGCTGTTTCTATACCTCTGAAGTGTGCTCTTTAAGAATCTGAATGATGCCACTCTGGCATCATTGGGCAATCCGCACAATATGCAAATTAAGGTCGCCATTACTGAAAATCTTATTTTCGCTAATATCTCAGTAACTATGCATGGTATCAATATAATTTTGGTGTCTATCCCCATGTTTTGAGGGGTAAATAATCAGATAAAGCCATTTTAGTAACGATCACAGTGATATTTTGTGCTGAATATACATATTTAGGCAGCCATTACTGAAAATCTCGTTTTCGTCAATATCTCAGTACCTGTGCATAGTATCGAAATAATGTTGGTGTCTATCTCCATGTTTTTAGGGGTAAAGAATAAGATTAAACCACTTTAGTAAAGATCACACCAACATTTTGTGCTGAATGGGCATATTTAGGCATCCATTACTAAAAATCTTGTTTTTGTCAATATCTCAGTAACTACATATGGTATCAGAATAATTTTGGTGTATATCCCCATGTTGTGAGTGGTAGAAAATCAGATAAAACCATTTCAGTATTGATCCCACAAATATTTATATAAGTTTGTAATGTATATGCATATTTCGGCAGCCATTACCGGAATCTTGTTTTCGTCAATATCTCAGCATCTACGACATATTATATCAAAGGATTTCTGGCGTTTAAACACATGTTTTTAGGGGTAAATGATCAGTTGAAGCCATTTTAGTAAAGATCACACAAACAATTTTTCCGAATCGGCATATTTAGTCAGCCAGTACTAAAAATCTCATTTTCGTCAATACCTCAGCAACTTTGATACATGTACTACCATAATTCTTGCGTCTGTACTCATGCTTGTAAGGGCAAAGAAGCAGATTAAACATTTCAGTATTGATCACACCAGCATGTTTTGCAAAATATACACCAATCCTCTTCAGTGCACATCCAAGTTACAGAGCATTCCTTTTACTTATAATGATGTATATTGCAATTACTGAACTGACTCAGCCCTCAAACAATTCATTTTCAACAACATTGTCACAGTCATAGACCCATGGGATGTGTTTATTCTGGCAGGGTGCCTCCCCGTGGCAAAATATTGTGCATGGCAAGTGAGTCGTATAGTACAGACACATTGCTGTCGGACAGAGTGTATCCGTAGCACAACCACACTTTATCATTTCCAGCACCTCTTGTGGAGCAATAGTAACGTTTGCTTGCAATACAACTGGTATCAATTATCTAGTGCGTTCATCAAGTTTCCACCCAAACTCGACAGGATCTAATGGTGCAGGTTCTGATTTGGGAGCTGATTTTCCAAGTGGCAGTCTGTATGTTTTACGTTCTCTTTGAATGCCTCTTTAGAAGGTCAAAGTGACTATAGCTGTGGATTATTTGTAACATTGTTTCTACCAATCCTTCGCAACCAGACTTCTCCACAAACTTCAGACACGTTCGATGTCACCAAGCTTTTGACCCTGTAACAGGCAGCAATGAATCCTGTCGCTTCTCAAACGATGTCGCCTATAGCATAAGACAATTCGCCCACTTTGTGCAGTACCACATGTACACCCTTCTTAAGGACTTTGATGACAATGTCTTTTTCTACTCTGAAGCACTGACCCACAGTGACACAGCCTGAGAGGACATGGGCGACTGACAGATTTGAAAGCAATTGTTCATGTTCACTTGCAGTTGCGCCAATGTCTATAGTATTTTGTTCAGCATGTGGTCCTTCCATTGTGAAACGACAGGTCAGGTTCAAATAAATACGAAAGACTCAAGCAGGAAACGTAACACAAACAATACACCCACCTCTCAAGCAGAACACACACACACAGTCATACCACAACAAACACACACACACACACACGCAATACCATTCCTTCATCTACACACTAAATAGAAAACAACACGCAAGACAAACATAAAGCAAAGTGAACATAGGAGCCCGCCTTGGTACGGTCAGTAGCAATCAATAACTAACTATAAATTAATTAACCATTAACAACCACTGGGGGTTTAAACCTGGGTTTAGGGGCGCCCAACCTCACACTTATCTCCTATATTCACCTATAAAGACGAACAGTGTACATAAAATATAAACCCTGTTCCACATTCTCACAATCAAAAAGACCGCCAGCACAGTAAGTAAATACATGTAAAACATTTAGCAAAAATTCTATGACAAGATCATTAGTAACATGGGAAAGAATTAAACATTCAAGCCCGTGTTAAAAATAACCCACTATGGCAACGGTCAAATTGTACTCAAGCGACTAGTCTGTAGTTACGAGTAACTGTAAGACATGGAAGGGTCCAGGGTACGACAGAGAGGGAGAGAAAAAACAAAGCACGAACATCCGACATAACTCTCCCGGTTAAGGACGGCTTTAAAGATACATCATCATGTAGTGCTAAGCCCTGTCTGTCGTCGCACAACCAAAGAGGAAAGCATAGTTATCAATTGTAGATTGATCGATAACCAAACGTGAAGTGCGCAGCAATATCGTTGGATCATAATCTTTTTTGAGGAAAAATCTAATACGTTTCACAAATAGGTTTTGAAAATGTATATGTCCAAGAATCTTACGAAGTCTGTAAATCACATCACCATAAAACTCCGGATGTGAAATACCTTGCCGCAGAAAACACTTAAATTTACATTTATACTTGTTAATGAGAGGAAGATTTCTATAAAAGAATTTAGAAAATGTTTTACGAAGTTTATGAAATCTGTACCCCTGTTTAAGAAGCTTTTCAGTAATAGTTTTATTACGAATGTGGAAGTCCTCAACAGAGGTACAGGCCCTAGCAAAGCGAATAAGTTGTGAAATATAAACCCCGTAAGATGTGGAACGGGGAACATCGCCATCTAGATGAGGATGATTTACAATACTAAAATCAAAATCATCTCGTTTATCGTAAATCTTAGAAGAAACAATTCCGTTATTTATAAAAATATCCAAATCTAAAAATGGTGCCGACAAATTTGACTCGTTTGTTTTATTAAGGCGTAGTTCTTTTGGGTAAATAAAAGGAAACAACGTATCAAAAAATGGGTTGTCTATATTAAAAATATCATCTAGATAGCCACTTTGCGTAGAAGTGCAGCAGGAGGACGAAAACGCCAATGTCCTCACATACGATGTCTGATTCTTTTTAAAGCCACTTTCAGCTGCCTTAACCACCTGCTGTATGATAACTACACCCGCTTCTTCGTGGCGGGTCATGCTATCTTTCTTGCGGAAGACAATGTCATCCTGAAATACTAGTACAGTTTTAGTAGAGGTAATGGCCAGACTATGTTCATTCGACTTTCTGGGTCAAACTCTGACAACTCAGTTCTATGACCTGTACCTTATTCTCAGTTGCTATAAGGAAAGTCTTCTGGAGAATGTAACTGCAGTTTTGTCGCCGTCAGGTCTCGTCACCAGCTCGATCTTCCTACATCCCACTTTTAATCCTAAAGTTGAAGTAGCGATCGGAGTGTGTCATGACTTGCCACCCTCTTCATAACATCCATCATGAAGCCATTTACTTAGTTCCTTGATTAGACCCCTTTCTAACCCAATTGATAGCACAGTCATCCAGTATTTCTATCATCTCTGAATTCTTAACCTGAGGGGTTGTGCAGCGTGTGTTCCTGCCTATATGGATCAGGTATTGGTCGTCGATCCCCTCACTGAACTACCAACGAGACTACAGCTGAGCCATAGGTGCTCAGTTACTGTAGTTGATGAGATTACTCAAATAGCTTAGCTCTTATGACGACCAATGGCTGATCATCAACAAGTTGATGATTTACTATTGTTGGTCCGGCAATTTAGACGAGCACGGGCGATGTGTATGACCTACGAGCCCCCAGTCACGGTATGGATGTTTCACCTTTCGGCTAAGCTACACTAACAGAACTATATATATTTCTGATTTTTACCTTAACACTCAGCACTACTTCAAAGTATCAGTATACTGTCTAAACCAACCGCCTAAAATCTAGAGCTATGTTTCTGTGTGCCTTCTTTTGACCTCAAAGCAACAACTGACCGTATTTTTGTTATTTGTTTGTAAACATCCGTTTCTGCAATCTATGGGCTAATTGGACATCCAAGAGAGAGGGCAAAGGATACAGAAACCTGGGCGCGATGTCTTATTCTTACTATCGACAGAGTTCTCTGTTTTTTTATATGCCTAGTATAAAGTCTCATCCGAAGGACTTGGTCCAGCGGGGGATCGAACTCACGACCGATAGCATCATAGTCGAGTGTACTACCACTGGACCGCGTCCGCCGGTGTTTGTGCGTGTTTAAGTCTTTTATTACGTTCGGTTAGGGATTAAGTACGACTGTACATTGTTGTCGGCTACCTTAATGACTAATTAAATTCAAGAATAAATATCACTGTCTGCATCATCCTAATTTTGCGGTCGTTACACTGTTGAAAAGGAACTAAGAATGTATCTATATTGTCAAATAAAATGTACTTAAGAATTCTAAAGCCAGCTGAGGTACGTAATTTCCTTCTTTCAATGCTCTAATAAACATGATGAAAATTAACCAGACAGACGACACAAATATACCGTAGACTCGACCGTCGCATCAATAATGGCAGTCCTTTTTGTATATATTGCAGAAAAGTTTCACCAATTTTGAGCGACTTTGAAGAAGTTTGAAAATTGAAGCAGACGACAAGTTTAGCACACAACAATTTCTTTCATCAGTAAGGGGTTAATCTGATTCTTATCTCTCACAACATGGGAATAGAAACTAAAATAATTTTTGAGATATTGACGATAATGAGCTTTTCAGTAATGGCTGCCTAAATATGCCTATTAAGCACAAAATGTTAGTGCGATATTTACTAAAATGGCTCAATCTTATTCTTTACCCATATAAACATGGAGATAGACACCAACATTATTTTGATACCATGCACAGGTACTGAGATATTGACGAAAACGAGATTTTCAGTAATGGCTGCCTAAATATGCCTATTCAGCACAAAATATCGCTGTTATAATTTCTAAAATGGCTTTATCTGATTATTTACCCCTCAAAACATGGGGATAGACACCAACATTATGTTGATACCATGCATAGTTTCTGAGATATTGACGAAAACAAGATTTTCAGTAATGGCGGCCTTAATTTGCATATTGTGAGGATTGCCCAATGATGACAGAACAAAATATCGCTGTTATAATTTCTAAAATGGCTTTATCTGATTATTTACCCCTCAAAACATGGGGATAGACACCAACATTATGTTGATACCATGCATAGTTTCTGAGATATTGACGAAAACAAGATTTTCAGTAATGGCGGCCTTAATTTGCATATTGTGCGGATTGCCCAATGATGACAGAGTGGCATCATTCAGATTCTTAAAGAGCACACCTCAGAGGTACAGAAACAGCAAAAAAACTTTGTACGGCCCGCAAAACACGCTTATCGAAAAATCAGGGGGTTGGCAACCGGACTATTATACCTTTAACCCATAGTCTGTTTCTAGTTTTTAAGACACGTGATGCTTAAATTTAAGTTTCCATCTGTTGGAATAAAAATCCGAATATTTCGGAAAAATCCGGAGAAATGGCAGCCCTGCTTAGAATTGAACTTCTGCGTCGATTCATCGTTGTTCTGTTAGCTATTGTCTAGCAAGGGTGGATTTAGGGGGGGGGCGGAAACGTTGTACGCGCCCCCATACTGAAATCTGTCAATGTAAGGTTTATTTCAAACACATTTCGGAGCTCACCATTTCTCGGAGCTCACCATTTCGGAGCTCACCATTTCAGTTCGAATTTCCATTTTTCTTCCGGGTGGAGCACCCCCGGACCCAACAAACATAATTATGTCAATATCCACTTTCAGAATCTCATGAATTGTAGAAATTGCATCACGATACCATCGAAACTAATTCTTTTGCAATTTCTTCTAGGTCAAAGTGTAGATTGACTGGACTATTGGTAGAAATCTAACTACATCTCTCTCGTGTGTCTAAAGGTCAAATAGCTCTAGCAGAAATAGACTTTAGTTGCAAAAGAATGGTACATGTATATATTATATAACGCAGCTTTGACCAAAAGGGTATGGGTCACATTAGTCAGTGTTCAAAGTATCTCCAAACCCACTTTAGAGCTCATCAATTTCCAATGTTCTCCCGGGGAGGTTCCCCACCGCCTATAATTTGTCAAGTTTCAGAAACTCAAGAACTCAGTACCTACATGTACCATATCGAAAACCTATGGTGCTTCATGTACCTCTCGTACGTCTAAAAGTTGCATATTTCTTGCAGAAATCACTGTTAACCACACACAAATAATGTTATATATAATTAACAGAGCTTTGCACAAATTTGTTTCGTTCACATAGACCTACTCAGTGTCCCAAATCCCTCCAACTACACTTCAGAGCTCACCATTTCAAGTCTAAATTCCTAATTCTCCAAGGGGAGGACACCTGGATCCCACCAGCATTTAACAACTCCAGGTTTCAGAAATGCAAGACCTAATTAGGCCTAACTAAAAAGTGGGCAGTCTAAGAACTACAGTACAGTGAAACCCCTCTAAACCGGACATGTGTGGGGGCAACAAAAATGTCCGGTTTAAAGGGGTTTCCGGTTTAGAGGGGTTTTAACTTGTTTCTAGTATGGAAGATAGCTAACCACTTAAAGCAGGTTGAAAGTAAGCTATCATCTGCTAGAATGTACAAACTATTTTCTTCAGTGTAAGAAAAAAGCAAAAGACGTAATAAGGCGTGTTGATGGTGTAATGGGTAAAAATAAAAAGGATTGGAAACGGGACCAAAGCTTTTGTCCGGTTTAGAGAGGATTCCGGTATTTAGAGGTTCCGGTTTAGAGGGGATTCCGGTATTTAGAGGTTCCGGTTTAGAGGGGTTTCACTGTATTTCGTGTACTTCCTGTACGCCTAAACGTTGAATACTTCTAGCAGAAAAAAATTTAGTCACAAAATATTATGGATTTGAATAAAAGTGTATGGTTCACATTTATATAAGTCGTATTCAGTGTCCCAAATATCTCAACTGTACACTTCAGGACTCACCATTTTAATTCAACTTTCCATTTTTCTCCCGGAGGAGCATCCCCGGACCCCCTCCCATCACAATATGTCAATTTCAAGTTTCAGCAGACTCAAGCATCTTTCAGAAAGTACCAACAGAGTTTGCAGCCTGAAATATACGGTGCTTCAGCTACCTCTCGTACGTCTTAAGTTCAATAATTCTAGCAGAAAAAAATGGGCGTCACAAAATTATGTTATGTCTAATATAACGGAGCTTTAAACAAAATATCACTTAGATCGTATTTGAACGTGTCCAAAATACTCTTCAGAGCTCACAATTTCGGTTCATATTTTCAGTTTTCTCCTGGGGAAGACCCCCCCCCCCCCACCCCTGACCCCAACCTGCAGGAAGGCGTAGCCCCTCCCGCACAATCCCTCTGAGGTGCGTAACAGTCATTGAAGGCTATGGACCTGCAAAGTTTCATCATGATTTTAGCCAGATGTTTAAGCTCAGGAGAGCTAATATAAATGGTTACAAAAAACGCGTAAAATAAATTTCGGTCTGGATATACAAGGTTTTAACAGAACAAGTTTCCAGTCATTACAGTGGATAATCTGTTACATGTATTCTTTCCCAATAAACGCGTTTACGCTAAAACTATTATTTGCAGTGCAAACAGTTTGGAGACAGAAAAGACGCGGGGTAACCCGGCGTCTGATCAGGCTCCAAACTGTTTGTCACCAAGATAAACAAGAATTATCAGAATTGTCCAAAAGTTGTTCTTTTCTACGTTTTAGTGCTTTGCGTTTGCGTACGTTTGCGTTTAAACGGGAAAGAATAACAGACTCTCTACTGTACTACACTGTTGACATATTAAAACTTCGCCATCTTTCTTGCCTGAAACATAAAATGGAAAATTCCATCTTCCATTAACACAAACTTTTATTAAATTTTATGCAGTTTATTACAAATTACAAGCAGGTTTGATCCTAAACAGAGGACTCTTTTTTTGGACAGTCCTCAGAGCCACATATTATTTGTTTACTTACTTAATCGGGTATATACATTTACCCCTTGATCATGTTGATGTTGTTAAGAATTTTATATATTATCAATTTGTATTTGGTGTTAGTCAAGAAGTTACAGGCCCGTAGGAAGCCAATTGCAATGGTCGCGGTGTCGGTGGTGGTGATGTGTGTGTTTGAGTGTGTGTGTGTGTGGGGTGGGGGGGGGGGGGGGTGGAGCCTTAATCAGACGCCAGGTTACATGTACCAAAACCAGTCAAACTATTTAAAGCAGGTTTACAGTAAAGCAGAACGCTTTAAGGTACCATCTGCTAGAATATAGAAACTATTTCGCATGGTGCATATTCATGAATGTATCAAATCGGTGGATGAGTAAATACATGTATAAGATACAAAAGGCGTATCTGTGGAGTAATGGGTTAAAGTGAACATCTTGCACGGCTGTTGAAGAGGAAGCACGCTTTGCCAAACCATAAATATATTGTGTAAACAAGTCATCCACATGAGCATATTTCACTAATAACCATTAAACAAAAACTAATCAAATACACATTAAAATTAATGAAATCCTTGACGTCATGTTATAGTACTATATCGTAAGAGACATCTATGAGTTTAAAGTTTGCTTTAAAATTTGACGTCTGCTCTTACTTTTCAGCTTTAGATCTTAAGCAGTTTGGCTCAAGTAACAAGGTTACAGTGGAGAATGTGTTATTCTTTCCCAACAAACGCGTTTACGCTAAATCTATTATTTCCATTGCAAACAGTTTGGAGCCAGATCAGACGCCGGGTAACCCGGCGTCTGATCAGGCTCCAAACTGTTTGCCACCAAGATAAACATGAATTATCAGAATTGTCCAAAAGTTGATATTTTTCTACGTTTTAGTGCTTTGCGTTTGCGTACGTTTGCGTTTAAACGGGAAAGAATAAGACTTTCTCCACTGTATGATTGTAAAACGGTTTTGTCCCTAATCAGACGCCGAGTAACGCAACATATAATCAGTATCCAAACTGTTTGTCAATGTGAGTTCACCCATATAGTGCTTAACCCTTTCATTCTCAATGACGCCCAAAGGCGCATTTACAAACAGTTTGGATCCTGATCAGACGCCGAGTAATGCAACATTTAATCTGTATCCAAACTGTGTGTCAATGTTAGTTCATCCATATAATGTTTAATTCTTTCATTCTCTATGACGCCAAAAGGCACCTTCGTAAAATGTTTGGATCCTGATCAGACGCCGCGTAACGCGGCTTCTGATTAGGATCCAAACTGATTGACACTTGTATCGAAATTAGTCATACTGCCTTGTAATTAACTTTGAAACTCTATTGCAGACAACAATATTGAAGCAGACGACAACTAGGCGGTGAAGGGGTAAAACCAGCACGATAAATTAGGTCGTGAAAGGGTTAAACGTTTGTGTTTTATGACAGTCACCATTTACATGCACCGTTTGTGTGTTCTTCCTAAACGCGTTAATTCAAGTACAACTCTCTGTCCACAGCAAAAAGTTTGAAGCCTGACCAGAGGCCGGATAACCCCGCCGTCTGACCAGACTCAGATAAATTTGCCACTCAGATTGTTTTAAAACGAATTGTTAATAATTCCAAACAAATGCCCCAAAATTGCCTTTTTGTTTTGATATTTAAATAGATACAGTGGAGAATCGGTTATTCTTTCCCAATAAACGCGTTTACGCTAAAACTATTACTTACAGTGAAAATAGTTTGGAGCCAGATCAGACGCCGGGTAACCCGGCGTCTGATCAGGCTCCAAACTGTTTGCCACCAAGATAAACAAGAATTATCAGAATTGTCCAAAAGTTGTTCTTTTCTACGTTTTAGTGCTTTGCGTTTGCGTACGTTTGCGTTTAAACGGGACAGAAAAACATATTCTCCACTGTATAACGTCACTTATGACGTCAGAATAACGTTAACTGTACCGAATAACGTCTTCCTCAAATTAACCTATGTGTGCCTAGCGTCCTACAAGATGGACATGGGTAAACAGTGTAGATTCTGATCAGAGACAGCAAAATACGGCGTCTGATCAGAATGTATACTATTTGCCGATAGGAATTTCAATATAAAACTAAACGAAAATGAAAATTTAGACGAGACACCGGTCAAATTAAAAATAGGCGGATACAATGTATAAGTATGGAATAATCCACAGGGCGCAAACCCTTTCAACCCTAAATACATGTATCTCTTGTGGGTATTTATTATCCTTTTGGACTAACTCTTCTAGTACTGACATTTTGATCCGGTCTCTTGTTGCATATTTGGTATGACAACTACAGTAAAACCAATGAAAATAGCAAACAGTGCAGACCTTGGTCCTATAGGAGCCCTCTGATCAGGGTATACACTGTTTGCATATGTAATCAGTAATCTCTATAGAGGGTTGTAGAGTTTAAAGGGTTAAGCACGATTGGACCGACGATGGTTTGCCAATATATATCGTTAATATCCAGAACTGAAGCATACAAAACATCTGCGCCTAAACAGGGACAAACATGACTCTTGTGGTTGAAGTTTCTTCACATAAAAACGGCATTAACACTAAAATAAAATGAAATAAAATATAGACGTCTATCATGAAGTTAACGATATCATGACTGATAAAATATATGTTTTCGTGTGCTATGACAATCCCTTATTTACACAGATACCGTGCCAATAACGTCTGCTAAACAATTGTCATCTGTCTTTAGTTCTCAAATTTCTCAAACATGTGTTTATTTTGACAGGAAACATTGCTCCGCGTGTCAAATACTCCAGATCCTGATCAGATACTACAGTTGAGAAGATGTTATACGTTCCCAATTAACGCGTTTACGCTACATCTATTATTTTCATTGAAAACAGTTTGAAGCCTCACAGATTTACAAGAAATAGTCAGAATTATCGAAAAACTGTCATTTTCTGAGTTTTTTTGCGATGCGTTTGTGTTTCGTTTGCGTTTTAATGGGCAGGAATAACGTTTTCTACACTGTAAGTTATAAACGTATGATCTGGATGCAAACTGATAGCAAATGCCTGTAAATACTGTGATACACTTTTGAGAAATGAACTCAAAATATCAAAAATGATATCGGTACTTCTTGAGTTGCATATTTAGCATCCAAGATTCAGATTTATAAATATTCATTCCTGAAATCTGGAAACAAAAACGAATAGGCCGATCAGTTTGAATTTAGATCAGGCCCCGCACCACACGACGTCTGATCTGAATTCAAAGTGTTTGAAAATAACTCGAGGCTATGTATGTATAAAGTGAATGGATGGGTGCATGGGTAATGCAGTTTGGTTTAGTATTACCACTTTTCACTGGTAGCAGTTGATGCATTCTATCCTCCCCCATCCAACTTGAGACTATGTATGTATAAAGTGAATGGATGGGTGCATGGGTAATGCAGTTTGGTTTAATCTTACCTCTTTGAACTGGTGGCAATAGATGCATTCTAACACCCCCCACCTCATCCAACTTGAGGCTATGTATGTATAAAGTGAATGGATGGGTGCATGGGTAATGCAGTTTGGTTTAGTCTTACCACTTTGAACTGGTGGCAATATATGCATTCTAACCCCCATCCAACTTGAGGCTATGTATGTATAAGTTTAATGCACGAGTATATGGATAATGCAGTTTTGTTTAGTTTTACCACTTTGCACTAGTGGCAGTGGATGCATTCTACACCCCCTCCATCTAACTTGAGGCTATGTATGTATAAAGTGAATGGATGGGTGCATGGGTTATGCAATTTGGATTAGTCTTACCATTTTGCACTTATGGCAGTGGATGCATTCTACCCCCCCCAATCCAACTTGAGGCTATGTATGCAGTGCTATGGATAATGCAGTTTGGTTTAGTCTTACCACTTTGAACTGGTGGTAATAGATGCATTCAACCCCCCCCCCCCCCCCCACCTCATCCAACTTGAGGCTATGTATGTATAAAGTGAATGGATGGGTGAATGGGTAATGCAGTTTGGTTTAGTCTTACCACTTTGAACTGGTGGCAATATATGCATTCTAACCCCCATCCAACTTGTATGGAGCGCAATCGTTGCCAATAATCTAGACATGTAGATGCTAACATAAAATACAAACCCGACTGTACAAAATATAAATGTGACTTGTCCATAAGTTAGTCATGACCATACAATGCTATTTTTAGAATTGACTTTCTGCTTTGTTCAAAGCAAACATCCGCTTTACATTTCATGAAATTGACAAATTAATCCTACAGATCAGAATGAAATTCCTCAAACCGTCACAAGCAAAGAACTGCATCCGAAAATCCAACTGAAATCATCTGTTTTCAATAAACTTGAACACAGATATAAACCGAAAGTTGCGGATTGACGACCGACATTGACATTTCTCCAGTGTACAGTTGACTCTTGCAAGTCGAGAATTACATTTCTCCAAATGCAAAACTAGCAAATTTTGCTATGACCTTATAAGGAATTTTTACGGAATACTACGAATATTAATTTGGGCGGAGTAAACTAAATCGGATCTTACCGGAATCGTTCGCCGGGGGTTACCTAGCCCTATGATTTTACAATGGAGAATACGTTATTCTTTCCCGTTTAAACGAACCGCAAAACACTAAAACATAGAAAAGTGCAACTTTTGGACAATTCTGATAATTCATGTTTATATTGGTGACAAACAGTTTGGAGCCTGATCAGACGCCGGGTTACCCAGCGTCTGATCTGGCTCCAAACTGTTTGCAATAGAAATAATAGTTTTAGCGTAAACGCGTTTATTGGGAAAGAATAACGTTTTCTCCACTGTATGTAGCCAGTTTGACAGACAGGTGCTTGCTTAACCCATTACCCCATAAATACACCTTTTTACGCCTTTCATTTATTCATCCACTAAAGAATTAATTCCAATTTTTACAGCCATGAATATGTATCATAAGAAATGTTTTCTATTTCCTAGCAGACTGTAGCTTAAAGCAGGCTGAAAGTAAAGCAGAATGTGCCTTAAGGCACATTCTGCTTTACTTTCAACCTGCTTTAAGTGGTCACGTGTCTTCAATACTAGAAACAGGCTGTGGGGTAATAGGTTAAGCAGACTGAAGTAAAGCAGATAGTTCCTGAAAGAGCTTTTCTGCTTTACATGTGCCTGCTTTAAACATCCATCTGCCCAGATGCAGGACAGGGGCCCGTTTCATAAACATTGTTGTCGTAAGTCAAAACTTTAAAATACATTTAATTTCTGATTTCTCTATTTAATCCTGTCTTGTGACATTTTCAAGACGATTCCAAAAAGATGTTACAAGACAGGATTAGAGAAATAAATAATAATTGAGACTTTTATAATCTGACTTACGACAACATTCGTCGTACAAAGTTTTATAAAACGACTCAAGGTTTCCAATGACTCTTTATCAGGATAATATTTGTAGAAGTATGAAAAGGTACATGCATTAAATTTGTAATAGGAATAATTTAAAAAAAACTGCCAACATGTGCATCTATGTGTGAAATGGTTAAAGTGGTTGCTTACAGCAAGATAAAAGTAAAGCAGAAATCTCCTGTGGCAGCTTTTGATTAACTGCTTTACTAAGGTGGGCTCAGCCTCTTTAACCATTTGAACCCTATTGGTGCATCTATGGGTCCTTTGAAACAGTGTACCTGTGAAGACTTAGTAACATTAACCCTTTACCTGATAGCCTATTTCTAGTATTGAAAATAGGTGACTACTTAAAGAGGCTCGCAACCGGATCAAGCATTAAAAATAGTAATTTGTAAATATAGGTCAAATGCTTATATAAATGGGTAAAATTGGGTAAAATTTAGTTTAGGATAATAAATTCTGTTAAAAAATGCATTTCCAAAAAAAAAGAAGAGGCTCTGGTGGGATTCGAACCCGTGACCATCCATGCGGAGACAAAAATGAAAAATGAGGCATCGCCTCTACGCCCTCGGCTACGGACGCTCTCTATATATATGGTAGCGAATTAACGTACTTCAATGATAGCTATTAATAGAACATTATTCGGCTCGGGTTTATGTCTGACCCCGTGTAGAGAAGCAACAACAACAACTATACCGTTAGCTAACGCTATGGAAAAACGATGGAAAATATCTAAAAAACTAAGATTCGGTGACGATTCTTGAGACGTTTTTTGGACTGATCATATGTTTTTACGCAGTGGCTATGTTTATGACGAGTCGTGAACATAACCGAGATTCTATTTTTACGTCAAAAAAATTTTCCGGTCGCGCATGCGCACATCTTAATTTTTGGTCGAACTTCAAACACTGACGTAAAAATAACAACCGTCGTAAAGATAATTCCATGATCGTCGTAACTATAAGTAATGGTTCTGAAGGATAATAAGTAGGAAAAAAACCTGACGTAAAAATAACAACCGTCGTAAAGATAACCACGAGCCACAGAATTATACACTTTTGTATAATTCCGTGCACGAGCGTCGTTACTATAAGCGCACATATTACATATTTTGTCATAGTATAAACACTGCCGTAAAAATAACAATCGCGATCGTCGTAACAATAAGAATGGGCTTTTTCGAGCAAAATTTTTAAACATTCGCAACTTCCTTACAACTGTTGTGTTCTAAGATTACTTTTTAAAAAGAAGTTACCAAGTAGAAATGCATTTTCACGCCATTGTTGACTGTGTATGAGATAGTTAGTAATTAACTTGTTCACGGAATGTTCTTGACAGTGGCGTAAAAATAACCAATTTACGGGCACTTGCTATAACTTATATGCACATCGCACCGCGATGATCGGTGTTTTAGTATTTCGGTTTTCTTATGTCTTGATTTAACCACAGAATTATACACTGATTTTTCCGTGATTTAACTCAATTCCGTGTCGGAATGTTTTTTTTTTATATATCAGAGATTCCGTCAGCATGTTCAGCCTTCTCCTTCACAGTCAACAAATTAAAGGCATGTAATTTATGCGTTTCTAGTTGGTAAAGTTAGAACAAAATAATCTAAGAACACTACATTCGAAATGAAGTTATGAATCTTTAAACTTTTTCGTCAAAGTTAGTCAATACTTAAAGTTAAGACGATCGCTTTTATTTTTACGACGGTTTTACTAAGTCAGAAACATTAACATGTGCACATGTGTGAACGGAAAAAAAATTGACGTAAAAATAGAATCTCGGTTATGTTTACGACTCGTCGTAATCATAGCCACTGCGATGTTTTTAATGTCAAAAGCCAAATAATGCCACAAATTTGCTTTTATTTGAGTATTTTATTTTATTTTGACAAGAACACCATCCGGTTGCGAGTCCCTTTAAAGCAGGTTGAAAGTAAAGCAGAATTATAGTCACTCGGAACACCTCAGAGTTCTTGGCATACATTCTAGGAAATACCGAAACTTCACGAAGGAAAATTGACGCGTCGAAGGAGGGGCTTATGTAGCTAAGACACGCCCTCGTGACTCATTTGTTACTTTCTACATCGTCCGTTGTACATTGGCGAATATCCGAAGTTCATTGTATGGTGTCTGTTTGCAAAAGGTGAAACGTCTTTCGCAAAGCGTACTTTCAATTCTTCCAGGCGGAAAATGTTTATTTCAAATGTTGGTTATATGTAGTTCTGTCTTAGAAAGTAACATTAAATCGTGGATTTTGGTTCCCTTGTTAATAGCTTTACATGAAAGAATTGCAAGTGTTTAAAGTATAAACTATAAATACCTTTTTATGGAATACAGTATACACATGTAAACAGACATTTACATGTTAAGTTTGCATGATTCTAAACGACATTTATACAAATACATATCGTTTTTGGCCAAACAATAATTGAAAACTGGGCGATTGCATGTCTGGATTTTTGGCAACGAATGCGCTCCATAAACTTGAGGCTATGTATGTATAAGTGTAATGCACGAGTATATGGATAATGCAGTTTTGTTTAGTTTTACCACTTTGCACTAGTGGCAGTGGATGCATTCTACCCCCCCCCCCACTCCAACTTGAGGCTATGTATGCAGTGCTATGGATAATGCAGTTTGGTTTAGTCTTACCACTCATAACTGATGACAGTGGATGCATTCTATCCCCGCATCAAACTTTAGACTATGTATGTATAAAGTGAATGGATGGGTGAATGGGTAATGCAGTTTGGTTTAGTCTTACCACTTTGCACTAGTGGCAGTGGATGCATTCTATCCTCCCCCATCCAACTTTAGACTATGTATGTATAAAGTGAATGGATGGGTGCATGGGTAATGCAGTTTGGTTTAGTCTTACCACTCATAACTGGTGACAGTGGATGCATTCTATCCTCCCCCATCCAACTTTAGACTATGTATGTATAAAGTGAATGGATGGGTGCATGGGTAATGCAGTTTGGTTTAGTCTTACCACTTTGCACTGGTGGCAGTGGATGCATTCTATCCTATACCTGGAAACTTGACATAATTATGATCTGTATTCAAATGGTTTCAAACTCTTGTTTGAATGTTTCTACTAAAACTATATATTTGAAGCAGAGGACAATTCAGTACGATATGGGTAATTTGCATTGTCTTTGTAATTCACACTTATCACGACGAATTGTCATCTGCTTCAAATATTTCGTCTATTAAAAAAGCAAAATCATTTTAATGTTATTTCAAATTGATGAAATGTTAAAAATGAATGACGAACAGTTTGGATTCAGATTAGACGCCGCGATACGCGGCGTCTAATCTGAATCCAAACTGTTCGCAAAAGCTCGCAAAGTTGCTCTCAGTATGATAAATGTTCAGCAAATACAACGAGGAACGAGCGAGACAACTTGCATACAGATGACACTTAGTGGGATACTGATTACCTGTCCAATTGAAGGAATTTGCATGATACAATTTACCCTCTCACCGTCAAATTAATAGTAAATGTTTACCCCTTCACCGCCATATTGTCGTCTGCTTCAATATTGTTATCCGCAAGATTGTTTCAAAGTTAAATTTAAGGTAGCATGGCTTAATATATATATCGACACGAAAGTTTTAGACAAAAACAATAAGAAACAAATATTCACCTCTAATAGTTTAGTGTCTTCATTCACTATTTTGTTAAATACACATGAAAAACGGTTTTTTAGCCCCAAATATCTAACAATTACCTTTTTGCCCTAAAATACGTGGTAACTTTTAAAAGTAGATTTTTCATTCTCATGCAATTTTCTAAATTAGATAATACTTTATTAAACTTGACCAAAACCTTGACCAAAATGGCTACCTGACCACTCGCGGAACATGATAATTCATGTTCCTAGAGCTGGAAATGTGACCATGGAATCTTATACAATCTAACAAAATTCGCTTACGTGAAAAGCCGTTTTCCACGTGCATACTGGTTGTCATGTGACTGTAATTATTATTATTATTTGTATGCTGATGTTTCCTGCATTGCAGGACTTTGCTTGAATAAATAAAAGTTGAAAGTTGAGTGTTAAACACTTTGGACTGCAATCTGATGCTACAAATACCGTTCGCTTTACCAATCGGTGGTTTCTCAGTGATACTCCATCCGTATCCTTGCACCCTCACAAAAATCGACAGCCAACCAACAACAAAATAATACAAACTAACAAACCCCTAACGTCTGCTGGGATGTCCCACCACAATAAGTCGATGTTGACCTGGAGAGACGACAAAACAAACTTCAAATACTCACTCGCTCGCTCGCTCGCTCACCCACTCACTCACTCAATCAACCAATCACTCTATCACTCACTCACTCGCACGCTCGCTCGCTCGCCCATTCACTCACTCATTCAATCAATCAATCAACCAATCAATCAATCAATCAATCAATCAATCAATCAATAACTCGTAAATCCTCCTTAGGACACACAGCGCTAAATTGTGACCAATAGAACTAGGGGAAAACAAAACCGCCAAGGAATGAATGATATGACACATCAAACACAATGAATCATATGAATACATTGTATATCTCTTCTGATTATTAACTGTATAGCCCTATGTTACGCCAGATGGTGTAAATCCGTAATGTTACATGGTAACGTCACCGTTCCCTAACGCCTCGGTTGACATCACTTGTCAGGTGAACAAGCCGTTTACTCACCCTTTGTGGCGTGTGATATTTATATACAGTAAAACCTGTATTGTACGGCCATTATAATGACAACTAATTGGTTATATAAAAGACAGATGATAGCTTAATGCAAGGTGACATTAAAACAGAAAGCTCCTTTGGGAGCTTTCTGTTTTACTGTAACCTTGCTTTAAGCAGTCACCTGTCGTATACCCCTAATAAGTAATACAATTAAGCAGTCGTAATATAAAGGTTTTACTGTAATGTGATAGGAAATGATAGAAAATGATTATTGTGTAACACCAGAAAAGATGTGAAAGTATCAATTAATATGTCCTTTACCCTATCACTAATTACCACAACGCCAGATAGTGCCAGACACTTTTTAGTAGTTAGCTTTGATTAGTCTTATAGTACTTTATATAATTACATAATTATATGTTTTATTGTTGATAGTATCATTTGTGCTCTTAATGGTTTTATACAACCTCTATTAATACGTTTACAGGAGCTATTGTTTATTTTTTTTTAGAAAAGTTGGTCTTACCGTTTTATAAACGTTTACTTTTAATAATCATATACTTTAAATCCTGTTTTACTTAACAATTTCCTTCTCCTCATTTTGTAGAAATTTTAGAACGTTACATTAATGGAGGTCGTATATTTCTTTCTTTGTAGTATTATGTATATAATACTGTATTTGTATTTCTTAAACTAGTCTTAATTAAATTTATTAAGTAGTAGTGATATTTGCATTGTGATAAGTCTCTTATAATTTTTTAAAGAATGGCATGGTTTAAAATACTCTTTGTAAGATGTGTTTGTGTATACTATGTTGTAACCATGATGAGACTATAATAAAGAATATAATATTCTTTTAGAGCATATAATTGCATCAAATATTATGTCCTTTTAGTCCAGTCATCCTACGGAAAAATAGGACCTAACCTTCAACTAATTGCAACAGAAGCAATTCAACATACATGTACTATGTTATCTTTAGGGTGTTATAACCAACATATAAAAAGTCTAACAAAATATTTTAAGGGGAAAGTGGTTTAAACTCCACTTTATCTAAGCTAGTGTTCATCTCCTAAAATCGGCTAAATATATCATGTATAGTACTATAAGTACCAAGAAAGCAGCGTTATTGGCCTTATTAGAACCATCATATATGATAAATCTTAACTGCTTTAACTAAAACATATTTTATCTTAAATTTGATTTCATGATACATATTTTTACATCCATAAATGTATTGTGTGTAGGTTTTGTAGGGTTGATTTACCCCACCCACTAATGCTTTCAATAATAAATCAGTATACATCTATAGTTGTTATGCTGAAGCTGTCAATCGGTAAGGTACTTGCAGAAAAACAAATAAAGCATGTTTATATAATGTATTTCAGTGGTTAAATTTATTGATTAATTATTTGTTTCTTTGATTAATAATTATCAAAGCACTGACAGTACTAATAAAACAACTAAAACCATACAAACCTACACAATTTTACATTTCAATATTACCTACTTTTATATAGATTAAAAGATAAGTTGGTATTAATTTCTGATACAAATAAACCTAACTTTAGCAAATACTAATTTTCAATTCACACTTCCGGTAAACACGTTTAAGCCAAGTCTGGTCTGTCACGTTATTGAAAAGTCACAAAATTACCAGATTTATTTGCTTCTATTTTTGTTGTGGATTTTCGTTTGGTAATTTTTATGGTTTTGGATCAACATGGTATACCCCGTATGGATGAGATGGGATTTGCATGTACTTGGCATTGGCTATTTTCATTCAAATTAACCCTTTAAAATTGACAGAAGATCGCAAACGAAACTTTTCATCAAAGAAAACAGCTAATGAAGATGGGTAACTTTGTAATTTTCAATAATACACTAAACATGATTTAGAAGTTTGAATTTAAAATTAGTATTTGAAAAGTTAGATCAATGTCTAGCAAACACTATACATTTTGTCCTATTGTCTCAACAAGTCAGTAATATATGTCAAGAGTTTATCAGGTCACGTTTAAGGTGTCCTCCACCTCTTCTTGTTCTAGCTCAGTATTTGTATTGGAGCAACTTAAACCCTGGCACTCTCCACAACCAGATGAACATTCAAGGCCATGTCTTCTGCACGTACAGCGTTTTGTGTCACAGCTAATCTTACAAGCACAGCGGATTATTTTCAACAAATCGTCTGGTGCTGGTGACATTTTAGTTTGCACAGGCATGAGTGACCCCACTTCAGCCGCCCAACCCCAATCAAGAGGATTCATTTTGTTGTCAATGTCAATCCAATCCTGCACCTGCAGGTAAACACGCAAACTGTGGTAATGTGCAGCAGCACATGTTGGTGGTAGTGTGTGTACAGGCACATACTTTATACTTGTCATGACTTTGTTTACAAACTTTTTGTACCTGAGATCATCTAGCCGCTCGTGCTTAACACCATTATACAACCTTACAATAACATTTTCACCAGATGCAATGATTGTCTCCTTTGTTGTATTCTTCTCAAGAAAAGGTAATGCCTGTTCTTGGATATATGCACTGTTTTTTATTTTTTTTAAATGCAGCTGACTTGCCAACTCCAAATATACGAGATGTGGTATCACAGCCTGTAACAGCACGGATGAATGGAAGCAATCTGCAAATGGTTGGACCAAGTACTTCAACTGTGTGAAAAATATCCCATTTCTTGACTGTTTTAGTATTCTTTTGGCTTCCACCTGGTATTAAATACAGTTTTTGTGCAGCCACGTTAGCATAGTAACACAGTAAAACTAGTAGATCTGTGTCTTCTCCAACTACAACTGTTTCATTGCTTTCTGCACTAGCTATAGCCGTCTTCACTATCAGCACATCAGCATCTCCATTTGCATGTACAGTCCGACATCCCTTGTTCTGCAGGCACTGACTGAGCATGTTTATGAAACACTGTTTGTTTTCAGTATTGGCCAGAAACTGTTCCTTTTTGGATCTGAGAGGGGTCTTACTTGTAAACTGCACTTTTGTGCTAGAAAGTCCTTTTGTACGCTTTTTATGTACACAATCTTTTGTTGATGAACCATTAGTATAACCATCAAATACCATCGTGCACAATGAATACTTTCTTATGACGTGGTCAACATATGTGTTACAAATGGCTTCAAATGATTCCCCAAACTTCCACGGCAGCCGTTGTAGGAGAGAACCTCCATCAAGTACATAATTAACTGAATCATTTAAGTTGTCCTGAATGCTGCAATCGGCTAAAGACCATATTACATTAGCCAAAGCAGGTTTGTCAGCTGGTCTCATTAGTCCTGAAGATTCAAATAATGAGGATGGAAAACTACACAGTTCATATTTGAATACCTCTGCTTGGTTGTCATACAGTCTATCTGCTGCAGCTGTCAAACGCTGAAAAAGCAACTGCGGATCAATGTGAACAGATTGTCCATCTACCTTTATTGAAGATTTAAATCCGAGAGTAACTGCTTGATTTGAACGTTTAAAGCTGTATCCAAGGACATTTTTACCAACCATTGAATCGATGACTTATTGACCAACTGCTTTAGCACATTCTACATTCACCTGAGGGCCGGCAGTAACACCTGTTTCAATGTTACGTAGTGTTTTGTCTTCGTTAAATGGATCTCTATCCTGCAGGAAGTACAGAAACTTGTTTTTGTCTTTTTCATCTCTTTCTCTTCTCGCGCTACCGGATTCTTTGTGTTGCTCACTTGTATGGTAAGAGATACCTGCAAACTCTTGCATTGCACTGTTGTATTCTGTACATGCTGGCATGGAAAGCAACCACTGGTTTCTTTGTTTTTCAGATAAGCCACGTCCACGTGTTAAACCACCTGATGTCTTAACACTTCTCATTAACACCTGTTCTATTACTAAGTCTGTTGAAAGACCTGCCCAAAAGCGGTCAGTTCTTCGACCCACGTGCTTACCTTCGGAGAAGAATCTAAACACATCTGGGTGTTGCAAGTTGAGTTTTGACATATTTTGTAAATACATGTACAATGATTTTACATACAGATTGTGACCTGCAGCTGCAAGATAAGGCAGCATATCTTTGGCAGCTTCAAGATGGAGTTCCCAACATCCTATGCGTTCTGCCTTGATAAATTTGCGCAAGATGTCAACCATTGTCATGTACATCAGCCACAGGTTTGAAGTTCGATATTCAAACATTGCTTTTCTGTTTGCGTCGAGTTTTTCCTGCATTTTTATTAAAACCGTCTCTTGGCAAACGCTTTCCACTTTTTTTTCTCCTTTCAGAAGGTGATCAAACAGTTGTACGATTTCCAGCAGTTCTTCATTACTATCCACAACATTTGAATCTGACCTTGGTGCAGAAGCCTGAACCATATTGTCTTTGTTGTTGATTCCCATGGGATTTCCAGATTCGGTATTGCTATTTTCATCTGCTTTGAAGGATATGTCATATGTTTTTGCCACAATAAGTGCATTTAAGACTTCATCAAGCATGAAGTGAGCCCTTGTTGCTCTTGCTACTGCTTTACCAGTCATCGTATGCACTACAGTAGTTTGTGAATAAACAGTTTCCAATAGTTCCTGTAGTCCCGATCCTTCCATTAAGCGTCCGATGCTGCCTAAAAAGCTCATGATTGTGTGGAATCCTCCCAATCTAACAACTAAAGACTTCAGCGCACTGGTAGGCAATTCGTTTGTTACAATTGTCAAAGCCTTCCAAAAAAGGGGCTGGTCGAAAGTTATTATTGGTACTGTTCCCATACGCCGTGCTTGCTGACAAATGAACGCAAGCGTTGAGTAAATGCAGGAAACGTCGCTCGGGTTCATGTCGATCATTGGAAGGAAAACAACGGAGGACTGTCCTGGGTGAGAGCCTGTTTGTACCATTTGCATTATTCCAGACCACCCTTGTTTTCCACGTTTCACTGGCCATATGCACTTTGACAGGAGGTCAAGGTTCTTTGTAGGGTCCTGATAAATGAAATCAGGCAGAGTTTCAAATCTGTCATTCAGCATTAAGCTATTTTCTTGCTTATAAAACTTGATAGGAACTTTTCCAACTAGTGTGATATCATCTGCAGATGCTGAAATTCTTGGAACGGTTTTTGTCATTTTAACCCCAGGTGTAAAACAAGCAATAACCCCCATACCATGAAATGTGTTATGGCCGTCTATCGTTCTCAAATTGTGGTCGACGTTGTCTGCCACAAACTGGCAAATTTGACCATCGTAAAGACTAGGCAAATCAGTACCTTGTGAAACTCCAGCACTAGCTTCAAATTTTTGAACTTCACAATATGATGAACTGAACTCAAGTTTGTTCAGCATATCTATTAAAAACTTAGATGCAAAGTGATGATGTATCTGCACTCCTAAACCTATTTGCAGTGGAGGCATTAATACCTTGGGCCTGCTGCCTGTATGATTGCCTGGCCGACTGAAGCTATCTTAACATTAGCACTTTTCTCACGAAATATAGCTCGTAAAAAGAGTTTCAGACTTGCAGGAATATAGTCTATGTTTTCTTGCACTGACATCAGGTTGGCTGCGTTCGGATAATGTAGTTTAGATGCATTCAGTTCTTTTATGTCACTTAGCAACAACTTTGCTGCTGTTTTTATTATTTCATCTTTATCAGAATCAGGATCCTTAGTACGCTGGAAGAATGATTGCAAAATTGAAGATGCAGTGTCTCTGAAAGTTATTACATTGTTCTTACCATTTATTTCTGTAATCACTTCAGAAGAACCAAAATGACATAGTAACTTATTTTTTAAATGAGTTGGTGAGTATGCCCTTTCTCCACACAATTCTTCCATCTTTTCAACGAGTTCTTGTATTGTAATCTGTTCATCATCATCATTGTCTTGTAAATATTGCAGTATGTCATTGAATGCAGACTCTTGTACACTGTTGATAGGCCTTCCACAAGATTTTTTACTTCGCTTTGCGTTTTTTATTGGAGCTGGTTGGGGGGTACATTTTCCCGTCCTGAAATTAACACTGCACGACTGGTGATAAACAGCGTCAGCTGCCGGCAGATCATTGATAGATGCCAATCTGCTTTTCACCTCTCTAGTCCATGTGTCATTTCGATCACTGAAGATGAGTTCTAAACTTTTTTCAAACACTACTGTTCTTACTTGGTGAACTCCAATGCCCCTTTTTCGACCTTCACATTTCGCCTCTTTCCCACACAACAAACAATGTGTTTTAAAATTGTAAGGTTCAGAATTAGATCTTAGTACTGGTGATCGAACGTTCACTTCATCTTCTTCTCTTTTCTTTAATGAATTTTTTATTTCGATCGGATTACAATATAATCGCCTACATTCGATATGTAATTTCTGCCCAGGCTGGGTGCAAATGTTATCCCTGCGTAGTTTGCTTGCAGCGTTGATACCACAACTGCCCTTCTCCCGTAATTGCACTGTTGGCTTATCCCCTTCAAGTGACTGCATACATAGAGGGCACAACTGACTGTGAAGTAGAAAAAATAGTTTGCATGAGTATCAAACAGAAACAAGATAATTTGCTGTGTAAAAAACAAACATTGTTTAGAAGTTGGATATTGAATTATTACTTACGATAGACACATGGCACTATCAAGCCCTATTCATAAGAAATATGTAGCATTGCATGTATAGTTTTGACTTAATGCGAGGAAAACATCTGACTCTCACTTTTATTATAATACCTATGCAGACAAAAAGAGTATTAAGGTCAACGTATATAATAGATGTAAAAGGTGACAATTCGTACATATCTAAGCTAATGAATCTGAACAGCTTTGAAAATATGCATTCTTTAAAGAAAACAAGTTTTATAACCTCGGAGCCAGGCGTCTCTCAAAGAACAGTACTGTGACAAATTCCTTTTCTGATTTATATCAATGACTTCCCAGAATATCTTCAATACAGTACGTTAAGACTATTTGCAGATAACAGCATAATTTATAAGGAAATACATAGTAGTTTAGATGCTGAACTTCTTAAAGCAGACCTAGAGGCTGCCGGCAGATGAGAAAATGATTGGCTAATGAAATTTCATCCCGATAAATGTAATGTCCTGAGTATTAAATAAAAGAAGTCTCCTGTTAAATTTCAATATATATTACATAACCACCCACTTGAAACAGTAGATAGTTCCAAATATTTAGGTGTCACTCTCCAACATAACTTGAAATGGGATAAACATATACATGTAAACTCAACTACTAGCAAAGCAAATCAATCCCTAGGCTTCCTTAAGATAAACCTAAAAGTAACAGCTCAAAATGTTAAGAGCATGCTTAAATAAAGCCCTAGTTCGTCCCAAATTAGAGTTGTCTTTAACGGTCTGGGACCCCCATCAAAGAAATAAAATAGACCAAATAGAAAAACCGCCAGATTTGTCTGTAACAGTTACAATAACACAAGTTCAGTGTCTAACATGCTAGACAATTTAGGCAGACCAACACTTGAAACTCGTAGGACAAAAACCCGACTGATAAAGATCTATAAGATTGTTCACCAAATTGTCGCCATCTATCCACGAACAAATTTCTTTACACCAATTGACCCCAGAACAAGATTTTACACACAGTACAGCTTTCGACCAATCAGGTCATCTAAAGATGCCTATACATTTTATTTTTATCCTAGAAGTATCCCACAATGGAACTTACATGTACTACCAGTCACAGCACAAATGGCACAAACAGCTATTTATTTCAAGACAATTGTTACCATACCTGTTATAGTCGATCTGGTCTAAACTACTATACTGCTTTTATTTTAATTTGTTATCAAGTCACTGCACAGTGGAGAAAACGTTATTCGTTCCCGTTTAAACGCAAACGAAACGCAAACGCAAAGCAATAAAATGAGGAAAAAGAAAACTTATTGACAATCCTTAGTTTTCATTTTAACCTGAGTGGCAAAGAGTTTGGAGTCTGATCTGGTTCCAAACTGTTTGCATTGGAAATAATAGTTTTAGCGTAAACGCGTTTATTGGGAAAGAATAACATATTCTCCACTGTATATTTATCACTTTCACATTTGTAAATAATAATTTAGGATACAGCGCCTTCTCATTATCATCATTCTTGATGGAGAGAAGTATCAAGAAGAGGAAGAAGAAGAAGAAGAAGTGACTAAGTGTCGAAGGGGCGAAACATCTTGATTATTGGTTAAAAATCAGAACACCAAGTACTATGGTAAACACCTCATTCATATGCCAATAATTGATAGAACAGTTTTTATTGTGTGATTCACGAATACAGTTCTCCCTCTCTACAACCAACAACACATGCTTGGAGACATATATATAATATATCGTGTGTGTTGTTCGGAGGAAGCTATTATAGGGATGGAAAACTAATACCCTGAGAGTGATTTGGCTAACATTTGCAAATCCTTTGAACCCAGATCAGACGCCGCGTAACGCGGCGTCTGATCTGGTTTCAAACTATTTTTCACTCGTCTTTTGTTTCTTCCGTCTAAAATATTCAATACGTAACTTTGAGAAAAACAGCAGACGACAATTTAAACAGACACCATTGCAGCAGTAAAAGCGATAGACGTTTTTATCTTGTTTTGTAACAGCAGTAAACATTGGCAAACAATGGACCACGTTTACTGGGACCAAGGTTATAAATTAAGCATTTGATTGGTCAGATTTGAGCCTAGGCTCACATCTGACCAATCAAAAGCTTGAGAAAAACAGCAGACGACAATTTAAACAGACACCATTGCAGCAGTTAAAGCGATAGACGTTTTTATCTTGTTTTGTAACAGCAGTAAGCATTGGCAAACAATGGACCACGTTTACTGGGACCAAGGTTATAAATTAAGCATTTGATTGGTCAGATTTGAGCCTAGGCTCACATCTGACCAATCAAAAGCTTGAGAAAAACAGCAGACGACAATTTAAACAGACACCATTGCAGCAGTAAAAGCGATAGACGTTTTTATCTTGTTTTGTAACAGCAGTAAGCATTGGCAAACAATGGACCACGTTTACTGGGACCAAGGTTATAAATCAAGCATTTGATTGGTCAGATTTGAGCCTAGGCTCACATCTGACCAATCAAAAGCTTGAGAAAAACAGCAGACGACAATTTAAACAGACACCATTGCAGCAGTAAAAGCGATAGACGTTTTTATCTTGTTTTGTAACAGCAGTAAGCATGGGCAAACAATGGACCAAGTTGTTGTTGTTGTTCTACTAAGGTTTAGCGTCCCACGTGCGTCTAATAGCTGCCGCATCCCAACGTTCTAGGATCCCGCAGCTTGCGCCATTATCGCCTAGACGTCTCCTCAGCCGGCGGAGTGGTCTAAAGTTTGGTTCCCGAGGTGGCTGTTTTCGACATCAGATGATGGATTTCTAAAGTTGAATTTCGACGGGGTCTGGAATCCAAAGTTGATTTTCTTCCAAGTTGTCTCTGGATCCAGTGGTGAGGAAAGGAAAACAAGGCTGACTCCAGGATACATCCTTCAAAAACGGCGCTTCATAGGGCCACACCCGCCGATGTTGGTCGGGGATCCAGCCATTGGCTAAGCCTGCCGCGCTTAGCCATGGACTAGATCCCTGTGCCTCTGTCACTACGTGCACGTCTCGGCGGGTCGAAAGAGACAATGGACCACATTTACTGGGACCAAGGTTATAAAGGATTTGAGCTGAGTCTGAGTGAGTTCTCAAGCATTTGATAGGTCAGATTTGAGCCTAGGCTCACATCTGACCAATCAAAAGCTTGAGAAATACTGTAGACTCAACTGAAATGTTTTATCACCTTGGACCCTGGGCGATTATAGTTTGAACTCCATAAACTGTTCCCAAGAAAAGACTCAGAGATACCTCTTACAGTGGAGAATCTGTTATTCTTTCCCGTTTAAACGCAAACGTACGCAAACGCAAAGCACTAAAACGTAGAAAAGAACAACTTTTGGACAATTCTGATAATTCATGTTTATCTTGGTGGCAAACAGTTTGGAGCCTGATCAGACGCCGGGTTACCCGGCGTCTGATCTGGCTCCAAACGGTTTGCACTGCAAATAAACGTTTTAAACAGTTAAATAGACAGTTTGGCGCGAAAAATGCTGATTTATGATGTCATTAGAAGTGACGTAATTTTAAAGTAGGATAAATATATCGGGGTTTTATTGTCATAAAGAAACGCAGATATAGGCCGCTGTTTATAAGGTAGATTCTTATGTCAATTTTCTTGCAATTTATCTCATTTATAAAGAAGAATATTAGTCGGGAATCATGGTTTTCACTAGTAGGAAGGCATAGATCGGTTAAGACAAAAAATTTGAAAAAATCCGCCAAATGTTTGCTGCCCCAAGTTCCAAAGATTAATTCGCGAATTAAAACTGCATATGCCCCGCTTCCCCTTCGAAACTTTTCCACAAGTCCCGCCCTCTCGAAAATTGGTGTTCATTTGAAATGAACACACTTTTTGTCAATGGAATTCAATGGGGCGATTGTAAATATTTACAAATTACTATTTTAAATGTTAAATCTGGTTGCGAGCCTCTTTTAAACGAGTATATGCGGAGTAGTGGGTTAAATTAGACGGCGCAATTTAAGCAGACGGTATTATCCTGGCTGGTTTAAATCTTTCACCGCAAACGGCACCAAAAGGTGGCGTCTAATCAGGATCCAAACCAGGGCTGCCATTTCTCCGGAATTTTCCTAAATCTCCGGATTTTTTCCATGAACATGGTAGCTTAAAGCAGACTGAAAGTAAATCAGAATGCGCCCTAAGGCGCATTCTGCTTTATAATACTTACAGCCTGCTTGAAGTAGTCGCATGTCACCAAAAAAGAAAAAGGCTATGGGGTAATGGTACGATTCGAAAAATCGCACTTGAAAAATGCAAATTTGGAAATCTTAGGATTTTTCATGTCAACTTATGGCAGCCCTGCCCAACTGTTTGACACTCGAATCGGCATTTCTTCAGTCGGAATAGCCCTAAAGTTGATTTTTAAAATATTGCAGACGGCACTACCAATGCAGACGATATTTTGGCAGTAAAGTGGAGAATCAGTCTGTTATTCTTTCCCAATAAACGCGTTTACGCAAAAACTATTATTATTTGCAGTACAAACAGTTTGGAGCCAGATCAGACGCCGGGTAACCCGGCGTCTTATCAGGCTCCAAACTGTTTGCCACCAAGATAAACAAGAATTATCAGAATTGTCCAAAAGTTGTTCTTTTCTACGTTTTAGTGCTTTGCGTTTGCGTACGTTTGCGTTTAAACGGGAAAGAATAACATATTCTCCACTGTAAGAGGGCTCAAGCAGACGATAAAACTTGGCAGGAAAAAGAGTTAATATCAGAGTCATGCATTTGACACCCACCCAGTCTCATCCCTTACACCTACAGGAGTGGAGACTATTCTTTCCCAATAAACGCGTTTATGCTAAACTCCTTCAATCTATTGCAAACAGTTTGAAGCCAGCTCAGATACCGGTTTATCCGGAGTCTGATCAGGCTCCAAACTGTTGAAATAAAAAAGAATCATTAATGGTTTGTCCGGAGTCTGATCAGGCTCCAAACTGTTGAAATAAAAAAGAATCATTAATTTTTTTCAATAAATTACCATTTTGGCAAATCTGATCAAATTGCGTTTGCGCTGCGTTTCGTTTCGTTTAAAAGGGAAAGAATAGCGTCTTCTCCTCTGTATAACAAAAGCGCTTCAACTATTGGTGTTATTACGATATACAAGCTCTCTTTAGCGACTTAACTGTTTGACCAAGTAAGATATCATTAAAGACAAATCACATGCTTAATACAGGGCGCAAGTAATGCAGAAAGCTCCTTTAGGAGCTTTCTGCATTACTTTCACCCTGTATTAAGCCATCTTACAGCGTAAAAACATTATGGATATCATCATACAGAATGTCGCAGGAGCGAGGTTTGACTGACACAAAGCTTTATATATATATATATATTGATATCAAGTATTCATTCTTGATTGAAACTTTGGCTGTAATCGAGGCTGTAACAAAGACAGGCACTAACAGAAGGCAAGTCTTGACTGCCATGGTGACAGTGACGAGTCGGGATAACAAGTGCTGAAGAATTGCTCATATAAAACGCTGCACACGCTTTCCAGTCAGTCAGACTGAAATTCCGCCACTCGTCCCAACGCAGGTAAACGTTTTATTCGTACTTAGCGGTGTTTTAGCGTTGTCTGTTTTAAATGTTTTATTCGAATTTAGTGGAAACTATTTAGTTGCACGTGTTTTAGTAACAGCGCGTTTTATTCGTATTTAGCTTGTCTAATTATATTTAGCGTTATCTGTTTTAAATGTTTTATTCCAATTTAGTGGAAACTATTTAGTTGTAAATGTTTTTAGTAACAGCGCGTTTTATTCGTTTTTAGACGGTGCTTGTTTAATTATATTTAGCGTTATCTGTTTTAAATGTTTTATTCCAATTTAGTGGAAACTATTTAGTTGTAAATGTTTTTAGTAACAGCGCGTTTTATTCGTATTTAGACGGTGCTTGTTTAATTATATTTAGCGTTATCTGTTTTAAATGTTTTATTCCAATTTAGTGGAAACTATTTAGTTGTAAATGTTTTTAGTAACAGCGCGTTTTATTCGTATTTATCCGGTGCTTGTTTAATTATATTTAGCGTTATCTGTTTTAAATGTTTTATTAGAAATTATAGGATCATTTTAAGTTATACAAAGTACGTAGTGATATGTAACTACTTCACTGCCATGCCGTAATTGGTTTGAAACAATTATTGTCGTCTGCGTTTATTTTTCAAATTCAAATTGGATATGTTTTAACTTAAGAAACAATGAAATGAAAATGTCAAATAGTTTGGATCCTGATCAGACGCTGTTTTACGTGAAGTCTGGTCTGGATCCAAACTGTTTGTTAATTAGACTTTATATCAAACAGCAAGGCATACATGTATTTAGTTGAAGGTTTTCATCGTGTTTGTTTTGAACTGTTTTAAGATTTCTCTTACTGACGTAGACCTTTTTTTCGTTAGATCCCCATTGATAAACTAAGGACTGAAATTAAAATTGACACGTTTTTATGTCTGTATACCAGGGCTGCCATTTCTCCGGATTTTTCCTAAATCTTCGGATTTTTTTCCTAGAACATTGTAGCTTAAAGCAGGCTGAAAGTAAAGCAGAATTCTGCTTTACTTCCAGCCTGCTTTAAGTAGTCAAGGGTAAAAAAAACTAGAAACAGACTATGTGGTAAAGGTACGATTCGTAAAGTCGCACTTGAAAAATGCAACTTGGGAAATCTTAGGATTTTTCATGTCAACTTATGGCAGCCCTTGTATACCTTTAAAAATCCTTATTACAAATTTTGCAGACGAAAATTTCAAAGCAGACAATAAAACAGCAGGTTACGGGTTTACCCTTTCACTTCCAAAACTTTCACTTTCATTTTGCTGAGATTTTGCCCCATTCACTGTTTCATTGTCGTCTGCTTCAATTTTGTTGTTTGCAAGATCGTTTCAAAGTAAAATTCAATGTCGTATGACTTATAACATATCGACACGAGTGTAAAAAGTTTAAAACCCGATCCGACGCCGCGTTACGCTAACGCGCTTTAAGGCGTCATTGAGAGTGAAAGGGTTAACACCTTACCCCATAGCCTGTTTCTAATATTAAAGATAGTTGACCGCTTAAAGCAGGTTGAAAGTCAATAGGGACTATTTTAGTGAAATGCCTGGCTTAATCGAGGGAGTTACTCCCCTTGAAAAATAAGCCGATAGCGACTTTCCAGCAAGAAGCCATCAATTTAGGTTACATAGAATATATAACGAATTTTTTTTTTGTAACTGCAATAAAACCATTATTGTTCAAATCACAATATCCGCCCCGTTATGAGTTGAATGGTCTAAATCTACACTTTATGATGGTATATTTTGTTTTAAGATAATATTTCATCTTCAACAGTATTTTTTTGATTATTTAAACAGTAAAGTGCTGCCTATATATTCTTATACGAATATGCAAAAAAGTGGGAGTGGTGTACCTTTCTTGGATCTTAAAAGCAATTTATTTATCAAAATCAAATATCCGCCCCGTTATGGGTAAATTGAGAAAACATTGCTCTTTCTAATGATATAAATTTCAGAAAAATAGATTAGTGTCTTGTACAGTATTTTTTAAGTTGAATTACACTATATTTCATGATTTCAAGCTGTTACACTCGTTAATCCTACGGAAATTACCGACCATAGCATTATCATCGGGTGACCCCCTGGTGCGTTTAATTGCGCGGTATCATAAAACTGCCATGGGGAAGGATATATTATCTGTCCTGTATTGAAATAAAGGGAGAAAACCACAATGCGTATTTCGGCTTCTTTACTAGGTCTTTAAGGGACGCAATCCAGTGATTTTGCTAAAAATAGTCCCTAATGTAAAGCATTCTGCTTTACGTTCAGCCTGCTTTAAGTTACAATCTGTTAGGATATAGAAAATATTTCTTATGGCACATAGTCATGACAGTATGAAATGGAACAATTTTCTTTGGCGGATGAATAAAATGAATGCGCTAAAAGTCGCTTCTAAAAGAGAAAGGGTTAAGCGAAACGAAGCACAAACACAAAACTCGCGACAGCAACATTGAGAAAATGACAATTTCTTAAACGTTTGAAGATTCTTTTTTATAGCAACTCATCGTTTCTTCCGACCACAATCAATGTAGGGCTTAGAGTCTTTACCCTTTCATGATAACATTTACCGTGAGATTAGTACTTCTTCACCGCCATATTGTCGTCTGCTTCAATATTGCTGTCTGCAAAATCGTTTCAAAGTCAGATTGAAGGCAGTATAACTAACCTAATTCAAAACAAGTGGCAAACAGTTTTGATTCTGATCAGACGCCGCGTTATGCGCCGTCTGATCAGGATGAAAACTGTTATTAAAGTTCAGTACTGTACTCTTTTTTTATTATTCTTATTGATGCCACCGTGGCTGGGATCAAGTGATGACTAGTTTTTATCATAGCTAAACTCTACAATTATTAGATGTAAGAGTTTTGTTATTTTATACCAGATTTATATACATGTAGTGCTCTTTTCACAGAGGAGTTGTGCCTATGTAGCCTATTCCCTTGCATGTTAACATAATTATTTTCTTAGTATTATAGCAAAAAATATGTAATTTACTATATATTGTTGCACTGTGTTACAGTGGAGAATCTGTTATTCTTTCCCAATAAACGCGTTTACGCTAAAACTATTATTTGCAGTGCAAACAGTTTGGAGCCAGATTGGTTACCATGCGTCTGATCAGGCTCCAAACTGTTTGCCACCAAGATAAACATGAATTATCAAAATTGTACTTTTCTACGTTTTAGTGATTTGCGTTTGCGTACGTTTGCGTTTAAACGGGAAAGAATAACGTTTTCTCAACTGTACATGTATGACGTCACCAATGACGTAAGAATAACAGATTCTCCACTGCAGCATTTAGTTTCGTTTGAAACAGAAGGGAATAAGTCCATACAGTTGAGAAAACGTTATTCTTTCCCGTTTAAACGCAAACGAAACGCAAACGCATAGCAATAAAATAGAGAAAAAGACAACTTTTCGACAATCCTGACTTTTCATTTTAAGCTGAGTTGCAAACAGCTTGGAGCCTGATCAGACGCCGGGTTATCTGATCCGGCTCTAAACGGTTTGCAGTGGAAATAAACGTTTTAGCGTAAACGCGTTTATTGGGAAAGAATAACACATTCTCCACTGTATGTACCATAAGACAACTAGGCTGATTGGCGTTATCTCTTTAAAGACATTTCCTTAGTCAATTGATGTATATAGTAGTCCCCCAGTTAAAACCCATGAAAACATAAGATGCCAGCGGGTATACCAATCTCAGTTTACCCGGTAAGGCCCAGATTATACTCATGCTCTAGAGGCTTTTCAATGTTTATTTCTATCAAATATAAAGGTCGGGTCTCACATGTGACGCTTCAATTGTTCTTTGCTACCGGCATGTGCACAAGACCCATGTTTTTTGCAAGGAAATTGTCTGGCAAGGCGTTATGACCAAAAGGTCGTCAGGAAATACCTTTAACGGCGATATGTATGTTGGTAGTCGCCTATTTCTAAAAAATTGCAATGTTTCCAGTTTCAAGTTTTGTCTCTGTCATTGACAAATATTGTTAGGATGTCAAACATGCTGATTATTCCAACTCTTGGGAAATTTAATTTGGTAATTGATCAAAATTGTAATGTAGTTCCAGAGAAAACACATACACGTACAGTGGAGAAAATGTTACACATGTTGGAGATAAGTACAATATATTCGTCATCGTTGTTCGCTATAGAAAACAAGGGTAGTTATGTGAGAGACGTTATTCTTTCCTGTTTAACTCATTGAGTCCTAGTGACGCATATATGCGTCCTTTACCAAATGTATACCTGTGACGAGTACAATTGCCCTATGCAAACAGTGAAGTCCCTGATCAGAGGGCTCCTGCAGGAGCCCTCTGATCAGGGACTTCACTGTTGGTAATTTTGAAATTTAATACAAAAACAACCCTAAATTGTCTAAAATGGACCAGCCGTTATTGCAAACTGGAATTGTCCATTGGAAGTTTCAGGGGATAATGAGTTAAACAGAAACGAGATGCAAACGCAATGCAGTAAAATGTAGAAAATAACCACTTTGTGACAATTCTTACTATAATCTATTAATATTAAGCTGAGTGGCAAACAATTTGGAGCTTGATCAGACGCCGGGTTACCCGGAGTCTGATCTGGTTTCAAACTGTTTTTACTGGAAATAATAGTTTAAGTGTAATCGCGATTTTCTGGGAAATAATAACGTTTTCTCCACTGTATTCGTGGAAATGGACTTTCCAATCACCTGAAGTTAGAAATAAAACATTATACATGTAAACACCGAGCAGTGAACCATAACATTTAGCGCAGTCCACTTTTGATGGGAATCAGCATTCCTTTAGAATATCGGCAGCAAAATTAATTTTCTTGCCGCTAAATATCTATACATGATATCGTTAAATAGAATAGTGCAGTTGGTAGGGTTGGCGATTTTTAGCTTCTGCTTAGACGTTAAATAGTAAGTTGCGGTTTCAAATCCATGAGAGTGCCAGGGGCCCGTTTCATAAAGCTTCTTACGACAAATGTTGTCGTAAGTCAAAACTTTAAAATACGTTTAATCTCTGATTCCTCTATCGAATCCTGTCTTGTGACATCTTTTTGGAATCGTCTTTTCAAGACGATTCCAAAAAGATATCACAAGACAGGATTAGATGGAGAAATAAATAATAATTGAGAGTTTTATAATTTGACTTACGACAACATTTGTCGTAAGATGTTTTATGAAACGGGCACCAGATTCTTGCTCCAACACGCACACTTGGTATACTCGGTTCATTATTCAGGGCTGCCATTTTTGCGGATTTTTCCGAAATCTTCGGATTTTAATACCAACAGATGGAAGCTTAAACCTGCTTTGAGCATCACGTGTCTTAAAAACTAGAAACAGACTATGGGTTAAAGGTATAATTCGGAAATTCGCGCTTGAAAATTGAAAAAAATTGAAAACTTAGGATTTTCTTTATCAACTTATGACAGCCCTGATTATTTCCTTTGAATCCTGGCTATAGCGATGTCCAGTATGTCGGCACATGATGGCGACTGCCCATCCAACGTAGCCAAATACATGTATCAAAATATTTCAAAACGTGCATGAGAAAATCCGTAACGCAGTGATCAAAGAACAAGCTATGTTTAGTCACAATTTTAATAATAAATACTATCAGATGCAAGTATAGTCAAGTAACAACTAAACTTTGTGAGGATTTATATATAGCCTATTAGACACCGGACCAAGTCCTTCGGGTGAGACTTTATAAACCGAGGTCCGATGTATGAGTGCTTTACATTTGGCATCTTAAAGAACCAGAAAACTATTTCGATAATAAGAGTAGGGCATCGCACCCGGGTTCTCTGTATCCGCTCCCCTCACTCTTGAGTGTTCAATTAGCCCATAGATGGCAGATACGGACGTTAACAAACAAAACAAACAAACAATAGCCTATAAGACA
Organism: Gari tellinella; assembly: GCA_922989275.2. Classification (NCBI taxonomy): domain Eukaryota; kingdom Metazoa; phylum Mollusca; class Bivalvia; order Cardiida; family Psammobiidae; genus Gari; species Gari tellinella. The sequence goes on along the minus strand of OV277870.1, from coordinate 5,192,927 downwards.
GATGACACCTAAGCAAATAGTAGTATATGCGCCTCTTTACGTGTAAACAAAGATGATGTAATCGGCGGCCATTTTGGATGACCTACTTTCTAAAAATAGAAAAAGCACGTGGGTCTATATTTAGCCCAGGGTGAAGGTCTTGTGGGGCAGCCATATTCGATTTGGGTTTGAACGGGTAAAAAAAAGCGGCCATGTTGAATTCTTGAGTTTTCACGAATCTGGGTCTACACGGTATACAGAGCTGACCTGTTTACGATCTGTTAAGATAGCCAGGGACATTGAGCGTCAGGTTCTTCCCTATCAGAGGCGAATCTTAGAGGTGTTGCATATAACGTGTGTTCACTTCGATGTTTTCAGTTCAAATGACTGAGATGTTTCTCCTTCATGCGCGGATAGAGGGCGCAATGTTTAAAATGACAGCATCGCTATATTTAGCTGGCCGGTGTTACAAGTATTGCATCAGCCGAGAAAAGGCCTAGGGCATTAACCCCCGACCAGGGAGAGCAAATGGCAGTCAAGCGTAATCAACAACACATTAAAAAGCCATTAACTGCCGGAAATGAAGGCAATTCAGAGACACAGTACCGTGAGAACTGAATGTATAGCAGTCAGGGCCCGTGAGAACATGCCTAGTTCACAGGGCTGGATAAAAATAGATATCGTGTCATACCTTAAAATAAACGTGCATTGTATAGGTGGATTGAAATTGAACTAATGAAACGTCAGTGAAGGAACCAATGAACTGCTAGTTGGTAACCAAGTGAGTATGTTTTGACCAATGGAAACTTATACTGACCAACCAGAACTTCCTTTATAGTGAGAGCGTGCTCCAGAATTCTTTTATAGCGCTATGTCATAACTGTTGGGGTTATGTATCATGAATGTTTCAGTTTCAGAACATACATTTAAAAAACATTTATGTTCGTCTGATGAAACTGCCTCAAAGTTTTTAAGCATATAAAGTCAAAGTACCCGTATTAATAGAATTACCCTTATTGTAAAGTACGATCGGTGGGACCGCCCTAATCCCCGACGTACTGTATTGAACGGGGCTAATAAATAGATCAGTCCATTACGATTTGTTTGTTTTGATTCCAATTCAAAGAGAGAGAGACAGACAGACGTAAAGAAAAAATAGGATATCCAAAACAAAAACTCAACAAATGTGCTTTCTTTTTTCGCTTTATTTACAACTTTGATATATACAAGACATACAAAACATGTGTTCCATTTACAATATGTTACAATGACCAATGACAGCATCACCAATATTTACAAATATCCCATAAAACACAACAACAAACACATGCATGTATACACACTTAACTATCCCTGTCTTTTCATGTAGTTTACAATACGTTTCAATGTCCATTTGCGACAACGGAGTTGAACGAATAAAATACAATAGTTTCCGCACGTGTCTGTACCGCGTGACTGCACTCTGATTGAATTGAAAGAGTAACGAGGTCCATTTGTGATTAATGTTTTCTTAAAATGTCTTTGGTAATATTCGGGTCGACGCCCCAACGAATCGAAGAATTCCGCGGGTCCATATTTCGGAAAGTAAAACGCCGTCCAGTGAGTTCCGGGTTGTCCTCTGACATCGGTGTTTACCACGTAAAGTCTGGGTCGATGTGTTATCACTTCTGGTAGTTCATCGGCGGCAAGTACACCGCCAAACTCTCGTCGAGCCAAGACATCTCTCATTAGAATAGTTCTGATTTGTCGACTATCCATTATTCCAAACTAACGTTTCTGCTTGCGTTGATTCTCATGAGGGCGGGGAATTTAGCGTAGACAATGACCGTACAAGTGTTGGGTAGAGCTTCCGAAAATTTCAATTCCAGACGAGTGTGGGCCCTCTGATCAGGTCTATCTTTCGTGTCCCCGCTGGGTCTGAACATGTACAGACAATATCCTCCTTTGAAATCGGTTTTCGAAAGGACGATGGTTCTGTCGGTGTCGTCCGAGTACAGTCGCTGATACGCCTCAATGAATTGATTGCTCTTATAATTGGGCTGTAATGGTTCCGATGGGGTTGATTGCCCGTCGACGAAGAATCCCGCGTAATTGCAATTCATGTGTTGAAAAACGAAAGGATTCTTGACGAAGGAACCGTGCGCAGCGGCAGAATCCACCAAGCCCACGATAAGTTGTTGTGGTACTTCGCCTTGAAAGACGTCATCGGTGATGAAGGCATATTGTCCTTTAGGCATCGCGTAGGTCTTGACGACAGAACGGGTGTAGGGATACACGGCGTCCGATGTTTTGATTGTGGCAGCCTGTCCGAGAATGACGTCTGGATTGACTTTGACTGTGGCTACTTTCAACGACGCTTCTGTGATTCGTACTTTGTACTGTACCGTTTCGTCTTTGGCTGATAGCCTGAACCTATCCGAACTTTGCCAGAGCTTGATGTTGATGGGAACACTGTTCAGGATCAATCGGTTTTGTTGACACAGGTCGACGTACAACTTTCCAGACATTTCTAGTTCCGTACTCAGTTTTGTGTAACCGGATCTAACAAACAGGGCGTTGTTCGTTCCGGACGGATCAGTGTCTTCCATAGCGTTAGACGCGTCTTTAATAAATAACTGACAGTTGAGAACGTGCTGGCTTCGACATTCTAGTAAGGTATCCAGATACGCTTTGTACGGGTAGTTTGAACCCACTTCGGTGGTAGGGTGTTGCTGTAGACTGACATCCACTTGCGAAAAAATGCTGTGCAACGCGTTATTGACCATGCCTACTTTATCTCCGACTTCGATGTCGGATCCGTCGGCTTTCACGATTTTGAGTTTGACATACAGTAGCAGATTCTTCAGGTCGACGTAGGTCAGAGAAGTTCCGGGAATATTAAACTCGATGGCCGCGCCTTCGGTCAGTTGGTTAATGGGTCTAACGGTGATCCATTCTCTCTTTTGTGTGGCCATTTCCATTTCTGGTGAGTCAAATAGGGCCAAGTCATCGTCGTGCTTTTCGGTACTCATCATGATGCGTCTCAGAATACTTTATCTACGTATTTCGGTTTCTTGGGTGTCTTGTTTGTCCAGGGAGAGGTTCTCTTATTACCTTTCTTTTCTAGAGGGAGAGCCCTCCTCTTATTATCGTTCAGCTCCGACTTGGCTAGTTCTATGGCCTGAGCGATAGGTGTGACAAATTTAATGTCTGGCTCCCTCGATTCCCCACCCCTCTGTACGTTTTCCACGATGTAGAAACCTTTGTGATTTGGTCGTACTTTTCCCTCCGCCATTCTTTGAAAATGTCTTGTCCATTTCTCTACTTCCATCGTTTCAGATGAACCGTGCAGCAAACTGTTTTATTGAGTTTGACTAACCCCATCTGTCTGCCTCTTATAAAGATTCTGATACGATTCAAGACCTTTGGCTTAACTTTAACGTACATGGGTCCGTCAAAGAGAAAGTAGGTCATCACCTTTTTCCCAGTAGGTTTCTGTAACGCTCTCAGCACTGGCATCATAGTGTTTTCGGCATAAGATTCACCGCACATGTCCGAGCATACATAGACGATATCTTCTCTGACCGGTATTTGAATTTCTTTCAGGCCGCATGTCCACTCCCCTTCCAATAGGTAGCTGTGGGGTAACTCGATCGTGAAATCTCCCGGCTCGTTAGAGGGATACCTGTCTTTGGATGAGTCGCTGGTTAGAAACAGGTAGTGTTCGTTCATGGCTCAGAGTCGGGGATGGAAGGGCGTATCCAATGGCGCTACAGAGTAGACTGATCCACAGCTCGGGGTTGCCGTTGTTCAGCGATAAGTTGACAGTTGAGGTGATGATGATCATGTACACGATGACGATCTGACAAATGTATACAATTTCGGCTTTTGGAACTCTACTTCCAAACAATCGCCACACTTGGCCGTTTTCTCTGTCCATACTGTTGTTTCCATACGTCACCAATGTAGCCTCTTATTAACTGTAATATCGCAGATCTTCTTTTGGTATCCACGAATCATACTTTTTAGGCCAGTGTAACCATCGGACGAGTACTTCGGGTTTCTTGTTTTTGGTTCTCTTTCGAATCACTTTCTCTACAAAATATTCCTTGTTATCATCGACGTTCACTGCTTGTAACTCTTGTTCGTAAAATGTACCTTCCAGTTTTTCTCCAGACCAGTCTACTAGCTCATAGATGGGTAAATCGTCTCTTCTGAATCTGCGTTGCACTTTAAACAATTCCCCGGTCCACTTTTGGGAATATTCGCGGTCAAATACGTTTCTTATGTGTGTGATCCGAACGACTTGGCCTAATTTGAAAGCATATCGTCTTCGTTTAGGATGACGTAATTGTGAGCCGCTCTTCCCCTTTTTGCGCCTGATAATAAATTGCTCGTACCTGCTTTCGTCCTCGTTTTCTTTGTTAATCGATGAGGGTTTTCGTCCCAAACTCGAGTGTATCGTATGATTGTAACTATCAACGATGTCTCCCAAGACGGCTGCATATCTCTTGGTTCGACTGTGGATGAAATAGCGATACAGCTTGTGTTTCAGTGTCTTGATCACTCTTTCCGCGTAATTGGCCTTTGTCTCTGTGTTTTGCGCATTGAAGTGTTTGATATTTCTCTCGTTCAAAAATGTGTGCACCAGTTGGTTATTAAATTCTTTGCCCTTGTCCGTTCGTATCACCTTTGGATATCGAGGCGTCGTCAACAATCTTCGAAACGCTTCCACCATATCTTGTCCAGCTTTACTTCGAACGAGTTCACACAGCGTAAACCGCGAAAATATGTCAATAGCCACCAAGACGTACTGATAACCGTCATTGTCTTTAGCGAGGTCTTTTAGATCCATAAGATCCACGTCCCATTGACTGTCGAGTCCTTGTACGATTACTCTGGACCTAATAAATTTACGCCTCACTCCTTTTGTCAAAGAGTAGGCATCTTGGTCTCTTAACCATTTGGAGATCCTGTATTTTCCAATGTTAAACTTCCCCGCAGTCTTTACTATTCTGTACAGTTTTTCTGGACCAGCAAAACTACCGGGATGACTGGGGTCGAAATAAATCGAGGACAAGTAGTCTTTCCAGCCTGACATGACGTGTTAAACCTCTATCCACCGCTTTAACGTTTTGCTCCTCTTACGCTTCTCAGTTGTGGCGCTAATACCAGGTGGCCTTTCACGAGGTGTGTGTTGAGATTCCTTCCTCGTGAGTGGATGAGCAACGCTCTGGTCTGCAGATTTCTGAGGATACGTTCTTGCGGGTATACCACCGAGTAATCGTTGATACTTGTCGAAAGGGAGAAGCACCGACTTTTGCACCGTATTCATTTTATGTAAGTCTTTAACGATGGTTCCACGGCTTTCAGAAAGGCAGTCACAGCTTTCCCTTTCTTTCTTAATATCTTTCTTTTGTCCTTGAGTGTAAGACTGGTATCCGCGAGATGCCTTAACACCCTCTTGTGTCGTTTCAAGCTAGCGATTACGGTAGGCTGGACGATCAGAACACGTTGCATAAAATTGACGACGATTTGTATGAGCGCCCTTAGTTGTTCTTTGGTGATGGTATCCAAAAGCGCTTGTCTTTGCTTATCCGACGTTTTGGCTATGACCAGAAGCAAAAATGGCCGTTGACTTTTGACCAGTTGACTCATGTTTGACTTGAGGTATACGGTGGTGCCTCTTATAAACATTTGTACACGACGATATCCTCTCCACGAAACACGTGATTTCTAAGTCTGTATTCGTCTATTCCTCGCGGAGTCAAATCAATCATCAAGTAACCGAACGGGCGTTTAGTGGCGTCGTCGAAGGCTTCTGGCAGACAACGAGATTTCCCCGGAAACAGTTGTCGACCTAACGTTTGAATCTGAGATGCACCTCGGATGTTCTTGAAGAGTACCATATACCAACAATTGAGGGCGATCGTCCTGGCTGACTTGCCTTGTCCGTAAATGTTTTGCGTGATATAGATGACGCTGAGCTTTCTGTGATGACACCCTTGCGTAAATAACAATTCGGCCGCTTTACTATCCAAGACGTCGTGCATGAGATCGTCCAAGATGACGAGATCGTGCTGTCCTCCGGCAAACTCTTCAATTTCCATCGTAGAGGGTAGACCCTGGTGTAAAGTCAAGTGAGGCAGTTCTCTTTCCATGTCCTCAAAAAGCGATTGGTAAATACCGTAGCAGTACAGTATCTTTGAGGGAGGCATTTGGTACAAAAACTTGAGTTGCCGAAGAAAAGTAAATGTCCATCTCGTTTTTCCAGAGCCCGTGGGTCCCGCCACCATGATACTCGAACATGGTTCCATAGGGAGTAGACTCAAACACGTGTCATCCCCCAGGGGCCGTGGCATGTGCGGCGGCGGCGGCGGCGGCGGCGGCGGTGTGTCTTCTCTATATCTACCCAGCGGTGACGATGGTGTGTCTTCTTTATTACTGTCAGACGATGACGGACTCCATTGCATCTGGATTGGTCTAGGTGTACACTGATGTTGCGGCGGCGGCGGCGGCGGCGGCGGCGGTGGCATGTTTTCCTGTGGCAGTGAATTGTGAAGGTGACGTCGATGTCTCAGCATGACATCTCTTCTCGAAAAAGAATGGCCGCAGTCCGCACAAATGTTCATGATGATTTCATTTTCTGGGTGTCAATTCTTGGATATGTCTCTTATAAGTTATTGTTCCGGAGTCATGTAGGATCGTCTGATTTCGTCAATGATGGTCTGAATTACATAGACTTCGCGTACCATAGTTGCCGTTATGGACTTGTGTCTTCGCAATATGAGCTTTTTTCTAGATATATTGACTCTATTAGAGGACAGTGTTTGTAAAACCAGCCGTTTTCTTTCGAAGGTTTGACTATCACGTCTCAGAGGACTGATCGTGCCGTCCACGACCCGTTTAGCTATCTCGCACAAGACTTTGGCTTGAGCTGAAGTCATGTTTCGAAGAAGTTGTGCGCGATCCCTGATATTCCTCAAGGCCGTCACGAAATTAAAATGCAAAAACAGTTTGGATCGATTCATGGTTACAGTTGATATTAGGGTGGCCACCTCTTATAAACTAGAACCCGTGTATACATATTGTGTGAGTACCTGTTTTGTTTTTAAATGCAGACATATTTGTTTTCATAAATACATATTTGAAAAATATATCCTTTATAAAATGTAAATATGACAAAAACTGTTTCATTAAATACATATTTTATTTTGATGACTATATATTCTACTTCAATGAATACATGCATATTTGAAAAACATATTCTATACAAAATCAAAATGTTAAATGACAAAAAAAAAACTGTTTCAATGATACATATTTTATTTTTGAGCAATTGGAAAAACTGAACACACATACAAAATGTACAAATAGATATACAAACAAGACTGTACTCTTTCTAAAAACCGTACGGGACTGTATCAAAATTATCTAACCGTCTGCGTTTCGTATACACCATTTGATAACTCTTCTTTTCTTCCCTCGTGTACAGTTTCCGTTTACCTTTGTCTCGACATATTTTGCTTGGATTGGTGATGGTAATATTTGGTCTACTATCTGGGTCTGTTACTATTTCTCTCACGCTATCAAAGTTAATGAGTTGACTATTTTTGTAATTGAGAGTGAATCCTCTCACTTTACACGTTTCCTTGTTTTTGTTGGTCTTGTACGCGTAATTCTTTGGACCTCCAGATACAAACTCTACAATGTGCTCTCCGCTATCTAATTCGTCCGTCAATTCACCCAAGTAGTCCCCGAGAGGTGGGTCCACCTCTCCGGGTCTACTCACGTAAATGACACTGTCTGTGTCATAATACAACACCCTTCTATCTAATTGTTCTAGCACACTGTACAGTTTGAGCCTGGCCCAACATGTGGTGAAGGTCGCTAGGTATATATTGGTTTTGTTGTCTTCTGGTTGACAGTCTCGTTTATAGATCCATTCCATCTGTATCATGTCATTTGAGAGTATGTGGAAATTGAGAGGTTGTTTAGTGGGATCCGAAAACAATTGAAAAAACAAGTTTGCCTGACTTTCGTGAAGAATCTCAGTCTGGCGCATGTTGAGTCTCTGGCCAAACTTACCCCAAAAACTATTGAGGCACAATTTAGCCAAAGCTCTCAACCCCTGATTTTTCACAATGTTCTCTGGATCCAGTGAAACTCCCTCTTTCTGTGCGTACTCTTGTATATAAGTGTATTTGTCATGTGCCGTTTTAATCCAGTCAGGGGGCCCACTGGCTTCTTGTTTGAATTTCAAAAACGTATTGATATATTGGGAGAACAGGCCCCCTTCGCGTGTGTTTGTGTCATATTGTGTGGTTTCCTCCCAGTGGTATACTTCGTATAGGTGTTGGATTTGATACCCTAGTCTGAGAGCTGTGTGTATCTCTGGGGTACACCACGTACCCGTCAACACTCTCTCTTCATCCGAACAAGAACACGTTTCCTTATTCTCGGTATCCGCGCAGGTTCTACACAAAGGGAATTTCAGTTTGCCATTTGATCTATAGGGGAGAACAGGATGATAGAGTCCTCGCGGGGGTAAGATTTTGACTTTGGCAATACCGAAATAATCCTTAATGTCCCCAAAATCTTTCGTGATAATAGTGGGGTGTCCAACGGGATACCGACAATACTTATTCACCCAAGGATACAAGCTCGTGAAATCCACGTATTTAATTTGCTCTTGTTCTTTCGTGATGTAGTAGAGCTGACTGGCATTGGTACGACCGCCAAAGAAGCTCTCTCTAGGGTTTAACCTATCTGTTAAGTCTAAAGTGTGAATGAATGTTTTGAGATCTGAATTTTGATTAATATCGTTTTTAAAGTCGTGGTCCCAAATACACACGTACTTCATACCTAAAGATTGGAGATGCGCTTTCTTTTTCATAGTCAAGGCATACAATTCATTCAATGATTGATGAGTGAGAGGATGGTACGTGTCTTCTCGACTGTCTGGGAAACACACAGGGCATCCGTGAAACACGCAGCCGTGATACTCGTAAGCCGTGTGCGTTTCTGCGCAGTATCCGTCCAATTTATACCGTGTACCAGGGATCGTTTTCTCTCCCTCATTCAGGGCATGCTGAATGTGTACTTGATCAACACTAGCCCTCCACTCTAACCACTGAATCGATACCTTGCTATACTGGTCATTGTATCCACCGGGAGGAAGTTTTGCAATGGGGGTACTTACAAATTCCTTTTTGGTCACAGTCACGCCATTCACCCATTTACCTTGCATCCATACATACAGAGTACCATCTCTCAATCTAGCCGGGATCCATTCGTCAATGTCATTCACTTGTACGCGCCATGTTTCGTCCAGAAATTTTGTTCTAAAGACGTTCATGCACACGGACGCAATGGTGACAGAGTCGAACGGATCCACAGCGCCCACCCACGTTTTCTCTCTCTTTCCTTTCTCATTTACACCCTCTCTCTCTTCACCCGTTGCACGCATTAACAAGTCCCTAAATTTTAAACAGGCTTGTCTTAAGATATTCACGTCACTTCGACAATATTCTTCCATTTCCTTTCTAAAATCAAACACGTCATTCTTTCTTTCGTTCAACCACGCCAATAACTCTTCCCTCTCTTTCTCGCCCATGAAATCATGTCCGTAAAATTTAGGGTCGGGATAGGGGCCTACGTACTTTTGATTCTCTTTAGTATTGAAGTAATGGGGAAACCAACCCTTTTTCAATTCATCTAAATCAAAAGCCTTGGGTAATGCCGCTAACTTCATCGGTAAAAAATTGAGACTGTCAATCACCTTGATATGCAAATCTCGCTCCACACCCATGTACATGATTTTGGACCCGCTGTAAAGAATTTTGTCGGGTCGCATTGACTGGTCAATCAGGTATTCTAACAAGAAGTACCCGTCATAACCCTTCATATTATGTGCAACCACCTTAAAGTATTCGTGTTGATCCGAAAAGAGCCATTTTCCAAACTGTTCGGCGGTATCCTCCCCTTGGAAAATGGTTTCTCTTAAACCACATGTCCCAGGGCAGGGTCCCGCGTCTTCATTGTCATATAAATCTGTTTTGTCACAGGCTTCGCAACGGGTACCGCAACCTTTACATTTTGATCTAGGGGTAAGTTCCTTATCGATACACTCCGGGCAAACGGTATGAGCTACGACAAAGTTTGGACGATGCGTAGCCTTACCGCACCACGAAGTATTACAATTTTGACATTTTGAGCAAGATGTACATACCTGTGACGATTGACAGTCTTTACAATGGTGCTTCCGTCGGGGGTTATATCCTTCTTGACATACGGTTAATTCGTCTTGACTACATTCAAAATCGAAATAAATGAATTTAGGTATATACTTCTCTTTACATTCTTTCGCCCTTAAATAACATAAATGATCATCCGTAACAAATTTCTCACAAGTAGCACAAAAATATTCTCCACACTGATGGTCTTCTATCTTTCGTCTGTCTGTTCTGATAACTGCGTAACACGTGGGGCACTTCCACCACTTATCGCACTGGGAGGGTCCGCTGGGTTGTCCCTTCTTTTTTCCTTTTTTGTGTAGGGGAACTTTCTTGTGTTCCTGGAAACACTCGTCCGATCGACATGTCATGTTACAGTCATTGCATATAATGGTAGAGTCAGTCTGGGGACAGTGATCCCTCTTGCACACGATACACTTCTCTTCGCATTGATGTACTTCTCTGTGATCATAGTGTTTCAGGCAAGTCTCGCAAAAATATCTGGCGCTGAAGAAGCCCGTGACACTCGTAATCGCGTGAAAGTGGTCGTCGTCCACCAAGTACAAGTAAATGCATGGACGCTGGTCTGAACTGGGACTAGTAATAAATTTATTTCCCAGTCGAGCACTCACCACCATCACGCGAACACCCAAGAGCTCTTCAAACGCCTCTACATCATTGAGACTCGCCGCTCTGTCTTGGGGAATGCCCGCCATTTGACACAGGGTCGCCGCCAACTGTCCTTGTTGTTTCAAGTTTTTTCTACACAGGTCCTCATAATAGCTTTTGGAGACTTTCTGGTGTTCCAAAACCAACTCTAAGTTACTTTTCCCCTGCCTGTGTTTCGTCGCATCCTTCCATTCCTCTTGGGTACACCGTTTCAACTTGGCCCAACTTACGCCAATGGCCCTGGCCATACACAAATTGTCCTCATTCTCTATGGTGACTATCGATTTTTTCAAGTCCAATGAATTTTTTGGTCCTTTAATACGGGTGATACGTCGTCTTGCTCCACCTTTGGGTAAGTCGATGGTGCCAATAGTTACACTAAAACTGTCATTAATGGAAAGTTCTTGGTTACTGTTGAGCACCTTCTCTAGGGTCTCCATGACTTTGTTCGCATTCAAATCATCCCAGGCCTGTAGGGGAACCACGATGGGGTCGTGTAAGCCCTCGTGGTGAATCACGACTCGACCTAAATCGTTTCCCGCTAGGTTGCCTCTGGCCTCATTCATGACGTCTTGAAACATGTGGTGGAGGCCCTCCCTCACATCTCTGAGTTGTTGACCGTGGTACTGTTCATCTACTTTGACCTGAAACGTCCGGTCCACGGCCGCATTCTTCGCATAAGTTCTCTCCGACTTTTTTCTCATTGTGTAGTTCAGACGATGTGAGTGTCCCGATCGTGGTTCTTTAACTCTACTGTCTCGTCTATGTGATGGTCCTGCCTGCGGTTCGTTCCCACTACCCTTTTGAACAATGGGACTTGGTGGGTTCCATTCGCCATCCTCTACACAGACTTGAGCCAAAGCCTCCATTTCATAGTCAAAGAGTAAGGCTTTCACAGCTCCCTCGATCTCTTCTTGCTCTTTTACATAGTCGAGAGCCAACTCCATATCTTCCTCGCTTAAAGCCACTGGAATCTCAAGTGGTCCCCCCAGTGTTTCCAGCACACCGTCCAACTGATCTTCAACCGTATCGTTGTCATATGCGGGATGTCTTAACTGGAACAGTCGAAACCGTACAGCTGGAGATTCCTGGATCCCCATAGTGACTGCAAAATTTATCAGTTCATCCGCATTGGTGTAAGAGTTGACCATGATCTCGAAACTTTTCGCAATTATGTCCATGTTGTCGGTTCTGAAATGAGAATGAAAAAGACCTGTAATACGTCTTCTTATATACTTCCACTGAATTTCATTTTCAATATTGGCGTTTGATTGGTCTTCTAAAAATAGATCTTACATCATTTCTAAGAATAACCACACTGAGTGCCCTTTTAGATGACATACTTTCTAAAAATAATCACATCGAGTGCCTTCTAACATTGTCTAAGAATTGGACACAAGGACAGTCTCATTGGAAAGCACAGTGTACAAGAGGAAACAAGGTATAATTTATGTCCTTCTAACATTGTCTAAGAATTGGACACAAGGACAGTCTCATTGGAAAGCACAGTGTACAAGAGGAAACAAGGTATAATTTATGTTTTTTATTTAATCTATGATGAGATCAGAGGTCAAGGGCATACAGAGTTATATTAAGTAGGAGACGCTTTACCACTGAAAATGATACGGACACAACGCATTTGGTTTGTTTACAGGTTGTAGTGTAGAAGATAGAGCCTAATTAGCTTTTATTTTTCTCTTATGAAGGTCAGAGATCAAGGTCAAGGTCAGTGTCATGCATAGTTATGTTTAGCATGGAACCCTCAACCAAAAAAGGTATCGATACAGTAAATATGGTCTCTCTAGCAGAAGTCTATTTTTGTTGTTTTATAATGAATTATCGAGTATTAATTAATGTATTTGGTATCAATTCAGAGTAAAACTAGTTCAAGAGAGCGATTTCTGGATTTAAAATGATGAAATTGTGATGTTTACACGTTATTAGAAAAAATTGATATTTCTGCTAGAAAACTTTCCTAATAGTTTTTTAACGAGCTTTACAGGTGAATGTCTATTTTTGTTGTTTTGTAATGAATTATCGAGTATTAATCAATGTATTTGGTATCAATTCAGAGTAAAACTAGTTCAATAGAGCGATTTCTGGATTTAAAATGATGAAATTGTGATGTTTACACGTTATTAGAAAAAATTGATGTTTCTGCTAGAAAATAATTCTTAATAGTTTTTTAACGAGCTTTACAGGTGAATGTCTATTTTTGTTGTTTTATAATGAATTATCGAGTATTAATTAAGGTATTTGGTATCAATTCAGAGTAAAACTAGTTCAATAGAGCGATTTCTGGATTTAAAATGATGAAATTGTGATGTTTACACGTTATTAGAAAAAATTGATATTTCTCCTAGAAGATAATTCTTAATAGTTTTTTAACGAGCTTTACAGGTGAATGTCTATTTTTGTTGTTTTGTAATGAATTATCGAGTATTAATCAATGTATTTGGTATCAATTCAGAGTAAAACTAGTTCAATAGAGCGATTTCTGGATTTAAAATGATGAAATTGTGATGTTTACACGTTATTAGAAAAAATTGATGTTTCTGCTAGAAAATAATTCTTAATAGTTTTTTAACGAGCTTTACAGGTGAATGTCTATTTTTGTTGTTTTATAATGAATTATCGAGTATTAATTAAGGTATTTGGTATCAATTCAGAGTAAAACTAGTTCAATAGAGCGATTTCTGGATTTAAAATGATGAAATTGTGATGTTTACACGTTATTAGAAAAAATTGATATTTCTCCTAGAAGATAATTCTTAATAGCTTTTTAACGAGCTTTACAGGTGAATGTCTATTTTTGTTGTTTTATAATGAATTATCGAGTATTAATTAATGTATTTGGTATCAATTCAGAGTAAAACTAGTTCAATAGAGCGATTTCTGGATTTAAAATGATGAAATTGTGATGTTTACACGTTATTAGAAAAAATTGATATTTCTGCTAGAAAACTTTCCTAATAGTTTTTTAACGAGCTTTACAGGTGAATGTCTATTTTTGTTGTTTTATAATGAATTATCGAGTATTAATTAATGTATTTGGTATCAATTCAGAGTAAAACTAGTTCAATAGAGCGATTTCTGGATTTAAAATGATGAAATTGTGATGTTTACACGTTATTAGAAAAAATTGATATTTCTCCTAGAAAATAATTCTTAATAGCTTTTTAACGAGCTTTACAGGTGAATGTCTATTTTTGTTGTTTTGTAATGAATTATCGAGTATTAATTAATGTATTTGGTATCAATTCAGAGTAAAACCAGTTCAATAGAACGATTTCTGGATTTAAAATGATAAAATTCGAACATTTTGTGCATTTTATGCCAATACTGTACAATGGGGATTGCTGATGACTTTTTAATCTGTGACTACTGACTGTGCGAGCGAAATCATGCTGCTAATGACTTTTCAATCTGTGACTACTGACCGTGCGAGCGAGATCGCCATAGTTACTGGTTTTTTTTTTTATGGCTAAACCTTTAACATGCTAAGTAAACTGTGGTCTGCAGCATGTTGTTATTTGCATTGTATGATCAAATATCCATTATTCATCTGTATGTTTAATATCAATGTGTACTACCACTAGATTGTTACATGTCTAAAGTCAAGCATATCAAATTATCAACTTAATAAAAAGGATAATGTACACATTGTGTGACAAAACATGGGGGGGAGTTCAGTTAAAAACTTTGTACTTTAGCCCCCTAATATATGGGAACTCTCACAGCTCACAAAGAAAGAGGGTTTTTCGCGGTAGGTTACAGCAAAACGGTTTGAATTTTTTCAGTCAAGGCTCATTCGATCTGCTTTACTTGCAACCTGCTTTTAAGTCGTCATCAGTCTTCAAAACAAGAAAACATGCTATGGGGTAAAGGGTTAAGGAAATGTATTAATACTCTACCTGTGCTTAACCCTGCTTTAAGTATTCATCTGCCTTCAAAGCTAGAAACATACTATGGGGTAGTTTTAAAAAAACGTGTGTTGCACGGACTGTGTCAGCAGGATAAAGGTTGCATCAAAACGGCTACAATGTGTCAGTCAAAGCGCCTTCTGCTTTACTTTCAGCCTGCTTTAAGTAGTCATCTGTCTTCAAAGCTAGAAACGTACTATGGGGTAGTTTAAAACACGTGTGTTGCACGGACTGTATCAGCAGGATAAAGGTTACAGCAAAACGCTCAGAATGTGTCGGTCCATGGACATTATTCTGCTTTACTTTCAGCCTGCTTTAAGTAGTCATCTGCCTTCAAAGCTAGAAACGTGCTATGGGGTAGTATTAAAAAAAAAAAAAAAGTGTGTTGCACGTACTGTGTCAGCAGGATAAAGGTTACAGCAAAACGGCGACAATGTGTCAGTCCAAGCGCATTCTGCTTTACTTTCAGCCTGCTTTAAGTGGTCATAGATATGGGGTAAAGGGTTAAGGAAATGTATAAATACACTACCTGTGTTTAACGTCAATTACAGTTTTGTTAAAAATCTACAGCAAAACATTGAGATGTGTGTATAATGCTACAGAGAGAGAGGGGGACCCTAATGAGATAATGAGTTCCCCAGGCTCCCTGAGAAACTAAATGGTCCCTAACGACCTGTTAGAAGTGAAAACAGATGTCTGCCTCATGCTTACTGTGTAGTTAAAGTCTAAAACCGTGAAATTTTACATGTACAGTAATTCCTCTCTTTTTCAGGTTTATTATGAAACTCAGATAACCATTTATAATAATAAAAGAAACACTTTAACTTTTTCGAACTGTTACTTGAATGAAAAAAGACCGCTTCCTACGCTCTCTTAAGCAGACGATGCTGGAAAAAGTTTAATAGATAAAATAGTCAGCGGTATAAGGGTTAAGAGGGGTTAAAGCAGACGAAGTCTTCCGTAAAACTATGACCGTAGAGTCTTGATTTAAATACTGTTTTTCATTAACTGTTTCATTTGTAAACACTTACCTTCAGCGTATTCTACTGTGTTGTTTTTCGGTGTTCTCCATTCAACGACTGGACATCGTATGAGAGTGGAGAGAATTCCCATGTCTATTTATAACGTCGATTATAGGCCCTTCACGCATGCGCCCGGTAAAAGGTGTCTGAACAAGTCTGGTCAGGACAAGCAATTCACTCGGGGTGAACATGCTGTAACATGCTGTCTGCTTTGGTAGGTCTTATCCGAGGACATCGCATGCGCGCTGTAAAACGTGTCTGGACAAGTCTTGCTAATTAACGGGTTAGGGCAGGCTATTTACTGGGGGTAAAACCAAATATGCTGTAAGATGATGTCTGCTTGATTAAAAGACTATCCGTGAACAACGGTATGGGGACTTTGTACAGAAAAAATGGACCTATAAAACCATACCCTCTAAAAGCTAAGCAATACCCTTTGAAAACATCTACTTAGCACCTATCCCCCTTAGCCGTCTTTCGTCGTCTGCACTGACATCGTTTATTTTAAGGTATGACACGATATCTATTTTTATCCAGCCCTGTGAACTAGGCATGTTCTCACGGGCCCTGACTGCTATACATTCAGTTCTCACGGTACTGTGTCTCTGAATTGCCTTCATTTCCGGCAGTTAATGGCTTTTTAATGTGTTGTTGATTACGCTTGACTGCCATTTGCTCTCCCTGGTCGGGGGTTAATGCCCTAGGCCTTTTCTCGGCTGATGCAATACTTGTAACACCGGCCAGCTAAATATAGCGATGCTGTCATTTTAAACATTGCGCCCTCTATCCGCGCATGAAGGAGAAACATCTCAGTCATTTGAACTGAAAACATCGAAGTGAACACACGTTATATGCAACACCTCTAAGATTCGCCTCTGATAGGGAAGAACCTGACGCTCAATGTCCCTGGCTATCTTAACAGATCGTAAACAGGTCAGCTCTGTATACCGTGTAGACCCAGATTCGTGAAAACTCAAGAATTCAACATGGCCGCTTTTTTTTACCCGTTCAAACCCAAATCGAATATGGCTGCCCCACAAGACCTTCACCCTGGGCTAAATATAGACCCACGTGCTTTTTCTATTTTTAGAAAGTAGGTCATCCAAAATGGCCGCCGATTACATCATCTTTGTTTACACGTAAAGAGGCGCATATACTACTGCAAATGACAAAAGTAATGCTAAAAGATAGATCCTAAAGCAACTTTTATGCATTACTTTTGTCATGCATTAAGCGGTCACTTGTCTTTTAAGATATACAGGGTACGGTATTCAATGGTCCTTTATTACAGGTTTGATTTGTGGTATTATTTATAGCTGACGGCATTTTAAATTTTGAACTCAAGGGAGGTAACTCGGTTTGTGTTAACATTTGACAGAATATCTGGAAATCATGTATAAAATGTAAAGTCTACTATAGATTTTCATAAAAATTTTGTGACTTGTAGAATTAAGTGATATCTATCTTATAAGCCAAAATTAGGTGTATGTAAAAAAAATGTAATTTGAAATTTAGTGACCTTTTCAGAATTCGACTTTTTTTAAATATTGATATTTCTAGAAAATATGTCATGAAATAATTTGATTGTACAATATCTTAAAGTCTGTGTACATTTTACTTGAATGTACAGAAATTATTTAGTTATATTATTTTATAAAGAAAATATTCCTGTTTATTAAAAAAGGAGCTTTTCTCGACAAATGGTCATGTCAGAAAAAAACGGTGCAGTAACTTTTTTTTTATTTTAACGATTTTTCACTCTCGATATGGTATATCAAAATTTTATCCAGGTTTCAAAGAATTCTGACAGGGAATAAGCAGACCTGCGAACCACCTTAAATAATGGACCAGACCTTTTTCGGAAGCTGGCATTGGTTTCATTTGAAGTTTCAGGGTTAAATGCCTGAACCTTTTCACTCTCAAGGACGCTTAAAAGCGCGTTTGCAAACGGTTGGGATCCAAACTGTTAGACACTCGTATCAATATGTTTTAAGTCATACTACATGTACATTAAATATTACTTAGAAACGATCTGGCAAACATGAAAATTGATTTAGACGACAATGAAACGGCGAAGGGATAAAAAGCTCGCGGAAAATTTGACAGTGTGTGTGTTGACCCCTTCACCGCCTTACCCCGAGTACAGTAGTTATTTGCAAACAGTTTGGATCCTGATCAGACGCCGCGTAACGCGGCGTCTGATCAGGATCCAAACTGTTTGACACTCATTTCAATATTTCTTAAATCAAAATACCTAAAAATTAAATTTAAGAAATAAAAGCAGACGACATTTTTTTTTAAAATTGATGACGTCACGGCAGTGAAGGGGTTAAACATGACAGTATAACGTTTTCGCCACTATCGTTCATTGACCGCCAGTTTATCACCAAGCAGGCGAGATAGTGTTTCTCTCCATCACCCTCGTTTATCCCGTTCACGCCCATGACGTCATCAATTTAAAACAACTGTTGTCTGCTTTTTTTATTCAAATTTAAATCTAAGGTAAGTTGGCCTAAGACATATTGAAATCTAAGTGTAAAACAGTTTGAATATTGATCAGACGCCGCGTTACGCGGCGTCTGATCAGGATTCAAACTGTTTGCAAATAACTATTAATATATAAGTATTGTTCCAAGGGTAATGCAGTTAAAGGGGCTAGTTAATTACAGGGGCGAAAACCTTATTGTTTTTAAGTGTGAACGATACTAACACGAAAGCAGTGTCATTTCGCAGGTCGAGATAGATTGATAGAATCTTTATTCACATCTCATCATTGCACATTCAATATACACAGAAACATGTACAATATCTTTAAAATAGCGCAAAACCATTCCTCAAAGGAAATATAAGAGATGATATAAATGGCAACTCATGCCATGAAATACATTACATTTTGACACTGACTAATCAGATAATGGAAAAGTTCCATTGCTGATTTCACATATGAAAAAAGGTGCAAACGTTAAGAGTATAAACATCACTAAGAGTAATCAACAATATCTGGATAAAATACTCTGATGTACCCACTCTAAAATACATATATTACAATAAATTAGAACTCAGACTAAAATGCAAACATTAAGAGTATCAATAATAATACGAGTAATCAACAAAAATCAGGATAAAGTAGTTTGATTTACTAAAATGCATATACTACGAGAAATTAAAGTTCTGAATGAGACAACTTTATATAAATTATAATAATTAAGATTATTTACATATTAACAACTGGCGTCTCTGTAAAATGAGAAAGCAGGTTTTTGCACAGTCTCTTTATTTGCATTGGAAAACAGAAAAGTGTATCTATCATAATCATTTAAGCTTATGAATGCAGGATTAAAAGTACATGCCTTTGCAAACAACTTAAATCAATATATATATTGCAGTTCAAAACCACATGAAATTCATTTTCTATGCTACCGTTAAGACAAAACGGGCAAACTCTATTCTCTTCGCTAAGGCCTTCATAACGACCCGTTTCAATCCGAATTGGAGCAACACCCAATCTACATTTACAAAAGGCCGATACTTTACAAAATTGTTCTGTAGGAAAAATAGATTTAAAAGACTTGTATAACCTTAGCTTGTTACGACCACGACCAAAGGTCCCAACATAGTGATTGATTCTACGAAGCCAACAATTAGAAAACTTTTCAAAAGCCTTATTTTCAACAACCTGAGCAAATGAACGCGTGATTGGCGTGTCTAAGCGACAATATATATTCAAGTCGTTCTCATAAAAATAATACAGAACTTTATAAAACCAATTTTTACAAGAACGACTTGAGTGCCTATATGACCAGAGTGCCACTCGCTTATTTACCCTTGACCCTTCCATACAAGACAAATGAGACCAATACCAAGCAAAACATTTCCATTGACGCACTATAGGTGGTATCCAGCCCATTTCCCCAGCCACACCGTCGTTTAGCGTGTACTTACCTACTCCTAAAAAGAATATTTGAGCTCTGTTATGAACAGCTTCTATACAAGAATACGTTTTATATCCCCATAAAGAAGCACTATATTCAATAACCGGCCAAACAACAGAATCATATAACTTTGGAAATACGTCATGGGGAAAACCACCTAAGATTTTATATTTAGCAATCAGCAGACCCAACGTTCGACTGGCACTCTGGGCAACAGACTTAACAGTTACATTAAAATCAAGGTTCTCATGAAGAACAACTCCAAGATAAATATACCTGTCTGCAATCAACAACTGAT
The DNA here is from genome assembly GCA_922989275.2 of Gari tellinella. NCBI lineage: Eukaryota > Metazoa > Mollusca > Bivalvia > Cardiida > Psammobiidae > Gari > Gari tellinella. The sequence goes on along the minus strand of OV277870.1, from coordinate 5,172,890 downwards.
TAGCAACTAATACAAAATTAAAAGCTGTACGAGACACAGAATGTGTTCTGAAATGAACAATGTTACTTTTAGCAGAATTGACAAGCAAAGAAGGTCTTAGCTGAATACCTGGCGGTCACGAGAGCCTAATTGACACATCAGTCAGTTAATTGGAGTTTCCGGCATTACATAATTTGAAGCAAGCGGTATTTTTTAACACCCCTAACTTTCGCTGTTGGGGTTCGATTTTCGTGCGGTTTAAAGCAGATGAAAGGGTATTATCTTCCCGAGGTAACCGTGTCTCAGAAATTGTATAAGTAGCTCCAGTGGTCCGTTATAAAGCGTTACGTAATAGTGGTCGACTTTTAACCGTAAAAAAACTTTGATGCTACATAACAAAAGGTTTGAAGCGGTATTTTAAAAATCTGAGACACGGATACCTAGATATATTTATAAAAAGTATTTTGGGCAATTTTAATCATGTTACAAATAAAGATGGCTTTGATATCGTTGTTTGAATTTTTTTTAAAATGTTCTTGTAAAATCGTAAAAAATGAAAATATTTTTGTAAATTGGCATATTGTGATGGGATGTGTACCATTTTCATCCGTCAGCTGTAAAATTGGGGGGGGGGATCATTAAACACGACAATTAATTAGAAAAGTCCGCTTGCAGTATCGATCGTAAACAGCTACCTTAAGCCACACCAGTCGTTTAATGCAGACAGAAGTAATTGGAGATCTTCGTCAGATTCTGATACAAAAACAATATCATCTGCATATAACATAATACATATTTTCTCGTCATCTATGGGCACATCGACATTAAAAGACTTAAGATATAATGACAAATCGTTAAAAGATTGAAAAGTATCGGCGAAATAATACAGCCCTGACGTAACCCACAATAAACGTCAAACCACTCTGTAGTAAGATAATTCACACGAACACAACCCGTCACAGAGTTATATAATGATTTTTTAGCTGCAAACATTTTACCGCAAATTCCTATGTCAGAAATTCTCTTCCATAGCATGTTTCTATTAATAGTATCAAAGGCTTTCTTAAAGTCTATTATTGTATACCTTACTATAAATAGTAACAAAATTGCCGTTGAAAATTGTCATTACGGAGGTCATGTGACCAATCCATAATGACCCAGTGGGCCGATTATGGATAATCGCCCCTCGAAGTTTTTCACGTGCAACTCGTTGATGTTAGCAACTTAGATCTATTCAACATGGCAGGGGAAGGGGTTTGGCGTCGTTGTCAGATCGTATTCTGGAACTTGAATTCTGAGACAGAAGGGTCTTAACGTAAAAGGTACAGTTCCTGTTTATACAAAGGTCAAGTCTTATGAGTGTCACAGTGTGAACTTACTTGACGTTGTTTATGTTATTCAAAGTGACAGTTATGACGTCATTATTTCACGCCATTCAGCGGAAATTTCACAAGATAAAAACGACGTCGTCAAAATGTAGAGTTCTACTCGATAGCGTAGCCGCGGTTTGTAATTCTAGATCTAGATCTACTACAAATTTTCTGCGTGGGCTAAGCTTCCCATGGCCAACTCAATATGTTCGAGATCTTACGATCTGAGCATTTCTGAAAGATCTAGAGCTACCCATACTTTGTCAGCGCTATCGTTTCAGATTTGTGAGCAGTGGATGGCAGTTAAACTATGTTTGAAACCACGTCATTGGCATGAAGATATACAATAAAAAGGTCAAAACATGACCCAGGCGTGCCTTCTGCCCATAATGGCACGCCTGGTGTCACAATAGCCCTCGGGCTAAAGCCCTTGGGCTATTATGGCACCAGTTGTGCCATTATGGGCAGAAGGCACGCCTGGGTCATATTTTAACCTCTTATTATTGTATACCTTACTATAAATAGTAACAAAATTGCCGTTGAAAATTGTCATTACGGAGGTCATGTGACCAATCCATAATGACCCAGTGGGCCGATTATGGATAATCGCCCCTCGAAGTTTTTCACGTGCAACTCGTTGATGTTAGCAACTTAGATCTATTCAACATGGCAGGGGAAGGGGTTTGGCGTCGTTGTCAAATCGTATTCTGGAACTTGAATTCTGAGACAGAAGGGTCTTAACGTAAAAGGTACAGTTCCTGTTTATACAAAGGTCAAGTCTTATGTGTGTCACAGTGTAAACTTACTTGACGTTGTTTATGTTATTCAAAATGACAGTTATGACGTCATTATTTCACGCCAATCAGCGGAAATTTCAAAAGATAAAAACGACGTCGTCAAAATGTAGAGTTCTACTCGATAGCGTAGCCGCGGTTTGTAATCGTTTCAGATTTGTGAGCAGTGGATGGCAGTTAAACTATGTTTGAAACCACGTCATTGGCATGAAGATATACAATAAAAAGGTCAAAACATGACCCAGGCGTGCCTTCTGCCCATAATGGCACGCCTGGTGTCACAATAGCCCTCGGGCTAAAGCCCTCGGGCTATTATGGCACCAGTTGTGCCATTATGGGCAGAAGGCACGCCTGGGTCATATTTTAACATCTTAATAAAAGCACAGAACGTAGATTTGCGTAACTTCTTTCTTGTTTCTATAATATTTGTTAAGGAAGATATCTGATCGATTGTACTTCTGTCTTTTCTGAAGCCACTTTGCTCATCACAAATTTTATCGTTTTCCTCAGACCAAGTGCTAAGCCTACTGTTTAAAACATGACAATATAACTTGCACATTGATGCGGCTAAGGATATGTCCGATCTCTTTTATCTAATGTCGATGATTTTGGTATTGGGTTAATGATACATTTGCCCCGAACTGTAGGTACAATACCTTTATCAAAACATATATTGAATAAAGCATGTAAAAAAGCAAGTGACGAATCGTTATCTAAAACTTCAACTGGTATTTTATCAAACCCACATGCCTTGCCCTTGTTAACAGATACTAAGGCTTTACGCACTTCTAAAACAGAAATTTGTTCATTAAAACTAGCTTCTGCGTTTGAGCTAACATGTATTTCCTCATTATTCAATGCCACTGAATTTGATGTGTGAAGAAGAGAGCTAAAATCGTTTCTCCATCTTGTAAGAACGGTGTCTATAGCATGTGTTATAGACCCGTCTGGCATAACAATTTCCATAGGGATATTATTACTGGAAGAACAATTAACACCAATTTTACCTATCGACTTCCAAAATTTCGACTTGTCAACTGTACACTCATCTAATAACTGTTTCTGTAAAGAATACCAATAGAAACGTTTAGCCCCCTGTACCTCACGATCAAATATTTTACTTTTATCAACTAGACAAAACTCTATTACATTTAACTTTACAAGATAACCAACTTTTCTCTGCAACATATACATTATTCCATAATTCAGACAACTTATCAGACCACCATGGCTTACCTGGGCGACGTTTCTTGTTATTGGATCCAATACGAATTTCTTTGCTTGGCAATCTTTTAGACATATTATCTTTAACTATATTACACCAATCACTGTATATTGAATCTATATCTGACTGTGTACGGAAACCACATTCAAGTTTCGAAATTGTTAAGTAAACATAGTACCAAGTTTCAAGATCTAACATCAAATCTTTCGGAACATCAGATACATCAAACTTGGTATAATTTGAAGTATGGGAACAATTATCAAACTGTTTATAAATAGCACAGTCTATGCATATATTCTATGACAATAAGGAATGAGCAGGCATGGTACTAGAAGCTACTGATGAAATTATATTAGACTTATTAATAAGATCTGTAACTTTCGTAATACTAAACTCATTAAACCAAGATAACTTATCATGACTAACCAGACAGTAGTCTACTACAGCATTACCTTTTGTTGAAACAGATGTAAAGTCATTAATGATACTGTTTCGACCATTTAAGATGCACATGTTAGTATTTATTAAAAAGTCTAAAGCATTTCACCATAGCTATTATAACTAAAATCAATAACATCCCGCTCAGGAACATCATCGATTCCTCGAATAAAATCATCATAATTACCACATTTGCTATTAAAATCTCCACATATATACATGGTACCGACGCATGTATACATTAGATAGTAAAGAGTCATAGAAACGCTCTAGACGAATTCTCAGGCGGGAGATAACATACACAGGGTAATATTATCAATTTATTATGTTTATGGCTTAGTTTAAGCAAAACAATCCCTTCGTATGAGTCATCAACTTCAGAAACATTAAAGTCCTTTAATATTGAGTTTCTAATGAAAAAACCCGATTCCACCGGATCCTATTCTTGCGTTTTTATGTATTCGGCTCCTGTTATGACCGAACCAAGTATAGCCGTCAAGGGAAATAACATCGTTGCCTAGCAGGTGGGTCTCTGCGATACATAATATGTCTATGTCAGTAGATAAAGCACACGAACCCTTAAATAATGGTTACTAGAGTTTGTGTCTGTTTCCCAACCGCGCACGTTCCAAAACCCTGCGATAATCTACCTACGGGTTCGGCTGTTGTTACCATGGCGACCACGAGCTCTGTAGCCTCCTCGGCCACCGACCTGGTTCCACTGATCTCGCGGTTCTGATCGCCGATTGTCACCTCGGTCACCACCTCTGTCACTACGATCACCACCGCTAGAATGAGATTCCTTTCGTGAGCTATTACCAAATGAACACTGCTGTTGCTGAGTTGTGCTACGTTCACTGTCTGTCTGTCGCTGGGTAACACGTGATCCCTTCATAGCCAGGCCGCTTGAATTTAAAGCTCCCAGAATAGTGGCAAAGTTTCTGCTAGCAGCACGCTCAGCCGGGGCAAGATCATGGTGAATATACACTCTTGAGTACTGACGATTATTCTTAAGTTGTGCCTTAGCCTTCATCACTGCCCGTTTGTCCCGTGTACCGCAAGACAAATCGTAAATGTCTCACGGCCACCGTACGACTACCGTACGACTGCCGTGCGTTCTCTATAAATCGCATGGTGTTCGCAAGGAAAATGAACATGCTGCAAATGCAGTTTCGACTTTGCAGCTGCCGTGCGACGTTGAAAATTCGTACGAATACCGTACGGCTGTCGTACGAAACCTTGCGATTAAGACCCCACATCGGTTACATGGCTGCCGCAAGGCTGATGTAAAAGGGGCTCAACCATTTCTGGATAATGTTGACGATCTGAATGCCTAGCAGGTACGGCTCCTAAGAGTACAGATGCCAAGTTACCAGGTGTCTGATATGGCATTAATGATTTTGCCATTGACATCTTGTCTTGGAATACTTTTTTGGGTATTTCCCGGGAAAGGAATTTTTTGGTCAAATACACCCTGTTACTTTATACATTTGTTCAACATAAACAACATATGTTAAGTCATACTATCTTATATCTAACTTTTAAATGAATTTGCAGACAACATTATTGAAGCAGACGACAATATGGCGGTAATAGGGTAACTTTGACCCTGTTATTTAAAACGATACAGTACAGTGGAGAATGTGTTATTCTTTCCCGTTTAAACGCAAACGTACGCAAACGCAAAATACTAAAGCGTAGAAAAATACAACTTTTGGACACATCTGATAATTCATGTTTATCTTGGTGGCAAACAGTATGGAGCCTGATCAGACGCCGGGTGACCCGGCGTCTGATCTGGCTCCAAACTGTTTGCACTGCAAATAATAGTTTTAGCGTAAACGCGTTTATTGGGAAAGAATAACCGATTCTCCACTGTACCATGTCTCCGGATATTTCCGAATTGGATATTTCTTAATTTCTTCGGACATACGGATTGTTTTTGAAATATTTGGATGTGTGCTCTTACTTTTAAAATTACCACTGTACGCGAGACCAGTAGCGTGTTCAAATACCACTGTTTGCTGTTAAAGACTTTTCCTCAGTCCATAGAGAGGGTCCCCCCTCATTGTTCTGGAGGTGTCAATGTAACTGTCAAATCACGTGCATCACAATCTCAGTTTATCTGGTGAGGGTCAGATTATACTCATGCTCTAGTGATTTTCAATGATTATTTCTAACCAAACTATCAAATATAAAGGTAGAGTCTCACATAAGACGTTTCAATGGTTCAATATACACGGAAATTGACAGTAAATAATCTGGCAAGGCGTTATGACCAAAAGGTCGTCAGGAGATGTCTTTAACGTTAGCAGTTACATGTAGTGCCCCGTGCGCAGCGTGCAGAGTACAGTAGAGAAAACGTATAGCTTTCCAAATAACCCCATTTACGCTTAAACAATTATTTTCATTGCAAACAGTTTGGAGCCAGATCAGACACCGGGGGTAACTCGGCGTCTTATCAGGCTACAAACGGTTTGCAACTCAGATTAAAACTAGTAGTCTGAATTGTCTAAATGTTGTCAGTTTCTTTATTTCATTGCTATGCGTTTGCGTTTAAAGAAACAATTTCGTTTCTTCACTGTTAACCATTATCATACCGTAATAATATTTTTCGAGGAAAGAAATCTAAAGATGAGTGTCAAACTGTTTGGATCTAGATCAGACGCCGCGTTTCGCCAAAATAATTAAAGTCGTGAACGAAAGACAACGGGTTGAAAAAGTAAGGCAATTGTTAGTCAGTGACAAGGGTGCTCAAAGACATGCAAAATACGCATTTGTTTGTCACGTGAATTTTTGCGAAACATTGGACTTGTCAAATGTTTTCACAATCATGGCATTTTCAGGGCTGCCATAAGTTGACATGAAAAATCCTAAGATTTCCAAATTTGCATTTTTCAAGGGCGATTTTACGAATCTTGCCTTTACCCCATAGCCTTATTCTTGTTTTGTTGACATGCGACTACTTCAAGCAGGCTGTAAGTAAAGCAGAATGCGCCTTAGGGCGCATTCTGCTTTACTTTCAGGGGCGCATTCTGCTTTACTTACAGCCTGCTTTAAGCAACCATGTACTGGGAAAAATCCGGAGATTTAGGAAAAATCCGGAGAAATGACAGCCCTGCATTTTGCAAGATGACAATCCAATAGTTAGCCAAGCATTGGTCCCAAATTTGTCAAAACTTGATCAGAATTCTTTATTAGCAAACTGTTTCGCCATACCCAGCTTAGAGTTCTTTTTTTGGAAATATTGTTAACACTATATGAATGCAGGGTTCCAGATAAGAGGGATTAAATTGAACAAATCCAACATTTTCTCACTTATTTCAAAATCAAATTATATGTAGTTACTACTGGAAGTGAGTATTAAAATGAGTAGTGACACCATATGGTTTAATGCAGAAATAAAGATTTTAAGTTTTGACAAGTTTTGAACCCTGAAATGTTTTTATAGTGCTCCCTCTCTACAACGGCCCCCAACAGCGACTCCCTCCTTATACCGACCCTTGCCACAGTTCCCTTAACGGGACAATTATGTCTAACGCTTTAACTGCTGCAAAATCGTCTGCTTAAAATTGTCGTCTGCTGTTTTTCATAATGTAATATATAAGTGGATATTTAGATATAATAGATATAATAACGAGTGACAAACAGCTTGAATCCACATCAGACGCCGCGTAACGAGGCGTCTGATCTGAATTCAAGCTGTTTGCAAATGTAAGCAAAGTCTAAATGTCCACTTCCTATAACGGCTACCTCCGAACAACGCACACAAACTGTGTCTCCAATTGTGTGTCGTAGTAGAGAGGGAACACTGTATTCAGCAAGCCTTAAACTTTTCCGATTATTCCATAAATACGCCGTAGTGTGCCTTTAATTCACTCCTTTACTTAACCCTTTACCCAATAACCCGTTTATAACATTATATACAGGTGATCACTTAAAGCAGGTTGAAAGTAAAGCAGAACGTGCCTTAAGGCACATTCTGCTTTACTTTCAGCCTGTTTTAAACTATCAACTGCTAGGCTATATAAAAATATTTGATATTGTAATTGTTCATGAGGGTATTAACTGGAACTATTTTCTTCAGCGGATGAATAAATTAAATACGCTAAAAGTCGCTTAGAAATATGGGGGAAAGGGTTAAACAAATAGTACCACTGTATATAGTCATGAATATGCAACATAATAAGGGTTTCCTATATCCTTGCAGGCGGTAGCTTAACCCTTTCCCTCATAGAAGCGCCTTTTAGCGGATATAATTTATTCATCCGCTGAAGAAAGTAGTTCCAATTTAATCAGTAATGAATATGTATTATGGGGAATATTTTCTATATTATAGCACATGATAGCTTAAAGCAGGCTGAAAGTAAAGCAGAATGCGCCCTAAGGCGCATTCTGCTTTACTTTCAACCTGCTTTAAGTAGTCACCTATCTTAAGTACTAGAAATAGGCTATCAGGTAAAGGGTTAAAGCAGACTGAAAGTAAAGTAGAATGCGCTTTAACGGACACTAAACAGTGCCCCCTCTCTATAACAACATCAAAATTGTAGACAACGATTGTTTGTGTTGTTGGGAGGGTGTTGTTACAGGGAAGGAAATCGGCTTACATTTGAAAACAGCTTAAATTCAGATCTCTGGATTCAAGCTGTTTATCGCTATGTTTTTGTCTGTCTAAATGTCCAATATGTGACTTTAAGAAAACAAGTAGACGATAATTTAAAGCAGAGGAAATTGCAGCCGTGAAAAGATTAAAGATAATTGTCTTGTTTGGCGAACAGCGGCAGGCGTTGTTGTAATACTACTACTAATAATAATAATAATAAAAAAAAACACCTATATTCAACGAGAGAACTCATTTGGTAAATACCAATCTTCCATGAGGCCCTCAACATATTATAGGAATAAACAACATATTTTTGACGTTCATGACGGTATGACTACATTAGCTTCGCAGGGGGTAAATTGCGTAAACGCCCGAAGGGCGTTTTCGTTAAATTTACTCCCCGAAGCTAATGTAGTCATACCGTCATGAGCGGCAAAGAGATGTTGTTTATTCCTTATATTTATATTTATATTTTCTGTCTTGTCAATTTAATGTGTTTATTGGCCAGATTTGTTTTTCTGTATAAGAATTTATCATATACCGGTCAAAGAGGTTTGATAGATGTAATGTAGATGTAATAGCCATTCCAGTTTCTAAATATGGTGAGAAAGTAGTCCCAACTACATGTACTCTAACTGTATTAAAAATTCAGGATTTTTTCCAGTAAACTTTCTCTCTGTGAATGGAAAAGACTTACAAGGCAAACAAATAACGGTGCAACTTGAATATCTATTGCCAAAGCACATTCTAAAATTACAGGTCGCGGTTGTTTTCTTAACCCATTTACACACATAGCAACGCGATGGCAACGACCTATGGGTCTGTATCACTCCGCTAGTGTCATATGACCTTCGACCAATGGGAGCTTAGTGTTAAGTGCCCGATGTAGTCTATTTGAAGAAGTCCACGAATAGCACGGGCGAAATCCGAACTGGCTAAATCCAGATTAAAAGTGTAGGTTCATCGGCAGATGACTGCATATTTTTTAATAGGATTACATAAAGACTTTACAGGGTCAATGTAAATATATACAAGTACACTGCAATGTACATGTATGATATTTGCTGATAAGCGACTACTATAACGTCTCTTTGCCAAAGCAAAATCATGTAAACGCAACTTTGCGTCAATGGCAATGTATTAGCACCAATGCAAATGAATGGTAATGTTTAAGCGCAAAGGCAAATGTATAAGCGCCATTGAAAATGTTCTTGAAAGCCATTAATGTTTATCTTAGATATGATTGAAACAGTGGAGAATTTGTTAATCTTTCCCAATAAACGCTAAAACTATTATTTGCAGTAACCCGGCGTCTGATCAGGCTCCAAACTGTTTGCCACCAAGATAAACATGAATTATCAGAATTGTCCAAAAGTTGTACTTTTCTACGTTTTAGTGCTTTGCGTTTGCGTACGTTTGCGTTTAAACGGGAAAGAATAACAGATTCTCCACTGTAGTTTTGAGGATGTGAAAGAATTAAATATTTCCCACTGCACCACCAATCGACCCATTGTGAGTTACGCATTACGGAAAGCATTATATTTCCGTGCCCAAAACAAGTGTTTCCTTTGCAAAAAGATTGGAGCTTGATCAGAAGCCGGGTAGCCCGGCATCTGAGCAGGCTCCACACTGTTTGTCTCTCAGATAATAAAAACTAATTTCTGGTTTTATGGTCAGTGTAAGCTAATTAACATGATGCTGTCGCCAATTGAACACTATTGGTGTCGTGTTGAAAATATTTAGTATCACCTGACGTTTTGAACTCGGTAGTCACACATACATACACGTTATTTGTAAAAAGTGCACTTGGGAAGAGTACATTAGTTTTGTTCTATGCAAACAAAGATGACACAGATCAGAGGACTCCTAGGGTTTCCACTGTATGCAGGGCTGCCATAAGTTGACATGAAAATCCTAAGATTTCCAAATTTGCATTTTTCAAGGGCGATTTTACGAATCGTACCTTTACCCCATAGCCTGTTACTAGTTTTGTTGACATGCGACTACTTTAAGCAGGCTGTAAGTAAAGCAGAATGCGCCTTAGGGCTTATTTTGCTTTACTTTCAGCCTGCTTAAAGCTACCATATACTGGAAAAAAATCCGAAGATTTAGGAAAAATCCGGAGAAATGGCAGCCCTGTGTATGTCATATAGTTGAGGATGAGGCACATGTATAACGATTTTAAAACAACTTATTTCTTGAAGTTTTCTGATGCCTGTATTGACTATATGAAATTTAGTAAAATTCATGAACTGTAATATTTATTTTACCCATCACAGTCTGATACGTACCGTTTATGTGCCAAACCTATTTTACTATTTTAAAAAGAAGAACTCAACTTTTTGTGTAAGTAATGCATATTTTTCTTATACCTTATAGATTAAAGTATTAACTATCACATGTGTTTGTTGCTGATCAGTTCATTTTTTATCTGATCAAAGATGATAACTAATTTCTTAATAATACGCATTGGTGTACTTTTTTAATATCAGATTTTCAGCTTTTGTCTTATTGCATTTGTGTATATTTATATATTAATTGCTAATGAATCGAATAATGTCTTTGATACTTGAACTCTGATAGTCTTATAAGTCTTAGAAAGAATGGCTGTGTACGCCATATTTGTTGTATATGTGGTATTTGTTATTATATGTTATGTACACAGATGAGATTTGAATAAAGTTCTATATATATTGCCATTCATTGACAAAGGCAACCCAAGATATTCAAACAAGGGTCTAGATTTAATTGGAAACTTTAATTACATGTACTACAGGGCTGCCATAAGTTGACATGAAAAATCCTAAGATTTCCACATTTACATTTTTCAAGTGCGATTTTACGAATCGTACCTTTACCTCATAGCCTTTTTCTTGTTTTGTTGACATGCGACTACTTAAAGCAGGCTGTAAGTAAAGCAGAATGCGCCTTAGGGCGCATTCTGCTTTAATTTCAGCCTGCTATAAGCTACCATGTACTAGGAAAAAATCCGGAGATTTAGGAAAAATCTGGAGAAATGGCAGCCCTGGTACTAGATTCAATTGGATAGATCTACTTGAATTGTCCATTAGAAGTTGTTAACCAGGAATCTATCTTGCACATGTTCTTTTCATATCGTACGCTTACAGCGGAGAATACGTTATTCTTTCCCAATCCACGTGTTTACGCTAAAATTATTATTCATATTACAAACAGTTTGGAGCCAGATCAGACGGCGGGTCATCCGGCGTTGATCATGCTCCAAACTATTTGCCACGCAAATTAAAATGAATAAAAGTAATTAGACAAACATTTTCAATTCCGTCGTTTCAATGTAACCCGTTTGCGTTTCGTTTGCGTTTGAACGGGAAAGAATTACGTCTTCTCCACTGTAGCCGAATCTAAATGGCAGTTACTGTATATATATACACATTGAAACCCCTCAAAACCGGATATGTGTTGGGACAACACAAATTTCCGGTTTAGAGGGGTTTCCGGTTAAGAGAGGTTTTCATCCATCACCCAGTAGCTTTTTTCTAGTATGAAAGATAGCTGATCCTTTATAGCAGGTTGAAAAAAGCAGAATGCGCCTGAAGGCGCATTCTGCTTTCCTCGCAACCTGCTTTAAGCTATCATCTGCAAAAATATAGAAACTATTTCTGATGATACATATTCATGAATTTATCAAGTGGAAATATTTTCCCTAGTGTAGGACTGCATCAAAGGCGTAAAATGCGTATTTATGATGTAATTGGTTAAAATAAAGAAACGGGACCAAAGATGTTGTCTGTTTTAGAGAGAATTCCGGTATTTAGACGTTTCAGTTTGGATAAGTTCAACTGCAGGGACTGATACATCAAATTGGAAAAAACATAGAATTTGTTATATACATGTACAGCGCTCCCTCTCTACAACGACACCCAATGGGAGACACAACGTGTGTTCGTTGTTCGGAGGGAGTCGTTATAGTTAGGGAAATTCGCTTATATTTGCAAACAGCTTGAATCCAGATCAGACGCCGCGTAACGCTGTTTGTCACTCGTCATTAAGTTTTTCTGTCAAAATGTCAATTATGTAACTTTAAGGAAAGCAGCAGACGACAATTTTAAGCAGACGGTATTGCAGCCATGAAAAGGTTGGACATTAATGTCTTGTTTGGGGAACAGCGGCAAAGGTCGTTGTAAGGAGGGAGTCGTTGTTGGGAGGGCAGTTGTAGGGAGGGAGCACAGTATAACTTGACGAAACCTTATGTTTCGGTAAACGCGTTTATACATTGCAAATAGTTTGGAGTCTGGTAAAACGCCAAGTTTTTCGTCCGCTGATCATTTTCATCAGAGATATTTGATACAGTGTATTGCATTGCGTTTGCGGTTCGTTTCGTTTCGTTTGAACGGGAATTGATAACGTTTGCTCCACTGTACGACCATGCACATGCAAGATTTAACAAGTTTAGGTATTTTGACTTAAGAAGTATTGAAATTATTGCATGGCTGCCATTTCTCCGGAATTTTCCGAAATTTTCAGATTTGTTTTCCTACAGTGGAGAAAACGTTATTCTTTCCCAATAAACGCGTTTACGCTAAAACTATTATTTCCATTGCAAACAGTTTGGAGCCAGATCAGACGCCGGGTAACCCGGCGTCTGATCAGGCTCCAAACTGTTTGCCACCATGATAAACATGAAATATCAGAATTGTCCAAAAGTTGTATTTTTCTACGTTTTAGTGCTTTGCGTTTGCGTTTCGTTTGCGTTTAAACGGGAAAGAATAACAGATTCTCCACTGTAACAGAGGGTAGCTTAAAGCAGGTTTAAAGTATTTAGCAAAATGCGCCTTTATGCGCATTCCGTTTTTCTTTCAACCTGCTGTATGTAATCGCGCTTGAAAAATAAAAAAACCACGAGACGGTATTTACTTAAATCGAATGACGCCATGGCAGTGAGGTAATTAGATATAAAAGGAATACTGGTATTACTGTCAACTTGCTCCGTTCGAGTATTCTCGTCATTTAAAAACATTGTACCTGTGAGGTTTACACTTGTCATATGCAAAAAGTGAAGACCCTGATCTGAGGGCTCCTTAAGGAGCCCTCTGACCAGGGTCTACACTGTTTGTCATTTTGAAATATATTGTTTAATTCAACCTTAAATAGGAATATATTGTCCATTAAACGTTTCAGGGGTGAATGAGTTAAATTAAAAAGTATTAATACATGTAGATGAATTTCACTATATAAAACCAATATACCAGATTTTTAAACCCACTATTTTATTTCACTTGGAAACATCTAATTCGCTTTCCACTTATGTGTCAAATAACTACAATATGTAATAATATATTAACTTAGAAGTGACACCATTTCAAAAGACCGAAGGGATCACTTACAGACTTTATGGAAAATAAAATAGGGTATTTCAATTCATTGGTTTCATATGTGAATCGGATACTTTCTGATATTCTCTTCATGAAGGCAGATATTGCAATTTGCGGTTCTTCTTTTGACTTTCAAAAGTTTATTAATCCCTTTACTGCAACATTTATCGTGAACATGTTTACCCCTTCACCGCCATAAATTATTGTCGTCTGTTTCAATATTAGTGTATGCAATTTAACCCTTTCATGATCAGAGTTTTACCCCTTCACAGCTGTATTGTCGTCTGCTTCATTATTGTTGTCTGCAAGGTACATTTCAAAGTTATATTTAATGTTGTATGATTAAATAGATATCGATAAGAGTGTCAAACAGTTGGTCCTGATCTGACGCCGCGTTATGCGGCGTCTGATCAGGACCCAAACTGTTGGCAAAAGCGCTTCAAAGCGTCATTGAGAGTGAACGGGTTAAGACAGCATGACTAACGAAAGTTCGATATGAGTGTCAAACAGTTTAAATCCTGATCAGACGTCTGATCTGGATCCAAACTGTTTGTAAAGTCGCTTTTAGACGAATACGGCGATGTTCGATGGTAAATATAGTCAATCAAGACCTTAAAGAGGCTCGCAACCGGATTTAGCATTAAAAATAGCAATTTGTAAATATATATCAAATATTTATATAAATGGGTAAGATTTAGTTTAGGATAATAAATTTTGTTAAAAAATGCATTTCAAAAAAAAAAAGAAAAAGGGAGAAGCTCTGGTGGGATTCGAACCCGTGGCCCTCCTTGCCGAGACAAACATGAAAAAAGGAAACGCCTTTACCCACGCGGCTACTGGCGCTTTCTATCTATATAGCGATTGTAGCGATTTATAGTACATTATTCGGTTCGAGTCTATGTCTGAACCCGTATAGAGAAGCAACAACAACAACTATACCGTCTACTAACGCTTAATATAGAAAAACGATGGTTAATATCTAAAACAAAATAAGATTCGGTGACGATTCTTGAGACTTTTTTTTGGACTGATCATATTTTTGTAACGCCAGAAGCCAAATAATGCCACAAATTTGCTTTTATTAGAGTATTTTATTTTATTTTGACAAGTACACCATCCGGTTGCGAGTCCCTTTAAAGCCGCATAGTATCAAATCGTTTTATTATGTACATGTATCCTTTCATTAACGAACTCACTGCTGAAACTTCAAATAGACAATTCCAGTTTCTTATTACATGTAATTATAAGCATATGCCACTTAGGGCCAAACCTTTTGCCGCTCAGACTAAAAACAGAATCGTCAGAATTTAAAACTAGTTTTCATAATTTCAGTGCATTGTGTTTATCTTCTTTCCTGGTATGTCACCAATTTAGACATTAGACACAGACCTGTAATGCTTGTCGTTTTACTAGCTTACAGTGGACACAACGTTATTCTTTCCCAATAAACACCTTTACGCTAAAACTATTATTTCCTGTACAAACAGTTTTGAGCCAGATCAGACGCCGGGTAACCCGGCGTCTGATCAGGATCCAAACTGTTTGTCACCAAGATATACATGGATTATCAGAATTGTCAAAAAATTGTACTTTTCTACGTTTTATTGCTTTGCGTTTGCGAACGTTTGCGTTTAACCCTTTACCCCATAACCTGTTTTTTAGTTTAAAAAAAAGGTGACGTTGCTTTACTTTCAGCCTGCTTTAAGCTACCATCTCTCAGGGTATAGAAAATATTTCTGCTGGAATATGTTTATGATTATATAAATAGGAACTTTTTTCTTTCGTGGAGGAATAAATCAAATGCGCTAAAAGGCGCTTATATCAGGGAAAGGGTTAACGGAAAGATTAACGTTTTCTCCACTGTACATGTACATGGGGCGCAAACAGAAAACTGAAGTTTCAGTAGAAATAAGTGCCACGAGGTTAGGTACTGAATCTTATTAAATTAACAATGTTTGCGATTCGCTTGCAATTCGCTTGCAATTCGATGGCGATTCGCTTGCGATTTCAAAATACTAATTTACCCTCGGATAAGTTTTTTTGAGTGGTGTATTTCACAAATGTTCGCAAATATGCCTTCGTTAATTTTTTCGATTCCATTTTTGTCATAACCGCTTCTGAAAATTCGCGTTAAAGTATTCAAACGTAGGTTTTGTTTTTTGAAGCGCCCGATTCGATGGCAATTCGATGGCTATTCGCTTGCGATTATCAATTTAATTTAATAAGGTTCAGTACTGTACAGTGGAGAATCTGTTATTCTTTTCCGTTTAAACGCAAACGTACGCAAACGCAAAGCACTAATACGTAGAGTGGAACTCTCTGAAATGAGGCTTAGTGTTGAACAAACAATCAATATTTCACACGATGTAGCTTCGTCAATACCACAAGGTGGTCTCCGCTTCAAATTTCGCTACTTAATTTTCTTTGGCATTGTAAAAAATATACTGACATGAGTATTCAGTTCACTAGTTATTTGCAAACAGTTTTAATCCTGATCAGACGCCGCGTATAGCGGTGTCTGATCGGGATCCAAACTGTGTGACACTCGTTTCTAATATTTCTCAAATCAAAATACCTAAAATCTAAATTTGAGAAATAAAGTTAGATAATTGTTCAGAGGTGATGATGTCAATGCATTGAAGGGGTTAATTATAGCTTGACTAGTCGTGGATTTTATTTATATAATATAGTATTGCTGATATACAGCGCTCCCTCTCTACAACGACACGCAAAGGGAGACAAACATTGTGTGCGTTGTTCGGAGGGAGTCGTTCTAGGGAGGGAACTTGACTTATATTTGCAAACAGTTTGAATCCAGATTAAACGCCGCGTTACGCGGCGTTTAATCTGGATTCAAGCTGTTTGTCACTCGTCATAATATTTATTCCATCAAGATGTAACTAAGAGAAAAAACAGCAGACGACAATTGTAAGCAGACGGTATTGCAGCAGTAAAAGCGTTAGACATAATTGTCGTGTTTGAGGAACTGCGACAAAGGTCGTTGTAAGGAGGGATTCACTGTTGGGAAGGCCGTTGAAGAGAGGGAACGCTGTACTAATAAAACTGAAAACTGAAACTATATCTGATTGGCAAACAGTTTGGAGCCTGATCAGACACCGGGTAACCCGGTGTCTGATTAGGCTCTAAACTGTATGCAACGGAAAAGATGAATTTAAACATGAACACGTTTATTTGGGAAAATAACGTATTTCCTAATATTTAAAATACACCTGTACTATTATCCTATAATATTAAAAACTCTCCATTATTTTTCAGGAATGGAGCTTTTGGATCAATATGTCTCCATTACTTCTCCCTACACAGATGTGTAGTAGTTACACATTTGTGTTGGAAAAGTAATGGAAACGTATTGCCCGGCAACTCTCCATTCCTGAATACAAAGAAACCCTTTACCTGATAGCCTTTTCTTGTATTGAAGATAGGTGATTACTTAAACCAGGTTGAAAGTAAAGCAGAATGCGCCTTAAGGTGCATTCTGCTTTACTTTCAGCCTGCTTTAAGCTTCCATGTGCTAGAATAGAGAAAATATTCCCTATATTATGTATTCATGACTGATTATATTGGAACTACTTTCTTCAGCGGAGGAATCAATCATATGCGCTAAAAGTCGCTTCTATGGGGTAAAGGGTTAAGAGAGGTTGCTGCTAAATTCATGACAAAAGTAATACAGAAGTCTCCTTTATTAACCTTCTGCATTACTTTTGTCCTGCATTAAACCGCAACCTGCCTTGAATACCACACATACATCACAGTAACATGTAACTTCATTACATGTATTTCTCAGGAATGGACAAATACCCGTCCTTTCTCCCTAACGTAGATCTAATACGGTTACGTCAAGCTACAGTACTGGGGCCCGTTTCATAAAACTTCTTACGACAAATGTTGTCGTAAGTCAGATTATAAAAGTATCAATTTCTTTTTATTTCTCCATCGAATCCTGTCTTGTGATATCTTTTTGGAATCGTCTTGAAAAGACGATTCCAAAAAGATGTCACAAGACAGGATTAGATAGAGAAATCACAGATTAAATGTATTTTAAAGTTTTGACTTACGACAACATTTGTCGTAAGATGTTTTATGAAATGGGCCCCTGAACCTTATTAAATTAAATTGATAATCGCAAGCGAATTGCCATCGAATTGCCATCGAATCGGGCGCTTCAAAAAACAAATCCTACGTTTGAATACTTTTACGCGAATTTTCCGAAGCGGTTTTGACAAAAAATGGAATCGAAATAATTAACGTAGACATATTATCGCAAGCGAATTGCCATCGAATTGCCATCGAATTGCAAGCGAATCGCAAAAATTGTTAATTTAATAAGGTTCAGTACTGTAATTACGTTTATTACTAAGATTGAAACAAACAACAGCAAAAATTATCGCCATGGCTTTAAACACTGTAGTTTTGTTCATTGAATTGCATTGATTGCGTTTTCGTTTAGTTCCGTTCAAACGGGAAAGACAAATGTCTGCTCTCCTGTATATACATTACTTATTCCTTAATCCATTCACTGCCCGTGACGTCATCAATTTTAACAAATTATCGTCTACTTTTATTTCTCAAATTTAAATTTTAGGTATTTTGACTTATAAAATATTGAAATGAGTGTCAAACAGTCTGATCAGGATCTAAACTTTTTGCAAATATTCATCGTACTCGGGGTAAGGCAGTGGAATTGTTAATTATGTTTTGCCATGTTATGTACCGAAATATATACCGAAATAAATTTACCTATCTAGGACACTTTTACATGTACCTATAAAACCTGCATTGATTTCAACAACTGTGTGAACCTACAGTGGAGAATCTGTTATTCTTTCCCAATAAACGCGTTTACGCTAAAACTATTATTTACAATACAAACAGTTTGGAGCCAGATCAGACGCCGGGTAACCCGGCGTCTGATCAGGCTCCAAACTGTTTGCCACCAAGATAAACATGAATTATCAGAATTGTCCAAAAGTTGTACTTTTCTACGTTTTAGTGCTTTGAGTTTGCGTACGTTTGCGTTTAAACGGGAAAGAATAACAGATTCTCCACTGTACGATAGAGACCCGTTCGAAGTATACTAAACCCAAGCGCAATGCAGCTATACGTAGCCAACAACAATCATATGGACATGTTGTTTAGCTCGGAGGCTTAATCCTTTCGCTCTCAATGACGTCGTAAAGCGAATTTGCAAACTGTTTTGATCCTGATCAGACGCCGCCTAACGCGGTGTCTGATCAGGATCAAAACTGTTTGTTACTTGTTTTGAAATGAATTCAGTTATACTGCCTTAAATTTAACTTTGAAAAGATATTGCAGACAACAATATTAAAGCAGACGACAATAAGGCGGTGAAGGGGTAAAAACTTCTCGATGAATTTTATCATGAAATGCTTAAAGCTTATTGGCATGAACAATGTCTATTGTAGTGACATATGGCGGTTGTAGGGTTCAACATTATAATGCCAATACCTGCTTGTAGATGGAATGTAATGAAACACTATGTATAATACAGCGCCCCCTCTCTACAACGACATCCAATGGGAGACACAGATTATGTGTGTTGTTCGGAGGGAGTCGTTACATGTATGGCGAGGGAAAATTAAGACTTGGTTTACATTTGCAAACAGCTTGAATCCAGACCAGACGCCGCGTTACGCGGCGTCTAATCTGAATTTAAGCTGATTGTCAATCGTCATTATATTCATTCTATCATCATTTCCACTTATATGGAACTTTGAGAAAAACTGCAGACGACAAATTTAAGCAGACGATATTGCAGCCATGAAAAGGTGAGGCATAAATGTATTGTATTGGGAACCGCGACAACGGTCGTTGTAAGGCGGGAGTCGTTGTTTAGAGGGCCGTTGTAGGGAGGGAACCACAGGTCTTTGACACATAGATCTAGATCTTTTACCATTTTGTTTTTTTGGTCAAGTACAGTGGAGAATCTGTTATTCTTTCCCAATAAACGCGTTTACGCTAAAACTATTATTTTCACTGCAAATAGTTTGGAGCCAGATCAGACGCCGGGTAAGCCGGCGTCTGATCAGGCTCCAAACTGTTTGCCACCAAGATAAAGATAAATTATCAGAATTGTCCAAAAGTTGTTCTTTTCTACGTTTTAGTGCTTTGCGTTTGCGTACGTTTGCGTTTAAACGGGAAATAATAACAGATTCTCCACTGTATGACGTCACCAATGACGTAAGAATAACAGATTCTCCACTGTACCTGTGGAGGGAACACTGTACTTCACTTGACTTATTTAGACATGTCATACATGTACCAGAAAGAGACACTATCCACCTCACTGCCTTACCCTGAGTACAATAGTTATTTGATCCTGGTCAGACGCCGCTCAAAGCGTCGTCTGATCAGGATCTAAACTGTTTGACACTCATTTCAATATTTCTTAAGCCTAAAGACTTAAATTTTAGATTTAAGAAATGAAAGCAGATTTCAGGGCTGCCATTTCTCCGGATTTTTCCTAAATCTCCGGATGTTTTCCCCAGTTCACGGTAGCTTAAAGCAGGCTGAAAGTAAAACAGAATGCGCCCTAAGGCGCATTCTGCTTTACTTACAGCCTGCTTTTAGTAGTCGCATGTCAACAAAACAAGAAAAAGGCTACGGGGTAAAGGTACGATTCGTAAAATCGCACTTGAAAAATACCAATTTTGAAATTTTAGGATTTTTCATGTCAACTTATGGAAGCCCTGAGACTACAATTTTTAAAATTGATATCGTCATGGCAGTAGAGAGGTTAAATCCATTCACTGTTACACGTATAAGTGAATAATTTATTATATCTGATCATTGAGTAGGTACATGTATGTATTGTTGAATTTATATGGCTCGCATATACATAGACGGGTCATCTGTTTAAACAGTGTTTAGATACATGTACGTGTAGGTATGGTATTTTATTATATAAGTACTTTATATATAATTATTACCCGTACTCACAGTGGAGAAAACGTTATTCTTTCCCTTTTAAACGCAAACGAAACGCAAACGCATAGCAATAAAATTGAGAAAAAGACAACTTTTCGTCGATCCTTACTTTTCATTTTAACCTGAGTGGCGAACAGTTTGGAGCCTGATCAGACGCCGGGTTACCCGGCGTCTGATCTGGCTCTAAACAGTTTGCAGTTGAAATAAACGTTTTAGCGTAAACGCGTTTATTGGGAAAGAATAACACATTCACCACTGTATAAGTAAGACAAAATGTACCTTCTGGTGCATGTACTGAACCTTATTAAATTAAAAAAATTTGCTATTCGCTTGCAATTCGATGGCGATTCGCTTGCAATTCGATGGCAATTCGCTTGCGTTTCAAAATAGTAACTTTACCCTCGGGTACGTTTGCCTGAATGCTGTATCTCACAAATATTCGTAGATATGCTTTCGTTAATTGTTTCGATTCTATTCATGTCACAACCGCTTCGGAAAAATCGAGTAAAAATATTCAAGCGTAAGGTTAGCCTTTTCAAGCACCCGATTCGATGGCAATTCGCGTGCTATTCGCTGGCGATTATCAATTTAATTTAATAAGGTTCAGTACTGTACTTTTAAATGTTTACACTTGAGTATTAAAGTATAATTACATGTGCATGCATATACGTAAATGCGGTGTATGCAATTTTGTACTTTGTATTTTCAAGTATGATTACATGCAAACAGGTATACATTGTAATTATAAGGTACTTTGCTTTTTTAAGAATAATTAAATTTATTATATACCTACCAATGTTCTGCCCGAAATATTTCTGTATTTTATCGAACAAATACACCTTGACGGATTGAAAATTCCGTATTACCCATGTACCTTGTGTAATGGGAAAAGAACGTTTACTGTGTAGTCGGAAGTTCGGAACTACAGTAAAACCTCTCTATTACGACCACTAAATTATGTTAAATATTAGGGTGTTTACGGTAGGTGACCGCTTACAGCAAGGTGACAGTGAAACAGAAAGCTCCTTTAGGAGCTTTCTGTTTCACTTTCACCTTGCTTTAAGCTGTCACCTCTCTATTATTTAATCAATTAGCATTCGTTTTAGTGGTCGTAATAGCGAGTATTTACTTTCACGCGCCATTCCCCGAAGTGTGACGTATGGGAAATCCCGTTTATTTATAGTAACGCTCGAAACATTTCTATCGTTTTTCATTTTATTTTTATTATAAGAGGTATATAATAAAAGGAACATTACTATACTTTGCATATCGTATGTACCGGATCACTCTCGTGGTGTGTGTAAAGGCTATATCCAACTCGACCTTCGGTCTCGTTGGATATAGCCTTTACACACACAACTCGAGTGATCCGGTGCATAAGATATGCAAAGTATAGTAATATTCCGTTTGTATACACGGATACATGTACAAACTACTTTGTATTTTCGAGTATTATATATTGCATGCACACAACTTTGAATTTTCAATAATAATTAATTGTATACATAAAGATATTTATGCTACTTTGTATTTTCAAGTGCATGTATATGTATAGTCACGTAGGCGCAAATGTACTACTACATGTACATGTACATGTATGTGTTTTCAAGTATTATTACATGTATTGTTTTGAATATGCTTCTCATTACTTTCTGGGTACGTTACATGTACGATTTTAAGTATGATATAACATGCGAAAGATATGATTATGCCCTATATAAGTATACTTTAATGAAATAAGAAAAAGATGTACATATATGTATATATGAGTTTAAGTACATGTATGATATAACATGCGGAAGATATGAGTATGCCCTATATAAGTATACTTTAATGAAATAAAGAAAAAGACCAAGCATTTGAAAATCCTGATTATTAATTTTAATCTGAGTGCCAAACAGTTTGGAGCCTGATCTGGCTTCAAACTGTTTGCATTGGAAATAATAGTTTGAACGTAAAACGAGTTTATTGGGAAAGAATAACGTTTTTACCACTGTATAAGCATCAGAATTTAGCATAAACGACGAGTCGAAAATAACTGCTAAGGATAGTAATTGCTCTTTAAAAAACGGACGATTTTTGCTATTCTGAATGTAAAAAACATTCTAGTTTGGTTGATTTATTGAGTTGGCTTTAACGCCTCCACGACTCATAAAATGGTCATGTAGCGCCGAAAACCAGTTTGGAACCTGATCAGAGGAGGATATGTTACGCGGCGTCTGATCTGGCCCAGACAGTTGAAACATGGAAATAATCGTTTGTTACAAACGTTTTTATTGGGAATAAGTAACGTACTCTTTATTGTTACGAAAACGATTAATCCATGAATCATTCGATGAAGCATCGTTGTTATTGCGGTCACGTGACTTCTGAGGCGCTTTTACTGCCATAATATCGTCTGCTTAAATTGTGTCGTCTGCTAAAATTTTGTCGTCTGCCTTTTTGTCGTCGAAATGAAGACATTTGGCACTCTGGCCGGGCTCGACCTATAGATATGGGAGGCAAATCATTTTGAAATCCCACCATTGTTTCCTGTTTCGCGGCTTCTGATCATAATCCAAAAAAATATTCCTAAATTCCAGTATTGTCAAGCTGGGCCATGAAAGTGTCATTGCAGGACAATTGATTAGCAAAGAATCCTCAAAGGAGGTGACTGAAGTCCTTTTGTTCTGCAATTAACCCCGCCACTGACATGCCGCGGATGTAACGGCATTTGCAAACAGTTTAGGTCATGATCAGACGCCGCGTAACGCGACGTCTGATCAGGATCCAAACTGTTTGACAATCACAACGATTTTTATTTAGTCAATTATCTAAACTTTAATTTAACATTAATAAATAAAAGCAGACAGGAATGGAAAACAGCAGATGATTTTATGACAGTGCAAGATAAAGTTTGACTATGCATGTATTTTCTTCCATATGGTCGCTGTGTAGCGAGTAGAGAGCACTGTTTAGTTAGTTAGATGTTTAACACTTGAATAGCCAATTGCAGCGCTCCCTCTCTACAACGACACCCAAAGGGAGACAACCATTGAGATCTTTGTACGGAGGGAGTCGTTATAGGGAGGAATATTGGCTTACTTTTGCAAACCGCTTGAATCCAGATCAGACGCCGCGTAACGAGGCGTCTGATCTGGATTCAAGCTGTTTGTCCTTTGTCATTAAGTATTTTTCTGTCAAAATGTCCGTGATGTAACTTTGCGAAAAACAGCAGACGACAATCTTAAACGGACAACTTTGCAGTCGTAAATAGGTTGGACATAAATGTCTTGTTTGGGGAACAACCGCAATGGTCGTTGTAAGGAAGGAGTCGTTGTTGGGAAGGCCGTTGTAGAGAGGGAACGCTGTATAACCATTTTCTTAAATCCAGTGGACTAGTCACCGTGACTTACATCACTAAGCTCCTCACCGCAAAGGGCTCGAATCCAGGTCTGTGTATTCGGGGTTTTTATGTGGGGAATCCTTCCAGCTGGCTTTCGGAAGGTCGGTGGTTCTACCCAGTTGATAATTTCTGCCTAAAACAGTATATGTACATAAAGGGCTTTTTGAATATATTCCTTCCTCTGTTATTAGCAGGACGTCGCGATATGACTGAAATACTGTTAACCCTTTACCCAATAGAAGCGCCTTTTAGCGGATATGATTTATTCATCCGCTGAAGAAAATAGTTCCAATTTAATCAGTAATGAATATGTATTATATGGAATATTTTCTATATTATAGCACATGATAGCTTAAAGCAGGCTGAAAGTAAAGTAGAATGCGCCCTAAGGCGCATTCTGCTTTACTTTCAACCTGCTTTAAGTAGTCACCTATCTTAAGTACTAGAAATAGGCTATCAGGTAAAGGGTTAAGGATGCCGGCCTGTCTATCTGAGCATGATGAAATTTCCGAGAAAAAAAATACGAACTCAATATCCAAAAAATGTTAATAACTCTTGTTTGGTGAATGCATACAGTCATAAAATATACTATTTTCGCGGGAAAAAATTGTGTTTTCTTTCCGGAAGGGACTTTTTAAGTTTTATGTCCTATTCGTAGTTTACAGCATACACCGTTTTCATAGGTAGGTTGCACTTTGTTACATCCGATTTCATTTCAATTTTCTCAGAATATAAGCATGAAATGTTCATGGAAGTACAGTTTTAATATAAATTATAGATAATACATTAGTTCAATGATTTTCTTTTTTAAAGAAAAAATATTTTTGATAAAAAAAATACACCAAAAAGATTTGAAATAACACAATTCTAGTGAATAAACATTATACATGTATTCTGAAGAAAACATGATGACCATACAATTAGTAAAATCTACTTTCACTTTCTTTTGTATACTAACAAATTCGTGATCATGAAAGTGCAGGGCTGCCATAAGTTGATCATAAAAGTCCTAAGATTTCATTTTTTTCAGACGCAATTTTACTAATCGTACCTTAACCCCATAGTCTGTTTCTTCTTTTGAAGACACATGACTGGTTAAAACAGACTGAAAGTAAAGCAGAATGCTCCTTAAGGCGCATTCTGCTTTACTTTCAGCCTCTTTTAAGCTACGATCTGCTAGGATAAAAATCCGAAGACTTAGGAAAAATCCGGAGAAATGGCAGCCCTGAAAGTGGTCTGCTGTTTTGAAATTTGGCCGCACCGAAATTTGTCGATTCCGCGGCAGTTGAACAAGTACTCGAGATTGTTAAAAAATTTTTAAATGCCATATGTAAAGATAATTTCAGAATATACCTGAAATGATATTCACATGCTTCATGATGGGGTTAAGGTCGATCCGTTTTCAGGCTCTGTATAGTATTATTCAAAGATACAAAGTTTTCTTATATAACCAGTTTCAAATCCAACTATCAAATACATTTAAAAAGGAAAACTGTTTCCAGAATTGTAACTATTAATCTTCTGGTTTTGTTTTCTTCCATAAACAGTATTTCAGTTTCAAACCATTATCAATACTCCCAAATACTTTGATTATACATGTATACCGTGGAGAAAACGTTATTCTTTCCCGTTTAAACGCAAACGTACGCAAACACCAAGCAATAAAACGTAAAAAATTAAAATATTCGGACAATTCTGATAATTCAGGTTTATCTTGGTGGCAAACAGTTTGGAGCCAGATCAGACACCGGGTTACCCGTCGTCTGATCTGGCTCAAAACTGTTTGTACTGGAAAATAATAGTTTTAGCGTAAACGCGTTTATTGTAAAAGAAATGACGTTTTCTCCACTGTACATGTATATACATGTACTTCTTAGGATTGATTTTAACAATCATGTAAAATGACAAACAGTGCAAACCATGATTAGATGGCGCTTGAAGGAGCACTCTAATCAGAGTCTGCACTTTTTGTAAAGGACAAGTGTACAGTGGAGAATCTGTTATTCTTTCCCGCTTAAACGCAAACGTACGCAAACGCAAAGCACTAAAACGTTGAAAAGTACAACTTTTGGACAATTCTGATAATTCATGTTTATCTTGGTGGCAAACAGTTTGGAGCCTGATCAGACGCCGGGTTACCCGGCGTCTGATCTGGCTCCAAACTGTTTGCACTGCAAATATTAGTTTTAGCGTAAACGCGTTTATTGGGAAAGAATAACATATTCTCCACTGTACCATGTATATCTACAGGTACACGGTATGCAAATGAGCAGTATATGGTAAATACGCTATTCCTACCCATTTACGCGTTAATCTATGCGTAAGAAACGCATAGTGAACGGTTAACGAACGGTTAACGCCTAACGATTCTAACGCGTTTAAACGCGTTAATAAACGATTATTACAATGTAGTCGGCTAAGGGGTTCGTCGGCTAAGTGATGATCTTTTCATCCGAGCTTTTTTAAACCTCTAAAGAAACGCGTAAAGAAATGGCTAGGAAACGCGTTTAACGAAACGGATAATAAACGCGTAAGAAACGCTTAAGAAGGTTTAAACTGTATCATTAACCCTTTTGCCCTCAATGACGCCGCAAACTGTTTGACACTCGTTTTGACATTTCTTCAGTTAAACTGTCTTAATTTTTAATTTTGAAAAGACGACGCAGACACCAAAACGGAAGCAGACGACAATGAAACGGTGAATGGGTAAAAATCTCACGAAAAAGTTGGCAGTGGAAGGGTTAAGGTTAATTAACTCATTTAACCCTTATCCTGCGGTAATATCGTCTGCTTTGAAATTGTCGTCTGCAAACTTTGTTAAATCTAGATTTATACTATTTTTAAGGAATAATAATCCTAAAGACGAGTGTCAAACAGCTTGGATCCAGATCAGACGCCGCGTCTGATCTGGAACCAAACTGTTTGAGAAAATCAGAAAAGTCGCGACCAGTAGGCAAAGGGTTAACATCTAATCGGGGGTGATGTTAGTCAAGTTATTTATTTCTATCTTGCAGATACAATGAACTCCCTAACCAGTCAGATTGTGGTTATACTAGTCAACCTTGGCCTTTGCTCCTCTTTATTCTACACGAACAGCCGGGAAAACGACTACCCCCGAATTGGAAAACGACCCGCCTTCTTCTTCCGGTCGCCACTAAGAAACTATATCGCTCAATCCAGATCCCTTTATGGGGACGACAATATACCAGATGGACCTGAAAAATACCCGCTTGTCGAGCCAGAAGGTGATCTAGAATATTTACAAGAAGCCCAGATGGACACGGGTGTTGAGGCACCGGCAGACGTGGATGGTTCTTCTGTCGTGAGATCACCAGGGCAACGAAATAAGTTATTTGTCATGTATGATGGTAAGTTGTACATGTATATGTACAGTGGAGAAAACGTTATTCTTTCCCAATAAACGCGTTTACATGTACGCTAAAACTATTATTTCCAGTACAAACAATTTGGAGCAAGATCAGACGCCGGGTTAGCCGGCGTCTGGTCAGGCTCCAAACTGTTTGCCTCCAAGATAAACATGAATTATCATAATTGTCCAAAAATTGTACTTTTCTACGTTTCATTGCTTGGCGTTTGCGTACGTTTGCGTTTAAACGGGAAAGAATAACGTTACATGTATTCTTTCCCGTTTAAACGCGAACTAAACGCAAACGCATTTCACCAAAATGTAGAAAAAGTACAACATTTGGACAATTCTGACTATTAATATTCAGCTGAGTTGCAGTTTGTAGCTTGATCAGACGCTGGGTTACCCGGCGTCTGATCAGGCTCAAAAATGTTTGTACTGGAAATAATAGTTCTAGCGTAAAACGTGTTTATTGGAAAAGAATAACGTTGTCTCCACTGTAGATATCTAAAATAGTCTAGGCATTCATCTATTTGAAATTTGTCGTCCGCTGATTTAGTGTTTTTGATAAACGTACAGAATGTGTCTTGCAACCGATTTGAACACGGGGATTTCGGCGTCTGACCAGAATCTACCCTGTAAAGCGCTCAGACAAGCTAGTCTTTTTATGTTTGAAGGGATGGGAGGGGATCCTCGGTCTTAAAACAGAGTATGTTATAAAATACAATGGAGAAAACGTTATTCTTTCCCAATTAACGCGTTTACGCTAAAACTATTGTTTCCATTGCAAACAGTTTGGAGCCAGATCAGACGCCGGGTAACCCAACCTGTTTTTCTTGTACAGTAGTTAGAACTGTCAAAAAGTTGTAATTTTCTATATTTCATTGTAATTCGTTTGCTTTAAGTTTGCGATAAACCGTAGAATAACGTTTTTATATTGTACTACAAACCAGGTAGCTAACGACGGTCATCGACGTCTTTATTGAACTCATTGCTGAACTGTAGTGATAAACAGTGGAGAAAAAGTTATTCTTTCCCGTTTAAACGCAAACTACATGTAAACGCAAACGCATAGGCAATAAGATGGAGAAAAAAATACAACTTTTCGAAAATCCTGACTTTTCATTTTAACCTGAGTGGCAAACAGTTTGGAGCCTGGTCAGACGCCGAGTTACCCGGCGTGTGATCTGGCTCTAAACGGTTTGCAGTGGAAATAAACGTTTAAGCGTAAACACGTTTATTGGGAAAGAATAACACATTCTCAACTGTAGCGTTTTTTAACATGGGGATTTTCACGACACTGTGACTCTGAAAAGCCCTCGTCCTATCATTTCTATCAGTCGACAAGGTCGGTTCGATGGGTGCTATGTGATCGCCGTTTTGGGGACTGTATTTTATATGTTTAGTCATGTTTTATTTTAGATCTAATTGTAGTTATTTTGTCTTTTCTCGCTTTGAAGGTACATTTATGTTATTTCATGTGAAGCGCTTTTTAAAGCACAATCCCCTGTGAAAAGGGCGCCATATACAGTGGAGAATCTGTTATTCTTTCCCGTTTAAACGCAAACGTACGCAAACGCAAAGCACTACAACGTAGAAAAGAACAACTTTTGGACAATTCTGATAATTCATGTTTATCTTGGTGGCAAACAGTTTGGAGCCTGATCTGGCTCCAAACTGTTTGCACTACAAATAATAGTTTTAGCGTAAACGCGTTTATTGGAAAAGAATTTCAGATTCTCCACTGTAAAATAATGATAATAATGACTCCGACGAATGATGAGCTTACATGATAATGACGGTTGATCTCATTCGCTGCGAAGTAGTGCATGGGATCAAAACCGCCGAGCTGCCTTCCTTTTATAGTTCTTGGTAGAGGGGATAATCTCTGTCGAATAAACAAAAGCTTACCATATGACCATGAAAGACATCCCCTGACGACCGTTCAATCATAACGCTTTGCTAGGCAAAAAACATGGATCTTTGTGGGTAGCAAAGAACCATTGAAGCTTCTCGTGTGAGAACCAACCTTTATATTTGATAGTTTGATTAGAAATAATCATTGAAAATCACTAGAGCATGAGTATAATTTGAGCCTCACCAGGTAAATTGGCATGTGATGCATGCTTTGACAGTTAAAATTCACACCTATCCAGACAATTTGGGGGGGGGGGTCCATAAATTGACTGAGCAAAAGTTTTTAAGCCTCAGAACGGCGACAATGTGAAGGACGTCTATGGGGACAGTATTTTGAAGATCCGCAAATGAATATAATATTATGCCACTGTGCCATTCGATTTTATTGCACTGTATAGTTTGCACGTTTATGTTATATAATGTTGCAGATCTACATATACAGCGGGAGAGCCTTTAATTCCCTCCGTTTAAAAAACAACTACACGCACACACTATGCAGTAAAATGTGTTTAAAAGAACATGTATTATTTTAAAACATTGTGGATTATGTTTAACCTGTGTGTGGTCCGGCGAACATTTTGATGCCTGATCAGTGGCCAGACACCGAGTAGATCTGATAACAAACTGTTTGTGATGGACAATAGGTTTTAAGCATATAGAGTGCTCCCTCCCTACAACGACCCTTCTTACAACGACCGTTGCAACTGTTCCCTTAACAATACAATTATGTCTAACGTTTTTACTGCTACAATATCGTCTACTTATAGTCGAGTCTGGTTTTTTTCTCGAAGTTGTATACAGTGGAGAATCTGTTATTCTTTCCCGTTTAAACGCAAACGTACGCAAACGCAAAACGCTAAAACGTAGAAAAAAACAACTTTTGGACAATTCTGATAATTCTTGTTTATCTTGGTGGCAAACAGTTTGGAGCCTGGTCAGACGCCGGGTTACCCGGCGTCTGAACTGGCTCCAAACTGTTTGCATTGCAAATAATAGTTTTAGCGTAAACGCGTTTATTGGGAAAGAATAACAGATTCTCCACTGTACGCGTTAAGCGGCGTCTTATCTGGAGTCAAGCTGTTTGCAAATGTAAGTCAATTTCCCTCCCTATAACGACTTCCTCCGAACAACGCACAAAATGCTTGTCTCCCATTGGATGTCGCTGCAGAGAGGGAGCGCTGTACATGTAAAACATTTACAGTCGAACTTCGATATCTCGAAGTCGGTTTTGTCGAACATACCACTATTTCAAAGTAAAAACGTGGATCGGCCACGTTTTGACTTTAGAATATGGGTATGTTCGACTTAACA
The DNA here is from genome assembly GCA_922989275.2 of Gari tellinella. Taxonomy (NCBI): domain Eukaryota; kingdom Metazoa; phylum Mollusca; class Bivalvia; order Cardiida; family Psammobiidae; genus Gari; species Gari tellinella. Next base: position 5,142,184 of record OV277870.1, on the reverse strand, counting down.
AGCATGAAATAATGCAGTTCATATGTCGAACTATCGGATAGGTCGAATTAAACGAGTACGAGATATCGAAGTTCGTCTGTATTAGGAAACAATAACGTCTTCTTCACTGTTATCCTGAGAGTTTTGCTACATGCACCACATATATACATGTACGAAGATACAATGGAGAAAACGTTATTCTTTCCCGTTTAAACGCAAACGAAACGCAAACGCATAGCAATAAAATAGAAAAAAGACAACTTTTCGACAATCCTAACTTTTCAATTTAACCTGAGTGGCAAACAGTTTGGAGCCTGATCAGACGCCGGGTTATCCGGCGTCTGATCTGGCTCTAAACGGTTTGCAGTGGAAATTAAAAGTTTTTGCATAAACGCGTTTATTGGGAAAGAATAACACATTTTCCACTGTACCGTTTGTCACCTTGGACGTAATCGGTTGGTGACGAAAGATACAGTGGAGAAAACGTTCTTCTTTCCCAATAAACGCGTTTACGCTAAAACTATTATTTCTATTGCAAACAATTTGGAGCCAGATCAGCCGCCGGGTAACCCGGCGTCTGATCAGGCTCCAAACTGTTTGCCACCAAGATAAACATGAATTATCAGAATTGTCAAAACGTTGTACTTTTCTACGTTTTAGTGTGACGCGTTTGCGTTTCGTTTCGTTTAAACGGGAAAGAATACCAGATTCTCCATTGCACGCACGTGATGTATTTTCTATATGTCAGTGTAAGCCTTTGGGTAATCTGTCCTGTCGACAGCTAGGTAATGCCCAGACACAGGGGGTATTATCTTGTTTGATGCAGCAATCCCCGACTATTTTAGACCTCTCAAAAAGGGTACTTCTTGGCATGATACATGTAACAGGGCTGCCATTTCTTCGATATTTTTCTGAAATATTCGGATTTTTATCCTATTAGATACATGTATTAGCTTAAAGCAGATTGAAAGTAAATCAGAATAGGCGCATTCTGTTTTACTTTCAACCTGCTTTAAGTAATCGCGCTGGAAAAATAGAAAATTGGGAAAATTTTAGGATTTTTCATGATCAACTTATACACGTAGAAGCTCTGAGATAAACTTATGGCTCAATGTGTATATTTTTCATTATTCTACATATACATTTGAGACATTATTTTGTTCCCCCGTTTAAAAACCATTACATTTGTAAGCGAAAACGCAATATTATAAAATGGAGAAAATGACCATCAATCACAACAGTTTTGAGCCTGGTCAGACGCAAATTTACTTCGCAGATATGAAAACGTAATGTTCAAAATAGTTAAGATTCAGATCAGACGCCGAGAAACACCGCATCTGATCAGGCTCAAAAGTCTTTGCCACCTAGATTTAAAATTCATTTTACAGTTCTAAACGTTTCTGGAAATGTTATTTTCTACAGTGTAATCCAAGACCTTTACTTTGCGTTTCCAGGCTTCCATTTCTCCGGATTTTTCCAAAATATTCGGATTTTTATCCTATCATGGTAGTTTAAAGCAGGCTTAAAGAAGAGCAGAATGCGCCTTAAGGCGCATTCTGCTTCACTTTTAACCTGCTTTAAGTAGATCTAATCACGCTTGAAAAAAAAAAAAAGAAAATCTTAGGATTTCTTTCAAGATCAACGTATGGCAGCCCTGTGTTACGGTTAAACGGAAGAGAAAGGGACAATCTCTACTGTAGCGATTTTGTGATAATCTTGTATGAATTTCCCAGGGCTGCCATTTCTCCGGATATTTCCCAAGTCTTCGGATTTTTATCCTAGCAGATCGTAGCTTAAAACAGGCTGAAAGTAAAGCAGACTGCGCATTAAGACGCATTCTGTTTTACTTTCAGCCCGTTTTAAGCAGTCACGTGTCTTCAAAAGAAGAAACAGACTATGGGGTTAAGGTACGATTAGTAAAATTGCGTCTGAAAAATTGAAAATTTGAAATCTTAGGATTTTTATGATCAACTTATGGCAGCCCTGATTTTCTCTATAACCCTTTCATCACCGAAGTCAAATATGTATAGTGGACTTTTTCTAACAGCGTGCATCCAGACCAGGCGCCGCCTAACGCGGCATCTAATCAGGAACCAAACTGTTTGACACTCGTATTGGTAGTCTACCGGTACTACATGCTCCTTAAACCTAATTTTGAAACGACATTGCAGACTAACAATATTGAAGTAGACGACACTATTGCGGTGAAGGAGTTAAAACCTCACGGGTAAGTTTGCATTGTAATGGGGTTTAAAACGTCTATTGTTTTGCATATTTCAGATTCAGATAGCTACAAGGAAGCCTTGAGAAAACATCCCTGGGCCTTTCGACGACCACAACCAGTATGGGAATGAGTCCCAGTAGCTGGGCTACAACATATCTATATATAACTAGCCCAGAGCACCAGATAAAGGGTAGTTTTTCAAAAACTAAAATCTTTATTTCAGAATTAAACCCTATGGTGTCACTACTCATTAGAATCGTCTCGAAGAGACGATTCTAATGAGTAGTAACACCACAGGATTTGGTGCTGAATAAGTGAGAAAATGTTTGATTTGATGAAATAACTACCTCTTATCCGGAGCCCTGTAGCCTCTAAATGCCTAGAAACCGAGCAAAAAAACAAAACCACACGTGACAACAGTTCAAAATAACCCGTGACAAATGTTCAAAGTTAAAACGTTACAACAGTTAAAAAATACAAGAAATGACTGTTTCACTCAATCATTTCATGATATGCCTAAAATGCTCAGTTATTTTTTGATATGGTTAAAAAACACCATCAGTCATTTCACGAATTGACTAAATTGACTTTAGTTTTATTTATTCTATCGTAATGATGGGTGTATCTTAATAATTACAAACTACACAGTAAAACATTAAAACAGTACGTGCATATTAAATTTAATAGAAATAAAGTCTCTTAAATCTTTACCCAATAGAAGCGCCTTTTAGCGGATATGATTTATTCATCCACTGAAAAAAATAGTTCCAATTTAATCAGTAATGAATATGTAATATAGGGAATATTTTCTATATCAAAGCACATGATAGCTTAAAGCAGGCTGAAAGTAAAGCAGAATGCGCCCTAAGGCGCATTCTGCTTTACTTTCAACCTGCTTTAAGTAGTCATCTATAAATAGGCTATCAGGTAAAGGGTTAAATCTTTTAAAAAGTGCGTGCAATGTTTCTGGGATAATTGTTAGACAGTAAATTTTAAACAATATTATACATATTGAAAGACATGAATGAACAACTGCTGTTGAATAAATCAAAAATAAAAGTAATTTCACACATTGCCTGAATCCTGTAAAAGATTTCTAGCCATTTGTGTATGAGTGGTCTGTCTGAAATCTAACTTTGAACCGATATATTGCAGACAAATATATAGCGGTGAAGGGGCAAAAACCTCACGATTAATTTTGGCGGTGAGATTACAGTGGAGAATCTGTTATTCTTTCCCAATAAACGCGTTTACGTTAAAACTATTATTTGCAGTGCAAACAGTTTGGAGCCAGATCAGACGCCGGGTAACCCGGCGTCTGATCAGGCTCCAAACTGTTTGCCACCAAGATAAACAAGAATTATCAGAATTGTCCATAAGTTGTTCTTTTCTACGTTTTAGTGCTTTGCGTTTGCTTACGTTTGCGTTTAAACGGGAAAGAATAACAGATTCTCCACTGTATGACGTCACCAATGACGTAAGAATAACAGATTCTCCACTGTATAAACGGTGTAAAATAACGTATTCGTCACTGTACTTTCCGTTCTTATATCAAATAACAAATACATATTGGAAACATAAACACCTTCACTGCCATGACGTAATCAATTTTGAACAATTATCGTCTGCTTTTATTTTTCTAATTCCAATTTAAGGTATTTTGACTTAATATAATTATATTGAAACGAATGTCAAGCAGTTTGGATCCTGATCAGACGCCGCGTGACGCGGCGTCTGATCAGGGTCCAAACTGTTTGAAAATATTTATTGTATTGGGGTAAGGTTTTCAAGGGGTTAACCCCTTCACTGCTATACCCCGAGTATACTTGTAATTTGAAAACAGTTTGGATCCTGATCAGACGCCGCGTAACGCGGCGTCAGATCAGGATACAAACTGTTTTACACTCGTTTCAATATTTCATAAGTCAAAATAACTAAATATTTAATTGTATAAATAAAAGCAGACGACAATTGTTTAAACTTGATGACGTCACGGCAGTGAAGGGGTTAAATATCCAATCTTGAAGCATATTAGAAATATTAAATGGAATACATAGGTTAATATATGTTAAAAAACAATAATCAAGGTATTATATTACCTGATATTACCTGCTTGAAACATGTGGACGATAAAACATTAGCAAAATCGACAAAACATTATTTGACATTCAAAACGGTTGCCATAGTAACCCAGTATTTATTTTATACATTCAGCAAGCCAAGTAAGCCATTATCTCGATGTCACCCGAGTATTTCGAAACTTTACTAATATTTATATTTTCAAAGTAACAACATACGATCCTAAAGCTTGTACATAAGACCTGTGACATAAATTAAAACTAATAAAAAGTTATTTTCAAAGAAACTTGTTGTTTTTTGTTGCTGTTTCTATTTTATTGATAAACCACAGAATGTAAATTAACACGTGGCAACATAATTTGGAAACTTTTTAGATACGAGTCGCATATTGCGAAACAAATGGTCTTACAATTATTGAATATTGACGATAATTTGATCAGGGTCTGCACTTTTTGAAATGGCACTGAGCACAATATTACTGTACAATTGACAAACGTTATTCATTCCCAATAAACGCGTTTACGCTGAATCTGTTATTCCCATGCAAACAGTTTGGAGCAAGAACAGACGCCGGGTAACCCGGCGTCTGATCAGGCTCCCAACTGTTTGCCATCCTGGTTTTAATCAACTTTCAGTATTGTAAAAAAGATATACTTTTCTACATTTTATTGCAGAGCGTTTGCGTTTCGTTAGCGTTTGAAAGGGGCAGAATATAAGAATCCACCATGAGTGCTGATGTAGGATAGGAATATACTCCTCCGAGGGTCAGAAATTAATGCAGGGACGAGACTTGCCAAGTCCCTGCATAAGTTTTCTGACCCAAGGGAGAGAAATTCCTATCCTACATCAACAATACGAATGGTGTGTTTTTTCTCCCATTTTAATCATTCAAATATGATACAAATAACGAAATAATTGCAGTTTGTGTGCACTTTTTTCTGCAAAAATATGACGTTGTTTATAGAATAGTATCGTCATTAGAAATGAAGTCATTTAAATACCCGCGTCATGCAGCGCCTTGTGGTTAAGCTGGGCAAACAATAAAATACGTCACGTGGTATGGAGGATAGTGATTCCACATGGGGAATATCTCTTTCTCCCATTTTCTCCTATGTTGGATAGGGATTTTCCCCATGTGAAATCACTCTATACTTCATACCACGTGGCGTCCTTTATTGTTTGCTCAGCTTAACCACAAGCGCTGCATGACGCGGGTAACTAAATGACGTCATTTCTGATGACGTGACTATAAACAACGTCAACGTTTTGGCGGAAAAGTACACACAAAATGCATTTATTTAGTTATTTGTATCATGTTTTAATGATTCAAATGTGAGAAAAAAAATCCACCATTCGTTTTGTTAATGTAGGATAGAAAATTCTCCCCCTCGGGTTAGAAAATTCACGCAGGGACTCGGCAAGCCCGGTCCCTGCCTGAATGTTCTGATCCTCGGTGGGAGAAATTCATATCCTACATCAACACTCATGGTGGATTCTTATATTATCACCTCTCGTACAGGTTTATCCTGAAATCTAGGGGGTGTGAGACAACCTTATCTGCCCGGACATACAAGCCGAACTATTTTATGATAATACGATTCACGAATCCATTCGGAACAATAAACGAACATTTTTCTGGTGTTTAATTGAATGACGTAAACGACCGAGTCGATGGACAATCTCCGTTGGGCTGACCGGAATATTTAATGCTTATTTATAATAATATATAAACTGCTCTTTTTCTAATATTTCGACCTCTAAGAGCCTTTTTCAAAGAAAATCTCGTCAAAACACACGTGAATCGTGAAATTGTTATCCCTTTATCTCCATACGTGTCGTCTGCTTCAATAATGTTGTCCGCAATATCGTTTCGGCGTTCGATTTAAGGCGTACGACTGACAAAATGTCTATAGATACGAGTGCCAAACAGTTTGGATCCTGATCAGACGCCGCGTAACGCGGCGTCTGATCAGGATCCAAACTGTTTGCAATGACAAACTTAATCGGCTAAGCAATATACATGTATGAACACTACAGTAAAACCCCTCTAAACCGGAACCTCTAAATACCGGAATTCTCTCTAAACCGGACAAAAACGTTGCTCCCGCTTCCAATCCCTTCTTTATTTTAACCCATTACACCATAAATGTGCCTTTTTATGCTTTTGATTTATTCCTTCACTGAAGAAAATACATTCATGAATATGTACCATCAGAAATATTTTCTGTAGTCTAGCAGATGATAGCTTAAAGCAGGTTGAAAGTAAAGCAGAATGCGCCTGAAGGAGCATTCTGCTTTACTTTCAACTTGCTTTAAGTGATAAGCTATATTCCACACTAGAAACCGGAAACCCCTCTAAACCGGACATTTTTTTGTCCCCACGCATGTCCGGTCTAGAGGGGTTTCACTGTATATTGACGTCTATATATCTAGTGTGTACACGTCACATTTTTGTTACATGCATTCAGCCATAAAATAAAAAAGAATAATGTGTTATTGCCGTTGTCATGTCGTTATCATTACGACGTCATGTGTCCAATGGCATCATGCATACAGTAGCACATTATCCACCTTCACATTACAGCCAAACTCTCGCTAACTAATCTGGGGCCCGTTTCATAAAACTTCTTACGACAAATGTTGTCGTAAGTCAGATTATAAAAGTCTCAAATATTATTTATTTCTCAATCTAATCCTGTCTTGAGACATCTTTTTGGAATCGTCTTGAAAAGACGATTCCAAAAAGATGTCACAAGACAGGATTAGATTGAGAAATCAGATATTAAATGTATTTTAAAGTTTTGACTTACGACAACATTTGTCGTAAGATGTTTTATGAAACGGGCCCCTGGTTAGTAGATCTATAATCAGTTCCTAAAGGCTATATATTTATAAATCAAGTGAGGTAACGGTTTTAAACAATAGCATAAATATGTGTTAATACATGTATATTAAGTTGTTGAATCTAGTGTACTTCTTTTTTCTGCGTATGTTCATTGGAAATGTTATTGGGTCAATATACATGTACATAGATATCCGTCCGCCATTCATGAGTCAAACGCGAAAGTACAATTCGCCACTGTATAGCAAGTTGAACGCGTTTTTAGGGTTAAAGAGGTGAGAAAATAAATCTAACACCACCGTTAGTGTCAGATAAGGATATCCCACCCGAGGTTTGAAGATATTTTAGAACACGATTCTCTGCTCTGACACTTTCGGTGGTGTTAGATTCACTATATCTCACATAGGCGAAAATGGGAGAATAACGATTTCTCCTCTGTAATCTGATATTTTTTCAAACAGTTTAGATTCAGACCAACTACATGTACGTTCATATGAGAAGTTCATATTTTTCCGTTTGAACGCAAACAAAATGCAAACGTTTTGTAATAAAATGTAATACATGTAACAACTTTTTAACAATTCTGACTTTGCATTTTTCTGTCTGAGGGGCAAACAATTTGGAGCCTGATCAGACCCTGGATTACACGGCGTCTGATCTGTCTCGAAACTGTGTCCAATGGAAATACATTGTACGGTATTAGTTTGAGCGTAAACGTGTTTATTGGGAAAGAATAACGTCTTTATCACTGCGATAAAGACACGCGGTTGTATAGCATGTGCTACACTACTTGCAACGTTTTCCAAACGTTGCATCTACACATTAACCCGGTTAATCTGGAAAATTAATTGAGAACAATTGGCGTTTGGAGCCCTGTCGCTGCCATAGTGACGTCATAACGTGTGGAACGCCTTTGCTGCAATACCATACTCTGCCTTAGCATACCACAGGGCTGCCAAACGTTGATCATAAATATCCTAAGATTTCAAATTTTCAATTTTTCAGACGCAATTTTACTGATCGTACCTTTACCCTATAGTCTGTTTCTTGTTTTTAAGATAAATGACTGCTTAAAACAGGTTGAAAGTAAAGCAGAATGCGCCTTAAGGCGCATTCTGCTTTACTTTCAGCCTGTTTTAAGCTGAGATCCGCTAGGATAAAAATCCGAATACTTAGGAAAAGTCCGGAGAAATGGCAGCCCTGATACCATCTGAATTTATTTCTCCATAAAGTAGAATCAATTGTCCATTATCCGTTATTCATAATTACATGCAGCATTGAATTCAAACAGACTTTGGATCCTGTTCAGATGTCGCCTAATTCAGTGGCTGATCAGGATCAAGTCTGTGTCATCAGAGTATTGGGTTAAATGTAGAAACACGTTTTTTTTGTTTTGTTTTTTGAAAAACGAATCGTTGTTAATGCTTCAAACTGCTGTCAATATTCCTTAAAATATATACAGCTCCCTACAACAACCTTCCCAACAACGATTCCCTCCTTACAACAATGTTTGTCGCTGGTCCCCAAACAAGGCAACTATTTCTAGCCCTTTTTGGTTCAGTGCTTGGCTTCATTTCACAATTGCCAGCCGGGGAACTGCTCTTTTCACTTATATGTTTTTGTATTGTCTAAAGTCTCTTTGAAAATGTTTCGAACTTTCTTTGAAGAAAAACTTTTGTCCGTTCCAATGTGGTCTAGCATTCATGACACAAGATACAAGATACAAGATACAAGAAGATTTATTTAACGTCGGATACAATATAACAGTAAAGATAAGCTGTAACAGCTATTTTCCGACAAACACATGTATTATATAAACAAGAGTAAAATGGCTATAAAAAGAAAGGCTGTAAAAGAAAGGGTCTATATATATATAAATATAACAGGTACATGTAGGTGAAAGTTAGGCATGGTAGTTTTGTTTTGTCTTGTTCTCTAGAACTAGAAGCTTTGATTCAGTAATCTCTGCACTGTTTGCTCAGTATACTAACAGGTCTAATTCTTAGTTGTTCAAGAGACCAACACACACAGAAAGCTAACAGAAGCTATAAACATAATTTTCAGTGGTTGTTAATATAAGCACAACACTAAAAGCAAGAGGAAAGATACAGATAGAACCGGGCCGAGCGACCATCGAAAGAGACACAGTGATTGTTACAGTGGAGAATCTGTTATTCTTTCCCAATAAACGCGTTTACGCTAAAACTATTATTTGCAGTGCAAACAGTTTGGAGCCAGATCAGACGCCGGGTAACCCGGCGTCTGATCAGGCTCCAAACTGTTTGCCACCAAGATAAACATGAATTATCAGAACTGTCCAAAAGTTGTACTTTTCTACGTTTTAGTGTTTTGCGTTTGCGTACGTTTGCGTTTAAACGGGAAAGAATAACAGATTCTCCACTGTAGCAATAGGAAGAGACACAGTGATTGTTAGCAATAGGTTGCCGCTAAAGGCTGGAAAAAAACCAGTGCAGCAGACGCCTTAGCCGTCTGTACCACTTCTGTCCTGCATCAGGCTGCTATAATAGTTAGACACAGCTGAAATATCACAGTTCCTGTTCGCTTAGCACAGGTCTGACTGCATAACTGACATTTAATGAAATGAACAGGAATAATTAAATTAAAATCAGAATTGACATGTCATGGTCAAACCTACCCCAAAACTTAAGTAAGTCAACCCTTGTGAAACGATAAGCTACGTTACAGGTCAAACCTACCCCAAAACCTAAGTAAGTCAACCCTTGTGAAGCGATAAGCTACGTTACTGGTCAAACCTACCCCAAAACCTAAGTCAACCCTTACGTCACCGGTCAAACCTACCACAAAACCTAAGTAAGTCAACCCTTGTGAAGCGATAAGCTACGTTACCGGTCAAACCTACCCCAAAACCTAAGTAAGTCAACCCTTGTGAAGCGATAAGCTACGTTACCGGTCAAACCTACCCCAAAACCAAAGTAAGTCAACCCTTGTAATGCGATTAGCTACGTTACCGGTCAAACCTACCCCAAAACCTAAGTAAGTAACCCTTGTGAAACGATAAGCTACGTTACCGGTCAAACCTACCCCAAAACCTAAGTAACTCAACCCTTGTGAAGCGATAAGCTACGTTACAGGTCAAACCTACCCCAAAACCTAAGTTAGTCAACCCTTGTGAAGCGATAAGCTATGTTACCGGTCAAACCTACCTTAAAACCTAAGTAAGTCAAACCTTGTGAAGCGATAAGCTACGTTACCGGTCAAACCTACCTTAAAACCTAAGTAAGTCAACCCTTGTGAAGCGATAAGCTACGTTACCGGTCAAACATACCCCATAACCTAAGTAAGTCAACCCTTGTGAAGCGATAAGCTACGTTACCGGTCAAACCTACCCCAAAACCTAAGTAAGTCAACCCTTGTGAAGCGATAAGCTACGTTACCGGTCAAACCTACCCCAAAACCTAAGTAAGTCAACCCTTGTTAAGCGATAAGCTACGTTACCGGTCAAACCTACCTTAAAACCTAAGTAAGTCAACCCGTGTGAAGCGATAAGCTACGTTACCGGTCAAACCTACCCCAAAACCTAAGTAATTCAACCCTTGTGAAGCGATAAGCTACGTTACCGGTCAAACCTACCCCAAAACCTAAGTAAGTCAACCCTTGTGAAGCGATAAGCTACGTTACCGGTCAAACCTACCTTAAAACCTAAGTAAGTCAACCCGTGTGAAGCGATAAGCTACGTTACCGGTCAAACCTACCCCAAAACCTAAGTAATTCAACCCTTGTGAAGCGATAAGCTACGTTACCGGTCAAACCTACCCCAAAACCTAAGTAAGTCAACCCTTGTGAAGCGATAAGCTACGTTACAGGTCAAACCTACCCCAACAACTAAGTAAGTTAACCCTTGTGAAGCGATAAGCTACGTTACCGGTCAACCTACCCCCAAAACCTAAGTAAGTCAACCGTTGTGAAGCGATAAGCTACGTTACTGGTCAAACCTACCCCAAAACCTAAGTAAGTCAACCCTTGTGAAGCGATAAGCTACGTTACCGGTCAAACCTACCCCAAACCCTAAGTAAGTAATGAAGATTTAGAAAATACGGAGAAATGGCTGCCCTGACGTGTCGTTGTCGTAATTCGAACACCCCTCAAAGGGAAACAACTTAATTACTTCAATGTAGAACTGCACATGGTTTGGACTAAAAACCCTGCATTTTTATTCATTCAATAAGCAGAATTCTGCACGTTTGTAAAACTATGGTATAGTAGTTTTTTAAAAATTTCTAGATTACACCCTGCAGTTGTTTAACGGCATATCTTGTCAAAATTGTGCTTGAACATCTGGAATACTGAGGATTTACAATGTACCAGTAATTGAGCATTTCAATACTACGCCAATCTGTGTTGGATGACCTTGGGCCTGTTTCATAAGACTTCGTTCGACAAAAGTTGTCGTAAGTAAGATAATAAATGTCTCAATTATTATTTACTTCTAATCCTGTTCTGTGACATCTATTTGGAATCGTCTTGAAAAGACGATTCCAAAGAGATGTCACAATACAAGATTAGATAACGAAATCAAAAATTAAATGCATGTAAAAGTTTTGACTTACGACCGTTTTTGTCGTACGAAATTATGTGAAACAGGGCCCAGACACAGAACCACCCTGCATGGCGATCAGCTTTCAGGAAAGGTTTGGTTTAGTCAGAGAAAAACAGACAGAAACGCACTGTATGTACAGGAAGGCACGAGCAGCCAGTACATGAACCCTTTACCTCATAGCCTGTTTCTAGTATTGAAGATATGTAACCACTTAAAGCAGGTTGAAAGTAAAGCAGAATGTGCCTTAAGGCACATTCTGCTTTAGTTTCAGCCTGCTTTAAGCTACCATCTGCTAGAATATAGAAACTTTTTTATGATAGATGTTCATGACTGTATAAATTGGAACTATTTTCTTTAGTGGGGGAATATATATCCTCTCATAACTACCCCTGTTTTCTATAACGAACAATGATGACGAATATCCTTATCTCAAAACATGTGTAAGATCACTTTGATGACGTCACTATAACGTCACTATTCATTACGGCGTTTTGACGTCACCCGGGTTCCAAAGAAATGCATAAAAAATAGCTTAAATCGTTGGTAATGTGAGAAAAAGAATCTGTCACTCGTCGATGTTTAAGACAAGTTGATCTCAAACTCGTCTACGTTCGCCAAATAACATTTCAATTCTAGACTCGTTTGAGATCAGCTTGTCTTAAACATCGACTCATGACAGATCCTACATGTATATAAATGTGCTAATATGGAAAGGGTTGACAGCACCATCTGACCACCTGTGCACCTATTGTAGACGTACAGTGGAGAATACGTTATTCTTTCCCGTTTAAACGCAAACGAAACGCAAACGCAAAGCACTAAAACGTAGAAAAGTACAATTTTTTGACAATTCTGATAATTCATGTTTATCTAGGTGGCAAACAGTTTGAAGCCTGATCAGACGCCGGGAAATAATAGATTTAGCGTAAACGCGTTTATTGGGAAAGAATAACGTTTTCTCCACTGTACCATTGGTGCTAGAATCGGCCTTATTAGCCACCTACCACTTGACGCAGAAGCTCAACATCTTGAAGTTGCGGTCATATTCGCAAAGCAATGGGCGAACAACAACACAAAGCCGATCTAGTTATTTTGTTAGATATAAAGGAAACTGTAAAATCTGTGTAACGTAACTTACATCGTTGACCATACTATCAATCACTGTGGCTTAAATTGTTGTATTTTCAGAATATTATGGCAGTTGGGTATTTTTTCCGTTTCTATATTTATGTCAAAATGTTTTTAAGAATGTGTACCCATATCTTATCAAAACGACCCGGTGTTTATGCGTTGCAGCTGTATGCCTTTGATGGTATCGTATTTTACAACAGTTTTGGCGATACTGCAACGTACAGGTCTGTAAATCTGAAAGCCGTTTAATACTAGAAACTGTTAGATATTGTGATATTGTGTTAATATTGTGCAACAGATCAGCACAAAAAGATCACCCGAAAAAATGTATTTTGTGTTTGCAAGATAACGTGTTTTAAATAAAACCCTACCTGGCGACAGCCGATTTTGCACTAGTTTAGTACATTCAAGGGGTTCCAAACGTTTTAAAAACTTGAACTAGTATTTTAAGAGTACATGTATATAGATATATTGTAAGAATAATTTGATTAGACAGTCCACGAACATGTTTACTAATAGCTACATGTACATGTATATGCATGCGACATGGAATTTGTAGGTGTGGTTAGAATACGTGGATAATAGGGTTGTTTCACACGTTATCAAGACATTCTTCTCGCCGAATAAAAGCATTTTTGCTAAAACCCTTATGTTTGTTGCAAATACTTTGGCGCCTGGTTACAGTGGAGAAAACGTTATTCTTTCCCGATTAAACGCAAACGCAAAGCAATAAAATGGAGAAGAAGACAACTATTCGACAATCCTGACTTTTCATTTTAATCTGAGTGGCAAACAGTTTGGAGCCTGATCAGACACCGGGTTACCCGGCGTCTGATCTGGCTCTAAACGGTTTGCATTGGAAATTACAGTTTAAGCGTAAAGGCGTTTATTGGGAACGAATAACGTTTTCTCCACTGCATTGATCTGATTTGAGACTAGGCAGAAACAATGCAGAATGCACATTCAGGCGCGTTCTGCTTTAATTTCAACATGCTTGAAGTTTTCATCTGTATACAAAACTAGAAACGGGCTGTGGATTAACTTTTTTCATGCTCAAATTATGTTTACCCCTTCACCATTTCATTGTCGTCTTCGTCAATTCTGTTGCCTGCAATATCGTTTTAAAGTTTTAAAAATAAGACAGTATGACTGAAGAAATTTCAAAACGAGTGTCAAACAGTTTGGATCCTGATCAGACACCGCGTTACGCGGCGTCTGATCAGGATTCAAATTGCTTGCAAACGCACTTTTAAGCGTCATTGAGAGAGAAAGGATTAGTAGTGTTAAGATAGAATACAACTGTTCTTAGTTCTACCTTTTACCCCATGGTCTATTTCTAGAGTTGAAGAGAGGTGTCCACATATAACAAGCAGAATGTACCTTCTGTTAAACTTTCAGCCTGCTTTTAATTACTACTATCTGCTAATTCTAAACATTTTTCTTATGGTGCACATTTATGACTGTATAAATTAGAAATACACTCTTCAGTAGAGGAATAAATTAGATGCGCTAAAAGTCGCTTCTATGTAGAGGATTAAGAATAAAATAACGAGACAAGGTTTGATGATTAATTTATATTTTATTGATGTTAAAAAAATAATTAGTTTTCGATTATACGTGTATCAGATGTCATACACCTAGTCATTTCTGTAAACAGTGTTTTTCAGATGTTTTCTACCTTTAACCGCCAACGGCACCTACAGTGGAGAATACGTCATTCTTTCCCGTTTAAACGCAAACGCAATACACTTAAATGTAGAAAAACCAACTTTTTAACAATTCTGACTATTGATATTAAGCTGGGTGGCAAACAGTTTGGCACCTGATCAGACGCCGGGTTACCCGGCGTCTGATCTGGCTTCAAAGCGTTTGCAATAAAAATAATAACTTCAGCGTAAACGCGTTTATTTGGAAAGAATAACGTATTCTCCACTGTATAAAGTTGATTTTACAAACAGTTCCGATCCTGATCAGACACTGCGTTTGGCGGCGTCTGATCAGAGTCCAAACTGATATAACGTTCGTGGCGATATTTATTGGATCAAGCTGCTTACATGTACAATGTTACTTTAAAAATAGTATTTCTAATTTTAAAGCAGAAACTACCATGTCGACGAAGTGGTTAACCCTTTTCACGCTCCATGACATCATAAAGCGATAAATAAATACGAAAGACTCAAGCAGGAATCGCAACACAAACAAAACACCCACCTCTCAAGCAGAACACACACACACACACAGTCATACCATAACAAACACACACACAGTCATACCATAACAAACACACACACAGTCATACCATAACAAACATACACACGCAATACCATTCCTTCATCTACACACTAAATAGAAAACAACACACAAGACAAACATAAAGTAAAGTGAATATAGGAGCCCGCCTTGGTACGGTCAGTAGCAATCAATAATTAATTATAAATTAACCATTAACAACCACTGGGGGGTTAAACCTGGGTTTAGGGGCGCCCAACCTCACTCTTATCTCCTATATTCAACTATAAAGACGAACAGTGTACATACGCGTAAAGCGGCGTCTAATCAGGACCAAAACTGTTTGTCACTTGTTTTGAAATTACGTTAGTTATACCGCCTTAAATCTAACTTTGAAACGATATTGCAGATAGACGACAATATGGCGATGAAAGGGTAAAAAACTCCCAATAAATTTGATCATGAAAGGTTTAAAGCAGACGAAAAAAATTTATCATGAAAATATTATTACCTCATAAGTTTAGTCTAGGCTTTATCTATATAACCTTTATCATGCATACATATGAAAATAAAAACACAATCTTGATCCATATCAAACGCCGAGTTACTCAGTCTCTGCTAAAACTTTAAGATGCTAATATTCAAATATATATTCGAAAACAAACATAACTGATTTATAACAGATTTTACCTAGTCATTTCTCATACATCGACGAGATATTGAAGCAGGTGAAAAGTAATCCTTTCATGTTCAAATAATCCGGAGATTTTTACCCCTTCGTCGCTTTATTGTCGTTTGCTTCAGTATTTTGGTCGCAAGACACGTTTCAAAGTTATATTTCAGGTTGTATGAGTTAATAAATACCGATAAGAGTGTCAAACAGTTTGTGTCCTGATCAGACGCCGGGTCACGCGGCGTCTGATCAGGACCCAAACTGTTTGCAAACGCGCTTTAAAGCGTCATTGGCAGCGTAAGGGTAAAGCAGGGTTCTGTGTATTCTCCTAATTAAAGCAATTAAAAAGGTAATCAATTTTCTTTACTGCTATTATATTGTTTGTTTTTAATTGCAATTGTCATAAACGATACAAGGTAAAACTGTAACCCTTTCACTGCCTTACCCCACGAATACGATGGTTATTTGCAAACAGTAAGGATCCTGATCAGACGCCGCGTGACGCGGCGTCTGATAAGGATCCATACTGTTTGACACTCTAATTTCAACATGTTTTCAGTAAGAATACCTAAAATTTCAATTTGAGAAATAAAAGCAGACGACAATTGTTTAACACTGATGACGTCATGGCAGTGAAGGGATTAAACTTAAGTATTTTAATAAGACAAGAATCGTGACGTGTATAATACAGTCTGAAACTCGAATTACTTAAGTCTGAATCAAAATTGTTTGCAAATGCAAAGGTGGTACAGTGGAGAAAACGTTATTATTTCCCAATAAGCGCGTTTACTGTAAAACTTTAAGTTCCGATGCAAACAGTTGGGAGCCAGATCAGACACCGTGTAACCCGGCGTCTGATCAGGCTCCAAATTGTTTTTCACTCAGATTAAAATAATTCGTCAGAAATTTCAAAAAGTTGTAATTAACTGCATGTCAGTGCTTTGCGTTTGCGTTTCGTTTGTATTTAACTTACCTCATAGCCTGTTTTTTTTTAAGTTTTGAAGACAGACGACCACTTAGAGAATGTTGAAAGTAAAGCAGAATGCGCCTTTACATGCTTTAAGTTTTCGTCTGCTAGAATAAATAAATTGTTTCTTACAGTACATTTTAATGACTGCATAATAAATTGGAACTACATTGTTCCCTCTCTACAACGACTTCCTCCTTACAAGGACCCTTACCGCAGTTCCCTAAACAGCACAATTATGCTTAACCTATTTACGGCCGCAGTGTGGTCTGCTTAAAATTGTCGGCTGCAGTTTTTCTCAAAATTACATAATGGACATTTCAACAAAAAAGCTAAGCGTGACGCGGCGTCTGATCTGAATTTAAGCTGCTTGCAGAGGTAAACCAATTTCCCTCCCTACAACGAATCTCTGCGAACAACGCACACAATCTGTGTCTCCCATTGGGTGTAGTTGTAGAGAGGGAGCGCTGTATTTTCTTCTTTGTAGGAATAAATTATAGGCGTAAAAAGGTATTGGGTTAAACGGGAAAGAAAAACGTGTTCTCCAGGGCTGCCATAAGTTGACATGAAAAATCCTAAGATTTCCAAATTTGCATTTTTCAAGTGCGATTTTACGAATCGTACCTTTACCCCATAGCCTTTTTCTTGTTTTGTTGACATGCGACTACTTAAAGCAGGCTGTAAGTAAAGCAGAATGCGCCTTAGCCTGCTTTAAGCTTTAAGCTACCATGAACTTGGAAAAAGTCCGGAGATTTAGGAAAAATCCGGAGAAATGGCAGCCCTGCTTCTCCACTATATCACCAGCACAGTATCGGTCATTCATCCTCCACTATATCACCAGCACAGTATCGGTCTTCTCCCCTATATCACCAGCACAGTATCGGTCTTCTCCACTATATCACCAGCACAGTATCGGTCTTCTCCACTATATCACCAGCACAGTATCGGTCTTCTCCACTATATCACCAGCACAGTATCGGTCATTCATCGCCAGAGTCGCATACATCTTGAATCCAGAGAAGACGCAGCGTAACGCGGCGTCTGCTCAGGATCCAATCTTTTTTGACAATCGTATCGATATTTCTTGAGTCATACTACCTTAAATCTAACTTTGAAATGATCTTTTAGACGCAATACTAAATCAGACGATAATATGGAAATTAAGGTGTATCAACTTCACGAATAATTTGGCGCTAAAAGGGTTAAATGACAATAGAAAATGAGTTAATACAAACCATAAACGCATCTGCAATAAAATATAGAAAACAGAAACTCTTGAAAACTGTGATGTTTTAGTAGCGAACAGTTTAGAGTCTAATGAGGATTCAAATTGCTTGGCGTTTGTATTTAAATACATATATTATAGTCTCAGTCCAAATGCCTGATATGTAAATACATGTATAGGATATTACATGAGTGTTCATAATTTATTGGATTTATTAAAAGAGTATTTTAGAAAACGATAAAAACGAGGCTTTGCCGAGTTTTTATCACTTTCTTAAATGACGAGTTTGATAAATCCAATAAATTATTAACACGAATGTTATGTTCTTTTTATAACATAACCTACATGTAGAAAAGTTATTTATCGCAGTCTTTGAGGTCAACTTAATACATTTACTAAACGCGAATTAAGAAGATCTATATAGGAATAATGTTCTTCCAAATTAACCCCGTTCACTTGCATAATGTTTATGTTATTATAACAAATTATGTATTAATACACACTTTCATGTAGATCTTATTTGTATAATTACACCAAAAATCTATAAAGTGAATCTACATGAAGGAATGAAGACGTTGGATATTGAACGAATTTTAATGACGTCACAAAACGACGTCCTGGCGTACCTCATTTGCATAGTCAACTAAATATATATGACAAGTAAACAACGAGTGTTATTCAACGCTCACGCCGTCTGGTATGTTATAACTTTGTCGATAACAGGATGGAAGCTTTTAGTCTTTAGGGCAGGCATATCATGCTGATGTCAATAATTTTAAACAAGTTATGATAATTTTATACCACAATGACATTATATATATCTGAATTGAAAAGTGATTAACACCAGACAGCAAATTGAACAAAATGTGTCTTTCTTAGAAGAAAATAAACGTGTACTTTTTCTTGGTAAAGGGGCGTTACTGGAGTTGGACATATGTTGTAGGTAGCATGGTTGTGTCGCATTTAATATTTAACCTCCTGCATTTATGATAATTGTTTCAAACAGTTCGGCGTCTCATCTGAATCCAAAGTACCGTGGAGTAAACGTTATTCTTTCCCGTTTAAACGCAAACGCCAAGTAATAAACGCCAAGTAATAAAACGTAGAAAAGTACAAATTTTGGACAACTCTAATAACTCATGTTTATCTTGGTGACAAACAGTTTAGAGCCTGATCAGACGCCGGCGTCTGATCTGGCTCAAAACTCTTTGTACTGGAAATAATAGTTTTAGCGTAAACGTGTTTATTGGGAAAGAATAACATTTTCTCCACTGTAATTGTTTCAAACAGTTCGGCGTCTCATCTGAATCCAAAGTATGTGGCATTCTTGTGATAAGATTTTATTATGTTTTAAATTCACGAATAATTGTTGCAGACAACAACACTTATATCGCAGACAACAATTACGTAACTGCATGATGCCATGACGTCATCAATTTGAAACAATTACCGTCTGCTTTATTACTCGAATTTAGATTTAAGGTATTTTGAATTAAGAAGTATTTGAATATAGGATACTGATCAGACACTAAGATAACTGCGCGGGTCAGGACAAAAAATACGCAGAGAGTTCAATCAGGGGCTTTCTGTGTTATTTTTGACTTGAATTGTGTAACCCCCTTATTAAAGAAAGTGTAAATAATATACAATCGTATAATTGTTAAATGCAATGTTTACTGATAATTTATCTTAAGACAAATTAACAGTCTGCGATAAAAGTTTCACAAAAAGCTAACAAAAGAGCTTTCTGTATTGCTTTTTGACCCGTATTGTGCAACTTATTTATCTAGCTAATTATCGTATGGAGGTGAAATCCTTTGTTGGATGTATTATTTTAGGCTTAACTCATAGACTGGAGCTATTTCCTGATAAAGTCTTCGGTTAAAAAGTACTAGGCATTTTTTGTTAAAATTTGGCAGACACTGTTTTTAACATATTTGAAGGGTGCTGAATCCATTGAAACTGTCTGACAGGCAGAATATTTTCATCTTATCACCGAAAATTACGATTTATTTAAGGGAGGTAATTCTGTTAGTGACATCTAAGAAAATCAGTGTTTTGTCGAAACCTATATGTACATGACTTTTTTAAAGGCCTTAATATATAGTATGTTAGCTTGATTGATATAATATAAGTGACAGATAATTGTTTCATGTATTTCGGCTTAAAACATGTTTAATAATTAGCTTAAGAATCACATTGTACTGAGTTCCATATAATAGCGTTCATGAAGTATGAATATACACATCAACACTGCTTTAAATTTTGTTTCTGATATATAAAAAACATATCACAAGACATTGCTTAATGAAGCCAAGTATAATCCAATTATATACAAAAGCTGTCGGGTCATTAAATATTGCTAGCTTTATTATGTGAATGCGAATAAAATTATAAAATGTTGCCATTGGCCGTTGGTGCTAATGGTTGACGCCTACATTTTCTAGCCCTAACGGCGAAGACGTTGCAACAAATAGGGCCGGTCAAATTTGGGAGTAAGTTGTCATAATCGTGGTGTTTAAGTCAATTCCGAGTAATGTTTTGTTCCGTCCATCTAACACTTGTCATAATAAGGTATGTTTTCTCTAATTTGGATAAAGAGCTTCATTGATGAGATTCTTAGTCACAACAGTTTGCATATTACACTAATATTCTTTTAGCTTTGTTTTTTTGTCAAACTTTTACCAGTTAAAGTAATACCAAGATAGAATAATGTCGCTGCATATTTGGAGTATTTTTCACATTCTATCGTTATGCATATTTTAGATCTGCTAGTTATTATGACAATCATCATGTATTTTCTTACACTTACAAGCGGCTGTGCATGCAAGACCAGATTTGCTGCACCTGCAGCGTGTACTTGCACAACGTGTTGCACATTTGCAAGAGATCAGTTCTGTGCAAGTCTCAGGTACTGGTTGTAGTGTCATCAGGATTGGTACAAGTTTACATTTCTCTAATTTCCAACCCATTTCTTGAGGATTAGGTACTATTGGGTGAAGTATGTTAGCCTGTCTCAAGACTGATGCTTGGTAATGTGCCCGTTTTATATGGAAGGCCAAAGCATCACTTGTTGGTGGGAGTGTCTCTGGAGCACGTGATTTAAAAAACAAATATGATCATGCTTTGTCAACATCAAGGATTGTTCGACGCGCCATATATCCTACATATGAAAATGTATGCATCTTTGGCAGTATTTCTTGTAAGCTCGTCTTTTCCAAGGTCTTTTAGTAGATCATGGTTTTCTATAAAAAAAATCGCCTTTTTGCTGTGCCTGCTTTTAGCAAAAGTTTCATGCACACCACTTTTAAAAATGTGCTATAAGAAGCACCAATATATCAGTGTCGCGTGCTGAAACAACAATAGACGAGGAATTGCTTGCTGCAGAATTGACAACCACTCGGAGTATCCGCCTCTTCATGCTTGGCTTCAAGACAGCTATCATCAAAATCCCTAACCTTTTCTAGAAAGGTAATTAATATTCTTAACAATGTGGGCCATAGCATAAACTACATGGAAGTAGAAAAACTGGTCAAATTTGTCCAACGCTAGATCAGTTGTCAAACCAGTTGTAACAATCTATCAGGAGTTGACATTTTACACGCACTTAAAGCTGTGCTAATTTCAGTTTTCAGTTCTTCTACAGTCATGTGGTTTATGCAAAGACTCATATGTTTCAGAAATTCAGAATATCAATAAACTTTCTAGAGTCGGTCAGACTTTTGATACCAAGACCCATAGTGAGGTGCTTTCCCTTTTCCCCCAATGACATGCATCCAAATTAATGTCGCTGGAAGCAATTTCGCCCAAACGGACAGTTCTTTTACTTCTCACTGAACTTAAAAAAGGTAAAACAGAGTTATTACATGTATATGTAAGAGAGTGGCTGTATTAGTGTTTCTGGGACATGCTCCTTGGTAATATTCCATACATGGTCAGATTGCAAAGATTCTTGGTCTAATTTAGTAACTTTCTCTAGAGTATTAGTATCCCTATTCGTAATCACATGGATACCACGTATTCATGCTGAAAATCGCTTATCGTCACTCTCAAAGCAGCATCATAATTAATATAGTTTCTTGATTGCTTCTACTGTTTCGCAGGATTCTCCTTCTTGGATCGACCCCTTGGATTTGATGATTTAGCGTAGAGCACATAGGTTGAGTGAATATTACAGCAGTACTTAATTAGGATCATAGTCGACGGTCTAAGATAGACCAGAACGCAATGTTTACGACTTTGTATCCTCTGTCTCTATTTGATCCACAAACCCTTAGACATCACTGATAATGCTGTAACAGCTCACAATTGAATCAACAATGATGCTGGAAGAATAATGAACACATGTTTGGAAAAACATCTCTCGCGTCTGATAAAGTCATATTTTTTATTGTGCCTTTTTCATCAAATGGTTTGACTTTATTTAAGTACTGGGGTAGTTGGGCGCCCCTAAACCATGGTTTAACCCCCCAAGTGGTTGTTAATAATTAATTTATAATTAATTATTGAATACTACTGACCGTACCAAGGCGGACTCCTATATTCACTTTGCTTTATGTTTGTCTTGCGTGTTGTTTTCTATTTAGTGTGTAGATGAAGGAATAGCATTGCGCGTGCGTGCATGCGTGTGTGTGTTTCTTTGTTATGGTATGACTGTATGTGTGTTCTGCTTGAGAGGTGGGTGTATTGTTTGTGTTGCGTTTCCTGCTTGAGTCTTTCGTTTTTATTTGTATATGCCAGAAACACTTCCTCGACTAATTGGTGACTATCTTCAAGTCAACTACATAGCACTTGTAAAATATCAAATTAGCATTGTTCAAATCACGTTTTCCTTCGTGAATCCATCAAATTAGTGAAAAGGATTTTTAGCTTCGGTGCGGTTTTAGTACCACTTATTAAGTGGTTTCTTACGTCCCACATTTTCCCCGTAGATTCAAAAAATAAAATAACACATGCTTTGAAACACGTATTAAACGCTCTGCTTAATATATCATGCTATGGCCAGGTAATCCTATATTCACGATGGATATACATAAAAGTTATCAACTGAAAATAACAATTTCCACAAGCCCGCGAAAACTAATGAATTTATTTTGATACTAAGAAATAATAAAAATATTCTAACTTTGTAAAGAAACAATCCCTTCCGTTATTGGCACATAGTTATCTGAATCAGTCAAAATCAAACTTGATTAAATAAATACTTGAATTTGATAGTGGTCAATGCAGGCCATTTATTATCCCTGTAAAAGCATTACCAACTTCAAGATTTACCAGCATGAACTACCGTATGTTTGGCACACTTGCATGGAAAGACTCACAAAAACATTTGCATAACCTGGCAAATCAAGAAAAAATATTTTAGAAGAAATTAGTTAAAAAAGGTATCAACGGCAGCCATTTTGGATTATATCAGCACTGAATGACAGGAACCAATAAAAAAAAGCTAACTGAATTTCTCAGTTTAATATCCAATAAGAATCTACAAAAACTGCTGACATTAGTATCAATTACAGTCAATAAAAGTAGTTGAATTGCTCGACAATTTAATTGTTGCTAAAAATAGTCATTTGGCAGCCATTTTGGATTTCAATGAGTCTGAAACTATCCTTAAATATTTTCAAGTTATGTATTTGGGGACACTTCACTTCATTGCTAATTGCTTACAAAATAACATTTTAAATATTTAACAAATGAAATGATAGTTTCAATCAAGTAAATTTATGTAAGTAGAAATTAATAAGGTAGGTATATACGGCGGCCATTTTGGATTATTTCAGTACTCCTGGATGACAGAAAACAAAAGCTGATATGATTTAAAAGTTAATGTTCAATACGAATAAATTTAAATTGTTCCATATAAGTATCAATTATAGTCAAAATAAGTAGTTTTATTGCTCAAGAAGAATAAATGTTACTAAAAATAGCTATTTTGGCGGCCATTTTGGATTTCAATGATTCTGAAAAAATTTCTTAAACATTCTTAAAATTTGTATTTAGGTAAACTACATAGATAATTGCTAATAAAATACCTCTGTTAAGTCTCAAACACATGAAATACTTATATTCAATTTTCAGCTGGTTAAAATAGGTGGGTGGGGTAAACAGGAAATCACTCGAATTGCTCAAGGGTTACAGAAAGATACCCAGTCATAAATTGTTAGTTATGATTTACTTTGTTCAAATCCATAAAGGAAAAACTATAGACCACATTTCCAGGTCCTCTTACACTTCTGCTGGACTATTCAGATGCCAAAGTAATTACTGAATATGAGGTCAGCCATTTTAGCCGCCATCTTGAAAAGTTGAAGTAATTCAGCTTGTCAGACAACACCAATGGATTCAGCACCCTTCAATTACCCAATATATGTTGTCTGCCCAATTTTAACAAAAAATGCCTAGTGATCATAGCTCACCAGGAAATAGCGCCAGTCTATCAGGATAAGCTCATTTATAAGCTTTCTCCGTAGGTTTTGACCAGAATCATGCAACTCCTTTTTGTCGTAGGTTTACTGGAGCGCTTAACATGTGCAGTGGAGAAAACTTTATTCTTTCCCGTTTAAACGCAAACGAAACGCAAACGAATAACAATAAAATGGAGAAAATGACAACTTTTCGACAATCCTGACTTTCATTTTAACCCGAGTGGCAAATAGTTTGGAGCCTGGTCTGACGCCGGGTTACTCGGCGTCTGATCTGGCTCTAAACGGTTTGCAGTAGAAATAAACGTTTTAGCGTAAACGCGTTTATTGGGAAAGAATAACAGATTCTCCACTGTATCTGACGACAGATTACTGCACGATTCGGGACAAACATGGCACAAAAAGCGCACTCAATAACTTTCTGTGCTATGTTTGTTCTACGTCGATTAATAGTATTATTTTGTATTTATGCTTAATTTAATGTTGAACGTACACACATGTATACATGTATATAAAGAAAGATAACTGCGCGGGTCATGACAAAATTTACGCAGAGATCTCTATCAGGAGCTTTCTGTGTTATTTTTAGCACGCACTTAGCATTTCATAAACATGCTGAGTGATTTCTCATAAAACAACAATATTTGTCATGGTTTCACTCAAATTGAACCGATACTATGTTGTAACAGAGCTCACTTGATGTCTTCGAGACGTTTTTGTGAGCTTTTTCATCAAATAGTATAAAATATCGTTCAGCCACTTTATTTCGTTTCGAAAAGAGGCAAACTAAAACTGAACGGTATTCGCATTAAAAGGATAATTTAAGTGCATTGCGTACTATATGAGACCAATCACTTTATATGTATACATTCGTAACTGTATAACATACAAAATCAGACTGAGCAAAATGTTCAACTTGTTTTTGTATGTTGACTGTAAGGTTTTGATAATGTAAATCATTGTGACGTAAATTCGTTCATTTGTATACAGCAATATGAACCTTCTTGGGGAAAATATAGAAACACAACGCTTAATGCCCGCAATATGTTTGACGATACATATATTCCAGATATAAAAAAACTCATTTAATACTTCCTTTATAGGTTAACTCTACAATATATCAAGTGATATGAATCAAATGTGCTGATTGACATCTTCCTTGAATTTTTCAAGGCGAATTAGCGCAATTAGCGCCTCATGCTCTTGTTAATACAATGTAAGTTTTACTACACTTTAAGTAGCAATAATAGTATGCATCCTTCACAAAAATGTCACTTTCCAGACATGATACGGGGACTATGCACTGTGATCACGTGGCTTAATGTTTATAGCATATGTTTTGTCGCTGATGTTGTCTGTAAATAGCAGGACTTATGCACATTTTGAATAAACTGAAACTGAAACCGGATCCACACTGTTTGCAACTTACAGTGGAGAATCTGTTATTCTTTCCCAATAAACGCGTTTACGCTAAAACTATTATTTCCAATACAAACAGTTTGGAGCCATATCAGACGCCGGTTAACCCGGCGTCTGATCAGGCTCCAAACTGTTTGCCACCAAGATAAACATGAAATATCAGAATTGTCCAAAAGTTGTTCTTTTCTACGTTTTAGTGCTTTGCGTTTGCGTACGTTTGCGTTTAAACGGGAAAGAATAACAGATTCTCCACTGTATGCACATTTTGAATAAACTGAAACTGAAACCGGATCCACACTGTTTGCAACTTACCATTGTATTCTGCGGATTAGATACATGTACGTGTAGTCAACGTTATGACTGTGTAGGATTTATAAAGATGGCGATTAACCCTTTGAACCCTAGTCCCGCATATAGGCGTTCTTTTCAAACAGTATACATGTGAATTGTACACTTGTCCTATGAAAACAGTGAAGACCCAGATCAGAGGGCTCCGAAAGGAGCCCTCTGATCAGGGTCTTCACTGTTTGTCATAATGCCAAAATTTGACAAAAACAACCCTTAAAAGTCAGAAATGGACTAGACAAAAATCAAAACTGGAATTGTCCATTTAAAGTTTCAGGGAGGAAAGAGTTAACTGAAGAAAAAAACAAAAAACAGCAGAAACTAACGTTATAGCTAACATGGATGATCACAGCTGAGAAAGTTTGGTTTTATTGTAATGTGGACATTAAAGTTAGATGCTTACAATGCTATCTAATTTACCTTTCGTCTGCTGTGTCTTCTGAAACCAATCAAAAAATAGACATGTCAGCCATTTTGTTAGGAACATAATATTGCGAGGTCAAACAGTCTAGGTCCGGATGAGACGCCGGGTCTCCAGGTGATCAAGGGTTGGAGCCAAACTATTTGCAACATTTTTCATAACTTTAACTAATTAACTTAGCAGCTTTTTCGAGATATTTCATTAATCAAGACGTAAATTATTAATCAGTTCAAAGCGGGCTTTTATGAATCGTGAAATTTTTATCCCTTTATCTCCATAAGTGTCGTCTGCTTCAATAATGTTGTCCGCAATATCGTTTCGGCGTTCGATTTAAGGCGTACGACTGACAAAATGTCTATAGATACGAGTGCCAAACAGTTTGGATCCTGATCAGACGCCGCGTAACGCGGCGTCTGATCAGGATCCGAACTGTTTGCAATGACAAACTTAGTCGGCTAAGCAGATAAGGAAACAAATATACATGTATGAACACTACAGTAAAACCCCTCTAAACCGGAACCTCTAAATACCGGAATTCTCTCTAAACCGGACAAAAACGTTGCTCCCGCTTCCAATCCCTTCTTTATTTTAACCCATTACACCATAAATGTGCCTTTTTATGCTTTTGATTTATTCCTTCGCTGAAGAAAATACATTCATGAATATGTACCATCAGAAATATTTTCTGTAGTCTAGCAGATGATAGCTTAAAGCAGGTTGAAAGTAAAGCAGAATGCGCCTGAAGGAGCATTCTGTTTTACTTTCAACCTGCTTTAAGTGATAAGCTATATTCCATACTAGAAACGAGCGTTGGGTTAAAACCCCTCTAAACCGGAAACCCCTCTAAACCGGACATTTTTTTGTCCCCACACATGTCCGGTCTAGAGGGGATTCACTGTTTATTGACGTCTATATATCTAGTGTTTACACATCATTCTTCAATTGGGGTTCAGACTTCTAGTGTGACGGTCCCCTGTGGAAACTTCTTTTGAAGGCTTAGAGGGCGAAAGTGTTAGTAACGGCACGGTGGAGAGGACGTGAGTGAACGTCGCGGCTTTTGCTTCAAAGATTCTAACGTCAACTACAAATGTTTAGGCGTAGCCTGCGTCTGACCAGGCTTCAAACTTTTTTGTCACTTATCACTTTCAAGAAAAATCTCATTTTTTGCTCTGAAGTGCTTTGTTTTTGCGTGCCGTTTCAATTTACCCTTTCTCTGTAGATGAAGCCAAAAGGTGCTTTTGCAAACAGTTTGATCCTGATCAAACGCCGCGATCGCGGCGTCTGATTAGGTTTCAAACTGTTTGAGACTCGTTTTGAAATTACGCCTATCATTTTGCATTAAATCTAGATTTTAAACGACATTGCAGACAACATTATTGAAGCAGACGACAATATGGCGGCGATGGGGTGAAAACCTCACGCTAAAATAATATTATTATTTCTTACTAGACTCTTTAAATTGAAGCCTGGTTTAAAAAAGAGAGGGTTTTTTGGGGTTGGGTAATCGATCTAGATCTATGTGTCAAGTACCTGTGGGTTAAAGTATTAAAAAAGAATAGCGTCTTCTCCACTTAAATACATCAATCACCACTGTATAATCTTTATTATATCGCAACTACTCTTACACTGAGTGCCACACAGTTTGAAGCCTGTTCAGACGCCGGGTTACCCGCCGTCTGATCTGGCTTCAAACTGTTTGCAATAGAAAAAATAAGTTGAGCGCAAACGCTTTTATTGGGAAAGAAAACATGGAACCTCATTTCTACTGTTTATGGGTAAATACCGGTTTATCTGTATGTGAGTAAATACCGGTTTATCTGTATGTGGGTAAATACCGGTTTATCTGTACATGTATGTGGGTAAATACCGGTTTATCTGTATGTGGGTAAATACCGGTTTATCTGTACATGTATGTGGGTAAATACCGGTTTATCTGTATGTGGGTAAAAACCGGTAAATACCGGTTTATCTGTATGTGGGTAAATACCAGTTTATCTGTAATTTCTGTCACAAGCTGTTACCATGACATAGAATATCGTTTACAGTGGAAAAAATGTCGTTTGGGGGCCTCATGACAGATTGGTCTTTATATTTCCAATGCAAACAGATTGGAGCCAGATCAGACGCCGGGTAACCCGGCGCCTAATCAGGCTCGAACATGTTTGCCACTCAGATTTAAAATTATTCATCAGAATTGTCGATTACTTGATATTTTCTATATTTCATTGCAATGCGTTTGCGTTTGAACAAAATTATTACGCATTGCAATGAAATATAGAAAATATCACGTTTTCTTCACTATATTTCAGACCGGTAGTCAACTTGCAAACGATGGCCTTCGACGGCCATCGATTTTTTTACTGAACGCATCACAGACCGGTACCCAACTCGGGAATCGATGGTGATCGACGGCCATCGATTTCTTTACTGAACTCATCACAGCTGTTACAATGACAGAGAACATCGTTTATTACTGTGGATAATGTGTTATGTCCTCTCCTGTTGCAACGAAAATGAAACGCAAACGCGATTCACTAACATGCAGTAACATGCGAATACTATTTTGGAGCCTGGTCAGAAGCCGGTTACATGTACACGGCGTATGATCTGGTTCCTAACTGTTTGTAATCGACATTAGGGCTTTAGTATAAACGCGTTTATCGGGAGAGAAAAGCGTCTTCTCTACTATATCCTTATTCCTGCCATGCATGACTAGCTAAGTGAATTATTATTATTATTATACCAGATTTATATAGCGCTCTTTTCACACAGGATTCACATGAAATAACATAAATGTACCTATAAAGCGAGAAAAGACAAAATAACTACAATTAGATCTGAAATAAAACATGAATAGACATATAAAAGACAGTCCCCAAAACGGCGATCACATTACCCCCATCAATCAGCAATGAACCGACCGGCTAAAGATTGCCGACTGATAGAAATAATGGTAGTGCACCCAATGCAAGCCATCGAGAAAAGACAAATAACTACAATTCTTGCATGAAACGCCATTCCCAGGGGGTGCATTAACGAGTACTTTAACGTGTATTAACATGGCGATTCACGTGCACACGCGCCGTTCATGACCGGTTATAATTATGATTGTTCCGGGACCCAGTATAAACAATAACAATGACGGTTTGAACAGCGTTCTGGCACAAAAAAGGTGTATTAACCCTATATTAGTTCTGAAATATGCATGAATAAACATACAGAAGACAGTCTCCAAAACGGCGACCACATTACCCCCCATCAATCAGCAATGAACCGACCGGTGTAACGCAGTAGAATGACCCACCCGTGCAAAAGGACCGGGGTCTTTATACTTCGTAGAGAAATGACCCCAGATCGTGAGGGGGTCATTCTACTACGAGTCGATGGGTCCTTTATGCGATGTGGGGTCACTTTTCTACGTAGTGAAATGACCCGGGTCACTGTTCTACGTAGTGACATGACCCATGGGTCATTTTAGCAGGTGTGGGTCATTCTAATTCGTTACACCGGCTAAAGATTGCCGACCAATAGAAATAATAGTAGAGCGCCCAATGCAGGCCGCCTAATGTAATGTAAAAGTGAAGCATATGAAACTGTTTTATAATACCGATAAGACGCCGAGTAACTCTGCGTCTGAACAGGAGCAAAACTGTTTGGAACGCATGCCGATGTTTCTTCATCGTAAACTTCCTAAATACGTAGTAATTTGATTATTTTTCTTACGTCATGATTCAAGCAGACGACATTCGTTGCTAGATAAGTGCCTATCTCTTGAACTCATACACCCCTGAAACTTTTAATGGACTATTCCAATTAAGTTTTGCCATTCTTGACTATTTAGGGTTGATTGTAACAATTTATTGGACAATGCCAAACAACAGAATGATTATTGATCATATGAAGGACATGTGGCTGCTTAAAGCAAGGTGAACGTAAAACAGAGAGTTCGCATTAACCACGAAATACTTGATGTAAGTTAGTGGCCGTAAAAGACGGGTGTTACTGTGCGTGATCGACAAGACCTATACATCTGAAGGACCCGTATGTCCAACAGCTGTTATTAAGTATACAGTGGAGACAACGTTATTTTTTCCCAATAAACGCGTTTACGCTAAAACTATTATTTCCCATGCAAACAGTTGGGAGCCAGATCAGACGCCGGGTTTCCCGGCGTCTGATCAGGCTCCAAATTATTTGCCTCTCAGCTTAATATCAATAATCAGAATTGTCAAAATGTTATTAGTTTTTTTTACATTTAGTGTATTGCGTTTGCATTTCGTTTGCGTTTAAACGGGAAAGAATAACGTTTTCTCCACTGTGTACAGTCAAACTTCGATTCCTCGAACCCGCTCAAATCGAACTTTTCCATTTTTCTTTGTTTGGGATACATGTATACCGATAATCCAAAGTCGAACCTACACTGTTTTAAAATTTTGGGACGTTTTAACTTTAAAATGCTTATAGCTTGGTCCATGCGTTTGAACTTTGAAGTACGTGTATATTCGACTTAAGCGAGGTCAATTAATTGAAGTGCGACTGCATGTACAGTGGGGATGACGTTATTCTTACCCGTTTACACTCAAACGAAACGTAAACGCAATTCAATAATATACCCCCATAAAGACAACTGTTTGAAAATTCTCACCATCTATTTTAATTCGAGGGGCAAACAGTTCGGAGCCTGATCAGACGCCGGGTTACCCGGCGTCTGATCTGGCTCCAAACTGTTGTCAATTGAAGTAACATTCAACGTAAACGCGTTTATTGGGAAATTATAACGTGTTCTCGATTCTTGTATTTAGGCTAGAGCTAGTGCATATGTGTTTATACATCCAGTATAATCGTGTTTTTTTTACGGTTGAACATGAAAGGAGTTGTTGTTTGGTGGGAGAGTGTTTACAATTTAGTGCAATCAACGTGAGTATAAGTGTTTTCTTCTGACCTGTCAGAGTTATTTTTAGAATTTTTAAAAGGGGTGATCACCGTCCGTAAGGTCAGCCAGGGATACGGAAAGCTGTATTTAGTGTGTGTAATGTACAGTAGAGAAGACATTATTATTTCCCGAATAAACGCAAACACAATGCACTAAACTGCAGAAAATTAATTGTATCTTTTTAATCTGGGTGGCAAACAGGTTGGAGCCTGATCAGACACCGGGTAACCCGGCGTCTGACCTGGCTCCAACCTGTTTGCAATGGACATACTAGGTGGTGTTTTTTTTAATCATAAACACGTTTATTGAGAATGAATAACATATCAGTAAAATTAGCGCATCTGTCTCGTGCTACACGAGGATCATGCTTATCTCAAGTTCGAAAGTGTACGACTATCCGATGTTACCCTGTTATCCACTTACCATTATGAACTATTCTGTTCTAAAAATAACTCGGACAGGTCAGAAAAATCGGACAATAGCCACTCTACTGCTTAGATCTACCTGAAACGACCGATTGTATTTGCTTATACGCAGATACCCCCAGCAGAGCTATTCAAAATTTGTCCTCTTACATTTGATACCGGACACTTTTTTCTGTTACCGGACAGTTTTACATTCTGTTATTGTATACTTTTTACGGGCGTGGTGCACGTGGTGAGCAATGCTGTCACTTGTTTAACTCTTGCACTGCCCGGGAATTGACGGGGTTACCCTTGCAATGCTAAGTACCGCTTGGCTTACATTTGCAAACAATTTGGATCCATAGAAGACGCCGCGTAACGCGGCATGTGATCTGGATCCAAATTATTTGGCACTCATATTCAATTTTTATTCAACTTGAAAAGCATAAGAAAGATTTTGAGTTTCTCCAAAAATGATATATTGAAAGCAGACGGCAAATTACCATGATAAGGGATAACGAACACTTGCAAACGGCGTGGATCAATTTCAAACACACGGTAACTCAGCGTTTGAACAGGATTCACACTGATGACGCTTGTATTAACATGTATGCAGTCAAATCCCGAAACTTTGCTATCGAAATTAAATGCAGACGGCAATTTCAAAACAGACGACAATATGACAGTGAAAGGATACAGTGGAGAATCTGTTATTCTTTCCCAATAAACGCGTTTACGCTAAAACTATTATTTCCAGTGCAAACAGTTTGGAGCCAGATCAGACGCCGGGTAACCCGGCGTCTGATCAGGCTCCAAACTGTTTGCCACCAAGATAAACAAGAATTATCAGAATTGTCCAAAAGTTGTTCTTTTCTACGTTTTAGTGTTTTGCGTTTGCGTACGTTTGCGTTTAAACGGGAAAGAATAACAGATTCTCCACTGTAACAACGCAATAATATATTATTGTGCCTCTTCAGGGGAGGGGGTCTCTGGTCCTTGGTTTGATTATTAAGGAACAGATAAGGAATTATATTGGGCTAAAATGACAAGGTTAAAATATTTATTGACCTTAATGCTAAATGCTTAAAAATAAAATGTCGACTAAACTGATAAACAGAGAATCTGCAGGAAAATCAGCACTTACCTTACTAGCTGAGTACTATTCAGTCTGAGCGCGGACAAACACATATGTAGTTATTTTACGGCATGACCTAGCACACAGGCTACATAGTATGCTCGTGCAAGTTAGAAATAGGACCAATTAAATATATAGTTGGTTTACGTGTACATGTATTTCAATATTTTAGGAGTAGTTAGATTTGTTTGCTGTATTAAATAGACAAAATCGTTATTAACTCGGTGTAAGATATTTATTACAAATCTTCGTATAAATCAGATACCGGTACGTGTTCGCTTCAAAAATGTCCTATAACAACGGTGAGAAGACTGTTTGGCTCGGACGAACAACAAAGATGTCCTCGGCTTCGCCTCGGACATCTTGTTGTTCATCCTCGCGAAACAGTCTTCTTACCGTTGTTATAGCTAGGACACGTTTGAAGCGAAACTAGTACAGTATCTATTACATCTTGGTGGACTATCATGTGATTAATTGTGCAAAAGCTACACACGGGACATGAAATAACCAGCGCCGAATTTAGTTCTTCTCCTGGTACATGTATGTATGCATTTACTATCAATCCATTCCCTGGCCGAAAGTTACCCCGAGTACAATGGTTATTGGCAAACAGTTTGGATCCTGATTAGATGCCGCGTTAAGCGGCGTCTAATCAGGATCTGAACTGTTTGACACTCGTCTCATTAGTTTAATTTAGAATATTTAAAATTTGATTATGAGAACAAAAATCAGACGACAATTGTTTTAAACTGATAACGTCATGGCAGTGACGTCATAGCAGTGAAGGGTATTCTTCACTTGCATTTGAAAACAGCTTGAATCTAGATACGAGACGCCGAGTAATCCCGATTTGTTTTCAATTAAAATGATAATTTTTGCATAAAAGCATTCATTTGGAAATAATGTCTTCTCTCTCCGCTGTACATGTACATACGACTGTGAGTGTATGTCAAATATTTAGTCATGCATCCAGATACAGGGGAGATGTTATTCTGAAGTCATAAGTGACGTCAAACAGTGAAGAAGACGTTATTCTGACGTCATAAGTGACATCACACAGTGGAGAGGATGTTATTCTTTCAAATTCAAGCGTAAACGCAAACGCAAAAGAAACGCAATGCAGTTATACATGTGTATATGTGGGGTACAGTAGAGACGATATCATTTTCCCAGTAAACGCGTTTGTGCTTAAACAAGTCCATTGCCAACAGTATGTAACCAGATCAGACGCCGGGCAACCTGGGGAATATTGAGGATTCAAACTGTTTGCAGGCGTCTGATCTGGCTCTATAATGTGTGTAATTAACATAAGGGGTTTAGCATACACGTGTTTATTGGGAAATAATAAAACGCATTCCGTGTCTTCAAGTTATTTATCTATGAATGCAAAAGGAATCAAGGGAGAAAATCCAGATTTTACTTTAGACTTTTCGGTGCGATTAAAGATATCTTGAAGTGGCACAGTAAAGGGAGACAACTCAAATATCAGTTCAGGTATACATAACCTTTTACCAACAGTATGGCCCGGGCGATACGGATGAGCGCACTCTGTAAACAGCCAATAGCAAAACAGTACACCCTCACTCAAACGCAACATTGTTCTCGATGATTAAGGTAGGTACAGTGGAGAATCTGTTATTCTTTACCGTTTAAACGAAACGGAACGCAAACGCATAGCAATAAAATTGAGAAAAGTGCAATTTTTGGACAATTCTGTTAATTCATGTTTATCTTGGTGACACACAGTTTGGAGCCCGATCAGACGCCGGGTTACCCGGCGTCTGATCTGGTTCCAAACTGTTTGCGATTGAAATAATAGTTTTAGCGTAAACGCGTTTATTGGGAAAGAATAACGTTTCTCCACTGTATCTGTTTTAAAGCAAGATGCAAGTAAAGCAGAACGCTCCGTTAGGAGCGTTCTGCTTTACTTACATCTTGCTTTAAATCGGAATGTATTTTTACCGTCATTTTATCTCTATTTTTGATTGGTGACTTCAACGAAGTTTTACTGTACACACATATTCAGTGGAGAAAACGTTATTCTTTGCCAATAAACGCGTTTACGCCAAATCTTTTATTTCCCTTGCAAACAGTTTGGAGCCAGATCAGACACCGGGTAACCCGGCGTCTGATCAGGCTCCAACCTGTTTGCCATTCAGTTTAAAATGAATAGTCAGAATTATCAAAAAGATCTAATTTTCTCCATTTTAGTGTGTAGCGTTTGCGTTTCATTTGCGTTTAAACGGGAAAGAATAACGTTTTCTCCACTGTACACGTTAGATATACCATTTGATAAACATGTACATGATTCAAACGGATTTAGTTTTCATTGCTTTCACTAATATTGTATAGATAGTGTGTGTGTATTGGATGTTACATGTATATACCTATACGTGTTCGTGTATTGATATCAAAAAGGTAACTTTTTTGCATACTTTTGGTGATTTGCTGATAAACTGCTGAAAATAGATCGGATCCAGATGAGACGCCGAGTGAGTTGGCGTTTCATTCGGATCCGAATTATAAGCACATTATAACACACTTTAATGTAAATAAAGATAATGCGGCTTAGCATTTGTACATACAGTTTACCCTCTCTAATACGACCACTAAAACGAAGGATAGTAAATTGCATAAACGACAGGTGACAGCGTAAAGCAAGGTGACATTGGAACAGAAAGCTCCTTAAGGAGCTTTCTGTTTCACTGTCACGTTGCTTTAAGCGGTCACCTGCCTTAATCATCCAATAATTAACAAATTTTAGTGGCCGTAATAGCGAAGTTTTACTGTATTGAAATAAAATTCTATATTACTTTCGTCCTGAATCTAGCAGTCACATTGGGTTCCCGGCAACGCAGTGGAGAATATGTTATTTGTCCCCGTTTAAACGCAAACGAAATGCAAACGCATTACAATAATTTTTGACAATTCACACTGTTGATTTTATTTTTAATCTGAGTGGCAAACAGATTTGATCCTGGTCAGAAAACAAACGACCCGGCGTCTGATTGGGCTCCATACTCTGTGAAATAGAAATTATAGTTTTACAGTGGAGAAAACGTTATTCTTTCCCAATAAACGCGATTACGCTTAAACTATTATTTCAAATACAAACAGTTTGGAGCCAGATCAGACGCCGGATAACCCGGCGTCTGATCAGGCTCCAAACTGTTTGCCACCAAGATAAACATGAATTATCAGAATTGTCCAAAATGTTTTACTTTTCTACGTTTTAGTGCTTTGCGTTTGCGTACGTTTGCGTTTAAACGGGAAAGAATAACATCTTCTTCACTCTTCATGTAATGTTCATGTTTATCTTTTACCACACATCATTAGCGTGTTCAGTAAAGAAAGCGATGGCCGTCGATGGCAATCGATTGCGAGTTGGCTACCGGTCGGAAATACAGTGGAGAAAACGTAATTATTTCGTTCAAACGAAAACGCATTGCTTAAAGACAGTAAGCCAGTCCATTCATTGATTCCCCCTCCATTGTTCCCACTAGGTGTCAAAATAACTGTAAAGCATGGGAAGCGTGCGCTCAGCCAATGTCAGCAATCTCAAGTTTTCTATAGAGGCCCTCACATGCTCACACTCAAGGTTTTTTTCAATGGGTTTTACAAACCCAACTATCCTATTATAGGTATGGGCCTCACATGAAACGGCTGACTGATTCTTTGCCTAGACATCTGTACAGTATTGTAACAGTAAAAACATGTTATTCATGATTTAATCCTAACTTTTTTCAGACTAGGTGTTACCACCCAAGCTTGGTCATGTAATGTCTTTAAGTAAACAAAATGTCCCCTCTCATTCGGAGCAGAAATTTATTCAGCTTTTGGCAGATATTTTTACCTTTAGTGACTTAAAGTTAATCGACAGGTTCCTATTTACCTTAAACAACTTAGATCCATCCAAAAACTTATGAAAGATTTCCAGGTAGACACTTAAGTAGTGGTTGAAATTACTTTTTGACCAATGAGAGATGAGTATTTTTGAAAAAATTTCGAGGATTAATTTTTGTAAGTAAGTACTATCAAACACTAAACAACGACTAAAAAATTTAATCCTGCGCATGCTCCCGTGTCATTTTACATGTATTATGCCAAAGCAAGTCCCAAGGACAGTTTTCTACATAAAAAATTTCGATTCCACACTGATTGACAAGTGCTCAGATTAAAATGAGCAATAAGAAGTGTCAAAAACTAGTTAATTTCTACATTTTATTGTAATACGTTATATCATAATAACGTTTCATTTGCGTTTAAACTGGAAAGAATAACGTCTTCTCCACTGTTAGTTAAACAGTAATTCTTTTTAAAGTGAGAACATGTTTATTCTTTACCAATAGAAATGTTGACATGTATGTATGTTTTACACAATTATGTCCATTGAAAATACTTTGAAGTCAGATCCAAACTGTTGGTCACTCATATTTGCATAATATTTATGCACCATCACAGAAAGGGTTTTTGAAGCGTGCAGTGGAGAAAGCGTTCTTCTTTCCCAATAAACGCGTTTACGCTAAAACTATCATTTGCAGTGCAAACAGTTTGGAGCCAGATCAGACGCCGGGTAACCTGGCGTCTGATCAGGCTCCATACTGTTTGCCACCAAGATAAACATGAATTATCAGAATTGTCCAAAAGTTGTATTTTTCTACGTTTTTGCGTTTTGCGTTTGCGTACGTTTGCGTTTAAACGGGAAAGAATAACGTTTTCTCCACTGTACTTTTACCTTTCGCTCTCAATGACGCCATAAAGCGCGTTTGCAAACAGTTTGGGTAACGCGGCGTCTGATCAGAACACAGACTTTTTGTTTTGATACTATAATCGAAATTATTAAGTCACAAAACCTCAAATCTAAGATTTAAAAGTGTCTTGCAGGCAACAATACTAAAGCAGACGACAATCAAGCGGTGACGGGGTAAACATATCCCTATTAATTGATAATGAAAGGGCTAAGTTTCATTTCGTTTCGTTTGAACGGGAATGAATATCGTACAGTTGAGAATCTGTTATTCTGACGTCATTCGTGACGGCATACATGTATTCTCCGCTGTGTAGTGATCAAAACGTTATTCTTTCCCGTTGAAACGCAAACGAAACGCAAACGCATTTAGCACTAAAATATAAAAAAATGACAACTTTTTTTTATCATTCTGACTATTCATTTTATCCTGAGTGGCAAACAGTTTGGAGTCTGATCAGACGCCGGGTTACCCGGCGTTTGATCATGCTCCAAACTGTTTGCAATGAAAATAACAGTTTAAGCGTAAACGCGTTTATTTGGAAAGAATAACGTTTTCTCCACTGTACAACTATACCAGACTCCAAACTACATGTATTTCCCACCCAGATTGTAATAAAAGTGTCCGTTATTTTCAAGAACTTGACATGTTTTTAATTTTTATTGTATTGAGCTACATTGTGTTTCGTTAAAACGGGATATAGTAACGTCTTCAATATGTAAAGTAAACACAATAGGATAAACTATACGTACAAAGATCGGAATAAGTCAAACAGTAAATTCTTTTTACATTGAGAAAATATTTATTCTTTACCAATAAAAATATTTATGCTTAACACAGTACATGTATGTCCATTGCACACATTTTAAAGCCAGATCCAAACGGTTTGCCACTCAAATAAAATTTGTATAATATGTCACGGGGCGTCTTTTTCCGAGCGTCATTTTTCTTTACATTTCATATTGCTTCTCATTTTGTTACGTTTTGACGGAAACAAATATCGAAATCTCGTATGTATGTCTCGTCACGAAGTTTCACTGTATACAGTGGAGAAAGCGTTATTCTTTCCCGTTTAAACGAAACGAAACGCAAATGCAAAACACTAGAACGTAGAAAAGGACAACTTTTGGACATTTCTGATAATTCATGTTTATCTTGGTGACAAACAGTTTGGAGCCTGATCAGACGCCGGGTTGCCCGGCGTCTGATCTGGCTCCAAACTGTTTGCAACTGAAATAAAAGTTTTAGCGTAAACGCGTTTATTGGGAAAGAATAACACATTCTCTACTGTACTATTTGAAATTGCCCTGGGGCATTTCATCTAAATTTACTGTTTCTACATGTACAGTACTATTTACAGTGAATAAAATATAACTCATTTCCGTTTAACGCCGTTTAGTTCTCAAAACCTTGTGTCTATTACATGTACACACAGTTTTGAGTCACCTCAGATGCCGGGTAACCTGGCTCTAAGATTATAAAGCTTTTGAGTTGACTATGAAGTCGTTCTCAAGCATTTGATTGGTCAGATTTGAGCCTAGGCTCAAATCTGACCAATCAAATGTTTGAGAACGTTCCAAGAATCAACTCAATAGCTTTATAACCTTTGACCCTGGCGTCTAATCCTGTTCTAAACCTGTTTTCCTCTCAGATAAAACAAACTTATACTGATTTTAAAAAGCTGTCCGTTTTTACATTTTATTGAAATGTGTTTGTGTTTCGTTTCATTTTAAAATGACAGAATAACGTCTACTATACTGTTTCGCGGGGTTTGATTCGGATCTAAACTGTTTGACACCGGGTCATCCATACCAATGTTTCCTAAGAAAAGACGCATAACAGCCTAACTTAAGTAAAAGCAGACATCCGAAGATTTCTGAAAAATCAGATAAATAAAATCCACATCTAAAATGATAAATCTAGATCTAGATGCTTCCGGCATTTGCTAATGCGGGATCGAGGTACATGTACATAATTATATCTAGTTATTATATCTAGTGCGATTGTCCGCTTAATTAATATAGTGTCGTCTAGTATGAATACTGCTGAAAGTTTAAACTACTACATGTACAGTGGAGAATCTGTTATTCTTTCCCAATAAACGCGTTTACGCTAAAACTATTATTTGCAGTGCAAACAGTTTGGAGCCAGATCAGACGCCGGGTAACCCGGCGTCAGATCAGGCTCCAAACTGTTTGCCACCAAGATAAACAAGAATTATGAGAATTGCCCAAAATATGTTCTTTTCTACGTTTCAGTGCTTTGCGTTTGCGTACGTTTGCGTTTAAACGGGAAAGAATAACAGATTCTCCACTGTATCTAGAATGCTCGGATACTTACATATATATAGTTGCTAGTATTTCGTTGGACCATCTCCAAATATTGCTTTAGCATACTCGCGTTTACTGGGAAAGAATAGTCTCCATTTTATTTTTCTACTGTAACGTTCGTTTTTCGATGCGTATATACATGTACAGTGGAGAAAACGTTATTCTTTCCCAATAAACGCGTTTACGCTAAAACTATTATTTGCTGTGCAAAGAGTTTGAAGCCAGATCAGACGCCGGGTAACCCGGTGTCTGATTAGGCTTCAAACTTTTTGCCACCAAGATAAACCTGAATTATCAGAATTGTCAAAAAGATGTACTTTTCTTCGTTTTTGTGCTTTGCGTTTGCGTACGTTTGTGTTTAAACGGGAAAGAATAACAGATTCTCCACTGTATTGAGTTTGAATTAACTTCAAAAAGTTAAAATAGAATCTATCTCTTTTGTGTAAGATAAAACTATCAATAATTCTAAAACTAACTAGTAAGTTTGAACTACAGTGAAGAAGAAGTTATTCATTCCAAATAATGTGTTTACGCTAAAACTAATATCTCCATCGCAAACAGTTTAGAGCAAGATCAGACGCCGGGAAACCCGGCGTCTGATCTGGCTCTAAAACGTTTGCCACTCAGGTTAAAATGAAAATTCAGAATTGTCAACAATTTGACATTTTCTACATTTCACCGCAATGCGTTTGCGGTTCGTTTGCGTTTATACGGGAAAGAATAGCGTCTTCCGTACTGTACATGTAACATACAGTAGAACTTCTCTATTACGACCATTAACATGTGTCAAATATTCGTCGTTTAAAACAGGTGAATGCTTAAAGGAAGGTGAAAGTGAAACAGAAAGCTCCTACAGGAGCTTTCTGTTTCACTTCCACATTGCTTTAAGCTGTCACCTGTCTTTTATACAGACAATTAGCCTTCTTTTTAGCTCGCCTGTACGTAGTACATGACGAGCTATTGCAATACCCCCCCCCCCCCCCCCCCCCCCCCCCGGTGTAGTCGTCGTCGTCGTCGTCGTCGTTGTCGTCGGCGTCGTCGTGAACGGCGTAAACAATTTTAAGAAAATGTCTATAACTTCTATGTCCCTTGAGGTATTGCTTCCATAGTTGGTATGTGTGTGTATATGGACAAGACCTTTCCATGCACAGAACATTTTTGACCCCTGTGACATTGACCTTGAACTTAGGGCCTGCATTTAGGTTTCGAAATCTGCGTTTAGGTTTCGAAAAATGCCTTTAAACTTCTATGTCCCTTGAGGTATTGCTTCCATAGTTGGTATGTGTGTGTATATGGACAAGACCTTTCCATGCACAGAAAAAGTTTGACCCGTGTGACCTTGACCTTGAACTTAGGGCCTGCGTTTAGGTTTCGAAATCTGTGTTTAGGTTTCGAAAAATGCCTTTAAACTTCTATGTCCCTTGAGGTATTGCTTCCATAGTTGGTATGTGTGTGTATATGGACAAGGCCTTTCCATGCACAGACAAATTTAGACCTCTGTGACCTTGACCTTGAACTTAGGGCCTGCGTTTAGGTTTCGAAATCTGCGTTTAGGTTTCGAAAAATGCCTTTAACTTCTATATCCATTAAGGTATTGCTTCCATAGTCGGTATGTGTGTGTATATAGACATGACCTTTCTATGCACAGAAAAATTTAGACCCCTGTGACCTTGATCTTGAACTTCGGGCCTGCGTTTAGGTTTCGAAATCTGTGTTTAGGTTTCGAAAAATGCTTTGAACTTCTATGTCCCTTGAGGTATTGCTTCAATAGTTGGTATGTGTGTGTATATGGACAAGACCTTTCCATGCACAGAACTTTTTTTACCCCTGTGACCTTGACCTTGAACTTAGGGCCTGCGTTTAGGTTTCGAAATCTGTGTTTAAGTTTAGAAAAATGCCTTTAACTTCTATTTCCCTTGAGGTATTGCTTTCATAGTTGGTATGTTTGTGTATATGGGCAAGACCTTTACATGCAAAGAAAAATTTAGACCCGTGTGACCTTGAACTTAGGGCCTGTGTTTAGGTTTCGAAATCTGTGTTTAGGTTTCGAAAAATGCCTTTAACTTCTATGTCCTTTGAGGTATTGCTTTTATAGTTGGTATGTGTGTGTATATGGACAAGACCTTTCCATACACAGAAAAATTTAGACCCCTGTGACCTTGACCTTGAACTTATAGCCTGTGTTTAGGTTTCGAAATCTGCGTTTAGGTTTTGAAAAATGCCTTTAACTTATATATCCCTGAAGGTTTTGCTTCCGTAGTCTGTATGTGTTTGTATGTAGACAAGACCTTTCCATGCTCAGAAAAGTTTAGACCCCTGTGACCTTGACCTTGAACTTAGGGCCTGCGTATAGGTTTCGAAATCTGCGTTTAAGTTTCGAAAAATGCCTTTAACTTCTATGTCCCTGGAGGTATTGCTTCCATAGTTGTAATGTGTGTGTATATGGACAAGACCTTTCCATGCACAGAAAAATTAAGACTCCTGTGACCTTGACCTTGAACTTAGGGCCTGCGTTTAGGTTTCGAAATCTGCATTTAGGTTTCGAAAAATGCCTTTAACTTCTATGTCCCTTGAGGTATTGCGTTCATAGTTGGTATGTATGTGTATATCGACAAGACCTTTACATGCACAGAAAGATTTAGACCCCTGTGACCTTGACCTTGAACTTAGGGCCTGTTTTTAGGTTTAGAAAAATGCCTTTAACTTCTATGTCATTTGAGGTATTGCTTTCATAGTTGGTATGTATGTGTATATGGACATGACCTTTCGATGCACAGAAACATTTAGACCCCTGTGACCTTGACCTTAAACTAAGAGCCTGTGTTTAGGTTTCGAAATCTGCGTTTAAGTTTCGAAAATCCATTTAACTTCTATATCCTTTGAGGTATTGCTTTCATAGTTGGTATGTGTGTGTATATGGACAAGACCTTTCCATGCACAGATAAATTTGGACCCTTGTGACCTTGAACTTAGGGCCTGTGTTTAGGTTTTGAAAAAGGCCTTTTACTTCTATGTCCCTTGAGGTATTGCTTTCATAGTTGGTTTATGTGTGTATATGGACAAGACCTTTCCAGGCACTGCAAAATTTAGACCCCCTGTGACCTTGACTTTGAACTTAGGGCCAATGTTTAGTTTTCGAAATCTGTGTTTTGGTTTTTCAAACTTTTTATTTCTCCTATGTCCATTGAAATATTCCTTTCATATTCAGTTTGCATGTGTATATGGACAACATCTTTCCTTGCATGCAAAATGTTTGAGCCCTCTGACCTTGACCTTGAACTAAGGACCCGCGTTTAGGTTTCAAAGTCTGCGTTTAGGTTTCTCAAAATTTCTTTAACTCATATATCCATTGAGATATTTCTTTCATATTTGGCATGCATGTGTATATGGACACGATCTTTCAATGCATGCAAAAAAATTAGCCCAGTGTCCTTGACCTTGAACTAAGGTCGCGAAAGGTTTTAGGTTTCGAAATCTGCGTTTAGGTTAAAAAAAAAGGCTTATAATTCCTATATCCCTTGAGGTGTTATTTTCATATTTGATTTGCCAGTGTATATGGACAAGACCTTTCCATGCAGGCAAAAAGGTTGACCTCTGTGACCTTGAGTGTGCTTTTAAGTTTCTAAAGGTGCCGATGGCGAGCTTTGTTGTCTCTCTGACAACTCTTGTTAGTGGTCGCAATAGAGATGTTCTACTTTATTCATTTTACTTTTTCACTTTTTTCAGGGACTTGGCATGAATCATGGGTGAACTATGATAGGCGTCTGGTGGAATTTCATTCCAGTTTATTAGCTACATGTAGGAGAGTTTGATTGCAACACTTAGTGTGATACTCAATGATATCATTTGATGAATGGTGCGGTGTCTTCAACTGTACCAAATTGCTGACGAAAATTCAAAACAAGACGTATTTCGACCACAGATATATTTCAAAAAAGTTTCAAAGTTTCAAAGACTGCAGAAAGATTAACACATTATCTAAATATCTCAGTTATTACAGATTAATCAAACTGGAGAATAAAGTGGACACATATTCATCTTGAAATTTGTTATTAAGATCAAATATCATTTCACAAGGACACCAATGAAAACAGCCAAGGAAAATCTGCATAAATGTAAATATTATACCCCATTATAATATGCAATATCATACCTAAAACAAATGGACGTATATTTATTAATGTAAGGGATCCCTCAGTAGATCGGGCCAATGTCGGTCAATATCGGAACTCTACGGAGAGTGATCGGCCATTCTCGTCAACTTCCGGAATGTTCATGGTTCGGAAAATTCCGACAGGTGACGAGAATGACCGATCGCTGTACGTAGAGAATCGATTTTGGTCCGATTTCGTTAGTAATTCTCAACCTTAATTTTCGTGCTAATGAAGTAAAGGATAACTAATTGACTGGGGCGAGAAATAAGACTGGGAAATTGTCAAGCCGGCTGCAGTGGTGTGGTCGATATTTAAATGGGGGAGATATAGACGACAGTTCAATGGCCCAGGACAGTGGCGAGGGTGACATGGAGTTAGAAGAGAAGGCCAAGTACATTGGCGAAACAAACGGGCTAAAACATGTTCACACAGAGAAAAACAATGAGAAAGGTAATAATTTGTTCTCCATTTTCCGTAATTGTGTTTATAGTTTTTTAAAAGAAAAATTTATTATTATTATTACTATTATTATAATAATACTTATTATTATTATTATTATAATTATAATAATAATATCATTTCTTGTTATTATTGTTATTATTA
This sequence comes from Gari tellinella, assembly GCA_922989275.2. NCBI lineage: Eukaryota > Metazoa > Mollusca > Bivalvia > Cardiida > Psammobiidae > Gari > Gari tellinella. Next base: position 5,097,342 of record OV277870.1, on the reverse strand, counting down.
TAATAATATCATTTCTTGTTAATGGTTTTAGAAGGAAATAGGGAAAACATGGTTATGCTACATGTAATGTACGATGTTTTATCTGTTTATCATAGTTGTTTAGAGATAATTTAATCAATTTATTTTTCATTTGTTTATTATGATGGTGCTGATGATGATGATGATGATAATGATGATGATTTTAATTTTAATTGTCTCATTGGATTATAATGATGGTTATGATTTATCAGATGAGTATGGTGCTCATCACAATAATCATCATCATCATCATCAGCAGCAGCAGCAGCAGCAGAAACAGCAGCAGAAACAGCAGTATATCAGTGGCATTCATTGTTGTCGACGCCGTCAACATGAACATCATTATACAGTGGAGAATCTGTTATTCTTTCCCGTTTAAACGCAAACGTACGCAAACGCAAAGCACTAAAACGTAGAAAAGAACAACTTTTGGACAATTCTGATAATTTATCTTTATCTTGGTGGCAAACAGTTTGGAGCCTGATCAGACGCCGGGTTACGCGGCGTCTGATCTGGCTGCAAACTGTTTGCACTGCAAATAATAGTTTTAGCGTTAACGCGTTTATTGGGAAAGAATAACAGATTCTCCACTGTATGTAACAATAATCATCAATTTAATCGAACTCCTTCTTATTTAAATCTTACAACTACGGCTACCATTAATGTAACTTTTACTAAAACGATTACTTTGTGACTGCTGCTGCTACTACTACTACTACTACTACTGCTGCTGCTGCGCTTACAACTACTGCTGCTACTATTACTGCCGTTTCATCATTATGTTAGTAATTAATATTCGTATCATGATTTACATTGTTATCATTGATTTTAATACATATATCATCATCATTACTTTCATTATTACTATTTTCTCATTGACATAAACGTGTTTTATTGCAAACCAGTAGGGATTGAATACAAAGACCTACAGAGCGTCAGTAGTCAGTACACAGTGGAGAAAACGTTATTCTTTCCCGTTTAAACGCAGACGAAACGCAAACGCCAAGAACTAAAACGTAGAAAAATGTAATTTTTGGACAATTCTATTTTGGTGGCAAACAGTTAGGAGCTCCATACTGTTTGCAATAGAAATAATAGTTTAGGCGTAAACGCGTTTATTGGGAAACAATAACGTTTTCTCCACTGTACCACCCCACAGTACAATTTCATTATGGTTCATACATGTAGTAAACCGTTAATCTACCAATAATAATATTAAACGCTTAAGGTGGATCGACAGCGGGCTGCCCGCGTCTCAAGATCCGGAAATGCTGATGACTTTCATATGATCTTTTCCGGCACGTGCTTACAGTAGAAAATTTACACAAAGAAAAGTTTGCTATGTTTTATTGTCTTCCCCTGTTAGCGCAATCGGTAGAGTGATTGACTAGCAATCCAAAGGTTGTAGGTTCGAGTTCCATTCGAATCAAATTTCTTCTTTTTTTTAAAAAATTAATTGTCCGATTTTATTTGACTAGTCAGTCCATAGCGCAGTGATCAAAGGGCATGCTATGTTTAGTCACAATAAAGAATAATATCAGATGCAAGTATAGTCAAGTGACAAGTGTGGATGTATAGCCTAAATGACAGATGGCAGCTTAGCACATGACAAAAGAAATGCTAAAATAGATTTTAAATGAGCTTTTTTGCATTTCTGTTAACATGCATTAAAACAGTCACCTGCCTTAAAAAATCTACAGGTTATCGTATTCAATGGAATCGTGTACAGTGGAGAATCTGTTATTCTTTCCCAATAAACGCGTTTACGCTGAAACTAATATTTGCAGGGCAAACAGTTTGGAGCCAGATCAGACGCCGGGTAACCCGGCGTCTGATCAGGCTCCAAACCGTTTGCCACCAAGATAAACATGAATTATCGGAATTGTCAAAAAACTGTACTTTTCTACGTTTTAGTGCTTTGCGTTTGCGTTTAAACGGGAAAGAATAACAGATTTTCCACTGTAGCAACAAACTGGTCTACATGTATGTTAACCCTTTTATGATCAAATTTACCGTGAGGTTTTTACCCCTTCACCGCCGTATTGTCGTCTCGTTAATATTGCTGTCTGCAGTATCGTTTCAAAGTTAGATTTAAGACAGTATACATGTACATGTAACTGACGTTATTTCAAAACAAGTGTCAAACAGTTTTGATCCTGATCTGACGCCGCGTTACGCGGCGTCTGATCAGGATCAAAACTGTTTGTAAACGCGCTTTATGACGTAATTAAAAGCGAAAGGATTAAAGAACTTGTGTCAACTGCAAACGGATTGAAGTTAGATCAGTATCGGGTAACCCGGCGTCTGAGTAGGCTCTTAATCGTTAGTCAGATTAAAATTTGTCGTCGGAATTTTAGAAAAATGATACATGTATAATTATACTTTCTATATTTTAGAGCACGGCATGTGCGTTTTGTTTTATTTAAACTGGAAAGAATTGCGTATCTTCCACTGTATAATAAATATTATTTCAATTCGTTGACACAACAATCCTGGTTATGGTGTCATAAATCCGATCCATAGATTGATCTGTGCTGTACCCAAGTGCCATAAACGATTTCGTCGAGAAACATAGCATATAAATAAAGTTCTGCCATTGTTTAGAGTACATGTGACAGCTGTTATAAACAACGATGACAACAGAACATATCCAACTGCTGCAGACTGCTTACATTGTGCGCAGACGCGAACTCACAATATGAGATTGTCTTGTCTTTGATTTGTGAGGAACATTTATTTTTACAGAATTTTGAAACAGTATTTTAGTATCATTTCTTTTGACAGTTTACTGGTAACCAAAATGTTAAATAGTTTTGACCCTGATGATACGCCGAGAAAATCGGCGTTTCATCAGGATCAAAACTGTTGAAATGATAGTAATAAAGCCAAACATATCCCGCTTAACCCATTTTATGCGGGATAAACCTTTAGGTGTACCTCTAGGCAAACAGTTTTGATCTCAGACAGGCCCCACATTGTGGGGCCTGATCTGAGATCAAAACTGTATGCTGATTAGTCAATTTTTTATCAGAAACTGCTAAAATCTTTCGCTAATATTTGAGTTATACCCGCTGCAGACGACATTTTAAAATGGCTGCCAAATATTACCCAGCATGCAATGGGTTTAGGGATGCACGGTGTGGTAGCCGTGTTACATAACGTGCATCCGTCTCATGGAGCAAGATGTTTCAGAAAGGTCGCTCGAGACTAGTCATTGATAAAAACCTGTGTTGCTTTTGACGAGATAGTTCAGTAATTGTGGTTAATTATAATGGATTTTCGAGGAAATTATTCGGAGAGCTTGAACTTTAAACTAAAACAGGCGATGGTTCAGATGAGATCGAGACTGTATGAATGTAGGTAGAAGTTATGACCATACATGTAGAAGTTATGACCATAAGCTTTGTACATGTATGTATAGACTAGTTTTCGGATATCATACCAAGTCTATAGCAAGATAGTATTTGTGGTTTTTGTTAACCCTTTACCTCATAGCCTGTTCCTAGTTTTGAAAAACAGGTGACCACTTAAAGAAGGTTGAAAGTAAAGCAGAATGTGCCTTAAGGCACATTCTGCTTTACTTTCAGCCTGCTTTAAGCTAAAATCTGCTAGGTTATAGAAAATATTTGTAATGGTTATTGTTCATGAGGGTATAAACTGGAACTATTTTTTTCAGCGGAGGAATAAATTAAATACGCTAAAAGTCGCTTCTATGAGGGAATAATATTTTTCAATTACCAAAAACTGAAAAGTTTCAGAATTTTATTCAGGCAAAATCAAATACAAATACGTACATGTACATGCCATTCGTCTTCCGATAGCTTAACATACTGTAAAGAAGATGTTACTTTTCCTAACAAACGCAGTTTGGCTAAAGCAACTATATAAATTGCAAACATTTGGAACCAGGTCAGACGCCGGAAGACCCGGCGTCTGATCAGGCTTCAAAATGTTTGAATTCAGAGAAAAAAGAATATTGTCAGAAGTGTCAAAGAATTATCTTTTTCTGCATTTTTTTTAAAAAAATGCGTTTGCCTTTCGTTGGCGTTGAAAAGGGAATTAATAACATATTCTTCACTGTATACATGTATATGTATTTCATACACCGGTATGTACGAACTATAATATTTGTATTCAGATGGTTGAACTTTGTATAGGAATAAACAACATCTTGTTGACGTTCATGACGGTATGACTATAGTTCGATTTCGACCCGTGAGCCGTGACCTTTAGGACGAGTCCACCCAAAGAGGTAACACGCATCAAAAAGCATAAATCTGAATAAGGGGAGATCCTTTGAAAGCACAGAAAACAAAGCAAATACTGAAAATTGCAGACTCGGTTTAATTGAGTCTGTTCATGAGCAATACTGAAATATGCAACAGTGCTCACGCCCCCTAGCACCGGCTTAAGCGGAATTCAACTTTCAACTGTAAATGCGCTGAAATCTATGATTCCAAAGGACCAGAAAGTATAATAACACTGAGAATGAAGTACGGGGCGACTTTTTACAGCCGCCACACAAGCACTTAACATCTGCTGTTGTGAATTATATAAATCTGAATAAGGGGAGATCCTTTGAAAGCACAGAAAACAAAGCAAATACTGAAAATTGCAGACTCGGTTTAATTGAGTCTGTTCATGAGCAATACTGAAATATGCAACAGTGCTCACGCCCCCTAGCACCGACATTCGTTCAGGAGTTACCTACCTTTCATGGTTTACTAAGGATATTGTGCCTTGTGTAGTGAAATTAAATCAATAATCGAGTTAGAGTAATAGGTAGAGTGTAAGGGTACTTGCAATAGGATAAAAAGGCTGTTGGTTCGATTCCCAATAGAAATTATTTTTTTTAAATTTTAATTTTTATGTTTTATTGCATTATTTTTCAAACAATAGCTTATTTGAATTGTTTAACATATATGCTAAATATGTCATGGACGACCTAAAACGTTTAACTTTTTGAAGTATTGAAAGTTTTAAATGTATGTAATTTGTTTTCATTTGTTTAAGGAGCCCTCTGATCTGGTATTCACTGTTTTCAGGAGACAAGTGAAGTACACTCTTTCTAAATGACGAGTATACTTATTGGATTCTAAATCATTTCTGCTTCTCCTTCTTACAAGCATGTAGAAGTTTTCTACAAGCTTCATTGCCATGGATTTTTAGACTATTGACGCGGTGTTTTTGTTTGTCGTACCATCTTTAGAAATATAATAAAAAGTTGAATAATATATACATGTGTATTATTTAAATACTGATCAATTACTTTATGTCCTTGTGGTTATCGTCATATGTAGTATAAAATACCTTTCCAAACCAAAAACATAAATAAAATATACAGCATCCACTGGGTATCGAACCCATGACCTTACTCAGTAAAACGCTATCCACGTGCAGCAAGTACTTTACTCTCTCGACCACGATGACAAATATAGGTATCAAAATCTTATTTTAGATATCAAGTTAAGGTTTTAACCCTAACTTACCCATAACATGATATGGTTGCAACTTCTATAAATAGAAAAGCTCAGTCACGGTTCAGCGCGCAAAATTTACCTATACATTAGCTTCGCAGGGGGTAAGTTTCGTAAACGCCCGAAGGGCGTTTTCGTTAAACTTACCCCCCCGTAAATGAGCCGCAAAAAGATGTTGTTTATTCCTTATATTTATATTTATATTTTCTGTCTGGTCAATTTAATGTGTTTATTGGCCAGATTTGTTTTCTGTATAATAATTTATCATATACCGGTCAAAGAGGTTTGATAGATGTAATGTCGATGTAATAGCCATTCCAGTTTCTAAATATGGTGAGAAAGTAGTCCCAACTACATGTACTGTAACTGATTTAAAAATTCAGGATTTTTTCCAGTAAACTTTCTCTCTGTGAATGGAAAAGACTTACAAGGCAAACAAATAATAGTGCAACTTGAATATCCATTGCCAAAGCACATTCTACAAATACAGGTCGCGGTTGTTTTCTTAACCCATTTACACACATAACAACGCGATGGCAACGACCTATGGGTCTGTATCACTCCGCTAGCGTCATATGACCTTCGACCAATGGGATCTTAGTCTTAAGTGCCCGATGTAGTCTATTTTAAGAAGTCCACGAATAGCACGGGGAAATCCGAACTGGCTAGAACCAGTTTCGATTTGTTAGTTCATCGGCAGATGTACTGCATATTTTTAATTGGATTACATAAAGACTTTACAGGGTGAATGTAAATATTAAGAAATGAACTGAATTTCTTCTTGCGTTTAAGCGAAATAAAAGACAGAGAATGATAGGCAAATTCCATGAATCGCAATAAATTTGCCAATCATTTTCTGTCGTTTATTTCGCTTAAACGCCGAAAATAATATGTTCATTTATTATATTTACATTATATTTGCTGTAATTTTTAAAGTTAATGAACAGGTCCTTAGTATGCATGTATGTTTAATCCTCATTAGAGTTTGTTAACAAGAAAAATGTGTACCCTGCAAGGAACAGCCATGACCGCAATACTGAAGCTGTTTAGAATATAACCTACGTTTTTAACCAATCAAACTGCCTTTTGCAACCCATTAAGTACGGTACATGTACTTAATCATTAAGAATGTTTTTGTGTTTCGACGTCGCGTGGTGTCTGCACGCGGTATAGATAACGCGGCCTCGTAGCGACTACTTGTACAGTGGAGAAAACGTTATTCTTTCCCAATAAACGCGTTTACGCTAAAAGTATTATTTCTATTGAAAACAGTTTGGAGCCAGATCAGCCGCCGGGTAACCCGACGTCTGATCAGGCTCCAAACTGTTTGCCACCAAGATAAACATGAATTATTAAAATTGTCCAAAAGTTGCACTTTTCAACGTTTTAGTGTTTTGCGTTTGCGTTTCGTTTCGTTCAAGTGATAATGCACTGCTATATCCTAGTAATCCTACGAAGAGCATAAATAAATAATGATATAAGTGTACACTTAATTGTAGCCCAGCGAAACTATTAAGTAATTGAATTTTGGAGAACGATAATACTAGGAGGACTTGCAGAATAGCGACAGTTTTAATAATGTTGACGTATTCTTACTATTCATCAGATGATCGAACTTGGCTTTGTTAGGAAATTTTCTAAAAAAGGCTATTCAAATATTTCTCTCTGTCCTTTATGAATTAGGAGCACTCAAACAGATAATTACCACCAATCAAAAACCATTGATTTCTTACGACAGTAAAATATCACTATTTTTCCATTGGCATTTAATTATTTTTACAACAAAATTTACCAAATGTGAGCAAGCTGGAATGATAAAATATTGGAGAAAAAAATCAAATTGTACAGTGGTACATGTACATGTATTATCAGATTGCAAATGTACATGTATATCAACGCTGTTTCGATTTTATAAAAGCAAAATAAATTAGACTTTAGAAAAGCAACGGTTTTGCCTCTAAATTATCACTTAACCTTACATTACTTAACTACTAAAAATTGTTCATTTCCTCCGTAAATGCTCTTATTTGAAGACCAGTACGCTTTGACGTACATGTAACTCTGTTTCTTATGACAAACATTAATATGAATAAAACATAAATTCTAGTCACGTGTGATCGGCCATAGTTTGCTCCATCGAGTTGTTCGATACAATCTTATAGTGGATAATGTGTTATTCTTTCCCAATAAACGCGTTTACGCTCAAAGGTTTAATGCCACTGCAAACAGTTTGGAGCCAGATCAGACGCCGGGTAACATGGCGTCTGATCAGGCTCAAGACTGTTTGCAACTCAGAAAAAGATGAAGTGTAAGAAATATCTAGAAAAAAATGACATTTTCTACGTTTAGTGTTTTGCGTTTCGTTTGCGTTTAAACGGGAAAGAAAAACGTTTTCTTCACTGTAACGGAGGCCGTTGTGTTTGTGAATAGTCTGTAGTTTGATGAATATCTTGAGAACTATGCATATTTCTGAAACTTGCAATGTGCGACTCGAACCACTCTTGCAAAATGAATAGTCTGAATTGCCGTTTTCTGACAAGGTTCGCGAAGCCTCCGGTTTGGCCCTGTAAAAATCTTTTTTCCCCCAATTTATGTAATAGCTATATTTTCTCTTTATTTGTCAATTTCAGGTATAATTCTCCATATTATACATAAAGCTCATCCCAAATTCAAGTTTTCACAACTTTATAGTTTCTTGTAAATGGACCACGAGGCAAAAATTGGCCAAAAAGGCAGATTTTTGGTACAATTCAGGGTATAAATCATAGAAATAAACAATGAAGGCACTAATGCGACACAAATATATTTTAAGTACACAATAAATAGTTAAGTTGAAGTAACATATCCAAAAATTTGAAGTGTCGCATACGTGTCTTCATAGTTTAGTTTTAGGATTTATACCAAGAATTGTACCAAAAGTCTGCTTTCCTTTCTATAAAATTGTCAAAACTTGACTTTGGATCGTTTGTGTGTAGATTATTGAGTATTAGTATCCGATATTGACAAATCAACAGAAAATAAAGATAAAAATCTTTTTTGATAAAAATATTGTTTACAGGGCCAAATCGGAGGCTTCGTGAACCTTGTCCTTTAACTTCAATGGGTTTGCGCTTTTTGTGCGTGTTCTTCACTGTATAACACGGATCTACCTTATAGTACAGTAGAGAAAACGTTATCCTTTCCCAATGAACCGCGTTTACGTTAAATCTATTTTTTTCATTGCAAACAGTAAGGTCTTACAGTGGAGAAAACGTTATTCTTTCCCAATAAACGCGTTTACGCTAAAACTATTATTTCTATTGCAAACAGTTTGGAGCCAGATCAGACGCCGGGTAACCCGGCGTCTGATCAGGCTCCAACCTGTTTGCCACCAAGATAAACATGAAATATCAGAATTGTCCAAAATATGTACTTTTCTACGTTTTAGTGTTTTGCGTTTGCGTACGTTTGCGTTTAAACGGGAAAGAATAACATATTCTCCACTGTATAAAGATTGAAAGTACAGCGCTCCCTCCCTAGAACGGTCCTCCCAACAACGACTTCTCCCTACAACGACCCTTACAGCTGTTCCCTAAACAAGACATTTATGCACATTCTTCCCATGGCTGCAATGCCGTCTGCTTAAATTTGTCGTCTGCTGTTTTTCATATAAGTTACATATAAGTGAACATTTTGATAGAATAAATATAACGACGACTGACAAACAGCTTGAATGCAGATCAGACGCCGCGTCACGCTGGATTCAAGCTATTTACAAATGTAAGCATATTCTTAATTTTCCCTCTCTTTAAGGATTCCCTCCGAACAACAAACACAATATGTGTCTCCCGTTGGCTGTCGTTGTAGAGAGGGAGCGCTGTTCTTATCATTAACGACCACTATAAATATATTCATTTGTATTTTAAAGGAATTCTACTCATCCGTTTGGATCCTGACCAGTCAACCTGTTTCTGAATGACTACTCTATTAAACCGTCATTCGGTTGTTTATAGCGGAGAAAACGTTATTCTTTCCCAATAAATGCATTTACGCTAAAACTATTATTTCTAGTACAACCAGTTTTGAGCCTGGCAGAATCGTCACAAGGTGGTTTTTTTTTTTACATTTTAGTGTAAATTGCGCTTGCGTTTCGTTTACGTTTAAACGGGAAAGAATAACGTTTTCTCCACTGTATATGTACATGATCGTCAGGGTGTTACTTTAAAAAAGATATTAATAGATATATGTAACATTTAAGATAAAGATCAATCGTTAGAAATTATGAAACATTGAAATTTAATTTTCTACACTTTGTTGGATTTGCTTTTGCGTTATGTATTTCGTTTGAACGGGAACGTGTCAACGTGTTCTCCACTGTACAGAGGAGAACACGTCATTATTTCCCGTTTAAACGCAAACGAAACGCAAACGCAAAGAACTAATACGAAGTAAAGTGTAACTTTTGGACAATTCTGATAATGCATGTTCAATTGAGTGGCAAACAGTTTGGAGCCTGATCAGACGCCGGGTTACCCGGCGTCTGATCAGGCTCCAAATTGTTTGCATGGAAAACATAGTTTCAGCTTAAACGCGTTTATTGGGAAAGAAAAACGTTTTTCCACTGTAATATTCAATGTAACCCAGCCCATCTCTCAGTCTAGAACAAAATGGAATTACATTTCATTTTTAATCCTGATTTTGCTTAGAAAATGTATGGCCTACATCTAATAATGAAACCAGCAATTTCCGAAATAGTAAAACTAGACATATTTGAAGAAACCATCATGAAAATGATACAGTGCAGAAGTCAGTATTCTTTTACCGTTAATAGTGCGCTCACATTTGCTCTACGGCGGCCGTACGGCGGCCGCAGAGACGTGAAATCGAGATAATCTTACGGCGGCCGTACGGCGGCCGTACGGCAGCCGCACGGCGTATCCCAATATCTTACAGGCCGTAGAGGTCGCCGTAGAATTATAACGCGGAGTTATAACATTTTTTCATTTCTACGGCGGCCGTATAAACACACGCTGTAGAGTGGTTCTACGGCTGCCGTACGGCAGCCGTACGGTCGCCGTGCGGCCGCCGTAACTCGATGGTCAATTTCCCTATTGAGCATTTGTACTTTTGATCATATATGTAAAACATGAATATTATCTAAAAATGGATTTAGAGGTTCTTAAATGCTGTCCAAATGTGTCCTTTGAGTTCATGGTTTTGCTGGACTGATATAAGTTGTGTGAGCATTTAGCAAAACCAAGCTGTGTAGCAGGAGCAGCATTTTGGTTGCAAGGTATCTGGTGGGACTTCCACGGCTGCCGTACGGCGGTCGTACGGTCGCCGTGCGGTCACCGTACGGCAGCCGCACGGCGGCCGTACGTTGGCCAAGATTTTTTAACCCCACCAAAATAAAATCTCGCCGCGCGGCAGCCGCAGCAAATGTGAGCGCAACACACGGCGGCCGTAGGAATTCTGCGGCGGCCGGGGAATTGCTACTCGCCGTAGAATTGATTAGCCGTGCGGCCGCCGTACGGCAGCCGCAGCAAATGTGAGCGAGGCATTAACGAAACGAAACGAAAGCACAGTGGAGAAAACGTTTTCTTTCCGAATAAACGCGTTTACGCTAAAACTATTATTTGCAGTACAAACAGTTTGGAGCCAGATCAGACGCCGGGTAGCCCGGCGTCTGATCTGGCCCCAAACTGTTTGCCGCTCAGCTTAATATTAATAGTCAGATATGTCAAAAAGTTGTTATTTTCTACATTTTAGTGTATTGCGTTTGCGTTACGTTTCCTTTTAAACGGGAAAGAATAACATTTTCTCCGCGTATGTAATGCTATAAAATGTAGAATATGACAGTTGGCTTATCCCTTATCATGCTAAGCGTGACATTTCTAAACAATTTGGACCCAGATCAAAAACCTCGCCACGCGGCGTCTGATCTGGATCCTAACTGTTTGTCACTCGTATATTTAATTTTTCTTCTGTTTCAAAAGCACGAACATCTTTCTTTTTTTTCAAATTTTAGCAGACGATATATTTTAAGCAGACGACAATTCAGCAAGATAAGAGTGAACAATTCGGACGATTTATTTTTCATCTGAGTGGCGTCTAATCAGGCTCCAAACTGTTTGCCACTCAGACATAAATGAATATTCATATTTATCAAACAGTTCTTATTTTCTATATTTTATTACAATGCATTGCGGAAAATTATAACGTCTTCTCCATTGTACATGTGTGTGGTAGAACTTCGATATCTCGAACTCGTTTAACTGGAACTATCCGATAGTTCGACATATGAGCTGCATCATTTCATGTTCGGTTAAGTCGAACATACCCATTTTTCGAAGTTAAAACGTGGCCAAGCCACGTTTTAACTTTGAAATACGGGTATGTTTGACAAAACGGACCAAAGTTCAACTGTACTTTGTTTTATCTGATAAATCGTAATTCACTTCGATGAATTATGGAAATAAAGACAAATGGCTTGAAATGGGGTAAGCGAAAGGAAATATAAACCTCCCAACTGAATGGGAACTGTTAATTACATTTACAAGGCAGATTTATTAATTTCCCAATAAACGTGTTTTGCATAAAACAACAATGTCAATTACAAGCGTTTTGAATAATAATTAGACGACGAGTGGACCGATAAAACGGTACAGTGGAGAATCTGTTATTCTGACGTCATTCGTGACGTCATACAGTGGAGAATGTGTTATTCTTTCCCAATAAACGCGTTTACGCTCAAACTATTATTTGCAGTGCAAACAGTTTGGAGCCAGATCAGACGCCGGGTAACCCGGCGCCTGATCAGGCTCCAAACTGTTTGCCACCAAGATAAACAAGAATTATGAGAAATGTCCAAAAGTTGTTCTTTTCTACGTTTCAGTGCTTTGCGTTTGCGTACGTTTGCGTTTAAACGGGAAAGAATAACAGATTCTCCACTGTACGGCACAATATAGAGACAGATAGTACAGCACCCAACCCTACAACGGCCCTCCCAACAACGACCCCCTCCTTACAACGACCATTGCCGCTGTTCCCTAAATAAGACATATATGTCTAACCTTTTCATGGCTGCAATACGGTCTGCTTATATTTGCCGTCTGCTGGTTTTCTCCAAGTAACATACATGTATAAATGGACATTTTGATAAAATAAATATAATGACGGGCGACAAACAGCTTGAATCCAGAACAGAGGCCTCGTTACACGGCGTTTAATCCGGATTCAAGCTGTTTTCAAATGTGAGACAAGTCTTAATTTTCCTTCCCTATAACACCTCCCCCGAACAACACGCACAACCGGTGCTACTGTATTGTATATTGCTGGTTATTTTGATACATGTAATTCGGCACGTTGTTCTGGAGATCATTATCCATTTAAAATGAAGAAGTATCACCCAATTGATATCTAAATATGTACACTGATTCATCTAAATATTAAAATTATTCAAATGTGAGCACCGTAATGATAAAATGCATGTTTATAAAGTGTAGAATAATGTTAAAGGCATACGCTACCAATTCGTGAGACTCCTAGTGTCTTTTCGCGAAGTACGATAAATCAAACATCGTTACTCAACAAAATCGTGCATATTGGTTACCTCCCGTAGATACTTTCGGTTCCATACAATCTCCATTAATCGCGTAATATAGACGTTAAATGCATGACATTGTACTTGATAAATGAAAGTACATGTACATGAAACTTGGCAAATATCTAATAAGGCTATACATGTAAGTGAATAACCCAGAACTTCAATCAAATTGAATAGAAGCGTGAGCCCGAGATCACATAGAAAAAGCCGTCGGCTTATTTAGGCCGTTGGTACAGTGGAGAATCTGTTATTCTTTCCCGTTTAAACGCAAACGTACGCAAACACAAAGCACTAAAACGTAGACATGAAAGAACAACTTTCGGACAATTCTGATACTTCATGTTTATCTTTTTGGCAAACAGTTTGGAGCCTGATCAGACGCCTGGTTACCCCGCGTCTGATCTGGCTCCAAACTGAATGCACTGCAAATAATAATTGTAGCGTAAACGCTTTTATTTGGAAAGAATAACACATTCTCCACTGTAGGCATATATGTATGAAAGAGTTAATTCCCCTGATGTTTTATTTATCTTCAGCTATACTTCTTGAGAGACGTCGGCGAGTTTCGGCAAAGACCGCCGTGAAACTTCGGCTTGGTGCCATCATCGTGTCGTGGATATCTATCATCGTATCGCTAATTCTTGGCGTAACAGCAATAGGTATGGTGAAGAGTGACTGATGTGTTATTATGACGTCATGAGTGACGTCATATGTAGTGGAGAAGACGTTGTTATTCTGTCCCATTTTTGAAAGAGACGAAATATGCAGAAAATTACCACGGTTTGAACATGCTGACAATTTATTTTATCTGAAATGGAAAACAGTTTGGAGCCTGATCAGGCGCCTGGTTACCCGGCGTCTGATCTGGCTCCAAACTGTTTGCAATTGGCATAAGGATTTTAACATTTATGAACAATTTTATTGGGAAAGAGTAATGCCTTTTCTATTGTGTACTAGATATCGAAATAGAATGTATCAATTGAATTGTTTGCCTTAATCAACTGTTATTATATCACATTCATACTTGATATGTCTATAAGCGCCGTGTCATTAGAAAACCGCATACTAGAGCGGAGAAAATGTTATAGTTCTTTCCCAATAAACGTGTTTACGCTAAAACTGTTTTTTCCGTTGCAAACAGTTTGGAGCTAAATCAGACGCCGGGTGACCTGGCCTCTGATCAAGTCCCTAACAGTTTGACACACAGATTAACATGAATCATCAAAATTGTCGAAAAATGGTCTTTTAAAACGATTTATTGCGATGCGTTTGCGTTTTATTTGCATTTAAACGGGAAGGAATGACGTTTTCTCCACTGTATGACGTCACTGATGACGTAAGAATAACTTTTCTTCACTGTATGACGTCACTTATGACGTAAGAATTAGTTTTTCTCCACTGTATGACGTCACTAATGACGTAAGAATAACGTATTCTCCAATGTAGTCTTGGTTTAGCGCAAGCACATTTATTGGGAGAAATAATTTCTTTCTCACTTTATCTTAACTATATCAAGAGTGATAAAAAACAATCGAACTTGATTGAAAATCTAATCAGTGCGCCGTGTCATCCGAAAATTGGCATTTTTTTAGACATAGTGTTGATTTCCTATCTGGGTCCAAACTGTTTTAAATTCCAATAATACTTTTTTTATAACAAAAATGAATATAAATCAATATTGAGCATTGTTGAAGGTGATAAGTTTTGGAGACGGCAATTAATTAAAACTCGTGCAGAAAGTTAAAACTTTTCATGTGGATCCAAACTGTTTGACACTGATGATATTTTGTTTTGTGAAGAAATGCATACAATGCTGTCTATGTCAAGTCAGATAGCTGTTACATGTAAGTGCGGCTTGGCTTACATTTGCAAACAGTTTGGCTCCAGATCAGACGCCGCGTGACGCGGCGTCTGATCTTGACCCAAACTGTTTGCCACTCATACTCAATATTTCTTCAGTTTAAAAAAAGGAGAAAACTTTTGATCTGGATCCAAACTGTTTGCCACTCAGATGAACATGCATTATCAGAATTGTCCAAAAGTTACACTTTTCTTCGTTTTAGCTATTTGAGTTTGCGTTTCGTTTGCGTTTAAACGTGAAAGAATAACGTTTTCTCCACTGTAGTTGAGGAATTCATGTAACTGATGTTGTTTTCACTCAATTTTTTTCAGTATTCGCCTGGTCTTATGATAGCCAGTCTCTATTCGGATTCGGGGCAAGTATAAAACGTCTTAACAACCTGTATTTAGAGAATAGTCTAACCCTTTCAACCCTACAGCCCTATGTAGAGATTACTAATTATATATGCAAACAGTGCAGACCCTGATCAGAGGGCTCCAATAGGAGCCCTCTGATCAGGGTCTGCACTGTTTGGTATTTTCATTCGTGTTTGTTGTCATACCAAAAATGCAATGGTAGACTGGTTTAACCCTTTCCCTTATAGAAGCGACTTTTAGCACATGCATTTTATTCATCCGCTGAAGAAAATAGTTCCAATATAAACCGTACTGAATATGTGTCATATTTAATACTTTCCTTATTCTAGCTGGTAATAGCTTAAAGCAGGCTGAAAGTAAAGCTTTACTTTCAACCTGCTTTAAGTAGTCACCTATCTTCAATATTATAACTAGGCTATCAGGTAAAGGGTTAAAAGAGTCCAAAAGGATAATAAATAACCACAAGAGAAATTTAGGGTTGAAAGGGCTAAACTATGGTTCCAAACTCTATGAAATGGACATAAGGTCAAAGTCTAGGTCCCCATAAGGGGGACTTATAGGAGGCTATATTAGATACATATGTACAAGGTTATCGAGACATCGAAGTTCGGTTGTACATGTATTTGTAACAGACTGGTTCCTGATCAGACACCGATTGACTCCGAGTCTGATCTGCATCCACACTAGCCTATACTGTTTTCTGTAAAACCGGTAAAAACTGAATTTGATATAAAAACAACAACACTGCCATCAACAGTATGGCTAATATCGCAGTATATACAGTGAAACCCCTCTAAACCGGACATGTGTGGGGACAGCATACATTTCCGGTTTAGATGGGTTTCCAGTTTAGAACGGGTTTAACCCATTACCTCATAGCTTGTTTCTACTATGGAAGATAGCTGACTACTAACAACAGGCTAAAAGTAAAGGAGAAAATGCCTAAAGGCACATTCTACTTTATTTTCAACATGCTTGAAGCTATCATCTACTAGAATATAGAAATTGTTTCTGATGATATATATTGATGAATGTATTGTCTTTAGTGAAGGAATAAATAGGCGCATTCTGGTGTAATAGGTGAAAATAAAGAAAGGTTGGAAATGGGACCAAAGTTTGTCTCCGATTAAGAGAGAATTCCGGTATTTAGAGGTTCCGGTTTAGAGGGGTTCCACTCTACATGTATGCATTTATTCATTTCATTCTGATGTTCTCAAATGAAGTGAATAGTATATTATATTAATCATGTACTTTGTATATTTACAGTGGAGAATGTGTTATTCTTTCCCAATAAACGCGTTTACGCTAAAACTATTATTTGCAGTGCAAACAGTTTTAAGCCAGATCAGACGCCGGGTAACCCGGCGTCTGATCAGGCTCCAAACTGTTTGTCACCAAGATAAACATGAACTATCAGAATTGTCCAAAAGTTGTTCTTTTCTACGTTTTAGTGTTTTGCGTTTGCGTACGTTTGCGTTTAAACGGGAAAGAATAACAGATTCTCCACTGTAACTGTTTACATTGAATATCATTTCTGCCAATGTCATATCTTCGTCTGCTTTAAATTGTCGTCTGTTTTCCTAACCCTTTACCCAATAACCCGTTTTTTACATAAAATACAGGTGATCATTTAAAGCAGGTTGAAATTAAAGCAGAATGTGCTTTGAGGCAAATTCTGCTTTACTTTCAGCCTGCTTTAAACATTTAATAGGCTATATAAAAATATTTGTTATGGTAATTGTTCATGAGGGTATCAACTGGAACTGTTTTCTTCAGCGGAGGAAAAAAATAAATACGTCACTTCTATGGGGGGACCGGGTTAAAAACAATGTTTGTCACTTTAATCAATTCAATGCCTTAACCCGAGACTACCTGTTCTACTCAACAGTTTGGATCCTGATCAGACGCCGAGAAACCTGATGTCTGATCAAGATCAAACTTTGATTCAAAGTTGTAGAATACTTATTGCAACATACAGTGGGGATTGTGTTATTCTTTCCCAATAAACGCGTTTACGCTAAAACGTTTATTTCCACTGCAAACTGTTTGGAGCGAGATCAGACGCCGGGGAATCCACTGTCATCTGTATGTTACCACCTAATTACAGTGGAGAATGTGTTATTCCAATGCAAACGGAATAATGATCTGGCCCCAAACTGTTTGCACAGGAGATGATACAGTGGAGAATCTGTTATTCTTTCCCAATAAACGCGTTTACGCTAAAACTATTATTTGCAACTTGCAAACAGTTTGGAGCCAGATCAGACGCCGGGTAACCCGGCGTCTGATCAGGCTCCAAACTGTTTGCCACCAAGATAAACAAGAATTATCAGAATTGTCCAAAAGTTGTTCTTTTCTACGTTTTAGTGCTTTGCGTTTGCGTACGTTTGCGTTTAAACGGGAAAGAATAACAGATTCTCCACTGTAGGTTTAGCGTTAACGCGTTTATTGCGAAAGAACAACGTTTTCTCCACTGTAACGTAGACCCAGTTCACCCTCAGGGTAACACAACTCGGCTTATAATACTGATTCCAGCGATAATATACGGCATCTTCAACACAGTGGAGGAAATGTTATTCTTTCCCGTTTAAACGCAAACGAAACGCAAACGCATCGCAGAAAAATGAAGAAAATTATAACTTTTTGACAATTCGAAAAGTTGATTTTAATCTTGTCGGCAAACAGTTTGGAGACTGATCAGACGCCGGGTTACCCGGCGTCTGATCTGGCCCCATACTGTTTGCACAGGAGATTATAGATTTAGCGTAAACGCGTTTATTTGGAAAGAATAACGTTTTCTCCACTGTAATTGGTGATTAAGCACTTTAGAAGTTGCTTTACCCATTTCTCCGTAAGTACGCCCTTTTCCGCCTTAAATTCATTCCTGCACTGGAGCAAATAGTTCCACCCTATAAGTGACCGTGTTCTAAAGTCAATGCACAACTTGAAATAGTACAGTATTTTAACACATTAACTCTTTCCTCCCTGAAACTTTAAATGGACAATTCCAGTTTCCATTTTAGTCTAGTCCATTTCTGACTTTTAAGGGTTGATTTTGTCAATGTTTGGTATTATGACAAACAGTGAATACCCTGATCAGAGGGCTCCTTTCGGAGCCCTCTGATCTGGGTCTTCATTGTTTGCACAGGACAAGTGTACTATTCACATGTACATTGTTTGAAAAGGACGCCTATATGCGGGACTAGGGTTCAAAGGGTTAAACCCTAGCGACGAGTATACTTGTACTCGTTATTTGCAAATTTATACCAGTATATGGAGTGCACTTGTCATACGCAAACAGTGTAGACCCTGGTCAGAGGTTCCCATAAAGAGTCCTCTGATTAAGGTCGCCACTGTCTGTCATTTACAAATATACTGTAGGAATGATTGATGGACGAGCTGGGTTTTACGGCACTGCGACACAAAATAGGTCAATGAATGATGAGTTACATGTAATAATGTTTCACCTTCACCTATCCCGTAGTCTAGAGGACTGTTGGGGCACTACTAATGATGTTTACAGGAAGACAATTTCGGCTAATCTGCCTTCATTTCAGTCTTTAGCAGAGAGAAAAAAATATGTTCAACAAAACAGAAATACAGTGAAACATCTCTAAACCGGAACCTCTTAATACCGGAATTCTCTCTAAACCGGACAAAAGCTTTAGTCCCGTTTCCAACCCTTCTTTATTTTTACCCATTACACCATAATTACGCCTTTTATACTTCTTTGATTTATTCCTACACTGAAGAAAATAGTTTATTCTTTCTTGCAGTTGATACCTTAAAGCAGGTTGAAAGTAAAGCAGAATGCGCCGAAGGCGCATTCTGCTTTACTTTAAACCTGCTTTAAGTGGTCAGCCATCTTCCATACTAGAAACAATTGTTAAAAAGATTAAAACCCCTCTAAACCGGAAACCCCTCTAAACCGGACATTTTTGTTGTCCCCACACATGTCCGGTTTAGAGGGGTTTCACTGTAGTTCCCTATGACATATCCAGGGCTATTATAAGTTGATCATGAAAAATCCTTACATTTCAAAAGCTGCTAGGATAAAAACCTGAAAACAATCAGAGAAATGGCATCCTTGCATAATGAACAATGAATAGTAAAAGAAGGGCCAGATTGTAAATAATTAGTACAGTGGAGAAAACGTTATTCTTTCCCAATAAACGCTTCTACGCTAAAATTATTATTTAAATTGCAAACAGTTTGGAGCCAGATCAGACGCCGGGTAACCGGGTTGTCACCAAGATAAACATGAATTATCAGAATTATCCAAAAGTTGTACTTTTCTACGTTTTAGTACTTTGCGTTTCGTTTGCGTTTAAACGGGAAAGAATAACGTTTTCTCAACTGTTAGTAACAGGATATATCAGTGTAAAGTATCAGAAATGATTGAGTTGGCTTGGAGTGTACACTCGACATAGTCTCTTGAAGGACAGGACAGATGTTCAGATAATCGCACCTTTTTAATTAACTATTGATTGAAGCAAAATGTACCATCAATGTGATACATGTACAGTGGAGAATCTGTTATTCTTTCCCGTTTAAACGCAAACGTACGCAAACGCTACACACTAAAACGTAGAAAATAACAACTTTTGGACAATTCTGATAACTCATGTTTATCTTGGTGGCAAACAGTTTGGAGCCTGATCAGACGCCGGGTTACCCGGCGTCTGATCTGGCTCCAAAATATTTGCACTGCAAATAATAGTTTGAGCGTAAACGCGTTTATTGGGAAAGAATAACAGATTCTCCACTGTATACATGTATTGTATATACATGTACTGGTTTTTGCTGCCGGGCATTTCAATGTGCATGTACACTGTATACATATATATAATCTTTATTAGAGTCTCATCATGGTTACATGTATACATGTATGAAGGTGGGTCTAGATAAACTAAATTGCTATCAAGCATGCTACGTACAGTGAAGAAAACATTTTCTTTCTCAATAAACGCGTTTATGCTAAATCCATTATTTTACATTGTAAGCAGTTTGGAGCCAGATTAGACGCCGGCTTTGCCGCGTTTTAACTTTGAAATACGGATATGTTCGACAAAACCGAATTCGAAATATCGAAGTTCGACTGTACTTACCGCTTTCATTGCTCTATACCGAGTACGCTGAAAATTGCAGTTTGCCTTGTGTGGCGTCTGATCAGAATCCAAACTTAACTTAACCAGTTACCGCATATACAGTGGTAAATACGCTATTCCTACCCATTTACGCGTTTATCTATGCGTAAGAAACGCATAGTGAACGGTTAACGAACGCTTAATAAACGCTTAACGAACGGTTAAGGAATAACGATTTGAACGCGTTTAAACGCGTTAATAAACGGTTATACCCGAGATGCTGAGATTGGGGCGTCCGTTTTCCGTTTCACGCGGAGATTTCGGATCTTATCGATGATTGCCGTTTTAGAAAAATCCGAATGAAACGGGTTAATCAAAAACAAGAATCGATTTGTCACTGGAGCATTTTCGCGATAAAGCTCATATTGTAATGCGATTTTTGAAAACATTTTCTGTAAATGAGACGCCTTTTATCAGGATCTAAACGGGGTTCGCTTTTAGAATTTATATAAATATAGACAGTTTGGATCTCGATCATAATGCTGAGTGACTCGGCGTTTCATCGAGATTATTTCTGTTTGATATGTATTAGAATAATTCCTTCCATGTTGATTTCTATTCAAACGGTTTGAATCCAGATCAAACGCCTGGCTGTATAGATCGGCATAGCATCAGGATCCAAACTGACAGCTTTGAATAAACCCAATTACTTTTCATAATAGTTAACACTATCGATTTAGATGTAGATGGGACGCCGAGTATTTCGGTTCTTATGTTTTACAGCTAAGAATGAAGCATACGGTCTTGATTTCATTTTTACAGTTTGGCTCTAGATGAAATGCCGAGTTACGGGAGTCTCATCCATATTCAAACTACATATACAGATATATTTTACTTTGATGAGAGAGTATGATAACTGTCACATACTCGCATATAAGATTTGGTTTATTTGGTTGATATTCCAATCAACCCCAATGGGGCATTAGGATACTTACTTTGATAAGCCGCAGTTTTATTACCCCCCCTGTCCGGCTTGTGACGCAACAGTGTTAGCGGCTAGCCCTGCATGCCACATGTGGCATTTGGGAATTCCGCATGTTCATAGTAATAGTAATAAACACAATTTACATAATCCTTTTTAAACCGTATCCTTTATATGGGAAAATAAATGTATATTCATAAAACTCTCACAGGATAACCTTTCTTCTTACAGAAAATGATTTCATAAAATTTTGTAAGATTATATTTACTCCACAGTAACGATATTTACTAAATTCTGAAGTAGGATAAGAGCGGCCCGCAAGTCATACATGGATTACCTCCCTTTCTCCAAGATTACTCCCCTTTCATCCGGGCTCTTTTAAACGCGTTTAAACGCGTTAAGAAACGCGTTAAGAAATGGGTAGTAAACGCGTTAAACGAAACGGGTAACGAACGCTTAACGAACGCGTAAGAAACGCGTAAGAAACACGTAAAGTGGGTAGGAATAGCGTATTTACCACTGTGTGTGTAGGTCTGTGTTAGTTTTGAATACAAGTGACGACTTAAAGCAGGTTAAAAGTAAAGCAGAATGCGCCCTCATCCTTCCACTGCCAACTGTTTCCTGAGATACTTACCCTTTCATCGTTTACATTGTGGCCTGCTTCAATTTTTTTCATCTGCATTGTTCTTTCAAAGTTTAAAAATTAGTATGACTGAAGTAATTTCAAAACGAGTGTTTAACAGTTCAAATCCTGATCAGGGGCCGCATTCGGATCCAAACTGTTTGCAAACGCGATTTAAAGCGTCATTGAGAGTGAAAGGGTTAAGGCACATTCTGCTATACTTTCAGCCTGCTTTAAGCTACAATGTACCATCTGCTAGGATACAAAAACATACTTCTTATGGTACATGTTCATGACTGTAAAAATTGGAACTTTTTTTCTTCAGCGGAGGAATATTTTGAATGCGCTTAAAGACGCTTCCATTGGAGAAAGAGTCAACCCATTAACTGCCCTACCCCGAGTACAATAGTTATTTACAAACAGTTTGGATCCTGATCAGACGCCGCGTCACGCGGCGTCTGATCTGGATCCAAACTGTTTGACACCACTCTTAATATTTCTGAAGTCAAAATACCTAAAATTTAGATTTTAAAAATAAAAGCAGACGACAATTGTTTAAAATTCATGACGTCATGGCAGTGAAAGGGGTTAAGACGGTGAAGGGATTACCACAGAGATTGAGCGAGTTTTAACCGTGAAAGATAACCATGTTTGACTTCTATTAACAAACTATGTACGTATTACCTCCCTTTGATATGTTCTCATCAATTCCAGATCGATGCTTTGTTAGACTGTATATCTTCCATTATTATTGTCTGGCGGTTTCATAGAGGCGACACTATATATTCTGACGAGAAAGAAATGAGGTAAATATGTTTTCCGAACTACAGTGCTCCATCCCTACAGCTGAGAAAACGTTATTCTTTCCCGTTTAAACACAAACGAAACACAAACGCATTGCATTAAAATGTAGAAAATAACAACTTTATGACAATTTTGACTACGTGTTTTCATTTTTATACTAGTGGCAAACAGATTGGAGCCAGATCAGACGCCGGGTTACTCAGCGTTTGATCTGGCTCCAATCTGTTTGCAATGCAAATAATAGTTTTAGCGTAAATGCGTTTATTGGGAATAGAAAGAATAACGTTTTCTCCAATGCACAACGGCCTTCACAACAACGACTCCCTCCTAACAACGACCATTGCCACAGTAACACAACCAGGGCTACTATGTCTAACGATTTTACTGCTGCAATATATTCTGATTATTTTTGTCGTCTGCTATTTTTTCTCTCAAAGTTACAAGTAAGTAGATATTTTGAAAGAATTAATACAATGACGAGTGATAAACAGCTTGAATCTAGATCAGACGCCGCGTTACGCGGCGTCTGATTTAGATTCAAGTTGTTTGCAAATGTAAACCAAGTTTTAAATTGTTCTCCCCATAACGTCTCCCTCCGAACAACACACAATCTGTGTCACCCATTGGGTGTCGTTGTAGAGAGGGCGCACTGTACTATGTACAGTACTGAACCTTATTAAATTAAATTGATAATCGCAAGCGAATTGCCATCGAATTGCCATCGAATCGGGCGCTTCAAAAACCAAATCCTACGTTTGAATATTTAAACGCGAATTTTCCGAAGCGGTTGTGACAAAAATGGAATCGAAAAAATTAACGACGACATATTTGCGAACATTTGTGAGATACACCTTTCAAGAAAACTTACCTGAGGGTAAAATTAGTATTGTGAATCGCAAGCGAATTGCCATCGAATTGCAAGCGAATTGCCATCGAATTGCAAGCGAATTGCCATCGAGTTGCAAGCGAATCGCAAAAAATGTTAATTTAATAAGGTTCAGTACTGTATACTGTACAATTCAACCGAAAGTGTCAAACAGTTTTGAACATGGACATATCGAAGTTGTTTGCAATTTGCAGTGAACTCGGGGTTAGCAAGGACGATGCCATTGCGTCTAAATGTACAGATGAGAAAACGTTATTATTACGTCATTGGTGACGTCATACAGCTGAGAAAACCTTATTCTTTCCCGTTTAAACGCAAACGTACGCAAACGCCAAGCAATAAAATTTCGAAAAGTACACATTTTTGACAATTCTGATAATTCATGTTTATCTTGGTGGCAAACAGTTTAGAGCCTGATCTGAAAATAATAGTTTTAGCGTAACTCGTTTATTGGGAAAGAATAACGTTTTCTCCACTGTACAATAGATTTCTGCTTAATCTTGTTTTATTATTTTAAAACTAAATACTTAAACAAACTCAATTCGAGTTTAAAACATTTTGGACCAGAGGACGAAGTCATGCTTTACCTTGATAATACTTAATGACAAATGCAATTTTATTTCCTTGATTTAGAATTATTCATTCCCAAGTTCCACATCTATACAAACATCTTTAAATAACTCGACATTTAGTCAGGCTCCAATCTGTTTGCCACATTGATTAAAACATGTTGGCCAACATTTCGTATTTTTTAAAAATGTAAAACCTCTCTTTTACCACTACTTACAAGAAGGTTAATTAAGAAATAATCTATGTACTCCCAACCGTTGTAAAATACCGTTTCACAACGGTAGAACATAGATTATTTCGATTCTAACATAACCAGATTTGAAGAAATTCATTAGAAAGGAAATCAAATGTTCCATACTTATTTCCTCAGCGGATGCAGTTTTTCGACAGAATAACTTTTTCCGCGCCATTAAAAGAATCTAACACCCAACAGCAAATTTTACATTAACCGATCCACAATCTTGCATAGAACAAACATTATATGAAACAAGACAGAAGAATGGGAAAATTACAGTAACATGACTGGTTAAAAGTAGATATCTATATGGTATTTACGGGCTATATGAATACATGTGTAACGTAAGAAAATTCAAATACATGACGTATATAGAGGATATTGAATGAGTGTTTTTTCAGTAATGTATTTATTGAACGAGTTAGATAAAAATGATATTTTGCGAGCCTTGGCGAGCAACATATCATTTTTATCCAACGAGTTCAATAAATTTATTACTGAAAAAACACGAATTTAATATCCTTTTTATCACATAAAGACCAAATGACACCAAAATCCGAACGGTCTTACTTTCACCTTTGCCCTCGGCTCTTAGGTAAACGATTCGTCATAGGTGTTATTCGGTTTTATTCATCCGTAGATAAAAACACCAATCATATTAACGTAAAGAAAACCAACTCCATTACGTTGTGAAAAGACTTCTCTGATACCATATTCAAATTTTAAATTAATATTTAAATTAAAGCTGTTCTAATTGACTAAAAATGATCATTTGACATAAAGAATCTAGTTTCGTTTTCAAAATAACGTCAAGACGTAACATGACGTCATTATCATTGTAACGTCTAAATTTGAAAAACAGTCTGAGTCACTGTTAATACTAAAGTCTACGTAGTTTTAAGTTTAGCCTGATTTGCAGCCTGAGTTTGCGAGACTGCTAGGGATAATGTTTCTAGGACACTTCGAAATGTTTCAATACCTAGTGGTGATCTATGTTTGTCTAGATTCTCTTAACTGATTTACAGTCGGCGTAGTAGTACATTATTTTGGTGATTCGAAAATTAGTATAAAATATATGCCCAGTGGGCCATACGATTTTTACGGCCTTCTATATTTTGCACGTTTATGTGATAAATGAATGCATGAGGTCACGTCATGTCATATAACCGCGGGAGGAGCGGGATATAGAAGAGCGTTGTAAAACGTCTCAGGTATAACACGATTAGCTTGTTCTATTTTTATAGTGACACAAACGCGTGTCATGTTAGAATTGATAGTATAAAACATAGATGATAGATTAAAGTAAGATGACAGTAAAACAGAAAGCTCCTAATGAGCTCTCTTTACTGTCACCTTGCATTAAGCAGTCATCTGTCGTAAACTCCTTATAATTTACAAAAATCCGTGGTAGTAAAAGAGAGGCTTCACTATTCTAGTTGTTTCGTATTTATTTATTGTACATTCGTATTTATTTATTGTACATTCGTATTTATTTATTGTACATTTCAGGGCCTGTATCGCTATAGGGGTTCTGTTCTTAATATCATCAGTTGTACTAGTCGGGAAGTCTTTATCAGCACTAATTCAAGAGGAACTCTCAGAAAGGGTAAGATAGTTCAGTGCTCGCTTTTAGTTGTTGTTGTTTTTACAAGGAATATTTAGTTTAAATATATAAGTTGTTGTTGTTATTATAAGGAATGGTTTACGTCCTCCCCAAGCCATATATTGATGTACAGTAGAGAAAAACGGTACTCTTTCCCAATAATCACGTTTTCGCTAAAACTAATATTTCCCGTACAAACAGTTTGGGGCCAGATCAGACGCCGGGTAACCCGGCGTCTGATCTGGTTCCAAACTGTTTGCCACTCAGCTTAATATTAATAGTCAGAATTGTCAAACAGTTGTTATTTTCTACATTTTAGTTCTTCTTATTGCGTTTCGTTTGCGTTAAACGTGAAAGAATAAGGAATTCTAACATGCATTGCGCCGCTGGGGCCCATTTTATGAAACGTCGTACGACAAATGTTGTCGTAAGTCAGACTCTAAAGGTCTCAATTATTATTTATTTCACCATCTAATCCTGTCTCGTGACATTTCCTTGGAATCGTCTAGCTTCAAAGTTTTATATATTTTGAGTTGAGTCTGGAAATCGTTCTCAAGCATTTGATTGGTCAGATTTAAGCAAAAACTCTAATTTTATTCTGAAGTGCCTAAGAACAATCGCACACTCAACTTAAACGCTTTATAACATTAGACCCTGAATGGTAAACATTTTCGATCCTTACCGTATCTGATCTGGCTCCAAACTGTTGGCAATGGAAATAACTGTTTTAGCACAAAATCGTTTATTGGGAAAGATTAATCAGGGAGCAGTTTCTCCGGATGTTTCCTAAGTATTCTGATTTTTATCCTAGCAGATCGTAGCTTAAAACAGACTGAACGTAAAGCAGAATGCTTTATTTTCAACCTGTTTTAAGCAGTCAAGTGTCTTCAAAACAAGAAATAGACTATGGGGTAAAGGTACGATTAGTAAAATTGCGTCTGAAATATTGAAAATTTGAAATCTTAGGATTTGTATGATCAACGTATGGCAGCCCTGAATAATATAATTATACTCACAAGGACATAGAAAATATCACGTGCTGTCGATGTCCTTGCACCCACAGGGACCTGCCACGATTGATTGTTGGGAGAAAAAAAATTGTCAGAAGGTATATATAGAGACAAGGGGTACAACTGATCGTCAGTTCATCATACCCTATCTCTACAAAACCGGGCATATCATGAATAATAATTGATGAAACGACATCCGTTTTGCCGTTCTGTCAAGCTAATATAATACCCTTCCATAAAAACATAACATAAAGTCATTTGTAAGCATGCATTTTCAGCAGTAACTGCGTCTACTTAATGAAATCACCGATTTTCGGAAAACGGGACAGGTGTTCGTTCACAGCCGACACAGCATTGACCACTACTGTACGCTTGTTTAGGCGGTAATATCGAGCATGACAGTCATACAGTTCCATATATATACGCTTTCGACACCGATCAAAGCTGATTTCTTCTACAGTCAGTGCCTAATTGACCACAAATTCGCATGTTTACCTTACAGGGACCCGACACGATTGACTTTTGAGAAAAAAAATGTCAAAATGTGTATATAGTCTTTGGAGTCTCTACATATACATTCTGACATTTTTTCTCTAAAAAATCAATAATGTTGGGTCCCTGTGGTCAGAAACGTATATATAATGAGCTGTATGACTGTCATGCTCGATATTACCGCCTAAACAACCGAACAGTAGTGGTCAATGCTGTGTCGGCTGTGAACGAACACCTGTCCCGTTTTCCGAAAATCGGTGATTTTAGTGAGTAGACACAGTTACTGTTAAAGGTGCATGCTTACAGTTGATTTTATGTTATGTTTTTATGGAAGAGTATTATATTAGCTAGACAGAACTGCAAAAAGGGTGTCGTTTCATCAATTATTATTCATGATATGCCCGGTTTTGTAGAGATAGGGTGAGAACATACTGACGATCAGTTGTACCCCTTGTCTCTATATATACCTTCTGACATTTTTTTCTCTCAAAGATCAATCGTGTCGGGCCCCTGTGCTTGCACCGGCGGCAGTAGTGCAGTGGTCACACATTGGACTACGGTACCAGAGGTCGTGAGTTCGATCCCCCGCCGCACCAGCGGTCTGACTAGAGGATCTTTTCTGAATCCCCGATGATGTACAGGAATGTTCTCGAGCAAGACATGTACCGCGAATTGCTCCTCTCCACCCAGGGGTCAAAATGGGTACATGTGCCTGTGAAGGGTCTGAGTCGGTACTGCGGCTGCATTTGACTGCGCCTTATGTTAGCAGTGCTCAATATTGTAGGCAAGATGGCTCAATGGTCAGAGGAGTAAATGTACAGTCGGCTGAGCGGTCATTCGGACTGAAAGTAGACTTTAACTTGGTATATTACTTTATTTTATATTATTCATTATTTATTTGTTTCAGCCACGGATTGTGCTCATCTTGGCGGCTGTGAATTGCGCAGTCTGTATCGTTCTTGGTATCACCAAAGTACTGTTAGGTTATCGCCTGGAGAGCCGAGCGCTCCTCACAGATAGTAAGTTAGCCTCTCAAGTTTCTACTGTCATTTTTGGACTTTTAGAGCAATGTTTTAACAGGTATATGATGGGTTAATAAGAGTTTATCAATTCTGGCGGCCATCTTGTCGGCCATCTTTGATTCTGAGAGTTGTCCAATGGTGACAGATGATCATCAATCAGTTTCATAGGCTACAAGGTCTCAGCTTTTCATAACTGCAAAAACATTTACTATGCAATTTAGTGCAAGGTTCAGATGATATTTTGGGTTTCCGGCCCGGACTATGTGCTTTGCCATTAGTTTTGAATTCCAGTGTTCCCTCTCTTCAACGACACCAAATGGGAGACAGAATGTGTGTGTCTTGTTCAGAGGGAGTCGTTATAGGGAGGGACATTTTTAGATTTGGCCTACATTTGCAAACAGCTTGAATCCAGAACAGACGCCGCGTTACGCGGCGTCTGATCTGGATTCAAGCTGCTTGTCACTCGTCATTATATTTATTCAATCGAAATGTCCACTTATTAGAAATTTTGAGACAAAACAACAGACGACAATTTTAAGCAGACGATGTTGCAGCAGTAAAAGTGTTAGATGTAATTGTCCGGCTTAGGGAACTGTCCCCAAAGTGTCGTTGTAAGGAGGGAGTCGTTGTAGGCAGGGAGCACAGTAAATTATATTTAGGAATAGAATTGAGCCGTGTCATGACAGAACCAACCTTATTGCATCGTACAACCGATGACAAGTACAACTGTCCTCCCGAGCTCTGTATCTGAGTGTTGTCTACACTGCCAACTACTGTAAACATGTATTAATTTATATTGCTTCAGATGCACGTGGGTGTGACTCGATGCGACGACCGGTCTTGGTCTACACTGTTTGAAATGCGGAGTGCCCGACCACGTCCATCGGATGGAACTTTATAAACCGATGTCACCGGTATCAGTGCTTTACACTGGTCGTCCGATAAGAACAATATACTTCTGTCGATAATAAGAGTATGTAAGGCATTACGCCCGGGTTTTCTGTATCCGCCCCATTCTCTCTGGGGCGTCCAATTAGCCCATGCGTGCCAGAAACGGATGTTAACAAACAAACAAACCACTTATTTTTCATTTAAGGTATAACAACCTTGGTGGGCGCCATCATGTCACTTTTCACCTTAGTGTTCGCCATTTTATACCAGAAAAGTCAGCGATATTGGTACCTGGACGACGCCTTTGGAATCCTTTGTGCGGTGTTCCTCTTTTGTTATGGAATAAGGTAGAGTTGGAAATGTGTTATTTATTGCCATTTTAACCCTTTGCTCCATAACCAGTTTCTAATTTTGAAGATGGGTGACTAATTAAAATAGGTTGAAAGTAAAGCAGAATGCGCATTCTGCTTTACTTTCAGCCTGTCAACAGTGTAGACCCTGTAGGAGTTCCCTGGTCTTTGTGTACACTGTTTGCGTATGGCAAGTGTAACTCTTACATGTAGATCTACAATGTATGTTAATGACAAGTACAGTGGACAGGAGAATCCCGTTTAAACGCAAACGCTAAATACTAAAATGTAGAAAATTACATTTTTCGACAATTCTAACAATTGATATTGAGCTGAGTGCTAAACAGTTTGGAGCCTGATCAGACGCATGGTTACCCGGCGTCTGATCTGGCTCCAAACTGATTGCATTTGAAATAATAGCTTTAGCGTAAACGCGTTTATTGGGAAAGAATAACGTTTTCTTCACTGTATGACAAGTGTAACTTTTACATGTAGATCTACACTGTATGTTAATGACAAGTATGATCGTCGATAGGCTGAATGTGTTAGGCGAATTTTACTCATTCACCCCATGAAACTTTCATTGGACGATTCCAATATCAAAATAAGTCTAGTCCAATTTTGACTATTAAGGGATGATTGTAACAATTTATTTCAAAATGACAAACAGTGTTGACCCTGATCAGAGGGTTACTTAAGTAGCCCTCTGATCAGGGTCTACACTGTTTGCATAGGACAAGAGTAATCCTCACAGGTACACTGTTTGCGAATGATACATGTAAGTATACTCGTCTCTTATAGATTGAATGTGGTTATTTTATAATTCCATTAAACCATACAGTGGAGAATCTGTTATTCTTTCCCGTTTAAACGCAAACGTACGCAAACGCAAAACACTAAAACGTAGAAAAGAACAACTTTTGGACAATTCTGATATTTCATGTTTATCTTGGTGGCAAAGGTGTTCCCTCCCTACAATGACCCTCTCAACAACGACTCCCTCCCTACAACGACACTAGCCGCAGTTCCCAAAACAAAACAATTATGTCTAACGCTTTTACTGCAGCAATATCGACTGCTGAAAATTGTCGTCTGCTGTTTTTCCTCAAAGTTACATAATGGACATTTTGACAAACAACTAAACGACGAGTGACAAACAGCTTGAATCCAGATCAGACGCCGCTTTAGCGATCTGGATTCAAGCTGTCTCTTAATGTAAGCCAATTTCTCTCCCTATAACGGCTCCCTCCGAACAACGCACATATTTATTGTCTCCCATTTGGTGTCGTTGTAGAGAGTGAACGCTGTACATGTATGTAATTTGATGTTATTTTCTTCGGCGGAGAAATAAATTAAATGCGTTAAAGGCGTGTCTATTGCGTACAGCGCTCCCTCTCTACATTGTACAACGACACCCATTGGAAGACAAACATTTGTGTTCGTTGTTCGGAGGGAGTCGTTATAGGGAGGGAAATTAGCATACATTTGCAAACAGCTTGGATCTAGATCAGACGCCGCGTAACGCGGCGTCTGATCTGGATTCAAGCTGTTTGTCACTCGTCATTACGTTTTTCCTGTCAAAATGTCCTTTTTGTAAATTTGAGAAAAACAACAAAGGACCATTTTAAGCAGACGACATTGCATCCATGAATAGGTTGGACATACTGGTCTTGTTTGGGGAAAGAGCGAAAAGCGTCGTTGTAAGGAGGGAATTGTTGTTGGGAGGGCCGTTGTAGAGAGGGGTTGCTGTAATAGGTTATACAACCTGTTGATTTATATTTACAGGGTTCTTGTGGTGTCAATCCGTGACCTTAGGAAGCTGAAACAAGTTGAATAACCGCGACATGGTCAACACAGTGCACATTCCCTAAACATGGGTACAACTACAATGGAGAAAACGGAATTAATGATGGCATCTTTATTATTATATGATCTACAAGTTGTAACACTTCAAGCATTACCAGCCTTATCAATTCACAGTTAGATTGAAACAGTCAACTAGTAGCGAGTGATTGTATGAAAAACTGTTCTGATCTACAAGCATTGACTGTTTCAAATATGAGAAAAATTAATTCCGAGTGTTTTCAACAATGAGAAACAGAGCTTTGACACGGCGGCAAGCCATGCAAAATGAGATCAAACATAAAGTAAGATCAAAAAGTGTCTATTGTTAGACCATTTTGTCTACCATGTCAGTGCTCCAAATGAGGAGAGTATTTCAAAACCTAAAATCTTCATCGCTTCATTAGAACTTTCTCTTCGAGAGGATTCTAATGAAACTATAACACCATAGGGCTTGGTGCCGAAATGAGTGAGAAAATGTTTACTTCCTTCCCTCTTACATGGCCGAGCCTTGGTGGTAATAAGTAAAGACTTTACTATATGGGGGTAGAGCTGTCATGGAGGTGTCCATGGGTTTGTCCTGAGTTTTCTAAAACATTTTTTTTTTGCATTTAACCCTATGGTGTCACTACTCATTAAATCGTCCCAAAGAGACGCATTTACGTATAGCATTAAAATGGAGAAAACCACTTTTCATTTTAACCTGAGTGGCAAACAGTTTAGAGCCCGATCAGACACCGGGTTACCCGGCGTCTGATCTGGCTCTAATCGG
Source organism: Gari tellinella (assembly GCA_922989275.2). Lineage (NCBI taxonomy): Eukaryota > Metazoa > Mollusca > Bivalvia > Cardiida > Psammobiidae > Gari > Gari tellinella. The sequence continues at coordinate 5,064,877 of OV277870.1, read as the reverse complement.
TTTGCAGTGGAAATAAAAGTTTTAGCGTAAACGCGTTTATTTGGAAAGAATAACACATTTTCTACTCTACAATGCATTGGAGACATACATATACAGCTGCAAATCACTGGTGTGACAAATAGTGTTTACATTTGCCCCCATTCAATTCCATTGAAAAAATTGACGTTTAATTCGTCAAGATGCAATTGCTCTTGGAGGCGGGACTTGTGGATATCTTTCGCAGATGAGGTGGGACTTATGGATCATTTCTCCGCGAATCACAGCTTCAGTTATGCGGTAATGGCTGTTCAGAGTACAAAATATTCGTGTTAACAACCTCTTATATAAATTTAACATACATGCATACTAATAAAATGTTCATTCCACATTAGAAATTACAGCAAGTAAAATGTAAATATAAGAAATAAACTGGATTTTTCGGCGTGTAAGCGAAACAAGCTACAGATGACTACTGTATTTGATCGTTACATTAGAGCACTAGTAGGAGAAGCCACAGCATATACATGTACTTACAATGGAGAATATATTATTCTTTCCCGTTTAAACGCAAACTAAACGCAAACGCAAAATACTAAAATAGGGAAAAGGACAACTTATTGACAATCCTGAGTGTTCATTTTAATCTGAGTGCCAAACAGTTTGGAGCCTGATCAGACGCCGGGTTACCCGGCGTCTGATCTGGCTCCAAACTGTTTGCATTGGGAATAATAGTTTAAGCGTAAACGCGTTTATTGGGAAAGAATAACACTGTAATTAGGTGGCAACATAAAGAAGGCAGTGGTTGAACTGTGAAATGTTTCACTCTTCATGACGCGGATACAGTACTGAACCTTATTAAATTGACAATTTTTACGATTCGCTTGCAATTCGATGTCAATTCGCTTGCAATTCGATGGCAATTCGCTTGCGATTCAAAATACTAACTTTACCCTCGGGTAAGTTTTCTTGAATGGTGTATCCCCCAAATGTTCGCAAATATGTCTTCGTTAACTTTTTCGTTTTATTTTTTGTCACAACCGCTTCGGAAAATTCACGTAAAAATATTCAAACGTAGGATTTGTTTTTTGAAGCGCCCGATTCGATGGCGATTCGATGGCAATTCGATGGCAATTCGCTTGCGATTATCAATTTAATTTAATAAGGTTCAGTACTGTAACCTTAAAACCTCGGTGGCACAGTAGAGAACGCGTTATTCTTTCCCGTTTAAACGAAACGCAAACGCAGAACAAAAAAATGGAGAAAATGACAACTTTTCCATTTTTCTCACGATTTATTTTAATATGAGTGACAATAATTTTGTAACCTGACTAGAAGCCGGGTTACTCAGCGTCTGATCTGGTTCCAAACTGTTTGTAATGGATAAAACAGTTTTAGCATAAACACGTTTATTTGTAAAAAAGAATACCGTTTTCTCTGCTGTGTTTGATAAAAAGAAACGTGTTTGTTAGAGCGGTACTATTAGATCGCCCTAACAGTGGAGAAAACGTTATTCTTTCCCAATAAACGCGTATTCGCTAAAACTTTTATTTCCAGTGCAAACAGTTTGGAGCCTGGTCAGACGCCGGGTAACCAAACTTTTTGCCACTCAGATAAAAATGAAAAAACAGATTTGTCAAAAAGTTGTCCTTTTCTACATTTTAGTTTTGCGTTTCGTTTGCGTTTAAGCGGGAAAGAATAACGCTTTCTCCACTGTACATGTACATGTACACAGGGGAGAAGGCGTTATAACTTATTTGTGTAAATAGTTTTAAGGAATAAATGATGTGTTTTTTTGCGTTTTTTTAAGTGTTAGCTAGTAAACTTCGTGCACGCACTTTGTGCGTGTACGATTAACTTACCCAGCTAACGTCATAATCCCGTAAATCGCTAAAACACGTTGTTTATTTCTTATATTTATATTTACATATTTTTCCGTGTCCTTTACAAAGTGAATCTTGAAAAATTAGTTTCTATGTATATGAATATATCATATACCAGTCAAATAGGTTGATAGATGTAATCCTGGATGTAACAGTCATTCAATCTCTATAATATATGGTATGAAAAGTAGTCCCAAATACATATGTTGGAGTTGAATTACAAAATCAGGCTTTTACCTAGTAAACTGTTTCTGTGTGCTCAACTAACACTTATAAGACATTTCAAATAAACAATGCAACTTGATTAATTATCATTAAAGCATATTTTAAAAAGAAATAGGTCGCAGATGTGTGTTGCAGCCTAATTACATGCCATATTAACCACCAGCTTGTCGCTAGGTCGGCATCTCTCTGGCGGAGACTCCGCCCATTTTCTGACTGGCTGGAACCAGTTTCAATTTGTAGGTTTACCAGGGCTGCCATAAATTGATAAAAAAAAATCCTAAGATTTCAAAATTTTCAATTTTACAATCGCGATCTTCCGAATTATATCTTTTACCCATAGTCAGTTTTTAGTTTTTAAGACATGTGATGCTTAAAGCAGGCTGATAGTAAAGCAGAATGCGCCTTAATGCGCATTCTGCGTTACTTTCAGTCTGCTTTAAGCTAACATGTACTCGGAAAAAAATCGTATACGTCAAAACACATGGGTTTTCATCGGCTATTGGTCATGTTAAATTACAGTAAATAATAATGATCAAAATCTGTCCATTGTATTACAGTGGAGAATAGAAGACGTTATTCTGTCCCGTTTAAACGACACTAAAGCGTATTCAGTGTTATATGTATAAAATGACAGCTAACAACAAACTTTGACGATTTATTTCAATTAAAACGAACTCTGTGCTAAAAAACAACAACTCAGTTTTGATTACATGCTCTTTTTTTACAAAATATGCTTGAGCTGATTTAAGTAACCTGATTTGGATATATTTTTACAATAGAATCATGGTATGTAAATACTTGTTGTTTACAAAATGTTTGCTGAAGTGTTATGAGCTGAGAAAAAAATCTGAGTTTTGAGCACATAGTTCATTTAAAGTTTTATAACCTCGGGGCCTGGCTTCCAGCTATTTCCAATGGACATAGTCATGTGATAACAATCAGAAAAAACATAATTTTGTGCTGTAAGTCCTCTCCTGTATAAAGTCGTTGCTTCCAGATTAAATTGTTGTAAAAGCATTATTAGTTAATTTACACTATTGTTATGCATTTTGAATATGCTGTTTCATAAATAAACATATATTTAAACATTGCATTATTGTATGTTTTTTTTCCATTCACTGCCGTGACGTCATCAATATAATAACATTGCAGTCTGCCTTTTTTTCCTCAACTATATATATTTTATGTAGTTTGTCTTAAGAAATATTGAAATGACTGTACAACAGTTTAGATCATGATCAGATGCCGCGTTACACGGCGTCTTATCAGGATCCAAACTGTTGGCAAATAACCATTGTATTCGGGGTAAAGCGGTGAAGAGGTTATACTAGTACAGTGGAGAATCTGTTATTCTTTCCCAATAAACGCGTATACGCTAAAACTATTATTTACAGTGCAAACAGTTTGGAGCCAGATCAGACGCCGGGTAACCCGGCGTCTGATCAGGCTCCAAAGTGTTTGCCACCAAGATAAAGATGAACTTTCAGAATTGTCAAAAAGTTGTACTTTTCTACGTTTTAGTGCTTTGCGTTAGCGTACGTTTGCGTTTAAACGGGAAAGAATAACAGATTCTCCACTGTATGCATTAACCTCATGGACTAATCACTTTCTGGCATCTGCGGGGAAAGCTGAGAAATAACGTGCGAATGTCTGCAATGGGTAGTCTGTGACATTTTTAGCTCGCCTGACTTTGTCCAAGAGCATGTTCTCACTCAGTCGTTGGCGTCGGCGTTCCCGCGCTAACATTTTGGGTTTATGGGGACTAGGCTACGTAACACAGTTCAGTTGTTAATTCCGTTAGTATGTGGCTTCTTTTTGGTTTATGTGGCTTCTTTATGTGTCTTTTCACACCTTTTTACAATGGGAAAGACACATACACCTGAAATGGTAGAATGTCCGTTCCCGTTCCCGTTACATGTAGCAGTTCTAACAAAAATGCTTATGGTTTCTATGTCCCTTGACATATTGCTTTTATATTTGGTTTGTATTAGTAAATGGACAATACCTTTCCACGCATACAAAAAATTTGACCCTGTAACATTGACCTTGAACTAAAGGCCCACGTTTAGGTTTCAAAATTTCTGTTTAGGTTTTGAAAAATGCCTATAACTCCTTTCACTGAGATATTCATTTCATATTTGGCATGAATTTGTATATGGACAATACCTGTTCATGCATTCGGAAACAAGTTTCAGCCCAATGACATTGACCTTGAACTTATGGCCAGGGTTAAGATTTCGAAATCTGATTTTAGGTTTCGAAAAATGCGTATAACTCCAATATCCTGCGATATATTGCTTTCATATATGGTTTACACGTGTATCAGGACAATGCCTTACCATGCACACACATAGTGTTACCCCCGTGACATTGACCTTGAAGTTAGGGCCGGCATTTAGGTTTCAAATTCTGCGTTTAGGTTTCTCAAAATGCGTATAACTCCTATATGTATATGGTCATTTAGATGTTCCTTTCGTATTCGGTATGCGTATGTATATGGGCAAGACCTTTCCATGCATTTAAAACGTTTGATCCCCTTGACCTTGAACTTAGGGTCCACGTTTATGTTTCGAAAAAATACTTATTATTCCTATGTCCCTTCCGGTTTTACTCTAATATTTGTTTTGCATATGTCTATGGACAAGACCTTGCCATACACATACAAAGTTGAGCTCTGTGACCTTACCCTCCGAGTCTACTTTTAAGTCTCTAAATGTGCCGAAGACGAGCTTTGTGGTCTCTATGACAACTCTCGTTCAATATATGTATGTCTTTTAGTTCCTGGACAGTCCTAGAGTGCCGATCTTGACCGGATATCCGGCGTTACAGCGTGTCCTAGGACTATGCATTCTCAATGTGATTGATGTCGGGTCGTATAGTTCATCTGCTCCTTGACATTATGTTCCGGGTCCAGGGGCCCGTTTTATTACACTACTTACGCAAAAGTTTTGCGTAACTCAAAATTTGAAGTTTTAATTTATATTTTTTTATTATCACTTGCTTCAAACAGCAAATAGCCAGATCAGAGGACGCGCTTTTAGCTATTTGCTATTTGCAAACGTTTATGGTCGAAAAATAAGAGTTAAACGACTTTGACGTACGCAAAAGTTTTGCGTAAGTTGTTTAGTAAAACGGGTCCCTGGTCCACCATACGCACTCGGTACGGGCGAGCATTGTCGTCCGTCGGCATGAAACCTGAACCCAAAGTTTCAGCGTAAACGCACTCAATATCTCTAGAGTCTCTTCCATGTGCCCCAAACTTGTAAGAGCTCAGACCCTGAGACGTAAAGGTCCGTGCAACCGTTGTAGAAGATGCCTACCTATACGAGACCTAACCCTTTTCTGGGCTATTGGTCATGCTCTGCCACACAACAGTCCAATAAACGTTTCTCTGTCTGTACACTCGTTTGCACCTTTTATTGAAATCCAAATAGAAATGTGACGCACCAGACCGTCCACAATACGTTGCGTAAACGTAGGCGTTAAACTGGCATGGTTGCGAGAAAAAGACTGGATGACACCTTCGGTGGTGTGAGGTCAAGGCCGTTTTCTTCGACCGGTTTTCTTGTCCATAGGTTTGCAGTATGAAGTCTCACCCCGACGAATTAAACAGAGATCCTATAACTATACACGCACGTCTGTTTAGAAACGATATTTAGAATAACGGTACACATGATTCGTATTATCAACCTCTAATATGGATTTAGAAAAATAAATGCATAATAATAAAATGCTCATTATAGGAATAAACAACATCGTTTGCCGTTTACCATGGTATGAACACATTAGCTTCGCAGGGGATAAGTTTCTAGCAGATAGCCAAGAACAGAAATGGCGTCCTTGAGGCATTTTTGTCAAATTCTAAATTAATACGTAATCTACTATTGCTTAAAGAAATAAAAATATGTACATGTACTCGATATAATGAAAACAGTTGTAAAAAAATCATTGAAGAATAGGCAGATACATTGTGCGAAAAAATGCTACATGGACGTTGAAAACTGGGATTTTGATACCTGTCCGCTTAAATGCCTTCAACCATTACCATTGTTGCACATAGTGGCATGTGTTCCTTTATTTCTTATTCTAAAGTACCTAAACATACATTTGCTCTTTTAATTTGAAACTTGTTTGCATTTTCGAAATTGATATATGATCTTATACGATTGGCCCTTTACAGCGGAGAAAACGTTATTCTTTCCCGTTTAAACGCAAACGAAACGCAAACGCAAAGCATTAAAACGTAGAAAAGTACAATTTTTGGACAATTCTGATAATTCATGTTTATCTTGGTGGCAAACAGTTTTGAGCCTGATCAGACGCCGGGTTACCCGGCGTCTGATCTGGCTCAAAACTGTTTGTACTTGAAATAATAGATTTAGCGTAAACGCGTTTATTGGGAAAGAATAACGTTTTCTCCCATGTATTTGCTTTTATTTGAGTTTTTTCCTTTTCTTTTTGCAAATACAGCATTTGGATGCCAGCCACTTTGAAATGAACAATTCCAATTTCCAATAAAGTCTATCCAGTTTTGGCTGGTTAGTGTCTAGTCGTCTCTTACGATTCATTGTCTGGTGAGATATACGAGTTTGTCAATGACGATTATACTCGTCCCTATGTATTAAACCCTTGCATTATCAAATTGTTAGGGAGGTATTTACCCCTTCACCGTTTTATTGTCGTCTGCTTCAGTATTGTTGTCTGCAAGTCACGTTTCAAAGTTAGATTTGAGACAGTTTGACTTAATATATAGCGATAAGAGTGCCAAACAGTGTGGATCTTGTTCAGACGCCGCGTTACGCGGCGTCTGATCAGGATCCACACTGTTTGCGATCGCGCTTTAAGGCATCATTGAGAGTGAAAGGGTTAATTTTTTAAGAGAACAGTTGTTCATTGTAGCAGTGATAACATTTTTCAAATGACATCACAAAAATGCATTCGTTTTATATTTGGGTTATCAATCTATGGTGAAAAATCAGGTCTGATGAAGGTTTTCGTCTTTTCACGCATAACGATGTGAAAATGTATTGGTTAGCATAGACAGTCAATCACAAAAGGCAAAATCAAAATAATTTATAGGCTTTTTTGTTTGCAAACGAAGGAAGATTCTTCTTCTTGTTTGGTTATTGATAAATTCCGTCGGTACATGAATGTGAAAGAGCCAACTTCTACAACAGACTGATCAATATTTGTTTGATGAATACAGTGGAGAAAACGCTGTTCCTTCCCAATGAATGCGGTTACCCCAAAACTGTTATTTCCATTGCAAACAGTTGTGAGCAAGATCAGACACTGGGTTACCCGGCGTCTGAACTGACTCCAAAACTTTTTGTAATGGTACATGTAATATCTATACTACATGTAATACTAATCTAAGCATAAACGTGTTAATAGAGAAAGAATGACATCCTCACCATTGTACATGTACGAATGTATATAATAGCGAAAAACATACATACAGTTGAGAAAACGTTATTCTGACGTCATTCGTGACGTCATACAGTTGAGAAACGTTATTCTTTCCCGTTTAAACGCAAACGAAACGCAAACGCAAAGCACTAAAATGTAGAAAATAGCAACTTCTTGACAATTCTGACTATTGATATTAAGCTGAGTGGCAAACAGTTTGAAGCCTGATCAGACGCCGGGTCTGATCTGGATCCAAACTGTTTGTATTGGAAATAATAGTTTTAGCGTACACGCGTTTATTGGGAATGAATAACGTTTTTCCACTGTATTTGATCAACGACAACAGTGACCTTCATAAACAAAACGAAATATCAATATAATGCCAACAGCTTAATCCACCAGGATATAGAATAACTGACCAAAATGAGGTTGGCGATTATCGTCACGGGTGTCTAATACTACTAGTTATACGTGATGAATTGGCCCATGCTGATCGTAAATCATAGTACGAATATAAATTAGCATTTGTAGTATAAGTGCATCGGACACATTGTATTGTAACATCGTGAAATAAAGGAAAGACGTACACCGTACATATTCGATATTTAATACAGTGGTAAATACGCTATTCCTACCCATTTACGCGTTAATCTATGCGTAAAAACGCATAGTGAACGGTTAACGAACGCTTAACGAACTGTTCACGCCTAACGATCTTAACCCGTTTAAACGCGTTAATAAACGATTATACCAGAGATGCTGCGATTGGTGCTTCAGGTATCCGTTTCACGCGGAGATTTCGGATCTTATCGACAGGCACTGACCACCCGCCTGTAACCAATCTATTTATGTAACCCGCCTATATATGCCACTCAGATATCGGGGGATTATCAGTGTATTGCCAATTAAAGATAGCAATGTTATCGGCGATACCACCTAATGTTCTGTAATACACATGTCATAAAGTGGATGTATAAACCGATGAAGCTAAGGGGTCCGTCGGCTAAGTGATGACCCTTTCATCCGGGCTCTTTTAAACGCGTAAATAAACGCGTAAAGAAACGGCTAGGAAAGGCGTTTAACGAAACGGATAATAAACGCATAGTGAACGGTTAACGAACGCTTAAGAAATGCGTATATAGAGTGGGTAGGAATAGCTAATTTACCACTGTATCTGTCCTAATATGCCTGTTCCTGCGGTAGTATGTTGTAAGCTAAAATGCATTAACGCTTTCGCAGCCAAACAAATCGTGAAATGTTTACAGTGGAGAAAACGTTATTCTTTCCCAATAAACGCGTTTACGCTAAAACTATTATTTCCAGTGCAAACAGTTTAGGACCAGATCAGACACTGGGTAACCCGGCGTCTGATCCGGCTCCAAACTGTTAGCCACTCAGACCAAAACGAATACTCAGAATAGTTAAAATGTTTTTAGTTTCTACATTTAAGTGGTTTTCATTTGCGTTTCGTTTGCGTTTAAACGGGAAAGAATAACGTTTTCTCCACTGTACTCTTCATAGTTTTATTGTCGTCGGCTTCAAAAGTGTTGTCTGTAATATCGTTTAAAATTTTAAAAGTAAGATTCAATAAACATTTGTACAGTGGAGAATCTGTTATTCTTTCCCGTTTAAACGCAAACGTATGCAAACGCAAAGCACTAAAACGTAGAAAAGAACAACTTTTTGACAATTCTGATAATTCATGTTTATCTTGGTGGTAAACAGTTTGAAGCCTGATCAGACGCCGGGTTACCCGGCGTCTGGTCAAGCTCCAAACTGTTTGCACTGCAAATAATAGTTTTAGCGTAAACGCGTTTATTGGGAAAGAATAACACATTCTCCACTGTAGTATGACTTTTAAGAAATACCAATACCAGAGTCAAACAGTTTGGATCCAGGGGCCCGTTTCATAAAACTCGTACGATAAAAACGGTCGTAAGTCAAAAATTTAAAATACATTTAATTTCTGATTTCTCCATCTAATCCTGCCTTGTGGCATCTTTTTGGAATCGTCTTTTCAAGACGATTCCGAAGAGATGTCACAATACAGGATTAGATGGAGAAATAAATAATGGTTGAGATTTTTATAATACGAAGCTTTATGAAACGGGTCCCAGATCAGTAGCCGCGTTAGAAAATTACAATTTATGTAGTTTTAATAATTTCAATTTTTAAATCTAAGTTTAAAATAGAATGGAGTCTGCTTAGACGCCGGGTTATCCGGCGTCTAGGCAGGCACCAAGCTATATGCAATGTAATTAATAGTTTTAGTGTAAACGCGCTAAATAAGAAAGAATAACGTTTTCTTCACTGTAATCTAATGAAGAGAAATAGTTTTACTTAAGAGCTACAGTAGCGGGAAAAACGCTTTTATTCATTCCTGTTTGATTCATTTACCCTTTTATGGTCAAATGTATCGTGAGATTTTTACCCAATCACCGCCATATTGTCGTCTGCTTCAATACTGTTGTCTGCAATATCGTTTAAAATTTAGTTAATGGTAGTGAAACTGATGTAATTTAAGAACAAGTGGCAAACAGTTTTATGGCGTCATTGAGAATGAAAGGGTTGGCCCATGAAAATTTATCTTTTGACTTCATAACTCATTTCTAGTTTAAAGACGCTTGACTACAAGGCGTACTTATGGTGAAATGAAAAAGTTCAGTTTAAATAATTCTAGACAAATTTTTGACTAAATGTATTGAGTTTAATAATGTTTTACAAACCCTGTAGACCCATATTATGCTAAGGTGCCAGACGCATGCTTTGCCCGAGTATAACACCTCCAAACACAAATAAAGTAAATAAAACCATAAAAACACCCGTGGCTATGATCAAACACCATACAGCACGTTTGGACGAACAGCAGGACTGAGAAAAAGTAGTTCCGACAAGGCTTGGGGTATGAAAATAAAACATCAAGCTGTTCTAGGCTCATCAAAAGTAATGAACACAAAATATGTTAAATTATTATCTTGTAGATTTGAAATTCACATACATGTATATACTTATAAGAAATTATGATTTCAGTAACCTGATAACGCTGAATTCTTTTGTAAAAACATCAACAGCAAAAAACAAAAACGAAAATGAAAAATAAACAAAACCCACATGTGTAGAGCTATCTCTCATACACCGTAAGGCGTTGTTAGCGTAAAAATCCTAAAAGGCAAGGGCATATTGCGTAAATGTCGTATTTGTTCTAAAAGTTTAACAATTAATTCATTTTTTCACAAAGTATTTTGTCTAAAGTGTGAAAACAGAATGGCAGACAGCGTAGACCGTCAGGAGCAATCTGGTCAGGGTCTGCACTATTTGCCCAGACATGTACATGTACAGTGGAGAAAACGTTATTCTTTCCCGTTTAAACGCTCACGTACGCAAACGCAAAACACTAAAGCGTAGAAAAAAACAACTTTTGGACACATCTGATAATTCATCTTTATCTTGGTGGCAAACAGTATGGAGCCTGATCAGACGCCGGGTTACCCGGCGTCTGATCTGGCTCCAAACTGTTTACACTGCAAATAATAATCGTTATTGCTTTATAGCAATAACGCACATTATTTTAGCGAGCATGCACAAGAGTGTTTGGAATGGTTGGTCTCCTATACAAGGCCTAGTTTAACACAATTGTCTCCCTTTCACTATGAAAGCATTTTAGTCACGAGAATAAACATTTATGACATCATTGGTGACGTCATCTCCCTTTTCACTCGAGCTTGCAAGCAAGGCAGCAGCAAAGAAAAATCGACAATGGAGAAGACGTTATTCTTTTCCAATAAACGCGTTTACGCTAAACCTATTATTTCAATTGCAAACAGTTTGAAGCCAGATCAGACGCCGGGTAACCCGGCGTCTGATCTGGCTCCTAACTATTTGTCACTCGGATTAAAATGAACGGTCAGAATTGTCAACAAGTTGTGATTTTCTCCATTTTATTGCTTTGCGTTTGCGTTTCGTATGCGTTTAAACGGTTAAGTATGTTTTCTCCACTGTGTGCATGGGCGATACTTGTCAACGCTATTACCCATAACTGACCATTAGCATCCCAAATTAGCCAATTGTGACCTAGGTTCTACAGTGGAGAAAACGTTATTCTTTCCCAATAAACGCGTTACGCTAAAACTATTGTTTTCAGTGCAAACAGTTTGGAGCCAAATCAGACGCCGGGTAACCCGGCGTCTGATCAGGCTCCATACTGTTTGCCACCAAGATAAACATGAATTATCAGATGTGTCCAAATGTTGTATTTTTCTACGCTTTAGTGTTTTGCGTTTGTGTACGCTTGCGTTTAAACGGGAGAGAATAACGTTTTCACCAGTGTACCTTTAGACGTATAGAAGATACTTGTCAATTGTAAGTAATAACTGATCATTAGCAGCCCAAAGATAGCCAATTGTGTCCTTGATTGGCAATATAGAAAAGTATAGCACTGGAGAATAAATAACGAAACTGAATTTGCATAACGTACTTGCTTACACACTTCGTGTGTTACTATGTTTCAACAACACACCAGTCTTACAAAACACAATGATTTCAAAATGCAAATAGATAGATGCATTAATGGCAAAGTGTTATTTAAGCCGTTTTCTGTTACATGTACAAATATATACAGCGCTTCCTCTCTACAACGCCATACAATGGGAAATTTATGTGCGTTGTTTGGAGGTTGTCGTTATAGAGAGGGGAAGTGGTTTACGTTTGCAAACAGCTTGAATCCAGATTAGACGCCGCGTAACGCGGCGTCTGATCTGGATTCAAGCAGTTTGTCACTCATCATTAAGCTTTTTCTGTCATACAGTCCAATATATAACTTTGAGAAAGAACAGCAGACGATATTGCAGTCGTGCAAGCGTTCGACATAAATGTCCTGTTACATGTAAGGGAACTGCGGCAAGGGTCATTGTATTGAGGAAGTCGTTGTTGGGAGGGCAGTTGTAGGAAGGGAGCACGGTAATTACATTTGAAAACAATGAAGACCCAGATCAGAGGGCTCTGCCACATTTTAACTTCGAAATACGGGTATGTTCTACTTAAGCGAGATCGAGATATAGAAATTCATCTAAAGAAATACGGGTTAGCTTGACTTACACGTGTTCGAGATATTGCAATTAGACTGTATGTCTTTCGGAATTTGGGTCCGAAAATCATTGTCAGATAAAGTAGTTTCAGGCTTAAAGCCGCATTGTGTTTTTGGGAAACCTGCATAAAACGGTTGTTTGGGGTCCCATTAGAACTACATGGGACGTGATTCTTTCATAAAAAGCGGCTTTATCTAAGAAATTCGCTTTTAAATTTTTATTTATAATTTTTTTGTGCTAGCACAATTTAAAGATCCTCCTTGTGAATGGAAAGAAGGACAACTCTGTAAATACAGGGCTCCAGATAACGGAAGTATTTCGATTACTAAACTCTTTATTTCTGCTTTTAAACCCAATGGTGTCATACTCATTAGAATCGTCTCGAAGAGACGGTTTAATCAGTAGTAACACCGTAGCATTCGGTGCTGAAATGAGTGAGAACATGTTGGATTTGTTCAGTTTATTCCTCTTATCTGGAGCCGGATGAAATGAAGAATTTAACCCTTATTCTGCTGCTAAGACGTCTGCTTTGACATTGTCGTGTGCAATATTTGTTCAGTTTAGATTTATGCATATTTTTGATTAAACAAACCTTAAGACGAGTGTCAAACAGTTTGGATCCAGATGAGACGCCGCGTTACGCGGTGTCTGTTTTAGAGTCAAACAGTTGCGACCAGTAGGCACAGGATTAAACTATGAGATAAGGTCCCCACGTGTAAATAATTAATCACGGTGGTAAGCGTGTACAATCCAATACGGGGGATCTTGCTGAAAATGACTGTTTCAGCCTTGTCTTCTCTCTAACTCAACCACCTATTTTTGGATCTTCACCAAACTTGCTATAAATGTTTATTAGTATAGAATCTAGCTCAATTTTGATAACTATTAAAGTCGCATGAGGCATGTCTGAGTTATTGCCCTTGAATAATTAAATAAATTGACTGTTTCAGCCTTTTCTGCTCTCTAACACAAACACTTTTTATTGGATCTTCACCAAACTTGCTGGCATTGTGTATTTGTTTTAAATATAGATCAAGACAAAAATCGAATACAGCTGACTGAAAATCCTTCAAGAGGTAAAGGAGGTATGGAGTAGACATTTATTACTTTACTTATTACCAACACGGCCAAGATGAAGCACATGCAACTATTGACCAAATAGTTGGTTTAAATAGAATAAAAACAGTTCCTGTTACAGAGTTGACAGGGCTAAAATAAGGATGAAATAGCAAATTTTTAATAATTGAAGAACCGTAACTCCAACATGCCTTCGGCGATTTGGGTATTCATAGAACTGGACTAAGTTTTTATCCAATATTATTTTCAGCAAATTTGGTGAAGATCCAATTAAAACCGTTTGAGTCAGAAAGCTGACAAGCCTGAAGTATGCAATCTATAATCATTCAAGGGCAATAACTTCAACATGCCTTGTGCGATTTTGGTAGTTAAGATTATGAACTTGATTTTATATTAATAAACATTTTCAACAAGTTTGGTGAAAATCACAAAAAAGTTATTTGTGTTAGAGAGCAAAAAATGGAGAAACAGGTATTTCTAAATACATAAAGGACAATAACTCAGACATGCCTTATGCGATTTAAGTAATAATCAAACTGAACCTAGATTTTGTATAAATAAAGAATTTCAGCAAGGTTTTGTTAAGATCCGAAAAGAAATGTTTGTGATAGAGAGCAAAAAATGCTGAAACATTAATTTTTAATAACTAAAGGGCAAAAAACTCAGACATGCCTTATGCGATATAAGTACTATTCGAACTGGAGATATATTTTATATTTATAAACATGTTCAGTAAGTTTGGTGAAAATCCGATAAAAACTGTATGTGTAAGAGTGCAAAAAAAACCTGAAACAGTCATATTTTAATAATTAAAGGACAATAACTCAGATATACATTATGCGATTTTAGTAATATTCAAACTTAACCTTGATTTTATATTAATAAACATTTTCAGCAAATTGGGTGAAAATCAATAAAAAGCATTTATGTCAGAGAGCAAAAAATGGTGAAACAGTCCTTTTTAATACATTAAGGGCAATAACTCAGACAATCATTATGGGATTTTAGTAATAATCAAACTGGACCTAGATTTTATATAAATAAAGAATTTCAGCAAGTTTGTAGAAGATCCGATGAAAACTCTTTGTGTTCGAGAGCAAAAAAGGCTGAAACAGTCATTTCTAATAATTCAAGAGCAATTACTCCGACATTCCTTATGCGATTTTACTAGTATTCAAATTTAACCATGATTTAATATCAATGAAAATTTTCAGCAAGTTTGGTGAAAACTCAATAAAAAGAATTTGTGTTAGAGATAAAAACTGGCTGAAAACAGTCATTTTAATACATAAAGGGCAAAAAAACCTTAGATATGCCTCATACGATTTTAGTAGTTATCAAACTAAACCTAGATTTTATACTAATGAACATTTTCAGCAAGTTTTGTGAAGATCCAATAAATGTATTTGTGAAAGAGAGCAATAATTGCTGAATCACTCATTTTTAATATAAAAATGGCAAAAACGCAAACATGCCACATGCGATTCTAGTAGTAATCAAACTGGACCAAGATTTTATAATAATAAACAATTTCAGTAAGTTTGGTGAAGATCAACTAAAAAATGCTTGTTTTAGAGAGCAAAAAATGCTGAAACAGTCAACTTTTAATACATAAAGGGCAAAACGTCTTACATGCCTTATTCGATTTAAGTAGAAATTTAACTGTACCTAGATTTTATGTAAAAGAACATTTAATGCAAGTTTGGTGAAGATCCGATAAAAACTCTTTGTGTTAGAGAGCAAAAAGGGCTGAAACACCGTTGTGACGAAATGTGACTCATTTTATAGCAATCGTTCGCACCCGGTGATGTTGAACCCAGCTGTTCCACGTGCCACTAATCCGTGTGGTAATATTTATGTCAGACGATCTACTTTCGGTTTGTTATGGTTTTAAATCGCTTTTTTGGTGATTTAGGTCTGTCTTCAACATTTCATAGATCAGTTTGGCCCATTAGAATGTTCAAGCATTATTATTAACCGTTATTGTATTTCGCACATTAAAAAAAGGTCTGAAAACACAATGGGACTTTAATCAGGTGTAGGAGAGGCAAGGTTATACTATATGTAGAAGATAAAAGGTTCTTGGAAAAGCTGATTGTTTCTTAAAATCTGAGTGACAAACAATGTCGAGTCTATTCAGACACCGAATCAAATGTAAGTTTTAAATAGTTGAACATGTACATGTATACATTTAGTGGCGAAGACGTGATTCCTTCCCAACAAACGCGTTTACATCAAAACTATTATTTCCATTGCTAGCCCGTTTGAAATGAGATCACATTCTGCTTAACTCATTGGAATATCGCATATAGAGTTTCGAAATTATTGATACAAATCGTTGGTGAAACTTCAATAAAACATTTTAATAAAAAAGGGCAAAGAAAACGCAATACCGTTTAATCATCGAGGTAAGGGAATATTTTACCAAAATCATTCAAGTTCAGAACTGCAGCGGATAATCTGTTATTCTTTCCCGTTTAAACGCAAACGTACGCAAACGCAAAACACTAAAACGTAGAAAAGAACAACTTTTGGACAATTCTGATAATTTATCTTTATCTTGGTGGCAAATAGTTTGGAGCCTGATCAGACGCCGGGTTACACGGCGTCTGATCTGACTCCAAACTGTTTGCAGTGAAAATAATAGTTTTAGCGTAAACGCGTTTATTGGGAAAGAATAACAGATTCTCCACTGTA
This sequence comes from Gari tellinella, assembly GCA_922989275.2. Lineage (NCBI taxonomy): Eukaryota > Metazoa > Mollusca > Bivalvia > Cardiida > Psammobiidae > Gari > Gari tellinella. The sequence goes on along the minus strand of OV277870.1, from coordinate 5,048,526 downwards.
AGAGAGACTGTAGTTTAATACAGGCCAATCGTAAACGTTACTTATTGTCATTAGCTCCTAGTTGAGCTTCCTACATGTCTGTTACACCCTATAAAGCAACCGCCTTGATTTACGGATTTACGGATCCATTTTCTTAAATTATGGTAGTAGGTCGTTCAAACGGGTTTTACTGTTTCTCAAATAGCGGCTTGGGGTTAGAGTCATCAATCTTGGAAAAAGAAATTAAATAAAAATGAGTTCGACTCGAATAATCCATCCTGCCATGTTAAACCAAGTCACTGCCATGACGTCATCAATTTTAAACAATTGTCGTCTGCTTTTATTTTCAAATTAAATATTTAGTAATTTTGACTTATGAAATATTGAAATGAGTGTTAAACAGTTTGCATCCTGATCAGACGCCGCGTCACGCGGCGTCTGATCAGGATCCAAATTGTTTTCAAATTACTAGTGTACTCGGGGTAAGGCAGTTAATAGGTTAACGAAGTTATTTATGTGAAATTTTATAGGAAACAAACAAATGGCGTTACTTTCTGCGGCGTATAGAATCCAAATAATTTACGTTCACATTTGTTTACGCGCGTAAGAAGATTTTTCTCTCAGTGGGTTATTGATTGCGTACAACCACTTCACTGCCTTACACCGAGTACAATAGTAATTTGCAAATAGTTTGGATCCAAATTAGACGCATCTGATCAGGATCCAAACTGTTTGACACTCGTTTCAATTATTTCAAAATAAGTCAAAATATCTAAAAATTTGTTTGAGAAATAAAAGCAGACGACAATTGTTAAACATTGGAAAGGCGAATTTTGAGACCGGAAAATATAACCCTTTACTCCATGGCATGTTTGTATTATTGACGATCGGATGTCTACTGATACAGTGGAGAATCTGTTATTCTTTCCCGTTTAAACGCAAACGTACGCAAACGTACGCAAACGCAAAGCACTAAAACGTAGAAAAGAACAACTTTTGAACAATTTTGATATTTCATGCTTATCTTGGTGGCAAACAGTTTGGAGCCTGATCAGACGCCGGGTTACCCGGCGTCTGATCTGGCTCCAAACTGTTTGCACTGCAAATAAAAGTTTTTAGCGTAACGCGTTTTTTGGGAAAGAATAACACATTCTCCACTGTAGCAAGTTGACAGTACAGCAGAATGCATCTTAGGGCCTTCTTTAAGGGACCATCTGCTAAAAAAATATAAAAAACTACTGCTCGTGAGAATATTATATATTCATGACTGTATAATTGGAACTATCTTCTCAGTGGAGGAATTAATTAAATGTGTAATAGGTTAATCATTGAATGAATAGTTTATGTGTTATACACGCTGTGGATGAGTTTGTTTAAAAACTGCTACTACATGTACATGTACACGTTATTCTTTCCCAATAAACGCCTTTACGCTAAAACCATTATTTCCGGCGTCTGATCAGGCTCCAAACTGTTTGAATAACACTGGTAATCAGATCTTTCAAAAAGTTGTCATTTTCTATATTCATTGCAATGCGTTTGCGTTTAAACGAAAGAATAACGTTTTCTTCACAGCATTTCAGACCGGTAGCCAACTCGCAATCGATGGCCATCGACGACCATCGATTTCTTTACTGAATGCATAGTTGGTGACTGTGGTACATTGCCCTGTGCCGTTGCAGACTATTGGGGTACACAAAAAGCGAAGTGGTACAGCGGACAACACGTTATTTTTTTCTCCAAAAAAACCACGTTTACGCTTAAACTTTTTTTAACATTGCAAACAGTTTGGAGCCTGGCGTCTGATCAGGCTCCAAACTGTTTGCCACTCAGATGAACATGCATTATCCAAAAGTTACATTTTCTTCGCTTTTGTTCTTTGTGTGTGCGTTTCATTTGCGTTTAAACGGGAAAGAATAACGGATTCTCCACTGTACATGTATATATGCTTCGTTGACACTTGACAGGGTCTTGGATAATCAACATTTTATCACTATGTCAGCATCAGGCGGACGCAATTTCCGCATCTCCTTCGTTTTCCTGACAGTGACAGGAAAAGTGTTTATATACTTACTAATGACGTTTAACCCCAGCAATTGCCATTATGACGTCACAGCCTGTCTAACACAGACACTGGCATATTCATTTTTGCCTCGGTTTTCATTTTTTATGCGAGTTATAAGACTGAGAGATCTGAGTAACGTTGATATGAGTGTAAAACAGTTTGAATCCTCATCAGACGCCGGGTAATTTTTTTATTTTATAATACGACGTCACATCTGGATCAAAACTATTTGACATTATGATACACAGTAAAGGGAAATGCTTAAACCCAACTGAACCAAATGTTGTAGACGACCAAGTTAAAACACATTAAAAACAGAACTGATGTCAGCTTAAAGCAAGGTGGACGTAAAATAGAAAGCTCCTACATGTAAGCAGTCACTTGCCGTACACACCAGGGGCCCGTTTCATAAAACTTAGTACAAATTGGCTTTTGTCGCGACCGGCGAAGTGTGAACGCCTGCCCTTAATATCGGACTCTAAAACAACACTAATCGGTATTTTGTTCTGGGATTAGTGGTCGTAATACGGAATAGCGGACCGGTCTTAATAATGGACCATACGACCATTAAACTATGAAGGGATATATTCCGTTCTTTTAAAAAGTGGTCGTAATTTCGGACCGGTCTTAATTTCGGACCGGTCGTTAAGCGGAACTTTACTGTACGACAAAAAATGTACGTACGTCAAAACTTTAAAATACATTTAATTTCAAGACGATTCCAAAGAGATGTCACAGGACAGGATTATATGGATAAATGAATAATAATTGAGAGTTTTATATTCTGACTTACGACAACATTTATCGTACGAAATTTATGAAACGGGCCCCTGTTTATTAACCCATTTGAGTGGTCGTAATATAGAGAGGTTTAACTGTATTACAGTGGAGACAATGTTATTCTTTCCCGTTTAAACGCAAACGTACGCCAACGTAAAACACTAAAACGTAGAAAAGTGCAACTTTTGGACAATTCAGATAATTCATGTTTATTTTGGTGGAAAACAGTTTTGAGCCTGATCAGACGCCGGGTTACCCGGCGTCTGATCTGGCTCCAAACTGTTTGTAATTGAAGTTTTAGTGTAAACGCGTTTATTGGGAAAGAATAACGTTTTCTCCACTGTATAAGGTTTCTCACTGTTTGGCCCCATCAAAGATAACAAATGAGATACATGTACATTGCAGAGAGCCAGGCGGCGCAGTAGAAAAGACATTTATCTACCCGGCTTAAACACAATTGAAACATCCAATAAAAAGTAGAAACATGCACTTGTTTGCCTTTTTGTAGTTTCTGATGATCTATCTTGGAAATTTGTTTACAAACTAGAAATTATTTAGCTACATGTACATGTACATGTAATGTTTTCACCGCCAAATTTATCGTGAGGTTTTAGCCCCTGCACCGCAAACTGCCATCCGCTTCAATATAGTTGTCTGCAGCACCGTTTCTATATATGCGAGATATAAGGCAGTACGGCTGACAAAATTGTGATAATAGACTATGTGTCAAACAGCTTGGATCCAGATATGGAAACCAAACTAATGATAAAGTCGCTTTTATTCGCTTTTCACGAATATATGATATCGCTTGGTAAACTGAGAGTATCCAAAGTTGAGAAGACTCCTGTCTATCCCAATAAAAGCGTTTATGCTAAAATGATTGTCTTTTTCAAACTGTAGGAGTTACAGTGGAGAAAACGTTATTCTTTCCCGTTTAAATGCAAACGAAACGCAAAACGCATAGCAATAAAATGGAGAAAACTACAACTTATTGACAACCCTGACTTTTCATTTGAACCTAAGTGGCAACACGTTTGGAGCTTGATCAGATGTCAGGTTACCCAGCGTCTGATCTCGCTCCAAACGGTTTTCAGTGGAAATAAACGTTTTAGCGTAATCGCGTTTTTTGGGAAATAATAAACATATTCACCACTGTAGTACATGTATTTTTGTGCATTGTGATTACATTCAGTTTTATTTGATAAGGCTGGTTTTACATGTACATGTAAATTACTCTTTGCATGCTGGTGGGGGATATATCCGACACAGTCACAGTGATTGCCTTTGCAAACAGTTTGGATCCAGATGAGACGCCGCGTAACGCGGCGTCTCATCAGGATCCAAACTGTTTGACACCCTGACCATTAACAAATAAGCATGTTTTGTATAATTTAGTTATGTATATAAGAGATGCTCTTAGATTAAGACATTCTTACAATGAAAACTAACTGATGTATTCATCCTCGTATTGTCACGTGATGTTATATGTTTGTGAATATTTATATGTGACTAAGATGATGTACTTTGTACAAATCTGAATAAAATTATGTTCTGTTCTGTTCTGTTCATATTTTTGAAAAGAAATTTAGAATATTTTATTTTTTAAAACAATAGCAGACGACAAATTTTGCAGACGAAAACAATTACCCAGAATGCAAAGAACTAAGCAAGACCGTGCGACTAGTAGACTGCTAATGGCGGACTGACTGGCATTTGTAAACATTTTGGCTTCTTTCACTGACAAATTAAGTCTAGTTTCTCTTACAAACAAATTAAATCTGGCTTCCTTCCAAGAACAAATATATAGTAGATATGAAGCCCACTTGAAGGCTGAAAAGAGAACTTCATATGAACGATGCAAAGGCAGGGCTGCCAGAAAACGACATTAAAAATCCTAAGATTTCTAACTTTGCATTTTTCAAGTGCGATTAAAGGAATCGTACCTTTACCCAATCGCCTGTTTCTAGTTTTGTTGACATGTGGCTGCTTAAAGCAGGCTGGAAGTAAAGCAGAATTCTCCTTAAGTCGCATTCTGCTTTACTTTCAGCCTGCTTTAAGCTACCATGTACTAGACAAATAATCCGAAGATTTAGGAAAAATCCGGGAAAATAGCAGCCCTGCAAAGGTATCCATACTATATTTACAGTATGACACGTCTTAACTTTGAGATTAGCACTATTTACATGGATTTAGTTTTATATTTTTTTAATTGAACTGCTGATAATTGAAATATGATATTCAGGTAGTTGTTCGCTGTGAATATATACTACTAAATAGTCTCTTATAAAATTTATCTTTATTTCAGTCTCATCATGGTTAATATACATACATACATTTAGTCATAAAACAACATTAACCATGCCATTCAAATAAGAATTATAAGATACTTTTAAGTAGTTTTTAACTATTTTTAAACACGTTTGTTGGGAAAGAATAAGGCATTCTCCGTTGTACTTTATGTCCTTGAACCAAGGTTGTCCCATGTTATATTTTAAATAATACATGGCGAACTCAAACATCTTTGTTTTAAAATATCACAGTGCCCACAGGTAATATATAATGCATGAAGCTTCACATAGTGGTAATCAATCAGGGAAGTTTACATCTTTCCAAAGAGTGACATACGAATGTACATGTATACAATGGAGGTGACGTTCACTTTTAAATATTAACTTAATGCGAATGCAGTGCAATAAAATGGAGAAATAGACACCTTATTAACATTCCTGACTTTTAAATTTAACCTGTGTGGCAAACAGTTTAGAGCCTGATCAGACGCCGGGTTACCCGGCGTCTGATCTGGCTCGAAACGTTTTGCAGTTGAAATAAACGTTTTAGTGTAAACGCGTTTATTGGGAAAGAATAACACATTCTCCACTGTATGAATGTACAGTATACAACGGAGTGACGTTATGCTTCTCCTTTTAACTCATTGAGCCCTAGTGACGCATTTATGCGTCCTTTACCAAACATGTACCTGCGAAGAGTACACTTGTCCTATGCAAACAGTGAAGTCCCTGTGTAGGAGCCCTCTGATCAGGGACTTCACTGTTTGTCATTTTGCAATTTATTACAAAAAAACAACCCTAAATAGTCTAAAATGGACCAGTCTTTATTGCAAACTGGAATTGTCCATTGGAAGTTTCAGGGGATAATGTGTTCAACAAAACTAAATGCGAACAGTGCAAACAAGTTAAGAAAATAACAACGTTTTAAAATATTCTAATGACGCATATCGGACTGCGAAAACAATTTGGGGGCATTGATCCACTGTTATATAAGGTTCAGTTAAGTATGAGATCGTTATCAAACATTTGATTGATCAGATTTTAAAAAAGGCTCAAATCTAAAAAATCAAATGCTTGAGAACGATATCAGACTCAGATTTAAATCTGTATAACCTTATGGCTGAATATTTCGACATACGCCGATTTATTCGGAATGTCCAGATTGTTTGTGACGGGAACATGGTAATGCAAACAAGTGTTTGTTATTAAAGATTCTAACACACTTGGCACACGCTCCTATATAAACAAAGAACGAACGTTTCAGTGTTTGAAATTTCAATAAAACACTCACGCGCTAAAACGTTCTAACGTGACGTCATATGGCTTCGAAAATGCGTACGCCAAGAAATGTAGCGCCGTTGCTTCGGTGCAAATAAAGGTTAAATTATGTGTAAGAATCTAAATAATAGATTAATACCAGTGTTTTATCTAACAATCGAACACGGGTAGTCGTTGAGATGCTTATAATATCCCACCCGAGTTTTGAAGATTTTTTTGGAACACGAGGCTTTTCTCACCTCTCGGACAGAGGTATACCGAAACCGGGGGGGGGGGGGGGGGGGGGGGGGGGGGGGGGGGGGGGGGGGGGGGGGAGGAGGGTGTGAATCTAACACCACCGTGGATGTCAGATAAGAATATCCCACCCGAGTTTTGAAGAAGTTTTTGGAGAACGAGGCTTTGTCGAGTGTTCCAAAAATATCTTCAAACGAGGGTGGGATATTCATCTGACACTCAACTGTGTCCGGACAGATAAGGTTACCCTCCTCCCCCCCCCCCCCCCCCCCCCCCCAAGACAAGCCGAACTATCTTATGATTGGTTGTTATTGCCGTTGTTATGACGTCGTCATGTATGCATTAGCGCATTAAAATACAATTCGCCACTGTATAGCAAGTTAAACGCGTTTTTAGGGTTGACGAGGTGAGAAAATAAATCTAACACCACAGTTGAGTGTCAGATGAATATCCCAACCTAGTTTGAAGATATTTTGGAACACTCGGCAAAGCCTCGTGTTCCAAAAATGTCTTCAAAACTCGGGTGGGATATTCTTATCTGACACTCACGGTGGTGTTAGATTCACAATATCCCACACACCCCAGATTTCGGGATACCTCTGTCCGAGAGGTGTGAAAAGTTTATATGCTGCACTATTAAAGATCTTCCGAGAACTGGCAGAGAGGGAAGATATTGAGTAAATTAAACTATTCTACACGCGAAGGCAATCTGGAGTGATAAATACCCAAACTCTAACTTCGTTTTAGCTGCCTAGTTAAATAACCTGTCATTGTTTTTCTCGTTTGTCTCGGATTGTCTGTCAGGGAATTTTCATCAAACTGCATTGAACTTAACTAGGTTATCCACACATCGGAGCGAATATTTCAATCAATTACACCATCGTCTGTTTCTAGTTTTAAAGACAAGTGTCTAATAAAAACAGGTCGAGAGTAAAGCAGACTGCGCCTTAACATTTTAACTCTTAATGACGCCTTTGAGGCAGTTTAAGCGCGTTTGCAAATAGTTTGGATCCTGATCAGACGCCGCGTAACGCGGCGTCCGATCAGGACCCATACTGTTTGACACTCTTTTCGATATCTATTAAGTCATACAACCTTAAATTTAACTTTGAAACGTGTCTTGCAGATAACAATATTGAAGCAGACGACAATATGGCGGTGAAGAGGTAAACTTATCCCGAATAACTTGATCATGAAAAGGTTAAAGCAAATAACACAAACAGTTATATGCTATATCGCCATAAACAGTGAAGAAAACGTTAGTCTTTCCCGTTTAAACGCAAACGAAACGCAAACGCAAAACATTAAAATGTAGAAAATAACAACTTTTTGATAAATCTGACTTTTTATTTTTATCTGAGTGGCAAACAGTTTGAAGCCTGCTCAGACGCCTGGTTATCCGGTGTCTGATCTGGCTCCAAACTGTTTGCATTGGAAAAAATAGTTTTAGCGTAAACGCGTTTATTCGGAAAGAATAACGTTTTCTCCACTGTACGCATGGGCATGATTTCAGGAAGATGGTTTCGGCTAATCTATTTCGCTGTAGCATGGGAACACACACCGACCCGCCTTCCTTTCAGTTCTTGACAGAGGAGACAGTACGTGCAAAGCCTCCCCTATGACAGATAAGCCCCATAACAATGTACATGTACAGGGTCTCTAGGGAGATCTTTCCTAAATCTTCGGATTTCTTTTCTAGTATATGTACATGGTAGCTTAAAGTACGCTTAAATTAAAGCAGAATGCGCCTAAGGCGCATTCTGCTTTACTTCCAGTCTGCTTTAAGCAGCCACGTGTCACAAAACTAGACACAGGCGATGGGGTAAAGGTACGAATAGTAAAATCGCACTTGAAAAATGCAAATTTGGAAATCTTAGGATTTTTTATGTCAACTTATGGCAGCCCTGGGTCCCAGGGTTATAAAACTTAAAACGAACTCTGTGCTCAAAACCCAGTTTTGATGACATTCTCTAGTTGTGACAAAACATCCATGAGCTGATTTAAGTAACCTGATTTGGATATATCTTCACAATAGAATTATGGTATGCAAATACATGTTATTTACAAAAAATTTGCTGAAGCGTTATGAGCTGAGAAAAAAATCTGAATTTTGAGCACAGAGATAGTTTAAAGTTTTATAACTTCGGGGCCTGGAGTAGTAACAACACACGTACTGAGCAATATGTGTTTGCAGTGATAAGAACCTGTTGATTTATTTTTACATTTACCCTTATCCTGCGGTGATATCGTCTGCTTCGAAATTGTCGTCTGCAAAATTTGTTAAATTTAGATTGATACATTTTGTAAGTAAAGAAACCTAAAGATGAGTGTCAAACAGTTTGAATCCAGATGAGACGCCGTGTTACGCGGCGTCTGATCTGGATCCAAACTGTTTGCAAAAATCAATAAAGTCGCGATCAGCAGGCAAAGGGTTAAAATGTGTATGTATCGTACCAATATAAATGCAAATTTGACTATAGAGTATGCAGCTTGATTTTAACTTGTAATCGGCGTTCAATCAAGACTTTAATCTAAATGTATATGAAACCAATCATTCATGCTTCGAGAAAACCATGATCGGGATTGTATGGAAAATTTGTAATAACACGTCGAGAAGACATGTTTAACCATTTCACCGCCAAATTATTTTTGAGTTTTTTACCCTTACACCGTTTTTGTGGCGTCTGCTTTAATATCATTGTCTGCAATATCATTTCAAAGTTAGAATTAAGTATGACATTAGAAATATCGAAACGGGTGTCAAACAGTTTTGATCCTGATCAGACGCCGCGTAACGCGGCGTCTGATCAAGATCAAAACTGTTTGAAAATTCAACTTTAGGCGATTCTGGTGGTGAAAGGGTTACAGTACTGAACCTTATTAAATTAAATTGATAATCGCGAGCGAATTGCCACCGAATTGCCATCGAATCGGGCGCTTCAAAAAACAAATCCTACATTTGAATACTTTAACGCGAATTTGCAGAAGCGGTTGTGACAAAAATGGAATCGAAAAAATTAACGAAGGCATATTTGCGAACATTTGTGAGATACACCACTCAAGAAAACTTATCCGAGGGTAAATTAGTATTTTGAAATCGCAAACGAATCGCCATCGAATTGCAAGCGAATTGCAAGCGAATCGCAAAAATTGTTAATTTAATAAGATTCAGTACACTGTAAATGCCCCCGCATGATTAAATCGGGATCATATTAGTTTGACTCTGTGTGTCTATCTGAATACATTTTATCCCGTCACTACAGCCTCTAGTGACATAATAAAGGGGTAGCATAATGAAACTAGGTTTATCTGTACAGTAGCAGGTTTATCTGTATAGTAGCTGTATGAATACTACGGAACTATTTTTATTTCATTACTCAAGCAAATAGCGTAGAAGTTGATTTTCAGACGCACAAAACACCCTTGGTATGTTTACATGTGCAAAAAATAAAAAATATTTATGAAAAAGTTTGGTCGACTTGGTTTTGAACTCGTAACGCCGTCGTGGGAGACCCCGATGGTACATTTAACCGTTGGGCTAAGGAGACAGATACAATTTGACGTCGATTTAAGTTATATATGAAGTTTGATTATAATATAACAGACTGCGTGAGCGATGGATAACACCCGTTGTTTAAATGTCATATATAACTAGTTATATAACTATGCAAATGAGGTAGGACACGACGTCGTTTACTTGTGACGTCATTAAAATGTGTTCTATGCCTTACATTTCCAACGTCTTCGTTCCTTCATGTAGATTAAATTGATAGATTTTTGGTGAAATTAATCAAAATCAATTCTTCATGAAAGGTTTTTATTAATACATAAATTAACATAAACATTATGCTAGTGAACGTGGTTAATTTGGAACAGCTTTTTCCTGTATAGATCTACTTATATCGCGCTTATAGCATTCACTTTACATCAAAGGCTGCGATAGATAACTTTTTAGGTGTAAAACAAATATAACATTCGTGTTATTAAGTAATTGAATTTATCAAACTCGTCGTTTTAGAAAATATTCACTGGCCATTCTTTGAAATATCATGATACCCAAATACTTGGTTGTCTAATGCAGATGGTAGCTCAACCCTTTACCCCATTGCCTGTTTTTAGTTTTGAAAATAGGTGACCACTTAAAGCAGGCTAAACGTATTGCAGAATGTGCCTTAATGCACATTCTGCATTACGTTCAGCCTGCTTTAAGCTACCTACTGTTAGAATAAACACATTATTTCTGATGATACATATTCACAACTGTATAAATTGGAACTATTTTCTTCGGCGGAGGAATAAATTGAATGTGCTAAAAGGCGCTTCTATGGGGGAAAGGGTTTAGCAGTGTATATGAAGACAAGCCGCCACGTATTTGATCTACACTGTTTGCAATGCCATAAGTCAGGTTTTCTCACGACACGCCTCAAAACATTTACAGTGGAGAATCTGTTATTCTTTCCCGTTTAAACGCAAACGTACGCAAACGCAAAGCACTAAAACGTAGAAAAGTACAGTTTTTTGACAATTCCGATAATTCATGTTTATCTTGGTGGCAAACGGTTTGGAGCCTGATCAGACGCCGGGTTACCCGGCGTCTGATCTGGCTCCAAACTGTTTGCACTGCAAATAATACTTTCAGCGTAAACGCGTTTATTGGGAAAGAATAACAGATTCTCCACTGTAGCAGTCTTAGGTTAATAGTTTTTTCTTCCTATAACAGCTCCCACGGAGCAACAAACACACACACACACACACACACGCGCGCGCGCGCACGCACATTGGATATTGTTGTAGAGAAGAAGCACTGTACAGTGCTCCCTCCCTTCAACGGCCCTCCAAACAACGACTCCCTCCTTACAACGACCCTTACAGCTGTTCCCCTAACAAAACAAAATGTATAACACTTTTACTGCTGCAATATCGTCTGCTTCAAATTGTCGTCTGCTGTTTTTTCTCAAAATTATATTTTGATGGAATAAATATAATGACGGGTGACAAACAGCTTGAATCCAGATTAAAGCTGTTTGCAGATGTAAGCCAATTTCCCTCCCTGTTACGACTCCCTCTGAACAACGCACACAATCTTTGTCTCCAATTGAGTGTCGTTGTAGAGAGGGAACGCAACTACTTATCTTACAAGTTGAACAATGTACATGAGTGGCAAACAATTTGAAGATTTGCAAGAGATCAAATTCACCGGCGCAATATCTGTCTACGAAATGTATCCGGACCGAGAACATCTAACAGTTTTGGTATGCATGATTATCATTGCATTTACAATTTGCTATGATGTAAGCTTTTTTATTTGATTGTTGTTGTTGTTTTCGTGACGTCATTAATTTCAAACAATTGTCGTCTGCTTTTAGTTTTCAAAAGGATTTTTCAGGTATTTTGACTTAAGAAATATTGAAATGAGTGTCAAACAGCTTCGATCCTGATCAGAATCAAAACTGTTTGGAAATAACCATTGTGCTCGGGGTAAGGCAGTGAAGCGGTTAATATTGAATATGTGGTCAATTTTGCTTATTTTGTTAGCACTTTTCAGTAATAATTCCGCCTTTTTCGAAATTGTATAGACAATATTTATCTCAACCGAAAATAGGTTTAGATTTTAGTGCAGCTTCAAAATGGTTTTACTATATTTACTGTTTAGTGTTTTTGTCTAAAAAAGCAATAAACGGGATGTTTAGGTTGGTAGGAATTGCTGAGTGTCTGAGATTGGTCTAGGGCTGCCATTTCTCAGAATGTTCCCGAAATCTTAGGGTTATCAGAAGATGGTAGCTTAAAGCAGGTTCAAAGTACAGTAGAGTGTGCATTAAGGCGCATTCTATTTTACTTTCAACCTGCTTTAAGTAATCGAGATTGAAAAAAAGAAAATTGGGATATCTAAGGATTTGTCATGATCATTTTATGACAGCCCTGCTGATCTTAAAGATGGTATTTTTTGTTCAAAAGTGCATGTACATTTACAACTGAGGTTTGGTCTTAAAATTCAAAAAGTTTTGTATGACTACAGAGGCACACTATATATAGTATATTATTATACAGTGAAGCCTCGATTGTACGACCACCCCTCTATTACAAACCACTCATTCTTTAAAATTATTAAGATGACTGCGGAGACACAATTTAAATACAATAAAACCTCTCCTTTTATGTCCTCTCTTTTATTTCGACAACGTCTCCAGTACGCTCACTAAATTGTTAAATAATTAGATCGATGACTGTAAAACACAAAACTCTTTTAGAGCTATCTTTTTAACTATCACCTTGTTTTAAGCCGTCACCTGTCAATTTCAAACAGGAACAAATGCATGAGTTTCTGTTTCACTTCAACATTCTTTGAAAAAACACATTTTCTTACAAACAATTACAAACCATCCATTGAGTTTTCTTAATAGGCAGAATATATCGTAAACCTCCGAACATCGATTCCCTTCCTACAACAATGTTTCCCCCATAAAATTTATTTAGATATTTTACATCCATACATATCCTTACATTCTAACATCAAGTAGAAAATACATGTACAATGTAATTTATAACAAAATAATTAATTTGCATAAAAATCAATGAAATATTGAAATATATACAGTATCAGCAAACTGAATAATGTTTCTAACATGTAATTTGTATCTCGAACGTAAATATGAAAACATACATTATTATGAAAATATTTTTTTTTAAAGACATAAAAAAATTAAAATACAGAAAGAAGATGCAATTTTGCTAAGTTATTTATATTACAGTAATTTCAATGTTTAAATGTAGTTAAGTACAAGGTATCGTACAATTGTCCATGTAGAAACTATTTATTCTGTATCATTACACGTTTGTTTAATATCCCAACATCACTACGACAATGCTTGCCACTGTTCCCAAAACAAGACAATTATGTCTAACGCTTTCACTGATGCAATATTGTCTGCTTAAATTTGTCGTCTGTTATTGTTCTCAAAATAATATATGTGAACTTTTTTACTCAATGACGAGTTGCAAACAGTCTGAATCCAGATCAGACGCCGCGTTACGCGGCGTCTGATCAGGATTCAAGCTGTTTGCAAATGTAAGCCACTTTTCCTCCGTATAACAATTCCCTCAGAACATCACACACAATATTTGTCTCCCATTGGGTGTTGTTGTAGAGAAGAATATCTGTAGGCTAGTCTAGCGGTTAAACGTGACAAGTTTCTTCTACTTCACAGAGCTTGGAAGTCTACACCGACATCTCATTACAACATCCAGTCATACAGATAGTTGTATTTTCGCTTATCTTTATAAGGGACTACGGTAATCCTCTAAATTTACATCACGTCTCAGCGCATTTACGTAATTGTCTCATATTTAAATACAGCATCGTGTATGTTCAGGTGTCCCATAGTCTATTTCTAGTACAGTGGAGAAAACGTTTTTCATTCCTAATAAACCCGTTTATGCTAAAACTATTACATATATTTCCAATGCAAACAGTTTGGAGCCATATCAGACGCCGGGTAACCCGGCGTCTGATCAGGCTTTAAACTGTTTGCCACTCAGATTAAAATGAAAAGTCAGAATTGTCAAAAAGTTGTCCTTTTCTACATTTTAGTGTTCTGCGTTTGCGTTTCGTTTGCGTTGAAACGGGAAAGAATAACGTACTATCCACTATACTGTACATATAGTGGACTAGCAATATGGCATTCGACAGACATTTTCACATAACTTGTACAGTGGAGAATCTGTTATTCTTTCCCAATAAACGCGTTTACGCTAAAACTATTATTTGCAGTGCAAACAGTTTGGAGCCAGATAAGACGCCGGGTAACCCGGCGTCTGATCTGACTCCAAACTGTTTGCCACCAAGATAAACAAGAATTATCAGAATTGTCCAAAAGTTGTTCTTTTCTACGTTTTAGTGTTTTGCGTTTGCGTTCGTTTGCGTTTAAACGGGAAATAATAACAGATTCTCCACTGTATGAGAACTTAAGGGCATTTCCTTAAGGACATTTCCTCAGTCCTTTGATGGACTCCTCCCCCATTGTTCTTCTCACTAGGCGTATAAATACAGGTAAAGCATGAGTAAAGTGTGCTTAGCCATTGTCACTAATCTCATGCTGTCTAGAGTAGAGAGGCCCTGACATACTCACACTCAAAACAATCAAATCCAAGGTATGGGCCTCACGTGAGACACTTCAATGAGTATATCCCTAGACAAGATAACAGAAACAGCACACTTTGCGCAGGGCTGCATGCTTTTATACCTGGTTTGGTGTTACCACCAAAAGTAGGTCAAGAAATGTGTGGTAACACCTATCCCCGTAGCAAGTTTCAGTCAAAGCATGCATGCAGCATGCTTCTTAACTGTACATATCTCTAGGCAAAGAATCAGTCTGGAGTTTCATGTGAGGCCCTTACCTTATATTTGATAGTTTGGTTATAGATAAAACCCACTGAAAACAAATATTTGAGTATGTAAAGGGCTTTATAAAAAATAAACTTGAGATTGCTACATGTAACATTGGCTGAGCACACGTTTCTCATGTTTTACAGTTATGTAACGTAGTTACATGTACCTTATAGCAACAGACAGAAACTGCTGGAGAAACATCTTATCTGTTCAGTGGTTATTTTTAGCATTATGTTACTATATTTTAATATTACTCAATCTACGTCACGCCTTCTGGAATGTGCGTGGGAATTACGAAAGGTCATACTACGTCACTAACTAGTCAGATTTTGGTACCTCCCCTTATCCCGGAAAAGGCAATGAGCCGGGGATAGATTCCCATATTAGGGAGCCAGAGACCCTACGCCTGGTTACGTTGCTAGGACGTGGCTGGAATGTGCGTACGTAGCTCTGACGTTATTCATTCGAGTTCCTACACACTGTTTATAAAGAGCTGCGCGCTCTGCAAGGATTAGAGAGAGAGTAGAGAGAACTGAGAATTGAGGTGGAATTGGAACTGACAAGATGTAGGGATACGTTAAGTACAGGTCTTGGAGAGATGTAGGGGTGAAGTTCAAATGCTGGTTTTCATAGAGCCGTGCCTGGGAACATTTAGGAAATAAAAGCTAGAAAGAAACGTTTGCCTTGTTATAAAACAGATCCATGAACCTGGGGTTACACAACGCGAAGTGGATTAAAACATCGGACTATGCTACAGTTAATTTCTCGCCTAGTGAGAACAATGGGTTGATCAATGAATGGAATTGTGCAATGTCTTTAAACACATACTACATATTGCTAATATAACTACAGAACTCCCTCTTAATAGTGACATCCAACGAGATACACATATAATGTGCGTTGTTCGGAGAGAGTCGTTGTATGGAGGAGAAATAATAGCATTCGATTGCTGAGCACGACTTGGCTTACATTTGCAAACAGCTTGAATCCTGATCAGACGCGTCTGATCTAGATTCAAACTGTTTGCCACACATCATTACGATTTTTATCAAAATGGCCAATATGTAACTTTGAGAAAATCTGCAGACGACAAATTTATGTAGAACAAATTTAAGCGGACGATATTGCAGCAGTGAAAGCGAATATAAATGTCTTGGGAACAGCGGTAAGCGTCGTTGTAATGAGGGAGTCGTTGTTGGGAGGGCCGTTTTAGAGAGAGAACACTAATTACAATCCATCATTTGGATAGTTGCTGAATAAAGGCATTTCTGTATCTTGGGAATAGTCGAAGTCTTTAGACGTACAGTGGAGAATGTGTTATTCTTTCCCAATAAACGCGTTTACGCTAAAACGTTTTTTTCCACTGCAAACAGTTAAGAGCCAGATCAGACACCGGGTAACCCGGTGTCTGATCAGGCTCCAAACTGTTTGCCACTCAGGTTCAATTGAAAAGTCAGGATTGTCGAAAAGTTGTATTTTTCTCCATTTTATTGATATGCGTTTGCGTTCCGTTTGCGTTTAAACGGGAAAGAATAACGTTTTCTCCACTGTACACAAGCTGACTAGCTTGACATTTGAAACTCCAGAACCCACCTCTATACCCTGATGGTATGCTGACGATTTACAGAACAGAACTTTTAATGGGAATTGAAAGTGAAAACCGGTTCATTATCTAAACAGTTATTTTACCACTAAGACACCAGCGTTCGTGTGCTGCCTAATTAAGAATTCAGCTGAATAATTAACGAAGACTGTGGAGACTGTACACTTCTTTTTTTATCACGTCACTGCCATGACGTCATCAGCTGTTAACAATTGTCGTCTGCTTTAAGTTCTTGAATTCCAATTTAAGTTGAATAATTTACGTGCTGTGGAGGGTATAACTACTATTTTTCAAGCATGTTAATTCCATGTCCAGGGCTCTAGATTAGAGGGAATAAACTGCACAAATTCAACATTTTCTCACTTATTAAAGCATCAAATCCTATGATGTTACTACTCATTAGAATCGTCTCTTTGAGACGATTCTAATGAGTAGTGACACCATAGGGTTTAAAGCAAAAATACAAATTTTAGTCCTTGCAACCCCCTTATCTGAGGCCATGAATGTCGTCATCAGCTTTAAACAATTTTCATCTGCTTCAGTTTCTTAAATTCTATCCCAGAGACCTTCCTAACTTGTCGTGGTTTTATGGGATTAGCAGATGGGATAATCTCCGTCGAATAAAACATTTATCTCCTATGCCAGTTCATGTCCAGTACCGCTTCAAGGCAGGAAGATCTGCGGGGGCTTATGGTACAAATCTAAAGGCTCAATTTTAAGGGCTTGGGTAAGTTTACAAATAAGATATAAGGCACCGGGTTACGTGGTGTCTAATCAGGATCCAAACATATTAGTGCTATATGAGCCGTGCCATGACAAAACCTGTAGTTTTTCATTGCAACATTGCACAGACCAAGTGCCGTTTCCATACCAGATTCTGTATTTGAGTTTTGTCTACACTACAAAATACCGTAGATACTGCTTCTAAATACAACGTTTTATATGTGTGTGGGTGTCAAACATTGTAGATCAAGGCAAGCCGCCGCGTCAAAGACATGTCGACTGGCATTGCTCTGCATTGATTGCAATATAGGGTTAGGGTTAAGACAGGTTTTGTCATAGAACGGCTAAATTATCTTTATTTCGTTCATTTAAGACTGGTGGGGTGATTTTGAAATGCAAAGTACCGGTACTACATTTATGGTAGTTTAGCAGAAAATATCACTTCAATTTACATGTACAAATTGTTTTAGTCTGAATCAGTTACTCGGAAAGTGATGAGATTCTACACTTTTTGCAATACTCAAGGGTTTTTCAATTCGAAGTCGGTTTTGTCGAACATACCCATATTTCAAAGTAACAAAATGGCTAAGCCACATTTTAACTCTGAAATATGGGTATGTTAGACTTAACCGAGCATGAAATAGTGCAGTTCATAAGTAGAACTATCGGATCGTTTGAGTTTAACGAGTTCGAGATATCGAAGTTTGAGTGTATTTGAAAGCAACCTTATGTTGCGATGAAACAAAGAAACTGGGACCCATTTCATAAAACTTCGTACGACAAATGTTGTTGTAAGTCAAAACTTAAAGATACATTTAATTTCTGATTTCTTTATAAAATCCGTTCTTTTGACATCTTTTTGGAATCGTCTTTTCAAGACGATTTCAAAACAAATGTCACAAGACAGTCTCAGACGGAGAAAAAAATAATAATTGAGAAATTAAAATTATTTTAAAGTTTTGACTTACGACCCTTTGTGTCGTACGAAGTCTTATGAAACGGGCTCCTGTTAATTAACACAATCTAGTGGCCGTATTAGAGAGGTGCGATATAAAATTTTACAAAATATATTTAAAAAACAGATTTTGAGGACCATTTTGTGCAGTTGATATTTCACACTTAAAGGAAGAACTTTTAATACCATTAATCCATTCACGACCATAAGGTCATTTATTTAAACAATTGTCATCTGTTTATTTCTCTTACAGTGGAGAATCTGTTATTCTTTCCCAATAAACGCGTTTACGCTAAAACTATTATTTGCAGTGCAAACAGTTTGGAGCCAGATCAGACGCCGGGTAACCCGGCGTCTGATCAGGCTCCAAACTGTTTGCCACCAAGATAAACAAGAATTATCAGAATTGTCCAAAAGTTGTTCTTTTCTACGTTTTAGTGCTTTGCGTTTGCGTACGTTTGCGTTTAAACGGGAAAGAATAACAGATTCTCCACTGTATGCAGCGTCCGATCATGATCCAATCTATTTGCAAAACACCGTTGTGCATCGGATAATACAGTGAATGGGTTTAAATGCACTGCGTTTGAGTTGCTGAGAAATTGCTGAGAGAGAGGAGATATGGTGAAAATTAAACTATTCTGCACGCTATAGTAAATTGGAGTGATTAATACTCAAGCTTTAACTTTGTTATGGGCTCCTAGTTAAATAACCTGTCATTGTTTTTCTCGTTTATCTCTCAATTGTCTGTCAGGGAATATTTGAAGATTAGCGTGTTTGTGTGTAAACTAGCAATCACAACTGCTTAGATCCGTTTGAATCAAAGTGCAAACTACCAAATCCCAACTACATGTATTTGAAATACTGATGATCATTTTCTGCATAGTTAAACGACCTGTCATTGTTTTTATCGTTTATCTCTCGATTGTATTTGAGAAAATATTATATATAATGAGTAGGTACAACTGAACCAGGTAGTCTTTCATGTACTAGCATCGGACCGAAGATTTTAAATGAAGCGTGTTTGTGAGCAAACTAGCAGCCAAGTTTCGGCAAATTGTGCAATTGAGATTAATTGTTTTTAGATCCGATGAAATCAAATTCCAAAACGCCAATTCCAAATTACATGTATTTGAAATACCGATGATAATTTTATGAGGGAAAATGTAGCAATATTAACTCATTCACTGCCATGACGTCATCAATCACTGCTATGAGTCTCATGACGTCATAAATTTAAAATAATTGTCGGCTGCGTGTTTTTCTCAAAATTGGTTTTTAAGTGTTTTGACTTAAGAAATATTGAAATGAGAAATTAAATAATTGCAGATGGTAAATGTTCCAGGCAACTTACATTGTCTGCTCAATTCAAAAGAAGATGGCTGCCTTTCTTTTAATCACGCCCCAGCTTCTCAGAAATAACTGTAGCTCGGCGTTACAGAAAAGTAAAAACCTTTTTTCGAAGACCTTCATAAAGCAACAGGTCGATATAATAGTAATGAGCGTTATACAGTAGAACCTCTATTACATGTACGACCAATAAACTGTGTTAATTACATGTATTAGGTATGTAAGACAGGTGACTGCTTAAAGCAAGGTGACAGTAAAACAGAAAGCTCCTTTGGGAGCTTTCTGTTTTACAGTCACCTTGCTTTAAGCGGTCACCTGTGTTTTATACTATCAATTAGCTATCTTTTTAGTGGTCGTAATAGGGAGGTTTTACTGTAGATAGCTGATAACCTTTTTCACTTTTGCTTCTCAATCCTATTTAATTATTTTCCTCTCGACATCCGGCTGCCGTATGAATGCATATATTCGTCCCTACAACGGTCATCCTAACACAGACGCCCCCACCCTTACAACGACGCTTGGCGCAGTCCCACAAACAAGACCTTTATCTCTAAAGTTTTCACTGCCTTAATATCGTCTACATAACATTGCTGTCGGCTGGTTTACCCCAAATCTACATATTGACACTTTTTGACAGCAAAAACATAATGGCAAGTGACAAACAACTTGAATCCAGATCATACGTCGCACCACGCTGTTTCTGATCTGGATTTAAGTTGTTTGCAAATGTAAACCATTTTTCCTCCATATAACAATTCCTTCCGAACAACACACACAATCTGTGGTCTCCCATTGGGTGTTTTTGTATAGAGGGGGCACTGTAGTTTAAGGTACATGTAACAATAGTAATGAACGTTGTAATGGTTCACTCTACCTTTGCTTCTGCGACCCGACGTATCCTACGGCTGCTGTGTGAATAAAATATTTGCCTGTCTTAACCTTAAGCTTCGCAATAATTCCAAAATACGACATTGGTGAAGATGTACCTCTTGGTCGATACAGTGGAGAATGCGTTATTCTTTCCCGTTTAAACGAAACGAAACGCAAACGCAAAACACTAAAACGTAGAAACGTGCAATTTATGAACAATTCTGATTATTCATATTTATCTTGGTGTCAAACAGTTTAGAGCCTGATCAGACGCCGGGTTACCCTGCGTCTGATCTGGCTCCAAACTGTTTGCATTAGAAATAATAGATTTAGCGTAAACGCGTTTATTTGGAAAGAATAATGTTTTCTCCACTGTACATACCGCTAACAAGATTTACAACTTCTGATTTATTACAATTTGTTCGTTAGCTCGTCGAAAACATCGTAAGTAATTAGATCAAAACCCGACTAATCCAACTAATTGTATTTAGGTACGTTCCAACGAAGTTAGAACTGCAAAACGAAAATACCTACTGGGTACACAGACAACGTTATCCTTTGTCAATATAATATTGCGATGTCCGCTTAACCCAATGGCCATTAACCCACAAATACGCCTTTTTACGCCTATAATTTATTTCTCCACTGAAGAAAATAATTTATACAGATATGAATATATATCATAAGAAATAATTTCTATTTTCTAGATGATGGTAGCTTAAAGCAGGTTGAAAGTAAAGCGGAATGTGCCTTAAGGCACATTCTGCTTTACTTTTAACCTTCTTTAAGTGGCCACCTATCGTCAATACTAGAAACGGGCTATGGGGTATGTAGTCCCAGTCGTTTATGACTACGTCTGCGTTGTTACGTTGCTCTGTCAGACTTGACAATTATGCAACGGTGCGTAAGAAAAAGAAAAAAGGCAAAAGGAAACGATAGTTTAAGTCATTCTCCTCATATTTTATCCGAGGAATCTTTTTCTCTTTTTCTTTCTTTTTTTTTTGATTGATCTCAATCATATGATCTTTTTTGTTTGGATTTATACATAAGAAAATAGTTTTGTCACGTGATATGATTTGACATGTTTAAACAATTTGATAATATATATGCTGATGTAACGAGATACAATGTGTATAAGGTACCAAATAAACTATGTCTATTTTTATGTTAAAGTTAGAAGAGACTCTGACAAGAGTAACGGTGCAGGATAGATAAACTAAAAGAGAGAAGAAAAAGAAAACGTGTGTCCTGTTATATTTCGACCATCAGGGCATGACCAATTCAGCTTGCGTGGCGCTACCTGGGCTCTAGACCCGCTGACACAGCTCAGGCCTCTCATTTGATACTACTTCGTAACCGGAACAGTAGTATAGTAAGGACGCCAGCTGCCTTGATTGTTGTGCGCTGTGCTCAAAACCCCGTATAATCGGGTTCGCACAGCCCAGGGACCAGATGACCTGAATGTCCTTTCACACACATTGTCTACAGCAAGCACGTATAATATCCTTCGAAAGAAAATGTCTACACTTTGAGTCGTTCACAGTTTGGAGCCTGATCAGACACCGGGTAGCAACTAAACGACTCAAAGTGTAACCATTTTCTTTCGAAGGATATTATACGTGCTTGCTGTAGACAATGTGTGTGAAAGGACTAAACTACTTGGATCCACATTATAGTTATGTGAATGAATTTTATTCCACCATGCCATATATCTTGAATAACAGTGTGTTGTACCGAACGTTCTCGCATTTTCTCGATGTTTGAGTCCCCTCTCTCGCTGCCTCTTTACTCCTCCGTGCCTCCTCTTCACTCCTCCTTGCCTGCTCTTCACTCCTCCTTGCTTCCTCTTCACTCCTCCGTACCTCCTCTTCACTCCGTATCAATGTTCCTCCTCCTATCATTTTAGCTTCCTCTATACCTCCTCATAGCTTATTTCCACCTCGTAACTGCGACTTTGGCCCTATAAAACGGGGACTCAGGGAGATAAGATTCTTGCATAACGCTTCATTTCCCTATTATATCGTGGCGTGATGTTCTGTATGCGTCTGTACATGCAACCAACAGTACGGTGTTATCGCGCTACAGTATAGTTTCTTAGTACACGTATATGGAAGAAACGGGTCGGGGTTGAATAGTGTTGAAGGAATGCATCCCCTTACTTCGTCGATTTATAGGGCTAGACATGAAGCGAAGAGGGTGTTGGCGCGACTCCGCCCAATCCCTCTAGAGCTCCGTATAAATTATTTTCAACTCCTCATTGCTTAAAAACGCTTTGTTCGGGCCTCCTCTCTTTACGCACTGCAGACAGACGTAAGATAAACTCGAGAGGGTACGTCCTTATAGGTAGACACAAGCTTTAATTCGAGTGGCATCGTGGCTTCCGGAAGTCTGCGATGGTACCGGAGACAGCAGTCGCAGACCGTTTTTATTATCTCGGGAGGGTCCTGGGAGGTGAAATGAGGTGAAAACTGGTTTTGCACCGGATCCTGAAAGTCTGCGAGGGTGCCGGAAACAGTCGCAGACCGGTGCATTGAACCGGTGAGGGTCGCTAGAGCCAGGAACTATGCATAACTCGATTGGCACCGGAATCCTGAAAGTCTGCTAGGATATCGGGGACAGTCGCAGACCGGTTTAATAAACTCGGGAGGGTCCATAAAGGTCATAACTTGTCATAACTCGATTGGCACCGGAATCCTGAAAGTCTGCGAATGTGTCGGAGACAGTCGCAGACCGTTTTAATGGACTCGGGAGGATTCATAGAGGTTATCACTGGTCATAACTCGATTGGCATCGGAATCCTGGAAGTCTGCTAGGGTACCGGAGACAGTCGCAGATCATTTAAATAGACCCGGGATGGTCCCTAGAGGTCATAACTGGTCATAACTTTATTGGCACCGGAATCCTGAAAGTCTGCGACTGTGTCGGAGACAGTCGCATACCGTTTAAATGGACCCGTGAGGGTCCATATAAGTCATAACTGGTCATAACTCGATTGGTACCGGGGCTCCTGGAAGTCTGCGAGGATGCCGGAGACAGTCGCAGACCGTTTAAATAGTCTCGGGAGGGTCCCTAGAGGTCAAAACAGGTCATCCTGAAAGTCTGCGAGGGTGCCGTTTTCACTCGAGCGTAGCCACTCGTGTCCTATTCCCCCCCCCCCCCGCCCCCTAATTCTCTGACGGTTCCGTGACAGTCCTTTCCGGTCATCTGGTCCCTGGGCTGTGCGATCCCGATTATACGGGGTTTTGAGCACAGCGCACAGCGCACAGCAATCAAGGCAGCTGGTGTCCTTACTATATTACTCGGAACGGAAAGAGTCCCCTATAAAGGTAAGCTAGGGATCCCCCTCTTGAAAGATACCAATGAGTGGGACTAAGTCACCGTAGAGAGGGAGTTATTCCGTTAACGAACCCGACATTGACAGCAGCAAGTAAAGCTAATTCGGCTGAAATTGAAGACAATTTAATTAATTTTTTATAGTAGAGACTTATATCACAGTGTGCGGACTCCTACAGTATCCCACCGGAAGTCTGTAGCTATTAGGTATACAGTTTCGCCAATTAGGCATACAGACGTGTTATTTGCGTTGTATAATTGCTGATATGTTCGTTTTTCTGAACGATTTCTAGTTTAATAATTGTCAAAACTGTTTAACCAAAAAACACATTGATGTATCTAATGGAAAATGGTCAAATTATTGCTTGGAATGGTTCGTATTGAAAACATGCACTGTCAGCCTAATAGCCGATATATTTTCAGCAATGTATGCCTAATCGAAAACGGTAATGGTAATCGTACAGCTTGCTTTGATGCAATTTTTATGAACATGGCTGTCAAAGGGTTTTAGACATCAATTATTTTGTTCTGCTACATCTTCCAAAGTGGACGTTTCTTGAAGTTCTGTCAAAACATGCACTCTATTCCCTTTCTTGGTCTGAAGTATACACGAACAACTGTTTGTTTTGGTTTCAATGGTGTTGATGTAATTTTTTGTATTGTTATGCCCGAGAATACATAATTTTGGGGCATATAGATTTTGCCCTGTCTGTTTGTCTTTTTGTTTGTCCGTTTGTCGGCCTGTCTTGTGTCAAAAAACTTAACCTTGGCTATAACTCTTTCATTATTGCACATGAGCCTTTTATACGAGGACATTTTTAGGTAGTGACAATTGATCAGTAAGTGCAAAAAGCATGTGTATTTATTTTTTAAAGGGCAATTCTTTGCTGAAATGATGGTATAACACACGACAATAAGATCACATAAGTCGATACGTCACAACATATGACCCTTACTTGAGGACACTAGACCTTTTTTGTGTATTGCAGAAGTACTTTTTAAACAAAATTTGATACTACGTATAATTATCATTGCGGCTTTATTATTTTAATAATTTTATGAAACTTCTGTCAAGTAATATCAGCCAGTTATGCACACATTTCACAGTTTAAAATTATATTACTTAAAAAAATATAAACATTATTTAATAAAATAAGATAAATAATAAATAAAATAAATAATAATAAATAAAATAAATAAATAAATAAAAAACTTTTATTACCTTGTGACCTTGAGCCACTAAGACAGAGTGCAAGACAGAACACAATAACTATGTCCATGACCTGGTGACAGAAGACCACTCAAAGAAGCTCTTCAGCTTTGTCAAGAGCAAGAAAAGTGACGGTTCAGGATTTGCTCCTCTGAAAAGAGATGGCGTCACCCATGTCGATGCCCCTACAAAGGCGGATATTCTTAATAACCAGTTCACTTCAGTATTTACCCAGGAAGGAGACTCGCCACTCCCAGATCTTGGAGAATCACCGTATCCTGATGCTCCTCCCATCCATGTGACTGTCAATGGCATCCGCAAACTTCTTCAGGGACTCAACCCCAACAAGGCCACAGGACCAGACTGCATCTCTTCCCGTTTTCTGAAAGAGATGGCCAATCCACTGGCCCCTGCCCTATCGCTTATCTTCCAGGCTTCACTTAACCAGGGCACAATCCCGGACGACTGGAAGTCAGCTAACGTGACACCGATCTTCAAAAAGGGAGACAAGAGCAAGCCCTCTAACTATAGGTCCATCTCACTCACATCTGTCACATGCAAGCTACTTGAGCATGCTTTACATAGTACATGTAGATTAAAGAAGTTCCTCAAAAATCACCATATTCTAAGCAAATACCAACATGGTTTCAGAAAGCGCCATTCATGTGAGACACAGCTCATCACAACAATAAACAACCTCGTTTCCGGCCTTGACAAGTCCCAGCAAATTGATGCAGTCCTTTTAGATTTTTCAAAAGCGTTCGACAAGGTTCCCATAAGAAACTGCTTTATAAACTCTATCACTATGGTGTCCGAAATAACATGCTGAAGTGGATTGAGAGCTTCCTCAGCCACAGAACCCAAAAGGCCATGCTAGATGGTATTTCATCTAGTCCAGCACCAGTCACCTCCGGTGTTCCACAGGGTATAGTTCTTGGCCCCCTCCTATTCCTGGCCTACATCAACGACCTTCCTGAATGTGTCAGCTCAACCTGTGGCCTGTTTGCAGACGACTCCCTGCTGTACAGGATTATTACCTCCCAGGACGACGCCGATCTCTTACAGGAAGACCTCAACAAGCTCCAGGACTGGGAGAGGGACTGGATAACGGAATTTAACGCATACAAATGTGAGGTACTCAGGATCTCCAACAAGCGTAGGAACATCGAGGCATCATACACTATCCATGGACAGACTATGCTGATGACGAAGAAGGCCAAGTATCTTGGAGCAGTCCTCACCCCAAACATGACCTTGAATGCCCATGTAGACATGATGACCCGAAAGGCCAACAACACCCTTACCTTTCTCCGAAGGAACCTTGGACCTGCCCGCGTTTGACTAAAGAAGCCAGCTACAAGGCCCTAGTCCGCCCACAACTGGAATATGCCTCCACTGTATGGGACCCCAGCACCAAGGCCCTGGTCAACCGAGTCGAGATGGTTCAACGCCGTGCTGCCAGATATGTCTCTGGGAATTATCACAGAATAAGCAGCGTTGGAGCCATGCTTGACTCCCTTGACTGGGACAGCCTTCAACAAAGAAGAACGGACGCCAAGGCGGTGATGATGTACCCGATTGTACATGGACACATCGCTATCTGTTTGCCTTCAACCCTCCACCCTCAGCATCGACAAGAGGTCACAGCCTTCATTATATACCCCCGTTCTGCCGGACCCAGACAATGAAGGCGTCATTCTGTCCAACTGCAGCCACCTTGTGGAACAGACTGCCAGAGAGCCTACTAGCGGTCCCCAGCATGGAGACCTTCAAGGCTGGGATCTCAGCAGCCTTCTTCTAATCATCATCATCATTCTTTTATCCTGTTTTTAACCTTGGACCCTCCGTCACTCATTGTACATACCATTCACATATTTTGGTGAGTGTATGCCTGCAGTTTGCGGCCCTGCACGACATAAAGAAGAAGAAGAAAGCACATGTTGAGTTTTTTCTTAAGCAAAGCAAGAAATGTTATTTTTGATAAAATATATATATCTAAGTCAGATAACCCTAACATTAAAAAGAGACACAAACTGATATATTAAAACATTTAAAAAAATGTTTTTTAAAAGAAGTTATTACGTAAAAAAATCATGTCTGACAAGTGCTATGTTCTAGTGTCCTGAAGTAAGGATCATTTAGGTTCATGTTGAGACTTATCGACCAATGTGATCTTATCGTGCGTTACACCATCATGTCGGCAAAAGAGTGCTCTTTAAAATGATATAAACACATGGACTTTGCACTTATCATATTGAAGTTACTGATCATTTGCCACTATTTAAAAAATGCCCCTCGTATTTGGCATGTGTCTTCCCTGTATCAAGACCGTTCCAACAATACAAACTTTTATTACCTTGTGACCTTGACCTTTGACCTACTTTTGTAAAAATCTTTAAATGTCTATACTTTTGAACCAGTAGGCCTATAGAGCTTCCATACTTTGTATGTACATTGTATCTTTCTTGTGTTAAGACTTTTCCAACTATGTCAATGTTATTTTACCATGCGATCTTGACTTTTGACCTACTTTTGCAAATAAGCATTACATTTCCGAACACGATGCTTGCTAGGGGTATTTGTGTTTCATTTGTGCTTTTCATCTTTGTTGTCATAAAATGGAGACCAAATTGATAACCAGCGGCGCCCAGCCACACTAGCCCTTTGGAGTTATGACCCTTGAATTCCTAAAAAGGATGCTTTCATGGCGATCCACGACGGTTTCCGCTCTCTAACTCGAACAGTTTTACAGGATAGTCTGGATTCACCTCCCTGTGCCATCAGGGGCACCCGTGTATCTCATACACGCTTCTTGTTTTGTATTGTGACGCAAATGTATCTTTAAAATATAGGCATGACGAAATTGCAATCTTATATTCTGCCGACATCTTTTTACGGGGAAATCAACTTGTTTTCCACGAAAATTACTGAAAGTAAAGTCTGATATATTTTTATTTGAAGAAGAATGTGTTGCCTCCTACATGTGTTTTCATTTCTTCACTGATAACGTTGTTTGAATGAGTGTAGACAGCGTGGTTGATAGTTTCTCCGAATGACAATGAAGAAAAACTGCAGTTATTGCACAGTCATTTATCCATGTCTCCATGAAATAACTAGATACGTGAAATCGGAATTGTGTGATTAGGCATACAGTCGTTTTTATCAAATTTGCGATTCTCATACAGAAATTAGCGATTAATCATACAGTTTGGTCAATATACACATACATGTATGAGCTACACAAAAAGCTTTCGATTTCGAATATTTGCAACAAAACGGAAGACAGCGTCTGGTTTTTATATATAAAAATGGTAAATTCGGCGATTAGCCGCTTCAAAATTTGCATTATAGCCCCAAATTGTGAGAAAATCTATAAAATATCTCAGTTTTTCTACAAGCGATGAGGAGCGACCCAAAGTTTGGTATGTTTTTAAGAAGTTAAACGTGTGATAGACTTATACTTGACACTCGACTAATCCCGATTACTATTGTTAGATCTAATATAATACAAAGTTACTTACATTTCCTTGTAAAAGAGAAATAATCCAGTTGTTTTAGCTGCGATGGGCAACACAATAACACGTCTGTATGCCTAATTGGCGAAACTGTATGCCTAATAGCTACCGACTTCCGGTGGGATACAGTAGGAGTCCGCACACTGTGTATATGTCTGCGAAAATATATACACATAGTTTATGCGTACATGTATATTATTTATGTAGCCCGCTTTGATCGATTACAACACAATCTTAGGGTTTGAGTTCTTGTTTAATCAATATAGTAAATGAATGAAGGCCTGAAAAGGAAATACAATGTTATAGACTATTTCTAAATATATTCTTACTAAAGATGTTTAAGTTAAATGTCATCGCGGTAAAATACAAGGTGCCGTGGAATACGTTAATAGAAGTAGTTATGTTACTTACCAGCTGGTTGTTGTATAAAGAGATTATATCTAGTATTACAGTAAAGTATAAGTAATTGATGTCCTTCGGTCTACAGTTGTTTAGCCAGAATAAATTT
Source organism: Gari tellinella (assembly GCA_922989275.2). Classification (NCBI taxonomy): domain Eukaryota; kingdom Metazoa; phylum Mollusca; class Bivalvia; order Cardiida; family Psammobiidae; genus Gari; species Gari tellinella. The sequence continues at coordinate 5,019,452 of OV277870.1, read as the reverse complement.
GGAAGGAAAGAGGGTTAACTTTATGGCTTTCGGTCAGGTGACTTTCATGCCTCACTCACTCATGAACACAAGCTCACATCATCTCACTCACGACTAGCTCACCAATATACCCGTGCACTCGTGATCATCATTCACGCAAACATACTTCAGTACGAGTACAATAACATAAAGCTAAGGGGTATAATAAGGGGAAACCCTAAACAGTAACCTGGTTACATTTATTAACCACTTGGCCCATACATATCCCGTTTTACGCCTTTAATTTATTTATTCACCGAAGAGAACATGTCTATCTGAACCCTTTCATGATCAATTTATTCGGGATAATTTTACCTCTTCACCGTTTCATTGTCGTCTGGTTCAATTTTGTCTGCAACGCCGTTTCAAAGTTAAAACAATAAGGCAGTATGACTGAAAAATTTCAAAACGAGTGTCAAACAGTTTGGATTCTGATCAGACGCCGCGTTACGCGGTATCTGATTAGGATTACAACTGTTTTCTAACGCACTTTGAAGCGCGATTGAGAGTGAAAGGGTTAAACATTAAAAGATATGTTCTACATGTATAAACATATTTTCTTTATTCTAGATAGAATCTACTTCTAGATTCTCTATAACCAGAGATCGAATGATCGAGTTTTGTCTGAATTGCAACAATGTACTTTAGAAATACAGTAAAAACCCGATTCTACGAACTCACGTTACTTCGAACACACCCATATTTCAAAGGTAAAACGTGGCTTAGCCATGTTTTAACTTTGAAATACGGGTATGTTCTACTTAAACGAGATCGACTTATCAAAATTAAACTTACGAAATACTGGAAAGATCAATTTAAGCGAGTTCGTAGTATCGTGTTTCGACTGTATACATGTACAACCTAAAGTGTCAAAATTGGATCTGACTCAAGTTGATACCGGATTTGTCCATTTAACGTTATAGGCGCATGCCATGCTTAATAGTATAGGGGAACATTAAAAAGAAATAACGGAGACTTCAGTTTCTTTCGTTACGAGGTTTTTATTTGTTCAAGATTGTCCTCAGTTGGAAGTACAGTGGAGAATGTGTTATTCTTTCCCAATAAACGCGTTTACGCTTAATCTATTATTTCCAATGCAAACAGTTTGGAGCCAGACCAGACGCCGGGTAACCCGGCGTCTGATCAGGCTCTAAACTGTTTTGTCACCAAGATAAATATGAATAATCAGAACTGTTCAAAAGTTGCACTTTTCTACGTTTTAGTGTTTTGCGTGTGCGTTTCGTTTCCTTTTAAACGGGAAAGAATAACGTATTCTCCACTGTAGTTGTCTTAGAAACTATATATGTCTATCCCATTATTCAGATGCTGTAACTATAGACATTCAGGCTTTACCATTTCGCTTCTAAATTATTCGTGATATTTTTACCCATACACCGTTTCAGTATTGTCTGCTTCAATTTTGTTATCTGCAATCTTGTTTCAAAGTTAAAAAATAGGACAGTATGCCTTAAAGCCATTCCTCAGTCCATTGATGGATCCCCCCCATTGTTCTAACTAGGCGTCAAAATACAGGTAAATCAATGGCAGAGTGTGCCCAGCCAATGTCACTAATCTCAAGTTGTCTAGAGAGGCCCTGTATACTCACACTCAAGGGCTTTGTCAATGGGTTTTACTGACAAAACTATCAATAATAAGGTGCGGACCTCACATGAAACGCCTGACTGATTCAAGGTTATACAGATATGGATAAATACTTGATGTTTGCAAGGAAACAGCCTCAGTAAGGATTTTCACCGAAAGTAGGTCAGGAAATGTCTCTAAGAAATATCGAAACGAGTGTCAAACAGTTTTGATCCTACGCGGCGTCTGATCAGGATCTAAACTATTTGCCAACGCGCATTTTTGCGTCATTGAGTGTGAACGAGATAAGCACAAACAATTGAATCAGAGTTTAAAAGTCACCAGAACAATAGTTCGATTAAGGAGGGCTCAGCTGGCAGTTCTGACTGATTGTTTAATTTCAACTCTATTTAATTAAAGTCGACTTTATTGATTAATCCTTTCACTCTCAATGACGTCATCAAGCGCATTTGCAAACAGTTTTGATCCTGATTAGACTCCGCGTATCGCGGCGTCTGATCAGGATCGAAACTGTTTGCCATTTGTTTGGAAATAGCGTCAGTTATATTGCCTTAAAGCTTAAGTTGAAACGATGTTGCAGACAACAATATTGAAGCAGACAACACTATGGCGGTGAAGGGGTAAAAAACTCACGATAGATTTGGTCATGAAAGGATTAACTCTTACAACGCTAGCGGCGATACCATGATAACAAATTACATGTACAAACAACTCAACTCTCAACTCAAAATCTTTATTTCGGCTAATCTTTACAGATCATAGCCCTAAACTGGGCGGTTATGTTAATGAGAAGAACATAAACACATGAGATACAGAAATATATAGTCAGATAAAAAAAAATTTTTTTTTCGTTTCAAATCGTCAATGTGATAAAATCAATCGTATGTATTTCGCTTTTGTTTGTACATATTCTCTAGCCTGTCAGCTATGCCCGGAGAGATCACGGGCAGCCCGTGCACACACGCGGCTGACCCACATCTCCCGGCCAACCCTGTCAGTTAGTTACACGAGGAGCAATTATGATATTGCTGTTTGATCATAGTTATATTTGTGAGTTAGTGATTCTTTTGGATAGTTAACTCGATATTGGAATAACGTTTGATTTTATCAGGTAGGCGGTTAGATGATTATTATGTTAATCTTTATTATATTCTTGTGTTATGACCTATGATTATATAAACTATGTAAATCCCTAGCGGACCATTCCCAAAGAATGGACCGAATGGGGTCTACACAGTTTCTATTGCATGTAAAGAATTAATACCAATTTGTAAGTAGATTAACAACATATATACATAAGAAATCTTAAACTTCTCAGTAATCAACATATATACATAAGAAATATTCGGCTGCCAAGTAATCAAATAATTTTGATCCCGATCGGTCTTTGCAACAAGCAGCAGACCGGTTAGAATTTTCACGATTTGCTAAGGATATATGTATGGAATTTCGCATAAATGTATGTGTATATAGATATTTTACTAACATAGTAAGAACACTTAACTGCTCGTGCTCAGTAACAAATAGTGTAGATCCTGAACAGTTCATCTAATAGGCTGCATACTCATTGGAATAACGACAGTTAATAACTTATGTACACACCAATAGAACCAACATGTTCCGTTATCAAACAGTGAATATCCTGGTCCGCTCGTGCAACAAGAAGCACACTGATCAGAATGTTCTCAATTTGAACAAGGCATGTGCGGATCCACAATCTTTGAGTGTGGATATCCAAATTAATTTCTCACATACCATTAAAATAGATATATTTTAACTAAATCTGCATGCGTACAACAGTTTGTTTTGTGGTTAACTGTAGATACGATACGAGATTAGTGTCATAAAATACCTAGTTATATCTCTTATACCTGATATAGATCTACATGTAAATTAACACAAGAAATATTGTTTAGCTTGTATCTTAATTGTACACATATCACTGTATAATACCAATTAAACATACATACGAGTATATATTAATGTTACTAAGAATACGTGATATAGATCAACACGTAAATTTATACAAGAAACTATTTCGTGTGTATCTTAATTGTACACATATTAGTTGTATAATATCAGCTACACATACATGTATATTCATAATTGTACTACCTGTAAGTATAAACAGTATTTTATATAAATGAACTACTTACATATCAATTCAAATGTACCCCTTATATATTAATTTGTGTTTCGCTCAATATTGGCTAAATATACGAAATTGGCTAGGTTTTTTATAACCCCACTCTGCTGATTTTTCAATAAAGAAACAAATTTATTTTTGGTTGGCCAACTCTGATAATATTTTGGCAAGTATCGACCCCTTAAGTTTCTATATTTTGGACACACTAACAAAAAATGATATTCATTTTCAACTATGTTCAAGTTACACTGGTTACACAATCTAGCATTTCTTTCTATATTTCTATATCTACCTTCTTCTACTTCCAAGTTATGTGATGAACATCTAAACCTAGTATAAGCAGTTCTGTGTTTGTCATTTAAAACAACGTTAAGATATTTTTCAGTCATAAAATCAGTTTTGAATGTTCTATATGTATCAAGCTTTGTAGAGTCATTCAACTCAGAAAACCATTTTTGTAAAAACTGGTCTCTGATTCTATCACAAATAACATGTACCTGAATGTTGGTTGCTGACTGATTGTTCCATATATATGCAAAACCTAAGTCTGAAAGTAATGTTTTTACTTGATATATCCATGAAGCCCTATTTGTTACATTTCCATCATTATTAAATTGACTACTGTATATTTTGTATAAAAATGAATCTTTAGAACTAACAATTTTTGCCCAATATTTGATAATTTTTATTTTTCTTAATATACTAAACGGAAACCTGGCAACTTCTCCATAAACAGCGTTATTTGTTGTTTGTACTTTTACTCCCAACAATTGTTTTAAAAACTTTAGATGTACTCTTTCAACATCTGGGGCGCTATGGAATCCCCATAATTCTGAACCGTAGTTGAGTATCGGTGCTACCATAGTATCAAATAATTTAAGTTTCTCAGATATCGACATTGGCATAACATCAAACAATGAGTTTAAGGAATATAATGCTTTCATTGCTTGCTGGGAAAGAGTTTTTTGAGTTTGGAAAAAATTACCGTTTGACGCCAGTGTTACTCCCAAATAATTAAATTTTTCTACATTTTTTAACGTTTGGCCATTGAGATATATATCGATGCGTTCTTTTCTAGTACCCGTTTTAAAAGTCATAACAACCGTCTTTTGCGTATTAATTTCTATGCCCCAATTACCACAATAGTGATGTAACTGATCTATTAGTTTCTGCAATCCAGTCACTGAATATGAAAATAATACGGTATCATCGGCAAAAAGAAGTAGAAAAATCTGAAGTTCATCTAATGTTACACTATCTATTGAGTTATCACTAAGGGCAGACGCCATATCGTTTATAAAAATTAAAAATAACAGTGGCGATAACGGCTCACCTTGTTTAACACCCATATGACTGTCGAAAAAACTACTCAATGTACCGTTTACTTTAACACATGACTTTACACGTTCATACATTGTGATTAACATTTTAATTATCTTAGTTGAACAACCGCAATGAATTAATTTTAACCAAATTCCATCTCTATAAACCTTATCAAATGCTTTCCGAAAGTCAATGAACGAACAGTATAATTTCTTTTTCTCTTGTTTTATTATTTTATTTATTAATGTATGTAGAATAAATACGCAGTCTACCGTGCTCCTTTTTTCCCTAAATCCAAACTGACACTCGCTTAAAACATTGTTATTTTCGGCCCAAGATCGTAATCTGTTATCCAAAACAAGAGAGAAAACTTTAGAAAATATGCTAGTAAGAGTTATCCCCCTGTAATTGTTCACATCGTTTTTATCACCTTTTTTGGGAACTGGTACTATGACGCCATTTGCCCAACTCTCTGGGTATAAATTATTTACGAACATGTAGTTGAAAAGATTGCATAACATAGGTGACAGTATTTCCACGCCTTCAAACAGTTGGAATCTTTATTAGACTGTTTGAAACTTTGACATGTTTTGAAAAGAAATTTAGAAGGAGCGGACGACGATAGTTGCAGATGGACATTTTATCAACCATTCAAAAACTTACATGTAATTGTATTGCGATTGTATTTCATACAGTGGAGAATCTGTTATTCTTTCCCAATAAACGCGTTTACGCTAAAACTATTATTTGCAGTGCAAACAGTTTGGAGCCAGATCAGACGCCGGGTAACCCGGCGTCTGATCAGGCTCCAAACTGTTTGCCACCAAGATAAACAAGAGTTATCAGAATTGTCCAAAAGTTGTTCTTTTCTACGTTTTAGTGTTTTGCGTTTGCGTACGTTTGCGTTTAAACGGGAAAGAATAACAGATTCTCCACTGTAGTTAAATTAATTCATTTCTTGAACCTCAAATGGACAATGCAAACTTCCATTTCTGATGTAAGTCAAATGGAATTTCGATTAAATTTTTTCAAAGTATTCAAAGTACTCTTTATTTTCTCAGTTTGCATGTGTACAAATATATGAGAATTTTCAATCACACACATTCAACAAATATTAAATAGCATATATATATTCAAGGTTTATTTGTTATCATATATTTCAAAATTACAAACAGCGAATACTCTGCTTATAGAGAACCTTATAGAGAGCTCTGAGCTGGGTCTTCAATGTTTGCCAAATACAAGAGTACCATTTACAGATACAGTATGTGGAGGAGGCAAATACACGCTAGAAGGTCTTAATTATATTTTGTATTTATTTCAGTATAATATATTTGCATAGAAATTAACATAAACTAGTCCGGCCAGCCCCACCGGAGATTACCGGGCGAATCGATCGTTTACGTCAACCAATGGAACGCTAGAAAAACGATAGATTATTTTTCGTAATGGATTCGTGAACCAAATTAGCATAAAACAGTTCGGCTTACGTACCCTGAACCCATCCATGTCTTACAGTTACTCGTGACTACAGACTAGTCGCTTGAGTACAATTTGACCGTCGCCATAGTGGGTTATTTTTAGCACGGGCTTGAATATTAAATTCTTTCCCGTGTTACTAATAATCTTGTCATAGAATTTTTGTTAGATGTTTTACATGTATTTACTACTGTGTTGGCGGTCTTTTTGATTGTAAGGTTTTGGAACAGGGTTTATATTTTATGTACACTGTTTGTCTTTATAGGTGAATATAGGAGATAAGAGTGAGGTTGGGCGCCCCTAAACCCAGGTTTAACCCCCAGTGGTTGTTAATAATTAATTAATTTATAATTAATTATTGATTGCTACTGACCGTACCAAGGCGGGCTCCTATATTCACTTTGCCTTATGTTTGTCTTGCGTGGTGTTTTCTATTTAGTGTGTAGATGAAGGAATGGTATTGCGTGTGTGTGTGTGTTTGTTGTGGTATGACTGTGTGTGTGTGTTCTGCTTGAGAGGTGAGTGTATTGTTTGTGTTACGTTTCCTGCTTTAGTCTTTCGTATTTATTTGTCTGTTCGGACAGATAAGGTTATCTCATACCCCTATTTTCGGGATACCTCTGTCCGAGAGGTGAGAAAATCTGATCTCAACCTCGTCTAGAATAGAAAGCTATTAAGCTTGCAATGACTTGCTTATAACATTTCGAGTCTATACTCGGTTTAGATCAGCTTGTCTCACATATCGACCCATGGCAGATTCTATATTTCTCCACTGTACAGCCATGGTATACAATGTTTCATGGTCAAACGAGTATTCCCTAATTTAAACTGATAGCCAGTCAAACTAGTGATAGACACCCATGCATGAATCGATAATATAGTAACGTAAAGGTTGAACCCTTCATCGCCAAATTATTTTTGAGTTTTTTACCCCTACACCGTTATTGTGTCGTCTGCTTCAATGTTATTGTCTGCAATATCATTTCATAGTTATAATTAAGAGAATATGACATAAGAAATATCGAAACGGATTTCAAACAGTTTTGATCCTGATCAGACGCCGCGTAACGCGGCGTCTGATCAGGGTCAAAACTGTTTGCAAATTCGACTTTAGGCGACTCTGGCGGTGAAAGGGTTAAATGATAGTATTCATAGCATGTAACTGACATGTGTTCTAACTGTTTCACGCGAAAAGAAAAATAGTCAGAAGTTGTCAAAAAGTTGTCATTTTCTCATGGAAAATACCTTACCATGCACTCAAAGTTTGACTCATGTGACCTTGACCTCAGGATCTGTTTCAAAGTTTTGAAAAGTGCATTTGGCTAGCGTTGTTGTCTCTCTGACAACTTTTGTATATGTAAGCTGTGTTTTGTCTGCAATGTATTACATACACTATTACAAACCGCAAAGAGGGTTCATATACAGTACTGAACCTTATTAAATTAAATTGATAATCGCAAGCGAATTGCCATCGAATTGCCATCGAATCGCGCGCTTCAAAAAACAAATCCTACGTTTGACTATTTTTACGCGAATTTTCCGAAGCGGTTGTGACAAAAATGGAATCTAAAAAAATAACGAAGGCATATTTGCGAACATTTGTGAGATATACCATTTAAGAAAACCTACCCGAGGGTAAAGTTGGTACTTTGAATCGCAAGCGAATTGCCATCGAATTGCAAGCGAATTGCCATCGAATCGCAAAAATTGTTAATTTAATAAGATTCAGTACTGTAGGAGCCCTCTGATCAGAGTATGCACTGTTTGCGTAAGACAAGTGTACTTTTTACATGTATACTGCTTGTAAATTATGACTATACTCGTTGCTAGTTGTAAATGTGTAAAATTACAGCCTTCTCTCTCTACAACGACAACCAATGGGAGACAGATAGTGTGTGCGATGTTCGGAGGGAGTCGTTATAGGAAGGGAAATTGGCTACATTTACAAACAGCTTGAATGCAGATCAGACGCCGCGTAACGCGGCGTCTGATCTGCATTCAAGCTGTTTGTCACTCGTCATTAAGTTCTTGTCCTGTCAAAATGGCCATTTTGTATCTTGAGAAACACATCAGACGACAAATATGAGCAGACAATATTGCAGCAGTAAAAGCGTTAGACATAATTGTCTTTGTTTAGGGAACTGCGGTAAATGTCGTTGTAAAGAGGGAGTCGTTGTAGGGGGGGCCATTGTCGGGAGGGAACACTGTATATAATAAAAAGCGAAAACAAGTAACAGACATATGCGATACAAATAAACTCATGATACAAATCCAAAAAGTTTGGCGATTACTCCTCCATACATATAGGGTAGACTATTTCTCAGGAAAGTCAAAGATTTGAAATATTGTGATTAAATTAGCATATCTAGCACACCTCAATACGCTGCAATAAGCCATGTTCTTATTGTGTCAATCAAAGTGCATGAAGCATTATAGAATAATAATCCACTATAATGCTTCTTCCATAGCCCTCCAGTACAGCGGATAAAACGTTATTATTTCCCAATAAACATGTTTACGCAAAAACTATTATTTGCAGTACAAACAGTTTAGAGCCAGATCAGACGCCGGGTAAACCGGCGTCTGATCAGGCTCCAAACTGTTTGCCGCTAAACTTAATATTAACAGTCAGATAAGTCAAAAAGTTGTTATTTTCGACATTTTAGTATATTGCGTGTGCGCTTCGTTTGCGTTTAAACGAGAAAGAATAACGTTTTCTCCACAGTATAACCCTATACTGTACTCAATAGCTTGTTTCTATAGTGGATATGTTATTCTTTCCTAATAAACGCGCTAACGCTAAATATTATTTTTTATTGCAAATAGATAGGAGCCAGATCAAACGCCGAGTAATACGACGTCTCCGATTAAAGTTAATATTTAGAATTGGACAAAACGTATTTTTTGCAAAATAATATTTACCCTATAGCTTGTTACTATAGCGGAGAAGATGTGTTTATTTCCCAATAAACGCGTTTACGTTAATTCATATATTTACATCGAAAATAGTTTGGAACCTGATCAGACGCCGGAATACTGCGGCGTTTGATCAGGCTTCTAGCGGTTCGCCGTTTAAATTAAAATAATCGTTCATAGCTTTAAAACCTTTTTAAAGACATGTTCAATATCTAATTTAAATGCGTTTTCGTTCGGTTTACTTTTAAACAGGAAAGAATGACCTCATCTTCACTGTAGTTTTAAAGACAGGTGACCACTTAAAGCAGATTGATAAGCAAACTAGATTGCGACTAAATGTGAATTCTGCTTTATTTCCAGCCTGCTTTAGGCTATCATGTGGTAAGTTGTATAATTTACTTTTTAAATACATTTATGGTGCATATTCCTGACTGTTTGAAGTTGAACTGTTTCTTCAATTAGGGGGAAAAGTTGAAGACGTACAAAAGACGTATTGCTCAATGACGTCATAAGCGCATTTGCATGCATTTTTATTTTGATCAGACGCCGCGTAACGTGGCGTCTGATCAGGATCAAAATGGTTTGCAATCTGTGTTGAAACCTTGTCAGTTATAATGCCTTGAAACTAACTATGAAACGATATTCGAAGAGCAAAATCGAAGAGCAGGCGATAAAGTGGCGGTGAAGGGATACAAACCTCACGACTAATCTGATCATGAAAGGGATAAATGGAACTATAGTCCCAACGGAATGCAATAAACTGTAGAAAATAATAGCTGTAAAGGAAATGCTAACGATTTTATTTCAGAGAGGCAAACATTCTGGAGACTGACCAGACAAAGGGTTTCTCGGCGTCTGATCTGACTCTGCAAGGTGCTTGCAATGGAAATAACTGCTTCAGCACAAAGCCGTTTATTTTGAAAGAGATACTGTAGTCTTTACTGTAAATGCAGCACTGTTGATCCTACATGTACATTAAACCATATCTTCTTAACTACAGTGGAGAAAACGTTATTCTTTCCCAATAAACGCGTTTACGCTAAAACTATTATTTCCAGTACAAACATTTTTGAGCCAGATCAGACGCCGGATAACCCGGCGTCTGATCAGGCTCTAAACAGTTTGCCACCAAGATAAACATGAATTATCAGAATTGTCCAATATTTTTACTTTTCTACATTTTATTGCTTGGCGTTTGCGTACGTTTGCGTTTAAACTGGAAAGAATAAGGTTTTCTCCACTGTATCGGTATTTAAAATTCAAATGGAGAAAAAACGATCCAATTCCAGAGTTATCCCTTCCACTCTCAATGACGCTAAAATGCGAGTTTGCAAATAGTTTGGATTCTGATCAGGTTCCCAACCGTTTCATACTCGTATCGAAATTGTGTTAGTCACATTGCTTTAATACAAGCTTTGGAACGATATTTAAGACAACAATATTGAAGCAGACGAGGACGAAACGGTGAAGGGGTAAAAATCTCCCGATCTAATTGGAAGTGAAAGGGTTACGTTAATTCAAATGATAGCTCATTAATGATATGAAATAAATGCTGCATCCTCAATCAGTCTGAATGTACAATGGAGAATGTGTTATTCTTTCCCAATGGGCTCAACACTATCTGGGTTAAAAGAGAAGTCTGTTTTATCCTGTTTGAAACTGTAAAGATCCTCGAAATGTTGTTATAAGCAACATGCGACATTATTTATCAACTTAGTGCAAACAGTGTAGACCCATATTAGACGTTGCGTAACGGCGAAATTGATCTTGGAAAGTGATATCACGATTATCAGTTATTTTCAAGCGACGTATTTGTTCTGTGTTACAACTACAGTAGAGAATGTGTTATTCTTTCCCAATAAACGCGTTTACGCTAAAACGTTTATTTCCACTGCAAACCATTTGGAGCCAGATCAGACGCCGTGTAACCCGGCGTCTGATCAGGCTCCAAACTGTTTGCCACTCAGGTTAAAATGAAAAGTCAGGATTGTCGATATGTTGTCTTTTTCTCCATTATATTGCTATGCGTGTGCGTTCCGTTTGCGTTTAAACGGGAAAGAATAACGTTTCTCCACTGTAAGACAGTTCTTACGGAATATTTCTGCCGAACTTCTATTATTCTGTCAACATCCACAATCTCTTCAAACATACAATCTGCCATGACGTCATCATTGTGGGTCATTACGTCATCAATTTAAAGACAATTATCGTCTGCTTTTATTTCTCTAATTTGAATTTCAAATATTTTGACTTAAGAAGTATTGATTAATAAGTTTGGTTTTACAGCAACGTGACATGGTACATGACCAGACACCTCGTTTGGAGGAAGCGTGATGTCATGTATAGAACATAGAACGGACTAAAATACAAACAGTAAAATCTAAGGAGTACATTATAGGAATAAACAACATCTTTTTGCCGTTCATGATGGTATGAATACATTGGCTTCGCAGGGGGTAAGTTTCGTAAACGCCCGAAGTATACAAGTATACAGTGGTAAATACGCTATTCTTATCCATTTACGCGTTAATCTATGCGTAGGAAACGCGTAGTGAACGGTTAACGTACGGTTAACGAACGGTTAAAGCCTAACGATTTTAACGCGTTTAAACGCGTTAATAAACGATTATACTAGAGATGTTGCGATTGGTGCATCAGTTTCTCGTTTCACGCGGAGATTTCGGATCTTATTGATTTCGGATATACTCTATGAATCCAACAATTTTGCAGCATGATCCAGGGCTGCCGTTTCTCCGGATTTTTCCTAAATCTCCGGATTTTTTTCAAGTACTTGGTAGCTTAAAGTAGGCTGAAAGTAAAGCAGAATGCGCCCTAAGGCGCATTCTGCTTTACTTCCAGCCTGCTTTAAGCAGCTACGTGTCAATAAAACTAGGTACAATTCGTAAAATCGCACTTGAAAAATGCATATTTGGAAATCTTAGGATTTTTTATGTCAACTTATGGCAGCCCTGATGATCTGGATTAAAACTGTTTGCAATAGTCATTACTACTGGTGTTCATTGTTAAAGGGGTTGACAGTAGTCAAAACGCATGTTCAAGTAAGCTTAATATCCCTGTGAAGAACAGTATCCAAATATGCATTTCATAAGTTATCGGCTCGCTGAAGAAGTAATTCATGCTGTGACTGTATATTCCTTATCGTCATGCTAAGTGCGGCTCCTCTGTTCAGATAATATTACGTAATGTCACTTTCCTTTGGGACGTGTGATATGGTAGACCTGTACTTAACAACAGGCTTAACATTTTGCAATATTTCTGACTCTTTTAAACGCGTAAAGAAACGGATATAGGAAACGCGTTTAAAGCAACGGATAATAAACGCGTAAGAAACGCTTAAGAAACGCGTAAAAAGGGTAGGAATAGCGTATTAACCACTGTATGTAATGCAGACATATCCTGAAAGGGCCTGTTGGAAAGTATGTACATGTATCATACATTTTTGTACAATAACCTTCAAGCTGTATATGGCCGTAGTATCATGTAATACAGGCTCGAACAATAATACTTTTAATAACAATAAAGACTTTATTTAACGAGAGAGCTCATTTGATAAAAACCAATCTTGCATGAGGCCTTCAACTTATAATATATATATAATTATTTGTCTTGATTTGACTGTACCTACATGTAGTAAAATAACGATACTGCTCACAACTACTAAGCGTTATGTTTCTACAGTGGAGAATCTTTTATTCTTTCCCAATAAACGCGTTTACGCTAAAACTATTATTTGCAGTGCAAACAGTTTGGAGCCAGATCAGACGCCGGGTAACCCGTCGTCTGATCAGGCTCCGAACTGTTTTCCACCAAGATAAACAAGAATTATCAGAATTGTCCAAAAGTTGTTCTTTTCTACGTTTTAGTGCTTTGCGTTTGCGTACGTTGGCGTTTAAACGGGAAAGAATAACAGATTATCCACTGTATGACGTCACCAATGACGTAAGAATAACAGATTCCCCACTGTATGACGTCACCAATGACGTAAGAATAACATATTCTCCGCTGTATTTTAGAAACGAGTTCATGCGGTTAAACACCTATTCACCCTAGTTTCATCAAATGTGTAATGCGATTCTGACAGCTCAGATTCTGGTTAAGTTCCAAATCGGCTTAATGGCGAATGACATCAACTAGTGCGCGTGAACGTCATAAAAAGTTTAACTGCAATACTGCGCACGGTTTGGTGTTTTCTTCTGACCTGTCAAAGTTATTTTTAGATTGGAACATTCTAAAATATTAAAAGGGATGATCAACGTATTCGTTGATTTCTGTACAGTCAGCCAGTGATTCGGAAAACTGTATTTATTGTGTGTAATGTACAGTAGAGAAGACATTATTATTTCCCAAATAAACGCAAACACAATGCACTAAACTGTAGAAACTTAATTTTATCTTTTTAATCTGGGTGGCAAACAGGTTGGAGCCTGATCAGACGCCGGGTTACCCGCAATGGAAATAATAGTTTTAGTATATAAATTCGTTTATTGGGAAAGAACAAAATATCAGTAAAAGGTTAGCGCATCTGCACGAGGCTCATATATGTAGTTATCTCATGTAGGAAAGTGTACGATTACATATTCAATGTTAAGCCCCGATCTCACTGTCCCGGTGCTGGTCCCGGTGCGTCCCGGTTAGAATAGCCGGTGTACCGGGGGGAACCGGGATGAGCCGGGGCGATTTTTATGAAAAAATAAATTGCGATCTCACATTCAAGGCGTTACCCAGGTGGACTCCCGGTAAAGAAGCCGGATCTCCCCGATCTATCCCGGTGAGTTCCCGGTTTGGCCCGGCGTAGTTACGGCGAAGGGCCGGTCTGTTCCCGGTTAATCCCGGTATAACACGGTATAACCCCGATCGTCGCCGGTGGTATCCCGGTGACCACCGGTGTCGTCCCGATCAACCCCGGTTGTTCACCGGTGGCGTGCCGGCGTGATCCGGTGTTCGCCGGAAAGGACATAAACCGGGGCGGACGTGAATTAGTATAAATTCTCTTTTGTCTCTTGGGGTATATGAGATGAAATACAAACGAAATGCAATAAAAAAGAACATAATAATGTTATAGATTGTTCAAACTTCATTATAATATGAGTTTCAAACAGTTTGCCCGGCGTCTGACCTGGTTACATACTGTTTGTAGTGAGCATAAAGACTTTAGCCTGAAGCCATTTATCTATAAAGAAAACAATTCCTTTTATATATTAGATTTACCCTATACAATAGAGAGTACGATATTATTTCCTATTTAAACACAGACGAAACGCAAACGCTAAAAATCTGCATTTTTTTTAACCCTTATCCTGCGGTATTATCGTCTGCTTCGAAATTGTCGTCTGCAAAATTTGTTAAATTCAAATTTATGCATTTTTTTAATAAAGAAACCTCAAGACGAGTGTCAAACAGTTTGGATCCAGATCAGACGCCGCGTAACGCGGCGTCTGATCTGGAACCAAACTGTTTGCAAAAATCAGTGAAGTCGCGACCAGCAGGCAAAGGGTTAAAACAAATTCAAATTTATCCTCGCAAACACCCCGGTTGTTCACGGTAGAGACCCGGAGCTGCCCCGGATGTGCCGGTAAAGATCCGGCATTGCCCCGGCATACCCCGACGTTGCTCCGGCATTCCCCGGATGAAGCCGGTTCTGGTTTCTGTCCCGGTGACTCCCGGTGACCCCCGGTTGTATTAAACATTTTAAAGCATCCGGGGATGTTAGCCGGTGGAAGCCGGTCGACCCCGGATCGAGCCGGTCGTCCCCGGCGCCGCCAAGGTTGTACTCCCGGTGACTGCCGGTTTGCTTTACCGGGACTCACCGAGGACCCAAACCGGGACAGTGAGATCATGGCTTTACCTTGCTTCTTTTTTTTTTTTTTTTTTTTTTTTCAAAAGTTTATTTCATATAGTTTACAATCATTGTGTGTGTTTTAACATATAGCTATGCAAGTTTAACTCTAACAGTAGTACATGGTTGACCTCCTACTCCACAGATGCTCATCCAAGCATATCTATTTTACTTCTCCACTGAAAAGTAAGAATTTAATTTTTCGATCTTATCGTTGTGGATACGTACTTTAAGGAGTGGTTCTTATATCTTAGTAGCTGACCGTTTTAAGCAGCCTTAAAGTAAAGCAGAGAAGTCCTGATTGAGCATTCTGCTTCACTTTTAGTCTGCTCTACTAACTATCTGTCTTTAAAACTGAAAGAATAGCTATGAAGATTGAGGTCAAGAACGTTATATACATGTATTTATAAGAAAAACAAGCATGTTTACTTACCGCCACATATCTTATTTACGTATAAGGGTTATATACATACATATATATATAAAGGTATAGAAGCAGATATAACAAGAAACGGTCAAAACTCGAACAGTCGTTTGTACTTTGACCATCTCTTGTTGAAAGCATCCCACTCACAATTGCTAATGGCAACTTGTTTTTCTATAATGAAGTTGGCTTTAAGAAATGTTTTAAAACCCTGTATTTCTGGTATTGTGTTTTTGTATTTATTATTATATATGTATTTCTTGGCCAAAAGTATTATCCAGTTTTTTATTAAGTCTGTTTCTTTGGAGTGTATTACATGTATGCCTAAAAAGATGTCTGTTTTTGAAAAATCAAGTTCGGAAAAAAAAGTAAAATTTGAAATCAACCAACCTTTTATATTTGTCCAAAAGTTTTTTATTATTTCACAATCTGAAAAGAGATGTATAAATGTTTCAGTTTGCTGACCACAGAAACTGCAACTTTCATCATCTTTTATTCCTATTGTCTTCAGATATTTATTTGTTGCCAGAATCCTGTGTAAAATTTTGTATTGGAACCATCTTAGGTTCGAGTCTCTGGTTATATTTTGTAAATTGCTGTATATATTTTTAAAGTTAAAGTTGTTATTTAAGTTAAGTTCAATTCTCCATTTTGCTTCCGCTTTTGGAGGAGCACTGCAATTTAATATGGTTTGATAATTTTTTTGTGAGCCTTTTTCATCTAAAGTGATCAATTTTATTGCTTTTGGTCAAACTGGTCTAATCAGGTTTAGTTCTTGTGTTTCTATTTGTAGATCATTTTTTAGTCTATTTAAAGTACCTAATAAACCGTTATATTGAATGAAGTTTGTGTCTATTTCTAATCTGTTACGGATTTCTTCCAGGTTGCTAAAATTACCTTGCTTACTTATTCACCCTTATTAACTATTCTGTTCTAAAAATAACTCTGACAGGTCAGAAAAATTGGACAATACCTGCTGTGAAATAAACCTGTGCCTGTTGCTAACACTAACACCAATTGGCAAACAGTGATGTGCCTGTGGAGACGCCGCGTAACGTAGCGTCTCGACAGGGACTTCACTGTTTGTTATGCCAAATAAAGTGTACCAATGTATGGATACAGGCTGCAATATCATTAAACCAAGCTGGTATACATGTATCTATAATGAAATCTTCATGCAAGCACATATGGAGAGTTCATTGCACTACTCAGGCATAAATGAGTTAATAAAGCTTGGACAGTAGGCGTTGTTTTTCTGTTTCAAAGAAGGAATTACGTCCACTCAAAGTCATGTAGTGATGGTCCATGCCTTCCTTCTGATCACCACCTGCTCACTGTTTAGAAACGTCAATCAAACAAAGATGATTACAGTGGAGAAAACGTTATTCTTTCCCAATAAACGCACTTACGCTAAAACTATTATTTCTATTACAAACAGTTTGGAGCCAGATCAGACGCCGGGTTACCCGGCGTCTGATCAGGCTCCACACTGTTTGCCACTAAGCTTAATATCAATAGTCAGAATTGTCAAGAAATTGTTATTTTCTACATTTTAGTGCTTTGCGTTTGCGTTTCGTTTGCGTTTAAACGGGAAAGAATAACGTTTTCTCCACTGTACATGTATTTTGTTACGTACATATATTACAGTGACCCAGAAACCTTGTCGTGGTTCTGGGGCGTACATATCATTTTGATTATTTCTGTCTATTTGACCACGATTATCCTCTGTCCCAAGATCTAAAAGTAAGGAAGGTCGGTGGTTTAATCCCATGCGCTGCGTCGCAACGAATGCGATTAGCCGAAATCATCTTCCAGAAATCACCATCATCTCATAATCCCCCGTCATTCATCGGCGCTATATGACCTACGTAAAACTCAACTCATATCCATGCAACCCTTCCTGGCAGTTTTTACAATAGGAAGTGACGCCCGTTTAAAGTAAACATATAGCAAACGCAATACTCTATAATTTTATAGTGTAGGGAATTCCTTGAACATGTGTACGATTATTTTAATCTAATATAAATTTTTCTAAGATATTGTATTCAAGGTTTTGTAAGTTTTTGCTCAACTTAATAAAAATCAAAACAAGAGGAGATTTGATTAGGCAGCTTTTTATTAGCATCTGATATGGATCCAATTAATCGAAAATGCGGTCAAAATGGCGCTGAACGTGATCAGACTTGAGCCATTTGGTAGCTTCACAACACCGCACATAACATCATGTCGGCCTAATATCAAACCTCTTAATAAAGTCATTTTTTTAGAATGTTTAAAGGAGATACAGTGGAGAATGTGTTATTCTTTCCCAATAAACGCGTTTACGCTAAAACGTTTATTTCAGCTGCAAACCGTTTAGAGCCAGATCAGACGCCGGGTAACCCAGCGTCTGATCAGGCTCCAAACTGTTTGTCACTCAGGTTAAAATGAAATGTCAGGATTGTCGAAAAGTTGTATTTTTCTCCATTTTATTGTGTTGCGTTTGCGTTTCGTTTGCGTTTATACACAGGTACTTGACACATACTTTATTATCTATTAACACCCCCCCCCCCCCCCCCCCTTAAAAAAAAAAAAAAATTTTTTTTTTTTTACTATACTTCTATTATAGATACAAGGTAAACAGCGCAATTCAAAACCTAGTCTTTACTATCGACTTAAACTGATGCTAGAATAGACTCGATCGCCGATATTCTCTTGTGGTACCCTCGGGAAAAGATTAATTTATCAATATCTACTTTTTATTTCATCAAATTCCGTCAAATAACGCCACAGTACGTGAATTATAACGAAAATAAGCATCAAAAAGTTTTTTGTCGTTTTCTTGGTACATAGCAACGAATGTACATGTAGGGGTGATCTGTTATTTGTCCACAGTAAACGGCATATGCCACTGGAACTTTCACCAAATATTATAAATCATCTTTAAATGAAATATTATCAGTTTTATATAATTTACATAGAATGCAAAATTAAAAGAAACTTTACCTGTTTAATTTTGACCAATGAGATCGCTCCGTTCATTCGATTCATTCCGGTATTCAAAATGGCAATTGAAAATGAAATGAGTCTTTCACTTGTCAATTTCGTGCCAAATTACATGTCTATATTTCATATAGCTGATAGTGAAGAGGGTCATGTTCCGACACAAACGCATTTGCTCTAATGAAATTAGGTGAAAGTTCCAGCCGTAAAGGCCGTTAAATGTGCAAACCGACTAGATTACCCCTTATTTTGGGCAATAAATTCTGTACCAAGAGAACGACATAAAACTTTTTGAAGCTTATTTTCGTTATAATTCACGTACTGTGGCGTTATTTGACGGAATTTGATGAAATAAAAAGTAGATATTGATAAATTAATCTTTTCCCGAGGGTACCACAAGAGAATATCGGCGATCGAGTCTATTCTAGCATCAGTTTAAGTCGATAGTAAAGACTAGGTGTCGAATTGCGCTGTTTACCTTGTATCTATAATAGAAGTATAGTAAAAAAAAAAAATTTTTTTTTTTTTTTTAAGGGGGGAGGGGGTTCATAGATAATAAAGTATGTGTCAAGTACCTGTGCGTTTAAACGGGAAAGAATAACGTTTTCTCCACTGTACGCTTTTTCAAAAATTGACAAAATCCTTTTAAATTTGAGATGTATAACTTATATATCATAATATAATATTTCACTAACTGATATTTGACTTAGGGATAATTGACTTTTGTAAAAACGACCCTTTGTCATCACTTTTACAAATGTACGTGTATGCGTACGACCTTTTGTACGCTGTTGGCTTATATTATATTGGGTTAACACGCGTTCTGGTTAATGAAAACATATTGAAAGATTCAAAGAATAACTACAAGACTTAATGTTAGTTGATAACACTTGATATCTAACATTCGGAAAAACCACAATTCTGATAATTCATGTTTATCTTGGTGGCAGACAGTATGGAGCCTGATCAGATGCCGGGTTACCCGGCGTCTGATCTGGCTCCAAACTGTTTGCACTGCAAATAATAGGTTTAGCGTAAACGCGTTTATTGGGAAAGAATAACGTTTTCTCCACTGTATATACGTGTAGTAAACACATACACTCAAACAACTATTTATAACTAATTTTGCCGCTATACTTCCAAAGGGTGAAAGACTCCGACACATCACAAAACTACAACTTTTACTGACCAAGTACGATGTTTTGAAATTAAGAATGTGACACCAAACAGTACTAGTATACAGTAGAGAATGTGTTATTCTTTCCCAATAAACGCGTTTACGCTTAACCGTTTACTTCCACTGCAGACCGATTAGAGCCAGATCAGACGCCGGGTAACCACTCAGGTTAAAATGAAAAGTCAGGATTGTCGAAAAGTTGTCTTTTTCTCCATTTTATTGCTATACGTTTGCGTTTCGTTTGCGTTTAAACGGGAAAGAATAACGTTTTCTCCACTGTACGACTTTTCATCATGTGGCTCCTGACAACTTTTCTATTGGGTTAGGAGTAAGACGTTTTGTCAGAATTTGCGTTTAGGCGCAATCTTTGCCAATATGTTAAAACGTGATTTTCTGAAAATACACTTGAAAGACATATCCTGACGACCCTTCGATCATAACGCCTTGTCAGACAATTTCCTTGCAAAAAGCATGGGTCTTGTGGACATGCAGGTAGCAAAGAACCATTGAAACTTCTCATGTAAGACCTGACGTTTATATTTGATAATTTGGTTAGAAAAAACCATTGAAAATCATTAGAGCATGAGTATAATCTGGGCCTCACCAGGTAAACTGAAATTGGTAATGCTTGTGCTGCATGCTTTGAAGTTAAATTCACACCTATCGAGACAATGGGGGCCCATCAATGGACTGAGGAAAAGTCCTTAAACGAAGCTTTGATATTTGGCCGACGAGAAGTCAAACCGTTCTATTCCGATCACTAACAGAAGGCTTATTGGTTGTATAATAGACAGGTAACCACTTAAAGCAACGTGACAGTAAAACAGAAAGCTCCTTCAGGAGTTTTCTGTTTTACCGTCCCCTTGCTTTTAGCGGTCACCTGGCATAAATACATACAATGGAAACAACGTTATTCTTTCCCGTTGAAACGAAAACGAAACGCAAACGCAATCCACTAAAATGTAGAAAAGTACAACTTTCAGACAATTCTGACAATTCATATTGATCGGAGCGGCAAACAGTTTGGAGTCTGATTAGACGCCAGGCTACCCGGCGTCTGATCTGGCTCCAAACTGTTTTCAATATAATAGAAATAATATTTTGAGAGAAAACGCATTTATTGGGAAAGAATAACGTTTTCTCCACTGTATTAATCAACATAATTAAGTGGTCGTAATAGAGAGGGTTTACTGTATGTAACACGGGAATCAGATTGTGCAATAAGCATGCTAGAAACTGTCCATGTTATTGATTAAGAAAGAAACTTGAATACATGATCCGTTAATGCAACAGGGATTGATTTGGCTTAACTGCACTTGGGAAGGATAACCGGGAAATCATGTTGGTAGATACAGTGGAGAAAACGTTATTCTTTCCAAATAAACGCGTTTACGCTAAAACTATTATTTCTATTGCAAACAGTTTGGAGCCAGATCAGACGCCGGGTAACCCGGCGTCTGATCAGGCTCCAAACTGTTTGCCACCAAGATAAACATGAATTATTAAAATTGTCCAAAAGTTGCACTTTTCAACGTTTTAGTGTTTTGCGTTTGCGTTTCGTTTCGTTTACACGGGAAAGAATAACATATTCCCCACTGTACATTGGGAATGATATTATTCTTTTCCAAAAAAAATGTTTTTATTACAGATCCATAACGGGGTAGCCTGTTTGTCAATCGTCAATTCGTCATAATATTATTTTCTGTCAAAGTGTCCGTTTTTTTACTTTAAGAAAAACAGCAGTCGACAATTTTAAGTAGACGATATTGCACGAGTCAGAGCGTTAGACATAATTGTCCTGTTTGGTGAACATCGTCACGTGTTGTTGTAAGGAGGGAATCGTTGTTGGGATGGATATTGTAGGGCGGGAGCACTATTTATATAAACTTCAATTTGCGTTGTATTAACATCTTTGAACAATTTACCCGTTTCAACTGTTTCTCTTAATGTTTAAATAGAAGAAACAACATCTCTTTAATTAATGCACTGCCTATCCTGTTTAGGATGTATTTATATCACAAGTACAGTGGAGAATCTGTTATTATTTCCCGTTTAAACGCAAACGTACGCAAACGCAAAGCACTAAAACGTAGAAAAGTACAACTTTTGGACAATTCTGATAATTCATGTTTATCTTGGTGGCAAACAGTTTGGAGCCTGATCAGACGCCGGGTTACCCGGCGTCTGATCTGGCTCCAAACTGTTTGCACTGCAAATAATAGTTTTAGCGTAAACGCGTTTATTGGGAAAGAATAACACATTCTCCACTGTACGTTATTCACTTCACTGCCTTACCGAGAGAACATTCGTTATTTGCAAACAGTTTTGAATCTTTACAAGACGCGGCGTAACGTGGCGTCTATTCATGATTCAAACTTTTTTGCCATTCATTTACAAATTTCTTTAAATAAAAACCTTAACCTTGAATTTGAAAAATAAAAGCAGACGGCATTTTTTTTAAAATTGATGACGTAAGGACTGTGAGTGGATTTATATGTAGTAACAGACTGAAAGCAGATGTACATGTATTTCTGGACAGCCTACGCGCGAGTAAAATGAGTGCGTCAGTACATGTTGTAAATACGCTATTCCTATCCATTTACGCGTTAATATATCCGTAAGAAACGCATAGTACACGGTTAACGAACGGGTAACGCCTAACGATTTTAACGCGTTTAAACATGTAACAGTGGTTTATACGCTATTCCTACCCACCTTACGCGTTTCTTCAGCGTTTCTTACGCGTTTATTATCCGTTTCGTTAAACGCTTTTCCTAGCTGTTTCTTTACGCGTTTAAAAGAGCCCGGATGAAAGGGTCATCACTTAGCCGACGGACCCCATAGCTTCAGCGGTTTACACACCCACTTTATGACATGTGTATTACAGAACATTAGGTGGTACAGTGTCGCCGATAACATCGCTATCTTTAATTGGCAATAAACTGTTAATCCCCCGATAGCTGAGTGGCATATATAGGCGGGTGGTCAATGCTTGTTCTAATTGATTGGTTACAGGCGGGTGGTCAGTGTAATTGATTGATGACAGATTAATGCGGCTACATGTAACTCTTAAACTAATTGTGTAATACTTTAATCTACATCTGCATGTACACGGTTGGCGATGCACTATTTTTGATAGCAGGGTAACGATACTATGGAATATGATCAACATAAATGCATGGTTTAATTATCTTCGCACAATTCAATAAGATCCGAAATCTCCGCGTGAACGGATAACTGACGTACCAATCGCAACATCTCTGGTATAATCGTTTATTAACGTTTTTTAATGCGTTAAGATCGTTAGGCGTTAACCTTTCGTTAACCGTTCGTTAACCGTTCACTATGCGTTTCTTACGCATAGATTAACGCGTAAATGGGTAGGAATAACGTATTTACCACTGTAATAAACGATAATACTAATGCTATCTCGGCTAAGGGATCAGTCGGCTAAGTGATGACCCTTTCATCCGAGCTCTTTTAAACGCGTAAAGAAACGCGTAAAGAAACGGCTAGGAAACGCGTTAAACGAAATGCTTAAGAAACGCGTAAAGTGGGTAGGAATAGCGTATTTACCACTGTACATCATGACATACTGTCAAGCTACAATGAGTACAGATTTCCCTGGAACTTCGAATATTTACAGTATTCACTCCCTACAACGGCCCTCCAAAAATCGATTCGCTCCTGACACCAACACTTGTCGCTGGTCCCTAAACTGGAAAATAATACATGTATAGTTTGCTTTTACTGCTTCAATATCATCTTCTCAAAATTGTCCTCTGCTGTTTTTTCTCAGAGTTACATTTTAAAAGTGGGCACTTTGGTACAATGAATATAATGACGAGTGACAAAAGGCTTGAATCCAGATCAGTCTCCCATTGGACGTCGTTGTAAAGAGGGAGCACTGTATTTCCAGTTTATGATTTAGTCTGGTCCAGTCGATTATTCAGGTTGTTTTATGACAAATAGTGATGTGTTCTCTGATCTGGGTATTCAATGTTAGCAGGGGGCAAACAGTCTCCACTAGTACAGTGGAGAATCTGTTATTCTTTCCCGTTTAAACGCAAACGTACGCAAACGCAAAGCACTAAAACGTAGAAAAGAATAACTTTTGGACAATTATGATATTTCATGTTTATCTTGGTGACTGCAAATAATAGTTTTAGCGTAAACGCGTTTATTGGGAAAGAATAACAGATTATCCACTGTATGACGTCACGAATGACGTCAGAATAACATTCTCCACTTTACACTGTTTGCATGAGGCAGATATACAGTCGAAACGCGATACTTCGAACGTGCGTTAGTTGAACATACATATACAGTGAAACCGCTCTAAACCGGGACCTCTAAAAACCGGAATTCTCTCTAAACCGGACAAAAACGTTGGTCCCGTTTCCAATCCTTTATTTTAGCCCATTACACCATAAATATGCCTGTCTTGGCGTTTGCGTACGTTTGCGTTTAAACGGGAAAGAATAACGTTTTCTCCACTGTAACACGACAATTTTCTTTGAAGAATTACAAAAAAACAAGACAGTGCGTTATACAAGTACTAAAGAGAATGTAAATAAAACCCAACCAACCAAACAACGATACAACGAAATACCGAAATAATTAAATAAACAGACACTGCAAATACACTGCCATACAATTTTCGCACTTAAGATCTATATAATGGCGGATTTCCCCCACAGAATTTAACAGCCTGGAAACTTTGAAATTGAATTAGCATATCGGGAACATTTAACACGCTAAAGTGAAGCTTGTTCTTATAGTGTCAATCAAGACACAAATCCTGGAGAGAAGGATTATGGACGAATAATCCAATATAATGCATCCTCTCTTGCAGTAGTCTCAGTACAGAGGAGAAAACGTCATTTTTCCCTTTTTCACTTTCAATGATGCTTTAAAGCGCGTTTGCAAACAGTTTGGGTCCTGATCAGACGCCGCGTAACCCAAACAATTTGACGCTCTTATCAATATGTATTAAGTCATAAAACCGTAAATCAATCACGACAATAAAGCGGTGCAGGGGTAAAACACTCCAAAAGGACTTGATCATGAAAGGGTTAAACGTAAACGAAACGCAAATACAGTGGAGAATGTGTTATTCTTTCCCAATAAACGCGTTTACGCTAAAACTATTATTTGCAGTGCAAACAGTT
The DNA here is from genome assembly GCA_922989275.2 of Gari tellinella. Lineage (NCBI taxonomy): Eukaryota > Metazoa > Mollusca > Bivalvia > Cardiida > Psammobiidae > Gari > Gari tellinella. The sequence goes on along the minus strand of OV277870.1, from coordinate 4,994,357 downwards.
TGGAGCCAGATCAGACGCCGGGTAACCCGGCGTCTGATCAGGCTCCAAACTGTTTGCCACCAAGATAAACAAGAATTATCAGAATTGTCCAAAAGTTGTTCTTTTCTACGTTTTAGTGCTTTGCGTTTGCGTAAAAATCTTAATAAGGGGAGATCCTTTGAAATCACAGAAAACAAAGCAAATCCTGAAAATTGCAGACTCGGTTTAATTGAGTCTGTTCATGAGCAATACTGAAATATGCAACAGTGCTCACGCCCCCTAGCACCGGCTTAAGCGGAATTCAACTTTCAACTGTAATGCGCTGAAATCGATGATTCCAAAGGACCAGAAAGTATAACAACACTGAGAATGAAGTACGGGGCGACTTTTTACAGCCGCCACACAAGCACTTAACATCTGCTGTTGTGAATTATAAAAATCTTAATAAGGGGAGATCCTTTGAAATCACAGAAAACAAAGCAAATACTGAAGTTTGCGTTTAAACGGGAAAGAATAACAGATTCTCCACTGTACATTGCAATAACATTTACAAAGTAACAGTTTTTTGACAACTCTGACTATTTATTTTTCAACACGCTAAAGTAAAGCTTGTTCTTATACATGTAGTTTCAATCAAGGCACACATCCTGGAGAGAAGGATTATAGACGAACAATGTTCTAATAATCTTAACAAATGTAATAATACAGTGGAGAAAATGTTATTATTTCCCGTTTAAACGCAAACGTACTCAAACGCAAAGCACTAAAACGTAGAAAAGTACAACTTTTGGACAATTCAGATAATTCATGTTTATCTTAATGGCAAACAGTTTGGAGCCTGATCAGACGCCGGGTTACCCGGCGTCTGATCTGGCTCCAAACTGTTTGCACTGCAAATAATAGTTTTAGCGTAAACGCGTTTATTGGGAAATAATAGCACATTCTTCTCTTACAGCAATCTGTGGAGTACAGTGGAGAAAAACAATCTTTTCCCGTTTCATCGCAAACGAAACGCAAACGCATGGCTATAAAATGTACAAAAATATTTGTTTGACAACTCTGAATGTTCATTTTTATACGAGTGGCAAACAGTTTGGAGCCAGATCAGACGTCGGGTTACCCGGCGTCTGATCTGTCTCCAAACTGTTTGTATAAGAAATAATAGTTTTAGCGCAAACGCGTTTATTGGGAAAGAATTACGTTTTCCCACTGTAACGTCCTGTATTTATCGTACCACACGCATTCTTGACTACATGGAGGATTGGGGAGATGACGTCATACCTGTGCAATAATGACGTTTATCACATAGCTTGCGGTCTGGGCGTGGAATAAAGCCATTGTATAAATATCGTAATCCACTAATGAAATATCGTTTTTTTGGCTCCAGCCAAACCCAATCGTCTACAAGCGCTGCATGTTGCGGGACACCAAATGATGACGTTACCGTGAACAACGTCAGGTTTGGGCGGACACTTTATATAGCAGAAATACTTCAAACTATGGTTTCGGTAGTATGACTCAATTTTGTTTTCCGTCTCAGCATCCTGGGTGCGAATCACAGCCGAGCTAAACATTTTTTTAGATTCCTTTTAAACATAATTTATTATCCGAAACTAATATTTACGTGTTTATATAAGCGTTTGACATATATAAACACATTATTATTATGACAGCATTTGGTATACAATATCTTTAATGCTTGAATGATTATCTCTAATGGAAACAATTTGGGCAAGATCAGCCGCAGAGTAAGTTGGCTTCTTATCGAGCTCAAAACTGTTTCCACTCCAATCAACTAAATTTTATCGTAAAAAAACTTTAAAAAAGCTGTATCATTTTCCATCTTACTGCATTGTGTTGCTCTTTGTTTTGTTTAGACGGTTTTATTGCATTGAACATTAGATACAGTGGAGAAAACGTTTTCTTTCCCGTTTAAACACAAACGAAACGCAAACGCAAAGCACTTGAACACAGAATAAGGACAACTTTTGAACAATTCTGGTAATTCATGTTTATCTTGGTGCCAGTTTGGAGCCTGATCTGACCGGGCTACCCGGCGTCTGATCTGGCTCCAAACTGGTTGTATGAGAATAATAGTTTTAGCATAAACGCGGTTATTACATGTATGAAAGAATAACGTCTTCTCCACTGTATAAATATAATGCTTATTGTTTTCGTACTAACGAGACATTTGGAAAACAATAACACCTTTTTCAGCTGTATATACTTCTAACCTACGTACAGTCCTTATTTTGCGTGGTCATAATAGTGTGAATTTAGTTAATCATCTCTAATTGAACTGTCCATACTATTTTAACCAAACATGTTATACGATTCTGACAGCTTAGACGCTGCTTAATATTCAAATCCGCTTAACGACACATAATACAGTGGAGAAAACGTTATTCTTTCCCGTTTAAACGCAAACAAAACACAAACGCTCAGCAATAAAATGGAGAAAAAGACAACTTATCGACAATCTTGACTTTCCATTTTAACCTGAGTGGCAAACAGTTTGGAGCCTGATCAGACGCCGGGTTACCCGGCGTCTGATCTGGCTCTAAACGGTTTGTAGTGGAAATAAACGTTTTAGCGTAAACGCGTTTATTGAGAAAGAATAACACATTCTCCACTGTATAAACGCGCACGCATGTGTAGGCTAACTTCAGACGTACATGTAATTATAGTTTTCTCTTATTACAAACTGTAATAATATTATTACAAGCTGTAAAAAGTGCAAGACATCACATTTGTATCTCTACAATCCATTGTATCATGTAACAAGAAACATGTTAATGTTTACGTTACTTAATAAAATGTTTGAATCTTGAATCTTGAATCATGAATCTTGAATCTACTGTCGCTGCATTAAAATACGTCTCATAAAATTCCAAAGGGACAACTCAAGTTTTCAATAAAGTTTAGGTCATTTTTACTATTCAGATTTTAACAATAAATAGTCTAAATACACGTTTTATATTTTTTCTTTCTCTACATTTTTTGCGTACAATTTACAAATGTTAGGCAGGTCTCGCTTAACATGACAAGGGTTAAAATCAAATGCAATTGACTTACAGTGGAGAAAACGTTATTCTTTCCCGTTTAAACGCAAACGAAACGCAAACGCTACACACTAAAATGAACAAAATGACAACCTTTTGATAATTCTGACTATTCATTTTAATCTGAGTTATAAACAGTTTGGAGCAAGATCAGACACCGGGTCACCCGGCGTCTGATCTGGCTCCAAACTGTTTGTACTGGGAAAATAGCTTTAGTGTAAACGCGTTTATTGGGAAAGAATAACGTTTTCTCTACTGTAACTCTTAAAAGTAGTGCATACAACAATTACTTTAGTACATGTAGGTTAATTGAGTAATCAAAATTAACTTAATTTAACAAACCCTTATCATGCTGAAGTGTCGTCTTCTTCAAGTATATCGTCTGCAAAAAATTAAACAAAACAATGAATATGAGTTTGAGTGGCAAACAATTTGGATCCAGATTAGACGCCGCGTTACGCGCCGTCTTATCTGGACCCACATTGTTTGCAAAATATTGACAAGTTGTTCCTAGCACGATAAGAGTTAAAACGTACCATGGGGTCTTCTTAATTAGTAGAAGTAATGAAATTGACTTAACTTACAATTACCCAGCACCTGCTAAACAGTTACATGTAACGGATCATAGAAACTACTATACGACCTCTCTGTTACGACTACAGTGGAGAAAACGTTATTCTTTCCCAATAAATGCGGTTACGCTAAAACTATTATTTGCAGTGCAAACAGTTTGGAGCCAGATCAAACGCCGGGTAACCCGGCCTCTGATCAGGCTCCAAACAGTTTGCCACCAAGATAAATATGAATTATCTGAATTGTCCAAAAAGTGTACTTTTCTACGTGTTAGTGTTTTGCGTTTGCGTACGTTTGCGTTTAAACGGGAAAGAATAACAGATTCTCCACTGTAATACAATAAGGTTAATCCATTACATGTAAGACAATTGACAGAATAATGCATGGTGCAAGTAAACAGGGCGATCCTAAAGGAACTTCTTGTTTTACTTTCACGATGCTTTAAGTTGTCAGATGCCTTAATCACAAAATATTTAAAATTATTTAGTGGTCGTAAAGAGAGGTTTTACATTTACAAACAGCTGGAATCCAGACCAGACGCCGCGTAACGTCTGATCTGGATTCAAGCTGTTTGCAAATATTAGCTAAGTTTTTTATTTCTATTCCTATAACAATTCCCTCCGAACAACACATGAAAAATAGAGAGGGAGCACTGTATATATATACATGTACACTGTATGTACTAATTGCACGTGGATATTGGTGCACGAATAAATTGTGTTTCTTCAGGTTGAAAGTATCGGAGAATAACTATATACATGTAATACGGAACTATACCTTTCAACCCTAAACTCAAAAGTAAATTAGTTTATATTTGCCAAAGGTTAGCTCCGCCCTGCCAGTTGAATAAAATCGGCCTATACAGCGGAGGAAATGTTTTACGTTGCCAAACGCAACGGCGGTTTTACCTTTATTACAAACAAATAAAATTTTCCATCATTGTAAGTTATGTACTTTGCAAACTATGCGGGTTCTCAAGTCTAAACGATACTTTTATAGATCTACCTGCCTGTTAAACATTCAAGCGAAGCCCGGAGCGTGAGCTTTGGAAGCTGTTTTCAAGATGTTGTGCCATATAAGTAGTGATTATATCCCATTTTGACTATGTGCAAACAGCAATCACATCAGTGATAAAACGTTTGGAGCTTGGTCGTTTGCCGATAAAATCAGCATCAAATCAAGTTGCAAAATATTTGCTACTCAAATATAAATAAATTAAAGATACTGTCATTTTTTTTCATTTGATTGTTTTGCGTGTGTCGTTTGTTTCGCTTTAATTGGAGATAATCACATATAGTGAAGCTCGCGTATACAGCAACGAAGTTGTTGAAACCGTCTGATATGGCTCCGAACTGTTTGCAATGGAAATAACAGATTGAACGTAAACGCGGTTATTGAAAAAGAATAACGTCTTCTCTGCTGTACACTGTTTTTCCATATTCCTGTTTAGTGATTGTTTAGTCAATAGTTTATACCATTCAACATGACAATTTAACAGAACCGTCATTATCGCTCTTTTTCGATCGTTACTATGGTACTCTGCGTAAGGTAGTCTAGAGATTAATAAGGTCTGTCGGTTTTGAGCCGTCTTGGTTGCCTCTCTTTCACGAACTCAATTTTCTGTTCAATTGTTAGTGAATTGCAAGCACCAATGTTGACGGGCAATCCGCGATAAACTCGTTGCAGAGTGACATGTTATTTGAGTAGGAACCTAAAGCGAATTTGAACACTATATCTGTCAATCACGGCAGAATCCCTAGACCAAGTTGATAGGATAAACAGGCAATGAAGCTGATGCAGGGCTGCCATAAGTTGACATAAAAAATCCTAAGATTTCCAAATTTGCATTTTTCAAGTGCGATTTTACGAATCGTACCTTTACCCCATCGCCTATGTCTAGTTTTGTTGACACGTGGCTGCTTAAAGCAGACTGGAAGTAAAGCAGAATGCGCCTTAAGGCGCATTCTGCTTTACTTTCAGCCTACTTTAAGCTATTATGTAATAGAAACAAGAAATATCTTTAAAAAAGATATTCGGCGGAATGAGTGGTTGAACTAAGGCTAAATATATATAGATGGGTGTGCAAAATTGAATGAAATTGAGGTTTTCAAAGAATTGTAATATCTTGGATTGAAAAGCAAAAAATACAAGTATTCAATTGAAACAGTAACTTTTATTTAAAATGCAAAACTATGATGTACAGAAATGCAAAACAAAACAATAATTTAACTCATATCCTAGCTACTGGTAGGAGATCCTCACATTAATCTATTGTTCTATATGTCAAACTTCATTCATAGAGTTTCTTGAAACAAACTATAGCATACACAAATGTACAGATACAACAATCTACTGTACTTCACTCTTGTAAATAATGATGAAACAACACAATTGTGTTTAACTCACTTGAGGCCATTCATATATAAAATATTGCTTTTAATGTATGGCAAATGTGTACAAATAGTTAACAATTAAAACTAATTGGTTGTAAACTATTACAAAACACCTAGCTTCCTCTGCATATCTATAAATAGATTTCAGATCATATCTTAAATAGAAGCATAATTTCATCAGCCCAGTGTAGTAAACAGCAAGCCTGTGTCTCTAAATTTTACACCCACAGTCCACATCAGTCAAACTGTAATGGGACATAAACCAACCTACAGGGCTCCAGATAAGAGGGAGTAAACTAAACAAATCACATTTTTTCACCCCTTTCAGCACCAAACCCTATGGTATTACCACTCATTTTGATTGTCTCGAAAAGACAATTCATATGTATAGTGACACCACAGGGTTTAATGCACAAATAAAGATTTTAAGTTTTGAAACAATTCCCTTATCTGGAGCCCTGGCTACTATCCAATCAGACTATTCAGTTTCAACAGGTGCTCTTAATTCTAAATTTCTGATCAAATATTATTGGTTGAAATGTGTGGCCAAATAGAAAGTGTGTCCAAATAGAAACTAGTCAGCTCCGCCGAAAAAATCCGAAGATTTAGGAAAAATCCGGAGAAACGGCAGCCCTGCTGATGTGATAGTCGCTTCGTTACCGTTGCCTTAGAGACTATATGTGACGTGATACAGTGGAAACATTGATACAGTGCGCACGTCGTCTTGCGTTCCCGTTAAACCGTTTCACTACCAAATGTTTCGGGAGACTTTTAACCCTTTCAATGTCGTCCGCTTCAGTTTTGTTGTTTGCAATTTCGTTTTAAAGTAAGCTTCAATGTAGTATGACTTAAAGACATTTCCGGACCACCTTTCGGTGATAACGTCTTGCCTGACAATTTCCTTGCAAAATCATGGGTCTGGTGCACATGCAGGTAGCTAAAGAACCATTGAAGCGTTTCATGTGAGGCCCGACCTTTATATTTGATAGATTAGTTAGAAATAACCATTGAAAAGCCTCTAGAGCATGAGTTTATCTGGGCCTCACCAGGTAAACTGAGATTGGTAAACCCGCTGGCAGCTTATGCTGCATATTCACGCCTATCGATAACAATGGGGGGACCCCTCAATGGACTGAGGAAATGTCTTAAACCATATCGATACGAGTGTCAACAGTTTGGATCCTGATCGGACGCCGCGTTACGGCGTCTGGTCAGAATCCAAACAGTTTGCAAACGCGCTTTTAAGCGTCATTGAGAGCGTTGAGAGGGTTAACATTACCTTAGAGATTGTATATGTCATGTTACATGTACAGTGGTAAATACGCTATTCCTACCCATTTACGCGTTAAACTATGCGTAAGAAACGCATAGTAAACGGTTAACGAACAGTTAACGATTTCAACGCGTTTACACGCGTTAAGAAACGAATATACCAGAGATGTTGCGATAAGTGCGTCAGTTTTCTGTTTCACGCGGAATGTGCATAACTTAAAGCGTATTTTGATTTACTTTTCAACCCACTTTAAGTGGTCACCTGTCTTCAAAAATAGAAACAGGATATGGGAAAAATGGTTAATTTACCCACACTTCATCGTGACAGTAATGTTCAGTCAATGATCTATATTAACTAGACTTATATGTCCATGGTAACCAAGTTACTGAGGGTCACTTGTGTGTGGCACCTGTCAAAACACTGATCAGAATCACAAAAATGCTTGCTAGGTAGTATATCGGTTGTGACACCAAGCGTTTAGCTGACATGGTTAAACCAGTGTAATATGTATGTACACTCAGCAGGGCACCTGTGGATTGACTAGGCCAATTAAGAGAAACAAGCCAATGCCGTCTCGGCTAAGGGGTGACCCTTTCATCCGGGCTTTTTTAAACGCGTAAAGAAACGCATAAAGAAACGCGTAAGAAACGCATAAAGTGGGTAGGAATAGCGTATTTACAGTGGAGAATCTGTTATTCTTTCCCAATAAACGCGATTACGCTAAAACTATTATTTGCAGTGCAAACCGTTTGGAGCCAGATCAGACGCCGGGTAACCCGGCTTCTGATCAGGCTCCAAACTGTTTGCCACCAAGATAAACAAGAATTATCAGAATTGTCCAAAAGTTGTTCTTTTCTACGTTTTAGTGCTTTGCGTTTGCGTACGTTTGCGTTTAAACGGGAAAGAATAACAGATTCTCCACTGTACCATACGTCATGAGTAGCTGACACAAATACGCTGTTTGTAAATGACGTGTACAGGGTTCGCTAGGGTTTGATAAGTATTCCCTTTACTTAGAATTGACACATTTTAATAATACGTATAGATATGAGATTTTTTTGCGTTTAATTCAGGAATGATTTGAATATTTATTGTATTCATGGATGTATGAAAAAAACCTGGTCACACTATATGAAACCGCGAAGTGGTTTCATACAAAAGTGTGACCAGGTTTTGTTTTCATACCTACATGAATACAATAAATGTTCCGAATTATTCCTTCTTATTTAATTTCACCTCTGAATTTAAAAAAAGACGTTAAATAGAGAATCTGACACGAGTGCTCATTGATAACATTTGATAACGTAGGTTGTAGTCCCTCCGCCATATATACTTTCCGCTAAAACGCGACGTTGTTCTGTAGTAACGTCGTCGTCATTGACGTCATTTGGAGCCCTGCTTTATGCAGCGCTTAGGAAGAGCAGTTGGGCGCATTATAAGAAAGTAGTCCGGACAATGCGTGGCTTGAATTCATTTTTTTCATGGGGTTATTAAACAAAAATTACAGCCAATCACAGCAAACAAAAAGTAATGAAAACAAACAATATTGAATTATAAGGGCTTGAATAACGTCATCATCACTGCAATTAAGAATGTACAGTGGAGAAAACGTTATTCTTTCCCGTTTAAATGAAACGAAACGCAAACGCAAAACACTAGAACGTAGAAAAATGCAACTTTTGGACAATTCTAATAATCCATGTTTATCTTGGTGACAAACAGTTTGGAGACTGATCAGCCGATCTGGCTCCAAATTGTTTGCAATTGAAATATTAGTTTTATTGTTAACGCGTTTATTGGGAAAGAATAACACATTCTCTTCTGTACCAGACCTTCAACATCTGTTTCCATTGATTGGTTATTAAGCCGTTTTCTCTACACTGCCTTATCCCGAGTATGTTGGTGATTTGCCAACAGTTTGGGTCCTGATCAGACGCCGCGTAACGCGGCGTCTGATCAGGACCCAAGCTGTTTGACTATCATTTCAATATTCATTCAGTCAAAATAACTAAAACTGAAACGTGAAGCATATAAGCCAACGGTAATTGTTTAAAGCAGATTGCATCATGCCAGTAATAGGTTTCAGCTTTCTTAATTACCAATAATGTTATCAAACTACGTGTATCCATGAACTACTGGTTTGTACATGTACAGTGGAGAATCCGTTATTCTTTCCCGTTTAAACGCAAACGTACGCAAACACAAAGCACTGAAACGTAGAAAAGTACAACTTTTGGACAATTCTGATAATTCATGTTTATCTTGGTGGCACACAGTTTGCACACAGTTTGGAGCCTGTTTGCACTGCAAATAATAGTTTTAGCGTAAACGCGTTTATTGGGAAAGACGTTTTCTCCACTGTAACCCGTATCATGCTTAAATACAAATTAACTAACATTAATTTTGCAAACCATTTGGAACCAGATCAGACGCCCAGTAACTCAATGACTAATCTGTTTCCAAACTGTTTGATATTCTGGTTATATTTTCTAAAAGATCATCAGATAAGCCCACGATACTATATACATGTACTTATTGTACTGCAAAGTAAATTCCTTACTTTTCATTGGTCAACGAGCCCTAGACATAATCCCATGTACCCGTTGAGCTGACAGGGTACATGGAAATGCAGTTGTTTTATTGGCTGACAGGTCCCTGAGTGTTGATTTGCAGAAAATAAGATGGCCGATTGTTTGACAGGATTGAGGGCATTCAATCGTGCATCCTCCGTTTTAAGTCCATTTCGGCTAAGAACCAATCGGTGTTTGGATCTTTCAACAGTCGCATTATTTCTGGGAAAGTTTGACGTCGAAGTATGCCGAGTATGCCCATTTTGCTTTTGAATAACAACCATCAGACGTGACGACATGACGTCATTTACGCTCAACGTTATCTGCTTTGGCGCGATTTTGTTATAGTTTATTATGAGCGCTGTACACGACAAAATCCGAAATATTTCGTTTGAACAGTGAAAACTTTGCAGTATAATAAATTCTTTATACAGTTTCTTCACAGTGTACATGAGGATTTCTTCCCGGCTGGTAAAATCATGTAACCCTCGCCTAACGGCTCGATTTACCTCAGCCGGGAAGAAAACCTCATGTACACTGTGAAGAAACTGTATAACTAATATTATTATACTGCAAAGTAAATTCCTTACTTTTCATTAGTGAACGAGCCCTAGACATAATCCCAAGTACCCTGTGAGCTGACAGGGTACTTGGAAATGCAGCTGTTTTCATTGGCTGACAGGTCCCTGAGTCTTGATTTGCAGAAAATAAGATGGCCGATTGCTCGACAGGATTGAGTGCATTCAATCATGCATCCTCCGTTTTAATTCCATTTCGGCTAAGAACAATTCGCTGTTTAAATATTTCAACAGTCGCATTATTTCTGGGAAAGTTTGACGCCGAATATAAATCTGAATAAGGGGAGATCCTTTGAAAGCACAGAAAACAAAGCAAATACTGAAAATTGCAGACTCGGTTTAATTGGGTCTGTTCATGAGCAATACTGAAATATGCAACAGTGCTCACGCCCCCCTAGCACCGGCTTAAGCGGAATGGAATTCAACTTCCAACTGTAAATGCTCTGAAATCAATGATTCCAAAGGACCAGGAAGTATATCAACACTGAGAATGAAGTACGGGGCGACTTTTTACCATTTTGCCCCTTTTTCGTATGAATAACAACGTCAGAAACATGACGTCATTACGCTCAACGTTATCTGCTTTGGCGCGATTTTGTTATAGTTTATAATGAGCGCTGTACACGACAACTTCCGGGCAACATGGTTTACTTCAGCCGGGAAGAAATCCTCATGTACACTGTGAAGAAACTGTATAACTAATATTATTATACTGCAAAGCAAATTCCTTACTTTTCATTGGTCAACGAGCCCTGGACATAATCCCAAGTACCCTGTGAGCTGACAGGGTACTTGGAAATGCAGCTGTTTTCATTGGCTGACAGGTCTAATTCTGTATTGTCACAGTGTACATGAGGGTTTCTTCCCGGCTGAGGTAAATCATGTCGCATTATTTCTCGGAATCTTTGACGTCGAAGTCTCGAGTATGCGCATTTTTTTTATGAATCCATGTCAACGTCAGAAACACGAGTTCATTACGCTCAACGTTATCTGCTTTTGCGCGATTTATTTTATAGTTTAAAATGAGCGCTGTCCACGACAAATTCCGAAATATTTCGTTTGAACAGTGAAAACTTTGCAGTATAATAAATTCGTTATGCAGTTTCTTCACAGTGTATATGAGGATTTCTTCCCGGCTGGTAAAATCATGTAACCCTCGCCTAACAGCTCAGGCAACATGATTTACCAGCCGGGAAGAAATCCTCATGTACACTGTGAAGAAACTGTATAACTAATAATGTACAGGACGTCAGCTAACAGAGTAGACTCAAATGGGACGCCGCATAATGCGGCGTCTGATCAGAGTTTACACTGTTTGCTGATAGGAATTTCAATATACATGTAAAACAAAAACAAAATGAAAATTTAGACCAGGCACCACTTACAGTACTGAACCTTATTAAATTAACAATTTTTGCGATTCGCTTGCAATTCGATGGCAATTCGCTTGCGATTCAAAATAGTAACTTTACCCTCGGGTAGGTCTTCTTGAATGATGTATCTCACAAATGTTCGCAAATATGCCTCCGTTAATTTTTTCGATTCCATTTTTGTCACAACCGCTTCGGAAAATTCGCGTAAACGTATTCAAGCGTAGGATTTGTTTTTTGAAGTGCCCGATTCGATGGCAATTCGATGGCAATTCGCTTGCGATTTTCAATTTAATTTAATAAGGTTCAGTACTGTACAGTACTGAATTAAATTAAATTGATAATCGCAAGCGAATTGCCATCGAATCGCCATCGAATTGCCATCGAATCGCAAACATTGTTAATTTATTAAGGTTCAGTACTGTACATGTACATACAAATGGACTAATCCAGGATATAAGCATGGAAGATTTCACTGAGCGAAAATGAGATAATTTATTGTATACTGTATACATGCACAATGAAGAAAACGTTATTCTTTCCCAATAAACGCGTTTACGCTTAAATTATTATTCCCAGTACAAAATGTTTGGAGCCAGATCAGACCCTGGATCTATATACAATATTTGCCACTCAGCTTAATGTTAAAAGTCAGAATTGTCCAAAAGTTGTTGATTTCTAAATTTTAATGCATTGCATTTGAATTTCGTTTGCAATTAAACGGGAAAGAATAACGTTTTCTCCACAGTATATGAAACTAAGATTAATCATTTTAAGACTATCTTTAACCCTTTGCCTGCTGATCGCGACTTTATATTGATTTCTGCAAACAGATTAGATCCAGATCAGACGCCGCGTAACGCGGCGTCTGATCTGGATCCAAACTGTTTGATCCTCGTCTTTGGGTTTATTTGCTTAAAAAAAGAATAAATACTGTAAATAGGAAAGAATTGAATAAATTTCATGTAAAGCTACAGGCTATATTTTGTTTTATTTTTATTTTTAAAATTAATTTTTAACAATTTGAGTGATTTTGTAGTGAGATTGTGGTGTTTTTTGCACATTACCTTTTGATCTTTGAAAAATATCATTATATAATTATCATAAATTGAAACATTAAGGACTATGTGAAAAAGTCATTTCACAGATTGACTAGTCATTACGCGTAATGACTGATTACACATATTGACTGTAACATAAAAAATTATATACACGTACATAGCGTGTTAGAGGTTAATAAGATCTGGAAGAAGATCCGCTTACAAGACAAGATGATGAGTTGGAAATGACGATTATATCGCTTTATCATAGTACGTCATCGCAATTAGTTTCATATGAAGTGTCGCCAATGATATAATAGGACATAGCACGAAGCTGTTTGATTTAGATAAACCTTTTATTGCCACAGATACAGTGGAGAACACGTTATTCGTTCCCGTTTAAACGAAAACGAAACGCAAACGCAAAGCACTAAAATGTAGAAAAGTACAACTTTCAGACAATTTTGACGATTCATATTGATCTGAATGGCAAACAGTTTGAGGCCTGATCAGACGCCAGGTTATCCGGCGTCTGATCTGTCTCCAAACTGTTTGTACTGCAAATAATAGTTTGAGCGTAAACGCGTTTATTGGGAAAGACTAACGTTTTCTCAACTGTATATGAAATAAGTGTATGTTACAAGTGCTATAGTGGGTACATTGGAGAAGACGGTATAATTTCCCAATGAAACACGTGCAAACTTTTGCTGCAGGGCTGCCACTTCTCCGGATTTTTCCTAAATCTTCGGATTTTCTCTAGTACATGGTAGCTTAAAGTAGGCTAAGAGTAAAGCAGAATGCGCCTTTAGGCGCATTCTGCTTTACTTCCAGCCTGCTTTAAGTAGCCACGTGTCAACAAAACTAGGCACAGGCGATGGGGTAAAGGTACGATTCGTAAAATCGCACTTGTAAAAAGCAAAATTTGAAAATCTTAGGATTTTTTATGTCAAATTATGGCAGCCCTGATGCTCAATCTGTTTTTTACATTGCAAACAGTTTAGAGTCAGATCAGACGTCGGTAACTTGGCGTCTGACCAAACAAACAAACTGATTGTCACACAGATAAAGATAAATCGTAAGGATATTTAAAATCATTGCAATTTTCTACATATCAATGAATTTATTTTACCTTCGCTGCGCTGACACGTGAACAAATAACGTCTTCTCCAGTGTATGATGTCACTAGTGACGTCAGAATTACGTCTTCTCTGCTATAGTCTTTCTACTTTACGAAACACAATCGCAATTCAGTAAAATTAATGTTGCAAAAAAAATGTCAGCTTCTCGAAAACATATGACAATGTTTCTGACTCTTCACTTTTTGTAATTATTTTATCACAAACCCGTTGATAGGGAAAAAACAACGACTTCCCCCACTGTACCATATAAACTCATAGAAATATTTATCATTGTATTTACAGTAGCGAAAGCGGTATTCTGTACCGTTTTTAAAAACGAAGTGAAACGAAACCAGAGTGCACCGAAACTGTAGAAAATTAACGCTATCTTATTTTAATCAAATCTAAGTGGCAACCATTTTGTAGCCTGGTCGAACACCAGGTTAACACTGTATCAATTAAACTGCAGTACATAAAATATTTATGAAAATATTTATAACGAGTATATGTACAGTCGGCTGAGCGGTCATTCGGACTGAAAGTAGACTTTAACTTGGTATATTACTTTTTTTATAACTGTTTTTATCTAATTGGCAAAACGTTATGAAAATATTTATAACTGTTTTTACCTAATTTGCAAAACATTTTGAATCCTTATCTAAAACCGGGTTACCTGGTGTCTGATCTGGCTCCCCAATGTTTGCAATTGACCTAAAAGTTGTACAATAAACCTGTTTGTTTTAGAGAACAACATCTGCTCAACTGTAGTTTAATCCTTTCGACGTCAAATTAGTTTTTAGTTTTTTTTATCCCTACATCGTTGTTGTGTCGTCTGCTTCAATATTGTTGTCTGCAAATTCATTTCAAAGTCAGCTTTAAGAGAAAATGACATAAAATATATCGAGACAAGTGTCAAACAGTTTTGATCCTGATCAGACGCCGCGTTACGCGGCGTCTGTTCAGGATCAAAACTGTTTGCAAATTCGACTTTAGGCGACTCCGGCGGTGAAGGGTTCAATCAATACGATACCATACGTATTTATCTGTCTATATTTAGTTAATCACCGTAGATCTATATCAAATTAGCTTTCTGACAAGATATAAGCGTTGACAAAACAGCTTTTACCATGGCAACCAACGATACACAAACTACACATACAAAGCAAACATTCTAGTAAACAATTAATTATAGTGTACTTTAAATTCTTTGGAAGTGTTTTTTCACTTTAAACAAAATGGTGAAATAGTCAAGTTTGATCCACTTCAATCCCATACGCGATAACTTTGCGAAGACGTAAGATCCAGATCTGACGTCGCGTTACGCGGCGTCTTGTATGGTTACACAATTAGACAATCATTTAGGTATTTCATCAGTAACTCTGCATTATATCTAGTGAAGACCACAATACAGTGTACAACAGTGAATATTTCTCAACACGTTTACACTAAAACTATTGTTTACATTTTGAACCATTTTGGAGTCAGATCAAACGCCGGGTAATCTGATCAGGCTCCAACCTTATGACCACTCACATTAAAATGAATAGTCAGAATTGACAAAATTGTCAAAATGTGTAATTTCTACATTTTGCCAACACTTCAAATTCTGATCCGACGTTGCGTTTCTAAATTTTCTCAATTAACAAGTTTACACAAAAGTATCATTTACATTGCAAACAGTAACCCGGCGTCAAATTGGACTCCACACTGTTTGCCATTCAGATAAATATAAATAATCCGAATTGTCAAAATAATTATTTGTCCTTTTCTACATTCTTTCATTGTATATATTGAAATAAAATATGTTTAACTACACTCTGTTTGAACGTTTGTTACAGTGGAGAATCTGTTATTCTTTCCCGTTTAAACGCAAACGTACGCAAACGCATTGCACTAAAACATAGAAAAGGACAACTTTTCGACAATTTTGACTATTAACGTTGATCTGAGTGGCAAACAGTTTGGAGCCTGATCAGACGCCGGGTAACCCGGCGTCTGATCTGGCTCCAATCTGTTTGCACTGTAAATAATATTAAATGTTTTTAAGTAATGCATGATAAGATCAAAGGTATTCCAATTTTATTCAATCACTGGCAGACTTTGAAAAGTGTTTGATTTGCGCGTGAATAATTTCCTCAAAACTAGGCAACTACAAAACATGGGGGCTGACATCTTGGATGATGACGTCACGGCTTATACGAAGAGTTGTGCGTGTCGTTTCGGAATTCCCGATTTCGGTGCTATTTTGAAACCATTTTAAGCATGAATAACCCCCAACACTCGCTTGAAATCACTCTCCAAAGGACAACGCTTCAAACAGTTCAATTCATACCCTTAAACGCTTAAATGAACGTTATTTATAAAAATCTACTTCTCAATCGAACCGATAAAAATAACGGATTATCAATACGCCATCAATATAAATAATGACGTCATTATTGGTGGTCATATGACTTCCAAAAATAGTTTCAGATTGCATTATAGCTCATGCTGCATGTAACCATGCCTGAGATGAAATAAAGTTTTGTTCTGTTCTGTTCTGTTCGGAGGAGTTTTAACTTTTAACATTGTATACAATCTCATGAGTGCTTAATCTATTTGATTATTTGGTTTAACAACATATAGATCTTGTCCCAAACAATTTAGGTATGAAATAAAAGTTCGAGTCGGTTGTGTAATCCAGATCTCAGTCACGAGAGGCGTAGCCTCGAGTGTGATCTGGAATACACAACGAACTGATACACACTGGCGATAGATCTATTCCGTTTTCATTAGTATAAATTTGCTTTTTTCCGTCCATAGGCAAAGCCTAAATACATATTAGTTTTAGCGTAAATACACATTACCAGTTGACTGTGCGATACAGAGTGATGTATTTAGCTCGAGACGTTTTTGGCGGAAATAGCCGATCTGACGAGCGCCTTGGCGTGAGTCTGATCGGTTGTTTCCGCCAAAAACGTCGAGAGCTAAATGCAACACGCTGTTGCGCACTGCCAACTGGTAATGTGTTTATTATATGCCTTGAATACAAACCAGAAACAACTTAATAGTTGTTTAAATCATTTTATATCCATAATTTATTAGTTATTTGAAGCAGAACGAGAAGTTTTGTATGCCACAAAGAATAACGCGACACTCGTACATGTACGTAAATGACGTCACGTTAAATCGAAAGCGACGTCAGAGTAAAATACAAAGTGGCTGATACAAGGTGGCTGATACAGACTCTTGTATTTTACTCTGCAGATACACGCGAACATGCTCGATATCATTCGAAGGTATATAATAAACGCGTTTATTGGGAAAGAATAACACATTCTCCACTGTAGCAGTACAGTGCTCCCTCCCTTTAACAGCCCTCTGAACAACAATTCCTGCTTACAACAACTTTTGCCATAGGATAGTTATGTCTAACTTTGTTTCTGCTGCAATATCGTCTGAAAAAATTGACGTTTGCTGGTTTTTCTCAAAGTCACATGTTGAACAGTTTGGCAAAAGAAAACAGTTTGAACGCAGATCAGACGCCGCGTAACGTGGCGTCTGATCTGCGTTCAGACTGTTTTTAATAGTTAACCATATCCCGCACTTTCATCCCTACAACAACTCCCTCTGAACAACACCCACAAGCTGTGTCCCCCATTGGGTGTTGTTATAGAGAGGGGGCACTATAACGTCTTAACTTCTGTAAACGAGGTAACGCAGGTGTCAAAAGGTAGCGATGTAATGATTATACAGTTCTCCCCCTTGTACAACGACACCCATTAGAAGACAAATAGTGTATGCGTTATTCGGAGGGAGTCGTTACATATAGGGAGGGTAATAAGCTTACATTTGCAAACAGCTTGAATCGAGATCAGACGCCGCGTCACGTGGCGTCTGATCTAGATTCAAGCTGTTTGCCACTCGTAGTTATATTTATTCTATCAAATTGTCAACTTATATGTAACTTTGAGAAAAAACAGCAGACGACAATTTTTAAGCAGACAATATTGCAGCAGTAAAAGCGTTAGACATAACAATTATTGTTCTGTTTAGGGAACTGTGTCAAGTGTCTTTTCAAGGAGGGGTCGTTGTTGGGAGGGCCGTTGTAGGGAAGGGGAACACTTTTGATGGAATTATTTAAGAACAGCCTTGCTTAAGGGATGTGTGATTTGAAATGAACTCATTTCCGCCCAGAATAAAGAGATATTGATAATAAGATGCAATCACAGTGCAGAAGAAATGGAGAAAATGTTTAAAAACTGTTTGACGATTTGTATGAGATGGTTGAGCAATTGTTTGAAAGGAATACTTTAAGGTATAAACGCGTTTAAAAAGTAAATCAGAAGGCATTCCCAAGTGTTTCACCTCGCTTTGCGATAAAACAATAATTTCCCATATACCAAAACGAACATTTTGCATATTTTTAGATCTATTCAAAAACTTCACGGTATCTCATTTACATTGTTGTCTTAGCTATGCGACATTCTCTTGCTATTCAACATTCTTTGAAATGTCACATAGGGGCAAGCAACTCTAATGTGATCTCTGCCACTATATGACATTGCTGTCTGAGCAATGTGACATTCTTTTGCTATATGAAATTCCTTGGAATGTCTAAAAGGGGCAAGCAGCTCTAATGTTTCTTGAATTTCTTTTTGCATTATTACTTTGCTTCTTATTTTATTAAACACGAATGAGACGATTCAAAAGACAGGGTTGATAAGTTCGGTGTAAGAAAATGAATATTAGATGGCAGTTTGCGTGACATTCAAATTGTCAGCTCTAGAAAAAAAGAATGTCAACCTCGGCTTCGTCTCGGAATGACCTTCTGTTTCCTGGGTTCACAATTTTAATGTCACATAAACTGCCATCTTATATTTATATCAAGTTCAAAAGACAACTTGACCCAGGTTGAAAGTAAATCGGGTTGCCCAGAAAGACGCACTCTACTGAATTTTCAAGTTACATGTACAAGTCAATGAGTTTTCCTATTAGAATAGTTGCACTCTGTAACATCCGCCATTGGTCGAAACTGGAATCATTCTATTGGGTAAAATGTTAAACAGGTTTGGCTCGGGGTTATCTATCCCCACGAGCCTCTTTGTATCGTAATGTCTGAACGATGTGCGAGTCTAGCTCCCCCTACAAAAAATTCTTATCATATGGGGTTTACATAGGCTTTCTACATGAGTTTCCGGCTCTGCACGCCGCTATCAGATTTTGACTGGCTAGACTCAAACTCTGCATAGTCTGTACTTGTTTATCATGCACACTCTGTATTGCCACACAGTATAAATACACTATATTTACTCCGTGGTGTGACTCGGTTACACAGTCTACCCAGTTGCTGAGTCGTGTCTGAAATAATGCATAAAGGACTGTTGTGTTCTTCCTCCACTTGCAGTTAGCTGGACGACGCAATATGACTAAAAACCTGCTAGAGCGACGTGAAATCATAACAAATCAAAATCCTACACAAAACTGAAACCCCGAGCATGCAG
Source organism: Gari tellinella (assembly GCA_922989275.2). NCBI lineage: Eukaryota > Metazoa > Mollusca > Bivalvia > Cardiida > Psammobiidae > Gari > Gari tellinella. Next base: position 4,974,918 of record OV277870.1, on the reverse strand, counting down.
TACTCCAGTTTTTTGATTACCCTATCTAACACACCGATATCAAGTCAACTTGAGTTGTGCTATAAGAATATTTGCACTGTATTGTCCGATGTTCCTGACCTGTCAGAGTTATTTTTAGAACAGAATAGTTCATAATGGCAAATAGATAACAGGGTAACATCGGATCTATATAGTCATACATTTTCCAACTTGAGATACACATGATCCTCGTGCAGCACGAGACAGCTGCGCTAATTCTACTCATATGTTATTCATTCTCAATAAACGTGTTAATGCTAAAAACTATTATGTCCATTGCAAACAGGTTGGAGCCAGATCAGGCTCCAACCTGTTTGCCACCCAGTTTAAAAAGATAAAATTAATTTTCTACAGTTTAGTGCATTGTGTTTGCGTTTATTCGGGAAATAATAATGTGTTCTCTACTGTACATTACACACAATAAACACAGCTTTTCCAGTCCCTTGCTGACCGTACGGAAATCAACGAATACGTTGATCATTCCTTTTAAAATTTTAGAATGTTCCAATCTGAAAATAACTCTGACAGGTCAGAAGAAAACACTAATACATGTACAGTGGTAAATACGCTATTCATACCCATTTACGCGTTAATCTATGCGTAAGAAACGCATAGTGAACGATTAACGAACGCTTAACGAACGCTTAACGCCTAACGATCTTAACCCGTTTAAACGCGTTAATAAACGATTATACCAGAGATGCTGCGATTGGTGCTTCAGGTATCCGTTTCACGCGGAGATTTCGGATCTTATCGACAGGCACTGACCACCCGCCTGTACATCACTGATCGTAACTGGAATCATACAGTAGAGAAAACGTTATTCTATCCCAATAAACGCGTTTACACTAAATCTATTATCTCCTGTGCAAACAGTTTGGGCCAGATCAGACGCCGGGTAAACCGGCGTCTGATCAGCCTCCAAAAATGTTTGCCGTCAAGACTAAAATCAACTTTGGGAATTGTCAAAAAGTTATAATTTTCTTCATTTTTCTGCGATGCGTTTGCGTTTCGTTTGCGTTTAAACGGGAAAGAATAACGTTTTCTCCACTGAACTATGGGGTAAAGGATTAAGCATGTTCTCCCTACCTTAAACACGGATACCGAATCGTATACTGTCCTATTTGAAGATTTGCACTATAGCGCCCTTGATCAATACCGCTGTGGCGGTTGGTCTGAAGTACTCAATTTAAAATCCCAATTTAGAAACTTAGATTGACATTGTGCCCCGGCAATTGAGTTGAACATCGTTTCTGTTTGAATGGGAAAGAAGTAGAGATTTAAATTGAAAACCTTCGCGTAATTGGACTTTTCTAACCGAAAGCCTTGTGCCATAAGCTTATTGAGAATGTCAACTGACAACTGCGAAATCTCTTATTGCCTACAGTGGAGAAAACGTTATTCTTTCCAAATAAACGCGTTTATTTCAAAAATTCTATTTCCATTGCAAGCCGTTTGGAGCAAGATCAGACGCCGGGTTACCCGGCGTCTGATCTTGCTCCAAACTATGGACATGTAAGAAACAAAGAAATCGTCCAATAGTGTAAGGAGGTTGTTGTTTTCTACATTCTATTGAATTCCAATTGCGTTTCGTTTCGTTTTGTTTAAACGGGGCAGTAGGACGTCTTCTTCGCTATATAATTTTTCTGCTACTTAAGGGTGTATCAATGTCATGAATTTGGGAACTTTTCAAAGTATATGAAAACACTCTATGATGGTTTTGTATTGAAGAGCTATTTAAGATAAATGAAAAAATAGAAAAAGTGTACATTTTGGTGAACAACAGTTGGCTCTACAGCCATGTAAAATTTACCCCACCCACTTCCTCTTATTTTGTCCTTTTCAAACAGCCCGCTTCAATAAAATCCATTGTAAATGAAAACAAATATGATAATTTGGTTTTGTGTTATTTATTTCCTATCTATGGTAGTATTTCTTCATACAAAAACTAATTTAAGAAAAAAAAGGCACCAAATGTGAAATTTATAAAGCTCTAAATATCATCGATATGGTACTTTTTTGTAAATTTTGTAAGGAGCGATAACTCTTTTTACTTTAATAACTCAAAATTTTCAACACTGACCTTTCAATTTCTTTTCATATTTTGAACTGCCTTAGTATGGGCTTTCATCTGGTAGAATTTAAGAAAAAGTTAAATACTAGAACTATTTCATTTTCAAACTTTTTTACTTTTTTTCATAAAATAAAAAATCTAATAAAATTATGCCCTATATAAAGCATATTTTTTATATTAAAGGATCCATATTGTTCAAACCTGGTGCCTGCTTTGTCTAAATTTGGTTTATATATGTGAACATACCACCGTAGACATGAAATAAATAAAGAAAACCCAAATTAACATTTTTGTTTTGTTTTGAAATAGATTTTACTGAAGCTTGTACTCTGAATGGGTAAAATTTGAGAAAAAAAATCCAAATTTGAATACCCTTTTCAAATCGCTGTAGCTAAAAAAAAAGGACACCACCATATATATTTTTTTTCATTTTTTCATTCACCATAAATAGCTCTTCCAAAAAACAATGATAGACAAAAAGTTTAATACTTTGAAAAAAAATGGCTCATGACATTGATACACCCTTAAAGAAAAGAAGACGTATTTCTTCCCTGTTAAAGGGCTCGCAACCGGATTTAGCATTAAAAATAGTAATTTGTAAATATATGTCAAATGCTTATATAAATGGGAAAGATTTAGTTTAGGATAATAAATTCTATTAAAAAATGCATTTCAAAACAAAAAAAGAAGAAGCTCTGGTGGGATTCGAAACCGTGACCCTCAATGCGGAGACAAACATGAAAAATGAGGACACGCCTTTATCCCCTCCGCTACCAGCGCTCACTATATGTCAAGTAGCGAATTAACGTACTTCACTGGTAGCGATTGAAGGTACTTTATTCGGCTATGGTTTATGTCTGAGCCCGTGTAGAGAAGCAACAACAACAACTATACCGTTAGCTAACGCTATAGAAAAACGATGGAAAATATCTAAAAAAAACTAAGATTCGGTGACTATTCTTGAGACTTTTTTGGACTGATCATATTTTTTTAATGTCAGAAGCCAAATAATGCCACACATTTGCTTTTATTTGAGTATTTTATTTTATTTTGACAAGTACACCATCCGGTTGCGAGTCCCTTTAAAACGCAAACGAAATACAAAGGTAACTCAATAAAATGTTGAAAACAACATGTTTTAAAAGATGCCGAATATTTTGTTTATTTGAATTGCGAACAGTTTGGAGCCTGGTCAGGCGCCGGGTTACGCGACGTCTGATCAGGCTCCAAATTGTTTGCAATGAAAATATTAGATTTAGCGTAAACGCGTTTATTGGGAATGAATAACATATTCTCCATAATACATGTACAAGTCGAATAAGAGTTTTGATTTGGCATCTGATCAATATTGTAAATATTTGACACTCGTATCGATGTCTTTAAAGTAAAATTTGCTTTAAAATTTGCTTTGAAAGGATATATGAGTCAAGATTTGTTTCTAGTTTAAATATATTTTATTGCCCAGTATTTGTACAAAATTTCATTTAACAATTCAAAGGATCAACTGGTAATCTCATCCATACAACTACATGTGTACGGTGACCCCTCTCTACAACAGCCCTTCCAACAAAGAATCCCTCCTTACCAAAACACTTGTCGCTGTTCCCCAAAACGACACCTTTACTGCGTTTTTTTTTCAAAGTTACATTTCAGTTGACATTATGATTGAATAAATATAATGACGAGTGACAAACAGCTTGAATCCGGATCAGACGCCGCGTAACGCGGCGTCTGATCTGGATTCAAACTGTTTGCAAATGTTATCCAAGTCTTACGTTTCCCTCTCTATAACGACGTCCCTCCGAACAACACACATACTCTGTGTCTCACATTGGGTGTCGTTGTAGAGAGGGAGTCGTGCATGGGCAAAAGGGTCGGGCTACAAATTATTCCAATGTTATTACAAGTCGTCCCCTAAAAATTGTTAATCGGACGCTATATTGGCATTAAAAGAATTAAAGTAAACGATAAAAATTGTCATGAAACCGTAAACTACATTCCGTCTAGGAAATCGTAAAAAATGGTTTTATCCTGAAATTAGTGTCTGTTTTATTTCTAACATTTATTTTATGTCTAGAATCCTTCTTTTATTTCTTTTTGGTGATATAACTTGATTCTACATGTACGGAAAATGTCAGTAAATTAAGAAATAAATCAAAACGTTGATCTCAAACGAGTCTAGATTTGAAATGGTATTACGCGAGTCTTGTCGAGCTTAATGACTTTTCTGTTCTAGATGAGTTTGAGATCAACTTGTCTTAAACATCGACGAGTGACAGATTATTTTTATCACATAACAAAAGATTTAAAGTTATATTAAAGCAATAAGTTATTTTTAGAATCCAAATGACGTAATAACGCCTTTAAGAATAATGACGTCAGAGTGCCGTTATCATGTTGATCTCACACATGTTGTAGATGAGAATATTCGTGATCGTTGATCGCTTTTAAGAAACAGTGGTAGTAATGAGATACAATTTTATCTTATAACGTTTGAGTTTAGTTTTGTAACCCTTTCATTCTTAATTGCGTTTGCAAACAGTTTGGACCCTGATCAGACGCCGTGGAACTCGTCGTCTGATCAGGATCCAAACTGTTAGACACTTATTTTTTCCTTTTAAACGCGGTTACGCGAAAACTGTTATATCCACTGCAAACAGTTTGGAGCCAGATCAGACGCCGGACAACCCAGTGTCTGTACAGGCTCCGAGTTGTTTGTGCCATTGATAAAAAAGAATCGTCAAAATTTCATAACGTCATTTTTTACCCTTTTAAAGCATGTCGTTTGCGTTTAGTTTCGAATTAACGGGAAAGATTAGCGTCTTCTTATTACCAGCATTGCTACAGTGGAGAATTTGTTATTCTTTCCCGTTTAAACGCAAACGTACGCAAACGCAAAGCACTAAAACGTAGAAAAGTACAACTTTTGGACAATTCTGATAATTCATGTTTATCTTGGTGGCAAACACTTTGGAGCCTGATCAGACGCCGGGTTACCCGGCGTCTGATCTGGCTCCAAACTGTTTGCACTGCAAATAATAGTTTTAGCGTAAACGCGTTTATTGGGAAAGAATAACAGATTCTCCACTGTACATGTAAAATGCTGACACATTTGTTCAATTTTCTAAATTGTTAGTTTACTCTATTACTGTCAAGTTTTATCGTCTGCTTTTTACCCTCTTACATGTACCACCAACATATCGTCTGCATTGAAAGTGTCGTCTGCAATATTTTTTCAAGTCCAATGTAGGCTTGATTTGACTGAAGAAATATCGAAACATGTACGAGTGTCAAACAGTATGGATCTTGATCAGACGCCGCGTTACGCGGCGTCTGATCAGGATCCATACTGTTTGCAAAATCACCTTTTGGCGTCATTGGCAGTGAAAGAGGTAATTGTATTACCCTGACAACGAGACTAATTATTCTCAAAACAAGTGCCCGGTGCCGGTTCTTCAGTGTAATTAGGACAGACAGTTCGACTAAAGTATGTCCTAACATTAGTGTGTCCTAAACTAGAATTGACAAAAGCGGTACATTGTGTAAGTCTCCGCCCGCAAGCTCACCAGACTGTGAAATGAAGCTGATTACAGTGGAGAAGACGTTATTCGTTCCCAATAAAGGCGTTTATGTTAGAACTATTATTTCCTGTGCAAACAGTTTGGAGCCAGATCAGACACCGGGTCAGAGAAAAAATATTGGAACAGAATTGTCAAAAGAATTGTTATTTTCTCTATTATTTAACAATGTATTTGAGTTTCATTTGCGTATATACGGGAACGAATAACGTCTTTTCTCCATTGTAACATGTTTTCTGCATTGTCTGTTTCGATAGTGTTGCAGATATATTGGAAGAAGAGCGACAAAGCAAACACAAAACATGTCATGTACATAGGACAACGACGTTATTCTTAATTGCTAACCGTTTGGAGCCTAATCAGGCAACACAGCGTCTGATCAGGTTCCACCCTGTTTGCTAAACAGAGTTTAATCAAAGGTCCATGCTCTTCATAATACAGAACTATTATTATTACAGTGGAGAAAACGTTATTCTTTCCCAATTAACGCGTTAACGCTAAAACTGTTATTTCCAGTACAAACAGTTTGGAGCCAGATCAGACAATGGGTTACCCGGCATCTGATCTGGCTCCAAAATGATTTCCACTTAGCTTAAAATCAACAGTCAGAATTGACAAAAATATTTTATTTTCTACTTTAAGTGTATTGCGTTAGCGTTTCGTATGCGTTTAAACGGGAAATAATAATGTTTCTCCACTGTAGTACATACATGTACATGTACCGGTTATACAGGTCAATACAGAACTCTTCATTCTCTACATTATACTGCACTGTGTTTATCTTCTGTTCTGTCGACGTCAGGGGTCGTGAGTTCGATCCCCCGCTGGACCAAGTCCTTCGGATGAGACTTTATAACCGAGGTCCTATGTATCAGTGTTATACACTGGGTATCTAAAAGAACCAGAATCTGTCGATAATAAGAATAGGGCATTGCGCCCGAGTTCCCTGTATCCGCTCCCTTCTCTCTGTGGCGTCCAATTAGCCCATAGATGGCAGAAACGGACGTTAACAAACAATACAAACACACCTTCTGTTTTGTTTGAACCTGCTTGAACGACATCTTCCCCACGTTAAGTAGTGCGAGAAGGAAGAGAAGCAAACTGACACACACAGTGGAGAAGGTGTTATTATTTAACATTTAACCCCTTCACTGCCTTACCCCGAGTACAGTAGTTATTTGCAAACAGTTTAGATCCTGATCAGACGCCGCGTAACGCGGCGTCTGATCAGGATCCAAACTGTTTGACACTCGTTTCAATATTTCTTAAGTCAAAATACCTAAAAATTGTTTTTTAGAAATAGAAGCAGACGACAATTGTTTAAATTTGATGACGTCATGGCAGTGAAGGGGTTAAACCAAACCAAACGCAAACATAATGCAAATGACATGTAATAAGAAAGTTTGGAGCTTTTAATCTTACTGGCAAACTGTTTGAAGCCTGATCAGTCGCCGAGTTACCTGGCGTTGCTGTTGTTGCTGCTAAGATTTATTTTATGCTACTCTTCAAAAATTATGTTTTTCCCAAAAAAAAATCTAAACAGGGTCAATTTTTCAAACATGTTGGATCCTGATGAGACGCCGCGTCAGGCGGCGTCTAATCTGTATCCAAACTGTTTGCAAAAGGTGATCACTGTGGCAGTCATACCCGCCGCTACATATAGCATGCACAGACTTAAAGCTATGACAAGGCAGCCATTACATACATGTATACAGTGGAGAATACGTTATTCTTTCCCGTTTAAAGGCAAACGAAATGCAAACGCATAGCAATAAAATGTGGAAAATAACAACTTTTTCTCATATCTGACTATTAATATTAAGCTGAGCGGCAAACAGTTTGGAGCCTGATCAGACGCCGGGTTATCCGGCGTCTGATCTGGCTCCAAACTGTTTGTACTGCAAATAATAGTTTTAGCGTAAACGCGTTTATTGGGAAAGAATAACACATTCTCCACTGTATCCACTGAACTTGCCCTTAAATATTGATCCGCTCAAATCAACCAAAAATCTGATATTGCAGACTGGCTTTGGAATCCCTTGAGTCAATCAGACGATGTGGCGGCTCAGACTGACAGAATTTCAAAGACCAGGATTAGCCCATTCGTGCGCACGATCCTAAACTTAGGAATCTGGCAAACAGTGTAGACTCTGATCAGTGACCAGACGCCGCAAAATGCAGTGTCTGATCAGAGTCTTCACTGAATGCTGATAGGAATTTCAGTATAAAACAAAACGAAAATAGACATTTAGATACATGTAGGTACTCTGTTGATAAACTCTGTTGATAATAGCTAATCCAATATTATAAGCATTGAGGAAACCTCCGCGCGCATATTGTTAACAAGTTACAATAGAACATAGCTTTATCACAGTTAATCCTTTCCCCTATAGAGGCGCCTTATAGCGAATATGATTTATTCCTCCGCTAAAGAAAATAGTTCCAATTTAATCAGTCTTGAATATATTTTATAGAGAATATTTTCTATATTCTTGCACATGGTAGCTTAAAGCAGGTTGAAAGTTAAGCAGAATGCGCCTTAAGGCGCATTCTGCTTTACTTTAAGCCTGCTTTACAGTACTGAACCTTATTAAATTAACAATTTTTGCGATTCGCTTGCAATTAGATGGCAATTCGCTTGCAATTCGATGGAAATTCGCTTGCGATTCAAAATACTAAATTACCCTCGGGTACGTTTTTTTAATGGTATATCTCACAAATGTTCGCAAACATGCCTTCGTTAATGTTTTCGATTTCATTTGTGTCACAACCGCTTCGGAAAATTCGCGTAAAAATATTCAAACGTAGGATTAGTTTTTTGAAGCGCCCTATTCGATGGCAATTCGATGGCAATTCGCTTGCGATTATCAATTTAATTTTTTAAGGTTCAGTACTGTAAGTGGTCAGCTATCTTCAATACTAGAAAAAGGCGATCAGGTAAAGGTTTAAACGCAAACGAAACGCAAGCTCATTGCAATAACTTGTAGAAAAGAACAACTGTTTGACAATACTGCCTTTTCATTTTATCTGAGTGGCAAGTAGTTGTGAGCCTGAGCAAACGCCGTAATACCTGGCGTCTGATCTAGCTTAAACTGTTTGGAATGAATTAAAACATTAGATTTAGCTTGGCGAGATATTACATGTATTACATGACATGTAACGCATTGCACAGTACAATGTACCTTGCTTTTAGTACCGTATGTAAGATAGATGACCTCTTAGAGCAGGTTGGAAGTAAAGCATTCTGCTTAACTGTCAACCTGCTATAACCTATAATATGCGAGAATATGGAAACTATTTTTGTTGAAATATATTCGTGAATGTATAAAGTGGAACTATTTCGTCAGTGTAGGAACAAATCAAAGGCTAAAACATGCGTATTTACAGTGGTGAATCTGTTATTCTTTCCCGTTTAAACGCAAACGTACGCAAACGCAAAGCACTAAAACGTAGAAAAATACAATTTTTGGACAAATCTGATAATTCATGTTTATCTTGGTGGCAAACAGTTTGGAGCCTGATCAGACGCCGGGTTACCCGGCGTCTGATCTGGCTCCAAACTGTTTGCAATGGAAATACTAGATTTAGCTTAAACGCGTTAATTGGGAAAGAATAACGTTTTCTCCACTGTATGGTGTAATGCGTTAAAGTATTCTCTGTTGAATCACCTGTATGTGGCTAGGTTAACCAATCGCCTGCTGATTTACTAAACTTTGCAAACAGTGTGGATCCAGATCAGACGCTGCAAAACACGTCGTCTGATCATAGTCCAAACTGTTTACATATAACACTCATGTTTTGATTTCTAAAGCTGTGTTAACTATACATGTAGACTGTTATTTTTAATAAAATGCCGACCATATGGTTTTATGATATTATATTTTTATTTCAGTCTCATCATGGTTCATATACATAAATACATTTAGTCATAAAACAACATTAACCATGCCATTCAAATAAGAGTTATACGAGACTCTTAAGTAGTTATCACAGCAAACTACTACCTGAAGATCATATTTCAAGTAACAGCTGTTCAAAACAAAAACATAAAACGAAAACCATGTAAATAGTACTAATCTCAAACTTAAGACCTGCCATTAAGTTATACTTAAAATCTGACATTCAAACAATGCATTAATATGCCTAATTAAGAAATGTTTATAAGATATCCATTCTTATCATCGATCAGATCAACGATAACTTGATTAGCACGCTTTGAATGGATGAGATAATATTACTCGTATATTATATATTTAAAACACAGCATGTTACATGTATATGTATACACACTTAAGCATTTCCTATTTACACTAGATAAATATGGGCACATCGTAATTGTTAATGCGCAGAGTATGTATTATACAGTAACTGCTACAGTAGAACCCCTCTATCACGACTACTAAATAGAAGGCTAATTGTCCGTATAAAGGGCAGGTGACCGCTTAAAGCAATGTGGAAGTGAAACAGAAAGCTCCTATAGGAGCTTTCTGTTTCACTTTCACATTGCCTTAAGCAGTCACTTGTCTTAAACGATTAATATATTTGATTCAACTTAGTGGTCGTGATAGAGAGGTTCTACTGTACATTACTGTGAAATAGTCAATGTCATGTGAAAGTTTGATATTGCCTGAGAAGTTTCAGTGTCGTCAGATTGTTACTCCTTATAACAACTACAGGGTCCGAGGTTACAAAGCGTTTTAGTTGAGTCTGAGTATATTCACAAGCATTTGATTGGTCAGATTTGAGCCTAGACTCAACTCTGACTAATCAAATGCTTGAGAACTACTTGAGACTCAAGTCAAATGCTTTATAAACAACCTCGGACCCTGGGCTTCCTCTCTACAGCGGAACCCAATGAGTGACACATATTGTTTTGGTCGGAGGGAGTCGTTATAGGGAGCGAAAATAAATTAAGACTTCGCTTATATTTGCAATCAGTTTGAATCCAGGTCAGACGCCGCGTAAAGCTGTTTGTCAATCGTCATTTTATTTATTCTATTAAAATGTCCACTTATTTAAAACGTTGAGAAACACAGCAGACGACAATTTCAAGTAGACGATATATTGCGGCAAGTAAAGCGTTAGACATAATTGTATTGCATAACGCGGCGTCTGATCAGGATCCAAACTGTTCGCCACTCGTTTCAAAACTTATTACGTAAAAATACCGAAACTTAAAATGTGAGAAATAAAGGCAGGCGACAATTGTTTAAAATTGATGACGTCATGGCAGTGAATGGGTTAAATAGATAAACAACACGAAACTTTCATTACAACCACGAGAGCCACTAGAGACAGATAGTTTTCAGAGATATATAGCACCCTTCTATAGGTGGCTTCATGTGGGATTGTGAATATTATTCGCTATGGATTTTAATCGATAGAGATGTTTCCTTAAACTAGATTTCCCCTAAAAAACAGTCAAACGTCTACTGCGCGACATGCGCGTTGATCCCTTCACAGGCATGGCGTCATCAGATTTAAGCAATTGTCGTCTGCTTTTTTTCTCAAATTTAGATTTTAAGTAGTAGATTAAAAGAAATATCAAACTGATTATTTAACTGATCAGCTATATTCCATACTAGAAACAAGATATGGGTTAAAACCCCTCTAAACCGGAAACCTCTAAAAACCGGACATTTATGTTGTCCCCACACATGTCCGGTTTAGAGGGTTTTCACTGTACTAGTCATTTACAAACAGTTTACCCTTTGCGTTTAGTTTCTAAGGAAGGAAGGACGTACAGTGGAGAATCTGTTATTCTTTCCCGATAAACGCGTTTACGCTAAAACTAGTTTTTCTTTTACAAACAGTTTGAAGCTAGATCAGACGCCGGGTAACCCGGCGTCTGATCAGGCTCCAAACTGTTTGCCACCAAGATAAACAAGAATTATCAGAATTGTCCAAAAATTGTTCTTTTCTACGTTTTAGTGCTTTGTGTTTGCGTACGTTTGCGTTTAAACGGGAAAGAATAACAGATTCTCCACTGTACGTGTAATCTCCACTGTACGCTATATACAGTGGAGAAAAACGTTATTCTTTCCCGTTTAAACGGAACGCAACGCAAACGCATAGTGCTATAATAAAATGGGGAATAGTGCAATTTTTTGACAATTCTGATCATTCATGTTTATCTTGGTGACAAACGTGCGATTCGTGCAAACTGTTTAGATCCAGATGCGACGCCGAGTTTTGACGTAACCCGGCGTCTGATCTGGCTCCAAACTGTTTGCACTGGAAAGAATAGTTTTAGCGTAACCGTGTTTGTTGGGAAAGAATAACGTTTTCTACAATGTATATGGCTGACACGGTAGGCTGGTTCTATGTAAGATAAGTATTGGATAAAACACCTTTAACTTTTAATACACAATATTTTTTCTATAACTAGAAATCGAATCAATAGTACTTCTATTTGAAATTTAATTCCAAACAGTTTCATTCTTATTTAATTATAAACGTCAAAACTCGGCGTCGAATCTGGATCTAACAGATTGCGCGAATCGCACATGGCATGCAGCAGGTTAAGAACTAAAAGTGATCCATAATATATTTGCACACTTTGATTCCTCAGTTTTAAAGCATGTTTTAGAAGCACGTGACAGTTATCAAGGCAGCAATCTTTCATGCAATTTTAATTTCATCCTCAGCAACAAAGAAGACATAATACGTTTGTGGAATAATTGATTCCTGATGCAGTTACCATGGAAAATAAAATAAATATCAGGCTTAAAATATTGTGTTAGATCTACTTTGTTTGATGTACGCATTAACCGCTTTACTGCCTTACTCTGAGTAAAATGGTAATTTGCAAACAGTTTGGATCCTGATCAGACGCCGCGTGACGCGGCGTCTGATCAGGTTCCAAACTATTTGTCACTCGTTTCAATACTTCTTACAGTGGAGAATCTGTTATTCTTTCCCGTTTAAACGCAAACGTACGCAAACGCAAAGCACTAAAACGTAGAAAAGAACAACTTTTGGACAATTCTGATAATTCTTGTTTATCTTGGTGGCAAACAGTTTGGAGCCTGATCAGACGCCGGGATACCCGGCGTCTGATCTGGCTCCAAACTGTTTGCATTGGAAATAATAGTTTTAGCGTAAACGCGTTTATTGGGAAAGAATAACAGATTCTCCACTGTACGTTCAAAGACCTACACCCTAAATTTGAGAAATAAAAGCAGATGACAATTGCTTTACCCTTTCACTGCCACAATTTTCTTGAGAACTTTAATCCTTCATCGTTCCATTGTCGTCTGCTTCAATTTCGGTGTCTGCAATGTCGTTTTAAAGTAAAAAAAAAAAAAAGAAAAAAAAAGGAAGTATACAAAAGAGCGTTTGCAAGCAGTTTGCATCCTGATCAGACGTTGCGTTAAGCAGCGTCTGATCAGGATCCAAACTGATTGCAAACGCGCTTTATGGCGTCAATAGGAGTGAAAGGGTTAACGGCGATGACGTCATGGCAGTGAAGGGGTTCATACAGTGGAGAATCTGTTATTCTTTCCCGTTTAAACGCAAACGAAACGCAAACGCAAAGTACTAAAACGTAGAAAAGAACAATTTTTGGACATTCTGATAACTCATGTTTATGTTGGTGGCAAACAGTTTGGTAACCCGGCGTCTGATCTGGCTTCAAACTGTTTGTAAAAGAAAAACTAGTTTTAGCGTAAACGCGTTTATCGGGAAAGAATAACAGATTCTCCACTGTACATGTACATGTTCTGTAGGGGAATACTTTATTCTTTCTCGTTCAAAAGTAAGGAATCGTACACACAATGCAATCAAATGTAGACTAGTATTGACAAGTTTATGAAAATGTTTACAATTAATTTTTCTTCTTAGTTGCAAACAGTTTGAAGTGTCAGAAATAATCTTTATGTAGTTATTAAGCCTCTTGAACAAATGTGTACATTGCCAGTTGATTTATGTAGAGCCAGTGCGAAGATAACGCACATCATACGTTTTTGTTCTTTGCCTAATGTAATTGTCTACGCTTTGTGCTGACTGTATACCAAAAACTGAATTTTGTGTATTATCTCTCAAATAAGCTTTAAAGTCATTATTTTTCTGTACTGGACATTTTAAACATAACCAAAGTTTATAACTTGCTGGTGTAAAAGTAAAAGTTTGCATTTTCTTAATTATTAGGAATAATCAACTATCTAGTTTAATTTATGCATATTGAAAGAACTGTTCAATGTTAGACGGTCAGTGAATATAACCTGTAGAGATATTGAACACAGGGAGATTGCTAATTCGTTCACACGACAACTTTCTCCACAAGCTATTAACGGGATAGCTTACTTTTGATGATAGCTCGTTAGTACGTTGCTCTCAGATCATTGAGATTTGTTTGGGACCGAAAACAGTTATTATTGAAGAGTGAAGGTTTACTACAGATCGACGATACGCCATAGAGGTTCCATGACAAGCTGGAACATTAACGTTATAGAACTGTAGTGGAATCAAGGTTTGGTATTCAGCAGAGACAACGCTGATCAATCTGTTCGAGATCTCATCATATCGTTCAACAACGCCGAGCAGTCTACTTGAGACTAGTGCTGGTGCCACAGTGTATCATCAGCTACACCAACGCTGAGCAATAGCGCTCAGCATCAGTTCATCATAGTGTAGCTCAGCAGAAGTAACGCTGAGCATACATCGGTTAACGGTCCAGCCTGCACCGTGCTCAAACAGTCTGAGAGTACGGGGATATTGTTTTATTAGTTTTTGGTTTTGTAGGCAAAGTAGCTCATCCACTTTTAGTTAGTTTCATCCATTTTATATAGTTTTTTATGTAGTTTCATGCTCAATCATCAGGCAAGATAGCCAAAGGAAAATTCATATATATTTCATATAGTCTGTATATTGTGTTCATGCCTTAACTAGTGTCCGGCTAAAGACACTGTCGCCCCATAGAACGCCCGATAAAACACACATCAAGCTTTGGGCTCTAGCATTAGGGTTAGGGTAACCAAACGTCTTGACATGAAGTCTGATCAGACGCCGGGTTATCCGGTGTTGGATACGGAATTCAACACAAAGCCGTTATTTGGAAAGAATAACGTTTTCCCAAAGGTACATTGGTAAAGACGTTATTCTTTCCCAATAAACGCGTTTACGCTAAAACTATTATTTCAATTGCAAACAATTTCGAGCCAGATCAGACGTCGGGTACATGTAACCCGGCGTCTGATCTGGCTCCAAACTGTTTGCCACAAATATAAACATGAATTATCAGAATTGTCCAAACGTTGTTCTTTTCTACGTTCTAGTATTTTGCGTTTGCGTTTCGTTTGCGTTGAAACGGGAAAGAATAACAGATTCTCCACTGTAACATGTATTTCCAATGCAAACAGTTTCGAGCCAGATCAGATCCCGGGTAAACCGGTGTCTGATCGTGCCCCCAGCTGTTTGCCACTCAAATTACAATGAGTCCTCAAAACTGTCAACACAATGTCATTTTTCTACATTTGATTGCAATGCGTTTGCGTTTCGTCTGCGTTGAAACGAATATATAGGATCTGTCATGAGTCGATGTTTAAGACAAGCTGATCTCAAACGAGTCTAGAATTGAAATGTTCTATTCTAGACGAGTTTGAGATCAACTTGTCTTAAACATCGACGAGTGACAGATTCTTAATCTCAAATTACCAACGATTTAAGCTATTTTTTAAACAATATGCATTTTTTGGAACCCCGGTGACGTCAAAACGCTGTTATAAATAGTGACGTTATAGTGACGTCATCAAAGTGATCTTACACATGTTGAAGATAAGGATACTCGTCATCGTTGTTCGCTATAGAAAACAGGGGTAGTTATGTGAGAAAACGTCTTCTCCACTACACAAGAATTTGACGCTCTTATCGGTATCTATTACATGTAAGTCATTCAACCTTAAATAGAACTTTGAAACGTGTCTTGCAGTCAACAATACTGAAGCAGACGACAATAAAGCGGTGAAGGGGTTAAAATCTCCCGAATAATTTTATAATGGAATTGTGAACGAGTTTATAGAGAAACAATAAGGTTCCCGACTGTACAATGGAAACTCAACTAACTATTAGGATGACATTATAATTGTGTCAGTTTGTTTGATGTGCCGACTAATATCTCTGAATTGTAGCCTAGGGACCGATTCTATCTGTTGATACAGTGGAGAAAACGTTATTCTTTCCCGTTTAAACGCAAACGTACGCAAACGCAAAGCACTAAAACGTAGAAAAGTACAACTTTTGGACATGTCTGATAATTCATGTTTATCTTGGTGGCAAACAGTTTGGAGCCTGATCAGACGCCGGGTTACCCGGCGTCTGATCTGGCTCCAAACTGTTTGCACTGCAAATAATAGTTTTAGCGTAAACGCGTTTATTGGGGAAATAATAACGTTTTCTCCACTGTATGTTGAAGTGGCACCAGACAATTAAAAGCAGCGTAACGTACATTCCGCTTTCTACATCAACCATCTAGTGATTAACCCTTTCACTCTTAATGACGCCAAATGGCGCGTTTGCAATCAGTTTGAATCCTGATCAGACGCCGCGTAACGCGGCGTCTGATCAGGATCAAAACTGTTTGACACTCGTATCGATATGTTTTAAGTCATACTACATTGAATCTTACTTTGAAACGATCTTGACGACAACAAAAGTGAAGCAGAAAACAATGAAATATTGAAGGGCTAAACAACTCACGAATAATTCTCGTCAACTGCCGGACTGTTCCGAACTGTACTGAATCATGGTTGGGAACGGACCGACAGTTGACGTGAATAGTCGATCGACTTCGTAGATTTCCTATATTGGCCGATATTTGTTCGATTTCCTTTGAGGTCTTCTACAGCGCCCCTTCTCTACAACGGCATCCAATGGTAAACAAAAAGTGTGTGCGTTGGTCGGAGGGAGATGTTATAGGGAGGGGAATTGGCTTACATTTGCAAACAGCTTGAATCAAGATCAGACGCAGCATAAACAGCAGACGACAATTTTAAGTAGACAATATAGCAGACGTGATAAGGTTGGACATATTTATTTTGTTTGGGAAACAACGGCAATTGTTGTTATGTATCCATGATGAGACTTGAATAAAGATATATATATAAAGTGGGAATCGTTGTTAGTTGGCTCGTGGTAGGGAGGGAGCTCTGCACCTTAAAATGGACCAATACGCAAATGTGGTGTTTGCCGCTCAGGGTTAGCTAAACTGTCAGTATTTATGAACACCTGTAATTTTCCACATTTTAATGAAAAGCGTTAAGATTTTCTGTAGTGTAATTGGATATGAAATATTTGGTATTCAATGACACTGCTTTCTGTTTTATCAGAATCAGAATCAGAAATTTCTTTATTGACTTAAACTTTACAGTTTCTCGTCATTCCATAGTAATTTTAACAATAAGTATAATGTGTCACATGGTCATCATAGCGTATACAAAATGAAAATACATATTTCCAAGTTTCGTATAAATATTTATGATTAGATGTGAAGTTATACATGTATGTATTAGACTACTAACATCATATTCATTCAGGAGTAAATTTGGAAAAAACAACATATGTATAAATGTGTATATGATAATTATTATAATTATTATCGTCTGCTTTAACCCTCTTACCGCCAAAATATCGTCTGCATTGGTAGTGACGTCTGCTCATTTGTTAAAGTCAGCTTTAAAGTTGTAATGAATAAGGAAATGTCGATACAAGTGTAAAACAGTTTGGATCCTGATCAGACACCGCGTTACGCGGCGTCTGATCAGGATTTAAACTGTTTGCAAAGTCGCAATTTGGCACCGTTGGCAGTAGTAGAATTAATAGAATTTACATTGTTTACGTTTTCTGATATTTTCACATTGTTTGATGTTCAATGATATACATGTATAATGGACTGGTTACCTTGGAAACGGATAAATGTGTTTATCTGTTGAAATATCTACAGAAAATTAGACGACTTAATACAAACCAAGTCGGTGAAATATAATGAATTTCTGTTTTTAAAACCGCCATAAAGGATAATGGATCTTGTTGTTTTGTAAACCAGTAGCGTGTTCAATTACCAATGTTTGCTGTTTAGGTTAGCAGTTTGTGCCCCGTGTGCAGCGTGCAGAGTACAGTAGAGAAAACATTTTCTTTCCCAATAACCCAGGGTACGCTTAAACTATTATTTTATTGCAAACAATTTGGAGCCAGATCAGACGCCGGGTTACCCGGCGTCTGATCAGGCTCCAAACTGTTTTCCACTCAAATTAAAACTGCTAGTTGGAATTGTCAAACAGTTGTCATTTTCTATATTTCATTGCAATGCGTTTGCGTTTGAACGAAATAATTACGTTTTTCTCCACTATATTCCATATAGGTAGACAACTGGCAATCGATGGTCGTCGACAGCCATCGATTTCTTTACTGAACGCATGGCTGTTGAAGATCTAGCTTTAGGTACACAGTGATGCCGAGAGCTCCAATAGGCGCTATCTGTTTAACCCATTTACGCCCAGTGGATTCTTCCATGTTTATATATTGGATTAGTCCCTTTTTAATCAAAGGGATGCCTGGTCAGAATTAACATTTTCGTTTTGTTTTATATTGAAATTTCTATTAGCAAACAGTGTAGACTCTGATCAGACGACGCATAATGCGGTTTCTGATCAGATTCTACACTGTTTGCCTATGTCCTATATATATAGGATCGTGGGCACACATGGGTTAATATATGGGATCGTTGGCACAGTGCTTTGATACTTATACAGTTATTGCCTTGGACCATTACCAACTCACCAATAATACCCAAGCTCAGTTTGACCTTGACCTTGACCTAATTAGGACTAAGAAAAGATTCAGAATATATTGTCAAGGATGCCATCGGGGACATAAGCGTTTTAGATTGAACGCGCAGTCTTGTTTTGTTCAAAGCCAGTTTTAGATCGCACCAAAGCTATTGGTTGGTCAGATTTGAGCATAATTTATGCTCAAACCTGACAAATCAAAACTTAGGAACGATCTCGAGAGTATAGTGTCATGTCCCAGGTTGTTTGAAATACTAGAGCACCCGAAAATGGATGTACAGTGGAGAATCTGTTATTCTTTCCCGTTTAAACGCAAACGTACGCAAACGCAAAGCACTAAAACGTAGAAAAGAACAACTTATGGACAATTCTGATAATTCTTGTTTATCTTGGTGGCAAACAGTTTGGAGCCTGATCAGACGCCCGGCGTCTGATCTGGCTCCAAACTGTTTGCACTGCAAATAATAGTTTTAACGTAAACGCGTTTAAACGGGAAAGAATAACACATTCTCCACTGTAAGTAGTGACGGAGTTAAATAATTTGATATCAAAGGTAAAGAAAATACAAAGAACAAGTATTTATATTATTTACGAAACGTTTATTTTATGAAGAGAGTGTGTAAAATATGCACCTGGAATTTAATAACAAATAGGTACAACAAACAAGGCGACGAGAGAGAAGACGTTACCATTGCCCAACATACGCGTTGGTGTTAATACCATTATTTCCATTACAAACAGTTTGGAGCCAGATCAGACACCGGGTGACCCGGTGTCTGATCAGGCACCAAGTTGTTTGCCATTGAGAGTTTCAAAAATTGTCTGTATTTTTCTAGAAATGTTAATTTTCTACATTTTATTTATTAGCTTCTGCGTTTGTTTCGTTCAAACCAAAGGTACTTGACAATACATGGTTTTACTAGACTTCTATAGAAGTGACAAGTCTAGTAAACCTTTTTTTCCTGGTAATATTTGTATGTGTCAAGTACCTGTCGTTCAAACCGGAAATACTAACGTCTTCTCCACTGCGCATGTGTCAAAGGTCTAAACTCTATTGAAATGAAGAGCGTGTTCACCTGAGATCCTCGAGTCGACCCGAGTTCCCCAGGTTACAGGTGAACAAACCGCGATCGTACTCGAATGACGTCATATGACCTCTGAACCGAACTCTAGGCTAACCCAGTCCCTGCGCAGAGTTAGTCGAGTTTCAAAATGGCGTCAGAAAATGACAACGCAAAATCCCAATAGTCGGGTACCAGACTACCTAATTTTACCCATTACTTACTCGTTTGAAGGCTTTGCCGTGAAAAGTGCGTGCGCATTCAGATTTTAGCGCCATTTTACCTCATTTTGTAAACTCTACTAGACTCGCGAGTCTCAGGTGAAAACGCCCTAAATGTGTTCCTATCGAGTCGGCTAGTGTAAATGGCCATGTGGTACAGTGGAGAATCTGTTATTCTTTCCCGTTTAAACGCAAACGTACGCAAACGCAAAGCATTAAAACGTAGAAAAATACAACTTTTGGACAATTCTGATAATTCATGTTTATCTTGGTGGCAAACAGTTTGGAGCCTGATCAGACGCCGGGTTACCCGGCGTCTGATCTGGCTCCAAACTGTTTGCAATGGAAATAATAGATTTAGCGTAAACGCGTTTATTGGGAAAGAATAACGTTTTCTCCACTGTAGAACAAAATAATGAAGGGGTACGTTTTCAGACTGAGATCTACTAAACCGCTTATTGTAAACATGGCGTCTGATTAGGATCCAAACTGTTTTACATTCGTATCGATATTTCTTTATTTAAAAAGGCCCTAAAACTGACTTAGAAATATTGCAGATGACACCACCAATGAACGATACGCGGGTGCTTCAATATAATACGTGGAAAATGCATGTGTGATACATGTATATCATTTCAAAGAAAATTTATTTGCCTGCACGATGGTATAATGCACGATAAGACTTTGCATGGATTATGTCGAAGTTATTGATCAAGTAACATTACCTTTTGAAGCACCCTCGTATTTCGGTGGTACATGTACATGTAAGAGGAATGAAGCAGACGATAAAATTGGCACTGAAAGAGTTAAACTTTTGTGAAGTCACTCTTCTTTGAAGACTGGTGGCACTTTCCAAAGACAATAGATCTCTGACATTTTGAGTTATTCTTGTCCAATAAAACCTGTGTGATAGAACAGTTATGCATAGTGTACAGTGGAGAAAACGTTATTCTTTCCCAATAAACGCGTTTACGCTAAATCTATTATTTCCATTGCAAACAGTTTGGAGCCAGATCAGACGCCGGGTAACCCGGCGTCTGATCAGGCTCCAAATTGTTTGCCACCACGATAAACATGAATTATCAGAATTGTCCAAAAGTTGTATTTTTCTACGTTTTGCGTACGTTTGGGTTTAAACGGGAAAGAATAACAGATTCTCAACTGTACAGAGTGTGTGATAGAACAGTTATGCATAGTGTACAGTGGAGAATCGCAAACGCATTGCAATGAAATGTAATAATAACAACTTTTTGAAATCGCTGACTGTTCATTTTTATATGAGTGGCTAACAGTTTGGAGCCTGGTCAGACGCCGAGTCACCCGGCGTCTGATCTTCAACCAAACAGTTCGCAATGGAAGTAATAGTACTACAGTGGAGAATCTGTTATTCTTTCCCGTTTAAACGCAAACGTACGCAAACGCAAAGCACTAAAACGTAGAAAAGAACAACTTTTGGACAATTCTGATAATTCATGTTTATCTTGGTGGCAAACAGTTTGGAGCCTGATCAGACGACGGGTTACCCGGCGTCTGATCTGGCTCCAAACTGTTTGCACTGCAAATAATAGTTTTAGCGTAAACGCGTTTATTGGGAAAGAATAACACATTCTCCACTGTAATAGACTATGCGCAAGCGCGTTTATTGCGAAAGAAAAACGATTTCTCCACTGTAGTCCAATTATGCATATCGTTAACAGTTACATGCACAGGTACTTGACACATACTTTATTATCTATTAACACCCCCCCCCCCTAAATTTTTTTTTTTTTTTACTATACTTCTATTATAGATACAAGGTAAACAGCGCAATTCGACACCTAGTCTTTACTATCGACTTAAACTGATGCTAAAATAGACTCGATCGCCGATATTCTCTTGTGGTATCCTCGGGCAAGGATTAATTTATCAATATCTACTTTTTATTTCATCAAATTCCGTCAAATAACGCCACAGTATGTGAATTATAACGAAAATAAGCATAAAAAAGTTTTCTGTCGTTCTCTTGGTACAGAAGTTATTGCCCAAATAAGGGGTAATCTAGTCGGTTTGCACATTTAACGGCCTTTACGGCTGGAACTTTCACCTAATTTCATTAGAGCAAACGCGTTTGTGTCGGAACATGACCCTCTTCACTATCAGCTATATGAAATATACATGTAATTTGGCATGAAATTGACAAGTGAAAGACTCATTTCATTGTGAATGCCATTTTGAATACCGGAATGAATTGAATGAACGGAGCGATCTCATTGGTCAAAATTAAACAGGTAAAGTTTCTTTTAATTTTGCATTCTATGTAAATTATATAAAACTGATAATATTTCATTTAAAGATGATTTATAATATTTGGTGAAAGTTCCAGTGGCATAGGCCGTTTATTGTGGACAAATAACAGATCACCCCTACATGTACATTCGTTGCTATGTACCAAGAGAACGACAGAAAACTTTTTTATGCTTATTTTCGTTATAATTCACATACTGTGGCGTTATTTGACGGAATTTGATGAAATAAAAAGTAGATATTGATAAATTAATCATTTCCCGAGGGTACCACAAGAGAATATCGGCGATCGAGTCTATTTTAGCATCAGCTTAAGTCGATAGTAAAGACTAGGTGTTGAATTGCGCTGTTTACATTGTATCTATAATAGAAGTATAATAAAAAAAAAAATTTTTTTTTTTTTTTTTTTTAAAAAAGGGGGGGGGGGGGTTAATAGATAATAAAGTATGTGTCAAGTACCTGTGGTTATATGTACATGTAGCTCATTAGAACTGTTAATCTATGTCAATTGCAAACAGTTTGGAGTCTGGTCAGACGCCGAGTAACTCAAAGTCTGATAAGGTTCCAAATTGGTTGCCACTTTGAATGTACATGTACATGTAATGAATATTGACTGCATTGCGTATTTTAAGCTATTACGCATAAACACGCCTTTCAACGCCTTTAAATTAATGCCCTACAATAGCAAATGGTTTATTGGTTTCATAAAAATGTACCATAAAATTTGATCTACACGCTCGTAGATACATGTAGTAGCTTAATACAGTCTGAAAGTAAGTTAGAATGTTCAATGGGGCACATTCTGTTTCATTCCCAACATCCTTTAATTGGTCGTCTTTCTTCAAAACTAAATACGGGATATTAAATTGTACAATGTGACAATTATCTCACTTTATTTTTGAAGAAGAGATGCAGTTTCAGTTTCAATTTTTATTTTTATTTTCAGCTCAAAAATGCTATATGTTTGTATGCTTATTGCCATAAGCAAATTGTTAACGTTGGTGCCATTGTCGGATAGAGAATTAGCAAAAACAGTCGAAAAACAGGAAAATCAGCAGACAGGCAAGAATGATCACACTAACATCCAGGGCTGCCATAAGTTGACGTAAAAAATCCTAAGATTTCCAAATTTGCATTTGATAAAGTGCGATTTTACGAAATCGTACCTCTACCCCATATCATGTCTTTAGTTTTGTTGACATGTGACTACTTAAAGCAGGCTGTAAGTAAAGTAGAATGCGCCTTAAGGCGCATTCTGCTTTACTTTCAGCTTGCTTTAAGCTACCATGTACTGGGAAAAAATCCGAGTACTTAGGAAAAATCCGGAGAAATGGCAGCCCTGAACATCTCCCCAAGATTATGGGGGGTAGCTACCCGAAGTTACAATGTATGATTATTAACATTAAAACATTCAAATAAAACAATATCCAACATAAAAATGATAACAACAAAACAAGAGACATGGTTATGACTGACAAAAATCATTTCTTCATTTTAAATTGTTAACTAAACACATGACAATATAATGTATAAAATTCACAGTTTATTTCATACAGTGGAGAACACGTTATTCTTTCCCGTTAAAAGGCAAACGAAACGCAAATGCAATGCACAATTATTTAGAAAATAACATTTTCTTTGTAAATTCTGACTATCAATAATACATGTAAGATGAGTGGCAAATAGTTTGGAGTCTGCTCAGACGCCGGGTTACCCGGCGTCTGATTTGGCCCCAAACTGTTTATACTGGAAATAATAGTTTTAGCGTAAACGCGTTTATTGGGAAGATTACAGTTAGATTAGATGTCGAATGGCTGTACATGTACAGTGGGGATGCCATTATTATTTATCTTTTAACCCTTTACCTCATAGCCTGTTTCTAGTTTTGAAAATATGTGACTACTTAAATTAGGTTGAAAGTAAAGCAGAATGTGCCTTAAGGCACATTCTGCTTTACTTTCAGCCTGCTGTAAGCTAGTATCTGCTAGAATATAGAAAATATTTCTTATAATACCTACTCATGAACACATATAAATTGGAACTATTTTCTTCAGTGGATGAATAAATTAAATGTGCTAAAAGGCGCTTCTATTACCCAATAAACCGTATATAACATTAAATACAGGTGAACACTTAAAAACAGGTTAAAAGTAAAGCAGAATGTGCCTTAATGCACATTCTGCTCTATTTTCAGCCTGCTTTAAACAACCATCTGCTAGGTTACATAAAATATTTGTTATGGTAATTGTTCATGAGGGTATAAACTGGAACTATTTTCTTCAGCGGAGGAATAAATTAGATGCGCTAAAAGTCGTTTCTATGGGGTAAAGGGTTAAAAGTAACTAAACGCAAACGCAATGTAATGAAATAAAAACAAATGCAATTTATAAAACAGTTATTTATAATAACTCATCAGTCGTTGCAAAATATTGACATTTTCTCTTTAACACTTTAGCTCTTAAAAAAACTAAAAACGTTTTGCAAACATTTTGATACTGATCAGACGCCGCGTAACGCGGTGTCTGATCCGGATCAAAACTGTTTGACAATCGTATCGATATGGTTTAAGTCATTCAACATTCAATCTTACGTTGAAACGATCTTGCAAACAACAAAATTGAAGCAGACGACACTGAAACGGTGAAGAGGTAAAGATCTCACAGAGTTAACTGCCCGGTATTTGCGTTTTGTTACGAACGGTAAAGAATAACGACTTCACCGCTATTTAGAATGAGTGAATTCATCCTGCGTCTGATCAGATTTCAAACAATTTGAAAAAATGATAGAGTTACCGGACTTACCGGTGAATGTGCTAACTCTTTGCATGCTCTTTGCAACAATGGTCGTCTGTTGTTGCTCTAAAAATAGAATTTTCAACAGTTCTTTTTAAAACAGGGTTAGAGTGTCAAACAGTTTGGATCGTGATGAGACGCCACGCTACGCGGCGTTTCATCAGGATCCAAACTGTTTGCAAAGGTTATCACAGTGGCGCATATATCCGCCATTGGCATGCAAAGAGACACTAATGAAACATATACAGTGCGGAAGACGTTATTCTTCCCGTTTTTCAAACGAAATTAAATAGGGTAATACATTCGAAAAAAATGACAGATTTTTTTTAAAAAAAAAATTACACTTCGTGTTAGTCTAAGAGGCAAATAGTTTCGATGCTAATAAGACACCGGATTACCTGATCTGGCTCGAAATTATGTGGAAATAACTCTCTATTTTTGCCTGTTTAAGCGCGTTTATTAGGAAAGAATAACGTCACCTACACCGTACTAATGAATGACATAATTGTAAATATTTACCTGATCAGTTTGATATGATTCCCTATATGAGAAAACCATGATTCTTAATCTAGGCAGGGCTGCCATTTCTCCGGATTTTCCGAAAACTTCGGATTCTTTCTAAATTTCTCCGGACATACAGGTCTGTAATGGACTATTTCCGAAACATTCCAATTTGCTCCTACATTTTTATAATTTGAAATTATACGCGTTTTTTTTATTTAGGAAACATTAATATGGATGTAAAACAGTTTGGATCCATTTGAGACTCCGCGTTGTGCCACGTCTGTTATCGATCCAAACTGTTTGCAAAATTATGTCCGTTTTATAAAGCCTGGCAGCGTAAAGGTTAAAGGTACAGTGGAGAAAACGTTATTCAAAACACTAAAATGTAGAAAATAACAACTTTTCGACAATTCTAACAATTGATATTAAGCTGAGTGGCAATCAGTTTGGAGCCTGATCAGACGCCGGGTTACCCGGCGTCTGATCAGGCTCCAAACAATTTGCAATTGAAATAAAAGTTTTAGCGTAAACGCGTTTATTTGGAAAGAATAACGTTTTCTCCACTGTAAGGTTCCCAAAATTTGGAAATCTTTTGATTTTTTATGAGCAATTTATGGCAGATCTACATGTAGCCCTGAATAGGACGTCTGGAGGTCAAACGATAAATATTGGAAACAAACGGAGAGAAAAAAATTGAGTTAAATTTCAGCTAAACTATTTCTATGATATTCAGCAAGGGGCACTATCTGTGTTACTACTGTGACGGGTGCAGTTCCGATACAAGGCTCGTCTTCCCCAGAGTCTACTAAGGCCAAGTTATCTGCCCCTGATATCCTATTAGTGCCGTTAGAGGGCGTTCTTGAATGCTGGTTGTTACGAGATATAAGCGGCTCACCGGAACTATCCTTAGAAATGGTCTGACTTCCGGAGGAAATGTCACTGGGCGATAAACTGTCGGTTTGGTATATATTGTCATCTGCACTAAGATCTTGTCCGTTCTTGCAGTTAGCATTGCCATTGGTCTCGTTTAAGTTCATGCCTTCGTTAAAGGGGGAGTAATTGTCTAAATGAGTGGGTTGATATGGAGATATGTATGCCGTGTGGCCGTATCCGCTCTTATAAACATATTCCGCCTGGTTACCATAGCAATACGATGGGTTGTTGGAAATGCTATTGTTGGACTGACTTAGGCCTATTGTTACAGCGAAGGAGTCTGCTATATTCGGATCCTCTTCAATATCTTCCTCTGGCCAGACATATATCCCGTTGCCATACTCCCACTCACCGGCTTCATTGGCGTAGGAATCTATAGAGTACTGATGCCGAGGGAAGGATGGTCGTCTATAGACTTCGTTATCAAACCCCGGATCCGTGTCTATCGAACAACTTCGCTTCTCAAGCTTCTGATTGGTCCGATTTGAGCTTTTGCTCAAATCTGACCAATCAAAAGCTTGAGAACTAGAGGAGACGTCATCGACTACCATAGATTCCTCCGAGGTTTTGTTGGTCTCCGTATCTGCAGGGTCATCAGTATTCTCTTCAGCGTCGTTCGTGTCTGATGGTTGGCGATCACCATTAGGTTCAAATATTTCCCTGTAAGATTCTGCCGACTCTACAGACTCGTTCTCTGTCTTGTATACGTCCGCCATAGTAACGTCAATAGAACTGCCGGAATCCGGGGACTTCCTTAGTAACGGGTTCTCTTCCGACTCTATGTCACTTTCATTTGATTCGGCGTCCTCGGCCTATAGAAAAATGAAAATATAACAATATTATACAGAGGACAAGTAAAAGGTAAATTTACAGCAAAGTGAAGAAGGGCTGCGCCAGAAAAAGGCAAGTTTGAATTTTACAGGAAAGATATTGAGTTATACAATGTATAAGAAACGAAAATGGAATGATATGAACGTAAAAAGGAGAATATATGACATGATTAAACCGTTGTTGACTAAGAACGTATCTAAAGCACATACATTGCTATTAAAAATTCTTCTTTGAGACTTAAAACCCAGTTTCGACTCCTAATACAGTAGAACATCCATAAAGATAATAATACATGTAGTAAAAGAATAACTAGGTCATTTCTACCTTTGAATATACCACCCTGCATGATCTGAATCAGTCAAATGTTTTCCGTAATCTCGGGGCTTCCGATTGGTTGTCAACGTTTGTTGCAATGGAGGGGGTAAACTCTTCAGTTCAGATAGTTATCTTGTGGCATTCATTTTTGTTTTTTTATTGAGATTAACTATGCACTAGTATTGAATAAATGATTATATGCAACAGATTTAACATGTGAAATTCGAAAAAGGATATCTCTAATCTAATTTGATGTTTTATGGGTCCATACAACATTTTCAACAGACATTTATCGTGAAAGAAAAAGCTGATATACTTTCGGATGTCAGGAGTGCCCATTTCATCCGTTTTTGTAAGCCCCGAGATTATGAGAAACCCTTTGGTAAAATGACACTACATATTTAGGGACGTGCACACTTTATGAAATTTGCAACACTGAGCCAAATGATAATATAAAATTTAAATATTTTATAAGCAGGAAAGATAGACCGTGCCGTGAGAAAGATGAATGGGGTTTTCAATACTTTAAGAGCAACTATTATTTTACCATTTAGTATAATTTCAGCCATAACTGCATTCATTTGAATAGCCACTGGAATGTGAACAGCACTGTTCATAGTCTAAGTATGTAAACTATAAGATGTGTCGTGTAACACGAATGCCCCCGCTGGCATCAAAGTATAATATACTAATAGATTCGAACTCATGGTGTCATAACTCGTGTGAATTATTAGAAAATTTCCATCCTGACTTTCGCAGTCTCATGATGTACATATATTTGACATTTCAGTTCACTTTTGTACCCCATTTAGTACGGCACTCAATCATTAAGAATTGTGTTGTTTTTGACGTCGCATGGTGTCTGCGCGCGATATAGAAAGCTCAGCCTCGTAGCAACTTGTTGTAAACACTGCCATATTTGGCGATCTCACAACCAGTATAAGCAAGGTTTGTGTACTAGAAACTTTGGAATTGGCCAATCAAAAAATAGGATATATTCTTAGTTAGTGAATGGCTGGGTTAGTTGCGTACATGTATATGCGCGAAGGGCGATAGCGATAAACTTACCCTGCCAAGCTCAGAAACATGTCGATGTTTGCTTATACATGTATCTATTTTTATATTCTATTTTGTCCATTACAAAGACTATCTTGAACATATTTGGTTTCATGTATATGAAATTGAATATAGATTATTAACCAGTCAAATGTGTTTGATAGATGACCTTTTTACATGTAACCATTAAGATTTCACTTAATATATATGTTCTAATTATAATTTATGGTTATGCACCTGGATTCAAAACTTCAATTAATATCGTTTTCTAAAATACTCGTTCAATAAATCCAATAACTTATGCACGCTTATGTAAAATCCTCGTATATATTAATATATATATACTAGCCTTGTTTTTACTCTGTGACTCTTCGTCGATGAAAGCCAGGGATCCATGGGAACTTCCTGTTTCAGAGCCCTGTGTAACTGACCTGACCGGAAGTAGTGGTTTGTGATCATTAGTGTGCATCTGTGAGGCATTGTGGGTAACATGGGAAGGTGCTCGGTTGTCGGTGGTTATTTGAAGATCGTCTCCACTTTTTTTGTAGCTTGCGTTGCTCTGTAAAATATATGACAGGGCTGCCATAAGTTGACATAAAAAATCCTAAGATTTCCAAACTTGCATTTTTCAAGTGCGATTTTACGAATAGTATTGTTCGACAATATTGACCTGGCGTTGGTGACCTCTATTAGCATAATTTCACACTTTGTTGCATTTCTAAATATAGCTTCGGAACACTTCGTTATCATTTGTACGAAAACGCGCATTGTTACCACATCGGTACCGCGAAAATATATAATTGCTCGGTTCCACAAACATCGATAGGTATTTAGCGCAAGTGGTAAGGAAGACGACTATACATTATTTTTCTTACAGTCAGTGGTTCGAATCCCATGCAATATTCATACATTTTATTACTTTTATTTTTTACAATTTAAACTGTTTCTTTTAAGTATTCATACAACGTCTATTTCGTTTGAAACACGATTATTTTGTAATCTTTTAAAAATTATATCATAGCTTCTGTTTGGTATATAAAATAACATTTTCTGAAATAAAAATATTTTCCCCTCTATCGAGATTCGAACCCGGAACCTCGATGTTACAAATCCCTTGCTCTAACGACACACTGTTGTAGATGAGTTACATCAGAGGGTTGTAAATTAGGTATATATTGGCAATAGTCGCAGGTGAGGACATCGATGATCTTACTTGAATTAAACCCCACTCGAAAGCGCAACATGGTGCGTTTAGTGAATACGATTATACTAGGAGACTCGGGAATAATAATTTACCAACAACAGCTTTTTTAACTTGCTCAATGTGGAGTGTTAATCCGCTGAGGACCACAACTGTAACAAGATTCACGTGATCAGCCGAAACAACCCGACACTTTACGATTCGCTATCGATTATTGATTTATACTGCGTCATCTCGCTGTAATTTATTCATGCATAAAGTTCAACGTCAGGTCAATATTGTCGAACAATACCTTTACCCCATCAGCCTGCTTTAAGGTATTATCCGCTTGGATAAAGAAATGATTTCTTAGAGTACACAAGCATTACAGCATTGTACAGACTACAGACTAAGCCCTATAACATTCTCTGAGTTTGATATACATTGACAAGTACTACAATGTATGTACAGTACAGCTACATAAAATGCTTTAGGTGTATTTGGGTGTCAAACACTGTATATACATACCAGCTTGATCAATACTGGCCTTGATATACACTATTTGTTATGTAATAAATCAGGGTTTCTCTTAGCATGAATACAATTAACCAGTAACCATGAAACAAGACCAAACGTGTTTAAACAAGATCATGGTACATGTATACAGTGGATAAGATGTTGCACTTTCCAAATGAACGTGTTTATGCCAAAACAATTATTTACATTGCAACCATTTCGGTTACCTGGCGTCTGATCTGGCTGCAAACTGTTAGTCACTCAAACACTATATTAACCCAATACCCCATAACATGTTTCTAGTTTTGAAAACAGGTGCTCACTTAAAGCAGGTTGAAAGTAAAGCAGAATGCTTCATCAGGCGCATTCTGCTTTACTTTCAGCCTGCTTTAAGGTATTATCCCCTTGGATAAAGAAATGATTGCTTAAAGTACACACTCATTACTTAATAATTTGGAACTATTTTCTTCAGTGCAGGAATACATTAGTGGCGTAAAAAAAGGGGTTTTATTGGGAAACGGGTTAAACCGTCAGTATTTTAAAGACAACGTCTTTCTCACATAACTACCCTTGTTTTCTATAGCGAACAACGTTGACGAATATCCTTATCTCCAACATGTTTAAGATCAGTTTGATGACGTCACAATAACGGCGTTTGGATTCACCGGGGTTCCAAAAAATGCCTATTGCTTTAAAAAATAGCTTAAAATCGCTGGTTACATGTATGTGAGACAAAGAATATGTCATTCGTCGATGTTTAAGACAAGTTGATCTCAAACTCGTCTAGAATAGAAACGTTATTAAGCGAGCCAAGGCTCGCTTAATAACATTTAAATTCTAGACTCGTTTGAGATCAGCTTGTCTTAAACATCGACTTATGACAGATCCAATATTTTACGTTCTATTGATTAACCTTAAATTACGCTTACTTTCGTATACATGTAAACGGGAAAAGAATAACGTTGACTGTGCAATAAATTGAAATATATGTACCATCTCAATGGACACGTTTATGTCCAATGCTAAAGATTCAGAGCCAGATTAGATATCGACTTACATGTAAACGCAACGCAACGAATTTCAATTAAATGTTGAAAATGACGTCTTGAACAGTTTTATGCATTTTAGTATAAATAGCTAACAGTTTTGAGCCTGATCAGCAGTCGGGTATCTGGATCCAAACTGTTTGTAATGGAACTAGATTTAGCAAAAACGCGTTTATTGGTAAAGAAAAATGTCTTCTTCACTGACCAAATCAGTTTAAAAAGAATAGTCCACATGCTCTAGTAATTATTAGTAGTGTCACTGTAGTTTATTGAAATCGTATTTATTTATACAGAGGAGAAAACGACATTCTTTCCCGTTTAAACGAAACATAAACGCAAAGCGCTAAAACGCAGAAAAGTATAACTTTTGGACATTTCTGATAATTCATGTTTATCTTGGTGGCTAACAGTTTGGAGACGGATCAGACGCCGGGTTACCCGGCGTCTGATCTGGCTCCAAACTGTTTGCATAGGAAATATAAGTTTTAGTGTAAACGCGTTTTTTGGGAAAGAATAACGCTTTTTTAAAGCACGCGATTCGATGGCAATTCGATGGCAATTCGCTTGCGATTATCAATTTAATTTAATAAGGTTCAGTACTGTACTTAAAGCAGTTTGAAAGTAAAGCAGAATGCGCCCTAAGGCGCATTCTGCTTTACTTTCAGCCTGCTTTGCGTAACCACCTGCTACAAATTTAGAAAATATTTCTTCTTAGACATATATATGACTGTATAGATTGGAACTATTGTTTTCCGTGGAGGATTAAATGGAATGCGCTAAAAGGCGCTGAAAGGCGCTTCTACATGTATAAAGTAAAGGGTTAAAGTAACAAGTATACACTAATGTCCACTACTACATGTATGGTGTTCTAGCGACCACTGTCATCTTATTGAACTGTGTTACAGTGTAGAAAACGTTATTCTTTCCCGTTTAAACGCAAACGTACGCAAACGCAAAACACTAAAATGTAGAAAAATACAACTTTTGGACAATTCTGATAATTCATGTTTATCTTGGTGGCAAACAGTTTGGAGACGGATCAGACGCCGGGTTACCCGGCGTCTGATCTGGCTCCAAACTGTTTGCATAGGAAATATTAGTTTTAGTGTAAACGCGTTTTTTGGGAAAGAATAACGTTTTCTCCACTGTTACATTTATTAATGGATCAAGGACGCGTCCTCTAACAAACGGTGAAATATTCTGTCAGCCAGATCCGTTAACCCTTTCAAAATCAAATTAAACGTGAGCTTTTTACCCATTCACAGTCATTTTGTCGTCTGCTTCAATTTTGTTGTCTGCAATATCGTTTCAAAGATAGATTTAAGGCAGTATAACTGACATTATTTAAAAACAAGTCGCACACAGTTTTGAACCTGATCAGATGCCTTATAATGCGGCGTCTGATCAAAGTCAAAACTCTTTGTAAATGCGCTTTATGACGTCATTGAGAGTGAAAGGGTTCAGGGAACGGAAAACAGTGTAAACACTGATTAGACATCCTTTTAAGGAGATTTTTCAGCATGATCAACATGTTTTTCTAAATCGCTTAAATACATGGCCAACAGGGGATTGACCCTTTACCCAATAGGTTTTTTCTAGTTTTGAAAATAGGTGACTACATGTACTTAAAGCAGGTTGAAAGTAAAGCAGAATGCGCCCTAAGGCGCATTCTGCTTTACTTTCAGCCTGCTTTACGTAACCACCTGCTACAAATTTAGAAAATATTTCTTCTTAGACATATATATGACTGTATAGATTGGAACTATTGTTTTCCGTGGAGGATTAAATGGAATGCGCTAAAAGGCGCTGAAAGGCGCTTCTACATGTATAAAGTAAAGGGTTAAAGTAACAAGTATACACTAATGTCCACTACTACATGTACGGTGTTCTAGCGACCACTGTCATCTTATTGAACTGTGTTACAGTGGAGAAAACGTTATTCTTTCCCGTTTAAACGCAAACGTACGCAAACGCAAAACACTAAAATGTAGAAAAATACAACTTTTGGACAATTCTGATAATTCATGTTTATCTTGGTGGCAAACAGTTTGGAGCCTGATCAGACGCCGGGTTACCCGGCGTCTGATCAGGCTCCAAACTGTTTGCACTGCAAATAATAGTTTTAGCGTAAACGCGTTTATTGGGAAAGAATAACACATTCTCCACTGTACATGTACCTGTAGAGTGTGTGAACCTATCAACAAAACAAACTTAAAGGAAAACAAAACTAAAACCGAAAGCAATGCCTTGACTAATATTTCCAATACTGTATATGGATACAGCAAACTTATACATGTATCAACACGGCGCCTCATGTACTGATATTTTTTATCACAATGGGAACACGCTATTAATAACATGTACCCATAAAAGGCATTTATTCTAAAACAAATGTTTCCTATTGCAAACAGCTCAGATCACCAGCTTGCGTCTGAAACACAAAGTAAAATACATATTTCTACACACCATTTTCAAGAATTATTATTTTCGTCATGGTAATGTATTGCTTTTATTTTTCGGTCAAAACAAATGGAAAATAAGTACAGTGTTCCTTTTTACAACGACACCCAGTGGGAGACACATATTATGTATGTTGTTCGGAGGAAGTCGTTAAAGAGAGGGAAAATTAAG
The DNA here is from genome assembly GCA_922989275.2 of Gari tellinella. Taxonomy (NCBI): domain Eukaryota; kingdom Metazoa; phylum Mollusca; class Bivalvia; order Cardiida; family Psammobiidae; genus Gari; species Gari tellinella. The sequence goes on along the minus strand of OV277870.1, from coordinate 4,941,097 downwards.
ACTTGGCTTACATTTGCAAACAGCTTGGATCCAGATCAGACGCCGCGAAAGGCGGCATTTGATCTGGTTTCAAACTGTATGCCATTCGTAACTATATTCATTCTATCAAAATGACCAACTTTGAGATAAACAGCAGGCGACAAATTTAAGCAGACGGTTTTGCAGCCGTGAAAAGGTTTGACATAAACTCTTGTTGTGGGAACAGCGGCAAGGGTCGTTGTAAGGAGGGAGTCGTTGTTGGGAGGGTCGTTGTTGGGAGGGTCGTTGTAGGGAGGGAGCATCGTACGTCTAATCCACCGTACACTACTGAGAATAATTTTGAATCAGATGATACACTGCTACATTATCTAAACTTGTCAATCTTTGGTAAAATAGTAGAACCTGCATACTTCAAAATTGATGTGTTTATGGTGTTTAATGCAGTAGATTGTTAAAATAAAGTACACGTATTTTACACAAAATGTATATCTAAGTATAAGATAGCTTAATACTTTAACGACTGCTTCGATATATTTCAATATAGGTTCAAGGCTGACGAAAGCAAACAGGGGGTGTGGTTTTTTATTCAAAATCATAATGATGATTGTGATTCGGTCGTTTTTTTAATCGAATCAGAATCATGTTCTGTAATCACGCTAATCAGAAATAATCAAGCCCAACGCTCGATTAAATTGTAATCATAATGGCACTTGTCGATTCAACCAACTATTTCATTTACACCTGGCAAAAGAATTAAACAGTCTTTCGACACTCATTATGATTTATAACTTTAGTTTATTTAAATTTAACTTTGAGCAATAAATTAACCCTTTTGAATAAACACACTCACCGCTTTTTGCAATCAGTTTCTTGAATAACGTTCGTGGCGTCTGATCAGGTCTCAAACTGTTATTCGAAACATATTACATTATAAATTAAGTCAAAATTTACCCAAAAGTTATATTTTCGAAATAAATTTGTCAACAGTTTGGATTCTAATCAGGCGCTTACAGTTTGATATCATAATCATTGTCTAATCACGCTGTATATTTATCACTTAAATCATGATTCTGATTATTAGTTTAATCATAATCATGATTATGTAAAATAAAACACACCCCAGGTCGGATCTTGATTAGACGACGTGTCATACTGTTTGCAAAGGCGACTTTTGTGAAAGGATTACTGCAATATACATGTAACAATGATGCATCGAAAAACAAAACATATTTTAATACCCACATTTATACTTAACTAAATGACCGCTCAAAAGAGAATGAAAAACATAAAAATATAGTTGTCTGTAAATTCTGGTATTGTTTTAACCTTTATTACGCTACAGATGAATTGGTGGTCACCTTTGCACATATTCAGACAACAATGGCAGGGCTGCCATAAGTTGGCATAAAAATCCTAAGATTTCCAAATTTGCATTTTTCAAGTGCGATTTTACGAATCGTACCTTTACCCCATAGCCTGTTTCTACTTTCGTTGACATGTTACAACTTAAAGCAGGCTGGAAGTAAAGCAGAATGCTCCTTAAGGCGCATTCTTCTTTACTTTCAGCCTGCTTTAAGCTACAATGTATCAGAAAAAATCCGAAGGTTTAGGAAAAATCCGGAGAAATGACAGACCTGCAATGGTACATGTTAGTAAAGTTAGCTCAATGTTAGAGTTATCTTTTGCCGCTTAAAAGAAGCTAATTTCAACAATAATGAAATATTTAATGGAGACAGTGCCATCCTTCCGAAACAAATTAGCGATTTATCTATATTTGTGCTGCAAACAGTGTTAATCCTGATCAGACTACGCGTTAACCGGCGTCCGACCAGGCTCTATACTGTAATGAATGTAATTGTTTTAGCAACATTTTCTACATTGTACAGAGGAGAATCTGTTATTCTTTTCCGTTTAAACGCAAACGAAACGCAAACGCTAAATACTAAAATGTAGAAAATTACAATTTTTCGACAATTCTAACAATTGATATTAAGCTGAGTGGCAAACAGTTTAGAGCCTGGTCAGACACCGGGTTACCCGGCGTCTGATCTGGCTCCAAACTGTTTGCAATTGAAATAATGGTTTTAGCGTAAACGCGTTTATTGGAAAAGAATAACGTTTTCTCCACTGTGGCATCAACAATAAGCCTCCTTTTGAATGGTCGTATATGCGAGGGTTGTACTGAAGTGTGTTTGTGTGTGGAAATAACTACGGTGGCACCGAGGTGACATGTGCAGTATTATCTTTATGTCGTGCACACAAGATAGATAATATCAGTTTTTATGAAATAATAACTATTTTTTATCGTGAAATTGTGCGCACGGCATAATTAATTAGTTAAATCCCTTTATTTTGGCTCATTATTCCGTTCGCACGACTTTCAGGTTCGTTTTTAGAAATTGAAAATTTAATAATCTCAAACGAACGAATATTACAGTGGAGAAAACGTTATTCTTTCCTAATAAACGCGTTTACGCTAAAACGTTTATTTCCACTGCAAACCGTTTAGAGCCAGATCAGACGCCGGGTAAACCGGCGTCTGATCAGGCTCCAAACTGTTTGCCACTCAGGTTAAATTGAAAAGTCAGGATTGTCGAAAAGTTGTCTTTTTCTCCATTTTATTGCTATACGTTTGCGTTTCGTTTGCGTTTAAACGGGAAAGAATAACGTTTTCTCCACTGTATTTGTGCGCACGAGATAAAAGAATCCTCTCTTACATGTACAAACAAAAGGTCGTTTTACCAGAGATTTAAATAGACTCGCAACCAGACTTAGCATTAAAAATAGTAATTTGTAAATATGTGACAAACGCTTATATAAACGGATTAGAAATAGTTTAGGATAAAAAATTCTGATTTAAAAAAAATGCATTACAATAAAGAAAATATTGAACTCTGGTGGGAATCGAACCCGGGGCCCGGCATGGGCGGACAGAAGGCAAACAATAAGGAAACCACTTGACCCACTTGGCTACGGAACTTTTCATATATCTGGGATCGATTTAACCTATTTTAGTGTGTAGCCATGGAGGGTACAACTACATAATTCGGCTCGGTTTATGTCTGAGCCCGTGATCAATTTCTATAGCGTCTTTCGACGCTATGATAAAACGATGGACAATATCTAAAAAAAACTAAGATTTGAAGATATTTCCAGAGGTGTGTTTAGACTGGTCATGTTTTTCCAATGCCAGATGAACAATAATGCTACCCTTTTGGTTATATTTGGGCATTTTCTTTTATTTTTGCAAATGTACCATCTGGAAAAGTACTTATCTCATAAAACGACACTTCTCCCGTGTGCATGAGATAAAAAAAATCATCTTCAACATGCCATCTCAGTGCAACCGTAGACAAAAGTGCATGTAAAGTGTCCGATAAAGGTTTCAGTGCACTTGAGTGGAAACATGACGTCACAAACGAAACCATGCAACGTGGGCAAACACTATCACCTTGGTCTAGGATACAGTTGTTATTGGATATATTAACCGCTTCACTGTCATGACGTCATCATTTGTAAAATAAATGTCGTCAGCTTTTATGTCTTGAATTTAAAATATTAAAAAGGTTGTTTGACTTTAAAAAAAATACTTTACTGAGTGTCAAACAATTTTGATCCTGATCAGACGCCGCGTGACGCGGCGTCTGATCAGGATCGAAACTGTTTGGAAATAATTATTGTACATGGGGAAAGGCAGTGAAGGGGCCACGTGCAACAGTACCGATAAAAACTGTCCGTGGAAGGAGACACTATGCGTGAGGGCGTGGTTCTTTTGAAATTGATGAATGTCTTAGAACTTTTCTCTGTGGGGCAGTTTTCGGTCATCTGGAAGTTCAAAGAATTTAACCAATCATAAATGCTTATAGTCCACGAAAACGGACAAAAGAAAAAATATATAACTAGTAGACGTGACGTCACGAAGCATGGCCTCTGCATGACACTTCTTAACTATGTTTTCATGATTTGTATTTATGGTGTCAAACCATTGTTTTCTCACATTACTATCCTTGTTTTCTATAGCGAACAACGATGACGAATATCCTTATCTCCAACATGTGTAAGATCATTTTGATGATGTCACTGTAACGTCACTATTTATAATGGCGTTTTGACGTCGCCGGGGTTCCAAAAAAATGCCTATTGCTTTAAAATATAGCTGAAAATCGTTGGTTATGTGAGAAAAAGAATCTTTCATTCGACGATGTTTAAGACAAGTTGATCTCAAACTCATCTAGAATAGAAAAGTTATTAAGCTCGCCAAGGCTCGCTTAATAACATTTCAATTCTAGACTCGTTTGAGATCAGCTTGTCTTAAACATCGACTCATGACATATCCTATATTTCTTTAACATGTTTAAATTCTACCATGAATAAAATCCCACACTTGTGACCAATCGGAAAGAAGGCTTATTTACTGAAGATGATGGCTTATACAGAATCGAAATATGAGCAGAAAAAATATGCGATAAAGGCAAAATAATTAAGCATATCAATCTGATAGTGTGTTTTTATGGCGTCTCATCGAAACCACGCTTTTAACCTATGTAGGCCTACTCTAGTTGACGTTGAATTGACGTTGGGAATTCTTTCGTCGAAAAGATACACTTGAAAGGGAAAAAATGGCAAACTCTACGTAATAAAATGCTAAAAGTGACAATTTTTATTTTTTTACAAATATTGATTGTTTGATCTGATATAAGTGACTAACAGTCTGAAATCTGACCAGATCCCGGGTTTCCCGGTGCTTGATTGGACTCCCAACAGTTTACAATAATTAAAAAAGGTTTCAGTACAACAGGTTTACTTGGAATGAAAAATGTCGTTTTATTGCATGTTACACATTGTCTCATCTAACACCTAAAAATCACTGGGCTGCTACAGTGGAAAAACCTTATTCTTTCCCGTTTAAACGCAAACAAAACGCAAACGCATCGCAATAAAACGTAGAAAATAACAACTTTTTGACAATCCTGACAGTTGATTTTAATCTGAATGGAAAACAGTTTGAAGCCTGATCAGACGCATGGTTACCCGGTGTCTGATCTGGCTCCAAAATGTTTGCAATGGAAATAATAGTTTTAACGTTAACACGTTTATTGGGAGTGAATAAGGTTTTCCCCACTGTATAAGTTGATCATAAAAAACCTTAGATTTCCAAATGTTCAGTTTTTAAGCGCGATATTACGAATCATACCTTTACCCCATTGTCTGTGCTAGTTTTGAAGACACGTGACTGCCAAAAGCAGGTGGAATGTAAAACGTATGCGCCTTAAAAGTGCATTCTGTTGTACTCTCAGTCTGCTTTAACATCTGGTAGGATAAAAATCCGAAAATTTCGGGAAAAAACGGAAAATTGGCAGCCCTGCATTCACCTGACGGAATGCAAAAAACAAATGCTATTGTTCATTTTATTATGGCATATCAAAATAGAAGCAGCTCAAATGTCTTTATATAAGGTGGTTGAGTAATATTTTAAGAATACGTTATTCTTTCCCAACAAACGCGTTTATGCAAAAACTGTCATTTCCATTGCAAACAGTTTGGAGCCAGATCAGACCCCAAACGGTTTGCGTTTCAGATTTACATGAATAGTCAGGATTGTCGATAAATGGTATTTTTCTACGTTTTTTTCGATGCTTTTGCGTTTCGTTTGCGTTAAACATGGAAAGAATAATGTCGTCTCCAATGTTTTCTCCAATGTAGTAAAAGGCACAGATTACACAAGCATTGTTTTGAATACATTACAAACGCTTTTGTGTGTGATACATTGGGGTAAACGTTATTTTAACATCATTAGTGACGTCATATACAATGGATAATACGTTAATATTTACGTTTATATTTCCCGTTAAACCACAGCAGTGTTTTATTCGGGGAATAGCAGCAAGCGTTGGTGTACAGTGGAGAAAACATTATTCTTTCCCAATAAACGCGTTTACGCTAAAACTATTATTTGCAGTGCAAACATTTTGGAGCCAGATCAGACGCCGGGTAACCCGGCGTCTGATCAGGCTCCAAACTGTTTGCCACCACGATAAACATGAAATATCAGAATAGTCCAAAAGTTGTTATTTTCTACGTATTAGTGCTTTGCGTTTGCGTACGTTTGCGTTTAAACGGGAAAGAATAACAGATTCTCCACTGTAGGAATGAACCGTTGATCAGAGAGCCCGGCGTCTGATCAGGCTCCAAACTGTTTGCCTCTCAGGTTAAAATGAAAAGTCAGGATTGTCGAAAAATTGTCTTTTTCCCCATTTTATTGCTATGCGTTTGCGTTTCGTTTGCGTTTAAACGGGAAAGAAAAACGTTTTCTCCACTGTAGTCGTTTGTCCATACAGTGGAGAGGACGTTATTTATTTTCATGTAAGAGAAACGAAACGAAATGCAAGAAAAGGGAATAAATAGAGAATATTTGGTGACTAGCTTTGAATGAGAAATGTTATCTGGCAAGGCGGATGAATATATCTGGTGAGCCGCAGGCGAACCTGATATTTTCAGAAGCCGAGCCAGATAACATTTCTCATTCAAAGCTAGGAACAAAATATTCTATTTATCCTTGTCACAATAGTAAAATAAATAGAGAATGCTTTTTTCAAAGCTTGAATCATTTTTCGTCTAGAAAAGATTCTCACTAAAGAACTATGTTACTCTAGGAAAGCGCGCTATTATATAGATGACGTCAGTGACGTCATATCCTAGTTACGTTGAAAAGAAATAAAAGAACCTTTAAAAATCTAGTGTTTTTCACTAAGGAAATCTAAAAGGTGGACAATTATAGAAGTATCTCAGCAAGCGACTGGTGGCGCGTACTCTATAACGCTTTGATTGCATCGAATAGTTCGAATAACCGTCGTTACACGTCGGATTCTGTTGAAAGAGTTTTAGAATACCTTTCCTAACAGCGGGAAAAAGAAGCATCTCGGTGGGAAAAAAATAGTTCCGGCTACAGGTCATGTGACCAACTGACATACTTACATCGGTCATGTGACCAACTAGCATAATAAAGCAAAGTTTATCTGTCACCCCTTTATCCGTCAGGAAAATAGGCACGTGACAGGATAAATAGAGAATATTTGGTGACTAGCTTTGAATGAGAAATGTTATCTGGCAAGGCGGATGAATATATCTGGTGAGCCGCAGGCGAACCTGATATTTTCAGGAGCCGAGCCAGATAACATTTCTCATTCAAAGCTAGTCACCAAATATTCTATTTATCCTTGTCACAATAGTAAAGTAAATAGAGAATCCTTTCTTTAAAGCTAGACTCATTTTTGGTCTAGATAAGATTCTCACTAAAGAACTATGTTACTCTAGGAAAGCGCGCTATTATGTAGATGACGTCAATGACGTCACATCCTAGTTACGTTGAAAAGAAATAAAAGAACCTTTAAAAATCTAGTGTTTTTCACTCAAGAAGTCTAAACGATGGACAATTATAGAAGTATGTCAGCAAGCGACTGGTGGCGCGTACTCTATAATGCTTTGATTGCATCGAATAGTTCGAATAAACGTCGTTACACGTCGGATTCTGTTGAAAGAGTTTTAGAATACCTTTCCTAACGGCGCGAAAAATAAGCGTCTCGGTGGAAAAAAAAAATAGTTCCGGCTACAGGTCATGTGACCACTTGACATAATAACATCGGTCATGTGACCACATAGCATAATAAAGCAAAGTTTATCTGTCACCCCTTTATCCGTCAGGAAAATAGGCACGTGACAGGATAAATGTCAGTCTCCTGAAAATATTGATGATTGATTATGATCTTCAGTGTCAAACAGTTTGGAGCCTGATCAAATGCCGGTTTATCCGGCGTCTGATCTGGTTCCAAACTGTTCGCAATTGACTTAGATAGATATGATATGATTTTATTCTTCCTTCAGACTAACAAGTCCATGATATAGAATGGACGTATAATATTTAACATAAAGGCAATATTAACGTATTCTCCATTGTATGACGTCACAAATGACGTCATGATAATTATTATGTCCGTAACTAAAAGTTGTTGTAGTTAAGACCACATCATGCTACCTGTAATATTTACCTGCCTGCTAGCTTTGCTAGACGAACTGTCCCGCCGAGTGTTCCCGGTTGACGGGTTTGAACCATTCAGGCCGAAAGTGCTTGTCCGTCTATCTACCCCTAAGGCCGCCTCTCGACTGTTTCTATACCGCTTCAGGCAGCTCCTATAATGTAACATGTTAACGATTAGTTTACCCGTAAGACCAGTCAAATTAACCATGTACCCGGTATTAGTTGTTCCAGTGTTTATAACAGGTGGTTGCTTAAAGCAGATCGAAAGTAAAGCAGAAAGTTTTCTGTTTTTATTTTTAAGTGGTTTGTTTATCAATAGCGTGCATTTGGAAAGTACCGCTATTGGTTAGAACTCAAACTACAAAATTAGCTCAACATTTTCAACCCTAGCGACGAGTTTACTCATCATTTACAAATAGTTTGCATGTTTTTATGCAAACAGTGAAGACCCTGATTAGAAGTCTCTCAAACGAGCCTTCTTATAAGAAGTTTCTCAAACGAGCCTTCTTATCATAGACTGCACTGTTGTTTTTCATTTTGCAATATATTACAGAACAGAACAGAAATTTTATTCACAACTTGTACAGTGTACCTCGTTGTATACATGTGGAATACATAATACAGCAAATAACAATGACATGTTTACAGCCAGATTAGACGCCGGATAACCCGGCGTCTGATCAGGCTCCAAACTATTTGCCACTCAGGTTAAATTGAAAAGTCAGGATTGTCGAAAAGTTGTCTTTTTCTCCATTTTATTGCTTCGTTTGCGTTTAAACGGGAAAGAATAACGTTTTCTCCACTGTACCTCTAAATATTGGGACATACATGTCTCAGCAAACAGAGTAGACCCTGGTCACACTGCTCCTTGGGAAGAAATTTGATAAGGGTCTACATTGCTTACCATTCAGCAGGAGTTTACCAATAGTAAATAAAAGCAGGAGTTTACTAATAATAAGGATTCTGAGAGAAGAATATTTCTTGAACATTGAATACTACTGTAAAGAGGCTGAAAACCAGATTAAGCCTAAACACGTGAATATTTGTTCAAGCATTATCAAACATTCGTAAGTAACATCTCTTTCAGTCAGTAAGTTTCCATTCAGATCAGAAGTAGATCATGCTGATGCTGAATAACTACGATAGGGTTATCAGCATCAGCTCTGGATGCAACTATATTTGTAAATGCCATATGTCTGTAGATTTGATCTGGATTCAAACTCACACTTTTTACCATTTAAATGAATATTTGTTACATTAATATTATCATTAACTGATATTTTATTTTTAACATCTTAGATAAGGGATTATCCTGTTTGTTAATGCAGGTCCGAGGTTATGCGTTATATATTACTATAGGTTAAGGGAATGTTAGGCCGAAAACGACCCACCAAAATGGAGCGAAAAACCTAGGCCGAAACGACCCGTTACCCTTCGTACACTAAAGAAGGAGAAACTAGCTTCTACTTATTGTATGATCATCACATTTACTTTAGAGCGTTGCGTATATTCACTAAAAAGTTTATGATTATAAACCGTTTCATTTTTTTCTAAAACAGTTTTTTAAAATTAATCGATATTCCGGGTTTAAGCGAAATTAGATATACCGAGTGTTGTTTTCTTGATCGGATAAAGACTAAATCAATGAAAAATCGACGCTGATTATACATGTAGATTGTTCCAAAGATATAAACCATCATAATGACTCAATAATGAAAAATGATCCCAGCACAAGTGCACACGTTACATATGCTTCACCGTACACGTAAGGCAATAATGAAAAATGATCACATGTTAATACTCACCGTACACGTAATGCTCCGGCAATAATGAAAAATGATCCGAGCACAAGTGCACACGTTACTATCACAGCTACCTGGGTGTTGCTTAAACCTGAAAAAAATGATATACATGTACATCAGTAAGATTAATAAGGTAAATACACGTATACGCTAAAGACATATTGATACAGTGCTGAGGATGTTATTCTTTCCCATTTAAGCGTAAAGCAACAAACGTAATTTGTACGAAAATGTACAAAAGTTCAATTTCTTGCAAATGTTCACTGTGCATTTTAAATTGGGTGGCAGACAGTTTGAAGCCTGGTCAGACTCCGGGTTACCCGGCGTCCGACCAGTTTGCCATCGATACAGCAGTTGTAAGCAACAATCGAGTGTACTGGGAGAGAACGGTCTTCTCCACTGTATTTGTGTAAACCAGTTTGAAATGCGTTACTCATACATGTAGTGCTTAGACCCTGATCTATACTAGTGTTTAAATTTTTCACTCTTACATGAAATAACGCCATAAAGCGTAACGCGGAGTCTGATCAGGACTCAATTTGTTTCAAACTATTGTCAATATTTATTAAGTAATACAACATTAAATCTAACTTTGAAACGTGTCGTGCAGACAACATTACTGAAGTAGACGACAAAAAAGCGATGCAGGGGTAAAAATATCCCGAATAATTCGATCATGAAAGGGTTAATTAATTTTTCAAAAGCTAGTCTAATCACTCATACAACTACAGTGTCCCCTCTCTACAACAACACCCAATGGGAAACAAATAGTGTGTGTGTTGTTCGGGAGGGAATCGTTATAGGGAGGGACATTGGTTAACATTTACAAACAGCCTGAATCAAGATCAGACGCCGCGTTTCTCATTGTCTAATCTGAATTAAAGCTGTTTGTCACTCGTCAGTATGCGTCTGATCTGACTCCAAATAGTATTTGAGTAAACACGTTTATTTGGAAATAATACCGTTTACTCATTACAAGTTAGGCATATTTGATATTTGTTCATAAGATATAGATTGAGATAACATGTATCCAGGGAAATGAGAGGGACGTCTCATTTAATATTAATATATACTTTTGTTTTCATATATTTCATTGTCAAATACAGCGCTCCCTCTCTACAACGACACCCAATGGGAGACAACAATAATTATGTACGTTGTTCGTAGGGAATTGTTAAAGGCAGAGAAATTTGCAAACAGCTTGAATCCAGATCAGACGCCGCGTAATGCGTCGTCTGATCTGGATTCAAGCTGTTTGTCACTCGTCGTTAAGTTTCTTTCCGTCAATATGTCCATTGTGTAACTTTGAGAACAACAGAAGACGACAATTTTAATCAGATGACATTGTAGGCGTGAATTGATTGGCCATAATTGTCCTTTTCAGGGAACTGCGATAAGGGTCGTTGTCAGGAGGGAGTCGTTGTCAGGAGGGCCGCTGTAGGGAGGGAACACTGAAGTTACTCTATTCAAATACAATGGCGAGGACGTTTATCTGTCCCAATAAACTTGTTTATGCTAAAGCAATTGCTTCATTTCGAAATACGTGTAGTTTGGAGCCATGTCAAACGTCGGGTACATGTAACCCGGCATTTAATCAGAATGATGGATCCAAACCGTTTGCCGCCCAGATATAACTTAATTAAATGACTTTTCTATAAGTTGACAATTTCTAAATGTCACTGCTATTTGCATGCGTTTCGTTGGCGTTTAAACAGACAGGAACAATACCTTCTTACAGTACTGAACCTTATTAAATTAACAATGTTTGCGATTCGCTTGCAATTCGATGGCAATTCGCTTGCAATTCGATGGCAATTCGCTTGCAATTCGATGGTAATTCGCTTGCGATTCAAAATAGTAACTATACCCTCGGGTAAGTTTTCTTGAATGGTGTATCTCACAAATATTCGCAAATATGCCTTCGTTAATTTTTCCGATTCAATTTTTGTCACAACCGGTTCGGAAAATTCGCGATAACATATTCAAACGTAGGATTTGTTTTTTGAAGCGCCCGATTCGATGGCGATTCGATGGAAATTCGATGGCAATTCGCTTGCGATTATCAATTTAATTTAATAAGGTTCAGTACTGTAACAGTACCTGTTCACAACCAATGCAAGAAGTAAGGTACATGTATACATGTATGAGAACCTACATTGTATAAGAAGGGCCAGTTTTATGAAACGTCGTACGACAAAAACGGCCTTAAGTCTAAACTTAAAAATGCATCTTATATCTGATTTCTTCATTTAATCTTGACTTGTGACATATCTTTGGAATCTTATTTTCAAGACGATTCCAAAGAGATGTAACACGACAGGATTAGATGGGAACAGGAATAACAATTGAGAATTTTATAATCTGACTTACGACAACATTTGTCGTACGGCGTTTGCAGTCTAACTGTATAACCTGTCACCCCCAATGACGTCATAATGCCCATTTTCAAACAGTTTTGATCCGGATCAGACGCCGCGTAAGTCGTCAATAGGTTTCAATACGTTAGCCTAATTTTGCAAAGTAGAGTCATGCGTCAATTTTACTGACAATATTACTGTATGAGACTATATTACAGTGGAGAATGTGTTATTCTTTCCCAATAAACGCGTTTACGCTAAAACGTTTATTTCCACTGCAAACCGATATGAGCCAGATCAGACGCCGGGTAACCCGGCGTTTGATCAGGCTCCAAACTGTTTGCCACTCAGGTTAAAAGGAAAAGTCAGGATTGTCGAAAAGTAGTCATTTTCTCCATTTTATTGTTATGGGTTTGCGTTTCGTTTGCGTTTAAACGGGAAAGAATAACGTTTTCTCCACTGTATACAGAGAGTTTATAATATGTTTATCGTTAAATCAAATTAACAAGTTTTCCAGGGACAAAACCAGGAACTAGTCTTTCAATCATGGAAGCCCATGAGACTAAACTACAGTGGAGAATCTGTTATTCGTTCCCGTTTAAACGCAAACGAAACGCAAACGCTAAATACTAAAATGTAGAAAATTACAACTTTTCGACAATTCTAACAATTGATATTATGCTGAGTGGCAAACAGTTCGGAGCCTGATCAGACGCCGGGTTACCCGGTGCCTGATCTGGCTCGAAACTGTTTGTATTGGAAATAATAGTTTTGGCGTAAACGCGTTTATTGGGAAAGAATAACGTTTTCTCCACTGTAGTATATCCATATCTGAGATGCCGTGATAAATTGTTCAATGTTCGCCCCAAGATTAACGTGACCTTTTAAGTCACTAGGGATTCCTGATATACGCTACATAATCATGTTTGTGTCTGCAAATTGACACATATGTCATTTAACCATGTACTCCATTTATAATGCGTCTTTTACGTATTTGATAATTTTCACAACTGTAGAAAAACTATCCATTTTATTTATTAATGAATATGCACTGTTAGAAATGTTTCCAATACCCTAGCAGATGGTCGCTTAAAGGAAGCAGGAAGTAAAGCATGATGCGCAATAAGGCGCATTATGCTATACTTACGCCCTGCTTTAAGCGGCCATCTGTTTTCAACATGCTTGATCTCCTGTCTTTAAAGCGAAAAATTCCAAACGATTTGCAATGTAAATAATAGATTTAACGTAAACGCGTTGATTTGGGAAGGAAAAAAAGTTTTCTCTACTGTACATACATTGTACATATTGCGGCGCTTTATGACAAGTACAAGTACTTGTAAAACCCAAATCTACAAATAAATACGAAAGCGCAACACAAACAATACACCCACCTCTCAAGCAGAACACACACACAGTCATACCATAACAAACACCACACACACACACACACACCCGCAATACCATTCCTTCATCTACACACTAAATAGAAAGCAACACGCAAGACAAACATAAAGCAAAGTGAATATAGGAGCCCGCCTTGGTGCGGTCAGTAGCAATCAACAATTAATTATAAATTAATTATTAACAACCACTGGGGGGGTTAAAACTGGGTTTAGGGGCGCCCAACCTCACTCTTATCTCCTATATTCACATATAAAGACGAAAAGTCTACATAAAATATAAACCCTGTTCCAAAACCTTACAACCAAAAAGACCGCCAACACAGTAAGTAAATACATGTAAAACATCTAACAAAAAGTCTATGACAAGATTATTAGTAACACGGGAAAGACCATAACCTAAATCTACAAATCGTACAAATGCAGAGGAGAAGACGTCATGATGACGTCATTTATGACGTTATTCATTGTAAAACCCAAAGCTACAAATACCATAAACCTAAATCAACCAATTGTACAAATGCAGAGGAGAAGACGTCATTTGTGACAATATTTATTAAGGAAGACGTTATTTATTTTTCAAAAAGCCAGTTAATAATGAAATCATTATGTTCATTGCAAATTTTAAGAAGCCCGATCAGACACAAGGTAACCCGGTTTCTGAATATGCTCCAAACTGTTTTTTAATTTGTATTTATAACGATAAATTGTCAGACTTTACAAAAATGTCAGTTTCTACATTTCTTTCTTTACGTTTGCGTTTCGTTTGTTTACATGGGAAAAATAGTGTCTTCTCTACTCAGCTGCAGTGAACATAAAAAATGAATGTACATATTTCCACTTATGTCCACGAATTCAGGAACCAATACATTCGGTTGCCAGGGGCAACGGTGAATCTGTTTTCGTGCACTATGGACAAAATCAAGCTGCGAACTGGGTCATAAATACTTTTTTCTTTGACAGTAATAACGTATATTCAGTAAGGACATTACGTTCGCACAATTTGACATCCTCCAAGAGTTATGAGGGTAGAACATGTCTATTAAACCATAAAAAATGTAAAGTCCATGTTAATTTTATGGTTCATGATATTTCGCGAAATGCAAATAAAGGCGATATTGACATAAGTAGGGCAAGCGAAGCTTACATGTAACTCTGTTAAACATCAACTAAGGATATTATTTATAATGATTACATGTAACCTTTTTTACTGGTGACTGCTTAATGCAGGCTAAATGTCATGCAGAAGGCTCCTATAGGAGCCTTCTGCATGACGTTTAGCCTGCATTAAGTGGTAAACTTTCTTTAAAGAGTACTATGCCACTGTGCCTCTTCACTGAATGGTCGCCTAACACAGGGTTTACTGTAGGAAGGGAACATCCTAGCTTTATTGAATTTAGACATGATAAAGTTGTTTTTATCCATCATCATTATTGCTTTGCGAAATGCGTTTTGTCAATCTTGTTTCCAATGCCTGTAATTTTTAGTTTTAGTACAGCGGAGAATATGTTATTTTGTTCTCTTTTAACGGTATTAAAAGTAGACATGAAACAGTATACTATATAATAAATGACAACTGTTTTGGAAATATTAACGATAAATCTTTATTGGATTTGCGAAACGTTTTTGCTCTTGGTCCGATGTCGGGGAGCCGCAATGTGATATGTTTCCAAACTGTTTCTGGTCCGATGTCGGGTAGCCGGAACGTGATATCTTTCCAAACTGTTTCCCCAGAGACCTTCCTACTTTGCCGTAGTTCTGGGGCTTAATTGTCAAAGGGAATTGTTTCTGTTTATTAGACCGAGAATATTCCCTCTGCCAAGAACTAAACGGAAGGCAGGTCGGTGGTTTTGATCCCATGCGCTGCTGATCAACGAATTGGATTAGCCAAAACCATCTTCCTGAAATCATCAGCATTTCATCTAATCACCCCTCATCAATCATCGGCGCTATATGACCTATTTTGTGTCGCAGTGCCGTAAAACCCAACTCATAATAATCCAAACTGTTTGCTATGGGAATACGGATTTTAAATAGCGTAAATACGTTTAAATGAAAAGAATAACAGCAAAAAGTCATGCCATTAAAATCGGTACAAAGAAAACTGATTTTGTTGAGTCTAATGCAAATGTTTTCGAATCCATATTTAAATGTTTCTTGACATTAAGTTCTGTAAATATGACACAATGTGTGTACAAATTTGAAATAAATAATGTTTAAACTAAATGTTTCCATAAAACAGGACGAAATATTGCAGAAAACAAACTCAAGTACACGTAGGAACATTCTGTATTACTTTCATATTAATGAACAATGTACAGTGGAGAAATATAGGATCTGTCATGAGTCGATGTTTAAGACAAGCTGATCTCAAACGAGTCTAGAATTGAAATGTTATTAAGCGAGCCTTGGCGAGCTTAATGACTTTTCTACTCTAGACGAGTTTGAGATCAACTTGTCTTAAACATCGACGAGTGACATATTCTTTTTCTCACATATCCAACGGTTTTAAGCTATTTTTTTTAAAGCAATATGCATTTTTTGGAACCCCAGTGACGTCAAAACGCCGTTATAAATAGTGACGTTATAGTGACGTCATCAAAGTGATCTCACACATGTTGGAGATAAGGATATTCGTAATCGTTGTTCGCTATAGAAAACAAGGGTAGTTATGTGAGAAAACGTTATTCTTTCCCGTTTAAACGCAAACGAAACGCAAACACAAAACACTAAAACGTAGAAAAGTGCAACTTTTGGACTATTCTGATAATTCATGTATATCTTGGTGGCAAACTGTTTTTATTGGAGATAATAGTTTTAGAGTAAACGCGTTTATTGGGAAAAAAACGTGTTCTCCACTGTAGTAATACATTAATGCCTAAGGACGTATATAATGGGTCAATTACTACATGTAATCCGTTTGCGTTTTTTGCGCTTTGTTAGGTGTATGCAACAATGTAGACCAATACAGTGGAGAAAACGTTATTCTTTCCAAATAAACGCGTTTACGCTAAAACTATTATTTGCAGTGCAAACAGTTTGGAGCCAGATCAGACGCCGGGTAAACCGGCGTCTGATCAGGCTCCAAACTGTTTGCCACCAAGATAAACATGAGTTATCAGAATTGTCATTTTTTTTTTACTTTTCTACGTTTTATTGTTTGGCGTTTGCGTACGTTTGCGTTTAAACGGGAAAGAATACAGATTCCCCACTGTATGCAACAGTGTAGACCCATATCAGAGTGTTTTTAAGGACTCCTATGTTCTGGATATGCACTGTTTATCATTTATGTATTTAAATGTATAAAATTGTAATCCTAAATAGTAAATTATGGGTTCAGGTATACTGGAATCTGGAATTGTCCATGTTTCATTGGGGACAACGTTAAGCTGCTAAACGTCCTCCATGTTTTCTTTGAATACCGTATATCTATATGTTTGAACTATAGAAATAGCACAATAGATTTAATCGTTCTAAAACACCTGACGGTGCTCTTAGAAATGACTTTCATATTAGAGAACACATTATTCTTTCCTAATAAACGTGAATTTACTAAAAGCCTCGTGTCCATCGGAAATAATTTAGATACGGATTAAGAATGGACTTGTAAGTTCAATGTAACAGAATAAATCAATGACTAACGAACACCAGTGATGAGTTCATTAAAGAAATCGATGGCCGTTGGTGGCCATCGATTGGGAGTTGGCTTCCGGTCTGAAATACAGTGGAGAAAGCGCAATTCTTTCGTTCAAACGCAAACGCATTGCAATGAAATATAGAAAATGACAACATTTTGACAATTCAGACTAACAGTTTTAATCTGAGTGGCAAACAGCTTGGAGTCTGAACAGTCGTCGGGTTACCCGGCTTGATCTGGCTCCAAACTGTTTGCAATGAAAATAATTGTTTAAGTAGCCGGGGTTATTTGGAAAGAAAACGTGTTCTCTACTGTACTCTACACGCTGCACACAGAGTTTAAACTGCTTACCTAAACAGCAAACAATGATACATGTCATTGAACACGCTACAAATGTGACCCAAATCTCTACCAATTACATTTAGTGTTCTTTCTCTCTCTCTCTCTCTATCTCTCTCTCTCTCTCCCTCTCTCTCTCTCTCTCTTTCACTCACTCTCTCTTTTTCTTTCTCTCTCTCTCTCTCTCTCTCCTATCTCTCTCTCTTTTTCTTTCTCTCTCTCTCTCTCTCTCTCCTATCTCTCTCTCTCTCTTTCACTCACTCTCTCTTTTTCTTTCTCTCTCTCTCTCTCCTATCTCTCTCTCTCTCTCTCTCTCTTTCACTCACTCTCTCTTTTTCTTTCTCTCTCTCTCTCTTTCACTCACTCTCTCTTTTTCTTTCTCTCTCTCTCTCTCTCTCTCCTATCTCTCTCTCTCTCTCTTTCACTCACTTTCTCTTTTTCTTTCTCTCTCTCTCTCTCTCCTCTCTCTCTCTCTCTCTCTTTCACTCACTCTCTCTTTTTCTTTCTCTCTCTCTCTCTCTCGTTTACTTAGTTCATATATTTATTTTTATTTTTTTCAGTCTCTGTCTTTTATTCCTTCATCTCTACCATGTTCCTCTATATAAGTATATACAGTTTTTGCAACTCAAATTAAAGACAAGCCATTGTTCATGTTTTGTTTGTATAAAATGTAGGGGAATGGTCAAAACTAATGTTGTCAGAACTTGTGACCCAACCCCATTTTCATGTACATTTGGAAAATAAAACATGTTTAAACTGTAAACTACCAATAACAAAAAAAGTGTTCGTTGTGCACGAAAAATAAATCAAATGAAATGCAAGATAGATGAGTTAGGTTTTAAGACACTGCGCCACAAAAAAGACCATATAGCATCGACGAATGAAATGCAGAAACGGTAATTTGAAAGAGTTTAACCCTTAGACTCTTAAAGACGCTTAAAAGCGCGTTTGCAAACAATTTAGATCATAATCAGACGCAGCGTCACGTGGGGTCTGATCATGATCCAAACCGTTTGACACTCGTTTAGAGATTCCTTCTGCGTTTAACTTTGAAACGATATTGCAGAAAAAATAGAAGCAGACCAAAATGAAACGGTGAAGAGATAAAATCTCACGAAAGATTTGGCAGTGAAAGGGTAATTGACGTCAGACCTGCTTCCAAACTATATACATGTATTTTCAATGCGCATAAGTTTGTTGTTTTTTGTTTAGCCTAAATGCGTTTCTTTTATTTGAAAGAAGAGTAACATCTGTTTTGCTGTTCACACGATTCGTACAAATTCCATCTTGATAAGTGATACAGTGGAGAAAACGTTATTCTTTACCAATAAACGCGTTTACGCTAAAATTATTATTTGCAGTGCAAACAGTTTGGAGCCAGATCAGACGCCGGGTAACCCGGCGTCTGATCAGGCTCCAAACTATTTGCCACCAATATAAGCATGAATTACATGTATCAGAATTGTCCAAAAGTTGTACTTTTCTACGTTTTAGTGATTTGCGTTTGCGTACGTTTGCGTTTAAACGGGAAAGAATAACAGATTCTCCACTGTATGACGTCACGAATGACGTCAGAATAACATATTCTCCACTGTAGTATAGTCTGACAAATTACGTGTTTAAAGCTGGCTATAACACAAAACATATTCCCATGTAGCGCATTAAATTCGCCCAGATTGCCACCAATCAAAAAGCCCGAGAGACAAGCCGTCTCTTTAACGACATTTAATGCAAATGCTATGCAAATGTATCGGACTTTGTAATTGGTTAATATTCAAATGAGGCTGATATTGACACAAGTAGGACATGCGATTTTCTAGCTTTATTCAATAAAGAAAAATAGCGTTTATAATTTAGTCAGAAATTCGCTAGAAGGCATACATGTATCGGATACAAACAGGGCTGCCATTTCTCCGGATTTTTCCTAAATCTTCGGATTTTTTTCTAGTACCTGGAAGCTTAAAGCAGGATGAAAGTAAAGCAGAATGCGCCTTAAGGCGCTTTCTGCTTAACTTCCAGTCTGCTTTAAGCAGGCACGTGTCAACACAACTAGAAACAGACAATGAGGTAAAGGTACGATTAGTAAAATCAAACTTGAAAAATGTAAATTTGGAAATCTTAGGATTTTTCATGTTTACTTATGGCAGCCCTGTACAAATAGTGTTCCATACAATATCAGTGAAAATATTACTATTTCCCATTACTTGCCCATGGTCAACTGTTCATTCTAAACCATTTGACACTGAGGTTAATACAGTAGGCAGTGCGTTATTCTTCCCCAATAAAAGCGTTTATGCAAAATCCAATATTCCCCGACGTCTGATCAGGCTCCAAACATTGCTACTCGGCAGTTACCCGAGGAAATTATCAAAATATGAAATTCCTAAGAATTCACTAACATTTTCAAATCCATTGAATTCTACATTGTAATGTTTTTAGAGATTGGCAAAAACAATGTTTCACATTTCAATGTTCAGTTGTATCTATTTTAACATTTCTAAGAATATTACAATGTAGAATCCAATGGATTGAAAATGTAGGTGAATTCTAAGAAATTTCACATTTTGATAATTGCCTAGGGTTTCGCTTACGGGACCTCGACAAGTAAACACATTAACAGATTCTGTAAAGTAATTTGTAAAAAAGTATAAAACGACTATTTTTACCATTTATTTCGGTAAATGCTACCTTAACAATAATGTCTCCAAGCTTGGAAGGAATCGAACAAAAGTGTTGGAAGTTATGCGATGATAAAGTGATAGGTTCAATCAACTGGAACCTATAGATTTTTACCTTTTGTGCTTAGCAAACTTTGAGTAGTATATGTTGACTGCTAAATGTACAGTGGAGAATCTGTTATTTTTTCCCGTTTAAACGCAAACGTACGCAAAGCACTAAAACGTAGAAAAATACAACTTTTGGACAATTCTGATAATTCATGTTTATCTTGGTGGCAAACAATTTGGAGCCTGATCAGACGCCGGGTTACCCGGCGTCTGATCTGGCTTCAAACTGTTTGCACTGCAAATAATAGTTTTAGCGTAAACGCGTTTATTGGGAAATAATAACGTTTTCTCCACTGTACTAAAATGTAGAAAATAACAACTTTTTGACATATCTGACTATTAATATTAAGCTGAGCGGCAAATAATATTTTTAGCGTTAACGCGTTTATTGGGAAAGAATAACGATTCTCTTCTATACGAATATCGATGCGATGATAAAGTGATAGGTTCAATCTATTGGAACCTATGGAGGTTTTACTCGTTGAGTACATGTAACTGTGTTGTATATATTCCTCCAGCACATATGGATTACACAGAGATCACGGACACAGGGAAAGTTTCATGACAAAATGCTATTTTGAGACAAAATGAGATGGAATTATTTCTCGGAGGGCTTATTAGGGAAAATAGTTCAGGGTATTCAGTGCTCCTATCAATACAGCAAGACGAAAATGAATAACCAATAACATACTACAGTCGAATTGCGATATTTCGAACTCGCATAACTCGATTTTTCCGATATTTAGAAACGAATTTGCCTTATTTCAAGCTTTGTTTAGGTGAACATATCCGTGTTTCAAAGTTAAAACGCGGCTGAGCCGCGTTTTAACTTTGAAATACGGATATGTTTGTCTTCACGGAGTTCGAGATATCGAAGTTCGACTGTATGTTTGAAAAACACAAGGGACAGATGAACATATGGCATATAGAGTAAACACAGTAAAAACCTCTCTATTACGAATACAAAATTGTGTTAATTAAATGTGTGTAAGACAGTAAAAATCAACTTGCTTTAAATTGGGACTTGTCTTTTATACAATCAATCAATGTCCGTTTTATTGGTCGTAATACATGTACCCAGAGAGGTTTTACTGTATTATCAGACATCATAAAATGGAGGATTATTGGTGTTTCTAACGTTACGTTTGCCCCATGTTAAGGTGACATCCTTCCATAAGTTTGCAAATATGCCTTCCCGAGATTGTCAGTCTTAATTTCTTAAACGATAACCTAGCCATGTCCCAAATTATGTTTAAAAAAAATACGGCGCATTCACCGTCATACAGTCATTTGTTGTCTGCAAGAACGTTTCTAAGTTAGATTTAAGGTTGTACAAAATATCGGTACGAGTGTCAAACAGTTTGGATCCAGATCAGACGCCGCGTCACGCGGCGTCTGATCTGGATCCAAACTGTTTTCAAAGTGGACTTCAAGTGATTTCAGCGGTGACAGGGTTACATAGGTCTACCAATACTACCAGTATACCGACATGTATATGGTGAATTTACCAACTGGGACTAGGTTATCGATCAAACTGTTAAACTGGACATCTTGCGTAAGACTAAACAGGACACAAATGTTATTGAAGCTTGTTAACCGACGCCAAAAAGCGCGTGTGCAAACAGTTTGTATCCTGATCAAACGCCGCGTAACGCGGCGTCCGATCAGGATCCAAACTGTTTGACACTCGTGTCGATATCTTTTAAGTCATACTATATTTCATCTCACTTTAAAACGATATTGCAAACAACAAAACTGAAGCAGACAATGAAACGGTGTAGGGGTAAAAAATTCACGATTAATTTGGCAGCGAAAAAGTGAAGTGGCGAGCGTTATCGTAGTCCAATATTTCTGGGGAGAAGCTAATCTTAACAAAAAAATGTTAAATCATTCAATCACTGAACCTTTCAATCCACAATTCCAATTTCCAATTAAGTCTAGTCTGTTTTGACCATTTGGAATTATTTCAAACTGACAAACAATGCAGACCCTGATCAGAGGGCTCTTTGATAACGGACTACAATACGTTATGACAAGTGTACTCTCATTTGATATGACTGTAGTCAGAATTTGAGAATAAAGTATCTACGGTGGAGAATCTGTTATTCTTTCCCGTTTAACCGCAAACGTACGCAAACGCAAAGCACTAAAATGTAGAAAAGTACAACTTTTGGACATTTCTGATAATTCATGTTTATCTTGGTGGCAAACAGTTTGGAGCCTGATCAGACGCCGGGTTACCCGGCGTCTGATCCGGCTCCAAACTGCTTGCACTACAAATAATAGTTTAAGCATAAAAAGAGGATCTTGTATGAGTGTTCATTATTTATCATTTTCAATAAACGAGTTGACTAAAATAATATGACGCGAGCCTTGGCGAGCGTCATATTCATTTTAGTCAACGAGTTTATTAAAAATGATAAATAATGAGCACGAATATGAGATTCTATTTATCACATAACAAGTTTAAGCACCTATTAAATTTATTGAAGCCGTAGTTTGTAGACCCTTCACTATATAGAATTTCCGCCAAACGTTACGTGGTTTACGTTAACGTCAAAGCAAATGACGTCATATGGCGTCCCGCTACATGTAGCGCATGAGGACGAACAAGTTGGGCCGGAGCCCAAAAAAACGATATTCCACTAGTGGATTACGATATTTATACAATCGCTTTATGCAACTCACAGACCGCAACTTATGTGATAAACGCGTTTATTGGGAAAGATTAACATTTTCTCCACTGTAAATATTACCCCCTTTATCTGCCGTTATTCCATCCGATAACGACTGCTCGGCTGTCTTTAATTCTTATCAGGATTCAAACCGTTTGACTTTTTTTCCTCAAAATTCTCTTAAAGTTTAAGATACATAAAACAAAATTTAAAACACTGAGCAGCCGACAACAGTGAAGCAGACGATATGATAGAGATAAAAAAGGTGTAACCCCTTCACTGTCTTACCCAGAGTAACCTACACTTATTGTTTGCAAACAGTTTGACTCCTGATCAGACGCCGTGTTATCTGATCAGGATCCACATTCTTCGGCACTAATTTCTATATTTCTGAAGTCAAAATACGTGAAATTTAAATTTGAGAAATAAAAGCAGACGACAATTGTTCAAAGCAGATGACGTCACGGCAGTGAAAGGGTTTAATTGAACACGCTTTATAAATGTCGTATTGCGTTATTGATCAATCGTAAACACGCCAAACTCTATTAATATTTAAATGTGTCATGTCTAAGCAAGCAGTTCTATTACATCTATATACAGTGGAGAAAACGTGATTCTTTCCCAATAAATGCGTTTACGTTAAAACTATTATTTCCAATCGAAACAGTTTGGAGCCAGATCAGACGCCGGGTAACACCGGCGTCTGATCAGGATCCAATCTGTTTGCCACTCAGGTTAAAATGAAATGTCAGGATTGTCGAAAAGTTGTCTTTTTCTCCATTTTATTGTTATGCGTTTGCGTTTCGTTTGCGTTTAAACGGGAAAGAATAACGTTTTCTCAACTGTATACATGTACAGTGGCGAAAACGTCACACATTTCCAATCCATGCTTGAAGTTCGATTTGTTATATTTTAGTATTTCAGTCAAACGCGACCTGCAGCTAATTTAACAGGTGCATGGATATACCAGAAGCCTTTTATGCATCGTTTCCGGCACAATTCGGCAACAGGGAGGAACCACCGACCTAGACAAGCCAGCTGAAAGGCTTCCAAAATGGAAATCCGAAGTGCCTAAACCGGGATTCGAACCCACGGCGGTAAGAAGCGTAGATATGGTCAGTCACAGTGACCACTCGGCCACGGAGATCCTGTTTGCGCCCGAAGTCTTACAGTAGAGAATGTGTTATTCTTTTCAAATTGCAAATTGTTTGGAGCCAGATCAGACACCGGGTAACCCGGCGTCTGATCAGTCTCAAACTGTTTGCCACTCAGCTTAATATCAATTGTTAGAATTTTCGAAAAGTTGTTATTCTGTATTGAAGACTACACATTGGGTTTTCTATTGGGTGGTCGCTTAACAATGTCTTACATCATTGACTTTACGTTACTTATGTATTGTAGATAGATTTAACAGGTCACAAGCTTTTGGGACGTTCTGTGCTGAGTCTTGGATCGCTCTCGCGTGTTGGATTGGTCAGGTTTGATCTTTAAATAACTCAGGTCTGGTCGGTCGGATGTTTGGGAGCGGTCTCGGACTCGGCTCGGGGGCCTTAAGGCCTTGGACCAATGTGATATATGTTGGGTACGTTTAGTTCTGTTGTTTATTCCTCATAGGAAGAAGAAATCATTATACAGTGGGTCCTGTCTAACGAATGTAAAATTGATGATCTCCTAAGACAATTAGATGGAGGTTGGGGTGATGCGGACATTCCTGAAATGTTTATAGGCATTACTTTAGACCAGCATTTAGTGTAGATCTAGTCCTTTTAACTCTATGTAGATCTACCCCGTGAAAATTCAAATCGAAAAATTCCAATATCAAATTAAGCCTAGAGTCCTTTTATGATTATTGGGTTGACAAGCAGTGCAGAGCCTGATCAGTTGGTCCCTTTAGGAGCCATCTGATCTGGGTCTGCAATGTTTGCATAAATCAAGCGTACTCTTTGTGGAATGCGGATAGTTACCACCATGTATTCTGATGTGTTTATTATGACGTATAAATGTAATAATAATGACGTCATAAATATTTGACATAAACCACTGAATATTTAAATTTTAGCTCCCATGACCTATGACGACACCGTATACATGGCAATAATGTCGTGTAACTATGACGTCATAAGCCAGGAGGAAATTATGTACTATATTTGTAAACTGGGAATTCCATGATGTGTGAGTTTCAAAATTTATAGATCTGAACTTATAAGTCAAATGTTTGTGATCTGTTTATTGATGTACATAGATCTACTATGCCAATTTATTTTCTTAATTGTGTTATGTTTTCTTACTTGTGTTAGATCTATATATATTCAAGTGATAATTTATGTAGATCCCTTCAGTGCAATAATATCGTACCCGCGAATAATTTAACTCGCGGATGCGTTGGTGTTGCGCCGAATTGTTGGTCTAAGATTGTATTCACGAATTATAGCCTATCATATCTATGTTACAAAACACTGAATATGCCTTCTCAGTTTGGATAGAAAATGACATGGAAGGCTCCCAATGGATATTTCCACACTATGTTCAGTCTAAAATGAGAAACTACAATTTACAACTTCGGCTGTAGTTTTAAAATTTTCGAAGTCGCAAGTGCCGGACAGTTTGGAACTAGCTGTGGCGCTAAGTAACCGTGTGTCTCATCTGGAAATAAACTGTCCCTACAGATGTATAAATCTATTTTTATCTATTTCAAATCTATTTATTGCAACTTACAAAACTTACAACCATTGCCGCGAACGGCGGTTTAATTGTAAATTTCATTGTAGCTCTCCCACCTGAGCCTGTAGCTAATATCTTTAAAATACTTAATTGTTAAAGTTCTCTTTCATTACCTGTTTAGTTTGTATTACACCTTCAATTAACCTCATGTATTCATGTGAAAACATGTACTGAGCGAAATAAAGAATTTGAATTTGAATTCTACATTTTAGTATTTAGCGTTTGCGTTTCGTTTGCGTTTAAACGGGAAAGAATAACAGATTCTCCACTGTAAACCTAATCCAATGAATTGAGGGATCGTTGCAGTGGAAAAGACGATACCTTCCCGATAAACACGCACACTTGCTAAAACTATTACATATATTTTCATTGCAAACAGTATCGAGCTTGACCAGACGCCGGGTAACCCTGTGTCTGATCAGGCTCCAAACTGTGTGCCTATCAGATTAATATGAGCATCCAGAATTATCAAATAACTATGAGCATCCAGAATTATGCAAACATTGTTATTTTCTACATGTTATTGCAATGCGTGTATGTTTCGTTTGCGTTTTTAAAAGCGGGAAAGAGAAATATCTTCTCTACTGTATCGTTGTATAGATTATTTATACTCGTCCCTTGTGCAGGGCTGCCATAAGTTGACATGAACAATCCTAAGATTTCCAAATTTGCATTTTTCAAGTTTGATTTTACCAATCGTACCCTTACTCCATCGTCTGTTTCTCGTTTGGTTGACTCGTGACTACTTAAAGCAGGCTGGAAATAAAGCAGAATGAGCCTTAAGGCGTACCCTTACCCCATCGTCTGTTTCTAGTTTGGTTGACTCGTGACTCGTGACTACTTAAAGCAGGCTGGAAATAAAGCAGAATGCGCCTTAAGGCGCATTCTACTTTACTTTCAGTCTGCTTTAAGCTACCATATACTAGAAAAAATCCGAAGATTTAGGAAAAATCCGGAGAAATGGCAGCCCTGCTTGTGGTTTTTTAACCCTTTCATTCTCGATTACGCCAAAAGGCGCATTTGCAAACAGTTTGAATCCGTAACGCGGCGTCTGATCAGGATCTAATTTGTTTGACACTCGTTTTGAACATTCTTCAGGCATACAGACTTATGATTAAACTTTGAAACGACATTGCATACAACATACAGTGGAGAATCTGTTATTCTTTCCCGTTTAAACGCAAACGTACGCAAACGCAAAGCACTAAAACGTAGAAAAGAACAACTTTTGGACAATTCTGATAATTCTTGTTTATCTTGGTGGCAAACAGTTTGGAGCCTGATCAGACGCCGGGTTACCCGGCGTCTGATCTGGCTCCAAACTCTTTGCACTGCAAATAATAGTTTTAGCGTAAACGCGTTTATTGGGAAAGAATAACATGTTCCCCACTCTAACTGAAACAGACGACAATGAAACGGCGAAGGGATAATTTGGCAGTGAAAGGGTTAAAACCCAAATAAGATACATTGTATATAAAGTGGTCATTACGTTATTCTTTTCCAATAAATAAGTTTATTGTACAGTGATTCCTCTCTAAAACGACACCCAATGGGAGACAAAGAGTATGGGTGTTGTTCGGAGGGAGTCGTTTTAGGAAGGAGAGTTTGCTTACATTTGAAGACGGCTTCTGATCTGGATTCAAGTTGTTTGTCACTCGTCATTTTTTTTCTGTCAACGTGTTCAATATGTGACTTTGAGAAAAACAACATACGACAATTTGAACAGACGATATCGCAGCCGTGAAAATGTTAAGACATAATTGTTTTGTTTTGGGAACAGCGACAAGCGTTACTGTTTGGAGGGAATCGTTGTTCGGAGGGCCATTGTAGGGAGTGAGCACTGTATAACAAATATATTAATTGCAATCTATATACAAATATGGACGTTTACAGACACACCGCACGTCCAGTTTTATAAGCGTCTGACCTACGACGTCTTGTTATTCGCCAAATTCTTTGGTACATATGTCTACCAACATTTGTTTAAAAACAAATCGTCACTTATTTCAGGAAATTACCATTTTCTACATTTTAGTACCATGCGTTTGTGTTTCGTTTCTTTTCTTTTAAACGGGAAGTGATACAGTGGAGAATCTGTTATTCTTTCCCAATAAACGCGTTTACGCTAAAACTATAATTTGCAGTGCAAACAGTTTGGAGCCAGATCAGACGCCGGGTAACCCGGCGTCTGATCAGGCTCCAAACTGTTTGCCACCAAGATAAACATGAACTATCAGAATTGTCCAAAAGTTGTACTTTTCTACGTTTTAGCGCTTTGCGTTTGCGTACATTTGCGTTTAAACGGGAAAGAATAACAGATTATCCACTGTATGACGTCACTAATGACGTAAGAATAACAGATTCTCCACTGTAAAGCCTTCGTATAATTAGTGACGACGCTATTATTTTCCTGTTCAACCAAAACGAAATGCAAATGTTAACCAATGGCAGATTCTAGAAAAATGTTGATAGTTTATTTACCTGTTAAAGGCAAACAATAACGAGCCTGGTCAGACGCCTGGTACATGTAACCCGGCGTCTGAGCAGGCTTCCAATGGCTTGCAATGTGCATACAGTAGAGAAAACTTTTCCCAATAAACGCGTTTACGCTAAAACTATTATTTCAAATGCAAACAGTTTGGTAACCCGGCGTCTGATCAGGCTCCAAACTGTTTGCCACTTGTATAAAAACGAATTGTCAGATTTGTCAAAAAATTGTTATTTTGTACAATTTCTTGCAATGCGTTTTTGTTTCGTTTGCGTTTCAACGGGAAAGAATAACTTTTTTCTTCTCTGCACATCTAAATGCTTCAACATTAGCGCGTTTATCGGGAAATATTGCTGTCTTCTCCATAATAAAAACATTTTTATATATTAAGGTTCGTTGACCTTGGCACGTATATTTGCTTGGATCATAACTCATTACTACAGGAGATTGTTCGTAACCTTACCCAGTTGGCAATTCTTTTGGAGACTCGGTGGCTCCTCAAAGACAGGAATCTAACTTTTGAATTGTCTAATACACTGAAATACTGGCTTCATCTGTTTGTCATAATTCACTACAATAAAATGTCTCCATAACGATCTCTTTTAAAAACGTCTTCCAACTGTTAAGCGTTGCTTATTAAAGCAAATTGAAAGTAAAACAGAAGGCTTTATACCCCTTCACCGACATTTTGTCGTCTGCTTCAATATTGTTGTCTGCAATATCATTTAAATGTTAGAACTAAAACAGTATAACTGACGTAATTTCAAAATAAGGGGTAAACAGTTTTGATCCTGATCAGACGACGCGTTACGCGGCGTCTGATCAGGATCAAAACTGTTTCCAAATGCGCTTTATGGCGTCATTGAGAGTGAAAGGTTTAAAATGTTTATTTGACTGTTGACTTTAGGAATAAATCAATAATTGGACAGACAATAAATTTGCAACGAGAAATCTTAATACAGCGACATGCAGGAATATAACTTTTGATTTGTCTAATATCTAGTCATTTCGTTTTGTCTGAGAAAAGTTCAGTGGAGAAAACGTTATTATTTCCCCTTTTAAACGCAAGCGAAACACAAACGTAATACACTATAAGGTAGAAAATAACAACTTTTTGTCAATTCTGACTGTTGATTTTAAGCTGAGCGGCAAACATTTTGGAGCCAGATCAGACGCCGGTACTTTTTGTACTGGAAATAATAGTTTCTAGCGTAAACGCGTTTATTGGGAAACAATAACGTTTTCTCCTCTGTACATGGGTTGTCCCAACCTTAATATCATTTGCTTTGCATTTGTCGTCAGCAGTTTTGTAAAGTTCAAATTTATGCATTTTCTAATAAATGAAGCCTAAAAAGGAGTTTCGAGCACTTTCTATTCAGATCAGAAAAATAGTTTGTTTGTTTTGTTTGTTATCGTCCGTGTCTACCATTTTTGGGCTAATTGGACGCCCTAGAGAGAAGGACGGATACAGAGAACCCGGGCGCGATGTCCTTCTCTTCGTATCGAAAACATTCTCTGGTTCTTTTAGATGTCAAGTGTAAAGCACTCAAACTTCGAACCTCTGACGATAAAGTCTCATCCGAAGGACTTGGTCCGACGGGGAATCGAACTCGCAGCCCCTGCCGTCGTAAGCGGGTGCTTTAACCCCTCGATCACGTCCGCCGGTCAGAGAAATCATCCATGTTATTCGCGGCATCGCATCTGTACGTCGGTAACTAACAAAGAATACGTCTTTCTTTGCAATCCGTAATTCCTAGTCCCATCTACGTGTGTCGTAATAATATATTTAACTACAGTAAAATCACCAATAAAGTCTTACAACTATTTGGCGTTGATGTTTAAAAAGCTTTCTGTTTTTTTTACTTTCACTTTACTTTAAGCTGTCACCTGTCTTTTATACATGTTAAATCGATTTACCGTCTTGTTAGTAGCGGCCGTAAAACAGAGGTTGTACTGCTCGTTTGTTTGACTTGTGGCTTTTGGAATAAATCAATAATTGGACACACACTGTTGCAACGAGAAATCTAGGTACGAAAAGCTCCTATTTTCCGTGAGCGAGGAAATACAGTGGGGAAAACGTTATTCCTTCCCAATAAACGCGTTTACGCTAAAACTATTATTTCCAGTATAAACAGTTTGGAGCCTGATCAGACGCCGGGTAACCCGGCGTCTGATCGGGCTCAAAACTGTTTGCCACTCAGTTTAATATTGGTATTCAGAATTGACAAAAATTGTTATTTTCTACATTTTAGTGCATTGCGTTTGCGTTTCGTTTGCTTTTAAACGAGAAAGAATAACGTGTTCCCCACCGATTGCTTCTTTTCCTCGTTTGAAGAAAATCAAATGAAACACAAGTTCCTTATCCTCTGATCCTATACGGCCAGTAGAAACGCGCTTATTTTGAGAGAACAAGATCTTCCCCCTGAAGCAAACCTTTCAACAACATATTTAAAACAAATCCGCTTAGATTACTCACATCTTTCATTTTAATAACAATAACGCAACTAAACCGAACGCCCTCTGATCAAGCTACGGACTGTTCGCGCCTCAGATTATTTTTAAACGATACTATAAATTCATTAGAACTGCTTCTGAAGTTTAGGACCACGTTTACAGTGAAACCCCTCTAAACCGGAACCTCTGAATACCGGAAACCTCTCTAAACCGGACAAAAACTTTGGTCCCGTTTCCAATCCTTTTTATGTTCACCCATTACACCATCAACACGCCTTATTACGTCTTTGTATTTTTCTTAAACTGAAGACAATAGTTTATACATTCTAGCAGATGATAGCCTAAAGCAGGTTGAAAGTAAAGCAAAATGCGCCTTAACCTGCTTTAAGTGGTCAGCTATCTTCCATACAAGAAACAAGTTAAAACCCCTCTAAACCGGAAACCCCTATAAACCGGAAATTGTTGTTGTCCCCACACATGTCCGGTTTAGTTGGGTTTCACTGTATTGCTAAATAGTAAATACTAACTACACATTGAAAACAGTGTGGAACCTTGCCAGATGCCACCTACATGTAACTCGGTGTCTGATCAGGCTCCGAACTGTTTGCCTTTCAGATCTAAATCAATCGTCATTTTTGTTATAAATTTCAAAGCTTTGCATCTTTATCTAACTAAGTTCAATCCCTTAAACTGACTTACACCAATAATGGCAATACTTTTTTAAAACAGTGTTGATCCAGACCAGACCAGACGCCGCTTTACGCAGAGTCTGATCAGGATTCAAACTGTTTAACATTCATTAAAATATTTGAAGGTCAAATTACCTGAAATATAAATTTGAAAGATAAAAGTTTGCGATAATTGGTTAAGATTGATGACATCATACTTGAGTATTCTTCTTTGTACATTACAGTGATGACTCTCTACAACGACACCCAATGGGGGACACAGATTGTGTGTGGTGTTCGGAGGGAGTCGTTATAGGGAAAGAAAATTAAGATTTGGCTTACATTTACAAATTATCAGCTTAAATCTAGATCAAACGCCTCGTCAAGCGGCGTCTGATCTGGAGTCAAGTTGTTTGTAACTGGTCATGATATGTAGAACTATCAAAATGTCCACTTATACAGTGGAGAATCTGTTATTCTTTCCCGTTCAAACGCAAACGTACGCAAACGCAAAGCACTAAAACGTAGAAAAATACATATTTTGGACAATTCTGATAATTCATGTTTATCTTGGTGGCAAACAGTTTGGAGCCTGATCAGACGCCGGGTTACCCGGCGTCTGATCTGGCTCCAAACTGTTTGCACTGCAAATAATAGTTTTAGCGTAAACGCGTTTATTGGGAAAGAATAACAGATTCTCCACTGTATGTACCTTTGAGAACAACAGCGGACGACAATTTTTAGGAAATAATATTGCAGCTGTAAAAGCGTTATACATAATTGTCCAGTTTAAGGATCTGCGGAGAGGGTCGTTGTAGGGAAAGGGTCGTTGTTTGGGCCGTTATAGGGAGGGAGTTCGATACATGTATACATAGTAGCGCAGAATACACTGTTCATCATAATCATATACGAACATTTACGATGCTGAACACGTTATTCTTCCTCAATAGATACGTTTGTGCTACGAACCGTTGGAAAAAGTTTGGAACCTGATCAGACGCATCTCTACACAATTTGGGAGCCAATTCAAACACAGATTTACCCGGCGTATGAGCAGGCATCAAACATTTTCAAATTCAATTTTACTGAATCGTGGAAAGAGGTGTTATTATGTACATTTCGTTTAGTTGCCTTTTGCGTTTCGTTTTGATAAAACGAGAAAGGAACAATATAATCTCCGCTCTAACATTTTCTGGTCTGAAAATCAAAACTTCAATCCTTTATCTGCATTTTATATAATTAAATTTGCGTTTCGTTTTGGCTGAATCGAGAATAGGAGATGTCTGCTCGTCTGTCTTGGTCACAATAAGGATGAGAAACACACACGTTTCTTTACTGAATAGGAACTGCCTTCTAGATGTTGGTTTTTCTCCGTTTTCTCCGTGACTGACTTGCAGTGGTGGGCGAATCGATAAAGCTAAAGAGCCGAATGATCATATTTAATTGCGAAATAGGCCTATTTATATGTCCAAAATGCAGATTCTTCAGCAAATTCCCCGTCCCTGTCTTGTTGGGGAGATCCAAGTACGCTGCAATCTGGACTAGTTCCAGAGATAACAGTATATCTAACCCCTTCACTGCCATGACGTCATCAGCTTAAAAACAATTGTCGTCTGCTTTTATTTTTCAAATTTAAATTTTAGGGGGTTCGAATTAAGAAATATCAATTCGAGCCTCAAACAGATTGGATCATGATCAGACGCCGCTATATGAGGCGTCTGATCAAGATCCAAACTATTTGTAAATAACAATTGCACCCGGTGTAAGGCAGTGGAGGGGTTAACTCTGATTCCATCTGCCGCAATTTGATTGAAATTTGAAAACGGTTTGGATCCTGATCAGGCGCCGAAATATTGGCGACTACTCAATATTACTGAGTCTTTAAACTTTTAATTGGCCATGTTTATAGGCGCCAGTTGTTAAGCTGCAGTATTTATAAGGTATACCAGGAAAATGTTTTACCCTTATCCAAGCTTAATATCGTCTGCTGGAAATTGTCGTCAGCAAAAAAATACACATTTTATCCAGATTTATACATTTCTTTAAACAAAATAAAAATTTAAAGACGGATGTCAGATCAGACGCCGCGTCACGCGGCGTCTGATCAGGATCTCAACAGTTTGCAAATGCATGCAAGCCGATATCGGCGAAGGAATGGTTAAGATATACAATTGTTAGAACAATAAATAAGGTAGGAAATTTCCTTAATGTCATACAGCATTGTTAATCCTTCACTGCCTTATCTTGAGTATAAATGTTATTTGCAACCAGTTTGGATCCTGATCAGACGCCGCGTAACGCGGCGTCTGATCTGGTTCCAAGCTGTTTGATATTCATCTCAATGTTTCTTACAGGCAAAATACTTGCAATTTAGATTAAAAGAAAAGCAGACGACATTTTTTAGAATGGGAAGACGTCTCGGAAGAGAAGGGATTAATGTCATGCGGCATTGTTTAACCGAGAATACACTAGACAGTTAAATGTATTGTCTGCAAAATGTGTGACCTGCAGATGGTATAGGAGATCATTTGTCTGTCACGTGAGAGGTAGATCGGGAGACAGCAATAATGAAGCTATGGTATAGAGAGACAGAGCAGTATAATACAGACAAATAGTCAGAGAGAGAGAGAGAGAGAGAGAGAAAGAGAGGGAGACGGATCTACAGACATACAGACAAACATAGAGAGACAGTGAAAGAGACAGGCAGACAGACATACATACAAATATACAGAGAGAGAGAGAGACAGACAGAGAGAGAGAGAGACAGACAGACAGAGAGAGAGAGAGATAGAAAGTGACAGAAAGAGACAGAGGCAGACAGAATGACAGTGAGACAGAGACAGAGAGACAAAGAAAGGGAGACAACGAGAACGGATAAACAAATACACAGAGAGACAGAAAGAGACTGCGTAAGAGAGATATATAAACAAACATAAAATGCCGAGAGATATAGAGAGGCTCGAAGACAGAGACAGACAGAGTCAGGGAGTGAAACAGACAAAGAGAGCGAGTGAGCGAGGTTGAGCGAGAGAGAAAAACAGATATAGAAAGGGAAACATACAGAGGAGAAAGACAGAGAGAGACACAGACAGAACGACAGACTTTTTAACCTATTACTTATCCTATTCAAACAGTGTAGAATTCCTTTACAAAAGGCGTAGACCCAAATCAGAGGGTCTTTATTGTAAAATAACCCTAAATAGATAAAATGGACTAGACTTATTTTGAAACTTGAATTTTCCATTCTAGGAAAGAATACCATTTTCTCCTCAGTATCTGTTTTCGGTTCCTTTTATGGTTTGATCTGTAAAATCAAAGATGCCGTATTTGCAAATGATGTCACTAGGTTACATGTAACAGGCATTATTCCATGAACAAAAATGCAAACCTGATACTCTAAGCATCGAGACCAATATCCGACACAACATTATTAACTCATGCATGCCTGAAACCGGTAATTGAACGTCGTCGTAGAGTACCTCTAGGAATGGGTTAGGCAACATTTAGAGCAACTTTTGGCATGTTGAGTGTTTCGGAAACCGAAATCACCGCAAGCGTCAACAATTGTATTAGTTCGAAAGAAAAATTGGAAACTCAGGATGTGTATTGACTATTGTATGCTCAACAACAGAATTATTAAGGATTCATATGCACTCCAAGAGTTTTTTTATTGTTTACTCTGAGCAAAAATCTTGTCAATAATAGATATGAAGAGCTGTTATCATCAAGTCGGTATAGACGAGGCCCACAAAGAGCAAACTGCACTTACTGTAGGTCCCTTAGGGTTTTATGAGTACATGTACGATCATATGCCTTTTGGGCTTTCAAATAGAGCCTTATAAAAGATAGCCTGGGTATTTGCAATATGAGAATCTGTGTCAAATACTTAGACGACCATATTATATTCAGTGACAGTTTTGAGCAGCACATGGAAATGCTCCATTTGATGTTTTACATGGCTCAAGGAATGTGTTATTAAACTCTCTACATAGAAATGTTTTGTTTCCTAAAGAAAAGAATCAAGTTTTTAGTCCATGTCGTTAGTGGAGACGGAATTGAAACTGATCACGATAAGCTCATTCTTAGCCTTTTGTGGCTACTACAGGAAATTTGTGAAATACTTTTTGAAGATAATAAGACCGTTATGAGACATTTGGCGCCCAACGTAATTAACCCGTACATGTATGATACTATGTAACTCACAGAGTGTACACATTTAGTAAAAATAACTCGAGCAGTGCTTTTTAAGTAAGAATTCGGGACAAATCCTTGTGTAGAGGGGTTGTGTGTAGCCGGATTGAGTTTATGATTAAATGGTGAGAGATTTGTGTAAGCGGCCCGGTGGCTCAGTCGGTAGAGCACTTGTCTTGTAAGCAAGAGGTCCCGGGTTCGAGCCCCGGTCTGGCTGCCTATTTTTCTCATCATGTTACACTTTTAGACACTTTTATTGTCTATATTAAGCGATTTGTTTTTTTAACCATTTTACTCTAAATGACGCCATATAGCGTGTTTGCAAATAGTTTGGGTCTTGATCAGACGCCGCGTAACGCGTCGTCTAATCAGGACCTAAACTATTTGACAGTCTTATCTATTTTCCAAGTCATACAATCTTAAATCTAACTTTGGAACCCGTCTTGCAGACAGCAATACTAAAGCAGACAACAATAAAACGGTGAAGGGGTAAAATTCTCT
Source organism: Gari tellinella (assembly GCA_922989275.2). NCBI lineage: Eukaryota > Metazoa > Mollusca > Bivalvia > Cardiida > Psammobiidae > Gari > Gari tellinella. The sequence continues at coordinate 4,905,064 of OV277870.1, read as the reverse complement.
CGAATAATTTGAAAATGAAAGGGTGTTTAGTTTCGTTTAATCGGAAAGAAGAAAAAGGTACAGTGTATTCCCATCTTTACATATAATCTTTGGAGCATGTGTGTGAACCTAACACCCGGATTTCAAGTAAAACATTTTTTAATTGTTTTCCACATTCGTGCCGGTTTTTATTATTGCAATAAATATAGTTTTGCCGACTAGACAAATTCCTCAATTGCTATGCTGTTTAATTGTTTCAGTACACCCTTTAACGGCATTACCTCGAGTAAAATGCTTGTTTGCAAACAGTTTCGATTCTGATTAGACACCGCGTTACGCGGCGTCTGATCAGAAACCATACTGTTTGACACTGATTTCAATATTTCTAAAGACAAAATACCTTAAATCTAAATTTTAGAAATAAAAACAGTCGATAATTGTTTAAAGCAGATGACGTCATAGTAGTTAATGGTTTAATTATACGTTAGTTTCTCGCACTGTTTAATGGGAGGTGTAATAGGAATTCTACTGCTGCTAACAGCTATCAATATCGGATGAAAGCGTCTAGTTGCTTTTCAATACCTATTGATGAGCCAATTACCTGGCTACAACGAGCACGCAATTTGTAATACTTCACATAACAAGCACATCATTCCAAGTCCTGAACATTCCGAGACATGAGTTATAAAATGAAACATGTGATGAATTTAAACCTTTATGTTAATTGCAAACCTGAGTTCGGAGTCAAATCAGACGCAGGGTAACCCGGTGTCTGATCAAGTTCTAAAATATTTTACACTCTAAAGTCGAATTCACAAGTTTTATAGTATGTGACAATTCAATCCGTGTACGTGTACATCCAGAATTGTAAAGTGCGTGTAAAATATAAATTCTGGGATAGTTCTGTCTGCGAACACCAATTTTTGTAAATACCTTCTTTGCAAATAAACAGAAAAAACTCGATACGTCGAACACGCTTTACTTCGAACATACCCGTATTTCAATGTTAAAACGTGACTTAGCCACGTTTTAACTTTGAAATACGGGTATGTTCGACTCACGCGATATCGAGTTATCCAAATTAAACTTATGAAATACTGATAAGATCGATTTAAGCGAGTTGGGAGTATCGAGTTTCGACTGTATATTCAGACTATTGCGGAGAAAACGTTATTCTTTCCCAATAAACGCGTTTACGCTAAAACTATCATTTCCAATACAAACAGTTTGGAGCCAGATCAGACGCCGGGTAACCCGGCGTCTGATTAGGCTTCAAACTGTTTGCCACTCAGCTTAATATCAATAGTCAGAATTGTCAAGAAGTTGTTATTTTCTACATTTTGGTGCTTTACGTTTGCGTTTCGTTTGCGTTTAAACGGGAAAGAATAACATTTTCTCAACTGTATGTCTATAACAGCAGGAACTGCCTATGTGTTAAAGGCTGGCTCTTTGCATGGATCGATCACAGATATTTGCATCTTTGGCTGTTTACAGCCCTAGTGTACAAACACTATTTCGTATTCGTACAAAATAGATCACAGTATAGTACAGTGGAGTAGACGTTATTTTTTCCCAATAAACGCGCTTAAACGTCAAAATTATGATTTCATTTGCAAACAGTTTGGAGCCAGATCAGACGCCGGGTAACCCGGCGTCTGATCAGGCTCTAAACAAGTTGTCACTCATATAATTATGAATTGTCAGAATAGTAAAAAACAATGTGATTTTCCTCATTCTATTGCAATGCTTTGCATTTCGTTTGCGTTTCAGCAGGAAAGAATAACGGTTTCTCTACTGTATGACGTCACTAATGACGTAAGAATAACGGTTTCTCTATTGTATGACGTCACTTATGACGTGATAATAGCGGTTTCTCCACTGTCTAAAGTACAGTGAAGAAGACGGTGTTCCTAAATGTGCAAACTACACGCAAACGCAGTGTACTTGAATCAAGAAATGACAATGCTTACAATAGCCGCCGATAGTTTTTAATCTAAGTGGCAAACAGTTTTGGATCCAGATCAGACGCCCACTTATCCTGCGTCTGATCTGGTTCCAAACTGTTTGCAAATGAAATAATAGATCTGGCTCAAAACTGTGTGCAATTTGCATAAATTTTAGCATAAACGCGTTAACCCTTTACCCTATAGTATTTTTCTAATTTTGAAGACAGGTGGCCACTTAAAGCAGGTTGAAAGTAAAGCAGAATGTGCCTTAAGGCACACTCTGCTTTACTTTCAGCCTGCTTGCAGCTAAAATATGCTAGGCTATATAAAACATTTGTAATGGTTATTGTCCATGAGAGTATAAACTGGAACTATTTTCTTCAGCGGAGGAAGAAATTAAATACGCTAAAAGTCGCTTCTACGGGGGAAAGGGTTAAAGAGAAAAAAACAATATATATGTAACGTTTTCATCATTGAAACCATGTATACCCTTTGCAAACGATTGGATGTTTGATACATTTTCGTCAGCTGTATGGTTACATGTATCATCTTCAATTGGTTCTAAAATGTAATTTAACTCATTGAGCCCTAGTGACGCATATATGCGTCTTTTACCAAAGAAGTACATATGAAGAGTACACTTGTCCTATGCAAACAGTGAAGTCCCTGATCAGAGGGCTCCTGCAGGAGCCCTCTGATCAGGGTCTTCACTGTTTGTCATTTTGTAAAATATTATGTAAAACAACCCTAAATAGTTGAAAATGGACTAACCTTTATTGCAAACTGGATTTGTCCATTGGAAGTTTCAGGAGATAATGAGTTAAAAGCCACTTTAGCTTAAACAGTCTTAACAAGAGTGTCATTTAGTTTAGATTCTGATCAGACAATGCGATCAGCTACGTTTTGACAGAATTATGTCAATTGCAAACTGTTCGGAGCCGGTGTAATGACGAAAAGTATCCCCTCTAAAAAATGACCTCGGGTGACATTTGTCGACGTAGAAAACTGTCCCTGGGATTTGATTAGGCAGAATATTATGACCAGGGAGGACAGTCTTTTACTTCGAAATGTCTCGGGTCACAATTCTGAAGTGGTTCACTTTTCGTCATTGCACCTGCTTCTGAACATGGCAGAACTTTTACAATTAGTCCGCCACCAAAATGTCCTTTAAGGACAGGTCAATGACACAAGTAATTGACAGATTAATGTCACAAAAATGGCCAGGTTAATGCCACAATAGATGGCAAGTTAATTTCTACGAAAATACCAAAAAGACCTGCGGACGGATTCTAAAGATTACCCTAACCCGAGGTTTTGGTGGCGCAGGGCTCCAGATAAGTGGGAGTGAACTGCACAAAAACAACATTTTCACACTTATTTTACCACCTAATCCTATGGTGTTACTACTCATTAGAATCGTCTCGAAGAGACGATTCTAATGAGTAGTGACACCATAGGGTTTACAGTTAAAATACAGATTTTAGTTTTTGAAATACTCCCCTTATCTGGAGTCCTGGTGGCGGACCAACTGTAAACCCTAGCCTGTACTTGCTCCAAACTGTTTGTCACTCTGATTTAAATAAATATTCAGAACAGTCAAAACGTTATCATTATCTACATTTCAATGTTCTGCGTTTCATTTTCGTTTAAAAGGGGAAACAAGAGCGTCTTTAAACTACAGTGTACCAATATCGGTAAAATGACTCACCCACTGTTTTACTATCTTGTCCCCCAGAGACAATCGTTGAAGCATTTTCCGGTGTCTGTTTAGAGTAAGATCCATTTCCTTGTTTGAGCGAATCACTGTCAAGTCCAGCGTATAATCCACGGGGTTTAAGTTGTTTGCATATAGCCGTATGGTGGTTGGCTTTAACACGGCGATTCGGATACACAACCTCTGGTACTACGACCTCTTTAAAATACAAAAATACACCAACCTGTTGACCGCTTCCTTTCGAAACTGCATTCGTATACTGCCTTTTAACGCCTTCAAGCCCCATACAAACTGATGCATTATTTAACGTAGGTAGTATATTCAACGTTTGCAGAACGTTAATCATTTCCGAATACAACTGAATAAATCTTTCGTCCGTAGATAGAGTCAGTGTGTCGATGTTAACACCTCGATCATGGACACGTCCTTCTCCGTGATTTGGAGAAACAGGTAGACTGATCACAGAGTCCACTAAATAGAACACAACAATCGTAATAACAAAATAAACAACACTATACATTCCCCTGCTGCCCCTACGTTTCATGATTCCTGTAGATGTTGAGCGAAAATCCAAGAAAACCACAGTTTGTAAAGCAGCCCCGGCTGGGTAATCCCAACCATTTGTTTATAAATCAGTGTATTTCATTTACACTACTGCTCCGTCTAAGATAATCCATGTCCCTGAAAAGAGAACAGAATAAATGTTTACTGTTTTACAATCAAGCAATCATTAGACTCGCAAACGACAGGTGATCAGGAAATACAGGACGAAAGTAAAGCAGAAAGCTCCGTTAGGAGCTTTCTGCTTTACTTTTGTCCTGCATTTCGCAGCCACCTGAGCCAAAACACTTCGTTGCCCTCTTCAAGTCGACCGCTTTTGACACGTGTGGCTTTACCTAGTATTTTGTTACACTTAATTATCCAACGTATTAATTTTAATGATTTTCGTCGAGTCGACAATGCTTCTCGCCTCTCGCAGATTTCCTCTATCCCGACTATGTACACAGTCATGCATGGATTGGTGGTTTTATTGCGCACAAACTTCGATTCCAATAACATTCAATACCCCGGTATAGGCTCTATAGCTTAATGTCTTACAGAGCCGAGAGTCTTACGGTTCGAAAAGTCGCTATTGCAGACCTTCGATTACATGGAGAAAACGTTATTCTTTCCAATAAACGCGTTTACGCTAGTACTACTATTTCCAGTACAAACAGTTTCGAGTCAGATCAGACGCCGGATAACCCGGCGTCTGATCAGGCTCCAAACTGTTTGCAACTCTTCTTAATATGAATAGTCAGAATTGTCAAAAAGGTGTTATTTTCTACATTTTAGTGCGCTGCGTTTGCGTTTCGTTTGCGTTTAAAGGGAAGAATAACGTTTTCTCCACTGTAACCAGGAACAGTGGAGAAAACGTTATTATTTCCCGTTTAACGCAAACGAAACTCCAAATGTCTCCATTTTATTGATATGCTTTTGTGTTTCGTTTGTATTACGTCACTAATGAGGTAATAATAACGCTTTCTTCACTGTAATTACAGTGGAGAAAACGTTATTCTTTCCCAATAAACGCGTTTATGCTTAAACTATTATTTGCAGTGCAAACAGTTTGGAGCCAGATCAGACGTCGGGTAACCCGGCGTCTGATCAGGCTCCAAACTGTTTGCCACCAAGATAAACATGAATTATCAGAATTGTCCAAAAATTTTACTTTTCTACGTTTTAGTGCTTTGCGTTTGCGTACGTTTGCGTTTAAACGGGAAAGAATAACAGATTCTCCACTGTACAGTTGAAAAGTCTAACCGAGATAGACTGTAACTGTTGAACTGTAAGATAATAACTCTGAGTATGTCAGTGGATTGGCCTATTGTACATGTAACATTGTACATTGCACGTGTATCTCTCTAAAAATAAATTCCACCCTTGCATATCTCGAAATAAGACGGAAAACTTTATCTTGCACCAGACACGCTCGAGTTTATATTACATGCAATCATACCGCGTATGCAAGCGAGTATTTCGCTAAACTCGTAAAACTACTTCTTTTCATCACTGCAAAATATTGGAAATGCATTAATCAAACTTACATACACGCTTGCTTTCACCTATTCATATCACTGCATCCAATATTCGACAACTAAATTCCACTGCAATGTACGCCAATATCAGCACTTTAGAAAATAATCCTTGACGATGCACAATCCCTGGCTCCCACGAAATACTGGTTGAAATTAATATCAAATTAATCTCAGTATGATGTACAGTGGAGAAAACGTTATTCTTTCCAAATAAACGCGTTTACGCTTAAACTATTATTTCAATTACAAACAATTTAGAGCCAGATCAGACGCCGGGTAACCCGGCGTCTGATCAGGCTCTAAGCTGTTTGTCACCAAGATAAACATGAATTATCAGAATTGTCCAAAAGTTGCACTTTTCTACGTTCTAGTGTTTTGCGTTTGCGTTTCGTTTAACCGGGAAAGAATAACGTTTTCTCCACTGTACGCCAATATCAGCACTTTAGAAAATAATCCTTGCCGATGCACAATCCCTGGCTCCTACGAAATACTGGTTGAAATTAATATCAAATTAATCTCAGTATGATGTACCGTCGTTGGGAAGGAGACGACAAGACTTGTCTCTCAAATCGATTTCTCTGCTTTCTCCAGCCGCTGAATCCTATTGAAGATTTTACAAAACGACAATGACAGCCGAACTGGTTCTCTGTATTGAAAATGCCACGAATATGCTCGCCTTTGAATATAGAAGTGATATATGGCTTCCATGGCAACCTTATAACTCAATACTGTAAACCCTGAATTTCTCTCAATTTATAAGAATACAGTACTGAATATTATTAAATTAAATTGATAATCGCAAGCGAATTGCCATCGAATCGGGCGCTTCAAAAAACAAATCCTACGCTTGAATATTTTTTCGCGAATTTTCCGAAGTGGTTGTGACCAAAATGGAATCTAAAAAACCAACGAAGGCATGTGTGCGAACATTTGTGAGATATACCATTCAAGAAAACTTACCCGAGGGTAAAGTTACTATGTTGAATCGCAAGCGAATTGCCATCGACTTGCAAGCGAATTGCCATCAACTTGCAAGCGAATTGCCATCGAATTGCAAGCGAATTGCAAACATTTGTTAATTTAATATGGTTCAGTACTGTACTAGTTTTAATTTTATCTTAACCCTTTACCTGATATCATATTTCTAGAATTGAAGATGTGTGACTACCTAAAGCAGGTTGAAAGTAAATCAGAATGCGCCCTAAGGCGCATTCCGGTTTACTTTCAGTCTGCTTTAAGCTATCATGTGCTTGAATATAGAAAATATTCCCTAATATATATATACATGACTGATTGAATTGGAGCTATTTTCTTTAGCGGAGGAATAAATTGAATGCGCTAAAAGGCGCGTCTATTGGGTAAAAGGTTAATACAGAATTCTGTTTAAAGCAAGATGAAAGTACAATTGAAAGATCCTGTAGAAGCTTTCTACATTACGCCCACTTTGTTTTAAATTATTTCTGTATTCAACATCAACAACTATGTATTTTATTGTAAGAAACACATTTGCAAACTGTATAAACAATCAAAACTCGATACTTCGAACACGGTTAAATCGAACATACCAGTAGTTCATGGGTTGACTTTCGATATATTGATAACGCTTAAGTAGAACAGACCCGTATTTCAAAGTTAAAACGTGGCTAAGCCACGTTTTAACTTTGAAATATCGGTCTGTTCGAATAAACGCGAGTTCGAATTATGGAGTATCGACTGTTCATATGATATTGGATGTGGCGGCGTCAAGTAAAGAAAGTTGTTAATGAACTGTCAACGCAACAGTTCTCCCTGTTGATATTGCCATGTGATGGCAATGTCATGTACGTCGTGTAATTTAACTGGCAAATATATGGCAACGGTATCTAGTCAGATATATGTCAATCACAGACGCAAACACGTCATCACCAGAATATTGCTTTTGAAAGTATTGCGTCTTCTTGTAATATCATAATAACATGTATACATGTATATACCTAATATTGTGTTAATGTTTTTACCCTAGCAATTAGTATCCTCATATTTTTGCTAACAATGGATCTGTATTGAGCTCATTTATCATATGCAAACAGTGTAAAACCTGATGAGGGCGCTACTGTAGGAGCCCTCTGATCAGGATTTGTACTGCTGGTAAGTTGATACATGTATATACATGTACTGTACATGTAAATCAAACCCCAAATTGTCAAAAATGAACTTGACGCAATTATAATCTGGTACTGTCGATTAGAATTTTCAGGGGTCAAACAATTCATCGACATTTAAAAGGAAAACCCATAACCCATCTCATACCTTACCTCTGTCCACTGTCAAATAACAGCGGGTTTAAAGTTAGATTTTAGGTAGTACAGTGGAGAATCTGTTCCCGTTTCCCGTTTAAACGCAAACGTACGCAAACGCAAAGCACTAAAACGTAGAAAAGTAAAACTTTTTGGACAATTCTGATACTTCATGTTTTTCTTGGTGCCAAACAGTTTGGAGCCTGATCAGACACCGGGTTAATAATAATAGTTTAAGCGTTTATTGGGAAAGAATAACGTTTTCTCCACTGTATAACGTAAGAAATATAGATATGAGAGTGAAACAGTTGGGATCCTGCTTAGGATCAAAACTGTTGCAATGTCGACCTTATGCAACCCTGTCGGTGAAAGGGTTAGAATAGGCAATGAAGCCAATAATAATTGGTTTACCGAAAGTGCCAACACTTTCACCCTAAACAATCGCAAGTTTGTAGTTGATGAGCCAACTATTAATTGTTTTAACAGATATGATCCAACAAACCTGAATAAAAATTAAGACATTAACTAAAACCACCTGTGACCTAATTGCTTTACAATAGATGATACTTTTTCTTTCTTTCCCAATAAACGCGGTTATGCATTAAACTATTACATACTTCTATTACAAACAGTTTGGAGCCTGATCAGGCTCCAATGCTCCAAACTGGTTGCCACTCAAATTTAAGGGCAAACGCGCCCAATTCTTGCGAAACATGGTGATTTTAACAAAAACCGATAATTCAAGAAACGATACTCAACGAAAACGTGCGTATCGGTTACCTCCCCGTTCCGTAGGTATATTCGGTTTCAAACAATCTCTATTTATTGCGAAATATAAACGGTAAACACATGAAATGGCGATGGGTACATGTAAAGGAAGGTACGTGACACTTGGCACATACTGTATCAAATAAGGCTAAGGTAATGAACCAGGACTTCAATTAGAGTGAATTTGACCGAAAAACGCATTCCCAATCATACACGTATGGTGGTATATTTCTGATACCCTTACCCAAAAACAAATCTTGATAGTTTCCTGTAACATGTAATTACAATATACATGTATGTATTTAGCATAATTATCTTATAAGTGGATAAGTGGAAAGTGGAATTTGTTCATGAAAAATATGATATCATCGTATCAAATGACATTTTAATACCTAATACCACCACGCCATAGAATCAGTGAATTAGTGTTTCAGGGCTGCCATTTCTCCGGATATTTCCGAAATCTTCGGATTTTTATTCCAACGGATGAAAGCCTAAATCAGACTGAAAGTAGAGCAGAATGCGCCTTAAGGCGCATTCTGCTTTACTTTCAACCTGCTTTAAGCATCACGTGCCTTAAAAACTAGATACATACTATGGGTACATGTAAAAGGTATAACTCGGAAGATCGCGCTTGAAAAATTGAAAATTTTGAAATCTTAGGATTTTTTTTATCAAATTATGGCAGCCCTGATATTTCTTTCAAAACTTCCTTGCTAAACTATCTAAAATAGATGCCACAGTTATCCGAATGCAGTTTTCTATTTTTAGATGACTTGTAAGTTGGTAGCATGAAACGCTTCTAGTTAATTATCTGTTTTCGTGATAAATAACTAGTAATGCAAACAGGTAAAGCCCGTAAGTGGTAGAAGCCGTAAATTATATTAAAAAAATTATCGTATTAAGATATTTATCTTGTTAAAATGAAAACAAATCATTAAGTCTACTTTTTAGATAATTAATTGAAAACTAACGCGAATGTTTTCGGAAAAAGTAATCAGTTAAGTATTTATGTGAGATATTTACAGGCAACTACAATGTCCCCTCTCCACAACGACATCCGATGGGAGACAATCATTCTGTGTGTTGTACGGAGGGAGTTGTTATAGGGAGAGTGTTGAACATGACTTACATTTGCAAACAGCTTGAATCCAGATCAGACACCGCTTAACTGTTTGCAACTCGAAATTAAGTTTGTTTCCCTGTCAAAATGTCTAATATGTAATTTTGATAAAAACAGCAGAGGATATTGCAGCAGTGAACGCTTTAGACATAATAATATCGTTTGGACAACAACGGTTGCGAACGTTGTTGTAAGGAGGGACTCGTTGTAAAGAGGACAGCTGTGTGGCGGGAGCATTGCGTCAAATCTGACCAATCAAATGCTCGAGAACCAACCCAGACTCAACACTTTAAACAACAATATGGTCTTACGAACATCAATGAGTCTGTATAGAATGATCGTTCATGTAATAGGCAAACACGTTTATTGTATAAAATGTATATAAAACAAGTTAATGACAATCAGAACTGATATTTGTTTCAGTTTCATATGCAAGGCTGCCATTTCTCCGGATTTTTCCTAAATCTTCGGACTTGTTTCTAGTTCATGATAGCTTAAGGCGCATTCTGCTTTACTTCCAGCCTGCTTTAAGTATTCACATGCCAACACAACCAGAAATAGGCTATGGGGTAAAGGTACGATTCGTAAAATAGCACTTGAAAAATGCAAATTTGGAAATACTAGGATTTTTTTATGTCAACTTATGGCAGCCCCGCATATGTATATACTTTTATGTTGCTTGAAATGAATAGTAGACTTACAAATACGGTGACATGTGCTGTTGGAAAGATGTGTTGTTAGACAATATTCTGTTGACGTTATCCGACACCAGTGAATTGATCCTGAGACTGTTATGTCGTAATGAGATACTTATTCAGTATTCGTCCTACGAAATAGACATTGTAGTTTCATAGAAGAATGTGAGCATCGGCAGTTACGTATTTGTCTTGTAGGGAAATAGGCATGCATATGTGGATAATTAAACCATGTTTCAACTGAGTGGTTAAATAGACTTGATATTCAACCTGAGTAGTAACTCTTAATTGCCTGTGTGGCTACAGAGACATTACCTTTAACCGGTGTGGTTACTCTCGATTGCCTGTGTGACTTATATGCTTATATGTAACCTGTATCTAGGAGCATGTGTTGCTAAATAAAGTGTGTATTTTACATGTTCGGTCATTTTTATATACCTGTGTGGCTAAAGAGACAATGTTAATACATATGTGGTGAAGAATATGTGCCTATGTGGACAACATATTCCCGTGAAAGTTTACAGAATGAATAGTGCTATTTATCATTATGGTTTAATTCTGCTTTTACTTTTAAACTTTAGAATTACATGTATATGCATTTTTATATAGGAAACATTGTGCCTAAATAGGATCCAAATTGTTTGCAAATGTCAGTACCTTCGGGCTTGGCAGAGAAAGGGTTAAGACAGATTGTGGCCTCACCGAGGAAGAAATTGAAACGGAAAGTTTCTTCTTTGCTTTCGGCCTACTTTAAGCATTAATCTTTCAGGATGCAGAAAAAGTGTAGCAGTGTATAGAAAGGCACATTCATACGATTAATCTAATGAATTAATCAATGATTGAAATATAGGTTCTTAAATGAGTCCTCATTAAACTAACAAAAACACGAGTGTATGCTCAATTAATTACGTCCATTGCAAACAGCTTGGAGCCATATCAGACGCAGGGTAACCCGGCGTCTGATCAGGCTAAATATGCTTGCAACTCATATTAAAAAGAATGGTCAGCATTTTGTTTTACAAAAATATGTCATTCCTACATTTGAATAATATTCATGTATTCTTCACTGAAAATCAATTGCTTACCTATTATTGAAAAACATATATTTCCAATATAATTATACATCCTCGGGAACAAACTATTCTGGTATTATTCCTATAGGAGTGTAGTATACAATATACCTGACAGTGAATGTGTCTGTGGCTTGGCGTATTGTGTTACTGGAAAACCGATACTCTCTGTGACGAGTTCAGTAAGCAAATCGAAAGCCGTCGATGGCCATCGATTGCGAGTTGGCTACCGGTCTGAAATACAGTGGAGAAAACATTTTCTTTCCATAATACCCCGGTAACGCTTAGTCTATTATTTTCATTGCAAACAGTTTGGAGCAAGATCAGACGCCGGGTAACCCGGCGTCTGATCAGGCTCGAAACTGTTTGCCACTCAGATTAAAACTGGTAGTCATATTTGTCAAAAAGTTGTCATTTTCTATATTTCAATGCACTGCATTTGTGTTTGAACGAAACAATTACGATTTCTTCACTGTATAATATTTCAGACCGGTAGCCAACTCTCGAACGATGGCCATCGATTTCTTTACTGAACTCGTCACAGATATAGGGTGCGGTCCACAGACAACCGTTTTGTTTTCAATACACTCTGGACTTAATTGACACAGGCAAAATGTCTTGTTTTATTGTCATCGATCATGATTGAAGTAGGCTTTTAATTAGCTCGGGTCTGCTGGGGATTTACATTATTCATAGCCACTTAAATATGTACTTAACCATGTCTCTTGTAGAAAACGACATTTCACGCCTTAGCCCTTTCACACACTGACGCGGCCTTTCTGTTCTTAACCACTTCGTGGTCAAATTTATCCTGAGATTTATACGCCTTCACCGCCATAATGTCGTCTGCTTCAATATTATTGTCAAAGTAAGATTCAAAGTAGTATAGCTTTGAACATGTAGATACGAGTGCCAAACAGTTTAGGTCCTGATCAGATTCCACGTTACGCGGCGTCTGATCAGGATCGAAACTGCTTGCAAACGCGCTCTTTGGCGTCATTTAGAGTTAAAGTGTTAATATGACTGTTCAGTGTTCCCTCCTTATAACGGCCCTCCCAGCAACGATTCCCCCTTACAACAATGCTTGCTGATGTTCCCCAAACAATACATTTACTTGTATGTCAAACACTTTATCTGCTGCAATATCGTTTGCTTAACATTGTCGTCTCCTATTTTTCTCAAAGTAACATGTTGGTCATTTTGAAGAAATATAGTGACGAGTGACAAACCGTTTGAAACCAGATCAGACGCACTCTAAGAGTATTAACCCTTTCCCCCATAGAAGCGACTTTTAGCATTTTTAATTTATTCATCCGCTGATGAAAATAGTTCCATTTTTACCCTCATGAACAATTACTATTACAAATATTTTATATAGCCTAGCAGATTTTAGCTTAAAGCAGGCTGAAAGTTAAGCAGAATGTGCCTTAAGGCACATTCTGCTTTACTTTCAACCTGCTTGAAGTGGTCACCTATCTTCAAAACTAGAAGCAGGTTATGAGGTAAAGGGTTAATGTTCCCTCCGTACAATAACCCCTCCGTACAACGTACACATTATATATGTCCCGTTGGGTGTTCTTGTAGAAAGGGGGCACTATATACATTAAAGGAACTTACTATTTCGCCTTATTGTACCAGCATGAAACACATTGTACTCGCCTTTTCCTGTGAAAACAATGTTATTATTTTGCAGTAATATAAAACAGTAATATACCAAGTTACATGTATAGTCTATTTTCAGTCCGAATGACCGCTCAGCCGACTGAACATTTACTCCTGATCATTAAGCCATCTTGCCTACAGTATTGAGCATTGCTAACATATGGTATAAACGCATTTATAAATGCTTAAACTTTATGTTCATTCTAACAAAATTGAAGTCAGATCACACGCCGGGTAAACAGATGTCTGATCAGGCACAAAACTTGTACATGTGTCAAAGATAAAGAAAACACTCGTCAACATTGTAATAAGGTTCTCATTATTCGCATTTCAGAGTATTCTGATTGCACTCCGCCCGTTCATTCGAAGCATAATAATACAACATACATGTAGTTACCTTAGTAACATTGCTTCAATCGTAATGTGTGCATAAAGGACTTCTGGGGTCTTCCTCCACCTGTAATTAGCTGGACGTCGCGATATCACTGAAATACTGTTGAAAGCGACGTAAAATCAAAAACTAATCAAATCAAATCAATCGTAATAGCTTTCTGATTTACTCTCAGCCTGCTTTAATCTGTCACGCGTGTTTTCTGCCATCAATAATAGTTCTCCTGTGTGGTCTGAGTATCGAAATGTTAACGTTTAGCTTGCTATATGATTGTCGTATGCAATGATCTAACATCTGCAATCCTTCTGCGAGTTTATTCATTCGTTTTTTCTTTCAGAAAACATTTTGTACAGTGGAGACAACGTTATTCTTTCCCAATAAACGCGTTTCTGCTTAAACTTATTTGCAGTGCAAACAGTTTGGAGCCAGATCAGACGCCGGGTAACCCGGCGTCTGATCAAGCTCCAAACTGTTTGCCACCAAGATAAACATGAATTATCAGAATTGTCCAAAAGTTTTACTTTTCTACGTTTTAGTGCTTTGCGTTTGCGTACGTTTGCGTTTAAACGGGAAAGAATAACAGATTCTCCACTGTATGACGTCACTAATGACGTAAGAATAACAGATTCTCCACTGTACCCAGATGAGACATCGAGTAACTCGGCGTCTCATCTGGGTACAAAATGTTTGTAATAGTTATAACCGATCCCATCGCAGTTTAGTGAAGATTAACGTATGTGTGACCGATTTTGATCAGCTATTTCAACGGATTATTCATGAGTGACACCCTAGAGATGTTATCAAGCACATCGATATTGAGCGGTTCATAGTAATGGAATCTTTGAGACATGTTCAAGCGTATTTCGTTTTTAGCCAATACAGAAACTAGGTCTTATATAGGCCGACTTTTCACCTGGCAGGGCGGAGCTAACCTTTGGCAAAGATAAACTAATTTACTTTTATAATATATATACTGCTCTTGTAGGGATGAGTTCTGTATTATATCGTTATTGTCCGATACTTTCAACATGGAGAAACACAATTTATGCGTGCAACCATATGACATTTTAAAAAATCTGAGTGGCAAATATTTTTGGTTACCCGGCGTCTGATCTGGTTTCAAACTAAATGTACTGGAAATAATAGTTTTAGCGTAAACGCGTTTATTGGGAAAGAATAACGTTTTCTCCACTGTACTAATTATAAGAATCGTCTCTTCGAGTCAAATTCAAATGAGTAACAACACCACAGGTTTTGTTTTTTAAATAAGTGAGAAAATGTTGTCTTTGATCAATAGGGGCCTCCGTGGCCTATTGGTATATGGTATAGTCACTGTGACTAACATCGAATCCCAGTAGGGTTGTTCGGATTTTTCATGTGGGGAAGCCTTCCAGCTGGCTTGCGGAAGGTCAGTGGTACTATCCCGTTGGCAAGTTGTGCCTGAAACAGTGCATAAAGGACTTCTGGGGGGTATTCATCCACCTATAATTAGCTGGACTTCACGATGTGACTAAAATACTGTTGAAAGCGACGTAAAATCACAAAACAAATAAAATCTTTAATCAATTTACATTATTATCTGGAGCCCGAATAACATATCATCGCCTGTACATCTCTTATACGTCTTTCATTTGTCTTGTCAATCAATATTGACGTAATATATGTAACAAGAGTAATTTGACAGTAACTAACGAACCTAGCAAAGTAATCTATAACTGAGATAGGCCATACAATATTTATACCTGCTTCATCAAACAAAGACCTTCGTCTAGATACCCATCATTGCCCCCAGCACCACAGAAGAGAAGACAACATTTTAACCGAAAAACGCGTTTATCCTTTAACCCTTACAGGGGGGGGGGGGGGAGGGGGGGGGAGGGGGGGGGGGGAGGGGGGGGGGAGGGGGGGGGGGGGGGGGGGGGGAACGTTTATCTTTCCCAAAAAACGCGTTTACGCTAAAACGATTAATTCAATAACAAACAATTTGGAGCCAGATCAGACGCCGGGCAACCCGGCGTCTGATCAGGCTCCAAACTGTTTGCCACCAAGATAAACATGACATATCAGAATTGTCTAAAAGTTGTTCTTTTCTACGTTCTTGTGTTTTGCGTTTGCGTACGTTTGCGTTTAAACGGGAAATAATAACGTCTTCTCCACTGTATTTATATTGTAAACAATCGGGAACAATATTGTTTCAAAATTAGACCTTTAAGGCAGATTAGCTGACGTAATTTCAAAACAAATGTCAAACAGTTTTGAATCTGATCAGATGCTGCGTTACGCGGCGTCTGATCAGGATCAAAAACTGTTTGTAAAAGCGCTTATTGGCGTCATTGAGAGCGAAAGCGCAAAATTGTTCAAGATTTATTCATTTTCTACATTTTACTGCATTGGTCGTTTTTTTTAAAACGGAAAATAATAACATCTTCACTATATACATGATGGAACTTTTAACCTCATCAATCTTTTATTAACTCTTTCCTCCCTAAAACTTTAAATGGACAATTCCAGTTTCCATTTAAGTCTAGTCCATTTCTGACTTTTAAGGGTTGTTTTTGTCAATGTTTGGCATTATGACAAACAGTGAAGACCCTGATCAGAGGGCTCCTTTCGGAGCCCTCTGATCTGGGTCTTCACTGTTTGCATAGGACAAGTGTACTATTCACATGTTCACTGGTTGAAAAGGACGCCTATATGCGGGACTAGGGTTCATAGGGTTAAACACACGATGAACCAGTCGAGGAGCTTTCATACAGGGAAAAACGCTATTCCTTCCCATTTAACCGCAAACGAGACGCAAACGCATTTCAATGAAACAGAAATATGACAACATTTTGACAACTCTGATTATCCGCTGAAGTCTGACAGGCAAACATTTTGTAGCCTGATCAGATACCGGGTTACCCGGTGTCTGATCTAGCGCCAAACTGTTTGCAATGGAAATAGTACTTTAAACGTAAACGCGTGGTTTGGGAAAGACTTACGTCTTTTCCGCAGTACCGGTAACAATGCGTTATAGCCAATCATGGGGAGTTAAATGCACACAATTTCTTTTTAATTATCTGATACTATCCTGTCAGGAGATCGAACCATATATCTCCTGCAACATAGGCAAATGCTATACCAACAAAACTATCTACAGTGTTCTATCTTTAAAACGACACCCAATGGGAGACACCTATTGTGTGTGTTGTTCGGTGGGCGTCATTATAGGGAGGGACAATTAAGACTTGGGTTTAATTTGCAAACAGCTTGAATCCAGATCAGACGCCGCGTTACGCGGCGTCTGATCTGGATTCAAGCTGTTTGTCACTCATTCTTATATTTTTCTATCAAAATGTCCATTAATATGTTACTTTGAGAAAAAACAACAGACAACAATTTTAAGCAGACGATATTGCAGCAGTAAACGCGTAAGACATAATTGTCCTGTTTAGGAAACTACGGCAAGGGTCGTTATAAGGAGGGAGTAGTTGTTTGGAGGGCCTTTTGTAGGGAGTGAACACTGTAGTAAGCTGTGAACAGTGGAGCATGTGTTATTCTTTCCCCATAAACGCGTTTACGCCGAAACCTTTATTTCCACTGCAAACCGTTTAGAGCCAGATCAGACGCCGGGTAACCCGGCGTCTGATCAGGCTACAAAATGTTTGCCACTCAGGTCAAAATGAAAAGTAAGGATTGTCGAAATAATGTATTTTCCTCCATTTTATTGTTATGCGTTTGAGTTTCGTTTGCGTTTAAACGGGAAAGAATAACGTTTTCAACACTGTTCGTTTACTGTTCACCATTTACAGTGGAGAAAACGTTATTTTCCCAATAGACGCGTTTATGCTTAAACTATTATTTGCAGTGCAAACAGTTTGGAGCCAGATCAGACGCCGGGTAACCCGGCGTCTGATCACGCTCCAAACTGTTTTGCCACCAAGATAAACATGAATTATCAGAATTGTCCAAAAGTTGTACTTTTCTACGTTTTAGTGTTTTGCGTTTGCGTACGTTTGCGTTTAAACGGGAAAGAATAACAGATTCTCCACTGTACGCCAATATTTTGTCTGACTTTAATTACGCTAAATTCACATACTGGTAACAGCTTACGGCACATATTAAATTCCAGGTTGCATGTTCTAGATCATTAGCAATAAATCATATTGAACATATGTTTAAAATATGCAGCTTTCTAGGAGAACATGGTATATTATCCCCCTGTATATCTATTGAACCACGCAAAACCGTCGTTCTCAATCCGCTGGGTAGGTTTGGGATATTTTCTAAATGGCATAGCTTGTCTGGTAATTCGTTTTCGGTAGAATAAGCAAGAGTTTGGCGCATTTTCTGTCTGTACGCATTTGTCTAATATCTTTAAAGCAATTAGTTAGTTACAATTAACCATAACACTTCGTTTGTTACAGGAATTATGTTAGAATAGTAATACACCAACGGTTCTCAAACCTCGGGCTGATACTTATACTTGTATTCCTAAAAGTCTGTTACAAACACTTTGACATTCAGATTTGAATAATACGGAAAAAAGGCTCGCCTTTTTTTCGTTCTTAAGTAATGCATGATAAAATCAAAGGTATTCCTATTTTATTCAATCACTGACAGACTTTGAAAAGTGTTTGATTTGCGCGTGAATAATTTCCTCAAAACTAGGCAACTACAAAACATGGGGGCTGACATCTTGGATGATGACGTCACGGCTTTTACGAAGAGTTGTGCGTGACGTTTCGGAATTCCCGATTTCGGTGCTATTTTTAAACCATTTTAAGCTTGAATAACCCCCAACACGCACTTGAAATGATTTTCTCCAAAGGACAAAGCTTCAAACAGTTCAATTCATACCCTTAAACGCTTAAATGAACGTTATTTACAAAAATCTACTTCTCAATCGAACCGATAAAAATAACGGATTACCAATACGCCATCAATATAAATAATGACGTCATTATTGGTGGTCATATGACTTCCCAAAATAGTTTCAGATTGCATTATAGGTGTACGGAGGAGTTTTAACTTTTAACATTGTATACACGGGTGCTTATAGATCTATTTGATTATTTGGTTTAACAACATATAGATCTTGTCCCAAACAATTTAGGTATAAAATAAAAGTTCGAGTCGGTTGTGTAATCCAGATCTCAGTCACGAGAGGCGTAGCCTCGAGTGTGATCTGGAATACACAACGAACTGATACACACTGGTGATAGATTTATTCCGTTTTCATTAGTATAATTTTGCTTTTTTCCGTCCATAGGCAAAGCCTAAATACATATTAATACATGCTAACGTTTAACTGTTTGTTGTTGGATTATTTTTTGTAAATGCGCTTATGACGTCATTGAGAGTGAAAAGGTTAAACCGATTTATTGAAGTTACATTATGTTTATTTTCATTTTTGCAATTAATGGAAGTTAAACACGGATGACTTATGTACATTGCATTCGCTCGAATATTGACATTGCACATATGGCATCGAGTTAACCTTTTCACCCTTTATGACGCCATAAAGCGCGTTTGCAAACAGTTTTATACTGAGCAGAGGCTATGTACCTATTTGCCACTTAATTTGAAATAAAGTCAGTTAAACTGCCTTTAATGTATCTTTAAAACAGTATTGCAGACGAAATTATTGAAGCAGGCGGCAATGTGGCGAGATTATGTCCAGCAACATATGTTACAGTGGAGAATCTGTTATTCTTTCCCAATAAACGCGTTTACGCTAAAACTATTTTTTGCAGTGCAAACAGTTTGGAGCCAGATCAGACGCCGGGTAACCCGGCGTCTGATCAGGCTCCAAACTGTTTGCCACCAAGATAAACATGAACTATCACAATTGTCCAAAAGTTGTACTTTTCTACGTTTTAGCGCTTTGCGTTTGCGTACGTTTGCGTTTAAACGGGAAAGAATAACAGATTCTCCACTGTATGTCCAGCAACATATGTTATCCAACGAGTTCAATCAATTCAATACTAAAAGCACGAATATAATATTCTACGCGTGTTTATCACATAAACAAGAAATCACACAAAACAGTTAACATTCTTACAGCCACATTTGCCTCATCTTAAAGGAAAACGATTCGTCGTAAAAGTTGTTGAGTTTTGTTCATCCTCAGATAAAAGTAGTACCAAAATGAAATAAAGAAAAGTAACATTCATGTTTAAAGCTAATATTTATTTTGAAACATTGACTTTGTTATTGACTAAAATGAAGGTTTGACGTTCATTTTAGCTTTCGTAATTACGTTAATATGATGATATGACATCATCATCATGTAACGTCTGCAAGTAAAAAATTACAACATATTTATTCATATATATACTATTTATTTCCCTGTTAAGGATTACATAAAACACATTATTAAGCACATAGAAAAGTACATTCAACATACAAATAAAGAATTATTTGATACTTTATAATTCACGATGCTATCTACAGTACAATTTAAGATACAAGCACACACAAGTGCACGCACGCATATATCACCCACCTACACCTACATCAAAACACACACAAAAACACAAACCAATAAGACATTAACTCCCAAAATGCCACGAATTAACTGTCTGATTAATTTGCTGATGCTTATGCCTTACAACAACGAAAGGCAAGGCAAAAGCCAACTGTAAACTAACTAACAATATAAATCTTAAGTATTCATTAAAATATTGTCAGCACATACATGTATATTATTTGATTGGTTCCAATTAGCCTATTGCGACTGTTACCGTTTTCTGTTGCTCCCCGGCTTAACGTCATGCCTTTTATTGGATAAGATAAGTCACGTAGCGATCCAGTTATTTTCTTCATTGTATACTTTGCTATAAAAATAACACATTTGTGGAGGAAACTAGCCGGAGTGCAAATGACCGGAAGGGTGCCTAATAATTTTACTTTGAAACAAGTCTTGTAGAGAACAATAATGAAACAGACGACAATTAAGCGATTAAGGGGTAAAAATCTCCCGAATAATTTGATCATGAAAGTGATAATCTCTGTCAAATAAGGAAAACCATCCTCTATGACAATTAAGCCCCTGACCTACGGTACGACACGGTTTGCAATGTGTCTTGGGTGAATAGAAAGAAGGACATCCTCTAAATGCAGAGAAAATATTGAAGTCAAATAGGTTTGCATAAAGCTACGTTGTATGCAAAGACTAAGATTTCAAAGTTCGGACTTTGAACCATTTTTACTTTCAGTATTGAACTTGTAGTCTTTGTAACCCAGCAAACATAGTTTGGTCTAACAAGGTGATGGAAGGTGGACGATGAAATAAAGCAATTGTGTAAGTGTGTTACTGAATATCGGCCAACCATGGAGTAGTGGGGGTACGTTGTGTGAATGGGCGGGGGATTTAACCCATTACCCCATAGCCTGTTTCCAGTTTTGAAAACAGGTGAACACTTAAAACAGGTTGACAGTGACGCAGAATGCGCATTAAGGCGTATTCTGCTTAACCTTCAACCTGCTTTAAGCTACCACTGCTAGAAAACAGAAACAAAATTGTTATAGATCATATTCAAGACTGTATAAAGTGGAACTATTTTCTGCAGTGGAGAAATAAATTAAAGGCGTAAAAAGGCGTATTTATGGGGTAATGGGTTAAACCTACAGAGTATCTATGTTTATTAGTAATATTTGATTGTGGCATGTATACGTGTTTTTTCAGCGAACAGGTGACTTACTAGCATGTCTTACGATTAATCTAGACAGATTTCCCAATTGAATTCATATCTCATACAGCCTCTTTACAGTGGAGAAAACGTTATTCTTTCCCAATAAACACGTTTATGCTTAAACTATTATTTGCAGTGCAAACAGTTTGGAGCCAGATCAGACGCCGGGTTACCCGGCGTCTGATCAGGCTCCAAACTGTTTTGCCACCAAGATAAACATGAATTATCAGAATTGTCCAAAAGTTTTAATTTTCTATGTTTTAGTGCTTTGCGTTTGCGTACGTTTGCGTTTAAACGGGAGAGAATAACAGATTCTTCACTGTATAACATACGTGCACGCCAGAAATTAATAACATTAATATTAGTTCTTTCCTATTAACACGCAATAAATCCATTTTCTGTTCGATGTTAAAATTATTATTATTATTGTTAATTAACCCTTTCACTCTCAATGACGTCATAAAACGCATTTGCAAACAGTTTTGATCCTGATCAGACGCCGCGTAACGCGGCATCTGATCAGGATCATAGCTATTTGCATCTTGTCTTGAAATTACGTCAGTTATATTCCCTTAAATCTAAGTTTGAAACGTTATTGCAGACAACAATATTGAAGTAGACGACACTATGGCGGTGAAGGGGTAAAAACCTTCAAATAAAATTGATCATGAAAGGGTTAAGCCCTTCAATACAGTGGAGAATCTGTTATTCTTTCCCGTTTAAACGCAAACGTACGCAAACGCAAAGCACTAAAACGTAGAAAAGTAAAACTTTTGGACAATTCTGATAATTCATGTTTATCTTGGTGGCAAACAGTTTGGAGCCTGATCAGACGCCGGGTAACCCGGCGTCTGATCTGGCTCCAAACTGTTTGCACTGCAAATAATAGTTTAAGCATATACGTGTTTATTGGGAAAGAATAACGTTTTCTCCACTGTACTTGCCCAAAGTACAATTGTAATACACTATAAGATGCCAATATCTTGCATTACTCGGTGTCTGATCAGGATCTGAACTGTTCCTCACTCATTTTCGATATAACTTTAGTCAGTTTACTTAATATAACATTTTAGAAATAACAACTCTTTTTTAAAGTAAATGACGTCAAGGCAGATCGCGGCTGGATTGTAGCTTTGAGAAAAACAGCAGACGACAAGCAGAGAAAACAGCAGACGGTATTCGATATAGCAACCGTGGACAGGTTGGTTGGTCACGGTTTTCTTGTTGGAGGAAACAACAAGTGTTGTAGTAGGGAAGGAATCGTTGTTCAGAGGGCTGTTATGGTAAGAGAGCATCGTTTGTTCAATGCAATTTGTATGACGCCAGAAAACAAGATGCTTAGAAAACAACGCGTCTGTTCAGACCCCAAACTTTTTGCCACGTGAATTAAGATAACAAATCTATAGTTCCAAAGACATATTTCTCAATACTGCATTGTGTTTGCGTTTCGTTTTCAAAGAAAGCCGACGACTTTGCTGTATAGTTACAGTGGAGAAAATGTTATTATTTCCCAATAAACGCATTTACGCTAAAACTATTATTTCATTTACAAACAGTTTGAAGCCAGATCAGGCTACAAACTGTTTGCCACCAAGATAAAAATGAATTATTAGAATTGTCGAAAAGTTGTACTTTCTTACGTTTTAATGCTTTGCGTTTCGTTTGCGTTTAGACGGGAAAGAATAACATATTCTCTACTGTAGAATACGTTACAGTGGAGTAAACGTGATTTTGTCCTATAAACGCATTAACGCTAAAACTATTATTAAAATTGCAAACAGTTTGGAGCCAGATCAGACGCCGGGTAATCAGGTTCGAAACTATTTGCCTCCAAGACATACATGAATTATCAGAATTGGTCAAAAGTTATACTTTTCTACATTTTAATAGTGTTTTGCGTGTGCGTTTCGTTTGCGTTTAAACGGTGAAAAATTTGAGACCATATGTATTATTTGTAATGTATAAAAGTCTGAATTATTATGTATTCCTCGTTTAATCTTGTCGTTTCAAGACGATTCCAAAGAGATGTCACAAGCCAGGATTAGAAACAGAATTAAGCAATTAAATGTTTTTTTTAAAGTTTTGACTTACGACAGTTTCTTTCGCACGAAGTTTTATGAGACGGGCCCAAACCCAATAACTCGGCCTCAAAACGTTTTGCCTTGGATATGTTTAGCAGGAGAGAAAATGCACTCATTCTGCAAGTGAACTACTTTATTTGAATCTGTGTGCATGTGATGAAATAGTTAATATTCTGGACACAATACATCAATCCAGAACAAAAACATATGGGAAAAGTTGCATTAAAACAGCAGGCTTATATCGATAGGGACCCAATGTGAGAAATGTCTTTAGCTGAGATGAAACGTTCAATATTGCATAGAGAGTTTTATGTTTGGTTAACGATTGCTGTTTAAAACTTGCTTTTCCTAATTTTAGACTGGATCAGTTTTGTGTATTTAGAAATGTTATAACTGACAAATATGATTGGATTTAGTATGATGACGACTAGTTACCCAGTGTCAGATCTGGCCAATAATTGAATAATTGTTTGCAACTGATATATTTTCAAGTGCAAAAGATATTACTTCGTTAAGAGGGGTGTGTTACAATCCACACACTGACCTTACGAGAGTTCTTCGTAAGAATTGCGATATAAGAATGCCATCCAGATAGGTTTTGAAATTTAATTCAAAGTATGGTAAAATTCGGAATATTTTGAAACAAATTGCAATTTAAATAGTTTATGACATATATTGAACTGTATATAGCGTGCAATGATATATGTTTGAATAATTTCCCATATATCTAAAATATCCTTCTGCAGACTGTTGACGAACTCGAGATGATTGCTGTAAACAGTTTTATCCAGATGAAACGCCGAGTAACTAAAAGAGCTCAAAATTGTTTGCCACTTTGAATACAATTTTTTAAAGACAATGTCTTAACACATTTTTTAGAATTGTTGCAGACGACACAATTAATATTGGAGACGACAATTATACAGTTGGTAACTTGGTAGACCTCAGGGTTAGATGCAAAATCACGGAATATGATTTATGGTACATGTATACCAGCGTTCAGATTATATTGCGGATAAAACGGTCTTCTTATCGATTATAAACGCGATTATGATTAAACTATTTACAAAAAACATGTATGTCCATGGCAAACAGTTTGGAGCCTGATCAGGCGCCGGGTACACCATCGTCTAATCAGGTTCCAAACTGTTTGCTAGTCAGACTAAAATGAATATTCATAATAGTCAAGCAGTTTTTGTCTACATTTTACTGTGTCGAGTTTGCGTTCCTTTTGCGCTTATACAGTGGAGAATCTGTTATTCTTTCCCGTTTAAACGCAAACGTACGCAAACGCAAAACACTAAAACGTAGAAAAGTACAACTTTTGGACAATTCTGATAATTCATTTTTATCTGAGTGGCAAACTGTTTGGAGCATGATCAGACGCCGGGTTACCCGGCGTCTGATCTGGCTCCAAACTATTTGCACTGCAAATAATAGTTTTAGCATAAACGCGTTTATTGGGAAAGAATAACGTTTTCTCCACTGTAAGGGGAGAAATAATATCTTCCATTGTACTCTGCAAATTTAATGTTCTCGGTAACCTAGACACAGTTTTGAAGACAGGTTTATTTTCCGTTTTATCGAAAGTAAAGTGCTCCGTCCCTACATCGGCCCTCCCAGTAACGATTCCATCCTTACAACAACGTTACCGCTGTTCCCCTAATTAAGGCAAAAATGTATAGCACTTAAACAGCTGCGATATCGTCTGCTTAAATTTGTTGTCTGGTGTTTTTCTCTATAAGTCGATCATTTGGGATCAGAAATAAAATGGCGATTGACAAACAACTTGAATCCTAAAGGCCTCGTGATTAAATTACTACGCATCTCAACTCCTACCAGTGTTCGATTGCACGATAAAACACTGGTATGAATTTACTATTTCTTAATGATAACAAGGCTATACATGTTGAAGTTCTTACGATTTATTAATCCCACTAAGCAGACCGTTTGAATCATAAACAGACGCCGGATCTTGTTCCAAATTGTTTGCAATGGGCACTAGAGAATTGGAATTAACGCGTTTATTGGGGTAAAGTAAAATCGTCTCGTTGTATCATCAGCCTGTCCAGACATTGTCCGAGTTACTCTACGTCGTCTCAACTTGTTTCAATCTTACGGCGGGTATCGCAAAATCAAACATAGCGCGTACAACAACCAGTAAACAGGCATGGAAAACGAAGTCCCTTGGGTCATTCTTTTAGGCCTAGATATTGGTTGGGATGCAGCGTACTGGTGCAAATGGAGGTAACGGTTTGGTTTTACCAATTTTGGGTCAAAGAAAGTCATGATGTGAAAAACATATTTGTTCTAGATATACATTGTAGATCTAAACCCTGTATTACCTATTTATAGACATTGGACATACAGTGGAGAATCTGTTATTCTTTCCCGTTTAAACGCAAACGAAACTTTCTAGCGTTGTACTTTAATTCAGAAAATAGCTATTCACAATTCTGAAAGTTGATTTTAATTTTGATGACAAACAGTTTGGAGCTTGATCAGACGCCGGGTAACTGTTCTGGCTCCAAACTGCTTGCATTGGAAATAATAGTTTTAGCGTAAACGCGTTTATTGGGAAAGAATAACGTTTTCTTCACTGTATGACGTCACGAATGGCATCAGAATAATGTTTTCTCCACTGTATGACGTCACGAATGACATCAGAAAACGTTTTCTCCACTGTATTTGATGTACCGTCGTTAATGCTAGCGCTATTAGTTCGACTGCAAGAGGTTTGATTTATGCTACACTAATAAAAAATTACATTTTGTACGAATGGCCATCTGCTACATGTTACTGTATTGCATTTGCTTTCATTTCGTTTAAACGAATAATAAATATATGAAGTAAACGAGTATTTACAACACTTCGGTTGTGCTACCAATTATTCTTTAAGCAAAATAGTCTAATTTTTATGTTTTTACTTTATTATGCTATGTCACTGTTTTGTATATAGGTCAATGATAATGTTGTAATAACTTGTAGCCCAATCGCTTAAATATCCTTTGCACATGTTACTATGCAAATCAATATGTTTAAACTATAAAACGCCTTCTACCTTGTAATACGTCACATG
This sequence comes from Gari tellinella, assembly GCA_922989275.2. Lineage (NCBI taxonomy): Eukaryota > Metazoa > Mollusca > Bivalvia > Cardiida > Psammobiidae > Gari > Gari tellinella. The sequence continues at coordinate 4,878,523 of OV277870.1, read as the reverse complement.
TGACGTCAAAATAACGTTTTTCCAACTGTATTATTATTTTTTAATACTTCAATAATCCATTCGTTCTCTGCCTTAGCTGTAGCGCACTTTCTTCTGCCAACGGCTTGGACCCTAATCAGACACCTGGTGCCCGTTTCATAAAACTTCGTACGACAAATGTTGTCGTAAGTCAAAACTTTAAAATACATTTAATCTCTGATTTCTCTATCTAATCCTGTCTTATGACATCTTTTTGGAATCGTCTTTTCAAGACGATTCCAAAAAAATGTCACAAGACATGATTAGATGGAGAAATAAATAATAATTGAGACTTTTATAATCTGAGTTACGACAACATTTGTCGTACGAAGTTTTATGAAACGGGCCCCTGGGGTCTGTCTTTCGAAACGTCGTACTTGACAAAAATGGTCGTAAGTAAAAGCTGTAAAATGCATCTACTTTCTGACTTCTACATCTAATCCTGTCTTTTCAAGACTATTCCTAAGAGAAGTCACAAGACAGGATTGGATGGAGATAGCAGAAATAAGTAATAACTAAAGATTTTAGAAAATCTGACTTACAACCGTTTTTGTCGTACGACGTTCCGTAAGACGGACACCTCGTTACAGAGGAGAATACGTTATTCTTTCTCGTTTAAACGAAATGAACGCAAACGCAAAACACTAGAACGTAGAAAAGTGGTACTTTTTGACAATTCTGATAATTCATGTTTATCTTGGTGACAAACAGATTGGAGCCCGATCAGACGCCGGGTTACCCGGCGTCTGTTCTGGCTCCAAACTGTTTGCATTGGAAAAAATAGTTTTAGCGTAAGCACGTTCATTGGGAAAGAATAACGTTTTCTCCACTGTACATTTTAGGATGCGAACCGTCTGACGCTCATGACGAGACTTCTCCAGTCAAGTCACAAACCTACTTTTAAGCAATTAAAGCAAACTATATATTTAAGAGGCTATATAGGAGCATAGTAATGACATTACATGTACCCACATTGTATTGGGCGCAAGTGTTTCTGGAGTTGAGTAGGTCTACACATGCAAGCTATTCGGTCACACGTTGTTCCAAATATTCGCCCAAGGTTGGCTTCTGCTTAATTGAACTCTAAATGCCCTTTTCGTCTATCTATCATGACCTTGTGGACTGGGCTACATGGTACTTCGAGTAGACTACACATGGTGCCAAAGTATCGGAAGTCTCTGTCACATGTACGACGTAGTTTCAAATTTCTGACCAAGACTTAAAGTTTGGACAGACATATAAACTAACACACCTGGGGCCCGTTTCATAAAACTTCGTAGGACAAATGTTGTCGTAAGTCAGGTTATAAAAGTCTCAATTATTATTCATTTCTCCATCAAATCTTGTCTTGTGACATATTATTGGAATCGTCTTGAAAAGACGATTTCAAAAAGGTGTCACAAGACAGGATATTGGATAGAGAAATCAGAGATTAAATGTATTTTAAAGTTTTGACTTAAGACAACATTTGTCGTACAAAGTTTTATGAAACGGGGCCCAGGGCTGCCATGACTTACTTATGAAAATTCCTAAGATTTCAAAAGTTTCTATTTTACAAGCGCGTTTATTTAAAGCAGGTTGAACATAAGTAGAATGCGCCTTGGTTTAAGCTATCAGCTGCTAGGACAGAAATCCGAAGATTTTGGAAATATCCAGAGAAATGACAGCCCTGACACACAGACACACATGCAGTCACTCTGACCGACAGACCAAACAAAACATGCCCACCTTCTCAGGAACTAAACAAACTATTGCAAATTCAAATTGTCTAGAAATAATGTCTTTTAATTCAAACATAATTGATACAATGTTTGTTACTGTCTTATAAAGCCGTGTCATAGCACAAATGCGTTTTTCGGAAAAGAGCCTTCCTGACTTTATTTTGTGGTTTCGTTTCCCTAATGAAATGTAAAACACTTTATTCTGACGTAATTAGTGACGTGGAGAAGACGTAATATATTCCCTTTGAAATGCAAACGGAACGTCAACGCGTTTCAACAACATGCTAAAAATGACCAGTTTTAAGCAATTCTGAATGTTCATTTTATCTGTATGACAATTACATGTACATTTAGTTCGAAGCCTTATACATGGCAAGACCTTATACAGTGGAGAATCTGTTATTCTTTCCTGTTTAAACGCAAACGAAACGCAAACGCTAAATACTAAAATGTAGAAAATTACAACTTTCGACAATTCTAACAATTGATATTAAGCTGAGTGGCAAACAGTTTGGAGCCTGATCAGACGCCGGGTTACCCGGCGTCTGATCTGGCTCCAAACTGTTTGCAATGGAAATAATAGTTTTAGCGTAAACGCGTTTATTGGGAAAGAATAACGTTTTCTCCACTGTAAGACGTCGCGTTCCCCGGAGTATCATCTTGCTCGAAACTGTCTTGATTTGCAATTGAAATATTAGCTTAAGTGTAAAACTCATTTATTGGGTAAGAATGACGTCTTTCCCCCACTGTATATATCTGTCAAAGAGAATTTACTGTAACTACACATTTATATGCTCTCTGATGGCATGTAATATGACATTTTATTTCACTTGTGTACACATTATCATACCCCAGTGGTGTATTAATCGTATTAACCACCACAAGAGCATGACGTTAATGTCAGAATATACTTAAAATGTAGACATGTCACGCATGCGTCTTCATATTCATCACGAAATCAGTCTAAGCTGTTGTTATGCTTTGGTTTAACTCATTCAAAACTATGGACCTATTTAAAAGATACTACATGTACCTCAAACTTGTATTTGCAAACAGTGTAGACCCAGATCTGAGGGCTCCTTCAGGAGCCCTCTGATCTGGATCTACACTGTTTGCTACTTTAGACCATTATTTATTACACTACCTAGAATTTCTAAGTAGACGGGATCATGTTTTGATAACTGACATAATCAACAAGAAAACCTTAAATAACCCGCACGAGTTATATGTACTTAGTGTTGAAAGAGTCTAAATAGAGGACCTTAAATGCGTGTTCATATTGTTACCCGGCGTCTGATCAGACTTCAAGCTGTCTGTCACTCAGATCAAAAGGAAAAGTTAACATTTATATTTAAACGTCATTTTCCAAATTTCATTACATTTTGTTTGTGTTTTAGTTTCGTTGTAAACCGGGACATAATAACGTCGTCTACACTATATAAGGAAAGGCGCCATAATATCTAAATAGTTGTTTGGGGATTTCTAGACATAATACAAGCCGACATTTGATTAAAGACAGTGATTACAGAGTGCCTGCTTGGCTACAGACATGCTTATTTATGAGGAAAACTGGACCAGTTTATAACAAAAACCCCTAACAAAAGGAAGAGCTTCAACATACCAAACCTAGTACGTTGTTTCTATTTCCCAATAAACGCGTTTTACGCTAAAGTTATAACAGTGGGGAATCTGTTATTCTTTTCCGTTTAAACGCAAACGTACGCAAACGCAAAACACTAAAACGTAGTAAAGAACAACGTTTGGACAATTCTAATATTTCATGTTTATCTTGGTGGCAAACAGTTTGGAGCCTGATCAGACGCCGGGTAACCCGGCGTCTGATCTGGCTCCAAACTGTTTGCACTGCAAATAATAGTTTTAGCGTAAACGCGCTTATTGGGAAAGAATAACACATTCTCGACTGTATTTCGGTTGCAAACAGTTTGGAGACAGATTAGACACCGGATGACATTAGCCGTTATTTATCTTCGCTTTGTTGTAACAAAGTGTGCTACGTGCCAACATTGCGTTGTCAATATATGCAGAGCTTCAGATAAAGAGAGGACATGTATTTTTTAAAAATAAAAACACAACAAAACTTGCATTAAACTCTATCATGTCGCTACTAAAAAGAAATGCCTCTTCAAAACGATTAAAATGAGTGGTACATTTGTAACACCGCCAACTTTGGTGTTGTAATGAGTGAGATAATGTCGGATTTGTTCAGTGTTTCCCTCTTATCTGGAGAAGTGATCATGGAAGTGATCGTATATTCTTTTGTTTGAATGTTGTTTTGTCATTAAAAGTTCAAACGTAGGCCAAAGAGCAATATGGAGTCACTCTTTGAATTTAAAATCCCGGTCCTATGCATATCTATGACAAAACGGCATTTGTATTTGTTTCCTCGAATCTTGCATTGAAATCCCCATGCAGTACAGTGGGATTTCCCAATAAACGCGTTTACGCTAAAACTATCATTTCCATTGCAAACTGTGTGGAACCCGGCGTCTGATCAGGCTCAAAGCTGTTTGCCACTCAGATTAAACCAAATATTCAGAAATGTAAAAACATGGTTTTTTCTACATTTGAGCGTTTTGCTGCTGCGTTTCGTTTGCGTTAAAACGAGAAAGAATAAAGTTTTCTCAACTGAAACAACCTATCTATATTCCAGACTTGTCCGAATGTACGTGCTACAGTGGAGAATACGTTATTCTTACCCGTTTAAACGAAACGAAACGCAAAACACTAGAACATACATGTAGAAAAGTGGTACTGTTTGACAATTCTGATAACTCATGTTTATCTTGGTGACAAACTGTTTGGAGCCTGACCAGACGCCGGGTAACCCGGCCTCTGTTCTGGCTCCAAACTGTTTGCAAATGAAATAATAGTTTTAGCGTAAACGCGTTTATTGGGAAAGAATAACGTTTTCTCCACTGTAGCTGATTGTAGAAGGTCTCCCTGCTTTCATCTGCAATTGTCATTGATGGAACATTTGGTTAGATTGTCCTTGCTAATTAGGAATCAAATCGTCACAGAGGAAAATATATATTATTCTTTCCCAATAAAACTTAAACAATTATTGTAATTACAAACACGTTAGAGCCTGATCAAACGCCGGGTTATCAGGTGTTTGATCTGGCTCAAGACTGTTTGTCATTCTATAAATACACAAGTCTGCCTTTAGACTGTTTGGCTCTTTAACCCTTTACCTGATAGCCTATTTCTAGTACTTGGTGACTACTTAACCCTTTCCCTTATAGAAGCGACTTTAAGCACATTCATTTTATTCATCCGCTGAAGAAAATAGTTCCAAATTATACCGTAATGAATATGTGTCATATTAAATACTTTCCTTATTCTAGCAGTTAATAGCTTAAAGCAGGCTGAAAGTAAAGCAGAATGCGCCTTAGGGCGCATTCTGCTTTACTTTCAACCTGCTTTAAGTAGTCACATATCTTCAATACTATAAACAATGCTATCAGGTAAAGGGTTAAAGCAGGTTGAAAGTAAAGCAGAATGCGCCTTAGGGCGTATTCTGCTTTACTTTTAGCCTGCTTTAAGCTACCATGTGCTATAATATATAAAATATTCCCTATAATACATATGATTAATTACTGATTAAATTGGAACTATTTTCTTCAGCGGATGAATAAATCATATCCGCTAAAAGGCGCTTCTATTGGGGAAAGGGTTAATAAATACATAAATCGTCATTATCATTAAACCTTGTCATTTTCTCTAGTTTACTGCATTGCGTTTGTATTTCATTTGCCCTTGACCCCTTCACTGCCTTACCCCGAGCACAACAGTATTTTGCAAACAGTTTGGATCCTGATCAGACACCGCGTTACGCGGCGTCTGATCAGGATCCAAACCGTTTGACACTCATTTCAATTTTTCTTCAGTCAAAATAGCAAACATGAAAATTTAAGAAATAAAAGCAGACGACAATTATTTAAAATTGATGACGTCACGGCAGTGAAGGGGTTAAATGGGAGAGAATTATGGCATCTTCACCGTACCATCCTGTCACTGGAATAAACTGACCCTGGATACTTCGAATACTTTGATACTTCGAACTCGCGTAAGTTCGAGCATACCCATATCTCAAAGTTAAAACGGGTATGTTGGACTTAAGAGAGATCGAGTTATCGAAATTAAACTTATAAAATACTGGTAAAGTCGAATTATGCCAGTTCGAAGTATCGAGTTTCGACTGTATTTCGCATTTGCCAAAGAGTCTGGAGAATATGCCATCAACCGCAATTGTAGTCTTTTATTAAATGTAAGGTTATACTTAATTATTTATGCTTTTCGGTGATTACCGGGAACAAGCAGTGGGATTATCGTCCCTCGTGCTTATGAAATTTCCCCGTAGGGCTCCCCAAGAATCGTAGTCAATCGTGTCTTACCGGTCAATTCCGGCAGCCCATTTTGTCGCGAACCACTCAACGGAAGAACACGAATCCAAGATCGGAAGTAACGACATACTTTCGTTGACGTCAAATCAATAAATAAGTGACGTCATTGTACCGTCAACTGTCACGCACATGTGTTCGACATAAAACTTGGGGCTCAACACGGGATAAATAATGTTTTTTCGCTTTCAATTGTCAAACAATTTCGTTTAAAAAGTGGCTTAAAAGCATACATAAATAGAATAACTGTGTTTTTTCAGTGTAAGATTGAATTTAATCCATTTCGTGAACATCAGACTGTTATATTTTCACTCGTGGCTTCGCCACTTGTGAAAATATAACGTCTGATGTTCACTCAATGGATTAAATTTCGATCTTACACTGAAAAAAAACCCCAGTTATCCTCTATTTCATACACCCAAGAAACTTCAAGTCTCCAATTAATCTTCGTCCTGTTTTTGTCTTTACTATTAACGGTTGATTTTAACAATATATTGCAACATAACAAGCATTGCAAACTCTTAACCCTTTCCCTTATAGAAGCGACTTTTAGCGCATTCATTTTATTCATCCGCTGAAGAAAATAGTTCCAAATTATACCGTAATGAATATGTGTCATATTTAATACTTTCCTTATTCTAGCAGTTAATAGCTTAAAGCAGACTTTCAACCTGCTTTAAGTAGTCACATATCTTGAATACTAGAAACAATGCTATCAGGTAAAGGGTTAAAGGGTCATCTGATCAGAGTCTACACTGTTTGTTTTGAACAAGTGTACTTTTCACATGGACAATATTTTGTTAATGACGAGTATACTCGTTGCTCGGGTTTAATGTGTTAACATTAGTAAAATCTATTCACTAAAACAATGTTAAAACAAAAGTATATTAGCTTCTGAAATGTTATCATTCCGAATTGAATCATAATATTTTGCCATTTAAACGAAACAAAACACCATTCTGTGGCATAGATATTTTTGCAATAGGTTTGTGTTTCACAATGTCAAAAATAATTAACCAATCGTGTACTCCTTAGTCCCTTTGGACATAAACTTAGATATTTCAATTCCCCTTTAGTTTAATATAGCCTCACATCCGGGTATATATAAGCATAAAAGTGGCGAACAAAATACTTATTATTTCCTTCTTAACGTGTGTCCTTAAACGACTACAGCGCTCCTTCTATACAATGACACCAAACAATGGGAGACATCAGTTGCGAGTGTTATTCGGAGGGAGTCGTTATAGTGAGGGAAATGTGCAAACAGCTTTATTCCAGATCAGACGCGGCATCTGATCTTGATTCAAGCTGTTTGTCACTCTTCATGAAGTTTTTTTTGCTGTCAAAATGTCTATTATGTAACTTTAAGAAAACAGCAGACGACAACTGCAAGCAGATGACATTGCCACCGTGAATATATTAACCATATTTTTCTGTTTATAGAACTGTAACAAGGATAGTTGTAAAGAGGGAGTCGTTGTTTGGATGGTCGTTGTAGAGAGGGAGCGCTGTATTTCAATTTTAGAATGTTTGGAGGTACATGTATATCAGCTTATTATGTTTCCCTAGAGAGTGTTGAAAATATTGTTCAAAATTAAAATTAAACATGTCACGCAATCAATTCTTTGTGGAGAAGACGTTATTATTTCCAGTTTAAACGAATCTAATCCAAGAGGTAAGACAGACATACAGTAGAGAATGTGTTATTCTTTCCCAATAAACGCGTTTATGCTATAACGTATATTTCAACTGCAAACAGTTTAGAGCCGGATCAGACGCCGGATAACCCGGCGTCTGATCAGGCTCCAAACTGTTTGCCACTCAGGTTTAAATGAAAAGTAAGGATTGTCGAAACGTTGTCTTTTTCTCCATTTTATTGCTATGCGTTTGCGTTTCGCTTGCGTTTAAACGGGAAAGAATAACGTTTTCTCCACTGTATTTGTTTCAGTGAAAAGTAACTTTCTGGGCTTTTATGTCCAATTTTTTTTTTTTAAATATCTTATTCATTGATATGAATGTTAACATTACAAAATAAGTGGAAAAAAGAAGAAATAACGTAAACGTTTAACTTTTTAATCCTACAAGTATCAGAAAACAACTTCAAATGTAGTTTATTTCTTATCTTCAATTTGGTACCAGTTTTATATGTTTAGGTCAAAAACTGACTGTGATATTGATACTTTTCCAGGTATTGGTCATCAAAACAAAAATGTGGGGTTGCTATGGAAACGGTTAAAATACATATAGCCTCAAATAGTTTATTTTTTAGTACATTCGCGATTCTGATTCAGTAGACCCTACTGAACATTTTGGTACCCATGAAAAAATAGTCTAGGGGAGTGTATGGTAGACTCCCTTGGCCCCCAGAGGAAACCAATAAAAAAAAACTCAACAACATCAAAAGCTAAAAAAACGAACCCCCCTAAAAGAAACAAAAGAAAAACCCAACAAACACTACAAAACCTACAACATTGATACTACTTGCACACATTTAAGATCCATTTATGATGCCGAGTTACTCGGTGTATGAACATGGTCAAAACTGTTTGCCAATCATAACGTTGTCCTGATTGACGGTACAAGTTATTTATCTAATTTTCTTGCACGAACACGTTGCCTAAGATAATATCATTTCTATTAACTGAATAATTCAGCTGCCATGGTATTCTTGCATTTCCAGTAAAGGAGATTATAAAATTTAATTGAGTGCTGAGTTAGCATGTTAATATCGTCGTAGTGAGATGCTCATTGGAATCCCACAGCTTTAACCTTCGGCACTCGAACGATGGAGAAGATGTTATTCTTTCCCAATAAACGCGTGTATGCTGAAACTATTATTTCAATTGCAAACAGTTTGGAGCCAGATCAGACGCCGGGTAATACGGCGTCTGATCAGGCTCCAAACTGTTTGTCACCAAGATAAATATGAATTATCAGAATTGTCAAAAAGTTGCACTTTTCTACGTTCTAGTGTTTTGCGATTGGGTTTCGTTTAAACGGGAAAGAATAACGTTTTCTCCACTGTAGATGACATCATTTTCAGGGAGCCTCTAATTTACTAACTTTGGTTGCACTGTGGTTCGTTTCTATTAAACGGTCAAACATCACGTCTTTTGCACTGTGCCCTGGAATTTCTATGACAAACGACACTGTCCCATCATTGATTTATGTGATTCTCCCTGTCTGTGAACCTAGATAAAACTATGTGCGATTGGTGCAAGTGATCAGATAATCTAATATACAGAAACTGTTTTAAGAACTTTAACTAAATGAACTCTACTATAAACAGTGTATCCGTGAATAATACACTTGTCCTATGCAAACCGTTAAAGACCCATATTAGAGGGTTCCTACTTGTAGAAGTCGAACGATAGCTTTACCCAGCCGTTGCATGTATTCAACAACTAGAGCTAAAATTAAAATAGTCGAGGAAAACATATGATCCGTGCATTGACAAAACCAGCCTTATTGCATTGCAAACAGTGTAGATCAAGGCGAGTTGCCGCGTCAAAGACGCGGCGACTAGCCTTAATCTACATTGTCTGATACCAACTTGCATCTAAAGAATTTTATGCAGCTGTATGATATACGATATGTTGTAGTGTATACCAAATTAAGCCTGTAAAGACAATGTTGTTTAGTGTACCCAATGTTGCCATGTATTGTGCGATTTTTCTGACATGTCAGAGTTATTTTTAGAATAGAATAGTTCATAATGGTAAATAGATAACAGGGTAACATCGGATCTACATGTATACAGTCGTACACTTTCCAACATGAGATAAGCATGATCCTTGTGCAGCACGAGACAGCTGCGCTCATTTTACTGATATGTTATTCATTCTCAATAAACGTGTTTATGCTAAAAACTAATATGTCCATTGCAAACAGGTTGGAGCCAGATCAGACGCCGGGTAACCCGGCGTCTGATCCGGCTCCAACCTGTTTACCACCCAGATTAAAAAAGATAACATCAATTTTCTACAGTTTAGTGCATTGTGTTTGCGTTTATTCGGGAACTAATAATGTCTTCTCTACTGTACATCACACAATAAATACAACTTTCCGTATCCCTGGCTGACCTTACGGAAATCAACGAGTACGGTGATCATTCCTTTAATTTCTTTAGAATGTTCCAATCTAAAAATAACTCTGACAGGTCAGAAGAAAACAATAATAATAATTCTAGTTTTGTCATGACACGGCTCATATAGTGTTCTCGGCATATGTGTTAAAGGATCCTTTGAACTAGGGTCAGCGTCGTTCCTACCCCTAATCGTGACGTCCTATCGGTCCCATGGATTTCCATAGAGGGTCGAAAAGTGAGGCTTGATTTTGTTCTAATCTATACATAAAAAGTGTGAATAAGTCAGTCAAAACATTTTTGTTAGTCTTACAAAACCAATAATTCAACAAAGAATCCACATTTAGATAACAATACGCAACCTTTATTGTTTACGTTACTGAAAATAGTAACAAATTTGCTAATAAAAAAGCCAGTAACCCTCGCCAGAGTGCCAATTACGGGTATGATGCCTAATACAGTAAAACCCCTCTAAACCGGAACCTCTTAATACCGGAATTCTCTCTAAACCGGACAAAAACTTTGGTCCCGTTTCCCACCATTTTTACGCCTTTGAATTATTCCTTCACTGAAGAAAATACATTCATGAACATATATCATCAGAAATATTTTCTATATTCTAGCAAATGATAGCTTAAAGCTTTAAGTGGTCAGCTACCATCCATACTAGAAACATGCTATGGGTTGAAACCCCATTAAACCGGAAACCTCTCTAAACCGGATGTTTTTGTTGTCCCCACACATGTCCGGTTTAGAGGGGTTTCACTGTATTCTATTATTGACACAATGCATGTACATGTATATACGGTTTCTCTAAAAGCCCAACTAATGTAAGAAGATTTGCGCATTTAGTAACTTTTATTGTTGAAGACACCGAATTTTGAAACAAAAACAAATATGACCGCGCAAATGTTACTTGGTAGACGATAGGCTGGAAAGCCGTTTCAAACGCGTTTCGATCAGTTTTATTTCTCTTTTCTATTTATTACTTCTACGCCATCAATTCTGATTTCATTGGGACTGTACCCGGCCGGTCACTTTATCCTGACACCGACGAACCAGCCGTAATGCTAACCCGAAATCCTGAGCGCCAAGGAGGGAAGCCATTTTAAAGTATTTGGTTTGACCCGGCCGGGGATTGAACCCACAACCTCCCGCACTGCAAGCGAACGCTCTACCACTGAGCTATACAGGCGTTACGCGACGTCAGATCAGGACCCAAACTGTTTGACACTCGTTTCTAAATTTCGTCAGTCATATTGCCTGAAGTCTAACATTGAAATGATATTGCAGACAACAATATTGAAGCAGACGACACTATTGCGGTTCAGGGGTAAAGAACCTCTCGGCAAATTTGATCATGAAAGGGTTAAAAGATATTAATCTATCAACAGAAGAGACGTTAGAAAAAGTTGAGAACTACGAAGAATCCTTAAGGACGTTATTTTGTTAAGACCTATAACTGTGTTTTTCTAAGACTTTATAAACACATTCTTTACAAGATCGTTTTCTTCTGCGGAAACATTCGATACAAATCAAGCAGGTCAGGTATTATTTAGCTTCTTATGTCCTCATTTCTGTAACGTATACAATAGGAAAGTCACTACCTTGTCATGTAGTAGCTTTATAATATTTTACGTACTGTTTCTCATTTCGATCTATGTGTTTTAATGTAGGTGGTTATTTCATGTAACATGAAAGTTTCACAAAAAGCTGCAATACTGTTATACGTTCATTTTTTCTTTAAACATATGTTATTACATGTAGTATCCTCAAAACGTTTTATTTCCAATTGTGGCACCAGACGGAGTTAACTGTGCTCAAATATGTCAAAATTGAATCCAGAAGATCAGACAACAAAAACTGTTTGTCCCTCTGAAAAAAAAAGGTATAAATTCATTTTTAATTTCATTTCATTGTGTTAGTGTTCGCTGCAATAAGAAATAAAAAATTGTTTTCACTGTGCGTACACCATTTATTTTTAGATTTCGATAATTCGACCTCGCTTAAAATCGAACTTATCCGTGAATCAATTTTAAAACGTGATTAAGTCACGGTTTAACTTCGAAATACGGACATTTTCGACTATTTTGATTAAGAGACATTGGAATTAAAATATAGTAAATTCAATTTAAGAGAGGTCGAGATAGAATAGTTCGATTGTTAATATAAACGGCTAACGCAAACAAAGATCGTAATTGATTGAGCGCGGTATTGGCTTTATAAAATCCCAAACAACTTATCATCCGCTAATCCATTCCTAGGCCACAGTGGAGAAGACGATATTCTCTTCCCAAAACAGCGTTTATCTTAAAACACTTATACTAACTGCAAACAGTACTGAGTCTAAGGGTAGGCTAGCCAGGCGCCTAATCAGGCTTCAAACTATTTGCCATGGAGATAAAATGGAAACATAAAATGATTGAAGAATACATGTACTGCCATTTTCCACACTTTAGTGCATTGAGTTTTCGTTTCGTATTGTTGTTTAAATGGGAACGCATAACGTCTCCTCCTCATTGCAATGGTAGATTTGACTTAGTGAGATCAATAAGTCTGTCTCTTAAAGACCGTAAATTAAGTTCTTCACTGCCGTACCATGAGCACAATAGTTATTTGCAAACAGTTTGGATCCTGATCAGACGCCGCGTAACGCGGCGTCTGATCAGGATGCAAACTGTTTGACACTCGTTTCAATATGTCCTAAGTCAAGATACCTAATATCTTAATCTGAAAAATACAAGCAGACGACAATTGATTATAATTGTTGACGTCATGGCAGTGAAAGGGTTAAAACGGCCGCCATTGTCTGCAGACAGCAGAGTCATCAGCACATTTAGAGGCATGAAATGCCAACAATGCCCATAGCCTCCACTTTAAGTGCATACATGTGTCATTTCTGCAAGCAACATGTCACGGTTTCCAATTGAATAGTTCCACTTATCAGACACTGCAACCGCCCAGACGTCAGAAAGGAAATACATTCTTGAAGGACAACGGTATAGTTTCCAAAATAAGCATGTTTAGTGCTTTTTTTCTTTTAATATTTAACATCTCAATATACATACACAAACAAATACCAGTGACACAATGACACATTTCTATCACAAAACACTTGTTAGTTTCTAAACAAGTATATTTTTGTCTAATTGACACATTTCTATCACAAAACACTTGTTAGTTTCTAAACAAGTATATTTTTGTCTAATTGACACATTTCTATCACAAAACACTTGTTAGTTTCTAAACAAGTATATTTTTGTCTAATTGACACATTTCTATCACAAAACACTTGTTAGTTTCTAAACAAGTATATTTTTGTCTAATTGACACATTTCTATCACAAAACACTTGTTAGTTTCTAAACAAGTATATTTTTGTCTAATTGACACATTTCTATCACAAAACACTTGTTAGTTTCTAAACAAGTATATTTTTGTCTAATTATGTACAACACGAAACTTTTAAATTTAGTCAGTAAATAAAAGTAGTGAGAGAAAGAAGAAAATAAGGTTTGAGAAAGTTCCACTTTTTTGTTTGCCATCGCTTTGTTAAATTAATACTTAAGGTTCAACTGTATTTTTGTCTCACTTTTCGTTATGCTGTTCTACTTTTTTTTTCATATATCATATTATTGTTTTGAAATGACGTCAGTTATACTGCATTTAATCTTACTTTGAAACGATATTGAAGACAACAACATTAAAGCAAACGCCGTGTGCAGGGCTGCCATAAGTTGACATGAAAAATCCTAAGATTTCCAAATTTACATTTTTCAAGTGCGATTTTACGAATCGGTCCTTTACCCCATAGCCTTTTTCTTGTTTTGTTGACATGCGACTACTTAAAGCAGGTTGTAAGTAAAGCAGAATGCGCCTTAGGGCGCATTCTGCTTTATTTTCAGCCTGCTATAAGCTACCATGTACTAGGAAAAAATACGGAGATTTAGGATAAATCCGGAGAAATGGCAGCCCTGCGTGTGGCGGTGAAGGGGTAAAACCTCACGATATATTTGATCATGAAGAGTAAACCCTTTTGTACCTTGCGAACCAAAAAATAGGGCTCGTGGAAACAGTACAAAGGTACAGTGGAGAAAACATTATTCTTTCCCGTTTAAACGCAAACGAAACGCAAACACAATACATGTACACTAAAATGTAAAAAATAAAAACTTAATTGTTGAAAGTTCTGACTATTGATATTAAATTGAGTGGCAAACAGTTTGGAGCCTGATCAGACGCCGGATTACCCGGCGTCTGATCTTGCTACAAACTGTTTGTACTGGCAATACTAGATTTAGCGTAAACGCGTTTGTTGGGAAAGAATAACGTTTTCTCCACTGTAGCATAACGCGGCGTATGATCTGAGGCTTCACTGTATGTTACATGTATCCGGAATTCCTATCACAAAATAAAATTAAAATATTTGACCTGGTACATCTTATATGCAACATAGATTTCCCAACAACACAAACATGGATGAATCCAGTTTGCACTAACGGATTATTGCTGCCAAACGTTTGGACCAAAAAGCAACGGCGAATAATAACAGCTAGTCACAAGGTTAGGAATAGTTTGAGTTGTGTTTGAAATTGTTCAGTACTCTGTGATATACTCTACACCATAAGGCAGATACCGACCATTAGATTGTGCACTCTAAGTCTTCTATCTTACAGTGGAGAATCTGTTATTCTTTCCCGTTTAAACGCAAACGTACGCAAACGCAAAACACTAAAACGTAGAAAAGTACAACTTTTGGACAATTCTGATATTTCATGTTTATCTTGGTGGCAAACAGGTTGGAGCCTGATCAGACGCCGGGTTACCCGGCGTCTGATCTGGCTCCAAACTGTTTGCAATAGAAATAATAGTTTTAGCGTAAACGCGTTTATTGGGAAAGAATAACGTTTTCTCCACTGTAACAAAAGCTGCCTATTGTGCTCACGGTTAGAGCGGAGAAGACGTTATTCTTTCTCGGTGAAACGCAAAGCAAGACTGTTTAAAAGTTTAAAAACTGGCTTCCGACCCTGATAACCCTCTATAAATTATATTTTCTTCTATTCTTTTGTATGAGATGCAAACATTTTGTAGACTTATCAGACGCAAGGTTACCTGGTCACTGATCTGGCTCCTGAGTTTTTGTTATGGAAATAATTGGTTGAGCATAAACCAGTTTATTGAGAAAGAACAACGTCTTCCTAGATGTAATTAGAGGTTTGAAACCAAGGCATACATTTGGAGCCTAGGAACTATATGTTTTTCTCTGCAACAGGTTTCCAGTATGTTATCGATTGGATGCCGTAATTCCGTATTGAAACTTTCCTAAATTAACGCTTGCACTCTCAATGATGTCAAAAAGCACATTTGCAAACAGTTTTGATCCTGATCAGACGCCGCTTAAAGCGGCGTCTGATCAGGATCAAAACTGTTTGCCACTTGTTTCGAAATTACGCCAGTTTTTCTGTCTTCAATCTAACTTTGAACCGATATTGCAGACAGCAATATTGAAGCAGAGGACAATGCTGCGGTGAACGAGTAAAAACCTTACGATACATTTTATCAAGAAAGGGTTAAGGCTAAAACTGTCTTTGTGGTTAAAACACAAACCTTGCTATCGGTTAGTTAAGTACAGGCGATTCTTTAAATTGAATTCAAAATGTTTAAAATGTTTTGAAGCCTACTTCAACTTGACTTATATTGTCAAATGTACTTCATAGGAAGAAAAGCAGACTGGTTTTCGATTAAATGGAACATACTAGCTTTTCAAAAAGACTATTAAGAAAACACATATCACATGACTTAAATTGAAAACATTACTCTTTTTTAATAAACATTTAAACGGTTCATCAGCCTGGCAATTAAGACAGTTATAATTTTCGACTAATTTTAGGCAAAGGCACAGACAAAGGGTCGCTGGTTGGAGTCCCGAGTCGGTCTCAATACTTTCAAGTCAATAAACTTTCTGACTGTGTTTGCTTAGATAAAAAGGTATAATTATTGTTAGTCCTTTTCTTTTAAACTAAAAACAAATGCAAATGCAAAGCAATAAGATATATGTAAATAAATACGATGGCAATTTGTTCTGAGTTTTAAACCGTTTGGAGATTGATCATGGCTCTAAACTGTATATCATGGAAATATTTAGCGGGAGAGGAATTGAATCTGACAAATACGCAGTTACAAACATGTATGTCAGATCACAACAATCGTAAGTTGATGTTTATACTGATTCAACCTAGATCGGTCTAAATAGAAAACCAAATATTCACTTACTCGGAATGAAAATGAATCTCTGCCAATGGCGCTAAGTTTTCGAATTGCCGACCTCGGATTTGTTACACTAAATTGACTATTTATAATTAGAAGTGGAGATTTACGATGTTTCGCTAACATCAAACATCAATAATTAGCCTCTTCCCTTAGTACAGACTGATCATAACAGTCATTACATCCAACTCCAAAGACCATTCAAACTAGCTGCTTTTAAAGTAATGGTTATTATACAGTAAGGTCTCTCTATTGCGACGACTAAATTAGGTACAATGGAGAAAAAGTAATTTTTCCAGTTTAAACGCAAACAAAACGCAAACGCACTAAAACAAAGAAAAGGACATGTTTTGCACAATTCTGATATTTCATGTTAATCTTGGTAGCAAAACGTTTGGAGCCTGATCAGACGCCGGGTTACCCGGTGTCTGATCTGGCTCCAGACTGTTTGTATTTGAAATAATAGTTTTGAGCGTAAACGCGTTTATTGGGAAAGAATAACGTTTTCTCCACTGTATTATACAGTAAACCTCTCTATAAAATGTGCGATGACTTAACAGGGTAGAATAGTCGGTGTTTGCTTCAGGTGTTTGATTAAATCAAGATGACAGTAAAGCAGAAAGTTCCTATAAGAGCTTTCTGTTTTACTTTCATTTTTTTGTAAGCTGCCACCTTCTTACAAACCTTAAATGAGTAACCTTTTAGTGATGGTATTACAGTACTGAACCTTATTAAATTAAATTGATAATCGCAAGCGAATTGCCATCGAATTGCCATCGAATCGGGCGCTTTAAAAAACAAATCCTACGTTTGAATATTTTTACGTGCATTTTCCGAAGCGGTTGTGACGAAAATGGAATCGAAAAAATTAACGAAGGCATATTTGCGAACATTTGTGAGATAAACCATCAAAGAAAACTTACCCGAGGGTAAAGTTAGTATATTGAATCGCAAGCCAATTGCAATCGAATTGCAAGCGAATTTCCATCGAATTGCAAGCGAATCGCAAAAATTGTTAATTTAATAAGGTTCAGTACTGTACAAAGGTTTCATGGTAGTAAATAAGTTTTTACCAAAGCCATCGAAGCGCCAGAAACGAAACGTCTATACATGGTAGTGATTTCTATTTGGGTTATATTTCAAAACTTAAAGGGACTCGCAACCGGATGGTGTACTTGTCAAAATAAAATAAAATACTCAAATAAAAGAAAATTTGTGGCATTATTTGGCTTCTGACATTAAAAAAATATGATCAGTCCAAAAAAAGTATCAAGAATCGTCACCGAATCTTAGTTTTTTTAGATATTTTCCATCGTTTTTCTATAGCGTTAGTAGACGGTATAGTTGTTGTTGTTGCTTCTCTACATGGGATCAGACATAAACCCGAGCCGAATAATGTACTATCAATCGCTACCAGTGAAGTACGTTAATTCGCTACCATATAGATAGAGAGCGCCAGTAGCCGCGTGGGTAAAGGCGTTTCCTTTTTTTCATGTTTGTCTCCGCATGGAGGGTCACGGGTTCGAATCCCACCAGAGCTTCTTCTTTCTTTTTTTTTAATGCATTTTTTAACAGAATTTATTATCCTAAACTAAATCTTACCCATTTATATCAGCATTTGACATATATTTACAAATTACTATTTTTAATGCTAAATCCGGTTGCGAGCCTCTTTAAAATCAGTCATTAGAATGACTCCAACGTGACAGTTACATATGAATCATATAGTTCATGGTACGTCATGTATGATGGACAAACTTGGACACTTTGAATTGCTCATATCGTAGTTAAACCAGTAAGTTGTGGGATTGGATATTAGCAAGTTGGAGGTGAATTGAAAATAAAACCGAAAACTCTGGGTTGTCCTGTGTACCTGCAGGACTTTCACTCTGTTTGAGCGGAACATTGCGGAAACTTCAGGAGGGGGGACTTGCGTGCCGTTTTCCCCCTAAAGGGGGAAATGTACATGTATGTCATTGTTGCTACAGTGGAGAAAACGTTATTCTTTCCCAATAAACGCGTTTACGCTAAATCTATTATTTGCAGTGCAAACAGTTTGATCAGGCTCCAAACTGTTTGCCACCAAGATAAACATGAAATATCAGACTTGTCCAAAAGTTGTTCTTTTCTACGTTTTAGTGCTTTGCGTTTGCGTACGTTTGCGTACGTTTGCGCGGTAAACGGGTAAGAATAACAGATTCTCCACTGTATATGCATTATGCTACGACTACATCAAGAAAGTGCGCTAAATAATTCTAATCTAGTGCCTTGATTGGGTACATCGGCAATTGAAGTACAGTGAACCCCCTCTAAACCGGAACCTCTTAATACCGGAATTCTCTCTAAACCGGAACCTCTAAATACCGGAATCCTCTCTAAACCGGACAAAAGCTTTGGTCCCGTTTCCTATATTTTTTCCCATTACACCATCAACACGCCTTATTACGTCTTTGGGGTTTTCTAACAGGGAATAAATTAGTTTGTACATTCTAGCAGATGATAGCTTAAAGCAGGTTGAAAGTAAAGCAGAATGCGCCTTAAGGCGCATTCTGCTTTACTTTCAACCTGCTTTAAGTGGTCAGCTATCTTCCATACTAGAAACAAGTTAAAACCCCTCTAAATCGGAAACCCCTTTAAACCGGACATTTTTGTTGCCCCCACACATGTCCGGTTTAGAGGAGTTTCACTGTAAACAGGTACAGTATTTACCACGTGACAAGAAAAGTTTTCATTTCATTGCAGAACAACATATTTTGTTTGATGTTGCCAAGCGAATACAGTTTGGATTCAGATCACACAAAGAGTAACTCGGCGTCTGACCAAAATCCAAACTGCCAGACGTTCGTTGAAGCGAATCGCCAGTGTTTACAATGAACTGTTATTTAAGGGCAACGGTGTGATTACAAAATGTAGATTAATTTGTTAAACAAATAATTCAGCAGTAAGGGTTTTCTCAAAATGTTTCTTTAAATATGCTTAGAAAAATCATTATTCAATAACAAACTCTAACAAAGTGACGAAAACATCAAATTCAAAAGCCACATCAATTGTTTTTTGAATCTTTATATAATGAAACATTTTGAATTTAATCAAAATCATAAGTGACAAAATATTTCATGCACATCGTATCATTCATGAAATTGAGAGCGTCAATGGGGAAGTAAGTATGAAGGTGGCATGGTTAAATAGTAAAACATGGACTAGACCTAATTCAGAATTGGCATTGTCCATTAAAAGTTTCCGGTTTGCATGAGAAAATGTCTACTTATTTCCTTAATATCATTCGACATTCGTGGAGACAGTTCCAGTTCACTTCAGTTTATATTATCATATCTTCTGGTCTATTAGCCCTTCGTCTGCTTGTCGCTGCTCTACTAAAATATACAAACAGTTTGAATCCCGATCAGAAGTCGCGCAAAGCGGCGTCTGATCTGGATACAAACTGTTTGACCCCCGTGTTGAGGTTTCCTAAATCAAAGTTTCTTTTAAATTAAGTTTTAAGAATAATTGCAGACGATACCTATGAAGCAGACGGTAGTGTGGCAGACCCAACGTGAACGTTAGTTACCGTCCCCAGAGCGTGAATCAAATGACGGGATAGACTGCTGATGTCAACTGAGCACGCAATGTTTTTTACATATCCTCAAATCTCTTCTGACTCGTGGCTAGGACTCGGTTAGACTTAAGTTCGACATATATCAGAGGTATACTCTAGTCTGCTGAAGTTACCGAAGCTACACACCATTTCACATAACACAATCATCCCTAAAGACGAGTAGACTCGTCTTATAAAAATTATATATGTTAAGGGTAACATGCCCTATGCAAACAGTGTAATAGAGCTCCTAAAAAGGCTTCCATTGAATTTTCAGGGGTGGATGAATTAACTTATTGACCCCTGATGCCATGTATTTGCGTGCTTTACAGTGTTGACAGTACATATTTCGTACGTGAACAATGTAGCATCTATTCAGAGGCCCCTCTCTGATCAGGGTATACGTGTGTAAATATTAACAATACTTAATTTCAAACTGGACGTGTCAATTGAATATTCAGGAGAAAATGTTTTAAGAAATGTAAGCAATTTGGAAGCAGATTAGGCCTGGATTGACATGCGTCCTAATCGGTCGCAGAATTTTCTTTTTTTCTTTTATTATTTACCTTGTCAATAGTACAAAGTTCCGGCGGGTGTTGTCGTGTTGATTGCATTATTAACTTTCAACTTACGCTTTTTTTTTTTTTGTCAAACTAGGGCCCGTTTCATAAAACTTCTTACGACAAAAAAGTTCGTAAGTCAAACTTTTAAAATACATTTAATTTCTGAGTTTTCTATCTAATCCTGTCTTGTGACATCTCTTTGGAATCGTCTTTTCAATACGATTCCAAAAAGATGTCACAAGATAGGATTAGATAGAGAAAGAAATAACAATTGAGACTTTTATCATCTGACTTACGACAACAAACCGTGCGTCTTTTCGGGCTCTATTCTGCTTGCCACTCAGATAAAATAAAACTGCATGTATATCAACGGTTTCAAGAAATGGCAATTCTCTACATTTCATTACTTTACGTTTACGTTTTGCTTTATTTGAACAGGAAAAGAATAACGTCATTGTACATATTTCATGTTTGTTCAATTCATTAAAAACAGGCGATGATTCCTTACAATAGTGCAGTGGAAAATATGTTATTCTTTCCCGTTTAAACGCAAACGTACGCAAAAGCAAAACACTGAAACGTAGAAAAGTACAACTTTTGGACAATTCTGATAATTCAGGTTTATCTTGGTGGCAAACAGTTTGGAGCCTGATCAGACGCCGGGTTACCCGGCGTCTGATCTGGCTTCAAACTGTTTGCAATTGAAATAATAGTTTAGCGTAAACGCGTTTATTGGGAAAGAATAACGATTTCTCCACTGTATGACGTCACGCATGACGTCAGAATAACGATTTCTCCACTGTATAAATGCACACGGAACGCACGCACATTTAGAATTTTTTTTTAAAAAAATGCACTTTTAAAGTTCCTACGATTTATCTGTGACTCAGTTGCAAACAGTTAGGAGCCTGATTAGACGCCGAGTTACCCGGCGTCTGGTCTGGCTCCTAACTGTTAACGATGCATAAAATAAGTTCAGTATATTTAATTGGAGAAATGGGGTCTTTATTCGCCACTATATTTCTTAGCCGTAGATTATAAATCGTACAGGCAAGTGTGCTAATTTTACCAGCGCTAGTAATTAATCAAATTCTCAGCATCTCGATTGAAAATCTCCAGTACAATTAATTGCCACAGAAAGGTCATTATGACTAGTAGTGAGTGCTTTATATAATACAGCACTCGCTCTCTACAGCGACGTCCAACGGAACACCACACAAATTGTGTGCGTTGTTCGGAGGGAGTATTATAGGGAGGGGAATTTGCAAACAGCTTGAATCCAGATCAGACGCCGCGTAACACGACGTCTGACCTGGATTTACGTTGTTTGTCACTAGTCATTAAGTGTTTTTCTGTTGAAATATCCATTATGTAACTTTGAGAAAACCAGCAGACGACAATTTTAAGCAGACGACAGTCGTATATAGGTTGGACATTTCTTGACCCTTTTAGGGAATTGTAACAATGGTCGTTTTAAGGAGTGAGTTGTTGTTTGGAGGGCCGATGTAGGGAGGGAGCACTGTATGTCACAGAATACCAGAGACCTCGTTAATATAGTTGATTATGGCTCAGGGTGTCTTGATTAAATACCAGGATTGTTTCTGTCAAAGCTAGTAGATTTTTTTTCTATCTGTTATTTATACAGTGTTCCTTCCCTACAACAGTCGTAACCCTGTGATTTGACCGCAACCGCAATATCAAGTTTTGTATTAGTTTTGTTTTCTTTCATGTAGCAAGTTAGCTTTTGAAAAGGGGTGCAGTTCAATATATGGTACAGTGGAGAAAACGTTATTCTTTCCCAATAAACGCAATTACACTAAAACTATTATTTCCAGTACAAACAGTTTGCCACTCAGATTTAAATCAACAGTCAAAATTGACAAAAAGTTGTTATTTTCTATCTTTTAGTGTCTTGCGTTTGCGTTTTGTTTGCGTTCAAACGGGAAAGAATAACATTTTTTCCACTGTAACTTTTTTGGTGGTGGAATTACGCTCAATTTAAATGCCAGTTCGTATACGTTTACAGTAAGCAAAATACATAATTATTTTCAAATAAATGCGACAATGATCATTTTAACCCTTTACCTGATAGCATTGTTTCTAGTATTGAAGATATGTGACTACTTAAAGCAGGTTGAAAGTAAAGCAGAATGCGCCCTAAGGCGCATTCTGCTTTACTTTCAGCCTGCTTTAAGCTATTAACTGCTAGAATAAGGAAAGTATTAAATATGACACATATTCATTACGGTATAATTTGGAACTATTTTCTTTAGCGGATGAATAAAATGAATGTGCTAAAAGTCGCTTCTATAAGGGAAAGGGTTAAGCCGTTATTTCCATTGCACTAACGTTGGAGCCAGATCAGACACCGGGTAACCCTGTTTACCACTCAGATTGACGATAGTGTCCACATTTGTTTGCAATAGTCATTCATTTTCTATATCTGATTAGGCCTTTAAATAAGTTTGAGTTTAGTCTCGTTTTACATGTAAATAGAAACGAAAATACAGTCTTCCTCAATGTAGCTGCTTATAGGCAGGGCTCCATTTCTCCGGAATTTTCCTAAATCTTCGGAATTTTTACTAGTACATGGTAGCGTAACGCAGGCTGGAAGTAAATCAGAATGCGCCTTAATTTACTTCCAGTCTGCTTTAAGCAGCCA
Organism: Gari tellinella; assembly: GCA_922989275.2. Lineage (NCBI taxonomy): Eukaryota > Metazoa > Mollusca > Bivalvia > Cardiida > Psammobiidae > Gari > Gari tellinella. Next base: position 4,855,193 of record OV277870.1, on the reverse strand, counting down.
CGTGTCAACAACACTAGAAACAGGCGATGGGGGTAGATGTACGATTCATAAAATCGCACTTGAAAAATGCAAATTTGGAAAACTTAGGATTTTTCATGTCAACTTATGGCAGCCCTGTAAAGGTGTACAGAATAAGGAGCGTTCGTTTGCTCCCCATGCAAATAAATCTCAGCCCGTGGCGCCATGTCTTTGAGTTGTGCAATGATTTTAACTCTAATGGTTTAAAGCAGTGATTAACGATATTACCGCTGACATCAGCCATCAATCTTTCGGTAGTTTAGTTTGTACAGTAGACTCGGTGTTATTATTTCCCATTTAACGCTTTCACTCTCAATGACGTCATAAATCGCATTCTCAATGACGTCATATAGCGTATTTGCAAACAGGTTTTGATCCGCGATACGCGGCGTCTGATCAGGATCAAAACTGTTTGCAACTTGTTTTGAAATTACGTAAGTTTTACTGGCTTCAATCAAACAAAAAAACGTTACTGCACCAACATTATTGAAGCATGCGACAATATGGCGGTGAAGGGGTAAAAACCTCACGATAAATTTGATCATGAAACTGTTAAACGAAATGAAACGCAAACGAAAATTCAATAAAATGTGGGAAATGACAGATTCTTAGAAATATTGACGATCGTTTCCTCTGAATTTCAAACAGTTTGGAGTCTGATCAAAAGCCGGTTTAACCTGTGTGTAATATGGCTCCAGATTGTATACAATGGAAATAATTGTTTGAGCATAAATGCGTTTATTAGAGAGGAATAAAGTCTTCTCCGTTGTAGCTTGATCCTGTCGTGTAGAAACATTTGTGCACCCTTACATCACAGCCTGTTGTAAAAGGTTAACTATGATTGACACTTAGTTACTATAGGAGATGGTTATTTTTATAAAGTAAACACGTAAATGGTTATTGTTGTCGTTGATGTTTGTGGTGTTTTTGTTTTCATGTTGTTTTTGTTGATGGTTTTGTTGTTGATATCGGTGATTTTGTTGTTGTTGGTGTTATTGTTTTGTTTTTGTCGTATTGTTGTTTTCTTGTCGTGTTTTTGTTGTTGTTGTTGTGTTGTAGTTTTTGTTGCTGTTATTGTCGTAGTTTCCGATGTTGGTGATGTCGTCGTTGCTGTTGGTTGTGGTATTGTCGTTTAAGTGGTTCTTGGTGTTGTCGACGTTGTGTTGATATTGGTGTTGTTGTCGTTTTTTATATTGTCACTGTTGTTATCGTTTAAGTTGCTGCTTGTTTTGCCTTTATTGTTGTTGGTTGTGTTGGTGTTTCTTTTCTCGTTTTTGTTGTTGTTTTATTCTCGTTTATATGTTGTAATTTCGTAGTTATTTGTCGTTGTTGTTGATTTCGTAGTTATTTCTTGTTGTTTTTGATTGGGGTTCGTTCTCACCTTTATTGTTGTACTTGTCATTTTTGTTGGTGATGTCGTCGTTTTTGTTGGTCATGGTATTGTCGTTTAACCCATTTATACCCAGTGGATTCTTCAATGATTACATATTGGATAAGTTCATTTTTAATTAAAGGGATACCTGGTCAAAATTTTCATTTTCATTTTGTTTTAAATTGAAATTTCTGTCAGCAAACAGTGTAGACTTTGATCAGACTCCGCATCATGCGGCGTCTGATCAGAGGCTACATTGTTTGCCTATGTCCCATATATTTGATCGTGGGCAAAATGGGTTAAGTTATTCTTGGGGTGTTTTATGTGTTGTCGGGTTTTGTTGATGATGGTGGTGTCGCTTAGTAGTCAGTTTTACTGTTTATGTGTTGTTTGTGCTGCTGGTGGTGTTGTTGTTGATGTCGTTTTGTTGTTGTTATTTTGTCGTTTATATTGTCGTATTTTGTTGATGTTTATGTTGTCGTTTTGTTGTCGCTGTGTTGCGGATAAGAAGGTTTTGAGTTATCCATCTAGTATCCGGAAAAACACATTCCGACATTCGTGATAAAAAACCCAATAGCTACAGTGAAGAAAACGTTATTCTTTCCCCTTTAAACGCAAACGAAACGCAAAGGCATAGCAATAAAATGGAGAAAAAGACAACTTTTCGACAATCCTGTCTTTTTATTTTACAAAATGTAACCTGAGTGGCAAACAGTTTGGAGCCTGATCAGACGCACGGTTACCCGGCGTCTGATCTGGCTCTAAACTGTTTGCAGTTGAAATAAACGTTTTAGCGTAAACGCGTTTATTGGGAAAGAATAGCACATTCTCCACCGTAATGTAACGGTAGAATTGAGCTGTGCATAGACCATCGTCGAATGACGACAGCTTCTGAAAGACACAACAAAGCTCTGTGTTCTCTCGCTGCGTCAATAATTTGCAAAGAAAGACGCCATGAACTCTGTCTTGTTGCTCTGGTATTTTCAAACATAAAACAGGCCGACATTTGATTAAAGACAGAGGTTAAATCTAGCCAAACAGTCTTAAACAAAACACTTTTACCATATTGGCTTACATCATCTAGTCTGCCTTGAATATGTCGTCTTATTGTATGGCTAATAGTAAGAGTGTAGGCATTTTGACTGAAAATACTTGGATATGAAAAACCAGTTTGGATCTTAACCCTTTCACTTTCAATGACGTCATAAAGCGTCATAAAGCGCATTCGCAAACAGCTTTGATCCTGATCAGACGCCGCGTTATACTTTTACATGTATACTGCCTCAAATCTTACTTGGAAGCGATATTGCAGACATTAGTCTGTAGATCGCCACTTTACTGATTTTTGCAATCATTTTGAATACAGATCAGACGCCGCGTAACGTGACAAATGTTAGTTTAATTCTTTACATGATGTATAATAATCAATTATATTTACATTCACCCTGTAAAGTCTTTATGTAATCCTATTAAAAATTTGCGGTACATCTGCCGATGAACCTACACTTCGGAACTGGTTTTAACCAGTTCGGATTTCGCCCGTGCTATTCATGGACTTCTTCAAATAGACTGCATCGGGCACTTAACACTAAGCTCCCATTGGTCGACGGTCATATGACACTAGCGGAGTGATACAGACCCATAGGTCGTTGCCATCGCGTTGCTATGTGTGTAAATGGGTTAAGAAAACAACCGCGACCTGTATTTTTAGAATGTGCTTTGGCAATAGATATTCAAGTTGCACTGTTATTTGTTTGCCTTGTAAGTCTTTTCTATTCACAGAGAGAAAGTTTACTGGAAAAAATCCTGAATTTTTAATACAGTTAGAGTACATGTAGTTGGGACTACTTTCTCACCATATTAAGAAACTGGAATGGCTATTACATCGACATTACATCTATCAAACCTCTTTGACCGGTATATGATAAATTCTTATACAGAAAAACAAATCTGGCCAATAAACACATTAAATTGACAAGACAGAAAATATAAATATAAGGAATAAACAACATCTCTTTGCCGCTCATGACGGTATGACTACATTAGCTTCGGGGGGTAAATTTAACGAAAACGCCCTTCGGGCGTTTACGCAATTTACCCCCTGCGAAGTTAATATAGTCATACCGTCATGCACGTCAAAAATATGTTGTTTATTCCTATAATGACTGTTTGTTCTCAGGTCAATGTATAACAATTATACTTACAGCGCTAATGAACCATTTCTCTATTACACGCAGTTTGTTTCCACTGTTTTAGATAGGTGGTTGCTTCAAGCAAGCAGAAAGTAATCGCTAAGTAAGCAGAAATTTGAGACACATGGTACTATTGGTATTGTTTGTGCTTTGTTTTCGGCCCGCCTGAAGTATCCACCTGTCAAATTGCAAAAGCAATGGTTCCTAAACTTGACAAAGGTGGAATAGTTATCGCGGCCTCTGATCTTGATTGATACTGTTTGACGCTCGTCTTTTCTTTACCTAAAAATGCACCAGTCTAAATTTGACGCTCGTCTTTTCTTTACCTAAAAATGCATCAGTCTAAACTTGACGCTCGTCTTTTCTTTACCTAAAAATGCATCGGTCTAAATTTAACAAATTTTGCAGACGACAATTTCGAAGCAGACGATACATGTGTGTATCACCGCTGGATAAGGGTAATGGCAAACAGGAACATTACAACTACAGTGGAGAATCTGTTATTCTTTCCCGATAAACGCGTTTACGCTAAAACTAGTTTTTCTTTTACAAACAGTTTGAAGCCAGATCAGACGCCGGGTAACTCGGCGTCTGATCTGGCTCCAAACTGTTTGCCACCAACATAAACATGAGTCATCAGAATGTCCAAAAAATGTTCTTTTCTACGTTTTAGTACTTTGCGTTTGCGTTTAACCCTTATCCTGCGGTGATGTCGTCTGCTTTGAAATTGTCGTCTGCAAAGTTTGTTAAATTTAGATTTATATTTTTTTTCAGTAAATAAACCCAAAGACATGTGTCAACCAGTTTTGATTCAGATCAGACGCCGCGTTACGAGGCGTCTGATCTGGATCTAAACTGTTTGCAAAAATTAATAAAGTCGCGACCAGCAGGCAAAGGGTTAAACGGGAAAGAATAACAGATTCTCCACTGTAATAACAAAATGTCTTCACCCTTTTTACTCTCAATGACGCCAAAAGGTGCGTTAGCAAACAGTTTAGATCCTGATTAAACACCATGTAACGCGGCGTTGATCAGGATCGAAACTGTTTGACACTTGTTTTGAAATGTCTTCAGTCATACTTATTTAAATTAACTTTTAAACGATATTGCATAAAAAGGTATTGAAGCAGACAACAATATGGCGGTGAAGGGGTAAAAAGCTCACGATGAATTTGATCATGAAGGGTTAAGACCTCATCTATCTGTGAGTTGGTGTATAGTACAGTGGGGAAGCCGGTTTGTGCTTAAACCGTCCATTGGACAACAGTTTGGAATCAGATCATTTCACTGAGAAATATTAATACATGTGTAACTGGTATATTTATACATTTAATTAAAATGCGATTGTATTCGTTTGCGTTTAACCCTTTCACTGCCAACTTGTTCGTGAGATGTTTACCCCTTCTCCGATTAATTGTCGTCTGCTTCAACTTTGTTTTCTGCAAATGTCGTTTGAAAGTTTAAAAATAAGGCAGTATAACTAAAGAAATTTGAAAACGTGTGCCAAACAGTTTGGATCCTGATCAGACGCCGCGTTACGCAAACTGGTTGCGATCGCACCTTTATGCGTCCTTGAGAGCGAAAGGGTTACATGTAAATAGTAAAAGATAAACGTAATGCGGTGCCGGAAACCCCTACTCAATATTAGATGTAATCAAAACTGTTGTTCTGGGCAATATTTTGTCACATGTGAAACACAAACGCAGGCTGACAATCAGATTCCATGAAGCAATTAAACTTTGTCCTACTCAAAAATACAAATGCCGTTGGGCGAATTATCTATGTCGGTAATATAATTAACTATAAGCTAGAAAATCAGGCTCCACCACTTAGACGCTTGTGGATAACCGTTTTCAAACGTGTTAGCTTTTTTAATGCAAAACAATTAGACAATAGTATTGAGTAAGCAGAATTCTATTTTGGCGTAATTATGTTTCCGATTTGATATTACAAATATATACTCTCTGGTCTGATAGAAGTATGTTGTTCTTTTTTTACAGTGGCGAAGATGTTATTTTTCTCATTTAACAAACCGAAATGAAACGCAAACTCAATGTGACAATGTGTAGAAAAGCTTTCACAATTTTTACTTGACTGGCAAACGCATTGATGTGACAATAATTATTTCAAATACAAACGGATTGGAGACAAAACTGGCTCCAAACTGTCTGCGGTTGGTATAAGTGTTGTTTTTTTAAATTCGCATTAAATGCCTGTTTGGGGAACTACATTTGCAATTAGATCGCACACAAGTACAGTGAAGCCCCTCTAAACCGGACATGTTTGGGGACAACATAAATGTCCGGTTTATAGGGGTTTCCGGTTAAAAGGGGTTTTAAACCATATCTTGTTTCTAGTATGGAAGATAGATGATCACTTAAAGCAGGTTGAAAGTAAAGCAGAATGCGCCTTAAGGCGCATTCCGCTTTACTTTCAACCTGCTTTAAGCAATCATCTGCTAGAATATAAAACATATTTCTGATGATACATATTCATGAATGTATTTTCTTCAGTGTAGGAATATATCAAAGGCGTAAACATGCATATTTATGGTGTAATGGGTTAAGATAAAGAAGGGTTGAAACGGGACCAAAGGTTTTGTCCGGTTTAGAGAGAGTTCCGATATATAGAGGTTCCGGTTTAGAGGGGTTTCACTGTATATACATGAACAACCGAGTCACAGTATAGCGTAAAGCAATATTACATGAATTCCAGGCAGTGTACACGAGTTTATAAACAAGATAGTAGTCTTGTCTGGGTCAGATTATTGAAGATGTCTTATCAAGAAACCTAACGAACACACCATAACTACAGTGTACCCGCTCTACGACACCCAATGGGAGACAGAAATTGTGTGTGTTGTTTGCAGGGAATCATTATAGGGAGAGGCAATTTCAATCATGACTTACATTTGCAAACAGCTTGAATCAAGATCAGACGCCGCGTGACTCGGCGTCTGATATCGATTCAAGCTGTTTGTCACTCGTCATTATATTGATTATATCCAATGGTCCACTTACATGTAACTTTGAGAAAAAACACGACACTTTTAAGCAGACGATTTTGCAGGAGTAAAATAATTAGACATATTTGTCCTGTTAAGGGGACAGCGGTAAGCGTCGTTGTAAAGAGGGAGTCGTTGTTTGGAGGGTCGTTGTAGGGAGTGAGTACTGTGGTTGTCTACGAGTTGGCAATCGAATAATAAAGACAAACATTGATTTCTGCTGGAGTACGTCTAAAACATCTTGATCTCTAAAACATCTCATGAGTATTAGCTCTCTTAATAGTTATCTTGTAAAATAGCGTATACATGAATTATATTTGAGAAGGCGTAATTCTTTACCATTAAAAGCGTTTGCTCTGATACTTTCGTCCATTGAAAACAGTTTGGAGCCTTATAAGACGCCGTGTAACCCGGCGTCTGATAAGGCTCCAAACTGTTTGCCACTCTGTTTCAAACGTATAGTCGGATTTGTCAAGAATTTACAATTGTCTACAGTGGAGAATGTGTTATTCTTTCCCAGTAAACGCGTTTACGCTAAAACTATTATTTGCAGTGCAAACAGTTTGGAGCCAGATCAGACGCCGGGTAAAACCCGGCGTCTGATCAGGCTCCAAATTGTTTGCCACCAAGATAAACATAAAACATCAGAATTGTCAAAAACTTGTTTAGTAAGGGCGCCCAGGCCAGTGAAATTTTTTTTTTGCAAGTGGTGATGCAGAAAATGTTCAGTTATATTGCCGAATTCGTAATGCATTTTTATGAAGATTTTATGCGGATGCCAATTTCAAAAGTGGTCAGAATATTTTCTACAGTCATTTTACTTGCCCCACCCACCAACGTTCAATGTTAATTATTATAAACGGAAAGCATGCCAACTAGTTTCAGGACTGACTGTACCCTAGGTCCCCAAATAGTCGGAATTTATGAGACCTATATCATGTTAAAGGTGCAAGTATTCTCTACAGAATGGCACTTGTTTGAAGTTAAACGGCCGCCGATGACTCGGAAAATTAGCATTGATTATCTCCCCCTTAATACTGAATTCCAGCTTCTTATTTCCCAGTATATAAACTTATTAGTAGACATGATACGTGAATTTCTCTTCAAATCACGATGCTAAGTTTTCCTTTTGTGTATGGGAATTGCATAAAACCATCGGGAAAATGAAAATCAAAACTTCTAAAAATCCAAGATGTCTGCCGTCGGCCAATTTGTCGGCCATTTTGAAAATACCCGAAAATATTTTTGTCTTGGAACTAGGTGTGACACATGATTTCTAGCAAATTTGTGGTCAATAAATTCATTGCTGACATTGAAATTGCCTTTAGACGGTGTTGGATATGTCAAATTATCCAATTCTAATCAATTATCACTATATGGTATTGATAAAATGAAAAACAGTGTCGATATATATTACTGTCACATAACTGCATGTTAAAATAACATATTGTACTAACAGATTTGTCATTAAAGCATCAATATGGTAATGTGGCTGTTCATGGTCATGCCTTGAGGACATACAGCCAGCATACTCTTTCATGTGGCAATTCTCCAGATAAGCGACGGGCATATGCTGTTGAAAGATGTACAAATCTTGGTGTTTAAATGGGTCCTTTATGGACTGTTTGCTTTGCCAGTATAGCACACATACTTTCAAACCCATGCCATACATGTTGTCTCAGTTCATTTAGTCATCTAACCGTTCTTCAATAATTTGGCAAGGAATTGAAGTCCTCCATAAACGATAAAGCCATATAACAACATAAACCAAGCCCAGTCACAAGGTATGGTAGTCGATCAGCCCGTCTTCATGTTTGAAAAGAAACTTCAATAGCAATGTCCGCAGATAGAAACGGTAAGGCCTTTGCTTCACTTGGTGCAGTGTATACTGAACAAACTTATACGCTTCAATGTGTGTCTGGAGATGGGCTAGACTGTAAAAGGTGACACCAGCACTCACTAACTGTGGTATCTCGAATAGTGGCAGAGCTCATCCCTTCATTGGCAGCCATTACATTTGCAAACTAAAATGCGTGCATAAGAAACAAGCAAGAAACACATTATTTCTATTAGGCCAAAATGCTAGATACATTGTCATCTGACGGGTAGATTAAACATGTGCCATCAGCCACATATAGATTACTGCTATAAACTGAATTTTCTGATTCTTCAATTTGTTAAGTCTTGTCGCACTGCTGATTTTAGTCTTTATACAGAAGCGGTTGATTCACAACTACATTGAGTCTTCATATGATACTATTTCTAGTATTTTATAAACCTGCCAATCCATCTCCGCCATGTGGACATACGCGAAAGGAACATACCGTTGTACCAAAAGGCTATTATCATCGATCTAAAAATCAATGGGGGCATTTTTAAACGCCAAACGTGCCAGCTTCGTGATTGATTGATTGAATTTGGTTTCATGGCATCTCAATACATCAAATGGCAATATGGAGCAGAGAAACGATTACGTAACATGTACATATTAAAATATGTCGATCAACGAATGTGTACCTCAGAAAGTAACCCAACGCATGTATATGAATAAAGGCGTTTGAAAATCAAAACTAGACATATATGTACAATAAATAGCGTCCTGTGTTACAAAAGCATTATAATTTCATTCATTTGAATGTGATAACTCCAGTAGATGCCTTTGAAGATCTTAGAAATATCTTTAATGGAAGACAATGGTAAACTGCTGCACTTAGATACGTCAACAGATACCATTATGTGATTGAATAGGTTAAATGCTTTGGAATGCAACTAAATATAAACTTTCTAAACAAACATACATGTTTCCAAGAGGAAGCATTCACAGTTACACTATCAACAGTTAAAGTGACGTTGTTCAAGACTTTTTTGTCTGAGCCATTTTCACCGTCTACAACGCCAGTCCAGATTCTGTCATGAACGATGTGATCCTCCTAGATTCCTCTATCCGTCCATATAGCTTGGTCTGTACATGTATCGACTCTGGCCACATATGCTTCCTTTTCTCGTCCAGTTGTGGGCACCTCTGCAGTATATGCCAAGTCGTTTGCTGTTCAAGGCCACAGGTACACAAGGGGATGGGGCTATCTTCATCTTGGTAAAGATATGTGACACAAGCCTGTTGTGTCCAGTGTGGATCCTTATTACAGCCACTTATTCCCTTCTGTCTCTGAGCCACGTTGAAACGTAATTGGAAGTTGCCAACCCAATATTACTTTCAAACAGTTCTGGATGCAGGTCCAATGAGTATATCCTAACCAAATAAAGGTCTACCTATACACTTACCCTTACGGAGAAAGGGCTTATGAATCACTGGGACAAGAGCAAATGATTTGACTGTCCCGTAGATCTGGACACTTGCCGACCGCTGAGGTGTTCGACGAAACTTTTCGTATTGATGGCTTGGCTCTAATGCCAAACCAAACAACAAGACATTCTCTTAAATGAAAAAACCAATGAAGATCAAGACAATCAAGAAGATTGAATTCGTTAACATAGATAATTATTCAGTGAGTTGACTGTAGTCGGAAAAAACCGTGAAATCGACGTTAGAAACTTCTAGTTTCATATGAGCTGACCCCGTTCCTTTGGCACCATTCAATCTAGATGGTAACATGAAGAAAACTACAAAATCCGCAATATTGTATAGGTTTGAAGGAAAGGTGGAAATAAAGCAGCTTGACAAAAAAGAACACCTAGGGCTTTAGTCATTGAATTGATGTTGCTTAGGATGATATGCACCAAAAGGTCTGATTGTAAAACATTTGGTGATGTTTCTAAGAAAGTTGCATCAGTAGTTTTAGGCGTGGCACTCAAATACACAGCTCTGGTTGGGGATAACTACCAGTATGAAAAGAAATCTATCAAGTCCGGAGAAAGGACGAGATACGGGCATGTAGAGATGCAGGAAATAAGAAACCAGACAACAAAACGCCCATGTCAAAGCAAATAACAAAGTTACCTTTAAATCCTGTCAACAAGGTCGACAATATCAATGCGGAATTCGTTGTAACAGAACTGACTGATCAGTTTGAAAATTAATTACCAGATGATATGACTGTATTTATCGGTGGCGGTTTCAAAGACACAGATAAAGCAGTAAAAGTACTGAGAAATACTTGTGAAAGTGTAGAAGAACTACGGTCTGACCATAAGGAGGCAAACTCTAGAATGATTCCAAATATTCGTCGTGAGAGAGCTCCATGTTACACATATTGTTCTGTGGATTCCGAAGTGGCAGACTTTTGTCACAGATAGCATTGGATCAAATATTCAGACGCCAAATAAAACGTTTTATTCATATGCACGACAAAAGCATCAGACCTTGGAGAAATATTTTCAAATGTTTGCCGGTCATACATGCGTTGAGGGTTGTGACTCTAATAGTGCATTTTATGGAATGGGGAAGAAACGTTGGAGCACCATTGTCACGAATAGTGTCATTGCTTGAAGGACATGGAGAAGTTGGAGAGGACCGAGTAGGCATCTCAATACGTGCGACATAATCTGTGCCACAGGCAGTGTCTGTTTATACAGCGACATGCTAGAAGAAAACATCGACAGTGTCAGGTATGACCTGTTCTCAAAGAAAGTTTTTTGTTTTTCAAGTGCGAAACCCCCGCCGACATCTGATGCACTGAATGAACATTTATGAAGAGAAATAACTACAAACGTACCAGTCTTTTATCTGGAATTCAGCCACCAAGCAATACCTCAAACTACCATCCCCAGTTAACGCTAGTAAGGGCATCGTTGGAAATAATCACCTTGTTCTGATTAAAATGACAAAATACATTCTACAATAATTGGTTTCAAAAGATGCGCATGCAAAAGGTATTGCTCATCGAGGCGATGCAAATGCCAAAAAGAATATCTGCAGCCCACTGACGCATGTGCTTGCGATGACGATATATGTGACAACCGGGTTGGTTATGCTCATATTGATAGTGAAGGAGACGATCAGTAGGCTATGAAATATGTGACAAAACATTCAAGCCATCATGATGGAAATCGAAGCATAGAAATCACCCAATGACCGACCGGCAGAGCGGCACATTTCCATCAAACCGAACACTTACACATTGTAATTCACACCATACACACTAGTTGCGATAGCACTGAACTACTGTAAAATTAGAAAATAAACACCAACAATTATTCATTAACGTACTTCAGTTTACGTCAGTCAGACGAAAATGAAATGTCGTTCGATTCAGATGAACACCATAGTAAAAAGAAAGGTATAATTTATACACTAGCCTACATGTTACATGTGAGCGACATGGCTATAAGATACATGTTTAAATGATATTAACAATAATTATGTAGCTAGATATCAACAGTGATAACTTTTAGCAGATGCCAAATTTTAAAAAGATAACTAATACTCAACTACTCTGATACATATGCTGTTGATTTGCCTTCTAACCATCTCTCTCAAAGCACAATGTCCATCTGCGTGACCATATTTTGAAAATAATACGAAAACGGCAAAAAAATCCTAACGTTATGCAGTTGAATTTAATAATGCAAACTCGAAATAGTTAATGTGAGTAATGATTCAACTGGCGTTACGATACACTTAAAGTATATATGACGGTTCTGTGTAGATCTATTAAAATATTTATATGATATTTGGCAATTTATATATTCAACTTAAACAAAGGGGAGCCTGCTCAAGCAAACGAGACATCGCAGACGATGCGAATACCCTCGCTCAGTTTATTTATACTTACGATGGCATTTTAAAAGGGGTGATTTCTGTGAATATGTGAGTGAAGTTTCGTGGTAAAGGTAATATACTCAAGAAAAAATGAGTTACATACATATGCACATACACACATTTTGGAATTGAGTTCAAATGTCAAGGCCAAAGTCACAGTGACCTTAAAGTAGTACTCAACACCCCGCCATCTCATTATGTATTAATAAACGAAATTTGCTATTCCTTGCTGATACGGTACAAAATTTATAATCCAGACAAGCTTTTTAAAAAGAATTGAGGTCAACGGTCAAGGTCAAGGTCACAGTAAATTAAAAGTAGTGCACGACACTCCGCAATCCCAATGCGTACTCACACAACAAATTTGCTATTCCTAGCTGATGTGGTAATGGAAATATACTCAGGACAAAAAATGTTACTTATATACAAGAATACACAAATTTTACAATTGAGGAGAAAGGTCAAGGTCAATGTCACAGTGACCTTAAAGTAGTACGAGACACTCCGACTTCTCATGATGTTCTTACACACAAGATTAACTAATCCTAGCTAATACGGTACAGAAGATATGTCCCTGACAAGCTTTTTTTTTACAACTGAGGTCAAAGGTCAAGGTCAAGGTCACAGTGACCTAAATTTAGTACGTGACACTCCGCCATCCCAAGATGTACTCACACAACAAATTTGGTGTCCCTAGCTAAAGTGGTAATTGAAATATACAAGTAGTGTTAAAATGCAATATAATTGTGGCGAAATTGAATAATTGAAGGTCAGAGTTATCGCCCTTGTAAAAATGTCCCTGACCACTTTCAGCCTTGGCATCCGGCCTTTCCAAACTCGGGAAGGTCTATACTATTCAAATATACCATTAGAAATTTTCTGCATCTCCGCTTGCAAATCATTGTTAATTAAGGGTCTTTTGAGAGTTGGCGCCCTCACTAGTTCCTTTTTACGTTTTAGTGCTTTGCGTTTGCGTACGTTTGCGTTTAAACGGGAAAGAATAACAGAGTCTCCACTGTACATCATACATGTATTGCATTGGCTTCGACTTACGAGGAAAGGCTAGAATCGTCTCCACTGTATAGAGTTGTTTTCATTTTCACCAATTCATCCTTAGATCTGTACGCCTTTCTAAGACTTCATTTTGCTATTTCACTGACGAAAGTAGTTTTGCTGTATGCAATCATAGATATGGAACATAAGTAATAGTGTCTATATATCCTAGCAGATAGTAGCTTAAAGCAAGATTGGAGTAAAGTAAAATGCTCCTTAAGGAGCATCCTGCTAGGGGAGGGGATACTAGGGTGTGTATTTTAAGAGAAGGCGGGCGGCCATTGTAATATTTTTAGAAATATGAGACGAACAGTAATATTTAAGTTAAAAATTCCATTTCTTTTTTAATAAACACGTATGTGCTTTATTATAGGAATAAACAACATATGTTTGACTTTCATGACGGTATGACTACATTAGCTTCGCAGGGGGTAAATTGTGTAAACGCCCGAAGGGCGTTTTCGTTAAATTTACCCCCCGAAGCTAATGTAGTCATACCGTCATGAGCGCCAAAGTGATGTTGTTTATTCCTTATATTTATATTTATATTTTCTGTCTTGTCAATTTAATGTGTTTATTTCTGATAAGTCATTTGTATCTTGGTGGAAAACAATTTGGAGCCTGACCAGACGCCGGGTTACCCGGCGTCTGATCTGGTTCTAAACTGTTTGTAATTGAAATAATAAAGTAAACGCGTTTATTGGGAAAGAATAACGTTTTCTCCACTGTATTCTATTATCTGCAATGTTACTTTGATACATGTATTTTGCAAAACTAATGTATATATTTCCTCATGTTGCACTTCGGTGCCTGAGATGAAATAAAGGTAATGATGTTGTTGTTGTAAAACCGCGTTTGCAAACAGTTTGGATCCTGATCAGACGCCGCGTCACGCGGCGTCTGATCATGATACAAACTGTTTGACACTCGTTTTGAAATTTCTTCATTCATAATGCCTTATTTTTTTAACTTTGAAACGACATAGCAGACATTAAAGTTGAAGCAGACGACAATCATAGGAAACTATGATGGGGTAAAAATCTGTAAAAGGGTTAAGCAAATCTTCTTAACGCGCCGTTCTCAAACAGTTCATAAGATTTTCTCTGCAACAGTTTCCAGAATTCGATATCGATCTGACTGTGTCTCAGAATATAAAACATCTTAAAATTGGCTGAAAAATTACGAACACATCGAGTGTTTAGAAATAAATGCCACTGATTTGCTGGATATCTTGCATACCCGTTTAATCGAAACGAAACTCAAACGCAAAACATTAGAATGAAGAAAATAACAACTGTTTGAACATGTTGACTTTTGGTATTAAGCTGAGTGGCAAACAGTTACCCGGCGTCTGATTTGGCTCTAAACTGTTTGTACTGGAAATATTAGTTTAGCGTAAACGTTGTTTTGGGGGGAAAGAATATCACATTCTCTACTGGATATAAGTCAAAAGCAAACAATCTCGGAGCCGTTTCAGACATCGAGTTACTTAATACATTACAACGAATCTATTCGGTCAGTAAATTCATCTCATTTACTTCAATTGTGAAAACACATGAAAATATTATTCGCATTGCCAAATTGGACGAAAAGATTCTATATGGCAAAGTTCATCCTCATAAATATGCAAAACAGTCTTGGAGAATCTCCAGGCCTATCTCGGCGGCTATATAATAGACCATAAATTGCTCACATTCAAAATCAAATACAGTTGAAACCTATGTTAAATGACCACATAATGACTGTCTGGTGATATCAAAATACCGCTGACCGCTTATTGCCTGGGGAAATGTACTATAGGAAGATTCGGCATTACTTTTTTACCTGCATTAAACTGCTGCCAGCTACAGTTGAGAAAACGTTATTCTTTCCCGTTTCAACGCACACGAAACGCAAACGCAATACACTCAAATGTAGACAATAACAACTTTTTGACATATCTGACTATTAATGTTAAGCTATGCAGCAAACAGTTTGGAGCCTGATCAGACGCCGGGTTACTACCCGGCGTCTGATCAGGCTCCAAACTGTTTGTACTGCAAATAACAGTTTGAGCGTAAACGCGTTTATTGGGAAAGAATTTTTTCTTCTCAACTGCATCATGAAAACAACAAACATCTTTTAATTGGTCGCTTAACTCTTTCACTCCCAACGGCGCCGAAAAGGTGACTTTGCGAAAAGTGGCGTCTGGACAAGATCCAATCTGTTTGAAACTCTTATCGACATTTCTTCAGTCAAAACATCCCTAAAGCTGACTTAAATGATATTAAAACGACACCACCAACGCAAACGATATTTTAGCGGGACGAGAATTAAACAGACGATAAAACTTGGCATGGGTTGACTGTATTTAGAGAAAGAAATGTTTTGAGTTGGTCTTATCTCAATTCAATCTCAGAAATTTGGTTCCGTGACGTCACAAAGCACAACGTTAACCTTATCCTGCTGATCGCAACTTAACTGATATTTGCAAAAAGTTTGGATTCAGATCAGACGCCGCGTAACGCGGCGTCTGATCTGGATCCAAACTGTTTGACACTTGTCTTTTAACTTATTTGATTAAAAATTGCATTAGACCTAATTTTCCCATTTTGTATTTTTTTCCAATTTCAAAGCAGATAACATTACAGCAGAATAAGGGTAAAAAGCCAATACACGTACTTCAATGAAAATGATCCTAAAACGCAATGCAATTGAATGCAGGAAAATATTTTTCTTTGCATGTTAAATGAATCATTAAAATCTCAATGGTTTACAGTTCGAAGCCTGATCAGACGTTAGATTACACGGCGTCTGATCAGGCTCCAAACTGTTTGCAAGGAAACTATTTGTTTTCTCTACAGTATGATGATGTCGAACTTATAATTTTTAAAAACGAAATGCATCACTCTAACTTACAGAATAATAGATTTTTTTCTCAAAATGTTCCTTTAAAATACACAACGTCTGACCGGACTCCAAATTGTTTGTACAGTGGAGAAAACTTTATTCTTTTCCCGTTTCAACGCAAACGTACGCAAACGCAAAGCACTAAAACGTAAAAAAAGTACAACTTTTGGACAATTCTGATAACTCATGTTTATCTTGATGGCAAACAGTCTGGAGCCTGAACAGACGCCGGGTTACCCGGCGTCTGTTCTGGCTCCAAACTGTTTGCAATTGAAATAATAATTTTAGCGTAAACGCGTTTATTGGAAAAGAATAACATATTCTCCACCGTAATTTTCAACTCTTATTTAGTATATGTACATATATACATATTATTATAGATAATGTCACCCACCGTATACATGTAGCACAATTCAACAGCTGTGACCACCTCGAGTACAAAGTTACCATAAAAACATTGTATTTCCCAATTAACGTAAACAAAACGCAAACACTAAACAATATTCTCCACTGCAAACAATTTGAACCAAGATCAGTCGCTACCCGAAGTCTGACAAGGCTCCATACTGTTTGTCACTCAGATTAAAATGAATAGTCGGAATTATCAACAAGTTTTCATTTTCTAATTTTTACTGCAATGCTTTTGCGTTACGCTTGCATTTGAGTAGGAAAGAAAAACGTTTTCTTCATTGGAGCTAAAATACAGTGGAACCCCTCCAAACCGGAACCTATGAATACCGGAACTCTCTATAACGGACAAAAACTTTAGTCCGCTTCTGACCCTTCTATATCTTAACCCATTACACAATAAATATGCCTTTTGTACTCCTACACTAAAGAAAATACGTTCATGAATATGTATCATCAGATATAATATCAATATTCTAGTAGATGATAGCTTAAAGCAGGTTCAAAGTAAAGCAGTATGCGCCTTAAGCAGTATTGTTTACTATCAATATGCTTTAAGTGATACGCTATATTCCATACTTAAAACAAGCAATGGGGTAAGGGGTTAAACCCCTATAAACTGGAAGCCCCTATAAACCGGAAATGTATGTTGTCCCAACACATGTCCGGTTAAGAGGGGTTTCACTGTATATATTTCCATTAATGGGCAAAACAATTCGTCTTATCTAAATTCAATCTCAGAACATTGGTTCCGTGATGTTATATTCAGTACAACGTAAAATTCAATACTACATGTATGCTGTAAATGTTATGAATGATGCAATCTGACACAGACCACTAGACTATCTATAAACAAAAATTGATATACAGTGGAGAATATGGTTTCGTCCCCCTTTGAACTCAACGAAACTCAAACGCAATGCACTAAAACGTGTAACATTATATAAATATCACATCTCACATAGGGTGAGAGAAAGGATTGGTCACCCGAGGCAAGTAATGTCAACCGAGGCGTTAGCCGAGGTTAACATCTACTTGTCAAGGGTGACCAATCCGTTCTCTCACCGTCTGTGAGATGTGATAATTATTTTATTAGACCGAACAAAAATAAAATACTACTGTTTTCAATACAAAACAACGATCGCGAATAATAGACTGTTGTCTTCAATTCTCGTAGGGCTAAGACTAAGAATATTTATAAAGCACATATATTGCTATTACAGAATTGTTATTGTGGCTTTAAAACCAATTGAAAAGTCCAAATACGGTATAACATCCATAAAAATAATAATAATAAAATAATAATTATCTAGATCATTACTACGTTTGAATACACCACGCTGCATGCTCTAAATCAGTTAAATATGTTCCGTATTCTCGGGATAAACGAAATCGTCAGTAATATTCTTAGTGTTCATGACAAAAAAAGATATTAAAAACCGTAAGGGATATCCTTGGTGCTCATGACAAGAAAAAGAGATACAACATCGTCAGTTATATCCTTAGTGTTCATGACAAGAAAATAGATATACAACATCGTTAGGGATATCCTAACTGTTCATAACAACAAAAAAGATATACAAAATCGTCAGTAATATCCTTAGTGATCCTGCCAAAAAAAGATATACAACATCGTTAGGGATAGCCCTAGTGTTCATGACAAGATAAAAACTATACAAAATCGTCAGTTATATCCTTAGTGTCCATGACAAGAAAAAAGATATACAACATCGTTAGGGAAATCCTTAGTGTTCATGACAAGAAAAGAGATATACAACATCGTTAGGGATATCCGTAGTGTTCATGACAAGAAAAAAGATAAACAACATCGTTATGGATATCCTTGGTGTTAATGACAAGAAAAAGATATACAAAATCGTCAGTTATATCCTTAGTGTTCATGACAAGAAAAATGATATACACCACCGTTAGGATTATCCTTGGTGTTAATGACAAGAAAAAGATATACAAATCGTCAGTTATTTCCTTAGTGTTCATGAGAAGAAAAATGATATACAACATCGTCTGTTATATCCTTAGTGTTCATGACAATAAAATAGATATACAAAATCGTTAGGGATATTCATAGTGTTCATGAACGGAAATAGATATACAACATTGTTAGGAATATTCATAGTGGTCATGAACGAAAAAAAGATATACAGAATCGTTAGGGATATCCTAAGTGTTCATGAAAAAACCCAAAGATTAACAACATCATCAGTAATACCCTTAGGGTTCATGACAGGAAATGTATATACAACATTTTTAGGAATATCTTTAGTGTTCATGACAAGTAAAACGATAAACAACATTTGTAGGAATATATTTTGTGTTCATGACAAGAAAATAGATATACAACATCGTTAGGAATATCCTTAGTGTTCGTGACAAGAAAATAGATAGGTAACATCGTTAGGAATATCCTGAGTGTTTATGACAGGAAAAAAGATATACAACATCGTAAGGAATATCATTAGTGTTCATGACGAGAAAAATAAATAAACAACGTCGTTAGGAATATCCTTAGTGGTCGTGACAAGAAAATAGATACACAAAATCGTCAATAATATCCGTAGTGTTCATAACATTAAAAAAAACATACAACATCGTTAGGGATATCCTTAGTGTTCATGATAAGGAAAAAGATATACAACTGCGTTAGGAATATCCTTAGTGTTCGTGACATACAATTCGATATACAACATCGTTAGAAATATCCTCAGTATTTAGACAGGAAAATAGATAATCAACACCGTTAAGAACATCCATTGTGTTAATAACAAGATATAGATATACAAAAATCGTCAGTAGTATCCGTAGTGATCATGACAAGAAAAAAGATATACAAAATCGTCAGTAATATCCGTAGAGTACATGACAAGAAAAAAGATATACAACACCGTAAGGGATATCCTTAGTGTTCATGACAAGAAAAAAAGATATACAAAATCGTCAGTATATCCTTAGTGTTTATGACAGGAAAAGATATACAACATCGTTAGGAATATCCTCAGTATTCATGACAGGAAAATAGATAATCAACATCGTTAGGAATATCCTTAGTGTTCGTGACAAGAAAATATATATACAAGATCGATAGGAATATCCTGAGTATTCATGACAGAAAAAAAGATTATCAACATCGTTAGGAATAATCTTTTTGTTTGTGACAAGAAAATAGATATACAACATCGTGAGGATTCGTGACAAACACTGAATATATCCAACATCGTTAGGAATATCCTTAGTGTTCTTGACAAGAAAAGAAATTTTCAACATCGTCAGTAATATCTTCAGTGTTTATGACAAGAAAACAGATATACGAGAGGTGATCAGGAAATATGCGGAAAAGTGCTCTAAATTCTTTACTGTATTATTGATTTTGCTGAAATTTTGTGTGAATATACATTGAACCAATTCACAGTATGCAATAAATTTTGACATCAGTAGCTTGCACATGTACAACGTTATTGTTACTATGGTAACGTCATCTAGCCAACACCGACCCGACATTATTTAATGCCAACGTCAACGTAGCTGTTCATGATACGCGTTTCGCTAAAAACGCTCAGTCTTTTCCAAAATACTCCCCATTAAATGAGATACACTTCCTGCAACGTTCTAGCTATGACTGGATAAAACGCCGTCTAAATGAAGATGGTTATATGTTGGATATAGTCTTCTGCACTGCCGCTAAAAAATCATGAGTATCATCGAAGTGTGTTCCTCTAAGGTACAGTCAAAGGACATAATTATTCGCCACCCTACGAATTTTTGGCATTTTTCCCACACTTTTTTTACATTACTGGTGATACCATACAATTGTCGAACAAAATATTACACAACAGTGTAGGGCAGTTTAAAAGTTAGGGTGTTGACTTTTCAAATATAGATATATTCTCTGCTGTTTGGACCAGTACATCTGTTGCTAGGCAACTTTAGAATATAAATAACAAAAGTCGACTCGTTCCACTAAACTGGTTGCCATAGTAACAAATGGGACAAATAACTAGAACTGATGAACTTTTTTATTTAAAAACATATTCTCCCGCACAATAGTGCGCTTTCAAAAGGAAAAAAAAGAAAGTTAAAGAAATTGTTAATGTTCAAGTTTACTGACATGCGATAAATGCTAAAATTAGCATGGGAGTCTATGGGAAATCAAGTTTACCGATTAAAGTTTAGAACTGTGTGACTGACCATGAAGTAACAGAGCTATAGAATGACAATTTCTTATTTTACTATTAATCGTTTTATGTAAGGTGTTGGTTAATCCGGTGTAGTTTTACATAATTTTCATGTATTGTTACCATGGAAACCATTTAATGTGAACATGGTTCAAATTTTGCACGTACATTCTAAAATCACCTAGATATACAAAATCGTCAGCAATATCCTTAGTGTTCATGACAAGAAAAATGATATACAACACCGTTAGGGATATCCTTAGTGTTCATGACAGGAAAATATATATACAACATTGTTAGGAATATTCATAGTGTTCATAAACGGAAAATAGATAATATGTTGTAATTGTTGTTGTTCGTCCATCGCTATGCGAATATGACCGCAACTTCAAGTTGTTGATAATGTGTTATTCTTTCCCAGTAAACGCGTTTACGCTAAAACGTTTATTTCCACTGCCAACCGTTTGGAGCCAGGCTCCAAACGGGTTGCCACTCAGATTAAAATGAACTGTTAGGATTGTCAATAAGTTTTTCTCCATTTACTTTGCGTTTGCGTTTGCGTTTCGTTTGCGTTTAAACGGGAAAGAATAACGTTTTCTCCACTGTATGCTTGGCGTTTGATTATCAACCAGCGTTTTGTTATACTCCGGAATGTTTGCAATTGACACAACAGCCATGAGTTCAACAAAGAGATCGATGGTCGTTGTAGGCAATCGTTTGCGAATTGGCTACCTGTCTGAAATACAGAAGAAACAAAGTTAGGCCTACATTTAAACGCATTGCAATTAAATTAAGAAAATGACTTTTTGACAACTCTGTCTACCAGTTTAATCTGAGTGCAAACAGTTTGGAACCTGGTCAAACGCCGGTTACCCGGCGTCTAATATCGCTCCAAACTGTTTGGAAAGGAAATAATATGTTTAGCGTAAATGTGTTCACTGTGAAAGAATACGTTATCTCTATTGTTCTCTGCACACTGCGCACGGGGCAGAAACTGCTAACCTTAAACAGTAAACAGAGGCCACTGAACACACTACTGTTTAGCCTAAATGCGTTCATTTGGGCAATAATACATTTTATCACATAACTTGCGGTGTATGAATAACATAAAGACATTATATAAATAGATCTATCGTAATCTACTAGTGAAATATCGTTTTTTAGGCTCCGGCCCAACCTGTTCGTTCACAAACGCTGCATGTAGCTGGACGCCAAATGACGTCATTATCAACGGCGTTAAAGTAAACAACGTAACGTTTCGGCTGACAATCTATATAGTGGAGGGTCTATGAGCTACTGCTTCAATCAATTTAATAGGTGCTTAACTTGTTATGTGATAAATAGAATCTCATACTCGTGTTCATTATTTATCATTTTTAATAAACTCGTTGACTAAAATGAATATGATGCTCGCCAAGGCTCACGTCATATTATTTTAGTCAACTCGTTTATTAAACAGGATAAATAATGAGCATTCATACAAGATCCTCTATTTCTCAACTGCACCTCACGGTCTCGTCGTCTTGTTAACGTTTGATTATTGGAACATACATAAATATCAACAAGTGTGATATCAGAATATAGAAAACATTTGTATGTAGACAATGTGACAGAAGACATCACTTTGATTGTTCATATACCAGAATCAATGGTCAGCGATAGACATGTCAGACTTTTGATTAAATTATCGGGTTACAGGAGTGGTCTTTGGAGAAGACACTATGCTTTCCAATAAACGCGTTTATATTCATATAATTTCAGTGGAGAAAACGTTATTCTTTCCCGTTTGAACGAAACGAAACGCAAACGCAAAACACTAGAACGTAGAAAACCTTTGGTCAATTCTGATAATTCATGTTTATCTTGGTGACAAACAGTTTGGAGCCTGATCAGACACCTGGTTACCCGGCGTCTGATCTGGCTCCAAACTGTTTGTAATTGAAATAATAGTATAAGCGTAAACGCGTTTATTGGGAAAGAATAACACATTCTCTACTGTACGACCTATAAATCAAGGATCTTGTATGAGTGCTCATTGTATATTATTTTTAATAAACGAGTTAACGAAACTAATATGACCCGAGCTTGGCGAGTTTATTAAAAATGATAAGTATTGAGCACGAATGTGAGATTCCATTTATCACTAAATTAGATGAAGCACCTATAAAATTGATTTGAAGCCGTAATTTGTAGACCCGCTTCTATATAGATTCTCCGCCAAATCGTTACGTTGTTTAAGTTAACGTCATTACAAATGACGTCATTTGGCGTCCCGCTACATGCAGCGCTTGTGGACAAACAGGCACATGTAGAGTAGGAGCCCAAAAATTGATATTCCACTAGTGGATTGCGATATTTATGTATATGGCTTTATGTCACTCCAGGATCCGCAAATTATGTGATAGATGTATATCCGCAATGTTCATGTGCTGTCTCTAATCTCGGAGAAACTTCAAATGACTGCCGACTAATATTCACATTGGTTTTGCTTCTCAAGTCCATTTCGGCTAAACCAATCGGTGTTCGGATCTTTCAACAGTCGCATTATTTCTGGGAAAGTTTTAAGCCGAAGTTAACGAGTATGCCCATTTTTCTTATGAATAACAACGTCAGAAACATGACGTCATTACGCTCAACGTTATCTGCTTTGGCGCGATTTTGTTATAGTTTACTATGAGCGCTGTACACGACAAATTCCGGAATAGTTTGTTTGAGCAGTGAAATCTTTGCAGTATAATAAATTCGTTATACAGTTTCACAATGTACATGAGGATTTCTTCCCGGCAACATGATTTACCTTAGCCGGAAGGAAATCCTCATGTACACTGTGAAGAAACGGTATAACTAATAATGTATAGCTTTTAACCGACATAAGGAACATAAGAAAACATCACAAAGCACATACATTTATCACAATATATATATATCAATCCCATGCTCAGTGAGGTAATAAATTACAAGTTTAAGAGTTATAAATAGAGCTATTAAAGCAAGTATTGTAGACAATGTGCCAAATATCATATATAATACAGCTACATAAAATGCTAAATACATACATGTGAGTATCAAACAGTGAAGATCAAGGTAAGCCGCCGCGACTTTGATTTACCCGGCGTCTTATATAACCCCAAACTGTTTGTTCTGCATATATAGGATCTGTCATGAGTCGATGTTTAAGACAAGCTGATCTCAAACGGGTCTAGAATTGAAATGTTATATTCTAGACGAGTTTGAGATCAACTTGTCTTAAACATCGACGAGTGACAGATTTGTTTTCTCACAAAACCAACGATTTAAGCTATTTTTAAAGCAATATGCATTTTTTTTGCAACCCCGTTGACGTTAAAACGCCGTGATAAATAGTGACGCTATAGTGATCTTACACATGTTGGAGATAAGGATATTCGTCATCGGTGTTTGTTATAGAAAACAAGGGTAGTTATGTGAGAAATAAGTTTTAACCTGAGCGCTGTAATAAGGAAATAATAACGTATTCTCCACATTCACTACCTGTCCTGCCGTCTTGAGCCGAAATGCGTCCATAAGGGAATCATAACGTCTTATATACTTTATCTGCCGGACCTCTGATTTTAACCCTTTTATGATCAAATTTATCATGAATGTTTTACCCCTTCGCCGCTATATTCTCGACTGCTTCAATAGTGTTGTCTACAATATAGTTTCAAAGTTAGATTAAAGGAAGTATAACTGACGTTATTTCAAAAGAAGTGGCAAACAGTTTTGATGCTGATCAGACGCCGCGTTTACGCGGCGACTGATCAGCATTAAAACTGATTGCCAGTGCTTTTGATGACGTAATTGAGAGCAAAAGGATTTAAAACTCTGGTCTAAACAAATTTAGCTTAACCCCTTCGTTGCCGTGACGTCATAAATTTTAAACAATTGTCGTCTGCTCTAATTTCTTAAATTTCAATTTTTGCTATTTTGACTGAAGAAATAATGAAATGAGTGTCAAACAGTTTGGATTCCCCCGCGTGACGCGACGTCTGATCAGCATCAAAACTGTGTACCAATGTTTTTCGATGACATCATTGAGGGCGAAGGGATAACTCTGGTCCAAACAATTTTAGCTTAAACGCATTCAATTGGAAAGAATAACGTCTTCACCACTGCAATTCCTGTCTAGTCGCCGATTATTACGCAAGACATTTGATTATCAGAACATACATAAATATCAACAAGTGTGATATTAGAATGCAGAGACCATTTGTATGTAGACAATGTGACAGAAAACATCACTCTGATTTGTTTATATACCAGGATCAACGGTTATCAATCGCAAATACAGACAAGTGAGTGACTGGGTCAAGGAAGTGGTTCGTGTAGAAGACGTTATGCTTGCCCAATAAACGCGTTTACAGTAGAGAAGTCGTTATTCTTTCCCAATAAACGCGTTAACGTTAAAACTACTATTTCCAGTGCAAACAGTTTGGAGCCAGATCAGACGCCGGGTAACCCGGCATCTGATCAGGCTTCAAACTGTTTGTCAATCGGCCTAAAATAAATACATGTAGTAAGAATTGTCTAAATATTGTTTTTTCTACATTTTATTGTTTTGCGTTTGCGTTTCGTTAGCGTTTAAACGGGTAAGAATAACGTATTCTCTACTGTAGCTACAATAGTCATGTCCATCGGAAAAATTGGTTTGGAGTCATGTCAGACGCACTTTATTCAGTCAGTCTCAAAAAGCGTTTTTACTAAAAATCGATTATTCCAGTTCTAAACAATTAAAAGTTAAATCAGATTTGTCAATATTTAGAAACAAATGTATTTTACTACAGCGCCCCCTCTCTACTCGTCCAACGACATCCAATGGGAGAGAAAAACTGTGTACGTTGTTCGGAGGGAGTCGTTATATTGCAAACAGCTTGAATCCAGATCAGACGCTGCGTAGCAAGGCGTCTGCTCTGAATTCAAGCTGTTTGTCATTCTTTATTAAAAAGAATTCAATCAAAATATGTAACTTTGAGAAAAACAGCAGACGGCAACATTGCAGCAGTAAAGCGTTAGTCATAATTGTCCTGTTTGGACCGGAATTTGCAACAATGGCCGGTGTAAGGAGTGAGTCGTTGTTGGGAGGGCCTGTGTAAGGATGACACTGTAAAATGAAGTCGATTGCATTTCATTTCATTTGAACGGGAAAGATCAACATGTTCTCTATTGTTTGTGTAAATGTCAGGAAAGTGAAATGCAGTCCCATAATGAATACTGTTTTTCGTGCTTGCACTTTGAATAACGTTGGATTGATATAGCGATGTAAATTATGATCGATATGTGTACACCAACTAAGTACATGTATAGGCCGGTTTTATTCAACTGGCAGGGCGGAGCTAACCTTTGGCAAAGATCAACTCATTTACTTTTGTTTGTAGGGTTTATAGGTATAGTACCGTATTATACCGTTCTGTTCTGTCCGATACTTTTAAATTGAAGAAACATTTATGCGCGCACCAATATCCACGTGCAATTGGTACATACAGTGCTCCCTCTCTACAACAACACCCAATGAAAGACAAAGAGTGCGCGTGTTGTTCGTAGTGAATTGTTATAGGAAGAGAAATTAATACTAGGTTAACATTTGCAAACATCTTGATCTGATCTGGATTCAAGCAGTTTGTAATTCTTCATCATATTCCTTCTGTCCAAAAGCCTATAGATATGTAAGTTTGAGAAAAAGCCGGCAGACGACAACGGTAAATTCCGATAATAAAAGAGCGAGCTGCCGGCCTCAAAGTTGAACTGCAAAGGTCCGTAATGAAACTCCGCCCTGCCAGGTCAATAAAATCGATATATACTTGTTCTTTCTTCAATCTCGGAGAAACTGCAAATAAGTCTGCCGACTAATATTGACATTGTTTGTGCTTCTCAGGACGTAATACCGTTAGGAATATCCTCAGTGTTCATGACAAGAAAATAGATATACAGATCATTTCACATAGACAATTCTGAAGTCCGTGGAATTAATATCTTCTGACTTTCCCCCCGACTTTCATATCTAACTTACAGTGGAGAAGATGTACATATATCCCGTAACCAAAACTAACGCATTGTAATAAAATGTTAACTCTTTGAACCCTAGTCACGCATATATGCGTCATTTGCAAACAGCGTACATTGTGTACCTGTGAGTGCACTTGTCCTATGCAAACAGTGAAGACCCTGATCAGAGGGCTCCTTAGGGAGCCCTCTGATCAGGATCAACACTGTTTGTCATTCTGACATATATTGTAAGAATCAACCTTAAAAAGTCAAATGTTGACTAGACTAAATTGAAAACTAAAATTGTCCATTTGAGGTTTCAGGGAGGAAAGGGTTTAGAAAAACAATATTTTGAAAATATTGACACTTATCTTTTTCTTAGTGGCAAACAGTTTGAATACAATTAGATGCCGGGAAACATTTATATGTAGACTGAGTACAGGATCGCCAGAAGTGGAGGGAAAGACTTCACTCCTCGACAGGCATACAGGCCTCACCCTTGTTAAATGATTAGTCATTAAGCCTGTATAAACTAAACAGGATGATGGTGGTGGTGATGATGATGATGATAATGTTCACCTTACAATAATTGACGGTTAGCTATCGACATTTCAGACATTCAGTATTACCGAGTCATTGAGAAGATGTTATTCTTACCCAATAAACGCGTTTATTATAGGAATAAACAACATCTTTTTGACGTTCATGACGGTATGACTACATTAGCTTCGCAGGGGGTAAATTCCGTAAACGCCCGAAGGGCGTTTTCGTTAAATTTACCCCCGAAGCTAATGTAGTCATACCGTCATGAGCGGCAAAGAGATGTTGTTTATTCCTTATATTTATTTTTATATTTTCTGTCTTGTCAATTTAATGTGTTTATTGGCCAGATTTGTTTTTCTGTAATAGAATTAATCATATACCGGTCAAAGAGGTTTGATAGATGTAATGTCGATGTAATAGCCATTCCAGTTTCTAAATATGGTGAGAAAGTAGTCCCAACTACATGTACTGTAACTGTATTAAAAATTCAGGATTTTTTCCAGTAAACTTTCTCTCTGTGAATGGAAAATACTTACAAGGCAAACAAATAACAGTGCAACTTGAATATCTATTGCCAAAGCACATTCTAAAAATACAGGTCGCGGCTGTTTTCTTAACATATTTACACACATAGCAACGCGATGGCAACGACCTATGGGTCTATCTGTATCTCTCCGCTAGTGTCATATGACCGTCGACCAATGGGAGCTTAGTGTTAAGTGCCCGATGTAGTCTATTTGAAGAAGTCCACGAATAGCACGGGGTAATCCGAACTGGTTAAAAGCAGTTCGGAAGTGTAGGTTCATCGGCAGATGTACAGCATATTTTTAATAGGATTACATAAAGACTTTACAGGGTGAATGTAAATATGATGAAATACCCTATTGTCCATTGCAAGGAGTTTGAAGCATGATCAGACGCCGGGTAACCTGGTGTCTGATAATGCTATAAAATGTTAGCAATTCTATGTTAAATGAATCGTCAGCCAGGCTTTTTTGCCTTTTATTTCGTTTCAGAAAGAATAACGTCTTCTTTATAAAACCTTTCACTACCAAAATGTTCGTGAGATTTTTACCCCTTCACCAATCATTGTTGTCTTTTTAATTTTTGTTGTTTGCAAGATCGTTTCTCAAAGAAAGATATTCGTAATGCAATATTACTTAAAACATATCGATATGATTGCCAAACAGTTTGGATCCTGATCAGACACCGCGTTACGCGATGTCTGATTAGTATCCAAAATGGTTGCAAGCGGTTTTAAGCGTGGTTGAGAGTGTAAAGGTTAAAGTCATGTCTGACTTGTGTTATTTGACATGAAGATTTAAATGTATCACTGGCATTTGCAAAATACCATAGTTGGAACATTTAAGAGGGTTGCATTTTGGATTTCATTTCGATAAAACGAAATAATCCACCGAATCCAAATAAACGCGTTCATACTAAAATATTTACATTCGCTCTGTAAAACGCTAAGGAAAAAGTGAGGTTCAATTTTCGGTGAACCCTCACTTCAGATCTGGTTCTAACTAGTTTTAAAAATCTTCCATACGGCGGAGAGATACCAAGTTAGGATCTACTTTTAGATTATCCGTTTGGGTATCTCGAAACCCCTATTTAAAGTCTGAGACAGTTCAATTAAAATCAAATTGCGATAAAAGAAAATTAAATGCTGTTTTAAGGGAGATTATCATGTTACGCTCCGTCATTAAAGCTGTACGCTTTCTCTCCCTTCCAGTGAGTGATGTTCTATTTATAGATTTGACAAGTTGTCTTCTAGCTACGGTTTGAAATTGACACTTTCAAACTATTTGTTCACCAGAATTACATAGGAAAGTCGCTCAAACATAAAGCAAAATAATGCATTCACACGTTCTAAATTGGGAACGTTATGTTCCGTTCAGACATATTTAAACTATCCTACGTGTATCGATATCTAAAGTGTTCTAATTAACATATGCGGTGTGTGAACACGCTGTGTAGTCGCATTTCAGCGTTGCTATTCGCGTTGCTATGTGTAAAACGTGTATAAATCAAGCGCCACCTTATTGTTTAAAATATGCTTTGATAACGGATTTTCAGATTGAAATTTTTGTTTTAGTTTCTTACGAGCGTTCTTAAAGCACAGCGAGAAAGTTTACTGGGTAAAACCCTGAATTTATGATACAAATACAGTACATGTAGTTAGGACTACTTTCCACACCATATTTAGAAACTGGAATGGCTATTACATCGATATTACATATATCAAACCTATTTGGCCGGTATATGATATATTCATTAGTAGTCCGCCTGATCAAGATCCAACCCTTTTTGCCTCGCAGAATAAAACACAACATAACATTTCCAAGAAAGTGCAATGTTCTACATGGCAATCAGTAATTTCAATGATATTTCTGTGATATAGAGAATAATATGCCATTGCGTGTGTAAGCGATGAGTGTTGGTATTTTGAGGCAAGCCATTTTGTAAGGAATCAGTTAGGGCCAACAATATTTCAGTTTTTGGATTTAAGTAAAACGCCGATGAGAGAAGCGAGAATGTACCCTTGTAATTTTGCATGTTTTTTCGACGTTTAGTTGTTGTTTCTTACATTTTGTTGTTGTTGTTGTTTTTTAACAATAGAATACTATTGGCATTGATGAAAAAGGTACAGAAAAAGGTACGAGAATGCATCTTTGCATTCTCGTGTAATTTTTCGGCGATTTACTAAAATCGAAAAACCGATTGGCTCTAACAGGATTCTGTACTTTTGAGTACAAATTAAAATTGTTTTGAAGCAGAGTAAGACGACCAGGAACTCAGTTTTCTTGTTTGACATTCGGCTAATAGTGGAGACGACTTTAATTATCCAGTTAAACTCTTTCACTGCCAATGGTGCCATAAGGCGACTTTGCAAACAGCTTGGATCCTGATCAGGACCCCAACTGTTTGACATTTGTATCGATATTTCTTCAGTCAAAAATGCTCTAAATGATTTTTTTGGAGCCAAATTTTTCGCCATTTTTTCATGTATGTTATACATACATGTGATATTTTCTTGGACCCAAATAGGGAGATTTGGTCATTTTAATAGGGAGATTGGGGTGCCAAATAGGGAGCTTTTTTCGCCACACCTTTTTCGCGATTTTTTTTAAATCAGTGAATCTAGATAAGTCTATAGACCACTAAGACAGAGACAATTTTCACCCAGAGATATACTTTTTATAATACTGACATGGGCCTATTATTCTAGCATCTAGGCTGAAAGTTAAGCAGAATACTCTTCAGGAGCATTCTGCTTCAGTAAAAGTTTAAGCCTGCTTAAAGCTAGATCTAACATCTGCTAGGATATAAGAACTATTTCTTATGGTTCTTATATATATTATTCATTCATGACTACTACAGACTAGTAAAGGTAAACTGGAACTATATCTATTTTCTTGAGAGAATAAATGATGTAGTTCAAATGGTCTAGATTATGGAGTAGATGTAAAAAGAGTAAGCAACTTAACAATCTATTATTCATTAAATTATGCAAACAGTATGGGTCAAGATGAGACGCGCATCATCTTATATAGATACAAACTGTTTGACACTGATATTTTCTGAAAAAAAAATGCACAAAAATTAAATCAGAGAATTGTTGCAGATGACAAAGGTTGCAGAAGACAAATTCTGCAGACGATATTTACTAGCGCCATAAAGTGGATGTGGTTTTAACAACGAAATAACGCGTCTTAATTTTCTACCGCGAAAACTGATTGCAACTCAATTTTACGAGCGTAATTGGTTGTAAAACCTAACTTAATAATTATACATTTGCACAAATCGTACGTAACAAACAGAAGAATTTAGGTCCAATACTAACAAAATATACGTAGTTCTCGTAGCAAATGTTACGGCGCCCCGTCATTTTGTAACGGTATCATTTTCGAAGTATTTTTCTGTTACGTGAATATACAACGTTTTTTGTGGTGGAAATCAATTCATGAATGATAAATTCTGATCAGCTTTCATATAAAATGTGTGTTTGTCCAGAACTTACGGATAATTATCTGATTTTAATCCGACCCGTATCGGCGACATAGATCTTTATCCTTCGCATCACCGCTTCTAAAAATTGTCGTTGAAAAGGTCTCCGATTCGGGGCGAACCTGTCAATCACTTTTTTTGATAACCAATTAGATCTACAACACATTAAAAGCAATCTCGGCGCGTGTGGTCAAACATTGTTTGGCAGCCTGCCATTACACATGCCGTTATCGACGATTGCGTAACGTGTTTACACGCATCAGTAGCGTTTGGTGATAGGCGAAGCGTGTGTATGGATTAGCCGAACTCTGAAGCCAATTTTAAGATTTTTAGAGTCGGCGATAAAATAAACTGTACTATTATACGGCGACAATTCCGAAATTTCTCGGCGCCAGACAGTTTCGCCGATTCGAAATTTCTGTCGCCAGAATTATTTTTTTTGCGCAAATGGCGCCGTTGGCGATGCCCAGCGGGAACCCTGAAATCTGACTTGACATATATTGTAGACGACTCATTGAATGCAGACGATAACTTGGCGGTGAGCATTTTTAAAGCAGACGATCAACTTATAAACGCAATTGCAAAAAAAGCAACAACAATAAAATGGAGAAAATTACAACATTTAGAAAACGAAAACAACTCATTTTCATTTGAATATCAAAACGTTTGAGGCCTGGTTAGACGGTAGTTACCCGGTGTCTGGGCTGGTTCAAAACTGTTTATAGCGAAGTTTGCTTAAAAAAGAAATTGGATGTACTCGTTTATCGGTAATAATTATAACATTTTCCCCTTATACATGTACTTGTTAGTAAGTAAGTAAATAAGTAAGTAAATATTGTATTATTGTGACACGTGCATAGTACATAATGGTTTTAACAAAATATTGTTTAAATACAAACAATTTGCACCCGGCCCAGTGGGCCTATAAGTTCACCACAATTTACACTAACAGTGGATAATCTGTTATTCTATCCCGTTTAAACGCAAACGTACGCAAACGCAAAGCACTAAAACTTAGAAAAGAACAACTTTTGGACAATTCTGATAATTCATATTTATCTTGGTGGCAAACTGTTTGGAGCCTGATCAGACGCCGGGTTACCCGGCGTCTGATCTGGCTCCAAACTGTTTACACTGCAAATAATAGTTTTAGAGTAAACGCGCTTATTGGGAAAGAATAACAGATTCTCCACTGTATATGTCTTGCACATTTACATATACATTTAACGAATATGTAGTTACATGTAACAAAACATGATACAGTGGCGGAAATTGCAGTTAATCGCAAACGCTGGCGATTCTCTTCAACGGATGTCTGACAGTTTGGAGCCTGGTCTGACACCGATTTACTCAGTTTACTTTGTTCTGCAATTTATCGTTCCAGTATGCTTAAAGCGTTTGCTTGTTATACTTGTAAATATAAACAGAATTAGATTGGCCTTGAAAAGCTTGAATTTAGGAGAAAAGCATTTATACGAGTTATATCTCCCTGCGGCTTCACATGTCTACGAAATGAATATCTGGCATAATCTAAGCTTTACAATGGTTTCCAATAATATAGAGTTAAATGAAAATGAAACCTTGGAACGCAGTTATGAGAGATGCATGTAATTTACTTGGCTTCTTTGATTTACAGTCAATCCTCTCCATTACGGCCACTAACTGAGTTGCGGTTTGAACCCTAGTCCCGCATATAGGCGTCTTTTCAAACAGTGTACATGTGAATAGTTCACTTGTCCTGTGCAAACAGTGAAGGCCCAGATCAGAGGGCTCCGAAAGGAGCCCTCTGATCAGGGTCTTCACTGTTTGTCAGTAATGCCAAAATTGACAAAAACAACTCTTAAAAGCCAGAAATGGACTAGACAAAAATCGAAACTGGAATTGTCCATTTAAAGTTTCAGGGAGGAAAGAGTTATAGCAGGATAATGCTTAAAAGCAAGATGAAAGTAAATCAGAAAGCTCCTATAGTAGTTTTCTGATTTGCTTCCATCTAGCTTTTTAGCTGTCGCATCATGCCTTTAATACCATAAATTAGTACTTTTTAAATGGTCGATGCAGTTGAAAAAACAGTTACATGTTCATTCCCAATAAACGCATTTGTGCTAAAACTATCCTTTCTATAGATATTGCAATAAGCTTTGAGCCAGATAAGACGAAGTGTAAACCGGCGTCTGGTCAGGCTCAAAACTGTTTGCCAACCAATTTAAATTAAACAGTCAGAATTGCCAAAAAATATATTTTTCTATAATTTATTGCGATGCGTTTGCGTTTCGTTTGCATTTTTACATAAAAGAATAACGTCTTCTCCACTGTGTAGATTTTACTGCAGTGACGTCACGTGCTGTGCATGAACGACTTCCTGTAATTTAAGCCCTACAACAGAACAGTCAATTATTAATACATTCGTTATTGGAACTCCGGGAATCAGTAAACCATTTCCAGTAGGCATTCAGGTTTATTGATCAACAATTGAACATAATAGACAATACAGTTACAGTGGAGAATGTGTTATTCTTTCCCAATAAACGCGTTTATGCTAAAACTATTATTTGCAGTGCAAACAGTTTGGAGCCAGATCAGACGCCGGGTAAGCCGGCGTCTGATCAGGCTCCAAACTGTTTGCGACCAAGATAAACATGAATTATCAGAATTGTCCAAAAGTTGTACTTTTCTACGTTTAAGTGCTTTGCGTTTGCGTACGTTTGCGTGTAAACGGGAAAGAATAACAGATTATCCACTGTATGACGTCACTAATGACGTAAGAATAACAGATTCTCCACTGTATGACAACGTTATCCCTTCTCTCAGCAAATACATTATACCAATTACAAACTGTCTGGAGCCAGATCAGATAATATTTATCAATAATATTCCAGGGCTGCCATTTCTCAAGAATTTTCCTAAGTATTCGGATTTTTATCCTAGCATATCGTAGCTTAAAACAGGCTGAAAGTAAAGCAGAATGCGCCTTAACGCGCATTCTGCTTTACTTTCAACCTGTTTTAAGCAGGCATACAGCGCCGGGTCATATTATTATAAACAAAATGACGTCATTGACGTAACGGCGTATTATCAACATTGCCAAACACTTACAAATAACTTTATAGCAAGGATGTAAAAAAGCATTTTTAACATCAATATTCAGTGATGTGTTCTTTGGCTCTTATAATTTTTACTGTTTGCTATGCGAGAGAGTTTTACAAGTTTTTTATGTAATGAAGAGGAATGTTAGTCGAGATTGATCTGATTTTACTCTCAAAGTCCTGCTTACTTTGGATGCGAGCTACTGTTTTCCTGGGCTGGGATTTTAGCAACAACCAACAGTTTTCAATATTATTGGCATTTGGGGATTGAGCTGGCCATAAAAGTCCACTATTGCTGTGTCTTCGTTTTAACTGTGCCACACTCCGCACCCTATGTACCAGCACACTCATTTGGGAAAATATAAGACCTGTTTTGTGAAATGTCTACCAACAACTCGCCAAAGATTGGTGTCGTTAATATCTATTAAGATATGTGCATGCATTTTGCTACCAACAACAGATATTGTCTGTACTCCGTATCAGGAAATACAGTAACAAATCACGAGGCTGACCTTGGACGGACAGCCAGGGCTTTGGCATTTCTCTTCTTTCCACTTCTTAGCCTGTATACTATTATTCCTCTTTGTTTATGCCGATTAGCAACAGCAAATACTGAACATCTATTAAAAATCCTAGCAGTTTTGCATTTTTGCATGTTCTCAAATGTACGATTGCGTCTGAAAATTTGCAAATTTGAAATCTTAGGATTTTTATGATCAACTTATGGCAACCCAGATATTCAAATTTTTTTAGTTAAAATGCAAACTTAGCTATATTCAACTGTGGTTAATGCATGTGCTTAACCTATTACTCCATGAATACGCCCTTTAACGCCTTTGATGTATATACAGTGGATAATACGTTATTCTTTCCCGTTTAAACGAAACGAAACGCAAACGCAAAACACTAGAACGTAGAAAATTGCAACTTTGGACAGTTCTGATAATACATGTTTATCTTGGTGACAAACAGATTGGAGCCTGATCAGACGCCGTGTTACCCGGCGTCTGTTCTGGCTCCAAACTGTTTGCATTGGAAATAATAGTTTTAGCGTAAACGCGTTTATTGGGAAAGATAACGTTTTCTCCACTGTACCCTAGAGTCATGAATACATGTATGTACGGTAGAAATATTTTCTATATCCTAGCAGATGCTTATTAAAGCAGACTGAAATAAAAGCAGACTTTACTGTCAACCTGCTTTAAGTATTCACCTGTCCTCAAATTTAGAAACAGGCAATAAGGTTAACGTAAGATTAAAGTAAAAAAGATAGTCCCCTTGAGAGTTTTCTGCCTTTAACGCTGTCATACAGTGGAGAATGTGTTATTCTTTCCCAATAAACGCGTTTACGCTAAAACTATTATTTGCAGTGCAAACAATTTGGAGCCAGATCAGACGCCGGGTAACCCGGCGTCTGATCAGGCTTCAAACTGTTTGCCACCAAGATAAACATGAATTGTCAGAATTGTCCAAAAAGTTGTACTTTTCTACGTTTTAGTGCTTTGCGTTTGCGTACGTTTGCGTACGTTTGCGTTTAAACGGGAAAGAACAGAAACTATCAATGAATGTACATTTGAAGCGGATGTTATTGTGACGCCACAAGACTCCTCGCTCCTGTGGAGGAAAATATTAAAAGTAACTTGTCCCTTTCACTATCAATGACGTCATAAAGGCGCGTTTGCAAACAGTTTGGATTCTGATCAGACGGCTCGTTTGGCGGCGTCTGATCAAGATCCAAACTGTTTACACTCGTGGTGAAATTTCTTCTGTCATACTGCATGAAATTTAACTTTGAAACGATATTGCAGACAACAATATTGAAGCAGACGACACTATGGCGATGAAGGGGTAAACATCTCACGATAAATTTGATCATAAAATGGGTTATTTCACTTTACATAGGAGTTCTATAAGAATGTGAAGTTAGTGGTGATTTAAATGGCATTGCATTAGGTATTCATTGAAAGATGCAATCTGTTCAATCACTAGGGACATTGAGCCATGAACCTTTCAATTAAAGTGGCAACAATTGTTGTCTCTTCAAGGCTCACATTGTTTAAACATTTAGCATGTTAGGCAGTTCCCGTATCCGAGCAAATATTATAGAAGACTTTTTCCCATTAAACGCGTTTACGCCATAACTAGTTTGGAACCAGATCAGACGCCGGGTAACCAGGCGTATGATCCGGCTCAAAACTATGTTTCACTCGCATTCGTTTGCGTTTAAACGGGAAAGAATAGCGTTTTCTTCACTGTATGACGTCACCAATGACGTAAGAATAACGTATTCTCCACTGTAGTTGCTTTAGCTCATTCAACCTAAACTTTTTATTGGCCATTCCAGTTTCAAATTTTTTCAAGCCCGATTTTCCTGATTATACCTTTAACCCATAGTCTGTTCGTTAGGCAGAATAGTGGACACCGATAGATTATCGATAAACTGTCTTACGCTAGCTTGCGTGCCCGTCAATGTTCGGCTCTTACCGCTCGGTATTTACGGAAACTCCCGACGACTCTTTGAACATATTAATTTTATTTTCAATTTGAAAAAGGACCAAATTAACATTAACTTACAATTCTTAAATTTATATCAAAAGAAAGAAAAAATAGTCAAGTATACGAGCCCGTTTGCACAGAATTGATATCGATTTGTATAAATGCACAAGGTCGTGTTATATTATCCGCGTCGAGGCTTATTTTCAGCATTTTACTCTTTGTTTAATGTGATTTAGAGGTGTCTTTTTAAACTTAAAAAAGGACCAAAATCTTATTAAAATATTTTTTCAAAACAAATTTCATCATAAAGGAAAATGTTTAAGCTAACACAGGCCGTTTGCACAGGAACGATATCTGTCCAGAAAAAAAAGTTATTACAAGTTATGTAAAAATGCCCTTCTTATTTTAATGCTCGAAAATGAGAGCAAGTGGGCCACCTGCGTGTCCACTATTCTGCGTAACGTTCTAGTTTTAAGACACGTAATGCTTAAAGCAGGTTAAAAGTAAAGCAGAATGCGCCTTAATGCGCATTCTGCTTTACTTTCAGCCTGTTTTAAGCTTCCATTTGTTGAAATAAAAATCCGAAGATTTTGGAAAAATCCGGAGAAATGGCAGCCCTGCAAAGTCATTTGTGACTATATGGGTTTTGTCATGGTTTTGTTTATTGCGAACGGACGTGTTTTGCAGTCCCTGAACAGTAGTTACTGAGAAAGAAACATTTTAGTCATCACGGTCTACACTGCCTGCATAAGACTCATGTACCTCTCAAATGCCGTGTATATCTATAGATACATGTACATGTAGGATGCTACAGTACTGAATCTTATTAAATAAACAATTTTTGCCGGATTCGCTTGCAATTCGATGGCAATTCGCTTGCAATTCGATGGCAATTCGCTTGCAATTCGATGGCAATTCGCTTGCAATTCAATGGCAATTCGCTTGTAAATATTTTCCAATGCAATTAACGCGTTAAGTTTGCCTGAATTGTGTATCTCACCAATATTCGCAAATATGCAATCGTTAATGTTTTTAGATTCCATTTTTGTCACAATTAACCGCTTCGGAAAAATCGCGTGAAACGACTCAAGCTCACGGCTTGCTTTTTGAAGCCCCGATTCGATGGCGATTCGATGGCAATTCGCTTGCGATTATCAGTTTAATTTAATAAGGTTCAGGGGCCCGTTTCATACAACTTCGTACGAAAAAATGTCACAAGACAGGATTAGATGGAGAAATCAATAATAACTGAGACTTTTATAATCTGACTTACGACAACATTTGTCGTACGAAGCTTTATGAAACGGGCCCCAGTACTGTATGAGTCATTTTTCAGAATAGGTAAATACATTGTTCAATCTCTACAATGACACCCAATGGAAGCCAAATAGTATGTGTGCTGTTTGGAAGGAGTTGTTAAGGGGAGGAAAATTGGCGTACATTTTCTAACATCTTGAATCCAGATCAGAGGGAGTCGTTGTTCGAATTGCCGTTGGAAAGAGGGAGCACTGTTTATTATACAGTGGAGAATCTGTTATTCTTTCCCGTTTAAACGCAAACGTACGCAAACGCAAAGCACTAAAACGCAGAAAAGAACAACTTTTGGACAATTCTGATAATTCTTGTTTATCTTGGTGGCAAACAGTTTGGAGCCTGATCAGACGCCGGGTTACCCGGCGTCTGATCTGGCTCCAAACTGTTTTTATTGGAAATAATAGTTTTAGCGTAAACGCGTTTATTGGGAAAGAATAACAGATTCTGCACTGTACAATGTACAAGTTCGCTGAATGTATGGTATGGGTCTCAAGAAATGTGTTTACTAAGTAAAAAACGTTATTATTTTTGCTTTTCGGTGGATTACCGGGAAAAGCAGTGGATTATCACTTGATAATCCAATGCTTCAAGCAGTGGGATTATCGTCGCTCGTGCTTCTTTCACGAGTTTTCCCCGTAGGGTGCCCCAAGAATCGTAGTCAATCGTGTCTTATCGTTCAATTCCGGTGTAGTCCGTTTTGTCGCGAACCACTCAACGGAAGAACACGAATCCAAGATCGGAAGTAACGACGTTATTCCGTTGACGTCAAATCAATAAATAAGTGACGTCATTGTACCGCCAACTGTCACGCACATGTGTTCGACATAAAACTTGGGGCTCAACACGGGATAAATAATGTACTTTCGCTTTCAATTGTCAAACAATTTCGTTTAAAACGTGGCTTAAAAGCATAAATAAATAGAATAACAGTGTTTTTTCAGTGTAAGATCGGAAATTAATCCACCGGTGAAAATTTAACGTCTGATGTTCACTCAATGGATTAAAGTTCGATTTTACACGGAAAAAACCCAGTTATCCTCTATTTCTTCCCCTTTTAAAAGGAAAGCAAACTCAATGCACTTACATGTAAGAAATAACAATTTATTGACAGATGTTGACGATTGGCCTTAATCTGGATTACATACAGTTACGAGCCTGTTCAGACGCCGGGTTGTCCGGCGTCTGATCTGACTTTAAATTGTTTGAAGTGGCTATAATTGTTTCTGCATTAACGAATTTATTGCTAAGGCACTAAATCTTCGCCACTTTTGTGAAGGTTTTACGATCGCACTACTTGTACCCATGTTTTATTTATGCATTCGTGATGTTTTATTTGATGTTTGTTATCTTAACTGAACAAAGCACATACACAGTGTATAATCTGTTATTCTTTCCCAATAAACGCGTTTACGCTAAAACTATTATTTGCAGTGCAAACAGTTTGGATCAGGCTCCAAACTGTTTGCCACCAAGATAAACATGAAATATCAGAATTGTCCAAAAGTTGTTATTTTCTACGTTTTAGTGTTTTGCGTGTGCGTACGTTTACGTTTAAACGGGAAATAATAACAGATTCTCCACTGTATATGTGCATGGTAATGTATTGTTTGCACGGCAACTGATCGATAACCTACGCTGCAAAGTTAAATGAATATGCTAACCTTGGTGCATTGTGCATGAAAGCATTAACCCTTATTTCCTTTAACCCATTTGTGCCCACGATCCCATATATGGGGCATAGGCAAACAGTGTAGACTCTGATCAGACGTCGCATTATGCGGCGTCTGATCAGAGTCTACACTGTTTGCTGATAGGATTTTCAATATAAAACCAAATGAAAATGAAAATTATGACCAGGCATCCCTTTGATAAAAAATGGACTAATCCAATATGTTAACATGGAAACATCCACTGGGTATAAATGGGTTAAAGTCGGAGTTGCTACAGTACAGAAGACGTTTTTCTTTCTCAATTATCGTGTTTAAGGCTAAATGTATTATTTCCATTACTAACAGTTTGGAGCCAAATCAGACGCCAGGCTCCAAACAGTAAAGGTAAAAGGTAAAGGTGTGGGCTCATAAAGTCTGCAATTATATACATATTCTGCCTACTTTTATCTCCCAAATCCCATCTCCCATCATTAGATGGACAAGACAGAAAATAAAAATATAAATATAAATACAGTAGAACCCCTCTATTACGACCACTAAGTTGTGTCAAATGATCGTCGTTTAAGACAAGTAATTGCTTAAAGCAACGTGAAAGTGAAACAGAAGGCTCCTACAGGAGCTTTCTGTTTCACTTTCACATTGCTTTAAGCTGTTACCTGTCCATCATACGGAGAATTAGCCTTCTTTTTAGTGGTCGTAATAGAGAAGTTATACTGTTTAAGGAAAAAAAACATCTTTTTGGCGTTCATGACGGTATGAACACATAAGCTTCGCAGGGTAAACGCCCTGCGAAGCTAATGTGTTCATACCGTCATGAACGCTAAAAAGATGTTTTTATCCCGTCACTACAACCTCCGGTGACATAATAAAGGGGTAGCATAATAAACTTAGGTTTATCTGTACAGTAGCAGGTTTATCTGTATAGTAGCTGTATGAATACACCGGAACTATTTTTATTTTCATTACTCAAAGCAAATAGCGAAGACGTTGATTTTAGACACAAAAAACACCCTTAATATGTTTGATAACGATTTAGCATACACAAAAATAGAAAAAAAATATTTACAAAAAAAAAGAAGTTTGGATCAAGTGGGTTTTGAACGCGGATCGCCGTGATGGGAGACGTCGATGTTAACCGCTGGACCATAGGGGCACATACAAAGCGACATCGATTTAAGTTATATAAAGTTTGTATATTGACGCGTTTTTAAAAAAAAAATCATTTAGATAGAAACTAACCAGAATAAACATTGTTTTTTAAAAACAAGTTCACAAATAAATCTACATATCCATACATTA
Source organism: Gari tellinella (assembly GCA_922989275.2). NCBI lineage: Eukaryota > Metazoa > Mollusca > Bivalvia > Cardiida > Psammobiidae > Gari > Gari tellinella. The sequence continues at coordinate 4,813,932 of OV277870.1, read as the reverse complement.
TTTCTATTCTCATATGGACCTACGCTTTTAGGAACCATTCTGCAATCGTCTCTGATTCTATTTTTAGCCTACTTCTACTAAAGTAAAGCCACAGGTACTTGACTTCGTTTTCCGACGGCACCACAAGAGAATACCGGTGATCTACTCTATTTTAGCATCAGTTTTAGTTAATAGTTTAGACTACCTGTTAGATCCTCGTTGTATACCTTGTCTTAACGGTCAAATACCTGTGGCTAAAGCAATACATGTACTGTGTACTGTTGAGCAACAAGTTGAAGGAAACTTTAGGTAGGCTTATAAACAAAGCAGAAAGCCAGCTTTAGTAGCAAATTTCAACATAATCATTGGATGGGATGTAGAGTTTGAATCTTAGCGGTCAGAAAAGAAACTGTTCAAAAACAATAAACAACCTTGACGAGTAACGCGAAAACTGGTGACAATTTCCAGTCGTTATTTTTGGCAATTTTAACTTCTGAGTTGAAGCGTAAAGTATAGCCTATTTGAGTTAAAATGTATAACTTGTCAAATTTGAATCGACTCACTTTTCCAGTTTGTTGCCAGTTGGTCACTCCAAGCATTTTGTTATGGTCATTTTTTTCTGTTGTGTAAGTATAACTAAGCGCAATTCGGCTGGGAGCGGTTATTATTTTTTTGTATGTCAGAAATTACATAAAACTTGTCAAATTAAATATTATTGTACATTTGAAAGGCCAGAATCAGTCAGTGACGGGATAAATCGAATAATATGTCATTGCAGGATATAGGACTTGTTTATTCTGCTCGAGGAGAAATCACTGACCACTCGGCAAGCCTCGTGGTCAATGATTACTCCTCTCGCAGAATAAACAAGTCCTATATCCTGCAATGACATATTATTCTCTATATTCCTATACTCAATGTTGGCAATGGCAATAAAGGTTTTTAGTATGAACGCGTTTATTTGGAAGGAAGTATTTATTCGGTTAGAATGTTTCGTTTTATCGAAATGAAATCCAAAATGCTACGCTCGTAAATGTTTCAACTACGGTATTTTGCAAATCCCAGTAATTCATTTAAAGCTACACGCTTAAAAGCGCGCTTGCAAACAGTTTGGATCCTAATCAGACGCCGAGTAACGCGGCGTCTGATCAGGATCCAAATTGCTTGACAATCATATCGATATGTTTTAAAGAGGCTCGCAACCGGATTTAGCATTAAAAAAATTTTGTAGATATATGTCAAATGCTTATATAAATGGGTAAGATGTAGTTAAGGATAATACATTCTGTTAAAAAATGCATGTTAAAAAAAAGAAGAAGCTCTGGTGGGATTCGAACCCGTGACCCTCCATTGCGGAGACAAACATGCAAAATGCGGACACGCCTTTACCACCTCGGCTACCAGCGCTCTCTATATATATGGGAGCGAATTAACGTACTTGACTGGTAGCGATCGATAGTACTTTATTCGGCTCGGGTTTATGTCTGAGCCCGTGTAGAGAAGCAACAACAACAACCATACCGTCAGCTGACGCTATAGAAAAACGATGGAAAATATCTAAAAAAACTAAGATTCGGTGACGATTCTGGAGACTTATTTTGGACTGATCATATTTTTTTAAAGTCAGAAACCAAATAATGCCTCAAATTTGCTTTTATTTGAGTATTTTATTTTATTTTGACAAGTACACCATCCGGTTGCGAGTCCCTTTAAGTCATATTGAATTATATCTTAATTTGAAACGATCTTGCAAACAACAAAAATTAAAAAGACAATGAAACGGTGAAAGGGTAAACATCTCTAAATATTTCTAAATGAATCTACAAATTGAAACTGGTTCCAGCCAGTTAGAAAGAGGGCGGAGTCTCCGCCGGACATATACCGACCTAGCGACCAACTAATGGTTGCTATGGCGTGTAATTAGGCTGAAATTAACATGCGCGACCTAATTTGTTAAAATATGCTTTAATAATAGATATTTATGGACACATTAGCTATGCATGGTAAGTTTATCTTCGGGCGTTTACAAAACTTACCCCCTGCGAAGCTAATGTGAACGGCAAAAATATGTTGTTTATTCCTATATATAATTGTTAAAAGTGTATAGCATTATCATACACCAGGTTACCCGGCGTCTGATCATGCTTCAAACTGGTTTCAATGGACAATAGGCTATTTCATCATTAACACATTATCCCCTGACAATTCCAATGGACGATTCTAGTTTGTAATATAGGCTGTTCCATTTTAGACTATTTCGGGTTGTTCTTGGTAGTAAATTGCAAAATTACGAATAGCGAAGTCCCTGATCAGAGGGCTCCTGCAGGAGCCCTCTGATCAGGGACTTCACTGTTTGCACAGGTCAAGTGAACTCTTCACAGGGACACATTTGGTAAACGACGCATATATGCGTCACTAGGGCTCAATGAGTTAACGCGTTTATTGGGTAAGAAACACATCTTCTCAAAGACTCGGTAATACTGAATGTCTGAAATGTCGATAGCTAACCGTCAACTATAGTAAGGTGAACAATGAGTGTAATGACTTCTGTCACATTGTCTACATATAAATGTTTCCCGGCATCTAATTGTATTCAAACTGTTTGCCACTAAGAAACAAGAGGGCCATGATGGCCCTATACCGCTCACCTGAGAATAATAGTGGTAATTAATTATGTAAGTTGAAAATGAAATGACAAGAAGTTTGTATTTCATAATTATGTCAATGGAGAAACAGGGTAATTAGTAATATACTCACAGTCACAAGTAAACATTATCTTTGCCCACCCAAAAGGAATTGTCAAAGGGTGGCAGTAAGGCAGAAATAGAATTGATCACATAGTTTTTGGGAAGTATTCATTTGCCTGCTGAAGACAAGTTGGTAGCCTTGGAAGAGTGTAAGTAAAGATGTAACGTAGGACAAATGAACAAAAAAGTTACAATATTGAAGAACTGTCACAAAACATTTATTTCACTCCAAAATTTGAAATGTTGTATAAAAGGAGGCAAGTTGTCTGTTAGTCTGATATAAAAAGATAGAAAAACAGAAAATTCTGTCGATTACTAATTAATGTTCATTATTACGATTATTAGAACAATTAAAGGCTTATTGTTTAAATGAAAGACAGGTGACAGAAGATGAAAGTAAAAGAGAAAGCTCATGAAGGAGCTTTTTGATTTACTGTAATCTTGTTTTAACTCTTTGAACCCTAGTCCCGCATATAGGCATGCTTTTCAAACAATGTACGTGTGAATAGTACACATGTCATATGCAAACAGTGAAGACCCAGATCAGAGGGCTCCAAAAGGAGCCCTCTGATCAGGGTCTTCATTGTTTGTCACAATGCCAAACATGGACAAAATTAATCAACCCTTAAAAGTCAGAAATGGACTACTCTAAAATGGAAACTGGAATTGTCCATTTAAAGTTTCAGGGAGGAAAGAGTTAAGCAGTCGCCTTTTCCTATATAAGTCTATGTAAAACTGATAAGCCCCAGGGCAGAGCCATTTTTGACCTGGGGGTCATGATTTTAGAACAATCTTAGTAGAGGACCAGAAGGCAAAGCTACATGTCAAATATAAAAGGTCTTGGCCTTATGGTTTCAAAGAAGAAGAATTTTAAAGGTTTTCCCATATAAGTCTATGTAAATCTGATAAGTCCCGGGCGGGGCCATTTTTGACCCGGGGGTCATGATTTGAACAATCTTGGTAGAGGACCGTAAGGCATAGCTACATGCCAAATATAAAAGGTGTAGGCCTTACAGTTTCAGAGAAGAAGACATTTAAAGGTTTTCCTATATAAGTCTATGTAAAACTGATAAGCACTGGGGCGGGGCCATTTTTGACCCGGGGGTCATGATTTGAACATTCTTTGTAGAGAACCATAAGGCAATTAAAGCTACATGCCAAATATAAAAGGTCTAGTCCATACAGTTTTAGAGAAGAAGAGTTTTAAAGGTTTTCCTATATAACTCTATGTAAAACTGATAATCCCAAGGGCGGGGCCATTTTTTACCCTGGGGTCATGATTTGAATAATGTTGGTAGAGGACCAGATGGAAAAGCTACATGCCAAATATAAAAGGTCTAGGTCATACAGTTTCAGAGAATAAGAGTTATAAAGGTTTTCCTATGAAAAACTGATAATTTAAGCCCAGGGGCGGGCCATTTTTTACCCAGGGGTCATTATTTTAACAATCTTGTTCGAGGTTCACAACATGATGCTACATATGAAATCTGGTTGTCCTAGGACTTATAGTTATTGATAAAAAGATTTTTAAAGTTTTGACTTCGGCTGTCAATATTATGTAAATGCGGAAAATGACCACGCCCTCTGGCAGCCATGTATTTTGACGGATCAATTTTTTTTTGAACAATTGAAAGTGTATTAATTGAGAAACATTTTGGTGAAAACCAAATTGAAATCGGACCAGTAGTTTTTGAGAAGAATATTTTTTTAGATATTGTGCATGGTTGCCATGGCAACAAGACCGATAGCCCCACCACTTTTTTTCAACATTTTTTTAAGCTCACAACTACAGTATGCATCTGACCAAGTTTGGTTAAAATTGGGCCATTGGTTTCAGAGTAGAAGTTATTTGAAACAAATTGTGAACAGACGACACGGACACCGACACCAACACCGACACCAACACCGACACCGACGTACGACGGACGGCGACCGATCACAATAGCTCACCTTGAGCACTTTGTGCTCAGGTGAGCTAAAAAATAAGTGTCAATATTTTCCAAATATTGTTTTTCTTAACCCTTTCCTCCCTGAAACCTCAATAGATGGACAATTCTAGTTTTCAATTTAGTCTAGTCCACTTTTGACTTTTTCAGGTTGATTTTTACATATATATCAGAATGACAAACAGTGTTGGACGCTGGGGGTCTACACTCTTTGCATAGGACAAGTGTACTCACAGGTACGCTGTTTGGAAATGACGCATATATGCGTTACTAGGGTTCAAAGGGTTAACCTTTTATTACAATGCGTTAGTTTTGTTTACGGGATATATGTACATTTTCTCCACTGTAGCTTAGATCTGAAAGTCGGGGGGAAAGTCAGAACATATTAATTCCACGGACTTCAACTTTGTCTATGCAATGGTCTGTATATCTATTTTCTTGTCATGAACACTGAGGATATTCCTAACGGTATTACGTCCTGATAAGCACAAACAATGTCAATATTAGTCGGCAGACTTATTTGCAGTTTCTTCGAGATTGAGGAAAGAACATGTATAGATCGATTTTATTGACCTGGCAGGGCGGAGGTTCGTTACGGACCTTTGCATTTCAACTTTGAGGCCGGCAGCTCGCTCTTTTATTATCGGAATTTACCGTTGTCGTCTGCAGGTTCTTTCTCAAAATTACATAATCTAGATTCTATAGGCTTTTTGACAGAAGGAATATGATAAAGAATGACAAACAGCTTGAATCCAGATCAGACGCCGTCTGACCTGGATTCAAGCTGTTTGCAAATGTTAACCTAGTATTAAGGCAGCGGCTTAAGATCGACACTGCAAGCGGATTTTTCTAATTAATTGTCGTGATTGATGATTTTCCCCCCAATTCTATAGCTGACGGGTGAAAATGGTACACATTCCATCAGAATATGCCAATTTACAAACAATATTTTAATTTTTTACGATTTTATAAGAACATTTAAAAAAATAAATTCAAACAACGATATCAAAGCCATCTTCATTTGTAAGATGATTAAAATTGCCCAAAATACTCTTTATAAACATATCTAGGAACAGCTGTCTCAGATTTTTAAAATACCGTTTCAAACATTTGTTATGTAACATCAAAGTTTTTTTACGGTTTAAAGTCGACCACTATTACGTAACGCTTTATAACGGACCACTGGAGCTAATAATAAAATTTCTGAGACAGTGTTCGCTCGAGGAGATAATACCCTTTTATCTGCTTTAAACCGCACGAAAATCGAACCCCAACTGCGAAAGTTAGGGGTGTTCACAAATACCGCTTGCTTCAAATTATATAACACCGGAAACTCCAATTAACTGACTGATGTGTCAATTAGGCTTTCGTGACCGCCCGGTATTCAACTAAGACCTTCTTTTTCAACAAATAACATGATCCACCTTATCATCAACCATTTGGTTAAACTCCGCCCCAAATTAACAAAGCCAATCATATAAAAATAACGATTTTAATACGGTAAAAGTTGTAAATCACCTCTGACAGCTTCGGAATAAACCATCTATCTAGTCACGTAATCTACGCAATTGAGGCACCCAACGGGAACTCTGACGCGTGATTTACCAGTAAAATGACCGAGAAAGCGTTTGTTTAAGCAACAGAGAATTTGGTAATTTGTAGAAAATACCTTTATCTATCAGGATTTGTAAAATAAGTATAAAACGACTGTTTTACCAATCATTTCGTAAAACGCTACCTTAAGTTCTCTTCCTATAACAATTCCCTACGAACAACACACGCAATGTTTGTCTTCCATTGGGTGTTGTTGTAGAGAGGGAGCACTGTATGTACCAATTGCACGCGCATAAATTGTGTTTCTTCAAGTTAAAAGTATCGGACAAAACGATATAATACGGAACTATACCTATAAACCCTAAAAACAAAAGTAAATTAGTTTATCTTTGCCAAAGGTTAGCTCCGTCCTGCCATTTGAATAAACCGGCCTATACATGTACTTAGTTGGTGTATACATATCGATCATAATTACATTGCTATGTCAGTCCTACGTTATTCAAAGTGCAAGCACGAAAACAGTATTCATTATTGGACTGCATTTCACTTTCCTGACATTTACACAGACAATAGAGAACATGCTGATCTTTGCCATTCAGTTCAAACGAAATGCAATCTACTTAATTTTACAGTGCCCTCCCTACATAAGCCCCCCCCCCCCAACAACGACTCACTCCTTACAACGGCCATTGCTGCAAATTCCGGTTAAAACAGGACAATTATGACTAACGCTTTACTGCTGCAATGCTGCCGTCTGCTGTTTTTCTCAAAGTTACATATTTTGTCTGAATTTTCTTTTAATAAAGAGTGACAAACAACTTGATTTCAGAGCAGACGCCTTCCTACGCAGCGTCTGATCTGGATTCAAGCTGTTTGCAATATAACGACTCCCTCCGAACAACACACACAGTTTTTCTCTCCCATTGGATGTCGTTGTACTAGTATAGAGAGGGAGCGCTGTAGTAAAATACATTTGTTTCTCAATATTGACAAGTCTGATTTAACTTTTAATTGTTTAGAACTGGAATAATCGATGTTTAGTAAAAACGCTTTTTGAGAATTAATAACGTGCGTCTGATATGACTTCAAACCAATGTCCACGATGGATATACCTGTTGTAGCTAAACGCCTTTACATTGTATACTGTTACAGCGTTCCCTCCCAACAACGACTCCCTCCTTACAACGACATTCGCCGCTGTTCCCAAGAAAATTATGTTTTATGCTTGCACTGATGCATCATCGTCTACTAAAAATTGTTGTCTGCTGTTTTTCTTACATAAATGACATTTTGACAGAAAAAAACATAATGACAAATGACAAACAGCTTGAATCCAGATCAGACGCCGCGTTACGCGGCCACTGATTTGGATACTAGCTGTTTGCAAATGTAAAATAAGTTCCCTCCCTATAACGACTCCCTCCGAACAACACACACAATCTGTGTCTCCCATTGGGTGTCGTTGTAGAGAGCGAGCGCTGTACTTCACAGGTAACAGACATGCACAGTGGAGAAGACGTCTTTTGTGTCTCAATCAACGCTATTCAGGGCTGCCATAAGTTGACATGAAAAATCCTAAGATTTCCAAATTTGCATTTTTTAAGTGAGATTTTACGAATCGTGTACCTTTACCCCATAGCCTTTTTCTTGTATTGTTGACATGCGACTACTTAAAGCAGACTGATAGTAAAGCAGAATGCGCCTTAGGGCGCATTCTGCTTTACTTTCAGCCTGCTTTAAGCAACCATGTACTGGGAAAAAACCCGGAGATTTAGGAAAAATCCGGAGAAATGGCAGCCCTGGCTATTATGCTAAAACCATAGTTTTCATTGCATTCCATTAACCTCTTCACTGCCATGACGTCATCATGGAATATAGTGTGCCACACGGTTCGGTCTTGGGACCCAAAAACTACATCTTGTACACAAAACCTGTCGGCTCAATTTGCAGAAATCATGATCTGGATCATCATTTCTATGCAGATGATTCACAGTTATACTTGTCATTTAAGCCTAAAGACACATCTAGTCAACAAGAAGCCTTTTCAAAAGTCGAAGGATGTCTAAAAGACATGGTCTCATGGATGCACCAGAATATGTTGAAGCTGAACACTGACGAAAGTGAGGTCATACTGTTTCACTCAAAAAAGGTTAACGTTCCCGGAGATTTTCATGTTCAAGTGGGAAACTCTAAAACTCTAAAATCAAACCGTCATTATGTGTGAACAACCTTGGTGCTAGATTTAATTCCCAAATGGATATGACACAGCACATCAACGCTGTGTGCAGGTTTAGCTACGCAGGTCATATTAGACAGTACCTTTCTCCAGAAGCTACAAAGACTTTGGTCAATTCTCTGGTCACATTTTTGACTACAAAATTGACTACTGCAACTCACTGCTATATGGGATTCCTCAAACTCACTACGAAAACTACAGCGTGTGCAAAATACAGCATCCCGCATCATTACCAGGACTCCTCGGTACAATCACATCAATCCAGTCTTGAAGGAGCTTCACTGGCTTCCAATTCAACACAGAGTTGAATTCAAAATTCTGACACTCACATACAAAGCCATGTGCAATGATTCTCCAAGGTACATTGTTAGTATGCTGGACGTGTATAGACTTCGAAGAGAGTTGCGGTCTGCGAGTAAATCAGTATCGCTGGTTGTGCCGAGAAGTCGAATGGTGAAGTTTGGAGATAGAAATTTCATGCATGCAGCCCCAAAGCTCTGGAACACTCTACCATCAGACATCAGAGATGCTAGCTCAATTGCAGCCTTCAAAAAACGTTTGAAAACTCACTTCTTTAATATCTGTTATTAAAAGAAAGTAAGTAATCATTGACTGCTAACTATTGGCTGTGTTCTTGCTGTGGATGCTGTGGGTCTAAAAGGCAGTTCAGGAGTTGTACAATTGACCTTGTGCCTGTCTGGTAGATATTGCTGGTAGGGATTGCCCAATCGCTTTGAAACCATTTGGCCAGGAGTCTATGGTGTAATTCTTGGACAGCTTTATGTTTATGAACTAAGGGTGTACCACGGCCATAGATTATACAATATTCAACCAAACAACACGGAGAGTATTGTTTTAAACATTCGTTTTACGACTTGTGAACTGCTCTCCGGCTCTACACTGAAACAAACAAACAAACACAACACCACTCTGTTTTTAATCATGTCATTGATCTTTTAATTATTTGACTCATTTTAAAAATGATTTTACAAACTTACTATAATAATTTTATAATCTTGGTAATACTATTGAAAGAATTTCCATCTTTCCATGCATCTCAATATTGTATCATTTTTATTGTGAATGTTTTTATTTGTCTTTCTCGCTTTGTAGGTACATTTATATAATTTTATGTGAAGCGCTTTTGAACGCACAACTCCTGTGTGAAAAGCGCTATATAAATCGGGTATATTAATAATAAATAATAATAATAATAAATTAAACCAATTGTGGTCTGCTTCTATTTCTAAAAAACAATTTTCAGGTATTTTGACTAAAGAAATATTGAAACGAGTGTCAAACAGTTTGGATCCTGTTCAGACGCCGCGTCACGCGGCGTCTGATCATGATCGAAACTGTTTGCAAAGAACTACTGTACTCGGGGTAAGGCAGTGAAGGGGTTAATCCGTGCATGATCAAATCTACCGTCATGATTTTACCCATTCGCTGCCATATTGTCGTCTGCTTCAAATTTGTTGTCTGCAATATCGTTTCAAAAGATGTAATTTCAAAACAATTGGCACACACTCTTGTAACGCGGCGTCTGATCAGGATCCAAAATTGGTTGCAAATGCGCTTTATGACGTCATTGAGGATGTGCTTGATGACGTCATTGAGAATGATAACCCGGGATATAATCATGTTTTAAACTGCTTGCCACTCAGATTAAAATGAATACACGTACATGTAGTTGGAATTTGCAAAATATAATAAATCTATTGTATAAAATATGATTGTAATTTTTTTAATCAAAAGTGTATATTTAGTCAACTTTTTAAAGAGCAGATGAATTTTTCCCCGCTTAAACGAAATAAAATTCAAACGCGATGAAATAAAATGTTTCCTGAAAATGTTGACTTTTCATTTTAATCTGTGTTGGCCCCGCAGGAGTCCCCTAATAAGGGTAAGCACTGCTTGTCTTTTTCAAAAAATCGTAAAGTTTAATCTAAAATGGTAAAACATTGATTGGACGAACTTGGAAACTGAAATCGACAATTAAAAAGGTAAGGGATGATTGAATTACTTATCAAGTAAACTTAAAAGAGATTGGTTAAGATCATTGATTGTTTAGACAACAAGATAATCCGATTACATTGATTATTAACCATTTCACTGCATAATTTGCCGTGAGGTTTTTACCCCTGCACCGCCATGTTGTCGTCTGCTTCAATATTGTTGTCAAAGTTTCAAAATTAACTTTAAAGCAGTATGCCTGACAAAATTTCGATACAAGTGTTGAACAGTTTGGACCCTAATCAGACGCCGCGTGACGCAGTGTCTGATCGGGATCCAAACTGTTTACAAAGCCGCCTTTAGACGCCATTTAGGAGTGAAAGGGTTAGCATATTCAGCACTACGGTATATAACAAAAAAGACAAACAATGTAGACACAGAACAGATGGTTCCAACATAAGCTCTCCGATCAGATCTACACTGTTTATACATGTATTATACATCGTCTTACGAGCGTACTGTTTGAAAAAGACGCTACTAATTATACGTGGCACTAAGTGGGATTGAGCTACAGTGGAGAAAACGTTATTCTTTCCCAACAAACGCATTTACGCTAAAACTATTATTTGCAGTGCAAACAGTTTGGAGCCAGATCAGACGCCGGGTAACCCGGCGTCTGATCAGGCTCCATACTGTTTGCCACCAAGATAAACATGAATTATCAGATTTGGGCAAAAGTTGTATTTTTCTACGTTTTAGTGTTTTGCGTTTGCGTACGTTTGCGTTTAAACGGGAAAGAATAACAGATTCTCCACTGTACATCGTCTAACACGTGTATACGAGCGTACTGTTTGAAAACGACGCTACTAATTATACGTGGCACTAGGTGGGATTGAGCTAACAGCCTAATTATTGTAAAACATCTTTTGACGTCAGATGATCATGCTAAACGAATGTAAGATGGAAATGCGGGGTCATCAGTGATAAATACTTTTTAATTTAGAAATTAAGATTTCACTTGATATGTTCTAACTAACTTAGAATATAACCTATATTTTTATTGGCCGAGAACTACATAATTCCCACGTATCGTAAACAAAGCTGGCTGATTCTGGTTGTGAGATCGCCCAAATATGACATTCTTTACACGAGGCGGAGTTATCTATAGCGCGCGCAAGACACCACGCGACGTCGAAACACAACAAAATTCTTAATGATTAAGCGACGTACTTAATGAGGCGCAAACGGCAGTTTGATTGGTTAAAAGTGTAGGTTATATTCTAAAAGAGACTTAATAACATATTGGGATCAAAATCAAACACACCATCTCAATGTTCTGGATCAACTTGTAAAAAGGGTTACTTTTAAACAACCTTTACTACGTTTCTCTGCTGAAAGTAAATATGGTTCAACTATCGATTTATGTAGTAGCTGAAACCATGGCCGATATCATCGGTATTTTAACTTGGTGATCGATACTCGACCATCGTGACGTCAGCTATCGTGATAAGTCGATACTATCGGCTATCGTGACACCGCTAGGTTTATACAGTGGAGAAAACGTTATTCTTTCCCAATAAACGCGTTTACGCTAAAACAATTATTTCCTATACAAACAGTTTGAAGCCAGATCAGACTCCAAACTGTTTGCCACCAAGATAAACATGAATTATCAGAATTGTCCAAAAGTTGCACTTTTATACGTTTTAGTGTTTTGCGTTTCGTTTCGTTTAAACGGGAAAGAATAACCTTTTCTCCACTGTATATATTGTACATGTACATGAGTATCGATAGTTTAACTTTGTGATCGATACTCGACTATCGTGACGTCAGCTATCGTGATAAGTCGATACATAGAGGATAATCAATTTCTTTGGATTGATATGAAAAATATATCACGAGAATGGGTTGTTATCTGGTTAAAAAACGAGTCCTGCCGACGAGTTTTTTAACCAAATAACAATCCATTCGAGTGATATATTTTTCACATCTATTCAAAGGAATTGATTATATATTATATTTTAATGTCGTTTTACAGAAAAAACCAAAATTTGATTACCGCGACGTCACTAAACTAATTATGACGTGACGTCACAAAAAGTGATAGCATCACTACATGTAGTGATGATATCAACAGTGACGCTATCAAATTTATCTTACTGAGAAATCTCTATAAATCATCGATAGGTACATGTACATGTATATAATCATATCGGCTATCGTGACATCCCTAGAAGTGGCGTACGTGCTTACAGTAGAGAAAATGCTATTCTTTCCCGCTTAAACGCAAACGAAACGCAAACGAAACGCAAACGGAAAGCGTTAAAACGTATTAAAGTACAATATTTTAACAATTTTGACAATTAATGCTTATCTTAGTGCCAAATAGTCTTGAGCCTGATCAGACGCCGGGTTACCCGATGTCTGATCTGGCTCCAAACTAATTGCAATAGAAATACTAATTTTAGCGTAAACGCGTTTATTCGGAATGAATAACACATTCTCCACTGTGCAGCTCTAACCATGTCAAATGTCGCAGAAATTGGATGGCTCTATAAACACAAGTACAGTGGAGAAAACGTTCTTCTTTCCCAATAAACGCGTTTATGCTAAAACTATTATTTCCCATACAAACAGTTTGGAGCCAGATCAGACGCCGGGTAACCCGGCGTCTGATCAGGCTCCAAACTGTTTGCCACTCAGGTTAAAAAGAAAAGTCAGGATTGTCGAAAAGTTGTCTTTTTCTCCACTTTATTGGTATGCGTTTGCGTTTCGTTTGCGTTTAAACGGGAAGAATAACATTTACTCCACTGTAAATGTGGCAGAATTTGGATGGCTCTATAAACACCATTATGCTATGTCCGAGAAGTGAAGTGGCTGCTTATAAACGTGAATCTGCAACAGATTGCTGGGTTCTCACCAACCCATATCGCAATTTCCGATAGGATTGAACTAACCTTTTAACACATCAACCCTAGCGACGACTATACTCGTCGTTAACAAACGATGTACCTTTGAGGAGAATACGCGTCATATGCAAACAATGTAGACCCTGATCAGAGGGCTCCTGTAGGAGCCCTCTGATCAGAGTCTGCACTGTTTGTCATTTTGCAATATATTGTTTCAAACCAACCATAAATAGTCAAAAAAGGACCAGACTTAATAGGAATTTGAAATTGCTTATTAAATCTTCAAGGTTGGTCGAGTTTACAGACTATAAGGGCATAATGTATTGAATGCATCTTATATCAAACCAATTTTTCATTGAGATTATCGAGATAAAAAAATGTTAGGATATCAGAAGTAAACGTGACTTGTTCAAACAAACATTATGGATCTATTTTAAATTTAAGGTACAGTAAAACCTCTCCATTACGACCACTAAAATGTGATAATTATAAGGTGTTACGACAGGTTACTGTTACAAACAAGGTGACAGTAAATCAGAAATCTTTGTCTGAGGAACTTCCTCTTATACTGTCAATTTTCTTAAAACTGTCGCCTGTCTTTTATACAGCCATTAAGCCTTTGTTTTAAATGGTCGTACATTGTAATAGTGAGGTTTTACTGTAGATACATGTTTAAAGTTGGCTACACTAAGAATTTATATTCAAACTATGCAAAACGCCGAAACATTTCAATAAGAAGCAGAAAGTGTAAGATTTTTAACCCTTTCACTCTCAATGATGCCAAAAGGCGCATTTGCAAACAGTTTGTACCCCTATCAGGATCATAACTGTTTGACATTCGTATCGAAATTTTGTCAGTCATACTGGTTTAAAATTTAAATATTAAACGATATTACAAACAACAAACTGAAGCAGACGACAATGAATTAGTGAAGGGGTAAAAACGCAGTTGGCAGTGAAAAGGTTAAGGTATAATTTGAGTAACAACAGTTTGGAGCTTGACCAGATGCCATGTTACTCGGAGTCTGACCAGTCTCCAAAGTTGTCATATTTTACTGATCAATAACTCGTTTATTGAAACTAGGTATAACGGTCTCTCCTCTAAACTTAACTCATTGCCCCATAAATACACCCTTTTACGCCTGTATTTTGTTCATCAAATGAGCGAAATAGTTCCAATTTTCACAATCATTAATATGTACCTGAAGAAATATTTTCTATATTCTAGCAGATATTTGCTTAAAGCAGGCTGAAAGCAAAGCAGAATGTGCCCTAAGGCGCATTCTGCTTTACTTTCAACCTGCTTAAAGTAGTAACCTTTTTTTAAAAAAAAACCCACACAACTAGAAACAAGCTAAGGGGTAATGGGTTAAAACTAGTATATGGAACTAGTATATTCGTATGAATAAGAGCTGAAAGATCACAAAGATGGGAAAACTCCACCCTTGCATTTCCGCTTTAAGAATCACAGAGTAGATTGGAGAGTCAAGAATCACACAGTAGAATTAATCTCATCTACTGTACCGGCGGATGTGGTGCAGTGATACATGTACAGTTGAGAAAACGTTATTCTTTCCCGTTTAAACGCAAACGAAACGCAAACGCATAGCAATAAACTATAGAAAAAGACAACTTTTCGACAGTTTGATAAGGGTAAACACTGTTTGCCATTCGGCTTCAAATCTAATGATTAACCCAGTAGTTACTCAGGGTGTCCAACTTTTAAGGATTTGTACAGTAATACAGAATGTGTACGGTAATACAGAATATGTACGGTAATATAGAATGTGTACGGTAATACAGAATGTGTACGGTAAAACAGAATGTGTACGGTAATAAATAATGTGTACGGTAATACAGAATGTGTACGGTAATACAGAATGTGTACGTTAATAAATAATGTGTACGGTAATACAGAATGTGTACGGTAATACATAATTTATACAGAATGAAGATAAAAATATTCCAAAGTTGGTCTTAAATAGTTTAAGCTATCAAATTCCCATTTTCAAATATTTCGACCTTTAACCCTTTCACTCTCAATGACGCCATAAAACGCGTTTGCAAACAGTGTGAGTCCTGATCAGGCACTCTTATCGATATTTATTAAGTCATACAACCTTAAATCTAACATTGAAACATGTATGACTGACAACAATTCTGAGACAGACGACAATAAAGCGAAAAAAGGGGTTAACATCTCCCGTGTAATTTAATCATGAAAGGGCAAAGGGTCAAACTATTCGATTAGAGCAGTTTAACCATTTGAACCCTTGTCCAGAATATTGGCGTCATTTGCAAACTGTGTACATGTAAATAGTATAATTGTTCTATGCAAACAGTGAAGACCCAGATCAGAGGGCTCCTAGGAGATAGGGTCATCACTGTTTGTCATAATGTCAAACATTGACAAAAACAACTCTTTATTGTCAGAAATTGATTAGACTTAAATGGAAACTTGGATTGTCCATTTAAAGTTACGGGGAGGAATAAGTTAACCCTTTCACTGCCATGCTGACGTAAGAGCCCGTCTAGCACAAACACAGACGTCACGTGATATCGTCTGCTTCAAGTTATATCGTCTGTTTCAAGTTATATCGTCTGCTTCACGTGATATCGTCTGCTTCAAGTTATATCGTCTGCTTCAAGTTATATCGTCTGCTTCAAGTGGTATCATCTGCTTCAAGTTATATTATCTTTAAAGTGATATCGTCTGCTTCAAGTTATATTGTCTACTTCAAGTGGTATCGTCTGCTTCAAGTTATATCTTCATGTTATATCGTCTGCTTCAATTTCAATCGTCTGCTTTTAGTTATATCGTCTGCTTCAAGTGGTATCGTCTGCTTCAAGTGATATCGTCTGCTTCAAGTAATATCGTCTGCTTCAAGTTTTATCGTCTGCTTCAGGTTATATCGTCAATATCGTCTGCTTTAAGTTATATTGTCAATCTCGTCTGTTTTAAGTTATATCGTCTGCTTCAAGTGGTATCGTCTGCTTCAAGTTATATCTTCAAGTTATATCGTCTGCTTCAAGGTATATCGTCTGCTTCAAGTTATATCGTCTGCTTCAAGTGGTATCGTCTGCTTCAAGTTATATCGTCTGCTTCAAGGTATATCGTCTGCTTCAAGTTATATCGTCTGCTTCAAGGTATATCGTCTGCTTCAAGTATATCAGCTGCTTTTATTTATGCAATTTGGCTCTGTATGTTATTTTAACTCATGAAATAGAGATATGTTTGGTCAAAACAGTTTGAATCATGATCGGAAGCCGCGTTCAATGGCGTCTGATCTGGATCAAAACTGTTTATAAACGTCAGTGATGTCGGTTTTGAATGAATCAACTAAAAGACAAAATATACCGAAGGAAGAATCCGACTAGCACTCAAGACATGCCCAACAAGACAGAACAAAGAGATGCTGCAATCGAGTATGCTTTTCACGCATACAGTGGAGTAAAGGTTATTCTTTCCCAATAAACGCGTTTACGCTAAAACTATTATTTCCTATACAAACAGTTTGAAGCCAGATCAGACGCCGGGTAACCCGGCGTCTGATCAGGCTCCAAACTGTTTGCCACCAAGATAAACATGAATTATCAGAATTGTCCAAAGGTTGTACTTTTCTACGTGTTAGTGCTTTGCGTTTGCGTACGTTTGCGTTTAAACGGAAAAGAATAACAGATTCTCCACTGATACATGTGCGCCTAGTCAGTCACCAGCGTGCCTACAGCAGACGTGGAACAATACCTTCACGGATCCAAGCCATGATGATTTGGAAATAATAACCTCGTATCTAATATGTATATGTTTTATGCATCGTTCAAGATAAATCTTAATTTACATTCATGCTATTATCGGTATGCATAAATTTGATCGTATCATGTATGTACATGTACAGTGGAGAATTTGTAATTCTTTCAGGTTTAAGCGCAAACGAAACGCAAACGCTAAATACTAAAACGTACAAAAGTACAACTTTTGGACAATTCCGATAATTCATGTTATATTGGTGGCAAACAATTTGGAGCCTAATCAGACGCCGGGTAACCCGGCGTCTATTCCGGCTTTAAACGGTTTGCAGTGGAAATAAACGTTTTAGCGTAAACGCGTTTATTGGGAAAGAATAACGTTTTCTCCACTGTACATGTATGTATACGTTACAGTGGACAATGCGCCATTCGTTCCTGTTTTACACGCAAACAAAACGATAACGCCTTTCAATAAAATATTGATTATGGCAACGTTTTAACCATTCTGAATGTTCATTTTAATTTGAATGGCAAACAGTTAAGCGCTTGATCAGACGCCGGATATAGAGGCATCTTTCGTCATGGCACAGCTCAATTATTCCTCTACAAACAATCTCGAGCCAGATTAGACACCGTTTAGAAATAAATGTCCTCCTTGTGAAGAAATGGTCATGTTCTACATTATAGGGAATTTGGTTTACGTTTACTTTCGATTTTACGGGGCAGAGCATAGTCATTTTCATGATACATCTAGTACCGTGACTGCGCAAGTTTCTAGTTCGAAAATCCAAGTTCTATAAAGTTCTGAGATACATGTATAACTAACATACTTATATTCGTTTTCATTTTAATATGAATGGAACATAGTTCTAAGTCTTGTCAAACGCCGAGTTACACGACAACAAATCTTGTTGCTAACTGTTTACACTGTAAAATAATAGTTTAAATTTGAAACATTTGATTTGCTTTGTACTGTCCAGGGTTCAAACTGTTTGCCACCTCGGTTAAAATTCCATGTTTGACCTTTCATGGCACTGCGTTTCAATTCCAGTAAAACCTCTTTATCATGACCATTAAAGATCGTTAATTTTTGGATGTTTCAGGCAGGTGACTACTTAAAGCAATGTGGCAGTGAAACAGAGAGCTCCTTGCTTTAAGCTGACGCCTGTCTTTTATATACAGTGGAGAATGTGTTATTCTTTCCCAATAAACGCGTTTACGCTAAAACTATTATTTGCAGTGCAAACAATTTGGAGCCAGTTTAGAAACGCTCCAAACTGTTTGCCACCAAGATAAAAATGAATTGTCAGAATTGTCCAAAAGTTGTACTTTTCTACGTTTTAGTGCTTTGCGTTTGCGTACGTTTGCGTTTAAACGGGAAAGAATAACGTTTTCTCCACTGTAATCAATTAGGATAAATTAGGATCCGTATTGTAATCCTTTGAACAATAGTCACGCATATACACGCTATTCGTAAACAATTTAAATGAAAAGAGTACAATTTATCTATGCAAACAATGCAGACCCATATATAGACACGACTAGTGTAACTTGGAAACTGGAATTGTCCATTTAAAGCTTAAGGGATAAAGGAGAGAGTATACAGTGGAGAATGTGTTATTCTTTCCCAATAAACGCGTTTACGCTAAAACTATTATTTGCAGTGCAAACAATTTGGAGCCAGATCAGACGCCGGGTAACCCGGCGTCTGATCAGGCTCCAAACTGTTTGCCACCAAGATAAACATGAATTGTCAGAATTGTTGTACTTTTCTACGTTTTAGTGCTTTGCGTTTGCGTACGTTTGCGTTTAAACGGGAAAGAATAACGTTTTCTCCACTGTAATCAATTAGGATAAATTAGGATCCGTATTGTAATCCTTTGAACAATAGTCACGCACGTTCTCACAGTTGGACATTTGTTGGGTTTTTTTTTGTTTAAAAATACCCAACAGTACACTAAAATACCCAACAATAACAATAGGGCAATCACGGAATGAATGGAATCTATTGTTCTCCCTACCCAACAAAGGACCTTTCGTGCGCTCGCATATACACGTTATTCGTAAACAATTTAAATGAAAAAAGTACATTTTTTCTATGCAAACAATGCAGACCCATATCAGAAGGTATTGAAAGGAATCCTCTGATCAGGGTCTGTTCTGTTTACCATATTGCAATACAACCTAAAATAGTCAAATATATAGACTCGACTAACTTGGAAACTGGAATTGTCCATTTAAAGCTTAACCCTTTACCTGATAGCCTATTTCTAGAATTGAAAATAGGTTACTACTTAAAGCAGGTTGAAAGTAAAGCAGAATGCGCTTAAGGCGCATTCTGCTTTACTTTCAGCCTGCTTTAAGCTATCCTGTGCTAGAATATATTGAAAATTTTCCCTATAATATATATTCATGACTGATTAAATTGGAACTATTTTCTTCAGCGGAGGAATAAATCAGATTCGCTAAAAGTCGCGTCTATGGGGTAAAGGGTTAAGGGATACCGGAGAGAGTATACATGTATATAGTGGAGAAAAACGCTAGTCTTTCCCAATAAACGCGTTTACTCTAAAACTATTATTTCTATTTCAAATAGTTTGGAGCCAGATCAGACGCCGGCGTCTGATCAGGGTCAACACTATTTGCCACTAAGATAAACATGAAATGTCAAAATTGTCAAAAAGTTGTACTTTTATACGTTTATACGTTTCGTTTGAGTTTAACGGGAAAGAATATAGAGAATATTTGGTGACTAGCTTTGAATGAGAAATGTTATCTGGCAAGGCGGATGAATATATCTGGTGAGCCGCAGGCGAACCTGATATTTTCAGAAGCCGAGCCAGATAACATTTCTCATTCAAAGCTAGTCACCAAATATTCTATTTATCCTTGTCACAATAGTAAAATAAATAGAGAATGCCTTTTTTAAAGCAAGAGTCATTTTTTTGGTCTAGATAAGATTCCAACTAAGGAACTATGTTACTCTAGGAAAGCGCGCTATTATATAGATGACGTTAGTGACGTCACATCCTAGTTACGTTGAAAAGAAATAAAAGAACCAAAATCTAGTGTATTTCACTCAGGAAATCTAAAACGTGGACAATTATAGAAGTATCTCAGCAAGCGACTGGTGGCGCGTACTTTATAACGATTTGATTGCATCGAATAGTTCGAATAAACGTCGTTACACGTCGGATTCTGTTGAAAGAGTTTTAGAATACTTTTCCAAACAGCGGGAAAAATAAGCGTCTGAGTGGAAAAAAATAGTTCCGGCTACAGGTCATGTGACCACTTGACATAATAACATCGGTCATGTGACCACATAGCATAATAAAGCAAAGTTTATCTGTCACCCCTTTATCCGTCAGGAACATAGGCACGTGACAGGATAAAACGTTTTCTCCACTGTATATAACGTCGTCTCTACTACAGTGAAGAAAGCGTTACTCTTTCCAACACAAACGAAACGAAAACGCAATACCTTAAAAGAGATAAAATGACAACTTTATAAAAAAAAAATATTTGGCAACTTATTTTAAACTGAGTGTCAAACAGTTTGGAGCCTGATGTAACCCGTCTGATCTTGCTCTAAACTGTTTGCAAAGGAAATAATAGTTTTATCATAAACGCGATTAGTTGGAAATAATAACGTTTTTTATACTATATTTATGTTAAAATCATTGAAGACATTGTGTCTAGCACTCCGAAGGGTTTTTATAGGAAATTATACGTTATTTTGCAGTGAAAATATACCGGTATTTGTCCGGTGTAGTCTGAGAATAAAATATGATTTAATGTATATTTATGTGTCTTATTTTTATACACTGCACAGTGTAGGTGATATTCATTCCCATTTAGACAAAAAATGAAAACAATAAAATTATATATAAAATATGCCAGCTTTTTGAAACTTTGACGACTTATTTCGGTCTGAGTAGCAATCGGTTAGAAATGTTGAAAACAACAATTGCTTGATTATGTTGCGGTTCATTTTAACCCTTTCTGCGCCAAATGAATCGTGAGTTGTTTTTTAACCCCTTCACCGTTATTTTGCCGTGTGCTGCAATATTGTGTCTGCCATATCGTTTCAAAGTGTGTGACTTAAAAAATATAGATATGAGTGTAAGACAGTTTGGATCCTGATCAAACGCCGCGTCAAAACAACTAAAATTTATATAGAGGATAATTGTTTTTTTCAGTATAAGATAGAAATTTAATCCATTCGGAGTGAACATCAGACGTTATATTTTCACGAGTGGCTAAGCCACGAGTGAAAATATAACAGTCTGATGTTCACGAAATGGATAAAATTCGATCTTATACTGAAAAATTACAATTATTCTATTTATTTATGCTTTTAAGCCACTTTTTAAACGAAATTGTTCGACAATTGAGAAAACGAAAGTACATGATTTACCCCGTGTTGAGCCCCAAGTTTACATCGAACACATTAACGAAACAGCTTCCCGTACGATGACGTCACTTATTTATTGATTTGACGTCATCCGAATTACGTCATTGCTCCCGATTTTGGATTCTTGTTCTTCCGTTGAGTGGTTCGCGACAAATCGGACTGCCGGAATTTAACGATAAGACACGATTGACTACGATTTTTGGGGAGCCCTACGGGGAAAACGGCGATTGGTGATAATCCACTGCAGTGGATTACCAAGTGATAATCCACTGCTATTTTCCGGTAATCTACCGAAAAGCATAAATAAAATTGAGAAATTGGAACAGACCAAAATTGTTTAAAATTAATGACGTCATGGCAGTGACTGTAGGGGGTGTTTGTTTATAAGGAATTAATGGTCTGTTTTTCTTACAACAAATCGCATCATTTTTGCAGTAACTTTTCCATCGATTTATTAGTCTTGCAGACATGTAGTACAGGGTGTTGCCCCTTATAAATATATTGATACATGTAGAATTCAATCATAATTGACTATCCCTGATTTTCATTTATTTATTTCGTTTCTCCCCCTTTTTATTTAACATCTTCGTTTTATATGACGGTAACGTTAACATACAGTGCGGAATCTGTTGTTCTTACCCGTTTAAACGCAACGCAAACGCAAAACACTAAAATGTAAAAAATAACAACTTTTCGACAATTCTAACAATTGATATTCAGCTGAATGGCAAGCAGTTTGGAGCCTGATCAGACGCCGGGTGACCCGGTGTCTGATCTTGCTCAAAACTGTTTGTACTGGAAATAATAGTTTTAGCGTAAACGCGTTTAGTGGGAAAGAATAACGTTTTCTCCAGTGTATTCTTTATCCCTGTTTGGAGGAGTTTCAAACAGTAACTATTCTTTACTACACTTCCTTGAGCAAATTTATTCGGAACATCTTTGACATTTTCCTCAGATCAGTCGATGTATACATGTAACCTTGCCGCTGCCCCTCTTCTATCGGACCACTTGAATATACAGTGAAACACTTCTAAACCGGACATGTGTGGGAACAACAAAAATGTCCTGTTTACAGGGGTTTCCGGTTAAGAGGGGTTTTGACCTGTTTCTAGTATGGAAGATAAATGGCCACTTAAAGCAGGTTGCTAGTAAAGCAGAATTCTGCTTTACTTTCAACTTGCTTTAAGCTATCATCTGCTAGAATGTACAAGCTATTTTCTTCAGTGTAAGAATAAACTAAAGACGTAAAAAGGCGTATTTATGGTGTAATGGGTTAAAATAAAAAAGGGTTGGAAACGGGACCAAAGTTGTTGTCCGGTTTAGAGGGGTTTTATTGTACATTAAAAAAGATCGACCTAATCAGTTGGGCGATCAGTGATTGAAAACGAATCTCTAAGGAACGTTTCTTGCTGTGACGACAGTTACTGAAAGGAGGCCTTATGTAACAAACTGAATAAAACATTAAGTAACCGAAGATGCATGCTAAATCAAGACCTAAAAGATAGATAGCATTCAAGTAATACTTGCGTGATCCATTTCACGCCACGATCACATTTATAATGTATAAACAACAGTGTAGTGTAAACCAATTAGCAATGACGAGTAATCAACATCCCTCAACGAGTGTACAGCGGAGAAGACGTTATTCTTTCCCAATAAACGCGTTAACGATAAAACAATTACAGTAAAACCCCTCTAAACCGGAACCTCTAAATACCGGAAATCTCTCTAAACCGGACAAAACCGTACCAGGGCTGCCATAAGTTGACATAAAAAAAATCCTGAGGTTTCCAAATTTGCATTTTTCAAGTGCGAATTTACGAATCGTACCTTTACCCCATCGCCTGTGTCTAGTTTTGTTGACACGTGGCTGAAAGCAGGCTGGAAGTAAAGCAGAATGCGCCTTATGGCACATTCTGCCTTACTATCAGCCTACTTTAAGCTACCATGTACTAGAAAAAAATCCGAAGATTTAGGAAAAATCCGAAGATTTAGCAGCCCTGCCGTACCTATATAATTCCCATACAGTTGGGAGTGGAGAGTAAGTTGTTATTCCCAATAAACGTCTGATCTGGATCCGAGTATTATAAGAACCTCTTTACTATATCAAACTGATTACGACTATTTCAGAAATCACATCATGTAAATTGACAAACCGACTCCGATGACGGAATAATTCTAATTAATTACTGCGTTCGATGTCTTAGCTGATTGACTAGTGGTAGATTACATGTAACTAGAACTATATACGTTGACCTCAAACTCGCTAATCCCAAGATGAGATTTTCTTACCGACATTACGCATTTATATCTACAGTGGAGAAAAACGTTATTCCTTCCCGTTTAAACGCAAATGGAACGCAAACGCAATATACTAAAATGTAGAAACTAACAACTCTTTGACAATTATTACTATTGATATTAAGCGGAGTGGCAAACAATTTGAAGCCTGATCAGACGCCGGGTTACCAAGATTCTGATTTGGCTCCAAACTGTTTGCACTGCAAATATTAGTTTTAGCGTAACGCGTTATTGGGAAAGAATAATTTTTCTCCCATTTTCACCCATGTGGGATAGAAATATTCCCCATTGGGAATTACTCTATCCTCCATACCACGTGACGTCTTTTATTGTTTTCCAAGATTTGCCACAAGCGCTGCATGACGCGGGTAACTAAATGACGTCATTTCTTATGGCGTTACTAAAAACAACGTCGTGTTTTGGCAGAAAAAGTGCACAAAAACTGCAATTATTTCGTTATTTATTTCATGTTTTATTATTTAAATGGGCGAAATAAAATGCACCATTCGTTTTGTTGATACAGGATAGGAGTTTTCTCCCCCTCGGGTCAGAAAATTCCTATCCTACATCAACACTCAAGGTGGATTCTTATAGTCTCCACTGTAACCCTATCAATACCCTACCTCGAGTACGATGGTTATTTGCAAACAGTTGTCATTCTGATCAGACGCCGCGCTACGCGGCGTCTGATCAGAATGACAACTGTTTCACTCAGATTTGAATTTTTCCCAATCCAAAATATCTGAAGTTTAAATTTGAGAAATAAAAGCAGTCTGCAATTGTTTGAAGCTGATGATGTCAGGGCAGTGGTGAAGGAAATAATTACATGTAACAGGTGTGGAACATCGGTTTTAAAACCGGGATTGAAAGTTAACCCAATTCGTTTAACCTTTCTCCCTCTGATATATCGTTTGCTTTGAAATTGTTGTCTGCAAATTTGGGATAATTCTGATTGAGACACTATTAGATTGAAGAAATCTTTAAAAAAAAAATTCAAACACCCTTGATCCAGATCAGATGCAGGGTAATGCGGCGTCTGATCTGGATCAAAACTGTTTACAAACACCGGTCGGGCCACGATCTGTTTGCCAATGGTTTATCCCTTTTACTCCGAATTAACTGAAATTTTCAAATCAATTTGGATCCTGATCAGACACGATGTAGACACATGTATGGACATTTTTTAAAACGGTCGAGGCCTATAGTATTGCTTCGTTAGTCATAGTGCAAAACTTAATTTGAGAAAGAATATATCTAATGTATTTATGTTCCATAAAATATAGTGTATATATACTAGTAGATAGTAGCTTAAAGCAGGCTGAATGTAATGCAGAATGTGCCTTAGGGCACATTCTGCTATACTTTCAACCTGCTTTAAGTGATCACCTGCCTTTGACTTAGAAACCAACAATAGGTTAAAGGGTTTAGCAGATGTATCTTGACAGAGAATTGGGTAAAGTTTAAGTTTTATCGGAAACAAGAAAGAGAACAGACATGAAAAATTAGTCATTACAAATCTTGACATCAACCAGCCATCTACCTTATTGGTACGGGCGTACATATACACAGGAGAAAACGTTACTCTTTCCTAATTTCTTAATCAACCAATCCGTAATCACTAGCTATCAATGTAGGTACATCTAAGACGTTATTCTTTCCCTATTATACACGTTCATGCCAGACTAAGTATATCATAGACATAGACATACAATGTAGTTTATTTGGTAACTTATACTCATAGTATCTCGTTACACCAGCATATATAAATCACATTGTTTTAACAGGTCAAATCCTATCACGTGACATGCATACTTATATATGTGTAAAACCAAAACATAAAGAAATCATGAGAAAAGTTCCTCGGGTGAAATAATAGGAGAATGAACACTGTTTTAAGTGATTAAAGTAATTGAAATATGTTCATAACCATTAACCCCAAGAGTATGTTTTTGACGCCGTTAAGTAATTTTCGATACATGCATTATCAATATATTACTTGTCTTTGTTCAAGATCATAGTTTATTTGTTTATTTAAGTCTCATCATGGTTACAATACATATGTACGTTAGTCGCATCGTGGCAGGTGGGCGCATACAGCAGATCGAAACGAAGCAGAGTTCTCCGCTTTACTTTCGATCTGTCTCTAATTAATGATGAAAGTAAGCTATTGGGTGTAAGGATTAAAGTAAGGCGATGGAATAAATTGCATGTCTATAAATTATATATAACTTATATTAAGAATGTAACAATGTAGGTAAGCACGATTTATAAGATTCTGTCTAACGCCTTTACTGCTGTAGTATCGTCTGCTTAAAGTTGTCGTCTGCTGTTTTACTCAAAGTTATTATATTTATAATTATATTGGATTATTTTACAGGAAAAAATACTTATTCATATAATTGACGAGTGACAAACAGCTTCAATCAAGATTAGACACCGCGGTACGCGCCGTCTGATCTAGACTCAAGCTGTTTGCAAATGTAAATCAATTTCCCACCCTATAACGACTCCCTTCGAACAACACTGATTGTCTCTTTATTGGGTGGCGTTGTAGAGAGGGAGCGCTGTAAATAAAAACACTCGAAAGTCAAAACTTTAAATACATCTAATTTCTGGTTATAATGTAATAAAGTACCCATTTAGATCTGCATGACCTGTATATTCCCCTTATAAATAGTGTACCGACAACGATAATTTAACCCTTTCACTGTCCAATACCGTGAGGGTTTTACCCCTCCACAGCCATATTGTTGTCAGGTGCCAAACTGCTTGCAAATGCACATTTTGGCTTCAATGATAACGGGTTAGGTGGTCATTCAAAAGAACATAACTTTTCAGTATTGATTACACAGCGGGTTACGCAGCGTCTGATCTGGCTCGAAACTGTTTGACATATGGCAATAACAGTTTAAGCGTAAAATCATCTATTTGGCACGAATAACGTCTACTCCACTGTATACTATATTATATCAGGTACAAGTGGTAAATACGCTATTCCTACTCACTTTACGCAATTCGTATGCGTTTCTTACGCGTTCGTTAAGCGTTCGTTAACCGTTCCCTATCCGTTTCGTTAAACGCGTTTACTTTCCGTTTCTTTACGCGTTTCTTAACGCGTTTAAAAGAGCCCGGATGAAAGGGGAGTACTCATGGAGAAAGGGGGGTAATCCATGTATGACGTGGAGGCCGGTCTTATCCTACTTAAGAATTTAGCAAATATCGTTACAGTGGAGTAAATATAATCTCACATAATTTCATTTAATCATTTTCTTTTAAGAAGAAAGGTTATCCTGTGAGAGTTTTATGAATATACATTTATTTTCCCATATAAAGGATACGGTTTAAAAAGGATTCTGTAAATTTTGTTTATTACTATTACTATGAACATGCGGAATTCCAAATAGCACATGTGGCATGCATGTTACATCACAGGGCAAGCCGCTAACAGTGTTGCATCACAAGCCGGATAGGGGGGTAATACAACTGCGGCTTATCAAAGTCAGTATCCTAATTGGGGTTGATTGGAATATCAACCAAATAAACCAAATCTTATATGCGAGTATGTGTCAGTTATTATACTCTCTCATCAAAGTAAAAGATACCTGTATAGTTTGAATATGGATGAGACTCCCGTAACTCTGCGTTTCATCTAGAGCCAAACTGTAAAAATGAAATCAAGACCGTATGCTTCATTCTTAGCTGTAAAACATAAGAACCGAACTACTCGGCGTCCCATCTACATCTAAATCGATAGTGTTAACTATTATGAAAAGTAATTGAGTTTATTCAAAGCTGCCAGTTTGTATCCTGATGCTATGCCGATCTATACAGCCAGGCGTTTGATCTGGATTCAAACCGTTTGAATAGAAATCAACATGGAAGGAATTATTCTAATACATATCAAACAGAAATAATCTCGATGAAACGCCCAGTCAATCAGCATTATGATCGAGATCCAAACTGTCTATATTTATATAAATTCTATAAGCGAAACCAGTTTAGATCCTGATAAGAGGCGTCTCATTTATAGAAAATGTTTTCAAAAATCGCATAACAATATGAGTTTTATCGCGAAAATGCTCCAGTGACAAATCGATTCTTGTTTTTGATAAACCCGTTTCATTCGGATTTTTTGAAAACGGCAATCATCGATAAGATCCGAAATCTCCGCGTGAAACGGAAAACGGACGCCCGAATCGCTACATCTCGGGTATATTCGTTTATTAACGCATTTAAACGCGTTCAAATCGTTAGGCCTTAACCGTTCGTTAAGCGTTCGTTAAGCGTTCACTATGCGTTTCTTACGCATAGATTAACGCGTAAACGGGTCGGAATAGCGTATTTACCACGTATATACCAGGGCTGCCATAAGTTGATCATAAAAATCCTAAGATTCAAATTTTCAGACGCAATTTTACTAATCGTACCTTTGCCCCATAGTCAGTTTCCTGTTTTGATGACACATGTCTGCTTAAAACAGGTTGAAAGTAAAGCAGAATGCGCCTTAAGGCGCATTCTGCTTTGCTTTCAGCCTGTTTTAAGCTACGATTTGCTAGGATGAAAATCCGAATACTTAGGAAAAATCCGGAGAAATGACAGCCCTGCTATACTGTTATTAACTGTCTGGAACACTGACCCAATGCGAATAAAGTTACTGGTTATGAACAAGTAATTACAGTTGTAAGAGTTCATAAGACACGATACAATAACTACATGGACGTTTTAGAGATTTGAATTGGCCTTTTCGGCGTTTAAGCGAAATAAACGACAGAAAAAGATCGGCAAATTCCAAGAATCGCGCTAAATTCAGTTCATTTCTTATTTACATTATATTTGCTGTAATTTCTAATATTAAATGAATATTTTGTTAGTATGCATGTATATTTAATCCATATTAGAGGTTGTTAACACGAATAATGTGTACCCTGAAAGGAACAGCCAAAACTGCATTACTGAAGCAACGCAACAAAATGATTCTCGGAGAGCAGAACCATAAGCCCCGCCTCGACTGCGAAAGGTATCCACAAGTCCCATCCCTAGAGAAATCGCGTCTACACGAATTAAACGTCATTTTTTATGGAATTGAATGAAGCGAATGCAAATATTTTTGACTATGTGCCTATCTTATTTAAACGGGACCATTCTGTCCCCGTGTATGCTGTTATGCTACGTTTAAATAACGTCTGGCAGTGAAGGGGTTACAGTGGAGAATCCGTTATTCTTTCCCGTTTAAACGCAAACGTACGCAAACGCAAAGCACTAAAACGTAGAAAAGTACAACTTTTGGACAATTCTGATATTTCATGTTTATCTTGGTGGCAAACAGTTTGGAGCCTGATCAGACGCCTGGTTACCCGGTGTCTGATCTGGCTCCAAACTGTTTGTAATAGAAATAATAGTTTTAGCGTAAACGCGTTTATTGGGAAAGAATAACGTTTTCTCCACTGTAAGATACATTTCTTCTATAGTGAATTATCCTGTACTGTTTTGTAATAAAAACAATTCAACAAAGAAATAAATAATTTTCACGAGAAGCGGTAGTTATAATAGAGAAGACATAATAAACGCGTTTATACTAAAACAAAAATTGTACCAAATGCAAGCAGTTTGAAACAAGACCAGACGTCATTTAACCCGGTGTCTGATCAGGCTCCAAACTGTTTGCCAGAGAGATTTACAAAATTCGTCAATATGTTGCAAAACATTATAATTTGCGTTATTTTTTAGCGTTTTGTTTATTTATTGAGCGTTTATTGTCGTTTTAATTGGAAAGCACAACGTCTTCTCCAATGCAAGAAATTAAAGTTTCGCACGAGAAGACGTCATTAACCCATTTATGCCCAGTGGATTCTTCCATGCTTATATATTGGATAAGTCCATTTTTTATCAAAGGGATGCCTGGTCAAAACTGTTTTCATTTTGTTTTAAATTGAAATTCCTATCAGCAAACAGTATAGAATCTGATCAGACGCCGCATTATGCGGCGTCTGATCAGAGTCTACACTGTTTGCCTGTCTCCAATATATGGGATCGTGGGCACAACTGGATTAAGATATCTGAAAGATTGTACAAAGGAATGCCGCTAAATCGTGCAGAGAAGCATTCTGTTAACATTTAGATACCAGTAGATATTTGGTATTTTCTTGTTTCAGAGCCTTTAATCCATTCACCCGTGAAACTGTTAAATTGAAAGTTCCAATCTTCAATCAAGACATGCTCATTATTTACTTATCAGGGGTGTTCATGGCAACAAATTACAACTTGACAAACAGTGTATACCTGACGTCATCAGTTTTACAAAATTGTCGTCTGCGGTTATTTCACAAACATAACTTTTAGGTATAAATCGCATTTGACCTATTCAGTGTTGCAGTTCCGTAAAGTCAAACTAACTTATTTATCCATCCTTTGATTCATAAGCTATGTATGTTTCGTGAATCCAAATGCTTTGTGACACAATGCCCCTCTCTACAACAACGCTCAATGGGAGGCAAATATTGTATATGTGTTGTTCGGAGGGAGCTGTTATAGGGAGGGACAATTTATACCGTATAGGACACGCGGATTCTACAAAGTCCGCGTTCTCAGCGCGGACAAATTTTCAATGACCACTAATTTCCGGCGCGGAACCATTACAGCCTGAGTCAGTTCAAACAGCATTAAACCACACCAGACGCCGCGTCATTTGGCGTCTGATCTATATATTCAAGCAATTTGTCACTTTTTGTATTTCTTCAAAATGGCCAACAAATAAGTTTGAGAAACAAAAGCAGACGACAATTCTAAGCAAAAGAGGACAATTTTGCAGCAGTGAAAGAGTTACATGTAGGCATAATTGTCTTATTTGAAAAACACCATCAAAAATTGTTGTAAGGAGGGAATCGTTTGTTGGGATGTCGTTGTATATATAGAGGGAGTACATCGAACTACCTGTACTTGCTCTAGCTTATACTTCACTGATGTTTATACAGGAGAGAAAACGTTATTCGTTCTAAACATTTTGCCATTCAGATTTTAATTAAGTAACATTTCAGAACAAATAATTTCCCCATTTATTAATCTGAGTTTGTTCAAACAGGAAATAATAACATATCCCCAACTGTAAGATAAATAGAAGAAACAAGCAAGTCGATAATTTACACGCACATGTCTTAACACTTATCCTGCGGTGATGTCGTCTGCTTTGAAATTGTCGTCTGCAAATATTGTTAAATTTAGATTTATACATTTCTTAAGTAAATTAACCCAAAGACGAGTGTCAAACAGTTTGGATCAAGATCAGACGCCGCGTTACGCGGCGTCTGATCTGAATCTAAACTGTTTGCAAAAATCAATAAAGTCGCGACCAGCAGGCAAAGGATTCACTATTATATGTATCCTGCAGATTGCGAATTGACGGGTACATCTATTTGAAAACAGTTTGGATCAAGATAAGACGCCGCGTAATGCGGCGTCTGATCTGAATCCATACTTTTTTCAATCATCTTGAAGTCTATTTAATAAGAACGTACATAAATATTGATTGAATATATTTTGCAGACGACAATTTCAAAGCAGACGTTATAACGGCAAGATAAGGGTAAAACATTAATTAGATAACAAATGTCAGCTCCTGACATTAATTCGCTTTCTCATTAATGTTTCTGAGGAAACAAGTCGATTGAAGTGTACTAAAAGATAATTGGTTTTGTTGTCTTTATTTAGAGAAGTCATCATTTCTCTATTCACGGATTTATACTAGGCTGATTTTCTCTCCATTTTTAACAGTTTGGAGCCAGGGGAGACGCTGGTTAGCATGGCATGGTTCTACATTCGACAATAAAAATCGTCTACGCTTCATACACTTTCCCCCATAGAAGCGACTTTAGGCGTATTTAATTTATTCCTCCGCTGAAGAAAATAGTTCAAGTTTATGAATAATTACCATAACAAATATTTATATATAGCCTAGCCGACGGTAGATTAAAGCAGGCTGAAAGTAAAGCTTTTCTTTCAACCTGATTTAAGTGATCACCTGTCTGTTATGTTTTAAACAGATTAAAACAACCATCATTGAGATACAGAGTCTAATCTGTACAAGGTTGCGATGCAATAAAGCTGGTTTTAAAGACCGTACCAAGGCGGGCTCCTATATTCACTTTGCTTTATGTTTGTCTTGCGTGTTGTTTTATATTTAGTGTGTAGATGAAGGAATGGTAGTGTGTGTGTGTGTGTGTGTGTGTGTGTGTGTGTGTGTGTGTGTGTGTGTGTGTGTGTGTGTGTGTGTGTGTGTGTGTGTGTGTGTGTGTGTGTGTGTGTGTGTGTGTGTGTGTGTGTGTGTGTGTGTGTGTGTGTGTGTGTGTGTGTGTGTGTGTGTGTGTGTGTGTGTGTGTGTGTGTGTGTGTGTGTGTGTGTGTGTGTGTGTGTGTGTGTGTGTGTGTGTGTGTGTGTGTGTGTGTGTGTGTGTGTGTGTGTGTGTGTGTGTGTGTGTGTGTGTGTGTGTGTGTGTGTGTGTGTGTGTGTGTGTGTGTGTGTGTGTGTGTGTGTGTGTGTGTGTGTGTGTGTGTGTGTGTGTGTGTGTGTGTGTGTGTGTGTGTGTGTGTGTGTGTGTGTGTGTGTGTGTGTGTGTGTGTGTGTGTGTGTGTGTGTGTGTGTGTGTGTGTGTGTGTGTGTGTGTGTGTGTGTGTGTGTGTGTGTGTGTGTGTGTGTGTGTGTGTGTGTGTGTGTGTGTGTGTGTGTGTGTGTGTGTGTGTGTGTGTGTGTGTGTGTGTGTGTGTGTGTGTGTGTGTGTGTGTGTGTGTGTGTGTGTGTGTGTGTGTGTGTGTGTGTGTGTGTGTGTGTGTGTGTGTGTGTGTGTGTGTGTGTGTGTGTGTGTGTGTGTGTGTGTGTGTGTGTGTGTGTGTGTGTGTGTGTGTGTGTGTGTGTGTGTGTGTGTGTGTGTGTGTGTGTGTGTGTGTGTGTGTGTGTGTGTGTGTGTGTGTGTGTGTGTGTGTGTGTGTGTGTGTGTGTGTGTGTGTGTGTGTGTGTGTGTGTGTGTGTGTGTGTGTGTGTGTGTGTGTGTGTGTGTGTGTGTGTGTGTGTGTGTGTGTGTGTGTGTGTGTGTGTGTGTGTGTGTGTGTGTGTGTGTGTGTGTGTGTGTGTGTGTGTGTGTGTGTGTGTGTGTGTGTGTGTGCGCGCGCGTGCGCGTGTGTGCGCGCGTGCGCGTGCGCGTGCGCGTGCGTGTGTGTGTGTGCGTGCGTGCGTGCGTGCGTGTCTGTGTGTGTGAGTGTGTGTGTGTGTGTGCGCGCGCGCGCGCGTGCGTGCGTACGTACGTGCGTGTGTGTGTGTGTGTGTTTGTTATGGTATGACTGTGTGTGTTCTGCTTGAGAGGTGGGTGTATTGTTTGTGTTGCGCTTCCTGCTTGAGTATTTCGTATTTATTTGTCATGACACAGCTCAAATATAGTCTAGGTCGCTGGCATGCAAACAGTAAGCATGACATAACAAAGTCTTAATAACGATGGTAAATTGTTTGTTTAGACACATTAATCTTGGACCACTTCTAATCAGTCTGAACCTTCAAACTATATATCGTTCTATATTCTGTTCTATTCGTAGCAAAAACGTTATTCTTACAGTGGATATGCTGTTAGTCTATCCCGTTTAAACGCAAACGAAACGCAAACTCATTGCCTTTTAAAGGGACTCGCAACCGGATGGTGTTCTTGTCAAAATAAAATAAAATACTCAAATAAAAGCAAATTTGTGGCATTATTTGGCTTTTGACATTAAAAAAATATGATCAGTCCAAAAAACGTCTCAAGAATCGTCACCGAATCTTAGTTTTTTAGATATTTTCCATCGTTTTTCCATAGCGTTAGCTAACGGTATAATTGTTGTTGTTGCTTCTCTACACGGGGTCAGACATAAACCCGAGCCGAATAATGTTCTATTAATAGCTATCATTGAAGTACGTTAATTCGCTACCATATCTATAGAGAGCGTCCGTAGCCGAGGGCGTAAAGGCGATGCCTCATTTTTCATTTTTGTCTCCGCATGGATGGTCACGGGTTCGAATCCCACCTGAGCCTCTTCTTTTTTTTTTTTGGAAATGCATTTTTTAACAGAATTTATTATCCTAAACTAAATTTTACCCATTTATATAAGCATTTTACATATATTTACAAATTACTATTTTTAATGCTTGATCCGGTTGCGAGCCTCTTTAATATAGAGAATTGAAATGAAACCGGATGTCACAAAGTGCAACCTACTTATCAAAACGGTGTAAACTACGCATCGGACGGAAAAGTTCAATAGTCTCGTCCGGTACGAAAACCAAACTTTAGTTCGCAAAAATAGCATTTTATGACCGTATGCATTCACCGAAAATGAGTTTTGTAAATGTACAGTAAAAACTCGATTCTACGAACTCGCGTTTGTTCGAATATACTCATATTTCAAAGTTAAAACGTTGCTAATGCTGCGTTCACACTGCCGATCAGATCAACTAGACCGTCCCGATTGCCCAAATTAGCCGACCAACTGCCCGAGAACGGCTTGTATACGACCTCTTCTCGACAGCTACACGATAACACACGATCATACACGACCCCATACGACCATTCACGACTCTTTCTCGACTTCTACCCGACAAGTTTACCGACGTTTACTCGACTATTCCGAACCATACACGATCTCTACGCGATGACTACTCGTCCAGCTCGACCAATCCAACTTCTACCCGATTGCGACCCGACCATATCGATATGGTCGTACTTGGGTCGTGAATTGGTCGTGATCTTGTCGTGAATTGGTCATATACGGCAAAGGTAGTATATAAGCCGAACGCTTTTGGTCAGAATTTAGTTATCTTAGGAAACTTGTATTAACATCACCGTCATTTTTCATTGAGAAACAGCAGTTCCAGATGACAAAAGCTCCAGAGAGACAGTGCCATAATGGAGCTTGAAGAGGAAGAGGATATCGATGATCGTAAAAGACAGACAATAACTTGAAGAAGTCGTCAACAGCAATGGAGAAGGAAAACTTGGATGCGTAGGTGGCTGACACGACGAACAGTGTATAGGCAGTATGAGCAGCTGCTGCAGAAGCTCAAAAGAAAGGATCCAAATTACAACAGCAACTTCCTATATAAGAGTGGACGTTGAAACGTACGAAACTGGTTGATCGCAAATCGCCTAGAATTTAGAAGCAGACACAAACTTCAAGCATTTACATTATCATTGCAACCTAACAATAAAATCCAATATAATAAACCAGAAGCAAGAGGGTAATGCGGCCCTAAATCGCTCACCTGGAAAACACCTGTTGAGGGTAAAAAAAAATTACCTATTGGGGCATGATTCATTCAATCTTGACAGTGCAGCTTCAGATAATACCTAAGCTCTGAGCATTCTAGTTCAGACAAGAAGATATTTAGAATTATCCTTAAAAACCCAACAACAATCCCCCATCAAAACAATCCACAAAAAACCCAACAACAATGGGTCAAACAATGATCTAAATATGAAATAGACCGGAACTATTTCAACATTATTATAAGAAAAACAAAAGAAATGTTCCATCCCTACAGCTATCAAAGTTCTTGCCATGTTATGTTTTGATAAGGTTCATTTAGCTAGTAAACTGCTAAGTAAGAGCTCTTAAGTAAATTTACCCAGACAGTTCGCTTTATTACTGGCAACAGATCCGCGAAAACTGGAGTTTACCTCTCCAGGTTGCTACCAGATGTAGCCATTTTAGTTTCAGAAAAGACAGTGTTTGAAGATTTTACTATATACATTGGAGAAAACATTATTCTTTCTCAATAAATGTGTTTACACGAAAACAAGTATTTCCATTTCAAACAATGTTAGGCCAGATCAGACACCGGGTAACCCGGTGTCTGATCAGGCTCCAAACGGATGCCACTCAGATAAAAATAAATAGTCAGAATTATCAAAAAGTTGTCATAGTCTACATTTTATTGCAATGCGTTTCGTTTGCATTTAAATGAGAAATAATAACATTTTCTCCATTTAAAATTGTGACTCCCGGGCGGAGTCATTCTAGACCCGAGGGGCATAATATGAACAATGTTCATACAGGACCTGTATATTATGATTTGTGTAAAAATATCAAAACTCGTGATTATTATTGTTGATTCAGACATGACGAATTGTTAAGTTTTAAGGACGTACGCGCCCAAATGAAATCTCCATAGGATCTCTATGAACATTTCAGCATAGGTTCTTCAAACAAAACTTAGTACCATAGTAAAAGGAAAAACATAGGTTATAATGTTCTTTTGTTGTCTATGGTCATTTGAAATGTATAATTTAGCCATTCTCGGCAAAGAGTCGGCATGCATTATTTTAGCTTTCTGGAATGATGTAAAGTAATAATTGACACAGACAAACATTAAAACTGTTATAGAGTAATGCTTACTAAAGGTAGGGTGCAAAGTGTATAGTTTGTTGCCTGAAATATATATATGCATTTTTCTTAATTGTTTCGGCTCAATTTCAGTGAAAACATCAAAATATATCCGAAAGAAATTATTTAACTTCACACAATAAATAAAAGTTGTAGGTGTGAATAATAAGAAAATGTAAAAAAAACATATGTTGTAATGCTTCTTTTGAAACTGTAGACACTTTCATACATATACCAATGGCTTTAATAAGCAAACGGCTTTTTTCTATGTGTTCTCGGGTTCACTGAATCTATTAACTGTGTTTCCATTTGTCTTTTCCCTTTGATTGATTGGTTACATGTGGTTGAATTGGGTATTACAGCACTGTGACAGATAAAATGGTCATATGGCGCATACGTTGGTGCCCGTCTTCATCATCAACCGATGCAGATGTAGGTTTTTCCGGACATTCTTGGAGCTGAAGAAACGCAAATATGGGGCATTTGATTTATGATCAGCAAATAAGAAATTCACGCGCCTTTTTAATCGTGTTGCGGTCGTGTGTGCTCGTGTATAGTCGACAAGCGATCAAGTAGCGATCGGAAACTGATCGAGTACGATCGAGTTGCGGTCGAGTTGATCTGGATGGCACATCGAATAAAGTTCACGTTAATCGGGACTCGAACGGGTACAGCTCGAGTAGCAGTCGATATGATCGGGTATTGATCCGCACATTTTTCTGATACCGACCAAACTAGATCCCTACACGATCGTTTCCAGATCACCTCGATCTCTACTCGATCAATACCCGATCATTTCTCGTTCGCTTGGCTTCTCGACCCCTACTCGGACATATTTGACATGTCAAAAACATTCGGGTAAACCCCCGATGCGATGCCGAGTGAGGAAGACCGCCCCGAGTACTAGTGCCGAGCGAAGTAGAGCAGTCCAAAATCGCCTGATCGGAGATCATCTAGTTGATCTGATCGGCAGTGTGAACGCAGCATAAGCCACGTTTTTACTTTGAAATACGGATATGTTCGACTTAAACGAGATCGACTTATCAAAATTCAACTTACATGTAAGATTGATTTAAGCGAGTTCGTAGTATCGAGTTTCGACTGTAATTATATTTCAAGCCATCTTTACAGTGTTTGGAAATTTCATAATGCGCAACCGACATTGACCGGTTATTGACTTTGGCATTTAACGTCTTATTATATTGGAAAAAAAATCTCCTGAGCATTTGCAGATGTTTAGAAATATGCAGGAAACTCGATCCATCTTGAAATATCAACGATGAGGTGTTCGTATGTAAAACACTTACAGTGTGAAACACGTTATTCTGACGTCATTCGTGACGTCATACATTGGAGAATACGTTATTCGTGGAATGACGTCACACAGTGGATAAAATGTTATTCTTTCTCAATAAACGCGTTTACGCTAAAATTATTATTTCCATTGCAAACAGTTTTGAGCTATTTTAAAAGCTGGGTTACCCAGCATCTGCCCATGCTTCAAACTGTTTTCAATCAGATATAAATAAATAGTATGAATTGTCCAAAAAAATGTCGTTTTCTCTATTACATAACAATGCTTTAGGGTTTCATTTGCTTTTAAACGGGACATAAGTGCATATTTTACTCTGTATTACGTGTACGGTGGAGATTAGGGTATCACAATACTTCCTCCCTGTAACCGCACTCCAAACATCGACTCCCTCCTTGCAACAATGCTTGCTACTTTCCCTCAAACAAGACGTTGCGTTTTAAAATAATGCGTTCACCGCTGCAATAGCGTACTGTATGTCGCGTCTAGTCGGGATTCAATATGTTTGTAAATGTAAACTCCCCATAACAACTCTCTCCAGAAACACACTTAATATTTGTCTTCCATTGCGTGTTTTTAGAGAGAGTAAACACAGTATTTCCCGTTATTAGTGTTTTCTTCTGACTTGGCAGAGTTTTTTTTAGAATGGAACATTGTAAAACTTTAAAAGGGATGAGTATTCCCTACATCCAGCAAGAGACATTGATGGTTGTAGTTATTGTGCGCATTTATACAGTAGATAATACATTTAACTTTCCCGTTTAAACGTAAACGCACTGCATTAAACTTTGGAAATTTACTTATAGAAATTTTAACTATATTTTTAATCTGAGTAGCAAACAAGTTGGAGCCTGGTCAGACGCCGGGTCACCCGGCGTCTGATCTTGCTCCATCCTGTTTGCAATGGAAATAATAGTTTCAGCGAAAATGCGATTATTGGAAAAGAATAACATATCAGTAAAGTCGCGAGTAGGAACGTGTACGAATATATATCAGAGGTTACCATTGCTTACCTATTTACTATTATAAACTATTCTGTTCTAAAAAAAATCTCGGACTGGTCAGAAAAATCGGAAAATAATAATAAAACAAAACACAAAAGCAATGCAAGAGCATGGGTGGGGCGGGGTTAAATACATTATAAAACATTAACGAGGTCACCCGGCATCTCATATGACTCCTTACATTTTGCAAAGAAAATAATGTTAGAGTATGCGCGCATTAAATGAGAAAACAACGTCATCCTACTGTAATTAATGTATAAAAAGCTCCTTCAAAGTCAAGAAATCTCTTTGCAATGACTTTTTACGGGTTTCTAAAGTGTGTCGCTTACTTTAAATCTTTTTAATTCTTGATTAAATTTTCAAATAATTTTCGATTTTTGATTTGCAAATGTGGGAAACGAAACTAAAGAGAAACATGTTGTATCTAATAGAATAAGAAAATGACGTTCTCCGCTGCACTCGGATTTCTGTTAATATTTAGGAATAGATTGAAATGAATTCGGGATCAATCTTCAATAATGACTGCTTGTATGTTATGCTTGGTAAACTGTCAGCAGCTGTCCTGTCCACCTGATGCCGTTGACCGTCTAAACGTTATGTGCAACCAGTTGAGAAAACGTTATTAAAACCGTTTAAACGCAAACGAAACGCAACCGAAATACACTAAAATGTAAAAAACATTTTTTTGGAAAATTCTGACTATTGATTTTCAGGCGGGTTACCCGGCGTCTGATCTGGCTCATAACTGTTTGTACCGGATTCTCTAAACCTACTTTACAGTCAGCGTAGTGATACAGTTTCATTTATTCGTAAATTAGTATTTTATTTGCATAGTGTGCCGTACGATTTATATTTTGCATATTTATGTGAAAAAGTGGAGAAATCGTTATTCTTTCCCAATCTACCCGTTGACATTAAAACTTGTATTTCCACTGTAAACAATTTGGAGCCAGGCCAGACGTCGGGTAACCCGGTGTCTGATCAGGCTCCAAACTGGCTGCTCCTTAGATTAGAATTAGCATTCAGAATTGTCATAAAGATGACATTTTCTATATTTGACTGTAACGCGTTTGAGTTTTGTTTGCGCTGAAACGGGAAAGAATATTATTTTCTCCAATGTAAATAGTAACATGGTGTTTGATAAGGTTCCATACACTTGGGGAAGACGTTAATGATTCCTTATACAAGCCTTTGTGCATAGAGTTGTTAGTAGCTTCGTTCATACAGTGGAGAAAACGTTATTATTTCCCAATAAACGCGTTTACGTTTACGCTTAAACTATTATTTCCAGTAAAAGAAGTTTGGAGCCGAATCAGACGCCGGGTATTCCGGCGTCTGATCAGGCTCCAAACTTTTTGCAACTCAGCTTAACATTAATAGTCAGAGTTGTCAAAACGTTGTTTATTTCTACATTTTAGGGCAATGCGTTTGCGTTTCATGTGCGTTTAAACGGGAAAGAATAACGTTTTCTCCACTGTAACTATAAAAATAATGTATTTCCCGTGAATCCTTCTTTAGTGGAGACTATGGCTGGAAGGTTCAGACTGATTAGAAGTGGGCCAAGATGAATTGGTCTAAACAAACCATTTACCACAGTTATTAAGGCTTGTTAAGTCTAGTTTACTATTTGCTTGCTATAGGCAAACCTTTTATTTTTCTCTTCATATAGTGTTGATCTTTCCGAGCGCTTGATTATAAAGCGCTCCCTCTCTACAACGACACCCAGTGGTAGACATAATTAATGTGCGTTGTTCGGAGGTAGTCGTTATAGGGTGGGAAACATTACATTTGCAAACAGCTTGAATCCAGATTAGACGCCGCGTAACGCTGTTTGTCACTCGTCATTAGTTTAGTTTTGTGAAACTATCCGTTATATCACTTTGAGAAAAACAGCAGACGACAATTTTAAGCAGTCGATACTGCAGCAATTAAAGCGTAGACATAATTGTCCTGTTATGGGAACTGCGACAAGGGTCGTTGTGAGGAGGGACTCGTTGTTGGGAGGGCCGTTGTAGGGAGGGAACACTGTATTTGCAAACAATTTTGATCCAGAGGTAGGCTCAGTTAAGACGAAATATTGACTACCTTTGCAATCAATTTTGATATTGATGAGACGCCGAGTGACGAGGTGACATTGATGACATTCGCAATGATTTTGAATCCGGATTAAACAAAGGATACAGTGGAGAAAACGATCATTATGTTTCCCGTTAAAGGTAGTTCGCTAGTGCATTTACTTTCCATGAAAGCTGTAATGAAGCTTTGATTGAAGAATGATACTAGTCTAAGAAACAATCTGTGCGAATATAGGCGAAATTTATCGTAAAAACTTTGGTTTGTCTTTAAGATCTCTTTTTTAGCAAAAACCTGGAATTTTGATATGAAGGTATTTCTCATAATAATAAAAATAATGACTCAAAGTTTCGTGCAATACGTTTTTAATACATTTTTAACATTCCTTACCAGACTTTTCATAAACAATTGAATTACAAAAAATGACTCATTCAATGTTGTTGTTTTTTTTCATTTTATTCAAACCTATTGTTGGTGAAATTGTTGGTCAGAAAGAAATAGAAAAGATTACTGTAAGGTTCTGTTGTAATTGTTCAGTTTCTTCTTTTGAAAATTGGGAAACTTGAAGACTTGGTTGTTTAAACATTATAATGGCCAATATCGATCTTGAAATTGTGGAAAAACAGACACAAATTGAAAGGATTGATACGCTTCAATTTGTAGCTTAATAGCAACATCAAATCTTATATTCCGATTTATTGACTTATAATCAATTAAACGAAAACGCAAATGGACATACATAATTGGACAAAATATATGTAGACACTGATTCTAACCAACGAAGACGAATCATAACATGTTCCTTGATCACTGCGTTATGGACTGTCGAATGGGAATAGAACCTTGAACCCTTGGATTGCTAGTCAATCCATCTACCAATTGCGCTACCGAGGCAGACAAGACCGAGGCAGACAATGAATATTGTCATTTTTTTCTTTATGTAAATCTTCTAGTATAAGCACGTGCGGACATAGTCTATATCGTCGGGACGCATTTCCGCTCGCCCGCAAGAAAACTCGCATGTATGCGAAAGGCCTTTAATGCAACGCAACGCAAACGCATTGCAATAAAACAGCAAATGACAAGGTTTTGACAATTCTGACTTCTAGTTTTAATCTGAGTTGCAAACAGTGTGTAGTTTGTTCAGACGCCGGGTTTTGGAAAAGATAACCTTTTCCCCACCATAACGGCGAGGCTTTCTTTGGTTACTTATGCAAACAGTTTGGATCCAGGTGAGACGCTGAGTAAATTCATACTGTTTAACACCTTGCCATATTTTGTTAAGAAAGTTTACGTCTAGAACAGTACAGTAGAGAATGTGTTATTCTTTCCCAATAAACGCGTTTTCGCTAAAACTGTTATTTCAACTGCAAACAGTCTGGAGCCAGATCAGACGCGGGGTAACCCAGGGTCTGATCAGGCTCCAATCTGTTTCTCACCATAATAAACATGAATTATCATAATTGTCCATAAATTGCACTTTTCTACGTTCTAGTGTTTTGCGTTTGCGTTTCGTTTCGTTTAAACGGGAAAGAATAATGTTTTCTCCACTGTACATATAGCAGACGACTAGCGTTGCAGACGAAATTATTCACAGAGTTAATACCCCTCCGGGGTGTTCCAGAATTACCAGGGTGTTTATACTGTTGAGAAAACGTTATTTTTTCCCGTTTAAACGAAACGAAAAGCAAACGCAAAACACTAGAACGTAGAAAAGTGCTACTTTTGGCAAAGTCTCATGTTTATCTTGGTGACAAACAGTTTGGAGCCTGATCAGACGCCGGGTTACCAGGCGTCTGATCTGACTCCAAACTGTATGCAATTGAAATAATAGTTTTAGCGAAAGGGCGTTATTGGGAAAGAGTAACACATGCTCTACTGTATACACGCATTTATCATATAAGTACGCACCAATAAACACGTGTGAATCAATGACTTTTACATGTATCTAGAAAGTGTGGGGTAAACTCAGCAGAAAACTAGCCGGTCATCCCAACAGCGGATCCCTCCTTACAACGACCGCTGCCGCAGTTCCCTAAACAGGAAACTTATGTCTAGCGCTTTTACTGCTGCAATGTCGTCTGCTTAGAATTGTCGTCTGTTATGTAGATATTTTGGTAGAAGAAATACGATGACGAGTGACAAACAGGTTGAATCCAGATCAGATGCGGCGTCTGATCTGGATTCAAAGTGTTAGCATATGTAACCAAATTTAAAATTTTTCCCTTCCTATAACGACTCCCTTCGATCAACACAAGGAAATATGTGTCTCCAATTGGGTGTCGTTGCAGAGAAGGAGCACTATATATTAACTTTGTGGATCAATGTTTTGCACCTGTGATTCAAAGCAACAATCTACAGTGGAGAATGTGTTATTCTTTCCCGTTTAAACGCAAACGTACGCAAACGAAAAACACTAAAACGTAGAAAAGTACAACTTTTGGACAATTCTGATAATTCATGTTTATCTTGATGGCAAACAGTTTAAAGCCTGATCAGACGCCGGGTTACCCGGCGTCTGATCTGACTCCAAACTGTTTGCAATGGAAATAATAGATTTAGCGTAAACGCGTTTATTGGGAAAGAATGACGTTTTCTCCACTGTAACGTATTCTCCACCATATGAGTCATTTAGGATCTGTCATGAGTCGATGTTTAAGACAAGCTGATCTCAAACGAGTCTAGAATTAAAATGTTATTAAACGAGCCTTGGCGAGCTTAATAATTTTTCCATTCTAGACGAGTTTGAGATCAACTTGTCTTAAACATCAACGAGTGACAGATTCTTTTTCTCACACATCCAACAATTTTAAGCTATTTTTCAAAGCAATAGGCATTATTTGGAACCCCGGTGACGTCAAAACGCCGTTATAAATAGTGACGTCATAGTGACGTCATCGAAGTGATCTCAAACATGTTGGAGATAAGGATATTTGCAATCGTTGTTCGCTATAGAAAACAAGGGTAGTTATGTGAGTCATATTTGTTCCTCTGAAATGAAGTAGTCGATCATTAAACTGGACTTTTTAAACTGATGTAATCAAAATACTATCTCGTCAAATTAATCTGATCAACATGTCATTTAATACTCATTTAACTTTGAATTGCAAAATGAATTGAATTGAAATTCTATTAGGATTATTACAGCAAAAACAAATCCATATTGACGAATTGAAACAGATTGTGCGATACACATACAAGTCACCCTCGTGGAAGGCTGCTATTTTACCACATCTCTGCCAAAGGCGGTTTGAGACGAATTTGCAAAGCTTTTGGATCCAGATCAGACGCCACGTGACGTGGCGTCTGATCAAGATCCAAACTGTTTGACACTAGAGTCAATATTTTAAGCAGTCAAAATGTCAAAACTTTCAATTTACCGACGAGACGACACATTTTAGAAAACGAAATACACGTACTCGATTCAGACGGTTAAAATATTCAACCCTAGCGACAAGTAAAACTCGTCTTTTACCAAACCTGTACCAGTGAAAAGTACACTTGCATTATGCAAACAATGAAGAATATGATCAGAGGGGCTCCTAGAGACGCATTCTGATAAGGGTACACTGGAGAAAACGTTATTCTTTCCCGTTTAAACTCAAACGAAACGCAAACGCAAAACACTAGAACGTAGAAAAGTGCAACTTTTGGACAATTCTGATAATTCATGTTTATCTTGGTGACAAACAGATTGGAGCCTGATCAGACGCCGGGTTACCCGGGGTCTGAATTGGCTCCAAACTGTTTGCAATTGAAATAATAATTTTAGCGTAAACGCGTTTATCGGGAAAGAATAACACATTCTCTACTGTATGCCCTGTGTATTACATTGCAATTTACAGTGCTCCCTCTCTACAACGACACCAAATTGGAGACACAGATTGTGTGTGTTGTTCAGAGGGAGTCATTACAGAGAGGGAATATCAAGACTATGCTTACATTTGCAAACAGCTTGAAACCAGAGCAGACGCCGCGTA
This sequence comes from Gari tellinella, assembly GCA_922989275.2. NCBI lineage: Eukaryota > Metazoa > Mollusca > Bivalvia > Cardiida > Psammobiidae > Gari > Gari tellinella. The sequence continues at coordinate 4,769,382 of OV277870.1, read as the reverse complement.
AAGAGGCGCCTATTCTGGATATGAACTGTTTGTCATTATCATTTATTCTATCAAACTTTCCACTTATAATTATGTAACTTAGAGAATAAAACAGGAGACGACAATTTTAAGCAGACGGAATTGCAGCAGATTCGGGAATCGAGGCAAGGGTCGTCGTAAGGAGGGAGTCGTTATTGGGAGGGTCGTTATAGAGAGGGAACATTGTATTGACACAAACATACCCTAAATACATGTAGCCAGAAATGGACTTATCAGAATTTGAGATTTATATGTCTAATAAAGGCTTCATATTTGAATAAGTGTAAAATGGCGATGAAAGAGGGCGGGGTTAAAGAGGGACACATATATATACACGTCTCTTAAATACGAACAATAAAGTATAATTAGCGATACATCTAGCTGAAATATTTCGTCTGCTTTATTTATAAAGTTAAAAGAATTCTACTTAAAGTGTTGATATTACTGTCAAACAGTTTGGATCCTGATCAGACGCCGCATAACGCGGCGTCTGATCAGGATCCAAATCTTTTTGCAATTGTTACTGCTCTCGGGCTTGACAGTGAGCGGGGGCAATATCATTGCACTGGCTCTTGATGTTTCTAATATGCATATTGCTTTATCAGCATGACCGATTCCAGTGGGTCATTAATTCTTTTGAAATTCTCAAAGACCATAATGACAATGATCACATCGGTTTAGAAATTGTTTTCTCACATAACTACCCCTGTTTTCTATAGGGAACAACGATCACGAATATCCTTATCTCCAACATGTGTAAGATCACTTTGATGACGTCACTATAACGTCACTATTTATAACGGCGTTTTGACGTCACCGGGGTTCCAAAAATGCATATTGCTTTAAAAATAGCTTAAAACGTTGGTAATGTGAGAAAAGAATCTGTCACTCGTCGATGTTTAAGACAAACTGATTTCAAACTCGTCTAGAATAGAAAAGTTATTAAGCTCGCCAAGGCTCGCTTAATAACATTTCAATTCTAGACTCGTTTGAGATCAGCTTGTCTTAAACATCGACTCATGACAGATCCTATATATCTGTGTTCTAGGGTTGTTTTGCTGATCAAACATCTAACACCAGTTTAGTTCCTAACCAGGCACAACTTGACACGGTACACGATCTTACTATAGTTCCCCCATCTCAATAACGACACCCAATGGGAGACACATAGCGTGTGTGTTGTTCGGAGGGAGTCGTTATAGGGAGGCAAAAATTTTATTTTGACTTACATTTGCAAACAACTTGTATCCAATCATTATATTAATTCTATCAAAATAAATGTTCACTTAAATGTAACTGAGAAAAAAAAGTAGACGACAAATTTAAGAAAACGGTATTTCAGCCATGCATATGTTGGATATAAATGTCTTGTTTGGGGAACAAATACAAGGGTCGTTGTATGATCGGAGTCGTTGTTTGGAGGACCGTTGTTGGGAGGGAGCTCTGTATAGTACAGTTTTCATATGTCTACAGTCGAGCTTTGTAATGAATGTGTTAAAATATACGGTATTTCCGTGGAGAATACGTTATTCTTTCAAAATTAACTACTTTACGCTAACAAATACTTAGTTTCATCCAATGCAAACAGTCAAAATCCGGAGTCTGATGTGGCACCAAACTGTTTGCCATTCAGATGTCAATGAATTATCGGAATTATCAAAATGTTGTAATGTTCTTCATTTTATTGCGTTTGCGTTTTTTTTGCGAGGGATGTTCAATTAAGATGTCCTTTGACCTACTTCCGGTTCAGGCAGGAAGTTGAAATTGTACACCGACACTTACCTATACATCTACAGGGCACATGGTAATGAGCAGTTCAGATATATATGTGTCGTATATGGACAGGCGACAATGTTCGGTATTTGCCATATGTACATTTAGGAAATTTCCCCAAGGAATACTATAAAATGTTGGACAAGACAAACATGCCAGTGGGTCGGTTTATATTAGCATACAATAATGTTAAATCACGTCATTTTCTTGTCTGGCTTTCCCTGACACAAGGAAAGTCATTATTTACTGCCATTTTAAACATTCAATGTCTAAACTCATTATCCCCTGAAACTTTAAATGGATATATCTAATACCAGTTACCCATTTAGTCTAGTCAAGTTTAACTAAATAGGGTTGATGTTTACGATACAATTTTCCCTGTCTTCAACAACACTAAATGGGAGACAAAGATTGTAGCATAGTCCGATGTTTTAATCCATTTCGCGTTGTGTAACCCCAGGTTCATGGATCTGTTTTATAACAAGGCAAACGTTTCAGTCTAGCTTTTATTTCCTAAAGTGTTCCCATGCACGTCTCTATAAACCAGCATATCTGACTTCACCCCTACATCTCTCCAAGACCTGTACTTAACGTATCCCTACATCTTGCCAGTTCCAATTCAACCTCAATTCTTTTTTTTAACAGAGCGCGCACGCTCGTTATAAACAGTCTGTAGGAACTCGAATGAATAACACCAGAGCTACGTAACACATTCCAGCCACGTCCTAGCAACGTCATCAGGCGTAATCTTACGGTATCTGGCTCTCTAATATGGGAATCTATCCCCGGCTCATAACCATATGTATATTAACCTAGTCGATTGACGTAACATCCGTTGTTATGCAATTTGCATAACGGAAACGTGGGGTGACATGAAGTTGCCTTTTCCGGGATAAGGGGAGTTACCAATGTCTTACTAATCAGTGACGTAGTTTGACCTTTCGTAATCCCCCGCACATTCCAGAAGGCGTGACGTAGATTGAGTAAAAGTTAATTTAAGAACTTAAAAATACTCTGCGAACAGATTAACAGGTAAACTGTCTACTGCTATAAAGTAGCTATGCTACAATATTTGTGTGTGTTGTTTGGAGGGGTTTGTTAAAGGGAGGGGGGTTAGACTTGGTTTATATTTGAAAACATCTTGAATCCAGATTAGACGCCGCGTCACGCGGCGTTTATTCTGGATTGAAGCTGTTTGTCACTGAGTCTCGTCATTATAGTCATTTCTTCTGTCAAAATGTCCGCTAATATATAACTTTGAGAAAAAAACGCAGACGATGATTTTTATCAAACGATATTGCAGCAACGAAAGTAATTACACATAATCGTCTTGTTTGGGGACAGCGGCAAGCGTTGTTATAAGGAAGAAATCGTTGTTGGAGTACGGTGAAATGACCGTTGTAGGGAGGGAGCACTTTACATTGCATTATGCAAACAGTGCAGACTCATATCACATGACTCCTACAGGTCTGATCAGGGTCTACACTGTTTGCATAGGACCAGTGTACTTTCCATAGGCGCATGGTTTGTGAACTATTCAACTGTCAAAAGGCGAGAATTGCAAATAATTTGGATCCAGATCAGACGCGGCGTAACGCGGCGTCTGATCAGGATCCAAACTGTTGACACCCGTATCGACATTTTTTCCCCGCCTAAAACAGCCTTAAAACTTACTTTGATAGACGGCAATACCAATACAGACGATATTTTGACGGTAAGATGGTTTAGGCGGACGATACAACTTGGCAGTGAAAGAGTTACTGAAAGGTTTACACTTGGTTAGGGTTTAATGTGGTAAAAATAATACCGTGTATTGATATTTACATACATATACTGCAGGGCTCCAGATAAGGGGGAGTAAACTGCACAAATCCCACATTTCTTCACTTGTTTTAGCACTATAACCTATGGTGTTACTACTCATTAGAATCGTCTCATCGAGACGATTCTAATGAGTAGTGACACCATAGGGTTTAAAGCAGAAATAAAGATTTTAGTTTTTAAAATACTCCCCTTATCTGGAGCCCTGTATAGTATGAGTTTAAGGTTGAGGAGCCCTAATAAAGAGATCAGACCATGATCTCTACTCTACGTACAGCGATCCGCCATTTGTCGTCAACCGACGGTGCGTTCCGAACCATGCTATAACCTCTTCTCCACTTAATGACTTTACTGAATCATTTGGAAGTTTGTTTTGCAATAGATCCCCTAAGCTACACTTGTTCTCAGTAGGAAACATTAGCCACTATGTGACACACATCAGATGTTTAGGAATATAAAAGTAGAGCATCTTGCTCTTCTGAGTCATAAGTTCAATTTCCCTATATTTCAAAAGCATTCAAATCTATTTTTTGAAACTAGTTTTTATACATTTACGACGTCACGAAAGAGGGAAAAATCAATCAGGCAAAATTACAGTCGGCGCATGCGTAATAACGTCGGCAAAGGAACAACACTTGTCCAACCAATGAAAACTGAGAATGGTCCGTCTGCGGTTAGATTCACAGGTCAATTGACATCACGTAAAGGCATCACATGACCAAGCTTGGGTGGTAACACCTACCCCCGTATATAGCTTGAGTCAAAGCATGCAGAGCATGCACACTCTGTCGACCCGCCGAGACGTGCACGTCGTGACAGAGGCACAGGGATCCAGTCCATGGCTAAGCGTGGCAGGCTTAGCCAGTGGCTGGATCCCCGACCAACATCGGCGGGTGTGGCCCTAAAGAGCGCCGTTTTTGGAAAGATGAAACTTGGAGAGGACTTTGTCATTTGTTCAGCCAGCAATACTGAGATCCAGAATATTAGGACGGAATTGTCAGCGCCGGATCACAGCCCATCAACAACAGAAATCAACCTTTAGAAAATCCATCGAGAGATGTCGGAAACAGCCATTTTGACGTCCCCAGTTTACCCCCCACCGGTTGAGGGGCGTGGAGGCCAAAATACGCCATAGCAGACCAAGCCAACCGGATGGGATGAAGCTAACAGAGCGTGGGATACACGTTAATACTTATCAGCCAACAACAACAACAGAGCATGCACTAACGGTGGTTGCGTCTAGGCACAGAATCATTCAGGCGTCTTATGTGAGGCCCGCACCTAATATTTTGATAGCTTGTTTAGTAAAACCCATTGAAAAACCTATTGAGATCTATTATGTAAGGGCCTCTATTCAAAGCTGAGCCATTGCCTGAACACTTTTCTCATGCTGTATACCGGTATATACCTGTATTTCGACACCTAGTGTATACAATGGGGTGAATCAATGAAAGGACTGGCTTAATGTCTTTAAAGACATCACATGACCAAGCTTGGGTGACAACACCTACCCCTGTATATAGTTTGAGTCAAAGCATGCAGAGCATGCACTAACGGTGGTAGCGTCTACCTGTATTTTGACACCTAATGAACAATGGGGGGGGAATCAATGAATGGACTGGCTTAATGTCTTTAAGTGTCTATAGATCGGATCATAACGCCACGCGAAGTCGCTCGAGATTATCGACGAGTTAGCGATAATCGGTCCATCGCAGTGTCTTGAAGCCAACACACTCACCACCAACCCCGTTACGCTCAGGGGATGTTACGTAATTCAGTTTATTTTATTGAAACTCCAGTCAGCAATATTTGTAATTATCACAATAACTTTGCCAAAGGTATGGACACAATCAAATTAATGCCTATCATTCTAACCACGACTGGACTCGAATTTGCAAACATTTTTGATCCAGAACAGACACCGTGTTACGCGGTGTCTGATCTGGATCAAAATTGTTTGACACACCCTTTTTAAGTTTTTTCAAACTAAACGTGTATTATTCTAAATTTCACAAAATTTACAGACATCAATTTTAAAGCAGACGATAATTTGGTAATGAAAGAGTGAATAGGTTGGACGCCTGCCAATATAACTGTATATTTGCACAGTGACACACCGCCAACCAGACTTATTACCATTTGTGACGTCATGTAATATTTGTTCGGGGTTATTTCAGCACTTTACAAGGACAACTTTCTAAAAAAAATGGTCCTCAACACAAAAACTGATAATGTAACACATTTTCAACACTTGGCGCGAGTACACTCGTTATGTACAACAATTCACAACGTACCTTTGCAGAGTAAAGTTTCCCAATGCAACCAATGTAGACCCAAATTAGAAGGCTTATTTGGTTTGGGGTTAGAAGTCTTTGTCAGTGTACACAAAGCCCGACATATATCCCTGAATAGTCATAAATGGATTGGACCTACTTTATGCTGGAACTGTCATGGATGGATGCGTTGATAAGATAATGCAGCGTGTAGACCGTGTTAGTGTACATAATAGGCCGCGTATATTGCCACGTGTGGTACAGTTGACAAGTTTACGATCCTTAACTTGGACGCAATGAAATGAAATGAAAAAAATAAGTTTTCAAAACTGCTTAGAATATATAATCATGTTGGCAACCTGATCACACTATATCGAGTTTTTAAATCAAACTCATTCACTGCAATGACGTCATCAATTTCAAAGAATCGCCGTCTGCTTTCATTCTTAAACTAAGAATTGAAATTTGTTGACTTACGAATATTGTCAAACAGTTTAGATCCTGACATTTATTGTACTCGGGGTGAGAAAGTGAAGGGGTTAACCCTTTGAGCCCTAGCCCGCATATAGGCGTCATTTTCAAACAGCATACATGTGAAAATACACTTGTCCTATGCAAACAGTGAACACCCAGATCAGAGGGCTCCTCACGGAGCCCTCTGATCTGGGTCTTCACTGTTTGTCACAATGTAAAACGTTGACAAAAATAACCCTTAAAAGTCATAAATGAACTAACTAGACTAAAATGGAAACTGGGATTGTTCATTTAAAGTTTCAGGGAGGAAAGAGTTAAACAAAACTGTAGGAAGTAGATACCATTGGTATAGGTCACAATCTAGAATCTAGTTTACCCTTTCCAGGGCTGCCATAAGTTGACATGAAAAATCCTAAGATTTCCAAATTTGCATTTTTCAAGTGCGATTTTACGAATCGAACCTTTACCCTATAGCCTTTTTCTTGTTTTTTTGACATGCGACTACTTAAAGCAGGCTGTAAGTAAAGCAGAATGCGCCTAAGGGCGCATTCTGCTTTACTTTCAGCCTGCTTTAAGAAACCATGTAGTGAAAAAATATCCGGAGATTTAGGAAAAATCCGGAGAAATGGCAGCCCTGCCTTTCATGATCAAAATTATCGTAAGGTTTTAACCCCTTCATCACCATATTGTCGTCTGCTTATTCAACATTGTTATCTGCAATATCGTTTCAACGTTAGATTTAAGGCAGTATAACTGGCGTAATTTCAAAACAAGTGGCAAACAGTTTTCATCCACACTCTTTGCAATGCAATAACGTTTTTTCCACGGTACAGCTCACTTGACAATTTCAAATATTTGATCAAACCTAACAACACTATATATGTAGTTCTCACTTGCTATTAAAATGAATAATCTAGTTCAACTTTATTTGTTCTTTATGTACATGTACGCCAAAGAGTGTACTTACTCACCCTTTGTTGAGTTATCAACGCGCAGACGTATACATCCTCCTCAAGGATATCACTTAATTAATAATAATAGCCATAATAAAAACTGAAGCTATGTAACATGTGTTGCGATGACCCAATGGCCCCTAAAGTCTATGAAACATGAGTTCAGAGGTTTGAATCCCATCGAATAAAAAAACCCTGTTTGTTTGTTCTTTTAAGCATGTTAAATTGTTGTTTAATTGTCATGTTTATCTAAACTTTTCGAAATGTTGAGTTTTTGTCGTCCCCTGTCGCCTGCGTCGTTTTGTTGGATTTTAGTTTAATGTTTTGTAAAACAACATTTCTTAATAAATATCTAACGTTACCATTTGAAGTTAAGAACACTTGTTCAGTATTCCCAGCAATTAACATCAGGTAAATCAATAGTTTTCAAAAGGCACGATGTACCTTAAATATATCAATGTGACCAGCTTATACACCAGTGGCCTGTTTCATAAAACTCCGTACGACAAAAACGATCGTAAGTCGAAACTTTCAAATACATTTAATTTCTGATTTCTTTTTCTAATCCTGTCTTGTAACATCTCTTTGGAATCGTCAAAAAACAGGATTAGATGGAGGAATAAATAATTATTGCGATTTTTATAATCTGACTTACGATAACATTTGTCGTAAGAAGTGTTATGAAGCGGGCCCAAGAGCATGCCGAATTGACATTTTAATGTCACCATCAAGTTATATATCGAGTATGAGAGACAAAACAAAACAACGGACGTACTACGACGGACACAGTGCTATCACATTAGTCCACAATGGCACTTTGTACCAGACGAGCTTTAAGGCCGTCAGAACCCCCGCGCCAGTAAAGTCCATGCTTATAAAGCCTTTGAGTTGAGTCTGAAATCGTTCTCAAGTGTTTAACCTATTAAATGCTTGATACCGAACTCAGACTCAACTGAAATGATTTATAAGCGCTGGGCCAGTGCTTTGATTAGATACAGTGTTGTACCAACCGCGTAATAGAGTCCTTTTAGTGGGGGCGTTTTTATACTGATCATATTTTAAAACCATATTCACTATTCACAAGTTCGCATTTATATGAGCATCTACCTGTTCTTGCAAATACACTGCTTGGACTTTAGTTTCTGTAATAAGTTGTGTTATATTATATATATATATATTTGCACTTATTTGTCAAAGGCGGATATTGAATATAATATAAGTGATTCGGTACATATGAACGTTCCATTCATTCATACGAGTAGGCACGGCACGTTCATTGAAATGTGAAAGTGTTTCGCCTTTGCTATATGTATATCAATGTAATTTCTCTGAGGAATTCTTCATTATCTTGGACAAGAATAACTTGTCGGTTCGCTCGGTGTATATTAGCATACCATAGTGCTAAATCATGTATTGTTGTATCGAGGCAAATATGATAGACGGTCTTGAAGTGCTGAAAATACAAATACGTGTATGTATTATAGAAAACTCTGCCAAACCCTTTCACAGCCAGTGTCTAAGGTTATTAGCTGAGGTTTTAAGGTTAAAATGAGTTTGAAATGAGCCTAAAGTCGTTCTTAATCATTGATTAGTCCGATTTGACCCATCATTCGCTTGGGAACGATCTCAGATTCGCTTAAAAAGTAGCTACATCACCCCTTCTCTACAACGACGCCCTCCTTACAACGACCCTCGTCACAGTTCCCGAAACAGGCTAATTAGGTCAAAACGTTTCGCGGCTGCATTGTTGTCGTCTGCTGTTTTTCTCAAAGTTACATAATGAACATGTTGACAGAAAAAACTTAATAGGTAATGACAATCAGCTTGAATCCAGATCAGACGCCGCGTTACGCGGTGTCTGATCTGGATTCAAGCTGTTTGCAAGTGTAAGTAAATCTCACTACTTAGAACGACTTCCTCCGAACACCGCATATACGTTTGGTCTCCCATTGGGTGTCGTTGTAGAGCGGGAACGCTGTATAACCTTTGGAACAGGTCCCGAGCTTAGTTTAAACATATTTTATTTCAAAATAGTAAATGTTTTACAATCATACATAAATATACTTTAGGATGAGAACGAAAGCAATGTTTGCTTAGTAGGTTCTTCTTCCGAGCTTATAAAACTTAAAATGAACTCTGTGTTCAACACTCAATTTCAATAACAGGCTCTAGATATTACAATATACACTTATTTAAGTAACCTACTTGGATATATTTTTACAGTAGAATTATAGTATGCAAATACAAGTGATATATCAAATGTTTGCTGAGAAAAAATCTTAGTTCATTTTAAGTTTTATAACCTCGGGGTCAGTATTGAATCGTACCCCTTTTAACACAGTCACTAAATGTACCATATTATCGGTTGCTTCAATATTTCGGCAGCTTTTATATATACTTGAGGGATTTTATGCAGTTGTGATTTACGAAATAATAACGCGAGTGTCTATGAAATTCGAAGCCGATGAGACACAGTGCCCCCTCTCTACAACGACATCCAATGGGAGACACAGATTGTATGTGTTGTTCGGAGAGAGTCGTTATAGGGAGATAAATCTATGGTTTGGCTTATATTTGCAAATAGCTTGATTCCAGCTCAGACGCCGCGATACCATGATCTGGAATCAAGCTGTTTGTCACTTGTCATTATTCTTATTCTATCAACATGTTACTTATACATGTATGTAACTTTTAGAAAGAAAAGCATACGACAATATTAAGCAGACGATATTGCAGTAGTAGGAGCGTTAGACATTATTTTCTTGTTTAAGGAACTGCGGTAAGGGTCGTTATAAGGAGGGACTCGTTGTTGGGAGGACCGTTGTTAGGAGGATATACTGTACCAATTTTTTACTTGAATCCACACTGTCTGTGTAGATATAAGTGTTTTAGGGATTGAAAGCGAACGGGTTACACATCTTATATCGATAACAAGCAGACTCTGTATTATATATGGCCGATCTGTTGACACTTGATTGTATTCTTGTGGAGAAGAGGCTTTTATGTATAGTCGGATTTTGACGCGTGAGCTGTGATGGGTTGCATGACGTCTGATCTGGCTCCAAACTGTTTACAATAGAAATACTAGTTTTGGCATAAACGCGTTGGCGTTTTCATTGTGTATGAACTACATGTATGAAAATCGGAAACTTAATTAGGTCATAAACATGTTTCAGTAACCAGTCTAAGAAGGATGAATCGCTCTGTTTATTGAATACACAACAACAGGGAAAACGTTATCATTTCCCAATAGACGGGTTTGTACTAAAACAATCATATTTATTACTCACATATTTGTGTCAGACTACCCTTACCCTGTGCCCAGGATCTGGTCAGACTTCCAACTGTTCTTAATGATCTATGTCTGACTGTTTTTGGGTGTTTACATTTAGTTCTGTTCTCACAGGACTAGAAAGGCTAACGTCTTGTCCAATGTATTAATGTCTAAATATTCCCCCTATACTTCCTTATATGGCTCTTAAAATCTTCTTAATCACTGCGAGCCAGCTGTGAAATAAGCATTACTTTTAAAGGTCACCAGACGTGCAGTAAATCTTGTATTAAATAGCAAAATAAAGTTGTATAATACAGTGGAGAATCTGTTATTCTTTCCCAATAAACGCGTTTACGCTAAAACTATTATTTGCAGTGCAAACAGTTTGGAGCCAGATCAGACGCCGGGTAAACCGGCGTCTGATCAGGCTCCAAACTGTTTGCCACCAAGATAAACATGAAATATCAGAATTGTCCAAAAGTTGTTCTTTTCTACGTTTTAGTGTTTTGCGTTTGCGTACGTTTACGTTTAAACGGGAAAGAATAACATAGTCTCCACTGTAACTACCCCATATAGTAAAAAATGTATTTAAAATGAAGGAGCAAAGGTAAAACCAAAAGGACCGGTATGGAGGTATTGCCTTCTATGTATATATTTGAATCACTAATTTCTACAGGTACAGTGGAGAAGACGTTATTCTTTCCAAATAAACACGTTTTTTAAAGTTCAACTTTTATTTCCAGTGCAAACAGTTTGGAACCAGATCAGACGCCGGGTAACCCGGCGTCTGATCAAGATTCAAACTGTTTGCCACTCAGATGGAAAAAATATTCAGAATTGTCAAGAAATCGTCGTTTTCGACGCTTTATTACAATGAGTTTGCGTTTCGTTTGCGTTTAAACAGGAAAGGATATTAATAACGTTTTCGTCAGTGTATGACTTCACAAATGACGTCAGAATAACGTTTCTCCAGTGTCCTTATTCGTCTTCACGCGAGAGTTAATAACACGTTTTACTAGTTAACCCCTTCAATGTCACGACTTCGTCTGCATTTAACAATTATGTTCTACGTTTATTTCTCAAACTTAAATTTTAATCATTTTGACGGAAACAATTTGGATACTTGACGCGGTTTCTGATCAGTATCCAAGCTGTTTGCAAATAACAATTGTACTCGGAGTAAAACTATCGATGACATTTTTTTAAAAATAAACTGTGATTAAATTATTGTTCTTGGCGAAAATTTTATCAATATCACAATTTTAGTACTAAATGCACGACAACATCACAAATTTGCTTTTTTGGGAATAAATGCTTTACTTAATCTCTTTGCCAAATTATTTGTAAGATTTTACCCATTCATCGTTTCACTGTCGTCTGCTTCAATTTTGTTGTCTGCAATGTCGTTTCAAAGTTTAAAAATAAGCAGTCTGACTGAAGAAATTTCAAACGAGTGTCAAACAATTTGAATCCTTTTCAGACGCCGCGTTATGCGGCGTCTGATATGGATCCAAACTGTTTGCATACGCGCATTTAAGCGTCATTGAAAGCGAATAGGATAAGGTCTGTTATAACAAGAAATTGAACAGAAGTAGAATTTAAACTTGTACCGGCTTCAGCTGATTAAAAACATTCCTATTAAAAAGTTGATTGATCGTTTAATTAAATTAAATTGCTGTGTTAGGTTTATTAGGCGCTGGGTTGTCAAATTGTGATTGACAACTGGCAATGACACGGCCAATAATACAGGGGAGAATCTGTTATTATTTCCCGTTTAAACGCAAACGTACGCAAACGCAAAACACTAAAACGTAGAAAATACAACATTTGGACACATCTGATAATTCATGTTTATCTTGGTGGCAAACAGTATGGAGCCTGATCAGACGCCGGGTTACCCGGCGTCTGATCTGGCTCCAAACTGTTTGCACTGCAAATTATAGTTTTAGCGTAAACGTTTATTGGAAAAGAATAACGTTTTCTCCACTGTACTCATTAGATGATCATATAACGAAACCAGATGCTCAATGCGTGCAATGAAGTGATTTTCTTCCGATAGCCTTGTAAAAATAATCCATAAATTGGACAGGCGTAAACAGCACGGACTCAGATCAGACGTCGCATAATGCATACAGTGGAGAACACGTTATTCTTTCCCGTTTAAACGCAAACGGAACGCAAACGCAATACACTAAAATGTTGTAAATAACAACTTTTTGACAATTCTGACTACTGATATTAAACTGAGGGGCAAACAAGTTGGAGCCTGATCAGACGCCGGGTAACCTATGGAAATAATAGTTTTAGCGTTAACGCGTTTATTGGGATGGAATAACGTTTTCCTCACTTGATTACACTGGAAGTGAAACATGGACTCATCCAATATAGTTATGAGCATAGCAAACTCCATTTAGCATACAAGGGTTAAACCTCCCCCATCCATACAAGCGCCGTTTAGCGCAATACGAAATTTATTCCTCCAATTAAAACAATGGTTACAATTTATACAGTAATGCATGTCACAAGACTTATATAATTTATCCACGCAGATGGTAGTTTAAAGCAGGTTGAAAGTAGAGCAGAATGAGTCTTCATGCGCATTCTGCTTAACTTTCTATCTGCTTGAAGTGGCCGCCTGTCTTTAAAACTGGAAAGAGGCTATGGGGGTAAAGGGTTAACGATGAATAATATCAACCTGCTTTAAGTGGCCGCCTGTCTTTGAAACTGGAAAAAGGCTATTGTGTAAAGGGTTAACGGTGAATAATAAACACGGTATGGTATTTCTAACAGAATAACGTTGCCTGTTACAGGTTTATACGTATTTAATAATTACATAATATTAAGGTTCATACACATGGCGAACATACTTTGTTTATGGTCCGAGGTTTCACGGTAACCGGTAATTTTGCACGTATTAGCTGCATCTTATAAGAACAGTGGTGCCTATACTCTTATTATGGTGTTTAAACCTACCATGATCAACTTTATGTGAAGGTTTTTACCAATTCTACGCAATATTATCGTCTGCTTCAATACTTGTATCTACACTAACGTTTCAAAATTAAATTTAAGACAGTATAACTGACGTAATTTCTACACAAGTGGCAAATAGTTTTTATCCAGATCTGATCTGGATCAAAACTGTTTGCAATCGCGCTTTATGACGTCATTAAGAGAGAAAGGGTTAATCGAATACGGTAGGTCTCGCGGTTACAAGAAGTCTCGTTACTCCACTTATCATTGATTCAAGTTAAAAGTATCAATTATTAGCTACCGAAACTGTAGGTGGAAAGTATTAGCAGGATATCGGAATGGTAGTCCGATGGTCCCGGGTTCGAGCCCAGGTCAGCCAGTATATTTTTATCTCCCATATGACAAAACTAAACGAAAACTTATTTTAGAGGGGGTTCAAGTGTACAGTGCTCCCTCTCTACAACAACACCCACTGGAAGACACATATTGTGTGTGCTGTTCGGAGGAAGTCGTTGTAGAGACTGAGGAAAATCAAGAATGTGTAAACAGCTTGAATTCATACCAGATCTGGATCCACGCTGTTTGTCACTCGTCATTTTATTTATTCTATCAAAAAGTCTACGTATATGTTACTTTGATAAAATAGCAGACGACAAGTTTTAACATATATTTCAGCAATGAAATCGTTAATCATCAATGTCTTATTAGGGGAAACAGCGGCAAGGATCGTTGTAAGGAGGGAGTCGATGTTGGGAGTGCTGTAGTTTTATTTCATATTGTTTTCTTCCCCGTTTATACAGATTTAAAATAAAAAAGTACAGTGCTCCTTCCCTATAACGGTCCTCCCAACAACGACCCCATCTGACAACAAGACTTGCGGCTATTCCCAAACCAAAACATACTACATTAATGTGTGTACAGTGGAGAATGTGTTATTCTTTCCCAATAAACGCGTTTACGCTAAAACTAATATTTGCAGTGCGTCTGATCAGGCTCCAAACTGTTTGCCACCAAGATAAACTTGAATTATCAGAAGTGTCCAAAAGTTGTACTTTTCTACGTTTTAGTGCTTTGCGTTTGCGTACGTTTGCGTTTAAACGGGAAAGAATAACAGATTCTCCACTGTATGTCTATACGCTTTCAGTGCTGCCGTATCGTCTGGAGTTGTGCTTAAATTTGTCGTCTGGTGCATTTTTCGCAAAGTTACATGTTTGCCATTTTAAATGAAGAAAGTTAATGAAGAGTATTATTATTATTATAATTATTATTATTAATATTATTATTATTATTATTATACCAGATTTATATAGCGCTCTTGTCACACAGGGGTAGTGCGTTCAAAAGCGCTTCACATGAAATTACACAAATGTACCTACAAAGCAAGAAAAGACAAAATAACTACAATAAGATCTACAATAAACATGAATAAACTTATAAAAGAAAGCCCCCAAAATGGCGATCACATTACTCCCATCAATCAGCAATGAAGCGACCGGCTTCTGATTGTCGACCGATAGAAACAATAGTAGAGCGCCCAAATGCAGGCCGCCAGAAAAAGACAAATGACTACAATTAGATCTAAAAAAAACACGAATAAACATACAAAAGACATCCCCCAAAATGGCGATCACGTTACCCCATCCATCAATTAGCAATGAAGGTAAACGCTTCTTAATGCCGACTGATAGAAATAACAGTAGAGCGCCCAATGAAGGCCACTAAACATACAAAAGACAGCCCACAAAACGGCGATTGCATTACCTCATCAATCTATTATATATTAGAGCAACGAAGGAAATGGCTTCTTTATGCCGACAGATAGAAACAATAGCAGAACGCCCAATGCAGGCCGCCCAATGTAACATAACTAGGAAAAATAGAATGCGACAATAACTAAAAATTTCTATAAGAGACCAAATTATCAAATACAGTAAAACCTCTCTATTACGACCACTAAATTATTTTAATTATTAGGGTGTTTACTGTAGGTGACCGCTTAAAGCAAGGTGACAGTGAAACAGAAAGCTCCTTTAGGAGCTTTCTGTTTCACTGTCACCTTGCTTTAAGCTGTCACCTCTCTATTATACAATCAATTAGCATTCGTTTTAGTGGTCGTAATAGCGAGGTTTTACTGTAGTTTGAATCCATATCAGACGCCGCGTGTTTTTACCGCCGTCTGATCTGACTCCAAGTTGTTTGCAATGTCAACAATAGTTTTAGTTTAAACGCGTTTAAACGCGCATCTCCACTGTTACCGCATTGGAGATTATTCCATGAAGGTCTTTCACAATTTTACTTTATCCAATTAGAGGATTTCCTTTGGGAAACAGAAATAAACCACGTTATTCAAGACAGAAATATTTCAACTAAATTTCTAATCAAAATAAAAGCAAACAGATTGATTGAGCTTTTATGATAATACCAATATCAAATGTGTCTCCATAATGCACTCTGTGTCCCAACTTTAGTGCCAATCTTAGCTTAAAATGAACATTCATAGTTTCCAGTTCACCCCATTCCAATTTTAATCATCTCATTCATTTCTTCTTTCATCGGGGCTATATGAGTTTTTCAGTGTCGCAGTGCTGTAGATCCCAACTCACCAAGCTCATGTTGGTGTTGCTGTTAACTTGTTACACCTTTTACTCTTGATTACGCATAAAAGCGCGTTTGCAAACAGTTTGGATCCTGATCAGACCTGGCGTAACGTGGCGTCATATCAGGATCCAAACGGTTTGACACTCGTATCGACATTTCTTAAGTCATACTTCATTGATATGTTATCCTGTTAAGGTACTTCGCATATGCGCGTAGTTTCCATACGATCGTTATGAAACTTTTCATGAAGAATGATAATAGCCTAAGAAACAATGTGTGTAAATATAGGCAAAATTTATCGTGTGGTTTGTCTTTAAGGTCTTTTTTCTGACAAAAACCTAGAATTTTGATGATTTTATTTTTCTTAAAAATGAATAAAGCTAATGACTATAATTCTCACCCAATAAGTAGTCCACAACATTCATTACAAGAAAAGCTAAAAACATTTTGAATAAAGGTGTTCAGAAAGATGTTATCAGCTATTTAAATTTTGCAAAATGCTAAAAAATTGAATTACAAAAAACTGACTCATTCAATGTATATTTGTTTTCATTTTATTCAAATATATGGTTGATGAACTAGTCAGTCTGAAAAAATTAGAAAATATTACAGTCAGGATTTGTTGTAATAACATATTTTCTTATTAAAATGTGGGATATTTGTTGTTTAGATACAGTTACCTACCTTAGAATTAAAACTTTGTCATTAAAATGCATTATTATTTATTCATGGACTTGCATACAAGGTTTATTATATTGTTTTAACATAATTATAATGGGCAATGGTTAGCGTATTGATAAGCTTCAATGTGTGGCTTTATAGTTCGATCAAATCGTTTACATGTATACCGATTTAATTGACTTGTAAGTCATTAAACTAAAACGTACAGGTAAGTGGACATATACTTGGACCGTAAACATCACTAGTTCTACTCAACGAAGACTAAACATAACATGTCTCTTGATTACTGCGTTATGGATTGACAAGTCAATAAATCGGACACTAAAAAAAATATTTGGACCGGATGGGTCTCGAACCTATGACCTTTTGATTGCTAGTCAACCACTATACTAATTGCGCTATGAAGGATTATACTAATTCGTATCAACATTTCCTTTATATAAATTTTCTATTATAAACACGTACGAAAACAGTCTGTGTCGTCAAGACGCATATCCGCTCGCCCGCAAGACCGACTTCCGGTAGCCAAAGGCCTTAATTAAATGCATATGTTGTCATGACAATATACAGGGGAGAAAACGCTGTTCTTAACCGTTTAAACGCAAACAAAATGCAAACGCATGGCAATCAAACGCTAAAAAAGACATATATTCGACAGTTTTGACCTCCCTTGTTTATCTGAGTGGCAAACAGTCAGGCGCCTGATAAGACGCCGGGTTACTGCTAGCGCGATTCATAGTAGATTTGCCGATTATTTTCTGTCGTTCATTTCGCTTGAACGCCGAAAAAATCAATTCATTTCTTATATTTACAATGTATTGACTGTATTTTCTAATATTAGATTAACATTTTGTAAGTATGCATGTATGTTTAAATCATATTAGAGGTTGATAACACGAATAATGTGTACCCTATAAGGAACAGCCATGACCGACTTACTGTTCGAAAAAATGTGCGTACATTCGAAAGCAAGAAAAAATATGTCCCAATGTTTACATTCAAAGTCAACAACCTGACAGTTTGGCGCTAAAAATGCCGATTTATGACGCCATTGGAAGTGACGTCATTTTAAAGTAGGATAAATATATCGAGGGTTTTTGTCATAAAGAAACGCAGATAGACGCTGTTTAGAAGGTCATATCTCATTAATAAAGAAGAAATTTAGTCGGGTATCATGGTTTCACTAATAGGAAGGCATAGATCGGTTAAGAACAGATTTTGAAAAATTCCGCCAAATGTTTGCTGTCCCAAGTTCCAACGATTAATTCGCAAATGAAAACTGCATATGCCCCGCCCCCCCTTCGAAACATATCAACAAGTCCCGCCCTCTCGAAAAGTGGTGATTATACGAAATGAACACCCTTTTTGTCAATGGAATTGAATGGGGCGATTGTAAATATTGATATTAAGCTGAGTGGCAAACAGTTTGGAGCCTGATCAGACGCCGGGTTACCCGTCGTCTGATCTGGCTCCAAACTGTTTGTATTTGAAATAATAGTTTTAGCGTATGCGCGTTTATTGGGAAAGAATAACGTTTTCTCCACTGTACATTGAACACGATAACGTATCATATAGACAAGTTAACACTACACTTTGAGCAGATGAAACTGCTTTGTAACATAATGACATAGATGTTGAAAATTATAAGACACACTTTTGAAACGTCAGCACTGTGGACTGACTACGACTAAACAAAAGTTTTTTAAAGTAAGTTGGTGCAGCACAGAAGCACAGCTGAAACCCTAATCCACGGGCTTTCAGATTTGCTTTCGCTCTGTACAAACCCTTTCCAACAATACAATTAGACATTTTAATAACAATATTTGATACGTCTTTATATCACTGCTGTTCTATATAAAGCGAAAGTAATTTGATGGCAGTAGTAATAATAATAGTCGATGATAATGTTAAAGAAGGCTATGCTATGGATAATGATTCTAATGGTGACGATCGGTGAAAATGATGACGATAATAACAACAATACTAGCTGTTCGCTAGTATGGTTGTTGTTGTTGTCATTACGACTGTGATTCGTACCTAAGATCTTATCTAAACTTCGTTTCGTTAGAAAGATCAATTTGGGTACATAGTTTATACATGGTGTTGATGATTGTGATAATAATGATAATAATGGCAGTTAGCTATTATTGTTGTTGTTGTTATCGTCATCGTTACTGTGACTGGTACCCGAGATAGCATCTAAATTCTTTTTACAAGGATCTTCCGATACATCTTGCCCCGCTAATAATCGGGGTATTGTTTTAGCTCTTTCGCTGCTTTCGGCTCATTTGTCTTAACATACAATTACTAGAAGCTTGGACCCAGACCAGTCGCCGTGTCACGAGGTGTCTAATCAGGTTCCAATCTACTATTTACATAAATACTGTGTTGAATTTATCTACATTTAAAATACAGTTATAAAATTGAAAATTAATAAATAATAATAATATTAACCTGCCATACATCTGCATTTGACAACTTTCCCTACCAGTCTAAAATATGGCAGCGAAGAAGTTAAAGTAGAATGCGCCTGCAAACTTGAATATATATACCTTTTTTGTAATTACATGTATGATGTCTATGTATACATGTAGGAAATTGTAAATACATGTAAAAACCTCCATATTATTTTCGGTAGTGACGATTTAGTCGGACCTGTCTTGGGCGTCCAGTTCTGGTATAGGACAGAGGTCTGGCTGCAGTGTTTCTGTCCTGTACTAAGCTGCCACCCATCTACATGCCAATCATATTGTCACTTTTAGCGTGACCGCTCTACTCGGGTTTGACTGTATGTGTCGCTGCCTCTTTTATTTTTTTTGGGTGTATGCTCCAACGAGCCATTATATTCATGTGTATGTATTATGTTGAACTGTATTGTTATGTAAACTCAAACAGCATCCGAGTATTAAAGAAAACAACAATCAAAACCAATGTCGACTCCGGCGTATTATATGCGAGACGATGTGAAACCATTTTAGTAGATGCTCAATGCAGAAACTTGTTTGGTCTCACATCGTCTAACAAATAGTACGCAATTACATGTTGAATAATAATAATAAGAAGAAGAATAGCAACAATAGTAATAATAATAAATCATTTTCACTTTACCTCATATCTTGAAGCAGTCTAATTTGCAACCACTGCTCTAATACGATTATTTCGTAAACACTTTCCTCCCTCAAAATAAGTTTACTTAGCAATTACTAAATTATCGAATAATTTCATTTCATTGCCGAATTATGCACTTCCTTTTACTACCGATACGTTTGCTGTTTGTGTACCTTAATAATGCGGAGCTCTTTTGGCCCATTCAGGTCGGAATCGAGTATACGATATTAAATAACACAGCCCTTTCTGAAACCTCAATCGAGATCCGACCTTGGATGGGAAAAAAGATCTTTTTTTTTCACATAAATATTGTCACAGATTTCCCTTTCTCATATGTCATGATAATGATCTGAGAAATAAAAGTTATTGTTGTTGTTGTTGTTGACATAACAGCATGCGCATTTGACATTATAACATATTATATAGACAAATTCACATCGCTCATTAACAAGATAATACTACTTCGTAACATAATAGCCTAGGTGTTGAACATAATGACACATTTTGTAGACAAGATCACATAGTACTACGACATAATGGCATGGTCTTTTGAGATGACAAGTCTCTATTTGAACAAAACAAGAAGAAATGTGGCAAGATGTGACAGCTTCAGCATTCTATATATGAGGGTCTCTGGACCGTTCATGGGTTACAGTGGAGAAAACGTTATTCTTTCCAAATAAAAACTGTTATTTCCAGTACAAACAGTTTGGAGCCAGATCAGACACCGGGTAACCCGGTGTCTGATCAGGGTCCGAACTGTTTGCCACTCAGTTAATATCAATAATCAGAATTTTCAAAAAAATGTTCTTTTTTACATTTTAATGTATTGCGTTTGAGTTTCGTTTCCGTCTAATTGGGAAAAGAATAACGTTTTCTTCTCTGTAATTAAACAATACACTCGTAGTATCAGCGGTGGTTGGGTACATGTACATACATTTATGGCTACCGACGGCATGACCAACAAATATTGAAAAGTGTTTTAGAAATTGCAAAGTAGTTAAAATTAGCTGTTGAGTTTGTTCAGGGATATAACGGTGTTTGTTAATACTGTTTGGAGTCATTTGAGGTTGTGTATTTAAGGTTAAATGGCATATTGGAAAGGCGATACTCTTTCCCAATAAAAATGTTTATGGTAAAAACCGTATATCAAACTTCATCAGACGTTGGGTTAACCGGCGTCTGATCCGGCCGCGAACTGTCCGCAATGGACTGTTGTCACGCGAAAGAAACAGATCTATTGTCGTCGACATTTTACAGTGGAGAAAACGTCATTTCTTCCCAATAAACGCGTTTACGCTCAAACTAAAATACATTTTTTTTATTTTCAGTACAAACAGTTTGGAGCCAGATCTGACGCCGGGTAACCCGGCGTCTGAACAGACTCCAAAATATTTGCCACTCAGCTTAATATAAATAGTCAGAATCGTCAAACAGTTGTTACAGGGCTCCAGATAAGAGGTAGTTATTTCAACAAATCAAACATTTTCTCACTCATTTCAGCACCAAATCCTATGGTGTTACTACTCATTAGAATCGTCTCTTCGAGACGATTCTAATGAGTAGTGACACCATAGGGTTTTATTCAGAAATAAAGATTTCAGTTTTTCAAAATCTACCCTTATCTGGTGCTCTGTTGTTATTTTCTACATTTAAGTGTCTTGCATTTGCCTTTCGTTTGCGTTTAAACGGGAAAAATAACGTTATCTCCGCTGTATTTCCTCAATTCGAACACCAGTTACTTGTAATCTTCTTCTGCCTAACAATGGTCTGTCTGAAATTGTCGTCTGCATATTTTTAAATATCAGATTAAACCATTTTTAAATTGGGTACACTTCAAATTGAAAACGTCTATCACATTGTAAACACGAGTGTCAACAGTTTGCACCCTTCCATGCCTGGCGGACCGGGCCAACATAGGCTAACTTTCGTTAGGACGTCAAGTGCCACATTTAACGTGAGATTGTACCCCTTCACCGTTTCATGGTCTTCTGCGTCAATTTTGTTGTATGTAATGTCGTTTCAAAGTTAAAAAATACGGCAGTATGACTGAAGAAATTTCAAAACGAGTGTCAAACAGTTTGGATCCTGAACAGACGCCGCATTACGCAGCGTCTGATCAGGATTCAAACTGTTTTTGAAAAACGCGCTTTTAAACGTTTTTAAGAGTGAAATGGTTAAGAAGGCAGATTTCTGAAGTTATAATTTCAAGTCCATTCCCTAAGTTAAATGGCGAATGCAAATGCAGATAAAATCATTAGGCACCAACTTAACCCATTGTTCCATAGTGAAGCATAAATACGTCATGTCGTACAGTGAAGAAATCGTTATTCTTCCCGTTTAAACGCAAACGTAGGCAAACTACAAGTAATAAAACGTAGAAAAGTACGATTTTTGGACAACTCTAATAACTCACGTTTATCTTGGTGACAAACAGTTTAGAGCCTGATCAGACGCCGGGTTACCGGCGTCTGATCTGGATCAAAACTGTTTGTACTGGAAATAATAGTTTTAGCGTAAACGCGTTTATTGGGAAAGAATAACGTTTTCTCCACTGTAGATCTACCAAAGCTTTTATGAAACGAATAAGATATTATCTACTGTACAGTTGTGGTTGGCACACAGTTAAACGTGGTCTTCGCGAGTCGGTAAATTATTTAAACAATACAATTAAAACGGCGGTTATTGCATTGTCGAACAGACAGAGCAGACAATTAAAGCAACACTTTCATGGAACATTAGCTACAGTAGCGACCATACAGTTGTCTGTTCTTTCCCTTCTAAACAAAACACAAAAGCAATATAAAGTGGAGAAGACGTTATTTTTTACGTCATTAGTGACGTCATGTTGTGGAGAAGACGTTATTCGTTCGCATTTACAGTGGAGAAAACGTTATTCTTTCCCAATAAACGCGTTTACGCTAAAACTATTATTTCTATTGCAAACAGTTGGGAGCCAGATCAGACGCCGGGTAATCCGGCGTCTGATCAGGCTCCAAACTGTTTGCCACTCAGCTTAATATCAATTGTTAGAATTGTCGAAAAGTTGTAATTTTCTACGTTTTAGTACTTTGCGTTTGCGTTTAAACGGGGAAGAATAACAGATTCTCCACTGTAAACGCAAACGAAACCCAAATATACTACAACTAAGTCTTAAATATGGTAAAGGACAAGAGATTTGTCAATTCTGACCTAGTTTTTCTATCTGGGTGGCAAAGAGTTTAGAGCTTGATCAGACTTGCACTGGATATTTTAGTTTGTACCGTTACCGCAATTATTGGGTAAGAATAACGTCTTCTCCACTGAAACCTATAGCGTGTTCTTGAAAGTATTGATGATGAGTAGCGAAATGTTCGGCGAAAGTAAACTGTGTATTAATTTGAACGAAATCAGTTTGATTCCTAAAACTGTAACTTTATAACATCACTAAAATGCAAAAGTATATACCCCGTTTTTGCATTGCGTATATTATACTTGTATTCGCAGTAAAGGGATATATAGGATCTGTCATGAGTCGATGTTTAAGACAAGTTGATCTCAAACGAGTCTAGAATTGAAATGTTATTAAGCGAGCCTAAAACGTAGAAAAATACAACTTTTGGACAATTCTGATAATTCATGTTTATCTTGGTGGCAAACAGTATGGAGCCTGATCTGGCTCCAAACTGTTTGCACTGCAAATAATAGTTTAAGCGTAAACGCGTTTATAGGGAAAGAATAACGTTTTCTCCACTGTAATAGCAAGTGAAACGAAAACGCAATGCAATTTAATGAAGAAGTTTACACACACAAAAAAATTTAATAGTTAATTTCAAATTCGTTCCCGTTGAAACGAAATGAAACGCAATTTGAAAAAAATATTGAATAATGGTAATTTCTTACAAATGTTAACCTTTTAACCCTTTCACTCTCAATGACGTCATGAAGCAAACAGTTTGGGTCCTGATCAGACGCCGCGTCACGCGGCGTCTAATAAGATCCCACACTGTTTGATACTCGTATAGAGGTTAATTACAGTGGAGAAAACGTTATTCGTTCCCGTTTAAACGCAAACGTACGCAAACACAAAACGCTTTAACGTAGAAAAGTACAACTTTTGGACAATTCTGATAATTCATGTTTATCTTGGTGGCAAACAGTTTGGAGCCTGATCAGACGCCGGGTTACCCGGCGTCTGATCTTGCTCCAAAATGTTTGCACTGCAAATAATAGTTTTAGCGTAAACGCGTTTATTGGGAAGGAATAACACATTCTCCACTGTAAGTAATACAACCTTAAGTTTAACTTTGAAACGTGTCTTTCAGACAACAATACTGATACAGATAACAATAAAGCGGTGAAGAGTTTAACATCTCCCGAACAATTTGTTCATGAAAGAGTTAAAACAAATTGAGTGACAAACAGTTTGAAATATTGTTATACGCCGGGTTACCCTGTGTCTGATCAGGCGTCAACATATTTACATAGGAAAACATCGTTTAAGAACACACATGTGTATTGGGAAATAATAACGTCTTTTCAACAGTACTTAATCCAGCTACATGTATCTGTCGAATGGCGTGTACATGTATAGGCCGTGTTTATATTATGTTTTATTCCTCATCAAGCAATCAAGAGAAGAGAACGCGTGTACTCTACTAAGAGAAACTGTATTAGTTTCTTGCAAACGTATCCCTTTCCCCATAGAATAACATGTTTAACATTTAAGGTATTCCTCCATTGAAGCAAATATTTCTAATTTACACAGCCATGAACATGCACCATAATTAAGAAATAACCTACATCATAACAGATAGTAGCTTATGAAAGCTAAAAGTAAAGCAGAATGAAACCAACTTTAAGTAATCACCTGTCTCCAAAACTAGAAATAGGCTATGGAGGAAAGTGATAACTAAGGTTAATGTAGGTTTTTAGTGTTTTACTAATTTAGTGTCCCCCTTTAACTAAACAAAAGAATAAAAACTACTACCAGCTAAAAGGAAGTACACTGACTTGTCTGAAGAAAGAACTATACTACAGCCTACAGTGGAGAATCCGTTATTCTTTCCCGTTTAACGCAAAAGTACGCAAACGCAAAACACTCAAACGCAGAAAAGTACACCTTTTGGACAATTCTGATAATTCATGTTTATCATGGTGGCAAACAGTTTGGAGCCTGATCAGACACCGGGTTACCCGGCGTCTGATCTGGCTTCAAACTGTTTGCACTGCAAGTAATAGTTTTAGCGTAAACGCGTTTATTGGGAAAGAATAACGTTTTCTCCACTGTACCACTTTACATGTAATACAGAGATTATTACCTCTGTTCCCTGTTTCTGTATTAACAGGTAATAAAGGACGAACACCATGTTACCTTGTTCCATTATTATGTTGCTAATTAAACAATTAAAACCCGGTTAATATTCAAATTTACAGTACAAATGTTCCACAAGGTACTTTTACAATAGTAGTTCAAGTAGTCAGCGCTGAAATAAGTATTATTTTATTACTTCGTTTACGGATATAGTTGAGGAGACTTTATACTTTCCCAATTAACGCCTATATGCTTGTACTATTAGTTCCATTGCAAACAGTTTGGAGCCAGATCAGACGTCTGATCAGGCTCCAAACTCTTTGTTGCTAAATTTAAAGAAATAGAAGACATTTCCACAATTTTAATTTTCTACTATATTGATTTAATACTATATTATAGTACATTGTGTTTGCGTTTCGGTTGCGTACAAACGATACAGAATTAGGATTATCCACTGTTACAATCAAATTAACAGCAATGCCTAATACAAAACGTAATACCGGGATTGTTTAGGGACCATTGCTATAGTTTATGATCTAACGGCCAAAGGGGGACAACTCGTGCAAAACATTTGCATGAGTTGCCTCACTTTGAAATGTTCTCAATGATTATTGTTGATATGCGTATTTTTTATTTTTTCTATCCAATAAGCTTAATTATGCGATCATATCTGTATTTAGCGACCACGATTAGAATAGTGATATGTCGTTGACGATTGAACTGTGTGGATTTTTATCCATTTCAGTATTTGATAGTGGTTATCATATAGCATTTGTATATAGCCCTATGTAATTGGATTTACATGTGTAACTCTCTTTGCAGACATTTGTCGGGTTTTTTTTGAAAAACTAATTCCGGTACCTTTATTTTTATTCCCCGGCATCTATAGATGCGGAGCCATGATTATTATAGTGATCGTCCTGTCCGTCCGTCCGTCCGTAACAGGTTTTGTAGATTTTATCGTTTCGTCTAGAATCAACACCGCTTCCTCAAATGCTTTGATACTTAAACAGTTGTTACCTTGGATCACTACCAATCCATCGGTATTACCCCAACCTTGGTTTGGACTTGACATTGACTTAATTTGGTCTTAGAATATTTAACATGGGCTACTTCTTGGTTAACAATATTTTACCGTTTCGTCTAGCATCAACACTACTTACTACAATACTTGGATACTTATATAGCTGTTACCTTGAATCACTACCAATTCACCCATAATATCCAACCTTGATTTTGACATTGGCTTTGACCTAATTTGGGCTAAGAATATTTCAAATGGTTTATTTCTTCGTTAACGAAATTTTCGTCTAGCAACAACACTACTTACTACAATGCTTCGATAAGTATATTGTTGTTGCCTTGGAACATTACCAATTGACCCATATTACCCAAACTCAGTTTGACCTTGACTTAATTTAAACTTAGAAAAGATTTAGTATAAAATGTCAAGAATGCTCACCGGGGACATAAAGCGTTTATTGAACGCGCAGTCTTGTTTACAGTGGAGAATCTGTTATTCTTTCCCAATAAACGCGTTTACGCTAAAACTATTTTGTCTTTTACAAACAGTTTGGAGCCAGATCAGACGCCGGGTAACCCGGCGTCTGATCAGGCTCCAAACTGTTTGCCACCAAAATGAACATGAATTATCAGAATTGTCCATAAGTTGTTCTTTTCTACGTTTTAGCGCTTTGCGTTTGCGTACGTTTGCGTTAAAACGGGAAAGAATAACAGATTCTCCACTGTATGTGTGACTTTAGTGAAGGAATGCTTCAACAATATTTGGAAACAATTTTATCAAAATCTGAATGTAAGAGCTGTACAAAAAAAGTTGAAAAAAAACTACGTGATGTGTTCCCTTTGTTGACGGATCATGTGTTGGTTTCATGTGTTTTGGTGTTACTTGCTCCTAATGTTTCCATTTTATAAAACAATATGTATAACCGCTCAAATTAGGTAAATTACAAAGCTGAAGAGGGTTGTTCTGAGATTTTATTATCAAAAGCACGCGTCCCCGGATAGTTAGGGGTATACTCTAAACTAAGCTATCAAGAAAAGTTTGAGTTCGGGGACCCCCGATTTTTATTTCATATAATTGCATAACAGGGTATATTAACATCATGCAAAAAATCTGAATAATATTAAAATTCGAAGAAACTGTCGCGAAAGTCTTAAGGGAGTATTGTTGATAGTCTACTGAGTAGACTATTCTACAGTAGAGAATGTGTTCTTTCCCAATAAACACGTTTACGCTAAAACTATTTTTTCAATTGCAAACAGTTTGGATCCAGACCAGACGCCGGGTAACCTGGCGTCTGATCAGGCTCCAAACCGTTTGTCACCAAGATAAACATGAATTATCAGAATTTCCCAAAAGTAACACTTTTCTACGTTCTAGTGTTTTGCGTTTGCGTTTCGTTTCGTTTAAACGGGAAAGAATAACAGATTCTCCACTGTATTTACAGATAATTTCATTTTGTAACTTGCAGTTGACATATTGAATATCCATATGAACACTTCAATTTTTTAAATTATGCTTTATCCATTTTGCCGATCATGAGGAAACATATGATTTCTAAAACGACAATCCTAATAGTTCCTAATAATGTTATGTAAACAATGTCATCGTTTCGAATAATTTACTTATATTATAGAATAAATACGGAGAATCAAAGGTTGTAGATCTTTGTTCGCAAATCTTACACTCTATGTAGAGTAAATCTTTCCTAAACAAACGTTGTAGACCAAGAACAGTGTACTAGTTAAATATCCCTCTGAGCTAGAACATGAACTTATATTTAAGAACCCTTAAGAGGTGCCGTGTGTTAAGAAGGGCGTTTTGGTTTATATTAGGTTATTGGGCTCAAATATACATTTTATTAAATTTGAAAAATAGGTACGTTTATGAGGGTTGTAATAAGGTCTGTATCATGTAAATACCCTAAAGGCATCAGCAGTGGAGGAGTTTAGAAGAGTAATCGCACCCCATAGCGTGCAGAACGTTCATCAGCCAGCCAAACACAGTAAAACCAGACAGTTTTGACAAATGGCAGCTTTATATAAATAATTCATATTATTATATGCTGATTGAGTTAACACTTATCGTGCTGGATTATTGTCTGTTTCAAAAATATTATCTGTGAAAAATATTAAAATTAGTCTAAATGGTTTTTGATCTGAATAAATGTTGGATATCAGTGACAAACAGTTTGGATTCAGATCAGACGCCGCGTAACGCGGCGTCTGATCTGGATCCAAACTGTTTGCGAATGTTAGCCAAGGTGCGCTTAGAGTGATAAAGGATAAATATCGGCGCAATGATATGCATACGATAGACGGTCAGATCACATTTTATCGAGAAAGTGACAAGCCATCGGGAATATTTGGGATATCAAATGTGTCAAGCAATGGAATTGTTTGATTTGATATTACGTTAGGCAAGAATACATTATTCCAACACTTGACGGAATGTTGAGCATCCAAAACAACAAACTGAGAATAAAATTAGCAATAGATCTAGTATTAATCATCCCTCAAACTTCAAATAAACGAATCCCGTTTCAAGTAAAGTCTAACCTAGTTTAAAAACTTCGGTGTTGCTTTCTGCCTTATATTGCAGAATGCAAAACAGTGCAGACCCTGAGTAGAAGCTTGCTTTAGAAGCCCTCTGATCTTAGTCTACACAATGTTCATAGGAAACGTTGGCGTCCGATCTGGCTCCAAACTGGGTGTTCTATCTGGTTCCAAACTGGGCGACCAATCTGGCGCAAAACTGGGCATAAAATCTAACTAAAACTACCGGTATTTGCAAGGGGAATAATAGTTTCAGCATAAAATCTGTGCTTAGGAAATGATGTCCTCTCCACTGTGTTAGATGCGGGAACATGAACGATACCAAGTGTTATTGATATCAGTTATGTTACGAAGAGTAATTATTGAGCAATATACTACGAATTTATTACCGGTCTGGTTAATACGATCATCTTAGATTACAGTAAAGATTGCCAAGAAAAGTGAGTCTCTTTTACAATGTACGGAATACTGACGGGGCCAACACTTTTTCTGTTTTACAATTTAAGTAAAAGGCCTAAAAAAGACGCGAGACTACAGTGGAGAAAACGTTATTCTTTCCCAATAAACGCGTTTACACTAAAATTATTATTTCCGGTACAAACAGTTTGGAGCCAGATCAGACGCCGGGTAACCCGGCGTCTGATCAGGCTCCAAACTGTTTGCCACTCAGCTTAATATCAATAGTCAGAATTGTCAAAAAAAAATTAATTTCTACATTATAGTGCATTGCGTTTGCGTTTCGTTTGCGTTTAAATGGGAAAGAATAACGTTTTCTCTACTGTATACAGTACTCAATCTTATTAAATTAACAATTTTTGCGATTCGCTTGCAATTCGATTGCCATTCGATGGCAATTCGCTTGCGATTCAAAGTACTAACTTTACCTTCGGGTAAGTTTTCTTGAATGTTGTATCTCACAAATGTTTGCACATATGCCTTCGTTGATGTTTTCGATTCCATTTTTGTCACAACCGCTTCGGAAAATTCGCGTTAAAATATTCAAACGTAGGATTTGTTTTTTGAAGCGCGCGATTCGATGGCGATTCGATGGCAATTCGCTTGCGATTATCAATTTAATTTAATAAGGTTTAGTACTGTACCCTTACCATCTTGCATCTTTTTTCGGTACACTTTTCCTCGTATCCTACAGTATTCTATTAAAAGACGTTTAAGAACGTAAAACAGATGCAAGGGTACACTCTCGCATCTGGTTTCAACTTAATTTGCTATAGATTATAATAGAATTCGTGGACAAAATTAATAGAAAAAGAATGCGAAAAATTCACTCTTGCAACTTCGCATCTTTTTTTGTCGTTTTTGACAACACGAGTTAAACACCGAAAAAGATGCGAGAGTATATTCTTGCAATATCACATCTTTTTTTCCACGTTTTTACAATAAAATATTATAGAATTCGAGGACAGAATGTACCGATAAAAATGAGAGATTGCCAGGGTACAGTCTCGCATCTTCTTTTGCCTGTTGTCAAAAGTATGAAACAGAACAAAGGATTCTGTTCTCTCGACAATTGAATGACACGTTAAAAAGAAATAAATCATCGCAGAGATCATTTATGCTAAAGAAGACAAAATCATCTAGAGTGACAAACCTTAAAGATCGGTTTACCAAACTGCACAGAGTCATAGGCATTTACTGCAAACAAACTGGAACCAGACAGACACTGTGTAACCCGACTCGTACAGTGGAGAAAACGTTATTCTTTCCCAATAAACGCGTTTACGCTTAAACTATTATTTCCATTGCAAACAGTTTGGAGACAGATCAGACGAATTATCAGAAATGTCCAAAAGTTGTACTTTTCTAAGTTTTAGTGCTTTGCGTTTGCGTTTCGTTTGCGTTTAAACGAGAAAGAATAACAGATTCTCTAATGTAAATGGCTTCCACTGAAATCATTGTTACATGTATACACTTTAGTCTGCAGGGTTTGCGTTTAGTTTCGTTTAAACGGGAAAGAATTACGTTTTATCAACTGAATATAATTTGCTATTAATAACGGTCGATGTGAGATTAAGTCAATGTAAGAATTATATAGTGTGATCTATGGTTTTACTATACAGTGTTCCCTCCCTACAACGGCACTCCGAACAAAAACCCCCTTCTTACGACAACGCTTGCCGATGTTCCCCCAAACAAAACAGGTATGTCTAACGCTTTCCCATGCTGCTATATCATCAGCTTTAAAGTGACATGTGTAGTATTGTTCTCTCTAAATTACGTATTAGACATTTAGACAGAATAAACTTAAAGACGACGGACAAACAGTTTGAACCTTGATCAGACGCCGCGTGATGCGGCGTCTGATCAAGGTTCAAATTGTTTGCAAATGTGAGCCATTTGTATTAATTGTTCCTCCCTATAACAACTCCTTCCAAGCAACACGCATTTCATATTTGTCTTCCATTTGGTGTTGTTGTAGAG
The DNA here is from genome assembly GCA_922989275.2 of Gari tellinella. Taxonomy (NCBI): domain Eukaryota; kingdom Metazoa; phylum Mollusca; class Bivalvia; order Cardiida; family Psammobiidae; genus Gari; species Gari tellinella. The sequence goes on along the minus strand of OV277870.1, from coordinate 4,738,128 downwards.
AAGAAACAATGTATTATTATTATTAAAGCAGGGACAACTATACAGGGTTATATATTACTCTACGTGCGTGCCCACACACAGACAGTATTGGTCCGTTACTTTGTATTAACTCTTAGCATGTAAGCAGTGAAACCGTGATAACCTCTGCAAACAATTTAGATCTTAATGAGACGCCGCGTAACTCGGCGTCTCATTAAAATCTAAACTGTTTGACACAATATCCCTCTGTTGAAAAGAAAGTATCAAAATTCTAGTTTTACAACAATGGCAGACAACAAATGCTCAAAAGTTACAATAACCCAGCATGCAAAGCATTGATGGAATAATTGCTTCTTTTGGCAATATATGTCAGTTATAACTTCCGCTTGAGAATGCGAGTGGAATACCGATTAGCAATAATATTGTTGTCGGCCTTTATGGGTAATAGCCCTCATGGCCATGATGTTACTATTTGTTTACAGTGGAGAATGTTATTCTTTCCCGTTTAAACGCAAACGTACGCAAACGCAAAGCACTAAAACGTAGAAAAATACAACTTTTGGACAATTCTGATAATTCATGTTTATCTTGGTGGCAAACAGTTTGGAGCCTGATCAGACGCCGGGTTACCCGGCGTCTGATCTGGCTCCAAACTGTTTGTATTGTAAATAATAGTTTTAGCGTAAACGCGTTTATTGGGAAAGAATAACAGATTCTCCACTGTATAACAACTCTAATTGAAACAATGCGTTTGTTTTTAGTTTCGTTAAATAGATGAATAGGGGTTAACGGCACTGCGACACTGTAAGTGCCATAATAGCAACGATAAATAAAGAGTTTATTAGATGATAAAAAGGGCTAATTCAGGAAGAAGATTTAAGTCTTCAAATCTTTGAAGCAGCGAACGCCATCACAATCACCACCCTGCCTTTTTTAGTTCTTGGCAGAAGGAATAATCTCTGCCAAATAAACAAAAACATCCTCAATGTCAATTAACCCATTTTTACCCAGTGGATTCTTCCATGTTTATAAATTGGATTAGTCTATTTTATCAAAGGTATGCATGGTCAAAGTTTTCATTTTCATTTTGTTTTATACTGAAATTCCTATCAGCGGCGTCTGATCAGAGTCTTCACTGTTTGCCTATATTCCATATATATCGTGGGCACAAATGGGTTAATATTATGATTGTATGCAAGGTGGGAAGGTCTCTGTGGTTGTCTCGTTTAAATGAGAAATGCATGTAATAACCAACTGTATTGCTATATTTAATTAAAATATTTGTATGTCTTTAATCTCTTCATTGCCCCACTCTGAGTACAATGGTCAATCAGTTTTCATCCTGATCAGACGATGCGTCACGCGACATCATCATACCTACAGTGGAGAATATGTTATTCTTTCCCGTTTAAACACAAACGTACGCAAACGCAAAGCGCTAAAACGCAGTAAAGAACAACTTTTGGACAACTCTGATAATTCATGTTTATCTTGTTGGCCAACAGTTTGGAGCCTGATCAGACGCCGGGTCACCCGGCGTCTGATCTGGCTCCAAACTATTTGCAATGGAAATAACAGATTTAGGGTAAACGCGTTTAGTGGGAAAGAATAACGTTTTCTCCACTGTACAATAAGAATTAGATACAGTGGAGAATCTGTTATTCTTTCCCGTTTAAACACAAACGTACGCAAACGCAAAGCGCTAAAACGTAGAAAAGAACAACTTTTGGACAATTCTGATATTTCATGTTTATCTTGGTGGCAAACAATTTGGAGCCTGATCAGACGCCGGGTTATCCGGCGTCTGATCTGGCTCCAAACTGTTTGCAATGGAAATAATAGATTTAGGGTAAACGCGTTTATTGGGAAAGAATAACGTTTTCTCCACTGTACAATAAGAATTAGATACAGTGGAGAATCTGTTATTCTTTCCCGTTTAAACGCAAACGTACGCAAACGCAAAGCGCTAAAACGTAGAAAAGAACAACTTTTGGACAATTCTGATATTTCATGTTTATCTTGGTGGCAAACAGTTTGGAGCCTGACCAGACGCCGGGTTACCCGGCGTCCGATCTGGCTCCAAACTGTTTGCAATGGAAATAATAGATTTAGGGTAAACGCGTTTATTGGGAAAGAATAACGTTTTTTCTCCACTGTACAATAAAAATTAGAGAAGTACTGTACATTGTTAACTCAGACGAGACCTATAATAATAATTGTTTAAAGCAGATGAAACAGTGGCAGTGAAGGGGCTAACATACCGATTAAATGCCGCTACTTTAAGAAAGTTCTTATATTTGTAGAGCTGAAAACACAAGTTTTCCCCGTTTAACGACTTTTCCTCAGTCCATTGAGGGACCACCAGCCCATTGTTCTGGATGTGTCAATGTAACTGTCAAATCACGTGCAGCACAATCTCTGTTTACCTGGTGAGGCCCAGATTATACTCATGCTCTAGTGATTTTCAATGGTTATTTCTAACCACACTTTCAAATCTAAAGGTCGGGTCTCACATGGAAAGCTCCAATGGTTCTTTGCTACCTACATGTCCACAAGACCCATGCTTTTTGCAAGGAAATTGTCTGGCAAGGCGTTATGGTCAAAAGGTCGTCAGGAGATGTCTTTAAGGTCTCTCGCGTATGGGATTTCTTGGGACGAGTGGAAATGCGTCTCGTCGATATAGACTGTTTTCGCACATGCTTATACTAGAAAAAACATAAAGAAAATGTTGATAAGCTTCATTGTCTTCCTCGGTAGCTCAGTTGGTAGAGTGATTGACTAGCGGTCCAAGGGGCCAAAACTGCTTGACACTCGTATCGATATGTTCTAAGTCATACTAAATTGAATTTTACTTTGAAACAATATTGCAAACAACTAAATTGAAGCAGACGACAATGAAACAGTGAACGGGTAAACGACTCGCGAAAAATAAAATAGGCATTGAAAGGGTGAACTTTACGGGAAAGAAGAACGTCGTTTCCTCTGTAAGCACGTGGCGTCTGATCTGAGTCTGTACTGTTTGCCCACATCACATGTATAGGGGGTAGGTACAGTGGAGAAAACGTTATTCTTTCCCAAAAAACGCGTTTACCCTAAATCTATTATTTCCATTGCAAACAGTTTGAAGCCAGATCAGACGCCGGGTAACCCGGCGTCTGATCAGGCTCCAAACTGTTTGCCACCAAGATAAACATGAATTATCAGAATTGTCCAAAAGTTGTACCTTTCTGCGTTTGAGTGTTTAGCGTTTGCGTACGTTTGCGTTTAAACGGGAAGGAATAACAGATTCTCCACTGTACATGTACAATGGTGAAGACGCCATTCTTGTTCGCTTAACAACGCATACGAAACACAAATGCTTTGCAATATGATGACAAAATGTCTACTTCTATAAATTTCTAACGGTTTATTTGAATTAGAGGGGAAAACAGTTTGAATCCCGATTCCCGGATCGGGATTCGAAGTGTACAGCAAAAATAAAAGTTTTAGCGAAAATGCGTTTATTGGGAATCAATAACGTTTTCTCCACTGTACAAATGGAACATGGTTTGGCTATAGTGGGGTTAAAAACAAGTAAAGCAGGTCGAATATATCTATATCTATATTGGTTGATCTTTTAGCCCTTTCATGATCAAATTAGTCTAGAGATTGTTACCCCTTCACCACCTTAGTGTCATCTACTTCAATAATATTGTCTGCAATATCGTTTCCAAGTTATTTTAAGGCAATTTGACTATCGTCACTTCGATACGAATGTCTAACAGTTTGTGTCCTGATCAGACGCCGCGTTTCGCGGCGTCTGATCAGGACCCAAACTGTTTGAAAGCGTGCATTATAGCGTTATTGAGAGTGGGAGGGGTAACAAAACATTCTTGTTCTGGAGAGAAAGACTTTATTCTTATCTCAAATGAACGTCTTCTCCTCGGGATCATCCACACTAATTACACCCGGGAAATCATGAGTATTGGTTTTATTATAACTGCGTTAACCAGCTCATCCAATTTTAAATAGCGAGAGTGAAGCTTTCCAACGAATGCGATTACCGGAAGTCTAAGTCATCTTTCCTGAAAATCATCACCATCTCATCTCACCATCCCTCATCAGTCATCGGCGTTATATGACCTATTTCTGTGTTTCAGTGCTGTAAACATCAACTCACCCATCTATCCACTGAGTTAATTAAGTGCTCAGGTGGACAGATACTCTGCATTTTTAGAATATAACCTACATTTTAAACCAATCAAACTGCCTTTTAGTACCCATTAAACCGCACTTAATCATTAAAAATTGTGTTGTTTTTCGACGTTGCGTGGTGTCTGCGCGCTATACGATAGCTCCGGCTCGTAGCAACTAATTGTAAACACTGCCATATTTGGCGATCTCACAACCAGAATGTTAAGCTTTTGAATGGGCCAATCAAAATATAGGTTATATTCGCTGGGCGCTCGCTTTGACCTTAACCATTAATATTTCACTTAATATGTTCTAACTATAACATAGAGAGGGGAAGAAGTTGCATTTTCCTAATACGTATCTGTTCTAAACATATAGGTGAGTTGTCGTGCAAGGATATGTGTTCATGTTTACAGTATACAGTGGAGAAAACGTTATTCTTTCCCAATTAACGCGTTAGTTGTATACGCTAAAACTTTTATTTCCAGTACAAATAACTGTTTGCCACTCAGCTAAACATCAACAGTCAGAATTGTCAAAAATTTCGTAGGTCTAAAGGAATGAAGAAGGCTTCGAAAAAGTCCGGAGAAACTGTCAGGTAAATCAACCAATGTACAGTGGAGAATCTGTTATTCTTTCCCGTTTAAACGCAAACGTACGCAAACGCAAAGCGCTAAAACGTCGAAAAGTACAACTTTTGGACAATTCTGATAGTTCATGTTTATCTTGGTGGCAAACAGTTTGTAGCCTGATCAGACGCCGGGTTACCCGGCGTCTGATCTGGCTCCAAACTGTTTGCACTGCAAATAATAGTTTTAGCGTAAACGCGTTTATTGGGAAAGAATAACAGATTCTCCACTGTAGCATCACAACGAGTGTCAAAATAATGTTGATCCTGATCAGACGCAGCGTTAACCAGCATCTGACCACAGTCCAAACTGTTGTTTTTCCCAAATAACAAATATACCCTGGATGAGGTGTTTCAAGGGGATGAGGTTATCCAGTCAAATCATATCTTGCGTATATCAGTCTGGTTTGTCAACAGACGGCAACACATGAATAATTTATTAAGGAATATACTATATGATGTGCAATTCATTAGGATATGAACATTATATTGGCAGTCTATGAATTTATCAGTAGAAGACGGACATATCTACGGTTACACAATACAGAAGTGGAGAAACTGTTATTCTTTCCCACTTACCGCATATAAACGCGATTACTCCGTTTATAAACGCAAGGGAGATAATTCATGTCGGTCAGGTTTTTCCCATAAAGAACTTATTCCTTTTTTCAGGAAAAATAGCGTTTATCTATTTTGTATATACATCTGAGCTATATTAAACTTATTCAGCTTCATTATTTTCACTTTAACGTGTTGTATAATTTGTTTCAATCTCAAATCCTGCAGATGTTTAGTTGCTCAATATGTGTCATCTGCTTTACTTTTCGTCATTAAAAATCCTTTAATGATTTATAACTCATAATTTCTGCGCTGTAAGATCCAGGTCATAATACCGGAAGAAATATATTATTTGAGATACTGATTCTACGTACCTTCTGCAAAATAAATCCAATTTAGCCCGGAGCAACATGTACGATGGACAGCCATGAGCAACTTCCTGTCATAGAATCCCTACACCAAAACGGGCTAGATTGCGCAATTGTCTCCACATCAAAACGAGGTAGATTGCGCAATTGTCTCCCCGCTTCGATTTTTTCCATAGCATGTGGTAGCTTGAAGCAGGCTGAATGTAAAACAGAATGCGCCTATTTTTACTTCAACCTGCTTTAAGTAATCGCGCGTTTAAACAAATATAAAACTTGGAAATCTTGGGATTTTTCACGATCAACGTATGACAGTCTTGACGAGTACTTTGGGGGAATTATAGCACCCTATTTTTCCTGCTTTATCATTTACTTCAAAACGTTTGACATTTAATTGGGAGAAGACTTGTTTCTTTCTTGACAAACGCTTTTATACTAAAACAAGTATGGCCATTCCAAACGGTTTGGATTAGCCAACATCTGACCAGGCTTCAAACGGTTTGCCACTCGAATACTTTTGGACACTCTGACCTTTCAAAAAATTGCTATTTCTGCGTTTATTTGATTGCGTAAGTGTTTCGTGTGCGTTTAAACGGAATAAAGTAACGTTTTCCTTACAGTATGACGTCACTTATGACAACGCAGTCTTCACTGCAATGCATGTTTCGCGATAAACTTGACAGAGTTGAGAAAACGATAGTTTCTTCCGTTCAAACGAAATTAAAAGCAACACGCTGCAACTAAAACTAGAAGATAGTTATTTACAAAGTTTCTTTATAGTATTCCATTTTACAAACCAATAATTTTACACATGTCATTATCGATATAGTGTCTTTTTCTTTGCTACATCTGCTATAGTCTAAAAACTAAAGAAATTAGGTCAAATACTTGAAAAACAAATTCACATTTAAGGAACGAAGAAAACTAATATCAAAACATTATTGAACGTGCCAACTACAGTTCAAACTCGATACTCCAAACTCGCTAGTTCGAACATACTCATATTTCAAAGTTAAAACGTAGTTAAGCCACGTTTTAATTTTGAAATACGGGTGTGTTAGACTTTTAACAGCGTGGTGGAATTATCAAAATTCAACTTATGAAATTCTGGTACGATTTTTTCAAGCGAGTTCGAAGTATCGAATTTCGACTGTACTTTATTTCAATTACGTTCTTCCCAATATAGTTTAATCAGTGAAAATTCTATTCGGAATTTATCTAGGAAAATATTTTTCTAACTTGATAATTTCGTTCAAAGTCAGTGCTTTGCGCAAGTAAAATTCCGCTGGGTGTTTAGTTTTCATTACCTTTCCAGAAGAAAATAATTATAAAAGACAGTTTTAATTTACAATTAGCGAGCATTTAAGTCTAAGGAAAACAACTACAATCACACAGCGATAACCCGATCTCGTTTATATGGAACTTAACCATATTTTAAGCTGAATTTCAATAAATAAATACGAAATACTCGAGCAGGAAACGCAACACAAACAATACAACCACCTCTCAAGCAGAACACACACTCAGTCATACCATAACAAACACACACGCATACACACACACACACTACGTTTTAATGCTTTGCGTTTGTGTTTCGTTTGCGTTTAAACGGGAAAGAATAACGTTTTCCCAACTGCATGACGTCACTTATGACGTAAGAATAACGTATTCTCCACTGTACATAGTTTCTTACTGGATATGGAATACGTGTAAACGGAATAAAAAGTAGGTATTTGCAATTCCATTAAACCACTCGTTTGTAGGTGTGTTAAGCGAGAAATATAATCACTGACTTTGTTAACGACGGGGAATTCTACAGCTCGTTTCCGACTCGGAACAGACCAAGATTGGGTATAGGATCACCCGTTTCTATCTAAACATGTTCTTGATACTATTACTCTCTTTTCCAAATGTGTACATTAACGGTCTGAGAGGCCTTTTAAACAAGGAAACCTTCAATATAGTATTTTAAGAATTTAAGCGATGTAAATCTTGACAAGAAGTCGCGCCACGTGATGTGTAATAGGAATAAAACATGTTTTCGAAAACATCAAAGCGTTACCCATTTATAACCACTGGATTCTCCCATGTTTATAATATTGGATTAGTCCATTTTTTATCAAAGGGATGCCAGGTCAAAAATTTAATTTTCATTTTGTTTTATATTGAAATTCCTATAGCAACTAGTGTAGACTCTGATCAGACGCCGCATAATGCGGCGTCTGATCAGAGTCTACACTGTTTGCCTATGTCCCATATATGAGATCGCGGGTACAAATGGGTAAACCCGTAGTTGTGTTTATTTGTTCCATCGTTTTGTAATAACTAACAATAACATTTATGTCTGCAACAAGGTAAACTGAAGTGTCGTATACAGTGGAGAACACGTTATTATTTCACAATAAACACGTTAACTCCGTAATTTCCATTGCAAACAGTATGAAGCCAGCTCAGACGCCAGAAAACTTACTGTTTGTCATTCAGATTAAACTAATCAGTCAGAATTAAAATAATGTAATTTTTACCTTTTAAGTGCATTGCGTTTTCCTTTCGTTTGCGTTTAAACGGAAAATAATAATGTTTTCTCAACTAAATGCCTTCTAGCAGTAGTAAGTAGTGTTAAAACCCGTATTGCAGGTCTGAATTCTATATATAAGAGTTATTGGGTTGTAAAACCTTGTCTAGGTTACTTCATGGAAAATATTATTTGAGATAAGACGCCTGTATAGCTCAGTGGTAGAGCGTCCGCTTGCAATGCGGGAGGTTGTGGGTTAATCCCCGGCCGGGTCAAATCAAAGACTTGAAAATTGGTAGTAATGGCTTCCCTCATTGACGCTCAGAATTTCGGGTTACATAATGTAGCATAACGAAAGGTTCGTCGGTGTCAGGATAAAGTGACCGGCCGGGTACAGTCCCAATGGTGCACCTAAAAAGTGCCCCTTCTCATAATAATCAGAATTGATGGCGTAGAAGTAATAAGAAGAAATAGAAAAGAAATAGAAAGACGCCGGTTAACCCGGCGTCTGATCAGGCTTCAAATCGTTTGCCACTCTGATCAAATGAATCGTCGTTTATTTTGATAAATTGTTGTTTCGTTTAAATATGGGAAAGAAAACGATGTCCTCCACTGTATTAAAGAGAAATTATACAGTTGAGAAACGCTATTTTTTTAGGCTCCGAACTTTTGGCACACCGAAAGAAAAAAATAGAGTCAGAATTGTCACCCAAAAAATCATTTTCTTCATTTTACTACAATGCATTTGCGTTTCGTTTGCGTTTAATCCTTACTCTCTCAATGACGCTTAAAGACGCGTTTGCAAACAGTTTGGACTCTGATCAGACGCCGCCTAACGCGGCGTCTGATCAGGATCCAAATTGTTTTAAACTCGTTTTAAATTTCTTCAGTCATACTGCGTTATTTTTTAACTTTGAAACGATATTGCAGAAATCAAAATTGAAGCAGATGAGAATGAAACGTTGAAGGGGTAAAAATCTCACGAAAAATTTGGCTGACTCCATCTTAACCTGCCAATCACAACTTTACTGTTTTTTGCAAACTTGTATGGATCCAGATGCATGGCGTCTCAATTTTTGCCACTTGTTTTTAAGTTTCATTTTTTCAAAAATGTTTTAATCTTAATTCTAGATTTTATGCAGACAACAATTTCAAAGCAGTTGAGAAGATGTTATTCTTCCTGCTTAAACGCGAAACGAAATGCAAATGAAATGCACTTAAATGTAAAATATTGTTTGTTTAAAATGTCTATTAATTTTAATCTGAGTTTCAAACAGGTTTAAACCTGATCAGACGCCGGATAACCTTGCGTCTGTTCTTGCTCCAAACTATTTTGCATTGGAACTGATAGATTTAGTATAAATGCGCTGGAAATATATAGGATCTGTCACGAGTCGAATTTAAAGACAAGCTGATCTCAACTGAGTCTAGAATTGAAATGTTGATAAGCGAGCCTTGGCGTCTTTTCTAGACGAGGTTGAGATCAGTCTGTCTTAAACACCGACGAGTGACATATTTCTTTTTCTCACATAACCGACGATTTTAAGCTATACCTTTTTGAAATTCCAGTGACGTAATAACGCCTTATAAATAGTAACGTTATTATCACGTCATCAAACTGATCTCACACATGTTGAAGACACGAATATTTGTGATCGTTGTTCGCTATTGAAAAATGAAAACAGGGCTACATGTAGTTATGTGAGAAAATAACGTTTTCTCCACTGTACAAATTATGTGTCTAGTGAGTGTAGCCCAGGGAGTTATTGTCATTCTTGTAACGGATTTCGCAATCCTGCCAAATATCCCCCGTGACTTAAATGGTTTATTATATACTCGTAATTCATTATATCACAATACAAGCATGTACAGAGGAGAAAACATTAGTCTTTACCAATAAACGCGTTTACGCTAAAACTATGTCACCCGGCGTCTGATCAGGCTCCAAACTGTTTGCCGTACAGGTTAAAATCAACATTAACATTGTCAAAAAGTGTCATTTTCTACATTTTAGTGCACTGCGTTCGCATTTCGTTTGCGTTTAGAATAATTTTTCTCGCCTGTATAATGTCGAGGTCGGTATTATTTTTCAATACACGCGCGTTCTCTTATAAACAATTATTTCTATGACATACAGTGGAGAAAACGTTCTTCTTTCCCGTTTAAACGCAAACGTACGCAAACGCAAAACACTAAAGCGTAGAAAAATAAAACTTTTGGACACCTCTGATAATTCATGTTTATCTTGGTGGCAAACAGTATGGAGCCTGATCAGACACCGGGTTACCCGGCGTCTGATCTGGCTCCAAACTGTTTGCACTGCAAATAATAGTTTTAGCGTAAACGCGTTTATTGGGAAAGAATAACGTTTTCTCCACTGTACATGTACCATTTGGCGTCACCTCAGGTGCCGGATTTCTCGGTGTCTGATAAATTTTCTTACTGTTTGCCACTCAGGTAGTCAGACAGCATATTCGAACGCTGTTGTGGTTGGTTTTTCGGGTTTGTTTCTAAATTTTTCGTGCAATGCGTTTGCCTGTAGTTTCGCTTCAACGGAATATATAACAACGTCTTTGCCCATTGTATGCATACCAAGTTGTGGTTCAATACTTAATTCCATGTATTGTTTGGTTTTATTGACCTGTCAAAATTTGAATATTCATACGTCACTGAAATGATATATTTAGCTTCGGTACAAAGTCGTCACTTTCCGTTTTGATTTACGGATAGGAATATTTACGATATTGTGCATTCTGTGTCAAATTTAAATCAATAATCGAGTTAGCGTAATTGGTAGCGAGTAAGGGTACTTGTAAAAGGATAAAAGGTTGTGGGTTCGATCCCCGTTAGGTTTTACTTCTTATTTTATAACAATTATTTTTATTTTACTTTTTCAATCGGTTAGTTTACTTCAATTGTTTGACAGAATAATTCTATAATGCAAAATGTGCCATAGATTACCTAAACATTACTCTTTATAAATTATTGAAAGTTTTAAATGTATGTAAATGTTACCCGATGTTGTCTCCCACGGCAAATGCATTAACTAATTTATCACTGGAACTTTTAATGGACTATTCCAGTTTCCAATTAATTCTAGTCAATGAATGACAACTTAAATGGCAAACCGTGTACTATCCCTGATAAGAGGGCTCCTTTAGGAAAAATATGATCGTGGTATTTTTTTTACAGATGTATAGGTACACTCTTCCTGAATGACTATGATACATAAATCAGATCAAAAGGGATTTTCAATGCATTCTGCGTCTCCTCCTCTCAGATTCGTATAAATAATACAAATAATAATAATAAAAATGCCTCCAATGGGTATCGAACTCATGGCCCATACATGACTTAGTAAGACACCACTGTACTGTCTCGACCACGAAGACATAAAGCTATAAAATCTAACTCTAAATATGAACTTTATGTTTCAAACCTGGCCTACCCGTAAAACGTAACGGAAACAATCGAACTCGAACGAAGCTATTTATAGCGTGTTCAGGTAGCGTATAATTATTTAAATTTTGACAGGTTAATAAAACACAACAATACAGTAGTATTCGCGTATGTGATGCATGCATAATTATTCGAGTGTTTCACTTAGTCTGGCTTGTTTTACTATATAATCGCTATCTTTTTCGTTTAAACAGCAGGGACAATTCTAAAATAGTATGGTGACTCGGTTCCTTTTGCTTAGGCACAACAACAAACTATGCCTGCCATGACGTCATACCTTCACTGCCATGACGTCATCAACATTAAAGTCCCGTCTGCTTTTATTTATAAAATTAATGTTTAGTTTTGTTAACTTAATACATATTGAAACTAGTGTCAAACAGTTTGGATCATGGTCAGACGCCGCGTTACGCGGCGTCTGACCAGGTTCCAAACCGTTACAGTATTATAATACTCAGGTACCCTCAGTGAAGGGTTTAACCTTATTACGCAAGCTAGATTCTCTTACAATCGTTGCACACAGTTTGTAGCCTAATGCCACCCTGGATGAGTAGTATACATGGATTCCAACTGTTGTATACACTCTGTTAATACAATGCTCCGTCTCAACAACGACACCCAAGTTGGAGCCACAGACTACGTGTATTGTTCGGAGAGAGTCGTTATAGGGAGGGAACATTAAGATTTGGCTTACATTTGCAAACAGCCTGAATCCAGATCAGACGCCGCGTAAAGCGGCGTGTAATCTGGAGTCAAGCTGTTTGTTTGTCACACGTCATTATACATAATATTATATTTATTCTATCAAAATGTCCACTTACCGGTATATGTAAAACAGCTGACGACAAATTAGGGAAGACATTATTTCAGCCATGAAAATGTTGGACATAATTGTCCTGTTTAGGGAACTGTGGCAAGGGTCGTTGTAAGGAGGGAGTCGTTGTTGGGAGGGCCCTTGTAGGGAGGGAGCACTGTATTTCATAAAAGAAAACATGAAAATGAATATATTTTGAAAAGTGTTGCAAGAATATTAGTTAAGGCTGTATTTTATATTCAAATTTATAGTGTGATGATTACCCCTTCGCCGCCATATTGTCTTTGTCAATATACAGGGCTCCCTCCCTACAACAGCCCTCCGAACAACGACTCCTTCCTTACAACAACGCTTGCCGCTGTTCACCAAACAAGAAAACTATGTCCAACATTTTCACGGCTGCAATATCGTCTGCCGAAAACTGACGTTTGCTGGGGTTTTTTAAAGCTAAATATTACTGACAACTGACAAACAGCTTTAATCCGAATCAGATGCCGCGTGTCGCGGCGTCTTATCTGGATCCAAGCTGTTTTTCCAAATGTAGGCGAATTGCACTTCCTATAACAACTCCCTCCAGGCGATTTTTGTCTCCTATTTGGTGTTGTTGCAGAGAGGGATCACACTATGTTTTCTGCAAGATCGTTTCATAATTATATTTAAGGCAATATGATATACGAAAATTTCGAAACGATATCGAACATATTTCTTATGGTTGATTTTTATGACTGTGTCCCTTGGAATTCTTTTCTTCGGCGGATAAATAAACTGAATGCCTTAAAAATCGCTTTTTTTTGGAAAAAAAAGAGTTTTTGCGATTGTCCTCACTTTAGTGTATTTCTATGTCAAATAAAGCATCTGTTTTGGTTTATTTTGTTTAAACTGGAAATAATGGCGACCTCTTCACAGTAAAGACGATTCTGATCTAAATGCCATACAATATGTACAGTGAAGAACGACTTTTTCCCGTTGAACTCATTTTCCCCTGAAATTCCTTTTTGCAATAAGAGCTGGTATATTTAAGACTATTTAGGGTTGTTTTTTAAACAATATATTGCAAAATGACAAACAGTGAAGTTCCTGATTAATGACAAACAGTGAAGTTCCTGATTAATGACAAACAGTGAAGTTCCTGATTAATGACAAACAGTGAAGTTCCTGATTAATGACAAACAGTGAAGTTCCTGATTAATGACAAACAGTGAAGTTCCTGATTAATGACAAACAGTGAAGTCCCTGATAATAGGGCTCCCACAGGAGCCCTCTTATCAGGAACTTCACTGTTTGTATTAGACATGTGTACTATTCATATGTACTCTTTTGGCAGAGGACGCATCTATGCGTCAATCGGGCTCAATGAGTTAAACGGCGAAACTTAAACACAAACCTACATGTACAAAAATATCTGTTTGAACTGTTGACATTCTCAATCGGAATGACAAACAGTTAGGAGACCGATCAGACATTGGCTTCGAACTGCTTGCCGTTGATACTGGGTGTCTCATAATATGTGTTACCATTGCAAACCTTTCCTTCGTATTCAATATAACCAGGGCCGGATCAAGAATTTTTTCATTGTGGGGGCACAGGTGGGGAGGATATGGGAGGGGTATAACCCCTCCACTAGGTGGGGGTCCGGGGGCCTCCCCCGGAAAATGTTTTAAACTTGCATAAAAAATAACGCATTCTGAAGGCATTCTAAGAGAAAGTTAACATAGATAGAATGATGTAAACACCCCAACGAAACACCCAAAAAGGTGGTTTCATAAGACAAAGAGATGATACATTTTCCAGTCTTTCATGCATTGAAAACACAGGCCTTCAACTGATCTCAATGCAAAAAGTAGGAAAAAAGTAGGAGTTTTTGAAGTGGAAAAGTAGGAAAAAGGAGGAAGATTTTCAATAAAATAGTAGGAACTGTTTGATACACAATACCACATGGAGTCATCATGCTCATATAAATTTAAGTAATCCGCAATTTTGACTTAAAGACATTCTCGCCCAAAGCCATATTATTCTTTGGTTATAATTTATTCAACAGGCCGAAGATTCGATCCAACAGGTTTAGGGGGGTCCGGGGGTACTCCCCCTGGAAAATTTTGAAATCAAGCGCTTCATTTCCTGCATTCTGGGCCATACTGAGGGTGCTTGAAGACTTATAAGGAAAAAAGTAGGAAAAGTAGGAGGTTCTGGTAGAAAAATAGGAAAAAGTAAGAAGGTGATCAAAAGTTGGAAAATAGTAGGAAAAAGTAGGAACGGTTGAAGGCCTGAAAACAGGTAAAATACTAACATAAATCTATGTAAAAAATCGACTCAAAATATTTTGTTATTTAATCATTCTATGGTCAAAGGTTATCGTCAAGCCATTAATCTCTAACCCTACCCTCCTATTCATATGCATACTGTTACAAGGGGGTCCGGGGCATGCCCCCTCCTTTCACCCCCTGGAAAATTTATACCCTGATGATCAATGGTGTGTTCTGATGGGAGTTTTTCGCATTCAAAATAGGTAAAGTACTACATAAATCTGTGTAAATATTCTATTCAAAATAACATATCAAATTCTTTAATATAGGATAATACCTTTGACATATTGTTTTCTGGCCATTAATCTGAAATCTACCCCTACCCGCTCTGATTATTGTTCACACTGTCACTAAGGGCATCCCGGGAACTTTTTAATTTCTAGATGGTCTCTGGTGAGTTCTGGGGCGTTTTGCACAGTCAAAACAGTTACAATAATAATATAAATACAATAAATATATATAAATATTCTGCAACTAATATTGGCAAAACTATTGGAGGGGAAGGGGACTGGTCCTACATGCCTGAGTTAATTGGGTATTATTCATCATCTAGTTAGGCATTCAATACTGCCTTACTTTTTGTTACCCTTAAGTATTTTCATCAAATTTTATTGGATTAACGGGTCTGTAGGATATGCAA
The DNA here is from genome assembly GCA_922989275.2 of Gari tellinella. Taxonomy (NCBI): domain Eukaryota; kingdom Metazoa; phylum Mollusca; class Bivalvia; order Cardiida; family Psammobiidae; genus Gari; species Gari tellinella. The sequence continues at coordinate 4,722,694 of OV277870.1, read as the reverse complement.
TTTGGGGGCACATGCCTTAGGCATAGCTAAATCATTTGTGTACGTGCTGAATGCTTTCGCACATTCAAAACAGGTAAAATACTTGCATAAATATATGTAAAGATCTAGGTAACTTTTACTTACACATGTATCTGCAAAATTATTAGGGGGCACAGGGGCATTTTTATTTTTTGGTTGGGGAGGGGAGGGGCACAGGGGGCACACTGTCGTGCCCCCATCCTTGTTACTACGGGCCTGTCTCTGGTTCAAACACAGACCAGGCATGCTGAGGATTTGAGGGGGCACAGGGGAAATTTTGGATTTACTGGCCTGTAGGTTATGCAATTTGGGGGCACAGGCACAGGCATTTTTATTCTTTGGATGGGGGAGGGGGGCACAGGGGGGAATACTGCTGTGTCCCATCCTTGTTACTATGGGCCTGTGTTGGTTGGGGAGTGGGGCACACAGCGGTGTCCCCATAATTGTTACTACAGGCCTGTGTCTGGTTCAAACACAGACCAGGCATACTGAGGATTTGAGGGGGCACAGGGGCAATTTTGGATTTACTGGCCTGTAGGATATGCAATTTAGGGGTACAGGCATTTTTATTTTTTGGTTGGGGGAGGGGGATTGGCACACTGTCGTGCCCCCATCCTTGTTACTACGGGTCTGTGTTGGTTGGGGGAGGGGGCACACAGCCGTGCCCCTATAATTGTTACAACAGGCCTGTGTCTGGATCAAACACAGACCAGGCATACTGAGGATTTGAGGGGTCACAGGGGCAATTTTGGATTTACTGGCCTGTAGGATATGCAATTTGGGGGCACAGGCATTTTTATTGTTTGGTTGGGGAGGGGGGGGCACAGGGGGCACACTGTCGTGTCCACAATCCTTGTTACTACGGGCCTGTCTCGGGTTCAAACACAGACCAGGCATACTGAGGATTTGAGGGGGCACAGGGACAATTTTGGATTTACTGGCCTGTCGGATATGCAATTTGGGGGTACAGGCATTTTTATTTTTTGGTTGGGGGAGGGGGAGGGGCACACTGTCGTGCCCCCATCCTTGTTACTACGGGTCTGTGTTGGTTGGGGGAGGGGGAACACAGCCGTGCCCCCATAATTGTTACAACAGGCCTGTGTCTGGTTCAAACACAGACCAGGCATACTGAGGATTTGAGGGGTCACAGGGGCAATTTTGGATTTACTGGCCTGTAGGATATGCAATTTGGGGGCACAGGCATTTTTATTGTTTGGTTGGGGAGGGGGCACAGGGGGCACACTGTCGTGTCCCCAATCCTTGTTACTACGGGCCTGTCTCGGGTTCAAACACAGACCAGGCATACTGAGGATTTGAGGGGGCACAGGGGCAATTTTGGATTTACTGGCCTGTAGGTTATGCAATTTGGGGACACAGGCACAGGCATTTTTATTTTTTTGGATGGGGGAGGGGGGAGGGGCACACTGTCGTGCCCCCATCCTTGTTACTACGGGCCTGTGATGGTTGGGGGAGGGGACACACAGCCGTGCCCCCATCCTTGTTACTACGGGCCTTTGTCTGGTTCAAACACAGACCAGGCATACTGAGGATTTGATGGCCAGAGATAAGAGACACAAGCCATTGCAGCAGCTCCAGATAAGTTCAAGCAGGCCAGCTGAGGGACATGTGCCCCCGTGCCCCCAGTGGATCTGTGCCTGTAATGTCATATGCCAATGCGACCTTCTTAACCCCCCCCCCCCCCCTCCCCGGTAAATCCGTGCCTGAATTAACAGATATCTGTACTAAATGTATATCAATATCAGCAGAAAACTTTAAAGTTTTATATTGAACGTAAAGTAGGGAGAAACTTTGACGTCATAACGTCATATATGGCGTCATCAAAAGTTGCTATTTTCTACGATACTGCTGTCAATGGAAAATGTCAGGACATAATAAAATAACATTATGAAAGTAAGTCAGTGATTTTTGTGACTCAAAGGATGAGAAAACTATATCCAGGAGGCAAGACCATTACCAGGCTACAAGATAACACAGTTCTAAAAAGGTTTGAGAAGTATGGAAAATGTATTGAACCACAACAAGGGGCACTCCATGTTTATTATACTGCAAAGTAAATTCCTTACAACAGTGTAACCCCGTTAAGTCCATTTAGGCAAAAAACCAAACGGGGGTTAGATCTTTAAAGAGTCGCCTGTGTTTTCCTCTTTTCTGGAAAATTTGACGCCTACGTATACGAGCGTGTCTATTTGTCTTTTGAACAACAACCGTCAGAAATATGACGTCATTTACCCACGACGTCGTCTGTTTTGACGCGGTTTTTTTACTCAGCGCTGTACATGACAAATGCCAAAACGGTTTAAAATAATCCATTTGACCGGTGAAAGCTTTACAGTTTAATCAATTTGTTATACAGTTTCTTCCGAGGGTACGTGAGGATTTTTCCCGGCTGGTAAAATCATGTAACCACTCAGCCGGGAATAGATCCTCACGTAGACCCTGGGAAGAAACTGTTTAACTAATAATATAAACGCATAAACGCATTTGATGGCAAAGAATATCATCTTCGCACTGGAGCCTCATAAACTGTCGAATTACTCTGTATTTCAGAGTCTTCGAGGTTTCTTCACTAAGGTTAAATTGCATAAAATCTCAATTTGAATAAAATTTATTCGACATTTATACAAATTATTTATTTGCAGACAAAGATATATTTGGTGTCATGCCTTACCCTCTTGTCGCGAGGGATTTTACCCTTTCATCGCCACATTGGCGTCTGCTTCAATATTGTTGTCTTTAATATTGGTTAGAGGTTATATTGAATGCAGTATAACTGGCGTAATTTCAAAACGAGTGTCAAACAGTTGGGATCCTGATCAGACGCCGCGTCACGCGGCGTTTGATCAAGATCCAAACAGTTTGAAAAAGCGTATTTTTTGCGTCATTGGTAGCGAACGGGTTAAACATTATTCAAGGTTACACTTGAAATCCATGGCTAGTGTACTTTAACGGGACGAATCTCTACAAGACGGAAATGGTGGTCGTCAGACAAGTCTCGTATGCACTGAATAATTCATTTCCCTTCCATGGCATAAATTTGCCATTTTTAATCCTTTTTACAATTCACGAGGACGTAAAGGAAACATCTAGATTCAAAGAGTATTAAGTTAACCGTGAAATTCGGGTATATGTTTTTTTCTTTCGAGTCCTTTCAACAACAGTGCATCCCCAAAACATGAAATATAACTAGCTAAAGAAAAGAAGACGTTTTCTTTTATGCTAAGCAGTGAATTAAAGAGTTTTCTCAGTAGATTATAATTTTATAATCTACAGTGAATTATAACTTTTCGGAATATTTTTTTTTCCGGGATTTTTTTTTTTTTTGCTTTGACTTCTTTTTAATTTGAATATGCCATACACGATTACTTTTGTGCCGCAAGTGCAGTTTACTACGCCTTCAAAATGATACTAAGTCTGGATCGCTTTGATTTTGAGAGGCTCCATATGGGGTATTTGACATGGCCAAAGTGATTAATCGACGGCTTTATATTAATATTTCTCTGTTAAAAGCATAAACGAAATAGAATAATCGTTTGTTTCAGTGTAGGATGGGGTTTTCTTTCATCTCGTGAAAAGCAAGGGTTATATTTTTCACTCGTGGCTTCGCCACTCGTGAAAATATAACCTTGCTTTTCACTCGATGAAAGAAATTCCCATCTTACACTGAAACAAACAATTATCCTCTATATTCTTTTCAGTTTAAATACAAATGATAAACTAACTCATTGCAATAAGATGTAGAAAATGACAACTTTTCACATTCTAATTATTATTTAACTTAATTTGAGTACTAAACAGTTTGAAGCCTGATTAGAAGCCGGGAAATATATGGTATGCAAAACCTTCGTAACTTAATTCAAAAGTGAGATGTTAAAAAGATCTAACAATTTCGATTTTGTCAAAAGTCAGACAAGTTTGGCAAAAGACGGTAGAGCATGAATAATTCATAAGTTAATACGCTATTTAATGTGCAATGCATACGTATATAAAGTAATAATATTGACAGTGAATAAATATATGAATATGATATTGACAGTAATATATTGGGGAAAACGTCAGATATATAGGAATTACAACAGTTTTGGATAGAGTATTGGTATTTATTATATATCTATCGATGACGTTGGGCAGAATAGTGTACATCGCTAGATCATCGATAAAATGCTAATCGCTAGCTTGTTATCCCGTCAGTGTTCGGCTCTTACCGGATATTTGCTTCCGCAATCGCTCAGTATTTACGGAAACTCCCGACGACACGTTCAACATATTAATTTCATTTTCAATTTGAAAAAGAACAAAGTTAACATTAACTTACAATTCTTAAATTTATATCAAAAGAAAGAACAAATATTCAACTATACAAGCCCGTTTGCACAAAATTGATACCGATTCGTATAAATGCACAAGGTCGTGGTATATTAACCTTGTCGAGGCTTATTTTCAGCATTTTACTCTTTGTTTAATGTGATTAAGAGGTGTCTTTTTCAACTTAAAAAAGGACCAACATCTTATTAAAATATTTTTTCAAAACAATTTCATTATAACGGAAAATGATTAAGCTAGCACGGACCGTTTGCACAGGAACGATATCTGTCCAGAAAAAAAAGTTATTACAAGTTATGTAAAAGTGCCCTCCTTATTTTAATGCGCGAAAATGAGAGTAAGTGAGCCACCTGAGTGTCCACTATTCTGCGTATCGTTTATAAAGATTTCTCAAGTAGATACATTTCAAATATGTTATAGTTGATATCATCGCTAGTGATGATATCACTTTTGTAGTAACGATATCATTTTTGTGACGTCACGTCACAATATTTTTTGTTACGTTGCACGTAAACATTTAATTGTGTGTGTTTTCTCGTTAAAGTTCAAATGATAAATAGTTCAATCAATTCCTTTGGATGGATATGAAAAATATATTGAGAGTGAATGGGTTAACAAGCTAATAATAAAGGGACACACTGTTCAATGGAGTGTATCAAATGACATTGTATCCCGCCATTACAGCCTCTAGTGAAATAATAAAGGGCTAGCATAATAAATAGAGGATCTTGTATGAGTGCACGTAATTTATCATTTTTAATAAACGAGTTGACTTAAATAATATGACGCGAGCCTTTGCGAGCGACATATTCATTATAGTCATCGAGTTTGTTAAAAATGATAAATAATAAGCACGAATGTGAGATTCTTTTTATCACATAACAAGTTTAAGCACCTATTAAATTGATTTAAGCCGTAGTTTGTAGAATTTTCCGACAAATTGTCACGTTATTTATGTTAACGTCATAGTTTATGACGTCATCTGGTGTCCCGCTACATGCATCGCTTGTGGACGAACAAGTTGGGCCGGTGTAACGCAGTAGAATGACCCACTCCTGCTAAAGTGACCCATTTCACTACGTAAAACAGTGACCTGGGTCTTTTCACTCCGTAGAAAAATGACACCAGAGCGTAGAAAAAGACCCTATCGACTCGTAGTAGAATGACCCCCTCACGGTATGGGGTCATTTCTCTACGTAGTATAAAGACCTGGGATCCTTTTACAGGGGTGGGTCATTCTACTGCATTACACCGGAGCCCATAAAACGATATCCCACTAGTGGATTACGATAATTTTACGATCGCTTTATGCAACTCCAAGACTCCAAATTATGTGATAAATCTTTTCTGCTGTGTATCGTTAATTAAACGCACTTCGACTGCGGTTATTAATTCTTTTGTGTTTTGTATGTCAAGGTTGACTGATTGATGTACAACATAGATGTAGATGTAGATGTATGTCAGCAATTAGATATTGTCAAATTAGGTGTTGGTGGAAATTCGAAAGGCCTAAATCAATCAATCTAATAATATGTCGGCAAGCCTCGCGCTGACTGAATTTTTCCCTTTGGAGAATAAACCCCATCCTATCACATGCAAAGACATATTATTTTCAATATACGTTGTAGAAATTACTGCCAGTCTATCAAAGTACCAAACAGTATGCAGACTAATATGATGTCATATATTGTTAAAATCAACCCTAAAAAGTCGAAAAAAGGACTAGATTTAATTGAAAACTAGAATTGTCCATTTGAGGTTTCAGTGAGGTATGGGTTAAGTGAAATACAATTTTTTCTTAGCCGGGCATGTAAGAGTTGAGCTCCTATGTTTCCAGTGTAGTATTAGGACTGTATCTTCTACGATCTATCATATATGATAGAGTTCTTGAAAGAGGCAATTACAATTACAATTTAAAACATGTATGCATATTGTTTCAACGGGAAAGTGTAATGTAACCACAGTATATCTAAATACATAATTGAACTGTGTCATGAGAAAACAGATCTTATTGCATTGCACACAGTGTAGGTCAAGACCAGCTGCCTCGTCAAAGACGCGACGACTGATCTTAATCTACACTTTTTGACACCACATGCATCTAAGAATTTTAAATAGCTGTTTTATAATCGGTATTTGGTATTGTAGACCAAACCTAGATGCAGAGCCTGGGATGACAACGGTGCTTGGTCTGTGTAATAAGGCAGGATTTGTCATGGCACGGCTCATATGTATTCAGTCGCTGGAAGGGTATTGGATTTGAATCATGATTTAGGCTTTACATAATGGCAAGTTGTCAATAATTTGAATCACGAACTAGGCTTTACACAATGGCAAGGTGTCAATAATTGGAATCACGAACTAGGATTTACATAATGGCATGTTGTAAATAATTCAAATCACGAACTAGGCTTTACACAATGGCATGTTGTCAGTAATTGGAACCACGAGCTAGGCTTTACATAATGGCAAGTTGTCAATAATTCGAATCACGAACTAGGCTTTACACAATGGCATGTTGTCAGTAATTGGAACCACGAGCTAGGCTTTACATAATGGCAAGTTGTCAATAATTCGAATCACGAACTAGGCTTTACATAATGGCATTTTGTCAATAATTCGAATCACGAACTAGGCTTTACACAATGGCATGGTGTCAATAATTGGAACCACGAGCTAAGCTTTACATAATGGCAAGTTGTCAATAATTCGAATCACGAGCTAGGCTTTACATAATAGCATTTTGTCAATAATTCGAATCACGAACTAGGCTTTACATAATGGCAAGTTGTCAATAACTCGAATCACGAACCATGCTTTACATAATGGCAAGTTGTCAATAATTCGAATCACGAACTAGTCTTTACATAATGGCATTTTGTCAATAATTCGAATCACGAACTAGGCTTTACACAATGGCATTTTGTCAATAATTGGAACCACGAGCTAGGCTTTACATAATGGCAAGTTGTCAATAATTCGAATCACGAACTAGGCTTTACATAATGGCATTTTGTCAATAATTCGAATCACGAACTAGGCTTTACATAATGGCAAGTTGTCAATAACTCGAATCACGAACTATGCTTTACATAATGGCAAGTTGTCAATAATTCGAATCACGAACTATGCTTTACATAATGGCATTTTGTCAATAATTCGAATCACGAACTAGGCTTTACATAATGGCAAGTTGTCAATAATTCGAATCACGAACTAAGCTTTACATAATGGCAAGTTGTCAATAATTCGAATCACGAACTAGGCTTTACATAATGGCATTTTGTCAATAATTCGAATCACGAACTAGGCTTTACATAATGGCATTTTGTCAATAATTCGATTCACGAACTAGGCTTTGTATAATGGCATTTTGTCAATAATTCAAATCACGAACTAGGCTTTACATAATTACAAGTTGTCAATAATTCGAATCACGAACTAGGTTTTACATACTGTTCTGACCCTTATTTAATTAAATTGATAATTGCAAGCGAATCGCTAGCGAATTGCCATCGAATTGCCATCGAATCGGGAGCTTCAAAAGGCGAATCTTACGCTTGAATATTCTTACGCGTTTTTTGCGAAGCGGTTGTGACAAAAATGTAATTGAAAATAATTCACGAAGGCATATTTGCGAATATTTGTGAGATACACCATTCAGGCAAACTTACCCGAGGGTAAAGTTACAATTTTGAATCGCAAGCGAATTGCCATCGAAATGCAAGCAAATTGCTATCGAATTGCAAGCGAATCGCAAAAATTGTTAATTTAATAAGGTTCAGTAATGGCAAGTTGTAAATAATTCGAATCAAGAACTAGACTTTACATAATGGCATCTTGTCAATGATTGGAATGGCATGTTGTTGTAATCACGAACTAGGCTTTACATAATGGCAAGATGTCAATGGTGAAGTAACAGAAGTTACAATATTGACATTTTGCATGACCTGGTCTATTTGCCTGGCCAGACATGCTGTGAGTCTTATGTACGGTAGCAAGGAGAACACTAGATAGATTGTTTGAAATGTTAGTCAAGTTATCTTAATATTAGCATACTTGATTTAGGATTATGTCTTCAATCGATACGTCTGGCACTCTAATTCCAGAGAGAAGACGTTATTCTTTAAATTATTATTACAGTCGAACTTCGTTATCTTGAACTCGCTTAACTCGAACTATCCGATAGTTCGACACATGAACTGCATTATTTCATGCTCGGATAGGACGAAAATACACATATTTAAAAGTTAAAACGTGGCCAAACCACGTTTTAAATTTGATAAAAGGGTATGTTCGATTTAACAGAGTTCTCGATATCGAAGTTCGACTTTATTAATATTATTATTATTATGCCAGATTTGTAAAGCGCTCCTTTCACACAGGAGTTGTTCCTTCAAAGGCGCTTCACAAATGTACCTACAAAATGAGGAAAGACAAATAAATACATTTAAATTAATGAGAAAACATCCTTCTTGTAATTCCTCAAAACAGAGATTTAAAAGTCATATTTGTTCTAAACAATTTCCGTCCAAACCGTTTCATTGTCGTCTTCAATGTTGTTGTTTGCAAGATCGTTTCAATGTAAGTTTAAATGTAATATGACTTAAAACGTTTTGATACGAGTGTCAAATAGTTTGGATCCTGATCAGACGCCGCGTGACGCGGAATCTGATCTGGAACCAAACTGTTTGCAAACGAGATATTTGGCGTCATTCAGAGTAAAGGGTTAAAAAGGGTTTGAGTCTGAGATATGGTTTCAAGATTTTGATTGCTCATATATTATACCTTGATCAATCAACCGCTTGACAATGATCAAACACTTTATCAGATGGAACCATTCAATAGCCTAGTTATGCTGCGTAAGTTTAAATCGAATTGTTATAGTCATAAGGACTTTAGCACGAATATACTGCAGCACGACTGAACTAGAGTGTATACACAGTTTCAAATCAAAATTGTTAAATCGTTATATTTGAAAACTTATTTTGATAACCAATCTCAGTACTTACCGAACCCCTTCTCTTATTGCGGGGGACATGGCAAAGATTGACCTACGGTAACCATTTGTACAACTAACACCGACTCTATCAATTCCAACCCCGACTCAGGATGTTTAAGATTTTGACTTTTGTATAGACAGTCTTTGACTTTAGATTCTTCAATTCAAACAAGTTGTGCACAGTGGCAAATGTTAATTCCATTTTACAATAACTGTTATCACCACTCACTTATAAATTCAGACTTATTTGGAAACGTAAACCACCAGTTGATACGATTGCTGAACCCTTTGAACCCTAGTCCAGCATATTTGCGTCCTTTTCAAACAATGTACATGTGAATAGTACACTTGTCCTATGCAAACAGTGAAGACCCTGATCAGAGGGCTCCGAAAGGAGCCCTGTGATCAGGGTGTTCACTGTTTGTCATAATGCCAAACATTGACAAAAACAACCCTTCAAAGTCAAAAATGGACTTCACTAAATTGGAAACTTGAATTGTCAATTTCAAGTTTCAGGGAGGAAAGAGTTAAAAGGCAAAGATTATGTGAGATGAATTAATTTCCCATGATGTGATTGCTCGGCTAATATATAGCTAGTACGAATGCATAATAATCCATTCTAAGCAGAATATTCATGAACGTTACATTTGTAACTGTGTCTTTCAAGCGATAAAAACTTTTTGCACGCTAAGTAAATGTCGACTTAACCCCTTGCCTACTGATCGCAACTTCACTAATTTTTGCAAAACAGTTTGAATCCAGATCAGACTGTTTGACACTCTTCTTTAGGTATCTTAAATAAAAAACTATAGCAATCTAAATATAATCAATGTTGCCGACGACGATTTCACAACAGACTATATTACAGCAGGATAAGGGTTACATTTGTAAGTAACGTAGAGAAATTAGAAGTAACGTAGGACACATGTTATATATTACGCGACAATATGTCTCGGCACACACCTCTGGGTAACGTTAATATCATTAGAGATGCCACCATTTGCCCCAGGACATTAAATAGCATACATGTACATGTATAAGTGGGACCAGTGGCGACACTTCTAGTTATTCTTCGCAATATGTTGTGTAATGATCTGCACTGTTTGCATAATTTGAAAAATATTGTAAAATTCAATCTTACATACATAGTTAGGAAATGAACCCCACTTTATTGGATACGTGAATTGCCAATTCAAATAGCCAGTGACGAGTAACTTTACTGCATTTTAAAGTCTTAACTGCTCCTTCTGGCATAGAGGTTTGCGTTACAATAAAAATATTTCATGTCCAAGAGAAAAAATGTTATTTATGCCAAACGAAGGTTAAACAAAGTATGCCCATTGCAAATACAGTGATCCCTTCTTACAACGACCATTGTCACAGTTCCTTAAACAGGACTATTATGTCTAACACTTGAATACGTAACGCGGCGTCTGAGCTGGATATAAACTATTTGCAAATTAATGCAAGTGTTATAGAGCATGACATTAAACGGTTAATGGTACGATTCCTCAAATTACGCTTGGATATTGTGAAATCCTAGGATATATATAGTAGACCTGACTTTCATTTTTTTTTATTTATTATTTCTCGCAGTTCATGATTTACATATCGAGGAACAAATTATGTACACAGACAAAACTGGAGGAACACATACTATACATAGACAATACATATATATTCACAAACAAATAATTCTGTCTATTATCAGTGTCAGTAGATTTTATATTATACAGTGGAGAATCTGTTATTCTTTCCCAATAAACGCGTTTACGCTAAAACTATTATTTGCAGTGCAACCAGTTTGAAGCCAGATCAGACGCCGGGTAACCCGGCGTCTGATCAGGCTCCAAACTGTTTGCCACCAAGATAAACAAGAATTATCAGAATTGTCCAAAAGTTGTTCTTTTCTACGTTTTAGTGCTTTGCGTTTGCGCACGTTTGCGTTTAAACGGGAAAGAATAACAGATTCTCCACTGTAAGAACCTTGATTTTTTTATTTCTGGTAAAATTAGCAAAACGTTTCAGTTGACAAATGTACTTAGAAAAGTTTACTCATCCACTCTGGAACCTTAAATCGGGGAATTCCAGTTTTCAAGTACATATATGTAATTGCAGTCAATTTTTGGGATCACTGTTTGGTAATGACCAGTATACAAATGAACACCTCGCTAGGAAATTTCCTTACGGTCTAGACCCTTTGTAATTAGGACTGCCAGGCCGTACCGTGACGTACATTGATATCTAAGCTGAACAGCTAGAGCCAGTAACTGTATAGGTCACGCAAAAATATAGTTTGTCTGGCTTGTAATTTTCTGTCACATAGATATCTGTAATAGTCCGCAAATATCAATCAGGATTTTCCATGGCATATACAGTGAGCGTTTTAACGGATAGACTAGATCATTATACACAGTTGCAATATGGCATAAAATGAGTATTATATAGCGGGAGCAACATTATTGTTTCCTGTTCAGTGACACTAAACACAAGAAGAGGTTAAGGTTAGCATCTTTAAATTGAAATAGTTAGATTGCCAAATACCTCATAAATCGATTTTACCTAAGCTGCTAACACCGTCCATGATAGTTTGAGCTGAGTCAGTATGTTCTAAAGCATTTGGTTGGTCATATTTGAGCTAGGCTCAAATTTGACTAATCAAATGCTTGAGAACGACTTTAGACTCAACGCAAAAGCTTCATAACATCGGACCCTGTTTGAATTCAAGTGTTGGATCTAAGATTTGTAAACTGTTTTGTAGTATCGAATACCTGAGCATGTGATTCTTTGATTCGGGTTGCTAGGTAACTTTTAAAATATACTTGCGAAATTGAACCATATTTACATTATATCGTTGCCATGGTAGCAATAGGCGGAAGTTGTGTAATACATGTACTAGACCAACTTAACGAATACATTACAAATGCGATTAATATAAAGTGAGAAAATAGCATTATAATGATCTTTTACTTCATATTAAGGGCATTCGCACCCAATTCTTGCGACACCTAGCGGGTTTTACCCAAGACTGATAAATCAAGCATCGTTATTCAACGAAATAATACGTATCAGTTACCTCCCGTAGGTACTTTCGGTTTGAAACAATCTCTGTTAATCGCGATAAATTAACCCTTTGAACCCTAGTCCCGCAAATAGGTGTTCTTTTCAAACAATGTAGATGTGAATAGTACAATTGTCCTGTGCAAACAGTGAAGACCCAGATCAGAGGGCTCCGAAAGGAGCCCTCTGATCAGGGTCTCCACTGTTTGTCATAATGCCAAACATTGGCAAAAACAACCCTTAAAAGTCAGAAATGGAAACTGGAATTGTCCATTTAAAGTTTCAGGGAGGAAAGAGTTAACAGGAACAACATGTAATGTCACTGGAAAAGGAAATACGTGCTCCCTCTCTACAACGACATGCAATTGGAGACAACAAAAATGTGCGTTGTTCGGAGGGAGTCGTTATAGAGAGGGAAGATGGCTTACAATTACAAACAGCTTGAATCCAGATCAGACGCCGCGTTACGCGGCGTCTGATCTGAATTCAAGCTGTTTGTCACTCTTCATCTGTCAAAATGTCAATTATGTAACTTTGAGAAAATTAGCAGACGACAATTTTAAGCAGCCGACATTGCAGCCGTAAATAAGTTTGACATACTTGTCTTTTTTTGGGAACCGCGGCAAGGGTCGTTGTGAGGAGGGAGTCGTTGTTGGGAGGGCCGTTGTAGAGAGGGAGCGCTGTACGTGCAACATCTTTCAAACAAGGCTAAGGGGATAATCCAGGACTCCTATAAAAGTGAATATTAGTGTGAACCCGAGAACACATACATGTAGAAGAAGCTGTCTGCTTATTTATACCAGAGTATATTTATGAAGGGGCCTATAGTTTCAAAAGAAGGGTGACAACATATGCATTTTCACAATTTTCTGATTATTTACACCTAAAGCATTTATTGTGTGAAGTTTGGTCAATTTCTTACGAATAGATTTTGATTGAGTGGGTGTTTTCATTGAATTTGAGCCAAAACAAAATTAAAATATATATATTTTTCAGGCAATAAACTATACACTTTGCATCATACTCTTAGTAAACATCACTGTCTAGCTGTTTTAATATTAGTGTCAATTATTATTTTACATTATTTCAGAAAGCCAAACTAATGCTTGCCGACCCTTTGCCGAGAATGCTAGATTATACAGTTCAAATGCCAAGATACAAACGAAGAACATCATAACCTATTGTGATAGGGCATATTAATTACTTAAATTTTAATAAGATAAACTGGTCCTTAATTAATCCACAGGGTAACATCGGATCTATATAGTCGTACACTTTACACCTTGATATAAGTATGATCCTCGTGCAGCACGAGACTGCTGCGCTAATTTTACTGATATGTTATTCATTCTCAATAAACGTGTTTATGCTAAAACTAATATGTCAATTGGTAACCCGGCGTCTGATCAGGTTCCAACCTGTTTGCCACCCAGATTAAAAATATAAAATTAATTTTGTACAGTTTAGTGCATTGTGTTTGCGTTTATTCGGGACTCTACTGTACTTTTCACATAATAAATACAGCTTTCCGTATCTCTGGTTGGCTGTACGGAAATCAACGAGTATGGTGAACATCCCTTTTAAAACTTTAGAATGTTCCAGTCTAAAATTAACTCTGACAGGTCAGAAGAAAACACTAATATTAATAGCAAATCTAGCGTGTAAGATTCTGTTTACCTCAGTTGTTTGAAAACAAATGATGTCTTTCTTAGGTTTTTCAGGACACTGAGAGCTTTGCTATACACTAAGCCGCAATTTGTTTAAATTTCCAGCCCACAATCAAACTCAACGCTCTATTTTAACCCTTCACAACGTGAATCGTGTTTATAAAACAATTTCATTCGCAATTATCTTCAAAGATGATTCAGATGATTACTTGTGTCAACTTCATCAAATAATGCATATACTTTTAGAATTTCTCTTAGAGTATAATCCACTAATTACACAGAAACTTCTACAGTCGGTAGGAAACATTGTATTGATTTTTAAGCCCAATTCAAATTCCATTTATCAAACTTGTCCTGGAAGGTTTATCCATTGCATTGTAAACTGAAAGCATAACAATGGGCTGCTGGTCTGGTTTTGAAAAGCAAGAGAACTTTCTCAGATAATAATAATTCTTTCCAACAGCAAATTTGGTTTGTACTTCTTGAAAGATCGATACCTAACATGACCCCATACTTATAACGCGTTTTAACCCTTTTCCTCATATATTGAAGCGCCTTTTAGCACATCTGATTATCCATACACTGAAGAAAATAGTTCCAATTTATACTGTCTTGAAAATGAACCATAAGAAAAAAATTCTAAATATTAGCAGATGATAGCTTAAAGCAGGCCTTTAGTCATATTCTGCTTTACTTTCAACCTGCTTTAAGTGGTCAATCAACATTGCAAACTGTCTATTATTTTATCAGTCAAAAGCGTAAACTCATTTACTGCCATGGCCTCATGTTTGTCTACTATTTTATCAGTCAAACAACGTAAACTCATTTACTGCCATGGCCTCATGTTTGTAAACAATTGTCGTTTGCTGATAAGAATTTCAATATAAAACAAAATGAAAATGAAACATTTGACCAGGCATCCCTTTGATAAAAAAAATGACTGGGCACAAATGGGTTAATTATATGGTGCATGTGAAAAGTAGCTTTGACCTATAGATACAAACAGTGTTGAATCTTATGATATATAATCCGTTGATATTGAGGGCAGGATACTGCTTTTAAAACCCATTGTATGCTGGGTAAAATACTCGGTGGCCATTTTAAAATGTCATCTGCAGTGGGTAAAACTCAAATATTGGCAAAAGATTTTAGCATTTTCTGATAGAATATTGACTTTGCTGCAAACAGTCTTGATCTCAGATCAGGCCACACGATGTGGGACTGATCTTAGATCAAAACTGTTTGGCTAGAGGTACACCTTAAAGTGAATCCCGCATAAAATGGGTTAACCTTTTACCCAAATTCCTGTTTCTAGCTTTGAACATAGTTGACTATATAAAGCAGGCTCAAAGTAAATCAGAACGTGCCTTAATGCACATTCTGCTTTACTTTCAGCCTTCTTTCAGCTACCATCTGCTAGAGAAAAAAAACACATTCATTATGATACATATTCATAACTGTATAAATTGGAACTATTTTCTAAGCGAAGGAATAAACTGAATGCGCTAAATGACGCTTCTATTAGGGAAAGGGTTACGGTTGAGGACCCCTAATGAGATCGGACCAAATACAACGATCGGTAATATTCGTCTACTGATGGTCTGTTCCGAACCATGTTTCAGCTTATATATTAGTCTATATATTTCTGTATCTCATGTGTTTATTTTCTTTTCATTAACATAACCGCCCAGTTTAGGACTATGATCTGTAAATATTAGCCGAAATAAAAAAATTAAGTTGAGTTGTGTTGATTAGTGTTTCTTCTGACTTGGCTGAGTTAATTTTACAATGGAACATTTTAAAACTTTAAAAGGGATGATTACCGTAGTCGTTGATTTCCCTACAGCCAGCCAGGGATACGGAAAACTGTACTTATTGTGCGTAATGTACAATAACGAAGACATTACTGTTTCCCGAATAAACGCTAACACAGTGTACTAAACTGTAAAAAAGTACTTTTATCACATAAAATCGACTCTGGGAGTGTTATAAAGCCATTCAATAAACTATAGTGAAATATCAATATTTGGGCTCCGGCCCTACCTGTTCGTCCACGAGCGCTGCATTGCGCTGGGCGCCAAATGACGTCATTTGCCATGGCGTTACTGTAAACAACGTCAAGTTTTGGCGGAAAAACATATGGCGGAGAGACAAAAAACTACGGATTCAGTTCACTTAAAATTGTTTTAAAATGTGTATGTGATAAATAGGATCTAACATTCGTGCTCATTATTTATCATTCTTAATAAACTCGTTGACTAAAACAACTATAACGCTCGCCAAGGCTCGCGTCATATTGTTTTAGTCAACTCGTTTATTAAAAATGATAATTAATGAACACTCATGTAAGATCCTCTATTTATCTTTAATCAGGGTGGCAAACAAGTAAGAGCCTGATCAGACGCCGGGTTACCCGGCGTCTGATCTGGCTCCAACCTGTTTGCAATGGACAGAATAGTTTTGCCATAAACACGTTTATTGAGAATCGATAACATATCAGTAAAATTAGCGCAGCTGTATCGTGCTGCATCAGGACCATGCTTATCTCAAGTTGGAAAGTTTACGACTACATGTACAGTGTTCCCTCCCTACAACGGCCCTCCCAACAACGATTCCCTCCTTACAACGACCCTTGTCGCTGTTCCCCAAACATTGTAATTATGTTTAACGTTTTTGCTGCTGCGATATCGTCTGCTTAAAATTGTCGTCTGCTGGTTTCTCAAATTTATATATTGGACATTTTAATAGAAACAACAAACTGACGAGTGACAAACAGCTTGAATCCAGATCAGACGCCGCGTTTGCAAATGTAAATCATTTTCCCTCTCTATAACGACTCCCTCCGAACAACGCACACGATTTGTGTCTCCCATTGGATGTCGTTGTAGAGAGGGAGAGCTGTATATACATAGAGTTCCAATATTGCTCGACATTGGTGTGACCTCTTTAGGAACCTCAACGTTAAAGCAAGTTCCTTTTGGGGGGCTTATTGTTTTACTGTCACCTTGTTTTAAGCTGTCAACTTCCTTTTATACAATTAATTAGCCTTCATTTTAGTGGTCGTAATAGAGAGGTTGATTTGACGTAAAATACCAATTTTGAATTTGACCAGAGGTCGAGTTTTTTTGTGTTTGAAAATACTCCATACTGTGTGACATATACTCGTAGATTCCATTCACCCTTTCATGATCAAATTTATCGTGAGAATATTACCCCTTCACTGCCACATTATCGTCTGCTTCAATGGTGATGTCTGCAATATCGTTTCAAAGTTAGATTTAAGGCAATATACAGGGCCCCAGATAAGGGGGTATTTCAAAAACTAAAATCTCTATTTCTCAATTAAACCCTATGGTGTCACTACTCATTAGAATCGTCTCTTCGAGACGATTCTAATGAGTAGTAACACCATAGGATTTGGTGGTAAAATGAGTGAGAAAGCGTTGGATTTGTTCAATTTACCCCCTCTTATCTGGAGCCCTGAATATAACTTGTGTAATTTAAAAACAAGTGGCAAACTATTTTGATGGATATTTAACTGTGTGGTAATATTCATTTCTTACATAATCTAAACTTTTCAATTTCACACACAAAATGTAGAAAGCAATACCTGGTAGCTTTCGTCCGAGTACTTCGGACTTCGTCAGCCAACTGTTCTGACATCTCATTGGGGATTAACACCGCTCGAGGCCTTCGTGAGCGATGTTAATGTTGAGTCCCAGATGTGCGGAAGATTGTACTCGCCAGGACATTATGTTTCTCTTGAATCAGTGACTATTCTAAACAGAGAACCCTCATGGTTTGAACGGGGGTGAAAGAATCTATCTACATAAGAGCTCACAAACCAGCCCTAAACAGGGACGGGGGCCAGTACAATCTTCCGCACATCTGGGACTCAACATTAACATCGCTCACGAAGGCCTCGAGCGGTGTTAATCCCCAATGAGATGTCAGAACAGTTGGCTGACGAAGTCCGAAGTACTCGGACGAAAGCTACCAGGTATTGCTTTCTACATTTTGTGTGTGAAATTGAAAAGTTTAGACTATGTAAGAAGTGGCAAACTATTTGTTTGTTTCGCGGCGTCTGATCAGGACCAAAACTGTTTGTAACTGCACTTGATGACGTCATTGAGAGTGAACGGTGACGCAATTGAGATTGCGTTTTGTATTTACTTTTGCTGCAAACGACATTATCTCCATTGTATTCCTATCCAGGATATAAATTCAATTGTATCTACAATAGAAGCATAGATAAAGATAAATAAATAAATACTACCATTTTAACATACGTCGTGCAAGCTAGTTAGGTTTGTAAATGAGGAAAGGTTTATTCAATTTCTATTACACTGATGTCGGGGAGACTCAAATATAGGACAACATTTTCTCATATAACTACCCTTGTTTCCAATAGTGAACAACGATGACGAATATCCTTATCTCCAACATGTGTGAGATCTATTTGATGACGTCACTATACGTCACTATTTATAACGGCGTTTTGACGTCATCGGTGTTCCAAAAATGGCCTATTGCTTTGAAAAATAACTTAAATCGTTGGTTATGTGAGAACAAAATCTGACAGTCGTCGATGTTTAAGACAAGTTGGTCTCAAACTCGTCTAGAATAGAAATGTCATTAAGCTCACCAAGGCTCGCTTAATAACATTTCGATTCTAGACTCGTTTGACATCAGCCTGTCTTAAACATCGACTCATGACAGATCCTATATATGGTTGTTACATGTCTCCTTCGAGCGGTTTTAGTCGCTGATAACTTTACATTTTCAACCCTAGAGACGAGTGTACTCGTTGTTCACTAACCGTGTATCAGTGAATAGTAAACTTGTCCTATGCAAACAGTACATACCCTGATCTGAGGGCTCCTACAGGAGCCCTCAGATCAGGATCTGCACAGTTTGTCATTTCGCAGAATATTGTTAAGATCATCCATAATAAGTCAAAATTGGACAATAATTAATCGGATTATGCAATTGTCCTTTACATGTTTTAGTGACGATTGAGTTAATTGCCAACGACACCATTTTCTGAGGAATAAATAAGAAATGAGAGTTTGTGAACTTGTGAGAGAGCAGTGAACAATGTAATTAACATTTTGCAAGACAGTTATCTTAATCCATATCGATACAAATGTTATTTATATCTAAAAACGAAGCAATCATGCTGTTACACCTCTTTTAGTTTGGGAAATGCGACACGCACTTCTGTAAGGAGGGAATCGTTGTTCTGACGGTCGTTGTAGAGAGAGAGAGCACTGTATTGTGAAAACTTTAGAAATGCATTTTCTACAAATCTTTGACTTGCGTTTGTGTTTGTTTTGCGTTTATGCGGGAAAGAAAAACGTACATTTCATTTTATTCCATTTTACGCTAACGTCGAGACAATGTTTAACGTTTTTAACTGTGAAAGGGTATTACTATTACAGAATCAGACGTCTTCTGTTTCCAATTGCAATATTATTGAATGCCCAGGGAGTTACATTTATAGCTGTATTAATACCTTGATACCTCTTCTACAGGATGTAGGCTTACGCCTGTAACTCCCGCTCAGGTCTTCTTAAAACACCGATCACTGCATGCGTGGGTCTAGTCTCGTATTGTCTATCACTCCAGTGTTTATCTAACTTGGTCTTAAAGTCATTTAGATTACTAGCAGTGACAACCCATTCTGCTAGGCTGTTCGAGTTGTTGACCACTCTGACGCCAAACGAACATTTCCTCACAATAAGTCTGTACTGTTGTTTGCCAATTTCAAGCTTGTATTTCTGGTGTGTGACAGTGGCAGTAGCTTGTCCTGGTCAACCCGGTCTTTTCCTGTCATGATATTAAATGTCTGTATCATGTCACCGCGTTCTCTTCGGTAGCACTGTGATGGCAGCTTAAGTTATTTCAGGCGCTCTATGTACGGCAGTTCTCTCAGCTCTGTACACAGCTTGGTTGCTCTTCTTTTCACTCTTTTTAGTTTGTCAGTGTCGCCTGCATACTGTTGAATACGTGCAGTATTTCCGTACTCCAGGATTGGCCGGACCATGGTGGTGTAGCGTTTCTTGATGACAATGTTTGCTCGACTAGGAAATGTTCTTTTTATCACTCCAAGAACTATATTGGCCTTTCCTACTGCATTGTTTACATGCTGCTGGAACGTCAGTTGGTTGTCCACGTAAACACCAAGGTCCTAACTTCTAGCTGCCTGTGCTGCCCTTCGTAGTTGCGCATGAGGTAATTATGCTCTGGATTATATCTGCCTAGCTGCATGACACTGCTTTACTGGTGTTAAACTGCAAGAGCCACTCATCTGACCAATCTGATAATCTCTCAATATCATCTTGCAGCTTCTCCTGGTCTGTGTCTGTTGTTGCTTTGCCATACACCTTTGTGTCGTCGGCGAAGATTCTGGTCACACTGTTCACTACATCTGGTTAGTCGTTGATGAACAGGACAAACATTATCGGACCTAGGACAATGCCCTGTGGAATCCCACTTGTGACACCCACCCAATTTGACACCTGGCCATTGATTGAAACTCTTTGGGTACGATCTTGTAGAAAGTTGGTAATCCACACCTGTAGCATTCCTATTATGCCGTAACATTCAAGCTTCCTAACGAGTCGTTGGTGGGGCACGGTATCGAAGGCTTTCTTGAAATCGAGGTACACTGTGTCTAGTGGGTCTCCTCTGTCTAATGCTTCTGTCCAATAATCTATGCATACCAGAAGCTGGGTCATGCGTGAACGCCCGGGTACAAAGCCGTGTTGCGCGTCGCAGAAAAGTCCATTTCTTGTCATATGTCCCATCAACGCCTCTCTAACTAACGATTCCATGATTTTACAGAGCACAGACGTAAGACTAACTGGCCTATAATTGCCGGCGTGCTCCTGTCTCCTTTCTTGTGGATTGGAGTGACCTGTCCCTGCTTCCGTTGCATAGGTAGTTGTCCACAGTCAAGGGACCTCCTGAAGATGATCTGCAGCGGGGTAGTTATGCTAGGTGCAATCTCCTTCAGCACTCTGGGGTGGAACCCGTCTGGTCCTGAAAATTTGCTGGTTTTCAAGTTTTGTAGGTGCTTGAGGATGACTTCTTCTGTAATACTTGTGTCGGAGATGACATTCCCATGAGATCCGTCCTCCACGTTTGGCACATTTTCTGTATTCTCCTTCGTAAATACGCTACAGAAGAAGTTAGTCAGTACCTCTGCTTTGGCCTTGTCAGAGCTATGGATACCTCCATCACAGTCTTTTTAATCACTTACACCGCTTTTCACTGTGAGTTTTGATTTTGAATACACCCAGAATGTCTTGGGGTTGGTCTTACTTCCAATGCTAACAATCCTTCAAACTTTTTGCGTAGGTCTCTAGTATGGTTTCTCAACTTATTTCGAGCTGTGCAGTAGGTTTGATAGTCATGTAAGTCTTGTGTTTCCGTATAAATCTTCCACTATCTTTGCTTCTTTTTGCTCAGCCTCATGTTTGCAAACTAAAGGTTCCGACTTGTTTAACATTGAATACAGTGTTGTTAACTTGCGAAATATCCCGGAAAACGAAAGTATAGTTTCACGAGCAAATATGTAATTCGGGTTATGGCCAAAAATGGTTGGGAACCTGGGCCCGCTTCATAAAACTTCGTAAGACATATTTTGTCGTAAGTAAGATTTTATAAGTTTCGATTATTTTTTATGTTTCGTCTTATCCTGTATTGAGATATATCGTTGGAATCGCCTTGAAAAGACGATTCCAATAAGATGAAACAAGCTATATTAGATAGACAAATCAGAAATTAAATGTATTTTGATGTTTTGACTTATGACCGTTTTGGTCGTTCGAAGTTTTGTGAGACGGGCCCCTGGGGCTTTTTTTACTAAACTACTTACGCAAAAAATTTGCCTAAGTCAAAACTTTAAATTTTAATTTATATGTTTTATTATCACTTGCTACAAACAGCAAATAGCCAAATCAGAGGACGCGTTTAAAGTGCGTCCTCTGATCTGGCTTTTTGCTGTTTGCAAACGTTTATGATCGAAAAATAAGAATTAAACGATTTTGACTTACGCAAATATTTTGCGTAAGTAGTTTAGTAAAACGGGCCCCTGGGATTTGATACATGTATGTTTGCCTGTAAAATGTTCGTAGCTTTTAATGGATTCTAATTTAGGGTATATGATTTAAAAAATACATTGAATCAAATGACGGGTATACATGGCTTTCACTGAAATGACGTAATCAGTTCTAAACAATTGTCGTCTCCTTTTTCTCTTCAAATTTATGTTTAGATAGGTGACTTAACTATATTGACATGAGTGTCAAACAGCTTGATTCCTCATTCTCTTTTCCAGTGTGACGTCATACCCCCTTTATTTACACTTAGCGAGCACGCGCACTCGGGGACAACAAACCCCGAAATCTACATAAGTTTGTGCAGCAGGGCGTTTAATCTCATTCTTTTTTACTCATTATTATCTGAATAGGTCCTATGAATTCTACGAAGGTCTTACATAAGTTGCAAAAGCGTGATTTTACCGAAAATTAAAATTAATTTTTTCTCCCAAAAAAGACCGTCGCCATCCGAATGAAGGACCGAGAGTATGCGTATGACATTAAATACCCGGATGACTGGAAAAGAGAATTAAACGCCAGCCAGTTTGCAATTAAGTAACCATTGCAAGGCAGTAAGTAGGGGAAATATAAGTAAACAAACCGCTTGGTTTCTGAGGAATAAACTCATGGTTAAACAATGACGTCATCGGCATATTTAAACCTTTCACTGACAATTGTTTCGTGAGACTTTTACTCCTTCCCCGTTTCATTGTCGTCTGCTTCAATTTTGTAGTCTGCAATATCGCTTAAAGTAAAAAAATAAATAAAAGGCTGTATGACTGACGAAGTTTCGAAACGAGTGTCAAACATTTTGGGAACTGATCAGACGCCGCGTCACGCGGCGTCTGATGAGGATCCAAACTTATTGGAACGCGTTTTTCAGCGTCAATGAGAGTTAAAGGTTTAAGCAATGTTCTTGTCTTTATTTCAAATTTACATTTTTTGTATGTCGACAAATAAATCTCGTAAAGGAATGTCAAGCTGTTTGGATCCTCATCTAGAATTTCAAAAAGTTCGAACATACAAGTCGACAAGGGGCAAGGCAATGAATAAATAGACATTTATGAAAACGTGTTTGCTCTCATGATTTATTGATCTTTAAAATTTTCAGTGTCATCATCTTTGCATTTCTTGAACCGAGGTAAGCAGACAAGAAAGATAACAAATGTTATGAACCAATCAAAACGTTGGCTGACAAGTGCAAACATTGCGCCTACTGACTGGACACAATGTCAACACATACAGTGGAGAATACGTTATTCGTTCCCGTTTAAACGAAACGAAACGCAAACGCAAAACACTAAAACGTAGAAAAGTTCATTTTTGGGACAATTCTGATAAGTCTTGTTCATCTTGGTGGCAAACAGTTTGGAGCCTGATCAGACGCCGGGTTACCCGGCGTCTTATCAGGCTCTAAACTGTTTGCAATGGAAATAATAGTTTTGGCGTAAACGCGTTTATTGGGAAAGAATAACATTTTCTCTACTGTAGATCTATCGTCTGCATGAATCTACAGTGCTCCCTCCCCTATAACGGCCCTCTCAACAACGACTCCCTCCTTATAACGACTCTTGCCGCAACTCCCTTAACAAGACAAGTATGTCATACGCTTTCACTGCTGCAAATTCGTCTGCTTTAAATTGTCGTCTGTTTTTTTTCTGCTCAAAGTTACATATAAGTGAACATTTTAATAGAATAACTATAATAACTAGTGACAAACAGCGTAACCCGGCGTCTGATCGGGAATCAATCTGTTTGCAAATGTAAGCCAATATTTCTTTGCCCTCCATATAGCAACTCCCTCCGAACAACACACACAACATGTGTCTCCCATTGGGTGTCGTTGTAGAGATGGAACACTGTTTTTTTGCCAAGAACAATCAAAGTTACACTCGGAAACAGTTTTGATCCTTAGCATACACACTCGGAATATAATCAGGATCGAAACTTCTTTAGACGGACTCTAACCATTGAATACACTACCCTGATATATACATAAACAGTACTCCCTCTCTACAACGATCCTCCTAACAACGACTCCCTCCTTACAACGACCCTTGCCGCTGATCCCCAAACGATACATTTATGTCCAACATTTTCACTGCTGCATTATCGTCTGCTTAAACCTGTTGTCTGCTGCTTTTCTCAAAGTTACATTGTTGACATTTTGACAGAAAAATCTTAACGATGAGTGACAAACAAGATCAGAGGTCGCGTACCACGGCGTCTGATCTGGATTCAAGCTTTTTTTAAATGTAAGCCAATTTCCCTCCCTATAACGACTCCCTCCGAACAACGCACACAATTTTGGTTTCCCATTGGATGTCGTTGTAGAGAGGGAGCACTGTATATGTATTGCAGATACAGTGGAGAATCTGTTATTCTGACGTCATTAGTGACGTCATACAGTGGAGAATCTGTTATTATTTCCCGTTTAAACGCAAACGTACGCAATCGCAAAGCGCTAAAACGTAGAAAAGTACAACTTTTGGACAATTCTGATAGTTCATGTTTATCTTGGTGGCAAACAGTTTGGAGCCTGATCAGACGCCGGGTTACCCGGCGTCTGATCTGGCTTCAAACTGTTTGCACTGCAAATTATAGTTTTAGCGTAAACGCGTTTATTGGGAAAGAATAACAGATTCTCCACTGTATGTACTACAGCGCTCTCCTCACAACATCTGAACAACTATTCCCTCCTTTCAACAACGCTTACCGCTGAACATGGACATGTATATGATATTTTCCTACATAATGACAGTTGGTTGCATCAAGTATGGTGAAAGAAACGCAAAACTCTCAGACGGAGCTGTCTAACTTACTTTCAGCTTCCTTTAGAAGTAGTCAGTTAGTCTAAAGGAGTTTTCTGCTCTACTGTCAGCCTGCTAAAAGCAACCATGGGCAGGTATACCTGTTTTCGCCCATTTGTCCCGGAACTTTAAATGGGAAAAATTAACAAGTTCAAATTTTAATTTTGTCCAATATTTGTTATTGATGGTTGAATTTAATTACAATGCATTGCAAATAACAAACAATGCAGACCCTAATTGATTGAATGATTCCTGTAACAACCCTCTGATTTGGGTCTACACTATTTACCTAACCTTTAGAAAATTGTACTTTTCATAGGTATAGTGAAGCTCACTTATAACGAAGTCCTCGGGCCATATGATTTCTTTCTTTATACAGCGCTCCCTCGCTACACGACACCCAAAGGGAGACGAAATTTGTGTACGTTGTTCGGAGGGAGTCGTTATAGGGAGGGAAATTGGCTTGCATTTGCAAACAGCTTTAATCCAGATCAGACGCCGCGTACGCGGCGTCTGATCTAGATTCAAGTTGTTTGTCACTCGGCATGTCAAAATGTCAAACATGTGACTCTGAGAAAAACAGCAGACGATTCTGACCTCAATATTGCAGCACTAAAAGCGTTAGAAATCATTGTCCTGTTTAGGGAACTGTGACAAAGGTCGTTGTAAGGAGGGAGTCATTGTTGGGGGCCGTTGTAGTGAGGGAGCACTGTACTAGAATTCCGTCATATCAGATTCATTTTACTATAAATTAAAGACTTTTCCTCAGTCCATTGAGGGACCACCAGCATATTGTTCTGGATGTGCCAATGTAACTGTAAAGCACGTGCAATACAATCTCAGAATACCTGGTTAGGTCCATGATTATGCTCATGCTCTAGTGATTTTCAATGGTTATTTCTAACCAAACTATCAAATATAAAGGTCCGGTCTCACATAAGACGATTCAGTGGTTCAATATGCACAAGACCCATGCTTTTTGCAAGGAAATTGACAGTAAATAATCTGGCAAGGCGTTATGACCAAAAGGTCGTCAGGAGATGTCTTTAAGTCGATATGAGGAATACAGTGATGTTTCTTTTATCCAATACTTTATATCAATATATCGATAAAAGCGAGTTTTAACTGTATACTCCTTGAAATTGGCGAGTATCCTCGTCGCAAGACCGCCATGAGCTACTGTGTTACCTCTCTACAACGGCCCTCCAAACTACGACTCCCTCCTACAACGACCCTTGTCGCAGTTCCATAACCAGGACTACATGTATTATGTCTAACGATTTTATTACTGCAATATCGTCTGCTTAAAATTGTCGTTTGCTGCTTTTTCTTAAAGTGATATAATAGACATTTTGACAGAAAAAACTTAATCTAATGACGAGTGACAAACAGCTTGGATCCGGATCAGACGCCGCGTTACGCGGCGTCTGATCTGGATTCGAGCTGTTTGCAAATGTAAGCTGATTGCCCTCTCTATAACGACTCCCTCCGAACAACGCACATAATTGTTGTCTCCCATTAGGTGTCGTTGTAGAGAGGGAGCACTGTATTAGAATTCCGTCATATCACGATTGTTTTACTATAAGTTAAGTCGATATGGGGAATACAGTTATTTTTTTCTTGTATCCAATATTTCGTTATATCTATTTTCGTTTAAAGCTAACTGCACTGTATACGCTTTGAAAATGACGAGTCTTCTCGTCGCTAGACCTCAATGAGCTAGTAGGAGGCACCGTTTTAAACCTTTAAAACGGGGCTATTTATGGCAACTGGTAATGAGTTTTAACACGTCTGTCAGCAGGGCTGCCATAAGTTGATAATAAAAATCCTTAGATTTCAAATTTACAATTTTTCAGACCTAATTTTACTAATCGTACATTTACCCTATAGTCTGTTGCTTGTTTTGAAGACACATGTCTGCTTAAAACAGGTTGAAAGTAAAGCAGAATGCGCCTTAAGGCGCATTCTGCTTTACTTTCAGCCTGTTTTAAGCTACGATCTGCTAGGATAAAAATCCGAATACTTAGGAAAATTCTGGAGAAATGGCAGCCCTGTGTCAGGCGGACCGTGATCGATAGTCGATGATAAGCCACAAATATCCTCATGACAGAAAATGAGATTGAGAACAGAGCAGACAAATTATATTTGTGCGTGACCTCTACAGTTACCCCATTCAGTTACAAGGCTGACATTAGTAAACAGTGTCAATGCTTAAGCCATACGCAGATGAACTCTGCTCAGCATTCAAACCGTGTGATACTCATTCCGACATGTCTTTAATCAAAACACATGGAACTTTAAGTCCTGTAAAACAGGTACTTTTCACGTCTTGAATATTCCGCGTAATGCGATTTTCTGTTAATTCGTGACATCATGCAATATTTCTATCAGGTTTACATAGCATAAAGCAGGTTGAAAGTAAAGCAGAATGTGCCCCCGTAAAGCAGAATGTGCCGGGGCACATTCTGCTTTACTTTCAACCTGCTTTAAGAAGTCGCCTATTTTCAAAACTAGAGACGCGAGGCATCACATTCGTAAATTTACTCGTAAATTATATCTTCGCGAACTAAACCAGTTTTGCAGTACTACAAGGCGACGAGTTTAACCCTTTCACTCTCAATGACGCCTTAAATCGCGTGTGCAGACAGTTTAAGTCCTGGTCAGACGCCGCGTAACGCGGCGTCTGACCAGGGCCCCAAATGTTTGACACTCTTATCGATATGTATTCAGTCATACATGTACAACCTTAAATCTTACTTTGAAACGTGGCTTGCAGACACAACAATACTGAACTTCTAAACTGTGACCAATAAAAGGTATGTTCTGTTCTGTTCAGTAGACGACAATTAAGCTGTGAATGGGGTAAACATTTCCAAATCAATTTAATCATGAAAGAATTAACGAGGTAAATGAACTTATGACAGTAAAGTGACTAACCTGGCTGTACCCCAAGTACAATGGGCGTCAGTTGTTATTTGCGAACCGCAAACGCGGCATCTGATCGGGATCCCAACTGTTTGATATGAGGGGTGTTTAATAATTAATGCAACTTGTTCTGTAACTTCCACATAAAAAGTGTGATATGCATGTGTGATATATCGTGGGAAAGGGCAATGTCTCACCTACACGATGGTATAATGCACAATTAGATCGCATTACTCGATATCTCACAATACTAACCTGAATGACCCCTTCTCAAGGGCACTAGAACATACATGTAACACTTTTTAGGTTTTATTTATTTTTTTACCTAATAAGGTTTTAAAAAGTAAAATTTCTAAATCATGTTTTTGAAATATATCAGTTTGTGTCTGAATTTGAATGTAAATACAATTTCATAACAATTAAAACGGTCAACTGTCTTAAATCTCAATTTTTCAAAAATAAAATTTCTTATTTTGCTAATGAAAAACGTTGAAATGAATTTTCGAACGCTGTAACAATCTTCTTGATCCTTGTATCTATATTTTCTTTTTTCAAACATGAACATTTACATCAATAGCTTCAATTATAGCCCGTTTTCATGGAACATAATGTGATTTAGCTTTCAATAAATACCCTGGAACATACTAGTAGTATAATGTGTTATGATATTTACAGCAGAAGCTATTGTTTTTGTCATTTTATAAAATAATGTAATTTTAACCCTGTAGTATGTGCATACTTTTCAGATTATATTTAACCGAAAAGTTCGTTAAGTACGACACTTAATCATTCAGAAGTTTGTTGTGTTTCGACGTAACATGGTGTCAGCACGCGGTATAGATAACTCCGCCTCGCAGCAACTAGTTGTAAAGACTGCTATATTTGGGCTGTCTCACAACCAGAATAAGCGAGGTTTGTTGACGATAAATGTGGGAATGTTGTATCCTCGGCCGATCAAAATATAGGTTTTATATAATAAGTTAGTTCGAACATATTAAGTGAAATTTTAATGGCTAAGAAGGGGTCACAGGCTAAGCGCTCAATATTTCACTTAATATGTTCTAACTATATATAACCTATAGCGCTCGAGAAAGATTTAGCCTGCTTTAACCAACCTCAATACTTAAAACATGCCGTAGGGAAAATGACTGCAGTGAAACCGCTCTAAACCGGACACGTGTGGGGACAACATAAATGTCCGGTTTAAAAGGATTTCCGGTTTAGAGGGGTTTAAACCTATATCTTGTTTCTAGCATAGAAGATAGCTGATCACTTAAAGCAGGTTGAAAGTAAAGCAGAATGCGCCTTGAAAACATGTTTTGTAAAAATTGACATGATTTGTAAAATTTTAACAAATTAGAAATTTTAACAAATCATGTCGCTACACAACTTGATGTTGACATTCCCTAAACAAGTTCTACGGTGGCACGCAAGTGGTACGTTTTTATTATCTCGTACGTACGATTCAATTTCGTTTTGAAAATATAATTATTATTTATCAAACAAACTTTACAAACAATATTCGTTTGTTTGATACTGTATATATATGTAAATATACATTTTCATGTATTCATAAATAAATGAAAATTCTTTTTTCATGTTTTTGTTTTTAACTCTTTCTCTGCCAACAGTACCAAAACGGCAACTTTCCAAAAGTTTGGATCCTGATCATACGCCGCGTAACGCGGGGTCTGATCAGGATCCAAATTGTTTTTGACACTAGTATTGACTTTTCTTCAGTCACAATAGACCTAAATCTTACTTTGAACATATTGCAGACGACACTTCAAATGCAGACGAGAGTTTGGCTGTAATAGGTTTAAATCAGACAATAAAACTTGGCAGAGGAGTTAAACTTATGTCATATATAGAAACGAATCTTCTTGTTTTTGCAAGATTTGTTTTAGACAATAATATCGTCAGGCAACACGAAATTAAAACTTGCACACAAGACAACAATAAATTGAAATATTTTGCAGTCGTAAGGTTTTGGACAGATGATCTTCATTGGAAATTGATAGGCATGAATAATATGGTATTAATTTCCTCCTGAAGAGAATATCAAATAAATAAAGCTGCTATTACTGAATTAGTCTCGTAGTTTGACGTTGATAAATATCGCGAGATCTCGCACAGTAGTTTGACATTGATAAATATCGCGAGATCTCGCACTGTGGTCTGTCATAAAACACAAGTGCTCATTTGGAGAAGACTAATTGTCTATCATGCCGCGAAGGCTAATCGAGATATTCTTCAACCTTTTGGTAGCCAATAACGGCTTGCAGGGTACAGTGAAACCTCTCTAAACCGAACAACATAAATATCCGGTTAAGAAGGGTTTCACATTTCAGAGAGGTTTTAACTCATTAGCCAATAGTGTTTCTAGTATGGAAAATAGCTGACCTTTTAAAGCAGGTTTAAAGTGAAGCAGAATGCGCCTTAGGGCGCATTCTGCTTTGCTTTCAGTCTGCTTTAAGCTATATTCTGCTAGAATAAGGTTACATGTATTACGTGGAACTTTTTTCTTCAGTGAAGGAATAAACAAAAGACGTTAAAAAGCGTATTTATGGTGTAATGGGTTGATATAAAGGTGGGTTGGAAACGGGACGTAAGTTGTAGTTTAGTTTAAACATATTTTATTTCAATTATATACATGAAATGGGATTGGGCCACAAGTTCTACCAACTTAGAGACGGCCCTTCCCCTACAGTTTAACAAGTACAAATTCTTTTAGAGAGCGGGCATTAGTGAGCCAGAGAGAGAGAGAGAGAGAAAGAGAGGAAGTGAGAGAAAGAGAGAGATATAGTGAGAGAGAGAGAGAGAGAGAGAGAGAGCAGTCGAACAAAGGAGAGAGTATGAGTGTAAGTTGTAGGGATACTGCCTCTAATGCGGTAGTAATTGCAACAACTTTATGTACATCAATGAAGCAGACAAATTAGATAAAGGCAACATCCTAAATCAAATTTGCTAATGATTAAATACCGTGACAGAAACATCAAACAATTTGTCCAGTTTTCTCTGCAAGTATATCTCACTGACGCACCGTATAACCTCTCTATCACCACCACTAAATTGTGTGAATTATTGGGTTGTTTAACCCATAACCTCATAAATACGCCTTTTTACGCCTGTAAATTTATTCTTCCACTGAAGAAATAAGTTCCACTTTATACAGTCAAGAATTTGTATCATAAAAATGTTTTCTATATTCTAGAAGATGATGGCTTAAAACAGGCTGAAAGTAAAGCAGAATGTGCCTCAAATGTTTTCAAAATTAGAATCAGGCAATGGGGTAATGGGTTAAAACATGTGACTGCTTAAAGCAAGTAAACAGTAAAACAGAAAGCTTTCTGTTTTACAGTCACCTTGTTTTAAGCTGTTACAATTAATTATCTTTCGATTTACGAGTAGTGATTGTAATAGAGAGGATTTTTCTATACCGTAGATTTGGCACTCCTATAATCATTTAAATGGTCCTCATCATGCAAAAACCTAGTTGCAATTCTTCTACTGTGGTGAAAATGTTGTTGTTATAAATTAACCCTTTTATCGTCAAATTGTCGTGAGGCTTTTAACCCGTCACCGTCATTGTGTCATCTGCTTCAATATAATTGTTAAACGGTTATACAGTGGAAAACAACGTCTACACATACAATGGAGAAAACGTTATTCTTTCCCGTTCAAACGAAATGCAAACGCACAACACTAGAGCGTAGAAAAGTGCAACCTTTGGACAATTCTGATAAGTCATGATTATTTTGGTAACAAACAGTTTGGAGCCTGATCAGACGCCGGGTTACCCGGCGTCTGATCTGGCTCCAAAACTGTTAGCAATTGAAATAATAGTTCTAGCGTAAACGCGTTTATTGGGAAAGAATAACACATTCTCTACTGTATTACTGACGAAAGTTAGAAACGTACCAAACTGTTCGAAAAGTATCCTTTGACTCACTATTTGGGAACACATGCCAATGTAACATACAACGCTTTCTCTCTACAACGACACCTAATGGAAGACAAAGAGTGTATGCGTTGTTCGAATGGAGTCGTTATAAGGAGGGAAATTGACTAACATTTGCAAACAACTTCAATACAGATCAGACGCCGATTACGTTACTTTTTTTTAATAAATACATAATATTTACGAACCTTATTGGAAAGAAGTTGTGTTTTGTTTACGTTTGACCCTTTCATGATCTAAATTATCGTGAGGTTTTTACCCTTTCATCGGCATAGTATCGTCTGCTTCAATATTGTTGTCTGCGATATTGTTTCAGAGTTATATTTAAGGCATTATAACGGACGAAACTAAAACAAGTGACAAACAGTTTTGATTCTAATCAGACGCCGCGTCACGCGGCGTCTGATCAGGATCAAAACTGTTTGTAAATGCGCTTTATGAGTTCATTGAGGGTGAAAGGGTTAAAGACATCTCCTGACAACCTTTCGATCATATTGCCTTGCCAGACAATTTCCTTGCAAAAAGCATGGGTCTTATGGACATGTCGGTATCAAAGAACCATTGAAGCTTCTCATGTGAGACACGACCTTTATATTTGATAGTTTGGTTAGAAATAACCATTGAAAAGCACTAGAGCATGAGTATAATCTGGGCCTCGCTAGGTAAATTGAGATTGGTATAGCATGTGATGCATGCTTTGCCAGATAAATTCACACCTATAGAGACAATGTGGGGGGAGTCCATCAATGGACTGATGAAAAGTCTTAAACGGAACCGACAAACATCTTCTCTACTGAGGTTCTTGCAAGAAAATTAATAATACCAGGTAATGTGTACAGTGGAGAAAACGTTATTCTTTCCCAATAAACGCGTTTACGCTAAAACTATTATTTCCATAGCAAACAGTTTGAAGCCAGATCAGACGCCGGGTAACCCGGCGTCTGATCAGGCTCCAAACTGTTTGCCACCAAGATAAACATGAATTATCAGAATTGTCAAAAAGTTGTACTTTTCTACGTTTTAGTGTTTTGCGTTTGCGTACATTTGCGTTTAAACGGGAAAGAATAACACTGTAGGTCAAGAGCAACGATCAGTTGTCTCTCCTCTTCTAATCTCTTCACTGCCGTGACTTCATCAATTTTCAACATTTGTCGTCTGTTTTTATTTTTCACTTTGGCAAAGTAGATATTTTGACTTAAGAAATATTGAAATCTTGATCAGGATCGAAACTGTTTGCAAATAACTAGAGCGTTCGGAGTAAGGCAGCGCAAGGGCTAATCTTGTGTTTTCTATTGAAAGAATAACGCGAACGTCCCTCTAAACATCAATTAAGATTTCAATTGATTTTCAGTACTTCTTTTCTGATATGGAGTCATTAATTCTAAAACATTATAGTCTGCATTTATTTCTCTAAACGAACTTTTAGTTAGTTTGACTTAACCCTTTGCCTGCTGGTCGCGACGTTATTGATTTTTGCAAACAGTTTAGATCCAGATCAGACGCCGCGTAACGCGGCGTCTGATCTAGATCCAAACTGTTTGACACTCGTCTTTAGGTTTACTTACTTAAAAAAATGTATAAATCTAAATTTAACAAACTTTGCAGACGACAATTTCAAAGCAGAGAACAACACCGCAGGATAAGGGTTAAATTATATTGAAACGAGTGTCGAACAGTTTGAAACCTGCGCCTTTGCAAACAGTTTAGATCCTGATCAGATACCGCGTAAACACGGCGTCTAATCCGGATACAGACTGATTAGCATTCGATTCGAGCTTTTGTCAGTCACACACTGGCTAAATTTAACTTTCAGACAATATTGCACACATCAATATTGAAGCAGACGTCAAGATGCCGAGTAACGTGGCGACTAATCTGGGTTCAAGCTGTTTGTCACTCGTCATTATATTTTTTCTGTCAAACTGTTCGATATGTTTTTTTGAGAAAAGCAGCAGACGACTATTTTAAGCAACCATTATTGCGGTCGTAAAAAGTTTGGAATAATTGTCTTCTTTGGAACAGCGGCAATTGTTTGTTAGGAGGGAATCGCTGTTCTCAGAGGGCTGTACTATGTAGTAAACACTGTACTTAACTGTTTTGAAAGTCGGATTTGGTCCACTATGGCACTAAAAGGGCTTGTGAAATCAATTATTAATTTTCACTGCCAAGTTTTATCGTCTGCTTTAACCAACCCTCTTACCGCCAAAATATCGTCTGCATTGGAAGTGTCGTCTGCAGTATTTCTTAAAGTCGGCTTTAGGGCTGTTTTGACTGAAGACATGTCGATACGAGTGTCAATCAGTTTGGATCCTGATCAGACGCCGCGTTACGCGGCGTCTGATCTGGATCCAAACTGTTTGCAATGTCGCAGTGTGGCGCCGACGGCAGTGAAGGAGTTAATATAAATGAAATACAAATTAGAGGCCAATTGCACATACAAATAATGCAAGATCAATTTTAACCCATTTATACCAAGTGGGCTCTTCCATGTTTATATATTGGATTAGTCCATTTTTCATATCAAATGGATGCCTGGTTAAAATTTTCATTTTCATTTTTTTTTATATTGAAATTCCTATCAGCAAACAGTGTAGACTCTGATCAGACGCCGCAAAATGCGGCGTATGATCAGAATCTACACTGTTTGCCTATGTATCATATATGGGATTGTGGGCACAAATGGGTTAAATCCGGCAGAATTATCTCTTGAAAACTCTCCTATGCTTTGGAAACTGAGACATTCACTTCATTGTTATGATTTCAGTTTACAATGCATAGGATAAACTTTCCAAGACAAGTTTGATAAATTGAATTGAAATTGAACTTTAAAATCAATATAATATTCCCCACAGACTGTGGAAGTTTCTACGCAATTAGTGGGTAACATTCTAAGAGAAAGTCTAAAAGTCTATACATTATTTGATGAAGTCGACCGAAGTAATCAGCTGAATCATCTTTGAAGATAATTGCGAACAAAACTGTTGTATAAACACAACCTACTTTGTGTAAGGTTAAACTGGAACTTTTAGCTTTGTTGCGAAATGAAACAACTCGTGGTTTATTGTGCAATAAAGCACTCAGTGTAATTAAATGCACTTGAAAGCCTAAACAAGAAATAAAGTAAACACACTCTAACACACAGGTGCTTGTATTGTATGTTTTTCCCCTGTGTATGTAGATCTTGATCGTTAAAAAAAAAAAAAGTATATATATATATATTCTTTTAAAACGATTTAGATCTACATACACAGGGGAAAAAACATACAATACAAGCACCTGTGCTCTAACACACTAGGTTGGCTATTTACTCTGCCAACACTAATTAATATTGTAGGTTATCATGTTCCCTTGTGAATTGTTATAGAAACCAAAACATAACCAGTTTTTCTTGTAATCCGGGGTAGTTTAATGAATACTGCTATAAATTAGAAAACAGTTTATTATTGTCTGCAATATCGTGCCAAAGTTAGATTTAAGGCAGTATAACTGAAGTTATTCCAAAACAAGTGGCAAACAGTTTTGATCCTGATCAGACGCCGCATTACGCGGCGTCTGATTAGGATCAAGACTGTTTGCAAAGGCGCTTTATGACGTCATTGAGAGTGAAAGGGTTAACACAATATGCCATGAAAAATCCTGATTGATATTTGCGGACTAGTACAGTTATCTCTATGACAAAACTAGAAGCCAGACATATTATATTCGTGCGTGACCTATACAATTACAGGTTCTACATTTGTACAATTACTGGATCTAGCTGTTCAGCCTAGAATTGAAGACAGAGATTTACGTCATGGCACGGACTGATGGTTTTAATTACAAACTGTCTAGAGCGTGTAGATATGATAAATGTACACAGCTATACGGTGGACGGTACGGTAACCCATTTACTGCCAAATGTTTCGTGAGATCTATCCCCCATCACCGTTTCATTGCAAGCTGCTTCAATTTTGTTGTCTGCAATGCGTCGTGTAAAAGCCTTTATAAGATTCTACGTCGTTCTATATTCAGATTCAGACTCAGAAAGTTAAAAACTAAGGCAGTCCGACTGAGGAACGTTCAAACCGAGTATCAAACATTTTGGATCCTGATCAGACGCCACTTGACGTGGCGTCTGATTAGAATCAAAACGTTTTGCAATCGCGCATGTAAGCGTTATTAAGAGTGCAAGGGTTAAAGTGAAAAAAGACCAAGTTTTACTCATCTTTCAGCTCGAATGACCATTTAATCGACTGTACATTCACTCCCATCGTGCCTACAATATTGAGCACTTCTAACATATGGCGCGTAGGAAAAACCCTAGTCAGGCCGCTGGTCCGGCGGAACGAAATAACAACCCCAGGATTTTAGTTTCGGAAATACTCCCCTTATCTGGAGCTTAATATGTATCAATGTTAGAGTTGTATTGTGGAACATTTACGTTACGTTTACTTTAAACGATGAAATAATAAAGGTTTTCGAACTACTCTGGAAACATTCTGTTGAAAATTTGATAAATGTAAGTTGTGTACACATGTCTCTTCTCCTATTTATCACATTCAGTTATTTTGCGTTTTGTTGATAAAACTTTCGTATGAGTGGCACATGGCTCGGATCCAATTTATATACGAAATGGCCCCGGTGTCCGATTAGGATCTAACATGTTCGCAAATAACAAATTATGGTCGATTAATACGTTTAACGTACCCCAGTCAGGGCCTCGTTCGGTTAGTTGTAAACTGCTATGGTATGCGATGGCTTACATGTAACGGTGAGGCGTTACAGGGTCGCGAAAGATTGGCTGTTGAATAACTTGAAATCACCCTTCGGAAAAGTGTCCCTAATAAGTGTAAAATTTATATAGAAGTTATGAATAAAGCTGTTTTATTACGAAGAGAAAAAAGATGTTCTTTTTTGTCAGAGTTGGTATAGGTATATCATAAATCTATGCAAAATTCCATTTGTCTCCGTTGTCTTGTTATGAAGATATTTGAAAATTATCGTGTTTTTTTTTAACTGCAAACGACCTGTACCGTATACCGTATTGGTCTACTACCGGCGTTATATCACGTTATTCTATCCCGTTTAAATGTTACAACACTAAGTTACTTTTTTGGTTTATTAGGTTCCCTTATTAGACATTTTGGTTATCAAAACATGAAACACTTTACCTGGAATTCTGGGTAGTTTGATGAAAATGAAAACAGTGCTATATAGGTTATATAGAGGCGGTCCACCAACGAATACAGTACTATAAATGTTATATAGATGTGGTCCATACTGCTAGAAACGGTATCAACAGACTGTTCACCAACAGTTACACTGCTATAAACAGTATCTTGAGGCGGTCCATCGGCGGATACAGTGCTAGAACCCCTTTCTAAAGGCGTTCCACTAACATATACAGGGCTAAAACGTTATCTAAAGGCGGCCCACCTACTGATACAGTGCTAAAAAGGTTATCAAGAGGCAGTTTACCAACGGATACAGTGCTAAAAACTAGTAAAAGGTTATCTAGAGGCGATCCACTAACATATACAGTGCTTCAAACGTTATCTAGAGGTGGTCCACCAACATATACAGTGCTTTAAAACGCTATCTAAAGGCGGTCTACCAACGGATACAGTGCTGGAAATGGTATATACAGGCATCCCACCAACAGATACAATGCTAAAAACGTTATCTAGAAGCGATCCACCAACAGAAACAGTTCTTTAACCGTTATCTGGAGGCGGTCCACTAAGGGATACAGTGCCAAAAAAGTTACTAAGAGGCGTTCCACCTACGGATACAGTGCTCAAAACCTTTTGTAGAGGCGGTCCACAAACCTATATAGTGCTAGAAACGTTTTCTACAGGCAGTCCACCAGCGGATACATTGCTAGAAACTTTATCTAGAGGAGGTCTAGAAACGGATACAATGCTAGAAACATTATCTAGAGGAGGTCCACCAACATTATACAGTGCTAAAAATTTATCTGGAGGTGGTCCACCAACATATGCAGTGCCTTAAACGTTATCTACAGGCGGTTCACAAACGGATACAGTGCTGGAAATGGTATATACAGACAGCCCACCAACAGATACAATGCTAAAAAAGTTATCTCGAAGCGATCCACCAACAGATACAGTGCTTTAAATGTTATCTGGAGGCGGTCCACCAAGGGATACAGTGCCAAAAAAATTACTAAGAGGCGTTCCACCAACGGATACAGTGCTCAAACCCTTTTGTAGAAGCGGCCCACAAACTTATATAGTGCTAGAAACGTTTTCTAGAGGCAGTCCTGCAGCGGATGCATTGCTAGAAACGTTATCAAGAGGAGGTCTACCAATAGATACAGTGCTAGAAACGTTATCTAGAGGCGATCCACCAAGGGATATAGTGTTTTTGAAACGTTATATAGAGGCATTACACCAACAGATACAGTGCAAGAAATGTTATCTACAGATGGTCCATCAACAGATGCAGTGCTACAAACGTTATCTAGCGGTGTCCACCAACGGATACATTGCTAGAAACGTTATTTAGAGGTGGTCCACCAACGGATACAGTGCTACAAAAGTTATCTACAGGTTGTCCACCAACGGATACAATGCTAGAAAGGTTATCTAGAGGCGGTGCACCAGCGGATACAGTGCTATAAAGTTTTCTAGAGGCAGTCCACCAACGGATACATTGCTAGAAACGTTATCTAGAGGAGATCTACCAACAAATACAGTGCTAGAACGTTATCTAGAGGCGGTCCACCAACGGATACAGTGCTAGAAAATTTTTCTAGAGGCAGTCCACCAACGGATACATTCCAAGAAACGTTATCTAGAGATATCTAACAACCGATACAGTACTAGAAACATTATCTAAAGGCAGTCCACCAACCGATACAGTGCTAGAAACGTTTTCTAGAGGCAGTCCACCAACGGATACATTGCTAGAAACTTTATCTAGAGGAGGTCTACCAACCGATTCAGTGCTTGAAACGTTTTGTAGAGGCCGGTCACTAACATACACAGTGCTAGAAATGTTATCTAGAGGAGGTCTACCAACGGATACAGTGTTTTTTAAACGTTATTATTATTATTATTATTATACCAGATTTATATAGAGCTCTTTTCACACAGGAATTGTGCGTTCAAAAGCGCTTTACATGAAATAACACATATGTACCTATAAATCGTGAAAAGACAAAATAACTACAATTAGATCTGAAATAAAACATGAATAAACATGTAAAAGACAGTCCCCCAAAACGGCGATCACATTACCCCCATCAATCAGCAATGAACCGACCGGCTAAGTATTGCCGACTGATATAAATAATGGTAGAGCGCCCAATGCAGGCCATCGACAAAACACAAATACATGTAACTATAATTAGATCTAAAATAAATAAGAATAAACATACAAAAGACAGCCCCCAAAACGGCAATCACACTACCCCCATCAATCAGCAATGAACCAACCGGCTAAAGATTGCCGACCAATAGAAATAATAGCAGAGCGCCCAATGCAGGCCATCTAATGTAACATAACTAGGAATAATAGCATGCGACCATAACTAAAAACTCTATAGAAGATCAATAACATTATTAAAAATGGTGAAAGCTGTCCACGAATTGTACCACAGACCACGCCAGCTGGTTTCAAAAGAGATCAGAGGTGTATCCCTACCATCAAAGATCCACCAGACAGGCATTGGTCAACAGTACAACCCCAGAACTAAAAATTAGACCCATAACATATACAGAATGAACAC
Source organism: Gari tellinella (assembly GCA_922989275.2). NCBI lineage: Eukaryota > Metazoa > Mollusca > Bivalvia > Cardiida > Psammobiidae > Gari > Gari tellinella. Next base: position 4,683,073 of record OV277870.1, on the reverse strand, counting down.
AGCCCTAGGGTAGCAGTCATCTACCCTCTCCACCCCACACCCGCGGGACCTACATGTTCCATGGCTGAAATTACACCCTTACTTTATAAAACATCAAGATAAGAAGCTGTCCTTGAATATGGCGGCATGCCACCAAGGGATACAGTGCTAGTAATGTTATCTAGTGGCGTCCACCAACAGATGCAGTGCTACAAACGTTATCTAGCGGTGTCCACCAACGGATACATTGCTAGAAACGTTATTTAGAGGTGGTCCACCAATGGATACAGTGCTACAAACGTTATCTAGTGGCGTCCACCAACGGATACATTGCTAGAAAGGTTATCTAGAGGATGTATACCAACGGATACAGTGCTAGAAACGTTATCTAGAGGCGGTCCACCAACATATACAGTGCTAGAAACCTTTTCCAGACGCGGTACACCAACGGGCACAGTGCTCGATTGTTATGAAGAGGAGGTCCACCAACGGATACAGTCCTAAAACGGTATCTAGATGCGGTCCACCAACGGATACAGTCTTTTAAACGTTATCTACAGCCGGTTCATCGACAGAAACAGTGCTTTAAACATTATCTGGAGGCGGTCTACCAAGGGATAAAGTGCTAGAAACGTTATCATTAGGCCATCCACCAACGGATACAGTGCTACAAAATGTTATCTTAAGGTGGTCCACCAATGGATATAGTGCTAAAACCTTTTGTAGAGGCGGTCAACAATGGATACAGTTCTTTAAACGTTATCTAGAGTCGGTCCACCAATGGATACAGTGCTGGAAATGGTATATACAGGAGGTCTACCAACGGATACAGTGCTAGAACCATTATCTAGATAACGTCCACCAATGGATACAGTGCTAAAAACCTTTTCTAGAGGCCGTCCACCAGCGGACACAGTGCTAAACCCTTATCTCAAGGTGGTCCACCAACGGATAGAGTGCTAGAATCGTTATCTACAGGCGGTCCATCAACGGATTCAGTGCTAAAATGTTATCTACTGGCGGTCCATCAACGGATTCAGTGCTAAAATGTTATCTACAGGCGGTCCACCAACGGATACAGTGCTAAAAAGTTATTTAGAGGCCGCCGATCAACGGATACATCAACACCTCTATACATGTATAACCTTACTAACACTGTATCCGTTGGTGGACCGCCTCTAATGTTTTGTGTTTCTTATTCTGTCCGAAAGGGAGGCAATTATCTTACTCCCATCATTTTTTTTAATAGCAACATCAAATTGAATGCATTTCACTTGATAAGGTTGTAAAATAGCATGTAATTGGCTACAAAGGGCCTTTGTTAATATTAAACTAAAAATGTACATGTACATGTATATCATAAAAGTGCTTTTAACCCTGAATTAAGGGCAGACAATTCAAACAAAAGAAGCCTTTTAGTTGCAAACATAATCCTTTTCTATCAATTATGTGTAAATCTAGAATTGCCAGTTAAATTTTATAAATTGAAGTGTCTCTTTCTGCCCCAAATTAATGTATGACATAGTAACAATATAACAGAAATTAAAAAAGGGAGGTAATATTCTTGTTCAATTTCACACAAAGACTGTGTTATATAACCCAAGGGTTATAAATTTAGTTTGTGAATAAATAAGGCTTTCATGTAAAGAAGGTTTCATGATTAGATCTTGTTTCTATGATACATATTCAACATTTATAAAGGGAAAAGTGACTTGTTTCGTATAAACAATTGCATTCTGTACTTTCAAGAGGAGATAACTTGAATGAAATATGAGTTATGTCCAATTGTTTTTGCATTTTACTTTCAATTAGTTATGTTGCATAAATGAATCACTTTGTATTAGATATATAAGTTTGATACAAAAAATTATATTAGTGCAACAACTACACATAAAATTACGTATTTCTCCATTTATGCAAGGGGAGGTAATCTTCAAAATCAGATTTTTTACTAAAGCCCCAACGCTCAAAGTGCAGAAAATAGGATCTGAACCTACAGACCCTGGACTTTCAGAAAACATAGTGACCAAAAGTCCCTCTATGGGGGGAGGGTTCACATTATTGTCCAGCAGCCTATTGATTCGCCCCCATTGTATTCACTAAGTGTCAAAATACAGGTAGATCATGACAAAAGTGTGGAGGTAACGTTTCAGCTATCTGAAACTTTGAATAGAGGCCCTTACATAATAGATCTCAATAGGTTTTTCAATGGGATTTACTAACCAAGCTATCAAATATTAGGTGCGGGCCTCACATGAGACGCCTGAATGATTCCTTGCCTAGACGCTAGCCAAGTAAGTGCATGGGCTCCATGCTTTGACTCAACCGTTCTACGATACTAGGTGTTACCACCCAAGCTTGGTCATGTAATGTCTTTAAGGCGCATTCTGCTTTACTTTCAGCCTGTTTTAAACTATATTCTGCTAGAGTATAGAAATTATTTCTTATGGCACATATTCTTGACAGTATAAATTTGAACTTTTTTCCTCAGTGAAGGAATACATTAAAGGCGTAAAAAGGAGTCTTTATGGGGTAATGGATTCAATTAATTAAGTAACAGTAAACGGGATGATATCAAGGCAGTGAAGGGTTTTTAAAAAGTCTGAAATAAAACGATGAAAATGACTGCCTTTTTTTTAATCAAGTGCATGTAATAATTGTTGAGAATCTCTAATGAGCTCGGGTTAATATAAGTAAATACCCGCACTCTACGGAGAAAGATCGGTCATTCTCGTCAACTGTCGATCCATTCCAAATCATGCGAAGGCATAGTTTGCAGCGGGCCGTCAATTTGTAAGAATGACCAATCGTTATTCATCGAACACCAATTTTGGTTCGATCTCATCTGCGTTTCTGAATGACAAAACGTTTGGAATGACTCTATGGAAATATTAATGATTAATTAAAACATGAAGCTGAACATCATGGCACGGCCTTTAAACCTAAATTACAAACGGTCTATGCTGTGAATATTTGATTAACTTTTGCATTCTCAATGACGTCATAAAGCGCATCTGCAAACAGTTTTGATACTGATCAGGATCAAAACTGTATCAAAACTGTATGTCACTTGTTTTTAAATTACGCCAATTATGCTGCCGGTGTAACGAAGTATTTTGACCCTCATCGAAAAATGACCCCCCGGTCAAAATTCGACGACGTAGAATGAACCCCGGCCATTTTTCGATATTGTACAATGACAATCATAATTCGACGTTGAAATTTGACCCCCGGTCATAGTACTATGACTCCCCTCATGAAGTGTTTTGACCCCTCCTGAAATATATCGACCCCCATCGGAAAATGACCCCACCCCTCTTTAGCAATTAACAGACACAGTTTAACCCGTTGGACCCTTGCGACGAGTATATTAGTAATTTACAAACAGTCTACCTAGCAATACTACATGTGTCCTTTGTAAACCGTGTAGACCCAGATCAGACTAATCCCAAAGGAGCTCTCTGATATGTTTGCAATATATGTCAGTTTTGAAATATATTGTATAAAATAACTCTAGCTAGTCAAAAGTTGACTTGACATAACTAGAAAAAAATTGCATCGTCCACTTGATGTTTCAGGTGTGAATAAGTTAAAAGATATATAAACTTTAGATTATAAACAAGTCAAAATTTAGACTTATTATAAGCGCGCCATGGAAACGTACAGTATACTAAATGCTGTTCCCGATGGGTTACGTTAACCTTGTGCCTATCTGTTGGATACTGATGGTAGGGAAACAAGGTGGCTGCGGGTCTGTGGTATAATTCGTGGACACCTTATTTATAAATAAGTTAAGGTAGTAATTCAGTCATGGAGTATGCAGGCCGGTGGGCCGGGAACAGGCATGGTGTGAGTTACTTGAGAAAGTTATACATTACATTACAAGTGTCACCAATTACATTGCTAAAGAGTGTATTATATTACATTTATTATTACGTTTACATTTGTAATGTATTAAATTACAAGTACGTTGGCAAAGTAATACATTACATCACACATTACATTTTGACAACAGTCAAAAACATTACTGAAAAATAACTAATAAGCATATCATATATAACTGATAGGTTATCATTTACAAGTTCTTTGTCAACTAAATAATCAAAGATTCTAAACTTAAGAATACATGGATGCAAGTTTACAGTTTGAAAAGTCACAGCCTTTTTATAGTGCCCCCTGGGTAAGGAAGTATACTTTTGTAAGCAAGTGAGCCCTTAACCCTTTCCTCCACAGTAGCGCCCCAGGCCGCCTGCACCTACATCTGCAAATAAAATTAAGATACACTAATAAAATCCAATAATAGTTTTAATTACAGGCGTCAGCTAACAACAAAATGAGTGTAAAGCAGAAAACATACATGAGCTTTCTGCAGAAAATTCATATTGCTTTATGCATTGTCCTGCCTTAATCACAATTAAACGTAGCTAATTTGCAAGCTTGCCTATGGAGCAAAGGGTAAATACAGACCGAAAGTTTTGTACAAAGCTCTTTGAAGTGCTTTCTACATATTAAACCTGTTACACAATGTGTATATGAAATGGCATGTATTTTTTGCCTGTATACTTCTTAATTCAATTACTGCTAATTACCAAGACAAAATGTATAAATGTTACTGTTGCACATAACATCATTAAATTTTCAAATACATTGTCTGTTAGATGCATTATGTCAGACCAGCATGATTATTTAACCCTTTACTCCTTAGCCTGTTTCTATTCTTGAAGATATGTGACAATTTATTGAACGTAGTTTACAGTCTATCAGTGGTACTCCATACCAATAAACGTTACGTGAACGAGTGCAAATATGTATCCCCCTTTTACAGAACATGTATATGTAATATTTACATCGGTTCCAATGATATTCGTCATCTAACAATGTGTCGCAACAGAAACATTGCGGCATGTGACTATGAAAATTGATTAGATTATTGACAGTATATTGAACAACATAGAAGCATCCAATGATTTAGGTAATTAGCAATCTGATATGAATTTACCCTCAGGGAGCTGATCGCAGCCATGGCGGGGTTATTCTACGACATTGAAAAATGACAAGGGGTCTTTGTTTGACATCAAATACGCTAATTACCATATCGGGGCAGGGTGGCATTCTATGAAATAGAATGATATCAGGGGGTCATTCTACGACATCGAATAATGACCGGGGGTCATTCTACGACATCGAATAATGAGCGGGGAGTCATTCTACACATCGAATAATGACCGGGGAGTCATTCTACGACATCGAATAATGACCGGGGTGTCATTCTACGACATCGAATAATGACCGGCGAGTCAAACTATGATATCGAATAATGGCCCAGGTGTCCAAATACGAGCTAGAATAATGACCGGAGTCTTTCTACGACACTGAATGGTGTGATGTGCAATGAGGCAACATAACACAGCTTCCGATTTTGATCGCTTTTTGATTGCTTGTTTGTTTGTTTGTTTAGTAAATGCAATTAACTTTACACTTAACATGGTAAACTATAAACGCACAACATAGCAAGTGTTGACAAAAGACAAAAAACCCACTCAAAACAACCGACCTACATTGTTCTTATTTCTTGATAAAAGGGATAAGTTCCGACAAATCAAAACATCCTCTATGAAAATATGTTAAGACATTACCTAATAAATACGAATTTTACGCGTTTGATATTTTTATTCCTCTACTGGAGATAAAAGATCAAATTATACAGACATGGATATATACCATAAGAAAATATTTTCTATATCCTAGCAAAGTGTACCTTAAAGCAGACTGAAGTAAAGCAGAATGCGCAATCTGCTTTATTTTTAACCTGCTCTAAGTGGTCATCTGTCTTTAAAGCTAGAAAAAGGATGTGGGGTAGTTGGTTAAACCAAAGAAACTGCGGCAAGATAGGAAGATTTCTTGGAATGAATGTCAATACGAGCGTATTGTAAATTCTGATCATACGCTTTCTCGGAGACGTGGTACATGTGTGATTAGGGTTTACTCAGCCTGCTACGTCAAAATTAAATCAATAATCGAACAAGAGTAATTGGTAGATCGTAAATGTATACGTGTAAAAGGGTAAACGGTTCTGGGTTCGATACCCATAAGGTTGTCCATTGATAGGCAGACACACTTACAATTCAATCAATATAATTTATTCACTCAAAACTTAGTTAGGTTTAAAACAACTTTAACATATGCAAAACAAAATGTCAAGGATTTTTAAAGGGGGGTCATACTTCGACAGGGGTGTCATAATTCGACGATGGGGGTCATAATTCGACGATGGGAGGTCATTCTACGACGTCGAATTTTGACCGGGGGGTCACTTTTCGATGGGGGTCAAACTACCTCGTTACACCGGCAACCTAACATTGAAACAATATTGAAGCAGACGACAACTTGGCGAAGAAGGGGTATAACTCACGAAGAATTTGGCAGTAAAAGGGGTGAATGTAACATAATGGTTACAGTGGAGAAAACGTTATTCTTTCCCAATAAACGTGTTTACGCTAAAACTATTTTTTCCATTGCAAACAGTTTGGAGCCAGATCAGACGCCGGGTAACCCGGCGTCTGATCAGGCTCCAAACTGTTTGCCACCAAGATAAATATGAATTATCAGAATTGTCCAAAAGTTGTATTTTTCTACGTTTTAGTGTTTTGCGTTTGCGTACGTTTGCGTTTAAACGGGAAAGAATAACAGATTCTCCACTGTATGACGTCACTAATGACGTAAGAATAACAGATTCTCCACTGTTATCTTGTTTATAATCATTTCATCCCATTTAACCCATTACTTTATATTACATCTATACTATTATACTCGTCAACAAGTTCAAAAAATTAACTTTTTTCTACATTTAAGTGTTGAATGTAGAAAAAGTCAATTTCTTGAATTGTAATATTAAGTGGGTAGTTTTTGCCTTGAATTTATTTCGAGCGAAAAGAATAACGTCCACTCTCTAATATTAGAGAATTAGACTTATCGATTGAAGACATAATCCTAAATCAAGTATGCTAATATTTAGATAACGTGACTAACACTTCAAACAATCTATCCTGTTTTCTCCTTGCTACTGTACATATGTCTGGTCAGGCAAAGATACCAGGTCATGCAAAATGTCAATATTGTAACTTCTGTTACTTCACCATTGACAGGATGCCATTATGTAAAGCCTAGTTCGTGAGTCCAATCATAGACAACATGCCATTATGTAAAGCCTAGTTCGTGAGTCAAATCATAGACAACATGTCATTATATAAAGCCTATTTCGTGATTCCAATAGTTGACAACATGCCATTCGGTAAAGCCTAGTTTGTGATTCCAACAATAGACAACATGCCATTATGTAAAGCCTAGTTTATGGTTCCATCAATTGACAACATGTAATTATGTAAATCTTATTTCATGATTCTAACAATTGACAACTTGCCATTATGTAAAGCCCAGTTCATGATTCCAACAGTTGACAACATGCCAATCGGTAAAGCCTAGTTCGTGATTCCACCAGTTGACAACATGCCAATCGGTAAAGCCTAGTCCGTGATTCCAACAATATGCCATTCGGTAAAGCCTAGTTCGTGATTCCAACAATTGACAACATGCCAAATTTTAACAATTTACTGTATAGTTACACAGGTTTTCATACTATAAGTGCACTGTAGGCTAACTACCGTTATGAATAATTGTCTGCATAATTGATGCATATACAGTGGAGAAAACGTTATTATTTCCCGTTTAAACGCAAACGAAACGCAAACGCATAGCAATAAAAATGGAGAAAAAGACAACTTATTGACATTCCTGACTTTTCATTTTAACCTGATAGGCAAACCAAACAGTTTGGAGCATGATCAGACGCCGGGTTACCCGGCGGCTGATCTGGCCCAACTGTTTGTACTGGAAATATAATAGTTTTAGCGTAAACGCGTTTATTTGGAAAGAATAACACATTCTCCACTGTAAAGGATCTGTCATGAGTGACAGAGTCGATGTTCAAGACATGCTGATCTCAAACGAGTCTAGAAGTGAAATGTTATTATGCGATCCTTCTAGACGAGTTTGTGATCAACTTGTCTTAAACTAAAATGACAGATTCCTTTTCTCACATATCTAACGATGATAAGCTATTTTTCAAAGCAATAGGCATTTTTCGGAACCCCGGTGACGTCAAAACGCCGTTATAAATAGTGAAGTTATAGTGATGTCATCCAAGTGATATCACACATGTTGGAGACAAGGATGTTCGTAATCGTTGTTCGCTATAGGAAACAAGGGTAGTTATGAAAATTCGGATTGGATGACGAATTGGCCATTGATAACAAGGTTTGATTATGGTAAAAAAAATGTCAAATAATTTAGAATTTTTCAAATAAAGTCAATATATTGTAAACAGTTTTCGAACATATCTCAATTTCTAAGTATTACTGCATTGCACGATGTATTTGTGTTTCGCTTTCTTTCAGTAGTACATAATAGCGTATGCCCTTTTGTAGCTACCGAAATAGTGTTTCACAAAAACACCTTGTTGTCGTATAAATTTATAACGATGTAGATGTGTTAAACGAATGATATAGTATTCTGTTAACTTTCATTCTGAGTAATCGGTTACATGTAGACACACTGCATTATCTTCAGACCACCCTTGTCTATCGTTAATGAAACCTTCAAACAAGCACAAGGGGTGGGCAGTTGGCTGCAATATGCATACATGAATAGGTTAGAGACGTGATTGCTAATTTCCGGTTTGTGATAGGCAGTGATATCGAAGCACACATAATTTAAGAACTATTTTGGATATCAAATAAACCAAAGTTACTGCTAGTTACAATAAACCCCATCTATTACGACGAAGCATAAAACGAAGATTTAATAATTGAATAAAAAAAGATGAAAACTTGAAGCAAGGAGACAGTAAAACAGAAAGCTCATTCCAAAATTCTTTTTAAATCAATACGGAGATAAACTATTGATACTGAAAATGAATATTGATGCCATTAAATCACTCCCATCTGTAAGATATAACTTACCAGTTTTCTATAAAGATATTGTTAACATCTTTATTAACCTGAATAATTCGGGACCAAAATCAATGCCAAAATCATTATATAATATTAGAACCCAGGTATTATGGGGAAATCAATTCATAAAATTTAAAGGTAAATGCTTACTCTTCAACTCATGGATTGAATCGGAAATTATATTCATAAATGACGTCATACATAATAATGGTGAAATTAATGAAAGTTTAATAAACAGACTCACAAATAAAAGTAACTGGATCTCTGAATTTACCAGATTAAAAGCAGTAATTCCGAAGGCCTGGAAAACCATTTTGAAATTAGAAGAATCTATCAAAACGCTAGTTAATATTAACAGAAACTCGGTTTTCGGTAAGAACTGTAATATCACTAAATTAAATAACAAAAACATAAAGAGAAAATTTGTTGCAAACAAATTTGAACCTCCATATATCCACAAGTTCTGGGACGAAAAACTGAATAGAAAAGTCCAGTGGCATGAAGTCTACCACACAATTAATAATGTTTATATCGATAACAGAATAAAAGAACTTAAATTCAAGCTTATTCATAAAATAGTTCCCACTAATGAAAACCTTTTCACGTGGAAACTAATCCAAACGCCATTCTGCAAACATTGTAATGCAATTGAAACATTAGAACATTTTTTCATATCTTGTCCGTATTTAGATACCTTTTGGGTCAATATACACAACTTATTTTTTAAAATAGGCATTAATAAAAAGATAACTATGTATGAACTCATAGTCGGATACAAAATACATTACAAAGGCTATCAAGAAATAAATATTATTATAGGGAACATTATGTATGCTATCTACAAAAGTTACATGAAAAGTGAAAGAAGGACAAATAGAGTGAATATGATGAACATTTTATACTACGATTTATTAACTTTAGAAAAATATTATTCCGAGAAGAAATTGAAACATCCAACAATTCAAAAGTTCAACAAATCAGTCAGAGATAAGATTTAAAACATTTAAACGGATCTAAATATTTCAGTATATACTTATATGCATGTTGTTTTTGTAGTTATAAACATACATGCTTTGTAAATGTTTCCTTTGTATATGTTATGTTTTTATGATTGTTATTATATGTAAATAAACGGACTTCCAGTAGGTAGTTCCAAAAAGAAAAAAAAACAGAAAGCTCCTGAAGGAGCTTTCTGTTTGACTGTCACAATGCTTCAAGTAGTCACTTTTCGTGGACACCTAATAATCAAAACAATTAAGTGGTCGTAACGGCGGGTTTAGACTATATCAAGACAATATCTAATAAGACGCCGTTAGTCCACAGTCTTGTCTATCTACACAGTAAATTACACGCTTCCAGGACATAATTTATATTGTCTGGGTCAGTCTAACACAAGAACTGCCTCTTTCACACTCTATGGTCCTACTCATTACTAGAGAGGAGACGTTATTCTATTCCAATGAAAACCACACTTAAATAATTGCACTCTGGGTAACATTTGGCGGCCATTTTAAAATGTCGTCTGCAGCGGGTATAACTCATATAATGCAAAAGATTTTAGCAGTTTCTCATAGAATATTGACTTTGTTGCAAACAGTTTTGATCTCAGACCAGGTCCCACAATGTGGGGCCTGATCTGAGATCAAATCAGTTTGCCTAGAGGTACGCCTAAAAGTGTATCCCGCATAAAATGGGTTAAAGACATCTCCTAACTGACGACCGTTCGATCATAACGCCTTGCCTTGCAAAAATCATGGGTAGTGTGGACATGCCGGTAGCAAAGAACCATTGAAGCATCTCATGTGAGACCTGACCTTTATACTTGATGGTTTTGTTAGAAATAACCATTGAAAAGCCTCTAGAGTATGAGTTTAGCTGGGAGTTTGACTAAGATTGGTATAGCCGCTGTCAATGGACAGAGGAAATATCTTTAACGCCAATACAATACACTACAGTAGAACATCGCTATTTCTACTACTACAATGTGTTAATTATTAGGTGTTTACGACAGGTGGCTGCTTAAAGAAATGTGGCAGTAAAACAGAACGCTCCTTTAGGAGCTTTCTGTGTAACTGGAAACTTGCTGAAATCTGTCACCTGTCATTTATACAATCGATTATACTTATTTTTAGTGGTGGTAATAAAGAGATTTTACCTTACAGTTTAAGAAATAACGACTGCAAGAAAAGTATGTTTACCTAAATCTGAGTAGCAAACTGTGCCTGATCAGATGCATGTCTGACTCCAAACTGGTTGCAATTGATCTAAGGTGGTCACTATAAACCTCTTTTACGTTGTATTCGCCATCCTGTTCATGCTGCTTTTTTTATCTCTTTCCTGGTATTACGTGTGAGAAAATGTGCTGAAATAAGATCCTTAAAACATTGTCATTTGGTGGAAATTACCACAACTATTCAAATTCATGCTGATTCACCCAAAGGCAACACCAGACAATACACATCTTTGGTATTCTTGTTGTCTCTTGATAATACTAGTTAACAAGTAAACAACGAACCGGAAGTGGTTTCCCACCAGGCGGACAATAAATAAATACGAAAGACTCAAGCAGGAAACGCAACACAAACAATACAACCACCTCTCAAGCAGAACACACCCACATTCATACTATAACAAACATACACACACAAGCACACACACACACGCAACACCATTCCTTCATCTACACACTAAATATAAACCAACACGCAAGACAAACATAAAGCAAAGTGAATATAGGAGCCCGCCTTGGTACGGTCAGTAGCAATCAATAATTTAATATAAATTAATTATTAACAACCACTGGGGTTAAACCTGGGTTTAGGGGCGCCCAACCTCACTCTTATCTCCTATATTCACCTATAAAGACGAACAGTGTACATAAAATATAAACCCTGTTCCGCAAACTTACAATAAAAAGACCGCCAACATAGTAAGTAAATACATGTAAAACATCTAACAAAAATTCTATTACAGGATTATTAGTAACAAGGGAAAGAATTAAAGATTCAAGCCCGTGTTAAAAATAGCCCACTATGACAACGGTCAAATTGTACTCAAGCGACTAGTCCGTAGTCGCGAGTAACTGTAAGCCATGGATGGGTTGAGGGTACGACATAGAGGGAGAGAAAAATCAAAGCACGAAAATCCGACATGACTCTTCCGGTGAAGGACGGCTTTAGAGAAACATCATCATGTAGTGCTAAGCCATGTCTGTCGTCGCACAACCAAAGAGGAAAGCATAGTTATAAATTGTACATTGATCGATAACCAAACGTGAAGTGCATAGCAATATAGTTGGATCATAATCTTTTTTGGGGAAAGATCTAATACGTTTCACAAACAGGTTTTAAAAATGCATATGTCCAAGAATATTACGAAGTCTGTAAATCCCATCACCATAAAACTCCGGATGTGAAATACCTTGCCGTTCCGTTCTAGCGATCTGTCATTCACGTCAGCTGCCGGCCTGTTCCGAATTAGCGATCAGCCATTCTCGTCAACTGTCGGCCATTTTCCAAACCATGCCGAATAGTTCGGAACGAGCCATCAGTTGAGAATGGCATATTAGAGTTTGAAAGGTATTATCCGATTTTTCTGACCTTGCCGAAATTTTTCAGAACAGAATACATGTAGTTTAAAATGGTAAATAGATAACGTGGTAACATCGGATACGTATTCGTACACTTTCCTACTTGAGATAAGTATTATCCTCGTGCAGCGCTTAATCGCTGCGCTAATTTTATTGTTTTGTTAAAACAATTATTTACATTGCAAACAGGTTCGAGCCAGATCAAACCCCGGGTAACCCGGCGTCTGACCGGGCTCCAACCTGTTGGTCAATAAGATAAAAAGATAGTTAGAAATTTCTAAAAGTGATTTTCTACAGTTTAGTGCATTGTGTTTGTATTTAAATGGAAAGAATAATATCTTCTCTTCTGTACAGTACGCACAATAAATACAGATATCCATATCCCTGTACGGAAACCATCGAGTACAGTGATTATCCCATTTAAAGTTTTAGAAAGTTCCAGTCTTAAAATCACTCGGCCAGGTCAGAGGAAAGCACTAATACATTGTAGTGAAGTAAATTTTCAAAAAGATATGCATCGATTCCAACAGACTTGTAACCACATGGTTCCGAGGTTAAAAAGCTTTTAACTTGAGAGTCTAAACTCGTTCCCAAGCATTTGATTGGTCAGATTTGAGCCAGGCTCAAATCTGACCAATCAAATGTTTAGGAACACACTCAGACTCAAATAAAACGCTTTATAAACTCGGAGTCAGGTCAGAGGAAACCACTAATACATTGTAGCGAAGTAAATTTTCAAAAAGATATGCATCGATTCCAACAGACTTGGAACCACCCGGGGATAATTCTGCTGAACTCAGTCAGCCTCATCAATCAGTGACTGTCCACTGTGTACGAGACTAGAATATGCTTTTAGTGAAAGTGAAATGTATTACGGTGGAGAAAACGTTATTCCTTCCCGTTTAAACGCAACGAAACGCAAACGCAAACGCTGTGCATTAAAATGGGTAAAATGACATTTTGTGACAATTTTGACGACTCATTTTAAACTGAGAGACAATCAGTTTGGAGTTTGATCAGACGCCGGTTGACCCGGCGTCTGATCTTGCTCCAAACTGTTTGCAACGTAAGTGATAGTTTTAGCATAAACACGTTAATTTGGAAAGAATAATATTTTATTCACTGTGCCATGGAAATATAGTTTAATTGGAAGTTTATTGGTAAGGCTCCAAACTGTTTGCAATGGACGCAATGTACAGCTGTATTTGTCGGAAACACCTTCTCTACTGTGAGTAAAATTAAACAAATGCGGTGGCTTACATCTGTTTTATAAATAGATTATTCATGAATAGACCACACCCACAACTGGTGTAAGCAGTATGGGGCGAGATCAGACTCATTTTAACTCGCATATATGATCTTACTTTTCAGCATATTTAAACATCGTTTTGGACAGCTGTCTGGTTTTAGAATGGTTGGTGAATGGATTTGTTGGGTTTTGCTGCAATGAGATGATGATGATGATGATGATAATGAGAGATAATTGCATGAAGATGATTTTGGTTAGTCTCATCCGCTGCGAAGCAGCGCATTGGATCAAAACTACCGACCTGCCTTCCTTTTAACTCTTGGCTGAGGGGATCATGTCAATTAACAATTTCCTATGCCAATTAAGCCCAGAACCGCGACAATGGAGATTATTAGAATCCACCATGAGTGTTGATGTAGGATAAGGATTTTCTCCCCCGAGGGTCAGAAAATTCATGCAGGGAGGGGGCTTGCCGAGTCCCTGTGTGAATTTTCTGATCCGAGGGGGGGGGGGGGGAAATTCATATCCTACATCAGCAAAACAAATGGTGGATTTTGTTCTCCCATTTAAATCATTAAAACATGATTTAAATAACGAAATAATTGCAGTTGTGTGCACTTTTCTCCGCCAAATAACGACGTTATTCATAGTAACGTCATAAGAAATGACGTCATTTAGTTACCCGCATTATGCAGCGCTTGTGTTAAAGCTGGGAAAACAATAAAAGACGTCACGTGGTATAGAGGATAGAGTGATTCCCCATGGGGAATATTTCTATCCCAAATGGGCGAAAATGGGAGAATATGTAATTCTTGTTCAAACAACACATGCGGATCAACAGTTGTAGCTTTCAACATTTTGCTTTCAATAATTTCAAATACTTGTTATTTACTACATTTCTTGGAAATGAGTAAAACTTGCGTTCAATAATGTAAAGCCAGTAAAGAAAAACACTATCCCGTGTATCACAAACTGAATGACAGCATCTAATGGTCAATACTTGTCGACGAATCTGACAAGTTTAGGCACTTAGGCCATGATCCAATATATATAAACTAACTCTCTGCACTAAGAGAGCCCATTTGTTTTACCATTGTACTGCCAGAAGTTAACTCTTTGGTGATCAAACTAATCGTGAGGCTTTCACCCACATCACCGCCATACTGTCGTCTGTTTCTATGTTATGTTTCATGTGTATGAATTCTTGAAGTGGGAATGATTTATTTATAGTAGAGAATGTGTTATTCTTTCCCAATAAACGCGTTTTGCACTAAAACTGTTGTTTCAATTGCAAACAGTTTTAAGCCAGATCAGACGCCGGGTAATCTGGCGTCTGATCAGGCTCCGAACTGTTTGTCACCAAGATAAACATGAATTATAAGAATTGTCCAAAAGTTGCATTTTTCTACGTTCTAGTGTTTTGCGATTCGTTTAAACGGGAAAGAATAACGTTTTCTCCACTGTATACACCTGATGCCAAGTCCTAAGTGATTAAATCGTGCACCGCCACAGGCAATATAAGTCGACTTTTTGCCAACAGGTTAAGGCGCCTAATATTTCAAACTTATATAGCAAAATAGAGATTGAGAAAACATTGTTGACTCTGATCAGACGCCACATAATGCGGCATCTGATCAGTCTACACTGTCGCTGATTGTAAATTTAATATAAAGCAAAACGAATATGAAAAATTAAACCCCGCTCCCATAACATTAACAAGAGCCCAATGGGCTCGAAGGCGCTCACCAGAGTCAAAATGATTATTTTGAGCAAGTTTCGTGAATTGAGGGGTAAAGTGTTCAGAAGCCTTTTTCTTTAGAACTGACCTACTTTTTATTCAGACATAACTGGCCTAGATTTTGTCAAGGTTATCAGCCTAAAGTAGTTTCATGAAATTAGGGCAAAACATGTGGGTCCTAGAACACTTTTACGCTTTTTTTTATTTGACCTACTGACCCACTTTCTGTGCCCCAGTAATCCATATTACTACATCGCCAAGATTTTGTTAAGGTGATCATTCTGAGCAAGGTTAATGACATTATACATGTGTAGCTTAAAATGTGGCTCCTATAATGTAAAGAAGTTTTTTCTAGGTTTTAAACTACTGGCCTACTTTAACACCTTATGTAACACATGTTCACACAAAGTGTAGCTTTTGTCAGAATAATCATTCTAAGCAAGTTTGGGCTAAAAATATGGCATTTGGAGTAGAAAAAAGCTGTTTCTTAAATTTGACCGAAATCTCATTAAGATATAGCCAAATATATTATTTCTAGAATGTTTATAACTTTAATTCGATATTTTCGAACACGAAAAATGACCACGCCCTCTGGCGGCAATGTTTTTTGACAAATCAAAATTATTTTAACAATTTTTAAAGTATATCCATTGAGAAACATTTTGGCGAAAACAAAATCGAAATGGGACCAGTAGATTCGGAGAAGAAAATTTTTCTAGATATCGTGCACGGTTGCCATGGCAACAAGACAATTATCCCACCTACAAACTTTTAACAATTTTCCATCCTTCCCCCCCCCCACCCTACTGATCCTTCTGATGACGTTTGGTTACACTGGGGCTATTGGTTTCAGAGAAGAAGTCGTTTGCAGTTGTTGACGAACAGACAGACAGACTGACGACGGGCGACGGATAGAGCGGTATCACAATAGCTCACCTTGAGCACTTTGTGGTCTGGTTAGCTAAACTTTGACTTATGCAATATGGAAGAATCCACTAGGCATAGATAAGCTAATTAAGACAAAATTGACGATTTAGTAATCCTTTTTATCACATAAAACTTCCTCTGGCTGTGTTATAAAGCCATTCAATAAATGATAGTGAAATATCAATAGTCGGGATCCGACCCTACTGTTCGTTCACAAGCGCTGCATGACGCGGGGCGCCAAATGACGTCATTTGCCAAGACATTACCATAAACAATGTCAACTTCTGGCGAATATATGTATGGCGGAAAGACTACAACCTACGGATTCACTTTACTTAATAGGGTTTTCACATTTTTATATGATAATTAGAATCTAACATTTGTGCTCATTAGTTATCATTTTTAATACACTAGTTGACAAAAATAAATATAACGCACGCTAAGACTCGTGTCATAATGTGTTGGTCAACTCGTTTATTGAAACTGATAATGGATGAGCACTCATGTAAGATCCTCTACCGATATTTCACATAAAATGTTTCATGTTCTGAAGAAGGATGACAATTGAACGCTACCATCTGTAAAGATATGGAAAATATTTATGCATGACGCGGGTAACTAAATGGTGTCTTTTTTATGACTTTACTATAAACAACGTCATGTTTTGGTTGAAAAAGTGCACACAAACTGCAATAATTTGGTTATATGTATCAAGTTTTAATGATTTAAATGAAAGAAAAACACATCATTCGTTTTGATGATGTATGATAGGATTTTCTCACCCTTGGGTCAGAAAAACAATGCAAGGACTCCGCAAGCCTGAATGAATTTTCTGACCCTCGGGGGAGAAATTCCTATCCTACATCAACACTATTGATGGATTCTTAGAATCTTTTCTCATGGCATTTTTGACTTGAGAACCAACCACAGAACTCTCGTAGAAATATTCGTAAAGAACAAATATATGTATATCGATACATTAACTATTTCGCTTCCAAATTAATCGTTAATGGTTGTATAGAATATCAAATCAACAACCTCGACACCTCCACCTTCCTATAAAATAAAAGCTAAATTCTCGCATGAAATATGACCTAGTGTGAAAGGAACTGGTTTTCTCCTTACCTCCAAGTGTCTTCGCAGACAGAAATTGCATTCTTTATTAACGTCCATTGATCGTCGTTATTGATGCAATATATTAAGATGGTTTTGTAGGCACAAAGAAGAGTATCTAGGAATACAGTGGAGAAAACGTTATTATTTCCCAATAAACGCGTTTACGCTCAAACTATTAATTATATTACAAACAGTTTGGAGCCAGATCAGACGCCGGGTAACCCGGCGTCTGATCATGCTCCAAACCGTTTGCCACCAAGATAAAAATGAATTATCAGAATTGTCCAAAAGTTGTACTTTTCTACGTTTTAGCGTTTTGCGTTTGCGTTTCGTTTCGTTTAAACGGGAAAGAATAGCAGATTCTCCACTGTATTAGTCTGAATGCAATTCAGTTCACCCTTTCACTCTCAATGACGCAATAAAGCACGTTTGAAAACAGTTTGGGTTCCTGGTCAGACGCCGCGTATCGCGGCGTCTGATCAGGACCTAAACTGTTTGACTCTCGTTTCGAGATTTTGTCAGTCATATTGTCTTAAAGCGACTCGCAACCAGATGGTGCATTAAAAATAGTAATTTGTAAATATGTGTCAAACGCTTATATAAATGATAAAGAATTAGTTTAGGATAAGAAATTCTGTTTAAAAAAATGTATTTCAATAAAAAAAAATATTGGTCTCTGGTGGGATTCGAACCCGGGGCCCGGCATTGGCAGACAGAAGGCAAAATAGGGGAAACCGCTTAGACCAATGGACCACGGAACTATCCGTTTATCTCGGATCGATTTAACGTATTTCAATGTGTAGCGAACGAAAGTGCATACAACTTCGTAATTCGGCTCGTGTTTATGTCTGAGCCCGTGTAGAGAAGCAACAACAACAACTATGCCGTCTACTAGTCGGTATAGAAAAACGATGGAAAATATCTAAAAATCTAAGATTCCTAGACGATTCTTAAGATTTTTTTTGGACTGATCATATTTTTTTAATGTCAGAAGCCAAATAATGCCACAAATTTGCTTTTATTTGAGTATTTTATTTTATTTTGACAAGTACACCATCCGGTTGCGAGTCCCTTTAAATCTAACTTTGAAACGATATTGAAGGCAACAATATTGAAGCAGACGAAACTATGGCGGTGAAGGGGTAAACACCTCTCGACAAATCTGATCATGAAAGGGTTTAAACCTCTAAACATTATCTAAACAATTCCTTCTCGGTTTCAACCGATTAAAGCCAATCGGATTTTCCATATACTTTTATTGGACGAGGCCATGTTTTTGAAGGGTTATTGTATATAACTTGTCTTTTTTGCTTGGATATGAATTTCTGTTTGCAAACAGTGCAGACTCAAATCATAGGCAACATTATGCGGTGTCTGATCTGAGACTGTCTGTTTCTCATTCAAGTATATTGGTTGAGAGAGACACAATCGGGTTTAATATATTATGTATTCTCTGCTTTAATTCTAAAATGCATTCTTGTTTAGCAACATCTACAAATATGCAAATATGAGACTCTAATTGCAAACAGACGCTTTTGGGGGTTTACAGACGCTCGGCGTCACTCGGTCTCTGATCAGGACCCAAACGGTTTATCAAATGCCAATAAATATTGTTCACGAACATTTAAAGGATTAACGATTTACGTCTTATTTAGAGCGACTTCCCGTGTAGCTATAGTTCGAACTTTAAGTCAGACTGAATTGCCACCGGCGCATGCGTATTAAGGTCGGCAATGGAATACCGTTTGTCGAACCAATGAAACCTGAGAATGGTCCGTCTGCGGTAAGGTTCACAGGTCAAATGACGTAATTGTAGTGTCAATAGATCGGAACATATTTCCAAGTGGAGTCGCTCTTATAAAAGAAACGTACCAATGAAGCGGCACTTGGCAGGTACTTCACATTACAATTAATTGAAGTGTGGTTTAGAAACACTTTTAAGCTTTTAGGATATATTGTGGAGTGAGAATACTTACCCACCATGATTTATAAATGGACGACGTCTTCTCGTCGTTTTATCTATACGAGAACTTTATAACTGGTTTTGTTTGAGAAGTCCCCAGAGACCTTCCTACTTTGCCGTAGTTCTGGGGCTTAACCCTTTTCCTCATAGCCTGTTTCTAGTAGTTAAGATATGTGACCTATTAAAGCAGGTTGAAAGTAAAGCAGAATGCGCCCTAGGGCGCATTCTGCTTTACTTCCAGCCTGCTTTAAGTTACTATCTGCTAGGATATAGAAAATATTTCTTATGGTACATATTCATGACAGTATAAAATGGAACTATTTTCTTTGGCGGATGAATAAAATGAATGCGCTTAAAGTCGCTTCTATAAGGTAAAGGGTTAATTGTCATAGGGAATGTTTTCTGTTTATTAGACCGAAATCATCCCCTCTGACAAGAACTAAAAGGAAGGCAGGTAGTTGGTTTTGATCCCATTCACTGTTTTACAATGCTTGAGATTAGCCGAAATCACCGTCCTGAAATCATAATCATCTCATCTCATCATCCCTCATTAACTCATCGGCGCTATATGACCTTTTTTATGTCGCAGTGCCGTAAAACCCAACTCATCATCATCATCATTGTTTGAGAGGCACGGCATGGAATACTGATAGACACAATTTAGTTAACCCTTTCCCCAATAGAAGCGCCTTTTAGCGGATGTAATTTATTCATCCGCTGAAGAAAGTAGTTCCAATTTAATCAGTAATGGATATGTAATATGGGGAATAGTTTCTATATTATAGCACATGATAGCTTAAAGCAGGCTGAAAGTAAAGCAGAATGCGCCCTAAGGCGCATTCTGCTTTACTTTCAACCTGCTTTAAGTAGTCACCTATCTTAAGTACTAGATATAGGCTATCAGGTAAAGGGTTAAGAATACAGTGGATAAGACGTTATTATTTCCCAAAAAACACGTTTACGATTCAATTATTATTTCCTGTTCAAACTGTTTAAAGCCAGACAAGACTCCATCAGAAGTATTTCTGTGCTAAAAAATGATTGTGTGCGTCTTCTATACATTGGTCATACTGTCTGCGGTACTAGCTGGTTCTTGAATTAGGACAGACAGACGTGGTCGGGGTAAAACGCGTTCGAGTACGATACCAGGGCTCAATCCCTAGCCGGACCTGGTCTTACGGATGGCCCTTTATAAAACCAGAGCAAAGATGTATCAGTAGGTTACACAGGACATCTATTTTAATAATAAGAGTAGGGTATCGCGCTCAGGTTTTCTGTATCCGCGCCCCTCCGTCTGGGGCGCCAACTTAGCTCAAATTTACATGTATGTTCCATGTATGTTTAAAGTTAATAAGTCCATGTTACATTGTTAAATGTGAATGTTATCTACCCTGACGTCAGTGTTAGACGAAATTACTAAATGGGCATTTTACGTGCTAAATGAATATTTTTCATAAACAATAGGTTTGTGACATTAACTCTTTCACTTGCATGACGTCGTCCCGATTAAACAATTGTAGTCTGCTTTTATTTCTCAAATTTAGATTTAAGGTTTACTGATTTAGAAAATATTGAAACGTGTGGCAAACATTGTGAGTTCTGATCCGACGCCACGTTACGCGGCATTTGATCAGGATATAACTTGTTTGCAAATGACCTTTGGGCTTTGGGAATTGCAGTAAATGGATTAACTCTTTCCTCCCTAAAACTTTAAATGGACAATTCCAGTTTACATTTAAGTCTTGTCCATTTCTGACTTTAAAGGGTTGATTTTGTCACTGTTTTGCATTATGACAAACAGTGAAGACCCTGATCAGAGGGCTCCTTTCGGAGCCCTCTGATCAGGGTCTTCACTGTTTGCACAGGACAGGTGTACTTTTCACATGTACACTGTTTGAAAAGGACGCCTATATGCGGGACTAGGGCTCAAAGGGTTAACGTAATTCCATCAATACCGTCTTAGGCTTAAAACACTGAAAAGAAGATTTGGCCGACCATAATTCGTTGTAAGGATGGTAAGCAAGTATTTTCTTCGTGAACCTTTGTATTAAAAACGCTACGACAACAAAGTTATGTCAATTTGCCTTATGGTGTTCAGAGTTTAGTTTAAACATGTCATTTTTTCATATCATACAGTTTTTGCAAGTTCACAAGACGTTTAGACCACAAATTACAAATAAGAGCAAATGGGTTTGGCCACACGTTATGACAACATTAATAAATGTCCTCCCCTAATTTGAAACATTTGCCAATATTGGTATTAGTTCACTTTATCTGACAGAATAAAAAAGTAATACAAAATAACTCTTCACGGCCGTATCCCAAACACCTCAAGCTACAGTGGAGAATCTGTTATTCTTTCCCAATAAACGCGTTTACGCTAAAACTATTATTTGCAGTGCAAACAGTTTGGAGCCAGATCAGACGCCGGGTAACCCGGCGTCTGATCAGGCTCCAAACTGTTTGCCACCATGACAAACATGAATTATCAGAATTGTCCAAAAGTTGTTATTTTCTACGTTTTCGTGCTTTGCGTTTGCGTACGTTTGCGTTTAAACGGGAAAGAATAACAGATTCTCCACTGTATTTGTAAATATTTTGGATCATGATCAGACACCGTCTAACGATTAGTCCTGACTGATTAAGTGTATCTAAAATATGGCAAGTAATAAATTTGTAATATTGGATTAAAATCATCAAATGATACAAAATAGACAAACGTTATCATTATCTGATAAGAAAGTCGAAACAAAATGTAGCATATTACAGTTTAAAGGATGAGAACAACTTGTGGCTTGAAAGCATTTTCAGCTTTGCATCTCTGCAATCTGCAGTTGTTACATAATGGAATATATTTAATTAAAGTTCAGTGTTTTACTTCTCCAAACCAAAGCCATTTGTCTCATCAAGTCTTAAGTGAGTTTCAAACAAATCTAAATTTAAATTACTACAGTTATTGCGTAGTCTCAAGTGAATAAGAGAATAATATATCTCTCTCGTAAAGTAGTACAGCCTAGAAGACGTTATGCGTTCCCAATAAACGTGTTCTGTGTGCGCTCTTTGAGAGTGGTAGAAGGTAGGATGAAATAGAATAGAAGTTGGTGCGAGAGTAGAGAGCTAGGCAAGATGTAGGGATACGTTAAAAAAGCTTTTGGCGAGATGCAGGGGTGAAGTTTGAGAGGCGAAGGACGGGCTTTATAGAAGCTGAGAGAAAGGCTGGAAGAGTGAGACCGTGCCAAGGAACATATTTATTTTTAACCCTTTACCTTATAGAAGCGCCTTATAGCGCATTCCGTTTAATCCTCCGTGGAAGAAAATAATTCCAGTCTATACAGTGATGAAAATGTATCAGAAGAAATATTTTCTTAATTCTAGTAGGTAGTAACTTAAAGCAGGCTGATATTAAAGCAGAATGCGCCTCAGGGCGCATTCTGCTTTACTTTCAACCTGCTTTAAATAGTCACCTATTTTCAAATCTGGAAACAGGCTATAGGGTAAAGGGTGAAAAGTTAGACAGAACAGGTTTGGCTTGTTTTAAAGAAGATCCACGAATCTGGGTTACAGAGCCGGACTATACTACAATTGTCCAATATATGTTTCAAGGTCTTAAAGCGACTCGCAACCAGATGGTGCATTAAATATAGTAATTTGTAAATATGTGTCAAACGCTTATATAAATGGTAAAGAATTAGTTAAGGATAAGAAATTCTGTTTAAAAAAATGTATTTCAATAAAAAAAAATATTGGTCTCTGGTGGGATTCGAACCCGGGGCCCGGCATTGGCGGACAGAAGGCAAAATAGGGGAAACCGCTTAGACCAATGGACCACGGAACTATCCGTTTATCTCGGATCGATTTAACGTATTTCAATGTGTAGCGATCGAAAGTGCATACAACTTCGTAATTCGGCTCGGGTTTATGTCTGAGCCCGTGTAGAGAAGCAACAACAACAACTATACCGTCTACTAGTCGGTATAGAAAAACGATGGAAAATATCTAAAAATCTAAGATTTGGTGACGATTCTTGAGACTTTTTTTGGAGTGATCATATTCTTTTAATGTCAGAAGCCAAATAATGCCACAAATTTGCTTTTATTTGAGTATTTTATTTTATTTTGACAAGTACACCATCCGGTTGCGAGTCCCTTTAAGGGTAAAGCTAGAAATAAAACCACTCTAGACTGTTTGAAATGGACATGTAAGAAGGACCATATACTGTAGAAGCTCATCACGTCGTTTCCTCTGTGAACATGGACAGACTGTTAACTCTTTCACTGCCAGAACTTACTGCAATTGCATTGTAAGCATTTTGGATCCACATCCGATCCCGCGTTATGGTGTGGTCAGGGACCCGTTTCATAAAACTTCGTACAACAAAAATGGTCGTAAGGCAAAACTTCAATATACATTTAATTCCTGATCTCTCTATCTAATCCTGTCTTGTGACATCTCTTTGGAATCGTCTTTTCAAGACGATTCCAAAGATACATCACAAAACAGGATTATATGGAGCAATAACAAATTGAGACTTTTATAATCTGATTTACGTCAACATTTGTCGTACGAAGTTTTATGAAACGGGCTCCGGGGGAACTGTATCATAATACTGATTTTAAAATGATCTTTGCTTTTCATATTATCCTGCCTTGTTGTATGTGTTTCGAGTCGTCTTGAAATAATGATTCCAAATAGATGTAACAAGACGGGATAAGATGGAGAAATCATTAATTAGATTTATTTTCAAAATTTTGAGTCACGACCGTTTTTTGTCGTATGTAACGTTTCGTAAGACGGGTCCAGAACCCTATATACTATACAAATTGTTTAACACTCGTATCAATATTTTATAAGTTTAAAAAGGCATAAGGAGGGGAACAGTTCAAACATTTATTAAAAAAACAAACAGACTGTGTCGAAGTGTATAAGTAGACGATATTGTAGATGCGACTGTTTTAGGTCATAATACATGTACATTAGAGAATGTGTTATTCTTTCCCAATAAACACGTTTACGCTAAAACTATTATTGCAATTGCAAACAGTTTGGAGCCAGATCAGACGCCGGGTTACCCGGCGTCTGATCAGGCTCCAAACTGTTTGTCACCAAGATAAACATGAATTATCAGAATTGTCCAAAAAATGCACTTTTCTACGTTCTAGTTTTTTGCGTTTGCGTTTCGTTTCGTTTAAACGGGAAATAATAACGTTTTCTCCACTGTATCAACAGAAAGGGGTTGTGGCGTTTATTCGGTGGCTACTGTGCACGGAATTGAGAGTTTATGAAAGTTTTGTTTGACCTTTGCTCTATAGACACACTAGTTTGCAGAGCACATGACCTTGTTCGATATATAAACACGGCATGATTAGACCGAGACGTCCCTTGATATATCAATATATTTGCACAGTGCAGGATTTAGTGTTAATGAATCAGATCTCTCCTCCGTGTCAGCGTAGGTTTAGCATTGTGGTGAGAGTATTAGTTACTGGCGGCAGCAGGAGCCCTCTGATCAGGGACGTCACTGTTTGCATAGGACAAGTTTACTCTTTACAGGTACACCTTTGGAAAAGGACGCATATATGCGTCACTAGGGCTCAAAGAGTTAAGGTACAACCACAGGGTAATATGAGTTTTATAAAGTGTTATAATTTCGTAATCGCGAAACATTACTAAATGTGTACCGCAGATATTCATGTATTCTTTCATGTCTATACGGAGGGTTCGGTGCAAAACTATTGTGAAGGGGTTACAATAGTTTTGCACCAAATTGTGAAGGAGTTACAATAGTTTTGCATCAAGTTGTGTAGGAGTAACAAATGATTTCCACCAAATTGTGAAAGATTACAATAGCTTTGCACCAAATTGTGAAGGAGTTAAATTTATTTTTTACATGTCCTTTGCAAACAGTTAGGCACGGCGATACCGTTGTTACAGAGGAGAAAGCGTTATTCTTTCCCAATAAACGCGTGTACGTTAAAACTATCATTTCCAGTACAAACAGTTTGGAGCCAGATCAGACTCCAAATTGTAGGCCACTCAGCTTTATATTTATAGTCAGAATTGTCAAAAGGTTGGAGTTTTTAACATTTTACTGCATTCGGTTTGCGTTTCGTTTGCATTTAAAAGGGAAATAACAACGGTTTTCAGCTCACCTGAGCCAAAGGCTCAGGATGAGCTACATGTATTGTGATCCCATTCCGTCCGTCGTCCGTCGTCCGTTCACATTTTCAAACATCTCCTCAGAAACCACTGAACCGATTTCAACCAAACTTTGTCAGAAGCCTCAGTGACAAGGGGGAACGAAATCTCGTTCAAAGATTTTGGCTAGAGTTTTTCCCCTTGCTGTGGGACCAGGTTTTCTAACATGACCGTATAGACAACTTTTAATGCATAAGAAAATCTTAAAAAATCTTCTTCTCAGAAACCCAAAGGCCCAGACCTTTGATATTTGGTATGTATCATCACCTAATGATTTTCTAGCAAGGTTGTTCAAAGTTTGACCCTGGGGCCAAAAATGGCCCCGCCCTGGGGCTTATCAGTTTTTCTTAGGAAAACCTTTAAAAATCTTCTTCTCAGAAACTGTATGGCCTAGATCATTAATATTTGTCATGTAGCGTTGCCTTATCGTTCTCTACCAAGATTGTTCAAATTATGACCCCTGGGTCAAAATTGGCCCCGCCCCGGGGCTTATAAGTTTTACATAGACTTATATAGGAAAACCTTTAAAAATCTTCTTCTCTGAAACTGTAAGGCCCAGATCTTTAATATTTGACACATAGCTTTTCCTTGTGGTCCTCTACCAAGATTGTTCAAATTTTGACCCTGGGGCCAAAAATGGCCCCGCCCTGGGGCTTATCAGTTCTTCTTAGGAAAACCTTTAAAATCTTCTTCTCAGAAACCGTATTGTCTAGAACGTTAATATTTGACATGTAGCTTTGCCTTATGGTCCTCTACCAAAGATTGTTCAAATAATGACCCCCGGGTCAAAAATGGCCCCGCCCCGGGGCTTATCAGTTTTACATAGACTTATATAGAAAACCTTTAAAAATATTCTTCTCTGAAACTGTAAGGCCCAGGTCTTTAATGTTTGACATATAGCTTTTCCTTGTGGTCCTCTACCAAGATTGTTCAAATTATGACCCCCGGGCCAAAAAGGCCCCGCCCTCGGGCTTATCAGTTTTTCTTAGGAAAACCTTTAAAAATCTTCTTCTCTCAAACCGTAAGGCCCAGATCATTTATATTTGACATGTAGCTTTGCCTTATAGTCCTCTACCAAAGTTGTTCAAATTATAACCCCCGGGTCAAAATTGGTCCCGCCCCGGGGCTTATCAGTTTTACATAGACTTATATAAGAAAACCTTTAAAAATCTTCTTCTCTGAAACCATAAGGCCCAGATAATTTATATTTGACATGTAGCTTTGCCCTATGGTCCTCTACCAAGATTAATCAAATTATAACCCCTGGATCAAATTTTGCCCCGCCCCTGGCTTATCAGCTATATCAAAATGTTGTCTTGCCCATGCAGCTTCTATGGTTCAATGTCTCAGGTGAGCGAAATGCGGCCCTATGGGCCTCTTGTTCTTTGTATGAGACTAAAGTAGTATCTTCTATGATATGCGATTATAGTAAAACCTCTCTATAACGGCCACTAAAGTGTGCTAATTTATTAGTTGTTTTTGACAGGTGACTGCTTAAAGCATGGTGACAGTAAAACAGAAAGCTCCTGTAGGAGCTTTCTGTTTTACTGTCACCTTGCTTTAAGCTGTCACCTGTCATTTAAATAACCAATTAGTCCTCGTTTTAGTGGCCGTTATAGAGAGGTTTTACTACCAGTTCATGTGATAATATCTTATCATTGCGGTTGGTGAGGTCGTTGGCTAATAAAGTAATTAATTAGCATCTAAAAAAATATACAATTATTAAAAGCTTGTTCTAATATGGCTAATATTTGTTTGTGAGGTTGATGGCTATAAAAAAAAAAGTCAAACAACTAGGTCTGACGTGTCAAAGGTCAGCCGAGTCCATTTTTAGGGAAAACAGCATTCCGCATGTTCTCGGACCATATATTTTAAACAGCCGATATTCGTATATGAGATAAAAAAAATGAAGGCGGGATTGTTGTGAGCAGTTTAGCGCAGTAGATAAAGTCTAGGTATGCAGAAGGCAAATAGCAGTATTTTTTATTAAGCGTGGGTTCGAATCCCACGCCGACCTTACACTTTTTTATATATAAATCTTGCCTGAATAGAAAAGCATTATATTATATTTCATACTGTATAATATAAGCTGACCATTTATGCACATGTTCGTCAGTGTTGGAGAAGGAGTGTTGCTTCAGTTCGTATATATTCAGTCCTATATTATTTTAAAACATTAATCGATGATAAAATACATACATGTGCATTCATACATGTACATGTAGGTCCCTACATGTATATTGAAATGAAATGAATTACTGTTTACAGGGCTCCAGATAAGGGGGAATAGACTCAAATGTTCCAACATGCACCAAACCTTATGGTGTGACTACTAATTAGAATTGTCTCATCGAGAAACTTTAGATTAGTAGTCACACCATAGGGTTTGATGGAGACATGAATATTTTAGTTTTTGAAATACTCTCCTTATCTGGAGCCCTGGGGCCCGTTTTACTAAACTACTTACGCAAAAGTTTTGCGTAAGTCAAAATCGTTTAACTCTTATTTTTCGATCATAAACGTTTGCAAACAGCAAAAAGCCAGATCAGAGGACGCGCTTTTAGCGCGTCCTCTGATCTGGCTATTTTCTGTTTGTAGCAAGTGATAACAAAAATATAAATTAAAATTTAAAATTTTGACTTACGCAAATAATTTGCGTAAGTTGTTTAGTAAAACGGGCCCCTGATTACGGTGAAACACCTAGAAATCGACCACCCATTCATGACAAAAGTGGTCTTTGTAGACAGGCTGCTGCTGAATGCAGAACAAAAGTAATGGGGACTGCTTTATGCATTTTCCCCCTTAAATTATGCTTCCACCTGCCTCTTAAAGGCCAACAATGACTTAAGTTTAGAGGTGTTTCATCGTGGATCTACATAGATCTACATTACAATAAAAGTATATGATGGTTGAAATGAAAATGGAAATAAAGTAATTATAGAATCCTTAAAACGTTTTAGCAAAAAAAAGAGTTTTATGTTGATGCGAGATTCGAACCCACGCCAAATAAAATTTACGATCATATACTCGCTTATAGGTCTACGATCTATCCATTACGCTATGTTTCTGATAACTAGTCTGCTCCTTGTTTATACATATTACTCAACCTTTTCTTTAAAAGCATGAGACGAGGATATCCGAAATGCTAATCTCCCTTAAAAATGGACTCGGCGACCCCGTGACACGCCAGACCTAGTTGTTTGACTATACTAATCACTTTCACCCTCTAGGTATCGTCTTCTTAAACATTGTTTTCTGAGGATGTTGTGTTCTAATGTAGACGGCTGACTTCTGACAAACTTTTTATATCTTAAGCGGACATCAAGTAACATGGATAGTAATCATGACCAATCTGTTTGTAGAGAAAGGTTTTGAGACCATTGACAATGGTCGTATTCGAATCATCGAGTTTGTGGTCAACGAAAAGTGGGCGGAGCAAACGCGCGAATATTTACTGATGTCAACGATTTTGGCCCGACTCGAATAGAAATTGTAGTCAACGAAAACTTTGTACTTCCGGACGAATGGAAATGAATCAAACCCCCGTTAAAACAGTCGTAATGCTCCCAATTTTTATATACGCACATAATGCCGCGTGATCTGGATCCAATCGATTAATTGAGAGTGTCTTTATGTTTGTTTTATCTAGAGACACTAATCACGTGGTATAAACGTGGTCACGTGACTAAATCAACGCTCGATTTTAGGGTTTGACAACATTTTCAACGGAAAACATCAAGTCGTGATTCGAATAGAACTTGTTGACAAATATTCCAACTAACGCGATAGTTGCCCTGATTCGAATACGACCATTGAAACAGTTTACACATTAATTTTATTCGTAGACTTTCTAACTTGAGATAAGCATTATCCTCGTGCAGCACGAGACAGCTGCGCTAATTTTACTGATATGTTATTTATTCTCAATAAACGTGTTTCTGCTAAAAACTATTATGTCCATTGCTCCAACCTATTTGCCACCCAGATAAAAAAGATAGAATTAATTTTCTAGAGTTGAGTGCATTGTGTTTTCGTTTATTCGGGACTGTATTGTACATTTCACACAATAAATACAGCTTTCCGTATCCCTTGCTGACAGTACGGAAATCAACGAGTACGGTGATCATCCCTTTCAAAATTTTTGAAAAGACGATTCCAAAAAGATGTCACAAGACAGTATTAGATGGAGAAATCAGAAATTAAATGTATTTTAAAGTTTTGACTTACGATCGTTTTTGTCGTACGAAGTTTTATGAAACGGGCCCCAGAGGGCCCCAAACGGTCAGACATTGTTTATAATTTTGCAACATATTGCAGAAAACAATAATTCGTCATAAATGGACTAGACATGATAGGAAACCTTCTATATGTATCAACACTTTAACCCTTTCCCTTATAGAAGCGCCTTTTAGCACATTCATTTCATTCATCCGCTGAAGAAAATAGTTCCAAATTATACCGTAATGAATATGTGTCATATTTCATACTTTCCTTATTTTAGCAGTTAATAGCTTAAAGCAGGCTGAAAGTGAAGCAGAATGCGCCTTAGGGCGCATTCTGCTTTACTTTCAACCTGCTTTAAGTAGTCACATATCTTCAATACTAGAAACAATGCTATCAGGTAAAGGGTTAAGGGGTGAATGGACAGAGAAGGGCAGAATAGAAATATGACTGACACATTCACCTCAAGCTGCTTACTGTAAAGATATTATTCATTTTTACCCAGGGCGTTTTACTAAAAGAGGTATGCCAATAGCAAACTGTTAAACACGGCCTCTGTGTCAAGACGTTCGGTTACCCTAACCCTAATGCTAGAGCCCTAAGCTTGATATGTGTAATCGGGCGTTCTATCGGGCGTTCTATAAGGCGATAGGGTCTTTAGCCGGACACTAATTAAGGCATGAACAAAATATACAGACTATAACTATGAAATATATTATGTATAGGATTTTTTTCGGGGGCTATCTTGCCTGATGATTGAGCATGAAACTACACAAAAACTATATAAAATGGGTGAAACTAAATAAAAGTGGATGAGATATTTTTCCCGCAAAACTATTAACTATATTCAAACAAGGTTATTGCTCATCTGCACAGACTTTTAAAACAAAACAATATCCCCGTACTCTCTGACTGTTTGAGCACAGTACAGGCTGGCCGTTAACTGATGTATGCCCAGCGTTACTTCTGCTGAGGTACACTATGATGCAAACTGATGTTGAGCTGTTTGACGAGCGCTATTGCTCAGTGTCGGTGTGGCTAATGATGAACAGTGTCACCAACGCTATCCTCAAACAGACTGCTATGCGTTGGTTCAGACTGATGTTGAACCTTATTATGAGAGTTATTCTCGAGCGGATTGCTCAGCGTTGTCTCTGCTGAACTAGCAAACCTTGGTTCGACTACATCGACTTCTGTAACATCAATGCCCCAGCTTGTCGTTGAACCTCTATGATGTATCGTCGTTCTGTAGCCAACCTTCACTCTTCAATAATAACTATTTTCAGTCCAATACAAACTGCAATAGTCTTAAGCAACGTACTAACGAGCTATTATCGAAAGTAAGCTATTCCGTTAATAGCTTGTGGAAAGAGTAACTTTCAATCTCCCTGTGTTTAATTTCTCTCTAGATTTTATTCACCGAGCATCTAACATTGGGAATAGTTCTTTAAATATACATAGATCTAAATTAGACTAAATATTTGATTATTCCTAATAATTAAGAAACTGAAATATTTCACCTTTATACCAGAGAGTTATAAACTGTGATTATTTTTAAAATGTCCAGTGTAGACAATATTAATTATAAAGGCTTATATGATATATAATACACAGAATTCAGTTTTTGGTATCCAAAGGGTAGACAATTACATTAGGTAAAGAGCGAAACGTACAATGTGCGTTATCTTCGCATTGACTCTATATAAACTGCAATAGACATATACATTTTAGAGGCTTTAAACTCTACCCAAAGAGTATTTCTGACAATAGCCCCTTTCTCAAGAAAACGCTACGAGTTTTCTGACAACAAAATAATCTTTACAAGAGTGCGCTGAACGTATTGTCTACTTAGATAATCAGCACACATGGCCTCAGAGCCTTTGATTGCTTCGACTCTGAAATGGTAGTTTTGCGAAAACAATGCCCATCGTATTATTCTGTCACTCTCTATCTTACACTTCTGAATATAAGACAATGGGGTATTGTCAGTCTGCAGAAAAAACGTTGTCCCATACAAGTACTTTTGGAAGTTCTTGATTCCAAACACTATTGCTAAGCATTCTCTCTCAATTACAAAGTAGTTCTTCTCTCGCTGGAGAAGCTTTTTTGCTTTGCATACGCCAATGGGAATATGCCATCTTCAAACTGTTGCAGCAATGCTCCTCCAACTCCGCTATCAGAAGCATTATTTTGAAGAATAAACGGCTTTGTGATGTCTGGCAGTCGCAACATTGGTGACCTTGTGAGCATGTCTTTCAATGTTTTGAAAGCTTGCTCGTGCTCTGCCATCCAGATCACGTTGTTTGGGCGAACTTTCTTGGTAAGGTCCTTCGATGGAGCCGCTACATCAGCAAATGCTCGTATGAACTTTCTGTAATACCCAGCTAACCCTAAGAATGCACGAACTTGCTTCTTGGTCTTGGGTTGCTCGGCTTTCTTGATCTTTTCAAGTTTCTCCTCTTCCATCTGCAAAATACCATTCCCTACAATATGTCCCGTGAATGCAATATTCTCAAAACCAAACAAACACTTTGATGGTTAGAAAGTCAGACCAGCCTGTCTTGTTCGGCTGATAACATCCCGCAACATGGTGAGATGTTAGTACCATAACTGCGTGTGACCAAGGATGTCATCAACGTAGTTGTCCGCATACTTGCAATTGCGCAACAACTTTCTCATCATACGGTTGAAAATACTACCCGAGTTAACTATGCCAAACGGCATTTTCTTGAATTGGTAGCTCCCATCTGAGGTTGAGAAACCAGTCAACTGCTTAGACTTGTCTTCAACCGGTATTTGCCAGTGGCATTTACTGAGGTCTATCTTTGTGAAGTACTTGTCTTCCTTCAATTTGGACATTATGTCTTCAACATTCACCATAGGCTCTGTATCAAACTTTGCAATAATATTCAGTCTCCTGAAGTCGATACAGAATCTGTTGGACCCGTCTTTTTTTTTTATCAAAAAAAGCTAATTGTAGTCGGCTAACGCTGGGTCAATTACCTCTAGATTTTCTGAATCTAGCCTTCAATTTCACCACGTTTAGCGTATGGTATGTGGTATTGGCGAACCCGTGCAGAGGTATTTGACATCAATTCAATCTTGTGTTCAGCCAGTGCCGTAGTATCTGGCATCTCGGTAAAAATATCTTGAAACTCTTCAAGCAAGTTTACCACATCTTTGTGTTGTTCAAACGATAAAACGTCTGAGATCTTGAGATCTTTGTATGTCTCGTCGCTTTTCAAACAAGATAAGTCTAGCATCGTGAACAACACCATAGTCGTCACTGTGTTCGGTCTCTATTATCGCCATCCCAGCAAAAACGCTGCCTTGCCGTTCTTCATATTTCTTCAATAGGTTGAAGTGATACAAGTTTGCCTATCTCACCACCAACTTTCACTCTAAAGTCCATCCTGTTTACTTTCTGGAACTCATCGAACGGTCCTTTCCACTGCAACATGAGCTTGTTGTGAGAGGTTGGTAGCAACAACAAAACTCTGTCTCCCTTTGAAGGTTTCTACTTCTGGCTGTCTTATCATTATGATGTTTATCAGGCTGTTCTGAAAATCAAACAAATATTGGTATGTGTTCACGACTTCTGATTTTTCTTTCTCTGTCCAAAGCTCTTTCAGTATTTGCATGGGACCTCGAACTGTGTGTCCATACAATAGTTCGAACGGCGCAAACCCTATTGATGCCTGTGGAACTTCTCTGCATGCGACGAGAACAGCAAATTTTCTTCAGCATGATTTTCAGAACTCCATTTATCCTCTCGCACAACCCCTTACATTTCAGGCTGTATGGGGTAGTGAAGAATTGCTTCAATGATATGAGTATACAAACTTCTCCCATAAGCTTAGACGTGAACTGACTGCCTTTGTCGCTCGAAAGTTCGGTGGGAAATCCAACACGTGAAAATACGTCGAGCAACGCCTCAACTACTCTTTCTGTCTCTACCCTAGCGGCATAGTCTACCACTGCCAAAATGTATATATGTTAACAATGATATTATGTTAACCAAAAATAGACCTATGAGCCAAGCTCATCACACGCTTTCTAAATTGTGTTGGAACAGCTATCTGTTTCGTCTCTGTTGATGCATGTTCTTTGACTTGCTCTGTACAAAACATCTTTCTTCACTGTGTGAAAAATCAAATAACGCGATTCTGGCGGTGAAAGGGTTAACTGATAAGAGAGAAAGAAAGGTAGAAAAGCATACAAATTAAATCTGAAATACATGTAATTATTTTTCAGTTGTACCAAATATAAATAAGTGATAACAAAATATGATTGGCTATAACATAAGAAATGCCATTTATCGTCAAAAAGTTTTACCAGTTTCCTGTTCTATATTCATAGAAAACTCAACCTATTGTGAAAATTTAATAAGTAAACTGTATTAATAAATACAAAACCTGTTTATATATATATCTATTCTGTTTATATAGCATCGTTGGTTATT
This sequence comes from Gari tellinella, assembly GCA_922989275.2. NCBI lineage: Eukaryota > Metazoa > Mollusca > Bivalvia > Cardiida > Psammobiidae > Gari > Gari tellinella. Next base: position 4,648,626 of record OV277870.1, on the reverse strand, counting down.
GTTTTTGCAGAATATGGGTGTCAATCGGCATGAAATCCGATCAGACAACCCCTTGTTAGGCAACTAATATGGATTTAAACAATTAATATGGCCAGTTTATTAACATGTAAACTAAATATTTCTAGTTTTTTAAATATCATATCAATATCATTATATACAGAACATATTGGTTGGGTAATGTTTGTCATCAAAGGTGTTGGCCAACTAAACAATAAAGTACTGCTACCATTGTACAGGTAAAATCCAGTGTAGGGACCTACGAATCATTTTTCTTATCCAATATTTCGTTATATCCAATTCATCTTAACCGTTTACCCCATAGCCCGTTTCTAGTTTTAAAAAACAGATGGGTACTTAAAGCAGGTTGAAAGTAAAGATGAATGCGCCTTAAGGCGCGTTTGGCTTTACTTTCAGCCTGTTTTAAGCTTCCCTGTGCTAGAATATAGAAAAATATTACCTTTATTGTATGGCCATGACTTATCACATTGGAACTATTTTCTTCAGCGGAGTAATAAATCATATCCGCTAAAGTGCGCTTCTATGGGTGAAAGGGTTTAGCAGGCAGGTGTCCATTGAAACAAAGAAGGAATGAGTCGCGGAATTATTTCTATTTTGTATTAAGCAGTTTTTCGTCTTATCCAAGCTCGTCACGAGTGAAAATCACTGTATTGTGAAAAAGTTGTGAATTGTTTTGTTTGGGGAACAGTCGTAAGCGCAGTTGTAAGGAGGGACTCGTTGTTCGGAGGTCGGTTGTAGGGAGGGTACAGTGTTCCTAACGCGACATGCTATTATATAGGGATTTTTGCTAATGTTCTTTAGTAAAGTGATGCACCCTGGCCTTGATTTAAAACCACTGCTGCCTTTAGCTTACAATTGTGTTTCTTTGACGGTTATACACATAGAGGATCTTACATGAGTGCTCATTAATTATCATTTTTAATAAACGAGTTGACTAAAACAATATTACGCGAGCCTTGGCGAGCGTTATATTTGTTTTAGTCAACGAGTTTATTAAGAATGATAAATAATGAGCACGAATGCTAGATCCTATTTATCACATAAACATTTTAAAACCCTTTTAAGTGAACTGAATCCGTAGTTTTTTGTCTCTCCGCCATATGTATTTTCCGCCAAAACTTGACGTTGTTTACAGTAATGCCATGGCAAATGACGTCATTTGGCGCCCAGCGCCATGCAGCGCTCGTTGACGAACAGGTAGGGCTGGAGTCCAAATATTTATATTTCACTATAGTTTATTGAATGGCTTTATAACACTCACAGAGTCGGTTTTATGTGATAAATTCAGGTACAGTGTTTCTGAATAGACAAAAAAAACTATCTTCAAAATATATTTCATACAAAACTATCTTCAAAATATATTTCTTACAAAACTATCTTCAAAATATATTTCTTACAAATCTTCACCTTTTTCACTACCAACGGCGCCAAAAGCCGACTTTTCAAACAGTTTGGATCCTGATTAGACGCCGCGTAACGCGGCGTCTGATCAGGATCCAAACTGTTCAACATTCGTATCGACATTTTTCAGTCCAAACAATCCTAGATCTGACTTTGAAATAATATTGCAGACCTCACTACCAATGCAGACGATGTTTAGGTGGTTAGAGGGTTAAAGCAGACGATAAAACTTGGCAGTGACAAGAGTTAAAGACATGAATTGACCAAGCTTGGGTGGTAACACCTAGCACCGTAGAAAGTTTGATTCAAAGCATGGAGCTCATGCACTTACTTGGCTAGAGTCTAGGCAAAGAATCATTCAGGCGTCTCATGTAAGGCCCGCACCTAATATTTGATAGCTTGGTTAGTGAAACCCATTGAAAACACCTTGAGATCTATCATGATTCAAGATTCAAGATTTCTTTATTCGGTAATGTAAACACATGGTGTTTCTTATAACATCAATATAATCATAATAATATAAACATAGTCACATGTCAATAACTTCAAAACAATCATTACCTGCATTTTGTACTTTAAAGTAATATATAGACCGGTTTTATTGACTTGGCAGTGCGGAGTTGCGATGCGGACCATTGCATTTTAACTTTGGTGGCGGCAGCACGCTCTTTTATTATCGGAATTTACCATTGTCGGATGCCGTTTTTTCTCAACATACATATTAGAGGACATTTTGACAGAAGGAATATAATGAAGAATGACAAACAGTTTAAATCCAGATCAGACGCCGCGTTACGCGGCGTCTGATCTGGATTCAAGCTGTTTGCAAATGTAAATCAAGTCTTAATGTTCTCTCTATATAACAACTCCCTCCGAACAACATGCGCAATAGTTGTCTCCCGTTGGGCGTTTTTGTAGAGAGGGAGCACTGTACATACCTTTTCACATGGATATGGATGCACGCATAAATTGTGTTTCTCAATGATGAAAGTATCGGACAATAACGATATAAAACGGAACTACACCTAGCACCCCTAAAATCAAAAATAATTAATTTATCTTTACCAAAGGTTAGCTCCGCCCTGCCAGTTGAATAATACCGGCCTATAGATGTATACCAATGCATCTTGTATCGATCAAAAAGAAGCTGAACTCTAAACAGTTAAATTTGTTTCAATCTCTGTATGTTTTTACACAAAGTTGATGATCTAAGTGCAATAGCGATATTTAAATAGTATTTGATATTGACAATCGTCGTTTAAACGCTTCGGATAAAAACTTACTCAATTTGAATAGCTCTTCAGAATTTTCAATTTGCATCAGTGAAATAAATTTAAAAACACTATGTCTATTATGATAGAATGACTTGATAAACGTACGACGTACATGTATATCATCATAGACCGGACAAACAAGTACACAATGATATTCGTCTTCCAAATCGTGCTTATCACAATGCAAGCAGAACCTGATTACGTTCAGTTCTAGATTGAGAATAACGACCAGTTTCGATTCTTAAGGTATGTGAAGATAATCTTAATCTCGATAATGGTATTCTCAATTTCTTAGGTAGCTTAATCTAAATATGCCTCATATTCAAATAAGGATTTATAATTCTTATACATTAACAATGACTGGCTATTACTTAACGATACGCACCATTGCTGTTTAAAGACGTCAACAAGACGTTCTTTAATTATGAAAACTAAAAAATTTTATTTCGTTCGGATATTTCCATACATGAGAAAATCCGTATTCATCTAACAGATGCTTGATATTGCTGGCCCAGTTTTAATACCCCTGATGCAATCATATACTATTTATTATATATGTATGGGCCTTTATTCAAAGCTTCAGATGGCTGAACCGTTGACTGAACAATTTTCTCTTGCTCTACCTGTATTTTCACACCTAGTGAGAACAATGGGGGGGGAATAATTTCACACCTAGTGAGGAAAATGGGGGGGGTCAATGAATGGACTTGGGTAATGTTTGTCAGTGTATTCTCTTTTCAGGCGTGGCAGTGTGTGAGTATTGCTTCATCGTTGGATCAGATCACGAGTGCCATGAAACCCATGGACCCCATTGTACCGGTGGCACCGTCATTAGTTGTAACGGTGACCATCACTGCTCCTTTGTTACCCCTTACCGTATGTTATTGTCCGATATTGTGGGCGACTTCACGTGGAACTATATTTCGAGTTTTAGTCTAGAACGGCGCATGCGCATTATGGTCGGCAAAAGAACACCGTTTGTCGAACTAATGAAAACTGAGAATGGTCTGTCTGCAGATCGTACCAACCGGTATAGACGACTATAGACCGGACTATAGTTCCAAGTGAAGTCGCTCTTTATTGACCTGACAGGGCGGAGTTTCGATGAAGACCGTTGTATTTCAACCTTGGGAGCGGATCGAAATTTACCGTTGTCATCTGCCGGTTTTTTCTCATCATTACATATTGGTGGACACTATCAGAGAAATAATATAATGAAGATACAAAAAAGTTTGAATCTATTTCAGACGCCGCGTTACACGGCGTCTTATCTTGATTCAAGCTGTTTACAAATGTAAGCCAATTCTTAACATCCCTCCCTATAACAACTCCCTTCAAGCATCACATGCAATTGTTTTTGAGAGAGAGCACTGTATATACATTTTTTCACGTGGATATTAATGCACGCATAAATTGCGCTTCTCCATTTTGAAAGTATTACAATAACTATATAATACGGCACTGTACTTATCACCCCTAAAATGAAATGCAAATTTGTATCTCTTTGCCAAAGGTTAGCCCCGCCCTGCAAGTTGAAAAACATAGGCCTATATATCAAATACAAAACACACACTCTCGATACAGTAGAGAAGATGCTATTAGTGTTTTCTTCTGACCTGTCGGAGTTATTTTTAGATTGGAACATTCTAAAACTTTAAAAGGGGTGAGTTTTCTCTACATCCAGTTATAGACTGGTCGGAAATCTCAGAAATATGCTCCAAAAAAATGTTGGAGGCATTTTTGGGGAAAAGTTGACAGGCCACCTTTTTATCATAATTAAAGTGTGCTGAATCCATTTAGGGTGCCTGTCACCCTCTCCGGTGCCTAGAAAGCCCAAAAATGGTAAAAAAAAAAAAAAATGGCCTCCAAAACGCTATTTTTCGCTATTATATCCGTTATTTTTGGGATCAAATATATCTAATACATCTGCTTCTCCTAATATATATCGTTTATCACAACAAATCTTTACGGGAAGGTTCCTGGAGTGATTCTCCTTAAAAAATGATAACATGAAGATGTCTGGTTCCCATGGCAACCATAGTAAAAAAAGAGAAATCTTTAAAAAAAAAATCAAAAAAATCTTGTAAAACAAATCACATTGCCAAAGCTAAGATATTTTATTGATATATGACAGACCCCCTTTTAACCATAATTAAAGTGATTTGAATTCAGTTTGTTGCCTGTTCCCCTCTCCAATGAAGTTTAAGGCCAAACATGGGTAAAAAAACAACACAAAATGGCCACCAAAAAGCTAATTTTCGTTGTTCTTTGCAGTCTTTCTGGGATCAAATACACAATGCATTTTCCCTTCCTAAAACACATGGCTGATAACAACCAACTGTACAAAACTTTGTTTTGCGTCAATCTCTTTAAAATGATTTCATGCAGACGTTTTGTTGCCATGGTAAAAATCAGTTAAAATCAGGTTGGTTTAATTTTGTCAATATTTGCTAACTTTTGGCTAATTGGACATCACGAAGAGAGAGAAGCGGATATAGAGGTACCCGAGCGATACCCAACTATTGTTTTATGGAGCCCATGGTTCTTTTGTATGCCCAATACATGTATAAATCACTTATACATTGTACAAAGGTACAGAATAACCATAGCGAAATTGGCGTACAGGAGCATTTTTGCATTTGAAGTGAGTCGAGTACAATTGCTATTTACAATGCATCATGTTCTACTTAAATAACTATCATATATGTTACAGTTGGAAACTGTTTTCATTCCTGTTTAACCCTTTACCTGATAGCATATGTCCAGTAGTGAAGATAGGTGACTACTTAAAGTAGGTTGAAAGTAAAGCAGAATGCGCCTTAAGGCGCATTCTACTTTACGTTCAGCCTACTTTAAGCTATCCAGCGCTAGAATATAGAAAATATTCCAAGTAAAATGTATTCATGACTGATTAAATTGGAACTATTTTCTTCAGCGGAAGAATAAACTGAATGCGCTAAAAGGCGCTTCTATAAGGTAAAGGGTTAAACGGAAGTAAAAGCTTTCGCAGTTCAATAAATGTTGGAAATAACTCCTTTTGGAAACTTTTGACTTTGTATTAAAATCTTAGTGGCACATATTTTGGAGTTTGATAAAACTGGTGTCTAATCTGGTCTCAATTTGTTTACCATGGACATCATTGTTTTGGCACAAACATGGTTTTAAAGAATACAGTTGTAACTACTGTAGTTACTCTTGGTTAGTTATAACTGACATACTGTATTCAAAATATCATATACAGTTCCTATTCATAGTGGTAGTTGTCGTTATCCTTGGATTTGTATTGTGATGTGGACACTGGACAGTATACGGGATATTCCGCACAAGTTTGCACTGTTAAATCATATAGTTAGTATAGTAATTACAGGAAGTCAGTTTCAAACACAACTTGAGTATTGGTGGTATTGGTGTAAAATCATTAAGATGGAAAGCCGTTGATATTCACTCTATTTTAATGTCTGGAAATGTGCACGCTTCACTTGTAATGATAGTGCATCACTTGTTGTGACCGACTATAAGGAATAGGACTCAAGAAACAGTCGAGATTGACACTGTCTTGTGTAACGAGTCAAAGTGTTCCATATTTTACTTTTTATTAGATAAATCTTTAGATAGATAGATAGATAGATTTAGTTCAATATCATGTAACATGACAATAGCTAACAACACACACATACATCTTAAAACAAAACACAATTTATAAAAATTGCAATGATTATATATATGTTATGAACTATGTCAGTCACATCAATATCAAGGATTATAAATACCACGAATGAGGAACAATGTTGTTCACCACCCGTGGGATTACACAAAAAAGAGAAAAGACATCTCTTATTTCCATTGTGGTCCTTATTGATATTGATGGTCTGACATAGAGAGGCATGATCTATGAACTAATAAGATTAAATAATAAATTAAAAATAATACTGAGTATATTTTGTTAATTACCAAACCAGTCCCTACCCTTAATTATGATAAAAATTAAAGACTGACGTAGAAAAGTATGAAATAAACTATCCATATTAAAATAATAACAATAGGTTTGCTTATAAGATAAACAAATCTGTGTAAAAATATATTAGAATGAGATCATTGACAATACACTGAAGTTTACATTATTGTATCTTAACTTTTGACTATAAATATTACTTAAAGATGAGTTACACTATTGAATCTTAACTTATGATTATAAATATTACTTACTCGTATATATGAGTTCCATTAACCAATAAATTTCTCTTAGATGTTCATATTATGACTTAAAATGTGATCTTTTACTCCCTTCTTGAACTTTGCTAAAGTTGACATACTTCTAAGATGTGCAGGTACTTTGTTCCATAGTGTACATCCGTTGTAGGAAAATGATGTGAGACCAAAACCTTTGACCTTAGGGGGTACAAATGAACCGGTCTGACTAGATCTGGTTTCGTAAGCATGAACAGTATCTTGAGCTGTAAAATTTTGACTCATATAGTCAGGACTTAGACCATTTTTTATCTTAAAAACATGACAGAGAACAATTTGGTCGACCCTTCTTGAAACGTTTAACCAATCGAGAGAGGTAAAGTGTTCATGTTTAATACTAGATCTGGGATCCAAATTGAGTACAAAACGGACAATCTTATTCTGCGTAACCTGAAGCTTGTCTTTCCAAAACTTAGTTAACCCATAATACCAAAAGGAACAGGAATAATCAAAATGACACTGAATGAGAGCTGAAACTAACAACCTTTTTGTATGTTCAGTAAGATAACTCCGTTTCCTGTATAAGAATTTTAACCTAGCATTAGCTTTCTTGACAATTGAGCTAGCCATTGCTTCACCTGTTAAATGTTGATCTATAGTAGCTCCAAGATATTTGACCGACGAAGTAGACTGAATAGCCTGACCATTACATGTGACATTAAGATTCGTATTTGATTGAAGCTTACGTTTGGAGCCAAAAATAATAGATTCTGTTTTTCCTAAGTGTAAAGACAACTTGTTATCCACCAGCCACTGATTAACCACTTCAAGATCCTCCGACAACTCTCGCTCTATTTGAGACTTATTTTTACCAGAAACCATGATAGCAGAATCATCAGCAAATAGTAATAATTTGTTTTTGACAACAGCAGACATGTCATTCACATAAATTAAAAATAACAAGGGGCCAAGTATAGATCCTTGGGGTACACATCTTTAGCATTTGTTTATTAAAAAATTCTATTTACAAAGCTTTGCAGCATTCCATGATGCTCTGCAAAAACATTTTATGCAGTCTATTTGCTTTGGCTAGGGAAGATGGATGTCAATCACTTCGAGTTAAAGCGTGCACGACTGGAATGGTTTCCAGGACAGTTAGGTCATACAACATAGTGTGAGCAGGAATATAATACTTGTTTCTGTCACCCCGGCTCTCTCGACCAGAGTTTGGTGTAATACATTGAATGAAAGTGAGACAGTAGAAGAATCAAAACATTAATGTATCTGACCAGAACAACTATTTTGTGAACATCGCTTGTAAGAAAAAGTAAAATAATCCGTTGATATCCTCCGCTTGTCAAACTTGGGTACTTACGTGTCTACATCAGGCATGTTTGATTCAGCTTTTGACTTTTTGCTCATCAGGGAACCCACCAGCCACAACTGTGACTTGGTCATGTTGATCAAGCTCTGCAGCCTGTTCAGAGAGAGAGCTCCTGACAAGTCAGTATTGCTACCGGGAAATGCCCAAATCAACTTGCAGGGATACATTATGACAGCAAATAACACACCAACTGGGCCTGATGCCCTTGGCACTTCTCTTACATGCCTCAGATTTGATTGACATCCTATAATACCTGTCATGTTTATTAAACCACCAATAAGATCTTCACATGTAGAACCTTTCTGTGTCTTCACAATGGCAGCCTGAAAGGCTTTCCCATCAATAATAATGAAGACAGTAGCTCAGCTGTTGCCTACATTTGTGAAAACATTGTTTCTGCTGTCACAATCTGATATAGAATGACTGAATATCCTAGCAAGCGCTATCAGCAAAGACAATTGCTTATGGTTCATCCAAGTCCACTGTATGATAGACCGGTCAGCACTTGATACGGTATGTATGCTGTCTCTAGAACATTATCCTTTCTGTATCCAATAGAGATGAAAATATCAGTGGTTTGTTCTTCTACAACGGTATTAGAATTTGACATTCCAGTCCTTACATGGCAAAAGGCTTTCCTCAACAAATAAGTTGCGTAACCTTTGTCCTTTGCATTTAGGAATTCATTGTCATTTTATGGCTAAGTCCTTTGTTACAATGATTGGCTAATCTGCATACTCTTCAATGGCAAGCATATTGAATCATATACGACGTAAGTTCTGACACCAGTTTGTCTTCGATATCCTGTGTCTGCTTTCGGAAGAATTAACAAGTATTGGATGAGTGAATTGGGTTTATCATCTCACCAACAGTTTTTCAACTATAAAGAGATAGTGTCTTCTTGAGACAGATACATGTATAGTGCAGCAAAACCATGATATCAGTCCATAGATACATGCCATGATACCGTATTCCGTCACATTATAAACTTATTCAGGGCTTACCAGTAGTGTTAGTTCAACATTTCACTTACATCGAGAGAATATTGGATATGATTTCTGAAACTTAACTGCAGCTGGAAAAATAACTATCTTCTGATCAAACAAGAGGTATGCAATGGTCCCAGTTCTTGTGAATAGGTTTTAAGAGCCGCATGGTGCTCATTATTATGACATTACATATTGCTTTGTTTGTCAAAATTCAAGTGGCACACTTCTCTTGTAATTTGCTATGTGGATCTAATATCATACAATAAAACTCACTTTCTTAAGGCAGTTGTGGTCTTTGTGATACAAATAATTCCTTCTCAGCATTCTTCTTTCTGTTCAGCAAACCATGGTTTTTGTCTAGATCAACTTGATTAAATCAACACTTTTTGATCTAAAAGTTTCCATTTCAGAAATCCAGTTATATAGTTCAGCTGTGTCATTAGAATTTGACATAAGAGCCGCTGGGAGGGTACGATTTTGATACCAGGGCTATGATCTTAACAAACCTGATAGAGGTCTACTACGTTATTCTTTACAAAACAAATCTAGTATATGTCACCTTATATTTTTGACAATGTATTAAAAAAACCTTTTCATTAGTACTGTTTGACCATATGGCAAAATCTTTACAAACTTTGAAGAATTTTACAGTGCTCCCTCTCTACAACAACACCCATCGGGAGTCGAAAAGTGTGTTTGTTGTTTAGAGGGGGTATATTGAAATAAATTTATGTTGTTTATGCAACTGTGGCAAGCATTGTTGTAAAGAGGGTATTATTGTAATGAGGGTAGTTGTAGAGAGGGGGCACTGTACTTGGTGATGATTTACACTAGATTTCAAAGCTTTGGGCCTTGTGGTTTTTGACACGAGATTCTTACATGGACAAAAGTAACTTAGAAGAACGATAGGGCAATATTAATTTTTATCACGGAAATATGCTTTTTTTAAAAAGATTGATAGATGTCATCTAGGCCATACTATACACAAAATGTCTAAGCTCTGCACTGTACGTTTTTTATAAACACTGAACGGTTTGTGATGGCAGGGGCCAACCATCAGCCTAGGCAATGATTTAAACAAACAAGATAAAGGTCGACTGTGTTATGCTAATATACAAGCTTGGGCTTTGTGGTTTTTGACAATATTTCTTTTCCTATAGAGGATAAGTCTATGCAAAACTGTTGACCCTGGTTCGGGGCCAATTTATTAATTTTGTAACATATTGAAATACCGTTTTGAATGTATTGTTACACCCCTAAAATTTAGATCCAGGTATAAACTTGATAGAGGTCTACCTAATCAATTCTTGTTTTTTAGGCTTCTCTTTCTCATTACCTTGGTTGCCATGGCAACTATTTTTTTAAGGAGATACATCCCATGAACATTCTTGTAAAGTTTTGCTTTAATAAACATGAGGTTAAGAAAAAGCATATGTATTAGGAGTACAAATGTACTAATTTTAATCCCAGAATAACTGGATATAATAACGAAAACCCTGATTTTTCACTTTTGTTGCCATGACAACAGAAAGTCTGCATGAAATCATTTTTAAAGAGATTGACCCAAAACATAGTCTTGTACAGTTGGTTCTTATCAGCCATGTTGTTGAGAGGAAAATGTATTAGGTGTATTTAATCCAAGAAAGACTGCATAGAATAACGAAAATATAGCGTTTGGGTGGCTATTTTGTGTTGTTGTTTTGTTTACCATTGTTTGGCCTTCAACTTCATTGGAGACAGACAGACAACAAACTGGATTCACATCACTTTAATTATGGTTAAAATGTGGTTTGCCAGTTATCAATAAAGTATCTAGGCTTTGGGCCATGTGATTTATTTAACAAGAATTTTATTTTTTTAAGATTTCTCTATTTTTTACTTTGGTTGCCATGGCAATCTTCATGTTATCAATTTTTTTTAAGGAGAATCACTCCAGGAACATTCCTGTAAATATGTGTTGTGATAAACCATATAGATTAAGAGAAGCAGATGTATTAGGTATATTTGATCCCAAAAAGAATTGATATAATAGCGAAAAATAGCGTTTTGGCGGCCATTTTGTTTTTTACCATTTTTGGGCTTTCAAGGCATCGGAGAGGGTGACAGGCACCCTAAATGGATTCAGCACACTTTTATTATGATAAAAAGGTGGCCTGTCAACTTTTCCCAAAAAATGCCTCCAGAAGTTTGATTTCCCCAAAATCCGACTAGTCTATTAGAGCTACGAATAGCTGTAATTTTTCTGCGAAATGTACAGTAGAGGATACATTATTCTTTCTCGTTTATACGCAAACGCAATGCACTAAACTGTGGAAATTTACTTTTAGAAAATTTAACTATATTTTTAATCTGAGTAACAAACAGGTTTGAGCCTGATCAGACGCCGGGTTACCCGACGTCTGATCAGGCTCCAACTTGTTTGCAATGGAAATAATAGTTTTAGTATATATAAATGCGTTTATTGGGAACGAATAAAATATCAGTAAAGTTAGCACAGCGGTCTCGTGCTGCACGAGGATCATACTTATCTCAAGAAGAAAAGTGTACGATTACATATTCGATGTTACCTTGCTTACCTATTTCCATTATCAACTATTCTGTTCTAAAAATAACTCCGACAGTTCAGAAAAATCGGACAATATTCTTTCTCGGTGTACCCCCCATTGTTCTCGATAGGCATGAAAAGGCATGCAGCATAAGCTTCCAGCGGGTATACCAATCTCAGTTTACCTTGTGAGGCCCAGATACACCCATGCTCTAGAGGCTTTTCACTGGTTATTTCTAACCAAACTATCAAATATAAAGGTCGGGTCTAACATAAGACGCTTCAATGGTTCTTTGCTACCGGCATGTGCTCAAGACCCATGCTTTTTGCAAGGAAATTGTCCGGCAATGCGTTCTGACCGAAATGTCGTCAGGAAACGTCTTTAAACGAAAACCAAAACGCACTGAAATAAAACGTGGGAAATGGCAACGTTTTACAATAATTGTGAATGATAAACTCAATCTAAATGGCAAACAGTTTCGAGTCTGATCAGACGCCGGGTTACAATACATCTGATCTGGCACCAAACGGTTTACAATAGACATAATAGTTTTAGTGTAAACGCCTTCTCCATGATATGACGGTGTTCTAAAACACCAGTCGAGTTGATCTGGTTCCTTTTGCTCCAATCTGACAAATTAAAAGCTTAAGAACTACCCAGACTTATCTTAAAAGCTTTTTAAACATGGCGACATGCTCCCGACTGTTTGCTATTCACATTAAATGAATCGTTGGGTAAAGCTAAAATTTGACATTTACTACATTTAATTGCATTGCTTTTACGTTCCGTTTGTGTGAACACGGGAAACATTAGCGTCTTCGCCACTATATACTTAGTCAACCGTAACATGTTTATACTTAAGAAATAATAATTCAACTGAACCAGTGTTTTGTCGTACAATAGAACGGAATAGAACGCGGGTAGGAGTTGAGATCAGTCTCCGATGTTCTAAAGCTTTTAACTTGAGTCTAAACTCGTTCCCAAACTTCTGATTGGTCAGATTTGAGCCTAGGCTTAAATCTGACCATTCAAATGCTTGGGAACTCACTCAGACTCAATTAAAACGCTTTATAACCTCGGAGCCCGATGTGTAGTATTTAATTACGAGCATCTCAACGACTGCTCGTGTTCTATTGCACGATAAAACACTGACCAGTATCAATTTATAATGTCTATTCTAACACTTCAATTTAACCAACATTTGCATCGACGGCAATGCCTGCCGCTGTTCCCTACACAAGGCAAAATGTATGTCCAACATTTTTACGGCAGCAATATTGTCTACTTAAAATTTTCGTATGATGTTTTTCTTACAATCACATGAATGTATTGGACTTTTTTACAGACAAAAACATAATGACGAATGATAAACAGCTTGAATCCAGATCAGAGTCGGCATTACGCGGCGTCTGATCTGGATCAAGCTGTTTGCAAATGTAAGCCAATTTACCTCTCTATAACAACGTGTGGAAATAGTCTGGAAACATGCCCCAACTCTATGTAGATAGGATCAGGCAAAGCGCAATAATGGCAGTCCCCATGAAATACATTAAATTGATAACACAATGGTGGGTGGGGTTATATACGCTGTAATCCTTTTTTTTCTTATTTTAGGTGGTTTGCAATATCGTATTACTTCCTATGGACTCAATGTTATAAAAACTACGTTAGCAATTCAAATATATGGGGTTAGAGACTGAATTAAGTAGAAATTCGGGCACCGAAGCTCCATCCGCCATTTAACATTGCGGTACCCATTTTCATCTATTTCATGGGGGGCAGCGGTTATTGCGCTTTAAAAGTACGACGGGAACCAGAATTGTGTGGTTAAATGTCGACGAGACGCGTTTCCGGCCGCCAGGAAGAAAACTCCCACATGCTTTTGGTCTTAACCCATAACCCCATTGCCTGTTTCTACTTATGAAAATATGTGACCATTTAAAGCAGGTTGAAAGTAAAGCAGAATGTGCCTTAAGTTAAGGCACATTCTGCTTTACTTTCAACCTGCTTTAAGCGTTTATCTGCTAGAATATAGAAAATATTTCTTATGATTTTTATTTGTGACAGTATAAAATGGAACTACATGTATTTTCTTCAGTAGAGGAATTGATTAAGGACGTTGAAAGGCGTATTTATGGGGGTAATGGGTTAATATGTTTCAAACGTGTATCATTTCATTGCAGATAGTGGTCAGTCATGCACATCACAGTATGAGTGCCTGCACAGCTGTACCAACGGAAGAACCGACCATTGTGTGGACGGTCACTGTCGCTGTGTGATATTCTAGAAATAACAGATGTTTAAAGACATTCCCTGACAAAATCATGATGTTCGTGCATACCTGTGTTACTGTTATTCATTGAATCGTCTCATGTGAGGCCTGTGCCTTATATTTGATAGTTCGGTTATTAAAGGCAGAATGTCGCCCAAATGGATGTTTAAAACGCGCAATTTCTTATATATATATGTACATTTTCTATGTATTAAAACTAAGCGAAAACGGTTGTCAGATGTCTGACATATGCCCCCTTTCTTTATGAATCATACATAAATGTGCCGATTTCTTATCGAGATGGTTGGAAAAAATTAGCTCTTTGTTTACAAAACAAATCTTCGTGTCGGCTTCCGAGAATTTCCGAATGGCCGAATAAGAGTCACGTCGTCGATCCGATTTTGTGACTTGTCTGTGTTACTTTAGAACAAAATAGTTAATAATGGTAAATAAGTAACAGTGGAGAAAACGTTATTCTTTCCCGTTTAAACGCAAACGAAACGCAAATCACAATAGAACGCATAAAAACGCAACCTTTAGACAATTATGACCATTCATGTTAGTCTGAGTTGCAAACAGTTTGGTGCCTGATCAGACGCCGGGTTACCCGACGTCTGATCTGCTCCAAACTGTTTGCAATTGAAATCATGGTTTTAGCGTAGGCGCGTTCATTGGGAAAGAATAACATTTTCTCCACTGTGAGGAAGGTAACATCGAATACATAGTCATACACTTTCCTACTTGAGATAAGTATGATCATCGTGCAGCACGAGAACTACTGATATTTTATTATTTCAAATTAAACGCATTTATAAACAAAACTATTATTACCATTGCAAACAGGTTGGAGCCAGATCAGACACCGCGTAACCCGGCGTCTGATCAGGCTCAAACCTGCTTGCTACTCAGATTAAAAAAAGTTTCTAAAAGTAAATTTCCACAGTTTAGTGCATTGCGTTTGCGTTAAAACCGGAAAGAAAAAATGTATTCTCTACTGTAAATTGCGCACAATAAATACAGCTATCAATGTCTCTTGCTGAATGTAGGGAATACTCATCCCTTTTAAAGTTTTAGAATGTTCCAATCGAAAAATAACTCTGCCAAGTCAGAAGAAAACACTATGAAAACATCTGTACCGGGCGCAAGCCGAACGAACTCGGAAAATCTCCGTCGTTGATCGGATGTCAACAAACCGATAAAAAAATCGACTTCTTTCCACCAAATTCACTGGTTTGTAAGCAATGTTGCCTCCATATACATAGCGGATTACTTTTTTTCATATCTTTAGATTACGTATGTGCCTGAATGTTCAAGTTTAAGAAATGTGCCATTTTGGCTACTTGGCAACTACATACTGCCTTTAAACCCCATTGACAAAAAACCTTGAGTGTGAGTTTATCAGGCCTCTCTAAGATTAGTGACATTCTCTGTGCACTCTTTGCTCCTGTCTTACAGTTACATGTACTTTCATGCTTATCGAGAACAACTGGATGGGGGTATAAAAGGACTGGGGGAATGCCTTTAACTCGTTCACCTGTGAAATTATAATATGTGTATAATGTCGTACGTGAAAATTATTAAATAAATACTGTTGACCCAAGTTAAATTAACCCAAAACACATTATTTTTCATTATTCACTAAATTATATCAGCAACAAAACGACTAGAATATTAGACTAAGAGGAAGTAGCAGCATTATTAGTAGCTTCACCAACAACATCAACAGTAGTAGTAGTAGTAGTTTTACGAGCCAGGCGCAACAGAAAGACAAAGCCAGCAACAAACTTTACAAACTTTATTAAAACAAGTCTACAAGTTGACGAAACACGTAAATACCTGTTAATTAAAAGTATCCTAAATCTTGTCCTTTTGAATAATTAAACACTGCACTTTTCATTTAAATTTCCCACACTTTCAATAATCCAGAGATTCTATCTGTATCCAAACTATTAGCAAGTAAACGTCTAGTACACTGATGACTGTCGAAAGATCCAAGATGAAGCAGTGAAGTTTAAGTCTCTATATATATACATTGTACACAGTTTTACCTTTCTAGAAAGATATTGAACAGTCATAGAATTTCTTGAAGATCATGTGATCAGTTGTTTACCATAAAATTACTAAATATAGACTTTCAGGGGCATTCTGTCAACAAAATAAGATCATGTGACTCAACTTGTTTACCAGTGAATATAAACTACATTCTATATGTTTCCATACTATTCAGTGATGTTCTCTTCTATTCCATGATCTTCTAGAATATTCTAAAAACTTCGAAATGTTCTAAAGATAGAATTTACGCATTTTGAAGTATTTTAATCATAAATAAACAACAATCTCAGATAATAAACATGTTTACATAACAGTAGTCACAGTTGTTGTTGTAGTAGTAACAACAACAGATTATAAGACAAAATGGGAAGTCATTTTTTTCTTCATGAGAGGGAGTCGATGGGTTCCATTTTCTACGGTCTGGGGTCACGTTTCTACGTGCTTTAAGGACCGGGTCATTTTCTACGTAGTTAAATGATCCATGATTGTTTTGTTTTTTGTAGTGGATTGTCATGCTACTGCGTTGCAACGGCCCTAACTCCGTCGGTCGACAACGACAGTGCAATGCTTAATCAGACATAAAGAACAGAGGCTTTTTTACTGTATATTTCAGTCATATTTTTCGACATGTGACCCACTCGAGGGCATTCGGTATAATCATAATGAATTATACACCCACTATTAGATGTTATATAAAATTCTTAGATAATAACTGTATAAAAAAGGATTGGCGTAGAAACTGAATAATGTTACGTAATTGTTTCCCGATAAAATGTATTAACAATTTTTAAAAACAAATGTCCATGACAGACAGTTTGGTGCCTGATCAGACACCGAGTTACTCAGCGTCTGATCAGGCATCAAACTGTTTGTTATTCAGACAAAGATGAAACTACAGTCGAACTTCGTTATCTCGAACTCGGTTAAGTCGAACATATCCGTATTTCAAAGTAAAAACGCGGCTGAGCCGCGTTTTCACTTTGAAACACGGGTATGTTCACCTAAACCGAGCTTGAAATAAGGCTAAATGGCTAATTCATTTTTGAAATATTGGATATTCGAGTTAAGCGAGTTCGAGATATCGAAGTTCGACTGTATATGATTTTCGTCCTTTTTGTCCTTTTGTAACAATTCTACCACATTGTGTTTTCTTGAAGCAACCAATATTTTCTCTCTGTACTAAGATGTCTCCCCTGAACTATTGTTAGAACCCCGGGCGACATTAATTAGATATGATGATTGGCACTCAATAGTATTCAAACTATTTTGAGACATCCTTGAAGAATATTATACTAAATAACCTTGCATTCTGTTTCAATGAGATAGCCTTGTACAGTGGAGAAAACGTTATTCTTTCCCAATAAACGTGTTTAAGCTAAAACTATATTATTTCAATTGCAAACAGCTTGGAGCCGGCGTCTGATCTGGCTCCAAACTGTTTGCCACCAAGATAAACATGACTTATCAGAATTGTCCAAAAGTTGTACTTTTCTACGTTTTAGTGCTTTGCGTTTGCGTACGTTTGCGTTTAAACGGGAAAGAATAACGTTTTTTCCATAGTATGACGTCACAAATGACGTAAGAATAACGTTTACTCCACTGTAAGAATTACAGGAAAGAAGACGTACCGAATCAGAACTAATATCTGTCTGTCGCAAACTAGTCTCTTACGTTGATGTATACATGTACCAGTGGATATTCTGCCAGTGCTGACGCTCCCCCAATAGTGGATTGCGCTGAATTTTATGTTTCACTGCTCAATGTTTACCTAAAGTTTGGACAACAATAATCTTCGTAGACCCCGTACGTGCTTTCTCAGAATGGAAACACCTCAATACAATTTTCAAGAAAAATCTTAATTTCGTCATTTGTCCTGGATGGGACTTTGTTAAACATTAAACGAGAATTCAGATACAATGTACAGTGGAGAAAACGTTATATTATTCCTTCCCAATAAACCGCGTTGACGCTAAATCTCATGAATCTACAAGGGTACGGTAACCCCACCCACTGCCTTGTGGTCGCTTTGGGAGAAGCAAAGGCTATGGGAGTAAACCCAGACAGAAAATACGGAGTGGAGCCCCTAAGGCGATTGGTTAAACATTGTGACACCTTCCGGCAACTCCTACAGCTGAACTGACACCGACCGTATCGGCTTGTCCTTTCCGTCGGACCATGTCATCAAGGCCGAGAGGGGGATCCTGATGACTGGGCACCCCAGGATCTCCATACACTTCATGCCCAGGCCTACGCCCTGAAGAGGTCACTTCAGTGTTGCCACCTCAGCGGCAAAACCAACACGGGAGACAACAGTTACGAGTTGTAAGTCTAGAGCACATTGGCGTAAGCTCAGGGCGCTACAGGTTGTCTCCGACGGTAGGAGGAATCATCGTGTCCAGCTGGTCAACTACCGCCCGCCTCAAGCTGGGCAGTCCCCAGTCAATAAGGTGTCGACCCGCCACAGTCTGCCTGCTTCAGTGGGTGCTTGAGGCTAAGGACATTAACCGAAAAGCGGACTGCAAACCATGCACCAGGCAAACAACATAAAACATTCAAACCACCAGCCCTACGGCTAGCCACCTGGAACGTCAGAACTATGTGTTCTGGCCTTTCTGACGACCTCCAACAAATTGACGATGCCAGGAAAACTGCCACCATCGACCATGAACTGTCGAAGCTTAACGTAGACATCGCTGCTCTGCAGGAGACTACCCTCTCTTCTAGTGGTAGTCTCAAGGAAAAGGACTTCACATTCTTCTGGCAAGGACTGGAACCAGATGAGCAACGACTTCATGGAGTCGGCTTTGCTGTTCGCAACTCTCTCCTGTCTTCCATTGAGGCTCCCTCTCAGGGGACTGCGAGAATTCTCTCCCTGCGACGTATGACCTCATCCGGACCCACAGGCATCTTCAGCACCTATGCTCCCACACTCGGGTATTCAAGTGAGGATAAGGATGCATTCTACGATGAGCTCGAAGCAAAAATCAGAGAGATCTCTCCAAAGGATGACTTGTTCCTGCTCGGAGACTTCAACGCCCGGGTGGGTTCAGACCACAACTCCTGGTCACACTGTATCGGACACTTCGGCACTGGCAAACTAAATGAGAATGGACAGCGACTACTTGAGCTCTGCTCCCACCATGATCTATGCATCACAAACACATTCAACACTAGACCGCACCGCAGAGAGTCATAGAGGCATCCCAGATCCCATCACTGGCACCAGCTAGACTTAGTCATCACCAGAAGACCCCTCCTTAACAGTGTGCAGATCACTCGCACATATCACAGTGCTGATTGCGACACCGACCACTCTCTGGTCAGCAGCAAGGTGTGTCTCCGGCCCAAAAAAATCCACAGATCCAAGCAAAAGGGCCTCCTTCGCATCAATACTACGAAGACTTCAACGCCTGAACTGCGCATAAGTTTTGCCAAAGTAATTGATGAAGCCCTCGATGAATGCCCAACAGACAATGCCACAGTCCGATGGAACTATATCCGGGATGCTGTTTACGAGGCTGCATCAGGCACTTTTGGGAGGAGAGAGAGGATAAAAAGAAGACTGGTTTGAGGCTGGAATCAAGGACATGGAGCCTGCCACCTCTGCAAAGCGTGCAGCACTCCTTGAGCACAAAAGACAGCCCTCCATGAAAACTCTAGTCGCTTTCAAAACAGCACGAAATAATGCAAGCGAATTGCGAGGAAATGTGCCAATGACTACTGGCTGAACATGTGCCGCTCTATCCAAACCTCCTCAGATCTTGGAGACGTCCGTGGCATGTATACAAACATGAAGAGAGTATTTGGTCCCAGTGTCATCAAAGTTGCTCCTCTCAAATCCACCTCGGGAGAAATCATCACATATCGCAGCAAGCAAATGGAGAGGTGGGCAGAGCATTACCAGGAACTGTACTCAAGAGAGATCATTGTCACTGACACAGCCATTGAGAACACAATCACCCTGCCTACCATGGAAAACTAGATACTCCACCAACCAGAGAAGAACTCAGTAAGGCCATAGACTCACTAGCAAGTGGGAAAGCACCAGGAAAGGATGGAATCCCATCAGAAGTCATTAAGGCTGGTAAAGAGAGTTCTCTCTTCAACCACCTGCACAACCTACTGCTCCAATGCTGGGAGGAAGGTACTGTACCCCAAGACATGCGCGACTCCAAGATTGTCACACTGTATAAAAACAAGGGAGACCGCAGTGACTGCAACAATTATCGCGGGATCTCCCTCCTCAGCATTGTGGGAAAGGTGTTTGCTAGAGTCGTATTATGCAGGCTCCAACTATTAGCCGAGCGTGTATACCCAGAGTCACAGTGTGGTTTCAGAGCTGCTAGGTCGACGATTGACATGGTTTTCTCCCTCAGACAATTACAGGAGAAGTGCCGTGAACAGAGACGCCCACTCTACATTGCCGTCATTGACTTGACCAAGGCATTTGACTTGGTCAGCCGAACAGGTCTATTTACCCTCTTACATAGGATAGGATGCCCTCCCAAGCTCCTTAAAATGATCGCGTCGTTTCATGAAGACATGACTGGCACAGTTCAGCATGATGGATCATCCTCGGACCCATTTCCTATTAAGAGCGGAGTAAAGCAAGGGTGTGTCTTGGCCCCAATTCTTTTCGGAATATTCTTCTCCCTACTACTGCGCTTTGCATTCCGACAGTCGGCAGATGGCATCTTTCTCCATACAAGGTCAGATGGTAACATATTCAACTTGGCCAGCCTCAAAGCAAAGACGAAGGTGCGAAGGGTCCTCGTCAGGGAGATGCTCTTTGCAGGCGATGCCGCCCTTACCGCTCACACAGAAGAGGCGCTCCAGAGACTCATCAACTGCTTTGCAGAAGCAAGTGCCGAGTTTGGCCTAACCATAAGCCTGAAAAAGACCACCATCATGTTGCAGGACGTCAGCAGTGCCCCTCAAATCACAATCGGCAACCATACCCTTGAAGTAGTTGAAAACTTCACATACCTTGGCTCAACCATCTCCAACAACCTATCCTTGGACACAGAGCTGAACGTCCGGATAGGCAAGGCAGCAACAGCACTGGCCCGTCTGAGGAAAAGGGTGTGGGACAACAACATGCTGACAACCAACACAAAAATGAAGGTGTACCAAGCCTGTGTTCTGAGTACCCTACTCTACGGCAGCGAAGCTTGGACACTTTACTCCCGCCAAGAACGCAGGCTAAACACCTTTCACATGCGTTGTCTCAGAATACTGCTTGGTATCACCTGGCGAGGTCATGTCACAAATGACGATGTCCTGTCTCGAGCAGGTGTTTCAAGCATGTTCTCCATCCTGATCCAAAGACGGTTACGCTGGTTGGGCCATGTATGTCGTATGGATGATGGACGTATCCCTAAAGATATTTTGTATGGCCAGCTTGCCACTGGGACGCGGTCCACAGGTCGTCCTACCCTAAGGTACAAAGATGTCTGCAAACGAGACCTAAAGGCATGCAATATCAACCCAGCGGACCTTGAATCCTCGACATTTGCTCGCACAAACTGGCGATCTTCTGTTAAGTCTGGTATCTGCCAAGCTGAATCAAAGAGAAAGGCAAAGTGGGAGGAAAAGAGACAGAAGAGGCTAAGAAGGGCGTAGAAACCATTGTCTTCCGAGACAGAAGGTGCCAACAACAATGATTTCCATTTGCAAATAACCTGACGTCTGATCATGCTTCAAACTTGTTGCCTCTGAGATTAAAATGAATCGAATTATTCAAAATCTCTTTGAACGATTTGTTTAATTTTGGCAAACAGTTTATAGTTTGATCTTGCTCCAAACTATTAATATTGAGTTAACAGTTGTAGCATATATATAAGGGCTTTTATAAGGAGAGAATAATCGCTCGTCCCTACTATATGACGTCACGCATGACGTCAGAATAACGTCTTCCCTACTACTAATTATAATAATATACCAAGTTATAGTCTACTTTCAGTTCGAATGATCGATCAGCCGACTGTATTCACTCCCCTGATCATTGAGCTATCTTGCCTACAATGTTGAGCACTGCTAACATATGGCACGTAGGCAACAGCAGCACCGGCTCAGACCCTTCTCAGACCATTTTAACCTCTGAGTAGAGAGGAACAATTCACGGTACATGTCTTGCTGAAGAACATTCCTGTACATCATCGGGGACTATGGGAAAAATCCCATAGTCGGGCCTCTGGTTCGGCGGGGAATCGGACTCACTACCCCTGATACCGTAGTCCAACGTGTTACGACTGGACTACTCATCCTGTAGCACGTTTAACCTTTCATGATCATGTTATTTGTTAAACATTTATAATCGCGATAACTTTATATGTTTTATACTAGGTCGAATGTAATGGCAATGTTGATAGGAATCAAATCACGTTTGACCTGTTAGTGCTGCAAAATGTTTATTCTTGAGTACTTTGGGTGTGTGCCTGTGTGTGTGTTTGTGCATGTGTTGTCCATACAACCTTAGTGCTCTGGTTTTGTATAGGGCCGAGGGTGTGAAGCGATGACACATACTTTGTAGCCAGAGACTGTGCTAATTTTTGTTTTTGAAAAGTTAACACATTCTGTTGCTATATTACCACTGTACAGCTTAATGTATTTTCTGTACAATTGTTGTTGCCTCATACAATACTTGTAATAGTATACTGAGAGAGAAGTAAAACTTGTAAACACATTCCATATATGGCCCAACCAATGGTGAATGACCAGAAATGTAAGCTTACGGGCACTTACTTGAAATCGAATAGTCTGATTGGGTAAAATAAGAGACACAGACTGTTATAGGCTGATTTGCTATATAACGGTCCCAGTAGTGAATACGACTTTCCACTAATGCTAGTGACTTATAACCGGGAAATTCTACGTGTCCCGGCCGTTAGGTGGTGATATGAATTGACATAGAGCGAAATCACGTGGAACTACTGTATAGTCCGGTCTATAATCGTCTATAGTGACTATAGTTCCAACAGAACAACGATGGTTCGACCCGCAGACGTATTGGTCCGACAAACGGTGTTCTTCTGTCGACCTTAATTCATTTTAATTTCGCATGCGCTGGTCTCACGTTCGATTGACTATAGACCGGACTATAGTTCCACCTGAAGTTGCTCTAAGTGTTTCTATTTTAAGATATGACATATTCGATGTCTTTTAAAGGTAACTGCGCGTATCTTGTTAGATAAATATTGAGCTTGGGAAAACTGTATGTGAGCGTAAACACATTTATCACATAACTTGCGATCTTGGAGAGACATAAAGCCATTATGTATATATCGTAATCCACTAGTGGAATATCGTTTTTTTGGGCCCCGGCCCAACCTGTTCGTCCACAAGCGCTGCCTGTAGTGGGACACCAAATGACGTCATTTGATATGACATTAACGTAAACAACGTAATGTTTTTGCGGAAAATCTATATAGCGGAGGGTCTACAAACTACGGCTTCTATCAATTTATAGGTGCTTAATATTGTTATGTGATAAATAGAGTCTTACATTCGTACTCATTATTTATCATTTTCAATATACTCGTTGACTAAAATGAATATGACGCGAGCCAAGGCTCGCGTCATATTATTTTAGTCAACTCGTTTATTAAAAATGATAAATACATGTAATGAGCACTCATACAAGATCCTCTATTTATTCGGGGGGAAATGAATAACGTATCCTCAACTGCACCACTACAAAATCATTATTGAGTTTGAATTGAGAGATTCTGTACTACATGTAATACCTCACGCGCCTTGCAATCCCTAAGGCTATCAATTAACTCACTCATCCATCACATCTAATTGAAACACTCTTGAATTTCATGTATTTTAATTTATAAACGTACAGTATGCTGCAGATGACCTCTTTGTTACTGGTGCTGGCAGGTACAAGAAATGCTACATATCATAAACATGTGAAAGAAGAAAAAACAAATCTGAACCATTTCTTTCAGAAATCTTTCTTGTGAAAAATACAGTCAACGTAACGCGGCCGCTGATCTGGCTCCAAACTGGTTGCCCTCCATATCTAACCCTTCTTCAGTTTATAAAAGAATATAACTAAATTTGATATTTTCGCAGACGACATAATTATTAGAAGCAGACGACAATTCATCATGGTGTGGGTTAAATACTAAGCAGATCTACGTACAGTAGGGAATACGTTAGTGTTAGGGTAACCCCTAACCCTAACCCTACTCTCCAAACAAACGCGTTTACGTTAAAACTATTATTTCCAATGCAAACAGGTTGGGTATCAACTGAAATAAATCTTTGTGATATTTTCTTATCATATTGTTCAAACATGTACGTAATAAAACAGTTTTGTTTTATGTAATCTCAACCATAATGCCATAATTTGCACATGTACGTATATATCGTTAACATGGAGAAGAATTGATATTTATAAGTTATGTTTTCCTATCCACGCTTCTATAGCGTATTATGTTATAATATATGTATAATGTCATATGTAAAAATTCTGAAATAAATACTGTTTTAACTAACAGTTTGGAGCCAGATCAGACGCCGGATAACCCGGCCTCTAATCAGGTTCCAAACTGTTTGCCCCTCAGAATTACATGAATATTCAGAATTGTCAAAAAAGGTATTTTACTTCGTTTTTATTGCGATGCGTTTGCGGTTCGTTAGCATTTAAACTGGAAAGAATAATCTCCACTTTGAATTGAAAGTTTGCACGTCTACTGTCCTGGGGGCTGTTTTACTAAACAACTTACGCAAATATTTTGCGTAAGTCAAAATCGTTTTACTCTTATTTTTCGATCATAGACGTTTGCAAACAGCAAACAGCAAATAGCTTTAAGCGCGTCCTCTGATCTGGCTATTTGTAGAAAAAGATAATAAAAAATATAAATTAAATTTTAAAATTTTGACTTACGCAAAATTTTTGCGTAAGTTGTTTAGTAAAACATTTTACGACAAATGTTGTTGTAAGTCAAAACTTTAAAATACATTTACTTTCTGATATTTCTATCTTATCCTGTCTTGTGACATCTTTTTGGAATCGTCTTTTCAAGACGATTCCAAAAAGATGTCACAAGACAGGATTAGATGGAGAACTAAATAATAATTGAGACTTTTATGATCTGACTTACGACATTTGTCGTAAGAAGCTTTATGAAACGGGCCCCTGAACTAGACGCAGGTTTTATTGTATAGCATTCACTGTATGTAAATTTTTATAAAATGTTTTTATGGGTCTTTCTTTTCTAAATCTTCTGAGAGTTTCAGCAACTGAGACCTGATTAATGGATTGATGCGGTGGGTTTTAAAGAGGCTCGCAACCGGATTTAGCATTAAAAATAGTAATTTGTAAATATATGTCAAATGCTTATATAAATGGGTAAGATTTAGTTTTGGACAATAAATTCTGTGAAAAAATGCATTTCAAAAAAACGAAGATGCCCTGGTGGGATTCGAACCCGTGACCCTCCATGCGGAGACAAACATGAAAAAACGGCAAACGCCTTTACCCACGCGGCTACTGGCGCTCTCTATCTATATGGTAGCGAATTAACGTACTTCACTGGTAGCGATTGATAGTACATATTCGGCTCGGGTTTATGTATGAGCCCGTATAGAGAAGCAACAACAACAACTATACCGTTAGCTAACGCTATAGAAAAACGATGGAAAATATCTAAAAATAAAATAAGCTTCGGTGACGATTCTTGAGATTTTGTTTGGACAGATCATATTTTTTAATGTCAGTGTCGGGTGAATGATGACTCTGAAACTTCTCCAAATCTTTACTCTTTAATTCACAATCTTCTTCGTTAACTCTAACTACAACTCTGATTCTCAAAACATGTTTATATGTATATGACGTAACGACGCGCGACGTATTGGCGGTCGCGCCACGACGTCGCACGACGTTACGCAATCCCGACATAAAGTTTCAGAAGCCAAACAATGCCACAAATTTGCTTTTATTTGAGTATTTTATTTTATTTTGACAAGTACACCATCCGGTTGCGAGTCCCTTTATGGCACAGCAAAATGATTTATCCTTGGTACGAATGCCTATAATAAAATTTCAGTAAAATATCACTAAAACGAAGGCTAATTGATTTATAAAAGACCGGTGATAGCTTAAAGCAAGGGGACAGTAAAACAGACAGTTCCTAAAGTAGCTGTCTGTTTTTACTGCCACCTTGCTTTAAGCAGTCACTTTTCGTAACCACATAACAGATAACACTATTAACCCTTTCCCTTTCCCTTATAGAAGCGGTTTTTAGCGCATCCAGTTTATTCATCCGCTGAAGAAAATAGTTCCAAATTAGATCTATACCGTAATGAATATGTGTCATATTTAATACTTTCCTTATTCTAGCAGTTAATAGCTTAAAGCAGGCTGAAAGTATTTTACTGCCACCTTGCTTTAAGCTGTCACTCATCGTAACCACATAACAGATAACACTATTAAGTTGCAGTTATACAGTGGAGAATCTGTTATTCTTTCCCGTTTAAACGCAAACGTACGCAAACGCAAAGCGCTAAAACGTAGAAAAGTACAACTTTTGGACAATTCTAATAATTATTGTTTATCTTGGTGGCAAACAGTTTGGAACCTGATCAGACGCCGGGTTACCCGGCGTCTGATCTGGCTCCAAACTGTTTGCACTGCAAATAATAGTTTTAGCGTAAACGCGTTTATTGGGAAAGAATAACAGATTCTCCACTGTAGAGAGGTTTTGCTGTACTTACTGTGCTAATGGATATATATTAACAAGTAATATCTTTAAAAAAAAGATATTCAGCGGAATTGGTGGTGGAAGTCATGCTGTAGATGGGTGTGCAAAATTATATGAAATTGTGGTTTTTTTTAAAGAATTGTGATATTTTTGATTGAAAAGCAAAATATAAAAGTATACAGTGGAAACAGTAATTTTTAATTAAAATATAGCATTACTTGTTTTGTATACAATTTTTTCATTTTACACTTCTTGAATAAAATATTTAGCTTTGGCAGTAACTGTTTCGACATCTATTGATGTCTTTCTCATGCAAATGGATTTGACCCACTAAAAAAAAACATTCAAGGATATACATGTAGCATAAGTCTGACTAAAGAAACTATAATGTGCAGAAATGCAAAACAATAATTTAACCCATATCCTAGCTACAAATAGGAGATCCTCAGATTAAACTATTGTTCTATAGATCAAACTTTCATTCATGAAGTTTCTTGAAACAAACGATAAATGAACTCTGACTGCTCATACAGATACTGTAGTATGTATCAGCAGTCTGCTGTTCAAGTTCTACTACCTCACTTTTGTAAATAAATGATGAAACAACACAATTGTGTTTAACTTACCTTTATGGACCATTTATTATATTGCTATCAATGTATAGTAAATCTGTACAATATTAGATTTTTTCCCGGCTGGGGTAAATCATGTTCTGACGTTGTTATTCATTAGAAAAATGTGCAGACTCGTATTTTACGACGTCAAACTTTCCAAGAAATAATGCGACTGTTGAAAGATCCAAACACCGATTGGTTCTTAGCCGAAATGGACTTAAAACGGAGGATGCACGATTGAATGCACTCAATCCTTGTTGTTGTTCTGCTAAGGTTTAGCGTCCCTCGTGCGTCTAATAGCTGCCGCATCCCAACGTTCTAGGATCCCGCAGCTTGCGCCATTATCGTCCGGACGTCTCCTCAGCCGGCGGAGTGGTCTAAAGTTGGGTTCCCGAAGTGGCTGTTTTCGACATCAGATGATGGATCTTCAAAGTTGAATTTGGTTGGTGGCTGGCATCCATCTGTAGAATTTCTAAGTTGTTGATGGATCCAGTGGCGAAGAGGAAAAAAGACAAAGTCGACTCCATGAGGTAGTTGTCTTACAAAAACGGCGCTTCTTAGGGCCACACCCGCCGATTTTGGTCAGGGATCCAGCCATTGGCTAAGCCTGCCACGCTTAGCCATGGACTAGATCCCTGTGCCTCTCCCACGACGTGCACGTCTCGGTGGGTCGAGAGAGTGCACTCAATCCTGTCGAGCAATCGGCCATCTTATATTCTGCAAAGCAAGACTCAGGGACCTGTCAGCCAATGAAAACAGCTGCATTTCCATGTACCCTGTCAGCTCATACGGTACATGGGATTATGTCTAGGGCTCGTTGACCAATGAAAAGTAAGGAATTTACTTTGCAGTATAATAAATAGTTAACAGTTGAAATAAACTGGAAGTAAAACATAGCAAAACACCCTAGCTACCACTGTCTATCTATAAAAAGACATCATATGTCATATCTTAAAATAGAAGCATGATGTCATCAGCTCAGCAGTAAACAGTCTGCAATATTCAGTCTGTGTCTCTAAATTTTACACTCACAATTTATATCTGGTAATACTGTAATATTGCATAGTCCAGCCTACAGGGCTTCAGATAAGAGGGAGTAAATTGAACAAAACACATATTTTCACTCATTTCAGCACCAAACCCTTTGGTGTTACTACTTATTTGGATCGTCTCGATGAAACGATTCAAATGAGTAGTGACACCATAGGGTTCAATGCAGAAATAAAGATTTTTAGTTTTAAAATACACCCCTTATCTGGAGCCCTGGCTACTATCCTATCAGACAATTCAGTTTTCAACAGGTGCTCTTGATTCTAAATTTATGATCAAATATGATTGGTTGAAAATGTTGGTCTAAATAGATACTATGCAGCTCCGCTGAAAAAAAGTTTATGATTAGAATCGTTATGCCTTTATACAAGTGAGTGGTCATTGCCGGTTGTAAAGATCTAGTATACTCGTCACTAGGGTTCCGATAGTTAACTCTGTTTGCACAGGACAAGTGTACTCTACGCAGGTATAATCTTTGTAATTAACGAGTATACTCATCGCTAGTGTTCAATGTGTTATTACAATTGACGCGTTTGCGTTTCGTTTGCGTTTAAACGGGGAAAGAATAACGTTTTCTTCACTGTAGTATAAACTAGGTTTTGATGGGTTGATGTGCAATTGACCCGAGTTTTATTTCGTTACCTAGAAGTGTGACCAGTGGAGATATGGGGATATTACATAGTTATCACTAATCTTCAGGGAATTGAAGCAAATATTAAATTACCATGTACAGTGGGGAATGTGTTATTCTTTCCTAATAAACGCGTTTACGCTAAAACTATTATTTCCAAATCAAACAGTTTGGAGCCAGATCAGACACCGGGTAACCCGGCGTCTGATCAGGCTCCAAACTGTTTGCCACTCAGGTTAAAATGAAAAGTCATGAATGATAATAAGTTGTATTTTTCTCCATTTTATTGCATAATATGCGGTTGCGTTTCGTTTGCGAATAAACGGGAAAGAATAACGTTTTCTCCACTGTACACATTGCCGTCTGACAGCGGAGAAGATGATATTATTTCCCAATAAACGCATCTACGGTAAAATCCTTAATGTCATTGGAAACAGTTTGCAGTTTGGAGCCTTCTGGTCAGGCAAAACAAGTGTTTGCCACTCAGATAAAAAAAACTTACACATTTGAAGACTTTTCCTCAGTCCATTGAGGGACCACCAGCCCATTGTTCTGGGGGTGTCAGTGTAACTGTCAAATCATGTGCAAATCACGTACAGCAAAATCTCAGTTTACCTGGTGAGGTCCAGATTATACTCATGCTCTAGTGCTTTTCAATGGTTATTTCTAACCCGACTATCAAATATAAAGGTAGAGTCTCACACGAGAAGCTTCAATGGTTCTTTGCTAACGGTATGTCCACAAGACCCATGCTCTTTGCAAGGAAATTGTCAGGCAAGGTGTTATGACCAAAAGGTCGTCAGGAGATGTCTTTAAACAAAAAATCTACATTTGAGTGCACTGCGCGTGGGTACATGTACAATTAATCCCTTTGGAAACAGTTTGGAGCCAGAAATCGAGCGCGACTTGGATTACATTTGCAAACTGTTTTGATCCGGATCAGTCGCCGCGTAATGCGGCGTCTGATCTTGATGAAAATTATAGCTGGATCAAAACTATATATTCAACTTTCTTAAGTTAAAAAAACAACAACAAGAAAACTGATTTGATCTTTATCGCAGACGATATATATGAAGCAGACGACAATTCAGCCAAATAAGACTTATATATGAAGTCCTGCAGATCAATGGGGTGGTATATTTACAGTGGAGAAACCGTTATTCTTTCCCGTTTAAACGCAAACGAAATGCAAACGCAAAACTATAAAATGCAGATAATAAAAACTTCTTGACAAGTCTGACCATTGATTTTAAGCTGAGTGGCAAACAGTTTGGACTGGATATAATAGTTTTAGCGAAAAACCTTTAGTGGGAAAGACCAACGTTTTCTCCACTGTATGTACGGGGAGACAATGCTGATATTACTTTCAATTATAATAAAGTATGATTTGTCTCCCATATAAATAACCCAGCCTTTGGCTCATTGGGCTTGACATTCGTAGCCGTTTCGGGAAAGTCAAAGCTATCATGACATCATCAATTAGTGGTTTCTGCTTTTATATCTCAAATTTAGGTGTTTTAAAAGTATCTTGATTTAATAATCATTGAAATAAGTGTCAATCAGTTTGGATTAGGTGTTACGCGGCGTCTGACCAGGATCCAAACGATTTCCAAATACACGTTACCATTGTACTCGTGGTAAGGCAGCGAATAGCTTAGGATGTAACGTGGCTTAGCCTGGGGTCCGTTTCATAAAACATCGCACGACAAACAGTCGTGATTATTCTCTTTGATTTTATGGCTGTATGCATGTACAGTGGAGAATACGTTATTCTTCCCTTTTAAACGCAAACGAAACTCAAACGCAAACCACTAAAATATAGAAAATGACAACTTTTGGACAATTCTGACTTTTCATTGTTATCTGAGTGCAAAGAGTTTGGAGCCTGATCAGACGCCGGGTTATCCTGTGTCTGATCAGGCTCCAAACTGTTTGCACCGGAAATAATAGTTTTAGCGTAAACGCGTTTATTGGGAAGGAATAACACATTCTCCACTGTAGCAAAAATGTGACGTGTGTTTTGACGTGATTTTCTTTGAAAAGGCCCTTATAGAAGGTCGAAATATTAGAAAAGAGCAGTATATATATATTAATTTAACTCCCTATCTGGAATATTGAAAAAAATATTACAAAAACAGTCGTAAGTCAATACTTTAAAATACATTTAGTTTCTGATTTCTCTATCTAATCATGTCTTGTTACATCTCTTTGGAATCGTCTTTTCAAGACAATTTCAAAAAGAAGTAACAAGACAGGATTAGATGGAGATACAAATAATAATTGAGACTTTTATAATTTGACTTGCAACGACAGTATCGTATATAGATCTATGTGGAACCTTACGTAACATTTTACCAAATAAATACGCATTTTACACCATTATCATACACCATTCCTACTCCTGGAAAAAGGCATTTTATGCGGGATACACTTAGAGGTGTACCTCTAGGAAAACAGTTTTGATCTCAGATCATTGTGGGGCCTTACATGTATCTGAGATCAAAACTGTTTGCAGCTAGTTCAGTATTCTATCAGAAATTGCTAAAATCTTTTGTAAATATTTGGGTTGTACCCGCTGCAGACGACATTTTAAAATGGCTGCCAAATATTACCCAGCATACAATGGGTTAAAATGTCAATTGAGCTGTGCGCTGTTAGCTATTATATAGATCTAAGCCTGCTGGTCGTGCCTTAACTGATTTTTTGCAAACAGTTTGGATCCAGATCAGACGCCGCGTTACGCGGCGTCTGATCTGAATTCAAATGTTTGACACGGTTCCTTTACTAAAAAATGCAGATCTCTCAATATTTCAACTCAACTTTTATTTACACATATGCATTTATAAGTCCAACGGATAGTGAGAAGCAAAAGCATTAAAATTATAACGCAAAGTAGATCTAACATTGTTCAATATAAATTTCATAAATTTTGCAGACGATAATTTCGAAGCAGACGACAGGGCAAAAATGGAGGGGGGCACACATTTCTTCTCTATATTGGCCACTTTTCATTGGGGGAATCACCGATTTTTTGTCTTTGGCAACGTTTTCTTTTTCTTTTCTTTTTTATATGGTTGTTCGTTAAAATGTGCGTATAAAACAACGTCTGAAGAGCGTATTCAGTCTGGCGTTTTCTTTAGTACTTCTTGGTTACAATAATTGGCAAAATGATGGGGTGACCTAGATATCTGTGTGTCATGTGTATGTGACTAAGTACATGTACTGCTATTTTTAACTAGAATATGATGATATGTATTCTAAATTTAGAAACAGGATACAAATATAGATCGATTCACACTTAACTAACTTATCTTGCTGATCGTGACATCATTAATTAGTATTTTCAAACAGTCTGGATCTAGATCAGACCGCGGCCGCGTAACGCGGCGTCTGATCTGGATCCAAACTGTTTGACACTCATTTTTCGGCGGAGCTGACTGGTTTCTATTTAGACACACTTTCTATTTGGCCACACATTTCAGCCAATTATATTTGATCAGAAATTTAGAATTAAGAGCACCTGTTGAAACTAAATAGTCTGATTGGATAGTAGCCAGGGCTCCAGATAAGGGAATTATTTCAAAACTTAAAATCTTTATTTGTGCATTAAACCCTGTGGTGTCACTATACATTTGAATTGTCTCTTCGAGACAAACAAAATGAGTGGTTACACCATAGGGTTTGGTGCTGAAAGGAGTGAAAAAATGTGATTTGTTTAGTTTACTCCCTCTTATCTGGAGCCCTGTAGGCTGGTCTGTGTCCAATTACAGTTTTACCAGATGTGGACTGTGAGTGTAAAATTTAGAGATACAGACTGCACTGTTTACTACACACTGGGATGATGCAATTATACTTCTATTTTAAGATATGACATCTGAAATCTTTTTATAGATATACAGAGGAAGCTAGGTGTTTTGTAATTGTTTACTACCAATTTGTTTGAATTGTTAACTATTTGTACACATTTTAATACCATACATTAAAAGCAATATTATATATAAAATTAATGGCCTCAAGTGAGTTAAACACAATCGTGTTGTTTCATCATTATTTACAAGAGTGAAGTTCAGCAGACTGTTGTATCTGTACATTTGTGTATGCGATAGTTTGTTTCAAGAAACTCTATGAATGAAGTTTGATATATAGAACAAAAGATTAATGTGAGGATCTCCTACCAGTAGCTAGGATATGAGTTAAATTATTGTTCTGTTTTGCATTTCTGTACATGATAGTTTTGCATTTTAAATAAAAGTTACTGTTTCAATTTTTTTTGCTTTTCAATCCGAAAACCTCAATTTCATTTAATTTTGCACACCCATGCATCTATATAGCCTTAGTTCGACCACTCATTCCGCCGAATATCTTTTTTAAAGATATTTCTTGTTTAGATTGTTAATGAGAACATAAAAATGGATAAATCTTAAACGAATATTTAAAGCAGACGATATTATTATTATCGTATGATAAGACACATCTTTAGAAAGTAGCTAGATCTAGTAGTGACCCACAGAAAACGATGGGTAATGTTTATTTTATTTCATGAGTGTAAGCAGTTCATATAGGACCTTATGCGGTGTCTGATCTGGGTTCAAACAACAAGGGTTAAATCACACGTGGCCTTATATCACGTGACCTGTTACGTTGTTCTATATTTACACAGGTGGGAAGGGACACCGATGGTGTTTATTGTTATATGTTTGGTTTACGTAAATATTTAGCCATCAAATATACCGCCATGAACATGTAATTATTGACAAACAGTTTCTATACCTCAGCAGATAGCTGCTTAAAACAGGTTGGAAGTACAGAATAATGCTCCTTAACCCTTTCACTAACAAAATTGTCGTGAGATCTTTACCCCTTCGCCGTTTCATTGTCGTCTGCTTCAATGTTGTTGTTTGCAAGATCGTTTAAAAGAAAGATTTAATGTAGTTTGACTTAAAAAAAATATCGACACCGGTGTCAAACAGTTTGAATCCTGATCAGACGACGCCTTACGCGGCGTCTGATCAGGATATAAACTGTTTGCAAACGCGCCATTGAGGCCAAAGCCCTGACGTACTCTTCACAGGCCATTTAACAATCTAGTTAGATCTATTTATGTATATTTCATCAGCTCAGGTTTTTGGAAATTCCCACATTACCACATACGTTGGCATATATGCGTAAAGGAATAAATAAACTATATCCAATATCTTTAGTACACGTTTCAGGCATACCTCATTAAAATATATTTAAGTTAACCCCCACTATATACAAGATATTGAGCATAACATTTTGAAAAAGAAATACTTGTTTTTATCACAAGGCGGTCATTTTCTGAAAACTGTGTGTGTCTGTGTGTTACCATAGTAACGTTGGTTCGTTAATGTTTGGATATAATCGTTCACGTTTAGATATAAAATATTGAAACTCTTGCGATATATGCCTGGTATGAGAAGAGGCACCGGCCAACAATCGGTATGTACAGTAAAACGGGTTTACCCCTCTAAACCGGAACCTCTAAATATCGGAATTCTCTATAAACCGGACAAAAACTTTGGTCCCGTTTCCAACCCTTCTTTATTTTAAACCCATTACACCATAAATAATATGCCTTTTATTTATTCTTATAATGAAGAAAATACATTCAATATGTCTAATCATAAATATATTCTATATTCTAGCAGATGATAGCTTAAAGCAGGTAGAAAGTAAAGCAGAATGCGCCTTAAGGCGCATTCTGCTTTACTTTCAACCTGTTTTATGTGATCAGCTATCTTACATACAAGAAAAAAGCTATGGGTTAAAACCCCTATAAACCGGAAACCCCTATAAACCGGACTTTTATGTTGTCCCCACACATATCTGGTTTAGAAGGGTTTCACTGTATATGACCCCATCTTCAGCCCACCCTAACGATCCTAAGTTTACTTGAACACATAGGCATGCATGAGCAAACAGTGTAGACCCTGATCAGACTGCTCCCTCAGGAGCAGTCTGACCAGGGCCTACGCTGTTGTCCATTCAGTTTACACCCTTTTTAACAAGTTTCTTAATGTGATAAAAATAATTTGTTAAGAATAACAGCACTAGTGTTTCCTAAATTTTAGGATTTTTACGGTGTTAATTATGAATAAATTCAGGGGATACAAACGTTAATCTTTTCAAATAGATAATTTTATGTTAAAACTATGCAATACCTTTGTAAACATGCAGCTTGGATCCTGGCAACTTGGCCATCCGCCGCCGATTGACTCGGCGTCTGATCAGACTTCAAATTGTTTGTCGCTCAGGTTTTATTACTATAGCCATTCATTTGGAAAAGAACTGTGATTTCTAAATGTTTTACATTGCGTTTACAGTGGAGAATGTGTTATTATTTCCCAATTAACGTGTTTACGCTAAAACTATTATTTGCAGTTAAAGCAGGTTGAAAGTAAAACAGAATGCGCCTTAATTATGCTTTAAAACTGTCTGCTTCGATAGAAAAAAAGGTAATGAGTATTCATGGCTGTAGAATTATTTTCATCCGTGAATGAATGGATAAAAGGCGCGATTTAGACACGTGTACAGTGGAGAAAACTTTATTCTTTCGCAAACGAGACGCAAACGCATAGCAATAAAACGGAGAAAAGACAAGTTATTGACAATCCTGAGTTTTCATTTTAACATGAGTGGCAAACAGTTTGGAGCCTGATCAGACGCCGGGTTACCCGGCGTCTGATCTGGCTCTAAACGGTTTGCAGTGGAAATAAACGTTTTAGCGTAAATGCGTTTATTGGGAAAGAATAACACATTCTCCACTGTATCTATGCAGTAATGGGTTATATTTATATAATGTCAGCATTACGTCATGAATTATTTATTCATGTTTACCTTCCTGCTTAAGGCTTACATTGTTAACTATTTAACACATGTCATATTGTCCGGCTTCAAAATTTAATATCGTCTGCTCCAAATTATCGTCTGTAAAGTCTTCAGAATTTGATTTAAAGACATCTCCTGACGGACGTTTGGTCATAACGCCTTGTCAGACAATTTCCTTGCAAAAAGCATGGATTTTGTGCATATTGAACCATTGAAGCGTCTTATGTGAGACCCGACCATTATATTTGATAGTTTTTTTAGAAATACCCATTGAAAAGCACTAGAGCATGAGTATAATCACGGCCTCGTCAGGTAACCTGAGATTGGTATACCCGCTTGCAGCATTAAATGCATGCTTTTTCTCACCTATCCAGGACAATGGGGGTAGTCCATCAATGGCAGTTTGGGTCCTGATCAGACGCCGCGTTACGCAGCGTCTTATCTTGCTCCAAACTATTTTCAAATTATTGTAAGTTCGCGTGCGCGAGTAGCACTAGTACATGTAGATGTACAAAGTCGGCGGCAGTCTGAAGACTGTTCAGTCA
This sequence comes from Gari tellinella, assembly GCA_922989275.2. Classification (NCBI taxonomy): domain Eukaryota; kingdom Metazoa; phylum Mollusca; class Bivalvia; order Cardiida; family Psammobiidae; genus Gari; species Gari tellinella. The sequence goes on along the minus strand of OV277870.1, from coordinate 4,612,098 downwards.
TTCTACTTGAGACTTTTAACCCTTTCATGATGAAATTATTCATGAGATGTTTACCCCTTCACCACTTTACTGTCGTCTGCTTCTGTAAACAGTATTGTTGTCTGCAAGACACGTTTCAAAGTTAGATTTAAAGTTATATGACTTGATAAATATAGACAAGATTGTAAAACAGTTTGGGTCCTGATCAGACGCCAGATTACGCGGCGTCTGAATTGAACCCAAACTGTTTGCAAACGCGATTGAAGGCGTCACTGCAGGGCTGCCATTTCTTCGGATTTTTATCCTATCAGATGGTAGCTTAAAACAGGCTGAAAGTAAAGCATTCTGCTTTAATTTCAACCTGTTTTAAGCAGCCATGTGTCTTCAAAACAAGAAACAGACTATGGGGTAAAGGTACGATTAGTTAAATTACGTCTGAAAAATTGAAAATTTGAAATCATAGGATTTCTATGATCAACTTATGGCAGCCCTGTCATTGACAGTGAAAAGGGCCATTGGACAATTCCAGTTTCCAATCCATGTATATGGTGGTATTTTCACATATAGAAACCAAATTTAGACAAAGCCGGCATCAGGTTTGAAAAAGGTGAATCCTTGATTATCAAAAATATGCTTTCTATAGGGCATGATTTTATTCGATTTTTTGTTTTATGAAAACAAGTGAAAAAGTATGAAAATTAAATAGTTCTAGTATTTAACTGTTTCTTATATTCTACCAGATGAAAGCCCATGCTAAGGCAGTTCAAAATATGAAAAGAAATTGAAAGGTTAGTGTTGAAAATTTTGAGTTATTAAAGTAAAAAGAGTTATCTGCCCTTACAAAATTTACAAAAAAGTACCATATCGATGATATTTAGAGCTTTATAAATTTCACATTTGGTGTCTGTTTTTTCTTAGATTATATTTTGTATGAAGAAATACTATCATAGATAGGAAATAAATAACACAAAACCAAATTAATCATATTTGTGTTCATTTAAAATGGATTTTATTGAAGCGGGCTGTTTGAAAAGGACAAAATAAGAGAAAGTGGGTGGGGTAAATTTTACATGACCGTAGAGCCAACGGTTGTTGACCAAAATGTACACTTTTTCTATTTTTCATCCATCTTAAATAGCTCTTCAATACAAAACCATTCATATACTTTGAAAAAATCCCAAATTCATGACATTGATGCACCCTTAACTTCGGAATCCACTGATCTAAATCCATGACTAATATCTTCAACCCTAACTCTTCAGCCACCACGTGCATTTACAAGCAGTTTACATCCAACTCGGATGTTGAATAACTCTGCTTCCGAACAGAATGAAGCTGCTTGTCAAATGCCAGCATTCAAAAGTTTCAAACAAAAAATAAAGAATAGTTTTATATTTCATTTTATAATGTATCTTCATAAACCTGCTAAGCTAAGTTGGGTCATAATGAGCCTCTGAAAAGGAAAGTAAACGTTTAGTGTGCATGCTGATATCATGCATTTAGTATCTTCTGTTCATAAATATTTTGCTTTGCTATAGGCATCCTGTATGATGTGAAATGCAATTAAAGACAAAGCAATTCCATTCAAAATCGAATTAAAAGAGACTATTAAAGGGGGGATTCATTAGTTCCATCACATTGAAATAATATTAGCATTAGACGTTTCTGGTACAATCTTTATATTACATTATAAGACGTACCACTAAAACCAGGAACGTATATCTAATATACATTCCTGATTGTACTTAGTTTCAAAGGCTTACGTTTCTACATTTTCCTTGTCATACCCGTTATCTAATTGTTACCATTCAAATGGACCAGGTATCTCTATATTTAAGATTGTGTTGTGATAAAGTTAATATTAGTACATTATCAAGTTTAAGCTACTTAACAAAGATCAGAATCGGATTTTGCAGTTTGGTGTGAATAAAGTTGAGTTGAGTGTGCAATGGCGTTTTAATCTTATGGACACCATTCACTTTCTTGTACACAAATTTTGTGGCGATCCAGAAGCTTGCATAAGTGTTTGTCTTGTCTCAAGGAGGATAGTGTACGGTTACATATTCGATGTTACCTTGCTTACATATTTACCATTATTAACTATTCTGTTCTAAAAAATAACTCTGACAGGTCAGAAAAATTGGACGATATCTGCTGAGAAACTTTGGTCATCTGAAATAATTACGTAACCATGAAACAACTAGAGATAGTCGTCTGCAGATTTTAGATTATAAATTAACCCTTTGAACCCTAGTCCCGCATATTGGCGTCCTTTGCAAACAGTGAGCATGTGAATAGTATACTTGTCCTATGCAAACAGTGAAGACCCAGATCAGAGGGCTCCTAGGAGCCCTCTGATCAGGGTCTTCACTGTTTGTCATAATGCCAAACATTGACAAAAAGAACCCTTAAAAGTCAGAAATGGACTAGACTTAAATGGAAACTGGAATTGTCCATTTTAAGTTTCAGGGAGGAAAGAATTAACACCTTCTCTGCATTTCCTCGAATAGATCTAGACCTACATTAATATGGTTAGGTCTATTCGCAAACAGTTTGGACACAGAGCTGCCATAAATAAGTTGATCATGAAAATCCCTAAGATGTTCCAGTTTTCAAGCGCTATTTAACGTTCGAATTGTACCTTTAACCCTTAGCCCCATATAGGCCTGTTTCTAGTTGTAAAGATACATGTCAACTTAAAACAGGTTGAAAGTATACTGCACCAGAATGCGCCTTAAAACATTACTTTCAGCCTGCTTTAAGGTACCAAATGCTTCGCTAAAAATCTGAAGAATTCAGAAAAATCCTGAAAGACTGATGATGAAAACCCTGCAAACGCCTCCTATAGGTAACGCGGCGTCTGATCACTCAGTGTCCATTTTTGACATTCTTTTCGATTGTAAAGTTAAAATACCTAAACTATAAATTGATAAATTAAAGCAGACGACAATTGTTTACAGCAGATGGCGTCAAGAATGTTTTCGATAAGACAGCATGTCAAACAGTATGGATCCTGGCCAGACGCCGCCTTATGAGGCCAGCATGTCAAACAGTATGGATCCTGGCCAGACGCCGCCTTATGAGGCCAGGATAAGACAGCATGTCAAACAGTATGGATCCTGGCCAGACGCCGCCTTATGAGGCCAGCATGTCAAACAGTATGGATCCTGGCCAGACGCCGCCTTATGAGGCCAGCATAAGACAGCATGTCAAACAGTATGGATCCTGGCCAGACGCCGCCTTATGAGGCCAGCATGTCAAACAGTATGGATCCTGGCCAGACGCCGCCTTATGAGGCCAGCATGTCAAACAGTATGGATCCTGGCCAGACGCCGCCTTATGAGGCCAGCATGTCAAACAGTATGGATCCTGGCCAGACGCCGCCTTATGAGGCCAGGATAAGACAGCATGTCAAACAGTATGGATCCTGGCCAGACGCCGCCTTATGAGGCCAGCATGTCAAACAGTATGGATCCTGGCCAGACGCCGCCTTATGAGGCCAGCATGTCAAACAGTATGGATCCTGGCCAGACGCCGCCTTATGAGGCCAGCATGTCAAACAGTATGGATCCTGGCCAGACGCCGCCTTATGAGGCCAGCATGTCAAACAGTATGGATCCTGGCCAGACGCCGCCTTATGAGGCCAGGATAAGACAGCATGTCAAACAGTATGGATCCTGGCCAGACGCCGCCTTATGAGGCCAGCATGTCAAACAGTATGGATCCTGGCCAGACGCCGCCTTATGAGGCCAGGATAAGACAGCATGTCAAACAGTATGGATCCTGGCCAGACGCCGCCTTATGAGGCCAGCATGTCAAACAGTATGGATCCTGGCCAGACGCCGCCTTATGAGGCCAGCATGTCAAACAGTATGGATCCTGGCCAGACGCCGCCTTATGAGGCCAGCATGTCAAACAGTATGGATCCTGGCCAGACGCCGCCTTATGAGGCCAGGATAAGACAGCATGTCAAACAGTATGGATCCTGGCCAGACGCCGCCTTATGAGGCCAGCATGTCAAACAGTATGGATCCTGGCCAGACGCCGCCTTATGAGGCCAGCATGTCAAACAGTATGGATCCTGGCCAGACGCCGCCTTATGAGGCCAGCATGTCAAACAGTATGGATCCTGGCCAGACGCCGCCTTATGAGGCCAGCATGTCAAACAGTATGGATCCTGGCCAGACGCCGCCTTATGAGGCCAGCATGTCAAACAGTATGGATCCTGGCCAGACGCCGCCTTATGAGGCCAGCATGTCAAACAGTATGGATCCTGGCCAGACACCGCCTTATGAGGCCAGGATAAGACAGCATGTCAAACAGTATGGATCCTGGCCAGACGCCGCCTTATGAGGCCAGGATAAGACAGCATGTCATACAGTATGGATCCTGGCCAGACGCCGCCTTATGAGGCCAGGATAAGACAGCATGTCAAACAGTATGGATCCTGGCCAGACGCCGCCTTATGAGGCCAGGATCCAAACTGTTTGCAAATATTTACTGAACTCTGGGTAAAACAGTGAAAGCTAGCATCCGGACGCCTTGTCTAGGCACGGAATTATACAAAATCATTGTATAATTCTGTGGTCTAGGAATACCATATGTTGGTCTTGAAAACACCTAAGATTTCAAAATGTTCTCTTTTGTAAAGCGCGATTTTACGACTTACAAGTACCTTTTATAATCCTTTACTCAATAGTCTGCGTTTCTAGTTTTGATGTCACGTTTTGTTAACTGAAAGCAGGTTGAACGCAGCCTAAAGCAAAAATGCGCCTTAATGCACATTCTGCTTTACTTTCAGCCTAAGCTACTATCTCATTCTGTTAGGATAAAATCCGGAGTTTTCGCCCAATCCGGAGAAGAGACAGCCTTACGTGTCATTCAATTTCCTTTCTATCCCATTAGTAGGTAACCCTAGCTCTTTACGAAAATACACTGAGCAGTTATATATATATATGTAATTTATGTATAAACCCTATAGCTTATATAATAATTTATATATTTACATGTATATCACAGAATTATATGTTAAATATTATGTGAAGACAGAGACAGTGTATACACTGTCTCTGGTGAAGAATGTCGTGTTTAAATTGATCTTCAGTAGGCCTACCTCTCTATAACGGTCACTCAATTAAAAAAAAAACGTCACCGAAGGCTAATAAAGACAGGTGAGAGCTTCAGGGCTGCCATAAATTGACATGAAAAATCCTAAGATTTCAAAATTTGCATTTTTCAAGTGCGATTTAACGAATCGCCCCTACCTTTACCCCATATCCTTTTTCTTGGTTTTTTTTTTTACATACGACCACTTAAAAGCAGGCTGTAAGTAAAGCAGAATGCGCCTTAGGGCGCATTCTGCTTTACTTTCAGCCTGCTTTAAGGTACCATGAACTGGGGGAAAATCCGGAGATTTAGGAAAAATCCGGAGAAATGGCAGCCCTGGAGCTTTTAAAACGCAAGGTGTCAGTAAAACAGAAAGCTCCTGAACGAGCTTTCTTTTGTTACTCTCACCTTGCTAGTCACCAGTCGTGAACACACTAATAGACGAAGCCTACTTAATGTTAAAAGGCCTAGCTAGATCAGGGATATTTTATTAATAAAATATCCCTGGCTAGATCTGTCTTTTCCGGGATAGCCTAGGCCTACTTAAAAAAGCCCCCCTCTGATAAGGGACGTAGATCTACTCAATCTACCCAAGTCAACCACATATTTCCGCATACATATGTCAATAAGTATGACCTGTAAAAGATAAGCAAGGGTTAAAGGTTGGGTTTACTTATTGATTTTACAAGGTCTTCGGCGGTGTCATTATTTAGGAGAATGCTTCTTATTTGACGAAGTGACTCGGGTAATTCCGTATTTTAAATCCTTTCTTTTCATTGGTCCACGAAGCATTCGGCTTCCTGTCGGTTGTGAAGCGATTAAACGAATTCTCTCACCGAACACTCTCAGGTAAATATCTATTTATTGTATTTTTTGTCGTTGATTTCTAACTCTTAAAGATTCTTTCGAATCAATACATCAAATAATATATAATGGAAAGATATTTCTTTGGTTTATCTCTTAGATCAGAATTTCGAAACAGGATTCTTGTGGGTGGGGCGCCGTTTTATTTTGTTTCGTCCCAAAATGTTTCGCCCTAACTCTTCTTCCTAGTACTCGATACAATCAGGAACGTATATTTAGATATAATCTACGTTCCTGATACAATCAACAGCAGAGTTCCAGATAAATTCAATAAGAGAAGTATTGCAATAACTAAAATCTTTATTTCTGCATTAAACCCTATGGTGTTACCAGAGTTGTAGAAAAGCAGAGTATCCGAGTATTTACCCAATTGAAATTGGTGAAATACTCAATTATTTTAAAACTAATGGGTGACAGTACCCAACAAAAGTAAAAGGAAACCCAATTACTTGAAAGTGTTTGGGTAAAAACCAAACAAATACTCAATTGCTTTTTAATAATAAATTAATTTCATTGGGTTATCAACTGAACTTTAACTTTAGTCGAACTTGTGTAAACAAAAGTTTCATATAGAACTATGTAAGGTAAACACTGAAAGTTAACAACAATACCCTGAATGCACTGTTGAAAGGACAAGGATTGGAAATCAAAGTTTATTTTCCTGCTGATTCCCAATTATATTACAAATCGTGGGTTCTAGACTGTGGATACCCAATCGAATTAGAAACCATGGGGTTGTGGTCAATGCAATACCCAATGAATGTTCCAAAAAACCCAATTCATTTAAAATCCATGGAGTGATACCCAATTTCAAGACAAAGCTTATCTACAACTCTGGACTGTTACTACTCATTAGAATCGTCTCTTTGAGACAATTCTAATGAGTTAGTAGTAACATCATAGGATTCGGTGCTGAAAATTAGTGTCACAGGGGGAGAAAAAGATGCAGCCTGACCGGGGCTCGAACCCGGGACCTTCGGACTACCGTTCCGACGCTCTACCGACTGAGCTAACCAGCTGACTACAAATTAATCTCCCCAACTGTGTTAGGTTCGGTACCGTAACATACTTCCCCACGAAATTGAAATTCGTCCTCGAATTAACCTACATGAAAGTAGTTCAATTGTGAGTTAGTCTATAGTTATATATGCAGGCGCTGTTAAGCTAACCATACAATAACAGTCACGGTCCCTCGTTGGGCGCCAAATGTCACAGGGGGAGAAAAAGATGCAGCCTGACCGGGGCTCGAACCCGGGACCTTCGGACTACCGTTCCGACGCTCTACCGACTGAGCTAACCAGCTGACTACAAATTAATCTCCCCAACTGTGTTAGGTTCGGTACCGTAACATTAGTAAAATGAATGAGAAAGTGTTGGATTTGTTCAGTTTACTCCCTCTAACTGTGTTGCTGGAGTTACTTGGGTGTGTACAGGTATCAGTCACTGGTGGATAAAAACTTTGGTCCCGTTTCCATCATAGGTGGTTCTCTCGAGTAGACTTTTTATGCTTCCCCGGGGGGAACATATAGTCGCCGCTTTGCCCGTCCTTCCGTGTGTCCGTCCGTCACGCTTTTTTGTCCGAAGCATATCTCTTGAACGGTACACCGTAGGTTGATGAAACTTGATACAGTGATAGAGAATGACAAGAGGAGGTGCAGTACCCAAGAACTGTACCTCTGTCATCTCCCAATTTTGAATTATCTCCCTTTTTCTCATTTAAAAAATCAATTTTGTCCGGAGCATATCTCTGGACCGTTACACTGAAAGTTGATGAAACTTGTAACAGTGATAGAGGATGACTCAAGGAAGTGCAGTACACAAGAATGGTAACTCTGTCAACTCCCAATATTGAATAATCTCCCTTTTTCTAAAAATACAAAACAATTTTGTCCAGAGTATATCTCTTGACTGCTACACAGTAAGTTAATGGAACTTGATACAGTGATAGGTGATGACATAAGGACACAAGAACAATGACTCTGTCATCTCCCAATATTTAATTATCTCCCCTTTTCTATTTAAAAAAATCAAATTTTTTCTGGAGCATATCTCCTGAGCATTGCATTGTAAGTTGATGAAACTTGATACAGTGATACGAGATGACAGAAAGAGTGCTGTACTCAAGAACCATAACTCTGCCATCTCCCAATATTGAATTATCTCCCTTTTTCTACATAAATTTTTTAAAAAATCAAAATTTCTGCCGCACTGTAACTTGAACCTTGATACTGTGTTAGCGGATGACAAAAAGAAGTGTAGTACACAAGAATTATAATTCTGTCATCTCCAAATATTGAATTGCCTCCCGTTATCATAATAAATTCATTTTTGTCCGAAGCATATCTCCTGAATGTTACATCGTAAGTTGATGAAACTTGTTACTGTGTTCACCTACTAAACATGCTATACCTTTGGCTTTTTCTTTGTGGGGAGCATCCATCGTTGGGAACGATATTCTTGTTTGTACCCTTATTATGCTAGCCTCACAAATCTACCAGTGTGCGCGGTCTCGATGAATGCAGTAGTTACCAAGCTCGGTCAGGATAGTATAGATCTCTCCAGCCAGGTATCTCTGGAAGGTCATCTGTGCCAAGCAGTGTCTGTATCATACTATGTAACAGGGCTGCCATAAGTTGACATGAAAAATCCTAAGATTTCCAAATTTGCATTTGTCAACAGTTTTTACTGTCAAGTGCGATTTTACGAATCGTATCTTCACCCCATTGCCTGTTTCTAGTTTTGGTGACACGTGATGATACTAAAAGCAGACTGGAAGTAAAGCAGAATGCGCCATCAGGCGCATTCTGCTTTATATAACTTTCAGCCTGCTTTAAGGGGGTAGGTGCACCTTTGGAAAGTAATTACCAAATTCTTCAAACTTTGCATACAGACAGTAAAATTAGTTTCTATGACAAAACTGGTGAAAAAAGTGGGGGTACCGGACCTTTCTTTTTCACAATTTGAGATTTTTCAGGGCTACCCCCCTAAAATTGAAACTTCACAAAAACTCCTACTTTTTTGTACTACGGTTTTTCAATCTTTATTTAAACAAACTATTTGTACAAAAAGTATCCTAATTTATATTGCCATAGTAAGAATAAACTCTGAAAATAATGTTTTGTCAAGATTCAAAATAAAAATGTTTGATTTCACCGAAAAGGAGTAAAATTTACCACACCCACTTTTTTTATAATGGGAGAATAAGGCACAGTGAAAATTGCCCTACAAATTGTAGCAAACTAATTACCAAATTTTTTATTTGTTGATTTTAGCCTTCCAAACATAAAGTTTTAGTGAAATAGCAAATAAAAACACAGGGTCCCGGATCTTTTAAAAAAGATATAGATCGTTTTATTGAAAAAATCCATTTTTTCTCATTTTTTCACTTTTGGGTGTATTTTTACCAAAAAATTTTTTTTCTCAAAAAAATATCATTTGATCTTTTGAATTATCTATAATTTATACTAAAACTGTACTTCCATGAAAATTTCATGCTTATATTCTGAGAAATTGAAATGAAATCGGATGTAACAAAATGCAACCTACCTATGAAAACGGTGTATGCTGTAAACTACGAATAGGACATAAAACTTAAAAAGTCCCTTCCGGAACGAAAAATCTAATTTTTTCCCGGGAAAATAGTATTTTATGACTGTTTGCATTCACCAAAAATGAGTTCTTAACATTTTTCGGAAAATGAGTTCGTAAAATTTTTCGGAAATTTCATAATGCTCAAAAAGACAGGCCGACATCCTTAAGCTACATGTAGGCTACTAGAAAAAAATCCGAAGATTTAGGAAAAATCCGGAGAAATAGCAGCCCTGATGTCAAGGGATGAGATGCAGCATCACTGCTGTAATGACCTGGCCAGAACTTCTCTCTGTTGTGTATAGATGCTATTTTATGCCTTTGATTTATTCCTACACTGAATAAAATAAATTCATGAACATGCATAATCAGAAATAGTTTCTATATTCTAGCAGATGATAGCTTAAAGCAGGTTGAAAGTGAAGCAGAATGCGACATTCTGCTTTACTTTCAACCTGCTTTAAGTGATCAGCTGCAGTCTTCCATACTAGAGACATTAAGCTATGGGTTAAAACTCCTCTAAACCAGAAACCCCTCTAAACTGGACATTCATGTTGTCCCTACTAGGGCTGTAACAATACACTCGAATATTCGAATATATTCGAATATTGATTTTGGTGAATACGTATCGTATTGGCATGTTCAAGAACCGAATATTCGCCAGTACAAAAAAGAAAACTTCAAAACAACTTAAAAGGGGAGAAAACTGCAGCATATCAACATTCTCCATTACCATATTAGTCCTGAAAACATTTGCTATGATGATGGGATTTATCTTGACTTAAACAACTAACACAGAAATTAAAGAAGAAATTCTTTCTTTAAAATACTTTAATTTTAGAAGATTCCAAATAAATGAAAAACTATATGAACAGGAATCAGTAGTAATGAAATATTAGAAGAGGTCTCAAATAAAGATCTACAAAGAAGCTATTGCATTGATATTCGTGAATAATTATTCATATTCGTCACCCTATATAGTGATGTGTACACTTAACGAATCTTCTAACTGTGCACTTTTCTTTTCGTTATATATCTTTGATTTATAAGAATTTCTGCACAAAGTTGTGCGTGTTGGCTATTGACGGACATTGAAATGTCATAATTATATCATTATCAAATTGAAAAAAATATGTTTGAAGACCCAGTGAACCATGAAACGACAAAATACTAAATATGCACGAGAAAATCGTGAACTGCCGGGAAAAAAATGAGACACTTTTCTCGTATATTCACTATCAAACGGCACATTCAGAAAACATGTTGTTGGACAATTAGACGTTGAATAGCCGTTCAATTATACGTCACGTCGATATGACGTTAACGTCAGGCTGTTATAAACGATGCTGGACAAAGGCGTTACTAAATTAACACGGTTGTTTGTCTAAATTGACAATAAATACTATTTAAGTGACTTTTTGTTACACTCGCCGTTTAACGTGGTCGAGGAGTAACGCCCTCGACTACGATACCAGGGGTCGTGAGATCGATCCCCTGGCTAACCAAATTCGTTCAGATAAGACTTTATAAGGACCGAAACCGAATGTATTGATCACTGCTTTGCACTAGGTATTTGAAATAACCAGCGAATAAGAGTAGGGAATCGCACCTGAGTTTTCTGTATACGCCCCCTTTCTATTTGCGAAACCAACTTTTTTTACTCACTCATATTTTTCGTTCAAATTTATATAATCTATGTTTTGTACTAAATTAAGTAAACATACTGCCATCAGAAATATGTCTTCTTGATTTCTGGAAAGTTTTAACACGATCAGATCATAAGCGCAGGAGATATGATACCATATATAAGTGCACAGTTAGAAGATTCGTTAAGTGTATTTGTATTCGCTACATGGTGTATTCGTTACAGCCCTTATAATATTCCCTACACATGTCTCGTTTAGAGGGGTTTCACTGTACATTGTACAAGTAACTTTATTTATAGTCGGGTGTTTACAAATATAGATTTAACATTAGCTAGAAGCTATTTACTACCTAAAATAAATTTTTCTTTAACAAATACATTACCCCATATGTACACCTTTTTACACCTTTAATTTATTCCTCCACTTAAAACAATAGTTCCACTTTAGACAGTCAGGAATATGTTCTATAAGATATATTTTCTGTATTCTAGCAGATGGTAGCTTAGAGCAGGCTGAAAGTAAAGCAGAATGCGCCTTAAGGCGCATTCTGCTTTACTTTCAACCTGCTTTAAGTGGTCAATTGTCTTCAAAACTAGAAACAGACTAATGGGGTAAATGGTTAACATTAGCTAGAAGCTATTTACTACCTAAAACAAATATTTCTTTAACAAATGCATTAAACTAACAAACAACCTGTAAGATAAATTACCTGTAAAATTTAAAATAGCGATTAAAGAGCATCACAGACTGGAACAATAACTATTTTCGGTGTCAGGATACAGTGACTGGTTGGGTTCAGTCCCTGGTGCACCTTTTTAACAGGGATTCCATTTCTCCGGAGTTTACCTAAATATTCGGATTTTTTTCTACTACATGATAGCTTAAAGCAGGCTGATTCAAAGTAAAGCAGAATGCGCCTTAAGGCGCATTCTGCTTTACTTTCAGCCTGCTTTTAGCAGCCATGTGTCAAAGAAAACTAGAAACAGGCGATGGGGTAAAGGTATGGTTCGTAAAATCGCACTTGAAAAATGCAAATTTGGAAATCTTAGGAATTTTCATGTCAACTTATGTTTGTTATAAGTGCCTGTGCTAGTAATATCTGGGAGGGGTATAAATCAGTATAAAAAACAAATAAACAAACAAACAATTTCTGACAATATCTTCTGTACCGTCTGCATAGCTCAGTGGTAGAGCGTCTGCTTGCAGATCGGGAGGTTGCAGGTCAAACCATAGACTTAAAATAATTGGTAGCAGAGCTGTTGATAAGCTGCGTATTTGCATATTTACGCAAAAAAAATTGACCAGAAAGCATTTTTTATAATCTGTCAGCGTAATGAAAAGCAAATAAAAATCAGTCAAAGCAAATCCTTTAAAGTTCAGTGCGTAATGAAAAGCAAACGTTCGTACGCCATTACTTAACTTTCTTTCCTGTAAACAGACAGCCTATGAATTACGTCATCGGTCAGTGCCCGTTAAATTACTTTCTATTGTTAGACTGGTATAAAATCATATTCTTCGCAGCGTTCCGTTCTGCGTATAAGAACATGGGCAGTCCATTTCGCTCATTTTGGCTCTTCTTGTGATAATTGTGAACCAGTCTTACATAAAATTTGTGTTTCCGCTTTCGGTTTTCAAGATGCCGCGAGGTCGACGAAAACAAACACATTACTTGGCTACATGCATCTCTCAAGTCCTGTGGTGAAAAATAGTGAGAAAAGTTGTCGTTTTCTCGTTGACTATCTTTTAAAAGACATTCTCTTTCGTAGCGAAACGGGTGTGAACAGTAAAGCAAATTTTAGACCGGGTTTGCACTCTCAGTAACAGGGTTCACCCTGGCTTAAAATTTTCTTGCGCCAGCACTTGCGCCAAATGAAAAAAGTTTGCGCCAAAATAATATTTTTGGAGCCAAATTTTTCGCCATTTTTTTATGTATGTTATACATACATGTGAAATTTTCTTGGACCCAAATAGGGAGATTTGGTCATTTTAATAGGGAGATTGGGGTGCCAAATAGGGAGCTTTTTTCGCCACACCTTTTTCGCGATTTTTTTAAAATAGGTGAATCTAGATAAGTCTATAGACCACTAAGACAGAGACAATTTTCACCCAGCGATATACTTTTTATAATACTGACATGGGCCTATTATTCTAGCATCTAGGCTGAAAGTTAAGCAGAATACTCTTCAGGAGCATTCTGCTTCAGTAAAAGTTTAAGCCTGCTTTAACTCTTTTCTCCCTGAAACTTTAAATGGATAATTCCAGTTTAGATTTTAATCTAGTCCATTTCTGGCTTTTAAGGGTTGTTTTTGTTCATTTTTGGCATTATGACAAACAGTGAATACCCTGATCAGAGGGCTCCTATCGGAGCCCTCTGATCTGGGTCTTCACTTTTTGCACAGGACAAGTGTACTTTTCACATGTACACTGTTTGAAAAGGACGCCTATATGCGGGACTAGGGTTCAAAGGGTTAAGCTAGATCTAACATCTGCTAGGATATAAGAACTATTTCTTATGGTTCTTATATATATTATATTATTCATTCATGACTAGTAAAGGTAAACTGGAACTATATCTATTTTCTTGAGAGAATAAATGAAGTAGTTCAAATGGTCTAGATTTCTATCTATGGAGTAGATGTAAAAAGAGTAAGCAACTTAACAATCTGTTATTCATTAAATTATGCAAACAGTATGGGTCAAGATGAGACGCGCATCATCTTATATAGATACAAACTGTTTGACACTGATATTTTCTGGGGAAAAAAATGCACAAAAATTAACTCAGAGAATTGTTGCAGATGACAAAGGTTGCAGACGACAAATTCTGCAGACGATATTTACTAGCGCCATAAAGTGGGTGTGGTTTTAACAACGAAATAACGCGTCTTAGTTTTCTACCGCGAAAACTGATTGCAACTCAATTTTACGAGCGTAATTGGTTGTAAAACCTAACTTAATAATTATACATTTGCACAAATCGTATGTAACAAACAGAAGAATTTAGGTCCAATGTTTAATTTTAATTTATTGTTAGAAAACGGCGCTGGGGAATACTTTTTAGACTAACAAAATATACGTAGTTCTCGTAGCAAATGTTACGGCGCCCCGTCATTTTGTAACGGTATCATTTTCGAAGTATTTTTCTGTTACGTGAATATACAACGTTTTTTGTGGTGGAAATCAATTCATGAATGATAAATTCTGATCAGCTTTCATATAAAATGTGTGTTTGTCCAGAACTTACGGATAATTATCTGATTTTAATCCGACCCGTATCGGCGACATAGATCTTTATCCTTCGCATCACCGCTTCTAAAAATTGTCGTTGAAAAGGTCTCCGATTCGGGGCGAACCTGTCAATCACTTTTTTTGATAACCAATTAGATCTACAACACATTAAAAGCAATCTCGGCGCGTGTGGTCAAACATTGTTTAGCAGCCTGCCATTACACATGCCGTTATCGACGATTGCGTAACGTGTTAACACGCATCAGTAGCGTTTGGTGATAGGCTAAGCGTGTGTATGGATTAGCCGAACTCTGAAGCCAATTTTAAGATTTTTAGAGTCGGCGATAAAATAAAATGTACTATTATACGGCGACAATTCCGAAATTTCTCGGCGCCAGACACTTTCGCCGATTCGAAATTTCTGTCGCCAGAATTATTTTTTTTGCGCAAATGGCGCCGTTGGCGATGCCCAGCGGGAACCCTGCAGTAATACTCAAAAGAAACGCGATCCTTGTCGAATAAAAAAAAACATTTGAAAGATCCAATTCTGTGTCTAGGTGACAAGCAGTAGATTACTCTTCATAGTTTTAGCTGGGGATTGCTAAAGAAGATTGAAAGTTAAGCAGAAAGCTTAGACCAAAGCTTTTCTTTTTAACTGTCTATAAAAATAATATTTTCAGTGAAAAAATGAGAATTTCTGTTACTAGTGTTAGCATTGCCTGTTGATATGAACTGCATAATTGCTACTTGATAAGTTAGATCAATATAGGCCTACATATATTAAGAAATAAACTTCCCAATTTCTTTTTTGTCATCATTTCACGACTTTTTTTTTCCCAATTTGAAGACTTCGCGACAAGAAAAATTCCCAATCTGACAAGAAAATTTCCCAATCTGAGGGGTACCGAGCCGTTCCCGATTGGGTGAAAAAAAACGCTGCCCTCAGAATTTCTGGTTAGGCATTATGCCTGGTTGGTGACAATGGTCGGTGTCGGGATAATTTATTGACCGGCTGGGTTCCTGGGGCATGTCAAAAGTGTCCCTGTCTTATAATGTCTATAATAACAGGGGAACAATAATTGTCGACAGTATAAAGTAAAAATCTGTATCCAGAGCTCCAGATAAGGAGAGTATTTCATAAAATCAACTTTTTATTTCTGCATTAAACCCTATGGTATTACTACTCTTTAGAATCGTCTCGAATGAGTAGTAACACCATAGGATTTGGTGCTGAAATAAGTGAGAGAATGTTGGATTTGTTCAGTTTACCCCCACTTATCTGGAGTCCTGTGTATCTGTATGTTTAAATTTTTTATGTTGAAGATACCAGTTTCTTTTAAACATTGTAACATAGTAACTTTTCCACTTTTTCAGATTGTCTGTCAGGAGCTAGTTTACCTTTACCTTTACTTTTACTTTTTAGCTCACCTGAGCACAAAGTGCTCAAGGTGAGCTTTTGTGGTCAGTCAATGTCCGGCGTCCGTCGTCGTGCGTTGTGCGTCGTGCATTGTGCGTTAACAATTTCTTCAAACATCTTCTTCTCCAAAACCACTTGCTTGATTGCAACCAAACTTCACAGGAATGTTCCTTGGGTCAAGTACTTTCAAAGTTGTTCAAAGAATTTGAAACCATGCAGAACTCTGGTTGCTATGGCAACCAAAGTGAAAAAATAAGGAAATCTTAAAAAATCTTCTTGTCACAAACCACAAGAGCCAGAGCTTAGATATTTTGCACATAGCATTACCTATAGGTCCTCTATCAAACTTGTTCAAATTTTGCCCCTGGGGTCAAAATTGGCCCGCCCCGGGGGGTCAACGTTTTACATAGAGTTATATAGTGAAATGTTCAAACATCTTTTTCTCTGAAACCAATATGTCCAGAGCTTTGATATTTAGCATGGTATTACTTCTAGAGGTATTTGACTTATGTTGTTGAATCGGTTCCGGTCCGTTGCATATCTGGGTCACCGAAGCTAAAAATAGATTTTTTTTCCATGAGAACTTAAAAAATCTTCTTGTCTGAAACCATAGTACACTTAGCTTAGATATTTTGCACATAGCATCGTCAACAGATCCTCGATCAAAGCTGTTCAAATTTTGTCCCTGGGGTCAAAATTGGCCCCGCCCCGGGGATCACAGTTTTACATAGAGTTATATAGTGAAATGTTCAAACATCTTTTTCTCTGGAACCAATATGACCAGAGCTTTGATATTTGGCATGATGTAACTTTTAGAGGTCCTTCACATAAATGGATGAATTGGTTCTGGTCTGTTGCATATCTGGGTCACCGGAGCTAAAATTAGATTTTTTCAATGAAAACTTCAAAAATCTTCTTGTCTGAAACCATAGTACACTGAGTTAAGATATTTTGCACATATCATCGTTTACAGGTCCTCTATCTTAGTTGTTCAAATTTTGCCCCTGGGGTCAAAATTGGCCCCGCCCTGGGGGTCACCTTTTACAAATCATCTTTTCTGAAATCATGTGACCCATCCTACCCGTACGAAAAATCCAGGCGGAATCCGCCCGGAAATGAGGCGGAATTGGGGCGGAAATGGCCGATTCCGGGCGGACTTGGGGCGGAAACCTAAATTCCGCCTCAAGTCAGTCAGTTTTACGGGCGGAATTTTGAGAAGATTCCGGGCGGAATTTAAAATCCAGGCGGAATTTTGTACTTTGACATTTTTCAGAGGCGGAATTTCTCACTTAGACTAGCATCTCGAGGCGGAAAATGAGAAAACATTGGAAATTGAGGCGGAATTTTTTACTTAGACTATTTCAATAAGGCGGAATTTCGGACTTAGTTAAAATTCTGCCTGAATGAGGCGGAATTTCATACTTAGACTATTGCAACAAGGCGGAATTTTGGACTGTGAATTTTGAAAAAATGTTTAAGTCCAAAACGTGAAAAAAGTTTTAAAAAATTGTATCTTTTTAATTATTTAATAAAATCAGGGTGTTCATGGATTCAAAATTATCGCCATAAAACAAAGAAGTCATATATGTACAAATGAGGAAGGTCTTTAAATGGTCAAATATAACAAAGGGGAATAACTCCGAAAATATTAATGTCTAGTCAGAGTTATGGACCCTGCACTTAATCTCTCCAAGCTAGCTATTTCCATATATGAAATTTTATTCCACTAGCATCAGTTAAACTGGAGTAAATATCTTAAAAAAAAACAAGGGCCACTATGGCCCTAAATCGCTCACCTGGTAACCATGTAACCATGTACACCGTGTGACCTAGTTTTTGACCGGGCATGACCCTCATTCCAACTTGACCTCGATTTCAATGAGACGAACATTTTGTTCAAGTTTCATGAAGATTCAATGAATTTTGTAGTCTCTATAGAGTGTTAACAAGGTTTTTCGATGATTTGACCTAGTGACCTAGTTTTTGACCGGACATGACCCACATTCAAACTTGGCCTAGATTTTATTGAGGCAATCATATTGATGAAGTTTCATGAAGATCAAATGAAATTTGTAGCCTCTAGAGTGTTAACAAGGTTTTTCGATAATTTGACCTTGTGACCTAGTTTTTGACCAGACATGACCCACATTCGAACTTGACCTAGATTTCATTGAGGCAAACATTTTGATGAAGTTTCATGAAGATCCAATGAAATTTGTAGTCTCTAGAGTGCTAACAAGGTTTTTCGAAGATTTGACCTAGTGACCTAGATTTTGACCGGACATGACCCACATTCGAACTTGGCTTAGATTTCATTAGGCCAATCATATTGATGAAGTTTCATGAAGATCCAATGAAATTTGTAGCCTCTAGAGTGTTAACAAGGTTTTTCGATAATTTGACCTAGTGACCTAGTTTTTGACCGGACATGACCCACATTCGAACTTGACCTAGATTTCATTGAGGCAAACATTGTGACCAAGTTTCATCAAGATCCAATGAGATCTGAACCTGGTAGAGTGTTAACGAACAATTGTGGACGGACGGACGGACATCCAGCGATCCTAAAAGCTCACCTTGGCACTACGTGCCAGGTGAGCTAATAAAGACAATAACCCTCCCCTCTCTCTCTCTCGGAATCAGTTGTGTGAATTTACTTTCTATTCAGAACTGCAGTTTCATTTAGGCAAGATTTTTAAAGTTGTTTCAATTGGTTGCCATGGCAACCACAGTTTCAACTGATATACATATATTTGAAGAAATCTGATAAAGATTCACCCATTTGTATGAAATTATTTTTAAATTGAGTCAGTGGTTTCAAAAAAGAAGAATTTTAAAGTTTCCACTATATTATAGCCAAATAAAGGAAATACGAGTGCCCCACCCACTGCTGTTTTTTTTTTATCTTGGAAAATTATTTTAAGAAATAGCCATTTAACTTTAAGGAAAGAACCATTTTAAATTCTCTTCAACGTTTTCCGTAGTTTTCATATGCGCATAATATTATTTCAGAGATAATTCACGATTATTCTCTGTTTCTAGCAGAAAGAATAACATTATTTACGTGAAAGGCCGAAACTCTATGGGGTCGAAGTTTCTCCGTGTGCTCCGTTCCGCGCATGCGCTAGCTGTTGGTCTCGAAATTTGAAATGAAGAGCCATAATTTGTAACGACGATACATGAATGTCCCTGTGTTTTTACCAAGAAATCACACCTTGTATGGCTCATACACGCTGTCGCGGACAATGCGTGTTGTGATTAAAGGTAAATTGTGTATTTAAACTTGTATGTTCGTGTATAAATTAATTCAGATGTTATCGCACGCTGTCTGGGTGTTTGTTTTTGTCAGTTGATCCTACTAGGATATTGTAAGATTTAATGCAGATATATTTACATGTATTTAGATTTGTTTCAGTAGATAGGTGTTCAAGTCGAAGCTGCAAATATTTATTTACCTAATCCATCATTTGAAATGCAATTGATAGGCAGATTCAGGTGAATACAATCTCCTATGCTGAAAACGTAGCGGTTCAATTCGTCCCAAGTCAAATCGTAACTGGTTTAATTCGGCCTACACACTATAGAATAGTGATTGCAGTGTATAGTTAGATACTGAAAATCGTTTCAACATTTTGTAATTAAGTTGTCCCGTATTTGATTGTTTTTCTTAGATTTAAATACATTCTTTTAGGTTAAACAAGTTAATTAGAGTTTAATGTGTGGTAAACAAGTTATTTAGATGTGATTTTATCTATCTTATCACAACTCAAATTTAGATCTAGATACACTTTAATTTTATCAAAGCATATGTCTCTATTTCAGATTCCATGAGTCAACCAATAGAATAGTTACAACACTGTTGAAACATCTTATTTAAAGATCCATGGACCAGAGATATTGAGGTGGCTTAACAGCTGTAACCATTTCACAAGGTAAAGACTGCCGAAATATTAAACAAGAGTACTTCTATTTTAGATGATCAACACTGACACGGTCTGTGTACGTAGCTCAGTGGTAGAGCATCCCGTTCTAGTGCAGGAGGTTGCGGGTTCAATCCCAGGCCGGGGCAAACCAAAGACTTAAAAATTAGTAGTTTTTAATGACTTCCCTCCTCGCTCAGGGTTTCGGGTTACATGTAGCATATAGTAACAACTGGTTTCGTCGGTGTCACGATAAAGTGACCGGCCGGTAGTGTTGGGTCAAAATCAAATGGAAAAGTCAACGGTCTATTGTGATCGCCCTGTGTCCGTCGTCCGTCCGTCGTCAAACTTTTTCTTCAAAGATCTTTTTCTTGGAAACCACTGTGCCAATTTCATCAAAACTTCATAGGATTGTTCCTTGTAAGGTACTCTCTCAGATTTCTTCAAATATAGGTCATCCAATTGAAATTGTGGTTGCCATGGCAACCAATTGAAAACACTTTAAAAATCTTCTCGTCAAAAACTACAGGTCCGAATTGTAAATAATTTTACCCAAATGTGCCATTGGTGACCCTCTATCAGATTTCTTAAAATAATTTTCCTATCTTAAAAAACATGGCCGCTAGTGGGTGGGGCAGATTTTCCTTATATTGATATATAGTGAAAACTTTAAAAATCTTCTTTTCAAAAACTACTGGTCCGATTTGTCAGTAATTTTATGCAAATGAACCATGGGTGACCCTCTTCCAGATTTCTTAAAATTATTTTGATATCTAAAAAAACATGGCCTCCAGTGGGTGGGGCAGATTTTCCTTATGTTACTGTATAGTAAAAACTTTAAAAATCTTCTCCTCTGAAACTACTGGTGCAAATTCAAAATAATTTTACACAAATGGTCAATTGATGACCCTCTACCAGATTTCTAAAAAATATTTTGTTATCTTAAAAAAAGCATGGCTGCCAGTGGGTGGGGCACGTTTTCCTTATGTTACTGTATAGTAAAACTTCTCTGAAACTACTGTTGCAAATTCAAAATAATTTTACAAAAATGGTAAATTGATGACCCTCTACCAGATTTCTTAAAATCATTTTGTTATCTTAAAAAGCATGGCCGCCAGTTGGTGGGGCAAGTTTTCCTTATATTTCTGTATAGAAAAACTTTCAAAAACAATTTCTCTGAAACTATTGGTCTGATTTAAGAATAATTTTACACAAATAATGATTCATGGGTGACCCTTTGCCAGTTTTCTACAAATAATCGTACTAGCTCAAACAACATGGCCACCAGTGGGTGGGTGAAAAAGTAATAATTACTGGTCCATTTACATGACCGTAATCATGGGTACCAGGTGAGCGATTTAGGGCCGCATGGGGCTCTTGTTTTATGAAAAAGGCGTGTGAATCGATCAGCTTTTTTGTGATAAAGACGTGAAACGTCGAAAGATGAAGTTAATAACCGAGACTGCTGAGAAGATACTGTTATAATGTCGACAACGTGCGAGAAACGCATGTTACGCGTTTTTCGTAGTTAGAGAGTCGATTTCCGTGTTTGATGTTTCGGACCATGTCTATTTTGTAACTATCCGAATTCAAAGTCGCCAAAAAAATATTTGACACATTGATTCTTTATATATTATTTATTTAATCACTACTGAACACAATTTCTTTAGTGTGTTTTTTTAACACTAATACACTAGAATTCCACATTGTTTTGGCAATTTTGAATCTATGATATATATATATATAATGAAAATTCAAATGAGTATTCCCCCCCACCATTCCCTCAGAGTTACGAGAGTACCCATTAAAATACTTATTGAATTTGCAAAGGACTCTATTGTAAAATAGTTCTTTGAGGTGCAAAAACTCACAACTTTTTCACTTCAAGGACATCTCTGAAAGAACATTGAATTTGAATTAAAATTCCATGGACCCGTCCCTACAGTGAGTATAATTCTGGTTACTAATTAATTCATCACTAATTTAGATAAATTTTATTTTTCAGAAACTATGTAAATGATGGAGTCAGGACAGAAAATGAAGGGAAAAACCCATGATGTTGTTGAACTTTAATGTTGGATGGTTGTCTTGTGTGGTACAACACAGTCAGTGATGCTTTACAGCGGCGTGAGCCAGTCATCCATGATAATTAATATGTGACCAAATCATCAAATGGTAAGGATTAGAACTCCAGATCAAAGCGTACCATTTTTTATCGAAGCGCACCACATATACTAGATATATCACGAAAATATTCAATTGTGTATTAGGTGTATTTGATGTTTGAATGATTTCAATAATATGACAAGCTTCCTAAAATAACAAGGTTAGCAGATTTAACAGGGGTCGTTTGTGATTTTGATATTGTTGCTGATAATTTTCCGTAGTGGTGCGAAAAACTTCATTTTGACAATCTAAAACCTCTTTTATCGCCGCGACATTCGATGGTTTGCAGCTTCATTTTGTTTTCGTCGGAGTCTTACTGGGCGCTCATTGTTTTATGAATGATGCCGATAACCAGAAGCTAAAATATATCACGCGGAACGCCTCCTGTTTTATCGTTGGGGTGCACCAAACTGCAATTAGTTAATTTTGTCACCAGTTTTCGCGAATTTAATATACTGGCGTATCTGTCAAATGCAGCGTAAAAGTTAACTTTTATTTAACGCAATCTAAACAAAATTAAAAGATTGAACAGGAAGTTCGGTTTTAATCCGATTTAATGATAAAACAAGTAGCTTACTGAAGTTAATGATTTAAGATTTAGGACCCCTAATAAGATCAGACCACAATTGCCTTGAATTGGTAGTCTAATTTCTATGTCCATCAGCCATTCTTGTCAACTGCCAAAGTGTTTCGAACCATGCATGTTTCAGCACAGTTCAAAACAGGTCGGCAGTTGATGAGAATGGCCGATCGCTCTCTGTAGAGTTCCAATATTGACCGAATTTGGCACGATCTCATTAGGGGTACTCAACCTTAAGATCCATTTTAAAATTAATTCAGACTCAATTTTTTTGTAATAAATATTTGAAGTCATATTTTAAATTTAGTGTCTCCTGATTGTCTTTTAGATTATGTCAACACTTGATGTGGGAAAATATTGGCCAAGTTTTTACCAACAAGGCAGTGAATGAATGATGCCCGGTGACAGTGACATGGAGATCATCTTATGCTAGGAAACAAGTTGCAACTAAAACCTTAGACATTTGATATGGATGTGTCATTAGAACTAGACTTATCCTGGTCCTAGAATGGATTTGTTTAGGTAATTCTGTAGGCCAAATTGAACATTACCTGTGCCATATTTTTTTAACTCTTTCCCTCATAGAAGCACCTTTTAGTGCATCTAGTTTATTCCTCCGCTGAAGACAATAGTTCCAATTTATAGTCATGAATATGTATCATAAGGAATATTTTCTATATTCAAGCAGGTGGTAGCTTAAAGCAGGCTGAAAGTGAAGCAGAATGCACCTTAAGGTGCATTCTGATTTACTTTCAACCTGCTTTAAGTATAGTCACCTATTTTCAAAAAGGGTAAACTCTATCAACACAATTGACCTGTTTAAAATATACTAGTTATATAATTTGCAAACAGTGTAAACCCATTTCAGAGGGCTATTCTGATCAGGGTCTACACTGTTTGTTTGTGTAGAGCAGTATTTATAAACTACCCAGAATTCCAAGTAGACATTGGTTCATATTTTTGTAACTAAAAGGATCTACAAGAGAACCTAATAACACACAAGAGTTACTTAGTGTTGAAAGAGTGAAACGAGCTGAAGTGTTTATGTCAAAGATAGAAATTTTCTGTTTGATAATCTGTAACCAATCAAATTTATATGAGGTTTTTAATAAGAAAATAGAATTCAAAGACAATGACTTGATAAATATCTCTGTAAATAATAAGTGTAAAATATTTGATTATACAATTGTACATTAGTTAAGACAGATTAAATATTTCCCTCATAGACACTTTTTTATGGCATTAACAAACTGAGAAGACCCAGATTTGACTGTTCCTGATCTGTGTTTGCTCTGTTTGTTTATCAAATTTTGCAGGTGTTATCCTGCTCTTTTTACTTGGATAAGAAATTCCCATTCCAAGTTCAAACTATGTATATTTCTGTCAAGTACTAATTTGATTATAATTGGAGCATGACATTTTAACCATTATTCCATAGTTTGTTTCAACTTTTGAAGACAAGTGACCACTTAAAGCAGGTTGAAAGTAAAGTAGAATGCACTTTAAGACACATTCTGCTTTAGTTAATTTCAACCTGCTTTAAGCTACCATCTGCTAGGATATAGGAAAAACAGAACTTTGGGGTCATAAGTTAAAGATGTATTTATGGGGTTATGTAGGTTAAAGCAGGTTGAAAGTAAAGCAGAATGCACTGTAAGGTGCATTGTTTTGATTTCAGGCTACCATCTGCTAGGATAAAGAAAATATTTCTTATGAAGCACATTCATGTCTGTATAAACTATTTTCTTCAGCAGACTAATACATTAAAGGTGTAAAAAGGCATATTTTTTATGGTTGAATGGGTTAAAGAAATAGTGCTGTTGGGGAACGATTTCAGGTTTGTTCTTCCAAGGAGATATTTTATCATACGAGACACATTATAAGACATTTGGTTTCTAGGACAGCATCAAGGTGTGTGATTATGTAAGTTAAATTGATTAATATGTTACTTTTTCAATTAAAAAGTTTAATGATATGCACTTTTTTGGTTGTTTATCTATTTTCAGTAGCTCTTGGAGTTTCTTTTTCGCAATCCTTGATGGAAGTTGTGATGGGCATGCCTAATTTGACTGCAAAATTAAAAGAGGATGTTCTGAAGTCAAATTCTACCCAAAATAGATTTTGCAAAGCTTCTACCCTGAATATTCCCCTTCCTTTATTTACTTATTCTGCATCAAAATTTCAGCCCCAAAGAAAATTCCGCTTCATTTGCATATCCTAATTCCGCCTGAAGATTTTCCGCCTCATTTACATATTTCGCCCCAAATTCCGCCCCGTTTCCGCCTGGAATCCGCCCGGAATATATTCCGCCTCATTTGCATATCCTAATTCCGCCTGGAAGATTTTCCGCCTCATTTACATATTCCGCCCCGTTTCCGCCCGGAATTTTTTCTGCCTGAAATTTTTTCCGTCCGTAAAATGTGCCTCATTTACATATTCCGCCCCGAATTCCGCCCCGTTTCCGCCTGGAATCCGCCCGGAATTTATTCTTTATTTCATATAAGTGGAAACAGGCGGAAATGCAGGCGGAATAGGATGTGAGATTCCGCCCCAATTCCGGGCGGAACATTTCGTACAGGCAGTGTCACCATTGTCAGGTGAGCGATCAAGGGCCATTCTGGCCCTCTTGTTAACTAATTTGCAGGGGTAGGGCCGAATCTAATGTTGTGAGAACTTGTGGCCCAACCCCATTTCTACATACATGTATATCTATGGAATAAAATATGTTTAAACTTGCTAATTTGCACTGATGCGCAGCTGCGCATAATCCCCAAAAGGGGCCCTTAGCAAAATGAAATGGTATAAAAACCATTTAAAGAGCCTTGACTTAGCAGTGAAAGACCATTTTTCAAGAGAAAACCATTCAAACAGCCTTTAAACAAACTGATTTAAAGGTTTTAGCGCACCATTGAAATAAAAATAGTCTTGAAATGGTAGAATAAATGGTCTGAGTGAGGACAGACCAGTTAAACAGCATTGATGTAGCATTTATTCTCCTCAACCATTTTCTTGTCTGGGAATGTGCATACAAGACCATTGAAAGCCATTGAAAAAACAATGATTTACCATTTAATTTAGAGAAGATAGTGTTTTAGTCTGAACCATTATAACCAGAAGTCAGTGTTTTAGTCTGAACCATTATAAACCAAGATGTCCGCCGCCATGAATTTGAATCTGGCACATGGTTTTATTGTTGTGGATTCACTAGTCTTCATCTGTGTGTTTTTGATACAATTAATGAGGTAAATGATCACTGTTTGTTCCAGGGTTTATGAGAAGGATTAAGTATTTCAAAATGTGTTAGTAATATTTTATGCAGATAAGCACAGAATGGCATTGCAGAATAGTTCTGGTGAAGGTCACATTGATCAGAAGGCTCCTTGGTCTGCATTATTTTATCTGATTCTACACTATGCATAGGACAAGTGTACTATTCACTGGTATACTTGTGAAGTATATTCATTGCTACGGTTTGATGCTTAGCCTATCACGCCATAGCTTGTGTTTTGAAGGCAAGTGTCCATTTAAAGCAGGTTAAAAGTAAAGCATAATATTCATTTCAAAGCTTTCTGCTTTACTTTCACCCTGCTTTTAGCTACCTTATGAAAATATTCTAAATGACATTGGTATTTTAGGCCTAAAAAAATAATATGTTTGTTTCCTGTAACATGTCAAAAAAAAGATGGGTCGGTAGGTCGGGATTTTTTTTAGCTCACCTGAGCCGAAGGCTCAAGGTGAGCTGTTGTGATCGCCCGCCGTCCGTCGTCCGTCTGTCCGTCTGTCCGTCTGTCCGTCCGTCCGTCTGTCCGTCTGTCCGTCTGTCCGTCCGTTCAAATTTACTTCAAGCGACAACTCCTCTGAAACCGCGAGTCTGAGGAAAAAACTAATTTGCTCACGGTGTTCCTTGGATGCTTCTCTACAGAAATTGTTAAAATGAAACTTTAAAGTGGACTACTTATTGAAATTTATTAAAAAAAGTGAAAAACTTTAAACAAGTTTTTTGTAAAAAACCACTGTTCCCACACCTTAGATATTGCATGAATAGTATCTTCTACTAAATCACTTTCAAAATTGTAAAAAATCAAAACCCTAGGATTAAATTTGACTCAACCCTGGCCATATCAGTGCTTTTTGATGCAGGTCTGACAGTAAAAACTCTCTAATGATCCGTTTTATACAGACGCATTGTATCTTCCAGGCTAAGAAGCTACCCTTATACTAAATGCAACATTTTTGCAAACAGTTTGGATCCAGGTCAGATGCCACATAATGCTGCATCTAATCTGGATCTAAACTATTTGCCACTCATTTACATATTTTCTTATATTTAGAAAATATAAGTTATTATTTTTTACATATTTCACATACAAACATTTGGAGCAGACAACAGTTCAGCATAATAATAGTCATTTCTCTCTGAGACCGTCTCCAATTGCATAACTGACCCATAGCTAGCTCTGAACTCAGGTCACTGAGATACATAACAGAAATGAAAGTGATGTCTGCTATTTTATGCTCAAGCACAACTTAGTTCGAGGCATATTACTTTTGGTCTGTCTGTTTGTTTGTTTGTGTTTTGTTTGTTTGTTTATCTTTCTGTCTATCAGTCCACAATTAATTCTTGGCCATAAACAGTATGGATCCAGGTCAGATGCCACATAATGCTGCTTCTAATCTGGATCCAAACTATTTGCCACTCATTTACATATAGTTTCTTATATTTAGAAAATGTAAATAATGATATTTATTAACCTATTAACCCATACATATTCTTTTTTATGTCTTTAATTTATTCTTCCACAGAAGAAAATATTTCACTTTATACAGTCATTGTTGTCTTTAACAATTGCTTCAAATGACATCTCCTCATATACCGCTGAAAAGATTTCAACCAAACTTTACACGAATGTTCCTTGGGTCAAGTTCTTTCAAAATTGTTCAAAGAATTAAAAACAATGTAGAACTCTGGTTGCCATGGCAACCAAGTGAAAAAATAAGGAAATCTTAAAAAAAATTCTTGTCTGAAACTACAAGGGCCAGATCTTAGACATTTGTCACATAGCATCATCTACAGGTCCTCTATCAAACTACAAACTATGCCCCTGGGGTCAAAATTGGCCCCGCCCAGGGGGTCACAGTTTAACATAGAGTTATATAGTGAAATTTTCAAATGTCTTCTCCTCTGAAACTAATATGGCCAGAGCTTTGATATCTGGCTTGGTGACACTTTTAGATGTCCTATACCAATAAGGTTCAAATGGTTCTGGTCGATTGCATATCATATACAGGTCCTCTATCAAGTTTGTACAAATTATGCCCCTGGGGTCAAAATTAGCCCCACTCCGGGGGTCACAGTTTTCATACGTCTTCTTTTCTGAAGCTAATATAGCCAGAGCTTTGATATTCGGCATGGTGTTACTTCTAGATGTCCTTTATCTATTTTGTTCAAATGGTTCCAGTCAGGCTGAGTGTTGCATATGTAGGTCACAGGAGCTAAAAATAGATTTTTTCAATGGCAACTTAAAAAAAATCTACTTGTCTAGAACCCTAGTACCCTGATCTTAGATATTTGGAACATAGCATCATCTACAGGTCCTCTATCAAGATTGTTCAAATTATGCCCCTCGGGTAAAAAATGACCCCGTCCTGGACTTAAATCATTATCTCCATTTTGATGTACAGCTATTCTCAGGTGAGCGACATATGCCCCATGGGGCTCTTGTTTTTTTTAAGAAGCGAGCAGGATTTTCAATCATTTATCACCACTGCGGGCCGGTAAAAATATACATGTAATAAAGTTAGGTGAATTTGTGGTAAATACTTCCTGAATTTGTTCAATATTAATGACCAAATGTTTTGGTCAATTAAAAAATTAAAAATCCGCAAGTCACCACTCTCGAACAAGTGCGGTTTTCCAATCCGCTAACGGGTATTTTCAGTTTGCTAAGTGATGCATAGAGTACTTGGTAGCCTCCTCCCAGTAGGAGACCTCTGATTACGATGGAGTCGGGGATTATATTAATTTCTTCACACGTTTGTAGTCAACTGACAACCCCTTTCAGCGTTATAAAATGGCTGCCAATCTTTCAACTTTACGGGATAAGAAAAACTTTCCGGATCTGAAACTTCGTTATGAAGAAATGAAGCAATTACGATTAACCAATCATAACTCCTGTCGGCATTTCGTTATTCATAATTTATACTCTGACGGTGTCGGATATTGCCGGTTTTAAGTTACGATAATTATAAAACAAAGCTTCAACTAGAATAAGATTATCGTGAATTTCCGTGGTCGGCTTTTGAGTTGACGTTTATGTTTAGCTCATTTCGTGTCATTTACAACCGCTTGTAGTGACTGATGAAAATGCCACGCCCACACACGTGACAAAAGGTTTAGAGCTATGCATAGAAACGTTTTGTGAATGTTTTTAATGGCACGGCTGATCAATTGATTCCTTCTCATTAACGCTTGTTAATGTTCAATATCTATTATAGATCTTTGATGTGTACGGAATTCCGTGTTTCATTGGTTGATAAATTAAGATTTGGAAGACAAAGGAATTATTTTCCCGCCTTTTACGAGATGTACCGAACAGTAACGTTCAACGCATAAATTCAGGTTCTTTTCTTTTCTGTGAGAATTTATGCACAATCTTTCTATTATCTGACATTGGAACAGCGAAGCTGTCGATAGTTTCGCATATCGGCGAAGAGCATTATAAATCGGATCTTGTGTCTGAAAACTATTTGTCTACGGCCATATCACGTTGACAATACCGGTTTTCGGCCGATCACCGAAGTTAAGCAACGTCGAGCCCGGTTAGTACTTGGATGGGTGACCGAACTATTTTTAGCGCTACTTTCACTATATAATTACACTCAATATGTCAATCAACCCCCTTACCTGGTGTGTGTTACGAAATAAACAAAACATAACGCCGACTTATGTTGATTTTTAACTTTCTATAAGTAGAGTTGTGGTTGTGCTACAGAAATTCGGCAAACATAATTTTTTATTCTAGTTTTTTTCTCTCCAGATTTAAGGAGTCCGTCGGACTGCCAACATGCAAATCACAGGAGTCCGACACGATAATAAGATTAATGCTTAACTAAATCGATGACAAAAAATTAAGGAGCTTAAGAAGCATCTTTTTCATTTGTAACACCACGAAGTACAGACACTTCCTGTGTAACACTAATACTATCTCAATACACATATGTCCAAACCCCAATGTTCGCATCTTGCATATACGCATAGAGCTATTCGCAATTTGGACGCATCTAGCTCTTTGTGTCTCTAACGAGATTATTAGTAATGTTTGGTGGTTCCAAAATCGATTCAAAGAATTTAATATCCTACTCATATGCATTTTAAATGTTAATTTAACGTGTTTTTTCAAAGTAATTTACCATTATAAAAAACGCCAACGGTAACAAGACAATATTCCCCACCCATTGCATCGAGGCTACATATGTCGGATTTGGAACGGATTTTCAACCTTTTAAACTGTAAAGCATATGGATAGCTATTTTGGGGGTAAGAAATGCATGTTTCTTCGACGGTTTATGAAACTTTTTTATAATTAATGCTTTTTGTTAGATCATTTCTCCCATATCATCCTGGATGGCTGCGCGCTGCGGGAAGTCCGTTCACGCATTGTCTACACACTAAATTATGACACGCGGTTTTGAAACATGATCATGTTGCAACAAATCGGAAAGTTTCTTTCAGAATGTAAGATAATTATTAGGTTTAATTTAGTTTGATATAAACAAAAGATGCTGTAATTCTTTTTTTGTTGATAAGTCAAACGTTCTTAAAAAATTTCCTCAGAGCCATAAAAAAATTACGGTCGGCACCAAAATTACAGGGTCGGTCGGGTTACAGGAAACAAACCTATTTTTTTTTTTTTACGCCTTATGTTCAGGACTTCATGGGGACTACTTTCCCTAGTGTAATAATACAGTGTGAGGAGTCATTTTTATGGAGTAATGGGTTAAGGGATCTCATTTGAACACCTTCTTTGAACCATTGAAATACCATTGAAAAAGCATTTAATGAACATTGAAACAACATTAAATTTACCATTTTTTGCCCAAATTTCAATGCTAGTAAACCATTGAAATGACATTTAATTAACCAGTTTTTCCACAAATTTAAATGCTAGTATACCATTTAAACACCATTTTTTGGTCAAAATTTAAAGGCTAATTTACATAATTCGGCTTTTTAAATGCTGTTTGAATGGTTTGTATAACTGAAGAAGCATACTGGAAAATTGGTTTCCATTTATTTTTCAATGCTCATTAAATGTTTTAAAAAAACTGCTCTTTCAATGCCATTTCATTTCGCTAAACACCATTGTTTTGGTCAAAATTTAAAGGCTAATTTACATAATTCGGCTTTTTAAATGCTGTCTGAATGTTGTTTGAATGCTGTTCGAATGCTGTTCGAATGATTTGTATATAAATGAAGAAGCATTTCCATTTATTTTTCAATGCTCATTAAATGTTTTAAAAAAACTGCTCTTTCAATGCTGTTTCAATGCCATTTCATTTCGCTAAGGGGGGTGTCGCAGTATATAAAGAAAGAAACGAAGAAAGTTTTAAGTGCACTGTGTTTGAGAATAAGGGTGAAAAGTAATTGTTTGTTGTTGTTAACACTCTTTTCCATAAATAATAAGTTAAGGATAATTCTGCTGTACTTTGAATTAGTTTTTAGTTTAAATCTTTGAACCCTCGTCACACATATATGATATTCATATGCGACATTTGCAAATAGCGTTCCTGTGGAGTACACTTGTCCCATGCAAACAGTGTAGACCCTGATCAGAGGGCTCCTTAAGGAGCCCTCTGATCAGGGTCTACACTGT
The DNA here is from genome assembly GCA_922989275.2 of Gari tellinella. Taxonomy (NCBI): domain Eukaryota; kingdom Metazoa; phylum Mollusca; class Bivalvia; order Cardiida; family Psammobiidae; genus Gari; species Gari tellinella. The sequence goes on along the minus strand of OV277870.1, from coordinate 4,580,731 downwards.
TTGTCATTTTGACATTTATTGTAAAAGTCAACCCTTAAAGGTAAAAAATGGACTACACTAAATTGAAATCTAGAAATTGTCCATTTGAGCTAGGTTTCAGGGAGGAAAGTGTTAACACTCTATAGCCTGTTGAAGGGTCTAGCACTCCGAGACTTGTGCCTTCCTCCACCAATTATTAGCTGGGCGTCGAGTTATGACTGAAATACTGTTAAAGCAGCATTAAATCATAATAATTCCAAATCCATATTCAGGACATGCAAAAAGGTGTTATCAGGGGTTAGCTAAACATGCACAAGGATATGGTAAGATAGATCTAGGTCTCCAGCTAAAGTATTTATAACACTTAACCAGGGCTCCAGATAAGAGGGGTATTTCAAAAGATAAAATCTTTATTTCTGCTTTAAACCCTATGTAGTGTCAGTACTCATTAGAATCGTCTCGAAGAGACGATTCTAATGAGTAGTAACATCATAGGCTTTTGTACTGAAATAAGTGAGAAAAATTATCTGGAGCCCTGCATGCAAGATAGTGTTATCAGGGATTAGCTAAACATGCACAACCACAAGAATATGTTAAGATGGATCTAGGTCTCCAGCTAATATATTTAACCCATTACCCCATAAATACACCTTTGTACGCCTCTAGTTTATTCATCTATTACCCCATAAATACGCTTTTTTATGCCTTTAATTAATTCATCCACTGAAGAAAATAGTTTCAATTTATACTGTCACAAATACAAATCGTTTTCTATATTCAAGCAGATAATAGCTTAAAGCAGGCTGAAAGTAAAGCTTATGGCACATTCTGCTCTACTTTCAACCTGCTTTAAGAGAACACATATGTTCAAAACTAGAAACAGGCTTTAGGGTAATCAGGGTTAAAGAAATTCTAGACATGCAAGGAAATGTTATCAGAGGTTGGCTTTAACATACATTTTCACTCACTCACTCACTCACTGTCCGGTTTATTTGTTGATAAGGCCACAATTAATCCTCTGCTGAGGGTGGGGCCTGACTGTCCAGTCTTGATCTGAGTCTTCCTCTCCATTCCTGTCTGTGATGAGGGTTGATGGGATCCATACCCAGGGCTTTTCTGTTACGTTTCACAACGTCCTCCCAAGACAATTTGGGTCTGCCAGTGGTCCTCTCTGCTGGTACGTTCAACTGATAAACTTTTGCAATCCAGCCTGTGCTGCGCTCATGTACATGTGTTAAATCTTATTTTGTTATTCAGGAAGGCTCAGGGTTGCTGTGGGCGATATTGGAGGGTACTATTAGACGTAGATCTATCAATACACAAGCAAGAGACAGAGCACCATTAGTCATGTCACAACCACAAGGATATGGTAAGATATTCCTAAACTCTTTACAGTTTTGTAAGAATAGCGATACAGTTGAACTTTGATATCTCGAACTCGGTTAAGTCGAACATACCTAAACTCTTTACAGCTTTGTTACTGAGGATACAGTTGAACTTCGATATCTCGAACTCGGAAGGTTAAGTCGAACACGTTTTAACTTTGAAATACGGGTATGTTTGACATAACTGAGCATGAAATAGTGTTAATTCACGTGTCGACAAATCGGATAATTCAAATTAAGCGAGTTCGAGATATTGAAGTTTGACTGTATTTCTTAACTCTTTACAGCTTTCTTCAGGACTAAGTCGGCAGTGTGAATAATAACAAGTCCGATCAGTTTTTACGAAACTTTATCGACCGGTTTCGGTCCTTCTAGACCTTCATCAGGATACACAGCTTTGTAAGAATAGGCAGAGCCCCAGATAAGGGGAGTATTTCAAAACCTAAAACCTTTATTTCTGCTTTAAACCCTATGGTGTCACTACTCATTAAGAATCGTCTCGAAGATGAGTACTCTAATGAGTAGTAACAACATAGGTTTTGATGCTAAAATAAGCTAGAGAATGTTGGATTTGTGCAATTTACTCCCTCTTAGGCCTAAAAAAATAAGATGTGTGTTTCCGGTTTCCCGACCGACCCTATTTTTTACCCCCGACCCTAAAGTTTTTAAAGGAAAATTAAAAAAAAAAAAAAAAAAAAAAAAAAAAATTTTTTTTTTTTTTTTTTTTTAGGGAAAAGTTTTTTTGGTGAGGGAAAAAAGATACTGGAGGGGAAGGGGCCATTATTCGGCACCCGTTACAGAAGGAAAAAAGGCTTGTGTTAAAAGCAAACAGACCACATTTTTTATTAAAATATAATACCGGTATTTATTTGATGCAATGGTTTTCAGATTGAAACAAGAACTATTTCACATAATTATATTAAGCAATACCTTACAATTTAAACTTGCAAATCAAGATAAATCATTTCAGACACTTTCAATGTTGAATACAACAAGAGCAAGGTCATTATTTGTCATATAAACCCATCCTTTGATTGTAAAAAAATTCGTATATATGCCCTATATAAAAACTTTTTAAAAAATAAAAACTTTTTCCTACCGACCTACCCTAAAATTTTGAGAGGGTGAAACCAGAAACACACATATTTTTTTTTTAGGCCTTATCTGGAGCCCTGATAGGGATCATATATACAGGGGAGACATGCATTTGTCCTGCTGTATATATTATATAACTAAACTTCACAATTTCTATTTTGTCATCATTTCACAACTTGTCTTTTTCCCAATATGAAGTTTACTGAAAAAATTCCCAATCTGAGGTGTACTGGACCCGTTCCCAATTGGGGAAAAAAAACCGCTGTGGATAAAGAAACACTTAAAACGCAAACGCCAGGGCTCCAGATAAAATCTAAAAACTTTATTTCTGCTTTAAACCCTATGGTGTCATTACTCATTAGAATCGTCTCGAAGAGATGATTACAATGAGTAGAGCACCATAGGATTTGGTTCTAAAATAAGCGAATATTGATGGATTAGTTCAGGTTACTCCCCACATATCTGGAGCCCTGAAACACTCAGAACTTACGCCAAATAAATTTCCTTTGTTTCCATCGTCTGCAAGATCGGGGATCTAAAAATGCACCTACATGTATCACCATTACTGGTTTCAGCATAATATTTTGCCAGTATCTGAAATGAGTGGTTTACTTTGTTTGTGTGTGCAAGGTTCGAATTTAAGCTCGCATACTCGCAAAATGCGAGTGGAATTTGTAAAATTGCGAGTGATTTTTAAACAAACTCGCAAAAAAATGCGAGTACGGTTTTTCGGACAGCTAAACACAGTATAGGGTCTGTAAGGCTATGCTCGGTTTATTCCGTAGCATTTCGAGTGGCGGAAATGGACGAGAAGACGAGCGAATACTTTTCGTAAGCCAATCATAGCTTCTCGGGCAGTTTCAACCTCTTTTTTGTCTGTAAGAATGACGTAATGACGGACTTTTCCAATTCTCATTGGCTCATGAAACGCGCACTTTGCTACTTCGGAGTTCCGATGTGTAAACAATTCTTATCACAGAGTCTGAGTCTCAACAACCGAAACCGTTCTCCAAAGACGAGGCCATTTAAAAGACTCGCACGAGTACAAGTATACTTCTAATGGTTTATGGTCTTAACGTACCAATGCCTCAACGTACCAGTCTCAATGTACCCTTTTTCTAGACTGAACGTACCACTACATAAAATTTATAGAAAACAGTTTTATTATACTAGTTTTTAATAAAGAAATAGTTTATAATTATCCCTAATCTAATTTGATTGATTTATGATATTTGTAATTAAAAAATCCACACCCGATCATAGAAAAAAAAGAATGCAGATACGTACATATTGAATTGTATAAACACATTGCATGCTGGGGATGAACTTTTACAAAAAGTGTAACTGGGTTATTGCAGATGAGAGGTCAACACAGGGTTACACCAGGGTATAAAAACACTATTTTACATTTTTTATCAACTAATAAGGCTCAATTATGGTTGAAATATAGGTTTATTTAAAATGGTACGTTCAGACTGAAAATGGTACATTGAGGCAGTGGTACGTTCATGAAATGGGACATTAAGACTAGTTACCCTTCTAATTCTACTGTGACATACTGTTTATTAACCACAGCTCTGAAATATACGACCAGTGAAAAAACGTTTGTATCATAGACGGATTGGCAATCTAAACCTGACCTAATTTTCGAGTAATGAAATTGTGTGCGGTCTGCCTAGTGCATACAGCATGCATTCTCCTCAATATTATAAAATGTAAGAAAAATACTCCTTTGGTATGTGTAAAATAGATATGAAAATCAAGATCTTATCCCTAAGGACCCTATTGTCAGCTGTAACCACAAATGTACAACTATGAAATACACGAAGTGTAGGTAGATCGTATCTGATTACTACACGTCTGTGTCGGGTTAAAAGTTAAAACATATATGTTCAGAATGACAGTTTAAACTTTCGCGAGTAGTTTTTGCATTTTGCGAGTAAGTTCAAAAGTCACTCGCAAAAAAATGCAAGTGTAATTTTTAGCTAATTTCTAACCCTGGTGTGTGTGGGGTGGGTGTGTGTGTGTGGGGGGGGGGGGGGGGGCAGCCAACAGGGCTGTTTAAAATTTTCATGACTAGCCACTTAACCCTTTACCTGAAATCCTATTTATAGTATTGAAGATAGGTGACTACTTAAAGCAGGTTATAAGTTAAGCAGAATGCGCCTTAAGGCGCATTTTGCTTTACTTTCAGCTAGGGCTGAAACGAGTACTCGGGTACTCGCGGGTCGGGTAGAAATTGGCGAGTACCCGGGTAAGAATTCACTACCCGTTACCCGATATGTCATTTCTTGAAGCACAATCTAGTTATTAACTTTTGTAAGTGTGTCAAATAAAAAAAGCTCGACAAACACGTTCAATAAAACATTTATTCAAACATTACAAGCAGATAAGGCTTGAATAGGCATGTATAAAACATAATAACAGACTTGTAACAAAGTTTGGGTCGCGCGTTTACTGATTTTTTGTAAGCGTGTACATGGAGCTAAAACACGAAATTATGCCGTTGAAATGAAGTGTTTAATGTGAACAATTCTATATACTTTTCAGATGTTCCTAGTATTTGATACTCGCTGCGTTTTGTAAGGCTTTCGTTAAAGAAGTTCAGTCTATTATCATCTGTTTTCACAACAAATGCCTAATGAACAATTTTATTTACAACAAATTTGTCTACGAAATAATGCTTCCTTCGCAACCGCTTACTAACCTTCTGACCTCGAACTATTTGGTTTGCTTCTGATTAAACCCTATGATCTTATGACGTTCATGTCAATCTTTTCTGAGAACATCCAATCAAAAACGATAAAATAATAATACCAGGTTAGCTAATTTACATGTCAATCGGATTACCTCATATTTTGTCCACGTTAACTTCAGAAAATTAGACAAGTGTGGGGCCAATTAATACGCATATCTATAACACGATGCGCAATTAGTCTGAATATTGATGGCGTAAAATTATTACGTGTGTTCAATGATTTATCACTGGTCTGTTGGAATTATTATTACTCTTTACAAATGTAATGCATTTTAAGAGTACACCTTGAATAGTCTCGCTGAAAAAAAGGTCTGAGTTAACACATATTGAATTCAACCATATTGCAACAAGTTGTGAACAACAAAGAAACTAATTGACAAGCTGTTGATGACGTCACAGCGTCGTGTCTATTACAGACACAATCATTACCGATGTTTTATCAATCACTGAACTAAGAGTTGCATTGAATAAATTATAATGCAACATAAAACTGCCATGCCCAATGGAGTAATTAGTCTGTTATAATACAAAAAGGAAAACGAAATTTTCTCAACAGATTAGATCTAGCTCTTGCTCTTTTACACAATTTGTTGATCATCAGATTCATGAAGTTACAGTATACACGTAAGTGCATTTCATATGATCAACTTCTATTCTCTATGGCATGATCGTAAGACGTGTAAACGGTCTCCAAATTTATAAACGTTTGAAGGGAAAAGACTAAACGTAACCATGTGTACACTTGTAAATACCCGACCTTTTTTCAACAAACTTCAAAGGACATGTATGTCACGTTGTTATTTCCCCCAGAAAATCTACCAAAGGAGGATACTACAGTAGGTACTAACCAAGTTACCATACGTCTATAGTCTATACTATAGAGTTATATCGGCAATGCGAGTACCCGAGTACCCGCGAGTAGTTGCAGAACGGGTACCCGGGTAGAAAATCTGGACTCGTTTCAGCCCTACTTTCAGCCTGCTTTAAGCTATCGTGTTCTAGAATATAGAAACTATTCCCTGTAATATATATTCATGACTAATTAAATTGGAACTATTTTCTTCCGTGGAGGAATAAATCATATTTGCTAAAAGGCGCTTCTATGGGGAAAGGGTTAAACCTTTACTCCATTAATATATCATTTTTATGCCATGAATTTATTCATCCATTGAAGAAAATAAATAGTTCCAATTTATACAGTTGTGAATATGTACGATAAGAAATATTTTTAACTCACCTGAGCTAGCTCAGGGTGAGCTTTTGCAATCCTTGAATGTCCGGCGTCCGTCGTTAGTCATCAACAATTTTAGTGTTTACACTCTGCAGGCCACGATATTTATCCAATCTTTCTCAAACTTGCTCAGGTTGTTTAGTACTATAAGAGTTCGATTGAGATTGGTTATGGATGAAATCAGACAAATAGATCAAGAGTTATCTACCTTTGAATTGCTGAAAATGCCATATTTAACAGTGTTTACACTCTAGAGGCCACAATATTTATCCAATCTATCTTAAACTTGCCCAGATAGTATATTACTATAAGAGTTTGGATTAGTTCGATCATAGTTGAAATCAGACCAATAGACCTTGAGTTATGTCCTTTGAATTGCTTAAAATGCCATATTTAACAGTGTTTACACTCTAGAGGCCACACTTTTAATCCAGTCTATCTCAAACTTACTCAGATTGTATATGATTATAAGAGTTCAAATGAGTTGGATTATGGTTGAAATCGGACTAATAGGTCGAGAGTTATCTACCTTTGAATTGCTGAAAATACATATTTAACAATGTTTACACTCTAGAGGCTACAATTTTTATCAAATCTTTCTTAAACATGCTCAGATTGTATACTACTACAAGAGTTTGGATGAGTTTGATTATGGTTGAAATTGGACTAATAGGTCAAGAGTTATCTACCTTTGATTTGCTGAAAATGCCATATTTAATGGTGTTTACACTCTAGAGGCAACAATTTTTATCCAATCTTTCTCAAACTTGCTCAGATTGTATATTACCATAAGAGTTCAGATGAGTTCAATTATGTTTGAAATCGGACCAATAAGTCAAGACTTATCTGCCCTTGAATTGCTGAAAATGTCATATCTAACAGTGTTTACACTCTTGCAACTACAGTTTTCAATGGATTTCAATTATACTTGCACACAATGTATATAGCTATTAGTTCTCGAAGGATTGCAATTATTGTTGATATCTAATAATTGTGGCAAGAGTTATATATGCCCTTGATTATTGATATACTTTGAAATGCTAGGAAAGGCTTTGTTTCAGTATTATTTAGGCTCTTGTTATCTGCCCTTGATGTACTCTACTATACTAGAGTAGGTTGTATTCCAATGCTGTTTACATGCTAAACTACAAATTTGAATGGATTTAGAATGAAACAGGAGAAATTCAAAGGTAAAGCTATCAGGCTTCATTACAAATGGTTAGCGATATCAGGGCCTTTAGGCCCTCTTGTTTACATTTGAGAATATTTTAGTTTAAAGCAGGCTGAAAGTAAAGCAAAATGTGCCTTAAGGAGCATTCTGCTTTACTTTCAACCTGCTTTAAGTGATCAACTATTTTCAAAACAAGAAACAGGCTATAGGGTAATGGGTTAATCCTTTACTCCAAAAGGGTGTAAAATACTACTCACCGGCTCGACATGGCAAGTAATATTATGTCAGGGAGAGCAGATTTTCTGATAATTTATAACCAATACTATTAAGCAAAATGTCATTTTCACCAAGCAGGACGCATACAGTGGTAAATACGCTATTCCTACCCACTTTACCCATTTCTTATGCGTTTATTATCCGTTTGGTTAAACACTTTTCCTAGCTGTTTTTTACGTGTTCTTTACGCGTTTAAAAGAGCCTGTTTGAAAGGGTCATCACTTGGCTGATGGACCCCTTAGCCGAGACTGCATTGGTATAATAGTTTATTAACGTGTTTAAACCAGTTAAAATTGTTAGGCTTTAACCGTTTGTTATCCCTTCACTAAGCATTTCTTACGCATAAATGGGTAGGAATAGCGTATTTACCACTGTAACTATTCTAAATTTTTACACCCCTGCTACATAGCCTATTTCTGGTATTGATGATATGTCACAACTTAAAGCAGGTTGAAAGCTAAGCTTTAAGGTGCATTCTGCTTTACTTTCAACATGCTTTAAGTGGTCACATGTCTTCAAAACTATAAACAGGTTATGGGATAATTTAAGACTCATAAATTTGAAATTATCTCATCCGTAATCAAATTTGTGACAGATGATCAGAAAACAAAAGTATTGGGAGCCGATACACCTCTTCTGAGTGAGTATTGTACCTATCCCTGCCTTATTGATATAGTACCACACAGGGATCAGATAAGAGGGAGTAAACTCGAGTTTTCCAACATTTTCTCTTTTATGTCTGCACTAAACCCTATGGTGTGACTACTCATTAGAATTGTCTCGAAGAGACGATTCTAATGAGTAGTCACACTGTAGGGTTTAATGCAATAATTAAAGATTATATTTTTTGAAATACTCCTGTTATCTGGAGCTCTGCTTATTGGTCATCCATAGGTTCCATAGTACAGGTTGACTGTTTTATCTTGTTCCTTAACCCATTACCCTATAGCTTGTTTCTAGTATTGAAAATATGTGACCACTTAAAGAGGCTTGCAACCGGATTTAGCATTAAAAATAGTAATTTGTAAATATATGTCAAATATATGAATGGGTAAGATTTAGTTTAGGATAATAAAGTCTGTTAAAAAATGCATTTCAAAAAAAGAAAAGAAAAGGGAGCTCTGGTGGGATTCGAGGCCGTGACCCTCCATGCGGAGACAAACATGAAAAAAAGGAAACGCCTTTACCCACGCGGCTACTGGAGCTCTCTATATATATGGTAGCGAATTAACATACTTCACTGGTAGCTATTGATAGTACAATCAGCTCGGGTTTATGTCTGAGCCCATGTAGAGAAACAACAACTATACCGTCTACTAACGCTATAGAAAAACAATGGAAAATATCTAAAAAAACCAATGTTTTTTTAACCTAAGATTCGGTGACAATTCTTGAGACTTTTTTTGGACTGATCATATTTTTTAATGTCAAAAGCCAAATAATGCCACAAATTTGCTTTTATTTGAGCATTTTATTATATTTTGACAAGTACACCATCCGGTTGTGAGTCCCTTTAAAGCAGGTTGAAAATAAAGCAGAATGCACCCTGAGGCGCATTCTGCTTTACTTTCAGCCTGCTTTAAGCTATCATCTGATAGAATATATAACATATTTCTTATAATACATATTCATAGCTGTAAACATCTGATCACTTTTCTTTAGATAAAGAATAAATGAAAGGCGTAAAAAGTCGTATTTAAATTATGGGGTAATGTCTTTACTTTGAGGACGTAGAAAACAATCTACTGGTACAATGCTTAACTTCTATAAATCGCTTGGACTTCTTGATGTTGGCAAGAATGGGATCTAAGTGAGGAGGAATACATGTTTACCCTTTCCCTCATACAGTGGAGAATCTGTTATTCTTTCCCCAGGGCTGCCATAAGTTGACATGAAAAATCCTAAGATTTCTAAATTTGCATTTTTCAAGTGCGATTTTACGAATCGTACCTTTACTCCATAGCCTATTTCTAGTTTTGTTGGATTCTGACTACTTAAAGCAGGCTGGAAGTAAAGTAGAATGCGCCTTAGGGCGCATCTGCTTTAATTTCAGCCTGCTTTAAGTTACCATGTACTAGAAAAAAAATCCGAAGATTTAGGAAAAATCCGGATAAATGGCAGCCCTGTTACCCATTTAAACGCAAACGTATGCAAACGCCAAACACTAAAACGTAGCAAAAGCAAATTTTGGACAATTCTGATAATTTATGTTTATCTTGGTGGCAAACAGTTTGGAGCCTGATCAGACGCCGGGTTACCCGGCGTCTGATCTGGCTCCAAACTGTTTGCATTGGAAATTACAGTTTTAGCGTAAACGCGTTTATTGGAAAAGAATAACGTTTTCTCCACTGTAGAAGTGCCTTTTAGCGCATTAAGTTTATTCTTTCATTGAATAGAATAGTTCCAATTCATACAGTTATGAACATGGATCATAAGAAATATTTTCAATATCCTAGCAGATGGTAGCTTAAAGAAGGCTGCAAGTAACTTAGAATGCATCTTAAGGCACATTCTGCTTTACTTTCAGTATGCTTTAAGTTGAAACCTGTTTTCAATACTAGAAACAGGCAATTGGGTAATGGGTTAAACAAAGACAATTGTGCAACTGACTGTGTAAGTTTTTTAATAGGTAAAGACTCAATTAGAAAATGAAGTCAAACCAAGTCATACGTTTTAACCTATTCCTCCACACAAATCCAAGTAAGGGGTTATTACCTATTCCACTACACAAACCTAGTCAGGTGTCTTTACCTATTCCTCCACACAAACCCGGTCCGGAGTCTTTACCTATTCCTCCACACAAACCCAGTTAGGAGTCTTTACCTATTCCTCCACACAAACCCAGTCAGGCGTCTTTACCTATTCCTCCACACAAACCCAGTCAGGAGTCTTTACCTATTCCTCCACACAAACCCAGTCAGGTGTCTTTACCTATTCCTCCACACAAACCCAGTCAGGAGTCTTTACCAATTCCTACGCACAAACCCAGTCAGGTGTCTTTACCTATTCCTCCACACAAACCCAGTCAGGTGTCTTTACCTATTCCTCCACACAAACCCGGTCCAGAGTCTTTACCTATTCCTTCACACAAACCTAGTCAGGAGTCTTTACCTATTCCTCCACACAAACCCGGTCCGGAGTCTTTACCTATTCCTCCACACAAACCCAGTCAGGAGTCTTTACCTATTCCTATGCACAAACCCAGTCAGGTGTCTTTACCTATTCCTCCACACAAACCCAGTCAGGTGTCTTTACCTATTCCTACACACAAACCCGGTCCGGAGTCTTTACCTATTCCTCCACACACACCTAGTCAGGAGTCTTTACCTATTCCTCCAAACAAACCCGGTCCGGAGTCTTTACCTATTCCTCCACACAAACCCAGTCAGGTGTCTTTACCTATTCCTCCACACAAACCCAGTCAGGAGTCTTTACCTATTCCTCCACACAAACCCAGTCAGGTGTCTTTACCTATTCCTCCACACAAACCCAGTCAGGTGTCTTTACCTATTCCTCCACACAAACCCAGTCAGGTGTCTTTACCTATTCCTACATACAAACCCAATCAGGAGTCTTTACCTATTCCCACACAAACCCAGTTAGGAGTCTTTACCTATTCCTCCACACAAACCCAGTCAGGTGTCTTTACCTATTCCTCCACACAAACCCAGTCAGGAGTCTTTACCTATTCCTCCACACAAACCTAGTCAGGAGTCTTTACCTATTCCTCCAAACAAACCCGGTCCGGAGTATTTACCTATTCCTCCACACAAACCCAGTCAGGAGTATTTACCTATTCCTCCACACAAACCCAGTCGGGTGTCTTTACCTATTCCTCCACATAAACCCAGTCAGGTGTCTTTACCTATTCCTCCACATAAACCCAGTCAGGTGTCTTTACCTATTCCTCCACACAAACCCAGTCAGGCGTCTTTACCTATTCCTCCACACAAACCCGGTCAGGAGTCTTTACCTATTCCTCCACACAAACCCAGTCAGGAGTCTTTACCTATTCCTCCACACAAACCCGGTCCAGAGTCTTTACCTATTCCTTCACACAAACCTAGTCAGGAGTCTTTACCTATTCCTCCACACAAACCCAGTCAGGAGTCTTTACCTATTCCTCCACACAAACCCAGTCAGGAGTCTTTACCTATTCCTCCACACAAACCCAGTCAGGTGTCTTTACCTATTCCTCCACACAAACCCAATCATGTGTCTTTACCTATTCCTCCACACAAATCCAGTCAGGAGTCTTTACCTATTCCTCCACACAAACCCAGTCAGGAGTCTTTACCTATTCCTCCACACAAACCCAGTCAGGAGTCTTTACCTATTCCTACACATTGTAGTGCTTAGTCATAATGATAATACATTATGCATGTTATATCCCTTGTTAACCCTTTCTTTCATAGGAGCGCCTTTTAGCGCATTCAGTTTATTCCTCAGCTGAAGTCACGAATATATATCTTTAGAAATATTTTCTTTATTCTAGCAGATAGTAGCTTAAAGAAGGCTGAAAAGTAAAGCAGGATACGCCCTAAGGAGCATTCTGCTTTACTTTAAGCCTGCTTTAAGTAGTCATCTATCTTAAGTACTAGAAATAGGCTATCAGGTAACGGGCTAAGATTAACCATTTGATACTATAAGCAAAACTGCGAAACATTTTGGATCCACATTATGAGATGACAAATAACTGGATGTCTCAGCAGAATCCAAAATGTGACACTCTGACCCTATTTTGAAAAGATACCTTAGCATATAAATGAGACGTGCCATGACAAAACCTGCGTTATTGCATTGCAAACAGAGTAGATCAAGGCCAGCAGATAAAGGGAGTATTTCAAAAACTAAAATCTTTATTTCTTTTTTAAATCCTATTCTGTCACTACTCAGTAGAATCGTCTCCAATAGACGATTCTAATGAGTAGTACAGTACTGAACCTTATTAAATTAAATAGATAATCGCAAGCGAATTGCCATCGAATCGGGCGCTTTAAAAAACAAATCCTACGTTTGAATACTTTAGCGCGAATGTTCAGAAGCGGTTGTGACAAAAATGGAATCGAAAAAATTAACGAAGGCATATTTGCGAACATTTGTGAGATACACAACTCAATAAAACTTATCCGAGGGTAAATTAGTATTTTGAAATCGCAAGCGAATCGCCATCGAATTGAAAGCGAATTGCCATCGAATTGCAAGCGAATCGCAAAAATTGTTAATTTAATAAGATTCAGTACTGTAACACTATAGGATTTGGTGTTGAAATAAGTGAGAAAATGTTTGATTCGTTCAGTTTACCCTCTCTAATCTGGAGCCCTGATATAATTGAATCTGCAGGTGCCCCTCAACAGCCAGTCTATAATCAACCAGGGCAGCCAGGCTATGGACAACCACCACCAGGCTATGGACAACCCCAACCAGGCTATGGACAGCCACCACCAGGCTATGGACAGCCTCAACCAGGCTATGGACAGCCAGGACAGCCGTATGGTCAGCCTGGCGTACCAATGCAAGGTAGGGTTTTAGAAATAGAAATACATTGCAGAACAGTGTTGACCAATCTTAGACAGCATATCAGGATGTGATGTGTAAGTGTCAAACAGTATAGACCCTGCTTAGATGCCTCATTCTCTGATGTGTTGGTAATGGCTCAGGCTTTAAGAAATAATTTGCAATGTAATTTATTTGGTTTACAAGACTTTGCGAACAGTTTGGATCCTGATCAGACGCCGCATAACGTGGCGCCTGATCTGGATTGTTTGAGAGTAAAAGGGTTACACATTTGATTTATTTATACAGTCATAACGGGTCATGAGTATGTGATAAGAAATATTTTCTCTACGTTAGCAGATTGTAGTTTTAAGTAGATTGAAAGTAAAACAGACCTGCTTTAAGTGGTCGCCTATTTTCAATACTAGAAATAGGTTGTGGAGTAAAGGGTTAAACTAAGAAGAAATAAAGCATTCTCCACAATAAACCTGGACAATGTTACAGTGGAGAAAACGTTATTCTTTCCCGATTAATATGTTTACGCTAAAACTGTTATTTGCTGTTACCCGGCGTCTCTGATCAGGCTCCAAACTGTTTGCCACTAAAATCAACACAATTCATCTGAATTGTCCAAAGGTTGTATTTTTCTACGTTTTAGTGCTTTGCATTTGGTTTGCGCTTAAAGAATAACGTTTTCTCCACTGTATCAATGTGTTCTACTAGGTCAACAACAATGGATGGCTCGTCCAGAGGTCCCAGGCTGTCCTCCGGGCCTAGAATACTTGTGCCAAATAGACCAGCTGATAGTCAAACAGCAGATAGAGTTGCTGGAAGGTAAGATGCCTATATACTGATATTTATTTCACACCTATATAGATTAAACCAATCGAAAGCTCTTCTTTCTACCACATGACGATACAAGAGAAACGAGTATTGTACTTAATTATAAAAATGTGATCCCAAAAAGCCAATTTTTTTTCATATCGGGACTCGAGTGCCGAAAATCCATATCATTTTCGTATTGTACTGGACAACTTTACCAACACTGTTAAGAGTTACTTCCCTTGGCATTGCCGTCTGCTATTTTTATTTTGATTTTAGAAATTGCGAAGTCAAGAAGGCTAGAAGGAATAGGAAAAATGTCTTGTGGTTTCTTTTTTCATTTTATATTTCTATGGTGTGAAATAAAGAGGTAATTTAACAGTGCAGAGTACAATACTGAATTCAATTGGACTCGAACACAGCAGTCATAATCCGTATCGCCTTGTCCAAATATGGATTGTGACGGCTGTGTACTCATCCAATAGAATTCAGTATAGTACTCAATACTGTTAAATAACCTCATAATGTTAACATCTCTTAAAATACATTAGAAAGAAAGGTAGGATGCGAATAACTACAGGCACCAATGTACTAGACAAAATATTTATTGATCTCTTAAAATAGTCACAGATGTCATATTTCGAGTTCAGTGCTTGTTTGCAAGCTGTTTGATCTGATCAGGAACCAAGATGTTAGTCACTCATTATGGACTATAGTCAATTTATCTAAAATTCCAAATAGATCTATATGAAATACAAGCTTATGCAAGTTGTTAACTTTTTTACTGCCAATGGCGGCAAAAGGCGACTTTGCAAACAGTTTGGATCCTGATCAGACGCAGCATTTTGCATTGTCTGTTAAGGATCCAAACTGTTTGACACTCATATCGACGTTTCTTCAGTCAAAACAGCCCTAAGCTGACTTTGGAAATATAGCAGACGGCACTACCAATGCAGACGATAGTTTTGGCGGTTAGAGCGTTAAAACAGACGATAAAACTTGACAGGGAAAGGGTTAAATAGAGGATCAAAGAGACGATTCTAAGGAGTAGTAACACCATAGGATTTGGTGCTGCTAATAAGTAAAATATTCTGGATTTGTTCAGTTTACTCCCTCTTATCTGGAACCCTGAATACTTGACGTTTAGGGTAACATCTTCACAAAAGACGCCATTTAGTGACCCGCTACATGCAGCGCCAAAGCTGACAAAAACGATAGTTCACTAGTTGATTAGATGTTTAATCGTATTTAGCTTAAACAATCAATTGTGTGTGTTTTCTCTGTATAAAGGTCATTAAAATGTATAATCAATTCCTTTGGATGGATATGAAAAATATATCACTCAAATAGGTTATCTGGTTAAGAATATTTTATAAAACCTCGTCCTGCTGATTGTTTATAGCTCATCTGGCACGTAGTGCCAAGGTGAGCTATTTTGATCGTCCTCTGTCCTCTGTCCGTCGTCGTTTGTCCGTCCGTCGTTCGTCGTCAACAATTTCTTTAAACGACATCTCCTCTGGAACTACTGGATAGATTTTTACCAAACTTGGCCTGAATAATCCTTATATGGTCTTCTTTCAAAGTTGTTCAAACATTTCCGGTCCATTGCATATCTAGGTCACAGGAGCTAAAAATAGATTTTTTCAATGAAAACTTAAAAAATCTTCTCGTCTAAAACCACAGTACCCTGAGCTTAGATATTTGTCTTCAGGTCCTCTATCAAGATTGTTCAAATTATGTCCCTGGGGTAAAAAATGGCCCTGCCCCGGGGGTCGTAATTTTACATAGAGTTATATAGTGAAATCTTCAAACATCTTTATCTCAGAAACCAATATGGCCAGAGCTTTGATATTTGGCATGACACTTATAGAAGCCCTTAACCAATATTGTTAATATGGTTCCGGTCCGTTGCATATCTATGTCACAGGAGCTAAAAATAGATTTTTTCAATGAAATCTTAAAAAATCTTCTCGTCTGAAACCACAGTACCTTGAGCTTAGATATTTGGCACAAAGCATCATCTTCAGGTCCTCTATCAAGATTGTTCAAATTTCGTACCTGGGGTCAAAAATGACCCCGCCCCGGGGGTCATAATTTTACATAGAGTTATATAATGAAATATTCAAACATCGTTATCTCAGAAACCAATATGACCAGAGCTTTGATATTCGGCATGATGACATTTATAGAAGCCCTTAACCAATATTGTTAATATGGTTCCGGTGCGTTGCATATCTAGGTCACAGGAGCTAAAAATAGATTTTTTCAATGAAATCTTAAAAAATCTTCTTGTCTGAAACCACAGTACCCTGAGCTTACATTTTTAGCTCACCTGAGCCAAAGGCTCAAGGTGAGCTATTGGGATGGCCCTGTGTCCGGCGTCCTGCGTTGTGCGTCGTCCGTCGTGCGTCGTCGTTAACAATTGCTTCAAATGACATCTCCTCCTATACCGCTTGACAGAATTCAACCAAACTTTACAGAAATGTTCCTTGGGTCAAGCTCTTTCAAATTTGTTCAAAGAATTAAAAAAAATGCAGAACTCTGGTTGCCATGGCAACCAAAGTGAAAAAATAAGGAAATCTTAAAAAATCTTCTAGTCAAAAACTGGAAGGGTCAGAGCTTAGATATTTGGCACACAGCATAATCAACAGGTCCTTTATCAAGTTTGTTCAAATTATGCCCGTGGGGTCAAAATTGGCCCCGCCCCGGGGGTCACAGTTTTACATAGAGTTATATAGTGAACTTTTCAAACGTCTTCTCCTCTGAAACAAGTATGGCCAGAGCCTTGATATTTGGCATGGTGACACGTCTAGATGTCCTATACCAAAATTGTTCAAATGGTTCTGGTTGGTTTTATAACTAGGTCACAGGAGCTAAAAATAGATTTTTTTTCTATGAAACCTTAAAAAATCCTCTTGTCTGAAACTACAAGGGCCAGAGCTTAGATATTTGGCACATAGCATCGCCTACAGGTCCTCTATCAAGTTTGTTCAAATTATGCCCCTGGGATCAAAATTGGCTCCGCCCCGGGGGTCACAGTTTTACATAGAGTTATATAGTGAAATTTTCAAAAAGGCTGCTTTTCTGAAACTAATATGGCCAGAGATTTGGCTTAGATATTTGGCACACAGCATCATCTACGGGTTCTCTATCAAGTTTGTTCAAATTATGCCCCTGGGGTCAAAATTTGCTCCGCCCCAGGGGTCACAGTTTTACATAGAGTAATATAGTGAAATTTTCAAACGTCTTCTTCTCTGAAACTAATATGGCCAGAGCCTTGATATTTGGCATGGTGACACTTCTAGATGTCCTATACCAAATTGTTCAAATGGTTCTGGTCGGTTGCATAGCTAGGTCACAGGAGCTAAAAATAGATTTTTTTTCTATGAAACCTTAAAAAATCCTCTTGTCTGAAACTACAAGGGCCAGAGCTTAGATATTTGGCACATAGCATCGCCTACAGGTCATCTATCAAGTTTGTTCAAATTATGCCCCATGGGGTCAAAATTGGCCCCGCCCCGGGGGTCACAGTTTTACATAGAGTAATATAGTGAAATTTTCAAAACGTCTTCTTCTCTAAAACTAATATGGCCAGAGCTTTGATATTCAGCATGGTCACAATTCTAGATATCTTTTACCTATTTTGTTCAACTGGTTTCAGTCTGTTGCATATGTAGGTCACAGGAGCTAAAAATAGATCTTTTTTCTATGGAAACTTACAAAAATCTTCTTGTCTAAAACCCTACTACCCTGATCTTAGATATTTGGCACATAGCATCATCTACAGGTCCTCTTACAATATTGTTCAAATTATGCCCCTCGGGTAAAAAATGACTCCTTCCTGGACATAAATAATTATCTCCATTTTGTCAGTTATTCTCAGGTGAGCGAAAATGCCCCATGGGGCTCTTGTTGGCACAAAGCATCATCTTCAGGTCCTCTATCAAGATTGTTCAAATTATGTCCCTGGGGTTAAAACAGCCAAGGCCCTAAGGATCGCAGTTTTACATAGAGTTATGTAGTGAAATATTCTTCTCGGAAACTACTATGGCAAGAACTTTGATATTTAGCATAGTGACACTTTTAGATGTTCTTTACCAATATTGCTGAAATGGTTCGGGTCTGTTGCATATCTGGGTCATATTAGCTAAAAATAGATTTTTTTCAATGAAAAGTCTTCCTGTCTGAAACCAACCATGTACAAAATATTGTTACAGCACACTTAATTTTCAAGTTCATCAGCAAGATTTTTTAAATTATGTCTCTGGGGTGAAAAGTGATCCCACCTCAGGGGTCATGTGACCCTTGTGTTGGTGTTTCCAGGTGAGCGATATTTAGGCCCGCATGGGCCTCTTGTTTAGCTCACCTGAGCACAAAGTGCTCAAGGTGAGCTATTGTGATCGGTTGCCGTCCGTCGTACGTCGGTGTCCGTGTCGTCTGTTCACATTTGTTTCAAATAACTTCTTCTCTGAAACCAATGGCCCAATTTTAACCAAACTTGGTCAGATACATAATGTAGTTGTGAGTTTCAAAAACTGTTCAAAAAAAGTGGGTGGGGCAATCGGTCTTGTTGCCATGGAAACCCTGCACGATATCTAAAAAAATCTTCTCAAAAACTACTGGTCCGATTTCAATTTGGTTTTCACCAAAATGTTTCTCAATTAATATACATGTACTTTCAAAATTGTTCGAAGAATTTTGATCCGTCAAAAACATGGCCACCAGAGGGCGTGGTCATTTTCCGTATTTACGTAATATTGACAACTAAAGTCAAAACTTTAAACATCTTCTTGTCAATGTCCTAGGACAACCTAATTTCACAAGTAGCATCATGCTGTGAACCTTTAGCAAGATTGTTCAAATAATTACCCCCAGGTCAAAAATGGCCCCGCCCGGGGCTTATCAGTTTTTTATAGGAAAACCTTTAAAACTCTTCTTCTCTAAAACTGTATGGCCTAGACCTTTTATATTTGGCATGTAGATTTGCCTTATGGACCTCTACTAAGAGTGTTCAAATCATAACCCCAGGGTAAAAAATGGCCCTGCCCCGGGGCTTATCAGTTTACATAGACTTATATAGGAAAACCTTTAAAAATCTTTTTCTCTGAAACCGTAAGCCCCAGACCTTTTATATTTGGCATCTAGCTTTGCCTTATAGTCCTCTACCAAGATTGTTCAAATCATGACACCAGGGTCAAAAATAGCCCGCCAAGGGGCTTATCAGTTTTACATAGACTTATATCTATAGGAATAAACCTTTAAAACTCTTCTTCTCTGAAACCCTAAGACCCAGACCTTTTATATTTGGCATCTAGCTTTGCCTTATGGTCCTCTACCAAAATTGTTCAAATCATGACCCCAGGGTCAAAAATGGCCCCGCCCCGGGGCTTATCAGTTTTACATAGACTTCTACAGGAAAACTTAATTCCGAGTTGTTTCAGTTTCATGCAACAGTCCACATACATGCAATGACAAACTTCATTATGCATCGAGTATAACACAATAGTTCCTCAGGTGAGCTATTTAGGGCGGCATGCGGCTCTTGTTTAACCAGATAACAACCTACTCTTGTGAAATAAATTTCATATCAGTCCAAATTGTTATCCTCTATATATTTCAGCATTCACTGGATGGGAGACCAACAACAAGTACAAGATTTTGAACAGTTTAGGCCAACAAGTTTACTTTGCAGCTGAAGGTAAGACCTTGGACCATGCTTATCAAGCTTTGGAGCCTGTGATGGTTCTCAAGCTTATGATTGGTCATATTTGAACAGAATGCTGACATTTGACCTATCAAGAGCTTGAGAACCATCTCAGACTAATCTCAAACATTTGAGAAGCATGAGGCCTGATTTTGACAGTTACATGTGTATTTCAAGACAACTCACTCACACTCACTATCCTAGTTTAGCGTCTGTGTTCCCTTCATCAGGGGAGACAAGTTTTTATTTAATGCTGCTGAAGCCTGTTTCTAGTGTTGAAGACAGGTGACCACTTAAGGCACATTCTGGTTTGCTTTAATCCATTTCTACATAAATACGCTTTTTTACACCTTTGATTTATTCATACCCTAAAAAAAATAGTTTCATCTTAAACAGCTATGAATATGTATCATAAGAAATATTTACTATATTCTAGCAGGTTGTAGCGTAAGCAGGTTAAAATTAAAGCAGAATGTGCCTGAAGATACCTAAATGGATTTTTCTTCTTATTTTTTTTTTGCATAAAATTTGATCTGGATATATACATAATTATAGTGAAAGAGCTGAGAAAAAAATTGACCCCCCCCCCCAAAAAAAAAAACCCTAAAAAATTCGTTTAGGTGGTACCATTGACTATGGCCGTAATAGAGAGGTTTTAGGGTATTGTGTTTTTGTTACAGATACAGACATGTGCATGCGGCAGTGTTGTGGGCCGTCTAGAGGTTTCACCATGCATATCACAGACAACATGAACCAGGTACAGCGGAGAAAACATTATTCTTTCCCGTCTAAACAAATCGCAAACGAAACACAAACGCAGTGCACTAAAATGGAGAACATGACAATGTTTTGACTATTCTGACTTTTGATTTTAACCTAGAAGGCAAACAGTTTGACGCCTGATCAGACGCCGGGTTACCTGGCATCTGATCTGGCTCCAAACTGTTTGCATTGGAAACAAGAGTTTTGTCAACATGAATCGGGTAATATCTCGAACCCAGCCTCACTACAGTTGTCATGTATTAGGTCAGCCAAGCAGGGCTCCAGATAAGAATGGGTAAACTGAACATTACCTACACTTGTTCTCCTTTAAAGAGACTCGCAACCAGATTTAGCATTAAAAATGGTAATTTGTAAATATGTGTCAAACGCTTATATAAACGGTAAAGAATTAGTTTAGGATAAGAAATTCTGTTTTAAAAAAATGTATTTCAATAAAAAAAAATATTGAGCTCTGGTGGGATTCGAACCACGAGGCCCGGCATAGGCGGACAGAAGGCATACTGATTCATATTGACGCATTGCGCAGTATTCTTATACTGACTCATTTTGACACACTTTAATCTACTAGCTTGTATTGAGATAAGCATTGATAATTGTTTATCCCTTATCAGTTAATGGGTTAAGTTTACCCACTCTTATCTGGAGCCCTGAGTCAGTTGGTTAAATCAATGAAATCACTTTTGACCAGTTAACTCTTTGACCCCTAGTCACACATAAATGCGTTATTTGCAAACAATGTACCTGTGGGGAATACACTTGTCCTATGCAAACAGTGTAGAGCCTGATCAGACTCTACACTGTTTGACATTTTGACATATATTGTTTAAATCAATCATAAAAAGTCAAAAATGGACTAGACTGAATTTAGAACTAGAATTGTCTATTTAAGTTTTCAGGGAGGAAATGTTTAAGGGGCCATATGTTTTGCAATCTTCTGCAAACTCGTTTTGATTGATCATCTTAACCCTTTCCTCCCTGAAATCTCAAATGGACAGTTCTAGTTTTCAATTTAGTCTAGTCCATTTTTGACTATTTAGGGTTGATTTTTACAATATATGTCGAAATGACAAACAGAATAGACCCAGACCAGAGGGCTCCTGATCAGGATCAACACTGTTTGCATAGGACAAGTGTACTCCTCACTCTATGTCTATGTCTATGCTAATAACGCATATATGCTTGACTAGGGTTCAAAGAGTTAACAAAAACTAGGCAATGTATGAATATGTTTCATAGGGTTTAATGTAGCTCAGTTGGTAAAAATGTAGAAAAACCTTCTATACACTCTAGGAGCTATATTTGTTGCTTTAAACTCACAAATCTTGCTCAAAATGATCACCTTTATGCACTGTAGTAATGTTGGTTACATGGAGTCAAAAGGTTTGTAAGTAGGTCAAATCAAAAGAAAAGCTTCAGAGTATTAAAGGACCCATAATGTATGCCCTACTTTCAATAAATAAGTTCAGAATGATCACCTTGAAAAAATCTAGGTCTGTTAAGAATATGTAGAAGTAAAAGGAAGGTTAGGATGTCAAATTATAAAAAGGCTTCAGAACTCTGCAGTGGCTATATTGTTAGCTGCATATTTATGAAACTTGCTCAAAACAATTACTTAGATAGAATGTAGGTTATGACTGTACTGCGTTCTCTCTCAACAACGACACCCAATGGGAGACAAAAAATGTGTGTTGTTCGGTGGGAGTTGTTATAGGGAGGGAAATTTGGCTTACATTTGCAAACAGCTGTAATCCAAATCGGACGCTGCGTTACGCGGTGTCTGATCTGGATTCAAGCTGTTCGTCACACCTCATTAAGTTTTTTTCTGTCATAATGTTCATTATGTATCTTTGAGAAAATTAGCAGGCGACAATTTTAAGCAGACAATATTGCAGCAGTAAAGGTGTTAGACATAATTGTCCCGTTTCCGTTTAGGGAATTGCGGCAAGGGTCTTTGTAAGAAGGGATTCAATGATGAGAGAGCCGTTGTAGAGAGGGAACACTGTATATGGTTATTTAAAGTTAAAAAGTGAGTCAGTAGGTAAGTCTGTTTATCTTTTAATCCAGGAACTGATTCGTGTTTCCCGTGAGTTTAAATGCTGTGCAGGCTGTCAGTGGTGTGCCTGCTCTGATGGATGTGCTTTTGAAGTGACGATTGAGGCACCAGTGGGCAATATCGTGGGATACGTCAGACAACAGTGAGTCATTGTGTACGGTCTTGTATTAACACATTCACCCCCTATGATTGAGTTGGGTTTTACAGCACCCCGACATACAAAATGGTCATATGGGGCCAACATTGAGCAGGAGCGACGAGGATACTGGTCATTAACAAACAGTTTACTTGTGAAGAGTACACTTGTCTTATGCAAAATTTGTAGACCCTGACCAGAGGTCTTTTTAAAATTTTGAACCATCGGGACAAGTTTACAGGTCATAAACAAACAGTATACCTTAGAAGAGTACACTTGTCCTATGAAAAAGTTGAAGACCCTGATCAGAGGGCTCCTAAAGGCACAGTTTGTCATCTTGCTATATACGGCAGAAAGCAGCCACTAACAGTCACACATGAGCTAGACTTAATTGGAAATTGGAAGTGTCCTTTAAATGTTGCAGGGTTGAATAAGGTACAGCCGTTTTACGCCTTTAATTTACTGAATAAAGTAGGTCCATTTCATACAGTTGTGAATATACATAATAAGACATAGTTTCTATATCCCAGTAGATAGTACATTAAAACAGCACCCCGACCATGGAGAAAGGACAAATGGAGAAGTATCCGGCGTGCTCGCGATTTATCGTGTCGTTCAATCAGCGGCGCTCGCTGGCGGCTAGAAAACAACGTTTTTCCGAAAGTTTGGTGTTAATAGAAATGCTTTTAATGTTATCTTTTCGTTATAAATTTTAATACAGATGTTTTATTAGACCATGATCTCACGACTAGTACAAAATTTGAGGCGATAGCTTATAATTTGTTTGTTTAGTGAGTTTGTGAAAATGAGAGAGAAAACGTACAGTACTGTATTTTCCGTTTTTCCTACGAAAGTTTGGTGTTAATAGAAATGCTTTTAATGCTATCTTTTCGTTATAAATTTTAATACAGATGTTTTATTAAACCATGATCTCACGACTAGTACAAAATTTGAGGCGATAGCTTATAAATTGTTAGTTTAGTGAGGTTTTGAAAATGAGAGAAAAACGTATTTTTTCGTTTACCTACGAAGTTTGGTGTTAATATAAATGCTTTTAATGTCATCTTATCGTTATAAATTTTAATACAGATGTTTTATTAGACCATTATCTTACGCGTAGTACAAAATTTGAGGCGATAGCTTATAAATTGATAGTTAAGTGAGGTTTTGAAAACGAGAGAAAAACGTATTTTTTCGAAGTTTGTGTGTGTCTATATTTCTCTGCCACTGTCTGTATTTATGTCTCTGTTTCTCTTTGTGACTGTCTCTCTGTCTGTCTGTTTTTCTCTTATCTCTGTCTGTCAGTCTTTCGCTTCTTCTTTTCTGTCTCCATCTTTCTGTATGAATGTCTGTCTGTCTCTCTGATGATCCTCATGCGGAGAAAAGGTAAAGTGTGTCATAAAGAGCTTAATTTGAAAAAGGGGTAAACTATATTTCAAGAGACATACTCTATGAATCCGACATTTTTGCAGCCTGGTCTGGATTACAACTGTTTGCAATTGCAATAGTCATCATGTTACTGGTATTCAGTAATGAGAGGGTTAATCCAGTCATCAACCAAACCAGGGGCATTGATGTTGGGGTTTTTTTTGTTTTTTTTTAATTCAATTCTATTATCTTTATTTTTTGTGATTTGTATAATATATAAACATCATGCGGTTACAGAAGTCAAAAACACATGTTCAAGTTACACGCACGGGTAGCATTGATCTTTTTCATTAAAGTGGCAACCCGCTGGTGTCCATCTTCATAGATAATCGGCATGTTCAAGAAGCATGGACTTCATGCTGGGAGAGTTTTATGACGCTGATAATTGTCCTGCTAATTTGGTGCGGGTTCTGTATACGGTTACGTAATGTGTCACATTCCTTTGTGATGTGTAATATGGTAGACATTTTGTAAGTAAATAAAGCTAAGGACGAGTGTCAAACATTCTGGATCCAGATCAGACGCCGTGTTACGCGGCATCTGATCTTGATCCAAGTTGTTTGCAAAAAAAAATTAAAGTCGCGATCAGCAGGCAAAGAGTTAAGCAGTCAGTAAAATAGATTGCTTAAGGCATTGGCTGCTTTATAATTTACTCCGTTATATAAGACATAAGTAAAGCAGAAAGAAACGGAGATCTCATGTTATCATGTTTGCAATTAATTTCTGAAGATAATGCAAACTGTTACCTCTTTCATAGAAATGGGACGGATAATATGTATATTTTAGTCTGGATGTAAAACTAACCCTAAATTCATTTTTTTGAAGTAATATGTTAATAATTCTAATTTTCCTTTCAATAATAATAATGATCACATACGACATAATAATACAGTTACAACTTTGGCCGTTTTGGATTTTGGCCGTTTGACGCGCACTCCTTTCAAATGTCTCTTTACATACAAAATGGATTTTTATTTTTGCTTCCAAGGAAATATTTCCTCCATGTAGAACATTGTAACAATGCATGAACACATTTTTAGAAGTTTAGAAGTTTGCTTAAGTTTTTATACGGAAGGAATTCTTTTCTTACGCGAGTTGGTCTAGTCATTTCATTAGCCAGCAACCTTTGTAGGTCATCATTACTTTTTTCGCTTCAAGAAAAACCCTGGTATTTTAACAACCGAAAGATAAGTGTCACGGCTTTATATCAAGACATTTTTTTAAAATATATAATATATATCGGACGAAAATTATGGATTAAATTCAAGTTTTTTAAACGGGACGTAGTATATATTTCGCGATCGCCTGCTCTCGTTTATCGACTATTTCATTTGGCCATCGCTCTTTAACTCGCCATAAAATTTGTCGATTTCAAAAATAAACACTTGCATTTTTACAACTGAAAGAAAAATATCTAAGCTTTCCTTTAAGACCATTTCTTTGAAAATCGGTGGAAAAATGAGGGTTTTATGAAAGGTTTTGTAACGGGGCGTGATATATTAATGCCCTAGTGCTTGCTCCCTTTTATCGGCAAATTCATTTGGAAACCACTCTTTAACTCGCCATAAAACTGATAAATTTTAAAAAATAAAATCTGTTATTTTTACAAGTGAAAGATAAATATCTTAGCCTTCTTTTAAGACAATTATAATGAAAATCGGGTGAAAATTAAGGATTTTATGTAACTTAAACTAACAGTAGGTAACCATTCAACACGATAAAAAAACGCGATAGCCGGCTATCGGCGTACCGGTGCAGTTGAATTATCGATCGATTAAGCGTTATCGCACATACAGGTAACGGACGACACCATTTTCGGGAAAATGCAGATTTGAGTATAAGTTACTTCTCCATTTGTCCTTTCTCCATGCCCCGACATACAAAATGGTATTATTGGGCCGACATTCTTTACTTGTGAAGAGTACACTTGTCTTATGCAAACTTTGTAGACCCTGACCAGAGGTATTTTTAACATTTTGAACCCTGGTGACAAGTTTACAGGTCATCAACAAACAGTGTACCTTCAGAGAGAAAACTTGTCCTATGAAAAAGTTGAAGACCCTGATCAGAGGGCTCCAAAAGGCACTGGCTATTATCTTGCTATATACAGCAGAAAACATCCCTTGATAGTCACACATGAGCTAGACTTATTGGAAATCGGAGTTGTCCTTTAAATGTTGCAGGGGTGAATGAGTCAATTACCTTTTTATGCCCTCGGCATCGACAGATGCGGAGGCATATAGTAATTGTCCTGTCCATCTGTCCGTAACACCAGTTAAGTAGATTTTACCGTTTCGTCTAGCATCAACAACACATACTCAAATGCTTGGAAACTTAGACAGTTGTTGTCTTGGACCATTCCCTATCCACCAATATCACAAAACCTTGATTTTGACCTTGATCTGGAACTAATTTGGATTAAGAATATTTTAAAAGGGCTATTTCTTGGTTAACTAGATTTTACCGTTTCGTCTAGCATCAACACAACTGGTTACAATGCTTTGATACTTATACAGTTATTACCTTGGATCATTACCAATCCACCCATTTAACCCAACCTTGATTTTGACCTTGACCTAATTGAACTTAGAATAATTTAAATGGGTTGTTTTTCAGTTAACTAGATTTTACCGTTCCGTCTAGCATCAACACAACTGACAACAATGCTTCAATAATTTTACAGTTATTGCCTTGGACCATTACCAACTCACCCATATTACCCAACCTCAATTTGACCTTGACCATGAACTAATTTGGACTTAAGAAAGATTCAGAATATATTGTCAAGGATGCCACCGGGGGCATAAGCGTTTATTGAACACGCAGTCTTATTACACCTTTAATTTACTCATTTACTGAAGCCATTCTCCCCTAGTTGTGTCTGGTAAGATAGTGAGAGGAAGGGGAATGGCCTGGGCCATTTCATCTCCCGTGAATTCATGTTTTAACACTTTACCTCATAATCTGTTTCTTTTATGGCTGGTGGCTTTTTATGCAGGTTTAAGGCACATTCTGTCTTACTTCACCCTGTTTTAAGCTACAATCTGCTAAGATATGGAATAGTTATACCCCTGACAAAGAAGTTGTACGGGTATACTGGAATCAGGTCGTCTGTCTATCGGTAGACACAATTACAACAGGTGGGCCATAACAGGGCCCTCTTGTTAGTCAATTTTGCTGAACAGACGGAGTTGTGACAGTATATGTTATATTACAGACAGAGTTGTTTAGAGCCCAAGTTCTCTATACTGGATGCTAACCATGAGGAGATTCTGTCCTGTGCTGGTCCCGTGTGTGTGTGCTGTGCTGGACCCTGCTTCGAGCCAGAGTTCAAGGTCAGTCAGTTAGTTGACCCTTTACCCCAGTAGCTTGTTGCTAGTTTTAAAGACAAGTACCGCTTCTCCCACTACCCCACAAATACGCCGTTAGTTTATTCCTACATCGGAGAAAATAAGTATACGTATTTATGCTTTTCGGTTGATTACCACGAAATAGCAGTAGATTACCACTTGATAATTTCACTGCTTTTATCAGTGGGATTATCGCCAGGCGCGCTTTTATTATGAATTTTCCCCGTAGGGCTCCCCAAAATCGTAGTCAATCGTGTTTATCGTTAAATTCCGGCAGTCCGATTTTTCGCGAACCACTCAACGGAAGAACACGAATCCAAAATCGGGAGCAACGACGTAATTCGGATGACGTCAAATCAATAAATAAGTGACGTCATCGTACGGGAAACTGTTTCGTTAATGTGTTCGATGTAAACACGGGGTAAATCATGTACTTTCAATTTCACAATTGTCGAACAATTTCGTTTAAAAAGTGGCTTAAAAGCATAAATAAATAGAATAATTGTATTTTTCCAGTATAAGATCGAATTTAATCCATTTCGGGAACATCAGACTGTTATATTTTCACTCATGGCTTCGCCACTCGTGAAAATATAACGTCTGATGTTCACTCAATGGATTAAATTTCTATCTTATACTGAAAAAACCCCAATTATTCTCTATTTTGTACATTCATCATACATGAATGTGTACCGTAAGAAATAAAATATGTGGTTACTGGACGTTTCGCTACCGTGTTGCGTTCGCGCCTGTCATTTCGCTACCCAGGGTGTTTTTACCCTGGATGTTTCGCTACCCATACATTTTCGCTACCACCATTTGTAGCTCACCTGGCACGAAGTGCCAAGGTGAGCTATTGTGATCGCCCTGTGTCCGTCGTCCGTCGTCAGTCGTCCGTCGTCAAACTTTTTGTTCAAAGATCTTCTTCTTGGAAACCACTGGGCCAATTTCATCAAAACTTCATAGGATTGTTCCTTGTAGGGTACTCTATCAGATTTCTTCAAATATAGGTAATCCACGGAATTATACAAAGCGGAATAGCAACTAAGCGAAATTGTATAGGCGAGCATCTGAGCTCTCGCGGTGGTTGAATTTTGCGAGATTATGTGTCACGTGACAACATCTTCACTTTTTGTCTCGTTGTCCGCCAAATCTGGCGTGACATTTACCGACTCGAGTGTTTTTGTTGACATTTTATAGGATTTAAATGAATTGGTGGACATTCTTATCAATTCACGGGAATATAAACCCGTGAACAATGCTTCGAAAACACACATTTATCATATTGACTACCGATAGACAGTCTCTTATCAGGTCTCGCGAGTCTCGTATGCGCCGCACGAGTTTTACGATATAGCGCGAGGTTTCGATTCCGTCAGTGTATAATTCTGTGGGTAATCCAAATGAAATTGTGGTTGCCATGGCAACCAATTGAAAAAACTTTAAAAATCTTCTTGTCAAAAACTACTGGTCCGAAATGAAAATAATTTTATCCAAATGTGCCATTGGTGACCCTCTATCAGATTTCTTAAAAAAATTTCCTATCTTGAAAAACATGGCCGCCAGTGGGTTGGGCAGATTTTCCTTATATGGCTATATAGTGAAAACTTAAAAAATCTTCTTGTCAAAAACTAGTGGTCCGATTTGAAAGTAATTTTATGCAAATGATCCATGGGTGACCCTCTACCATATTTCTTAAAATTATTTTGATATCTAAAAAAACATGGCCGCCAGTGGGTGGGGCAAAATTTCCTTATGTTACTGTATAGTAAAAACTTTCAAAATCTTCTTCTCTGAAACTACTAGTTCAAATTAAAAATAATTTAATACAAATGGTCAATTGATGATCTTTTACCAGATTTCTTAAAATCATTTTGTTATCTAAAAAAACATGGCCGCCAGTGGGTGGGGCAAGTTTTCCTTATGTTACTGTATAGTAAAAACTTTCAAAATCTTCTTCTCTGAAACTACTGGTCCAAATTAAAAATAATTTTGCAGAAATGGTCAATTGATGATCCTCTACCAGATTTCTTAAAATCATTATGTTATCTTAAAAAACATGGCCGCCAGTGGGTGGGGCATGTTACTGTATAGTAAAAACTTTAAAAATCTTCTTCTCTGAAACTACTTATTCAAATTCAAAATAATTTTACACAAATGGTTAATTGATGACCCTCTACCAGATATCTTAAAATCATTTTGTTATCTAAAAAACATGGCCGCCAGTGGGTGGGACAAGTTTTCCTTATATTTCTGTATAGAAAAACTTTCAAAAAAAATTCTCTGAAACTATTGGTCTGATTTAAGAATTATTTTACACAAATAATGATTCATGGGTTACCCTTTGCCAGTTTTCTTCAAATAATCTTCCTAGCTCAAACAACATGGCCACCAGTGGGTGGAGGTGAATAAGTGAAAACTTAATCATAACTGGTCGATTTACATGACCGTAATCATGGATACCAGGTGAGCGATTTAGGGCCGCATGCGGCTCTTGTTTAAAATATTAAAGAATAAAAATGTCTGATGTGATTCATGTGAACACATGGAGTCTGTGCAAATATTTTGTCTAAACTGAAATTATTTCTGTCTGTTAGCTTTCATCCAGATTAATAAAAATTACTTATGATGATTCAATAGTTTTGGATCCAGATTGATTAATTAAAATTTCTTATGTGGATGCATGGCGTCTGTGCAAGTATTTTGTCAAAATGTGTTTTTATTTCTGTCTCTTAGTATGGGTCCAGATTATGAAATGAAATCTCTTCCAATTGGTTTCCTTAGTTATTATCCAGATCAGTAAATAAAAATCCATAATGCAGACAAACGGCACCTGCATATTAGTAAATAAGAGGTGTGAAAAAAACAAACTGGGTAGCGAAAAAGTCTAGGTAGCGAAAAGTCCAGCCGCAAAAGCCACAAGGTAGAGAACATTCTAGGGTAGCCAAAATCCAGGTAGCAAAACGTCCTGAAATAATTTATGTAGCCTGGTGTTGGGTAGGTTTGAACACCTAAACCCTTTATCCGCGCATCCACACTTACCAGTACACCTTGCATGAATGTAACATTTTTTATTCCAAAACTCAAACACAACAAAAAGTCTTAAAAATAGTCAACAGAGAATCCAACAAATGAATTTTTAAAAATGCATACATACCGTGAACAAACATGGCCCCTGATCAATTTCTATCGCAGAAGCTTTCTGGTACATTCGGACGATCTGATTTATGACCTCATAGGAAGGCTTGTGACATCACATTTGAAACTTCACTTTACATTTAGGATACAAGAGCTATTTATAATTTACACACGAAGGTCAGAGAAAAAAACATTTGTGGAAGTCGTTTTCTTAAGACAAACGTGACTGTAGGTATGTAACAGTAATTTTGTATTGCAATATGAATACCATAATTATGATAATGGATGACCAATCAGTCAAATTCTATGAAACAGTCAATAATCTTAGTTTTGTCTTCATCAAAAGTCAAATGCCTTGCTTTCAAAAGTTTTGACAGAATTCTGGCATGCTGAAGCGAGTTCCATTTTGTGGAATTTGTAAAGTGTCCGAAGCTACTAGAACTGACGAAATCCTATCCGAATGAATCTTAAAGCAGACTGAAAGTAAACCAGAATGCACCTTAAGACTTTATACTACATGTATTTAGGTGTTTACAATGATTCGGGATGGGAGGTTGGAGGTTGATAAGGTAATCCAACATGGACCAACAGTGTACAGTTGAGAAAACATTATTTTTTCCCAATGAAAGTGTTTACGTTAAAACCATTTTTTCCATTTCAAACAGTTTGGAGCCAGATCAGATGCCAGATAAGTGGATAACCCGGCGTCTGCAGGCTCCAAACTGTTTGTCCCTCAGCTTAATATCAATAGTCAGAATTGTCAAAAAGTTGTTATTTTCTACATTTTAGTGTATTGCGCTCGCGTTTAACCCATAACCCCATAGCTTGTTTCTAATCTCGAAAATAGCTGACCACTTTAAGCAGGTTAAAAGTAAAGCAGAATGTACCTTAAGGCACATTCTTCTTTACTTTCAACCTGTTTTAAGCTACCATCTTCTAGAAAATATAAATTATTTATTATGATATATTTTCATAACTGTATAAATTAGAACTATTTTCTTCAGTGGAGAAATAAATTAAAGGCGTTAAAAGGCGTAATTATGGGTTAAAGTGTTAAACGGGAAAGAAATATAGGATCTGTCATGAGTCGATGTTTAAGACAGGCTTATCTCAAACGAGTCTATAATCGAAATGTTATTAAGCGAGCCTTGGCGTTTAAACGGGAAAGAATAACGTTTTCTCCACTGTGGTTGGTTTAATACTATATATATTATTTATGCGTTTTTGCATGATGGAGCGACTGAAGCCTGTAAGGTTATTAAAAGGTTGGGTTGGTTTAATACTGTTTATATTATTTAGGTGTTTTCACGTGATGGGGCGGCTGAGGTTGGCAAGATAACCAAACAGTGGAGTGGATTTGGCAGGGAGCTCTTCACAGACGCAGACACCTTTGGAGTGTCTTGTAAGTACTTCAGATGGAAAATCACTTTGCCAGAAATGTTAATGATACCACAGTAAAACCCCTCTATTACAACCACTAAATCCAAGGCTAATTGATCTTTGAACCCTAGTCCCGCATATAGGCGTCTTTTTCAAACAGTGTACATGTGAATAGTACACTTGTCCTATGCAAACAGTGAAGACCCAGATCAGAGGGCTCCGAAAGGAGCCCTCTGATCAGGGTGTTCAATGTTTGTCATAATGCCAAACATTGACAAAACAACCCTTAAAAGTCAGAAATGAACTAGACTAAAATGGAAACTGGAATTGTTTATTTAAAGTTTCAGGGAGGAAAGAGTTAACAGACAGGGGACAGTTTAAAGCAAGGTGACAGTATTAACAAAAAGTTTATACAGGAACTTTCTGTTTTATTGCCATCTTGCTTAAAGCAGTCACCTTAGATAAAATACCTAATACTAAACACAATTTAGTGGTCGTAATAGAGAGATGGTTGTAACAGAGAGGTGGTGTAGTAGATAGAGATGGTTGGAATAAAGAGGCGGTTGGAATAAAGAGGCGGTCGTAAAAGAGAGGCTTTTCTGAATGTTATATGCAGAACTTTACTTAACTTTTCCCCCATAGCTTTTTTCAACTGTTTGGCAGATAGTTGCTAAAAGAGCATTCTGATTTACTTACAGCCTGCTTTAAGCAACCATCTTCTAAAATATTGAAAGTATTTCTCATGGTGAATATTCATCAGGGCTCCAGATAAGGGGAGTATTTCAAAAAATTAAAATCTTTATTTCTGCTTTAAACCCTATGGTGCCATACTCATAAGAATCGTCTCGAAGAGACGATTCTAATGAGTAGTACAGTGGTAAATACGCTATTCCTACCCATTTACGCGTTAATCCATGCGTAAGAAACGCATAGTGAACGCTTAACGAACGCTTAACGCCTAACGATCTTAACCTGTTTAAACGCGTTAATAAACGAATATACCAGAGATGTTGCGATTTATCCGTTTCACACGGAGATTTCGGATCTTATCGACAGGCACTTACCACCCGCCTGTAACCAATCAATTAGAACAAGCATTGATCACCCGCCGCTCAGATATCGGGAGATAACAGTGTATTGCCAATTAAAGATAGCAATGTTATCTGCGATACCACCTAATGTTCTGTAATACACATGTCATAAAGCTGGATGTGTAAACCGCTGAAGCTAAAGGGTCTGTCGGCTAAGTGATGACCCTTTCATCCGGGCTCTTTTAAACGCGTATATACACGCGTAAAGAAACGGCTAGGAAACACGTTTAACGAAACGGATAATAAACTGATAGTGAACGGTTAACGAACGCGTAGAGTCGGTAGGAATAGCGTATTTACTACTGTAACACCATAGGATTTGGTACTGAAATAAGTGAGAAAATGTTGGTTTTGCTCAGTTTACTCCCCCTTATCTGGAGCCCTGTATTCATGGCTGTACATAGAAAATAAAACTATTTACTTTAGTGTAGGAGTTAATTAAATGTATAAAAATGTGTATTTATGGAGTATTTACGGTTAAATCTCTCTCTCTCTCTCTCTCTCTCTCTCTCTATTTATCTATATCTCTCTCTCTTTCTTTCTTTCTCTATATCTTTCTCTCTTACTTTCTGTCTGTCTGTCTGTCTCAAAATATGTATATAGTGTGTAGCAACAATTCAAATGTAAGTAATATACAGAATTAATCATACAAGAGCTCATTACAATAAATAGTTAGCTTTAACATTTCTCCCACTAAATATTCATATGAAAAATGTCCACTATGAATAGCTATCATCTTAACTATTACATTGGATAATAAAATAAATGAACATTTTCCTAGGAACATTGCAGACTGAAGTAGGACAGAATGTCTGTACGAAAACAGTGTAGTCTCTGATCAGGTCTATGAGCTACGTTATCAAGGTCTGCATTGTATCAACTCATTCACCCCTGGAAATTTTAATGGACAATTCCAATATCAAAATAAATCTAGTCCATTTTTGACTATTTAAGTTTGATTTTTATATTTCAAAATGACAAACAGTGTAAGCCCTGATGAGAGGGCTCCTTAAGGAGCCCTCTGATCAGTGTCTACACTGTTTGCATGGGACAAGTGTTCTCCTCACAGGTACACTGTTTGTAAATAACTATTACACTCGTCGCTGGGGTTGAATGTGTTAGAATAGTCAATATAAACTAATAACAGGACAAAATTTTAATTCGTTCACTACCAAACTTTTTACGATGTTTTAGCCCTTCACTGACTTATTGTTGCCTGTTTTATTATTGATGTATCCTTTATCATTTCAATGTCACACTTAAGGTGGTATGACTTGCGAAATATCGGGATGAGCGTCAACTAGTTTAGATCTTAATCAGACACTGCATTATGGGGCCTTTGATCAGGATCCAAATTGTTTGAAAAGTAGCATTTAGTTGTTTATGACAGCGAAAGGGTTAATATTGACTTTTCATTCATTTGTGTTGTTTATTTTAGTTCCAATGGACCTTGATGTGAAAATCAAAGCTGTTATGATTGGTGCTGTGTTCCTGATTGTAAGTTTTATTCTAGACTATATTGCCAAGTTCTGGATAATGACAGAACTTGGGTCAGAAGACTACAGTGTTCCCTCTCTACAACGGCCCTCCCAACAACGACTACTTCCTTACAACGACATTTGCCGATGTTGCCAAGAAAATTATGTCTAATGCTTGCACTGCTGCAGTATCGTCTGCTTAAAATTGATATCTGCTGTTTTTCTTACATAAATGATATTTTGACAGAAAACACATAATTACGCGTGACAATTAGATTAAATCCAGATCAGACGCCGCGTCACGCAGCATCTGATCTGGATTCAAGCTGTTTGCAAATGTAGCCATTTTCCCTCCCTATAACGACTCCCTCCGACCATTGCACACAATGTGTGTCTCCCATTGGATGTTGTTGTAGAGAGGGAGCACTGTACCAATCTATGTAATCAATTAATTAGGCCTTTAGATTGTTTATGTGATGTATAGAAGCCAACATGCTTGTTTATTATCATTCTTAATAAAGCTGTTGAATAAAATGAATATGTAGCTGCCAATGCTCACATAATATTTTTGTAAGAGAAAAGTACAATAGAGAATATCACACACACAACACATGGTATTAAGCAATCCACAATCTGACAGAACAGAGTAACATAAGCAGGCCTTCTACCGTTCCTACATTTTCCCTACTTTCCTACCTTTTTTCCTACTTTTTAATCACCTTCCCACTTTTCCTACTTTTCTACCAAAACCTCCTACTATTCCTACTTTTTGCCAAATAAGTCTTCAAGCACCCTCAGAATGGCCCAGAACGCAGGAAATGATTTCAATATTTTCATGTGGGAGTGCCCCGTTACCCCCCTACACCTGTTCGATCATCTCTGGTGTCTGATGAGTCAAATTATAACCAAGGATCAAACAGAGATTATCTTTCATTCAGGATTGCAGTTGACTTATATCTATGAGCACAATGAATCCATAGGTAATTTTGTACACATTTGTATCAAATAGTTCCTATCATTCCTACTATTTTATTGAAAATCTTCCTACTTTTTCCTACTTTTCCCCTGGTAAACCTCCTACCTTTTCCCTACTTTTTGCATTGAGACCAGTTGAAAGCCTGCTTAAGTAGAAACCAGACAAGACAATAGAAAAGTGATAAAATATGTATGCGAATATAAATATCAGCAAGCCTGATGTACAATTGGTTCGGCTACTTTTGATTGTCAGCTTTTGATTAACTGCTTTACTTTTATCCTGCTTTAAGGTGGGCTCAGCTTCTTTAACCATTTGAACCCTATTGGTGCATCTATGGGTCCTTTGAAACAGTGTACCTGTGAAGACTTATAGTAACATTAACCCTTTACCTGATAGCCTATTTCTAGTATTGAAAATAGGTGACTACTTAAAGAGGCTCGCAACCGGATCAAGCATTAAAAATAGTAATTTGTAAATATAGGTCAAATGCTTATATAAATGGGTAAAATTTAGTTTAGGATAATAAATTCTGTTAAAAAATGCATTTCCAAAAAAAAAGAAGAGGCTCTGGTGGGGTTCGAACCCGTGACCATCCATGCGGAGACAAAAATGAAAATTGAGGCATCGCCTCTACGCCCTCGGCTACGGACGCTCTCTATATATATGGTAGCGAATTAACGTACTTCAATGATAGCTATTAATAGAACATTATTCGGCTCGGGTTTATGTCTGACCCCGTGTAGAGAAGCAACAACAACAACTATACCGTTAGCTAACGCTATGGAAAAACGATGGAAAATATCTAAAAAACTAAGATCGGTGACGATTCTTGAGACTGATCATATGTTTTTAATGTCAAAAGCCAAATAATGCCACAAATTTGCTTTTATTTGAGTATTTTATTTTATTTTGACAAGAACACCATCCGGTTGCGAGTCCCTTTAAAGCAGGTTGAAAGTAAAGCAGAATTATAGTCACTCGGAACACCTCAGAGTTCTTGGCATACGTTCTAGGAAATACCGAAACTTCACGAAGGAAAATTGACGCGTCGAAGGAGGGGCTTATGTAGCTAAGACACGCCCTCGTGACTCATTTGTTACTTTCTCCATTATCCGTTGTACATTGGCGAATATCCGAAGTTCATTGTATGGTGTCTGTTTGCAAAAGGTGAAACGTCTTTCGCAAAGCGTACTTTCAATTCTTCCAGGCGGAAAATGTTTATTTCAAATGTTGGTTATATGTAGTTCTGTCTTAGAAAGTAACATTAAATCGTGGATTTTGGTTCCCTTGTTAACAGCTTTACATGAAAGAATTGCAAGTGTTTAAAGTATAAACTATAAATACCTTTTTATGGAATACAGTATACACATGTAAACAGACATTTACATGTTAAGTTTGCATGATTCTAAACGACATTTATACAAATACATATCGTTTTTGGCCAAACAATAATTGAAAACTGTGTGATTGCATGTCTGGATTTTTGGCAACGAATGCGCTCCATAGATTTAGGGCTGCCATTTCTCCGGATTTTTCCTAAATCTTCGGATTTTTTCTAGTACATGGTAGCTTAAAGAAGGCTGAAAGTAAAGCAGAATGCGCCTTAAGGCACATTCTGCTTTACTTACAGCCTGCTTTAAGTAGCCACGTGTCAACAAACAAAACAAGAAACAGGCTATGGGTTAAAGGTACGATTCGTAAAATCGCACTTAAAAAAGGCAAATTTGAAATCTTAGGATTTTTCATGTCAACTTATGGCAGCCCTGTAGAGTATTTCAATCCTTTGATACATGTGAATTCGAATTTTACCAAGAAACAGACAATTTTCTTTTAAATTTTATGTAATTTCCTTGCTTTTCATATACGGTTTCTATGGTAAACATGAGTTTTTAAGGTAAACAAGTAAATTTTTGAAACAAAAAGTAAACAATATACACTGCATCCTTCTATCAAAGCGAGTACACCGCAGTGCCAATACTTAAGAAATGAACTGATTTTTTTCGGCGTTCAAGCGAAATGAACGACAGAAAAATTCGGCAAATACCATGAATCGCGCTAGCGATTCATGGTAAATTTGCCGATAATTTTCTGTCGTTCATTTCGCTTGAACGCCGAAAAAAATCAGTTCATTTCTTATATTTACAATATATTTGCTGTAATTTATAACATTAAATAAACATTTTGTCAGTACGCATGTATGTTTAATCCATATTAGAGGTCGATAACACGAATAATGTGTACCCTATAAGGAACAGCCATGACCGATTTACTGAATCTGTGTACATTCGAAAGCAGAAAAAATAAGTTCCATTGTCAACAACTTGACAGTTTGGCGCGAAAAATGCCGATTTATGACGTCATTAGAAGTGACGTAATTTTAAAGTAGGATAAATATATCGGGGTTTTATTGTCATAAAGAAACACAGATATAGGCCGCTGTTTATAAGGTAGATTCTTATGTCAATGTTTTTGCAATTTATCTCATTTATAAAGAAGAATATTAGTCGGGAATCATGGTTTCCACTAGTAGGAAGGCATAGATTGGTTGAGAACAATTTTGAAAAAATCCGCCAAATGTTTGCTGCCCCAAGTTCCAAATATTAATTCGCGAATGAAAACTGCATATGCCCCGCCTCCCCTTCGAAACTTTTTCACAAGTCCCGCCCTCTCGAAAATTGGTTTATTATATGAAATGAACACACTTTTTGTCAATGGAATTGAATGGGGCGATTGTAAATATAAACAATTACACACATATCACACTATCAGATTTATAATCAGTTTAAAGAGTAACGAAGCAAGATATATGCAGTCTAGTATGGGAATAGTTTTGAATTTATTTGCCCCGCTATCACGTGACCACATCTAAATGAATGATAGTTTGGCATAGCGCAGGCAGGCGCTCGCACTGACTTTTGCTGTGTTGATATATCACAAGCGTGTATAGTGAAAGTGTGTAAGTGCCAACTCTTGTGGTCAATGCTTCTATACTTGCATGTTAATCAAAAATCTGAGTGTGATGAATCTAACAGAGTCTGACAATTATTATATATTTACTTTATGTACAATGCTTTGAAAAACAATCCCACGCCCTTATTCAGAATTTAATGATTTAAGGTATACTCAAAAAATAATATTAAAGGGTCAGGCCTTTATTTCAACTGCACGTTTTATCAAACTGCTTATGGACATTAGTAGTCATCGTAGAGCAAAATGGTTTTCAGATCCATGTTTCTCAACACCAGCAGTATCAATTTCGTAAGAAATATTTTTAAAAAAAAAAATCAAATTTGCCAAAAAATAGTTTTTACCCTCAAAATACAAAATGTTGTAATAATGTCCATCCACAATTTTTGAGAAATCGATAGTGTGCTTCGAAAACTTGCTAGAATTCGGTTGTGTTCACGCCAGTGTACAAACACAATGTGACATGTGTTGAACTGTTCTAAAATACCTTCAACAAGGATAATAAAATTTCCAAGTTACAATAATATCAACAATATATTTTTAGGGGTAAAAAATATATTTTAGATTTATTCCAAATATAGCGAAATTTCAGAGACTATTTCCATTAGAACATTATCTAGTAAGGCGTTTCGATCAGCAAAACAGATTCTATTTCATCATTAGTTTGCACCATACAAGGGTTTAAAAAAAAAACTCAGTTGAAATAAAAAGGGCATGACCCTTTAATTATTTTGATGAGTTTATTTAAAAACATTTTAAAACTATTTTCTAAGTTTTGTTATTTATGTTTGTAAATGCCGTAAGTTTCTACTTTCTCGCTTTCAATTGTCAAACATTATAATTCAAATGTCATATAAAAGCATGAAATAAAAAAGAAAAACTGTGTTTTTACAGTGGAAGATGAAGATGTAATTCATGAGTGAACATGAGATGTTATGGTTGTCATAAATGACTTTGACACTCGTGAAAATATAACAGTCTGATGGTTGCAAGTGAATTGGATATCAACATTTCCACTGAAAATACAGTTATATCCTACCCTGTAAATAAGACAATTTTATCTGTGTTTTAGTGCCAGTTTTACACTGGTTTATATTTATTTGAATTTATCAGACATGGACTTGTTGATCTATTTCAGGATTTCATGTTCTTTGAAAAACAACAGAACAACAACAACAACCGTATGTAGCCAGCCCTGTACAACTATGACAAAACACACTACAGCATCATTAGTCATCACTGGCAAACAAGTTTAAACGACGTCATCTTCACAAGTCACAAAGTGCCGCAGCCACAATCAGAGAATTCATCAGTGCTGCTCATGTACACAAAACATTAGCAGTTACATAATGTAATGGATTTAGAAAATGTTGATTATTATTTATTAAATTCTGAGTTCCAAACAGTTTGGAGTTTGATCAGATGGTGGATTACGTTGTATCTTATCTGGCTTTAAACTGTTTGAAATGGGCTACTTGTTTTAGCACAATCTCATTAATTGGGAAATAATGTAATAACTTGTTCTTCCCTGTTTGAACATTTGTACATGTATAGATATATCTCGGCGCCATATTACTATTTTATGTGTCGCGGTACCGTAAACCCCAACTCAATCATTGTATAGATATAACTTGAATGTTGTTATTTTTAAATCATTTTATAATCATGACATAGTAATGGATTTAGTATTACCCCTGAAACTTTAAATGGACATACCCAGGGCTCCAGATAAGAGGTAATTATTTCAACAAATCAAACATTTTCTCACTCATTTCAGCACCAAATCCTATGCTGTTACTATTCATTAGAATCGTCTCTTCGAGACAATTCTAATGAGTAGTGACACTATAGGGTTTAATTCAGAAATAAAGATTTTAGTTTTTGAAAAACTACCCTTATCTGGAGCTCTGCATACCCAGTTTTCAATATTGTTCAGTTCATTTAAAGTGTTTATTTTTAGTATTTTTTTGTTATTTACAACAATATACATTGTATTGCAAAATGACAAACAGTGCAGACTGCGCCATCACGGTTTACACAGGACAAGTGTACTACTCAAGGGTAAACTGTAAATATATGGGTCTCTAATATTTGTTAGATTATTTCTATCACTGCTCCCTCCAACCATACTGACAGGTGAAAACAAAATAGATCACGATAAAATGTAGAAATACTTTGAGCTCGATCCACGATGCGGAAGTTTAAATACCGGTATGAGATTGAAGGGCATATATTAATATATTATGAGATTGGTGTCACTGAATAGGTTAAATCATTCTCAAGGCTTAAATATGACCAATTAAATGCTTGAGAACAAACTCAGACTCAACTCAAACGCTTAATAAGCGCTGGGCTTGTTGACCCATAGCCTGATTTACGTTTTGGAGAGAGGTGGTAACTAAAAGCGTGTTGAAAATAAAACAGAATGCCCCTATATGAATATTCTGCTTTACTTCTAACCTACTCTAAGTTACCATCTGAATATGCCTTCCGAAGGGGCTCTTTCTGCTTTACTTCCAGCCTGCTTTAAGTAGTCACGTGTCAACAAAACTAGAAACAAGCTATGGGGTAAAGGTATGATTCGTGAATTCGTACTTGAAAAATGCAAATTTGGAAATCTTAGGATGTTTCATGTCAAATTATGGCAGCCCTGCATACAGTGAAGAAAGACATTATTATTTCCCAAAATTTATTTATGGTTTAAAGTGAAGGTAAAACTGTTTATTCTACAGTTTCAAAATACTATTATTTTT
This sequence comes from Gari tellinella, assembly GCA_922989275.2. NCBI lineage: Eukaryota > Metazoa > Mollusca > Bivalvia > Cardiida > Psammobiidae > Gari > Gari tellinella. The sequence continues at coordinate 4,539,281 of OV277870.1, read as the reverse complement.
ACCTATTTGTTGCATTAAATTTGCGTTTTGTTTCGTTCAAATGGGAACGACTAACGCCTTCTCCATTGTGGCCAGTAAAAGTACTTACTTGCTTTATTTTGTAAATTCTCCAGTCCTGTCTATATTTGCTTTATTTATGGTATTGAGATGGAATGCAACTTTTTTGTTGATATGTAATGGATCCTACAATATTTATGAAATCCACTATTTCTACATTTTTATGCCTCCTCACAACTTAGTTGGGCATATTGCTTTTGATCTGTCCGTCTGTCCATAACTTTAGCCTTGGCCATAATTTTAGAGCTGCATGTGATAGAGACTTCATATTTGACACGTGTATTTAAATAAAAAAGTTCTTGATCTGAGTACAATGCGACTTATGTTAAACAAACACAAGATCACTTAGAGACCATGGTCACATCAGGGGCATTGTGTTGCACAAACATGCATTGTATCAATTTGTATGGCATTGCATAGTTTCATTATAATATAATCCCCCAATACACTTGTTCTATGCTGTATATTGTTTATTATGGTAGGAAGATGAAATACATCGCCCCCTCTCTACAACGACATCCAATGGGAGACACGGGTTGTGTGTGTTGTTCGGAGGGAGTCGTTATAGGGAGGGAACATTTTGACTTTGCTTACATTTGCAAACAGCTTGAATCCAGATCAGACGCCGCGTAACGCGGCGTCTGTTCTGGATTCAAGCTGTTTGTCACTCGTCGTTATATCTATTCTATCAAAATGTCCACTTATATGTAACTTTGAAAAAAAACTGCAGACGACAAATTTAAGCAGACGGTATTGCAGTCATGAAAAGGTTGGACAAAAATGTCTTGTTTGGGGAACAGCGGCAAGTGTCGTTGTAAGGAGGGAATCGTTGTTGGGAGGGCCGTTGTAGAGAGGGAGCGCTGTATTTCATGTTAGTTACTTGTTTATAATTAGGCCTGCAATACTTGTGACATCCAGTGTTTAATATGGTGTTTATATGGTCTCTACTTTATTATGGTTTGAAGATGAAATAGTCCATGTTAGTTATGTGTTTATAATTAAGCCTAAAATACATGTGAACTCCACTTCATACCTAATACAGAGTTTTATACGGTCTCTACTTTATTATGGTTTGAAGATGAAATTGTCCATGTTAGTTATGTGTTTATAATTAAGCCTAATATACATGTGAATACCACCTCCTACCTAATACTGTGTTTTATACGGTCTCTTCTTGTGTTTGAAGAGTACAGAAGTACAATGCAGTATTTTATTCATATTGACAAATGTTTCAGTATCAGCATATACCAAATATTAAAAATTTATTTGTTTTATTCTTTACATAAAACATATCAATTATGACTATTTTTTCTCAGGTCAATGTATAACAATTATATTTACAGCACCATTTCTCTTATAGTCTGTTTTCACTATTTAAGACGGATGGTTGCTTTAAGCAAGCAGAAAGTAGACACTAAGTAAGCAGAAAGTGGAGACACAGGGTACTGTTGATATTTTCTGCTTTGTTTGTGACTTGCTTGAAGTATTTTGCATAGAATGATATGGTCAGTCTTGGATAGTAAGTTATTCTAGTAAAGCATTTATTAACCCATTCCCCCATAGCCTTTTTCTAGTTTTGAAGATATGTGACCGCTTAAGGCAGGCTGAAAGTAAAGCAAAATGCGCCTGGACGCGCATTCTGCTTTACTTTCAACCTGCTTTAAACCATTATCTGCTAGAATTTAGAAAACATTTCTTATGATACATATCCATGATTGTAAAAGTTGGATCTATTTCATTTAGCGGAAGAATAAATGAAAGGCGTATCTATAGAGGTATGGGTTAATTGCAAATTACCTATAACAAACTGACTTAAGGATTTGTAATAATAATAATAATAATAATAATAATAATAAAGACTTTATTTCAAGAGGGTAACACTATTAGTACAGACAGCAAACTAATCTCCCTTGTGGCCCTGTAAGATATTTCTGCATCATTTTTGTTGTAAAAGCGCTAATTCCCTACAACGGCCCTACCAACAACGGCTCCCTCCTTACAACGACGCTCACCGATGTTCCCAAAACAAAACAATTTAGTCTAACATTTTCACTGCTGCAAAATCGTCTGATTAAAATTGTCGTCTGCTGTTTTTCTATAAGTTACATATTTGACCATTTCAGAGTAAAACACTTAATGACCAGCTACAAACAGCTGCGGCGTCTGATCTGGATTAAAGCTGTTTGCAAGTGTAAGCCAATTTCCCTCCCTATAACGACTCCCTCGGAACAACACACACCATTTTTTGTCTCTCAATGGGATGTCGTTATAGAGAGGGAGCGCTGTATCTGCCACCTGTATTCAGCAATATCGTAGCATACTCGCATGTGTTACATGTTTGAAGTAGTAGATTGAGATGTCTATGGTTCATATCAGGAACGTATATGAAAATATACGTTCCTGTTCCTATACGGAGGAAATCGTTAAAGAATTACTGTAAATCTTGCATTAAGTGATATTTCCGTAGAAACGCCTAGCTTAATCTTTAACTATTTCAACACTAGATAACTCTTGTGGGTTATAAGTTTTCCTTATGGATCATTTTAGTTATTCAAACATAAGCCAGTCTACTTCGAATTCTGGGTAGTTTCATAAATACTGGTATTAATAAGCAAACAGTGTGAACCTAGATCAGAGGGCTCCTATAGGAGCCCTCTGATATGGATCTAAACTGTTTGCAAATGTAATGTGTTCATTTTAAACAGGTCAGTAGTGTTGAAAGAATTAAGACATGTGATTGCTTAATGCAGAAACTCCATGTGTTTATTTTCACTACAAGCTTATTCTGTACAGAAACAATAAGAGTGTCAAACTGTTGTGATCCTGGTCAGATACTGAGATTATTATGTATCTAGGCGGAAAAGAATGGGGACCACTGCCATAGTCTGGCATGATACAGTTGAAGGCTGCCAAAAAGGTGTAACCCTTTCAGTGATCCTGGTCAGATACTGAGATTATTATGTATCTAGGCGGAAAAGAATGGGGACCACTGCCATAGTCTGGCATGATACAGTAGAAGGCTGCCAAAAAGGTGTAACCCTTTCAGTGATCCTGGTCAGATACTGAGATTATTATGTATCTAGGCGGAAAAGAATGGGGACCACTGCCATAGTCTGGCATGATACAGTAGAAGGCTGCCAAAAAGGTGTAACCCTTTCAGTGATTCGATTGATGGATAAATCCATTATAAAATAAAGTATTGTAGTCAGTTCAGGTACTGAAAGGGTTATAATCCAGATTATTTGTAACTCTGGTATTCTGATCAGGATTCAGATTTCTAGATCAATACCTCGTAATTACAGATTGATGTAAATGAGGTGTTGATTTGGCAACTCAACAACAACAACAATTGGTATCTAAGCAGGATTTAAACTCTTTACGAATACCAATGTAGTTGGGTAAGACAGTTAGGGCGTTAAAATATATATATTTATGCATGACAATCCAAGTATAATTTTTTTTAACATAATGATACACGTAGTATTAACCCATTACCCCATAGCCTGTTTCTAGTTTTGAAGACAGGTGACCACTTAAAGCAGGTTGAATGTAAAGCAGAATGCGCCATAATGCGCATTCTGCTTTACTGTCAACCTGCTTTAAGCTACCTTCTGATACAGAAAGCATTTATAACTGCATATATTCATTACTGTATAAATTGGAACTATTTTCTTCAGTGGAAGGATAAATTAGAGGCGTCAAAAGGCGTATTTATGGGATAATGGGTTAAACTACTTTTAACCTTTTAGTAGTCTGATCTAGCAACTGTCTTATATATTAATGTTAGAACAGTGTAGCTGATAGAATAGTTGGAACAGATTTTTATGTATAAATTATGCAGTATTGTCATGTACAGTAAAACCCTCTTAAAACTGACCCGTCTTTTAATCTTCAATTAAGTCTACTTACTGACGAGTATAAACGTTGCTACGGGTGAATGTGTTAACCCACTACCCCATAAATACGCCTTTTTACGCCTTAAATTTATTGAGCCCCTGAAGAAAACATTTCCAATTTATATAGTCATGAATATGTATTATCAGATTTTTTTCTATATTCTAGTAGATTGTAGCTTAAAGCAGGTTGAAAGTAAAGCAGAATGTGCTGTAAGGCACAGTCTGCTTTACTTTTAACCCGCTTTAAGTGGTAACCGGTTTATAAAATTAGAAACTGACTATGGGGTAATGGGTCAAGGAGCCATCTGATCAGGGTCTACACTGCTTGGCAAGGTATAAGGTATACTTGTTTATAGAGAGGTTTTACTCTAAAAGACATAACAATACTGTCTCCTCAGTGTTTACATATTGAGCTTAATTCAAGTTTTTTCTTGTTATTCTGTCTCTTGTCAAATAATATCAAAACCTCGATGATTTATCTATAATTTACTGTCAACACTACATGTATTATGTTTTGATTATATATTAAATATGGGCATGTAACTATCGGGTATTTTAACCCATAACTCTATAGATAGTTAGATACCCCTTTAATTTATTCATCCACTGCATGAACTTGTTTCATATCATACAGTCACAATATGAACCATATAAATACTTTCTATATCCTAGCAGATGATCCCTTAAAGCAGACTGGAAATAAAATAGAATGCTTTAATACTTTCCTTCTATAGCTTGTGTTAAGTGTTTATTACATGTGATTGCTAAAGACAGCCTGAAAGTAAAGCCAAACTCTTATAAAGGAAAGTTCTGCTTTACTCTCATCCTGCTTTAAAGATCCACCTATGAAGATGAATGAAATAATTCATATAATTCTTTATCACATAAACGTGCAAAATATAGAGGGCCGTAAAAATCGTACGGCCCACTGGGCATATATTTTATACTAATTTTCGAATCACCAAAATACTGTATTACTACGCCGACTTTAAATCAGTTAAGAAAATCTAGATAAAATAAGATCACCACTAGGGATTTAAAACATTTCCAAGTGTCCTAAAAACATTATCCCAGGCAATCCCGCAAATTCAGGCTGCAAATTAGGCTACGTAGAGCTCTAGTAGATCAGTGACTCAGACTGTTTTTCAAATTTAGACGTTACAATAATAATGACGTCGTGTTGCTATAACGACGTTATTTTGAAAACAAAACTTGATTCTAACTGTCAAATGATCATTTTTAGTCAGTTAGAACAGTTTTAAATTAAATATTAATTTAAAATTTGAATATGGTATCGGAAAAGTCTTGATTTTCTTTATTTTAGTTTGATAGGTGTTTTTATCTACGGATGAATAAAACCGAATAACTCCTATGACAAATCGTTTTCCTTAGAGCCGAGGGCAAAAGTGAAAGTAAGAGCGTTCGGATTTTCGTGTCATTTGGTGTTTATGTGATAAATAGGATATCAAATTCGTGTGTTGTCAGTCGTGAATTTATTGAACTCGTTGGATAAAATGATATGTTGCTCGCCAAGGCTTGCAACATATTATTTTATCAAACTCGTTCAATAAATTCACGACTGACAACACACTCATTCAATATCCTCTATTTATCACATAAACGTGCAAAATATAGAGGGCCGTAAAAATCGTACGGCCCACTGGGCATATATTTTATACTAATTTTCGAATCACCAAAATACTGTATTACTACGCCGACTTTAAATCAGTTAAGAAAATCTAGATAAAATAAGATCACCACTAGGGATTTAAAACATTTCCAAGTGTCCTAAAAACATCATCCCAGGCAATCCCGCAAATTCAGGCTGCAAATTAGGCTACGTAGAGCTCTAGTAGATCAGTGACTCAATATCCTCTATTTATCCTGATATTGTAGAAACGGGGTTAAAGGGTTACGACATAGTTTTTTTAACTAACAGCCAGGTTTAATCTACAATCTGCGAGAATATAAATATATTTTGGTACACATTCATACCTATATAAAGTGGAACTATATTCTTTAACGGATGAAACAAGTTAAGGCGTACACAGGTGTATATATGGAGTAATGGGTTAAATAGCATCAATGTGAATTAATGCAGTAAATGCAAGTGTCTTGGAATCTTACGATTGTCCTTCTTATACAAAATTTACAATGTGCTACTTTTGATTAAAGAAATAGCCCCCACGCCCTTTTATAAAACAGTATCCAAGAATGTTTAAATCATTGTTACTTTCGTTTTAAAAGAACTAAACCCCGGACTATAACCACTTGAAAAACGACTTACATGTATCTACAAATTATGCCCCATTGCATTAGTAAGATTTCATGCGTGATAATACAGTGTGTCTACCGAGGTTACAAGCCTTTAAAGCCTCATTTAAATGGTTTACCGAACTTCGATATCTCGAACTTGTTTAACTCGGACTATTCGATAGTTCGACATATGAACTTCATTATTTCATGATCGGTTTAGTCGAACATACCCATATTTCAAAGTTAAAACGTGAGATATAGAAGTTCGACTATATACTATTAAATCTTATGAGTTTAATAACTTACATAGCTGTGTTTGTTCATATTGTCAGTAAATTGTTCATGTGTATTCGAAACATTCCTTTTAGCATTAAAAGTTTTATATTTAATAGCTTCTTTGTTTCCTTTGCTATCCTGAAAGATGTGAGAGGTGGTCTTATTGGGAATGGATGGTATTCTTTCCCCAATAAAAGCGCTGAGTAACTTGACATCTAATGATGTTCTATACTGTTTGCTATTTAGATGTTAATAAGTTATCAACATGTTCAAAAGGTTGTAATTATCTGTATTTTATTGCAGTGCTTTTCCTTCTGTTCATATGAGGAATATTGAAGGAGATTTAATGTTGTCTTGTAGAAATTGCTACTGCCATGACTATGTTGTAAACATACCTTACCTAACCCTAACTCTTTCAACACCATGTAGCTCTTGTAGGGTTTTAGGTTACCTTTTTGATCTATTTGATTACCAAAACAAGAAACAGGCTAGTTGAAGATCTGTGTAGTTTAATAAATATTGGTTTAAATTAGCAAACAATGTAGACCCAGATCAGAGGACCTCTAAATTTGGAGCACTCTGAGCTGGATCTACACTGTTTGCAAATGTAAGTAGTATAATTATTTTAAACAGGTGTTGAAATAGTTAATAGTATATCTGTTACATTTGCATTAACTTTTTGTCAACTAACGGCTAAATAATAATTTACCCTTAGCGGTGAGCGTATGATAAAGACAATGCCGGACCAAGTCCCTCGGATGAAACTTTATAACCCGAGTTCCGATGTACCAGTGCTTTACACTTGGCATATAAAAGAACCAGAGAACTCTGTTGATAATAAGAGTAGGGCACCAAACCCGGGTTCTCTGTATCCGTTCAACTTTTTCTGGGGCGTCAAAGTAGCCTATACATGGCAGAAACGGACCTTAACAAACAAACAAATACAAAGATATGACATAAAGTTTATTGGTGGATTCTTACAAAAACAGTTTAATGAGCAACGAACACAAAATAACAAATGGACATTGCATATACAGTAAAACCCCTCTGTTATGACCACTAAAACGAAAGCTAATTGATTGTTTAAAGACAAGTGACAGCTAAAAGCAAGGTTACAGTAAAACAAAAAGCTTCTAAGGAACTTTGTTTATTTTCACCTTACTTTAAGCTCTCACTTGTCACCTGCTAAACGCAAGATAACAGTTAAACAGAAAGCTCCTTAAGGAGCTTTCTGTTTTACTGTCATCTTGCTTAAAGCTGTCACCTGTCTTAAACACCTAGTCGTTAAATAAGCAACTAGTAGTTAACATGTTTAGGTGTCAAAAAAGAGAGGTTGTACCGTAATGTTGACCTAGCTCATGTACAACTAGTGGTCGAAATAGAGAGGTTTTACTGTAATGTTGACCTAGCTCATGTACAACTAGTGTTCGAAATAGAGAGGTTGTGCCGTAATGTTGACCTAGCTCATTTACAACTAGTGGTCGAAATAGAGAGGTTGTACCGTAATGTTGACCTAGCTCATGTACAACTAGTGGTCGAAATAGAGAGGTTGTACTGTAATGTTGACCTAGCTCATGTACAACTAGTGGTCCAAATAGAGAGGTTGTACCGTAATGTTGACCTAGCTCATGTACAACTAGTGGAGTAGAGATCAAGATCATCAGATAGTTCCAGATGCAATCCTTTTCCAGATAACCTGTTTAATGTTTTGAAGACAATTAACCCAGGTTCTCTGTATCCGCCCCCCTTATTTCTGGGGCGTCACAGTAGCCCATACATGGCAGAAACGGACGTTAACAAACAAGCAAATGCAAAGATCTGACATAAAGTTTATTGGTGGATTCTTACAAATACAGTTTAATGAACAACAAACACAAAATAACAAATGGGCATTACATATACAGTAAAACCCCTCTATTACGACCACTAAAATGAGCGCTAATTGATTGTTTAAAAGACCGGTGACAGCTAAAAGCAAGGTAATAGTAAAGCTTCTAAGGAACTTTCTGTTTTATTTTCACCTTGCTTTAAGCTTTCACTTGTCACCTGCAAAAGCAAGATGACAGTAAAACAGAAAGCTCCTTAAGGAGCTTTCTGTTTTACTGTCATCTTGCTTAAAGCTGCCACCTGTCTTAAACACCTAATCCATAACAAAAAATTAAACATTTTTAGGGGTTGAAGTAGAGAGTATACATGAAGATAAAGCAATGTAAAGCAGATGACAATATGGAACCCTGGTTCCACATAAGTAAAGCAGACTCCAGTAAAGCAGACTCCACTTTAGCTATATGAAACACTAGTTACATACTCCCCTGGGTTGAAAATAGATGTCTCCTGACATTTACTAAGCCAAAATACTTATTTTGCTTTAACTGAACTTGAACTATTAAAATCATATTACATTACATACATTAAGGAACATATTCAGACGACTTTTTCATTACAGTTAAAAATGAAATCTGAATATGGTTTAACTATCACTAACTATTCAAATACTAAGCTACAGTTTCACACTAACCATAGCATTACAGGTAAATCATTTGACTTGTCAATTTCGCAATAATTGGCATTGTCATATGATATCTAACAAGAGGGCCATGGCCCACAAGTCGCTCACCTGAGGACATTGTACCGAAGCTGACTGGGAAAAACAATATCGTGATTTATATAGCTATACAAGAGGGCCTGAAGGCCCTGATATCGCTCACCATTTGTAATGAAGCCTGATAGCTTTACCTTTGAATTTCACCCGTTTTATTCTAAATCCACTCAAGTTTGTCGACCTACTGTAGTATAGTAGAGTACATCAAAGGCAGATAACTAGAGCCTAAACAATACTGAAATTAAGCCTTTGTCTAGCATTTCAAAGTATATCAAGGGCAGGTAACTATTGCCACAATGATTACATTTCAACAATAATTTCACTCCTTCGAAAATGTATAGCTACATCCTTTGTGTACAAGTACATGTATAATCAAAATCCATTGAAAACTGTAGTTGCAAGAGTGTAAATGCTGTAAAATATGGCATTTTCAGCAATTCAAAGGTAGATATCTCTTGATCTATGTGTCTGACTCCAACCATAATCACCCTTTTTCCAACTCTTATGGTCATATACAATATGGGCAAGTTTGAGAGAGCTTGGATAAATATTGTGGCCTCTAGAGCGTAAACACTGTTAAATATATCATTTTCAGCCATTCAAAGGTAGATAACTCTTGACCTATTGATCAGATTACAACCAAAATTGAACTCGTCCGATTTCTTATGATAATATACAATCTGAGTAAGTTTATGAAAGATTGGATAACATTTGTGGCCGCTAGAGTGTAAACATCGTTAAATATGGCATTTTCAGCAATTCAAAGGTAGATAATTCTCGACCTATAAGTTTGCTTTCAACCATAATCAAATTCATCTGAACTCTTTTAGTAAGTAATATACAATCTGAGCAACTTTAAGAAAGATTTGATAAAAATTGTGAACTCTAGAGTGTAAACACTGTTAAAAATAGCATTTTCAGCAATTCAAAGGTAGATTACTCTTGATCTATTTGTCTTATTTCAACCAAAATCAAACTCATCCGAAATCTTATGGTCATATACCATCTGGCCAGGTTTTAGAAAGATTGGATAAATACTGTGGCCTCTAGAGTGTAAACACCGTAAATATGGCATTTTCAGCAATTCAAAGGTAGATAACTCATGACCTATTTGTCCGATTTCAACCAAAATCGAACTCTTCCGAACTCTTATAGTCATATACAATCTGGGCAGGTTTCAGAAAGATTGAATAAATACTGTGGCCTCTAGAGTGTAAAAACTGTTAAATATGGCATTTTCAGCAGTTCAAAGGTAGATAACTCATGACCTATTTGTCCGATTTCAACCATAATCGAACACATCCGAACTCTTATAGTCATATATAATCTGGGTAGGTTTTAGAAAGATTGGATAAATACTGTGGCCTCTAGAGTGTAAACACTGTTAAATATGGCATTTTCAGAAGTTCAAAGGTAGATAACTCATGACCTATTTGTCCGATTTCAACCATAATCGAACTCATCCGAACTCTTCTGGCAATATACCATCTGAGCAAGTTTGAGAAAGATTGGATAAAAATTGTGGTCTCTATAGTGTAAACGCTAACATTGTTGACGCCGCACGACGGACGACGGACATTCAAGGATTGCAATAGCTCACCCTGAGCTAGCTGAGGTGAGCTAAAAAAGAGTTTTAAAAGTTTCTCCTATATAAGTCTATATGAAACTGATAAGCCTTGGGGCAGGGCAAAATTTGATCAAAGGGTCATAATTTGAACAAGAGGGCCAGAATGGCCCTTAATCGCTCACCTGTACATGGTGATGGGTCAAGTGATTTCAGAAAAGAAGATTTGTGAAACTTTGACCCACGAGCGGGGTCACTTTTGACCCCAGGGACATAATATGAATGCTCTTGATACAGAACCTGTAGACGATGCTATGTGCCAAATATCTAAGCTCAGTGTACTATGATTTCAGACAAGAAGACTTTTAGTTTTCATTGAAAAAAATCTATGTTTAGCTCTGGTGACCCAGATATGCAACAGACCGGAACCAATTCATCAACATATGTGAAAAACCTCTAGACATTACATCATGCAAAATATCTAAGCTCTAGCCATATTGGTTTCAAAGAAAAATGTGTTTGAAAATTTCACTATATAACTCCATGTAAAATGGCGACACCCGGGCCGGGGCCAATTTTGACCCCAGTGGCAAAATTTGAACAAATTTGATAGAGGATTTGTAGACGATGCTATGTGCAAAACATCTAAGCTCAGTGTATTTTGGTTTCAGACAAGAAGATTTTTAAAGTTTTCATTGAAAAAATCTATTTTTAGCTCCAGTGGAACCAATTCGACAACATATGTGAAGGACCTCTAGACGTTACACCATGTCCAATATCAAAGCTCTGGCCAAAATGGTTCAGAGAACAAGAGGGCCATGGCCCTTAATTCGCTCACCTGAGGTCTTTGTGCCTTAGCGTAATAGACAAGACAACATTTTAATATAGCTGTAAATGGAATTATCTTCCAGACAAAAAACCCATGACAAATTGGAATAACTTAAAAAAATATTGTTGGCACCTCAGAGAGACAACAAAGCTCGCCACCGGCACCTTTAGAAACTTAAAAGCACACTCAAGGTCACAGAGGTCAACCTTTTTGCCTGCATGGAAAGGTCTTGTCCATATACACTGGCAAATCAAATATGAAAATAACACCTCAAGGGACATAGGAATTATAAGCATTTTTGTAACCTAAACACAGATTTCGAAACCTAAAACCTTTCGCGACCTTAGTTCAAGGTCAAGGACACTGGGCTAATTTTTTTGCATGCATGGAAAGGTCGTGTCCATATACACATGCATGCCAAATATGAAAGAAATATCTCAGTGGATATATGAGTAAAGAAATTTTGAGAAACCTAAACGCAGACTTTGAAACCTAAACGCCGGTCCTAAGTTCAAGGTCAAGGTCAGAGGGCTCAAACATTTTGCATGCAAGGAAAGATCTTGTCCATATACACATGCAAACTGAATATGAAAGGAATATTTCAATGGACATAGGAGTAATAAAAATTTTGAGAAACCAAAACACAGATCAAGGTCACAGGGGTCTAAATGTTGCTGTGCCTGGAAAGGTCTTGTCCATATACACACATAAACCAACTATGAAAGCAATACCTCAAGGGACATAGAAGTAAAAGGCATTTTTCAAAACCTAAACACAGGCCCTAAGTTCAAGGTCAAGGTCACAAGGGTCCAAATTTATCTGTGCATGGAAAGGTCTTGTCCATATACACACACATACCAACTATGAAATCAATACCTCAAAGGATATAGAAGTTAAATGCATTTTTCGAAACCTAAACGCAGATTTCGAAACCTTAACACATGCTCTTAGTTCAAGGTCACACAGGTCTAAATGTTTCTGTGCATCGAAAGGTCATGACCATATACACATACATACCAACTATGAAAGCAATAACTCAAAGGACAGAGAAGTTAAAGGCATTTTTCTAGACCTAAACACAGATTTCGAAACCTAAACACAGGCCCGAAGTTCAAGGTCACATGGGTCTAAATTTTTCTTTGCATGTAAAAGTCATGCCCATATACACATACATACCAACTATGAAAGCAATACCTCAAGGGACATAGAAGTTAAAGGCATTTTTCGAAACCTAAACGCAGATTTCGAAACCTAAACGCAGGCCCTAAGTTCAAGGTCAAGGTCACAGGAGTCTAATTTTTTCTGAGCATGGAAAGGTCTTGTCCATATACAAACACATACCAATTATGGAAGCAATACCTCAAGGGACATAGAAGTTAAAGGCATTTTTCGAAACCTAAACGCAGATTTCGAAACCTAAACGCAGGCCCTAAGTTCAAGGTCAAGGTCACAGGGGTCTAAATTTTTCTGAGCTTGGAAAGGTCTTGTCTACATACACACACATACCGACTATGGAAGCAATACCTTAAGGGATATAGAAGTTCAAGGCATTTTTCAAAACCTAAACGTAGATTTCGAAACCTAAACACAGGCCATAAGTTTAAGGTCATGGTCACAGGGGTCAACATTTTTCTGTGCATGTAAAGGTCTTGTCCATATACACATACATAGCAACTATTAAAGCAATACCTCAAAGGACATAGAAGTAAAAGGCATTTTTCTAGACCTAAACACAGGCCCTAAGTTCAAGGTCAAGGTCACACGGGTCTAAATTTTTCTTTGCATGTAAAGGTCTTGCCCATAAACACATACATACCAACTATGAAAGCAATACCTCAAGGGACATAGAAGTTAAAGACATTTTTCGAAAATTAAACACTGATTTCGAAACCTAAACGCAGGCCCTAAGTTCAAGGTCAAGGTCACAGGGGTTAAACATTTTCTGTGCATGGAAAGGTCTTGTCCATATACACACACATACCAACTATTGAAGCAATACCTCAAGGGACATAGAAGTTAAAGGCATTTTTCGAAACCTAAACGCAGATTTCGAAACCTAAACGCAGGCCCTAAGTTCAAGGTCAAGGTCACAGGGGTCTAAATTTTTCTGAGCTTGGAAAGGTCTTGTCTATAAACACACACATACCGACTATCGAAGCAATACCTTAATGGATATAGAAGTTAAAGGCATTTTTCAAAACCTAAACGCAGATTTCGAAACCTAAACGCAGGCCCTAAGTTCAAGGTCAAGGTTACAGGCTGAGGGGTCTAAATTTTTCTGTGCATGTAAAGGTCTTGTCCATATACACACACATACCAACTATGAAAGCAATACCTCAAGGGACATAGAAGTTAAAGGCATTTTTCGAAACCTAAACGCAGATTTCGAAACCTAAACGCAGGCCCTAAGTTCAAGGTCAAGGTCACAGGGGTCTAAATTTTTCTGTGCATGTAAAGGTCTTGTCCATATACACACACATACCAACTATGAAAGCAATACCTCAAGGGACATAGAAGTTAAAGGCATTTTTCGAAACCTAAACGCAGATTTCGAAACCTAAACGCAGGCCCTAAGTTCAAGGTCAAGGTCACAGGGGTCAAAAATTTTCTGTGCATGGAAAGGTCTTGTCCATATACACACACATACCAACTATGAAAGCAATACCTCAAGGGACATAGAAGTTATAGACATTTTCTTAAAATTGTTTACGCTGTTCACGACGACGACGACGACTACACCGGGGGTATTGCAATAGCTCGTCATGTACTACGTACAGGCGAGCTAAAAACGTGTCAATTTTTGACGATGAAAGGGGCATTACTCTTTAATGTCCAATGTAATCTTGCTAGTTATTAAACTAAACCGAGACATAATGATCATATACATGCTGACTAAGTTTGAAAAAGATTATAATAAATTTGGTTAAGTTAGAGAGCGGTCATGAAAAGGTTAACTGACGGACGGACAGTGCCATAACATAATACGTCCCGTCTGAAGACGGGCATATAGAAATTGTTCTATCACAATTCAAGAAATGAATTCCATGCTGTTGATACATGGTTACCATGAAATCTCTGCAATAATAACAAGCAAGGAGATGTACTAATCTTCACAATAAATGTTCACATGAAGTTTTATGATGAAAATTACCAACTCCACAAAATCAATCTCTGCCCCATTTTATCATACAGTAGAACCTCCCTATTACAACCACTAAAATAAATGCTAATTGATTGTGTAAAAACAGGTGACGGCTTAAAGCAAGGTGACAGTAAAACAGAAAGCTCCTAAAGGAGTTTTCTGTTTAACTGTAAGGTGACAGTAAAACAGAAAGCTCCTAAAGGAGTTTTCTGTGTAACTGTCACCTTGCTTTAAGCAGTCACCTGTTGTAAACACTTAATAATTAACATAGTTTATTGGTGGTAGTGGAGACATCAAAAGTTCTATAATTAGCTTGGAAATGTTCTAGCTAAGTAAATAAATGGTCACACTTAGATGTTTCCAGTTATTCTAAAAAGTTTACTCTATGAGTAAGAAACTAACTTCAGAAAGTTTGTGTCATATTTCAATAAAACTGGCAAGAGATAAAAAACATTTTCTTTCTGAATTTTGCATCGAAACAGGCATCATTAGCTTAGAAATGTCCTAACTAAGAAAATAAATGGTAACACTTGCGTGTTTGAGTTGATTTAACAAGTGTTTCGACAAAAAATGTTTTAACAGAGAGTCCAACTGTTACAATTTTTAGAAGACGAAGTGATCAAAAACACTTTTTTCCTGAATATAGTATTAAAACTTGCATCATTAGCTTGGAAATGTTCAAACTAAGAAAATAAATGGTCACATTTGGGTGTTTAAATGAAATTTACAACTTTAATGACCGAAAAATAGTTTTACCAAGTTGACCCCATTAGAACACAAAGTGCTAAATGATGAAAAACACTTTTCCCCCGAATTTAGTATTAAAACTTGTATCATTAGCTTGGAAATGTCCTAACTAAGGAAATAAATGGTCACACTTTGTGTTTAAGTTGATTTAACAACTTTTATGACCGAAATAATAGCATTCACCAAATCAAATTGTTACCATTTTCAGAACACAAACTGCTAAATGGTGAAAAACACTTTTTCCCCGAATTTAGTATTAAAACTTGCATCATTAGCTTGGAAATGTCCTAACTAAGGAAATAAATGGTCACACTTGATGTTTAAAGTTGATTTAACAAGTTTTATGACAAAAAATGTTTTAGAGTGAGTCCAACTGTTACAATGTTTAGAAGACTACTTTTTAAACTAGGTGATCAAAAACACTTTTTTCCTGAATTTAGTATTAAAACTTGCATCATTAGCTTGGAAATGTCCTAACTAAGAAAATAAATGGTCACACTTGGTGTTTGAATGAATTTAACAAGTTTTATGACAGCAAAGTAGTCTTCACCAATGTTACTATTTTTAGAACACAAACTGCTAAATGATGAAAAACACTTTTTTCTAGAATTTTGTGTTAAAACTTGTATAATTAGAAAGGAAATGTTCCAACTAAGAGATTGAGTAGTTTGAGTTTGTTGTTAGAGTGAATATAACAAGTTTTACAGGCTTTACTGGCTGCTTGTGGTGAAGTCTATATCCCATGTATTGTCCCAGTCACACTGGCAGCGTGTCACCTTCAGACCGTGACAAGTACGGAGGAAAGTCTCCACGTCTACACGTCGCTCTCTGACCTCTGTAACTGTTACATCGTCTAGTTCTACCGTCACGTCACGTCTTGTCTGGGAAAGTCTGCGTGCAAACTCACACAGTGTTGTCACTGGTAATATAACACGCCACAGTGTAACATCCTCCACACAGTGTGACACAGACTGGAGATTATCTACAGACATGTACCACAGCTCAAGTCTCTGTATGTGTGTCATAGTAGACAAATCTATCCTACCAGTCGGACACCAGACATGGTCTGTACAGTGTAAGTCCAGTACTAACTGTCTAATGGTGGGTGACTGTGGTAACCTGGTCAGTATTTGTTCTATATGTTCATGTGTCAGTCTAACATTCCACAGCTTCAGTGCCATTAAACACTTGCTACTGATACTACATATGTCACTAACTAACTCAGCTGTAGCTGTGATAAAAGACAAGTCCAGACATGTAAGAGTGTCAAGGTTGTTGTTGACTATTTGTGCCACTGTGTCACTGTCTATACGGGAGGAGGGGTAGGGGTCAGACAGGTGCAGTTTTTGTACTGAGTGACATTGCTCTAACTGACTAGTTATACTTGTTAACTGACTAGCACTAATGTCTCTAGGATTTATGTACACAGACTTGACCTTTGACCTTGGAGTACATGATAACAAACGTTCTACATGACAGGCAGTGTTACTATCAATATAAAAGTCTTCTAACATGATGTTGTCATAAATGTGGCCATTATTACCACCTTCTATGACACAGTCAGTTACACATGTCTGTATGGCTCGTATCAAACCTTCACCATATAAAGTTTGTCTGTAGTGTTTAACCTTTTGGTCAGTAGTAACAACACAAGTCAAATGGTCCAACAACTGTCTTGTTATGTCAGGTCTTATCCCAGACACAAACAGCCAAACCAGAGACATTTCTAAACATGTATCTAATGTGCTACAGAAATCTGTTATGTGTTTAACAATATCATGTACATTGTCACAGCTGGCTAGGAAAATAGCTGCAAGAAATTCTTGAAACTTTTTGTGTAGAAAAGATATTTTCTTCTCACTTACAGCACATTTTTCTAGCACTTTGTTCTGTGACAAAAGACCTGACTTTAAACACAGGTCTATTGACTCTTGTCCTATACCATAGATCTCTAGCTGTGAACTTTTAAATACTAAGCTGTTTTCTTTTGTTTGGTCAAATAATGCTTCATATGCTACTCTTGATAAGCAATATATCAATTGCCGGTGGTCTTGACAATATGGGTGTTCTATAATACATTTGGGTAGGGGCGTATCTGATGCTACACTTGTTGGTGTATTGGTAGTTTGTACAGACAGGTTTTTCTGGGACTTTTTCAACAACAAATCTAGCATGGCACAGTACAGCTGTACTTGAGACTTGCCTAGCTCCTGGTTGTCAAACCAGATGCACACAAGCTGTACAAGAATGACTGGTATCGTTTTGAAATGATCAAGACCTTTCTGGGCAAGTATCTCAAAGAACTTCTGTTTTTCTTTTTTACATGACTGACTCTCATTTAATAATTTAATGACTTTAGAGCAGAATCGTGAAGCTGACTTCTTATTAAATGCACATAACTCAATATGTTTGTCCACTTCAGAACTTTTTAATTGGAGTATATCCAATTTCCAAGGCCTGGTTGTGGTCAAGAAAACATTGTTCTGGTTTGCTACATCCCTGCCTGGGAGTCCTGGGTTGAAGAAATGTGGGACAAGGGCACCTGTCGGACACACCCATTCGTCCAGACCATCAACAATGACAAGACAACATTTATTTGCATTTTTCAGTAATGCAGAGGAACATAGATCTTTTCCTGTATTATAATACTGTAATATTTGTGACTGAATCATTTCATTAACATTATACTCTGAGAGAGAATCTCTCAATGTAATATAAAACAAGAACATGAACTGTGATAGTATTCGTCTGTCATCTTCTCTCCTGGCTTTTCTCTCCTGCTGCTGTCTCTGGGTTCTGGCCTGCCTCCTCTGTTCCCCTCTGTAGAATGAATACCTAAACTGGGCGTCTTCATCAGAATCACTGTCACTGTCCAGTGCTCCATTCGACAAGAATTCACCATGAGCCTCACACCAAAGTCTAACTATATTCTTGCATAGCAAGCTCTTTCCACTACCAGCATCGCCTGTGATGTATATCTGTCTACTTAGGTACTCATCATTGTAAAATATCTTTCTACAAGACATACTAATAGCCTCGTCTTTCACATTTTTCAACCCGTCTCGCCCTTTGCTTTGTCGTAAGATTCTGATTTCTGGATTAACATAAATATACTCTAGTCCTATGTCATTGTTTTCGGCTGGATTCGGAACCTCAAGGCAGGTGCTTTTATAGTGGCTGATGAGATTTGTCTGCAAATCTGTAAAATAAACTCTATGAATTAGCAAACAACACCATAGATCAAGTAGCCTCAAACGGCAAACACTTTTGTCAACAAAGAGTTGTCAGAGAGACAACAAAGCTTACCGGTGTAACATTAAATTTTGACCCAATTGAAAAATGACCTCCCGGTCATTTTTCAACGTTGAGAAATGACCTCCCGGTCTTTTTTTAACGTTGAAAAAAGACTTCCCGGGTCATTTTTCAACGGGAATGGGTTCATTTCTCAACATTGAAAAAAGACCCTACCCGTGAAATGACTGCTGAAACATCTAGTTGTAAAATGGCTGGGGTCATTTCTCAACGTTGAAAATAGACCAGGGTCAATTCTTAACGTTGAGAAATGACCCAATCCGTGAATTAATGACGACAGTGATCATACGCCATTGAATATCAAACGGAAGAGAGGGGGTCATTTTTTAACATTGTAAAATGACCGGGAGTCAATTCTCAATATTAAAATATGACCATACCCGTAAACAATAAATGGCTGGTACAAATTATTGGTTATTAACTGATGTTAGGAGGGTATTTTTCAACGTTGGTAATAGACCGGGGGTCATTTCTCAACGTTGAAAATGACCCGGGGTCCATTCTCAACGTCGAAAAAAGACCTTACCCATGAAATCATGACTCTTGAATTATCTTGTTGTTAAATGAACGGGGGTCCTTTCTCAACGTTGAAAAATGATCCCTGTTAAGTTTCATCGTTGAAAGATGACTTAACCTGTACAAATATGTCTCCTAGACTTAATTGTTATAAACTGACTACTGGTATGAGGGGGCCATTGTTAAACGTTTAATCCTTACATGGGTCTTTTTTTTTACGTTGAGAAATGACCCCGGTCATTTTACAACACTATAATTAAGGAGTCATAAATTCATTGTTAGGGTCTGTACAGGTTAAGTCAATTTTCAACCTTAATCTTTACACGGGTCATTTTTCAACGTTGAACAATGACCCCCTCATGCCAGTAGTCAGTTAATCACAAGTAAGTCTATGAGACAATTCTGCACTGGTTAAGTCAACTTTCAACGATGAAACATTACACGGGTCATTTTTCAACGTTGAGAAATGACCTCCCGGTCATTTTACAACAGATAATTCAGGAGTCATAATTTCATAGGTAGGGTATTTTTTCAACGTTGAGAATTGACCTCCCGGTCATTTTTCAACGTTAAAAAATGACCCTGTGTCAGGTTCGGTACCATGACATATACATTTTCGAATTTTGCTTAATTAGAGCAATTTGTACATCAAATATGAATTCCCTATCACTTTAGAATCGAGGGTTAATGTCATTTCAAATAGTCGACCCTTTGACAACTGTGACCTTGACCTTTGATCTGACATGTCCAAAATCTTCATATTCATATTCCTCTTCATATGGGCAACCCATTTGCCATGTAGTAAGGGTGTATTGGTTATGGTTCAAAAGTTATTGCCAACGTTAAAGTTACGGACAAACAAAGAAAGAAACAGAGCAAAAACAATATCCCCCCTTCAAGGTAAAAGGCCATCATCTCAAAACTGTTGGCGCATCAGCATGTGAATTTGTAACACACTGGGTGCAGTACTCAGTCAATAACTGAACTAACGGTATGGCACAGTGTCATGTCCCATGATGCTTTCATTGAGGCACATTATCAAATTTGAAGTTTAATGACCAATAGCTCCTGAATTGTTTATGTCAACTCCATTCGAACAAGAGTTGTCAGAGAGACAACAAAGGTCCCCAACGACACAATTCAAAACTTTGAAGCAGTGTCTGAGGTCAAGGTCACAGGTCAAATTTTTGTGTGCTTGGAAACTGGAAAGGTCTTGTTCATATACACAATGATACCAGATATGAAAGCAATACCTTAATGGGCGTAGCAGCTATAAGCCTTTTTCGAAACCTAAATGTAGATTTCAGACGGGGAGTAGATGGGGAGTATATGTACAGTCGGCTGAGTGGTAATTCGGACTGAAAGTAGACTTTAACTTGGTATATTTATTATTTCGAAACCTAAACACAGGCCCTAAGTTCAAGGTCACAGAGATAGAAAAAAAAATCGGTGCATGGAAAGGTCTTGTCCATATACACATGCTTACCGAATAAGAAAGCAATACCTCAAGGGACATAGGAGTAATAAGCATTTTTCGAAACCTACACAGTTCAAGGTCAAGGTCACCAAGGTCAAACTTTTTAAGTGCATGGAAAGGTCTTGTCGATATGCACATGCATACTAAATACAAGGGCCACTATGGTCCTAAATCGCTCACCTGGTACACCATGTAAACATCACCTGTAGTGACCTAGATTATGACTGGATATGACCCACAATAAACATTTAGAGTGCTAACAAGATTTTTCTATGATTTGACCTAGTGACCTAGTATTTGACCAGACACAATCCACATTTGATTTTGACCTAGATTTGATGCAGGCAAATATTCTGACAATATTCCATTCAGATCTAATGAGATTTGTAGCCGATCATGACAGTAAACACTGTTTTCTATGATTTGACCGGATATGACCCACATTCGCACTTGACCAAGATATCAATGAGGCAAACATTTTTACCAAGTTTCATTAAGATCCAATAAGATTTGTAGCCTCTAGAGTGTTAACAAGGTTTTTCGAAGATTTGACAGTGACCTAGTTTTTGACCGGACATAACCCACATTCTAACATGACCTAGATATAAATGAGGCAAACATTTTGACTAAATTTAATTAAGATCCAATGAGATTTGTAGCCTCCAGAGTGTTAACAAGGTTTTTGGATGATTTGACCTAGTGACCTAGTGTTTGACCGGACTTGACCCATATTCATACTTGACCTAGATATCATTAAGGCAATTATTTTGACCAAGTTTCATTAAGATCCAATAAGATTTGTAGCCTCTAGAGTGTTAACAAGGTTTTTCTATGATTTGACCCAGTGACCTAGTTTCTAACCGGACATGACCCACATTCGAACTTGACCTAGATATGAATGAGACAAACATTCTGACTAAGTTTCATTAAGCTCCATTGAGATTTGTAGCCTCTGGAGTGTTAACAAGGTTTTTCCATGATTTGACCTAGTTTTTGACCCAACATGACCCACATTCAAACTTTGCCTAGATTTCTACTAGACAAACATTGTGATCAAGTTTCATGAAGATTGGAGGAAATTTGTAGCTGCTAGAGTGTTAACGAACCAATTGTGAACGGACGAACGATGGACATCCAGCGATCCTAAAAGCTCACTTTGGCACTTCGTGCCAGGTGAGCTTATAAAAGCAATACCTTCAGGGACGTAGTGTTTGTAAGCCTTTTATGAAACCTAAATGCAGATTTTGAAACCTAAATACAGGCCCTGCTTGGCGCCATATGACCATTTCATGTGTCGCGGTGCCGTCAAATCAAACTCAATCAAAACAGGCCCTGAGGTCAAGGTCACAGGGGTAAAAGCTTGTTGCATGCCTGGAAAGTTATACTGTATATGAAAGCAATACCTCAAGGGACATAAGAGTTATAAGCATTTTTCGAACCTTAAATGCAGCTTTCGAAACTCAAACCCGGCCCTAAGATCAAGGTCACACGTTTTGCCTGAATCAAATGGTCTTATCCATATATAAATGCATATCAAATATGAAGGCAATACCTCAAGGAACTTAAGAGTTGTAAGCATTTTATAAAACCTAAATGTAGATTTTGAAACCTAGACACGAGTCCTAAGCTCAACGTCAGAGGGTAAAATTTGCTGCATGCATGGTAAGGTCTTGACCATATGTATGCATACCAAATATGAAAGCAATACCTCTAGGGAGATAGAAGTTATAAGCAGTTTCTTAAAATTGGTTACGCGGCTTACGACGACAACGACTAAGCCGGGGGGTATACTATACTATAGCATAAGTTTGTCTTGTACTTTGTACAGTTGAGCTAAAATGTCATAAGTCCCGTCTTCATGACATCCTTTCTGGCGAGAGAAAAAGCCATTGTTTCATAATTTTCTTTATTATTTATGTTCTATTATCAATATACAATATCCATGGTGTCACATCATTATACTATAAATTATATTATAATTGCCTTTTTTGTGTTAGTATCAATAATTGGTGTATCAACAATCTGTATATGTGTCATCAGAAAATACGAGACGGTCCTAGAATTAGGTCTTGCTGCGAAAAAGCACCGAATGTGAAACTAAGGTATTGATTATAATACCTGAACCAATATGCAATGTACACACCTTCACTTAGTAATGATACGACAAGCAAGTGTCATAAAATTCCAACAAGCAGTTACAGAAAAGTAGTATTGACACAAAACTAAATGCTAGAGTTCTAAGCCTAGGCCAATAGAAAAGAAATATCTCTGTCTCGCTTTCATTTCATCACCGCAGTGAGACAAGAAGCATTAGTATATATGTGTATGTTTCCCAACCAGGGCTCCAGATAAGGGGAGTATTTCAACAACTAAAATAGTTATGCTTGCTCAAACCCTATTGTGCCACTAGTCATTAGAATTGTCTCGAAGAGACAGTTCTAATGAGTAGTCAGTACTAGTCACACCATAGAATTTAGTGCAGACATGAAGAAGACTATGTTGGAAAACTTGAGTTTACTCCCTCTTATCTGGAGCCCCGTCTAATATGTCATTGTTGCTTAGTCAGCTTGTTTATCGTCACCTTTACATTGGTCCTCCCAGCTAACACTACAAGCCACAGGGTTGTCTCTTCTGGACTGAAATTGAAAATATGACATCAGTCTTGTGCTAAAATAACCTCTTTGTATTGACTTTTACTCAAGCACATCAAATGTATCTACACATGAGGATTGGAAAATATATACTATTTTCTGTTGTAACCCTACAGGACACGTTTGCCACATTCTCAAGAAACGTGCTTGTCAATTACCTCAGCTTCCAAACATTGACGCACTGGAGCGTGACGTCGTCGATGATTGAGAAAGTTAGGTCATCAATACTTTTGCTGAATTCTTCTCGTCTATGAGAAGTCAATATGAGACTGTTATTGCAGCTGACAAGGGCAATACTCATTACTAACATTTGGCCTAATAACTCTTGTGACTTTCAAAATATGGGGTCCCTCCACAGAAGTTGTTGTTTAGCTTAGACGGAAAGGTGATAGTCGACAAATTGTGATAATCTGTTTCCAAATTGATTACATTGGCATTGTAACACAATAACACGGTTAATTATAACTTCATATTGCTTTTTCTGAATGAAATATAAGGTGACCGATTAGAAATTTTGTTGAGTATATAAATTTATATAAACCTGCAACACCCCAGGGTAGGCCAATTTGATCCAGGAGTCATAATTTGAACTATCTTGGTGGGGAAATAATAAGGCAAAGCTACCTGAAAAATATTAATGATCTGGGCTTTACAGGTTCAGAGAAGGAGGTTTTTAACGGTTTATCTGTAGAGGATCATAATGCAAACCTTTTAATCAAATATTAAAGGGTCTTGGCCTTACAGTTTCATAGAAAAAGAGTTTTGAAGGTTTTCTTATATAAGTTTATATAAACCTGATATGCCAAAGGGCGGGGCAATTTTTGGCCCGGGTCATAATTTGAACAATCTTGGGAGAGGACCACAAGACAAAGATACATACATGTCAAATATTAAGGACCTAGGCCTTACGGTTTCAGAGGAGGAGATTTTAAAGGTTTTTCTATATGATTCTATGTAAAACTTATAAGCTCAAGGGCGTAGCTATTTTTTAACCCGGGGTTCATAATTTGAACAATCCTGGTAAAGACTAATTAGGCAAAGCTACATGTCAAATATTAATGATCTGGGCCTTGCGGTTTCAGAGAAGAATATTTTTAAAGGTTATCTTATGAAAAACTGATAAGCCCATTGGCGGTACCATTTTGACCTGGGGGTCATAATTTGAACAATCTTGGTAGAAGACCATCAGGTCATGGTGCATACCCAATATCAAATGTTTGGACCTTTCAGTTTCTGAGAAGATTTTTAAAGCTTTTTAATGCATATAAAGTTGTCTATATGGTCATGTTAAAAAAACTGACCTCACTGACCCAAAGAAACGTAAATTCATCCCTCGTATCCGCACCTGGAAGCTGAGGGACCAGACTGTGGCAAAGAAGTTTCATGATACTTTCACTGACAAGGTTACCGCTGCTGCTAGTGTCAACTCTGCTGGTACTGTTGAAGATGAGTGGGCCAGGATAAAGAACCCACTACTTGAATCAGCCACTGAAGTATGCGGCCTCTCTAAAAACCACCAGTGGAAGAAGGAAACCTGGTGGTGGGATGAACATGTTGAAGGTGCGGTGAAGTTGAAGCGAACATGCTTCAAATCCTACAAAGCCTTGACTAAAGCCGGCCGAACCAGCGAGGCAAAGGATGCCAAAGTGGCCTACGATGAGGCTAAACGCTTAGCAAAGCATGCTGTCTGGAAAGCTAAGTCTGAGGCAGAGAAGGAAAAGTTCGCTGACATCTCCCCCAACGATGGAAGCATCTTCAAGCTAGCCAAACAAATGGACAGGACAAACCAGGATGTTGTCGGGGAGAAGTGTGTGAAGAACGATGCGGGTGAATTGTCGCTCAGTGACGAGGATAAGATGACGGCCTGGGTTGAACACTATGCAAGACTACTCAACGTAGAGTTTGAGTGGCCCAGTGATCTACTACCAGTGGTCGCTCCTGTGGAAGGCCCTCCCCCACCAATCACCTTGGATTTGATGCGCAAGGCTCTCGGCAAGATGAAATGTGGAAAAGCCGCTGGCCCTTCAGGAGTCATTGCCGAGATGATGAAAGCAGCTGGGGAGGAGGGGATCGAGATGTTAAGACAGCTGGCTGAGACAGTCTTCAGCAATGGAGTGATACCCAAGGACTGGGAGGAGAGTTATATCCTGAACCTCTACAAGGGCAAAGGGGAGGCTCTCGACAGAGGGAACTACCGTGGGCTCAAACTCACAGACCAGACGATGAAGTTACTGGAGCGGGTATTGGACACCTTTGTGCGTGAGATGGTCGACATTGACTCAATGCAGTTTGGCTTTGTTCCTGGAAGAGGCACTACCGATGCAATCTTCATCATACGCCAGCTTCAGGAGAAGTATATCGCCGCAAACAAGCCACTGTATTTAGCCTTTGTCGACCTGGAGAAGGCTTTTGATAGAGTGCCCAGGAAAGTCATCTGGTGGGCTTTGAGGAGTCTTAGAGTTGAGGAATGGGCTGTGCGTGCCATCCAGGGAATGTACACAGACACTAGGAGCCGTGTACGTGTGAATGGGCAGTACAGCGAGGAGTTTGGAGTTGGAGTTGGTGTGCATCAGGGATTTGTCCTCAGCCCCCTGCTTTTCATCCTAGTGCTGGAAGCTCTGTCCCGCGAGTTTCGCACCGGTGTCCCATGGGAACTTCTGTACGCAGATGACCTTGCTGTGATGGCCGACTCGCTGGAGGAGTGTGTAGCAAAACTAAAGGCGTGGAAGGACGGGATGGAATGTAGGGGACTGAGAGTCAACATGAAGAAGACCAAGCTCATGATCTCTGGTCCTGGACTGAATCTTCTTCGAGACTCGGGGGCATTTCCCTGTGCAGTGTGTAGAGGTGGAGTTGGAGTCAACTCGATTGAGTGTTCCCAGTGCAAAATGTGGTTGCACAAGAAGTGCAGTGGCATCAAAGGAAGGCTCACCATCAGTCCGGACTATGTATGTCCAAGATGCCGTGACCAGGCTCGGCCGATTGATGGAAGACCAGTCACCCAGGTAGTTATTGATGGAACTCAACTTGATGTCGATGCAAGCTTCTGCTACCTGGGCGACATGCTATGTGCTGGAGGAGGCTGCGAGCTTGCCATCATCACCCGATGCTGCACTGCTTGGGGGAAGTTTAAGAAGCTCCTGCCAATTCTTACGTCCAAGCATGTCTCTCATAAGACCCGTGGTAACGTGTACAACGCTTGTGTCCGCTCCGCCATGCTACATGGAAGTGAAACCTGGGCACCCTCTGCCCCGGACCTACAGCGGCTCCGTAGGAACGACAGGTCTATGATACGCTGGATCTGTGGCGTTAAACCCAATGATGAGGTCCACATAGATACACTCCACACAAGATTGGGGATACAGGAAGTGACAGCAGCTCTGAGAACCAAGCGTCTTAGATGGTATGGACATGTCGCTCGTGCCTCTTCATGCACCAACTCAGTCATGAGTATGGCCATTCCAGGCTCCAGAGGTAGAGGGAGACCAAGAAAGTCTTGGTCAGACTGTGTAAGGGCTGACCTGAACATCTGCAGCCTTGCAGGCATAGATCCACAGGATAGAGAAGCGTGGAGACGGGGTGTTAGACACTCTAGCCACCTGCTGCCTACCCCAGTTTCTGGGACACCCGCAGCAGTTGAAAAATAAACTCAGGATCAAGTCAAGTCAAGTCAAGAGCAAGGGGAATAAATCTAGTCAGAAACTCAGAACAACATTTCTTTTCTCTTGTCACTGATGCTTCTGATAAAATTTGGTTGAAATTGGGTCAGCGGTTTCATAGAAGATGTTTGAAAATGTGGACGGACGACATACAGAATGGGACACAATAGCTCTTCCCTAGCCTTCGGCTCAGGTGAGCTAACAAGAGCACCGCATCGCGGCATGGGAGTGCCAACACTGGTCTGTTTCGTTATCCTAATAGATTAAGAAGGAACAGCGATATATTCTTATTGCTTCCTCTGTCTTGACTATTTGTCTTCTGTATGTCTCTTAATGACCTTGACCTTTGTCGGACATGACCCATTGTACTGAGCTCAAGAGCTTTTTGGGTTGAGGGCACTAGCCAAGTTTGAAGTCTCTATCACATTTTGTCTCAGAGTTTGATAATGACCAATGTTAATTCAGCCAATTTGTCCTCTAAATGACCTTGCCCTTTGTCGGACATGATCCAAATTGTACTGAGCTGACGAGTTTCTTAAGCCGAGAACACGCACGACTATAAAGTTCCTATAACATGTATTTCAAAATTATTGTCAATGTTAAATTTACTCTATTTGACCTCTTAATGACCTTGGCCTTTGTTAGATATAACCCAACTTGTACTTAGCTTAAGAACTTCTTTTTCCTCTATGACTTGTTTTTAGAGTTATGGCCAATGTTAAATTGAACCTATTTGACCTCTGTATGGGCTTGACCTTTGTCAGTCTCAGAACTTACCAAAATTGTGATGAGCTCAAGAGCTTTTTAAGTCGAGTACACATGCCCAATATGAAGTTTCTACCACATGAAGTTCACAAGTTATGGCCAATGCTAAATCAACCATATTGTACTTGTAAATGACCTCTAAATGATCTTGACCTATGTCTACAATGACCTAATTTGTTCTGAACCCAAGATCTTCTTGCGCCGAGTACACATACCACATATAAAGTCTGCATCATATTTAGTTCCAAAGTAAGGCGGACAGACAAAGCACAATAAAATTATGCTCCCCGAGTCGTGCGTGGGCAATAAGTTATTTGAATACCGGCATTACTTATTTCAGCATATCTGAGTATGTCAGAGGCAGATAACTCTTAGCAAAATGGTACTGTTCCATCCAACTTATACTTGTGTACATTGTGTGCAAAACTAAAATTTCGTTAAAAAATTAAAGCTGCTAGAGAGTAACAGTTGTTAATTACGGCATTTTCAATGCACCAAAGGCAACTAACTCTTGACCCTTTGGTTCAATAAACTCTTGACCCTTTGGTTCAATATTCTGTCTCATCCCAGAACTTAACAGCTGAACCATGTTTGCTCAAAACACATTTAAGTTTGTAGACATTTTAGTCCAAGCAATAATGAAACATGGACTTTTAAGCATATCTCAGCATACCAAAGGCAAATAACTTGTGACACAATGATCCGCTATGATCAAACTTCTTACATCTTAAGCCCCGATCCCATTGTCCTGGTGCTGGCCCAAGTACGTCCCAGCGGAGATAGCCGGTGAACCAGGGGGATGAGCCGGGGCGTTTTTCATGAAAAAATAGTTTGAGATCTCACATTCCCGGTGTCTCCCCCGGTTATGAAGCCGGATCTCCCCGTACCCTCCCGGTGAGTTCCCGGTTGGCCCGGCGTAGTTCCGGTGCAGGGCCGGTCTGTTCCCGGTTAGCCCCGGTATAAGATGGTATAACCCCAGCCGTCGCCGGTGGTATCCCGGTGAACACCGATGTTGTCCCGATCAACCCCGGTTGTGCACCGGTGACGTGCTGGCGTTACCCGGTGTTCGCCGTAAAGGACATAAACCGGGGCGGACGTGAATTAGTATAAATACTCTTTTGTCTCTCGAGGTATATGAGATGAAATAAAAACGAAATGCAATAAAATAGAACATAATTATGTTGTAGACTGTTCAAACTTCATTTTAATATGAGTTTCAAACAGTTTGCCCGGCGTCTGATCTGGTTACATACTGTTTGTAGTGGACATAAAGACTTTAGCCTGAAGCCATTTATTTATACAGAAAATCTTCCGTTTTTATATACACTCAGAGGATCTTCTAACCGATCACTTTTTAAACTCATATTTTTCGAAACGGGAACTGGCACACTGACGTAATCAGTTTTATTTCAAATACTAGGTTGAATGTGCATTGAATCGAATTATTGAATTTTGAGTCTCTCTCTACGTTACGTCACACGTCCAAGTTCGACGATTTAGGTATTTTGCACGTGCGAAGCGTGTATGGGAACATTGGTAAACACTGCCTTTGTTTATTTATTGGTCATCAATCGTCCTAACAGAAAAACATCTAACATGTCGAGAATGCGGATTGTATTCATCACAAGAACACTCGAAATGTTGTACTCAGATCCAACGTGAACAACGTCATTACGTTTTTACATCCTGTGTGTCCTAAAATTGTTTACATAAGCTAAATTTTAAACATCAATATCTTATTTAACTAACTGCAACGCATTCCAACCTGTTGTTTGCCAATATCTGCTTGTTTTGAGGAAATTTTGTCTAACCGGAAGTGTAGAGACTAACGTCATTAGCGCCTACAGATAAAAAAACTCTCGTATAGGAATCTATCATTTTGGTCATCACGAACTCGCTCGTATGTTTCCACGCGTCTACGTTGACTTCTCGCGCTAATCTGGACAGTCGAATATGTCAAAATAACGTAACGTAACGGCATCAACGCCAATCGTTAAAATGCAAAATTTTAACTCGGCGGCTCAAAATTCACCTTTTTTATTAATACATTAACATTGTACGTCGCTGAAGCCGTTAAGGGTGGCGTTCTTTAAGTATTCTGTAAATGTTACTAAGCCACTGCTGACAGCTAGAGGCATTTTTGGTATTTTACATATTGAAACAAGAGGGCCAGAATGGCCCTTGATCGCTCACCTGACAATGGTGACACTAGGATGGGTCACGTGATTTCAGAAAAGAAGATTTGTAAAAGTTGACCCCCAGGGCGGGGCCAATTTTGACCCCAGGGGCAAAATTTGAACAACTAAGAAAGAGGACCTGTAAACGATGATATGTGCAAAATATCTTAACTCAGTGTACTATGGTTTCAGACAAGAAGATTTTTGAAGTTTTCATTGAAAAAATCTATTTTTAGCTGCGGTGACTCAGATATGCAACAGACCAGAACCAATTCATCCATATATGTGAAGGACCTCTAAAAGTTACATCATGCCAAATATCAAATCTCTGGTCATATTGGTTCCAGAGAAAAAGATGTTTGAACATTTCACTATATAACTCTATGTAAAACTGTGATCCCCGGGGCAGGGCCAATTTTGACCCCAGGGGCAAAATTTGAACAACTTTGATAGAGGACCTATAGGTAATGCTATGTGCAAAATATCTAAGCTCTGGCTCTTGTGGTTTGTGACAAGAAGATTTTTTAAGATTTCCTTATTTTTTCACTTTGGTTGCCATAGCAACCAGAGTTCTGCATGGTTTCAAATTCTTTGAACAACTTTGAAAGACCTTGACCCAAGGAACATTCCTGTGAAGTTTGGTTGCAATCAAGCAAGTGGTTTTGGAGAAGAAGATGTTTGAAGAAATTGTTGACACACGACGCACAACGCAGGACGACGGACAAAGACCGACCACAAAAGCTCACCTTGAGCACTTTGTGCTCAGGTGAGCTAATAATACAGACCAGGAGTTGCCTAAGTATTTTTATTTCAGTGCCAGTTGAACAATATTCCATTATATGTTCAATGACTTTATTATGTAATTATTTAATTGCTACATATGGCGCCAATGTCGCGTTGAAAGCTGGTAACCCAACAGACAAATGACATTCATGACATTGTGACTTGTCATTTTAGGGTTAGGTTACATTTTCATTCATATTTTCAATACTTCGTGATCAATTGTGTTCAATCTTTGCTTCCTATTGTAAAACATCTTCATCTCATGGAAAATGTAATTTTTGGCATCCGTATTAACTAGATTTTAGAGTAGCACCTTTAAATCTGACTGATCGGTTAGAAGATCCTCTGAGCGTATTAGATTTACCCTATATAATAGAGAGGATGATATTATTTCCTATTTAAACACAGACGCAAACAAGAGGGCCTGAAGGCCCAGTAGGGCGTTCAAGTACCGTACCAGCGAACAGTAACGTTAACCGATGCAAACAACCCATATAGTACGACATCTAACGTTCACCGATACTCTTCAATAATAACTCATTGCGCCCCAAAGTTTATTACCTTTTCAAGGGTACGAACGATTTATGTGCGAATCTTAATAACACAAGCAAAAGTGCACTAATCAACTGCTATGCATCAATTTTACTGCATATAAAAATAAGATTTAGCTGCTCAGATGTAAGCTGCTTTATTTGATACATTAAATATCGGAAAATGTTGGTTTATTGATGAGAAATTAAGTCGGGACTGTTCGCCGGTTGTATTAAATTCATTTGGTAGCCATTTTGTTTTCCTTGTTGGGGATGGTGAACTACCTCTGAGGCCGTTCGTGTCGTTCGCAATCGGTAACACCCTAACGGTTGTTAAAGGTGAATTGTTACCGTTTTCCGATGCAATCGATTGCATCGATACGGTACTTGAACGCGCTACTGATATCACTCACCTGTTGTACTGAAGCCTGATAGCTTTACCTTTCTGTTTCACCCGTTTAAATCTAAATCCATTTAAATTTGTATACTAAGACGAAAAAGAAACGCAGGGTACATAAAATATTCAAATTTTTTTTTATGACTTGGCCTAAATTTATGAAAATCGGTAGATTGAATGTCTTGGCTAATGTCCACAATTTCCGGTGGATAAAATTATGCAATCCCGTTAAAGTTCGCCGTACGCGGGGATTCTGGAAGGTGTAAAAATGAAAAATACCCGTGTAAAATTTCGATGACGAGATATTTAATTGTCAAAATCAGTCAATGGTGTACGTTTTAAGTTGACACATTGATTTACGGATTTAAAAACTCCTTTCAACATCTTCGAAATATGGTACGCTTAATCAAAGTTCGGATGGGCACGCTATTGCACCACTATTGGTACGTCGAGGCTAACCACAGGCTGTTACTCAGTTCAATGTGCATTTCTCGACTATAGAACGTCTTGTTAGACGCATGCGAGAGACGGAAAGCCTTGCAGACCGACCGCGAGCGAGACGTCCGTACGTCACGACAGGACAGGACTATCTACCCATCCCACCTGCGCAATCGTCACCGTACTGCCAGTAAAACCACTGAAAACACGTTAAGCAATCATAGTCAACATATCCATGCCGACACTTTAGGGAACTGGTTACGCGTCAACGGTCTGCGAGCCTGACGTCTTTACGTTGGTCGCGCACGCTGTAGCGGTGGTTAGCGGCACATTCGCCCAATAACTTTCCACTGATGTAGTGGAGACAGGTTCTTTGTCAATATGTTCAATAATGATAAGTTGTCAACACAAGAGGGCCTGAAGGCCCTGATATCGCTCACCATTTGTAATGAAGCTTGATAGCTTTATCTTTGAATTTCACCCGTTTTATTCTAAATCCATTCAAGTTTGTCGATCTACTGTAGTATAGTAGAGTACACCAAAGGCAGATAACTAGAGCCTAAACAATACTGAAATTAAGCCTTTTTCTAGCATTTCAAAGTATATCAAGGGCAGGTAACTATTGCCACAATGATAACATTTCAACAATAATTGCACTCCTTCCAGAACGTATAGCTACATCCTTTGTGTACAAGTATAATCAAAATCCATTGAAAACTGTAGTGGCAAGAGTGTAAACGCTGTAAAATATGGCATTTTCAGCCATTCAAAGGTAGATATCTCTTGATCTATGTGTCTGATTCCGACCATAATCACCTTTTTCCCAACTCTTATTGTCATATACAATCTGGGCAAGTTTGAGAGAGCTTGGATAAATATTGTGGCCTCTAGTGCGTAAACACTGTTAAATATATCATTTTCAGCAATTCAAAGGTAGATAACTTTTGACCTATTGATCTGATTACAACCATAATTGAACTCATTCGAAGTCTTATAGTAATATTCAATCTGAGTAAGTTTGAGAAAGATTGGATAAAATTTGTGACCTCTAGAGTGTAAACATCGTTAAATATGGCATTTTCAGCAATTCAAAGGTAGATAACTCTCGACCTATAAGTCTGATTTCCACCATAATCAAACTCATCTGAACTCTTATAGTCATTGACAATCTGAGCAGGTTTGAGATAGATTGGATAAAAATTGTGGCCTCTAGAGTGTAAACACTGTTAAATATGGTATTTTCAGCAATTCAAAGGTAGTTAACTCCTGATCTATTGGTCCGATTTCAACCATAATCGAACTCATTCGAACTCTTATAGTCATATACAATCTGGGCAAGTTTTAGAAAGATTAGATAAATACTGTGGCCTCTAGAGTGTAAACACTGTTAAATATGGCATTTTCAGCAGTTCAAAGGTAGATAACTCATGACCTATTTGTCCGATTTCAACCAAAATCGAACTCATCCGAACTCTTATAGCAATATACCATCTGAGCAAGTTTGAGAAAGATTGGATAAATATTGTGGACTCTAGAGTGTAAACACTAAAATTGTTGACGCCGGACGACGGACGACGGACATTCAAGGATTGCAATAGCTCAGGTGAGCTAATAAAATAATCTTTCTGAATATTCGATTAAATGATAACATTTAAAACTACCTTGCAAGGTTACCCTGCGTTTCTTTTTCGTCTTAGTATAGTATTATAGCATGTAAACAATTTCGGAATACAATCTCATAATTCTAGTATAGTAGAGTACATCAAGGGCAGATAACTAGAGCCTAAACAATACTGAATTGAAGCCTTTTCTAGTATTTCAAAATATATCAAGGGCAGATACCGTAACTATTGCCACAATGATTAGATTTCAACAATAATTGCCAGTGTTGTGCCTAGGTCCAAAATTTTGGGGGACACGGTGGCGCGCTGTCAAAATTTTTGGGGGACATTTGAAATTTTTGGGGGTCACACTAAAATAGCCTTTAAAAATATGATAGGCTTTCCTTTAAAATAGAATTAGTGTTTACGATATTGAACATGTTTACTGCGTCTAGTAGATTTTCGGTAATCCGGTAAGGCTTTTACACGACGGGAAAACTGATGTTCGTCTATTTTTAAATAACTTGTAATGATTGTTTTGGTACATACAAAGTTGGAAGAGTTTGATCAGCACGTTGTTTAGATGGGGGTTTTATTCATCAGGTGTCACGCTTCGCGTTTCGTCTGCTCTTTCCTCTCCAATCCGATGAGAAGTGAAGTCAAGTCATGCGTAAATTTGACTGGTTATCGGGTTTTACCATAGCAATTTAACTGCATTGGCATATAAACCGCGCACAGTCTACCTTTTATTAATAAAGGATAGTAAATCGGCGGAAAGGATAGTTGTAATTTTAAAACTGGTTATCGGGTTTTACGTAGCCTTTTAACTGCATTGGTATACACACGCGCGCACAGTCTACCTTTATTAATGAAGGATAGTAAATCGGCGGAAAGGATAGTAAATAGAGCAAAGGTACGGAAGACGAAAATTGCGCCCGTACGCCCGCACCGTTACGAATTTTAAGGGTCCAAGTAAAAAATATTGCGGGAATCCCGCAATGCCGCGCTCTAGGTGCAACACTGATTGCACTCCTTCAAGAACTTATAGCTTCATACTTTGTGTGCAAGTATAATCAAAATACATTGAAAACTGTAGTTACAAGAGAGTAAACGCTGTTAGATATGGCATTTTCAGCAATTCAAGGGCAGACAACTTTTGACATATTAGTCCGATTTCAACCATAATCAACTTCATATGAACTTTTATGGCCATATACAATCTGAGCAAGTTTGAGATAATTTGGATAAAAATTATAGCCTCTATAGTTTGAGAACCCTAAAATATGGCATTTTCAGCAATTCAAAGGTAGATAACTCTCGACCTATTGGTCTGATTTCAACCCTAATCAAACTCATCCGAACTCTTATGGTAATATACAATCTGGGTAAGTTTGAAAAATATTGGATACATATTTTGGCCTCTAGAGTGTTAACACCGTTAAATATGGCATTTTCAGCAATTCAAAGGTAGATAACTCTCAAGTTATGGTCCGATTTCAACCATAATTCAACTCATCCAAACTCTTATGGTAATATACAATCTGAGCAAGTTTGAGATAGATTGGATAAAAATTGTGGCCTCTAGAGTGTAAACATTTTGTTAAATATGGAATTTTCAGCAATTCAAAGGTAGCTAACTCTTGATCTTTAAGTCCGATTTCAACCATAATCAAACACATTCGAACTCTATCAGTAATATTCAATCTGGGCAAGTTTGAGAAAGATTGGATAGTGTGGCCTCTAGAGTGTAAAAATTGTTAAATTTGGCATTTTCAGCAATTCTAAGGTTGATAACTATTGATCTATGAGTCCGATTTCAACCAGAATCAAACTCATCCGAACTCTTATAGTAATAAACAATCTGAGCAAGTTTAAGAAAGATTGATTAAATATTGTGGCCTCACTAGTGTAAACACTAAAATTGTTGACGACGCACAACGAACGACGGACATTCAAGGATTGCAAAAGCTCACCCTGAGCTAGCTCAGGTGAGCTAAAAACAAAATATAGAAATCTGCATTTTTTAAAAAAAAAATCAAATCTATCCTTGCATACACCCCGGTTGTTCACGGTACATACCCGGAGCTGCCCCGGATGTGCCGGTAAAGATCCGGCGTTGCCACGGCATACCCCGGCGTTGCTCCGGCATTCCCCTGATGAAGCCGGTTCTGGTTTCTGTCCCGGTGACCCCCGGTTGTATTAAACATTTTAAAGCATACGGGAATGTTAGCTGGTGGCAGCCGATCTACCCCGGATCGAGCCGGTCGTCCCCGGCGCCGCCAGAGTTGTACTCCCGGCGACTGCGGGTTTGCAAAAACCGGGACTCACCGGGGACCCAAACCGGGACAGTGAGATCGTGGCTTACGAGTTATTAACCTTTTACTCCATAGCCTGTTTCTAGTATTGAAGGTATGTGACCACTTTAAGCAGATCAAAAGTGAAGCATAACGCGCATTTAGTCATTTCGACGTCGCTTTATTGACCTGACCGTGCCCCGGGTCTGCTTAGGTGCCTTTCTTTAAATGTCTATATAGATAACTTTACCCAGGCTTTACGTACTGATATGTAAGTATGTATTATACTCAGAAAAAGGACAACGTTTTCAGAGGTTGTTAGTTTATCTTTCAGCTACGATATAGACAGCTGTTTAAATCCACCTGTTGCATCGAGAGAAATATCTGCATATAGTACCACTGAGGCAAAAAGTTGAATGAAAACCATTCAAGGGGTATAGAAGACATGTGGTGATGAGATGTGATCTAATTACAATTATTGTCATTATGATGAAATGAATGCATACATTGTGAGAAAGTTTGCCTAATATTGGATGCAAATTGTTTGATTTACAGAGCCAACAGGGCTAAAATGGGATGTTCTTGAATAATTCAAGGTGCATAATCATGGCATGCCCAATAAATATTTCTGGCAATCAAAGTTGGCCAATAATTCACACATATAGAAAGTATCAGTAAAGTTTGTACGAGGTTGGATGAATACTACTTGAGAACATAAAAGGAACTAGAGAAGTGCCGTTGCGACACGAATTCCCCCACTGGCACTAATTAAGGAAAATGTAGACCATAGCATAACTCAATAATTATTACTTTCTAAGTGCAAAGGACATAACTCTGCCAATATTTACTCAATCAAAACCAAATTCAAACTTGATCTGTGTTTTCTCACTATGTACCTATATCTGAAACTTCATTTCAAAATGTCAATGTATGACCCAGATAATGAGCTGAAACCACCGATTGTTGGAAACCAAGGGGCACAACTCTGTAAAAAATTATTGGACCGAACCCAAATTGAAACTTGACCTCTGTATTGCCATCATTTATCTATTTACCAAATTTCAAGTCAAAATGTCAATGCATTTCATGACTGAGATAATTAGCGGAAACCACAATGTGTCAGTAAATTTCTAAGCCCAAGGGGCATAACTGTCAACACATCAAATCATACCCAAATTCGAAGTTGACCTGTGAATTGCCATATTGGATCTCGATACCAAATTTTAAGTCAACATGTTAATGCATGAATGAGATAATGAGCAGAAACCACATATTGTCGGAAACTTTGTCAAAAGGTATTGTGCCGAAACCCTAACTGGAACTTGACCTGTGTATTGCAATGATATATAAATTTGACTTCAATATTTGCATCCATGACAGAGATATTGAACGGAAACTAAATGAACATATTCAGCTAGTTTGTACAAGGTCAAAAGATAACTGATAAAATCGAGAGCGGGTAAGGATAAGACTGACAATGTCTGGTAATTCAATCGGAATTACCCCGGCATGTCTTACACATTTAGGTTATTTAGCTGGTTATCGAACTGTTTGAAGATGTTACACCTATAAACATCTTCAGGAAGTTTGTTCAAGGTCAAATGAAAACTGTTAAAGTTAGAAAGCGGATAGGGATGAAACTGACAATTTCTGGTAATTCAAGGGGCCTAACCCTAACATATCCTATGCAAATCAGCTGATCACCAAATTTGCCAAGGATTTTATACCTATTACCATTTTCAGCAAATTTAAACCAGGTTAGTTAAAACTATTTCAGTTAGAGAGCAAATAACGCTTAAATAGTCAATTATCAAATGAAAGTTAGCTCCCTTGAAATAAATATTCAAAGGACAGTCAATTTACGCTCCATTTTTAACATTTTGTTGTTTAATGCCATTAAGCAATATAAGGTAAAATTATTAGGGAAATGTGGTTTGCATTCTAATGTATGACTTAAGGTTTTTAATTCAGTTAAATTGACTGCTTAACTTCATGCATTTACAATTACCTCCAGTGCAGATATTCGCGTATCCAACTTGTCAATTTTTACATCCTGATGATCCAACCGTTCCTCATGTGCCTTATCTAGCTTGTCCATTTTTACATCCTGATGACCAAACCGTTCCTCTTGTGCCTTATTTAGCTTGTCAATTTTTGCATCCTGATTATCAAACCGTTCCTCTTGTGCCTTATTTAGCTTGTCAATTTTTGCATCCTGGTGACCAAACCGTTGCTCATGTTTCTCCAATATCAAAGACAGTCTCGTTATGTCTTCTTCTAAATCATTTTCCTTCAAAAATTCCAGAAATCTATTCCGCGTTGAGTTTAGCTGAAATATATAAACCAAAATATTGAAAACAGTAAAATTTAAGATTAATGTGACACATTGATCAGTGTTTATTACAATGCAGAGACATCCAAGCTATACTTTGAGAAAACCAGCAGAAATCTTTGCTGTTTTGGTATAAAGTACTATAAGACTCGACCATGAATGTTGATGTAGGATATAAAGTTTTTCCCCGAGGGTAAGAAAATTCATGCAGAGACGAGGCTTGCCGAGTCCCTGCGTGAATTTTTTCCCTGAGGGGGAGAAATTCCTATCCTAAATCAACAAAACAAAAGGTGGATTTTTTTCTCCTTTTTAGATCATCAAAACATGATACAAACATGAGCTGTATGCGGCCCTTACTCGCTCACCTGGAACCATTGATGTAAATGTAAAATATCTTGAAAAGCTGAGAAATTATGACAATATGACTGTTTTTTATGTGCCATTTCCTGAGAAGATGATGATGTGTGACAAATATTTAAGCTCAGGGTACTGTGGTGTCGGACAAGAAGACGTTTTCATTTAAAAAATCTATTGTTAACCTAGATATGCAACAGACCAAAACACCTTGGCTTGAACAACATTGGTAAAATACCTCTATAAGTTTCACCATGCCAAGTATCAAAGCTCTGGCCATATTAGTTTCAGAGAAGATGATGTTTGATGCTATATACACTCAGTACAAAAAGAAACGAGACTTATATTAAGACGCATTTTATTTCACTTAATGTAGTATATTGTAACAAATCACATTGTAAATATAAAGTACAATTCATTGTGAGTACATCCTACAGAAATCATAACAATACAACGAATATGAACGCCGTAATTGTAATTGAACAAGCGGCACCCTTTTTCTCAAAATTCACAATTCGGGGCCATATTTGGTGACATGCAGGACCAATCGAGCACGTTGATGTCGTTTTCAGCCAAGCAGTTACGGGTCACCCGATTGAGTATCTCTGGGATGAGTTGAAGGAGAGGATCTATTCTCGAGTCCCAGCACCGCAGATGGTCCAGGGACTATACATGGCTGCCAAAAATGGGTGGAATGCAATTTCTCAGCATTTTGTTACACAGCTCGTGGACTTGAAAAATCAGT
Organism: Gari tellinella; assembly: GCA_922989275.2. Taxonomy (NCBI): domain Eukaryota; kingdom Metazoa; phylum Mollusca; class Bivalvia; order Cardiida; family Psammobiidae; genus Gari; species Gari tellinella. Next base: position 4,499,881 of record OV277870.1, on the reverse strand, counting down.
GATGCCGAGCTTTGATCAACGTAAGGGGCAGTTATACCAAATTCTAAACTGTGAATTTTGAGAACAAGGGTGACGCTCGTTAAATTAACAAAACGTCGTTCGTATTCATTGTATTGTTATGATTTTTGTTGGAGTTACTCACAATGAAATGCACTTTAAATTTACAATGTGTTTTACTACAATACACTATTGAAAGGTGAAATAAAATGCATCTAAATGTAAGTCTCGTTTCTTTTTGTACTGAGTTTAACTCTATGTAATTTTGATACCCCAGAGGTGGGACCATTGTTGACCTCAGGGACATAATTTGAACAATCTTGAAAGATTTATTTGTTTTGTTTGTTAACGTCCGTTATTGCCATCTATGGGCTAATTGAACGCCCAAGACAGAGGTGAGCGGATACAGAGAACCCGGGCTCGATGCCCTACTCTTATTATCGAAAGAGTTCTCTCTTTTTTTAAGATGCCTAGTGTAAAGCACTCATACATCGGACATCGGTTTATAAAGTCTCATCTGAAGAACTTAGTCCGGCGGGGGATCAAACTCACATCCCCTGACGTCGTAAGCAGAAGCTTTACCCCTCGACAACGTCCGGTCAACCTTTAGGATCTGTAGATGATACTGTGTGCTAAATATCTAAGCTCAGGGTACTGTTGTTTCAAACATGAAGATTTTTTAAAGTTTTAATTAAAAACAAGAGACCCAGAGGGTCACATTTCGCTCACCTGAGGAAATTGCACGGCAAAACAACATTTAATAAAGACAGTTATGATCAAGGTGTCATAATTTGAACAATCTTGGTAGAGGACCATAAGGCAAAGCTACATGTCAAATATTTATGATCTTGGCCTTACGGTTTCAGAGAAGATTTTTTTTAAAGGTTTCCCTATGAAAAATTGATAAGCCGAGGGGAGGTCATTTATTGGTCCGGGGTCATAATTTGAACAATCTTGGTAGAGGACCATAAGGCAAAGCTATATGTCAAATACTAAAGATCTGGGCCTTACAGTTTCATAGAAGAAGATTTTTAAAGGTTTTCCTAAATAAGTCCATGAAAAATTGATATGCCCCGGGATGGGGCCAATTTTGATCGGGGTTCATAATTTCAACAATCTTGGTAGAGGACCATAAGGCAAAGCTTCGTGTAAAATATAAATGATCTGGGCCTAATGGTTTCAGAGAAAAAGATTTTTAAAGGTTTCGGTTTTCTATGAAAAACTGATAAGCCCGAGGGCTGGGCCATTTTTGGTCCGGGTGTCATAATTTGAACAATCTTGGTAGAGGACCATGAGGCAAAGCTACATGTAAAATATTAATGAGCTGGGCTTTACAGTTTCAGAGAAGAAAGATTTTTAAAGGTTTTCCTATATAAGTCAATGTAAAAACTGATAAGCCCCGGATCTGGGCCAATTTTGGCGCAGGGTTAATAATTTGAACAATCTTGGTAGAGGACCATAAGGCAAAGCTACATACAAAATATTAATGATCTGGGCCTAATGGTTTCAGAGAAGAGATTTTTTAAGGTTTTCCTATATAATTCAATGTAAAACTGATAAGCCTAGGGGCGGGGCCATTTTTGGCCCTGGGGTCATAATTTGAACAATCTTTGTAGAGGGCCATAAGGCAAAGCTACATGCAAAATATTAATGATCTGGGCCTAATGGTTTCAGAAAAGAAGATTTTTTAAGGTTTTCCTATATAATTCAATGTAAAACTGATAAGCCCTGGGGCGGTGCCATTTTTGGCCCAGGGGTAATAGTTTGAACAATCTTTGTAGAGGACCATGAGGCAAAGCTACATGTCAAATATTAATGATCTGGGCCTTACAGTTTCAGAGAAGAAGATTTTTAAAGGTTTTCCTAAGACAAGAGCCCCATGGGGCATATTTCGCTCACCTGAGAATCACTGACAAAATGTAGATAATGACTTATGTCCAGGATGGGGTCATTTTTTATCCGAGGGGCATAATTTGAACAATCTTGATAGAGGCCCTGTATATGATGCTATGTGCCACATATATATCTAAGATCAGGATACTAGGGTTTTAGACAAGAAGATTTTTTTAAGTTTTCATTGAAAAAATCTATTTTTAGCTTCTGTGACCTACTTATGCAACCGACCGGAACCATTTGAACAAAATATGTAAAGGACATCTAGAAGTGTCACCATGATGAATATCAAAGCTCTGGCCATATCAGTTTCAGAGAAGAAGACGTTTGAAAATTTCACTATATAACTCTATGTAAAACTGTGACCCCCGGGGCGGGGCCAATTTTGACCCCAGGGACATAATTTGAACAAACTTGATAGAGGACCTGTAGATGATGCTATGTGCCAAATATCTAAGCTCTGGCCCTTGAAGTATCAGACAAGACTCTTAATAGAGGACCTGTTGTAACAGTTGATAATATCTTGTGCTTAATATCTAAGCTTAGGTTACTGTGGTTTCAGACAAGAAGATTTTTCAAGTTTTAATTGAAAAAATCTATTTTAAGCCCCCGCGGCCTAGATATGCAATGGACCGGAACCATTTGAACAAAATTGGTAAAATACCACTAGACGTGTCACCATGCTAAATATTAAAGCTCTGGCCACATGAGTATAAGAGGAGAAGACGTTTGAAGATTTCACTATATAACTCTATGTTAATTTGTGACCCCCGGGGCGTGATCACTTTTTACCCGAGGGACATAATTTGAACAATCTTGATATAGGACCTGCAGATAATGCTTTGTGCTAAATATCTAAGGACTTGTTCGGCGGGGGATCAAACTCACAACCCCTGACGTCTTAAGTGGGTACTTTCTCCCCCGAAAACGTCCGCCTATCAAACTTGAGGATCTGTAGACGTGCTAAGTATTTAAGCTCAGGGTACTGATGTTTAAGACAAGAAGATTTGTTAAGTTTTAATTGAAAAAAAATATTTAGCTCATGTGACCTAGATATGCAATGGACCAGAACCATTTGAACACTATTGGCAAAGTACCAAAGAAGTGTCACCATGCCAAATATCAAAGCTCTGGACATATTAGTTTAAGAGAAGAAGACGTTTGAAAATTTCACTATATAACTCTTATGTATTTTTTTTACCTCTGGAGCGTGGCGATTTTTAAACCCATGGATATAATTTGATCAATCTTGATAGAGGACATGTAGATGATGCTTTTTGCTAAATATCTGGGCTTAGAGTACTGTGGTTTCAGACAAGAAGATGTTTAATATTTTTATTGAAACAATCTATTTTTAGCTTCTGTGACATAGATATGCAACGGACCGGAACTTTTTGAACAAGTTTGAAAGAGGAATATTTAAGGATCAATCTTGCTAAGTTTGGTAACAAGAGGCCTAGAATGCCCTTGATCGCTCACCTGACCATGGCGACACTAAGTTGGGTCAAGTGATTTCAGAAAAAGGAGATTTGTAAATTTTCACTGATGAAGAAAACTAGGGGCCGGTTCATATTTGATATGCAGTGGAAAATCTTGAACAATCTTGATAGAGGACCTACAGATGATACTTTGTGCCAAATATCTAAGGTGTGTCCCTTAATGGTTTTTGAGAAGATGTTTAAAGATTTCACTATATAATTCTATGTAAAACTGTGATCCCCTGGGCTTGCCATTTTTGACCCCAGGGACATAATTTGAACAACTTTAATAGAGAACATGTAGATGATGCTTTGTGTCAAATATCTAAGCTCAGTGTACCATGATTTCAGACAGGAAGATGTTTGAAATTTTTATTGAAACAATATATTTTGAGCTCCTGTGACATAGATATACAACGGACTGGAACTTTTTAAACAACTTTGAAAAAGGAATATATAAGGATCACTCTTGTTTAGTTTGGTAACAAGAGGGCCAGAATGGCCCTTGATCGCTCACCTGACCATGGTGACACTAAGTTGGGTCAAGTGATTTCAGAAAAAGGAGATTTGTAAATTTTCACTGATGAGGAAAACTAGGGGGCGGGTTCATATTTGATATGCAGTGGAAAATCTTGATAGAAGACCCACAGATGATACTTTGTGCCAAATATCTAAGGTGTGTCCCTTAATGGTTTTTGAGAAGATGTTTAAAGATTTCACTATATAATTCTATGTAAAACTGTGATCCCCTGGGCTTAATGTTTACTTCTTTCCCATGTTACTAATGATCTTGTCATAGAATTTTTGCTAAATGTTTTACATGTATTTACTTACTGTGCTGGCGGTCTTTTTGATTGTGAGGTTGTGGAACAGGGTTTATATTTTATGTACACTGTTTGTCTTTATAGGTGAATATAGGAGATAAGTGTGAGGTTGGGCGCCCCTAAACCCAGGTTTAACCCCCCAGTGGTTGTTAATAATTAATTAATTTATAGTTAGTTGTTAATTACTACTGACCGTACCAAGGCGGCTCCTATGTTCACTTTGCTTTATGTTTGTCTTGCGTGTTGTTTTCTATTTAGTGTGTAGATGAAGGAATGGTATTGCGTGTGTGTGTTTGTTGTGGTATGATTGTGTGTGTGTGTGTTCTGCTTGAGAGGTGGGTGTATTGTTTGTGTTACGTTTCCTGCTTGAGTCTTTCGTATTTATTTGCCATTTTTGACCCCAGGGACATAATTTGAACAACTTTAATAGACAAGAGGGCCATGGCCCACAAGTCGCTCACCTGAGAACATTGCACCTAAGCTGACTGGGCAAAACAATATCGTGATATATATAGTTATAAAAAGAGTTTTAAAGGTTTTTCCTATATAAGTCTATATAAAACTGATAAGCCTTGGGGCAGGACCAAATTTGATCAAAGGGTCATAATTTTAACAATCTTGGTAGAGGACCATAATGCAAAGTTACAGGTCAAATATAAATGATCTGGGCCTTACAGTTTCAGAGAAGAAGTTTTTTTAAAGGTTTTCCTATGAAAAACTAATAAGTCGAGGGTGGGGCCATTTTCGGCACGGGGGTCATTATTTGAACAATCTTGGTAGAGGATCACAAGGCAACGCTATGTGACAAATATTAAAGAACTGGGCCTTACAGTTTCAGAGAAGAAGAAATTAAAAGGTTTTCCTATATAAGTCTATGTAAAACTGATAAGCACCGGGGCGAGGCCAATTTTGACCCGGGGGTCATAATTTGAACAAACATGGTAGAGGACTATAAGGCAAAGCTACATTTCAAATATAAATGATCTGGGCCTTACAGTTTCAAAGAAGAAGATTTTTAAAGATTTTCCTATGAAAAACTGATAAGCCCAAGGGCGGGGCCATTTTTGGCCCAGGGGTCATAAGCTGAACAGTCTTGGTAGAAAACCATAAGGCAAAGCTACATGTCAAATTTGAAAGATCTGGGCCTTACAGTTTCAGATAAGAAGATTTTTAAAGATTTTCCTATATAACTCTATGTAAAACTGATAAGCCCCTGGGCGGGGCCAATTTTGACCCGAGGAATTTTGACCCGAGGAATAAATCAAAGGCCTAAAAATGCACATTTATGGGGTAATGGGTTAACAAACGTCAGTATTTATTAGGGGAAAGGGTTGAATCCTGGACAAGAAAAAATGGCAAAACATGCAGATAACTGTGACAAAACCAATATGAAACATACACTCAGTACAAAAAGAAACGCACATCGTGCTCAGGCGCAGATTAAGATACCTTTTTTTTGAAGAAAATTAGAATAGAAAGACCATATCTCAAGATTTATTCAATTCTGCAACAAGTTCAGATAAAAATACTCAAAAGAGATTGTGCTACCTTTTAACCACTTCCCTCTTAATGACGCCAAAAAGCGTTTGCAAACAGTTTGGATCCTGATCAGACGCCGCGTCACGCGGCGTCTGATCAGGATCCAAACTGTTTGACACTCTTATCGATTTCATTTAAGTCATTCTACATTGAATTTTACTTAGAAACGATCTTGCAAACAACAAAATTGAAGCAGATTGCAATAATACGGTGAAGGGGTATAAACCTCACGATTAATTTGGCAGCGAAAGAATTAACTACAACTTGTTTAAAATACCGCACCGATTAGTGCATGTTGTGATGCTATCAAATCAATAATGATTGAAAATAATTCACAAATACGTTCCTTCTACATAAAAATAATATTGTGATACAAAATGTGCGTTTCTTTTTGCACTGAGTGTATGTATAAATATGGCATAAGACATAATTACATAACTGTCAGTGGATCACTTCCAGATCCTGTTTCTCTAAGTATGAAGAAGACTGAACCATTTCTAAACTTTAGCAGACAACATGTTCAGTTCTGTTGGCCTGATCACTGAGGTCAACTATTATGCAAGAGTACTGTAGCATTAGCAGCACTGCTGCTGGTGGCTTACCCTTACCAGACTGAAATGATGTCTGCTAAATACCTTCTGTGTGTAAAAAATGTACATTTTTTTTTTTAGAAAATGTTAAGTTGGTAAATGAGTGGCAAATAGTTTGGATCCAGATTAGATGCAGCATTATGTTGCATCTGATCTGGATCCAAACTGTTTGCAAATATTGGTTATTTGCCCATAGTATATTAAGGGTAACTCAGGTAAATACAGTTCTGCCTAAATCAAAAATACTGTAAAACCTGCCTAGAGCAGCACTTAAACTGTGCAGGGTGGTGTCAAATGTGACCCTAGGGATTTCATTTTAACAAACTATAGAGGGATCCACCAGGAGATTCTACTGTACAAATATCAAAGCTTAGGGCCTAGTAGTTTTGGGCAAGAAGATTTTTTAAAGATTTTTGCTGTTTTGCTTTTTCAAGCAGAGTTTGTGCTTTTTTTCCTTTTTTTTGAACAACTTCTGTAGAGAAGCATCCAAGGAACATCATGAGCAGTTTGAACTCTCCCTACAATTGGCGGGTTTCAGAGGAGATGTCGTTTGAAGTAAATGTGAACGGACAGACGGACAGACGTACTACGGACGGTGAGCGGTCACAATAGCTCACCTTGAGCCAGGTGAGCTAAAAAACTGATAAGCCCTGGGGCGGGGCCATTTTTGGCCCCAGGGTCAAAATTTGAACAATCTTGGTAGAATATCATTAGGTCATGATACAAACCAAATATCAAAGGTTTGGGCCTTTTGGTTTCTGAGAAGAAGATTTTTAAAGATTTTCTTATGCATTAAAAGTTGTCTATACGGTCATGTTAGAAAATCTGGTCCCAAAGCAAGGGGAATAACTCTAGCCAAAATCTTTGAACAAAATTTCGCTCCCCCTTGTCACTGATGCTTCTGACAAAGTTTGGTTGAAATCGGGTCAGTGGTTTCTGAGGAGATGTTGTTTGAAAGTGTGGACGGACGACGGACGGAATGGTATCACAATAGCTCATCCTGAGCCAAAGGCTCAGGTGAGCTAAAAACATGTAGATGATGCTTTGTGCCAAATATCTAAGCTCAGTGTTTCAGACAAGAACATTTTTCAAGTTTTAATTGAAAAAAATCTTATTTTAGCTCCGGTGACCCAGATATGCAATAGACCCGAACCAATTAATTAACATACAGTAAAACCACTCTATAACGAATGCTAATTGATTGTATACAAGGGCCACTATGGCCCTAAATCGCTCACCTGGTACACCATGGCAAACTTGACCTATAGTGACCTAGATTATGACTGGCCATGACCCACAACCAACCTCTAGAGTGTAAACAAGATTTTCCTATGACACAATCCATATTTGATTTTGACCTAGATCTGATGTAGGCAAAAATTCTGACAATATTTCATGCAGATCCAGTGAGATTTGTAGCTTCCAAAAGGTTAACACTGTTTTTCTTTGATTTGACCTAGTGACCTAGTTTTCAACCAGACATTATTCAAAATTAACTGAGCTAGATATCAATGAGGCAATCATGTTGAGCAAAATTAATTAAAATCCAATGAGAGTTGAAGCATCTAGAGTGTTAACAAGTTTCCCCTATGATTTGACCTAGTGACCTAGTTTTTTACTCTAAATGACCCATATTCGAACTTGACCTTGGTATCAATTAAGCAAACATTCTGACCAAAGTGCATAAAGATCAGATGAAATTTATAGCCTCAAGAGTGTTAACAAGGTTTTTCTATGATTTGACCTAGTGACCTAATTTTTGACCGGACATGACCCATATTCAAACTTGACCTAGATATCAATAAGACAAACATGCTGACCAGGTGTCATCAAGATCCAATGAGATTTGTAGCCTCTAGAGTGTTAACAAGGTTTTTCTATGATTTGACCTCGTGACCTAGTTTTTGACCGGACATAACCAATATTCGAACTTGACCTTGGTATCAATTAAGCAAACATTCTGACCAAGTTTCATCAAGATCCAATGAGATTTGTAGCCTCTAGAGTGTTAACAAGGTGTTTCAATGATTTGACCTAGTGACCTAGTTTTTGACCCAACATGACCTACATTCGAACTTGGCCTAGATTTTTACTAGACAAACATTGTGATCAAGTTTCATGAAGATTGGATGATATTTGTAGCTGCTAGAGTGTTAACGAACCAATTGTGGACGGACGACGTACGACGTACGACGGACATCCAGCGATCCTAAAAGCTCACCTTGGCACTTCGTGCCAGGTGAGCTAAAAAGACAGATGATATCTTACAGGAAGGTGACAGTAAAACATAAAGATACTAAAGGAGCTTTCTGTTTAACTGTCACCTTACTTTAAGCAGTCACCTTAAGTAACAGCTTATAATTAACACAATTAAGTGGTCGTAATAGAGAGGTTTTACAGTATGTGAAGCTACCTCTAGAAATAAACCATGAAAAACTTATCAAAGCTCTGGTCGTATTGGTTTCAGAGCAAAAGATGTTTGAATATTTCACTGTATAACTCTATGTAAAATGGTGACACCGGGCTGTGGGCCAGTTGTGAGCCCTGGGGCAAAACTTCACCAATTTTTTAGAGGACCTTGGGCAAAGCTATGTGCCAACAAATATCTAAGCTCTGTGTACTATGGTTTCAGACGAGAAGATTTTTCAAGTTTTCATTGAAAAAATATATAGCTCTGGTGACCCAGATATTCAACAGACCGGAAATAATTCAAAAGTATTGACCTCTAGAAGTTAAACAATATCAAAGCTCTGGTCATATTGGTCTCAGAGAAAAGGGTGTTTAAACATTTCACTATATAATTCTATGTAAAACGTAGACCCCAGGGCGGGGCCAATATTGACCCCAGGGGTAAAATTTGAACAACTTCTATAGAGGACATGTAGACAATGCTAGGTGCAAAATATCTAAGCTCAGACTATTTTGCTTTCAGACAAGCAGATTATTTTAAGTTTTCATTAAATTTTTAGCGCCGGTGACCCAGATATTCAGCAGACCAAAACCAAATCAACAACATATATGAAAGACCTCTAGATGTTACACCATGCCAAATATCGGATCTCTTACTGTATTGGTTTCAGAAAAAAAAGACGTTTGCACATTTCACTTTATAATTCTATGTAAAACAGTGACCGCAGGGGCTGGATCAATTTTGACCCCAGGGACAAAATTTGAACAATCTGGATAAAGGACATATAATTGATGACATGTGCCAAATATCTAAGCTCTGGCCTTTTGTTTTTGACAAGTATTTTTTTTAGGATTTCCTTATTGTTTCACTTTGGTTGCCATGGCAATCAGAGTTCTGCATTGTTTCGAATTCTTTGAACACACTTTGAAAGAGCGTGACTCTAGGAACATTCCTGTGAAGTTTGGTTGCAATCAGGCAAGTGGTTTTGAAGAAGAAGATGTTTGAAGAAATTGTTGACACACAACGCACAACAAACGACGAACGACGCCGGACAAAGACCGACCAGAAAAGCTCACCGTGAGCACTATGTGCTCAGGTGAGCTAAAAATACATTCAGTAGTATAGCATGTAAACAATTTGGGAATACAACAACATAATTATAGTATAGTAGAGTACATCAAGGGCAGATAACTAGAGCCTAAACAATAATGAAATGAAGCCTTTTCTAGCATTTCGAAGTATATCAAGGGTAGTCTGGTTCCCGATCGTACTTAGAAAGTACGTCAGGCAATACGCGATAATGGCTGCCCCCATGAAATAGAGGAAAATGGGTGGAGTTATATGAGCTGTAATAGGGGGTTTTCTTATTTTAGGTGGTTCACAATATCTCATTGTAACCTACGGGTTCAATGTTATTCAAAACTAAATTACCAATTCAAACATATGTGGTAAGTGACTGAATTCAGCAGAAGTTCGTGCAAGGAATCGTTTTAAAGCACTCCTATTTTCGGCTATTATAAATATGTTGGATGACATATTAGTATATTGTATCCTTGGTGTAGTGGTTAGCGTCCCTGCTTCTCGTCGGTAACGGGTCGTTTCGGCCCTGAGTCGTTTCGGCCCGGGTCATTTCGGCCTGGGTCGTTTCGGCCTATTTTTAGGGGTGGGTCATTTCGGCCCATTTGGTGGGTCGTTTCGGCCTCGGCCCATTTGTTGAGTCGTTTCGGCCTATTATTTCAGTAATTTATATTTACATATGAGGCACAACTTCGTTCCAAAATCAACATACTGTAAAAACAGAGTCAGCGTTTTTTTTCCTTCTTTGAACGGGTCCGGGGAACGGACCCGTTCCCAATTGGAGACGGACCCGTCCCAATTTGACGACCGGACCCGTCCCAATCAAAAGAAATCAAATATCGGACCCGTTCCCAATCAAAATAAACATATTTCCCAATTGTCAAATTACTTTTTCCCTTTAAATCATAGCAAACCATCCATATTTCAACTTATCTTTTGCTACAATGAATGTCTCGTCAAGGAAATATACAGAAGTTTATAATTCCGTGGTCTCATGAAATGTAAACAAAGTTACGCAACTCCATTGACATTTTTGGGAGTATGTATAAAACAATACCAGTGATTACGGCCGAATATCGGAAACGGTCCGGGCGAAGATTTATACATGCCCCTTAATCGAGACTGGTTAATGTTACGTGATCGCAAAATCCGCTGAAATTGATAAGAGTTTACAAACCCAGTCTGACTCTGTTTACCATCATTTATAAAATAGAAAACCTACAATTAAAACAATCATGAGCCATAATTCAAAGTATTACAGAATTGTTTTGAGAAAGACGATAATGAAGAACTTGAATCTAGATCACTGCCTTAACACTCGCGAGCTTGATTGGCAGTATTCAGAGATAGATAAGATAAGATTTTGGATTTTACCATGTCACCAACTCTGTCTCGGCCGCAACAGCGTCTACTGTGAGTAACACACCCAGCGTAGATTTAGTTTTTACACCATGTTTACCATCATAAACAGTTCTAACGGTTTAGTAACTTAAATTCCCAATTTCTGCGTTGTCATCATTTCAAAACTCGTTTTTCCCAATTTGACTTGAAAAATTCCCAATCTGAGGGGTACCGGACCCGTTCCCAATTGGGTGAAAAAAAACGCTGAGAGTAGACCCTGATCGTGCCCTCATTCACATACTGTAAAAACAGAGTAGATCCTGATCGTTCCCTCATCAACATACTGTAAAAACAGAGTATACACTGATCGTTCCTTCATCAACATACTGTATAGTTCCTGATCGTTCCCTCATCAACATACTGTGAAACAGAGGAGACCCTGATCTGATAAATTTGACATATAATATGTAGATATAGATTCTAATTTAATTAATTTTACAGAAATAGTAATAAAATTGAATTGATGTAATGTATTTTAAAAGCACCCTTATCCTGAACCATCATCGATTTTGCATAAAGGCACGAACCTGCAACTTAAGCAATATGTGTTCAGATAAATAAGTAGAGAATAGTTTAACTCATTCGACCATGAAATTGTTAATGGAAAATTCCCATATCCAATTAAGTAAAGGCGATTTGTCTATTTATTGTTGATTTTAACAATAAATTGCAAAATGACAAACAGTGCAGACCCTGATCAGAAGGTTCCTGAAGGAGCCCCAACTGCTCTGGCCAGGTTCTTCCCTGTTTGCATAGAACAAGCGTAATCTTCACATGTGCATTGTTTGTAATTACAATTACATGTATACTCGTGACGTCCATAGGGTTAAATGTGTTAACTAAGGCTGAAAGTAATGCAAAAAAATGCACTTTAAGGTGCGCTTCAGGTCTATATTTAAAGACAGAAACAAAGTATGGGGTATTGGATTAAAGAACTAAATACATGTACATGTAGTTTGAAGAAACAAGTAAATCTTGTAGTGATAGAGCACAATGAATGAACGCACGTACATGTATATGAAAATTGCAGAAACTAACTATGTCCTGTTTTGGTCGTATTAAATAAAGCCAGTATACTTACTATTAATATATTCTAATGAGCGTTCGTGTGGTACAAGATTGACTGTATATAATGGCACTCGTATGTAGCCTGTACGTAACACGACGACTCTTATAAATCCACAATTTGTCGAAATATTTTTTTTCATCATCAAAATAATGCTAATGTTGGTTGAATTCAAATCAGAAGTCGAAATTATTGGCTTTACCCTTATGGTATGGAGGTAAACGTAATTTATGAGTGATGTTTTAGAGGAGTTTAGAAGAGTTTGGTGGACATTTTTGTATATTTGAAATATGTATATAACGTTTTATTTCCCAAGTTATTTAACAATACCAACAATAATGCTGAAAATATATTTCTGATAATCAAAAAAGGCTAAAATAGTATAGAGTAATTTAAGTAAGTGCCATACCTTAGCGGATAACAAACGCGTTAATCTGTAACAGCGGGGTGTTAAAGCAATTAATCACTTGCCACGTGCCACCACTAATCGCCGCGTGTCGGCAAAGTACGCTGTACGTGAGGCAGACACCTCGTGTTGACACCTGCATTAATTGACCAACATTAAAGATGTATATCGAAAAGGTAGGCATCTGTAGCAGAACAGAACAGAAACAGACCAGCGTAAGTTTTAACAGTAGTTAGTAAATATATTGATGTAGTTATTTGTTATGTCTTAATTGGATGCTGGGATTGAAATAATGAAGTTTCAGGGGGAAATTGGTTCAGTTAACAGAACGTTAATAGTGATTTGTAAACATGTTCTGTACAAACAGTGTAGACCCAGGTCAGAGGGCTTATAAACATGATATCAAGGTCTGCGGTGTTTGGCACTTTATGATAAATCTGAATAAGGGGAGATCCTTTGAAAGCACAGAAATCAAAGCAAATACTGAAAACTGCAGACTCGGTTTAATTGAGTCTGTTCATGAGCAATACTGAAATATGCAACAGTGCTCACGCCCCCTAGCACCGGCTTAAGCGGAATTCAACTTTCAACTGTAAATGCGCCGAAATCAATGATTCCAAAGGACCAGAAAGTATAACAACACTGAGAATGAAGTATGGGGCGACTTTTTACAGCCGCCACACAAGCACTTAACATCTGCTGTTGTGAATTGTTGTGTTGTGAACTTTATAGCTTAAAATGCAATAAAATCAACAACTGTGAAGGATTAAAACAAGATGTCGAAGCACTGCCTATTATAACATACTGCTAAAAAGTGTTTTGAAAGGAAATTACAAAACAATATCGATAGCAGTGTCTGGCAGTTTGTAACGAGATCGGTCAAGAACGTGCTGTATGCTCAGGATCCACACTGCAAAATTTAGGATTATCGCCTACGGCGTGTTAAGAACAACCTAAGTAACAGTAAAATCTCTACATTACATTCACTAAATTCTATCTTATAGAAATAAATCCATTAATTAACCTTCGTTAAATGGTCGTAATAAAGAGGTTTTACTGTGTTTGATTATCTTTTGATCTGTATTTTATCTATAACATCTCCTCGATGGTGCCAACTGGAAACACTGTGGTGAAAAACTTTACATCAATGGCTGACGTGACAGGGCGAACTAATTCTATAATATCTACTTGTCTTTACACTCTAAAACAGTGCTAATCATCATTTTTAGGGCACACATCTCACAGATAATGTTCAAAACACGTTTAGGACAACAGGTTTTCCCTGAAATTTGATTAAATCACATAATAAAATGAAATGGGCCGAAACGACCAATCCCCTCAAAAAGGCCGAAACGACCCAGGCCGAAAAGACTCAGGCCGAAACGACCCTAGGGCCGAAACGACTCGGGGCCAAAACGACCCGGAGTCCTTCTCGTCCAGGCGACCCAGGTTCGAATCCAAGCCGGCTCAATATTTTTTTACTCTTTATTTGGAAATGTATTTTCAATATAAAACGTTAAATATTTTTACGATCGAATAACACCTCTAAAAACATTAAAATGTAAAATTCAATGAGTTTAAAAATGTTGATGAAATCTCAGAATTTCCTCAATTTTCCCCTCCGGAATCTGAACAAATTTAAAAGTGTAGATCTGAATAACGACGACGTATTAGAATCTGTAAAATTTGAACCTATAGCATTGATTTCTCCATGTTTGGATGGAATTGATCAAAATATTTTGGAAGTTATACGGTGAGACAGTGGCAGGGTCAATGCATTAATTGGTAGCCAATCATGAAGGCTTTGAGTGGTAAATCAAACGTTAGTTTAGTTATTTTTATTGGTTTTCCGAAAAATAAATCATTAAATAGATGACATTTATTATTGACTACGTTTAAAAAATTATGACCAAAAAAGAAAAATACATTCCGATGACGGGAATTCAACCTGGGCCACCTGGACGAAAAGCAGGGATCCTAACCAATACACCAACGGCTCAGTACGGAGGTTAAATCAAACTGATATATATAATAGCCGAAAATAAGGTTAGTGTCATCTGGCGAGGTTTTATTTATCCTAAATGTCAACGGACCTGTATAATATCCGATAATAGGGCTAGTTTTGAAATATATTCGTTGCCCGAATTCATACTGAATTCAATTAGTTCGCCTGTATTTTTTTATTAATAATGTAACTTTGTATAAAGCTGTTCCCATTTACTACAATGGCTTATCGTGAACCACCTAATATAAGAAAACGCCCTATTAAGCCAGTGTTCTGCCAAGACATCCAAAAGTTGGGGACACATGTGTCGGTGGGCATGAAAAGTTGGCTACATTTTCAAAACAAGGGCCACTATGGCCCTAAATCGCTCACCTGGTAACCATGTAACCATGTACACCGTGTGACCTAGTTTTTGACAAGACATAAGCAACATTTGAACTTGATCTATATTTCATTGAGGCAAACCTTTTCATCAAGTTTTATGAAGATCAAATGAAATTTGTAGTCTCTAGAGTGTTAATAAGGTTTTTCTATGATTCGATCTAGTGACCTAGTTTTTGACCGGACATGACCCACATTTTAACTTGACCTAGATTTCATTGAGGCAAACATTTTGATGAAGTTTCATGAAGATCCATTGAAAGTTGTAGTCTCTAGAGTGTTAACAAGGTTTTTCGAAGATTTGACCTAGTGACCTAGTTTTTGACCGGAAATGACCCACATTCGAACTTGGCCTAGATTTCATTGAGGCAATCATATTGATGAAGTTTTATGAAGATCCAATGCAATTTGTAGCCTCTAGAGTGTTAACAAGGTTTTTCGATAATTTGACCTAGTGACCTAGTTTTTGACCGGACATGACCCACATTCGAACTTGACCTAGATATCATTAAGGCAAACATTTTGATGAAGTTTCATGAAGATCCAATGAAATTTGTAGTCTCTAGAGTGTTAACAAGGTTTTTCGAAGATTTGACCTAGTGACCTAGTTTTTGACCGGGCATGACCCACATTCGAACTTGGCCTAGATTTCATTGAGGCAATCATATTGATGAAGTTTCATGAAGATCCAATTAAATTTGTAGCCTCTAGAGTGTTAACAAGGTTTTTCGATAATTTGACCTAGTGACCTAGTTTTTGACCGGATATGCCCCACATTCGAACTTGACCTAGATTTTATTGAGGCAAACATTGTGACCAAGTTTCATCAAGATCCAATGAGATTTGAACCTGCTAGAGTGTTAACGAACAATTGTGAACGGACGGACGGACAGACAGACAGACAGACGACGGACGACGGACATCCAGCGATCCTAAAAGCTCACCTTGGCACTACGTGCCAGGTGAGCTAAAAAGGGGGACAAAGGAGAAACATTCAATGTAAAGTGCTTTCATGCATGGTATAACCTGTCATTGAAAGAGCTTTCTTGTTTTGGATGATTTCAAATGTTTCAGAGCCCTGTTTAAATCAAAGTTTCCGATCTCCCATCCCACTATCTTCACTGAATAATCGCGTAACCCCTTATCTTGAAACTGACGACGAGCCTTTTTAGCTTTATAGAGGAATCAGGTTACCATTTTCCCCTCGATAAATCGACATTATCTGACTGTCTGTTTGAAGAAACTTAAAATTGTTTTCGGCTTTTTCTTCACGGGAGACGCCATTTTTAAATTTCCTGCGCTTGACGACAGACACGCTTAATAATATGACTGGTTTATCCACTGCCGTGTCGCGTACTATTAATTTCTGTAATAATTATAGAACCAGTCGAGTAAATTTGATGCAGGCACCGTGAAAACCGCTAACTCGTGAGAATTTCACGCCCAGTCAATATTCGGCCCCAAACATTTCGACCGCGACAATTGTCGCCCCAGGACGAAAATAAAAGCGACAATCGTAATTTTTTAGAAACAATGTCGCAGATACGCGGCCTCGGCAGAACACTGTTAAGCTCATATGACTCCTCCCACCACTTATCATTATGGTTCCCGGTTTCCTCTCTTTCATGCGTGCCGCCAATTTTGCCCGTTGCCTGGCCCTAACTGTCTGAAGATAAAGGGACATAACCAGGCTATATCAAGGGCAGATAACTATTGCCACAATTATTATATTTCAACAATAATTTTAATCCTTCGAATACTTATAGCTATATACTTTGTGTGCAAGTATAATCAAAGCCCATTGAAAACTAGTTGCAAGAGTGTAAACGCCATTGATTTGGCATTTTCAGCAATTCAAGGGCAGATAATAATTCTTGATCTATTCGTCCGATTTCAACCATAACCCCACTTATTCGAACTCTTATAGTAATATACAATCTGAGAAAGTTAGAAAACAAGAGCACCGCAAGCCGGGCACATTATACGCCCGTCAAATCGATCTTAGAATGTAGTCATACCAAAACCCTATCAAGGTAAAAACAAAAGGGGAAGAACCCTGAAAGTTAGGGGTCATATGCTGACCAAGTTTCAAAAGGATGGGAATAAATTTGTTTGAGAAAGCGAGCTACAAACAAAAAAATGCCCGTTTTTGACGATAAAAGGGGCATAACTCTTGAATGTCAGGGGCAATCTTGCTGGTTATGGAGCTTGACCGAGACATTATGGTCATACACATGCTGACAAAGTTTCAAAAGGATTGGAATAAATTTATTTGAGTTAGAGAGCGGACAAACTAAAAAATGCCAGTTTTTGACAAAATAAGGGGCATAACTCTTGAATGTCTGGGGCAATCCTGCTGGTTATAAAATATAACCAAGACATTATGGTAATACACATGCTGACCAAGTTTCAAAAGGATTGGAATAAATTTGTTTGAGTAAGAGAGCGGACAAACTAAAAAATGCCCGTTTTAGATGAAAAAAGGGGCATAACTCTTGACTGTCTGTGGCAATCTTGCTGGTTATGAAACATAACCGAGACATTATGGTCATACACATGCTGACCAAGTTTCAAAAGGCCTGAAAAAAATTTGTTTGAGTTAGAGAACGGACAAACTAAAATATGCCCGTTTTTTAAGAAAAAAAGGGGCATAACTCTTGAATGCCTGGTGCAATCCTGCTTGTTATCAAACTTGACAGAGACATTATGGTCATACACATGCTGACCAAGTTTCAAAAGGATTAAAATAAATGTGTTTGAGTTTTAGAGCGGACAAACTAAAATATGCCCTTTTTTACAAAAAAGGGGCATAACTCTTGAATGTCTGGGGTAATCCTGCTGGTTATCGAACTTGACCGAGATATTATGGTCATACACATGCTGACAAAGTTTCAAAAGGATTAAAATAAATTTGTTTGAGTTAGAGAGCGGACAAACTAAAATATGCCCGTTTTTTACGAAAAAGGGGCATAACTCTTGAATGTCTAAGGCAATCCTGCTGGTTATCGAATTGGATCAAGATATCATGGTCATACACATGCTGACAAAGTTTGAAAAGGATTAAAAAACATTTGTTTGAGTTAGAGAGCGGACAAACTAATATGCCCGTTTTTGACAAAAAAGGGGCATAACTCTTGAATGTCTCGGTCAATCTTGCTGGTTATCGAACTTGACCGAGATATTATGGTCATACACGTTCTGACCAAGTTTCAAAAGGATTAGACTAACTAAATTTGTTTGAGTTAGAGAGCGGACATGAAAAAGTTAACGGACGGACAGACGGACGGACGGACGGACAGCGCCACGACATAATACGTCCCGTCTGAAGACGGGCGTATAAAAATTGGGTAAAAATTGTGGCCTAGTGTGTAAATAGCGTCAAATATGGCATTTTCAGCAATTTAAAGGTACATGAGTCTAGACCTATCAGTTTGATTTCAACCATAATAAAACTCATCTGAGCTCTTGTAGTCATATACAATCTGAGCAAGTTTGAGATAGATTGGATAAACATTGTGGCCTCTACAGTGAAAACACTGTAAAATATGGCATTTTCAGCAATTCAAAGGTAGATTACTCTTAAATATTGATTCTATTTCACCCATTATCAAACTCATTCGTACTCTTATCCTAATATACAATCCGGGCAAGATTTAGAAAGATTGGATAAATATTTTGGCATCTAGAGTGTAAACGTTGTTAACCCATTACCACTTATAGACATGGTCAATTTAGCCTATTTAAGTCAATGCAGTACACACACTGTTGATAAACTATAGCCAATACCTTACCAGCAGATATGTGTACACCATCCCAATATTATAAATAATCATACCGGTTTAGATTTTTAAGATAATTTTGGTTATGGGACCTATCAATAAAATCAACAATTTGAATGGATATTTATAAGATTTGTAATGTATGGCTAAAGGCTTTGCACACTATAATACATTCATACATTTTCATGTATAAAATACTCAGCAGAAAGTTATATGTATTAATGTATGTTTTTATTTAAAAAAAAAAAAAGATTTTCCGACCGTCCATCCCTAATATTTTTGGGCATGTAATAGAAAACACAGGTATTTTTTTATTTGGCCTGAGCGATTTATCAAAGTCGTCGTCCTGCACATCTAGAAGTACGTATTAACATGTTTGTCGATTATAACATGTCTAAGGTTCAAACTAACAGAGGAGTTAGCCGGACAAGATTTGGACAAGCGTCTTCTCATTTCAAGGCCAGAGGTCAATGTCAAAATCACTGGGAGCTGACATTTACGACCTTATAACTTGTGGTCAACACATATGCTTAGATCTAGTATCAAGTGTATGAGGTTGAAACTGATGGAAGTGCTCACCAGACAAGATACAAATTGCTTACTTTAGCAGAATCCCATCATCAAGATCAGAGGTCGAAAATTTCAAGATCAAAAGGTCACAGTCAGTCACTGTGAGCGGAAATGGGATTCTTGCACATCTACAAATCGCGATTAATACATATGCCACGTATCATGTGCTTGCCATTAACACTGAAATTTCTCGGATTTTTACTGAAATCGACGCGGGGATTCCATTATTCCCACCCAAATTTCATTGACGGAGTTTATTTATGCTTTCGGTGGATTACTAGGAAATAGCAGTGGATTTCACTGGTTCAAGCAGTGGGACTATCGTCGCGCGTGCTTCTTTTATGAATTTTCCCCATAGGGCTCCCCAAGAATCGTAGTCACCCGTGTCCTATCGTTTCAATCCGGTAGCCTGATTTGTCGCGAAAGAACACCTATCCAAGATCGGAAGTAACGACGTAATTCCGATGACGTCAAATCAATGAACCAGTGACGTCATTGTATGGCAATATGTTACGAAAATTTGTTCCGATATAAACTTGTGGCTCCACACGGGTTAAATCATGTACTGTCGCTTTCAAGTGTTGAACAATTTTGTTTAAAAAAGTGGCTTTAAAGCATAAATAATTAGAATAACTGTGTTTTTCAGTATAAGATCGAATTTAATCCATTTCGTGAACATAAGACTCGTGAAAATATAACGTCTGATGTTCACTCAATGGATTAAATTTCTATCTTATACTGAAAACAAGAGGCCAATGCGGGCCTAAATTTCGCTCACCTGGGAAAACCCAGACAAAGGGCACATGACCCCTGGGATGGAATCATTTTCACCCAATGACATAATTTCAAACATCTTGCTGATGAACCCGCAAAATTTAAAGAAGTGTTCTGTCAAATATCTTGGCTCATGACTTTGTACATGGTTTCAGACAGTAAAGACTTTTCATTGAAAAAATCTATTTTAGTTAATGTGACCCAGATATGCTACTGCCGGGAATCATTTTTACAACATTGGTAAAGGATCACTAGAAGCTTTACCATGCATGCCAACTATTAAAACTCTGAGCATATTAGTTTCAGAGAAAAAGATGTTTGAAGATTTCACTATATATCTCTATGTAAAACTGTGAAACCCAGGGTGGGGTCATTTTGACCCAATGGACATTTGAACAATCTTCATGGAGGACCTGTAGATGATGCTTTGTGCCAAATATCTAAGCTCTGGCCCTTGTGGTTTTTGACAAGAAGATTTTTGAAGTTTTCAATGAAAAATTCTATTTTTAGCTCCTGTGACCTAGATATGCAACGGACCAAATCCGTTTCAACAATATTAGTAAAGGGCCTCTCGAAGTGTCATCATGCCAAATATTAAAGCTCTGACCATATTAGTTTCAGAGAAGAAGACGATTGAAGATTTCACAATATAACTCCATGTAAAATGGTGACCCCGGGGCGGGCCAATTTTGACCCCAGGGGCAAAATTTGAACAATATTGACAGAGGACCTACAGATGATGCCATGTGCCAAATATCTAAGCTCTGGCCTTTGTGGTTTTTGACAAGAAGATTTTTGAAGTTTTCATTGAAATGATCTTTTTTTAGCTCTTGTGACCTAGATATGCAACGGACCGAAAATGTTTGAACAACTTTGAAAGAAGACCGTATAAGAATCATTCAGGCCAAGTTTGGTACAAATCCATCCAGTAGTTTCGGAGAAGATGTCGTTTAAAGAAATTGTTGACGACGAACGACTGACGACAGACACAGGACGATTAAAATAGCTCAACTTGGCACTACATGCCAGGTGAGCTAAAAAACCAGTTGTCCTCTATATAATGATAGGCTATAGTTCCCCATTTTCCTGTTGGGACCAATACAGTTATTCACAGAGTTAAGTTATAACGGTCTTGTGATTCCACATAAATGTAGGCCGTTTTTATTATTGTAATATGCTTGCAGCCATGTTAGTCAGTACTCATATCCTATATAAAAACAAGAGCGTGTCCCAGTTACACGAATGCCCCCGATGATACAAGGAGGGGAATCCAGACTATCAAATGTAAAATGTACGAGTTAGAGAGCAGAAACTGTCGTGGAGCGCCATTTTGAGGAATTCATGGGCCATTACTCCAAAGAGCCTAGCATAAATTGGCGCCGCTGGTTATCCAACTTGGTCTCCATTTTATGTCAACAAACATTTTCAGAAAGTTTGGTGAAGATCAGATGAAAAGCAATGTGTTTGTGAAACACAAATGCCCCCAGCCAGCGTCATGTTCTGTAACGTAATGCTTATTTGCAAAAGTAGGTCAAAAGTCATGGTCGCATGGTAAATAAAACATTGGCATGGTTGAAGAAGTCTTAACACAAGAAACATACAATGTACATGTACATACAAAGTATGGAAGCTCTAGACCTACTGGTTCAAATGTTATAGGCGTATAAAGATTTATACAAAAGCCGGTCAAAGGTCAAGGTCACAAGGGCAAAAGCGTAGGTATGGTTGGAAAGGTCTTGACACAAGAAATATATAAACAAAATATAAAAGCCGTAGGCCTACTGGGGCAAATGTTATAGCCATTTAAAGATTTTAACAAAAGTAGGTCAAATGTCAAGGTCACAATGTCAAACAGTTTTGTATGGTTGGAAAGGTTTTGCCACAGGGAAAACACCTGCCAAGTACAAAAGGCTCAGGTGCAAAAATGTAATAGTTATAGCCAAGGTTAATGTTTTTGATAAAGTTAGATTAAATAGGTCATAGGTCAAGGTCACATAGTCAAAGACCTTGGTATGGTTGGAAAGGTCTTGACACAAGAAATATATAAATAAAATATGAAAGCCGTAGACCTACTGGTGCAAATGTTATAGCCATTTAAAGATTTTAACAAAAGTAGGTCAAATGTCAAGGTCACATGGTCAAAAAGTATTGTATGGTTGGAAAGGTCTTGCCACAGGGAAGACACATGCCAAGTATATAAAATGCCCAGGTGCAAAAATGCAAAAGTTATAGCCAAGGTTAAGGTTTTTGGTTAAAGTTTGATTAAATAGATCAAAGGTCAAGGTCAATGTCACATGGTCTAATACGTTGGTATGGTTGGAAAGGTCTTGACACAAGAATTATACATACATAATATGAAAGGCTTGGGCCTACTGGTGCAAATGTTATAGCCATTTAAAGATTTTTACAAAAGTAGGTCAAATGTCAAGATCAAGGTCACAAGTTCAAATATGTCTGTATGGTTGAAAAGGTCTTGACACTAGGGAGACACATGTCAAGTATAAAAGTTCAGGTGCAAACATGCAAAAGTTATAGCCAAGGTTAAGGTTTTTTGGTTAAAGTTTGATTAAATAGGTCAACGGTTGAGGTCAATGTCACATGGTCATAGACTTTGGTATAGTTGGAAAGGTCTTAACACAAGAAATATGCATACAAAATATGAAAGCCCTGTGCCAACTGGTGCAAATGTTATAGCAATTTAAAGATTTTTACAAAAGTAGGTCAAATGTCAAGGTCACAAGGTCAAAAAGTTTTGTATGGTTGGAAAGGTCTTGCCATGAGAAATACACATGCAAAGTATAAAAGGCCCAGGTTTAAAAATGCAAAAGTTATAGCCAAGGTTAAGGTTTTTGGTTAAAGTTTGATTAAATAGGTCAAAGGTCAATGTCAAGGTCACATGGTCAAATATGTTGGTATGGTTGGAAAGGTCTTGACACAAGAAATATACATACAAAATATGAAAGCCTTGGGCCAACTGGTGCAAATGTTATAGCCATTTAAAGATTTTTACAAAAGTAGGTCAAATGTAAAGGTCAAGGTCACAAGGTCAAAAAATTGTGTATGGTTAGAAAGGTCTTGCCATGAGGAATACACATGCCAAGTATAAAAGGCCCAGGTTTAAAAGTGCAAAAGTTATAGCCAAGGTAAAGGTTTTTGGTTAAAGTTTGATTAAATAGGTCAAGGTCACATGGTCAAAGATGTTCGTATGGTTGGAAAGGTCTTGACACAAGAAATATATAATTAAAATATGACAGCCGTAGACCTAGTGGTGCAAATGTTATAGCCATTTAAAGATTTTTACAAAAGTATGTCAAATGTCAAGGTCAAGGTCACAAGGTCAAAAAGGTTTATATGGATGGAAAGGTCTTAATACAGGGAAGACACATGCCTAGTATAAAAGGTCCAGGTACAAAAATGCAAGAGTTATAGCCAAGGTTAAGGTTTTTGGCACAGACAGACGGACGGTCTGACGGACGGACGAACCAACAGACATGACAACAAGAGGGCCTGAAGGCCCCGATATCGCTCACCATTTGTAATGAAGCCTGATAGCTTTACCTTTGAATTTCACCCGTTTTATTCTAAATCCATTCAAGTTTGTCGACCTACTGTAGTATAGTAGAGTACATCAAAGGCAGATAACTTGAGCCTAAACAATACTGAAATGAAGCCTTTTTCTAGCATTTCAAAGTATATCAAGGGCAGGTAACTATAGCCACAATGATTACATTTCAACAATAATTGCACTTCTTCCAGAGCATATAGCTACATCCTTTGTGTACAAGTATAATCAAAATCCATTGAAAACTGTAGTTGCAAGACTGTAAACGCTGTAAAATATGGCATTTTCAGCAATTCAAAGGTAGATATCTCTTGATCTATTTGTCCGATTCAAACCATAATCACCCTTTTTCGAACTCTTATGGTCATATACAATCTGGGCAAGTTTGAGAGAGCTTGGATAAATATTGTCGCCTCTAGAGCGTAAACACTGTTACATATATCATTTTCAGCAATTCAAAGGTAGATAACTTTTGACCTTTTGTTCCGATTACAACCATAATTGAACTCATACGAAATCTTATGGTAATATACAATCTGAGTAAGTTTGAGAAAGATTGGATAAAATTTGTGACCTCTAGAGTGTAAACATCGTTAAATATGGCATTTTCAGCAATTCAAAGGTAGATAACTCTCAACCTATAAGTCTGATTTCAACCATAATCAAACTCATCTGAACTGTTATAGTCATTTACAATCTGAGCAGGTTTGAGCAGGGTTCGACATTGGCCTACGTCCGATAGACATTCACTAGTAACGGCGATGTTCGGTCTAGTGATCCCTCGCAGTTACTAACCCGAATGGTCTAGTTAAAATCTGAGGATGATTTTTTTAAATTCACGCATTTAGAAAATGACATCATTATGTTCAAGCTAAAAATCCTACCCAGTTCGCCTCTGTGGTTTCAGACAAGTAGGTTTGCTCAGACCTCAAAACTGTTTCCGCATCTAAATAAAGCACGCAGTCAGGAAATCCTTGTTCTAAAATTAGCAGTAGTAACTATCCCGCAGTAATTAGGGCGATGAGTAAAATCCGGTTCAGTTACGAAAAATATCGGTGTGATTAATTGATCATCTCGCGCTATATTTAAAACACCTGATTGTGTTGATAACAGTTACGTTTTGAATGTTTTTAGAATTGATCATTTTTAATTAGAAAGGTACAATATCCGAAAAGGTAACTGCAGTCTCAGTTTTTGGGATTGAAAATGACAATTTATTCTGCGAACCGATATTTCTCGGTAGTTACCGGATATTACACTTTCCCACGCTTTTCACTACCATGATTGTCGTAAGTATCTTCAATGCAATTATTTTACCTAAAACACAATTTTGTATCAATTTTTACGTGCGAAACCGAAATCAATCCCAATTCTGATATATTATTTGTTTTGTTAACGAAAATATCTATTTTTCTGCCAAGTATAAGTACGACATTCAGCGAACGCTTTTTCGTTTGTGTACATCGTAACGTCAAATCATGTCAGATTTATTCAGCTTCGGTTTTAATGGTAAGAAAAAGGAAGAGAAAGGGGCGAGTACAGCTACGGCGGAGTCAAAGACACGCTATGAAAAGCAAAAAAGACATAGAAAGTTTTGCGAAATTATTGAAGTTTACCAAAGATTCAGTTGTTTCTGTTTGGTCTACCAACTTTTTGGTCTGGTCTAGTAATGTTTGCAGGCTACAAGACCGAATGTCTAGTGAAAAAAAAAGTTAATGTCGAACCCTGTTGAGATAGATTGGATAAAAATTGTGGCCTCTAGAGTGTAAACACTGTTAAATATGGCATTTTCAGCGATTCAAAGGTAAATAACTCTCAATCTATTTGTCTGATTTCAACCAAAATCGAACTCATCCGAACTCTTATGGTCATATACAACCTGAGCAAGATTTAGAAAGATTGGATAAATACTGTGGCCTCTAGAGTGTAAACACCGTTAAATATGACATTTTCAGCAATTCAAAGGTAGATTACTTTTGATCTATTTGTCTGATTTCAACCAAAATCGAACTCTCTCAAACTCTTATGGTCATATACCATCTGGGCAAGTTTTAGAAAGATTGGATAAATACTGTGGCCTCTAGAGTGTAAACACTGTTAAATATGGCATTTTCAGCAGTTCAAAGGTAGATAACTCTTTACCTATTTGTCCGATTTTGAGATAGATTTGATAAAAATTGTGGCTCTAGAGTGTAAACACCCTTAAATATGGCATTGTCAGCAATTCAAAGGTAGATTACTCTTGACCTACTAGTCAAATTTCAACCATAATTGAACTCATCCGAACTCTTATGGCAATATACCATCTGAGCAAGTTTGAGAAAGATTGGATAAATATTGTGGCCTCTAGAGTGTAAACACTAAAATTGTTGACGCCGCACGCCGGACGCCGGACATTCAAGGATTGCAAAAGCTCACCCTGAGCTAGCTCAGGTGAGCTAAAAACTATATGCCCCCGAATCGTAGATTCTGGGGGCATAAAAATTTCGTGTAACTATGTTCTTACTTATCCTTCTTTAACGATAAAACTTTGTGTTTCCTAGGATTTTCACAAGTACATACCTTATCAATTAGTTGTTTTTGACCGTTCAGCTCTGTGTTTTGATCACCTTTCCATTCCTCTACTTTTTGTATTCTTTCCTTTAAATCTCTTTCCATTTCTTTCTGATGGTTGAATAAAGCACTCAATTCCAGCTCCTTGTTTAAGGACATGTCTATCTTGCTATCCCGAAGCTAAAGGGTACAGACAATATAAAACAATAAGATATCTAATAGATTACATTTGTACTACAATTTGTTTAATCTTCTTCATGTTAAATTGGACGACTTTCACTGATTCATTAGTTGATCCTACTGTTAACGGCGTTGAGACGAGTGGGAAGTTTGATTTACCTGATGATATACATGCTTAAAACAATTAAGGAATGTATTGCAACACACACATAAGAACAAGAGGGCCTGAAGGCCCTGATATCGCTCACCTGTTGTACTGAAGCTTGATAGCTTTATCTTACTGAATGGTTGATAACTCTCAACCTATAGGTCCGATTTCAATCATAGTTGAACCTCAATCGAACTCTTATGGTCATATACAATCTGAGCAAGTTTGAGATAGATTGGATAAAAATTGTGACCCTGGAGAGTAAACACCCTTAAATATGACAATTTCAGCATTTCAAAGGTAGATAACTCTCAACCTATTAGTCTGATTACAACCAAAATCGAACTCATCTGAACTTTTATGGTTATATACAATCTGAGCATGTTTGAGATAGATTGGATAACAATTGTGGCCTCTAGAGTGTAAACACTGTTAAATATGGCATTTTCAGCAATTCAAAGGTAGATTACTCTTGACCTACTAGTCAAATTTCAACCATAATCAAACTCATCCGAACTCTTATGGTAATATACAATCTGAGCATGTTTGAGATAGATTGGATAAAAATTGTGGCCTCTAGAGTGTAAACACTGTTAAATATGGCATTTTCAGCAATTCAAAGGTAGATAACTCTCAACCTATTGATCAGATTTCAATTATAATCGAAATCATCCGAACGCTTATGGTCATATACAATCTGAGCAAGTTTGAGATAGATTTGATAAAAATTGTGGCTCTAGAGTGTAAACACCCTTAAATATGGCATTGTCAGCAATTCAAAGGTAGATTACTCTTGACCTATTAGTCCGATTTCAACCATAATCGAACTCATCCGAACTCTTATGATAATATACTATCTGAGCAAGTTTGAAAAAAAATTGGATAAATATTGTGGCCTCTAGAGTGTAAACACTAAAATTGTTGACGACGAACGACGAACGACGCACGACGGACATTCAAGTATTGCAAAAGCTCACCCTGAGCTAGCTCAGGTGAGCTAAAAATACCTAATTATGATATCTAGCAATATCAAGTGCACATAATCTCAAGTCCATGCCTATATTTTGTTCTTAACTTCTTAGTGATAATTACTTTCTTAGATACAAGAAAGACCATACAATTTTCATGCATGTAATACTCATTTATTCAAAACTAAGAAGAGAACACATTGATTAACTGTCATTCTGACATTTTCAAATAAGCCTTGACTATAGCATTTTACAATGTTTAAGACAAGTGGTTGCTTAACGCTGGCTTAAAGTTGAGCAGAAAATTTCTACTGAACTCAGATTTGAACCTTATTCCAACTCATCTGGGCAAGTATGGCAATATACAGTATGTACAAGTTTTATCAATTTACTTTGAAATTTGTACACACTAGAGTGGTAACTACCTCTCTAGATATGTACGGAAGGACATATGGACGTTCTACTGCATGGATACTTATCTAGCTTGTTATTGTTTTTTTTTAGTGAACTAGAAACCAACCTTTACACTAACCCTATTCAGACTAATGACACATAGTCATTAATGACACAAGAGATGTCCAGGTTACTGTCACAAAGATGGCAAAGTTAATTGTTTTCACTTTCAATGTACAGTGAAGCTCGCTTATAACGAAATTGGATATGACGCAGTATTAGATATAACTAGAAATGTCGCCTAGGGGCTAACTTTGAATACCGGTAACCCGTGGCACTTATTCGAAACCATTATCTCCCCTTGGAAATATCCCCCCCCCCCTTGTAAATGGTTAAATGGAAAATATTTATCCGTGCATATCTGTAGATGGTAGTCTATCAACTTGTTAAAATTCAATGAAGGTTGTAGGAGAAATTATGCTTTGTGGTACAAAGCCTGTTACAGTAAAGTTTAATTACCTCCCCTTGAAAAGATCTGCCCTTTAAAATAGAGGAAATGAACTATAACTGATTTACCGTTGGCCTCAAATATGGGACGCAGGCCAGTGTATGTCAGCAATGAAAGGGCTCTTTTTCGGAGGGCCGTGCTTCATATTTTCTGAAGCCGGCGAGTTCACTTTTACACATGACGTCACACAAAACAAGAGGGCCTGAAGGCCCTGATATCGCTCACCATTTGTAATGAAGCCTGATGGCTTTACCTTTGTAAATACGTAATAAATACGAAAGACTCGAGCAGGAAACGCTACACAAACAATACACCCACCTCTCAAGCAGAACACACACACACAGTCACACCACAACAAACACACACACACACACACACACACACGCAATACAATTCCCACATCCACACACTAAATAGAAAACAACACGCAAGACAAACATAAAGCAAAGTGAATATAGGAGCCCGCCTTGGCACGGTCAGCAGCAATCAATAATTAACCATAAATCCATTCAAGTTTGTCGACCTACTGTAGTATAGTAGAGTACATCAAAGGCAGATAACTAAAGCCTAAACAATATTAAAGGAAGCCTTTTTCTAGCATTTCAAAGTATATCAAGGGCAGGTAACTATTGCCACAATGATTACATTTCAACAATAATTGCACTCCTTCCAGAACATATAGCTACTCCTTTGTGTACAAGTATAATCAAAATCCATTTAAAACTGTAGTTGCAAGAGTGTAAACGCTGTAAAATATGGCATTTTCAGCAATTCAAAGGTAGATATCTCTTAATTTATTTGTCTGACTCCAACCATAATCACCCTTTTTCGAACTCTTATGGTCATACATACAATCTGGGCAAGTTTGAGAGAGCTTGGATAAATATTGTGGCCTCTAGAGCGTAAACATTGTTAAATATATCATTTTCAGCAATTCAAAGGTATATAAATTTTGACCTATTGATCCGATTACAACCATAATTGAACTCCTTCAAAGTCTTATGGTAATATACAATCTGAGTAAGTTTGAGAAAGATTGGATAAAATTTGTGACCTCTAGAGTGTAAACATCGTTAAATATGGCATTTTCAGCAATTCAAAGGTAGATAACTCTCAACCTATAAGTCTGATTTCAACCATAATCAAACTCATCTGAACTGTTATAGTCATTTACAATCTGAGCAGGTTTGAGATAGATTGGATAACAAGAGGGCCAGAATGGCCCTTGATCGCTCACCTGACCTAGGTGACACTAGGATGGGTCACGTGATTTCAGAAAAGAAGATTTGTAAAAGGTGACCCCCGGGGCGGGACCAATTTTGACCCCAGGGGCAAAGTTTGAACTAAGATAGAGGACCTGTAAACGATGATATGTGCAAAATATCTAAACTCAGTGTACTATGGTTTCAGACAAGAAGATTTTTGAAGTTTTCATTGAAAAAATCTATATTTAGCTCCGGTGACCCAGATATGCAACAGAACAGAACCAATTCATCCATATATGTGAAGGACCTCTAAAGTTACATCATGCCAAATATCAAAGCTCTGGCCATATTGGTTTCTGAGTAAAAGATGTTTGAACTTTTCCCTATATAACTCTATGTAAAACGGTGACATCCGGGGCGGGGCCAATTTTGACCCCAGGGACAAAATTTTAACACCTTTGATAGAGGGCCTGTAGACGATGCTATGTACAAAATATCTAAACTCAGTGTACTATGGTTTCAGAAAAGAAGATTTTTTAAGTTTTCATTGAAAAAATCTATTTCTAGCTCCGGTGACCCAGATATGCAACAGACCATAACCAATTCAACAATGTGTGTGAATGACTTCTATAAGTTATACCATGCCAAATATCAAAGCTCTAGTCATATTGGTTCCAGAGAAAAAGATGTTTGAACATTTCACTATATAACTCTATGTAAAACTGTGATCCCCAGGGCGTGGCCAATTTTGACCCCAGGGACAAAATTTGAACAACTTTGATAGAGGATCTGTAGACAATGCTATGTGCAAAATATCTAAGCTCAGTGTACTATGGTTTCAGACAAGAAGACTTTTTAAGTTCTCATGGAAAAAAATCTATTTTTAGCTCCGGTGACTCAGATATGCAACGGACTGGAACCAATTCAACAATATAAGTCAAATACCTCTAGAAGTAATACCATGCTAAATATCAAAGCTCTGGACATATTGGTTTCAGAGAAAAAGATGTTTGAACATTTCACAATATAACTCAATGTAAAACGTTGACCCACGGGGCGGGGCCAATGGGGCCCTACCGATATACAGAGTTACTCCGCATGGAAAGTGTGATAAGGGTAGCGCCCCCTGAATGAGCGGTTGTTTCCGGTTCAATAGTGAAGTACACATAGTATCGAAAATCCTTTATCCTCAAACACGAATTTGAGGAGATCGTCTGCTTGTTAGTGTAGAGCTTATATTATATACAGTAGAACCTGGCTATACATTATTGAAAGCGCAATCTCTCATATTGTTCAAAAATAGAATTAAGACATGCATTTACTTTACCTACAATAAAACTTACAAAAACTTCCATAGATATACCATTCTATGCATATCATTTATTCATATGTTTATTAAAATAAGTCATCGATCTGCACCTCAATAAATATGTTATACCTCCCAGCTTAAAGCAGAATGTACCTTAACCTGCCTTAAGGGGTCACCTATCTTCAAAACTAATACCATCTATTGGGTAAAGGGTTAAACCCCGTTACATGGATGTGTCATAGCACATTCTGGTTGCTGTTAATCAACCATAAACCCTACCCGCTATGAATACCTATCATTTAATTTATTACTTTAGCTGATTAAATAAGGAACAATACCGTAGGAATTATCAATTATGCTAACAGCATGATAAGGGTTAATATTTAAAAAAAAGAAAATACTGCCTACTTTCTTGATAAAAGTTTAGAACATGATATCAATTTTGACTTAAAACATATATGAGTGTGAAACAGTTCTACCCCTGATCAGCCTGTTAGTATCATGGAGAAAGGACCTTTCTCCATGTTAGTATATATGCTGCATCTTATCTGGTTCCAAACTTTTTATAAATGATAGTGTTTTAAGCCTATTATAATTAGTGAACTGGTAAAAGATCAACAGAAATAAAGTTTTAATCTACTAAAACAATGGAATACATGCTTTACTTTCAACATTGAGTTTTCAATAGAGTACACATTTAATGATAGGAGAGGGGTTCTAAAGTATTTATGTTGTTAAAACGGTATGTATTTCCTATTAACCCTTTAAATACGCCTTTGGTTTATGCCTCCATTGAAGGAAAGAGTTCTAATTCAAAGTTTTTATTAGCATGAATGTGCAACATTAAAAACATTGAATATCCTATCAGATGGTAGCTTAAAGCAAGCTGAAAGTAAAGTAGCATGTACTTATCAATCTACCTCTAATGGACACCTGTCTTTCCAGGTAGGAACAGGCGATCGGGTAATGGGTTTACCCATTACCTAAACCAATTACCCCACAGCCCGTGTTAAGTATTGAATATAGGTCACCTCTTAAAGCAGGGTGAAAGTAAAACATAATGCGCCTTAAGGTGCACCCTGCTTTACTTTAATCCTGCTTTAAGGCACCACCCACTACGACATAAAATATCACCTGTTTCATAATTATGACTGCTTAGTGCATGAAGAGGATTTAGTTGCTTATGAAGGTGGAATTCATTAAAGGAGTAAAAGGCATAATGATGGGGGTAATGGGTTAAGCTTTTGCACATGAAGGAGTGCATGGTATAGGAGATTACAATTTATTCCCCACATGAATAACAATGTGGATCCTCTATATAAAAAAAAAATAGTTTGGTGTGTTTTGATTCCAGCCTGTGTACCCAAGACTTAAGCTTCCGTTTTATGGATTGTCATAGCAGAGATGACTCTTACATGTATGGGACAGCAGCTGCACCCCAGTGGGGGGTCAGTATACAATTCGATTTCTAGCTAATTGGTTACTTCCTGTTGTTAGTTTTGATGATGCTTTGCGCTTTATGGCCCCTGGGCAGAAGCCTTGAGAGGTGAAATCCATGTGCGCTATGAGCATGACAGGCTGAACCATTTCTATGAAATTTCTGTCAACTAAAATCTGATGGTATATAATGAACAAACAAAATATACATTTTTGAAGAAACTGTTTACCATTCAACATATTTTAAAAGATCAGTTTAACCCTTTGCCTAATGAATATTCATGTCATTATTAATAACTGAATAATACAAAGTTTATGTTTAATACCGGTAATGTCTTAATAAATATCCCCTTTTTCACCTGTAATAGGCAGCATTTATAGACATATAATGTCATTTAAGAACCAGAGAGGACAGTCATTGATTATAGAGACTGTTCCTATATAGTAACCATCTGATCAGGATCTACTTTTAATCCATGTTAACGTTCTTTTACCAAGGTGAAAACCCGTGTCTGTTAAGTATGTTAAAAGTCGGCTTCTTTGTTATATAGAATAAGTATGATCAGTGCTACTTTCGGTTTGCTAAAAACGATGAAATAAATAACCGTCGCATTTGACATTAAACAAAATTAATACATTAAAATACATAGGGATAAACGGGAGCTTGACTGCATATAGATATAGGTATCAAACTAATAAACCGCATTCGATCTATTCTTTTCCGAATCGTTTATGACCGTTATCGACACCGTCTCAATACCGGAAACAACCTTTTCCTTATCAGGGGAGTTAACTCGTGATGAAAATTGGGATAACTCTGTAATGCGGTAGGGCCCCATTTTGACCCCAGGGGCAAAATTTGAACAACTTTGATAGAGGACCTATAGGTTATGACATGTGCCAAATATCTAAACTCTGGCTCTTGTGGTTTGTGACAAGAAGATTTTTTAAGATTTCCTTATTTTTTCACTTTGGTTGCCATAGCAACCAGAGTTCTGCATGGTTTCAAATTCTTTGAACAACTTTGAAAGAGCTTGACCCAAGGAACATTCCTGTGAAGTTTGGTTGCAATCAGGCAAGTGGTTTTGGAGAAGAAGATGTTTGAAGAAATTGTTGACGCACGACGCACGACGCACAACGCACGACGCCGGACGCCGGACATTGACTGACCACAAAAGCTCACCTTGAGCACTTTGTGCTCAGGTGAGCTAAAAATTGTGGCCTCTAGAGTGTAAACACTGTTAAATATGGCATTTTCAGCAATTTAAAGGTAACTAACTCTTGATCTTTTTGTTCGATTTCAACCAAAATCAAACTCATCCGAACTCTTATGGTCATATACAATCTGGGCAAGTTTTAGAAAGATTGGATAAATACTGTGGCCTCTTGAGTGTAAACACTGTTAAATATGACATTTTCAGCAGTTCAAAGGTAGATAACTCATGACCTATTTGTCCGATTTCAACCAAAATCAAACTCATCCGAACTCGTATAGCCATATACCATCTGAGCAAGTTTAGGAAAGATTGGATAAATATTGTGGCCTCTAGAGTGTATACACTAAAATGTTGACGCCGGACGAAGCACGACGTACATTCACCCTGAGCTAGCTCAGGTGAGCTAAAGTGAGCTAAAAACTAGAAAATCGATCGGGAAACATACACGTGTAGGGCTTGCTGCAGGCATTTCCATTTAGAAACAAAACTCAAGCATGAGCAAGTCACCCAAATAGAATTTAAAAATATATTCAATTGAGGACGATTTTTATTTGTGTTCCCACAGTATAGTGTTGAAAAATGGCGTGAACGAGCAGCTGTGGACTGGTATGACATGAAAATGCTTGATCAATTGATTTGCTAAAATAAGATTGGCCGTAAAAATCAGTCACCAAGTATTAAGCAACACCTGATCAACCAAGATTCGAGTAATTTAACCCTAATCATCATCATCACTGGGAGCCAAGCAATAATTGTTTTAAAGTCTGTTAAGAAAAAATAGGAAAACAGGGTGAAAACATTCTCAATCAATTGTATTCTTAGTTTTTAAATGACATTGATCTGGGCCCGTATTCTGAAACACTCCTAGATAACTTTTACTCTAAGTAAATCAATATTCTCTTAGTTTTCGGCAATTTAGTCTAAGTATTTGATGATATACTC
This sequence comes from Gari tellinella, assembly GCA_922989275.2. Taxonomy (NCBI): domain Eukaryota; kingdom Metazoa; phylum Mollusca; class Bivalvia; order Cardiida; family Psammobiidae; genus Gari; species Gari tellinella. The sequence continues at coordinate 4,465,269 of OV277870.1, read as the reverse complement.
TTAGAAAGTGAAAAAAACTAAGATAATTCTAAACTCGACAGATTTCACTAAGTATAACGATATACTCTTAGAAAATCAATATAGTCTTAGTTTTCGGCCATTTCAACTAAGTATTGGGGATTCCCTCTTAGAAAGATGAAAAAAAATAAGAAAATTCTCAACTCGCCAAATTTACTATAGAATTTTCTCAAAACTTTAGAAAACTGTGACCCTCTCTCAACTTTTTAGAATTTTCTAGGATTAGAACACGAACGTTTATTAAGCAGTAATAACAGGTAGAATAGATAATTTATTGAATAAAAATCGTTTATAGACCTATAGATACGTTTAGCGGATGTTTTTGAGCCGACGTTTGTGTTTGAGTGGCTTCGTGAAATTGGGTCAAAGTCTGGGTGGGGTAACGTCATTACAAAGGACTGGGATTACTGTTTAAGACATTAATGTTATGGTATGGCTGTGTGTGTGTTCTGCTTTAGAGATGGGTGTATTGTTTGTGTTGCGTTTCCTGCTTGAGTCTTCTTTCGTATTTATTATTACATACGGTCTTCATCGCGAAAACGTGGAAAAGATCGATATCTATTCAAAGTCTATATTTTTAGTAATAAATGACCACTGTATGTACCAAAACTAGCGTAAATATATAATTAGGTTCACAATTATAATTAACTAACAAGCCAAATTTCAACGAAGTCGCCGTAGCTCAATAGATAGCGAGTCTTACTTGCATGGCGGGGGTCGCCGGTTCGAGCCACACAGGGTACGATCTTTTTTTTCTTAACAACCCCCTTCTTTTCTTTTTTTTAAAAATTCATCATTATTTCTATAGATTCGTTTCTTTAGATACAAATAACTGCTTAATTCTTTCAATGCCAAACTTTCGTAATAGTTTACTTCTTCACCGTTTCATTGTCGTCTGCTTCAATTTTGTTGTCTGCAATATCGTTTCAAAGTAAATTGTAAGGCAGTATGACTGAAAAGAATTCAAAACGAGTGCCAAATAGTTTGGATCCTCATCAGACGCCGCGTGACGCGGCGTCTGATCAAGGTCCAAACTGATTGCAAACGTGCTTTTAGGCGCCATTGAGAGTGAAAGGGTTAAAGCATGCTAAAATTGAAGTAAAAGTCTCCAATTAGAAATTTTCCTTCTTATTGTCAGCCTGCTAGTTCTAGTAATGACTTTCATGTTTCTACTATTTCTAGATATTTGAAAAGCATTAAGAAAAGTGTCCTGCAGATTGATGTTTAACCATTGTCATGCAGAATTGTCATCTGCTGCAAACACATCATCTGCAGAAAACAACATAATCAATTTGATACTTTCAAAACTTAAAAACAGTAAAATATGACTGGCAAACAAGTTTGGATCATATCAGACGCCGCATAACGCGGCGTCTGATCTGGATCTTTACTGTATAGAAACTGTTAACAAATGTTATCCAAGTCGCGCTTAGCATAATAAGTGGGTTTCTTTTAAAGCAGGCTGCCAATAAGAAGGAAACCTCTAATTGGAGACTTTTACATCAATTCTAGAATGCGTTTACCCTTTCCCTCTGGCGCCTAAATGCGCGTTTGTAAACAGATTGGATCTATTATCAGGATCCAAACTATTTGGCACTCGTATTGAATTCTTTTCAGTCATACAATTAACTTTAAAAAGATAGTGCAGACAACAGAATTGAAGCAGACGACAATGAAACTGTGAGAATTAGACTCACTCTCGCCTAAAGGAACGTTTGCAAACATTTTGCACCTTGATCAGACGCCGCGTTTCGCAAAACGCGGCGTCTGATCAGGATCCGAACTGTTTGACACTCGTATTGAATTCTTTTCAGTTATACTTCCTTACATTTAAGGCTTTGAAACGATATTGCAGGCAACAAAATTGAAGCAGACGACAAGAACATTTAAAGGAGTAAACTATCACAAAAGTTTGGCAGTGGAAGGATAAAGCAGTTATTTGTATTTAAAGAAATGAATCTAAGGAACTAGTGATGATAATTAAAAAAAAAAAGAAGGGGGTTGTTAAGAAAAAAAAGATCGTACCCTGTGTGGCTCGAACCGGCTACCCCCGTCATGCCAGGCAGAGTCGCTATCAATTGAGCTACGGCGACTTCGTTGAAATTTGGCTTGTTAGTTAATTATAATTGTGAACCTAATTATGTATTTACGCTTATGTATAAACACTTTTTATTCAATTAATTATCTATTCTACTTATTCTGGGACAATGCTTGCTGCTTTATAAACGGGAGAAGAAAACAAACCCGAAAACTACACCGCAAATAAACAGTCACACATGTTAGTATGCGAGAAGAGTGACATCATTTTAGTCGGGAAAGTCCCTGACAACGGCCATAATTTACTCTTAGTTTTTTTTTCGCTAAGAAAATAATTTAGTATTTTCTTAGAGTAAAAGTTAGCGAAAAATAATCTTAGTTGAAAATGTTAGAGTTTAGAAATTTCTAATTAAAATACTTTGAATGTTTCAGAATACGGCCCCTGGACTGTGTTGTTTAGCGCATTATACTATTAATGACAAAACTGCCTCACCGAAGGGGTTGAAGACGGGTGGCTGTTTAACGCAATAATAAAATGCTTATAGGAGCCTCTGTATTACTTGCCAAATACATTGATAACAAGAGGGCCTGAAGGCCCTGATATCGCTCACCTGTTATAATGAAGCCTGATAGCTTTACCTTTGAATTTCACCCGTTTTATTCTAAATCCATTCAAATTTGTAGTATAGCATGTAACCAACATTGGAATATGAACTACTCTAGTATAGTAGAGTATATCAAGGACAGATAACTACTGAAACGAAGCCTTTTCTAGCATTTCAACGTATATCAAGGGCAGATAACTCTTGCCATAATGGTCAGATTTCAACAATAATTGCACTCCCTCGAGAACATATAGCTATATACATTGTGTACAAGTATAATTAAAGTCAATTGAAAACTGTAGTTGCAAGAGTGTAAACACTGTTATTTATGGCATTTTCAGCAATTCAAGGGCAGATAAATCTTGACCTATTTGTCTGATTTCAAACATAATCAAACTCATTTGAATTCCTATAGCCATATACACTCTGAGCAAGTTTAAGAATGATTGGATAAAAATTGTGGCCTCTAGAGTGTAAACATCATTAAATATGGCAATTTCAGCAATTCAAAGGTAGATAACTCTTGAACTATAAGTCTTATTTCAACCATAATCAAACTCATACAAACTCTTATAATATTGTACAATCTTAGCAAGTTGAAGGAAATTTGGATAAAAATTGTTGCCTCTAGAGTGTAAACATTGTTATTTATGGCATTTCAGCAATTCAAAGGTAGATAACTATTGACCTATTTGTCCGATTTCAACTATAATCTAACTCATTCGAACACTTATAGTCATATACCACCTGAGCAAGTTTGAGAAAGATTGGATTAAAATTGTGGCCTCTACAGTGTAAACATTGTTAAATAAATACGAAAGACTCAAGCAGGAAACGTAACACAAACAATACACCCACCTCTTAAGGGTGTATCAATGTCATGAATTTGGGAACTTTTAAAAGTATATGAAAACACTCTATGATGGTTTTGTATTGAAGAGCTATTTAAGATGAATGAAAAAATAGAAAAAGTGTACATTTTGGTGAACAACAGTTGGCTCTACGGCCATGTAAAATTTACCCCACCCACTTCCTCTTATTTTGTCCTTTTCAAACAGCCCGCTTCAATAAAACCCATTTTAAATGAAAACAAATATGATAATTTGGGTTTGTGTTATTTATTTCCTATCTATGGTAGTATTTCTTCATACAAAAACTAATTTAAGAAAAATAAGGCACCAAATGTGAAATTTATAAAGCTCTAACTATCATCGATATGGTACTTTTTTGTAAATTTTGTAAGGGGTGATAACTCTTTTTACTTTAATAACTCAAAATTTTCAACACTGACCTTTCAATTTCTTTTCATATTTTGAACTGCCTTAGTATGGGCTTTCATCTGGTAAAATATAAGAAAAAGTTAAATACTAGAACTATTTCATTTTCAAACTTTTTTACTTTTTTTCATAAAATAAAAAAAACTTATAAAATCATGCCCTATATCAAGCATATTTTTGATATTCAAGGATCCATATTGTTCAAACCTGGTGCCTGCTTTGTCTATATTTGGTTTATATTTGTGAACATACCACCATAGACATGAAATAAATAAAGAAAACCCAAATTAACATTTTTGTTTTGTTTTGAAATAGATTTTACTGAAACTTGTACTCTGAATGGGTAAAATTTGAAGAAAAAAATCCAAATTTGACATACCTTTTTCAAATCGCTGTAGCTCAAAAAAAAGGACACCACCATATATATTTTTTTCATTATTTCATTCATCATAAATAGCTCTTCCAAAAAAACAATGATAGAAAAAAAGTTTAATACTTTGAAAAAAATGGCTCATGACATTGATACACCCTTAAGCAGAACACACACACACACAGTCATACCACAACAAACACACACACACACACACACGCAATACCATTCCTTCATCTACACACTAAATAGAAAACAACACGCAAGACAAACATAAAGCAAAGTGAATATAGGAGCCCGCCTTGGTACGGTCAGTAGCAATCAACAATTAACTATAAATTAAAACTTAACAACCACTGCATTTTCAGCAATTCAAAGGTAGAAAACTCTTGACCTATTAGTCTGATTTTAACCATAATCGAACTGAGCCTAACTCTTATGGTTATATACTTTCTTAGCAAGTTTAAAAAATATTAGACTAAAATTGTGGCCTCTAGAGTGTAAACACTGTTAAATATGGCATTTTCAGCAATTCAAAGGTAGATAACTCTTGACCTATTTGTCCCATTTTGACCATAATCGAAGTCATTAGAACTCTTATGGTGATATACAATGTTAGCAAGTTTGAAAAAGATTTGACTTAAAGTGTGGTCTCTAGAGTGTAAACACTGTTTAATATGGCATTTTCAGCAATTCAAAGGTAGATAACTCTAGACCTATTAGTCTGATTTTAAATATAATCAAACACATCCGAACTCTTATAGTAATATACAATCTGAGGAAGTTACAGAAAGATTGGATAAAAATTGTGGCCTCTAGAGTGTAAACACTAAAATTGATGACAACGGACGACAAACGACGGACGACGGACATTCAAGGATTGCAAAAGCTCACCCTGGGCTAGCTCAGGTGAGCTAAAAAGTTACCATATTCAAGTACACTATTGAATATTGAAAAATTCCTTTCGAGACGTTTTACAGTCAAATCTTTTTAAAGCGATTAAGGTGGTATGCGGGTCAGCTTATTCTGTGTCAGAATTCTTTGAAACCTTGATTAAATTGAAATATACCATATGGAGAGTGAAAAATAGTTAAAATAAAAAAAAGTTACAGTGCCGTTTTTTTCTGAAAGGACTTTTTGTCAAGAAAAGCTCCTTTTTTAATAAACATGAATATTTTCTTTATAGACTGATATAACTCAATAATTTCTGTACATTCAAGTAAACTGTACATGGACTATAAGATATTGGGCAAACAAAAGTATTTCATGACATATTTTCTGGAAATATCAATGTTTTAAAAAAGTCAAATTCTGAAAATCTCAAATTACAAAACATCTAGCTGTTTAACATACACTTATTTTACTCTTATAAGATAGATATTACTTAATTCTACTAGTCACAAAAATTTAATGAAAATCTACAGTAGAATTTACATTTTATACATGATTTCCTGAAATTCTGACAAAATCTTAACACAAAACGAGTAACCTCGCTTGAGTCCAACTTTAAAATGCCGTCAGCTCTAAATAATACCATAAGTCAAACCTGTAATAAGGGACCATTGAATACGGTAGCCTGTAGATCTTTAAAGGCAAGTGACTGCTTATTGCATAACAAAAATAATGCATAAAAGCTCCTTTAGGATCTATCTTTTAGCATTACTTTTGTCCTGTGTTAAGCTGCCATCTGTTATATAGGCTATAAATCCTCACAAATTTAGCTGTCACTTGACTATACTTGCATCTGATATTATTCATTATTAATAGACTAAACATAGCCTGTCCTTTGATCACTGCGTTATGAATTGACTAGTCACTAAAATCGGACAATTTGTTAAAAAAAAAAGTTTTGAAGCGAGTGGGAATCGAACCTAGAACCTATGGATTGCAAGTCAATCACCGTATCAACTGCGCTAACAGAGACGACACTGAAGCAGATCAAACTTTTCTTTATCTAAATTTTCTACTATAAGCACGTGCCGCAAAGGTCAGGTGAAAGTCATCAGCATTTCCGGAACTCGAGATGCGGGCCGCCCGCTGTCGAACCACCTTAAACAAAAGAAGACTAGACCCACAGGTCGGCTGCTTAACCCTTCAATCCAACACTTATACAACGAACATTCCCAGTCTAGTCCATTTTGTAATAGGAGCTTGCTCTGGATAAGACTTAGTGTAACGGGTACATTATAAATGAGGAGTGTACTCTTCACATAGGGTTCAATTAGTTAATGCGGGACAAGAGTAATACAGAAAGGTCAATTCAGAGCGTTACATATTAATTACATTATGCACTAACTATAGTCGCCTGTCTACAGAATTCTTTGATTTATTCATGCCTCTTCATTGAAAGACCACAGTACACAGGTTATACTGTAATTCCCAGCTGAGCGGTTGCTGTATGACGTAATGATGCACTTAGCTCTGCCTTAGCACGCGGTTTCCATAACAGGTTCATGACTATAATAATAATAATAATAATAATAAAGACTTTATTTACTGAGGCTACACATTTAGGCAAGCCCAATCTTCCATGTGGGCCTCGACATATCTACATAGTTAAATCATATTTAACAAATCATGAAACAAACAGAATACAATATATGATTAAACTTATGTTCAGGGGCCAATGTTTGAAGAACCATGTACACAGGCAGTGACAGGTAATGTGGGTTTGCCCAATGCAGGACAAAAGCAGAGTAAAAAGTTCCTTTAGGACCTTCCCACCTAACTCCTGTCCTACACTAAGCAGCCGCTTGTTTATATATAGAACGGAAAGTTTTTTTGTTTTTTTTTTATATTTTGGGTGGCCACTTAATACAAGTTCAACTTCAATAATTTAGACAATAAAGCTACAAATAAAGAAAACAACTATTTAACCCATTACCCCTTAACCTGTTCTAGTATTAGAGATAAATAACCACTTAAACCAGGTAGAAAGAAAGGCACATTCTGTCTTACTTTTAGTCCGCTTTAAGCTACAATGTGCTAGGATACAAGAAATGCTTGTCATGGAACATATTCATGACTGCAAAAAAGGGGGCAATTTCTTCAGAGGCATAAAAGGTGTATTCATGAGATAATGGGTTAAATAACACATTTAATGAAAACATTTTACACTGAAACTTTATGTTGAATGGTACTTCGTATTCTTGCAATGGGATTATGAACTGTCTGCATGATTTAACCCCCCCCCCCCCATCGGCATCACACAGGGATATTCATTGTTATTGTTGAAATCAGGTGGCAGCTTAAGGCAAAATGAAAGTAAAGTAGAAAGCTCATAAATGAGGTTTCTGCTCACTTTCTTCCAGCCTTAAGCAATATCGTACATTTAATAGAGTGGGAATTGGTGATAAACATCTTTGCCTATGGTGGAAAGGGTTAATTATTTTGATCTGCAGAGAACCTCCACTGCAAAACTATTTAAAGTATCAGACTGGTATTGTATTCCAAATTTTAGGACCTGAATAAGATAGTGACTTTCTAAAGAACTCTAGATTAGGTTTTGGAATATGTAACTCATTATTAGTTGCTGATCTAAGCTGACATATACCAATGGATTGAGTCTTTTTGAATTTGGATTGCATATATGCTGGAAATCTATGAATGTTAAAGGACTTGTAAAGGAGGATGGCTTTTTTGAATTCATGACTTGTTTATTTCTGCCATACCCAGATACAAAACTGAACAATATGCGATATATTTTTCAGCTTCTCGCTGAAATAGAGCCCGTTCATTTGTTGGGATCCTAGGGCAAACGGTAACGAAAGAAATCAGACGGTCCCGACGACTAAGTTATAAGTGAGCTTCACTTTAGCTATGGTTTTAGCAACTCATGTATTCATTCATGAGTGCGGACGAACGTAAGGACGCCCAACAAAAGAGCTTACAGTGAGCTTTGTTCAGGTGAGCCAAAAAGGCGACCCAAAGCCTAAGTAAAACTTTAGGCAAAGAAATTGATAGACAAACAAAGAACAGCATAAACAGCAGATTGAATTTATATCACTTGAAAATGGGAATCCTTAGAACTGTAAGCAACTTGTTACATTGTTATAGAAAATACCTGTTTGATTTTGTCCACAGCTTTATTTCTCTGGCAATCTTGAATGTCCGTCAAATCAGTCATCTTTTGTAAGAACTCCAGCAAAGTCTTCATGTATTGACTTAACTCTGGATCTTCCACAGTTAAATATCCTGAATGACACAAGGCATTACGAACATCCAGTAGCTGAAATTGGTAACACAATGGTCATTTGATAGCTGCTAAATCTACATAATAAATGTATAACATCGGCCATCGTGGCAATATACGTCTCACCTGAGTGCCATAGATGTGAAGTACGATATACCAGAATTGCTAGAGGTCAACTAGGTTTTGCATTACGCGCACACAAAATATCTTATCTTTGTGCGTTCTGGTTACTGACAATAATAACTGTAAAGGCAGCCAGAGTTCTGCATCGTTTCAACTTTGCAAGGAACCAAACAATGAACAGTCATGCTAAATAATATTAACTGCCATTTGTAAGGTTTAGGGGTTATGCCATTTTTATTGTCGAACTAGATATACTGAAAAACATAAGTAACGCATAATGGGATTCATTGTAGAATGGGACTGTACTATAGGAATTATAACAACATTTTGGTAAACGAAATTACTACTGCATTATGTTTGCAATCAATAAACAACACAAACACTTTAATTCATTTTCTTTTCATTGCTTAATTACGATTTCTAAACCCATCCCTCTGAAGAAGAGAGAGAAAAAAAGCATCTTTAGTATCGCGTATTGCATTTATTGCCTCTATTATTCTCCTTGGCGTGTAATTAATCAACCTGGTGATTCTTTTAAAGCAGCCCATTCCCCCTGTAAAGCTGCGAGATCACTGACGTTGTTTAGGACGTTACGTCTACGTCAGCCATTGCGGTCTAAATTGTTACAAAGGTGCTCAATTGGCGACATATTTGGGCGGTAAGGTTGCCTAGGTTAACGAGAGAATAAGCGGAGTGCGTTATGTTGCAACCAGTCCATACGAAAAGCACGACGCCGATGCGTTTGTGAAAACCAAACGTACGGTATGTACGCCCGCAGTCCGCATTCTTTGAGATGCCTGATAACCGTGACGGAATGTACCCTGTCCCAATGACGCCCTTGTGTGTTATTGGCCGTTTCTGACGCCGTTAGGAACCGGATTTTTAAAAACGCAAGGCGTATATGACGGCCCTGACGTTGCGTTGTTTCTTTGGTGCGCCCACCTTTCGGCTGATAATTTACAGTATTTGTCTCCAGCAAACGATTACGGAATCGAAAATTGTTGATTCTACGACTCCCAGTTGTCTAGCGGCACTTTTCTGTGAACACCCTTGCATTAGAAGACCAATAGCTCGGCCACGATCATTAAAGTTCAGCCTAGGCATCGCGCTGAATGTTGTGATTATCTGCAATGCTGATTTAAAGTACATAAGCGTACTACACATTTCAACCAGTTGAGTGCTTTTGAATTTGTTTAACCGGAAGTAGGTCAAATGGCTTACGTCAGGGTTTTCAAATATGTCGGTGTATAATCCAAATACCACGCAGGATATGCACAAGTTTTTGTTGGACAATCGTGGATCAATTTTATCAACACACGGTGTAACGATAATCTTGGTTGTACTCCAATACAACGGATACATAAGTTGAACACATTATAATAATAATAATAATAATAATAACGACTTTATTTTACGTGGATAACATATTTGGCGTGTAAACCAATTTTCAATATGGTCCACAATATTTATGCGTTACTTATGTTTTTCAGTATGCAAGGAACCAAACAATGAACAGTCATGCTAAATATTATTAACTGCCATTTGTAAGGTTTAGGGGTTATGCCATTTTTATTGTCGAACTAGATATTTTAAATGCACCTGATGAATTTTTAGGAAAATTTTTTTTTTCTAAATCTGACGGCCAGCTAGTTTTATAGGTTAGGAACTTGGTTGCCATAGCAAATAAGAACTAGTGGTATGCTTTTCCTATAGCTAAAATTATAATAAAATAATTTACCTCTTCTACCAGACTTCTTCTTCCGATTTTTTTCCAGAAATATTCACAGTTCTTAAACAGGCTCAGGATAGCTTGAGCATCAGCATCCTTGGCTCGTTCTGTGCTTTTACAGCCAAAGCCCATGAACAGTTTCATTACTTCCCAGGCCTTTGTTGGCCATAACTGGGGATCAGTGTTCTCTGGTGATAACTGAGGACTAGGGAAGTCTATGTGGTACTTTATGATTTCCTCAAACCAAGAATTACATGTTGCACATAAAACTTTTCCATGACGGCCCCGTTTACAGATGTCTCTTGAGGTACAAATGCCACTGCATGCTGGTAGTGTTATGTCAATGTCCTTTTGAAGATGGGAATGAAAACTTGAAGCTTCATAATCAACGAAATCCCCGATCCCCTCCTTCCAATGTTGCAAAGCTAATGTCCCTCGAAGCCAGTTTTTGTACTGATGGTTGTTAAATCTTGATGATGCAGCCATGCTGTGAATATAAATTATATTGGTCAAGATATTGCTTTTATATATGAATTAAAAAAGTCCCACCTATCTCTGCCTCTATCCGCACATTTAGACTTGATACCTGCTATTACTAGTGCTCCCTTCCTAAAACGACCCTCTGAACAACCATAACGTTTGCCATTGTTCTCAATAAGTACAATTATGCCCTGCTTTTCCACGGCTGAAACATCGTCAGCATAAAAATTGTCATCTGCTGTTTTTCTCAAAGTGACATAATGAACATTTTGATAGAAACAAACCATTATGACGAGTATCAAACAATTTGAATCTGTATCGGACGTCGCAAGGTGTGTTGTTGTAGAGAAGGAGCACTGTAGTTTGGTTTGTCTAGCACTTGCAAGTTTTGGAAACCAAAGCTTGATAGAAAATATATTGTTGCAGCTTAATCATGGAACAATGTCAAATGTTAGGAGTTTTCTTTAATAAAACGTGATGTTAATATCAATGCGTATGAGCACGTGAAGTTGTATAACACTTGCTCAGACACAGGTACTCAGTCAAAATCCGACGTACACCGAAATAATCTAGACCACAGGTCAAAATGAAATGTCAAGGTCACAAAACTGAAATACAGCTTGCTTCACTTACCAATACGCATCAGTATATGAGGTTATATGGCACTGGCACTAGCTGCAGTGCTTAAGTCCGTTTATAAATGATCTAAACAAAGAAATGTGATCTAGGTAACATGATGACATGGTCAAATTACAAGGTTACCAAACTACGGAGCAATGCGCTGCATTCGCCGATGTGCATTAGCATGTCAATATGTGTGACGGTTAATAACTGTGCAATACTAAGTCTTAAATGAACTAAACACAAAATATTAATCAATATCACATAGGACAAGGTCACCAGACTGAAATGAAACATAGTGTATTCATAAATGCGTATCAGCATGTGAAATTGCATAATCATAGCTGCAATACTAAATCCATAACAGCCTAAATAGAACACTTTATCAGGCCACTAAGACTCACTATATTGCAATGTCTAAAATAAACTAAACACAAAATATTAATCATTATTACACCTCACTTTAAGTTACAATGTTAATTTCCCATAGACCAAAATTAAAAATGTTGCATGTCTTTTACATCTATCCAAAAAATATACAGTCTATATGGAACTTGGCAGAACGTTTTAAAAGGCAGGTAACTCCTAATATTTTTTTGGTATTTTCTGTACAAGTTGCTTCCCTTTGTCCACTCGCATTACACGGATCTAAGCACCTAGACAAGATCACATTTTTTCTAACCAAACTCACTTGTCACCAGACGACAACAAACGATTTACCACCATTTCGGAAGAGGATATTTGCCAAGTAGGCAATGAAAAGACGCTGTGTCTTCAATCTACTTGTCATAACGTTTTTCTTTCTTTCTTATAATATAATTATAACAAGAGGGCCTGAAGACCCTGATATCGCTCATATTGTAATGAAGCCTGATAGCTTTACCTTTGAATTTCACCCGTTTTATTCTAAATCCATTCAAGTTTGTCGACCTACTGTACCGGTAGTATAGTAGAGTACATCAAAGGCAGATAACTAGAGCCTAAACAATACTGAAATTAAGCATTTTTCTGGCATTTCAAAGTATATCAAGGGCAGGTAACTATTGCCACAATAATTACATTTCAACAATAATTGCACTCCTTCAAGAACGTATAGCTACATCCTTTGTGTACAAGTATAATCAAAATCCATTGAAAACTGTAGTTGCAAGAGTGTAAACGCTGTAAAATATGGCATTTTCAGCAACTCAAAGGTAGATATCTCTTGATCTACTTGTCTGATTCCAACCATAATCACCCTTTATCGAACTCTTATGGTCATATACAATATGGGCAAGTTTGAGAGAGCTTGGATAAATATTGTGGCCTCTAGAGCGTAAACACTGTTAAATATTTATAAATATTGTGGCCTCTAGAGCGTAAACACTGTAAAATATATCATTTTCAGCAATTCAAAGGTAGATAACTCTTGACCTATTGATCCGATTACAACCAAAATTGAACTCATCTGAAGTCTTATGGTAATATACAATCTGAGTAAGTTTGAGAAAGATCGGATAAAATTTGTGGCCTCTAGAGTGTAAACATCATTAAATATGGCATTTTCAGCAATTCAAAGGTATATAACTCTCGACCTATAAATCTGCTTTCAACTATAATCAAACTCATATGAACTATTATAGTAATATACAATCTGACCAAGTTTAAGAAAGATTTGATAAAAATTGTGAACTCTAGAGCGTAAACACCGTTAAAAATGGCATTTTCAGCAATTCAAAGGTAGATTACTCTTGATCTATTTGTCCCATTTCAACCAAAATCAAACTCATCCGAACTCTTATGGTCATATACAATCTGGGCAGGTTTTAGAAAGATTGGATAAATGCTGTGGCCTCTAGAGTGTAAACACCATTAAATATGGCATTTTCAGCAATTCAAAGGTAGATAACTCTTAATCTATTTGTCCGATTTCAACTAAAATCAAACTCTTCCGAACTCTTATGATCATATACAATCTGGGCAGGTTTTAGAAAGATTGGATAAATACTGTGGCCTCTAGAGTGTAAACACTGTTAAATATGGTATTTTCAGCAGTTCAAAGGTAGATAACTCATGACCTATTTGTCCGAGTTCAATCATAATCAAACTCATCCGAACTCTTATAGCAAAATACCATCTGAGCAAGTTTGAGAAAGATTGGATAAAAATTGTGGTCTCTAGAGTGTAAACACTAAAATTGTTGACGCCGCACGCCGGACAATCAAGGATTGCAATAGCTCACCCTGAGCTAGCTCAGGTGAGCTAAAAACTGTGATGTCGTAGACTTCAACGTCATTTCCCGAGTAACATGCACGTCCACGCTAAATTGGTATTCACAACACATTTTATACAAGAGGGCCTGAAGGCCCTGATATCGCTCACCTGTTATAATGAATAAATACGAAAGACTCAAGCAGGAAACGTAACACAAACAATACACCCACCTCTCAAGCAGAACACACACACACACGGTCATACCACAACAAACACACACACACATACACACACGCGCAATACCATTCCTTCATTTACACACTAAATAGAAAACAACACGCAAGACAAACATAAAGCAAAGTGAATATAGGAGCCCGCCTTGGTACGGTCAGTAGCAATCAATAACCAACTATAAATTAATTAATTATTAACAATCACTGGGGGGTTAAACCTGGGTTTAGGGGCGCCCAACCTCACACTTATCTCCTATATTCACCTATAAAGACAAACAGTGTACATTAAATATAAACCCTGTTCCACAACCTCACAATCAAAAAGACCGCCAGCACAGTAAGTAAATACATGTAAAACATTTAGCAAAAATTCTATGACAAGATCATTAGTAACATGGGAAAGAATTAAACATTCAAGCCCGTGTTAAAAATAACCCACTATGGCAACGGTCAAATTGTACTCAAGCGACTAGTCTGTAGTTACGAGTAACTGTAAGACATGGAAGGGTCTAGGGTACGACAGAGAGGGAGAGAAAAAACAAAGCAGAAAATCTGACATAACTCTCCCGGTTAAGGATGGCTTTAAAGATACATCATCATGTAGTGCTAATCCCTGTCTGTCGTCGCACAACCAAAGAGGAAAGCATAGTTATCAATTGTAGATTGATCGACAACCAAACGTGAAGTGCGCAGCAATATAGTTGGATCATAATCTTTTTTGAGGAAAAATCTAATACGTTTCACAAATAGGTTTTGAAAATGTATATGTCCGCTTTACCTTTGAATTTAACACATTTTATTCTAAATCCATTCAAATTTGTAGTATAGCATGCAAACAACATTGGAATATGACCTACTCTAGTATAGTAGACTACTAGAGTACATCAAGGGCAGATAACTACAGCCTAACAGTGTTCATTCTGGCATGCATTTTGTGGGGGATCCCCCACTAGAATGGCAAAATCCCCCATCAAAAGTTCTGACAGTGGGCCAATATCCCCCATTAGAATTGTAAATCCCCCATCAAAAATTCTGACAGTGGGCCAATCTTGTGCAATGTTTGTCCCAAACATGGCTGCAACAGGCAATTTTAGTTGCCCTGTCTGTCTACAAGACCATGCAGGAAAGAAAATACTTGACTCTTAAGAAAAAAACCTTTAATTGATGTATGTTTCAAGCTATTAAAAAATGGTTGGCCCTCCAAAATGTCAAATGGCCCACCACTTTTGTAGTCGATGGGCCAATAGCCCACCAGCAACTCAATCCAGAATGATCACTGCAGCCTAGATTATACTTAAATTAAGCCTTTTCTAGCATTTCAAAGTATATCAAGGGCAGATAACTCTTGCTACAATGGTCAGATTTCAATAATAATTGCACTCCCTTGAGAATTTATAACTATATACATTGTGTGCAAGTATAATTAAAATCCATCGAAAACTGTAGTTGCAAGAGTGTAAGCAGTGTAAGGTTTGACATTTTCAGCAATTCAAGGGCAGATAACTCTTGATATATATGTCCGATTTCAACCATAATCGAACTCGTCTGAACTCTTATAGTCATATACAATCTGAGCATGTTTAAGAAAGATTGGATAAAAAGTGTGGCCTCTAGAGTATAAACACCGTCAGCAATGCAAAGGTAGATAACTCTTGACCTATTAGTCAGATTCCAACCATAATCAAACTCATCCAAACTCTTATGGTATAACATAATCTGAGCAAGTTAAAGAAAGATTGGATAAAAATTGTGGCCTCTAGAGTGTAAACATTGTTGAATATGGCATTTTCAGCAATTCAAAGGTAGATAACTCTTGATCTGTTGGTCCGATTTCAACCATAATCGAACTCATCCAAACTCGTATAGTAATATACCATCTGAGCAAGCTTGAGAAAGGTTGGATTAAAATTGTGGCCTCTAGAGTGTAAACACTGTTAAATATGGCATTTTCAGCAATTCAAAGGTAGATAACTATTGACCTATTGGTCAGATTCCAACCATAATCGAACTCATCCGAACTCTTATAGTAATATACAATCTGAGCAAGTTACAGAACGATTGGATTAAAATTGTGGACTCTAGAGTGTAAACAGTAAAATTGTTGACGACGGACGACGAACGACGGACGCTGGACATTCAAGGATTGCAAAAGCTCACCCTGAGCTAGCTCAGGTGAGCTAAAAATATAAATGCCACCATTTCAAAGCCAGGGTTGATAAGCTCGGTGTAAAAAAATAAATATTAGATGGCAGTTTGTGTGACATTCAAATTGTCAACCCACGAAACAAAAATGTCACCCTCGGCTACGCCTCGGGTGACATTCTGTTTCTCGGGTTGACAATTTGAATGCCACACAAACTGCCATCTAATGTTTATATAATATCACATAGGACAGGGTCACCAGACTGAAATGAAACATAATGTATTCCAAATGAGCATTAGCATGTGAAATTGCATAATCGTAGCAGCAATACTAAATCCATAACAGACCTAAATGCAACACTTTATCATGGTCACCAAGACTCACTATATTGCAATGCAACATACGGTAGTACTCTTTAAGGTACATATGATTTTGACTTTGCGTTACCATAACTGCAGGACATTGTCCATAACTGAGTATTCTAAAAGCAAAAGATTTTGAGAAAATGTTCAGGCCTGAACAGTTTTCCAGTTTGACCCTACAACATCAATCGAAATGTGTCATCTACTCATAACAAACCGCTCTACCAGATACAATAACAGTATGTTGAACAGTAAAACGATGAATAGGTTGTTGATTAGAAATAATTTGTTGTAAAGAAAACCTAACCAAATTAAACTAGAACGGCTATCACTAAAGGTGATAAATGCCCCCACTATACAGCACTCTGTCACACTCTGCAGACGTTTTCAATATGGTTTTATAATAAGGTCAAAGGTGTAAGCCAAGGTCAAAATGACTTAAAATGGTATATGACACTCTGCACTCCCAACATATAATAAAAACACACCAGGTTTGGTAATCGTGGATGATAGGGTAAAAGAGATATGCTCTGGACAATTTGTTTTTCATAACCAAGGTTAGAGGTCAATTTCAAGGTCACAGAGATTTGAAATTAGTGTATTGCACATCTACTACTCCTGAATAACATTTATGCCAAGTATCAGTTGAAAATGAAGGAGACGTTGAAAGTACAAGATTTTGAAGACAGACCGACCGACCAACGGCCGACTATCAATGACCGACCGACAGGCTGATTCCAGTATACCCCCCTCAAACTCTGTTTGTGGGGGTATAATTATTGAATGGCATTGACCCATTGATTTCTAAAATATAGATAATAAGGGAAAGGTTTCTTGTCATGACAAAACTGCCTCCAAATATTAAGGTCGAGTACCTCTGGGCAAATTTAGGTATCCACGAGGTTATGATGGCTTTACGCACAAGACGTCTGAGATGGTATGGTCACAATGCATGTACCATGTCTTGCATAGAATCGGTTATGAGCTTGCCCATTCCTGGCCCCAGAGGGCGTAGGATACCGAGACAGACATGGTCTGGATGTGACAGGGCTGACATGAGGTATGAAACCTTGGCGACATTGATCCACTATATAGATTGGAGTAGATATTAGGTGTTAGACACTCTAACCACTTGCTTCCAACCCCAGCAACTGGGACACCCGCAGCAATTGGAAACTAAACTCTCGATTAACATTACTAAGATAGAATGAGTGTTCGGATGTTGACACCAGGAACACATTACATTACAATACTGAATGAATTAACTTTCCTTTACTTTGCTTTGAGCGCAATATATTAAAGCATGTACCTTTATATATGAAGGACATGTACAGACTGAAACTGGTAGATATTGGCCGCCGGCTGACATTATTAAGCCAGGACCGTATGAAATCTTTATCAGACTAAGTCGATTAATCTGAACAGCTCTAATCTGTATATAAAATATACATACAGAGAAGACATATTATTCTCTCAGCATTTTCACTCTAAGTAAAGTCCTGGTTTTCTTGTCACTCCACACCTCTGTATTTCAGTTTGCAACCATCATAATTATGTGCTCTCAAGTACTTAATAGTAGATAGTGTGCCTTGTTGGCATGGCAACAAGAACGTTAAATCTACCCATTAAACTTAAAACAAGAGCCCCATGGGAATAGCTGAAAAAATGGAGATATTGATTTATGTCTAGGACTGACCTAGGTATGCAACAGACCGGAACAATTTGAACAAAATATGTAAAGTATATTTAAAAGTGTCTCCATACAAAATATAAAAGCTATATTAGAGTCAGAGAAGATGTTTGAAATTGTCTCTATATAACTCTATGTAAAACTGTGACCCCCGGGGCGGGGCCAATTTTGACCCCAGGGGCATAATTTGAACAAACTTGATAGAGAACCTGTATGCGATTCTATGTGCCAAATATCTAAGATCTGGCCCTTGTTGTTTTAGACAGATTTTTCAAGTTTTCATTGAAAAAATCTATTTTTAACTCCTGTGACCTAGTTATGCAACGGACCAGAACCATTTGTACAATTTTGGTATAGGACATCTAGAAGTGTCACTATGCCAAATATCAAAGCTCTGGCCATATTAGTTTCAGAGAAGAAGACGTTTGAAAATTTCACTATAATTTCACTATAATAATAATAATAATAATAACGACTTTATTTACTGAGGCTACACATTTAGGCAAGTCCAATCTTCCATGTGGGCCTCGACATATATACATAGTTACATCATGTTTAACAAATCATGAAACAAACAGAATACAATATGTGGTTAAACTTATGTTAAGGGGCCAATGTTTGAAGAAACGTGTACACAGGTACTGTGGGATTGCCCGATGCAGGACAAAAGCAGAGCAAAAAGTTCCTTTAGGACCTTCCTACCTAACTTCTGTCCTACACTAAGCAGCCACTTGTTTATATATAAAACGGAAAGTTTTTTTTATATTTTGGGTGGCTACTTAATACAAGTTCAACTTCAATAATTTAGACAATAAATCTACAACTAAAGAAAACAACTATTTAACCCATTACCCTTAACCTGTTCTAGTATTAGAGATAGATAACCACTTAAAGCAGGTAGAAAGAAAGGCACATTCTGACTTACTTTTAGTCTGCTTTAAGCTACAATGTGCTAGGATACAAGAAATGCTTGTCATCGAACATATTCATGACTGCCCAAAGGGGGCAATTTCTTACAAAGGCGTAAAAAGCTGTATTCATGAGATAATGGGTTAAATAAATAACATGTTTAATGAAAACAATTTACATTGAAACTTTTAAGTTGGCTGGTACTTCATATCATTACAATGGGATTATGAACTGTCTGCATGATTTAACCCCCCCCCCCCATAGGCATCACACATGGATATTCATTGATATTGTTGAATTCAGGTGGCAGCTTAAGGCAAAATGAAAGTAAAGAAGAAAGCTCATAAATGAGCTCTCTGCTCCCTTTCTTCCAGCCTTAAGCAATATCCTGCCTTTAATAGAGTGGGTATTGGTGATAAACATATTTGCCTATGGTGGAAGGGGTTAAGTATTTTGATCTGCAGAGAACCCCCACTGCAAATAGGCTCTTTTGAAACTACTTAACTCTTTCCTCCCTAAAACTTCAAATGGACAATCCCAGTTTCCATTTTAGTATAGTCCATTTCTGACTTTAAAGGGGTATTTTGGTCAATGTTTTGCATTATGACAAACAGTGAAGACCCAGATCAGAGGGCTCCGTAAGGAGCCCTCTGATCTGGGTATTCACTGTTTGCATAGGACAATGCACTTTTCACATGTATACTGTTTGAAAAGGACGCCTATATGCGGGACTAGGGTTCAAAGGGTTAAAGTATCAGACTGTCGTATTGACAAAGGTATTGTATTCCAAATTTTAGGACCTGAATACGATAGTGTCTTTCTAAAGAACTCTAGATTAGGTTTGGGAATATATTACTCATTATTAGTTGCTGATCTAAGCTGACATATACCAATGGATTGAGTCTTTTTGAATTTGGATTGCATATATGCTGGAAATCTATGAATGTTAAAGGACTTGTAAAGGAGGATGGCTTTTTTGAATTCAACTCTCAGTCTGTCACCAAATTTCATCCAGCGTAGTTCTTTGAATAATGCCTCAGATGGTGTGTCATAGTCCTTAACTATATAACTCTATGTAAAACTGTGACCCCGGGGCGGGGCCAATTTTGACCCCAGGCGCATAATTTGAACAAACTTGATAGAGGACCTGTAGGCGATTCTATGTGCCAAATATCTAAGCTCTGGCCATTGTAGTTTCAGACAAGAAGATTTTTAAAGTTTTAATTGAAAAAATCTATTTTTATCTCCTGTGACCTAGTTATGCAACCAACCAGAACTTTTTGAACAACTTTGGTAAAGGACATTTAGAAGTGTCACAATGCCAAATATCAAAGCTCTGGCCACATTGGTTTCAGAGAAGAAGTTTGAAAATTTCACTATATAACTCTATGTAAAACTGTGAACCCCGAGGCGGGGGCCAATTTTGGCCCCAGGGGCATAATTTAATCAAACTTGATAGAGGACCTGTAGATGATGCTATGTGCCAAATATCTCTATTCTGGCTCTTCCAGTTTTGGACAAGAAGATTTCCTTATTTTTTCACTTTGGTTGCCATGGCAACTAGAGTTCTGCATTGTTTTTTTTCTTTGAACAAATCTGAAAGAGCTTGACCCAAGGAACATTTCTTTAAAGTTTGGTTGAATTCTGTCAAGCGGTATAGGAGATGTCATTTGAAGCAATTGTTAGTTTAAACATATTGAAGCAATTGTTAACGACGACGCACATACGCACGACGGACGACGCCGGGCCATCCCAATAGCTAACAAGAGGGCCTGAAGGCCCTGATATCGCTCACCATTTGTAATGAAGCCTGATAACTTTACCTTTGAATTTCACACGTTTTATTCTAAATCCATTCAAGTTTGTCGACCTACTGTATCAAAGGCAGATAACTAGTGCCTAAACAATACTGAAATGAAGCCTTTTTCTAGCATTTCAAAGTCATCAAGGGCAGGTAACAATTGCCACAATGATTACATTTCAACAATAATTGCACTCCTTCAAGAACGTATGGCTACATCCTTTGTGTTCAAGTATAATCAAAATCCATTGAAAACTGTAGTTGCAAGAGTGTAAACGCTGTAAAATATGTCATTTTCAGCAATTCAAAGGTAGATATCTCTTGATCTATTTGTCTGATTCCAACCATAATCACCCTTTTTCGAACTCTTATGGTCATATACAATCTGGGCAAGTTTGAAAGAGCTTAGATAAATATTGTGGCCTCTAGAGCGTAAACACTGTTAAATATTATCATTTTCAGCAATTCAAAGGTAGATCACTTTTGACCTATTGATCAGATTACAACCATAATTGTCTTATGGCAATATACAATCTGAGTACGTTTGAGAAAGATTGGATAAAATTTGTTAACTCTAGAGTGTAAACATCGTTAAATATGGCATTTTCAGCAATTCAAAGGTAGATAACTCTCCACCTATAAGTCTGATTTCAATCATAATCAAACTCATATGAACTCTTATAGTCATTTACAATCTGAGCAGGTTTGAGATAGATTGGATAAAAATTGTGGCCTCTAGTGTGTAAACACTGTTAAATATGGCATTTTCAGCAATTCAAAGGTAAATAACTCTTGATCTATTTGTCTGATTTCAACCATAATCAAACTCATCCGCACTCTTATGGTCATATACAATCTGGGCAAGTTTAAGAAAGATTGGATAAATACAGTGGCCTCTAGAGTGTAAACACTGTTAAATATGGCATTTTCAGCAGTTCAAAGGTAGATAACTCATTAGGCTATATATAATAGCTATTTGTCCGATTTCAACCATAATCGAACTCATCCGAACTCTTATGGCAATATACCATCTGAGGAAGTTTGAGAAAGATTGGATAAATATTGTGGCCTCTATAATCAGCCAAAACGAGTTAAGTTAATCAATTGCCAAAAATCCATGTCCCGCGGCCATAAACATTAAAGTACACATATGTTTTTGTGTTAATGGGTATTTTTAGCTGGTATAAGGTGCGAACTAATAGGGGAAAATCATTAAGGGATATATTCCTCTTACACATTTGATTTTTTTTTACTCAAAGTGACTAAAATAGCGAAAAACCCCTGTCCCTCACAAGGGGTTACATCTTTTAGGCTTGCCATTCAAGAGCTCTGCCACTTCCAGCAACAGAAAAACTGACCCAAAAGTATTTAAAAGGCATCAAATTTGGATTTTGAAGACGAACCAAAACAGACAATAGTTTAAAAAATATGTTTGCTTAAAATATGTGTGTCCCCTAATATGCGGTGAATTACGTTACTGTAAGCTGTCCAATATTTCATACAATTATAATTTGGTGCAAATAAAACCAAAATAATGTTAAATATAGTTTAACATCTAAACATATGAAATATCAAAAGTTTTCATGGAAGAGATAAACATTTTTGTGTTATTTCGACCTTAAAATCAACACCTGCACTTTTTAGTAGACAATGTGAATTACGTTGCTACCCCACTATACATAGTAGATCACAGCTAGTTGTTTTATACTCTTTCTCCTTGAATATATAGCATTGTATGCAGATTATAGAAAACCTGCACTGCAGGTGACTCCCCATAACCAAACTATACTGTCAAAATTCGTCATTTGTGAAAAAATATGACTTACGTTACTGTGACTTACGTTACAGTCCTCAACAGTTATTCATAGTTTAAAAGCTGTAGGACAACTTAACATGGTTGTTTTCTTCTGTAACACAAAGTTACTGGTCATGTTGCTATAAATAAACACTTTTATTGGTGATAACACATTGTTTTTCTCCAAAACTTTTGAAAAATTGGTTACAAGGTAAGTGTGTTGTATCATACTGCTGTACTTTACACAGAAGCAGTGCCATTCTTCTGTGTTTTGCTTTTATTGATACTCAAACATCATTGTGTCTTGTCTGAAACGTTCGAATGTATTGACGTTGCATTTGTTCAGAGTACAAGCGCTGCTTGAGTTGGTAACGTAAATCACAAAATGGTAACGTAAGTCATTTTCTGCTTCTCTCTCTCCTGGATGACACCGCAATCTTTGTGCAGACGTCAAAAGAGGTATAGAGTTAGATAAAAAGCACAATAAGTTGTAATTTCTCTTAGAAGCAGGTTCTGACTCTGTGATGGGTGTTTTCATTTGTAAAATTTACTGTGTCTTGTATTCTTGTAACGGATTTGTAAAGCACAGTCTTAAGTACGAAGTCGACGCACAGGCTGATTCCGACTTACCTGTGAATAAATTCAGGTCACCACTTAACCCTCTGCTTTTTCCAATGTGGCTGTCAACAAACTACACCTCCCTCCCTACTCCCCCATTCCTCCCTCCCTAGACTCCCATAACGGTGGTATGAGGAATGGGATGGTGGGTGGTGTGTGTGTGTGTGTGTGGGGGGGGGGGTTACTGGAACATACATACATACATACTAGCAACTAATTTTGCTGAAACTTTACAGCCAATCTTGCTGTGATAAGAACATGTGCACCTGCGGGTTTCATTGCGTGTTTCATTATACTTTATGAGATTTGAGAAGTATGTTTAGTTATACAATTTTGTTCGTACTACTTCTACCAAAGGTTTTGTTTGTGTTTGGGGTTTTTTGGTAGGATGGGGGTCAATTTAGCTGAAACTTTACATTCACTATCTATACCCGTCATTGGAACCTGTGCACCTGCAACTTTCATTATGATTTAGCAATTTTATTTACAGAAACTGTTATGATGTTTATGTAGTATTTTTAGGAATTTATTATTAAATGTACAATTTTATCCGCGCTTCTTCTACATTTTTTTATCAATTTTGCTGAAACTTGATATTCACCATTTTTATCATGGGAACCTATGCATCTGCGAATTTCGTTAGGATTCGTCTACTATTACACAAATTATTGCACAATAGTACAAAAACATTAATATTGACCGTAACTTCAAAAGTCTTTGTTATAGCCTCGTAAAACTTAACACTTTTTATTAATTATCAAAAGACTGAAATCTGACCAAATGCCGTAATTCTACCACACACTTTAGAATAATCAAATTACCCCACTTTTCTTACTTATGAAAAACTAAGCATTTTTCTTTTCCTGTAACATTCATTCTTGATATCAATTGTGCGTTTGTGCTAGCAAACCTTAAGCCTAGAGGTTTCGGTTGGGTTGGGTGGGGGTATACCTCTACCTAGACCGTGTTGTACCTGTAAACAATTATGTCGCTGCAGTGTATAAAAGTAGATTTTATGTGGGCTTTATGTCTTGTTTTTAGCTTAACGTAAGCAAGAATTTTCCTTCTTTACATTCCACATTATGCCTCAGAGTGGCTGTTATGGAAAGAGTTTACTGTATTCAAAGTTTAGCTCTTTTAGTATCACTATTGAGTATTGAGGGGTGTGTACTTTGCAGACGACGAAGTTTGGTCAAATTTAGTGTTGTTGTTACAAGCGACCATTAAAGTTCAAAATATATTATAAGATCTGAACATTGTTCATAACTTTGCGCAGGTAGTAAGTAGACAGTTTTTTTTAATGATTGTTATATAGCAACAATGTTTACGGGAAAATAAATTGTGCTAAAAAGACAAGGATAGCGAAAATTTGTGAATTACGTTACTTATACCAAGTATTGATAAACAGGCAGTTTTGACTCGCATAGGAGTCTTGCTTCCAAACAAACTTTACAATGGTACATTAAAACTATTTTCTGTGCGTGTATCACTAAATTAGAAGTACTACTGAGGAGAACATATTTCAAATTTAGTGAAATTTGGAAAAAAGACAGAATTTATTAAAATGTCCCTAATATACATCTATAGCTGACAATAATTAGTTTATTTCCTGAAATTAACTTCAAAGAGGTGGTTTGGATGCTTTAATGATTTTAAATTGCTAACTATGTTATAATATAGTTAGATATAATTAGAATAAGTAACTATTTTGAATGACGTGAATGTGTGAATTACGTTACTGATACCTAGTATTGACTAACAGACAGTATTGGCTAGCACATGGTCTTGCCTCCAAAACAATGTTAAGATTTGTAAAATTAAATTATTATCCTTAGCTTTGGTTACAGAAGTAACGGTTTACCTTTGCCTGGCATAACTTTTAAAATTATTGCAAAATCTCAAATATAATTGACAGTTTAAAATCTAGATACATTTTTAGGCATTCATGTTTAGAAGAAATACTAAGAGATTGATGTCCTGTTTTGTTAACATGTTGTTGGTTTTTTGTTCAGTTTCACGTTTAATAAAATTGACTGTAGTGTCAAAACGTATGTCTGTCCATCTAAACATGTCCAATTCCCAAATGAAAAATATGTAAGGTGTAGGTCTCGTAAGTCACATCAGAGTTTTAGTGTATGTTTTGAAATGCATGCAAATCGCAAAGCAGTTGGATGTTTTTACCAATTTTGTATAAAATCTACATAAGAGATATGGTACTTTGATATTATAAAGTCAAACATAATGTTCTTGAGTATAAAAGTCGCGGGACAAAATTCTCTACTAATTGCTTAACTTAACTCGTTGTACTAGAGTGTAAACACTAAAATTGTTGACGCCGCGCGCCGCACGATGGACGACGCACGACGGACATTCAAGAATTGCAATAGCTCACCCTGAGCTAGCTCAGGTGAGCTAAAAACAAGCAAAGTATTTGTGGACTACAAATGCTCCCAGTCAGCATCATGTTCGGTAAGTTAATGCTTATTTGCAACAGTAGGTCAACAGCAGGTCACTTGATAAAAAATACATTGGCATATTTGGAAAAGAGTTACCACAAGAAAAATACACTGTACATACAAAGTATGGCAGCTCTAGGATATAGATAATTAAAGAATTTTGCAAAAGTAGATCAAAAGTCAATGAGAATATTCCAGGGGCAAACTTGTTGGCATAGGCGAAAAGGTCTCGACAAACGGAAGGCATGTTCCAAGTATAAAATGCTTATGTGTAATAAGGCAAGGCTTATGCAGCCAAATTAAGGCTTTTTGGTTACAGTTTGATTGAACAGATAAGAGGTCGAGGTCAAGATTAGATGGTAAAAAACATTGGTATGTTAGGAAATGACTTATACACAATAAAGATACATACCAACTATGGGAGCCCATTATCTATTGGATCAAACGATAAACCCAGGTTTAACCCCCCAGTGGTTGTTAATGATTAATTTATAATTAATTATTGATTGCTGCTGACCGTACCAAGGCGGGCTCCTATGTTCACTTTGCTTTATGTTTGTCTTGCGTGTTGTTTTCTATTTAGTGTGTAGATGAAGGAATGGGATTGTGCGTGTATGTGTGTGTTTGTTATGGTATGACTGTGTGTGTGTTCTGCTTGAGAGGTGGGTGTATTGTTTGTGTTGCGTTTCCTGCTTGAGTCTTTTCGTATTTATTTAAAGATTTTTACAAAAGGGGATCAAAGATCAAGGTTGGGGTCACATGGGACATGTTTGTATGGTTGGAAAGGTGTTGACAAAAAGAAGCAACAATAATATCGTTCCCAACGATGGATGCTCCCCACAAAGAAAAAGCCTAAGGCATAGCATGTTTAGTAGGTGAACACAGTATCAAGTTCATCAATTTTCGATGTAACATTCAGGAGATATGCTTCGGACAAAAATGAATTTATTATGAAAAAGGGAGGCAATTCAATACTTGGAGATGACAGAGTTATAATTCTTTTGTACTACACTTCTTTTTGTCATCCTCTAACACAGTATCAAGGTTCACGTTACAGTGTGGCAGAAAATTTGATTTTTTTTTAAAATGTATGTAGAAAAAGGGAGACAATTCAATATTGGGAGATGGCAGAGTTATGGTTCTTGAGAACAGCACTCCCTCTGTCATCTCGTAAAACTTTATAAAGTTTCATCAACTTACAATGCAATGCTCAGGAGATATGCTCCAGACAAAATTTGATTTATTTTTTAAATAGAAAAGGGGAGATAATTAAATATTTGGAGATGACAAAGTCATGGTTCTTGTGTACTGCACCTTCTTATGTCATCACCTATCACTGTATCAAGTTCCATTAACTTACGGTGTAGCAGTTAAGAGATATACTCCGGACAAAATTGCTTTGTATTTTTAGAACAAGAGCCCCATGGGGCATATTTCGCTCACCTGAGAATAGCTGAAAAAATGGAGATAATGATTTATGTCCAGGACTGACCTAGAAATGCAACAAACCAGTACAATTTGAACAAAATATGTAAAGGATATTTAAAAGTGTCACATACAGAGTATAAAAGCTCTGGCCATATTAGTGTAGAGGCCAATTTTGACCCCTGGGGCATAATGTGAACAAACTTGATAGAGGACCTGTAGGCAATGCTATGTGCCAAATATCTAAGCTCTGGTCCATGTAGTTTCAGACAAGGAGATTTTTTAAATTTTCATTAAAAAAAATCTATTTTCAGCTCCTGTGACCTAGTTATGCAGCCGACCAGAACCATTTGAACTATTTTGGTATAGGACATCTAGAAGTGTCACCATGCCAAATATAAAAGCTCTGGCCATATTAGTTTGAAAAGAAATTTCACTATATAACTCTATGTAAAACTGTGACCCCCGGGGCAGGGCCAATTTGACCCCAGGGGTATAATTTGAAACAAGAAAACATGACAAAAGGGAATTTTGTTGCCAAGCTTATGACCCTTATCCATGACACATCCTCTTATCAAGCTATTTCCATTACCGGTAAATGATATTTATTTCACTAGCGTCAGCAGAACTGGAGTTATTTTCCAGATAATAAAATATGACAAAGGGGAAAAACAAAATATTGCTGCCCTTGTGCATGGCATTTTCTCGCATCAGTTTCTTTCCATACATAACATTTCATTACAATAGCATCAGTAGAACTGGAGTTGTCTTCTGGACAAGAAAATATCACAAAGGGAAATTACTCCAAAAAACAATGATGTCAGTGTTATGGCCTTTGCAAATGGCTCTTCCTCTCATTAGGCTCTTTCCAAATATGCAATTTCATTTTACCAATTACCCCATAGCCTGTTTCTAGTTTTGAAAATAGGTGGCCACCTAAAACAGGTTTAAGTAAAGCAGAATGTGCCTTAAGGCATAGTCTGCTTTACTTTCAAACTGCTTTAAGCTACCATCTACTGGGATATAGAAACTTATGATCTTAATTTATCTTACATTTTCATGACTGTATAAAGTGGAATTTTTTTCTTCAGTGGGGGAATAAATTAAAGGCCTAAAAATGCATATTTATGGGGTAATGGGTTAACAAACATCAGTATTTATCAGTATTTACGGGTGTGTGGGTTGAATTGGAATTGGACATTCAGATAACTCTAATAAAACCATTATTAAACATATGTATAAATATGGCATAAGACATAATTACATAACTGTCAGTGGATCACTTCCAGATCCTGTTTCTCTAAGTATGAAGCAGACTGAACCATTTCTAAACTTTAGCAGACAACATGTTCAGCTGACACCACCAGTTCTGTTGGTCATTCACTCAGAGGTCAAATATTATGCAATAGTTGGGGAGAGCATCTAGGCAGCTGGCTAAACCCTTATCAGACTGAAATGATGTCTGCTTAAAACCTACTGTATGTGAAAAATGTACAAAAATCCAATTTAGTTAATGTTAAGTTGGTAAATGAGTGGCAAATAGTTTGGATCCAGATTAGATGCAGCATTATGTTGCATCTGATCTGGATCCAAACTGGTTGCAAATATTGGCTATTTGCCTGTAGTATATTAAGGGTAACTCAAGTAAATACAGTTCTACATAAATCCAAAATCCATGAAACCTGCCTACAGCAGCACTAAAACTGTGTAGGGTGGGGTCAAGTGTGACCCTAGGGATTTCATTTGAACAAACTTCAGAGGGATCCACCAGGAGCTACGTACTGTAAAAATATCAAAGCTTAGGGCCTAGTAGTTTTTACAAGAAGATTGTTTAAAGTTTTTCGCATTCTTTAATAAATTTCAATAAGTAGTCCACTTTAAAGTTTCATTTAAACAATTTCTGTAGAGAAGCATCCAAGGAACACCGTGAGCATGTTAGTTTTTTCCTCAAACTCTCGGTTTCAGAGGAGATGTCGCTTGAAGTAAATTTGAACGGACGGACAGAAGGATGGCGGGCGATCACAACAGCTCACCTTGAGCCTTCGGCTCAGGTGAGCTAAAAAGGGAGATAATTCAATATTGAGAGATAACAGTTACCGTTCTTGTGTACTACACTTCCTTCAGTCATCCTCTATCACTGTTACAAGTTTCATCAACTTTCGGTGTAACGGTACTGAGATATGCTCCGGACAAAATTGATTTTTTTATGAGAAAAAGGGAGATACTTCAAAATTGGGAGATGAGAGAGTTACGGTTCTTGTGTACTGCACCTCCTCCTGTCATTCTCATTTGAACAATATTGGTACAGTACCTCTAAAAGTTACATCATGCCAAATATCAAAGCTCTAGCCACATTACTTTCAGAGACGAAGAGGTTTGAAAATTTCACTATATAACTCCATGTAAATTTATGACCCCCGGGCGGGGTCATTTTTGACCCCAGGGACATAATTTGAACAATAATAATTGAGGACCTGTAGATCATGCTTTGTGCAAAATATCTAAGCTCAGGGTACTGTGGTTTCAGAGAAGAAGATTTTTTAAGTTTTAATCAAAAAATCTTTTTTTAGCTCCTGTGACCTAGATATGCAACGGACCTGAACCATTTGACCAATATTGGTAAAGTACCTCTAGAAGTTATACCATGCTAAATAGCAAAGCTCTAGCTATATTAGTTTCAGAGAAAAAGAGGTTTGAAGATTTTACTATATAACTCTTAGTAAATTGTGACCCCCTGGAGGGGCCATTTTGACCACAGGGACATAATTTGAACCATCTTGATAGAGGACCTATAGATGATGCTTTGTGCCAAATATCTAAGCTCAGGGTACTGTGGTTTCAGAGAAGATTTTTTAAGTTTTTATTGAAACGATCTATTTTTAGCTACTGTGATGTAGATATGCAACGGACGGGAAACATTTGACCACCTATCAAAGAGGACCATATAAGGATCATTTCTGCCAAGTTTGGTTAAAATCTATCCAGTAGTTTAGGAGATGTCATTTAAAGAAATTGTTGACGACGGACGAACGGACGACGACGGACGACAGACACAGCACGATCAAAGTAGCTCACCTTGGCACTTTGTGCCAGGTGAGCTAAAAAGTGTCCCTTCTCATAATCATCAGAATTGATGGCGTAGATGACTGTAATAAATATAAATAGACTACACTCGATCCCGCTAGACTACATTATGGAGTTATAATAACTGCAATCGACTGCTGGTATTTTAATAGGAATCCATTCATGTGTCTGATATTTATCAACAAGAGCCCCATGGGGCATATTTCGCTCACCTGAGAAAAGCTGACAAAATGGAGATAATGATTGATGTCCAGGAGGAGTGTTTTTTATCCAAGGGGCATTATTAAATTGGAACAATCTTGATAGAGGATCTGTAGATGATGCTATGTGCCAAATATCTAAGATCAGGGTACCAGGGTTTTAGACAAGAAGATTTTTCCATTGAAAAAATCTATTTTTAACTCATGTGACCTACATATGCAACATACTGGAACCGTTTGAACAAAATAGGTTAAGCAAATCTAGATGTGTAACGATGCCAAATATCTAAGCTCTGGCCATATTAGTTTCAGAGAAGAAGACGTTTGAAAGTTTCACTATATAACTCTATGTAAAACTGTGACCCGAGGCGGGGCAAATTTTGACCCTAGGAGCATAATTTGAACAAACTTGATAGAGGACCTGTAGATGATGCTATGTGCCAAATATCTAAGCTCTGGCCCTTGTAGTTTCAGACAAACTATTTTTGAAGTTTTTATAGAAAAAATCTATTTTTAGCTCCTGTGACCTAGATATGCAACAGACCAGAACCATTTGAACAAAATACATAAAGGATATTCAGAAGTGTGACCATACCAAATATCAAAGCTCTGGCCATATTAGTGTCAGAGAAGAAGACGTTTGAAATTTTCACAATATAACTCTTTGTAAAACTGTGACCCCCGGGGCGGGGCCAATTTTGACCCCAGGGGCATAATTTGAACAAACTTGATAGAGGACCTGTAGATGATACCATGTGCTAAATATCTAATCTCTGGCCCTTGCTTCTTGTCAATTCGCCACTTTCTTGTCAATTCGCCACCTAATCAAAACTTAGAATTCCGTCACGAGAGAGGGCTACCGAGGATGTCCGAAAACTACAGAGGATATCCGAATACTGGGACAGTTTCACTCAGGGAGATTTCAAGCGCCAAAAATGCGAAAGAACAGATAAAAATAACAATAATTCACAAAAAGTTTCAAATCAAATCACATGTTGGTAATTTTAATTCTAGCTGTCCGTTGTTACTTTTTATTGTTAAGTTGTAAAAGTTAAAAGAAATATTTTTAAAAAAAATAAATCTTTCAAAATCATAAATTTTCAAATTTCATGAAACAAACTATAACATACTGACAGAGCCTACATTGACCTAATTATCGAACCACCAATCAGAGGTGGCGAATTTACAAGAAAGCATCCTGGTGATCCAGAGCAATGACCTCGTTTGAAAACGGTACAGTTATTACACTTTATATTTATTTCACAAGTTTTATGTTATTGAAGGTTCAGTTCAGAATTAGATCCGTGAACAAGTATGAAATGTTACATCAGATAGACGCATGCGCGAAAATATAGCTAAGGGTGGCAAAAACACAGGTAAACAGGCTATAGGCGATGCTATGTGCCAAATATCTAAGCTCTGGCACTGGTACTTTTTTGACAAGAAGATTTTGTAAGTTTTCATTGAAAAAAATCTATTTTTAGCTCCTGTGACCTACATATGCAACCAACCAGAACCATTTGAACAATATTGGTATAGGACATCTAGAAGTGTCACCATGCCAAAATGCAAATATCAAAGCTCTGGCCATATTAGTTTAAGAGGAGAAACGTTTGAAAATTTCACTATATAACTGTATGTAAAACTGTGACCCCTGGGGCGGGGCCAATTTTAAACCCAGGGGCATAATTTGAACAAACTTGATAGAGAACCTGTAGATGATACTATCTGCCAAAAATCTAAGCACTGGTCCTTGCTCTTTTTGACGAGAAGATTTTTTAAGATTTTCTTATTTTTTCACTTTGGTTGCCATGGCAACCAGAGTTCTGCATTGTTTTTAATTCTTTGAACAAATTTGAAAGAGCTCGACCCAAGGAACATTTCTGTAAAGTTTGGTTGAAATTTGTTCGGCGATTTAGGAGGAGATGTCATTTGAAGAAATTGTTAACAACGACGCACGACGACGGACGCCGGGCCATCCCAATAGCTCACCTTGAGCCTTTGGCTCAGGTGAGCTAAAAATAACGTTGAAATATTATGGAATTAAATGTTTAATTTAAGATGAGGGCAATCTTTAAAACTATTATAAACATGCTTAGCAAATGTATCAATAGGCTTATATTGTTTATAATATGAGTTCAGAATAATATTGTTCAAAGTCATGTACATATTTTACATGATTAATACTAATAGAAAAGTATTTGAAATTCAATTAACAATTACCCACTTTTTTGAAAAGTAATGATAACAAGAGCCCCATGGGGCATATTTCCCTCACCTGAGAATAACTGACAAAATGGAAATAATTATTTATGTCCAGGAAGCGGTCATTTTTTACCCAAGGGGCATAATTTGAACAATCTTATTAGAGGACCTGTAGATGATACTATGTGCCAAATATCTAAGATCAGGGTAGTAGGGTTTTAGACAAGAAGAATTTTGTAAGTTTCCATTGAAAAAAATCTATTTTTAGCTCCTGTGACCTACATATGCAACAGACTGAAACCATTTGAACAAAATAGGTATAGGGCATCTAGAAGTGTCACCATGCTGAATATCAAAGCTCTGGCCATATTAGTTTCAGAGAAGAAGACGTTTGAAAATTTCACAATATAACTCTATGTAAAATTGTGACCCCCGGGGTGTGGCCAATTTTGACCCCAGAGGCATAATTTGAACAAACTTGATAGAGGACCTGTAGGCGATGCTATGTGCCAAATATCTTAGCTCTGGCCCTTGTAGTTTCAGACAAGAAGATTTTTTAAGTTTTTATTGAAAAAATCTATTTTTAGCTCCTGTGACCTAGATATGCAACAGACCAGGACCATTTGAACAATATTGGTAAAGGGCATGTAGAAGTGTCCTCATGCCGAATATCAAAGCTCTGACCATATTAGTTTCAGAGAAGAAGATGTTTGAACATTTCACTATATAACTGTATGTAAAACCCCAGGGGCATAATTTGAACAAACTTGATAAAGGACCTGTAGGTGATGCTATGTGCCAAATATCTAAGCTCTTTTTTAAGATTTTTTAAGATTTCATTATTTTTTCACTTTGGTTGCCATGGCAACCAGAGTTCTGCATTGTTTTTAATTCTTTGAACAAATTTGGAAGAGCTTGACCCAAGGAATATTTCTGTAAAGTTTGGTTGAATTCTGTTCAGCGGTATAGGAGATGTCATTTGAAGCAATTGTTAACGACGACGCACGACGGACGACGGACACAGGGCCATCCTAATAGCTCACCTTGAGCCTTTGGCTCAGGTGAGCTAAAAATACAATTAAAGTAATTGAATTATTGCTCAATTAACAATTATTTCAAATTAATTCACTTTTGATAATCAATTATTAATTAATTAAATTATCAATTTCAATTACCCCATGTCTGCTCAGGTGAGCTAAAATAGAAGATTCTACAGGGTGTCCCAAAATTTATGGGACCTAAAGTAAAGGCACGTAATTTGTTTTACCTATGGATAGATTTTGCTCATTATTTATCATGGTATAGAGTGCTAATAACCTTTAATGGAGAAACACAATTTAAGCAGATATATATTTCCTGAAGAGAAAAGCACTATGTGATTTTAGAAAGTTGAACGTCAATTTTTGTTAATTCAAGAATTTCCGGGCGGCTTCACTTGAAAATAAATAAACATTTTAAAGCTCATAATTTTAAGTTCTAAAGGAAATATCAGTTCTAATAGTAACACCTGGTTAATCTTATAGTTTAAAAGACCTATTTTAAGGAATCAAGTAAAGACAGGGTGAAAAATTATCTCAAAATGACCCATTTTAGCACAAAAATAGTCAGGCCAAAATGAATCATGGGTAATCTCATGAGATCAAGGGTCAAAGTTCAAGGTCAATGGTCAAACCCAAATAGATGCAAAGTATCGTTGTGTATTACCTTGGTGTTAAATATGATACATCAGCTTAGATTTAAAGTTATTGTTAAAATAATGTTCTATGATGGTGATTTTAAGGGACAAAATGACAACAAATACTCGATCATGTACAAGGTTTTCGAACAGCTCCAGAAAAAGGTTTTTAGAACACTGTCAAGAACACACATACAAATTAGTGACATTTCTTAACTGTAGAACAATCTCTATCTATTGATTGAACCTTATGTCACTGTGGGACCTATTTAATATGAACAAATCCACTTGGATCATTGAAAAAAGCTCCCAATACAGTTGAATAAGGCTAAATTTAACAGTTTATTAAAGGGGAGATAATTCATGAAAAATGAAATGGTCATCTTTTACCTTACTGATTTTAAAATGTGTTTATTTGTTTATCTGCTCTGCTAATGACGCTTAGTTTATTTCTATATCCTGTTGAATAATGGCTTACTAGTTTAGGTCCCCGAAATTTTGGGACACCCTGTAGACAAACCCGAACAACACCGCAAAAGGCTAAATCTATGTAGAAACTGGTTTGATTATTGTAGTTTTTATCAAATGAACATTCTTGAACAAAAATCTGTATCATAAATACGCCATATTCGGTCCCACGATGCAGAAAATGTTTATGCGCCTTTTTTGCGAATGTAACAGTGCTGTGCAACAGCCAACTGTTGCACCCAAAGCTGTCCCTTGCATAAGTCTGGTAAATCTTCACACAAAAACAGTCAAAAATACTTAATAATCATTTAAATAGAGAGTCAGGTGATAAATATAATTCATATACAAAACAAAAAAATAATACATACTAACGTTGTACAATTATACAGCTAAGAAACCTTCTAACACATTCTGTTGACAAGAGGATCATGTGACCCTAAAGCGCTCGACAGTAAAAATAGGAGTGTCAACCAAAAATATGGGTACGAAATTACTAGTGGATTTGAAAGGGTACGAATCGACCAAACAAGAGGGCCAGAATGGCCCTTGATCGCTCACCTGTCCATGGTGACATTAGGATGGGTCACTTGATTTCAGAAAAGAAGATTTGTAAAAGGTGACCCCAAGGGCGGGGCAAAATTTGAACAACTTTGATAGAGGACCTGTAGATGATGTTATGTGCAAAATATCTAAACTCAGTGTACTATGGTTTTAGACAAGAAGATTTTTGAAGTTTTCATTAAAAAAATCTATTTTTAGCTCCGGTGACCCAGATATGCAACAGACCAGAACCAATTCATCAATATATGTGAAGGACCTCTAGAAGTTACACCATGCCAAGTATCAAAGCTCTGGCCATATTGGTTTCTGAGTAAAAGATGTTTGAACATTTCACTTTGTAACTCTATGTAAAACATTGACCCCCGGGGTGGAGCCAATTTTGACCCCAGGGGTAAAATTTGAATAATATAGATAGAGGACCTGTAGACGATGCTATGTGCAAAATATCTAAACTCAGTGTACTATGGTTTCAGACAAGAAGATTTTTGAAGTTGTCTTTGAAAAAAATCTATTTTAGCTCCGTTGACCCAGATATGCAACAGATCGCAACCAATTCAACAGTATATGTGAAGGACTTCTAGAAGTTATACCATGCCAAATATCAAAGCTCTGGTCATATTGGTTTCAGAGA
Source organism: Gari tellinella (assembly GCA_922989275.2). Classification (NCBI taxonomy): domain Eukaryota; kingdom Metazoa; phylum Mollusca; class Bivalvia; order Cardiida; family Psammobiidae; genus Gari; species Gari tellinella. The sequence goes on along the minus strand of OV277870.1, from coordinate 4,429,368 downwards.
AAAAGATGTTTGAACATTTCACTATATAACTCTGTTAAACTGTGACCCCCGGGGCGGGGCCAATTTTGACCCCAGGGACAAAATTTGAACAACTTTGATAGAGGACCTGTAGGCGATGCTATGTTCAAAATATCTAAGCTTAGTGTACTATGGTTTCAGACAAGAAGATTTTTTAAGTTCTCATTGAAAAAATCTATTTTTAGCTCTTGTGACCTAGATATACAACAGACCGGAACCAATTCAACAATATATGTCAAATACCTCTAGAAGTTATACCATGCCAAATATCAAAGCTCTGGTCATATTGGTTTCAGAGAAAAAGATGTTTGAACTTTTCACTATATAACTCTATGTAAAACGGTGACCCCCGGGGCGGGGTCAATTTTGACCCCAGGGGCTAAATTTGAACAACTTTGATAGAGGACCTGTAGATGATGCTATGTGCCAAATATCTAAGCTCTGGCCCTTTTGGTTTTTGACAAGAAGATTTTTGAAGATTTCCTCATTTTTTAACTTTGGTTGCCATGGCAACCAGGGTTCTGCATTGTTTCAAATTCTTTGATCAACTTTGAAAGAGCTTGACCCAAGGAACATTCCTGTGAAGTTTGGTTGCAATCCAGCCAGTGGTTTTGGAGAAGAAGATGTTTGAAGAAATTGTTGACGCACAACGCACGACGACGGACAAAGACCGACCACAAAAGCTCACCTTGAGCACTTTGTGCTCAGGTGAGCTAAAAATTGGGTACAAATCGACCAAAAATATAGGGTACGAAAAGGTGAGGTACGAAATGACCAATTCCCGTTAGAACAGACTAAGGTACAACCCTAACATTGGTCGTATTCGAATCAGGGCAACTATCGCGTTAGTTGGAATAGTTGTCAACAAGTTCTATTCGAATCACCACTTGATGTTTTCCGTTGACAAAATATTGTCAAACCCTAAAATCGAGCGTTGATTTAGTCAAGTGACCACGTTTATACCACGTGATTAGTGTCACTAGATAAAACAAACATAAAGACTCTCTCAATTAATCGAATGGATCCAGATCACATGGCATTATAGCGTATATAAAAATTGGGAGCATTACGACTGTTTTATCGGGTGTTTGATTCATTTCCATTCGTCCGGAAGTACAAAGTTTTCGTTGACTATAATTTCTATTCGAGTCGGGCCAAAATCGTTGACATCAGTAAATCTTTGCGCGCTTGCTCCGCCCACTTTTCGTCGACAACAAACTCGATGATTCGAATACGACCATTGATTCTAGAGGTCAGTCACCAAACTGCGGTGCATCGTGATGAACTCACAGGGCTACCATAAGTTGACATGAAAAATCCTAAGATTTCCAAACTTGCATTATTTCTAGCGCGATTTTACTATCGTACCTTTACCCCATATCCTGTTTCTACTTTTGGTGACATGTGGCTGCTTAAAGCAGCATGGAAGTAAAGCAGAATGCGCATTCTGCTTTATTTTCAGCCTGCTTTAAGCTACCATACATGAAATAGAAAAAAATCCGAATATTTAGGAAAAATCCGGAGAAATGGCAGCCCTGAATTCATTGAGGAGCATCAGTATAATTAGTGACTGCATGTTTGATCAGTTTATAACATAACAGACGGCGTTGAATAACACCTGTTGTTTAAATGTCATATATAACTAGTTAAATAACTATGCAAATTAGGCACGCCATGACGTCGTTACTTGCGACGTCATAAAATGCGTTCTATGCGTTCAATTTCCAACGTCTTCTTTTCATCATCTAGATTCAATTTATAGATTTTTGTGTAATTAACAGTATTTGATCTACATGAAAGTGCTTATTAATACATATAATAACATAAACATCATGCTAGTGAACGGGGTTAATTTTGAACAACTTTTTTCCTGTATAGATCTACTTATATCGCGCTTAGCATTTACTTGACCTCAAAAACTGTGATAAATAACTTGTCTAGGTTATGTTATAAAAAGAATATAGCATTTGTGTTAATAATTTCAGAGTTCCCATTCACGTACAGATGTACGTGATTCACGTATAATTTCAAAAAATCACGCATAAAATCAATGCCCTGAACGTGCATGCACGTACAGATTTATGTTGCAGATAATGCCGAAATCGGATGTAAGAAGACCAGTTTTATTAACAAACAACAAAATACAAGTTAAACGTCAAAGTCTGGCGTGTCAGTTTGGATTTGTTTTCATTTTCCTTATAGTGTCCGTCAGGCGCTTGACAATTCTTATCATTCTTATTACGTAAAGCGCCTGGTTCACCCGCATCGCGAATATGATGATTAAGCGGTTTAAAATAGATTTTGGGATTTCCCGTCTCTGTGCCTAATAAAGTCGCTATTTTTTCCATCAATTTTTGTTTTTATAAGAGTTCAATACTTATTTCGAGGAATACGTGTTTGAAAAATGCTGACAAATTATTAAAACAAAAAGTCCGGTCATAGGTCTAATTCTGGTCTCTTTCGATTTCAAAACAGCGACGCCATTTTTATGCGAAAAACTGGACAGGTTATCAGATGTATTTTATCCCGTCTATTAACAATGTTGAGGAAAATGCCTGATTTAGTGAGACACAGTCTTAGCATAGGCCTACGCATTCGTGTAGTCTGCAAATATGTCGGGTAAGTCCCAAGTGACGGCCTGGTTAAGAAATAATGTGAGAGATACGAACAGTACACATCCAAACAAATGATATAAAAATTTAGCGGTGGAACCACAAATTTCCAAAGATCATCCCTGGTGCGTATCCATTGTTTGAATACAGATTGCTACTTAGTTATGGGACCACCTGGCCTCATCGTACTTTGTCCCTGGCGTCCTCGCATCAGAAGAAACAGAAAAACGTTTCATATGCACCCTCTGAAATTTGTCTGCACCCCCAAAAAATAGCCCTGTGGGAACCCTGAATTTATTGGATTTATTAAACGAGTCTTTTAGAAAACGATAGAAACGAGGCTTTGCCTATGAACACTCATGTGAATATCCTATATTTATCAGGGCTACCTTTTCTCTAGTTTTCCCCAAATCTTCAGATTTTTTTATTTAAGCAGATTGTAGCTTAAAGCATATTGAAAGTAAAGCCAATGCGCATTTAGGCGCATTGTGCTTTACCTAGCCTCCATCTGCTTTAGGTAATCACGCTTGAAAAATATATCTAATTTGGATATCTTAGGACTTTTCAAAATCAACTTATGTTGAGAAACGGTAAATAATACGCCCACGGGCAAACTAATATATGGTTAAATCAAAATCGATTCCAATTTTTTAAACGCTAAAGAATAAAGTTTAATCAATTCTGAAATAATTATTAAACCTTTTCTAGCATCTATCTGAGTACACCAAGGGCAGATAACTCTTGACAAAATGATCCGATTTAAATAATAATCAAACCCTTTCATGAAGGTATTAGTGTTTTCTTCTGACCTGTCAGAGTTTTTTAGATTGGAACATTCTTAAACTTTAAAAGGGATGAGTTTTCTATACATCCAGTTAGAGATGCGGATAGCTGTACTTTTTGTGCTGTAGCAGATTTACCTTTCGGCGTCTGCTTTACTCATCATAGATAGATAGATAATTTGTGATTACTGAACATTAGTTACGTTCAAGACTTACTTGCAGTTAGTTCCTATATTTGCCTGGCATCCCTTCATTAAATAGGTTATTCATAATTCATATACTTCGCTAATTGGCCTGGAATCGGTGAAAGTTTACATTGTTTTCAATTTGAGCTGCCAAAATAGCTCGTTTCGTCCGCCATCTTTAAACTACAATCTTATCCAATGAGATCGTTTTATAGGATGCTTAGGAATAGGGTGAGCTGTTGCCCAGCTCCTTCTTATTGAAGAAGGGTTGCGGGAACCGCTCTATTCGGGTATATAAGCGGGTGCAGAACGTAATTCTACACTCCAGTCTGGGGTCAGCTCTAATGAACAATTACTAACCAATAGCGGGACAATTCCCAAAATCGCACATGTGCTTCCCTTGAAATCAAATTGAACGCAATAGAAATATCTCTCTGGCCTTATAATTAATATTATAATCACATTGAATTACCGTTTAATGCATTAATTCGTTTAATCTCGCCAATAAGAAGAACATTGTGACTATCGTTGATGGTCCGTTTTGTTCGATGTTGATTGTCGGCGACGGTCAGATTTATTGGTGACATTAAACGAAATTAATACATGTACTACATGTAACAATAAATAGAAATTGTTATTAGATCTATATATGCCATTTTGTTTGTTAAGTTTAGATTCGGTGGGATAACCGAAAGGTAAGAAATAAAAAGATTGAAATATAGCAGCTCGTTGGTCACTTGTCCAATTCCCTGATACCTATACATTGGGGCAAAACAGTATCCTATACGGACCTTCGAGGGAGTAACCGCCCTCGTGGGAATCTCATCTGAAACGGGGATCGAACCACACACAAACACCCGTTACGGTTACAGTGCGTTATGTAGAGTAGAGTTTACATTTTTCTTTCCCATTTAAACGCAAACGCAATGTACTAAACTGTCGAAATTTACTTTTATAAATTTAAACTATATTTTTAATCTGAGTAGCAAAAAGGTTGGAGCCTGATCAGACGCCGGATTACCCGACGTCTGATCTGGCTCCAACCTGTTTGCAATGGACATAACAGTTTTAAGCATAAACACGATTATTGAGAATAAATAACATATCTGTAAAATTAGCGCAGCTGTCTCGTGTTGCACAAGGATCATGCTTATCCCAAGTTGGAAAGTGTACGACTATATAGATCCGACGTTACCCTGTTATCTATTTACCATTATGAATTGTTCTGTTCTAAAATTAACTCTGACAGGTCAGAAAAACCACACAATACACTTATATAATTAAACTGTGGGAAAATATAATCAAAACCCATTCAAAAATGGTTGCTTAGTGTGTAAACACTGTTAAATAAGCCTTTTATAGCATATGTGAGTACATCAAGGGCACATAATTATGTAACCACAAATCAAATTAACCTCAGGTTTCACTTAGCTTCAAAAATTGATGCAAATAACATCTGTAGACTGTGCGAAGTTTCATTAATATCCTTTCAATAGTTTTCCGGGAAAATCAGGATAAGCTTTTACAAGCATATTTGAGTACATCAAGGGCAGATAACTCTTTAAGGATAAATCAAATCATTAATGAACCTCAGGTTTCACTCAGTTTCAGATATTGATGCATATAACATTAGTGTGAAGTTTCATTAATATATTTTCAATGTGGACAGTTTTCAAAGAAAGCTCTGGACAAACTTTTTAAGCATAGTTGAGTACAAATGAACCTCAAACTCAACTCAGCTTCAAGTCTTCATGCATAAAACATTTTTGTAAAGTTTCATTTAATAATATTATTTGGATAGTTTTCCGGAAAAAATCCGGACAAGCATTATTAATGACCATATTTGAGAACATCAAGGGCAGATAACTCTGTAACGAAAAATTGAATGAACCTCAAACTCAACTCAGATTTTCATGCATTTAACATTTATGTGAAGTTTCAATTATATCCTTAAGATAGTTATCCAGAAAAACTCCGGACAAGCGTTTTATATAAAAAGCATATTTGAGTACACCAAGGGCAGATAACTCAGTTCCGAAAACTCAAATGAATCTCAAACCCGACTCAGCTTCAGGTCGTCTAGTCCTTCTAGAAAGACCCTGCGTTCGAAATTTTATCATTTCACGTTCATTATGTCGATTTTTAACTTTTTTTTCCTCAGCTCGAACCAGGGTCTTTCACAAAATGGCCATTTTGCGATAGCAAGTTACGCCGAGGTTTGAGCCGGACTTCAAAATCACATTTTTCTCTTAATTTGAACATGTTGGGGCTAAGTTTTTTAATGCATGTCATCAAATATTGTCTAATATTGCTTCTGTTATAAGAAAAAGTAAAGTAGTACTTACAATTGCGTGTTATTCCATCGTTTAAATCCAACAAATGCCTAAATATCCAGCAAACAACAATTCATGCTACTCTTCAAAACGGAGAGGTTAAAGGTAAGGCTAAAACAATTTCATGAGTTTTTATTGAACGAACCAGTCAATAAAATCAAAGGCCTGAAGGACATGGATGACACATCGCATAAGATAAGATAAAATTTACTTTGGGTCGTCAAGACATACGAGTAACATAAGATCTGATGAGCTTTTATAACCGACTAGATCTATATAAACAAATGTATGTAAACAAAAGCAAAACGACTATAAATAAGGAATGATAAAAAGCAATTACAATATAGCATATGATTATGAATAAGAAGCCAATCCTGTAATTATGAATTAAATTTTGTCAATTATTAGCAAACTCAAATTAGTTCTAATATGGACTTGATGTCTAGATTGTAATTTTCCTTACATGCTAAGTAACAACCACAGGTACTTGAAAAATAGATCTAAATCTAACATTACCAAAAATAATAAAAATAATTTTTTTTTTTTTAGTTAGACTTCTGTTACCGTCTCTTGTGGTGTCCTCAGGAAATTATTAATTTCACAATATCTACTTTATATCAATTATTTCATCAAATTCAGTCAAATAACGGCACAGTACGTGCATTTATAACGAAAAGGTGCATCCAAAGGTTTTGTGTCGTTTCTGAGGAGGTTAACTTCAAACCACGGATTTTCACGGACTCGCGGATCTCGGAAAATCTAAATAAAAAGTGAACAAAACACAGAAATCTGATCTGTAATCTATTTTTAGAATTAACAAACCACGGAAATATGCCCGGAAATTTAACAAAACACGGAAATCTGATCGGAAATTAACGTCGCGTTATTACGACGTCATTAGAACGTTATTTTCAGTGTCACAGATGAGTTGAAAGTGGTTTGGTGACACTATCTCTTTTTCTTACTTCAAACATTATCGATGGGAAGGGGGTTATCATGGGCACAAAACTGGCAGAGTATTCGGCACGACAAAGGCGGCCAGTCAACGGAAGAAGAAGAAGTCTGTATGTGCATTTCTCCAGTTTTTCTTGTCCGCGTCTTTTTTCTATCTTTGTCTATATTTCTCTTTACTTCTGTCTGTGCGCCGCTGCAGTATTGTCAATCTGTATGACAGTTCAGGGTTATGATGAAGATAGATGTAGATGCATAGAAACATCATAATGGCATACTTCAACAGATTGAGATAGAAAAGCCTGAAAAAGAAAACCCGATTCCCGTAAATCGGCAATCTCCTCTTTCAATATCCGATGTCGATCATTTATTTCTATACCACCAATGTAACAAGGTGGTACCTTTTCGAACAAAGGGAGGCGAAGTTTACGTTTATCGGCCAGATAATTCATTAGAAATTAAGGATTGGGTTGCAGATGACCACTGCTTGTCCTGCGAGGGAACACGGAAAGTCCGTGGACGGTCAGGCCCAATAATAAAAAAATACTATTATCTCTTTTTAAGAACGGAGGCAAAGGAGAGGTTCAAGGACAAACGGTTCCGGAAAGAAGTGTATCTCTCGGAACAGTATCCCACAACATTGTCGTTCATTATATTGGAGACGAGAGCCTGTCCGTACCGAGATCGCGCGGAAATAGCTTAAAGCAGACTAAATATTTATTCGCACAAAATCCTCAGTAAATCCTCAGTAACGGCGCAGATTGCAGAAAAAATTCGAGAGAACATAGACAAGCCGGTCCATAAACTGTATAAAAAGTTGTAACGGAGGAAAACACGCTCACGGAAATACCGAAAAACAATAGACAAGTTCATTATATTCGCGAGAAAGTAAAGACAGAGAGACGCGCTCATCAATCTGCATTATTTCTGACCCATGAGCGCAAATGCCGAAGTCGTCATCAATTTCTCTTTCAAATACTGCGAAATGCATGCAAAGGAAACTTAAAGCAAGTACCCCTGGCAACTGATACATGGAAATCTGAATACAGGGTCTTCCCCAGAAAAATTGGAAGGCGCTGGGGCAGGGGGAGGGTGCGGAAGGGGGTGTTACCCCCTTCCGTATATCGAAATTTTTTGAAGTTTTAATGTATAAATGGTGTTCCCTGAGCCACTTTAAGCATTATTTCAATGGTGTCCTAAAGATAAACACCTTCTAAAACCTTTGTTTTTATTAGTCAATTTAAATTTCTTTATGACAAGAACTTGCTAGAATCTATATCATAACAGTAGATACAAGGAGTACAGAATTAATGATATGTTATTTTGTTTACAAAAAACTATACATCTTAATTCTTATAGATGAAAGGGTTTGACAGAAAAATATAGAAAGACACATTACCTACATTGGTTTACTTGCTTTCTGATGTTATAATCTATAAATGAGCATTAGATTATAATTTGAAGCAAAAAATATTATTTTTTAAAGAATATGTGTGTTTGCATTATATGTTGCCAACTTGCCACGTAATTATGTTAGCATTATGACTTTATGATAATTTGAAGAAGAAAATTCCAAACATCGTAGTACTAGATCAGAGGGCTTTTATAAATAAGAGTTCTCAAATCTTGGTCTTCACTGTTTTCCTATATGTAGATACTTTTTGAAGTTTTTGTACAGTAATCCTGAATGTCATTTGTATTTCCTGTTAATTTTTTTGACTTTATATCTTCATTTCTATCTGCTAGATTAAGTTCTATCACAATTTAGAAAAAAAACTGTGCTTTGCTTAATCACGAATGTACAACATGACTAAAATGTTTAAATAAACCACCTTTTATCATAAAATCGGATTATCTATGTTATTTCTTATGCTATATTTTCTATCTTATTGGTTGGGGATACATAACTTTCAGTGGAACATTATTTCTGTTGACAAATGCTATCGTTAATTCGCGAAAACCGGTGACAAAATGTACGTGCACGATTGAAGGAAAACAGATGACAAGCTAACAAAATCATTCATGCTAACTTTGAAGTTACCAACACAGCGATATTTCGGGAAAATATATAACTATCCTATTTCAAACAAATAGATCTACGTGATAATTGAATAAATAGGCTTGATCGATTTTGATTACATTTGATTTCATAAGGCACAGAAACCATTTGTCTCGATTGTGGGCGTGGCATTTTCATCACTACAAACTGCTATGAGCTAAAAATAAACCAACCCAGCGATTTTTGGTGGGGAGGGGGGATCAATCCTAGAACAGTTCAATGAAATAAAACAAGGGCCACTATGGCCCTAAATCGCTCACCTGGTAACCATGTAACCATGTACACCGTGTGACCTAGTTTTTGACCGGGCATGACCCTCATTTTAACTTGACCTTGATTTCAATGAGACAAACATTTTGTTCAAGTTTCATGAAGATTCAATGAATTTTGTAGTCTCTAGAGTGTTAACGAGGTTTTTCGATGATTTGACCTAGTGACCTAGTTTTTGAAAAGACATAAGCCACATTTGAACTTGACCTAGATTTCATTGAGGCAAACATTTTGATGAAGTTTAATGAAGATCCAATGAAATTTGTAGTCTCTAGAGTGTTAACGAGGTTTTTCGAAGATTTGACCTAGTGACCTAGTTTTTGACCTGACATGACCCACATTCAAACTTGGCCTAGATTTCATTGAGGCAATCATATTGATGAAGTTTCATGAAGATCCAATGAAATTTGTAGCCTCTAGAGTGTTAACAAGGTTTTTCGATAATTTGACCTAGTGACCTAGTTTTTGACCGGACATGACCCACATTCAAACTTGACCTAGATTTCATTGAGGCAAACATTTTGATGAAGTTTCATGAAGATCCAATGAAATTTGTAGTCTCTAGAGTGTTAACGAGGTTTTTCGAAGATTTGACCTAGTGACCTAGTTTTTGACCTGACATGACCCACATTCGAACTTGGCCTAGATTTCATTGAGGCAATCATATTGATGAAGTTTCATGAAGATCCAATGAAATTTGTAGCCTCTAGAGTGTTAACAAGGTTTTTCGATAATTTGACCTAGTGACCTAGTTTGTGACCTGACATGACCCACATTCGCACTTGACCTAGATTTCATTGAGGCAAACATTGTGACCAAGTTTCATCAAGATCCAATGAGATTTGAACCTGCTAGAGTGTTAACGAACAATTGTGGACGGACGGACGGACAGACGACGGACGATGGACATCCAGCGATCCTAAAAGCTCACCTTGGCACGTAGCTCTAAAATCTAGATTTATTCGATTTTGATTTGAACATAAATAGGGCATACATGTACTTGTATCTTGTTTTCATATTGCATCGAAATTTGTGGGCGGGGTGTTTCTTCTGCTGTGAATGCTCGCAAGTTGACTACGGAAATTCACGATGCTGAGCAGCTCTATTGGAAACGTTGTTTGATATTGATCGTAACTAACCGCCGAATTCCGAGACTCTCCGAGCATAAATTATGAAGACGAAAAGTCGCGAGTAATGTGTCTGCACGAATGAATAACGACGGTCGTAATTCGTGGTGTCTGCGAATCGAAATAGTGCATTATAGGTTCTCCATAACGATGATAGCTTGCTTGCTTTATTCGTTTTAACGTCTCATCCAAGTTATCGTTATCTGTTAAGACTAAACTAATGCGGGGGAGCGTTGTTTTTTTTGTTTAAAAAAAAGTCTACGGCACCCGCGGTCACCCATCCAAGTAATAACCGGGCTCGACGTTGCTTAACTTCGGTGATAGGACGAGAACCGGTGTTTTCAACGTGATATGGTCGTAGACAAAACGATGATATGCGAGATATTCAGCTTATATATATTATGTTTAAATCATGCACAGTAAAACAATAAGCATGATTTTTCTCGTCGTGTGAAGTTGAAAGATTGACAGCTATTTTAAAACAGTCACGTGAGAGTCACACGTGACACCATTGCAAAGGGATTATAACTGCCTCGGGCGGAACGCGATCAGAGGTATGCATAATTGTCTTCTGCTGAGAGGCCCCATCTACCCCACGCTTTAATTAACATACTGATAAGAATAGTTTTATGACCTTAGCAAGTTTGATAATAGCACTGTTTCGCAAGTGGGGATTTTTAAGGCGCTGGGGTCTCGGATTTTAAGCGCTGGCGAGAATTTAAGGCGCTGGGGCAATTGAGGTTCAGAAATTAAGGCGCTGGGGTACCCCAGCGCCTAAATGGCCTGGGGAAAACCCTGGAATAGTAATAGTAATCGGAGGAATGGACAGATATACTTGATGAAGGTGGTTGTATTGAGGTAGCATATTGTGATTATATGTTTTATATTATATAATGCTGATAGACATGTATGTCTTTGCTGAATAAAACATATCATGCATGTATGAAAGCTTTCGATAAAGTTTCCCATATACAATGTACACCCAATATATAAGCTCAAGATATACCAGTTTGGAGAGACATACACATGGTGGATCAGTGACTTCTTAAACTGTAGAAAGCAGAAGGTGGTAGTGAATGGCAGTGAATCTGAGTGGCAACCTGTGACAAGTGGTATCCCGCAGGGATCGGTGCTGGGTCCCATGTTGTTCGTTCTTTTTATCAAAGATCCGATTATATTTATAATATTTTGAGAGCAGAATCTGGAGAACAAATGTACCAACGCATTGAACAAGCAATACCACATGGGACAGAAAGGATGCTCGGGTACTTTGAAAAAGATTTCAGGCCAAAGCTAGAGAGATTTGCTACATGTTATATTTCGAAGTACACAGACGTAGACGAATTTTCCGGTGTCACTACAAACCAGAACGAGGGCTTTAACTGGCTGATAAAGGATCTGAAAAACTTGGGGGAAAAAGGACCCATTGACACAGTTGTACTGTCGTTAAGGTTTTTACAACAATATTATCTCGCAGAAATCAAAAGAGGACGGGCAGGCATCGGGATTTCACCCTCAGGGAAGATATGGCTGCATTGATAATTTCTTTGGACAACATTTACGTTAATTAAATTTCCGGTTTCCAACTATATAAAACGATAGTTGAGGCCCTGCAAAACGGAAATTTCATCAACTCTGATGCTGTCCGTGAAACAACAGGGCCTGACCTGACGAACACGGCAAAAGCGCGAGAGATCATAGAAACAGACAGGATAGTTTTTGCTGCGAAATTAGGATGTTTTGTTTATCATGGGGCCATCCTGAAAAATCTATACGGTGGAACTTTTTCCGGTTGAAAAATGTACATGTCCACTTCCATGCGGCTCTTGCTGTCATATTTTGGCTGTCAAGTTATCACTCAAAATGAACGTTGACAGCCAGAAGAAACAAGTGAATGTCACACTATTACGAAAATTGTTGAGCTTTAAAAAAATGTCTATATTGAAAATGTCTTTGTATTCATATTTTGAATGTTTATCCTTAGGGTTTTCATCCGAAAACGTTCACGGATGTCCGTTGCTATGTAGTAACCGACGTCGTCAAACGTTATCGGAAATATCCGTGTATTGTCCTATGTTTCTCGGAAGTCGGGGGAAAATCGCGATTATTCACGGATATCTCGGAAAACGATGACATTTCTGAATTTAAAATCCGTGTTTTTTCAAGACAACTCGGACAATCACGGACACATTCGGAGTGTCTCGGACATTTTTTTTTGGACTACGTGTGCCATTTTTCTAGTAAAATATAGGTTATTTTGCGATATCGTAACTGTATAAATGCCGAATACAGTATATTTAGACCTTTGTCTTGAGTTACGGTATCGCAGCTAGTATTCCGTGGACTACATGGAACTGTTAATTAAACAAAAATGAGTCACCGATGGACGACTAACTAAGATTTGGGGAAGATAACTTGAACTAGTGGACCGACATGAGTTTTACAGCAACAAATATCATATCTAAAAAAAGTTGTTAGCTTGTGCAGACTGATTTTATTTGGCACACACTTTTCATCTCCAGTAACTCTTGTTATTGTGTATTTATACCAGACTGCATGTAACTTGCCCCCTATCCAGTGAGACCATTCAGTTTTAAGCAGGTGCACATTAACCAAGATTTCTGACAATTTATCATTGGTTGAGAATGTATAAATGCTGGGTCTTACCAGACAGATAGATCTACATCTATTACCCCCCCCCCCCCCATTTTTTTTTACCAGACTTCTATTTGAAATGGATATTAAATTCGATCTGACACTGTAAAATTACTGTTATTTTATTTATTTATGCTTTAAATCCTCTATAAATAAAGATCTATTCGTTTTTTCTTTTTTAATGGTAATAGAGCTCGATCTATGTGTCAAGTACCTGTGGCAGGGCCTCCGCTGGCATTCGCATTTGTCGCCAAATGCGAAGAAAATTTCAAAGTGGCGATAAAATTTTAGTTCTGGCGAAATTGATTGCGATAAGAAATTTATAAGGTATTTTTTTTTCATCAGTGACATGTATGTATCTGGCTCTTATACCCGGGGCGCTAATGCGTGTAGAGATAATTGGTGAAGTACACAGCCAGCACCTTGGTGTTACGTAATACAAGTGTCATAACTCAAACTCGCGAGTAGGACAATCAAGTAAAGAATATAGATTCTGCTTATCTTTGTTCCGCCTATCTCCCCCATTCTGCTTGCGTTATTTGCTAGCCTCAACGTGATTGACAGATCAAAAGCTTTTAATGTCCAATGAAGGAGCTATATCGCGAGCGTTATTAATACTGGGTGCATAAAACTTTACACGGCGGTCTAAAAAGATTTTTGGAAATTAGCTACGTAAAGTTGAAAGAATATTAGCCTAAATCAAAGAATCATACATTTCTTTCCCCTAAAATAGACATACAGGTAAGTAATTACCATGTAAAGACTGAAAAAAACTTCCATGATTCGAGACGTGTAACAGCTCGAAGTACGTGTCGGGAAAAAATGTCTTTGATACGGAGCCTGTTAGAATCGGTAATATTTACCGAAAATACTGCACAAACGAACCTGTAACATGGATCCAAATCCGAATACAACTTCTATGAATTGAATTTACCACTAATCCTTATTAATAATCGCGACTTTAGATACAAACAGACTCACAAACTTCCGAAATGAAACCCAAATACACATATCGTTTCAAAATGGCGAGACGCCAATATTCGGACTTCTAAGGCGCGTGTCTTTCCTTGTTTTATTGGTTACTAAAAGGGCATTTCCCAGCATCTTTTTTTAACAACAAATTAAATTAGACGTTCTATTTCGCTACGAATCACTACTGGATGAAATGGGTTGTGTGCTTGACAGTTGTGAAATGAACATAACAGCGATACGGAATACGATTTTACCGGGAGTTTCGGCAAATAAGTTATCAGAAAGTGAACGATAGCAACAAATATGCGCTGGAATCGAAGAATCAGATTAATTACTCAGGAAAAGTAGCGATCCTAGACTTTCCCGTATATTGAACATTAGGTGATATATTTTTTACAAATAATACGAAATAGCACATTTAAATAATTATCTAAGTAGTCACCGTCTTATTTTTCAAATGATGCAGTCTGAATTAAATCTTCCCTGCTAAGTTTTTTTCTGGTGTTTTATGACAAATGGTTGTATAAAGCAGGCTACTAGTATATCTGAAAACTCCATAAGGCTTCCACCTGTCAGGGTGTACTTTTCTATGCTTTTTAACAGGGCATGGGTAAAGGCATGAAAAGTAAATCTATGAGGAATGAGAGTTTGTCACTTAATCAAAAGAAAGAAAATAAAGACATACAAACCTATATTAGGCGACCATTGAATAAGGTACATGTATATTGTTGATCTTGAAAAATCGGTGAACGCTTTATGCAGGTAAATGTAATGCAGAAAGCTCATTTACATTATTCTGCCACCTCTTATATAATTATAAATGAAAATAATTTTAATGTCCCTGTGCGTAACCAGCCTATCATAAAATTTGTAAAACACGTATAAATCATAGGCATTCGGCCCGTTGGCTATGACACTACCCCTAGCTACTATAACCCCCTCCACCACCACCAAACGTGGATAAAATACCCCAAAATCTATCCATACATTCAATAATCATCATAAAAGAACATTTCCTGAAGTTTCATGAAATTTAAAAAAAAATTTTTTTTTGCTAATTTATATAAGTAAAATAGTAAAGGCTGCCATGAAAAAGCGCCCTGCAGAAGCAACCCTCAAGTTCCCAACCCTGTCATTTTGTCAAATCTTGGACGATCTGGACAGATGATGGCTCATTGTTTACAGCAAACAGTTTTCTTTGACGATAATTGGTAAAAAATTCAAAGCAATCGGCGAACACGCGCATGGGGACTCGAAGGGTGGGGAGACCCCTTAGTCGGAAACTATCCGTCACGCAAAATTTTCCCAAACAAACGACTGGTTGCCCAGTCAAACTATTCTCATTCTAGCGAAACCGAGAACCAGCTTCAAAGCAGGAAATGACGCAAAAAGTCAACCGTCTCAATTGGTCGTATTCGAATCAGGACAACTATCGCGTGAATTGGAATAGTTGTCAACAAGTTCTATTCGAATCATCACTTGATGTTTTCCGTTGACAAAATGTTGTCAAACCATCAAATCTTTGACCACAATTTCGATTCGAGTCGGGTCAAAATTGTTGTCATCAGTAAATCTTCGCGCATTTGCTCCGCCCAGTTTTCGTTGACAACAAACTCGATGATTCGAATACGACCAATGATCATATACGTTTGTCAACAGACTTGAAAACGAAAGTTATCTAGAAATTTATTTCGGAACAGAAATGCTCATTTACCGATAATTCAAAAGGTATTTATTATATATTTCATTTTCTATTAATTACCCGTACCATGGTGTAATGCATGGTCGCAAATGCACTTGTTAATCGCTGAATCAGTGAATGACTGACGAACAAGTCCAAAAATTAAGGTGACAGAAGAATTCCGATATAAGGTGCCTATCGAACTTTTTATTTCTTCACTTGTGCTCGTGTCTTGCTTGGGCTGTGAGCTAACTTTCTTTGAACAGAACTGTTAAATGTAAATAATAAGCCATCATTTGTCAAAATCGGTCCAAAAATGACAAAATGACAAGGTTGGGAAGTTGATGGCTCTGAATACACATCCACCTTCTCATTGTATACATATATGATACGATTTTTTTTGATTTTTTTTTGAAACTTCTTGAAACTTCTTGAAACATTTGTTAAGGATGTTTGTTGAACATATGGATGTATTTTGACTCATTTTGAAAGATTTATGGGGAGGGGGGGGGGGGGGGTCATAGCTTACGCGCCGAAAACCTGTGGTATAAATTATAGGGTATATTTTGGGCCCCAACTTTGGCTCCAAAAAAATAAATTTGGCTCCAACTTTTTTCATTTGGCGAAAGTGATGGCGAAAAGAAAAAATATCCCAGGGGAGGCCCTGTGTGGGTCTAAATAGATACTTTACAGCTCCGCTGTGAATAATCCATAAAATGAACTGAAGAAGCAACATAATTTTCGTAATGGTACGGGGGTTCTGTTTCGGGTCTGGAGTTTCGTACCGCACCGTTAAAAATATATAAAATGTATTTCGTTTAAATTTTTACATGCCGATTCTATACCACATGCACCCACCAGTCACGTCATCAAAAAACAACAACAACAACAACAAGCATGGTGGCTGAAAGTGGCAGATTCTCGATTGAAGTTTTAAAATAGGAATTTACGTGAGACAGGGGTAATTAAGAATATTCTATTCAGACAAATGTTATTATAGTTAAGTTTTGTTCAAGTTATAGTCCGTTTTCAGTGTGGAAAAGCAATATTTGACTGTATCACTTTTGCTATGGGTAGTGACTAGGGGTACGTGACCGTACCTCTAATATTTGAAATTAGCGGTACGGTCACGTACCCCTAGCGAGCCCTGTGAGGACTGACTAGGGGTACGTGAGTCCATAACACTGTATAGCAACACTTAATTGTGTCTGCAGATACGTTAATAGCGATGCTAATGTCTAATAATATCTCATTTCAACCTTCTATTCTGACTGTTTAACGCAGAAAAGCAAAAAAAAATTAATCCAAAAATAATTTCCAATCGGCATTTTTTTCACGGCAGCGAAAACTATACCTATGAATAAAGAACGTTCACACATTTTTACAAACATGTATACATATCCAATACCAGCCTTGTTTAGAATAAATGCACTGTTTAATTGCGATCAGTTATCAAACGTGTTTTACGAGTTGATTTGTGTAGGTCATTAACCAGCAAACTTGGGTACCGGCAAACTTACATGTTTTGATTGGAGCCGAAGCTTCGATATTTTTTATTTTCTTAGATCTACCACTTTATATTCATCGCTAAGTTAGGAAGGCACATCAGTAGTTTCTTACAAGCTTATTGTATTAATTAAGTTACCATTGAATCAAAATTTTAAGAAAAAAACTTAACATTGGTCACGGATTTTCAGATATCGGGCGCATCTGAAGATAATTAACCCAATACATGCGGAATACATCTATTCTCATCGCTGCCGGTGAGAACCAGTTGGGTGGGGAATATTTGTCGAAGTTTCTTTGTTTTTCTCCATTCAATATCCACAAGATAAGGTAGAAATGAGAGATTATTAATATTAGCATCAATAAAACGTATCTGCAGGCAAATAAATATGTTGCTACATAGTTTAAATGACTCACGTACCCCTAGTCAACCCTCACAGGGCTCGCTAGGGGTACGTGACCGTACCGCTAATTTCAAATATTAGAGGTACGGTCACGTACCCCTAGTCACTACCTTTGCTATGGGCTTTTGAGCAATTAAATTTGGACGCTAGATTCATCAAAGCGTCCTATTATTTGGACTACAGGTCGTCATGCATTTAACATTTGTGTGAAGTTTCATTGATATCCTTTTGATAAATTTTCGGCAAAAACTCCGCACAAACAAAATGATGACGAGCGGACGAACGAACAGACAGGACCACTCCAATATACGACCACCTTAGAGGTGGGCGTATAAAAACCCTGGCCTGGTTTATGTGATATCAAGTCCAGACACCAACGCGGGAGAGATGGGGTAATCCCTCTGTAAAACCCAAGTTCAAAAATGCTGAACGATAAAAGCTATTCTTAGTAACACTTTGGTTTTTCCGTGTTTATTTTTAGGTAGTGACTAGGGGTACGTGACCGTACCTCTAATATTTGAAATTAGCGGTACGGTCACGTACCCCTAGGGAGTCCTGTGAGGGTTGACTAGGGGTACGTGAGTCATTTAAACTATGTAGCAACACATTATTTTGCCTGCATATACGTTTTAATGATGGTAATATTACTAATCTCTCATGTTTACCTTATTTTGGGGATATTAAATGGAGAAAAACAAAGAAACTTCGAGAAATATTCTCCACCCAAACTTGTTTTCACCGCAGGGATAAGAATAGAAGTATTCCGCATATAGGGTATAGTGATATTTTAAATATCGTGAGATAGGCTACGCCCGATATCTGAAATCCGTCCCCAATGTTTTTTTTCTTCTTTTTCTTATAAATTTGATTCAAATGTAGGCCTAACTTATAATTATATAATAGGCGTGTTCGAAATTACTGCCGTTGTTGCTATAAAACTTAGCGTTGAATATAAATTTAAAGTGGTAGATCTCAGGGATTTCCCCAGGAATTTCTGAAGGCATGTTGAATTTGGGGCATAGGGGGAGGGTGCGGGAGGGCTCTCCCTCCCGCGCTGCGGCGAAATTTTTTGCTCTTTAATCAATGAAATAGTGCATTTTTGGCATTAAGTTTTCACTTATTCACCCCCACCCACTGGTGGCCATGTTGTTTGAGCTGGAAGATTATTGGAAGAAAACTGGCAAATGGTCACCCATGAATCATCATTTGTGTACAATACTTCTTAAATCAGAACAAGTTTCAGAGAATTTTTTTTTGAAATTTTTTCCATACAGAAATAATAGGAAAACTTGCCCCTCCCACTGGTGGCCATGTTTTTTTTAAATAACAAAAAGATTTTAAGAAATCTGGTAGAGGATCATCAATTGACCATTTGTGTAAAATTATTTTTTAATTTGGACCAGTAGTTTCAGAGAAGATTTTTAAAGTTTTTAGTAAACAGTAACATAAGGAAAACTTGCCCCACCCACTGGTGGCCATGTTATTTAAGATAACAAAATGATTTTAAGAAATCTAGTAGAGGATCATCAATTGACCATTTGTGTAAAATAATTTTAATTTGGACCAGTAGTTTCAGAGAAAAAGATTTTTAAAGTTTTTAGTAAACAGTAACATAAGGAAAACGTGCCCCACCCACTGGCGGCCATGTTTTTTAAGATAACAAAATGATTTTAAGAAGTTAGAGGACCATCAATTGACCATTTCTGTAAACTTATTTTTAATTTGGACCAGTAGTTTCAAAGAAGAAGATTTTTAAAGTTTTTAGTAAACAGTAACATAAGGAAAACTTACCCCACCCACTGGCGGCCATGTTTTTTTTAGATATCAAAATAATTTTAAGAAATCTGGTAGAGGGTCACCCATGGATCATTTGCATAAAATTACTTTCAAATCGGACCAGTAGTTTTTGACAAGAAGATTTTTAAAGTTTTCACTATATAGCCATATAAAAAAATCTGCCCCACCCACTAGCGGCCATGTTTTTTAAGATAGGAATTTTTTTTTTCTTGAGGTTAAAAAAAAGAAATTGTTTTTGTACTCTATCGAAGATAGATCTAGATACGGTAATATAATGGAGGTCTCGTAAAAAAATTTTTTTTTTTTTTGTTTTATGTGTCAAGAACCTGTGGGTTAAGAGAGCATAGAAAATTTCACTGCATCCCGGCAAGTGGATGTCAAATGGTGGATTCATGTTTACTTTAAGCCTGCTCTTAACATCCATCCATCATAAAAACAGAAAACAAATTTTTAACTCTGTGAAGAATTAAGTAGACTGTTTGACTTTGTCATGAGATAAAACCAAGTCTACTTGAATATGTGTTGTCACGATTGTTTTCTGTTTCAATATATCCTTTCTCCATGAATATATTCAATTTCAATTTCTATTTACCAAAAATACCAGAAAGCTATTTTAAGAGATTCATCGTTTCCCGCGTGTATGTGTTGCTTTTGTTCTTCTCTTGTAACTTATTTCCCGAAACTCCCACGAAAAACGTCTTCCGCGTCGATAGCTAGCCATTGCCTACGAATAAGTGCTAATTTTAAACATCGCAATTTATGTTAATTTCCTGTCATTCTAAATGGAAGTTTATAACGTCTAATCTAATTGGATGTTTTCAAAAAATGACGCTAGGAAGCATGCCGCGCATTTGGATTTTATTTCGGAAGTTTGGAATACTGTTTGCGTCTGTTACGTGATTATTAATACGGAGTTGTGAGGAAATAAATTCTAAAAGGTAATTTATATTCATTTAAAACATTCGTTTGTTCAGTATTTGCGGAGAATTTCCTTATTTAACAGGCCCCGTATCGAGGATATTTTTCCGAGGCGACACACGATTTCACGTCTCATTATTCGCGGCGAATTTTCAGTCCACCGTTAATCATCTTTTGAATGTTAAATTCGGGAAAATGAATGTCCGAGATTCCGGTTTCGGCTAGTATTTATTTTTCTTTCAGCGTTGTTCGTAGCTTGTTTTCCGAAAATCATTCACGTCGCTGTTTGTAAAGTAAGCCATGTTCGGCATGTTGTAGAAAACCAGAACTAGCGGTTTTAGAAACGTCAATCTCGCTCAAAATGGAACGAGTCCCTGTCAATCACCGTTTAGATAAGGAAATTCGGCTCCTGATTGGTTGATGAAGCTAAGCACACGCCCGACACGCGTGACGGCGTTTGGCATATGAAATAATTACTGGAATACACAACACAGAGCCCTGATTAAGGCTAGTCGCTCTACAGATTAAGACATGTCGGCCAGATCAAAGCATGGCGCGAAGAGACCGCCGGGAAGGAAGGCATGTCGCCCGCGACAGGCGAAAACGGCCTGGGGAAATCCCTGGATCATCATCTAAGAATATAGAAACTAGCGAAACTTCGGCTGTCATCGGGTATCGATTCATGCAAGAAGTTTGCTGGTTAAAGACAGACCTGTGACAAAAATCACCTTGAAAACACGTTTGACAATAGATCGCAATTAAACAGTGCAGTAATTCTAAACAAAGCTGGTATTGGATAATTATACATGCTTGTAAAAATGTGTCTATACGTTCTTTAAATTCAAAGATATAGTTTTCGCTGCCGTGAAAAAATTGCCGATTGGAAATTTTTTGTTGATGAAGTTTCTTTAATTGTCTGCGTTAAACAGTCATATTTAAGGTAGAAATGATATATTATTAACATTAACATCGATATTAAGGTATCTGCTGACAAAATAAAGTGTTGCGTTATAGTGTTTTTGACTCACGTACCCCTTGTCAACCCTCACAGGGTTCGCTAGGGGTACGTGACCGTACCGCTAATTTCAAATATTAGAGGTACGGTCACGTACCCCTAGTCACTACCTTATTTTTAGACCTGTTTAAGGCTCTTATCTGAAACCTGCGCCGACTTATTTTAATATGGAAGATTCTAGATCTAGATCTACACACGCTTCATGGCGGATACAAAGATATAGATTGTAGCAGTTTGGCATCCTTTAGTATGCAAACTGCCCTTTTAACATTAGCAAGCTAAAGATTATAGTGTATCTTGATCTTGATCTTGTACTGAAACATCTCATGATATTGCATGCTTTTCATCTGCATTTTGTGGCAATTGAAGTTAGATTAGTTCTATGTTTTTTTACTTGTTAGAAAGTGAACTTTAGTTATAGAAATCGGCGAATCAGTCCAGTTTAGCAGATGGTCACATGGTCCTATCTGCCTATATAATGAGACACTGACCACTGCTCTCTCTGACTTGCAACTGGTTGATTACTGGTAACTGAGCTATGAGCACTTACGACCGATAGGTTGTAAACTGAAACCAACGGTGGTCACACTGTAATGTTTCAGATTTAGTAAATTTAGGGCATTTCTGTATCAGGATAAACCTGTACTTCTCCGGACGTTAGTCTGGGCAACCCAACGGGTGACATCCTGCTCTACAGAAATAAATAACATGTAACTCGGGATTCCGTTATTGTAAATAGTCATATTTTATGTTCAAATAAAAGTAGTAAATTGATTTCTGTGTTTTAGTTATATTCCCCGTCCCACCAGGCTATACCCAGAGTACGGACTTGAGGAGTGTAGCGCTCCTGGGGTGGATCCAGATCGCTGGGTCCCCTCGTCCTGCTACAAGATCTAGATTCTATATTGAAATTAGTTGTATAAACAAATAAAAAGAAATCAGCAGATCTAGCCAGGTCGTGTGGGTCTTTTAAGCAGAGATAAAAAACGGAAACAATAAAGCAGTCTCACTTGCGAGCGCTCAGCTAGACTAAATCTAGTTGATCTGGTTAAGTGTAGTTCCTAAAATATACATAGCTTAACGCACCTGTTCTATAAAACGTCGGAGCTCGTCTTGTAAACCTTTGTACCAGTTACACCCTCTTAGGAAATCGCACCAAGAGTGCCTTCACTTTGTATCTACATGCAGCCATTGTCGTCTGATGTTTTGACCCACTTCCACGGAAGAGCAGTTTGCTTTCACAAACATTAGAATCAGTGCATTTAGTGCTTGAGATGTCTCACTAGTCTACGTCTACATGGCTATTCAAACTCGTTATTTAACTTTTCCTAATCCAAACATTTTCACAGCAGACATAACTTCGACCTCACCTGATGCTAGTCATATGATGAATGCCCGCGCAATGCACAGAGGGCGCAAAATAACTGCTTCCGTGAAGGGGTATAAAAACCACTACCCGGACCGAACCGAACCGAACAGGGTGGAACGAATTACCCAAAACCCCACAAACCCCACAAACCCCGGAATTACCCAAAACCCCATCAAAAATCAACTGTATGGTTAGTTTACAGCCACAAACCTTGAAATATCTATTTATTATGTTATTATAAGGTGATATAAGTTCAGATTATACCAAAAAAAAAAAAAAAAAAAAAAAATGAAAAAAAAAAAAGAAAAAATTTTGAAAAAAATAATAAAAAATTACTTTTTTATTTTTTACCCCTCTTAGAAAGGGTTAAATCACACGAAAATGGAAGTGATAATGTGGAAATATAAACAGACATTACCTTCGTAGCACATTTTATATGTCCGTGTACATCCCATTTAAACGAGATCAGCACCGGACGCAGTTAATCCACCACAACCCCATTTATTTTCACATCTCGACCACAAAGCCCGCCTACAACTCTTTATAAATGTTTTGCCAAGCAACACACACTAACAAATTAAAGACTTTCTTCACCGGTAACATTTGACAATCTTAGAAAAGTGGCGTGATGCTGCAATTTTCGTCCATTTGAGCTGATTCTTGCCCGATCCGCACCGGCCCTAGTTATTCCACCACAAACCTCATTTATTTCCACATCTCGAAAAAAACACCTCTAGAAGTCTTTCTTAATGTTTTGTCAAGTACCACACACCAAAACATTATTGAATTTCGAATCCTGAACCCTATGACAGTCTTTAATAGCATTTACCATGACAGTGTGTGCATTTTAACCCTTGGAACACTCGTCACGTATATATTTGTCCTTTGTAAACAGTGCACTTGTTGAAAGTACACTTGACACCAAGTAAAACGGGTAGACCCAGATCAAAGGGCCCTAAATATCTTGCGATGTGATTTGAATCTGTTGTGATATATCGTTCATAGTCTCGTGAATTTTTTTTACAGAGTCTAGACAGCGAGAGAGAAGAGATATAATAGAGAGAGGGTCCAACATAGAAAAAGAGAGATATGACAAAGGTAAGAGAAATATAGCAAAGAGAATGAAGGCTCTTCTTTCTTTTTGCTATTTTCTGTCATCCTCGTCATATCTCTGTCTCTTTGCCTTTATTCTCACTCTCTTTTCTCCAGCTCTCTCGCACTCTCTATCTTGCGAAAGAGAAAGAGCGAGAGAGCGATAGAGAGAGACAGACAGACAGAGAAATTCAGAACAATGTCAACTCGCGATCCGCAGGATAAGGGTTAATTGCAACTTCAGGTTCACTGATCGTTATCTACATCTAACAACTACCCAGCTGTGTTAATTGGTAAGGGTGTGTGTATTGATACCAATTATCACAGTAGGGAACCACTACATATAGGTGTACAGTTTCCAGGGGCGAAACCTCTCATGAAAATATAACCCTCTTCACGAAATGGATTAAATTCAATCGTATACTGAAAAACACAGTAACTCTATGAATTTATGCGTATAAGCCATTTTTAAAAAAAAAGCGGATTTGAAAAGTGGCGTGATGATGCAAATTTCGTCCATTTGAATTGATTCTAGCCTGATCCGCACCGGCCATAGTTATTCCGCCACAATCTCTATTTATTTTCACATCTCGATAAAAAAAAAAAAACACCTTCTACAAGTCTTTACTAATGTTTGGTCAAGCACCACACACCAAAACATTAATGAATTTCGTATCCGGAACATTAGGACAGCTTTTGAAAAATAGCATTTGCTACGATTTCCATCATCCTCTATAATTCGAAATCATTAGGTGCCGTGTGTCCTTTGAAAACAATGCACTTGTTGAAAGTACACCTATTGACACCAAGTAAAACGTGTAGACCCAATTCAAGGGGCCCCTAAATTATGTAAGCGTAAGTGTGTGCTCTAGTCACGCATACATATTTCTGTAAACAGTGTACTTGTTGAAAGTACACTTGTACAAAGAAAATAAAACATATGTCGTAGTAACATCACCGAAGTTCGGAAGGAGACTTGTTCAGTTCAGTCCAGCATCATAAAGCACAACACAGCTTGATACTTGGTGATTAGCTTGCCCTTATCAGGGTATGTTTATTACAAACAAATTATCACAGCAGGGTACTAATTGATAGATGTAGATCGATATGGGGGCTATTGATAGCTGTGCATTTAACCCTTATGCTGTGGATCGCGAGTTGACTGTTATTTTTTCAAACAGTTTGGATCCAGATCTGATGCTGCATAATGTCGCATCTGAACTGTATCCAAACTGGTTAATAGTTATCACTGAGACTTTTTTTTATTGAAATATGTACAAATCTTATTTAAATATTGTTTGCAGACGACAATTAAAAAGTAGAAGATATTACCGCAAAGTGAGGGTTAAGCACACACGGTGATATTGTCTGTAGATTAAAAATTGATGAAATTGATTTGGGTCTTATAATACATAACAAAGTGGAAATAAAACATTGGATAGGTGCCTCGTTGTGACAAAATTATGTGTAGTGTTTTAGTGCAGATGTGAACATTTAGTGCTTATAAGAAACAGTTGTGACAATGGAAATCTCTTTCCCTCGTGGATTAAACCCATTACTCAATAGATACACCCTTTTAAGCCTTTACTTTATCCCCACACTGAAGAAAAAAGCAGTACCGTACAAAATGAATTATATTCTTTATCATTGCTGAAAGCAGGCTGAAAGTAAATCACACTATGCACTACTTTAAATAGAGTGTTTAGCCTCGCAGATGGTAGCTTAAAGCAGGCTGAAAGTAGAGCTCATTCTGTTCTACTTTCAATCTGCTATAAGTGGTCACTTGTATTCAAACAAAGAATTAAGTACTACATATGTATACGAAATAGATTATTGGTCCTATGATAGCTTAAAGCAGGATGAATGTAAAACACAGCTTACTTTACTATCAACCTGCTTTAAGTTGTCACCTGTGTTCAAAACAAGGGTTAATCTTCTAGAAATTTTTTTTATACATATATCTTATACGACAGTTTTTAGTTGACAAAATACAGATGTTAAAAAGTGTAGAAAAAAGTTTCATTACTTGACAATGTGACAATTAAAGGAATTGATCTAGATGCAAACTTTTGGGGTTTTTGTGAAGGCCTATTTTTATCGTTATATGTAAACAACAACATCACAGTGTTGAAATGGATCAGCTAGATCCCTTATCTACCTGTATTAATACCTAGTACCCATGATGCCCTAGGTGCCTCTGGGTAATATGATATGATGTATCGATTGTGTATCTACCACACTATACCGTCCAAAAGACATCCTGCTGAGCCAAATATAGGCCTTTAACCCTTACCGTCCTAAGGGCGACATGGGCAATATTTGCAAACAGCTTGGCTCCAGATAAGACGCCGCGTTGTCGTGGCTTATAGCGACTTGGCTAACAATTGCACAGGCCAGAGACCACGTAACGCTGCGTCTGATTTGGAATATGTTATCAAGTTTAATTAAGATCCGAAATTAAATGTTGCTGCTTCCGAAGACGAAATATTTTAAGCATACGACACTTCAGAATGATAAGGATTAAAACAGAACAGAAATCCAAACTGTTAGCTACTATATTACTTTATAGTCATATAACTCGAACATATTCAACAATAGAGACAATATACATGTATATGTGTTTTTGCAAACAATAAACCATTAAAGTATACAAAGCGAAAATGTCTAGAGTCGACCGATCAGGATCTGCACTGTTAGTTATTGACAGCAACCCATAACAGTCATCAATATACACGCATTAATTGGAAACTGGTGTTAATGAGGCGATTTGGACAAGTTTAAATTGAGAAATAAAAACAAGAGACGACAATTGTTTGAAGCAATTTACAGCCTTTCAAATTACTCGATGTGTGATTCGGAGCAACACTGACTGCACATGATAATGAAGATGCGTTGGGCGCTGTGTTTAGCTTCTCTAATGCTGTAAATATTTTCTTGAACTAGTGCTCACGTGCATGCAATGGTTAATATTCGCAAACCGTCTAGATTCAGCTTAGACACCTATGTCACCAAAAACAAACACCCTTATTTTGTGAGAACTACCGGTATATATATGTGTGTGTTCAAGTACCCTTTTGAAATGATTGTTGCAAGTATCAACTAATTATGCTTGGCTGACTTCGTCCTCTGTCTTCTTACTCACAAAAATCGCCTATGTGAACAAATGTGCACTGGAAACCACAATCTCTCCACTTAGCTGCCTTACTACATCCTTTACCATATTTTCGTATGGCTTTGAGCGAGGTAGACTCGTCTATGTCATAATATTATTTAAGTGCATTTATCTGACTAGAACAGTGTAGAATCAGATCAGAATCTCATTCAAGAGCCCTCTATTCTAGGTCTGCACTATCTGTGCGCCGTTACATAAGCAGTGATATCATAAATGGCTTTCGCTCTGCGGGATACCAATCGCAGTGTATATTGTCCCCGCATACCATATATGCACCCAGCACCACAAAGCACAAGGTTTTTACAGGCGAGGTACAAAAGAAATAAGATTTTATATGAATAGCTTGTATCCAGACCAGCCGCAGTGTAACGTAACGCTTACCGTCCTAGGGGCGACATGGGCAATATTTGCAAACAGCTTGGCTCCAGATCAGACGCCGCGTTGTCGTGGCTTATAGCGACTTGGCTAATAGTTGCACAGGCTTGTTTCTAGACCAGCGGACCAGAGACCACGCTGCGTCTGATTTTGAATATGTTATCAAGTTTGATTAAGATCCGAAATTAAGTATTGCTGCTTCCGAAGATGAAACATTTTAAGCATACAACATTTCATGATAAGGATTGAAACAACTGTTTGCTACTATATTACTTTAGTCATATAACTCGAACATATTCAACAATAGAGACAGTATTATATGTGTTTTTGCAAACAGTAATGGAACAGTCATAAAAGCTGCTTTGGAAATGATCAGGTTCTAAACTGACTGCAATAACACCTGCCTATTCCGTTCATTCACATATATACTTGGTTGTAACTGGTCAGTAAATTTCTTCCCTTTTTTCCACACATACCGTTGAAAGTATAGCAGAATGCGCCTTGAAGAAGATTAGAACTATGCTTTACCTCCAACCTGCCGATTGGACTTTCAGATTGTAAATTTCGCTGGTATTTATGTGCTTGGAACTGGTGACTGTATGTCATTAATAACCTTTTGGATGGTGTGCAGATACTTTTCAGATGGAAGTCACTTGGTGTTATCTCTGGATCCACACTGTCTGTACATGTCGTCGCAATGCTCTCATTAATTTTGCAGGCTGTAGACATGTCTAAACATATTTTAATGTTGTGTATATATACATATATAGCTAAGCGTAAGGTAATTAATATACCTTAAAATAATAATGCTACCACCTCCCTGTGGTTTACAATTGAAAACAGTTTGGATTAGGGTCAAATGTCAAAAAGCATGGTGTTTGAGCCGGAACACGTTTTTTATACGCCCACCTGTAAAATGTGCGTTCTTGTTGCATGGGAAATCCTTATCCTTTCTCAAAATATGGGCTTGTGGTCCGTTTGAAGGTGCCATGCGTAGACAGTTTGGATCCAGATGAGACACCTAGTCACACGGCGTTTGATCAGGTTCCAAATCGCCGGACACTTTATGAAGCGAATTGTCGATGTCTGCAATGAACTGTGATTTTCACATTTTATTGCTAATTGCGTTTACGCTCAGATCTCTAAGTGTCTACAAATTAGAATAGATTTTGATTTCTTTGTCAGTGGGCGTATAATGTACCGCTTGCAGTGCTCTCGTTTTGGTTAGTTATTAAAGTGTTCAGCTCTCTTAGGCTTTATAGGAAATATATAGCAATATAGGGGACAACCAGACATTTTCAAGATCAAGCAATAATTATTATCCTTACATACAATGTATGCAGGGCTGCCATAATTTGACATGAAAAATCCTAAGATTTCCAAATTTGCATTTTTCAAGTGCGATTTTACGAATCGTATATTTACCTTATCGTCTGTGTCTAGTTTTTTTTTTTACACGTGGCTGCTTAAAGCAGGCTTGAATTAAAGCAGAATGCGCCTTAAGGCGCAATCTGCTTTACTGTAAGCCTGCTTTAAGCTTCTATGTACAAGAAAAAAATCCGGAGATGTAGGAAAATTCCGGAGAAATGGCGTCCTGTTTATGTTCAAATTTGTTTGCACACATAACTGAAATACTGGCGTGACACAATTTCTACACTGTAAGTTTTATATTGCATTAAATGCTTAAGTATATTGTTAGAATACATGATCATGCCTAGGAAAGGCAGGGCTGCCATAACTTGACATAAAAAATCCTAAGATTTCCAAATTTGCATTTTTCAAGTGCGATTTTACAAATCGTACCTTTTCCCCATCGCCTGTTTCTAGTTTTGTTGACACGTGACTGCTTAAGGCAGTGAAAGTAAAGCAGAATGCGTCTTAAGGCACATTCTGCTTTCCTTTCAGCCTGCTTTAAGCCATCATATACTAGAAAAAAAATCCGAAGATTTAGGAAAAATCCGGAGAAATGGCAGCCCTGGAAAGGGGAGGGGATTGTCCCAATGGGTCATTGTCCTACTGTCTGTTTGTACTGATTTATATACACATGCTATACGCTTATTATTATGAAATTGGAAAAAAGGCTCTTTTGTTAGTTTCATGTCCTTTTTGTTGAAGGGGGTGGGATGTTGATGGAGGTGTGTGTGTGTGTGTGTGTGTGTGTGGGGGGGGGGGGGTTAAACTCTTTCAGATATCTTTCTCGTTAAATGTTTGGCCCTGAAAAGGGCCTTTTTTTCAGGCTGACGCCACCGACCTCAGGACTTTCCGTAGGACATGCAGCACTCGAGTGTCCCCTGTAGCATTGAGACGCACACCATCTTTGCGGAACATACTAGAACCCACATCCTTTGCCAGCTGGATAAAATCACGTCGTAGCTTCGCAGCCAGCTTGCTGTCCACTGCCCTCTGAATCTTTTTGTACCTTCCATGACTGATACTACTAGAATCGTACCTTTACCCCATATCCTATTTCTAGTTTTGTTGGCACGTGACTACTAAAAGCAGGCTGGAAGTAAAGCATCTTTACTTTCAGCCTGCTTTAAGCTATCATGTACTTGAAAAAAAATCAGAAGATTTAGGAAACATCCGGAGAAATGGCAGCCCTGCTGAAACCTTTAAGATAATTCCATTTTCGAAATAAGTCTGGTCCATTTATGACTACAGTAAAACCTCTCTATTGCGACCACTTATATATGTAGAATGTCAATTATTTTAATAATAGACAGGTGACAGCTTAAAGCAATGTGAAAGTAAAACAGAAAACGAATGAAGGAGTTTTACTTCCGCTTTGCTTAAAGCAACCACCTGCATTAAATATATTTAGTGGTCGTAAAAGAGAGTTTTACTGTCTACACTGTTTGCATTGGACATAGTTTCTTTTCACAGGTATGCCATTTTTAAATAATTAGTAGATCTACCCTCGTTTCTAGGGTTGAATATGTTGCTTATTATAATTCTAAAATTAAATATTTAGAATGAAATTTCAATGACCGAGTTCTGTCAACTGATGTTTATGAAACATCTATATACATTGTATAGAATTAATATTCGCATGTTACATGTAGCAGTAAAATACCTTGATATAGACTTTTGCAAAGAGTTTGGATCCTGGTAAGATGCCGCATAATGCGACATCTGAACAGGATCAAAATTATTTGACACTTTGATATTGTTTGGAAGAGAAATTTAGAAACTTCGAAAATTAGCAGACAACACTTGTTGCAGACGGGAAATATACCCAGCATGCAAAGAGTCAGTTATAGGTCTAAGGACACCGAAATCCTTATGTTTCTACATGTACCAAAGTCAATCTCAAACAGCTTTTGACCAACTTTTCTCAATTTCATACAGTCAAACTTGTTATAACTATTTACTCCATAGTTACTCAATTTTACACATTTAATATATTCCTACCCAAGGAACATTCCTGTGAAGTTTGGTTGCAATCAGGCATGTGGTTTTGAAGAAGAAGATGTTTGAACATTTCACTATATAACTCTATGTAACACGGTGACCCCCGGGGCGGGGCCAATTTTGACCCCAGGGTCAAACTTTGAACAATCTTGATAGAGGACCTATAGATGATACTATGTGCCAAATATTTAAGCTCTAGCCCTTGTGGTTTTTGACAAGAAGATTTTTTAAGATTTCCTTATTTGATCACTTTGGTTGCCATGGCAACTAGAGTTCTGCATTGTTTCAAATTCTTTGAACAACTTTGAAAGAGCTTGACCCAAGGAACATTCCTGTGAAGTTTAGTTGCAATCAGGCAAGCAGTTTTGAAGAAGAAGATGTTTGAAGAAATTGTTGGCGCACGACGCACAACGCACGACAGACGCCGGACAAAGACCGACCACAAAAGCTCACCTTGAGCACTTTGTGCTCAGGTGAGCTAAAAACTTTAACAGCTTTAGCTTTCAAATCTCTTATGTTTTATTTTTAGATGTAAGTTATGATTTGTTTTCTAGATGCAAGTTGTTTGACAACAGACAGCCATTGACCACACTCAGGTGAGCTAAAATATACTTTTGAAAATAGTGTAAATCCAGATCAGCCAGTTCCTAAAAGAACCGCCTGATCAGGATGTACACTATTTGCCATTCAGATTCCATATTTGTAGTCAATATCCATGTGAAATATTTTATTGTTAAAATATGAGAAACGGGCAGACCCTTAGCAAAATGAAATGGTATAAAAACCATTTAAAGAGCCTTGACTTAGCATTAAAAGACCATTTTTCAAGAGAAAACTATTGAAACAGCCTTTAAACAAACACATTTAAAGGTTTTAGCGCACCATTGAAATAAAAATGGTCTTGAAATGGTAGAATAAATGGTCTGAGTGAGGACAGACCAGTTAAACAGCATTGATGTAGCATTTAATCTCCTCAACCATTTTCTTGCCTGGGAATGTGCATACAAGACCATTGAAAGCCATTGAAAAAACAATGATTTACCTTTTAATTTAGATAGTGTTTTAGTCTGAACCATTATAACCAGAAGTCAGTGTTTTAGTCTGAACCATTATAAACCAAGATGTCCGCCGCCATGAATTTGAATGTGGCACATGGTTTTATTGTTGTGGATTCACTAGTCTTCATCTGTGTGTTTTTGATACAATTAATGAGGTAAATGATCACTGTTTGTTCAAGGGTTTATGAGAAGGTGTTCAAATGCTTAATTAAGTATTTCAAAATGTGTGAGTAATATTTTATGCAGATAAGCACAGAAAGGCATTGCAGAAAAGTTCTGGTGAAGGTCACATTGATCAGAAGGCTCCTTGGTCTGCATTATTTGTATCTGATTCGACACTCTATGTATAGGACAAGTGTACTATTCACTGGTATACTTGTGAAGTATATTCATTGCTACGGTTTGATGCTTAGCCCATCACTCCATAGCTTGTGTTTTGAAGGCAAGTGTCCATTTAAAGCAGGTTGAAAGTAAAGGATAATATTCATTTCAAAGCTTTCTGCTTTACTTTCACCCTGCTTTTAGCTACCTTATGGAAATATTCTAAATGACATTGGTATTTTATGTTCAGGACTTCATGGGGACTACTTTCCCTAGTGTAATAATAAAGTGTGAGGAGTCATTTTTATGGAGTAATGGGTTCAGGGATCTCTTTTCAACACCTTTTTTGAGCCATTGAAATACCATTGAAAAAGCATTTATTGAAACAGTTAATTTACCATTTTTTGGCCCAAATTTCAATGCTAGTAAACCATTGAAATGACATTTAATTAACCAGTTTTTCCACAAATCTAAATGCTATTAAACTATTTAAACACCATTTTTTTGGTCAAAATTTAAAGGCTTATTTACATAATTCCGCTTTTTAAATGGTGTTTGAATGCTGTTTGAATGGTTTTTATAACTGAAGAAGCATACTGGAAAATTGGTTTTCATTTATTTTTCAATGCTCATTAAATGTTTTAAAAAAACTGCTCTTTCAATGCTGTTTCAATGCCATTTCATTTCGCTAAACACCATTTTTTTGGTCAAAATTTAAGGGCTAATTTGCATAATTCGGCTTTTTAAATGCTGTCTGAATGTTGTTTGAATGCTGTTCGAATGCTGTTCGAATGGTTTGTATATAAATAAAGAAGCATTTCCATTTATTTTTCAATGCTATTAAATTTTGTTTTAAAAAAATTGCTCTTTCAATGCTGTTTCAATGCCATTTCATTTCGCTAAACACCATTTTTTTGGTCAAAATTTAAGGGCTAATTTACATAATTCGGCTTTTTAAATGCTGTCTGAATGTTGTTTGAATGCTGTTCGAATGCTGTTCGAATGGTTTGTATATAAATAAAGAAGCATTTCCATTTATTTTTCAATGCTCATTAAATTTTGTTTTAAAAAAATTGCTGTTTCAATGCTGTTTCAATGCCATTTCATTTCGCTAAGGGGAGCTTTAAGTATCTGAATATTCAGCAAGAGAAGGGTTAATATCAGTTTGTATTGCAAAATGTGGTTTTTAACAAAAAATCTGAATGTATCATGTATTGAATAAAATTGTCTTGTCTTGTAACAAGCACTATAGAGCTGATATCCCCTGCCGCAGCGATTGTCCAGAAGAAAGTGGCAAACTTTAATGTGGGAGGAAGGGGCAAATGGTGATCACCTGTCTTTAAAGATCACCATTCAAAAGCTTTTTACAAAGTTTTATAAACTCCATTCAATTTTGTACATGTTAAAGACTAAACAATACAAACAAGAGCCGCATGCGGCCCTAAATCGCTCACCTGGTACCTATGGTTACGGTCATGGTAATGAACCAGTAATGGTAAAGTTTTCACAATAAGCCATCATTGGTAAATAAATCCCCACCCTCTGGCGGCCATGTTTGAGCTAGGAAGATGATTTGAAGAAAACTGGCAAAGGGTCACCCATGAATCATTATTTGTGTAAAAATATTCTTAAATCAGACCAATAATTTCAGAGAAAAAGATTTTTAAAGATTTTCTATACAGAAATATAAGGAAAACTTGCCCCACCCACTGGCGGCCATGATTTTAAAGATAACAAAATGATTTTAAGAAATCTAGTAGAGAGTCATAAATGGATTATTTGTGTAAAATTATTTTCAATTTGGACCAGTAGTTTCACAGAAGAAGATTTTTAAAGTTTTAACTATACAGTAACGTAAGGAAAATGTGCCCCAACCACGGGCGGCTTGGCCGCCATGTTTTTTTAGATATCAAAATTATTTTTAGAAATCTGGTAGAGGGTCACCAATGAATCATTTGTGTAAAGTTGCTTTCAAATCAGACCAGCGGTTTCAGACAAGAAGATTTTTAAAGTTTTCACTATATAGCCATATAAGGAAAATCTGCCCCACCCACTAGCGGCCATGTTTTTTAAAATAGGAAATTTGTTTTGAGAAATCTGATAGAGGGTCACCAATGGCACATTTGTGTAAACTTATTTTCAATTTGGACCAGTAGTTTCACAGAAGAAGATTTTTAAAGTTTTTACAATACTAAGTAACATAAGGAAAACTACCCCACCAACTGGCGGCCATGTTTTTTTAGATATCAAAATTATTTTAGAAATCTGGTAGAGGGTCACCCATGGATCAGTTGTGTGAAATTACTTTCAAATCGAACCAGCGGTTTCAGACAAGAAGATTTTTAGCCATATAAGGAAAATCTGCCCCTCCCACTAGCGGCCATGTTTTTTAAGATAGGAAAATTATTTTAAGAAATCTAATAGAGGGTCACCAATTGCACGTTTAGGTAAACTTATTTTCAATTCGGACCAGTAGTTTTTGACAAGAATATTTTTAAAGTTTTTTCAATTGGTTGCCATAGCAACCGCAATTTCAATTGGATGCCCTATATTTGAAGAAATCTGAGAAAGTACCCTACAAGGAACAATCCTATGAAGTTTTGAAGAAATTGGCCCAGTGGTTTCCAAGAAGAAGATCTTTAACGAAAAAGTTTGACGACGGACGGACGGACGGACGACGACGGACACAGGGTGATCACAATAGCTCACCTTGGCACTTCGTGCCAGGTGAGCTAAAATAAAGCCGTTTGTAGCATTATAAATCTAAGTATGACAGGGGCATGTAACTCTTGATTCAAATTCAACAGTAATTAAACACTTTCAAGAACTTACAATTGTGTGCAAGTATTATTAAAAAAAATCAGAACTGTAGAATTCACTAGAGTGTAAACACATTTTCAACTCATCAAGGGCAGAGTATTCTTGACTAATTTGCACATTTTCGACAATAATTGAACTCATTCTATAAATAATAGCCATATATGATTGAAGTTTTTTTTTTCAAAATCCATTCACATTTGTACACAATAGCATGTAAACAAAGCCATGTTGAGCATTACTAAGTACATAAAGGGCAGATAACTCTTGCCACAAAGTATCCTTTTTTGACAATAATTGCAACCCTTATATTTATATACATCGTCACGTGTGTTAGTTAAATCAAAATCCATTAAAGACTATAGTTTCTAGATGGTAAAAACTGTTAAATATGTTTTTTCGACTCATCAAGGGCAGAAAACTGTTGATTAGTTTCTCCATTTTCAAAAATGATAACAATTATTTGAAAACTAATAGCCATACATAGTTAAAGAATTTTGTTATCAAAATCCATGCATAATTATAGATACTAGGATGTAAACAATATTAAAATAAAGCATTTTCTAGCATTTCTAAGTACATCAAGGGCAGATAACTCTTGCCACAAGTATCCTTTTTGACAATAATAGCACACCTTCAAGAACTTTTACTTATAGACATTGTGTGCAAGTATCATTTAAATCAATTCATAATTGTAGTTGCCAGAGAATAAAAACAGTTAAATATGGCCTTTTTTACTTATCAAGGGCAGATAACTCATGACTAATTTCTCCGTTTTCAACAATAATCAAATTCATTTGAAAACTAATAGCCATACATAATTCAAGAAGTTTTTTTTTAAATCCATGCATATTTATAGGCTCTAGTATGTAAACAAGAGGGCCTGAAGGTCCTGATATCGCTCACCTGTTGTACTGAACCCTGATAGCTTTACCTTTCTGTTTCACTCATTTTAATCTAAATCTATTCAAATTGTAGTATAGCATGTAAACAATTTTGGAATACAACCTCATTATTCGAGTATAGTAGAGTACATCAAGGGCAGTTAACTAGAGCTTAAACAATACTGAAATGAAGCATTTTCTAGCATTTCAAAGTATATCAAGGGCAGATAACGATTGCCACAATGATAAGATTTCAACAATAATTGCACTCCTTCGAGAACTTATAGCTATATACTTTGTGTGCAAGTATTATCAAAATCCATTGAAAACTGTAGTTGCAAGAGTTTAAACCATGTTAGATATGGCATTGTCAGCTATTCAAGGGCAGATAACTCTCGACTTATTGATTTAATTTCAACCATAATAGCATTTATTGCAACTCTTATGGTAATATACAATCTCAGCAAGTTTGATAAAGACTGGATACAAATTGTTGCGGCTAGAGTGTAAACACCATTAAATATGGCATTTTCAGCAATTCAAAGGTAGATAACTCTTGACCTAATCATCTGATTACAACCATAATCAAACTCATCCGAATTCTTGTGGTCATATACTATCTGAGCAAGTTATAGAAAGATTGGATAAAAATTGTGGCCTCTAAGGTGTAAACACCCTTAAATAAGGCATGTTCAGCAATTCAAAGGCAGATAACTCTCAACCTATTAGTCTGATTTCAACCATAATCAAACTCATCCGAACTCTTATAGTCATATTGAATCTGGGCAAGTTTGAGATATATTGGATAAAAATGGTGGCCTGTAGAGGGTAAACACTGTTACATATGGAATTTTCAGCAATTCAAAGGTAGATAACTCTTGACATATTGGTCCCATTTCAATCATAAGCAAACTCGTCCGAACTCTTCTAGTAATATACAATCTGATCAAGTTTTTGAAAGATTAGATAAAAAGTGTGGCCTCCAGAGTGTAAACACTGTTAAATATGGCATTTTCAGCAATTCAAAGGTAGATAACTCTTGACCTATTGGTCAGATTTCAACCATAATCGAACTCATTCGAACTCTTATGGTAATATACAATATTAGCAAGTAACAGAATGATTGGATTAAAATTGTGGCTTCAAGAGAATAAACACTAAAATTGTCGACGACGAACGACGGACATTCAAGGATTGCAAAAGCTCACCCTGAGCTAGCTCAGGTGAGCTTAAAATATCAAAATAAAGCATTTTCTAGCATTTCTAAGTACATCAAGGGCAGATAACGCTTGTCACAAGTATCCTTTTTTTACAATAATTGCACACCTGCAAGAACTTGTACTTATAGACATTGTGTGCAAGTATAAACAAAATATGTTGAATACTGTAGTTGCTAGAGTGTAAAAACTGTTAAATATGGCATTTTTAACACAAAAAGGGCAGATTTTCTGAAAAAATTTTGATTTCATATGGTGCTCCTATGATGACAAATAAGTATACCAAGTTTCATTCAAATCTGTTTATCAGTTTCGGAGATACAGTTGCGGACGGACAACGTGACGGACGGACGGACAGCCGGACGGACAGACCTAAAACAGTATCCCTCTGCCTTTCGGCAGGGGATAAAAAGTAAAATCTGCCCACCAGCTCAATTCTTTTCAAAATCCAGATGAGAATCTTTTAAATACTATATTTCAGAATGTAACTGTATTAGTAGGACTGTGTATTGCCTGGCTGCTTGCAATACAATATGTATTGCACAGTAATATTTGAATAAAAAATCCAGTTACAATACTGATTAAAATGCTGAATACTTAAATAAAGATGGTTTTGTTTT
This sequence comes from Gari tellinella, assembly GCA_922989275.2. Taxonomy (NCBI): domain Eukaryota; kingdom Metazoa; phylum Mollusca; class Bivalvia; order Cardiida; family Psammobiidae; genus Gari; species Gari tellinella. Next base: position 4,391,747 of record OV277870.1, on the reverse strand, counting down.
CTTTTGATTTTATTAAATACCTTAAAGGTGACATATATGCATTAAAAGAGAAATTAATATATGCAGTGTTTGACACTTACTCTGAGGATCCCTGGCTTTGAAACTTCTCTTCTCTACAACAGATCAGGGTTCATTCCCAAATTTCATTGTAATTGAAGGAAGGAGAATGAAGAAAGAGTCATTATAACTATAAATTTTATTAAGGTTTTATACTGTGACAGTTTCTCTGAGTGAAGGGATCGACTTTGTTGAAATCAACAAACTATAACTGGTGTTTTATATATCTCCCTTCAAAAATCAAATCTCAATATAAGAATCACTATGTAGATCTAGATTAGTTTTTATCATTTATCAATGGAAGTGAATTGTTTTTCTTATTTTCCTTTTTAAATATTGAACGGAAATACTTATTCATATTATACCCAACTGTCATACTTCCTTCCCTTTCAGTATGTACAGTTTATCTGTGGGAGTAACGTGACTTGAAAGTAATAACCATTTCTTTTCAAAATACGCCGGTAAAAATCCGCGAAAACTGGTGACAATTTGTAATGTCTATCGTGTTTTTGTAACACACACACTTGACAGAAATGATTAAATAACGATCTTGATAACACGTGCTGATATGTTTTTCTGAAGTTGTTCACCGAGATTTCGAAAAATCCACATTATCTTTCAAATAACTCTATCGACGCAACTTACTATTTTACTATCGAAACCAGGTTGGCAACGCCCACCAAGTTGACGCACGCGCATGTCATACTTTTATGACAACAGCAATCAAAATTATTTTTAGGCTTGAAACTACACCAGCTGTCAATTTTGTATCCTGATTGGCAGATCGGTTGCAGGTTGCATAATCTCGCGAGATTTTCACTTTCGACACGTAATTTCAACAACGTGTAACAGAGTCTTTCTACACATCCTAATGCGACACGTTGCTGTGTTATTCCAAGTAAACACGTTCGATCTTCAAATATGTGTACCTCATCGGAAGGGAAAATATCTAAAGGAGATAATTGATTAAATACCGCATTAACCAAGTAACAGTTTGTTTCAAGTGCATTATCTTTTAATGACTTGTGCTTTTAAAACGCCTAGACGATTCGAGCTAGAAAGACCGATGTTCCGAGCGTTTCAGTTTCTTACTCGATATTATTCGTCCTAAAATTTCGTGAGCAAATCCGATAAAAAAAACGTAGGGTCGGCGCTAAAAAATAGGGTCGGTCGGGTTACCTGAACCACACCTATTTTATTTTTTTTGCCTAATAAATATAATTAATATGCATACTAACTTTGTACAAGTATACAGCTAAGACACCTTCTAACACATTTTGTTGACAAGAAGATCATGTGACCCTAAAGCGGTCACCAGTAAAAATAGGAGTGTAAACCAAAAATATGGGTACGAAATTACTAGTGGATTTGACAGGGTACGAATCGACCAAAAAATTGGGTACGAATCGACCAAAAATATAGGGTACGAAAAGGCGAGGGTACGAAATGACCAGTTCCCGTAAGAACAGACTAAGGTACAACCCTAACATTGATTCTAGAGGTCAGTCACCAAACTGCGGTGCATCGTGGTGAACTCACAGGGCTGCCATAAGTTGACATGAAAAATCCTAAGATTTCCAAACTTGCATAATTATTTATTTCTAGTGCGATTTTACGAATCGTACCTTTACCCCATAGCCTGTTTCTAGTTTTGTTGACATGTGGCTGCTTAAAGCAGCCTGGAAGTAAAGCAGAATGCGCCTCAAGGCGCATTCTGCTTTACTTTCAGCCTGCTTTAAGCTACCATGTACTAGAAAAAAATCCGAAGATTGAGGAAAAATCCGGAGAAATGGCAGCCCTGAACTCATTGAGGAGTATCAGTATAATTATAGAGTCTTGTGACTGCATGTTTGATCAGTTTATAACATAACAGACGGCGTAAGCGTTGAATAACACCCGTTGTTTAAATGTCATATATAACTAGTTAAATAACTATGCCAATTAGGCACGCCACGACGTCGTTACTTGTGACGTCATTAAAATGCGTTCTATGCGTTCAATTTCCAACGTCTTCTTTTCATCATCTAGATTCAATTTATAGATTTTTGTGTAATTAATCAATATTAGATCTACATGAAAGTGCTTATTAATACATATAATAACATAAACATCATGCTAGTGAACGGGGTTAATTTTGAACAACTTTTTTCCTTTATAGATCTACTTATATCGCGCTTAGCATTTACTTGACCTCAAACACTGCGATAAATATTTTTCTAGGTTATGTTATAAAAAGAATATAACATTCATTGTTAATAATTTATTGGATTTATTAAACGAGTCTTTTAGTTTAGAAAACGATAGAATCGAGGCTTTGCCTATGAACACTCATGTAATAACCTATAGTTTTCAGGGCTACCTTTTCTCTAGTTTTCCCCAAATCTTCAGATTTTTTATTTAAGCAGATTGTAGCTTAAAGCAGATTGAAAGTAAAGCCAAAGCGCATTTAGGCGCATTGTGCTTTACCTAGCTTCGATCTGCTTTAGGTAATCACGCTTGAAAAATAAATCTAATTTGGATATCTTAGGACTTTTCAAGATCAACTTATGTTGAGAAACGTTAAAGAATATGCCCACGGGCAAACTAATATATGATTAAATCAAAATATATTCCAATTTTTTAAACGCTAAAGAATAACGTTTAATCAATTCCGAAATAATTAAAAAACCTTTTCTAGCATCTATCTGAGTACACCAAGGGCAGGTAACTCTTGAGAAAATGATCCGATTTAAATAATAATCAAACCCTTTCATGAAGGTATAAGTGTTTTCTTCTGACCTGTCAGAGTTATTTTTAGATTGGAACATTCTAAAACTTTAAAAGTGATGAGTTTTCTATACATCCAGTTAGAGATACGGATAGCTGTACATATTGTGCGTTATGTACAATAGAGGATACATTTTTCTTTCCCGTTTAAACGCAAACGCAATGTACTAAACTGTCGAAATTTACTTTTATAAATTTGAACTTTTTTTAATCTGAGTAGCAAACAGGTTGGAGCCTGATCAGACGCCGGGTTACCCGGCGTCTGATCTGACTCCAACCTGTTTGCAACGGACATAACAGTTTTTAGCATAAACACTTTTATTGAGAATGAATAACATATCAGTAAAATTAGCGCAGCTGTCTCGTGTTGCACAAGGATCATACTTATCCCAAGTTGGAAAGTGTACGACTATATATTTCCGATGTTACCCTGTTATCTATTTACCATTATGAACTGTTCTGTTCTAAAAATTACTCTGACAGGTCAGAAAAATCGCACAATACACTTATATAATTAAACTGTGGGAAAATATAATCAAAACCCACACTGTTAAATAAGCCCTTTATAGCATATGTGAGTACATCAAGGGCACATAACTCTGTAATCACAAATCAAATGAACCTCAGGTTTCACTTTAAAGCTTCAGAACTTGATGCAAATAGTATTTGTGCGACGTTTCATTAATATCCCTTCAATAGTTTTCCGGGAAAATCAGGACAAGCTTTTACAAGCATATTTTAGTACATCAAGGGCAGATAACTCTTTAAGGATAAATTAAATCATTAATGAACCTCAGGTTTCACTCAGGTTTCACTCAGTTTCAGATCTTGGTGCATATAAAATTAGTGTGAAGTTTTATTAATATATTTCCAATGTGGATAGTTTTCAGAGAAAGCTTTGCACAAACATTTTAAGCATATTTGAGTACATTAAGTGCAGATAACTCTGTAACAAATGAACCTCAAACTCAACTTAGCTTCAGGTCTTCATGCATTAAACATTTTTGTAAAGTTTCATTTAATAATATTATTTGGATAGTTTTCCGGAAAAACTCCGGACAAGCATTAATTACCATATTTGAGTACATCAAGGGCAGATAACTCTGTAGCGAAAAATTAATTGAACCTCAAACTCGACACATCTTCAGATTTTCATGCATTTAACATTTATGTGAAGTTTCAATTATATCCTTAAAATTATAGATAGTTATCCAGAAACACTCCGGACAAGCGTTTTATAGCATATTTGAGTACACCAAGGGCAGATAACTCAGTTCCGAAAACTCGAATTAATCTCAAACCCGACTCAGCTTCAGGTCGTCATGCATTTAACATGTGTGTGAAGTTTCATTTCTACTTCTACTTCTACAGGATACGTTAAGCAGTCATCATTGACTATAATTTAACGGTGCGTATTAAGAAAAGAACAGATTTAAAGCGAAAAAGTAAAGGCAGATCTGACTTCCGGTTTAGGTGCAGTGCGCGCACTTTCTTTCGCTCTCCTGAAATTACCTTTCGATAATTTTTCGGCAAAAACTCCGGACAAACAAAATGTTGACGGGCGAACGAACGAACAGACAGGACTACGCCAATATACGACCACCTTAGAGGTAGCCGTATAAAAACCCTGGCCTGGTTTCAGTGATTTAAGTCCGGACACCTACGCGGGAGAGAGGGGGTAATCCCTCGTTTCGTCCAAATCTGTAAATCCCAAGTTCAAAAATGCTGAATGATAATAGCTATTCTTAGTAACACTTTGGTTTTTCCGTGTTTATTTTTAGACCTGTTTAAGGCTCTTATCTGAAACCAGCGCCGACTTTTTTAATATGCAAGATTCTAGATCTACACACGCTTCAAGGCGGATACAAACATATAGATCTAGATTCTATATTGAAATTAGTTGTATAAACAAATAAAAAAAAATCAGCAGATCTAGCCAGGTCGTGTGGGTCTTTTAAGCAGATATATAAACGGAAACAATGAAGCAGTGTGATTTGCGCGCGCTCAGCTAGACTAGATCTAGTGATCAGGGGCCTGTTTTACTAAACAACTTACGCACAATTTTTGCGTAAGTCAAAATCGTTTAACTCTTATATTTCGATCATAAACGTTTGCAAACAGCCAATAGCCAGATCAGAGGACGCGCTTGTAGCGCGTCCTCTGATCTGGCTATTTGCTGTTTGTAGCAAGTGATAATAAAAAAATAAATTAAAATTTAAAATTTTGACTTACGCAAAAATTTTGCGTAAGTAGTTTAGTAAAACTCGTTAAGTGTAGTTCCTAAAATATACATAGCTTAACTCACCTTTCTATAAAACGTCGGAGCTCCTCTTATAAACCCTTGTACCAGTTACACCCTCTTAGGAAATCGCACCAAGAGTGCCTTCACTTTGTATCTACATGCAGCCATTGTCGTCTGCTGTTTTGACCCACTTCCACGGAAGAGCAGTTTGCTTTCACAAACATCAAAATCACTGCAAATAATGCTTGAGATGTCTTACTATTCTACGTCATGGCTATTCAAACTCGTTATTTAACTTTTCCTAATCAAAACATTTTTCACAGCAGACATAACTTCGACCTCACCTGATGCTAGTCATATGATGAATGCCCGTGCAATGCACAGAGGGCGCAAAATAACTGCTTTCGTGATGTAGGCCCTAGTCGAAAGAAGTCCCCCTCCCGAGAAATAGTCCCAAATGTTTCTATTTAAGGGTGTATCAATGTCATGACTTTGGGAAACTTTCAAAGTATATGAAAACACTCTATGATGGTTTTGTATTGAAGAGCTATTTAAGATGAATGAAAAAATAGAAAAAGTGTACATTTTGGTGAACAACAGTTGGCTCTACGGCCATGTAAAATTTACCCCACCCACTTCCTCTTATTTTGTCCTTTTCAAACATCCCGCTTCAATAAAATCCATTTTAAATGAAAACAAATATGATAATTTGGTTTTATATTATTTATTTCCTATCTATGGTAGTATTTCTTCATACAGAAACTAATTTAAGAAAAAAAGGCACCAAATATGAAATTTATAAAGCTCTAAATAGCATCGATATGGTACTTTTTGTAAATTTTGTAAGGGGAGATAACTCTTTTTACTTTAATAACTCGAAATTTTCAACACTGACCTTTCAATTTCTTTTCATTTTTTGAACTGCCTTAGCATGGGCTTTCATCTGGTAGAATATAAGAAAAAGTTAAATACTAGAACTATTTCATTTTCAAACTTTTTTACTTTTTTTCATAAAATAAAAAATCTAATAAAATCATGCCCTATACAAAGCATATTTTTGATATTCAAGGATCGATATTGTTCATACCTGGTGCCTGCTTTGTCGAAATTTGGTTTCTTTATGTGAAAATACCACCATAGACATGAAATAAATAATGGAAACCCAAATTATCATGTTTGTTTTGTTTCGAAATAAATTTTACTGAAGCTTGTACCCTGAATGAGTAAAATTTGGAAAAAAAAGTCCAAATTTGACATACCTTTTTCAAATCGCTGTAGCTCAAAAACAAGGACACCACCATATATTTTTTTTTCATTTTTTCATTCATCATAAACAGCTTTTCCAAAAAAGCAATGTTAGAAAAAAAGTTAAATACTTTTATAAAAAATGGCTTATGACATTGATACACCCTTAAGCAAGTGTACGCTTGGACATAATTCGTTTTATCATTACTAATATGTTAAAACCTTTTACATAAGAAGTTAAAGCATTAGTTTACGACGAAAACCTCTGTAAAAGAGACTTATTTATTTTTCTGAAATTTTGTCATCAAAAAGTGTAACAGCTTCTAAATTTAGTCAAATGAAGGCGAATATACGCTTTGATACATGTAAATAAGCAGTTGTAAAAGAGACTTATTTATTTTCTGAAAAAAATCTGAGCCGAGGAAGATATGCTTAGTCTACCTAATAGTTGTGTACACCAGGGGCCCGTTTTACTAAACTACTTACGCAAAATTGTTGCGTAAGTCAACATTTTAAATTTTAATCTATATTTTTCATTTTTAACTTGCTACAAACAGCAAATAGCCAGATCAGAGGACGCGCTTTTAGCACGCCCACTGATCTGGCTTTTTGCTGTTTGCAAACGTTTATGATCGAAAAATAAGAGTAAAACGATTTTGACTTACGCAAATTTTTTGCGTAATTAGTTTAGCAAAACGGGCCCCAGTTATCAGTATACTACGTGAATAACCAATTTCGTTGACGTCTTTTTAATTTGCCTACCATATATTTTTACGATCTAATCTGCTGAAACAATCTACTGTACTCTATTAAAACAATACAAATGCGTGTAGTGTGTGTGCCAAAGGAAATTATATATCTTATATCTAGACGGCCGCTGTCCAAAACTTTCTTTGGGACATATATCTTAACACGTGTTTACAAAAAGAACCATTATTGTTTTTGGTTTTATGGAACTATTACGATATGTCCATGATGTTGTTGTATAATACACTGGTTAACAAAACAACTAGGTAAGCAAATTAACCATTTCACCTTCAATGACGCTTGAAACGCGTTTTGTAAAAAGTTTGGATTCTGAGCACAAGCCGCATAACGTGGCGTATGAACCCAAACTGTTTGACACTCGTTTTGAAATTTCTTTAGTCATACTGCGTTAATTCTTATCGTTAAAACGACATAAATCTAAATTAAAACAGGCGACAATGAAACGGTGAAAGGGTAAATCTCTTAAACAATTTGACATTGAAAGGGTGAATAGGTCTATATAATTATGGAGTGCTCAAATACATTGAACCATCGGTTTGGCAATTAGTATACAGCGCCCACAGTTTTTGCATAATCATATTACAATACTGAAACAAAAACTGTTGAAGAGGAAAACATATTTTGAATTAAAATATACATTGAAACCCCTCTAAACCGGACATGTGTGGGGACAACATAATTGGCCAGTTTAGAGGGGTTTCCGGTTTAGAGTGGTTTCCGGTTAAGAGGGGTTTCTAGCATGGAAGATAGCTGATCACTTAAAGCAGGTTGAAAGTAAAGCAGAATGCGCCATAAGGGACATTCTGCTTTACTTTCAACCTGCTTTTAAGCTATCATCTCCTAGAATATAGAAAATATTTCTGATGATACATATTCAGTGTAGGAATAAATTAAAGGCGTAAACAGGCATATTTATGGTGTAATATGTTCAAATAAGGAATTGTTGGAAACGGGACCAACGTTTTTGTCCGGTTTAGAGAGAATTCCGGTATTTAGAGGTTCCGGTTTAGAGGGTTTTTACTGTATCAGCATAAAGTGTAGATACATGTATATATCTTTCGACTCGTAGGAAGGTGGTTATTGTGATTTGAATGATAATTGGATTAGATAGCTGTAACAATCGTCCATATGTATTTTACGTAGTCTAAAGTAGGAAATCGCTTCTCGGGCCAATTTTAAGAAAAATATTTCACGCGATAGAGCTAGGAAATAGGCATGTAACAAAATAATCACGATTGGTTTATATAACAAAACCGTGTTGTTGATATAGAATTCATGTTTGAAGTTAAAACATTTATGAAGTGAAACGTGTTGCAGTCGGTTGGTTATTGATTTAATAACCAGTTTGGCATTAGATCAGATAGTGCCAAATCGTTGTACAAAACGCAATTCTGATCAAACCTTTCTCCTTTAACAACCTTTGAGTATGGTCAAATTGCTTCACGCAGACATTCGTTTACTTACATAGCAACGCGCACTTGTTTTCTCTTTAGTAACGATGCGAGTTGGCAACAAAAAGCCTTACCCATAAAGCATGGGTAGTGGGAGGATTAAGTAAAATTAAAAAATCCATCGCTATATTTAATTCAGTAACTTTATTAGAAGGCACTTATACCTTGAACGATGACAATCTGCGTTTGGCTACTTTTGATTTCGTACAACACTACTGTTTCGCTGGGTGATTGCTTGCTCGCAGCCTTCATAAGATTTTGAATGGATTTGAATTAAAGCCATATGAACACCTTAACAAATATATATTATAGAGAGAATTAAATCACGCTTGATTTCGGACCATGTCAAAATAATGATTCAACCCCTTCGCCTCAAGTCGACTACATCTCGAGTATGGAACTAGGCAAAGTGTATAAGCCAGTGCTACGATTGTATTCAAAATGGCGATAAAAACGAACTCATCAATATATATTTTACTTACGTTACACGTTTAGATCAAAATCGATCTGGATTCACACGTTTAACCCCATTGTCCTATAAATGTCCTCCATATATCTTGCTTACCACACGCTCTGTCTTTATCAGCAGTCTGGTGTTATCTATTCATATGACGATCACCTGATACTGTTACTCACATGGCGGTCACGTGGTTTATTGATAACCTAAATAGTGAAGTACTGTGATTGTTTACCGCAGGTCGCTATCTACTGACGCTTTATCTGTATTATGCTGTAACATTATAAGCATTTAAAGCAACTTGTTTTGGATCTGGTCATTGTTTCGTTTGAAATGTGTTGCATGTTTAGAATAAAGTTATATAGTGGCCTAGATGTTATTTGTTCCCGTTTAAACATAACCAAACGAAATTGCAATGTAATAAGGTGGCTAAATTAACACAACAGTTAACAGGCTGATCAGGGTTACTCGGCATTTGATCAGGCTCCAAGCTGTTTGCGGCCAGTCTATGGATATCCTGTTAAACAAACGGCCTCGGTAATTGCATGTTAAGAATAAAGTTACAGTGGTCTAGATATTATATAATTGTTCCCGTTTAAACATAACCAAACGAAATTGCAATGTAATAAGGTAGATAAATTAACAAAACAGTTAACAGACTGATCAGGGTTACTCGGCATTTGATCAGGCTCCAAGCTGTTTGCGGCCAGTCTATGGATATCCTGTTAAACAAACGGCCTCGGTAATTGCATGTTAAGAATAAAGTTACAGTAGGCTATATGTTATTTGTTTCCGTTTAAACAAAATCAAAACGAAATTGCAATGTAATAAAGTGAATAAATTAACAAAACAGTTAACAGGCTGATCAGGGTTACTCGGCATTTGATCAGGCTCCAAGCTGTTTGCGGCCAGTCTATGGATATCCTGTTAAACAAACGACCTCGCAATTAAAGTAATGCAGAAAGAGACTGTAAATTAGGTCAAAGTAAGTTTAAATCCGGGCAAAAATAATACATAAAGCTCCTCTGTTTTAGGATACTAATGGTTTACTTAACCTTCTTTAACCATTTGTTTTGTGTGATATTTTTATCCCCACACCGTCATAATGGCGTTATCTTCAATATTATTGTCTGCAATACCGTTTCAAAATTAAATTTAAGGAAGTATGATCGAAGAAATTTCAAAATAAGTGGCAAGCAGTTCAAATTCTGGTCAGACGCCGCGTTACTCGGCGTCTAATAAGGATCAAAACTGTTTGCAAGTGCGTTTTATGACGCCTTTGAGAGTGAATGGGTTAATTGCACCGCAGTTATCTGTTTTAACCCTTTCCCCCATAGAATCGACTTTTAGCGTATTTAGTTTATTCCTCCGCTGAAGAAAATAGTTCCAGTTTATATACTCATAAACAAATAATATAACAAATATTTCTATATAGCCAAGCAGATGATAGTTTAAAGCAGGCTGAAAGTAAAGCAGAATGTGCCATAAGGCACATTCAGCTTTACTTTCAACCTGCTTTAAGTGATCACCTATATTTAATGTTATAAACGGGTTATTAGGTAAAGGGTTAAGAACACTCCATTCTTCTTCAATGAAAATATGACGAAACATATGCTAGACTGTAGATCTTGCCTAAAATTTCTCAAAATAGGATTTGTAAATAAGTATTCAATAGAAGTGTCTTAAGCCTCTTTATCAGGGCATGATAACTGCAAAAGGAGAGAGGCGAACATAATACCAATAAGTTCACCAAATGTACACTCAACAATATTTACTTAAGAACATTCCACAAAAGATTAAGTACCTGGTAATTCATTGTAGATCTCTTGGTGTGATAGCTTGTTATTTACTTTAGTGCACTCCATGAAAGATTTTATGGTTGATCTCCAGGTCAATTGTAAGAACACTTGTTATAGCGCAGCCACCAAACAACTCCTGGCATCAGATTAACAGCAATGTTAAAAACGACAATGATCAACATGTATGTCCTGTTCTACTCTGTTGACGACCCCTTTTGATTCTGTTGTAAATCTTCTACAAAAATATCCATAGTTATAGTTTGATTAAACTGATACAAAAATCTTATTGTGTATTATTTTTTCTGTTTGCCATGGAGTCTTGGGCTCCTATAACCAATATACATAGGGAGTGTATACTTGTACAATGCAAACAGTGAAGACACGGATCAATGGCTGTTGAAGGAACCTTCATTTCAGATTCGGCACGTTTTGCCATATTCTAATTACAAGTATATTGAAAATGACATAGCCATAAATAGCAAAATGTAAACTAGGCTTTTTAAGAAACTGGAATTATTTGTCAAAAGTTTACGGGGTGAATAGTTTAGCCCTTGTTCTGTTATGGCAGTATATTTACATTCGCCCAATTCAATTCCATTGAAACAAATGACGTTTAATTCGTGTAAACGCAACTTTTACAGAAGGCGGGACTTGTGGATATATTGCGCAGAGGAGGCGGGGCTTATGTATCTGTTCTCCGCGAATCATTTTGTTGCATTGCTTCAGTAATGTCGTTATGGCTGTTCCTTTTAGGGTACACATTATTCGTGTTAACCACTTCACTGCCGTGACGTCATCAATTTGAAACAATTTTCGTCTGCCTTTACTTCTTAAATTTTATTTTTTGCTATTTTGACTGGAGAAATATTGAAATGAGTGTCAAACAGTTTGAAACCTGATTAGACGACGCGTATCGCGGCGTCTGTTTAGGATCCAAACTGTTTGCAAACAAACTGCTGTGCTCGGGGTAAGGCAGTGAAGGGGTTAATAACCTCTATTATGGATTAAACATACATGCATACTAATAAAATGTTCAACTATTATACAGAAATTACAGCAAATATAATGTAAATATAAGAAATGAAGTGAATTTGGCATTTAATCGAAATAAACGACAGAAAATGATCTGCAAATCGAGCAAGCGATTCGTGGTAAGTTTGCCAATCATTTTCTGTCGTTTATTTCGCTTAAACGCCGAAAACATTCTGTTCATTTCTTCAGTGTACTAGAGAAATACTTATAAAGCGTCAAAGTTGAGTCGGAAATCGTTCTCAAGCATTTTCTCATTCATCTAGATCCATAACATACAATTGCTGAAGAACATGTCTGAGCATGGTCTACACTGTTATTTTGTAAGACCTGTTTGACATGAGTATGCAGCTTTTCTAGAAACTTTCCTTTTTTATTAGCCAATGTAACAGTTCGTGATAAACAGTAATCAACATGTAATTAATGTTCAGTGGAAACGGGACATTGTTTGGGCTGATTCCTATCTGTACCCTCCTATAGTGATAAAGTAATTGAGTTATAGTGCAGAAAACGAGTTGATGTTATTTTTACAAACACCTTACACTCCTATAGTGATAACGTAATTGAGTTATAGTGCAGAAAACGAGTTGATTTTACTTTAACAAACACCTTACACTCCTATAGTGATAACGTAATTGAGTTATAGTGCAGAAAACGAGTTGAGTTTACTTTAACAAACAGCTTACACTCCTATAGTGATAAAGTAATTGAGTTATAGTGCAGAAAACGAGTTGATTTTAATTTAACAAACAGCTTACACTCCTATAGTGATAAAGTAATTGAGTTATAGTGCAGAAAACGAGTTGAGTTTACTTTTACAAACAGATTTGGATTATAGTCTGAAACTGAGTAATTTAGGATGTGATCAGGATCCAATATATCTGTTACTTGAATTGAGTACATGTATCTATAGATATAGAAGTCAAACTTTCAATGTCATATTTAACAGGATCCAAACTGTGTGATACTCGTAGAGAAGATTTTACAGTTGAAATGCCTTAATTAGAAATATGATCAGTCAAAGCTGACTATGTAGTATTTTCAAGCAACTGTCATCATGGCACTGAAACGCTTTACACAGACGCTTTGAGAGTCTATTATTAAATATACAATTGTTAATAATTATGACGATGACTATTATTTACAAGATCAGTACCTGGATAGGGCCTCTCTCGATAACATTTGTAATACCCGAGGGGTAAAATTGTTAGATCTGTGTAAAGCGACAGGCTTGAGAATTGCTAACGGCACAAAGGGGGGGGGGGTGACTTTGGCCTAGGTGCATATACTTATTTTAGCCGTGGATGTAGTAGCATTATAGATTATCTTTTTTTGAAAGAGCACGACTTTCCTATAGTGAGCAGTTTTCAAGTCTGTCCTTTCAATATATTTAGTGGCCATGCTGCATTGGATTTTGTCATTAACGGTAAACCATGCCAATTACCTAATAGCGATAATGTTGATAGCGAATCGCATATATCTTTTAAATGGAATGTTAATTAGGAAGACGAATTTAGGCTTGGACTGTTTGTCTTGCGTATTGTTTTCTGTTTGGTGTGTGGGATTGCGTGTGTGTGTGTGCGTGTGTGTTTGTTATGGTATGGCTGTGTGTGTGTTCTGCTTTAGAGATGGGTGTATTGTTTTTGTTGCGTTTCCTGCTTGAGTCTTCTTTCGTATTTATTTATAGGGAATAAACCTGCCTTAAACAACATTATTTTAAATACAAGTCCAGTCGAGCATAACCAAATAAACCGTCTGATAAATGATTTTACCACGATTATTTGTGATACCGCAGAACCATTATTTAAACGTGAATGTCAGAAGTCCAAATTTTTAAAACATAAATCTGACTCTGTATGGTTTAATAGAGAATGTATAGAACTTAAAAAGGCGTATAAAAATGCAATGCACCAATTTAATAGTTGCAAATCAACAACAAGCAGAATATCGCTGTGTAACAAATAACAGCAGTTTAAGTACACTGTTCGCAAAAAAGCGTGCGTACAAGATTAAACAGTCGGCGGAGATCAGTGAACTTAGAAAGCATAAACCCCGTGATTTTCGGAGGCATTTTAAACAGAAGAAAAAATAATCTGGATGTGATATCTCAGTAAAAGAATTCCAGACATATGTTTCAGAGTTGTTCAGTGAAATCAGAACTACGAATATTGAAAATGTAGAAAATTTTAATAAAAATAGTGATCTTAATATCAATGACCCAACGTTTGATGAACTTAATATTCCCATTGCACAAGATGAGGTAATTTCTGCTATTAAACGTCTTAAAAGGGATAAGTCCTTATGTCCGAGTGATAATCGTCTTAATGAATATTTTATAGAGTCAGCTGATATCTTAGGCGGTCATATAACTGATATTTTTAATACAGTTTTTAATTCTGGATATTTTCCTGAGTTATGGGCACAAGGTTTTATTGTACCTATACATAAAAGGGTGACAAGAATTCACCTAACAATTACAGGGGTACTACGCTTCTAAGCAATCTCGGCACGCTATTCACGGGCATACTTACTGCACGGGTTGGAAAATGGTTTAACGACCACAACTTTCTACCAGACGCTCAGTTTGGCTTCAGAAAAGGTTGTAGTACAGTCGATGCGATATCTGTATTACACAATCTAATTAACGCAAAAATTAAGATTACTATGTGCATTTGTCTACCTAACTAAAGCGTTTGATTCTGTGTACCGCAATGCATTGTGGTTTAAACTATATAACATGGGTTTAGATAGTAAGCTTCTTATAATGTTCAAAGCTATGTATTCAGTGACGAAATCGTGTGTTAACACTGTAACTCTTACTCTGACTTCTTTAATATATCAGTCGGATTACGTCAGGGACTGAATAATTCGCCGGCTATGTTTGCCCTATTTTTAGAAGACTTACAACTATTTTTACAGGATATAAAACACCTCTGGGTTATATTTTTATGATATTTGTATAATCATTCTTTTCTTTGCTGATGATATGGTTCTAATTGGCAATTCAGTCCAAGATTTACAGGATAGCTTGAGTAAGCTGTATGAATACTGCCAATATTGGGGCCTGAGGTTAATACTAGTAAAACGAAAGTAGTCGTTTTTCGCAAAGAGGGCCAGTAAAACAAGATGAACGTTGGTATTATAATAATGAGCCTTTAGAAATCGTCAACGATTTCAATTACCTAGGCGTCGTTTTTAATTACACGAGTTCATTTGTACTAAATAACCAGTATATGGTTGGTAAGGCTATTAAAGCGGTCAATACGTTATTGTGTAATATTTACAAATATGAAATTAGCCCTTCGATAGAATTACAACTATTTGATTCGTTTAAGATAAGATAAGATAAGATAATCTTTATTTATAGTCGGTTTCAGTCAAACATATTAACACTAGCTTTAAGCTATTGTCCGACATAACAAGATTATCCAGTAACAATTTAAACAAACAATCTGTAATAAAATATGCATTAAAATAGTTAAGAGACTTCTATAAGAGACTCCTATAAAAGCTTTCTATAAGGTGAGATCATAAGTATAATCATAGTTAAAAATATATTTTTATGCAATACTATGTTAAATAATAAAATTTAAAAGTTTTTGCATAGCTAGAGGATCCAGATCATAGATAGACCAGTAGCCCGAGACATATCGGTATGGCACTAAATCTGACCTGGACCCACTTGCTGGAGCTATCACATATGTTTTTGAAGACAACACTGAGCATACTTGAGGATCAATATAAAGTTGTGTAGATCCATTTTTTTTCCTACAGACCAGCAGCCCATACAAAAGTTTTGGCTCCAACTACATATCTGACCTGGATCCACATTTTTAAATTTTTTTAAATTATGCTAGCCCTGTCTGGGGATTTTCAAAGTCTAGGGATATTGAGCGTGTGCAATTAAGATACTGTAAGTCTATACTGGGCGTTAAACAAAGTACAAGTAATGCAGCTGTTTATGGTAAATTGGGAAGGTTACTCCTATATATCAACAGATATGTTCAAATAATAAAATACTGGTGTAATTTGTTAAATACTGACAATATAATTAAAAAAATGTTTACAACGATGTTCGAGAAAGATGTTTAACCCTTCGGGTCGGTAATAATAACTTGGCCAGAAGAGTTCTTTACATCTTTATTAATATCTACATATCGGAAAGTCACGTCAGTACCACTGGATGGCGAAGCCAACGAGAACAACACTCTCGCAAGTAATACAACGTTCTGAAATATGAAATAAACAAATATTTAAACAGTTGCCCTGACAACAACGGTTCCCTATATAAACATGATTTCAAGACATACAATTATACTTATGTTTACCTGTCTTACTAGTGGCTCCATTTAAATAGCATTGGTACATGTAGATATCTTAGTTAAATTAAAACAATGCTTAAAGCATTAACAAAAACCTAAATAAAATAATGGTACAGTGGCACAACACATTTACAACTCACCAAAATATCTGGTATTATGAACACGCTCAATGCCAATCTCTCTCTCTGGTGCAGGTGCAGGTGATTTCTGTAATAATGAACTTTATTAACATGCTGTTTGTAAAGTGAATAAACGAGTTATCATCTATGACAGTCGAAAGTAATTTTGAACAAAGAATAGAAATGGCGCGAATAAACCGAAAGTACGTCTCTTCTAATTTCAGCCTAAATATCGATAAAAACCAATACGCCCGAGGAAATAACTAGCCAATGATAACATCTAACATCTTACCTACCTATATCTGTGATTTGATCCTAATACTAAATGAATTAAATAAAGTAAATAAGTTTAATGATCCTTTCTGGTCTATGACAACTTTTGGAATGAACAAATTAGAATGACAACCGGAACTATATACCTAAAACCTGAGCCGAATATCATAACCCGAAATGACCGCAAATTGCACCGAGTCACATTCTCCCCCTCTTCCTTAAAGTCGTCTCGACTTTAAACTATAGCACCAACTATGCTCAAATACTAAACTGGCTAACATCCACTTACTTATAATCAACTACCACTGAACCTATCTTACAACTACCTAATGAACAACTTATTGCTCACAGATCCAACACAAACTATTATATTTATAAAATCATGTTATTAAATCTCAATTGCCTAGTACAGTTTCAATACAATTCAATGCATATACTGAACACTAAATTTGTATTAACTAACAATCAATTAAAGATAATAATATGAGTATCTTCTCCTTGGATACAATCTACAAAAAAATCAAGCACTGACATAAACTCTATAAACCTTTTTCTGCTAACCAGCATTCTGCAAAAGAATACAAAACATAATAAGATTTTATAGCAACTCCACTGTTATATCCTCCGTCTCTGTTAAAGATAAACAGTATTAGTACAAAAATGTTAAAATACAGTTTTAAAAACATAATAATGTAATGTAAAGCTAATCAACTTGTTTCTCTCCTCCCCTGCTTCTGGAAAATTGTTTCCATACAATTTTATACAATTAATACAAAATAAATTCAAAGCTGACTATATACTTATTCAAATTTATTGTACATTACAACAAACACACAATAACTTTCAAAATAAATACAAAGAATACATTCAACCTATGTATGAATGTGCATAACATACTGAAATAAATGAACTTGCATTTCAAACCTATCTCTGATCAATTACTCTAACTAATCATATAGTGTAATTATAAATATTGTCAATAAACATTTCTTTAAAATGTAATTTATATAAATTACACTTCCAAAAAATGCTTTATTCACAATTCAAACAACTGATACTGACCTAAAGTTATAATTCATTAAACCTTCCATGGTTATAATTGCAAATATAACAAAATGTCCATGTATATATTAAAAAAAATAAATTAAAACTGAAAAACACATTAAATGACATTATTTAAGCACCGTGTCCAACAACTTCACGGTAAGTGCAGCTTGTTCCATAAATAAGCCCTTTAGCTGCTCACTCTGTTTATCAGAATTGGACTGTCCCACACTGCTCACTGTCTGTTGCTTATGAACAACATAAGCTGCATCCGTATACCTATCAGGTGCTTTCTTGTCCCTTGCGGACTTTCTTGGCTGTGGTATTGGTGGCGGTGGTAGTGGAATGGGTGTTGCTGGTAAGGGTGGCGGTGGATCTTTCTTTGACAACTCATCGCCTCCCTTTTCATGCAATGGAACTGGAATGGTTTCCTCAGTACTCTCACTCTCTATACTTACCTCTTCTTCTTCTGGCACTGTAGGTTCTATACTAACCTGTTCTGTAACAGTCTCATCTTCTACACTTGTCTCTTCAACATCGTCCACTGTTACTAAACTTACCTCTGACACATCTGTAGGATGTGTATCTGGTACTTTCTCTTTATCTTCTACAACTTCAACTATTTCTACTTCTTTGCTACTGAACTTAACATGCTTCTTGCTACTGTCTTTGCTATCGTGACCGGCCGGTCCTCCTGTTTTACTAGAATATGTAATGACATATTCATCTAACTCACTATCAGTGTCATCACTGTCCTCTCCTATTCTTCTACTTTTATCTATGTTCTCAGTTTTCCTCAAAACTGGTTTATCTACCCGAACTTTTGTTCTTTGTAACCTTGGTTTTGGTACTGGTTTCTGTTTCTCCACAGTGTTTTTGGTGTTCTCTTTAGTTTCATTGACAGAGTCTACCACTTCTATTGGAAGTAAATGGTTTCTGTGCAGCAACCTTTCTGTTCCATCTGCATTTTTCACAATGTACACAGGTATATCATTGTGTGGTTGTCCAATAACCTTGTATGTTTCTTGTTCGAACTTGTCTGCGATTTTGTGTTTCCCTTCGTACGCTAAAATCTTAACTAAAACCATGTCTCCTGTTTGAATTTGTGAAGCTTTGGCCTTTTTATCAAAGTGGAGTTTCTGCTTTTCTCTAGCTTTCTTGAGAGCCTTGTTTGCTAGTTCATGTGAAAATTCCAGTCTCTCTTTTAAATCTTTGACATAATCAGATGTCATACTGTCTCTGTTAAGATCTAAATGGAAAATGGTGTCAATAGGCAATTTTGGCTTCCGTCCAAACATAAGTTCATATGGTGTAAACCCAGTTGACTCGTGCTTGGTTGCATTATACGCGTATACTAATGTAGGTAAATATTTCTTCCAATTTCTCTTCTTGTCTTGTTCTAAAGTCCCTAACATATTTAGCAAAGTCCTATTATATCGTTCGGTTTGTCCGTTACACATGGGATGGTATATTGATGTCCTTGTTTTTTGAATATCCATAAGTTTACATAGTTCCTTCATTAGTTCTGATTCGAAATTTCTGCCTTGATCGGAATGGAGAATAGAGGGTATGCCATATTGTAGAAAAAAAATGGTTCAAAAGAGCTTCTGCTGTTGTTTTGGCTGTTTGGTTTCTAGTTGCGACTGCTACAGAGTATTTCGTGTAATGATCTGTGATGACGAGAATGTTTTCTATGTTCCCTTGACAAGGATCAACTGTCAAATAATCCATGCATACTCTTTCAAGTGGGTAGGTTGACTCTATACTTATCATTGGTGCTTTGGATGTAGAAGATTTTCTGCGTAGACATCTATCGCATTGTTGCACCCATTTGTCTATCTCACTAATGTATCCAGGCCAATAAAACCGGTCCCGTACTAATGATGCTGTTCTTTCTTTTCCAGGATGTCCTACTTCGTTGTGCAATCCTTGTAACACTTGACGCTTGTAAATGTCTGGTAAAACCAACTGATTTAATTCTTGACCATTGTCCTGAACTTTTCTATACAGTATGCCTCTGATCATGTGAAGACTTTTGAAGTTTCTGTTCATGGTTTGATGTTTTGGATTGCTTGAGATTAGCTGTTTCTTTGGAAGTATGTTGTCTAAAATTGCCCTATACCAAATTCCTATGACTGGATCTTCCCTTTGTTGTCTCCTAATCTCCCTAACTTCAATCTGTGCCATTGTCTGTCCAGGGCTCTCTGTGGCCTCAACTACATTAATATTTTGATGTGGCAGTGCTTCTATAAATGGAGTTACATGTATTGTGTTGCAGATTGCCTTGATTGTTTTGTTGTCTATGACTTTCTCTGATTCTTCTCTGGAGGGTTTAGGATATCTTGAAAGCCTATCTGCATCTATATTCTTGCTTCCTGGTCTGTAAATTAGATCAAAGTTGTAGTCACTTAGTGCCGCTACCCATCCTTGCCCCGTAGCTTCAAGTTTTGCAGATGTCAAAATATGAGTGAGGGGATTGTTGTCTGTATAAACACTAAACTTGTTACCTAACAAGTAATCTGAGAACTTCTCAGTCACGGCCCATTTCAGAGCTAAAAATTCTAACTTGAATGCGCTATAATTGCGCTCTGATCTGCTTAGACTGCGGCTTGCATATGCTACCACTTTCTTCTTACCTTCTTGCTTCTGATATAATACCGCACCAAGTCCCTGTGCACTTGCATCTGTGTGCAACTCAAAAGGCAAGTAAAAATTTGGATAAGCCAAAATTGGAGGGCTTGTGAGTAGTTCTTTCAATTTTTCAAAAGTACTTTGATGGATTTCTTCCCACTTCCATTCCTTCATGTCCTGGTTTGTTTTACCTTTCTTCCTAGCTGATGTTGGTGGCAAAAGGTCTGACAAAGGTCTAATTAATTTCGAGAAGTTTTGGACGAATTTTCTGTAGTATCCACAAAATGCTAAAAATGATCTGAGCTTATCTGAATTTTTTGGTTTGGGGTAGTTTTTTATCTTTTCAACTTTATCTGGGTCTGTCTCTATTCCATGTTCTCCAACAACATGTCCAAGGAATTTTACTTTCCGCTGCATAAAAAAACATTTCTCTGAAGATAATTTGATGCCACATTCTCTTAACCTGGTCAAAATGAGATGTAATCTTTCAAGGTGTTGGTCAAAGCTGTCACTAAATATAATGAGGTCATCTAAATATATAACGCATATTTTCATGTTGTAGTCTCCGAGACACTCTTCCATCAGCCGTTGGTACGTTGCCGGGCTATTTGATAATCCGAACGGCATCTTGTTATATTCAAAAAATCCTAGCGGACCTACGGTGAAAGCAGTTCTCTCTTTATGTTCTTCTTCCATCTCTACTTGGTGGTAACCACTCTTCATATCGATGGTGGAAAAATATTTCGCACCATGCAAACAATCGAAGACATCTTCTACTCTGGGCAAAGCATAGGCGTCCTTGATCGTCCTGTTATTCAGCATGCGGTAGTCGACACACATCCTGAGCTTTCCATTCTTCTTGCGCACTAAAACTATGTTGGATGCCCAAGGGGACTTTGATTTTCTGATTATGCCACCGGCCAAAAGTTGCTCTAAATGTTTCCTAACTTCCTCAATCATTCCTGGTGGTATTCTGCGGTGTCGTTGTTTAAATGGTGAAGCATTATGTAATTCGATCCTATGTTTAAACAAGTTGCATTTTCCTATGTCAGTTTCTCCTTTTGAAAAGATATCCTCATGGCTAAGAAGTAAATCCCTAAGTTGTCTTTCTTGATCCGTAGCTAATTCTCCAATGTGAATGTCATCAAAAATGTTGTATGAATGATCTGAGTTGATGTCCTTATAAACTGAGTCGTCCACTGTAACTGGCTGAAGTTCTGCAATGATTGCTTTTGGAGCTATGTTAACAGTCTGTGTGGTTAAGTTTGAAATGTTCACTAAAATGTCTGTTTTGTTTGTATTGTCATAGTGTACCACTGTAGGTGTGATGTCAATGAAATGTGGTAATGCAGATTTTGATGTGTCTGTGATAATTGCACATGTAGGTTGATGATCTATTTCCTTATCTGTAGTGCACCTAATGTTAATAGACTGATTTGGCCCTATCTGGATCCTATGGCTTTCCGCATTCCGAACTGTTGCTATCTTGTTTTTGTTCCTTCTAAGCTCCCTTTCTCTTAGTGTCATGCATCTAAATGCAGTAAACCAAGGTGTGAATAAATTTGCTCTCTGTAGAAATTGCACACCATGTTGTTCCTTACAATCTGTCATTAACTCAGTTAATATGTTGGTTCCCAAAAGAAATGGTGTTGATTTGTTGTAGTCTGTTTCAGGAACAATCAAAAAGAGACATTTTTGTTGATTTGAATTTGAAATTCCAATAGGTTTGAGATCTGCTTCTATATATCCCCTGTATGGCAATGTGCTTCCATCTGCGCACTCTATATTCAAGATGGTATCTAAAGACTTAAGTTCTTTTGCCTTAAAATGATCCTCATAAAACTGTTCTGAGCATGTTGATACACAAGAGCCTGTATCACAAAGGGCTGTTGTTGAAATGCCATCTATCTCAACTCTCACTGTACTGGTTTCTCCTACAAGTTTTGGGTCTGCTATCTTGTCCTTGCTCACATTTTGACCCGTAATCTGAGCACTTAATGGTTTAAATAGCAGTCTCTTGCAAAATGCCCTCTTTGATGGCAGGCATAACACTCTGGCTGAAATGTCCTTCCTGCAGTTGGTCTCTGCACTCTATATGAGTAATCTCCCCTTCCTTGACCTCTAAATGGACCTTGACCTCTAGGCCTGTCACTCACTGGACCTCTAAAGTGCTTCTGTCCACGCCAACCTACTGGTCTATATGACTGTTGGGGTTGATAATATCCTCCATATTGTTGAGATTGTGTAAAGTTCCTGTTTGGTTGGAAGTTCCTGTTTGGCTGTTGCTGCTGTTGTGTTTGTTGCTGCATACTAGGTGTCTGCTGATCCTGTTCAAATGGCTGATTTGTAGACTGTGTTTGTTGCTGACAATAAGTACCCTGAGTCTGTGCTTGATTGCTTTCTAATTGCTCCATCCTGGCATTCAGTTTCTCTAATAATGACGTCATATCGCTAAGTTGCTGTTCTGTCTTCGACTTCTCTTTCTTATTGATGGGTTGGCATTTGGTTTTGACTTCATCTACATCTCTGTTTTTGTCCTCATTCAGCTCATTCTCAATTTGTCTCACTTCCTTTTTTAGATTCCTGTAGTCCGGTATGGTTTCAAACTTAAAGGCTGAAAGGTGCTTTAATTGTGCTGTTAATCCTCTATAAAACACACGCTTTAACATGCCATCAACTTCAGTCAAAGCCTTCATCTCCAATGCTTGAGCATGAATATCCTCCAATCTGATGCAGTAATTCAGTACCGATTCATTTGAATTCTGCTTGCAGGCGTAGAATTTTTTAAGTATTGACTCCGGTGTCTCCACCATACCATAGGTGCTGTTAAAGCTATCCAGGATTTCATCAATAGTTGGCTTGACGCCGATGTATCGCAGTTGATCTGCTGCATGTCCTCTCAAAGATCTTCTTATAGACTGCAACAACACCTCATTGGCATATGTCTTCTCTACTTGAAGGCACTTCACCTCATACGCCCATGTCTGGTATGATACCTCGCCTTTGCCTTCTTCTCCGAACAATATAGATATGCGTGGTGCATGAACCTGTGTCTTAATGGTCTTCGGATCTGATGGTACCTTTGTATCGCCATAATCTACCATAAATTTCTTAAAATCGGCTAAGTCCTTTACAGGAGGTACACCAACTGCCTTCAGATAAGCCAATAACTTCTCATCTTCCTCATCAGACATGATTAAAATGCTGTAAACACTTCACTATTAACACTAACTAAATGTTGAACTATAACATTAATAAACCAGTCACTTCACTGTTACACAAATCCAATAATATTACTCCACAAAGCAAGTGCTTATAAAGTCTCTATCTTATCACAATAATATGTGACAATACTATCATAAAGTCTCTGTCTCCTTCCAATATAATTGAAACCAACTTCTCACCAAAGTATTTACCAAGTCTCAATCACCTTTAAAATGTAGACACTAGAGTTCCACTGTTTAATAAGTCTCTATCATGTAACTATATTCAAACTTCTAGCCAAAGTATCAAACTCCTTTCAAGTGTATAAACTTTGTATCACTCAATTTCCACTAAAACCATTTCCAGTGAACTAAAATCACTAACTCGTGTTCCAAGTTTCTTTAAAACAACTGTCTTACTAAACAGTATAATAAATATACACCTTAATCACCTTCTGACTAAGTCAACATTATCTCAAACTCAAAGTATATTTCACTATTGAGTATTTCACTATGTGTTTTTTTCAAATTCAACTCTATCACCACTCCATGTATTATTTATACAAACTAAAACACTGACACCATAGATATCAGTATTAATAAGAAAAAACAACAAAGTCAATTCAGTTTAATCATTGTAATATCAAATAATCAATAAACCCTATCAAAAATTTGAAATATTAAGTAAATGGGGGGGGGGGGGCTGCACTGCAGTCAAGTAAATTCAACTGATCTGGATCCAAAGTACTGTCTGATGACAACTAGTGCAATGCTGTTGACAAACTGATCTGGATACCAATTACTGTCTGCTGCAACTATACTGTCTGCTAACTGATCTGGATCCTCTCAAATATATGCGACCTCTAACAAAGTATGAAATAACTGGGACAGGGTCAGATTAAATCAAATAAATTACAAATGAAATTAAATTTCTAAGTTAATTTCTCAGAAACACGTACCAAATCTCCTCATGCAAAATCTTCAAACTTCTTTCTGGCATCAAATGTCGCGTTCCAAAGCTAATATCCAAATGATATGTGAGGTATTCAACTTTTGATATCTAAAGTTGATATCTGTGATATCTATACTTTTGATATCTAAAGTTTACTCCAATGATGTGTCGTTCAAATGTAAATATCCGAATGGTATGTGATAGCAGTTCAAGCGTATTCAACCTTTGATATCTAAAGTTGATATCTATGATATCTATACCTTTGATATCTAAAGTTGACTCCAATAATGTCTCAATATCCGCGATATCTCCTCCCGTCTTAATAAATGCCGGCTATGTACATTAAATTCAACTAAGTAAATATTTGATATCTATGATATCTACCAATTGATATCTAAAGTCAATTGATATCTATCAAAATAATATCCAAAGTCAATAAATGACTAGCTCCAATTCATATGTGTGGTCCTGTCTATCTTTGGCTAAGGTAAAGCTGTTTATAAATTATAATTGAATTTTATCTAATTTATATCTTAATGCAGATATATCAATGAGTGATATCTAAAGCATTAAATCCAAAAAGTCATGAATCGCCTCAAATTTCAGCTAACAGAAAGTCGGGCCTTTATTTTTAAATATAAAATGATTCAAAATGATGGAATGCTGTATTTAACTACGACAATGCACAATATCTCATTTCACACTGTGAAAAGAAATAAAATCTGAAAACGAAGTTCATTCACAATACTAAATAACATGCTAAGTGTAATGTATCGCTGAAAAACAAATTCAATTCAAAAGGTAATGATAAAGGGGTAACCGAATAAGGGAAATTTCTCGGCTGAACCGTGTTGATGCTGATGTCTAGTCACGTTGATGCTACAAATTCCTGAAAATTTTGCAACAACAACTATAATGCTGATGATGCTACTACTACTGAATATATCTAAAAATAGCGACAGTGGTCTGACGCAAAGTCCACCTGAAAATTAATTACTAATAAATTGAAATATAGTCAATATCTACATGAACTGTATTGAAACTGTTCCTATTAAATTAAGAAGACTGTGTAGAGCTGAATCAAGCAAATACAATTAAATTTACAAAGCCACTTGAATCAATGAAAATTTAAATACTCTGAAAACTACTACAACTAATCTTTCTACAAGAAAATCAATTTAAACTACAGAAATGTACTACTTGCAACGAAATATATGACTGAATGACCCAAATACACCAATATAAGGCTGAAAGTAGAAGTTTGACTGTTCAAAAGTGAAAGTAGAAAATTGCCTAAAGTGAAAGTAGAAGTCTGACTGTCATAAATGATAAATAAACAAAGTGAATGGTGCTTAAATGCTGTACAGTTAATTAATTTAACAATAAAACCACCACCAATGAATTAGAATTGAATTAGAGTGAAAAAGTGACCACTCTTTTACTTACAAATTATCTCCCTTTACATTAAAGATCACATTTCTCAATAGAAACTCAAATTACAATAGCAACTGTATTAAACGGACAATGAATAGTAAACAGCTTCCCAGTTAATGAAAATCTGAAAAATATTCAAATAGAAACACAAATTACAGTAGCAACTATATTAAACGGACAAAGAATAGTTAACAGGTTCCCAATTAATGAAAATCTGAAAAATATTCAAAATTTATGAAACTGTATGAGATCTATCAAGAAGAATAATCAATAAACACACTCACCACATGGAAAATACTGGAGCCACTGTATGAATATGGAATAATTATAAGTCACTTATTGTCTCTGTATGTGTAATTGTCAATTAAACACTGGTATTTCTGTCACTATATATATAGTCTTTGCTGCTCTTAAATCTTATATGGTGTCACTAAACTGTCACTTGATCCAACGCTGAAAATACTGTCTCACTGTTCCAAACCAACTATCCAAATCGTCCTTAAATCCCGCTTCGTCTCCAACTTGACCTCCTTCCTCGATCCTCACTTCGTCTCAATCTCTTATCCTGACTGGGGGCTCCATTTTAACCCTTCGGGTCGGTAATAATAACTTGGCCAGAAGAGTTCTTTACATCTTTATTAATATCTACATATCGGAAAGTCACGTCAGTACCACTGGATGGCGAAGCCAACGAGAACAACACTCTCGCAAGTAATACAACGTTCTGAAATATGAAATAAACAAATATTTAAACAGTTGCCCTGACAACAACGGTTCCCTATATAAACATGATTTCAAGACATACAATTATACTTATGTTTACCTGTCTTACTAGTGGCTCCATTTAAATAGCATGGGTACATGTAGATATCTTAGTTAAATTAAAACAATGCTTAAAGCATTAACAAAAACCTAAATAAAATAATGGTACAGTGGCACAACACATTTACAACTCACCAAAATATCTGGTATTATGAACACGCTCAATGCCAATCTCTCTCTCTGGTGCAGGTGCAGGTGATTTCTGTAATAATGAACTTTATTAACATGCTGTTTGTAAAGTGAATAAACGAGTTATCATCTATGACAGTCGAAAGTAATTTTGAACAAAGAATAGAAATGGCGCGAATAAACCGAAAGTACGTCTCTTCTAATTTCAGCCTAAATATCGATAAAAACCAATACGCCCGAGGAAATAACTAGCCAATGATAACATCTAACATCTTACCTACCTATATCTGTGATTTGATCCTAATACTAAATGAATTAAATAAAGTAAATAAGTTTAATGATCCTTTCTGGTCTATGACAACTTTTGGAATGAACAAATTAGAATGACAACCGGAACTATATACCTAAAACCTGAGCCGAATATCATAACCGGAAATGACCGCAAATTGCACCGAGTCACAGATGTAAAAAGGGGGCAACTAATTGGGCTTCAGAAGTTAAAGACTTACTCAACCATTTTGGTTTTACTGACGTTTGGGACTATCCAGAAAATATTGATTTTAAACATTTTATACCAATATTTAAACAAAGGGTGTTAGATTGTTTCAAGCAACAATGGCACGCTGATTTACAAAACAATAATGTCTTAAGTCACTTGTATCTGTATATAAAAGAAGAGTTTGGTATTGAAGAATATATGATCACGTTAAAATACAAATCCTCAAGATTTGCATTAACAAGATTGCGTGTATCTGCACATAAATTACGAATCGAGTTTGGAAGATATGGACGAAATCGTTTGGAAAGACACGAAA
The DNA here is from genome assembly GCA_922989275.2 of Gari tellinella. Classification (NCBI taxonomy): domain Eukaryota; kingdom Metazoa; phylum Mollusca; class Bivalvia; order Cardiida; family Psammobiidae; genus Gari; species Gari tellinella. The sequence continues at coordinate 4,364,189 of OV277870.1, read as the reverse complement.
TAATCCGTCAGTTATGTGAAAGCAATGATTTAGAAGATGAGTTTCATTTTGTTTTAAAGTGTTCAGCATATAATGATCTTCGTAGCAAATTAACTAAACGTCATTTTTACCAAAGCCCAAGTATGCATTAATTTACAGAATTGATTAAGACAAAAAGCAATGTCGCACTGATTAATTTGTGAAAATATAAAGTACAAGCCAATAATGTAAGAAGAGATTTACTCTCAGGCTTATAGATGAAGTGTTGTATGTTCTGACGTCCTAACGTCCTGTATGGTGAATATACTCACCTTCATGTTACCATTAAAACCAGCATTCTAGTATCACGACAGTGGAAACATGTCTGTACATGTGAGCCCTACTGCACATTGTAATCTGAGACGCCCTCTATAAACGCGACACGTCTTAGGGGTACTTGCATAGTACAGATCTAATTAACACAATTGTCTACTTTCTTACCTAGTTTTACAGTCTAACAAACTGTGTATAGGAGCCCAGCTGCACACTGTAATCTAAGACGCCCTCTATATACGCGGCACGTCTTAGGGGTACTTTCATACTACAGACCAAACTATAATAATTTGCTTTACATGCGTACATGTACTAGTAATGTTTCTAAGATTTAGCAGATTGTGTATTTGACCCCAATTGTACACTATAATTCTAAGACGCCCTTTCTAACACGTGGCATGTCTTAGGGGTACTCAAATATACAGACTGAAGTATGCTGCCTATTGAAAATACATGACCTGTAACAAGTAACTACCCAAAGCATGTAACCTTTTATTACCGTACTTGCTAGTCGCGGTTTTATGTTGTGTGCCCTATCCATAAACTAAAAGAAAAAATATATAATAATTAATGTTTAACATTAGATTTTGATATGATTTTTTAAATTATAAAAATAATATAATTATATACATAGCGTTTGCAAACGCTGCTTATCCAGACCTGGGGGCATTCGGTTTAGCCACTCGAGCTGGGTCTACATCGTTTACAATATACTTTGCGTAAAACTAGAGTCAGATCTTAAGACACATTTTGATTTACTTTCGGCTGGTCTTAAGCCACCAAATACTATGCTATATGTTCATGACTGTATGTATTGAAACTATTTTGTGTTGCGGAAGAAGAACGCGAATGTACTAAAATGTGTTTATATGGGAAAGGGTTAAGGAATGTGTGTTTGTATGTAACTGTATTGCCAAATTCATGAGTCAGAAACTATATGTCACAACCTTGAATTTATTAATTGTTGTATTTATCCGCATTTATTACAATTGCATAGTTCATTCTCCTACACTAGAATGTGAAAGTTTACTATAACTTTGTTAAAAATTTATATCAGATAAAATACATAATTAAAGTACCAGTAGAATGCACAGTGCTCCCAAGTAAATGTTGTTAGAAAACCTATACTGTTCCCATATTGATCATGTATGTATGTTTTGTATTGTATGATTGTATGTTATCTAACGAGGTACCTGATTGTGTACAAGTTGAATAAAGTACATGTGTTTTTAGCTTATAATGGTTATTTTATTAAAGAGTTCCTTACAGTTTGAATAGAGAACAATGGTGATCTGGTTTCTGATATTTAAAAACGTCCTGGATATCAAAGTATAACAAAGTGGTATTCCACAATATTTGATAAAACAATAGACCGTAAGTATAAACCGATTTTTGTAATCGAGATGAGGAATTCCTCTATTATGTCAGAAATCTGACTTGTAAAGTTCTAAAGCAAAACCTAAGACTGATATGCCCTAATGCTTGATCAATTAGACCGAAAGAGGAGTTTCAGTCATGCTTCTAAATGTCACATGATCAAGAAAGGTTTTCACTATGGAGTATACACAGGTTAAGCCACGCCCCGTTAGGCAGTAACTACATCCAACTGTGATTAACATATTACTAATGATAAGAACGTAATGCACATGTCAACCCATGATTGCTTTGATTAAACATGTAATCACAGTTATAACAACAAATTTTGCTTTGCGAACAGCTTGTGACCAGAATTAATGACTTTAAATAAATAGTGTTGGAGCAACACAGCAAATGAGAAATATCGTATTTATCTACAAAAGCTATGAATATCGTAATACAAAAGCTATTTCAGCTGCTGTCTGATCAAGGTCTTCCCTTTTTCTTATAGGATTCGTCTGATATAAGTATGCACTCCTTCTTTGGGGACAATTTCCCATGATATATATACCACTGTAATAGTTCAGAACTTAACCCTCTCATGATCAAATTTAGCGTGACATCTTTAACCCTTCACCCATATTGTCGTCTGCTTCAATATTGTTGTCTGAAATTTGTTTCAAGGTTAGATTTAAGGCAGTATGACTAAAGAAATTTCAGAATGACTGTCAACCTGTTATGCTGCGTCTGATCAGAATCCAAATTATTTGCAAACATCATTGAGAGTGAAATTGTTAATATTATAAACCTTTAATGTGGGCCGAGATTTATATATGACTATTTAGTGTTAAAGAGGCTCGCAACCGGATTTAGCATTAAAAATAGTAATTTGTAAATATATGTCAAATGCTTATATAAATGGGTAAGGTTTAGTTTAGGATAATAAATTCTGTGAAAAAATGCGTTTCCAAACAAGAAAGAGAAGAAGCTCTGGTGGGATTCGAACCCGTGACCCTCCATACGGAGACAAACATGAAAAATGAGGAAGCGCCTTTACCGCCTCGGCTACCAGCGCTCTCTCTAGATATATGGTAGCGAATTAACGTACTTGACTGGTAGCGATTGATGGTACTTTATTCGGCTCGGGTTTATGTCTTATTCCGTGTAGAGAAGCAACCACAACAACTATACCGTCAGCTGACGCTATAGAAAAACGATGGGAAATATCTAAAATAACTAAGATTCGGTGACGATTTTTGAGACTTTTTTTGGACTGATCATATATATTTAATGTCAGAAGCCAAATAATGCCACAAATTTGCTTTTTTTTTAGTATTTTATTTTATTTTGACTAGTACACCATCCGGTTGCGAGTCCTTTTAAAGGATAAAAGCAATTTGTTTTATTCTAAGCAGTTTTAAGATTTCAACCAATTCCTTACATAGAAGCATCTTTGAGCACCTTTACCAACCTATGCACATAACGGTAAGGACAGAAATCTTATATTCATCTATTGAATCAAATACAAATACAGATGACATTTCAAGGCAAGGTAAATGTAAAGTCGACACCTCCAGAAAGAGTTTTTTGTTTTACTTTCATTTTGCTTTAAGCAGTCATGAAGGCACATTTACGTTTAACCTGCTGTAAATGGTCATCTGCCTTCAAAGCTATGCAGTCTATGAGGCAATGGGTTTAACAGCCACCTGTCTAAAACTCTAGAAATATGGTTTGGGCGACGATGTTAAATACCCATACAAAGTCCACCTGAACATTTTAACATTGTAACGGGTATATAGATAAGGTTTATGTTGATTGAGTTATTGTCTACGTTTATGATCGTGTGACGTTAAACTATTTTTATAAGTGGATGAGTATATTTAATGCGTAAAGGTGTATTCATAAGGTAAGTTTTTATGCAGGAACATGTCAGCAGTGATGTCCATGCCAAATCACTTACTTGTCGCTTCATACAAAATTGACTGTAAACCCTCTGTCACGAACTATGGATAGTTCGTTTATACCATGTACATCTGTTTTATTATTTCTGGCCTCATGATGATAAAGTCGATCTTAAACAATTTATTGGTAAGATTCGAGCTTGAGAACGACCTAAGACTCAATGCAAACACCTGTTTCACTATGGTAGATATATTTTGTTGGGTTGAGTCCTATCTGAGGGTAATTGTCGATTTGAAGTTTGAATGATGAAAGAGATAAAGCAGGTTGAAAGTGAAACAGGTCGTGCTTTAAGATCAAATTAACTCATTCCCCCTTGAGATTTCCAACGAACAATGCAATATTTTGGTATCAGTCACGTGCAGGTTTTTCTTTTTAGGGTTATTTTTAAAACATATTTGCAAAATGACAAGTAGTCCAGACACTGACGAGAGGGATACTTTAGATGAGATCTGACCTGGACCTACTTGTACGCTTAACGGATACACACCCTGACCAGAGGAATACTTTAGATGAGATCTGACCTGGACCTACTTGCACGCTTAACGGATACACACCCTGACCAGAGGGATACTCTAGATGAGATCTGACCTGGACCTACTTGTACGCGTAACGGATACACACCCCGACCAGAGGAATATTCCAGATGAGATCTGACCTGGACCTACTTGTACGCTTAACGGTGACACACCCCGACCAGAGGGATACTCTAGATGAGATCTGACCTGGACCTACTTGTACGCTTAACGGATACACACACTGACCAGAGGGATACTCTAGATGAGATCTGACCTGGACCTACTTGCACGCTTAACGGATACACAGTGTTTGAAGGACATGTATACGCATATCGCAATCTACATGTAAGGTTGAATAAGTTAAATGCACGCCCTTATCAAGTGTAAAGTTTAAATAACACCATAGACAGTGGGATTATTCTGCCACAGCGAACAGCAAATACTTTTATTTACCTTGGTACATTTACCCTTACCATCATGTTATGCTTATGTTTTAAACAGACTATTCCATTTTGTCCCAATTCTAGATTATTGCAAACAGCGCAGACACTGTTCAGAGAGATCCACCAGGAGCCATCCTATCCCATTTTAAACTGTTGACACTTGATGTACTCGTATATGTATACTTGTTTACCCCCACAGTAACAATTAACAATTGGCATGCTTGCAAACATTTAAATATCTTATATGCAGTGGACCCATTCTGTCACATCTAATAATTTTTATTCATTAGTTATAAGAAGGCTAAGGACAAATATATAATTTAGGTACGTGCTCTGTAGTTAGCTCATTAATCCCTTCAAATGGACAATTCAAGTTTCAAAATGGGTCTCATATATTTTAACTATTTAGGGTTGATTTGTTAAATGCATTTTAAAATGACAAACATTGCGAACACTGATCAGAGAGCTCTTAAAGTAGGTAATAAGAAAGTAAAGTAGAATTATTCTTAGCACTAGTTTAGTTTAAACATATTTTATTTCGACTTTTTACAGAAACGGGGTCGGGCTACAAGTGCTCACCACTTAATGACAGCCCTCCCCCTAATGTTTGATGACACAAAGAATGGACAATAATGGCATTGTTAACATCAATATATAAACAAAACAAAATTTGAAATATAGGTAGGAAATGCAGCAGAAATAAAGTATCAAAAAGCACAAAAGTGAGTTGTGACGTTGTTGTATGTACTTGTGTAGGTGACTGCTAACCGCAAAGCAAAGGTAATACAGACTAACAACTGCATAACCATCGTCTTACATTCAGCCGTCATCTGCCCGTTGTACCAATAAACTACTGTATTTCGAGTGTATAAAATGAGCACCAATACTCGTTTGTAAATTGTCAGATCATAGTAAAGTAGGTTACTGGGAATTTCGTATTTTAATTTAAAGGTCATGGTCTAGCCACGCATTTGAAATATTTAAACCTTGTATTTGTATTTCTAAATGATAATAAAATTGCTGCATATCGAGAGTGAGAGAGATAGAAAGTGTAAATGAATGAGAGAGAGACAGAGAGACAGAGACAGACATACAGACAGAGAGACAGAGACAGAGAGACACAAAGAGAGAGAGATTGAGAGAAGAGAGAGCATCCAAACATTGTATTTAGGGGCTGTTGGCTCGATAACAGACCAAAGGTTGTTTTCTATATATATTTAAACCGGCCACTTGTTTTAATAAAATAGTGCACTGCTTCGAAAATCGCCAAGTTATCGTGTAAGACAAATTATCAGTTCCATATAAAGAAGTTCACAGCCTAAAGGTTTGAAAATTCTGGTTTTCTTTGTTCTCTATAATTTTTACAGTGGAAAAATAATGATCACTCTTTCAACCACATTCGAACATGAACAATAAGGATTTATAGCCATATGATTAGTAAAGATATCACTATTTAGATCACTGCAATTATTACGTAACCTTGCATATAAGACAAATAGATAACGTTTACCATGAAAATAACGATGTTTTACATTTATCTTGTTTGGATTTGCGCAAATCCTTGCTTAAAAGGATGAAAAGTAGAAACATGTCGGATACTGGTGTCTAAAGAGTTCCAAACTACTATTTACGATGGAAAAGAAGATTTTTTAAATAAGCTAGTCCTGTAATGGTAAAGTCAAATGGTCACAATCCCTAAGTGGGTAGTTTGACATATTTCTTTGCGACGGTAGTAAATCTGTGATATAAGACGGAACACTATTATTAAACGCTTTGCACATAAAACACAATGTTTGGTTATTACGCCTGACTGACGGTGATTCCCATCCACATTAATTGTATAAATGTTCTAAAGAAACAGATCTTGTGAGGCCTGTGACAATTCGTGCAGCTTTATTTTGCAATAGGTCAACCGAAGTTGAGCAGCTAATTGAGCACCCGTCCCAAACGATTGATGAGTATTCTTGAATTGGTTTAATATAAGATAAATATAGTTGATTTAATGCTTGCCTATTAAAAACAAATTCCAATTTTTCAATACGTCACTTAAACGCAAAAAGGGCTCAACAACATATTTGGTCAAATTTGACTTTTTGACCAAATTGACTTATATTCAATGTGAACTATATGAGAAATTAATATTTTGGTTGACTTCCTGATTTTAAACGTAAAAAAATACACTTGACATTTTCACTGTTTTCCAAAATTCAGTAATTCCTAGTGCCAAAAGGGCTCATCAACAAATGTGTTTGAGCCAAAAGGGCTCAACAGCAGTTACAAGTGCTGATGAGCCCTTTTCATGTCTATGTATAATATACCTAATTGTTTTATAAATATGCCATGTTTTGTAATTCAACAGTTATTGCAATTAAATAGACATCACATTGACATCATAACTTAATTAATCTACTAACACTGAATCGACCTTGAACTTGCCAATGTATTTCACTGTGTTGATGTTGAATGAAGTTATACATTCTTACCGACAACAATAACCCTTCGTTTGTGGAGATATAATACCTGATCCTGCAGCTAAGTGTATAATTTTATCTTGTTTTATTTAAACATAAGGCTTTTTAATGTTTAAAAGTGTTTAATTTTAACATTAATCGCATTGAAAATAGTGCAGCAGTCGTTTTTGTTGATGAGCCCTTTTGGCTCTTAGGGAAATTTTCCCACAATAAATAGTTTTATTGCATTTTGTAGTACTTAGATAAATACAAATACGCAGAAAAATCAATTTTCAAAATATGAAGCATTGTTTCCAACAATTGATTTGCTTAGGTAAGATTTGAAAGAAATTTTCATTTGCTGATGAGCCCTTTTGGCTCTAGAGAAAAGTGAATTTTCTTTAACTTTTTTGACTTTCATATGCCAACAACTACAATCTACTAGTTTTCTTCTACAACTTATCCTACTACTATAATTAAGACTACTACAACTAGTTCTACCACTATTACTACTACTACCATCATTACTGCTACTTCTCCTTACTTTTACTACTACTACTGCTTCCAGATCTACTACTACTTACTACATGCATTACTAATACTTACTAGTACAGCTACTCTTACTGCTACTTACTTTTACTACTACTGCTACTAACTAGTACCTTACTCGTACTCTTTCTATTTATTCTTCTTATACTATTACCTACTATCATTACTACTACTACTTCTCCTACTTACTATTACTACTGCTTCTTCTACTATATCTGCTACACGTACTACTGCTACTACTACTTATTAGTTACTACATACTTAATTACTACTATTAGAACTTATAATATTTACTAGTACTACTATCTACCGTTACTACTTCTACTACATACCATTACTACTACTACTAATTCTTTAACTACCTAATACTACTACTACTACTACTACTTCTTCTTCTACTACTACTACTACTACTATTACAACTACTGTTACAATCACCTCAACTACTTCTCTTACAAAAGGTACTACCACTGCTTCTACTATTACAACAATTACTAGCACTACTTTTAATGCTACTACTACTATAACAGTAATTACTAGCATTACTTATACTACTAGACTACTACTACTACCACTACTTCTACTGCTTCTTCTACTGTTGCTACCACTACTACTACTACTTATACCGGTACTACTATTCCTACTACTATTACCTACCATTACTACTTCTACTACTGCTACTTATACTGGAACTACTACCACTACAAGTTACTACTACCTACCATAACTGCAACTACTACCTTAACTACTATTTCTTCTACTGCTACTGCTATCACTACGACTTCTGCTTAAAACCAACGAGATCTACTATTTAATACATTTCCAACTACCGCATAACTACTTCAACTACTACATTCACTACTACTACTGCTACTATTTCCAGTCCTGTCTTTACTTCTTTTATCTATACAACAACAAGTAAGGTATTTCTACCATAACTTCCCATATACGTTCCCGTAACTCGTATAGCCGTAGACATAAACCATACACAATTATTCTCATGCCCTTTAACTCTTTCCTTGGTCTTAAAAGTTACACTCGAACAAACTATAATAACTTCAATATTGATTTAAATGCAAATAATGATAACCAACTCAAATCTAAAGTATTGAACGTTTTAAAAATATGATTTAGAATCAGAAAAATAAAATAAACAAAATATTTGAAATACCTCCAGTAGTGATGTGAACTAAGTAAGAATGAAATAAAAGTTCCATTTAAAAGAAAGGCTTGTCCTGTTTATAAGTAACAGGTCTAACCAAAGCATCTGTTTCGTATCCATAAACTCATTTCTTAAAATTTTGACCTCGATTTCCACCTGTGCATCGCAGAACCCCTTTCTCTCCATAACTTACTTTTAGTGATGGAGTATAAGAGACAGATGATTGCTTAAAGCAGGTTGAAAGTCAAGTCAAATGCTTTACTCACTACTCATTGTAGTACGCAGTCAATTTATATGGATACAAAACAGTGCTTTATTTATAGGATTTTAAGATTGTTCAAAGCAAGAGGAAGTATCGAACATCCAGTTTTTTTTTTTAAAATGACCCCAAACCCTATTCAAATTGAAGTCCTATCATATTTATTGAGGTGCAACTGCCAATACACAGTCAATCATGTGTACTGCTGTCACTCGATAAAATGTCGACACAGCTATAGGCAAATTGTTCCTTAGTGTAAGATCATAATACGAAAATCAATGAAGAACATACCAAACGCACCGATGCCATCTGCATTACTTTTGTCATGTATTAAACAATCGCACGTTTAATATAGGAATAAAAAACATATTTTTGACGTTCATGACGGTATGACTACATTAGCTTCGCAGGGGGTAAATTTCGGGCGTTTACGTTAAATTTACCCCCCGAAGCTAATGTAGTCATACAGTCATGAGCGGCAAAGAGATGTTGTTTATTCCTTATATTTATATTTTCTGTCTTGTCAATTTAATGTGTTTATTGGCCAGATTTGTTTTTCTGTATAAGAATTTATCATATACCGGTCAAAGAGGTTTGATAGATGTAATGTCGATGTAATAGCCATTCCAGTTTCTAAATATGGTGAGAAAGTAGTCCCAACTACATGTACTCTAACTGTATTAAAAATTCAGGATTTTTTCCAGTAAACTTTCTCTCTGTGAATGGCAAAGACTTACAAGGCAAACAAATAACAGTGCAATTTGAATATCTATTGCCAAAGCACATTCTAAAAATACAGGTCGCGGTTGTTTTCTTAACCCATTTACACACATAGCAACGACCTATGGGTCTGTATCACTCCGCTAGTGTCATATGACCGTCGACCAATGGGAGCTTAGTGTTAAGTGCCCGATGTAGTCTATTTGAAGAAGTCCACGAATAGCACGGGCGAAATCCGAACTGGCTAAAACCAGTTTCGAAGTGTAGGTTCATCGGCAGATGTACCGCATATTTTTAATAGGATTACATAAAGAGTTTACAGGGTGATTGTATGTTCATGTGTACCGCTTTTCACAATTTTAACTGGACAAGTCTACGTGCCGATCTTTGAATTTTAATCTAAGCTGCAGTGTTGTTGATGGTGCCAGACTGTTAGTGCTGACTGGTAACGTACAGATTCCTTAATAAAGTCAGCGAAAGATCTGGATCCCGTCTGACGAAAATACTTAAGACAAATACTGTCGTAATTCAGATCATAAATTTCTTAATTATTATTCATTTCTGGATCTAATCTTCTCTTGTAACATCTCTTTGCAGTTGTCATTTCAAGCCATTTCCAAAAAGATGTCACGAGACGTGATTAAACGGAAAAATAAGAAGTTAGGGGTATTTTAACGTTTTGATTTACGGCCGTCTAACATCTCAGATACATAGTCAGATGGTATAGATGACATTTAAATGAATGTTCATGTAAACATTTCATCCATGTATGTCTAGTGGTTAGTTAAAGAGAAATAGAAAACAGTAGATCTACACACCCAGAATATTTTTTTTGATTTTTTTTGATTTTTTTTTTGGGGGGGGGGAGTCCTAATATATGAAAATTTGGGGGGAAATTCTTCATTTAATTATCGTTAGTTGATTAACTGTTGAATTAAAGGTTAATATGGCTTTGTCAGTGCTTTAGATCACTTATTTATTCATTTTACCTGTTGTAGTAGAATCAAACAAAATCTGATGAGCCCTTTTGGCTGTAAATATTCTACCTTGAAATCGACAAATATCCTATGCCAAAAGGGCTCATCAACAAAATGATCAAAATATCTCTTTAAATGATATTTATTTTTAATGCTTTTCAAAACACAAATAAAAATCCCTATATACTATATGAGTGTGGAATATTTAGTCTGTAAATGTAAAAATGGATTTTTAGGACACTTCTAAACTTCAGAGGGCTATATCCCAAAACTTTGAAAAATGTTGATGAGCCCTTTTGGCGTTTAAGTGACGAATATACCAACAACTTTCCATGCACAATTTAAAATATTATCAATGTGTGTATTCCATTTACCTTTGTTATTGATTGTCAAACCCAAAGTCTATATTGGTATTTTCAAACAGTAAGTTAGGTGAATGATCATAATTTTTTAAACAGAAAAACATTGCATCGGTTTATTGGGGTTAAAAGTAACTAGCCATAGCTTAGCCCAAGATGAAATAAAACGTAAATCGTGATTTATAATCCCTTCCATATCTTCAATAGACGCTGTAGAATAAACTAAAGAGCCATCATCAGCATATAATCTGGTCAGACGTAGCAATTTATCGGCTATATCATTTACAGATTAAGAATAGAAGAGGTCCTAAGACTGAGCCTTGTGGTACATCTGCATTTGTAGAGTTTAATTTGTTTTCTACCACTTAAGTAGTTTGTTAACCAGTTTAAAACGTTCCCCCCAACACCATTTTCTCTTAGTTTAAAAATAAGTTCCGTATGCCAAACTCTGTCGAATGCCTTCGAGATATCACAAAATACCATACATGCATATTGTTTATTGTCGATGGCTTCACAGATGTGATGATAAATATCAATTAGCTGATAAGTTGTTGAGTTGTTTGGTAAAAATCCGGATATTTGTATAGCAAGTTACAGTCTTAAAGATAAAATTATATATATATATATTTAAAAACGATTATCTCCAACACTTTTTCACAGCAACTTAAAAGAGAAACGGGTCTGTAATCTGAAGGTGTTGATGGATCATCCTTTTTAAATATGGGTGTAACAAAAGCAAGTTTCAATAAATCAGGAAATAAGTTTCATTTAAAGATCGGTTAAATAGAATTGCTAGTAGCTTAGAAACAGTGTTTGGCGATGATTTTAACATTTTATGGCTTATCAAATCTGGACCACTTGCTTTATTTACATTTAGTCCTGACAAAATATCTTGGACTTCAGTTTCATTAACATTTATATTATTCAAAGATTGGTTAGTATTGGTGATAAGGTTGTTAAATACCTCGTTATCATCATTAATATTGGAAATTGAAAAAAATAATAATTAAACAGTCTGCCTTTTCTTGCATTGAAGTAGATAAATTTCAAGTGCCATCAGGTAAGGTTGTACATAATGTTGGCAATGACGCAGAGGAATCGTTGTTTTTTCCAGAATCATCTTTTATCGTTTAGGTTAAGTTCAGAAAGAGATTCATCCAGATTGCTACAAAACATTTGTTTTGCATTTGTTCAGGTTGTTAACTTTGTTTCTTAACTAAGCACTTCCACCTATAGTTGTGTCCTGTATTGAAGGCGCAATGTTGCTTAAAAAAGAATGAAAGTAAAATAGAGATGTCATAGTGTGTATGTGTATCAGTACTTGTATAGCCTCGCTTTACAAGCGCGATTTTATGGCGACGTGTTAGAGTGCATGACTGTGATCCTGGCGATCCGGGTTCGCTCCCGGGTCGGCGCAGGTGTTTCCTTATAAGAACACTTGGTTACCTGTTATCTACTCATCGGCCATTGAAATTTCAAATGGACAATTTCAGTCTCAAAATACGTGTAGCCATTTTTTGGCAATGTATGGTATTTTTGCACTATGTTTTGAAAGTGATAAAATGTACAGACACTGATCAGAGGGCTCCTATAATGGGGAACATGGATTAACACGACATTGAAACTGTCTTTTGAGGGATGAATGTAGGCCACAACAAATGTTGTTGGCTTTAACATACGGGTTAAGGGATGAATAATCACAACAGATGTTGTTGGGTTTAATATACGGGTTAAGGGGTGTATAATAATTTTTGAGGAAGTGTCTTCGGGTGATTCAGTTTAATCATAGTTTGTTTTTCAATAGCATGTGAACAGGTCGGGCCACAAGTTTTACAAATATAAATTACGGTTCCCCTTATTCAGTTAGTGTTACCTACAACACACAACTGGTCACATGGTTTAGAAAATTTAATACAATTATGTACACTATCATAGAGGAGAATATGGACAGAGTGAGTGCGGATATTGTGTAAGGAAAGACATAGAACAAACATAAACATCAAAACAACAGCAACAATAACGGCAAAGAGAAAAAAGACAGTCGTGGATAGGCTGTTTGGAGATGAGAGAAATATATTTTAAACAGTGACTAAAACTACCAGGCCCGTGTTGCACGACTTCTCACAAACATATAAAACCGTAGGTCTTCTAAGCTTAAAGCTGTTTCATATCAGATTTATCTGCTTTTATCCTTGTAAGAATTCATTTAGCAGGCGGGCTATGGACATAAAACATGCTGCAGAATGCTTAATTTTAAACTGTAGTGAGCGATGTTATTGCATTGTCCCCGATATGTGGCAAGTTGTAGCGGCCCCGTCCTTGTTTTACGCAGGCTTGTGTGCTCTGTTATAGATCGCTTCTTTGATCCCCCGTTCGATGCCAAGTCCCAGTGAAATGTCAGTTGGTTGACAAATAAATACGAAAGAAGACTCAAGCAGGAAACGCAACACAAACAATACACCCATCTCTAAAGCAGAACACACACACATCCATACCATAACAAACACACACACAAACACACACACGCAATACCATTCCTTCATCTACACACTAAATAGAAAACAACACGCAAGACAAACATAAAGCTAAGTGAACATAGGAGCCCGCCTTGGTACGGTCAGTAGCAATCAATAATCAATTATAAATTAATTAATTATTAACAACCACTGGGGGGTTAAACCTGGGTTTAGGGGCGCCCAACCTCACACTTATCTCCTATATTCACCTATAAAGACGAACAGTATACATAAAATATAAACCCTGTTCCACAACCTTACAATCAAAAAGACCGCCAGCACAGTAAGTAAATACATGTAAAACATCTAACAAAATTCTCTGACAGGATTATTAGTAACACGGGAAAGAATTAAACATTCAAGCCCGTGTTAAAAATAACCCACTATGGCAACGGTCAAATTGTACTCAAGCGAATAGTCTGTAGTCACGAGTAACTGTAAGACATGGGAGGGTTTAGGGTACGACAGAGAGGGAGAGAAAAACCAAAGCACGAAAATCCGACATAACTCTCCCGGTTAAGGACGGCTTTAGAGATACATCATCATGTAGTGCTAAGCCCTGTCTGTCGTCGCACAACCAAAGAGGAAAGCATAGTTATCAATTGTAGATTGATCGATAACCAAACGTGAAGTGCGCAGCAATATAGTTGGATCATAATCTTTTTTGAGGAAAAATCTAATACGTTTCACAAATAGGTTTTGAAAATGCATATGTCCAAGAATCTTACGAAGTCTGTAAATCACATCACCATAAAACTCCGGATGTGAAATACCTTGCCGCAGAAAAGACTTTAAGTTACATTTATACTTGTTAATGAGAGGAAGATTTCTATAAAAGAATTTAGAAAATGTTTTACGAAGTTTATGAAATCTGTACCCCTGTTTAAGAAGCTTTTCAGTAATAGTTTTATTACGAATGTGGAAGTCCTGAACAGAGGTACAAGCCCTAGCAAAACGAATAAGTTGTGAAATATAAACCCCGTAAGATGTAGAACGGGGGCGAAAGCTTCCAGGTTAGCTTTCAATTTTCTTTGTGTGTGTAATATAAAAGTTTAAAACTAAGCATTATGAACAATGCCACACAGTTGAGTTTCCTCAAGAAACATTATAATGCAGGTTCGTTCCCACCGATTTGTGTTATAACAGATAGTAGTATATAGAGTCCTGAATGTAAATGGATAAACTGAGAAAGAATCAAAGTACTGATAATACTGAATATTTTGGACTGGTATGATATTTTATAGGTAAAGACTAGGGGTACGTGACCGTACCTCTAATATTTGAAATTAGCGGTACGGTCACGTACCCCTAGCGAGCCCTGTGAGGGTTGACTAGTGGTACGTGAGTCTTTAATACTGTATAACAACACTTTATGTTGTCTACAAATACGTTAATAGCGATGTTAATGTTAATAATATCTTATTTCTACCTTCTATTCGGACTGTTTAACGCAGAAAAGCAAAGAAATCTCTTCAATTACTTCTTTCCAATCGGCATTTCTTAACGGCTGCATGGATGAATAACATGTTATTTAATCGTGACGGCAGCGAAAACTACTGTATCTTACCTATGAACGCCTTTCAAAGCATCCTTATATAATCCAATACCAGCTTTGTTTAGAATAAGTGCACTGTTAATTGCGATCCATTGTCAACCGTGTTTTTTTAGTTGATTTTTGTAAATGATCATTAGATCTAAACAGCAAACTTATATCACGGAATTATACATCAGTGTATAATTCTGTGCTTATATGTATCGATACTTGATGGGAGCCGAAGCTTCGCTAGCTTCTATATTCTTACCACTTTATATTCAAAGCTAAGTTAGGAAGCTACAACAGCAGTAATTTCGAACAAGCTTATAAAATAAGCTACCTTTGAATCAAAATTATAAGAAAAGAACTAAACCAGGGATAATATATATGAGCGCGGATCTGACAAAAGGGGGTTTATGGCTTTCGACGTCATCGTCGATAAATGACGCTTTAAAGTTACGTCATTACTTTGTGTTGTAAACACATGTCTGTTTGATCTGATCGATCTGTTTTGACTTCACCGGTTGGACAAAGACGATAGAATAAATGTTCAACATGGATGGAGACAGTGATGTGAGTATAGATCTACTTGATATGACGGTAATACCGATATTTTATCTAGGAGTGATGATTTCAGCATACAATTCAATGACCTAGATCTATTTAAAGTGAGTCAAGATTACCGATTCTCTTTACAGTCATTTCAATATCAACCAAACTTGCCTGAAAACCTGTGTGCCATCGAAGGAATGAAGACAAAGATTCTAGATCTAGTTTTCACTCTTAATCAGAAACCAATCTGCAACATGTAGAGTAATTATAAATTTGTACATAAACTAGATCTACCGAGAACTAAAAACATTGTTCTCCGTTCATAGAGATTCTAAAAATAGATTGCGCAGAAAAATGAATCACTTGTAAATACATATAGTAGCCTAGATCTATAGTCACTTGTGTGTTCGTAACGACAGACCTTACGTTTCATTGTACATGAGCAATAACTTGAAATTATCTCCGTAGATCTACGTCTATTTTGTAATGTCAAGATTGGCGACTCGTAAACTGTGATCATGTTCAGGAATCAGGCGTGAGATCAAATCTGGTAGGCCTAGACGAAGCTTTCTCTCTTTTTGTTTCAAAACTCCTTGAAAACAACTTTTTAACTAGCTTGAAACGTGTATATAGATATCTAGATGTAAGTTTGTTTAAAAAATACTTAAAAAAAAGATACAGAAAGCAAACCCATTAGACCTAGATCTATAGATTCTACATTAAAGCAACCCATGCTGTACCCTCCCGATCCCGAACATAGTCCCATACGCAAGTTGTTTGGATGCGGAAGAAACGCCAAAAGACTCAACATCTCATCTAGATCCAGAACGTTGGGCGACATTTTTACATTGTTTAAGTGACTTTGAAGCGGACCAGAAATTTAGCATAGACGACAGCTTTAAAATAGCGACAGATTAAGCTTATCTAAACAACTTATTTGTTCCAGTAATGGCTACAGTTATTAAACATATTAGGGCAGACTCTAGATTATCGGCACGCCTAAAAGAAACTAGAGCTCTCTATATTTTTTGCAAAGATCTAGAACTTTTTTTTTATCTATCATGAACCCGTATTTTATAGGATTTCAAATTTCATGACGCGCGTCTAGGTTTTATTTCTATTTCATGATTTTTGCTGACATTCTTAAATAGTCTATTTTGTTTTCAGGATCCACAAACATTGGAGGAGTATTTTGACAGCCTGGTATCTACATCTACATTGCTGCCAAGTTAGAGTGTGGTCTATATATTAAACAAGTGTATCTAAAGAGCGTTCAGATGAGGGGAATGGAGATGGAACAAGCATATCCATGTAACGTTTGACTGCAGCCAAAATGTAACCATTCCACATTATGGAAGACAAATGGACCCTACCCATCGGAAAAAAACATGGTGTGCGATTTGATTTTTTCCTACTGAACGATCGAAAAGAATGTCTCAGTGATAATGGACCCAATGCCGTCAACAGCATGGTTGAGTGGGTGTTGGAGAACTCTGCCAAGGATGATCCAACTGTTCCAACATGTACCCCCCCCCCCCTCGCTGATAACTGCACAGGTAAATGCAGAAACTCACGTCTACTTACATGTATTTTTAAACTTTGAACCCGGTAATTAATACCGTACGCGTATAAAACACAGACAGATCTAGGTTCTCACTGTACCGGATTTGGCCCCCTGTGTCCCAGTTGAGCAGATCTGGAGTCACCGGTTGTACAAACAGTTTGGGGCCAGATCAGACGCCGGGCAAACTTATTGTCACTCAAATTAAAACGAAGTTTTAACAGTGTACAACATTATAATGATCTACTTGTATTGATTTGCGTTTGCATTTCATCTCATTTACCCAGATAGACAAAAGATAACTGATGCTGAGCCATGTTTTCCCCCGTTCATGTAATCTCCGAAGTACAACGGGTAACGTCGGCGCGTCACCGGTGAATAATCGGGTGTAGAACGGGACGACACCGGTGGTCTTCGGGATACCACTGGATACGACTAGGGTTATACCAGGATTAAATTAACCGGGAACAGGCCAACCCTGTACCGTAGCTATACCGGAATTAACCGGGATATTCTGGGGAGATCCGGCTTCACAACCGATGATTTACCCGGGGAGACATCAGGAATATGAGAACGCATTTTTTGTCTTAAAAAATGTTCCGGTTTCTCCCGATTCACCGGACCGTGTTACTGGCTATCTTAACAAGGACGTATCGGGACCAGCACTGTGACTTTATATTTACAATGAAATTACCGATCTATGTAGAGGTCGCCGTTGTCCAAATTATGATAGTACGATGCTTAAACTTGGAACTAAATTAAAACTATGCAGTATACATGTGTCTGTGAACAGTTTGACTCTAGATAAATAGCCCAGTTACACTGTTTCTCATATGAGTGTAATCCTGTATAGCAAAAGTACAAGTACCGGTATATTCTCTTAGCAGAGACAATAGAGTATTATAAGTATCTGCTCATAGTCATGCAAAACGTGTTTACAAACAACTATAAGCAACACATTTAAGCCCTATTTCGACCATTTTACTTTTGATATGTTTTTCGCTTTCTTTCAGGCATTACCAGTATAATTATGTGCTTCAAATTAAGTGTTGACGCTCCTGAGGTGGTGATCTTTGGCGAGAATAATAGGGGGCGGAGTCGACCATCAACACGCCAGGTGACAACAGTGTCTTCGGGGACGTGTTGCCAGATGTGATGTTTCCAACAGGACTAATACTAGAGAGTCAGGCCTATCTGTACCGTGCTGTTCGATCCTATGTGACTATGACATCACATGTCCTGTTCCATAATGTGCACAGTAAAAGTAATGAAACATGAACATGTCTCCATTTTCCATTTCTGCATAGAATCAGTGATACATGCTTGTTGTACATGTATTAGATCTAGCACATCTGCCCGACTCTCCCTCTCTCACTCTGTCTGTCTGTCTGTCTCTGTCTGCCTGTCTCTCTGTTTGTCTGCCTGTCTCTCTCTGACTATTTCTGCCTGTCTGTCTCACTCTCTCACTCTCTCTCTCTCTTTCTGCTTACACCCTTCTATCATTTCTATGACTAAGTTGTAATTAACCCTTATCCAGTCGATAAAATTGACGCTCGCTAATTATCTTATCTAATTCAATTTTCAAGGTTGCTCAAAGTTGGTAAAATATAGTCAAACAGCTTGGATCCGTTAAGACGCTGAGTTACTCGTCATTTCAAATATAATATCAGTATTGCACAGTAAATGTACATGTAGTGCATTGTTTTACTGTATGTATATGTACAGTCTTTATCAATTTCTTTTTATCTAAAATCTTATATTGGATATAGATATTTTTTATTTAACGTTGTTATAGTATCATATCCTTTAATTGTTCACCTTACTTAGTATAATTATAAATATACACCCTGTTTTATTACAAAGGTGCTTTGCTCATATGATTGATGGAGGCTGTATATAACTTAGAATATTTAAATGAAATATGTAGTATATGGATTTTAAGTTGAAATTTACAATGAATATGATTGTGATAATTACACTTTGTATATAGTCTCTTATAATTCTTATTTGAATGGCATGGTTTTTCTGTGAATTGAAATGAATGTTGTATGTATTTCATGTTAAAATCATGATGAGACTCTAATAAAGAAATAAACTCCTTTCAATTGGACCCCAAGCTCTTTGCCTGTGGTGTTATGGTCACGATCGACCGGATAAGGATTAAAAACAACGTCCTTAGTTCTAATAGTAAAGCAATAATGCCGAGTATTGTAACGACGTTCTTACCTTACTTTTGACGTCATGACGTTGTGGTCTATTTTTGTGTTTACCTATTGATAGGTGTACGAAAATCGACGTCATTTTTTTAAAAATCAATATTTTTGAAAAAATATTTCAGATTTTTATTCAAAAATGATTATACTTTCAGAAAATGCAAAAAAGTAAAAATCGATTTTTTTGCCATAAGCCCCCTTTTGTCAAATCCGCGCTCATATATAATTATCCCTGACTTAACATAGGTCAGGATTTCAGATATCGGGTGTATCTGACACAATATCCTATATATATATGCGGAATACTTCTATTATCATCGCTTACGTGAAAATAAGTTGGGTGGAGAATATTTGTCGAAGTTTCTCTGTTTTTCTCCATTAAATATCCATTAGATAAGGTAGAAATGAGAGATTATTAATATTACTATCCTCAAAATGTATCTGCAGTCAAATAATGTGTTGCTACATAGTGTAAATGACTCACGTACCCGTAGTCAACCCTCACAGGGCTCGCTAGGGGTACGTGACCGTACCGCTAACTTCAAATATTAGAGGTACGGTCACGTACCCCTAGTCACTACCTATTTTATAACATTGCCATGTTGCCATTATTATTCTGATTATTATACCAGATTTATATAGCGCTCTTTTCACACAGGGTTTGTGCGTTCAAAAGCGCTTCACATGAAATTATACGAATGTACCTACATAGCGTGAAAATACATATAACTACATTTAGATCTAAAAAGAAACATGATACCTTATTTATTTCCATGCAAACAAATTCCGATCAAGCGAAATTATTTCAATGTAATTACCAAGATTATATAAAATAATTATCAATAGGTTGTAAAATCAACTTTAAAATGAGTCAAATATTTAAAAGATCAATGACATGATAGAAACGGTGAAAGCTGTACAAGAATTATACCACAGATCCTCGCCAGCTGGTTTCAAAAGAGATCGGAGTCGTATCCCTTCCATCAAGATATACCAGGCAGGCATTGGTCGACGGTATAACCCTTGAACCCCAAATTAGACCCATAACATCTACAGAATGAACAGAGCCCTGGGGTAGCAGTCATTTACCCTCTCCACCGACACCCGCGGGACCTACATAATCCATGGCTGAAATTACACCCTTCATTTATAAAACATAAAGATAAGAAGCTGTCCTAGAATTATACCTCAGACCCTAAACCAGTCAGTTTCAAAGAAAATAGGGGCAATCCCTACTATCAAGATCCACCAAACAGGCACGGGCAAACAGTACAACTCCAGAACTCTCAATTAGACCCATTGTTAGTCTTATTGAAGACCAGTCAGAGGAAATTACCTGTAAGACCATATATTGAGACACATGCCCTTACAAAACTACTAGAATATAGAAATTATATGTGATACAAACTGTATAGAATTAAATCATTTTCTTTAGTGGAGGAATAAATGAATGAAGGGGGTAAAAAGACGTATTTATGGGGTAATGGAAAAATTCTTTATGTGGATAACTTTTCATAAATAGGATAACAGATGAGTATTGGCATTTGCTTGCAGTGCTTTGTCTTAACACCATTCATTCATTCATTCTGATAACTCCAGAGAGCTTCCTACTTTGCCACAGTTCAGGAGCTTAATTGTCATAGGGGATCTTTTCTGTTTGGTAGACCAAGATTATCCCATCTGTTAAGAACTAAAAGAAAGGCATGTCGGTGGTTTTGATCCCATTTGCTGCTTGGCAACGGAATGAGATTAACGAAAAATATTTCTGAAATCAGACTCACCTCATCGCATCATCTCTCATCATTCATGGCGCTATATAACCTATTTGGTGTCGAAATGTCGTAAAACCCAACTTATCCATCCATTCCGATAAGAGGAAGATGGACGAACGCCTCGTTTTCCGACGGTGATGGTGGCGACGACCTGAAAGACGTTTTTGTTTAGCTCCAACATTAAGTGTTTGTTTAACCTCCAGATAAGAGGGAATGAAATGAACAAATCCAACATTTTTTTACTCATTTTAACATCAGATCCAATTGTGTTACAGCGCTCCCTCTCTACAGCGACATCCAATGGGAGACGGAAATTGTGTGCGTTGTTCGGAGGGAGTCGTTATAGGGAGGGAATTTTGCTTACATTTGCAAACAGCTTGAATCCATATCAGACGCCGCGTAACGCGGCGTCTGATCTGGATTTAAGCTGTTTGTCACTCGTCATTGATAAAAAATTCCTGTCAAAATGTCTATTATGTAATTTGAGGAAAACAGCAGACGACAATTTTAAGCAGACGATATTGCAGCAGTAAAAGCGTTATACATAATTTTCCCGCTTATGAAATTGCGACAAGGGTCGTTGTAAGGAGGGAGTCGTTGTTGGGAGGGCCGTTTTAAAGAGGGAACACTGTACACTCATTAGAATCGTCTCATAGAGACGATTCTAATGATTAGTGATACCATAGGGTTTAAAGCAGAAGTGAAGATTTTAGATTGTGAAATACTCCACTTATCTAGAGCCATCCAGAAAGGAAACGTTCTGATGCTAAAGCAGCTAGACTATAAAATTAACAATTGTCACAGGCACTGTACAAACGTCTTCAGAAATTTCCTGAGCATACCAATAATCTATGGCCTTACCCACACATCATATTGTATTTAACCCTTTGAACCCTAGTCCCGCATATAGGCGTAACTTTCAAACAGTATACATGTGAAAAGTGCACTTGTCCTATGCAAACAGTGAATACCCATATCACGGAGCCCTCTGATCCGGGTCTTCACTCTTTGTCATAATGCTAAACATTGAAAAAAAAAACCTTAAAAGTCAGAAATTGACTAGACTAAGATGGAAACTAAGATTTTCCATTTTAAGTTTCAGGGAGGAAAGAGTTTCGGGGAATCGCAATGTATGCACATTACCAGTTGCAGGATAGTGTGTACTTTTTTGCAGATTAACGGCTGATCTGGCAATCACCTTTTGCACAAGTTCCGCCAAAAAACGGTGAAAGCTGAATACAAAGCCCTGTATTGCATCACTTAATGTGTTTATTTTATGCCTTTAAACATCAACTAAAGCGATCCCTCTCTACAACAACACCCAATCGAAGATAACAGTTATGTGGGTTGTTCGGAGGGAGTCGTTATAGGGAGGGAAATCTGCTTACAAATGCATACAGCTTGAATCCAGATCAGACCCCGCGTTACGCGGCGTCTGATCTTGATTCAAGCTGTTTGTCACTCGTCATTAAGTTTTAAGCTCACCTGGCAAAGGTGAACTATTTTGATCGTCCTGTGTCCGTCGTCTGTCGTCGTTCGTGCGTCGTCCGTCGTCAACAATTTCTTTTAACGACATCTCCGAAACTACTAAATGGATTTTTACCAAACTTGGCCTAAATGATAGTTATATGTTCCTCTTTCAAAGTTGTTCAAACATTTCCGGTCCGTTGCATATCTAGGTCACATGAGCTAAAATAGATCGTTTCAATGAAAACTTCAAAAATCTTCTTGTCAAAAACCACAAGGGCCAGAGCTTAGATATTTGGCACATTTTATCAAGATTGTTCAGAGCCGGAGCCAGAGCCAGAGCTTTGATATTAGGTATGGTGACACTTCTAGAGTCCCTTTTTTAATGTTGTTTACATAGTTCCAGTCCATTGTATAATTAGGTCACAGGAGCTAAAAATAGATTTTTTCAATGAACATTTAAAAAATCTTCTTGTCTGACACCACAGCACCTTAAGCTTAGATATTTGGTACAGAGCATCATCTACAGGTCCTCTATCAAGATTGTTCAAATTATGTCCCTGGGGTAAAAAATGCCCCGGCCCCGGGGGTCACAGTTTTACAGGGTTATATAGTGAAATCTTCAAACGTTTAATATTTTCTCTGAAACTTATATACCCGAGTTTTGCTATTTTGCACAGTGACGCTTCTAGTGGCCCTTTACCAATATTGTTTACATGATTCTGACCATGCAGTTGCATATAATCTGGGTCACATTAGCTAAAAATAGATTTTACTTTCTGAAACCATGTACAAAGTCATGAGCTAAGATATTTGACAGAACACTTCATTTGTGTGTTCTTCAGTAAGATTTTGAAGTTATATCATTGGTGTGAAAATGATCCCATCCCAAGGGCCATGTGCCCCTTGTCTTGGTTTTCCCAGGTGAGCGATATTTAGGCCCGCATCATACAGGGCCTCTTGTTTCTGTTAAAATGTCCGTTAAATCCCTTTGAGAAAAATAGTTGACGATAATTCTAAGCAGACGATATTGCAGCAATAAAAGCATATGACATAATTGTCCGGTTTTGGGAAATGCGGTCGTTGTAAGGAGGGAGTCGTTGTTGGTAGGGCCGTTGTAGAGTGGAAACACTGTACTAGATAGTTGTTTCAATGATTGTACATGTATATCCAGAAACATTTTATATTTGAAACAGAACGAGAATTATTTTATGCCACAAAGAATAACGCCGAATTTGAACATATATGTGTATAGCTAGCATACATGACGTGACACTGATCAAACGGTATGTCAGAGTAATCCTAGTTTGTCGAAAAGAAGGTCTGAATAAATTACAAGGAGTAAGATAAAGTAAGATACAGACTCGTGTATCTCCGTTACTGTAAAGAAAGTTTAATATCACGGGAAGGCAAAAAATAAACCTCTCGAACTGTCTTAACTCTAACGGAACTATCCGATAGTTCGACACATGAACTGCATTGTTTCATGCTCGGTTGGGTCAAACATACGTATATTTCAAAGTAAAAACGTGGCTAAGCCACGTTTTAACTTTGAAATACGGGTATGTTCGATTTAACCGAGTTTGAGATATCGAAGTTCGATTGAATTTGTAATGCCTTGCAAACCTTGTTATGTGTACCACAAAGTCATAATGATAATAAACTATGCATGTTACATCCCCTGTGAACCCTTTCTTTCATAGGAGCGCCTTTTAGTGCATTCAGTTTATTCCTTGACTGAAGAATAAAGTTCAAGTTTATACAGTCATGAATATGTATCTTTAGAAATATTTTCTTTATTCTAGCAGATAGTAGCTTAACCCATTACCCCATAGTCTGTTTCGAGTTTTGAAGATAGTTGACCATTTAAAGCAGGTTGAAAGTAAAGCAGAATATATGAGACATGCCATGACAAAACCTGCCTTACTGCATTTCAAACAGATTAGATCAAGGCCAGCTGCCGTATCTTTGATGTGGCAGCTGTCCTTGATCTACTCTGTTTGGCTCCCACACTCATCTAAAGAATCGTATTAGAACCCTTTCCCCCATAAATATGCTTTTTACGCCTCTAATTTATTCATCCACTTAAGAAAATAGTTCCAATTTTTAATGTATTAAATATATATTATAAGTAATATTTTCAATATTCTAGCAGATTGTAGCTTAAAGCAGGCTGAAAGTAATGCACATTCTGCTTTACTTTCAACCTGCTTTAAGTGGTCACCTGTCTTCAAAACTAGAAACAGGCTATGGCGTAATGGATTTAGCAGTATTATATGCGGTATTTGGCAGTGCTGACATACTCGGTTGCCTGTGGCGACAGCGGTGCTTGGTCTGAACATTGCTGCAATAAGGCATATGATTTATAAGATCTGTGCCCCTCAGGTTTTGCTAATATACAGTGTTCCAGATAAGGGGGAGTAAACTGAACAAATCCAACATTTTCTCACTTATTTCAGCACCAAATCCTATGATGTTACTACTCATTAGAATGGTCTCTTCGAGACGATTCTAATGAGTAGTGACACCATAAGGTTTTAAGCAGATATAAAAAAAATAATTTTTGAAATACTCCCCTTATCTGGAACCCTGATACAATTGAATCTGCAGGTGCCCCTCAACAGCCAGTTTATAATCAACCAGGGCAGCCGGGCTATGGACAACCACCACCAGGCTATGGACAACCACCACCAGGCTATGGACAACCCCAACCAGGCTATGGACAACCACCACAAGGGTATGGACAACCCAAACCGGGCTATGGACAGCCAGGACAGCCGTATGGTCAGCCTGGGGTACCAATGTAAGGTAGGTAGGGTTTTAGAAATAGAAATACATTGCTGAACAGTGTAGACCAATCTTAGACATCATATCAGGATGTGAGTGTCAAACAGTATAGACCCTGCTCTCAGATGTCTCATTATCTGATGTGTTGGTAAATGGCTCAGGCTTTTATAATTGCGATGTAATTTATCTGGTTTTCAAGACTTTGCAAACAGTTTAAGTACTGATCAGACGCGGCATAACGTTGCGCCTGATCTGAATTGTTTGACACTAGTATTAACATTTCTTCAGTCAAAACAGCCCTAAAGCTGACTTTTAAAGTACTGTAAGATTAAACCTGTTTGCAAATGCACTTTATGACGTCATTGAGAGTTAAAAGGGTTAACACATTTGGGTCATGAATATGTAATAAGAAATATTTTCACTACTTTAGCAGATTGTAGTTTTAAGTAGATTGAAAGTAAAACAGACCTGCTTTAAGTGGTCGCCTATTTTCAATACTAGAAATAGGCTGTGTAGTAAGGGTTAAACTAAGAAGAATTAAAGCATTCGCCACAATAAACCTGGACAATGTTACAGTGGAGAAAACGTTATTCTTTCCTGATTAATGTGTTTACGCTAAAACTGTTATTTGCTTATTTCTATTACAAACAGTTTGGAGCCTTTGATTTATATATACAGTCATTTATAATGGGTCATGAATATGTAATAAGAAATGTTTTCTCTACTTTAGCAGATGGTAGTTTGAGGTAGATTGAAAGTAAAACAGTCACCTATTTTCAAAACATGTACTAGAAATAGGCTGTGGAGTAAAGGGTTAAACTAAGAAGGATTAAGCATTCTCCACTATAAACCTGGTCAATTTTACAGTGGAGTAAACGTTATTCTTAAAATCTTTCCCGATTAATGTGTTTACACTAAAATGTTATTTGCTTATTTCTATTACAAACAGTTTGGAGCCAGATCAGACGCCGGGTAACCCGGCGTCTGATCAGGCTCCAAACTGTTTGCCACTAAAATCAACACAATTCATCTGAATTGTCCAAAGGTTGTATTTTTCTACGTTTTAGTGCTTTGCATTTGGTTTGCGCTTAAAGAATAACATTTTCTCCACTGTATCAATGTGTTCTACTAGGTCAACAACAATGGATGGCTCGTCCAGAGGTCCCAGGCTGTCCTCCGGGCCTAGAATACTTGTGCCAAATAGACCAGCTGATAGTCAAACAGCAGATAGAGTTGCTGGAAGGTAAGATGCCTATAAATTATACTGATATTTATTGCACACCTATATAGACTAAACCAATCGAAAGCTCTTCTTTCTACCACATGACGATACAAGAGAAACGAGTATTGTACTTAATTATAAAAATGTGATCCCAAAAAGCCAATTTTTTTTCATATCGGGACTCGAGTGCCGAAAATCCATATCATTTTCGTATTGTACTGGGCAACTTTACCAACACTCTGTTAAGAGTTACTTCCCTTGGCATTTCCGTCTGCTATTTTGATTTTGGAAATTGCGAAGTCAAGAAGGCTAGAAGGAATAGGAAAAATGTCTTGTGGTTTATTTTTAGCTCACCTGAGCCAAAGGCTCAAGGTGAGCTATTGGGATGGCCCTGTGTCCGTCGTCGTGCGATGTGCGTCGTCGTTAACAATTGCTTCAAATGACATCTCCTCCTATACCGCTGAACAGAATTCAACCAAACTTTACAGAAATGTTCCTTGGGTCAAGCTCTTTCAAATTTGTTCAAAGAATTAAAAACAATGCAGAACTCTGGTTGCCATGGTAACCAAAGTGAAAAAATAAGGAAATCTTAAAAAATCTTCTTGTCAAAAACTGCAAGGGCTAGAGCTTAGATATTTGGCACATAGCATCATCTACAGGTCCTTTATCAAGTTTGTTCAAATTATGCCCCTATGGTCAAAATTGACCCCGCCCCGGGGGTCACAGTTTTACATAGAGTTATATAGTGAAATTTTCAAACGTCTTCTTCTCTGAAACAAATATGGCCTGAGCTTTGATATTTGGCATGGTGACACTTCTAGATGTCCTATATCAAAACTGTTCAAATGGTTCCGCTCGATTGCATAACTAGGTCACAGGAGCTAAAAATAGATTTTTTTCGATGAAAACTTAAAAAATCTTCTTGTCTGAAACTACATAGGCCAGAGCTTAGATATTTGGCACATAGCATCGCCTACAGGTCCTCTATCAAGTTTGTTCAAATTATGCCCCTGGGGTCAAAATTGGCCATGCCCCGGGGGTCACAGTTTTACATAGAGTTATATAGTGAAATTTTCAAACGTCTTCTTCTCTGAAACCAATATGGCCAGAAATTTGATATTTGGCATGGTGACACTTCAAGATGTCCTATATCAAAAATGTTCAAATGGTTCCGGTCGATTGCATAACTAGGTCACAGGAGCTAAAAATAGATTTTTTTCAATGAAAACTTAAAAAATCTTCTTGTCTGAAACTACATAGGCCAGAGCTTAGATATTGGGCACATAGCTTCGCCTACAGGTCCTCTATCAAGTTTGTTCAAATTATGCCCCTGGGGTCAAAATTGGCCATGCCCTGGGGGTCACAGTTTTACATAGAGTTATATAGAGAAATTTTCAAACGTCTTCTTCTCTGACACTAATAGGGCCAGAGCTTTTATATTCTGTATGGTGACACTTTTAAATATTCTTTACATATTTTGTTCAAATGGTTCCGGTCTGTTGAATATCTCGGTCAGTCCTGGACATCAATCATTATCTCCATTTTTTCACCTATTCTCAGGTGAGAGAAATATGCCCCATGGGGCTCTTGTTTCATTTTATAGTTTTATGGTGTGAAATAAAGAGGTAATTTAACAGTGCAGAGTACAATACTGAATTCAATTGGACTCGAACATAGCAGTCATAATCCGTATTGGACTCGGCTATCGCCTTGTCCAAATATGGATTATGACGGCTGTGTACTCGTCCAATAGAATTCAGTATTGTACTCAATACTGTTAAATAACCTCATAATGTTAACATCTCTTAAAATACATTAGAAAGAAAGGTAGGATGCGAATAACTACAGGCACCAATGTACTAGACAAAATATTTATTGATCTCTTAAAATAGTCACAGATGTCATATTTCGAGTTCAGTGCTTGTTTGCAAGCCGTTTGATCTGATCAGGAACCAAGATGTTAGTCACTCATTATGGACTATAGTCAATTTATCTAAAATTCCAAATATATGAAATACAAGCTTATGCAAGTTGTTAACGTTTTTACTGCCAATGGCGGCAAAAGGCGACTTTGCAAACAGTTTGGATCCTGATCAGACACAGCATTTTGCATTGTCTGTTCAGGATCCAAACTGTTTGACACTCATATCGACGTTTCTTCAGTCAAAACAGCCCTAAGCTGACTTTGGAAATATAGCAGACGGCACTACCAATGCAGACGATAGTTTTGGCGGTTAGAGCGTTAAAACAGATGATAAAACTTGACAGAGAAAGGGTTAAATAGAGGATCAAAGAGACGATTCTAAGGAGTAGTAACACCATAGGATTTGGTGCTGCTAATAAGTAAAATATTCTGGATTTGTTCAGTTTACTCCCTCTTATCTGGAACCCTGAATACTTGACGTTTAGGGTAACATCTTCACAAAAGACGCCATTTAGTGACCCGCTACATGCAGCGCCAAAGCTGACAAAAACGATAGTTCACTAGTTGATTAAAATGTTTAATCGTATTTAGCTTAAACAATTAATTGTGTGTGTTTTCTCTGTATAAAGGTCATTAAAATGTATAATCAATTCCTTTGGATGGATATGAAAAATATATCACTCAAATAGGTTATCTGGTTAAGAATATTTTATAAAACCTCGTCCTGCTGATTGTTTTTTAGCTCACCTGAGCACAAGGTGAGCTATTGTGATCGGTTGCCGTCCTTCGTACGTCGGTGTCCGTGTCGTCTGTTCACAATTTGTTTCAAATAACTTCTTCTCTGAAACCAATGGCCCAATTTTAACCAAACTTGGTCAGATACATACTGTAGTTGTGAGTTTCAAAAATTGTTCAAAAAAAGTGGGTGGGGCAATCATACATGTGATATTTTCTTGGACCCAAATAGGGAGATCTGGAAATTTTAATAGGGAGATTGGGGTGCCAAATAGGGAGCTTTTTTAGCGACAAAACTAGGCGCTGGCGATGAAAATCCAACAAATTTATCTATTTTCATAAATTAATCACTAATTGCTTTTTTTTTCTAATCAGTGAATAGATAAGTCTATAGACCACTATGACAGAGACAATTTTCACCCAGAGATATAGTCTTTATAATACTGACATGGGCCTTTTATTCTAGCATCTAGGCTGAAAGTAAAGCAGAATACTCTTCAGGAGCATTCTGCTTCAGTAAAAGTTTAAGCCTGCTTTAATTAAGCTAGATCTAGCTACCATCTGCTAGGATATAAGAACTATTTCTTATGGTTCTTATATTATTCATGACTAGTAAAGATAAACTGGAACTATATCTATTTTCTTGAGAGAATGAATGAAGTAGTTCAAATGGTCTAGATTTCTATCTATAGAGTCAGTAGATCTAGAAAGAGTTAGCAACTTAACAATCTGTTATTAATTAAAGTTTGCAAACAGTATGGATCCAGATGATACGCTGCATCATCTATTCTAGATACAAACTGCTTGACAATGATAGTTTCTGAAAGAAAATGCACAGAACTTACGGAGAATTATATCTGATTTTAATCCGAGCCGTATCGGCGACATAGATCTTTATTCTTCGCATCACCGCTTCTAAAATTTGTCGTTGCTAGGTCTCCGATTCGGGGCAAACATGTCAATCACTTTTTTGATAACCAATTAGATCTACAACACATTAAAAGCAATATGTCAAACCCCACTCGTCGCATGTGATCAAACATTGTTTGCAGCCTGCCATAAAACATGCCATGTATAGTGCTTATCGACGATTGCGTAACGTGTTTACACGCATCAGTAGCGTTTGGTGATAAGGTGTGTATATATGGATTAGCCGGAGAACGCTGAAGCCAATTTTCAGATTGAACTAGGTAAATGATATAAAAGTTCATATTGAAAAAAAAATGAACCTGATTTAATGAAATATCGGGAGATTTCGTCTCCCGACTGGGAGATCGTGAGTAGTACTCAAATTTCGGGAGCTCCCGACGAGATCGGGAGATATCACATGTATGGGGGCAATCGGTCTTGTTGCCATGGAAACCATGCACGATATCTAAAAAAATCTTCTTCTCAAAAACTACTGGTCCGCTTTCAATTTGGTTTTCACCAAAATGTTTCTCAATTAATATACTTTCAAAATTGTTCGAAGAATTTTGATCCGTCAAAAACATGGCCACCAGAGGGCGTGGTCATTTTCTTGTCAATGTCCTAGGACAACCAAATTTCACAAGTAGCATCATGCTGTGAACCTTTAGCAAGATTGTTCAAATAATGACCCCCAGGTCAAAAATGGCCCCGCCCGGGGCTTATCAGTTTTTCATAGGAATACCTTTAAAACTCTTCTACTCTAAAACTTTATGGCCTAGACCTTTTATATTTGGCATGTAGATTTGCCTTATGGACCTCTACTAAGAGTGTTCAAATCATAACCCCAGGGTCAAAAATGGCCCTTCCCCGGGGCTTATCAGTTTTACATAGACTTATATAGGAAAACCTTTAAAAATCTTTTTCTCTGAAACCGTAAGGCCCAGACCTTTTATATTTGGCATCTAGCTTTGCCTTATGGTCCTCTACCAAGATTGTTCAAATCATGACCCCAGGGTTAAAAATGGCCCGCCCCGGGGCTTATCAGTTTTACATAGACTTATATCTATAGGAATAAACCTTTAAAACTCTTCTTCTCTGAAACCCTAAGACCCAGACCTTTTATATTTGGCATCTAGCTTTATCTTATGGTCCTCTACCAAAATTGTTCAAATCATGACCTCCGGGTCAAAAATGGCCCTGCCCTTGGGCTTGTCAGTTTTACATAGACTTATATAGGAATAAACCTTTAAAACTCTTCTTCTCTGAAACCCTAAGACCCAGACCCTTTATATTTGGCATCTAGCTTTGCCTTATGGTCCTCTACCAAGATTGTTCAATTCATGACCCCGGAACAAAAATGGCCCTGCCCCGGGGCTTATAAGTTTTACAAAGACTTATGTAGTAAAGCCTTTAAAACTCTTCTTCTCTGAAACCGTAAGGCCCATACCCTTTATGTTTGGCATCTAGCTTTGCCTTATGGTCCTCTACCAAGATTGTTCAAATCATGACCCCAGGGTCAAAAATGCCCCCCCCCCCCCGGGGCTTATCAGTTTTACATAGACTTCTACAGGAAAACTTAATTCCGAGTTGTTTCAGTTTCATGCAACAGTCCACATACATGCAATGACAAACTTCATTATGCATCGAGTATAACACAATAGTTCCTCAAGTGAGCGAATTAGGGCCGCATGCGGCTCTTGTTTAACCAGATAACAACCTACTCTTGTGAAATAAATTTCATATCAGTCCAAATTGTTATCCTCTATATATTTCAGCATTCACTGGATGGGAGACCAACAACAAGTACAAGATTTTAAACAGTTTGGGCCAACAAGTTTACTTTGCAGCTGAAGGTAAGACCTTAGGCCATGCTTATCAAGCTTTGGAGTCTGTGATGGTTCTGAAGCTTAGTTATGATTGGTCATATTTGAACAGAATGCTGACATTTGACCTATCAAGAGCTTGAGAACCATCTCAGACTAATCTCAAACATTTGAGATGCATGAGGCCTGATTTTGACAGTTACATGTGTATTTCAAGACAACTCACTCACACTCACTATCCTAGTTTAGCGTCTGTGTTCCCTTCACCCTAAAAAAATAGTTTCATCTTAAACAGCTATGAATATGTATCATAAGAAATATTTACTATATTCTAGCAGGTTGTAGCTTAAGCAGGTTAAAAGTAAAGCAGAATGTGCCTGAAGATACCTAAATGGATTTTTCTTCTTATTTTTTTTTGCATAAAATTTGATCTGGATATATACATAATTATAGCGAAAGAGCTGAGAAAAAAATTGACCCCCCCCCCCACCAAAAAAAAAACCCCTTAAAAATTTGTTTAGGTGGTACCATTGCCTATGGCCGTAATAGAGAGGTTTTAGGGTATTGTGTTTTTGTTACAGATACAGACATGTGCATGCGGCAGTGTTGTGGGCCGTCTAGAGGTTTCACCATGCATATCACAGACAACATGAACCAGGTACAGCGGAGAAAACATTATTCTTTCCCGTCTAAACAAAACGCAAACGAAACACAAACGCAGTGCACTAAAATGGAGAACATGACAATTTTTTTACTATTCTGACTTTTGATTTTAACCTAGACGGCAAACAGTTTGAAGCCTGATCAGACGCCGGGTTACCTGGCGTCTGATCTGGCTCAAAACTGTTTGCATTGGAAACAAGAGTTTTGTCAACATGAACCGGGTAACATCTCGAACCCAGCCTCACTACAGTTGTCATGTATTAGGTCAGCCAAGCAGGGCTCCAGAAAAGAGCGGGTAAACTGAACATTACCTACACTTGTTCTCCTTTAAAGAGACTTGCAACCAGATTTAGCATTAAAAATGGTAATTTGTAAATATGTGTCAAACGCTTATATAAACGGTAAAGAATTAGTTTAGGATAAGAAATTCTGTTTTAAAAAAATGTATTTCAATAAAAAAAAAATATTGAGCTCTGGTGGGGTTCGAACCACGAGGCCCGGCATAGGCGGACAGAAGGCATACTGATTCATATTGACGCATTGCGCAGTATTCTTATACTGACTCATTTTGACACACTTTAATCTACTAGCTTGTATTGAGATAAGCATTGATAATTGTTTATCCCTTATCAGTTAATGGGTTAAGTTTACCCACTCTTATCTGGAGCCCTGAGTCAGTTGGTTAAATCAATGAAATCACTTTTGACCAGTTAACTCTTTGACCCCTAGTCACACATAAATGCGTTATTTGCAAACAATGTACCTGTGGGGAATACACTTGTCCTATGCAAACAGTGTAGAGCCTGATCAGGCTCTACACTGTTTGACATTTTGACATATATTGTTTAAATCAATCATAAAAAGTCAAAAAAGGACTAGACTGAATTTAGAACTAGAATTGTCTATTTAAGTTTTCAGGGAGGAAATGTTTAAGGGGCCATATGTTTTGCAATCTTCTGCAAACTCGTTTTGATTGATCATCTTAACCCTTTCCTCCCTGAAATCTCAAATGGACAGTTCTAGTTTTCAATTTAGTCTAGTCCATTTTTGACTATTTAGGGTTGATTTTTACAATATATGTCGAAATGACAAACAGAATAGACCCAGACCAGAGGGCTCCTGATCAGGATCAACACTGTTTGCATAGGACAAGTGTACTCCTCACTCTATGTCTATGTCTATGCTAATAACGCATATATGCTTGACTAGGGTTCAAAGAGTTAACAAAAACTAGGCAATGTATGAATATGTTTCATAGGGTTTAATGTAGCTCAGTTGGTAAAAATGTAGAAAAACCTTCTATACACTCTAGGAGCTATATTTGTTGCTTCAAACTCATAAATCTTGCTCAAACTGATCACCTTTACAAAATCTATGCACTGTAGTATTGTTGATAACACGGAGTCAAAAGGTTGGTAAGTAGGTCAAATCAAAAGAAAGCTTTAGAGTACTAAAGGACCCACACGTTATGCCCTACTTTCAGTAAATTAGTTCAGAATGATTACCTTGACATAATCTAGGTCTGTTAAGAATATGTAGAAGTAAAAGGAAGGTTAGGATGTCGAATCATAAAAAGGCTTCAGAACTCTGCAGTGGCTATATTGTTAGCTGCATATTTATGAAACTTGCTCAAAACAATTACTTAGATAGAATGTAGGTTATGACTGTACTGCGTTCTCTCTCAACAACGACACCCAATGGGAGACAAAAAATGTGTGTTGTTCGGTGGGAGTTGTTATGGGGAGGGAAATTTGGCTTACATTTGCAAACAGCTGTAATCCAAATCGGACGCTGCGTAACGCGGTGTCTGATCTGGATTCAAGCTGTTCGTCACACCTCATTAAGTTTTTTTCTGTCATAATGTTCATTATGTATCTTTGAGAAAATTAGCAGGCGACAATTTTAAGCAGACAATATTGCAGCAGTAAAGGTGTTAGACATAATTGTCCCGTTTAGGGAATTGCGGCAAGGGTCTTTGTAAGAAGGGATTCAATGATGAGAGAGCCGTTGTAGAGAGGGAACACTGTATATGGTTATTTAAAGTTAAAAAGTGAGTCAGTAGGTAAGTCTGTTTATCTTTTAATCCAGGAACTGATTCGTGTTTCCCGTGAGTTTAAATGCTGTGCAGGCTGTCAGTGGTGTGCCTGCTCTGATGGATGTGCTTTTGAAGTGACGATTGAGGCACCAGTGGGCAATATCGTGGGATACGTCAGACAACAGTGAG
The DNA here is from genome assembly GCA_922989275.2 of Gari tellinella. Lineage (NCBI taxonomy): Eukaryota > Metazoa > Mollusca > Bivalvia > Cardiida > Psammobiidae > Gari > Gari tellinella. The sequence goes on along the minus strand of OV277870.1, from coordinate 4,329,244 downwards.
TCATTGTGTACGGTCTTGTATTAACACATTCACCCCCTATGATTCAGTTGGGTTTTACAGCACCCCGACATACAAAATGGTCATATGGGGCCAACATTGAGCAGGAGCGACGAGGATACTGGTCATTAACAAACAGTTTATTTGTGAAGAGTACACTTGTCTTATGCAAAATTTGTAGACCCTGACCAGAGGTCTTTTTAAAATTTTGAACCATGGGGACAAGTTTACAGGTCATAAACAAACAGTATACCTTAGAAGAGTACACTTGTCATATGAAAAAGTTGAAGACCCTGATCAGAGGGCTCCTAAAGGCACAGTTTGTCATCTTGCTATATACGGCAGAAAGCAGCCACTAACAGTCACACATGAGCTAGACTTAATTGGAAATTGGAAGTGTCCTTTAAATGTTGCAGGGTTGAATAAGGTACAGCCGTTTTACGCCTTTAATTTACTGAATAAAGTAGGTCCATTTCATACAGTTGTGAATATACATAATAAGACATAGTTTCTATATCCCAGTAGATAGTACATTAAAACAGCACCCCGACATACAAAATGGTATTATTGGGCCGACATTCTTTACTTGTGAAGAGTACACTTGTCTTATGCAAACTTTGTAGACCCTGACCAGAGGTATTTTTAACATTTTGAACCCTGGTGACAAGTTTACAGGTCATCAACAAACAGTGTACCTTCAGAGAGAACACTTGTCCTATGAAAAAGTTGAAGACCCTGATCAGAGGGCTCCAAAAGGCACTGGCTATTATCTTGCTATATACAGCAGAAAACATCCCTTGATAGTCACACATGAGCTAGACTTATTGGAAATCGGAGTTGTCCTATAAATGTTCCAGGGGTGAATGAGTCAATTACCTTTTTATGCCCTCGGCATCGACAGATGCGGAGGCATATAGTAATTGCCCTGTCCATCTGTCCGTAACACCAGTTAAGTAGATTTTACCGTTTCGTCTAGCATCAACAACACGTACTCAAATGCTTGGAAACTTAGACAGTTGTTGTCTTGGACCATTCCCTATCCACCAATATCACAAAACCTTGATTTTGACCTTGATCTGGAACTAATTTGGATTAAGAATATTTTAAAAGGGCTATTTCTTGGTTAACTAGATTTTACCGTTTCGTCTAGCATCAACACAACTGGTTACAATGCTTTGATACTTATACAGTTATTACCTTGGATCATTACCAATCCACCCATTTAACCCAACCTTGATTTTGACCTTGACCTAATTGAACTTAGAATAATTTAAATGGGTTGTTTTTCAGTTAACTAGATTTTACCGTTCCGTCTAGCATCAACACAACTGACACCAATGCTTCAATACTTTTACAGTTATTGCCTTGGACCATTACCAACTCACCCATATTACCCAACCTCAATTTGACCTTGACCATGAACTAATTTGGACTTAGGAAAGATTCAGAATATATTGTCAAGGATGCCACCGGGGGCATAAGCGTTTATTGAACACGCAGTCTTATTACACCTTTAATTTACTCATTTACTGAAGCCATTCTCCCCTAGTTGTGTCTGGTAAGATAGTGAGAGGAAGGGGAATGGCCTGGGCCATTTCATCTCCCGTGAATTCATGTTTTAACACTTTACCTCATAATCTGTTTCTTTTATGGCTGGTGGCTTTTTTATGCAGGTTTAAGGCACATTCTGTCTTACTTCACCCTGTTTTAAGCTACAATCTGCTAAGATATGGAATAGTTATACCCCTGACAAAGAAGTTGTACGGTATACTGGAATCAGGTCGTCTGTCTATCGGTAGACACAATTACAACAGGTGGGCCATAACAGGGCCCTCTTGTTAGTCAATTTTGCTGAACAGACGGAGTTGTGACAGTATATGTTATATTACAGACAGAGTTGTTTAGAGCCCAAGTTCTCTATACTGGATGCTAACCATGAGGAGATTCTGTCCTGTGCTGGTCCCGTGTGTGTGTGCTGTGCTGGACCCTGCTTCGAGCCAGAGTTCAAGGTCAGTCAGTTAGTTGACCCTTTACCCCAGTAGCTTGTTGCTAGTTTTAAAGACAAGTACCGCTTCTCCCACTACCCCACAAATACGCTGCTAGTTTATTCCTACATCGGAGAAAATAAGTATACGTATTTATGCTTTTCGGTTGATTACCACGAAATAGCAGTAGATTACCACTTGATAATTTCACTGCTTTTATCAGTGGGATTATCGCCACGCGCGCTTTTATTATGAATTTTCCCCGTAGGGCTCCCCAAAATCGTAGTCAATCGTGTCTTATCGTTACATTCCGGCAGTCCGATTTTTCGCGAACCACTCAACGGAAGAACACGAATCCAAAATCGGGAGCAACGACGTAATTCGGATGACGTCAAATCAATAAATAAGTGACGTCATCGTACGGGAAACTGTTTCGTTAATGTGTTCGATGTAAACGCGGGGTAAATCATGTACTTTCACTTTCACAATTGTCGAACAATTTCGTTTAAAAAGTGGCTTAAAAGCATAAATAAATATAATAATTGTATTTTTCCAGTATAAGATCGAATTTAATCCATTTCGGGAACATCAGACTGTTATATTTTCACTCATGGCTTCGCAACTCGTGAAAATATAACGTCTGATGTTCACTCAATGGATTAAATTTCTATCTTATACTGAAAAACCCCCAATTATTCTCTATTTTGTACATTCATCATACATGAATGTGTACCGTAAGAAATAAAATATGTGGTTACTGGACGTTTCGCTACCGTGTTGCGTTCGCGCCTGTCAGTTCGCTACCCAGGGTGTTTTTACCCTGGACGTTTCGCTACCCATACATTTTCGCTACCACCATTTGTAGCTCACCTGGCACGAAGTGCCAAGGTGAGCTATTGTGATCGCCCTGTGTCCGTCGTCCGTCGTCAGTCGTCCGTCGTCAAACTTTTTGTTCAAAGATCTTCTTCTTGGAAACCACTGGGCCAATTTCATCAAAACTTCATAGGATTGTTCCTTGTAGGGTACTCTATCAGATTTCTTCAAATATAGGTAATCCAATTGAAATTGTGGTTGCCATGGCAACCAATTGAAAAAACTTTAAAAATCTTCTTGTCAAAAACTACTGGTCCGAAATGAAAATAATTTTACCCAAATGTGCCATTGGTGACCCTCTATCAGATTTCTTAAAAAAATGTCCTATCTTGAAAAACATGGCCGCCAGTGGGTTGGGCAGATTTTCCTTATATGGCTATATAGTGAAAACTTAAAAAATCTTCTTGTCAAAAACTAGTGGTCCGATTTGAAAGTAATTTTATGCAAATGATCCATGGGTGACCCTCTACCATATTTCTTAAAATTATTTTGTTATCTAAAAAAACATGGCCGCCAGTGGGTGGGGCAAAATTTCCTTATGTTACTGTATAGTAAAAACTTTCAAAATCTTCTTCTCTGAAACTACTAGTTCAAATTAAAAATAATTTAATACAAATGGTCAATTGATGATCTTTTACCAGATTTCTTAAAATCATTTTGTTATCTAAAAAAACATGGCCGCCAGTGGGTGGGGCAAGTTTTCCTTATGTTACTGTATAGTAAAAACTTTCAAAATCTTCTTCTCTGAAACTACTGGTCCAAATTAAAAATAATTTTGCAGAAATGGTCAATTGATGATCCTCTACCAGATTTCTTAAAATCATTTTGTTATCTTAAAAAACATGGCCGCCAGTGGGTGGGGCGTGTTACTGTATAGTAAAAACTTTAAAAATCTTCTTCTCTGAAACTACTTATTCAAATTCAAAATAATTTTACACAAATGGTTAATTGATGACCCTCTATCAGATATCTTAAAATCATTTTGTTATCTAAAAAACATGGCCGCCAGTGGGTGGGACAAGTTTTCCTTATATTTCTGTATAGAAAAACTTTCAAAAAAAATTCTCTGAAACTATTGGTCTGATTTAAGAATTATTTTACACAAATAATGATTTATGGGTTACCCTTTGCCAGTTTTCTTCAAATAATCTTCCTAGCTCAAACAACATGGCCACCAGTGGGTGGAGGTGAATAAGTGAAAACTTAATCATAACTGGTCGATTTACATGACCGTTATCATGGATACCAGGTGAGCGATTTAGGGCCGCATGCGGCTCTTGTTTAAAATATTAAAGAATAAAAATGTCTGATGTGATTCATGTGAACACATGGAGTCTGTGCAAATATTTTGTCTAAACTGAAATTATTTCTGTCTGTTAGCTTTCATCCAGATTAATAAAAATTACTTATGATGATTCAATAGTTTTGGATCCAGATTGATTAATTAAAATTTCTTATGTGGATGCATGGCGTCTGTGCAAGTATTTTGTCAAAATGTGTTTTTATTTCTGTCCCTTAGTATGGGTCCAGATTATGAAATGAAATCTCTTCCAATTGGTTTCCTTAGTTATTATCCAGATCAGTAAATAAAAATCCATAATGCAGACAAACGGCACCTGCATATTAGTAAATAAGAGGTGTGAAAAAAACAAACTGGGTAGCGAAAAAGTCTAGGTAGCGAAAAGTCCAGCCGCAAAAGCCACAAGGTAGAGAACATTCTAGGGTAGCCAAAATCCAGGTAGCAAAACGTCCTGAAATAATTTATGTAGCCTGGTGTTGGGTAGGTTTGAACACCTAAACCCTTTATCCGCGCATCCACACTTACCGGTACACCTTGCATGAATGTAACATTTTTTATTCCAAAACTCAAACACAACAAAAAGTCTTAAAAATAGTCAACAGAGAATCCAACAAATGAATTTTTAAAAATGCATACATACCGTGAACAAACATGGCCCCTGATCAATTTCTATCGCAGAAGCTTTCTGGTACATTCGGACGATCTGATTTATGACCTCATAGGAAGGCTTGTGACATCACATTTGAAACTTCACTTTACATTTAGGATACAAGAGCTATTTATAATTTACACACGAAGGTCAGAGAAAAAAACATTTGTGGAAGTCGTTTTCTTAAGACAAACGTGACTGTAGGTATGTAACAGTAATTTTGTATTGCAATATGAATACCATAATTATGATAATGGATGACCAATCAGTCAAATTCTATGAAACAGTCAATAATCTTAGTTTTGTCTTCATCAAAAGTCAAATGCCTTGCTTTCCAAAGTTTTGACAGAATTCTGGCATGCTGAAGCGAGTTCCATTTTGTGGAATTTGTAAAGTGTCCGAAGCTACTAGAACTGACGAAATCCTATCCGAATGAATCTTAAAGCAGACTGAAAGTAAACCAGAATGCACCTTAAGACTTTATACTACATGTATTTAGGTGTTTACAATGATTCGGGATGGGAGGTTGGAGGTTGATAAGGTAATCCAATATGGACCAACAGTGTACAGTTGAGAAAACATTATTTTTTCCCAATGAAAGTGTTTACGTTAAAACCATTTTTTCCATTTCAAACAGTTTGGAGCCAGATCAGATGCCAGATAAGTGGATAACCCGGCGTCTGCAGGCTCCAAACTGTTTGTCCCTCAGCTTAATATCAATAGTCAGAATTGTCAAAAAGTTGTTATTTTCTACATTTTAGTGTATTGCGCTCGCGTTTAACCCATAACCCCATAGCTTGTTTCTAATCTCCAAAATAGCTGACCACTTAAAGCAGGTTAAAAGTAAAGCAGAATGTACCTTAAGGCACATTCTTCTTTACTTTCAACCTGTTTTAAGCTACCATCTTCTAGAAAATATAAATTATTTATTTTGATATATTTTCATAACTGTATAAATAAGAACTATTTTCTTCAGTGGAGAAATAAATTAAGGGCGTTAAAAGGCGTAATTATGGGTTAAAGTGTTAAACGGGAGAGAAATATAGGATCTGTCATGAGTCGATGTTTAAGACAGGCTTATCTCAAACGAGTCTATAATCGAAATGTTATTAAGCGAGCCTTGGCGTTTAAACGGGAAAGAATAACGTTTTCTCCACTGTGGTTGGTTTAATACTATATATATTATTTATGCGTTTTTGCATGATGGAGCGACTGAAGTCTGTAAGGTTATTAAAAGGTTGGGTTGGTTTAATACTGTTTATATTATTTAGGTGTTTTCACGTGATGGGGCGGCTGAGGTTGGCAAGATAACCAAACAGTGGAGTGGATTTGGCAGGGAGCTCTTCACAGACGCAGACACCTTTGGAGTGTCTTGTAAGTACTTCAGATGGAAAATCACTTTGCCAGAAATGTTAATGATACCACAGTAAAACCCCTCTATTACAACCACTAAATCCAAGGCTAATTGATCTTTGAACCCTAGTCCCGCATATAGGCGTCTTTTTCAAACAGTGTACATGTGAATAGTACACTTGTCCTATGCAAACAGTGAAGACCCAGATCAGAGGGCTCCGAAAGGAGCCCTCTGATCAGGGTATTCAATGTTTGTCATAATGCCAAACATTGACAAAACAACCCTTAAAAGTCAGAAATGAACTAGACTAAAATGGAAACTGGAATTGTTTATTTAAAGTTTCAGGGAGGAAAGAGTTAACAGACAGGGGACAGTTTAAAGCAATGTGACAGTATTAACAAAAAGTTTATACAGGAACTTTCTGTTTTATTGCCATCTTGCTTAAAGCAGTGACCTTAGATAAAATACCTAATACTAAACACAATTTAGTGGTCGTAATAGAGAGATGGTTGTAACAGAGAGGTGGTCACATGTAATAGAGAGATGTTGCAATATAGAGGTGGTTGGAAGAAAGAGGCGGTCATAATAGAGAAGTGGTCGTAATAGAGAGGTGGTTTGAATATAGAGGTGGTTGTAACAGAGAGGTGGTGTAATAGATAGAGATGGTTTGAATAAAGAGGCGGTTGGAATAAAGAGGCGGTTGGAATAAAGAGAGGCTTTACTGAATGTTATATTTACTGAACTTTACTTAACTTTTCCCCCCATAGCTTTTTTCAACTGTTTGGCAGATAGTTGCTAAAAGAGCATTCTGATTTACTTACAGCCTGCTTTAAGCAACCATCTTCTAAAATATTGAAAGTATTTCTCATGGTGAATATTCATCAGGGCTCCAGATAAGGGGAGTATTTCAAAAAATTAAAATCTTTATTTCTGCTTTAAACCCTATGGTGCCATACTCATAAGAATCGTCTCGAAGAGACGATTCTAATGAGTAGTACAGTGGTAAATACGCTATTCCTACCCATTTACGCGTTAATCCATGCGTAAGAAACGCATAGTGAACGCTTAACGAACGCTTAACGCCTAACGATCTTAACCTGTTTAAACGCGTTAATAAACGAATATACCAGAGATGTTGCTATTTATCCGTTTCACACGGAGATTTCGGATCTTATCGACAGGCACTTACCACCCGCCTGTAACCAATCAATTAGAACAAGCATTGATCACCCGCCGCTCAGATATCGGGAGATAACAGTGTATTACCAATTAAAGATAGCAATGTTATCTGCGATACCACCTAATGTTCTGTAATAGACATGTCATAAAGCTGGATGTGTAAACCGCTGAAGCTAAAGGGTCTGTCGGCTAAGTGATGACCCTTTCATCCGGGCTCTTTTAAACGCGTATATACACGCGTAAAGAAACGGCTAGGAAACACGTTTAACGAAACGGATAATAAACTGATAGTGAACGGTTAACGAACGCGTAGAGTCGGTAGGAATAGCGTATTTACTACTGTAACACCATAGGATTTGGTACTGAAATAAGTGAGAAAATGTTGGTTTTGCTCAGTTTACTCCCCCTTATCTGGAGCCCTGTATTCATGGCTGTACATAGAAAATAAAACTATTTACTTTAGTGTAGGAGTTAATTAAATGTATAAAAATGTGTATTTATGGAGTATTTACGGTTAAATCTCTCTCTCTCTCTCTCTCTCTCTATTTATCTATATCTCTCTCTCTTTCTTTCTTTCTCTATATCTTTCTCTCTTACTTTCTGTCTGTCTGTCTGTCTCAAAATATGTATATAGTGTGTAGCAACAATTCAAATGTAAGTAATATACAGAATTAATCATACAAGAGCTCATTACAATAAATAGTTAGCTTTAACATATCTCCCACTAAATATTCATATGAAAAATGTCCACTATGAATAGCTATCATCTTAACTATTACATTGGATAATAAAATAAATGAACATTTTCCTAGGAACATTGCAGACTGAAGTAGGACAGAATGTCTGTACGAAAACAGTGTAGTCTCTGATCAGGTCTATGAGCTACGTTATCAAGGTCTGCATTGTATCAACTCATTCACCCCTGGAAATTTTAATGGACAATTCCAATATCAAAATAAATCTAGTCCATTTTTGACTATTTAAGTTTGATTTTTATATTTCAAAATGACAAACAGTGTAAGCCCTGATGAGAGGGCTCCTTAAGGAGCCCTCTGATCAGTGTCTACACTGTTTGCATGGGACAAGTGTTCTCCTCACAGGTACACTGTTTGTAAATAACTATTACACTCGTCGCTAGGGTTGAATGTGTTAGAATAGTCAATATAAACTAATAACAGGACAAAATTTTAATTCGTTCACTACCCAACTTTTTACGATGTTTTAGCCCTTCACTGACTTATTGTTGCCTGTTTTATTATTGATGTATCCTTTATCATTTCAATGTCACACTTAAGGTGGTATGACTTGCGAAATATCGGGATGAGCGTCACCTAGTTTAGATCTTAATCAGACACTGCATTATGGGGCCTTTGATCAGGATCCAAATTGTTTGAAAAGTAGCATTTAGTTGTTTATGACAGCGAAAGGGTTAATATTGACTTTTCATTCATTTGTGTTGTTTATTTTAGTTCCAATGGACCTTGATGTGAAAATCAAAGCTGTTATGATTGGTGCTGTGTTCCTGATTGTAAGTTTTATTCTAGACTATATTGCCAAGTTCTGGATAATGACAGAACTTGGGTCAGAAGACTACAGTGTTCCCTCTCTACAACGGCCCTACCAACAACGACTACCTCCTTAAAATGACATTTGCCGATGTTCCCAAGAAAATTGTGTCTAATGCTTGCCCTGCTGCAATATCGTCTGCTTAAAATTGATATCTGCTGTTTTTCTTACATAAATGACATTTTGACAGAAAACACATTATTACGAGTGAAAAAACAGCTTGAATCCAGATCAGACGCTGCCTGACGCGTCGTCTGATCTGGATTCAAGCTGTTTGCAAATGTAGCCAATTTCCCTCCCTATAACAATTCCCTCCGAACAATGCACACAATGTGTGTCTCCCATTTGTTGTCATTGTAGAGAGGGAGCACTGTACAAATCTATGTAATCAATTAATTAGGCCTTTAGATAGTTTATGTGATGTATAGAAGCCAACATGCTCGTTTATAACATTCTTAATAAAGCTGTTGAATAAAATGAATATGTTGCTGCCAATGCTCACATATTATTTTTGTAAGAGAAAAGTACAATAGAGAATATCGCACACACAACACATGGTATTAAGCAATCCACAATCTGACAGAACAGAATAACATAACACGAAACCAGTATGTAGTTACTGGCTATAAAAATACGTTTGAGTGGCATGTAGGTGAAAAGTAAAACATGTACAGTGGAGAAAACGTTATTCTTTCCCGTTTAAACGCAAACGAAACGCAAAGCAATAAAATGAAGGAAGTTACCACTTTTAGACATTTCTAATTATTGTTTTTAATGTGAGTGGCAAACAGTTTGAAGCCTGATCAGACGCCGGGTTACCCGGCGTCTGATCTGGCTCCAAACTGTTTGCAATAGAAATAATAGTTTTAGCGTAAACGCGTTTATTGGGAAAGAATAACGTTTTCTCCACAGTATGCTAATAAAAAAAGCAGTAATCCTGGTGCACACAATACATGGTAACAGACATCATGTCCAATTAAAATACACCTGTACTATTATCCCATTCAAAAAGGCTCCATTATTTTTCAGGAATGGAGCGTTCGGAACAATAGGTCTCCATTACTTTTCCCTACACAAGTGTGTAATAGTTACACAATTGTGTCGGAAAAAGTAATGGAGACTTATTGTTCCGAACGCTCCATTCCTGAATACAGTGGAGAATGTGTTATTCTTTCCCAATAAACGCGTTTACGCTAAAACTAGTATTTCCATTGCAATTAGTTTGGAGCCAGATTAGACGCCAGGTAACCCTGCGTCAGATCAGGCTCCAAACTGTTTGCCACTCAGATTAAAACGGATACTCAGAATTTTCAAAAAATTGTAATTTGCTCCATTTTACTACAATGCGTTTGCGATTGGTGTGCGTTTAAACGGGAAAGAATAACGTATTATCCACTGTAAAAAGAGACTGCTAAGCGACCACTGACCGAAGATGCAGGGTGATCGTTTAAGAGAGGTTGCCGCTAAACGCAGGACAAAAATAAAACAGAAGGCTCCTATATGAACATTCTGTATTACTTTTGTCCTGCATTAAGCCGCAACCTGCTTATCGATGTTAGTGGTAGCTGAAGACAGGTTTGATTGTGCATACAGTAAAACCTCCCTATTACTACAACTAATTCTTTGTTTACTATTTGGTGTCTAAGGCCGGTGACACGATCCATTCAAGGAAAGTGAAAGTAACACAGAAATTTCATTTTGAAGCTTTCTGCTTTACTTACATCTTCCTTTACCTGTCACTTGTATTTTATTCGCCATCAACAAGCTACAAACGACTAGACACTTAAAACGAATACCCTTACAAAAAGCTTGGAATGTAATAAGACGCCGAAAAAATTGGCGTCTTAATTAAGGCCTTTCGCTACCGGAAGTCGGTCTTGCGGGCGAGCGGATATGCGTCTGGACGACACAGACTTTTTACGTACGTGTTTATACTAGAAAATTTATATAAAGGAAATGTTGATACAAATTAGTATAATCCTTCATAGCGCAGTTAGTATAGTGGTTGACTATAAAAACCTCCCTATTACTACAACTAATTCTTTGTTTACTATTTGGTGTCTAAGGCCGGTGACACGATCCATTCAAGGAAAGTGAAAGTAACACAGAAATTTCATTTTGAAGCTTTCTGCTTTACTTACATCTTCCTTTACCTGTCACTTGTATTTTATTCGCCATCAACAAGCTACAAACGACTAGACACTTAAAACGAATACCCTTACAAAAAGCTTGGAATGTAATAAGACGCCGAAAAAATTGGCGTCTTAATTAAGGCCTTTCGCTACCGGAAGTCGGTCTTGCGGGCGAGCGGATATGCGTCTGGACGACACAGACTTTTTTCGTACGTGTTTATACTAGAAAATTTATATAAAGGAAATGTTGATACAAATTAGTATAATCCTTCATAGCGCAGTTAGTATAGTGGTTGACTATAGTTGACTAGCAATTCAAAGGTCATAGGTTCGAGACCCATCCGATCCAAATAATATTTTTTAGTGTTCGATTTATTGACTTGTCAATCCATAACGCAGTAATCAAGAGACATGTTATGTTTAGTCTTCGTTGATTAGTACTAGTGATGTTTACGGTCCAAGTATATGTCCACTTACATGTACGTTTTAGTTTAATGATTTACAATTCAATTAAGCCGGTATACATGTAAACGATTTGATCGAACTATAAAGCCACACCTTGAAGCTTATCAATACGCTAACCTTTTCAAGATCGATATTGCCCATTATAATTATGTTTAAACAATATAATAAACCTTGTATGCAAGTCCATGAATAAATAATAATGCATTTTAATGACAAAGTTTTAATTCTAAGGTAGGTAACTGTATCTAAACAACAAATATCCCACATTTTAATAAGAAAATATGTTATTACAACAAATCCTGACTGTAATATTTTCTAATTTTTTCAGACTGACTAGTTCATCAACCATATATTTGAATAAAATGAAAACAAATATACATTGAATGAGTCAGTTTTTTGTAATTCAATTTTTTAGCATTTTGCAAAATTTAAATAGCTGATAACATCTTTCTGAACACCTTTATTCAAAATGTTTTTAGCTTTTCTTGTAATGACTGTTGTGGACTACTTATTGGGCGAGAATTATAGTCATTAGCTTTATTCATTTTTAAGAAAAATAAAATCATCAAAATTCTAGGTTTTTGTCAGAAAAAAGACCATAAAGACAAACCACACGATAAATTTTGCCTATATTTACACACATTGTTTCTTAGGCTATTATCATTCTTCATGACAATTTTCATAACAATCGTATGGAAACTACGCGCATATGCGAAGTACCTTAAGAGAATCCAATCAATTTAACATCAGATTATAATAAATTTGCAAACAGCTTGGATCCAGCCCTGACACCAAATACGTCGATGTCTCATGTGGATCCATACTGGTTTACACTTGATTAATAGATCCATATCCTCAAGTATACGTGTAACTGATATTGGTTAGCTTTCAAAGTGAAGCAGACGATAACTTTAGAGACACACTACTGGCTTTGGTATACACCTCTCTATTACGACCACTTAACTAGGCTATTTTAAAAAAAATGTGTTTAAGGCAGGTGGCTGCTTAAAGTAAGGTTGATGAAAAATAGAAAGCACCGTTTGGAGCTTTCTGTTTTACTTTCATCTTTCTTTAAGCCCCACCTGGCTTTTATACAATCAATTAGCCTTTTGTTTAGTAGTCGTGATAGAAGGAGTTTACTGTATAAATTGCTCAAATGGTGTATGGTATGGGTTGTAACCCGTACTTACAATCGTGACCATAATAACATGAACAAACGCCTTAGATCCAGATCAGATGCCGGGTAAGTCGACGACGGATCCGGATCTAAGATGTTTGACTAATGTTATTTAGAAGATATTTTCAAGCTGCTAAATATACACTCATACACAAGTATAAGTCCCAGATTATGAAATAAATCCAACGTTTTCAAATATTTTCCCGGTGTCATATTAACACAGACTGAGTATAGCCAGAGAGGTTCCGGTCAGCCATTGTCTACGGTGATTTTACACGAAATGACCAGTTAAAGCACTGTACACAGTCATTGTACACGACATTCTTTAAGGAATGGAGAGTTATTTCTAATTGCTAGAATTTCTTGAAAAAAGCATGCTCATCAGCATGAGTATCACTAACAGTGCAATTACACAATATTTAGCTGAGGGTACAAGTGGGACTACATTTGTTATTTAACAATACTAAATTCATGTTAGGTGTATTTTAAGTGGGAGAATGAACTCGTATTTCTCCATTCCTGAAAAATAATGCAGACTCGGCCCCTTCGGGGCCTCGTCTCCATTATTTTTCAGGAATGGAGAGATACTCGTCCATTCTCCCTAACATAATATTCAGTTTCCTTGCGGTGTTGGTCATACACACATATTAAACTTGTGTTTCACTATTTCTTAATTGCAAACTATGCAAGAAATCAGTGAGGAAATGATTTTAAGTGAGCCACAACAGCAGATATTAAGTGATTGTGTCGGCCTTAAAGTCACTATATATTCATTTTTGGTGTTTTTATATTGTCTGGTCCTTTGAGATCATTTCTCTTGGTACATTTATAATTGAAAATTAAATTCATTTTAACCCGGCGCTAGGAAGCGTAAGCAACAGTGAACTTTTTAGCTCACCTGGCACAAAGTGCCAAGGTGAAATTTTTAGGATTGCTGGATGTCCATCGTCCAGCTGTCCATCCATAGTCCACAATTGGTTCGGAAACACTCTAGGGGCTACACATTTCAGCCGATCTTCATACAACTTGATGAAAATGTTTTTCCACGTGAAGATCGAATGTTGGTCATGTTGGGTAAAAACTAGGTCACTAGGTAAAGTCAAAGGACAATCTTGTTTACACTCTAGAGGTTACAAATCTCAATATTTCATGATGAAACTTCATCAAAATGTTTGCCTCATTTATATGTAGGTCAAGTTTGAATGTAGGTCATATCCGGTCATAAACTAGGTTACTAGGTCAAATCATAGAAAAGCCTTGTTAACACATTAGAGGCTAAAACTCTCATTAGATCTTAATGAAACTTATTCAAAATGTTTTCCTCATTTATATCTATGTCAATTTCGAATATGGGTAATGTCGGTTCAAAATGTAGGTCACTAGGTCAAATCATTGATAAACCTTGTCATTATTGCATACTAACAGACTTAATTAAACCAATTACCTAGAAGGGAGCAAAATGTTCTTGACAATACTCCTACACATGCATGTTAGTCAAAAATCTGATTATGATGAATTAAATAGTCTGATAGTTTCTATATTTACTTTATTTTCAATGCTTTCAAAGTATTTTCCCAAGCCCTTATTCAGAATTTGATATATTTAAAAACATTTTTAGACTATTTTCTAAGTTGTTGTTATTTATGTATGTCAATGTGGTACATGTAAGTTTCTACTTTCTCGCTTTCAGTTGCCAAAAAATATCATTCAAATGTCATATAAAAGCATGAAATAAAGCTAATAACTTTGTTTTTCCAGTGGAAGATGTAGATTTAATTCATGAGTGAACATGAAATGTTATGGTTTTCATGAATGACTTTGACACTCATGAAAACATAACAGTCTGATGGTCAGGAATGAATTCGGTGTCAACATTCCACTGAAAACAGAAAATACAGTTATGTCCTGCCCTGTATGTAAGACAACTGTCTTGTCTGTGTTTAAGTGACAGTTTTACACTGGTTTATTAGCTCACCTGAGCTAGCTCAGGGTGAGCTTTTGCAATCCTTGAATGTCCGGCGTCCACCGTGCGGCGTCAACAATTTTAGTGTTTACACTCTAGAGGCCACAATATTTATCCAATCTTTCTCAAAGTTGCTCAGATGGTATATTGAGTTCGGATGAGTTCGATTATGGTTGACATCGGACAAATAGGTCATGAATTATCTACCTTTGAACTGCTGAAAATGCCATATTTAAGTGTTTACACTCTAGAGGCCACAGTATTTATCCAATCTTTCTAAAACTTGCCCAGATGGTATATGACCATAAGAGTTTGAGAGAGTTTGATTTTGGTTGAAATCGGACAAATAGATCAAAAGTTATCTACCTTTGAATTGCTGAAAATTTCATATTTAACGGTGTTTACACTCTAGAGGCCACATTATTTATCCAATCTTTCTAAAAACTTGCCCAGATTGTATATGACCATAAGAGTTCGGATGAGTTTGATTTTGGTTGAAATCGGACAAATAGATCGAGAGTTATTTACCTTTGAATTGCTGAAAATGCCATATTTAACAGTGTTTACACTCTAGAGGCCACAATTTTTATCCAATCTATCTCAAACCTGCTCAGATTGTAAATGATTATAAGTGTTCAGATGAGTTTGATTATGGTTGAAATCAGACTTATAGGTTGAGAGTTATCTACCTTTGAACTGCTGAAAATGCCATATTTAACGATGTTTACACACTAGAGGTCACAAATTTTATCCAATCTTTCTCAAACTTACTCAGATTGTATATTACCATAAGACTTTGTATGAGTTCAATTATGGTTGTAATCGGAACAAAACGTCAAAAGTTATCTACCTTTGAATTGCTGAAAATGATATATTTAACAGTGTTTACGCTCTAGAGGCGACAATATTTATCCAAGCTCTCTTAAACTTGCCCAGATTGTATATGACCATAAGAGTTCGAAAAAGGGTGATTATGGTTTGAATCGGACAAATAAATCAAGAGATATCTACCTTTGAATTGCTGAAAATGCCATATTTTACAGCGTTTACACTCTTGCAACTACAGTTTTCAATGGATTTTGATTATACTTGTACACAAAGGATGTAGCTATATGTTCTGGAAGAAGTGCAATTATTGTTGAAATGTTATCATTGTGGCAATAGTTACCTGCCCTTGATATACTTTGAAATGCTAGAAAAAGGCTTCATTTCAGTATTGTTTAGGCTCTAGTTATCTGCCTTTGATGTACTCTACTATACTACAGTAGGTCGACAAACTTGAATGGATTTAGAATAAAACGGGTGAAATTCAAAGGTAAAGCTATCAGGCTTCATTACAAATGGTGAGCGATATCAGGGCCTTCAGGCCCTCTTGTATTTATTTGTCAGACACGGACTTGTTGATCTATTTCAGGATTTCATGTTCTTTGAAAAACAACAGAACAACAACAACAATCGTATGTAGCCAGCCCTGGACAACTATGACAAAACACACTACAGCATCATTAGTCATCACTGGCAAACAAGTTTAAACGACGTCATCTTCACAAGTCACAAAGTGCCGCAGCCACAATCAGTGAATTCATCAGTGCTGCTCATGTACACAAAACATTAGCAGTTACATAATGTAATGGATTTAGAAAATGTTGATTATTATTTATTAAATTCTGAGTTCCAAACAGTTTGGAGTTTGATCAGATGGTGGATTACGTTGTATCTTATCTGGCTTTAAACTGTTTGAAATGGACTACTTGTTTTAGCACAATCTCATTAATTGGGAAATAATGTAATAACTTGTTCTTCCCTGTTTGAACATTTGTACATGTATAGATATATCTCGGCGCCATATTACTATTTTATGTGTCGCGGTGCCGTAAAACCCAACTAAATCATTGTATAGATATAACTTGAATTTTGTTATTTTTAAATCATTTTATAATCATGACATAGTAATGGATTTAGTATTACCCCTGAAACTTTAAATGGACATACCCAGGGCTCCAGATAAGAGGTAATTATTTCAACAAATCAAACATTTTCTCACTCATTTCAGCAACAAATCCTATGCTGTTACTATTCATTAGAATCGTCTCTTCGAGACAATTCTAATGAGTAGTGACACTATAGGGTTTAATTCAGAAATAAAGATTTTAGTTTTTGAAAAACTACCCTTATCTGGAGCTCTGCATACCCAGTTTTCAATATTGTTCAGTTCATTTAAAGTGTTTATTTTTAGTATTTTTTTGTTATTTACAACAATATACATTGTATTGCAAAATGACAAACAGTGCAGACCGCGCCTTCACGGTTTACACAGGACAAGTGTACTACTCAAGGGTAAACTGTAAATATATGGGTCTCTAATATTTGTTAGATTATTTCTATCACTGCTCCCTCCAACCATACTGACAGGTGAAACCAAAATAGATCACGATTAAATGTAGAAATACTTTGAGCTCGATCCACGATGCGGAAGTTTAAATACCGGTATGAGATTGAAGGGCATATATTAATATATTATGAGATTGGTGTCACTGAATAGGTTAAATCATTCTCAAGGCTTAAATATGACCAATTAAATGCTTGAGAACAAACTCAGACTCAACTCAAACGCTTAATAAGCGCTGGGCTTGTTGACCCATAGCCTGATTTACGTTTTGGAGAGAGGTGGTAACTAAAAGCGTGTTGAAAATAAAACAGAATGCCCCTATATGAATATTCTGCTTTACTTCTAACCTACTCTAAGTTACCATCTGAATATGCCTTCCGAAGGGGCTCTTTCTGCTTTACTTCCAGCCTGCTTTAAGTAGTCACGTGTCAACAAAACTAGAAACAAGCTATGGGGTAAAGGTATGATTCGTGAATTCGTACTTGAAAAATGCAAATTTGGAAATCTTAGGATTTTTCATGTCAACTTATGGCAGCCCTGCATACAGTGAAGAAAGACATTATTATTTCCCAAAATTTATTTATGGTTTAAAGTGAAGGTAAAACTGTTTATTCTACAGTTTCAAAATACTATTATTTTTACCTATTTGTTGCATTAAATTTGCGTTTTGTTTCGTTCAAATGGGAACTCCACTTCATACCTAATACAGAGTTTTATACTGTCTCTACTTTATTCCCTAAAAATGGTTTGAAGATGAAATTGTCCATGTTAGTTATGTGTTTATAATTAAGCCTAAAATACATGTGAATACCACCTCCTACCTTATACAGTGTTTTATACGGTCTCTTCTTGTGTTTGAAGAGTACAGAAGTACAATGCAGTATTTTATTCATTTTGACAAATGTTTCAGTATCAGCATATACCAAATATTAAAAATTTATTTGTTTTATTCTTTACATAAAACATATCAATTATGACTATTTTTTCTCAGGTCAATGTATAACAATTATATTTACAGCACCATTTCTCTTATAGTCTGTTTTCACTATTTAAGACGGATGGTTGCTTTAAGCAAGCAGAAAGTAGACACTAAGTAAGCAGAAAGTGGAGACACAGGGTACTGTTGATATTTTCTGCTTTGTTTGTGACTTGCTTGAAGTATTTTGCATAGAATGATATGGTCAGTCTTGGATTGTAAGTTATTCTAGTAAAGCATTTATTAACCCATTCCCCCATAGCCTTTTTCTAGTTTTGAAGATATGTGACCGCTTAAGGCAGGCTGAAAGTAAAGCAAAATGCGCCTGGAGGCGCATTCTGCTTTACTTTCAACCTGCTTTAAGCCATTATCTGCTAGAATTTAGAAAACATTTCTTATGATACATATCCATGATTGTAAAAGTTGGATCTATTTCATTTAGCGGAAGAATAAATGAAAGGCGTATCTATAGAGGTATGGGTTAATTGCAAATTACCTATAACAAACTGACTTAAGGATTTGTAATAATAATAATAATAATAATAATAATAAAGACTTTATTTCAAGAGGGTAACACTATTAGTACAGACAGCAAACTAATCTCCCTTGCGGCCCTGTAAGATATTTCTGCATCACTTTTGTTGTAAAAGCGCTAATTCCCTACAACGGCCCTACCAACAACGACTCCCTCCTTACAACGACGCTCACCGATGTTCCCAAAACAAAACAATTTAGTCTAACATTTTCACTGCTGCAAAATCGTCTGATTAAAATTGTCGTCTGCTGTTTTTCTATAAGTTACATATTTGACCATTTCAGAGTAAAACACGTAATGACCAGCTACAAACAGCTGCGGCGTCTGATCTGGATTAAAGCTGTTTGCAAATGTAAGCCAATTTCCCTCCCTATAACGACTCCCTCGGAGAGGGAGCGCTGTATCTGCCACCTGTATTCAGCAATATCGTAGCATACTCGCATGTGTTACATGTTTGAAGTAGTAGATTGAGATGTCTATGGTTCATATCAGGAACGTATATGAAAATATACGTTCCTGTTCCTATACGGAGGAAATCGTTAAAGAATTACTGTAAATCTTGCATTAAGTGATATTTCCGTAGAAAAGCCTAGCTTAATCTTTAACTATTTCAACACTAGATAACTCTTGTGGGTTATAAGTTTTCCTTATGGATCATTTTAGTTATTCAAACATAAGCCAGTCTACTTCGAATTCTGGGTAGTTTCATAAATACTGGTATTAATAAGCAAACAGTGTGAACCTAGATCAGAGGGCTCCTATAGGAGCCCTCTGATATGGATCTAAACTGTTTGCAAATGTAATGTGTTCATTTTAAACAGGTCAGTAGTGTTGAAAGAATTAAGACATGTGGTTGCTTAATGCAGAAACCCCATGTGTTTATTTTCACTACAAGCTTATTCTGTACAGAAACAATAAGAGTGTCAAACTGTTGTGATCCTGGTCAGATACTGAGATTATTATGTATCTAGGCGGACAAGAATGGGGACCACTGCCATAGTCTGGCATGATACAGTTGAAGGCTGCCAAAAAGGTGTAACCCTTTCAGTGATTCGATTGATGGATAAATCCATTATAAAATAAAGTATTGTAGTCAGTTCAGGTACTGAAAGGGTTATAATCCAGATTATTTGTAACTCTGGTTTTCTGATCAGGATTCAGATTTCTAGATCAATACCTCGTAATTACAGATTGATGTAAATGAGGTGTTGATTTGGCAACTCAACAACAACAACAATTGGTATCTAAGCAGGATTTAAACTGTTTACGAATACAAATATAGTTGGGTAAGACAGTTAGGGCGTTAAAATATATATATTTATGCATGACAATCCAAGTATAATTTTTTTAACATAATGATACACGTAGTATTAACCCATTACCCCATAGCCTGTTTCTAGTTTTGAAGACAGGTGACCACTTAAAGCAGGTTGAATGTAAAGCAGAATGCGCCATAATGCGCATTCTGCTTTACTGTCAACCTGCTTTAAGCTACCTTCTGATACAGAAAGCATTTATAACTGCATATATTCATTACTGTATAAATTGGAACTATTTTCTTCAGTGGAAGGATAAATTAGAGGCGTCAAAAGGCGTATTTATGGGATAATGGGTTAAACTACTTTTAACCTTTTAGTAGTCTGATCTAGCAACTGTCTTATATATTAATGTTAGAACAGTGTAGCTGATAGAATAGTTGGAACAGATTTTTATGTATAAATTATGCAGTATTGTCATGTACAGTAAAACCCTCTTAAAACTGACCCGTCTTTTAATCTTCAATTAAGTCTACTTACTGACGAGTATAAACGTTGCTACAGGTGAATGTGTTAACCCACTACCCCATAAATACGCCTTTTTACGCCTTAAATTTATTGAGCCCCTGAAGAAAACATTTCCAATTTATATAGTCATGAATATGTATTATCAGATTTTTTTCTATATTCTAGTAGATTGTAGCTTAAAGCAGGTTGAAAGTAAAGCAGAATGTGCTGTAAGGCACAGTCTGCTTTACTTTTAACCCGCTTTAAGTGGTAACCGGTTTATAAAATTAGAAACTGACTATGGGGTAATGGGTCAAGGAGCCATCTGATCAGGGTCTACACTGCTTGGCAAGGTATAAGGTATACTTGATTATAGAGAGGTTTTACTCTAAAAGACATAACAATACTGTTCTCCTCAGTGTTTATGTATTGAGCTTAATTCAAGTTTTTTCTTGTTATTCTGTCTCTTGTCAAATAATATCAAAACCTCGATGATTTATCTATAATTTACTGTCAACACTACATGTATTATGTTTTGATTATATATTAAATATGGGCATGTAACTATCGGGTATTTTAACCCATAACTCTATAGATAGTTAGATACCCCTTTAATTTATTCATCCACTGCATGAAATTGTTTCATATCATACAGTCACAATATGAACCATATAAATACTTTCTATATCCTAGCAGATGATCCCTTAAAGCAGACTGGAAATAAAATAGAATGCTTTAATACTTTCCTTCTATAGCTTGTGTTAAGTGTTTATTACATGTGATTGCTAAAGACAGACTGAAAGTAAAGCCAAACTCTTATAAAGGAAAGTTCTGCTTTACTGTCATCCTGCTTTAAAGATCCACCTATGAAGATGAATGAAATAATTCATATAATTCTTTATCCTGATATTGTAGAAACGGGGTTAAAGGGTTACGACATAGTTTTTTTTAACTAACAGCCAGGTTTAATCTACAATCTGCGAGAATATAAATATATTTTGGTACACATTCATACCTATATAAAGTGGAACTATATTCTTTAACGGATGAAACAATTTAAGGCGTACACAGGTGTATATATGGAGTAATGGGTTAAATAGCATCAATGTGAATTAATGCAGTAAATGCAAGTGTCTTGGAATCTTACGATTGTCCTTCTTATACAAAATTTACAATGTGCTACTTTTGATTAAAGAAATAGCCCCCACGCCCTTTTATAAAACAGTATCCAAGAATGTTTAAATCATTGTTACTTTCGTTTTAAAAGAACTAAACCCCGGACTATAACCACTTGAAAAACGACTTACATGTATCTACAAATTATGCCCCATTGCATTAGTAAGATTTCATGCGTGATAATACAGTGTGTGTCTACCGAGGTTACAAGCCTTTAAAGCCTCATTTAAATGGTTTACCGAACTTCGATATCTCGAACTTGTTTAACTCGGACTATTCGATAGTTCGACATATGAACTTCATTATTTCATGATCGGTTTAGTCGAACATACCCATATTTCAAAGTTAAAACGTGAGATATAGAAGTTCGACTATATACTATTAAATCTTATGAGTTTAATAACTTACATAGCTGTGTTTGTTCATATTGTCAGTAAATTGTTCATGTGTATTCGAAACATTCCTTTTAGCATTAAAAGTTTTATATTTAATAGCTTCTTTGTTTCCTTTGCTATCCTGAAAGATGTGAGAGGTGGTCTTATTGGGAATGGATGGTATTCTTTCCCCAATAAAAGCGCTGAGTAACTTGACATCTAATGATGCTATATGCTGTTTGCCATTTAGATGTTGAAAAGCCATTACAACAGTTTGGAGTCTGCTCAGACGCTGAGTAACTTGACATCTAATGATGTCTACACTGTTTGCCATTTAGATGTTGAAATCCCTTTACAACAGTTTGGAGTCTGCTCAGACGCTGAGTAACTTGACATCTAATGATGTCTACACTGTTTGCCATTTAGATGTTGAAAAGCCTTTACAACAGTTTGGAGTCTGCTCAGACGCTGAGTAACTTGACATGTAATGATGTCTACACTGTTTGCCATTTAGATGTTGAAAAGCCATTACAACAGTTTGGAGTCTGCTCAGACGCTGAGTAACTTGACATGTAATGATGTTCTACAGTTTGCCATTTAGATGTTGATAAGCTATCACAACAGTTTGGAGTCTGCTCAGACGCTGAGTTACTTGACATCTAATGATGTTCTATACTGTTTGCTATTTAGATGTTGAAAAGCCATTACAACAGTTTGGAGTCTGTTCAGACGCTGAGTAACTTGATATCTAATGATGTTCTATACTGTTTGCCATTTAGAGGTTGAAAAGCCATTACAACAGTTTGGAGTCTGCTCAGACGCTGAGTAACTTGACATCTAATGATGTTCTATACTGTTTGCCATTTAGATGTTAATAAGTTATCAACATGTTCAAAAGGTTGTAATTATCTGTATTTTATTGCAGTGCTTTTCCTTCTGTTCATATGAGGAATATTGAAGGAGATTTAATGTTGTCTTGTAGAAATTGCTACTGCCATGACTATGTTGCAAACATACCTTACCTAACCCTAACTCTTTCAACACCATGTAGCTCTTGTAGGGTTTTAGGTTACCTTTTAGATATATTTAATTACCAAAACAAGAAACAGGCTAGTTGAAAATCTGTTTAGTTTAATAAATATTGGTATAAATTAGCAAACAATGTAGACCCAGATCAGAGGGCCACTGTAGGAGCCCTCCGAGCTTGGTCTACACTGTTTGCAAATGTAAATAGTATAATCTTAAACAGGTGTTGAAATACCGGTACATGTAGTTAAATAAGGACATTCTTATCTGGGTCTGCACTGTTTGCAAATGTAAGTAGTATAGTTATTTTAAACAGGTGTTGAAATAGTTATAAGTATATCTGTTACATTTGCATTAACTGTTTGCCAACTATTGGCTAAATAATATTTTACCTTTACAGGTTGGCGTATAATAATGACCTTGCCGGACCAAGTCCCTCGGACGAGACTTTATAACCCGAGTTCCGATGTACCAGTGCTATACACTTGGTATCTAAAAGAACCGGAGAACTCTGTCAACAATAAGGGTAGGACAGCACGCCCAGGTTCTCTGTATCCGCTCAACTTTCTCTAGAGCGTCACAGTAGCCCATACATGGCAGAAACGGACGTTAACAAACAAACAAATACAAAGCTATGACATAAAGTTTATTGGTGGATTCTTACAAATACAGTTTAATAAACAACAAACACAAAATAACAAATGGGCATTACATATACAGTAAAACCCCTCTATTACGACCACTAAAATGAGCGCTAATTGATTGTTTAAAAGACCGGTGACAGTTAAAAGCAAGGTAACAGTAAAACAAAAAGCTTCTAAGGAACTTTCTGTTTTATTTTCACCTTGCTTTAAGCTTTCACTTGTCACCTGCAAAAGTAAGATGACAGTAAAACAGAAAGCTCCTTAAGGAGCTTTCTGTTTTACTGTCATCTTGCTTAAAGCTGCCACCTGTCTTAAACACCTAATACATAACAAAAATATAAACATTTTTAGGGGTTGAAGTAGAGAGTATACATGAAGATAAAGCAATGTAAAGCAGATGACAATATGGAACCCTGGTTCCACATAAGTAAAGCAGACTCCAGTAAAGCAGACTCCACTTTAGCTATATGAAACCCTAGTTACATACTCCCCTGGGTTGAAAATAGATGTCTCCTGACATTTACTAAGCTAAAATACTTATTTTGCTTTAACTGAACTTGAAATATTAAAATCATATTACATTACATACATTAAGGAACATATTCAGACGACTTTTTCATTACAGTTAAAAATGAAATCTGAATATGGTTTAACTATTACTAACTATTCAAATACTAAGCTACAGTTTCACACTAACCATAGCATTACAGGTAAATCATTTGACTTGTCAATTTCGCAATAATTGGCATTGTCATATGATATCTAACAAGAGGGCCATGGCCCACAAGTCGCTCACCTGAGGACATTGTACCTAATCTGACTGGGAAAAACAATATCGTGATATATATAGCTATAAAAAGAGTTTTAAAAGTTTCTCCTATATAAGTCTATATGAAACTGATAAGCCTTGGGACAGGGCAAAATTTGATCAAAGGGTCATAATTTGAACAAGAGGGCCAGAATGGCCCTTAATCGCTCACCTGTACATGGTGATGGGTCAAGTGATTTCAGAAAAGAAGATTTGTGAAACTTTGACCCACGGGCGGGGTCACTTTTGACCCCAGGGACATAATATGAATGCTCTTGATACAGGACCTGTAGACGATGCTATGTGCCAAATATCTAAGCTCAGTGTACTATGATTTCAGACAAGAAGACCTTTAGTTTTCATTGAAAAAAATCTATGTTTAGCTCTGGTGACCCAGATATGCAACATACAGCAACCAATTCATCAACATATGTGAAAGACCTCTAGACATTACATCATGCAAAATATCTAAGCTCTAGCCGTATTGGTTTCAAAGAAAAATGTGTAAAATGGCGACACCCAGGCCGGGGCCGATTTTGACCCCAGTGGCAAAATTTGAACAAATTTGATAGAGGATTTTGTAGACGATGCTATGTGCAAAACATCTAAGCTCAGTGTATTTTGGTTTCAGACAAGAAGATTTTTAAAGTTTTCATTGAAAAAATCTATTTTTAGCTCCAGTGACCCAGATATTCAACACACTGGAACCAATTCGACAACATATGTGAAGGACCTCTAGACGTTACACCATGTCAAATATCAAAGCTCTGGCCAAAATGGTTTCAGAGAAAAATGTGTTTGAACAATGCACTATAACTCTACGTAAAACAGCGACCCCCGGGTCGGGGCCAATTTTGGCCCCAGGGACAAAATTTGAACAACTTTGATAGAGAACCTGTAGACAATGCTATGTGCAAAATATCTAAGCTCAGTGTTTATTGGTTTCAGACAAGAAGATTTTTTAAAGTTTTCATTGAAAAAATCTATTTTTAGCTCCAGTGACCCAGATATTCAACAGACCGGAACCAATCGGTCAACATATGTGAAGGACCTCTATACATTACACATTGCCAAATATAAAAGCTCTGGCCATAATGGTTTCAGAGAAAAATGTTTGAACATTTCACTATATAACTCTATGTAAAACGGTGACCACGGGGGCGGGGCCAATTATGACCAAGGGTCAAACTTTGAACAATCTTGATAGAGAACCTGTAGACAATGCCATTTGCCAAATATCTAAGCTCTGGCCCTTGTGGTTTTTGACAAGAAGATTTTTTAAGATTTCCTTATTTTAAGCTCACCTGAGCCGAAGGCTCAAGGTGAGCTGTTGTGATCGCCCGCCGTCCGTCTGTTCAAATTTACTTCAAGCGACAACTCCTCTGAAACAGCGAGTCTGAGGAAAAAACTAATTTGCTCACGGTGTTCCTTGGATGCTTCTCTACAGAAATTGTTAAAATGAAACTTTAAAGTGGACTACTTATTGAAATTTATTAAAAAAAGTGAAAAGCTTTAAACAAGTGTTTTGTAAAAAACCACTGTTCCCACACCTTAGATATTGCATGAATAGTATCTTCTTCTAAATCACTTTCAAAATTGTAAAAAATCAAAACCCTAGGATCAAATTTGACTCAACCCTGGCCATATCAGTGCTTTTTGATGCAGGTCTGACAGTAAAAACTCTCTAATGATCCGTTTTATACAGACGCATTGTATCTTCCAGGCTAAGAAGCTACCCTTATACTAAATGCAACATTTTTGCAAACAGTTTGGATCCAGGTCAGATGCCACATAATGCTGCATCTAATCTGGATCTAAACTATTTGCCACTCATTTACATATTTTCTTATATTTAGAAAATATAAGTTATTAGTTTTTACATATTTCACATACAAACATTTGGAGCAGACAACAGTTCAGCATAATAATAGTCATTTCTCTCTGAGACCGTCTCCAATTGCATAACTGACCCATAGCTAGCTCTGAACTCAGGTCACTGAGATACATAACAGAAATGAAAGTGATGTCTGCTATTTAATGCTCAAGCACAAAAATTAACTTAGTTCGAGGCATATTACTTTTGGTCTGTCTGTTTGT
This sequence comes from Gari tellinella, assembly GCA_922989275.2. Lineage (NCBI taxonomy): Eukaryota > Metazoa > Mollusca > Bivalvia > Cardiida > Psammobiidae > Gari > Gari tellinella. The sequence continues at coordinate 4,302,816 of OV277870.1, read as the reverse complement.
TTGTTTGTGTTTTGTTTGTTTGTTTGTTTATCTTTCTGTCTATCAGTCCACAATTAATTCTTGGCCATAAACAGTTTGGATCCAGGTCAGATGCCACATAATGCTGCTTCTAACCTGGATCCAAACTATTTGCCACTCATTTACATATAGTTTCTTATATTTAGAAAATGTAAATAATGATATTTATTAACCTATTAACCCATACATATTCTTTTTTATGTCTTTAATTTATTCTTCCACAGAAGAAAATATTTCACTTTATACAGTCATTGTTGTCTTTAACAATTGCTTCAAATGACATCTCCTCATATACCGCTGAAAAGATTTCAGCCAAACTTTACACGAATGTTCCTTGGGTCAAGTTCTTTCAAAATTGTTCAAAGAATTAAAAACAATGTAGAACTCTGGTTGCCATGGCAACCAAGTGAAAAAATAAGGAAATCTTAAAAAATCTTCTTGTCTGAAACTACAAGGGCCAGATCTTAGACATTTGTCACATAGCATCATCTACAGGTCCTCTATCAAACTACAAACTATGCCCCTGGGGTCAAAATTGGCCCCGCCCAGGGGGTCACAGTTTAACATAGAGTTATATAGTGAAATTTTCAAATGTCTTCTCCTCTGAAACTAATATGGCCAGAGCTTTGATATCTGGCTTGGTGACACTTTTAGATGTCCTATACCAATAAGGTTCAAATGGTTCTGGTCGATTGCATATCATCTACAGGTCCTCTATCAAGTTTGTACAAATTATGCCCCTGGGGTCAAAATTAGCCCCACTCCGGGGGTCACAGTTTTCATACGTCTTCTTTTCTGAAGCTAATATAGCCAGAGCTTTGATATTCGGCATGGTGTTACTTCTAGATGTCCTTTATCTATTTTGTTCAAATGGTTCCAGTCTGTTGCATATGTAGGTCACAGGAGCTAAAAATAGATTTTTTCAATGGAAACTTAAAAAAATCTTCTTGTCTAGAACCCTAGTACCCTGATCTTAGATATTTGGAACATAGCATCATCTACAGGCCCTCTATCAAGATTGTTCAAATTATGCCCCTCGGGTAAAAAATGACCCCGTCCTGGACTTAAATCATTATCTCCATTTTGATGTACAGCTATTCTCAGGTGAGCGACATATGCCCCATGGGGCTCTTGTTTCACTTTGGTTGCCATAGCAACCAGACTTCTGCATTGTTTCAAATTCTTTGAACAACTTTGAAAGAGCTTGACCCAAGGAACATTCCTGTTAAGTTTGGTTGCAATCAGGCATGTGGTTTTGAAGAAGAAGATGTTTGAACATTTCACTATATAACTCTCTATGTAAAACGGTGACCCACGAGGCGGGGCCAATTTTGACCCCAGGGTCAAACTTTGAACAATCTTGATAGAGGACCTATAGATAATACTATATGCCAAATATCGAAGCTCTAGCCCTTGTGGTTTTTGACAAAAATTTTTTTTTTAAGATTTCCTTATTTTTTCACTTTGGTTACCATGGCAACCAGAGTTCTGAATTGTTTCAAATTCTTTGAACAAATTTGAAAGAGCTTGACCCAAGGAACATTCCTGTGAAGTTTGGTTGCAATCAGGCATGTGGTTTTGAAGAAGAAGATGTTTGAACATTTCACTATATAACTCTATTTAAAACGGTGACCCCCAGGGCGGGGCCAATTTTGAACAATCTTGATAGAGGACCCATAGATGATACTATGTGCCAAATATCTAAGCTCTAGCCCTTGTGGTTTTTGACAAGAAGATTTTTTAAGATTTCCTTATTTTTTCACCAGAGTTCTGCATTGTTTCAAATTCTTTGAAAACAACTTTGAAAGAGCTTGACCCAAGGAACATGCCTGTGAAGTTTGGTTGCAATCAGGCAAGTGGTTTTGAAGAAGAAGATGTTTGAAGAAATTGTTGACGCACGACAGACGCCGGACAAAGACCGACCACAAAAGCTCACCTTGAAGAAAATCTGATAAGCCCAAGGGCGGGGCCATTTTTGGCCCAGGGATCATAATTTGAACAATCTTAGTAGAGGACCATTAGGCAAAGCTATATGTCAAATTTTAAAGATCTATGCCTCACAGTTTCAGAGAAAAAGATTTTTAAAAGTTTTCCTTTATAACTCTATGTAAAACTGATAAGCCCGGGGGCGGGGCCAATTTTGACCCGGGGGTCATAATTTGAACAATCTAGGTAGAGGACCATAAGGCAAAGCTACATGTCAAATATTAATGATCTCAGAGAAGAAGATTTTCAAAGGTTTTCCTAAGAACAAGAGGGCCATGGCCCTAAATTCGCTCACCTGAGGACATTGAAGTTTCTACCTAAGTTGACTGGGCAAGACAACATTTTAATATAGCTATAAATGGAGTTATCTTCCGGACAAGAAAACATGACAAAAGTGAATTTTGTTGCCAAGCTTATGACCCTTATCCATGACACATCCTCTTATCAAGCTATTTCCATTTCCGGTAAATGATAATTATTTCACTAGCGTCAGCAGAACTGGAGTTATTTTCCTGACAATAAAATATGACAAAGGGGGAAAAACAAAATATTGCTGTCCTTGTGCATGGCATTTTCTCTCATCAGTTTCCTTCCATACATAAAATTTCATTACAATAGCATCAGTAGAACTGGAGTTGTCTTCTTGACAAGAAAATATGACAAAGGGAAATAACTAAAAAAACAATGATGTCAGAGTTATGGCCTTTGCAAATGGCACTTCCTCTCATTAGGCTCTTTCCAAATAGGCAATTTCATTTTACCCATTACCCCATAGCCTGTTTCTAGTTTTGAAAATAGGTGGCCACCTAAAGCAGGTTGAAAGTAAAGCAGAATGGGTCTTAATGCACACTTTGCTTTACTTTCAAACTGCTTTAAGCTACCATCTACTAGGATATAGAAACTTATTTCGCATCTTACATTTTCATGACTGTTTAACCCTTTCCCCCATTATAAGAAGCGCCTTTTAGCGCATTAAGTTTATTCTTGCTCTGAAGAAAATAGTTGCAATTTATACATTCATAAATATGTATAATACAAAATATTTTCTATATTCTAGCAGATGATAGCTTAAAGCAGGCTGAAAGTAAAGCAGAATGCGCTTAAAGCGCATTCTGCTTTACTTTCAACCTGTTTTAAGTGGACACCTACATTCAATACTAGAGATATGCTATGGGGGAAAGGGTTAAAGGGGAATTATTTTCTTAAGTGGAGGAATAAATCAAAGGCCTAAACATGCACATTTATGGGGTAATGGGTTAACAAACGTCAGTATTTATTGGGAATAAGGGTTGAATCCTGGACAAGAAAAAATGACAAGACATGCAGATAACTGTGACAAAACCAATATTAAACATATGTATAAATATGGCATAAGACATAATTACATAACTGTCAGTGGATCACTTCCAGATCCTGTTTCTCTAAGTATGAAGCAGACTGAACCATTTCTAAACTTTAGCAGACAACATGTTCAGTTCTGTTGGCCTGATCACTGAGGTCAAATATAATGCAAGAGTACCGTAGCATTAGCAGCACTGCTGCTGGGTGCTTACCCTTACCAGACTGAAATGATGTCTGCTAAATACCTTCTGTATGTGAAAAATGTACAATTTTTTTTTTTTAGAAAATGTTAAGTTGGTAAATGAGTGGCAAATAGTTTGGATCCAGATTAGATGCAGCATTATGTTGCATCTGATCTGGATCCAAACTGTTTGCAAATATTGGTTATTTGCCCATAGTATATTAAGGGTAACTCAGGTAAATACAGTTCTGCTTAAATCAAAAATACTGTGAAACCTACCTAGAGCAGCACTTAAACTGTGCAGGGTGGTGTCAAATGTGACCCTAGGGATTTCATTTTAACAAACTATAGAGGGATCCACCAGGAGATTCTACTGTACAAATATCAAAGCTTAGGGCCTAGTAGTTTTGGGCAAGAAGATTTTTTAAAGATTTTTGCTGTTTTGCTTTTTCAAGCAGAGTTTGTGCTTTTTTTCCTTTTTTTTGAACAACTTCTGTAGAGAAGCATCCAAGGAACATCATGAGCAGTTTGAACTCTCCCTACAATTGGCGGGTTTCAGAGGAGATGTCGTTTGAAGTAAATGTGAACGGACAGACGGACAGACGTACTACGGACGGTGAGCGGTCACAATAGCTCACCTTGAGCCAGGTGAGCTAAAAAACTGATAAGCCCTGGGGCGGGGCCATTTTTGGCCCCAGGGTCAAAATTTGAACAATCTTGGTAGAATATCATTAACGATATAAAAGAAAACAAACATGACTGCCCATATATTGTGAAATAGGATATGCCACATGAAAAAATGAAATCACTGAGATATTGCGTTTTCTCATAGTATTGGTTTGCAAGTTCTATATAGTCTACGAAATGAGCATGTTCCTAATTTTTAGCCCATTACCCCATAAATACGTTTTTTTACGTCTCTATTTTATTCATCCACTAAAGAAAATAGTTCCAATTTATACAGTCATGAATATGTATCATAAGAAATATTTTGTATATTCTAGCAGATGATAGCTTAAAGCAGGCTGAAGTATTATTATTATTATTATTATACCAGATTTATATAGCGCTCTTTTCACACAGGGATTGTGCGTTCAAAAGCGCTTTACATGAAATAACACATATGTACCTATAAATCGAGAAAAGACAAAATAACTACAATTAGATCTGAAATAAAACATGAATGATTATGTTGCATCTGATCTGGATCCAAACTGTTTGCAAATATTGGTTATTTGCCCATAGTATATTAAGGGTAACTCAGGTAAATACAGTTCTGCTTAAATCAAAAATACTGTGAAACCTACCTAGAGCAGCACTTAAACTGTGCAGGGTGGTGTCAAATGTGACCCTAGGGATTTCATTTTAACAAACTATAGAGGGATCCACCAGGAGATTCTACTGTACAAATATCAAAGCTTAGGGCCTAGTAGTTTTGGGCAAGAAGATTTTTTAAAGATTTTTTGCTTTTTCAAGCAGAGTTTGTGCTTTTTTTCCTTTTTTTTGAACAACTTCTGTAGAGAAGCATCCAAGGAACATAATGAGCAGTTTGAACTCTCCCTACAATCGGCGGGTTTCAGAGGAGATGTCGTTTGAAGTAAATGTGAACGGACAGACGGACAGACGTACTACGGACGGTGAGCGGTCACAATAGCTCACCTTGAGCCTTTGGCTCAGGTGAGCTAAAAACTGATAAGCCATAGGGCGTGGCCATTTTTGGCCCCAGGGTCAAAATTTGAACAATCTTGGTAGAATATCATTAGGTCATGATACATACTAAATATCAAAGGTCTGGGCCTTTTGGTTTCTGAGAAGAAGATTTTTAAAGATTTTCTTATGCATTAAAAGTTGTCTATACGGTCATGTTAGAAAATCTGGTCCCAAAGCAAGGGGAATAACTCTAGCCAAAAACTTTAAACAACATTTTGTTCCCCCTTGTCACTGATGCTTCTGACAAAGCTTGGTTGAAATCGGGTCAGTGGTTTCTGAGGAGATGTTGTTTGAAAATGTGGACGGCCGACGGACGGACGGACTGGTATCACAATAGCTCATCCTGAGCCGAAGGCTCAGGTGAGCTAAAAATAGAAATGTCAAGTAATAAATCTACCCTGGAACTTGCAATCAGAGATATGATTTAATTTGATTTAAATATTTAAATGCTTCGCAGCGTTAAATGAATACTACTGACATGAGCAGATAAAAGATGATTTTAAAACAAATCTGACAGAATGTACTTAAACAAAAACTTCTTGGGACATAAATGACGAGTATACTCGTCGATAGGGTTGAATGTGTTAAGATGCATTCAGCTTTACTTTCAGTCTACTTTAATCTACTGCCAGCTAGGATATAAACGTAGACAATATTTTTATGGTAAATATTTAAGACTGTTCAAATGAAACTATTTGCTTCAGTGGAGGAATACATTAAAGGCGTATATATAGAGTACTGAGTTAAAAGTCACACGAGGCTTGTAAAATGGTAGACAAGAGAAAAACAGTAAAACCTCTCTATAACTTCCACTTAATTGTTTAAATTATTAAGTGGTTCTGACAGGTGACTGCTTAAAGCCTCTGTTTTACTGTCACCTTGCTTTAAGCTGTCACCTGTCTTTTATCCACTCAATTAGCCGTCTTTTTAGTGTCCGTAATAGAGAGGTTTTACTGTCACCTGGCTTTCAGCTGTCACCTGTCTTTTATCCACTCAATTAGCCGTCTTTTTAGTGTCCGTAATAGAGAGGTTTTACTGTCACCTGGCTTTCAGCTGTCACCTGTCTTTTATACACAGTCACTCAATTAGCAGTCTTTTTAGTGTCCGTAATAGAGAGGTTTTACTGTTCTAGCAATATACGCCCATAGGTTAGGTCAGATGAAAACTATTTGAGTATTCGGGATAAAAAAGAATGCCAGAGTGGCCCTAAATCGCTCATCTGACCATGGTGACACTACGATTGGTCAAATTATTTAAAAAAAGAAGATTTGTAAAATTTCACTGATGTAATCTTCGTCCACTGACTGCCATGATTTTAAGCTAAGATTTTAAGCTAAGATTTTGTCTTGAAAAAGCTGGTAGAGTGTCCCAGATGAATCAGTTGTGTTAATATACTTTCATATGGCGAAAGTGGTTTAAGACAAGAAGATTGTTAAAAGTTTTGGCCTGTTGTATATTAACCAATTTCATGCGGGATACACTTTTAGGCGTTCCTCTAGGGTGTTACTCACAACATTGTGGGGCCTGATCTGAGATCAAAACTGATTGCAGCTAAGTCAATATTCTGTCAGAAACTGCTAAAATCTTTTGCAAATATTTAAGTTATATCCGCTGCAGACGACATTCTAAAATGGCCGCCAAATATTACACTGCATGAAATGGTTTAATGGGAGGTAATTAGATAACTGATATGTATGCAGTAAACCTATCTTATCCAGTTCGCTACCCTAATCAGTTGGACATAACTTGATGGTTTCACTACTCTATGTAAAGTTGAGACTCCTGGGGCGGGGTCATTTTTAACCTCAGGGACATAATATGAATACGCCCGATAGAGGACATCTAGATGAGGATAACCAGAGTTCTGCATTGTTTCAGATTCTTTGAACAACTTAGAGGCCCCTCAGTAAAACAGAAGAAATCTGCATGAAAAGAAAATGTTGAAAAGGGGAATAACTCTTACACAATTGATGCAAGAGTTATGACCTGTGTGCAATACTTTTCCACTTATCACGCTATTTCCATAAATAAAGTTTCATTTTAAAAAGCTTCAGTAGAACAAGAGTTATCAAGCGTGATGGACAGACATACAGATGGACAGATTTGACCTAGTGACACATTTAGTTTTTACCCGATATAACCAATATTCGAACATGACCTAGATATAAATTAGGTAAATATTCTGACAAAATTGCATTAAAATTCAATGAGATTTGTGGCCACTAAAGGGTTAACAAGGTTATTCTGTTTTGACCTAGTGACCTAGTTTAAGTCGGACATAACCCAAATTTAATCTTGACTTAGATATTAATAAGGAATACATTTTGACAAAGTTTCATTACGATCCAGTGCGATTTGTAGCCCAAAGAGTGAAACAAGATTTTTCTATGATTTCTAATATTAGTGACCTAGTTTTTGACCCGACATCAGGCACATTTAAACTTGACCTAGATTATATGAAGACAAAAATTGTCATCAAGATTCATGAAGATCGGATTAAATGTGTAGCCGCTAGGGTGTTAACGAACCAATTGTGAATGGACAGACGACGGACATCCAGCGATCCTAAAACCTCACATTGGCACTTCATGCCAGGTGAGCTAAAAAGTGGCTTGATATTTTTTTATATGAATAAATTCATTGATTAACCCATTATTCTATACTTGATTTTACGCCTTTAACTCATTACCCCAAAGCCTGTTTCTAGTTTTGAAGACAGATGAACGCTTAAAGCATGTTTGAAGTAAAGCAGAATGTGCCTAAAGGTGCATTCTGCTTTACTTTCATTCTGCTTTAAACTACCATCTGCTAGAATATAGAAAACATTTCTGACAATACATAATAATTACTGTATAAATTGGACCTATTTTCTTGAGTGAAAGAACATGGGTCATTATAGCAGGGTTGCCATTTCTCCGGATATTTCCGAAATATTCGGATTTTTATTCCAACATATGGAAGCTTTAACAGGCTGAAAGTAAAGCAGAATGTGCCTTAAGGCGCATTCTGCTTTACTTTCAACCTGCTTTAAGCATTACAGGTCTTAACAACTAGAAGCAGACTATGGGTTAAGGGTATAATCAGGAAAATCGGGCTTGAAAAAAATGAAAACTTATCAACTTATGGCAGGCCTGCCATTATGGCCCTATACAGTTCACCTTGTTTACCATGTAAACTTTGACATATAGTGACCTAGATTTTGACCCGACATGAACAACATTTAACCATGGCCTAGATTTCAATGAGGCAACCATTTTAAGCAAGTTTCATCAAAATCAAATGAGAAAGGTGGCTTCTAGAGAGTTAACAATGTATTTTCATGATTAGATCTAGTGACCTAGCTATTGACCGAACATGACCCACAACCAAACATTTTGACCAAGTTTCATGAAGATCTAATGAGATTTATAGCAAACAAAGTTTCTATGATTTGAACTAGTGACCTAATTTTTGAGCACATATGAACCACATTCGAACTTGACCTAGATATCAATAAGTCAAACATTTTGACCTAGTTTCAAACTTGACCTAGAAATCAACAAGACCCATATTCGATCTTTATCTACAAATCAATGAGGCAAACATGTCGACAGTTTCATGAAGATAGTGTTAACAAGGTGTTTTTTCTACGATTTGACCTAGTGACCTATTTTGGACCAGAAATGAACCACATTCAAACTTGAGCTAGATATAAATTAGGCCAACATTTGGAACAGTTTCATGAAGATCAAATGAGGTTTGTAACCTCTAGAGTGTTAAAAAGGTTTGAGCTAGTGTTTGACCCGACATGACCCACATTCAAACCTGACCTAGATTTCATCAAGACAAACATTGTCATCAATTTTCATGAAGATCAAAAGAAATTTGTAGCCTCTAGAATGTTAACAGACAATATTGAACGGACGGACAGACATCCAGCTAAGTGCCAAGTTGAGCTTATAAATTTAAGGCGTAAAAAGGTATATAATTAAGTAATGGGTTATTTTATTCCTCCACTGAATAACGATATCAAACCTGAAAGGAATTAAACATATAGATGGATTGGAATAAACTTGTTTGAGTTAGAGAGCGGACAAGCCAAATTTAACTGAAAGTACCCAATTTTACGATAGAAGCAGGGCTGCCATTTCACCGGATTTTTCCTAAATCTTCGGATTTTTTCCAGTACATGGTAGCTAAAAGTAGGCTGAAAGTAAAGCAGAATGCGCCTTAAGGTGTTTTCTGCTTTACTTACAGCCTGCTTTAAGTAGTCGCATGTCATCAAACCTAGAGACAGGCTATAGGGTAAAGGTACGATTCGTAAAAGCGCACATGAAAAATGCACATTTGGAAATCTTAGGATTTTTCATGTCAACTTATGGCAGCCCTGTAAAAGGGGCATAACTCTTGAATGTCTGGGGCAATCTTACTGGTTATTGAACCTGACCAAAACATTATGGTCATATATGCTGACTACATCTACATCTACATGGTTACGCTGAACTGTCATAAAATCTGACAATACTGCAGCGGCGCACAGACAGAAAAATAAAGAGAAAGATAGACAAGAGGGCCTGAAGGCCCTGATATCGCTCACCTGTTGTACTGAAGCTTGATAGCTTTACCTTTCTGTTTCATCCGTTTTAATCTAAATCCATTCAAATTTGTAGCATAGCATGTAAACAATTTTGGAATACAACCTCATAATTCTAGTATAGTAGAGTACATCAAGGGCAGATAACTAGAGCCTTAAACAATACTGAAATGAAGCCTTTTCTAGCATTTCAAAGTATATCAAGGGCAGATAACTATTGCCACAATGATTAGATTTCAACAATATTTGCACTCCTTTGAGAACTTGTCGGTATATACTTTGTGTGCAAGTAAAATCACAATCCATTGAAAACTGTAGTTGCAAGAGTGTAGAGTTAGTAAAAGCTGTTCGATATGGCATTTTCAGCAATTCAAAGGCAGACAACTCTCGATCTATTGGTCTGATTTCAACTATAATCACACTTATTTGAAATCTTGAGGTAATATACAATCTGAGCATGTTTGAGAAAGATTGGATACAAATTGTGGCCTCTAGAGTGTAAACACCCTTAAATATGGCATTTTCAGCAATTCAAAGGTAGATAACTCTCAACCTATTGGTTCGATTTCAACCATAATCGAATTCATTTGAACTCTTATAGTCATATACAATCTGAGCAAGTTTGAGATAGATTGGATAAATATTGTAGCCTCTAGAGTGTAAACACCCTTAAATATGGCATTTTAAGCAATTCAAAGGTAGATTACTCATGACCTATTGGTCCGATTTCAACCATAATCGAACTCATCCGAACTCTTATGGTAATATACAATCTGAGCAAGTTTGAGAAAGATTGGATAAATATTGTGGCCTCTAGAGTGTAAACACTAAAATTGTTGACGACGCACGACAGACATTCAAGTATTGCAAAAGCTCACCCTGAGCTAGCTCAGGTGAGCTAAAAAGTTAGAAAAATACACGGACAAGAAAACTGAAGAAATGCACATATGGACAAAATAAGAAAAAGAGAAAGTGTCACCAAACCACTTTCGACTCATCTGAGTATGACCAATCCAGCTTGGGAGGCCATGCTGGGGTACGAAAACCCGCTGGCACAGCTCCTGTTCGTCATGTAAGTCTACCGGTGGTTGGCTTAGTACATTTAAATGGAGAGGGTGGAGAGCTCCTTCTTGAAACATGCCAAAGAAGGAGCCTCAGCTGCAGTAGCTGGGAGCCTGTTCCACACTGGAATGGTACGCGGGAAGAAGCTGAATTTATGACAGTCAGTGGCGGTGCTAAGGGTAGCAAAACGCAACTTGTGTGCTGATCTGGTCCGCGAAGTGGACGTCTGGAGGTATGTGGAAGATGTTATATCAACCAGGTCGTTGATGATCTTGTAGAACATCACAAGTTGCTGTTTCTGACGTCTGGCTTGGAGCGTGTCCCATTGGAGGTGCTGCAGCATGTCAGATACGCTACTGGTGTTCCTGAATCTGTTTGTGACTAAGCGGGCAGCCCTCCGCTGTGTCATTTCCAGTTGTCGTAACTGGTTCTTCTGGTGTGGATTCCAGACAGAGCTGCAGTAATCCAGGTTGGAACAGACTAGAGAGATGTAGGCGGAGGTCTTTGCTTCTGCACTGGTCTTCTGTAGATTTCTCTTCAGAAAGCCAAGTATACTGTTTGCCTTCTGCACCTTCTTATTAATGTGAGTGCTCCACCCAATGTTAGACTGTAAAGTAAATATGCTCAACTATGTTTACTCACAGTATCAGGGCCAGTGGTCTCCCTCTGGTATCGCCTGCCGCAAGTCCTCGGTTTCCCGGTATATATCGAGCTGCACCAATATTACTGGGCACTGGATTTGAGACGTCTGTCTTGTGTAGAATCATATAACGAAGTGAAGGTATACACTCACCTTCTTGGGATATTCCCCAGGATCTCGTGCAACCTATGACATTACGGGTACATGGGGAAGTCACATGATACTATCATGACCAACTTTCACAACACTCCTCCCCACTTTATAAAACTGATCTGTATCTCCTCAACAGACATGTACCCATTTTAAGAAAGTAAACATACTCCCCTGAGTATTCTGCAATGTAACTTGATTAATGACAACGCCTTGGTGTCATGTGTCCAATATTAATGACAATGCCCTGATGTCACGTGTCCAGTTTTAATGACAATGCCCTGATGTCATGTGTCCAATTTTAAATTAAATCTCTACCCAGGAGAAACCCCAAATAGAGCTTGCCCTGCCCACTCCCCTCTCTAACAAAAGGCATACCTTTCCAAAATCCTGGCCAGCTTCTATAGTAATCGGATCTCCCCCTGGATCCCATTTTCTGTTCTCCTGCTCCGTAACTTTGTGTATCCTTGACATAAAGTCACGTATCTGACATACCTTATCAGACACTGTAGGCTCAGCATCAGTATCCATGTTGGAACCTACCTGAGTGCTGCCCGGTTGAAGAGCTACCATATCTAAAGAAATGGACTTTACAGGTTCTAACATAACTACCTCAGCTTCAATATCCTCTCCCTGGTCTTCTCCCACCTGGGAAGTTTCTTGTGAGATTTCAACCTCTGCAACCTGAAAATCCACTTTTTCAGCAACACTCTTGGAATATCCGCCCTCGGACAAATTAACCGGTGAAAGGTGTTCAATACCTAGGCCTTCAATTTGGGTGGGGAGTCGGCCTTCGTTCCCAACCCTTTCCCATTTAAAGTCTGGGTATCAAAACTCACCTGATTCACCTCAGGACAATATGCGCGGAAGTGACCCGACTGTCTACAATTAAAGCAGACGTAGCTAGGTGAAGATGGTCTACCTGTGCTTGGGCTGCTGCTTCTATCCCTGCTTGAATCGAAATCTGAAGCTTGTTGGATCAGAACAGTCTCAGATAGATTGTCGCAAATTTGTTCAACTTTCGTCATTTGAGTGTCAGAACTCACTGACTTCTTTAGAAGATCTGTATCCCTGTGATCTCGCCTCCCCCTTTCTTGCTTTACTTCCCTCAGTAACTTTTGATGTCTTCGGACTCTCGGAACTGGTTCATCTTCCTCAGATGATTCGGAACTGGAATCTTCCTTGTTGGAATATGAAGATGTGTGGTAGCCGTCCCTCGTGAAACGCTTATCCATCTGAGCGAGAAGAGTTTTGAAGTTTGGCGCCTCCCCAACCTCACACAGCATGGTGTAAAACTGGCCAGCCTTGCCCCTCAACCTCAGACAAAGTGCATCTCGCTTCTCTTTCCCTGACCAACCAGAAGTCTCAGTGTACTGCATAAATTTCTCCTTAAAAAGTTTCCAGTTTGACTCTCCATCATATTTAAAACTTTTCGGAAGAGTTGAAGGATGAAACTTATGCCTACTGCTACCCTTCTTGTCCTTGACAATTCTCACCCTGCACTTTGGTAATCTTTCTTCTGACTCAGACCCTTCCGAATCAGACTCAGTACCAGAATCTTGGTCCCTGTGATAAAGAGGAGGACACTGTTCCGTCTGGCGCTTGCCTGTGCCTCGGTCTTCATACGGGAACCCCGTTCTACCCTGGGCTTTGTTAAGACCTTGTGACCTATCTTGCAGCCAACGGGAACTTTCTTCCGTCTTAAATTCTGTATTAGGCATAAAATCGATGATTTCCATAAGTTGCCTAGTCACCGTAAGCGTTGTTACCTTAAAGATATTAGCATATGTAAGATTTCCCTGATCTTTCCTAAATTTAACTATTTTCTTTGCAGTTTTATGTGCAATCCCTGGCAACATAACCAACTCCTGTCCCGTTAAAAAATTAATTGCAACTTTAGAATAAAAAGCCACGATGATGCAAACTCAATAGAATTCACAAACCTTCAGTGAATAACCAATTTCTAAGATAAAATTACTTTTAATCAAATTCTATTCCAATCTTGTTTTCTTCTTTTTTTTCAATTTAACTCTACTTTCACTTTCTACGGTCTCCATTCTCTACTTATATTAATTGTTACAATACTAACTCAATACCCTGACTGAGTTTGACAATTTCGGACAATGAAATATAAATTAATCCAACTCAACTTACCGACTTCGGTAAGGATAACAGGTCAAATTAATTATTGAAAACTTATTGAAAGTCGTTCTCGACTTGCAATTTACCAAATAACATGATTCCAAATTTGGTCTGAAAATATTATAAATAAAACTATTGAACGCTTTAAATATCGAAATTACCACTTGGCAATTCAATATTCATCTAAAATTGTCAAAAATTATCTTTTCAACCCTTAATACCCGAGAAAACAAATTATTTTATCCGTTTACTTTCATTTTCTCGGTTCCGTGGCTATAGGCGGATGTTTACACTGCAACCGGAAGTCGTTGATGCGCACGCACCGCCATGCGCCTTTTCGCCGAACTTGAGTCACGGAAACAGCCGACCTCGGCCGAAACCAAAAAATACTCAAAATACAGAAATTTGGCGATAATTTCCACAAATTATGCAGGTACCGTTGAAATAAATGCACCGGCAACTGCTTGCAATTCACAACGCCCTCGTTGCAAATCAATATCAGTTTACAACGCCCTCGCTGCAAAACAAAAACACAGTCTGAATTTGTTTTCTAGCAGACGCTGGTAAACACGACCTCGTGTTGTTTCTTTGGAGTTTTTTCCTCGTCGCCAATAAAGTAAATATGCTCAACTATGTTTACTCACAGTATCAGGGCCAGTGGTCTCCCTCTGGTATCGCCTGCCGCAAGTCCTCGGTTTCCCGGTATATATCGAGCTGCACCAATATTACTGGGCACTGGATTTGAGACGTCTGTCTTGTGTAGAATCATATAACGAAGTGAAGGTATACACTCACCTTCTTGGGATATTCCCCAGGATCTCGTGCAACCTATGACATTACGGGTACATGGGGAAGTCACATGATACTATCATGACCAACTTTCACAACAACTGTATGAAAATTCCAAGGTACTTGGTGGACGACTCCTCAGCCAATGTCGTTCCCTTGAGGGTGTAGCCATAGACTCTAGGAGATTTGGATCTAGTAACTCTTAGGACGCTGCACTTCTTGGGGTGAAAAACCATGCCCCACTTGGATTCTCATTGTGTGAGAGTGTGCAGGTCTTCTTGCAGTAGCTGCTGGTCTTCTTCTGTTTTGATCTGTCTGTAGACTACGCAATCATCGGCGAAGAGACGAACTGGAGAGTCGAGGTTTTCAGGCAAGTCATTTATGAAGAGAAGGAAAGGAGGGGGCCCAGTACAGAACCTTGGGGTACCCCGCTTACCACTGGTGCTTTCTCCGAAGAATCGCCTTCGACCAAGACTTGTGTCCTTCCATCTAAAAATGCAGAGATCCAACGGTGAGTGGAGCCAAAGATACCATAGAGGAGAATCTTCCTCAGCAGTCTTTGATGTGGTACCCTGTCAAACGCCTTTGAGAAATCCAACAGGATCATGTCTGTTTGGATGCGTTTATCCAACGAGAAGGTAAGCCCGTGTGCTAAGGTAAGAAGCTGAGTCTCGCATCTTCTCCTCGCTCTAAATCAGTGTTGACAGTCGTGCAGTATTGAATGTTGGTCCAGGTGCTTGAGGGTGTTACTCACAATGACGTGTTCCAGAAGCTTACAACAAAGACTAGTGAAGGAGACAGGCCAGTAGTTTGCCGGGTCTTGACGAGAACCTTTCTTGTAAATGGCCACATTTGCATGTCTCCAATCATCAGGCACACGTCCTTCCCTAAGTGACTGTTGGAAGACAAGAGTTAACAAGGGAGCGATGCTATCAGCGCAGTCTTTCAAGATCCTTGCTGAGATGTTGTCAGGACCCGGTGACTTTCGCGGATTCAAGCTGTCAAGTAGCTTCCTCACACCCTGTTCCTGTATGTTTTCTTCATTCTTGAGTCGAGTTTGGTCTGTTTCCGTATTGCTGCCCGTCCCTTCCGGTCAATCCAAGGTTTGTCTCTCTTCCCAGTTTTGGCCAACCGTAATGGAATGTTCTTGTCGACTAAGGACAGAAGAGTGTCTCTGAAAACTGACCATAGTGTGTTGACTGGTGCCACTGGGAGTGCAGACAGATCTGACTAAGTTTCAAAAGGATTGAATAAATTTGAGTTAGAAAGGGGACAAGGCAAAATTCACTATAAGGTGCCGATTTTTTACAATAAAAGGGGCATAACTCTTAAATGTAGTGATCAATCATGCTGGTTTCAAACTTGACCGATACATTACGGTCATATACATGCTGTCAAAGTTTCATAAGGATTGAAATAATTTTCTTTGAGTTAGAAATGGAGAAGCCATAATTTACTAACAAGAGTTGTCAGAGAGACAACAAAGTTCGCCACCGGCACCTTTAGAAACTTAAAAGCACACTCAAGGTCACAGAGGTCAACCTTTTTGCCTGCATGGAAAGGTCTTGTCCATATACACTGGCAAATCAAATATGAAAATAACACCTCAAGGGACATAGGAAGTATAAGCATTTTTGTAACCTAAACGCAGATTTCGAAACCTAAAACATTTTGCGACCTTAGTTTAAGGTCAAGGACACTGGGCTAATTTTTTTGCATGCATGGAAAGGTCGTGTCCATATACACATGCATGCCAAATATGAAAGAAATATCTCAGTGGATATATGAGTTAAAGAAATTTTGAGAAACCTAAACGCAGACTTTGAAACCTAAACGCCGGTCCTAAGTTCAAAGTCAAGGTCAGAGGGCTCAAACATTTTGCATGCAAGGAAAGATCTTGTCCATATACACATGCAAACTGAATATGAAAGGAATATTTCAATGGACATAGGAGTAATAAAAAATTTGAGAAACCAAAACACAGATTTCGAAACTAAACATGGGCCCTAAGTTCAAAGTCGACGTCACAGGGGTCTAAATGTTGCTGTGCCTGGAAAGGTCTTGTCCATATACACACATAAACCAACTATGAAAGCAATACCTCAAGAGACATAGAAGTAAAAGGCATTTTTCAAAACCTAAACACAGGCCCTAAGTTCAAGGTCAAGGTCACAAGGGTCAAATATTTTCTGTGCATGGAAAGGTCTTGTCTATATACACACACATACCAACTATGAAATCAATACCTCAAAGGATATAGAAGTTAAATGCATTTTACGAAACCTAAACGCAGATTTCGAAACCTTAACACATGCTCTTAGTTCAAGGTCAAGGTCACACAGGTCTAAATGTTTCTGTGCATCGAAAGGTCATGTCTATATACACATACATACCAACTATGAAAGCAATAACTCAAAGGACAGAGAAGTTAAAGGCATTTTTCTAGACCTAAACACAGATTTCGAAACCTAAACACAGGCCCCAAGTTCAAAGTCACATGGGTCTCACTTTTTCTTTGCATGTAAAAGTCATGCCCATATACACATACATACCAACTATGAAAGCAATACCTCAAGGGACATAGAAGTTAAAGGCATTTTTTGAAACCTAAACGCAGATTTGGAAACCTAAACGCAGGCCCTAAGTTCAAGGTCAAGGTCACAGGAGTCTAAATTTTTCTGAGCATGGAAAGGTCTTGTCCATATACACACACATACCAACTATGGAAGCAATACCTCAAGGGACATAGAAGTTAAAGGCATTTTTCGAAACCTAAACGCAGATTTCGAAACCTAAACGCAGGCCCTAATTTCAAGGTCAAGGTCAAACAAGACTGCGCGTTCAATAAACGCTTATGCCCCCAGTGGCATCCTTGACAATATATTCTGAATCTTTTCTAAGTCCAAATTAGGTCAAGGTCAGGGTCAAACTGAGCTTGGGTATTATTGGTGAGTTGGTAATGGTCCAAGGTAACAACTGTATAAGTATCAAAGCATTGTAGTCAGTTGTGTTGATGCTAGACGAAACGGTAAAATCTAGTTAACCAAAAAATAGCCTAGTTAAACTTTTCTAAGTCCATATTAGGTCAAGGTCAAGGTCAAAATCAAAGTTTGGTGATATTGGTGAGTTGGTAATGATCCAAGGCAACAACTGTATAAGTATCAAAGCATTGTAGTCAGTTGTGTTGATGCTAGACGAAACGGTAAAATCTAGTTAACCAAGAAATAGCCTATTTAAAATTTTCTAAGTCCAAATTAGGTCAAGGTTAAGGTCAAAATCAAAGTTTGGTGATATTGGTGGATAGGGAATGGTCCAAGGCAACAACTGTATAAGTATCCAAGCATTTGGGTAAGCAGTGTTGATGCTAGACGAAACGGTAAAATCTACTTAACCTTGTTACGGACGCACACACGGACGGACGGACGGACAGGACGATTACTATATGCCCCGCATCTGTCGATGCTGGGGGCATAAAAATGTTCTGACCTTGGAAAGGTCTTGTCTACATACACACACATACCGACTATGGAAGCAATACCTTAAGGGATATAGAAGTTAAAGGCATTTTTCAAAACCTAAACGTAGATTTCGAAACCTAAACACAGGCCATAAGTTTAAGGTCAAGGTCACAGGGGTCAACATTTTTCTGTGCATGTAAAGGTCTTGTCCATATACACATACGTACCAACTATGAAAGCAATACCTCAAAGGACATAGAAGTAAAAGGCATTTTTCTAGACCTAAACACAGGCCCTAAGTTCAAGGTCAAGGTCACACGGGTCTAAATTTTTCTTTGCATGTAAAGGTCTTGCCCATATACACATACATACCAACTATGAAAGCCATACCTCAAGGGACATAGAAGTTAAAGGCATTTTTCGAAAATTAAACACAGATTTCGAAACCTAAACGCAGGCCCTAAGTTCAAGGTCAAGGTCACAGGGGTAAAAAATGTTCTGTGCATGGAAAGGTCTTGTCCATATACACACACATACCAACTATGGAAGCAATACCTTAAGGGACATAGAAGTTTAAAGGCATTTTTCGAAACCTAAACGCAGATTTCGAAACCTAAACGCAGGCCCTAATTTCAAGGTCAAGGTCACAGGGGTCAAATATTTTCTGTGCATGGAAAGGTCTTGTCCATATACACACACATACCAACTATGAAAGCAATACCTCAAGGGACATAGAAGTTAGACATTTTCTTAAAATTGTTTACGCCGTTCACGACGACGACGACTACACCGGGGGTATTGCAATAGCTTGTCATGTACTACGTACAGGCGAGCTAAAAACGTGTCAATTTTTGACGATGAAAGGGGCATTACTCTTTAATGTCCAATGTAATCTTGTTAGTTATTAAACTAAACCGAGACATAATGACCATATACATGCTGACTAAGTTTGAAAAAGATTGTAATAAATTTGGTTAAGTTAGAGAGCGGTCATGAAAAGGTTAACTGACGGACGGACAGTGCCATAACATAATACGTCCCGTCTGAAGACGGGCATATAGAAATTGTTCTATCACAATTCAAGAAATGAATTCCATGCTGTTGATACATGGTTAACAAGACATCTCTGCAATAATAACAAGTAAGGAGATGTACTAATCTTCACAATAAATGTTCACATGAAGTTTTATGATGAAAATTACCAACTCCACAAAATCAATCTCTGCCACATTTTATCATACAGTAGAACCTCCCTATTACAACCACTAAAATAAATGCTAATTGATTGTGTAAAAACAGGTGACGGCTTAAAGCAAGGTGACAGTAAAACAGAAAGCTCCTAAAGGAGTTTTCTGTTTAACTGTAAGGTGACAGTAAAACAGAAAGCTCCTAAAGGAGTTTTCTGTGTAACTGTCACCTTGCTTTAAGCAGTCACCTGTTGTAAACACTTAATAATTAACATAGTTTAGTGGTGGTAGTGGAGACATCAAAAGTTCTATAATTAGCTTGGAAATGTTCTAGCTAAGTAAATAAATGGTCACACTTAGATGTTTCCAGTTATTCTAAAAAGTTTACTCTATGAGTAAGAAACTAACTTCAGAAAGTTTGTGTCATATTTCAATAAAACTGGCAAGAGATAAAAAACATTTTCTTTCTGAATTTTGCATCGAAACAGGCATCATTAGCTTAGAAATGTCCTAACTAAGAAAATAAATGGTAACACTTGCGTGTTTGAGTTGATTTAACAAGTGTTACGACAAAAAATGTTTTAACAGAGAGTCCAACTGTTACAATTTTTAGAAGACGAAGTGATCAAAAACACTTTTTTCCTGAATTTAGTATTAAAACTTGCATCATTAGCTTGGAAATGTTCAAACTAAGAAAATAAATGGTCACATTTGGGTGTTTAAATGAAATTTACAACTTTAATGACCGAAAAATAGTTTTACCAAGTTGACCCCATTAGAACACAAAGTGCTAAATGATGAAAAACACTTTTTCCCCGAATTTAGTATTAAAAGTTGTGTCATTAGCTTGGAAATGTCCTAACTAAGAAAATAAATGGTAACACTTGGTGTTTGAATTAATTTAACAAGTTTTATGACAGGAAAGTAGAATTCACCAATGTTACTATTTTTAGAACACAAACTGCTAAATGATGAAAAACACTTTTTTCTAGAATTTTGTGTTAAAACTTGTATAATTAGAAAGGAAATGTTCCAACTAAGAGATTGAGTAGTTTGAGTTTGTTGTTAGAGTGAATATAACAAGTTTTACAGGCTTTACTGGCTGCTTGTGGTGAAGTGTATACTCCATGTATTGTCACTATAATACCAGCAGCGTGTCACCTTCAGACCGTGACAAGTACGGAGGAAAGTCTCCACGTCTACACGTCGCTCTCTGACCTCTGTAACTGTTACCCAGTTTACAACCCGCTGGTATAAAGTCTTCACGTCTACACGTCGCTCTCTGACCTCTGTAACTGTTACACAGTTTAGTTCTACCGTCACGTCACGTCTTGTCTGGGAAAGTCTGCGTGCAAACTCACACAGTGTTGTCACTGGTAATATAACATACCCCAGTTCAACATGCTCCACACAGTGTGACACAGACTGGAGATTATCTACAGACATGAACCACAGCTCAAGTCTCTGTATGTGTGTCATAGTAGACAAATCTATCCTACCAGTCTTAGACTGGGGGCCATGGTCTGTACAGTCTAACGACAGGTCTAACTGTCTAATGGTGGGTGACTGTGGTAACCTGGTCAGTATTTGTTCTATATGTTCATGTGTCAGACTAACAGTCCACAGCCTCAGTGCCATTAAACACTTGCTACTGATACTACATATGTCACTAACTAACTCAGCTGTAGCTGTGATACTGTTCAAGTGCAGACATGTAAGAGTGTCAAGGTTGTTGTTGACTATTTGTGCCACTGTGTCACTGTCTATACGGGAGGAGGGGTAGGGGTCATACAGGTGCAGTTTTTGTACTGAGTGACATTGCTCTAACTGACTAGTTATACTTGTTAACTGACTAGCACTAATGTCATAAGGGTTTATGTACACAGACTTGACCTTTGACCTTGGAGTACATGATAACAAACGTTCTACATGACGGGCAGTGTTACTATCAATATAAAAGTCTTCTAACACGATGTTGTCATAAATGTGGCCATTATTACCACCTTCTATGACACAGTCAGTTACACATGTCTGTATGGCTCGTATCAAACCTTCACCATGTAAAGTTTGTCTGAAGTGTTTAACCTTTTGGTCAGTAGTAACAACACGAGTCAAATGGTCCAACAACTGTCTTGTTATGTCAGGTCTTATCCCAGACACAAACAGCCAAACCTGAGACATTTCTAAACATGTATCTAATGTGCTACAGAACTCTGTTATGTGTTTAACAATATCATGTACATTGTCACAGCTGGCTAGGAAAATAGCTGCAAGAAATTCTTGAAACTTTTTGTGTAGAAAAGATATTTTCTTCTCACTTACAGCACATTTTTCTAGCACTTTGTTCTGTGACAAAAGACCTGACTTTAAACACAGGTCTATTGACTCTTGTCCTATACCATAGATCTCTAGCTGTGAACTTTTAAATACTAAGCTGTTTTCTTTTGTTTGGTCAAATAATGCTTCATATGCTACTCTTGATAAGCAATATATCAATTGCCGGTGGTCTTGACAATATGGGTGTTCTATAATACATTTGGGTAGGGGCGTATCTGATGCTACACTTGTTGGTGTATTGGTAGTTTGTACAGACAGGTTTTTCTGGGACTTTTTCAACAACAAATCTAGCATGGCACAGTACAGCTGTACTTGAGACTTGCCTAGCTCCTGGTTGTCAAACCAGATGCACACAAGCTGTACAAGAATGACTGGTATCGTTTTGAAATGATCAAGACCTTTCTGGGCAAGTATCTCAAAGAACTTCTGTTTTTCTTTTTTACATGACTGACTCTCATTTAATAATTTAATGACTTTAGAGCAGAATCGTGAAGCTGACTTCTTATTAAATGCACATAACTCAATATGTTTGTCCACTTCAGAACTTTTTAATTGGAGTATATCCAATTTCCAAGGCCTGGTTGTGGTCAAGAAAACATTGTTCTGGTTTGCTACATCCCTGCCTGGGAGTCCTGGGTTTAAGAAATGTGGGACAAGGGCACCTGTCGGACACACCCATTCGTCCAGACCATCAACAATGACAAGACAACATTTATTTGCATTTTTCAGTAATGCAGAGGAACATAGATCTTTTCCTGTATTATAATACTGTAATATTTGTGACTGAATCATTTCATTAACATTATACTCTGAGAGAGAATCTCTCAATGTAATATAAAACAAGAACATGAACTGTGATAGTATTTGTCTGTCATCTTCTCTCCTGGCCTTTCTCTCCTGCTGCTGTCTCTGGGTTCTGGCCTGCCTCCTCTGTTCCCCTCTGTAGAATGAATACCTAAACTGGGCCTCTTCATCAGAATCACTGTCACTGTCCAGTGCTTCATTCGACAAGAATTCACCATGAGCCTCACACCAAAGTCTAACTATATTCTTGCATAGCAAGCTCTTTCCACTACCAGCATCGCCTGTGATGTATATCTGTCTACTTAGGTACTCATCATTGTAAAATATCTTTCTACAAGACATACTAATAGCCTCGTCTTTCACATTTTTCAACCCGTCTCGCCCTTTGCTTTGTCGTAAGATTCTGATTTCTGGATTAACATAAATATACTCTAGTCCTATGTCATTGTTTTCGGCTGGATTCTGAACCTCAAGGCAGGTGCTTTTATAGTGGCTGCTGAGATTTGTCTGCAAATCTGTAAAATAAACTCTTATGAATTAGCAAACAACACCATAGATCAAGTAGCCTCAAACGGCAAACACTTTTGTCAACAAAGAGTTGTCAGAGAGACAACAAAGCTTACCGGTGAAACATTAAATTTTGACCCAATTGAAAAATGACCTCCCGGTCATTTTTCAACGTTGAGAAATGACCTCCTGGTCTTTTTTTAACGTTGAAAAAAGACTTCCCGGGTCATTTTTCAACGGGAATGGGTTCATTTCTCAACATTGAAAAAAGACCCTACCCGTGAAATGACTGCTGAAACATCTAGTTGTAAAATGGCTGGGGTCATTTCTCAACGTTGAAAATAGACCAGGGTCAATTCTTAACGTTGAGAAATGACCCAATCCGTGAATTAATGACGACAGTGATCATACGCCATTGAATATCAAACGGAAGAGAGGGGGTCATTTTTTAACATTGTAAAATGACCGGGGGTCAATTCTCAATATTAAAATATGACCATACCCGTAAACAATAAATGGCTGGTACAAATTATTGGTTATTAACTGATGTTAGGAGGGTATTTTTCAACGTTGGTAATAGACCGGGGGTCATTTCTCAACGTTGAAAATGACCCGGGGTCCATTCTCAACGTCGAAAAAAGACCTTACCCATGAAATCATGACTCTTGAATTATCTTGTTGTTAAATGAACGGGGGGTCCTTTCTCAACGTTGAAAAATGATCCCTGTTAAGTTTCATCGTTGAAAGATGACTTAACCTGTACAAATATGTCTCCTAGACTTAATTGTTATAAACTGACTACTGGTATGAGGGGCCATTGTTAAACGTTTAATCCTTACACGGGTCTTTTTTTTTACGTTGAGAAATGACCCCGGTCATTTTACAACACTATAATTAAGGAGTCATAAATTCATTGTTAGGGTCTTTTTTCAACGTTGAGAATTGACCCCGGGTCATTCTTTAACGTTGAACAATGACCCCCATATACCAATAGTCAGTCAATAATAATTAAGTTTAGGAGAAATCTGTACAGGTTAAGTCAATTTTCAACCTTAATCTTTACACGGGTCATTTTTCAACGTTGAACAATGACCCCCTCATGCCAGTAGTCAGTTAATCACAAGTAAGTCTATGAGACAATTCTGCACTGGTTAAGTCAACTTTCAACGTTGAAACATTACACGGGTCATTTTTCAACGTTGAGAAATGACCTCCCGGTCATTTTACAACAGATAATTCAGGAGTCATAATTTCATAGGTAGGGTATTTTTTCAACGTTGAGAATTGACCTCCCGGTCATTTTTCAACGTTAAAAAATGACCCTGTGTCAGGTTCGGTACCATGACATATACATTTTCGAATTTTGCTTAATTAGAGCAATTTGTACATCAAATATGAATTCCCTATCACTTTAGAATCGAGGGTTATTGTCATTTCAAATAGTCGACCCTTTGACAACTGTGACCTTGACCTTTGATCTGACATGTCCAAAATCTTCATATTCATATTCCTCTTCATATGGGCAACCCATTTGCCATGTAGTAAGGGTGTATTGGTTATGGTTCAAAAGTTATTGCCAACGTTAAAGTAACGGACAAACAAAGAAAGAAACAGAGCAAAAACAATATCCCCCCTTCAAGGTAAAAGGCCATCATCTCAAAACTGTTGGCGCATCAGCATGTGAATTTGTAACACACTGGGTGCAGTACTCAGTCAATAACTGAACTAACGGTATGGCACAGTGTCATGTCCCATGATGCTTTCATTGAGGCACATTATCAAATTTGAAGTTTAATGACCAATAGCTCCTGAATTGTTTATGTCAACTCCATTCGAACAAGAGTTGTCAGAGAGACAACAAAGGTCCCCAACGACACAATTCAAAACTTTGAAGCAGTGTCTGAGGTCAAGGTCACAGGTCAAATTTTTGTGTGCTTGGAAACTGGAAAGGTCTTGTTCATATACACAATGATACCAGATATGAAAGCAATACCTTAATGGGCGTAGCAGCTATAAGCCTTTTTCGAAACCTAAATGTAGATTTCAGACGGGGAGTAGATGGGGAGTATATGTACAGTCGGCCGAGTGGTAATTCGGACTGAAAGTAGACTTTAACTTGGTATATTTAATATTTCGAAACCTAAACACAGGCCCTAAGTTCAAGGTCACAGAGATAGAAAAAAAAATCGGTGCATGGAAAGGTCTTGTCCATATACACATGCTTACCGAATAAGAAAGCAATACCTCAAGGGACATAGGAGTAATAAGCATTTTTCGAAACCTACACAGTTCAAGGTCAAGGTCACCAAGGTCAAACTTTTTAAGTGCATGGAAAGGTCTTGTCGATATGCACATGCAAACCAAATACAAGGGCCACTATGGCCCTAAACCGCTCACCTGGTACACCATGTAAACTTCACCTGTAGTGACCTAGATTATGACTGGATATGACCCACAATAAACATTTAGAGTGCTAACAAGATTTTTCTATGATTTGACCTAGTGACCTAGTATTTGACCAGACACAATCCACATTTGATTTTGACCTAGATTTGATGCAGGCAAATATTCTGACAATATTCCATTCAGATCTAATGAGATTTGTAGCCGATCATGACAGTAAACAGTTTTCTATGATTTGACCGGATATGACCCACATTCGCACTTGACCAAGATATCAATGAGGCAAACATTTTTACCAAGTTTCATTAAGATCCAATAAGATTTGTAGCCTCTAGAGTGTTAACAAGGTTTTTCGAAGATTTGACAGTGACCTAGTTTTTGACCGGACATAACCCACATTCTAACATGACCTAGATATAAATGAGGCAAACATTTTGACTAAATTTAATTAAGATCCAATGAGATTTGTAGCCTCCAGAGTGTTAACAAGGTTTTTGGATGATTTGACCTAGTGACCTAGTGTTTGACCGGACTTGACCCATATTCATACTTGACCTAGATATCATTAAGGCAATTATTTTGACCAAGTTTCATTAAGATCCAATAAGATTTGTAGCCTCTAGAGTGTTAACAAGGTTTTTCTATGATTTGACCCAGTGACCTAGTTTCTAACCGGACATGACCCACATTCGAACTTGACCTAGATATGAATGAGACAAACATTCTGACTAAGTTTCATTAAGCTCCATTGAGATTTGTAGCCTCTGGAGTGTTAACAAGGTTTTTCCATGATTTGACCTAGTTTTTGACCCAACATGACCCACATTCAAACTTTGCCTAGATTTCTACTAGACAAACATTATGATCAAGTTTCATGAAGATTGGAGGAAATTTGTAGCTACTAGAGTGTTAACGAACCAATTGTGAACGGACGAACGATGGACATCCAGCGATCCTAAAAGCTCACTTTGGCACTTCGTGCCAGGTGAGCTTATAAAAGCAATACCTTCAGGGACGTAGTGTTTGTAAGCCTTTTATGAAACCTAAATGCAGATTTTGAAACCTAAATACAGGCCCTGCTTGGCGCCATATGACCATTTCATGTGTCGCGGTGCCGTCAAATCAAACTCAATCAAAACAGGCCCTGAGGTCAAGGTCACAGGGGTAAAAACTTGTTGCATGCCTGGAAAGTTATACTGTATATGAAAGCAATACCTCAAGGGACATAAGAGTTATAAGCATTTTTCGAACCTTAAATGCAGCTTTCGAAACTCAAACACGGCCCTAAGATCAAGGTCACACGTTTTGCCTGAATGGAATGGTCTTATCCATATATAAATGCATATCAAATATGAAGTCAATACCTCAAGGAACTTAAGAGTTGTAAGTGTAGATTTTGAAACCTAGACACGAGTCCTAAGCTCAACGTCAGAGGGTAAAATTTGCTGCATGCATGGTAAGGTCTTGACCATATGTATGCATACCAAATATGAAAGCAATACCTCTAGGGAGATAGAAGTTATAAGCAGTTTCTTAAAATTGGTTACGCGGCTTACGACGACAACGACTAAGCCGGGGGGTATACTATACTATAGCATAAGTTTGTCTTGTACTTTGTAAAGTTGAGCTAAAATGTCATAAGTCCCGTCTTCATGACATCCTTTCTGGCGAGAGAAAAAGCCATTGTTTCATAATTTTCTTTATTATTTATGTTCCATTATCAATATTGACAATATCCATGGTGTCACAGCATTATACTATAAATCATATTATAATTGCCTTTTTTGATGTTAGTATCAATAATTGGTGTATCAACAATCTGTATATGTGTCATCAGTAGATACAAGAAGGTCCTAGAATTAGGTCTTGCTGCCTCGAATGTGAAACTGAGGTATTGATTATAATACCTGAACCAATATGCAATGTACACACCTTCACTTGGTAATGATACGACAAGCAAGTGTCATAAAATTCCAACAAGCAGTTACAGAAAAGTAGTATTGACACAAAACTAAATGCTAGAGTTCTAAGCCTAGGCCAATAGAAAAGAAATATCTCTGTCTCGCTTTCATTTCATCACCGCAGTGAGACAAGAAGCATTAGTATATATGTGTATGTTTCCCAACCAGGGCTCCAGATAAGGGGAGTATTTCAACAACTAAAATAGTTATGCTTGCTCAAACCCTATTGTGCCACTAGTCATTAGAATTGTCTCGAAGAGACAGTTCTAATGAGTAGTCAGTACTAGTCACACCATAGAATTTAGTGCAGACATGAAGAAGACTATGTTGGAAAACTTGAGTTTACTCCCTCTTATCTGGAGCCCCGTCTAATATGTCATTGTTGCTTAGTCAGCTTGTTTATCGTCACCTTTACATTGGTCCTCCCAGCTAACACTACAAGCCACAGGGTTGTCTCTTCTGGACTGAAATTGAAAATATGACATCAGTCTTGTGCTAAAATAACCTCTTTGTATTGACTTTTACTCAAGCACATCAAATGTATCTACACATGAGGATTGGAAAATATATACGGTACTATTTTCTGTTGTAACCCTACAGGACACGTTTGCCACATTCTCAAGAAACGTGCTTGTCAATTACCTCAGCTTCCAAACATTGGCGCACTGGAGCGTGACGTCGTCGATGATTGAGAAAGTTAGGTCATCAATACTTTTGCTGAATTCTTCTCGTCTATGAGAAGTCAATATGAGACTGTTATTGCAGCTGACAAGGGCAATACTCATTACTAACATTTGGCCTAATAACTCTTGTGACTTTCAAAATATGGGGTCCCTCCACAGAAGTTGTTGTTTAGCTTAGACGGAAAGGTGATAGTCAACAAATTGTGATAATCTGTTTCCAAATTGATTACATTGGCATTGTAACACAATAACACGGTTAATTATAACTTCATATTGCTTTTTCTGAATGAAATATAAGGTGACCAATTAGAAATTTTGTTGAGTATATAAATTTATATAAACCTGAAACACCCCAGGGTAGGGCCAATTTGATCCAGGAGTCATAATTTGAACTATCTTGGTGGGGAAATAATAAGGCAAAGCTACCTGAAAAATATTAATGATCTGGGCTTTACAGGTTCAGAGAAGGAGGTTTTAAACGGTTTATCTGTAGAGGATCATAATGCAAACCTTTTAATCAAATATTAAAGGGTCTTGGCCTTACAGTTTCATAGAAAAAGAGTTTTGAAGGTTTTCTTATATAAGTTTATATAAACCTGATATGCCAAAGGGCGGGGCAATTTTTGGCCCGGGTCATAATTTGAACAATCTTGGGAGAGGACCACAAGACAAAGATACATACGTCAAATATTAAGGACCTAGGCCTTACGGTTTCAGAGGAGGAGATTTTAAAGGTTTTTCTATATGATTCTATGTAAAACTTATAAGCTCAAGGGCGTAGCTATTTTTTAACCCGGGGTTCATAATTTGAACAATCCTGGTAAAGACTAATTAGGCAAAGCTACATGTCAAATATTAATGATCTGGGCCTTGCGGTTTCAGAGAAGAATATTTTTAAAGGTTATCTTATGAAAAACTGATAAGCCCATGGGCGGTACCATTTTTGACCTGGGGGTCATAATTTGAACAATCTTGGTAGAAGACCATCAGGTCATGGTGCATACCCAATATCAAATGTCTGGACCTTTCAGTTTCTGAGAAGATTTTTAAAGCTTTTTAATGCATATAAAGTTGTCTATATGGTCATGTTAGAAAAACTGACCTCAAAGCAAGGGGAACAAGAGCACCGCAGTGCGGCAAAATACGCCCGTCACGGCCGGCGGGTGTCAAAGTCGTCCAGACTCAGGCTGACTGGAAAAAGTCGCCCGGAGTGTAGGCCCGACTATCAATCTCAAAAAGACTATGCTGTAGTATTGCGATAGCTCAAGTACTATCCCGATAGTATTGCGATAGTCAAGAAAAAAGTTCTGGGTTTTTTAAAAAATGCCCATTTTTGACAATAAAGGGGGCATCACTCTGCTAAAAATAGTCGCAAACGTCTGAAATTTAACAGGAACCAAAATTCACAGGTGCCTTCCCTGTATGATGAGAAAGCTAAATATGAAATTTGGTTACAATAGACAAAATGTAAGTAAAATTATTATCAGGAAACAATATATTGTTAAAAAAATTGTGTGAAGGGGCATAACTCTGAAAATACAGAGTCAAACCAAAAACCCGTAATATATGTTAAGTCACTTCATTCATTGTATCACCATATCAAATTTGAAATCAATTGAATGAAAAATAAAAAAGTTCTGGGTTTTTTTTTTAAAATGCCCATTTTTGACAATAAAGGGGCATTACTCTGCTAAAAATAGTCGCCAACGTCTGAAACGCAAACTCGTCCGAACTATTGTAGTATGGAATATTTGTAGGAAGTTTAATCAAAATCGGTCAATAAATGAAGGTGAGAGAGCGCTAACAAGAAAAGTTAACGGACGAAGTGTGGCTTATTTTAAATTTTAAGGATGTAAAGGGGAATAACTCTGCTAAAAATAATTTAACAGGAACCAAAATTCACAGGTGCCTTCCCTGCATGATGAGAAAGATAAATATGAAATTTTGTTACAATAGACAAAATGTAAGTAAAATTATTATCAGGAATCAATATATTGTTAAAAAATTGTGTAAAGGGGCATAACTCTGAAAATACGAAGTCAAACCAAAAACCCGTAATATATGTTAAGTAACTTCATTCATTGTATCACCATATCAAATTTGAAATAAATTGAATGATTAAAAAAAAAGTTCTGGTTTTTTTTTAAAAATGCCCATTTTTGACAATAAAGGGGCATAACTCTGCTAAAAATAGCCGCCAACGTCTGAAACGCGAACTCGTCCGAGCTATTGTGGTATGGAATATTTGTAGGAAGTTTAATCAAAATCGGTAAATAAATGAAGGTGAGAGAGCGCTAACAAGAAAAGTTAACGGACGGACGGACGTACGGACGGACGTACGGACGTACGGACAGCGCTGGGTATACCATAATACGACCGTCGATGACGGGCGTATAATAAATCTAGTCAGAAACTCAGAACAACATTTCTTTTCTCTTGTCACTGATGCTTCTGATAAAATTTGGTTGAAATTGGGTCAGCGGTTTCATAGAAGATGTTTGAAAATGTGGACGGACGACATACAGAATGGGA
Organism: Gari tellinella; assembly: GCA_922989275.2. Lineage (NCBI taxonomy): Eukaryota > Metazoa > Mollusca > Bivalvia > Cardiida > Psammobiidae > Gari > Gari tellinella. The sequence continues at coordinate 4,272,352 of OV277870.1, read as the reverse complement.
CACAATAGCTCTTCCCTAGCCTTCGGCTCAGGTGAGCTAACAAGAGCACCGCATGGGAGTGCCAACACTGGTCTGTTTCATTATCATAATAGATTAAGAAGGAACAGCGATATATTCTTATTGCTTCCTCTGTCTTGACTATTTGTCTGTTTGTCTTCTGTATGTCTCTTAATGACCTTGACCTTTGTCGGACATGACCCATTGTACTGAGCTCAAGAGCTTTTTGGGTTGAGGGCACTAGCCAAGTTTGAAGTCTCTATCACATTTTGTCTCAGAGTTTGATAATGACCAATGTTAATTCAGCCAATTTGTCCTCTAAATGACCTTGCCCTTTGTCGGACATGATCCAAATTGTACTGAGCTGACGAGTTTCTTAAGCCGAGAACACGCACGACTATAAAGTTCCTATAACATGTATTTCAAAATTATTGTCAATGTTAAATTTACTCTATTTGACCTCTGAATGACCTTGGCCTTTGTTAGATATAACCCAACTTGTACTTAGCTTAAGAACTTCTTTTTCCTCTATGACTTGTTTTTAGAGTTATGGCCAATGTTAAATTGAACCTATTTGACCTCTGTATGGGCTTGATCTTTGTCAGTCTCAGAACTTACCAAAATTGTGATGAGCTCAAGAGCTTTTTAAGTCGAGTACACATGCCCAATATGAAGTTTCTACCACATGAAGTTCACAAGTTATGGCCAATGCTAAATCAACCATATTGTACTTGTAAATGACCTCTAAATGATCTTGACCTATGTCTACAATGACCTAATTTGTTCTGAACCCAAGATCTTCTTGCGCCGAGTACACATACCACATATAAAGTCTGCATCATATTTAGTTCCAAAGTAAGGCGGACAGACAAAGCACAATAAAATTATGCTCCCTGAGTCGTGCGTGGGCAATAAGTTATTTGAATACCGGCATTACTTATTTCAGCATATCTGAGTATGTCAGAGGCAGATAACTCCTAGCAAAATGGTACTGTTCCATCCAACTTATACTTGTGTACATTGTGTGCAAAACTAAAATTTCGTTAAAAAATTAAAGCTGCTAGAGAGTTACAGTTGTTAATTACGGCATTTTCAATGCACCAAAGGCAACTAACTCTTGACCCTTTGGTTCAATATTCTGTCTCATCCCAGAACTTAACAGCTGAACCATGTTTGCTCAAAACACATTTAAGTTTGTAGACATTTTAGTCCAAGCAATAATGAAACATGGACTTTTAAGCATATCTCAGCATACCAAAGGCAAATAACTTGTGACACAATGATCCGCTATGATCAAACTTCTTACATCTTAAGCCCCGATCCCATTGTCCTGGTGCTGGCCCAAGTACGTCCCAGCGGAGATAGCCGGTGAACCAGGGGGATGAGCCGGGGCGTTTTTCATGAAAAAATAGATTGAGATCTCACATTCCCGGTGTCTCCCCCGGTGGAGCACCGGTTATGAAGCCGGATCTCCCCGTACCCTCCCGGTGAGTTCCCGGTTGGCCCGGCGTAGTTCCGGTGCAGGGCCGGTCTGTTCCCGGTTAGCCCCGGTATAAGATGGTATAACCCCAGCCGTCGCCGGTGGTATCCCGGTGAACACCGATGTTGTCCCGATCAACCCCGGTTGTTCACCGGTGACGTGCTGGCGTTACCCGGTGTTCGCCGTAAAGGACATAAACCGGGGCGGACGTGAATTAGTATAAATACTCTTTTGTCTCTCGAGGTATATGAGATGAAATAAAAACGAAATGCAATAAAATAGAACATAATTATGTTGTAGACTGTTCAAACTTCATTTTAATATGAGTTTCAAACAGTTTGCCCGGCGTCTGATCTGGTTACATACTGTTTGTAGTGGACATAAAGACTTTAGCCTGAAGCCATTTATTTATACAGAAAAACTTCCGTTTTTATATACACTCAGAGGATCTTCTAACCGATCACTTTTTAAACTCATATTTTTCGAAACGGGAACTGGCACACTGACGTAATCAGTTTTATTTCAAATACTAGGTTGAATGTGCATTGAATCGAATTATTGAATTTTGAGTCTCTCTCTACGTTACGTCACACGTCCAAGTTCGACGATTTAGGTATTTTGCACGTGCAAAGCGTGTATCGGAACATTGGTAAACACTGCCTTTGTTTATTTATTGGTCATCAATCGTCCTAACAGAAAAACATCTAACATGTCGAGAATGCGGATTGTATTCATCACAAGAACACTCGAAATGTTGTACTCAGATCCAACGTGAACAACGTCATTACGTTTTTACGTCCTGTGTGTCCTAAAATTGTTTACATAAGCTAAATTTTAAACATCAATATCTTATTTAACTAACTGCAACGCATTCCAACCTGTTGTTTGCCAATATCTGCTTGTTTTGAGGAAATTTTGTCTAACCGGAAGTGTAGAGACTAACGTCATTAGCGCCTACAGATAAAAAAACTCTCGTATAGGAATCTATCATTTTGGTCATCACGAACTCGCTCGTATGTTTCCACGCGTCTACGTTGACTTCTCGCGCTAATCTGGACAGTCGAATATGTCAAAATAACGTAACGTAACGGCATCAACGCCAATCGTTAAAATGCAAAATTTTAACTCGGCGGCTCAAAATTCACCTTTTTTATTAATACATTAACATTGTACGTCGCTGAAGCCGTTAAGGGTGGCGTTCTTTAAGTATTCTGTAAATGTTACTAAGCCACTGCTGACAGCTAGAGGCATTTTTGGTATTTTACATATTGAAACAAGAGGGCCAGAATGGCCCTTGATCGCTCACCTGACAATGGTGACACTAGGATGGGTCACGTGATTTCAGAAAAGAAGATTTGTAAAAGGTGACCCCCAGGGCGGGGCCAATTTTGACCCCAGGGGCAAAATTTGAACAACTAAGAAAGAGGACCTGTAAACGATGATATGTGCAAAATATCTTAACTCAGTGTACTATGGTTTCAGACAAGAAGATTTTTGAAGTTTTCATTGAAAAAATCTATTTTTAGCTGCGGTGACTCAGATATGCAACAGACCAGAACCAATTCATCCATATATGTGAAGGACCTCTAAAAGTTACATCATGCCAAATATCAAATCTCTGGTCATATTGGTTCCAGAGAAAAAGATGTTTGAACATTTCACTATATAACTCTATGTAAAACTGTGATCCCCGGGGCAGGGCCAATTTTGACCCCAGGGGCAAAATTTGAACAACTTTGATAGAGGACCTATAGGTAATGCTATGTGCAAAATATCTAAGCTCTGGCTCTTGTGGTTTGTGACAAGAAGATTTTTTAAGATTTCCTTATTTTTTCACTTTGGTTGCCATAGCAACCAGAGTTCTGCATGGTTTCAAATTCTTTGAACAACTTTGAATTTTTTAAGATTTCCTTATTTTTTCACTTTGGTTGCCATAGCAACCAGAGTTCTGCATGGTTTCAAATTCTTTGAACAACTTTGAAAGACCTTGACCCAAGGAACATTCCTGTGAAGTTTGGTTGCAATCAAGCAAGTGGTTTTGGAGAAGAAGATGTTTGAAGAAATTGTTGACACACGACGCACAACGCAGGACGACGGACAAAGACCGACCACAAAAGCTCACCTTGAGCACTTTGTGCTCAGGTGAGCTAATAATACAGACCAGGAGTTGCCTAAGTATTTTTATTTCAGTGCCAGTTGAACAATATTCCATTATATGTTCAATGACTTTATTATGTAATTATTTAATTGCTACATATGGCGCCAATGTCGCGTTGAAAGCTGGTAACCCAACAGACAAATGACATTCATGACATTGTGACTTGTCATTTTAGGGTTAGGTTACATTTTCATTCATATTTTCAATACTTCGTGATCAATTGTGTTCAATCTTTGCTTCCTATTGTAAAACATCTTCATCTCATGGAAAATGTAATTTTTGGCATCCGTATTAACTAGATTTTAGAGTAGCACCTTTAAATCTGACTGATCGGTTAGAAGATCCTCTGAGCGTATTAGATTTACCCTATATAATAGAGAGGATGATATTATTTCCTATTTAAACACAGACGCAAACAAGAGGGCCTGAAGGCCCAGTAGGGCGTTCAAGTACCGTACCAGCGAACAGTAACGTTAACCGATGCAAAAAACCCATATAGTACAACATCTAACGTTCACCGATACTCTTCAATAATAACTCATTGCGCCCCAAAGTTTATTACCTTTTCAAGGGTACGAACGATTTATGTGCGAATCTTAATAACACAAGCAAAAGTGCACTAATCAACTGCTATGCATCAATTTTACTGCATATAAAAATAAGATTTAGCTGCTCAGATGTAAGCTGCTTTATTTGATACATTAAATATCGGAAAATGTTGGTTTATTGATGAGAAATTAAGTCGGGACTGTTCGCCGGTTGTATTAAATTCATTTGGTAGCCATTTTGTTTTCCTTGTTGGGGATGGTGAACTACCTCTGAGGCCGTTCGTGTCGTTCGCAATCGGTAACACCCTAACGGTTGTTAAAGGTGAATTGTTACCGTTTTCCGATGCAATCGATTGCATCGATACGGTACTTGAACGCGCTACTGATATCGCTCACCTGTTGTACTGAAGCCTGATAGCTTTACCTTTCTGTTTCACCCGTTTAAATCTAAATCCATTTAAATTTGTATACTAAGACGAAAAAGAAACGCAGGGTACATAAAATATTCAAATTTTTTTTTATGACTTGGCCTAAATTTATGAAAATCGGTAGATTGAATGTCTTGGCTAATGTCCACAATTTCCGGTGGATAAAATTATGCAATCCCGTTAAAGTTCGCCGTACGCGGGGATTCTGGAAGGTGTAAAAATGAAAAATACCAGTGTAAAATTTCGATGACGAGATATTTAATTGTCAAAATCAGTCAATGGTGTACGTTTTAAGTTGACACATTGATTTACGGATTTAAAAACTCCTTTCAACATCTTCGAAATATGGTACGCTTAATCAAAGTTCGGATGGGCACGCTATTGCACCACTATTGGTACGTCGAGGCTAACCACAGGCTGTTACTCAGTTCAATGTGCATTTCTCGACTATAGAACGTCTTGTTAGACGCATGCGAGAGACGGAAAGCCTTGCAGACCGACCGCGAGCGAGACGTCCGTACGTCACGACAGGACAGGACTATCTACCCATCCCACCTGCGCAATCGTCACCGTACTGCCAGTAAAACCACTGAAAACACGTTAAGCAATCATAGTCAACATATCCATGCTGACACTTTACGGAACTGGTTAAGCGTCAACGGTCTGCGAGCCTGACGTCTTTACGTTGGTCGCGCACGCTGTAGCGGTGGTTAGCGGCACATTCGCCCAATAACTTTCCACTGATGTAGTGGAGACAGGTTCTTTGTCAATATGTTCAATAATGATAAGTTGTCAACACAAGAGGGCCTGAAGGCCCTGATATCGCTCACCATTTGTAATGAAGCTTGATAGCTTTATCTTTGAATTTCACCCGTTTTATTCTAAATCCATTCAAGTTTGTCGATCTGCTGTAGTATAGTAGAGTACACCAAAGGCAGATAACTAGAGCCTAAACAATACTGAAATGAAGCCTTTTTCTAGCATTTCAAAGTATATCAAGGGCAGGTAACTATTGCCACAATGATAACATTTCAACAATAATTGCACTCCTTCCAGAACGTATAGCTACATCCTTTGTGTACAAGTATAATCAAAATCCATTGAAAACTGTAGTGGCAAGAGTGTAAACGCTGTAAAATATGGCATTTTCAGCCATTCAAAGGTAGATATCTCTTGATCTATGTGTCTGATTCCGACCATAATCACCTTTTTTCCAACTCTTATTGTCATATACAATCTGGGCAAGTTTGAGAGAGCTTGGATAAATATTGTGGCCTCTAGTGCGTAAACACTGTTAAATATATCATTTTCAGCAATTCAAAGGTAGATAACTTTTGACCTATTGATCTGATTACAACCATAATTGAACTCATTCGAAGTCTTATAGTAATATTCAATCTGAGTAAGTTTGAGAAAGATTGGATAAAATTTGTGACCTCTAGAGTGTAAACATCGTTAAATATGGCATTTTCAGCAATTCAAAGGTAGATAACTCTCGACCTATAAGTCTGATTTCCACCATAATCAAACTCATCTGAACTCTTATAGTCATTGACAATCTGAGCAGGTTTGAGATAGATTGGATAAAAATTGTGGCCTCTAGAGTGTAAACACTGTTAAATATGGTACTTTCAGCAATTCAAAGGTAGTTAACTCCTGACCTATTGGTCCGATTTCAACCATAATCGAACTCATTCGAACTCTTATAGTCATATACAATCTGGGCAAGTTTTAGAAAGATTAGATAAATACTGTGGCCTCTAGAGTGTAAACACTGTTAAATATGGCATTTTCAGCAGTTCAAAGGTAGATAACTCATGACCTATTTGTCCGATTTCAACCAAAATCGAACTCATCCGAACTCTTATAGCAATATACCATCTGAGCAAGTTTGAGAAAGATTGGATAAATATTGTGGACTCTAGAGTGTAAACACTAAAATTGTTGACGCCGGACGACGGACATTCAAGGATTGCAATAGCTCAGGTGAGCTAATAAAATAATCTTTCTGAATATTCGATTAAATGATGATTTAAAACTACCTTGCAAGGTTACCCTGCGTTTCTTTTTCGTCTGAGTATAGTATTATAGCATGTAAACAATTTCGGAATACAATCTCATAATTCTAGTATAGTAGAGTACATCAAGGGCAGATAACTAGAGCCTAAACAATACTGAATTGAAGCCTTTTCTAGTATTTCAAAATATATCAAGGGCAGATACCGTAACTATTGCCACAATGATTAGATTTCAACAATATTTGCACTCCTTCAAGAACTTATAGCTTCATACTTTGTGTGCAAGTATAATCAAAATACATTGAAAACTGTAGTTACAAGAGAGTAAACGCTGTTAGATATGGCATTTTCAGCAATTCAAGGACAGACAACTTTTGACATATTAGTCCGATTTCAACCATAATCGACTTCATATGAACTTTTATGGCCATATACAATCTGAGCAAGTTTGGATAAAAATTATAGCCTCTATAGTTTGAGAACCCTAAAATATGGCATTTTCAGCAATTCAAAGGTAGATAACTCTCGACCTATTGGTCTGATTTCAACCCTAATCAAACTCATCCGAACTCTTATGGTAATATACAATCTGGGTAAGTTTGAAAAATATTGGATACATATTTTGGCCTCTAGAGTGTTAACACCGTTAAATATGGCATTTTCAGCAATTCAAAGGTAGATAACTCTCAAGTTATGGTCCGATTTCAACCATAATTCAACTCATCCAAACTCTTATGGCAATATACAATCTGAGCAAGTTTGAGATAGATTGGATAAAAATTGTGGCCTCTAGAGTGTAAACATTTTGTTAAATATGGAATTTTCAGCAATTCAAAGGTAGCTAACTCTTGATCTTTAGGTCCGATTTCAACCATAATCAAACACATTCGAACTCTATCAGTAATATTCAATCTGGGCAAGTTTGAGAAAGATTGGATAAATAGTGTGGCCTCTAGAGTGTAAAAATTGTTAAATTTGGCATTTTCAGCAATTCTAAGGTTGATAACTATTGATCTATGAGTCCGATTTCAACCAGAATCAAACTCATCCGAACTCTTATAGTAATAAACAATCTGAGCAAGTTTAAGAAAGATTGATTAAATATTGTGGCCTCACTAGTGTAAACACTAAAATTGTTGACGACGCACAACGAACGACGGACATTCAAGGATTGCAAAAGCTCACCCTGAGCTAAAAACAAAATGTAGAAATCTGCATTTTTTAAAAAAAAAATCAAATCTATCCTTGCATACACCCCGGTTGTTCACGGTACATACCCGGAGCTGCCCCGGATGTGCCGGTAAAGATCCGGCGTTGCCACGGCATACCCCGGCGTTGCTCCGGCATTCCCCTGATGAAGCCGGTTCTGGTTTCTGTCCCGGTGACCCCCGGTTGTATTAAACATTTTAAAGCATCCAGGGATGTTAGCTGGTGGCAGCCGATCTACCCCGGATCGAGCCGGTCGTCCCCGGCGCCGCCAGAGTTGTACTCCCGGCGACTGCGGGTTTGCAAAAACCGGGACTCACCGGGGACCCAAACCGGGACAGTGAGATCGTGGCTTACGAGTTATTAACCTTTTACTCCCTAGCCTGTTTCTAGTATTGAAGGTATGTGACCACTTTAAGCAGATCAAAAGTGAAGCATAACGCGCATTTAGTCATTTCGACGTCGCTTTATTGACCTGACCGTGCCCCGGGTCTGCTTAGGTGCCTTTCTTTAAATGTCTATAACTTTACCCAGGCTTTACGTACTGATATGTAAGTATGTATTATACTCAGAAAAAGGACAACGTTTTCAGAGGTTGTTAGTTTATCTTTCAGCTACGATATAGACAGCTGTTTAAACCCACCTGTTGCATCGAGAGAAATATCTGCATATAGTACCACTGAGGCAAAAAGTTGAATGAAAACCATTCAAGGGGTATAGAAGACATGTGGTGATGAGATGTGATCTAATTACAATTATTGTCATTATGATGAAATGAATGCATACATTGTGAGAAAGTTTGCCTAATATTGGATGCAAATTGTTTGATTTACAGAGCCAACAGGGCTAAAATGGGATGTTCTTGAATAATTCAAGGTGCATAATCATGGCATGCCAAATAAATATTTCTGGCAATCAAAGTTGGCCAATAATTCACACATATAGAAAGTATCAGTAAAGTTTGTACGAGGTTGGATGAATACTACTTGAGAACATAAAAGGAACTAGAGAAGTGCCGTTGCGACACGAATTCCCCCACTGGCACCAATTAAGGAAAATGTAGACCATAGCATAACTCAAAAATTATTACTTTCTAAGTGCAAAGGACATAACTCTGCCAATATTTACTCAATCAAAACCAAATTCAAACTTGATCTGTGTTTTCTCACTATGTACCTATATCTGAAACTTCATTTCAAAATGTCAATGTATGACCCAGATAATGAGCTGAAACCACCGATTGTTGGAAACCAAGGGGCACAACTCTGTAAAAAATTATTGGACCGAACCCAAATTGAAACTTGACCTCTGTATTGCCATCATTTATCTATTTACCAAATTTCAAGTCAAAATGTCAATGCATTTCATGACTGAGATAATTAGCGGAAACCACAATGTGTCAGTAAATTTCTAAGCCCAAGGGGCATAACTGTCAACACATCAAATCATACCCAAATTCGAAGTTGACCTGTGAATTGCCATATTGGATCTCGATACCAAATTTTAAGTCAACATGTTAATGCATGAATGAGATAATGAGCAGAAACCACATATTGTCGGAAACTTTGTCAAAAGGTATTGTGCCGAAACCCTAACTGGAACTTGACCTGTGTATTGCAATGATATATAAATTTGACTTCCATATTTGCATCCATGACAGAGATATTGAACGGAAACTAAATGATGACAGAAGGACACAAAGACGGAATGACGGAAAAGGGGTACCACTATATTCCCTGACCAGTACACGGTAGGGGCATAACAACCCAAATCGACAATTTGGAATAATTCAAGGGAAACAATCATGAGATGCATTACACAATATTGCTTGTTATCGAACTTGGCTAAGATTTTACACAAATAAACATATTCAGCTAGTTTGTACAAGGTCAAAAGATAACTGATAAAATCGAGAGCGGGTAAGGATAAGACTGACAATGTCTGGTAATTCAATCGGAATTACCCCGGCATGTCTTACACATTTAGGTTATTTAGCTGGTTATCGAACTGTTTGAAGATGTTACACCTATAAACATCTTCAGGAAGTTTGTTCAAGGTCAAATGAAAACTGTTAAAGTTAGAAAGCGGATAGGGATGAAACTGACAATTTCTGGTAATTCAAGGGGCCTAACCCTGACATATCCTATGCAAATCAGCTGATCACCAAATTTGCCAAGGATTTTATACCTATTACCATTTTCAGCAAATTTAAACCAGGTTAGTTAAAACTATTTCAGTTAGAGAGCAAATAACGCTTAAATAGTCAATTATCAAATGAAAGTTAGCTCCCTTGAAATAAATATTCAAAGGACAGTCAATTTACGCTCCATTTTTAACATTTTGTTGTTTAATGCCATTAAGCAATATAAGGTAAAATTATTAGGGAAATGTGGTTTGCATTCTAATGTATGACTTAAGGTTTTTAATTCAGTTAAATTGACTGCTTAACTTCATGCATTTACAATTACCTCCAGTGCAGACATTCGCGTATCCAACTTGTCAATTTTTACATCCTGATGATCCAACCGTTCCTCATGTGCCTTATCTAGCTTGTCCATTTTTACATCCTGATGACCAAACCGTTCCTCTTGTGCCTTATTTAGCTTGTCAATTTTTGCATCCTGATTATCAAACCGTTCCTCTTGTGCCTTATTTAGCTTGTCAATTTTTGCATCCTGGTGACCAAACCGTTGCTCATGTTTCTCCAATATCAAAGACAGTCTCGTTATGTCTTCTTCTAAATCATTTTCCTTCAAAAATTCCAGAAATCTATTCCGCGTTGAGTTTAGCTGAAATATATAAACCAAAATATTGAAAACAGTAAAATTTAAGATTAATGTGACACATTGATCAGTGTTTATTACAATGCAGAGACACCCAAGCTATACTTTGAGAAAACCAGCAGAAATCTTGCTGTTTTGGTATAAAGTACTATAAGACTCGACCATGAATGTTGATGTAGGATATAAAGTTTTTCCCCGAGGGTAAGAAAATTCATGCAGAGACGAGGCTTGCCGAGTCCCTGCGTGAATTTTTTCCCTGAGGGGGAGAAATTCCTATCCTAAATCAACCAAACAAAAGGTGGATTTTTTTCTCCTTTTTAGATCATCAAAACATGATACAAACATGAGCTGTATGCGGCCCTTACTCGCTCACCTGGAACCATTGATGTAAATGTAAAATATCTTGAAAAGCTGAGAAATTATGACAATATGACTGTTTTTTATGTGCCATTTCCTGAGAAGATGATGATGTGTGACAAATATTTAAGCTCAGGGTACTGTGGTGTTGGACAAGAAGACGTTTTCATTTAAAAAATCTATTGTTAACCTAGATATGCAACAGACCAAAACACCTTGGCTTGAACAACATTGGTAAAATACCTCTATAAGTTTCACCATGCCAAGTATCAAAGCTCTGGCCATATTAGTTTCAGAGAAGATGATGTTTGATGCTATATACACTCAGTACAAAAAGAAACGAGACTTATATTAAGACGCATTTTATTTCACTTAATGTAGTATATTGTAACAAATCACATTGTAAATATAAAGTACAATTCATTGTGAGTACATCCTACAGAAATCATAACAATACAACGAATATGAACGCCGTAATTGTAATTGAACAAGCGGCACCCTTTTTCTCAAAATTCACAATTCGGGGCCATATTTGGTGACATGCAGGACCAATCGAGCACGTTGATGTCGTTTTCAGCCAAGCAGTTACGGGTCACCCGATTGAGTATCTCTGGGATGAGTTGAAGGAGAGGATCTATTCTCGAGTCCCAGCACCGCAGACGGTCCAGGGACTATACATGGCTGCCAAAAATGGGTGGAATGCAATTTCTCAGCATTTTGTTACACAGCTCGTGGACTTGAAAAATCAGTGATGCCGAGCTTTGATCAACGTAAGGGGCAGTTATACCAAATTCTAAACTGTGAATTTTGAGAACAAGGGTGACGCTCGTTAAATTAACAAAACGTCGTTCGTATTCATTGTATTGTTATGATTTTTGTTGGAGTTACTCACAATGAAATGCACTTTAAATTTACAATGTGTTTTACTACAATACACTATTGAAAGGTGAAATAAAATGCATCTAAATGTAAGTCTCGTTTCTTTTTGTACTGAGTTTAACTCTATGTAATTTTGATACCCCAGAGGTGGGACCATTGTTGACCTCAGGGACATAATTTGAACAATCTTGAAAGATTTATTTGTTTTGTTTGTTAACGTCCGTTATTGCCATCTATGGGCTAATTGAACGCCCAAGACAGAGGTGAGCGGATACAGAGAACCCGGGCTCGATGCCCTACTCTTATTATCGAAAGAGTTCTCTCTTTTTTTAAGATGCCTAGTGTAAAGCACTCATACATCGGACATCGGTTTATAAAGTCTCATCTGAAGAACTTAGTCCGGCGGGGGATCAAACTCACATCCCCTGACGTCGTAAGCAGAAGCTTTACCCCTCGACAACGTCCGGTCAACCTTTAGGATCTGTAGATGATACTGTGTGCTAAATATCTAAGCTCAGGGTACTGTTGTTTCAAACATGAAGATTTTTTAAAGTTTTAATTAAAAACAAGAGACCCAGAGGGTCACATTTCGCTCACCTGAGGAAATTGCACGGCAAAACAACATTTAATAAAGACAGTTATGATCAAGGTGTCATAATTTGAACAATCTTGGTAGAGGACCATAAGGCAAAGCTACATGTCAAATATTTATGATCTTGGCCTTACGGTTTCAGAGAAGATTTTTTTTAAAGGTTTCCCTATGAAAAATTGATAAGCCGAGGGGAGGTCATTTATTGGTCCGGGGTCATAATTTGAACAATCTTGGTAGAGGACCATAAGGCAAAGCTATATGTCAAATACTAAAGATCTGGGCCTTACAGTTTCATAGAAGAAGATTTTTAAAGGTTTTCCTAAATAAGTCCATGAAAAATTGATATGCCCCGGGATGGGGCCAATTTTGATCGGGGTTCATAATTTCAACAATCTTGGTAGAGGACCATAAGGCAAAGCTTCGTGTAAAATATAAATGATCTGGGCCTAATGGTTTCAGAGAAAAAGATTTTTAAAGGTTTCGGTTTTCTATGAAAAACTGATAAGCCCGAGGGCTGGGCCATTTTTGGTCCGGGTGTCATAATTTGAACAATCTTGGTAGAGGACCATGAGGCAAAGCTACATGTAAAATATTAATGAGCTGGGCTTTACAGTTTCAGAGAAGAAAGATTTTTAAAGGTTTTCCTATATAAGTCAATGTAAAAACTGATAAGCCCCGGATCTGGGCCAATTTTGGCGCAGGGTTAACCCTTAGCCTGCCAGTCACGACTTTAGCTCCATATGCAAACAGCTTGGATCCGGATGAGACGCCGAGTAACTCGGCGTCTCATCCGGATCCAAGCTGTTTGACACTCGGACAACATTTTCAGCAATTTTGAGCAACTTTGAAGCACTTTGAAGCTTGAAGCAGACGAGAAATATAGCAGACGACAATTTATTTGGCGGGCTAAGGGTTAATAATTTGAACAATCTTGGTAGAGGACCATAAGGCAAAGCTACATACAAAATATTAATGATCTGGGCCTAATGGTTTCAGAGAAGAGATTTTTTAAGGTTTTCCTATATAATTCAATGTAAAACTGATAAGCCTAGGGGCGGGGCCATTTTTGGCCCTGGGGTCATAATTTGAACAATCTTTGTAGAGGGCCATAAGGCAAAGCTACATGCAAAATATTAATGATCTGGGCCTAATGGTTTCAGAAAAGAAGATTTTTTAAGGTTTTCCTATATAATTCAATGTAAAACTGATAAGCCCTGGGGCGGTGCCATTTTTGGCCCAGGGGTAATAGTTTGAACAATCTTTGTAGAGGACCATGAGGCAAAGCTACATGTCAAATATTAATGATCTGGGCCTTACAGTTTCAGAGAAGAAGATTTTTAAAGGTTTTCCTAAGACAAGAGCCCCATGGGGCATATTTCGCTCACCTGAGAATCACTGACAAAATGTAGATAATGACTTATGTCCAGGATGGGGTCATTTTTTATCCGAGGGGCATAATTTGAACAATCTTGATAGAGGCCCTGTATATGATGCTATGTGCCACATATATATCTAAGATCAGGATACTAGGGTTTTAGACAAGAAGATTTTTTTAAGTTTTCATTGAAAAAATCTATTTTTAGCTTCTGTGACCTACTTATGCAACCGACCGGAACCATTTGAACAAAATATGTAAAGGACATCTAGAAGTGTCACCATGATGAATATCAAAGCTCTGGCCATATCAGTTTCAGAGAAGAAGACGTTTGAAAATTTCACTATATAACTCTATGTAAAACTGTGACCCCCGGGGCGGGGCCAATTTTGACCCCAGGGACATAATTTGAACAAACTTGATAGAGGACCTGTAGATGATGCTATGTGCCAAATATCTAAGCTCTGGCCCTTGAAGTTTCAGACAAGACTCTTAATAGAGGACCTGTTGTAACAGTTGATAATATCTTGTGCTTAATATCTAAGCTTAGGTTACTGTGGTTTCAGACAAGAAGATTTTTCAAGTTTTAATTGAAAAAATCTATTTTAAGCCCCCGCGGCCTAGATATGCAATGGACCGGAACCATTTGAACAAAATTGGTAAAATACCACTAGACGTGTCACCATGCTAAATATTAAAGCTCTGGCCACATGAGTATAAGAGGAGAAGACGTTTGAAGATTTCACTATATAACTCTATGTTAATTTGTGACCCCCGGGGCGTGATCACTTTTTACCCGAGGGACATAATTTGAACAATCTTGATATAGGACCTGCAGATAATGCTTTGTGCTAAATATCTAAGGACTTGTTCGGCGGGGGATCAAACTCACAACCCCTGACGTCTTAAGTGGGTACTTTCTCCCCCGAAAACGTCCGCCTATCAAACTTGAGGATCTGTAGACGTGCTAAGTATTTAAGCTCAGGGTACTGATGTTTAAGACAAGAAGATTTGTTAAGTTTTAATTGAAAAAAAATATTTAGCTCATGTGACCTAGATATGCAATGGACCAGAACCATTTGAACACTATTGGCAAAGTACCAAAGAAGTGTCACCATGCCAAATATCAAAGCTCTGGACATATTAGTTTAAGAGAAGAAGACGTTTGAAAATTTCACTATATAACTCTTATGTATTTTTTTTACCTCTGGAGCGTGGCGATTTTTAAACCCATGGATATAATTTGATCAATCTTGATAGAGGACATGTAGATGATGCTTTTTGCTAAATATCTGGGCTTAGAGTACTGTGGTTTCAGACAAGAAGATGTTTAATATTTTTATTGAAACAATCTATTTTTAGCTTCTGTGACATAGATATGCAACGGACCGGAACTTTTTGAACAAGTTTGAAAGAGGAATATTTAAGGATCAATCTTGCTAAGTTTGGTAACAAGAGGCCCAGAATGCCCTTGATCGCTCACCTGACCATGGCGACACTAAGTTGGGTCAAGTGATTTCAGAAAAAGGAGATTTGTAAATTTTCACTGATGAAGAAAACTAGGGGCCGGTTCATATTTGATATGCAGTGGAAAATCTTGAACAATCTTGATAGAGGACCTACAGATGATACTTTGTGCCAAATATCTAAGGTGTGTCCCTTAATGGTTTTTGAGAAGATGTTTAAAGATTTCACTATATAATTCTATGTAAAACTGTGATCCCCTGGGCTTGCCATTTTTGACCCCAGGGACATAATTTGAACAACTTTAATAGAGAACATGTAGATGATGCTTTGTGTCAAATATCTAAGCTCAGTGTACCATGATTTCAGACAGGAAGATGTTTGAAATTTTTATTGAAACAATATATTTTGAGCTCCTGTGACATAGATATACAACGGACTGGAACTTTTTAAACAACTTTGAAAAAGGAATATATAAGGATCACTCTTGTTTAGTTTGGTAACAAGAGGGCCAGAATGGCCCTTGATCGCTCACCTGACCATGGTGACACTAAGTTGGGTCAAGTGATTTCAGAAAAAGGAGATTTGTAAATTTTCACTGATGAGGAAAACTAGGGGGCGGGTTCATATTTGATATGCAGTGGAAAATCTTGATAGAAGACCTACAGATGATACTTTGTGCCAAATATCTAAGGTGTGTCCCTTAATGGTTTTTGAGAAGATGTTTAAAGATTTCACTATATAATTCTATGTAAAACTGTGATCCCCTGGGCTTAATGTTTACTTCTTTCCCATGTTACTAATGATCTTGTCATAGAATTTTTGCTAAATGTTTTACATGTATTTACTTAATGTGCTGGCGGTCTTTTTGATTGTGAGGTTGTGGAACAGGGTTTATATTTTATGTACACTGTTTGTCTTTATAGGTGAATATAGGAGATAAGTGTGAGGTTGGGCGCCCCTAAACCCAGGTTTAACCCCCCAGTGGTTGTTAATAATTAATTAATTTATAGTTAGTTGTTAATTACTACTGACCGTACCAAGGCGGCTCCTATGTTCACTTTGCTTTATGTTTGTCTTGCGTGTTGTTTTCTATTTAGTGTGTAGATGAAGGAATGGTATTGCGTGTGTGTGTTTGTTGTGGTATGATTGTGTGTGTGTGTGTTCTGCTTGAGAGGTGGGTGTATTGTTTGTGTTACGTTTCCTGCTTGAGTCTTTCGTATTTATTTGCCATTTTTGACCCCAGGGACATAATTTGAACAACTTTAATAGACAAGAGGGCCATGGCCCACAAGTCGCTCACCTGAGAACATTGCACCTAAGCTGACTGGGCAAAACAATATCGTGATATATATACAGTCGAATACCGTTACCTCGATATTGGATACGTCGATACTCCGCTTACGTCGATATTTTTCGCCGGTCCCGGCGAATTCCTTCTTTATCTATATAGTAAATCCCTCATTTGCTCGATATTGTTTCCTCGATATTATCGGTTACGTCGATGTAATTTTTCAGAACCAGAGAAATTTTCTCACCCTTACGTCGATATCTGCTTCACCGTGACCGCATATCGCACATTCGGCAAACATTGGATGGAGGTGCGAAAATAGCTCTCGGCCACCGTGACTGATTGTAGCACCAAATGTGTGAACATGTCCGAAATTGCACCAATCTGCACGAAAGATAATCCCATCTTAATTGCACTGGATCAATATTATTATTGAATTCCCGAATAACTTTGGTTACGAAGTTTGCGTAAATATTTTCGATGACGATTCTGTCAAACCTGGGTCAGTCAATTATGGCCGCGCTGTTTAAATCAGACTACAGAATTCTTTGTAGTGCAGACTGAAGGTGACGTACGGCGAATAAGTGTAGTGAGATCAAACAAAAGTTACATTTCATTTCTGATTTAGTTTTTATCTAAGTCAGTTCAAACACGCCGCTTCTGTTTGAAACGCCGAAATAATTCGCCGGCGTTTCGAAGTCGGACACACCCTTTTGAAAATTAAACATGTAAACAACTTACGCTTCCAGAGCGTCACCGGAAGTGTAAACAGTTCACTGTGTTGGTGTGATGAAATGTGTAAACCTAATTTTATGTTATAAAAATTGTGTTAGCACCCATGCGCTGGATGTTTATGCTGATGAAATCAGGTAGATCGACCAAATGTATTAAAATACGAAAATTGTTTACTCGCTCCCGCATATCATATCTAATAGATCTAGACGCGTAGATTCTCTACTTTTAAAAATACTGACCACCTTCATCAATTTGAAAATTATGAGTTGAAGATTTTGTCAGATTCTACTTGCCTACGCATTTATTTTCAATCACCAATCATATAACTCAATAAACACTAGGATCGAGTATAACGTTAAAACTTCGATATGACGATACAGATCTCAAATGAGCAACTCCCATTAGCTCGAACTTCGGATACGTCGATATTTTTTAACGGTCCGTTCAACTTCGAGGTAACGGTATTCGACTGTAGTTATAAAAAGAGTTTTAAAGGTTTTTCCTATATAAGTCTATATAAAACTGATAAGCCTTGGGGCAGGACCAAATTTGATCAAAGGGTCATAATTTTAACAATCTTGGTAGAGGACCATAATGCAAAGTTACAGGTCAAATATAAATGATCTGGGCCTTACAGTTTCAGAGAAGAAGTTTTTTTAAAGGTTTTCCTATGAAAAACTAATAAGTCGAGGGTGGGGCCATTTTCGGCACGGGGGTCATTATTTGAACAATCTTGGTAGAGGATCACAAGGCAACGCTATGTGACAAATATTAAAGAACTGGGCCTTACAGTTTCAGAGAAGAAGAAATTTAAAGGTTTTCCTATATAAGTCTATGTAAAACTGATAAGCACCGGGGCGAGGCCAATTTTGACCCGGGGGTCATAATTTGAACAAACATGGTAGAGGACTATAAGGCAAAGCTACATTTCAAATATAAATGATCTGGGCCTTACAGTTTCAAAGAAGAAGATTTTTAAAGATTTTCCTATGAAAAACTGATAAGCCCAAGGGCGGGGCCATTTTTGGCCCAGGGGTCATAAGCTGAACAGTCTTGGTAGAAAACCATAAGGCAAAGCTACATGTCAAATTTGAAAGATCTGGGCCTTACAGTTTCAGATAAGAAGATTTTTAAAGATTTTCCTATATAACTCTATGTAAAACTGATAAGCCCCTGGGCGGGGCCAATTTTGACCCGAGGAATTTTGACCCGAGGAATAAATCAAAGGCCTAAAAATGCACATTTATGGGGTAATGGGTTAACAAACGTCAGTATTTATTAGGGGAAAGGGTTGAATCCTGGACAAGAAAAAATGGCAAAACATGCAGATAACTGTGACAAAACCAATATTAAACATACACTCAGTACAAAAAGAAACGCACATCGTGCTCAGGCGCAGATTAAGATACCTTTTTTTTGAAGAAAATTAGAATAGAAAGACCATATCTCAAGATTTATTCAATTCTGCAACAAGTTCAGATAAAAATACTCAAAAGAGATTGTGCTACCTTTTAACCACTTCCCTCTTAATGACGCCAAAAAGCGTTTGCAAACAGTTTGGATCCTGATCAGACGAGACGCCGCGTCACGCGGCGTCTGATCAGGATCCAAACTGTTTGACACTCTTATCGATTTCATTTAAGTCATTCTACATTGAATTTTACTTAGAAACGATCTTGCAAACAACAAAATTGAAGCAGATTGCAATAATACGGTGAAGGGGTATAAACCTCACGATTAATTTGGCAGCGAAAGAAATAACTACAACTTGTTTAAAATACCGCACCGATTAGTGCATGTTGTGATGCTATCAAATCAATAATGATTGAAAATAATTCACAAATACGTTCCTTCTACATAAAAATAATATTGTGATACAAAATGTGCGTTTCTTTTTGCACTGAGTGTATGTATAAATATGGCATAAGACATAATTACATAACTGTCAGTGGATCACTTCCAGATCCTGTTTCTCTAAGTATGAAGAAGACTGAACCATTTCTAAACTTTAGCAGACAACATGTTCAGTTCTGTTGGCCTGATCACTGAGGTCAACTATTATGCAAGAGTACTGTAGCATTAGCAGCACTGCTGCTGGTGGCTTACCCTTACCAGACTGAAATGATGTCTGCTAAATACCTTCTGTGTGTAAAAAATGTACATTTTTTTTTTTAGAAAATGTTAAGTTGGTAAATGAGTGGCAAATAGTTTGGATCCAGATTAGATGCAGCATTATGTTGCATCTGATCTGGATCCAAACTGTTTGCAAATATTGGTTATTTGCCCATAGTATATTAAGGGTAACTCAGGTAAATACAGTTCTGCCTAAATCAAAAATACTGTAAAACCTGCCTAGAGCAGCACTTAAACTGTGCAGGGTGGTGTCAAATGTGACCCTAGGGATTTCATTTTAACAAACTATAGAGGGATCCACCAGGAGATTCTACTGTACAAATATCAAAGCTTAGGGCCTAGTAGTTTTGGGCAAGAAGATTTTTTAAAGATTTTTGCTGTTTTGCTTTTTCAAGCAGAGTTTGTGCTTTTTTTCCTTTTTTTTGAACAACTTCTGTAGAGAAGCATCCAAGGAACATCATGAGCAGTTTGAACTCTCCCTACAATTGGCGGGTTTCAGAGGAGATGTCGTTTGAAGTAAATGTGAACGGACAGACGGACAGACGTACTACGGACGGTGAGCGGTCACAATAGCTCACCTTGAGCCAGGTGAGCTAAAAAACTGATAAGCCCTGGGGCGGGGCCATTTTTGGCCCCAGGGTCAAAATTTGAACAATCTTGGTAGAATATCATTAGGTCATGATACAAACCAAATATCAAAGGTTTGGGCCTTTTGGTTTCTGAGAAGAAGATTTTTAAAGATTTTCTTATGCATTAAAAGTTGTCTATACGGTCATGTTAGAAAATCTGGTCCCAAAGCAAGGGGAATAACTCTAGCCAAAATCTTTGAACAAAATTTCGCTCCCCCTTGTCACTGATGCTTCTGACAAAGTTTGGTTGAAATCGGGTCAGTGGTTTCTGAGGAGATGTTGTTTGAAAGTGTGGACGGACGACGGACGGAATGGTATCACAATAGCTCATCCTGAGCCAAAGGCTCAGGTGAGCTAAAAACATGTAGATGATGCTTTGTGCCAAATATCTAAGCTCAGTGTTTCAGACAAGAACATTTTTCAAGTTTTAATTGAAAAAAATCTTATTTTAGCTCCGGTGACCCAGATATGCAATAGACCCGAACCAATTAATTAACATACAGTAAAACCACTCTATAATGAATGCTAATTGATTGTATACAAGGGCCACTATGGCCCTAAATCGCTCACCTGGTACACCATGGCAAACTTGACCTATAGTGACCTAGATTATGACTGGCCATGACCCACAACCAACCTCTAGAGTGTAAACAAGATTTTCCTATGACACAATCCATATTTGATTTTGACCTAGATCTGATGTAGGCAAAAATTCTGACAATATTTCATGCAGATCCAGTGAGATTTGTAGCTTCCAAAAGGTTAACACTGTTTTTCTTTGATTTGACCTAGTGACCTAGTTTTCAACCAGACATCATTCAAAATTAACTGAGCTAGATATCAATGAGGCAATCATGTTGAGCAAAATTAATTAAAATCCAATGAGAGTTGAAGCATCTAGAGTGTTAACAAGTTTCCCCTATGATTTGACCTAGTGACCTAGTTTTTTACTCTAAATGACCCATATTCGAACTTGACCTTGGTATCAATTAAGCAAACATTCTGACCAAAGTGCATAAAGATCAGATGAAATTTATAGCCTCAAGAGTGTTAACAAGGTTTTTCTATGATTTGACCTAGTGACCTAATTTTTGACCGGACATGACCCATATTCAAACTTGACCTAGATATCAATAAGACAAACATGCTGACCAGGTGTCATCAAGATCCAATGAGATTTGTAGCCTCTAGAGTGTTAACAAGGTTTTTCTATGATTTGACCTAGTGACCTAGTTTTTGACCCAACATGACCTACATTCGAACTTGGCCTAGATTTTTACTAGACAAACATTGTGATCAAGTTTCATGAAGATTGGATGATATTTGTAGCTGCTAGAGTGTTAACGAACCAATTGTGGACGGACGACGTACGACGGACGACGGACATCCAGCGATCCTAAAAGCTCACCTTGGCACTTCGTGCCAGGTGAGCTAAAAAGACAGATGATATCTTACAGGAAGGTGACAGTAAAACATAAAGATACTAAAGGAGCTTTCTGTTTAACTGTCACCTTACTTTAAGCAGTCACCTTAAGTAACAGCTTATAATTAACACAATTAAGTGGTCGTAATAGAGAGGTTTTACAGTATGTGAAGCTACCTCTAGAAATAAACCATGAAAAACTTATCAAAGCTCTGGTCGTATTGGTTTCAGAGCAAAAGATGTTTGAATATTTCACTGTATAACTCTATGTAAAATGGTGACACCGGGCTGTGGGCCAGTTGTGAGCCCTGGGGCAAAACTTCACCAATTTTTTAGAGGACCTTGGACAAAGCTATGTGCCAACAAATATCTAAGCTCTGTGTACTATGGTTTCAGACGAGAAGATTTTTCAAGTTTTCATTGAAAAAATATATAGCTCTGGTGACCCAGATATTCAACAGACCGGAAATAATTCAAAAGTATTGACCTCTAGAAGTTAAACAATATCAAAGCTCTGGTCATATTGGTCTCAGAGAAAAGGGTGTTTAAACATTTCACTATATAATTCTATGTAAAACGTAGACCCCAGGGCGGGGCCAATATTGACCCCAGGGGTAAAATTTGAACAACTTCTATAGAGGACATGTAGACAATGCTAGGTGCAAAATATCTAAGCTCAGACTATTTTGCTTTCAGACAAGCAGATTATTTTAAGTTTTCATTAAATTTTTAGCGCCGGTGACCCAGATATTCAGCAGACCAAAACCAAATCAACAACATATATGAAAGACCTCTAGATGTTACACCATGCCAAATATCGGATCTCTTACTGTATTGGTTTCAGAAAAAAAAGACGTTTGCACATTTCACTTTATAATTCTATGTAAAACAGTGACCGCAGGGGCTGGATCAATTTTGACCCCAGGGACAAAATTTGAACAATCTGGATAAAGGACATATAATTGATGACATGTGCCAAATATCTAAGCTCTGGCCTTTTGTTTTTGACAAGTATTTTTTTTAGGATTTCCTTATTGTTTCACTTTGGTTGCCATGGCAATCAGAGTTCTGCATTGTTTCGAATTCTTTGAACACACTTTGAAAGAGCGTGACTCTAGGAACATTCCTGTGAAGTTTGGTTGCAATCAGGCAAGTGGTTTTGAAGAAGAAGATGTTTGAAGAAATTGTTGACACACAACGCACAACAAACGACGAACGACGCCGGACAAAGACCGACCAGAAAAGCTCACCGTGAGCACTATGTGCTCAGGTGAGCTAAAAATACATTCAGTAGTATAGCATGTAAACAATTTGGGAATACAACAACATAATTATAGTATAGTAGAGTACATCAAGGGCAGATAACTAGAGCCTAAACAATAATGAAATGAAGCCTTTTCTAGCATTTCGAAGTATATCAAGGGTAGTCTGGTTCCCGATCGTACTTAGAAAGTACGTCAGGCAATACGCGATAATGGCTGCCCCCATGAAATAGAGGAAAATGGGTGGAGTTATATGAGCTGTAATAGGGGGTTTTCTTATTTTAGGTGGTTCACAATATCTCATTGTAACCTACGGGTTCAATGTTATTCAAAACTAAATTACCAATTCAAACATATGTGGTAAGTGACTGAATTCAGCAGAAGTTCGTGCAAGGAATCGTTTTAAAGCACTCCTATTTTCGGCTATTATAAATATGTTGGATGACATATTAGTATATTGTATCCTTGGTGTAGTGGTTAGCGTCCCTGCTTCTCGTCCAGGCGACCCAGGTTCGAATCCAAGCCGGCTCAATATTTTTTTACTCTTTATTTGGAAATGTATTTTCAATATAAAACTTTAAATATTTTTACGATCGAATAACACCTCTAAAAACATTAAAATGTAAAATTGAGTTTAAAAATGTTGATGAAATCTCAGAATTTCCTCAATTTTCCCCTCCGGAATCTGAACAAATTTAAAAGTGTAGATCTGAATAACGACGACGTATTAGAATCTGTAAAATTTGAACCTATAGCATTGATTTCTCCATGTTTGGATGGAATTGATCAAAATATTTTGGAAGTTATACGGTGAGACAGTGGCAGGGTCAATGCATTAATTGGTAGCCAATCATGAAGGCTTTGAGTGGTAAATCAAACGTTAGTTTAGTTATTTTTATTGGTTTTCCGAAAAATAAATCATTAAATAGATGACATTTATTATTGACTACGTTTAAAAAATTGACCAAAAAAGAAAAATACATTCCGATGACGGGAATCGAACCTGGGCCACCTGGACGAAAAGCAGGGATCCTAACCAATACACCAACGGCTCAGTACGGAGGTTAAATCAAACTGATATATATAATAGCCGAAAATAAGGTTAGTGTCATCTGGCGAGGTTTTATTTATCCTAAATGTCAACGGACCTGTATAATATCCGATAATAGGGCTAGTTTTGAAATATATTCGTTGCCCGAATTCATACTGAATTCAATTAGTTCGCCTGTATTTTTTTATTAATAATGTAACTTTGTATAAAGCTGTTCCCATTTACTACAATGGCTTATCGTGAACCACCTAATATAAGAAAACGCCCTATTAAGCCAGTGTTCTGCCAAGACATCCAAAAGTTGGGGACACATGTCTCGGTGGGCATGAAAAGTTGGCGACATTTTCAAAACAAGGGCCACTATGGCCCTAAATCGCTCACCTGGTAACCATGTACACCGTGTGACCTAGTGACCTAGTTTTTGACAAGACATAAGCAACATTTGAACTTGATCTATATTTCATTGAGGCAAACCTTTTCATCAAGTTTTATGAAGATCAAATGAAATTTGTAGTCTCTAGAGTGTTAATAAGGTTTTTCTATGATTCGATCTAGTGACCTAGTTTTTGACCGGACATGACCCACATTTTAACTTGACCTAGATTTCATTGAGGCAAACATTTTGATGAAGTTTCATGAAGATCCATTGAAAGTTGTAGTCTCTAGAGTGTTAACAAGGTTTTTCGAAGATTTGACCTAGTGACCTAGTTTTTGACCGGAAATGACCCACATTCGAACTTGGCCTAGATTTCATTGAGGCAATCATATTGATGAAGTTTTATGAAGATCCAATGCAATTTGTAGCCTCTAGAGTGTTAACAAGGTTTTTCGATAATTTGACCTAGTGACCTAGTTTTTGACCGGACATGACCCACATTCGAACTTGACCTAGATATCATTAAGGCAAACATTTTGATGAAGTTTCATGAAGATCCAATGAAATTTGTAGTCTCTAGAGTGTTAACAAGGTTTTTCGAAGATTTGACCTAGTGACCTAGTTTTTGACCGGGCATGACCCACATTCGAACTTGGCCTAGATTTCATTGAGGCAATCATATTGATGAAGTTTCATGAAGATCCAATTAAATTTGTAGCCTCTAGAGTGTTAACAAGGTTTTTCGATAATTTGACCTAGTGACCTAGTTTTTGACCGGATATGCCCCACATTCGAACTTGACCTAGATTTTATTGAGGCAAACATTGTGACCAAGTTTCATCAAGATCCAATGAGATTTGAACCTGCTAGAGTGTTAACGAACAATTGTGAACGGACGGACGGACAGACAGACAGACAGACGACGGACATCCAGCGATCCTAAAAGCTCACCTTGGCACTACGTGCCAGGTGAGCTAAAAAGGGGGACAAAGGAGAAACATTCAAAGTAAAGTGCTTTCATGCATGGTATAACCTGTCATTGAAAGAGCTTTCTTGTTTTGGATGATTTCAAATGTTTCAGAGCCCTGTTTAAATCAAAGTTTCCGATCTCCCATCCCACTATCTTCACTGAATAATCGCGTAACCCCTTATCTTGAAACTGACGACGAGCCTTTTTAGCTTTTTAGAGGAATCAGGTTACCATTTTCCCCCCGATAAATCGACATTATCTGACTGTCTGTTTGAAGAAACTTAAAATTGTTTTCGGCTTTTTCTTCACGGGAGACGCCATTTTTAAATTTCCTGCGCTTGACGACAGACACGCTTAATAATATGACTGGTTTATCCACTGCCCGGTCGCGTACTATTAATTTCTGTAATAATTATAGAACCAGTCGAGTAAATTTGATGCAGGCACCGTGAAAACCGCTAACTCGTGAGAATTTCACGCCCAGTCAATATTCGGCCCCAAACATTTCGACCGCGACAATTGTCGCCCCCAGGACGAAAATAAAAGCGACAATCGTAATTTTTTAGAAACAATGTCGCAGATACGCGGCCTCGGCAGAACACTGTTAAGCTCATATGACTCCTCCCACCACTTATCATTATGGTTCCCGGTTTCCTCTCTTTCATGCGTGCCGCCAATTTTGCCCGTTGCCTGGCCCTAACTGTCTGAAGATAAAGGGACATAACCAGGCTATATCAAGGGCAGATAACTATTGCCACAATTATTATATTTCAACAATAATTTTAATCCTTCGAATACTTATAGCTATATACTTTGTGTGCAAGTATAATCAAAGCCCATTGAAAACTAGTTGCAAGAGTGTAAACGCCATTGATTTGGCATTTTCAGCAATTCAAGGGAAGATAATAATTCTTGATCTATTCGTCCGATTTCAACCATAACCCCACTTATTCGAACTCTTATAGTAATATACAATCTGAGAAAGTTAGAAAACAAGAGCACCGCAAGCCGGGCACATTATACGCCCGTCAAATCGATCTTAGAATGTAGTCATACCAAAACCCTATCAAGGTAAAAACAAAAGGGGAAGAACCCTGAAAGTTAGGGGTCATATGCTGACCAAGTTTCAAAAGGATGGGAATAAATTTGTTTGAGAAAGCGAGCTACAAACAAAAAAATGCCCGTTTTTGACGATAAAAGGGGCATAACTCTTGAATGTCAGGGGCAATCTTGCTGGTTATGGAGCTTGACCGAGACATTATGGTCATACACATGCTGACAAAGTTTCAAAAGGATTGGAATAAATTTATTTGAGTTAGAGAGCGGACAAACTAAAAAATGCCAGTTTTTGACAAAATAAGGGGCATAACTCTTGAATGTCTGGGGCAATCCTGCTGGTTATAAAATATAACCAAGACATTATGGTAATACACATGCTGACCAAGTTTCAAAAGGATTGGAATAAATTTGTTTGAGTAAGAGAGCGGACAAACTAAAAAATGCCCGTTTTAGATGAAAAAAGGGGCATAACTCTTGACTGTCTGTGGCAATCTTGCTGGTTATGAAACATAACCGAGACATTATGGTCATACACATGCTGACCAAGTTTCAAAAGGCCTGAAAAAAATTTGTTTGAGTTAGAGAACGGACAAACTAAAATATGCCCGTTTTTTAAGAAAAAAAGGGGCATAACTCTTGAATGCCTGGTGCAATCCTGCTTGTTATCAAACTTGACAGAGACATTATGGTCATACACATGCTGACCAAGTTTCAAAAGGATTAAAATAAATGTGTTTGAGTTTTAGAGCGGACAAACTAAAATATGCCCTTTTTTACAAAAAAGGGGCATAACTCTTGAATGTCTAGGGTAATCCTGCTGGTTATCGAACTTGACCGAGATATTATGGTCATACACATGCTGACAAAGTTTCAAAAGGATTAAAATAAATTTGTTTGAGTTAGAGAGCGGACAAACTAAAATATGCCCGTTTTTTACGAAAAAAGGGGCATAACTCTTGAATGTCTAAGGCAATCCTGCTGGTTATCGAATTGGATCAAGATATCATGGTCATACACATGCTGACAAAGTTTGAAAAGGATTAAAAAACATTTGTTTGAGTTAGAGAGCGGACAAACTAATATGCCCGTTTTTGACAAAAAAGGGGCATAACTCTTGAATGTCTGGGTCAATCTTGCTGGTTATCGAACTTGACCGAGATATTATGGTCATACACGTTCTGACCAAGTTTCAAAAGGATTAGACTAAATTTGTTTGAGTTAGAGAGCGGACATGAAAAAGTTAACGGACGGACAGACGGACGGACGGACAGCGCCACGACATAATACGTCCCGTCTGAAGACGGGCGTATAAAAATTGGGTAAAAATTGTGGCCTAGTGTGTAAATAGCGTCAAATATGGCATTTTCAGCAATTTAAAGGTACATGAGTCTAGACCTATCAGTTTGATTTCAACCATAATAAAACTCATCTGAGCTCTTGTAGTCATATACAATCTGAGCAAGTTTGAGATAGATTGGATAAACATTGTGGCCTCTACAGTGAAAACACTGTAAAATATGGCATTTTCAGCAATTCAAAGGTAGATTACTCTTAAATATTGATTCTATTTCACCCATTATCAAACTCATTCGTACTCTTATCCTAATATACAATCCGGGCAAGATTTAGAAAGATTGGATAAATATTTTGGCATCTAGAGTGTAAACGTTGTTAACCCATTACCACTTATAGACATGGTCAATTTAGCCTATTTAAGTCAATGCAGTACACACACTGTTGATAAACTATAGCCAATACCTTACCAGCAGATATGTGTACACCATCCCAATATTATAAATAATCATACCGGTTTAGATTTTTAAGATAATTTTGGTTATGGGACCTATCAATAAAATCAACAATTTGAATGGATATTTATAAGATTTGTAATGTATGGCTAAAGGCTTTGCACACTATAATACATTCATACATTTTCATGTATAAAATACTCCAGCAGAAAGTTATATGTATTAATGTATGTTTTTATTTAAAAAAAAAAAAAAGATTTTCCGACCGTCCGTCCCTAATATTTTTGGGCATGTAATAGAAAACACAGGTATTTTTTTATTTGGCCTGAGCGATTTATCAAAGTCGTCGTCCTGCACATCTAGAAGTACGTATTAACATGTTTGTCGATTATAACATGTCTAAGGTTCAAACTAACAGAGGAGTTAGCCGGACAAGATTTGGACAAGCGTCTTCTCATTTCAAGGCCAGAGGTCAATGTCAAAATCACTGGGAGCTGACATTTACGACCTTATAACTTGTGGTCAACACATATGCTTAGATCTAGTATCAAGTGTATGAGGTTGAAACTGATGGAAGTGCTCACCAGACAAGATACAAATTGCTTACTTTAGCAGAATCCCATCATCAAGATCAGAGGTCGAAAATTTCAAGATCAAAAGGTCACAGTCAGTCACTGTGAGCGGAAATGGGATTCTTGCACATCTACAAATCGCGATTAATACATATGCCACGTATCATGTGCTTGCCATTAACACTGAAATTTCTCGGATTTTTACTGAAATCGACGCGGGGATTCCATTATTCCCACCCAAATTTCATTGACGGAGTTTATTTATGCTTTCGGTGGATTACTAGGAAATAGCAGTGGATTTCACTGGTTCAAGCAGTGGGACTATCGTCGCGCGTGCTTCTTTTATGAATTTTCCCCATAGGGCTCCCCAAGAATCGTAGTCACCCGTGTCCTATCGTTTCAATCCGGTAGCCTGATTTGTCGCGAAAGAACACCTATCCAAGATCGGAAGTAACGACGTAATTCCGATGACGTCAAATCAATGAACCAGTGACGTCATTGTATGGCAATATGTTACGAAAATTTGTTCCGATATAAACTTATGGCTCCACACGGGTTAAATCATGTACTGTCGCTTTCAAGTGTTGAACAATTTTGTTTAAAAAAGTGGCTTTAAAGCATAAATAATTAGAATAACTGTGTTTTTCAGTATAAGATCGAATTTAATCCATTTCGTGAACATAAGACTCGTGAAAATATAACGTCTGATGTTCACTCAATGGATTAAATTTCTATCTTATACTGAAAACAAGAGGCCCATGCGGGCCTAAATTTCGCTCACCTGGGAAAACCCAGACAAAGGGCACATGACCCCTGGGATGGAAATATTTTCACCCAATGACATAATTTCAAACATCTTGCTGATGAACCCGCAAAATTTAAAGAAGTGTTCTGTCAAATATCTTGGCTCATGACTTTGTACATGGTTTCAGACAGTAAAGACTTTTCATTGAAAAAATCTATTTTAGTTAATGTGACCCAGATATGCTACTGCCGGGAATCATTTTTACAACATTGGTAAAGGATCACTAGAAGCTTTACCATGCATGCCAACTATTAAAACTCTGAGCATATTAGTTTCAGAGAAAAAGATGTTTGAAGATTTCACTATATATCTCTATGTAAAACTGTGAAACCCAGGGTGGGGTCATTTTGACCCAATGGACATTTGAACAATCTTCATGGAGGACCTGTAGATGATGCTTTGTGCCAAATATCTAAGCTCTGGCCCTTGTGGTTTTTGACAAGAAGATTTTTGAAGTTTTCAATGAAAAATTCTATTTTTAGCTCCTGTGACCTAGATATGCAACGGACCAAATCCGTTTCAACAATATTAGTAAAGGGCCTCTCGAAGTGTCATCATGCCAAATATTAAAGCTCTGACCATATTAGTTTCAGAGAAGAAGACGATTGAAGATTTCACAATATAACTCCATGTAAAATGGTGACCCCGGGGCGGGCCAATTTTGACCCCAGGGGCAAAATTTGAACAATATTGACAGAGGACCTACAGATGATGCCATGTGCCAAATATCTAAGCTCTGGCCTTTGTGGTTTTTGACAAGAAGATTTTTGAAGTTTTCATTGAAATGATCTTTTTTTAGCTCTTGTGACCTAGATATGCAACGGACCGAAAATGTTTGAACAACTTTGAAAGAAGACCGTATAAGAATCATTCAGGCCAAGTTTGGTACAAATCCATCCAGTAGTTTCGGAGAAGATGTCGTTTAAAGAAATTGTTGACGACGAACGACTGACGACAGACACAGGACGATTAAAATAGCTCAACTTGGCACTACATGCCAGGTGAGCTAAAAAACCAGTTGTCCTCTATATAATGATAGGCTATAGTTCCCCATTTTCCTGTTGGGACCAATACAGTTATTCACAGAGTTAAGTTATAACGGTCTTGTGATTCCACATAAATGTAGGCCGTTTTTATTATTGTAATATGCTTGCAGCCATGTTAGTCAGTACTCATATCCTATATAAAAACAAGAGCGTGTCCCAGTTACACGAATGCCCCCGATGATACAAGGAGGGGAATCCAGACTATCAAATGTAAAATGTACGAGTTAGAGAGCAGAAACTGTCGTGGAGCGCCATTTTGAGGAATTCATGGGCCATTACTCCAAAGAGCCTAGCATAAATTGGCGCCGCTGGTTATCCAACTTGGTCTCCATTTTATGTCAACAAACATTTTCAGAAAGTTTGGTGAAGATCAGATGAAAAGCAATGTGTTTGTGAAACACAAATGCCCCCAGCCAGCGTCATGTTCTGTAACGTAATGCTTATTTGCAAAAGTAGGTCAAAAGTCATGGTCGCATGGTAAATAAAACATTGGCATGGTTGAAGAAGTCTTAACACAAGAAACATACAATGTACATGTACATACAAAGTATGGAAGCTCTAGACCTACTGGTTCAAATGTTATAGGCGTATAAAGATTTATACAAAAGCCGGTCAAAGGTCAAGGTCACAAGGGCAAAAGCGTAGGTATGGTTGGAAAGGTCTTGACACAAGAAATATATAAACAAAATATGAAAGCCGTAGGCCTACTGGGGCAAATGTTATAGCCATTTAAAGATTTTAACAAAAGTAGGTCAAATGTCAAGGTCACAATGTCAAACAGTTTTGTATGGTTGGAAAGGTTTTGCCACAGGGAAAACACCTGCCAAGTACAAAAGGCTCAGGTGCAAAAATGTAATAGTTATAGCCAAGGTTAATGTTTTTGTTAAAGTTAGATTAAATAGGTCATAGGTCAAGGTCACATAGTCAAAGACCTTGGTATGGTTGGAAAGGTCTTGACACAAGAAATATATAAATAAAATATGAAAGCCGTAGACCTACTGGTGCAAATGTTATAGCCATTTAAAGATTTTAACAAAAGTAGGTCAAATGTCAAGGTCACATGGTCAAAAAGTATTGTATGGTTGGAAAGGTCTTGCCACAGGGAAGACACATGCCAAGTATATAAAATGCCCAGGTGCAAAAATGCAAAAGTTATAGCCAAGGTTAAGGTTTTTGGTTAAAGTTTGATTAAATAGATCAAAGGTCAAGGTCAATGTCACATGGTCTAATACGTTGGTATGGTTGGAAAGGTACTTGACACAAGAATTATACATACATAATATGAAAGGCTTGGGCCTACTGGTGCAAATGTTATAGCCATTTAAAGATTTTTACAAAAGTAGGTCAAATGTCAAGATCAAGGTCACAAGTTCAAATATGTCTGTATGGTTGAAAAGGTCTTGACACTAGGGAGACACATGTCAAGTATAAAAGTTCAGGTGCAAACATGCAAAAGTTATAGCCAAGGTTAAGGTTTTTTGGTTAAAGTTTGATTAAATAGGTCAACGGTTGAGGTCAATGTCACATGGTCATAGACTTTGGTATAGTTGGAAAGGTCTTAACACAAGAAATATGCATACAAAATATGAAAGCCCTGTGCCAACTGGTGCAAATGTTATAGCAATTTAAAGATTTTAACAAAAGTAGGTCAAATGTCAAGGTCACAAGGTCAAAAAGTTTTGTATGGTTGGAAAGGTCTTGCCATGAGAAATACACATGCAAAGTATAAAAGGCCCAGGTTTAAAAATGCAAAAGTTATAGCCAAGGTTAAGGTTTTTGGTTAAAGTTTGATTAAATAGGTCAAAGGTCAATGTCAAGGTCACATGGTCAAATATGTTGGTATGGTTGGAAAGGTCTTGACACAAGAAATATACATACAAAATATGAAAGCCTTGGGCCAACTGGTGCAAATGTTATAGCCATTTAAAGATTTTTACAAAAGTAGGTCAAATGTAAAGGTCAAGGTCACAAGGTCAAAAAATTGTGTATGGTTAGAAAGGTCTTGCCATGAGGAATACACATGCCAAGTATAAAAGGCCCAGGTTTAAAAGTGCAAAAGTTATAGCCAAGGTTAAGGTTTTTGGTTAAAGTTTGATTAAATAGTAGGACTGCAACGGTTCACCGAATTTCGGTTATTTTCGGTTCGTTTGTCTCGGTTCGAGTCGGCATCGCAAATTTTCGGTTCGGTGCGCCGATGTATGGTAAATTACAATAGACCGCTAATTTACCAATCAGCGTGCAGTCTGCGTGTATATTTTTGATGGTCAGACGTTCCAAAATGTAAGGTTAAATCACAGTTCTAACCTTTTCTTCTTGCAGTAATTTAAATAGCTCGCTTCTCGTCCGTCTCATTCTTTTCATATCGGCTATTTATAATTCCGGGAAATCCAGCACTTAACGCATGCGCACGATTGATAGCCCGGCTTCAAAGGTACCAAAGTCGAATCAGCATCAGAAAAAGCGTAACCAGTCTATTACTTAGCGACCGCAAATTGCGAATGGCGATGTAAATAATTAAACTGAAATATTAATGACTTTTTCAGTAAAATAATAATATAATTGGAGCTAGGTAGTTCTTTTAGCGCTTATAAATAGAAGGCTGATGAGGCATTTAAGGAAGACCAGCCAGAATGACAAAGCTTAGTTACGAAACTTCAATGAAAAACAGGTCGGGACGAACCACGCCTTAAATTCGCTACAATCTGTCCTAAAATGGTAGAAAGAAATGCACATATTTCTCGTACATATGATAAAATTATAGATGACAGTGATAGCGTTTTCGAAAAAGTGTTTAGATCTATTGTCTGTGTAGACAAGTGTCAGTAAATGAGGTTTTTTTTCTGGTTGATTTTATCAAGTTCTTATCCTAATACCCGAACCGAAATAACCGAAAACCGAAGGGGTCTACTCGAACCCGAACCGAACCGTGAAGTACCTGAACCGTTGCAGCCCTATTAAATAGGTCAAGGTCAAGGTCACATGGTCAAAGATGTTCGTATGGTTGGAAAGGTCTTGACACAAGAAATATATAATTAAAATATGAAAGCCGTAGACCTAGTGGTGCAAATGTTATAGCCATTTAAAGATTTTTACAAAAGTATGTCAAATGTCAAGGTCAAGGTCACAAGGTCAAAAAGGTTTATATGGATGGAAAGGTCTTAATACAGGGAAGACACATGCCTAGTATAAAACGTCCAGGTACAAAAATGCAAGAGTTATAGCAAAGGTTAAGGTTTTTGGCACAGACAGACGGACGGTCTGACGGACGGACGAACCAACAGACATGACAACAAGAGGGCCTGAAGGCCCCGATATCGCTCACCATTTGTAATGAAGCCTGATAGCTTTACCTTTGAATTTCACCCGTTTTATTCTAAATCCATTCAAGTTTGTCGACCTACTGTAGTATAGTAGAGTACATCAAAGGCAGATAACTTGAGCCTAAACAATACTGAAATGAAGCCTTTTTCTAGCATTTCAAAGTATATCAAGGGCAGGTAACTATAGCCACAATGATTACATTTCAACAATAATTGCACTTCTTCCAGAGCATATAGCTACATCCTTTGTGTACAAGTATAATCAAAATCCATTGAAAACTGTAGTTGCAAGACTGTAAACGCTGTAAAATATGGCATTTTCAGCAATTCAAAGGTAGATATCTCTTGATCTATTTGTCCGATTCAAACCATAATCACCCTTTTTCGAACTCTTATGGTCATATACAATCTGGGCAAGTTTGAGAGAGCTTGGATAAATATTGTCGCCTCTAGAGCGTAAACACTGTTACATATATCATTTTCAGCAATTCAAAGGTAGATAACTTTTGACCTTTTGTTCCGATTACAACCATAATTGAACTCATACGAAATCTTATGGTAATATACAATCTGAGTAAGTTTGAGAAAGATTGGATAAAATTTGTGACCTCTAGAGTGTAAACATCGTTAAATATGGCATTTTCAGCAATTCAAAGGTAGATAACTCTCAACCTATAAGTCTGATTTCAACCATAATCAAACTCATCTGAACTGTTATAGTCATTTACAATCTGAGCAGGTTTGAGATAGATTGGATAAAAATTGTGGCCTCTAGAGTGTAAACACTGTTAAATATGGCATTTTCAGCGATTCAAAGGTAAATAACTCTCAATCTATTTGTCTGATTTCAACCAAAATCGAACTCATCCGAACTCTTATGGTCATATACAACCTGAGCAAGATTTAGAAAGATTGGATAAATACTGTGGCCTCTAGAGTGTAAACACCGTTAAATATGACATTTTCAGCAATTCAAAGGTAGATTACTTTTGATCTATTTGTCTGATTTCAACCAAAATCGAACTCTCTCAAACTCTTATGGTCATATACCATCTTGGCAAGTTTTAGAAAGATTGGATAAATACTGTGGGCTCTAGAGTGTAAACACTGTTAAATATGGCATTTTCAGCAGTTCAAAGGTAGATAACTCTTTACCTATTTGTCCGATTTTGAGATAGATTTGATAAAAATTGTGGCTCTAGAGTGTAAACACCCTTAAATATGGCATTGTCAGCAATTCAAAGGTAGATTACTCTTGACCTACTAGTCAAATTTCAACCATAATTGAACTCATCCGAACTCTTATGGCAATATACCATCTGAGCAAGTTTGAGAAAGATTGGATAAATATTGTGGCCTCTAGAGTGTAAACACTAAAATTGTTGACGCCGCACGACGGACGCCGGACATTCAAGGATTGCAAAAGCTCACCCTGAGCTAGCTCAGGTGAGCTAAAAACTATATGCCCCCGAATCATAGATTCTGGGGGCATAAAAATTTCGTGTAACTATGTTCTTACTTATCCTTCTTTAACGATAAAACTTTGTGTTTCCTAGGATTTTCACAAGTACATACCTTATCAATTAGTTGTTTTTGACCGTTCAGCTCTGTGTTTTGATCACCTTTCCATTCCTCTACTTTTTGTATTCTTTCCTTTAAATCTCTTTCCATTTCTTTCTGATGGTTGAATAAAGCACTCAATTCCAGCTCCTTGTTTAAGGACATGTCTATCTTGCTATCCCGAAGCTAAAGGGTACAGACAATATAAAACAATAAGATATCTAATAGATTACATTTGTACTACAATTTGTTTAATCTTCTTCATGTTAAATTGGACGACTTTCACTGATTCATTAGTTGATCCTACTGTTAACGGCGTTGAGACGAGTGGGAAGTTTGATTTACCTGATGATATACATGCTTAAAACAATTAAGGAATGTATTGCAACACACACATAAGAACAAGAGGGCCTGAAGGCCCTGATATCGCTCACCTGTTGTACTGAAGCTTGATAGCTTTATCTTACTGAATGGTTGATAACTCTCAACCTATAGGTCCGATTTCAATCATAGTTGAACCTCAATCGAACTCTTATGGTCATATACAATCTGAGCAAGTTTGAGATAGATTGGATAAAAATTGTGACCCTGGAGAGTAAACACCCTTAAATATGACAATTTCAGCATTTCAAAGGTAGATAACTCTCAACCTATTAGTCTGATTACAACCAAAATCGAACTCATCTGAACTTTTATGGTTATATACAATCTGAGCATGTTTGAGATAGATTGGATAACAATTGTGGCCTCTAGAGTGTAAACACTGTTAAATATGGCATTTTCAGCCATTCAAAGGTAGATTACTCTTGACCTACTAGTCAAATTTCAACCATAATCAAACTCATCCGAACTCTTATGGTAATATACAATCTGAGCATGTTTGAGATAGATTGGATAAAAATTGTGGCCTCTAGAGTGTAAACACTGTTAAATATGGCATTTTCAGCAATTCAAAGGTAGATAACTCTCAACCTATTGATCAGATTTCAATTATAATCGAAATCATCCGAACGCTTATGGTCATATACAATCTGAGCAAGTTTGAGATAGATTTGATAAAAATTGTGGCTCTAGAGTGTAAACACCCTTAAATATGGCATTGTCAGCAATTCAAAGGTAGATTACTCTTGACCTATTAGTCCGATTTCAACCATAATCGAACTCATCCGAACTCTTATGATAATATACTATCTGAGCAAGTTTGAAAAAAAATTGGATAAATATTGTGGCCTCTAGAGTGTAAACACTAAAATTGTTGACGACGAACGACGAACGACGCACGACGGACATTCAAGTATTGCAAAAGCTCACCCTGAGCTAGCTCAGGTGAGCTAAAAATACCTAATTATGATATCTAGCAATATCAAGTGCACATAATCTCAAGTCCATGCCTATATTTTGTTCTTAACTTCTTAGTGATAATTACTTTCTTAGATACAAGAAAGACCATACAATTTTCATGCATGTAATACTCATTTATTCAAAACTAAGAAGAGAACACATTGATTAACTGTCATTCTGACATTTTCAAATAAGCCTTGACTATAGCATTTTACAATGTTTAAGACAAGTGGTTGCTTAACGCTGGCTTAAAGTTGAGCAGAAAATTTCTACTGAACTCAGATTTGAACCTTATTCCAACTCATCTGGGCAAGTATGGCAATATACAGTATGTACAAGTTTTATCAATTTACTTTGAAATTTGTACACACTAGAGTGGTAACTACCTCTCTAGATATGTACGGAAGGACATATGGACGTTCTACTGCATGGATACTTATCTAGCTTGTTATTGTTTTTTCTTGAGTGAACTAGAAACCAACCTTTACACTAACCCTATTCAGACTAATGACACATAGTCATTAATGACACAAGAGATGTCCAGGTTACTGTCACAAAGATGGCAAAGTTAATTGTTTTCACTTTCAATGTACAGTGAAGCTCGCTTATAACGAAATTGGATATGACGCAGTATTAGATATAACTAGAAATGTCGCCTAGGTGCTAACTTTGAATACCGGTAACCCGTGGCACTTATTCGAAACCATTATCTCCCCTTGGAAATATCCCCCCTCCCTTGTAAATGGTTAAATGGAAAATATTTATCCGTGCATATCTGTAGATGGTAGTCTATCAACTTGTTAAAATTCAATGAAGGTTGTAGGAGAAATTATGCTTTGTGGTACAAAGCCTGTTACAGTAAAGTTTAATTACCTCCCCTTGAAAAGATCTGCCCTTTAAAATAGAGGAAATGAACTATAACTGATTTACCGTTGGCCTCAAATATGGGACACAGGCCAGTGTATGTCAGTTACCATTCGACCTAGTTTACCTATACTAAGTTATCGCTCAACCCAAATTACTGCTCGTCCCAGTTTGTCAGCCAATGAAAGGGCTCTATTTCGGAGGGCCGTGCTTCATATTTTCTGAAGCCGGCGAGTTCACTTTTACTCATGACGTCACACAAAACAAGAGGGCCTGAAGGCCCTGATATCGCTCACCATTTGTAATGAAGCTTGATAGCTTTACCTTTGAATTTCACCCGTTTTATCCTAATAAATACGAAAGACTCGAGCAGGAAACGCAACACAAACAATACACCCACCTCTCAAGCAGAACACACACACACACAGTCACACCACAACAAACACACACACACACACGCAATACAATTCCCAAATCCACACACTAAATAGAAAACAATACGCAAGACAAACATAAAGCAAAGTGAATATAGGAGCCCGCCTTGGCACGGTCAGCAGCAATCAATAATTAACCATAAATCTATTCAAGTTTGTCGACCTACTGTAGTATAGTAGAGTACATCAAAGGCAGATAACTAAAGCCTAAACAATACTGAAAGGAAGCCTTTTTCTAGCATTTCAAAGTATATCAAGGGCAGGTAACTATTGCCACAATGATTACATTTCAACAATAATTGCACTCCTTCCAGAACATATAGCTACTCCTTTGTGTACAAGTATAATCAAAATCAATTGAAAACTGTAGTTGCAAGAGTGTAAACGCTGTAAAATATGGCATTTTCAGCAAGGTAGATATCTCTTGATCTATTTGTCCAACTCCAACCATAATCACCCTTTTTCGAACTCTTATGGTCATACATACAATCTGGGCAAGTTTGAGAGAGCTTGGATAAATAGTGGCCTCTAGAGCGTAAACATTGTTAAATATATCATTTTCAGCAATTCAAAGGTATATAACTTTTGACCTATTGATCCGATTACAACCATAATTGAACTCCTTCAAAGTCTTATGGTAATATACAATCTGAGTAAGTTTGAGAAAGATTGGATAAAATTTGTGACCTCTAGAGTGTAAACACTGTTAAATATGGCATTTTCAGCAATTCAAAGGTAGATAACTCTTGACCTATAAGTCTTATTTCAACCATAATCAAACTCATCTGAACTGTTATAGTCATTTACAATCTGAGCACGTTTGAGATAGATTGAATGAAAAGTGTGGCCTCTAGAGTGTAAACACTGTTAAATATGGCATTTTCAGCAATTTAAAGGTAAATAACTCTTGATCTTTTTGTTCGATTTCAACCAGAATCGAACTCATCCGAACTCTTATGGTCATATACAATCTGGGCAAGTTTTAGAAAGATTGGATAAATACTGTGGCCTCTTGAGTGTAAACACTGTTAAATATGACATTTTCAGCAGTTCAAAGGTAGATAACTCATGACCTATTTGTCCGATTTCAACCAAAATCGAACTCATCCGAACTCGTATTGCAATATACCATCTGAGCAAGTTTAAGAAAGATTAGATAAATATTGTGGCCTCTAGAGTGTATACACTAAAATTGTTGACGCCGGACGAAGCACGACGGACATTCAAGGATTGCAAAAGCTCACCCTGAGCTAGCTCAGGTGAGCTAAAAACTAGAAAATCGATCGGGAAACATACGTGTGTAGGGCTTGCTGCAGGCATTTCCATTTAGAAACAAAACTCAAGCATGAGCAAGTCACCCAAATAGAATTTAAAAATATATTCAATTGAGGACGAATTTTATTTGTGTTCCGACAGTATAGTGTTGAAAAATGGCGTGAACGAGCAGCTGTGGACTGGTATGACATGAAAATGCTTGATCAATTGATTTGCTAAAATAAGATTGGCCGTAAAAATCAGTCATCAAGTATTAAGCAACACCTGATCAACCAAGATTTGAGTCATTTAACCCTAATCATCATCATCACCGGGAGCCAAGCAATAATTGTTTTAAAGTCTGTTAATAAAAAATAGGAAAACAGGGTGAAAACATTCTCAATCAATTGTATTCTTAGTTTTTAAATGACATTGATCTGGACTGTGTTGTTTAGCGCATTATACTATTAATGACAAAACTGCCTCACCAAAGGGTTTGAAGACAGGTGGCAGTTTAACGCAAGAATAAAATGCTTATAGGAGCCTCTGTATTACTTTCCAAATGCATTGATAACAAGAGGGCCTGAAGGCCCTGATATCGCTCACCTGTTATAATGAAGCCTGATAGCTTTACCTTTGAATTTCACCCGTTTTATTCTAAATCCATTCAAATTTGTAGTATAGCATGTAACCAACATTGGAATATGAACTACTCTAGTATAGTAGAGTATATCAAGGGCAGATAACTACTGAAACGAAGCCTTTTCTAGCATTTCAACGTATATCAAGGGCAGATAACTCTTGCCATAATGGTCAGATTTCAACAATAATTGCACTCCCTCGAGAACATATAGCTATATACATTGTGTACAAGTATAATTAAAGTCAATTGAAAACTGTAGTTGCAAGAGTGTAAACACTGTTATTTATGGCATTTTCAGCAATTCAAGGGCAGATAACTCTTGACCTATTTGTCTGATTTCAAACATAATCAAACACATTTGAATTCCTATAGCCATATACACTCTCAGCAAGTTTAAGAAAGATTGGATAAAAACTGTGGCCTCTAGAGTGTAAACATCATTAAATATGGCAATTTCAGCAATTCAAAGGTAGATAACTCTTGACCTATGGGTTCAATTTCAACCATAATCAAACTCATACAAACTCTTATAGTATTGTACAATCTTAGCAAGTTGAAGGAAATTTGGATAAAAATTGTTGCCTCTAGAGTGTAAACATTGTTATTTATGGCATTTCAGCAATTCAAAGGTAGATAACTATTGACCTATTTGTCCGATTTCAACTATAATCTAACTCATTCGAACACTTATAGTCATATACCATCTGAGCAAGTTTGAAAAAGATTGGATTAAAATTGTGGCCTCTACAGTGTAAACATTGTTAAATAAATACGAAAGACTCAAGCAGGAATCGTAACACAAACAATACACCCACCTCTTAAGCAGAACACACACACACAGTCATACCACAACAAACACACACACACGCGCAATACCATTCCTTCATCTACACACTAAATAGAAAACAAGAGCCCCATGGGGCATATTTCGCTCACCTGAGAAAATAGCTGAAAAAATGGCGATAATAATTTAGGTCCAGGACTGATCTAGATATGCAACAGACCAGAACAATTTGAACAAATTATGTAAAGTATATTTAAAAGTGTCACCATACCGAATATAAAAGCTCTGGCCATATTAGTGTCAGAGAAGAAGATGTTTGAAATTTTCTCTATGTAAAACTGTGACCCCAGGGGCGGTGCCAATTTTGACCCCAGGTGCATAATTTGAACAAACTTGATAGAGGACCTGTAGGCGATGGTATGTGCCAAATATCTAAGCTCTGGCCCTTGTAGTTTCAGAAAAGAAGATTATTTAAGTTTTCATTGAAAACTTTTTTTAGCTCCTGTGACCTAGTTATGCAACCGACCAGAACCATTTGAACAATTTTGGTATAGGACATCTAGAAGTGTCACCATACCAAATATAA
Organism: Gari tellinella; assembly: GCA_922989275.2. Lineage (NCBI taxonomy): Eukaryota > Metazoa > Mollusca > Bivalvia > Cardiida > Psammobiidae > Gari > Gari tellinella. The sequence goes on along the minus strand of OV277870.1, from coordinate 4,231,181 downwards.
AAGCTCTGGCCATATTAGTTTCAGAGAAGAAGACGTTTGAAAATTTCACTATATAACTCTATTTTTAGCTCCTGTGTTATGCAACTGACCAGAACCATTTGAACAATTTTCGTATAGGACATCTAGAAGTGTCACCATACCAAATATAAAAGCTCTGGCCATATTAGTTTCAGAGAAGAAGACGTTTGAAAATTTCACTATATAACTCTATGTAAAACTGTGACCCCCTGGGCGGGACCAATTTCGACCCCAGGGGCATAATTTGAACAAACTAGATAGAGGACCTGTAGGCGATGCTATGTGCCAAATATCAAAGCTCTGGCCCTTGTAGTTTCAGACAAGAAGATTTTTTAAGTTTTCAATGAAAAAAATCAATTTTTAGCTCCTGTGACCTATACTTAGCAAAAATAGAAATTTTACATTCTTCAAAGCCGGTTTAAGCGATGTTTTAATGACGTTTTATGAAATATACGCACATTTCATAATGGAGAAATCGATAAAGACCATACAGAGCCACACTATTGTTCAGTTGTACCGCGCACGACGTAGCACGCTTTCCACTTCCGGTATTTAGCACTGACGTCGAGTTGACCTAATCAGCGTTGATTTCAAGTTTATCTAATGCAACAGACACACGCAGGCTTTAACCAAACACCGAAAAAACAAAATTGTAAACTTCTGCGTTTGAAAAAAGAGATGCCACAGCTTTCTGAAAATTACAGAAATCAGACCATTTGGCATGCTTATGGCGGACGCGTCAGTAACTGATGTTACGCGTTATTTTGGACGCATATTGTAGACAATTCATATGCTGACTACTCGTTACAGAGTTACGGGGTAAGTTCAGGATCGCCCGAGATCGTTGACGTCACGTAGAGTCGACCGCACTCTTACGTTAACGTACCGACGCAACCGTTTCATTCCAACAACGATTACTTCTCGGCGGTTTGGGATCACTGCTGAGACAATAAGGAATCGTCTGAAGCAACGTCATGGTCCTACCCGTACCCGTAGACCGTATACTTGGCAGATCTTAACTGCACGCACAAGGCCCAGAATAACGTCAACGTCATGACATGGGCTGCTGTGTCACCTGATCTAAAACCCATAGAGCATTCAGCAGTGTTCTGCCAAGACATCCAAAAGTTGGCGACACATGTCTCAGTGGGCATGAAAAGTTTGCGACATTTTCAAAAAAAGGGGGACAAGGAGAAACATTCAAAGTTAAGTGCTTTTATGCATGGTATTACCTGTCATTGAAAGAGCTTTCTTGCTTTGGATGATTTCCAATGATTCATAGCCCTGTTAAAATCAAAGTTTCCAATCTCCCCTCCCGCTATCTTCACTGAATAATCGCGTAACCACTTATCTTGAAACGAACGATGAGCCTTTTTAGAGAATTCAGGTTCCGATTTTTCTCTCGAACATTGCGGTTCTGCATGCTTTAAAAGCGAAGAGGGGGAATCGGAAGTAGTGGGTGAGGGCCAAAAAGTTGTTACGGACGATCAATCGGCCTTATGTGACTCTGTCCGTTTGAAGAAACGTAGAATTGTTGTCGGCTTTTTCTTCACGGGAGACGCCATTTTTAAATGTCCTGCGCTTAACAACATACACGCTTTATAATATGACTGGTTTATCCATTGTCGTGTCGCGTACTATTTATTTCCGTAATAATTATAGAACCAGTCGAGTAAATTTGATGCAGGCACCGTCAAAATCGCTGACTCGTGAGAATTTCATGCCAAATCAATATTCGGCCCCAGACATTTCGACCGCGACAATTGTCGCCCCGGGACGAAAATAAAAGCGACAATCGTAATTTTTTAGAAACAATGTCGCAGATACGCGGCCTCGGCAGAACACTGATGCATGTATGGGTTAAATTTGGCGACGGATGCGGAATTATTACCAGATTGACACGACCAACGACCTCAGACATGCTCGATTAAGAAAAGTGCATGTCATCTCATATGACGTCATTAAACGGCACATCAGAGACTGGAGTGTTGCGTGCATTAGACGTGACTTTGAGCATGCACGCTACTGAAGTGATTTTATGCAAAAAGTCACTAAAAATAAAACTGGAAAATGAATTTAAACACATCTTGCGCACACGTTCACATCTCTGAGAATTTTGAAATCGACCCCTATGCATTTTGACGTCAAATTACGACGTGACGTTTGGACTTTTTTCATCACCATTGTCGAGAACATGCAGACATTGATCCAAAGTTTTCAATGACAATAAGTTTTCTGCAAAATTGTGTTTGTAGACAAGATTATATGCATCAGAATCACATGTAAAGTTTCTATTTTTGCTGAGTATAGTTATGCAATTGACCAGAACAATTTGAACAATTTTCGTATAGGACATCTAGAAGTGTCACCATGCCAAATATCAATGCTCTGGCCACATTATTTTCAGAGAAGAAAACGTTTGAAAATTTCACTATATAACTCTATGTAAATCTGTGACCCCCGGGGCGGGGCCAATTTTGACCCAAGTGGCATAATTTGAACAAACTTGATAGAGGACCTGTAGATGATGCTATGTGCCAAATATGTAAGCTCTGGCCCTTCCAGTTTTTGACAAGAAGATTTTTTAAGATTTCCTTATTTTTTCACTTTGGTTGCCATGGCAACCAGAGTTCTGCATTGTTTTTAATTCTTTGAACAAATTTGAAAGAGCTTGACCCAAGGAACATTTCTGTAAAGTTTGGTTGAATTCTGTCAAGCGGTATAGGAGGAGATGTCATTTGAATCAATTGTTAACGACGACGCACATACGGACGACGCACGACGACGGACGCCGGACACAGGGCCATCCCAATAGCTCACCTTGAGCCTTTGGCTCAGGTGAGCTAACAAAACGCAAGACAAACATAAAGCAAAGTGAATATAGGAGCCCGCCTTGGTACGGTCAGTAGCAATCAACAATTAACTATAAATTAAAAACTATTAACAACCACTGCATTTTCAGCAATTCAAAGGTAGAAAACTCTTGACCTATTAGTCTGATTTTAACCATAATCGAACTGAGCCTAACTCTTATGGTTATATACTATCTTAGCAAGTTTAAAAAATATTAGACTAAAATTGATGACTGTAGAGTGTAAACACTGTTAAATATGGCATTTTCAGCAATTCAAAGGTAGATAACTCTTGACCTATTAGTCCGATTTTGACCATAATCGAAGTCATTCGAACTCTTATGGTTATATACAATGTTAGCAAGTTTGAAAAAGATTTGACTTAAAGTGTGGTCTCTTAGAGTGTAAACACTGTTAAATATGGCATTTTCAGCAATTCAAAGGTAGATAACTCTAGACCTATTAGTCTGATTTTAAATATAATCGAACTCATCCGAACTCTTATGGTAATATACAATCTGAGGAAGTTACAGAAAGATTGGATAAAAATTGTGGCCTCTCGAGTGTAAACACTAAAATTGATGACAACGGACGACAAACGACGGACATTCAAGGATTGCAAAAGCTCACCCTGGGCTAGCTCAGGTGAGCTAAAAAGTTACCATATTCAAAAATTCCTTTCGAGACGTTTTACAGTTAAATCTTTTTAAAGCGATTAAGGTGGTTCGCGGGTCAGCTTATTCTGTGTCAGAATTCTTTGAAACCTTGATTAAATTGAAATATACCATATGGAGAGTGAAAAATAGTTAAAATAAAAAAAATTAGTGCCGTTTTTTTCTGAAAGGACTTTTTGTCAAGAAAAGCTCCTTTTTTAATAAACATGAATATTTTCTTTATAGACTGATATAACTCAATAATTTCTGTACATTCAAGTAAACTGTACATGGACTATAAGATATTGGGCAATTTTGATTTGATTTGATTTGTTTTGATTTTACGTCGCTTTCAACAGTATTTCAGTCATATCGCGACGTCCAGCTAATTACAGGTGGAGGAAGACCCCAGAAGCCCTTTATGCATGCACAAATCGGCAACTGGGTAGAACCACCGACCTTCCGCAAGCCAGCTGGAAGGCTTCCCCACATGAAAAATCCGAACGACCCTACTGGGATTCGAACTCACAGCGGTGAGGAGCTTAGTGATGTAAGTCACAGTGACTATACCACTAGGCCACGGAGGCCCCCAGATATTGGGCAAACAAAAGTATTTCATGACATATTTTCTGGAAATATCAATGTTTTAAAAAAATCAAATTCTGAAAATCTCAAATTACAAAAAATCTAGCTGTTTAACATACACTAATTTTACTCTTATTAGATAGATATAACTTAATTCTACTAGTCACAAAAATTTAATGAAAATCTACAGTAGAATTTACATTTTATACATGATTTCCTGAAATTCTGACAAAATCTTAACACAAACGAGTAACCTCGCTTGAGTTCAACTTTAAAATGCCGTCAGCTCTAAATAATACCACAAGTCAAACCTGTAATAAGGGACCATTGAATACGGTAGCCTGTAGATCTTTAAAGGCAAGTGACTGCTTAATGCATAACAAAAATAATGCATAAAAGCTCCTTTAGGATCTATCTTTTAGCATTACTTTTGTCCTGTGTTAAGCTGCCATCTGTTATATAGGCTATAAATCCTCACAAATTTAGCTGTCACTTGACTATACTTGCATCTGATATTATTCATTATTAATAGACTAAACATAGCCTGTCCTTTGATCACTGCGTTATGAATTGACTAGTCACTAAAATCGGACAATTTGTTAAAAAAAAAGTTTTGAAGCGAGTGGGAATCGAACCTAGAACCTATGGATTGCAAGTCAATCACCGTATCAACTGCGCTAACAGAGACGACACTGAAGCAGATCAAACTTTTCTTTATCTAAATTTTCACGCGGTTTCCATAACAGGTTCATGACTACAATAATAATCATAATAATAATAAAGACTTTATTTACTGAGGCTATACATTTAGGCAAGCCCAATCTTCCATGTGGGCCTCGACATATCTACATAGTTAAATCATATTTAACAAATCATGAAACAAACAGAATACAATATATGATTAAACTTATGTTAAGGGGCCAATGTTTGAAGAACCATGTACACACTGAGTGACAGGTAATGTGGGTTTGCCCAATGCAGGACAAAAGCAGAGTAAAAAGTTCCTTTAGGACCTTCCCACCTAACTCCTGTCCTACAAAGCAGCCGCTTGTTTATATATAGAACGGAAAGTTTTTTTGTTGTTTTTTTTATATTTTGGGTGGCCACTTAATACAAGTTCAACTTCAATAATTTAGACAATAAAGCTACAAATAAAGAAAACAACTATTTAACCCATTACCCCTTAACCTGATTCTAGTATTAGAGATAGATAACCACTTAAAGCAGGTAGAAAGAAAGGCACATTCTGTCTTACTTTCAGTCCGCTTTAAGCTACAATGTGCTAGGATACAAGAAATGCTTGTATGGAACATATTCATGACTGCAAAAAGGGGGCAATTTCTTCAGAGGCATAAAAGGTGTATTCATGAGATAATGGGTTAAATAACACATTTAATGAAAACATTTTACACTGAAACTTTATGTTGACTGGTACTTCGTATTCCTGCAATGGGATTATGAACTGTCTGCATGATTTAACCCCCCCCCCCAATCGGCATCACACAGGGATATTCATTCTTATTGTTGAAATCAGGTGGCAGCTTAAGGCAAAATGAAAGTAAAGTAGAAGGTTTCTGCTCACTTTCTTCCAGCCTTAAGCAATATCGTACATTTAATAGAGTGGGAATTGGTGATAAACATCTTTGCCTATGGTGGAAAGGGTTAATTATTTTGATCTGCAGAGAACCTCCACTGCAAAACTATTTAAAGTATCAGACTGGTATTGTATTCCAAATTTTAGGACCTGAATAAGATAGTGACTTTCTAAAGAACTCTAGATTAGGTTTTGGAATATGTAACTCATTATTAGTTGCTGATCTAAGCTGACATATACCAATGGATTGAGTCTTTTTGAATTTGGATTGCATATATGCTGGAAATCTATGAATGTTAAAGGACTTGTAAAGGAGGATGGCTTTTTTGAATTCATGACTTGTTTATTTCTGCCATACCCAGATACAAAACTGAACAATATGCGATATATTTTTCAGCTTCTCGCTGAAATAGAGCCCATTCATTTGTTGGGATCCTAGGGCAAACGGTAACGAAAGAAATCAGACGGTCCCGACGACTAAGTTATAAGTGAGCTTCACTTTAGCTATGGTTTTAGCAACTCATGTATTCGTTCATGAGTGCGGACGAACGTAAGGACGCCCAACAAAAGAGCTTACAGTGAGCTTTGTTCAGGTCAGCCAAAAAGGCGACCCAAAGCCTAAGTAAAACTTTAGGCAAAGAAATTGATAGACAAACAAAGAACAGTATAAACAGCAGATTGAATTTATATCACTTGAAAAGGGGAATCCTTAGAACTGTAAGCAACTTGTTACATTGTTATAGAAAATACCTGTTTGATTTTGTCCACAGCTTCATTTCTCTGGCAATCTTGAATGTCCGTCAAATCAGTCATCTTTTGTAAGAACTCCAGCAAAGTCTTCATGTATTGACTTAACTCTGGATCTTCCACAGTTAAATATACTGAATGACACAAGGCATTACGAACATCCAGTAGCTGAAATTGGTAACACAATGGTCATTTGATAGCTGCTAAATCTACATAATAAATGTATAACATCGACCATCGTGGCAATATACGTCTCACCTGAGTGCCATAGATGTGAAGTACGATATACCAGAATTGCTAGAGGTCAACTAGGTTTTGCATTACGCGCACACAAAATATCTTATCTTTGTGCGTTCTGGTTACTGACAATAATAACTGTAAAGGCAGCCAGAGTTCTGCATCGTTTCAACTTTGCAAGGAACCAAACAATGAACAGTCATGCTAAATATTATTAACTGCCATTTGTAAGGTTTAGAGGTTATGCCATTTTTATTGTCGAACTAGATATACTGAAAAACATAAGTAACGCATAATGGGATTCATTGTAGAATGGGACTGTACTATAGGAATTATAACAACATTTTGGTAAACGAAATTACTACTGCATTATGTTTGCAATCAATAAACAACACAAACACTTTAATTCATTTTCTTTTGATTGCTTAATTACGATTTCTAAACCCATCCCTCTGAAGAAGAGAGAGAACAAGCACCTTAGAGCTGATATCCCCTGCCGCAGCGATTGTCCAGAAGAAAGTGGCAAACTTTATTGTGGGAGGAAGGGGCAAATGGTGATCACCTGTCTTTAAAGATCAACATTCAAAAGCTTTTTACAAAGTTTTATAAAAATCCATTCAATTTTGTACATTTTAAAGCCTAAACAATACAAAAAATAAAGCCGTTTGTAGCATTATAAATCTAAGTATGACAGGGGCAGGTAACTCTTGATTCAAATTCAACAGTAAATTAAACACTTTCAAGAACTTATAATTGTGTGCAAGTATTATTAAAAAAAATTCAGAACTGTAGAATTTACTAGAGTGTAAACACATTTTCAACTCATCAAGGGCAGAGTATTCTTGACTAATTTGCACATTTTCGATAATAATTGAACTCATTCTATAAATAATAGGCTTAGCCATATATGATTTATTTTTTTTTTCAAAATCCATTCACATTTGTACACAATAGCATGTAAACAATAAAGCCATGTTGAGCATTACTAAGTACATAAAGGGCAGATAACTCTTGCCACAAAGTATCCTATTTTGACAATAATTGCTACCCTTATATTTGTATACATCATGTGTAAGTTAAATCAAAATCCATTAAAGACTGTAGTTTCTAGATGGTAAAAACTGTTAAATATGTTTTTTTTGACTCATCAAGGGCAGATAACTGTTGACTAGTTTCTCCGTTTTCAAAAATGATAACAATTATTTGAAAACTAATAGCCATACATAGTTTAAGAATTTTTTTATCAAAATTCATGCATATTTATAGATACTAGGATGTAAACAATTTTAAAATAAAGCATTTTCTATCATTTCAAAGTACATCAAGGGCAGATAACTATTGCCACAAGTATCCTTTTTTGACAATAATTGCACACCTTCCAGAACTTTTACTTATTGACATCGTGTGCAAGTATCATTTAAATCCATTCATAATTGTAGTTGCCAGAGAGTAAAAACAGTTAAATATGGCTTTTTTTACTTATCAAGGGCAGATAACTCATGACTAATTTCTCCGTTTTCAACAATAATCAAATTCATTTGAAAACTAATAGCCATACATAATTCAAGAAAGTTTTTTCAAAAATCCATGCATATTTATAGGCTCTAGTATGTAAACAATACCAAAATAAAGCATTTTCTAGCATTTCTAAGTACATCAAGGGCAGATAACTCTTGTCACAAGTATCCTTTTTTTACAATAATTGCACACCTGCAAGAACTTGTACTTATAGACAATGTGTGCAAGTATAAACAAAATATGTTGAATACTGTAGTTGCTAGAGTGTAAAAACTGTTAAATATGGCATTTTTAACACAAAAAGGGCAGATAACTCATAAATTCCTATAATTTTCTGAAATTTTTTTGATTTCCCACGGTTTTCCTATGATGACAAATAAGTATACCAAGTTTAATCCAAATCTGTTTATAGGTTTCGGAGATACAGTTGCGGACGGAAAACGTGACGGACGCACGGACAGCATTTTTAACACAAAAAGGGCAGATAACTCATAAATTCCTAAAATTTTCTGAAAAAAAATTGATTTCCCACGGTGCTCCTATGATGACAAATAAGTATACCAAGTTTAATCCAAATATGTTTATAGGTTTCGGAGATACAGTTGCGGACGGAAAACGTGACGGACGCACGGACAGCATTTTTAACACAAAAAGGGCAGATAACTCATAAATTCCTAAAATTTTCTGAAAAAAAAAATTGATTTCCCACGGTGCTCCTATGATGACAAATAAGTATACCAAGTTTAATCCAAATCTGTTTATAGGTTTCGGAGATACAGTTGCGGACGGAAAACGTGACGGATGCACGCACGCACGCACAGCCGGACGGACAGACCTAAAACAGTATCCATCTGCCTTTCGGCAGGGGATAAAAAAAGCATCTTTAGTATCGCGTATTGCATTTATTGCCTCTATTATTCTCCTTGGCGTGTAATTAATCAACCTGGTGATTCTTTTAAAGCAGCCCATTCCCCCTGTAAAGCTGCGAGATCACTGACGTTGTTTAGGACGTTACGTCTACGTCAGCCATTGCGGTCCAAATTGTTACAAAGGTGCTCAATTGGCGACATATTTGGGCGGTAAGGTTGCCTAGGTTAACGAGAGAATAAGCGGAGTGTGTTATGTTGCAACCAGTCCATACGAAAAGCACGACACCGATGCGTTAATGAAAACCAAACGTACGGTATGTACGCCCCAAGTCCGCATTCTTTGAGATGCCTGATAACCGTGACGGAATGTACCCTGTCCCAGTGACGCCCTTGTGTGTTATTGGCCGTTTCTGACGCCGGTAGGAACCGGATTTTTAAAAACGCAAGGCGTATCTGACGGCCCTGACATTGCGTTGTTTCTTTGGTGCGCCCACCTTTCGGCTGATAATTTACGGTATTTGTCTCTAGCAAACGATTACGGAATCGAAAATTTGTTGATTCTACGACTCCCAGTTGTCTAGCGGCACTTTTCTGTGAACACCCTTGCATTAGAAGACCAATAGCTCGGCCACGATCATTAACGTTCAGCCTAGGCATCGCGCTGAATGTTGTGATTATCTGCAATGCTGATTTAAAGTATGTAAGCGTACTACACATTTCAACCAGTTGAGTGCTTTTGAATTTGTTTAACCGGAAGTAGGTCAAATGGCTTACGTCAGGGTTTTCAAATATGTCGGTGTATAATCCAAATACCACGCAGGATATGCACAAGTTTTTGTTGGACAATCGTGGATCAATTTTATCAACACACGGTGTATCGATAATCTTGGTTGTACTCCAATACAACCGATACATAAGTTGAACACATTATGCGTTACTTATGTTTTTCAGTATGCAAGGAACCCAACAATGAACAGTCATGCTAAATATTATTAACTGCCATTTGTAAGGTTTAGGGGTTATGCCATTTTTATTGTCGAACTAGATATTTTAAATGCACCTGATGAATTTTTAGGAAAAATATTTTTTTTCTAAATCTGACGGCCAGCTAGTTTTATAGGTTAGGAACTTGGTTGCCATAGCAAATAAGAACTAGTGGGATGCTTTTCCTATAGCTAAAATTATAATAAAATAATTTACCTCTTCTACCAGACTTCTTCTTCCGATTTTTTTCCAGAAATATTCACAGTTCTTAAACAGGCTCAGGATAGCTTGAGCATCAGCATCCTTGGCTCGTTCTGTGCTTTTACAGCCAAAGCCCATGAACAGTTTCATTACTTCCCAGGCCTTTGTTGGCCATAACTGGGGATCAGTGTTCTCTGGTGATAACTGAGGACTAGGGAAGTCTATGTGGTACTTTATGATTTCCTCAAACCAAGAATTACATGTTGCACATAAAACTTTTCCATGACGGCCCCGTTTACAGATGTCTCTTGAGGTACAAATGCCACTGCATGCTGGTAGTGTTATGTCAATGTCCTTTTGAAGATGGGAATGAAAACTTGAAGCTTCATAATCAACGAAATCCCCGATCCCCTCCTTCCAATGTTGCAAAGCTAATGTCCCTCGAAGCCAGTTTTTGTACTGATGGTTGTCAAATCTTGATGATGCAGCCATGCTGTGAATATAAATTATATTGGTCAAGATATTGCTTTTATATATGAATTAAAAAAGTCCCACCTATCTCTGCCTCTATCCGCACATTTAGACTTGATACCCGCTATTACTAGTGCTCCCTTCCTAAAACGACCCTCTGAACAACCATAACGTTTGCCATTGTTCTCAATAAGTACAATTATGCCCTGCTTTTCCACGGCTGAAACATCGTCGGCATAAAAATTGTCATCTGCTGTTTTTCTCAAAGTGACATAATGAACATTTTGATAGAAACAAACCATTATGACGAGTGACAAACAATTTGAATCTGTATCGGACGTCGCAAGGTGTGTTGTTGTAGAGAAGGAGCACTGTAGTTTGGTTTGTCTAGCACTTGCAAGTTTTGGAAACCAAAGCTTGATAGAAAATATATTGTTGCAGCTTAATCATGGAACAATGTCAAATGTTAGGAGTTTTCTTTAATAAAACGTGATGTTAATATCAATGCGTATGAGCACGTGAAGTTGTATAACACTTGCTCAGACACAGGTACTCAGTCAAAATCCGAGGTACACCGAAATAATCTAGACCACAGGTCAAAATGAAATGTCAAGGTCACAAAACTGAAATACAGCTTGCTTCACTTACCAATACGCATCAGTATATGAGGTTATATGGCACTGGCACTAGCTGCAGTGCTTAAGTCCGTTTATAAATGATCTAAACAAAGAAATGTGATCTAGGTAACATGATGACATGGTCAAATTACAAGGATACCAAACTACGGAGCAATGCGCTGCATTCGCCGATGTGCATTAGCATGTCAATATGTGTGACGGTTCCTAACTGTGCAATACTAAGTCTTAAATGAACTAAACACAAAATATTAATCAATATCACATAGGACAAGGTCACCAGACTGAAATGAAACATAGTGTATTCATAAATGCGTATCAGCATGTGAAATTGCATAATCATAGCTGCAATACTAAATCCATAACAGCCTAAATAGAACACTTTATCAGGCCACTAAGACTCACTATATTGCAATGTCTAAAATAAACTAAACACAAAATATTAATCATTATTACACCTCGCTTTAAGTTACAATGTTAATTTCCCATAGACCAAAATTAAAAATGTTGCATGTCTTTTACATCTATCCAAAAAATATACAGTCTATATGGAACTTGGCAGAAGGTTTATAAAGGCAGGTAACTCCTAATATTTTTTTGGTATTTTCTGTACAAGTTGCTTCCCTTTGTCCACTCGCCTTACACGGATCTAAGCACCTAGACAAGATCACATTTTTTCTAACCAAACTCACTTGTCACCAGACGACAACAAACGATTTACCACCATTTCGGAAGAGGATATTTGCCAAGTAGGCAATGAAAAGACGCTGTGTCTTCAATCTACTTGTCATAACGTTTTTCTTTCTTTCTTATAATATAATTATAACAAGAGGGCCTGAAGACCCTGATATCGCTCATATTGTAATGAAGCCTGATAGCTTTACCTTTGAATTTCACCCGTTTTATTCTAAATCCATTCAAGTTTGTCGACCTACTGTACCGGTAGTATAGTAGAGTACATCAAAGGCAGATAACTAGAGCCTAAACAATACTGAAATTAAGCATTTTTCTGGCATTTCAAAGTATATCAAGGGCAGGTAACTATTGCCACAATAATTACATTTCAACAATAATTGCACTCCTTCGAGAACGTATAGCTACATCCTTTGTGTACAAGTATAATCAAAATCCATTGAAAACTGTAGTTGCAAGAGTGTAAACGCTGTAAAATATGGCATTTTCAGCAACTCAAAGGTAGATATCTCTTGATCTATTTGTCTGATTCCAACCATAATCACCCTTTATCCAACTCTTATGGTCATATACAATATGGGCAAGTTTGAGAGAGCTTGGATAAATATTGTGGCCTCTAGAGCGTAAACACTGTTAAATATTTATAAATATTGTGGCCTCTAGAGCGTAAACACTGTAAAATATATCATTTTCAGCAATTCAAAGGTAGATAACTCTTGACCTATTGATCCGATTACAACCAAAATTGAACTCATCTGAAGTCTTATGGTAATATACAATCTGAGTAAGTTTGAGAAAGATCGGATAAAATTTGTGGCCTCTAGAGTGTAAACATCATTAAATATGGCATTTTCAGCAATTCAAAGGTATATAACTCTCGACCTATAAGTCTGCTTTCAACCATAATCAAACTCATATGAACTATTATAGTAATATACAATCTGACCAAGTTTAAGAAAGATTTGATAAAAATTGTGAACTCTAGAGCGTAAACACCGTTAAAAATGGCATTTTCAGCAATTCAAAGGTAGATTACTCTTGATCTATTTGTCCCATTTCAACCAAAATCAAACTCATCCAAACTCTTATGGTCATATACAATCTGGGCAGGTTTTAGAAAGATTGGATAAATGCTGTGGCCTCTAGAGTGTAAACACCGTTAAATATGGCATTTTCAGCAATTCAAAGGTAGATAACTCTTAATCTATTTGTCCGATTTCAACTAAAATCAAACTCTTCCGAACTCTTATGATCATATACAATCTGGGCAGGTTTTAGAAAGATTGGATAAATACTGTGGCCTCTAGAGTGTAAACACTGTTAAATATGGTATTTTCAGCAGTTCAAAGGTAGATAACTCATGACCTATTTGTCCGAGTTCAATCATAATCAAACTCATCCGAACTCTTATAGCAAAATACCATCTGAGCAAGTTTGAGAAAGATTGGATAAAAATTGTGGTCTCTAGAGTGTAAACACTAAAATTGTTGACGCCGCACACCGCACGCCGGACAATCAAGGATTGCAATAGCTCACCCTGAGCTAGCTCAGGTGAGCTAAAAACTGTGATGTCGTAGACTTCAACGTCATTTCCCGAGTAACATGCACGTCCACGCTAAATTGGTATTCACAACACATTTTATACAAGAGGGCCTGAAGGCCCTGATATCGCTCACCTGTTATAATGAATAAATACGAAAGACTCAAGCAGGAAACGTAACACAAACAATACACCCACCTCTCAAGCAGAACACACACACACACGGTCATACCACAACAAACACACACACACACACACACACACGCAATACCATTCCTTCATTTACACACTAAATAGAAAACAACACGCAAGACAAACATAAAGCAAAGTGAATATAGGAGCCCGCCTTGGTACAGTCAGTAGCAATCAATAACCAACTATAAATTAATTAATTATTAACAATCACTGGGGGGTTAAACCTGGGTTTAGGGGCGCCCAACCTCACACTTATCTCCTATATTCACCTATAAAGACAAACAGTGTACATAAAATATAAACCCTGTTCCACAACCTCACAATCAAAAAGACCGCCAGCACAGTAAGTAAATACATGTAAAACATTTAGCAAAAATTCTATGACAAGATCATTAGTAACATGGGAAAGAATTAAACATTCAAGCCCGTGTTAAAAATAACCCACTATGGCAACGGTCAAATTGTACTCAAGCGACTAGTCTGTAGTTACGAGTAACTGTAAGACATGGAAGGGTCTAGGGTACGACAGAGAGGGAGAGAAAAAACAAAGCAGAAAATCTGACATAACTCTCCCGGTTAAGGACGGCTTTAAAGATACATCATCATGTAGTGCTAATCCCTGTCTGTCGTCGCACAACCAAAGAGGAAAGCATAGTTATCAATTGTAGATTGATCGACAACCAAACGTGAAGTGCGCAGCAATATAGTTGGATCATAATATTTTTTGAGGAAAAATCTAATACGTTTCACAAATAGGTTTTGAAAATGTATATGTCCGCTTTACCTTTGAATTTCACACATTTTATTCTAAATCCATTCAAATTTGTAGTATAGCATGCAAACAACATTGGAATATGAACTACTCTAGTATAGTAGACTACTAGAGTACATCAAGGGCAGATAACTACAGCCTAACAGTGTTCATTCTGGCATGCATTTTGTGGGGGATCCCCCACTAGAATGGCAAAATCCCCCATCAAAAGTTCTGACAGTGGGCCAATATCCCCCATTAGAATTGTAAATCCCCCATCAAAAATTCTGACAGTGGGCCAATCTTGTGCAATGTTTGTCCCAAACATGGCTGCAACAGGCAATTTTAGTTGCCCTGTCTGTCTACAAGACCATGCAGGAAAGAAAATACTTGACTCTTAAGAAAAAAACCTTTAATTGATGTATGTTTCAAGCTATTAAAAAATGGTTGGCCCTCCAAAATGTCAAATGGCCCACCACTTTTGTAGTCGATGGGCCAATAGCCCACCAGCAACTCAATCCAGAATGATCACTGCAGCCTAGATTATACTTAAATTAAGCCTTTTCTAGCATTTCAAAGTATATCAAGGGCAGATAACTCTTGCTACAATGGTCAGATTTCAATAATAATTGCACTCCCTTGAGAATTTATAACTATATACATTGTGTGCAATTCTAACACGACTCGAACCCTACGGCATATAGACAAAGAATACCGAGAAACGTACATTACGCCGCGATAATGAACTGCACGCGCGCCGTTTCCATCCGCTGTTCTATTTGCCCCATACGCGTAATACATGAATTAAATTCCTTAAACCACGTGATGTAAACACGTAGTAAAATAGTAAATCTGACCTCAATACGTTTCGTCTGCAACTGTCAAAATGCCGGCGATACGGATTGGGGCGATTTGCTTATTAAGAGGTTCAAAGGACGATTGGAGGGTGATAAACACTAGATTCGACGGACTGGTGTCGAAGTATATAGTTCAGTCAATGCATACAGGCGAAATTAGATGTGTAAATCATTTTGAACTATTTGAAAAGTATACAAGTACTTATGAAGAATTAAACGACTTTCTAAAACAAATGACTGGGACTGGCCTAGATGAGGATCTTGATTTTCTAGATGAACCATTTGAGACAGACCCATTACAAATACAAACTGAGGAGTCAGGCAGCAATTCAAACCCAAAAAGGTTCAAAACCACCTCAGAGGACACCATCAACAAACTGAAAGCCCAAAACACGGAAAAAACAACAGATGCTCAGACAAGATGGACTGTGAATCTGTTGAAAGGTAGATCTACACATTCTATTAAGAACCTCTACAATTTATTTCAAACTGACTATTTTCTCCGCCTTGTAAGTTACTAGAAATATCATTAACCCTTTACTCCATAGCCTGTTTTGAAGACAGGTGACTTCTGAAAGCAAATTGAAAGTAAACAAGAAGAATTTATGGGGATCGGCAAAGTGAATGCGTTCCATTTGCCTTAGGGTGTATTCTTTTAGTCTGCTGGTGAAAAGAAAATATTTATTGTGATATTCAGCATCTGACCTCAATTTGTAAAGTCTCATGTCTCATTCGAAGGACTTGGTCCGGTGGGGGATCAGATGGCCCGATCAGATTTACGACCCCTGGTATCGTAGTCTACCATGTTACCACTGGACCATGTCACCATGGCTTTGTAATAAATGGGTTAAATTCTGATTTTATGATGATGCTAATTAAGTCCCTAATTCTCAAACCAAATATCTGCATTGACCCATTGCCATGATATATTCATGGTAGATCTAATTATTTCTTATAAACAGAAAAGAAAAATCAACTTGTTCAGTGCATTTGATCCTAAAAACCTCTAGATCTATATATAATAATTGCTATCAGTATAGATCTAGTTTTTAATATCAGGGCTCCAGATAAGGGGAGTCCATGTATTTCAAAATCTAAACTCTTATGCCTGCATTAAGCACTATTGTTACTGGTATCACTGCTCATTAGAATTGTACTTTGAGACGATTCTAATGAGTGGTAGATATAACGCCATAGAATTTGGTGCTGGAATGATTCAGCAAATTTTAGATTTGTACGCAATAGTCCTTCTAATCTGGAGCCTTGGTTTTTATTTAGATCTTCTACATTTATTACATTTCTTTAACCTTATCACCACATAGAAATTCCATTTGACACCTCTCCATATTCCTCCAATGAAATATTTTTCACTTAAGAAATAATAAATTCATACCAGTGTTTTATGGTGCAATAAAACACGGATAGGAGTTGAGATGCGTAGATTAAATCACGAGGCCGAAGGCCGAGTGATTGAATTACCAGCATCTAAACGACTATTGCACCATAAAACACTGGTATGAATTTATTATTTGTATTCTAACACTTCAATTTAACCAGGTTAACCACAATTTGCACCAACACAACGACGCTACATTTCTTGGGGTACCCATTTGCGAAGCCATTATGACGTCATGTTAAGACGTAACAACATGTGTATTTTATTGAGAATTTAAAAACAGATACGTTCCTTCTTTGTTTATATAGAGACGTGCACGAAGTGTGTTAGAATAGAGAAATATTTTGGTATTGGATAGGACTTGTCAATATGAACATGCATACCAAATATGAGCTAAAGAATTAACTGGCTGAATATGAAAAATTGAAGAAATTATGGCTAACGTCAAGATTTCGGACAATAGTCACGACAACTGGAGTGACAACAATAGCTTGTTGATATTATCCAAAACAGACGAGGCTCAGAGTCATGGGATTTTTTCACATTTTAGCTCGTCACAAGCTAAATTTTTAAAAAATCCCATAACTCGAGTCTCCCCCCCCCACCCCCCCCCCCCCCACCCCCCCCAAAAAAAATAATAAAAAATCCCCAACATAACTAAAGATCAAAATCTGCATTTTCCCTTGTACATTTATTTCAAATCTATACACGGACACACACACAACATTTTTTGTAGGACTCTTGGTACACGGAATTATACACACACGGAATCGCAACTCAGTGAAGTAAAATAGGCGAAAGTCTGACTTCTCGTGAAAGTGTGGGATTGTGCGAGAATTTGTGTCACATGACAACAATTGAATGTTTTCCATGATGTCTGCCCTTTTTTGGCAACTTGAGTTTATTTTGTGAACGGATTTAAATGACTTGGGGCATTTATATCAGGCTAATATTATCTATTATTTAAGAAATAATGAATTGTACCAGTGTTTTATCGTGGCAATTAAACACGGGTAGGAGTTGAGATGCGTAGTAATTAAATCCCGAGGCAGAAGGCCGAGTGATTTAATTAACAGCATCTCAATTTCTATCCATGTTTTATTGCATTATAAAAGACTGGTATTAATTTATGTTTTCGATTTTAACGCTTCAATTTAAACAGTTTAACCACACTTTGCACTGACGCAACGGCCCTACTTTTCTTGGCGTACGCATTTTCGAAGCCATATTACATCACGTTACAGGCCTTTTTCTGCTTATCCACCGGTCCGGTAAACAGACCCATTCCCAATGGAAAATTGCAAAAAATATTCTCAATTTCAGAAGAAAAAAAATCCCAATTTCAAAAAAAAAAATCTTTTTTTTATACAGGTTTTTCCTGATAAAGTCAAATTCACATCAGAAATAATAAAACAAGTGAACAAAAATAGCAAATGCCTTTTTTCTGGCTATTTAGCTCCAACAGGTGAAATAAATTCTAAAAATTATTCCCAAATCATTTGATTTTTGGCACTCAAAAATTCCCAAATCAGACATTGTAGTTTTTCCAAAATGACCAGAAAAAGGCCTGCGTTAAGACGCAACAGCGCACGCGTGTTTTATTGAGAATTAAAACACCAATATGTTTCGTCTTTGTTTATATAGAGACGTGCCAGAGTATATAATATTAGAATAAGTGATAATTATCTAAAAAAATTGTACTTAGCAGAAATTCATTATCAACTCTCGCATCCTACGGACCAAATTGGCAATTCCGTGTGTGTATTATACAGTATAATTCCGTGCTTGGTACATAACGCTGTTCTTATTCAAGTTATTGTTTATCTTTCACAGTCTGGATGCTGGAGAATGATTATCCAAATGACAACTTTGAAATTATGGAAGACTTTGATCTGGACACAGCGCTGCAAAAGTTTTATGCCAGTTTGCAAAAAAAGGGTGGAAAAGACTACTCCAAACCGTCACTAGTTTCAATAAGAGCAGGTATCAACAGATGGCTTACATCACCTCCGCACTCAAGGCAGATCAACATCATGCATGATCGAAACTTCATGTCTTCAAATCAGGTCCTGACAGGTCTAATCAAAGGCCTAAAACGAGAAGGAAAAGACTTGTCACATCATAAGGAACCCATATGTGATGAAGACTTAAACAAACTTTACCAAAGTGGGTTACTTTCTGAAAAAACACCACAAACTTTACAAAATAAAGTATTATTTGAGATAATTGCTCAGTTTGGACGCCGAGGCCGTGAGGGACTTCATCAGCTAAAGAAAAATTCATTTGTAATCAAAACTGACCCAAAAGGAAGGACATTTGTTACGATGGCATATAATGAAGCTGATAAGACCCACCACGGCCTAGACTCTAGGGAGCACGCCAAAGAACCTAGAATGTATTCATCTGAAGGGGAATACTGTCCAGTAAAATCTTTTCAATTGTATATATCCAAACTGAATCCCAATTGTGAGAGTTTTTTTCAAAGGCCTGTAAGAAAATTTAATGGGATAGAACAAGAAATATGGTATGAAAACTCTACTGTAGGTGTAAACAAGCTCTCAAACTTTATGGCCAGCCTGTCTACTGATGCCTGTTTGTCTAATAGATATACCAACCACTGTATTAGGGCTTCAGTAACTACAAGATTACACCACCAGGGTTTTGGCAACACAGCAATCATGTCAGTAACTGGACACAGAAACGTGCAAAGCTTAACTTCATACATAAAAACAACTGACGATGAAAGATTCAATCTAAGTAAAGCACTTACCTATCAGCCATCTTCTGACACAAACAACTCTCTTGTAACTGGTCCAGTTTGTCCAATTCCCACAAATGTCAATGTCACCGATACTAGATCGGATAATGACAATCGACAATTCCAGCTCTTCACAGGTGCTATTTCTTCTAGTAACATTACTGTAAATGTTTACAGTTCTAAGTAAAAATCTGGATATAGTCTCCTGTTTTCATGTTCGAAGAAAATTTCAATCACACCAGTTGAAAGTTTCTGCTCCACGCGTGTATAGGCTACCACTCCAGAGTAAATTCACATTTCTAAATCTATAAACACGATAGCACTGGAAGAAATCAGTTCTGTCATGATGTTAATGGTATTTTTGTTCGATTCATTGTGACTAATAAAGCACTATTTACTTTGTATTGTTGTTTTGTTGAGTTATTGCCAGTTGCTCGTAAAATACCGGGGGTTAAAGCCGTGTAAAGTAACAGGAACAGCCAAAATGGCGTCGGTAGCTACTGACAACGCTTCCGGTTTGGTATGGCGTATTCTCCGGGAGAAGTTTTTTTTATAATAAAAGTCGCGTTAGAATTAAAATAACAAATTCGTAGGTGTTCATTACCGTGCATTAGATCACAGTTAGGAGTTGAGATGTGGGTAATTAGATCACTCGGCCTAAAGGCCTCGTGATCTAATGACTCCACATCTCAACTCCTAACTGTGATCTAATGCACGGTAATGAACACCTACGAATTTGTTATTTCTTAAGTATAATTAAAATCCATCGAAAACTGTAGTTGCAAGAGTGTAAGCAGTGTAAGGTTTGACATTTTCAGCAATTCAAGGGCAGATAACTCTTGATATATATGTCCGATTTCAACCATAATCGAACTCGTCTGAACTCTTATAGTCATATACAATCTGAGCATGTTTAAGAAAGATTGGATAAAAAGTGTGGCCTCTAGAGTATAAACACCGTCAGCAATGCAAAGGTAGATAACTCTTGACCTATTAGTCAGATTCCAACCATAATCAAACTCATCCAAACTCTTATGGTATAACATAATCTGAGCAAGTTAAAGAAAGATTGGATAAAAATTGTGGCCTCTAGAGTGTAAACATTGTTGAATATGGCATTTTCAGCAATTCAAAGGTAGATAACTCTTGATCTGTTGGTCCGATTTCAACCATAATCGAACTCATCCAAACTCGTATAGTAATATACCATCTGAGCAAGCTTGAGAAAGGTTGGATTAAAATTGTGGCCTCTAGAGTGTAAACACTGTTAAATATGACATTTTCAGCAATTCAAAGGTAGATAACTCTTCACCTATTAATCTGATGTCAACCATACTCAAACTCATCACAACTCTACTAGTTTTATACAATCTGAGCAAGTTTGAGTATAATTCAATTGAAATTGTGGACTCTAGAGTGTAAACACTGTTAAATATGGCATTTTCAGCAATTCAAAGGTAGATAACTATTGACCTATTGGTCAGATTCCAACCATAATCGAACTCATCCGAACTCTTATAGTAATATACAATCTGAGCAAGTTACAGAACGATTGGATTAAAATTGTGGACTCTAGAGTGTAAACAGTAAAATTGTTGACGACGGACGACGAACGACGGACGCTGGACATTCAAGGATTGCAAAAGCTCACCCTGAGCTAGCTCAGGTGAGCTAAAAATATAAATGCCACCATTTCAAAGCCAGGGTTGATAAGCTCGGTGTAAAAAAATAAATATTAGATGGCAGTTTGTGTGACATTCAAATTGTCAACCCACGAAACAAAAATGTCACCCTCGGCTACGCCTCGGGTGACATTCTGTTTCTCGGGTTGACAATTTGAATGCCACACAAACTGCCATCTAATGTTTATATAATATCACATAGGACAGGGTCACCAGACTGAAATGAAACATAATGTATTCCAAATGAGCATTAGCATAAGAAATTGCATAATCGTAGCAGCAATACTAAATCCATAACAGACCTAAATGCAACACTTTATCATGGTCACCAAGACTCACTATATTGCAATGCAACATACGGTAGTACTCTTTAAGGTACATATGATTTTGACTTTGCGTTACCATAACTGCAGGACATTGTCCATAACTGAGTTTTCTAAAAGCAAAAGATTTTGAGTAAAATGTTCAGGCCTGAACAGTTTTCCAGTTTGACCCTACAACATCAATCGAAATGTGTCATCTACTCATAACAAACCGCTCTACCAGATACAATAACAGTATGTTGAACAGTAAAACGATGAATAGGTTGTTGATTAGAAATAATTTGTTGTAAAGAAAACCTAACCAAATTAAACTAGAACGGCTATCACTAAAGGTGATAAATGCCCCCACTATACAGCACTCTGTCACACTCTGCAGACGTTTTCAATATGGTTTTATAATAAGGTCAAAGGTGTAAGCCAAGGTCAAAATGACTTAAAATGGTATATGACACTCTGCACTCCCAACATATAATAAAAACACACCAGGTTTGGTAATCGTGGATGATAGGGTAAAAGAGATATGCTCTGGACAATTTGTTTTTCATAACCAAGGTTAGAGGTCAATTTCAAGGTCACAGAGATTTGAAATTAGTGTATTGCACATCTACTACTCCTGAGTAACATTTATGCCAAGAATCAGTTGAAAATGAAGGAGACGTTGAAAGTACAAGATTTTGAAGACAGACCGACCGACCAACGGCCGACTATCAATGACCGACCGACAGGCTGATTCCAGTATACCCCCCCTCAAACTCTGTTTGTGGGGGTATAATTATTGAATGGCATTGACCCATTGATTTCTAAAATATAGATAATAAGGGAAAGGTTTCTTGTCATGACAAAACTGCCTCCAAATATTAAGGTCGAGTACCTCTGGGCAAATTTAGGTATCCACGAGGTTATGATGGCTTTACGCACAAGACGTCCGAGATGGTATGGTCACAATGCATGTACCATGTCTTGCATAGAATCGGTTATGAGCTTGCCCATTCCTGGCCCCAGAGGGCGTAGGATACCGAGACAGACATGGTCTGGATGTGACAGGGCTGACATGAGGTATGAAACCTTGGCGACATTGATCCACTATATAGATTGGAGTAGATATTAGGTGTTAGACACTCTTAGGACTGCAACGGTTCACCGAATTTCGGTTATTTTCGGTTTGTTTGTCTCGGTTCGAGTTTCGGGTCGGCACTGCAAATTTTCGGTTCGGTGCGCCGATGTATAGTAAATTACACTAGACCGCTAATTTACCAATCAGCGTGCAGTCTGCGTGTATATTTTTGATGGTCAGACGTTCCAAAATGTAAGGTTAAATCACAGTTCTAACCTTTTCTTCTTGCAGTAATTTAAATAGCTCGCTTCTCGTCCGTCTCATTCTTTTCATATCGGCTATTTATAATTCCGGGAAATCCAGCACTTAACGCATGCGCACGATTGATAGCCCGGCTTCAAAGGTACCAAAGTCGAATCAGCATCAAAAAGGGTAACCAGTCTATTACTTAGCGACCGCAAATTGCGAATGGCGATGTAAATAATTAAACTGAAATATTAATGACTTTTTCAGTAAAATAATAATATAATTGGAGCTAGGTAGTTCTTTTAGCGCTTATAAATAGAAGGCTGATTAGGCATTTAAGGAAGACCAGCCAGAATGACAAACAAAATAGGCTGAAAGCTTAGTTACGAAACTTCAATGAAAAACAGGTCGGGACGAACCACGCCTTAAATTCGCTACAATCTGTCCTAAAATGGTAGAAAGAGATGCACATCTTTCTCGTACATATGATAAAATTATAGATGACAGTGATAGCGTTTTCGAAAAAGTGTGTAGATCTATTGTCTGCGTAGACATGTGCCAGTAAATGAGAATTTTTTTCTGGTTGATTTTATCAAGTTCTTATCCTAATACCCGAACCGAAATAACCGAAAACCGAAGGGGTCTACTCGAACCCGAACCGAACCGTGAAGTACCTGAACCGTTGCAGCCCTAGACACTCTAACCACTTGCTTCCAACCCCAGCAACTGGGACACCCGCAGCAATTGGAAACTAAACTCTCGATTAACATTACTAAGATAGAATGAGTGTTCGGATGTTGACACCAGGAACACATTACATTACAATACTGAATGAATTAACTTTCCTTTACTTTGCTTTGAGCGCAATATATTAAAGCATGTACCTTTATATATGAAGGACATGTACAGACTGAAACTGGTAGATATTGGCCGCCGGCTGACATTATTAAGCCAGGACCGTATGAAATCTTTATCAGACTAAGTCGATTAATCTGAACAGCTCTAATCTGTATATAAAATATACATACAGAGAAGACATATTATTCTCTCAGCATTTTCACTCTAAGTAAAGTCCTGGTTTTCTTGTCACTCCACACCTCTGTATTTCAGTTTGCAACCATCATAATTATGTGCTCTCAAGTACTTAATAGTAGATAGTGTGCCTTGTTGGCATGGCAACAAGAACGTTAAATCTACCCATTAAACTTAAAACAAGAGCCCCATGGGAATAGCTGAAAAAATGGAGATATTGATTTATGTCTAGGACTGACCTAGGTATGCAACAGACCGGAACAATTTGAACAAAATATGTAAAGTATATTTAAAAGTGTCTCCATACAAAATATAAAAGCTATCTATATAACTCTATGTAAAACTGTGACCCCCGGGGCGGGGCCAATTTTGACCCCAGTGGCATAATTTGAACAAACTTGATAGAGAACCTGTATGCGATTCTATGTGCCAAATATCTAAGATCTGGCCCTTGTTGTTTTAGACATAGATTTTTCAAGTTTTCATTGAAAAAATCTATTTTTAACTCCTGTGACCTAGTTATGCAACGGACCAGAACCATTTGTACAATTTTGGTATAGGACATCTAGAAGTGTCACTATGCCAAATATCAAAGCTCTGGCCATATTAGTTTCAGAGAAGAAGACGTTTGAAAATTTCACTATAATAATAATAATAATAATAACGACTTTATTTACTGAGGCTACACATTTAGGCAAGTCCAATCTTCCATGTGGGCCTCGACATATATACATAGTTACATCATGTTTAACAAATCATGAAACAAACAGAATACAATATGTGGTTAAACTTATGTTAAGGGGCCAATGTTTGAAGAAACGTGTACACAGGTACTGTGGGATTGCCCGATGCAGGACAAAAGCAGAGCAAAAAGTTCCTTTAGGACCTTCCTACCTAACTTCTGTCCTACACTAAGCAGCCACTTGTTTATATATAAAACGGAAAGTTTTTTTTATATTTTGGGTGGCTACTTAATACAAGTTCAACTTCAATAATTTAGACAATAAATCTACAACTAAAGAAAACAACTATTTAACCCATTACCCTTAACCTGTTCTAGTATTAGAGATAGATAACCACTTAAAGCAGGTAGAAAGAAAGGCACATTCTGACTTACTTTTAGTCTGCTTTAAGCTACAATGTGCTAGGATACAAGAAATGCTTGTCATCGAACATATTCATGACTGCCCAAAGGGGGCAATTTCTTACAAAGGCGTAAAAAGCTGTATTCATGAGATAATGGGTTAACCCCTTCACTGCCCTATACATGTTCACGCTATATGCCGGGAACTACCATTACGTAATATTGCAAGAGCTACCTGGCTACATAAAAAATGTCATAACTTCAAATATAAATATCCAATATGCACCAAATTTCACAAGCTCCTCAAAAACACCTATATTGACATTTCCTGAAACTTTGACTGCGATATCTAGTATAAATACTGTTTTTTAACATTTTTTTATACACAGACTGTAAAAAAAATGTGAAAATTCAACTTTTGTTTACATTTCGAGAGTCTAATTTAGAGAAATGACATGCAAAAAAGCACAAAAAACTGTAACAAACTGCATATAAAATGCAACTAGCAACATTTCTAACCTTTTCCTTTTTGTTGCTTTTGAGCAGGTTCATAAACATTATCAGAATCATTTTCCACTTATGATACTTCTTGTTCAAGCAACATGGCGGTGCATGCTTTCCAGGACAGGTAGCCATGTCAGAAATTAGGTGTTTACACATTAATTTTCGATTACACAGTTCAAAACATGACATATTTAGGTAAGGGAAGTCAATCTAATTGATTTTCAATGAAAACTAACCAGAAGAGTTTCTTCCCTTACACCAAAGACTCTTATATAGCAGGTCTTAAACAGTACGTAATTACCCCCGAGCCACGCTCGGGCTATAGCACACAGCAACATCGATTCACCCCGAGTCAGGCTCGGGGTAAGGCAGCGAAGGGGTTAAATAAATAACATGTTTAATGAAAACAATTTACATTGAAACTTTTAAGTTGGCTGGTACTTCATATCATTACAATGGGATTATGAACTGTCTGCATGATTTAACCCCCCCCCCCCCATAGGCATCACACATGGATATTCATTGATATTGTTGAATTCAGGTGGCAGCTTAAGGCAAAATGAAAGTAAAGAAGAAAGCTCATAAATGAGCTCTCTGCTCCCTTTCTTCCAGCCTTAAGCAATATCCTGCCTTTAATAGAGTGGGTATTGGTGATAAACATATTTGCCTATGGTGGAAGGGGTTAAGTATTTTGATCTGCAGAGAACCCCCACTGCAAATAGGCTCTTTTGAAACTACTTAACTCTTTCCTCCCTAAAACTTCAAATGGACAATCCCAGTTTCCATTTTAGTATAGTCCATTTCTGACTTTAAAGGGGTATTTTGGTCAATGTTTTGCATTATGACAAACAGTGAAGACCCAGATCAGAGGGCTCCGTAAGGAGCCCTCTGATCTGGGTATTCACTGTTTGCATAGGACAATGCACTTTTCACATGTATACTGTTTGAAAAGGACGCCTATATGCGGGACTAGGGTTCAAAGGGTTAAAGTATCAGACTGTCGTATTGACAAAGGTATTGTATTCCAAATTTTAGGACCTGAATACGATAGTGTCTTTCTAAAGAACTCTAGATTAGGTTTGGGAATATATTACTCATTATTAGTTGCTGATCTAAGCTGACATATACCAATGGATTGAGTCTTTTTGAATTTGGATTGCATATATGCTGGAAATCTATGAATGTTAAAGGACTTGTAAAGGAGGATGGCTTTTTTGAATTCAACTCTCTGTCTGTCACCAAATTTCATCCAGCGTAGTTCTTTGAATAATGCCTCAGATGGTGTGTCATAGTCCTTAACTATATAACTCTATGTAAAACTGTGACCCCGGGGCGGGGCCAATTTTGACCCCAGGCGCATAATTTGAACAAACTTGATAGAGGACCTGTAGGCGATTCTATGTGCCAAATATCTAAGCTCTGGCCATTGTAGTTTCAGACAAGAAGATTTTTAAAGTTTTAATTGAAAAAATCTATTTTTATCTCCTGTGACCTAGTTATGCAACCAACCAGAACTTTTTGAACAACTTTGGTAAAGGACATTTAGAAGTGTCACAATGCCAAATATCAAAGCTCTGGCCACATTGGTTTCAGAGAAGAAGTTTGAAAATTTCACTATATAACTCTATGTAAAACTGTGAACCCCGGGGCGGGGGCCAATTTTGGCCCCAGGGGCATAATTTAAACAAACTTGATAGAGGACCTGTAGATGATGCTATGTGCCTTATATCTCTATTCTGGCTCTTCCAGTTTTGGACAAGAAGATTTCCTTATTTTTTCACTTTGGTTGCCATGGCAACTAGAGTTCTGCATTGTTTTTTTTCTTTGAACAAATCTGAAAGAGCTTGACCCAAGGAACATTTCTTTAAAGTTTGGTTGAATTCTGTCAAGCGGTATAGGAGATGTCATTTGAAGCAATTGTTAGTTTAAACATATTGAAGCAATTGTTAACGACGACGCACATACGCACGACGGACGACGCCGGGCCATCCCAATAGTTAACAAGAGGGCCTGAAGGCCCTGATATCGCTCACCATTTGTAATGAAGCCTGATAACTTTACCTTTGAATTTCACACGTTTTATTCTAAATCCATTCAAGTTTGTCGACCTACTGTATCAAAGGCAGATAACTAGTGCCTAAACAATACTGAAATGAAGCCTTTTTCTAGCATTTCAAAGTCATCAAGGGCAGGTAACAATTGCCACAATGATTACATTTCAACAATAATTGCACTCCTTCCAGAACGTATGGCTACATCCTTTGTGTACAAGTATAATCAAAATCCATTGAAAACTGTAGTTGCAAGAGTGTAAACGCTGTAAAATATGTCATTTTCAGCAATTCAAAGGTAGATATCTCTTGATCTATTTGTCTGATTCCAACCATAATCACCCTTTTTCGAACTCTTGTGGTCATATACAATCTGGGCAAGTTTGGAAGAGCTTAGATAAATATTGTGGCCTCTAGAGCGTAAACACTGTTAAATATTATCATTTTCAGCAATTCAAAGGTAGATCACTTTTGACCTATTGATCAGATTACAACCATAATTGTCTTATGGCAATATACAATCTGAGTACGTTTGAGAAAGATTGGATAAAATTTGTTAACTCTAGAGTGTAAACATCGTTAAATATGGCATTTTCAGCAATTCAAAGGTAGATAACTCTCCACCTATAAGTCTGATTTCAATCATAATCAAACTCATATGAACTCTTATAGTCATTTACAATCTGAGCAGGTTTGAGATAGATTGGATAAAAATTGTGGCCTCTAGTGTGTAAACACTGTTAAATATGGCATTTTCAGCAATTCAAAGGTAAATAACTCTTGATCTATTTGTCTGATTTCAACCATAATCAAACTCATCCGCACTCTTATGGCAGTGCTCCAGATAAGGTGCGTACGTGCGTTTTCCCGCATTGTTTTTGGAGAGAAACGCATTTGAAATGACAATCCATGCGTACAAAAACGCACAAAGAAAATTGCGTACGCATTTCAAATATTTAGTTGCGAGTAACAAACGGTAGACTGGGCATCAGTGTTGCGCATTTGATGGGTTAGAACTACGTTCTTTACTTAGAAAAATAACTTCAAACCAGTCCGTATTTTAATTGAAATGTTTACCCTAACACCGTTCGCTGTTTAAATTAGTTTCGCACCCGCAGTGTCTCGCCTCCGTCGCGAACTTTAAAAAGCGGCAACATTGGATCGGCCGGGTTATCTCGATTCCGTAGCCTTTCAGAAAGGATTGTGAATTTGGTGTGCTTTAAAACTCAAATACTCGGAGACCGGTATAAACACGCCCGCGTAGTTACTACAAGGTACGGGTCGAAACATTATGGGACGAAATTGTCATTGCAAGCGTCGGCAGAAAAACATGTTATGATGGCGGCGTCTGGTGCTGGTCAACGTAAAAAATAATGATAAAACGCCTATACTATTCAATTTAAAAAACCGCGAGGATGCCATGAGCGGGTATTCAAATCTATCATTGAGTGTTAATTGATAGCTTCATTCGCGAGGACAACCTCAGTGTATAAAAATCCGCAAAAATTATCAAAAGAAAACACAACGGTGCCCAGGTAAATAAAAAAAATGAAAATAATATTGGAAATGAATTATCCCTAAATAAATATTAGTTTTAAGGGACAAGATCGAGAAACAGTATTGAAATGTCCCATATACATTGAGGGAAATGTAGACACCTTGTTGGCTCAAAGACTCAGACTGCAAAGAAATACTGTTGACAGGCATGGGTATTAAACTTAAAGAGCACAAGCGATGTGTTCAAATATGAACAGGAATGTACACATTACACAATGTCTTGTTCAGATAATGACATTAACATAGAAGTGTGTACATATCTACATTGCTCAATTCAGTATAAGTTAAATTTAGTTGAAGTTTTCCATTGTTTGTATTCTGCGTAGATTTTCAGCATTCAATTTCAATTTTCAGCATTGAAGTGAAAATAGTGCGAGTACGTACTCATTGCATGCAAAAATTATCTGGAGCACTGTTATGGTCATATACAATCTGGGCAAGTTTAAGAAAGATTGGATAAATACTGTGGCCTCTAGAGTGTAAACACTGTTAAATATGGCATTTTCAGCAGTTCAAAGGTAGATAACTCATTAGGCTATATATAATAGCTATTTGTCCGATTTCAACCATAATCGAACTCATCCGAACTCTTATGGCAATATACCATCTGAGGAAGTTTGAGAAAGATTGGATAAATATTGTGGCCTCTATAATCAGCCAAAACGAGTAAAGTTAATCAATTGCCAAAAATCCATGTCCCGCGGCCATAAACATTAAAGTACACATATGTTTTTGTGTTAATGGGTATTTTTAGCTGGTATAAGGTGCGACCTAATAGGGGAAAATCATTAAGGGATATATTCCACTTACACATTTGATTTTTTTTTACTCAAAGTGACTAAAATAGCGAAAAACCCGTGTCCCTCACAAGGGGTTACATCTTTTAGGCTTGCCATTCAAGAGCTCTGCCACTTCCAGCAACAGAAAAACTGACCCAAAAGTATTTAAAAGGCATCAAATTTGGATTTTGAAGACGAACCAAAACAGACAATAGTTTAAAAAATATGTTTGCTTAAAATATGTGTGTCCCCTAATATGCGGTGAATTACGTTACTGTAAGCTGTCCAATATTTCATACAATTATAATTTGGTGCAAATAAAACCAAAATAATGTTAAATATAGTTTAACATCTAAACATATGAAATATCAAAAGTTTTCATGGAAGAGATAAACATTTTTTGTGTTATTTCGACCTTAAAATCAACACCTGCACTTTTTAGTAGACAATGTGAATTACGTTGCTACCCCACTATACATAGTAGATCACAGCTAGTTGTTTTATACTCTTTCTCCTTGAATATATAGCATTGTATGCAGATTATAGAAAACCTGCAGGTGACTCCCCATAACCAAACTATACTGTCAAAATTCGTCATTTGTGAAAAAATATGACTTACGTTACTGTGACTTACGTTACAGTCCTCAACAGTTATTCATAGTTTAAAAGCTGTAGGACAACTTAACATGGTTGTTTTCTTCTGTAACACAAAGTTACTGGTCATGTTGCTATAAATAAACACTTTTATTGGTGACAACACATTGTTTTTCTCCAAAACTTTTGAAAAATTGGTTACAAGGTAAGTGTGTTGTATCATACTGCTGTACTTTACACAGAAGCAGTGCCATTTTTCTGTGTTTTGCTTTTATTGATACTCAAACATCATTGTGTCTTGTCTGAAACGTTCGAATGTATTGACGTTGCATTTGTTCAGAGTACAAGCGCTGCTTGAGTTGGTAACGTAAATCACAAAATGGTAACGTAAGTCATTTTCTGCTTCTCTCTCTCCTGGATGACACCGCAATCTTTGTGCAGACGTCAAAAGAGGTATAGAGTTAGATAAAAAGCACAATAAGTTGTAATTTCTCTTAGAAGCAGGTTCTGACTCTGTGATGGGTGTTTTCATTTGTAAAATTTACTGTGTCTTGTATTCTTGTAACGGATTTGTAAAGCACAGTCTTAAGTACGAAGTCGACGCACAGGCTGATTCCGACTTACCTGTGAATAAATTCAGGTCACCACTTAACCCTCTGCTTTTTCCAATGTGGCTGTCAACAAACTACACCTCCCTCCCTACTCCCCCCCTAGACTCCCATAACGGTGGTATGAGGAATGGGATGGTGGGTGGTGTGTGTGTGTGTGTGTGGGGGGGGGGGGGGTTACTGGAACATACATACATACATACTAGCAACTAATTTTGATGAAACTTTACAGCCAATCTTGCTGTGATAAGAACATGTGCACCTGCGGGTTTCATTGCGTGTTTCATTATACTTTATGAGATTTGAGAAGTATGTTTAGTTATACAATTTTGTTCGTACTACTTCTACCAAAGGTTTTGTTTGTGTTTGGGGTTTTTTGGTAGGATGGGGGTCAATTTAGCTGAAACTTTACATTCACTATCTATACCCGTCATTGGAACCTGTGCACCTGCAACTTTCATTATGATTTAGCAATTTTATTTACAGAAACTGTTATGATGTTTATGTAGTATTTTTAGGAATTTATTATTAAATGTACAATTTTATCCGCGCTTCTTCTACATTTTTTTATCAATTTTGCTGAAACTTGATATTCACCATTTTTATCATGGGAACCTATGCATCTGCAAATTTCGTTAGGATTCGTCTACTATTACACAAATTATTTCACAATAGTACAAAAACATTAATATTGACCGTAACTTCAAAAGTCTTTGTTATAGCCTCGTAAAACTTAACACACTTTTTATTAATTATCAAAAGACTGAAATCTGACCAAATGCCGTAATTCTATCACACACTTTAGAATAATCAAATTACCCCACTTTTCTTACTTATGAAAAACTAAGCATTTTTCTTTTCCTGTAACATTCATTCTTGATACCGATTGTGCGTTTGTGCTAGCAAACCTTAAGCCTAGAGGTTTCGGTTGGGTTGGGTGGGGGTATACCTCTACCTAGACCGTGTTGTACCTGTAAACAATTATGTCGCTGCAGTGTATAAAAGTAGATTTTATGTGGGCTTTATGTCTTGTTTTTAGCTTAACGTAAGCAAGAATTTTCCTTCTTTACATTCCACATTATGCCTCAGAGTGGCTGTTATGGAAAGAGTTTACTGTATTCAAAGTTTATCTCTTTTAGTATCACTATTGAGTATTGAGGGGTGTGTACTTTGCAGACGACGAAGTTTGGTCAAATTTAGTGTTGTTGTTACAAGCGACCATTAAAGTTCAAAATATATTATAAGATCTGAACATTGTTCATAACTTTGCGCAGGTAGTAAGTAGACAGTTTTTTTTAATGATTGTTATATAGCAACAATGTTTAAACTTAGTTAAATGTTTACGGGAAAATAAATTGTGCTAAAAAGACAAGGATAGCGAAAATTTGTGAATTACGTTACTTATACCAAGTATTGATAAACAGGCAGTTTTGACTCGCATAGGAGTCTTGCTTCCAAACAAACTTTACAATGGTACATTAAAACTATTTTCTGTGCGTGTATCACTAAATTAGAAGTACTACTGAGGAGAACATATTTCAAATTTAGTGAAATTTGGAAAAAAGACAGAATTTATTAAAATGTCCCTAATATACATCTATAGCTGACAATAATTAGTTTATTTCCTGAAATTAACTTCAAAGAGGTGGTTTGGATGCTTTAATGATTTTAAATTGCTAACTATGTTATAATATAGTTAGATATAATTAGAATAAGTAACTATTTTGAATGACGTGAATGTGTGAATTACGTTACTGATACCTAGTATTGACTAACAGACAGTATTGGCTAGCACATGGTCTTGCCTCCAAAACAATGTTAAGATTTGTAAAATTAAATTATTATCCTTAGCTTTGGTTACAGAAGTAACGGTTTACCTTTGCCTGGCATAACTTTTAAAATTATTGCAAAATCTCAAATATAATTGACAGTTTAAAATCTAGATACATTTTTAGGCATTCATGTTTAGAAGAAATACTAAGAGATTGATGTCCTGTTTTGTTAACATGTTGTTGGTTTTTTGTTCAGTTTCACGTTTAATAAAATTGACTGTAGTGTCAAAACGTATGTCTGTCCATCTAAACATGTCCAATTCCCAAATGAAAAATATGTAAGGTGTAGGTCTCGTAAGTCACATCAGAGTTTTAGTGTATGTTTTGAAATGCATGCAAATCGCAAAGCAGTTGGATGTTTTTACCAATTTTGTATAAAATCTACATAAGAGATATGGTACTTTGATATAAAGTCAAACATAATGTTCTTGAGTATAAAAGTCGCGGGACAAAATTCTCTACTAATTGCTTAACTTAACTCGTTGTACTAGAGTGTAAACACTAAAATTGTTGACGCCGCGCGCCGCACGATGGACGACGCACGACGGACATTCAAGAATTGCAATAGCTCACCCTGAGCTAGCTCAGGTGAGCTAAAAACAAGCAAAGTATTTGTGGACTACAAATGCTCCCAGTCAGCATCATGTTCGGTAAGTTAATGCTTATTTGCAACAGTAGGTCAACAGTAGGTCACTTGATAAAAAATACATTGGCATATTTGGAAAAGAGTTACCACAAGAAAAATACACTGTACATACAAAGTATGGCAGCTCTAGGATATAGATAATTAAAGAATTTTGCAAAAGTAGATCAAAAGTCAATGAGAATATTCCAGGGGCAAACTTGTTGGCATAGGCGAAAAGGTCTCGACAAACGGAAGGCATGTTCCAAGTATAAAATGCTTATGTGTAATAAGGCAAGGCTTATGCAGCCAAATTAAGGCTTTTTGGTTACAGTTTGATTGAACAGATAAGAGGTCGAGGTCAAGATTAGATGGTAAAAAACATTGGTATGTTAGGAAATGACTTATACACAATAAAGATACATACCAACTATGGGAGCCCATTATCTATTGGATCAAACGATAAACCCAGGTTTAACCCCCCAGTGGTTGTTAATGATTAATTTATAATTAATTATTGATTGCTGCTGACCGTACCAAGGCGGGCTCCTATGTTCACTTTGCTTTATGTTTGTCTTGCGTGTTGTTTTCTATTTAGTGTGTAGATGAAGGAATGGGATTGTGCGTGTATGTGTGTGTTTGTTATGGTATGACTGTGTGTGTGTTCTGCTTGAGAGGTGGGTGTATTGTTTGTGTTGCGTTTCCTGCTTGAGTCTTTTCGTATTTATTTAAAGATTTTTACAAAAGGGGATCAAAGATCAAGGTTGGGGTCACATGGGACATGTTTGTATGGTTGGAAAGGTGTTGACAAAAAGAAGCAACAATAATATCGTTCCCAACGATGGATGCTCCCCACAAAGAAAAAGCCTAAGGCATAGCATGTTTAGTAGGTGAACACAGTATCAAGTTCATCAATTTTCGATGTAACATTCAGGAGATATGCTTCGGACAAAAATGAATTTATTATGAAAAAGGGAGGCAATTCAATACTTGGAGATGACAGAGTTATAATTATTTTGTACTACACTTCTTCTTTTTGTCATCCTCTAACACAGTATCAAGGTTCACGTTACAGTGTGGCAGAAAATTTGATTTTTTTTTAAAATGTATGTAGAAAAAGGGAGACAATTCAATATTGGGAGATGGCAGAGTTATGGTTTTGAGAACAGCACTCCCTCTGTCATCTCGTAAAACTTTATAAAGTTTCATCAACTTACAATGCAATGCTCAGGAGATATGCTCCAGACAAAATTTGATTTATTTTTTAAATAGAAAAGGGGAGATAATTAAATATTTGGAGATGACAAAGTCATGGTTCTTGTGTACTGCACCTTCTTATGTCATCACCTATCACTGTATCAAGTTCCATTAACTTACGGTGTAGCAGTTAAGAGATATACTCCGGACAAAATTGCTTTGTATTTTTAGAACAAGAGCCCCATGGGGCATATTTCGCTCACCTGAGAATAGCTGAAAAAATGGAGATAATGATTTATGTCCAGGACTGACCTAGAAATGCAACAAACCAGTACAATTTGAACAAAATATGTAAAGGATATTTAAAAGTGTCACATACAGAGTATAAAAGCTCTGGCCATATTAGTGTAGAGGCCAATTTTGACCCCTGGGGCATAATGTGAACAAACTTGATAGAGGACCTGCTATGTGCCAAATATCTAAGCTCTGGTCCATGTAGTTTCAGACAAGGAGATTTTTTAAATTTTCATTAAAAACAATCTATTTTCAGCTCCTGTGACCTAGTTATGCAGCCGACCAGAACCATTTGAACTATTTTGGTATAGGACATCTAGAAGTGTCACCATGCCAAATATAAAAGCTCTGGCCATATTAGTTTGAAAAGAAATTTCACTATATAACTCTATGTAAAACTGTGACCCCCGGGGCAGGGCCAATTTGACCCCAGGGGTATAATTTGAAACAAGAAAACATGACAAAAGGGAATTTTGTTGCCAAGCTTATGACCCTTATCCATGACACATCCTCTTATCAAGCTATTTCCATTACCGGTAAATGATATTTATTTCACTAGCGTCAGCAGAACTGGAGTTATTTTCCAGATAATAAAATATGACAAAGGGGAAAAACAAAATATTGCTGCCCTTGTGCATGGCATTTTCTCGCATCAGTTTCTTTCCATACATAACATTTCATTACAATAACATCAGTAGAACTGGAGTTGTCTTCTGGACAAGAAAATATCACAAAGGGAAATTACTCCAAAAAACAATGATGTCAGTGTTATGGCCTTTGCAAATGGCTCTTCCTCTCATTAGGCTCTTTCCAAATATGCAATTTCATTTTACCAATTACCCCATAGCCTGTTTCTAGTTTTGAAAATAGGTGGCCACCTAAAACAGGTTTAAGTAAAGCAGAATGTGCCTTAAGGCATAGTCTGCTTTACTTTCAAACTGCTTTAAGCTACCATCTACTGGGATATAGAAACTTATGATCTTAATTTATCTTACATTTTCATGACTGTATAAAGTGGAATTTTTTTCTTCAGTGGGGGAATAAATTAAAGGCCTAAAAATGCATATTTATGGGGTAATGGGTTAACAAACATCAGTATTTATCAGTATTTACGGGTGTGTGGGTTGAATTGGAATTGGACATTCAGATAACTCTAATAAAACCATTATTAAACATATGTATAAATATGGCATAAGACATAATTACATAACTGTCAGTGGATCACTTCCAGATCCTGTTTCTCTAAGTATGAAGCAGACTGAACCATTTCTAAACTTTAGCAGACAACATGTTCAGCTGACACCACCAGTTCTGTTGGTCATTCACTCAGAGGTCAAATATTATGCAATAGTTGGGGAGAGCATCTAGGCAGCTGGCTAAACCCTTATCAGACTGAAATGATGTCTGCTTAAAACCTACTGTATGTGAAAAATGTACAAAAATCCAATTTAGTTAATGTTAAGTTGGTAAATGAGTGGCAAATAGTTTGGATCCAGATTAGATGCAGCATTATGTTGCATCTGATCTGGATCCAAACTGGTTGCAAATATTGGCTATTTGCCTGTAGTATATTAAGGGTAACTCAAGTAAATACAGTTCTACATAAATCCAAAATCCATGAAACCTGCCTACAGCAGCACTAAAACTGTGTAGGGTGGGGTCAAGTGTGACCCTAGGGATTTCATTTGAACAAACTTCAGAGGGATCCACCAGGAGCTACGTACTGTAAAAATATCAAAGCTTAGGGCCTAGTAGTTTTTACAAGAAGATTGTTTAAAGTTTTTCGCATTCTTTAATAAATTTCAATAAGTAGTCCACTTTAAAGTTTCATTTAAACAATTTCTGTAGAGAAGCATCCAAGGAACACCGTGAGCATGTTAGTTTTTTCCTCAAACTCTCGGTTTCAGAGGAGATGTCGCTTGAAGTAAATTTGAACGGACGGACAGAAGGATGGCGGGCGATCACAACAGCTCACCTTGAGCCTTCGGCTCAGGTGAGCTAAAAAGGGAGATAATTCAATATTGAGAGATAACAGTTACCGTTCTTGTGTACTACACTTCCTTCAGTCATCCTCTATCACTGTTACAAGTTTCATCAACTTTCGGTGTAACGGTACTGAGATATGCTCCGGACAAAATTGATTTTTTTATGAGAAAAAGGGAGATACTTCAAAATTGGGAGATGAGAGAGTTACGGTTCTTGTGTACTGCACCTCCTCCTGTCATTCTCATTTGAACAATATTGGTACAGTACCTCTAAAAGTTACACCATGCCAAATATCAAAGCTCTAGCCACATTACTTTCAGAGACGAAGAGGTTTGAAAATTTCACTATATAACTCCATGTAAATTTATGACCCCCGGGCGGGGTCATTTTTTACCCCAGGGACATAATTTGAACAATAATAATTGAGGACCTGTAGATCATGCTTTGTGCAAAATATCTAAGCTCAGGGTACTGTGGTTTCAGAGAAGAAGATTTTTTAAGTTTTAATCAAAAAATCTTTTTTTAGCTCCTGTGACCTAGATATGCAACGGACCTGAACCATTTGACCAATATTGGTAGAGTACCTCTAGAAGTTATACCATGCTAAATAGCAAAGCTCTAGCTATATTAGTTTCAGAGAAAAAGAGGTTTGAAGATTTTACTATATAACTCTTAGTAAATTGTGACCCCCTGGAGGGGCCATTTTGACCACAGGGACATAATTTGAACCATCTTGATAGAGGACCTATAGATGATGCTTTGTGCCAAATATCTAAGCTCAGGGTACTGTGGTTTCAGAGAAGATTTTTTAAGTTTTTATTGAAACGATCTATTTTTAGCTACTGTGATGTAGATATGCAACGGACGGGAAACATTTGACCACCTATCAAAGAGGACCATATAAGGATCATTTCTGCCAAGTTTGGTTAAAATCTATCCAGTAGTTTAGGAGGAGATGTCATTTAAAGAAATTGTTGACGACGGACGAACGGACGACGACGGACGACAGACACAGCACGATCAAAGTAGCTCACCTTGGCACTTTGTGCCAGGTGAGCTAAAAAGTGTCCCTTCTCATAATCATCAGAATTGATGGCGTAGATGACTGTAATAAATATAAATAGACTACACTCGATCCCGCTAGACTACATTATGGAGTTATAATAACTGCAATCGACTGCTGGTATTTTAATAGGAATCCATTCATGTGTCTGATATTTATCAACAAGAGCCCCATGGGGCATATTTCGCTCACCTGAGAAAAGCTGACAAAATGGAGATAATGATTGATGTCCAGGAGGAGTGTTTTTTATCCAAGGGGCATTATTAAATTGGAACAATCTTGATAGAGGATCTGTAGATGATGCTATGTGCCAAATATCTAAGATCAGGGTACCAGGGTTTTAGACAAGAAGATTTTTCCATTGAAAAAATCTATTTTTAACTCATGTGACCTACATATGCAACATACTGGAACCGTTTGAACAAAATAGGTTAAGCAAATCTAGATGTGTAACGATGCCAAATATCTAAGCTCTGGCCATATTAGTTTCAGAGAAGAAGTCGTTTGAAAGTTTCACTATATAACTCTATGTAAAACTGTGACCCGAGGCGGGGCAAATTTTGACCCTAGGAGCATAATTTGAACAAACTTGATAGAGGACCTGTAGATGATGCTATGTGCCAAATATCTAAGCTCTGGCCCTTGTAGTTTCAGACAAACTATTTTTTAAGTTTTTATAGAAAAAATCTATTTTTAGCTCCTGTGACCTAGATATGCAACAGACCAGAACCATTTGAACAAAATACATAAAGGATATTCAGAAGTGTGACCATACCAAATATCAAAGCTCTGGCCATATTAGTGTCAGAGAAGAAGACGTTTGAAATTTTCACAATATAACTCTTTGTAAAACTGTGACCCCTGGGGCGGGGCCAATTTTGACCCCAGGGGCATAATTTGAACAAACTTGATAGAGGACCTGTAGATGATACCATGTGCTAAATATCTAATCTCTGGCCCTTGCTTCTTGTCAATTCGCCACTTTCTTGTCAATTCGCCACCTAATCAAAACGAGAGAGGGCTACCGAGGATGTCCGAAAACTACAGAGGATATCAGAATACTGGGACAGTTTCACTCAGGGAGATTTCAAGCGCCAAAAATGCGAAAGAACAGATAAAAATAACAATAATTCACAAAAAGTTTCAAATCAAATCACATGTTGGTAATTTTAATTCTAGCTGTCCGTTGTTACTTTTTATTGTTAAGTTGTAAAAGTTAAAAGAAATATTTTTAAAAAAAATAAATCTTTCAAAATCATAAAAAAATTTCAAATTTCATGAAACAAACTATAACATACTGACAGAGCCTACATTGACCTAATTATCGAACCACCAATCAGAGGTGGCGAATTTACAAGAAAGCATCCTGGTGATCCAGAGCAATGACCTCGTTTGAAAACGGTACAGTTATTACACTTTATATTTATTTCACAAGTTTTATGTTATTGAAGGTTCAGTTCAGAATTAGATCCGTGAACAAGTATGAAATGTTACATCAGATAGACGCATGCGCGAAAATATAGCTAAGGGTGGCAAAAACACAGGTAAACAGGCTATAGGCGATGCTATGTGCCAAATATCTAAGCTCTGGCACTGGTACTTTTTTGACAAGAAGATTTTGTAAGTTTTCATTGAAAAAAATCTATTTTTAGCTCCTGTGACCTACATATGCAACCAACCAGAACCATTTGAACAATATTGGTATAGGACATCTAGAAGTGTCACCATGCCAAAATGCAAATATCAAAGCTCTGGCCATATTAGTTTAAGAGGAGAAACGTTTGAAAATTTCACTATATAACTGTATGTAAAACTGTGACCCCTGGGGCGGGGCCAATTTTAAACCCAGGGGCATAATTTGAACAAACTTGATAGAGGACCTGTAGATGATACTATCTGCCAAAAATCTAAGCACTGGTCCTTGCACTTTTTGACGAGAAGATTTTTTAAGATTAGATTTTTTAAGATTTTCTTATTTTTTCACTTTGGTTGCCATGGCAACCAGAGTTCTGCATTGTTTTTAATTCTTTGAACAAATTTGAAAGAGCTCGACCCAAGGAACATTTCTGTAAAGTTTGGTTGAAATTTGTTCGGCGATTTAGGAGATGTCATTTGAAGCAATTGTTAACAACGACGCACGACGACGGACGCCGGGCCATCCCAATAGCTCACCTTGAGCCTTTGGCTCAGGTGAGCTAAAAATAACGTTGAAATATTATGGAATTAAA
Organism: Gari tellinella; assembly: GCA_922989275.2. Taxonomy (NCBI): domain Eukaryota; kingdom Metazoa; phylum Mollusca; class Bivalvia; order Cardiida; family Psammobiidae; genus Gari; species Gari tellinella. The sequence continues at coordinate 4,190,891 of OV277870.1, read as the reverse complement.
TGTTTAATTTAAGATGAGGGCAATCTTTAAAACTATTATAAACATGCTTAGCAAATGTATCAATAGGCTTATATTGTTTATAATATGAGTTCAGAATAATATTGTTCAAAGTCATGTACATATTTTACATGATTAATACTAATAGAAAAGTATTTGAAATTCAATTAACAATTACCCACTTTTTTGAAAAGTAATGATAACAAGAGCCCCATGGGGCATATTTCCCTCACCTGAGAATAACTGACAAAATGGAAATAATTATTTATGTCCAGGAAGCGGTCATTTTTTACCCAAGGGGCATAATTTGAACAATCTTATTAGAGGACCTGTAGATGATACTATGTGCCAAATATCTAAGATCAGGGTAGTAGGGTTTTAGACAAGAAGAATTTTGTAAGTTTCCATTGAAAAAAATCTATTTTTAGCTCCTGTGACCTACATATGCAACAGACTGAAACCATTTGAACAAAATAGGTATAGGGCATCTAGAAGTGTCACCATGCTGAATATCAAAGCTCTGGCCATATTAGTTTCAGAGAAGAAGACGTTTGAAAATTTCACAATATAACTCTATGTAAAATTGTGACCCCCGGGGTGTGGCCAATTTTGACCCCAGAGGCATAATTTGAACAAACTTGATAGAGGACCTGTAGGCGATGCTATGTGCCAAATATCTTAGCTCTGGCCCTTGTAGCTTCAGACAAGAAGATTTTTTAAGTTTTTATTGAAAAAATCTATTTTTAGCTCCTGTGACCTAGATATGCAACAGACCAGGACCATTTGAACAATATTGGTAAAGGGCATGTAGAAGTGTCCTCATGCCGAATATCAAAGCTCTGACCAAATTAGTTTCAGAGAAGAAGATGTTTGAACATTTCACTATATAACTGTATGTAAAACTGTGACCCCCCGGGGCGTGGCCAATTTTGACCCCAGGGGCATAATTTGAACAAACTTGATAAAGGACCTGTAGGTGATGCTATGTGCCAAATATCTAAGCTCTTTTTTAGGATTTTTTAAGATTTCATTATTTTTTCACTTTGGTTGCCATGGCAACCAGAGTTCTGCATTGTTTTTAATTCTTTGAACAAATTTGGAAGAGCTTGACCCAAGGAATATTTCTGTAAAGTTTGGTTGAATTCTGTTCAGCGGTATAGGAGATGTCATTTGAAGCAATTGTTAACGACGACGCACGACGGACGACGGACACAGGGCCATCCTAATAGCTCACCTTGAGCCTTTGGCTCAGGTGAGCTAAAAAAACAATTAAAGTAATTGAATTATTGCTCAATTAACAATTATTTCAAATTAATTCACTTTTGATAATCAATTATTAATTAATTAAATTATCAATTTCAATTACCCCATGTCTGCTCAGGTGAGCTAAAATAGAAGATTCTACAGGGTGTCCCAAAATTTATGGGACCTAAAGTAAAGGCCCGTAATTTGTTTTACCTATGGATAGATTTTGCTCATTATTTATCATGGTATAGAGTGCTAATAACCTTTAATGGAGAAACACAATTTAAGCAGATATATATTTCCTGAAGAGAAAAGCACTATGTGATTTTAGAAAGTTGAACGTCAATTTTTGTTAATTCAAGAATTTCCGGGCGGCTTCACTTGAAAATAAATAAACATTTTAAAGCTCATAATTTTAAGTTCTAAAGGAAATATCAGTTCTAATAGTAACACCTGGTTAATCTTATAGTTTAAAAGACCTATTTTAAGGAATCAAGTAAAGACAGGGTGAAAAATTATCTCAAAATGACCCATTTTAGCACAAAAATAGTCAGGCCAAAATGAATCATGGGTAATCTCATGAGATCAAGGGTCAAAGTTCAAGGTCAATGGTCAAACCCAAATAGATGCAAAGTATCGTCGTGTATTACCTTGGTGTTAAATATGATACATCAGCTTAGATTTAAAGTTATTGTTAAAATAATGTTCTATGATGGTGATTTTAAGGGACAAAATGACAACAAATACTCGATCATGTACAAGGTTTTCGAACAGCTCCAGAAAAAGGTTTTTAGAACACTGTCAAGAACACACATACAAATTAGTGACATTTCTTAACTGTAGAACAATCTCTATCTATTGATTGAACCTTATGTCACTGTGGGACCTATTTAATATGAACAAATCCACTTGGATCATTGAAAAAAGCTCCCAATACAGTTGAATAAGGCTAAATTTAACAGTTTATTAAAGGGGAGATAATTCATGAAAAATGAAATGGTCATCTTTTACCTTACTGATTTTAAAATGTGTTTATTTGTTTATCTGCTCTGCTAATGACGCTTAGTTTATTTCTATATCCTGTTGAATAATGGCTTACTAGTTTAGGTCCCCGAAATTTTGGGACACCCTGTAGACAAACCCGAACAACACCGCAAAAGGCTAAATCTATGTAGAAACTGGTTTGATTATTGTAGTTTTTATCAAATGAACATTCTTGAACAAAAATCTGTATCATAAATACGCCATATTCGGTCCCACGATGCAGAAAATGTTTATGCGCCTTTTTTGCGAATGTAACAGTGCTGTGCAACAGCCAACTGTTGCACCCAAAGCTGTCCCTTGCATAAGTCTGGTAAATCTTCACACAAAAACAGTCAAAAATACTTAATAATCATTTAAATAGAGAGTCAGGTGATAAATATAATTCATATACAAAACAAAAAAATAATACATACTAACGTTGTACAATTATACAGCTAAGAAACCTTCTAACACATTCTGTTGACAAGAGGATCATGTGACCCTAAAGCGCTCGACAGTAAAAATAGGAGTGTCAACCAAAAATATGGGTACGAAATTACTAGTGGATTTGAAAGGGTACGAATCGACCAAACAAGAGGGCCAGAATGGCCCTTGATCGCTCACCTGTCCATGGTGACATTAGGATGGGTCACTTGATTTCAGAAAAGAAGATTTGTAAAAGGTGACCCCAAGGGCGGGGCAAAATTTGAACAACTTTGATAGAGGACCTGTAGATGATGTTATGTGCAAAATATCTAAACTCAGTGTACTATGGTTTTAGACAAGAAGATTTTTGAAGTTTTCATTAAAAAAATCTATTTTTAGCTCCGGTGACCCAGATATGCAACAGACCAGAACCAATTCATCAATATATGTGAAGGACCTCTAGAAGTTACACCATGCCAAGTATCAAAGCTCTGGCCATATTGGTTTCTGAGTAAAAGATGTTTGAACATTTCACTTTGTAACTCTATGTAAAACATTGACCCCCGGGGTGGAGCCAATTTTGACCCCAGGGGTAAAATTTGAATAATATAGATAGAGGACCTGTAGACGATGCTATGTGCAAAATATCTAAACTCAGTGTACTATGGTTTCAGACAAGAAGATTTTTGAAGTTGTCTTTGAAAAAAATCTATTTTTAGCTCCGTTGACCCAGATATGCAACAGATCGCAACCAATTCAACAGTATATGTGAAGGACTTCTAGAAGTTATACCATGCCAAATATCAAAGCTCTGGTCATATTGGTTTCAGAGAAAAAGATGTTTGAACATTTCACTATATAACTCTGTTAAACTGTGACCCCCGGGGCGGGGCCAATTTTGACCCCAGGGACAAAATTTGAACAACTTTGATTGAGGACCTGTAGGCGATGCTATGTTCAAAATATCTAAGCTTAGTGTACTATGGTTTCAGACAAGAAGAGTTTTTAAGTTCTCATTGAAAAAATCTATTTTTAGCTCTTGTGACCTAGATATACAACAGACCGGAACCAATTCAACAATATATGTCAAATACCTCTAGAAGTTATACCATGCCAAATATCAAAGCTCTGGTCATATTGGTTTCAGAGAAAAAGATGTTTGAACTTTTCACTATATAACTCTATGTAAAACGGTGACCCCCGGGGCGGGGTCAATTTTGACCCCAGGGGCTAAATTTGAACAACTTTGATAGAGGACCTGTAGATGATGCTATGTGCCAAATATCTAAGCTCTGGCCCTTTTGGTTTTTGACAAGAAGATTTTTGAAGATTTCCTCATTTTTTAACTTTGGTTGCCATGGCAACCAGGGTTGCCATGGCAACCAGAGTTCTGCATTGTTTCAAATTCTTTGATCAACTTTGAAAGAGCTTTACCCAAGGAACATTCCTGTGAAGTTTGGTTGCAATCCAGCCAGTGGTTTTGGAGAAGAAGATGTTTGAAGAAATTGTTGACGCACAACGCACGACGACGGACAAAGACCGACCACAAAAGCTCACCTTGAGCACTTTGTGCTCAGGTGAGCTAAAAATTGGGTACAAATCGACCAAAAATATAGGGTACGAAAAGGTGAGGTACGAAATGACCAATTCCCGTTAGAACAGACTAAGGTACAACCCTAACATTGGTCGTATTCGAATCAGGGCAACTATCGCGTTAGTTGGAATAGTTGTCAACAAGTTCTATTCAATCACCACTTGATGTTTTCCGTTGACAAAATATTGTCAAACCCTAAAATCGAGCGTTGATTTAGTCAAGTGACCACGTTTATACCACGTGATTAGTGTCACTAGATAAAACAAACATAAAGACTCTCTCAATTAATCGAATGGATCCAGATCACATGGCATTATAGCGTATATAAAAATTGGGAGCATTACGACTGTTTTATCGGGTGTTTGATTCATTTCCATTCGTCCGGAAGTACAAAGTTTTCGTTGACTATAATTTCTATTCGAGTCGGGCCAAAATCGTTGACATCAGTAAATCTTTGCGCGCTTGCTCCGCCCACTTTTCGTCGACAACAAACTCGATGATTCGAATACGACCATTGATTCTAGAGGTCAGTCACCAAACTGCGGTGCATCGTGATGAACTCACAGGGCTACCATAAGTTGACATGAAAAATCCTAAGATTTCCAAACTTGCATTATTTCTAGCGCGATTTTACTATCGTACCTTTACCCCATATCCTGTTTCTACTTTTGGTGACATGTGGCTGCTTAAAGCAGCATGGAAGTAAAGCAGAATGCGCATTCTGCTTTATTTTCAGCCTGCTTTAAGCTACCATACATGAAATAGAAAAAAATCTGAATATTTAGGAAAAATCCGGAGAAATGGCAGCCCTGAATTCATTGAGGAGCATCAGTATAATTAGTGACTGCATGTTTGATCAGTTTATAACATAACAGACGGCGTTGAATAACACCTGTTGTTTAAATGTCATATATAACTAGTTAAATAACTATGCAAATTAGGCACGCCATGACGTCGTTACTTGCGACGTCATAAAATGCGTTCTATGCGTTCAATTTCCAACGTCTTCTTTTCATCATCTAGATTCAATTTATAGATTTTTGTGTAATTAACAGTATTTGATCTACATGAAAGTGCTTATTAATACATATAATAACATAAACATCATGCTAGTGAACGGGGTTAATTTTGAACAACTTTTTTCCTGTATAGATCTACTTATATCGCGCTTAGCATTTACTTGACCTCAAAAACTGTGATAAATCACTTGTCTTGGTTATGTTATAAAAAGAATATAGCATTTGTGTTAATAATTTCAGAGTTCCCATTCACGTACAGATGTACGTGATTCACGTATAATTTCAAAAAATCACGCATAAAATCAATGCCCTGAACGTGCATGCACGTACAGATTTATGTTGCAGATAATGCCGAAATCGGATGTAAGAAGACCAGTTTTATTAACAAACAACAAAATACAAGTTAAACGTCAAAGTCTGGCGTGTCAGTTTGGATTTGTTTTCATTTTCCTTATAGTGTCCGTCAGGCGCTTGACAATTCTTATCATTCTTATTACGTAAAGCGCCTGGTTCACCCGCATCGCGAATATGATGATTAAGCGGTTTAAAATAGATTTTGGGATTTCCCGTCTCTGTGCCTAATAAAGTCGCTATTTTTTCCATCAATTTTTGTTTTTATAAGAGTTCAATACTTATTTCGAGGAATACGTGTTTGAAAAATGCTGACAAATTATTAAAACAAAAAGTCCGGTCATAGGTCTAATTCTGGTCTCTTTCGATTTCAAAACAGCGACGCCATTTTTATGCGAAAAACTGGACAGGTTATCAGATGTATTTTTTCCCGTCTATTAACAATGTTGAGGAAAATGCCTGATTTAGTGAGACACAGTCTTAGCATAGGCCTACGCATTCGTGTAGTCTGCAAATATGTCGGGTAAGTCCCAAGTGACGGCCTGGTTAAGAAATAATGTGAGAGATACGAACAGTACACATCCAAACAAATGATATAAAAATTTAGCGATGGAACCACAAATTTCCAAAGATCATCCCTGGTGCGTATCCATTGTTTGAATACAGATTGCTACTTAGTTATGGGACCACCTGGCCTCATCGTACTTTGTCCCTGGCGTCCTCGCATCAGAAGAAACAGAAAAACGTTTCATATGCACCCTCTGAAATTTGTCTGCACCCCCAAAAAATAGCCCTGTGGGAACCCTGAATTTATTGGATTTATTAAACGAGTCTTTTAGAAAACGATAGAAACGAGGCTTTGCCTATGAACACTCATGTGAATATCCTATATTTATCAGGGCTACCTTTTCTCTAGTTTTCCCCAAATCTTCAGATTTTTTTATTTAAGCAGATTGTAGCTTAAAGCATATTGAAAGTAAAGCCAATGCGCATTTAGGCGCATTGTGCTTTACCTAGCCTCCATCTGCTTTAGGTAATCACGCTTGAAAAATATATATAATTTGGATATCTTAGGACTTTTCAAAATCAACTTATGTTGAGAAACGGTAAATAATACGCCCACGGGCAAACTAATATATGGTTAAATCAAAATCGATTCCAATTTTTTAAACGCTAAAGAATAAAGTTTAATCAATTCTGAAATAATTATTAAACCTTTTCTAGCATCTATCTGAGTACACCAAGGGCAGATAACTCTTGACAAAATGATCCGATTTAAATAATAATCAAACCCTTTCATGAAGGTATTAGTGTTTTCTTCTGACCTGTCAGAGTTTTTTAGATTGGAACATTCTTAAACTTTAAAAGGGATGAGTTTTCTATACATCCAGTTAGAGATGCGGATAGCTGTACTTTTTGTGCTGTAGCAGATTTACCTTTCGGCGTCTGCTTTACTCATCATAGATAGATAGATAATTTGTGATTACTGAACATTAGTTACGTTCAAGACTTACTTGCAGTTAGTTCCTATATTTGCCTGGCATCCCTTCATTAAATAGGTTATTCATAATTCATATACTTCGCTAATTGGCCTGGAATCGGTGAAAGTTTACATTGTTTTCAATTTGAGCTGCCAAAATAGCTCGTTTCGTCCACCATCTTTAAACTACAATCTTATCCAATGAGATCGTTTTATAGGATGCTTAGGAATAGGGTGAGCTGTTGCCCAGCTCCTTCTTATTGAAGAAGGGTTGCGGGAACCGCTCTATTCGGGTATATAAGCGGGTGCAGAACGTAATTCTACACTCCAGTCTGGGGTCAGCTCTAATGAACAATTACTAACCAATAGCGGGACAATTCCCAAAATCGCACATGTGCTTCCCTTGAAATCAAATTGAACGCAATAGAAATATCTCTCTGGCCTTATAATTAATATTATAATCACATTGAATTACCGTTTAATGCATTAATTCGTTTAATCTCGCCAATAAGAAGAACATTGTGACTATCGTTGATGGTCCGTTTTGTTCGATGTTGATTGTCGGCGACGGTCAGATTTATTGGTGACATTAAACGAAATTAATACATGTACTACATGTAACAATAAATAGAAATTGTTATTAGATCTATATATGCCATTTTGTTTGTTAAGTTTAGATTCGGTGGGATAACCGAAAGGTAAGAAATAAAAAGATTGAAATATAGCAGCTCGTTGGTCACTTGTCCAATTCCCTGATACCTATACATTGGGACAAAACAGTATCCTATACGGACCTTCGAGGGAGTAACCGCCCTCGTGGGAATCTCATCTGAAACGGGGATCGAACCACACACAAACACCCGTTACGGTTACAGTGCGTTATGTAGAGTAGAGTTTACATTTTTCTTTCCCATTTAAACGCAAACGCAATGTACTAAACTGTCGAAATTTACTTTTATAAATTTAAACTATATTTTTAATCTGAGTAGCAAAAAGGTTGGAGCCTGATCAGACGCCGGATTACCCGACGTCTGATCTGGCTCCAACCTGTTTGCAATGGACATAACAGTTTTAAGCATAAACACGATTATTGAGAATAAATAACATATCTGTAAAATTAGCGCAGCTGTCTCGTGTTGCACAAGGATCATGCTTATCCCAAGTTGGAAAGTGTACGACTATATAGATCCGACGTTACCCTGTTATCTATTTACCATTATGAATTGTTCTGTTCTAAAATTAACTCTGACAGGTCAGAAAAACCACACAATACACTTATATAATTAAACTGTGGGAAAATATAATCAAAACCCATTCAAAAATGGTTGCTTAGTGTGTAAACACTGTTAAATAAGCCTTTTATAGCATATGTGAGTACATCAAGGGCACATAATTATGTAACCACAAATCAAATTAACCTCAGGTTTCACTTAGCTTCAAAAATTGATGCAAATAACATCTGTAGACTGTGCGAAGTTTCATTAATATCCTTTCAATAGTTTTCCGGGAAAATCAGGATAAGCTTTTACAAGCATATTTGAGTACATCAAGGGCAGATAACTCTTTAAGGATAAATCAAATCATTAATGAACCTCAGGTTTCACTCAGTTTCAGATATTGATGCATATAACATTAGTGTGAAGTTTCATTAATATATTTTCAATGTGGACAGTTTTCAAAGAAAGCTCTGGACAAACTTTTTAAGCATAGTTGAGTACAAATGAACCTCAAACTCAACTCAGCTTCAAGTCTTCATGCATAAAACATTTTTGTAAAGTTTCATTTAATAATATTATTTGGATAGTTTTCCGGAAAAAATCCGGACAAGCATTATTAATGACCATATTTGAGAACATAAAGGGCAGATAACTCTGTAACGAAAAATTGAATGAACCTCAAACTCAACTCAGATTTTCATGCATTTAACATTTATGTGAAGTTTCAATTATATCCTTAAGATAGTTATCCAGAAAAACTCCGGACAAGCGTTTTATATAAAAAGCATATTTGAGTACACCAAGGGCAGATAACTCAGTTCCGAAAACTCAAATGAATCTCAAACCCGACTCAGCTTCAGGTCGTCTAGTCCTTCTAGAAAGACCCTGCGTTCGAAATTTTATCATTTCACGTTCATTATGTCGATTTTTAACTTTTTTTTCTTCAGCTCGAACCAGGGTCTTTCACAAAATGGCCATTTTGCGATAGCAAGTTACGCCGAGGTTTGAGCCGGACTTCAAAATCACATTTTTCTCTTAATTTGAACATGTTGGGGCTAAGTTTTTTAATGCATGTCATCAAATATTGTCTAATATTGCTTCTGTTATAAGAAAAAGTAAAGTAGTACTTACAATTGCGTGTTATTCCATCGTTTAAATCCAACAAATGCCTAAATATCCAGCAAACAACAATTCATGCTACTCTTCAAAACGGAGAGGTTAAAGGTAAGGCTAAAACAATTTCATGAGTTTTTATTGAACGAACCAGTCAATAAAATCAAAGGCCTGAAGGACATGGATGACACATCGCATAAGATAAGATAAAATTTACTTTGGGTCGTCAAGACATACGAGTAACATAAGATCTGATGAGCTTTTATAACCGACTAGATCTATATAAACAAATGTATGTAAACAAAAGCAAAACGACTATAAATAAGGAATGATAAAAAGCAATTACAATATAGCATATGATTATGAATAAGAAGCCAATCCTGTAATTATGAATTAAATTTTGTCAATTATTAGCAAACTCAAATTAGTTCTAATATGGACTTGATGTCTAGATTGTAATTTTCCTTACATGCTAAGTAACAACCACAGGTACTTGAAAAATAGATCTAAATCTAACATTACCAAAAAATAATAAAAATTTATTTTTTTTTAGTTAGACTTCTGTTACCGTCTCTTGTGGTGTCCTCAGGAAATTATTAATTTCACAATATCTACTTTATATCAATTATTTCATCAAATTCAGTCAAATAACGGCACAGTACGTGCATTTATAACGAAAAGGTGCATCCAAAGGTTTTGTGTCGTTTCTGAGGAGGTTAACTTCAAACCACGGATTTTCACGGACTCGCGGATCTCGGAAAATCTAAATAAAAAGTGAACAAAACACAGAAATCTGATCTGTAATCTATTTTTAGAATTAACAAACCACGGAAATATGCCCGGAAATTTAACAAAACACGGAAATCTGATCGGAAATTAACGTCGCGTTATTACGACGTCATTAGAACGTTATTTTCAGTGTCACAGATGAGTTGAAAGTGGTTTGGTGACACTATCTCTTTTTCTTACTTCAAACATTATCGATGGGAAGGGGGTTATCATGGGCACAAAACTGGCAGAGTATTCGGCACGACAAAGGCGGCCAGTCAACGGAAGAAGAAGAAGTCTGTATGTGCATTTCTCCAGTTTTTCTTGTCCGCGTCTTTTTTCTATCTTTGTCTATATTTCTCTTTACTTCTGTCTGTGCGCCGCTGCAGTATTGTCAATCTGTATGACAGTTCAGCGTTATGATGAAGATAGATGTAGATGCATAGAAACATCATAATGGCATACTTCAACAGATTGAGATAGAAAAGCCTGAAAAAGAAAACCCGATTCCCGTAAATCGGCAATCTCCTCTTTCAATATCCGATGTCGATCATTTATTTCTATACCACCAATGTAACAAGGTGGTACCTTTTCGAACAAAGGGAGGCGAAGTTTACGTTTATCGGCCAGATAATTCATTAGAAATTAAGGATTGGGTTGCAGATGACCACTGCTTGTCCTGCGAGGGAACACGGAAAGTCCGTGGACGGTCAGGCCCAATAATAAAAAAATACTATTATCTCTTTTTAAGAACGGAGGCAAAGGAGAGGTTCAAGGACAAACGGTTCCGGAAAGAAGTGTATCTCTCGGAACAGTATCCCACAACATTGTCGTTCATTATATTGGAGACGAGAGCCTGTCCGTACCGAGATCGCGCGGAAATAGCTTAAAGCAGACTAAATATTTATTCGCACAAAATCCTCAGTAAATCCTCAGTAACGGCGCAGATTGCAGAAAAAATTCGAGAGAACATAGACAAGCCGGTCCATAAACTGTATAAAAAGTTGTAACGGAGGAAAACACGCTCACGGAAATACCGAAAAACAATAGACAAGTTCATTATATTCGCGAGAAAGTAAAGACAGAGAGACGCGCTCATCAATCTGCATTATTTCTGACCCATGAGCGCAAATGCCGAAGTCGTCATCAATTTCTCTTTCAAATACTGCGAAATGCATGCAAAGGAAACTTAAAGCAAGTACCCCTGGCAACTGATACATGGAAATCTGAATACAGGGTCTTCCCCAGAAAAATTGGAAGGCGCTGGGGCAGGGGGAGGGTGCGGAAGGGGGTGTTACCCCCTTCCGTATATCGAAATTTTTTGAAGTTTTAATGTATAAATGGTGTTCCCTGAGCCACTTTAAGCATTATTTCAATGGTGTCCTAAAGATAAACACCTTCTAAAACCTTTGTTTTTATTAGTCAATTTAAATTTCTTTATGACAAGAACTTGCTAGAATCTATATCATAACAGTAGATACAAGGAGTACAGAATTAATGATATGTTATTTTGTTTACAAAAAACTATACATCTTAATTCTTATAGATGAAATTCTTATAGATGAAAGGGTTTGACAGAAAAATATAGAAAGACACATTACCTACATTGGTTTACTTGCTTTCTGATGTTATAATCTATAAATGAGCATTAGATTATAATTTGAAGCAAAAAATATTATTTTTTAAAGAATATGTGTGTTTGCATTATATGTTGCCAACTTGCCACGTAATTATGTTAGCATTATGACTTTATGATAATTTGAAGAAGAAAATTCCAAACATCGTAGTACTAGATCAGAGGGCTTTTATAAATAAGAGTTCTCAAATCTTGGTCTTCACTGTTTTCCTATATGTAGATACTTTTTGAAGTTTTTGTACAGTAATCCTGAATGTCATTTGTATTTCCTGTTAATTTTTTTGACTTTATATCTTCATTTCTATCTGCTAGATTAAGTTCTATCACAATTTAGAAAAAAAACTGTGCTTTGCTTAATCACGAATGTACAACATGACTAAAATGTTTAAATAAACCACCTTTTATCATAAAATCGGATTATCTATGTTATTTCTTATGCTATATTTTCTATCTTATTGGTTGGGGATACATAACTTTCAGTGGAACATTATTTCTGTTGACAAATGCTATCGTTAATTCGCGAAAACCGTTGACAAAATGTACGTGCACGATTGAAGGAAAACAGATGACAAGCTAACAAAATCATTCATGCTAACTTTGAAGTTACCAACACAGCGATATTTCGGGAAAATATATAACTATCCTATTTCAAACAAATAGATCTACGTGATAATTGAATAAATAGGCTTGATCGATTTTGATTACATTTGATTTCATAAGGCACAGAAACCATTTGTCTCGATTGTGGGCGTGGCATTTTCATCACTACAAACTGCTATGAGCTAAAAATAAACCAACCCAGCGATTTTTGGTGGGGAGGGGGGATCAATCCTAGAACAGTTCAATGAAATAAAACAAGGGCCACTATGGCCCTAAATCGCTCACCTGGTAACCATGTAACCATGTACACCGTGTGACCTAGTTTTTGACCGGGCATGACCCTCATTTTAACTTGACCTTGATTTCAATGAGACAAACATTTTGTTCAAGTTTCATGAAGATTCAATGAATTTTGTAGTCTCTAGAGTGTTAACGAGGTTTTTCGATGATTTGACCTAGTGACCTAGTTTTTGAAAAGACATAAGCCACATTTGAACGTGACCTAGATTTCATTGAGGCAAACATTTTGATGAAGTTTAATGAAGATCCAATGAAATTTGTAGTCTCTAGAGTGTTAACGAGGTTTTTCGAAGATTTGACCTAGTGACCTAGTTTTTGACCTGACATGACCCACATTCAAACTTGGCCTAGATTTCATTGAGGCAATCATATTGATGAAGTTTCATGAAGATCCAATGAAATTTGTAGCCTCTAGAGTGTTAACAAGGTTTTTCGATAATTTGACCTAGTGACCTAGTTTTTGACCGGACATGACCCACATTCAAACTTGACCTAGATTTCATTGAGGCAAACATTTTGATGAAGTTTCATGAAGATCCAATGAAATTTGTAGTCTCTAGAGTGTTAACGAGGTTTTTCGAAGATTTGACCTAGTGACCTAGTTTTTGACCTGACATGACCCACATTCGAACTTGGCCTAGATTTCATTGAGGCAATCATATTGATGAAGTTTCATGAAGATCCAATGAAATTTGTAGCCTCTAGAGTGTTAACAAGGTTTTTCGATAATTTGACCTAGTGACCTAGTTTGTGACCTGACATGACCCACATTCGCACTTGACCTAGATTTCATTGAGGCAAACATTGTGACCAAGTTTCATCAAGATCCAATGAGATTTGAACCTGCTAGAGTGTTAACGAACAATTGTGAACGGACGGACGGACAGACGACGGACGATGGACATCCAGCGATCCTAAAAGCTCACCTTGGCACGTAGCTCTAAAATCTAGATTTATTCGATTTTGATTTGAACATAAATAGGGCATACATGTACTTGTATCTTGTTTTCATATTGCATCGAAATTTGTGGGCGGGGCGTTTCTTCTGCTGTGAATGCTCGCAAGTTGACTACGGAAATTCACGATGCTGAGCAGCTCTATTGGAAACGTTGTTTGATATTGATCGTAACTAACCGCCGAATTCCGAGACTCTCCGAGCATAAATTATGAAGACGAAAAGTCGCGAGTAATGTGTCTGCACGAATGAATAACGACGGTCGTAATTCGTGGTGTCTGCGAATCGAAATAGTGCATTATAGGTTCTCCATAACGATGATAGCTTGCTTGCTTTATTCGTTTTAACGTCTCATCCAAGTTATCGTTATCTGTTAAGACTAAACTAATGCGGGGGAGCGTTGTTTTTTTTGTTTAAAAAAAAGTCTACGGCACCCGCGGTCACCCATCCAAGTAATAACCGGGCTCGACGTTGCTTAACTTCGGTGATAGGACGAGAATCGGTGTTTTCCACGTGATATGGTCGTAGACAAAACGATGATATGCGAGATATTCAGCTTATATATATTATGTTTAAATCATGCACAGTAAAACAATAAGCATGATTTTTCTCGTCGTGTGAAGTTGAAAGATTGACAGCTATTTTAAAACAGTCACGTGAGAGTCACACGTGACACCATTGCAAAGGGATTATAACTGCCTCGGGCGGAACGCGATCAGAGGTATGCATAATTGTCTCCTGCTGAGAGGCCCCATCTACCCCACGCTTTAATTAACATACTGATAAGAATAGTTTTATGACCTTAGCAAGTTTGATAATAGCACTGTTTCGCAAGTGGGGATTTTTAAGGCGCTGGGGTCTCGGATTTTAAGCGCTGGGGCAATTGAGGTTCAGAAATTAAGGCGCTGGGGTACCCCAGCGCCTAAATGGCCTGGGGAAAACCCTGGAATAGTAATAGTAATCGGAGGAATGGACAGATATACTTGATGAAGGTGGTTGTATTGAGGTAGCATATTGTGATTATATGTTTTATATTATATAATGCTGATAGGGATTTTTAAGGCGCTGGGGTCTCGGATTTTAAGCGCTGGGGCAATTGAGGTTCAGAAATTAAGGCGCTGGGGTACCCCAGCGCCTAAATGGCCTGGGGAAAACCCTGGAATAGTAATAGTAATCGGAGGAATGGACAGATATACTTGATGAAGGTGGTTGTATTGAGGTAGCATATTGTGATTATATGTTTTATATTATATAATGCTGATAGACATGTATGTCTTTGCTGAATAAAACATATCATGCATGTATGAAAGCTTTCGATAAAGTTTCCCATATACAATGTACACCCAATATATAAGCTCAAGATATACCAGTTTGGAGAGACATACACATGGTGGATCAGTGACTTCTTAAACTGTAGAAAGCAGAAGGTGGTAGTGAATGGCAGTGAATCTGAGTGGCAACCTGTGACAAGTGGTATCCCGCAGGGATCGGTGCTGGGTCCCATGTTGTTCGTTCTTTTTATCAAAGATCCGATTATATTTATAATATTTTGAGAGCAGAATCTGGAGAACAAATGTACCAACGCATTGAACAAGCAATACCACATGGGACAGAAAGGATGCTCGGGTACTTTGAAAAAGATTTCAGGCCAAAGCTAGAGAGATTTGCTACATGTTATATTTTGAAGTACACAGACGTAGACGAATTTTCCGGTGTCACTACAAACCAGAACGAGGGCTTTAACTGGCTGATAAAGGATCTGAAAAACTTGGGGGAAAAAGGACCCATTGACACAGTTGTACTGTCGTTAAGGTTTTTACAACAATATTATCTCGCAGAAATCAAAAGAGGACGGGCAGGCATCGGGATTTCACCCTCAGGGAAGATATCGCTGCATTGATAATTTCTTTGGACAACATTTACGTTAATTAAATTTCCGGTTTCCAACTATATAAAACGATAGTTGAGGCCCTGCAAAACGGAAATTTCATCAACTCTGATGCTGTCCGTGAAACAACAGGGCCTGACCTGACGAACACGGCAAAAGCGCGAGAGATCATAGAAACAGACAGGATAGTTTTTGCTGCGAAATTAGGATGTTTTGTTTATCATGGGGCCATCCTGAAAAATCTATACGGTGGAACTTTTTCCGGTTGAAAAATGTACATGTCCACTTCCATGCGGCTCTTGCTGTCATATTTTGGCTGTCAAGTTATCACTCAAAATGAACGTTGACAGCCAGAAGAAACAAGTGAATGTCACACTATTACGAAAATTGTTGAGCTTTAAAAAAATGTCTATATTGAAAATGTCTTTGTATTCATATTTTGAATGTTTATCCTTAGGGTTTTCATCCGAAAACGTTCACGGATGTCCGTTGCTATGTAGTAACCGACGTCGTCAAACGTTATCGGAAATATCCGTGTATTGTCCTATGTTTCTCGGAAGTCGGGGGAAAATCGCGATTATTCACGGATATCTCGGAAAACGATGACATTTCTGAATTTAAAATCCGTGTTTTTTCAAGACAACTCGGACAATCACGGACACATTCGGAGTGTCTCGGACATTTTTTTTTGGACTACGTGTGCCATTTTTCTAGTAAAATATAGGTTATTTTGCGATATCGTAACTGTATAAATGCCGAATACAGTATATTTAGACCTTTGTCTTGAGTTACGGTATCGCAGCTAGTATTCCGTGGACTACATGGAACTGTTAATTAAACAAAAATGAGTCACCGATGGACGACTAACTAAGATTTGGGGAAGATAACTTGAACTAGTGGACCGACATGAGTTTTACAGCAACAAATATCATATCTAAAAAAAGTTGTTAGCTTGTGCAGACTGATTTTATTTGGCACACACTTTTCATCTCCAGTAACTCTTGTTATTGTGTATTTATACCAGACTGCATGTAACTTGCCCCCTATCCAGTGAGACCATTCAGTTTTAAGCAGGTGCACATTAACCAAGATTTCTGACAATTTATCATTGGTTGAGAATGTATAAATGCTGGGTCTTACCAGACAGATAGATCTACATCTATTACCCCCCCCCCCCATTTTTTTTTTACCAGACTTCTATTTGAAATGGATATTAAATTCGATCTGACACTGTAAAATTACTGTTATTTTATTTATTTATGCTTTAAATCCTCTATAAATAAAGATCTATTCGTTTTTTCTTTTTTAATGGTAATAGAGCTCGATCTATGTGTCAAGTACCTGTGGGTCTAAATAGATACTTTACAGCTCCGCTGTGAATAATCCATAAAATGAACTGAAGAAGCAACATAATTTTCGTAATGGTACGGGGGTTCTGTTTCGGGTCTGGAGTTTCGTACCGCACCGTTAAAAATATATAAAATGTATTTCGTTTAAATTTTTACATGCCGATTCTATACCACATGCACCCACCAGTCACGTCATCAAAAAACAACAACAACAAGCATGGTGGCTGAAAGTGGCAGATTCTCGATTGAAGTTTTAAAATAGGAATTTACGTGAGACAGGGGTAATTAAGAATATTCTATTCAGACAAATGTTATTATAGTTAAGTTTTGTTCAAGTTATAGTCCGTTTTCAGTGTGGAAAAGCAATATTTGACTGTATCACTTTTGCTATGGGTAGTGACTAGGGGTACGTGACCGTACCTCTAATATTTGAAATTAGCGGTACGGTCACGTACCCCTAGCGAGCCCTGTGAGGGTTGACTAGGGGTACGTGAGTCCATAACACTGTATAGCAACACTTAATTGTGTCTGCAGATACGTTAATAGCGATGCTAATGTCTAATAATATCTCATTTCAACCTTCTATTCTGACTGTTTAACGCAGAAAAGCAAAAAAAAATTAATCCAAAAATAATTTCCAATCGGCATTTTTTTCACGGCAGCGAAAACTATACCTATGAATAAAGAACGTTCACACATTTTTACAAACATGTATACATATCCAATACCAGCCTTGTTTAGAATAAATGCACTGTTTAATTGCGATCAGTTATCAAACGTGTTTTACGAGTTGATTTGTGTAGGTCATTAACCAGCAAACTTGGGTACCGGCAAACTTACATGTTTTGATTGGAGCCGAAGCTTCGATATTTTTTATTTTCTTAGATCTACCACTTGGGTCACCCGAAAAACCGAAAACAGCCTGTTTTCGCGAAAACAGGCGAAAACAGGCTAGAAAAAAGGTTTTGTGTTATGAAAGTATATTTAAAGCCATCAATAACAGTTTATTAGTCTATTATAAAATAATAATCGTCATTCCTACTCAAAAAGGTGCTTTTATTGCCCCAAAATCGGCGTCAATATGAAAAGTGCCGGTCCGACATGACATACGAAAACAACCGAACACACCACTTAGAAGCTATATGTATGTTGTACCGATATCGTATTATACGGTATTCATATTTTTGTTATCGTTAATACGGTATTAATATTGTTTATTCACCAATATATTTTAACAAATTATCAAAAAAGATACTTTTGATGGCTAGCAATCGTCGCAATATGGAAAAATGCTGACCTGCCTTAACTTAATATCACAGATAAATATATCACAGATAAAACACAAATCACACATTCATATAATAATCCAATTGAATCAAGTGTTGATAGAATTCACGTAATCCACAGCTCAAAGGCTGTACAGGAGGGGTCCGGAGACATGAAAAAAATAAATATCGTAGTTTAAATTAATATTTTTACAATATGTGTACAACATTAAATATTGAAACGCATTGCAGAGCTTCATATGAGGGAAGTATTTAAAAAACTAAAATCTGTGAATGGAAGCTCCAGCGCTGACTTACTCCGTACATATTCAGCAGCTCCATCTCTGTCTCAGCCTGCTTCTGGAGGACATTTCCTCTTCTTGTCAGTTTTTCAATTGTTAACCTATACTTTTCCGAAAAATCCTCTGATCAGGATCTGCAATGTTTGTTTCGACTGTTTGTTTATGACGAGTATACTCGTCCCTCGGATGAATATGTAGTACTATGTACCTTAAGAAATTGTTTCTTTATATAGACAAATTGTAGCTTAAAGAAGGTTGAATATAAAGCAGAATGCTACTTCTGCTTTACTTTCAACATGCTTTAAGGACCTATCATTTTCGTCCATAATCATAACTGTCAACAACCAACACAAAGTTTGATACCCGATGATAAGCTCGATCTTTTAACCAATTAACACATTAGGGTACTAATTGATAGACAAATATTGGGGATTATAACTCAGATCATATTTTCAAATTGCTTTATTTCAAATCTCAGTTTACATAAATATATGCAAATACATGAGACAATTATATTACTAGTAGTGGTCTGGCATAGGCGCGCAAACAGCATATGCTGCATAATGTCTCGTCTGATCTGGGGCCAAACTGTTGTACAATTGTCTTAGACTTGTCTTAAATAAAGTATGCATAAACCTTAGTTAAATACTTTTTGCCGACGACCCTTTTACGAAAATACTGATTTAATTCATTATTCCTTGGGCAATAGCACCGAGTAATTAGAGCGGTCTAATTACTCCGTAGCCAAAAGATAGCTTGAAACAAAATTATTAGCAAAACGTTTTGAAAATAATTCTTCTTAATACAGTCTTCAATATGCACCATAAACTTAAAGCAGGCTGAAAGCAAATCAGATTTTGATTTACTTTCAACCTGCTTTAAGTGGTCAGTGGTCACCTGTGATCAAATTAAAGACCTGTGTCGGTAAAAAGCTATATTCATAGCAAATGTTAAATGTTATATATGCACCAACTTCAATTAAACTTTGAATTGAACTCAAAACTAGAAACAGGAATGGGTTAATCCTCTGCATACACAGTAAACATCAGGCTCATTTCACGCATTTAATTTGCCCAAGGACGAAAACTATATATGTTTATAATGTCCACTATAATGAATATTATTCTTTATCATACGAGATGGTACATTAAAGCAGAACAGAAAAGTAAAGCATTATAAATTGGGTGTTTTCTGCTTTACTTTCAACATGATTTGATGTTCTTCAAAAATAGTCAAAGATCATGGAGTAAAAGGATGAAACGGACGTACATTCATTTTCAGCTATGGCAATTCAGCAGACGACAATATACATTTTTATATTTTCAACGACTTAGACCACGAATGAATAACAGATGTGTTATTCAATACAATACAATATTCATTCGTGCTTAGACCATATAGACTTAAATCATTATCCCTAGCAGATAGTAACTTAAAGCAATTTGAAAGTTAACAGAATATATGCCTTAGGATACGTTCTTCTTTACTTTCAACCTGCTATAAGTGGTCACTTCTTTTCAATAGACAAATGCCATATGGTAAATAAGGAAATGGCTTAATCGATAGTTGATTTGACAAGAAGGAAACGAGACAGGATAAAAGTATTATATGAGTAGTACGTACCTAACCAGGGCAGCGCTGGCATCTTCGTCGAACATTACTTGACCAGACAACGACTTACAGAAGAAACAATGAAGCTTGGTGTTTTCCATTGCTAATTTAGACTGTAACGTATCTAACCCAAACCAAACTAAGAATGACACAGCAGACCCATCCTTTGTTTTTATAAATTTTAAGATTTTACACCTATGTGAAATTATGAAGAATGTGACGGCTACATCAAAGGCTATCCTTGCACGTGCCAGCCATCAGAGAAGGGTCGTGTTTGTTTGAGCAACACGTGTCCGCGGTGGACGCGTGTCAGCGGTGGTACTGACACACTTCATACAACCTGGTCCTGTAAATTACTCGTCCTAACGTGTTTGCTGTATGTGTGGAATCCAAACAGGAAAAAATTGTTACAGTTATTCGTTATTGGATTATTCTATCGTTTTGGTAATTATGTACAATTTACTCATATTCGGATTTATTAACTAATTCCGACTTATTTCAGACAAGTTTACAACATTGTTTTTAATTATTGACCTTTTAAGTCAATTTTTCAAATTTAGCCTAAATTTAATTAAACAAAAGAAACTTTTACCATCGGCATTTATTTGGGAATTAAGTTTTTCAACCGATGCGCGGTCTCAACCAATTCCCAAATGAATACGCCTTACGCCTCTGCAAACAGGTGAACCCAGACCAGAATGCTTCTTTACGATCTGCCTCATCAGGGTCTACTCATTTTGCCCATATACATAGATTCATAATATATTTCGAGGCGTTTGTGAGAGTAAAGGCCAAAACAGTTTTTAAACGGGATTATTTGATGATTAGTTAATTATACACATATATATCGACTTATAGAAGTATTGAAAGCCAATTTTGGGCATTTTCGGCTGTCCGATATGTGATCTCAACCATTTACCAAATGAATACGCATTTCGTCTCTGCAAACAGGTAAACCCAGATCAAGATGCTCCTTTATGATTTGCCTCACCAGGGTCTATTTAGGTTGCCGATATATAAATGTATATTATATTTCGAGGCGTTTGCGAACGTCAAGGTCAAAACAGTTTTTTAAACGGGATTTTAGATGATTAGTTCATTGTACACATTCTGCTTTAAGTTCTGCCTGCTTTAAGCGGACATCTGTTATTATATAGCAAATATTTCATATGGTAAGAGTACATACACCGAGTTTTAGTTGATCAAATAAAATTTTTGAGTCGGAATTTCGACGATATGATCAAAATATAATTATAAATTTTCATTTGTGCATTTTTTTTTTAAAAATATGAGTGTGTAAACACCTATTTTAGAGGGTGTTTTCGTATAAACAAATTTAGATTTTCGTAAGTTAAAACATTCAACCCTAGATATGAGTATACTCGTCATTTACAAACAGTGTAGGCCTACTTGTGATGATTACACTTGTCGCATGCAAACAGTGTAGACCCTGATCAGATGACTCCTTAATGAACCCTCTGATCAGAGTCTACACTGTTTGTCATTTTGAAATATATTGTTCAAATAAACCCAAGATATTAAATTATTGGTTAGACAAATTTTGAAATTGAAATTTTCCGTTAAAAGTTTCAGGGGTGAATGTGTTAAGGCAGGTTGGTATTTTTCAATTTGTCGCCGATAGTTAGCCAACAAAGACAACCTTTTTAATTTATTAATACTTATAATACATATCGCCATATATGTTTTGAAACCTATTACCTTTAGTAAACCTGTTACTCCACATCCTTTTTATAGTTTTAAGTACAGGTTCCCGCTTAAAGCAGGTTGAAAGTGAAGCAGAATTCGCGCTTGGCGCGTTCTGCTTTACTTTCTGCCTGCTATAAGCGGACATCAGCTAAGCTTTATGAGCGAGCTATTCTTTAACGCTTTCACTCTCAATAACGCTTATAAGTGCGTTGCAAAAAGTATGGATCCTGATCCGAAGCCGCGTCACGCGGCGTCTGATCAGGATCGAAACTGTTTGATACTCGTTTTGAAATGCCCTTAGTCATACTGCCTTTGTTTTTAATTAACTTAGAAATTACATTGCAAACAACAAACATGTGATATTACGGACCGATATTGTTCATTGCGTCGCCGATTTTGGTCAATTTTATTGTCGATTGTAGGTCAACAAAGGCAACTTTTTGAGCCTAAATAACGTTTATTAGTTCAAATTATTATTATCAAACAGTGTTTATGTCTTTGAATGCGATATTAATACAAAAAACATATTTCCTATGCTATTTCCGTATGCTATTACAGACCAACATTTTTCATACCGTCGCCAATTTTGGTCAATAAAAAGCATTTTTATCGGAAAGGGGCCATTATTAAATCATTATAAAACATTTAATTGGAATATATGCTTTTAAATACGTTTTCTCAACGTATGATATTAGTACACAAATCATACTTTCTCTACTATTTTCGTGTGACATTAGTTATTACGGACCGATATTTTTCATAGCTTCGCCGATTCGGGTCAATTTTATTGGCGATTGTAGGTCATGAAAGACAACTTTTTTAGCTGTTATTAGTTCAAATTATTATTATTAAACAGTGTTTATGTCTTTGAATGCGATAGTAGCACACAACACATATTTTCTATGCTGTTTTCGTCTGATATTACAGACCAACATTTTTCATACCGTCACCGATTTTGTTCAATAAAAAGCATTTTTTTTCGAAAACTAAATATATAGAAGCACTATTAATATATTATAAACCAATAAATTGAAATATATCCTTTTAAATACGTTTCCAGTACATAAAACCTTTTTTCTAGCCTGTTTTCGTAAGATCAGCCTGTTTTCGCCTGTTTTCGCGAAAACAGCTGTTTTCGGTTTTTCGGGTAACCGCTACCACTTTATATTCATCGCTAAGTTAGGAAGGCACATCAGTAGTTTCTTACAAGCTTATTGTATTAATTAAGTTACCATTGAATCAAAATTTTAAGAAAAAAACTTAACATTGGTCACGGATTTTCAGATATCGGGCGCATCTGACGATAATTAACCCAATACATGCGGAATACATCTATTCTCATCGCTGCCGGTGAGAACCAGTTGGGTGGGGAATATTTGTCGAAGTTTCTTTGTTTTTCTCCATTCAATATCCACAAGATAAGGTAGAAATGAGAGATTATTAATATTAGCATCAATAAAACGTATCTGCAGGCAAATAAATATGTTGCTACATAGTTTAAATGACTCACGTACCCCTAGTCAACCCTCACAGGGCTCGCTAGGGGTACGTGACCGTACCGCTAATTTCAAATATTAGAGGTACGGTCACGTACCCCTAGTCACTACCTTTGCTATGGGCTTTTGAGCAATTAAATTTGGACGCTAGATTCATCAAAGCGTCCTATTATTTGGACTACAGGTCGTCATGCATTTAACATTTGTGTGAAGTTTCATTGATATCCTTTTGATAAATTTTCGGCAAAAACTCCGCACAAACAAAATGATGACGAGCGGACGAACGAACAGACAGGACCACTCCAATATACGACCACCTTAGAGGTGGGCGTATAAAAACCCTGGCCTGGTTTATGTGATATCAAGTCCAGACACCAACGCGGGAGAGATGGGGTAATCCCTCTGTAAAACCCAAGTTCAAAAATGCTGAACGATAAAAGCTATTCTTAGTAACACTTTGGTTTTTCCGTGTATATTTTTAGGTAGTGACTAGGGGTACGTGACCGTACCTCTAATATTTGAAATTAGCGGTACGGTCACGTACCCCTAGGGAGTCCTGTGAGGGTTGACTAGGGGTACGTGAGTCATTTAAACTATGTAGCAACACATTATTTTGCCTGCAGATACGTTTTAATGATGGTAATATTACTAATCTCTCATGTTTACCTTATTTTGGGGATATTAAATGGAGAAAAACAAAGAAACTTCGAGAAATATTCTCCACCCAAACTTGTTTTCACCGCAGGGATAAGAATAGAAGTATTCCGCATATAGGGTATAGTGATATTTTAAATATCGTGAGATAGGCTACGCCCGATATCTGAAATCCGTCCCCAATGTTTTTTTTCTTCTTTTTCTTATAAATTTGATTCAAATGTAGGCCTAACTTATAATTATATAATAGGCGTGTTCGAAATTACTGCCGTTGTTGCTATCTAACTTAGCGTTG
Source organism: Gari tellinella (assembly GCA_922989275.2). Classification (NCBI taxonomy): domain Eukaryota; kingdom Metazoa; phylum Mollusca; class Bivalvia; order Cardiida; family Psammobiidae; genus Gari; species Gari tellinella. Next base: position 4,166,600 of record OV277870.1, on the reverse strand, counting down.
AATATAAATTTAAAGTGGTAGATCTAAGAATATAGAAACTAGCGAAACTTCGGCTGTCATCGGGTATCGATTCATGCAAGAAGTTTGCTGGTTAAAGACAGACCTGTGACAAAAATCACCTTGAAAACACGTTTGACAATAGATCGCAATTAAACAGTGCAGTAATTCTAAACAAAGCTGGTATTGGATAATTATACATGCTTGTAAAAATGTGTCTATACGTTCTTTAAATTCAAAGATATAGTTTTCGCTGCCGTGAAAAAATTGCCGATTGGAAATTTTTTGTTGATGAAGTTTCTTTAATTGTCTGCGTTAAACAGTCATATTTAAGGTAGAAATGATATATTATTAACATTAACATCGATATTAAGGTATCTGCTGACAAAATAAAGTGTTGCGTTATAGTGTTTTTGACTCACGTACCCCTAGTCAACCCTCACAGGGTTCGCTAGGGGTACGTGACCGTACCGCTAATTTCAAATATTAGAGGTACGGTCACGTACCCCTAGTCACTACCTTATTTTTAGACCTGTTTAAGGCTCTTATCTGAAACCTGCGCCGACTTATTTTAATATGGAAGATTCTAGATCTAGATCTACACACGCTTCATGGCGGATACAAAGATATAGATTGTAGCAGTTTGGCATCCTTTAGTATGCAAACTGCCCTTTTAACATTAGCAAGCTAAAGATTATAGTGTATCTTGATCTAGATCTTGTACTGAAACATCTCATGATATTGCATGCTTTTCATCTGCATTTTGTGGCAATTGAAGTTAGATTAGTTCTATGTTTTTTTACTTGTTAGAAAGTGAACTTTAGTTATAGAAATCGGCGAATCAGTCCAGTTTAGCAGATGGTCACATGGTCCTATCTGCCTATATAATGAGACACTGACCACTGCTCTCTCTGACTTGCAACTGGTTGATTACTGGTAACTGAGCTATGAGCACTTACGACCGATAGGTTGTAAACTGAAACCAACGGTGGTCACACTGTAATGTTTCAGATTTAGTAAATTTAGGGCATTTCTGTATCAGGATAAACCTGTACTTCTCCGGACGTTAGTCTGGGCAACCCAACGGGTGACATCCTGCTCTACAGAAATAAATAACATGTAACTCGGGATTCCGTTATTGTAAATAGTCATATTTTATGTTCAAATAAAACATGGAGAAAGGACAAATGGAGAAGTCACTTATACTCAAATCTGCATTTTCCCGAAAATGGTGTCGTCCGTTACCTGTATGTGCGATAACGCTTAATCGATCGATAATTCAACTGCACCGGTACGCCGATAGCGGGCTATCGCGTTTTTTATCGTGTTGAATGGTTACCTACTGTTAGTTTAAGTTACATAAAATCCTTAATTTTCACCCGATTTTCATTATAATGGTCTTAAAAGAAGGCTAAGATATTTATCTTTCACTTGTAAAAATAACAGATTTTATTTTTAAAATTGATCAGTTTTATGGCGAGTTAAAGAGTGGTTTCCAAATGAATTTGCCGATAAAAGGGAGCAAGCACTCGGGCATAAATATATCACGCCCCGTTACAAAACCTTTCATAAAACCCTCAATTTTCCACCGATTTTCAAAGAAATGGTCTTAAAGGAAAGCTTAGATATATTTCTTTCAGTTGTAAAAATGCAAGTGTTTATTTTCGAAATCGACAAATTTTATGGCGAGTTAAAGAGCGATGGCCAAATGAAATAGTCGATAAACGAGAGTAGGCGATCGCGAAATATACACTACGTCCCGTTTCAAAAACTTGAATTTAATCCATAATTTTCGTCCGATATATATATATATATTTTAAAAAAAGGTCTTGATATAAAGCCGTGACACTTATCTTTCGGTTGTTAAAATACCAGGGTTTTTCTTGAAGCGAAAAAAGTAATGATGACCTACAAAGGTTGCTGGCTAATGAAATGACTAGACCAACTCGCGTAAGAAAAGAATTCCTTCCGTATAAAAACTTAAGCAAACTTCTAAACTTCTAAAAATGTGTTCATGCATTGTTACAATGTTCTATATGGAGGAAATATTTCCTTGGAAGCAAAAAAAAAATCCATTTTGTATGTAAAGAGACATTTGAAAGGAGTGCGCGTCAAACGGCCAAAATCCAAAACGGCCAAAGTTGTAACTGTATTATGATGTCGTATGTGATCATTATTATTATTGAAAGGAAAATTAGAATTATTAACATATTACTTAAAAAAAATGAATTTAGGGTTAGTTATACATCCAGACTAAAATATACATATTATCCGTCCCATTTCTATGAGAGAGGTAACAGTTTGCATTATCTTCAGAAATTAATTGCAAACATGATAACATGAGATCTCCGTTTCTTTCTGCTTTACTTATGTCTTATATAACGGAGTAAATTATAAAGCAGCCAATCTATTTTACTGACTGCTTAACTCTTTGCCTGCTGATCGCGACTTTACTTTTTTTTTTGCAAACAACTTGGATCAAGATCAGATGCCGCGTAACACGGCGTCTGATCTGGATCCAGAATGTTTGACACTCGTCCTTAGCTTTATTTACTTACAAAATGTCTACCATATTACACATCACAAAGGAATGTGACACATTACGTAACCGTATACAGAACCCGCACCAAATTAGCAGGACAATTATCAGCGTCATAAAACTGTCCCAGCATGAAGTCCATGCTTCTTGAACATGCCGATTATCTATGAAGATGGACACCAGCGGGTTGCCACTTTAATAAAAAAGATCAATGCTACCCGTGCGTGTAACTTTAACATGTGTTTTTGACTTCTGTAACCGCATGATGTTTATATATTATACAAATCACAAAAAATAAAGATAATAGAATTGAATTAAAAAAAAAAAAACCAAAAAAAAAACCAACATCAATGCACCTGGTTTGGTTGATGACTGGATTAACCCTCTCATTACTGAATACCAGTAACATGATGACTATTGCAATTGCAAACAGTTGTAATCCAGACCAGGCTCGAAAATGTCGGATTCATAGAGTATGTCTCTTGAAATATAGTTTACCCCTTTTTCAAATTAAGCTCTTTATGACACACTTTACCTTTTCTCCGCATGAGGATCATCAGAGAGACAGACAGACATTCATACAGAAAGATGGAGACAGAAAAGAAGAAGCGAGAGACTGACAGACAGAGATAAGAGAAAAACAGACAGACAGAGAGACAGTCACAAAGAGAAACAGAGACATAAATACAGACAGTGGCAGAGAAATATAGACACACACAAACTTCGTAGGTAAACGAAAAAATACGTTTTTCTCTCGTTTTTAAAACCTCACTAAACTATCAATTTATAAGCTATCGCCTCAAATTTTGTACTACGCGTAAGATAATGGTCTAATAAAACATCTGTATTAAAATTTATAACGATAAGATGACATTAAAAGCATTTATATTAACACCAAACTTCGTAGGTAAACGAAAAAATACGTTTTTCTCTCATTTTCAAAACCTCACTTAACTAACAATTTATAAGCTATCGCCTCAAATTTTGTACTAGTCGTGAGATCATGGTTTAATAAAACATCTGTATTAAAATTTATAACGAAAAGATAGCATTAAAAGCATTTCTATTAACACCAAACTTTCGTAGGAAAAACGGAAAATACAGTACTGTACGTTTTCTCTCTCATTTTCACAAACTCACTAAACAAACAAATTATAAGCTATCGCCTCAAATTTTGTACTAGTCGTGAGATCATGGTCTAATAAAACATCTGTATTAAAATTTATAACGAAAAGATAACATTAAAAGCATTTCTATTAACACCAAACTTTCGGAAAAACGTTGTTTTCTAGCCGCCAGCGAGCGCCGCTGATTGAACGACACGATAAATCGCGAGCAGGCCTGATACTTCTCCATTTGTCCTTTCTCCATGAATAAAAGTAGTAAATTGATTTCTGTGTTTTAGTTATATTCCCCGTCCCACCAGGCTATACCCAGAGTACGGACTTGAGTAGCTGCAGTACTGTACCTCTAACTCTAGACCAAGGTCTACTAGAGCTACAGTTTGTTAGCATCTCTACAGTGGCGCAAATTCTGCAGCAGTTGTTTATCAGTTATATATGTTCAAACAGTTGAGAATTAATCTTTAAACTAATATTTAACAATATTTTGATATATAACCTTCTTGTGTTAAGTAATAACCCACTCGAAGACGATTCCGGGTCGTTTCGCGCCCAAGCCGTTTCCTCCCTGGTCGTTTCCACCCTGGTCGTTTCGCTCCCAAATGAGACCCGAGTCGTTTCGCCCCCTAAGGGCTAGTCGTTTCGCCCCCAATTTTATAAACTTACTAAATATATGTATGTTATCCTATAAACTTAAGTTTTAAATTTCATGTAATAAAAATGAATAGAAAATCATTTTTTCTTTCTCCCAATTTGTATTTGTAAAACAATAAAAGTGTGAAAAATATCATGTTTCGTGTTATTTGTTCTTAATACTTCTAATACTTTTGTAAATTTATGTCATATTTGAAATTTGTAATCATATTTATTAAAGAATAGCTACAAACAATTTAATAATAATTACATTGTTGTTGTTTGATTGTATTAACTGTTTAAACATAACATGATTGCCATAGTAACACATAATTATCTTAACACTTGAATGTGTTAATATGACGACAATTTGTTATCTTTCACTCACGTAAGTGTCAAATAATTCGCGTAAAGAATGTCCACGGTACCATCAAACAGGTGTTAATTTGCTTTGTTTATTGCACCTTGTTTGTTGCGTTTTTCACGAACTTTGATGTTTAATGATGGATTATAATTAAGAAAACCAAACCCGTCATTTAAAATTAGAAACAACCGATTTGAATAGAAATCGATTTTGATAGGTTTACGGTGATTACAGGTTGGGATTAAATATTATTGAACGATGATTCGATGAAAATGAGAGTAAATCGAGTTTGATTGTTTTTTTTTAGATAATTATATTGTATATGCAACTTTATTGGAAGACGGAAAAAAAGATACTAATGAAATGTCACATTTTTCATGGAATAAATAGATTTGTTCTATCATAACATTTCTATTGGTTTTAAACATCATGCTTTCTTGAAATATCATGGTCTAATGAATATTCCTACAAAGTTTCTTGCACAAGTGAATAAAAAAAATTAACAGTGTGCATTTAAGTCAGGGCAATTAAAAAACCCCAAGACATCTGTCTTGTTAATAAGGTTAACAACATATTTTATAGCGGGGTACTTGCCTTTGAACTAAATGAACTAAACCAAACGTAATTACCAAATATTTATAAAAACTCTACGAAAAGCTTCAAAATTAAAGAAAGAATACCTGTAAAATATACTTACCTGTAAAAATGCGACAAAAGGTCGACACAACAAGTCGTTGTTTTGTCGTATCGGTGTTATGTCGCGTCGGCGTTTTGTCCTGTCGGCGTTTTGTCTGTCGACCTTTTGTCATATACCCAATAAAAGGTGGTTTTCGAGATGTTCTCATTATATCGCTCTTAATTGTTGATAGGCTATAATTTACGTGCGTGAGTGAAAAAAGTTCTAAGACAGGATTTGTGAATAGTGACTTAAAATACTGTTGTGTCTTTCAAATAATATTGGATTGAGGAATAATTAAGTAAGATAGTGGCATATGCTGTGGTTCACTTTGTTTTTTGTGTTCACAATGAGTGGTATTTGCATAGCATGCGAGAAAGTGGTACGTAAACTACAAGAAGCAATAACATGTGACGGTTGTGGTCGATGGCACGTGCAATTCAGGTTAGTTATTTTATTATTTAAAAAAAAACATGTTACCACATTCACTGCCATGATAATGTATTAACCATTTCACCAATTTATCCCGAATATATTGGTCAATTGCAAAAAGCTTGGATACTGATCAGTTGCAGAATATAATTCGGCGTATGATCAGGATCAAATCTGTTTGATATTTTTTGAATTTAGTCTATTAATATATTAAATAACATTGAAATACAGACGATCAACTTTTTGACAGGTTGATGGCATGCCCGAGAATGGATTATAGAAATTGTAAATTTTTATATCGTTGCTCATTAAGCACGTGCATTGAGGAATTTTCAATGACTTGAATTTGTTAGTTTGGTCATCTGAAATATAGATCTATTTCATATATTTCGATTTCACTGTAGCCATGTTGCCTTAGATTTAAGAATGAGAATTAAACTATTTTTAAAAATGTTGAATATGTAATATTGCCGTGCACGTAAAACACGTGCATTATTACCATGGTTGTAACTATTAATATATTATTAACCTGCAGATTTAATCGTTATACATGTATTAACTTTCTCGAATACAAGTGGTTATTTATAATAAGTTGAACCCTAACCAGATGCCGAGTAACTCGGCGTATGATCAGAATAAAAACTATTTGATATTCCACCATGTATTTAAAATTTTCATTTAACCGTATGTTTAAAATCTTAGGAACAAGTGCAGAACGAGGACAGAACGAGGACAGACGATAAATATCTTTTAGAGTTGACTGTAGTTATTTTCTCTAAGATTTAAGAATAAGAATTAAAGGGTATTTAACAAATAAGGAATGTAATATTGCCGTGCACGTTAAACACGTGCATTACTACCATGGTTGAAAATGTCTAAAAAATCTGCAGATTTAATTTTTATGTATTAACTTTCACTGATTATCTCGAATACAAGTGGTTATTTATAAAAAAAAGTTGAACCCTAACCAGATGTGGAGTAACTCGGCGTATGATCAGGATTAAAACTATTTGATATTCCACCAGTCATTTAATATTCGAACCACGGGTCTTTGGATTCCCGGTCGCGGCTGCTGATTTTTTCATTAGGTCTTTTTACGATATATACGTGTATATAGAACTACTTGGACAAAGATTTTTCATTACGTCTTTTTCTGTTATTTCTATCCAGCATCGAGTTCTTTCTTCACTTCAATACATATATATATGTTCTGTTGTTCGTCATATTTTTTCTTATGTGTTAACCCTTTGCCTGTAGGTTGCGACTTTCTTTATGGTTGCAAACAGTTCAGATCCAGATCATACGTCGCGTCAAGCGGCGGATGATCTGGATGCAAACAGTTTAACACTCGTCTATTTGTTTCTTTACCTAAAAATGTATGAATCTAAAATTAATAAATTTTGAAAACAATTTCTAAGTACATGCAATCGATTTCATCGCATGTAAATATATCTTCTGTTGTTTGTCATATTTTCATGTATGTGCAAGGCACATATCAACAGTTGTGTGTATTTATATACCAAGTCCATGTCATTGCACCGTGATAAGTTTCGTTTTAACGGGAAGGTCATGTAATTATTTTATGTGAAGCAAACAGTTGCTAAACAGTGGTTAGATTAAAACCTAATTCAAACAGTACAAAACTTATCATAGTACACTGAATTGTAACAAACAGGTTCGAAAATCTTATAATAACAATACGGTAAAACAGTAAGTATTTTGATAAGACGCCGTTTATCCTGCGACTCATCTGGCTCTTAACTGTTTTCAAATTTAACATTGAAATAAATAAAAACTTTATTAGAAATGCGAAAGGTCTGCTCCGGTGGATATCTTTGTTTTCTTCAATAATTGTCAATATATTTATGTCGAACGTTGAAAAGGTAATAAAAAAAGTATCTATTATACGTTTATATATAAATACTTAGAGTGCCAAAAAAATTACTACCTTTTTATATGTGTTTCTCGTTAAGTTGCATGATCAGTATCCCGTCTTACAGTACTTGCTAACATCAAATTTCTATCTAAACACCCTTCGATGAAAATAACCAATAAATGTACGTTAAATTTTAACAGAGATATACTGTAGTTACATATTTGATATTGGGTGCGAAACGACCAGGGGCGAAACGACCAGGGTGGAAACGGCTTGGGCGCGAAACATCCAAGGTGCGAAATTGTTTGGGCGCGAAACGTCTTGTCACCCTCGAAGACCATTTGAAAACTTCTCGGTGTCGACCCACTATTTGTTTTGATTTTCCAAGCCGAGACAGAACTCGCGCATGCGTAAAACGCTGTCCGGTTAACATATAAGGCTTTCATTCATAATTGGAAAACTTACTGAGCTGTGGTATTTTTGATGAATTCGAGGATTATTTTTGCCCAGGTAAACTAAAACATTTATTTTATTGCTAATATGGTTTAGGGTGGCAGCTTAAAAACAAGTTTAAAGCTTAATTCGTGTATTAGATATTTTCCCGCCATTCGTTGACATGCGCGGCGGTTTTACTACACACTCCATATATGGAATATGTAGTAAGAGGTTTATGGGACATATTTTTTCAAAATGGCCGACCATCCCTCGAAGACCGATGCCGGTTGACAGTAGTAAAGTTTAAATCGGGAGAAACTCAATCAAAGACGTAGTTTACCTGATTTTACACACCCACAGTGTCAAAAAATGCATTCCAAACCGATACCTACCTTTTATTTTTCAAAAACGGTAAAAATTAAAATGTTATAGTAACTTATTCAAGCGACAGTGAATCACTGTCGGCCTGCGCCATTGCAGAGATCCTAGCGTGTCGTAACTGTATCCGCAATACAGTTACGATATCGCAACTAGGACTTGAGGAGTGTAGCGCTCCTGGGGTGGATCCAGATCGCTGGGTCCCCTCGTCCTGCTACAAGATCTAGATTCTATATTGAAATTAGTTGTATAAACAAATAAAAAGAAATCAGCAGATCTAGCCAGGTCGTGTGGGTCTTTTAAGCAGAGATAAAAAACGGAAACAATAAAGCAGTCTCACTTGCGAGCGCTCAGCTAGACTAAATCTAGTTGATCTGGTTAAGTGTAGTTCCTAAAATATACATAGCTTAACGCACCTGTTCTATAAAACGTCGGAGCTCGTCTTGTAAACCTTTGTACCAGTTACACCCTCTTAGGAAATCGCACCAAGAGTGCCTTCACTTTGTATCTACATGCAGCCATTGTCGTCTGATGTTTTGACCCACTTCCACGGAAGAGCAGTTTGCTTTCACAAACATCAGAATCAGTGCATTTAGTGCTTCAGATGTCTCACTAGTCTACGTCATGGCTATTCAAACTCGTTATTTAACTTTTCCTAATCCAAACATTTTCACAGCAGACATAACTTCGACCTCACCTGATGCTAGTCATATGATGAATGCCCGCGCAATGCACAGAGGGCGCAAAATAACTGCTTCCGTGAAGGGGTATAAAAACCACTACCCGGACCGAACCGAACCGAACAGGGTGGAACGAATTACCCAAAACCCCACAAACCCCACAAACCCCGGAATTACCCAAAACCCCATCAAAAATCAACTGTATGGTTAGTTTACAGCCACAAACCTTGAAATATCTATTTATTATGTTATTATAAGGTGATATAAGTTCAGATTATACCAAAAAAAAAAAAAAAAAAAAAAATGAAAAAAAAAAAAGAAAAATTTTTGAAAAAAATAATAAAAAATTACTTTTTTATTTTTTACCCCTCTTAGAAAGGGTTAAATCACACGAAAATGGAAGTGATAATGTGGAAATATAAACAGACATTACCTTCGTAGCACATTTTATATGTCCGTGTACATCCCATTTAAACGAGATCAGCACCGGACGCAGTTAATCCACCACAACCCCATTTATTTTCACATCTCGACCACAAAGCCCGCCTACAACTCTTTATAAATGTTTTGCCAAGCAACACACACTAACAAATTAAAGACTTTCTTCACCGGTAACATTTGACAATCTTAGAAAAGTGGCGTGATGCTGCAATTTTCGTCCATTTGAGCTGATTCTTGCCCGATCCGCACCGGCCCTAGTTATTCCACCACAAACCTCATTTATTTCCACATCTCGAAAAAAACACCTCTAGAAGTCTTTCTTAATGTTTTGTCAAGCACCACACACCAAAACATTATTGAATTTCGAATCCTGAACCCTATGACAGTCTTTAATAGCATTTACCATGACAGTGTGTGCATTTTAACCCTTGGAACACTCGTCACGTATATATTTGTCCTTTGTAAACAGTGCACTTGTTGAAAGTACACTTGACACCAAGTAAAACGGGTAGACCCAGATCAAAGGGCCCTAAATATCTTGCGATGTGATTTGAATCTGTTGTGATATATCGTTCATAGTCTCGTGAATTTTTTTTACAGAGTCTAGACAGCGAGAGAGAAGAGATATAATAGAGAGAGGGTCCAACATAGAAAAAGAGAGATATGACAAAGGTAAGAGAAATATAGCAAAGAGAATGAAGGCTCTTCTTTCTTTTTGCTATTTTCTGTCATCCTCGTCATATCTCTGTCTCTTTGCCTTTATTCTCACTCTCTTTTCTCCAGCTCTCTCGCACTCTCTATCTTGCGAAAGAGAAAGAGCGAGAGAGCGATAGAGAGAGACAGACAGACAGAGAAATTCAGAACAATGTCAACTCGCGATCCGCAGGATAAGGGTTAATTGCAACTTCAGGTTCACTGATCGTTATCTACATCTAACAACTACCCAGCTGTGTTAATTGGTAAGGGTGTGTGTATTGATACCAATTATCACAGTAGGGAACCACTACATATAGGTGTACAGTTTCCAGGGGCGAAACCTCTCATGAAAATATAACCCTCTTCACGAAATGGATTAAATTCAATCGTATACTGAAAAACACAGTAACTCTATGAATTTATGCGTATAAGCCATTTTTAAAAAAAAAGCGGATTTGAAAAGTGGCGTGATGATGCAAATTTCGTCCATTTGAATTGATTCTAGCCTGATCCGCACCGGCCATAGTTATTCCGCCACAATCTCTATTTATTTTCACATCTCGATAAAAAAAAAAAAACACACCTTCTACAAGTCTTTACTAATGTTTGGTCAAGCACCACACACCAAAACATTAATGAATTTCGTATCCGGAACATTAGGACAGCTTTTGAAAAATAGCATTTGCTACGATTTCCATCATCCTCTATAATTCGAAATCATTAGGTGCCGTGTGTCCTTTGAAAACAATGCACTTGTTGAAAGTACACCTATTGACACCAAGTAAAACGTGTAGACCCAATTCAAGGGGCCCCTAAATGATGTAAGCGTAAGTGTGTGCTCTAGTCACGCATACATATTTCTGTAAACAGTGTACTTGTTGAAAGTACACTTGTACAAAGAAAATAAAACATATGTCGTAGTAACATCACCGAAGTTCGGAAGGAGACTTGTTCAGTTCAGTCCAGCATCATAAAGCACAACACAGCTTGATACTTGGTGATTAGCTTGCCCTTATCAGGGTATGTTTATTACAAACAAATTATCACAGCAGGGTACTAATTGATAGATGTAGATCGATATGGGGGCTATTGATAGCTGTGCATTTAACCCTTATGCTGTGGATCGCGAGTTGACTGTTATTTTTTCAAACAGTTTGGATCCAGATCTGATGCTGCATAATGTCGCATCTGAACTGTATCCAAACTGGTTAATAGTTATCACTGAGACTTTTTTTTATTGAAATATGTACAAATCTTATTTAAATATTGTTTGCAGACGACAATTAAAAAGTAGAAGATATTACCGCAAAGTGAGGGTTAAGCACACACGGTGATATTGTCTGTAGATTAAAAATTGATGAAATTGATTTGGGTCTTATAATACATAACAAAGTGGAAATAAAACATTGGATAGGTGCCTCGTTGTGACAAAATTATGTGTAGTGTTTTAGTGCAGATGTGAACATTTAGTGCTTATAAGAAACAGTTGTGACAATGGAAATCTCTTTCCCTCGTGGATTAAACCCATTACTCAATAGATACACCCTTTTAAGCCTTTACTTTATCCCCACACTGAAGAAAAAGTAGTACCGTACAAAATGAATTATATTCTTTATCATTGCTGAAAGCAGGCTGAAAGTAAATCACACTATGCACTACTTTAAATAGAGTGTTTAGCCTCGCAGATGGTAGCTTAAAGCAGGCTGAAAGTAGAGCTCATTCTGTTCTACTTTCAATCTGCTATAAGTGGTCACTTGTATTCAAACAAAGAATTAAGTACTACATATGTATACGAAATAGATTATTGGTCCTATGATAGCTTAAAGCAGGATGAATGTAAAACACAGCTTACTTTACTATCAACCTGCTTTAAGTTGTCACCTGTGTTCAAAACAAGGGTTAATCTTCTAGAAATTTTTTTTATACATATATCTTATACGACAGTTTTTAGTTGACAAAATACAGATGTTAAAAAGTGTAGAAAAAAGTTTCATTACTTGACAATGTGACAATTAAAGGAATTGATCTAGATGCAAACTTTTGGGGTTTTTGTGAAGGCCTATTTTTATCGTTATATGTAAACAACAACATCACAGTGTTGAAATGGATCAGCTAGATCCCTTATCTACCTGTATTAATACCTAGTACCCATGATGCCCTAGGTGCCTCTGGGTAATATGATATGATGTATCGATTGTGTATCTACCACACTATACCGTCCAAAAGACATCCTGCTGAGCCAAATATAGGCCTTTAACTCTTACCGTCCTAAGGGCGACATGGGCAATATTTGCAAACAGCTTGGCTCCAGATAAGACGCCGCGTTGTCGTGGCTTATAGCGACTTGGCTAACAATTGCACAGGCCAGAGACCACGTAACGCTGCGTCTGATTTGGAATATGTTATCAAGTTTAATTAAGATCCGAAATTAAATGTTGCTGCTTCCGAAGACGAAATATTTTAAGCATACGACACTTCAGAATGATAAGGATTAAAACAGAACAGAAATCCAAACTGTTAGCTACTATATTACTTTATAGTCATATAACTCGAACATATTCAACAATAGAGACAATATACATGTATATGTGTTTTTGCAAACAATAAACCATTAAAGTATACAAAGCGAAAATGTCTAGAGTCGACCGATCAGGATCTGCACTGTTAGTTATTGACAGCAACCCATAACAGTCATCAATATACACGCATTAATTGGAAACTGGTGTTAATGAGGCGATTTGGACAAGTTTAAATTGAGAAATAAAAACAAGAGACGACAATTGTTTGAAGCAATTTACAGCCTTTCAAATTACTCGATGTGTGATTCGGAGCAACACTGACTGCACATGATAATGAAGATGCGTTGGGCGCTGTGTTTAGCTTCTCTAATGCTGTAAATATTTTCTTGAACTAGTGCTCACGTGCATGCAATGGTTAATATTCGCAAACCGTCTAGATTCAGCTTAGACACCTATGTCACCAAAAACAAACACCCTTATTTTGTGAGAACTACCGGTATATATATGTGTGTGTTCAAGTACCCTTTTGAAATGATTGTTGCAAGTATCAACTAATTATGCTTGGCTGACTTCGTCCTCTGTCTTCTTACTCACAAAAATCGCCTATGTGAACAAATGTGCACTGGAAACCACAATCTCTCCACTTAGCTGCCTTACTACATCCTTTACCATATTTTCGTATGGCTTTGAGCGAGGTAGACTCGTCTATGTCATAATATTATTTAAGTGCATTTATCTGACTAGAACAGTGTAGAATCAGATCAGAATCTCATTCAAGAGCCCTCTATTCTAGGTCTGCACTATCTGTGCGCCGTTACATAAGCAGTGATATCATAAATGGCTTTCGCTCTGCGGGATACCAATCGCAGTGTATATTGTCCCCGCATACCATATATGCACCCAGCACCACAAAGCACAAGGTTTTTACAGGCGAGGTACAAAAGAAATAAGATTTTATATGAATAGCTTGTATCCAGACCAGCCGCAGTGTAACGTAACGCTTACCGTCCTAGGGGCGACATGGGCAATATTTGCAAACAGCTTGGCTCCAGATCAGACGCCGCGTTGTCGTGGCTTATAGCGACTTGGCTAATAGTTGCACAGGCTTGTTTCTAGACCAGCGGACCAGAGACCACGCTGCGTCTGATTTTGAATATGTTATCAAGTTTGATTAAGATCCGAAATTAAGTATTGCTGCTTCCGAAGATGAAACATTTTAAGCATACAACATTTCATGATAAGGATTGAAACAACTGTTTGCTACTATATTACTTTAGTCATATAACTCGAACATATTCAACAATAGAGACAGTATTATATGTGTTTTTGCAAACAGTAATGGAACAGTCATAAAAGCTGCTTTGGAAATGATCAGGTTCTAAACTGACTGCAATAACACCTGCCTATTCCGTTCATTCACATATATACTTGGTTGTAACTGGTCAGTAAATTTCTTCCCTTTTTTCCACACATACCGTTGAAAGTATAGCAGAATGCGCCTTGAAGAAGATTAGAACTATGCTTTACCTCCAACCTGCCGATTGGACTTTCAGATTGTAAATTTCGCTGGTATTTATGTGCTTGGAACTGGTGACTGTATGTCATTAATAACCTTTTGGATGGTGTGCAGATACTTTTCAGATGGAAGTCACTTGGTGTTATCTCTGGATCCACACTGTCTGTACATGTCGTCGCAATGCTCTCATTAATTTTGCAGGCTGTAGACATGTCTAAACATATTTTAATGTTGTGTATATATACATATATAGCTAAGCGTAAGGTAATTAATATACCTTAAAATAATAATGCTACCACCTCCCTGTGGTTTACAATTGAAAACAGTTTGGATTAGGGTCAAATGTCAAAAAGCATGGTGTTTGAGCCGGAACACGTTTTTTATACGCCCACCTGTAAAATGTGCGTTCTTGTTGCATGGGAAATCCTTATCCTTTCTCAAAATATGGGCTTGTGGTCCGTTTGAAGGTGCCATGCGTAGACAGTTTGGATCCAGATGAGACACCTAGTCACACGGCGTTTGATCAGGTTCCAAATCGCCGGACACTTTATGAAGCGAATTGTCGATGTCTGCAATGAACTGTGATTTTCACATTTTATTGCTAATTGCGTTTACGCTCAGATCTCTAAGTGTCTACAAATTAGAATAGATTTTGATTTCTTTGTCAGTGGGCGTATAATGTACCGCTTGCAGTGCTCTCGTTTTGGTTAGTTATTAAAGTGTTCAGCTCTCTTAGGCTTTATAGGAAATATATAGCAATATAGGGGACAACCAGACATTTTCAAGATCAAGCAATAATTATTATCCTTAAATACAATGTATGCAGGGCTGCCATAATTTGACATGAAAAATCCTAAGATTTCCAAATTTGCATTTTTCAAGTGCGATTTTACGAATCGTATATTTACCTTATCGTCTGTGTCTAGTTTTTTTTTTTACACGTGGCTGCTTAAAGCAGGCTTGAATTAAAGCAGAATGCGCCTTAAGGCGCAATCTGCTTTACTGTAAGCCTGCTTTAAGCTTCTATGTACAAGAAAAAAATCCGGAGATGTAGGAAAATTCCGGAGAAATGGCGTCCTGTTTATGTTCAAATTTGTTTGCACACATAACTGAAATACTGGCGTGACACAATTTCTACACTGTAAGTTTTATATTGCATTAAATGCTTAAGTATATTGTTAGAATACATGATCATGCCTAGGAAAGGCAGGGCTGCCATAACTTGACATAAAAAATCCTAAGATTTCCAAATTTGCATTTTTCAAGTGCGATTTTACAAATCGTACCTTTTCCCCATCGCCTGTTTCTAGTTTTGTTGACACGTGACTGCTTAAGGCAGTGAAAGTAAAGCAGAATGCGTCTTAAGGCACATTCTGCTTTCCTTTCAGCCTGCTTTAAGCCATCATATACTAGAAAAAAAATCCGAAGATTTAGGAAAAATCCGGAGAAATGGCAGCCCTGGAAAGGGGAGGGGATTGTCCCAATGGGTCATTGTCCTACTGTCTGTTTGTACTGATTTATATACACATGCTATACGCTTATTATTATGAAATTGGAAAAAAGGCTCTTTTGTTAGTTTCATGCCCTTTTTGTTGAAGGGGGTGGGATGTTGATGGAGGTGTGTGTGTGTGTGTGTGTGTGGGGGGGGGGGGGGGGGTTAAACTCTTTCAGATATCTTTCTCGTTAAATGTTTGGCCCTGAAAAGGGCCTTTTTTCAGGCTGACGCCACCGACCTCAGGACTTTCCGTAGGACATGCAGCACTCGAGTGTCCCCTGTAGCATTGAGACGCACACCATCTTTGCGGAACATACTAGAACCCACATCCTTTGCCAGCTGGATAAAATCACGTCGTAGCTTCGCAGCCAGCTTGCTGTCCACTGCCCTCTGAATCTTTTTGTACCTTCCATGACTGATACTACTAGAATCGTACCTTTACCCCATATCCTATTTCTAGTTTTGTTGGCACGTGACTACTAAAAGCAGGCTGGAAGTAAAGCATCTTTACTTTCAGCCTGCTTTAAGCTATCATGTACTTGAAAAAAAATCAGAAGATTTAGGAAACATCCGGAGAAATGGCAGCCCTGCTGAAACCTTTAAGATAATTCCATTTTCGAAATAAGTCTGGTCCATTTATGACTACAGTAAAACCTCTCTATTGCGACCACTTATATATGTAGAATGCCAATTATTTTAATAATAGACAGGTGACAGCTTAAAGCAATGTGAAAGTAAAACAGAAAACGAATGAAGGAGTTTTACTTCCGCTTTGCTTAAAGCAACCACCTGCATTAAATATATTTAGTGGTCGTAAAAGAGAGTTTTACTGTCTACACTGTTTGCATTGGACATAGTTTCTTTTCACAGGTATGCCATTTTTAAATAATTAGTAGATCTACCCTCGTTTCTAGGGTTGAATATGTTGCTTATTATAATTCTAAAATTAAATATTTAGAATGAAATTTCAATGACCGAGTTCTGTCAACTGATGTTTATGAAACATCTATATACATTGTATAGAATTAATATTCGCATGTTACATGTAGCAGTAAAATACCTTGATATAGACTTTTGCAAAGAGTTTGGATCCTGGTAAGATGCCGCATAATGCGACATCTGAACAGGATCAAAATTATTTGACACTTTGATATTGTTTGGAAGAGAAATTTAGAAACTTCGAAAATTAGCAGACAACACTTGTTGCAGACGGGAAATATACCCAGCATGCAAAGAGTCAGTTATAGGTCTAAGGACACCGAAATCCTTATGTTTCTACATGTACCAAAGTCAATCTCAAACAGCTTTTGACCAACTTTTCTCAATTTCATACAGTCAAACTTGTTATAACTATTTACTCCATAGTTACTCAATTTTACACATTTAATATATTCCTACACTGAAGAAAATAGTTCCAATATCTACAGTCATGGATAATTATGTATCATAAGAAGCATTTTCTATGTTCTATCAGATGCTGAAAGAAAAGCAGAATGTGTCTATAAGGTGCATTCTGCTTTACTTTCAACCTTCGTTAAGCCTGTAGAATACTAGAAACTGGCTATGGAGTAAAGGGTTAAATGACCATTTAGAAATTATGCATGGATACTGTTTAAGATATGTGTGATAACAACGCGCAGACCTGATCTGGATATTTAAACTGTTTGCAATAGTCATCAATACTGGTGACCAATGTTGAAAGGGTTATTCCAAAGTCATCGACCAAACCAGGTGCTTTTTTTCCCGTTTTATTATTATGCTTAAAATGTATGTAGACCTGTAACAAAAGCAGCATGCGGGCGCAGAAGTCAAAAACGCATGTTCAAGCAACACGTGTAGCTTTGAGATTTTATTAAGGCGGGATCCCTGTGGCGAACAGTTCCCAAATATTTACTTCATAGACAATCGGTTTGTTCAATAAGAAAATCATGCTGGGAGAGTTTTATTAGGCTAGTGCGGCTTCTGTGTTCGGTTGCGTAATGTCATATTCCTTTGTGATGTGCGATATGGTAGACCTGTGTTTTACGACAGGCTTTACCTGGCAGTTATAAACGGGTTTGATCCAGATTGATAGTTTATTATTTTAACACACTATTTACTTGATCATTTTGTTATCAAGTTAACGTCCAATATCTTAATTGGGTTAATTAGAATTATCGATATATTTCAAGTATAGTAGCAATCTTCTTCACATCTTTGTTTAAATCGCCTTTTCTAAAGCACAATTGTGAAATATTGGACTGGGCTCGGATAAAAAAATTTAATATTATAACCAAACCCATATGAGCCCTTATCATGCCGTGATACCGTCTGCTTTTAATTTATCGTCTGCAATTTTTTTTAAATTTAGATGTGTACATTTTGTATGTAAAGAAACCTAAAAACACTTCCAACAGTCTGATTCAAGATCAGGCGCCATGTTACGCGGCTTCTGATCTAGATCAAAGCTGTTTGCAAAAACGAAATGAAGTCTCGATCAGCAGGCAAAGTGTTAAAAAGTTACTGAAATTGATCGCTTGACTGCTGTATATGGGACATAAGTAAAGCAGAAAGAAAAGTAGAATACACATGTAACTTTGTTCTTCCTTTTCTTTAAAACTTTATCACGCTCACATCTCACAATCCCTTACAGATATAGAGCTTTATTCGGCATAAAATAGCATAAGTATATTCATACCCATCAATAAACATGTACAATTCAATATACATACATTCATTGTACGTAAAATGAACGGACATGGAAAATTAAGTTTCGTAAACAAACTTTACAGAGAAGTGTAATCTATAAACTGACAAGAGTTCACATTATTTAATAGATATTATTATGTATTCCATGCAACTCTTAATGTTCCCTCTGATTAGAGTCTGCACTGTTTGTATAGAGCACATGTGTTCTGTTCACAGGTATGCATTTCTGTTAATGACGAGTTCAATCGTTGCTAGGGTTGAATGTGGTTGCTTAGTAGGCCTATATTTTTAAAAACTAGATTTAAAATGAAATCTCATTGACCTAGTTCTTATCTGTTGCTGGAACGCTATTCCACATGACCATCACTGGTAATGAAATTCCCAAGATATGACCAACGGACCCTAGACTTCAAACAATTTTTGTCGTCTGCTTTTTTTTATTTCTCAATTAAAACTTACCCAAACCCCCCCCCCCCCCCCCCCCCCCCTTAACACCAGTTTCCAATTAATGCGTTTACATTGATGACTTTTATGGGTTGCTGTTAATGACTAACAATAATAATAATAATAATAATAATAATAATAATGGGACAGTGCAGACCCTGATCGGTCGACTCTAGACTTTTTCACTTTGTATTCTTTAATGGTTTATTGTTTACACATAACAAATATACTCGTCTCTATTGTTGAATATGTTCGAGTTACATGACTAAAGTAATATAGTAGCAAACAGTTTGGAGTTCAGTTTCGTTTCAAACCTTATCATTCTGAAATGTCGTATGCTTAAAATATTTCAGGTCGGAAGCAGCAAAATTTAATTTCGGATCTTAATTAAACTTGATAACATATTCCAAATCAGACGCCGCGTTACGTGGTCTCTGTTCCGCTGGTCTAGATACAAGCTTGTGCAACTGTAAGCCAAGTCGCTATAAACCACGACAACGCGGCTTCTGATCTGGAGCCAAGTTGTTGCAAATATTGCCCATGTCGCCCTTAGGAGTTACACTGCGGCTGAGCTGGATTCAAGCTATTCATGTAAAATCTGATCTCTTTTGCGGTACCCTCTCTTTTGTACCTTGCCTGTAAAAAACATGTGATTTAAGGTGCTGGGTGCATATATAGTGTGCGGGTACAATATACATTGCAATTGGTATCCCGCAGAGCGAAAGCCATTTGTGATATCGCTGCTTATGTAACGGCGCGCAGTGCCCTATGTCGCGGTAAAGCACGGTTGTTGTTAATAGGTCACCAATTACTGATTATTACGTACCGTCTTGAGGCCATACTTTGGGGTCTTTTTATGCTTGTTTTCTGAACTATTTGCTGCTAATAGTGCAGATCTAGAATAGAGAGCTCTTGAATGAGATTCTGATCTGATTCGTGCCGCTAATACTTGAAAAAGGCGTTAAGGCAGTACAAATAGATAGATAGATAGAAAGAATGTAGTCAGGAGATTGTGGTTTCCAGCGCACATTTGATCACAAAGGCGATTTTTGTGAGGAAGAAGACGCCGGCCAAGCATAATTAGTTGATACCTGTACTATACTGGACAAGTATCTCCTTCCGAACTTCGGTGATGTTACTACGACATATGTTTTATTTTCTTTGTACAAGTGTACTTTCAACAAGTACACTGTTTACAGAAATATGTATGTGTGACTAGAGCACACACACACGCTTTCATCAGTTAGGGGCCCTTGAAATGGATCTACACGTTTTACTTGGTGTCAAGTGTACTTTCAACAAGTGCACTGTTTTCAAAGGACACACGGCACCTAATGTTTCGGATTATAGAGGATGATGGAAATCGTAGCAAAATGCTATTTTTCAAAGACTGTCCACAGTGTTCCGGATACGAAATTCATTAATGTCTTGGTGTGTGGTGCTTGACCAAACATTAATAAAGACTTGTAGAAGTCTTATTTTTGTATCGAGATGTGAAAATAAATAGAGATTGTGGTGGAATTACTAAGGCATGTGTGGATCAGGCTAGAATCAACTTAAAGGGACGAAAATATTGCATCATCACGCCACTTTTCAAATCCACTTTTTTAAGTAGCTTATACGCATAAATTTATAGAGTTACTGTGTTTTTCAGTATACGATTGAATTTAATCCATTTCGTGAAGAGGGTTATATTTTCATGAGAGGTTTCGCCCCTGGAAACTGTACACCTATATGTAGTGGTTCCCTACTGTGATAATTGGTATCAATACACACATCCTTATCAGAGAATGTTCATTGCAAACCAATTAACACAGCTGGGTAGTTGTTAGATGTAGATAACGATCAGTGAACCTGAAGTTGCAATTAACCCTTATCCTGCGGATCGCGAGTTGACATTGTTCTGAATTTCTCTGTCTGTCTCTCTCTCTCTATCGCTCTCTCTCGCTCTTTCTCTTTCGCAAGATAGAGAGTGCGAGAGAGCTGGAGAAAAGAGAGTGAGAATAAAGGCAAAGACAGAGAGACAGAGATATGACGAGGATGACAGAAAATAGCAAAAAGAAAGAAGAGCCTTCTTTCTCTTTGCTATATTTCTCTTACCTTTGTCATATCTCTCTTTTTCTATGTCTCGGACCCTCTCTCTATTATATCTCTTCTCTCTCGCTGTCTAGTCTAGACTCTGTAAAAAATTCACGAGACTATGAACGATATATCACAACAGATCCAAATCACACCGCGAGATATTTAGAGCCCTTTGATCTGGGTCTACCCGTTTTACTTGGTGTCAAGTGTACTTTCAACAAGTGCTATGTTTACAAAGGACAAATATATACGTGACGAGTGTTCCAAGAGTTAAAATGCACACACTGTCATGGTAAATGCTATTAAAGACTGTCATAGGGTTCAGGATTCGAAATTCAATAATGTTTTGGTGTGTGGTGCTTGACAAAACATTAATAAAGACTTCTAGAGGTTTTTTTTCGAGATGTGGAAATAAATGAGGTTTGTGGTGGAATAACTAGGGCCGGTGCGGATCAGGCAAGAATCGGCTCAAATGGACGAAAATTGCAGCATCACGCCACTTTTCAAAGATTGTCAAATGTTACCGGTGAAGAAAGTCTTTAATTTTTTAGTGTGTGTTGCTTAAAAAAACATTTATAAAGAGTTGTAGGCGGGCTTTGTGGTCGAGATGTGAAAATAAATGGGGTTGTGGTGGATTAACATCTCGTTTGAATGGGATGTACACGGACATATAAAATGTGCTACGAAGGTAATGTCTGTTTATATTTCCACATTATCACTTCCATTTTCGTGTGATTTAACCCTTTCTAAGAGGGGTAAAAAATAAAAAAGTAATTTTTTTTTTTTTTTTCAAAATTTTTTTTCAAAATTTTTTTTGTTTTTGTTTTTTTTGTTGGTATAATCTGAACTTATATCACCTTATACTAACATAATTAATAGATATTTCAAGGTTTGTGGCTGTAAACTACCCATACAGTTGATTTTTGATGGGGTTTTGGGTAATTCCGGGGTTTGTGGGGTTTGTGGGGTTTTGGGTAATTCGTTCCACCGAAACGAACATAACCGAAATGTGCCGGAACGACAAATATTTGGAGTTCCAATATATAAGCATAAAAACAATTAAAATTGGAAATTTTGGTACGTATGCGGTAAATTATGGAGCGCAATCGTTGCCAATAATCTAGACATGTAGATGCTAACATCTATTTTGTAGTTTGTATAAAATACAAACCCGACTGTACAAAATATAAATGTGACTTGTCCATAAGTTAGTCATGACCATACAATGCTATTTTTAGAATTGACTTTCTGCTTTGTTCAAAGCAAACACCCGCTTTACATTTCATGAAATTGACAAATTAATCCTACAGATCAGAATGAAATTCCTCAAACCGTCACAAGCAAAGAACTGCATCCGAAAATCCAACTGAAATCATCTGTTTTCAATTAACTTGAACACAGATATAAACCGAAAGTTGCGGATTGACGACCGACATTGACATTTCTCCAGTGTACAGTTGACTCTTGCAAGTCGAGAATTACATTTCTCCAAATGCAAAACTAGCGAATTTTGCTATGACCTTATAAGGAATTTTTACGGAATACTACGAATATTAATTTGGGCGGAGTAAACTAAATCGGATCTTACCGGAATCGTTCGCCGGGGGTTTATTTTACAGTGGAGAATACGTTATTCTTTCCCGTTTAAACGAACCGCAAAACACTAAAACATAGAAAAGTGCAACTTTTGGACAATTCTGATAATTCATGTTTATATTGGTGACAAACAGTTTGGAGCCTGATCAGACGCCGGGTTACCCAGCGTCTGATCTGGCTCCAAACTGTTTGCAATAGAAATAATAGTTTTAGCGTAAACGCGTTTATTGGGAAAGAATAACGTTTTCTCCACTGTATGTAGCCAGTTTGACAGACAGGTGCTTGCTTAACCCATTACCCCATAAATACACCTTTTACGCCTTTCATTTATTCATCCACTAAAGAATTAATTCCAATTTTTACAGCCATGAATATGTATCATAAGAAATGTTTTCTATTTCCTAGCAGACTGTAGCTTAAAGCAGGCTGAAAGTAAAGCAGAATGTGCCTTAAGGCACATTCTGCTTTACTTTCAACCTGCTTTAAGTGGTCACGTGTCTTCAATACTAGAAACAGGCTGTGGGGTAGATCTAATAGGTTAAGCAGACTGAAGTAAAGCAGATAGTTCCTGAAAGAGCTTTTCTGCTTTACATGTGCCTGCTTTAAACATCCATCTGCCCAGATGCAGGGCAGGGGCCCTATTCATAAACATTGTTGTCGTAAGTCAAAACTTTAAAATACATTTAATTTCTGATTTCTCTATTTAATCCTGTCTTGTGACATTTTCAAGACGATTCCAAAAAGATGTTACAAAACAGGATTAGATTGAGAAATAAATAATAATTGAGACTTTTATAATCTGACTTACGACAACATTCGTCGTACAAAGTTTTATAAAACGACTCAAGGTTTCCAATGACTCTTTATCAGGATAATATTTGTAGAAGTATGAAAAGGTACATGCATTAAATTTGTAATAGGAATAATTAAAAAAAACTGCCAACATGTGCATCTATGTGTGAAATGGTTAAAGTGGTTGCTTACAGCAAGATAAAAGTAAAGCAGAAATCTCCTGTGGCAGCTTTTGATTAACTGCTTTACTTTTATCCTGCTTTAAGGTGGGCTCAGCTTCTTTAACCATTTGAGCCCTATTGGTGCATCTATGGGTCCTTTGAAACAGTTTACCTGTGAAGACTTAGTAACATTAACCCTTTACCTGATAGCCTATTTCTAGTATTGAAAATAGGTGACTACTTAAAGAGGCTCGCAACCGGATCAAGCATTAAAAATAGTAATTTGTAAATATAGGTCAAATGCTTATATAAATGGGTAAAATTTAGTTTAGGATAATAAATTCTGTTAAAAAATGCATTTCCAAAAAAAAAAAGAAGAGGCCCTGGTGGGATTCGAACCCGTGACCATCCATGCGGAGACAAAAATGAAAAATGAGGCATCGCCTCTACGCCCTCGGCTACGGACGCTCTCTATATATATAGTAGCGAATTAACGTACTTCAATGAAAGCTATTAATAGAACATTATTCGGCTCGGGTTTATGTCTGACCCCGTGTAGAGAAGCAACAACAACAACTATACCGTTAGCTAACGCTATGGCTATCTAAAAAAACTAAGATTCGGTGACGATTCTTGAGACGTTTTTTGGACTGATCAAATGTTTTTAATGTCAAAAGCCAAATAATGCCACAAATTTGCTTTTATTTGAGTATTTTATTTTATTTTGACAAGAACACCATCCGGTTGCGAGTCCCTTTAAAGCAGGTTGAAAGTAAAGCAGAATTATAGTCACTCGGAACACCTCAGAGTTATTGGCATACGTTCTAGGAAATACCTTTCAACTTTTATTTACATATGCATAAGTCCCACGGATAGTGAGAAACATTAGCATTATAATTATAACTCAAAGTAACATTGAACAACAAAAGTAAACAATATAAGGGAAAACGGCTACACATAGTTTTATACCAGGGCTCCAGATAAGAGGAAGTAAACTGAACAAATCCAACATTCATACACATTTCAGCACCAAATCCCTTGATGTAACCACCCACCTGAATCGTCTCGGAGAGTCGATTCTAATGAGTAGTGACACCACATGGTTTAATGCAGAAATAAAGACTTTATTCGTTTTGAGTTACTCCCCCATTCAACCTGGAGCTCTGTTTATACATTCCATAATTATGACGTAAATGTTACGTAATTTGTATTTAAAAAACGACGTCATAATCTAATCTAGAATTTACCGAAACTTCACGAAGGAAAATTGACGCGTCGAAGGAGGGGCTTATGTAGCTAAGACACGCACTCGTGACTCATTTGACAACTTTCTACATTGTCCGTTGTACATTGGCGAATATCCGAAGTTCATTGTATGGTGTCTGTTTGCAAAAGGTGAAACGTCTTTCGCAAAGCGTACTTTCAATTCTTCCAGGCGGAAACTGTTTATTTCAAATGTTGGTTATATGTAGTTCTGTCTTAGAAAGTAACATTAAATCGTGGATTTTGGTTCCCTTGTTAACAGCTTTACATGAAAGAATTGCGAGTGTTTAAAGTATAAACTATAAATACCTTTTTATGGAATACAGTATGCACATGTAAACAGACATGTACATGTTAAGTTTGCATGATTCTAAACGACATTTATACAAATACATATCGTTTTTGGCCAAACAATAATTGAAAACTGGGTGATTGCATGTCTGGACTTTTGGCAACGAATGCGCTCCATAGTAAATAACCTATTATTTATACACTGTAAAAGTTTTATAACCATCAGAAATCTGAATGTTGAAAAAAATGCGATTTTGTAATTTTAGTGGGTATAAAAGCCACTACCTTTCAAATTTCAGTTAATTCTGTTTTTCTTCTTAAAAACAGCTTTGTATTATGTTATTTGATGATAAACTTATATCAAACCTTGTTTATTTCATGGCATGTACAAAAAAAACATATTTGGGGGAAAATAACTCTTAAATTCACATTGTATAAGTGATTTTCATACCGGAATATTACAGTCCAGCGTAAAATTTTCATTTCCGTAAGAATCACACAACCTGTATATCCAACGAGAGAGAGGGAGGATGATAGAGATATATTTAAAGAGAGATTGGTTCCCTAAGCATTTTTATGATTAATAATATCATGGAGGAATTATACCCCTATAATTCCTCCATGATAATATCGAATGTTAAACTGCCTTCGTGTACTGTCAATCTTGTATTAAGCGATCACTAATTGAAGTAGAATGCTAGTGGCAGCGCATTTTTTTTAACAGATGACTGATTAATGCAGTTTTCTGCCTTATTTTTACTTAACTGTAACAGTGTAAGTAAATACCAGCAATCATTGGTTGTCGCTTGATACAATATGAACTATGAAGAGTAAGCTTTTCCTATGCAATAAGTGTAGACCTAGATCAGATGACAAGTGAATGAGCCATCCTACCACGGTTAGCACTATTTCATCTTGCCATAAGTTGAAAAAAGCTATCAAAGAAAGTCATAATTGACTATTTACATTTGTCCATTAATAAGTTAACATGCTACCTGCTATATTTTTTCAGGAACACGAGGTTTTCCAACTGTGCATACAAAGGATGCAGTGAAAATTCAAGACAGAATTATATATCATGATCAGATTATTTTTAATCATAAAGCGTACATTTGTATGCAGGTAAGTTCAAACAAATAAACAAAAATCCTGAACATTAGTAGTTCCTACGCGGTCAATGGTGGACGTGAAATTTCGGCCGGACCGATTCGACAAATATTTTAAAAGATTTAGCAGTGACTTAGTTTCAAAACTAGTGTGGATTAAAGTGCATTTGATTTAAGTAACCATTAGCTATCCGGGATGGAAATGTTTTTCGACTAATTGAATTAGTTATCGAGTTATTCACCGAAATCCATCGTGCCAGCCTATTCGCGGTGGGTGGGGTGTCGCCTACTCGGAGAAGTGCAAGACTTTAAGGCCTCTTTAGGCCCCTGGAACATATTTGAGAGCATAGATAAGGATTGGAAATATTGAAAACACTTCCTAAGGATTTACTGGATAATGAATTCATTATTTTACGAAAATAGGATTCGCAGAGTTGGCGGGAAACCCCCATCGATACAGTGAAAAATCCCCTTCCCGGGAAAAATTTAAGCCTACAAACTGGGAGTTCTGTATTGATTTGTGACAGAAACCACTTGAGGAGTTAATTCTCGCCAAAATTGTGAATATTTAAGTAAAAACATAGTGCTTTGTGACAAACTTTATTTTTGGCGGGAAAACGCATGTGCTCCAGTTGCGGATGGATTACTCCGCGCGGGTTTATTGTGCACTATAACCATTACTAGGGAACTGTTTTTTACGGAATTTTTATACCTTACAGACTACGTTTCTGCTATTCGCGAAAGATAATAGTGTCTACAGAAGTTTTACATGGAAATTTATACGAAATACGTATTACGTTCCTGCTAATTTCGTGAGATTTGTCTCTTGCTGTTACATTAGTGTCATCACGTGACCCATTCAAAATGGCGACTAATAGGAGAACTGGCCGCACTCAAAGCTCCAGCACAGGAGGTAAGGTGAATTGTATATATTGCTCAACAAAAATTGACAAATCTTCACCAGCAATGGAATGTGATAATTGTGCAGGATGGGTGTGTCTGAACTGTAGCGGAATCCCAGCAACCTTATATTCAGAACTTGTTAAACATGGAGAGGAGGTTCCCTTAGACTGGAAATGTAAATCGTGTAAGGCCACAAAGTCAGATTTGAAGAGTATTCACAAGACACTGTTAGAGATGAAAGATGAAAACGAAAATAGACTTAGAAAAGTAGAAGGTGAGCTTGCAACGTTGAACGAAAACATGATAACAACTGTTCAGGAGGAAGTAACCAAAGCAACAGATAACATTGCAGACTCTGTGACGGATACCATAGCAGAAAAAGTGAAAGTGATTGTGGATGCCCAGCTTAAGGAACAGGAAGAGCAAAAGGCTAGAGCAAACAATATTATCATTTTTAAGCTACCCATGAGTGCATCCAAACAAGCTACAGAAAGGAAAGAGTACGACAACAGTAAGTTGCAAGAACTATATAAGGGTATCTGTCCAGATCAGGGGGGTCTGAGCGTTAAGACTTGCTTCAGACTTATAAGCAACAGGAGGAAAAAGCCAAGTGATAGTGACTCCACCGTGCCCCCACTTAAGGTTATTCTGAACTCAAAGGAACAGAGGCGTAACCTATTGACGAATTCTAGAAAAGTAATAGATCTTGAGGACGAGTCCCTCCAAGAAATTATTATCGCCAAGTACTTGACTTATGAACAGGGAGAACAGAGTGCTGCACTAAAGAAAGAAAAGGAGCGACGCGAAGCGGAAGGTGAGCAGGTTGTAATCCGCCACCATAAGGTTGTGCCCAGGAGGGCTCGATCTGATTTTCGCTATTAACTCTCGCAATAGTGTTTTTAAACGTTTTAACAATGCAAATAGAGAAGATAAGTCTTTTTTAAATGTATTATACGCCAATGTGGATAGCGGATTGTTGAACAAATTCGACGAACTTTCTATCATCATAAGTAAGAAAGGTCCGGATATTATGATATTCAACGAGATTCTCCCCAAGAGAAAAAGAGCACAGAAAAAGTTATCGGCAAAAACTTTCAATATTGAAGGCTACGACCATGTTATCCGCTCAACCCCAGAAGGAAGAGGTGTGATTATATATTTTAAGATTGATTTACGTGTACAGTCTGTAGATTCTTTGATTAACCATATGTTTGTTGAATCAATTTGGCTTAAGATTAAGCTAAAAGGAACTGATAACATACTAGTCGGGAACATTTATAGAAGCCCTTCATCAACCAAGGACAATAACATTAACTTGAACCGTTTAGTCAAGGAGGCTACATATCTTAATACCTCTCATATACTAACTGTGGTTGACTTTAATTACGGGTCGATTGACTGGGAGATACAGCAGTCTTCAGAAGCTCACGACCACTGTTCTTCGCTTTTCCTAGAGTGCATGAAAGATACATTTCTGTACCAACACGTATCCGAGAATACAAGATTTCGCACGGGCCAATCACCTTCGAGGCTGGATTTACTATTTACAAATGAAGCAAACATGGTGAACGATCTCGACTATTTGCCCCCGATAGGTGCCAGTGACCATGCAAGTCTTTTCTTCAAATAAATACGAAAGACTCAAGCAGGAAACGTAACACAAACAATACACCCACCTCTCAAGCAGAACACACACACACAGTCATACCACAACAAACACACACATTCACACACACGCAATACAATTCCTACATCTACACACTAAATAGAAAACAACACGCAAGACAAACATAAAGCAAAGTGAATATAGGAGCCCGCCTTGGTACGGTCAGTAGCAATCAATAATTGTTTACATGCTATACAGACCTAAAACAAAGCGATGAACCGCGGCCTAACTTTTTTAAAGGCAACTATCCCGTTATGAGGAATTACCTTCAGAGTGTAAACTGGAACGAAATTAACGACCAGGACATAGACACATACTGGAATAATTTTCACTCTACAATTAGTGTTACAGTTAATGACAATGTACCATTGGTGAAACCTTCAAATAAGGCCAAGAAACGCCCTTGGCTAAATAGGGATGTCGTATTTGCGTGTTCTGAGAAAAAGACAGCTTATCAGAAGTGGAAATTCTGTAAAACAGATCTGAACTGGCAAAAATACTGTGAAAAGCGTAATAAAGCAACAAGAATGTGCCGTGTCGCAAAGAGGGACTTTGAACGGGAACTAGCAGGCAATATTAAGTCGGATCCGAAGTCTTTCCACAACTACGTCCGAAGTCAGCTTAAGTCAAAAACTAGGATAGCAGATCTTGAATTCCAATATGGATCATTATTGTTTTCAGACGTCCAGAAAGCAGAACTTTTAAACTCCTTTTTCTTGAGTGTTTTCACAAGTGAAAATCTATCTGATATACCAACTATTGAGGACAGAGATTTTTCAACACTGTTAGAAACTGTTCAAATTTCACCTAACGACGTGAACAAGAAACTTTTAAAGTTAAAAACTAATAAGTCCCCAGGACTAGATTCTATTCACCCACTCCTCTTAAAGGAATGTGCAGATGAAATTAGTGAAGTTGTAGCGGATCTATTCAATATGTCTATTGAGAAAAGCATACTACCCACAATGTGGAAAAGAGCGCAAGTAACCCCTATATACAAGAAAGGCAACAAACACTTATGTGCTAACTACCGTCCAGTCAGCCTGACAGTTATACTTTGTAAAGTGCTAGAGACTTTCATGCGAGATGTTATAGTTAAACACATGGATTCAAATAATCTGTTTGCCAACTGCCAACATGGTTTTCGTTCGAGACGTTCATGTACCACCCAGTTACTGGAAGTAATTGATCATTGGTCCCAAATATTGGAGGAAGGTGGAGCGCTAGACTGTATTTACTTAGACTTCGCCAAAGCGTTCGACACTGTGCCTCACATCAGATTGTTGAATAAGTTACATGCTTATGGTATTAGGGGTAAAGTACATAGCTGGATTCATGCTTTCCTAAACAATAGACAGCAACAAGTTAGAATTGGTTCATCCTGCTCCAACTGGACCCCAGTTAAAAGCGGTATCCCGCAAGGAAGTGTCCTCGGGCCTATGTTATTCTTGATCTATATCAACGATCTACCGGAAACTGTATCAAACATTGTAAAACTCTTCGCAGACGACACCAAAATCTATAGACAAATAGGAAGCTCAGACGACACGACATCTCTGCAATCTGATCTAGACAACTTGGCAAATTGGTCGGACAAATGGTTACTGCGATTCAACGCATCAAAATGTAAATGTTTACACATCGGCAAAGAACATTCAAATCATGAGTACACTATGCAAGACTCCAATGGCAGATCCTTCATCGATAATGTAGATAGTGAAAAAGACCTTGGTGTTACCTTCGATAAGAAGCTATCCTTCAATGAGCACATCGCAGCCAAAGTGAAGAGAGCAAACCAAGCACTGGGCACCATCAAGAATACATTCACCTATTTTGATAAGGATATATTTCTGCCGTTATATAAGGCCTACATCCGACCTCACTTGGAATATGCTAGTGTTATTTGGGCACCTACATACCAGAAAGATATTATTGCTATAGAACAGGTTCAACGAAGAGCGACACGCTTAGTCCCCGAGATAAAACACCTAACATACGAGAATAGACTAAAAGCACTAGGGTTACCTTCACTAATGTATCGAAGGGAAAGAGCAGACGTCATACAAGTTTTTAAGATTCTCCATGGATATGAAGAAGTCGACATTAGTAACAGTCTCCAGTCTAGCAGTAACTCTACAACCCGTGGGCATCAATATAAGTTGGAGAAAGTACGTGCGTCGTCTAGATATGGACAGAATAGATTCTGTAAGAGAACAGTGAATAATTGGAACGCTTTATCAAATGACTCAGTATGTGCCACTTCTGTTAACACATTCAAATCTCGCCTAAATGCAGATTGGAAGAGAAAAGACTCTAAATTTTATAACCAGACTAGTGGGTTAACATTTCCATCCCGTGAAGAACTCACGTCTTACCAACGAGATCAACGATCCAGATTGGGCCAAAACGAGCTGAACAGCTCAACAGAGGCTATCAACGAAAGGTAACTAAAGGTAACTAAGGTAACTAAAATTGGATAAATAGCATAATAAAAGCATACAGGTGTTGATAAATTATTATTATACTCAAATAATGAAAAGGTGACCAATAAATATATTATGCATTACTTATATCCAGCAAATATTCCACAATCGACACTGTTATCCTGCTGCTGGACTTTAAGAAGGGACACATGTCCATTTTTATCTACGAAGGTTAAAATATTGCCACTCTTTTGAAAACACTTTCATATTCTTTTACTTTTGGCAAATTCTTCTTGTTTAACACAACTTGAATCAAGTAATTCTTGTGGAAATTCAACTGTGTGGTATTGTTCATTATGATTAACTTCTAAAACTTTTTGATTTCACACACAAATATATTGAAAGCTTTACCTTTGGGAGCTTTCGCCTGTGTACTACAGGCTTTTTCAAGCAACTGATGTTTCACTGGGACTTGACATCGAAAAGGTAAAGCTTTCAATATATTTGTGTGTGAAATCAAAAAGTTTTAGAAGTTAATCATAATTGAATCAAGTAGTAAACATTGTTTTGGGTTGATGTTGCTGATATTTCATCTTAATTAAAATACGGTACAGTTGCCTCTTCTATATTATTAATCATAAAAATGCGTAGGGAACTAATCTCTCTTTAAATATCTCTATCTCCCTCCCTCCCTCTCGTTGGATATACAGATTGTGTTATTCTTACGGAAATGAAAATATTACACTGGACCGTAATATTCCGGTACGAAAATCACTTAAAATGTGAATTTAAGAGTTATTTTTCCCCAAATATGTTTTTTTTTGGTACATGCCATGAAATAAACAAGGTTTGATATAAGTTTATCATCAAATAACATGACACAAAGCTGTTTTTAAGAAGAAAAACAGGATAAACTGAAATATGAAAGGTAGTGGCTTTTATACCCCCTAAAATTACAAAATCACATTTTTTTCAACATTCAGATTTCTGATGGTTATAAAACTTTTACAGTATGTAAATAATAGGTTATTTACCGTATACGTACCAAATTTTTCCAATTTAAATTACTTTTTATGCTTATAGTGGAACTCCAAATATTTTTCGGTCCGGCACATTTCGGTTAGGTTCGGTTCGGTTCGGTTCGGTCCGGGTAGTGGTTTTTATACCCCTTCAGGCCCTAGTCGAAAGAAGTCCCCCTCCCAAGAAATAATCCCAAATGTGCTGATGGCAGAGAAAAGATACAGTGCCCCCTCTCTACAACAACAACCAAGTTATTATAGAAGAAGGAAAATCTATATTATTTTACCCTTTAAAGAGTCATTTATTATTAAAACATGACGTGGCTTTACACATGCAGATCTATAGATACCTTCGGTTTCAAACAATCTCCATTAATCGCGTAATAGGCCTATAGACGTTAAATGCATGAAATTGAACTTTATAAATGAAAGTACGTGAAATTTGGAAAATACTCTATCTCACAGGGCTAAGTTAATAACCCAGAATATAAATCAAATTAAGTATAAGCGTGAACCCGAGATCACATAGAAAAAGCCGTCTGCTTATTTAGGCGGTTAGTATATGTATGAAAGTGCCTATAGTTTCAAAAGAAGTTTTATAACTAATACTTTTTTTACCATTGTCTTATCATTCACTCCTATAGCTTTCATTGTGAGAAGTTTCATCGATTTATTTCAGGCAGATTTTGATTGAGTGAGTGTTTTCATTGAATTTGAGCCGAAAACAATTTAGACAAGAAATATCTTCAGCGGAATGAGTGGTTCAACTAAGGCTATAGATTGGTGGGCAAAATTGAATGAAATTGAGGTTTTCAAAGAATTGTAAAATCTTGGATTGAAAAGCAAAAAATACAAGTATACCATGGAAACAGTAACTTTTTTTAAAAATGCAAAACTATCATGTACAGAAATACAAAACAAAACAATAATTAAATTCATATCCTAGCTACTCAGGTAGGAGATCCTCACATGAATCTATTGTTCTATA
The DNA here is from genome assembly GCA_922989275.2 of Gari tellinella. Classification (NCBI taxonomy): domain Eukaryota; kingdom Metazoa; phylum Mollusca; class Bivalvia; order Cardiida; family Psammobiidae; genus Gari; species Gari tellinella. The sequence goes on along the minus strand of OV277870.1, from coordinate 4,133,380 downwards.
TATCAAACTTAATTCATAGAGTTTCTTGAAACAACCTATAACATACACAAATGTACAGATACAACGGTCTGCTGTACTTCACTCTTGTAAATAATGATGAAACAACACGATTGTGTTTAACTCACTTGAGGCCATTTATATATGATATTGCTTTTAATGTATGGTAAATGTGTACAAATAGTTGTAATATGGTGAGAAAAATATGCAGCCAGACCGGGGCTCGAACCCGGGACCCCTTGCTTACAGGGCAAGTGTTCTACCGACCGAACCACCGGGCCGCTTACACAAATCTCTCAACATTTAAATCATATACTCAACCCGGCTACACACACCCCCTCTACACAAGAATTCGTCCCGAATTCTTACTAAAGTACACTCCACGAGTTTCTTATTATTATTTCTGTACACTCTTCGAGTTACATATTATCCTACGGGTTACGTTGGGCGCCAAATGTAACATGGTGAGAAAAATATGCAGCCAGACCGGGGCTCGAACCCGGGACCCCTTGCTTACAGAGCAAGTGTTCTACCGACCGAACCACCGGGCCGCTTACACAAATCTCTCACCATTTAAATCATATACTCAACCCGGCTACATAGTTTACAATTAAAACAAATTGGTAGTAAACAATTACAAAACATCTAGCTTCCTCTGTATATCATTCTATAAAAAGATTTCAGATGTCATATCTTAAAAGAGAAGCATAATGGCATCAGCCCAGTGTAGTAAACAGTCAATCTGTGTTTCTAAAGTTTACACTCACAGTCCATATCTGCTAAAACTGTAATGGGCCATAGACCAGCCTACAGGGCTCTAGATAAGAGAAAGTAAACTAAACAAATCACATTTTTTCACTCCTTTCAGCACCAAACCCTATGGTGTTACCACTCATTTTGATTGTCTTGAAGAGACAATTCAAATGAGTAGTGACACCACAGGGTTTAATGCCCAAATAAGGATTTTAAGTTTTGAAATAATTCCCTTATCTGGCGCTACTATCCAATCAGACTATTCAGTTTCAACAGGTGCTCTTAATTCTAAATTTCTGATCAAATATAATTGGTTGAAATGTGTGGCCAAATAGAAACCAGTCAGCTCGGCTGAAAAAATTGTAGATATATGTCAAGCAACAAACTATACTCCTTGCATCATATTTTTAGTGAGCATCACTTTTTAACTTTTTTGTGCCAATTATTACTTTACATCATTTTCGAAAGGCAAAATAACGCATGCCGACTCTTTGTCGAGAATGGCTACATCATACATTTCAAATACCCATAGACAAAATAATACCATTATAACCTATATTTTTCTTTTTGCCATGGAACTTAGATATGTTTGAAGAACCTATGCTGAAATGTTTATAGATATCCATTGGAGATTTCATTTGGTCGCGAATGTCCTTAAGGAATCTTTAATTGACTGACGAAATTCTGCTTTACTTTCAACCTGCATTAAGTGGTCACATATCTTCAAAACTAGAAAAAGGATATGGGGTAATAGGTTAAGGCACATTCTGCTTTACTTTCAGCGTTCTTTAAGCTATTTTCTGCTAGAATTGGGAAAATATTTCTTATGATACATATTCCTGACTGTATAAATTGGAGCTATTTTCTACAGTGGTTGAATAAGATAAAGGCGTAAAAGGGCGCATTTATGGGGTAATGGGTTAAGGCACATTCTGCTTTACTTCAACATGCTTTAAGTGATCATATCATCAAAACTAGAAACAGGTCAATTATGGGATAATGGGTTAAAGGTATTTGTCCAAGTTGTTTTAAAAAGGCGCCAAAGCAGCTGTAAAGCATGAGAAAACTATGCACAGCCATTATAGGAATAAACAACATCTTTTTGCCGTTCATGACTGTATGAACACATTAGCTTCGCAGGGGGTAAGTTTCGTAAACGCCCGAAGGGCGTTTGCGATAAACCTACCCTGCGAGACTAATGTGTTCATACCGAGTGAACGGCAAAAAGATGTTGTTTATGTTCTGTCTTGACCATTAAATGTGTTTTTTGACCAGATTTGTTTTCATGTTTATACATATATCATATACCGGCCAAATAGGTTTGATAGATGTAATCCTGGATGTAACAGCCATTCGAACTCTATAATATACGGTGTGAAAAGTAGTCCAGAATACATGTTTCGGAGTTGATAACAAAGTCAAGTTTTTACCCAGTAAAATGTCGCTGTGTGCTTAACGAACAATTATAAGACATTAAAAATAAACAATGCAACTAAATATCTATTATTTAACTCTTTCCTCCCTAAAACTTTAAATGGACGATTCCAGTTTCCATTTAAGTCTAGTCCATTTCTGACTTTTAAGGATTGTTTTTGTCGATGTGACAAACAGTGAAGACCCTGATCAGAGGGCTCCTTTCGGAGCCCTCTGTTCTGGGTATTCACTGTTTGCATAGGACAAGTGTACTACTCACATGTACATTGTTTGAAAAGGACGCCTATATGCGGGACTAGGGTTCAAAGGGTTGAGCATTAAAAAAAAAAAATAGGCCGCGCGTGTTTATTTCAGCCTTATTACATGCCATAGCAACCATTAGCTGGTCGCTAGGTCAGGATCTCTCCGGGGGAGACTCCGCCCTCTTTCTAACTGGCTGGAACCAGTTTCGATTTGTAGGTGCATTGAGGGATGACCTGCATTTTTTAATGCGATTACATAAAGACTTTACAGGGTGAATGTAAATATTTCAATTTGTCTAGCGAGGCCATGACGTACTCACACTCATATCAATGGGGGTTTTCATTGGGGGGGGGGGGGGGGGGGGGTTCTAACCAAACTATCACAGACGGGCCTCACATGAGACGCTTCCCAGTTTCTTTGCACATACCTTACCACAGTGATGAACTAAGAGTAACCACCCCAGCTATGAAATTTTGTTTAACCAATTTGTGTCCACGTTCCTATAATATACATGTATAGGACAACATAGGCAAATAGTGCAGACTCTGATCAAAATTTAAAATTTACTGATATGAATTTCAAAATAAAACAAAACGAAAAAGACACCCTTACATAAACAAATGAACTAATCCAATATATAAGCTTTACTTTCAACCTGCTTTCAGCTGCTTTGTTGGGAGCAGGTACGTATAAACAGTATATAGATACCTCATGAACGTTCCTGCTAGGATTTAGAAAATATTTCTAATGGTACATGCTCATGACAGTTCAGATTTAAGTCTTTTTCTCCAGTACAGGAATAAATTAAATGTGCTTAATAAAGGAAGGCGTATCTATAATTGAGGCAATGGCTAACAGGCCCATTGTCTTCCAATAGCAGGGCTACCATGAGTTGACATAAAAATCCTAAGATTCCAAATTTGCATTTTTCAAGTGCGATTTTACGAATCGTACCTTTACACAATCACCTAGTAGTGTCTGGTTTTGTTGACACATAGCTGCCTAAATCAGGTTGGAAGAAAAGCACAATGCGCCTTAAGGCGCATTCTGCTTTACTTTTAGTCTACTTTAAGCTACCGTGTACTAGAAAAGAAATCCGAAGATTTAGGAAAAATCCGGAGAAATGGCAGCCCTGCAATAGCTTGATCATTGTCATTATTTGATATTGCATAAAAATTAGTTTCAATTTATAAAAGTGTACCAGGGCTGTGGAAAAACTCGTGGTCCGACTGGAACTCGAACCCAGAGTCTCTGGCTTACGTACCGTGCCAGCACTTTAACCACTAAGCTACCGAGCTACCCGGTCGGGGACTTTTTGATTTTCCACCAAGTAGGCATACCTGTACCCGACCGAACTCAATCCCGCTATACACTATTAAATGAAGTTAGCTATATACTATCATAGATAGAATTAGATTATTGTTATTTTAAAATTCTTTAGTACGCCATTGGTGGGATGCTCTTCCAGTCACTTGCGGAGTACCCCAGGGTAATATATTAGGACCTCTTCTTTTTCTCTGCTACGTGAACCACATGGTTACTAGCATTGATAAGGACTGCAAACTCATTTTGTATGCTGATGACAGCACACTATTGTTTAGCCATCAGGACCCTGTCTGTATTCCAGTCAAACTTGGTCATATTTTAGAAAACTGCTCGGAGCGGTTAGTCGATAACAAATTATCCTTGAATATAGGGAAAACAGAACACATTCTTTTTGGTCCAAAGCGCAATTTAAGTAAGCAAGGATCCTCACATGTTACCTGTTATGGTCATACCATAACAAGTACTAGGCAAGTAAAGTACCAAGGTCTTTATTTAGACATTTTTTGTCAGGTGAAGCTATAGTACAGCACATTATATCTAAGATATAACTGCATAACAGGCAAAACAAATAGATGGATAGACAGTTTTTTTTCTGGTAGACAGCAGCGTGCAGTTGTTGAAGGAGAAATATTTGACAATGTACAAGTAGCGTCCGGAGTTCCTCAGGGATCAGTATTAGGGCTAAGTTTGTTTCTCTTTTACACCAACAACATGCCAAATACACTAACATCCAAACTAAGGTTATTCGCAGATGATACTATTGCTTATCTAGCAGTCTCATCAAATTCAGATTGTGATACCCTCCAAGAAGATGTAGACAAATTGGTTCTCTGGGAAGAATCATGGCTAATGAAATTTCACCCTAATAAATGTAATGTGCTGTCACTAACAAAAAACAAAAAAGTAATCAAAAGAAATTACAATATACACAACCATTTATTAGAACAAGTCTCTTCTACAAATTACCTTGGCTTGACTATTACATCAGATCTGAGGTGGACCTCTCATATAAATGCTATATCTGGTAAAGCAAATGGCACCATCAGCTTTCTTAAAAGGAATCTTAACATAAGCAGCAGGACTATTAAAGAGAATGCCTACAAGTCACTTGTTAGACCTTCTCTTGAATATACCTGTGCTGCTTGGGACCCATACATAAAAAGTAAAAACAGATATTGATAAACTTGACAAAGTCCAACGACGGTCAGCCAGATACGTTTCAAATAGATACCATAACACTTCATGCGTGACTGATATGCTTAATCACCTGGGATGGCAATCACTGGTCGAGAGAAGAAAGAATGCCAGACTAAGCATGATGTACAAAATGGTCCATGATCAAGTTAACATAGACACCATTGAAAAACTCCTTCCACTTCAGAGAAAATCACGAACATCCAACGACATGGCATTCAAAATACCATACTGTAGAACAACCGCCCGGAAAGAGTCTTTCTCTCCAAGGACAATAATCCAGTGGAACACCTTGCCCACTGTCACCGTGACAGCTCCGAGCCTAGATGCATTCAAGGCTTGTCTGAATTTTTTTATCAACAATTCATTTATTTTGACATTAATGCGCACATCCAATACGGCAGAATAGTCAGCAAGATGACGGCGGCCGTTAATTTGTAGAAGTAGAAGTAGAAGATTAGTGGCAAAAACCTAAATTTTTATACAGACAAAACAAATGTTTGGATTTTAACAAACGTAACCTTTTATGCTCCGCACTTCTGCAGTGTCATTTTGATTACTGTAGTTCAGCTTGGTCTAAATAAGGGGTTAAAACATAAGCTCCAGGTGGTGCAGAACAAGATTATTAGATTTATTCAAGGATATTCTCCAGGAGATTCCGTCACTTGGCAAGACTATATGCATTTGAATATGTTGAGAGTTGACAACAATGCTAAACAGCGACTTAGTCACATGCATAAAGTCCATTATAAAACTTGTCCTTCATATGTTTTGGAACACTTTGTAAAAAGTTCTAGGGGTTCTAGCCATAATTGTTTTATGTTACCTAGTGTCAGTAACAATTTAAGTAAACATACTTTTTATATACTGGATCAAGAGACTGGAATTCTCTTCCGGATTACATTAAAGGTGTCAAAAATATTAGCAAATTCAAACAGTTAGTTAAGAAGCACCTACTTGATGTGCAAGTCTTAGAGAGCAAAAGGGACTTTTTATAATTATTATTCATACTCTCATTGCTGGAAACAGTTTATACATTTTTACAACCCATTTCAGATGGACAGTGAATGAACCCTTTGAAATGAGTCACCACTGTTTGTCAATATTTGAAATATTATATTTCTGAATTTATGTAAAGTGGAAACTGATCGAAAATGGAAGAGTCCATTTCAAAATTCAGCACTGTGAAGGATAATCTGAATGTGATACATGTGTCTGTGAAAATTTGATAACGGAAGTATTTCGAAAACTAAAATCTTTATTTCTGCTTTTAAACCCAATGGTGTCATTCTCATTAAAATTGTCTCGAAGAGACGTTTTAATCAGTAGTAACACCATAGCATTCGGTGCTGAAATGAGTGAGAAAATGTTAGATTAGTTCAGATTACTCCCGCTTACATGTGTATCTGGAGCACTGAAAATGAAGCGGTTAACCCTTATTCTTCTGCACAGACGTCTGCTGTGACATTGTCGTCTGTAACATTTGTTCAGTTTAGATTTATGCATTTGTTTTAATTAAACAAACCTTAAGACGAGTGTCAAACAGTTTGGATCCAGAAGAGACGCCGCGTTATGCGGCGTCTTTCTAGATTCAAACAGTTTGTTAACTCCGTAAAGTTACGACCAGTAGACACATTGTTAAACTATGAGATCCAGTCAAAATGTGTAAATATTATTCACGGGGGGTGAGCGTTTAAAGAAATACGAAGAATCTTTACCAAGCTTGTTGAAAATGACTGTGTCAGCTTTGTCCGCTCTCTAACTCAAACACTTCCAATTGGATCTTCACCAAACTTGCTACTAAATGTTTATTAGTATAGAATCTAGGTCAGGTACAATAACTAGCAAAATCGCATGAGGCATGTCTGAGTTATTGCCATTGAAACATTAAAAAAAATGACTGTTTCAGCATGTTCTGCTCTCTAACTCAAACTCTTTTTATTGGATGTTCACCAAACTTGCTGACAATGTGTATTGGTATTAATTCTAGGTCAAGAAAAAATTCAAATACAGTTGAATGAAAATCCTTTAAGAGGTAAAGGAGAAATGGAGTGGTAATTTATTACTTAACTTATTACCAACACGGCTAAGATTAAGCACAAGCAAAAATTGATCAAATATTTGGCTAAAATAGAATAAAAACTGGTCCTTTTACAGAGTGGACAGGGCAAAAATAAGGATAAAATAGCAAAATTTAAAAAATTGAAGAACCATAACTCCAACATGCCTTCGGCGATATGGGTATTATAGAAATGGACCAAGATTTTATACAAATATTATTTTCAGCAAATTTGGTGAAGATCCAGATATAAAACTGTTTGAGTTAGAAAGCTGACAAGCCTAAATTAGTCAATTTTTAGTCATTCGAGGGCAATAACTTCAACATGCCTTTGTGCGATTTTGGTAGTTAAGATGATTGACCTAGATGTTATACTAATAAACATTTTCAACAAGTTTGGTGAATATCTGATAAAACCTGTATATGTTAGAAAGCAAAAAATGCTGAAACATTAATTTTTAATACTTAAAGGGCAGACATGCCTTTTGCGATTTTAATAGTATTCAAACCAAATCTTGATTTTATATAAATAAACATTTTCAGCAAGTTTGGTGAAAATCAATAAAAAAAGGATTCGTGTAAGAGAGCAAACATGGTGAAACAGTCCTTTTTAATATATAAAGGGCAATAACTAAGATAATCCTTATGGAATTTTAGTAATAATCCCACTGGGCCTAGCTTTTATATAAATGAAGATCCGATGAAAACTTCATTGTTTGAATTCTTTTTTATACTGCTAGAAAGGTATATTTACCCAGACAGTTTCGTGAGCTGGTCTGTTCATTTGATCACTGGCGACTGAACTGTAGTCGATGGGGTATTACTTCCCTTTGCTACTACCGGAAGTGGCAGTAAACAAAGGGTTGTAAACCTTGCTGAGTCGGAACGTCCCCTGGTCCCGGTTCATCACGCTGGGGTTAGCTCTGATCTGGATGGCCCCCCTTATCTGACGGGTTATATTGGGGAGACTGGACGCAAGTTTAAAACAAGACTAGGGGAACATATAAAGAACGTGGAAGCCAACACGGGTAGGGCGTACACTAGATCAAAAAGGAAACTTTCACAGACTGAGTTCCACAAAAGTGCGATAACCGACCATGTGGCACAGGAAAATCATGTGATCAGTTGGGACTCCACACGCATTCTTGACAAAAAATGTGACCAGCGCACCCGTCAGATAAGGGGGGCCATCCAGATCAGAGCTAACCCCAGCGTGATGAACCGGGACCAGGGGGCGTTCCGACTCAGCAAGGTTTACAACCCTTTGTTTACTGCCACTTCCGGTAGTAGCAAAGGGAAATAATACCCCATCGACTACAGTTCAGTCGCCAGTGATCAAGTGAACAGACCAGTTCACGAAACTGTCTGGGTAAATATACCTTTCTAGCAGTGTTAAAAAATAACTCAATCAATGAAGTATAATACCTGCTAAATGAACCTATTCGCAAATATCCGATGAAAACTCTTTGTGTTAGAGAGCAAACAAGGCTGAAACAGCCATTTTTTAAACAATTAAAGGGCTATTACTCCAACATGCCTTATGCGATTTTAGTAGAATTCAAACTTAACCTTGATTTTATATTAATAAAAACTTTCAGCAAAATTGGTGAAGATTTAAAGAATGTATTTTTTTAGAGAGCAAAACTTATGAAAACAGTCATTTTTAAAACATAAAGGGCAAAAACTAAGATATGCCACATGCAATTTTTGTAATAATCAAATTAGACCTAAATTTTACATAATTAAACATTTTCAGCAAGTGTAGTGAATATCCGATAAAAACAGTCATTTCTTATTAATAAACAGGCAATAACTCAGATATACCTTATGCAATTTTAGTAGTAATCAAACTAAACCTTGATTTTATATCAATGAACGTTTTCAGCAAGTTTGTGGAAGATTGGATACAAAATAGGAGCGTTATAGGCGGTCTTTTTGGTTGTAAGGTTGTGGAATATGGTTTATATTTTATGTACATTGTTCGTCTTTATAGGTGAATATGGGAGATATGAGTGAGGTTGGGCGCCCCTAAACCCAGGTTTAACCCCAGTGGTTGTTAATGATTGATTTATAATTAATTATTGATTGCTACTGACCGTACTTTGCTTTATGTTTGTCTTGTGTGTTATTTTTTAAAGTGCGATTTTACGAATCGTACCTTTACCCCATCGCCTGCTTCTAGTTTTGTTGACATGTGACTGCTTAAAGCAGGCTGGAAGTAAAGCAGAATGCGCCTTAAGGTGCATTCTGCTTATTTTCAGCCTGCTTTAAGCTACCATGTACTAGATAAAAACCCGAAGATTTAGGAAAAATCTGGAGAAATGGCAGCCCTGACTACATGCTTACCAACGTTCAGATGACACTGTGGCCTTGCTATTGTCAAGATGGTCATACTGAGGATTCATATCATTTGGTCTAAAAATGTGACCTCTAGAGTCTAGAGTGTTCAAAATTATTTTCTGTAATTCAACCTTTTTACCTGGCGTAACTAATATTGTATATTGCCCGGTTTTTGTTTAGATGATTATGATTTTTTGCACTTTTTATTTACTTGGGGGTCAATTATGGTCATTAAAGTGTTCAGAAGACATTTGCAATGATTTGACTATCTGAGCTACTTTAAATCTGACATAACCATTATTCATAAATGACCAAGAATCTGTCATGGTGATCAATCTTAGTTAGATTTCATCACATTAGGGCAAACAAATGCTGGCACTAGAGTACTCTATGTCCATGCTTATAAAGCGTTTGATTTGAGTCTTAAATCATTCTCAGGCATTTTATTGGTCAGATAAATCTGACCAATCAAATTTTTGAGAACGAACTCAGACTAAGTTCAAACACTTTCTAAGCTTTGGGCCGGAAGTTTTCCTATGATTTCACCAATTTAGCCATTCTTTTACCCACAGTAATTATCAAATAGCCTTGTTTTTTCAAGATGGCCATTTTAAGCAAGTTTTATGAATTTACTGATGAAAATATGGCCGCTAGAGTGTTTATAAGTTTACTATATTTTGACTTATTAACCTACTTTTTAACTCTACTGCTTAGCTTTTTTCAGTAAGATTATTCTAAGCAAGTTTCAGGCAGATATAAGGCTAAAATATGGCCCCTGGTGTGGCCATATGCTTTTTTTGATCAAATGACCTAAGTTATGACCCAACATGACCTGTATTCATGTAGTATGACCTATTTTTTATCATGGACATGACACTCACCGGTGACCCGAAATACCTAAAACACGGAAACACTATGGAATCACAAAAACACCATAGAAAAAAAGAGTTTTAGGTTGTAAAAGCATATTAAAAAGCAATATTTTCAATTTATTAGTTTAAAATGGTTTAATAATTCCCCTTTAACGATAAACAATGCTTTTCATTGACCAAATTAGGTAACGGTATGGAAAATGCACCTCGAAAACGCCATAAAATGTATCTTTTATGAACTAATACTGCCGCAAAGACATATTCCGGTACATTGATTAATAACTGTATTTTGAAATAATAATCAAAATTAAGGCCTAAAACGTTGCATTTATTGGCTAATAATTGGCTAAACATATCATTTCAGTGACGTAGGCATATTAAAAGTTTGACAGGTCAACAATGGGCATTTTTACCTGAGACTCGCGAGTCTAGTAGAGTTTACCAAATGACGTAAAATGGCGCTAAAATCTGAATGCGCACGCACTTTTCACCAGAACGACAAACCCTTCAGACGAGTAAGTAATGGGTCAAATTAGGTAGTCTGGTACCCGACTATTGGGATTTTGCGTTGTCATTTTCTGACGCCATTTTGAAACTCTGCGCAGGGACTGGGTTAGCCTAGAGTTCGGTTCAGAGGTCGTATGACGTCATTCGAGTACGAACGCGGTTTGTTCACCTGTAACCTGAGGAACTCGGGTCGACTCGAGGATCTCAGGTGAACACGCTCATTATAGTCAAGTAACAACTAACATTGTGAGGATTTATAGCCTATATGAACATGGGCTGATGACAGCTTAACACATGACAAAAGTAATGCTAAAAGAAAGATCCTAAAGGAGTTTAATGCATTACTTTTGTCATGCCTTATGCAGTCATATGCCTTTAAGATATACAGGCTACTGTATTCAATGCTCCAATATTACAGGTTTGACTAATGGTATTATTCAGAGATGACGGCATTTTGAAATTGAACTCAATGGAGGTAATTCGGTTTGTGTTAAAATTTTGTCAGAATTTCTGGAAAGCATGTATAAAATGTAAAGTCAACTGTAGGTCTTCATTGAATTTTTGTGACTGGTAGAATTTAGAAATATCTATCTAATACGTCTAAAATTAGTGTATGGTAAAGAGCTAGATAATTTGTAATTTGAAATTTAGTGACTAATACATTTTGTAAACATTGCTATTTCCAGAAGAAATTTCATGAATTTTTTTTGTTTGCACAATATCTTATACTGTCTGTAGAGTTAACTTGAATGAATAGAAATTATTGAATTATATCATTTTATAAAGAAAATTACTATTACTGTTTATCAAAAATGGAACTTTTCTCGTCAAAAGGTCCTGTCAGAAAACAACGGTGCTGTAATATTTTTTATTTTAACGATTTTAACCCTCCATATGGTATACTTCAATTTAATCAAGGTTAAAGACCCACGAACCACCTTAAGGCATGACAGATTAAATATCTGTATTAAATTTAATATAAAAAAAATTACGAAAAGCAATAATTCAAAACTGTAAGTACAGGTGGTTTACTTCAGACGGTGTTCAACTTTACTACAAAACAAAGTCTTGTTAAAATTAAGAAAAGGGGAGATAATACAAGAACGAAATCAGTAAACCGCAATCGCCGGTGCGCAACTTCAGATGGGGATCAACAAAACTGCACATATTTAGCTTAAAACAGTTCCATTGAAGGATAGCCGAATGAAGCTCACTACAAAATGCCGTTCACATACCAACGGACAGACAGACAGATGGACAGCTAGATTCCAGTTGAACCCCCCTTAAACCCGTTGTGGGAGGTATAATTACATTTATAAGTCCATTCAGAGTCAGACTAAACTTTTAACTGTATTTGATTTTGAGTGTTCTTAAAATAGTCCATGTGTAAAACCCAAGTTTGAAATGCGGTTAATATCTATTCTTAGTAACACTTAAGATTTTCCATACCTATTTTTAGAGCTGTTAGGCCTATCTTAGACTTGTACCATAATATTTCAATATGCTACATTCTAGATTTAGATCGAAAAAATGTCATCGCGGGTACATACATATAAATTCATACTAGATCTAGTGTATAACATATAAATTAAACATATAACTAGTGTATTAAATAGACGTGATGAAAACAGTGAAGCAGAGTGATTTGCGATCTAATCTAAACTAGTCAATAGCTATACCCATATTGGGCCCGTTTCATAAAACTTCGTACGACAAATGTTGTCATAAGTTAGATATAAAAGTCTTAAATATTATTTATTGTTCCATCTGATCATGTATGGTGACATCTCTTTGGAATTGCCTTAAAAAAGGATTAAAAAGAGACGGCAAAAGACAGGATTAAATGGATAAATCAGAAATTAAATGTATTTAAAACTTTTTACTTACGACCTTTTTTGTCGTACGAGGTTTTATGAAACGGGTACTTAAGTGCTCCCTAACTATGAAAACAATAACTGGTGAATAAGTGTTGGTGCTGACATACACTTAGTTTTCTAAAAAGTCATGTATATTGTAACAAGACTCACCTTTTAATCGCTTAGGAAGTCGTCAAGGTAGCCGGCTACTTATTCTTAGAAAATCGCTTTACAAGATCCTTCAACATGTCTCTGGCATTGTCCTCTAGTGTTTCGACCCACTCCCACGATTATTATTGAAAATTTACAAACTAATAGAGTGTGTCTTACGCTAGAGTCACTGTAAATAATACTTGAAATCCTCACCAGTCTCACCATGGCTATACCCAAATCGTCACCAAACTCCTCCGAATTAAAGTATTTCTACAACTGAAATATTGATCTTACTTGATGATACGTCACACGATGAATGCCGCAATGCGAAGCGTACGGCAAATAACTACTTCCGTGATTGAGTCAAAAGAAGTCCCCGAGAAATAGTCCCAAACTTGTTTGCCTGCGAATAACACTTTGGCTAAAAGTATACGCTGTGTGTCCCGTATATGCAATACATGGATGCCAGAGATAAGAGACATTAAACAATTATCATAGATTGAGTGAATGGCAAAAAAATGTGATGTGAACTGACATATCCTTGTTTATGCCATATTTCCTTTACAAATCTGATATATTTGAACTTTCATGCATGACAGAGTTAACCTACTTAGTTGAATGCCATTTACGATTGTGTCCGTTTTCAAGCTACTGTGCTTCACATATGTAAATAATTTGGATCAATATCCAACGTCGTGCTGTGATCTGTTTCCAATTTGTATTTTAAACTGATATAGCTGTTCCGTCAATAAAACAAGACACAGCCTTTGATCCGTTTTAACAGACGAAAATATCTTCATGGAAAATGATTTAACTGAACAATGACTTAAAGTTTAAAGAAATGAGTTATATCAATTTCAGGGTATGTTTGAATTATTGGTGGTATCTGCATTTTTTCCTTGTCTGTTTTAAATCCTTTTTAAGTCTCGGAACAAAGTACATGTATATAATCCTCTGCAAACACTGTAGAACCAGAGCATATGACACTGATCTGGATTTGCATTGGTTGTAATATTTTTAAATAGCTTTATAACAATCAAACAACTCAGCGACTTGATCTCCACTTAGATCGAAAACGCCTACAAACGGTCGGGAGGCCTGGATCTGCATTGGTTGCAATACTTAAAAAAAATAAAGCTTTGTAACAATCAGGAACTTGATCACCTCCTGGAATTAAAACGACTGCAAAAGGCCGGAATGAGGCCTAGTGTAGTATATCTGGAGGATGGCTCTTGTAAGGCGGGGGTTATAAGTCGGGAGGAGGCATCTTTTAGGTCGGGAGGAGGCATCTTGCATGTCGACAGGAAGGCTCTTGTAGGTCGAGAGGATGGCTCTTGTAGGACGGGAGTAGGGCTTTTGTAGGTCGGGTGGAGGCATCTTGTAGGTGGGGATGAGGCATCTTGTAGGATCGGATGAGGCTTCTTTAAGGTCGGGAGGAGGCATCTTTAAGGGCGGGAGGAGGCATCTTTCAGGTCGGGAGGAGGGCTCATGTAGTCCGTCAAGAGGAGGGCTCTTGTAGTCAGTTGGGAGGAGGCATGTTGTAGGTCGGGAGGAGATGTTATCAAACGTTTGTATATACATGTTTATCAGCTCTTGTGTATAGTTTGTTCTTAATCCTTATAGTGCTGGGACTAAGTATATACTTCCCGTGCAAACACTGTATACTCAGGGAAGAAGGTTCCTTTAGACACCCTTTGATCTGGATCTACACTAGGTCTAAGTATATTCCTCCCTTACAAACACTGTAAAGTAAGTGACGAACCTTCCATCAGGAGCCCTATGATCTGGATCTACACTAGGTCTAAGTATATACCTCCCTTACAAACACAGTATACTCAGGGAAGAAGGTTCCATTTGGAGCCCTATGATCTGGATCTACACTACTGTAGGTTTAAGTATATACCTCCTTTACAAACACAGTATACTCAGGGAAGAAGGCTCCATTAGGAGCCCTATGATCTGGATCTACACTAGGTCTAATTATATACCGCCCTTACAAACACAGTATACTCAGGGAAGAAGGCTCCATTAGGAGCCCTATGATCTGGATCTACACTAGGTCTAAGTATATACATCCCTTACAAACACAGTACACTCAGGGAAGAAGGTTCCATCAGGAGTCCTATGATCTGGATCTACACTAGGTCTAAGTATATACCTCCCTTACAAACACAGTATACTCAGGGAAGAAGGCTCCATCAGGAGTCCTATGATCTGGATCTACACTAGGTCTAAGTATATACCTCCCTTACAAACACAGTATACTCAGGGAAGAAGGCTCCATCAGGAGTCCTATGATCTGGATCTACACTAGGTCTAAGTATATACCTCCCTTACAAACACAGTATACTCAGGGAAGAAGGCTCCATTTGGAGCCTATGATCTGGATCTACACTAGGTCTAAGTATATACCTCCCTTACAAACACAGTATACTCAGGGAAGAAGGCTCCATTAGGAGCCCTATGATCTGGATCTACACTAGGACTTAGTATATACCTCCCTTACAAACACTATATACTCAGGGAAGAAGGCTCCAGAAATTACACTAGGTCTAAGTATATACCTCCCTTACAAACACTATATACTCAGGGAAGAAGGCTCCATTAGGAGCCCTATGATCTTGATCTACACTAGGTCTAAGTATATACCTCCCTTACAAACACAGTATACTCAGGGAAGAAGGCTCCATTAGGAGCCCTATGATCTTGATCTACACCAGGTCTAAGTATATACCTCCCTTACAAACACAGTATACTCAGACAAGAAGGCTCCATTAGGAGCCATATGATCTGGATCTACACTAGGTCTAAGTATATACCTCCCTTACAAACACAGTATACTCAGGGAACAAGACTCCATTAGGAGCCCTATGCTCTGGATCTACACTAGGTCTAAGTATATACCTCCCTTACAAACACAGTATACTCAGGGAAGAAGGCTCCATTAGGAGCCCTATGATCTGGATCTACACTAGGTCTAAGTATATACCTCCCTTACAAACACAGTATACTCAGGGAAGAAGGCTCCATTAGGAGCCCTATGCTCTGGATCTACACTAGGTCTAAGTATATACCTCCCTTACAAACACAATATACTCAGGGAAGAAGGCTCCATTAGGAGCCCTATGATCTGGATCTACACTAGGTCTAAGTATATACCTCCCTTACAAACACTATATACTCAGGGAAGAAGGCTCCATAAGGAGCCCTATGATCTGGATTTACAAAAGGTCTAAGTATAAACCTCCCTTACAAACACAGTATACTCAGGGAAGAAGCCTCCATGAGGAGCCCTATGATCTGGATCTACACTAGATCTAAGTATATACCTCCTTTACAAACACTATATACTCAGGGAAGAAGGCTCCATTAGGAGCCCTATGCTCTGGATCTACACTAGGTCTAAGTATATACCTCCCTTACAAACACTGTATACTCAGGGAAGAAGGCTCCATTAGGAGCCCTATGATCTGGATCTACACTAGGTCTAAGTATATACCTCTCTTACAAACACAGTATACTCAGGGAAGAAGGCTCCATAAGGAGCTCTATGCTCTGGATCTACACTAGGTCTAAGTATATACATCCCTTACAAACACAGTATACTCAGGGAAGAAGGC
This sequence comes from Gari tellinella, assembly GCA_922989275.2. Taxonomy (NCBI): domain Eukaryota; kingdom Metazoa; phylum Mollusca; class Bivalvia; order Cardiida; family Psammobiidae; genus Gari; species Gari tellinella. The sequence goes on along the minus strand of OV277870.1, from coordinate 4,117,026 downwards.
TCCATTAGGAGCCCTATGATCTGGATCTACACTAGGTCTAAGTATAAACCTCCCTTACAAACACAGTATACTCAGGGAAGAAGGCTCCATTAGGAGCCCTATGACCTGGATCTACACTAGGTCTAAATATATACCTCCCTTACAAACACAGTATACTCAGGGAAGAAGGCTCCATTAGGAGCCCTATGATCTGGATCTACACTAGGTCTAAGTATATACCTCCCTTACAAACACTATATACTCAGGGCAGAAGGCTCAATTAGGAGCCCTATGCTCTGGATCTACACTAGGTCTAAGTATAAACCTCCCTTACAAACACAGTATACTCAGGGAAGAAGGCTCCATTAGGAGCCCTATGATCTGGATCTACACTAGATATAAGTATATACCTCCTTTACAAACACTTTATACTCAGGGAAGAAGGCTCCATTAGGAGCCCTATGATCTTAATCTACACCAGGTCTAAGTATATACCTCCCTTACAAACACAGTATACTCAGGGAAGAAGGCTCCATTAGGAGCCCTATGATCTGGATCTACACTAGGTCTAAGTATATACCTCCCTTACAAACACAGTATACTCAGGGAAGAAGACTCCATTAGAAGCCCTATGCTCTGGATCTACACTAGGTCTAAGTATATACCTTCCTTACAAACACAGTATACTCAGGGAAGAAGGCTCCATTAGGAGCCCTATGCTATGGATCTACACTAGGTCTAAGTATATACCTCCCTTACAAACACAGTATACTCAGGGAAGAAGGCTCCATTAGGAGCCCTATGCTCTGGATCTACACTAGGTCTAAGTATATACCTCCCTTACAAACACAATATACTCAGGGAAGAAGGCTCCATTAGGAGCCCTATGATCTGGATCTACACTAGGTCTAAGTATATACCTCCTTTACAAACACTATATACTCAGGGAAGAAGGCTCCATAAGGAGCCCTATGATCTGGATCTACACTAGGTCTAAGTATAAACCTCCCTTACAAACACAGTATACTCAGGGAAGAAGGCTCCATTAGGAGCCCTATGATCTGGATCTACACTAGATCTAAGTATATACCTCCTTTACAAACACTTTATACTCAGGGAAGAAGGCTCCATTAGGAGCCCTATGCTCTGGATCTACACTAGGTCTAAGTATATACCTCCCTTACAAACACTGTATACTCAGGGAAGAAGGCTCCATTAGGAGCCCTATGATCTGGATCTACACTAGGTCTAAGTATATACCTCTCTTACAAACACAGTATACTCAGGGAAGAAGGCTCCATTAGGAGCCCTATGCTCTGGATCTACACTAGGTCTAAGTATATACCTCCCTTACAAACACTATATACTCAGGGCAGAAGGCTCAATTAGGAGCCCTATGCTCTGGATCTACACTAGGTCTAAGTATAAACCTCCCTTCCAAACACAGTATACTCTGGTCAGGATACTCATTCAGGAGCTCTCTGATCTGGATCTACACTACTGTAGGTCTAAGTATATACCTCCTTTACAAACACTATATTCTCAGGGAAGAAGGCTCCTTCAGGAGCGCTATGATCTGGATCTACACTAGGTCTAAGTATATACCTCCTTTACAAACACAGTATACTCATGGAAGAATGCTCCTTCAGGAGCCCTATGATCTGGATCTACACTAGGTCTAAGTATATACCTCCCTTACAAACACAGTATACTTAGGGAAGAAGGCTCGATTGGGAGCCCTATGATCTGGATCTACACTACGTCTAAGTATATACATCCCTTACAAACACTGTATACTCAGGGAAGAAGGCTCCTTCAGGAGCCCTATGATCTGGATCTACACTAGGTCTAAGTATATACCTCCCTTACAAACACAGTATACTCAGGGAAGAAGACTCCATTAGGAGCCCTATGCTCTGGATCTACACTAGGTCTAAGTATAAACCTCCCTTACAAACACAGTATACTCAGGCCAGGATACTCATTCAGGAGCTCTCTGATCTGGATCTACACTACTGTAGGTCTAAGTATATACCTCCCTTACAAACACTGTATACTCAGGGAAGAAGGCCCCATTAGGAGCCCTATGATCTGTATCTACACTAGGTCTAAGTATAAACCTCCTTTACAAACACTGTATACTCAGGGAAGAAGGCTCCATTAGGAGCCCTATGATCTGGATCTACACTAGGTCTAAGTATATACCTCCCTTACAAACACAGTATACTCAGGGAAGAAGGCTCCATTAGGAGCCCTATGCTCTGGATCTACACTAGGTCTAAGTATATACCTCCCTTACAAACACAATATACTCAGGGAAGAAGGCTCCATTAGGAGCCCTATGATCTGGATCTACACTAGGTCTAAGTATATACCTCCCTTACAAACACTATATACTCAGGGAAGAAGGCTCCATAAGGAGCCCTATGGTCTGGATCTACACTAGGTCTAAGTATAAACCTCCCTTACAAACACAGTATACTCAGGGAAGAAGGCTCCATTAGGAGCCCTATGATCTGGATCTACACGAGATCTAAGTATATACCTCCTTTACAAACACTATATACTCAGGGAAGAAGGCTCCATTAGGAGCCCTATGCTCTGGATCTACACTAGGTCTAAGTATATACCTCCCTTACAAACACTGTATACTCAGGGAAGAAGGCTCCATTAGGAGCCCTATGATCTGGATCTACACTAGGTCTAAGTATATACCTCCCTTACAAATACAGTATACTCAAGGAAGAAGGCTCCATAAGGAGCCCTATGCTCTGGATCTACACTAGGTCTAAGTATATACATCCCTTACAAACACAGTAGTCTCAGGGAAGAAGGCTCCATTAGGAGCCCTATGATCCGGATCTACACTAGGTCTATATATAAACCTCCCTTACAAACACAGTATACTCAGGGAAGAAGGCTCCATTAGGAGCCCTATGACCTGGATCTACACTAGGTCTAAGTATATACCTCCCTTACAAACACAGTATACTCAGGGAAGAAGGCTGCATTAGGAGCCCTATGATCTGGATCTACACTAGGTCTAACTATATACCTCCCTTACAAACACTATATACTCAGGGCAGAAGGCTCAATTAGGAGCCCTATGCTCTGGATCTACACTAGGTCTAAGTATAAACCTCCCTTACAAACACAGTATACTTTGGTCAGGATAGTCATTCAGGAGCTCTCTGATCTGGATCTACACTACTGTAGGTCTAAGTATATACCTCCTTTACAAACACTATATTCTCAGGGAAGAAGGCTCTTTCAGGAGCCCTATGATCTGGATCTACACTAGGTCTAAGTATATACCTCCTTTACAAACACTGTATACTCATGGAAGAAGGCTCCTTCAGGAGCCCTATGATCTGGATCTACACTAGGTCTAAGTATATACCTCCCTTACAAACACAGTATACTCAGGGAAGAAGGCTCGATTGGGAGCCCTATGATCTGGATCTACACTACGTCTAAGTATATACATCCCTTACAAACACTGTATACTCAGGGAAGAAGGCTCCTTCAGGAGCCCTATGATCTGGATCTACACTAGGTCTAAGTATATACCTCCCTTACAAACACAGTATACTCAGGGAAGAAGGCTCCATTAGGAGCCCTATGATCTGGATCTACACTAGGTCTAAGTATATACCTCCCTTACAAACACTATATACTCAGGGAAGAAGGCTCCATTAGCAGCCCTATGATCTAGATCTACACTAGGTCTAAGTATATACCTCCCTTACAAAAACAGTATACTCAGGGAAGAAGGCTCCATTAGGAGCCCTATGATCTTGATCTACACCAGGTCTAAGTATATACCTCCCTTACAAACACAGTATACTCAGGGAAGAAGGCTCCATTACGAGCCCTATGATCTGGATCTACACTAGGTCTAAGTATATACCTCCCTTACAAACACAGTATACTCAGGGAAGAAGGCTCCATTAGGAGCCCTATGATCTAGATCTACACTAGGTCTAAGTATATACCTCCCTTACAAACACAGTATACTCAGGGAAGAAGACTCCATTAGGAGCCCTATGATCTGGATCTACACTAGGTCTAAGTATATACCTCCCTTACAAACACAGTATACTCAGGGAAGAAGGCTCCATTAGGAGCCCTATGATCTGGATCTACACTAGGACTAAGTATATACCTCCCTTACAAACACTATATACTCAGGGAAGAAGGCTCCAGAAATTACACTAGGTCTAAGTATATACCTCCCTTACAAACACTATATACTCAGGGAAGAAGGCTCCATTAGGAGCCCTATGATCTTGATCTACACTAGGTCTAAGTATATACCTCCCTTACAAACACAGTATACTCAGGGAAGAAGGCTCCATTAGGAGCCCTATGATCTTGATCTACACCAGGTCTAAGTATATACCTCCCTTACAAACACAGTATACTCAGGGAAGAAGACTCCATTAGGAGCCCTATGCTCTGGATCTACACTAGGTCTAAGTATAAACCTCCCTTACAAACACAGTATACTCAGGCCAGGATACTCATTCAGGAGCTCTCTGATCTGGATTTACACTACTGTAGGTCTAAGTATATACCTCCCTTACAAACACTGTATACTCAGGGAAGAAGGCCCCATTAGGAGCCCTATGATCTGTATCTACACTAGGTCTAAGTATAAACCTCCTTTACAAACACTGTATACTCAGGGAAGAAGGCTCCATTAGGAGCCCTATGATCTTGATCTCCACCAGGTCTAAGTATATACCTCCCTTACAAACACAGTACACTCAGGGAAGAAGGCTCCATTAGGAGCCCTATGATCTGGATCTACACTAGATCTAAGTATATACCTCCTTTACAAACACAATATACTCAGGGAAGAAGGCTCCATTAGGAGCCCTATGATCTGGATCTACACTTGATCTAAGTATATACCTCCCTTACAAACACTATATACTCAGGGAAGAAGGCTCCATTAGGAGATCTATGATCTAGATCTACACTAGGTCTAAGTATATACCTCCCTTACAAACACAGTATACTCAGGGAAGAAGGCTCCATTTGGAGCCCTATGATCTTGATCTACACCAGGTCTAAGTATATACCTCCCTTACAAACACAGTATACTCAGGGAAGAAGGCTCCATTACGAGCCCTATGATCTGGATCTACACTAGGTCTAAGTATATACCTCCCTTACAAACACAGTATACTCAGGGAAGAAGGCTCCATTACGAGTCCTATGATCTGGATCTACACTAGGTCTAAGTATATACCTCCCTTACAAACACAGTATACTCAGGGAAGAAGGCTCCATTAGGAGCCCTATGATCTGGATCTACACTAGGTCTAAGTATATACCTCCCTTAAAAACACAGTATACTCAGGGAAGAAGGCTCCATTAGGAGCCCTATGATCTAGATCTACACTAGGTCTAAGTATATATCTCCCTTACAAACACAGTATACTCAGGGAAGAAGGCTCCATTAGGAGCCCTATGATCTGGATCTACACTAGGTCTAAGTATATACCTCCCTTACAAACACAGTATACTCAGGGAAGAAGGCTCCATTAGGAGCCCTATGATCTGGATCTACACTAGGACTAAGTATATACCTCCCTTACAAACACTATATACTCAGGGAAGAAGGCTCCAGAAATTACACTAGGTCTAAGTATATACCTCCCTTACAAACACTATATACTCAGGGAAGAAGGCTCCATTAGGAGCCCTATGATCTTGATCTACACTAGGTCTAAGTATATACCTCCCTTACAAACACAGTATACTCAGGGAAGAAGGCTCCATTAGGAGCCCTATGATCTTGATCTACACCAGGTCTAAGTATATACCTCCCTTACAAACACAGTATACTCAGGGAAGAAGACTCCATTAGGAGCCCTATGATCTGGATCTACACTAGGTCTAAGTATAAACCTCCCTTACAAACACAGTATACTCAGGCCAGGATACTCATTCAGGAGCTCTCTGATCTGGATCTACACTACTGTAGGTCTAAGTATATACCTCCCTTACAAACACTGTATACTCAGGGAAGAAGGCCCCATTAGGAGCCCTATGATCTGTATCTACACTAGGTCTTAGTATAAACCTCCTTTACAAACACTGTATACTCAGGGAAGAAGGCTCCATTAGGAGCCCTATGATCTTGATCTACACCAGGTCTAAGTATATACCTCCCTTACAAACACAGTATACTCAGGGAAGAAGGCTCCATTAGGAGCCCTATGATCTGGATCTACACTAGATCTAAGTATATACCTCCTTTACAAACACTATATACTCAGGGAAGAAGGCTCCATTAGGAGCCCTATGATCTTGATCTACACCAGGTCTAAGTATATACCTCCCTTACAAACACAGTATACTCAGGGAAGAAGGCTCCATTAGGAGCCCTATGATCTGGATCTACACTAGGTCTAAGTATATACCTCCCTTACAAACACAGTATACTCAGGGAAGAAGACTCCATTAGGAGCCCTATGCTCTGGATCTACACTAGGTCTAAGTATATACCTTCCTTACAAACACAGTATACTCAGGGAAGAAGGCTCCATTAGGAGCCCTATGCTATGGATCTACACTAGGTCTAAGTATATACCTCCCTTACAAACACAGTATACTCAGGGAAGAAGGCTCCATTAGGAGCCCTATGCTCTGGATCTACACTAGGTCTAAGTATATACCTCCCTTACAAACACAATATACTCAGGGAAGAAGGCTCCATTAGGAGCCCTATGATCTGGATCTACACTAGGTCTAAGTATATACCTCCCTTACAAACACTATATACTCAGGGAAGAAGGTTCCATAAGGAGCCCTATGATCTGGATCTACACTAGGTCTAAGTATAAACCTCCCTTACAAACACAGTATACTCAGGGAAGAAGGCTCCATTAGGAGCCCTATGATCTGGATCTACACTAGATCTAAGTATATACCTCCTTTACAAACACTATATACTCAGGGAAGAAGGCTCCATTAGGAGCCCTATGATCTTGATCTACACCAGGTCTAAGTATATACCTCCCTTACAAACACAGTATACTCAGGGAAGAAGGCTCCATTAGGAGCCCTATGATCTGGATCTACACTAGGTCTAAGTATATACCTCCCTTACAAACACAGTATACTCAGGGAAGAAGACTCCATTAGGAGCCCTATGCTCTGGATCTACACTAGGTCTAAGTATATACCTTCCTTACAAACACAGTATACTCAGGGAAGAAGCTCCATTAGGAGCCCTATGCTATGGATCTACACTAGGTCTAAGTATATACCTCCCTTACAAACACAGTATACTCAGGGAAGAAGGCTCCATTAGGAGCCCTATGCTCTGGATCTACACTAGGTCTAAGTATATACCTCCCTTACAAACACTATATACTCAGGGAAGAAGGTTCCATAAGGAGCCCTATGATCTGGATCTACACTAGGTCTAAGTATAAACCTCCCTTACAAACACAGTATACTCAGGGAAGAAGGCTCCATTAGGAGCCCTATGACGATCTACACTAGATCTAAGTATATACCTCCTTTACAAACACTATATACTCAGGGAAGAAGGCTCCATTAGGAGCCGTATGCTCTGGATCTACACTAGGTCTAAGTATATACCTCCCTTACAAACACTGTATACTCAGGGAAGAAGGCTCCATTAGGAGCCCTATGATCTGGATCTACACTAGGTCTAAGTATATACCTCTCTTACAAACACAGTATACTCAGGGAAGAAGGCTCCATAATGAGCCCTATGCTCTGGATCTACACTAGGTCTAAGTATATACATCCCTTACAAACACAGTATACTCAGGGAAGAAGGCTCCATTAGGAGCCCTATGATCTGGATCTACACTAGGTATAAGTATAAACCTCCCTTACAAACACAGTATACTCAGGGAAGAAGGCTCCATTAGGAGCCCTATGACCTGGATCTACACTAGGTCTAAGTATATACCTCCCTTACAAACACAGTATACTCAGGGAAGAAGGTTCCAGTAGGAGCCCTATGCTCTGGATCTACACTAGGTCTAAGTATATACCTCCCTTACAAACACTATATACTCAGGGCAGAAGGCTCAATTAGGAGCCCTATGCTCTGGATCTACACTAGGTCTAAGTATAAACCTCCCTTACAAACACAGTATACTCTGGTCAGGATACTCATTCAGGAGCTCTCTGATCTGGAACTACACTACTGTAGGTCTAAGTATATACCTCCTTTACAAACACTATATTCTCAGGGAAGAAGGCTCCTTCAGGAGCGCTATGATCTGGATCTACACTAGGTCTAAGTATATACCTCCTTTACAAACACTGTATACTCATGGAAGAAGGCTCCTTCAGGAGCCCTATGATCTGGATCTACACTAGGTCTAAGTATATACCTCCCTTACAAACACAGTATACTCAGGTAAGAAGGCTCGATTGGGAGCCCTATGATCTGGATCTACACTACGTCTAAGTATATACATCCCTTACAAACACTGTATACTCAGGGAAGAAGGCTCCTTCAGGAGCCCTATGATCTGGATCTACACTAAGTCTAAGTATATACCTCCCTTACAAACACAGTATACTCAGGGAAGAAGGCTCCATTAGGAGCCCTATGATCTGGATCTACACTAGGTCTAAGTATATACCTCCCTTACAAACACTATATACTCAAGGAAGAAGGCTCCATAAGGAGCCCTATGATCTTGATCTACACTAGGTTTAAGTATATCTCTCCCTTACAAACACAGTATACTCAGGGAAGAAGGCTCCATTAGGAGCCCTATGATCTGGATCTACACTAGGTCTAAGTATATACCTCCCTTACAAACACAGTATACTCAGGGAAGAAGACTCCATTAGGAGCCCTATGCTCTGGATCTACACTAGGTCTAAGTATAAACCTCCCTTACAAACACAGTATACTCAGGCCAGGATACTCATTCAGGAGCTCTCTGATCTGGATCTACACTACTGTAGGTCTAAGTATATACCTCCCTTACAAACACTGTATACTCAGGGAAGAAGGCCCCATTAGGAGCCCTATGATCTGTATCTACACTAGGTCTAAGTATAAACCTCCTTTACAAACACTGTATACTCAGGGAAGAAGGCTCTATTAGGAGCCCTATGATCTGGATCTACACTAGGTCTAAGTATATACCTCCCTTACAAACACAGTATACTCAGGGAAGAAGGCTCCATTAGGAGCCCTATGCTCTGGATCTACACTAGGTCTAAGTATATACCTCCCTTACAAACACAATATACTCAGGGAAGAAGGCTCCATTAGGAGCCCTATGATCTGGATCTACACTAGGTCTAAGTATATACCTCCCTTACAAACACTATATACTCAGGGAAGAAGGCTCCATAAGGAGCCCTATGGTCTGGATCTACACTAGGTCTAAGTATAAACCTCCCTTACAAACACAGTATACTCAAGGAAGAAGGCTCCATTTGGAGCCCTATGATCTGGATCTACACGAGATCTAAGTATATACCTCCTTTACAAACACTATATACTCAGGGAAGAAGGCTCCATTAGGAGCCCTATGCTCTGGATCTACACTAGGTCTAAGTATATACCTCCCTTACAAACACTGTATACTCAGGGAAGAAGGCTCCATTAGGAGTCCTATGATCTGGATCTACACTAGTTCTAAGTATAAACTCCCTTACAAACACAGTATACTCAAGGAAGAAGGCTCCATAAGGATCCCTATGATCTGGATCTGTTGGTTGGTTCGTCCATCGCTCGGCGAAGATGACCATGACTTCTTCATCTATGTAGTTGACTGGTTTCTGTGTGTCCGGAGATGACTTGTCAGGCCGATCCGGGCACGGAAGTACCTCCCACATTTCTGACATCTGTGTTCGGTACAGTCTGCGTCAATTGTTGAGATGCTCGCTGCTCTCGCTTTCCTGATTGTGCGCCTCCTTTCAGACTCCCTTATGCGTGCTAATTCAGATGATTTGGCACCTTTGGTGATGCAGCTTCGCCAGGCGGAACGGTCGGCAGCTGTGTCTTCCCAAAGATCTACTGGTATGTCAAATGCCTTTAGAGAAACCTTCAGTGTGTCTTTGTAGCGTTTTCTCTGACCACCTGTAGTTCTCGAACCCGTCTGCAGCTCTCCATACAGAAGTTGCTTTGGTATCCGACTGTCCTACATACGGTAGACATGGCCAGCCCAACGAACTTGTGTCTTCTGTAGGGTAACATATATTGAGGTGAGTTTGGAGCGAGACAGGACCTCTGTGTCTGGTATTCTGTCTTGCCACTTAATGTTCAGTAGTCTGCGAATGCATGTCATGTGGAAATGGTTTAGTTTCCTTGCGTGTCTTGCATAGACAGTCCAGGTCTCGCATGCATACAAAAGGGTGGTCATGACAATGGCTTTGTACACTCGGATCTTTGTTTCAAGTTTGATGCCTCTGCGCTCCCAGACTGTTGTGCGCAATCTACCAAATGCGGAGCTGGCCTTCGCTATTCTGCAGTTGATCTCATCGTCAATGTGTACAGCTCTGGACATAGTGCTTCCTAGATATGTAAACTTGTCCACCACATTTAGTTTTGTGTCCTTTACAAGAAGTGTGGGTTCTACATAGGGCTTCTCTGGAGCTGGTTGATGAAGTACTTCTGTTTTCTTTATGCTGATTGTCAGCCCAAAGTTGTCACAGGCTCTAGAGAATTGTGTGAGACTTTTCTGCATGTTGGGCTCCGAGTCAGCATTCAGTGCACAGTCGTCTGCAAACAGCAAATCACGGATGATGGTGTTCTTGACTTTAGTGATGGCTTTCAAGCGATGGGGGTTGAAGAGATTTCCATCTGTCCGGTATCTGATGTTTACTCCCGGGTCATCCTGCTGGAAGGCATCTGTTAGCATGGCAGAGAACATCATGCTGAAGAGGGTCGGCGCGAGGACACAGCCTTGCTTGACACCATTACTAACTGGGAAGTCAGCTGATGCTTCTCCGTCATCCAGGACTCGAGCCATCATACCATCGTGGAATTGGCGTACTATGATAGTGAAGCGGTCAGGACACCCAAACTTGGCCATGATCTTCCACAGTCCTTCTCGGCTAACAGTATCGAAGGCCTTGGTTAGATCCACAAAGGTTGTGTACAGATCTTGGTGCTGTTCTTGGCACTTTTCTTGGATCTGGCGGGCAGCAAATATCATGTCGACCGTTCCCCTTTTTGCGCGGAATCCACACTGGCTTTCTGGCAAAAGACCGTCTTCAAGGTGGTGAATGAGTCGGTTAAGCAATATCCTGGCTAGAATCTTTCCTGCTATGCTCAATAGCGATATACCCCGATGGTTGTCACAGCTTTGTCTGTTCCCTTTCCTCTTATATATGTGCACGATGGACGCATCCTTGAAATCTTGTGGAAGTGTGCCAAGAGTCCAGCACGAGGTAAACAGCTCTTTAAGTTTTTGTGTCAGGAGGGGTCCACCAGACTTGTAAACTTCAGCTGGTATAGCATCTGTTCCTGGTGCCTTTCCACAGGAGAGCTGTCTAATGGCTTTCTGAACTTCTATTGTGCCAGGCGGGAGGTCTATATCGGCATTGACTTTGGTTTGAGGTAGGCGATTGATGGCCTCATCATTTATGGAAGAAGGTCTGTTCAGCACAGCATCAAAATGTTCGGCCCATCTATCTAGAATCTTTGAGCGATCGGTTATGAGTTCTGATCCATCTGAACTTTGAAGGGGAGAAGCTCCTGAAGTTGTTGGCCCGTAAATCGCTTTGAGTGAGTCATAAAAGCGCTTAGAATCTTTGGTGTCTGCAAATCTCTGAATTTCATCGGACTTGTTACAGAGCCATTGATCTTGTATGTTACGCAAGTTTGACTGGACTGTTTGGCGACTGTTAGTGAATGCTGCCTTTTTGGCTGCTGAATTGGGGTCCTGCTGGTGAGCTAGGAAGAGACGATGTTTTTCTTCTATAAGTGCAGATATTTCAGTGTCGTTTTCATCGAACCAGTCTTGATGCTTTCTGACGGTCGGGCCAAGTACATCTAGTGATGAAGAATGAACCGTGTCTCTGAATTTTGCCCAGTTTTCCTCTATGTTGCTTTGACTGAAGTGTAGGTCAACGAGTTTGTCATTGAGGGTTTTGGCTAGTAGCGTGGTTGTGTTAACATTCTTCAGTTTGGAAACATTGATGCGTTTCATTGTCTTCTTGCCCTGTGGTCGACGATTGGCTGTAAGATGAAGTGACAGTTTTGAGACAACCAGTCTGTGGTCTGTCCAGCATTCTGCACCACACATAGCCTTGGTTATGTTTACATCCTTCCGGTCTGCTTTTCTGGTGATGACATAATCGATGAGGTGCCAATGTTTGGACCTTGGATGCATCCATGTCGCTTTGTTGCGGTTGGCTTGGCGGAAGACTGTGTTAGTTATAAGCAGGTCATGCGCAATGCAGGTTCTCAATAGGAGCAGACCGTTGCTATTGCATTTTCCAACACCATTTTTCCCAATTGCTCCTTCCCAAGTACTATGGTCAGCACCTACTCTAGCGTTGAAGTCGCCCAGAATGAACAGTTTGTCTCCCTTTGGAACTTTCGATATGAGGTCGTCAAGTTCTCGGTAGAATCTGTCTTTAACTTCATCTGAATTGGTCATTGTAGGGGCATATGCGCTTATCAGTGTAGCATACTTGCTCTTCCCAACAGGTAGTCGCATTGTAATAAGGCGGTCGTTAAGGCCCTTTGGTAAGCTAGTCAGATTGCGAATCAGTTTCGTCTTAATGGCAAATCCTACACCTGCCTCACGTTTCTCATTAGCATTGCGCCCACTCCAGAAGAAGGTATAGCCAGCTTTGTCTTCAGTTAATTGTCCTTCATCTGCAAATCGTGTTTCCGAAAGTGCTGCAATGTCCACACCGTAACGATTCAGCTCCATAGCGACCAGTGCTGTTCTTCTCGATGGTCTGTTTGCATTTGGATTGTCTAGAAGGGTTCGCACATTCCAAGTTGCGAGGGTGAGCGAAGTCACCTTTGTAGTTTTGTTTTTTCGACCGCATGGTGGGATCCCTGCCAGCCGCGGTAAGCTGGCCCGGGTGAGGTGAAGCAGACAATGTTTAGGGCACCTTTTCTAGCCCCTTCCTCAGTCTACGGAGGTGAGCAGTGCATTCCTAAAGAGGGCTGCTCAGTCACTCAGGGTGCTGCCGGGTTCCACCGCTGCTTCGGTCAATGGAAGACGACCAATATCCTGAGCCGCCTAATGTGCAGGTTTGCCACTCGTAGCTGCCAGTGTATCCACACCTGCTACTTCGTTGCTCCCCCATCGCCATAGGACTAAGTTGATTTTCAACTACTGCGAGAAGTCATGACATGCGCGTGACTTGGTTTAAAGTGTGGAGAACTTGCGCAGCATCGTCCGCACTCTCTCGTCCAGATGTATCTGGATCCAGTGGCAAGACATAGTCTAGACGGCTGGAGATATCACCGGATGCAGGGGTTGCCAGAGACCTGACAGAGTTTGACAAGTAACCGCCTAACGGGGCTCCACTCCGGATTTTCTGTAGGGGTTGTCTCCCTTAGCCTTTGCCGATCCAACGACTGTCCACAAGGCAGTGGTGTTCTATTTTACCCATAGGTGGGGGTCTGTTCATGGGTACCAGGGCATATCCACACGCCGGTGGGCCTAGCGTACCGCATGTCTTGGGGCAGACCACCTCCGAGTCCCTCATAGTATAGCCTGGGGCCGCAAGGTACCCAGTTACCGTGTGTCGCCACGAGGAGGCACTATGTAGGGCTTGTCTATGGGAGGCTATCACTACACCGAGCTGTGTAGCGGGCAGGGAAGACTGACGCAATCTGCTTCCTTTTCACCACATGCATGGCTAGCCAGAGACGCATCAATAGACCATTTGACACACAGATCTGGATCTACACTAGGTCTAAGTATATACATCCCTTACAAACACAGTATCCTCAGGGAAGAAGGCTCCATTAGGAGCCCTATGATCTGGATCTACACTAGGTCTAAGTATAAACCTCCTTTACAAACACAGTATACTCAGGAAAGAAGGCTCCATTAGGAGCCCTATGACCTGGATCTACACTAGGTCTAAGTATATACCTCCCTTACAAACACAGTATACTCAGGGAAGAAGGCTCCATTAGGAGCCCTATGATCTGGATCTACACTAGGTCTAACTATATACCTCCCTTACAAACACTATATACTCAGGGCAGAAGGCTCAATTAGGAGCCCAATGCTCTGGATCTACACTAGGTCTAAGTATAAACCTCCCTTACAAACACAGTATACTTTGGTCAGGATACTAATTCAGGAGCTCTCTGATCTGGATCTACACTACTGTAGGTCTAAGTATATACCTCCTTTACAAACACTATATTCTCAGGGAAGAAGGCTCCTTCAGGAGCCCTATGATCTGGATCTACACTAGGTCTAAGTATATACCTCCTTTACAAACACTGTATACTCATGGAAGAAGGCTCCTTCAGGAGCCCTATGATCTGGATCTACACTAGGTCTAAGTATATACCTCCCTTACAAACACAGTATACTCAGGGAAGAAGGCTCGATTGGGAGCCCTATGATCTGGATCTACACTACGTCTAAGTATATACATCCCTTACAAACACTGTATACTCAGGGAAGAAGGCTCCTTCAGGAGCCCTATGATCTGGATCTACACTAGGTCTAAGTATATACCTCCCTTACAAACACAGTATACTCAGGGAAGAAGGCTCCATTAGGAGCCCTATGATCTGGATCTACACTAGGTCTAAGTATATACCTCCCTTACAAACACTATATACTCAGGGAAGAAGGCTCCATTAGGAGCCCTATGATCTAGATCTACACTAGGTCTAAGTATATACCTCCCTTACAAACACAGTATACTCAGGGAAGAAGGCTCCATTAGGAGCCCTATGATCTTGATCTACACCAGGTCTAAGTATATACCTCCCTTACAAACACAGTATACTCAGGGAAGAAGGCTCCATTACGAGCCCTATGATCTGGATCTACACTAAGTCTAAGTATATACCTCCCTTACAAACACAGTATACTCAGGGAAGAAGGCTCCATTACGAGCCCTATGATCTGGATCTACACTAGGTCTAAGTATATACCTCCCTTACAAACACAGTATACTCAGGGAAGAAGGCTCCATTAGGAGCCCTATGATCTGGATCTACACTAGGTCTAAGTATATACCTCCCTTACAAACACAGTATACTCAGGGAAGAAGGCTCCATTAGGAGCCCTATGATCTAGATCTACACTAGGTCTAAGTATATACCTCCCTTACAAACACAGTATACTCAGGGAAGAAGGCTCCATTAGGAGCCCTATGATCTGGATCTACACTAGGTCTAAGTATATACCTCCCTTACAAACACAGTATACTCAGGGAAGAAGGCTCCATTAGGAGCCCTATGATCTGGATCTACACTAGGTCTAAGTATATACCTCCCTTACAAACACTGTATACTCAGGGAAGAAGGCTCCTTCAGGAGCCCTATGCTCTGGATCTACACTAGGTCTAAGTATATACATCCCTTACAAACACTGTATACTCAGGGAAGAAGGCTCCTTCAGGAGCGCTATGATCTGGATCTACACTAGGTCTAAGTATATACCTCCCTTACAAATACTGTTTACTCAGGCCAGGATACTCATTCAGGAGCCATCTGATCTGGATCTATACTGGTTGTAATACTTTCAAATAGTTCTGTGACAATCCCTTTTTACCAATGATTAATGGTAGACTTGTTGATAAGTTTTGCAGAGGCATACACAATTTTCATTTGCGAACTGCATTATGGAACTCGGAGACAGCAAACATTTGGCGGATATTTTTTTAAACAAAATAACCGATGTATGCCTTCCTATTAGTGGAAACCATGATTACCGACTCAAACTCTTCTTTATAAATGAGATAAATTGCAAGAAATCTGATATGCGTTATAAACAACAGCTGACTGTATTTCTGTATGACCAAAAAAATCCTACTTTAAAGATGACATCATTTCCAAAGGTCGTCAAATCGGCATTTGCGCGCCAAACTGTCAAGTTAATGGCATTATAATGTAAACAAAGGAACTTTTTTGCGTTCGAGTGTACACAGCTTCAGTAATGCTGTCATGGCTATTACTTATAGGATTCACATTAATCTTGTTGACAACCTCTAATTTGGATTAAAAATACATGAGTACTAACAAAATGTTCATTAAATATCAGATATTACAGCAATATACTCTAAATATAAGAAATGAACTGATTTGTTTCGGCGTTCAAGCGAAAAACACGACAGAAAATTATAGGAAAATGTGTCGTGAATCGGTAGTGAGATTCGTTGTATTCGCCGATATTTTCTGTAGTTCATTTCGCTTGAACGCCGAAAAAGAGTTGTTCATTTTTTAATTTAAAACATCTCAAGTCCTTACTGTTTACATGGATAAGAATGAATAGTGTTTTACGGCCTGGATAAGTGTATTACATGTATTTACATGCAAACTGTTTGCAAATAATACGAATATTCATGCCTAGGGTTCAAAGTGTTACTGCTGAACACAATTAAGGCAAATCTACGCTGCCTGGTAGTTCAGTAGAAATGTACATGTACAATCACGCTTTTATTCAATATTGGCTGAATATTGGTAAATATGTATGCACACAGACTTGAGAGATTCACATACGTATCTGCATAACTTAACTGATGTAATCGGAGATCTCACAGAAATACCCAACAATTCGAGTAGCTATTATCAAAATGAAGCTCGCTAAATGTAAGCTGTTGTTTAATGCCTGACCTCAAAATTGTTTTGCTTTGGTCCTTTATCAAAGACTGCCACTGTGTAAAGCCGCTTGTAAATGTGTATGCTATATAAAGGCCTTATTGTATTCTTTAGGAATAGTAAAATGGGGTTATTATATGTCAGGTCACGGCGTATACCCGGAACACGATTGTATAAACCGGTATTCGATACTATAAGCGCTGATAGAGCGGGTTGAAGCCGAACGGCCAAGTCACAACAATATTTCATTGTGCTGTTTGGGGCTAAAGATAGCCATCGTTACACGCGCTCATGTCAATATCGGGTTTCGATTATATATTATACTTATGTTGTGTCATTAAAGAATCATTTTTGATTACTTAATGACTAAACTAGTTTATTATTGAAATCAGCAGTTATCATAATACGTCATAAATACAATAGGAGTAAAAGAAACAAAACCAAATAGGCATACAGTACAACCTCTCTATAACGACCACTAAAAAGAAGGCTATTTGACAGCTTAAAGCAAGGTGACAGTTAAACATAAAGCTCCTTTAGGAGCTTTTTGTTTAACTGTAACCGTACTTTAAGCAGTCATCTGTCTTAAAAACTAATCATTTACAAAAATAAGTGACCGTAATAGAGAGATTTTACTGTACCTTCGTGTCTGAATGTTGGGTGGGGTAATAGGTTAGACCCCTGAAACTTTAAAAGGACAATTCCAGTTTCCAAATCAGACTAATCCTTTAAGAGCGTTTTGTTTACAATTGTCAGAGGACTTCTTCAGGAGCCTTTCTAACTTTATCAACACAGTATTTGACACGAGTACTTTTTACACTTTTCATAAAGCATGAGCACATTAAATATTGCTATTATTGCGTTACGTGGCGTCTCATCTGGATTTAAACTGTACGATACTTTGATGATCTATTGTAGAAACAGACGTAAATGAAAATAACTAATAAATAACTTTGAGCTGAAGAAAGATATGTTTGCAGACGATAGTTGCATAATAAGGAGAAGGTTAACGCTTTTTTAACATGTTCACTGTCATATCAAATGTTGCATGTTTGAAACTTATCGTCTGCATCTTGCATAAAATTGCAAAAACTGCAGGTTGCGTTGGCTTTTGCGTAAGAAAGGTTGATACCAGTGACAAACTGTTTGAACTTTTTGGACCCTCGCCAGACAGCAAACAACTCTGTGTAAGACCCAAACTGTTTGGACCCTCGCCAGACAGCAACAACTCTGTGTAAGACCCAAACTGTTTGGACCCTCGCCAGACAGCAACAACTCTGTGTAAGACCCAAACTGTTTGGACCCTCGCCAGACAGCAACAACTCTGTGTAAGACCCAAACTGTTTGGACCCTCGCCAGACAGCAACAACTCTGTGTAAGACCCAAACTTTTTGGACCCTCGCCAGACAGCAACAACTCTGTGTAAGACCCAAACTGTTTGGATCCTCACCAGACAGCGAAATACTCAGTGTAAGATCTAAACTGTTTGGACTCACACGACAGCGGATTACTCTGTGTAAGATGTAATTTGTTTGGACCCTCACCAGACACCAAACAACTCAGTGTAAGATCCAAACTGTTTGGACTCAATGGACAACGAACTACTCTGTGTAAGATCCAAACTGTTTGTACCCTCACCAGACAGCCAACTACTTAGTGTTAGATCCAAACTGTTTGGACCCTCGTCATACAGCGAACTACTCAGTGTAAGATCCAAACAGTTTGGACCCTCACCAGACAGCGAACTACTCTTTGTAAGATCCTAACTGTTTGGACCCTCACCAGACAGCGAACTACTCTTTGTAAGATCCTAACTGTTTGGACCCTCACCAGACAGCGAACTACTCTGTGTAAGATCTAAACTGTTTGGACCCTCACCAGACAGCGAACTACTCTTTGTAAGATCCAAACTGTTTGGACCCTCACCAGACAGCGAACTACTCTTTGTAAGATCCTAACTGTTTGGACCCTCACCAGACAGCGAACTACTCTGTGTAAGATCTAAACTGTTTGGACCCTCACCAGACAGCGAACTACTCTTTGTAAGATCCTAACTGTTTGGACCCTCACCAGACAGCGAACTACTCTGTGTAAGATCTAAACTGTTTGGACCCTCACCAGACAGCGAACTACTCTTTGTAAGATCCTAACTGTTTGGACCCTCACCAGACAGCGAACTACTCTTTGTACGATCCTAACTGGTTGGACCCTCACCAGAAAGCGAACTACTCAGTTTAAGATCCTAACTGTTTGGACCCTCACCAGACAGCGAACTACTCTTTGTAAGATCCTAACTGTTTGGACCCTCACCAGACAGCGAACTACTCTTTGTAAGATCCTAACTGTTTGGACCCTCACCAGACAGCCAACTACTCTGTGTAAGATCTAAACTGTTTGGACCCTCGCCAGACAGCGAACTACTCTTTGTACGATCCTAACTGTTTGGACCCTCACCAGAAAGCGAACTATTCAGTGTAAGATCCTAACTGTTTGGACCCTCACCAGACAGCGAACTACTCTTTGTAAGATCCTAACTGTTTGGACCCTCACCAGACAGCCAACTACTCTGTGTAAGATCTAAACTGTTTGGACCCTCGCCAGACAGCGAACTACTCTTTGTACGATCCTAACTGGTTGGACCCTCACCAGAAAGCGAACTACTCAGTGTAAGATCCTAACTGTTTGGACACTCACCAGAAAGCGAACTACTCAGTGTAAGATCCAAACTATTTGGAACCTCACCAGACAGCGAACTACTCTTCTGTAAAACCAAACTGTTTGGACCCTCACCAGACAGCAAAATACTTTGTGTAAGATCCAAACTGTCTGGACCCCGCAAGACAGCGAAAAACTCTGTGTAAGATCCTAACTGTTTGGACCCTCACCAGACACCGACCTACTCAGTGTAAGATCCAAACTATTTGGACCCTCACCAGAAAACGAACAACTCAGTGTAAGATCCAAACTGTTTGGACCTTCATGAGACAGACAGCGAACTACTCTGTGTAAGATTCAAACTGTTTGGACCCTCACCAGACACCGAACTACTCTGTGCAAGATACAAACTTTTTGGACCCTAATTGGACACCGAACTACTCTTTGTAAGATCCAAACTGTTTGGTCCCTCACTTGACACCGAACTACTCAGTGTAAAATCCAAAATCTTTGGACCCTAACCACCAGACAGCGAACAACTCAGTGTAAGATCCAAACTCTGTGAACCCTCCCCAGACTCCGAACAACTCAGTGTAAGAACCAAACTGTTTGGACCCTCACCAGAAAGCCAACTACTCTGTGTAAGATCCAAACTGTTTGGACGCTCGCCAGACAGCGAACTACTCTGTGTAAGATCCTAACTGTTTAGACCCTCACCAGACACCGAACTACTCAGTGTAAGATCCTAACTGTTTGGACCCTCACCAGAAAACGAACAACTCAGTGTAAGATCCAAACTGTTTGGACCCTCACCAGACAGCGAACAACTCTGTGTAAGATCCAATCTGTTTGGACCCTCACCAGACAGCGAACAACTATGTGTAAGAACCAAACTGTTTGGACCCTCACCAGACACCGACCTACTCAGTGTAAGATCCAAACTGTTTGGACTCTCGCCAGACAGCGAACTACTCAGTGTAAGATCCAAACTGTGTGCAAATGTAAGTTGCAAAAGAGTTAATGATTTAAAATACATATACACTTACAGTGGAGACCATACACTTTAGAGTACCAAATAACCCAATGACACCTTTATTGCCGATTGGTCACTATTGTTGGTTGATTTTAACAGTATCATGCAAACTGACAAACAGAACGAACCCTGGTCAGAGAGCCGATACAAGGACCCTCTGATCAGGTTGACACTGTTTGCATGAGACAAGTGTACTCTTCATATCTACACTGTTTATTTATGACGGGTATACTCTTCAATAGGTTAATTTGGTCAACTATGCAAGTTATAAAAAAGATAATATGTTAGTTATTTAAATTATGTTGATTTCAGTCTTAGAACATGTAGAAGTCTGAAGTCTGATCAGACGTCCGGAAGCTCGGTGTCAGATCTGTCTCTCATCTGTTTACAAGAGACATTTGGTATTGAGTCTGAGAACATGTAGAAAACAGTTTGAAGTCTGACTAGAGGTCAAATAAATCGGTGTCTGATCTGGCTGCCATCTGTTTACAATAGAAATTTGTCTTGAGTCTCAGTACATGTAGAAAGCAGTTTGAAGTCTGACCAGAGGTCAAGTAACTCGGTTTCTGATCTGGCTCCCATCTGTTTACAATAGAAATTTGTTCTTGAGTCTGAGTACATGTAGAAAGCAGTTTGAAGTGTGATCAGAGGTGAAGTAACTCGGTGTTCGATGTGTCTACCATATGTTTACAATAGACATTTCGTCTTGAGTCTGAGTACATGTACACTTGACTATGGAAATAAAGTCTGTTGCTTATACATTGTAATCAAACGCTCTATATTCTAGTCTACCAGCACGTCCCGGAATGCTGAACACAAAGTTCCAGACGGTTAATTTTGCAGGCATATTAACACGTAACAGAGGTAAAGCAGAGCTCAATGATAGATTGTTTCTTAACCCATTGAACCATATTGACGCGTGTAATAATCCTTGAAAACACTTTGCCTTTGAAGACTTAAGTCGCCAATGCAAACGATATATACCCTGGTCAGATATCTTAGGCAAAAATATAAATCTGAATAAGGGGAGATCCTTTGAAAGCACAGAAAACAAAGCAAATACTGAAAATTGCAGACTCGGTTTAATTGAGTCTGTTCATGAGCAATACTGAAATATGCAACAGTGCTCACGCCCCCTAGCACCGGCTTAAGCTCTTTGTGTATTGCTTTGTGTGTATATGGATAAGACCTTTCCATGCCATCAACACTTGATATCCCTATGACCTTGACCTTTACTCTAGGGCTCACGTTTAGGTTTCGAAATATGTGTTTATGTTTCGATTTTTTTCTTAACTCATATGTCCCTTGAGGTATTGTTTTCATATTTGGTGTGTGTGTGTGTGTGTTTATGGATAATACATTTCAATGCCTAGAAGCATTTGGACCCTGTGACCTTGACGTTGTACGAAGGACCCGCGTTTAGGTTTCAGAATCTGCATTTAGGATTCTCAAAATGCCTTTTACTCATATGTCCATTGACATAGTCCTTTCATATGTGGCATGCATGTGTATATGGACAAGACCTGTCAAGGTACATAGCTATTTTTACGCCATTGACCTTGACCTTCATGTGAGGGCCGGTATTTACGTTTTGGAATATGCATTTGATTAATGCTTAAACCTCTTATGCCCCTTAAGGTATTACTTTCATATTGTGTATGCATATGTATATGGACAAAACCTTATCACGCATACAATCAGTTTAATCCCCCGTGCACTTGACCTTAAAATTAGGTATCGCGTTAAGGTTTAAAATCTGCTTTTAGATTTCAAAAATGCTTATAACTCCCCTTGTCCCTGGCATATTTTATTTATATTTAGTATGCGAGTGTATATGGACAGGACCTTAGTAACCCCAGTGACATTGACTTTGACGTTAGGGCGTGCATTTAGGTTTCGATATATGCATTTAGGTTTCTCAAAATGCCTATAACTCAGTCATGTCATAAAAATCGGATATCATCTGATACCAAAACATTATGTGTGTCACTTTTATTTCAAACTTCAAACGGTGTTAAAGCAATGCTAAACAATTGTATGGCGTGAACTATATAAAAAAAAAGTGTGCCAGATAGTCTTATCAACATTTGAAACAGCGGAATTAAATTTTGTTGGCAAACCATCGGTTGAATTTCGATAGGCTTGCATAGTGAGAGTCCAACTTGCATTTAGCAACAGTAAATAGACGATAAGAGAATGTCGCTAAAGGCATGTTGCTGTTTGAAGCATGACACAAACGATGCAGAAAGCTTCCAAAGGAGCTTTCTGTATTGCTTTGATCCTGCATTAAGCCGTCTCCTTTATAAATGACACCACATGTGTCCAACCTTTTGTATGTAAATATGCATTCTATATACATGTCGTATTGTATTTTTTATGAATAGTAACGCTGGATTCTTTTTATTTCAGATCAAGATAGCAAGATATATACCCGGGACACCATTGTTTAAACTCTGCTTTGGACGGGTACCCGATACTTTTATGACTGAAAAGATTGTAATGATACTCACTGACGCCGAACAACTAAGTCATAACTCATATTTAATTGTATGGTTTAGGGCTAAACATAGCACTCGTTACCTCGCGCTTCTGTCAATATTTGGTGTGGATTACCTATGTAATAGAATTACAAGTTTACCTATTGTCCATACTGTTTGAACAGGCACTCATCGATTTCCGTCCACTTCTGTCGATGTAGTAGGGAATTTCTCATAAAGTCAATAAATATTTAGCAACATATACTACAAACTCTTAACAATATCAATACCAGCACAATTGCTCAGTGATATGTGTTGCTGACTCCAATGACAGAGGTCGATGGTTCGAATCCATGTAAAATCTAAATTCGCCCATAACTTATTGTTTAAAACAGAAATTATATACTTTTTATTGTCAATAAGTTTACTATCTTTATATTAGAATCTAGTGAAACTCTTCTCTTAACTAAATACAAAAGTAATACAGCGCACTTCTTAAGATCGTTTTTCTTAACGCATACATTTGATTGCTGTCAGCAGAAATGTTGGATTACATAACTTGTGTGTCTTTATATTTGTTTTTCAGTCAAAACTCACTGTACAACATTCACGCAAAGAATGAATTTCAAGACAAGCATGCCTCTACCCAATAAGATAATTAAAAAGGTAATATATCGAGAAAAAATACTATGGCGGGGTTCAAACTCAAAACCCTGGAATTGGTAGTGCGGTGATTGAACCACTGAGCTGCTATTGACTTTGTAACAAATTATGATGTACCAGAGTCATTTATGGATGACACACATTCCAACGTTTCCCAGAAGATAAATAGCTTACGGACAAAGGCGGAATATGCATAGGGTGTTAGTTAAAAATTCATCGGCAATAGATATGTACGTATGATATTTACATAACTTCAAAATGATTAACACAATTGTTTTTAAAATCAGCAGTAGACAGAGTACGACATATATCCAGTAGGAGTTAAAGAAACATAACAACAATAGACTGTGTATTGTGTGGGATTATACGTGTAGCCTTTACTCCTGGAACTTTACATGGACAATTCAAGTTTCCAATTAAGTTTACATCATTTTTGACTATTCACGGTTGATTTTAACAATGTTATTGAAAATGGCAAACAGAGCAAACACTGATCAGAGGGTTGCTGCAGGAGCCCTTTGATTAAAGTATACACTGTTTGCATTAGACCAGTGTACTATTCACGATAACACTGTTTGGTAATGACGAGTTTAGTCGTCGACAGGGTTGAATGTGTCAAAAAATGAAAAGAATCGTAAACGCCTGAAATATAATGTATGAAATGCCGTTTATTTTATAAAGTTGACTTGAGTCTGACTAAGTGTAGGACACAGTTTAAAGTATGTAGATCATATTTTAAACTGATCAGAGGTAAGGTAGTGCGGAGATCTAGCTCCAATCTGGTTGCAACTGAGTCTGAATACATGTAGGAAACAGTTTGAAGTCTGATCAGAGGTCAGGTAGCTCGGTGTCTGACCTGGCTCCCATCTGTTTACAATAGACATTTGTTCTTGAGTCTGCGTACATGTAGAAAAATGTTTGAAGTCTGATCAGAGTTAAAGTAGTTCGGTGTCTGATCTAGCTCCCATCTGTTTACAATAGACATGTGTTCTTGAGTCTGAGAACAAGTAGGAAAGAGTTTGAAGTCTGATCAGAGGTAAATTAAGACGGTGTCTGATCTGGCTCCAATCTGTTTACAATATACATTTATTCTTGAGTCTGAGTACATGTAGAAAACAGTTTGAAGTCTGATCAGACGTCAGGTATGTCGGTCTCTGATCATGCTTGCATCTGTTTCCAATAGACAATTGTACTTGAGTATGAATACATGAAGACAACATTGTAAAGTCTGATCAGAGGTCAACTAACTTGGTGTTTGATCTAGCTCCCATATGTTTATAATAGACATTTGTTCTTGAGTCTGAGTACATGTAGAAAACAGTTTGAATTCTGATCAGAGGTCAAGTAAGACGTTGTCTGATCTGGCTCCCATCTGTTTACAATAGACATTTGTTCCTGAGTCTCAGTACATGTACAAATAAATACGAAAGACTAAAGCATGAAACGCAACACAAACAATACACCCACCTCTCAAGTCGAACACACACACAGTCATACCATAACAAACACACACACACACACGCGCACACACGCACAATCCCATTCCTTCATCTACACACTAAATAGAAAACAACACACAAGACAAACATAAAGCAGAGTGAACATAGGAGCCCGCCTTGGTACGGTCAGCAGCAATCAATAATTAATTATAAATTAATCATTAACTACCACTGGGGGGTTAAACCTTGGTTTAGGGGCGCCCAACCTCACACTTATCTCCTATATTCACCTATAAAGACGAACAGTGTACATAAAATATAAACATTGTTCCACAACCTTACAATCAAAAAGACCGCCAGCACAGTAAGTAAATACATGTAAAACATTTAACAAAAATTCTATGACAATATCATTAGTAACATGGGAAAGAATTAAACATTCAAGTCCGTGTTAAAAATAACCCACTATGCCAACGGTCAAATTGTACTCAAGCGACTAGTCTGTAGTTACGAGTAACTGTAAGACATGGAAGGGTCCAGGGTACGACAGAGAGAAACCCGCTTCTTTATAAACCGCTTCTGTCGAAAATATCCGTATTTCAAGCTTAAAAGGTGGCATAACCACTGCTCGACTGAAATGAATCCAAGAATTTATGATGACTGGAAATAATAAATCTTATTTCATTTGTACTTTGGCTCAGATTAATTCTTTTTTGAAAATCTAGTTAGCCCTATAGATCTATAAAGTATTAGGTAATAAAACAGTTATTTCATGTGTGTTTGGGGAACAGTCAAAACTATTGTCCCTCGTTATCAGGCCTCGGGCAACAGTTCGAAAGTCTTCCCTGATACATCGGGCCAATAGTTGTGGCTGTCCCCCAAACACACATGAAATAACTGTATAATAAACTACACTTCATGGGAAACCGGAACTGTTAATTTGTAGTTTCAGCGGCGATTGAGTTAGTGCAACTGTTATGAACGGACACACTAAAGAGCTTTCTAAACTACAAGAGCTTTTTACGAAGTGCCAATGTGAGCTATTGTGATCGCCCTGTGTCCGTCGTCCGTCCGTCCGTCCGTCGTCGTCGTCAAACTTTTTCTTCAATGATCTTCTTCTTGGAAAGCAATGGGCCAATTTCTTCAAAACTTCATAGGATTGTTCCTTGTAAAGCCTGTCTCACACGGAACACACGGCTTATACGGTTGGCCACCCGTGTAAACCGTACATACAATCGAACCAACCGTGGCCTTATCCGAGTTACACTCGGGCCATTCGAGTGTATCCGTGAAAGCCGTGTATGATTTCTAAAACTTTTAATCATGGGTACCAGGTGAGAGATTTAGGGCCGCATGCGGCTCTTGTTGATATGAGTCTGTATTGTTTGTTTGATCATGCACAAATATATACATCATCGTAAATGTTTAATGTTAGTTTTCTTCACCTTTTTAACAGTTTACCTGTGCCGTGTCCAATTACAGCCATATTTTTGTCTGCTTTAATACTGATCTTCTAAAATCTGATGTTCTACGGGTGAACATGACTGAATAAATAGCGACATGAGTGTCAAACAGTTTGGACCGAGATCAGGTGCATGTGCATGTAACAAGGGTTAAGTTTTATGAAATATAGTTGGAGAAGTATTATGTTGATACGCTAATGACTTCACTCTGTGGTACATATTTTATGCTTGTATTATTATGCTAACATATAGAAGTTAAGTTTAACCTTCGGGATATGTTTACCTCTACCGCTTTATTGTGGTCTGCTTCAGTATTGTTGTCTGCAAGACACGTTTCAAAGTTGGAATTAAAATTTGTGAAACTAAATAAATATGGTAAACAGTGTCAAACAGTTTGGGTCCTGATCAGATGCCGCGTTACGCGGCGTCTGATCGAGACCTAAACTGTTAACAAACGCGCTTATAGGCGTCAATGAGAGTGAAAGGGTTAACCTTTTGAATATATTCCCCAACTGGAAAGATTTATACTGTAATGAACAAATACCATAAGAAACAATTTCTAAACCTTTACAGATGGTCCCGAAAGCAGGTTGAAAAGCGCATTTTGCTTAACTTTCAACCTGCTTTAAGTACAGTGGAGACAACGTTATTCTTTTCCAATAAACGCGTTTACGCTAAAACTGTTATTTCAATTGCAAACAGTTTGGAGCCAGATCAGACGCCGGGTAACCCGGTGTCTGATCAGGCTCCAAACTGTGTTCCACTCATCTGAATATTAATTGTTAGAATTGTCGAAAAAGTGTTATTTTTTACAATTTAGAGTATTGCGTTTGCGTTGCGTTTGCGTTGCGTTTGCGTTTAAACGGGAACGAATAACGTTTTCTCCACTGTATTCCTCTGTCTTCTTACCTAGGAATAGGTAATTGGTGAATGGTTTAACTGTAGATACAAACTCGCTTTAACACAATAATAAGTGCATGTATGTATCAAATAATCTATATAATATTGGAAATCTTGATAAGCTCAAATTTTTTTATGAAGGGTATTAACGCAGACAGGATATTTTGCCTACCCTGGTATTTGGAGGCATGATATTTTTCTACACATATTTAAAGCTTGCGTTTTTTTTTTCATCCTGGCAAAATTGAGAGCGTGGTATGTTATCCACAGGCTATCTTAATTAACATTCTTTATCTCGAACTCATCCGTATATCAAATATAGCCATGTCTTACATGTTCGACTTGATCGAGTTCTAGATATCGAGGTGTGACGGTAGATATCATAGTCTTTATGTATAGTAGGTGAAGCGGGTAACAAGATATTGGTAGAAGAACAACGGAAGAAAACTTTGAGAGCGTATCATGTATCAACAATTACAAAACAAAGGACCGGACCGGTTTGCAAATAACATACTCACGGAAATAATGTCCTCTGTTGAGGAAACGACATCTGCTTAAATGGAACAATTTTACCTCTTTTGAATAATCAACATGGGTGTCAAGAGCTTCATGACAGGAAACCGATTATTAAATATTGATGCAATTAACACCTTCGCTGTCAGCATGTCATCCATTTCAAACAATTGTCGTCTGCCTTTCTTAAATCTTAATATTTAGTAGTTTGACGTAGAGCTACTGAAAAGTGTAATATCCCGATCAGGTGCCGCGTTGTGAGGCTCTATTGCCGTCTGCTTGTTTTTGAAATCTTTATATTAGATAATTTGACGTAGAGCTACTGAAGAGTGAAATATCCCGATCAGACGCCGCGTGGCGAGCCTCTATTGTCGTCTGCTTTTATTCTCAGATTTTCGTATGAGTTATTTGGCGTAGAGCTACTGAATAGTGTAATATCCCGATCAGACGCCACGTAGCGAGGCTCTATTGTCGTCTGCTTTTATTCTCAGATTTTCATATCAGTTATTTGGCGTAGAGCTACAGGAATAGTGTAATATCCCGATCAGACGCCGCGTCGCGAGGCTCTATTATCGTCTGCATTTATTCTCAGATATTCATATGAGTTATGTGACGTAGAGCCACTGAATAGGGAACTATTCCGATCAGACGCCGTGTCATCAATCTCTATTATCGTCTGCTTTTTTAAAAACTTAATATCTGGTAGTTTGACGTAGAGCTACAGGAATAGTGTAATATCCCGATCAGACGCCGCGTCGTTAGGCTCTATTATCGTCTGGTTTTTTTTAAATCTTAATATTAGGTTGTTTGACGTAGAGCTACTGAATAGTAAAATATCCCGATCAGACGCCGCGTGGCGAGGCTCTATTGTCGTCTGGTTTTATTCTCAGATTTTCATATCAGTTATTTGACGTAGAGCCACTGAATAGTGAAATATTCCGATCAGACGCCGCGCCGTCAGGCTCTATTATCGTCTGCTTTTTTATAAACTTTATATTAGGTAGTTTGACGTAGAGCAACTGAATAGTGTAATATCCCGATCAGACGCCGCGTCTTTAGGCCCTATTATCGTCTGCTTTTATTAAATCTTAATATTAGGTAGTTTGATGTAGAGCTACTGAATAGTGTAATATCCCGATCAGACGCCGCGTCTTCAGACCCTATTATCGTCTGCTTTTATAAAATCTTAATATTTGGTAGTTTGACGTAGAGCTACTGAATTGTGTAATATCCCGATCAGACGCCGCGTCTTTAGGCCCTATTATCGTCTGCTTTTATAAAATCTTAATAGTAGGTAGTTTGACGTAGAACTACTGAATAGTGTAATATCCCGATCAGACGCCGCGTCTTGAGGCACTATTATCGTCTGCTTTTTTAAAATCTTAATATTAGGTAGTTTGAAGTAGATCTACCGAAGAGTGTAATATCCCAATCAGACGCCGCGTGGCGAGGCTCTATTGTCGTCTGCTTTTATTCTCAGATTTTCATACGAGTTATTTGACGTAAAGCTACTGAAGAGTGAAATATCCCGATCAGACGCCGCGTGGCGAGGCTCTATTGTCGTCTGCTTTTATTTTCAAATTTCCATATGAGTTATTTGACTTAGAGCTACTGGAAAGTGTAATATCCCGATCAGACGCCGCGTCTTGATGCTCTTTTGTCGTCAGCTTCAAAATCAGTATTCTGCAATATAGTTTCAAAGTTATATTTAAGGCACTATAACTGACGAAAATTGAAACACGAGTGTCAACAGTTTGGAAACTGGTTATGTGCCTCGTGACGCGGCGTCTGATCAGGATTCATACTGTACAATTTTATTACAAAAGTCTACGATGTTTTGGGACAGCCCTCGTAACTAACTATTGTACTCGGGATAAGGCAGTAATGGTGTTAGACTATGAGGTTATTTAACTGTACAATTTTATTACAAAAGTCTACGATGTTTTGGGACAGCCCTCGTAAGTAACTATTGTACTCGGGATAAGGCAGTAATGGTGTTAGACTATGAGGTTATTTAACTGTACAATTTTATTACAAAAGTCTACGATGTTTTGGGACAGCCCTCGTAACTAACTATTGTACTCGGGATAAGGCAGTAATGGTGTTAGACTATGAGGTTATTTAACTGTACAATTTTATTACAAAAGTCTACGATGTTTTGGGACAGCCCTCGTAAGTAACTATTGTACTCGGGATAAGGCAGTAATGGTGTTAGACTATGAGGTTATTTAACTGTACAATTTTATTACAAAAGTTTACGATGTTTTGGGACAGCCCTCGTAACTAACTATTGTACTCGGGATAAGGCAGTAATGGTGTTAGACTATGAGGTTATTTAACTGTACAATTTTATTACAAAAGTCTACGATGTTTTGGGACAGCCCTCGTAAGTAACTATTGTACTCGGGATAAGGCAGTAATGGTGTTAGACTATGAGGTTATTTAACTGTACAATTTTATTACAAAAGTCTACGATGTTTTGGGACAGCCCTCGTAAGTAACTATTGTACTCGGGATAAGACAGTAATGGTGTTAGACTATGAGGTTATTTAACTGTACAATTTTATTACAAAAGTCTACGATGTTTTGGGACAGCCCTCGTAAGTAACTATTGTACTCGGGATAAGGCAGTAATGGTGTTAGACTATGAGGTTATTTAACTGTACAATTTTATTACAAAAGTCTACGATGTTTTGGGACAGCCCTCGTGAGTAACTATTGTACTCGGGATAAGGCAGTAATGGTGTTAGACTATGAGGTTATTTAACTGTACAATTTTATTACAAAAGTCTACGATGTTTTGGGACAGCCCTCGTAAGTAACTATTGTACTCGGGATAAGGCAGTAATGGTGTTAGACTATGAGGTTATTTAACTGTACAATTTTATTACAAAAGTCTACGATGTTTTGGGACAGCCCTCGTGAGTAACTATTGTACTCGGGATAAGGCAGTAATGGTGTTAGACTATGAGGTTATTTAACTGTACAATTTTATTACGAAAGTCTACGATGTTTTGGGACAGCCCTCGTGAGTAACTATTGTACTCGGGATAAGACAGTAATGGTGTTAGACTATGAGGTTATTTAACTGTACAATTTTATTACAAAAGTCTACGATGTTTTGGGACAGCCCTCGTAACTAACTATTGTACTCGGGATAAGGCAGTAATGGTGTTAGACTATGAGGTTATTTAACTGTACAATTTTATTACAAAAGTCTACGATGTTTTGGGACAGCCCTCGTGAGTAACTATTGTACTCGGGATAAGGCAGTAATGGTGTTAGACTATGAGGTTATTTAACTGTACAATTTTATTACAAAAGTCTACGATGTTTTGGGACAGCCCTCGTAAGTAACTATTGTACTCGGGATAAGGCAGTAATGGTGTTAGACTATGAGGTTATTTAACTGTACAATTTTATTACACAAGTCTGAGATGTTTTAGGACAGCCCTCGTAAGTAACTATTGTACTCGGGATAAGACAGTAATGGTGTTAGACTATGAGGTTATTTAACTGTACAATTTTATTACAAAAGTCTACGATGTTTTGGGACAGCCCTCGTAACTAACTATTGTACTCGGGATAAGGCAGTAATGGTGTTAGACTATGAGGTTATTTAACTGTACAATTTTATTACAAAAGTCTACGATGTTTTGGGACAGCCCTCGTAACTAACTATTGTACTCGGGATAAGGCAGTAATGGTGTTAGACTAACAACCATAGCAACTCGAAATAAAAGTTGTTTGATTGAAATATTAGAGCAAGCACTTGTCGCCCTCGTCTTGAGTAGTAAGTTGGCGATAAGATCATCTTTATGCTTATTGTTTCACCTTATTGACCATTGATATTTGAAATAGACAATTCCAGTTTGAAAAAAACGTCGATCCCATATTGGGCAATTTAGGGAATTTTTCCAATATATTTTAAAAATGACGAATCGTATAGACACTGGCCAGAGGGCTCCTATAAGGAGCCCTCGGAGCCCTCTGACCAGGGTCTATACTGTTTACATAGGACAAGGATATTCGTCATAGGTACACTGTTTGCGCTGTTTATTTGCGTCACATGGGGTAAATGGATCAACACGACATTGACACTAACGTTTGGGGGATGAATGGAGGACACAATAGATGCCGTTGTTCTTAATCTGGGTCTCAAACAAAACGCCTAGCCATTTATTGGTAATTAATTTAGGGTATTATGCAATATATTTTAAAAATGGTAAAAATGATAATCTATAGAAAAACTGGTCAGAGGCCGCATATCAAGGGTAATTATATAAACTGGACATTGGCATTGACTTTAAAATGATAAATGAAGATTGCAATAGATGCTCTGGCCTTAATTCATTATCCCCTGAAACTTCTAAAGGGTAATACCAGTTTGCGATAAAGGCTGGTCCATATTCGAATATTAAGAGTTTGTTTATTTATATAATATATTACAAAATGAAAAACAGTGAAGACCCTGATCAGAGGGCTCAGTTTGCGTCGGACAAGTGAGCTCTTCACAGGTATACTTTTGGTGAAGTACACATATACGTCACTAGGGCTCAATGAGTTAATCTGCGAGCGAATGACTGAACGTTTTAGGGAGTTTGCTCGGGTGATTTAGTTAAACCATATATCTATTTCACTTCAAATGGCATTAAAACGGGTCTGGTCGCAAGTTCTACCAACATTAGTCACGACCCTCTCCTTTTGATACATATTATACATAACTGGTCACATTGTATTGACAACTAACATATGTACATGGGGCATAGAAGAGAATAAGGAGAAAGTGAGTGCGGTTATTGAGTAAGTATTAGAAGCAGCAAGAAGAGGGAAAACATAACAGCAGCAAAAATAACAGCAGTAAAAATAACGGCAAAGAGAAAAATTACAGTCAAGAATAATTTTTTTGGAAATAAGAGACAGAGAAAACAAACAACAAGAAAATTGTAATACTAAGTAGTTTACGTGACAGTATAATCAGGTTCGTATTGAACGACCACTCACACAAAAACAAACTATGTTTCTTGAAGTACGACTGCTTTACTATCGAAAATTATCTGCCTTTAAATTTGAACTACACCAAGGAGTCACCAGTATTTAGGAAATGTTTAATCAGCAAGTAAAAACAATTTAAACAAGGGAGATCATTCAATAGTTCTCTAGGTTAGGATTAACCTAAATACTCTCCCTTGAATCAGGCCAAACTGAGTATTCTCCCTTAAATCAGAGCTCCAGATAAGGGGAGTATTCTCTTCGGCTCATTTATAATACGGAATTATGCGAAAGGACTAAAAACATAAAGCATTGTATATGGTAGAGAAGAGGTTATTTGTGCCCGTTTAATTGACATGATATACAAACGAACAAAATGAAATGGTGATAATGACATTGGCTGATTTATAATGCGATATTATGCGAAAGGACAAAAAAACCCATAAAGCATTGTGTATGGTAGAAAAGGCGTTATTTGTGCCCGTTTAATTGACATGATATACAAACGAACAAAATGAAATGGTGATAATGACATTGGCTGATTTATAATGCGATATTATGCGAAAGGACAAAAAAACCCATAAAGCATTGTGTATGGTAGAAAAGGCGTTATTTGTGCCCGTTTAATTGACATGATATACAAACGAACAAAATGAAATGGTGATAATGACATTGGCTGATTTATAATGCGATATTATGCGAAAGGACAAAAAACATAAAGCATTGTGTATGGTAGAAAAGGCGTTATTTGTGCCCGTTTAATTGACATGATATACAAACGAACAAAATGAAATGGTGATAATGACATTGGCTGATTTATAATGCGATATTATGCGAAAGGACAAAAAACATAAAGCATTGTGTATGGTAGAAAAGGCGTTATTTGTGCCCGTTTAATTGATATGATATACAAACGAACAAAATAAAATGGTGATAATGACATTAATCTTAAAAACAAATGACACTTGTTTCAGTTTGAGTGGCAAACAACTTGGAGCTCATTATGATGCCGGGTATCCCGGCGTCTGATCTGGCTTAATTATGATGGCAATGGACGCCAGTGATGAGTTCAGTAAAGAAATCGATGGCTATCGATTGCGAGTTGGCTACCGGTCTGAAATACAATGGATGAAAACATAATTATTTCGTTCAAACGCAAACGCATTGCAGTGAAACATAGAAAATGACAACCTTTTGACCATTCAGACTACCAGTTTAAATCTGAGTGGCAACAATTTGGATCCTGATCAGACGCCGGGTTACCCGGCGTCTGATATGGATCCAAACTGTTTGCAATGAAAATAATAGTTTAAGCGTAACCGGAGTTATTTGGAAAGAAAACGTTTTCTCTACTGCACTCTGCACGCTGCACACGGGGCACAAACTGCTAACGTAAACAGCAAACAATGGTAATTGAACTCGCTTCAGGTATTCATAACAACGCACGTTGGGTTAATACTTAATCAAACTTTTCAAAAATCACAATGTCATTATTGTGTTTAAAAATCCAACACTGAAACAACTTGACTTTATCAGATTTAAACAATTGTCGTCTGCTTTTGTTTGACAAATTAAATTTGACTTAAATACTTTTGCAAAGAGTGTTAATTAGATTGGATCCTGATGAGACTCTAGTCAGGGTCTAAACTGTTTTCAAATATTCAATATGCTCGGGGTAAGGCGTTTAGGGGGGGGGGGGGTGAAATAAATAAATGATACAAATAATGTAACCCTCACCGCATTGGGAAACAAACAGAGGAACAATCTAGAGATGAAAAATCGTGTAAGAATATTTTAGTCTTTACTTTACACAGGGAATGTCTTCAGTTTATCGACTGTGCAGTTAACCCCATTCACTGCCGTGACGTCATCAATTTTAAACAATTGTCGTCTGCTTTTATTTCTCTAGGTATTTTGATTTCAGAAATATTGAAATGAGTGTTAACAGTTTGGGTCCTGGTCAGACGCCGCGTCACGCTGCGTCTGATCAGGATCCAAGTTGTTTGCAAATAACCATCGCACTCGGGGTAAGGCAGTGAAGGGGTAAAGGTCAAACGGTATGGAAGAATTCTTGCGGGTTACGGGCCACACATATCGACGATAATTATACTTGAACAATTAGGCAATTAAAGAATTTATAAACGTCATTGTCTGTTTTCTTTTTCTAGCAGGAAACTCCTGTAACGAAAGATAGCGGTAACATCCACATTCGATATCATGAGAATCCTCGGGCGGGGTTCAAAACAACTTTAGGACAGTCAAATACCATACCATCTTAGCTAAAGAATCTACTCCCTACTCAGGCGTTTAGTATTGTATATATGTCATACGCCGTCGCTATGCTATTTATAGTATATACAGTGAGGTGAGAATGAGGGACGTAACACACCCATTTTAACAAAGTCATCATTTATGATTACGAACAAAGCGATTTCGGCATTTCAGCCGATTCGGCATATTAGAAGCAATTTTAGCATTTTATAGTCTATCCCGCTCGAGCCCCTAATTTACGAAAAACAACTATAACAAAATTCACATTGGATATTATGAGAATTTCCGAGCGGGGATCGAATCCGCGATGCTTGCACGACAGTCCAACACCATAATCTCAGGAGCTCGGTATTTTATATGTCATACGCCGTCGTTTTGCCATTTATAGTTCACACAGAGACGTGAATATGAGGGATGTTAAATAGTTCATTTGGTAAAGTGATTGACTAGCAAATAATGTCCTGGGGTCGAGCTGTATTCGATTCAAAACGTTTTCCTTACAATGTAGATGATATTGTCCGATTTTATTAATCTGTCCGCCCATAACGTAGTCACTCATGGACAAGGTATAATGTAATACTATACTAGTTTAGAGACAGATTTTACTGTTATAGACAATACTGTTCCCTTCAGTGTTTATGTATTGTTTGTCTGTCTCTTGTCTAATAATACCAAAACTTTATGAATTAACTGCAGTAATATATTGTCAACACTAATATTGTTACTAATAGTTTAACCTATAACTCCATAGATACACTTTTTCGCGTTTAATTGATTCCTCCACTGCATGGAATTGTTACATATTATATAAGGTGTACTAGTTTAGACAGAAGTTTTACTGTTATAGGCAATACTGTTCTCTTCAGTGTTTATGTATTGTTTGTCTCTCTCTTGTCTAATAATACCAAAACTTTATGAATTATCTGCAGTATGATATTGTCAACACTAATATTGTTACTAATAGTTTAACCTATAACTCCATAGATACACTTTTTCGCGTTTAATTTGATTCCTCCATTGCATGGAACTGCTCCATATTATAAAGTCAGAATATGAACCATAAACTAGTTATCCGTATCTTAACGGATGAAACCATAACCCATTTTATGCGGAATACACTTTCAGGTGTACCTCTTTGCAAACAGTTTTGATCTCAGATCAGGCCCCACAATGTGGGGCCTATTCTGAGCTCAAAACTGTTTGCAGCTAATTCAGTATTCTATCAGAAATTGCTAAAATCTTTTGAAAATATTTGAATTATACCCGCTGCAGACGACATTTTAAAATGGCCGCCAAATATTACCCAGTTGCAATGGGTTAAATCAGACTGAAAATAAAGGAGAATGTGTCAATCCTTTCAAACTACAACTTGTGTTCAGTGTTTGTTATACATGTATGCGATTGCTAAAGACAGACTGAACGTAAAGCAGAAACATTATGGATTAACTTTCTGCTTTACTCTAGTTTTGCTTTAAAGATCTACCTCTGGGGATGAATGAAATAATTCATAATTATAATTCTTTATCCTGACATTGTATACACGGGGTAAAAGGGTCAAGACACTGTTTGTTTTACTTACAGCCAGGTTTAATCTACAATTTGCTAGGATATAGATATATTTTGGTACACATTCATACCTGTATAAAGTGGAACTATACTCTTTAACGGATGAAACAATTTAAGGCGTACACAGGTGTATATACGGAGTAATGGGTTAAATAGCTTCCATGTCAACTAATGCAGTAAATGCAAGTGTCTTGGAATCTTACGTTTGTCCTACTTATACAAAATTTACAATGTGCTACTTTTGATTAAAGAAAAAGCCACCACGCCCTTTTATAAAACAGTATCCAAGAATGTTTAAATCATTGTTACTTCCGTTTTAAAAGAACTAAATAAATACGAAAGAAGACTCAAGGACCCCGGACTATAACCACTTGAAAAACGACTTACATGTATCTACAAATTATGCCCCATTGCATTAGTAAGATTTCATGCGTGATAATACAGTGTGTGTCTACCGAGGTTACAAGCCTTTAAAGCCTCATTTAAATGGTTTACCGAACTTCGATATCTCGAACTTGTTTAACTCGGACTATTCGATAGTTCGACATATGAACTTCATTATTTCATGATCGGTTTAGTCGAACATACCCATATTTCAAAGTTAAAACGTGAGATATAGAAGTTCGACTATATACTATTAAATCTTATGAGTTTAATAACTTACATAGCTGTGTTTGTTCATATTGTCAGTAAATTGTTCATGTGTATTCGAAACATTCCTTTTAGCATTAAAAGTTTTATATTTAATAGCTTCTTTGTTTCCTTTGCTATCCTGAAAGATGTGAGAGGTGGTCTTATTGGGAATGGATGGTATTCTTTCCCCAATAAAAGCGCTGAGTAACTTGACATCTAATGATGTTTATCACATAATTTGCGGTCTGGGAGTTGCATAAAGCGATTGTATAAATATCGTAATCCACTAGTGGAATATCGTTTTTTGGGGTCCGGCCTAACTTGTTCGTCCATAAGCATGTAGCGGGGTGCTAAATGACGTCATTTACTATGACGTTAACGTAAACAACGTAACGTTTGGGCGGAAAATCTATATAGCGGAGGGTCTACAAACTACGGCTTCAAATCAATTTAATATGTGCTTGAACTTGTAATGTGATAAATAGAATATCACATTCGTGTTCATTATTTATCATTTTTAATAAACTCGTTGACTAAAATGAATATGACGCTCGCCAAGGCTCGCGTCATAATATTTTAGTCAACTCGTTTATTAAAAATGATAAATAATGAACACTCATACAATATCCTCTATCTACACTGTTTGCCATTTAAAGGTTGAAAAGCCTTTACAACAGTTTGGAGTCTGCTCAGACGCTGAGTAACTTGACATCTAATGATGTTCTATACTGTTTGCCATTTAGATGTTGACAAGCCATTACAACAGTTTGGAGTCTGCTCAGACGCTGAGTAACTTGACATCTAATGATGTCTACACTGTTTGCCATTTAGAGGTTGAAAAGCCTTTACAACAGTTTGGAGTCTGCTCAGACGCTGAGTAACTTGACATCTAATGATGTTCTATACTGTTTGCCATTTAGAGGTTGAAAAGCCTTTACAACAGTTTGGAGTCTGCTCAGACGCTGAGTAACTTGACATCTAATGATGTTATATGCTGTTTGCCATTTAGATGTTGATAAGCCATCACAACAGTTTGGAGTCTGTTAAGGCGCAGAGTAACTTGACATCTAATGATGTTATATGCTGTTTGCCATTTAGATGTTGATAGGCCATCACAACAGTTTGAAGTCTGCTCACACGCTGAGTAACTTGACATCTAATGATGTTCTATACTGTTTGCCATTTAGATATTGATAGGCCATCACAACAGTTTGAAGTCTGCTTAGACGCTGAGTAACTTGATATCTAATGATGTTCTATTCTAAACTGTTTGCCATTTAGATGTTCATAAGCCATCACAACAGTTTGGTTAAATAGTTATCTTACTCTGTACTTGGCCCCCTTCTTTTCTTGGTATTTGTTAATGACATTATTGAACAACTCTTGAGTATATCTCGTCTTTTTGCAGACGACACTTCTATTTCTTTCACATCACGATCGACGGATGATATAGAAGCAATCATGAATCAAGACTTACAAATAATTTCAAGTTGGGCAGAAAAATGGCTGGTCTCATTTAATCCTCAAAAAACTGAAGCACTGTTTATTTCTTCAAGGTCAAATGCAACTGCACCCTTATTGGTCTTTAATCAAGTGCCTGTTACTTTTGTTAACAGTCATAAACACCTTGGTGTTGTACTGAGCGCAGACGGCAAGTGGCGTGAACACATACACAAGTTAATTAGTTCTTCCTCTAAAATCCTTAACATGATGTAGTATGGGATGGCTGTACAATGCAAGACAAAGAAACCTTAGACAAATTTCAAAACGAGGCAGCTAGGATCGTTACAGGCCTAACTAGATCAGTAACGTTAGAAAACTTGTACAATGAAATTGGCTGGCTATCTTTGACTGAAAGAAGAAAATATCATAAGTTAATTTTGATGTACAAGATAATGTCTGGCCTTACACCAGATTACTTGAGCAGTCTTCTTCCACCATCCGTTGATGATCTAAATACGTATAACCTAAGAAATGCTCGAGACTTAAATATTTTATCAAGAAGAACAGAACTATTTTCGAATTCGTTTGTGCCGTCAGCTACAAAAATGTGGAATACTCTTCCAATAGCCATAAGAGATTCAACCACATTAACAACCTTTAAAAAAGCTTTATCACACACAGTTTTTATCCCCAAAGTTGTTCCTTCGTTTTACTTCACAGGCAATAGATACATATCTGCCTTACATGCACGCATACGAAATAAATGCAGTAATTTAAATGCAGATCTATTTAAAAACCATCTTAGTGTTTCGGAAAAGTGTTCTTGTGGCTTTGAAAGAGAAGATGCAGATCATTTTCTCTTTCAGTGTAACCTTTATACAAACCACCGACATGTTCTCTTTCATACCATAAGGGATTTTCACCCATTTAATGCCAATACTTTACTGTTTGGCTCACCTGAACTGACTCATAATGATAATGTGATGATTTTCAATGCTGTCCATACATATATAAAGGATACCAAAAGATTTGAAACACACTAGCACCTACTGTATTAGGTATTTTAAGATGGGACTTCGTACTCTTGTAGTTCATTTTTCTCTTAGTCTTCTTTTTCTCAATTCTTTACTTCTGTCTGTTGTCTTTCCTAAACACGTTCGTATTTTGTTGTTTATTCTTTTCTATTTGTAGAATATATGTCGTTATTAATATTTGTTCTAAGGAATTCCAAAATTCATTTCTTAATTTTAAAGATAACTAACATACCTTAGACTTTACGTATCAGGGCTTCAAATAGGGGGAGTATTTTGAAAACTGAAACCTTTATTAATGATTTAAATCCTATGATGTCACGACTCATTATAATCGTCTCGAAGAGACGATTCTAATGAGTAGAAACATCATAGAGTTACGTACCATGAGGGTTAAAGTGAGAAAGAAAATATTGGATTTCTTGAGTTTACTTCCCTTCATCTGGAGCCTTGCTTATCCAACACAGTGTTTTTTTCATAATTTCGATAGTTGAAAAAAACACACAATTACTTCCCTTTGATAAGATGTAAACAGTTAAACTTGCTTATATGTAATTTCAGAGTTTAAACCATGCGGTCGGTCTGGTATTAAGCGACACATAGGACAGGGATTATTATTACATTAACACCTTGGAATATTCCGAACTATTTTTCTGGCATTCATGGGCCAACCACGTATAATTAAAGCCTCTCAAGTAAACTCTTTTTGGTTGTCGATTAATACCAGATTGACTGTATATGTAAGTACAATTAACTTACCATTTTTAATACTTATTAGTAAAATGGTCAACTAACCAACCACAAAAGGGGAGGGCCGTAACTAATGTTGGTAGAACTTGTGGCCCAACCCTTTTGCTCTTATATTTGTATTTTGTAAATATGACTATGAACTTGTGTTATATGGTTGTACAAATATATGGCAATAAAATATGTTTAAACTAAACTAACAGTTTGGAGTCTGTTAAGGCGCAGAGTAACTTGACATCTAATGATGTTATATGCTGTTTGCCATTTAGATGTTGATAAGCCATCACAACAGTTTGAAGTCTGCTCACACGCTGAGTAACTTGACATCTAATGATGTTCTATACTGTTTGCCATTTAGATGTTGATAGGCCATCACAACAGTTTGAAGTCTGCTCACACGCTGAGTAACTTTACATCTAATGATGTTCTATACTGTTTGCCATTTAGATATTGATAAGGCATCACAACAGTTTGGAGTCTACTCAGACGCTGAGTAACTTGACATCTCAAGATGTTCTATTCTATACTGTTTGCCAT
Source organism: Gari tellinella (assembly GCA_922989275.2). NCBI lineage: Eukaryota > Metazoa > Mollusca > Bivalvia > Cardiida > Psammobiidae > Gari > Gari tellinella. The sequence goes on along the minus strand of OV277870.1, from coordinate 4,075,901 downwards.
TTAGATGTTTATAAGCCATCACAACAGTTTGGAGTCTACTCAGACGCTAAGTAACTTGACATCTAATGATGTTCTATTCTAAACTGTTTGCCATTTAGATGTTCATAAGCCATCACAATAGTTTGGAGTCTACTCAGACGCTGAGTAACTTGACATCTAAAGATGTTCTATTCTATACTGTTTGCCATTTAGATGTTTATAAGCCATCACAATAGTTCGGAGTCTGCTCAGACGCTGAGTAACTTGACATCTAATGATGTTCTATTCTATACTGTTTGCCATTTAGATGTTCATAAGCCATCACAATAGTTTGGAGTCTACTCAGACGCTGAGTAACTTGACATCTAATGATGTTCTATTCTATACTGTTTGCCATTTAGATGTTCATAAGCCATCACAATAGTTTGGAGTCTACTCAGACGCTGAGTAACTTGACATCTCAAGATGTTCTATTCTATACTGTTTGCCATTTAGATGTTGATAAGCCATCACAATAGTTTGGAGTCTGCTCAGACGCTGAGTAACTTGACATCTCAAGATGTTCTATTCTATACTGTTTGCCATTTAGATGTTTATAAGCCATCACAATAGTTTGGAGTCTGCTCAGACGCTGAGTAAATTGACATCTAAAGATGTTCTATTCTATACTGTTTGCCATTTAGATGTTTATAAGCCATCACAATAGTTTTGAGTCTGCTCAGACGCTCAGTAATTTGGCATCTCAAGATGTTCTATTCTATACTGTTTGCCATTTAGATGTTGATAAGGCATCACGATAGTTTGGAGTCTACTCAGACGCTGAGTAACTTGGCATCTAATGATGTTCTATTCTATACTGTTCGCCATTTAGATGTTGATAAGCCATCACAATAGTTTGGAGTCTACTCAGACGCTACGTAACTTGACATCTCAAGATGTTCTATTCTATACTGTTTGCCATTTAGATGTTTATAAGCCATCACAACAGTTTGGAGTCTACTCAGACGCTAAGTAACTTGACATCTAATGATGTTCTATTCTATACTGTTTGCCATTTAGATGTTTATAAGCCATCACAACAGTTTGGAGTCTACTCAGACGCTAAGTAACTTGACATCTAATGATGTTCTATTCTATACTGTTTGCCATTTAGATGTTTATAGGCCATCACAATAGTTTGGAGTCTACTCAGACGCTGAGTAACTTGACATCTCAAGATGTTCTATTCTATACTGTTCGCCATTTAGATGTTTATAAGCCATCACAACAGTTTGGAGTCTACTCAGACGCTGAGTAACTTGACATCTAAAGATGTTCTATTCTATACTGTTTGCCATTTAGATATTGATAAGGCATCACAATAGTTTGGAGTCTACTCAGACGCTGAGTAACTTGACATCTAAAGATGTTCTATTCTATACTGTTTGCCATTTAGATGTTTATAAGCCATCACAACAGTTTGGAGTCTGCTCAGACGCTCAGTAATTTGGCATCTAATGATGTTCTATACTGTTTGCCAGTTAGAAGATGTTAATAAGTTATCAACATGTTCAAAAGGTTGTAATTATCTGTATTTTATTGCAGTGCTTTTCCTTCTGTTCATATGAGGAATTTTTAAGGAAATTTAATGTTGTCCTGTAGAAATTGCTACTACCATGACTATGTTGTATACATACCTTAACTTTTTTAACACCATGTAGCTCTTGTGGGTTATTAGGTTACCTTTTGGATATATTTAATTACCAAAACAAGAAACAGGCTAGTTGAAAATCTGTTTAGTTTAATAAATATTGGTATAAATTAGCAAACAATGTAGACCCAGATCAGAGGGCCGTTGTAGGAGCACTCCGAGATTGGTCTACATTGTTTGCAAATGTAAATAGTAAAATCTTAAACAGGTGTTGAAATACCGGTACATGTAGTTAAATAAGGACATTCTTATCTGGGTCTGCACTGTTTGCAAATGTAAGTAGTATAGTTATTTTAAACAAGTGTTGAAATAGTTATAAGTATATCTGTTACATTTGCATTAAGTTTTTGCCAACTATTGGCTAAATAATATTTTACCTTTACAGGTTGGCGTATAATAATGACCTTGCCGGACCAAGTCCCTCGGGCGAGACTTAATAACCCGAGTTCCGATGTACCAGTGCTATACACTTGGTATCTAAAAGAACCGGAGAACAATAAGGGTAGGACAGCACGCCCAGGTTCTCTGTATCCGCTCAACTTTCTCTAGAGCGTCACAGTAGCCCATACATGGCAGAAACGGACGTTAACAAACAAACAAATACAAAGCTACGACATAAAGTTTATTGGTGGATTCTTACAAATACAGTTTAATGAGCAACACACACAAAATAACAAATGGGCATTACATATACAGTAAAACCCCTCTATTACGACCACTAAAATGAAGGATTATTTGTTGTTTAAAAGACCGGTGACAGCTAAAAGCAAGGTACTAGTAAAGCTTCTAAGGAACTTTCTGTTTTATTTTCACCTTGCTTTAAGCTTTCACTTGTCACCTGCAAAAGCAAGATGACAGTAAAACAGAAAGCTCCTTAACGAGCTTTCTGTTTTACTGTCATCTTGCTTAAAGCTGCCACCTGTCTTAAACACCTAATACATAACAAAAATATAAACATTTTTAGGGGTTGAAGTAGAGAGTATACATGAAGATAAAGCAATGTAAAGCAGATGACAATATGGAACCCTGGTTCCACATAAGTAAAGCAGACTCCAGTAAAGCAGACTCCACTTTAGCTATATGAAACCCTAGTTACATACTCCCCTGGGTTGAAAATAGATATCTCCTGACATTTACTAAGCCAAAATACTTATTTTGCTTTAACTGAACTTGAAATATTAAAATCATATTACATTACATACATTAAGGAACATATTCAGACGACTTTTTTCATTACAGTTAAAAATGAAATCTGAATATGGTTTAACAATCACTAACTATTCAAATACTAAGCTAGTTTCACACTAACCATAGCATTACAGGTAAATCATTTGACTTGTCAATTTCGCAATAATTGGCATTGTCATATGATATCTAACAAGTGGGCCATGGCCCACAAGTCGCTCACCTGAGGACATTGTACCGAAGCTGACTGGGAAAAACAATATCGTGATTTATATAGCTATACAAGAGGGCCTGAAGGCCCTGATATCGCTCACCATTTGTAATGAAGCCTGCTAGCTTTACCTTTGAATTTCACCCGTTTTATTCTAAATCCACTCAAGTTTGTCGACCTACTGTAGTATAGTAGAGTACATCAAAGGCAGATAACTAGTGCCTAAACAATACTGAAATGAAGCCTTTTTCTAGCATTTCAAAGTATATCAAGGGCAGGTAACTATTGCCACAATGATTACATTTCAACAATAATTTCACTCCTTCGAAAATGTATAGCTACATCCTTTGTGTACAAGTACATGTATAATCAAAATCCATTGAAAACTGTAGTTGCAAGAGTGTAAATGCTGTAAAATATGGCATTTTCAGCAATTCAAAGGTAGATATCTCTTGATCTATTTGTCTGATTCCAACCATAATCACCCTTTTTCCAACTCTTATGGTCATATACAATATGGGCAAGTTTGAGAGAGCTTGGATAAATATTGTGGCCTCTAGAGCGTAAACACTGTTAAATATATCATTTTCAGCCATTCAAAGGTAGATAACTCTTGACCTATTGATCAGATTACAACCAAAATTGAACTCGTCCGAAGTCTTATGATAATATACAATCTGAGTAAGTTTATGAAAGATTGGATAAAATTTGTGGCCGCTAGAGTGTAAACATCGTTAAATATGGCATTTTCAGCAATTCAAAGGTAGATAATTCTCGACCTATAAGTTTGCTTTTAAACCATAATCAAGTTCATCTGAACTCTTATAGTAATATACAATCTGAGCAACTTTCAGAAAGATTTGATAAAAATTGTGAACTCTAGAGTGTAAACACTGTTAAAAATAGCATTTTCAGCAATTCAAAGGTAGATTACTCTTCGATCTATTTGTCTTATTTCAACCAAAATCAAACTCATCCGAAATCTTATGGTCATATACCATCTGGCCAGGTTTTAGAAAGATTGGATAAATACTGTGGCCTCTAGAGTGTAAACACCGTAAATATGGCATTTTCAGCAATTCAAAGGTAGATAACTCATGACCTATTTGTCCGATTTCAACCAAAATCGAACTCTTTCGAACTCTTATAGTCATATACAATCTGGGCAGGTTTTAGAAAGATTGAATAAATACTGTGGCCTCTAGAGTGTAAACACTGTTAAATATGGCATTTTCAGCAGTTCAAAGGTAGATAACTCATGACCTATTTGTCCGATTTCAACCATAATCGAACACATCCGAACTCTTATAGTCATATACAATCTGGGTAGGTTTTAGAAAGATTGGATAAATACTGTGGCCTCTAGAGTGTAAACACTGTTAAATATGGCATTTTCAGCAGTTCAAAGGTAGATAACTCATGACCTATTTGTCCGATTTCAACCATAATCGAACTCATCCGAACTCTTCTGGCAATATACCATCTGAGCAAGTTTGAGAAAGATTGGATAAAAATTGTGGTCTCTTTAGTGTAAACGCTAACATTGTTGACGCCGCACGTCGGACGACGGACATTCAAGGATTGCAATAGCTCACCCTGAGCTAGCTGAGGTGAGCTAAAAAAGAGTTTTAAAAGTTTCTCCTATATAAGTCTATATGAAACTGATAAGCATTGGGGCAGGGCAAAATTTGATCAAAGGGTCATAATTTGAACAAGAGGGCCAGAATGGCCCTTAATCGCTCACCTGTACATGGTGATGGGTCAAGTGATTTCAGAAAAGAAGATTTGTGAAACTTTGACCCACGGGCGGGGTCACTTTTGACCCCAGGGACATAATATGAATGCTCTTGATACAGAACCTGTAGACGATGCTATGTGCCAAATATCTAAGCTCAGTGTACTATGATTTCAGACAAGAAGACTTTTAGTTTTCATTGAAAAAAATCTATGTTTAGCTCTGGTGACCCAGATATGCAACAGACCGGAACCAATTCATCAACATATGTGAAAAACCTCTAGACATTACATCATGCAAAATATCTAAGCTCTAGCCATATTGGTTTCAAAGAAAAATGTGTTTGAAATTTCACTATATACATTTGTAACTCCATGTAAAATGGCGACACCCAGGCCGGGGCCAATTTTGACCCCAGTGGCAAAATTTGAACAAATTTGATAGAGGATTTGTAGACGATGCTATGTGCAAAACATCTAAGCTCAGTGTATTTTGGTTTCAGACAAGAAGATTTTTAAAGTTTTCATTGAAAAAATCTATTTTTAGCTCCAGTGACCCAGATATTCAACACACTGGAACCAATTCGACAACATATGTGAAGGACCTCTAGACGTTACACCATGTCAAATATCAAAGCTCTGGCCAAAATGGTTCAGAGAACAAGAGGGCCATGGCCCTTAATTCGCTCACCTGAGGTCATTGTGCCTTAGCGTAATAGACAAGACAACATTTTAATATAGCTGTAAATGGAATTATCTTCCAGACAAAAAACCCATGACAAATTGGAATAACTTAAAAAAATATTGTTGGCACCTCAGAGAGACAACAAAGCTCGCCACCGGCACCTTTAGAAACTTAAAAGCACACTCAAGGTCACAGAGGTCAACCTTTTTGCCTGCATGGAAAGGTCTTGTCCATATACACTGGCAAATCAAATATGAAAATAACACCTCAAGGGACATAGGAATTATAAGCATTTTTGTAACCTAAACACAGATTTCGAAAGCTAAAACCTTTCGCGACCTTAGTTCAAGATCAAGGACACTGGGCTAATTTTTTTGCATGCATGGAAAGGTCGTGTCCATATACACATGCATGCCAAATATGAAAGAAATATCTCAGTGGATATATGAGTAAAGAAATTTTGAGAAACCTAAACGCAGACTTTGAAACCTAAACGCCGGTCCTAAGTTCAAGGTCAAGGTCAGAGGGCTCAAACATTTTGCATGCAAGGAAAGATCTTGTCCATATACACATGCAAACTGAATATGAAAGGACTATTTCAATGGACATAGGAGTAATAAAAAATTTGAGAAACCAAAACACAGATTTCGAAACTAAACATGGGCCCTCAGTTCAAAGTCAACGTCACAGGGGTCTAAATGTTGCTGTGCCTGGAAAGGTCTTGTCCATATACACACATAAACCAACTATGAAAGCAATACCTCAAGGGACATAGAAGTAAAAGGCATTTTTCAAAACCTAAACACAGGCCCTAAGTTCAAGGTCAAGGTCACAAGGGTCCAAATTTATCTGTGCATGGAAAGGTCTTGTCCATATACACACACATACCAACTATGAAATCAATACCTCAAAGGATATAGAAGTTAAATGCATTTTTCGAAACCTAAACGCAGATTTCGAAACCTTAACACATGCTCTTAGTTCAAGGTCACACAGGTCTAAATGTTTCTGTGCATCGAAAGGTCATGTCCATATACACATACATACCAACTATGAAAGCAATAACTCAAAGGACAGAGAAGTTAAAGGCATTTTTCTAGACCTAAACACAGACTTCGAAACCTAAACACAGGCCCGAAGTTCAAGGTCACATGGGTCTAAATTTTTCTTTGCATGTAAAAGTCATGCCCATATACACATACATACCAACTATGAAAGCAATACCTCAAGGGACATAGAAGTTAAAGGCATTTTTCGAAACCTAAACGCAGATTTGGAAACCTAAACGCAGGCCCTAAGTTCAAGGTCAAGGTCACAGGAGTCTAAATTTTTCTGAGCATGGAAAGGTCTTGTCCATATACAAACACATACCAACTATGGAAGCAATACCTCAAGGGACATAGAAGTTAAAGGCATTTTTCGAAACCTAAACGCAGATTTCGAAACCTAAACACAGGCCCTAAGTTCAAGGTCAAGGTTACAGGGGTCTAAATTTTTCTGAGCTTGGAAAGGTCTTGTCTACATACACACACATACCGACTATGGAAGCAATACCTTAAGGGATATAGACGTTCAAGGCATTTTTCAAAACCTAAACGTAGATTTCGAAACCTAAACACAGGCCATAAGTTTAAGGTCAAGGTCACAGGGGTCAACATTTTTCTGTGCATGTAAAGGTCTTGTCCATATACACATACATAGCAACTATGAAAGCAATACCTCAAAGGACATAGAAGTAAAAGGCATTTTTCTAGACCTAAACACAGGCCCTAAGTTCAAGGTCAAGGTCACACGGGTCTAAATTTTTCTTTGCATGTAAAGGTCTTGCCCATAAACACACACATACCGACTATGGAAGCAATACCTTAATGGATATAGAAGTTAAAGGCATTTTTCAAAACCTAAACGCAGAATTCAAAACCTAAACGCAGGCTCTAAGTTCAAGGTCAAGGTCACAGGGGTCTAAATTTTTCTGAGCTTGGAAAGGTCTGGTCTATAAACACACACATACCGACTATGGAAGCAATACCTTAATGGATATAGAAGTTAAAGGCATTTTTCAAAACCTAAACGCAGAATTCAAAACCTAAACGCAGGCTCTAAGTTCAAGGTCAAGGTCACAGGGGTCTAAATTTTTCTGAGCTTGGAAAGGTCTGGTCTATAAACACACACATACCGACTATGGAAGCAATACCTTAATGGATATAGAAGTTAAAGGCATTTTTCGAAACCTAAACGCAGATTTCGAAACCTAAACGCAGGCCCTAAGTTCAAGGTCAAGGTCACAGGGGTAAAAACTTTTCTGTGCATGGAAAGGTCTTGTCCATATACACACACATACCAACTATGGAAGCAATACCTTAAGGGACATAGAAGTTTAAAGGCATTTTTCGAAACCTAAACGCAGATTTCGAAACCTAAACGCAGGCCCTAATGTCAAGGTCAAGATCACAGGGGTCAAAATTTTTCTGTGCATGGAAAGGTCTTGTCCATATACACACACATACCAACTATGAAAGCAATACCTCAAGGGACATAGAAGTTAAAGACATTTTCTTAAAATTGTTTACGCTGTTCACGACGACGACAACGACTACACCGGGGGTATTGCAATAGCTCGTCATGTACTACGTACAGGCGAGCTAAAAACGTGTCAATTTTTGACGATGAAAGGGGCATTACTCTTTAATGTCCAATGTAATCTTGCTAGTTATTAAACTAAACCGAGACATAATGATCATATACATGCTGACTAAGTTTGAAAAAGATTGTAATAAATTTGGTTAAGTTAGAGAGCGGTCATGAAAAGGTTAACTGACGGACGGACAGTGCCATAACATAATACGTCCTGTCTGAAGACGGGCATATAGAAATTGTTCTATCACAATTCAAGAAATGAATTCCATGCTGTTGATACATGGTTACCATGAAATCTCTGCAATAATAACAAGCAAGGAGATGTACTAATCTTCACAATAAATGTTCACATGAAGTTTTATGATGAAAATTACCAACTCCACAAAATCAATCTCTGCCACATTTTATCATACAGTAGAACCTCCCTATTACAACCACTAAAATAAATGCTAATTGATTGTGTAAAAACAGGTGACGGCTTAAAGCAAGGTGACAGTAAAACACAAAGCTCCTAAAGGAGTTTTCTGTTTAACTGTAAGGTGACAGTAAAACAGAATGCTCCTAAAGGAGTTTCTGTGTAACTGTCACCTTGCTTTAAGCAGTCACCTGTTGTAAACACTTAATAATTAACATAGTTTAGTGGTGGTAGTGGAGACATCAAAAGTTCTATAATTAGCTTGGAAATGTTCTAGCTAAGTAAATAAATGGTCACACTTAGATGTTTCCAGTTATTCTAAAAAGTTTACTCTATGAGTAAGAAACTAACTTCAGAAAGTTTGTGTCATATTTCAATAAAACTGGCAAGAGATAAAAAACATTTTCTTTCTGAATTTTGCATCGAAACAGGCATCATTAGCTTAGAAATGTCCTAACTAAGAAAATAAATGGTAACACTTGCGTGTTTGAGTTGATTTAACAAGTGTTACGACAAAAAATGTTTTAACAGAGAGTCCAACTGTTACAATTTTTAGAAGACGAAGTGATCAAAAACACTTTTTTCCTGAATTTAGTATTAAAACTTGCATCATTAGCTTGGAAATGTTCAAACTAAGAAAATAAATGGTCACATTTGGGTGTTTAAATGAAATTTACAACTTTAATGACCGAAAAATAGTTTTACCAAGTTTACATTTATTAGAACACAAAGTGCTAAATGATGAAAAACACTTTTTCCCCGAATTTAGTATTAAAAGTTGTGTCATTAGCTTGGAAATGTCCTAACTAAGAAAATAAATGGTAACACTTGGTGTTTGAATGAATTTAACAAGTTTTATGACAGCAAAGTAGTCTTCACCAATGTTACTATTTTTAGAACACAAACTGCTAAATGATGAAAAACACTTTTTTCTAGAATTTTGTGTTAAAACTTGCATAATTAGAAAGGAAATGTTCCAACTAAGAGATTGAGTAGTTGGAGTTTGTTGTTAGAGTGAATATAACAAGTTTTACAGGCTTTACTGGCTGCTTGTGGTGAAGTGTATAGTCAATCTATTGTCATAATACCAGCAGCCAGTCACCTTCAGACCGTGACAAGTACGGAGGAAAGTCTCCACGTCTACACGTCGCTCTCTGACCTCTGTAACTGTTACATTGTCTAGTACTACCGTCACGTCACGTCTTGTCTGGGAAAGTCTGCGTGCAAACTCACACAGTGTTGTCACTGGTAATATAACACCCCACAGTTCAACATGCTCCACACAGTGTGACACAGACTGGAGATTATCTACAGACATGTAGTACAGCTCAAGTCTCTGTATGTGTGTCATAGTAGACAAATCTATCCTACCAGTCCGACACCCGGGGCCATGGTCTGTACAGTATAACACCAGTACTAACTGTCTAATGGTGGGTGACTGTGGTAACCTGGTCAGTATTTGTTCTATATGTTCATGTGTCAGACTAACATCAGACAGCCTCAGTGCCATTAAACACTTGCTACTGATACTACATATGTCACTAACTAACTCAGCTGTAGCTGTGATATAGAACAAGTCCAGACATGTAAGAGTGTCAAGGTTGTTGTTGACTATTTGTGCCACTGTGTCACTGTCTATACGGGGGTAGGGGTCAGACAGGTGCAGTTTTTGTACTGAGTGACATTGCTCTAACTGACTAGTTATACTTGTTAACTGACTAGCACCAATGTCTCTAGTCTCTATGTACACAGACTTGACCTTTGACATTGGAGTACATGATAACAAACGTTCTACATGACAGGCAGTGTTTCTATCAATATAAAAGTCTTCTAACATGATGTTGTCATAAATGTGGCCATTATTACCACCTTCTATGACACAGTCAGTCACACATGTCTGTATGGCTCGTATCAAACCTTCACCATGTAAAGTTTGTCTGTAGTGTTTAACCTTTTGGTCAGTAGTAACAACACGAGTCAAATGGTCCAACAATTGTCTTGTTATGTCAGGTCTTATCCCAGACACAAACAGCCAAACCTGAGACATTTCTAAACATGTATCTAATGTGCTACAGAAATCTGTTATGTGTTTAACAATATCATGTACATTGTCACAGCTGGCTAGGAAAATAGCTGCAAGAAATTCTTGAAACTTTTTGTGTAGAAAAGATATTTTCTTCTCACTTACAGCACATTTTTCTAGCACTTTGTTCTGTGACAAAAGACCTGACTTTAAACACAGGTCTATTGACTCTTGTCCTATACCATAGATCTCTAGCTGTGAACTTTTAAATACTAAGCTGTTTTCTTTTGTTTGGTCAAATAATGCTTCATATGCTACTCTTGATAAGCAATATATCAATTGCCGGTGGTCTTGACAATATGGGTGTTCTATAATACATTTGGGTAGGGGCGTATCTGATGCTACACTTGTTGGTGTATTGGTAGTTTGTACAGACAGGTTTTTCTGGGACTTTTTCAACAACAAATCTAGCATGGCACAGTACAGCTGTACTTGAGACTTGCCTAGCTCCTGGTTGTCAAACCAGATGCACACAAGCTGTACAAGAATGACTGGTATCGTTTTGAAATGATCAAGACCTTTCTGGGCAAGTATCTCAAAGAACTTCTGTTTTTCTTTTTTACATGACTGACTCTCATTTAATAATTTAATGACTTTAGAGCAGAATCGTGAAGCTGACTTCTTATTAAATGCACATAACTCAATATGTTTGTCCACTTCAGAACTTTTTAATTGGAGTATATCCAATTTCCAAGGCCTGGTTGTGGTCAAGAAAACATTGTTCTGGTTTGCTACATCCCTGCCTGGGAGTCCTGGGTTTAAGAAATGTGGGACAAGGGCACCTGCCGGACACACCCATTCGTCCAGACCATCAACAATGACAAGACAACATTTATTTGCATTTTTCAGTAATGCAGAGGAACATAGATCTTTTCCTGTATTATAATACTGTAATATTTGTGACTGAATCATTTCATTAACATTATACTCTGAGAGAGAATCTCTCAATGTAATATAAAACAAGAACATGAACTGTGATAGTATTTGTCTGTCATCTTCTCTCCTGGCTTTTCTCTCCTGCTGCTGTCTCTGGGTTCTGGCCTGCCTCCTTTGTTTCCGTCCATCCAATAAATTCTTCCTCCGAGTGTCTTCATCAGAATCACTGTCACTGTCCTGTGCTTCATTCGACAAGAATTCACCATGAGCCTCACACCAAAGTCTAACTATATTCTTACATAGCAAGCTCTTTCCACTACCAGCATCCGCTGTGATGTATATCTGTCTACTTAGGTACTCATCATTGTAGAATATCTTTCTACAGGATATACTAATAGCCTCGTCTTTCACATTTTTCAATCCATCTCGCCCTTTGCTCTGTCGTAAGATTCTGATTTCTGGATTAACATAAATATACTCTAGTCCTATGTCATTGTTTTCGGCTGGATTCGGAACCTCAAGGCAGGTATTTTTGTAGTGGCTGATGAGATTTGTCTGCAAATCTGTAAAATAAACTCTATGAATTAGCAAAACACCACCATAGATCAAGTAGCCTCAAAGGGCAAACACTTTTGTCAACAAAGAGTTAGAGAGACAACAAGGCTTACCGGCAGCACATTTTGAAATTTAAAAGCTGAATCTAAAGTCAAAGTCGAGACTCATGGTCCATTTTTTGCATTCATGGAAAGGTCTTGTTAATATACACATGCATACCAAAATGAAAGCAATACCCAAGACTAGGAGTTATAAGCATTTTACGAAACCTAAGTGAAGATTACGAAAATAATAGGTGCTAGACCAACCAAACTTGGAATACAGTGACCATGGTTATAAAATTTTAGAGTCGACTCGGAAATCCTTCTCAAACTTTTGATTGGTCAGATATGAGCATTCTGGTCGAATCTGACCAATCAAAAGCTTGATAACAATCTCAGGCTAAATGCCATTTCAAATATTTGACCTTTGACATCTGTGACTTTGACCTTTAAACTGACATGACCCAAATCTGCATATTCATATACTAGAATCTCTTTATAAAGGCAACACATACATGTTAATTTTTATAAATATTGAGTATGTATTTGTTATATTTCAAAAGTTATTGCCAATTTTAAGATTACGGAATAAATATGACCTTTTGACTCAACCTTCGACTAGACATGTCTGAAATATGCCCCAAGAAAATATGTCACAGGGGGAGAAAAAGATGCAGCCTGACCAGGGCTCGAACCCAGGACCTTCTGACTACCGTTCAAACGCTCTACCGACTGAACTAACCGGGTGACTACAAATTAATCTCCCCAACTGTGTCAGGTTCGGTACCGTGACATATACATTTTCGAATTTTGCTTAATTAGAGCAATATGTACACCAAATATGAATTCCCTATCACTTTAGAATCGAGGGTTATTGTCATTTCAAATAGTCGACCCTTTGACAACTGTGACATTGATACTTTACTATAGCATAAGTTTGTCTTGTACTTTGTACAGACGAGCTCAAATGTCATAAGTCCCGTCTTCGGGACATCCTTTCTGGTGAAAGAAAAAGCCATTGTTTCATAATTTTCTTTATTATTTATGTTCCATTATCAATATTGACAATATCCATGGTGTCAAAGCATTATACTATAAATCATATTATAATTGCCTTTTTTGATGTTAGTATCAATAATTGGTGTATCAACAATCTGTATATGTGTCATCAGTAGATACAAGAAAGTCCTATAATTAGGTCTTGCTGCCTCGAATGTGAAACTGAGGTATTGATTAAAATACCTGAACCAATAGGCAATGTACACACCTTCACTTGGTGACTAGCAAGTGTCATAACATTCCAACAAGCAGTTACCGAAAAGTAGCATTGACACCAGAACTAAACGCTAGAGTTCTAAGCCTAGGCCAATAGAAAAGAAATATCTTAGCCTCCCTTTCACTTCATCACCGCAGTGAGACAAGAAGTATAAGTAATATATCTGTGTATGTTTTCCAATCAGGTCTCCAGATAAGGGGAGTATTTCAACAACTAAAACCTTTATGCTTGCTCAAACCCCTATTGTTCCACTAGTCATTAGAATTGTCTCGAAGAGACAGTTCTAATGAGTAGTCACACCATAGAATTTAGTGCAGACATGAAGAAGACTTTGTTGGAAAACTTGAGTTTACTCCCTCTTATCTGGAGCCCTGTCTAATATGTCATTGTTGTTTAGTCAGATTGTTTATCGTTACCTTTACATTGGTCCTCCCAGCTAACACTACAAGCCACAGGGTTGTCTCCTCTGGACTGAAATTGAACATATGTCATTAGTCTTGTGATAAAATAACCTCTTTGTATTGACTCTTAATCAAACACATCAAATGTATTCAAACACTGAGGACGGAAACATGTATGCTATTTTCTGTTGTTATACTTCTGCAACAAGATAATAATTATGATGATTGAAACTTATACAGAAGAAGAATGCCATAATGGCCCTGATTGCTCTCCTGAGGATATTTAACCTGATAATTTTGTCAAAGTTTGATCGAAATCCATCAAATTTGTAGACACTAGAGTATAACATTTGATAAAACATTGCCGTTTCTGGCATATCTGAATACAACAAGAGGGCCTAAAGCCCTGATATCGCTCACCATTTGTAATGAAGCCTGATAGCTTTACCTTTGAATTTCACCCGTTTTATTCTAAATCCATTCAAGTTTGTCGACCTACTGTAGTATAGTAGAGTACATCAAAGGCAGATAACTAGTGCCTAAACAATACTGAAATGAAGCCTTTTTCTAGCATTTCAAAGTATATCAAGGGCAGGTAACTATTGCCACAATGATAACATTTCAACAATAATTGCACTCCTTCCAGAACGTATAGCTACATCCTTTGTGTACAAGTATAATCAAAATCCATTGAAAACTGTAGTTGCAAGAGTGTAAATGCTGTAAAATATGGCATTTTCAGCAATTCAAAGGTAGATATCTCTTGATCTGTTTGTCCGATTCCAACCATAATCACCCTTTTTCGAACTCTTATGGTCATATACAATCTGGGCAAGTTTGAGAGAGCTTGGATAAATATTGTGGCCTCTAGAGCGTAAACACTGTTAAATATTATCATTTTCAGCAATTCAAAGGTAGATCACTTTTGACCTATTGATCAGATTACAACCATAATTGAACTTATCCAAAGTCTTATGGCAATATACAATCTGAGTAAGTTTGAGAAAGATTGGATAAAAGTTGTGACCTCTAGAATGTAAACATCGTTAAATATAGCATTTTCAGCAATTCAAAGGTAGATAACTCTCAACCTATAAGTCTGATTTTAACCATAATCAAACTCATCTGAACTCTTATAGTCATTTACAATCTGAGCAGGTTTGAGAGAGATTGGATAAAAAATTGTGACCTCTAGAGTGTAAACACTGTTAAATGTGGCATTTTCAGCAATTCAAAGGTAGATAACTCTTGATCTATTTGTCTGATTTCAACCATAATCAAACTCATCCATACTCTTGTGGTCATATACAATCTGGGCAAGTTTTAGAAAGATTAGACAAATACTGTGGCCTCTGGAGTGTAAACACTGTTAAATATGGCATTTTCAGCAGTTCAAAGGTAGTTCAAAGGTAGATAACTCATCCGAACTCTTATGGCAATATACCATCTGAGCAAGTTTGAGAAAGATTGGATAAATATTGTGGCCTCTAGAGTGTAAACACTAAAATTGTTGACGCCAGACGACAGACGCCGGACATTCAAGGATTGCAATAGCTCACCCTGAGCTAGCTCAGGTGAGCTAAAAAGGGTAAATAACTCTTGAACTAATGGTCATAATTTCACGGAAAGTTATGTTAATCTAAGTACTTGTAGTTATTTTGTACTAATTAATCAAACTTCTCTGAGAGGCTTGTATACAGTTTGTCCAAGCTTAATCGAAATCTATTCAAATCTGTAGACACAAGACCAGATTATAAAAGATATTTGAATATGAATCTGCATGAAAAGAAAATGTTGAAAAGGGGAATAACTCTCACAATATTGATACAAGAGTTATGATCCTGATGTAATACACTTTCACTTGTCAAGCTCTTATCATAAATGAAGTTTCATCTTGAAAGCTTCAGTAGAACTGGAGTTATGAGGCGTGACACATAAAGTGTGACGGACAGACAGACACCGGAAAAGTGATCCCTAAGTGTCACCTCTGCCTACAGCAGGTGACACAAAACCCTTAAGTATGAGTATGATACTACATTGCTACTACAGCGGGGAAACTGTACACACTGTTAAATATGGCATTTTCAGTACATCAAAGGCGAATAACTCTTGACCTGTTGATTGTTTAATGTTTGTACCAAGAAAGTATGATATAAGCAGACAATTTGTGACTTTAACCCTTTACCACATAGCCTGTTTCTAGTTTTGAAGACAGGTGACCACTTAAAGCAGGTTTAAAGTAAAGCAGAATGTGCCTTTTACTTTCAGCCTGCTTAAGGCTACCATCTGCTAGAATATATAACATATTTCTTATCGTGCATGTTATGATATACTTGAATGACAGTATGAATCCTACCCATTTTCTTCGTTGGAGGAGTAAACTAAATGCAGTAAAAGGCGGTTCTATGGGGGAAAGGGTTAATGATGTTCAAACAAGTAACCTATATTTGTTTGCATATATTTACAATGACATCCTCTAGGTGGTATAGCCTTTTATCCTGGTGTTCTAGATGCTGCTCATGGTCTACTAGACGCTGCTCATGGTCTTCTAATCTTGTCGACAGTCTGGAAACGTCGTGCACTAAATCATTCTTCTCCAAAAAGTCTTGAAATTTGTCTTGGATTGTGCTAAGCTGTAAAGATAAGGTATATAGTGATTAGTTTACAATAAACTGTACTCCAATAATGTGATACAGATACTTTTGTCTGAGGTAACTATGCAGCTCCTGTAGTTGAAATTGCACATAAAACATTGACAACTATGTCCTTCATGCTTCTATTCATACAGATACTATTTTCCTATCAAGTCAGTCAACAAAAAAATGATATATCTGTAAAAGTTTCAAATATGAAGGACAGATTCATCAATGTTAAATGCGCAGCTGATCAGGGTAAACAAATCTAGATATCTGGCTCTATTTCATCCCAAATTAAAAGTGGTCAACCTTGCAGATTTTTAAATCAATAGGAATTGGTATCATTGTTCAAGAAATGCTGTACTTGCAAAGTGTGAAAACTAATAACATAAAATTGTTAAAATATATACAGTATTTTACCAACCAAAGCAACAAGTTCAGCATATTTTTATACGGAGCATTCTGCTTTACTTTCAGTCTGCTTTAACTCTTTGAACCCTGGTCATGCTGCATATGGATGGGTATTGCCAGAAATTTTGTATTGCAATATAAGGTGATACACCATCACTGTAATGCAATACATATTGCAATATATTGCATGTTATTAGAGTGAACTTAAGCGATGGATCTGGGGGTGAATATGTGGAGACAAATTAGTACCACTTTGAATCTTAACAACCATGTTACATTTAAGACAAATTGCACTGTTTGTAATGATTTTGTAAATGAATATGTGTTGTATTTTCAATTCACAAATGCTCCCAGACATTCCTTTCGGGATTTTCATTTTCATAACCAAATTGTCCACAATGATGGTAACTGACAGTGTAAGTTATATAACAGTACCAGTTGACAGTATCAGACAAAGTTCTAATCACATTTTTTAAATGAAGATTTTTTTTCTAAAATGACCGACAATGTCAGTATTTGATACATATTTGTTAGAAATTGTATGGTTATCATTCAGATATGTAAACGTTTGTCATATTTGATAAAGATATTAAATCTGGTATGCACATTGATTAGGCAGTGATTCATTAATAATATACCATGCCCTGTGCTAACGAGAGCACCGCAAGAGGTACATTATACGCCCACTGGCAAAGAAATATATAGTTTTATCAAAATTTATTCTAACTTGAAGACACTTAGAGCTCTGAGAGCATAAACAATACTGAAATAAAGCTTTTTTCTAGCATAGCTGAGTACAGTAAGGGCAAATAACTGACACAATGATCCGATTTCAATAATAATCAACCCTTTCATGAACTTAAACTACTATAATTATACTGTGGTCAAACATCAAAATCTATTCAAAACTGTAGTTGCTAATTGTGTTAACACTGTCAAATAAGCCTTTTATAGCATATTTGAGTACACCAAGGGCAGATAACTCTGTAACGAAATATCAAATAAATCTCAAACCTAACTCAGCTTCAGGTCTTGATGCATATAACCTTTCTGTGAAGTTTCATTATTATCCTTCAAATAGTTTTCCAAGAAAACTCTGGACAAGCTTTTAAAAGCATATTTGAGTACATCAAGGGCAGTCAACTCTGTAATGAAAATTCAAATGAACCTCAAACTCAAATCTGCTTTAGATCTTGATACATATAACATATGTGTGAAGTTTCATTAATATCCCTCTAATAGTTTTCCAAGAAAACTTTGGACAAGCTTTTTATAGCATATTTGAGTACATCAAGGGCAGTTAACTCTGTAATGAAAATTCAAATGAACCTCAAACTCAAATCAGCTTTAGATCTTGATGCATATAACATTTGTGTGAAGTTTCATTAATATCCCCCCAATACTTTTTACAAAACACTCCGGACAAGCTTTTTATAGCATATTTGAGTACATCAAAGGCCGATAACTCCGTAACGAAAATTTTGTACTCCATATGAACTAGAGGGTTCAGAAGCCTTTTCTACGCTTTCATATATTGCCTAGAGTTTGTCTAGGTAATTATTTTGAGCAGTTTTCATGAATTTGGGGATAAAAATATGGCCCCTAAAGTGTTCAAATGCCATTTTTATGATTTGACCTACTGACCTACTTTTCATTCAGACATAATTAAAATTTATAACTTACCCAGATTTTGTCATTGTTATTATTCTGAGCTAGTTTCATGAAATTAGGGCAACAGATATGGCCCCTAAAGTACTTTGAAGCTTTTCCTACCATTTGACCTACTGTCCCACATTTTGACACTTAAGTAATCCATATTAGTCAAGTGCCTAGATTTTGTCAAGGTGATCATTCTGAGTAAGTTGTGTGAAATAATGCTAAAATATGGCTCCTACAATGTTTAGAAGCTTTTTCTATGTTTTGACCTACTGACTTACTTTTAAATAGTATGTAACCCGTATTCACACAGTGCCTCGCTTTTGTCAAGATATTATTCTAAGCAAGTTTTAATAAAATTGGGCTGAAAAATGGCCATTTAAGTGGCAAAAAGCTTTTTCTGTGCTTTGATCTACTGACATACTTTATGAACTGACATGACCTACATTCATGAATGACCTATATTTTATTAACGTCTTGACACTGACAAAATCTCATAAAGATATAACCAACAAGACTGCGCGTTCAATAAACGCTTATGCCCCCGGTGGCAGCCTTGACATTTATTCTGAATATTTTTTCAAGCCCAAATTAGGTCAAGGTCAAGGCTTAATTGAGGTTGGAAATATGGGTGAATTGGTATTGGTCCAAGACAACAACTGTATATGTATACAAGAGGCCCATGCGGGCCTAAATATCGCTCACCTGGAAAAACCAACACAGGGGTCACATGACCCCTGGGTGGGATTTTTTTTTACCCGAGAGACATAATTTCAAAGATCTTGCTGATGAACTTGAAAATTGAGTGTGCTGTCAAATATTTTCTACATGGATGGTTTCAGACAGGAAGACTCATCATTGAAAAAAATCTATTTTTAGCTAATATGACCCAGATATGCAACAGACCCGAACCATTTCAGCAATATTGGTAAAAATATCTAAAAGTGTCACTATGCAAAATATCAGAACTCTTGCAACAGTAGTGGCAGTTTTTAACCCAAGGGGCATAATTTGAACAAACTTGATAGAGGACCTAAAGATGATGCTTTGTGCCAAATATGTCAGCTCAGGATACTGTGGTTTCAGACAAGAAGACATTTTAAGTTTTCATTGAAAAAATCTATTTTTAGCTCCTGTGACCTGGATATGCAACGGACCGGAACCATATTAACAATATTGATTAAGGGCTTCTAGAAGTGTCATCATGCCAAATATCAAAGCTGTGGCCATATTAGTTTAAGAGATAAAGATGTTTGAAGATTTCACTAAATAACAATATGTAAAATTACGACCCCCCGGGGCGGGGTCATTTTTGACCCCAGGGACATAATTTGAACAATCTTCAAAGAGGACCTGTAGATGATGCTTTGTGCCAAATATCTAAGATTTTTTAAGTTTTCATTGAAAAAATCTATTTTTAGCACCTGTGACCTAGATATGCAACGGACCGGAAATGTTTGAACAACTTTGAAAGAGGACCATATAAGGATCATTCAGGCCAAGTTTGGTAAAAATCTATCCAGTAGTTTCGGAGATGTTGTTTATTGTTTAAAGAAATTGTTGATGACGAACGAACGAACGGACGCACGACAGACGAACGACGACGGAAGAGGACGATTAAAATAGCTCAACTTGGCACTACGTGCCAGGTGAGCTAAAAAGCATTGTAGTCAGTAGTGTTGGCACAAGATGATTCGGTAAATCAATAATATTCTAAGTCCAAATTAGGTCTACTTAAAAATCACAGTTAGGTGATATTGGTGGATTGGGAATGGTCCAAGGCAACAACTGTATAAATATCTAAGCATTTGAGCAAGTGGTATTGGTGGTAAACGAAACGGTAAAATTTTGTTAACCTGTTACGGATGGATGGATGCACGGACGGACGGATGGACAGGACAATCATTATATGCCTCCGCATCTACAGATGCAATACAACTTCTAGAAGGTTGTTCAACTTTTTATTCAATATTACCAAACATGGAACATGACCACGCCCTCTGACGGCCATCATTTTAAACGGATCAATATTCTTTGAACATCTTTTAAATTCTATCTATTGAGAAGCATTTTGGTGAAAACCAATTTGAAATCGGACCAGCAGTGTCGGAGAAGAAGACTTTTGTAGATATTGTGCACGGTTGCCATGGCAACAAGACTATTAGCCCCATCCACTTCAGGGATTATTCTGTCGCAGAATGAAAGTGAGAGAAATTCTCTCATTTGTCAAAAACAAGTGAGAGATTTTCTTAGATGATGAGAGAAATTTTAATTGGTAGTCTGTTTGTACCAACAAGCACTACTGCTATATCTACTGCTTGAGATTTTTGTGTAAATAATATTTATATGACATGGAACTGTTATTCTTCTTCTCCTTATCGAAATCTGGTGAAAAGATTTAATCCACACCATAGATTGATAAGTTACCGCACGCACCATTAGCGTATATGTTATCGGCAGATTCATTTTCGTCTGTAGAGGGTCAGTTCGCGAAAACTAGTGACAAAAATTATCGGCGCAGTTACGACGATAACTAAGGAATAAAATGAACGGTATTTTGGTGCATTGTGCAGTTAGTCAATCCAGTGAAGGGAAATTACATTCCTATTATCGAAAGCAAGTACGATCCCATGACAGAGGACATACAGTAACGTGTACCGGGCCGACGGTAATCCCTGCCGGTCACCCATCCAGGTTCTAACCGCACAGGACGTTGCTTAACCACAGAATTATACAAAAGTGTATAATTCTGTGGCTTAACTTCGCAACCGAGACAAACGCTTAGACAATCTGGCTATAAAAGCCGGCTTCCAGTCAGACTGTAGAAGTGTTTATATACCGTTCATTTCCGTCACATTTATCTGTCTGTAATTGTCAATTAGTCTACGTGCGGTCTGGTTCCCGTTTTATTCTGAACCGGATGTGTTTTGATTTTATATATACAAAATTCGGAACTCTCGGTCCTTTCCGTTTATTGGTTTGCTGTTATACTTATTGGTGCGCGGGATGCTGCGATTACGACAAGGCGTTCGACGAAATTGATCAGAAATGTTTGTAAATATCGGAAATAAATCGAGAAAAATTACGTTTCCCTCGCAAGTATCTGAGAAACGAGCGCGAGAAATATTCGCGTTATACAAATTTTGATGCGATATCTGTCATTTTCGAGCGAAATATCGCGGCCCAGAATGATCCCTGCACTTTCTTTCAACAACTTTTGAAGCTCAAACCAACAGCATGTATCTGAAGAAGTAAATTGCAATTGTAGACGGACCGACAGACAGATGGACGGACAGACGGGGTATCACAAAAGCTAACCGTAAGCACTTCATGCTCTGGTGAGCTAAAAACAACAATTGTGATTCAAATTGTAAGGCACTAAAGACCCATTCTCACGAAACAGTGACAAATAGTGTCTCCAATAGTTCTGGCTTTGACATTGTCTTGTACAGAGCGTATTTATGACAATTTTTTGTTTCTGTTGTAGGACATATCATTAAAATTATTTTCCACTCCTAGGATCTGTACAATAGGAGTTCCTACTATACGATATGGCTTGCAGAATTCCAACAATCTGTTGAAAATCATATGTCTCCAAGCATAAAATGTGTTTTACAGGCTTGTAATGATATGTTATATATCAATGCAGCATGTATTAGACACATGTGCCCAAAATCAGTCAAGTTGAGCTCTAGCCTCAAACGAAAACATTTGTCATAAATTATACCATGGTGATTTTTTAAAATGAAAATGAAGTGTCTCCAAACCAAGCCTAATCTACGAGTCCATTATAGAGGTACAGACGAACATCAATAAACAACCGTAAAACTGAGAAGATTTAAGTGTTTTGGCATTGTTATTCATAAAGTATATGGACAAAACATGCCTTATTTTATTATTTAAAAGATTAGAGAATTGATGTCAGTCAAACTTTCAAATTTCGAACCGGAAAATATGATTCCTAATTTACGAGTCCTTTTCTTATTTCACAATTAATTGAATACCATGCAACAAACTGCACCAATATTATACGAAGTGTGTAAAGGACACACAGAACTATGTAAAAAAAAGTATTTTTAACGTTTTCAGCTAAAATGTACTTTTGCC
This sequence comes from Gari tellinella, assembly GCA_922989275.2. Classification (NCBI taxonomy): domain Eukaryota; kingdom Metazoa; phylum Mollusca; class Bivalvia; order Cardiida; family Psammobiidae; genus Gari; species Gari tellinella. Next base: position 4,053,323 of record OV277870.1, on the reverse strand, counting down.
GAAGGTTTGAAAGCATCAAAGAGGTGAAATTTTCTAATCTACGAGACCTAATTTACGAGTCCATACCATGCCTTTACCCTGCCATTTTGCTGTTTTTCTACACCGTTCCATCGCTTTTTCCCCATTCCCGGTCCATACATCACAACCGGGTGTCAACATGTAGCGAAAATAGTAATTTTGACGTAATAGCTTTCGTCTGCATACTACAGACATAGGGTAAGTTTTACTGAATCACTTTTATGCATTTATGTAAGGTATATAAATATAGTATAGTATGTTTTGCGAGAAATCTGCTAACCTTTAATCAAGAAATGCAGACAATGTACATACATAGTGCAAATGCATACACCAGCATGTAGATTTTCTCGTTTACTGTGTGTCCCGTAGATTAGGTAAAATGTCCCGTAGATTAGGGTGTATAGACACTGTTCATTTTCTTTTCTATGACATGAGTTTTGTATGGAACAACATCTATTTATGATGTAATTTACTTTGAACATGTCATAAAGAGAACATTTACGATTCTTGATTAATCTTTGGGTTCGCTCCAGTTGAATGTGACATCTTAGAGTTATAACTTTACTTTGCTGAATTTTATATACCTGTGAGAAATATTATTCCGTGACATCAGGCCCAGTAGATAAACAAAATGTATTTATTCGTGTTTGTGAATGCATATAACGGTATTCTACTAAATTATGCCAGACAAGGACACAAGATATAAATGTTAAATTAGTGTTGCGCTTTATTTGAGTGTCCCGTAAATAAGAATCCAATTGACCCATGAAATGGAATTTAGAATTTTGAACAATGGTTTGCTCGACATCTTATTAAGTATAATACACGTTGAAAAAATAATTCAGTTTTACATCAATAGCATACTACAAACATTCAACTTTTACGGATTTTTAGATTTAGAGCAGTCGAATTATGATCACCAATAACAATATATGTATGAACTGATTATGCATTTTTTCAATATCTGTTTTGGTTTTGTTTTACAGCGTGGCAAAATAAAAAACTGAACGTATGAATGTGTACAGAGCATACAAAAAGAAGAACAGCTGAGAGATCAATGGATGAAAAAAGAGAGAGAACAGATAATCCCTAAAAACAAGGAGAAAGTAAAATCGAAAGAGAAACAACAGAGACGAAGATTGATGTATCTGACTTAATAGTGAGTGGCTATGATAGTACCTGTAATGTTGGATAGCTTGACAAATGCTTGAAATTGACATTGAAGATGACATCATGGCCATAAACTTAATAGATTCAAATGGCAAATCGGTCAAGAGATTCAGATTGACATCGAAACCTGATCAAATTTGGATGATGAGGACAGATGTCCTTCGCAAAAAAGAGTCAACAGAAGCTACCGGAAATGGCGGGCCAATATTGTCAGTACCAGATGAAGTGATAAACTTCTGATATATGAAAAATGATATATGATTTACAGCCTGACAATCAATAGTGTTGTACTATTGCTTCAACAATAACTTCTCTAGTTTCTTTTTCCATACAGTTTATCACTTTGATCATCTTACAAAAGTTTACAGAAGTTTTACACCAATTCTAATTTACGGGACAGACATAATTTGTGTCAGATGTGAAAGGGAGGATGCTGTATTAGATCAATATAAAAGAGAAAGTAGTGTTTTGCAAAAGTCTTTAAATAATGTGAATGCATACTCTTTTTATCTTGCAATTACTAGATGTATCTGGGTATTGGTCTATTGGAGTGTTGAACCAAAGTCTGAATTGTTTCAGTCATCCATACCCAATCAGTAGTACATTCGAATCAAATTTTAGAACTACACTTGTGAAACTTTTTACTTATGAAAACATATAAATTGCATTTTAAGATTCTATCATTCTGAAACATGATCTGTTTAAAGATCATAATTTACGGGACAATTCATTCTAATTTACGGGACAAGGAGAACTAATAGAACTATACTTTGTCAATGATTCAAACACGGAAAATGGCTCTCTCACTTGATTAAGCTAATACATAATATGAATACAAGGGCCATAGATTTGTATAAAGAGAGCTTAGATTTTAATTATGTTACAACTTTAAAATGTGAGCTTTAAAATACACCGTTCAGCATTAACATGTCTATTAGTTATTATTATATATCCTGGGATACACAACATGCACAGCTTGGTAAGTGATTGATTCCTAGATTTTAATGTCACCATGGACATATAGTGAAAAAAAATTAGCATATAACAAATCATTTTTTTTCATAAACAGTCTCTAACAAAGATATGTTTGTTTAAAATACACATAAAGAAATAAAGACTTACATCTTTTCAATCTGTATGAAGGTCAATTTAGTATTAAATGATGTAAAAATGCTTCTAGATACACCTTCAGTAGACTTTACACAAACCATATGAAAAACAATAAATTGTCTATTTCAAAATTTTAAAAATTCGTTTTTGAGAGGCCAATTGTCAACTGTACATGAGAATGAGTCTAAAGCATACACAGTAGTGGTTTTGAATTGTTTTTTATTTCCGTTTCTGTCATCTATGGGCTATTTAGACGCTCCAGAGAGGGGAGCAGATACAGAGAAATAGAATGCTGTGCAAGATACCAGTTCTCTTTTGATGGACATACTTCTGTGGTTCTTTTAAACTCCAAGTGTAAAGCACTGATGTCACATTGGACCTCGGTTTTATAGTCTCATCCGAAATACTTGATCCCGCATGGGGTATAACTCACAAACCCCAATATTGTAGTCAAGCACGTTACCACTTGACCATGACAGCAGGTATAAAGCCTTATCCGCCTGTATAGAACCTTTTTAGCATATCTGGGTACATCAAAGGCAGACAAACCTTGATATAATGATCCTATTTAAACAGTAATCATACACTTGAAAGAACTGATCCTAACGTACATTGTGTGCTAGTATACTCAAAATCCATTGAATACTGTAGTTGCTAGTGTAAACACAGTAACATATTGTCTTTTTCAGCACATCAAGGGCAGATAACTCCTGACCTATTGGTTCTATTTCAACACAATATATTGCATTATAGAACGTATGGCTATATACAATTGGAGCAAGTTTCAAGTTTGAGAAAGATTGGATAAAAGTTGTGACCTCTAGAGTGTGAACATTTAATTTGTTGACAATGCACAACAGATGCCTGACATTCAAGTATTACTGAAGCTCACCCTGAGCTTTGGTCAGATGAGTTAACAACTCCAGTCAACAGATGCCTGACATTCAAGTATTACTGAAGCTCACCCTGAGCTTTGGTCAGATGAGTTAACAACTCCAGTCAACAAAAGGGCAGTCAACAGATGCCTGACATTCAAGTATTACTGAAGCTCACCCTGAGCTTTGGTCAGATGAGTCAACAACTCCAGTCAACAAGAGGGACATGGTTGATGTGGTTTTAAATCGCTCACCTGGAATCCCCCTGTTACAAAACAAAATCTAGTTTCTAGTTTCAGTGACCTTGATATGCAATGGGCCAGAACTATTTCAACAATATGGTTACAAATTTACAATACCTAAAAATGTTTCACCACTATAAATATCAAACCTCTGGTCTTACTAGTTTTAGAGAGGAAAATGGCAGAAATGTTTACTAACTCTATGTAAGCCTCGGACTCCCGGGATGGGGTTGCGTTTGACCCCAGAGATATACTTTGAACATCTCGATAGAGAACCTGTATATTATGCTTTGTGCCATAAACCAATTTCAGACAGGTTAGACACAGAAACATTTCAGAGCTTTGATTTCATTTTAGAATTAGTATGTTTCTTTATCTTTCCATAATTCAAATATACTTTTTTATATCAGACTCACTGTGACTTTGAAAGTCCTCCTCAAAACATTTCAGAGCTTTGATTTCATTTTAGAATTTGTATGTTTCTTTATCATTCGATAATTCAAATATACCTGGTTTATATCAGTCTTTGATTTCTTATAGTCTTCCTCCAGATGCTTCAGATCCGCTGCTGTCGCATTCTGATCTTGGCGAGTTTTCTCATAGTCTTGGCATTTGTTAGTGAGGCTGGTCAGTTCCCTATCTACATCTTGCATCCTGGAGTTGAGAGCAATGATCTCCTTGCTATGGGTTACATCCATTGTTTTGGACTGTAGCTACAAAATGCAGTAGTAGTGAATAAACTTGAACTCTTCATTCAGATTGAACTAAAACTTAACAAGAGCACTGCATGCAAAGGGGTGATGGATGCTCGACTTTCACATTCTTGATACTAAAATGTCAAGAATGACGGTTATTTCAGTTTGTAGACTGGACCCTATTGATGGTGAAACAAGATGTGTTTGTAAAACACTATGCCTCCTGATGTGACCATAACCTCTAAATGACCTTGACCTTTGTCAGACATGACCAAAGTTGTATTTAGCACAAGCTAGAGTTTCCTAAATTGAGTATACATGCCAAATATGATATCTCTTTCTCATGTTGTTCTAGAGTTATGGTCAATGTTAAATTAACACTATTTGATCTCAAAATGACATAGACCTTTGTCAGACATGACCAAAGTTATAATACGCTCAAGCTAGAGCCTCCTAAATTGAGTATACATGCCAAATATGATATCTCTTTCTCATGTTGTTCTAGAGTTATGGTCAATGCTAAGTTAACACTAATTGATCTCAAAATGACATTGACCTTTGTCAGACATGACCAAAGTTATATCACGCTCAAGCTAGAGCTTCCTTAATTGAGTATACATGCCAAATATGATATCTCTTTCACATGTTGTTTCAGAGTTATGGTCAATGCTAAATTAACACTATTTGATCTCAAAATGACATTGACCTTTGTCAGACATGACCAAAGTTATATCACGCTCAAGCTAGAGCTTCCTTAATTGAGTATACATGCCAAATATGATATCTCTTTCACATGTTGTTCTAGAGTTATGGTCAATGCTTAATTAAATCTCAAAATGACATTAAAGATTTTCAGACATGACCAAAGTTGTACAAAGATCAAGACCTTCTTGAGATCAGTATACAAACGGAATATTACTATACTTTGCATATCTTATGCACCGGATCACTCGAGTAGTGTGTGTAAAGGCTATATCCAACGAGACCGAAGGTCGAGTTGGATATAGCCTTTACACACACAACGGTGCATCAGATATGCAAAGTATAGTAACGTTCCTTTTATTATATACCTCATATAATAATAATAATAAAATAAACAAGCACCTTAGAGCGGATATCCCCTGCCGCAGCGATTGTCCAGAAGAAAGTGGCAAACTTTATTGTGGGAGGAAGGGGCAAATGGTGATCACCTGTCTTTAAAGATCAACATTCAAAAGCTTTTTACAAAGTTTTATAAAATCCAATCAATTTTGTACATTTTAAAGCCTAAACAATACAAAAAATAAAGCCGTTTGTAGCATTATAAATCTAAGTATGACAGGGGCAGGTAACTCTTGATTCAAATTCAACAGTAATTAAACACTTTCAAGAACTTATAATTGTGTGCAAGTATTATTAAAAAAAATCAGAACTGTAGAATTTACTAGAGTGTAAACACATTTTCAACTCATCAAGGGCAGAGTATTCTTGACTAATTTGCACATTTTCGATAATAATTGAACTCATTCTATAAATAATAGCCATATATGATTTTTTTTTTTTTCAAAATCCATTCACATTTGTACACAATAGCATGTAAACAATAAAGCCATGTTGAGCATTACTAAGTACATAAAGGGCAGATAACTCTTGCCACAAAGTATCCTATTTTGACAATAATTGCTACCCTTATATTTATATACATCATGTGTAAGTTAAATCAAAATCCATTAAAGACTGTAGTTTCTAGATGGTAAAAACTGTTAAATATGGTTTTTTTTTACTCATCAAGGGCAGATAACTGTTGACTAGTTTCTCCGTTTTTCAAAAATGATAACAATTATTTGAAAACTAATAGCCATACATAGTTTAAGAATTTGTTTTATCAAAATTCATGCATATTTATAGATACTAGGATGTAAACAATTCTAAAATAAAGCATTTTCTATCATTTCAAAGTACATCAAGGGCAGATAACTATTGCCACAAGTATCCTTTTTTGACAATAATTGCACACCTTCAAGAACTTTTACTGATAGACATCGTGTGCAAGTATCATTTAAATCCATTCATAATTGTAGTTGCCAGAGAGTAAAAACAGTAAAATATGGCTTTTTTTACTTATCAAGGGCAGATAACTCATGACTAATTTCTCCATTTTCAACAATAATCAAATTCATTTGAAAACTAATAGCCATACATAATTCAAGAAAGTTTTTTCAAAAATCCATGCATATTTATAGGCTCTAGTATGTAAACAATACCAAAATAAAGCATTTTCTAGCATTTCTAAGTACATCAAGGGCAGATAACTCTTGTCAGAAGTATCCTTTTTTTACAATAACTGCACACATGCAAGAACTTGTACTTATAGACAATGTGTGCAAGTATAAACAAAATATGTTGAATACTGTAGTTGCTAGAGTGTAAAAACTGTTAAATATGGCATTTTTAACACAAAAAGGGCAGATAACTCATAAATTCCTAAAATTTTCTGAAAAAAAATTGATTTCCCACGGTGCTCCTATGATGACAAATAAGTATACCAAGTTTAATCCAAATCTGTTTATAGGTTTCGGAGATACAGTTGCGGACGGAAAACGTGACGGACGCACGGACGGCATTTTTAACACAAAAAGGGCAGATAACTCATAAATTCCTAAAATTTTCTGAAAAAAATTTGATTTCCCACGGTGCTCCTATGATGACAAATAAGTATACCAAGTTTAATCCAAATCTGTTCATAGGTTTCGGAGATACAGTTGCGGACGGAAAACGCACGCATGCACGCACGCACGGACAGACCTAAAACAGTATCCCTCTGCCTTTCGGCAGGGGATAACAAGAGGCCCATGCGGGCCTCAATATCGCTCACCTGGAAAAACCAACACAAGGGTCACATAACCCTTGGTATGGGATCACTTTTCACCTCAGAGACATAATTTTCATTGAAAAAATCTATTTTTAGCTCCTGTGACCTAGATATGCAACAGACAGGAACCATATTATTGGTTAAGGGCTTCTACAAGTGTCATCATGCCAAATATCAAAGCTCTGACCATATTAGTTTCAGAGGTAAAGATGTTTGAAGATTTCACTACATAACTCTATGTAAAATTACAACCCCCAGGGCGTAGTCATTTTTTACCCCAGGGACATAATTTGAACAATCTTGATAGAGGAACTGAAGACGATGCTTTGTGCCAAATATCTAAGCTCAGGGTACTGTTGTTTCAGAAAAGAAGATTTTTAAAGTTTTCATTGAAAAAATCTATTTTTAGCTCCTGTGACCTAGATATGCAACTGACCAGAACCATATTTACAATATAGGTTAAGAGCTTCTAGAAGTGTCACCATGCCACATATCAAAGCTCTTGCCATATTAGTTTCAGAGATAAAGATCTTTGAATATTTCACTATATAACACTATGTCAAACTACGACCCCCGGGGTGGGGTAATTTTTTACTCCAGGGACATAATTTGAACAATCTTGATAGAGTACCTGAAGACGATGCTTTGTGCCAAATATCTAAGCTCAATGTACTGTGGGTTCAGACCAGAAGATTTTTTAAGTTTTCATTGAAAAAATCTATTTTTAGCTCCTGTGACCTAGATATGCAACGGACCGAAAACATTTGAACAATATTGGTAAAATACCTCTAGAAGTTACACCATGCCAAATATCAAAGCTCTGGCCATATTAGTTTCAGAGATAAAGATGTTTGAAGATTTCTCTATATAACTCAATGTAAAATTACGACCCCAGGGGCGGGGTCATTTTGTACCCCAGGGACAAAATTTGAACAATCTTGATAGAGGACCTCAAGATGATGCTTTGTGCCAAATATCTAAGCTCAGGGTACTGTGGTTTCAGACAAGAATATTTTTAAGTTTTCATTGAAAACATCTATTTTTAGCTCCTGTGACCTAGATATGCAACGGACCGGAACTTTTTGAACTTTGAAAGAGAACCATACAAGGATCATCCCTGCCAAGTGTGATAAAAATCCATCCAGTAGTTTCAGAGGAGATGTCGTTTAACCCTTTCCCCCATAGAAGCGCCTTTTAGCGCATTCAGTTTATTATTGCCCTGAAGAAAATAGTTCCAATTTATACATTCATAAATATGTATAATACAAAATATTTTCTATATTCTAGCAGATGATAGCTTCAAGCAGGCTGAAAGTAAAGCAGAATGCGCTTAAAGCGCATTCTGCTTTACTTTCAACCTGCTTTAAGTGGACACCTATATTCAATACTAGAGATATGCTATGTGGGAAAGGGTTAAAGAAATTGAATTGTTGACGAACGAATGAACGAACGGACGACGGACACAGAACTATCAAAATAGCTCACCTTGGCACTACGTGCCAGGTGAGCTAAAAATGGTACAGGACATTCCATCATTCCAAGATGGATCCACACACCACCTTTGGCAATCCTACCTGATTTAATATAGGAAAATGTATGCTCCTGACATGGATGAACAGACTGACAGATCCGACGAAACACTTACTTGGAGCAAAGGGCAAAGTTTTAATGGGCCATATTCAAGGGGCCAACAGTGAAGAGTGTCATTTGGACATGGCCCCTTAATTGATTGCGGCCCCTTCGCTGTTTACTGACAAATAACAAGAATATCGTTCCCAACCATGGATGCTCCCCACAAAGAACAAGAGTCCCATGGGGCATATTTCGCTCACCTGAGAAAATAGCTGAAAAAATGGCGATAATAATTTAGGTCCAGGACTGACCTAGATATGCAACCGACCCGAACAATTTGAAAAAATTATGTAAAGTATATTTAAAAGTGTCACCATACCAAATATAAAAGCTCTGGCCATATTAGTGTCCGAGAAGAGGATGTTTGAAATTTTCTCTATATAAATCTATGTAAAACTGTGTCCCCAGGGGCGGGACAATTTTGACCCCAGGTGCATAATTTGAACAAACTTGATAGAGGACCTGTAGGCGATGGTATGTGCCAAATATCTAAGCTCTGGCCCTTGTAGTTTCAGAAAAGAAGATTTTTTTCATTGACAAAAATCTATTTTTAGCTCATGTGACCTAGTTATGCAACTGACCAGAATCATTTGAACAATTTTCGTATAGGACATCTAAAAGTGTCACCATGCCAAATATCAATGCTCTGGCCACATTAGTTTCAGAGAAGAAGATGTTTGAAAATTTCACTATATAACTCTATGTAAATCTGTGACCCCCGGGGCAGGGCCAATTTTGACCCCAGGGGCATAATTTGAACAAACTTGATAGAGGACCTGTTGATGATGTTATGTGCCAAATATGTAAGCTCTGGCCCTTCCGGTTTTTGACAAAAAGATTTTTTAAGATTTCCTTATTTTTTCACTTTGGTTGCCATGGCAACCAGAGTTCTGCATTGTTTTTAATTCTTTGAACAAATTTGAAAGAGCTTGACCCAAAGAACATTTCTGTAAAGTTTGGTTGAATTCTGTCAAGCGGTATAGGAGGAGATGTCATTTGAAGCAATTGTTAATGACGACGGACAACTAACGACGGACGCCGCCGGAAATTTGTGGCCTCTAGAGTGCAAACACTGTTAAATATGGCATTTTCAGCAATTCAAAGGTAGATAACTCTTGACCTATAAATCTGATTCCAACCATAACCTATCTCATCTGAATTCTTATGGTTAATATACAATCTGAGCAAGTTTAAGAAAGATTGGATTAAAATTGTGGCCTCTAGAGTGTAAACGCCCTTAAATATGGCATTTTCAGCAATTCAAAGGTAAATAACTCTTGACCTACACGTCTGATTGCAACCCTAATCAAACTCATCTGAACTCTTATAGTCATATACCATCTGATGAAGTTTGAGAAAGATTGGATTAAAATTGTGGCCTCTAGAGTGTAAACAACCTTAAATATGGCATTTTCAGCAATTTAAAGGTAGATAACTCTTGACCTATCAATCCAATTCCAACCATAATTGAACTTATCAGAACTCTTGCGGTTATATACAATCTTAGCAAGATTGGGGAAAGATTGAATTAAAATTGTGACCTCTAGAGTGTAAACACTGTTAAATATTGCATTTTCAGCAATTCAAAGGTGGATAACTCTTGACCTATATGTCCAATATCAACCATAATCGAACGCATCCGAACTCTTATGATAATATACAACTGAGCAAGATTGGGAAAGATTGAATTAAAATTGTGACCTCTAGAGTGTAAACACTGTTAAATATTGCATTTTCAGCAATTCAAAGGTGGATTACTCTTGACCTATATGTCCAATATCAACCATAATCAAACTCATCCGAACTCTTATGGTAATATACAATCTGAGTAAGTTACAGAAAGATTGGATAAAAACTGTGGCCTTTAGAGTGTAAACACCAAAATTGTTGACGATGGACGACGAACGACGGACATTCAAGGATTGCAAAAGCTCACCCTGAGCTAGCTCAGGTGAGCTAAAAAGCCCAAGGTATAGCACGTTTAGTAGGTGAACACAGTAGGGATGTGCAATAAAACCGGTTTTCCAATTTAATGCAATACGTTCTGAAAACAATACGTACCGGTACGGTTCAGACTGTATTGCAATATATTGACAAGACTAGAAAAAACATTTTTTTCCCTCTATGATAAATTGATTAAATTCCCTTTGTTTCACAACTACAATTATTCACAATTTTGTTTTGTTCAAACTAAATAAGCAGCTTGCAGGGCAGAGGGATTTCCTCTTTGTTTGTTTTTTAGCACAGGGCATGGTATATTATCCTGATTGGCTGCCTAATCAATGTGCATATCAGATTTAATAACTGAATGTCGTGAATGAAAAACATAACAAGAGGGCCATGGCCCACAAGTCGATCACCTGAGAACATTGCACCTAAGCTGACTGGGCAAAACAATATCGTGATATATATAGCTATAAAAAGAGTTTTAAAGGTTTTTCCTATATAAGTCTATATAAAACTGATAAGCCTTGGGACAGGACCAAATTTGATCAAAGGGTCATAATTTTAACAATCTTGGTAGAGGACCATAATGCAAAGTTACAGGTCAAATATAAATGATCTGGGCCTTACAGTTTCAGAGAAGAAGTTTTTTTAAAGGTTTTCCTATGAAAAACTAATAAGTCGAGGGTGGGGCCATTTTTGGCACGGGGGTCATTATTTGAACAATCTTGGTAGAGGATCACAAGGCAAAGCTATGTGACAAATATTAAAGAACTGGGCCTTACAGTTTCAGAGATGAAGAAATTTAAAGGTTTTCCTATATAAGTCTATGTAAAACTGGTAAGCACCGGGGCGAGTCCAATTTTGACCCGGGGGTCATAATTTGAACAAACTTGGTAGAGGACTATAAGGCAAAGCTACATTTCAAATATAAATGATCTGGGCCTTACAGTTTCAGAGAAGAAGATTTTTAAAGATTTTCCTATGAAAAACTGATAAGCCCAAGGGTGGGGCCATTTTTGGCCATGGGGTCATAAGCTGAACAGTCTTGGTAGAAGACCATAAGGCAAAGCTATATGTCAAATTTGAAAGATCTGGGCCTTACAGTTTCAGATAAGAAGATTTTTAAAGATTTTCCTATATAACTCTATGTAAAATTGATAAGCCCCTGGGCGGGGCCAATTTTGACCCGGGGGTCATAATTTGAACAATCATGGAAGAGGACTACAAGGCAAAGCTATATTTCAAATATAAATGATCTGGGCCATACAGTTTCAGAGAAGAAGAATTTTAAAGGTTTTCTGAAGAACAAGAGGGCCATGGCCCTAAATTCGCTCACCTGAGGACATTGAAGTTTGTACCTAAGTTGACTGGGCAATACAACATTTTAATATAACTCCAAATGGAGTTATCTTCCAGACAAGAAAACATGACAAAAGTGAATTTTGTTGCCAAGCTTATGACCCTTATCCATGACACATCCTCTTATCAAGCTATTTCCATTTCCAATAAATGATAATTATTTCACTAGCGTCAGCAGAACTGGAATTATTTTCCTGACAATAAAATATGACAAAGGGGAAAAACTAAATATTGCTGCCCTTGTGCATGGCATTTTCTCTCATCAGTTTCTTTCCATACATAAAATTTCATTACAGTAGCATCAGTAGAACTGAAGTTGTCTTCTTGACAAGAAAATATCACAAAGGGAAATAACTCAAAAAACAATGATGTCAGAGTTATGGCCTTTGCAAATGGCACTTCCTCTCATCAGGCTCGTTCCAAATAGGCAATTTCATTTTACCCATTACCCCATAGCATGTTTCTAGTTTTGAAAATAGGTGGCCACCTAAAGCAGGTTGAAAGTAAAGCAGAATGTGTCTTAACCCTTAGCCTGCCACTCACGACTATAGCTTTATATGCAAACAGCTTGGATCCGGATAAGACGCCGAGTAACTCGGCGTCTCATCCGGATCCAAGCTGTTTGACACTCGGACAACATTTTCGGCAATTTTGAGCAACTTTGAAGCACTTTGAAATTTGAAGCAGACGAGAAATATAGCAGACGACAATTTATTTGGCGGGCTAAGGGTTAATGCACACTTTGCTTTACTTTCGCATCTTACATTTTCATGACTGTTTAAAGTGGAATTATTTTCTTAAGTAGAGGAATAAATCAAAGGCCTAAAAATGCACATTTATGGGGTAATGGGTTAACAAACGTCAGTATATGGGGTGAAAGGGTTGAATCCTGGACAAGAACAAATGAAAAGACATACAGATAACTCTGACAAAACCAATATTAAACATATGTATAAATATGGCAAAAGACATAATTACATAACTGTCAGTGGATCACTTCCAGATCCTGTTTCTCTAAGTATGAAGCAGACTGAACCATATCTAAACTTAAGCAGACAACATGTTCAGCTGATCATGACCAGTTCTGTGATACTCCTTACCAGTTCAGAGTTGCATAATATTTGACCTCAGTGGCTAGAGCTCTGGGGCTTACCCTTACCAGACTGAAATGATGTCTGCTTAAAACCTACTGTATGTGAAAAGTGTACAAAAAAACAATTTAGAAAATGTTAAGTTGGTAAATGAGTGGCAAATAGGTTGGATCCAGATTCGATGTAGCATTATGATTATGTTGCATCTGATCTGGATCCAAAATGTTTGCAAATATTGGCTATTTGCCCTTAGTATATTAAGAGTAACTCAGGTAAAATACAGTTCTGCTTCTGCTTCATCAAAAATACTGTGAAACCTGCCTAGAGCAGCACTTAAACTGCGCTGGGTGGCATCAAGTGTGACCCTAGGGATTTCATTTTAACAAACTATAGAGGGATCGACCAGGAGATTCTACTGTAAAAATATCAAAGCTTAGGGCCTAGTAGTTTTCAGCAAGAAGATTTTTTAAAGTTTTTTGCTTTTTTGCTTTTTCAAGCAGAGTTTTTGCTTTTTCTCTTTCATTTGAACAACTTCTGTAGAGAAGCATCCAAGGAACATCATGAGCAGTTTGAATCCCCCCTACAATCCGCGGGTTCAGAGAAAATGTCGTTTGAAGTAAAAGTGAACGGACAGACGGACTATGGACGGTGAGCGGTCACAATAGCTCACCTCGAGCCTTTGGCTCAGGTGAGCTAAAAACTGATAAGCCCAAGGGCGGGGCCATTTTTGGCCCAGGGGTCATAATTTGAACAATCTTGGTAGAGGGCCATTAGGCAAAGCTATATGTCAAATTTTAAAGATCTAGGCCTCACAGTTTCAGAGAAGAAGGATTTTAAAGGTTTTCCTATATAACTCTATGTAAAACTGATAAGCCCGGGGCGGGGCCAATTTTGACCCGGGGGTCATAATTTGAACAATCTAGGTAGAGGACCATAAGGCAAAGCTACATGTCAAATATTAATGATCTAGGCCATACAGTTTCAGAGAAGAAGATTTTCAAAGGTTTTTTAAGAAAACTGATAAGCCCTGGGGCGGGGCCATTTTTGGCCCCAGGGTCAAAATTTGAACAATCTTGGTAGAATATCATTAGGTCATGATACAAACCAAATATCAAAGGTCTGGGCCTTTTGGTTTCTGAGAAGAAGATTTTTAAAGATTTTCTTATGCATTAAAAGTTGTCTATACGGTCATGTTAGAAAATCTAATCCCAAAGCAAGGGGAATAACTCTAGCCAAAATCTTTGAACAACATTTTGCTCCCCCTTGTCACTGATGCTTCTGACAAAGTTTGGTTGAAATCGGGTCAGTGGTTTCTGAGGAGACGTTGTTTGAAAGTGTGGACGGACGACGGACGGAATGGTATCACAATAGCTCATCCTGAGCCGAAGGCTCAGGTGAGCTAAAAATTCTAAAAAATATGTATCAAATACAATGTACCGACATTGTCAGTCATTTTAGAAAAAAATCTTCATTTAAAATATGTGATTAGAACTTTGTCTGATACTGTCAACTGGCACCGTTATATGCCATACCCTGTCAGTTAAACATCATGGTGGACAATTTGGTTATGAAAATCCCGAAAGGATTGGCTAGGAGCATTTCAGAAGTGAAAATACAGCAGCACATATTCATTATACAATATCATTAGAAACAGTGCAATGTAACATGGTTGTTAAGATTCAAAGTGGTACAACTACTTTGTCTTCACATATTCACCCCAGATCCAGAGCTTAAGTTCACTCTTATAACACGCAATATATTGCAATACGTATTGCAATACAGTGATGGAGTATCGCAATATATTGCAATACAAAATTTCTGGCAATACCCATCCCTTAAACACAGTATCAAGTTTCATGAATTTTCGATGTAACATTCAGGAGATATGCTTCGGACAAAAATGAATTTATTATGAACAAGAGCCCCATGGGGCATATTTCGCTCACCTGAGAAAATAGCTGAAAAAATGGCGATAATAATATAGGTCCAGGACTGACCTAGATATGCAACAGACCCGAACAATTTGAACAGTTTTGGTATAGGACATCTAGAAGTGTCATCATACCAATTATCAAAGCTCTGGCCATATTAGTTTCAGAGAAGAAGACGTTTGAAAATTTCACTATATAACTCTATGTAAAACTGTGACCCCCGGGGCGGGGCCAATTTTGACCCCAGTGGCATAATTTGAACAAACTAGATAGAGGACCTATAGGCGATTCTATGTGCCAAATATCTAAGCTCTGGCCCTTGTAGTTTCAGACAAGAAGATTTTTTAAGTTTTCAATGAAAATAATCTATTTTTAGCTCATGTGACCTAGTTATGCAACTGACCAGAACTATTTGAACAATTTTGGTATAGGACATCTAAAAGTGTCACCATACCAAATATCAATGCTCTGGCCATATTAGTTTCAGAGAAGAAGACGCTTGAAAATTTCACTATATAACTCTATGTTAAACTGTGACGCACGACTAACGACGCACGACTTACGACGGACGCCGCCGGACACAGGGCCATCCCAATAGCTCACCTTGAGCCTTTGGCTCAGGTGAGCTAAAAAGGGAGGCAATTCAATATTTGGAGTGACAAGAGTTATAATTCTTGTGTACTACACTTCTTTTCTTCATCAGGACTCTAACACAGTATCAAGGTTCACGTTACAGTATGGCAGACAATTTGATTTTTTTAAAAATTTAAGTAGAAAAAGGGAGATAATTCAATATTGGGTGATGGCAGAGTTATGGTTCTTGAGTACAGCACTCCTTCTGTCATCTCGTATCACTTTATCAAGTTTCATCAACTTACAATGCAATGCTCAGGATTATGCTCCAGACAAAATATGATCATTTTTTAAATAGAAAAGGGGAGATAATTAAATATTGGGAGATGACAGAGTCATGGTTCTTGTGTACTGCACCTTCTTATGTCATCACCTATCACTGTATCAAGTTCCATTAACTTACGGTATAGCAGTCAAGAGATATACTCCGGACAAAATTGTTTCGTATTTTTAGACAAGAGCCCCATGGGGCATATTTCGCTCACCTGAGAATAACTGACAAAATGGAGATAAATATTTATGTCCAGGAAGGGAGCATTTTTTACCCGAGGGGCATAATTTGAACAATCTTGTAAGAGGACCTGTAGATGATGCTATGTGCCAAATATCTAAGATCAGGGTAGTAGGGTTTTAGACAAGAAGATTTTTGTAACTTTCCATTGGAAAAAAAAATCTATTTTTAGCTCCTGCGACTTACATAATTATGCAACAGACTAAAACCAGTTGAACAAAAATAGGTAAAGGATATTTAGAAGTGTCACCATGCTGAATATCAAAGCTCTGGCCATATTAGTTTCAGAGGAGAAGACGTTTGAAAATTTCAATATATAACTCCATGTAAAACTGTGACCCCCGGGGCGGGGCCAATTTTGACCCCAGGGGCATAATTTGAACAAACTTGATAGAGGACCTGTAGGCGATGCTATGTGTCAAATATCTAAGCTATGGCCCTTGTAGTTTCAGACAAGAAGATTTTTTAAGTTTTCATTGAAAAAAATCTATTTTTAGCTCCTGTGACCTAGTTATGCAACCGACCAGAACCATTTGAACAATTTTGGTATAGGACTTCTAGAAGTGTCACCATGCCAAATAGCAAAGCTCTTGCCATATTAGTTTCAGAGAAGAAGACGTTTGAACATTTCACTATATAACTCTATGTTAAACTGTGACCTCCAGGGCGGGGCCAATTTTGACCCCAGGGGCATACTTTGAACAAACTTGATAGAGGACATGTAGGCATTGCTATGTGCCAAATATCTAAGCTCTGGCTCTTGTAGTTTCAGAGAAGAAGATTTTTTAAGTTTTCATTGAAAAAAATCTATTTTTAGCTCCTGTGACCTAGTTATGCAACCTACCAGAACCATTTGAACAATTTTGGTGTAGGACATCTAGAAGTGTCACCATGCCAAATATCTAGGCTCTGACCACATTAGTTTCAGAGAAGAAGACGTTTGAAAATTTCACTATATAACTCTATGTAAAACTGTGACCCCCCGGGGCGGGGTCAATTTTGACCCCAGGGGTATAATTTGAACAAACTTGATAGAGGACCTATAGATGATGCTATGTGCCAAATATCTAAGCTCTGACCATTGCAGTTTTTGACAAGAAGATTTTTTTAAGATTTCCTTATTTTTTCACAGAGTTCTGCATTGTTTTTAATTCTTTGAACAAATTTGAAAGAGCTTGACCCAAGGAACATTTCTGTAAAGTTTGGTTGAATTCTGCCAAGCGGTATAGGAGAAGAAGTAATTTGAAGCAATTGTTAACGACGACGGACGACGGACGACGCACAACGCACGACGACAGGGCCATCCCAATAGCTCACCTTGAGCCTTTGGCTCAGGTGAGCTAAAAAAGGGAGATAATTCAATATTGGGAGATGACAGAGATACCGTTCTTGGGTACTGCACTTCCTTCAGTCATCCTCTATCACTGTTAGAAGTTTCATCAACTTTCGGTGTAACAGTCCAGAGATATGCTCCGGACAAAATTGATTTTTTTATGAGAAAAAGGGAGATAATTCAAAATTGGGAGATGCGAGAGTTACAGTTCTTGTGTACTGCACCTCAAGTTTCATCAACCTACGGTGTACCGTTCAAGAGATATGCTCCGGACAAAAAAACGTGACGGACGGACAGACGGACGGGCAAAGCGGCGACTATATGCTCCCCCCCCCCCTAAAGGGGAGCATAAAAATGCCCCTTGCTTCAGTTTTATCCAACTGGTCCATCAGTGTTTGGGCTATGTCTACATTTAGAATTAGACTGACACATAAAGGGCTATAATTTAGGAGTTGTTTGGACAGCCTTTAAATTACCCTTTCTATTATTTTCAGCAAAAATATAAACCGCCATGACCCCTTGCTTAATTAAGGCCTCTTGATTGTGGATAGGCCAATAAAAAGGAGACACCTTGCTTCAATTAAATGGCACGATTACATGCTTTTCACCTCTAATTTAGTAAATGGCCTTAGATATTTAACATGTACAAAGTATGAATTGTTTGGTTGACAGCAACACTATTTAACACGTGCATCAAGTTGATAAGATATTAAATGGTATTAGTTGAAGTATCAAAACTGCGTTCAATAAACAAATATTCCCCTTGTGGCATCCTTGACAATATATTCTGGATATTATTAGTCCAAATTAGATCAAGGTCAAATTGAGGTTGGGAAATATCATAAGGGTGAATTGGTAATGGTCCAAGGCAGCAACTGTATAAGTATCAAAGCTTTGTAGTCAATAGTGTCACAAGTGTTGATACTAGACGAAACGGAAAAATCTAAACAGCCGATTTAAATTAGGTCAAGGTCAAAATCAAAGTTAGGTGATTTGGGTGGATTTGTAGTTGTCAAAGGCAACAATTGTATAAGTATTAAAGCTTTGTTATCAATCGTGTTTTTGCTAGACGAAACGGCAAAACCTAGTTAACCAAGATTTAGCCAATTTAAAATATTTTAAGTCCACATTAGGTCAAGGTCAGGATCAAAATCACGGTTGGATGATAATGATGGATTGGGAATGGTCCAAGGCAACAAATGTATAAGTATTCAAGCATTTGAGTAAGCAGTGTTGAAGTTTAAGAAAACGGTAAAATCTACTTAATCTGTTACCGAAGGACGTATAGATGCACAGACAGTACAGTCACTATATGCCTCCGCATCAGATGCCGGGGACATAAAAAGCTGGCAATTCTTATTATACTAATTTGTAGCAGAACAAGAGGGCCTGAAAGCCCTGATATCGCTCACCATTTGTAATGAAGCCTGATAGCTTTACCTTTGAATTTCACCCGTTTTATTCTAAATCTATTCAAGTTTGTCGACCTACTCTAGTATAGTAGAGTACATCAAAGGCAGATAACTAAAGCCTAAAGAATACTGAAATGAAGCCTTTTTTCTAGCATTTCAAAGTATATCAAGGGCAGGTAACTATTGCCACACTGATTACATTTCAACAATAATTGCACTCCTTCCAGAACGTATAGCTACATCCTTTGTGTACAAGTATAATCACAATCCATTGAAAACTAGTTGCAAGAGTGTAAACGCAGTAAAATATGGCATTTTCAGCAATTCAAAGGTAGAATCTCTTGATCTATTTGTCCGATTCCAACCATAATCACCCTTTTTCCGAACTCTTATGGTCATATACAATCTGGGCAAGTTTGAGAGAGCTTGGATAAATATTGTGGCCTCTAGAGCGTAAACACTGTCAAATATATCATTTTCAGCAATTCAAAGGTATATAACTTTTGACCTATTGATCCGATTACAACCATAAATGAACTCATCCGAAGTCTTATAGAAATATACAATCTGAGTAAGTTTGAGAAAGATTGGATAAAATTTGTTTACCTCTAGAGTGTAAACACTGTTAAATATGGCATTTTCAGCAATTTAAAGGTAAATAACTCTTGATCTATTTGTTAGATTTCAACCAAAATCGAACTCATCCGAACTCTTATGGTCATATACAATCTGGGCAAGTATTTAGAAAGATTGGATAAATACTGTGGCCTCTAGAGTGTAAACAACGTTAAATATGGCATTTTCAGCAATTCAAAGGTAGATTACTCTTGATCTATTTGTCCGATTTCAACCAAAATCAAACTCATCTGAACTCTTATAGTCATATACAATCTGGGCAAGTTTTAGAAAGATTGGATAAATACTGTGGCCTCTAGAGTGTAAACACTGTTACATATGGCATTTTCAGCAGTTCAAAGGTAGATAACTCATGACCTATTTGTTCGATTTCAACCATAATCGATCTCATCCAAACTCTTATGGCAATATACCATCTGAGCAAGTTTGAAAAAGATTGGATAAATATTGTGGCCTCTAGAGTGTAAACACTAAAATTGTTGACGTCGTACGACGGACGACGCACGCCGGACATTCAAGGATTGCAAAAGCTCACCCTGAGCTAGCTAAGGTCAGCTAAAAAGTGCATTAACTCTCATGATCTTGTTATATTCAATCTAGATTTGGTCACTCTGCCAATACGTAAATTGCTTGGATTATACAATATCTATTACCGTTAGAGAGTCAAGAAACTTGAATTTCAAAGATCAACAATAGGATTTACAATTTTAAAATAGCATTGATTGTAAACATTACCTCGCTTATGTTGCGAATTGTTCTTTGAACTGCATCTGTTTCTTGGGATGAAAGGTCATCCAGGCTTGTCAATAGTTGGATCATCTTGTCTGTATCACACTTTAGCTGGTCATCACTCACTGACAGGGTGTTGGAATGCATCAGTCTATGGCGTATACCCAACACCTGTTAAGAAATTAGAAATGGGTTTGTACAACATGGAAGCCAAGCAGTAGCCTTGACAGTCCTATTTTCATAGTTTTAGGAAATACTGGAGGTGTCTATAGAAATGTGAGAGTTTACACACCAAATTCTACAAATATTAGGCAAAAATAAGGCATTTTTGCAGCATTTGAGGAATTGTTAACAAATTTTGGAGAAAAAAGTATACTTTTTTGCTTTTGGAATGAAGTCAAATATCAGCACCAATAATTACATAACAAGAGCCCCATGGGGCATATTCGCTCACCTGAGAAAAGCTGGAAAATGGAGATATTGATTAATGTCCAGGACTGACCTAGATATGCAACAGACCAGAACAATTTGAACAAAATATGTAAAGTATATTTAAAAGTGTCACCATACAGAATATAAAAGCTCTGGCCATATTAGAGTCAGAGAAGAGGAAGTTTGAAATTTTCTCTATATAACTCTATGTAAATCTGTGACCCCCGGGGCGGGGCCAATTTTGACCCTAGGGGTATAATTTGAACAAACTTAATAGAGGACCTGTAGTCGATTCTATGTGCCAAATATCTAAGCTCTGGCCCTTGCAGGTGTTGACAAGAAGATTTTTTAAGATTTCTTTATTTTTTCACTTTAGTTGCCATGGCAACCAGAGTTCTGCATTGTTTTTAATTCTTTGAACAAATTTGAAAGAGCTTGACCCAAGGAACATTTCTGTGAAGCTTGGTTGAATTCTGTCAAGCGGTATAGGAGGAGATGTCATTTGAAGCAATTGTTAACGACGACGGACGACGCCGGACACAGGGCCATCCCAATAGCTCACCTTGAGCCTTTGGCTCAGGTGAGCTAAAAAGAGGGCTGGTTGGCCATAGGCAAGGTCTTTATTTAGCCCATTACTAACTCACTAGTGAGTAGTTGTGTGTGACAAAGGAATGTGTCGTGTTTACGAGTGGCTTTAAATAAATATAGGATATAGTGATTATATGTGACAGTTCTGAGAACATTTTTATATGACAATAAATGGGAATATGTATACTGTGTGATGGAAATATGAAATCCGGAGGCGGTGAGACAAAAGTATGATTTATTGAGTAATATTGGAAAACAATAACAGTTGAATACATGTATAATAGTTTTGTGCTATAAATAGACTTTACCTGGCTAAAGTATGGACAGGTAGAGACCACTTGTTTGACCACAGTAATTGTTACATATTGTTATGCAATACTGAGCGCATAGCGGTACAGCTTAATGTCTGCCTGCTACAGATTATTTTTTCTACGGAAGACCGATAGGGCCAACATAAAAAATGGGAATAGACATTACAAGTTACAGACTGCGTGTTGGTTTGTTTAGAGGAGGAAACCATGTACCACATACACGATCCAAGAGTGATATGTACTGCTCATACTCCAGGGGATCCGATGTACACCTTAGATCCATGTTGACATGTTTTACTATCCTTGCAATTGCCCTAGCCAGCAAGTATGCATGGTGCACTGTGTCACTGTTATCCTCAGCTGATTTGTCTACATTTCTCGGTAAAGAAGCATGTGCACTTAGCTCCAACAACTTAGAACTACGCTATCCCCCAATATGCTCTACAACTGTGACTATGCCTTCTGAGATATACTACGGTGGTACAAGTTTGTCAACGCATATATACCTATTCATCGCAGAGCGTTTATTGATACTTTCCTCAGACGTTGAACTTAATCCAGGGCCTTCATCTGAAACGGACCTCATTCTCAAAGCCATTGCAGACTCAAACGAGAAAACGTCATCCGAAATTCGCCAAGTAAAGGACGAAATCATGTCCATAAAAACTGACGTGTCATCGGTAAAATCAGAATTAGGGGCAATCAAAGGCAATGTTGAAAGTATTAAATTAAAACAGAAAACGATTGACAGCAAAATTTTCGCTATTGAAGAGCAACTTAATCGGGTTACATATACAAATGAAATGCTACGTAGTGATTTTGGAGAATTGACGTACAGTTACGAGCAGCAAACAGACTACATTGTGTCTCTCGAGGAACAAATTGAAGGCATAGAAATTGAAAATCGGAAGAATAATGTGAGAGTTTTTGGAGTTCCTGAAACTGAAAACGAGTCTGTTGGTGACACTAGTAAAGCTGTTACAGAAAATGTTCTTCGTCCAGTCCTCAGTGAAAACTTACTAGATAGTTGTAGCTTTAGTGCTAGAAGGGTTGGAAAATTCGTGAAAGATAGGCCTAGATTGATACTGCTTAAATTTGCTACTTTTGACGATAAGCTTAAACTCCTACAAGGGCGCGATTCTCTACGCAATAAAGGAGTTCGACTTGCAAACGATCTCACTCCAAGGCAGAGAAAAACACTGAAAGAACTGGACGAAAAAGGCTATCGTGGCTATTTCAAAGGTAATAAACTGTTCAAAGTGCCGAAACAAATGCCTGACGAGATGGAAACACAGAGAGTGTTCCGTACGGGTGTCCGTACTGTAGCACAAAGACAGCGCGAGAATGCAGCAAGAGGTCAAACGGATCCGAATACGCATCAAGATGTTTACTAGGGTTGTGGCCGAGGCCCTTCTGTGTCTAACAATAATATCTCATTCATTGAATGGAATATCGAGGGGTTAAGAAAAAAACTTGATGACAGTGAGTTCGTTTCATATTTATCTTCCTTTGATGTGATTGGTCTGACAGAGACTTGGGTTTTAGACCACTCCGATATTGATCATTTTTTTCAAGACTATACATGTTTCTTCTGTGCCGCCAAGAAATCCAGTAGAGGTGGTAGAAATTTGGGTGGTGTTGCTGTGTTTGTTAGAAATAGGCTAGTGGGATCTACAAAGCAGATTAATATCGATTTCAGGTTTGGGATAATGCTTATTTTTGACAAAAGGTTATTCGATACAGATAAAGATTTATTCTATGTGTGCGTATACTTGCCACCTCAGAATTCGCCCTTCTATGATGGTGAATCTGGCGTTGACTGCTTAGAAAGTGATATAATTTCCTCTTTTCATGAATTCCATAAATGTGATGTTCTTATATGTGGTGACTTTAATGCAAGAACAGCTGAACTAGAAGATACTCTAAGTATTGACAGAGACATTCCTGAATTTCAGGAGTATGAGTCATTTTTTACCAATACTATATCTATTCCTAGAGTTTCCAGTGATAAAGTAGTTAATAGATTTGGGAAGCAACTTTTAGAATTTTGTAAAGGCTATAACTTATTTATCTTAAACGGTCGGTTTGGTAACAGTTCTGGAGACTTTACGTTTATAGATGTTATTGGCTGCAGCGTCATTGATTACTTTATTGCATCTTGTAAACTGTTTGACTTGGTGAACACTTTTTATATTGATAATAGAACTGAATGTAAACACCTTCCTGTAACTCTGAGTATCGGTAGTAACTGCATTGATGATACAGTTACAACATCTGAGAAAGCTGATGCTACCATTACTGATTATAAATTTTGTGATGGTGAAGAAGAAACTATTTTTTCAGCAAATTTAGCAGAAAAGATTATAAATGGTGAGTTCGGGTCTCTAAACGATAATCTTGATAATGATGACGTTTGTATAGATAATGTTGTTGAGCGATTGGAAACATTAATTTTGGAGTGTTGTATTAAGCACAAAAGAAAGGTCCATTCTAAGGCTTGTCGCAAAAAATCCCCCAAAAATAATTGGTTTGATCGAGAATGTCAATGCTTAAAGTTAACAAAGAACCAGTATCTTCGCAAATTTAGACAAACTAAATCATTAGAAGATCTCAACTCTTATATCATCGCGAAATCATCATTTAGGAAACAGTGCAAACTCAAGCAGGGCCAATATAATAAGAAATTACTAGTAAAAATTTCGGCATCTGCAAACAACCCAAAGGAATTCTGGAAAAATATTAAAATGGCATCGCAGGAGCAAAATAGAAAACCAAGCATAAACATACAAGAATGGTTTGAACATTTCAGGACTGTTTTTGGAGATACTGATACAGATAATAGTGGTGAGAATACAGAGAATAATCATAGTGATGATATAGAGGTCGGAAACACTAATTGTAACATTTTAAATGAAGGTGAACATATTCTACTAAATAGCGATATTACCGATGACGAGATTAAAACAGCCTTATCTGAATTGAAAAGAAACAAATCTTCTTCTGGTGACATAAAAGCAGAGCATTTGATTGCTTGTGCAGATATGTTAACTCCATTTCTGAAAAAACTATTTAATCGAATATTTAAGTCAGGAGTGTTTCCGAAGCAATGGTCTTGCTCATTGCTGATACCTGTCCATAAAAAGGGTTCTATTAATAACCCTGATAATTACAGAGGCATAGCATTGCTGAATGTGTTGAGTAAAGTATATGTAAATGTTTTGAGTAAACGACTTACATTTTATAGTATGGCATATGACAAAATTTCAGAGGCACAAGCAGGATTTAGGTCTGGGTATTCTACCATTGATAATGTATTTGTTCTGTATTCGATAATAAGAAAGTATTTATGTAGAAAACGTCGCAAATTATATGTAGCATTTGTTGATTTTCGTAAAGCTTTTGACTCAGTTCAGAGGTCGAAATTATTTAAAGTGCTTAGAGATAAGAATATTAAAGGAAACCTTTTAGACTCTATAAAAGCTATTTATGCAAGTGTTATAGCATGTGTCAAGAGTGGATATGAGATTAGCGAGGAGTTTGAATGTCCAATTGGTCTCAGGCAAGGGTGTAATTTAAGCCCCATATTATTTTCCTTATTCATTAATGAGCTGTATGATGAAATAGTCTCGTCTGGTATTTCAGGCATTCAGCTATATCCTGACATTATAGAAATACTACTATTACTCTTTGCAGACGATGTGGCTCTCATTGCAGACACTCCAATAAATCTGCAAAAACAACTTAATCTATTAGCAAAGTATTGTGATGCATGGAAACTTTCAGTAAATGTAAATAAAACTAAAATTGTGGTTTTCAGAAACGGAGGACAACTATCTAGACACGAAACTTGGGTTTACAAGGGTAACAGAATAGAAACCGTTAATGGGTTTACTTATATTGGCTCATACTTCAGTTCTCATTTATCTATGTATAATATGGCGAGTGCTTCAGCTATCAAGGCTAAAAGAGTAGTAACTAGCTTATTGTCCTCTTTGCATCATTTATCACCGATGCCTAAATCAATATTTTTTAAACTTTTTGATACAAAAATAACACCGATTTTATTATATGGATCGGAAATATGGGGTATTTTGCCTATGAATTCTATTGAAACTGTACATATGTATGCATGTAAGCGTTTTATGTGTGTTCCTATACGATCTTCAAATGTAGCAGTAGCTGGTGATTGTGAGCGGTTTCCCATGTATATCCAGGCCTCTAAGCGCTGTATTACATACTGGCTTAGGATTCTATCATTACCTGAATATCGCTATGTATATAAAAGTTATGAGATGTTACGATATTTCGACAATGTTGGTTATATTAACTGGGCTTCACAGGTTAGAATACATCTTTATAGTATAGGCTTTGGATATATATGGGAAAACCAGACAGTCCACAATAGAAACATGTTCTTGTTACAGTATGTGCAGAGGCTGAAAGACCAATATATGCAAGAGTGGCATGCATCGTGTGAAGCAAGCTCTAAACTTATTACCTATGTTGGATTCAAACCTGATTTTAAATTCGAAGAATACTTAAATGCTATTGATATTCACAAATTTAGACGTTCCTTAGCTTTTTTTAGGATTTCTTCACACTCTCTTATGATCGAAAAGGGTAGACATTTAGGGATTCCACGTGAACTCAGATTTTGTAAACATTGTAAAGATTTAGTTGAAAACGAATATCACTTTTTATTAGTATGTCCTTTATTTACAGACTTAAGAAAACAATATATAAAACCAAAGTTCTATATGCAACCAACTTTAAATAAAATGAATATTTTGATGTCATGCAGAAACAATGAAATAATAAGGGATCTTGCTATGTATGTGCATTATGCCATGAAATTAAGAAATTTAGATTCTAAATAGTTTAATATAATAAGATTTGCATACAGCGCTCCCTCTCTACAACGACACCCAATTGGAGTAACTTATTGTGTGCGTTGTTCGGAGGGAGTCGTTATAGGGATGGAAATTGGCTACATTTGCAAACAGCTTAAATCAAGATCAGACGCCGCATTATGCGGTGTCTGATCTGGATTCAAGCTGTTTGTCACTCGTCATTGTGTTGTTGATTTTATTTCCCGGTCAAAATGTCCATTATGTTACTTGAGAAAAACAGTAGACGATAGTTTTAATAAAACAATATTGCAATAGTGAGGTGTAATCTCCTTGTTTGGGAATCAGCCGTGATGGTCGTTGTAAGTAGGGATTCATTATTGGAGAAATACTGTATTTATATTTGTCACTGTATTTGTATTGTCACACACTATGATTTTCATATTTGATATACTGTGTCTGGGCTGGAGGCCTTTATCACAATAAACTTTGAATTTGAATTTGAATTTGAATACGCAAAATTAAACCTAGTTCATAAATGTCAATGGTCAAGTTCATCAAACTGTGATGCAACATCCCATACTCTTTGAGACACATGAAGGTGTGAAAAGTGGCCATAATTGCAGTACCCAGTCTACAATTGACAACAAATAACGCAACTTTTACTCCTTATTGAAACAGTAAAGACTATTATCAACAAGAGGGCCTGAAGGCCCTGATATCGCTCACCATTTGTAATGAAGCCTGATAGCTTTACCTTTGAATTTCACCTGTTTTATTCTAAATCCATTCAAATTTGTCAACCTACTCTAATATAAGAGAGTATATCAAAGGCAGATAACTAGAGCCTAAACAATAATGAAATGAAGCCTTTTTCTAGCATTTCAAAGTATATCAAGGGCAGGTAACTATTGCCACAATGATTAGATTTCAACAATAGTTGCACTCCTTCGAAAACGTATAGCTATGTACTTTGTGTACAAGTATAATCAAAATCGATTGAAAACTAGTTGTAAGAGTGTAAACGCTGTAAAATATGGCATTTTCAGCAATTCAAAGGTAGATAACTCTTGATCTATTTGTCCAATTTCAACCATAATCACCCTTTTTCGCACTCTTATAGTCATATACAATCTGAGCAAGTTTGAGAGAGCTTGGATAAATATTGTGGTCTCTAGAGCGTAAACACTGTTAAGTATACCGGCGGTAGCAGTCCAGTGGTAACACTGTTGGACTACGGTACCAGGGGTCGTGAGTTCGATCCCCCGCCGGACCAGCGGTCTGACTAGGGAATTTTTTCCGAATCCCTGATGATGTACAGAAATGTCCTTGAGCAAGACATGTACCGCATATTGCTCCTCTCCACCCAGGGGTTAAAATGGGTACCTGTGAGGGTCTGAGCCGGTACTGCGGCTGCTTTAGCGCCATATGTTAGCAGTGCTCAATATTGTAGGCAAGATGGCTAAATGATCAGGGGGTAAATGTACAGTCGGCTGAGCGGTCATTCGGACTGAAAGTAGACTTTAACTGGTACTTTATTTATTATTAAGTATATCATTTTCAGCAATTCAAAGGTAGATAACTCTCGACCTATTGATCCGATTACAACCATAATTGAACTCATCCGAAGTCTTATGGTAATATCTTATGGTAATATACAATCTGAGTAAGTTTGAGAAAGATTGGATAAAATTTGTGGCCTCTAGAGTGTAAACACCCTTAAATATGGCATTTTCAGCAATTCAAAGGTAGATAACTCTCCACCTATTAGTCTGATTTCAACCATAATCAAACTCATCTGAACTCTTATAGTCATATACAATCTGAGCAAGTTTGAGATAGGTTGGATAAAAATTGTGAACTCTAGAATGTAAACACTGTTAAATATGGGATTATCAGCAATTCAAAGGTAGATAACTCTTTATCTTTTGGTCAGATTTCAACTTAAATAGAACTCCTCCGAACTCTTATGGTCATATATAATCTGGGCAAGTTTTAGAAAGATTGGATAAATATTGTGGCCTCTAGAGTGTAAACACTGTAAAATATGGCATTTTCAGTAATTGAAAGGTAGATAACTCATGACCTATTTGTCCGATTTTAACCATAATCAAACTCTTTCGAACTCTTATGGCAATATACCATCTGAAAAAGTTTGAGAAAGATTGGATTAATATTGTGGTCTCTAGAGTGTAAACACTGAAATTGTTGACGCCGCACGATTGACGACGGACATTCAAGGATTGCAAAAGCTCACCCTGAGCTAGCTCAGGTGAGCTAAAAACAGGTTCTAGTCTGTTAGCTAGATGGTTAATAAAAGAACAACTAATAAATGATGAAAGCCATGATGACACAGCTGGTTAACATCCCACTTTCTTCAGACGATGCTAGCGACTAAACATCGGATGATTCCACTGGCATCTGCATTTCATCTCTAAATTAACCTCTTACACCACAGCCTGTTTCTAGTATTGGAGATCGGTTGTCGCTTAAAGCAGGTTGACTGAAAGTAAACCAGAATGTACATTCAAAGTACATTCTTCATTATTTTCAGCCTGCTTTAACTGACCACCTGCTAGAATATAGAAAATATTTCTCATGACACACTGTCACACACATTCAATTTCATAATACATATTCATGAAATTGAAACTAATTAAAGGTGTAAAATTGTGTATCCATTGTCGGAGTAATGGGTAAAATCACCTTTTATTATGTCAACAATTAGGAAATGTTCACTAGTAAGCAACCAGAATTTTCAAAATACATGTATTCTGCAATTTCAACTTATTTTCGAATTAATGCAATTTTGCTGCAACAAAAACGCATTGCAGTTGAATTTCACCTTATACATGTATATATATGTAGATGACTGTTTTTTCAAACGTCAAAGTCAAATCAATATAAAAGTTGAGCTGTTTTGTATATGGTTGAGTCTCTTCACAGTCAGTAAAAGAAACTAGCCCGACAATGATTGAGTTGGGTTTTACGACATCGCAGCGCATAACAATGTCACGTGAAGCGCTGGACCGGCGAATCTTCAAACAATATAAGTACATCTATAATCATAAATGAGCCTGGTCATAATCAGACAATACTAAAACTTGCCTTCTGCAGTAGAGCTTCATTCAAGGAGTAAACATGGTAAAGCATATAATCTGTATTTAAATGTATAAAGTTATTGATGTTGTATAGAAATAAACAGACAAACTAACAATATACATGTAGTATGCTTCACTTCATGTGCTTACAAACAATGTTTAAAACTTTGATGCTGAACATAATGACTTGACAAATATAAATAGGTGTATATAATAAAGTTGCTTGACTTAGTATTTTCTATCTTACCTCTTCAACCAGGCTGTGATCTTTGAAGAATTGAAACATGAATATACATGTATTCAGTAGTTTTAGCATCGAGGCCACGTCTGTATCCTTTGCTGCAGTAACACTTTCGCTGCCATCTGGAAGAAACCATTTCGCAACTTCCCATGGATGAGAGGGCCAAAGTCGAGGCTTCAGGTTAGCACGTGCTATGTTTGGACATGGTTGATGCACATCAGCCCTGATGATGTGTTTGAGCCATTCACAGCAGACACCTGAGGAACACCTGACTCTCCAGGTACCATGGTGTCTTTGTAGTTCATTGTTTGTACATGATTTGCATATCTGAACACATGATGGTGATTGTGCTGTATTTACTGGACCATGCCTGGAATATGGTTGTGGCACAACTTGATGTAGATTATTATGGAAATCTAAGACCCTCTTGTCCACAAACTCCTCCAAACTTTCCTTTAGAAAGAGGAGTCCTAGACTATCACGAAGCCAGTTGAGGTATGTCTCATATTTTAGCCTTGGTACTGCTGCTGTAGCCATTCTGAAATTTGATAGGGGTAAAACAGTGAGTATTGTTAATTGTATAGTACTTCATTAACCCTTTCCACCCTGAAACCTCAAATGGACAATTCTAGTTTTCAATTTAGTCTAGTCCATTTTTGACATTTTAGGGTTGATTTTCACAAGATATGTCAAAATGACAAACAGTGTACATGTAGACCCTGATTAGAGGGCTCCTTAAGGAGCCCTCTGATCAGGGTCTATACTGTTTGCATTGGACAAGTGTATTCCTCACAGGTACAATGTTGCAAATTACGCATATATGCGTGGCTAGGGTTCAAAGAGTTAAACAGCAACACTGTTTGTCGGTATACCGGTAGTATAACCTGTCACTGACAGGTGTATAAAAGAAACCATGTGTTTGTGGTTCTGGGGATTAATAAGACAACTATGGATGTGATTTACTCATTTACTTGTCTACCAATTATGTAAAATTAAGAGACAATTCTAATGAGTATTAACACTATAGGATTTGGTGCTGAAATGAATGAGAAAAGATTGAATTTGTTCAGTTCACTCCTTCTTATCTGGAGCCCTGCTTGTCGATCAATTATGTAAAATTACTGTCAATTCCAACTACAATGTAGTATTACCAGCATTCCAATTCACTCAAAAATCTTATGTGAATCACATAAGAATTCAAGCCTGTACATCATTCTGAGGAAGTGCACGCAAAACGGGAAATGTATAAAATCTATTGAAAAATTAAACAAGAGCCGCATGCGGCCCTAAATCGCTCACCTGAGGAACCATTGTGAAATACTCAATGCAAAATGAAGTTTGTCGTTGCATTGAAGTGGACTGTTGCATGAAGAAGTAACTCCGAATCCGTTTGTCATTATTACTGTTTGAGCAAAAAGGAAAAAGAGGGAAACTATATAAGAGTGCCTGTAGGCTCTGATATCGTTCATCATTTGTAATGAAGCCTGATAGCTTTACCTTTGAATTTCACCAGTTTTATTCTAAATCCATTCAAGTTTGTCGACCTACTGTAGTATTATTACTAGTATAGTAGAGTACATCAAAAGCAGATAATTAGAGCCTAAACTAGACCTATCACAAATGGTGATTCATACCCCCAGTAGGGTCTTGTCACAAGAGGTAAATGTTTCTTGATAAAGTTGATGTGTGCATTTAAGTGCACCCTAACATGGTAAAAATAACAAAGGGCAACAACTCCAACAAATGCCGCATGCGGCCCTAAATCGCTCACCTGAGTAACTATTGTGTTATACTCGAGGCATAATGAAGTTTGTCATTGCATGTATGTGGACTGTTGCATGAAACTGTAACAACCTCGGAATTAGGTTTTCCTGTAGAAGTGTATGTAAAACTGATAAGCACCGGGGCGTGGCCATTTTTGGCCCGGGGGTCATAATTTGAACAATCTTGGTAGAGGACCATAAGACAAAGCTAGATGCCAAATATAATAGGTATGGGCCTTACGGTTTCAGAGAATAAGAGTTTTAAAGGTTTTACTACATTAAGTCTTTGTAAAACTTATACGCCCCTGGGCGAGCCATTTTTGATCCGGGGGTCATGATTTGAACAATCTTGGTAGAGGACCATAAGGCAAAGCTAGATGCCAAATATAAAAGGTCTGGGTCTTAGGGTTTCAGAGAAGAAGAGTTTTAAAGGTATATTCCTATATAAGTCAATGTAAAACTGATAAGCCCCGGGGCGTGGCCATTTTTGATCCGGGGCTCATGATTTGAACAATCTTGGTAGAGGACCAGAAGGCAAAGCTACATGCCAAATATAAAAGGTCTGGGCCTTACGGTTTCAGAGAAGAAGATTTTTAACAAGAGCCACATGGGGCATATTTCGCTCACCTGAGAATAGCTGAAAAAATTGAGATAATAATTTATGTCCAGGACTGATCTAGATATGCAACAGACCGGAACAATTTGAACAAATTATGTAAAGAATATTTAAAAGTGTCACCATACCGAAAATAAAATCTCTGGCCATATTAGTTTCAGAGAAGAAGACGTTTGAAATTTTCTCTATATAACTCTATGTAAAACTGTGACCCCAGGGGTGGGGCCAATTTTGACCCCAGGGGCATAATTTGAACAAACTTGATAGAGGACCTGTAGGCGATGCTATGTGCCAAATATATAGGGCGTGTTCGATTATCAGTTCCAGAACTGTTTGGAACGATTCCATGGGATTAGTCAATCAAACAAAAACGGAATTGAACCCTTGCAAATATGGTAGTCTGGTTCCCTACTTATTACAACTTTGCTGTCGAAGCGTTCGTAAATTGTGCCGGGAACCATGATGATACGTCACAATTCTGCTCACACCACCTCCTCGGGCAGAATTGATAGAACAGTTCTGGAATTGAATTCCGGACCATTCGATTTCGATTCCGTCAGTCCCGTCAATTCCGGACTGATAATCGAACACGCCTATAAGCTCTGGCCCTTGTAGTTTCAGACAAGAAGACTTCTTTAAGTTTTCATTGAAAAAAAATCTATTTTTAGCTCCTGTGACCTAGTTATGCAACCGACCAGAACCTTTTGAACAGTTTTGGAATAGGACATCTAGAAGTGTCACCAGGCCAAATATCAAAGCTCTAGCCATATTAGTTTGAGAGACAAAGACGTTTGAAAATTTCACTATATAACTCTATGTAAAACTGAGACCCCCGGGGCGGGGCCAATTTTGACCCCAGGGACATAATTTGAACAAACTAGATAGAGGACCTGTAGGCGATGCTATGTGTCAAATATCTAAGCTCTGGCCCTTGTAGTGTCAGACAAGAAGATGTTTTAAGTTTTCAATGAAAAAAATCTATTTTTAGCTCCTGTGACCTAGTTATGCAACTGACCAGAATTATTTGAACAATTTTGGTAATAGACATCTAGAAGTGTCACCATGCCAAATATCAAAGCTCTGGCCACATTAGTTTCAGAGAAGAAGACGTTTGAAAATTTCACTAAATAATTCTATGTAAAACTGAGACCCCCGGGGCGGGGCCAATTTTGACCCCAGGGACATAATTTGAACAAACTAGATAGAGGACCTGTAGGCGATGCTATGTGTCAAATATCTAAGCTCTGGCCCTTGTAGTGTCAGACAAGAAGATGTTTTAAGTTTTCAATGAAAAAAATCTATTTTTAGCTCCTGTGACCTAGTTATGCAACTGACCAGAATTATTTGAACAATTTTGGTAATAGACATCTAGAAGTGTCACCATGCCAAATATCAAAGCTCTGGCCACATTAGTTTCAGAGAAGAAGACGTTTGAAAATTTCACTATATAATTCTTATGTAAATCTGTGACCCCCGGGGCGGTGCCAATTTTGACCCCAGGGGCATAATTTGAACAAACTTGATAGAGGACCTGTAGATGATGCTATGTGCCAAATATCTAAGCTCTGGCCCTTGCAGTTTTTGACAAGAAGACTTTTTAAGATTTCCTTATTTTTTCACTTTGGTTGCCATGGCAACCAGAGTTCTGCATTGTTTTTAATTCTTTGTACAAATTTGAAAGAGCTTGACCCAAGGAACATTTCTGTAAAGTTTGGTTGAATTCTGTCAAGCGGTATAGGAGGAGATGTCATTTGAAGCAATTGTTAACGACGACAGACGACTAACGACTGACGACGACGGACACAGGGCCATCCCAATAGCTCACCTTGAGCATTTGGCTCAGGTGAGCTAAAAAGTCTGTTAAACTGATAAGCCCAGGGGCGAGGCCATTTTTGACCCTGGGGTCATGATTTGAACAATCTTGGTAGAGGACCATTAGATAAAGCTAGATGCCAAATATTATTTGTCTGGGCCTTACGGTTTCAGAGAAGAAGATTTTTAAAGGTTTTCCTATATAAGTCTATGTAAAACTGATAAGCCCCGGGGTGGGGCCATTTTTTACCCTGGGGTCATGATTTGAACAATCTTAGTAGAGGTCCATAAGGCAAAACTAGATGCTAAATATAAAAGGTCTAGACATACAGTTTTAGAGAAGAAGAGTTTTATAGGATTTCCTATGAAAAACTGATAAGCCCCGGGGCGGGGCCATTTTCGACACGGGGTTCATTATTTGAACAATATTGCTAAAGGTTTACAACATGATGCTACATGTTAAATTTGGTTATCCTAGGACTTATAGTTATTGACAAGAAGATGTTTAAAGTTTTGACTTTAGTTGTCAATATTACGTATTGGCGGCCATGTTTTTTTACGGATCAAAATTCTTTGAACAACTATGAAAGTATATTAATTGAGAAACATTTTGGTGCAAACCAAATTGAAATCGGACCAGTCGTTCTTGAGAAGAAGATTTTTTAACATATCGTGCATGGTTGCCATGGCAACAAGACCGATTTCCCCACCCACTTTTTTTAACAATTTTTGAAGCTCACAACTACAGTATGTATCTGACCAAGTTTGGTTAAAATTGGGCCATTGGTTTCAGAGAAGAAGTTATTTGAAACAAATTGTGAACAGACGACACCGACACGGACACCGACTCGGACACCAACAACGACGTACAACGGAAGGCAACCGATCACAATAGCTCACCTTGGGCACTTCGTGCTCAGGTGAGCTAAAAATGGATAAAAATATAACAAAGGGCAATAACTACAAAAATATGGATGACAGAGAAAAGGTTCTTATACACTGCACTCCTGGAAAATGAGATCTATCTGTATATGAAGTTTGAAGTCAATAGCTCTTAAGACTTTGGAAGTTATGCTCCGGACAAGCCTAAATTGGGTAAAAAATATAACAACAAAGGGCAATAACTCCAAAAATACTGATGATAAAGTTATGGTTCTTGTGCACTGCACTCCTAGTCAATGAGATCTATCTATATATGAAGTCTGAAGTCAATAGCTCTTATATTTTTGAAGTTCTGCTCCGGACAAGCCTAAATTGGGTAAAAATATAACAAAGCGCAATAACTCCAAAAATACTGATTATAGAGTTATGGTTCTTGCGCACTGCACTCCTAGTCAATGATATCTATATGTATATGAAGTTTGAAGTCAACAGTTATTATACTTTGGAAGTTCTATGCTCCGGACAAGCCTAAATTGGGTAAAAATATAGCAACAAAGGGCAATAACTCAAAAAATACTGTTGACAGAGTAACAGTTCTTGTGCACTGCACTCCTAGTCAATGAGATCTATCTGTATATGAAGTTTGAAGTCAATAGCTCTTATAATTTAGGATTTATGCTCCGGACAAGCCTAAATTAGGTAAAAATATAACAACAAAGGGCAATAACTCGAAAAAATACTGATTATAGAGTTATGGTTCTTGCGCACTGCACTCCTAGTCAATGATATCTATATGTATATGAAGTTTGAAGTCAACAGTTATTATACTTTGGAAGTTCTATGCTCCGGACAAGCCTAAATTGGGTAAAAATATAGCAACAAAGGGCAATAACTCAAAAAATACTGTTGACAGAGTAACAGTTCTTGTGCACTGCACTCCTAGTCAATGAGATCTATCTGTATATGAAGTTTGAAGTCAATAGCTCTTATAATTTAGGATTTATGCTCCGAACAAGCCTAAATTAGGTAAAAATATAACAACAAAGGGCAATAACTCGAAAAAATACTGATTATAGAGTTATGGTTCTTGCGCACTGCACTCCTAGTCAATGATATCTATATGTATATGAAGTTTGAAGTCAACAGTTATTATACTTTGGAAGTTATGCTCCGGACAAGTCTAAATTGGGTAAAAATATAGCAACAAAGGGCAATAACTCCAAAAATACTGTTGACAGAGTAAACGTTCTTGCGCACTGCACTCCAAGTCAATGAGATCTATCTGTATATGAAGTTTGAAGTCAACAGCTATTATACTTTGGAAGTTATGCTCTGGACAAGCCTAAATTGGGTAAAAATATAGCAACAAAGGACAATAACTCCAAAATCCAAAAATACTGATGACAGAGTTATGGTTCTTGCACACTGCACTCCTTGTAAATGAGATCTATCTGTATATGAAGTTTGAAGTCTACAACTATTATACTTTGGAAGTTATGCTCCGGACAAGCCTAAATTGGGTAAAAATATAACAACAAAGGGCAATAACTCAAAAATACTGATGATAGAGTTATTGTTCTTGTGCACTGCACTCCAAGTCAATGAGATCTATCTGTATATGAGGTTTGAAGTCAATAGCTGTTATACTTTTGAAGTTATGCTCCGGACAAGCCTAAATTTGATAAAAATAACTAGACCTATCACAAATGTTGATTCATACCCCCAGTAGGGTCTTGTCACAAGAGGTAAATGTTTCTGGATAAAGTAAGTGCTCCCTAACATGGAAAAAATTTACAAAGGGCAACAACTCAAACAAGAATATCGTTCCCAACGATGGATGCTCCCCACAAAGAAAAAGCCCAAGGTATAGCATGTTTAGTAGGTGAACACAGTAACAAGTTTCATCAACTTACGATGTAACATTCAGGAGATATGCTTCGGACAAAAATGAATTTATTATGAACAAGAGGCCCATGCGGGCCTAAATATCGCTCACCTGGAAAAACCAACACAAGGGTCACATAACCCCTGGGGTGAGATCATTTTTTACCCCAGAGACATAATTTCAAAAATCTTGCTGATGAACTTGACAATAAAGTGTTCTGTCAAATATTTTGTACATGGATGGTTTCTTCATTGAAAAAAATCTATTTTTAGCTAATGTGACCCAGATATGCAACAGACCCGAACCATTTCAGCAATATTGGTAAAAAAAAACAACATCAAAAAGTGTCACTATGCTAAATATCAAAGCTCTGGCCATAATAGTTTCAGAAGAAGATTTCACTATATAACACTATGTAAAACTGCAACCCCAAGTGCCTTGGCAGTTTTGACCCCAGGGACATAATTTGAAAGAGAACCTGAAGATGATGCTTTGTGCCAAATATCTAAGCTCAGGGTACTGTGGTTCCAGACAAGAAGATTTTTTTGAGTTTTCATTGAAGAAATCTATTTTTAGCTCCTGTGACCTAGATAGGCAACGGACCGGAACCATATTTACAATATTGGCTAAGGGCTTCTAGAAGTGTCACCATGCCAAATATTAAAGCTCTAGCCATATTAGTTTGAGAGAAAAAGATGTTTGAAGATTTCACTATATAACTCTATGTAAAATTAAGACCCCCGGGGCGGGGTCATTTTTGACCCCCAGGGACATAATTTGAATAATCTTGATAGAGGACCTGAAGACAATGCTTTGTGCCAAATATCTAAGCTCAGGGTACTGTGGTTTCAGACAAGAAGATTTTTTAAGTTTTCATTGAAATAATATATTTTTAGCTCCTGTGACCTAGATATGTAACGGACCAGAAATGTTTGAACTACTTTGAAAGAGGACCATATAAGGATCATTCCTGCCAAGTTTGGTAAAAATCAATCCAGTGGTTTCAGAGGAGATGTTGTTCAAAGAAATTATTGACGACGAACGACGGACGACGGACAATCAAAATAGCTCACCTTGGCACTACGTGCCAGGTGAGGTAAAAAGGGAGGCAATTCAATATTTGGAGATGACAGAGTTATAATTCTTGTGTACTACACTTCTTTTTGTCATCCGCTAACACAGTATCAAGGTTCAAGTTACAGTGCGGCAGAAAATTTGATTTTTTTAAAATATTTATGTAGAAAAAGGGAGATAATTCAATATTAGGAGATGGCAGAGTTATGGTTCTTGATAACAGCACTCTTTCTGTCATCTTGTATCACTGTATCAAGTTTCATCAACTTACAATGCAATGCTAAAGAGATATGCTCCAGAACAAATTTGATTTTTTTAAATAGAAAAGGGGAGATAATTAAATGTTGGGAGATGACAGAGTCATGTTTCTTGTGTACTGCACCTCCTTATGTCATCACCTATCACTGTATCAAGTTCCATTAACT
The DNA here is from genome assembly GCA_922989275.2 of Gari tellinella. Taxonomy (NCBI): domain Eukaryota; kingdom Metazoa; phylum Mollusca; class Bivalvia; order Cardiida; family Psammobiidae; genus Gari; species Gari tellinella. Next base: position 4,015,171 of record OV277870.1, on the reverse strand, counting down.
TACGGTGTAGCAGTCAAGAGATATACTCCGGACAAAATATTTTTGTATTTTTTGAAAAAGTGAGATAATTCAATATTGGGAGATGACAGAGTTACCGTTATTGTGTACTGCACTTCCTTTAGTCGTTACAAGTTTCATCAACTTTTAGTGTAACGGTCCAGAGATATGCTCCGGACAAAATTGATTTTTTTATGAGAAAAAGGGAGATAATACAAAATTGGGAGATGAGAGAGGTACGATTCTTGTGTACTGCGCCTCCTCCAGTCATTCTCTAATCTCTATCACTGTATCAAGTTTCATCAACCTACGGTGTACCGTTCAAGAGATATGCTCCGGATAAAAAAGCGTGACGGACGGACGGACTTTCTTAGGAGACAGTGTTGTGGGGCTGAATGCTATATAAACCCTAACCCTTAAACTAACCCCACAAACGCCATTTTCAACCCCACAATACTCTCTTTCAACCCCACAATCACTACCTGGCCAGGTTAATGACCCAAAACTGCCAGGTTAGGACCCCATAACGTGCCTCCTGTAAGCTTGGACAGACAGACGGACAGACGGATGGACGGACGGACGGACAAAGCGGCGACTATATGCTCCCCCCCCTAAAGGGGACAGTGACCTGGAAAGATTTTTTTTCTATGTGACTATGGCCCATCATCTATAATTTTTATGTGACATTTCAAAAATCTGTGACATTTTGAAATTTTATGGGCCATTTCTTAAAATGCTTAGATTTCGATAAAAATCTATTTCTTCCAAGTCTTGGGCCAGCAAAAAATAAATATTTTTATCAGTGTCCCAATAAAAAATTGAAAATGTTTGGTCCAACATCTAGATCAATGTTGAAACGTATCACTACTAGTAAAACTTATGCCAATATGGCGGAACGTCGGCATCTCTAAACTACTGATGTTTTCCCAAACCGCTGAAAGTTTGATTAAGTTGACAGTAAAAAGTCTAAAATAAATTATATCAGATAATCAGTTATTAATCACCTTGAATGTTTGCCTCTAATAGCATCCAAAATTATCCTCTCTATACATGATACTTTTCATACCGAGTTACTCAGACACGATTTACACACAAGGTGTTAAAACATCAAAGCAGATTTGAGGAGCTCCGCCCATTTTGATTCAATGACCTAGCTCTGTGAGTTCACTTATATATATACTCAGCCAAAAAAGAAAGTACCCACTTTTGTATTCTAAATAATCAGCGTCTTATACATAAACTGTATTTAAATTTAATTTTATAGAAAACAGCAGATGACATGAAATCATTGTGGTTAAATAACTGGCACATTGTAATGAAAATAAAAGGTCTATAACTCTATTTCTGAAAATAGCATTTTTGCTTAGGATTTCTTTTCCATAGAAGAAAAACAATTGTACTCTTATTCAGCAGCTAGAAATTTTTCTTAAAGAAAATCAAATCACATTAGACCTTCATTAATGACAATATTCACGGCTTTATTGAGACTAGAAAGTCTTATAATATCAAATTACATCCCTTTGAATTGAAATAAGAACAAACCTTAAGTGTTTCATTTTCGTTGCATGTGTCGTTTAATCTGAATGTTTTTACGGGAATACATTGGTGATCGTATGGGTGTTTAAAAACTCAAACTAAACTGTAGTTGATTAAATACTTTAAAAAATATTGAACTTGAAAATTTACTTCATGTGAAGTAAATGTAACAAGTGGGCAACTTCCATTTTGGCTGAGTATATTAGACTGGCCTGCGAATTATCCCGATTTCAATTCTGTAGAACACGTGTGGGACGAGCTAGGACGTCGTGTTCGAACAAATCACGCAATTAAAATGGTAAATGACTTGGCAGCAGCATTACATGTTAAATGGAACAATTTGCCTTCGCCGTTATTACAGCGTTACGTCAACAGCATGTGCCGCCGATTCACAACATGCATTGGACAAAATGGTGGACACATGAGATACTGACTCCAAATTCAATACTTACAGCCCATTTTGGGTGCTTATACCACATTCAAAATGAAATTAAACCTTTCTTGTTGGTGACCCTAGTCTTATCAAAGAAAGTGTCATTTTTGAAATAGACCCCTATGTCAATTCGCTCAATATTTTAAAATAAATAAAATATCGCGTCGACTTCAATTTTTCACAGAATGTCATTAATGATTTGTTCTTCAATCCAGATAAAAGAAATAGTCAGAAAATATTTCAGTTCCTAATATATAGATAGAAATATAAGATGGGTACTTTCTTTTTTGGCTGAGTATATTTATCTAGATATATATCTGACACTGGACAAAATATGCAGCTGCAGTTTGACACTGTAATCGACAAAAAGTCGTAGACTGTCACCAAAATCTTAACCCTTTGAACTCTAGTCGTCACTAGGGTTGAAGACGGTCACCAGATTTTCATTGCCTTTGATGTTCCCGACAAGCCGCGACTTCTTCAGAATATCGGCCACAAGGGCCTGGAACACAAAAATAGGGGAACAGTAGCCTACTATAATAATATACTATATCATAGTAACAGGATACATTTTAAATTTATGCGTGGCCCCCTGTGGTAATATATCAAAAGAGAAAACATCAGTGTAGCCAGGCGGATTTTACTCGAAATCATGACACGTGTGTATTCAAGGAATTGTGATTCTAACTGGAAAATATTGGCATGCACACTGTTTGATTACGTAATTGCTTATCTCCCAGCACTGGATGAATCTAGCCAAAGGCAATTTAAGTTGTATGGTAAGATAAAATCGGCGAGACGCTGGGCGCACCATTTGGAAATTCTATGTGACATTTTTTTTTTATGTGACTATGGCACATGGTGCATGGGTTTCCAGGTCACTGAGGGGAGCATAAAAATGGATAAAAATATAACAACAAAGGGCAATAACTCCAAAAATACTGATGATAGAGTTATGGTTCTTGCACACTGCACTCCTAGTCAATGAGATCTATCTATATGTGAAGTTTGAAGTCACTAGCTCTTATACTTTGAAAGTTACACTCCGGACAAGCCTAAATTGGGTAAAAATATAACAACAAAGGGCAATAACTTCAAAAATAATGATGATAGAGTTATGATTCTTGCGCACTGCACTCCTAGTTAAAGAGATCTATCTGTATAAGAAGTTTGAAGTCAATAGCTCTTATACTTTAGTAGTTATGCTCCGGACAAGCCTAAATTGGGTAAAAATATAACAAAGGGCAATAACTCCAAAAATACTGATGACAGAGTTATGGTTCTTGCGCACTGCACTCCTAGTCAATGAGATCTATACTAAAGGAATTTAGAAACGCAACTCGAACTTTGGAGATATATATTTCATTTGTTTATATGGTTTGGTTATAAAAGTTATATATCATTTTCAACGTTAAACATTTATCAACATTTTGCATGCTAAGAAATTTTGCATACATAAAAAGTGTGATAGAGAGATGACGTTGAGCAAGTCGCGTCAGTGTAAAGTCCTAACGATATGGTCAATATCTGGTATGACCCTCATGTGCCGCCATGGCAGCGCGATTAAGCCTATGCAGAGAGTAGACGAGTCCTTTAATTTGACAAATTGGGATGTTTTCCCACTCCTCTTGCAATGCACGTCTCAATTCGCCATGCGTCGTCGGTGTTAGATGGCGTCTCAAAACACGTCGGTCCAAGACGTTCCATAGATGTTCAAGGGGCGAAAGATTGGGGGTGTATTTGTCAATGAACAACACACTCCTCCATCGATGTATGGACTTATACTTTGAAAGTTATGTTCCGGACAAGCCTAAATTGGGTAAAAATATAGCAACAAAGGGCAACAAGAGGGCCATGGCCCTAAATTCGCTCACCTGAGGACATTGAAGTTTGTACCTAAGTTGACTGGGCAAGACAACATTTTAATATAACTATAAATGGAGTTATCTTCCAGACAAGAAAACATGACAAAAATGAATTTTGTTGCCAAGCTTATGACCCTTATCCATGACACATCCTCTTATCAAGCTATTTCCATTTCCAATAAATGATAATTATTTCACTAGCGTCAGCAGAACTGGAATTATTTTCCTGATAATAAAATATGACAAAGGGGAAAAACTATATATTGCTGCCCTTGTGCATGGCATTTTCTCTCATCAGTTTCTTTCAATACATAAAATGTCATTACAATAGCATCAGTAGAACTGAAGTTGTCTTCTTGACAAGAAAATATCACAAAGGGAAATAACTCAAAAAACAATGATGTCAGAGTTATGGCCTTTGCAAATGGCACTTCCTCTCATCAGGCTCTTTCCAAATAGGCAATTTCATTTTACCCATTACCCCATAGCATGTTTCTAGTTTTGAAAATAGGTGGCCACCTAAAGCAGGTTGAAAGTAAAGCAGAATGTGTCTTAACCCTTAGCCTGCCACTCACGACTATAGCTTTATATGCAAACAGCTTGGATCCGGATAAGACGCCGAGTAACTCGGCGTCTCATCCGGATCCAAGCTGTTTGACACTCGGACAACATTTTCAGCAATTTTGAGCAACTTTGAAGCACTTTGAAACTTGAAGCAGACGAGAAATATAGCAGACGACAATCTATTTGGCGGGCTAAGGGTTAATGCACACTTTGCTTTACTTTCGCATCTTACATTTTCATGACTGTTTAAAGTGGAATTATTTTCTCAAGTAGAGGAATAAATCAAAGGCCTAAAAATGCACATTTATGGGGTAATGGGTTAACAAACGTCAGTATATGGGGTTCAGCTGATCATGACCAGTTCTGTGATACTCCCTACCAGTGTTGCATAATATTTGACCTCAGTGGCTAGAGCTCTGGGGCTTACCCTTACCAGACTGAAATGATGTCTGCTTAAAACCTACTGCATGTGAAAAGTGTACAAATTTTTTTTTAGAAAATGTTAAGTTGGTAAATGAGTGGCAAATAGGTTGGATCCAGATTAGATGTAGCATTATGATTATGTTGCATCTGATCTGGATCCAAAATGTTTGCAAATATTGGCTATTTGCCCTTAGTATATTAAGAGTAACTCAGGTAAAATACAGTTCTGCTTCTGCTTCATCAAAACTACTGTGAAACCTGCCTAGAGCAGCACTTAAACTGCGCAGGGTGGCGTCAAGTGTGACCCTAGGGATTTCATTTTAACAAACTATAGAGGGATCGACCAGGAGATTCTACTGTAAAAATATCAAAGCTTAGGGCCTAGTAGTTTTTAGCAAGAAGATTTTTTAAAGTTTTTTGCTTTTTTGCTTTTTCAAGCAGAGTTTTTGCTTTTTCTCTTTCATTTGAACAACTTCTGTAGAGAAGCATCCAAGGAACATCATGAGCAGTTTGAATCCGCCCTACGATCCCCGGGTTCAGAGGAGATGTCGTTTGAAGTAAAAGTGAACGGACAGACGGACAGACGTACTACGGACGGTGAGCGGTCACAATAGCTCACCTTGAGCCTTTGGCTCAGGTGAGCTAAAAACTGATAAGCCCCAGGGCAGGGTGAAACTTTGAACAATCTTGGTAGAAGATCATTTGGTAATGATACATACCAAATATCAAAGGTCTGGGCCTTTGGGTTTCTGAGAAGAAGATTTTTTAAGATTTTCTTATGCATTAAAAGTTGTCTATAGGGTCATGTTAGAAAATCGGGTCCCACAGCAAGGGGAATAACTCTAGCCAAAATCTTTAAACAAGATTTCGTTCCCTCTCGTCACCGATGCTTCTGACAAAGTTTGGTTGGAATCGGTTCAGTGCTTTCTGAGGAGATGTTAGAAAATGTGAACGGACGACGGACGGAATGGTATCACAATAGTTCATTCTGAGCCGAATCTGAGCCTTCGGCTCAGGTGACCTAAAAACGGTCAAGATGCTTAATAATCATTTAAATAGAGAGTCAGGTAAGGTCCGAAAACAAGAGCCCCATGGGGCATATTTCGCTCACCTGAGAATAACCGACAAAATTGAGATAATTATTTATGTCCAGGAAGGGGTCATTTTTTACCCGACGGGCAATATTTGAACAATCTTGTAAAAGGACCTGTTGATGATGATATGTGCCAAATATCTAAGATCAGGGTAGTAGGGTTTTAGACAAGAAGATTTTTGTAAGTTTCCATTGAAAAAAAATCTATTTTTAGCTCATGTGACCTACATATGCAACAGACTGAAACCAGTTGAACAAAATAGGTAAAGGATATCTAGAAGTGTAACCATGCTGAATATCAAAGCTCTGGCCATATTAGTTTCAGAGAAGAAGACGTTTTGAAAATTTCACTAAATAACTCTTTGTAAAACTGTGACCACCGGGGCGGGGCCAATTTTGACCCCAGGGGCATAATTTAACCAATTTTGTAAGAGGACCTGTATGCGATGCTATGTGTCAAATATCTAAGCTATGGTCCTTGTAGTTTCAAAGAAGAAGATTTTTAAAATTTTCATTGAAAAAAATCTATTTTTAGCTCCCGTGACCTAGTTATGCAACCGACCAGAACCTTTTGAACAATTTTGACATAGGACATCTAGAAGTGTCACCATGCCAAATATCAAGGCTCTGGCCATATTAGTTTCAGAGAAGAAGACGTTTGAAAATTTCACAATATAACTCTATGTAAAACTGTGACCCCCGGGGCGGGGCCAATTGTGACCCCATGGGCATAATTTGAACAAGCTTGATAGAGGACCTGTAGGCGATGCTATGTGCCAAATATCTAAGCTCTGGCCCTTCTAGTTTCAGACAAGAAGATATTTTAAGTTTTTATTGAAAAAATTCTATTTTTAGCTCCTGTGGCCTAGTTATGCAACCGACCAGCATTATTTGAACAATTTTGGTATAGGACATCTAGAAGTGTCACCATGTTAAATATCAAAGCTCTGGCCATATTAGTTTCAGAGAAGAAGACGTTTGAAAAATTCACTATATACATTGTAACTCTATGTAAATCTGTGACCCCCGGGGCGGGGCCAATTTTGACCCCAGGGGCATAATTTGAATAAGAGTCCCATGGGGCATATTCGCTCACCTGAGAATAATTGGAAAAATGGAGATATTGATTTATGTCCAGGACTGACCTAGATATGCAACAGACCGGAACAATTTGAATAAAATATGTAAAGTATATTTAAAAGTGTCACCATACAGAATATAAAAGCTCTGGCCTTATTAGAGTCAGAGAAGAAGATGTTTGAAATTTTCTTTATATAACTCTATGTAAAACAGTGACCCCCGGGGTGGGGCCAATTTTGACCCTAAGGGCATAATTTGAAGAAACTTAATAGAGGACCTGTAGGCGATGATATGTGCCATATATCTAAGCTCTGACCCTTGTAGTTTTAGACAAGAAGCTTTTTTAAGTTTTCATTGTAAAAAATCTATTTTTAGCTCCTGTGACCTAGTTATGCAACGGACCAAAACCATTTTTACAATTTTGGTATAAGATATCTAGAAGTGTCACTATGCCAAATATCAAAGCTCTGGCCATATTAGTTTTAGAGAAGAAGACATATGAAATTTTCTTTATATAACTCTATGTAAAACAGTGACCCCGGGGCGGGGCCAATTTTAACCCCAGGGTCATAATTTGAACAAACTTGATAAAGGACCTGTAGGCGATTCTATGTGCCAAATATCTAAGCTCTGGCCCTTTTAGTTTCAGACAAGAAATGTTTTTAAGATTTTATTGAAAAAATCTTATTTTTAGCTCCTGTGACATAGTTATGCAACCGACCACAACCATTTGAACAATTTTGGTAAAGGACATCTAGAAGTGTCACCATGCCAAATATCAAAGCTCTGGCCACATTGGTTTCAGAGAAGAAGACGTTTGAAAATTTCACTATATAACTCTATGTAAAACTGTGACCCCAGGGGCGGTGCCAATTTTGATCCCAGGGGCATAATTTGAACAAACTTGATAGAGGACCTGTAGATGATGCTATGTGCCAAATATCTAAGCTCTGGCCCTTGCAGTTTTTGACAAGAAGATTTTTTAAGATTTCCTTATTTTTTCACTTTGGTTGCCATGGCAACAAGAGTTCTGCATTGTTTTTAATTCTTTGAACAAATTTAAAAGAGCTTGACCCAAGGAACATTTCTGTAAAGTTTGGTCGAATTCTGTCAAGCGGTATAGGAGGAGATGTCATTTGAAGCAATTGTTAACGACGACGGACGACGCACAACGCACGACGACAGGCCATCCCAATAGCTCACCTTGAGCCTTTGGCTCAGGTGTGCTAAAAAACTTGACAGAAGACCTGTAAATGATGCTATGTGCCAAATATCTAAGCTCTGGCCCTTGCAGTTTTTGATAAGAATTTTTTTTAAGATTTTCGTATTTTTTCACTTTGGTTGCCATGGCAACCAGAGTTCTGCATTGTTTTTAATTCTTTGAACAAATTTGAAAGAGCTTGACCCAAGGAACATTTCTGTAAAGTTTGGTTGGATTCTGTCAAGCGGTAAAGGTGGAGATGTCATTTGAAGCAATTGTTAACGACGACGGACGACGACGGACGTCGGACACAGGGCCATCCCAATAGCTCACCTCAAGCCTTTGGCTCAGGTGAGCTAAAAATAGATGTGGTTCAGGTAACATTGGTAAAAAAAAAATAGGGTAGGTAGTCTAGGTAGGCTTTTTTTTTTTTTTTAGTTCTTTTTTCTTTTTCCAGATGCAACTGGTTTATACAGACTGGTGACAAAGGCGACAGACAACCATTGACCACAACAACTCACCATTGAGCACTGTGTGTTCAGGTGAACCAAAATAACAGTCTGGCAATATAGAAAATAACAAGAGGGCCAGAATGGCCCTTGTTCACCTGTACATGGTGATGGGTCAGTGATTTCAGAAAAGAAGATTTGTGATACTTTGACCCACGGGCGGGGTCACTTTTGACCCCAGGGACATAATATGAATGCTCTTGATACAGGACCTGTAGACGATGCTATGTGCCAAATATCTAAGCTCAGTGTACTATGATTTCAGACAAGAAGATTTTTAAAGTTTTCATTGAAAAAAATCTATGTTTAGCTCTGGTGACACAGATATGCAACAGACCGGAACCAATTCATCAACATATGTGAAAGACCTCTAGACATTACATCATGCAAAATATCTAAGCTCTAGCCATATTGATTTCAAAGAAAAATGTGTTTGAAAATTTCACTATATAACTCCATGTAAAATGGCGACACCCGGGCCGGGGCCAACTTTGACCCCAGTGGCAAAATTTGAACAAATTTGAAAGAAGACCTGTAGACAATGCTTAGTGAAGTTTGGTTGCAATCAGGCATGTGGTTTTGAAGAAGAAGATGGTTGAACATTTCACTATATAACTCTATGTAAAACGGTGACCCCGGGGCAGGGCCAATTTTGACCCCAGGGTCAAATTTTGAACAATCTTGATAGAGGACCTATAGATGATGCCATGTGCCAAATATCTAAGCTCTGGTCCTTGTGGTTTTTGACAAGAAGATTTTTTAAGATTTCCTTATTTTTTCAATTTGGTTGCCATAGCAACCAGACTTCTGCATTGTTTCAAATTCTTTGAACGAATTTGAAAGAGCTTGACCCAAGAAACATTCCTGTGAAGTTTGGTTGCAATCTGGCATGTGGTTTTGAAGAAGAAGATGTTTGAACATTTCAATATATAACTCTATGTAACACGGTGACCCCCGGGGCGGGGCCAATTTTGACCCCAGGGTCAAACTTTGAACAATCTTGATAGAGGACCTATAGATGATACTATGTGCCAAATATTTAAGCTCTAGCCCTTGCGGTTTTGGACAAGAAGATTTTTTAAGATTTCCTTATTTTATCACTTTGGTTGCCATGGCAACTAGAGTTCTGCATTGTTTCAAATTCTTTGAACAACTTTGAAAGAGCTTGACCCAAGGAACATTCCTGTGAAGTTTAGTTGCAATCAGGCAAGCAGTTTTGAAGAAGAAGATGTTTGAAGAAATTGTTGGCGCACGACAGACGCCGGACAAAGACCGACCACAAAAGCTCACCTTGAGCACTTTGTGCTCAGGTGAGCTAAAAACTTTAACAGCTTTAGCTTTCAAATCTCTTATGTTTTATTTTTAGATGTAAGTTATGATTTGTTTTCTAGATGCAAGTTGTTTGACAACAGACAGCCATTGACCACACTCAGGTGAGCTAAAATATACTTTTGAAACTAGTGTAAATCCAGATCAGCCAGTTCCTAAAAGAACCGCCTGATCAGGATGTACACTATTTGCCATTCAGATTCCATATTTGTAGTCAATATCCATGTGAAATATTTTATTGTTAAAATATGAGAAACGGGCAGACCCTTAGCAAAATGAAATGGTATAAAAACCATTTAAAGAGCCTTGACTTAGCATTAAAAGACCATTTTTCAAGAGAAAACCATTGAAACAGCCTTTAAACAAACACATTTAAAGGTTTTAGCGCACCATTGAAATAAAAATGGTCTTGAAATGGTAGAATAAATGGTCTGAGTGAGGACAGACCAGTTAAACAACATTGATGTAGCATTTAATCTCCTCAACCATTTTCTTGCCTGGAAATGTGCATACAAGACCATTGAAAGCCATTGAAAAAACAATGATTTACCTTTTAATTTAGATAGTGTTTTAGTCTGAACCATTATAACCAGAAGTCAGTGTTTTAGTCTGAACCATTATAAACCAAGATGTCCGCCGCCATGAATTTGAATCTGGCACATGGTTTTATTGTTGTGGATTCACTAGTCTTCATCTGTGTGTTTTTGATACAATTAATGAGGTAAATGATCACTGTTTGTTCAAGGGTTTATGAGAAGGTGTTCAAATGCTTAATTAAGTATTTCAAAATGTGTGAGTAATATTTTATGCAGATAAGCACAGAAAGGCATTGCAGAAAAGTTCTGGTGAAGGTCACATTGATCAGAAGGCTCCTTGGTCTGCATTATTTGTATCTGATTCGACACTCTATGTATAGGACAAGTGTACTATTCACTGGTATACTTGTGAAGTATATTCATTGCTACGGTTTGATGCTTAGCCCATCACTCCATAGCTTGTGTTTTGAAGGCAAGTGTCCATTTAAAGCAGGTTGAAAGTAAAGGATAATATTCATTTCAAAGCTTTCTGCTTTACTTTCACCCTGCTTTTAGCTACCTTATGGAAATATTCTAAATGACATTGGTATTTTATGTTCAGGACTTCATGGGGACTACTTTCCCTAGTGTAATAATAAAGTGTGAGGAGTCATTTTTATGGAGTAATGGGTTAAGGGATCTCTTTTCAACACCTTTTTTGAGCCATTGAAATACCATTGAAAAAGCATTTATTGAAACAGTTAATTTACCATTTTTTGGCCCAAATTTCAATGCTAGTAAACCATTGAAATGACATTTAATTAACCAGTTTTTCCACAAATTTAAATGCTAGTAAACCATTTAAACACCATTTTTTTGGTCAAAATTTAAAGGCTTATTTACATAATTCCGCTTTTTAAATGGTGTTTGAATGCTGTTTGAATGGTTTTTATAACTGAAGAAGCATACTGGAAAATTGGTTTTCATTTATTTTTCAATGCTCATTAAATGTTTTAAAATACATGTAACTGCTCTTTCAATGCTGTTTCAATGCCATTTCATTTCGCTAAACACCATTTTTTGGGTCAAAATTTAAGGGCTAATTTGCATAATTCGGCTTTTTAAATGCTGTCTGAATGTTGTTTGAATGCTGTTCGAATGGTTTGTATATAAATGAAGAAGCATTTCCATTTATTTTTCAATGCTATTAAATTTTGTTTTAAAAAAATTGCTCTTTCAATGCTGTTTCAATGCCATTTCATTTCGCTAAACACCATTTTTTTGGTCAAAATTTAAGGGCTAATTTACATAATTCGGCTTTTTAAATGCTGTCTGAATGCTGTTCGAATGCTGTTCGAATGGTTTGTATATAAATAAAGAAGCATTTCCATTTATTTTTCAATGCTCATTAAATTTTGTTTTAAAAAAATTGCTGTTTCAATGCTGTTTCAATGCCATTTCATTTCGCTAAGGGGAGCTTTAAGTATCTGAATATTCAGCAAGAGAAGGGTTAATATCAGTTTGTATTGCAAAATGTGGTTTTTAACAAAAAATCTGAATGTATCATGTATTGAATAAAATTGTCTTGTCTTGTAACAAGCACTATAGAGCTGATATCCCCTGCCGCAGCGATTGTCCAGAAGAAAGTGGCAAACTTTAATGTGGGAGGAAGGGGCAAATGGTGATCACCTGTCTTTAAAGATCACCATTCAAAAGCTTTTTACAAAGTTTTATAAACTCCATTCAATTTTGTACATGTTAAAGACTAAACAATACAAACAAGAGCCGCATGCGGCCCTAAATCGCTCACCTGGTACCTATGGTTACGGTCATGGTAATGAACCAGTAATGGTAAAGTTTTCACAATAAGCCATCATTGGTAAATTAATCCCCACCCTCTGGCGGCCATGTTTGAGCTAGGAAGATGATTTGAAGAAAACTGGCAAAGGGTCACCCATGAATCATTATTTGTGTAAAAATATTCTTAAATCAGACCAATAATTTCAGAGAAAAAGATTTTTAAAGATTTTCTATACAGAAATATAAGGAAAACTTGCCCCACCCACTGGCGGTCATGATTTTAAAGATAACAAAATGATTTTAAGAAATCTGGTAGAGAGTCATAAATGGATTATTTGTGTAAAATTATTTTCAATTTGGACCAGTAGTTTCACAGAAGAAGATTTTTAAAGTTTTAACTATACAGTAACGTAAGGAAAATGTGCCCCAACCACAGGCGGCCTGGCCGCCATGTTTTTTTAGATATCAAAATTATTTTTAGAAATCTGGTAGAGGGTCACCAATGAATCATTTGTGTAAAGTTGCTTTCAAATCAGACCAGCGGTTTCAGACAAGAAGATTTTTAAAGTTTTCACTATATAGCCATATAAGGAAAATCTGCCCCACCCACTAGCGGCCATGTTTTTTAAAATAGGAAATTTGTTTTGAGAAATCTGATAGAGGGTCACCAATGGCACATTTGTGTAAACTTATTTTCAATTTGGACCAGTAGTTTCACAGAAGAAGATTTTTAAAGTTTTTACAATACTAAGTAACATAAGGAAAACTACCCCACCAACTGGCGGCCTTGTTTTTTTAGATATCAAAATTATTTTAGAAATCTGGTAGAGGGTCACCCATGGATCAGTTGTGTGAAATTACTTTCAAATCGAACCAGCGGTTTCAGACAAGAAGATTTTTAAAGTTTTCACTATATAGCCATATAAGGAAAATCTGCCCCTCCCACTAGCGGCCATGTTTTTTAAGATAGGAAAATTATTTTAAGAAATCTAATAGAGGGTCACCAATTGCACGTTTAGGTAAACTTATTTTCAATTCGGACCAGTAGTTTTTGACAAGAATATTTTTAAAGTTTTTTCAATTGGTTGCCATAGCTACCGCAATTTCAATTGGATGCCCTATATTTGAAGAAATCTGAGAAAGTACCCTACAAGGAACAATCCTATGAAGTTTTGAAGAAATTGGCCCAGTGGTTTCCAAGAAGAAGATCTTTAACGAAAAAGTTTGACGACGGACGGACGACGACGGACACAGGGTGATCACAATAGCTCACCTTGGCACTTCGTGCATGGTGAGCTAAAATAAAGCCGTTTGTAGCATTATAAATCTAAGTATGACAGGGGCAGGTAACTCTTGATTCAAATTCAACAGTAATTAAACACTTTCAAGAACTTACAATTGTGTGCAAGTATTATTAAAAAAAATCAGAACTGTAGAATTCACTATAGGAATAAACAACATCTTTTTGACGTTCATGACGGTATGACTACATTAGCTTCGCAGGGGGTACATTTTGTAAACGCCCGAAGGGCGTTTTCAATAAATTTACCCCCCGAAGCTAATGTAGTCATACCGTCATGAGCGGCAAAAAGATTTTGTTTATTCCTTATATTTATATTTTTATTTTCTGTCATCCATTTAATGTGTAGTTTGACCAGATTTGTTTTCATGTATATGAATATACCATATACCGGCCAAATGGGTTTGATAGATGTAATATCGATGTAATAGCCATTCCAGTTTCTAAATATGGTGTCAAAAGTAGTCCTTACTACATGTTCTGTATTTGCATGATAATTTCAGGGTTTTTACGCACTAAACTTTCTCGCTGTGCTTTAAGAACGCTCGTAAGAAACTAAAACAAAAATTTCAATCTGAATATCTATTATCAAAGCATATTTTAAACAATTAGGTGGCGCAAGTTTTTATACACGCTTTACACATAGCAACGCTGAAATGCGACTACACAGTCAGCGTGTACACACACCCGCGGCTATCCGTGGCATATCCGATACACATAGGCTAGTTTCAATATGACATAACGGAACATTACGTTACCAATTTAGTAAGTGTGAATGCATTATTTTGCTTTATGTTTGAGCGACTTTCCTATGTAATTCTGGTGAACAAATTGTTTGAACTTGTCAATTTCAAACCGTAATTGGAAGACAACTTGTCTAATCTATAAATAGAACACTCGGAGAAGGGAGAGAACGCGTACAGCTTTAATGACGGAGCGTAATATGATAACCTCCCTTAAAAACAGCATTTAATTATTTTTTTTATCGCAATTTGATTTTAATTGAACTGTAGACCTGCGACTTTAAATAGGGGTTTCGAGATACCCAAACGGATAATCTAAAAGTAGATCCTAACTTGGTCGGTATCTCTCCGCCGTATGGAAGATTTTCTTCGCGGCGGAGAATCCGCCCTCTTTCTAACTGGCTGGAACCGGATTCGATTCGTAGGTTCATCGAGAATTGACCTGCATATTTTTAATACGATTACATAGAGACTTTACAGGGTTAATGTAAATATTAGAGTGTAAACACATTTTCAACTCATCAAGGGCAGAGTATTCTTGACTAATTTGCACATTTTCGACAATAATTGAACTCATTCTATAAATAATAGCCATATATGATTGAAGTTTTTTTTTTCAAAATCCATTCACATTTGTACACAATAGCATGTAAACAAAGCCATGTTGAGCATTACTAAGTACATAAAGGGCAGATAACTCTTGCCACAAAGTATCCTTTTTTGACAATAATTGCAACCCTTATATTTATATACATCGTCACGTGTGTAAGTTATATCAAAATCCATTAAAGACTATAGTTTCTAGATGGTAAAAACTGTTAAATATGTTTTTTCGACTCATCAAGGGCAGAAAACTGTTGATTAGTTTCTCCGTTTTCAAAAATGATAACAATTATTTGAAAACTAATAGCCATACATAGTTAAAGAATTTTGTTATCAAAATCCATGCATAATTATAGATACTAGGATGTAAACAATATTAAAATAAAGCATTTTCTAGCATTTCTAAGTACATCAAGGGCAGATAACTCTTGCCACAAGTATCCTTTTTGACAATAATAGCACACCTTCAAGAACTTTTACTTATAGACATTGTGTGCAAGTATCATTTAAATCCATTCATAATTGTAGTTGCCAGAGAATAAAAACAGTTAAATATGGCCTTTTTTACTTATCAAGGGCAGATAACTCATGACTAATTTCTCCGTTTTCAACAATAATCAAATTCATTTGGAAACTAATAGCAATACATAATTCAAGAAGTTTTTTTTAAAATCCATGCATATTTATAGGCTCTAGTATGTAAACAAGAGGGCCTGAAGGCCCTGATATCGCTCACCTGTTGTACTGAAGCCTGATACAATGTAGCTTTACCTTTCTGTTTCACTCATTTTAATCTAAATCTATTCAAATTGTAGTATAGCATGTAAACAATTTTGGAATACAACCTCATTTTTCGAGTATAGTAGAGTACATCAAGGGCAGTTAACTAGAGCTTAAACAAGGGTCACCCGAAAAACCGAAAACAGCCTGTTTTCGCGAAAACAGGCGAAAACAGGCTGAGCTTACGAAAACAGGCTAGAAAAAAGGTTTTATGTAGTGAAAGTATATTTAAAGCCATCAATAACAGTTTATTAGTCTATTATAAAATAATAATCGTCATTCCTACTCAAAAAGGTGCTTTTATTGCCCCAAAATCGGCGTCAATATTTAAAGTACCGGTCCGACATGACATACGAAAACAACCGAACACACCACTTAGAAGCTATATGTATGTTGTACCGATATCGTTTTATACGGTATTCATATTTTTTATATCGTTAATACGGTATTAATATTGTTTATTCACCAATATATTTTAACAAATTATCAAAAAAGATGCTTTTGATGGCTAGCAATCGTCGCAATATGGAAAAATGCTGACCTGCCTTAACTTACGAAAACAGCCTGAAAACACCATTTGAAACAGATATGCTGTACAAATATCGTTATGGCATGCAAAGAAAAATGATATAGAGTTGGTATTATAATTTGTCTGGCTAAAAGTCGGCAACAAATGTTCAAGAAGTGAATAATTATTCTTATCGTTCACACTTTGTCATTCTCAAATACATTTCAAAGCCATATCGCGGCCCTGTAAATCTATTATCTGGATCCATGTCATATTTGTTATATTCGAATCTCATTATATGGTATATTGAAGAAATATTTATGCATTGCTTTTATCCAGAATTAAAATTGTATATACAAATACCTATGTTTCATTCAATATGTGTGGTTCTTATCCAGGGGCAGAATCTGTAAATTATCTAAAATTATATGAATTCGGGTGTGTGACAGTCGAGGGTACCGACAGTCGGCAAGCTTTGACGGATGGATCAAAGATGGTTTGGACTTAAATTTTTTGTATTACAATGTAACAATAAATCCGAGTGAACACATTACACAAGCACTTTCACTTATATAATCCAGCATTTCGAATTACATGCTCACGTGTCATCATCACAGATAAAACACAAAACACACATTCATATAATAATCCAATTGAATCAAGTGTTGATAGAATTCACGTAATCGAATGGAAGCTCCAGCGCTGACTTACTCCGTACATATTTAGCAGCTCCATCTCTGTCTCAGCCTGCTTCTGGAGGGCATTTCCTCTTCTTGTCAGTTTTTCAATTGTTTACCTATACTTTTCCGAAAAATCCTCTGATCAGGATCTGCAATGTTTGTTTCGACTGTTTGTTTATGACGAGTATACTCGTCCCTCGGGTGAATATGTAGTACTATGTACCATAAGAAATTGTTTCTTTATATAGGCAACTTGAAGCTTAAAGAAGGTTGAATGTAAAGCAGAATGCTACTTCTGCTTTACTTTCAACATGCTTTAAGGACCTATCATTTTCGTCCATAATCATAACTGTCAACAACCAACACACAGTTTGATACCCGGTGATAAGCTCGATCTTATAATCAATTAACACATTAGGGTACTAATTGATAGACAAATATTGGGGATTATAACCCAGATCATATTTTCAAATTGCTTTATTTCAAATCTCAGTTTACATACATATATGCAAATACATGAGACAATTATATTACTAGTATTGGTCTGGCATAGGCGCGCAAACAGCATTATGGCTTCTTTAGACATTCATCAGCCTCATTTACATAATTACTATTCAATATTTGTTGATCATCCTGTAACACATTACTTAAGTCTGAACTGTTAACTGGGTTATGAAGTTTAAAAAAAGCAGATTTCCATGTATCTAAAACTGTATTTTTATCATTACATATAATACCATCATCTGACATAACCTCCATAGGTATAGACTGCTTTTTACTATATGAGACGCCAATTTTTCCAATAGACTTCCAGAAATCTGTAGCATTATTATTAAGATTTTCTAAAAGATGCACCTGTGTAATATACCAATATTTCCTTTTTGCCTTTTGTACCTCTCTGTCAAATAATTTGCGATTTGATACATGTAAAGCTCTCATGTTCAATTTCTCAGCCCTAGAGCTGTAACGTAACTAACCAAAACCAAACTAAGAATGACACAGCAGACCCATCCTTTGTTTTTTTACACCTATGTGAAATTATGAAGAATGTGACGGCTACATCAAAGGCTATCCTTGCACGTGCCAGCCATCAGAGAATGGTCGTGTTTGTTTGAGCAACGCGTGTCAGCGGTGGACGCGTGTCAGCGGTGGAACTGACACACTTCATACAACCTGGTCCTGTAAATTACTCGTCCTAACGTGTTTGCTGTATGTGTGGAATCCAAACAGGAAAAAATTGGTACAGTTATTCGTTATTGGATTATTCTATCGTTTTGGTAATTATGTACAATTTACTCATATTCGGATTTCTTAACTAATTCCGACTTATTTCAGACACGTTTAGAACATTGTTTTTAATTATTGACCTTTTAAGTCAATTTTTCAAATTTAGGCTAAATTTAATTAAACAAAAGAAACTTTTACCATCGGCATTTATTTGGGAATTAAGTTTTTCAACCGATGCGCGGTCTCAACCAATTCCCAAATGAATACGCCTTACGCCTCTGCAAACAGGTGAACCCAGACCAGAATGCTTCTTTACGATCTGCCTCATCAGGGTCTACTCATTTTGCCCATATACATAGATTCATAATATATTTCGAGGCGTTTGCGAGAGTAAAGGCCAAAACAGTTTTTAAACGGGATTATTGGATGATTAGTTAATTATACACATATATATCGACTTATAGAAGTATTGAAAGCCAATTTTGGGCATTTTCGGCTGTCCGATATGTGATCTCAACCATTTACCAAATGAATACGCATTTCGTCTCTGCAAACAGGTAAACCCAGATCAAGATGCTCCTTTATGATTTGCCTCACCAGGGTCTATTTAGGTTGCCGATATATGAATGTATAATATATTTCGAGGCGTTTGCGAACGTCAAGGTCAAAACAGTTTTTTAAACGGGATTTTAGATGATTAGTTCATTGTACACATTCTGCTTTAATTTCTGCCTGCTTTAAGCGGACATCTGTTATTATATAGCAAATATTTCTTATGGTAAGAGTACATACACCGAGTTTTAGTTGATCAAATAAATTTTTTGAGTCGGAATTTCGACGATATGATCAAAATATAATTATAAATTTTCATTTGTGCATTTTTTTTTAAATATGAGTGTGTAACACCTATTTTAGAGGGTGTTTTCGTATAAACAAATTTAGATTTTCGTAAGTTAAAACATTCAACCCTAGAGATGAGTATACTCGTCATTTACAAACAGTGTAGGCCTACTTGTGATGATTACACTTGTCGCATGCAAACAGTGTAGACCCTGATCAGAGGACTCCTTAAGGAACCATCTGATCAGAGTCTACACTGTTTGTCATTTTGAAATATATTGTTCAAATAAACCCACGATATTAAATTATTGGTTAGACAAATTTTGAAATTGAAATTTTCCGTTAAAAGTTTCAGGGGTGAATGTGTTAAGGCAGGTCGGTATTTTTCAATTTGTCGCCGATAGTTAGCCAACAAAGACAACCTTTTTTATTGATTACTAGTTTTAATACTTATAAGAAAAATAACAACACCAACACGAATTAAATTATCTTCCAACGTTTCGCCGTTAGGCTTTTTCAAGGAATTAGTATATAATTTGATTGATGTTTTAATACTTATAATACATATCGCCACATATGTTTTGAAACCTATTACCTTTAGTAAACCCGTTACTCCACATCCTTTTTATAGTTTTAAGTACAGGTTCCCGCTTAAAGCAGGTTGAAAGTGAAGCAGAATTGGCGCGTTCTGCTTTACTTTCTGCCTGCTATAAGCGGACATCAGCTAAGCTTTATGAGCGAGCTATTCTTTAACGCTTTCACTCTCAATACCGCTTATAAGCGCGTTGCAAAAAGTATGGATCCTGATCCGAAGCCGCGTCACGCGGCGTCTGATCAGGATCGAAACTGTTTGATACTCGTTTTGAAATGCCCTTAGTCATACTGCATTTTTTTAATTAACTTAGAAATTACATTGCAAACAACAAACATGTGATATTACGCACCGATATTTTTCATTGCGTCGCCGATTTTGGTCAATTTTATAGTCGATTGTAGGTCAACAAAGGCAACTTTTTGAGCCTAAATAACATTTATTAGTTCAAATTATTATTATTAAACAGTGTTTATGTCTTTGAATGCGATATTAATACAAAAAACATATTTCCTATGCTGTTTCCGTATGCTATTACAGACCAACATTTTTCATACCGTCGCCAATTTTGGTCAATAAAAAGCATTTTTATCGGAAAGGGGCCATTATTAAATCATTATGAAACATTTAATTGGAATATATGCTTTTAAATACGTTTTCTCAACGTATGATATTAGTACACTAATCATACTTTCTCTACTGTTTTCGTGTGACATAAGTTATTACGGACCGATATTTTTCATAGCTTCGCCGATTCGGGTCAATTTTATTGGCGATTGTAGGTCATGAAAGGCAACTTTTTTAGCCTAAATGACTGTTATTAGTTCAAATTATTGAATTATATCCTTTTAAATACGTTTCCAGTACATAAAACCTTTTTTCTAGCCTGTTTTCGTAAGATCAGCCTGTTTTCGCCTGTTTTCGCGAAAACAGCTGTTTTCGGTTATTCGGGTAACCGCTTAAACAATACTGAAATGAAGCCTTTTCTAGCATTTCAAAGTATATCAAGGGCAGATAACTATTGCCACAATGATTAAATTTCAACAATAATTGCACTCCTTCGAGAACTTATAGCTATATACTTTGTGTGCAAGTATTATCAAAATCCATTGAAAACTGTAGTTGCAAGAGTTTAAACCATGTTAGATATGGCATTTTCAGCTATTCAAGGGCAGATAACTCTAGACTTATTGATTTAATTTCAACCATAATAGCACTTATTGCAACTCTTATGGTAATATACAATCTCAACAAGTTTGATAAAGACTGGATACAAATTGTGGCGGCTAGAGTGTAAACACCATTAAATATGGCATTTTCAGCAATTCAAAAGGTAGATAACTCTTGACCTAATCATCTGATTACAACCATAATCAAACTCATCCGAACTCTTGTGGTCATATACTATCTGAGCAAGTTATAGAAAGATTGGATAAAAAGTGTGGCCTCTAAGGTGTAAACACCCTTAAATAAGGCATGTTCAGCAATTCAAAGGCAGATAACTCTCAACCTATTAGTCTGATTTCAACCATAATCAAACTGATCCGAACTCTTATAGTCATATTGAATCTGGGCAAGTTTGAGATATATTGGATAAAAATGGTGGCCTGTAGAGGGTAAACACTGTTACATATGGAATTTTCAGCAATTCAAAGGTAGATTACTCTTGACATATTGGTCCCATTTCAATCATAAGCAAACTCGTCCGAACTCTTCTAGTAATATGCAATCTGATCAAGTTTTTGAAAGATTAGATAAAAAGTGTGGCCTCCAGAGTGTAAACACTGTTAAATATGGCATTTTCAGCAATTCAAAGGTAGATAACTCTTGACCTATTGGTCAGATTTCAACCATAATCGAACTCATTCGAACTCTTATGGTAATATACAATATTAGCAAGTAACAGAATGATTGGATTAAAATTGTGGCTTCAATAGAATAAACACTAAAATTGTCGACGACGGACATTCAAGGATTGCAAAAGCTCACCCTGAGCTAGCTCAGGTGAGCTTAAAATATCAAAATAAAGCATTTTCTAGCATTTCTAAGTACATCAAGGGCAGATAACGCTCGTCACAAGTATCCTTTTTTTACAATAATTGCACACCTGCAAGAACTTGTATTTATAGACATTGTGTGCAAGTATAAACAAAATATGTTGAATACTGTAGTTGCTAGAGTGTAAAAACTGTTAAATATGGCATTTTTAACACAAAAAGGGCAGATAACTCATAAATTCCTAAAATTTTCTGAAAAAAAATTGATTTCATATGGTGCTCATATGATGACAAATAAGTATACCAAGTTTCATCCAAATCTGTTTATCAGTTTCGGAGATACAGTTGCGGACGGACAACGTGACGGACGGACAGACCTAAAACAGTATCCCTCTGCCTTTCGGCAGGGGATAAAAAGTAAAATCTGCCCACCAGCTCAATTTTTTTCAAAATCCAGATGAGAATCTTTTAAAAAACTATATTTCAGAATGTAACTGTATTAGTAGGACTGTGTATTGCCTGGCTGCTTGCAACACAATATGTATTGCACAGTAATATTGGAATACAAGAGGGCCTGAAAGCCCTGATATCGCTCACCATTTGTAATGAAGCCTGATAGCTTTACCTTTGAATTTCACCCCTTTTATTCTAAATCCACTCAAGTTTGTCGACCTACTCTCGTATAGTAGAGTACATCAAAGGCAGATAACTAGAGCCTAAACAATACTGAAATTAAGCCTTTTTCTAGCATTTCAAAGTATATCAAGGGCAGGTAACTATTGCCACACTGATTACATTTCAACAATAATTGCACTCCTTCCAGAACGTATAGCTACATCCTTTGTGTACAAGTATAATCACAATCCATTGAAAACTGTAGTTGCAAGAGTGTAAACGCTGTAAAATATGGCATTTTCAGCAATTCAAAGGTAGATATCTCTTGATCTATTTGTCTGATTCCAACCATAATCACCCTTTTTCCAACTCTTATGGTCATATACAATATGGGCAAGTTTGAGAGAGCTTGGATAAATAGTGTGGCCTCTAGAGCGTAAACACTGTTAAATATATCATTTTCAGCCATTCAAAGGTAGATAACTCTTGACTTATTAATCAGATTACAAACAAAATTGAACTCATCCGAAGTCTTATGATACTATACAATCTGAGTAAGTTTATGAAAGATTGGATAAAATTTGTGGCCTCTAGAGTGTAAACATCGTTAAATATGGCATTTTCAGCAATTCAAAGGTAGATAACTCTGGACATATAAGTCTGCTTTCAACCATAATCAAACTCATCTGAACTCTTATAGTAATATACAATCTGAGCAAGTTTAAGAAAGATTTGATAAAAATTGTGAACTCTAGAGTGTAAACACTGTTAAAAATGGCATTTTCAGCAATTCAAAGGTAGATTACTCTTGATCTATTTGTCCTATTTCAACCAAAATCGAACTCATCCGAACTCTTATGGTCATATACCATCTGGCCAGGTTTTAGAAAGATTGGATAAATACTGTGGCCTCTAGAGTGTAAACACCATAAATATGGCATTTTCAGCAATTCAAAGGTAGATAACTCATGACCTATTTTTCCGATTTCAACCAAAATCGAACTCTTCCGAACTCTTATGGTCATATACAATCTGGGCAGGTTTTAGAAAGATTGAATAAATACTGTGGCCTCTAGAGTGTAAACACTGTTAAATATGGCATTTTCAGCAGTTCAAAGGTAGATAACTCATGACCTATTTGTCCGATTTCAACCATAATCAAACTCATCCGAACTCTTCTGGCAATATACCATCTGTGGTCTCTAGAGTGTAAACACTAAAATTATTGACGCCGCACGACGGACGACGGACATTCAAGGATTGCAATAGCTCATCCTGAGCTAGCTCAGGTGAGCTAAAAAAAATCCAGTTACAATACTGATTAAAATGCTGAATACTTAAATAAAGATGGTTTGTTTTCTTTTGATTTTATTAAATACCTTAAAGGTGACATATATGCATTAAAAGAGAAATTAATATATGCAGTGTTTGACACTTACTCTGAGGATCCCTGGCTTTGAAACTTCTCTTCTCTACAACAGATCAGGGTTCATTCCCAAATTTCATTGTAATTGAAGGAAGGAGAATGAAGAAAGAGTCATTATAACTATAAATTTTATTAAGGTTTTATACTGAGATAGTTTCTCTGAGTGAAGGGATCGACTTTGTTGAAATCAACAAACTATAACTGGTGTTTTATATATCTCCCTTCAAAAATCAAATCTCAATATAAGAATCACTATGTAGATCTAGATTAGTTTTTATCATTTATCAATGGAAGTGAATTGTTTTTCTTATTTTCCTTTTTAAATATTGAACGGAAATACTTATTCATATTATACCCAACTGTCATACTTCCTTCCCTTTCAGTATTTACAGTTTATCTGTGGGAGTAACGCGACTTGAAAGTAATAACCATTTCTTTTCAAAATACGCCGGTAAAAATCCGCGAAAACTGGTGACAATTTGTAATGTCTATCGTGTTTTTGTAACACACACACTTGACAGAAATGATTAAATAACGATCTTTATAACACGTGCTGATATGTTTTTCTGAAGTTGTTCACCGAGATTTCGAAAAATCCACATTATCTTTCAAATAACTCTATCGACGCAACTTACTATTTTACTATCGAAACCAGGTTGGCAACGCCCACCAAGTTGACGCACGCGCATGTCATACTTCTATGACAACAGCAATCAAAATTATTTTTAGGCTTGAAACTACACCATCTGTCAATTTTGTATCCTGATTGGCAGATCGGTTGCAGGTTGCATAATCTCGCGAGATTTTCACTTTCGACACGTAATTTCAACAACGTGTAACAGAGTCTTTCTACACATCCTAATGCGACACGTTGCTGTGTTATTCCAAGTAAACACGTTCGATCTTCAAATATGTGTACCTCATCGGAAGGGAAAATATCTATAGGAGATAATTGATTAAATACCGCATTAACCAAGTAACAGTTTGTTTCAAGTGCATTATCTTTTAATGACTTGTGCTTTTAAAACGTCTAGACGATTCGGGCTCGAAAGACCGATGTTCCGAGCGTTTCAGTTTCTTACTTGATATTATTCGTCCTAAAATTTCGTGAGCAAATCCGATAAAAAAAACGTAGGGTCGGCGCTAAAAAATAAGGTCGGTCGGGTTACCTGAACCACACCTATTTTTTTTTTTGGCTTAATAAATATAATTAATATGCATACTAACTTTGTACAAGTATACAGCTAAGACACCTTCTAACACATTTTGTTGACAAGAGGATCATGTGACCCTAAAGCGGTCACCAGTAAAAATAGGAGTGTAAACCAAAAATATGGGTACGAAATTACTAGTGGATTTGACAGGGTACGAATCGACCAAAAAATTGGGTACGAATCGACCAAAAATATAGGGTACGAAAAGACGAGGGTACGAAATGACCAGTTCCCGTAAGAACAGACTAAGGTACAACCCTAACATTGATTCTAGAGGTCAGTCACCAAACTGCGGTGCATCGTGGTGAACTCACAGGGCTGCCATAAGTTGACATGAAAAATCCTAAGATTTCCAAACTTGCATAATTATTTATTTCTAGTGCGATTTTACGAATCGTACCTTTACCCCATAGCCTGTTTCTAGTTTTGTTGACATGTGGCTGCTTAAAGCAGCCTGGAAGTAAAGCAGAATGCGCCTCAAGGCGCATTCTGCTTTACTTTCAGCCTGCTTTAAGCTACCATGTACTAGAAAAAAATCCGAAGATTGAGGAAAAATCCGGAGAAATAAAAAAAAAAAAAAAAAGTAATATACCAAGTTAAAGTCTACTTTCAGTCCGAATGACCGCTCAGCCGACTGTACATATACTCCCCTGATCATCGAGCCATCTTGCCTATGAGCACTGCTAACATATGGCGCAGTCAAATGCAGCCGCAGTACCGACTCAGACCCTTCACAGGTACCCATTTTAACCCCTGGGTGGAGAGGAGCAATTCGCGGTGCATGTCTTGCTCAAGAACATTCCTGTACATCATCGGGGATTCAGAAAAATCCCCTAGTCAGTCCGCTGGTCCGGCGGGGGATCGAACTCACGACCCCTGGTACCGTAGTCCAAGGTGTTAACCATTGGGCCACTACCGCCCAACGGAAATGGCAGCCCTGAACTTATTGAGGAGTATCAGTATAATTATAGAGTCTTGTGACTGCATGTTTGATCAGTTTATAACATAACAGACGGCGTAAGCGTTGAATAACACCCGTTGTTTAAATGTCATATATAACTAGTTAAATAACTATGCCAATTAGGCACGCCACGACGTCGTTACTTGTGACGTCATTAAAATGCGTTCTATGCGTTCAATTTCCAACGTCTTCTTTTCATCATCTAGATTCAATTTATAGATTTTTGTGTAATTAATCAATATTAGATCTACATGAAAGTGCTTATTAATACATATAATAACATAAACATCATGCTAGCAGTGCTCCAGATAATTTTTGCATGCAATGAGTACGTACTCACACTATTTTCACTTCAATGCTGAAAATTGAAATTGAATGCTGAAAATCTACGCAGAATACAAACAATGGAAAACTTCAACTAAATTTAACTTATACTGAATTGAGCAATGTAGACATGTACACACTTCTATGTTAATGTCATTATCTGAGCAAGACATTGTGCAATGTGTACATTCCTGTTCATATTTGAACACATCGCTTGTGCTCTTTAAGTTTAATACCCATGCCTGTCAACAGTATTTCTTTGCAGTCTGAGTCTTTGAGCCAACAAGGTGTCTACATTTCCCTCAATGCATATGGGACATTTCAATACTGTTTCCCGATCTTGTCCCTTAAAACTAATATTTATCTAGGGATAATTCATTTCCAATATTATTTTCAAGTTTTTTATTTACCTTGGCACCGTTGTGTTTTCTTTTGATAATTTTTGCAGATTTTTTATACACTGGTGTTGTCCTCGCGAATGACGCTATCAATTAACACTCAATGATAGATTTGAATACCCGCTCATGGCATCCTCGCGGTTTTTTAAATTGAATAGTATAGGCGTTTTATCATTATTTTTTACGTTGACCAGCACCAGACGCCGCCATCATAACATGTTTTTCTGCCGACGCTTGCAATGACAATTTCGTCCCATAATGTTTCGACCCGTACCTTGTAGTATATAGGGGGAAGAATACGCGGGCGTGTTTATACCGGTCTCCGAGTATTTGAGTTTTAAAGCACACCGAATTCACAATCCTTTCTGAAAGGCTACGGAATCGAGATAACCCGGCCGATCCAATGTTGCCGCTTTTTAAAGTTCGCGACGGAGGCGAGACACTGCGGGTGCGAAACTAATTTAAACAGCGAACGGTGTTAGGATAAACATTTCACTTAAAATACGGACTGGTTTGAAGTTATTTTTCTAAGTAAAGAACGTAGTTCTAACCCATCAAATGCGCAAAACTGATGCCCAGTCTACCGTTTGTTACTCGCAACTAAATATTTGAAATGCGTACGCAATTTCCTTTGTGCGTTTTTGTACGCATGGATTGTCATTTCAAATGCGTTTCTCTCCAAAAACAATGCGGGAAAACGCACGTACGCACCTTATCTGGAGCACTGTGCTAGTGAACGGGGTTAATTTTGAACAACTTTTTTCCTGTATAGATCTACTTATATCGCGCTTAGCATTTACTTGACCTCAAACACTGCGATAAATAACTTTTCTAGGTTATGTTATAAAAAGAATATAACATTCATTGTTAATGATTTATTGGATTTATTAAACGAGTCTTTTAGAAAACGATAGAATCGAGGCTTTGCCTATGAACACTCATGTAATAACCTATAGTTTTCAGGGCTACCTTTTCTCTAGTTTTCCCCAAATCTTCAGATTTTCTATTTAAGCAGATTGTAGCTTAAAGCAGATTGAAAGTAAAGCCAAAGCGCATTTAGGCGCATTGTGCTTTACCTAGCTTCGATCTGCTTTAGGTAATCACGCTTGAAAAATAAAATAAATGTAATTTAGATATCTTAGGACTTTTCAAGATCAACTTATGTTGAGAAACGGTAAAGAATATGCCCATGGGCAAACTAATATATGATTAAATCAAAATCTATTCCAATTTTTTAAACGCTAAAGAATAACGTTTAAGGCCTAAAAAAAAAATATGTGTGTTTCTGGTTTCACCCTCTCAAAATTTTAGGGTAGGTCGGTAGGAAAAAGTTTTTATTTTTTAAAAAGTTTTTATATAGGGCATATATGCGAATTTTTTTACAATCAAAGGATGGGTTTATATGACAAATAATGACCTTGCTTTTGTTGTATTCAACATTGAAAGTGTCTGAAATGATTTATCTTGATTTGCAAGTTTAAATTGTAAGGTCTTTCATAATACATGTATAATTATGTGAAATAGTTCTTGTTTCAATCTGAAAACCATTGCATCAAAATTTAATAAATACCGGTATTATATTTTAATAAAAAATGTGGTGTGTTTGCTTTTAACACAAGCCTTTTTTCCTTCTGTAACGGGTGCCGAATAATGGCCCCTTCCCCTCCAGTATATTTTTTCCCTCACCAAAAAAACTTTTCCCTAAAAAAAAAAATAAATTTTTTTTTATTTTTATTTTTTTTAATTTTTCTTTAAAAACTTTAGGGTCGGGGGTAAAAAATAGGGTCGGTCGGGAAACCGGAAACACATCTTTTTTTTTTAGGCCTAATCAATTCCGAAATAATTAAAAAACCTTTTCTAGCATCTATCTGAGTACACCAAGGGCAGGTAACTCTTGACAAAATGATCCGATTTAAATAATAATCAAACCCTTTCATGAAGGTATAAGTGTTTTCTTCTGACCTGTCAGAGTTATTTTTAGATTGGAACATTCTAAAACTTTAAAAGTGATGAGTTTTCTATACATCCAGTTAGAGATGCGGATAGCTGTACTTTTTGTGCGTTATTTACAGTAGAGTTTACATTTTTCTTTCCCGTTTAAACGCAAACGCAATGTAAAAAACTGTCGAAATTTACTTTTATAAATTTAAACTATATTTTTAATCTGAGTAGCAAAAAGGTTGGAGCCTGATCAGACACCGGATTACCCGGCATCTGATCTGGCTCCAACCTGTTTGCAACGGACATAACAGTTTTAAGCATAAACACGTTTATTGAGAATGAATAACATATCTGTAAAATTAACGCAGCTGTCTCGTGTTGCACAAGGATCATGCTTATCCCAAGTTGGAAAGTGTACAACTATATAGATCCGACGTTACCCTGTTATCTATTTACCATTATGAATTGTTCTGTTCTAAAATTAACTCTGACAGGTCAGAAAAACCACACAATACACTTATATAATTAAACTGTGGGAAAATATAATCAAAACCCATTCAAAAATGGTTGCTTAGTGTGTAAACTAAACACTGTTAAATAAGCCTTTTATAGCATATGTGAGTACACCAAGGGCACATAATTATGTAACCACAAATCAAATTAACCTCAGGTTTCACTTAGCTTCAAAAATTGATGCAAATAACATCTGTAGACTGTGCGAAGTTTCATTAATATCCTTTCAATAGTTTTCCGGGAAAATCAGGATAAGCTTTTACAAGCATATTTGAGTACATCAAGGGCAAATAACTCTTTAAGGATAAATCAAATCATTAATGAACCTCAGGTTTCACTCAGTTTCAGATATTGATGCATATAACATTAGTGTGAAGTTTCATTAATATATTTTCAATGTGGACAGTTTTCAGAGAAAGCTCTGGACAAACTTTTTAAGCATATTTGAGTACATTAAGGGCAGATAACTCTGTAACAAATGAACCTCAAACTCAACTCAGCTTCAAGTCTTCATGCATAAAACATTTTTGTAAAGTTTCATTTAATAATATTATTTGGATAGTTTTCCTGAAAAAATCCGGACAAGCATTATTAATTACCACATTTGAGAACATCAAGGGCAGATAACTCTGTAACGAAAAATTGAATGAACCTCAAACTCGACTCAGATTTTCATGCATTTAACATTTATGTCAAGTTTCAATTATATCCTTAAGATAGTTATCCAGAAAAACTCCGGACAAGCGTTTTATATAAAAATCATATTTGAGTACACCAAGGGCAGATAACTCAGTTCCAAAAACTCAAATAAATCTCAAACCCGACTCAGCTTCAGGTCGTCATGCATTTAACATTTGTGTGAAGTTTCATTAATATTTTTTGATAAATTTTCGGCAAAAACTCAGGACAAACAAAATGATGACGAGCGGACGAACGAACAGACAGGACCACTCCAATATACGCCCACCTTAGAGGTGGGCGTATAAAAACCCTGGCCTGGTTTATGTGATATCAAGTCCGGACACCAACGCGGGAGAGATGGGGTAAACCGGTGACAAGACGTTTCGCGCCCAAACAATTTCGCACCTTGGATGTTTCGCGCCCAAGCCGTTTCCACCCTGGTTGTTTCGCCCCTGGTCGTTTCGCACCCAATATCAATTATGTATCTACAGTATATCTCTGTTAAAAATTAACGTATGTTTATTTGTTGTTTTCATCGAAGGGTGTTTAGATAGAAATTTGATGTAAGCAAGTACTGTAAGACAGGATATTGATCATTTTTCTGTATGTATGTATGTCTCAATTTAACTAGAAACACATAAAAAAAAAAGTTAGGATTTTATAGTCCAAACTTTTTATGAATAACCACTTATATTCGGAATAATATATGAAACGATTAGTACATAACAATTAAACTGTCGATTATTAACATGATATTTTCTACCATGGTAGCAATGCACGTGTTAACGTGTACGGAAATATTATATTACCAAACCTAACATATTTAGCTATTTATCGTCTGCACTAAATTCCTAAAACTTCAACTTACGGTAAATTGATAATTTTAAATCATTGATGGAATACCAATAGTTTTAATCCTGATCATACGCCGAGTAACTCGGCATCTGGTTAGGGTCCAAACTTTCTTTATGAATGATCAATTATATTCGGGATAACCAGTAAAGGGATCAGTACATAAAAATTAAATCTGCAGATTTTTTTAGATATTTTCTACCATGGTAGTAATGCACATGTATAACGTGCACGGTAATATTACATTCCTTATTTATTAAATACCCTTTAATTCTTTTTCTTAAATCTTAGAGAAAATAACAACAGTCAACTCTAAAATATTTAGATATTGATCGTGTGTCCTTGATCTGCACTTGTTCCTAAAATTTTAAACTTACGGTAAATGATAATACGCCGAGTTTTTATAAATAACCACTTGTATTCGAGATAATCAGTGAAAGTTAATACATAAACATTAAATCTGCAGGCTAATAATATAATAGTTACAACCATGGTAATAATGCACGTGTTTTACATGCACGGCAATATTACATATTCAACATTTTTAAAAATAGTTTAATTCTCATTCTTCAATCTTAGGCAACATGACTACAGTGAAATCGAAATATATGATATAGATCTATATTTCAGATGGCCAAACTAACAATTTCATGACATTGAAAATTCGTCAATGCACGTGCTTAATGATTAACGATATAAAAATTTACAATTTCTATAATCCATTCGTACCACTTTCTCGCATGCTATGCAAATATCACTCATTGTGAACACAAAAAACAATGTGAACCACAGCATATGCCGCTATCTTACTTAATTATTCCTCAATCCAATATTATTTTAAAGACACAACAGTAATCTAAATCACTATTCACAAATCC
The DNA here is from genome assembly GCA_922989275.2 of Gari tellinella. Lineage (NCBI taxonomy): Eukaryota > Metazoa > Mollusca > Bivalvia > Cardiida > Psammobiidae > Gari > Gari tellinella. The sequence continues at coordinate 3,983,753 of OV277870.1, read as the reverse complement.
TGTCTTAGAACTTTTTTCACTCACGCACGTAAATTATAGCCTATCAACAATTAGATCGATATAACGAGAACATCTCGAAAACCACCTTTTATTAGTATCTTTTTTTTCGTCTTCCAATAAAATTGCATAAACAATATAATTATCTAAAAACCAATCAAACTCGATTTACTCTAATTTTCATCGAATCATCGTTCAATAATATTTAATCATAACCTGTAATTATCTAAAAACCAATCAAACTCGATTTACTCTAATTTTCATCGAATCATCGTTCAAAAATATTTAATCACAACCTGTAATTACCTTAAAACCAATCGAAATAGATTTCTATTCAAATCCGTTGTTTCAATTTTAAATGACGGGTTTGGGTTTTTTAATTATAATCCCTCATTTAAACATCAAAGTTCGTGAAAAACGCAACAAACAAGGTGCAATAAACAAAGCAAATTAACACCTGTTTGATGGTACCGTGGACATTCTTTATGCCCTCGCACGTTCGTGAATTATTTTACACTTACGTGTGTGAAAGATAACAAAGTGTCGTCATATGTTAAGATAATTATGTGTTACTATGGCAATCATGTTATGTTTAAACAGTTAATACAATCAAACAACAATATAATTATTATTAAATTGTTTGTAGGCTAGCTAATCTTTAATAAATATGATTATAAATTTCAAATATAACATAAATTTACAAAAAATATTAGAAATATTAAGAACAAATAACACGATACCTTATATTTTCCACACTTTTATTGTTTTACAAATTGGGAGAAAGACAAATTGATTTTCTATTCATTTTTATTAAATGAAACTTAGAACTTAAGTTTATGGGATAACATACATTATTTAAAGTAGAATCTAAGTTTATAAAATTGGGGGCGAAACGACCACAGGGCCCTGACACGATTGCGATTTGAGGAAAAAAAAAGTCAGAAGGTATATATAGAGACAAGGGGTACAACTGATTGTTAGTACATTCTCACCCTATCTCGACAAAACCAGGCATATCATAAATAATAATTGATGAAACGACACCCTTTTTGCACTTCTGTCTAGCTAATATAATACCCTTCCATAAAAACATAACATAAAACCAACCGTTAGCATGCACTTTCAAAAGTAATTGCATTTACTCACAGAAATCAACAACTTTTGGAAAACGGGACAGGTGTTCGTTCACAGCTGACACCGCATTGACAACTACTGTGTGCTTGTTTAGGCGGTAATATCGAACATGACAATCATACAGTTCCATGGATATCCATTTTTTACACCGATCAAAGCTGATTTATACTCATACCATTGCAATAGTGACTACCAACAACAAATTCGCATGTTTTCTTCGACAGTAAAGCTATTCTTGTACATGTAGGCTTTTTGGGTACGGCAATGATTTGAGAAAAAATCAGCTTTGATCGGTGTCAAAGATGTATATTTATGGAACTGTATGACTGTCAAGCTCGATATTACCGCCTAAACAAGCGTACAGTAGCTGTCAATGACTGTAGCACTCGATTACCGCCAAAACAAGCGTACAGTAGTGGTCAATGCTGTGTTAGCTGTGAACGACCACCTGTCCCGTTTTCCAAAAGTTGTTGATTTCTGTTAGTAAATGCAATTACTGTTGAAAGTGCAACCTTACAGTTGGTTTTATGTTATGTTTTTATGGAAGGGTATTATATTAGCTAGACAGAAATGCAAAAAGGGTGTCGTTTCATCAATTATTATTCGTGATATGACCGCTTTTGTCGAGATAGGGTGAGAATATACTAACAATCAGTTGTACCCCTTGTCTCTATATATACCTTCTGACTTTTTGTTTCTCAAAACGCAATCGTGTCAGGGCCCTGTGGCCCTTAGGGGGCGAAACGACTCGGGTCTCATTTGGGAGCGAAACGACCAGGGTGGAAACGACCAGGGAGGAAACGGCTTGGGCGCGAAACGAACCGGAATCGGGTAATCCCTCGTTTCGTCCAAATCTGTAAAACCCAAGTTCAAAAATGCTGAACGATAAAAGCTATTCTTAGTAACACTTTGGTTTTTCCGTGTTTATTTTTAGACCTGTTTAAGGCTCTTATCTGAAACCTGCGCCGAATTATTTTAATATGGAAGAATCTAGATCTACACACGCTTCATGGCGGATACAAAGATATAGATCTAGATTCTATATTGAAATTAGTTGTATAAACAAATAAAAAGAAATCAGCAGATCTAGCCAGGTCGTGTGGGTCTTTTAAGCAGAGATAAAAAACGGAAACAATAAAGCAGTGTCACTTGCGAGCGCTCAGCTAGACTAAATCTAGTTGATCTGGTTAAGTGTAGTTCCTAAAATATACATAGCTTAACTCACCTGTTCTATAAAACGTCGGAGCTCGTCTTGTAAACCTTTGTACCAGTTACACCCTCTTAGGAAATCGCACCAAGAGTGCCTTCACTTTGTATCTACATGCAGCCATTGTCGTCTGATGTTTTGACCCACTTCCACGGAAGAGCAGATTGCTTTCACAAACATCAGAATCAGTGCATTTAGTGCTTGAGATGTCTCACTAGTCTACGTCATGGCTATTCAAACTCGTTATTTAACTTTTCCTAATCCAAACATTTTCACAGCAGACATAACATCGACCTCACCTGATGCTAGTCATATGATGAATGCCCGCGCAATGCACAGAGGGCGCAAAATAACTGCTTCCGTGATGTAGGCCTCCCCCTCCCGAGAAATAGTCCCAAAAGTGCTGCTGGCAGAGAAAAGATACAGTGCACCCCCTCTCTACAACAACAACCAAGTTGTTATAGAAGAAGGAAATTCTATATTATTTTACCCTTTAAAGAGTCATTTATTATTAAAAATATGACGTGGCTTTTTACATGCAGATCTATAGATACTTTCGGTTTCAAACAATCTCCATTAATCGCGTAATAGGCCTATAGACGTTAAAGGCAGTATGTAAGCCAACAGGTCGAAGTTATGTCGAGCTGAGCGGACGTGTCGTTGTGAGCTCTCAGAATAGACTACACATGTGCAGTTTCAACTCGTAGTGCAAAGTTCTGAACAGACTCTTTACTTGTTTGAAGTGGTCTCTGGTGAAAGAAGCAACAGTTTTTCTGTGGCAACCTGCAACAAACCGGCAAACTGCAGACGAAGGGACTTCATGTGAATTCTTCCATTCGTGCCGCCATTACACGGACCCGCGAGGCCTCACGATTCTTGCCTGAAACTCTATTGTTTCGTTACACTAAAGGCTGAGCACATCCAGATAGACTTACTAGTCTCCATGATTCTTACATATCCTCATTTTATCGCAAATTCCTTTATCTCGAAATTTTTAACAATTTTTAGATTAAGTTAGACTTCCGAGCTCCACGCCTCCAGGTATTTTCGCACCATTCCTGCTGAACGGACCTGTTTCTCTAAGATTAAGTTAGACTTCCTCTGAGCTCCACGCCTCCATGTATTTTCGCTCCATTCCTGCTGAACAGACATGTTTTTCTGTGAGCCCTAAGAATAGACAAGACTTTTGCAATTTTTAAGAAGTTAAGACAGACTTCCACTAAGTTCCAGGTTTCTTCTCGCCATACCTGCTGAACGGACGTGTTTTTGTGAGCCCTAAGAATAGACTATACATGTTAGCATGCAGTGCTAGTTTTCAGCTATAATTCGTAGTGCATTAGACACAGACGTGTGTGAAGCTAGCATTAACATGAGCGTTCTGGCCGCCATTACATGGACCTGTAAGCCTTGGCACAAGGCTCTTTGAACTTATTTGTTTAATTTTGAACTATAATAGACTTAAGAAGTCAGGTAGGACTTCCACTTAGTTCCAGGTGTTTTCTTGCCATACCTGCTGAACGGACGTGTTTCTTTTGTGAGCCCTAAGAATAGACTATACATGTGCATGCAATATTAGTTTTCAGCTATAATTCGTAGCCAAGGCAGACGTGTGTGAAGCTAATATTAACATGTGATTTCTGGCCGCTAATACACGGACCCGTAAGCCTTGGCATAAGGCTCTTTGAACTTATTTGCTTCATCTCTGAACTTTATTAGTGAGAACGCCATAATTACCAGGACTTACCAAGTCCTGGGTGCTCCGACAAGTCAACGGAGGAATCTACAAACACAACAACAACAACAACAACAACATAGCGCATTTTTCAAACCTGAACATTCAAGCACATACGTAATCTAAACATATAAAAAGAAGTAATCCGCTATGTATATGGAGGTAACATTGAATTTGGTGGAAAGAAGTCGATTTTTAACCCTTTCCCCCATAGAAGCGACTTTTAGCGCATTAAGTTTATTCCTTCACTGAAGAAAATAGTTCCAATTTATACAGTCATAAATATGTATCATACAAAATATTTTCTATATTCTAGCAGATGGTAGCTTAAAGCAGGCTGAAAGTAAAGCAGAATGCGCTTAAGGCGCATTCTGCTTTACTTTCAACCTGCTTTAAGTGGACACCTATATTCAATACTAGAAACAGGCTATGTGGGAAAGGGTTAAATCGGTTTGTTGACATCCGATCAACGGCGGAGTTCGTTCGGCTTGCGCCCGGTAAAGATGTTTTCATAGTGTTTTCTTCTGACTTGGCAGAGTTATTTTTAGATTGGAACATTCTAAAACGTTAGAAGGGATGAGTATTCCCTACATTCAGCAAGAGACATTGATAGCTGTTTTTATTTTGTGCGCAATATACAGTAGAGAATACATTTTTCTTTCCGGTTTAAACCCAAACGCAATTCACTACACTGTGGAAATTTACTTTTAGAAATTTTAACTATTTGTTTAATCTGAGTAGCAAACAGACTGGAGCCTGATCAGACGCCGGGTTACGCGGTGTCTGATCTTGCTCCAGCCTGTTTGCAATGGTAATAATAGTTTTGTTTATAAATGCGTTTAATTTGAAAGAATAAAATATCAGTAAAGTTAGCGCAGCGTTCTCGTACTGCACGATGATCATATTTATCTCAAGTAGGAATGTGTACGACTATGTATTCGATGTTACCTTCCTTACAGTGGAGAATATATTATCCTTTCCCAATAAACGCGCTTACGCTAAAACCATGATTTCAATTGCAACCATTTTGGAGCAGATCAGGCACCAAACTGTTAGCAACTCAGACTAACATGAATGGTCATATTTGTCTAAAGGTTGTGTTTTTATGCGTTTTATTGGGATGCGTTTGCGTTTCGTTTGCGTTTTAAACGGGAAAGTATAACGTTTTCTCCACTGTTACCTATTTACCATTATTAACTATTCTGTTCTAAAGTAACACAGACAAGTCAGAAAAATCGGATCGATCACGTGACTCTTATTCGACCAGACATGGGGTCAATTACTTAGCAAAGTAATTAATTAAATTACCAATTAGTTGGATAAAATGCAATTAAATTACCAATTAAATTACTCTGTTTTTCCAAAAGTAATGATTAAATTAAATTACTTTACCCCTCAATTAAATTAAATTAACAATTACTTTTCACCGTTACACTACATGATACAAGTTTATTAGTTCTTTGCAAACAATATAGACCCAGATCGGAGGATTTTGAAGGTGCCCTCTGATAAGAGTGCTCTATGTACTATTTAGCACAATCCTATGCATTGGAAAATGTCACTGCCAATCACAACTATGTAGAATTATTAAACCAGTGTGGAAACAGATCAAACTTATTTTGAAGCTGATCAGCATCGAAGCTGTTTATGCCGGGCTAAGGTTTGTTATGAAATCGTCAAAATTTAAGTGTTTAGTTTTCAAAGCAGATGACACATCATGACAGGGCCACACACAAGGGGGTATACAATAAATATTTACAACATTTTTCATTTATGTTTAAACCAAACCCAATGGTGAGACTATGCATTAGAATCATCTCAATGAAACAATTCCAATTAAAAATCCTATGCACCATAGGGTTTTGAGTAGGCATAAAGATTTTAGTCTTCAAAATATTCCTCTAATCTGGATCCCTGACACTATCAGCAGATGACAACATTAACACTTAATGAATCACTTGGATTGCCCAGTGCCCAATGTGTGAAAAATAGCGTTGTGTATTATAAGAATGCTAATGTCACCTTTTTTAAACAGGCGATGAATGACCTTTAATGTTGACAGCAAAGTTGTTGTCTTTGTCTTTAAGAAAACACTTATATTTCTGTCTAATACTTTCTCAAATATATAAAATGAAGTTTAAACTGTTGGGATCGTTGTGTGACTTGATCTGTATTCAAACTAACTTTTCAAGTGAAATGAATTCATAGTATATTTCCAAAGTCTATTTGGTCAATGAGCAACTCCAGTAAGGGTTAAGCAATTCGATTTTGCAAATTGAGAATTGAGAATAATTAAGAGCTAGCTAAACATATTGGGTATTGCCTCATGGTGCATGTATTGTTGCAGCTAATAAGGATTTATGTACATCCATGATGAAGCTACATTATCAACATGCATGTATTTTAACACCTTTTTAACAAATCATGTTTTATTGACCTGAGAATTAAAACTGTTTAAGCATTAGCACATTTGTATTATTTATACTTGTAGGTTATTGACAGGTTATTGACAAAATAGAGAGGATACACATAAGCTTTTAATCTAACCCTTTTAATTATTATATGTGTTTCAATCATGTCAGTTTGTAAATATTATGGAATTAAATGGGATGACGCATCTGATGAAGCTTATGCGGGACTATAAACCTCAGTATAAACAGCAATGGAATTAAATGTTTTAACTAAGATGAGGTCAATCTTAAAAACTAACATGAACATGCTTAGAAAATGTATAAAAATGTATAAAAAGGCTTATCTTGTTTTCAATATGAGTTCAGAATGTTGTTGTTCCAAATCATGTACATATTGTGCAGGGTTAATTGAAAAGTAATTGAAATTCAATTAACAATTACCCACTTTTTTCAAAAGTAATGATTAAATTACAATTAAAGTAATTGAAATATTGCTCAATTAACAATTATCTCCAATTACTTCACTTTTGTTAATTAATTATTAATTAATTAAATTATCAATTTCAATTACCCAATGTCTGTATTCGACCATGCGGAAATTCTCGGAAGCCGACACGAAGATTTGTTATGTAAACAAAAAGCTTATTTTTCCAAACATCTCGATAAGAAATCGGCACATTTATGTATGATTCTTAAAGAAAGGGCGGCATGTTTCAGGCACCTGACAACGGATTTCGCTTAGTTTTAATACATAGAAAATGTTCTTATATAAGAAATTGCGCGATTTAAACATACATTTGGGCGACATTCTGGCTTTAAATGCATGAAACTTGAACTTGATAAATGAAAGTACGTGGAATTTGGCAAATACTCTATCTCATAAGTCTAAGTTAATAACCCAGAATATCAATCAAATTGAGTATAAGCGTGAACCCGAGATCATATAGAAAAAGCCGTCTGCTTATTTAGGCCGTTAGTATATGTATGAAAGTGCCTATAATTTCAAAAGAAGTATTATAACTAATACTTCATTTTACCATTGTCTTATTATTCACACCTATAGCTTTCATTGTGAGAAGTTGTTATCAATTTTTTTCGGGCAGATTTTGATTGAGTGAGTGTTTTCATTGAATTGGAGCCGAAAACAATTAAGACAAGAAATATCTTTAAAAAAGATAGTCAGCGGAATGAGTGGTTGAACTAAGGCTATAGATTGGTGTGCAAAATTGAATGAAATTGAGGTTTTCAAAGAATTGTAATATCTTGGATTGAAAAGCAAAAAATACTAGTATACAATTGAAACAGTAACTTTTTTTTAAAATGCAAAACCATCATGAACAGAAATACAAAACAAAACAATAATTTAACTCATATCCTAACTACTCAGGTAGGAGATCCTCACAGTAATCTATTGTTCTATATATCAAACTTCATTCATAGAGTTTCTTGAAACAAACTATAACATACACAAATGTACAGACACAACAGTCTGCTGTACTTCACTCTTGTAAATAATGATGAAACAACACGATTGTGTTTAACTCACTTGTTACCATTTATAGATGATATTGCTTTTAATGTATGGTAAATGTGTACAAATAGTTAACAATTAAAACAAATTGGTAGTAAACAATTACAAAACACCTAGCTTCCTCTGTATATCATTCTATAAAAAGATTTCAGATGTCATATCTTAAAATAGAAGCATAATGGCATCAGCCCAGTGTAGTAAACAGTCAATCTGTGTCTCTTAATTTTACACTCACAGTCCATATCTGCCATAGACCAGCCTACAGGGCTCCAGATAAGAGAAAGTAAACTAAACAAATGACATTTTTTCACTCCTTTCAGCACCAAACCATATGGTGTTACCACTCATTTTGATTGTCTGGAAGAGACAATTCAAATGAGTAGTGACACCACAGGGTTTAATGCCCAAATAAGCATCTTAAGTTTTGAAATAATTCCCTTATCTGGAGCCCTGGCTACTATCCAATCAGACTATTCAGTTTCAACAGGTGCTCTCTTAACCCTTAGCCTGCCACTCACGACTATAGCTCCATATACAAACAGCTTGGATCAGGATGAGATGCCGAGTAACTCGGCGTCTCATCCGGATCCAAGCTGTTTGACACTCGGACAACATTTTCAGCAATTTTGAGCAACTTTGAAGCCCTTTGAAACTTAAAGCAGACGAGAAGTATAGCAGACGACAATTCTAAATGAAACCCCTCGAAACCGAAACCTCTAATTACCGGGATTCTCTCTTAACCGGACAATAACTTAAGTCCCGTTTCCAACCCTTCTTTATTGTAACCCATTAAACCATAAATATGCATTTTTACATCACCTTTGATTTATTCCTACACTGAAGAAAATACATTCATGAATATGTATCATTAGAAATATTTTCTATATTCTAGCAGATGATCAAAGCAGGTTGAAAGTAAAGCAGAATGCGTCTTAAGGCACAATCTGCTTTACTTTTAACCTGCTTTAAGTGATCAGCTATCTTCCATACTATAAACAAGCTATGGGTTAAAATCCCTCAAAACCGGAAACCCCTCTAAACCGGACATTTATGTGGTCCCCACAAATGTCCGGTTTAGAGGGGTTTCACTGTATTCACTGTAAACTTATGCAGTCCCAAGACTCTTGACCTGTTAGCGGAAGAAAACTGTTCAACACGCCTTCTTATGAGTGGTAGCACTTGTTGGATGTAAGTGTTTTATCCTTTCTAAGTATTTCATTTTTCTTCCTAATGTTTAATTCGTCACGGTCCCTGTTCTTCACGGTGCTTTCTTCCTACAATGGCCCTCCGAAAAACGACCCCCTTCTTACAACAACGTTTGTCGTTGTCCCTCAAACAAAAAAATGTCTTACGCTTAACTGCTGCAAAATCGTCTAATTAAAACTGACGTTTGCTGTTTTTCCCCTCAAAGTTACAAACTAGACATTTTGACAGAAGAAACATAAAGACGAGTTGAGAACAGTTTGTACCCAGATCAGACGTCACGTTACTGTTTGCAAATGTGAGCCAAGTCATGCTCAGTACCCTAATGATATATTTTCCCTCCCTATTACAACTTCCTTCCGAAAAACACACATATTCTTTGTCTCTGGACAACTGAGTATTGATATAAAGAGGGAAATGTCTGTGCTCCCTCTCTACAACAACACTCAAGTAACAGAGATTATGTGTGTTGTTCGGAGAGAGTTGTTTTAGTGAGGGAAAATAAAGACCTTACAGGCTTACATTTGCAAACAGTTTGAATCCATACCAGACGCCGCGGCGTCTGATCTGGATTCAAGCTGTTTGTCACTCGTCATTATATCTCTTCTATCAACATGTACACTAATATGTTACTTTGAGAAAAAACAGCATACGACAATTTTATGCAGACGATATTACAGAAGTGTAAACGTTAGACATAATTGTCTTGGTTGAGAAACAGCGGCAAGGGTAGTTGTAAGGAGGGAGTCGTTATTCGGAGGGCCGCTGTAAGGAGGGAGCACTGTACTTGGCCATTATATTGACCTACCAATGGTTCGAAAATATAAGCACAAGTCCCTAGTATTGTCCGATTGCTTGGACTTAGACGTCCGTTTATGCTATCCGGTAAGGTGTGACAGGGCCATAACAGTTGAACAAGTCGTTTACTCATTTGGTCGCTATGTTTGGATGCTGTTGTTGTTGTAGTTGTTCGCTGCGCACTACTCCAAGGTTTGTTCGCGAACGATTTCAAACGTTCACAAAGGCCAGACCGTAAGGTTTGTTTTATAAGCGAATGTTTGCAAATGTTGGCGAACACATAACTGTTGTGGTATGTATGTACCGTGAATAATACGTTATTCTTTACCGCTTAAAAGCAGATGCAGTGCAATAAATTGTAAAAATAATATACAGGTATTTTGAAATTTCTATTGATTTATCTTAATATGAGTGGCAAAGGTTTGGAGTCTAATCAGATGCTGAGTTACGCATCGACTGAGATTGCTTTACACTGTATGCAATGAATATAATAGTTTAAAATACATGTGATTATTTGGAAAGAATAACACATTCTTTACCGTAACCCGAATACTACTGAACTTAATCTCTCACTGACTTCTACGTTATTTATAAGATATATATATATATATATATATATATATATATATATATAATTGTAAAGGTAAAAATGACTAAACACACATTCTATTTTTTCTTTTTTATTACCATACGCGTTTCGCCTCTCGGCTCATCAGTGATTGTAATATATTTGTTGCTATGACGTGGCGTCAATGGTAACGCTACGTCATAAATGTGACGTCATAAACGTGACGTCATAACGTCATTTTAGTGGAACGTCATTGAAGTTCTTTTGATCAATTCTATGCATTTAAAAAGAAAAAATAGAAGGTGTGTTTAGTCATTTTTACCTTTACAATTATATATACTTTTGCCGGTCCGGCATTTGCCGGAATATTTTACATTTTCCGTCTATATATATATATATATATATATATATATATATATATATATATATATACAGTGAGCGACAGGGATACAGAGAGGCAAATACACATAGAGAGATAGAGAGATAGATAGAGACAGAGAGAGAGATAGAGAGGGGAAAGAGAGAGAGAGAGAGAGAGTAAGAGAGAGAGAGAGAGAGAGAGAGAGAGAGAGAGAGAGACAGGGGAGGGATGGAAAGAGAGAACGAGCGAGAAAGACAAACATACGGACATACATAGACACACAGAGACAGACAGACAGACATATAGACAGAGTCAGAGATAAAGAGACAGCGACAGACATACATACAAAGCGAGAGAGACAGGCACATACACATTATGTAATTACTCCGAGCCCCCAGCAAGTTGAAATTCGTTATGGGCGTGAGAACAACTAAGAACCATGGGCAGCCTTGCTGTACAAGCATGCTATTATAGCAATGTGGTAGACTGCATGACTGCGAACCTGCGTCCATAAGTCTACATTTCAAGAGATTTCTCTGTACACTTTAAAGGTTAATTTACTGCGGCCATAGTCTACATTTCAAGAGATTCATTGGTACACTTTAGAGGTTTATTTACTGCGGCCATAGTCTACATTTTTAAGAGATTCCTTGGTTCACTTTAGAGGTCGATTTACTGCGGCCATAGTCTACATTTCAAGAGATTCCTTCCTACACTTTAGAGGTTGATTAACTGCGGTCATAGTATACATTTCAAGATATTCTTATGTACACTTTAAAGGATGATTTACTCCGGCCATAGTCTACAGTTCTAGAGATTATTTGGTTTACTTTAAAGGTTGATTTACTGCAACCATAGTCTACATTTCAAGAGATTCCTTGGCACAGTTTAAAGGTTGATTTGCTGCGGCCATAGTCTACATTTCAAAAGATTCCTTGGTACACTTTAAAGGTTAATTTACTGCGGCCATATTCTACATTTCAAAATATTCCTTGGTACACTTTAAATGTTGATTACTGCTGTCATAGCCTACACTTTAAGATATTCCTTGGCACACTTTAAAGGTTGATTTACTGCGGCCATAGTCTACATTTCAAGAGATTCCTTGGTACACTTTAAAGGTTGATCTACTGCGGCAATAGTCTACATTTTAAGAAATTCCTTGGTATACTTTAAAGGTTGATTTACTGCGACCATAGTCTACATTTCAAGAGATTCCTTGGTACACTTTAAAGATTGATTACTGCGGCCATATCCTATATTTCAAGAGATTCCTTGGTACACATTAATGGTTGATTTACTGCGGCCAAAGTCTACATTTCAAGAGATTTCGTGGTACACTTTAAAGGTTGATTTACTGCGACCATAGTCTACATTTCAAGAGATTCCTTGGTACACTTTACAGGCTGATTTACTGCGGCCATATTTTACATTTCAAAATATTCCTTGGTACACTTTAAAGATTGATTACTGCGGCCATATCCTATATTTCAAGAGATTCCTTGGTACACATTAATGGTTGATTTACTGCGGCCAAAGTCTACATTTCAAGAGATTTCTTGGTACACTTTAAAGGTTGATTTACTGCGGCCATAGTCTACATTTCAAGAGATTCCTTGGTACACTTTACAGGCTGATTTACTGCAGCCATATTCTACATTTCAAAGTATTCCTTGGTTCACTTTAAAGATTGATTACTGCGGCCATATCCTACATTTCAAGAGATTCTTTGGTACACATTAATGGTTGATTTACTGCGGCCATAGTCTACATTTCAAGAGTTTTCTTGGTACACTTTAAAGGTTGATTTACTGCGGCCATAGTCTACATTTCAATGGATTCATTGTTACACTTTAAAGTTGATTTACTGCGGCCATAGCCTACAATTCAATGGATTCATTGGTACACTTTAAAGGTTGATTTATTGCGGCCATAGCCTACATTTCAAGAGATTCCTTTGTTCACTTTAAAGAGGCTCGCAACCGGATTTAGCATTAAAAATAGTAATTTTTAAATATATGTCAAATGCTTTTATAAATGGGTAGGATTTAGTTTACACAGCGAAACAGAGTCAGAGTGTGACAGGGAGTCAGTCAAACAGACATAAAGACAGACGGACATACAGGGACGAAGAGAAAGAGACGAAGAGCCTGAGACAGACTGAAACATAGAGACAAAGACCGAGAGATAGAGAAAGAGAAAAACACCGGGAGACAGTGAGGGGAAAAATGAACGAGAGAAGAGGAGGGGGAGGAGGAGGAGGAAAGACAGAGAAAGACAAAGATACAAAGAGAGATAGAGAGAGTTAGAGGGGGAAAGAGAGTCAGACAGAGAGATCCGTTTCCCAGTAAAGTCTAGTCCGTTTTTGCACATCAAGGTTTTAATCCAGCTTTGATACGGTTTCTCCCGGTCTGCTCATCCGGGACCAGTCGGGGGCCAAATCCTGAATAATGAGAATGGGGTTTATTTATGGCGATGTGGTAGAGTGCATGATTGCGAAATCTGGCAACCTAGTTTGGATCCGGGGTCTGGTCAGGAAATTTTCTTTAATAGAATAGTTTCTTTGAAAAAAGTAAAAAAAAGAGCTGCAGCTTAAAGCAAGAGAGAGTAAAGAAGAACGATCTCAAAGGATGTTTCTGTTTTACATTCATCTTGTTTTAAGCAGTGACCTGTCTTGAACACGTAATGAATAATTAAAACGATATAATGTTCGTATTTGAGAGGTTTTACTAAAATGTAGCCTCTGAAAACCGAAAATCGCTAACACCCAAATGCACTCAATCGGAATTCGGAAGTCGCTTAATTCGATTGTTTTGTCTACAACAAGGGTTCTGCATGTACATGTACTCTGTTACCAATCATTCACCGAGTAGGCCATATGATACAGTGGAGAAAACGTTATTCTTTCCCATTGAACCCGTTTACCATCATGTTCATAGTGCAATTCCTGATGAATACAGTGGAGAATATGTTTTTCTTTCCCGTTTAAACGCAAACGTACGCAAACGCAAAACACTAAAACGTAGGAAAGTACAACTTTTGGACACTTCTGATATTTTATGTTTATCTTGGTGGCAAACAGTTTGGAGCCTGATCAGACGCCGGGTTACCCGGCGTCTGATCTGGCTCCAAACTGCTTGCACTGCAAATAATAGTTTTAGCGTAAACGCGTTTATTGGGAAAGAATAACACATTCTCCACTGTAGGCCATATGATACAGCGGAGAAAACGTTATTCTTTCCCATTGAACCCGTTTACCATCATGTTCATAGTGCAATTCCTGATGAATACCACAGGGATAGTGTTACATTTCTCATGGATCCTTTCCTGTAGCGATATTACATGGCACATTATCGCCCTAGTGTATGCATTGCCCGAGCTCATCTCAAACGTTTTCTATTGGGTTAATGGTCGGGGGACTTAACACTGACTTTAACGCCAATGGTGAAACACTAATTCTGTTGGCGTGAAGATGATCTCTTGTGCCCCTGAATGTGTGACACGTTACACCAACATGCATCAAAGTTATTCTCTTATACTTTTCACTTTTTCAACTTTTATTATTTATTAAAGTGTCACATATAAAAGTTACATCATTCAGTTACAATAAATATTTCTTGGTAATATTTTATACTCGGCCGTTAGTCGACACTTGAGACACTTAAAATATTATCACATGCATTTACATAATATAACACTTATATCATTGAGCATTCATCAGGAATTACATCATATCCATGAGGGCTCGATAAATGACTATAGTGAGAGTTAAGGGTGGCCATATGCACGTTATTGACAAAATATTATGTTCCAAAATTGTGACTTTTTATTGGCACTAAATGTATTACATCATCATTTCTCACAATTAGTTTTATGTTTTCCATGAAATAATCAAAATATGATTTTATATACATATTTCATAAATCAGAAAAAACATTCACGTTATCATTGTATAAGGAGCAATTTTACAATTAGTCCGCCACCAAATTGTAAACCCTAGCCCTGTATAATTATCAATGAAAAGGAAAATGCAAAATAGTCCCTTGGGTACTGACATTGTAGCAGTTTTGCCAAGTATATATATGGCATTTTGAAAGTTTGGAAATAAAATATGTTTAAACTGAAGATATATGGGACATAGACAAGCAGTGTATATTTTGTTCAGACGCCGCATAATGCGCACTGTTTGCTATTTTCAAAGACAGGAAAGCCGAAAAACCAAAATAAAACCGTTCTAACACATTGAAACCTAGCGACGAGTATACTCGTCATTTACAAACAGTATACATGTATACTATTATGTGAAGAATACACTTGTCCATCGCAAACTTTGTAGACCTTGATAAGAGCGCTCATAAAGGAGCTCTGCACTGTTTGTTATTTTGTAATATAGTGTTAAAATCAAACCTTAATTGTCAAAAACTGAATATACTTGATTAGAAACTGGACTTCTCATTTAAAAGTTGTAGAGTATATGTATGTTTGTGTTTTTCGTTTCAGCTGTTTCGGCTGTTGTTTGCGGTTCAACAGTTTTTTGTTGTTTTTTTTTTAAGTTTTTTTTTTTGCTGCTAAACAGTTAATGACGCCCTTAAAGTTACATTTGACATAGAGTTCCCATGGTCGATTCTACTAGAAGGTAATATGCCGATTAACTCATTCACCCCTGAGTTTTGTTTACTACTAATGGTTGTTTTACACAGTTTATTTAAAAATGATAAACAGTGCAAACCCTGATAAATAGTTCAAATTTATACAGTCAAGAATCAGGGGCCCGTTTCATAAAACTTCGTACGACAAATGTTGTCGTAAGTCAGATTATAAAAGTCTCAATATTTTTTATTTCTCCATCTAATCCTGTCTTGTGACATCTTTTTGGAATCGTCTTGAAAAGACGATTCCAAAAATATGTCACAAGACCGGATTAAATAGAAAAATAAGAAATTAAATGCATTTTAAAGTTTTGACTTACGATCGAATTTTTCGTACGAAGTTTTATGAAACGGGCCCCAGGGAAATATTTTATCTATCTATTCTAGTATACGGTAGCTTAAAGCAGGCTGTAAGTAAAGCAAATATGCTTGCCACCGGTCTTCTAACTGAGGAACTTTCTGTATCAACATTTTCGGAAATCTGGACATGGATTAGATTTTATTTCAATTCAACCTGTTGAACATATTACGTATGATATAAATGCTACTAATAGTTTCAAATGTAAGGCTAGATTTATAACGGAATTAAAATGGATTAAAAGTTTACAGACACCCTTTCCTTTAGGCTTGAATGATAATATATACCAATCTGGCAATATTTCTAAAGAACCTTCAATTGATATTTTTTCGATTTATTCTACACGAAAGCGTAAATCTAGATCGCATGGTATTCGTATAAATGGAAATATTAAACGTAAATCACGTCAGTCGATTTCTATTACAGACTTGCATAATCTGCTGTTACATTCTGGTAAACACAAAATGCTTTCTCGGCTTTCTTCGTTGTCATTGTCGTCTTTAAAAGATATTGACGACAAGGCTGATGGAATAATTTTACGCACAGATCCTCTGTATTATACTGCAGGTTTAATACAAAGTTATACTCAGCATGTTCTTAGACCTCATATTGATTCTTTAAACGATCACAAAAGATATTTCATTAAGGTCCCTTTTATAAATAAAGGTATTGATTTCATAGATTTACAAAGTATTCTCCGTAACAAAAATGTGATGAATGCTATTCCAAATTATTTCAAAAATCTTGAACCACCTATTATTTGTTATAAGTATAATAAATCTGTTAGAGGGTTAATTTTTAACTACAATAAAATTGTTTCTGATCTTAAAATTCTCGAAAACACACCAGATACATGTGACTGTACCTCTTCTAAATTCTGTTACGCTCCAGTGGGTCATATAATTACTGGCAATTTTGATATCATTAAAGATAAACGCATTAGAGCGCTTTTGAGTAAGGGACCTAAATTTAGATTACCTGCCTTAATTGATTTCGATACTTGTCGCAATCATATTTCTGAAGCTTTGAATAAGTATAGTACCAACTGGTGCCGCAGAGAACATGCTGAAAATGACGCTCTTACAAAATGGAAAGAATTAATTTTTGATATTATCGATACCCGGATTTCGTTCTATTTATCCAATAACCATCTTTTACCACCTAAACCTAAATTTAACATTCGTCACTTAAAGAAGGGCATACAAGACTTTCATTCCAAATATGTACTCGTTCCTGCAGACAAAGCATCCAATAATGTGATAATTGTATGACGATTACATTATGTTGATACTTTAAACCAGGAACTTGTGAATACCAATTCCTATACAACGACTAATTTAACGGAACATAATGTAGTATCTGATCATCTTGATACTTGTAAACAATTAAAAGCTGACGTCTACATTACATGTCATAAACTTCCTACTATGTACTGGATACCAAAACTCCACAAAACACCATATAAGTCTCGTTTTATTGCTAATTCAAGTGCATGTACTACTACAAAGCTTTCCAAACTTTTGACATCGTCTTTAATTAAAATCAAAGAACATGTTCAAAGGTATTGTGACAAGACTTACGAAAACTCTGGACTTAATCTGTTTTGGTCTATCAAAAACTCGAATGAAATTTTGACGAAGCTTGAACATAGAAAATACCAAGCTTGCAATATTAGTACGTATGACTTTTCAACACTATATACTACCTTACCTCATAATTTAATAAAAGCTAAACTTATACAACTTATTGAAAAGACTTTTGCCAGAGAAAGGAAACTATTTCTGGCGTGTAATACTGATCGTGCATTTTTTACAAATGACACGGTTAAGCATTACACTATGTGGACTTGCACCGATGTCTGTAAATCACTATCATTTCTTCTGGATAATATTTATGTACGTTTTGGGAGTACCATATACCGCCAAGTGATTGGTATCCCTATGGGTACAAACTGTGCGCCCCTTGTCGCAGACCTATTTTTATACTGTTATGAGAGGGACTTTATGCTAAGTCTAAAACCTGATACACAGGCAGATATGATCGAAGCCTTTAACTACACATCGCGCTATCTAGATGATATTTTTAATATAGACAACCCATTTTTTGATACGTTGTTTCCTTTTGTTTGCCCAAAAGGATTACGCCTTAATGAAACAAGCGGGTCAAATTTGTCGGCACCATTTTTAGATTTGGATCTTTTAATAAATAACGGTATTGTTTCTTCTAAGATTTACGATAAACGAGATGATTTTGATTTTGGTATTGTAAACTATCCTCATCTAGATGGCGATGTTCCCCGTTCTACATCTTACGGGGTTTATATTTCACAACTTATTCGTTTTGCTAGGGCTTGTACCTCTGTTGAGGACTTCCACATTCGTAATAAAACTATTACTGAAAAGCTTCTTAAACAGGGGTACAGATTTCATAAACTTCGTAAAACATTTTCTAAATTCTTTTATAGAAATCTTCCTCTCATTAACAAGTATAAATGTAACTTAAAGTCTTTTCTGCGGCAAGGTATTTCACATCCGGAGTTGTATGGTGATGTGATTTACAGACTTCGTAAGATTCTTGGACATATGCATTTTCAAAACCTATTTGTGAAACGTATTAGATTTTTCCTCAAAAAAGATTATGATCCAACTATATTGCTGCGCACTTCACGTTTGGTTATCGATCAATCTACAATTGATAACTATGCTTTCCTCTTTGGTTGTGCGACGACAGACAGGGCTTAGCACTACATGATGATGTATCTCTTAAGCCGTCCTTAACCGGGAGAGTTATGTCGGATTTTCGTGCTTTGGTTTTTCTCTCCCTTTCTGTCGTACCCTAAACCCTCCCATGTCTTACAGTTACTCGTGACTACAGACTATTCGCTTGAGTACAATTTGACCGTTGCCATAGTTGGTTATTTTTAACACGGGCTTGAATGTTTAATTCTTTCCCGTGTTACTGATAATCCTGTCAGAGAATTTTGTTAGATGTTTTACATGTATTTACTTACTGTGCTGGCGGTCTTTTTGATTGTAAGGTTGTGGAACAGGGTTTATATTTTATGTACACTGTTCGTCTTTGTGGGTGAATGTGGGAGATAGGTGTGAGGTTGGGCGCCCCTGGGCCCGGGTTTGACCCCCCAGTGGTTGTTAATGGTTAATTGATTTATAATTGATTGTTGATTGCTGCTGGCCGTGCCGGGGCGGGCTCCTGTGTTCGCTTGGCTTTGTGTTTGTCTTGCGTGTTGTTTTCTGTTTGGTGTGTGGGTGGGGGTGGTGTTGCGTGTGTGTGTGTGTGTGTGTGTGTTTTATGGTATGGCTGTGTGTGTGTTCTGCTTTAGAGATGGGTGTATTGTTTGTGTTGCGTTTCCTGCTTGAGTCTTCTTTCGTATTTGTTACTAGAAGCATGCATGTAGTAAAGGTTAAACCTTTCATTGCCAAATTTATCGTAATGTGTTTACCCCTTAACCGCAACATTGTCGCCTAATTCAATATTGTTGTCGGAAATAACGTTTCTAAGTTAGATTAAAGCACTTGACGTTATTTTAAAACACGTTGCAAATAATTTGGATCTTGATCAGATACAGCTTTGCAAAGGCGCCTTTTGGCGAAATTGACAGTGAAAGTGGTACTCCAGAAACATAAAGACGAATGTCAAATAGTTTGAGTCCATATAAGATGTCCAAATTATCGCTTTTCATAGTCTACCCTGTCCTGATAAAGAACTATGGAAATGACTTTCTACATCCTAAAAGGTGACTAATTAAAGCAGATTGAAGTAAAGCAAGAAAGTTCCTTAATGCCTTCCACCTGCTTTTTATAACTCTTGAAACATTTAGTGGGCAATTCAAATTACAAATAAAGTGTTACCCATCATAGTTGTCTGCAGTGTATTTCAAAATGACAAACAGTGCATACCCTACTCACAGGGCTCCTTTATGATCTGGGTTAACACTGTTTGTATATGACAAATACATACCAATCATGGTATTGTCGATTTAAGGTAGCGTGAATAGCCTTATGGCGCACTCTGATTTACTTTCTATCTGCTTTAAGTAAACGCGCTTGAAAAATAGAAAATTGGGAAATCTTAGGATTTTTCGTGATCAAGTTATAGCAGCCCTAATACATGTACCAGAACCGATATAAAACGTTTTATGTATATAGGATATTACATGAGTGTTGATAATTTATTGGATTTATTAAACGAGTCTTTTAGAAAACGATAAAAACGAGGCTGTGCCGAGTTTTTATCGTTTTCTAAAACGACGAGTTTGATAAATCCAATAAATTATTAACACGAATGTTATATTCTTTTTATAACAAAACCTAGAAATGTTATTTATTGCAGCCTTTGAGGTCAAGTGAATGCTAAGCGCGATATAAGTAGATATATACAGGAAAAAAGTTGTTCCAATTAACCTCGTTCACTAGCATAATGTTTATGTTGTTACATGTATATGTATTAATAAACACTTTCATGTAGAACTTATATTGATTAATTACACCAAAAGTCTATATTTTGAATCTACATGATGGAATATTTACAATCGCCCCATTCAATTCTATTGACAAAAAGTGTGTTCATTTCAAATAAACACCAATTTTCGATAGGGCGGGACTTGTGGAAAAGTTTCGAAGGGGAGGCGGGGCCACAGGGCCCCGACACGATTGCTTTTTTAGAGAACAAATCATCAGAAGGTATATATAGAGACAAGGGGTACAACTGATTGTTAGTTTATTCTCACCCTATCTCGACAAAACCGGGCATATAATGAATAATAATTGATGAAACGACACCCTTTTTGCATTTCTGTCTAGCATATATAATACCCTTCCATAAAAACATAACATAAAACCAACTGTTAGCATGCACTTGTCTCAAATAGCCAGTGTGAACATTTTTCTGTTGAATATCGTTTACCTCGATATTGTCGTCTGCTTTATTTATTTTTTAAAGGAATCTTAAATATAAAAAAGCAGCGACATTAATATGAAACAGTTTGAATGCTGATCAGAGCGCGGCGCCTGATCAGGATTCAAACTGTTTGTAAATATTAGTCAAGTGGTGATGAGAATTCTAACTGTTAATATACATTTTGTCAGATAAACTAACAAACCTAAAAAGAATGTTTCCTTCACAGTGTTTTGCTGGTTTTTCTAGTGTGTCCCTAGTTTTTATGTTGCTGTTGTGTCTATAGGGATCCTTATATTTATTTACTACAGTTAAACCTCTCTATTACAACCACTAAATCGAAGGCTAATTATTTGTATAAAAGACAGGTGACATCTTAAAGCTTTCTGTTTTACTGTCACCTTGCTTTAAGCAGTCACCTGTCGTAACCACCTGATAATTAATTCAATTTAGTGGTCGCTATAGAGGGGTTCTACTGCAGTTGGTCGTTGAAGAGATGATTTTTGAACTGGTACCCTATGCATATTCCTTCTTTATTCCGTAAATTTACTGCAGCCATAGTCTACATCTCAAGAGATTCTTTTGTAGACATTAAAGGTTGACTTACTGCGGCCATAGTCTACATTTCAAGAGATTCCTTGGAAAAACAATAAAGGTTGATTAACTGCGGCCATAGTCTTGGTACACTTTAAAGGTTGATTTACTGCGACCATAGTCTACATTTCAAAAGATTCCTCTGTACACTTTAGAGGTCGATTTACTGCGGCCATAGTCTACATTTCAAGATATTCCTTCCTACACTTTAGAGGTCGATTTACTGCGGCCATACTCTACATTTCAAGATATTCTTATGTACACTTTAAAGGATGATTTACTGCGGCCATAGTCTACATTTCAAGAAATTCATTGGTACACTTTAAAGGTTGATTTACTGCGGCCATAGTCTACATTTCAAGATATTCTTATGTACACTTTAAAGGATGATTTACTGCGGCCATAGTCTACATTTCAAGAAATTCATTGGTACACTTTAAAGGTTGATTTACTGCGGCCATAGTCTACATTTCAAGAGATTTCTTGGTACACTTTAGAGGTCGATTTACTGCGGCCATAGTCTACATTTCAAGACATTCTTATGTACACTTTAGAGGTCGATTTACTGCGGCCATAGTCTACATTTCAAGAGATTCCTTGGTACAATTTAGAGGTTGATTAACTGCGGCCATAGTCTACATTTCAAGAGATTCCTTGGTACACTTTAAAGGTTGATCTACTGCGGCAATAGCCTACATTTTAAGAAATTCCTTGGTATGCTTTAGAGGTTGATTAACTGCGGCCATAGTCTACATTTCAAGACATTCTTATGTACACTTTAAAGATTGATTTACTGCGGCCATGGTCTACAGTTCTAGAGATTTCTTGGTACACATTAAAGGTTGATTAACTGTGGCCATAGTCTTGTTATACTTTAAAGGTTGATTTACTGCGGCCATAGTCTACATTTCAAGAGATTCCTCTGTACACTTTAGAGGTCGATTTACTGCGGCCATAGTCTACATTTCAAGAGATTCCTTGGTACAATTTAGAGGTTGATTAACTGCGGCCATAGTCTACAGTTCAAGTGATTCCTCTGTACACTTTAGAGGTCGATTTACTGCGGCCATAGTCTACATTTCAAGAGATTCCTTGGTACACTTTAGAGGTTGATTAACTGCGGCCATAGTCTACATTTCAAGACATTCTTATGTACACTTTAAAGATTGATTTACTGCGGCCATAGTCTACAGTTCTAGAGATTTCTTGGTACACATTAAAGGTTGATTTACTGCGGCCATAGTCTACATTTCAAGAGATTTCTTGGTACACATTAAAGGTTGATTTACTGCGGCCATAGTCTACATTTCAAGAGATTTCTTGGTACACATTAAAGATTGATTTACTGCGGCCATAGTCTACATTTCAAGAGATTCTTGGTACACATTAAAGGTTGATTTACTGCGGCCATATTCTACATTTCAAGAAATTCATTGGTACACTTTAAAGGTTAATTTACTGCGGCCATAGTCTACATTTCAAGAAATTCTTTGGTACACTTTAAAGATTGATTTACTGCGACAATAGTCTGTATTTCAAGAGTTTCCTTGGAATACCTTTACGGTTGATTTACTGCTGTCATAGTCTACATTTCAAGAAATTCTTTAGTAGACTTTAAAGGTTGATTTACTGCGGCTATAAGCTACATTTCAAGAGATTCATTGGAACACATCAAAGGTTGATTCACTGCGACCATAGTCTACATTGGTAGACTTTAAAGGTTGATTAACTGCGGCCATAGTCTACATTTCAAGAGATTCATTGGAACACTTTAAAGGTTGATTAACTGCGGCCATAGCCTACATTTAAACAGATTCATTGGTACACTTTAAAGGTTGATTTACTGCAGCCATAGTCTACATTTCAAGAGATTCTTTTGTAGACTTTAAAGGTCGATTTACTGCGGCCATAGTCTACATTTCAACGGTATCTTTGTTGCAGGTGAAAAGTCGATTTACTGTGACAATATCGGTCAATTCACAAAATTCTTGTGTGCACTATAAAGGTCTATTTACTGCGGTTATAGTCTAAATTTCAAGACAATCTGGGGTGCACCTTAAAGATCGATTCACTGTGGCCATGGCCTACATTTGAGACTTGAAAGGTTGCTTTACTTCGGTCATAGTCTACATTGCAATAGAATCTTTAGCGCACGTTAAAGGTCGAATGACACATATGGTTCGTCATCTGGAAAGTGAGATAACTCTACGCAGTGCGGCTATGCCTTTGTATTTTTACCCAATTTAGTGGCTAATACACTTGAATATGGAATAGTAGAATATGGAAAGAAGTTTTTCCCAAAAATATTAGGGACGGACGGTCAAATCTTCGTTTTTTAACACAATCATAATTATAATAAATTCATATATCATTTATGTTTTCTGGAAATTTGGAGGTTGTGTTTATCGAAACAGGGACCATAAATACCATACTTTCATATTAATGCTTATAAAAATATACCGTCTGTATAGCTCAGTGGTAGAGCGTCTGCTTGCAGTGCGGGAGGTTGCGCGTTCAATCCCCGGTCGGGTAAAACCAAAGACTTGAAAATTGGCAGTAATGGCTTCCCTCCTTGGTGCTCATGATTTCGGGTTAGCATTACGACAGGTTCGTCGGTGTCAGGATAAAGTGACCGGCCGGGTACAGTCCCATTGGTGCACCTAAAAAGTGTCATCAGAATTGATGGCGTAGAAGAAATAAATAGAAATAGAACAAGAGCCGCATGCGGCCCTAAATCGCTCACCTGGTACCCATGTTTATGGTCATGGTAATGGACCAGTAAAAATGAAATTCCACTATAAGCCATCACTGCTAAATTAACCCCCACCCACAGGCAGCCATGTTGTTTGAACTAGGAAGATCCTTTGAAGAAAACTGGCAAAGGGTCATCAATCATTACTATTAGTTTCAGAGAAAAAGATTTAAAAAAAAAAATTCTATACAGAAATATAAGGAAAACTTGCCCCACCCACTGGCGGCCATGATTTTAAGATATCAAAATCATTTTAAGAAATCTGGTAGAAGTTCAACCATGGATCATTTGTGTAAAATTATTTACAATTTGGACCAGCAGTTTCACAGAAGAAGATTTCTAAAGTTTTTACTATACAGTAAGTAACAGAGTCATAAGGAAAACATGCCCCACCCACTGGCGGCCATGTTTTTTAAGATAACAAAATTATTTTTAAAAGAATCTAGTAGAGAGTAACCAATGGATCATTTGGGTAAAATTATTTTCAATTTGGACCAGTAGTTTCCCAGGAGAAGATTTTTTAAAGTTTATACTATACAGTATCATTAGGAAAAGATGCTCCACCCTATGGTGGCCATGTTTTTTAAGATATCAAAATTATTTTTAGAAATCTGGTAGAGGGTTACCCTTGGATCATTTGTGTGAAATTATTTTCAAATTGGATCAGCGGTTTCAGACAAGAAGATTTTTAAAGTTTTCACTATATAGCCATATAAGGAAAATCTGCCCCACCAACTGGCGGGACATGTTTTTTAAGATAGGAAAATAACATTAAGAAATCTGATAGAGGGTCACCTAAGGCACATTTTGGTAAACTTATTTTCAATTCAGACCAGAAGTTTTTGAGAAGAAGGTTTTTAAAGTTTTTTCAATTGGTTGCCATGGCAACCACAATTTCAATTGAATGACCTATATTTCAAGAAATCTGAAAGAGTACCCTACAAGGAACAATCCTATGAAGTTTTAATGAAATTGACCCAGTAGTTTCTAAGAAGAAGACGTTTAAAGAAAAAGTTGACTACTCACGACGGAGGACTGACGACGGACGACGACGGACACAGGGCTATCACAATAGCTCACCTTGGCACTTCGTGCCAGGTGAGCTAAAAAGGATCTTGTTGGAACGGCTCTAATTTGGAAGCGAAACGACTTGGTGCGAAACGACTTCGGGCGAAACGGTTTGGCACAATTTATACCTAAACACCGCTTCCGGCTTGCAAACAAGCAAGTTACCAAGCTTTTTGCGTTTTAAGGTGTTGTGTGTCAGCTCAGCTCTGACAGCAATTGACATGGAGGGGTTGCTTACCAGACGACTATGCAGAGTTTGTCTACGACAGTATTTGAGTGTCAGAAACAGATCTTTCCAGGTAAAACATTGTTGTTACATAAGCCGGTAATCCCCATAGCCGATAGCGGGTGGGGGAAATTTATCCCTTTACAACCGGTTACTAGAATGGTAGTGACTAGGGGTACGTGACCGTACCTCTAATATTTGAAATTAGCGGTACGGTCACGTACCCCTAGCGAGCCCTGTGAGGGTTGACTAGGGGTACGTGAGTCGTTTAAACTATGTAGCAACACATTATTTTGCCTGCAGATACGTTTTTTGATGCTAATTTTAATAATCTCTCATTTCTACCTTTACATGTGGATATTTATTGGAGAAAAACAAATAAACTTCGATAAATAGTCCCGACCCAACTTGTTCTCACGGCAGCGATGAGAATAGATGTATTCCGCATACATGTATCCTCAGATACGCCCGATATCTGAAAATCCGTGACCAATGTTAAGTTTTTTTTCTTAAAAATTTGATTCAAAGGTAACTTTATATGATAAGTTTGTTGGAAATTACTGCTGGTGTAGCTTCCTAACTTAGCTCTGAAAATAAAGTGGTAGATCTGAGAAAATGAATATAAAACTATCGAAGCTTCGGCTCCCATCAAGTATCGAAACATCATGGAGAAATGACATTTCTACATGGAAACATGTTGGTTAATGACCTACACAAATCAACTCGAAAAACACGTTTGACAATTGATCGCAATTAAACAGTGCAATTATTCTAAACAAAGCATTGGGTATTTATACATGTTTGTAAAAATGTGTGAAGGTTCTTTATTCATAGGTAGGTCTATATAGTTTTCGCGGCCGTGAAAAAAATGCAGATTGGAATTTTTTTTAATGAAGTTTCTTTGCTTTTAAATATGCGTTAAACAGTCAGAATAAAAGGTTGAAATGAGATATAATTAACAATAGCATCGATATTAACATATCTGCAGACACAATAAAGTGTTGCTATATATTGTTTTGGACTCACGTACCCCTAGTCAACCCTCACAGGGCTCGCTAGGGGTACGTGACCGTACCGCTAATTTCAAATATTAGAGGTACGGTCATGTACCCCTAGTCACTACCTACTAGAATAACCGGAATACACCGGAATACACCGACATACACCTAAATATACATAGTATTGATCATAAAACAGTTTCAGGTGATGTATATACACATTTTATGCACTAATTTATTAAATTTGCAAAGAAAATATGCAATTTGTGGGTCATAAAAGGTTTTCTGTTGAAATCATAACCGAAATACACTGTGAATTCTCACGCATGTGTAATTCTCACATGACACATTACAAAGTGTATTTCGGTTATGATTTCAATAGAAAACCATTTATAACACACAAATTGCATATTTCCTGTGCAAACTTAATATATTAGTACACAAAATGTGTAAATACATCATCTGAAACTGTTTTATGATCTATAACAGGTATATTTAAGTGTATTTCGGTGTATTCCGGTTATTCTAGTAACCCCTTTACAACCGTTATTCGAACACAACCAAAAATCGAACACCTGAATCATTTCGCGTGACATCTATGGTTACAAACAAATCGGTATATGGACGATGTGAACCACCGCCGATGTGAACCTAGACGATGTGAACCAGATTTTTTGACGATGTGAACCGATTTTCAGGACGATGTGAACCACCCTATTGGACGATGTGAACCAATATTTTTTTTCAAAATAAAACGACCCAAGTCTTCTTATTTTTCCTTGTATTAAACAATACTCCGTTCCCATCAAAACGGCCTAGATCCAAACCGGCCCAGGTCAAAACGGCCCAAATCATAATAGTATTTTTATACAAGAGCATGATTGCATAAGCATACTCAAATTTGTTATACTATTATGAAACAATTAACTACATGAATTAGTTTGTTTGCTCACAGATTAAATACCATGTACACTGTTTATTTGAGTGTCTTAAAACGTTACCACAGTGTTATTGTCTACCAAATATTGAAACTGATAAGGTGTTTTTGTGCCGTTTTAATATAAATATCTGAGATATTCGAAAGTGATAAAGTGATTTTTTGTGCCAATTTAATATAAATATCTGTATTAGAAAGTGATAAAGTGACTATTGTGCCATTGCACAAGGATGTGCGATTTGTGCATATTAGTTGCCGGGCTGAAAATGGAAACCCTCCCCCCCTCTCCGAAAAATTGGTGACCTATATAGTATTGAAGATTAATATGTTAGAAAATGAATGGCACTTGTTGGATGTTTGAAACTGTCCATTTTAAGGATTTATGGGGCATGAGTTATCTGCCCATGCAATTTTTGCTCAATCACGAAATAAAATATACCACATGATAAGAGGTATTAAAATATGTTTAAGGATAATTGAAATAGTCATAAGAGGACAAGGGCATGATATTATATTTTACGACTAAAAGTAAAGTACCCCTCACTCCAAAAATCCAAGATGGCCGCCATTTTCTAAGATGGCGGCCAACATGGCCGCCATTGACATACAGCATTGAAATTTAGGATGAACAATATCACAAAAATGATGCAAATCAATGTATTTTAATTGTGTAAGTCTTTAAAAAGGCTTATAACATTAAACTGTTTAAGATTGATACAAGATACACACAAAACCGCATATAAAAGGTCCAAACAAAATTACTGTTAGACTTTAGAAGAAACAGTTGACACATTGTTTTTATATTTTGTTTTCAAAAGAGTGCTTGTCATTGTTAATTTGTTAATCAATCTACGGCATTCTACGCTATCTTTGAAATTTAACAGTCAACATCTTGAAAGATATCTTAAATAAACACCAGTTTCCCTATTGGTTACCTTTAAAATATTTTATTAGCACCATTAATCACCATTTTCACCGCAAGCATGGATAAATACCAGGAAGATGGTGTTAGGGGATGTTGGCAACAGCTGAAAGAAGGCCTTCTGAGCAGTGCCAACACTATGTGTGGGCTGACGAAGAAGCGCCAATGGAGGAAAGAGACTTGGTGGTGGGATGAGGCAGTGAACGATTCAATCAAGGAGAATACAAGAGAAGATACTTCAAAGCATGGAAGAAAGGAGGTAGTAGAGAGGAGTACTCACAGGCTAAAAGATCTGCCAAGAAGGCTGTGTTCTCAGCAAAGCAAGAGGCTGCAATATCAAAGTTTGGTCACCTTGAGCCAAAGAACAATGATATTTTCCGTATCGCCAAACAAATGAGAAAAGAGAACCAGGATGTTGTGGGTGAAAAGTGCATCAAAGATGATGAAGGGCAACTCTCTCTTGACAAAAAGAGCAAACAAAGAGCCTGGAAGCAGCATTACGAAAGGCTACTAAACGTTGAGTTCGCTTGGAATCCACAAGATCTATTTGAAGAATCTCCTGTACAAGGCCCACCTATCAAGATCAGCACTGAAATAATCAGCAAGGCGCTGGAGAAGACAGGGTGCCCACGGACTCTGGAAAACAGGGAAAACAGGGAAAATGGTTCAAAAAAATTCCCTGCAGGGAAAAATCAGGGAATTTGAAAATTTGCTAAAAATCAGGGAATTATCAGGGAATTTGGCAAAAATTGGAGAGAGAAAATCTTGACTACTTATAGCCTCTCTTGCTGACTTTATTTAAAAGCTGTGTTTATTCATGTTAGGAACATGTAGTAATTAAGCAATTTACAATGTCTATTAAGCTTAATGTTTATCCATATCTGATGGGTTAGTTAACATTATTCATCAGTGCCTACTCTGTTAACTACATGTAGTTGAAATAATCAGCTTCTTAACTGAAGAGAAAGGATAATGGAGTTAGTAACCATTGTCCTAGAACTCAAGTGTCAAAGTAGTCAGAGATTGTTATGCAGATGAAAAGTAATAGGTAATTGAATGTACCCTTTTCAGCCACAAAACCAAATCAGAGAATGATCAATATCAGTAGTATTAGCATATCTAAATGAAACTATATACTTGAGAAATATTTTTCCCACTTTGAGGCGATTTTTCTACACAGAATTATGTTGGTTTTATACCTGTTTGGAATGCTGGAAACGCCCTCAGAACTTCACCAGAGACCATCTAGAAATAAAATTTTCTCGGGGGAGCATGCCCCCGAACCCCTCTAGTAAGACTACATTCACAAATATACCTGTGCTCCCCAGTCACAAAATGCTTCCTACGGGCCTGCAACACATGTGATAAATGTAATTAAGGTGCTGGATTTTTTAGACCTAGCTGTGAACACTGCTGCATGCAGTGCTTCTGTAAATGTGACATGTTACATTAGAAAAAGATAAATTTATACAAGGCATGGCAAAACTCAAAAGGTAAGAGTAAAGAATAAGTGTGACTTTATGATGTTGAAGGTATGGCTATAAGGGGGAGGTTGGAAGCCATCTTACACAGTTGTATTTTAGCAGTGTAGGCCGCGAAAAAGATCAGGGAAAACTACCTTTCAGTCAGGGAAAAATCAGGGAATTATCAGAGAATTTCAATTTTGAATTTCTGTGGGCACCCTGGAAGATGAAGAATGGCAAGGCGACAGAACCCTCTGGCATTGTTGCTGAAATGCTGAAGGCGTCGGGCGAGACAGGCGCTCAGATCATGTCAGACCTTGCAAACGGAAGAATGTGTGCCAGAGAGCTGGGAAGAAAGCTACATCATCAACTGCTACAAAGGCAAGGGTGGCGCTTTGACAAGAGGCAACTATAGAGGCCTGAAGCTCCTGGAACAATCAATGAAGGTTATTGAAAGAGTCTTGGACAACAGCATCATACAGCAGATTAACATTGATGGCATGGAGTTTGGCTTTTTACCAGGGCGAGGAACGACAGATGGCATCTTCATACTTCGTCAAATCCAAGAGAAGTACATCGGGGCGGATAGAAGGCTCTACTTGGCATTCGTCGACCTAGAAAAGGCATTTGACAGGGTCCCCAGGCAGGTACTATGGTGGGCAATGAGGAAGCTAGGTGAAGAGGAGTGGCTTATCTGGCTAGTACAGAGTATGTACACTAATGCAAGAAGCAGAGTGCGGGTGGATGACAGTTACAGCGATGATTTCAGCGTCAACGTCGGTGTCCAACAAGGATCAGTGCTCAGCCCGCTGCTGTTTATCATTGTCCTTGAGGCTCTGTCCAGAGAATTCCGCACCGGTTGCCCTTGGGAACTTTTGTACGCTGATGACCTTGCTGTCATAGCTGAAACCATGGAGGAGCTTGCTGAGAAACTCAAAGCTTGGAAAGAGGGAATGGAAGCAAAAGGATTGAGGATCAACACCGCAAAGACAAAAGTCATGGTCAGTGGGCCTGAACTGCATGCACTAAAGGACTAGGGCCAACACCCATGTGCAGTGTGTAGAAAGGGGGTAAGGAGCAACCCCATACAGTGTAACCATTGTACTCTATGGGTACACAAAAAATGTTCCGGAGTACGTTGCAGACTCACACCAGACCCTGACTTCAAGTGTAAAAGGTGTCAGGTACTTGCTCGACCAATTGATGGTCACCCTTGCCAAGAAATGAAAGTTGGTGAAGACACTCTGGAGGTGGTAGACTCCTTCTGCTACCTGGGAGATATGCTGAGTGCTGGTGGAGGCTGTGAATTGAGCTCTACTATTAGGGTAAAGACAGCATGGGTAAAATTCAGAAAACTTCTGCCCATCCTGACATCTAGAGCCATCCCTGTTGCCACCAGAGAGAAGTGTATGACAGCTGCATCAGAAGTGTCATGCTGTACGGAAGTGAATGTTGGGCACTCTCTCAGTCCTCACTCGCTAGACTCCGTCGGAACGATAGGGCCATGATCAGATGGATCTGCCATGTTAAACCAGACCAGACCCAGCATGTTAGGTCAGAGACCTTACTTGAGACATTGGCCATCCAACCGCTGGAGGTTATACTTAGGGCTAACAGATTACGTTGGTTTGGACATGTTGAAAGAAGCAGTGGACCAATCAACTCATGCAGAGATCTGAAAGTGGCCAGTCATAAGAACACCGGACGCCCAAAGAAGACCTGGAGAGAAACCATCAGGCAAAACCGTGTACAGTAACAGATGGTGAAGGTGGACCCCCACGACCGTGATCACTGGAGAAGATGTATTAAGACAGCCAGACAACGTCGAACACCTGACGAAGGGAACACAGACGCTAAACTAGGATAGTGAGTGAATGAGTGAATCTGTACATAAATTATGGTCTTCATATGCCATAAACAGTAGCCATCTATGTTTAGTTCACTCATTTTCGTCTTCATTGTCGGTTTCGTAATCATCATCAAATATCATGTCCATGTAGTTATCCCAATCTACCTCTTCATCAATATCAGAATCTTCCTTCTTTCTCTTTTTCGGCATCAACTGGATCAGTGGTATCATCAGAATCGTTTGCCAGTATGTCAATCCGTCTAATCATACACTATACCTGTGTCGTCAATCTTCCAACCATGACCACTAGGACCAGGGATATTTGGGAATGCTTCTAGAGATTTCTTCCATATGAATATCTGATAGTTTGCTCGCAAGATGTGCATCTTTAAGGACGATCTGCACGGAGGGAGAAGACAGGTCAATACTATCTGCATGTGTCAGGCTTTCAGAGCTCGGCTTGAACTTTTGTCTGAATAAGTCAACTCTCAGTTTATTTATGTCTGAATATTTGGGTTTGCCATACAGACAACAAACAAACTCTTCTAGTTTACGGAAATCTTCATGTCACCTCAAGAATATCCCCTATCCTTTGAAACACCCGCCCGGGAATGAACTCAATGCTTTTCTCTAACACTTTTTTAGGTTTAAGTTTGCCTTGCCGAACAAAGGAACTAGTGGTATCACAGCCAGTAAAGGCATGTAGCCCAGATAGTGCTTCCAACATTTCATAGCCTTGCTTCTCCACGTAGTCTATTTCTTGAACATTTACTAGTCTTCTTTTATTACCCAAACATAGCTTGGCTATGGAGAGAGAAGCTCTAGCTGGATATCTCAAATCTGATGCACGAACATCACAACACAGCGGGGTCCAGGCAGACCAGAGCTATCTTGGGAGGACCTTGTAAAAACGTGACCACGAAGCTCTCGGGTTGGAAAACACAAACCAACAAATCGCCAAGCTTGGAGAGGAAGACTTCGTTCCAGACTGGACAGGCAGGCATCACCCTTATAAGAAGGATTGATCAATGGCCTTTAAACTAAACTGGATGATGATGATGATAATAATGATGATTAGATAACATTTGGGACACTTACATTTATATTACAATAATTGAACACTGACAATTAGCTGACTCTGGACCCCATGCTGAGTTTCGCGGCAGTGATGTCACCAGTGTGCCCTGGGTCTGTGTTGACAATCATTCTATTCAAAACATGTGCTGTTTTTAAAACCCTTATTAATAAAGACTTACATATATATTATTTCTAACAATTTGTAACAAGAAAGATAAAGTTAGTATTATTTGAAGTTGTTCTATATTCGGTTTTGAGTGAAGGAATTATTTTGGGAATAAGGTTATTTTTAGTTGTTTGAGTATACAGCAATTTAATTGTTTGACTTTGGGACCGTTTGTAGTCCATTCTGATATTTGTATCTGAATGAATAGAACATAAATGCATGTTTTATTCATAATAATTATATCATTAGTGGGGCAGTGAAAAATGAGAGTTTCGTATGAACACCACCAAACCTATTGATCAATGCACAAACCTTTTTCAAGATCATAAAATCGCGGCAATTTTCAATAAAAAGTGTTCCAGTTCAATTTTAAATATGATTCAAAGGATATTAGGCATACTGTGTACTTGAAATGTGGAATTACACCTTTATAACACCTTGAAATTCTGACATTGACTTCACATTGCGGCCGTCTTAAAAAGTGGCCGCCATATTGGATGTTTCAGGTGGCAGGGGAAATTTTTGAAAAAAAGAGACCATAGAAGTATTTGTGCCAAATATGTTGCTTGCTTCACCAAGTGCACCATTTCTATCAAAAAATTGAATAAACGAGCTCAGGTATTTCTATATATGAAAATGTCCACTTGTATATGTAGTGCATATATCTAATTGATGCCATCTTGGAAACAATCATAAATAGCCTACTTTAACCAAAGTTTTATTTACTGCAACAACTGGTTCCATAGCTAACAGACTAAGACAGACATTTTAGTATAAAGAAACCAGTGCCATAAACAAGATATCTCTAGTTCTTCATCAGTTAAAATTGCATTATCATGAGAAAAAAACGCAAAATTTGCTTTTTGGGCGGCCATTTTGAAATATTTCTTGATTTTAAATGCCATTATTTATAAACTATTTGTTCAAAATACATAATTGATGTGTTTCGAATACATTTGAGGCAAAGTTAGTTTATTTGTTTCGATACTTGTACCCACAACTAAGACCTACGTGATTTTCTGTAATTTTGGCGGCCATCTTGGACGCCATCTTGGATTGTGATGTTGTCCCACGGCTTTGTCAAATGCATCAACCGGATCCAATATCTACAGGGTTATACGAACATTTTGGTATATAGAAACCTATATGTTTACAGGCGAGGACCAGTTGACCAGTCTTAAATCATTTGTAAAATGGTCATTTTGTGCGGCCATTTTGAAAATGGCGGCCATTTTGAAATGTTAGATTATGTGAAAAAGGATGTTTGTAAGATGTAAGACTATATATAGTTCATTTAACATAAAAAAAATTAACAGCAACACATGCTGTTGTGCAGAAATGACATTTATAAGCACATACTCGCATTTCAATAAATCTAAAAAGGGGGAGATAATCAGTAAGCCCTCATTGCCATAAATGGACACTGTAAGTCATCCAACAAGTACCATTCGAAAGCTAACATATTGAACTTCATTGCTATATAGGTCTACAATTTTTCGGATAGGGGGGGATGGGGGGTACAGAGGGCCCTGCATCTATATCTTGTGGTAAGGAAATGAGGGAGCTGCAGCAGGCAATTGCCTGTGATTCATGTGACGGATGGCAACACAGGACATGTAGTCGCTAAAATAGGGTAATAACAGGTCAATGAATATTAAAAAGTATAGATTCTACATAGTTTCCAATTGTTACAAATAAATCTGATATTTCACTTATAAATTAAAAAAAATAAGCAGGTTCACATCGTCTTATTGGGTGGTTCACATCGTCTGGTAAATCGGTTCACATCGGTAGCGGTTCACATCGGCGGTGGTCCACATCGTCCCTAATTCAACAAATCTGCATAACCGCGCGTGACATTTTGACAGTAACACCGGTAGAAATGTCAAGAACACAAAATCGGCAAAAATGACCAGTAAATAGGTGAAATGGCATATGTTGAACTTATCTGAGTATAAATATTGCATTTACATCTAATCCCAAATTTCCCAATGCATAATTATGACACAAACTACATTTTCTGTAATTAAAAATGAACAGTTGTGTATCGGCTGCAAAACTTTTACATTTACCTCATTCCTAATGGTCCGGATGAATAGTATTGAGGGTTCAGACCACCAAATTTGATCAAATCTCAAACTTGGGGTCCTTATCACTTTTTTTCACTTTTTTATTTCCTAATTGTGTTTCATATAAGAAGTAACAGTATTTGTTTATCTTAAAGGTTCCTGTACACTAGTTTTATTTTAGAAAATATGTTCAACAACTTTTAAGAATTGTTTTCTTTGTTTTAGATGCATTTTACATCAAAATCGAGACCCCTTCTAATGCCCTGTCTGTAGCCATTAACTATTGGTACTTTATGTCTAAACTGCAGTAAATTACATGTAAAAAAAGTTGACTTTTACTTTTTATGAGGTTACAGACTCTTGTTTTATGTTTTATCTGACATTTTATGAACAAACACTTACCCTGGGCAACATATAGTAAAAAATGTGTGGTGTCAAACCTGCTGTTCGAATTTAGGTTGACATCCCACTGAGAATGAGGTAAGCGGGCCACTATGCGTTGTTTACATTGTTAGAGAACCGATTTTAGTTGCAATTACTTACCCATCGTAATATAAGTTGAAAATAACCAGTATATCCAGTAACTTTGTAAAAAATAACTTTTATTCACATAGAAATTGGTAATTGACTCGAAAATGCTTAGGTGTTCGAATAATGGTGGTACCTGGATACGTTGTTACCCACGTACATGCACTCTCTCTCTTTTCGACTTCAACTTAACTTCAGATGGGTTTCTCAGCAAAATCCTCTGGGGCATCCACGCTGAGGGGCGTGTGCTGGCGATGGTGTCAGAACTACACGTCAGCGCAGGCCCGTAGGAAGCAAATTGCGATTTGGGGGGGTGGGGGTGGGGGGGGTTACAAAGATCTTTGTGTACGTACTCTAACTAGGGGGGGTCCCCCACCCCCCATGGTGTCAGTACTCATTAGAGTTATCTTGAAGAGACGATTCCGATGAGTACTCGCACCATAGGATTTGGTGCTGAAACGGGACTGAATTATGTGCCAGGATCAATCAACAGCTTTAGCTAATCACAGTGCTCCAGATAAGGGGACCCCGGGAGTATTTCAAAAACTAAAATATTTATTTCTGCATTTGACCCTATGGTGATAGTATTCATTAGAATTGTCTCTAATGAGTAGTAACAGCATATATACAGTGGATAATGTGTTATTCTTTCCCGTTTAAACGCAAACGTACAAAACCGCAAAGCACTATACAGTGTTGCACTTAGAGCGCGGGATTGCGGGATTCCCGCAATACTTTTTACTTTGACCCTTAAAATTCGTAACAGCGCGGGCGTACGGGCGCAATTTTCGTCTTCCATACCTTTGCTCTATTTACTATCCTTTCCGCCGATTTACTATCCTTCATTAATAAAGGTAGACTGCGCGCGCGCGTGTATACCAATGCAGTTAAATGGCTACGTAAAACCCGATAACCAGTCTTACAATTACAACTATCCTTTCTGCCAATTTATTATCCTTTATTAATAAAGGACGTAGACTGTGCGCGGTTTATATGCCAATGCCGTTAAATGGCTACGGTAAAACCCGATAACCAGTCAAATTACGCATGACTTAACTTCACTTCTCGTAGGATTGGAGAGGAAAGAGCAGACAAAACGGGAAGCGTGACACCTGATGAATAAAACCCCCATCTAAATGACGTGCTGATCAAACTCTTCCAACTTTGTATGTACCAAAACAATCATTACAAATTATTTAAAAATAGACGAACATAAGTTTTCCCGTCATGTAAAAGCCTTGCTGGATTACCGAAAATCTACTAGACGCAGTAAACATGTTCAATATCGTAAACACTAATTCTTTTTTAAAGGAAAGCCTATCATGTTTTTAAAGGCTATTTTAGTGTGTCCCGCAAAAATTTCAAATGTCCCCCAAAAATTTTGACAGCGCGCCACCGTGTCCACCAAAATTTTGGGCCTAGGCACAACACTGCCTATATATATATATAAAACGTAGAAAAGTACAACTTTTGGACAATTCTGATAATTCATGTTTATCTTGGTGGCAAACAGTTTGGAGCCTGATCAGACACCGGGTTACCCGGCGTCTGATCTGGCTTTAAACTGTTTGCACTGCAAATAATAGTTTTAGCGTAAACACGTTTATTGGGAAAGAATACCGTTTTCTCCTCTGTAGAACAGAACAGAAGAACCATATAATTTGGTTATAAAATGAGTGAGAATATCTTATTTAGTGAAACCTCTCTTAACCGGACATGTGTGGGGACAACATACATTTCCGGTTTAGAGGGGTTTCCAGTTTAGAGGGGTTTTAATCAATAGCTTGTTTCTGGTATGAAAGATATCTGTTAAAGCTGGTTGAAAGTAAAGCAGAATGCGCCTTAAGGTGCATTCTGCTTTACTTTCAACCTGCTCTAACTTCTAAGCTATCATCTGCTAGAATATAGAAAATATTTTTGATGATAGATATTCATGAATGTATTTTCTTCAAGGAAGGAATAAATCAATAAGGTAAATAGGCATACATAGGGTTAGAATAAAAAAGGGTTGGAAACAGGACCAACGTTTATGTCCGGTTTAGAGAGAATTCCGGTATTTAGAGGTTATTATTATTATTATTATACCAGATTTATATAGCGCTCTTTTCACACAGGGATTGTGCGTTCAAAAGCGCTTTACATGAAATAACACATATGTACCTATAAATCGAGAAAAGACAAAATAACTACAATTAGATCTGAAATAAAACATGAATTAACATATAAAAGACAGTCCCCCAAAACGGCGATCACATTACCCCCATCAATCAGCAATGAACCGACCGGCTAAGTATTGCCGACTGATATAAATAATGGTAGAGCGCCCAATGCAGGCCATCGACAAAACACAAATAACTATAATTAGATCTAAAATAAACAAGAATAAACATACAAAAGACAGCCCCCAAAACGGCGATCACACTACCCCCATCAATCAGCAATGAACCAACCGGCTAAAGATTGCCGACCAATAGAAATAATAGCAGAGCGCCCAATGCAGGCCATCTAATGTAACATAACTAGGAAAAATAGCATGCGACCATAACTAAAAACTCTATAGAAGATCAATGACATGATTAAAAATGGTGAAAGCTGTCCAAGAATTGTACCACATACCCTACCAGCTGGTTTCAAAAGAGATCAGAGCAATATCCCTACCATCAAAGATCCACCAGACAGGCATTGGTCAACGGCACAACCCAGAACTAAATATTAGACCCATAACATATACAGAATGAACAGTCATCTACCCTCTCCACCCCACACCCGCCGGACCTACATATTCCATGGCTGAAATTACACCCTTACTTTATAAAACATCAAGATAAGAAGCTGTCCCTGAATTATACCGCAAACCCCAAGCCAGTCGGTTTCAAAGAGATCAGGGGCAATCCCTACCATCAAGATCCACCGAACAGGCATGGGCAAACGGTACAATTCCAGAACTCCCATTTAGACCCACAATATCTACAGCAAGAACATAGCCCGGAGGTAGCAGTCATCCATTTCCTAATGTGTTCTAATAATAAATATTAAAGAAGTGTGTTTTCAGACGTTTTTTGAAGACTGCAACTGAGCTCGCATCTCTGATGTCTGATGGTAGAGAGTTCCAGAGCTTTGGGGCTGCATGCATGAAACTTCTATCTCCATTTCTCCGGATTTTTCCTAAATCTCCGGATTTTTTCCAGTACATGGTAGCTTAAAGCAGGCTGAAAGTAAAGCAGAATGCGCCTTAAGGTGCATTCTGCTTTACTTACAGCCTGCTTTAAGAAGTCGCTTGTCAATAAAACAAGAAACAGACTATGGGGTA
Source organism: Gari tellinella (assembly GCA_922989275.2). Classification (NCBI taxonomy): domain Eukaryota; kingdom Metazoa; phylum Mollusca; class Bivalvia; order Cardiida; family Psammobiidae; genus Gari; species Gari tellinella. The sequence goes on along the minus strand of OV277870.1, from coordinate 3,944,931 downwards.
AAGGTATGATTCGTAAAATTACACTTGAAAAATGCATATTTGGAAATCTTAGGATTTTTCATGACAACTTATGGCAGCCCTGTAATTCTTGAAAATATTTCAGGGCTGCAGGTTGTGCAGAAAATCTTTAGATTTTTATGATGGCAGAATGCCAGATGGTAACTTAAAGCAGGCTGATAGTAAAGCAGAATGTGCCTTAAGGGGAAATTTGCTATACTTTCAACCTGGTTAAAGTGGTCACATGTCTTCGCAACTACTAGTAGAAACAGATTGTTTGGTAAAGGGTAAAAGGTACAATTTGCAAAATCAGGTTTAAAAATAGAAAAATTTGGAAATCTTAGGATTTTACATGATCAACTTGCGGCAGCACTGATATTTTGACAAATGACCAAGGACACTTTTAAAGCGACTCGCAACCGCTTTATTGTCGTCTGCTTTAGTATTTTTGTCTGCAAGACACGTTTCAAAGTTAGATTTAAGATTGTATGACTTAATAAATATCGATAAGAGTGTCAAACAGTTTGGGTCCTGATCAGACGCCGCGTTACGCGGCGTCTGGTCAGGACCAAAACTGTTTGCAAACGCGCTTTAAAGGGACTTGCAACCGGATGGTGTACTTGTCAAAATAAAATAAAATACTCAAATAAAAGCAAATTTGTGGCATCATTTGGCTTCTGATATTAAAAAAATATGATCAGTCCAAAAAAAGTCTCAAGAATCGTCACCGAATCTTAGTTTTTAGCTCACCTGGCACGTAGTGCCAAGGTGAGCTTTTAGGATCGCTGGATGTCCGTCGTCCGTCGTCTGTCCGTCCACAATTGTTCGTTACCACTCTACCAGGTTCAAATCTCATTGGATCTTGATGAAACTTGGTCACAATGTTTGCCTCAATGAAATCTAGGTCAAGTTCGAATGTGGGTCATGTCCGGTCCAAAACTAGGTCACTAGGTCAAATTATCGAAAAACCTTGTTAACACTCTAGAGGCTACAAATTTCATTGGATCTTCATGAAACTTCATCAATATAATTGCCCCAATGAAATCTAGGCCAAGTTCGAATGTGGGTCATGTCCGGTCAAAAACTAGGTCACTAGGTCAAATCTTCGAAAAACCTTGTTAACACTCTAGAGACTACAAATTTCATTGGATCTTCATGAAACTTCATCAAAATGTTTGCGTCAATGAAATCTAGGTCGAGTTCGAATGTGGGTCATGTCCGGTCAAAAACTATGTCACTAGGTCAAATTATCGAAAAAAATCTTGTTAACATTCTAGAGGCTACAAATTTCATTGGATCTTCACGAAACTTTATCAATATGATTGCCTCAATGAAATCTGGGCCAAGTTCGAATGTGGGTCATGTCCGGTCAAAAACTAGGTCACTAGGTCAAATCTTCGAAAAACCTTATTAACACTCTAGAGACTACAAATTGCATTGGATCTTCATGAAACTTCATCAAAATGTTTGCCTCAATGAAATCTAGGCCAAGTTCGAATGTGGGTCATGTCCGGTCAAAAACTAGGTCACTAGGTCAAATCATCGAAAAACCTTGTTAACACTATAGAGACTACAAAATTCATTGCATCTTCATGAAACTTGTGAACATAATGTTTGTCTCATTGAAATCGAGGTCAAGTTAGAATGAGGGTCATGCCAGGTCAAAAACTAGGTCACACGGTGTACATGGTTACATGGTTACCAGGTGAGCGATTTAGGGCCATAGTGGCCCTTGTTTTAGATATATTCCATCGTTTTTCAATAGCGTCAGCTGACTGTTTTGCTGTTGTTGTTGCTTCTCTACACGGGCTCTGACATAAACCGGAGCTGAATAATGTAGTATTAAGTGCTACCAGTGAAGTACGTTAATTCGCTACCATATATATAGAGAGCGTCCATGGTCGAGGCGGTAAAGGCGTGTCCTCATTTTTCTTGTTTGTCTCCGCAATGGAGGGTCACGGGTTCTAATCCCACCAGAGCTTCTTCCTTTTTTTTGGGAAATGCAGTTTTTAACAGAATTTATTATCCTAAACTAAATCTTACCCATTTATACAATCATTTGACATAAATTTACAAATTACCATTTTTAATGCTAAATCCAGTTGCGAGACTCTTTAACAGTTGTACCTATTACTCCATAGCCTGTCTCTAGTTTAAAAAAAGATAATCACTTAAAGCAGGTTGAAAGTAAAGCAGAATGTGCCTTAAGGCATACTCTGCTTTACTTTCAGCCTGATTTATTTTTAGCTCACCTGGCACGTAGTGCCAAGGTGAGCTTTTAGGATCGCTGGTCGTCCCTCGTCTGTCTGTCTGTCCGTCCGTCCACAATTGTTCGTTAACACTCTAGCAGGTTCAAATCTCATTGGATCTTGATGAAACTTGGTCACAATGTTTGCCTCAATGAAATCTAGGTCAAGTTTGAATGTGAGTCATGTCCGGTCAAAAACTAGGTCACTAGGTCAAATTATCGAAAACCCTTGTTAACACTCTAGAGGCTACAAATTTCATTGGATCTTCATGAAACTTCATCAATATGATTGCCTTAATGAAATCTAGGCCAAGTTCGAATGTGGGTCATGTCCGGTCAAACACAAGGTCACTAGGTCAAATCTTCGAAAAACCTTATTAACACTCTAGAGACTACAAATTTCATTTGATCTTCATAAAACTTGATGAAAAGGTTTGCCTCAATGAAATATAGGTCAAGTTCAAATGTGGCTTATGTCTTGTCAAAAACTAGGTCACTAGGTCAAATCATCCAAAAACCTCGTTAACACTCTAGAGACTACAAAATTCATTGAATCTTCATGAAACTTGAACAAAATGTTTGTCTCATTGAAATGGAGGTCAAGTTAGAATGAGGGTCATGCCCGGTCAAAAACTAGGTCACACGGTGTACATGGTTACATGGTTACCAGGTGAGCGATTTAGGGCCATAGTGGCCCTTGTTTAAGCTATTATTTGTTAGAAAATAGAAAATATTTCTTATAATACATATTAATGACTGTATAAAAGGGAACTATTTCCTTCAGTGGAAGAATAAATCATAGGCATAAAAAGGCGTATTTATGGGGTAATGGGTTATCAAATGGAATAAATATCTCGCAGTGTTGAGCTTAGTTCCTGACAATATTTCAGGGCTGCAGATTGTGCCGAAATCTTTAGATTTTTATCCTTAATCCATTGTCCCATAAATATGCCATTTTACCCCTTTTATTTATTCATCTTCTGAAGAAAATAGTTCCAATTTGTACTGTTACAAACAAGTATCATAAGAAATAGTTTCTATATTCTAGCAGGTAATAGCTTAAAGCAGGCTGAAAGTAAAGCAGAATGCCCCTTAAGGTGCATTCTGCTTTACTTTCAACCTGTTTTAAGTGGTCACCTGTTTTCAAAACTAGAAACAGGCTATGAGGTAATGGGTTAAAGACGATGGTCAAATTTTTTAATTGCTATTTATGACATATTGTGGGGTTTGTGACAGGTCAGTTTGGAGTGGGGGTATGTTTCTCAGCATGATAGTCAGTTTTATCGAACAGTCAAACTTCGATATATCAAACTCGGTTAAGTGAAACATACCAGAATTTGAAACACGGATTTGTCCACCTAAACCAGGCTTGAAATAAGGAAAATTCATGTTTGAAAATATCGGATAATTCGAGTTTTAAGGGAGTCTGAGAAATCGAAGTTTGACTGTATTTTGATAATTTTCAGGCCTCCTGTATTTCGCGGGTGAGATTGGACAGTCTGAGCAGTTTTCAGGGGACATCGTTAATCAACATATACAGTCAGTTTATACCAAAGAGAACCCTGGTTAAAAGTGGAATAAAGCAGGTACGAACTCTCATTTCACCGCCAAAACCAGTGTTGTTAGTGTTTTCTTATGACTTGTGTCAGTTATTTTTAGATTGGAACATTCTAAACTTTTAAAAGGGATGAGTACCGTACTGGATGATTTCCGTACAGCCAGCTAGAGATACGACTAGCTGTATTTATTTGCTTAATGTACAGTAGAGAAGACATATTTTTCCCGTTCAAACGCAAACAAAATGCACTTAACTGTGGAAATTTACTTTAAGAAATTGTAGCTATATTTTCAGTCTGAGTAGCAAACAGGTTGGAGCCAGATCAGACGACGGGTTACCCGGCGTCTGATCTGGCTTTAACCTGTTTGCAATGGAAATAACAGTTTTAGTATATAAATGGGAAATAATAAAATATCAGTGAAATTAGTGCAGCGGTCTCGTGCTAGGAGGATCAAACTTATCTCAAGTGTACGATTATATATTCGATGTTATCTTGCTTACCTATTTACCATTATTAACTATTCTGTTCTAAAAGTAACTCGGACAAGTCAGAAAAATCGGATAACACCGCTCACTAGAAAAGATGGTTCTAATGACAGGGTTTTATGTTTTTAGTAAACCAACACATACCAAAGAGAACCATGGTTAAAAGTTGAATTAAAAATGTTATGCAGCGCTCTGTATACGAGGGAATAATCTGAACAAACACCTGTTTCAGCACTAAATCTAATGAGTAATGACACCATAACGTTTAATGAAGAAATAAAGATGTGATATGATACTCGTTTCAGCACCCAATTCTACGGTGTCACTACTCGTTAGAATCGTCTCTGTCTTCGAGGCGATTCTAATGAGTGGTGACACCATAGGGTTTAACCCATTTCCCCATAACCTGTTTCTAGTTTTAAAGATAGGTGACCACTTACAGCAGGTTGAAAGTATAGCAGAATGTGCCTTAAGGCACATGCTGTTTTACTTTCCGCCTGCTCTAAGCTAACATTTGCTAAAATATAGAAAGTATTTTTTATCAAACATATTTACGACTGTATAAATTCGATTTTTTTTTCTTCAGGGGAGGAAAAAAGTTGTATGTGTAAAAAGGCTTATTTATTGGGTAATGGGTTAATGCAGGAATAAAGATTTTAGTCAATGAAATACTTCATTTACCTGTGGGCTGTTTTATACAGAAACCTAAACCTAAACCTAAAGAACCAAAGAAGGAAAGTGAGATGCCGTGGGCGGTCGTTGTGATAGCTTCATCAATGGTGTTAGCGTATATTGTGATACGATATCAGAAGAACCGGGCTGAAAAAGGTATAGTAAAACCCAGTGCTCCAGATAAAAGGGAGTAAACTGAACAAACTCAACATTATCTCACTCATTTCAGCACCAAATCCTTCGAGACGATTCTAATGAGTAGTGACACCATAGGGTTTAAAGCAAAAATTAAGATTTTAAATTTTTGAAAAGCTACCCTTATCTAGGAATGAGTTAACTATTTTTCTCACATAACTACCCCTGTTTTCTATAGCGAACAATGATGACGAATATCCTTATCTCCAACATGTGTAAGATCACTTTGATGACGTTACTATAAGGTCACTATTTATAACAGCGTTTTGACGTCACCAGGGTTCCTAAAAATGCATATTGCTTAAAAAATAGCTTAAATCGTTGGTAATGTGAGAAAAAGAATCTGTCACTCGTCGATGTTTAAGACAAGTTGATCTCAAGTTCGTCTAGAATAGAAAAGTTATTAAGCTCGCCAAGGCTCGCTTAATAACATTTCAATTCTAGACTCGTTTGAGATCAGCTTGTCTTAAACATCGACTCATGACAGATCCTATATATCTCTTTTATCTAGCACTAAAACTCTTTGCTAGAGTGCTTGGATATTTTAAGGGCCCCACTGGGGTGGGTGCCCTATAGTAATTGCCCTGTCCGTCACGCCGTCTGTCAGTCATATCTAAAAATAGAAACATGCTGTCATAGCAATTGCAGACTGTGTCTATAATTTTGCACTAACAATTCATCTCCAGTAAAACTTGTAAATGGGTACAATAGATCAGTCTGTCCCCATATCAAATCAGCCCTTTCAGCTTCAAGCATGTGACTTTCAACCTAGATTTCTGACCAGTTATCATTGGTTGAGAATTTGCAAATGATAGGTCTAAATAGAAGCCATACAGCTCCACTGAAAAATTCTTCACTGAAACCATTGGTCCAAATTGAAAATAATTTTACACAAATGATCCAAGTGTTGACTCTCTACCAGATTCTTTAAATCATTTTGTTATCTTAAAAAACATTATCCCTTGCTGCCAAGTGTTCCTTATATTTCTGTACTATAGAAAAACTTTAAAAATATTTTTCTCTGAAACTTTTAATCTGATTTAAGAATAATTTTACAAATAATGATTCACTGGTGACCCTTTTGCCAGTTTTCTTCAAATAGTTATCTTCCTAGTTCAAACAACATGACCACCAGTTGGTGGGGTGAATTTACCTATGATGGCTTATATCAATTGAAAACTTAATCATTACTGGTCCATTACCATGACTGTAACCATGGGTACCAGGTGAACGATTTAGGGCCGCATGCAGCTCTTGTTTTTTTAGCTCACCTGAGCACAAAGTCTTCAAGGTGAGCTATTGTGATCGGTCGCCGTACGTCGGTGTCCGTGTTGTCTGTTCACAATTTGTTTCAAATAACTTCTTCTCTGAAACCAATGGCCCAATTTTAACCAAACTTGGTCAGATACATACTGTAGTTGTGAGCTTCAAAAATTGTTGAAAAAAAGTGGTTGGGGTATCAGTCTTGTTGCCATGGCAACCATGCACAATATCTAAAATAAAATCTTCTTCACAAAAACTACTGGTCCGATTTCAATTTGGTTTTCACCATAATATTTCTCAATTTATATACTTTCAAAATTGTTCAAAGAATGTTGATTTGTCAAAAAACATGGCCGCCAGAGGGCGTGGTCATTTTCCGTATTTACGTAATATTGACAACCAAAGTCAAAACTTTAAAAATCTTCTTGTCAATAACCATAAGTCCTAGGACAACCAACTTTCATATGTAGCATCATGTTGTGAACCTTTACCAAGATTGTTCAAATAATGACCCCTGGGTCAAAAATGGCCCCACCCCAGGGCTTATCAGTTTTACATAGAGTTATATATAGGAAAACCTTTAAAACTCATCTTCTCTGAAACTGAATGGCCTAGACCTTTTATATTTGGCATGTAGCTTTGCCTTCTGATCCTCTACCAAGATTGTTCAAATCATGACCCCCGGGTCAAACATGGCCCCGTCTCAGGGCTTATCAGTTTTACATAGACTTATATGGTAAAACCTTTAAAAATCTTCTTCTCTGAAACCGTAAGGCCCAGACCTTTTATATTTGGCATCTAGCTTTGCTTTATGGTCATCTACCAAGATTGTTCAAATCATGACCTCAGGGTCAAAAAGGGCCCGTCCTGGGCTTATCAGTTTTACATAGACTTATACAGGAAACCCTTTAAAAATCTTCTACTCTGAAACTGTAACCATTGTCAGAATTCAATAATATTAACACCCTTTATTAGGACTTTTTATATAGTTTCAATATTTTTCCTTTTTGCTCAAACAGTAATAATGACAAACAGATTCTGAGTTACTAATTCATGAAACAGTCCACATACATGCAATAACAATTTTCATTTTGCATTGAGTATTACACAATAGCATCAGGTGAGCGATTTAGGGCCGCATGCGGCTCTTGTTTTATATACAGTATTATACTAAAGTCACAGCCTGTTCCCATGGTAACACTGTCAGTGGGCGGGGACTGGGAACTGAAAAACCAGAATGGAATATTTATTTTTGCCTTAAACCCTATGGTGTCACTACTCATTAGAATCGTCTCATTGAGACGATTCTAATGAGTAGTAACACCATAGGATTTGGTCGTAAAATAAGTGCGAAAATGTTGAATTTGTTAAGTTAACTCCCTGTTACCTGGAGCCCTGCTGTCGTCTTCATCACTTTATGGTGAATTATGCAGGTTGTTTTGTTTACAGAGTTACTAAAGTCACAGTCTGTTCGCATGGTTACACTGTCAGTGGGCGGGGACTGGGAACTGGAAAACCAGGATGGAAAAGTGATGACAAACAAGGACTTCTTTGGCCAGTGGGTATTGCTGTACTTTGGCTTCACACATTGTCCCGATATCTGTCCCGACGAGCTCGAGAAAATTGTAAAGGCTGTTAATATAATAGGTAGGTAGTTTCTTTTACTTACACCCAATGTCACGATTTCTGTCCCAACTAGCTCGAGAAAATCATAAAAGTTGTTAATATAGTGTAGCTCCATAACTTTGCAGTTTCGCGAAAGCCAATATATCGCCCTCGGGGCTTGGACCCAATTTTTAGCTCACCTGAGCCAAAGGCTCAGGATGAGCTATTGTGATACCATTCCGTCCGTCGTCCGGTGTCTGGCGTCCGTCGTCCGTCGTACGTTCACATTTTCAAACAACATCTCCTCTGAAACCACTGACCCGATTTCAACCAAACTTTGTCAGAAGCATCAGTGACAAGGTGGAACGAAATTTTGTTCAAAGATTTTGGCTAGAGTTATTCCCCTTGCTGTAGGACCAGATTTTCTAACATGACCGTATAGACAACTTTTAATGCATAAGAAAATCTTAAAAAATCTTCTTCTCAGAAACCCAAAAGCCCAGACCTTTGATATTTGGTATGTATCATGACCTTATGATCTTCTAGCAAGACTGTTGAAATTTTGACCCTGGGTCCAAAAATGACCCCGCCCTGGGGCTTATCAGTTTTTCTTAGAAAAACATTAAAAAATCTTCTTCTCAGAAACTGTATGGCCTAGATCATTAATATCTGACATATAGCTTTGCCTTATGGTCCTCTACCAAGATTGTTCAAATTATGACCCCTGGGTCAAAATTGGTCCCGCCCATGGGCTTATCAGTTTTACATAGACTTATATAAGAAAACCTTTAAAAATCTTCTTCTCTGAAACTGTAAGGCCCAGATCTTTAATATTTGACATATAGCTTTGCCTTGTGGTCCTCTATGAACATTGTTCAAATTATGACCCCTGGGCCAAAAATGGCCCCGCCCTCGGGCTTATCAATTTTTCATAGGAAAACCTTTAAAAATCTTCTTCTGAAACTGTAAGGCCTAGATCATTTATATTTGACATGTAGCTTTGCATTTTAGTCCTCTACCAAAGTTGTTCAAATTATGACCCCCGGGTCATAATTGGCCCTGCCCCGGGGCTTATCAGTTTTACATGGACTTATATAGGAAAACCTTTAAAAATCGTCTTCTCTTAAACTGTATGGCCTAGATCTTTTATATTTGACATATAGCTTTGCCTTGTGGTCTTCTACCAAGACTGTTCAAATTATGACCCCGGGGCCAAAAATTGCCACGCCCTAGGGCCTATTAGTTTTTCATAGGAAAACCTTTAAAAATCTTCTTCTCTGAAAATGTAAGGCCAAGATCATTTATATTTGACATGTAGCTTGGCCCTATGGTACTCTACCAAGATTGTTCATATTATGACCTCTTGATCAAATTTGGCCCCGCCCCGGGGCTTATCAGTTTTACAAAGACATATATAGGAAACCCTTTAAGAATCTTTTACTCTGAAACTGTAAGGCCCAGATCATTAATATCTGACATGTAGCTTCGCATTGTGGTCCTCTACCATGATCAAATTATGGCACCTGGGTCATAGCTATATCAAAATGTTATCTTGCCCAGTCAGATGCTATGGTACAATCAGGGATAATATATTACTAGACTTAATGTGCATTCTGCTTTACTTCGAGTCTGCTTGTTTGTTTGTTTGCTTATTAACATCTGTTTCTGCCATCTATGGGCTAATTGGACGCCCAGAGAGAGTGGAGCGGATACAGAAAACCCGGGAGCGATACCCTACTCTTATTATCGAAAGAGTTCTCCGGTTATTTTAGATGCCAAGTGGAAAGCATTCATACATCAGTCCTCGGTTTATAAAGTCTCATCTGAAGGACTTGGTCCGACGGGGGATAAAACTCACAACCCCTGAGGTCGTAAGCGGGTGCTTTACCTGTCGACTACGTCCGCCGGTTCCAGTCTGCTTGAAGCCTGTGTGTGCTAGGAAATACAAATATTTATGATATATATTCCTTACTCTTTATACTGAAACTATTTTCTTTGGTAGAGGAATAATTTTTGAGGCGTAAAAAAGTGTAGTTATGGGGTAATGGGTTAAACGCACGTTACAGTCTTGCAAATTTCTGCAACGGAGTGTCATCCACGTCTCAACATAGAGTATGTTTAGCTGTAGACAATGTTTTCCCTCAGAGGCACCAAAGCCTATCCTCCAACTACTCTAGCTTTTTGCTTTTTACTGTTGAAATTGTGCAGTGATGGGTTGTCAATCGAACCACGGCTCTGTCTTTGAACACCGAAATGCAGTTCAATAGCATCCTGGTTGAATCTTTCTGTCAAAACAAAGGGCATAATGTTCAGCATTCAAACAAATTTCCACAGAAGCAACTATACTGAATTGACAGCTATTTTCCACAACATTTACAGCATATTTATAATAACCAGCAAACAATTATGAGCTTTTCAAAATAAAAACTTCTTTTGAAACTCTGTCTTTTACAATGCAAGTAAAGAAAATAAAGATTCTCCAATTCTATAATAAATGGTAAATTTAGCAAAATTTTCATAAATTTCAGAGTAATTTTTCATCAGGTTTACAACATGTATCAGCCTACAAAATTATATCTAACTCAACAGCGATTCGAGACCTCTGATATGCACTGTTTCTCAAGGTGCTATCTCATCCTGAACCAATCGTAACTTGGACCCCTAAGTGGTACATGCTAATTTTCTCCCGCCATTAATCGAATGGCGAAACTGTGACAAAATATGCCATTTTACGGACATTGTAATTCCATCAAAATCACATATATCGACTAAATGAACTATAAACGCAGCAATAACTATTCATGAACTGTCAAAAACACGTATTAAAAGTGTTCTTTTCTATATAGAACAAGTCGTAACATGGTTCCCTATGCGGTACACGCTCGAGATTTTCCGCCATTTTGAGACCGGCGCGTCTCTTCAGTGAATATAGGTCAACCAAGAAAATGCTACTCCGTAACTAAAATGACCGTAAAACACAAAAATATTACCACACAAGTGAATAATAGTAACGTACCAAAAAGTCCGATGCAATAAACTGCTGAAAACAATCACTAGGATACATTTGCAGGCTTAAAAACGACGCCGATTTTTTGCCGGTTACCGCGAAAATGGCTGAACAAAATGTGTGCACCAGTTTTGATGACGTCATCAAAATATGCACCCGGCACCCATTTAGCCGAATTTATGGCCGATACATATCCCTGTCTATAAATTATCACTGGGTACAATGTCCTCAGGTGAGCGAAATGTGACCCTCTGGGTCTCTTGTTCCTATATGTATACCACGAATTAATAAGCACCGGATCTGAAACCACCTATAAACCCATGCATTTCCCCAATAATGGTGTTGTTCATTCGCCGATCGATACCTGTCCGCCGACTCGCGGTTAATTGATCGATAAACACGTCTAAAGCGCGCGCGTTCGCCTGGGATGGCTACCTATTGTTAATTAAAAGTCCGTTTAAACTTTAATTTTCCTCCGATTTCCGAAATATAGGGCTCATATGAGAGCTAAGATATTCAGCTTTTATTTGTGAAAATAATAACGTTCTATATTGAGCGAGTAATTGTTAAAGAGTATAAACCTAATGAACCAGCAGGCATTTAACTGCAGATTCTCGCACAAGAAAGGGTTACCTACCGTTATAAAAAAGCCTATAGACAAATCATTTTTCGTCCGATTTTTACAGTCAATGTCTTAAAAAAAATCAGAAATCTGTATCTTTAAACTGTATAAACACCATGAATTCATATTATTAAAAAATAGAGCAATTGCGAGTTATATATGAGCCTAAGCAAATAATGCAGACCGGACACGATTATTGCAGTAGAAAGAGGATGGACAGTTTTCTCGTAACAAAGAACTGATGAAATAATTTTTCTTCAGTTTTGACACGTATGAATAATTAATTATCATACTAGAAAATATAGTAGTTTCTATAATTTAGCAGATGGAAGCTAAAGCAGGCTAAAAGTAAAGCAGAATGTTCAGTGTAAGCATCTAACAACACAGGGTTCCAGATAAGGGGGTGTAATGTAATCTAATCCAACATTTATAAGCTAATGCTGCAAAAAATCCTATGGCGTTACTACTCATTAGAACCGTCTCTTCGAGACAAATCTGAGTAGTGACACCAAAGGGTTTGGTGCAGAAAGGAAGATTTTAGTTTTTGATAACATGTTTCCTCAGCATTTTGTGAATGCATGTTTCCTTTAACCCATTACATTTTTCTTTTTTTTTCAAATTTGTTATTCCTTACAGCAGATTGTAAGTAAAGCAGAATGCTCCTTAAGGCATATTCTGCTTTACTTTCAGTCTGTTATAAGCTACCATCTGCTAGGTGTAGAAAATATTTCTTGTGAGACATAAAGCGGCCTGTCAATTAAAAAGTATCAATGACTGAAAAGCTTTTGCATTTTTAGCTCACCTGAGCTAGCTCAGGGTGAGCTTTTGCAATCCTTGAATGTCCGGCGTCCGTCGTCCGTCATCCGTCGTGCGGCGTCAACAATTTTAGTGTTTACACTCTAGAGACCACAATATTTAACCAATCTTTCTTAAACTTGCTCAGATGGTTTATTGCTATAAGAGTTCGGATGAGTTTGATTATGGTTGAAATCAGTCAAATAGGTCATGAGATATCTACCTTTGAATTGCTGAAAATGCCATATTTAACAATGTTTACACCCTAGAGGCCACAATATTTATCCAATCTTTCTAAAACTTGCCCAGATTGTATATTACTATAAGAGTTCGAATGAGTTTGATTTTGGTTGAAATCAGACAAATATATCAAGAGTAATCTACCTTTGAACTGCTGCAAATGCCATATTAAACGGTGTTTACATTCTAGAGTTCACATTTTTTATACAATCTATCTCAAACTTGCTCAGATTGTATATGACTAGAAGGGTTCAGATGAGTTCGATTATGGTTGAATTCAGACTAATAGGCCAAGAGATATCTACCTTTGAATTGCTGAAAATGCCATATTTAAGGGTGTTTACACTCTAGAGGTCACACATTTATCCAATCTTTCTCAAACTCACTCAGATTGTATATTACCATAAGACTTCAGATGAGTTCAATTATGGTTGTAATCAGATTAATAAGTCAAGAGATATCTACCTTTGAATTGCTGAAAATGATATATTTAACAGTGTTTAAGCTCTAGAGGCCACAATATTTATCCAAGCTCTCTCAAACTTGCCCAGATTGTATATGATCATAAGAGTTTGAAAAAGGGTGATTATGGTTGAAATCGGAGAAACAGATCCAGAGTTATCTACCTTTAAATTGCTGAAAATGCCATATTGTACAGCATTTACACTCTTGCAACTACAGTTTTCAATGGATTTTGATTATACTTGTATACAAAGTATATAGCTATACGTTCTCCAAGGAGTGCAATTATTGTGGCAATAGTTACCTGCCCTTGATATACTTTTAAATGCTAGAGAAAGGCTTCATTTCAGTATTGTTTAGGCTCTAGTTATCTGCCTTTGATGTACTCTACTATACGAGAGTAGGTCGACAAACTTGAATGGATTTAGAATAAAACAGGTGAAATTCAAAGGTAAAGCTATCCGGCTTCATTACAAATGGTGAGCGATATCAGGGCCTTCAGGCCCTCTTGTCTGAGCTTGTAGTCTTCAGTCGCTTGTTAGAGTCTAAGTCTAAAGTGATTACACTTAGACCAGTGTTTTATGATGGTGATTGACTGATTGCATAATCTTACATCATGGGAGGGTGACTTCCTGTCTTAGCCCCCAAAACCATATGTCCCCTTCCCTTAGAGGAGATTTCCAATAAACAATATCTCCTGTCACCACTAATTGGACAGAAAAAGGGATTAAAATGCCTGCTAGCCTTTAGAAGATGTATACAACTAGACGTTTGAACTGGTCTTCAGTAGATATAAGTATGAGGGCCTTTCCTCCCTCAAATGGACAATTCTTGTTTTAAATTTAGTCAAGTCCATTTTGACTTTTTGGGATAGGATATTTTCATAACAAGCAAACCTTTTTCAGTGAAAATAATACAAAATCTGATGATTTTGAATGAATTTGAGACAACGCATAACAGATTTCAAAATGTCTGCAATGCTCGAAAATTGAAAAAAAAGTACTACATTCAAAACATGAAAAAGATAAGAAATATCCATTCAATCCTCACCAAAATTTTTAAAAAAAATGCATCAACATGTTCTTATTACAAAAAAACCATTCTGAAGTAAATATTACAAATAGGTTACAGTTCTATAAAATGGGCGCTACCACACCCTACATATTAAAGAATTCTTTACAACACATGAAAAATCGTCGTTTTCACGCGTTAAACTCACCAAGAAAGACACAACCAATCCTCACCAAATTTCAAAAACAAAAGCATCAGTATCTTTTGAAGTATTTGTATTAATTTCAATAAAAATGGACAACAAGAAATACCTTTCTATAAAATGGGGCGGCAGCCGCATTATGTATACAAATCGAAATCCGCCATTTTTGTTCCGCTCGATGCAAACGACGGTTTTCTGACCATATAATTTCCTTCTTATTTAACCGGTGAAAACAGCGCGTATACTTATATAAACGACACAGATGAAAAAGGGGATACTTACTGAATCCGATAGCATAAATATTTTAAATATTTAATGCCTTAAAACACGTCTATTTAATTAAAATTTGCAGAAATAGCGCTTCAGTCTCGTTTTTCGGGCGGCGCGCTGATCGGCAGCTGTCCGGTCTGCGTTATTTGCTTAGACTCATATATAACTCGCGACTGCTCTGGTTTAAAATAATATGAATTCATGGTTTTGATACAGTTTAAAGATACAGATTTCTGCTTTTATTTAAATATTGACTGTAAAAATCGGATGAAAAATGATTTGTCTATAGGCTTTTTTATAACGGTAGGTAACCCTTTCTTGTGCGAGAATCTGCGGTCAAATGCGTGATGGTTCATTAGTTTTATACTCTTTAACCTGTCGTTAACAATTACTCGCTCAATATAGAACGTTATTATTTTCACAAATAAAAGCTGAATATCTTAGCTCTCATTTGAGCCCTATATTTAGGAAATCGGAGGAAAATTAAAGTTTTAACGGAATTTTAATTAACTATATAGGTAGCCGCCCAGGCGAACGCGCATGCTTTAGACGTGTTCATCGATCGATTAACCGCGTGTCGGCGGACAGGTATCGATCGGCGAATGAACGACACCATTATTGGGGAAATATGTGGTTTCAGATCCGGTGCTTATTAATTCGTGATGTATACCAAAGTCAATAAAAGCTGAGTAGCAATAATTTCTGTTTCTTTCATAATTATATCTTCCTTTAACAGGTTGCTATAACTGCGTAATCTATGGTGTACCAAAGGGGTCTAAAGTATAGATGCTGCCCAGGCAGCATTATGCTGCCCGAGCAGCATTACGCTGCTCAGGCAGCAGTTATTTATAGATTTCACCTGGTTTACAATGAGCCAATCAATGAGACAAATATGGTGTACCGAGGGGGTCAAAAGTATAGATGCTGCTCGGGCAGCATTTATTTATAGCATTTGGTGTTATCCAATAAAAACGTTCGTTCCTTTCAGTAGCTTTTGCCAATTGCAAACCACAAACCACAAACTACAGACTTTAGAACAACTTTTTAGCGATATTTTAATAACACAACCACCTTTATCACGACTAGGATTGTTTTAGTATGTGTGGATCCTGATCTACCAACAAAATAGATGGGTATTGAAGGGTTAAAACTAACTGGATTTATTAGATATATTTATTTCATTTCTTCCATGAGGAGATGAGTGCTACAAACGAGGAAAAAATGCCAGAGGAAAAAATGCCATAGGTAAATATGCCATAGGAAAAAATGCCAGAGGTAAAAATGCCATTAGAAAACGGAAAATATGCCATAAGTAAAAATGCCAGAGGAAAAAATGCCATAGGTCCATATATTTTTTTTTTAATAATTATATATTTTAATATGATTTATAAGGTGTGGTCTTGTAGATTTAACACAAAATGGGTAGATTTATTTATTGAAAGTAATATTTATATTTAGAAGCATGCCTAGAAATTTTTTATAATATATATATTTGGTTAAATTATATTGTAGAGTATATAATATTTTAATATGAATTCATGCTAAACTATCAATGTCAGATCATGATCATGATCCAAACTATAAAACACGTTTTTTGATCATGTCATATAGCCTGCCAGCAAGTTATGGTCAGATTATACCAGACTGCAGGTGTTAATCCCCACTTGACACATAACTCATTCAACCATGAAACTCGTAATGGACAGTTCAAATATCTAATTAAGACTAGTCCATTTTTTGATAGTTTAGGGTTGATGTTAACAATATATTGCAAAATAACAAACTGTGCAGAACCTGACTGCTTTTCTGAAACAGTCTAAATACAGGTCAGATGCCAATTTATTTGGTCTACACTGTTTGCAAATGTTATTCCAGTTGTATAGCAAAGCAATGGTAGATAGGAAAGACATCTCCATGTAGAATAAAGTTTGATCTGGATCCATACTGTTTGCAAATAGAACTCTTATGTATGTTTCTCTCAGACTCCCTCTCTTTCTGTCATAATTGTATAAGGTTCACTTTACCATGAACAGCATTAACATTATACAAATATTAAATAAATACAAATATAAATAGGGAAGCCATTAGTTGGGAACACGCAAACTATTTGAATTTGTTGAAATTTATTTAAAGTCTAAATAAAAACTTTTACACTTGAATATATAGATGTTTATCGAAATTCGTTCCATAGATAGTTATATATATATGTGGCCTGACAGATTAGATCATGATCAGGCCCCAGGTGACTCGGCGTCGAAACCAGTGGGTCAGACAATACTATTACCGGTAATGAAAAGGTGTGAAACCCTGCTGTTATTCCTTGTTTCAAGCATGACATTTGACATGTTAACTCACTCAACCATATAACCATTTACACAATTCCAAATAAGTCTAGTCCTGTTTTGACAGAGTTGATATGTTGCAAAAGTGACAACAGTGTTTTGACGTTAGGGGCTGCTGCTTGGAAAGGACAAGTGTACACTTCACATACACAGTTTGTTAGTGACACGTGTACTCTTGGTTTCTAATTTGCTGTCAAAAGTCTAATTTCAGATGGGATGCAACATTCTAAGTTACATGGTGTTTGATCTGAATATATATCCTTTGTTAATACCACGGAGTACTCCGTGTTAATGCGGTTTCCTTAATACATGTAGGAATCTATATATCGGATCAAATTGAACGATAACCGTAGCATACTGCTACTTTTTGAAGGCTGTCAAAGTGTAACTGGTGACAAAAAAAATGTTTTAGTGTGTGGTGCTTGGTTAAACATTAATAAATAGTTCTAGTGTATTTGTTCGAGATGTGCAAATAAATGGAATTTGTGATAAAAAAAAACAACTTCTGCCGCTGATGATTACGTTCAAATAGATGGGACATGGGCATATAAAATCTGCTACGATCGAGGGAATTCAACAAATTTCCAAAGATGCCAGAAATTGCCATAAGTGTCAACGGTGTGCTGAAGCTCCTGTCAAACCTGAAGACTGACAAAGCTGCCGGACCAGACAATATCAAGCCCCTTGTTCTAAAAAACCTTCGACATCAATTAGCACCTATTATTCAAATTCTTTTTCAGAAATCACTAGACTCTGGTAAGATCCCACAAATCTGGAAGTCGGCTAATGTCGTCCCCCTCTTCAAAAAAGGAAAGAGAGATGACCCAGCCAACTACAGACCCATTTCCTTGACCTGCATCATGTGCAAACTATTAGAACACATAGTTGCTTCAAATCTTTCTGTTCATCTTAATAAGAACAACATTCTTTATGAATTACAGCATGGGTTTCGAGAACGGAGGTCCTGTGAAACACAGCTACTTCAACTTGTCGATGATATTATGACTAATTCTGTAAACTGCCAGCAAACTGATCTTGTTTTATTAGATTTCAGCAAGGCCTTTGACAAAGTTAATCACCTCAAACTTCTCTATAAACTTCGGCATCATGGTGTAAATGATCAGATTTCTTCTTGGATTGAAAATTTTCTCATTGGTAGAACTCAAAAAGTTGTCATAGATGGTGAATGTTCTGATGAGGTCTCTGTTACTTCTGGGCCCGTATTCTGAAACACTCTTAGATAACTTTTACTCTAAGTAAATCAATATTCTCTTAGTTTTCGGCAATTTAGTCTAAGTATTTGATGATATACTCTTAGAAAGTGAAAAAAACTAAGATAATTCTAAACTCGACAGATTTCACTAAGTATAACGATATACTCTTAGAAAATCAATATAGTCTTAGTTTTCGGCCATTTCAACTAAGTATTTGGGGATTCCCTCTTAGAAAGATGAAAAAAACTAAGAAAATTCTCAACTCGCCAAATTTACTATAGAATTTTTCTCAAAACTTTAGAAAACTGTGACCCTCTCTTAACTTTTTAGAATTTTCTAGGATTAGAACACGAACGTTTATTAAGCAGTAATAACAGGTAGAATAGATAATTCATTGAATAAAAATCGTTTATAGACCTATAGATACGTTAAGCGGATGTTTTTGAGCCGACGTTTGTGTTTGAGTGGCTTCGTGAAATTGGGTCAAAGTCTGGGTGGGGTAACGTCATTACAAAGGACTGGGATTACTGTTTAAGACATTATTACATACGGTCTTCATCGCGAAAACGTGGAAAATATCGATATCTATTCAAAGTCTATATTTTTAGTAATAAATGACCACTGTATGTACCAAAACTAGCGTAAATACATAATTAGGTTCACAATTATAATTAACTAACAAGCCAAATTTCAACGAAGTCGCCGTAGCTCAATCGATAGCGAGTCTTACTTGCATGTCGGGGGTCGCCGGTTCGAGCCACACAGGGTACGATCTTTTTTTTTCTTAACAACCCCCTTCTTTTTTTTCTTTTTTTTTTTTTTAAAAATCATCATTATTTCTATAGATTCGTTTCTTTAGATTCAAATAACTGCTTAATTCTTTCAATGCCAAACTTTCGTAATAGTTTACTTCTTCACCGTTTCATTGTCGTCTGCTTCAATTTTGTTGCCTGCAATATCGTTTCAAAGTAAATTGTAAGGCAGTATGACTGAAAAGAATTCAATATGAGTGCCAAATAGTTTGGATCCTCATCAAACGTCGCGTTACGCGGCGTCTGATCAAGGTCCAAACTGATTGCAAACGTGCTTTTAGGCGCCATTGAGAGTGAAAGGGTTAAAGCATGCTAAAATTGAAGTAAAAGTCTCAAATTAGAAATTTTCCTTCTTATTGTCATCCTGCTAGTTCTAGAAATGACTTTCATGTTTCTACTATTTCTTGATATTTGAAAAGCATTAAGAAAAGTGTCCTGCAGATTGATGTTTAACCATTGTCAAGCAGAATTGTCATCTGCTGCAAACACATCATCTGCAGAAAACAACATAATCAATTTGATACTTTCAAAACTTAAAAACAGTAAAATATGACTGGAAATCAAGTTTGGATCATATCAGACGCCGCATAACGCGGCGTCTGATCTGGATTTTTACTGTATACAAACTGTTAACAAATTTTATCCAAGTCGCGCTTAGCATAATAAGAGGGTTTCTTTTAAAGCAGGCTGCCAATAAGAAGGAAACCTCTAATTGGAGACTTTTACATCAATTCTAGCATGCTTTTACCCTTTCACTCTGGCGCCTAAATGCGCGTTTGCAAACAGATTGGATCTATTATCAGGATCCAAACTATTTGGCACTCGTATTGAATTCTTTTCAGTCATACAATTAACTTTAAAAAGATACTGCAGACAACAGAATTGAAGCAGACGACAATGAAACTGTGAGAATTAGACTCACTCTCGCCTAAAGGAACGTTTGCAAACATTTTGCACCTTGATCAGACGCCGCGTTTCGCGAAACGCGGCGTCTGATCAGGATCCAAACTGTTTGACACTCGTATTGAATTCTTTTCAGTTATACTTCCTTACATTTAAGGCTTTGAAACGATATTGCAGGCAACAAAATTGAAGCAGACGACAAGAACATTTAAAGGAGTAAACTATCACAAAAGTTTGGCAGTGGAAGGATAAAGCAGTTATTTGTATTTAAAGAAATGAATCTATGGAACTAGTGATGATAATTAAAAAAAAAAGAAGGGGGTTGTTAAGAAAAAAAAAATCGTACCCTGTGTGGCTCGAACCGGCTACCCCCGTCATGCCAGGCAGAGTCGCTATCGATTGAGCTACGGCGACTTCGTTGAAATTTGGCTTGTTAGTTAATTATAATTGTGAACCTAATTATGTATTTACGCTTATGTATAAACACTTTTTATTCAATTAATTATCTATTCTACTTATTCTGGGACAATGCTTGCTGCTTTATAAACGGGAGAAGAAAACAAACCCGAAAACTACACCGCAAATAAACAGTCACACATGTTAGTATGCGAGAAGAGTGACGTCATTTTAGTCGGGAAAGTCCCTGACAACGGCCATAATTTACTCTCAGTTTTTTTTTCGCTAAGAAAATAATTTAGTATTTTCTTAGAGTAAAAGTTAGCGAAAAATAATCTTAGTTGAAAATGTTAGAGTTTAGAAATTTCTAATTAAAATACTTAGAATGTTTCAGAATACGGCCCCTGGTGTACCTCAAGGCTCTGTTCTTGGACCCCTTTTATTTCTTCTATACATCAATGATCTTCCTGAAACTGTCACCTCTCAAGTCCGTCTCTTCGCGGACGACACTGCTATTTATCTAGGTGTTTCCAGCATTCAAGATTGTACCTCTCTTCAGCATGACCTTGACAACCTTGTGGAATGGGAAAAAACCTGGGACATGGACTTTAACCCTAGCAAATGTGTGGTCCTATCTATCTGTAAAAATAAAAGGAAACTCTCTTTCGACTACACCTTACATGGACAGAAACTTGAAAATGTTGATTCTGCTAAATATCTTGGCGTAACTTTCTCTAATGATCTATCTTGGAACAAACACATCCAGCAAACTACTTCAAATGCCTCAAACTCTCTTAATTTTCTTAGCAGGAACATACAGACAAAGCACAGAAAGGTCCGAGAAGCTGCATATAAAAGCATGGTAAGACCCCAACTGGAGTATGATTCTGCTGTTTGGAGTCCCCATACCCAGGCAAACATCCAGCAAGTGGAAAAGGTGCAACGTAGGGCTGTACGCTGGACCTGCAGCACCTATTCTAGGTATGGAAGTGTCACCGCCATGCAGGAGGATCTTGGCTGGCAGACACTCCAGGACAGACGAGACATTGGACGACTGACAATCATCTACAAAATGGTGTACGGTCTAGTTTCCATACCACTACCCACATATCTTGAGAAACCCATGAGATTGTCACGCCACTCTCACCCTCTTTCCTTCAGACAGATTCACACAACCACAAACTATTTTAAGTACTCATTTTTAGCTCGACTTTTTCGAAAAGTCGAGCTATTGTCGTCACCCTGTCGTCTGCGTCTGCGTCAGCGTCTGCGTCGGTTAAGTTATTTGCTTAAGGTTTTTGTAAGAGTCCATTTCTCAATAACTATCAAAGGTATCCATTTGAAACTTAGTATAGTTGTTCAGTATCTAAAGGGCAACTCATAACAACAAGGCAGGTAACCCTGGGATTTGTCATTTCAGAGTCATTGCCCTTGTTTTATTTACTTAAAAATTATAAATTAACATATCTCAATAACTATCAAAGATATCCATTTGAAACTTGGAATACTTGTTCAGTATCAAAAGGGCAACTCATAACAACAAGGCAGGTAACCATGGGATTTGTCATTTCAGAGTTATTCCCCTTGTTTTATTTCCTTAAAAATTATAAATTAACATGTCTCAATAACTATCAAAGGTATCCTTTTGAAACTTGGAATAGTTGTTTAGTATCAAAATGGCAACTCATTACAACAAGGCAGGTAACCCTGGGATTTGTCATTTCAGAGTTATTGCCCTTGTTTTATTTACTTAAAATTTATAAATTAACATATCTAAATTACTATGAAAGATATTAACTTGAAACTTTGAATACTTGTTTCGTATCGAAATGGCAACTCATTACAACAAGGTTGGTTACTCTGTGATTTGTCATTTCAGAGTAATTGCCCTTGTTTTATTTACTTAAAACTTGTAAATTGAAATATCTTAATAACTGTCAAAGGTATTAACTTGAAATTTTAAGTATTTGTGTTATATCAAAAGGGCAACTCATTCAAACAAGAAAGGTGACCGGGGATGTGCCATTCCAGAGTTATTGCCCTTGTTTTTATTTACATAAAACTTGTAAATTGAATTTTCTCAATAACTACCATAGGTTTTTACTTTAAACTTTAAATACTTGTTAAGTATCAAAAGGACAACTCATTACAAGAGGGCAGGAAACCCTGGGTTTTGTTATTCAAGAGTTATTAGCCTTTGGTATTGACTTTTTAGAATTTAATTAGATTTCCCAATAACTACCATAGGTATTAACTTGAAATTTGAATACTTGTTCAGTTTCAAAAGGGCATCCATCACCTTTCAACAAGGCAGATAACCATGGGATTTGTCATTGCAGAGTTACTGCCCTTGTTTGACTAAGAATTTGTATATGAAATTATTCAGTAACTGTAGAAAGTTATTAATTTCAAACTTCCAATATATTAGAATTCTTGTTTATAGATATAAAGATATAAAGATATTGTCCTTGTTTTGACTTATAGTTTACTTTAAATGGAATGCAGGCTGTCCAAGTATGTTAAAGTTGTTGTTGCTTACAAACTTTTATGATCAATAGGGCATTAAACACCCATACACATTCTTTAAGTTTGGAAAATGTAGCCAACTCAAGTATATGAAAGTCGAGCGTCCAGCACCCGTTTGCGGTGCTCTCGTTTCCATACACTGTTGTTATGTGGAACAGCTTGTCAGCAACCATAGTTATGACTCCAGACTTGGAGGGGTTCAGACAGAGTCTTCACCCCTCCCTTATAAACCGCCCCTAGTTGCCTTGGGTCTGATGTTTTTATCCTATTTTAAACCCTCATCTCATTGTAACTCTATCATACTTTGATTTCACTTCATCACTTTTGAGGTCTCCCTCTCATTGCTTTTATTCCCTTTTAATTCTTGCACTGACGCGCACCTGCCGCTAATACTCGAAAGAGGCGTTATGGCAGTATTAATAGATAGATAGATAGTCTCTTTGAGACAATTCTAATGAGTTAGTAGTAACATCATAGGATTCGGTGCTGAAAATTAGTAAAATGAATGAGAAAGTGTTGGATTTGTTCAGTTTACTCCCTCTAACTGTGTTGCTGGAGTTACTTGGGTGTGTACAGGTATCAGTCATAGGCGTAGCCAGACTTTCAAAAACTATACGCATAATTCGAAACGGAGTGCCGAGCGAGGGGGGGAGGGTGTGATGGGAGGTAACCCCCTTCTGATTGTGGGAAACTGGGGCCTCCCCCGGAAAATTTTGAAAATAAAGATGTGAAATGGTGGTTTCTGACATGTTTTAGACAGCTTTTTCATGCGCTTGATTTCCACTTATTGTTTTCAATTTAATATTATTTCATATATAACCGAATTAACAAGGTTAAACATTTAACTCTTTCAACCCCAGTCCCGCATATAGGTGTGCTTTTCAAACAGTGTACATGTGAATAGTACACATGTCCTATACAAACAGTGAAGACCCAGATCAGAGGGCTCCGAAAGGAGCCCTCTGATCAGGGTCTTCACTGTTTGTCACAATGCCAAACATTGACAAAAACAACCCTTTAAAGTCAGAAATGGACTAGACTTAGATGGAAAATGGAATTGTCCATTTAAAGTTTCAGGGAGGAAAGACTTAAAGGCTTAGAACTTTGCTAGGCCAGTTAGTATATATATATACAGTAGAACTTCGATGTGTCGAGTTTGAAGGGACCATCAGAAAAAACTCGACACATCGAAGCCTCGACTCATGTTTTACCTTATGCTCCCTCGATTTTTTTTTCAAAAATACTCGATCTCCATATAGCCGACCATAGGCATTCGGCCCGTTGGCTATGACACTACCCCTAGCTGCTATAACCCCCTCCACCACCACCAAACGTGGATAAAATACCCTAAAATCTATCCATACATTCAATAATCATCATAAAAGAACATTTCCTGAAGTTTCGTGAAATTTAAAAAAAAAAATTGTTTGCTAATTTATAAGTAAAATAGTAAAGGCTGCCATGAAAAAGCGCCTTGCAGAAGCAACCCTCAAGTTCCCAACCCAGTCATTTTGTCAAATCTTGGACGATCTGGACAGATGATGGCTCATTGTTTACAGCAAACAGTTTTCTTTGACGATAATTGGTAAAAAATTCAAAGCAATCGGCGAACACGCGCATGGGGACTCGACGGGTGGGGAGACCCCTTATTCGGAAACCATCTGTCACGCAAAATTTTCCCAAACAAACGACTGGTTGCCCAGTCAAACTATTACCATTCTAGCGAACCCGAGAACCAGCTTCAAAGCAGGAAATGACGCAAAAGTCAAGCGCCTCAATTGGTCGTATTCGAATCAGGACAACCATAGCGTTAGTTGGACGTGTTGTCAACAGGTTCTATTCGAATCACCACTTGATGTTTTCCGTTGACAAAATGTTGTCAAAACATCAAATCGTTGACCACAATTTCGATTCGAGTCGGGTCAAAAACGTTGTCATCAGTAAATCTTCGAGCATTTGCTCCGCCTAGTTTTCGTTGACAAAAAATTGAATGATTCGAATACGACCAATGATATCATATCCGTTTGTCAACCGAAACTAAACGAAAGTTATCTAGAAATTTATTTCGTAACAGAAATGCTCATTTACCGATAATTCAAAAGGTATTTATTATATATTTCATTTTCTATTAATTACCCGTACCATGGTGTAATGCATGGTCGCAAATGCACTTGTTTATCGCTGAATCAGTGAATGACTGACGAAAAAGTCCAAAAATTAAGGTGACAGAAGGATTCCGATATAAGGTGCCTATCGAACTTTTTATTTCTTCACTTGTGCTCGTGTCTTGCTTGGGCTGTGAGCTAACTTTCTTTGAACAGAACTGTTAATTGTAAATAATAAGCCATCATTTGTCAAAATCGGCCCAAAAATGACAAAATGACAAGGTTGGGAAGTTGATGGCCCTGAATACACATCCACCTTTTCATTGTATACATACATGATACGAAATTTTTTTTTTTTTTTTAAACTTCTTGAAACTTCATGAAACTTCTTGAAACATTTGTTAAGGATGTTTGTTGAACATATGGATGTATTTTGACTCATTTTGAAAGTTTATGGGGGGGGGGTCATAGCTTACGCGCCGAAAACCTGTGTAGCCGACATGTCCGTTTGTTACTTGTTGATATCGATGATTTCAAATTAAAAACATTAAAATGCAATTATGTAACGCTCGTATCGCATCCAAACTGGTTGCATATATACTCATTTTACAAAAACTTCAACTTGAAACGAATCGTCAGGCGAAAATACGTTTGCCGTAACTCGATTTTCAGAAAATAACAACACAACAGTATGAACGGAAGTCGCTTTTTATCTGCGCACCGGTTCTTTTACCCAGTCCAGCATATACATTCTCTCGAAACGCTGGAACCAAATTCAGGGGAAACCCTTTTCTTAAAATAGTAACAATATCTCTTTAGAGGGATAATTGCATAACTATTGATGCTACACATTTCGGGATGGGTTCCGCGTGAGTTGTTCTTTGTCTTTTACACACACATTTCTCTTCCGGCATAAAAAACATCGACCGATCTACGAATATGCGGTTTATATTTGACTTTACACGAAACTGAATAAGGGCGCTACGATAACGTCCGTGAGGAATAAGATATGGAAAAGAGTAGATGAATCAAGGAATACACAGGGCCGTTGACACCATGAGAAGGTGTTGGCCTGTTTGTCCTGGATAATTGGGCAGTCAGGTAATTTTCATTCACGACAATCAATCGAGTAAAGATGGTCACGGGGGTGTGAAAAACTGGACACGCAAAATTCCGGTCCATCGTACAGTCGAACATCGACACATGTGTAGTGAATTTTGAGTGAAACAGTACGTACGGACCGAGAAAAAAAGTCGATATAGCGAAAAACTCGACTTATAAAAACTCGAGTCAAACGTAGATTTTAAATAAGGTTATATAGGGAGAAAAGTTGGGACTTTAAAAAAAGATCGACACATCGAGAAACTCGACTCTTCGAAGTTCGACACATCGAAGTTCTACTGTAGTTCTAGATTAAAATGTGTCAGACATTTGTAGTCTGCCTTTATTGTCTAAGCTCTCTGTATCTAAGAAGGGTATTCCAAGAGAACTTGGACTTTCTCCAAAGGAAGTCTGACTTGCTTCAGGAACATTTGCAGATGAAGAAGAACGATGACGAAAAGTTTAGCATCTCTCCCTAACTGGTCTGTATTTACAGACGTACGCCTTTAAGTAGTGGGGGACGTTATGCAGCAGAATCAGGATTGTCTGCATGTTTTGTTTAGGGAGCTTTCGAAGTTTCGTGGCTAGGACTAGTCGTCATCGTTTAATGTGGCGTATTTGTCCCAAGTCAAATTGTGTATGTACACTCTTTACTACTGTAGTTGGGTCCGGAACATTCTGCCCGGGATTTTTTATGCCTAGAGGGGTCTCGGTGCGTTCTCAAAGCGTTCTCGCATTCCGAACAGGTATAATACAAACATAAATCTATGTAAAAAAGTAGGGATGTCAACGGTTAATCGGTTAACCGTTAGAATCTCCGATTTTCGGTTAGAAAAATCGGTTAGCCGGTTAATCGTAAAAATGTATTAAAATATTAAAGTTCTGAACTAGACAGCAGAATTTGCATTAATATTTTTATGTTTCACAAGATATTCGCTGTCACACAGGCGGCGTTAATTTGTTTAGGTCTGAAGGAGATAGCCCGAGAGTATTGGCGACATTAAACAAGGGGATTCAATAAACAGTAACATCATTACAGTTAAGTTTTTCTGTTAATTGCAAAGCCTTCAATGATCTTGCACACATCGGCAACACTTATTGAAAATTATACTCGCCATGGCTTTAAACAGGGGTATCATTATGAGCGGTGATAGTTTTAAAAATACATATGTAGTTCTAGCATCTATATCAGACAAAACCCATCACTACATGTAGAAAAAACATGTATTTAGTAAAGCTACGATTCATGTGCTGTGAAATGCAGGTAGCGTAATCCTTTTATATGACAGATGAAAGGATTACGTTAATTTTATTCAAGTATATTGATCTGATTTATAAGACCTGTACTAAAAGGATTTTGATACTTGACTTCGTGTTTGGAGTTTATTGATTTATATTTTTTCTACACATCAAATGATCATTTAAAGATAACGACTTACATGCACATTTTATATGTGTCTTGAAAACTGAAAATTGTGTATCAATTAGTTCAGACCCCATGCATAGCCACATTGCATGCTTTAAAAACGTCGTCAGCACTTTTGTTTCAACTGTAGAATTAGACCGTTGTATTTATTTTGTCAATTATTGAAAGGCATTAAGATACAATTTAGAGAATTTACATCTTACAAAACATTTTTTATATGTTTTTAAGTTAATATAATAAATGTCAAGGCTAAAAATAGCACACTGTATATTAACAAACATAAGGTCATTGTATATACTCCCGAATTAACTATTGCATATACTATATGACTTTATTGCTAAATACATTTTAACAACATATCATAGATCGAAATCAGTGAGATATATTAAAAAAATGGTGTCCTTTTTATGAGAAAATTCGAGCTGTGTTTTGTGTTTCCATGAAAACTAATTATGTAAACTCTAGGCTCAATATAAGAGAACAAGAATGTTTGTTATGGTGTATGTTTTTGTTTTACCTAACACACACGGGGGGGGGGGGGGGGGGGGGGGGGGGGGGGGGTGGGGGGGGGGGGGGGGGGGAGATTTGTATAGCTACGAAGTCAGTGTATATAGTGAGAAATTGCCTTCGTAGCAATACAAATTTGTTATAATACCCATATAGGTTGTCGTAGACAAACATTTCATCGTAATACCTAGTTGGCCCCCCGTGTAACATATATCATTATTAAAGCATCTTTATATCGTTAAACTACTGGGGTTGAATTAAAAACAAATTACTCCGGGTCACTTTTCTATGGGATCATTATACTCCGTCACACCGGCTGTGAAGTAAAACGATCTTTTGTCGCAACTGTCGGGTAATATTGAACGGTTAACCGCTCGGAAAGTTAAACGGTTATGTAGATAGCCTAGTCAAATGACCGATTATTTAGATCTACATCCCTTAAAAGCGACTCAACATGACATAAAATATCTAATCTAGGATTTTTTATATAGATCTACATGTTTTGAGAGGTTGCCTTCCAATATTTAATCTCTAACCCCTACTCTACTCTACCGTACCTTCTACGATTAGTGTACGCTCTCAGATTAGGACCTGGGAGCATGCTCCCCCGGCCGGAAATCTTTATTACTAGATGCCGTAGATGGTCTCTTGCGCGTTCTGAGGACGGTTCAAAACACGTATAATACTGTCTGATATAAATCTTTGTTAATATTCGACTTAAATTCTAGCATAAATCATTTAAACTAGGATAATATCTTGTTCAACATGATGGTTTCGAGTCATTAATCTTTTAACCCTTCCCTCATTCCTTTTTTTATTTATAGATGATGAGTCATTTTTATGGAGTAATGGGTTAAGGGATCTCATTTGAACACCTTTTTTGAACCATTGAAATACCATTGAAAAAGCATTTAATGAACATTGAAACAACATTAAATTTACCATTTTTTGCCCAAATTTCAATGCTAGTAAACCATTGAAATGACATTTAATTAACCAGTTTTCCACAAATTTAAATGCTAGTATACCATTTAAACACCATTTTTTGGTCAAAATTTAAAGGCTTATTTACATAATTCCGCTTTTTAAATGCTGTTTGAATGCTGTTTGAATGGTTTGTATAACTGAAGAAGCATACTGGAAAATTGGTTTCCATTTATTTTTCAATGCTCATTAAATGTTTTAAAAAAACTGCTCTTTCAATGCTGTTTCAATGCCATTTCATTTCGCTAAACACCATTTTTTTGGTCAAAATTTAAAGGCTAATTTACATAATTCGGCTTTTTAAATGCTGTCTGAATGTTGTTTGAATGCTGTTCGAATGCTGTTCGAATGGTTTTTATATAAATGAAGAAGCATTTCCATTTATTTTTCAATGCTCATTAAATGTTTTTAAAAAAACTGCTCTTTCAATGCTGTTTCAATGCCATTTCATTTCGCTAAGGGGGGTGTCGCAGTATATAAAGAAAGAAACGAAGAAAGTTTTAAGTGCACTGTGTTTGAGAATAAGGGTGAAAAGTAATGTTTGTTGTTGTTAACACTCTTTTCCATAAATAATAAGTTAAGGATAATTCTGCTGTACTTTGAATTAGTTTTTAGTTTAAATCTTTGAACCCTAGTCACTCATATATGATATTCATATGCGACATTTGCAAATAGCGTTCCTGTGGAGTACACTTGTCCTATGCAAACAGTGTAGACCCTGATCAGAGGGCTCCTTAAGGAGCCCTCTGATCAGGGTCTACACTGTTTGTCATTTTGACATTTATTGTAAAAGTCAACCCTTAAAGGTAAAAAAGGACTAGACTAAATTGAAAACTAGAAATTGTCCATTTGAGCTAGGTTTCAGGGAGTTAACACTCTATAGTCTGTTGAAGGGTCTAGCATTCTGAGACTTGTGCCTAAAACTGTTATGAAAAAGAGCATCTGGGGTCTTCCTCCACCAGTTATTAGCTGGGCGTCGAGTTATGACTGAAATACTGTTAAAGCAGCATTAAATCTTAACAATTCCAAATCCAAATTCAGGACATGCAAAAACGTGTTATCAGGGGTTAGCTAAACATGCACAAGGATATGGTAAGATAGATCTAGGTCTCCAACTAAAGTATTTATAACACTTAACCAGGGCTCCAGATAAGAGGGGTATTTCAAAAGATAAAATCTTTATTTCTGCTTTAAACCCTATGGTGTCACTACTCATTAGAATCGTCTCAAAGAAACGATTCTATTGAGTAGTAACATCATAGGATTTGGTACTGAAATAAGTGAGAAAAATTACTCCCCCTTATCTGGAGCCCTGCATGCAAAAGTTAGCTAAACATGCACAACCACAAGGATATGGTAAGATAGATCTAGGTCTGCAGCTAATATATTTAACCCATTACCCCATAAATATATCTTTGTACTCCTAGTTTATTCATCTATTACCCCATAAATACGCTTTTTTACGCCTTTAATTAATTCATCCACTGAAGAAAATAGTTTCAATTTATACTGTCACAAATACAAATCGTTTTCTATATTCAAGCAGATAATAGCTTAAAGCAGGCTGAAAGTAAAGCAGAATGTCATTGTGCCTTATGGCACATTCTGCTAACATACTTTCAACCTGCTTTAAGAGAACACATATGTTCAAAACTAGAAACAGGCTATAGGGTAATGGGTTAAAGACATTCTAGACATGCAAGGAAATGTTATCAGAGGTTAGTTTTAACATACATTGTACATGTGTTAAACTTTATTTTGTTATCCAGGAAGGCTCAGGGTTGCTGTGGGCGATATTGGAGGGTACTATTAGACGTAGATCTATCAACACACCAGCAAGAAACAGAACACCATTAGTCATGTCACAACCACAAGGATATGGTAAGATATTCCTAAACCCTTTACAGCTTTGTAAGAATAGCGATACAGTTGAACTTTGATATGGTAAGATATTCCTAAACCCTTTATAGCTTTGTAAGAATAGCGATACAGTTGAACTTCCATATGTCGAACTCGGTTAAGTTGAACATACCAGAGCTCCAGATAAGGGGGGTATTTTAAAAACTAAAATCTTTATTTCTGCTTTAAACCCTATGGTGTCAGTACTCATTATAATTGTCTCGAAGAGACGATTCAAATGAGTAGTAACACCATAGGATTTGATGCTAAAATAAGTGAGAAAATGTTGGATTTGTGCAGTTTACTCCCTCTTATCTGGAGCCCTGGGCCGGGGTGCATGACACATAGTTAGTGTCTACCTGTATGGTAACTCCATCGCTGAGAGTTAAATATTGATTTTTTACTACTATACTACAGTATAGATAAACTAACTGCGAAGTGCTTACCTTACAGGTAGACACTAACTATGTGTCATGCACCTGGGCCCTGACATACCCGTATTTCAAAGTTAACTTTGAAATACGGGTATGTTCGACATAACCGAGCATGAAATGGTGTAATTCATGTGTGGACAAATCGGATAATTCAAATTAAGCGAGTTCGAGATATTGAAGTTTGACTGTATTCCTTAACTCTTTATAGCTTTGTAAGAATAGGCAGAGCCCCAGATAAGGGGAGTATTTCAAAACCTAAAACCTTTATTTCTGCTTTAAACCCTATGGTGTCACTACTCATTAAGAATCGTCTCGAAGATGAGTACTCTAATGAGTAGTAACACCATATGTTTTGGTGCTAAAATAAGCTAGAGAATGTTGGATTTGTGCAATTTACTCCCTCTTATCTGGAGCCCTGATAGGGATCATATATACAGGGGAGACATGCATTTGTCCTGCTGTATACATTATATATAACTAAACTTCACAATTTCTATTTTGTCATCATTTCACGACTTGGGTTTTTCCCTATATGAAGTTTACTGGAAAAATTCCCAATCTGAGGTGTACTGGACCCGTTCCCAATTGGGGGGAAAAACGCTGTGGATAACGAAACACTTAAAACGCAAACGCCAGGGCTCCAGATAAAATCTAAAAACTTTATTTCTGCTTTAAACCCTATGGTGTCATTACTCATTAGAATCGTCTCGAAGAGATGATTATTATGAGTATAGCACCATAGGATTTGGTTCTAAAATAAGCGAATATAGATGGATTAGTTCAGGTTACTCCCCACATATCTGGTGCCCTGAAACACTTAACCTTACGCCAAATAAATTTCCTTTGTTTCCATCGTCTGCAAGATCGGGGATCTAAAAATGCACCTACATGTATCACCATTACTGGTTTCAGCATAGTATTTTGCCAGTATCTGAAATGAGTGGTTTACTGTGTGGAGGGGGGCAGCCAATAGGGCTGTTTCTCATGACTAGCCACTTAACCCTTTACTCCAATGGCTCCATTAATAAACCTTTTTACGCCATGAATTTATTCCTCCATTGAAGAAAATAAATAGTTCCAATTGATACATGTAACTGGTGTGATTATGTACGATCAGAAATATTTCTTATATTTGAGAAGATTTTAGCTTAAAGCAGCATGAAAGTAAAGCAGAATGCGCCTTAAGGCGCATTCTGCTTTACTTTCAACCTGCTTTAAGTGGTCAACTATTTTCAAAACAAGAAATAGGCTATAGGGTAATGGGTTAACCCTTTACTCCAAAGGGTGTTAAATACTACTCACCGGCTTGACATGGCAAGAAATATTATGTCAGGGAGAGCAGATTTTCTGATAATTTATAACCAATACTATTAAGCAAAATATCATTTTCACCAAGCAGGGCGCATACAGTGGTAAATTATAAGCTATTCCTACCCACTTTAAACATTTCTTAAGCGTTTCTTACCTGTTTATTATCCGTTTGGTCAAACGTGTTTCAAAGCCGTTTCTTTATGCGTTTAAAAGAGCCCGGATGAAAGGGTCATCACTTAGCCGATGGACCCCTTAGCCGAGAATGCATTGGTATATCATTTATTAACGTGTTTAAACCCGTTAAAATCGTTAGGCTTAAACCGTTCATTATCCATTCACTATGCGTTTCTTACGCATAGATTAACGCATAAATGGGTAGGAATAGCGTATTTACCACTGTAACTATTCTAAAAATTTTACACCCCTGCTACATAGCCTATTTCTGGTATTGATGATATGTCACAACTTAAAGCAGGTTGAAAGCTAAGCCTTAACTCTTTCCTCCCTGAAACTCCCATTTTAGTCTAGTCCATTTCTGACTTTTAAGGGTTGTTTTTGTCAATCTTTAGCATTATGACAAACAGGGAAGACCCAGATCAGAGGGCTCCATAAGGAGCCCTCTGATCTGGGTCTTCACTGTTTGCATAGGACAAGTGCACTTTTCAAATGTTTACTCTTTGAAAAGGACGCCTATTTGCGGGACTAGGGTTCAAAGGGTTAAGGTGCATTCTGCTTTACTTTCAACCTGCTTTAAGTGGTCACATGTCTTCAAACCTAAAAACAGGTAATGGGATAAAGGGTTAAAACTTGTAAATTTGTAATCAAATTAACGACAGATGATCAGAAAGCGAAAGTATTGGGAGCCGATACACCTCTTCTGAGTGAGTATTGTACCTATCCCTGCCGTATTGATCCTAGTACCACACAGGGCTCAGATAAGAGGGAGTAAACTCGAGTTTTCCAAAGGACTTCTGGGGTCTTCCTTCACCTATAATTAGCTGGACGTTGGGATATGACTGAAATACTGTTGAAAGCGACGTAAAATCAAAACAAATCAAATCAAATCGAGTTTTCCAACATTTTCTCTTTTATGTCTGCACTAAACCCTATGGTGTGACTACTCATTAGAATTGTCTCGAAGAGACGATTCTAATGAGTAGTCACACTGTAGGGTTTAATGCAATAATTAAAGATTTTATTTTTTGAAATACTCCTGTTATCTGGAGCTCTGCTTATTGGTCATCCATAGGTTCCATAGTACAGGTTGACTGGTTTATCTTGTTCCTTAACCCATTACCCTATAGCTTGTTTCTAGTATTGAAAATATGTGACCACTTAAAGAGGCTTGCAACCGGATTTAGCATTAAAAATAGTAATTTGTAAATATATGTCAAATATATGAATGGGTAAGATTTAGTTTAGGATAATAAAGTCTGTTAAAAAATGCATTTCAAAAAAAGAAAAGAAAAGGGAGCTCTGGTGGGATTCGAGGCCGTGACCCTCCATGCGGAGACAAACATGAAAAAAAGGAAACGCCTTTACCCACGCGGCTACTGGAGCTCTCTATATATATGGTAGCGAATTAACATACTTCACTGGTAGCTATTGATAGTACAATCAGCTCGGGTTTATGTCTGAGCCCATGTAGAGAAACAACAACAACAACTATACCGTCTACTAACGCTATAGAAAAACAATGGAAAATATCTAAAAAAATCAATGTTTTTTTAACCTAAGATTCGGTGACAATTCTTGAGACTTTTTTTGGACTGATCATATTTTTTAATGTCAAAAGCCAAATAATGCCACAAATTTGCTTTTATTTGAGCATTTTATTATATTTTGACAAGTACACCATCCGGTTGTGAGTCCCTTTAAAGCAGGTTGAAAATAAAGCAGAATGCACCCTGAGGCGCATTCTGCTTTACTTTCAGCCTGCTTTAAGCTATCATCTGATAGAATATATAACATATTTCTTATAATACATATTCATAGCTGTAAACATCTGATCACTTTTCTTTAGATAAAGAATAAATGAAAGGCGTAAAAAGTCGTATTTAAATTATGGGGTAATGTCTTTACTTTGAGGACGTAGAAAACAATCTACTGGTACAATGCTTAACTTCTATAAATCGCTTGGACTTCTTGATGTTGGCAAGAATGGGATCTAAGTGAGGAGGAATACATGTTTACCCTTTCCCTCATACAGTGGAGAATCTGTTATTCTTTCCCCAGGGCAGCCATAAGTTGACATGAAAAATCCTAAGATTTCTAAATTTGCATTTTTCAAGTGCGATTTTACGAATCGTACCTTTACTCCATAGCCTATTTCTAGTCTTGTTGGATTCTGACTACTTAAAGCAGGCTGGAAGTAAAGTAGAATGCGCCTTAGGGCGCATCTGCTTTAATTTCAGCCTGCTTTCAGTTACCATGTACTAGAAAAAAAATCCGAAGATTTAGGAAAAGTCCGGAGAAATGGCAGCCCTGTTACCCATTTAAACGCAAACGTACGCAAACGCCAAACACTAAAACGTAGCAAAAGCAAATTTTGGACAATTCTGATCATTCTTGTTTATCTTGGTGGCAAACAGTTTGGAGCCTGATCAGACGCCGGGTTACCCGGCGTCTGATCTGGCTCCAAACTGTTTGCATTGGAAATTACAGTTTTAGCGTAAACGCGTTTATTGGAAAAGAATAACATTTTCTCCACTGTAGAAGTGCCTTTTAGCGCATTAAGTTTATTCTTTCATTGAATAGAATAGTTTCAATTCATACAGTTATGAACATGGATCATAAGAAATATTTTCAATATCCTAGCAGATGGTAGCTTAAAGAAGACTGCAAGTAAATTAGAATGCACCTTAAGGCACATTCTGCTTTACTTTCAGTATGCTTTAAGGTGAAACCTGTTTTCAATACTAGAAACAGGCTATTGGGTAATGGGTAAAACAAGGACAATTGTGCCACTGACTGTGTAAGTTTTTTAATAGGTAAAGACTCAATTAGAAAATTAAGTCAAACCAAGTCATACGTTTTAACCTATTCCTCCACACAAATCCAAGTAAGGGGTTATTACCTATTCCACTACACAAACCCAGTCAAGCGTCTTTACCTATTCCTCCACACAAACCCGGTCAGGCGTCTTTACCTATTCCTCCACACAAACCCAATCAGGAGTCTTTACCTATTCCTACACACAAACCCAGTCAGGAGTCTTTACCTATTCCTACACACAAACCGAGTCAGGAGTCTTTACCTATTCCACTACACAAACCCAGTCAGGTGTCTTTACCTATTCCTCCACACAAACCCAGTCAGGTGTCTTTACCTATTCCTACACACACACCCAGTCAGGAGTCTTTACCTATTCCACTACACAAACCCAGTCAGGAGTCTTTACCTATTCCTCCACACAAACCCAATCAAGCGTCTTTACCTATTCCTCTACACAAACCCGGTCAGGCGTCTTTACCTATTCCTCCACACAAACCCAGTCAGGAGTCTTTACCTATTCCTCCACACAAACCCAGTCAGGAGTCTTTACCTATTCCTACACACACACCCAGTCAGGAGTCTTTACCTATTCCACTACACAAACCCAGTCAGGTGTCTTTACCTATTCCTCCACACAAACCCAGTCAGGTGTCTTTACCTATTCCTACACACACACCCAGTCAGGAGTCTTTACCTATTCCACTACACAAACCCAGTCAGGAGTCTTTACCTATTCCTCCACACAAACCCAATCAGGAGTCTTTACCTATTCCACTACACAAACTCAGTCAGGCGTCTTTACCTATTCCTCCACACAAACCCAGTCAGGAGTCTTTACCTATTCCTCCACACAAACCCAGTCAGGAGTCTTTACCTATTCCTCCACACAAACCCAGTCAGGAGTCTTTACCTATTCCTACACACACACCCAGTCAGGAGTCTTTACCTATTCCACTACACAAACCCAGTCAGGTGTCTTTACCTATTCCTACACACAAACCCAGTCAGGTGTCTTTACCTATTCCTCCACACAAACCCAGTCAGGTGTCTTTACCTATTCCTCCACACAAACCCAGTCAGGAGTCTTTACCTATTCCTCCACACAAACCCAGTCAGGTGTCTTGTCCTATTCATCCACACAAACCCAGTCAGGTGTCTTTACCTATTCCTCCACACAAACCCAGTCAGGAGTCTTTTCCTATTCCTCTACACAAACCTAGTCAGGAGTCTTTACCTATTCCTCCACACAAACCCAGTCAGGTGTCTTTACCTATTCCTACATACAAACCCAATCAGGAGTCTTTACCTATTCCTCCACACAAACCCAGTCAGGAGTCTTTACCTATTCCTCCACACAAACCCAGTCAGGTGTCTTTACCTATTTCTCCACACAGATCCAGTCAGGAGTCTTTACCTATTTCTACACACAAACCCAATCAGAAGTCTTTACCTATTCCTCCACACAAATCCAGTCAGGAGTCTTTACCTATTCCTACACATTGTAGTGCTTAGTCATAATGATAATACATTATGCATGTTATATCCCTTGTTAACCCTTTCTTTCATAGGAGCGCCTTTTAGCGCATTCAGTTTATTCCTCAGCTGAAGAATAAAGTTCAAGTTTATACAGTCACGAATATATTTCTTTAGAAATATTTTCGTTATTCTAGCAGATAGTAGCTTATAGAAGGCTGAAAAGTAAACAGGATACGCCCTAAGGAGCATTCTGCTTTACTTTAAGCCTGCTTTAAGTAGTCATCTATCTTAAGTACTAGAAATAGGCTATCAGGTAACGGGCTAAGAATAACCATTTGATACTATAAGCAAAACTGCGAAACATTTTGGATCCACATTATGAGATGACAAATAACTGGATGTCTCAGCAGAATCCAAAATGTGACACTCTGACCCTATTTTGAAAAGATACCTTAGCATATAAATGAGACGTGCCATGACAAAACCTGCGTTATTGCATTGCAAACAGAGTAGATCAAGGCCAGCAGATAAAGGGAGTATTTCAAAAACTAAAATCTTTATTTCTTTTTAGCTCACCTCCAAGGTGAGCTTTTAGGATCGCTGAATGTCCGTCGTCCGTCCGTCTGTTCACAATTGTTCGTTAACACTCTAGCGCCTACAAATTTCATCCGATCTTCATGAAACTTCATGACAATGTTTGTCTTGATGAAATCTAGGTCAAGTTCGAATGTGGGTTATGTCCGGTCAAAAACTAGGTCACTAGGTCAAATCATAGAAAAACCTTGTTAACACTCTAGAAGCTACAAATCTCAATTGATCTTAATGAAACTTGGTCAGAATGTTTGCCTCATTGATATCTAGGTCAAGTTTGAATGTGGGTCATGTCCGGTCAAAAACTAGGTCACTAGGTCAAATCATAGAAAAACCTTGTTAACACTCTAGAAGCTACAAATCTCAATGGATCTTAATGAAACTTGGTCAGAATGTTTGCCTCATTGATATCTAGGTCAAGTTTGAATGTGGGTCATGTCCGGTCAAAAACTAGGTCACAAGGTCAAATCATAGACAAACCTTGTTAACACTCTGGAGGCTACAAATCTCAATGGATCTTAATGAAACTTGGTCAGAATGTTTGCCTCATTAATATCTAGGTCAAGTTTAAATGTGGGTCATGTCCGGTCAAAAACTAGGTCACTAGGTCAAATCATAGAAAAACCTTGTTAACACTCTAGAAGCTACAAATCTCAATGGATCTTAATGAAACTTGGTCAGAATGTTTGCCTCATTGATATCTAGGTCATGTTCGAATATGGGTCAAATTCACTAGGTCAAATCATAGGAAAATCATAGGAAAATCTTGTTTACACTCTAAAGGTTGATTGTGGGTCATGTCCAGTCATAATCTAGGCCACTATAGGTCAAGTTTGCCATGGTGTACCAGGTGAGCGATTTAGGGCCATAGTGGCCCTTGTTTAAATCCTATTCTGTCACTACTCAGTAGCATCGTCTCCAATAGACGATTCTAATGAGTAGTACAGTACTGAACCTTATTAAATTAAATAGATAATCGCAAGCGAATTGCCATCGAATCGGGCGCTTTAAAAAACAAATCCTACGTTTGAATACTTTAGCGCGAATGTTCAGAAGCGGTTGTGACAAAAATGGGATCGAAAAAATTAACGAAGGCATATTTGCGAGCATTTGTGAGATACACAACTCAATAAAACTTATCCGAGGGTAAATTAGTATTTTGAAATCGCAAGCAAATAGCCATCGAATTGCAAGCGAATTGCCATCGAATTGCAAAAATTGTTAATTTAATAAGATTCAGTACTGTAACACTATAATATTTGGTGTTGAAATAAGTGAGAAAATGTTTGATTCGTTCAGTTTACCCTCTCTTATCTGGAGCCCTGATATAATTGAATCTGCAGGTGCCCCTCAACAGCCAGTCTATAATCAACCAGGGCAGCCAGGCTATGGACAACCACCACCAGGCTATGGACAACCCCAACCAGGCTATGGACAGCCACCACCAGGCTATGGACAGCCTCAACCAGGCTATGGACAGCCAGGACAGCCGTATGGTCAGCCTGGCGTACCAATGCAAGGTAGGGTTTTAGAAATAGAAATACATTGCAGAACAGTGTTGACCAATCTTAGACAGCATATCAGGATGTGATGTGTAAGTGTCAAACAGTATAGACCCTGCTTAGATGCCTCATTCTCTGATGTGTTGGTAATGGCTCAGGCTTTTAGAAATAATTTGCAATGTAATTTATTTGGTTTACAAGACTTTGCAAACAGTTTGGATTCTGATCAGACGCCGCATAACGTGGCGCCTGATCTGGATTGTTTGAGAGTAAAAGGGTTACACATTGGATTTATTTATACAGTCATAACGGGTCATGAGTATGTAATAAGAAATATTTTCTCTACTTTAGCAGATTGTAGTTTTAAGTAGATTGAAAGTAAAACAGACCTGCTTTAAGTGGTCGCCTATTTTCAATACTAGAAATAGGCTGTGGAGTAAAGGGTTAAACTAAGAAGAAATAAAGCATTCGCCACAATAAACCTGGACAATGTTACAGTGGAGAAAAGGTTATTCTTTCCTGATTAATGTGTTTACGCTAAAACTGTTATTTGCTTATTTCTATTACAAACAGTTTGGAGCCTTTGATTTATATATACAGTCATTTATAATGGGTCATGAATATGTAATAAGAAATGTTTTCTCTACTTTAGCAGATGGTAGTTTGAGGTAGATTGAAAGTAAAACAGTCACCTATTTTCAATACTAGAAATAGGCTGTGGAGTAAAGGGTAAAACTAAGAAGAAATAAAGCATTCTCCACAATAAACCTGGACAATGTTACAGTGGAGAAAACGTTATTCTTTCCCGATTAATATGTTTACGCTAAAACTGTTGTTTGCTTATTTCTATTACAAACAGTTTGGAGCCAGATCAGACGCCGGGTAACACGGTGTCTGATCAGGCTCCAAACTGTTTGCCACTAAAATCAACACAATTCATCTGAATTGTCCAAAGGTTGTATTTTTCTACGTTTTAGTGCTTTGCATTTGGTTTGCGCTTAAAGAATAACGTTTTCTCCACTGTATCAATGTGTTCTACTAGGTCAACAACAATGGATGGCTCGTCCAGAGGTCCCAGGCTGTCCTCCGGGCCTAGAATACTTGTGCCAAATAGACCAGCTGATAGTCAAACAGCAGATAGAGTTGCTGGAAGGTAAGATGCCTATATACTGATATTTATTTCACACCTATATAGATTAAACCAATCGAAAGCTCTTCTTTCTACCACATGACGATACAAGAGAAACGAGTATTGTACTTAATTATAAAAATGTGATCCCAAAAAGCCAATTTTTTTTCATATCGGGACTTGAGTGCCGAAAATTCATATCATTTTCGTATTGTACTGGCAACTTTACCAACACTCTGTTAAGAGTTACTTCCCTTGGCATTTCCGTCTGCTATTTTGATTTTGGAAATTGCGAAGTTAAGAAGGCTAGAAGGAATAGGAAAAATGTCTTGTGGTTTATTTTTTCATTTTATATTCTTATGGTGTGAAATAAAGAGGTAATTTAACAGTGCAGAGTACAATACTGAATTCAATTGGACTCTAACATAGCAGTCATAATCCATATTGGACTCGGCTATCGCCTTGTCCAAATATGGATTATGACGGCTGTGTACTCGTCCAATAGAATTCAGTATTGTACTCAATACTGTTAAATAACCTTATAATGTTAACATCTCTTAAAATACATTAGAAAGAAAGGTAGGATGCGAATAACTACAGGCACCAATGTACTAGACAAAATATTTATTGATCTCTTAAAATAGTCACAGATGTCATATTTCGAGTTCAGTGCTTGTTTGCAAGCCGTTTGATCTGATCAGGAACCAAGATGTTAGTCACTCATTATGGACTATAGTCAATTTATCTAAAATTCCAAAGATATGAAATACAAGCTTATGCAAGTTGTTAACTTTTTTACTGCCAATGGCGGCAAAAGGCGACTTTGCAAACAGTTTGGATCCTGATCAGACGCAGCATTTTGCATTGTCTGTTCAGGATCCAAACTGTTTGACACTCATATTGACGTTTCTTCAGTCAAAACAGCCCTAAGCTGACTTTGGAAATATAGCAGACGGCACTACCAATGCAGACGATAGTTTTGGCGGTTAGAGCGTTAAAACAGACGATAAAACTTGACAGGGAAAGGGTTAAATAGAGGATCAAAAAGACGATTCTAAGGAGTAGTAACACCATAGGATTTGGTGCTGCTAATAAGTAAAATATTCTGGATTTGTTCAGTTTACTCCCTCTTATCTGGAACCCTGAATACTTGACGTTTAGGGTAACATCTTCACAAAAGACGCCATTTAGTGACCCGCTACATGCAGCGCCAAAGCTGACAAAAACGATAGTTCACTAGTTGATTAGATGTTTAATCGTATTTAGCTTAAACAATTGTGTGTGTTTTCTCTGTATAAAGGTCATTAAAATGTATAATCAATTCCTTTGGATGGATATGAAAAATATATCACTCAAATAGGTTATCTGGTTAAGAATATTTTATAAAACCTCGTCCTGCTGATTGTTTTTAGCTCACCTGGCACGTAGTGCCAAGATGAGCTATTTTGATCGTCCTCTGTCCGTCGTCGTTCGTCCGTCCGTCGTTCGTTGTCAACAATTTCTTTAAACGACATCTCCTCTGGAACTACTGGATAGATTTTTAACAAACTTGGCCTGAATAATCCTTATATGGTCTTCTTTCAAAGTTGTTCAAACATTTTCGGTCCATTGCATATCTAGGTCACAGGAGCTAAAAATAGATTTTTTCAATGAAAACTTAAAAAATCTTCTAGTCTAAAACCACAGTACCCTGAGCTTAGATATTTGGCACAAAGCATTGTCTTCAGGTCCTCTATCAAGATTGTTCAAATTATGTCCCTGGGGTAAAAAATGGCCCCGCCCCGGGGGTCGTAATTTTACATAGAGTTATATAGTGAAATCTTCAAACATCTTTATCTCAGAAACCAATATGGCCAGAGCTTTGATATTTGGCATGATGACACTTATAGAAGCCCTTAACCAATATTGTTAATATGGTTCCGGTCCGTTGCATATCTAGGTCACAGGAGCTAAAAATAGATTTTTTCAATGAAATCTTAAAAAATCTTCTCGTCTGAAACCACAGTACCTTGAGCTTAGATATTTGGCACAAAGCATCATCTTCAGGTCCTCTATCAAGATTGTTCAAATTTCGTACCTGGGGTAAAAAATTACCCCGCCCCGGGGGTCATAATTTTACATAGAGTTATATAATGAAATCTTCAAACATCGTTATCTCAGAAACCAATATGACCAGAGCTTTGATATTCGGCATGATGACATTTATAGAAGCCCTTAACCAATTGTTAATATGGTTCCGGTGCGTTGCATATCTAGGTCACAGGAGCTAAAAATAGATTTTTTTAATGAAATCTTAAAAAATCTTCTTGTCTGAAACCACAGTACCCTGAGCTTACATTTTTAGCGCACCTGAGCCAAAGGCTCAAGGTGAGCTATTGGGATGGCCCTGTGTCCGGCGTCCTGCGTTGTGCGTCGTGCGTCGTCGTTAACAATTGCTTCAAATGACATCTCCTCCTATCCCGCTTGACAGAATTCAAACAAACTTCACAATGTTCCTTGGGTCAAGCTCTTTCAAATTTGTTCAAAGAATTAAAAACAATGCAGAACTCTGGTTGCCATGGCAACCAAAGTGAAAAAATAAGGAAATCTTAAAAAATCTTCTTGTCAAAAACTGCAAGGGTCAGAGCTTAGATATTTGGCACACAGCATCATCAACAGGTCCTCTATCAAGTTTGTTCAAATTATGCCCCTGGGGTCAAAATTGGCCCCGCCCCGGGGGTCACAGTTTTACATAGAATTATATAGTGAACTTTTCAAACGTCTTCTTCTCTGAAACCAGTATGGCCAGAGCCTTGATATTTGGCATGGTGACACTTCTAGATGTCCTATACCAAAATTGTTCAAATGGTTCTGGTCGGTTGTATAACTAGGTCACAGGACATAAAAATAGATTTTTTTCTATGAAACCTTAAAAAATCATCTTGTCTGAAACTACAAGGGCCAGAGCTTAGATATTTGGCACATATCATCGCCTACAGGTCCTCTATCAAGTCTGGACAAATTATGCCCCTGGGGTCAAAATTGGCCCCGCCCCGGGGTCACAGTTTTACAAAGAGTTATATAGTGAAATTTTCAAAACGGCTTCTTTTCTGAAACTAATATGGCCAGAGCTTTGACTTAGATATTTGGCACACAGCATCATCTACGGGTTCTCTATCAAGTTTGTTCAAATTATGCCCCTGGGGTCAAAATTGGCTCCGCCCCAGGGGTCACAGTTTTACATAGAGTAATATAGTGAACTTTTCAAACGTCTTCTTCTCTGAAACTAATATGGCCAGAGCCTTGATATTTGGCATGGTGACACTTCTAGATGTCCTATACCAAAATTGTTCAAATGGTTCTGGTTGGTTGCATAACTAGGTCACAGGAGCTAAAAATAGATTTTTT
Organism: Gari tellinella; assembly: GCA_922989275.2. Taxonomy (NCBI): domain Eukaryota; kingdom Metazoa; phylum Mollusca; class Bivalvia; order Cardiida; family Psammobiidae; genus Gari; species Gari tellinella. The sequence goes on along the minus strand of OV277870.1, from coordinate 3,901,259 downwards.
TTCTATGAAACCTTAAAAAATCATATTTTCTGAAACTACAAGGGCCAGAGCTTAGATATTTTGCACATAGCATTGCCTACAGGTCCTCTATCAAGTTTGTTCAAATTATGCCCCATAGGGTCAAAATTGGCCCCGCCCCGGGGGTCACAGTTTTACATAGAGTTATATAGTGAAATTTTCAAAACGTCTTCTTCTCTGAAACTAATATGGCCAGAGCTTTGATATTCAGCATGGTCACACTTCTAGGTATCCTTTACCTATTTTGTTCAACTGGTTTCAGTCTGTTGCATATGTAGGTCACAGGAGCTAAAAATAGATTTTTTTTCTATGGAAACTTACAAAAATCTTCTTGTCTAAAACCCTACTACCCTGATCTTAGATATTTGACACATAGCATCATCTACAGGTCCTCTTACATTATTTTTCAAATTATGCCCCTCGGGTAAAAAATGACCCCTTCCTGGACATAAATAATTATCTCCATTTTGTCAGTTATTCTCAGGTGAGCGAAAATGCCCCATGGGGCTCTTGTTGGCACAAAGCATCATCTTCAGGTCCTCTATCAAGATTGTTCAAATTATGTCCCTGGGGTTAAAACAGCCAAGGCCCTAAGAATCGCAGTTTTACATAGAGTTATGTAGTGAAATATTCTTCTCTGAAACTAGTATGGCAAGAACTTTGATATTTAGCATAGTGACACTTTTAGATGTTCTTTACCAATATTGCTGAAATGGTTCGGGTCTGTTGCATATCTGGGTCATATTAGCTAAAAATAGATTTTTTTCAATGAAAAGTCTTCCTGTCTGAAACCATCCATGTACAAAATATTGTTACAGCACACTTAATTTTCCAGTTCATCAGCAAGATTTTTGAAATTATGTCTCTGTGGTGAAAAGTGATCCCACCCCAGGGGTCATGTGACCCTTGTGTTGGTTTTTCCAGGTGAGCGATATTTAGGCCCACATGGGCCTCTTGTTTAGCTCACCTGAGCACAAAGTGCTCAAGGTGAGCTATTGTGATCGGTTGCCGTCCGTCGTACGTCGGTGTCCGTGTCATCTGTTCACAATTTGTTTCAAATAACTTCTTCTCTGAAACCAATGGCCCAATTTTAACCAAACTTGGTCAGATACATACTGTAGTTGTGAGTTTCAAAAACTGTTCAAAAAAAGTGGGTGGGGCAATCGGTCTTGTTGCCATGGAAACCCTGCACGATATCTAAAAAAATCTTCTTCTCAAAAACTACTGGTCCGATTTCAATTTGGTTTTCACCAAAATGTTTCTCAATTAATATACATGTACTTTCAAAATTGTTCGAAGAATTTTGATCCGTCAAAAACATGGCCACCAGAGGGCATGGTCATTTTCCGTATTTACGTAATATTGACAACTAAAGTCAAAACTTTAAACATCTTCTTGTCAATGTCCTAGGACAACCTAATTTCACAAGTAGCATCATGCTGTAAACCTTTAGCAAGATTGTTCAAATAATGACCCCCAGGTCAAAAATGGCCCCGCCCGGGGCTTATCAGTTTTTTATAGGAAAACCTGTAAAACTCTTCTTCTCTAAAACTGTATGGCCTAGACCTTTTATATTTGGCATGTAGATTTGCCTTATGGACCTCTACTAAGAGTGTTCAAATCATAACCCCAGGGTAAAAAATGGCCCTGCCCTGGGGCTTATCAGTTTTACACAGACTTATATAGGAAAACCTTTAAAAATCTTTTTCTCTGAAACCGTAAGGCCCAGACCTTTTATATTTGGCATCTAGCTTTGCCTTATGGTCCTCTACCAAGATTGTTCAAATCATGACACCAGGGTCAAAAATAGCCCGCCCCGGGGCTTATCAGTTTTACATAGACTTATATCTATAGAAATAAACCTTTAAAACTCTTCTTCTCTGAAACCCTAAGACCCAGACCTTTTATATTTGGCATCTAGCTTTGCCTTATGGTCCCCGGGGCTTATCAGTTTTACATAGACTTCTACAGGAAAACTTAATTCCGAGTTGTTTCAGTTTCATGCAACAGTCCACATACATGCAATGACAAACTTCATTATGCATCGAGTATAACACAATAGTTCCTCAGGTGAGCTATTTAGGGCGGCATGCGGCTCTTGTTTAACCAGATAACAACCTACTCTTGTGAAATAAATTTCATATCAGTCCAAATTGTTATCCTCTATATATTCCAGCATTCACTGGATGGGAGACCAACAACAAGTACAAGATTTTGAACAGTTTAGGCCAACAAGTTTACTTTGCAGCTGAAAGTAAGACCTTGGACCATGCTTATCAAGCTTTGGAGCCTGTGATGGTTCTGAAGCTTATGATTGGTCATATTTGAACAGAATGCTGACATCTGACCTATCAAGAGCTTGAGAACCATCTCAGACTAATCTCAAACATTTGAGATGCATGAGGCCTGATTTTGACAGTTACATGTGTATTTCAAGACAACTCACTCACACTCACTATCCTAGTTTAGCGTCTGTGTTCCCTTCGTCAGGGGAGACAAGTTTTATTTAATGCTGCTGAAGCCTGTTTCTAGTGTTGAAGACAGGTGACCACTTAAGGCACATTCTGGTTTGCTTTAATCCGTTTCTACATAAATACGCTTTTTTACACCTTTGATTTATTCATACCCTAAAAAAAATAGTTTCATCTTAAACAGCCATGAATATGTATCATAATAAATATTTACTATATTCTAGCAGGTTGTAGCTTAAGCAGGTTAAAAGAAAAGCAGAATGCGTCTGAAGGTGCATTCTGCTTTACTTTCAGCCTGCTTTAAGAAGTCACATATCTTCAAGACTAGAAACAAGCTATAGGGTAATGGGTTAAGCTACCAACTGTTAGGATATAGGATTACTGTATAACGTGGAATTATTTTCTTCAGTGGAGCAATAAAGTGAAGGCTTAAAAGGCTTATATATTGGGTAATGGGTTAAGGCAAATTGTAATATTATGTATCCAGGCTTGTGTATCTTGAGGCACTATGGTGCTGTCTACTTGTTTCTGGAAAGGACAGCATTGAAATTTAAGCAGCAAGCTTTTGAATCAATTTGTCATTCTGCCCATGCGTGATTTAGTCACTATGTCTGTATGCATCTATGAAATGACAGGCTTTAGTTTAAACATATTTTATTTCATAATATATACAACTTTTATGAACAAAACATGACAGGGTTTGTGTATCGTAAATTTAATTCTTGGCATTAAGACAGTCAGAGCTGAGCAAACAGTGTAGATTCTGTTCAGTTGGCTTTACTTTGTTATAAAAGCAATTAGGTCAAATTTAGGGTAAATTAATTATAGCAGTTATAAAGGATGTCCAAGTTTTTAGGAGTTTTATATTACAGTAGAACCTCTCTATTACAACCACTCAAAAGAAAAAAAATTGAGTGTATGAAATACAGGTGACTGCTTGAAGCAAGGTGACAGTGAAACAGAAAACTCCTAAAGGAGATTTCTGTTTCACTGTCACCTTGCTTTAAGCAGTCACCTGTCATAAAACCCAAAAATAAAAAAAAATAAGTGACCGTAATCATAGGCAACGGTACAGACATAAATGGATTTATTTTTGCATAAAATTAGATCTGGATATATAAATATAGCGAAAGAGTTGAGAAATAAAAAAAGAAGCATTTTTTAAAAAACAAATCCGTTTAGGTTGGTACCATTGCCTTTGGCCGTAATAGAGAGGTTTTAGGGTATTGTGTTTTTTGTTACAGATACAGACATGTGCATGCGGCAGTGTTGTGGGCCTTCTAGAGGTTTCACCATGCATATAACAGACAACATGAACCAGGTACAGCGGAGAAAACGTCATTCTTTCCCCGTTTAAACGAAACGCAAACAAAATGCACTAAAATGGAGAACATGACAACTTTTAGACTAGTCTGACTTTTGATTTTAACCTAGATGGCAAACTGTTTGCATTAGAAATAATAGTTTTGGCAACATGAACCAGGTAACATCTCAAACACAGCCTCATCAGAATTGTCATCACTACAGTTGTCATGTATTAGGTCAACCAAGCAGGGCTCCAGATAAAAGTGGGTAAACTGAACATTTCCCAAAATTGTTCTCCTTTAAGTTTACCCCAATCTTATCTGGAGCCCTTCAGGAGTCAGTTGATTAAATCAAAGAAAACACTTTTGACCAATTAACTCTTTGACCCTTAGTCACACATAAATGCGTCATTTGCAAACAATGTACCTGTGGGGAATACACCTGTTCTATGCAAGCACCTAATGGGAGACAAAAAATGCGTGTGTTGTTTGGTGGGAGTTGTTATGGGGAGGGAAATTTGGCTTACATTTGCAAACAGCTGTAATCCAAATCAGACGCTGCGTAACGCGGTGTCTGATCTTGATTTAAGCTGTTTGTCACACCTCATTAAGTTTTTTCTGTCATAATGTTCATTATGTAACTTTGAGAAAACTTTAAGCAGACCATATTGCAGCATTAAAGGTGTTAGACATAATTGTCCGATTTAGGGAATTGCGGCAAGGGTCTTTGTAAGAAGGGATTCATTGATGGGAGAGTCGTTGTAGAGAGGGAACACTGTATATGGTTTATATGAAGTTAAAAAGTGGGTCAGTAGGTCAGACTGTTTATCTTTTAATCCAGGAACTGATTCGTGTTTCCCGTGAGTTTAAATGCTGTGCAGGCTGTCAGTGGTGTGCCTGCTCTGATGGATGTGCGTTTGAAGTGACGATTGAGGCACCAGTGGGCAATATCGTGGGATACGTCAGACAACAGTGAGTCATTGTGTACAGTGTTGTATAAACACATTCAGCCCTATGATTGAGTTGGGTTTTACGGCACCACTACATACAAAATGGTAATGTTGGGCCGACATTCAGCCAGAGCGACGAGGATACTGGTCATTAACAAACAATTTACTTGTGAATAGTATACTTGTCTTATGCAAACTTTGTAGACCCTGACCAGAGGTATTTTTAACATTTTGAACCCTGGTGACAAGTTTACAGGTCATCAACAAACAGTGTAGAGAGAACACTTATCCTATGAAAAAGTTGAAGACCCTGATCAGAGGGCTCCAAAAGGCACTGGCTATTATCTCTTGCTATATACGGCAGAAAACATCCCTTGATAGTCACACATGAGCTAGACTTATTGGAAATCAGAGTTGTCCTTTAAATGTTGCAGGGATGAATGAGTCAATTACCTTTTTATGCCCCCGGCATCGACAGATGCGGAGGCATATACGTGTAGTAATTGTCCTGTCTATCTGTCTGTAACACCAGGTTAAGTAGATTTTACCATTTCGTCTAGCATCAACAACACGTACTCAAATGCTTGGAAACTTAGACAGTTGTTGTCTTGGACCATTCCCTATACACCAATATCACAAAACCTTGATTTTGACCTTGATCTGGAACTAATTTGGATTTAGAATATTTTAAAAGGGCTATTTCTTGGTTAACTAGATTTTACCGTTTCGTCTAGCATCAACACAACTGGTTACAATGCTTTGATACTTATACAGTTATTACCTTGGATCATTACCAATCCACCCATTTAACCCAACCTTGATTTTGACCTTGACCTAATTGAACTTAGAATAATTTAAATGGGTTGTTTCTCAGTTAACTAGATTTTACCGTTCCGTCTAGCATCAACACAACTGACAACAATGCTTCAATACTTTTACAGTTATTGCCTTGGACCATTAACAACTCACCCATATTACCCAACCTCAATTTGACCTTGACCATGAACTAATTTGGACTTAGGAAAGATTCAGAATATATTGTCAAGGATGCCACCGGGGGCATAAGCGTTTATTGAACACGCAGTCTTATTACACCTTTAATTTACTCATTTACTGAAGCCATTCTCCCCTAGTTGTGTCTGGTAAGATAGTGAGAGGAAGGGGAATGGCCTGGGCCATTTCATCTCCCGTGAATTCATGTTTTAACACTTTACCTCATAATCTGTTTCTTTTACGGCTGGTGGCTTTTTTATGCAGGTTTAAGGCACATTCTGTCTTACTTCACCCTGTTTTAAGCTACACTCTGCTAAGATATGGAATAGTTATACCCCTGACAAAGAAGTTGTACGGGTATACTGGAATCAGGTCGTCTGTCTATCGGTAGACACAATTACAACAGGTGGGCCATAACAGGGCCCTCTTGTTAGTCAATTTTGCTGAACAGACGGAGTTGTGACAGTATATGTTATATTACAGACAGAGTTGTTTAGAGCCCAAGTTCTCTATACTGGATGCTAACCATCAGGAGATTCTGTCCTGTGCTGGTCCCGTGTGTGTGTGCTGTGCTGGACCCTGCTTCGAGCCAGAGTTCAAGGTCAGTCAGTTAGTTGACCCTTTACCCCAGTAGTGTGTTGCTAGTTTTGCAGACAAGTACCGCTTCTCCCACTACCCCACAAATACGCCGTTAGTTTATTCCTACATCGGAGAAAATAAGTATACGTATTTATGCTTTTCGGTTGATTACCACGAAATAGCAGTAGATTACCACTTGATAATTTCACTGCTTTTATCAGTGGGATTATCGCCACGCGCGCTTTTATTATGAATTTTCCCCGTAGGGCTCCCCAAAATCGTAGTCAATCGTGTCTTATCGTTAAATTCCGGCAGTCCGATTTTTCGCGAACCACTCAACGGAAGAACACGAATCCAAAATCGGGAGCAACGACGTAATTCGGATGACGTCAAATCAATAAATAAGTGACGTCATCGTACGGGAAACTGTTTCGTTAATGTGTTCGATGTAAACACGGGGTAAATCATGTACTTTCACTTTCACAATTGTCGAACAATTTCGTTTAAAAAGTGGCTTAAAAGCATAAATAAATAGAATAATTGTATTTTTCCAGTATAAGATCGAATTTAATCCATTTCGGGAACATCAGACTGTTATATTTTCACTCGTGGCTTCGCCACTCGTGAAAATATAACGTCTGATGTTCACTCAATGAATTAAATTTCTATCTTATACTGAAAAAACCCCAATTATTCTCTATTTTGTACATTCATCATACATGAATGTGTACCGTAAGAAATAAAATATGTGGTTACTGGACGTTTCGCTACCGTGTTGCGTTCGCGCCTGTCAGTTCGCTACCCAGGGTGTTTTTACCCTGGATGTTTCGCTACCCATACATTTTCGCTACCACCATTTGTAGCTCACCTGGCACGAAGTGCCAAGGTGAGCTATTGTGATCGCCCTGTGTCCGTCGTCAGTCGTCCGTCGTCAAACTTTTTGTTCAAAGATCTTCTTCTTGGAAACCACTGGGCCAATTTCATCAAAACTTCATAGGATTGTTCCTTGTAGGGTACTCTATCAGATTTCTTCAAATATAGGTAATCCAATTGAAATTGTGGTTGCCATGGCAACCAATTGAAAAAACTTTAAAAATCTTCTTGTCAAAAACTACTGGTCCGAAATGAAAATAATTTTACCCAAATGTGCCATTGGTGACCCTCTATCAGATTTCTTAAAAAATTTTCCTATCTTGAAAAACATGGCCGCCAGTGGGTTGGGCAGATTTTCCTTATATGGCTATATAGTGAAAACTTAAAAAATCTTCTTGTCAAAAACTAGTGGTCCGATTTGAAAGTAATTTTATGCAAATGATCCATGGGTGACCCTCTACCATATTTCTTAAAATTATTTTGATATCTAAAAAAACATGGCCGCCAGTGGGTGGGGCAAAATTTCCTTATGTTACTGTATAGTAAAAACTTTCAAAATCTTCTTCTCTGAAACTACTAGTTCAAATTAAAAATAATTTAATACAAATGGTCAATTGATGATCTTTTACCAGATTTCTTAAAATCATTTTGTTATCTAAAAAAACATGGCCGCCAGTGGGTGGGGCAAGTTTTCCTTATGTTACTGTATAGTAAAAACTTTCAAAATCTTCTTCTCTGAAACTACTAGTTCAAATTAAAAATAATTTAATACAAATGGTCAATTGATGATCTTTTACCAGATTTTTAAAATCATTTTGTTATCTAAAAAAACATGGCCGCCAGTGGGTGGGGCAAGTTTTCCTTATGTTACTGTATAGTAAAAACTTTCAAAATCTTCTTCTCTGAAACTACTGGTCCAAATTAAAAATAATTTAATACAAATGGTCAATTGATGATCCTCTACCAGATTTCTTAAAATCATTTTGTTATCTTAAAAAACATGGCCGCCAGTGGGTGGGGCATGTTACTGTATAGTAAAAACTTTAAAAATCTTCTTCTCTGAAACTACTTATTCAAATTCAAAATAATTTTACACAAATGGTTAATTGATGACCCTCTACCAGATATCTTAAAATCATTTTGTTATCTAAAAAACATGGCCGCCAGTGGGTGGGACAAGTTTTCCTTATATTTCTGTATAGAAAAACTTTCAAAAAAAATTCTCTGAAACTATTGGTCTGATTTAAGAATTATTTTACACAAATAATGATTCATGGGTTACCCTTTGCCAGTTTTCTTCAAATAATCTTCCTAGCTCAAACAACATGGCCACCAGTGGGTGGGGGTGAATAAGTGAAAACTTAATCATAACTGGTCGATTTACATGACCGTAATCATGGATACCAGGTGAGCGATTTAGGGCCGCATGCGGCTCTTGTTTAAAATATTAAAGAATAAAAATGTCTGATGTGATTCATGTGAACACATGGAGTCTGTGCAAATATTTTGTCTAAACTGAAATTATTTCTGTCTGTTAGCTTTCATCCAGATTAATAAAAATTACTTATGATGATTCAATAGTTTTGGATCCAGATTGATTAATTAAAATTTCTTATGTGGATGCATGGCGTCTGTGCAAGTATTTTGTCAAAATGTGTTTTTATTTCTGTCCCTTAGTATGGGTCCAGATTATGAAATGAAATCTCTTCCAATTGGTTTCCTTAGTTATTATCCAGATCAGTAAATAAAAATCCATAATGCAGACAAACGGCACCTGCATATTAGTAAATAAGAGGTGTGAAAAAAACAAACTGGGTAGCGAAAAAGTCTAGGTAGCGAAAAGTCCAGCCGCAAAAGCCACAAGGTAGAGAACATTCTAGGGTAGCCAAAATCCAGGTAGCAAAACGTCCTGAAATAATTTATGTAGCCTGGTGTTGGGTAGGTTTGAACACCTAAACCCTTTATCCGCGCATCCACACTTACCGGTACACCTTGCATGAATGTAACATTTTTTATTCCAAAACTCAAACACAACAAAAAGTCTTAAAAATAGTCAACAGAGAATCCAACAAATGAATTTTTAAAAATGCATACATACCGTGAACAAACATGGCCCCTGATCAATTTCTATCGCAGAAGCTTTCTGGTACATTCGGACGATCTGATTTATGACCTCATAGGAAGGCTTGTGACATCACATTTGAAACTTCACTTTACATTTAGGATACAAGAGCTATTTATAATTTACACACGAAGGTCAGAGAAAAAAACATTTGTGGAAGTCGTTTTCTTAAGACAAACGTGACTGTAGGTATGTAACAGTAATTTTGTATTGCAATATGAATACCATAATTATGATAATGGATGACCAATCAGTCAAATTCTATGAAACAGTCAATAATCTTAGTTTTGTCTTCATCAAAAGTCAAATGCCTTGCTTTCCAAAGTTTTGACAGAATTCTGGCATGCTGAAGCGAGTTCCATTTTGTGGAATTTGTAAAGTGTCCGAAGCTACTAGAACTGACGAAATCCTATCCGAATGAATCTTAAAGCAGACTGAAAGTAAACCAGAATGCACCTTAAGACTTTATACTACATGTATTTAGGTGTTTACAATGATTCGGGATGGGAGGTTGGAGGTTGATAAGGTAATCCAACATGGACCAACAGTGTACAGTTGAGAAAACATTATTTTTTCCCAATGAAAGTGTTTACGTTAAAACCATTTTTTCCATTTCAAACAGTTTGGAGCCAGATCAGATGCCAGATAAGTGGATAACCCGGCGTCTGCAGGCTCCAAACTGTTTGTCCCTCAGCTTAATATCAATAGTCAGAATTGTCAAAAAGTTGTTATTTTCTACATTTTAGTGTATTGCGCTCGCGTTTAACCCATAACCCCATAGCTTGTTTCTAATCTCGAAAATAGCTGACCACTTAAAGCAGGTTAAAAGTAAAGCAGAATGTACCTTAAGGCACATTCTTCTTTACTTTCAACCTGTTTTAAGCTACCATCTTCTAGAAAATATAAATTATTTATTATGATATATTTTCATAACTGTATAAATTAGAACTATTTTCTTCAGTGGAGAAATAAATTAAAGGCGTTAAAAGGCGTAATTATGGGTTAAAGTGTTAAACGGGAAAGAAATATAGGATCTGTCATGAGTCGATGTTTAAGACAGGCTTATCTCAAACGAGTCTATAATCGAAATGTTATTAAGCGAGCCTTGGCGTTTAAATGGGAAAGAATAACGTTTTCTCCACTGTGGTTGGTTTAATACTATATATATTATTTATGCGTTTTTGCATGATGGAGCGACTGAAGCCTGTAAGGTTATTAAAAGGTTGGGTTGGTTTAATACTGTTTATATTATTTAGGTGTTTTCACGTGATGGGGCGGCTGAGGTTGGCAAGATAACCAAACAGTGGAGTGGATTTGGCAGGGAGCTCTTCACAGACGCAGACACCTTTGGAGTGTCTTGTAAGTACTTCAGATGGAAAATCACTTTGCCAGAAATGTTAATGATACCACAGTAAAACCCCTCTATTACAACCACTAAATCCAAGGCTAATTGATCTTTGAACCCTAGTCCCGCATATAGGTGTCTTTTTCAAACAGTGTACATGTGAATAGTACACTTGTCCTATGCAAACAGTGAAGACCCAGATCAGAGGGCTCCGAAAGGAGCCCTCTGATCAGGGTGTTCAATGTTTGTCATAATGACAAACATTGACAAAACTACCCTTAAAAGTCAGAAATGAACTAGACTAAAATGGAAACTGGAATTGTTTATTTAAAGTTTCAGGGAGGAAAGAGTTAACAGACAGGGGACAGTTTAAAGCAAGGTGACAGTATTAACAGAAAGTTTATACAGGAACTTTCTGTTTTATTGCCATCTTGCTTAAAGCAGTCACCTTAGATAAAATACCTAATACTAAACACAATTTAGTGGTCGTAATAGAGAGATGGTTGTAACAGAGAGGTGGTGTAGTAGATAGAGATGGTTGGAATAAAGAGGCGGTTGGAATAAAGAGGCGGTTGGAATAAAGAGAGGCTTTACTGAATGTTATATGCAGAACTTTACTTAACTTTTCCCCCCATAGCTTTTTTCAACTGTTTGGCAGATAGTTGCTGTGAGAGCATTCTGATTTACTTACAGCCTGCTTTAAGCAACCATCTTCTAAAATATTGAAAGTATTTCTCATGGTGAATATTCATCAGGGCTCCAGATAAGGGGAGTATTTCAAAAAATTATAATCTTTATTTCTGCTTTAAACCCTATGGTGCCATACTCATAAGAATCGTCTCGAAGAGACGATTCTAATGAGTAGTACAGTGGTAAATACGCTATTCCTACCCATTTACGCGTTAATCTATGCGTAAGAAACGCATAGTGAACGGTTAACGAACGCTTAACGCCTAACGATCTTAACCTGTTTAAACGCGTTAATAAGCGAATATACCAGAGATGTTGCGATTTATCCGTTTCACACGGAGATTCCGGATCTTATCGACAGGCACTTACCACCCGCCTGTAACCAATCAATTAGAACAAGCATTGATCACCCGCCTCTCAGATATCGGGAGATAACAGTGTATTGCCAATTAAAGATAGCAATGTTATCTGCGATACCACCTAATGTTCTGTAATACACATGTTATAAAGCTGGATGTGTAAACCGCTGAAGCTAAAGGGTCTGTCAGCTAAGTGATGACCCTTTCATCCGGGCTCTTTTAAACGCGTATATACACGCGTAAAGAAACGGCTAGGAAACACGTTTAACGAAACGGATAATAAACGGATAGTGAACGGTTAACGAACGCGTAGAGTGGGTAGGAATAGCGTATTTACCACTGTAACACCATAGGATTTGGTACTGAAATAAGTGAGAAAATGTTGGTTTTGCTCAGTTTATTCCCCCTTATCTGGAGCCCTGTATTCATGGCTGTACATAGAAAATAAAACTATTTACTTTAGTGTAGGAGTTAATTAAATGTATAAAAATGTGTATTTATGGAGTATTTACGGTTAAATCTCTCTCTCTCTCTCTATCTATCTCTCTCTCTCTTTCTTTCTTTCTTTCTTTCTTTCTTTCTCTATATCTTTCTCTCTTACTTTCTGTCTGTCTGTCTGTCTCAAAATATGTATATAGTGTGTAGCAACAATTCAAATGTAAGTAATATACAGAATTAATCATACAAGAGCTCATTACAATAAATAGTTAGCTTTAAAATTTCTCCCACTAAATATTCATATGAAAAATGTCCTATTTGAATAGCTATCATCTTAACTATTACATTGGATAATAAAATAAATGAACATTTTCCTAGGAACATTGCAGACTGAAGTAGGACAGAATGTCTGTAAGAAAACAGTGTAGTCTCTGATCAGGTAGTTCCTTTACGAGCTACGTTATCAAGGTCTGCATTGTATCAACTCATTCACCCCTGGAAATTTTAATGGACAATTCCAATATCAAAATAAATCTAGTCCATTTTTGACTAATTTAAGTTTGATTTTTATATTTCAAAATGACAAACAGTGTAAGCCCTGATGAGAGGGCTCCTTAAGGAGCCCTCTGATCAGTGTCTACACTGTTTGCATGGGACAAGTGTTCTCCTCACAGGTACACTGTTTGTAAATAACTATTACACTCGTCGCTAGGGTTGAATGTGTTAGAATAGTCAATATAAACTAATAACAGGACAAAATTTTAATTCGTTCACTACCAAACTTTTTACGATGTTTTAGCCCTTCACTGACTTATTGTTGCCTGTTTTATTATTGAAGTATCCTTTATCATTTCAATGTCACACTTAAGGTGGTATGACTTGCGAAATATCGGGATGAGCGTCAACTAGTTTAGATCTTAATCAGACACTGCATTATGGGGCCTTTGATCAGGATCCAAATTGTTTGAAAAGTAGCATTTAGTTGTTTATGACAGCGAAAGGGTTAATATTGACTTTTCATTCATTTGTGTTGTTTATTTTAGTTCCAATGGACCTTGATGTGAAAATCAAAGCTGTTATGATTGGTGCTGTGTTCCTGATTGTAAGTTTTATTCTAGACTATATTGCCAAGTTCTGGATAATGACAGAACTTGGGTCAGAAGACTACAGTGTTCCCTCTCTACAACGGCCCTCCCAACAACGACTACCTCCTTAAAATGACATTTGCCGATGTTCCCAAGAAAATTGTGTCTAATGCTTGCCCTGCTGCAATATCGTCTGCTTAAAATTGATATCTGCTGTTTTTCTTACATAAATGACATTTTGACAGAAAACACATTATTACGAGTGAAAAAACAGCTTGAATCCAGATCAGACGCTGCCTGACGCGTCGTCTGATCTGGATTCAAGCTGTTTGCAAATGTAGCCAATTTCCCTCCCTATAACAATTCCCTCCGAACAATGCACACAATGTGTGTCTCCCATTTGTTGTCATTGTAGAGAGGGAGCACTGTACAAATCTATGTAATCAATTAATTAGGCCTTTAGATAGTTTATGTGATGTATAGAAGCCAACATGCTCGTTTATAACATTCTTAATAAAGCTGTTGAATAAAATGAATATGTTGCTGCCAATGCTCACATATTATTTTTGTAAGAGAAAAGTACAATAGAGAATATCGCACACACAACACATGGTATTAAGCAATCCACAATCTGACAGAACAGAATAACATAACACGAAACCAGTATGTAGTTACTGGCTATAAAAATACGTTTGAGTGGCATGTAGGTGAAAAGTAAAACATGTACAGTGGAGAAAACGTTATTCTTTCCCGTTTAAACGCAAACGAAACGCAAAGCAATAAAATGAAGGAAGTTACCACTTTTAGACATTTCTAATTATTGTTTTTAATGTGAGTGGCAAACAGTTTGAAGCCTGATCAGACGCCGGGTTACCCGGCGTCTGATCTGGCTCCAAACTGTTTGCAATAGAAATAATAGTTTTAGCGTAAACGCGTTTATTGGGAAAGAATAACGTTTTCTCCACAGTATGCTAATAAAAAAAGCAGTAATCCTGGTGCACACAATACATGGTAACAGACATCATGTCCAATTAAAATACACCTGTACTATTATCCCATTCAAAAAGGCTCCATTATTTTTCAGGAATGGAGCGTTCGGAACAATAGGTCTCCATTACTTTTCCCTACACAAGTGTGTAATAGTTACACAATTGTGTCGGAAAAAGTAATGGAGACTTATTGTTCCGAACGCTCCATTCCTGAATACAGTGGAGAATGTGTTATTCTTTCCCAATAAACGCGTTTACGCTAAAACTAGTATTTCCATTGCAATTAGTTTGGAGCCAGATTAGACGCCAGGTAACCCTGCGTCAGATCAGGCTCCAAACTGTTTGCCACTCAGATTAAAACGGATACTCAGAATTTTCAAAAAATTGTAATTTGCTCCATTTTACTACAATGCGTTTGCGATTGGTGTGCGTTTAAACGGGAAAGAATAACGTATTATCCACTGTAAAAAGAGACTGCTAAGCGACCACTGACCGAAGATGCAGGGTGATCGTTTAAGAGAGGTTGCCGCTAAACGCAGGACAAAAATAAAACAGAAGGCTCCTATATGAACATTCTGTATTACTTTTGTCCTGCATTAAGCCGCAACCTGCTTATCGATGTTAGTGGTAGCTGAAGACAGGTTTGATTGTGCATACAGTAAAACCTCCCTATTACTACAACTAATTCTTTGTTTACTATTTGGTGTCTAAGGCCGGTGACACGATCCATTCAAGGAAAGTGAAAGTAACACAGAAATTTCATTTTGAAGCTTTCTGCTTTACTTACATCTTCCTTTACCTGTCACTTGTATTTTATTCGCCATCAACAAGCTACAAACGACTAGACACTTAAAACGAATACCCTTACAAAAAGCTTGGAATGTAATAAGACGCCGAAAAAATTGGCGTCTTAATTAAGGCCTTTCGCTACCGGAAGTCGGTCTTGCGGGCGAGCGGATATGCGTCTGGACGACACAGACTTTTTTCGTACGTGTTTATACTAGAAAATTTATATAAAGGAAATGTTGATACAAATTAGTATAATCCTTCATAGCGCAGTTAGTATAGTGGTTGACTATAGTTGACTAGCAATTCAAAGGTCATAGGTTCGAGACCCATCCGATCCAAATAATATTTTTTAGTGTTCGATTTATTGACTTGTCAATCCATAACGCAGTAATCAAGAGACATGTTATGTTTAGTCTTCGTTGATTAGTACTAGTGATGTTTACGGTCCAAGTATATGTCCACTTACATGTACGTTTTAGTTTAATGATTTACAATTCAATTAAGCCGGTATACATGTAAACGATTTGATCGAACTATAAAGCCACACCTTGAAGCTTATCAATACGCTAACCTTTTCAAGATCGATATTGCCCATTATAATTATGTTTAAACAATATAATAAACCTTGTATGCAAGTCCATGAATAAATAATAATGCATTTTAATGACAAAGTTTTAATTCTAAGGTAGGTAACTGTATCTAAACAACAAATATCCCACATTTTAATAAGAAAATATGTTATTACAACAAATCCTGACTGTAATATTTTCTAATTTTTTCAGACTGACTAGTTCATCAACCATATATTTGAATAAAATGAAAACAAATATACATTGAATGAGTCAGTTTTTTGTAATTCAATTTTTTAGCATTTTGCAAAATTTAAATAGCTGATAACATCTTTCTGAACACCTTTATTCAAAATGTTTTTAGCTTTTCTTGTAATGACTGTTGTGGACTACTTATTGGGCGAGAATTATAGTCATTAGCTTTATTCATTTTTAAGAAAAATAAAATCATCAAAATTCTAGGTTTTTGTCAGAAAAAAGACCATAAAGACAAACCACACGATAAATTTTGCCTATATTTACACACATTGTTTCTTAGGCTATTATCATTCTTCATGACAATTTTCATAACAATCGTATGGAAACTACGCGCATATGCGAAGTACCTTAAGAGAATCCAATCAATTTAACATCAGATTATAATAAATTTGCAAACAGCTTGGATCCAGCCCTGACACCAAATACGTCGATGTCTCATGTGGATCCATACTGGTTTACACTTGATTAATAGATCCATATCCTCAAGTATACGTGTAACTGATATTGGTTAGCTTTCAAAGTGAAGCAGACGATAACTTTAGAGACACACTACTGGCTTTGGTATACACCTCTCTATTACGACCACTTAACTAGGCTATTTTAAAAAAAATGTGTTTAAGGCAGGTGGCTGCTTAAAGTAAGGTTGATGAAAAATAGAAAGCACCGTTTGGAGCTTTCTGTTTTACTTTCATCTTTCTTTAAGCCCCACCTGGCTTTTATACAATCAATTAGCCTTTTGTTTAGTAGTCGTGATAGAAGGAGTTTACTGTATAAATTGCTCAAATGGTGTATGGTATGGGTTGTAACCCGTACTTACAATCGTGACCATAATAACATGAACAAACGCCTTAGATCCAGATCAGATGCCGGGTAAGTCGACGACGGATCCGGATCTAAGATGTTTGACTAATGTTATTTAGAAGATATTTTCAAGCTGCTAAATATACACTCATACACAAGTATAAGTCCCAGATTATGAAATAAATCCAACGTTTTCAAATATTTTCCCGGTGTCATATTAACACAGACTGAGTATAGCCAGAGAGGTTCCGGTCAGCCATTGTCTACGGTGATTTTACACGAAATGACCAGTTAAAGCACTGTACACAGTCATTGTACACGACATTCTTTAAGGAATGGAGAGTTATTTCTAATTGCTAGAATTTCTTGAAAAAAGCATGCTCATCAGCATGAGTATCACTAACAGTGCAATTACACAATATTTAGCTGAGGGTACAAGTGGGACTACATTTGTTATTTAACAATACTAAATTCATGTTAGGTGTATTTTAAGTGGGAGAATGAACTCGTATTTCTCCATTCCTGAAAAATAATGCAGACTCGGCCCCTTCGGGGCCTCGTCTCCATTATTTTTCAGGAATGGAGAGATACTCGTCCATTCTCCCTAACATAATATTCAGTTTCCTTGCGGTGTTGGTCATACACACATATTAAACTTGTGTTTCACTATTTCTTAATTGCAAACTATGCAAGAAATCAGTGAGGAAATGATTTTAAGTGAGCCACAACAGCAGATATTAAGTGATTGTGTCGGCCTTAAAGTCACTATATATTCATTTTTGGTGTTTTTATATTGTCTGGTCCTTTGAGATCATTTCTCTTGGTACATTTATAATTGAAAATTAAATTCATTTTAACCCGGCGCTAGGAAGCGTAAGCAACAGTGAACTTTTTAGCTCACCTGGCACAAAGTGCCAAGGTGAAATTTTTAGGATTGCTGGATGTCCATCGTCCAGCTGTCCATCCATAGTCCACAATTGGTTCGGAAACACTCTAGGGGCTACACATTTCAGCCGATCTTCATACAACTTGATGAAAATGTTTTTCCACGTGAAGATCGAATGTTGGTCATGTTGGGTAAAAACTAGGTCACTAGGTAAAGTCAAAGGACAATCTTGTTTACACTCTAGAGGTTACAAATCTCAATATTTCATGATGAAACTTCATCAAAATGTTTGCCTCATTTATATGTAGGTCAAGTTTGAATGTAGGTCATATCCGGTCATAAACTAGGTTACTAGGTCAAATCATAGAAAAGCCTTGTTAACACATTAGAGGCTAAAACTCTCATTAGATCTTAATGAAACTTATTCAAAATGTTTTCCTCATTTATATCTATGTCAATTTCGAATATGGGTAATGTCGGTTCAAAATGTAGGTCACTAGGTCAAATCATTGATAAACCTTGTCATTATTGCATACTAACAGACTTAATTAAACCAATTACCTAGAAGGGAGCAAAATGTTCTTGACAATACTCCTACACATGCATGTTAGTCAAAAATCTGATTATGATGAATTAAATAGTCTGATAGTTTCTATATTTACTTTATTTTCAATGCTTTCAAAGTATTTTCCCAAGCCCTTATTCAGAATTTGATATATTTAAAAACATTTTTAGACTATTTTCTAAGTTGTTGTTATTTATGTATGTCAATGTGGTACATGTAAGTTTCTACTTTCTCGCTTTCAGTTGCCAAAAAATATCATTCAAATGTCATATAAAAGCATGAAATAAAGCTAATAACTTTGTTTTTCCAGTGGAAGATGTAGATTTAATTCATGAGTGAACATGAAATGTTATGGTTTTCATGAATGACTTTGACACTCATGAAAACATAACAGTCTGATGGTCAGGAATGAATTCGGTGTCAACATTCCACTGAAAACAGAAAATACAGTTATGTCCTGCCCTGTATGTAAGACAACTGTCTTGTCTGTGTTTAAGTGACAGTTTTACACTGGTTTATTAGCTCACCTGAGCTAGCTCAGGGTGAGCTTTTGCAATCCTTGAATGTCCGGCGTCCACCGTGCGGCGTCAACAATTTTAGTGTTTACACTCTAGAGGCCACAATATTTATCCAATCTTTCTCAAAGTTGCTCAGATGGTATATTGAGTTCGGATGAGTTCGATTATGGTTGACATCGGACAAATAGGTCATGAATTATCTACCTTTGAACTGCTGAAAATGCCATATTTAAGTGTTTACACTCTAGAGGCCACAGTATTTATCCAATCTTTCTAAAACTTGCCCAGATGGTATATGACCATAAGAGTTTGAGAGAGTTTGATTTTGGTTGAAATCGGACAAATAGATCAAAAGTTATCTACCTTTGAATTGCTGAAAATTTCATATTTAACGGTGTTTACACTCTAGAGGCCACATTATTTATCCAATCTTTCTAAAAACTTGCCCAGATTGTATATGACCATAAGAGTTCGGATGAGTTTGATTTTGGTTGAAATCGGACAAATAGATCGAGAGTTATTTACCTTTGAATTGCTGAAAATGCCATATTTAACAGTGTTTACACTCTAGAGGCCACAATTTTTATCCAATCTATCTCAAACCTGCTCAGATTGTAAATGATTATAAGTGTTCAGATGAGTTTGATTATGGTTGAAATCAGACTTATAGGTTGAGAGTTATCTACCTTTGAACTGCTGAAAATGCCATATTTAACGATGTTTACACACTAGAGGTCACAAATTTTATCCAATCTTTCTCAAACTTACTCAGATTGTATATTACCATAAGACTTTGTATGAGTTCAATTATGGTTGTAATCGGAACAAAACGTCAAAAGTTATCTACCTTTGAATTGCTGAAAATGATATATTTAACAGTGTTTACGCTCTAGAGGCGACAATATTTATCCAAGCTCTCTTAAACTTGCCCAGATTGTATATGACCATAAGAGTTCGAAAAAGGGTGATTATGGTTTGAATCGGACAAATAAATCAAGAGATATCTACCTTTGAATTGCTGAAAATGCCATATTTTACAGCGTTTACACTCTTGCAACTACAGTTTTCAATGGATTTTGATTATACTTGTACACAAAGGATGTAGCTATATGTTCTGGAAGAAGTGCAATTATTGTTGAAATGTTATCATTGTGGCAATAGTTACCTGCCCTTGATATACTTTGAAATGCTAGAAAAAGGCTTCATTTCAGTATTGTTTAGGCTCTAGTTATCTGCCTTTGATGTACTCTACTATACTACAGTAGGTCGACAAACTTGAATGGATTTAGAATAAAACGGGTGAAATTCAAAGGTAAAGCTATCAGGCTTCATTACAAATGGTGAGCGATATCAGGGCCTTCAGGCCCTCTTGTATTTATTTGTCAGACACGGACTTGTTGATCTATTTCAGGATTTCATGTTCTTTGAAAAACAACAGAACAACAACAACAATCGTATGTAGCCAGCCCTGGACAACTATGACAAAACACACTACAGCATCATTAGTCATCACTGGCAAACAAGTTTAAACGACGTCATCTTCACAAGTCACAAAGTGCCGCAGCCACAATCAGTGAATTCATCAGTGCTGCTCATGTACACAAAACATTAGCAGTTACATAATGTAATGGATTTAGAAAATGTTGATTATTATTTATTAAATTCTGAGTTCCAAACAGTTTGGAGTTTGATCAGATGGTGGATTACGTTGTATCTTATCTGGCTTTAAACTGTTTGAAATGGACTACTTGTTTTAGCACAATCTCATTAATTGGGAAATAATGTAATAACTTGTTCTTCCCTGTTTGAACATTTGTACATGTATAGATATATCTCGGCGCCATATTACTATTTTATGTGTCGCGGTGCCGTAAAACCCAACTAAATCATTGTATAGATATAACTTGAATTTTGTTATTTTTAAATCATTTTATAATCATGACATAGTAATGGATTTAGTATTACCCCTGAAACTTTAAATGGACATACCCAGGGCTCCAGATAAGAGGTAATTATTTCAACAAATCAAACATTTTCTCACTCATTTCAGCAACAAATCCTATGCTGTTACTATTCATTAGAATGGTCTCTTCGAGACAATTCTAATGAGTAGTGACACTATAGGGTTTAATTCAGAAATAAAGATTTTAGTTTTTGAAAAACTACCCTTATCTGGAGCTCTGCATACCCAGTTTTCAATATTGTTCAGTTCATTTAAAGTGTTTATTTTTAGTATTTTTTTGTTATTTACAACAATATACATTGTATTGCAAAATGACAAACAGTGCAGACCGCGCCTTCACGGTTTACACAGGACAAGTGTACTACTCAAGGGTAAACTGTAAATATATGGGTCTCTAATATTTGTTAGATTATTTCTATCACTGCTCCCCCCAACCATACTGACAGGTGAAACCAAAATAGATCACGATTAAATGTAGAAATACTTTGAGCTCGATCCACGATGCGGAAGTTTAAATACCGGTATGAGATTGAAGGGCATATATTAATATATTATGAGATTGGTGTCACTGAATAGGTTAAATCATTCTCAAGGCTTAAATATGACCAATTAAATGCTTGAGAACAAACTCAGACTCAACTCAAACGCTTAATAAGCGCTGGGCTTGTTGACCCATAGCCTGATTTACGTTTTGGAGAGAGGTGGTAACTAAAAGCGTGTTGAAAATAAAACAGAATGCCCCTATATGAATATTCTGCTTTACTTCTAACCTACTCTAAGTTACCATCTGAATATGCCTTCCGAAGGGGCTCTTTCTGCTTTACTTCCAGCCTGCTTTAAGTAGTCACGTGTCAACAAAACTAGAAACAAGCTATGGGGTAAAGGTATGATTCGTGAATTCGTACTTGAAAAATGCAAATTTGGAAATCTTAGGATTTTTCATGTCAACTTATGGCAGCCCTGCATACAGTGAAGAAAGACATTATTATTTCCCAAAATTTATTTATGGTTTAAAGTGAAGGTAAAACTGTTTATTCTACAGTTTCAAAATACTATTATTTTTACCTATTTGTTGCATTAAATTTGCGTTTTGTTTCGTTCAAATGGGAACTCCACTTCATACCTAATACAGAGTTTTATACTGTCTCTACTTTATTCCAATGGTTTGAAGATGAAATTGTCCATGTTAGTTATGTGTTTATAATTAAGCCTAAAATACATGTGAATACCACCTCCTACCTAATACAGTGTTTTATACGGTCTCTTCTTGTGTTTGAAGAGTACAGAAGTACAATGCAGTATTTTATTCATTTTGACAAATGTTTCAGTATCAGCATATACCAAATATTAAAAATTTATTTGTTTTATTCTTTACATAAAACATATCAATTATGACTATTTTTTCTCAGGTCAATGTATAACAATTATATTTACAGCACCATTTCTCTTATAGTCTGTTTTCACTATTTAAGACGGATGGTTGCTTTAAGCAAGCAGAAAGTAGACACTAAGTAAGCAGAAAGTGGAGACACAGGGTACTGTTGATATTTTCTGCTTTGTTTGTGACTTGCTTGAAGTATTTTGCATAGAATGATATGGTCAGTCTTGGATAGTAAGTTATTCTAGTAAAGCATTTATTAACCCATTCCCCCATAGCCTTTTTCTAGTTTTGAAGATATGTGACCGCTTAAGGCAGGCTGAAAGTAAAGCAAAATGCGCCTGGAGGCGCATTCTGCTTTACTTTCAACCTGCTTTAAGCCATTATCTGCTAGAATTTAGAAAACATTTCTTATGATACATATCCATGATTGTAAAAGTTGGATCTATTTCATTTAGCGGAAGAATAAATGAAAGGCGTATCTATAGAGGTATGGGTTAATTGCAAATTACCTATAACAAACTGACTTAAGGATTTGTAATAATAATAATAATAATAATAATAATAAAGACTTTATTTCAAGAGGGTAACACTATTAGTACAGACAGCAAACTAATCTCCCTTGCGGCCCTGTAAGATATTTCTGCATCACTTTTGTTGTAAAAGCGCTAATTCCCTACAACGGCCCTACCAACAACGACTCCCTCCTTACAACGACGCTCACCGATGTTCCCAAAACAAAACAATTTAGTCTAACATTTTCACTGCTGCAAAATCGTCTGATTAAAATTGTCGTCTGCTGTTTTTCTATAAGTTACATATTTGACCATTTCAGAGTAAAACACTTAATGACCAGCTACAAACAGCTGCGGCGTCTGATCTGGATTAAAGCTGTTTGCAAATGTAAGCCAATTTCCCTCCCTATAACGACTCCCTCGGAACAACACACACCATTTTTTTGTCTCCCAATGGGATGTCGTTATAGAGAGGGAGCGCTGTATCTGCCACCTGTATTCAGCAATATCGTAGCATACTCGCATGTGTTACATGTTTGAAGTAGTAGATTGAGATGTCTATGGTTCATATCAGGAACGTATATGAAAATATACGTTCCTGTTCCTATACGGAGGAAATCGTTAAAGAATTACTGTAAATCTTGCATTAAGTGATATTTCCGTAGAAAAGCCTAGCTTAATCTTTAACTATTTCAACACTAGATAACTCTTGTGGGTTATAAGTTTTCCTTATGGATCATTTTAGTTATTCAAACATAAGCCAGTCTACTTCGAATTCTGGGTAGTTTCATAAATACTGGTATTAATAAGCAAACAGTGTGAACCTAGATCAGAGGGCTCCTATAGGAGCCCTCTGATATGGATCTAAACTGTTTGCAAATGTAATGTGTTCATTTTAAACAGGTCAGTAGTGTTGAAAGAATTAAGACATGTGATTGCTTAATGCAGAAACTCCATGTGTTTATTTTCACTACAAGCTTATTCTGTACAGAAACAATAAGAGTGTCAAACTGTTGTGATCCTGGTCAGATACTGAGATTATTATGTATCTAGGCGGAAAAGAATGGGGACCACTGCCATAGTCTGGCATGATACAGTAGAAGGCTGCCAAAAAGGTGTAACCCTTTCGATTGATGGATAAATCCATTATAAAATAAAGTATTGTAGTCAGTTCAGGTACTGAAAGGGTTATAATCCAGATTATTTGTAACTCTGGTTTTCTGATCAGGATTCAGATTTCTAGATCAATACCTCGTAATTACAGATTGATGTAAATGAGGTGTTGATTTGGCAACTCAACAACAACAACAATTGGTATCTAAGCAGGATTTAAACTCTTTACGAATACCAATGTAGTTGGGTAAGACAGTTAGGGCGTTAAAATATATATATTTATGCATGACAATCCAAGTATAATTTTTTTTAACATAATGATACACGTAGTATTAACCCATTACCCCATAGCCTGTTTCTAGTTTTGAAGACAGGTGACCACTTAAAGCAGGTTGAATGTAAAGCAGAATGCGCCATAATGCGCATTCTGCTTTACTGTCAACCTGCTTTAAGCTACCTTCTGATACAGAAAGCATTTATAACTGCATATATTCATTACTGTATAAATTGGAACTATTTTCTTCAGTGGAAGGATAAATTAGAGGCGTCAAAAGGCGTATTTATGGGATAATGGGTTAAACTACTTTTAACCTTTTAGTAGTCTGATCTAGCAACTGTCTTATATATTAATGTTAGAACAGTGTAGCTGATAGAATAGTTGGAACAGATTTTTATGTATAAATTATGCAGTATTGTCATGTACAGTAAAACCCTCTTAAAACTGACCCGTCTTTTAATCTTCAATTAAGTCTACTTACTGACGAGTATAAACGTTGCTACGGGTGAATGTGTTAACCCACTACCCCATAAATACGCCTTTTTACGCCTTAAATTTATTGAGCCCCTGAAGAAAACATTTCCAATTTATATAGTCATGAATATGTATTATCAGATTTTTTTCTATATTCTAGTAGATTGTAGCTTAAAGCAGGTTGAAAGTAAAGCAGAATGTGCTGTAAGGCACAGTCTGCTTTACTTTTAACCCGCTTTAAGTGGTAACCGGTTTATAAAATTAGAAACTGACTATGGGGTAATGGGTCAAGGAGCCATCTGATCAGGGTCTACACTGCTTGGCAAGGTATAAGGTATACTTGTTTATAGAGAGGTTTTACTCTAAAAGACATAACAATACTTTCTCCTCAGTGTTTATGTATTGAGCTTAATTCAAGTTTTTTCTTGTTATTTTGTCTCTTGTCAAATACTATCAAAACCTCGATGATTTATCTATAATTTACTGTCAACACTACATGTATTATGTTTTGATTATATATTAAATATGGGCATGTAACTATCGGGTATTTTAACCCATAACTCTATAGATAGTTAGATACCCCTTTAATTTATTCATCCACTGCATGAACTTGTTTCATATCATACAGTCACAATATGAACCATATAAATACTTTCTATATCCTAGCAGATGATCCCTTAAAGCAGACTGGAAATAAAATAGAATGCTTTAATACTTTCCTTCTATAGCTTGTGTTAAGTGTTTATTACATGTGATTGCTAAAGACAGCCTGAAAGTAAAGCCAAACTCTTATAAAGGAAAGTTCTGCTTTACTCTCATCCTGCTTTAAAGATCCACCTATGAAGATGAATGAAATAATTCATATAATTCTTTATCACATAAACGTGCAAAATATAGAGGGCCGTAAAAATCGTACGGCCCACTGGGCATATATTTTATACTAATTTTCGAATCACCAAAATACTGTATTACTACGCCGACTTTAAATCAGTTAAGAAAATCTAGATAAAATAAGATCACCACTAGGGATTTAAAACATTTCCAAGTGTCCTAAAAACATTATCCCAGGCAATCCCGCAAATTCAGGCTGCAAATTAGGCTACGTAGAGCTCTAGTAGATCAGTGACTCAGACTGTTTTTCAAATTTAGACGTTACAATAATAATGACGTTGTGTTGCTATAACGACGTTATTTTGAAAACAAAACTTGATTCTAACTGTCAAATGATCATTTTTAGTCAGTTAGAACAGTTTTAAATTAAATATTAATTTAAAATTTGAATATGGTATCGGAAAAGTCTTGATTTTCTTTATTTTAGTTTGATAGGTGTTTTTATCTACGGATGAATAAAACCGAATAACTCCTATGACGAATCGTTTTCCTTAGAGCCGAGGGCAAAAGTGAAAGTAAGAGCGTTCGGATTTTCGTGTCATTTGGTGTTTATGTGATAAATAGGATATCAAATTCGTGTGTTGTCAGTCGTGAATTTATTGAACTCGTTGGATAAAATGATATGTTGCTCGCCAAGGCTTGCAACATATTATTTTATCAAACTCGTTCAATAAATTCACGACTGACAACACACTCATTCAATATCCTCTATTTATCCTGATATTGTAGAAACGGGGTTAAAGGGTTACGACATAGTTTTTTTTAACTAACAGCCAGGTTTAATCTACAATCTGCGAGAATATAAATATATTTTGGTACACATTCATACCTATATAAAGTGGAACTATATTCTTTAACGGATGAAACAATTTAAGGCGTACACAGGTGTATATATGGAGTAATGGGTTGAATAGCATCAATGTGAATTAATGCAGTAAATGCAAGTGTCTTGGAATCTTACGATTGTCCTTCTTATACAAAATTTACAATGTGCTACTTTTGATTAAAGAAATAGCCCCCACGCCCTTTTATAAAACAGTATCCAAGAATGTTTAAATCATTGTTTCTTTCGTTTTAAAAGAACTAAATAAATACGAAAGAAGACTCAAGGACCCCGGACTATAACCACTTGAAAAACGACTTACATGTATCTACAAATTATGCCCCATTGCATTAGTAAGATTTCATGCGTGATAATACAGTGTGTGTCTACCGAGGTTACAAGCCTTTAAAGCCTCATTTAAATGGTTTACCGAACTTCGATATCTCGAACTTGTTTAACTCGGACTATTCGATAGTTCGACATATGAACTTCATTATTTCCTGATCGGTTTAGTCGAACATACCCATATTTCAAAGTTACAACGTGAGATATAGAAGTTCGACTGTATACTATTAAATCTTATGAGTTTAATAACTTACATAGCTGTGTTTATTCATATTGTCAGTAAATTGTTCATGTGTATTCGAAACATTCCTTTTAGCATTAAACATTTTATATTTAATAGCTTCTTTGTTTCCTTTGCTATCCTGAAAGATGTGAGAGGTGGTCTTATTGGGAATGGATGGTATTCTTTCCCCAATAAAAGCGCTGAGTAACTTGACATCTAATGATGCTATATGCTGTTTGCCATTTAGATGTTGAAAAGCCTTTACAACAGTTTGCAGTCTGCTCTGACGCTGAGTACTTGACATCTAATGATGTCTACACTGTTTGCCATTTAGATGTTGATAAGCCATTACAACAGTTTGGAGTCTGTTCAGACGCTGAGTAACTTGACATCTAATGATGTTCTATACTGTTTGTCATTTAGATGTTGACAAGCCATTACAACAGTTTGCAGTCTGCTCAGACGCTGAGTAACTTGACATCTAATGATGTCTACACTGTTTGCCATTTAGAGGTTGAAAAGCCTTTACAACAGTTTGGAGTCTGCTCAGACGCTGAGTAACTTGACATCTAATGATGTTCTATACTGTTTGCCATTTAGAGGTTGAAAAGCCTTTACAACAGTTTGGAGTCTGCTCAGACGCTGAGTAACTTGACATCTAACGATGTTATATGCTGTTTGCCATTTAGATGTTGATAAGCCATCACAACAGTTTGGTGTCTGTTAAGGCGCAGAGTAACTTGACATCTAATGATGTTATATGCTGTTTGCCATTTAGATGTTGATAGGCCATCACAACAGTTTGAAGTCTGCTCACACGCTGAGTAACTTGACATCTAATGATGTTCTATACTGTTTGCCATTTAGATATTGATAGGCCATCACAACAGTTTGAAGTCTGCTTAGACGCTGAGTAACTTGACATCTAATGATGTTCTATTCTAAACTGTTTGCCATTTAGATGTTCATAAGCCATCACAACAGTTTGGTTAAATAGTTATCTTACTCATCGTTGTCAAAAGGTTTTTGTGGGTTCGTCATACTCTCAGTATAAGGAAACTAATGCAGGCGTACCACAAGGCTCTGTACTTGGCCCCCTTCTTTTCTTGGTATTTGTTAATGACATTATTGAACAACTCTTGAGTATATTTCGTCTTTTTGCAGACGACACTTCTATTTCTTTCACATCACGATCGACGGATGATATAGAAGCAATCATGAATCAAGACTTACAAATAATTTCAAGTTGGGCAGAAAAATGGCTGGTCTCATTTAATCCTAAAAAAACTGAAGCACTGTTTATTTCTTCAAGGTCAAATGCAACTGCACCCTTATTGGTCTTTAATCAAGTGCCTGTTACTTTTGTTAACAGTCATAAACACCTTGGTGTTGTACTGAGCGCAGACGGCAAGTGGCGTGAACACATATACAAGTTAATTAGTTCTTCCTCTAAAATCCTTAATATGATGTAGTATGGGATGGCTGTACAATGCAAGACAAAGAAACCTTAGACAAATTTCAAAACGAGGCAGCTAGGATCGTTACAGGCCTAACTAGATCAGTAACGTTAGAAAACTTGTACAATGAAATTGGCTGGCTATCTTTGACTGAAAGAAGAAAATATCATAAGTTAATTTTGATGTACAAGATAATGTCTGGCCTTACACCAGATTACTTGAGCAGTCTTCTTCCACCATCCGTTGATGATCTAAATACGTATAACCTAAGAAATGCTCGAGACTTAAATATTTTATCAAGAAGAACAGAACTATTTTCGAATTCGTTTGTGTCGTCAGCTACAAAAATGTGGAATACTCTTCCAATAGCCATAAGAGATTCAACCACATTAACAACCTTTAAAAAAGCTTTATCACACACAGTTTTTATCCCCAAAGTTGTTCCTTCGTTTTACTTCACAGGCAATAGATACATATCTGCCTTACATGCACGCATACGAAATAAATGCAGTAATTTAAATGCAGATCTATTTAAAAACCATCTTAGTCTTTCGGAAAAGTGTTCTTGTGGCTTTGAAAGAGAAGATGCAGATCATTTTCTCTTTCAGTGTAACCTTTATACAAACTACCGACATGTTCTCTTTCATACCATAAGGGATTTTCACCCATTTAATGCCAATACTTTACTGTTTGGCTCACCTGAACTGACTCATAATGATAATGTGATGATTTTCAATGCTGTCCATACATATATAAAGGATACCAAAAGATTTGAAACACACTAGCACCTACTGTATTAGGTATTTTAAGATGGGACTTCGTACTCTTGTAGTTCATTTTTCTCTTAGTCTTCTTTTTCTCAATTCTTTACTTCTGTCTGTTGTCTTTCCTAAACACGTTCGTATTTTGTTGTTTATTCTTTTCTATTTGTAGAATATATGTCGTTATTAATATTTGTTCTAAGGAATTCCAAAATTCATTTCTTAATTTTAAAGATAACTAACATACCTTAGACTTTACGTATCAGGGCTTCAAATAGGGGGAGTATTTTGAAAACTGAAACCTTTATTTATGATTTAAATCCTATGATGTCACGACTCATTATAATCGTCTCGAAGAGACGATTCTAATGAGTAGAAACATCATAGAGTTACGTACCATGAGGGTTAAAGTGAGAAAGAAAATATTGGATTTCTTGAGTTTACTTCCCTTCATCTGGAGCCTTGCTTATCCAACACAGTGTTTTTTTCATAATTTCGATAGTTGAAAAAAACACACAATTACTTCCCTTTGATAAGATGTAAACAGTTAAACTTGCTTATATGTAATTTCAGAGTTTAAACCATGCGGTCGGTCTGGTATTAAGCGACACATAGGACAGGGATTATTATTACATTAACACCTTGGAATATTCCGAACTATTTTTCTGGCATTCATGGGCCAACCACGTATAATTAAAGCCTCTCAAGTAAACTCTTTTTGGTTGTCGATTAATACCAGATTGACTGTATATGTAAGTGCAATTAACTAACCATTTTTAATACTTATTAGTAAAATGACATCTCAATATGTTCTATTCTATACTGTTTGCCATTTAGATGTTGATAAGCCATCACAATAGTTTGGAGTCTGTTCAGATGCTGAGTAACTTGACATCTAAAGATGTTCTATTCTATACTGTTCGCCATTTAGATGTTGATAAGCCATCACAATAGTTTGGAGTCTACTCAGACGCTGAGTAACTTGACATCTCAAGATGTTCTATTCTATACTGTTTGCCATTTAGATGTTGATAAGCCATCACAATAGTTTGGAGTCTACTTAGACGCTGAGTAACTTGACATCTCAAGATGTTCTATTCTATACTGTTTGCCATTTAGATGTTGATAAGCCATCACAATAGTTTGGAGTCTGCTCAGACGCTCAGTAACTTGACATCTCAAGATGTTCTATTCTATACTGTTTGCCATTTAGATGTTTATAAGCCATCACAATAGTTTGGAGTCTACTCAGACGCTGAGTAACTTGACATCTCAAGATGTTCTATTCTATACTGTTTGCCATTTAGATGTTTATAAGCCATCACAATAGTTTGGAGTCTACTCAGACGCTGAGTAACTTGACATCTCAAGATGTTCTATTCTATACTGTTTGCCATTTAGATGTTTATAAGCCATCACAATAGTTTGGAGTCTGCTTAGACGCTGAGTAACTTGACATCTCAAGATGTTCTATTCTATACTGTTTGCCATTTAGATGTTTATAAGCCATCACAATAGTTTGGAGTCTGCTCAGACGCTGAGTAACTTGACATCTCAAGATGTTCTATTCTATACTGTTCGCCATTTAGATGTTGATAAGCCATCACAACAGTTTGGAGTCTGCTCAGACGCTGAGTAACTTGACATCTCAAGATGTTCTATTCTATACTGTTCGCCATTTAGATGTTTATAAGCCATCACAATAGTTTGGAGTCTACTCAGACGCTGAGTAACTTGACATCTCAAGATGTTCTATTCTATACTGTTCGCCATTTAGATGTTCATAAGCCATCACAATAGTTTGAAGTCTGCTCAGACGCTGAGTAACTTGACATCTAAAGATGTTCTATTCTATACTGTTTGCCATTTAGATGTTTATAAGCCATCACAATAGTTTGGAGTCTGCTCAGACGCTGAGTAACTTGACATGTAAAGATGTTCTATTCTATACTGTTCGCCATTTAGATGTTGATAAGCCATCACAATAGTTTGGAGTCTAATCAGACGCTGAGTAACTTTACATCTAATGACGTTCTATACTGTTTGCCATTTAGATGTTGATAAGCCATCACAACAGTTTGGAGTCTGCTCAGACGCTGAGTAACTTGACATCTCAAGATGTTCTATTCTATACTGTTTGCCATTTAGATGTTGATAAGCCATCACAATAGTTTGGAGTCTGCTCAGACGCTGAGTAACTTGACATCTAAAGATGTTCTATTCTATACTGTTTGCCATTTAGATGTTTATAAGCCATCACAACAGTTTGGAGTCTGCTCAGACGCTCAGTAATTTGGCATCTAATGATGTTCTATACTGTTTGCCAGTTAGAAGATGTTAATAAGTTATCAACATGTTCAAAAGGTTGTAATTATCTGTATTTTATTGCAGTGCTTTTCCTTCTGTTCATATGAGGAATATTGAAGGAGATTTAACGTTGTCTTGTAGAAATTGCTACTGCCATGACTATGTTGTATACATACCTTAACTTTTTTAACACCATGTAGCTCTTGTGGGTTATTAGTTTACCTTTTAGATATATTTAATTACCAAAACAAGAAACAGGCTAGTTGAAAATCTGTTTAGTTTAATAAATATTGGTATAAATTAGCAAACAATGTAGACCCAGATCAGAGGGCCACTGTAGGAGCCCTCCGAGCTTGGTCTACACTGTTTGCAAATGTAAATAGTATAATCTTAAACAGGTGTTGAAATACCGGTACATGTAGTTAAATAAGGACATTCTTATCTGGGTCTGCACTGTTTGCAAATGTAAGTAGTATAGTTATTTTAAACAGGTGTTGAAATAGTTATAAGTATATCTGTTACATTTGCATTAACTTTTTGCCAACTATTGGCTAAATAATATTTTACCTTTACAGGTTGGCGTATAATAATGACCTTGCCGGACCAAGTCCATCGGGCGAGACTTTATAACCCGAGTTCCGATGTACCAGTGCTATACACTTGGTATCTAAAAGAACCGGAGAACTCTGTCAACAATAAGGGTAGGACAGCACGCCCAGGTTCTCTGTATCCGCTCAACTTTCTCTAGAGCGTCACAGTAGCCCGTACATGGCAGAAACGGACGTTAACAAACAAACAAATACAAAGTTACGACATAAAGTTTATTGGTGGATTCTTACAAATACAGTTTAATGAGCAACACACACAAAATAACAAATGGGCATTACATATACAGTAAAACCCCTCTATTACGACCACTAAAATGAAGGAGTATTTGTTGTTTAAAAGACCGGTGACAGCTAAAAGCAAGGTACTAGTAAAGCTTCTAAGGAACTTTCTGTTTTATTTTCACCTTGCTTTAAGCTTTCACTTGTCACCTGCAAAAGCAAGATGACAGTAAAACAGAAAGCTCCTTAAGGAGCTTTCTGTTTTACTGTCATCTTGCTTAAAGCTGCCACCTGTCTCAAACACCTAATACATAACAAAAAATTAAACATTTTTAGGGGTTGAAGTAGAGAGTATACATGAAGATAAAGCAATGTAAAGCAGATGACAATATGGAACCCTGGTTCCACATAAGTAAAGCAGACTCCAGTAAAGCAGACTCCACTTTAGCTATATGAAACCCTAGTTACATACTCCCCTGGGTTGAAAATAGATGTCTCCTGACATTTACTAAGCCAAAATACTTATTTTGCTTTAACTGAACTTGAAATATTAAAATCATATTACATTACATACATTAAGGAACATATTCAGACGACTTTTTCATTACAGTTAAAAATGAAATCTGAATATGGTTTAACAATCACTAACTATTCAAATACTAAGCTACAGTTTCACACTAACCATAGAATTACAGGTAAATCATTTGACTTGTCAATTTCGCAATAATTGGCATTGTCATATGATATCTAACAAGAGGGCCATGGCCCACAAGTCGCTCACCTGAGGACATTGTACCGAAGCTGACTGGGAAAAACAATATCGTGATTTATATAGCTATACAAGAGGGCCTGAAGGCCCTGATATCGCTCACCATTTGTAATGAAGCCTGATAGCTTTACCTTTGAATTTCACCCGTTTTATTCTAAATCCACTCAAGTTTGTCGACCTACTGTAGTATAGTAGAGTACATCAAAGCCAGATAACTAGAGCCTAAACAATACTGAAATTAAGCCTTTGTCTAGCATTTCAAAGTATATCAAGGGCAGGTAACTATTGCCACAATGATTACATTTCAACAATAATTTCACTCCTTCGAAAATGTATAGCTACATCCTTTGTGTACAAGTACATGTATAATCAAAAGCCATTGAAAACTGTAGTTGCAAGAGTGTAACTGCTGTAAAATATGGCATTTTCAGCAATTCAAAGGTAGATATCTCTTGATCTATTTGTCCGACTCCAACCATAATCACCCTTTTTCCAACTCTTATGGTCATATACAATATGGGCAAGTTTGAGAGAGCTTGGATAAATATTGTGGCCTCTAGAGCGTAAACACTGTTAAATATATCATTTTCAGCCATTCAAAGGTAGATAACTCTTGACCTATTGATCAGATTACAACCAAAATTGAACTCGTCCGATGTCTTATGATAATATACAATCTGAGTAAGTTTATGAAAGATTGGATAACATTTGTGGCCGCTAGAGTGTAAACATCGTTAAATATGGCATTTTCAGCAATTCAAAGGTAGATAATTCTCGACCTATAAGTTTGCTTTCAACCATAATCAAATTCATCTGAACTCTTATAGTAATATACAATCTGAGCAACTTTAAGAAATATTTGATAAAAATTGTGAACTCTAGAGTGTAAACACTGTTAAAAATAGCATTTTCAGCAATTCAAAGGTAGATTACTCTTGATCTATTTGTCTTATTTCAACCAAAATCAAACTCATCCGAAATCTTATGGTCATATACCATCTGGCCAGGTTTTAGAAAGATTGGATAAATACTGTGGCCTCTAGAGTGTAAACACCGTAAATATGGCATTTTCAGCAATTCAAAGGTAGATAACTCATGACCTATTTGTCCGATTTCAACCAAAATCGAACTCTTCCGAACTCTTATAGTCATATACAATCTGGCCAGGTTTTAGAAAGATTGGATAAATACTGTGGCCTCTAGAGTGTAAAAACTGTTAAATATGGCATTTTCAGCAGTTCAAAGGTAGATAACTCATGACCTATTTGTCCGATTTCAACCATAATCGAACACATCCGAACTCTTATAGTCATATATAATCTGGGTAGGTTTTAGAAAGATTGGATAAATACTGTGGCCTCTAGAGTGTAAACACTGTTAAATATGGCATTTTCAGAAGTTCAAAGGTAGATAACTCATGACCTATTTGTCCGATTTCAACCATAATCGAACTCATCCGAACTCTTCTGGCAATATACCATCTGAGCAAGTTTGAGAAAGATTGGATAAAAATTGTGG
The DNA here is from genome assembly GCA_922989275.2 of Gari tellinella. Lineage (NCBI taxonomy): Eukaryota > Metazoa > Mollusca > Bivalvia > Cardiida > Psammobiidae > Gari > Gari tellinella. Next base: position 3,867,016 of record OV277870.1, on the reverse strand, counting down.
TCTCTATAGTGTAAACGCTAACATTGTTGACGCCGCACGACGGACATTCAAGGATTGCAATAGCTCACCCTGAGCTAGCTGAGGTAAGCTAAAACAGATTTTTAAAAGTTTCTCCTATATAAGTCTATATGAAACTGATAAGCCTTGGGGCAGGGCAAAATTTGATCAAAGGGTCATAATTTGAACAAGAGGGCCAGAATGGCCCTTAATCGCTCACCTGTACATGGTGATGGGTCAAGTGATTTCAGAAAAGAAGATTTGTGAAACTTTGACCCACGAGCGGGGTCACTTTTGACCCCAGGGACATAATATGAATGCTCTTGATACAGAACCTGTAGACGATGCTATGTGCCAAATATCTAAGCTCAGTGTACTATGATTTCAGACAAGAAGACTTTTAGTTTTCATTGAAAAAAATCTATGTTTAGCTCTGGTGACCCAGATATGCAACAGACCGGAACCAATTCATCAACATATGTGAAAAACCTCTAGACATTACATCATGCAAAATATCTAAGCTCTAGCCATATTGGTTTCAAAGAAAAATGTGTTTGAAAATTTCACTATATAACTCCATGTAAAATGGCGACACCCGGGCCGGGGCCAATTTTGACCCCAGTGGCAAAATTTGATAGAGGATTTGTAGACGATGCTATGTGCAAAACATCTAAGCTCAGTGTATTTTGGTTTCAGACAAGAAGATTTTTAAAGTTTTCATTGAAAAAATCTATTTTTAGCTCCAGTGGAACCAATTCGACAACATATGTGAAGGACCTCTAGACGTTACACCATGTCAAATATCAAAGCTCTGGCCAAAATGGTTCAGAGAACAAGAGGGCCATGGCCCTTAATTCGCTCACCTGAGGTCTTTGTGCCTTAGCGTAATAGACAAGACAACATTTTAATATAGCTGTAAATGGAATTATCTTCCAGACAAAAAACCCATGACAAATTGGAATAACTTAAAAAAATATTGTTGGCACCTCAGAGAGACAACAAAGCTCGCCACCGGCACCTTTAGAAACTTAAAAGCACACTCAAGGTCACAGAGGTCAACCTTTTTGCCTGCATGGAAAGGTCTTGTCCATATACACTGGCAAATCAAATATGAAAATAACACCTCAAGGGACATAGGAATTATAAGCATTTTTGTAACCTAAACACAGATTTCGAAACCTAAAACCTTTCGCGACCTTAGTTCAAGGTCAAGGACACTGGGCTAATTTTTTTGCATGCATGGAAAGGTCGTGTCCATATACACATGCATGCCAAATATGAAAGAAATATCTCAGTGGATATATGAGTAAAGAAATTTTGAGAAACCTAAACGCAGACTTTGAAACCTAAACGCCGGTCCTAAGTTCAAGGTCAAGGTCAGAGGGCTCAAACATTTTGCATGCAAGGAAAGATCTTGTCCATATACACATGCAAACTGAATATGAAAGGAATATTTCAATGGACATAGGAGTAATACAAATTTTGAGAAACCAAAACACAGATTTCGAAACTAAACATGGGCCCTAAGTTCAAAGTCAAGGTCACAGGGGTCTAAATGTTGCTGTGCCTGGAAAGGTCTTGTCCATATACACACATAAACCAACTATGAAAGCAATACCTCAAGGGACATAGAAGTAAAAGGCATTTTTCAAAACCTAAACACAGGCCCTAAGTTCAAGGTCAAGGTCACAAGGGTCCAAATTTATCTGTGCATGGAAAGGTCTTGTCCATATACACACACATACCAACTATGAAATCAATACCTCAAAGGATATAGAAGTTAAATGCATTTTTCGAAACCTAAACGCAGATTTCGAAACCTTAACACATGCTCTTAGTTCAAGGTCACACAAGTCTAAATGTTTCTGTGCATCGAAAGGTCATGTCCATATACACATACATACCAACCATGAAAGCAATAACTCAAAGGACAGAGAAGTTAAAGGTATTTTTCTAGACCTAAACACAGATTTCGAAACCTAAACACAGGCCCGAAGTTCAAGGTCACATGGGTCTAAATTTTTCTTTGCATGTAAAAGTCATGCCCATATACACATACATACCAACTATGAAAGCAATACCTCAAGGGACATAGAAGTTAAAGGCATTTTTCGAAACCTAAACGCAGGCCCTAAGTTCAAGGTCAAGGTCACAGGAGTTTCTGAGCATGGAAAGGTCTTGTCCATATACAAACACATACCAACTATGGAAGCAATACCTCAAGGGACATAGAAGTTAAAGGCATTTTTCGAAACCTAAACGCAGATTTCGAAACCTAAACGCAGGCCCTAAGTTCAAGGTCAAGGTCACAGGGGTCTAAATTTTTCTGAGCTTGGAAAGGTCTTGTCTACATACACACAAATACCGACTATGGAAGCAATACCTTAAGGGATATAGAAGTTCAAGGCATTTTTCAAAACCTAAACGTAGATTTCGAAACCTAAACACAGACCATAAGTTTAAGGTCAAGGTCACAGGGGTCAACATTTTTCTGTGCATGTAAAGGTCTTGTCCATATACACATACATAGCAACTATTAAAACAATACCTCAAAGGACATAGAAGTAAAAGGCATTTTTCTAGACCTAAACACAGGCCCTAAGTTCAAGGTCAAGGTCACACGGGTCTAAATTTTTCTTTGCATGTAAAGGTCTTGCCCATAAACACATACATACCAACTATGAAAGCAATACCTCAAGGGACATAGAAGTTAAAGACATTTTTCGAAAATTAAACACTGATTTCGAAACCTAAACGCAGGCCCTAAGTTCAAGGTCAAGGGGTCAAACATTTTCTGTGCATGGAAAGGTCTTGTCCATATACACACACATACCAACTATTGAAGCAATACCTCAAGGGACATAGAAGTTAAAGGCATTTTTCGAAACCTAAACGCAGATTTCGAAACCTAAACGCAGGCCCTAAGTTCAAGGTCAAGGTCACAGGGGTCTAAATTTTTCTGAGCTTGGAAAGGTCTTGTCTATAAACACACACATACCGACTATGGAAGCAATACCTTAAGGGATATAGAAGTTAAAGGCATTTTTCAAAACCTAAACGCAGATTTCGAAACCTAAACGCAGGCCCTAAGTTCAAGGTCAAGGTTACAGGCTGAGGGGTCTAAATTTTTCTGTGCATGTAAAGGTCTTGTCCATATACACACACATACCAACTATTGAAGCAATACCTCAAGGGACATAGAAGTTAAAGGCATTTTTCGAAACCTAAACGCAGATTTCGAAACCTAAACGCAGGCCCTAAGTTCAAGGTCAAGGTCACAGGGGTCAAAAATTTTCTGTGCATGGAAAGGTCTTGTCCATATACACACACATACCAACTATGGAAGCAATACCTTAAGGGACATAGAAGTTTAAAGACATTTTTCGAAACCTAAACGCAGATTTCGAAACCTAAACGCAGGCCCTAATGTCAAGGTCAAGGTCACAGGGGTCAACATTTTTCTGTGCATGGAAAGGTCTTGTCCATATACACACACATACCAACTATGAAAGCAATACCTCAAGGGACATAGAAGTTATAGACATTTTCTTAAAATTGTTTACGCTGTTCACGACGACGACGACGACTACACCGGGGGTATTGCAATAGCTCGTCATGTACTACGTACAGGCGAGCTAAAAACGTGTCATTTTTGACAATGAAAGGGGCATTACTCTTTAATGTCCAATGTAATCTTGTTAGTTATTAAACTAAACCGAGACATAATGATCATATACATGCTGACTAAGTTTGAAAAAGATTGTAATAAATTTGGTTAAGTTAGAGAGCGGTCATGAAAAGGTTAACTGACGGGACGGACAGTGCCATAACATAATACGTCCCGTCTGAAGACGGGCATATAGAAATTGTTCTATCACAATTCAAGAAATGAATTCCATGCTGTTGATACATGGTTACCATGAAATCTCTGCAATAATAACAAGCAAGGAGATGTACTAATCTTCACAATAAATGTTCACATGAAGTTTTATGATGAAAATTACCAACTCCACAAAATCAATCTCTGCCACATTTTATCATACAGTAGAACCTCCCTATTACAACCACTAAAATAAATGCAAATTGATTGTGTAAAAACAGGTGACGGCTTAAAGCAAGGTGACAGTAAAACAGAAAGCTCCTAAAGGAGTTTTCTGTTTAACTGTAAGGTGACAGTAAAACAGAAAGCTCCTAAAGGAGTTTTCTGTGTAACTGTCACCTTGCTTTAAGCAGTCACCTGTTGTAAACACTTAATAATTAACATAGTTTAGTGGTGGTAGTGGAGACATCAAAAGTTCTATAATTAGCTTGGAAATGTTCTAGCTAAGTAAATAAATGGTCACACTTAGATGTTTCCAGTTATTCTAAAAAGTTTACTCTATGAGTAAGAAACTAACTTCAGAAAGTTTGTGTCATATTTCAATAAAACTGGCAAGAGATAAAAAACATTTTCTTTCTGAATTTTGCATCGAAACAGGCATCATTAGCTTAGAAATGTCCTAACTAAGAAAATAAATGGTAACACTTGCGTGTTTGAGTTGATTTAACAAGTGTTACGACAAAAAATGTTTTAACAGAGAGTCCAACTGTTACAATTTTTAGAAGACGAAGTGATCAAAAACACTTTTTTCCTGAATTTAGTATTAAAACTTGCATCATTAGCTTGGAAATGTTCAAACTAAGAAAATAAATGGTCACATTTGGGTGTTTAAATGAAATTTACAAGTTTAATGACCGAAAAATAGTTTTACCAAGTTGACCCCATTAGAACACAAAGTGCTAAATGATGAAAAACACTTTTCCCCCGAATTTAGTATTAAAACTTGTATCATTAGCTTGGAAATGTCCTAACTAAGGAAATAAATGGTCACACTTTGTGTTTAAGTTGATTTAACAACTTTTATGACCGAAATAATAGCATTCACCAAATCAAATTGTTACCATTTTCAGAACACAAACTGCTAAATGGTGAAAAACACTTTTTTCCTGAATTTAGTATTAAAACTTGCATCATTAGCTTGGAAATGTCCTAACTAAGGAAATAAATGGTCACACTTGATGTTTAAAGTTGATTTAACAAGTTTTATGACAAAAAATGTTTTAGAGTGAGTCCAACCGTTACAATGTTTAGAAGACTAGTTTTTAAACTAGGTGATCAAAAACACTTTTTCCCCGAATTTAGTATTAAAACTTGCATCATTAGCTTGGAAATGTCCTAACTAAGAAAATAAATGGTAACACTTGGTGTTTGAATGAATTTAATAAGTTTTATGACAGGAAAGTAGAATTCACCAGTGTTACTATTTTTAGAACACAAACTGCTAAATGATGAAAAACACTTTTTTCTAGAATTTTGTGTTAAAACTTGTATAATTAGAAAGGAAATGTTCCAACTAAGAGATTGAGTAGTTTGAGTTTGTTGTTAGAGTGAATATAACAAGTTTTACAGGCTTTACTGGCTGCTTGTGGTGAAGACTATACTCCATGTATTGTCTCTGTCAATATACAGGCAGTCTGTCACCTTCAGACCGTGACAAGTACGGAGGAAAGTCTTCACGTCTACACGTCGCTCTCTGACCTCTGTAACTGTTACCCAGTTTACAACCCGCTGGTATAAAGTCTCCACGTCTACACGTCGCTCTCTGACCTCTGTAACTGTTACCAAGTCTAGTTGTACCGTCACGTCACGTCTTGTCTGGGAAAGTCTGTGTGCAAACTCACACAGTGTTGTCACTGGTAATATAACATACTCCAGTGTAACATGCTCCACACAGTGTGACACAGACTGGAGATTATCTACAGACATGTAGGACAGCTCAAGTCTCTGTATGTGTGTCATAGTAGACAAATCTATCCTACCAGTCTTACACAGGGGGCCATGGTCTGTACAGTCTAACAACAGTACTAACTGTCTAATGGTGGGTAGTGACTGTGGTAACCTGGTCAGTATTTGTTCTATATGTTCATGTGTCAGTCTAACACCCCACAGCTTCAGTGCCATTAAACACTTGCTACTGATACTGCATATGTCACTAACTAACTCAGCTGTAGCTGTGATAAAGGACAAGTCCAGACATGTAAGAGTGTCAAGGTTGTTGTTGACTATTTGTGCCACTGTGTCACTGTCTATACGGGAGGACCAGAGGTCATCCAGGTACAGTTTTTGTACTGAGTGACATTGCTCTAACTGACTAGTTATACTTGTTAACTGACTAGCACTAATGTCATAAATCTTTATGTACACAGACTTGACCTTTGACCTTGGAGTACATGATAACAAACGTTCTACATGACAGGCAGTGTTACCATCAATATAAAAGTCTTCTAACATGATGTTGTCATAAATGTGGCCATTATTACCACCTTCTATGACACAGTCAGTTACACATGTCTGTATGGCTCGTATCAAACCTTCACCATGTAAAGTTTGTCTGTAGTGTTTAACCTTTTGGTCAGTAGTAACAACACGAGTCAAATGGTCCAACAACTGTCTTGTTATGTCAGGTCTTATCCCAGACACAAACAGCCAAACCTGAGACATTTCTAAACATGTATCTAATGTGCTACAGAAATCTGTTATGTGTTTAACAATATCTTGTACATTGTCACAGCTGGCTAGGAAAATAGCTGCAAGAAATTCTTGAAACTTTTTGTGTAGAAAAGATATTTTCTTCTCACTTACAGCACATTTTTCTAGCACTTTGTTCTGTGACAAAAGACCTGACTTTAAACACAGGTCTATTGACTCTTGTCCTATACCATAGATCTCTAGCTGTGAACTTTTAAATACTAAGCTGTTTTCTTTTGTTTGGTCAAATAATGCTTCATATGCTACTCTTGATAAGCAATATATCAATTGCCGGTGGTCTTGACAATATGGGTGTTCTATAATACATTTGGGTAGGGGCGTATCTGATGCTACACTTGTTGGTGTATTGGTAGTTTGTACAGACAGGTTTTTCTGGGACTTTTTCAACAACAAATCTAGCATGGCACAGTACAGCTGTACTTGAGACTTGCCTAGCTCCTGGTTGTCAAACCAGATGCACACAAGCTGTACAAGAATGACTGGTATCGTTTTGAAATGATCAAGACCTTTCTGGGCAAGTATCTCAAAGAACTTCTGTTTTTCTTTTTTACATGACTGACTCTCATTTAATAATTTAATGACTTTAGAGCAGAATCGTGAAGCTGACTTCTTATTAAATGCACATAACTCAATATGTTTGTCCACTTCAGAACTTTTTAATTGGAGTATATCCAATTTCCAAGGCCTGGTTGTGGTCAAGAAAACATTGTTCTGGTTTGCTACATCCCTGCCTGGGAGTCCTGGGTTTAAGAAATGTGGGACAAGGGCACCTGTCGGACACACCCATTCGTCCAGACCATCAACAATGACAAGACAACATTTATTTGCATTTTTCAGTAATGCAGAGGAACATAGATCTTTTCCTGTATTATAATACTGTAATATTTGTGACTGAATCATTTCATTAACATTATACTCTGAGAGAGAATCTCTCAATGTAATATAAAACAAGAACATGAACTGTGATAGTATTCGTCTGTCATCTTCTCTCCTGGCTTTTCTCTCCTGCTGCTGTCTCTGGGTTCTGGCCTGCCTCCTCTGTTCCCCTCTGTAGAATGAATACCTAAACTGGGCGTCTTCATCAGAATCACTGTCACTGTCCAGTGCTCCATTCGACAAGAATTCACCATGAGCCTCACACCAAAGTCTAACTATATTCTTGCATAGCAAGCTCTTTCCACTACCAGCATCGCCTGTGATGTATATCTGTCTACTTAGGTACTCATCATTGTAAAATATCTTTCTACAAGACATACTAATAGCCTCGTCTTTCACATTTTTCAACCCGTCTCGCCCTTTGCTTTGTCGTAAGATTCTGATTTCTGGATTAACATAAATATACTCTAGTCCTATGTCATTGTTTTCGGCTGGATTCGGAACCTCAAGGCAGGTGCTTTTATAGTGGCTGATGAGATTTGTCTGCAAATCTGTAAAATAAACTCTATGAATTAGCAAACAACACCATAGATCAAGTAGCCTCAAACGGCAAACACTTTTGTCAACAAAGAGTTGTCAGAGAGACAACAAAGCTTACCGGTGTAACATTAAATTTTGACCCAATTGAAAAATGACCTCCCGGTCATTTTTCAACGTTGAGAAATGACCTCCCGGTCTTTTTTTAACGTTGAAAAAAGACTTCCCGGGTCATTTTTCAACGGGAATGGGTTCATTTCTCAACATTGAAAAAAGACCCTACCCGTGAAATGACTGCTGAAACATCTAGTTGTAAAATGGCTGGGGTCATTTCTCAACGTTGAAAATAGACCAGGGTCAATTCTTAACGTTGAGAAATGACCCAATCCGTGAATTAATGACGACAGTGATCATACGCCATTGAATATCAAACGGAAGAGAGGGGGTCATTTTTTAACATTGTAAAATGACCGGGGGTCAATTCTCAATATTAAAATATGACCATACCCGTAAACAATAAATGGCTGGTACAAATTATTGGTTATTAACTGATGTTAGGAGGGTATTTTTCAACGTTGGTAATAGACCGGGGGTCATTTCTCAACGTTGAAAATGACCCGGGGTCCATTCTCAACGTCGAAAAAAGACCTTACCCATGAAATCATGACTCTTGAATTATCTTGTTGTTAAATGAACGGGGGTCCTTTCTCAACGTTGAAAAATGATCCCTGTTAAGTTTCATCGTTGAAAGATGACTTAACCTGTACAAATATGTCTCCTAGACTTAATTGTTATAAACTGACTACTGGTATGAGGGGGCCATTGTTAAACGTTTAATCCTTACATGGGTCTTTTTTTTTACGTTGAGAAATGACCCCGGTCATTTTACAACACTATAATTAAGGAGTCATAAATTCATTGTTAGGGTCTTTTTTCAACGTTGAGAATTGACCCCGGGTCATTCTTTAACGTTGAACAATGACCCCCATATACCAATAGTCAGGCAATAATAATTAAGTTTAGGAGAAATCTGTACAGGTTAAGTCAATTTTCAACCTTAATCTTTACACGGGTCATTTTTCAACGTTGAACAATGACCCCCTCATGCCAGTAGTCAGTTAATCACAAGTAAGTCTATGAGACAATTCTGCACTGGTTAAGTCAACTTTCAACGTTGAAACATTACACGGGTCATTTTTCAACGTTGAGAAATGACCTCCCGGTCATTTTACAACAGATAATTCAGGAGTCATAATTTCATAGGTAGGGTATTTTTTCAACGTTGAGAATTGACCTCCCGGTCATTTTTCAACGTTAAAAAATGACCCTGTGTCAGGTTCGGTACCATGACATATACATTTTCGAATTTTGCTTAATTAGAGCAATTTGTACATCAAATATGAATTCCCTATCACTTTAGAATCGAGGGTTAATGTCATTTCAAATAGTCGACCCTTTGACAACTGTGACCTTGACCTTTGATCTGACATGTCCAAAATCTTCATATTCATATTCCTCTTCATATGGGCAACCCATTTGCCATGTAGTAAGGGTGTATTGGTTATGGTTCAAAAGTTATTGCCAACGTTAAAGTTACGGACAAACAAAGAAAGAAACAGAGCAAAAACAATATCCCCCCTTCAAGGTAAAAGGCCATCATCTCAAAACTGTTGGCGCATCAGCATGTGAATTTGTAACACACTGGGTGCAGTACTCAGTCAATAACTGAACTAACGGTATGGCACAGTGTCATGTCCCATGATGCTTTCATTGAGGCACATTATCAAATTTGAAGTTTAATGACCAATAGCTCCTGAATTGTTTATGTCAACTCCATTCGAACAAGAGTTGTCAGAGAGACAACAAAGGTCCCCAACGACACAATTCAAAACTTTGAAGCAGTGTCTGAGGTCAAGGTCACAGGTCAAATTTTTGTGTGCTTGGAAACTGGAAAGGTCTTGTTCATATACACAATGATACCAGATATGAAAGCAATACCTTAATGGGCGTAGCAGCTATAAGCCTTTTTCGAAACCTAAATGTAGATTTCAGACGGGGAGTAGATGGGGAGTATATGTACAGTCGGCTGAGTGGTAATTCGGACTGAAAGTAGACTTTAACTTGGTATATTTATTATTTCGAAACCTGAACACAGGCCCTAAGTTCAAGGTCACAGAGATAGAAAAATAAATCGGTGCATGGAAAGGTCTTGTCCATATACACATGCTTACCGAATAAGAAAGCAATACCTCAAGGGACATAGGAGTAATAAGCATTTTTCGAAACCTACACAGTTCAAGGTCAAGGTCACCAAGGTCAAACTTTTTAAGTGCATGGAAAGGTCTTGTCGATATGCACATGCATACTAAATACAAGGGCCACTATGGCCCTAAATCGCTCACCTGGTACACCATGTAAACTTCACCTGTAGTGACCTAGATTATGACTGGATATGACCCACAATAAACATTTAGAGTGCTAACAAGATTTTTCTATGATTTGACCTAGTGACCTAGTATTTGACCAGACACAATCCACATTTGATTTTGACCTAGATTTGATGCAGGCAAATATTCTGACAATATTCCATTCAGATCTAATGAGATTTGTAGCCGATCATGACAGTAAACACTGTTTTCTATGATTTGACCGGATATGACCCACATTCGCACTTGACCAAGATATCAATGAGGCAAACATTTTTACCAAGTTTCATTAAGATCCAATAAGATTTGTAGCCTCTAGAGTGTTAACAAGGTTTTTCGAAGATTTGACAGTGACCTAGTTTTTGACCGGACATAACCCACATTCTAACATGACCTAGATATAAATGAGGCAAACATTTTGACTAAATTTAATTAAGATCCAATGAGATTTGTAGCCTCCAGAGTGTTAACAAGGTTTTTGGATGATTTGACCTAGTGACCTAGTGTTTGACCGGACTTGACCCATATTCATACTTGACCTAGATATCATTAAGGCAATTATTTTGACCAAGTTTCATTAAGATCCAATAAGATTTGTAGCCTCTAGAGTGTTAACAAGGTTTTTCTATGATTTGACCCAGTGACCTAGTTTCTAATCGGACATGACCCACATTCGAACTTGACCTAGATATGAATGAGACAAACATTCTGACTAAGTTTCATTAAGCTCCATTGAGATTTGTAGCCTCTGGAGTGTTAACAAGGTTTTTCCATGATTTGACCTAGTTTTTGACCCAACATGACCCACATTCAAACTTTGCCTAGATTTCTACTAGACAAACATTGTGATCAAGTTTCATGAAGATTGGAGGAAATTTGTAGCTGCTAGAGTGTTAACGAACCAATTGTGAACGGACGAACGATGGACATCCAGCGATCCTAAAAGCTCACTTTGGCACTTCGTGCCAGGTGAGCTTATAAAAGCAATACCTTCAGGGACGTAGTGTTTGTAAGCCTTTTATGAAACCTAAATGCAGATTTTGAAACCTAAATACAGGCCCTGCTTGGCGCCATATGACCATTTCATGTGTCGCGGTGCCGTCAAATCAAACTCAATCAAAACAGGCCCTGAGGTCAAGGTCACAGGGGTAAAAACTTGTTGCATGCCTGGAAAGTTATACTGTATATGAAAGCAATACCTCAAGGGACATAAGAGTTATAAGCATTTTTCGAACCTTAAATGCAGCTTTCGAAACTCAAACCCGGCCCTAAGATCAAGGTCACACGTTTTGCCTGAATCAAATGGTCTTATCCATATATAAATGCATATCAAATATGAAGGCAATACCTCAAGGAACTTAAGAGTTGTAAGCATTTTATAAAACCTAAATGTAGATTTTGAAACCTAGACACGAGTCCTAAGCTCAACGTCAGAGGGTAAAATTTGCTGCATGCATGGTAAGGTCTTGACCATATGTATGCATACCAAATATGAAAGCAATACCTCTAGGGAGATAGAAGTTATAAGCAGTTTCTTAAAATTGGTTACGCGGCTTACGACGACAACGACTAAGCCGGGGGGTATACTATACTATAGCATAAGTTTGTCTTGTACTTTGTACAGTTGAGCTAAAATGTCATAAGTCCCGTCTTCATGACATCCTTTCTGGCGAGAGAAAAAGCCATTGTTTCATAATTTTCTTTATTATTTATGTTCTATTATCAATATACAATATCCATGGTGTCACATCATTATACTATAAATTATATTATAATTGCCTTTTTTGTGTTAGTATCAATAATTGGTGTATCAACAATCTGTATATGTGTCATCAGAAAATACGAGACGGTCCTAGAATTAGGTCTTGCTGCGAAAAAGCACCGAATGTGAAACTAAGGTATTGATTATAATACCTGAACCAATATGCAATGTACACACCTTCACTTAGTAATGATACGACAAGCAAGTGTCATAAAATTCCAACAAGCAGTTACAGAAAAGTAGTATTGACACAAAACTAAATGCTAGAGTTCTAAGCCTAGGCCAATAGAAAAGAAATATCTCTGTCTCGCTTTCATTTCATCACCGCAGTGAGACAAGAAGCATTAGTATATATGTGTATGTTTCCCAACCAGGGCTCCAGATAAGGGGAGTATTTCAACAACTAAAATAGTTATGCTTGCTCAAACCCTATTGTGCCACTAGTCATTAGAATTGTCTCGAAGAGACAGTTCTAATGAGTAGTCAGTACTAGTCACACCATAGAATTTAGTGCAGACATGAAGAAGACTATGTTGGAAAACTTGAGTTTACTCCCTCTTATCTGGAGCCCCGTCTAATATGTCATTGTTGCTTAGTCAGCTTGTTTATCGTCACCTTTACATTGGTCCTCCCAGCTAACACTACAAGCCACAGGGTTGTCTCTTCTGGACTGAAATTGAAAATATGACATCAGTCTTGTGCTAAAATAACCTCTTTGTATTGACTTTTACTCAAGCACATCAAATGTATCTACACATGAGGATTGGAAAATATATACTATTTTCTGTTGTAACCCTACAGGACACGTTTGCCACATTCTCAAGAAACGTGCTTGTCAATTACCTCAGCTTCCAAACATTGACGCACTGGAGCGTGACGTCGTCGATGATTGAGAAAGTTAGGTCATCAATACTTTTGCTGAATTCTTCTCGTCTATGAGAAGTCAATATGAGACTGTTATTGCAGCTGACAAGGGCAATACTCATTACTAACATTTGGCCTAATAACTCTTGTGACTTTCAAAATATGGGGTCCCTCCACAGAAGTTGTTGTTTAGCTTAGACGGAAAGGTGATAGTCGACAAATTGTGATAATCTGTTTCCAAATTGATTACATTGGCATTGTAACACAATAACACGGTTAATTATAACTTCATATTGCTTTTTCTGAATGAAATATAAGGTGACCGATTAGAAATTTTGTTGAGTATATAAATTTATATAAACCTGCAACACCCCAGGGTAGGCCAATTTGATCCAGGAGTCATAATTTGAACTATCTTGGTGGGGAAATAATAAGGCAAAGCTACCTGAAAAATATTAATGATCTGGGCTTTACAGGTTCAGAGAAGGAGGTTTTTAACGGTTTATCTGTAGAGGATCATAATGCAAACCTTTTAATCAAATATTAAAGGGTCTTGGCCTTACAGTTTCATAGAAAAAGAGTTTTGAAGGTTTTCTTATATAAGTTTATATAAACCTGATATGCCAAAGGGCGGGGCAATTTTTGGCCCGGGTCATAATTTGAACAATCTTGGGAGAGGACCACAAGACAAAGATACATACATGTCAAATATTAAGGACCTAGGCCTTACGGTTTCAGAGGAGGAGATTTTAAAGGTTTTTCTATATGATTCTATGTAAAACTTATAAGCTCAAGGGCGTAGCTATTTTTTAACCCGGGGTTCATAATTTGAACAATCCTGGTAAAGACTAATTAGGCAAAGCTACATGTCAAATATTAATGATCTGGGCCTTGCGGTTTCAGAGAAGAATATTTTTAAAGGTTATCTTATGAAAAACTGATAAGCCCATGGGCGGTACCATTTTTGACCTGGGGGTCATAATTTGAACAATCTTGGTAGAAGACCATCAGGTCATGGTGCATACCCAATATCAAAGGTCTGGACCTTTCAGTTTCTGAGAAGATTTTTAAAGCTTTTTAATGCATATAAAGTTGTCTATATGGTCATGTTAGAAAAACTGACCTCAGAGCAAGGGGGATAAATCTAGTCAGAAACTCAGAACAACATTTCTTTTCTCTTGTCACTGATGCTTCTGATAAAATTTGGTTGAAATTGGGTCAGCGGTTTCATAGAAGATGTTTGAAAATGTGGACGGACGACATACAGAATGGGACACAATAGCTCTTCCCTAGCCTTCGGCTCAGGTGAGCTAACAAGAGCACCGCATGGGAGTGCCAACACTGGTCTGTTTCGTTATCCTAATAGATTAAGAAGGAACAGCGATATATTCTTATTGCTTCCTCTGTCTTGACTATTTGTCTTCTGTATGTCTCTTAATGACCTTGACCTTTGTCGGACATGACCCATTGTACTGAGCTCAAGAGCTTTTTGGGTTGAGGGCACTAGCCAAGTTTGAAGTCTCTATCACATTTTGTCTCAGAGTTTGATAATGACCAATGTTAATTCAGCCAATTTGTCCTCTAAATGACCTTGCCCTTTGTCGGACATGATCCAAATTGTACTGAGCTGACGAGTTTCTTAAGCCGAGAACACGCACGACTATAAAGTTCCTATAACATGTATTTCAAAATTATTGTCAATGTTAAATTTACTCTATTTGACCTCTTAATGACCTTGGCCTTTGTTAGATATAACCCAACTTGTACTTAGCTTAAGAACTTCTTTTTCCTCTATGACTTGTTTTTAGAGTTATGGCCTATGTTAAATTGAACCTATTTGACCTCTGTATGGGCTTGACCTTTGTCAGTCTCAGAACTTACCAAAATTGTGATGAGCTCAAGAGCTTTTTAAGTCGAGTACACATGCCCAATATGAAGTTTCTACCACATGAAGTTCACAAGTTATGGCCAATGCTAAATCAACCATATTGTACTTGTAAATGACCTCTAAATGATCTTGACCTATGTCTACAATGACCTAATTTGTTCTGAACCCAAGATCTTCTTGCGCCGAGTACACATACCACATATAAAGTCTGCATCATATTTAGTTCCAAAGTAAGGCGGACAGACAAAGCACAATAAAATTATGCTCCCCGAGTCGTGCGTGGGCAATAAGTTATTTGAATACCAGCATTACTTATTTCAGCATATCTGAGTATGTCAGAGGCAGATAACTCTTAGCAAAATGGTACTGTTCCATCCAACTTATACTTGTGTACATTGTGTGCAAAACTAAAATTTCGTTAAAAAATTAAAGCTGCTAGAGAGTAACAGTTGTTAATTACGGCATTTTCAATGCACCAAAGGCAACTAACTCTTGACCCTTTGGTTCAATAAACTCTTGACCCTTTGGTTCAATATTCTGTCTCATCCCAGAACTTAACAGCTGAACCATGTTTGCTCAAAACACATTTAAGTTTGTAGACATTTTAGTCCAAGCAATAATGAAACATGGACTTTTAAGCATATCTCAGCATACCAAAGGCAAATAACTTGTGACACAATGATCCGCTATGATCAAACTTCTTACATCTTAAGCCCCGATCCCATTGTCCTGGTGCTGGCCCAAGTACGTCCCAGCGGAGATAGCCGGTGAACCAGGGGGATGAGCCGGGGCGTTTTTCATGAAAAAATAGATTGAGATCTCACATTCCCGGTGTCTCCCCCGGTTATGAAGCCGGATCTCCCCGTACCCTCCCGGTGAGTTCCGGTGCAGGGCCGGTCTGTTCCCGGTTAGCCCCGGTATAAGATGGTATAACCCCAGCCGTCGCCGGTGGTATCCCGGTGAACACCGATGTTGTCCCGATCAACCCCGGTTGTGCACCGGTGACGTGCTGGCGTTACCCGGTGTTCGCCGTAAAGGACATAAACCGGGGCGGACGTGAATTAGTATAAATACTCTTTTGTCTCTCGAGGTATATGAGATGAAATAAAAACGAAATGCAATAAAATAGAACATAATTATGTTGTAGACTGTTCAAACTTCATTTTAATATGAGTTTCAAACAGTTTGCCCGGCGTCTGATCTGGTTACATACTGTTTGTAGTGGACATAAAGACTTTAGCCTGAAGCCATTTATTTATACAGAAAAACTTCCATTTTTATATACACTCAGAGGATCTTCTAACCGATCACTTTTTAAACTCATATTTTTCGAAACGGGAACTGGCACACTGACGTAATCAGTTTTATTTCAAATACTAGGTTGAATGTGCATTGAATCGAATTATTGAATTTTGAGTCTCTCTCTACGTTACGTCACACGTCCAAGTTCGACGATTTAGGTATTTTGCACGTGCGAAGCGTGTATGGGAACATTGGTAAACACTGCCTTTGTTTATTTATTGGTCATCAATCGTCCTAACAGAAAAACATCTAACATGTCGAGAATGCGGATTGTATTCATCACAAGAACACTCGAAATGTTGTACTCAGATCCAACGTGAACAACGTCATTACGTTTTTACATCCTGTGTGTCCTAAAATTGTTTACATAAGCTAAATTTTAAACATCAATATCTTATTTAACTAACTGCAACGCATTCCAACCTGTTGTTTGCCAATATCTGCTTGTTTTGAGGAAATTTTGTCTAACCGGAAGTGTAGAGACTAACGTCATTAGCGCCTACAGATAAAAAAACTCTCGTATAGGAATCTATCATTTTGGTCATCACGAACTCGCTCGTATGTTTCCACGCGTCTACGTTGACTTCTCGCGCTAATCTGGACAGTCGAATATGTCAAAATAACGTAACGTAACGGCATCAACGCCAATCGTTAAAATGCAAAATGTTAACTCGGCGGCTCAAAATTCACCTTTTTTATTAATACATTAACATTGTACGTCGCTGAAGCCGTTAAGGGTGGCGTTCTTTAAGTATTCTGTAAATGTTACTAAGCCACTGCTGACAGCTAGAGGCATTTTTGGTATTTTACATATTGAAACAAGAGGGCCAGAATGGCCCTTGATCGCTCACCTGACAATGGTGACACTAGGATGGGTCACGTGATTTCAGAAAAGAAGATTTGTAAAAGTTGACCCCCAGGGCGGGGCCAATTTTGACCCCAGGGGCAAAATTTGAACAACTAAGAAAGAGGACCTGTAAACGATGATATGTGCAAAATATCTTAACTCAGTGTACTATGGTTTCAGACAAGAAGATTTTTGAAGTTTTCATTGAAAAAATCTATTTTTAGCTGCGGTGACTCAGATATGCAACAGACCAGAACCAATTCATCCATATATGTGAAGGACCTCTAAAAGTTACATCATGCCAAATATCAAATCTCTGGTCATATTGGTTCCAGAGAAAAAGATGTTTGAACATTTCACTATATAACTCTATGTAAAACTGTGATCCCCGGGGCAGGGCCAATTTTGACCCCAGGGGCAAAATTTGAACAACTTTGATAGAGGACCTATAGGTAATGCTATGTGCAAAATATCTAAGCTCTGGCTCTTGTGGTTTGTGACAAGAAGATTTTTTAAGATTTCCTTATTTTTTCACTTTGGTTGCCATAGCAACCAGAGTTCTGCATGGTTTCAAATTCTTTGAACAACTTTGAAAGACCTTGACCCAAGGAACATTCCTGTGAAGTTTGGTTGCAATCAAGCAAGTGGTTTTGGAGAAGAAGATGTTTGAAGAAATTGTTGACACACGACGCACAACGCAGGACGACGGACAAAGACCGACCACAAAAGCTCACCTTGAGCACTTTGTGCTCAGGTGAGCTAATAATACAGACCAGGAGTTGCCTAAGTATTTTTATTTCAGTGCCAGTTGAACAATATTCCATTATATGTTCAATGACTTTATTATGTAATTATTTAATTGCTACATATGGCGCCAATGTCGCGTTGAAAGCTGGTAACCCAACAGACAAATGACATTCATGACATTGTGACTTGTCATTTTAGGGTTAGGTTACATTTTCATTCATATTTTCAATACTTCGTGATCAATTGTGTTCAATCTTTGCTTCCTATTGTAAAACATCTTCATCTCATGGAAAATGTAATTTTTGGCATCCGTATTAACTAGATTTTAGAGTAGCACCTTTAAATCTGACTGATCGGTTAGAAGATCCTCTGAGCGTATTAGATTTACCCTATATAATAGAGAGGATGATATTATTTCCTATTTAAACACAGACGCAAACAAGAGGGCCTGAAGGCCCAGTAGGGCGTTCAAGTACCGTACCAGCGAACAGTAACGTTAACCGATGCAAACAACCCATATAGTACGACATCTAACGTTCACCGATACTCTTCAATAATAACTCATTGCGCCCCAAAGTTTATTACCTTTTCAAGGGTACGAACGATTTATGTGCGAATCTTAATAACACAAGCAAAAGTGCACTAATCAACTGCTATGCATCAATTTTACTGCATATAAAAATAAGACTTAGCTGCTCAGATGTAAGCTGCTTTATTTGATACATTAAATATCGGAAAATGTTGGTTTATTGATGAGAAATTAAGTCGGGACTGTTCGCCGGTTGTATTAAATTCATTTGGTAGCCATTTTGTTTTCCTTGTTGGGGATGGTGAACTACCTCTGAGGCCGTTCGTGTCGTTCGCAATCGGTAACACCCTAACGGTTGTTAAAGGTGAATTGTTACCGTTTTCCGATGCAATCGATTGCATCGATACGGTACTTGAACGCGCTACTGATATCGCTCACCTGTTGTACTGAAGCCTGATAGCTTTACCTTTCTGTTTCACCCGTTTAAATCTAAATCCATTTAAATTTGTATACTAAGACGAAAAAGAAACGCAGGGTACATAAAATATTCAAATTTTTTTTTATGACTTGGCCTAAATTTATGAAAATCGGTAGATTGAATGTCTTGGCTAATGTCCACAATTTCCGGTGGATAAAATTATGCAATCCCGTTAAAGTTCGCGGTACGCGGGGATTCTGGAAGGTGTAAAAATGAAAAATACCCGTGTAAAATTTCGATGACGAGATATTTAATTGTCAAAATCAGTCAATGGTGTACGTTTTAAGTTGACACATTGATTTACGGATTTAAAAACTCCTTTCAACATCTTCGAAATATGGTACGCTTAATCAAAGTTCGGATGGGCACGCTATTGCACCACTATTGGTACGTCGAGGCTAACCACAGGCTGTTACTCAGTTCAATGTGCATTTCTCGACTATAGAACGTCTTGTTAGACGCATGCGAGAGACGGAAAGCCTTGCAGACCGACCGCGAGCGAGACGTCCGTACGTCACGACAGGACAGGACTATCTACCCATCCCACCTGCGCAATTGTCACCGTACTGCCAGTAAAACCACTGAAAACACGTTAAGCAATCATAGTCAACATATCCATGCCGACACTTTACGGAACTGGTTACGCGTCAACGGTCTGCGAGCCCGACGTCTTTACGTTGGTCGCGCACGCTGTAGCGGTGGTTAGCGGCACATTCGCCCAATAACTTTCCACTGATGTAGTGGAGACAGGTTCTTTGTCAATATGTTCAATAATGATAAGTTGTCAACACAAGAGGGCCTGAAGGCCCTGATATCGCTCACCATTTGTAATGAAGCTTGATAGCTTTATCTTTGAATTTCACCCGTTTTATTCTAAATCCATTCAAGTTTGTCGATCTACTGTAGTATAGTAGAGTACACCAAAGGCAGATAACTAGAGCCTGAACAATACTGAAATGAAGCCTTTTTCTAGCATTTCAAAGTATATCAAGGGCAGGTAACTATTGCCACAATGATAACATTTCAACAATAATTGCACTCCTTCCAGAACGTATAGCTACATCCTTTGTGTACAAGTATAATCAAAATCCATTGAAAACTGTAGTGGCAAGAGTGTAAACGCTGTAAAATATGGCATTTTCAGCCATTCAAAGGTAGATATCTCTTGATCTATGTGTCTGATTCCGACCATAATCACCTTTTTCCCAACTCTTATTGTCATATACAATCTGGGCAAGTTTGAGAGAGCTTGGATAAATATTGTGGCCTCTAGTGCGTAAACACTGTTAAATATATCATTTTCAGCAATTCAAAGGTAGATAACTTTTGACCTATTGATCTGATTACAACCATAATTGAACTCATTCGAAGTCTTATAGTAATATTCAATCTGAGTAAGTTTGAGAAAGATTGGATAAAATTTGTGACCTCTAGAGTGTAAACATCGTTAAATATGGCATTTTCAGCAATTCAAAGGTAGATAACTCTCGACCTATAAGTCTGATTTCCACCATAATCAAACTCATCTGAACTCTTATAGTCATTGACAATCTGAGCAGGTTTGAGATAGATTGGATAAAAATTGTGGCCTCTAGAGTGTAAACACTGTTAAATATGGTATTTTCAGCAATTCAAAGGTAGTTAACTCCTGACCTATTGGTCCGATTTCAACCATAATCGAACTCATTCGAACTCTTATAGTCATATACAATCTGGGCAAGTTTTAGAAAGATTAGATAAATACTGTGGCCTCTAGAGTGTAAACACTGTTAAATATGGCATTTTCAGCAGTTCAAAGGTAGATAACTCATGACCTATTTGTCCGATTTCAACCAAAATCGAACTCATCCGAACTCTTATAGCAATATACCATCTGAGCAAGTTTGAGAAAGATTGGATAAATATTGTGGACTCTAGAGTGTAAACACTAAAATTGTTGACGCCGGACGACGGACATTCAAGGATTGCAATAGCTCAGGTGAGCTAATAAAATAATCTTTCTGAATATTCGATTAAATGATAACATTTAAAACTACCTTGCAAGGTTACCCTGCGTTTCTTTTTCGTCTTAGTATAGTATTATAGCATGTAAACAATTTCGGAATACAATCTCATAATTCTAGTATAGTAGAGTACATCAAGGGCAGATAACTAGAGCCTAAACAATACTGAATTGAAGCCTTTTCTAGTATTTCAAAATATATCAAGGGCAGATACCGTAACTATTGCCACAATGATTAGATTTCAACAATAATTGCACTCCTTCAAGAACTTATAGCTTCATACTTTGTGTGCAAGTATAATCAAAATACATTGAAAACTGTAGTTACAAGAGAGTAAACGCTGTTAGATATGGCATTTTCAGCAATTCAAGGGCAGACAACTTTTGACATATTAGTCCGATTTCAACCATAATCGACTTCATATGAACTTTTATGGCCATATACAATCTGAGCAAGTTTGAGATAATTTGGATAAAAATTATAGCCTCTATAGTTTGAGAACCCTAAAATATGGCATTTTCAGCAATTCAAAGGTAGATAACTCTCGACCTATTGGTCTGATTTCAACCCTAATCAAACTCATCCGAACTCTTATGGTAATATACAATCTGGGTAAGTTTGAAAAATATTGGATACATATTTTGGCCTCTAGAGTGTTAACACCGTTAAATATGGCATTTTCAGCAATTCAAAGGTAGATAACTCTCAAGTTATGGTCCGATTTCAACCATAATTCAACTCATCCAAACTCTTATGGTAATATACAATCTGAGCAAGTTTGAGATAGATTGGATAAAAATTGTGGCCTCTAGAGTGTAAACATTTTGTTAAATATGGAATTTTCAGCAATTCAAAGGTAGCTAACTCTTGATCTTTAAGTCCGATTTCAACCATAATCAAACACATTCGAACTCTATCAGTAATATTCAATCTGGGCAAGTTTGAGAAAGATTGGATAGTGTGGCCTCTAGAGTGTAAAAATTGTTAAATTTGGCATTTTCAGCAATTCTAAGGTTGATAACTATTGATCTATGAGTCCGATTTCAACCAGAATCAAACTCATCCGAACTCTTATAGTAATAAACAATCTGAGCAAGTTTAAGAAAGATTGATTAAATATTGTGGCCTCACTAGTGTAAACACTAAAATTGTTGACGACGCACAACGAACGACGGACATTCAAGGATTGCAAAAGCTCACCCTGAGCTAGCTCAGGTGAGCTAAAAACAAAATGTAGAAATCTGCATTTTTAAAAAAAAAAATCAAATCTATCCTTGCATACACCCCGGTTGTTCACGGTACATACCCGGAGCTGCCCCGGATGTGCCGGTAAAGATCCGGCGTTGCCACGGCATACCCCGGCGTTGCTCCGGCATTCCCCTGATGAAGCCGGTTCTGGTTACTGTCCCGGTGACCCCCGGTTGTATTAAACATTTTAAAGCATCCGGGGATGTTAGCTGGTGGCAGCCGATCTACCCCGGATCGAGCCGGTCGTCCCCGGCGCCGCCAGAGTTGTACTCCCGGCGACTGCTGGTTTGCAAAAACCGGGACTCACCGGGGACACAAACCGGGACAGTGAGATCGTGGCTTACGAGTTATTAACCTTTTACTCCATAGCCTGTTTCTAGTATTGAAGGTATGTGACCACTTTAAGCAGATCAAAAGTGAAGCATAACGCGCATTTAGTCATTTCGACGTCGCTTTATTGACCTGACCGTGCCCCGGGTCTGCTTAGGTGCCTTTCTTTAAATGTCTATATAGATAACTTTACCCAGGCTTTACGTACTGATATGTAAGTATGTATTATACTCAGAAAAAGGACAACGTTTTCAGAGGTTGTTAGTTTATCTTTCAGCTACGATATAGACAGCTGTTTAAACCCACCTGTTGCATCGAGAGAAATATCTGCATATAGTACCACTGAGGCAAAAAGTTGAATGAAAACCATTCAAGGGGTATAGAAGACATGTGGTGATGAGATGTGATCTAATTACAATTATTGTCATTATGATGAAATGAATGCATACATTGTGAGAAAGTTTGCCTAATATTGGATGCAAATTGTTTGATTTACAGAGCCAACAGGGCTAAAATGGGATGTTCTTGAATAATTCAAGGTGCATAATCATGGCATGCCCAATAAATATTTCTGGCAATCAAAGTTGGCCAATAATTCACACATATAGAAAGTATCAGTAAAGTTTGTACGAGGTTGGATGAATACTACTTGAGAACATAAAAGGAACTAGAGAAGTGCCGTTGCGACACGAATTCCCCCACTGGCACTAATTAAGGAAAATGTAGACCATAGCATAACTCAATAATTATTACTTTCTAAGTGCAAAGGACATAACTCTGCCAATATTTACTCAATCAAAACCAAATTCAAACTTGATCTGTGTTTTCTCACTATGTACCTATATCTGAAACTTCATTTCAAAATGTCAATGTATGACCCAGATAATGAGCTGAAACCACCGATTGTTGGAAACCAAGGGGCACAACTCTGTAAAAAATTATTGGACCGAACCCAAATTGAAACTTGACCTCTGTATTGCCATCATTTATCTATTTACCAAATTTCAAGTCAAAATGTCGATGCATTTCATGACTGAGATAATTAGCGGAAACCACAATGTGTCAGTAAATTTCTAAGCCCAAGGGGCATAACTGTCAACACATCAAATCATACCCAAATTCGAAGTTGACCTGTGAATTGCCATATTGGATCTCGATACCAAATTTTAAGTCAACATGTTAATGCATGAATGAGATAATGAGCAGAAACCA
The DNA here is from genome assembly GCA_922989275.2 of Gari tellinella. NCBI lineage: Eukaryota > Metazoa > Mollusca > Bivalvia > Cardiida > Psammobiidae > Gari > Gari tellinella. Next base: position 3,843,381 of record OV277870.1, on the reverse strand, counting down.
CATATTGTCGGAAACTTTGTCAAAAGGTATTGTGCCGAAACCCTAACTGGAACTTGACCTGTGTATTGCAATGATATATAAATTTGACTTCAATATTTGCATCCATGACAGAGATATTGAACGGAAACTAAATGATGACAGAAGGACACAAAGATGGAATGACGGAAAAGGGGTACCACTATATTCCCTGACCAGTACACGGTAGGGGCATAACAACCCAAATCGACAATTTGGAATAATTCAAGGGAAACAATCATGAGATGCATTACACAATATTGCTTGTTATCGAACTTGGCTAAGATTTTACACAAATAAACATATTCAGCTAGTTTGTACAAGGTCAAAAGATAACTGATAAAATCGAGAGCGGGTAAGGATAAGACTGACAATGTCTGGTAATTCAATCGGAATTACCCCGGCATGTCTTACACATTTAGGTTATTTAGCTGGTTATCGAACTGTTTGAAGATGTTCAGGAAGTTTGTTCAAGGTCAAATGAAAACTGTTAAAGTTAGAAAGCGGATAGGGATGAAACTGACAATTTCTGGTAATTCAAGGGGCCTAACCCTAACATATCCTATGCAAATCAGCTGATCACCAAATTTGCCAAGGATTTTATACCTATTACCATTTTCAGCAAATTTAAACCAGGTTAGTTAAAACTATTTCAGTTAGAGAGCAAATAACGCTTAAATAGTCAATTATCAAATGAAAGTTAGCTCCCTTGAAATAAATATTCAAAGGACAGTCAATTTACGCTCCATTTTTAACATTTTGTTGTTTAATGCCATTAAGCAATATAAGGTAAAATTATTAGGGAAATGTGGTTTGCATTCTAATGTATGACTTAAGGTTTTTAATTCAGTTAAATTGACTGCTTAACTTCATGCATTTACAATTACCTCCAGTGCAGACATTCGCGTATCCAACTTGTCAATTTTTACATCCTGATGATCCAACCGTTCCTCATGTGCCTTATCTAGCTTGTCCATTTTTACATCCTGATGACCAAACCGTTCCTCTTGTGCCTTATTTAGCTTGTCAATTTTTGCATCCTGATTATCAAACCGTTCCTCTTGTGCCTTATTTAGCTTGTCAATTTTTGCATCCTGGTGACCAAACCGTTGCTCATGTTTCTCCAATATCAAAGACAGTCTCGTTATGTCTTCTTCTAAATCATTTTCCTTCAAAAATTCCAGAAATCTATTCCGCGTTGAGTTTAGCTGAAATATATAAACCAAAATATTGAAAACAGTAAAATTTAAGATTAATGTGACACATTGATCAGTGTTTATTACAATGCAGAGACACCCAAGCTATACTTTGAGAAAACCAGCAGAAATCTTTGCTGTTTTGGTATAAAGTACTATAAGACTCGACCATGAATGTTGATGTAGGATATAAAGTTTTTCCCCGAGGGTAAGAAAATTCATGCAGAGACGAGGCTTGCCGAGTCCCTGCGTGAATTTTTTCCCTGAGGGGGAGAAATTCCTATCCTAAATCAACAAAACAAAAGGTGGATTTTTTTCTCCTTTTTAGATCATCAAAACATGATACAAACATGAGCTGTATGCGGCCCTTACTCGCTCACCTGGAACCATTGATGTAAATGTAAAACATCTTGAAAAGCTGAGAAATTATGACAATATGACTGTTTTTTATGTGCCATTTCCTGAGAAGATGATGATGTGTGACAAATATTTAAGCTCAGGGTACTGTGGTGTCGGACAAGAAGACGTTTTCATTTAAAAAATCTATTGTTAACCTAGATATGCAACAGACCAAAACACCTTGGCTTGAACAACATTGGTAAAATACCTCTATAAGTTTCACCATGCCAAGTATCAAAGCTCTGGCCATATTAGTTTCAGAGAAGATGATGTTTGATGCTATATACACTCAGTACAAAAAGAAACAAGACTTATATTAAGACGCATTTTATTTCACTTAATGTAGTATATTGTAACAAATCACATTGTAAATATAAAGTACAATTCATTGTGAGTACATCCTACAGAAATCATAACAATACAACGAATATGAACGCCGTAATTGTAATTGAACAAGCGGCACCCTTTTTCTCAAAATTCACAATTCGGGGCCATATTTGGTGACATGCAGGACCAATCGAGCACGTTGATGTCGTTTTCAGCCAAGCAGTTACGGGTCACCCGATTGAGTATCTCTGGGATGAGTTGAAGGAGAGGATCTATTCTCGAGTCCCAGCACCGCAGACGGTCCAGGGACTATACATGGCTGCCAAAAATGGGTGGAATGCAATTTCTCAGCATTTTGTTACACAGCTCGTGGACTTGAAAAATCAGTGATGCCGAGCTTTGATCAACGTAAGGGGCAGTTATACCAAATTCTAAACTGTGAATTTTGAGAACAAGGGTGACGCTCGTTAAATTAACAAAACGTCGTTCGTATTCATTGTATTGTTATGATTTTTGTTGGAGTTACTCACAATGAAATGCACTTTAAATTTACAATGTGTTTTACTACAATACACTATTGAAAGGTGAAATAAAATGCATCTAAATGTAAGTCTCGTTTCTTTTTGTACTGAGTTTAACTCTATGTAATTTTGATACCCCAGAGGTGGGACCATTGTTGACCTCAGGGACATAATTTGAACAATCTTGAAAGATTTATTTGTTTTGTTTGTTAACGTCCGTTATTGCCATCTATGGGCTAATTGAACGCCCAAGACAGAGGTGAGCGGATACAGAGAACCCGGGCTCGATGCCCTACTCTTATTATCGAAAGAGTTCTCTCTTTTTTTAAGATGCCTAGTGTAAAGCACTCATACATCGGACATCGGTTTATAAAGTCTCATCTGAAGAACTTAGTCCGGCGGGGGATCAAACTCACATCCCCTGACGTCGTAAGCAGAAGCTTTACCCCTCGACAACGTCCGGTCAACCTTTAGGATCTGTAGATGATACTGTGTGCTAAATATCTAAGCTCAGGGTACTGTTGTTTCAAACATGAAGATTTTTTAAAGTTTTAATTAAAAACAAGAGACCCAGAGGGTCACATTTCGCTCACCTGAGGAAATTGCACGGCAAAACAACATTTAATAAAGACAGTTATGATCAAGGTGTCATAATTTGAACAATCTTGGTAGAGGACCATAAGGCAAAGCTACATGTCAAATATTTATGATCTTGGCCTTACGGTTTCAGAGAAGATTTTTTTTAAAGGTTTCCCTATGAAAAATTGATAAGCCGAGGGGAGGTCATTTATTGGTCCGGGGTCATAATTTGAACAATCTTGGTAGAGGACCATAAGGCAAAGCTATATGTCAAATACTAAAGATCTGGGCCTTACAGTTTCATAGAAGAAGATTTTTAAAGGTTTTCCTAAATAAGTCCATGTAAAATTGATATGCCCCGGGATGGGGCCAATTTTGATCTGGGTTCATAATTTCAACAATCTTGGTAGAGGACCATAAGGCAAAGCTTCGTGTAAAATATAAATGATCTGGGCCTAATGGTTTCAGAGAAAAAGATTTTTAAAGGTTTCGGTTTTCTATGAAAAACTGATAAGCCCGAGGGCTGGGCCATTTTTGGTCCGGGTGTCATAATTTGAACAATCTTGGTAGAGGACCATGAGGCAAAGCTACATGTAAAATATTAATGAGCTGGGCTTTACAGTTTTAGAGAAGAAAGATTTTTAAAGGTTTTCCTATATAAGTCAATGTAAAAACTGATAAGCCCCGGATCTGGGCCAATTTTGGCGCAGGGTTAACCCTTAGCCTGCCAGTCACGACTATAGCTCCATATGCAAACAGCTTGGATCCGGATGAGACGCCGAGTAACTCGGCGTCTCATCCGGATCCAAGCTGTTTGACACTCGGACAACATTTTCAGCAATTTTGAGCAACTTTGAAGCTTGAAGCAGACGAGAAATATAGCAGACGACAATTTATTTGGCGGGCTAAGGGTTAATAATTTGAACAATCTTGGTAGAGGACCATAAGGCAAAGCTACATACAAAATATTAATGATCTGGGCCTAATGGTTTCAGAAGAGATTTTTTAAGGTTTTCCTATATAATTCAATGTAAAACTGATAAGCCTAGGGGCGGGGCCATTTTTGGCCCTGGGGTTATAATTTGAACAATCTTTGTAGAGGGCCATAAGGCAAAGCTACATGCAAAATATTAATGATCTGGGCCTAATGGTTTCAGAAAAGAAGATTTTTTAAGGTTTTCCTATATAATTCAATGTAAAACTGATAAGCCCTGGGGCGGTGCCATTTTTGGCCCAGGGGTAATAGTTTGAACAATCTTTGTAGAGGACCATGAGGCAAAGCTACATGTCAAATATTAATGATCTGGGCCTTACAGTTTCAGAGAAGAAGATTTTTAAAGGTTTTCCTAAGACAAGAGCCCCATGGGGCATATTTCGCTCACCTGAGAATCACTGACAAAATGTAGATAATGACTTATGTCCAGGATGGGGTCATTTTTTATCCGAGGGGCATAATTTGAACAATCTTGATAGAGGCCCTGTATATGATGCTATGTGCCACATATATATCTAAGATCAGGATACTAGGGTTTTAGACAAGAAGATTTTTTTAAGTTTTCATTGAAAAAATCTATTTTTAGCTTCTGTGACCTACTTATGCAACCGACCGGAACCATTTGAACAAAATATGTAAAGGACATCTAGAAGTGTCACCCGGGGCGGGGCCAATTTTGACCCCAGGGACATGATTTGAACAAACTTGATAGAGGACCTGTAGATGATGCTATGTGCCAAATATCTAAGCTCTGGCCCTTGAAGTTTCAGACAAGACTCTTAATAGAGGACCTGTTGTAACAGTTGATAATATCTTGTGCTTAATATCTAAGCTTAGGTTACTGTGGTTTCAGACAAGAAGATTTTTCAAGTTTTAATTGAAAAAATCTATTTTAAGCCCCCGCGGCCTAGATATGCAATGGACCGGAACCATTTGAACAAAATTGGTAAAATACCACTAGACGTGTCACCATGCTAAATATTAAAGCTCTGGCCACATGAGTATAAGAGGAGAAGACGTTTGAAGATTTCACTATATAACTCTATGTTAATTTGTGACCCCAGGGGCGTGATCACTTTTTACCCGAGGGACATAATTTGAACAATCTTGATATAGGACCTGCAGATAATGCTTTGTGCTAAATATCTAAGGACTTGTTCGGCGGGGGATCAAACTCACAACCCCTGACGTCTTAAGTGGGTACTTTCTCCCCCGAAAACGTCCGCCTATCAAACTTGAGGATCTGTAGACGTGCTAAATATTTAAGCTCAGGGTACTGATGTTTAAGACAAGAAGATTTGTTAAGTTTTAATTGAAAAAAAAAATTTAGCTCATGTGACCTAGATATGCAATGGACCAGAACCATTTGAACACTATTGGCAAAGTACCAAAGAAGTGTCACCATGCCAAATATCAAAGCTCTGGACATATTAGTTTAAGAGAAGAAGACGTTTGAAAATTTCACTATATAACTCTTATGTATTTTTTTTACCTCTGGAGCGTGGCGATTTTTAAACCCATGGATATAATTTGATCAATCTTGATAGAGGACATGTAGATGATGCTTTTTGCTAAATATCTGGGCTTAGAGTACTGTGGTTTCAGACAAGAAGATGTTTAATATTTTTATTGAAACAATCTATTTTTAGCTTCTGTGACATAGATATGCAACGGACCGGAACTTTTTGAACAAGTTTGAAAGAGGAATATTTAAGGATCAATCTTGCTAAGTTTGGTAACAAGAGGCCCAGAATGCCCTTGATCGCTCACCTGACCATGGTGACACTAAGTTGGGTCAAGTGATTTCAGAAAAAGGAGATTTGTAAATTTTCACTGATGAAGAAAACTAGGGGCCGGTTCATATTTGATATGCAGTGGAAAATCTTGAACAATCTTGATAGAGGACCTACAGATGATACTTTGTGCCAAATATCTAAGGTGTGTCCCTTAATGGTTTTTGAGAAGATGTTTAAAGATTTCACTATATAATTCTATGTAAAACTGTGATCCCCTGGGCTTGCCATTTTTGACCCCAGGGACATAATTTGAACAACTTTAATAGAGAACATGTAGATGATGCTTTGTGTCAAATATCTAAGCTCAGTGTACCATGATTTCAGACAGGAAGATGTTTGAAATTTTTATTGAAACAATATATTTTGAGCTCCTGTGACATAGATATACAACGGACTGGAACTTTTTAAACAACTTTGAAAAAGGAATATATAAGGATCACTCTTGTTTAGTTTGGTAACAAGAGGGCCAGAATGGCCCTTGATCGCTCACCTGACCATGGTGACACTAAGTTGGGTCAAGTGATTTCAGAAAAAGGAGATTTGTAAATGTTCACTGATGAGGAAAACTAGGGGGCGGGTTCATATTTGATATGCAGTGGAAAATCTTGATAGAAGACCTACAGATGATACTTTGTGCCAAATATCTAAGGTGTGTCCCTTAATGGTTTTTGAGAAGATGTTTAAAGATTTCACTATATAATTCTATGTAAAACTGTGATCCCCTGGGCTTAATGTTTACTTCTTTCCCATGTTACTAATGATCTTGTCATAGAATTTTTGCTAAATGTTTTACATGTATTTACTTACTGTGCTGGCGGTCTTTTTGATTGTGAGGTTGTGGAACAGGGTTTATATTTTATGTACACTGTTTGTCTTTATAGGTGAATATAGGAGATAAGTGTGAGGTTGGGCGCCCCTAAACCCAGGTTTAACCCCCCAGTGGTTGTTAATAATTAATTAATTTATAGTTAGTTGTTAATTACTACTGACCGTACCAAGGCGGCTCCTATGTTCACTTTGCTTTATGTTTGTCTTGCGTGTTGTTTTCTATTTAGTGTGTAGATGAAGGAATGGTATTGCGTGTGTGTGTTTGTTGTGGTATGATTGTGTGTGTGTGTGTTCTGCTTGAGAGGTGGGTGTATTGTTTGTGTTACGTTTCCTGCTTGAGTCTTTCGTATTTATTTGCCATTTTTGACCCCAGGGACATAATTTGAACAACTTTAATAGACAAGAGGGCCATGGCCCACAAGTCGCTCACCTGAGAACATTGCACCTAAGCTGACTGGGCAAAACAATATCGTGATATATATAGCTATAAAAAGAGTTTTAAAGGTTTTTCCTATATAAGTCTATATAAAACTGATAAGCCTTGGGGCAGGACCAAATTTGATCAAAGGGTCATAATTTTAACAATCTTGGTAGAGGACCATAATGCAAAGTTACAGGTCAAATATAAATGATCTGGGCCTTACAGTTTCAGAGAAGAAGTTTTTTTAAAGGTTTTCCTATGAAAAACTAATAAGTCGAGGGTGGGGCCATTTTTGGCACGGGGTCATTATTTGAAAATCTTGGTAGAGGATCACAAGGCAACGCTATGTGACAAATATTAAAGAACTGGGCCTTACAGTTTCAGAGAAGAAGAAATTTAAAGGTTTTCCTATATAAGTCTATGTAAAACTGATAAGCACCGGGGCGAGGCCAATTTTGACCCGGGGGTCATAATTTGAACAAACATGGTAGAGGACTATAAGGCAAAGCTACATTTCAAATATAAATGATCTGGGCCTTACAGTTTCAAAGAAGAAGATTTTTAAAGATTTTCCTATGAAAAACTGATAAGCCCAAGGGCGGGGCCATTTTTGGCCCAGGGGTCATAAGCTGAACAGTCTTGGTAGAAAACCATAAGGCAAAGCTACATGTCAAATTTGAAAGATCTGGGCCTTACAGTTTCAGATAAGAAGATTTTTAAAGATTTTCCTATATAACTCTATGTAAAACTGATAAGCCCCTGGGCGGGGCCAATTTTGACCCGGGGGTCATAATTTGAACAATCATGGAAGAGGACTACAAGGCAAAGCTATATTTCAAATATGAATGATCTGGGCCATACAGTTTCAGAAAAGAAGAATTTTAAAGGTTTTCTGAAGAAAAACTGATAAGCCCAAGGGCGGGGCCATTTTTGGCCCAGGGGTCATAATTTGAACAATCTTGGTAGAGGGCCATTAGGCAAAGCTATATGTCAAATTTTAAAGATCTAGGCCTCACAGTTTCAGAGAAGAAGATTTTTAAAGGTTTTCCTATATAACTCTATGTAAAACTGATAAGCCCGGGGGGGGCAATTTTGACCCGGGGGTCATAATTTGAACAATCTAGGTAGAGGACCATAAGGCAAAGCTACATGTCAAATATTAATGATCTAGGCCATACAGTTTCAGAGAAGAAGATTTTCAAAGGTTTTCCTAAGACAAGAGGGCCATGGCCCTAAATTCGCTCACCTGAGGACATTGAAGTTTCTACCTAAGTTGACTGGGCAAGACAACATTTTAATATAGCTATAAATGGAGTTATCTTCCGGACAAGAAAACATGACAAAAGTGAATTTTGTTGCCAAGCTTATGACCCTTATCCATGACACATCCTCTTATCAAGCTATTTCCAATTCCGGTAAATGATAATTATTTCACTAGCGTCAGCAGAACTGGAGTTATTTTCCTGACAATAAAATATGACAAAGGGGAAAACAAAATATTGCTGCCCTTATGCATGGCATTTTCTCTCATCAGTTTCTTTCCATACATAAAATTTCATTACAATAGCATCAGTAGAACTGGAGTTGTCTTCTTGACAAGAAAATATGACAAAGGGAAATAACTAAAAAAACAATGATGTCAGAGTTATGGCCTTTGCAAATGGCACTTCCTCTCATTAGGCTCTTTCCAAATAGGCAATTTCATTTTACCCATTACCCCATAGCCTGTTTCTAGTTTTGAAAATAGGTGGCCACCTAAAGCAGGTTGAAAGTAAAGCAGAATGAGTCTAAATGCACACTTTGCTTTACTTTCAAACTGCTTTAAGCTACCATCTACTAGGATATAGAAACTTATTTCACATCTTACATTTTCATGACTGTTTAACCCTTTCCCCCCATAGAAGCGCCTTTTAGCGCATTCAGTTTATTCTTGCTCTGAAGAAAATAGTTCCAATTTATACATTCATAAATATGTATAATACAAAATATTTTCTATATTCTAGCAGATGATAGCTTAAAGCAGGCTGAAAGTAAAGCAGAATGCGCTTAAAGCGCATTCTGCTTTACTTTCAACCTGTTTTAAGTGGACACCTACATTCAATACTAGAGATATGCTATGGGGAAAGGGTTAAAGGGGAATTATTTTCCTAAGTGGAGGAATAAATCAAAGGCCTAAAAATGCACATTTATGGGGTAATGGGTTAACAAACGTCAGTATTTATTAGGGGAAAGGGTTGAATCCTGGACAAGAAAAAATGGCAAAACATGCAGATAACTGTGACAAAACCAATATTAAACATATGTATAAATATGGCATAAGACATAATTACATAACTGTCAGTGGATCACTTCCAGATCCTGTTTCTCTAAGTATGAAGAAGACTGAACCATTTCTAAACTTTAGCAGACAACATGTTCAGTTCTGTTGGCCTGATCACTGAGGTAAACTATTATGCAAGAGTACTGTTGCATTAGCAGCACTGCTGCTGGTGGCTTACCCTTACCAGACTGAAATGATGTCTGCTAAATACCTTCTGTGTGTAAAAAATGTACATTTTTTTTTTTAGAAAATGTTAAGTTGGTAAATGAGTGGCAAATAGTTTGGTTCCAGATTAGATGCAGCATTATGTTGCATCTGATCTGGATCCAAACTGTTTGCAAATATTGGTTATTTGCCCATAGTATATTAAGGGTAACTCAGGTAAATACAGTTCTGCCTAAATCAAAAATACTGTAAAACCTGCCTAGAGCAGCACTTAAACTGTGCAGGGTGGTGTCAAATGTGACCCTAGGGATTTCATTTTAACAAACTATAGAGGGATCCACCAGGAGATTCTACTGTACAAATATCAAAGCTTAGGGCCTAGTAGTTTTGGGCAAGAAGATTTTTTAAATATTTTTGCTGTTTTGCTTTTTCAAGCAGAGTTTGTGCTTTTTTTCCTTTTTTTTGAACAACTTCTGTAGAGAAGCATCCAAGGAACATCATGAGCAGTTTGAACTCTCCCTACAATTGGCGGGTTTCAGAGGAGATGTCGTTTGAAGTAAATGTGAACGGACAGACGGACAGACGTACTACGGACGGTGAGCGGTCACAATAGCTCACCTTGAGCCAGGTGAGCTAAAAAACTGATAAGCCCTGGGGCGGGGCCATTTTTGGCCCCAGGGTCAAAATTTGAACAATCTTGGTAGAATATCATTAGGTCATGATACAAACCAAATATCAAAGGTTTGGGCCTTTTGGTTTCTGAGAAGAAGATTTTTAAAGATTTTCTTATGCATTAAAAGTTGTCTATACGGTCATGTTAGAAAATCTGGTCCCAAAGCAAGGGGAATAACTCTAGCCAAAATCTTTGAACAAAATTTCGCTCCCCCTTGTCACTGATGCTTCTGACAAAGTTTGGTTGAAATCGGGTCAGTGGTTTCTGAGGAGATGTTGTTTGAAAGTGTGGACGGACGACGGACGGAATGGTATCACAATAGCTCATCCTGAGCCAAAGGCTCAGGTGAGCTAAAAACATGTAGATGATGCTTTGTGCCAAATATCTAAGCTCAGTGTTTCAGACAAGAACATTTTTCAAGTTTTAATTGAAAAAAATCTTATTTTAGCTCCGGTGACCCAGATATGCAATAGACCCGAACCAATTAATTAACATACAGTAAAACCACTCTATAACGAATGCTAATTGATTGTATAAAAGACAGATGATATCTTACAGGAAGGTGACAGTAAAACATAAAGATACTAAAGGAGCTTTCTGTTTAACTGTCACCTTACTTTAAGCAGTCACCTTAAGTAACAGCTTATAATTAACACAATTAAGTGGTCGTAATAGAGAGGTTTTACAGTATGTGAAGCTACCTCTAGAAGTAAACCATGAAAAACTTATCAAAGCTCTGGTCGTATTGGTTTCAGAGCAAAAGATGTTTGAATATTTCACTGTATAACTCTATGTAAAATGGTGACACCGGGCTGTGGGCCAGTTGTGAGCCCTGGGGCAAAACTTCACCAATTTTTTAGAGGACCTTGGGCAAAGCTATGTGCCAACAAATATCTAAGCTCTGTGTACTATGGTTTCAGACGAGAAGATTTTTCAAGTTTTCATTGAAAAAATATATAGCTCTGGTGACCCAGATATTCAACAGACCGGAAATAATTCAAAAGTATTGACCTCTAGAAGTTAAACAATATCAAAGCTCTGGTCATATTGGTCTCAGAGAAAAGGGTGTTTAAACATTTCACTATATAATTCTATGTAAAACGTAGACCCCAGGGCGGGGCCAATATTGACCCCAGGGGTAAAATTTGAACAACTTCTATAGAGGACATGTAGACAATGCTAGGTGCAAAATATCTAAGCTCAGACTATTTTGCTTTCAGACAAGCAGATTATTTTAAGTTTTCATTAAATTTTTAGCGCCGGTGACCCAGATATTCAGCAGACCAAAACCAAATCAACAACATATATGAAAGACCTCTAGATGTTACACCATGCCAAATATCGGATCTCTTACTGTATTGGTTTCAGAAAAAAAAGACGTTTGCACATTTCACTTTATAATTCTATGTTAAACAGTGACCGCAGGGGCTGGATCAATTTTGACCCCAGGGACAAAATTTGAACAATCTGGATAAAGGACATATAATTGATGACATGTGCCAAATATCTAAGCTCTGGCCTTTTGTTTTTGACAAGTATTTTTTTTAGGATTTCCTTATTGTTTCACTTTGGTTGCCATGGCAATCAGAGTTCTGCATTGTTTCGAATTCTTTGAACACACTTTGAAAGAGCGTGACCCTAGGAACATTCCTGTGAAGTTTGGTTGCAATCAGGCAAGTGGTTTTGAAGAAGAAGATGTTTGAAGAAATTGTTGACACACAACGCACAACAAACGACGAACGACGCCGGACAAAGACCGACCAGAAAAGCTCACCGTGAGCACTATGTGCTCAGGTGAGCTAAAAATACATTCAGTAGTATAGCATGTAAACAATTTGGGAATACAACAACATAATTATAGTATAGTAGAGTACATCAAGGGCAGATAACTAGAGCCTAAACAATAATGAAATGAAGCCTTTTCTAGCATTTCGAAGTATATCAAGGGTAGTCTGGTTCCCGATCGTACTTAGAAAGTACGTCAGGCAATACGCGATAATGGCTGCCCCCATGAAATAGAGGAAAATGGGTGGAGTTATATGAGCTGTAATAGGGGGTTTTCTTATTTTAGGTGGTTCACAATATCTCATTGTAACCTACGGGTTCAATGTTATTCAAAACTAAATTACCAATTCAAACATATGTGGTAAGTGACTGAATTCAGCAGAAGTTCGTGCAAGGAATTGTTTTAAAGCACTCCTATTTTCGGCTATTATAAATATGTTGGATGACATATTAGTATATTGTATCCTTGGTGTAGTGGTTAGCGTCCCTGCTTCTCGTCCAGGCGACCCAGGTTCGAATCCAAGCCGGCTCAATATTTTTTTACTCTTTATTTGGAAATGTATTTTCAATATAAAACGTTAAATATTTTTACGATCGAATAACACCTCTAAAAACATTAAAATGTAAAATTCAATGAGTTTAAAAATGTTGATGAAATCTCAGAATTTCCTCAATTTTCCCCTCCGGAATCTGAACAAATTTAAAAGTGTAGATCTGAATAACGACGACGTATTAGAATCTGTAAAATTTGAACCTATAGCATTGATTTCTCCATGTTTGGATGGAATTGATCAAAATATTTTGGAAGTTATACGGTGAGACAGTGGCAGGGTCAATGCATTAATTGGTAGCCAATCATGAAGGCTTTGAGTGGTAAATCAAACGTTAGTTTAGTTATTTTTATTGGTTTTCCGAAAAATAAATCATTAAATAGATGACATTTATTATTTACTACGTTTAAAAAATTATGACCAAAAAAGAAAAATACATTCCGATGACGGGAATCGAACCTGGGCCACCTGGACGAAAAGCAGGGATCCTAACCAATACACCAACGGCTCAGTACGGAGGTTAAATCAAACTGATATATATAATAGCCGAAAATAAGGTTAGTGTCATCTGGCGAGGTTTTATTTATCCTAAATGTCAACGGACCTGTATAATATCCGATAATAGGGCTAGTTTTGAAATATATTCGTTGCCCGAATTCATACTGAATTCAATTAGTTCGCCTGTATTTTTTTATTAATAATGTAACTTTGTATAAAGCTGTTCCAATTTACTACAATGGCTTATCGTGAACCACCTAATATAAGAAAACGCCCTATTAAGCCAGTGTTCTGCCAAGACATCCAAAAGTTGGGGACACATGTCTCGGTGGGCATGAAAAGTTGGTGACATTTTCAAAACAAGGGCCACTATGGCCCTAAATCGCTCACCTGGTAACCATGTAACCATGTACACCGTGTGACCTAGTGACCTAGTTTTTGACAAGACATAAGCAACATTTGAACTTGATCTATATTTCATTGAGGCAAACCTTTTCATCAAGTTTTATGAAGATCAAATGAAATTTGTAGTCTCTAGAGTGTTAATAAGGTTTTTCTATGATTCGATCTAGTGACCTAGTTTTTGACCGGACATGACCCACATTTTAACTTGACCTAGATTTCATTGAGGCAAACATTTTGATGAAGTTTCATGAAGATCCATTGAAAGTTGTAGTCTCTAGAGTGTTAACAAGGTTTTTCGAAGATTTGACCTAGTGACCTAGTTTTTGACCGGAAATGACCCACATTCGAACTTGGCCTAGATTTCATTGAGGCAATCATATTGATGAAGTTTTATGAAGATCCAATGCAATTTGTAGCCTCTAGAGTGTTAACAAGGTTTTTCGATAATTTGACCTAGTGACCTAGTTTTTGACCGGACATGACCCACATTCGAACTTGACCTAGATATCATTAAGGCAAACATTTTGATGAAGTTTCATGAAGATCCAATGAAATTTGTAGTCTCTAGAGTGTTAACAAGGTTTTTCGAAGATTTGACCTAGTGACCTAGTTTTTGACCGGGCATGACCCACATTCGAACTTGGCCTAGATTTCATTGAGGCAATCATATTGATGAAGTTTCATGAAGATCCAATTAAATTTGTAGCCTCTAGAGTGTTAACAAGGTTTTTCGATAATTTGACCTAGTGACCTAGTTTTTGACCGGATATGCCCCACATTCGAACTTGACCTAGATTTCATTGTGGCAAACATTGTGACCAAGTTTCATCAAGATCCAATGAGATTTGAACCTGCTAGAGTGTTAACGAACAATTGTGAACGGACGGACGGACAGACAGACAGACAGACGACGGACATCCAGCGATCCTAAAAGCTCACCTTGGCACTACGTGCCAGGTGAGCTAAAAAGGGGGACAAAGGAGAAACATTCAAAGTAAAGTGCTTTCATGCATGGTATAACCTGTCATTGAAAGAGCTTTCTTGTTTTGGATGATTTCAAATGTTTCAGAGCCCTGTTTAAATCAAAGTTTCCGATCTCCCATCCCACTATCTTCACTGAATAATCGCGTAACCCCTTATCTTGAAACTGACGACGAGCCTTTTTAGCTTTTTAGAGGAATCAGGTTACCATTTTCCCCTCGATAAATCGACATTATCTGACTGTCTGTTTGAAGAAACTTAAAATTGTTTTCGGCTTTTTCTTCACGGGAGACGCCATTTTTAAATTTCCTGCGCTTGACGACAGACACGCTTAATAATATGACTGGTTTATCCACTGCCGTGTCGCGTACTATTAATTTCTGTAATAATTATAGAACCAGTCGAGTAAATTTGATGCAGGCACCGTGAAAACCGCTAACTCGTGAGAATTTCACGCCCAGTCAATATTCGGGCCCGGGACGAAAATAAAAGCGACAATCGTAATTTTTTAGAATCGTAATTTTTTAGAAACAATGTCGCAGATACCCGGCCTCGGCAGAACACTGTTAAGCTCATATGACTCCTCCCACCACTTATCATTATGGTTCCCGGTTTCCTCTCTTTCATGCGTGCCGCCAATTTTGCCCGTTGCCTGGCCCTAACTGTCTGAAGATAAAGGGACATAACCAGGCTATATCAAGGGCAGATAACTATTGCCACAATTATTATATTTCAACAATAATTTTAATCCTTCGAATACTTATAGCTATATACTTTGTGTGCAAGTATAATCAAAGCCCATTGAAAACTAGTTGCAAGAGTGTAAACGCCATTGATTTGGCATTTTCAGCAATTCAAGGGCAGATAATAATTCTTGATCTATTCGTCCGATTTCAACCATAACCCCACTTATTCGAACTCTTATAGTAATATACAATCTGAGAAAGTTAGAAAAAAATTGGGTAAAAATTGTGGCCTAGTGTGTAAATAGCGTCAAATATGGCATTTTCAGCAATTTAAAGGTACATGAGTCTAGACCTATCAGTTTGATTTCAACCATAATAAAACTCATCTGAGCTCTTGTAGTCATATACAATCTGAGCAAGTTTGAGATAGATTGGATAAACATTGTGGCCTCTACAGTGAAAACACTGTAAAATATGGCATTTTCAGCGATTCAAAGGTAGATTACTCTTAAATATTGATTCTATTTCACCCATTATCAAACTCATTCGTACTCTTATCCTAATATACCATCCGGGCAAGATTTAGAAAGATTGGATAAATATTTTGGCATCTAGATAGTAAACGCTGTTAAATATGGGTTCGATTTCAACCATAATCAAACTCATTTGAACTCTTATGGTAATATACAATCTGAGCAAGTTTGAGAAAGATTGGATAAATATTGTGGCCTCTAGAGTGTAAATGTAACATGGTGAGAAAAATATGCAGCCAGACCGGGGCTCGAACCCGGGACCCCTTGCTTACAGGGCAAGTGTTCTACCGACTGAACCACAGGGCCGCTTACACAAATCTCTCGCCATTTATTCATTAACTCAACCCGGCTACACACACCCCCTCTACACAAGAATTCGTCCCGAATTCTTACTAAAGTACACTCCACGAGTTTCTTATTATTTCTGTACACTCTATGAGTTACATATTATCCTACGGGTTATTTATGTTGGGCGCCAAATGTAACTTGGTGAGAAACATATGCAGCCAGACCGGGGCTTGAACCCGGGACCCCTTGCTTACAGGGCAAGTGTTCTACCGACTGAACCACCGGGCCGCTTACATAAATCTCTCACCATTTAACCATATACTCAACCCGGCTACACACACCCCCTCCCCACGTTGGGCGCCATTTTTGCCCCACGTTGGGCGCCATTTTTGCCCCACATTGGGCGCCAAATGTAACATGGTGAGAAAAATATGCAGCCAGACCGTGGCTTGAACCCGGGACCCCTTGCTTACAGGGCAAGTCTTCTACCGACTGAACCACCGGGCCGCTTACACAAATCTCTCACCATTTATTCATAAACTCAACCCGGCTACATAAACACTAAAATTGTTGACAACGGAAGACGGACGACGCACAACGGAAGCCGGACATTCAAATATTGCAAAAGCTCATCCTGAGCTAGCTCAGGTGAGCTAAAAATGGGAGAATAATGTATCTCACACAACTCTGGCACACACCACATTGAACTTATTCCATCGTTCAATTACAAGATATCACTTGTCTCCACTAACTTGTATGTATGGTTTATTACTAATCATATGATAGTTTTTGGGTAATCTCAAATATTTCATTTAAGGAATAATTCGAATATTTATTGTATACATGGAGGTTTAAAACAAGAGCCACATGCGGCCCTAAATCGCTCATCTGAGGAACTATTGTGTAATACTCAATGTAAAATGAAGTTTGTCATTGCATGGAAGTGGACTGTTGCATGAAATAGTGACTCAGAATCTGTTTGTCATTATTATTGTTTGAGCAAAAAGGAAAAATGTGGAAACTATATAAAAAGTCCTAATAAAGGGTGTTTTAAATAATATTCATTCAAAAATATTATTGAATTTTGAGAATGGTTACAGTTTCTGAGTAGAAGATTTTTTTAAAGGGTTTCTTGTATAAGTCTATGTAAAACTGATAAGCCCAGGGCAAGGCCATTTTTGACCCTGTGGTCATGATTTGAAAAATCGTGGTAGAGGACCATGAGGCAAAGCTAGATGCCAAATATAAACGGTCTGGTCCTTACGGTTTCAGAGAAGAAGATTTTTAAAGGTTTTACCATACAAGTCTATCTAAAACAGATAAGCCCCGGGGCAGAGCCATTTTTGACCCGGGGGTCATGATTTGAACAATCTAAGTAGAGAACCCGAAGGCAAAGTTACATGCCAAATATAAAAGGTCTGGGCCTTATGGTTTCAGAGAAGAAGACTTTTAAAGGTTTTCCTATATAAGTCTATGTAAAACTGATAAGCTCCGGGGCGGGACCATTTTTGACCCGGGGGGTCATGATTTGAACAATCTTGGTAGAGGACCATAAGGCAAAGCTACATGCCAAGCATAAAAGGTCTGGGCCTTACAGTTTCAGAGGAGGGGACTTTTAAAAGTTTTTCCTATATAACTCTATGTAAAACTGATAAGCCCTGGGGCGTGGCCATCTTTGACCCGGGGTCATGATTTGAGCAATCTTGGTAGAGAACTATAAGGCAAAGCTACATACCAAATATAAAAGGTTTGGGTCCTATAGTTTCAGAGAAGAAGAGTTTTAAAGGTTTTCCTATATAACTCTATGTAAAACTGATAAGCCCAAGGGTGGAGCCATTTTTGACCCAGGGTCATTATTTGAACAATCTTGGTGAAGGTTCACAACATGATGCTACATATGAAATTTGGTTGTCCTAGGACTTATGGTTATTGACAAGAAGATTTTTAAAGTTTTGACTTTGGTTGTCAATATTATGTAAATACGGAAATTGACCACGCCCTATGGCGGCCATGTTTTTTGACGGATCAAAATTCTTTGAACTATTTTAAAAGTATATCAATTGAGAAACATTTTGGTGAAAACCAAATTGAAATCGGACCAGTAGTTTTTTAGTAGAATATTTTTTTAGATATTGTGCATGGTTGCCATTGCAACAAGATCGATATCCCACCCACTTTTTTCAACAATTTTTTAAGCTCACAACTACGGTATGTATCTGACCAAGTTTGGTTAAAATTGGGCCATTGGTTTCAGGGAAAAAGTTATTTCAAACAAATTGTGAACAGACGACACGGACACCAACACGGACGTACGACAGACGGCCACCGATCACAATAGCTCACCTTGAGCACTTTGTGCTCAGGTGAGCTAAAAAACCTGTAGCGCGTTCAATTGCCACTTTTTACAGTCTGTGCCCCGTGTGAAGCGTGCAGAGTACAGTAGAGAAAACGTTTTTTTCCAAATAACCCCTGTTACGCTTAAACTATTATTTTCATTGCAAACAGTTTGGAGCCAGATCAGACGAATGGTTACCCGGCGTCTGATCAGGCTCCAAACTGTTTGCCACTCAGATTAAAACTGGTAGTCGGAACTGTCAAAAGGTTGTCATTTTCTATATTTAGTTGCAATGCGTTTGCGTTTGAACGAAAGAATTACGTTTTCTCCACTGTATTTCAGACCGGTAGCCAACTTGCAATCGATGGCCATCGTCGGCCATCGATTTCTTTACTGAACTCATCACTTGTTTTGTATGAAACCGTTACGCGGTTGGAAGTTACAGTTGGAAGTTGAATTCCGCTTAAGCTGGTGCTAGGGGGCGTGAGCACTGTTGCACATTTCAGTATTGCTCATGAACAGACTCAATTAAAGCGAGTCTGCAATTTTCAGTATTTGCTTTGTTTTCTGTGCTTTCAAAGGACCTCCTCTTATTCAGATTTATATAATTCACAACAGCAGATGTTAAGTGCTTGTGTGGCGGCTGTAAAAAGTCGCCCCGTACTTCATTCTCAGTGTTGTTATACTTTCTGGTCCTTTGGAATCATTGATTTCATCGCATTTACAGTTGGAAGTTGAATTCCGCTTAAGCCGGTGCTAGTGGGCGTGAGCACTGTTACACATTTCAGTATTGCTCATGAACAGACTCAATTAAAGCGAGTCTGCAATTTTCAGTATTTGCTTTGTTTTCTGTGCTTTCAAAGGACCTCCTCTTATTCAAATTTATACAGTGTGACCAGGTTTTTTTTAAACCTCTGTGAATACAATGAATGTTCCGAATTATTCCTTATAATATAATATCCCTACTGAATTTAAGAAAGTAGTTAAAAGAGTATCTGACACGAGTTTTCATTATTTAACACATATTTTCTGCAAAATGCGACGATATTTTGTAGTAACGTCGTTGTCAATGATGTCATTTGGCGTCCTGTTTCATGCAACACTTGTGGAAAGCAGTTTGACTGAGAGTAAATAGTCCCGACAAGGCATGACCTGAATTTTCTTATTTTTCATGGGGTTATGAAAAGATATTACAGCCAATCACAGCTAACCAAAAGTGATGAAAACAAAGAATATCAAATTATTAAGGTTGCAACAGAAACGGCAATTCTAAGCTGACCCCAATGACAACACACAAACAATTTTGACTGTGTAAAAATTGTTTCTTGTTTATCCGATGTCAAGCAGTAATATTTACCAGCATCAACTGGGCCCGTTTCATAAAACTTGGTACGACAAATGTTGTCGAAAGTCATATTATAAAAGTCTCAATTTTTATTTATTTCTCCATCTAAGCCTGTCTTGTGACATCTTTTTGGAATCGTCTTGAAAAGACGATTCCAAAAAGGTGTCACAAGACAGGATTAGACGGGGAAATCAGAAATTAAAAGTATTTTAAAGATTAGACTTGCGATCGTTTTTGTCGTAAAAAGTATTATGAAACAGGCCCCTAGGTCCTGGACTTCTTTTATTTGCCAGGAAAGTTTGCAAATCCAATAGAATCATTGTTTTTATATCATTTTATTAATTCTCATCCTAAAGATGTCTCATTCTTTTACAGGTTGTGCATCCAATGACCTAGATTATTTAAAGAACAAGGCATGTTTGAGTCTCAAGATTCACTGAAATAATCGCTGTTTTCTAAACTGATCAGGACTATTTAAATACTTCAATGCATTTGTCAACACTGTATACTATACAATGTACACCTTCACATGAGCTACAAGTATACCTGTATCATTTCAGCCTTCGTCTGCCTGAACTCTTCATTGAGAGATTTCAGCTCAGTATTTGTCAAACTCAGATCCTGGCGAGTCTTGTCATAGTCCCGACACTTGGCACTGAGGCTGGCAAGTTCTCTATCTTGAGCTTGCAGTCTTGACTTGAGAGCAGTTACCTCTCTGTTCTGAGTCACGTCCATTGTTTTACACTGTACCTGAAGAATGGAACAAATATAAAGTGTTATCAGACAACGTCAATTGGGTTACATGTAAATATTTTGAACAACTGAACATTCTAAAATAAGCAAAAATTGCCACAAGATAAGGATTTCACAATGTGCTCACATCAGAATACACAATGTGTTGCGATACAGATATTATGGTTCAATACGTATGGCGGTACGAATGTTATGATACATTGCATATGACGATGCAGGTGCCATGATACATTGTGTATCGCGATACAGATATCACGATACAATGCGTATGGCGGTACGAATGTCATGATACATTGTGTATCGCAATGCAGATGTAGTGATACAATATGGTTGGCGATACAGTTGTCATAAACCAATGCGTATGGCGATACCGATATCATTACACCTTGTGTATCGCGATACAAATGTCATAAACCGATACTTATCAAGATATCAGATTTGTTATCACTTATCAGTTAAAAATATTTTGACAGTAAAGAAACAAGATATATACAGTCTAGTATTCGAAATTATTTAAATTGATTGAAGCGGCTACACATTCAAATGTATGATTGTGTGGCAAAGCGCATGAGCTCTCACTGACAACCTCTGTGTTGAAATATTACATACGCATATAGCGAAAGTCTGTAAGTGAAGGGTTATGTACGTGTATGTATGTTATGTATTACCTTGGTTATATCATGTATTACCATTTGTACTGTTTGTAGTTCAGTTGATGACACTGTCAGTCTATGTGAAAGGTATTAAATATGTTATGTATTACCTTGGTTATATCGTCTATTGTCATTTGTACTGATTGTAGTTCAGTTGATGACACTGTCATTCTTTCTATGTGAAATGTGTTAAATCTGTGATATATATTACCTTGGTTATATCGTCTATTGTCATTTGTACTGTTTGTATTGCCGTAGATGACACTGTCATTCTATGTGAAAGGTGTTATAGGTCGTTTGCAGTTCAAAAAAACACGATAATTTTCAAATATCTCCAAAACAAGAAAACGGAGACAAATGGAATTTTGCATAGATTTATGATATACTTATACCAACTCTGACAAAAAAGAAATATTTTTTTCTCTTCGTAATAAAAACGTTTTATTCATAACTTCTATATAAAGTTTACACTTCTAAGGGACAGTTTTCCGAAGGGTGATTTCAAGTTATTCAACAGCCTATCTTTCACGACCCGGCAACGCCTCACCGTTAAGCCATCGCATACCATAGCAGTTTACAACTAACCGAACGAGGCCCTGACTGGGGTACGTTAAACGTATAAACCGACCATACTGTCATTGATGTTAGATCCTAATCGGACACCGGAGCCATTTCGTATCTGAATAGTATCCGAACCATGTGCCACTCGTACGAAAGCGAAAGTTTTATCAACAAAACGCAAAATAACTAAATGCGATAAATAGCAGAAGAGACATGTTCATACCAGACGATCTACACCAACTTACCATTATCAAATTTTCAACAGAATGTTTCCAGATCAGTTCGAAAACCTTTATTATTTTATTTAGGAAACGTAATGTAAACGTAAGTGCAATACAACTCGAACATTAATACATATTAAGCTCCAGATAAGGGGAGTATTTCCAAAACTAAATCTTTATTTCTGAATTAAGCCCTATGATGCGACTTCTCATTAGAACGTCTTTCTTCGAGTAATAACACTATAGGATTTGGTGCTGAACTGGGTTAGAGAATATGGGAGAAGTTGTTCAAGTTTCTCTCTCTTATCTGGAGCTCTGTAATTATGTAGAACTATTAGAGCTTCGGTTTGAAAAGTAATTGCAATTCTCTTTATTCCTGGTGAAGAGTTCGTGGATTTAGGCATAGTAAAAATGTAATGGATTATGGGGCCTCACAATTAATTTTGTACAACTAAACAACCAATATCAGCACGGGATTCACCTTTCAGACAGAAGCAACTTGCACGGGATTTTACCTGGGGATATTCTCCAATATAAACAAACATGATCAAGGTAATAGCCAATAACACCCCACGTAATTGACCATTTTCAGCGACACAAAATTTATATAAAACAAAGAAGAAAAGTTTTTAGTTAGACTTTCAAAAAATCTGAATTTCCTTGTCAGAGTTGGTATAGACACATCATAAGTGTATGCAAAATTCAATTTAAATACGTCCATTAGTTTTTAAATTATCTAAGATTTATCGTGTTTTTTTGAACTGCAAACGACCTATAAATATGTTATATATTACCTTGGTTATATCGTTTATTGCCATTTGTACTGTTTGTTTTTCAGTAGAAGATGACACTATCATTCTATGTGAAATGTGTTAAAAATGTTATACATTACCTTGGTTATATCGTCTATTGCCATTTGTATTTTTGTACTGTTTGTTTTTCAGTAGAAGATGACACTGTCATTCTATTTGAAATGTGTTAAATATGTTATATATTACCTTGGTTATATCATCTATTGCCATTTGTACTGTTTGTATTGCCGTAGATGACACTGTCATTCTATGTGAAAGGTGTTAAATATGTGATATATTACCTTGGTTATATCTTCTATTGCCATTTGTACTGTTTGTGTTTCATTAGATGACACTGTCATTTTATATGAAAGGTGTTAAATATGATATCTTTTACCTTGGTTACATCGTCTATTGCCATGTGTACTGTTTGTTTTTCAGTAGAAGATGACGCTGTCATTCTATGTGAAATGTGTTAAATATGTTATATGTTATATCTTAAGTTATATAATTATTACCTTTGTTATATCGTCTACTGTTATTTGTACTGTTTGTGTTTCAGTAGATGACACTGTCAGTATATGTGAAAGAGGTTAAATATGATATATATTACCTTGGTTATATCGTCTATTGCCATTTGTACTGTTTGTGTTTTAGAAGATGACACTGTCAGTCTATGTGAAAGGTGTTAAATATGTTATATTATATTACCTTGGTTATATCGTCTATTGCTATTTGTACTGTTTGTGTTTCAGTAGATGACACTGTCATGCTATGTGAAAGGTGTTAAATATGTTATATATTACCTTGGTTATATCGTCTATTGCCATTTGTACTGTTTGTGTTTCAGTAGATGACACTGTCATGCTATGTGAAAGGTATTAAATATGTTATATATTACCTTGGTTATATCGTCTATTACCATTTGTACTGTTTGTGTTTTAGAAGATGACACTATCATTCTATGTGAAAGGTGTTAAATATGTTATATATTACCTTGGTTATATCGTCTATTGCCATTTGTACTGTTTGTGTTTCAGTAGATGTCATTCTATGTGAAAGGTGTTAAATATGTTATATATTACCTTTGTTATATCGTCTATTGTCATTTGTACTGTTTGTGTTTCAGTAGATGACAATGTCATTCTATGTGAAAGGTGTTAAATATGTGATATATTACCTTGGTTATATCGGATATTGCCAATTTTACTGTTTGTGTTTCAGTTGGTGACAGATCTTGAAGACTTTTCAACAGTTGAATCATCTTGTCTGTATCACACTGTAGCTGGGAATCACTCACAGCCAGGGTGTTAGAATGCATCAGTCTATTACGTATATCCAAAACCTGTTGTGTAAAAGGAAATTTTGCAGGTCAATATTGCAAGTATGAACTGTATCAAAATATCATTCTAAAATCTAAGTCACATCATCCTATGGGACAGCATATGGTAAGACTTATGAGCTCATTTAGTTAAGTACGGGCAAAACAGGGTCAGTGGATTTTGGGTTAGTGTTCCAGCATCTGATATATTGTAGAACTTGTTGTTCAATAACTATTCTAATATTTCAAATACAGCAGAAACTCTATGCATAAAACTTGCTTAAGTCGAAATAATACAATATTTAAAAAATCTGAGGTTGTAGTTTAATAAAACGATATCGCTATAATCGAACATACCCATATTCCAAAGTTAAAACTTTGACGTAGGTGTGTTCGAATTATCGAATTTTGATAATATATCCAAGGACTTACATATCTCAAAACTTGACCAGGATCGCTGGGGCTATTCTATTCATAAGACCATACCGGTATGACAATCCGCCTTCTCATTAATTATAGTTGAACAAGACATAAAAAACTTTTTATACACATCTGTGACATGTTTGACACCTTGTCCAAATCTTCCACTCAATTTAGATTTGATGTCAAAAACTTCTTGTTAGCTAAGGAATAAGTTCCTTACTTGATTAGTTTTTATTCATTTGCCTTCTGATATATCTGTGTAAATTAAGATAGGTTTGTTTCATCTTATGATTATTCTTATGATTTGTTCTGATACTCTGCTGTGTTAATTTGTGAACATGGTCTAGTCATTCTGAAACTGACTAACTTTCAGCTTCTGTGATACTTTTAATTTAAGATACTATCTGTGATATTTATTTATAATAATTTACCGTGACTCTCTGTGTCTTGCCACTAGAATCAAGGACCATAATGGAAATAAGGAAAATATTTTTCCTTTTTTGTGTTATCCTTGGTTTCTAGTGCGCATTACATGGCCCTTATATGTTTTGCTTTAATTATGCCTTGCCATGTTATGTACACTTTTTACCGAAATAAATCTATCTATCTAGGTCACAAATCAAAGTAAACCAGAGTTTCGGTGACAATGGTAGATTGATAATTATCCCAGGCAACAATTGTATTAGTATCTAAGTATTTAGGAGAGCAGTATTGATGCAGCACACTCTGTTTACCTCGTACACAAAACCGGTAAAGTTATGTAATGGTGTTTTGGACAATTATAATAAATTAAGAGAAGAGGAAATCACATGAAAACTCGACAGTTGAAATCAAATTAGCTGCACAAATGAAATGGATTTTATGAACAATCTCGTCAGCAAGATTATACATATTTTCTCATTGTAAAATAGACCAGTATGAAAGATGTGTATGTCAACAACAATGTGAATAATCAACAATTTATTCACTCTTTAATATTGCTAGATGTTTATCTACATGTTAAAAGAAAAGACATGTTATGTGTAGAAAAAGAATTCACCAGGGGCACCATATTGTAATTTAAGTATAGCCGAGGAGTATATATTCTACTTACAATATGACCAGAGTCAAAATGTTCGTGGTCATAGCTGTCAAGCCGAATACATTTGGATTAAATATCTAGTCTACATTTTTTTGTTTTTTTGTCCGTATAAGAGAAATAGTTAGACTGCAAAAAGCAGTAGATAAAACATTCTCACCTCATCCACCAAGTTGACATCGCTGAGGAATGTAAACATGTAGGTACAAGTGTTCAGCAATTTCAGAATTGCGGCAACATCTGCATCTTTAGCTGCCGCAACCTTCTCACAACCAAAGGGAAGAAAGACTTTGGCTACTTCCCAAGGAAGTGCAGGCCAAAGATGAGGTGTTGAGTTGGCACGAACTATGTTTATGTTTGGTTGATTTAAATGAGCCTTGATGATGTGTTTAAGCCATTCACTGCAAACACCTGAGGAACATCCAGTCATCTCCAACGTCTGTTTACGCCTTTGTATTTCATTGCTTGTACAAGATTTGCACAACTGAATACATGATGATGTATGATGGTGAGATGGTGCATGAATTACTGGACCATTTCTAGAATATGGTTGTGGCACACGTCTATGAAGCTCATTATGGAAATCTATCACCCGCTGGTCCACAAACTCTTCTAATCCGTCCTTCAGACTGAGAAGCCCTAAATTCCCTCGAATCCAGTTTAGGTAAAACTCATCTTGCATCCTTGCTGTTGCTGTAGCCATCCTGGAAGTTTGATAAATATTATACATTTCAGGGAGTTATTATACATAAGAGGGAGTAAACCGAACAAAATCAGCATTTTCTCATTCATTTCAGCACTAAATCCTATGGTGATACTACTCATTAGAATCGTCTCATCTCTTCGAGACTATTCTAGTGAGTAGTGACACTATATAGGGTTTAATGCAGAAATAAAGATTTTAGTTTTTGAAATTACCCACTTATCTGGAGCCCTGATTTTGTTTCATAGGTACTGAGCCTACTGAGGGAACAGTCAAATCTTTGAACCGAGGTGGCAGGGCCGCAGGGAAGACCTTGAGAACTGTTGCCCGAGGCCAATGGCCGAGGGCAACAGTTATCAAGATGTTCCCTGCTATTGAGGGACAATGCTTTGACTTTTCCCAAAGTAACTATCAAACAATGATTTTATACCTGACTCTCTATTTAAGCAAGGCTGATTGAATGGCTACTTCTAGATCTATCAAGATCGATTTATACATGGTTTGAACAAAATTTAGATTCTAGAGATGATTTAATATTTCATCTTTATTAAATTCAATACAACAACTGAATGTGAACATCACTGTGTTCAGTGTGTTGTGAAAATATTTCTCTACTACATCTATATTCATCTTTTCAATTGCGATTGAAATAATTATTGTTTCTTATTAACTTAAATTGATTGACACTTAGTTTGGTTTTCTAAATGGCGTAATTTATAGTGTAACATCATAATTTGTTTTAAACAAGAGCCCCATGGACATATTTGGCTCACCTGAGAATAGCTGACAAAATGGAGATAATTTATGTCCATGACGGGGTCATTTATAACTAGAGGGGCATAGTTTGAACAATCTTGATAGAGGATCTGTAGATGATATTATGTGCCAAATATCTAAGACCAGGGTACCCGGATTTTAGACTAGAAGATTTTTTAAAATTTCCATTGAAAAATCTATTTATTGCTCCTGTAACCTACATATGCGACAGACTGGAACCATTTGAACAAAAGTTGAAAGGGACATTTAAAAGTGTCACCATGACGAAAATCAAAGCTCTGACAATATTAGTTTTAGAGGAGAAGACGTTTGAAAATTTCACTAAATAACTCTGTAAAACTGTAACACCCCCCCCCCCCCACCGAAACCTGGCCAATTTTGATACCAGAGGCATAATTTGAATGAACTTGATAATGCAGATGATACTATGTGCCAAATATCTAAGATCTGGTTATTGTAGTTTCTGACAAGAAGAGTTTTTAAGATTTCTTTTTTTTCACGGGGTTGCCATGGTAATCAGAGTTCTGCATTGTTTTGATTCTTTGAACAAATTTGAAAGAGCTTAACCCAAGGAACATTTCTGTAAAGTTTGGTTAAATTATGTTCAGCAGTATAGGAGGAGATGTCGTTTGAAGCAATTGTTAACGACGACATATGACACACAACAGACACAGGGCCATCCCAATAGCTCACCTTGAGCCTTTGGCCCAGGTGCAGACATAGGGTCAATTACTTAGCAAAGTAATTAATTAAATTTACCACAATTAGTTGAATAAAATTCAATTGAATTACTGTTTTTCCAAAACTTATGATTAGATTTAAATTAATTTACCTAATTAATTAATTAAGTTAACAATTACATTCACTACATGTTCCAAGTTTATTAGTTCTGTGCAACCAATATATACCCAGATCGGAGTATTTTCGTAAGGTGCCCTCTGATAAGAGTCTGCTCTATTTACTATTTAGCATAATTATATGCATTGGAACATGTCACTGCCAATGAATTATGAAACCAGCGTGGAAATAGATCAGACTTTGAGTTATTATTAAGCTGATTAGCTCGAACCTGTTTATGCCTAGCAAATGTTTATTATGAAATTGTTAAAATTTATGTGTTTATTTTTCAAAGCTGTAGCGCGTTCAATTAAGTACCGTATCGGCGAACAGCAACGTTAAGTAAGGGATATCGTTTAGTTACTTATATATCGGAGCCCAAGAGGCTCCGACATATAAGTAACTAAAAGATATCCCTGTTGTCACCATCTGACCCCTTAGAAACATAATCTAGTAACAAATTACATGCTCTAGCGAAAATCCGCTACAACTATAGACAAGAACCGCATACGGGCCTAAATGGCTCACCTGAGGAATTATTGTGTTATACTCGATGCATAATGAAGTTTGTTATTGCATGTATGTGGACTGTTGCATGAAACGGAAACAACTCGGAATTAGGTTTTCCTGTAGAAGTCTATGTAAAACTGATAAGCCCCGGGGCAGGGCCATTTTTGATCCGAGGGTCATGCTTTGAACAATCTTGGTAGAGGATCATAAGGCAAAGCTAGATGCCAAATATAAAAGGTCTGGGCCTTACGGCTTAAGAGTAGAAGATTTTTAAAGCTTTTCCTATATAAATCTATGTAAAACTGATAAGCCCTGAGGGGGGCCAATTTTTACCCTTGGGTCATGATTTTAACAATCTTGGTAGAGGACCATAAGGCGAAGCTAGATGTGAAATGTAAAAGGTTTGGGCTTTAGGGTTTCAGAGAAGAAGATTTTTAAAGGTTTTCCTATGTAAGTCTATGTAAAACTGATCAGCCCCAAGGCGGGGCTACTTTTTACCTTAGGGTCATGATTTAAACAAACTTAGTAGAGGTCCATAAGGCAAAGCTGCATGCCAAATATAAAAGGTCTAGGCCATACAGTTTTAGAGAAGAGGTGTTTTAAAGGTTTTCCTATGAAAAACTGATAAGCCCCGGGGCGGGGACATTTTGGACCCGGGGTCATTATTTGAACAATCTTGATAAAAGGTAACAACATGATGCTACATGTAAAATTTGGTTGTCCTAAGACTTAAAGTTATTGACAAGAAGATCTTTAAAGTTTTGACTTTAGTTGTCAATATTACGTAAATACGGAAAATGACCACGCCCTCTGGCGTCCATGTTTTTTTACTGATCAAAATTTTTTGAACAATTTTGAAAGTATATTAATTGAGAAACTTTTTGGTGAAAACCAAATTGAAATCGGAGCAGTCGATTTTGAGAAGAGTTTTTAGATATTCCGCATGGTTGCCATAGCCCACAACTACAGTATGTATCTAACCAAGTTTGGTTAAAATTGGGTCATTGGTTTCAGAGAAGTTATTTGAAACAAATTGTGAACAGACGACACGGACACCGAAGTACGATGTACGGCAAACGATCACAATAGCTCATAAGGTGAGCTAATAAGTCAACCAGTCCCTTAATGAGCTTTGTCAGTTCTTAGATAAGATGAAACAATGTGTTTGCACAATGAGTTAATAATCATGTAGTGGGGTGTATCCAGATCTATAGCTCCTGCATGTAGCATTTGTTCTGGTGTCAACCAGAATCTATATTGGTTCATAATTGGTTGTGTTTGCTTTTGATTGTTTCTTTTAGCTTGTAATATAAGGTAGCAGACTTCAAGTTCAAGCAAAATAGTCTCAACATGTAACCCCCCCCCTTTCTGTAGCTATCCAGTGCTCCAAGAAAATATTTTTGACTGACAAGCCCAGGGCAAGTAGGCTTATAAAATTGACAAGCCCTGTCCCAAATGAACTTGCCCGATTTTTTTGTAAATGACCTAAGACAGCCTCATTTTCCTTTTAAGTTCTGTAGTCAGTGAAAGTGATTCTAACTGTTAAGTGGTTCTTATGGGATTTCCAGATTCTATTTTAGTAACAATTATCATAATCCATTATTTTATCTTAATTAATCATTTAACTCATCCCTACACTGCTTTTGTACCAATTTTACATAAAAATCTTACTTTAATTAATCTCTTCTTTCATATGCTTATTCAATGTGAAGGACGCCATTTTGCACAAATTTGACAAAATGGTGGACATTTGGAAGTTTGTTTCTAAACTTTGTTTGAGTGATGGAAAGTGTTATAATTTGACTTATAGTGCAACTTTAATGCATTGGAGGATATATGATTGTTATTTTAGGTGAGTGAAACCCTTATACAGTAATTTCAAGGGAAATTTCAGAAAAATCGTAAATCCTTTTGTTTACACACCTGTATTAGCTGTAAGATTTTCAATGAAACAGACTCTAGACATTGATCATGAGGCGTGACCGTAAGCGCTTATCTTATGGTAAAAGTCAACCCTGATTAGAGGCAAACATGCTAACACGCTTGATTGGTCACTGATTGTGTAATTATCACTAGTAAAACTGAGTGCTTAATAGATAACACGCTTCGCGGCTTGTAAAGGCTACTGAACAGAACAGTGCATATGTTTAGTTACATAATTAGACAGGCCCAGCGGGCATGATCACCATAATTTATGACAGGCCCCAATTGAAAATATAGGAGCCCCGGGCGTCGGGCTATCCAATTTTTTGAGCACTGCTATCCAATGATGTAATAGCAACCAACCGAACAATTGTTTTTTTTCCGACCCTATGCTGTCAGTCTAATCTTTTTATAATTAGAAAGTTATTAGGAGGTCAGATAAGCATGTGCTTGAGCAGTATAGAAATTAGAAGTTCACCACATTATCACTCACTGTACGTGAATATTGCATATATGGTGACAACCGATGCAAACAACCCTTTTAGTACGACATCTATCTTTCACCAATACTCTACAATAATAACTCATTGCCCCCCGTGCTTATTTACTTTTCAAGGGTACGAACGATTTATGTACGATTCGAAATAACACAAGCAAAAATGTACTAATCAAATGAAATGCATCCATTTTACCGCATATAAAAATAAGGTTTAGCTGCTAAGATGTAAGCTGCTTTGTTTGATACATTCAGTATCGGGAAATGTTGGTTTATTGGTGAGAAATTAAGTCGGGACTGTTCGCTGGTTGTTTTAAATTCATTTGGTCGACAATTTGTTTTTATTGTTCGTTTTGGCTCACTACCTCTGAGGCCGTTCGTGTCGTTCGCAATCGATATCGTGCAAACGGTCGCTTAAGTTAAATTGTTACTGTTTTCTGATGCAATCGATACGGTACTTGAACGTGCTACAGATGACACATCATGGCAGGGCCACACATATTATATGATAAGAGGGTGTAAACTAAATATTTGCAACATTTTCTATTTATGTTTGAACCAAACCCAATGGATTAGAATCATCTCAAGGATACAATTACAATGCAAAGTCCCACCATAGGGTTTTTAGCAGAGATAAAGATTTTAGTCTTCAAAATACTCCCCTTATCTGAAGCCCTGACATTATCAGCAGATGACAACATTAACACTTAACCCTTAGCCTGCCACTCATGACTATAGCTCCATATGCAAACAGCTTGGATCCGGAGTAACTCGGCGTCTCATCCGGATCCAAGCTGTTTGACACTCACTCGGGCAACATTTTCAGCAATTTTTAGCAACTTTGAAGCACTTTGAAACTTGAAGCAGACGAAAAATATAGCAGGCGACAATTTATTTGGCGGGCTAAGGGTTAATGAGTCACTTAGACTGTAAATGCCCGATGTGTGAAAATAGCTTTGTGTATGTAATAGATACTGTACTAGTTTCGCTTTAAAAGTGTCCTATAACAACGGTGAGAAGACTGTTTCGCGAGGATGGACAACAAAATGTCTGAGGCGAAGCCGATGACATCTTTGTTGTTCGTCCGAGCAAAACAGTCTTCTCACCGTTGTTATGGGACACTTTTGAAGCGAACGAGTACTTGTATCTGAATTATACGAAGATTTGTAATAAATATCTAACACCGAGTCAATAACGACTTTGTCAATTTAAGCATGGAGGAAGTATACCAGGCGCATTCTGTTTTACGTTCAACCTGCTTTCAGCTTCCATCTGCTAAAATATAGAAATTATTTCTTATGGCACATGTTCATGAATGTTACAAAAGTTAATCAGTGCCTTATATTGTGTGTAATCTTTGTGTAAATATGTGTAAATACAGGTCTCTAGTTAAGAGGGAGTAAACTGAACAAATTCAACATTTTCTCACTTCTTGTAGCACCAAATCATATGGTGTAACTACACATTAGAATTGTCTCAAAGAGATGATTCTGATGAGTGGTAGCACCATAGGGTTTAATGCAGTAATGAAAAAAATATTTTAGTTATGAAATAGCCCCTTTATCTGGAGTTCTGTAAATAATACAGTAAATACTAGCCATATTTGTTACTATTGAAATACTGTGTGAATAATTTGTTCTTTGTTTATGCATTCTTGTAAATATTGTACATTCTTTTGAGGGCCACAAGGGAGATTAGTTTGCTGCCTGTACTAATTGTGTTACCCTCTTGAAATAAAGTCTTTATTATTATTATTATTATTATACCCTGGAGAAGAATCATATACACAAATCTGCATTTTCCCGAAAATGTTGTCGTCCAATACCTGTATGCGCGATAACGCTTAATCGATCGATAATTCAACTGCACCGGTACGCCGATAGCGGGCTATCGCGTTTTTTATCGTGTTGAATGGTTACCTACTGTTAGTTTAAGTTACATAAAATCCTTAATTTTTACCCGATTTTCATTATAATGATCTTAAAAGAAGGCTAAGATATTTATCTTTCAGTTGTGAAAATAACATAATCTAATTTTTACATTGATCATTTTTATGGCGAGTTAAAGAGCGGTTACCAAATGAATTTGCCGATAAAAGGGAGCAAGCGCTCGCGCAAAAATATATCACGCCCTGTTACAAAACCTTTCATAAAATCCTCAATTTTAGGCCGATTTCCATAACAATGGTCTTAAAGGAGAGCTAAGATATTTTTCTTTCAGTTGTAGAAAATGCCAGTGTTTATTTTTGAAATCAACAAATTTTATGGCGAGTTAAAGAGCGATTGCCAAATGAAATAGTCGATAAACGAGAGCAGGCGATCGCGAAATAAATACAACGTCCCGTTTCAAAAACTTGAATTTAATCCATAATTTTCGTCAGATATATATATATATATATATATATATATATATTAAAAAAAGGTCTTGATATAAAGCCGTGACACTTATCTTTCGGTTGTAAAAATACCAGGGGTTTTCTTGAAGCGAAAAAAGTAATGATGACCTACAAAGGTAATAGACGTTTATTTAAGAATAAAATCATCAAGAAATTGTGGTTAAATAATGAACTAGGGCTATTCATCTGTAAACTACATGTCTACCATATTACACATCACAAAGGAATGTGACACATTACGTAACCCTACACAATTAGCAGGCCATTTATAAGCGTCATAAAACTCTCCCAGCATGAAGTCCATGCTTCTTGAACATGCCGATTATCTATGAAGTGCTTGTTAGGGAACTGGACACCAGGGGGTTTCCTCTTTAATAAAAAAGATCAATGCTACCCGTGCGTGTAACTTGAACATGTGTTTTTGACTTCTGTAACCGCATGATTTTTATATATTATACAAATCACAAAAAATAAAGATAATAGAATTGAATTGAAAAAAAAAAAGAAAAAAACCCAACATCAATGCACCTGGTTTGGTTGATGACTGGATTAACCCTCTCATTACTGAATACCAGTAACATGATGACTATTGCAATTGCAAACAGTTGTAATCCAGACCAGGCTGCAAAAATTCATAGAGTATGTCTCTTGAAATATAGTTTACCCCTTTTTCAAAATAAGCTCTTTATGACACATTTTATCTTTTCTCCGCATGAGGATCATCAGAGAGAGAGACAGACAGACAGACATTCATACAGAAAGATGGAGACAGAAAAGAAGAAGCGAGAGACTGACAGACAGAGATAAGAGAAAAACAGACAGACAGAGAGACAGACAAGAGGCAAACAGACAGTGGCAGAGAAATATAGACACACACAAGCTTCGTAGGTAAACGAAAAAATACGTTTTTCTCTCAATTTCAAAACCTCACTATACTAACAATTTATAAGCTATCGCCTCAAGTTTTGTACTACGCGTAAGATCATGGTCTAATAAAACATCTGTATTAAAAATTTATAATGAAAAGATGACATTAAAAGCATTTCTATTAAACACCAAACTTCGTAGGTAAACGAAAAAATACGTTTTTCTCTCATTTTCAAAACCACACTAAACTAACAATTTATAAGCTATCGCCTCAAATTTTGTACTACGCGTAAGATTATTGTCTAATAAAACATCTGTATTAAAATTTATAACGAAAAGATGACATTAAAAGCATTTCTATTAACACCTAACTTTCGGAAAAACGTTGTTTTCTAGCCGCCAGCGAGCGCCGCTGATTGACCGATTTTGGACGACAAGATAAATCGCGAGCCGGCCGGATACTTCTCCAGGGTATACTTCCTCCAAGATTTAAGATAGAAAAATAATCTAACCACTTCTAGAAAATTGAAAATTGAAATAGACGTACACGTAAACCAACTATAATTTTCATTTGTTCTATTTCTAACTTGCACAAGTATACCGTGCAGCCTGTGTTCTAGGTCATGCCGTAAAATAAATACATGTTTGTTTGTCTACGCTCAGGAATAGTACTCAGCTAGTAAGGTAAGCGCTGTTTTTCCTTTAGATTCTCTATCTATCAGTTTAGTCGACATTATATTTGTAAGCATTTAGCATTAAGGTCAATAACTATTTGAACCTTGTCAGTTTATCTCGATATAATTCCTTATCTGTCCCTTTATAATCAAACCAAGGACCAGAGACAAGAGGTCCCCCACCCCCGAAGAGGCACAATAATATGTATAGTATTGTGTTGTTCACTCTTTCACTGTCATATTGTTGTCTGCTTTGAAATTGCCGTCTGCATTTATTTTCAATAGCAAAGTTTCTGGATTTGACTTCATGAATGTTGATACACGCGTTATCAATGTGGATCCTGTTGAAACGCTGAGTTACTGTGTGTTTGATATTGATCCACACCGTTTGCAAGTGTTCGTTATCCCTTAGCACGCTTAATTGCCGTCTGCTTTCAATGTATCATCTTTGGAGAAGCTCAAAATCTTTATGCTTTTCAAATTGAAAACAAGAGCGTGTCCCAGTTACACGAATGCCCCCGATGATACAGGGAGGGGAATCCAGACTATCAAACGTAAAAGTTAGAGAGCTGAAACTGTAGTGGAGCGCCATTTTGAGGACTTCAAGGGCCATTACTCCAAAGGGCCTAGCATAAATTGGTGCCGCTGGTTATCCAAATTGGTCTCCATTTTATGTCAACAAACATTTTCAGAAAGTTTGGTGATGATCAGATGAAAAGCAATGTGTTTGTGAACACAAATGCCCCCAGCCAGCATCATGTTCTGTAATGTAATGCTTATTTGCAAAAGTAGGTCAAAAGTCATGGTCGTAGGGTAAATGAAACATTGGCATGGTTGGAGAAGTCTTTACACAAGAAACATATAAAGTATGTAGCTCTAGGCCTACTGGTTCAAATGTTATAGGCGTATAAAGATTTATACAAATAAAGGTAAAAGGTCAAGGTCACAAGGGCAAAAACGTAGGTATGGTTGGAAAGGTCTTGACACAAGAAATATATAAACAAAATATGAAAGCCGTAGGCCTACTGGTGCAAATGTTATAGCCATTTAAAGATTTCAACAAAAGTAGGTCAAATGTCAAGGTCACAAGGTCAAACAGTTTTATATGGTTAGAAAGGGAAAACACATGTCAAGTATAAAAGGCCAAGGTGCAAAAATGCAAAAGTTGTATCCAAGGTTAAGGTTTTTGGTTAAAGTTTGATTAAATAGGTCAAAGATCGAGGTCAAGGTCACATGGTCAAAGACGTTGGTATGGTTGGAAAGGTCTTGACACAAGAAATATACATACAAAATATTAAAGCCCTGGGCCAACTGGTGCAAATGTTATAGCCATTTAAAGATTTTTAAGTAGGTCAAATGTCAAGGTCACAAGGTCAAAAAGTTTTGTATGGTTGGAAAGGTCTTGCCATGAAGAATACACATGCCAAGTATAAAAGGCCCAGGATCAAAAATGCAAAAGTTATAGCCAATGTTAAGGTTTTTGGTTAGTTTGATAAAATAGGTCAAAGGTGAAGGTCAAGGTCACATGGTCAAAGATATTGATATGGTAGGAAAGGTCTTGACACAAAACATATACATACAAAATATTAAAGCCCTATGCTAACTGGTGCAAATGTTATAGCAATTTGAAGATTTTTACAAAAGAAGGTCAAATGTCAAGGTCAAGGTCAAAAAGTTTTGTATGGTTAGAAAGGTCTTGCCATTGGGAATACACATGCCAAGTATAAAATGCCCAGGTGCAAAAATGCGAAAGTTATAGCCAAGGTTAAGGTTTTTGGTTAAAGTTTGATTAAATAGGTCAAAGGTAAAGGTGAAGGTCGCAGGGTCAAAGATGTTGGTCTGGTTGGAAAGGTCTTGACACAAGAAATATACATACAAAATATGAAAGCCCTGGGCCAACTGGTGCAAATGTTAGAGCCATTTAAAGATTTTTACAAAAGTAGGTCAAATGTCAAGGTCAAGGTCACAAGGTCAAAAAGTTTTATATGGTTAGCAAGGTCTCAGTGTTGTGCCTAGGTCCAAAATTTTGGGGGACACGGTGGCGCGCTGTCAAAATTTTTGGGGGACATTTGAAATTTTTGGGGGACACACTAAAAAAGCCTTTAAAACATGATAGGCTTTCCTTTAAAATAGAATTAGTGTTTACGATATTGAACATGTTTACTGCGTCTACATTTTCGGTAAATTTCGGTAGATTTTCGGTAATCCAGTAAGGCTTTTACACGACGGGAAAACTGATGTTCGTCTATTTGTAAATAACTTGTAATGATTGTTTTGGTACATACAAAGTTGGAAGAGTATGATCAGCACGTTGTTTAGATGGGGGTTTCATTCATCAGGTTGTGCGACGCTTCGTGTTTCGTCTGCTCTTTCCTCTCCAATCCGACGAGAAGTGAAGTCAAGTCATGCGTAATTTGACTGGTTATCGGGTTTTACCACAGCCATTTAACTGCATTGGCATGTACCCGCGCACACAGTCTACCTTTATTAATAAAGGATAGTAAATCGGCGGAAAGGATAGTTGTAATTGTAAGACTGGTTATCGGGTTTTACGTAGCCATTTAACTGCATTGGTAAATTCCATGCAAGCACAGTCTACATTTA
The DNA here is from genome assembly GCA_922989275.2 of Gari tellinella. Taxonomy (NCBI): domain Eukaryota; kingdom Metazoa; phylum Mollusca; class Bivalvia; order Cardiida; family Psammobiidae; genus Gari; species Gari tellinella. The sequence continues at coordinate 3,806,153 of OV277870.1, read as the reverse complement.
TTAATGAAGGATAGTAAATCGGCGGAAAGGATAGTAAATAGAGCAAAGGTACGGAACACGACAATTGCGCCCGTACGCCCGCGCCGTTACGAATTTTAAGGGTCAAAGTAAAAAATATTGCGGGAATCCCGGAATCCCGCGCTCTAGGTGCAACACTGGTCTTGCCATGAGGAATACACATGACAAGTATAAATGGCCGAGGTTCAAAAATGCAAAAGTTATAGCCAAGGTTAAGGTTTTTGGTTAAAACTTGATTAAATAGGTCAACGGTGAAGGTCAAGGTCACATGATCAAAGATGTTAGTATGGTTGAAAAGGTCTTGACACAAGAAATATACATACAAAATATGAAAGCCCTGGGCCAACTGGTGCAAATGTTATAGCCATTTTAAGAATTTTACAAAAGTAGTCAAGGTCACAAGGTAAAAAAGTTTTGTATGGTTGGAAAGGTCTTGATACAGGGAAGACACATGCCAAGTATAAAAGGCCTAGGTACAACAAGAGCCCCATGGGGCATTATCGCTCACCTGAGAATAACTGACAAAATGGAGATAATTATTTACCCGAGGGCATAATTTGATCAATCTTGTAAAAGAACCTGCAGATGATGCTATGTGCCAAATATCTAAGATCAGGGTAGTAGGGTTTTAGACAAGAAGATTTTGTAAGTTTCCATTGGAAAAAAATCTGTTTTTAGCTCCTGTGACCTACATATGCAACAGACTGAAACCAGTTGAACAAAATAGGTAAAGGATATCCAGAAGTGTCAGCATGCTGAATATCAAAGCTCTGGCCATATTAGTTTCAGAGAAGAAGACGTTTGAAAATTTCACTGTATAACTCTATGTAAAACTGTGACCCCGGCACGGGGCCTATTTTGACCCAAGGGGCATAATTTGAACAAACTAGAATAATTTGAAGTAACTTGATAGAGGACCTGTAGGCAATGCTATGTGTAAAATATCTAAGCTATGACCCTTGTAGTTTCAGAGAAGAAGATTTTTTAAGTTTTCATTGAAAAAAAAAACAATTTTTAGCTCCAGTGACCTAGTTATGCAACCGACCAGAACCATTTAAACAATCTAGAAATGTCACCATGCCAAATATCAAAGCTCTGGCCATATTAGTTTCAGAGAAGAAGACGTTTGAAAATTTCACTATAGAACTCTATGTAAAACTGTGACCCCCAGAGCGGGGCCAATTTTGACCCCAGGGGCATAATTTGAACAAACTTGATAGAGGACCTGTAGGTGATGCTATGTGTAAAATATCTAAGCTCTGGCCTTTGTAGTTTCAGAGCAGAAGATGTTTTAAGTTTTCATTGAAAACATCTATTTTTCGCTCCTGTGACCTAGTTATGCAACCGACCAGAACCATTTAAACAATTTTGGTACAGGACATCTAGAAATGCAACCATGCCAAATATCAAAGCTCTGGCCATATTAGTTTCAGAGAAGAAGACGTTTGAAAATTTCACTAAAGAACTCTATGTAAAACTGTGACCCCCGGGGCGGGGCCAATTTTGACTCCAGGGGCATAATTTGAAACAAGAGCCCCATGGGGCATATTTCGCTCACATGAGAAAATAGCTGAAAAAATGGCGATAATAATTTAGGTCCAGGACTGACCTAGTTATGCAACAGACCAGAACAATTTGAACAAATTATGTAAAGTATATTTAAAAGTGTCACCATACCGAATAAAAAAGCTCTGGCCATATTAAGATGTTTGAAATTTTCTCTATATAACTCTATGTAAAACTGTGACCCCCGGGGCGGGCCCAATTTTGACCCCAGGGGCATAATTTGAACAAACTTGATAGAGGACCTGTAGGCGATGGTATGTGCCAAATATCTAAGCTCTGGCCCTTGTAGTTTCAGAAAAGAAGATTTTTTAAGTTTTCATTGAAAAAAATCTATTTTTAGCTCCTGTGACCTAGTTATGCAACCGACCAGAACCATTTGAACAATTTTCGTATAGGACATCTAGAAGTGTCACCATACCAAATATCAAAGCTCTGGCCATATTAGTTTCAGAGAAGACGTTTGAAAATTTCACTATATAACTCTATGTAAAACTGTGACCCCCGGGGCGGGGCCAATTTCGACCCCAGGGGCATAATTTGAACAAACTAGATAGAGGACCTGTAGGCGATGGTATGTGCCAAATATCTAAGCTCTGGCCCTTGTAGTTTCAGACAAGAAGATTTTTTAAGTTTTCAATGAAAAAAATCTATTTTTTGCTCCTGTGACCTAGTTATGCAACCGACCAGAACCATTTGAACAATTTTCGTATAGGACATCTAGAAGTGTCACCATACCAAATATCAAAGCTCTGGCCATATTAGTTTCAGAGAAGAAGACGTTTGAAAATTTCACTATATAACTCTATGTAAAACTGTGACCCCTGGGGCGGGGCCAATTTCGACCCCAGGGGCATAATTTGAACAAACTAGATAGAGGACCTGTAGGCGATGGTATGTGCCAAATATCTAAGCTCTGGCCCTTGTAGTTTCAGACAATAAGATTTTTTAAGTTTTCAATGAAAAAGATCTATTTTTAGCTCCTGTGACCTAGTTATGCAACCGACCAGAACCATTTGAACAATTTTCGTATAGGACATCAAGAAGTGTCACCATGCCAAATATCAATGCTCTGACCACATTAGTTTCAGAGAAGAAGACGTTTGAAAATTTCACTATATAACTTTATGTAAATCTGTAACCCCCGGGGCGGGGCCAATTTTGACCACAGAGTTCTGCATTCTTTTTAATTTGAAAGAGCTTGACCCAAGGAACATTTCTGTAAAGTTTGGTTGAATTCTGTCAAGCGGTATAGGAGGAGATGTCATTTGAAGCAATTGTTAACGACGACGCACATACGGACACAGGGCCCAATAGCTCACCTTTGGCCACTATGGCCCTAAATCGCTCACCTGGTAATCATGTAACCATGTACACTGTGTGACCTAGTTTTTGACCCGGCATGACCCTCATTCTAACTTGACCTCGATTTCAATGAGACAAACATTTTTTTCAAGTTTCATGAAGATCAAATGAAATTTGTAGTCTCTAGAGTGTTAATAAGGTTTTTCGATGATTCAACCTAGTGACCTAGTTTTTGACCGGACATGACCCACATTTTATCTTGACCTACATTTCATTGAGGCAAACATTTTGATGAAGTTTCATGAAGATCCAATGAAAGTTGTAGTCTCTAGAGTGTTAACAAGGTTTTTCGAAGATTTGACCTAGTGACCTAGTTTTTGACCGGACATGACCCACATTCAAACTTGGCCTAGATTTCATTGAGGCAATCATATTGATGAAGTTTCATGAAGATCATGCATAGTATATTTCCTATATCGATTTGGTCAATGAGCAACTCAAGTAAGGTTTAAGCAATTCGGTTTTGAAAATTGGGAATAAGAGCTAGCTGAAAATATTGGTTGAATCCTCATGGAGCACAGAGCACCAGATAAGGGTAGTTTTTCAAAAACTAAAATCTTTATTTCTGAATTAAACCCTATGGTGTCACTACTCATTAGTAACACCATAGGGTTTGGTGCAAAAAAGAGTGAGAAAATGTTGAATTTGTTTAAATAACTACCTCTTATCTGGAGCCCTGGCATGTATTGTAGCAAAAAAGGATGAGTCCATCCATGGTGAAGCTACAACAACAACAATCATGCAGGGCTCCAGATAAGAGGTAGTTATTTCAACAAAACCAACATTTTCTCACTCTTTTTAGAACCAAATCCTATGGTGTTACTACTCATTAGAATTGTCTCAAAAGAGACGATTCTAATGAGTAGTGACACCATAGGATTTAATTCAGAAATAAAGATTTTAGTTTTTGAAAAAATACCCTTATCTGGTGCTCTGAATCATGTTTTTTAAATACCTTTTTTAACAAATCATGTTTCATTGATCTGAGAATTAAAGCTGTTTAAGCATTACCACCTCTGTAGCATTTATAATTATAGGTTATTGGCATCATGGAGAAGATCCCAATAAACTTTAAATCTAATCCTTTTCATTATTATATGCATTTTCAATCATATCAGTTTGTAAATATTATGGAATTAAATGTTTAATTTAAGATGAGGCCAATCTTTAAAACTAACACAAAAATGCTTCGAAAATGTATCAATATGCTTATATTATTTACATTATGAGTTCAGAATGTTATTGTTCAAAATCATGTACATATTTTACATGACTAATAGAAAAGTAATTGAAATTCAAATAACAATTACCCACTTTTTCTGAAAATAATGATTAAATTTCAATTAAAGTAATTGAAATATTGCTCAATTAACAATTATTTCCAATTAATTCACTTTTGATAATCAATTATTAATTAATTAAACTATCAATTTCAATTACCCCATGTCTGCTCAGATGAGCTAAAATGGAAGATTCCAGATCAACCCGAACAACACCGCAAAAGGCTAAATCTATGTAGAAACTGGTTTGATTATTGTAGTTTTTATCATATGAAAATTCTTGAACAAAAATCTGTATCATAAATACGCCGTATTTGGTCCCGCGATGCAGAAAATGTTTGCGTGCCAACAGTGCTGTGCAACAGTCAACTGTTGCATCCCAAGCTGTCCCTTGCATAAGTCTGGCAAATAATCACACAACAAGAGACCCAGAGGGTCACATTTCGCTCACCTGAGGACACTGTACCAAAGAATCTGACTGGGCAAAACAACATTTTGATATAGCTATGACCCAGGTGCCATAATTTGATCTTGGTAGAGGACCACAATGCGAAGCTACATGTCAGATATTAATGATCTGGGCCTTACGGTTTAAGAGAAGAAGATTTTTAAAGGTTTTTCTATAACAAGAGCCGTATGCGGCACTAAATCGCTCACCTGGTACCCATTATTACGGTCATGGTAATGGACCAATAATGATTAAGTTTTCACTTATTCACCCCACCCACTGGTGGCCATTTTGTTTGAGCTAGGAAGATTATTTGAAGACAACTGGCAAAGGGTCACACATGAATCATTATTTGTGTAAAATCATTCTTAAATCAGACCAACAGTTTTAGAGAAAAAGATTTTTAAAGTTGTTCTATACAGAAGTAAAAGGAAAACTTGCCCCACCAACTGGCCGCCATTTTTTTTTTAATATAACAAAATGATTTTAAGAAATCTGGTAGAGGGTCATCAATTGAACATTTGTGTAAAATAATTTTTAATTTGGACCAGTAGTTTCAGAGAAGAAGATTTTTAAAGTTTTTACTATACAGTAACATAAGGAAAAGGTGCCCCACCCATTGGCAGCCATGTTTTTTAAGATAACAAAATGATTTGAAGAAATCTGGTCATAAATTGACCATTTGTGTAAAACTATTTTCAATTTGGACTAGTAGTTTCACAGAAGAAGATTTTTTTAAGTTTTTACTATACAGTAACATAAGGAAAATGTGCCCCACCCACTGGCTGCCATGGTTTTTTAGATATCAAAATAATTTTAAGAAATCTGGTAGAGGATCACCCATGGATCATTTGTGTGAAATTATTTTCATATCGAATCAGCGGTTTCAGACAAGAAGATTTTTAAAGTTTTAAAATATAGCCATATAAGGGAAATCTGCCCCACCCACTAGCGGCCATGTTTTTTAAGATAGGAAAAATATTTTTAGGAATCTGATAGAGGGTCACCAATGGTACATTTGTGTAAAATTATTTTCAATTCGGACCAGTAGTTTTTGACAAGAAGATTTTTTTAAAAAATTCAATTGGTTGCCATGGCAACCACAATTTCAATTGGATGACCTATATTTGAAGAAATCTGAGAGAGTACCCTACAAGGAACAATCCTTTAAAGTTTTGAAGAAATTGGCCCAGTGGTTTCCAAGAAGAAGATCTTTAAAGAACAAGAGGGCCAGAATGGCCCTTGATCGCTCACCTGACCATGGTGACACTAGGATGGGTCACGTGATTTCAGAAAAGATTTGTAAAAGGTGACCCCCAGGGCGGGGCCAATTTTGACCCAAGGGGCAAAATTTGAACAACTAAGATAGAGGACCTGTAAACGATGATATGTGCAAAATATCTAAACTCAGTGTACTATGGTTTCAGACAAGAAGATTTTTAAAGCTTTCATTGAAAAAATCTATTTTAGCTCCGGTGACCAAGATATGCAACAGACCAGAACCAATTCATCCATATATGTGAAGGACCTCTAAAAGTTACATCATGCCAAATATCAAAGCTCTGGCCATATTGGTTTCTGAGTAAAAGATGTTGAACATTTCCCTATGTAACTCTACATAAAACGGTGACCTCCGGGGCGGGGCCAATTTTGACCCCAGGGACAAAATTTTAACAACTCTGATAGAGGGCCTGTAGACGATGCTATGTACAAAATATCTAAACTCAGTGTAATATGGTTTCAGAAATGAAGTTTTTTGAAGTTTTCATTGAAAAAATCTATTTTTAGCTCCGGTGACCCAGATATGCAACAGACCATAACCAATTCAACAATATGTGTGAAGGACTTCTAGAAGTTATACCATGCCAAATATCAAAGCTCTGGTCATATTGGTTCCAGAGAAAAAGATGTTTGAACATTTCACTATATAACTCTATGTAAAACTGTGATCCCCGGGGTGGGGCCAATTTTGACCCCAGGGACAAAATTTGAACAACTTTCATAGAGGATCTGTAGACGATGCTATGTGCAAAATATCTAAGCTCAGTGTACCATGGTTTCAGACAAGAAGATTTTTTAAGTTCTCATGGAAAAAAATCTATTTTTAGCTCCGGTGACCCAGATATGCAACGGACCGAAACCAATTCAACAATATAAGTCAAATACCTCTAGAAGTAATACCATGCTAAATATCAAAGCTCTGGACATATTGGTTTCAGAGAAAAAGATGTTTGAACATTTCACTATATAACTCTATGTAAAACGTTGACCCCCGGGGCGGTGCCAATTTTGACCCCAGGGGCAAAATTTGAACAATTTTGATAGATGACCTATAGGTAATGACATGTGCCAAATATCTAAGCTCTGGCTCTTGTGGTTTGTGACAAGAAGATTTTTTAAGATTTCCTTATTTTTTCACTTTGGTTGCCATAGCAACCAGAGTTCTGCATGGTTTCAAATTCTTTGAACAACTTTGAAAGAGCTTGACCCAAGGAACATTCCTGTGAAGTTTGGTTGCAATCAGGCAAGTGGTTTTGGAGAAGAAGATGTTTGAAGAAATTGTTGACGCACGACGCACAACGCCGGACATTGACTGACAGTAAAAGCTCACCTTGAGCACTTTGTGCTCAGGTGAGCTAAAAAGTTTAACGACGGACGGACTGACGGACTAACGACGACGGACACAGGGCGATCACAATAGCTCAACTTGGCACTTCGTGCCAGGTGAGCTAAAAACTGATAAGCCCCTGGGTGGGGCCAATTTTTGCCCGGGGTCATAATTTGAACACACTTGGTAGAGAACCACAAGGCAAAGCTATATGTCAAATATTAAGAATCTGGGCCTTACAGTTTCAGAGTACAAGATTTTTAAAGGTTTTCCTATATAAGTCTATGTAAAACTGATAAGCCCCGGGGCGGGGTCAAATTTGATCAAGGGGTCATAATTTGAACAATCTTGGTAGAGTACCATAGGGCCTAGCTACATGTCAAATATAAATGGTTTCAAAGAAGAATATTTTTAAAGGTTTACCTATGAAAAACTAATAGGCCCGAGAGTGTGGCAATTTTTGGCCCGGGGGTCATAATTTGAACAATCTTGGTAGAGGACCACAAGGCAAAGCTATATGTCAAATATTAAAGATCTAGGCCATACAGTTTAAGAGAAGAAGATTTTTAAAGGTTTTCCTATATAAGTATATGTAAAACTGATAAGCCCGGGGCGGGGTCAATTTTGACCCAGGGGTTATAATTTGAACAAATTTGGTAGAGGACTTTAAGGCAAAGCTACATGTCAAATATAAATGATCTAGGCCTTACAGTTTCAGAGAAGAAGATTTTTAAAGGTTTTCCTATGAAAAACTGATAAGCCCGAGGGCAGGCCATTTTTGGCCCGGGGTCATAATTTGAACAATCTTGGTAGAGGACCACAAGGCAAAGCTATATGTCAAATATTAAAGATCTGGGCCTTACAGTTTCAGAGAAGAAGATTTTTAAAGGTTTTCCTATATAAGTCTATGTAAAACTGATAAGCCCGGGGCGGGGCCAATTTTGACCCGGGGTCATAATTTGAACAATCTTGGTAGAGGACCATATGGCAAAGCTACATGTCAAATATTAATGATCTAGGCCATACAGTTTCTGAAGAGAAGAGTTTTAAAGGTTTTCCGTAGAAAAACTGATAAGCCCCAGGGCGGGGCCATTTTTGGCCCCAGGGTGAAACTTTGAACAATCTTGGTAGAAGATCATTTGGTAATGATACATACCAAATATCAAAGGTCTGGGCCTTTGGGTTTCTGAGAAGAAGATTTTTTAAGATTTTCTTATGCATTAAAAGTTGTCTATAGGGTCATGTTAGAAAATCGGGTCCCACAGCAAGGGGAATAACTCTAGCCAAAATCTTTAAACAAGATTTCGTTCCCTCTTGTCACTGATGCTTCTGACAAAGTTTGGTTGAAATCGGTTCAGTGCTTTCTGAGGAGATGTTGTTAGAAAATGTGAACGGACGACGGACGGAATGGTATCACAATAGTTCATTCTGAGCCGAGAAGGCTCAGGTGACCTAAAAACGGTCAAGATGCTTAATAATCATTTAAATAGAGAGTCAGGTAAGGCCCAAAAACAAGAGCCCCATGGGGCATATTTCGCTCACCTGAGAATAACCGACAAAATTGAGATAATTATTTATGTCCAGGAAGGGGTCATTTTTTACCCGACGGGCATAATTTGAACAATCTTGTAAGAGGACCTGTTGATGATGCTAGGTGCCAAATATCTAAGATCAGGGTAGTAGGGTTTTAGACAAGAAGATTTTTGTAAGTTTCCATGAAAAAAAAATCTATTTTTAGCTCCTGTGACCTACATATGCAACAGACTGAAACCAGTTGAACAAAATAGGTAAAGGATATCTAGAAGTGTAACCATGCTGAATATCAAAGCTCTGGCCATATTAGTTTCAGAGAAGAAGACGTTTTGAAAATTTCACTATATAACTCTATGTAAGACTGTGACCCCCGGGGCGGGGCCAATTTTAACCCCAGGGGCATAATTTAACCAAACTTGTAAGAGGACCTGTATGCGATGCTATGTGTCAAATATCTAAGCTATGGCCCTTGTAGTTTCAAAGAAGAAGATTTTTAAAATTTTCATTGAAAAAAATCTATTTTTAGCTACTGTGACCTAGTTATGCAACAGACCAGAACCTTTTGAACAATTTTGATATAGGACATCTAGAAGTGTCACCATGCCATAAATCAAGGCTCTGGCTATATTAGTTTCAGAGAAGAAGACGTTTGAAAGGTTCACTATATAACTCTATGTAAAACTGTGACCCCCGGGGCGGGGCCAATTTAGACCCCAGGGGCATAATTTGAACAAACTTCATAGAGGACCTGTAGGCGATGCTATATGCCACATATCTAAGCTCTGGCCTTGTAGTTTCAAAGAAGAAGATTTTTTAAGTTTTCATTGAAAATTTTTTATTTTTAGCTCATGTGACCTAGTTATGCAACCGACCAGAACCTTTTAAACAATTTTGGTATAGGACATCTAGAAGTGTCACCATGCCAAATATCAAGGCTCTGGCCATATTAGTTTCAGAGAAGAAGACGTTTGAAATTTCACTATATAACTCTATGTAAAACTGTGACCCCCGGGGCGGGGCCAATTGTGACCCCAGGGGCATAATTTGAACAAACTTGATAGAGGACCTGTAGGCGATGCTATGTGCCAAATATCTAAGCTCTGGCCCTTCTAGTTTCAGACAAGAAGATTTTTTAAGTTTTCATTTAAAAATTCTAGTTTTAGCTCCTGTGACCTAGTTATGCAACCGACCAGAACTATTTGAACAATTTTGGTATAGGACATCTACAAGTGTCACCATGTTAAATATCAAAGCTCTGGCCATATTAGTTTCAGAGAAGAAGACGTTTGAAAATTTCACTATATAACTCTATGTAAATCTGTGACCCCCGGGGCGGGGCCAATTTTGACCCCAGGGGCATAATTTGAAAAAACTTGACAGAGGACCTGTAAATGATGCTATGTGCCAAATATCTAAGCTCTGGCCCTTGCAGTTTTTGACAAGATTTTTTTTTAAAGATTTTTCACTTTGGTTGCCATGGCAACCAGAGTTCTGCATTGTTTTTAATTCTTTGAACAAATTTGAAAGAGCTTGACCCAAGGAACATTTCTGTAAAGTTTGGTTGGATTCTGTCAAGCGGTATAGGTGGAGATGTCATTTGAAGCAATTGTTAACGACGACGGACGACTAACGACGACGGACGTCGGACACAGGGCCATCCCAATAGCTGACCTTGAGCCTTTGGCTCAGGTGAGCTAAAAATAGATGTGGTTCAGGTAACATTGGTAAAAAAAAATAGGGTAGGTAGTCTAGGAGGCTTTTTTTTTTTTTAGTTCTTTTTTCTTTTTCCAGATGCAACTGGTTTATACAGACTGGTGACAAAGGCGACAGACAACCATTGACCACAGTAACTCACCATTGAGCACTGTGTGCTCATGGTGAACCAAAATAACAGTCTGGCAATATAGAAAATAACAAGAGGGCCAGAATGGCCCTTAATCGCTCACCTGTACATGGTGATGGGTCAGTGATTTCAGAAAAGAAGATTTGTGATACTTTGACCCACGGGCGGGGTCACTTTTGACCCCAGGGACATAATATGAATGCTCTTGACCCGGCTGTACTTTTTCCAAGGTTCAGTGTAAAATTTCCATGGAATATGAATAATTTACGTGGAATTTTACATGGAATTCTAAAAGTTCCATGGTTATTCGTAACAATTTCCAAGGTTTTTGTTTAATCACCAAAATTTCCAAGGTTTATGCATGCTTATGAACAAAAAAACCACGTAAATATCAAGAAAAAACCTTGGAAACTCTTAAAACCTTGGCAAAAGCTCGGAAAAATTGGACTTTGGCAAAAATAAACACAGAACAATCTAGGAAATAAGAACTTAACCATTTTTTAGCACGGAAAATCCTTGTAAAATAATAACTTAAATAATTTGCACCTCGTAAATATTGTACAACTTAGTGAATTATAAACATGGAGATATCTTCTTGACAAAAAGTGTGACAGACAGAATATAAGTAATATTTGCTACAATTGTAAGTTTCACAAAACAGTGAATATTATACACACCCAGGACACCAGCTCACAGCAATCAGAGGTCAGAGATTTAAGTTGTCTGTTTATCTATACTTTAAAATGTGAATTTGGCAAAAATTAAAGTCTCCAAACCAGTTCAGACTCCTGACAAAAGATTCATGGTAAGTTACATAACTTACATAAATACAATTTTATCATGATCATAATATATTTTGGATATTTACATGATACAAACAAAAGCATGTGGTACCCCACCCACTAGTAGTTAACTATTCCTCGTATACTTTTCCATGGTATTTTGTCGAAACCATTCATTAGGAAAAAACCACGGAAATAACAGAGTAAATATTTTACAAGGATTCCGCGTAAACTTGTCCGAGGATTTTTGTTTCCGTGGTTTTTAGGAGAAAACCTTGGAAATTAAATATTTTACAAGGATTCCTCATAAACTTTTCCGAGGATTTTTGTTTCCGTGGTTTTTAGGAGAAAACCTTGGAAATTAAATATTTTACAAGGATTCCTCGTAAACATTTCCGAGGTATTTTGTCAAACCATGTAAAAACCAAGGTCTTGTATTTTCTAAGGTTTTCTCGTCTTTTTTTCCAAGGTTTTTGTAATATGACCGTCCGAATACTCCGAGGTTTTTTCCATGTTTTTTTTTTATAAAACCTAGGAAAAAGTACAGCCGGGCATACAGGACCTGTAGACGATGCTATGTGCCAAATATCTAAGCTCAGTGTACTATGATTTCAGACAAGAAGATTTTTAAAGTTTTCATTGAAAATAATCTATGTTTAGCTCTGGTGACACAGATATGCAACAGACCGGAACTAATTCATCAACATATGTGAAAGACCTCTAGACATTACATCATGCAAAATATCTAAGCTCTAGCCATATTGATTTCAAAGAAAAATGTGTTTGAAAATTTCACTATATAACTCCATGTAAAATGGTGACACCCTGCCGGGGCCAACTTTGACCCAAGTGGCAAAATTTGAACAAATTTGAAAGAAGACCTGTAGACAATGCTTAGTGAAGTTTGGTTGCAATCCGGCATGTGGTTTTGAAGAAGAAGATGGTTGAACATTTCACTATATAACTCTATGTAAAACGGTGACCCCCGGGGCAGGGCCAATTTTTGACCCCAGGGTCAAACTTTGAACAATCTTGATAGAGGACCTATAGATGATGCCATGTGCCAAATATCTAAGCTCTGGTCCTTGTGGTTTTTGACAAGAAGATTTTTTAAGATTTCCTTATTTTTTCAATTTGGTTGCCATAGCAACCAGACTTCTGCATTGTTTCAAATTCTTTGAACGAATTTGAAAAAGCTTGACCCAAGGAACATTCCTGTGAAGTTTGGTTGCAATCAGGCATGTGGTTTTGAAGAAGAAGATGTTTGAACATTTCACTATATATATCTATGTAAAACGGTGACCCCCGGGGCAGGGCCAATTTTGACCCCAGGGTCAAACTTTGAACAATCTTGATAGAGGACCTATAGATGATACTATGTGCCAAACATCTAAGCTCTAGCCCTTGTGTTTTTTGACAAGAAGATTTTTTAAGATTTCCTTATTTTTTCCCTTTGGTTGCCATGGCAACCACCTTTGGTTTTAGCTCGACTTTTTCAAAAAGTCGAGCTATTGTCCTCTGCGTCTGCGTCAGCGTCTGCGTCGGTTAAGTTTTTTGCTTAAGGTTTTTGTAAGAGTCCATTTCTCAATAACTATCAAAGGTATCCATTTGAAACTTGGAATAGTTGTTCAGTATTAAAAGGGCAACTCATTACAACAAGACAGGTAACCCTGGGATTTGTCATTTCAGAGTTATTGCCCCTATTTTATTTACTTAAAAATTATAAATTAACATATCTCAATAACTATCAAAGGTATTCATTTGAAACTTGGAATACTTATTTAGTATCAAAAGGTAAACTCATTACAACAAGGCAGGTAACCCTGTGATTTGTCATTTCAGAGTTATTGCCCTTGTTTTATTTACTTAAATATTATAAATTAACATATCTCAAAAACTATCAGGGGTATCCATTTGAAACTTTGAATAGTTATTAAGTATCAAAAGAGCAACTCATTACAACAAGGCAGGTAACCCTAGGATTTGCCATTCCAGAGTTATTGCCCCTGTTTTATTTACTTAAAAATTATAAATTAACATATCTCAATAACTATCAAAGGTATCCATTTGAAACTTTGAATACTTGTTTGGTATCAAAAGGGCAACTCATAACAACAAGGCAGGTAATCCAGGGATTTGTCATTTCAGAGTTATTGCCTATGTTTTATTTACTTAAAAATTGTAAATTAACATATCTAAATAACTATGAAAGATATTAAGTTGAAACTTTAAATACCTGCTAAGTATCAAAAGGACAACTCATTACAACAAGGTAGGTTACTCTGTGATTTGTGATTCCAGAGTAATTGCCCTTGATTTATTTACTTAAAACTTGTAAATTGAAATATCTTAATAACTGTCAAAGGTTTTAACTTGAAACTTTAAATACTTGTGTTATAACAAAAGGGCAACTCATTCAAACAAGAAAGGTGACCGGGGATTCGCCATTCCAGAGTTATTGCCCTTGTTTTTATTTACATAAAACTTGTAAATTGAAATTTCTCAATAATTACCATAGGTATTAACTTGAAACTTTTAATGCTTGTTCAGTTTCAAAAGGGCATCACCTTTCAACACAGCAGATAACCATGGGATTTGTCATTGCAGAGTTATTGCCCTTGTTTGACTAAGAATTTTTATATGAAATTATTCAGTAACCGTAGAAAGTTATTAATTTCAAACTTCCAATATATTTGAATACTTGTAGACTGTCCAAGTATGTTTAAGTTGTTGTTGCTTACAAACTTCTATGATCAATAGGGCATTAAACACCCATACACATTCTTTAAGTTTGAAAAATATAGCCGTCTCAAGTATATGAAAGTCGAGCGTCCAGCACCCGTTTGCGGTGCTCTCGTTGTTTTTATAAGAGTTCAATATTTATTTAGAGGAATACGTGTTTGAAAAATGCTGACAAATTATTAAAACAAAAAGTCCGGTCATAGGTCTAATTCTGGTCACTTTCGATTTCAAAACAGCGACGCCATTTTTTATGCGAAATCCGAACAACACAGTGTCAAAAAACTGGACGGGTTATCAGATGTATTTTATCCCGTCTATTAACAATGTTGAGGAAAATGCCTGATTTAGTGAGACACAGTCTTAGCATAGGCCTACGCATTCGTGTAGTCTGCAAATATGTCGGCTAAGTCCCAATTGATGGTCTGGTTAAGAAATAATGTGAGAGATAAGAACAGTACACATCCAAACAAATTATATAAAAATTTAGCGGTGGAACCACAAATTTCCAAAGATCATCCCTGGTGCGTATCCATTGTTTGAATACAGATTGCTACTTTGTTATGGGACCACTCGTCGTAGATACGTCATAAGCCTTTCGGCCCCGGCCTCATCGTACTTTGTCCCTGGCGTCCTCGCATCAGAAGAAACAGAAAAACGTTTCATATGCACCCTCTGAAATTTGTCTGCACCCCCAAAAAATAGCCCTAGAGGGTGCATGCACCCTTAAAATTAAAAGCCTGTGGGAACCCTGCTTGTGGTTTTTGACAAGAAGATTTTTAAGATTTCCTTATTTGATCACTTTGGTTGCCATGGCAACTAGAGTTCTGCATTGTTTCAAATTCTTTGAACAACTTTGAAAGAGCTTGACCCAAGGAACATTCCTGTGAAGTTTAGTTGCAATCAGGCAAGCAGTTTTGAAGAAGAAGATGTTTGAAGAAATTGTTGGTGCACAACGCACAACGCACGGCAGACGCCGGACAAAGACCGACCACAAAAGCTCACCTTGAGCACTTTGTGCTCAGGTGAGCTAAAAACTTTAACAGCTTTAGCTTTCAAATCTCTTATGTTTTATTTTTAGATGTAAGTTATGATTTGTTTTCTAGATGCAAGTTGTTTGACAACAGACAGCCATTGACCACACTCAGGTGAGCTAAAATATACTTTTGAAAATAGTGTAAATCCAGATCAGCCAGTTCCTAAAAGAACCGCCTGATCAGGATGTACACTATTTGCCATTCAGATTCCATATTTGTAGTCAATATCCCAGGGTTCGAATTTAAGCTCGCATACTCGCAAAATGCGAGTGGAGTTTGTAAATTGTGAGTGATTTTTCAACAAACTCGCAAAAAAATGCGAGTACGGTTTTTCGGACAGCTAAACACAGTATAGCGTCTGTAAGGCTATGCTCGGTTTATTCCGTAGCATTTCGAGTGGCGGAAATGGACGAGAAGACAAGCGAATACTTTTCGTAAGCCAATCATAGCTTCTCAGGCAGTTTCAACCTCTTTTTTGTCTGTAAGAATGACGTAATGACGGACTTTCCCAATTCTCATTGGCTAATGAAACGCGCACTTTGCTACTTAGGAGTTCCGATGTGTAAACAATTCTTATCACAGAGTCTGAGACTCAACAACCGAAACCGTTCTCCAAAGACGAGGCCATTTAAAAGACTCGCGCGAGTACAAGTATACTTCTAATTCTACTGTGACATACTGTTTATTAACCACAGCCCTGAAATATACGACCAGTGAAAAAACGTTTGTATGGTAGACGGATTGGCAATCTAAACCTGACCTAATTTTCGAGTAATGCAATCGTGTGCGGTCTGCCTAGTGCATACAGCATGCATTCTCCCCAATATTATAAAATGTAAGAAAAATACTCCTTTGGTATGTACACATAGATATGAAAATCAAGATCTTATCCCTTGTCAGCTGTAACCACAAATGTACAACTATGAAATACACGAAGTGTAGGTAGATCGTATTTGATTACTACACGCCTGTGTCGGGTTAAAAGTTAAAACATATACATGTATGTTCAGAATGACAGTTTAACTTTCGCGAGTAGTTTTTGCATTTTGCGAGTAAGTTTAAAAGTCACTCGCAAAAAAATGCAAGTGTAATTTTTAGCTAATTTCTAACCCTGTATCCATGTGAAATATTTTATTGTTAAAATATGAGAAATGGGCAGACCCTTAGCAAAATGAAATGGTATAAAAATCATTTAAAGAGCCTTGACTTAGCATTAAAAGACCATTTTTCAAGAGAAAACCATTGAAACAGCCTTTAAACAAAAAAATTTAAAGGTTTTAGCGCACCATTGAAATAAAAATGGTCTTGAAATGGTAGAATAAATGGTCTGAGTGAGGACAGACCAGTTAAACAGCATTGATGTAGCATTTAATCTCCTCAACCATTTTCTTGCCTGGGAATGTGCATACAAGACCATTGAAAGCCATTGAAAAAACATTGATTTACCTTTTAATTGAGATAGTGTTTTAGTCTGAACCATTATAACCAGAAGTCAGTGTTTTAGTCTGAACCATTATAAACCAAGATGTCCGCCGCCATGAATTTGAATCTGGCACATGGTTTTATTGTTGTGGATTCACTAGTCTTCATCTGTGTGTTTTTGATACAATTAATGAGGTAAATGATCACTGTTTGTTCCAGGGTTTATGAGAAGGTGTTCAAATGCTTAATTAAGTATTTCAAAATGTGTGAGTAATATTTTATGCAGATAAGCACAGAAAGGCATTGCAGAAAAGTTCTGGTGAAGGTCACATTGATCAGAAGGCTCCTTGGTCTGCATTATTTGTATCTGATTCGACACTCTATGTATAGGACAAGTGTACTGGTATACTTGTGAAGTATATTCATTGCTACGGTTTGATGCTTAGCCCATCACTCCATAGCTTGTGTTTTGAAGGCAAGTGTCCATTTAAAGCAGGTTGAAAGTAAAGCATAATATTCATTTCAAAGCTTTCTGCTTTACTTTCACCCTGCTTTTAGCTACCTTATGGAAATATTCTAAATGACATTGGTATTTTATGTTCAGGACTTCATGGGGACTACTTTCCCTAGTGTAATAATAAAGTGTGAGGAGTCATTTTTATGGAGTAATGGGTTAAGGGATCTCTTTTGAACACCTTTTTTGAGCCATTGAAATACCATTGAAAAAGCATTTATTGAAACAGTTAATTTACCATTTTTTGGCCCAAATTTCAATGCTAGTAAACCATTGAAATGACATTTAATTAACCAGTTTTTCCACAAATTTAAATGCTAGTAAACCATTTAAACACCATTTTTTTGGTCAAAATTTAAAGGCTTATTTACATAATTCCGGTTTTTAAATGGTGTTTGAATGCTGTTTGAATGGTTTTTATAACTGAAGAAGCATACTGGAAAATTGGTTTTCATTTATTTTTCAATGCTCATTAAATGTTTAAAAAAAAAAGCTCTTTCAATGCTGTTTCAATGCCATTTCATTTCGCTAAACACCATTTTTTTGGTCAAAATTTAAGGGCTAATTTACATAATTCGGCTTTTTAAATGCTGTCTGAATGTTGTTTGAATGCTGTTCGAATGGTTTGTATATAAATGAAGAAGCATTTCCATTTATTTTTCAATGCTCATTAAATTTTGTTTTAAAAAAAATTGCTCTTTCAATGCTGTTTCAATGCCATTTCATTTCGCTAAGGGGAGCTTTAAGTATCTGAATATTCAGCAAGAGAGGGTTAATATCAGTTTGTATTGCAAAATGTGGTTTTTAACAAAAAATCTGAATGTATCATGTATTGAATAAAATTGTCTTGTCTTGTAACAAGCACTATAGAGCTGATATCCCCTGCCGCAGCGATTGTCCAGAAGAAAGTGGCAAACTTTAATGTGGGAGGAAGGGGCAAATGGTGATCACCTGTCTTTAAAGATCACCATTCAAAAGCTTTTTACAAAGTTTTATAAACTCCATTCAATTTTGTACATGTTAAAGCCTAAACAATACAAACAAGAGCCGCATCGCTCACCTGGTACCTATGGTTACGGTCATGGTAATGAACCAGTAATGGTAAAGTTTTCACTATAAGCCATCATTGGTAAATTAATCCCCATCCTCTGGCGGCCATGTTTGAGCTAGGAAGATGATTTGAAGAAAACTGGCAAAGGGTCACCCATGAATCATTATTTGTGTAAAAATATTCTTAAATCAGACCAATAATTTCAGAGAAAAAGATTTTTAAAGATTTTCTATACAGAAATATAAGGAAAACTTGCCCCACCCACTGGCGGCCATGATTTTAAAGATAACAAAATGATTTTTAAAAATCTGGTAGAGAGTCATAAATGGATTATTTGTGTAAAATTATTTTCAATTTGGACCAGTAGTTTCACAGAAGAAGATTTTTAAAGTTCTATACAGTAACATAAGGAAAATGTGCCCCAACCACTGGCGGCCTGGCCGCCATGTTTTTTTAGATATCAAAATTATTTTTAGAAATCTGGTAGAGGGTCACCAATGGATCATTTGTGTAAAGTTGCTTTCAAATCGAACCAGCGGTTTCAGACAAGAAGATTTTTAAAGTTTTCACTATATAGCCATATAAGGAAAATCTGCCCCACCCACTAGCGGCCATGTTTTTTAAAATAGGAAAATTGTTTTAAGAAATCTGATAGAGGGTCACCAATGGCACATTTGTGTAAACTTATTTTCAATTTGGACCAGTAGTTTCACAGAAGAAGATTTTTAAAGTTTTTACAATACTAAGTAACATAAGGAAAACTACCCCACCAACTGGCGGCCATGTTTTTTTAGATATCAAAATTATTTTAGAAATCTGGTAGAGGGTCACCCATGGATCAGTTGTGTGAAATTACTTTCAAATCGAACCAGCGGTTTCAGACAAGAAGATTTTTAAAGTTTTCACTATATAGCCATATAAGGAAAATCTGCCCCTCCCACTAGCGGCCATGTTTTTTAAGATAGGAAAATTATTTTAAGATATCTGATAGAGGGTCACCAATTGCACGTTTAGGTAAACTTATTTTCAATTCGGACCAGTAGTTTTTGACAAGAATATTTTTAAAGTTTTTTCAACGCAATTTCAATTGGATGCCCTATATTTGAAGAAATCTGATAAAGTACCCTACAAGGAACAATCCTATGAAGTTTTGAAGAAATTGGCCCAGTGGTTTCCAAGAAGAAGATCTTTAACGAAAAAGTTTGACTTCGTGCCAGGTGAGCTAAAATAAAGCCGTTTGTAGCATTATAAATCTAAGTATGACAGGGGCAGGTAACTCTTGATTCAAATTCAACAGTAATTAAACACTTTCAAGAACTTACAATTGTGTGCAAGTATTATTAAAAAAAAATCAGAACTGTAGAATTCACTAGAGTGTAAACACATTTTCAACTCATCAAGGGCAGAGTATTCTTGACTAATTTGCACATTTTCGACAATAATTGAACTCATTCTATAAATAATAGCCATATATGATTGAAGTTTTTTTTTCAAAATCCATTCACATTTGTACACAATAGCATGTAAACAAAGCCATGTTGAGCATTACTAAGTACATAAAGGGCAGATAACTCTTGCCACAAAGTATCCTTTTTTGACAATAATTGCAACCCTTATATTTATATACATCGTCACGTGTGTAAGTTAAATCAAAATCCATTAAAGACTATAGTTTCTAGATGGTAAAAACTGTTAAATATGTTTTTTCGACTCATCAAGGGCAGAAAACTGTTGATTAGTTTCTCCGTTTTCAAAAATGATAACAATTATTTGAAAACTAATAGCCATACATAGTTAAAGAATTTTTTTATCAAAATCCATGCATAATTATAGATACTAGGATGTAAACAATATTAAAATAAAGCATTTTCTAGCATTTCTAAGTACATCAAGGGCAGATAACTCTTTTTACAAGTATCCTTTTTGACAATAATAGCACACCTTCAAGAACTTTTACTTATAGACATTGTGTGCAAGTATCATTTAAATCCATTCATAATTGTAGTTGCCAGAGAATAAAAACAGTTAAATATGGCCTTTTTTACTTATCAAGGGCAGATAACTCATGACTAATTTCTCCGTTTTCAACAATAATCAAATTCATTTGAAAACTAATAGCCATACATAATTCAAGAAGTTTTTTTTAAAATCCATGCAAATTTATAGGCTCTAGTATGTAAACAAGAGGGCCTGAAGGCCCTGATATCGCTCACCTGTTGTACTGAAGCCTGATAGCTTTACCTTTCTGTTTCACTCATTTTAATCTAAATCTATTCAAATTGTAGTATAGCATGTAAACAATTTTGGAATACAACCTCATTATTCGAGTATAGTAGAGTACATCAAGGGCAGTTAACTAGAGCTTAAACAATACTGAAATGAAGCCTTTTCTAGCATTTCAAAGTATATCAAGGGCAGATAACTATTGCCACAATGATTAGATTTCAACAATAATTGCACTCCTTCGAGAACTTATAGCTATATACTTTGTGTGCAAGTATTATCAAAATCCATTGAAAACTGTAGTTGCAAGAGTTTAAACCATGTTAGATATGGCATTTTCAGCTATTCAAGGGCAGATAACTTTAGACTTATTGATTTAATTTCAACCATAATAGCACTTATTGCAACTCTTATGGTAATATACAATCTCAACAAGTTTGATAAAGACTGGATACAAATTGTGGCGGCTAGAGTGTAAACACCATTAAATATGGCATTTTCAGCAATTCAAAGGTAGATAACTCTTGACCTAATCATCTGATTACAACCATAATCAAACTCATCCGAACTCTTGTGGTCATATACTATCTGAGCAAGTTATAGAAAGATTGGATAAAAATTGTGGCCTCTAAGGTGTAAACACCCTTAAATAAGGCATGTTCAGCAATTCAAAGGCAGATAACTCTCAACCTATTAGTCTGATTTCAACCATAATCAAACTCATCCGAACTCTTATAGTCATATTGAATCTGGGCAAGTTTGAGATATATTGGATAAAAATGGTGGCCTGTAGAGGGTAAACACTGTTACATATGGAATTTTCAGCAATTCAAAGGTAGATAACTCTTGACATATTGGTCCCATTTCAATCATAAGCAAACTCGTCCGAACTCTTCTAGTAATATACAATCTGATCAAGTTTTTGAAAGATTAGATAAAAAGTGTGGCCTCCAGAGTGTAAACACTGTTAAATATGACATTTTCAGCAATTCAAAGGTAGATAACTCTTGACCTATTGGTCAGATTTCAACCATAATCGAACTCATTCGAACTCTTATGGTAATATACAATATTAGCAAGTAACAGAATGATTGGATTAAAATTGTGGCTTCAAGAGAATAAACACTAAAATTGTCGACAACGAACGACGGACATTCAAGGATTGCAAAAGCTCACCCTGAGCTAGCTCAGGTGAGCTTAAAATATCAAAATAAAGCATTTTCTAGCATTTCTAAGTACATCAAGGGCAGATAACGCTCGTCACAAGTATCCTTTTTTTAAGAACTTGTACTTATAGACATTGTGTGCAAGTATAAACAAAATATGTTGAATACTGTAGTTGCTAGAGTGTAAAAACTGTTAAATATGGCATTTTTAACACAAAAAGGGCAGATAACTCATAAATTCCTAAAATTTTCTGAAAAAAATTTGATTTCATATGGTGCTCCTATGATGACAAATAAGTATACCAAGTTTCATCCAAATCTGTTTATCAGTTTCGGAGATACAGTTGCGGACGGACAACGTGACGTACGGACGGACAGACCTAAAACAGTATCCCTCTGCCGCCTTTCGGCAGGGGATAAAAAGTAAAATCTGCCCATCAGCTCAATTTTTTTCAAAATCCAGATGAGAATCTTTTAAAAAACTATATTTCAGAATGTAACTGTATTAGTAGGACTGTGTATTGCCTGGCTGCTTGCAATACAATATGTATTGCACAGTAATATTGGAATACAAGAGGGCCTTAAAGCCCTGATATCGCCCACCATTTGTAATGAAGCCTGATAGCTTTACCTTTGAATTTCACCCCTTTTATTCTAAATCCACTCAAGTTTGTCGACCTACTGTAGTATAGTAGAGTACATCAAAGGCAGATAACTAGAGCCTAAACAATACTGAAATTAAGCCTTTTTCTAGCATTTCAAAGTATATCAAGGGCAGGTAACTATTGCCACCATGATAACATTTCAACAATAATTTCACTCCTTCGAGAATGTATAGCTACATCCTTTGTGTACAAGTACATGTATAATCAAAATCCATTGAAAACTGTAGTTGCAAGAGTGTAATTATTAAACGCTGTAAAATATGGCATTTTCAGCAATTCAAAGGTAGATATCTCTTGATCTATTTGTCTGATTCCAACCATAATCACCCTTTTTCCAACTCTTATGGTCATATACAATATGGGCAAGTTTGAGAGAGCTTGGATAAATATTGTGGCCTCTAGAGCGTAAACACTGTTAAATATATCATTTTCAGCCATTCAAAGGTAGATAACTCTTGACCTATTAATCAGATTACAACCAAAATTGAACTCATCCGAAGTCTTATGATACTATACAATCTGAGTAAGTTTATGAAAGATTGGATAAAATTTGTGGCCTCTAGAGTGTAAACATCGTTAAATATGGCATTTTCAGCAATTCAAAGGTAGATAACTCTCGACCTATAAGTCTGCTTTCAACCATAATCAAACTCATCTGAACTCTTATAGTAATATACAATCTGAGCAAGTTTAAGAAAGATTTGATAAAAATTGTGAACTCTAGAGTGTAAACACTGTTAAAAATGGCATTTTCAGCAATTCAAAGGTAGATTACTCTTGATCTATTTGTCCTTTTTCAACCAAAATCGAACTCATCCGAACTCTTATGGTCATATACCATCTGGCCAGGTTTTAGAAAGATTGGATAAATACTGTGGCCTCTAGAGTGTAAACACCGTAAATATGGCATTTTCAGCAATTCAAAGGTAGATAACTCATGACCTATTTGTCCGATTTCAGCCAAAATCGAACTCTTCCGAACTCTTATGGTCATATACAATCTGGGCAGGTTTTAGAAAGATTGGATAAATACTGTGGCCTCTAGAGTGTAAACACTGTTAAATATGGCATTTTCAGCAGTTCAAAGGTAGATAACTCATGACCTATTTGTCCGATTTCAACCATAATCAAACTCATCCGAACTCTTCTGGCAATATACCATCTGAGCAAGTTTGAAAAAGATTGGATAAAAATTGTGGTCTCTAGAGTGTAAACACTAAAATTATTGACGCCGCACGACGGACGACGGACATTCAAGGATTGCAATAGCTCACCCTGAGCTAGCTCAGGTGTGCTAAAAAAATCCAGTTACAATACTGATTAAAATGCTGAATACTTAAATAAAGATGGTTTTGTTTTCTTTTGATTTTATTAAATACCTTAAAGGTGACATATATGCATTAAAAGAGAAATTAATATATGCAGTGTTTGACACTTACTCTGAGGATCCCTGGCTTTGAAACTTCTCTTCTCTACAACAGATCAGGGTTCATTCCCAAATTTCATTGTAATTGAAGGAAGGAGAATGAAGAAAGAGTCATTATAACTATAAATTTTATTAAGGTTTTATACTGTGACAGTTTCTCTGAGTGAAGGGATCGACTTTGTTGAAATCAACAAACTATAACTGGTGTTTTATATATCTCCCTTCAAAAATCAAATCTCAATATGAGAATCACTATGTAGATCTAGATTAGTTTTTATCATTTATCAATGGAAGTGAATTGTTTTTCTTATTTTCCTTTTTAAATATTGAACGGAAATACTTATTCATATTATACCCAACTGTCATACTTCCTTCCCTTTCAGTATTTACAGTTTATCTGTGGGAGTAACGTGACTTGAAAGTAATAACCATTTCTTTTCAAAATACGCCAGTAAAAATCCGCGAAAACTGGTGACAATTTGTAATGTCTATCGTGTTTTTGTAACACACACACTTGACAGAAATGATTAAATAACGATCTTGATAACACGTGCTGATATGTTTTTCTGAAGTTGTTCACCGAGATTTCGAAAAATCCACATTATCTTTCAAATAACTCTATCGACGCAACTTACTATTTTACTATCGAAACCAGGTTGGCAACGCCCACCAAGTTGACGCACGCGCATGTCATACTTTTATGACAACAGCAATCAAAATTATTTTTAGGCTTGAAACTACACCAGCTGTCAATTTTGTATCCTGATTGGCAGATCGGTTGCAGGTTGCATAATCTCGCGAGATTTTCACTTTCGACACGTAATTTCAACAACGTGTAACAGCGTCTTTCTACACATCCTAATGCGACACGTTGCTGTTTTATTCCAAGTAAACACGTTCGATCTTCAAATATGTGTACCTCATCGGAAGGGAAAATATCTATAGGAGATAATTGATTAAATACCGCATTAACCAAGTAACAGTTTGTTTCAAGTGCATTATCTTTTAATGACTTGTGCTTTTAAAACGCCTAGACGAATCGGGCTCGAAAGACCGATGTTCCGAGCGTTTCAGTTTCTTACTCGATATTATTCGTCCTAAAATTTCGTGAGCAAATCCGATAAAAAAAATGTAGGGTCGGCGCTAAAAAATAGGGTCGGTCGGGTTACCTCAACCACACCTATTTCTTTTTTTTTGCCTAATAAATATAATTAATATGCATACTAACTTTGTACAAGTATACAGCTAAGACACCTTCTAACACATTTTGTTGACAAGAGGATCATGTGACCCTAAAGCGGTCACCAGTAAAAATAGGAGTGTAAACCAAAAATATGGGTACGAAATTACTAGTGGATTTGACAGGGTACGAATCGACCAAAAAATTGGGTACGTATCGACCAAAAATATAGGGTACGAAAAGGCGAGGGTACGAAATGACCAGTTCCCGTAAGAACAGACTAAGGTACAACCCTAACATTGATTCTAGAGGTCAGTCACCAAACTGCGGTGCATCGTGGTGAACTCACAGGGCTGCCATAAGTTGACATGAAAAATCCTAAGATTTCCAAACTTGCATAATTATTTATTTCTAGTGCTATTTTACGAATCGTACCTTTACCCCATAGCCTGTTTCTAGTTTTGTTGACATGTGGCTGCTTAAAGCAGCCTGGAAGTAAAGCAGAATGCGCCTCAAGGCGCATGCGCATTCTGCTTTACTTTCAGCCTGCTTTAAGCTACCATGTACTAGAAAAAAATCCGAAGATTGAGGAAAAATCCGGAGAAATGGCAGCCCTGAACTCATTGAGGAGTATCAGTATAATTATAGAGTCTTGTGACTGCATGTTTGATCAGTTTATAACATAACAGACGGCGTAAGCGTTGAATAACACCCGTTGTTTAAATGTCATATATAACTAGTTAAATAACTATGCCAATTAGGCACGCCACGACATCGTTACTTGTGACGTCATTAAAATGCGTTCTATGCGTTCAATTTCCAACGTCTTCTTTTCATCATCTAGATTCAATTATAGATTTTTGTGTAATTAATCAATATTAGATCTACATGAAAGTGCTTATTAATACATATGGGCCGTGTCGTGACAAAACCTGCCTTAATGACATAGCGTCATAACGTCGGAAAACCCCGATAAAGTTTGACGTCATAATTTTCAGTAAAAGTGTCGCGCAATTTCACCTTGACATTCAATAGATCGGATTTTCTTAGTTCAATACCACCATAAATACCTGGATAAATGGACAACGATTTAGAGGTGAGTTTAGATCTACATTTTATTCTTCTTATTATAATTATTCTATGCACATGTCCCTAGATCTAGAATTCCAAGCGTAGAGCTGTTTAAGGAAAAAGTGAAACGTAAACAAACATGACCTCTCCCCTCTCACAACAGGGTCAGCTATCGTTAGCTGTATGCTTTCACTTTCCTTTCTCAAACATTTACACTCATGTATATATGCAGACAAAAATGCATTTTTTTTTAAATCGACATTAATTCTACATTTCTCTCTATATTTTAATCCGGAGTGGAATCCGAACTTTGAATACTGGTGTCTGGAGGCTTTGTGAATCTATTTTTAGATCGCCAAGCACACTTTAATTATGAAACGTTTAAGCTTGTTTGACGTTTTTTTCTGTAGATTTTATGTAAATGGTCGTGAATTAATTAGATCTAGATGTGTTAATTTAACTAACAATAAACAATTGATAGAATGGTATATTATTCATTGGCACTTGCATTAGTTTTTGTTTTCACTCACGAAATTATTCAAGTAACCAAATCAACATCGAGAAAATTACAACGTCCCCTTGGTCCAGTGGATATGTACCTCGCTTTCCAAGCCGGAGTATCGGAGTTCAATTCTTGCTAAAGGCGATGATATTTTTTCTCTACTTTTTGCTGTTATTGTTATTTCATCAACGTAATAACTCGTTTTAGATCAGTAACACAGCTTTCATGTTATATAATAATACCTACAATGTCAATTAATTCCATTTCGGACGAAAAAATGACCACTGTCATTGAAAATGAAAACATGGCATCTCTCTTAGATCTATGAATTTTTGGATTGTTTATCTTATGGGACCTTCAAATACACGGAATTTCTACGATTTCCTTACATATGGCACACGTTCGTAAAAGTATACAGTTCCTTACGATTGATTCCACTTTTAAGAGTGAATTAAGATTTCTTACGAGTTGTTACGGGCTATTTACGGTCTGTTACGAGTTGTTACGTTCTATTTACGGTTTCTTACTAGTTATAACGATATATTTACGGCAAAACTCACCCGCGTTATTTAGCAGTCGCACCTGTTTGTAACTACCTGAACGTCTTTCAAATAAAGGTCACTCGATACAAGTTTGATTGTACTTACCCCTTCACTGCCTTAACCCAAGTACAATGATTACTTGCAAAGGGTTTGGATTCTGATCAGGCGTCGCGTAACGCGGTATCTGGTCAGGATCCAAACTGATTGACACTACATTTTATACTCCTTCAATCAAAATACCTTACATTAAACGCAAACGAAAATTGTTCAAAGCTCATTACGTGATGACAGTGAATGGGCTTAATCGTAAAACGAACGTAATATCACTGCCTGCAACAATTGACGTGTGCTACTGTTATTATATAAGATTTTTCTAAAATTTCTCAAACTATTAGATAAGAGTCTCAATCAGAGTAAGTCTTGATGATAGGTAGCGTCACGCGCAGTCTAATCTGGATGTTAACTGTTTGCAACTGTTAAGGTTACGTGATGTTACGAACGAGTTACGAGAAGTTGCGGATTAATACGGATTATTTACGAGTTGTTTACGGAAAAGTCCATCCGTGGTCTATCGTAGTCTATCGTAGAAAAGTTTTTGACATGTCAAAAAAATTGATTTTCGTCTTACGGAGGCTTACGGATTGTCGTCGAGTTTTGCGTATGGTAACGGATTGTTTACGGACATCTGCGATGTATTTACGGATGTTAACGATTTATTTCCGGACGTTTGCGATTGACTACGGTTTGGAGATAAGAAACATGCGTGTATGTGAAGGCACCTTCATGAGTTGTAACGATTTACCTATTAAGAGAACTGACGCGTTTGACCATTTTAGGACCAAAAGGTATTCAATTTCTAATGTGTCATCATTCGATAACTGGCATGAGGTGAGAGAACATCGACATGACTGAAAAAAATATTTCACAGAGATTTTTGTACTCTTTTTGACAATAGTATGCCCATTTTACGGAAAATCTCAACGATAATACCACGGATGACTACGAACACGTTACGCGGGGTTGACGGATCATTGCGGGCTGTTTACGGAGGATAACGTGTTGTTACAACCGGTTTGCGATACTCAACGGATCGTTTTTATGAGTGATTTACGGAAGAATAACTCCGTAGACAATCGTAAGAAAAAATTTGAGATAACAAAACGGGCATCTTCTTCCACGAATCCTTACGGATACTTGCGAGTTATTTACGGACACTAATGGATCATTTGCGGATGCTTACGATTGACTACGAGTTTGCAATCCGTAAGGAATCGTTAGAAAAATCCGTGTATGTGAAGGCTCCATAAACTTCTCTTATAATTATATATTTGAGTTTTCTTACAAAATTGTGCTTATAATGTTTCTTTTTGAGGTCACCAAAACCAAATTTGCTAGACGTTGATTTAGGTATTAATATTCTATGTAGATTTACTCGTTGATTGAAGATTGAGTACCACATGCAGGTTCCAGGCCACGCCAGATGTTTAGTAGACAGCGGCCTCGCCAACATTAATAAATTGAAAACTACTTGATAATAAGGCAAGTTCTTTCAAAGATCATTTTGATGGCCTAGGTATATTTAACAGTTATACAGTCATATCTGCGGTCGCAATACGCCGTGCTAGAGTGTCTTTAAACCTAAATAGGTTGGGTAACTCGGCGTCTCGAACGCACAAAAGCTTTTAGTCAATTTGAACCATTTACAAATTAAACGATTTATTGCTGCCTAAATGTGCTACATATTTTATTAGGTATAAATCTGTTTTTATACACTTTTTTATTTTAGACGCTCCGACTGCGACACGCTTGCCCAGCTTTCAGAGAGACTTGTGGACATGTCGACGTTCAGTAACTAAGGCGATTTTGTACACATGAATTTTTTTTTTCTCTCACAGGAAGTACCAGTACTTTAGGGTTGTATCCACCGAACCTGGCGTAGTTTCTGTACGGACGGGGCAGACGAAGAGGGAGCCTACTTCAATATCTTAAGGGATCCAGTCTACCGCTTCCCTGCCATGTAGTGCGACCAGCTGTAACGGATCCGCCGGCACTGAGCCAGGCGCGACAGACGTACTTGCACAGGATGTCAGACCAGTCTTTCAAGACGTCACGTGTCCAGACTTATAAAAACATTTTTTTTGTTGAATGATGTTACTGTATGATGTTATAATCAATGTCTCATGTCCGTTGTACATTATCGTTTCTAATTAATACATACCGATCGCGTACCGAGTCCGGGAAGTGCGAGTAGATCTGGAAGCGTTATATGATTTTGCACTATCGTAAAAATCACATGGGTCTACACGGCATTCCCAGGACTTCGCGTACTTTTCTGGACTCAGCTTGTGATCGGTATAGACAAATAAATCAATAGTCGTTTACTATTTAGTTATTATTTTTCGTAAAATTAGTTATGCTATATGATGGTTATAGACTAATTAATGTTGAGATCTTTAGAACAGTGATATTGACCGAGGATGAATAGGCCTTCTCGAACTTAGCCCTCGACCAATTTGACATTTCACAGGTCATCAAAACTATATACCGACCTCAACATTAGTCTATAAGTGAAAAGTATATCAAATACACAGATCCAAGTCGTCCCCATGAAGTTTAAATCGATGTCCCGGAGCGAAAATTTTGTAAACGTTAATTCACTATGACGTCTAGATGAGTGCGTGACAAAGTTGACGTTGAATTGACGTCATGTTATCAGAATGTTACCTCATACCGCATTTTTAAAAACTTCATATCATTAGAAGTACATAGCGCATCATGATAAAAATAACATGGTTGGAAAGAGAATTAAATGATGTAAAAGAAAATGCAAAAAAGCCAAAATCGATTTTTTTGTCATTAAGGCAGGTTTTGTCGTGACACGGCCCATATAATAACATAAACATCATGCTAGTGAACGGGGTTAATTTTGAACAACTTTTTTCCTGTATAGATCTACTTATATCGCGCTTAGCATTTACTTGACCTTAAACACTGCGATAAATAACTTTTCTAGGTTATGTTATAAAAAGAATATAACATTCATTGTTAATAATTTATTGGATTTATTAAACGAGTCTTTTAGAAAACGATAGAATCGAGGCTTTGCCTATGAACATTCATGTAATAACCTATAGTTTTCAGGGCTACCTTTTCTCTAGTTTTCCCCAAATCTTCAGATTTTTTATTTAAGCAGATTGTAGCTTAAAGCAGATTGAAAGTAAAGCCAAAGCGCATTTAGGCGCATTGTGCTTTACCTAGCTTCGATCTGCTTTAGGTAATCACGCTTGAAAAATAAATCTAATTTGGATATCTTAGGACTTTTCAAGATCAACTTATGTTGAGAAACGGTAAAGAATATACCCACGGGCAAACTAATATATGATTACAGTCGAATACCGTTACCTCGAAGTTGAGCGGACCGTGAAAAAATATCGACGTATCCGAAGTTCGAGCTAATGGGAGTTGCTCATTTGAGATCTGTATCGTCATATCGAAGTTTTAACGTTATACTCGATCCTTGTGTTTATTGACAGTTATATGATTGGTAATTGAAAATAAATGCGTAGGCAAGTAGAATCTGACAAAATCTTCAACTCATAATTTTCAAATTGATGAAGGTGGTCAGTATTTTTAAAAGTAGAGAATCTACGCGTCTATTAGATATGATATGCGGGAGCGAGTAAACAATTTTTGTATTTCAATGCATTTGGTAGATTACCTGATTTCATCAGCATAAACATCCAGCGCATGGGTGCTAACACAATTTTTATAATACACATTTCATCACACCAACACAGTGAACTGTTTACACTTCCGGTGACGCTCTGGAAGCGTAAGTTGTTTACATGTTTAACTTTCAAAAGGGTGTGTCCGACTTCGAAACGCCGACGAATTATTTCGGCGTTTCAAACAGAAGCGGCGTGTTTGAACTGACTTAAATAAAAAATAAATCAGAAATGAAATGTAACTTTTGTTTGATCTCACTACACTTATTCGCCGTACGGCACCTTCAGTATGCACTACAAAGAATTATGTAGTCTGATTTAAACAGCGCGGCCATAATTGACCCAGGTTTGACAGAATCGTCATCGAAAACATTTACGCAAACTTCGTAACCAAAGTTATTCGGGAATTCATTAATAATATTGATCCAGTGCAATTAAGATGGGATTATCTTTCGTGCAGATTGGTGCAATTTCGGACATGTTCACACATTTGGTGCTACAATCAGTCACGGTGGCCGACAGCCATTTTCGCACCTCCATTCAATGTTTGCCGAATGTGCAATAAGCAGTCACGGTGAAGAAGTTATCGACGTAAAGGTGAGAAAAATTGCCCTGGGTCTGAAAAATTACATCGACGTAACCGATAATATCGAGGTAAGCATATCGAGCAAATGAGAGATTTCTTATATAGATAAAGAAGGAATTCGCCGGGACCGGCAGAACAAATCGACGTAAGCGGAGTATCGACGTATCCAATATCGAGGTAACGGTGTTCGACTGTAAATCAAAATCTAATCCAAGTTTTTAAACACTAAAGAATAACGTTTAATCAATTCTGAAATAATTAAAAAACCTTTTCTAGCATCTATCTGAGTACACCAAGGGCAGGTGACTCTTGACAAAATGATCCGATTTAAATAATAATCAAACACTTTCATAAAGGTATTTGTGTTTTTCTTCTGACCTGTCAAGAGTTATTTTTAGATTGGAACATTCTAAAACTTTAAAAGTGATGAGTTTTCTATACATCCAGTTAGAGATGCGGATAGCTGTACTTTTTGTGCGTTATGTACAGTAGAGTTTACATTTTTCTTTCCCGTTTAAACGCAAACGCAATATAATAAACTGTCGAAATTTACTTTTATAAATTTAAACTATATTTTTAATCTGAGTAGCAAAAAGGTTGGAGCCTGATCAGACGCCGGATTACCCGGCATCTGATCTGGCTCCAACCTGTTTGCAACGGACATAACAGTTTTAAGCATAAACACGTTTATTGAGAATGAATAACATATCTGTAAAATTAACGCAGCTGTCTCGTGTTGCACAAGGATCATGCTTATCCCAAGTTGGAAAGTGTACAACTATATAGATCCGACGTTACCCTGTTATCTATTTACCATTATGAATTGTTCTGTTCTAAAATTAACTCTGACAGGTCATAAAAACCACACAATACACTTATATAATTAAACTGTGGGAAAATATAATCAAAACCCATTCAAAAATGGTTGCTTAGTGTGTAAACTAAACACTGTTAAATAAGCCTTTTATAGCATATGTGAGTACACCAAGGGCACATAATTATGTAACCACAAATCAAATTAACCTCAGGTTTCACTTAGCTTCAAAAATTGATGCAAATAACATCTGTAGACTGTGCGAAGTTTCATTAATATCCTTTCAATAGTTTTCCGGGAAAATCAGGATAAGCTTTTACAAGCATATTTGAGTACATCAAGGGCAGATAACTCTTTAAGGGTAAATCAAATCATTAATGAACCTCAGGTTTCACTCAGTTTCAGATATTGATGCATATAACATTAGTGTGAAGTTTCATTAATATATTTTCAATGTGGACAGTTTTCAGAGAAAGCTCTGGACAAACTTTTTAAGCATATTTGAGTACATTAAGGGCAGATAACTCTGTAACAAATGAACCTCAAACTCAACTCAGCTTCAAGTCTTCATGCATAAAACATTTTTGTAAAGTTTCATTTAATAATATTATTTGGATAGTTTTCCGGAAAAACTCCGAACAAGCATTATTAATTACCACATTTAAGAACATCAAGGGCAGATAACTCTGTAACGAAAAATTGAATGAACCTCAAACTCGACTCAGATTTTCATGCATTTAACATTTATGTGAAGTTTCAATTATATCCTTAAGATAGTTATCCAGAAAAACTCCGGACAAGCGTTTTATATAAAAATCATATTTGAGTACACCAAGGGCAGATAACTCAGTTACGAAAACTTAAATGAATCTCAAACCCGACTCAGCTTCAGGTCGTCATGCATTTAACATTTGTGTGAAGTTTCATTAATATCCTTTTGATAAATTTTCGGCAAAAACTCCGGACAAACAAAATGATGACGAGCGGACGAACGAACAGACAGGACCACTCCAATATACGACCACCTTAGAGGTGGGCGTATAAAAACCCTGGCCTGGTTTATGTGATATCAAGTCTGGACACCAACGCGGGAGAGATGGGGTAATCCCTCGTTTCGTCCAAATCTGTAAAACCCAAGTTCAACAAGACTGCGCGTTCAATAAACGCTTATGCCCCCGGTGGCAACCTTGACAGTATATTTTTAATTTTTTCTAAGTCCAAATTAGGTCAAGGTCAAGGTCAAAATCAAGGTTGGGTGATAGGGATTGGTCCAAGGCAACAACTGTATAAGTATCCAAGCATTGGAGTAAGCGGTGTTAATGCTAGACGAAACGGTAAAATCTAGTTAACCAAGAAATAGCCCAATCAAAATATTCTAAGTCCAAATTAGGTCAAGGTCAAGGTCAAAATCAAGGTTGGGTGATATTGGTGGATAGGGATTGGTCCAAGGCAACAACTGTATAAGTATCCAAGCATTGGAGTAAGCGGTGTTAATGCTAGACGAAACGGTAAAATCTAGTTAACCAAGAAATAGCCCAATCAAAATATTCTAAGTCCAAATTAGGTCAAGGTCAAGGTCAAAATCAAGGTTTGGTGATATTGATGGATAGGGAATGGTCCAAGGCAACAACTGTATAAGTATCCAAGCATTGGAGTAAGCGGTGTTGATGCCAGACGAAACGGTAAAATCTAGTTAACCAAGAAATAGCCCATTCAAAATATTCTTAGTCCAAATTAGGTCAAGGTCAAGGTCATAATCAAAGTTGGGTGATATTGGTGGATAGGGAATGGTCCTAGGCAACAACTGTATAAGTATCAAAGCATTTGGGTAAGAGGTGTTGATGCTAGACGAAACGGTAAAATCTACTTAACCTTGTTACGGACGCACACACGGACGGACGGACGGACGGACAGGACGATTACTATATGCTCCCGCATCTGTCGATGCCGGGGGCATAAAAATGCTGAACGATAAAAGCTATTCTTAGTAACACTTTGGTTTTTCCGTGTTTATTTTTAGACCTGTTTAAGGCTCTTATCTGAAACCTGCGCCGAATTATTTTAATATGGAAGATTCTAGATCTAGATCTACACACGCTTCATGGCGGATACAAAGATATAGATATAGATTCTATATTGAAATTAGTTGTATAAACAAATAAAAAGAAATCGGCAGATCTAGCCAGGTCGTGTGTGTCTTTTAAGCAGAGATAAAAAACGGAAACAATAAAGCAGTGTCACTTGCGAGCGCTCAGCTAGACTAAATCTAGTTGATCTGGTTAAGTGTAGTTCCTAAAATATACATAGCTTAACTCACCTGTTCTATAAAACGTCGGAGCTCGTCTTGTAAACCTTTGTACCAGTTACACCCTCTTAGGAAATCGCACCAAGAGTGCCTTCACTTTGTATCTACATGCAGCCATTTTTGACCCACTTCCACGGAAGAGCAGTTTGCTTTCACAAACATCAGAATCAGTGCATTTAGTGCTTGAGATGTCTCACTAGTCTACGTCATGGCTATTCAAACTCGTTATTTAACTTTTCCTAATCCAAACATTTTTCACAGCAGACATAACTTCGACCTCACCTGATGCTAGTCATATGATGAATGCCCGCGCAATGCACAGAGGGCGCAAAATAACTGCTTCCGTGATGTAGGCCTCCCCCTCCCGAGAAATAGTCCCAAAAGTGCTGCTGGCAGAGAAAAGATACAGTGCACCCCCTCTCTACAACAACAACCAAGTTGTTATAGAAGAAGGAAATTCTATATTATTTTACCCTTTAAAGAGTCATTTATTATTAAAAATATGACGTGGCTTTTTACATGCAGATCTATAGATACTTTCGGTTTCAAACAATCTCCATTAATCGCGTAATAGGCCTATAGACGTTAAAGGCAGTATGTAAGCCAACATAGCGCATTTTTCAAACCTGAACATTCAAGCACATACGTAATCTAAACATATAAAAAGAAGTAATCCGCTATGTATATGGAGGGAACATTGAATTTGGTGGAAAGAAGTCGATTTTTAAATCGGTTTGTTGACATCCGATCAACGGCGGAGTTCGTTCGGCTTGCGCCCGGTAAAGATGTTTTCATAGTGTTTTCTTCTGACTTGGCAGAGTTATTTTTAGATTGGAACATTCTAAAACGTTAGAAGGGATGAGTATTCCCTACATTCAGCAAGAGACATTGATAGCTGTTTTTATTTTGTGCGCAATATACAGTAGAGAATACATTTTTCTTTCCGGTTTAAACCCAAACGCAATTCACTACACTGTGGAAATTTACTTTTAGAAATTTTAACTATTTGTTTAATCTGAGTAGCAAACAGACTGGAGCCTGATCAGACGCCGGGTTACGCGGTGTCTGATCTTGCTCCAGCCTGTTTGCAATGGTAATAATAGTTTTGTTTATAAATGCGTTTAATTTGAAAGAATAAAATATCAGTAAAGTTAGCGCAGCGTTCTCGTACTGCACGATGATCATAATTATCTCAAGTAGGAATGTGTACGACTATGTATTCGATGTTACCTTCCTTACAGTGGAGAATATATTATCCTTTCCCAATAAACGCGCTTACGCTAAAACCATGATTTCAATTGCAACCATTTTGGAGCAGATCAGGCACCAAACTGTTAGCAACTCAGACTAACATGAATGGTCATACTTGTCTAAAGGTTGTGTTTTTATGCGTTTTATTGGGATGCGTTTGCGTTTCGTTTGCGTTTTAAACGGGAAAGTATAACGTTTTCTCCACTGTTACCTATTTACCATTATTAACTATTCTGTTCTAAAGTAACACAGACAAGTCAGAAAAATCGGATCGATCACGTGACTCTTATTCGACCAGACATGGGGTCAATTACTTAGCAAAGTAATTAATTAAATTACCAATTAGTTGGATAAAATGCAATTAAATTACCAATTAAATTACTCTGTTTTTCCAAAAGTAATGATTAAATTAAATTACTTTACCCCTCAATTAAATTAAATTAACAATTACTTTTCACCGTTACACTACATGATACAAGTTTATTAGTTCTTTGCAAACAATATAGACCCAGATCGGAGGATTTTGAAGGTGCCCTCTGATAAGAGTCTGCTCTATGTACTATTTAGCACAATCCTATGCATTGGAAAATGTCACTGCCAATCACAACTATGTAGAATTATTAAACCAGTGTGGAAACAGATCAGACTTATTTTGAAGCTGATCAGCATCGAAGCTGTTTATGCCGGGCTAAGGTTTGTTATGAAATCGTCAAAATTTAAGTGTTTAGTTTTCAAAGCAGATGACACATCATGACAGGGCCACACACAAGGGGGTATACAATAAATATTTACAACATTTTTCATTTATGTTTAAACCAAACCCAATGGTGAGACTATGCATTAGAATCATCTCAATGAAACAATTCCAATTAAAAATCCTATGCACCATAGGGTTTTGAGTAGGCATAAAGATTTTAGTCTTCAAAATATTTCTCTAATCTGGATCCCTGACACTATCAGCAGATGACAACATTAACACTTAATGAATCACTTGGATTGCCCAGTGCCCAATGTGTGAAAAATAGCGTTGTGTATTATAAGAATGCTAATGTCACCTTTCTTAAACAGGCGATGAATGACCTTTAATGTTGACAGCAAAGTTGTTGTCTTTGTCTTTAAGAAAACACTTATATTTCTGTCTAATACTTTCTCAAATATATAAAATGAAGTTTAAACTGTTGGGATCGTTGTGTGACTTGATCTGTATTCAAACTAACTTTTCAAGTGAAATGAATTCATAGTATATTTCCAAAGTCTATTTGGTCAATGAGCAACTCCAGTAAGGGTTAAGCAATTCGATTTTGCAAATTGAGAATTGAGAATAATTAAGAGCTAGCTAAACATATTGGGTATTGCCTCATGGTGCATGTATTGTTGCAGCTAATAAGGATTTATGTACATCCATGATGAAGCTACATTATCAACATGCATGTATTTTAACACCTTTTTAACAAATCATGTTTTATTGACCTGAGAATTAAAACTGTTTAAGCATTAGCACATTTGTATTATTTATACTTGTAGGTTATTGACAGGTTATTGACAAAATAGAGAGGATACAAATAAGCTTTTAATCTAACCCTTTTCATTATTATATGTGTTTCAATCATGTCAGTTTGTAAATATTATGGAATTAAATGGGATGACGCATCTGATGAAGCTTATGCGGGACTATAAACCTCAGTATATCCATCTTTCTCTACGCATGTGAAGCTTGGACACTGACAGCCCAGATAGAAAAGAGAATCAATGCGATGGAGATGAGGTGCTACCGACGGCTTCTCGGTATATCATACAAAGACCATGTGACAAATATTGAAGTCAGAACACGGATCACTCAAGCCATTGGACCTCATACGGATCTCCTCACCATTATAAAAAGGAGGAAACTGAAATGGTATGGACATGTTACGAGAAGCGATGGACTTGCAAAGACGATTCTACAGGGAACAGTCGAAGGAGGGAGAAGACAGGGAAGGCCAAAGAAAAGTTGGACATGCAATATTAAAGAATGGACAGGCCTTGATCTTGCCGGAGCCAAAACAGTAGCGGAAGACCGTAACGCGTGGAGAAGGCTGGTACACGAGTCGTCATTGCTGCCCCAACGACCTCCGCGGTTACGGGATAGGTGAGGTGAGATAAACAGCAATGGAATTAAATGTTTTAACTAAGATGAGGTCAATCTTAAAAACTAACATGAACATGCTTAGAAAATGTATAAAAATGTATAAAAAGGCTTATCTTGTTTTCAATATGAGTTCAGAATGTTATTGTTCCAAATCATGTACATATTGTGCAGGGTTAATTGAAAAGTAATTGAAATTCAATTAACAATTACCCACTTTTTTCAAAAGTAATGATTAAATTACAATTAAAGTAATTGAAATATTGCTCAATTAACAATTATCTCCAATTACTTCACTTTTGTTAATTAATTATTAATTAATTAAATTATCAATTTCAATTACCCAATGTCTGTATTCGACCATGCGGAAATTCTCGGAAGCCGACACGAAGATTTGTTATGTAAACAAAAAGCTTATTTTTCCAAACATCTCGATAAGAAATCGGCACATTTATGTATGATTCTTAAAGAAAGGGCGGCATGTTTCAGGCACCTGACAACGGATTTCGCTTAGTTTTAATACATAGAAAATGTTCTTATATAAGAAATTGCGCGATTTAAACATACATTTGGGCGACATTCTGGCTTTAAATGCATGAAACTTGAACTTGATAAATGAAAGTACGTGGAATTTGGCAAATACTCTATCTCATAAGTCTAAGTTAATAACCCAGAATATCAATCAAATTGAGTATAAGCGTGAACCCGAGATCATATAGAAAAAGCCGTCTGCTTATTTAGGCCGTTAGTATATGTATGAAAGTGCCTATAATTTCAAAAGAAGTATTATAACTAATACTTCATTTTACCATTGTCTTATTATTCACACCTATAGCTTTCATTGTGAGAAGTTGTTATCAATTTTTTTCGGGCAGATTTTGATTGAGTGAGTGTTTTCATTGAATTGGAGCCGAAAACAATTAAGACAAGAAATATCTTTAAAAAAGATAGTCAGCGGAATGAGTGGTTGAACTAAGGCTATAGATTGGTGTGCAAAATTGAATGAAATTGAGGTTTTCAAAGAATTGTAATATCTTGGATTGAAAAGCAAAAAATACTAGTATACAATTGAAACAGTAACTTTTTTTTTAAAATGCAAAACCATCATGAACAGAAATACAAAACAAAACAATAATTTAACTCATATCCTAACTACTCAGGTAGGAGATCCTCACAGTAATCTATTGTTCTATATATCAAACTTCATTCATAGAGTTTCTTGAAACAAACTATAGCATACACAAATGTACAGACACAACAGTCTGCTGTACTTCACTCTTGTAAATAATGATGAAACAACACGATTGTGTTTAACTCACTTGATACCATTTATAGATGATATTGCTTTTAATGTATGGTAAATGTGTACAAATAGTTAACAATTAAAACAAATTGGTAGTAAACAATTACAAAACACCTAGCTTCCTCTGTATATCATTCTATAAAAAGATTTCAGATGTCATATCTTAAAATAGAAGCATAATGGCATCAGCCCAGTGTAGTAAACAGTCAATCTGTGTCTCTAAATTTTACACTCATAGTGCATATCTGCCATAGACCAGCCTACAGGGCTCCAGATAAGAGAAAGTAAACTAAACAAATCACATTTTTTCACTCCTTTCAGCACCAAACCATATGGTGTTACCACTCATTTTGATTGTCTGGAAGAGACAATTCAAATGAGTAGTGACACCACAGGGTTTAATGCCCAAATAAGCATTTTAAGTTTTGAAATAATTCCCTTATCTGGAGCGCTGGCTACTATCCAATCAGACTATTCAGTTTCAACAGGTGCTCTCTTAACCCTTAGCCTGCCACTCACGACTATAGCTCCATATGCAAACAGCTTGGATCAGGATGAGATGCCGAGTAACTCGGCGTCTCATCCGGATCCAAGCTGTTTGACACTCGGACAACATTTTCAGCAATTTTGAGCAACTTTGAAGCCCTTTGAAACTTAAAGCAGACGAGAAATATAGCAGACGACAATTCTAAATGAAACCCCTCGAAACCGAAACCTCTAATTACCGGGATTCTCTCTTAACCGGACAATAACTTAAGTCCCGTTTCCAACCCTTCTTTATTGTAACCCATTAAACCATAAATATGCATTTTTACATCACCTTTGATTTATTCCTACACTGAAGAAAATGCATTCATGAATATGTATCATTAGAAATATTTGCTATATTCTAGCAGATGATCAAAGCAGGTTGAAAGTAAAGCAGAATGCGTCTTAAGGCACAATCTGCTTTACTTTTAACCTGCTTTAAGTGATCAGCTATCTTCCATACTATAAACAAGCGATGGGTTAAAATCCCTCAAAACCGGAAACCCCTCTAAACCGGACATTTATGTGGTCCCCACAAATGTCCGGTTTAGAGGGGTTTCACTGTATTCACTGTAAACTTATGCAGTCCCAAGACTCTTGACCTGTTAGCGGAAGAAAACTGTTCAACACGCCTTCTTATGAGTGGTAGCACTTGTTGGATGTAAGTGTTTTATCCTTTCTAAGTATTTCATTTTTCTTCCTAATGTTTCATTCGTCACTGTCCCTGTTCTTCACGGTGCTTTCTTCCTACAATGGCCCTCCGAAAAACGACCCCCTTCTTACAACAACGTTTGTCGTTGTCCCTCAAACAAAATAATGTCTAACGCTTAACTGCTGCAAAATCGTCTAATTAAAACTGACGTTTGCTGTTTTTCCCCTCAAAGTTACAAACTAGACATTTTGACAGAAGAAACATAAAGACGAGTAGAGAACAGTTTGTACCCAGATCAGACGTCACGTTACTGTTTGCAAATGTGAGCCAAGTCATGCTCAGCACCCTAATGATATATTTTCCCTCCCTATTACAACTTCCTTCCGAAAAACACACATATTCTTTGTCTCCAATTGAGTATTGATATAAAGAGGGAAATGTCTGTGCTCCCTCTCTATAACAACACTCAAGTGACAAAGATTATGTGTGTTGTTCGGAGAGAGTTGTTTTAGTGAGGGAAAATAAAGACCTTACAAGCTTACATTTGCAAACAGTTTTAATCCATATCAGACGCCGCGTCGTCTGAACTGGATTCAAGCTGTTTGTCACTCATCATTATATCTCTTCTATCAACATGTACACTAATATGTTACTTTGAGAAAAAAAAGCATACGACAATTTTATGCAGACGATTTTACCGCAGTGCAAGTAATAAGTAATATGCCATTAATATAGATGTGGAATGTATTTCTATGAGGAATAGGCCAATATAGGTGTGAAACCAAACACAATTTTCTAGATAAATGCCACAAAACGCATTTGCAGACGTTGTTTTTTCCCAAATTTTAGCGTACAACCAAAACAAAGAATATCCCAAACGTTTTCAATGTTTCAAAAGACACACAAGAGCCGCATGCGGCCCTTAATCGCTCACCTGAGGAACTATTGTGTTAGACTCAATGCAAAATGAAGTTTATCATTGTATGTATGTGGACTGTTGCATGAAAAAGTAACTCAGAATCCGTTTATCAGTAATACTGTTTGAGCAAAAACAAGAATATTATTGAATTCTGACAATGGTTACAGTTTCATAGTAGATTTGTAAAAGTCTATGTTAAACTGATAAGCCCCGGGGCAGGGCCATTCTTGACCCTAGGGTCATGATTTGAACAATTTTGGTAGAGGACCATAAGGCAAAGCTAGCTGCAAAATATAAAAGGGATGGAAGTTACTGTTTCAGAGAAGACGATTTTTAAAGGTTTTTCTAAATTAGTCTATGTGAAACTGATAAGCCCCAGGGCAAGGCCATTTTTGACCCTGTGGTCATGATTTGAACAATCTTGGTAGCGGAAAATAAGGCAAAGCTAGAAGCCATATATAAAAGGGATGGGCCTTACGGTTGCAGAGAGGAATATTTTGAAAGGTTTTCCTATACAAGTCTATGTAAAACTGATAAGCCCAAAGGTGGGGTTATTTTTGACCCAGGGGCCATGATTGGAACAATCTTGGTAGAGGTTCATAAGGCAAAGCTACATGCCAAATATAAAATGTCTAGGTCATACAGTTTCAGAGAAGAAGAGTTTTTAAGGTTTTTCTATGGAAAATTGATAAGCCCCGGGGCGGGCCCATTTATGACCCGGGGGTCATTATTTGAACAATCTTGGTAAAAGTTCACAACATGATGCAAAATATGAAATTTGGTTGTCCTAGGGCTTATGGTTATTGACAAGAAGATGTTTGAGTTTGGTTGTCAATATTACCTAAATACGGAAAATGACCACGCCCTCTGGCTTCCATGTTTTTAACGGATCAACTTTCTTTGAACAAGTTTGAAGTAGATATCAATTGAGAAACATTTTGGTGAAAACTAAATTGAAATCGGACAAGTCGTTGATGAGAAAAACAGATTTTTTAGATACATGTATTGTGCATGGTTGCCATACACCGATGACCCCACCCACTTTTTTGAAACTCAAAAGAACAGTATGTATCTGACCAAGTTTGGTTAAAATTGGGCCATCGGTTTCAGAGAAGAAGTTGTTTAGAAACAAATTGTGAACAGACGACATGGACACGAACGTTCGACGGACGGCGACCGATCACAATAGCTCACCTTGAGCACGTTGTGCTCAGGTGAGCTAAAAAATCGGTGGATCCGCCCGCTGAATGAACAGTGTGCCCCCTCCTCCCCCCCCCCTTCAAGAAGCAATGAAGAGTGTGCCCCCTCCCATTTTCCTTCCTACGGGCCTGTATGTCACGTAACACGGCTTCTAATCTAGATCCAAATTGTGTCCACTCATCTTCAACCTTTCATCAGTTTTAAAAGCTTAAAAAACTAGTTTTGAATTATTTTCGAAGACGATATAATTGAAGCAGACGACAATTTAGCATGAAACATAATTTAAGATATTTGCTATATAGGAAGCATACACTTCATAAAACATGGGCCTCAGACATTTTGGATCTTGATCAGATTTCAAGTTAGTTAGTGTTAGATCAGTTTTCAAACAATTATAGTTGATAAATGTCGGTCAAATGACACGTGACACAAAGCAGGATAACAGTTTAACTCTTTCACTGCCAAGTTTTATCGTCTTCTTTAACCCTTATACCGTCTGCATTGGTAGATCTAGTGTCGTCTGCAAATATCTTCAAAATGTTCAGCTTTATATCTGTTTTGACTAAGGAAATGTCGATACGAGTGTCAAACAGTTTGGATCCTGATCAGACGCCGCGCAACACATAGTCTGATCAGGATCCAAACTGTAGGCAAAGTCGGTTTTGGTGACGTTGGCAGTGAAAGGGTTTAACATAAGTGTTCTAGGAGAAACGTTTAGAAGTGTTTGCGGAATAGAACAATTCATATATGGACATTTATATCTCTGCCTCTTATCAACCAGGATATTTTATCACTTCTATAAGTATAATTCACCTAAACCCTTTCATGATCAAATTATTCGGGAATTGTTAACCCCTTCACCGTTTCATTGTCGTCTGCTTCAATTTTTTTAAGATTGTTTCAAAGTAAGATTCTATGTAATATGACTTAAAACATATCGATACGAGTGTCAAACAGGTTGGCGCATCATCTCATATGAAGTTTCCTGACCCTCTGTACAGTAGTTATGTCAGAACAGCCTTAAGCATAAGCTCTCCTGGATATTCATCCGGCGAACTAAAAAGCAAGAGTTTGAGGTCAAGGTCAAAGGGGTGAAACATTTTGAGAAAGGTAT
This sequence comes from Gari tellinella, assembly GCA_922989275.2. Lineage (NCBI taxonomy): Eukaryota > Metazoa > Mollusca > Bivalvia > Cardiida > Psammobiidae > Gari > Gari tellinella. Next base: position 3,762,653 of record OV277870.1, on the reverse strand, counting down.
TATGTACGTAATATGACAAAGGGACATAGGATTATAAGCATTTTTCGAAACCTAAACGCAGTTTTCGCAAACTAAAACGCCGACCGGAATCCCAAGGTCACACCTGGGTCGAACTTTTTGGGCATACATGCATAACATTATAGCATATGAACGCAATATCTCAAAGGACATTAGCATTTTGGAATTCTAAACAGAGATTTTGAAACCTAAACGAGGGCCCGATGTTCAAGGTCAATGTCACTGGGGTCGAACTTTTTGCATGTGTGGAAAGGTCCTGTGACGTCCATATACACATGCGTATGAAAGCAACCTCTTAATGGACATAGAAGTTGTTTAACCCATTATCCCATGGCCTATTTCTAGTTTTGAAGACAGGTGACCACTAAATACAGGTTGAAAGTATCAAGCAGAATGCGCATGAAGGCGCATTCTGCTTTACTTTCAGCCTGCTTTAAGCTACTACATGTATCTGATAGTACATGTATGTAGAAATTATTTCTAATGATGCATATCCATTACTGTACAAAGTGGAACTATGTTTTAGTGGAGGAATATATCAAATGCGTAAATAGGTGTAATTATAATGGGTAATGGGTTAAGCATTTTCCTAGAATTGTTTGAACCGTTCAGGACGCGGCTGACAACACTGACGACAACAACTACGTCGGTAGTATAAGCTCGTCTTGTGTTTTGTATTAAGCGATCTTATGAAAAACCAATAACAAATAAACTTGAGAAATTTGCCGATGAACATTTTGAAACCAATTACAATTTTGCCACAAATATCAATTCAGTCAAACTTCGATAGGTACACACCAAATTGGCTTGATTCCCCATATTTTTAAGCTGAATTTTATGTTTTGGCCTCCCATAAGTACCGTGGAGAAAACGTTATTCTTTCCTGTTTAAACGCAAACGCATTGCATTAAAATGAAGAAAATAACAACTTCTTGACAATTCTGAATGTTGATTTTAACCTTGATGGCAAACAGTTTGGAGGCTGATCAGACGCCGGGTAACCCGGGTCTGATCTGGCTCCAAACTGTTTGCACTGTAGATAATAGATTTAGCGTAAACGCGTTTATTGGGAAAGAATAACGTTTTCTCTTCTGTAAGTCGAAGTTTGACTGTAACTACAAACAATTTAACGTTCCCTCTATTGTTCTTTAACCCATAAATACGCCTTTTTACGCCTTTAATTTATTTCTTCACCAAAGAAAATAATTCCAATTTATACATTTATTAATATGTATAATAAGAACTATTCCATTTTCTAGCAGATAGTAACTTAAAGCAGGCTTAAAGTAAAGCAGAACGCGCCTTACAAATTGGTCACCTATTTTCAAAACTAGACGCAAGTTATGTGATAAATGGTAAATCCATTATGTCTGGTGGATTATTTCAAGTTTACATATAGTTTACATAAGTTACCATCATTTTGTGCTTATTATCGTTTGATTGTCGTTTTACGGTGCATATTAATGTTACAAGATGTATGTAGTACGAATTCATTCTTAAATAAAAGTAAATCATAGTTTGTCTCCGGAGGGAAAGTGTATGATACACGTATCAAGATGGCGTCTCTCTGACCGTCGACCAATGGGAGCTCAGCGCTAGGTGGCCGATCTAGTCTCTTAAGATATCTATGATAACACTGAGTGTTAGATGCGAAACTGGCGGTCTGTGTATTTTTGTAGCTTTTTTATGGGTAGGGTAAACAAGCTGAAATTGTGAAAAGGGTTGACGGTTACTCCCTTGTTTTGGGTAAATCATCCAGTTGGACTTAGTTTGTGTATGTGAAAAATAATTTTTCCAATGTGATAGAAGAGCGCGAACAGTTCACAAACAATTCTTGAAACGGCAGAATTTGAACCTCTCTTTCAAAATTGTCCGCGCTTGAAACTGGAATCTGTGATGTGGCCTCTCAATTGGACTGATTTTGTTCTCTTACTGTGTACTGCCCCCTTACAACCGGAAGTAGCGAGGGGAGATAATTATTGCAAGTTTACAAGTTCACAAGTTTATTTTTCTTGTTATGGCCCATATGGGCATGTAACATAGTAACATAACATAATGAAACAAAGCATGGCATTACAGTTGAGATAGATCTGTTTGAGTACAAATTAGTGAATTATCAATTTGTAATTTTTTATCAGAAAACGAACAATCACAATGTGTATGGAGGATGAGAATTCTTCTATAGCAATCAATAGATTTTTAAATGTATACACTTTCTGTATGCGAACTGAGTAGACCCAGATCAGAGTTGACCGATCCGTTCCCAATCAGCCCATATAAGGTGTCACTATGAGGTAAACAGTTAAAGAGTGAGAAAAGGAATCCGACACCTGTCCTCCCCCCAGACCACCAATTGCAGGTCTCAAGGGACAACCCGTGACAGATCCACATGATTTTAATCCTATCAGACATATACTATGATGTAAACAAAAACATTAAAAAAACAACCAACCATAAAAGGTGACAACTACAGTCGACCAATAACTACAACAGCATAAAAATATACATTTACATGTCCACCCGCTCACCCCGAGAATCCCGGTGTCCACTTTCAATCACCAATCCATTATCCAACCCATATCATTATAGATCTTTTGCAAAAGAAAAAATGATCTCTTCACCACTGCATTGTTTGTAAGTAACATATACACTGTGACACCGTTGCTCTCAGAGGCAAGCGGGTTTAGGAACGCAATTCACAAATTATTTCAAAGGAACAAACAATGCATACCCCGAACTGAGGGCTCCCTTGGGAGCCTCGAAACCAGGGCCTACATTGCATGAATAAACAAATGAGTAACACTCCATTGCGCTGCTTGTAAATGATGCACATATGCATCGAAGTGGCAAGCAACGCAGAACTTAAACCTCAATATCTTCCAAAAGATTAAATTGCCCAACATAGCATACAGTATGTATCAAGGGAGGTAACTCAATCATCATCAAGTACTACAATAACAACTGTTCTCTCCCCTACTTTGTAGATTTTGAAAGGGAGATAGACCCTGTTACATAATTATCTGTCCAAACTAGTAGACTAAGTAGCATGCCAAGATTCATCCAATGAGACAATAGGGCTCAAGTGAAAAAAAAAAAATATATATAATCAACTGTCATTTAAACATTACAACTTGTTAAACACCACCATTCTGTCAAAACTCACCCTGGACCAACACATACTAAAGAGCTATGGGTGAAAAATCACTATCAATTGAAACAAGCCATAATTTTCTTGCAAAATATTGCTAATTTTAACAAAGTATCTTTGCTTTCGGCATTCATAAGACTGTAAAATTTCCTTTCGGTTGGATAAGTGTAGAAATATTCGTCCAAGTACCTATTTCTGTCAGCATGGAAATGATTGCAGTTAAACAGGTAATGGAATTCATCACCTAATACATTACTATTACATAAATGACAAGTTCTTAATTCTCTTGGAGTATTATTAAATCTACCCTTTTCAATTGGCAGTTTATGATCCATACATCTGAATTTACATAACAATATAGCAAGGTCATTTGGTAACAAATGAAAGTATCTTTCAAGAGCAAATTCATGTTTGTACAATCTGTAGTTCAGGCATTTACTAGAAACTCCTATAGTACTGTTCCAATTTTGTAAAAATTGGTCTTTGATTCTATTTTTAATCATATTTTTGAAAGAGTCAGGAGATTGAATTTTTTGATCATGCCAATAATTAGACAAACCTAATTTATCTAAACTGTCGTTGACGTATTTTAACCAACCAAAATTTAAATTCTGATTCCTATATAATACAAGACATGTTCTGTAAAGAATGCTACTGATTTTGTCCTCTTTGGAGTTTACTATCTTGCACCAGTAATTCAAGACTCTACTTTTGATATGAGCTGATACTGGCATAACACCTAAATCACCATATAACATACAATTAGGTGTACTTTGTTTTAATTTTAGAATCAACTTAAGATACTTTAATTGAAATCTATCAATGACATCAACATTTTCTACCCCCCAAACTTCAGAAGCATACAATAGAATGGGAGCGATCATGGTGTCAAATAAATGTATTTGTAAGTCAATTGGCAAATGTAATTTTCTGGATTTGTTTATTACAGAGAACATAGCCCTTCTTGCCTGGTCAACTAAAAAGGACTTGGTGAGTGTGAACTTACCATTGTATGAAAATTGGATACCCAAATATGAAAAATGATCAACCATCTCTAGTATACTACCTTCAAAATGAAATTTTTGAGCATTGTTCAAACCTCGTCTTGATTTCCAGAATATTACTATTTTAGTTTTAGCAGTATTTACCTGTAGCCCCCAAAGATTACAATAGTCTGACATTGCATTTAAGGCTAATTGAAGGTCATTTTCAGTTTCTGCTAGGATCACAGTGTCATCCGCATACAACAACAGATACAGCTTAAAATATACTTCAATATCATCATCACTTAAGCAAAGATTCACTGTATCGGACAGCAGATTAAGACCATCATATTTACTTGACATGAAGTTGCACAGATCGTTAAGAAACAAAGAAAAAAGGACAGGTGACAAATTTTTACCCTGCCTTACTCCAGTTTGGCTTATGAAAAAATCTGATATAGAGTTCTGAACTTTAACACAAGACTTAGCCTTCTCATACATGTTATAAATTATCTTAAAACACTTTCCATCAATGTTATAATTAAGAATCTTGTGCCATAAGGCAATTCGATTTACAGAATCAAATGCTTTACGATAATCGACAAATGCACAAAACAGTCGCTTATTTTTCGCTAAATACAAATCTACAAGCATTTTTAAGGAGAAAATATTATCAACAGTGCCATAACATTTCCTGAACCCCGCTTGTTCCTCGCACAGAACATTGTTATTTTCCAGAAAGTTGTTTAATCTTATATTCAACAATGAGGTAAATAATTTTCCAAAACAGCTTAAAATTGTAATCCCTCTGTAATTATCAGGGTCCTTTGTATCTCCTTTATTCTTGTATAATGGTAGAATGACTCCTTTACTCCATTCATCAGGAAAGATTCCAGAATCTAAAATAATGTTAAATAACCGGCAAAATACTGTTAGCATAGTTTGATGAGCATGCTTTAAATATTCATTTAAGATATTATCAAACATTGAAGAAGATTTGTTATTTTTCAATAAACTAATTGCTTTTTCAACTTCTCTTTCAGTAAAAGGCATATTGAGAATATCATTATGATCTGGAACCAGATTAAGATCAATATTGTCAAAATCTCCATCCACATTTGCAAAATTTGAATTTAAGTTACTAAAATGTTCAAAGAAAACATCACAAGAGATCTTATGCATAATAGTCTTTCTTTCTCCAGAGTGTTTATTCAATAAACTCCAGTAAGACTTGGGATCTGACTGCCTAAGGCCTCTAACTCTTTTTACAAATTGGTCATTATAACTATTAAATTTTGCTTTGATTTCCTTTTTATACCTTTTACTGTAATTAATCATTGTTTCTCAGTTTATGTCACTCTTATTGCGCCTATAAGTATTTTTACTTCTGTGATAGTTTTGTCGTAACTTTTTACAGTCTTTGTCAAACCAGGGTTTACTAGGTTTATCATTATTGATGCCATGATGTAGCTTCCTTTGCTTTATAAGTGAGCAGTTATCTGCAGCATTGACAATGATATTTGAAATTTCTTGAGTGATGTTATTTATAGCTTCATTACTATAGCTCTTATTAACCATAAGCTCTTCCATGACTATCAGAACATTATCAATGTCAGTTTTGTCAAAATGGTTACCAAAGTCATCTAATATGTTCTTATCCCAGACAGGTTTAGTAGATAAATTTGTTTCATCAATCTCATTACAGTCAACAACTTCTTCACAGTCATAGTACTCAAAGTTGATACATAGTTCTAAAAACACTGTGAACATCAGATAAAAGAGGGTCAAAATCTAATACATCAAAATGGCTAACATTTGAGAAATATACGTCAGATAACAAGACATAATCAATTACACTACCACTAGTACATGTAGTTTTGCCAATATATGCATCACTTCCACAACGACCATTAACAATACGAATATTTGTTAATTTACATAACTCAGCTAACCTATAACCATAATTATTACAGTGTGTGTCACTTGAAATGTGTCTCGTTGGATAGCCAAATATCTCTAGGTTATCAACACCATTAACCCTACTTGTGTTATCGTCAAAGACACCCCCAACAACATACTCATTGATATTGCAGAAATCAGGCAAGGTACCAGATCTGGCATTGAAATCCCCAAATATGCAAAAATTACAGTTGCTATATTCAACACTAAAGTCTAACATACTATGTTCAATAGTATCAAATAACTCCATAGAGCTGTATTGTGAACTTTCAGGAGGTATGTAAACAACTCCAAAAATGCAAGAAGCTCTATCATCATTAAATTTAAACCACAAACAGTTCTCTGTAGAGTTATCTAGGAAAATAAGCCTGTCAATAAGAGTATCCTTCACAAAAACACCAACACCCCCCGAGTTACGTAAACAAATTTCTCTGCTAATATGTTTAAAAGTATAGCCCTCTATTTTGACAGTATCAAATTTGTCCAACTTGGTTTCAGCAATGCAGCATATATCATATTTTTTCAAGAAATCCTCAAAGTCTGGCATAAACAGTTTGGACATTAGGCCGCAAACATTTATAAAAGATAAGGAAATGGTATGAAAAGTTGCAAACATAGAATTGTCGTTGAAAACCTCAGAAGTCACTGATTCCTTGACAAGGTTATGATTGCTTGTAGAATGTTTTTCACCAGATTTGTTACAGTTTGAACCATATACATTGGAAATGACTAAATCAGGGTTCGGTGGAGAATTATTTTCACCAGAATTGTCACAGTTTGTATTATATACATTTGAAATGACTAAATCAGGGTCCAATGGCTCATCCTCCGCTTCATCCTAGGCTAGATCTTTAAGGCCAAGCAATTCCAGGTCTGGTGTCACGTTAATATTGAAAAGGTCATCTGGTGATGAGATTGACACTTTCTTTCCATTGTAAGTTGTGTAAATGTTTCCATTAAAGGTGTAAGTGTTTGATGTGCCATTAGCATTTTTTACAATGCTTCTCAATTTCAATCTTAGGGCTGTCATGTCTTCAGTTATAAAAACGTCATTGTGCTTAGCTGATTTCTTTAAATTCTTCTTCGTTTTGAAAACAGTACTTACTTTCTCTCTAGAAATGAAACGTACTATTGTCTGTTGTTTATTCTTTCCAGCTGCATGACAGGCGCTGATATCATCGACTCCGAACACTGTGACTGCTGTCTCATCTAATTCCACCATGTGATTAAGGAGGTCCACAACCTGTGGTGTCAATGGCCTTGAAGCAGATGGTGACCAATTATGGATCCTTATGTTTTCCCTCCGTGTATATTGCTCTAAACGGTCATATTCATACCTGTTTACTCTAATATTGGCTTTTAGCCTTTCTATGTCCTCTTTTGCTGCACATTTATTGACACTGTCTTGCAGTTTCTCAAGTTTTTCATTCAGTATTTCTGCTACAGCCTCTGCAACAGCCTTGAGGTCTTCTTTCGATAGTTTGTTCTTCTTACCACCCTGGCTCATTTTTAGAATATTTAGGCAGTACTTAAGTGAATAAGTAGATGAGTACGAACTTTGACTGGTCCGAAACACTCTTGAAACTAACGAAAAACAAGTGTATCGAGAACTACAGTACGAGCTGGTATACGAAACGTATCGCTATATAAAACTATGGGGTTTAAAATACTTCATACAGTGTCAGAATGTTCTTGCAGGACTTGCTGTTATATAAACTCTTAAAAAATGTTCACCGAAGTTTTACCATGCCGTCTGCCATTCAAGGGAGATCACTAGGCAGGAAATTACATTGAAATGGCTTATAGAAGCAAGCAGCAGTTACTCCCCTTGGTTCCAAACACAAATCGCCTATGCATGTCGCATGCATTGCGCGAATATGTCTTTAAGCAGACGGTATTACAGCTATGAATAAGGTTAGACATAATTGTCTTGTTTGGGGAACAGCAACACGGGTCGTTGTAAGGAGGGAATCGTTGTTTAGAGTGCCGCTGTAGAGAGGAAGCACTGTAGTAGTCAAAGTCAATAAAGTAAACAACATTTCAATTAACGTAAATTACGTGTATACTAAGAAAATATTGACCGAGAGAGAGTAAATGTTTTAATTACTCATTTCGTTGATAACATTTATTCTTATCTTATTCACACAGTTGATATAACAAGCTAACTTGTTAACAGTGTCTTTATCCTCGGATTTCACCAGCTCACAAAATTTATACATACTAGGTATTTTCCAGTAATGTTCACCTTTATATCTTTTCCTTATGAACTTATAATTTTCACATTCTATAATAAAATGATATTCATCTTCTATATGGCATCTTTCACAATTTTTACAAAGTCTTTCAATTCTGTTTTTGGCCATAGCGACCCGTCTGGATTCTTAGTCTATGTGAGGTCTTATTTGCGTAATCAGCTTTCTGTTTAATCTATTATTACATATATCTTAATACTTTTCATATTCAAAAACATCTTTTACTTCTTTATACAAAGTTAATACCCCACTGTTGCGTAGGTCACTTGACAAGTCTTGGATAAATACGTCTATTTATCTATGTTTAAGGACACTAACAAACTGCTTTTGGTTTGCACTTGATGGATTATTCCATACATATAGAAAACCATAAGTAGTTAACATATCTTTCAATTTTGCGGCCCAATTTTTTGGTGCCCATTTTGCATACCGTTTAAAAGACTAACATAAAGGTTGCAATTATCACTGTTGATTACATTGAACCAATAGTTTAAAATTCGTAGATATCAACAGATAAATAATGGAAATCTGGCTAGATCACCGTAGACTCCAGCATTACATGTAGACAGTTTCACCCCTAGAATGCGTTTACAAAATTTGAGATGTAAACGTTCAATATCTTCCATCTTGAAAACTCCACATACTTCAGATACATAGCAGGGTAACAGTTTACACCTAAGTGTTACCGGAACTAAACAATACATATCTGGACGGTTATATCTCTGCCACTTATTAACCAGGACATTTTATCCTTTATCAATTTAACGCATTCAATCCTAGCAATGGGTTTACTCGTTATCCTGCAGGAGCTCTCTGCTCTCTGATCAGGGTCTGCACTGTTTGTTATTTTGCAATATATAATTGTTAAAATCAACCCTTAATTGGAAATTGGAATCGTTCAATAACTCTTCCACTGCCAATGGCACCAAAAGGCGACTTTGCAAACAGTTTGACACTCGTATCGATATGTTTTAAGTCATATTACATTGAATCTTACTTTGAAACGATCTTGCAGAAAACAAAATTGAAGCAGACGACAATGAATCGGTGAAGGGTAAACATTTCACCAATTATTTGGCAGCGAAAGAGTTTAAGTGTTACATGGGCCCAGCTATTCCATTGGTTTTCTTGTTAACTCTTTCATGATCAAATTCATCCTGAGGTTTTTACCCTTTAACCGACATAGTGTCGTCTGCTTCAATATTGTTGTTTGCAATATTGTTTCAAAGTTATATTTAAAGCCGTATAACTGATGTAAATTCAAAACAAGTGTCAAACAGTTAATATCCTGATTAGACGCCGCGTCTGATCAGGATCAAAACTGTTTGCAAATGCGTCATTTTTTTATTTTGAGATATCCATGCTACTCCACTCAGTGGTTGCTATGCACAAGTTGACTCAAGGTTTCTGTTTGTACTGAAGAAATCTGAATATGAATACAAGTATCAACCACAGGTACTTCACACATACATCTAGATCTATTACCAAAAACAAATATTTTTTTACTAGACTTCTATTATAGGAACAGGACGTACGAAACGACATAAAACTTTTTGATGCACATTTTCGTTATAATGCAGGTACTGTGGCGTTATTTGACGGAATTTGATGAAATAAAAAGTAGATATTGATAAATTGATCTTTTCCCGAGGGTACCACAAGAGAATATCGGCGATCTGGTCTATTTTAGCAACAGTTTAAATCAAATACGCTAAAAGTCGCTTCTATGGGGGAAAGGGTTAAAACTTGGCATGAGAAAGGGAATTTTGTGATAACCAATCTGACCATATAAGGAAATTTGTAACAACCAGTCTGCCTTAGAGAAGGAAGTTTTACAAGTACCAGTCCGCCAGGAAGGAACAAGATAATAGTAGGCACTACAGTTAGCTATGGTGGCATGGTTCTGACACTAATTTAGCAATCTGAAACCAATGTGTGTAATCAGTTGAAACAAGAGGGTCATAATGACCCTATAACGCTCACCTGGGGAACTAGTGTGCTATACTGAATACAGGGCTGCCATTTCTCCGGATTTTTCCTAAATCTTCGGATTTTTTACTAGAACATGGTAGCTTAAAGCAGGCTGAAAGTAAAGCAGAATGCGCCATAAGGCGCATTCTGCTTTACTCCCAGACTACTTTAAGCAGCCACGTGTCAACAAAACTAGAAACAGGCTATAGGGTAAAGGTATGATTCGTAAATTCGCAATTGAAAAATGCTCAATTGGAAATCTTAGGATTGTTTATGTCAATGTATGGCAACCCTGTGAATGCAAAGTAAAGTTTGTCAGTGCATTCATATTCTGTTCTGTTTTATATGTGGACTTTTGCATGTAAAACCCGTCTGGACCTTGCAGTTTCAGAGAAGAAGGTTTTTTAAAGGTTTTCCTATACATGTAAACATGTATGTCTATGTAAAACTGATATGTCCCGCGTCGAGCTATTTTTGACCCGGAGTTCATAATTCAAAAACTCTTGGTAGAGAACAATAAGACAAAACTACATGTCTACAAGGAAATATGTGTACGCACTCTTACTAGGGGGTCCGGAGGCATGCTCCCCCTGGAAAATTTATTTCTAGATGGTTTCTGCCTCATTCTGAGGGTGTTTCAAGCATTCCAGACAGGTATAAGGCGAACATAAATCTTTGTAAAAAATGACTCCAAATGACCCCAAATTATTAATCAAGGATAACATTTTTAGGCAGGTTGCCTTTCAGGTATTAAACTCTAACTCCTATCCTACCCACTCCTATTAGTGTACTCACTCTTACTAGAGAGGTCCGGGGGCATACTCCCCCTGAACAATTTTATTCCTAGGGGGCCTCTGGTGCGTTCTGCGGGCGTTTTGCGCATTTAAAACAGGTAAAATACTAATAAAAATCCATGTAAATTTTCAACTTAAATAGCAAATTATTGATAAATATAGGATATTGTTTGACGATGTCTTCCGGCTATTAGCCTAAAAGCCTACCCCTACCCCTCCGATTAGCGTACATGTACACACTGTTACTAGAGGGTCTGGGGCATGTTGCCCGGTAATTTGTTTTTTATTTCTAGATGGTCTTTAGGGCGTTCTGGGGATGTTTTGCTCATTCAAAACAGGTAAAATACTAATATAAATCTATGTAAAACATATGCAACCAATATGGGCGAAATAATTGGGGGGCATTGCCCCCCGTGCCCCCCTCCCCCCTGTTCCTACGGGCCTGCCATGCACAGGACGACGGAGGGAGAGGGGTCATAAAAGCTCATTCTGAGCCTTTGGCTCAGTTGAACTAAACAAGGTTCATTTGTACATTAATATAATAAGTATACTTCCTATATCCTATCAGAGGTAAGCTTGAAGTAGACTGAAAGTAAAGCAGAATGTTCATTAAGGTGCATTCAGCTTTACTTTCAGCCTTCTTTAAGCAAGCATCTGTTTTCAATAAGTAGAAACAAGCTTTGGAGGAAAGCGTTAAATGTAATTTATCCATTTATTGTGAATTCTATAGTCAGCGTTATCATATTTTATTCACTGTGACTAAGCTATGGAAGAAATGGTTAATTCTATGCTAGCTGAGGCTACATGTGCCACAGTGATTGTCTTTGTAACCAGTTTAGATCCTGATGAGACGCCGCGTCAAAACTGTTTGATACTTACTCTGATCCTGTTTTGACAATATATTTTGAGCATTCTATTTTAAGAACAGTAGCAGACGTTAAAGACTTTCCCTCAGTCCATTGATGAACTACCCCCCATTGTTCGTTAGGCGAGAAAAAGCATGAATCACAAGCTGTCACCAATCTTAGTTGGTGTGAAATTACAGGTAACTAATCTCAAGTTGTCTAGAGAGGCCCTCACATACTCACATAGTCACATATGGCATTTATCAATTTATTATGAACATTCTATTTTTAGAACAGTAGCAGACGATAATTATGTCATTTATCCATTTGTTGTGAATTCTAATCAGCTTTGTTATATTGTGATTCACTGTGATTTTATAACTCATCAATACATATGATGTGGTCTACAGAAAGTAGACATTTACAGTATTTACCTTGATGAGACGCTGCGTTACGCGACGTCTCATCAGGATCTGCACAGTGTGCAATTTCATATGAAATATTCTGAAGCGCTTGAGCACCAGAAATGGGGAGTATTTTAAAAAAAACCCCACATGGATCCTGTTTTGACGTGAGCTGTTGGATCTGAAAATTACTATAGCAGGGTTTCATATAAGGGGAGTATTTCAAAAACTAAAATCTTTATTTCTGCATTAAACCCTATGGTGTCACTACTCATTAGAATCGTTTCGAAGAGACGACTCTAGTGGGGCATATGATTTGGTGCTGAAATAAGAGATACAGTGTTGGATTTGTTAAGATGCATTCTGCTTTACTTTAAGCCTGCATTATGGAAAAATATTCTTTGGATATATATTAATAACTGTATAAATTATAACTATTTTCTACAGTGATAAATTAAAGACGTTAAAAGGCGTAATGACGGGGTAATGGATTATCTGGAGCCCTGGTGCTGTATGGCCAACAACTGCAGTGTTTTAGATCACCCTTGTATAACTAAAGTAATGACGGGGTAATGGATTATCTGGAGCCCTGGTGCTGTATGACCAACAACTGCAGTGTTTTAGACCACCCTTGTATAATTAAAGTAATGACGGGGTAATGGATTATCTGGAGCCCTGGTGCTGTATGACCAACAACTGCAGTGTTTTAGATCACCCTTGTATAACTAAAGTAATGACGGGGTAATGAGTTACCTGGAGCCCTGGTGCTGTATGGTCAACAACTGCAGTGTTTTAGATCACCCTTGTATAATTAAAGTAATGACGTGGTAATGGGTTATCTGGAGCCCTGGTGCTGTATGACCAACAACTGCAGTGTTTTAGATCACCCTTGTATAACTAAAGTAATGACGGGGTAATGGGTTATCTGGAGCCCTGGTGCTATATGGTCAACAACTGCAGTGTTTTAGATCACCCTTGTATAACTAAAGTAATGACGGGGTAATGGGTTACCTGGAGTCCTGGTGCTGTATGACCAACAACTGCAGTGTTTTAGATCACCCTTGTATAACTAAAGTAATGACGGGGTAATGGATTATCTGGAGCCCTGGTGCTGTATGGCCAACAACTGCAGTGTTTTAGATCACCCTTGTATAACTAAAGTAATGACGGGGTAATGGGTTACCTGGAGCCCTGGTGCTGAATGGCCAACAAATGCAGTGTTTTAGATCACCCTTGTATAATTAAAGTAATGACGGAGTAATGGGTTATCTGGAGTCCTGGTGCTGTATGACCAACAACTGCAGTGTTTTAGATCACCCTTGTATAACTAAAGTAATGACGGGGTAATGGGTTATCTGGAGCCCTGGTGCTGTATGACCAACAACTGCAGTGTTTTAGATCACCCTTGTATAACTAAAGTAATGACGGGGTAATGGGTTACCTCGAGCCCTGGTGCTGTATGACCAACAACTGCAGTGTTTTAGATCACCCTTGTATAACTAAAGTAATGCCGGGGTAATGGGTTATCTGGAGCCATGGTGCTGTATGACCAACAACTGCAGTGTTTTAGATCACCCTTGTATAACTAAAGTAATGACGGGGTAATGGATTATCTGGAGCCCTGGTGCTGTATGACCAACAACTGCAGTGTTTTAGATCACCCTTGTATAACTAAAGTAATGACGGGGTAATGGGTTACCTGGAGCCCTGGTGTTGCATGACCAACAACTGCAGTGTTTTAGATCACCCTTGTATAACTAAAGTAATGACGGGGTAATGGATTATCTGGAGCCCTGGTGCTGTATGACCAACAACTGCAGTGTTTTAGATCACCCTTGTATAACTAAAGTAATGACGGGGTAATGATTACCTGGAGCCCTGGTGCTGTATGACCAACAACTGCAGTGTTTTAGATCACCCTTGTATAACTAAAGTAATGACGGGGTAATGATTATCTGGAGCCCTGGTGTTGTATGACCAACAACTGCAGTGTTTTAGATCACCCTTGTATAACTAAAGTAATGACGGGGTAATGATTACCTGGAGCCCTGGTGCTGTATGACCAACAACTGCAGTGTTTTAGATCACCCTTGTATAACTAAAGTAATGACGGGGTAATCGGTTATCTGGAGCCCTGGTGCTGTATGACCAACAACTGCAGTGTTTTAGATCACCCTTGTATAACTAAAGTAATGACGGGGTAATGGATTACCTGGAGCCCTGCTGCTGTATGACCAACAACTGCAGTGTTTTAGATCACCCTTGTATAACTAAAGTAATGACGGGGTAATGGGTTACCTGGAGCCCTGCTGCTGTATGGTCCACAACTGCAGTGTTTTTAGATCACCCTTGTATAACTAAAGTAATGACGGGGTAATGATTATCTGGAGCCCTGGTGTTGTATGGTCCACAACTGCAGTGTTTTAGATCACCCTTGTATAACTAAAGTAATGACGGAGTAATGGATTATCTGGAGCCCTGGTGCTGTATGACCAACAACTGCAGTGTTTTAGATCACCCTTGTATAATTAAAGTAATGACGGGGTAATGATTATCTGGAGCCCTGGTGCTGTATGACCAACAACTGCAGTGTTTTAGATCACCCTTGTATAACTAAAGTAATGACGGGGTAATGGGTTATCTGGAGCCCTGGTGCTGTATGACCAACAACTGCAGTGTTTTAGATCACCCTTGTATTACTAAAGTAATGACGGGGTAATGGGTTACCTGGAGCCCTGGTGCTGTATGGTCAACAACTGCAGTGTTTTAGATCACCCTTGTATAACTAAAGTAATGACGGGGTAATGGGTTATCTGGAGCCCTGGTGCTATATGGTCAACAACTGCAGTGTTTTAGATCACCCTTGTATAACTAAAGTAATGACGGGGTAATGGATTATCTGGAGCCCTGGTGCTGTATGACCAACAAATGCAGTGTTTTAGATCACCCTTGTATAACTTAAGTAATGACGGGGTAATGGGTTATCTGGAGCCCTGGTGCTGTATGACCAACAACTGCAGTGTTTTAGATCACCCTTGTATAACTAAAGTAATGACGGGGTAATGGGTTATCTGGAGCCCTGGTGCTGTATGACCAACAACTGCACTGTTTTAGATCACCCTTGTATAACTAAAGTAATGACGGGGTAATGATTACCTGGAGCCCTGGTGCTGTATGACCAACAACTGCAGTGTTTTAGATCACCCTTGTATAACTAAAGTAATGACGGGGTAATGATTATCTGGAGCCCTGGTGTTGTATGACCAACAACTGCAGTGTTTTAGATCACCCTTGTATAACTAAAGTAATGACGGGGTAATGATTACCTGGAGCCCTGGTGCTGTATGACCAACAACTGCAGTGTTTTAGATCACCCTTGTATAACTAAAGTAATGACGGGGTAATCGGTTATCTGGAGCCCTGGTGCTGTATGACCAACAACTGCAGTGTTTTAGATCACCCTTGTATAACTAAAGTAATGACGGGGTAATGGATTACCTGGAGCCCTGCTGCTGTATGACCAACAACTGCAGTGTTTTAGATCACCCTTGTATAACTAAAGTAATGACGGGGTAATGGGTTACCTGGAGCCCTGCTGCTGTATGGTCCACAACTGCAGTGTTTTTAGATCACCCTTGTATAACTAAAGTAATGACGGGGTAATGATTATCTGGAGCCCTGGTGTTGTATGGTCCACAACTGCAGTGTTTTAGATCACCCTTGTATAACTAAAGTAATGACGGAGTAATGGATTATCTGGAGCCCTGGTGCTGTATGACCAACAACTGCAGTGTTTTAGATCACCCTTGTATAATTGAAGTAATGACGGGGTAATGATTATCTGGAGCCCTGGTGCTGTATGACCAACAACTGCAGTGTTTTAGATCACCCTTGTATAACTAAAGTAATGACGGGGTAATGGGTTATCTGGAGCCCTGGTGCTGTATGACCAACAACTGCAGTGTTTTAGATCACCCTTGTATTACTAAAGTAATGACGGGGTAATGGGTTACCTGGAGCCCTGGTGCTGTATGGTCAACAACTGCAGTGTTTTAGATCACCCTTGTATAACTAAAGTAATGACGGGGTAATGGGTTATCTGGAGCCCTGGTGCTATATGGTCAACAACTGCAGTGTTTTAGATCACCCTTGTATAACTAAAGTAATGACGGGGTAATGGATTATCTGGAGCCCTGGTGCTGTATGACCAACAAATGCAGTGTTTTAGATCACCCTTGTATAACTTAAGTAATGACGGGGTAATGGGTTATCTGGAGCCCTGGTGCTGTATGACCAACAACTGCAGTGTTTTAGATCACCCTTGTATAACTAAAGTAATGACGGGGTAATGGGTTATCTGGAGCCCTGGTGCTGTATGACCAACAACTGCAGTGTTTTAGATCACCCTTGTATTACTAAAGTAATGACGGGGTAATGGGTTACCTGGAGCCCTGGTGCTGTATGGTCAACAACTGCAGTGTTTTAGATCACCCTTGTATAACTAAAGTAATGACGGGGTAATGGGTTATCTGGAGCCCTGGTGCTATATGGTCAACAACTGCAGTGTTTTAGATCACCCTTGTATAACTAAAGTAATGACGGGGTAATGGATTATCTGGAGCCCTGGTGCTGTATGACCAACAAATGCAGTGTTTTAGATCACCCTTGTATAACTTAAGTAATGACGGGGTAATGGGTTATCTGGAGCCCTGGTGCTGTATGACCAACAACTGCAGTGTTTTAGATCACCCTTGTATAACTAAAGTAATGACGGGGTAATGGGTTATCTGGAGCCCTGGTGCTGTATGACCAACAACTGCACTGTTTCAGATCACCCTTGTATAACTAAAGTAATGACGGGGTAATGGGTTACCTGGAGCCCTGGTGTTGTATGACCAACAACTGCAGTGTTTTAGATCACCCTTGTATAACTAAAGTAATGACGGGGTAATGATAATCTGGAGCCCTGGTGTTGTATGGTCAACAACTGCAGTGTTTTAGATCACCCTTGTATAACTAAAGTAATGACGGGGTAATGGGTTACCTGGAGCCCTGGTGTTGTATGACCAACAACTGCAGTGTTTTAGATCACCCTTGTATAACTAAAGTAATGACGGGGTTATGATTACCTGGAGCCCTTGTGCGTATGGTCAACAACTGCAGAGTTTTAGATCACCCTTGTATAACTAAAGTAATGACGGGGTAATGGATTATCTGGAGCCCTGGTGCTGTATGACCAACAACTGCAGTGTTTTAGACCACCCTTGTATAATTAAAGTAATGACGGGGTAATGGATTATCTGGAGCCCTGGTGCTGTATGACCAACAACTGCAGTGTTTTAGATCACCCTTGTATAACTAAAGTAATGACGGGGTAATGGGTTACCTGGAGCCCTGGTGCTGTATGGTCAACAACTGCAGTGTTTTAGATCACCCTTGTATAATTAAAGTAATGACGTGGTAATGGGTTATCTGGAGCCCTGGTGCTGTATGACCAACAACTGCAGTGTTTTAGATCACCCTTGTATAACTAAAGTAATGACGGGGTAATGGGTTATCTGGAGCCCTGGTGCTATATGGTCAACAACTGCAGTGTTTTAGATCACCCTTGTATAACTAAAGTAATGACGGGGTAATGGGTTACCTGGAGTCCTGGTGCTGTATGACCAACAACTGCAGTGTTTTAGATCACCCTTGTATAACTAAAGTAATGACGGGGTAATGGATTATCTGGAGCCCTGGTGCTGTATGGCCAACAACTGCAGTGTTTTAGATCACCCTTGTATAACTAAAGTAATGACGGGGTAATGGGTTACCTGGAGCCCTGGTGCTGAATGGCCAACAAATGCAGTGTTTTAGATCACCCTTGTATAATTAAAGTAATGACGGAGTAATGGGTTATCTGGAGTCCTGGTGCTGTATGACCAACAACTGCAGTGTTTTAGATCACCCTTGTATAACTAAAGTAATGACGGGGTAATGGGTTATCTGGAGCCCTGGTGCTGTATGACCAACAACTGCAGTGTTTTAGATCACCCTTGTATAACTAAAGTAATGACGGGGTAATGGGTTACCTCGAGCCCTGGTGCTGTATGACCAACAACTGCAGTGTTTTAGATCACCCTTGTATAACTAAAGTAATGACGGGGTAATGGGTTATCTGGAGCCCTGGTGCTGTATGACCAACAACTGCAGTGTTTTAGATCACCCTTGTATAACTAAAGTAATGACGGGGTAATGGATTATCTGGAGCCCTGGTGCTGTATGACCAACAACTGCAGTGTTTTAGATCACCCTTGTATAACTAAAGTAATGACGGGGTAATGATTACCTGGAGCCCTGGTGCTGTATGACCAACAACTGCAGTGTTTTAGATCACCCTTGTATAACTAAAGTAATGACGGGGTAATGGTTATCTGGAGCCCTGGTGTTGTATGACCAACAACTGCAGTGTTTTAGATCACCCTTGTATAACTAAAGTAATGACGGGGTAATGATTACCTGGAGCCCTGGTGCTGTATGACCAACAACTGCAGTGTTTTAGATCACCCTTGTATAACTAAAGTAATGACGGGGTAATGGGTTATCTTGAGCCCTGGTGCTGTATGACCAACAACTGCAGTGTTTTAGATCACCCTTGTATAACTAAAGTAATGACGGGGTAATGGATTACCTGGAGCCCTGCTGCTGTATGACCAACAACTGCAGTGTTTTAGATCACCCTTGTATAACTAAAGTAATGACGGGGTAATGGGTTACCTGGAGCCCTGCTGCTGTATGGTCCACAACTGCAGTGTTTTTAGATCACCCTTGTATAACTAAAGTAATGACGGGGTAATGATTATCTGGAGCCCTGGTGTTGTATGGTCCACAACTGCAGTGTTTTAGATCACCCTTGTATAACTAAAGTAATGACGGAGTAATGGATTATCTGGAGCCCTGGTGCTGTATGACCAACAACTGCAGTGTTTTAGATCACCCTTGTATAATTGAAGTAATGACGGGGTAATGATTATCTGGAGCCCTGGTGCTGTATGACCAACAACTGCAGTGTTTTAGATCACCCTTGTATAACTAAAGTAATGACGGGGTAATGGGTTATCTTGAGCCCTGGTGCTGTATGACCAAGAACTGCAGTGTTTTAGATCACCCTTGTATAACTAAAGTAATGACGGGGTAATGGATTACCTGGAGCCCTGCTGCTGTATGACCAACAACTGCAGTGTTTTAGATCACCCTTGTATAACTAAAGTAATGACGGGGTAATGGGTTACCTGGAGCCCTGCTGCTGTATGGTCCACAACTGCAGTGTTTTTAGATCACCCTTGTATAACTAAAGTAATGACGGGGTAATGATTATCTGGAGCCCTGGTGTTGTATGGTCCACAACTGCAGTGTTTTAGATCACCCTTGTATAACTAAAGTAATGACGGGGTAATGGGTTATCTTGAGCCCTGGTGCTGTATGACCAACAACTGCAGTGTTTTAGATCACCCTTGTATAACTAAAGTAATGACGGGGTAATGGATTACCTGGAGCCCTGCTGCTGTATGACCAACAACTGCAGTGTTTTAGATCACCCTTGTATAACTAAAGTAATGACGGGGTAATGGGTTACCTGGAGCCCTGCTGCTGTATGGTCCACAACTGCAGTGTTTTTAGATCACCCTTGTATAACTAAAGTAATGACGGGGTAATGATTATCTGGAGCCCTGGTGTTGTATGGTCCACAACTGCAGTGTTTTAGATCACCCTTGTATAACTAAAGTAATGACGGAGTAATGGATTATCTGGAGCCCTGGTGCTGTATGACCAACAACTGCAGTGTTTTAGATCACCCTTGTATAATTGAAGTAATGACGGGGTAATGATTATCTGGAGCCCTGGTGCTGTATGACCAACAACTGCAGTGTTTTAGATCACCCTTGTATAACTAAAGTAATGACGGGGTAATGGGTTATCTGGAGCCCTGGTGCTGTATGACCAACAACTGCAGTGTTTTAGATCACCCTTGTATTACTAAAGTAATGACGGGGTAATGGGTTACCTGGAGCCCTGGTGCTGTATGGTCAACAACTGCAGTGTTTTAGATCACCCTTGTATAACTAAAGTAATGACGGGGTAATGGGTTATCTGGAGCCCTGGTGCTATATGGTCAACAACTGCAGTGTTTTAGATCACCCTTGTATAACTAAAGTAATGACGGGGTAATGGATTATCTGGAGCCCTGGTGCTGTATGACCAACAAATGCAGTGTTTTAGATCACCCTTGTATAACTTAAGTAATGACGGGGTAATGGGTTATCTGGAGCCCTGGTGCTGTATGACCAACAACTGCAGTGTTTTAGATCACCCTTGTATAACTAAAGTAATGACGGGGTAATGGGTTATCTGGAGCCCTGGTGCTGTATGACCAACAACTGCAGTGTTTTAGATCACCCTTGTATAACTAAAGTAATGACGGGGTAATGGGTTACCTGGAGCCCTGGTGTTGTATGACCAACAACTGCAGTGTTTTAGATCACCCTTGTATAACTAAAGTAATGACGGGGTAATGATTATCTGGAGCCCTGGTGTTGTATGGTCAACAACTGCAGTGTTTTAGATCACCCTTGTATAACTAAAGTAATGACGGGGTAATGGGTTACCTGGAGCCCTGGTGTTGTATGACCAACAACTGCAGTGTTTTAGATCACCCTTGTATAACTAAAGTAATGACGGGGTTATGATTACCTGGAGCCCTTGTGCGTATGGTCAACAACTGCAGTGTTTTAGATCACCCTTGTATAACTAAAGTAATGACGGGGTAATGGATAACCTGGAGCCCTGGTGCTGTATGACCAACAACTACAGTGTTTTAGATCACCCTTGTATAACTAAAGTAATGACGGGGTAATGGATTATCTGGAGCCCTGGTGCTGTATGACCAACAACTGCAGTGTTTTAGATCACCCTTGTATAACTAAAGTAATGACGGGGTAGTGGGTTATCTGGAGCCCTGCTGCTGTATGGTCCACAACTGCAGTGTTTTTAGATCACCCTTGTATAACTAAAGTAATGACGGGGATAATGGGTTATCTGGAGCCCTGGTGCTGTATGGCTAACAACTGCAGTGTTTTAGATCACCCTTGTATAACTAAAGTAATGACGGGGTAATGGGTTATCTGGAGCCCTGGTGCTGTATGACCAACAACTGCAGTGTTTTAGATCACCCTTGTATAACTAAAGTAATGACGGGGTAATGGATTATCTGGAGCCCTGGTGCTGTATGACCAACAACTGCAGTGTTTTAGATCACCCTTGTATAACTAAAGTGGCATCTTCCAGCAAGCACACAGGGAGAGTTTATTGCAATATCCAGGCCTCAATGGGTGAACACATTCAACCCTAACGACGAGTATACTCGTCATTTACAAACAATGTACCTGTGAGGATTACATTTGTCCCATGCAAACAGTGTAGACCCTGAACAGAGGGCTCTCTGATCAGGATCTACACTGTTTGTCATTTTGAAATGTATTGTCTAAAGCACTCCTAATCAGTCAATAATGGACTAGACATATTTTGAAATTTGAAGTGTCCATTTAAAGTTTCAGGGGAGTTTCACATTTCATATAGTATCACTGGTTTGATACTGTAAAGTTAATTTTTACCCCCCCACCCGCACCACACACACACTACTTAGTCGGGGCATAATGTTGGTCTGTCTGTTTGTTTGTAAACTGAGAAGACACAGATGATATAGTTCATGTAGGGGCTGTCTGATCAGGGTCTGCTCTGTTTGCATATACAATCCATATATACGCCTTTTTACGCCTTTAATTTATTCATTCACTGTAGAAAATAGTTCCAATTTATACAGTTATGAATAATTTATATGTATAATAAATAATAAGAAATACTTGCTATATACCAGCAGATGGAAGCTTAAAGCAGGCTGTAAGTAAAGCAGAATGTGCCTTTAAGGCGCATTCTGCTTTACTTTCAACCTGCTTTAAGCAGTCACCTATTTTCAAAATGAGAAACAGGCTATGGGGTAACGGGTTAAACATGCTATGTCTTGATTCTTCTTCTTCTTATTATAGCGGGGCAGATAACTGTAACAACGTTTCACTTCCGGAAACAATCACCAAAATTGGCACACATACTCATTGGGTATTGCTCTTTTGAACAAAAACCTTTAGCCACTTGAAAATCCAAGATAGCCGTAGAGGAATATACAGAAATATTGCAATTCGCCATAAATATGCAAAAACTTGTCCTGTTTCAATGGTCTATGTGTCAAGTAATACTTTTAGACTATGTAGAACTCAATTTCGAACAATAAAATTGCTTAATTTGCTCAATGTGTCCGTTAGTTACTTAAAAGTTCAAGATGGCCGCCATTTTCAAGATATCCTCTACAGAAATACAGGGCTCGCATTCATTTCGCAAATACTTGTCCTATATCAATGGTCTTAATGTGAAATATTCTTTTCTATGTAGAATTTAAGTTTGGAACAACGGAATGACTCAACGGCTCCCTTGTACCCGTTAACCACTTAAAACTTCAAGATGGCAACCATTGTTCAAGATGGCCTCCGCAGATATATTGCATTTCGAAATAAAATGAGAAATACTTGTCCTATTTTATTTTTTTTGTGACAAAAATACTTTTTTGGACTCTGTAAAAACAGGTTGGAACCTTGAAATTGCTTCATGGCTTCCGGTAGCAACTTGAATTTTCAAGTGGCTAACGGGTTTTCTTTTCATACGAGCAATCCCAAACGACTATGTGTGCCAATTTTGGTGCTTGTTTCCGGAAGGGAAATATTCTTCTTAAATTTGCGATTATCTGTTCCACTGCTATACATCACTTATATAGAGCTCTTTTCACACACTCAAAAGCGCTTCACATGGAATTATATACATGTATTGATGTACAAATAAAG
Organism: Gari tellinella; assembly: GCA_922989275.2. NCBI lineage: Eukaryota > Metazoa > Mollusca > Bivalvia > Cardiida > Psammobiidae > Gari > Gari tellinella. The sequence goes on along the minus strand of OV277870.1, from coordinate 3,739,348 downwards.
TGAAATATAAAGACAAATAAATACATTTACAATCAAGAAATTAGCCGCCAGCAAGCATCATGTTCGGTAATGTAAAGTTTATTTGAAAAAAAGAAGTTAAAAGTAGAGGTCGCATGGTAAAACATATTGGCATGGTTGGAAAAGTCTTAACACAAGAAAGTTACCATGTACAAAGTATGGAACCTCTAGACCTCCTGGTTCAAATGGTATAAACATTTAAAGAATTTTGTAACATAATTATGTCAACTTTAGGCCAAGGTCAATGTCTCAAGGGCAACATTGTTCACATAGTTAGAAAGGCCTCGACAATAGGCATGTGTCAAGTATAAAATCCTCGTTGTTAAAAAGGAAAACTTATAGCCAAGGTTAAGGTTTTTGGTTAAAGTTTTGATTAAATAGGTCAAAGGTCAAGGTCACATGGTAAAAACATTGGTATAATTGGAAAGAATTAACACAAGAAATATAAACACCAAATATGGAAGCCCTAGACCTAAAGATACACACCAAATATAGAAAGTGTTTTTTAAAGTAAATCAGAGGTCAAGGTCAAGGTCAGAAGTGAACAAATTTTGTCATGGATGTAAATGCCTCAGCAAAAAGCAGACACATGCTCATTATAAAAGGCTCTGCAATAATGCTAGAGGTATCACTAAGGTTAAGGTTTTTTGTTAAAGCTTGATAAAATAGGTCAAAGATCACGTTCGCGGTCACTGGTTCAAAATATTGGAATATGTTTGGAAAGGTCTTAACACAAGTAATATACATACCAACTAAGAAAACCTTAGGCCTACTGGTTCAAATGTATAGGAATTTAAAGAGTGTTACAAAAGTAGGTCAAATGTCAAGGTCAAAGTCACAAGGGCAAACATGTTTGTATGGTTCGAAAAGTCTTGCCAAAAGGAAGACATATGCCAAATATGAAAGGCCCATATACAACAGTGCACTAGTTATAGCCAATGTTAAGGTTATGGGTTAAAGTTTGATTAAAAAGGTCGATTAAATAGGTTGAAGGTCATGGTCAAGGTCACATGGCCAAAAACATTGGTATGGTTGGAAAGGTCATAGAAGAAATATTCACACGAAATATGGAAGCCCTAGGCCTACTGGTTCCATGTTATAGGCATTTAAAGATTTTACAAAAGCACGAATGAAGAACAACGTTGTTCAGTTGTTCTTCATTCGTGACAAAAGTAGGTGGAATTTCAAGGTCATTGACACGATACGTGACTAGATGAAGGTTGTCTGTATCTTTATCTGAAATTGTCAAGATACAACCCCGAAACGATATCCGCTGACTTCACTTTCTTTTTCGCGGGTGTTCCCCACGGTTTTGTACATGGACACCGGTGAAGAAGATGACTTCCGCTTTCGGTTTCTTGTGCTGTCAGATTAAGATCTTTGTTTGAATGGCCATGATGTGAAACAGATATATTTCCAGCAATCAACACTAACATAGGTATTTGTACTTTTATTGATCAACTATTTAGGTGTCCTCGGGTGACGGACTAAGCGTATTACGCACCAAGCGTGCACACGGTGTCGACCCGGTCTAATGTCGCCCTTTCTATAGCAGGGCTTCAGATAAGAGGGAGCAAACTGAACAAATCCAACATTTTCTCACTTATTTCAGAATCAAATCCTATGGTGTTACTAATCAATAGAATCGTCTCGAAGAGACGATTCTAATGAGTAGTGACACTATATGGTTTAATGCAGAAACAAAGAGTTAAGTTTTTGAAATACCCCCTTATCTGGAGCCCTGCTATAGTAACTTTCAGATCCAACAGCTCATGTCAAAACAGGATCCATGCTATAAAAGTCATACCCTTCAAATTTAAGGACATTTGAACTTTCATCCCATTCACTGTGTTTCAATATGCATATAGCAGCCTGTGGAAAAATAACTGTAATGAGATGCCTAAAACGAAGCCATTTGGTGGAAAACCATTCAAATTCACAGGCAAAACTTAACATCGCAAATCTTTCAAGGGACTAGCCTACTTTTGTAAACTCAAGGACTCTTTCAAGAGACTACGTCTGTAACCTATAGGACCCTGAAGTGACTACTTGTTGTTGTTGCTGCAAAGGTTTATAGTCCCTCGTGAGCTTTTACTGGTGCGTCATCCCATTGCTCAGTATTGAAGTGACTACTGACCAGGTCGACACCATTTATAAGCGAGTTCAGGACTTCTCGCTACCTGGATTTTCGCTACCTTGAAGCATGTTCTTTACCTTGATACAGATAGTAAACCTTCGTTGTAGCTTTCGTCTTTTCACCACCTAGACTTTTTCGTTTCCCAGTTTTATTTTTCACACCTCTTATTTTAATTACTAATATGCAGGCACAGTGTGGTCACATAATGGATTTTTTATACTGATGATGATCTGGATCCCAACAAACAACAGAAATAGAAGATATTTTATTTACTAAACTAGATTCACTGCAATTAACAGACAGGAATAAAAACAACTTTTGAGATTTTTATTATTTGATCTGGATCCAAACTAATGGAATCACCATACACGTGCATTTGTAATAATCTGGAAGACTACCATTTCTGGCATAAGCGTACCACACATGAAATTATATGTAACATATGGGGGAAAAATATGCAACCACATCGGGATTCCAACAAGTGGGACACCTCAGTACAGAGAGATTGAGTGCTGTACCAATTGAGCCATTCAGTCCGCTTTCAATTTCTCACCTTTTAACCCTTTACCCCATAGCCTGTAACGTCTGTTTCTCGTTTTAAAAATAGGTGATTACTTAAAGAGACTCGCAACCAGATTTAGCATTAAAAATAGTAAATTTGTAAATATATGTCAAACGCTTATATATACTCAACAAAAATAGAAACGTCCCACATTTTGAACGGACATATCTCTGACGTTATTTAAGTTATACATCAAGTTAATGTACTTATGGGATACTTGTCAGTTGGAGTTACACCTGTGTAAAGTTTTCACAAAATAGCACAGATAAAAACCGCTAACGTAACGGAATGATGATTTGCACGTTTTGCACGTGCACGGTACACGCGTTTCAATAAAGTAATTATGTCACCGTCGAAAAATACACACGACACATGGTGATAAAAAAATTGAAAAAAACCCATATGAATTCAATTATTGCATCATGCCACGCTCGTCTGAAGTTGAAAGAAATCAGGCTATGACGGCCATTGACATCGCCCGCTGGTTCGGCTGCTATAGAGAAACCAAACAGAGGTTTGCGACCCGGTACCATCAGACTGGGACTGTTCACAATCGTTTTTGCCTTGGTCATCCCGTTTTTCCTCCGTCAGAACTGATCACTACGGCACGTTAACGCACTAACGTCTACGTCATTTTCCTGCCACCGGAACGGCTGGTGAACACGGTGAGTCATCACAAACCTTTGTAATCGCTTGCAATCCAACGCTAAACCAATCAGAGCATGACGCCCATAATCCGGTCAAATTTGGACGACACGTCACCGTGGGCTAAATTATCTGTCGTCACGACGTCATTTGAAATTGAAGCAAACTGGCTGGTACCAAGTTCTTTTTATCTTGATTCATACTTAACAATTCAGATGGTAGACTACGCAAATTGATTACATTTAAGATTCAGCATTCAATATTTGACACAGACCTCACAGCAAGAGTGAATGTCTGACGTTCTCATTAAACGTTATGTTACGCTGTAGAAATGAAGCGTATATTGGTGCAAACGGTGGCCGTACACGATATTAATCTTACTGAATAAAATTTGGGACTTTTTATGAGAATTCAGTAATCAACTAAACATTTTTTAAAAAAACAACATTTATTCAGATTTTTTATTTTGACCCCTACCAACTTCTTCACTACATCACTCGAAAAGTTTTTTTCTCAGCAATATGAGGTCAACTGATATGGATTCAAAAATGAATGAACTTCATTTTCTGTATAGGTTTTACTACCATCAACCTTATAACTTTCAAGAAAATGTCCCTGTAATAGGGTGGGACGTTTCTATTTTTGCTCAGTAATAAGGGTAAGAATTAGTTTAGGGTGATAAATTATGTTAAAAAATGCATTTCAATCAAAAGCAAATAATTGAGCTCTGGTGGGATTCGAACACGGGACCCGCCATGCGGGGACAGACAGGCAAAATAAGGAAACCATTTAGCCCACTGAGCCACTGGACTATTCATATATCGCCCTATAAGAGCCATAAGGGGTCATCTGCAGTTTTTGTGTTTTCGAGAAAATGAAGAAACAAACTTTAAATCATATTATAAAATCAGTCATTCTATGAATTAGGGACACTTTGTTTCTACAATTAAGACATGAACTGATTTCTTTCGGCGTTCAAGCGAAATGAACGATAGAAAATTGTCGGCTAGCGCGATTCATGGTAAATTGGCCGATAATTTTCTGTCGTTCATTTCGCTTGAACGCCGAAAAAGATAACTTCATTTGTCATATTTACAATATATTTGCTGTAATTTCTAACATTAAATTTATATTTTGTCAGTACGCATGTATGTTTAATCCATATTAGAGGTCGATAACACGAATAATGTGTACCCTATAAGGAACAGCTATGACCGATTTACTGAATCTGTGTACATTCGAAAGCAGAAAAAATAAGTTCCATTGCCAACATCTTGACAGTTTGGCGCGAAAAATGCCGATTTATGACGTCATAAGAAGTGACGTGATCTTAAAGTAGATAAATATATATGGGTTTCATTGTCATAAAGAAACGCAGGGTACGAAATGACCAGTTCCCTGCCCCGCCTCCCCTTCGAAACTTTTCCACAAGTCACGCCATCTCGAAAATTGGTGTTTTTATGAAATTAACACATTTTTTGTCAATGGAATTGAATGGAGCGATTGTAAATATACACATATAGCCAAAACAATTTAAATGCATAAAAGAAAATCTGGGTAAAATTCTTGTTTATTGCCTTAAACGGCAATTTCTGTAAATGAGCCCTTATGGCTCGAAATTGTTTTCCACATTACGTGTCAAATTTCCAGAGCCGTAAGGGCTCAAGTAATACTCCAAATGGAATTTACAGTTGAATGTTTTTAACGTAGTCTTAATTTGTTTGTTATTACATAACAACTATTAAATATGTCCTAACAGATGCATGTGTGCATATGTAAATGTCCTTCAAAGGTCCTCAAGCTACCTACTGTCTTCATGTTCTTCCAAAATGTCTGGCTCTGGAATACGGTTATTAATCACCCTACTTGTCCTTAGATTATCACAAACAGGTCTATACAAAGCAGTAATAATAAGAATTTCACACAAAGAAACAAGGTAATTTTTCTTTTCATCCGAAACCGGTAAGAAATCCTGATATTTTGAAGGCGGTGGATTGAGACCGAAGGACCGATATTTTGAGACATTTCTCTAGTCACGTTGCTGGCATTAAGTATTCAAAGGGTTTCCTCATGAAAACTTTCTTTTACTAATATTTCATTTGGAGAGGATACTTTAACTTGTAACCAGTTCACTCTGTGTCCATTGTGTGTTAATTTAAAACCTTTCAGTTCGATCCTGCTTTATATACACCTTCAGATTGACATTGACACAACCACATAGGTTTGGTTTATTCCTGTGAGAGCGAGGTGAACAAAATATCCAACTGATCAGGAAGATTTGCGAGTGTCGAGTGCATGGAGTCATGCCCCATTTGGGTGTGGCCAGAATCCAAATGTTTTTGTTGTATGTTCTCAATTGATCAGATGCACTAGCCATAACTGTGAGCAGCAATCCTGCACCTGTTCTTCCAGAACAACCATCTGAATATAAAAAACATTCTTTATGGTAGGCGGGAGACCAATGGTGTGCGTTATCAACTTCAAGCATGACCCAATTTCGGATGCACAACCCTGCCCATTTCTCTCATCCTATAGGTAGCAAGTGTCTGAACGTCAAAAGTTGGGGGTCACGTAATATTTAACGACGCGTCAACACTCTTTCGCATGTATTTCTGTTAATATTGGAATAAAATTAAAGTATTAACTATTATCATTATGTCATTGAATTGACCTTCTTTTCGATATATTTTTTTCATAAATAAAATGAAGAAAAAGTAATACGATTGAACAGTAAACTAGAAAGACAACGTCAAAATGACGCTGTACGATGTAACACAAAATTTCAAAACAAGATCGAAAAATAAACATAAAATGTTCAATTTACGCGGAAAGTATAGGAAATTTTGCACACCGACGTTAATGATGTAATTGTAAACGTTACATAAATCTCACGTTAAAAAACAAGTAAACAAAATAATACATGCGGCCATGATAAAAAGTAAATAGTGTAAGATTCTAAAAATGTGACCGTTTTTTACGGCACGATTTTTTTAAAAATGCAATAAAAATATTTTCCTTTAATAAAATTATTAAATATTAAAAATTTGACATACGTTTAGATTGTTATTTATAAATTTAAAATTTTAAAACATTCCGTCATGTATAAAGTGGTTTAATTATGAACAGTGCAGGGTCTTAAAAAATGTCCCGCTTTTCAAAAAAAGTCTAGATCACGACCTCTATACATTTTTAAATGTAAAATTATTTTGTATGCTTTAAAATATTTCATTTTTGAGTGTATTTTTGGCATACGTCTAGAATGTATTTTATATATAATGCCGGATTTTACGATTGAACTTATAATACTTAAATTATTCTACTGGGTTTAGAGTCTTAAATTTTGTCCCCCGTGCGCATTTAAGACGCGACGCCATAAATGTGACGTTCATATTAGCATTACATGTACTTATTTAGTGATAGTGTAGGACTGCCACCGAAAGGTGCATTTAAATATTAACAATGTTTCATCTGCCGTCTTCTTTTATTTGGGGGCTCGGACGTGTTTGGATCGATATTCCAGTTATATCTCAGAAACCGGGACACTTGCATAAGTTGAAAGAGGGATCTAACGATAAATGTTGCTGCTGTGTATTGCGGTGATATTGCTGAGAGCTCTTATATGAGCTTTCTGTGATACCACCGTGCTGCCCTGGGCGGCCCCCTGTCGGGGGACCAGTTGTCTTTGTGTCCGGTTTTCGGAGGTGTTACTGTATTACTACAAAGGACCGTGGGAAATTTCTACATTCCAATTAGTGTCATCATCATGACGTCATACAATGTGGGTCGTTGTGATGTCATGATTGTGAACTTATACCGCATGCATGACTTGCTTAGTCTCTGTCCGGTTCCCGTCGCGCTATAGAAAATAGAAAATAGGGAACCGACATTTTTACTTCTATAAGGGGGGGGGGGGTAGTATAAAAAACCCACTGAACTCTGCATTAAACCGTATCGTGTCGCAGCTCATTAGATTCTGGAGTGTGTTAGCACTGTGGGGGTTAGTGCTGAAATGGGTAGGGGAGTACTGGAATTGATCGGTTTACTATCTCTTATATGGAGCCCTGTAGGTAGATCTAGTGTGTACTGTAATTTATTTAATTTGCATTTCCTTCTAGATCTAGATCTACCGGTAGATATATTTCAATTTTGCTATTTTCAAGGGTTTTCCAGCTTGCCCTTGGTATGTCTGCTGGTTGTGTGATTTCTCTTACGGCGCCATACGGTGTTATCTTAAACTTTTTTAATATTTAAAACTGCATCTATACGCATAATCTTGTTTATTTTGTATTAATAGCTCCTTCCTGTCGCTGTTAACTGTAATATTATATGTGTCATGTTGTTCATTGGCCAGTATACTGGCCTAAACTATATATAGATAAAAGTTCGTTCGTTCTTTCGTTCATCTTCATATAAAATAAACTGCGCGCTACGCGATAAAAGAAAATCTTTAAAACGACGTTAAAAATCCGACGTCATAATGTTACAAACGTGAACCCGAACTTTTGACGTTCAATCAGTACGTTCCTTGTAAGAAAGTGAAATCGCTGTCAAATTATGACAATTAGCTTTTTTGTAGTATACCTTGCTAACATTTGAGCAAGGCGTGTAAAACACGGATTGCTGATCTTTTACAGACTTGTTTGTCTTCGATCTTCGAATAAAACACGATAATCTTCTGTGTTGTTACTTGCTGTAACATGTTGAATAAATAAAATTCGGGATGGATGGGTGCGTTTGGTTTTACGGCACGGCGACACTGAATTGGTCATATAACGCAGATGGATGATTAGATGAGGCAATGATGATGAGGGATTATTACAAGAATTTGTACCGAAAATTTGCAGAACCATAAGGGCTCATCTCACAAAAAACTTATAAAATTAAATACCTTGACAAATCTAATATAATCAAAACATTAGTCCATAATACATGCTACTTTTCTGTCAATGCATTCTGTTGTTGTGTTAAATATTACAGTGAAAGAGTACATGTAATAATATAAAATCTGGTTAAAGCAATAAGGGCTCAGCTGCAAAACAATAGATTACCATATTCCTTTGTTTCAGCCAGCATTTATGAGTTAAACTAACTTGTACTGATACACAGCCTACATATTTACACATTCAGCAGGAATCAGGTGTCAGATAACATTAATCGACCTATTAGTAGGGGCTGAACTGCAGTGAAAGCTGCAGATGAGCCCTTATGGCCCAGATGCTGGAGCAGATGAGCCCTTCTGGCTCTATAAATGATACAGTTTGGGAGATGAGCCCTTATGGCTCCGTCATATTTACCTACTTAAATATGTCAACTGATGTAAGATATTTTACAGATGATAAACCTTGATATTACCTATCAGAATTTATGGAAATGTCATTTTTGACCAAATATGCAGATGAGCCCTTATGGCTCTTATAGGGCGATATCTGGGATCGATTAAACTTTCTTCAGTGTGTAGCGATGGAGAGAACATAATTAGGCTCGGGTTTATGTCTGAGCCCGTTTATGGTCAATTTCTATTGCGTCTTTCGATGCCCACGTATAGAACGATGGAAAATATCTAAAAAACTAAGATTCGAAGACTTTTCTAGAACGTGTTTTTAGACTGATCATATTTGTACAATGCCAGATGCACGATAATGCTACACATTTCGTTTTATTTGAGTATTTTATTTTATTTTTGCAAATTCACCATCTTACCTTTGCGAGTCGCTATAAGGGGATATTTGCACCTTTGGAAAGTAATGTAACGTACGTGGTACGTTTGTATATGCAAATGAGGCTTCCCAAACCGTTGTATGTTGGGAAGTGAGTCACTTCCCAACATACAACGGTTTGGGAAGCATCATTTGCATATACCAACGTACCATGTACGTTACAGTAATAACCAAATTCTTCAAACTTTGCATACTGATAGTAAAATTAGTTTCTATGACAAATCTGGTTAAAACAACATTTTGTACAAGAAATATCCTAATTTGTATTACCATAGTAAGAATAAACCCAGAAAATAATGTTTTGTCAATATTCGCCCCAAACACTCTTGATTTGAATGGATAGTATTTAAACTTTAATTTTTTTGTTAATAGTCCAGAGAGGTTTGGCATTCGGAAGTGTTACTGTAATCATAGCATAAAGCTTGTAAGGGGCATATGGATTAGATATTTGAACTGCACTGCTATTATGAACTATTTTCTGCATTTTCAGGACTTTCTCACTTTGAAGTCAGTTTTCAAGAAACTATGGGGTGCTCAAGACAAAGACTCGAAAGGGGTAAGTAAGTCAGGGCTCCAGATAAGGGGCAGTTAACCAAACAAATCCAACATTTTCCCACTCATTGAACTCCAAATCCTATGACGTTACTACTCATAAGAATTGTCTCTTTGAGGAGATTCAAATGAGTAGTAACACTATAGGGTTTAAAGCACAAATACAGATTTTGGTTTCGAAATACTCCCCTTATCTGGAGCTCTGGTAAGTAATGCATCCGTTTTTTATCTATACAGTCACATAATTCATCTTGTATTAACCCTTTACCCCATAAATATACCTTTAATTTGTTCCTCCTCTGAAGAAAGTAGTTTCAATTTATACAGTCATGAGCATGTACCATAAGAAACATTTTCTACACAGTAGCAGATGGTAACTTAAGTAGGCTGCAAAAAAGCAGAATGCGCCTTAACCAATTACCCCATGACCTGATCCTAGTTTTGAAAATAGATGACCACTTACAGCAGGTTGAAAGTAAAGCAGAATGTGCCTTAAGGCGCATTCTGCTTTACTTTCAGCCTGCTTTAAGCTACATGTACTATCTGCTAGAAAATGGAAAATATTTCCTGTAATATATGTTCATGACTGTATAGAATGGAACTATTTTCTTCAGGAGAGGAATAAATGCGAGGCGTAAAAAGGCGTATTTATGGGTTAATGGATTAATACAAGTTCTGCTTTACTTTCAGCTTGCTTTAAGCTACATGTACTATCTGTTAGAAAATGGAAAATATTTCCTGTAATATATGTTCATGACTGTATAAAATGGAACTATTTTCTTCAGGAGAGGAATAAATGCGAGGCGTAAAAAGGCGTATTTATGGGTTAATGGGTTAATACATGTTCTGCTTTACTTTCAACCTGCTGGTCATCTATCTTCAAAACAAGAAACAGGCTATGGGGTAATGGGTTAACGCTTTTCTCAATAGCCTGCTTTTTGTTTGGAATATAGGTGACCACTTGAAGCAGGTTGAAAGTAAAACAAAATGCACCTTAACCCATTGGCCCATAACCTGTTTCTAGATTGGAAACAAGTGACCACTTAAAGTAGGTTGAAAGTAAAGCAGAATATGCCTTTAGGAACATTCTGTTTTACTTTCAGCCTGCTTTAAGCTACCATCAGGTAAAATATACAAAACATTTCTTTTGATATATATTCGTAACTGTAAAGAGTTGAATTTTTCTCAGATTTTTTTACCCCATTGTATGCCTTTCATTTATTTTTTCCACAAGAAAATCGTACCACTTTGTATATTCATGAATATGTACCAAAAGAAATATTTTTCTATATCTAGCAGATATTATGTGTAAAGCAGCCTTAAAGTAAAGCGGAATGAGCATTGAGCCTTAAACCTGCTTTAATCAATTACCCCATAAACTGTTTCTAATTTTGAAAATTTGTTACCACGCACTTAAAGCAGGATGAACGTAAAGCAGAATGCGCTTTAAGGCGCATTCTGCTTAACTTTCAGCCTGTATTAAGCCACTGTCTGCTAGAATGGAGAAAATATTTCTTAACGGTATAAATTGGAACTATTTTCATCAGTTGAGGAATAAATTAAAGGCGTAGTTATGAGGTTATGGGTTAATTGATCACCTTTCTTCAGTACTAGAAATAGGCTATGGGGTAAGGGTTGAATAAGATTTAAACTTTAAAAAATTTTTAGGATTAAATCGTTACCAATCTTTCTAACGTAAAATTTGACGTTCGAACTGTTAACTGATTAACCGCATCCCTGTTCAATATCAATGACAACTAGGTTTTACTGTACTTTTATTTCAGAGGGAACCGCCCGTAGATGAGCTAACAGAGTACCAGCCATTTAATCCCTTCACAGAAATCCTCTTCCTGGAACAGCATAAAGATATTATCCGACTCCTGGTGAAAATAGACTTGAAAAGATGAGTCATTGTTGAAAAGCACACAGGAATACAGTCAAACATCAATATTTTGAACTTGCACCAGTCAAGTGTGAAACATATCCGTAAACAATTTGTGAACTTTGAAATATGGATCTGTTCGACTAAACCGAGTTCAGAATGATCAAATTCAACTGTAGAATTACAAGTAGTTTTGATGTTTCCAAAGAGATGTCACAAGGATTATATTGAGAAATAACTAATAATTGAGAAGTTTAAACTTTGATTACGACAATATTTGTTGTAAAACTTTTCATAAGACAATGCCTATCTTCATTGTATGAGCAACCGGTGGAGAAGAATAGACAAATCTTAGTTATAATTGTGTAGATGGTCTGTTTCCGTCAAGTACTTCACTATATTATCATAATCTGTGAACAACAAAAAGTTGCTATCTACAGGCGCGTTACATATGAGCTATCTGTACCTCAGTACGCCCGGAAATCCACATTATTTGACTAACATTTACAAACAGTTTGGATCCAGATCAGACGTCGCGTAACGCGAGGTCTGATCTGGATTCAAACTGTTTGCCATTCATATTCAGCTGTTCTTCAGCCCCCACCCCCATAAGGCCCTGGGCCGGTTGGGTACCTAGGCAGTCCCCATACCCTCGCTTGTGAATCCACTTCATGTATGCCTTTCTAGGCGCCTGATCTATAACTACAATAGCAACTTTATTGCGCTTCTGCAGCTTCAATCAGGATCATCTAACTAACTGCAGTTTATGAAAAACAGTAAAACCTCTCTATTACGGACATTAAAAATAAGGCTAATTGTTGGAATAAAATGTAGATGACAGCTTAAAGCAAGGTGACAGTAAAACAGAAGGCTCCTACAGGAGCCTTCTGTTTTACTGCCACCTTGCTTTAAGCAGTCACTTGATCTTAACGCCTATTAATTGACACAATTTAGTGGTCGTAATAGAGACGTTTTACTGTAAATATACATTCCCAGATATTCAAATGAGTTGATCAGCATCTTTAAAAATGCATCTGTCTTTAACCAATTATCCCATAGCCTGTTTCTAGATTTGAAGACAGGTGACCACTTAAAGCAGGTGGAAAGTAAATCAGAATGCGCCTTCAGGCTTTAACCTGCTCTAAGCTACTATCCGCTATTTTCTTTGGCGGAGGAATAAATTAAATGCGCTAAAAGGCCCTTCTATCAAGTAAAGTGTTAAAGATCATCATTCATCTTTGTTCAGACTGCAGTAATCATTCATCCTAGGTTTGCCCAGGGCTCCAGAGAAGAGAGAGTAAACTGAACAAATCAAACATTTTCTCATTTCAGCATCAAATCCTATGTGGTAACAACTCATTAGAATCGTCTCGAAGAGACAATTCTAATGAGTAGTGACACCATATGGTTTAATGCAGAAATAAAGATTTTGTTTTTTGAAATACTCCCTTTATCTTGAGCCGTGCGGTTTGACTATACATGTATTGTATTGTATTATTGTTGTGTTTAAAGACATAACCCCAGTCCATTTAGTGATCTCATCCCCCCCAATGAATAGCATGAAAGTAACTGTAAAAGCATGAAACCTGTGGGATAGTCATCTGAGTTTGTCTAGAGAGGCCCTGACTTACTCAAATGCAAGTTTTTTTTAACCAAACCAGCAACAATAGGAGACAGGCCTAACATGAGACTCTTCACTGCATTGCAGAGACATTTTTACATGTATGGCAGACTTTGCATGCTTATTTGTCAATTTTTTTATTGGACTAGGTGTAACCATCCAAGCTAGATCAAGTTTAACACATTACCCAATAACTTCGTCTTTTTACGCCCATAAATTATTCCTCCACTGAAGAAAAAGTTCCCTTTGATACAGTTATGATTAAGTATCATAAGAAATATTTTCGATATCTTAGCAGATAATAGCTTAAAGGAGGCTGCTTTACGGTTTATGCACATGTTTATATGTTGAGGCCCACATGGAAGATTGGGCTTGTCTAAATGTGTAGCCTCAGTAAATAAAGTCGTTATTATTATTACTTTCAACCTGTTTAAAGTGATCATCTGCGTTTAAAACTAGAAACAGGCTTTGGGGTAATGGGTTAAGAAAGACTAATGTACAGTCGAGCTTCGATATCTCGAACTCTTCTAAGTCGAACATACCCGTTAAGCTAAGCCACGTTTTAACTTTGAAATATGGATATGTTCGACTGAACCAAGCATGAAATAATGCAGTTTATGTGTCAAACTATCAGATAGTTCGAGTTAAACAAGTTCAAGATATCGAAGTTCGACTGTATTGGCAGTTATGTCCTTGGCAAATTTCACTCAAGGGGTTGACTAAAGAAAAAATGAGAAATAGGATTGGGGGACTAAGAGATCCCATTATGGAGTTTCCTGTTCAACTTTCATCCTACTTTAACCAATCACTCCATAGACTATTTCTAGTTTTGAAGAAAAGTGACAACTTAAAGCAGGTTGAAAGTAGAGCACTACTTTACTTTCAGTCTGCTTGAACTCTTGAATTACACTGCCAAACGGTGACTTTGTAAACAGTTTGATCCTGATCATAAGCCGCGTAACACGTCCTCTGATCAGGATCCAATCTGTTTGACACTCGTATCGTATGTTTTGAGTCATACTACATTAAATCTTACCTTGACACGATCTTACAAACAACAAAATTGAAGCAGACGACATTGAAACTGTGAATGGGTAAATATATCACAATTAATTTGGCAGTAAGAGACTAAAGCTACCATCTGCTAAGGTAAAGAAAATAAATATTATTTTGGTACATGTTCATGAATGTATAAATATTTAAACTATTTTCTTTAGTGATTGAATAAATCAAATGCGCTAAAAGGCGCTTCTATAGGGCGTTAAGCAGTTATCTGCCAACTAGCTGGACTGTAAGTAATACCTTGTGCATACATCAAATCTCAAGGTCATGTTTAGTAGGGTAACGGCAATAAGTAAGTGGACAATATTGGGGACTTTAACCCATTACCCCATAAATATGCCTTTTTACACCTCTAGTTTTATTCATCAATTGGGAAATAGCTCCAATTTACACAATTTTGAATACATGTATGTACCATAAGAAATATTTTCTATATTCTAGCAGATTTCTGTCTAAAACAGGCTGAAAGTAAAGCAGAATGTGCTTTAAGGCGCCTTCTGCTTTACTTTCAGCCTGCTTTAAGTAGTAACTTGTTTTCAAAACTAGAAACAGGCTATGGGGTAATGGGTTAATTCTCAATTTTGAATCAGTGGTAAGCCAAAGTTTTTGGCCGTTATACTTATGGTTATAGGACAGGGACTGTGACAAACTCACTCGCAGGAAGAAAAAGAAACAACACATTTAGTCTAACAATTACAGCCACTTAAAAGAAGGAGTGTTTACGTAGTTTCACTCTTTTTCTTCCGCTAACAGGTCAAGAGTCATGTGTCTTTAAAAACTGACTTTTATATTGCTGCCAGCGGTTGTTTGCTTTTCAAACAGTATGGGTCCACATCAGGCAACGTATTACCCAGCGTCAAATAAGGATACGGAATACGGCTGATTTCTTTTCTTAAACGATACAGTTTTTTAATTTTAGAAATTTAGCAGATAACATATTTGAAACTGACGATGATATTTTAGATCTACAGAGCTAAACCTTTTATCGTAAAAAGTAGTGTCTGGTCGAATCTGGTCACTGCAAAATGCTGCTTTAATATTGTTCTATCTGCGTCATTGTTGCAGATTTAGATCACACGATCTAAGAAATATCGATACGAGTTTAAAAACAGTTTTAACCCTGATCAGACGTCAACTTTCATGGTTTCGAATAGGACTCCTGTAGCCGGTTTCACGAAACGGCTTAAGCCTCTTATTTGGCTCATTTTTGAATTTAGACTGATTTTTGTCAGTGAAGAGGTTTAGAATGCTAGCAGTTTGTAGGCAGATGAAAGTAGTGCCGACAGTTCCAGCCTTTCAACTCTTCTTGATTAAGGTTGATGACCCCTAATGAAATCAGGCCAATGTTTGTCAACATATGTACTCTATAAGTACAACGATCGGCCATTCTTGTCAACTGCCGGCCTGTTCCAAACAGTTCCAAACATATGTACTCTATAGGTACAACGATCGGCCATTCTTGTCAACTGCCGGCCTGTTCTAGACAGTTCCAAACATATGTACTCTATAGGTACAACGATCGGCCATTCTTGTCAACTTCAACTGCCGGCCTGTTCCAGACAGTTCCAAACAGGCCGGCAGTTGACGAGAATGGCCGACCTCTGTACCTAGATACCTATTTTGGTTCGATCTCATTAGGGATTCTCAACCTTAAACCTGCCACCTGTCTGTAGCACTGTAGGCTCAAATCTGATCTATCAAATGCTTAAGAATTATTGAGAACTACTTCAGACTCAACTCAAAAGCTTTATAGCCTTGGAGCCAATTGTTTGAGCATGTGTAGGAGAGGACTGGAACAGAAGGAAGTAGTGGTTGAGAAAATGGAGCTAAACTCATTCGCTTAAATGGCCGACATTCTTACCTAAAAACCTAAACCCCTTCACTGCCGTGACGTCATCAAATCAAAAAAATTGTCGTCTGCTTCTATTTCTAAAGATTTATTTTGAGGTATTTTGTCTTAAGAAATTTTTAACGAGTGTCAAACAGTTTAGATCCTGATCAGACGCCGCGTGACGCGGTGTCAGATCAGGATCCAAACTGTTTGCAAATAACTATTGCACTCGGGGTAAGGCAGTGAAGGGGTTAAAATGCTCCCCGAGTTAGGCCCACGGTTGGTCGATCGTTAATGTGGAAAACAGACATAGGGTCCTTAATTCCCAGCGTTGAAAAGAAATACGGGCGATTCAAAACGTTGGAAAGTGAACACTTATTACTGTAAGGCCTGTACCCGGCTGCATAGTGGTAGAGTGTCCGCTTGCAGTGCGGGAGGTCACAGATTTAATCCCTGGCAGAGTCAAACCAAAGACCAAAAAAATGGTAGTAATGGAATCCCTCCTAGGCACTAAGGATTTCGAGTTAGCATTATAACTGGTTTGTCGGTGTCAAGAATAAAGTGACCGGTCGGGTTCAGTCCCTGTTGCACCTCATAAGTTTCCCTGCTAGTAATACCCGAAAGGGAATTAAAGCAGTATCAAAACAAACAAACAAACTCGGTGTTTAACCCATTAACCCTTAGCCTGTTTCTTGTTTTGACCCCTAAAGCAGGTTGTAAGTTAAGCAGTATGCGCCTTGAGGCGCATTCTGCTTTTCTTTCAGCCTGCTTTAAGCTATTATCTAACAGAATATAAACAATATTTCTTATAAATCTTATTTGTAACAGTATAAATTGGACCTATTTTCTTCAGTAGAGGAATAAAAGGCGTAAAATGGCATATTTATGGGGTAATGGGTTAATGCTTGCAATGCCTCAGATGACCATTGCAGTTCAGTACTGTAGAATAAGATACAGTGCTACCTCTCTACAACATTACCCAATGGGAGACAAAGATGGTGTTTATTGTTCGGAGGGAGTTTTTATAGGTAGGGGAAATTAAGACTTGTCTTACATTTGCAAACAGCTTACACCCAGTTCAGACGTGGTGTCTGATCTGGATTCAAGTTGTTTGTCACTCATCATCATGGTTTTGTTTTCTGCCGAATGTCCGCAGAATGTACCTGAGATCCATAATGGTAACTGAACGCATATTTCTCTGGGTTTAACCCTTTCTCCCATAGAAGCGACTTTTAGCGTATTAAATGTATTCCTCCGCTGAAGAAAATAGTTCCAGTTTATACCCTCACGAACAATTACCATTACAAATATTTCATATAGCCTAGCAGATTTTAGCCTTAAGGCACATTCTGCTTTTCTTTCACTCTGCTTTAAGAGGTCACCTGTCTTCAAACTAGAAACAGGCTATGAGGTAAAGGTTTAAGAAATAATAAATTAATACCAGTGTTTTATCGTGCAATCGAACATGGGTAGTGGCTTAGATGCATAGTAATTTAATAACGATGCCGTAGGCTCCTGCAGTAATTGCCTTTCTGCAATAGTCAGGGCTGCCATAAGTTGATTAAGAAAATCGTAAAATTTAAATATTTCAATTTTACAAGCGCGATTTTCCGAACTATACCTTTAACCCATAGTATGTTTCTAGTTTTTAAGACACGTGATGCTAAAAGCAGGTTGAAAGTAAAGGCGATTGCGCCTTCAGGCGCATTCTGATTTACTTTCAGCCTGATTTAAGCTTCCATATGTTGGAAATAAAAATACGAAGATTAAGGAAAATCCGGAGAAATGACAGCCCTGAATAGTTTGTAAAAAATCTGCTGAAAATAGTCACAATAAAGACTAGATAGAATTAATGGTAAACTGGACTTTTCAATTTGTAGTTACAGGTCGGAGCTCCAGATAAAAGGAGTACAGCACTCCCTCTCGACAACGGCCCTCCCAACAACGACTCCCTCCTTATAATGACCCTTGCCGCAGTTCCCCCAAACAATACAATTATGTCCAACCATTTCATGGCTGCAATACCAGAACAGAACAGAACAGAACAGAACAGATGTTTTATTTTGACTTAAGCATACAAGCTCATCATCATAACATATATACATAATAACATAAAACTGATGGTACTAAAATTATGAGATACAAGGCATGTTTAACAGAAATATCAACATGGACCATGTATCCCGAGAGTGCTCATCATTAGCACAGGGCTTCTACTAGTTGACTAGAAAATTCTAAGATTTTCAATTTTTATCATATTTTTTTTTTTTTTTTTTTTTAAACGTGATAACTTAAAGCAGGCCGAAAGTAAAGCAGAATGCGCCTTAAGGCGCATTCAGCTTCACCCTCAACCCGGTTTAAGCTACACTCTGCTAGTATAAAAATCCGAAGAATTTTGGAAAAATCTTGAAAATGGCAGCCCTGTTAGCAACATAAGAAAAGAAATTTTCATTCTCACATTTAACCCGAAGTCAGCGCAGCACCACCGCATCTGCGAGTAGCGTTACTCGAGGATACGGCAGTATTGCACTGAATAGATTTAAAACTACACTAGTTAAACGCATTTAACACAATTAAGAAACTATTTGATATAGTAATGCACATCAACAAACAAATCACAAATATTTCACTAAGTTATTAAAATTTGACCTTGCTTATAAATTAAGATTTAGATACCGTCTGATTACATTTGTTGTCTGCTGTTTTTCTCAAAGTTACATATAAGAGAACATTTTGATAGAATATATATAATAACGAGTGACAAACAGCTTGAATCCAGATCAGACGCCGCGTTACGCGGCGTCTGATCTGGATTCAAGCTGTTTGCAAATGTAAACCAAGTCTTATTTTTTTCTCTCTATAACGGTTCCCTCCGACCAACGCACATATCTTTTGTCTCCATTAGGTGTCGTTGTAGAGAGGGAACGCTGTATGTCAAAAACTAAAATCTTTATTTCTGCATTAAACACTATGGTGTCACTACTCAATAGAAGTGTCTCTTTGAGATGATTCTAATGAGTGATGCCATCATACGATTTGGTGCTGAAATGAGTGAGAAAATGTTTTCTGCTTTCCGAAAATGTTGGATTGGTTCAGTGTACTCCCTCTAAGTACCGGTATCTGGGCCCTGCAGGTACAGGGGTTCAATTATTAGATTAACTTGTATAACTGGTAAAGCTGAAATTTTTCTAGTGTTGAAGACAGATTACCACTTAAAGCAGGTTCATAGCTAATCTGTTTGGCGATAAAAAAGTATTTCTTATGGCACCTATCCATGACTGTATTAAAAAGGAACTAGTTTCTTCAGTGGATGAATAATTTAAAAAAGTGAAAAGGGGTATTTATGTGGTAATGTGTTAAGCCAACTCTCTGTTATATTATAGATCTGGAATGTTGATACCGGAGACTGCTTGAAAGTTATCACAGAACACGGATCTTCTGTTAAGGTAAGAAACATGAAAAGTTTAGACTACCGTAATTACTCAAATTTTTGGACAGATAGGCCTTATCAAACAATTAGGATTATTTCAGCAGTTATACCAGGTGTCCCAACTTTTAGTATTATTACAGCAGTTGAAAATCTACAGACTGTCCCAAATTATAGTAAAATTACAACGACTATACAGGATGTCCCAGAGGTATGTTTAATTACAACAGTTATTCAGGGTGTCCCAAATTATAGGGTTATTACAGGAGTTATATAGAATGTCCCAAATTAAAGGGTTCTTACAACAGTTATTTAGGGTGTCCCAAATTATAGGGTTATTACAGGAGTTATACAAAATGTCCCGAATTAAAGGGTAATTACAACAGTTATACTGGGTGTCCCAAATTTTAAGATTTTACTGCTTTAATTCATCACACAGAATACTTTCTGTCTGACCATAATGCTATACGGTGTAATTCCTGCAAACCAAACACATTTCTCCACTTTCTTCTTGCGTTATAGTCTTTGAACAAAGATGTATTACAAGACAGAAAGACAATAACTGCTTTAACCCATTACCCCATAAATACACATTTGTTCGCTTCTTGTTTATTCCTCCACTGAAGAAAATAGTTACACTTTATGTAATTATAAATATGCAACATAAGAAATAATTTCTGTATTCCAGCAGATGGTACCTTAAAGCAGGCTGAAAGTAAAGCAGAATGCACCTTGAGGTGCATTCTGCTTTACTTTCAGTCTGCTTTATGTGGTCACCTGTTTTCCAAATTAGAAACACTATGGGGTAATGGGTTAAGCAAGCAAACAGTAATGCAGAAAGTTCCAGAATGGTTAAAAACAGCTTAAAGCAAGATAAAGGAGCTTTCTGCTTTATTTTCATCTTGCTTATGCAATATTTGTTCTACCTGCTTACTAGTATTTCAATAAAGAGATATACAGAGACAAAAGGTTGTATCCTGCATAATGCAGGTCAAAGCAATACAGAACTTTCTCAATTTTCTTTTGTCCTTGAGGGCATGGAACACCAATCAGGCTCTCCTATATAATTCATATAAAATATGTTATCTTCAAGATTAATATTTGTCAATTTTTACAGCCTAGCCAGGTGCAACTCTATATTTCCCCCAAAGATACAGTCATGCACAACTGAAAAATAAGGAAAAAAATGGGATCATGTGTTATTTAAGAAAAATATCATGACTTCAATGACATGACTGGTGATCTGCTACCTTTTGACAGAGGGTCCTGCTAAAACAGAGACATGTCACTTCAGCCCCCATAATTTCAAAATAAACACATTCTAGGATAACAGAAATGCCTTGTATCTATTCTATGGCACCCATGTAGTACATCAAAAGCAAGAAACAGTGCATATCTAGTGACAACATGCCATTTTGAGGCCTAAAAAGTTGGCACTATATCGCGGGGGAACTACTTATGACAGCAGTCTATTTGGTGTTCCGTAATCTTGAAAATCAGACAACCATTAACTCAATCAACATCATGGACCTGTTTAAAACATACTCATTACATTTTCAACAGTATATACCCAGATGATCAGAGGGCTCCTATAGGAGATCTCTGATCAGGGTTTGCACTGTTTGCTAATTTAGACCAGCATTTATTTAATTACCAAGGATTCCAAGTAGACTGGTGCATAGTTTGGTAACTAAAACGATCCACAAATGAACGTAGGGTAATTAACCACAATAGTTTGTTGTTGTTGTTGTTTTTTGTTTTGTTTTTTATACTTTATTCAAGAATATTACAATCACATAATAAATTATGTATATACACTCATCTTCAGATCAATTTCATATAACCAATATATATATTGTAATTTAAGAATGTCACAACCTCATGTGTACAGTATGTAAACCACAATAATGATTTAGCGTTGAAAGAGTTAATTTAGAGCCCTGCCATGTGATTGCAATAGCTTATCTTGATGTGAGCTTAAACCATTACCCAATAGCCTGTTTCTAGTATTGTACATAGGTGATTACTTAAAGCAGGTTGAAAGTAAAGCAGAATGCGCCTGAATGCGCATTTTGCTTTACCTTCAGCTGCTTTTAGCTATTATCTGCTAGAGTATAGAAATTATTTCTTATGATATATACTCATGACTGTATAAATTGGAACTATTTTCATCAGTTGAGGAATAAATGAAAGGCCTAAAAAGGCGTATTTATGAGTAAATGGGTTAACATACAGTTCGTCTGTTCCAGTTAATTTAGAGCATGTGATTATCTTGCTGTTCCAGTGTCTAATCGTATTTGGTTCACCTAGTATGTTCTGATCGGCTGGTGAGGACTTGTGTATTTGGAGCAGAATGGGGCACCTAAAGGCTAGTTTCAGACGGAGCGATGAAGAAAGTATGATATAAAATGCATTACCATACTGATGCAGGTGCCTGTCTTATGAAACAGCGTACACGTATTGTCACTAGTCAGGTTCTAAAATTCTCAATTATCTTTTATTTCTCTATCTAATCCTGCCTTAGGACAGACAGACAGACAGACACTCAGACGCCAGACAGTGCGATTACTATATGCCTCCCAAATTGGGGTCTTAAATTCTTGTTACAACTCTTTGGATTTGTCTTGAAAAGACGATTCCAAAGAGATGTCACAAGACAGGATTAGATGGAGAAATCAGAAACTAAATGAATTTTAAAATTTATGTCGTACAACGTTTTGTAAGAGGGGCTCCTGTATGATAAATGTTATTACACAAATAGGATTCCAGTCAACTGAACATTGTCATCTCCTTAATGTTTCAAGAAAAAAACTCATGTTGTGACTGCTCTTTGAGACGATTCTAATGAGTTGCCACATCATACGGTTTTGTTCTCCATAAAGAAACGTCCCTTCAAAATACTTTGTTGGCGATACGAAGACATTAAATATTCTATCGGTAAACTGTAGAGGCTTACACGGAAAGAAGAAAAAAATGTCAGTTTTTCAACATCTAAGAGATTTGAAAAATGATATGCACTGTTTGCAAGATACGCACTTCACCCCAAACATGTATAAAACTATTTACTCAGAATGGGGATCTGAAATATTTTTTAGCTGTAACACTTCACTAAGTAAGGGTGTTGCTATACTATTTAATAAAATTGATTTTAAAATACATAAAGTAATACAGGACACAGATTGAAATTATGTTATACTTGATGTAACTGTTAATGATTATCGCTTGAAGCTTGCGTCAATCTATGGTCCTAATCAAGACCAGCTGTCATTTTACGTAAATATATTCGACAAAATAGATGACCTTGGAAACATGTCATATGCAATATGCGGCGATTTTATCCTAGTTTTGGATCCAGATATGGATTCAACTAAAAAGGTTGTTTCCATGCTCTGGATTATTCATTCTGACTTGATTTCCATGACTCAGAGCGAAAGTTATTTACCTGCGTAATTTTCGGAAGTTTCACACTTCCATCGTCGGCGCTGACTATTCAACTAGTGCTGGTCAGGTGACCTGGCTTGGTCACCTGACTTGAGGAGAGGCGCGTAGACGGGGGGTAGCTCCAGGCCCTCGTCCCTGTTCAGTGATGGTTTCCGCTGTCTAATTTCAATGGCTTCCTTTACTTTTCTTTTCATTAAGGTGTTCTCACTGGTCAGGATTTTGGTACTGTCTGATTTAAATTTGTGCCCGGTGTTATTGCAATGTTCGAAAATAGCTGAAGAGTTTCTGGTCACATGTTCTTTCATTCTTGTTTCTAAAGTTCTGCCAGTTTCCCCTATATAGTCTTCCTTGCAATTGTCACATTTGATATGGTAGATAACACCACATTGTTTTAGTTTGTCTGTCTTGTCTTTGACCTTAGTAACCTGGCTTTTGATGGAGTTTAAAAGGCTTATGGTACATGTTAATGCCATGGTTCTTGAATATTCGAGAGAGAACTTCGGACGTACCACGCACATAGGGCATACCAACACTGGCTTTTCTGCCACTCTGCCACTGTCTCTGTTCTCATTGTTGTTTTCCGGTCGTTTCTTCTTTGGTAAATTGAACTTCCATTCGGGATAGCCGTTGGCTCGGAGGGCATTCTTGACATGTTCTTTCTCTTTCTTTTGGTCCGTTTCAGTGGTTACTAGAGAGTTTGCTCTGTGCAATAACGTCCGGACCACTGATCGCTTGTGCTCTAGTTGATGATTTGAGTTGAAGTTGAGGTATTGATCTGTGTGTGTGTGTTTTCTATACACCGTCACTTTGGTTGATCCATCATCCTCAATGTGAATGCACGTGTCAAGAAATGGTATTTTCATGTCTTCTTCCTGTTCGGACGTGAACTTGATGTGTGGGTCGATGGAGTTTAGATGTTCAGAGAACTCCTCTATGTGGTATTCATGAAGTTTAGTCATGGTGTCGTCCACATATCGTACCCATAAGGATGGAGGATTCTTTGCCTGTTCAAGTGCCTGTTGTTCAAAGAACTCCATGTACAGGTTGGCTATAATGGGTGACACTGGTGATCCCATGGCGGCTCCTTGTTTTTGTTGATAGTATTTCCCCTGATATACGAAGTATGTACTAGTCAGACAAAGTTCCAAAAGTTCATTGATTTGCTCAACTGTAAGTTCACTTCTCTCCTTCAAGGTTCCATCTTGTGTCATCTTCTGTCTGATAACTGTTAAGGCCTTGTCAATTGGTATGCTGGTGAACAGCGCTGAAACATCATAGGACACCAGTTTCTGACCTGGTGGAACCTCTAGGCCGCTGATCTTCTGCACAAAATGCATGCTGTTAATGATGTGGTGCTATGTTTTACCTGCTAAAGGGCCTATTACTGAGGCCAGGTACTTAGCCGTGTCATACATCACACTCCCGCAACTAGAAACAATGTGTCTTAAGGGGGCATCTTTTTTGTGAATTTTGGGGAGGCCGTAGAGTTTGGGAACATTTTCAGAGGTTGGGTATAGTTTGTTATATAATTGGTAAGAGATCTTTTCATCTTTTTTCCAATTCTTTAAAAGGTTGATTAGTTTGTTTTTTATGGATCGGGTGGCGTCATTTTTAAGAGAGTCATATGTGTCTTTGTCTTGCACTAACCTGTCCATCTTATGCTCGTAGTCAGTCCTATTGAGCACCACTGTAGTTCTCCCCTTATCCGCCGGTAGGATTACGATGCCATTATCCTTGGCAAGTGTATTCAAGGCTTTCCGTTCACCACCTGTGATGTTGCTTTTCGGAGTCTTACTCTTTTTTACCACTTTAACTACCTCCGCTCTAAGGCTGTCGGCTACTGACTTGTCTTTTATTTGGGAACATGCCGCTTCTGTAGAGGCAATGATATCCGTGACCGGAATAGTGGGAGGGGTAACACAATTATTCATACCTCGTTTTAAAACGGAGGTTTCCTCTTCTTGAAGGGTTCTGTCAGAGAGGTTGACAACCCACTTGTCTGTGTTAATCCCTCGGTTTTCCATTTGGTTGGCATTATCTGTCTCATCTCCGTTTCTACTCGCTATTAGCTTGTCAAATTTCCCCGGTTGTGATTGTTTACTTACAGTGAATTGTCGGTCATGCGCATTAGTGAAGAGTTGGTTCACTTCCGCCATTGTGGCAGTGGATAGTTTCTCCTCTAACGATTTACGTATTTGATCAATTTCTGTTTGGATTTTATCACATGTAAACACACACTGTCTGATACGTTCCTGAAGTAGTTTACGTTCAGCCCTGTACAGTATTTGACGGGCATTGTGACCAGAAACTGACGATTTCAACCGTACGCTGTTGGGCGTCAAGTTACTATGGCGACACCGGACATTGAAATGTTTGTGATTTTTCCAGCGAGCCATTTTTTCATGTAGCTTCTATCCTCTCCTGATTTGTCGAAGGACTTCCCGTCCATGTCATAAAAAATGTGGTGTTATCTACCATATTAAATGTGACAATTGCAAGGAAGACTATATAGGGGAAACTGGCAGAACTTTAGAAACAAGAATGAAAGAACATGTGACCAGAAACTCTTCAGCTATTTTCGAACATTGCAATAACACCCGTCACAAATTTAAATCAGACAGTACCAAAATCCTGACCAGTGAGAACACCTTAATGAAAAGAAAAGTAAAGGAAGCCATTGAATTTAGACAGCCGAAACCATCACTGAACAGGGACGAGGGCCTGGAGCTACCCCCGTCTACGCGCCTCTCCTCAAGTCAGGTGACCAAGCCAGGTCACCTGACCAGCACTAGTTGAATAGTCAGCGCCGACGAAGGAAGTGTGAAACTTCCGAAAATTACGCAGGTAAATAACTTTCGCTCTGAGTCATGGAAATCAAGTCAGAACATATATGGATTATTATAATTATAAACACATAAACAATAAAAATGCTAGAAAAACTGTATTTTAGACAGACAGTTAACTGATCCTTTAAGAGAGCAATATCTACAAAAACAAATTTACACTTGGCGAAAGCATAAACCTATTCAACAAGCTCGACTTGACTTCTTTCTAATTTCTTCCTCTGTGAAAATGTATTTGTCAGATGCAGCCATACATTATAGTTTCTGCTCCGATCATTCTATGATATCATCGTCGTTTTAGTTTAATGATTTTCAATGTAGTTCAGGTTTATGGAAGCATAATAACACTCTATTAAACAATTTAGAATATATAGATACTATTAATTAGAAAATTGACGAAATTAAAGAACAATACACACTACACGTATACAACAAAGATACCTTAAAAATGTACCTAATTGTGCAATTCATATCAGTATAAGCGACCAATTATTCTTAGATACATTATTGATGGAAATACGAGGTAAATCTATTTCATATAGTTCATATAAGAAAAACACAATTCAAAAGAGAGAATAATACTTAAAAAAAACTATATATGAAATAGAACAAAATTTAACAAAACAAATTCGGGAAAACTTGTCTCTTTAAATGATGAACTAAAGCAAATAAATGAAAATAAATTGAATGGATATATAATAAGATCAAAAGTTAAATGGAGCATTGAAGGAGAAAAACCTACTAGATATTTTTTTGGTTTAGAAAAAACAAAAGTGCAGACAAAAACATTAGGAAAAATTATGAAGGATGATGGATCGGAAGTAACAAAACAAAATAAGAATTTAGAAGAGATTAAAGCATTTTATTAAAATTTATATAAATCTAAAGATTAAGATACAAAACTTAATGAATATGATTATTTTTTTGAAAATGATAACATTCTCAAACTAAGTAAAGAGGAATCAGAATATATTGAAGGAGAATTAATACTTGATTAAGCAACACAAGTTTTAAAAAAGATGAAAAATAAAAAAAAAGTCCAGGTACATCTGGCTTTAGCGCTGACTTCTATAAAGTATTTTGGGGGGAAATCGGCAATTTTGTTGTTAGAGCACTAAACGAATCCTACCGCAATGATAAATTGTCTGATACACAAACCCATTGTCTAATTACATGCATTCCAAAAGGAGACAAACCTAAACAATATCTTAAAAATTGGCGCCCTATTACACTTTTAAATACATTTTATAAGATAGGAACTGGGTGCATAGCAAAAAGATTAAAATATTTCCTTCCTAAACTTATTCATCAAGATCAAACAGGGTTTCTTAAAGGATGTTATATAGGTTAATATATGACTTGCTTCATTATACAGAAGAGAAGAATATACCAGGTATTCTACTTTTAATAGATTTTGATAAAGCTTTCGATTCCCTTTCTTGGTCTTTTGTAAGAAAAACTCTGCACATTTTTAATTTGACTGCTCAATACAAACGTGGTTTGACATCGTTTATCAAGATGCAAAATCAACTGTTACTCAGTGTGGCTACCTTTCAGACTTTTTTAAGATTGAGCGGGGCTGCAGACAAGGTGATCCTTTATCTTGTTACATTTTTATTCTGTGTGCCGAAATTCTATCGATTAAAATACGTTCCAACCCAAACATTAAAGGTATAAGATTAAATCAAACTGAATATAAATTGTCCCAATTTGCTGACGACACAAGTGTAATTTTGGATGGTTCAAGCGAATCTCCTAATGAAACGCTCGACACTCTTTCAAGATTCTCAGAAATTTCCGGTCTAAAAGTTAATTTTGAAAAAACAAATGTTGTATAGATAGGAAAGAAAAATATAGTTCTGACACAATTAAAACAAAATGGAAACTAACATGGAACCAAACTCAATTTGAGATGCTAGGAATACGTTTTCATGTTGATTTGGATAAGATTATTAACTTGAATGGAACAGGCGAATATTAACACCTATAGGCAAAATAACTGTTATCAAAAGTTTGTTGGTTGCTAAACTAAATCATTAGTTTCTTGCTTTGCCACAGCCTACAGAGTCAATGATCAACAACTTACAAACTATATTTTATAACTACGTCTGGGGCGGATGTCACAAAATAAAACAATCTGTTATTGTAAAAGAATATGAAGAAGGGGGCTTAAGGATGGTCAACTTAAGAGTATTTATAGGCTCACTGAAAACAACATGGATCAGAAGGTTAATAACGAACAATGGGGGATTGGTGGATATTATTGAAAATTATATAGATGTCAACAAAATGTTTATTTGTATAGAAAATTCTAATTTAATCAAGTAGTGAAAAAAGAACTTCTTATACAAATGGATTTGACCTACTAAATGAACACATTCAAGGATAAACAAAATGTTTAACTGTGGAAAACATTACAGTCAAACCTGTCTTATGTGACCTTCAAGGGGAGAGACACAATAAGGTCACATAAGACAGGTAGTTACATAAGTCAGGTTATCAGTTTTTAAGGGTAAATTAGTACACAAGTGAACACCATTATGCATGTTTCTCTGAATAAACATATAAATTAACCCTTTCTTCCAAAAGCAATAATTAAGATCATTTTCTATATTTTCAGACAAAATTATTAATTGCTTTTTACTAAATACTCACATAACGTGTTGAATATTCATCCCCAAATGATCAAATACTATAAAAGATCCAATCAATCACATGTAATATTCGTCGGTCTTGTGTTATTTGAGATTTTATTCCGTAACAGGTTCGACGAAAAAGTTCAATTTTTTTCTTCAATTCCGTTGTATCTGATAAACATATGTCCAATGTAGGATCGCTTTCTCAGTCTATTTACTGTATAATTCATATTCAGAATCGCGTCTTATGGAGTAAGAATTCGATCCCAGAGTGTGTTACGGTAGTTGTTTTTTGTCTTTGTTGTCTCTCTCACACGTAAATCTTTCCCGAAATATCCACGTTTAGTATCGCGTCTATAGATAATGTCCATCATTTTTTCGCGCCGCCATTTTGTTCAAGTCAATTTCAAAATATGACAGCTCTATTTTTAACGCGGTTTTATTTGTCAATATCTCGTTTTAAAAACACAGTATTACATAGCAGAAAAAGAAAAAATCCTTTGTAAAACCGACGAAAGAAAAGATGCTTAAGAACCATCTTTTTAGCTCATCTGAGCACGCTCAGAGTGAGCTTTTGCAATCCTTGAATGTCCGGCGTCCGTCGTGTGGCGTCAACAATTTTAGTGTTTACACTCTAGAGGCCACAATATTTATTCAATCTTTCTCAAATTTGCTCAGATGGTATATTGCCAAAAGAGTTCGGATGACTTCGATTATAGCTGAAATCGGACGATTAGGTCATGAGTTAGCAACCTTTGAATGGCTGAAAATGCCATATTTATCAGTGTTTACACTCTAGAGGCCACAATATTTTCCCAATCTTTTTCAAACTTGCCCATATTGTATATAACTATAAGAGTTCGTATGAGTTAGAGTTTAGTTGAAATCGGACAAATTGATCAAGAGTTATCAACCTTTGAATTGCTGAAAATGCCATATTTATCAGTGTTTACACTCTTGAGGCCACAATATTTACCCAATCTTTCTCAAACTTGCCCAGATTGTATATCGATATAAGAGTTCAGATGAGTTTGATTATGGCTGAAATCAGACAATAAGATCATGAGTTATCAACCTTTGAATTGCTGAAAATGCCATATTTAACGTTGTTTACATTCTAGAGTTCACAATTTTAATCCAATCTATCTCAAACTTGCTCAGATTGTATATGACTATAAGAGTTCAGATGAGTTTGATTATGGTTAAATCAGACTAATAGGTCGAGATTTATCTTCCTTTGAATTGCTGAAAATGCCATATTTAAGGGGTTTTACACTCTGAGGTCAAACATTTTATTCAATCTTTCTCAAACTTTCTCAGATTGTAAATTACTATAAGACTTCAAATGAGTTCAATTATGGTTGTAATTGGACTAATAGGTCAAGAGTTATCTATCTTTGAATTGCTGAAAATGATATATTTAACAGTGTTTACTCTCTAGAGGCCACAATATTTATCCAAGCTCTCTAAAACTTGCCCAGATTGTATATGACCATAAGAGTACAAAATAGGGTAATTATGGTTGAAATCGGACAAAAAGATCAACAGTTAGCTACCTTTGAATTGCTGAAAATGCCATATTTTACAGTGTTTACACTCTTGCAACTACAGTTTTCAGTGGATTTTCATTATACTTGTACACAAAGTATATAGCTATACGTTCTTGAAGAAGTGCAATTATTGTTGAAATCTAATCATTGTGGCAATAGTTACCTGCCCTTGATATACTTTGAAATGCTAGAGAAAGGCTTCATTTCAGTATTGTTTAGGCTCTAGTTATCTGCATTTGATGTACTCTACTATACTAGAGTAGGTCGACAAACTTGAATGGATTTAGAATAAAAAGGGTGAAATTCAAAGGTAAAGCTATCAGGACTTCATTACAAATGATGAGCGATATCAGGGCCTTTAGGCCCTCTTGTTTACTTGTACATCATGTATTATACATATGCTATAACCCGAGTGTTCGCCACGGCATAAAGAATGTGCATAGAAATTCTGCTTGGCAGTTTCGGCATATCACTTTGTTTTCTAAAGGGATGTTTCATAATGTATCGTTGGAAAATCAATTCAAGAAGTTAACTGTCGGTTTACATTCATATACAGTCAAACCTGTATAAGACAGCCACCTTTGGGACCTTAGTCCTGTACCTGACCTGAAGACCCGTTTGCAAAATGGTGTTGAGAGAGTTTCTCACTTGATGTGAGTTAACGAGACCATAGACATCACAAATCACCGAGGTGCTTGTCTGCCACACTGTCACGTTTCCCACAATATCCAAATCCAATATGGCCGCCGCCAGCCATTTTGGAAAAGCTAACTTTTTTTGTTTTTTGGAGAATAAATAAGTGTAATACCTCTAAATTGATTGTTTTTTGGTGTGGAACTCATTTCTGATGCCCTTTGTGCAATCTGGGGTGTCTTTGATTTGGAAAGGTCAAATTTCACATTAGCCAAATCCAAAATGGCCGCCGCCAACCATGTTGGAAAAGCCGTTTTCGTTGGTTTTTTTAAGAAAAATCAAATATAATACTTCTAAATTGATTATTTTTTAGAGTATAATTCACTTCTGATGTCCTTTGTGCAATCTGGGATGTCTTTGATTTGGAAAGATCAAGTTCCGCGATAGCAAAATCCAATATGGCCGCCGCAAGCCATGTTAAAAAAGCTAACTTTTTTCCTTTTTTTGGAGAATAAACCAATGTAATACCTCTCAATTGATAATTTTTGGGTGTTGAACTCATTTCTGATGCCTTTTTTGCAATCTGGGATGTATTTGATTGGAAAGATCAAGTTTCACAATCGTCAAATCCAATATGGCCGCCGCAAGCCATGTTAAAAAAGCTAATTTTGTTTCTTTTTTGGAGAATAAACTAATGTAATACCTCTCAATTGATGATTTTTGGGTGTTGAACTCATTTCTGATGCCTTTTGTGCAATCTGGAATGTCTTTGATTGGAAAGATCAAGTTCCACAAAAACCAAATCCAATATGGCCGCCGCAAGCCATGTTAAAAAAGCTAATTTTGTTTCTTTTTTGGAGAATAAACCAATGTAATACCTCTCAATTGATAACGTTTGGTGTTGAACTCATTTCTGAGGCCTTTTGTGCAATCTGGGATGTATTTGATTCGGAAAGGTCAAGTTTCACAATAGCCAAATCCAATATGGCCGCCGCAAACCATGTTGAAAAAGCTAATTTTGTTGTTTTTTGGACAAAAATCAAATGCTATACTTCTTAATTGATTATTTTTTAGAGTAGAACTCATTTCTGATGCCCTTTGTGCAATCTAGGGTGTCTTTGCTTTGGAAAGATCAAGTTCCAAAAGAAGCAAAATCCAATATGGCCGCCGCAACCATGTTGAAAAAGCTATTTGTTTTCTTTTTTGGAGAATTATCAAATGTAATACCTCTAAATTAATAATATTTTCGTGTGGAACTTATTTCTGAGGCCCTTTGTGCAATCTTGGGTGTTTTTGATTCAGAAAGGTCAAATTCAACAATAGCAAAATCCAATATGGCAGCCGCAAACCACGATGGAAAAGCTAATTTAAAAAAATAATCATTAAAAAAGATCAAATATACATGTAATACATGTATATCTTAATTGGTTATTGCTTGTGTTTAACTCATTTCCTCTCTGAGGTCCTTTGTTCAATATGGAGAGTCATTGGTTTGAACAGGTCAAGTTCAATGTCTTTTTGATACATTAACGACCTTTGGCTTAGCTTGAACAGCAGTAGTCAGTATGTAAACAAGATGTAAGTAAATGGCAACTCTCTGACATTAGACAGAGAAAACACGACAGTGAGCGGGACTCAATCCTACGTCCTGAGGTAAGAGGCTTTTATCCTAACCACTAAGACTACCACAGGCCCATGGACAGACGGTTGGGCCGGGGCAGAATATATAACACCTTATTCCATATGCATGGAAAGATACATCAATAAAGCATCAACAATTGATTAGATACACATGTAGTTCCAAAGTCATTTCGTACCGGGTTTTCACAGGGTGCGGCGGTCATACTGGATTTGGCGAATGTGAAACTTGACCTTTCCGAATCAAATACATCCCAGATTGCAAAAAAGGCATCAGAAATGAGTTCAACACCCAAAAATTATCAATTGAGAGGTATTACATTGGTTTATTCTCCAAAAAAGGAAAAAAGTTAGCTTTTTTAACATGGCTTGCGGCGGCCATATTGGATTTCGCTATCGCGGAACTTGATCTTTCCAACATGCAGTTTTGAAACGTGAATTACATCTGTTCTGTTCTGTTAAAGTAAGTGTAACTCTCTTTTTTTGCCGAAATTTTGATCTTACATACAAACAAAGGAATATTCGCCTCCCGGAAATGAAAACTGAAAAATCGATAATGACCGGCAATTATCGAGTCGCTGCAAACAGGTGCGTTTAATAGCAACATGGTCCTTTGGGAGCGGCATATAACGGTCGTTAGTCACGTAACACAGGTTTGTCGGTTTACACAGTCTGAACATAGAGGAATATGTGTTATGAGGAATTTGTACGGTCGCCTAAGACAAAAAGTCGAGGGACGGTCGCTATGATAGCTGTGACTGTACTATGACCTATTTGCTAGTAAATGTACCAACAGATTTTGGGCGGAAACTTTTATGGCTTTTTGCAAAAACAATAGATAAACATATTAGGTACTGAGCCAATAAGTGAAACCCTCCCCCCTAACCGGACTTTGTTGGACCTATATTTTCTTGTAGCATGTACACTGCGATTAAGAAATCTGGCTGTTGGATGGAATATCGTCGCCGGATAAGCGCACAATTTCATTGTTTCCATGGCAACCATCATGATTTTGAGGTAGGACATACATATTGCAAATTGTGTTATATCTTTGCTAAACGGCAATATAAATCGTTTTAAATGGTGCCTAAACAAAGATAATTGATGTGCAATTTATTTGATGTGCTGTTTAGGTAACTAGCTAATTTGCATAATTATTAATATTAATGAGTAATTGAAAAAATGCATGAATTTTGACAAACAATACACCTATTTTAAATTAAATATCATCAATATCTCAAAATGAATTGAAACACAGTATATTAACAAATTTAGAGCAAAAAAGTCGCAGTCGATATTTTGAAAATGATAAAATATTGGCAACACGGATGGTAGGGTTGCCATATTTATGTACGTTTTGGGAGTACCATATACCTCCAAGTGATTGGTATCCCTATGGGTACAAACTGTGCGCCTCTTGTCGCAGTCCTATTTTTGTACTGTTATGAGAGGGACTTTATGCTAAGTCTAAAACCTGATACACAGGCAGATATAATCGAAGCCTTTAACAATACATCGCGCTATCTAGATGATATTTTTAATATAGACAACCCATTTTTTGATACGTTGTTTCCTTTTATTTACCCAAAAGAACTACGCCTTAATAAAACCAATGAGTCAAATTTGTCGGCACCATTTTTAGATTTAGATCTTTTAATAAATAACGGAATTGTTTCTTCTAAGATTTACGATAAACGAGATGATTTTGATTTTAGTATTGTAAATTATCCTCATCTAGATGTTCCCCGTTCTACATCTTACGGGGTTTATATCTCACAACTTATTCGTTTTGCTAGGGCCTGTACCTCGGTTGAGGACTTCCACATTCGTAATAAAACTATTACTGAAAAGCTTCTTAAACAGGGGTACAGATTTCATAAACTTCGTAAAACATTTTCTAAATTATTTTATAGAAATCGTCCTCTCATTAACAAGTAAAAATGTAACTTAAAGTCTTTTCTGTGGCAAGGTATTTCACATCCGGAGTTTTATGGTGATGTTATTTACAAACTTCGTAAGATTCTTGGACATATTCATTTTCAAAACCTGTTTGTGAAACGTATTAGATTTTTCCTCAAAAAAGATTATGATCCAACTATATTGCTGCGCACTTCACGTTTGGTTATCGATCAATCTACAATTGATAACCATGCTTTCCTCTTTGGTTGTGCGACGACAGACAGGGCTTAGCACTACATGATGATGTATCTCAAAAGCCGTCCTTAACCGGGAGAGTTATGTCGGATTTTCGTGCTTTTTTTGTTTTTTCCATCCCTCTCTGTCGTACCCTGAACCCATCCATGTCTTACAGTTACTCGTGACTACAGACTAGTCGCTTGAGTACAATTTGACCGTTGCCACAGTGGGTTGTTTTTAGCACGGGCTTGAATGTTAAATTCTTTCCCGTGTTACTAATAATCTTGTCATAGATTTTTTGTTAGATGTTTTACATATATTTACTTACTGTGTTGGCGGTCTTTTTGATTGTAAGATTTTGGAACAGGGTTTATATTTTATGTACACTATTTGTCTTTATAGGTGAATATAGGAGATAAGAGTGAGGTTGGGCGCCCCTAAACCCAGGTTTAACCCCCCAGTGGTTGTTACTAATTAATTAATTTATAATTAATTATTGATTGCTACTGACCGTACCAAGGCGGGCTCCTACATTCACTTAGCTTTATGTTTGTCTTGCGTGTTGTTTTCTATTTAGTGTGTAGATGAAGGAATGATATTGCGTGTGGGTGTGTGTTTGTTGTGGTATGACTGTGTGTGTGTGTTCTGCTTGAGAGGTGGGTGTATTGTTTGTGTTACGTTTCCTGCTTGAGTCTTTCGTATTTATTTGTTGCCACAATAGTGTTACTTGTGCCGTGTGGAGGCCGTAAAAAGTCGCCCCGTACATTTACTCAATATTTTTATCATTCCTCCTGCAGGAGCGTGCACTTGTTGTTCAACTCGTCTCTTTGGCTTTCTTTCTATCATCGTATGGTAGGTCTCTATGTACCGATGGTCAGATGAGCTTCGGTATTGTACCGGTTCTTCATTAACTCTTTACTGCTTACATTAACCATTTTCAATCTTTACATTTTCCAATTGGAATTACTTTATAATAAATTTCAAACTTTCTTTCTATAGAGTTATAATTACATTAACCATTTTCAATCTTTACATTTTTCAAATTGGAATTACTTTATAATAAATTTAGAACTTTCTTTCTGTAGAGTTATAGTCGATACATAGTGACAGGTGCTCACTTACTTCTCTTAAACATGGTACTACAAACTAACAAAAAACTAATAATACCACTTACACCACTTAGAATGCACTCTGCGTGTTCTGTTCATATCCCTAGAAGTACTACTAATTTTGTATCACTACAGCCGTGCGTACAGTTAACACCACTTAAGCTCTATTCGGCATCTTCTTTTCACATTCCATCTCTTTCTATTAATAATTGTTTTCATAATGGTCCAAAAGTGGTGCTTTCACCTCTAAAATATTCTATTCAGCGCAATAATTCAGTTTTATTACGATCACTGAACAAAAAACGTAGAGTGCATCCTATTATTGAAAAGTGCAATGCTAAGAGGTGAGCGTGTTGCAATTATTTATCTTGCAAGTCTACTATACAATCAACAGTAAACGGTAGATTATTTAGTGTAGTCATAGATTCAGACATCAACTGACGAACTAATCATATTATATACGTGTTAACTTGAAGAGCATCAGGTTGTGGTGTCCAGTATGTTGGGGAAAACCGGTCATCCCCTCAAAACTAGGTTTGCTTAAGCTGGTGCTAGGGGGCGTGAGCACTGTTGCATATTTAAGTATTGCTCATGAACAGACTCAATTAAACCGAGTCTGCAATTTTCAGTATTTGCTTTGTTTTCTGTGCTTTCAAAGGATCTCCCCTTATTTAGATTATATAATTTACAACAGCAGATGTGAAGTGCCTGTGTGGCGGCTGTAAAAAGTCGCCCCGTACTTCATTCTCAGTGTTGTTATACTTTCTGGTCCTTTGGAATCATTGATTTCAGCGCATTTACAGTTGAGAGTTGAATTCCGCTTAAGCTGGTGATAGGGGGCGTGAGCACTGTTGCATATTTAAGTATTGCTCATGAACAGACTCAATTAAACCGAGTCTGCAATTTTCAGTATTTGCTTTGTTTTCTGTGCTTTCAAAGGATCTCCCCTTATTTAGATTAATGAACATCTTCGTACTTGTAGAAACAAAAAACAGAGGAACTTTTTGTATCAACATTTTCGGAAATCTGGACATGGATTGGATTTTATTTCAATTCAACCTGTCGAACATATTACGTATGATAAAAATGCTACTAATAGTTTCAAATGTAAGGCTAGATTTATAACGGAATTAAAATGGAATAAAAATTTACAGACACCCTTTCCTTTAGGCTTGAATGATAATATATACCAATCTGGCAATATTTCAAAAGAACCTTCTATTGATATTTTTTCGATTTATACTACACGCAACCGTAATTCTAGATCGCATGGTATTCGTATAAATGGAAATATCAAACGTAAATCACGTAAGTCGGTTTCTATAACAGATTTGCATAATCTGCTGTTACTTTCCGGATAAACATAAAATGCTTTCTCGGCTTTCTTCGTTGTCATTGTCGTCTTTAAGAGATATTGACGACAAGGCTGATGGAATAATTTTACGCACAGATCCTCTGTATTATCATGGAGAAAGGACAAATGGAGAAGTAACGTATACTCAAATCTGCATTTTCCCGAAAATGGTGTCGTCCGTTACCTGTATGTGCGATAGCGCTTAATCGATCGATAATTCAACTGCACCGGTACGCCGATAGCGGGCTATCGCGTTTTTTATCGTGTTGAATGGTTACCTACTGTTAGTTTAAGTTACATAAAATCCTTAATTTTCACCCGATTTTCATTATAATGGTCTTAAAAGAAGGCTAAGATATTTATCTTTCACTTGTAAAAATAACAGATTTTATTTTTTAAAATTGATCCGTTTTATGGCGAGTTAAAGAGTGGTTTCCAAATGAATTTGCCGATAAAAGGGAGCAAGCACTCGGGCATAAATATATCACGCCCCGTTACAAAACCTTTCATAAAACCCTCAATTTTCCACCGATTTTCAAAGAAATGGTCTTAAAGGAAAGCTTAGATATTTTTCTTTCAGTTGTAAAAATGCAAGTGTTTATTTTCGAAATCGACAAATTTTATGGCGAGTTAAAGAGCGATGGCCAAATGAAATAGTCGATAAACGAGAGCAGGCGATCGCGAAATATATACTACGTCCCGTTTCAAAAACTTGAATTTAATCCATAATTTTCGTCCGATATATATTATATATTTAAAAAAAAAAAGGTCTTGATATAAAGCCGTGACACTTATCTTTCGGTTGTTAAAATACCAGGGTTTTTCTTGAAGCGAAAAAAGTAATGATGACCTACAAAGGTTGCTGGCTAATGATATGGCTAGACCAACTCGCGTAAGAAAAGAATTCCTTCCGTATAAAAACTTGAGCAAACTTCTAAACTTCTAAAAATGTGTTCATGCATTGTTACAATGTTCTACATGGAGGAAATATTTCCTTGGAAGCAAAAATAAAAATCCGTTTTGTATGTAATGAGACTTTTGAAAGGAGTGCGCGTCAAACGGCCAAAATCCAAAACGGCCAAAGTTGTAACTGTATTATTATGTCGTATGTGATCATTATTATTATTGAAAGGAAAATTAGAATTATTAACATATTACTTCAAAAAAATGAATTTAGGGTTAGTTTTACAGCCAGACTAAAATATACATATTATCCGTCCCATTTCTATGAAAGAGGTAACAGTTTGCATTATCTTCAGAAATTAATTGCAAACATGATAACATGAGATCTCCGTTTCTTTCTGCTTTACTTATGTCTTATATAACGGAGTAAATTATAAAGCAGCCAATGCCTTAAGCAATCTATTTTACTGACTGCTTAACTCTTTGCCTGCTGATCGCAACTTTACTTTTTTTTGCAAACAACTTGGATCAAGATCAGATGCCGCGTAACACGGCGTCTGATCTGGATCCAGAATGTTTGACACTCGTCCTTAGCTTTATTTACTTACAAAATGTCTACCATATTACACATCACAAAGGAATGTGACACATTACGTAACCGTATACAGAACCCGCACCAAATTAGCAGGACAATTATCAGCGTCATAAAACTGTCCCAGCATGAAGTCCATGCTTCTTGAACATGCCGATTATCTATGAAGATGGACAGTCACACCAGCGGGTTGCTACTTTAATGAAAAAGATCAATGCTACCCGTGCGTGTAACTTGAACATGTGTTCTTGACTTCTGTAACCGCATGATGTTTATATATTATACAAATCACAAAAAATAAAGATAATAGAATTGAATTAAAAAAACAACAACAAAAAACACAAAAAAAACCAACATCAATGCACCTGGTTTGGTTGATGACTGGATTAACCCTCTCATTTCTGAATACCAGTAACATGATGACTATTGCAATTGCAAACAGTTGTAATCCAGACCAGGCTGCAAAAATGTCGGATTCATAGAGTATGTCTCTTGAAATATAGTTTACCCCTTTTTCAAATTAAGCTCTTTATGACACACTTTACCTTTTCTCCGCATGAGGATCATCAGAGAGACAGACAGACATTCATACAGAAAGATGGAGACAGAAAAGAAGAAGCGAGAGACTGACAGACAGAGATAAGAGAAAAACAGACAGACAGAGAGACAGTCACAAAGAGAAACAGAGACATAAATACAGACAGTGGCAGAGAAATATAGACACACACAAACTTCGTAGGTAAACGAAAAAATACGTTTTTCTCTCGTTTTCAAAACCTCACTAAACTATCAATTTATAAGCTATCGCCTCAAATTTTGTACTACGCGTAAGATAATGGTCTAATAAAACATCTGTATTAAAATTATAACGATAAGATGACATTAAAAGCATTTATATTAACACCAAACTTCGTAGGTAAACGAAAAAATACGTTTTTCTCTCATTTTCAAAACCTCACTAAACTAACAATTTATAAGCTATCGCCTCAAATTTTGTACTAGTCGTGAGATCATGGTTTAATAAAACATCTGTATTAAAATTTATAACAAAAAGATGGCATTAAAGGCATTTCTATTAACACCAAACTTCGTAGGTAAACGAAAAAATACGTTTTTCTCTCATTTTCAAAACCTCACTAAACTAACAAATTTGTAAGCTATCGCCTCAAAGTTTGTACTACTCGTGAGATCATCGTCAAAAAAAACATCTGTATTAAAATTTATAACGAAAAGATAACATTAAAAGCATTTCTATTAACACCAAACTTTCGTAGGAAAAACGGAAAATACAGTACTGTACGTTTTCTCACTCATTTTCACAACCTCACTAAACTAACAATTTATAAGCTATCGCCTCAAATTTTGTACTACTCGTGAGATCATGGTCTAATAAAACATCTGTATTAAAATTTATAACGAAAAGATAACATTAAAAGCATTTCTATTAACACCAAACTTTCGGAAAAACGTTGTTTTCTAGCCGCCAGCGAGCGCCGCTGATTGAACGACACGATAAATCGCGAGCAGGCCGGATACTTCTCCATTTGTCCTTTCTCCATGGTATTATACTGCGGGTTTAATACAAAGTTATACTCAGCATGTTCTCAGACCTCATATTGATTCTTTAAACGATCACAAAAGATATTTCATTAATGTCCCTTTTATAAATAAAGGTATTGACTTCATAGATTTACAAAGTATTCTCCGAAACAAAAATGTGATGAATGCTATTCCAAATTATTTCAAAAATCTTGAACCACCTACTATTTGCTATAAGTATAATAAATCTGTAAGAGGGTTAATTTTTAACTACAATAAAATTGTTTCTGATCTTAAAATTCTCGACAACACACCAGATACATGTGACTGTACCTCTTCTAAATTTTGTTACGCTCCAGTGGGTCATATAATAACAGGC
This sequence comes from Gari tellinella, assembly GCA_922989275.2. Classification (NCBI taxonomy): domain Eukaryota; kingdom Metazoa; phylum Mollusca; class Bivalvia; order Cardiida; family Psammobiidae; genus Gari; species Gari tellinella. The sequence continues at coordinate 3,699,141 of OV277870.1, read as the reverse complement.
AATTTTGATATCATTCAAGATAAACGCATCAGAGCGCTTTGGAGTAAGGTACCTAAATTTAGATTACCTGCCTTAATTGATTTCGATACTTGCCGCAATCATATTTCGGAAGCTTTGAATAATTATAGTACCAACTGGTGCCGAAGAGAACATGCTGAAAATGACGCTCTTTCAAAATGGAAAGAATTAAATTTTGATAGTATCGATACCCGGATTTCGTTTTATTTATCCAATAACCATCTTTTACCACCTAAACCTAAATTTAACATTCGTCACTTAAAGAAGGGCATACAAGACTTTCATTCCAAATAAGTACTCGTTCCTGCAGACAAAGATATCCAATAATGTGATAATTGTATGACGATTACATTATGTTGATACTTTAAACCAGGAACTTGTAAATACCAATTCCTACATATCAACCAATTTTACGGAACGTAATGTAGTATCTGATCATCTTGATACAAGTGTACAATTAAAACCTGAAGTCAACATTACATGTCACAAACTTCCTACAATGTACTGGATACCAAAACTCCACAAAACTCCATATAAGTCTCGTTTTATTGATAATTCAAGTGCATGTACTACTACTAAGCTTTCCAAACTTTTGACATCGTCTTTAATTAAAATCAAAGAACATGTTCAAAGGTATTGTGCAAAGACTTACGAAAATTCTGGACTTAATCTGTTTTGGTCTATCAAAAACTCGAATGAAGTTTTGACGAAGCTTGAAAATAGAAAATACCAAGCTTGCAATATAAGTACTTATGACTTTTCAACACTATATACTACCTTACCTCATAATTTAATAAAAGCTAAACTTATACAACTTATTGAAAAGACTTTTGCCAGAGAAAGGAAACTATTTCTGGCGTGTAATACTGATCGTGCATTTTTTATAAATGACACGGTTAAGCATTACACTATGTGGACTTGCACCGATGTTTGTAAATCACTATCATTTCTTCTGGATAATATTTATGTACGTTTTGGGAGTACCATATACCTCCAAGTGATTGGTATCCCTATGGGTACAAACTGTGCGCCTCTTGTCGCAGACCTATTTTTGTACTGTTATGAGAGGGACTTTATGCTAAGTCTAAAACCTGATACACAGGCAGATATAATCGAAGCCTTTAACAATACATCGCGCTATCTAGATGATATTTTTAATATAGACAACCCATGTTTTGATACGTTGTTTCCTTTTATTTACCCAAAAGAACTACGCCTTAATAAAACCAATGAGTCAAATTTGTCGGCACCATTTTTAGATTTAGATCTTTTAATAAATAACGGAATTGTTTCTTCTAAGATTTACGATAAACGAGATGATTTTGATTTTAGTATTGTAAATTATCCTCATCTAGATGGCGATGTTCCTCGTTCTACATCTTATATCTCACAACTTATTCGTTTTGCTAGGGCCTGTACCTCGGTTGAGGACTTCCACATTCGTAATAAAACTATTACTGAAACGCTTCTTAAACAGGGGTACAGATTTCATAAACTTCGTAAAACATTTTCTAAATTATTTTATAGAAATCGTCCTCTCATTAACAAGTAAAAATGTAACTTAAAGTCTTTTCTGTGGCAAGGTATTTCACATCCGGAGTTTTATGGTGATGTTATTTACAAACTTCGTAAGATTCTTGGACATATTCATTTTCAAAACCTGTTTGTGAAACGTATTAGATTTTTCCTCAAAAAAGATTATGATCCAACTATATTGCTGCGCACTTCACGTTTGGTTATCGATCAATCTACAATTGATAACCATGCTTTCCGCTTTGGTTGTGCGACGACAGACAGGGCTTAGCACTACATGATGATGTATCTCAAAAGCCGTCCTTAACCGGGAGAGTTATGTCGGATTTTCCTGCTTTGTTTGTTTTTTCCCTCCCTCTCTGTCGTACCCTGAACCCATCCATGTCTTACAGTTACTCGTGACTACAGACTAGTCGCTTGAGTACAATTTGACCGTTGCCACAGTGGGTTATTTTTAGCACGGGCTTGAATGTTAAATTCTTTCCCGTGTTACTAATAATCTTGTCATAGATTTTTTGTTAGATGTTTTACATGAATTTACTTACTGTGTTGGCGGTCTTTTTTATTGTAAGATTTTGAAACAGGGTTTATATTTTATGTACACTGTTTGTCTTTATATGTGAATATAGGAGATAAGAGTGAGGTTGGGTGCCCCTAAACCCAGGTTTAACCCCCCAGTGGTTGTTAATAATTATTTTATTTATAATTAATTATTGATTGCTACTGACCGTACCAAGGCGGGCTCCTACATTCACTTAGCTTTATGTTTGTCTTGCGTGTTGTTTTCTTATTAGTGTGTAGATGAAGGAATGGTATTGCGTGTGTGTGTGTGTTTGTTGTGGTATGACTGTGTGTGTGTTCTGCTTGAGAGGAGGGTGTATTGTTTGTGTTACGTTTCCTGCTTGAGTCTTTCGTATTTATTTGGTGGGGTAAAAACCCAATACGCACTAATATTGGTTGCAATATTGTGTTATATCTTTGCTTAATCATAATATAACTCGTTCTAAATGGTGCCTTAATAAAGCAAATTGTTGTGCAATTTTTTTGATGTGTTATTTAGCTAATTAGCTAATTTGCATAATTATGCATATTAATGAGCAATTAGAAATAACCATGAATTTTCACAGTGAATATACCTATTTCAACGTTAAGATCATCAATATCTCCCAAATATAGCAACATGAAGGCTTCAAATGTTTTGTATAAAATACAATTACACATTTACTACAAAAATGTTGCAATCGATAGTTTTAGTGATAAAATATCGCTAAAAGTGATGTTGGGATGGGTTGGGGAAAACCCAAATATGCACTAATATAATTATGATTCAGTTTTGTGTTATATCTTTGCTGTATCGTGATATAAATCGTTTCCAACGATGTCTAAACAAAGAAAATAGTTATGCAAATTGTTTGATGTGTGATTTGATTAACTAGCTAATTTGCATAGATATACATATTAATGAGCAATTGGAAACAAGCATGAATTTTCGCCAAAAGAACATACATTTTAAACATAATATAATCAATATCTCTCAATTTGTTAAATGAAGGCTGTAAATGTTTGGTAAACAGTAAGTTTACAAATTTACAACAAAAAAATTGCAATCGATAGTTTTTCATGATGAAATATCCTCCAAAGCGGGGGGGGGGGGGGGGGGGGGGGGGGGGGGGGGGGGGGGGGCCCAAACACACACTAATATAGGTTGGAATATAAGGTTATGTATTCGCTACATCGTAATTTAACTCGTTTTTAATGGTGCCTAAACAAAGCAAATTGTTTTACAATTTGTCTCATGTGTTGTTTTGCTAATAAGTGAATTGTCATGATTGTGCATATTAATGCGCAATTGGAAATATTATTATATCAGATATATAGCGCTCTTTTCACACAGGGTTGTGCGTTCAAAAGCAATTCACATGAAATCATATAAATATAAAATACATTGAAAATACACTTTGTTAGCCAAAATATCATCAATATCTCTCTCACTTTGCAACAAAAAGGGTTGTAAATGTTCGATACACGAAATGTTTACGGAATTACTAAACATAAGTCGAAAATCGACGGCTTTATCAAATACAGTATCGTCCAAGCGATGGTGGGATTGGTGAAGGAAGCCACACACGCTTATAGCTGTTTTTTCAGTACGTATGCAGTATGTGACTTCAAAGTAAAATATTTTAATGTTGAAAATTACTATTAAAAGGTATAATTATACTACCGGGATTATGACTATCTCAGAATGTTATTTGTACACCTTGTTTATATTGGAGCAGAGCCGGGTCAAATGTAATTCATTATATGTTAAACCAGTGCCATAAAATGGTCATATAGCGCCTGTGTGTATACATGTATATAAATGTAATAGTGTTACTTTTTTGTGGAGTCTCACCACTCTCCCAGTTCGGGCAGTTGCTGTATCATATCCTCCCTCACCCAACTGAGGGCATGAAACCAGTGATTAATCCGTGCGGGCGAGGTCAGGAAAAACATAGCACCACAATTTAACTTTGGTGTAACTAACCAATATATCCACAGCACATTATACATACAATCATAACTATCATTGTCTTCATTAAAGGCCATGTTGATGTAGTTGTTGTAGTCGACACCTTCAACAATGTCGCCGTTATCTGTTGCTGAAGCTTTTGTTTTCTATTAGCTCGGGATGCAGAGTGTTGCCTTACTTCCGTTGGTACGTGATCTGTCCGCAACCATCTCTCGTATAGTTATAAACACATGGGCTTGGAATATCTGCTAAATGGTCAAATATCAATTCCTAGAACAGGGACAGATACTTCGCACGCAAAATATGCATCCTGAATGATACTCGACAAGGGGGAAACAAGCTTAGATCAATGGCATCGCTGTTTGACAGAAAATGCAATGGTCTTGGTCGGATGGTTTTGTTGTTGAAAACAGTCGACTTGACACGCAGCTTGTGTATCATCAAATGTTGGCTTATTTAGATGGTGTATACGACAGAAAAACTCTTCAAGAAGAGACATGTGTTCTCGTTGTACTTCAACGTGTTTGCATTTTCTAACAATCACAAGCACGGGTTCCGAAATCTATTTCAACCGTTTCGTTGCTTTGTCATAGCCTGTAAAGGCATGCATGCATAAAAGAGATTTTACAAACGTATTGGCATGCCTCCAAAATCACACCACGCACGCTTAACATGCTTCCAACACAAGCATGGTATGGTTTCTACCATTATGAGTTATTCCAAACTGGTGATTAATAGCATGCACTTGAATGTATTTGAACTGGTGCAACATCCTAAATGTAGCATTGAGTTTGTCAGTGTGCAGTTCTAATACTTCAATTACCAGAATGCATGGTACGAAAATATCACTGTTACTTGGTGTGTTTTTTTAAAACACTTTGGTGATGACCAGCAAAAGAAGCTGCAATCACATGCAAAACAAAAAAAAACATACGATAAATTTCCGTGTTTGTACAATGCGTCACTATACTCACATCAGCTTAGCAGGTGAGCTACACACTTTGAGAATGATGCAAAAATGAACTAGATCTCTATTTTCTTTTTTTGAAATGACCAATGCATCTATATTTTTCAAATTCATTGAACATTGCCTGCTGATTCAAATAAATACGAAAGAAGACTCAAGCAGGAAACGCAACACAAACAATACACCCATCTCTAAAGCAGAACACACACACAGTCATACCATAACAAGCACACACACACACACACACGCAATACCATTCCTTCATCTACACACTAAATAGAAAACAACACGCAAGACAAACATAAAAATAAGTGAACATAGGAGCCCGCCTTGGTACGGTCAGTAGCAATCAATAATCAATTATAAATTAATTAATTATTAACAACCACTGGGGGGTTAAACCTGGGTTTAGGGGCGCCCAACCTCACACTTATCTCCTATATTCACCTATAAAGACGAACAGTGTACATAAAATATAAACCCTGTTCCACAACCTTACAATCAAAAAGACCGCCAGCACAGTAAGTAAATACATGTAAAACATCTAACAAAATTCTCTGACAGGATTATTAGTAACACGGGAAAGAATTAAACATTCAAGCCCGTGTTAAAAATAACCCACTATGGCAACGGTCAAATTGTACTCAAGCGAATAGTCTGTAGTCACGAGTAACTGTAAGACATGGGAGGGTTTAGGGTACGACAGAGAGGGAGAGAAAAACCAAAGCACGAAAATCCGACATAACTCTCCCGGTTAAGGACGGCTTTGGAGATACATCATCATGTAGTGCTAAGCCCTGTCTGTCGTCGCACAACCAAAGAGGAAAGCATAGTTATCAATTGTAGATTGATCGATAACCAAACGTGAAGTCTACACAATGAAAAACAGTCAAAGTGCTAGGAAGTTAAGTTGACTACTGGGTTCATTAGAAAATGCCCTTATTGATTTCTAAGCCCCATGTTATTACCCTTTTTAAACTAATTATGCACAGAAATGTCTCTTTTATAGTCTATATCGCGGATGTTGTTTGGCAGGTTTATCATTGATAAGGACGCCATTCACGAATATCCATTATTTTATAACCACATGATTTTAGTTGAACAAAAGAGTGTTTTCTTAAAATCATGGTTCCAATATGGTTTACTTTGCTTTGGAGACTTAGTAAATGATAATGGTGCGATCATGACTTTTATTGAATTCAAAATTAAATATAATCTACCTACCAAATATCTTATTGATAACGGTATTAGATTTTTCCTCAAAAAAGATTATGATCCAACTATATTGCTGCGCACTTCACGTTTGGTTATCGATCAATCTACAATTGATAACTATGCTTTCCTCTTTGGTTGTGCGACGACAGACAGGGCTTAGCACTACATGATGATGTATCTTTAAAGCCGTCCTTAACGGGGTGAGTTATGTTGGATTTTCGTGCTTTGTTTTTTCTCTCCCTCTCTGTCGTACCCTGGACCCTTCCATGTCTTACAGTTACTCGAAACTACAGACTAGTCGCTTGAGTACAATTTGACCGTTGCCATAGTGGGTTATTTTTAACACGGGCTTGAATGTTTAATTCTTTCCCGTGTTACTAATGATCTTGTCATAGAAATTTTGTTAAATGTTTTACATGTATTTACTTACTGTGCTGGCGGTCCTTTTGATTGTGAGGTTGTGGAACAGGGTTTATATTTTATGTACACTGTTTGTCTTTATAGGTGAATATAGGAGATAAGTGTGAGGTTGGGCGCCCCTAAACCCAGGTTTAACCCCCCAATGATTGTTAATAATTAATTAATTTATAGTTAATTATTGATTGCTACTGACCGTACCAAGGCGGGCTCCTACATTCACTTTGCTTTATGTTTGTCTTGCGTGTTGTTTTCTATTTAGTGTGTAGATGAAGGAATGGTATTGCGTGTGTGTGTGTGTGTGTTTGTTGTGGTATGACTGTGTGTGTGTGTTCTGCTTGAGAGGGGGGTGTATTGTTTGTGTTACGTTTCCTGCTTGAGTCTTTCGTATTTATTAAACTTGCCCTTGAGAAAAAAATTACACATATATAAGTAGGAACAAGATATTTGAACCCTATTGAGAAACCAGTTTTTTCACCTTATTTTGAAAGATGCTAATGGTTCAAGATCCATCTACAAATGCTTAAATAGAAATACAACCCATGCGACCTGTAAACAAACGTGGGATAAAACATTACGAATGAGAATTAATGAAAATGACTCGAAATGCATATTTGAGTTACCTTTTATTATAATAGAAAATACAGATATACAATGGTTTCAGTTTCGAATTGTTCACAGAATACTTGGCATAAACTACCATCTATACAAAATGAATTTTATTGATAGCCCATTATGTACCTTCTGCAAAAAAGATCCAGAAACTATTGACCATTAGTTTTGGCTATGCCCAATAAGCAAGAAAATAATTAATTTATTTGCACCCCAAAAGCATGGTTTTTTTTTATAATATTGATAGTGAAACAATGATATTTGGTTTTGGAAATACATCAAATACGGTTAAAAATCTTACTCTTATCCTTTTTAAAATGTATATTTTTCAATGTAGATACAACAAATATCTACCTACAGTGCTAGGTACAAAGCATTACTTATCTTTTAAATACAAATTATTTAATACAATAGCAATTGAAAAAGATTATGAACATTCTTTTCATAATCAATGGGACCAATTTAAAATTCTATTTGAAACTTAATATTACCTAAAGCAATACTTATCCAATAAGATAAAATATTTCGATATACATGTTAATTTGTATATAAATGTATAGAAGACAACAATGTCTATTTTCATATAAACATGCATTCACATGCAGGACTACTATTTTTCTGTTAAGAAGTTTACACATGCCTGACAACAAGTACATTTTTTTGGTTTATTTTTTTTTCCTGTTTTTCTTTCTTATTATTTTTATAAGAAATAAACAGTGTTCAGACCTTTGTCAATGTAAGAATATTTAATACCTGTAAATATATGTATACAACTGTGCAATTCACAATTTTGTTAGGTGTGTAGGAGGATGGTTCCCCGACCCCGACACACCTATGACGGGGAAAATAAACGAGGTCCTTCATTGACAAGGCCTGAAAAAAAGGTTTGGTGAAGAAATAAGGGCACTAGTATTTTCAACTTCTCACCTTATGCGATTTGCTATGTTCTATATATCTGGTATCTGATGTTTGCAATTAATACTTATAAGAGGATACACAGTTAAACCTCTCTATTAACGACCATTAAAACGAAGGCTAATTGATTTTATAAAAGACAGGTAACAGCTTAAAGCAAGGTGCCAGTAAAACAGAAAGTTCCTAAAGGAGCTTTCTGTTTTACTGGCACCCTACTTTAAGAAGTCACCTGTCGTAAACACCTGATAATTCACAAAAGTTTGTGGTCGTAATAGAGGGGTTGTACAGTATATTTATCATTGATTCATCAAAAATTGAAATATGGATCAACACCTTTATATTTTGGTCTACTACGACTAATAGATTGATTGATTGATTTACTGTTTTACAGATGATGTCAGTTTCATGATCTCCATTAAGAATGACAGTCTTGTCACTGCAGCTGACCAACATCTCAGTAAGTATATACTTAATACAGTACACCCACACCCTCACTAAACTATACAGTACAAACATCTCAGTAAATATAATACTTAGAACAGTACAAACATCTCAGTAAGTGGAATACTTAATACAGTACAACCATCTCAGTAAGTAGAATACTTAGTATAGTACAAACATCTCAGTAAGTAGAATACTTAGTATAGTACAAACATCTCAATAAGTAGAATACTTAGTACAGTACAAACATCTCAGTAAGTATAATACTTAGAATAGTACATTATCTCAGAAAGTAGAAAACTTAATACAGTACAACCATCTCAGTAAGTAGAATACTTAGTATAGTACAAACATCTCAGTAAGTAGAATACTTAGTACAGTACAAACATCTCAGTAAGTATAATACTTAGTACAGTACAACCATCTCAGTAAGTAGAATACTTAATACAGTACAACCATCTCAGTAAGTAGAATACTTAGTATAGTACAAACATCTCAGTAAGTAGAATACTTAGTACAGTACAAACAGCTAAGTAAGTATAATACTTAGTACAGTACAACCATCTCAGTAAGTAGAATACTTAATACAGTAAAACCATCTCAGTAAGTAGAATACTTAGTACAGTACAACCATCTCAGTAAGTAGAATACTTAGTACAGTACAAACATCTAATTAAATAGAATACTTAGTACAGTACAAACATCTCTGTATGTATAATACTTAATACAGTACAAACATCTAATTAAGTAGAATACTTAGTACAGTATAAACATCTCTGTATGTATAATACTTAAAACAGTACAAACATCTCAGTAAGTAGAATACTTAGTACAGTACAAACATCTCAGTAAGTATAATACTTAGTACAGTAAAAACATCTAATTAAGTAGAATACTTAGTACAGTACAACCATCTCAGTAAGTATAATACTAAGTACAGTACAAACATCTAATTAAGTAGAATACTTAGTACAGTACAAACATCTCTGTATGTATAATACTTAAAACAGTACAAACATCTCAGTAAGTAGAATACTTAGTACAGTACAAACATCTCAGTAAGTATAATACTTAGTACAGTACAAACATCTAATTAAGTAGAATACTTAGTACAGTACAACCATCTCAGTAAGTATAATACTTAGTACAGTACAAACATCTAATTAAGTAGAATACTTAGTACAGTACAAACATCTCTGTATGTATAATACTTAAAACAGTACAAACATCTCAGTAAGTAGAATACTTAGTACAGTACAAACATCTCAGTAAGTAGAATACTTAGTACAGTATAAACATCTCAGTAAGTATAATACTTAGTACAGTACAAACATCTAATTAAGTAGAATACTTAGTACAGTACAAACATCTCTGTATGTATAATACTTAATACAGTACAAACATCTCAGTAAGTAGAATACTTAGTACAGTACAAACATCTCAGTAAGTATAATACTTAGTACAGTACAAACATCTCTGTATGTATAATACTTAATACAGTACAACCATCTCAGTAAGTATAATACTTGGTACAGTACAACCATCTCAGTAAGTAGAATACTTAGTATAGTACAAACATCTCAGTAAGTAGAATACTTAGTACAGTACAACTATCTCAGAAAGTAGAATCCTTAGTACAGTACAAACATCTCAGTAAGTAGAATACTTAGTACAGTACAAACATCTCTGTATGTATAATACTTAATACAGTACAACCATCTCAGTAAGTAGAATACTTAATACAGTACAACCATCTCTGTATGTATAATACTTAATACAGTACAACCATCTCAGTAAGTAGAATACTTAATACAGTACAACCATCTCAGTAAGTAGAATACTTAGTACAGTACAAACATCTCAGTGAGTAGAATACTTAGTACAGTACAAACATCTCAGTAAGTAGAATACTTAGTACAGTACAATCATCTCAGTAAGTATAATACTTAGTACAGTACAAACATCTAATTAAGTAGCATACTTAGTACAGTACAAACATATCTGTGTGTATAATACTTAATAGAGTACAAACATCTCAGTAAGTAGAATACTTAGTACAGTACAAACATCTCAGTAAGAATAATACTTAGTACATTACAAACATCTTATTAAGTAGAATACTTAGTACAGTACAAACATCTCTGTATGTACAATACTTAATACAGTACAACCATCTCAGTAAGTATAATACTTAGTACAGTACAAACATCTCAGTAAGTAGAATACTTAGTACAGTACAACCATCTCAGAAAGTAGAATACTTAGTACAGTACAAACATCTCTGTATGTATAATACTTAATACAGTACAACCATCTCAGTAAGTAGAATACTTAATACAGTACAACCATCTCAGTAAGTAGAATACTTAGTACAGTACAAACATCTCAGTAAGTAGAATACTTAGTACAGTACAAACATCTCAGTAAGTAGAATACTTAGTATAGTATAACCATCTCAGTAAGTAGAATACTTAGTACAGTACAACCATCTCAGTAAGTAGAGTACTGAGTACAGTACAACCATCTCAGTAAGTAGAATACTTAGTACAGTACAACCATCTCAGTAAGTAGAATACTTAGTACAGTACAAACATCTAATTAAGTAAAATACTTAATATAGTACAAACATCTCTGTATGTATAATACTTAATACAGTACAAACATCACTGTATGTATAATACTTAATACAGTTCAAACATATCAGTAAGTGGAATACTTCATACAGTACAAACATCTCTGTATGTATAATACTTAATACAGTACAAACATCTCTGTATGTATAATACTTAATACAGTACAAACATCTCAGTAAGTATAATACTTAATACACTACAAACATCTCAGTAATTAGAATACTTAATACAGTATAAACATCTCAGTGTGTAGAATACTTAATACAGTACAGATAAAAGTAAAATACCAAATACAGTACAAATATTTCAGTAAGTAGAATATTCAATACATGTACAGTACACATACAAGTAAAATACTCCTGGCGACCTTTCTATCATAACGCCTTTCCAGTCAATTTCCTTGCAAAAAGCATGGATCTTATGGACATGTTGGTAGCAAAGAACCATTGAAGCTTCTCCCCTGAGACCCAACCTTTATATTTGATAGTTTGGTTAGAAATAACCATTAAAATCACTAGAGCATGAGTATAATCTGGGCCTAACCAGGTAAATTGAGATTGGGATAGCATGTGATGCATGCTTTAACAGTTAAAATTTACACCTATCTAGACAACCGGGGGGGGGGGGAGGTTCTATCAATGCACTGACGAAAAGTATTTAATACAGTACAAACATTTCAGTAAGTAAAATACTTAATACAGTACACATACGAGTAAAATACTTAATATAGTACAAACATTTATGTATGTAGAATATTAAATACAGTACACATATAAGTAAAATACTCAAACTACTCAAAATTTGACCTAGATTTTGTCAAGATGGTGATTCTGACTAATTTTGATAAAGATTAGGTTAAAAGTTGTGTCTACTAGAGTGTTTTTTAAGCTTTTTCTAAAATTTGCCCTAGTTACCTACTTTTTACTATACCTACTTTTTAAATACACCCCCATAACCTATTTTCGAACTTCATATAGATTTTGTCAAGATGGTCATTCTAAAAAAAAGTTTAATAAAAAAATTGGTCAAAAGTGTGCCTACTTGAGTGTTAAGAAATTGTTTTTTTTCCTAAGATTTGACCTAGTAACATACTTTTGAACCCCACATAACCTATACTCAAACTAGTTCTAGATTTTGTCAAGATAGTCATTCTGACCAAGTTTAATTAAGATTGGGTTCAAATTATGACTACAAGAGTGTTCACAATCCTTTCCTAAGATTTGTTCTAGTTACCTACCTTTTGACCCCACGTAAATTATATTCAAACCTGACCTAGATTTTGCCAAGATAGTTATTCTGACCAAGTTTAATTAAGATTGGGTTCAAATTATGGCTACAAGAGTGTTCACAATCCTTTCCTAAGATTTGTTCTAGTTACCTACCTTTTGACCCCACGTAAATTATATTCAAACCTGACCTAGATTTTGCCAAGATAGTCATACTGACCAAGATTGATACCGATTGTGCCCAAATGGTTGCTACCACAGTGTTCAGAAGCTTTTGCTAAGATTTGACACAATGTCCTACTTTTTGACCCCACAAACTATTTTCAGTCTCGACCTAGACTTTTTAAAGATTGTTATTCTGAAATTGTTCGATAAAGATTGCCTTAAAATTGTGTGAACTAAGTGTTCACATTTTTTTCTAAGACTTGACCTAGTGAACTACCTTTTTACCTCAAATGACCAATATTCAATCTTGACCTAGCTTTTGTCAAGATAATCATTCTAGTCAAGTTTAATAAAGATTTGACAACAAGTGTGGCCTCTAGAGTGTTCACAAGATGTCCAAAGACGCACAACGCCACCAGACATAGCACGATTACAATAGCTCACCGAGCAATACGTGACCAGGCAATCTTAAAACAAGAGCTGTCCGTAAGCCAGCAAGCTCGACCTTCTGCTCCTTTGTACTAAAAGCAGTTATGGAATAAAAACAGTAGATGTAGTGGTGTATGCTTTAAATGAAGGGCATTTTCTAGGTTAATCAAAAATCTTAACGTGGATGTCTAAGTTCAAAAGGGGAGATAATTCATACAAAATACCATCTAGAATTATGCACATCTAGTGTAAGACAAGTTATATGTTTGAGGTGGAGCGATAATTGAATAAAAATCTTAGTTGTAGTGATATATGCTTTAAGAGGGTGGCATTATCAAAAGGGGAGATAAATCATACAAAATACCATCTAGAATTATGCGCATCTAGTGTAGGACAAGTAAAACGTTTGAGGTGAAGCTATTATTGAATAAAAACATTAGTTGCAGTGATATATGCTTTAAGAGGATGGCATTTTCTAGGTTGATCAAAAATCTTAACGTGAATGTTTAAGACCATCTAAAATGCCATCTAGAATTATCCACTTCTAGTCTGGGGGCAAATTAGATGTTTGAGGTAAAGAGATTATTGAATAAAACATTAATTGCAGTGATATATGCTATAACCCTCATCCGGACCTTGCAAAATCTTCCGTTTTGAGACTTTTGGGGTCTATTGGACCCCATTGGGCGTTTTTGTTATTTTTCTAAGTCAAGATAGGCATTTGTGATGTAACTGATGCCGCATTATAAATTGGTGGCTTTATGCTATATGGTAGTGATAAAACCGAAACGTTTCCCTCACTGTTACCATGGCAACCATTGACCATAGTAACACAAAACACTAAGTTATTTGCTGTAACTTGCTGTAAAACGTGTGCAGAAAATGTACAAATGGGGAAATGTGGACATATTTATGACTAGATATACATTTTGTTACATAAATGGTGTATCTTTAATGGAACTATGTAAATATTTGGAAGAAAATAACAAAAATTTGGTTGGGATCCAGTGGACCCCAAATAATATTTATGAATATAAACATGGGTTACTATACAACTTTTAACCACGACTGATTTAAAATTCTTATTAGTGGAACACATGTAACTAAAACAGCTTCCCAGATGATCAATATCGCCAAATTGTTAAGCTTTGTTTCTGCTTCCAATTATTTCATGGCAATAGTTATCAAATTTATCTGACCTGTCACCGTGCATGTCTTAGCTCCGTGCAGGATTCATGACCCTGACACTGAGACAGTGACATGTCAAATATATGTGATAAAACTAAGTATGGTAAACACATTTTATGAAAGTAATACACACATAACTTCAAATCGTGAAGATATAAGAGCATTGAATATCAATTGCTTAACACCATGTATTGAGTACTACTCATAACTATAGCTGCTTCACATCATCATATATCTGATGAGCTGCATGGTAGTATCCTAGACGCAGTTACAGGTGTTACCACGGTCCGTTTTGTTCAATGGTCTACACCAGATTTTGTATCAATGTAATGAACTATGCTTTGAGGTTTCCTGCGATCATTATCTATTACATTAATTTTGATTCATGAATGAAATAACAAGAAAGTGTATCAAACATTAGGTTAAGCCACTGCTGAACAAGTATCTGCCATACATCCTAATTATACCATGTTTGTCTGTTGTATGTCTTTCTTCCCCTGTAGCTATATAGTTGAATCTGATATACTAAAAACTGGCAATGAAGCATTGAAATAGACGCCTTAAATACCAACTTATCATACCTCTATGGCCAACGTTCAATAGGGTCAAGGGCAAAGGTCAAAGTCACCATCTTGGCCAATGACTGCTATGAAAACTCCCTGAAAGGACCAGAACCAAAACTAATACAGTACACTCATTTGAATCTTGAAATCATTTGCATAATTTGAGGTCAGATAGAAGTATTCGTTCCATACAGTGTGAATACCTTGGACTCGCGGTTTGCGTTTCGGGGTTATAATATTCAAGGGAAATAACTCAATCACAAGATTGACAGGATTGTGAAAGATATATTTTGATATGTGCAATTGAGGAACAGTATTGTCGGGGTTATATATTAAATAAATGCCATTATTGTAGTTGTAAACAACAAGGAACGGTTTTAAAATGGCCTGAAATACATTTTACTAAGCTATAGAATTCTGGGGTTCGGATGTACCCCAGACGTGTTTTGAAAATTAAATCTATGAGAATTGACCTATTTAGTACGTATTTCACAAAAGTGTCAAAACAGCCATAGGAACAATGTCTAAAAACGTCATATGCATCATAAGACTGAATACTTTTTTCTATCAAAAAATAAGCCGCTGGGGTCCAATGGACCCCAAAGTTCCGGATGAGAGTTAAGAGGTTGGCATGTTCTGGGTTGATCAAAAATCTTAACGTGGATGTCTAAGTTCAAAAGGGGAGATAATTCATACAAAAATGCCATCTAGAATTATCCGCCTCTAGTACAGAGCAAGTAATATGTTTGAGGTAAAGGGATTATTTAATAAAAACATTAATTGCAGTGACGTATGCTTTAAGAGGATGGCATTTTCTAGGTTGATCAAAAATCTTAACGTGGATGTCTAATTTTAAAAGGTGAGATAATTCTTACAAAATACCATCTAGAATTATCCGCCTCCAGTTTAAAGCAAGTAATATGTTTGAGGTAAAGAGATTATTGAATAAAAACATTAATTGCAGTGATATTTGCTTTAATAGGATGGCATTTTCTAGGTTGATCAAAAATCTTAACGTGGATGTCTAAGTCCAAAAGGGGAGATAATTCACCCAAAAATAGCATCTAGAATTATCCATCTCTAGTCTAGGGCAAGTAAGACGTTTGAGGTAAAGCTATTATTGAATAAAAACTTTAGTTGCAGTGATATATGCATTAAGAGGATGGCATTTTCTAGGTTGATCAAAAATCTTAACGTGGATGTCTAAGTCCAAAAGGGGAGATAATTTACCCAAAATACCATCTAGAATTGTCCTCCTTAATAATTGAGGGCAGGTTAGAAGTGTATGGTAAAATTAAAATGCAGCATAAGTGATATATGCTTTAAAGGGATGTCATTTTCTAGGTTGATCAAAAACCTTAACATGCAACGCCGACGCGGACGCGAGGGTGACTGTATAGTCCGGCAGAGGGCTGACTGGACCTGGAAATGCCGTCCTAAGTTTTTTTCTCGACTGATTCTACTTCATCATATGTTACTTACTGGAAAACCACCGGGTGCCACTTTGTCACCCTTGAGCATTTTTGAATATTCAAGATGGCGGCCAAAATGGCTGCCGGAAGACTTTTTACACAAAATAGTAAAAAAATCAGCATTCATTTTTCCTTTTTTAACTGATTTGACCTCTCCATAATGAAAGTTATTATTTAAAAGACGTTTCCTGTTTTAAAAATGTTCCAGGTGACATCTTGTCACCCCTGAGAATTTCAGTATATTCAAAATGGCGGCTACAACGGCTACCCAAATGCGTTGCAACAAACTACTCTCAACTTCAGCATTCATGGTTTGGTTTTCATAACTGATTTGACCCACTATGATGATAGATATTACTGAAATGATGATACATGTTATTGAACTGTTACGGATGACATCTTGTCACCCATTGAGCGTTTCTGTTTATTCAAGATGGCGGCCAAAATGGCTACCGAAATGCTTTTAAACAAAATAGTCCAAAAAGCAGCATTCATTGTTTCTTTTTTTTAACTCATTTTACCTCAACATAATGATGAAATGTAACAGGTGACATCTTTCCATCCTTAAGTATTTCCGTATTTTTAAGATGGTGATGCCTATTATTGGAAACATGATACTTGTTTTGGAACTGTATGTGGGTAAAATATTGTCACCCTTGAGCATTTCAATATATTCGAGATTGCGACCAAAGCGTTGACCGAAATGCTTTAAAACAAAATAAGTCCAAACAACAACATTCATAATTTCTTATTCTTAAATGGTTTGACATTACCAGAATGACACTTAATATTGACAGAATGATACTCATTATTGAAATATTGCGGGTGACATCGTTTCACCATCAATCAATTTCGTATATTCAAGATAGCGGCTAAATTGCGATAGAAATGCTTAAAATATTTAAAATATTCAAAAGTCAGAATAAACAGTTGTTTCTTGACTGGTTCTATTTCAGCACATGGTATTTGTTCACAAGAGTGTTTTGACATTCATCTCAAGATACTTTCCTACCTGATCGTGGTTCTGGGGCTTCATTGCCATAGGAATGTTTCTGTTTATTTGACCGAGATAATGCCCGCTGCCAAGAACTAAAAGGAAGGCAGGTTGGTGGTTTTGATCCCATGCGCTGATTCTCAAGGAATGAGACTAGTCGAAATCATCTTTTTGAGATCATCATTATCTCATCACCTCTCATCATTTATCGGCGCTATATGACCTATTCTATGTTGCAGTACCCTAAGACCCAACTCGTCCATCCATGCTTCTACATTATATATTTACGTTCTACAGGGCATGCTACCTTGCCAGTCGCACATTGCTCAGTTTAAAAATAAACTTAAGCGTTATGACAAGGTTTTCGGTCCAAGTCGCTGGCTGTGAAGATGTTATCCGTTTTGTCCTTCCTCCATCAAGACCCTGCTGGATCAAGATCATGTAGATTGTTTTCTCTAATAAATTCCTAATTTAAGACAGCAAGGTTTTGTTGGTGTATCATCGCTAAGCTGTGTGGTCTATACTTAAATGTGTGTTTAAGATATGAACTTGAGGAAATATTATTGTTTGTAAAATGTAAGTTTCAATAGAGAAAATCATGTCAACCAATAAGTGAAAACACACAATTGGACCCATTTCTTTCCTTGCAGCATTTCACGTTCCATTTCCAAAGATGTCTGCAACTGTGTTACATCCCGAGAGGGTTTGTGCAGGAAGAATATCCCCAACAATGTCCATATGTTTGCCACATGCAATATCAATATCAATAATAGATTTGATTAACATTATTTTCGCCCTCCTTGTTTTATGATATGACTGACAGCTTAGGCTTTGAATAATTTCTTGTGCATGAGAATACCTACTACACAATAATTTTGTCTTCCACTTTATCTGTTCTTTTAAAATGTTTTCTTTCTGACATAATACATCGGCTTGTTTTAGCTTGTGTTTCATTTTTTACCTATTTTCACAAGCTTGTTAATTTGAATGTGCTCAATCTGAACAGTCTAAGCATCAGAATGTAAGAGATTATCAGCTTCATTAACTGCTTTTTTCAGTGACAGTAAGATACACTGTTTTTGGTAATGTACTGTTAGCATGCAACCGATAGAGATCGATTTTAACCCGTTGTTCTCGTATACGTATAGAAATTTCGGTGCTATATATAGGTGGACATTGATGTTCTCCTCCAATGTTGGCGATGTAGGTCTGCACTGAGCCTTTTGTGGGTTATGTTATAACCATAATAACAATATCTATCAGGCTATGGTGACTGTCTACTGTTCCTATTTTTCTGTCAGAAACGCCTATCTGGAACTGTTTACCTCGGTTGCTTTATTAATTGTCGTTACTGTCATTTAAGAAATGAATGATGGACTTCTGGTGTTCATGAGGCTACTGAAGAACGTTATTCATTTCTTATATTAATATCTCATTGTCAACTGAACAGGGCGGAGTTAAGCTATATTTAGAACTAACGGCTAGACGTTGATTTGAAATGAACATTCATGGGTAAATGCAAGTCGCTTTTTAGAATCGTGTTATACATGTATAAGGACTATGCTGGGCAAATGTCAATCTATCATTATGATCACCAAACAGTGCTGTTGGAAAAGTTGTCAATTCATGTGACAGTTCAACATCTCCGATATCAACCTCATGGCTGATAGCTTGAAGACTTTCCAAGGCTATTGAGTGGAGTTCACATGTATCAAGCACCCTGATTTTACCAACCATCACTTTCTTTGGATCACGGTGATATGTTTTTTTGGAATCCTGTTTGTTCAATTCTATAAGCCGTCCTTACCTTGGTTTCAAGCTGTTATGCACATCATTTGATTCCATTTATTCAGTAACAATGTTGAAAATGCCATCTTTATCAATTTATACACTCTAGCAACAACAATCTTTAAATGCACTTTAAACTGACTTGCTCACAGTGTATACAATTACTGTAAGTTCTTTCATAAATTGAAGTTTGGGTGCAAAAGAACCCCTTTGTCAAGAGTTATCTGTCCTTGATGCACTCAGATAGACTCGAAAACGCAAGACTTTATCAATGTTTGCACTCTAGAGTCTACAAATTTGAATATTTTTTCTCCAAACGTTCACAAGTTAAGTAAGTCTTTAAAGCGACTCGCAACCAGATGGTGCATTAAAAATAGTAATTTGTAAATATGTGTCAAACGCTTATATAAATGGTAAATAATTAGTTTAGGATAAGAAATTCTGTTTAAAAAAATGTTTTTCAATAAAAAAAAATATTGGTCTCTGGTGGGATTCGAACCCGGGGCCCGGCATTGGCGGACAGAAGGCAAAATAGGGGAAACCGCTTAGACCAATGGACCACGGAACTATCCGTTTATCTCGGATCGATTTAACGTATTTCAATGTGTAGCGATCGAAAGTGCATACAACTTCGTAATTCGGCTCGTGTTTATGTCTGAGCCCGTGTAGAGAAGCAACAACAACAACTTTACCGTTAGCTAACGCCATAGAAAAACGATGGAAAATATCTAAAATTCTAAGATTCGGTGACGATTCTTGAGACTTTTTTTGGACTGATCATATTTTTTTAATGTCAGAAGCCAAATAATGCCACAAATTTGCTTTTATTTGAGTATTTTATTTTATTTTGACAAGTACACCATCCGGTTGCGAGTCCCTTTAAGTTTTAGGATGATTTTGACTATTGATGAAATTTAAAGATAAAACTACCAGATTTAATAAATTCAGATGAGAGATTTGATGGTCACTGTGGTCCTTTTGTCTTACCATGTCTTCCATGTCCTTTGCGTTGCTTCCTATTTTCCGTCTTCCTTGTGCCCCTCAAAGTCAGTTTCAGGAGCATCCCTGTGAGCCAATTTGATATCCAAGTTTGCTTGAAGCTGATTGTACATGTGGATGTCTAACGACTATGAGTGTATCTGCTTTATCGAAAGCTTGATTATGCAATCGGCCACATGCCCATGTCACATAAAGGGGATTTCAATGATCATATTTCATATGCCATTTTATATACCTCGCCCGTGCCTCATCAAATATTAGTTTTCAAAACAATTCTGAGCACTGCTTTTCGGAGAGCCTCCATTTCTTTCAGGTAAGCCATGCCACATCTGCCATTGTTAGTTAACATGACCTGAATCGGAACTTTAAGGCAGCATTTCACTATTCACTACACGCTTTCAAGGCATCAGCAAATATATAGACAAAGCCACTGTCTGACATCAAACTACCATCACAAGCAACTAAGCTGATGAGTTAGTGCATGCCATCAAGCCTGTATGCTGAGAATGAACTATTTTGACGCACACAAGCAAGTTAAGTTGCGTGACCCTAGCTGCTGGTACTAAGTCGAACACTGACCTAATAAGAAAATTTATCTAGGCCACAGAGGTCAAGGTTAAAGGTCAATGTTAGTAATTTAATATTGTTACTAGTTTTACTCGTTGAAGTGCACATACACATAACACCGTAACTGAAGTACTTAGTCCAAAATTGACCCATTACACGCAAAACAATTTACAAATGTCACAGCGGTCACAGAGGTCAAGGGCAGAGGTCAAGGTTACCAAACTGCAATGTAACATGATTCTCTCATTAAGATGCATCTATGGTTTAAGTTTCATTGATATAATTCTAAAGTTTTCAAGGAATTTACCTGGTATTCGATACCAGGGTATAGCATAAAAGGCCCCATTTCGTTGAAATGAGTAAAAAAGGGTGGGTGGGGTAAACTGGAAATATATCAAAATGCTCAAGGGTGACAAGGTGGCACCCGGTCAATTCTGAATGACAATGCTTTGAACTATCAATATCAATCAAGAAAAAAACTTAGGACGCCATTTCTAGGTAGACCTCCAAATCCGGATTTCTCTGCCGGACTATAATAGCTCTCCATTTTCTTCGAATAGTCGAGCTAAAAAGGGTAAAGTACCAAGTTATAGACTACTTTAGGTCCAAACGACCGTTCGTTTGACTTTACATTCACTCCCCTGATCATGGAACCATCTTGCCTACAATATTGAGCACTGCAACATATAGCGTGTAGGCAGGTACTCATTTCACTCCTGGGTAGAGAGGAGCTATTCACGGTACATATGCTGCTCTAGAGCATTTCGGTACACAATCAGGGATTTAGAAATTTGTCCTAGTCAAGCTCTTATATATGTATCTTTTTTTTATCTTTTTGGTTATGGGTCTACACTGTTTGCGTGCTGTTTGTAAATGACGAATATACTCGTCGTTAGGGTTCAATGATTATTGATAGCAACATATTGTGTATAGAAATAGATATTAACTAGAACACTGACCAAGTCAGGTCGTAAGACAAGTGTACTCATTACAGATACACTGTTTGTAAATGACGAGTATACTTGTCACTATGATATAATGTGTTAACATATTCAACCCTAGCGACAAGTCTACTCGTCATTTATAAACATTGTACCTGTAAAGAGAACACTTGTCAATACAAACAGTGTAAACCCAGATCAGAGACTCCTGCAGGAGCCCTCTGATCAGGGTCTGCACTATTTGTCAATTTGCAACATAATGCAGAAAACACCCCTTAATAATGGACTTAACTTTATTGGATAATGGAACTTTCCATTAAAGGTGTTCAGGGTGTGTGAGTTAAAGGTAAAGCAGAAAATGCTAGAGATACCATAATAGCTTAATGCCACATGGTTCTGCTTTTCAATTCATACAAATGTGACTTGTGATGTTATGCTAAAAGCTTTGAATTTCCTTACTCAAGTATCTTGTTTAATCCTCCTTCTTGTTCAGCTTTTCTGCTGCCGAACATATTATTCATGGTAACATGTTGTACATACATATATAGATATTACTACTCCTCTCGGACTTTGATCTAGATCCAAACTCTTTTCAATGTCAGTGTTGGGCTGGATAATGAATGATGTATTAGGATGAAAGTTAAAACAAGCCGATATTCAAATTCAAATTCTTTATTTCAGCTTTAAAGCAAAGTACTTTGCTTCTAGCTATATAAAGTACAAATTATGAATAACAATACATGATATAAACGGGTTTATAATTTATTCATGAGTCATTGGTTGACATTGGACACCGAATACGTTTGAAGTTCAACATATCTACACTGATAGTTTTATACATTAGGAATACAGTAAAACCGCTCTATTACGACCTCTAGATAAGATAAGATAAGATAAGATAAGATAAGATAATCTTTATTTATAGTCGGTTTCAGTCAAACATATTAACACTAGCTTTAAGCTATTGTCCGACATAACAAGATTATCCAGTAACAATTTAAACAAACAATCTGTAATAAAATATGCATTAAAATAGTTAAGAGACTTCTATAAGAGACTCCTATAAAAGCTTTCTATAAGGTGAGATCATAAGTATAATCATAGTTAAAATATATTTTTATGCAATACTATGTTAAATAATGAAATTTAAAAGTTTTTGCATAGCTAGAGGATCCAGATCATAGATAGACCAGTAGCCCGAGACATATCGGTATGGCACTAAATCTGACCTGGACCCACTTGCTGGAGCTATCACATATGTTTTTGAAGACTTGAGGATCAATATAAAGTTGTGTAGATCCGTTTTTTTTCCTACAGACCAGCAGCCCATACAGAAGTTTTGGCTCCTACTACATATCAGACCTGGATCTACATGAGATTATGGCTAACTCAACATTTATAAATATGCCTCATAATAGCAGCCCAAACAGTTATTTTATAGGGCAAGGGAGATAACCCAGTTTTCAAAGAGTATATAATGTTCGAAGAGTTACCTCCCTTCAGCTGTACAACATTTTACGAAACAATCTCTGAAACTGGCTGAAAAGAAGGCCGAAAGATCATACATGCCCTTTCGGCCTATTTTCAACCCGCTTCAAGTGTTTAAACTGTTTCCACATTAGTATAAGGCTTACATTTAGTAGCTATTACATAGTAGATATATATAGAAAAACACAAAGCAAGAATGTACAGGGATTGCAATACAATTACTGTAGCAAGGAAATTGGCTGAAAGTGAAGCAGAGAGCGCTTTTTGGGGCCAATTCTATTGACTGATGTACTAAGTATGCAAGTTAAAACAAACTGTTAT
This sequence comes from Gari tellinella, assembly GCA_922989275.2. NCBI lineage: Eukaryota > Metazoa > Mollusca > Bivalvia > Cardiida > Psammobiidae > Gari > Gari tellinella. The sequence goes on along the minus strand of OV277870.1, from coordinate 3,675,737 downwards.
ACTTTATTTATGAGTCAGTGATTGACAATAAACAACTACCTTTGAAGTTCATCATATCTACACTGATAGTTATATACATAAGGAATACAGTGAAATCTCTCTATTACAACCTCTATTGACTGATGTACTTATGCTTCGTTTACACTCAGCCACGATAGCTGCGATGCCCACGATTTGGGGGAATCGCGGTGAGCGTGGCGGACCGTGGGACGAATTGTGGTGATATTGAGAGAGCGTGAAAGAATCGCGAGAATCGCAAGGATCGTGGCAGATTTTTTGACGGTCAAAACTTTTGGCACGATTATGCCGATTGGTTTTTATATCGTGAGAGAGCGTAATAGAACTTGGGAATATTAGTAGAGCGCCGTAGAGCTTAACAGAGCTCAACAGAACTTAACGGAACGCATCACAGCGTGAAGCCCAAACGTAGAGGATCTTTGTTAACTTGGACAGGCGATTCTTTAAGTTTTTACATGTATTATTAAGTTCATATAGTGCTCCCTCCCTACAACGGCCCTCCAAGCAGCGACCCCCTCTTTACAACGGCACTTACCGAAGTTTCCTTTAAACAAGACAATAACCGTATTTCAAATGATTTAACCGCTGGAATTTTGTCTGCTAAAAATTGTCGTCTGCTTCTTTCCCTCAAAATTACATAAAAGTTTACATTTTGCTAGAATGAATATAAATACGAGTGGCAGGTTAAGCTTCCCACCAAATATTTTCAGATGCGTCATCCAAATGTAATCAGAGTTTGACACCAGCATCCAGAGAATGAGTGAGTGGCCCATGCCTCCTTTTTATACCCCAATCGTGCTCAAAACGCAACACTATTGGTGAAATCGTTGCCATAAATCGCAGGAGAGCTTAACAGAACGTTATATCGTGTTAGATCTCAACAGAACGTGATAAAACGTGATAGCGTATCGTGATTACCGTAAGAGAGCTTGAGAGAACGTGGTGAAATCGTGGCAGATCCTTATCAGAATCTTGTTGGGTTCGCAACAAAACGTTGCAGGAGGTAACAAGACGTGCATAGAGCGTAAGAAAGCGTGGTATAGCGTAGAAAAAGATAATAAATCGTGAAGCTCTGCGCTTTTTCTAAATCGTGGCCATCGTAGCTATCGTGGCTGAGTATAAACGCAGCATAAGTATTCCAGTTAAAACAAACTGTTATACTTTATTTATGAGTCAGTGATTGACAACAAATAATTACCTTTGAAGTTCATCATATCTATACATTAGGAATACTGTAAAACCTCTCCATTACGACCTCTATTGACTGATGTTCTAAGTATGCCAGTTTAAACAAACTGTTATACTTTATTTATGAGTCAGTGATTGACAACAAACAATCATCATATCTACACTGATAGTTATATACATTAGGAATACAGTGAAACCTCTCTATTACGACCTCTATTGACTGATGTACTAAGTATGCCAGTTAAAACAAACTGTTATACTTTATTTATGAGTCAGTGATTGACAACAAACAATTACCTTTGAAGTCCATCATATCTACACTGATAGTTATATACATAAGGAATACAGTGAAATCTCTCTATTACAACCTCTATTGACTGATGTACTTATGCTTCGTTTACACTCAGCCACGATAGCTGCGATGCCCACGATTTGAGGGAATCGCGGTGAGCGTGGCGGACCGTGGGACGAATTGTGGTGATATTGAGAGAGCGTGAAAGAATCGCGAGAATCGCAAGGATCGTGGCAGATTTTTTGACGGTCAAAACTTTTGGCACGATTATGCCGATTGGTTTTTATATCGTGAGAGAGCGTAATAGAACTTGGGAATCTTAGTAGAGCGCCGTAGAGCTTAACAGAGCTCAACAGAACTTAACAGAACGCATCACAGCGTGAAGCCCAAACGTAGAGGATCTTTGTTAACTTGAACAGGCGATTCTTTAAGTTTTTACATGTATTATTAAGTTCATATAGTGCTCCCTCCCTACAACGGCCCTCCAAGCAGCGACCCCCTCTTTACAACGGCACTTACCGAAGTTTCCTTTAAACAAGACAATAACCGTATTTCAAATGATTTAACCGCTGGAATTTTGTCTGCTAAAAATTGTCGTCTGCTTCTTTCCCTCAAAATTACATAAAAGTTTACATTTTGCTAGAATGAATATAAATACGAGTGGCAGGTTAAGCTTCCCACCAAATATTTTCAGATGCGTCATCCAAATGTAATCAGAGTTTGACACCAGCATCCAGAGAATGAGTGAGTGGCCCATGCCTCCTTTTTATACCCCAATCGTGCTCAAAACGCAACACTATTGGTGAAATCGTTGCCATAAATCGCAGGAGAGCTTAACAGAACGTTATATCGTGTTAGATCTCAACAGAACGTGATAAAACGTGATAGCGTATCGTGATTACCGTAAGAGAGCTTGAGAGAACGTGGTGAAATCGTGGCAGATCCTTATCAGAATCTTGTTGGGTTCGCAACAAAACGTTGCAGGAGGTAACAAGACGTGCATAGAGCGTAAGAAAGCGTGGTATAGCGTAGAAAAAGATAATAAATCGTGAAGCTCTGCGCTTTTTCTAAATCGTGGCCATCGTAGCTATCGTGGCTGAGTATAAACGCAGCATAAGTATTCCAGTTAAAACAAACTGTTATACTTTATTTATGAGTCAGTGATTGACAACAAACAATTACCTTTGAAGTTCATCATATCTATACATTAGGAATACTGTAAAACCTCTCCATTACGACCTCTATTGACTGATGTACTAAGTATGCCAGTTTAAACAAACTGTTATACTTTATTTATGAGTCAGTGATTGACAACAAACAATCATCATATCTTCACTGATAGTTATATACATTAGGAATACAGTGAAACCTCTCTATTACGACCTCTATTGACTGATGTACTAAGTATGCCAGTTTAAACAAACCGTTATAAACATGTTTATAATTTATTTATGAGTCAGTGACTGACAACAAACAATCATCATATCTTCACTGATAGTTATATACATTAGGAATACAGTGAAACCTCTCTATTACGACATCTAAAGCTAAGGCTTATTGGTTGTATAAAAGACAGGTGACAGCTGAAGCAAGTTGACAGTATAACATTATTTTATTACGACCGCTAAAGCAAAGGCTATTTGATTGTTTAAAGACAGGTTACAGTTTATAGCGAGTTGACAGTAAAACAGAAAGCTCCAAAAGAATCGAAACTGTTTGCCAATTGTTTTGAAATAACGTCAGTTATACTGCCCTAAATTTCAATTTGAAACGATATTGTAGAAAACAATATTGAGGCAGACGATAAAATTGCGGTGAATGGGTAATAAACTCACGATAAATTTGATCATGAAAAGGTTCAACGAAGGCTATTTGATTTCATACAAGGGCCACCATGGCTGTAAATCGTTCACCTGGTACACCATGGCAAACTTGACCTATAGTGACCTAGATTATGACAGGACATGACCCACAATCAACCTTTAGAGTGTAAACAAGATTTTCCTATGATTTGACCTAGTTTTTGACCGGACATGACCCATATTCAAACTTAACCCAGATATCAATACGACAAACATTCTGACAAAGTTCATCAAGATCCAATGAGATCTGTAGCCTCTAGAGTGTAAACAAGGTTTTTCTATGATTTGATCTAGTGACCTAGTTTTTGACCAGACATAAACCATATTCAAAGTTGACCTAGATATTATTGAGACAAACATTCTGACTAAGTTTCATCAATATCCAACGAGATTTGTAGCCTCTTGAGTGTTAACAAGGTTTTCTATGATTTGACCTAGTGACCTAGTTTTTGACCGGACATGACCCATATTCAAACTTGACCTAGATATCAATGAGACAAACATTCATACCATGTTTCATAAAAAAATCCTAAAGATGTGTAACCTCTAGAGTGTTAACAAGATTTTTATATGATTTGACCTAGTGACCTAGTTTTTGATCGGACATAATCCATATTCAAATTTGGCCTAGATATCAATGAGACAAACATTTTGACTAAGTTTCATCAATATCCAGTGAGATTTGTAGCCTTTGGAGTGTTAAAAAGGGATTTCTATCATTTGACCTTGTGACCTAGTTTTTGACTGGACATAACCCACATTCGAACTTGGCCTAGATTTCTACTAGACAAACAATGTTATAAAGTTTCATAAAGAATCTTAAAATTTAAAGATTGGATGATATTTGTAGCTGCTGGGGTGTTAACGAACCAATTGTGGACAGACGGACAGACAGACGATGGACATCCAGCGATCCTAAAAGCTCACCTTGGCACTTCGTGCCAGGTGAGCGAAAAAGACAGGTGACAGCTTAAAGCAAGGTGACAGTAAAACAGAAATATCCAAAAGGAGCTTTCTGTTCTACTGTAACCTTGCTTTGCTTTAAGCAGTCACCTGTCGTAAACACCTAATAATAAGTACAATTGTGTGGTCGTAATAGAGCGGTTTTACTGTAGTAACATAATGCTAACTAGCCTAGAGTTTTAACATAAACTGTTTAACACGAAAATCAATCAATCAATTACTTTTAACAAAGTCAATTTTGCCTTCTGTGAATTTTTAGAAGAGTAATGGTAACTACTTTCTGCTTAGTGCAGAAAACAATAAATGCATAATTCAGTAAAACCTCTCTATTATGACCATTTAAACGAAGTTAAAGCAAGGTGAATGTAAGACTTCTCTTTTAAAACAACTAAAGTGAAAGCTAAATGATTATACTAAAGACAGGTGACAGCCTAACGCAAGGTGACATTAAAACAGAAAGCTAAAGGAACTGTTTAACTATTATCTTGCTTTAAGCAATACCCTGTCGTAAAAATCTAATAATTAGCACACGTTCGTGGTTGTAATAGAGATGTTTTACTGTAGTGCCATAAAGCAAACAAGCCTGGTGTTTTAACTTAATTATTTTACAATCAATATCTCCCAACCTGCAAGTAGTCAAACAATTCTGAAACTGACATCCTCATTTTAACACTTTTTAAACACAGTTAAACTCGTATATTGCGGCTATTTAGACTTGGGCAATGACAATTACAGTAAAACCTCGCTATTACGACCGCAATACTAGGCTGATTGATTGTTTAACAGAGAGGTGACAGTTTAAAGCAATGTAACAGTGAAACAGAAATCTCCTAAAGGAGCTTTCTGTTTCACTGTCATATTGCTTTAAGCGGTCACCTACCGTAAACACCATAGTAATTAACATAATTTAGTGGTCGTAATAGAGGTTTTACTGTACATTTTGCTTAGTGCAGAAACCTCTCTATTACGACCATTAAAACAAACACTTATTGATTTTATAAATACAGCTTAGGACAGGTGATAGCATAAAGCAAACAGAAAGCTTTCGGTTTGACTGTTAACCTTGCTTGAAGCAGTCACCTGTAGTAAACACCGAATAATTTACAAATTTTAGCGGTCTCAATAGAATTTTTACTGTTTGTTGAATTTTGAACATTACTACTTTTCTTCATTAAGTAGTCATCTTAAATATAACTATATCTCTTTTAACGTACATTCAAACGATTGTTTGTGCCTATTAATAACGGTAATTACAATGTTTCTTCCCCACAATGACTCCCTCCTTAAAACAACCCTTGCCACAGTTTCCTAAACAGGACAATTATGTCTAACGTTTTTGCTGCTGCAATATCGTCTGCTTAAAATTGTAGTCTGCTGTTTATCTCAAAGTTACATATGAGAGGACATGTTGACAGAATAAATATAATGACAAGTGATAAACAGCTTGAATCTAGATCAGATGCCGCATTACGTGGCTTCTGTTCTGGATTTAAGCTGTTTACAAATGTAAGTCAACTCTTAATTGTCCCTCCCTATAACGATTCCCTCTGAACAACTCACACATTTTGTGTCTCTCATTGGGTGTCGTTGTAGAGAGGAAGCACTGTACGACTATTTCCAGCTTGATACAGAAAACAATTAATGCATTAAATGTTTACATTATTATTGTTCTGCATTAAGTACTAATCTTTAATATAACCATGACCCTTTTTGACGGTTTGATGGTATCGACAAAGGACAGAAATTTCAGAATCTATAAGAATGAAATCAGGAAAAGACCCAAAAAGCCTGTTTGAAACATTGATTATGGCTATTTTATGAAATTGTAAAAAGGACAGTTTCCCCATTTAGAAACAAATGTGCTAAAGTGACACAATATATAGTCCGGAGGTTTAGCAAAAAATCGTGCATTTTTTTGATACACCTATGAAATTTGGCACACAGGTCACCTAGCACCTACAATGTCATTTAAAACGGGACCCCAGCTCAATTCCTCCTGTGGCCAAAATGGCGGCCAATTTTTAAAATGGCGGACTCAAATTTTAAATGTTTTTATGTTTTTGCTAATAGATATGCTAGAAAACATTTGTTTGTGTCTATATTTATGTTTTTATGGTAAGAAATGGTCTATTTGACGAAACATCTATGATTTTTATGCTTGTTGTACTGAATGGTCAAAATATACAAGAGTTATGGCCCTTGACGTCAGTAAATTAATGCTTTTTAAATGACTAAAAGTCCACTCCTCATAGGGTTCTGCCTGTATTCTGTTAAAACTATCCAAAATGGTTCAACATGACATGTTGTTGTAAATTTGCTAATTGCGTTATGCTTAAACCTTTTTTGCCAGAGTTATGGTCCTTGACGTGAGTAAATAAAATAGTATGTTGTGCGCCAACCGTCTTTAAATATGTCCTTAATAGAAACTCATTGGCCAATTTCATTAAAATTTCATATAAATGTTTCTTGGACGATGCCCTATAAAATTTTGTGAAATGAAGATTATCTAACAAAAAGTGTCGGTGCCATAGCAACCAATTGAAAAAATCTTTAAAACTCATTTTTTAAGAAATAATTGGTCTGATTTTAATATTATATATATACATTGTATTTATAATAAATGACTAACCATATATAAGATATCTTGAAATTATCTGCCTCGCTTGAAAATCTTGGCGGTCTGTGGGTGGGGTAAAATTCTCTAAATTGCTATAACAACCAAATTAATCAGTTTTTAACAATCTGCTTGTATGGAACCTCTATGTTGATATGTTATTTTACGCAAATGATCCTCTAGAAACCTTTTTTAATTATTCTTTGTAATTTTTATCTTAGCTTATCAATCATGGCCGCAAACGGGTGGGGAAATATGGCCATTGCAACCAAAATAAACAAACTTTAAACAAATCTTTGTCTGAAACTTCTGTGCTGATATGATAATTTCTTATAAACATGATTGATTTTCATCAGTGACCCATTTCAATAATTCTTGCAATGTTTTTCTTAGCTCATAAAACATGGCCGCCAGTGGGTGGGGAAAGTTTTCCTTATATGACCATAGGGATACAAGTCATTTCGTACCCAAGTCACTTCGTACCCAAGACAGTTCGTACCCACATCTTGGTCATTTCGTACCCAAACCATTTCGTACCCAAGACATTTCGTACCCACTATCATGGTCATTTAGTACCCACGTACGTGGTCACTTCGTACCCATATATAAACACCCCCGTCAAATTCCCTCTAGCATGGTCATTTCGTACCCACGTACGTGGTCAATTCGTACCCACATATAAAACCCCATCAAATTCCATAATTCAATAATTTTGGTGAACATTTTCATCGAATAAACACTATCAAAGTTATTATTTATTATTTCTGGTAGCATTTATGTGTATATAGATTGATAGATGCATTTTTGAATTTGAATTGTGTTGCTTTGAAATGCCATCTTATCGATATTTGCCTCAATTAACCGTCTTAAATTGAATAAAGATTTTAGAAAATAATAACACGGTTTGCTAAGATAACATTATGTTACAAACTAAACATTCCTATCACTGTATGTGTTAAAAGAAGCGCATTTTATCTTATCAAATCAGTGCTGGTTATATGCGGTTAATTTTAACGGGAACACAGTGCGGTCGTTTCTAGTGGTCGCTTTATACAAGAATGAAGGTAGATTAGCTTACATTTACTGACGCTGATACACTTTAATTTACTAAATATTATTAATTCTACTAATTTCATAGTATTTATTGGGTAATGGGTTAAGTTGTCAAATGATTAATCTCCTGCAACTCTGAATAAGTCCCATACGAAATAGATTGTGTATGGTAGCAGATTGTAGCTTAAATGAAGCTGATAGTAAAACATGGTAAAATTTCTTACATTGTGCTATTAAATTGACAAAACTCTATTCAAGTATCGTAAGTAATGCGAAGCTACCATAAAACACTTAAAATTGAAATCTGAAAGGTTAAACCATTCTTACATGTGCAGGAACATGCAGTGTTCTTACTTATTGAGAATCAGTGTTTATTAAGGAAAGGTGACAGCTTAAACCAAGGTGGCAGTAAAACAGAAAAATTGAAATTAGAGTCAATAATTTCAGATTATAATATTAACATAATTATGTATGTGAAATATGTATTGCGCGATCTATACAGATAACTATGTTTCATTGAATATTTGAGTCCTTTATTTAGATTTTAATTATGTAAGTTATAGTTTCTACATAAAAGTATCTGCTAAATGCAGGAGCTTTCTGCATGTATTTGAACAATGTTAAGTATTTGAATTTTAAAAAACTTTTTAGGACTACTACTGCCTATTTTCACCAGTTAAATTTGTGTTTACAAGACAGTCTATAAAAAACCCGGTAAATGTTAGTGTGGGGTAGATTAATTATATGGGTACGAAATGAACAAGGTAATGGGTACGAAATGACTTGGGTACGAAATGACCAAGAATTCAATTTGGGTACGAAGTGACCAAGATGTGGGTACGAAATGTCTTGGGTACGAAATGAGTTGGATACGAAATGACCAGTTCCCGACCATAGCTACCAAAAGAAACAGCCTTTAAAATACTTTTGTCTGGAGCCATTATGGTGATTTCTTTTACACATTTGATCCTTTAGTTTTGATTTGTTTTGATTTTACGTCGCTTTCAACAGTATTTCAGTCATATCGCGACGTCCAGCTAATCATAGGTGGAGGAAGACCCCAGAAGTCCTTTATGCACTGTTTCAGGCACAAATCGGCAACTGGGTAGAACCACCGACATTCCGTAAGCCAGCTGGAAGGCTTCCCTACATGAAAAATCCGAACGACCCTACTGGGATTCGAACTCACAGCGGTGAGGAGCTTAGTGATGTAAGTCACAGTGACTATACTACTAGGCCACGGAGGCCCCATTTGATCCTTTAGTGATTTACTTCTAAATTTTTTAAATAACTTTTTAAGCTTAACAAATATGGCCGCCAGTGGGTGGGGTGATATTTCCTTATTTGGTTATAGCAACCAAATGATACCAACGTTGATGACATTCTTGTCTGAAATATCTTCTCTGATTTGTTTTAATACAAATGATCCACTAGTGACCCACTTCAATTATTTTGAAAATGTTTGTCTTAGCTTATCTAACATGGTTGCCGGTGGGTCGTGTAAAATTTCCTAATATGGTCATAGGGACAACCAAATGAAACAAACTTGAATAATATTCTTGTCTGGTACATTTGCTCTAATTTTTTTAAATACAAAATCCACTAGTGACCCACTTCAATATTTTCTTAAACTGTTTATTCAGGCGCATAAGACATTGCCACCAGTGGGTAAGGAAATAATTCCTTATTATTTATAGGATCATCGGAACCAAAAGAAACTAGAGCTTGTTTTTGAGAAAAAACACATGTCTCCCCCCGGTACACTGCCCAGCACCCATCAGAGGAATAAATTCACCCCTGGCAACCTCCACCCTGGCACCTATAAGAGGAATAAATTCATATGTCAAAATACTGACATTGTAAGCAATTTATTTTCAGATTAAAATGTCCATTCATAACACTTTTCGCACTCTAAATATTGAAACAATGCTCTTTGGTTTTAGATCTCCCCTTATTTAGAACTTAGGCATAATGCAGATAATGTAAAAGATCTAATTCTAATATTTTTTAAAATGTATATTTTCCAGTGCAAATATAATAAATATAAACCTACAACACAAGTTCTAAGGAGCTACCCATCTTTAAAGTATACTTTATTCAAGTCTATAGCAGTTCAAAACAATTCTGAAGACAATGTTTATAAACAATGGGAGCAGTTTTCACTTTTGTAGAAAAACACGTATTAACATATTGTTTTTTTTTCCTTTGTTTTTATTTCTCAAATGTATGCACCTATATACGAGGGGCGTTCATTTAATTTTGAATTTTGTCACCGGGATCACTAAAGGCGCAATATGAGATTCGTGCAAACTTCGTTCAGTCCAACCCTTAGAAACATTTCTTCTTGACAGAAATATATCATTATAGTATTAAAATTTGAATGTAAAAAGTGGAAAAATAACCCTTTTTAGGTGTACCCCGCAAACACTGTAAATCGGCACATTCCGGCTTACATTGAGAGATGCCTCGGCATAAAATGTTAACTTTCTTCAATAAAAGGAACGAAAACCATATTGCGGTGAATAATACAGACGGGGTAGCTGGGTTATCGTTTAATTTTACAGAAACTCATTTACCATTATATATGTGGGGAAAATCTAAAATTTGCTTTATGAGGCATAGCTTTAAATTTGGATTGCAGGTTTGTGTTTTGCATAATAATTCTTCTTTTTTTCATTATATTGACTGTATAAACCCTCCTCAGAACTTTTCAGTAGACTGGTTTCTAAATTTAAGTAAAGCGTGATCGGATTTCGAACGTAATTGCATTTAAAACTTTTTCCCGCGCATTTTAGTATTTCGCAATAACCAATCTAAATCTTTCTTTACACATCATCTGGCGATAAAATTATTTATACAGTACTGAACCTTATTAAATGAAATTGATAATCGCAAGCGAATTGCCATCGAATTGCCATCGAATCGCGCGCTTCAAAAAACAAATCCTACGTTTGAATATTTTTACGCGGATTTTCCGAAGCGGTTGTGACAAAAATGGAATCGAAAAAAATAAAGGCATATTTGCGAACATTTTTGAGATACAGCATTGAAGAAAACTTACCCGAGGGTAAAGTTAGTACTTTGAATCGCAAGCGAATTGCAAGCGAATTGCCATCGAATTGCAAGCGAATCGCACAAATTGTTAATTTAATAAGATTCAGTACTGTATGTGTTGCTTATAATTATAAATCACTTTTTAGCAGCACAGAAAGGTGTAATTTGTATATATTCCTGCTTTTCGACAAGGATTTTACAACGTATTTTATGAGTATGCAGTATTATTCTCAATAAAAAGATAAAGGGTCCACCACTACAAAACAACTTCTAAATTTACACTCGCGTATCAAAAACATATGATCTGAACCCGATATTTTACCAATACCGTCAGTTATATATTCAAATGCTTGTCTTGCGTGCTGTTTTAGTAGATTTACCACAACAGCAGTTTAAACTTTGGCATCCGCCAAACAGGATAGTGGCCGTTCATAAGTAAAACTAGCAATCTTTAAATTGTTTCATTTGATTAGAAAATGGAATTTATGACACTGAAAAACTTCAATTTATCAAATAAATGTCAAGGTTTATCAATGAAATTGGCATTTTAAAAATTATTCGACCTTTACCGTAATAAATACGAAAGAAGACTCAAGCAGGAAACGCAACACAAACAATACATCCATCTCTAAAGCAGAACACACACAGCCATACCATAACAAACACACACACACACACACACACAACCACACACACACGCAATACCATTCCTTCATCCACACACTATGTAGAAAACAACACGCAAGACAAACATAAAGCTAAGTGAACATAGGAGCCCGCCTTGGTACGGTCAGTAGCAATCAATAATCAATTATAAATTAATTAATTATTAACAACCACTGGGGGGTTAAACCTGGGTTTAGGGGCGCCCAACCTCACACTTATCTCCTATATTCACCTATAAAGACGAACAGTGTACATAAAATATAAACCCTGTTCCACAACCTTACAATCAAAAAGACATCCAGCACAGTAAGTAAATACATGTAAAACATCCAACAAAATTCTCTGACAGGATTATTAGTAACACGGGAAAGAATTAAACATTCAAGCCCGTGTTAAAAATAACCCACTATGGCAACGGTCAAATTGTAATCAAGCGAATAGTCTGTAGTCACGAGTAACTGTAAGACATGGGAGGGTTTAGGGTACGACAGAGAGGGAGAGAAAAACCAAAGCACGAAAATCCGACATAACTCTCCCGGTTAAGGACGGCTTTAGAGATACATCATCATGTAGTGCTAAGCCCTGTCTGTCGTCGCACAACCAAAGAGGAAAGCATAGTTATCAATTGTAGATTGATCGATAACCAAACGTGAAGTGCGCAGCAATGTAGTTGGATCATAATCTTTTTTGAGGAAAAATCTAATACGTTTCACAAATAGGTTTTGAAAATGCATATGTCCAAGAATCTTACGAAGTCTGTAAATCACATCACCATAAAACTCCGGATGTGAAATACCTTGCCGCAGAAAAGACTTTAAGTTACATTTATACTTGTTAATGAGAGGAAGATTTCTATAAAAGAATTTAGAAAATGTTTTACGAAGTTTATGAAATCTGTACCCCTGTTTAAGAAGCTTTTCAGTAATAGTTTTATTACGAATGTGGAAGTCCTCAACAGAGGTACAAGCCCTAGCAAAACGAATAAGTTGTGAAATATAAACCCCGTAAGATGTAGAACGGGGAACATCGCCATCTAGATTAGGATAGTTTACAATACTAAAATCAAAATCATCTCGTTTATCGTAAATCTTAGAAGAAACAATACCGTTATTTATTAAAAGATCCAAATCTAAAAATGGTGCCGATAAATTTGACTCGTTTGTTTTATTAAGGCGTAATTCTTTTGGGTAAATAAAAGGAAACAACGTATCAAAAAATGGGTTGTCTATATTAAAAATATCATCTAGATAGCGCGATGTGTTGTTAAAGGCTTCGATCATATCTGCCTGCCGTATTTAAACGTACGCCATTACATACATTACAATAGCCAGTGTCTATGAGTGGACCAACTTAAATCTAAGATAATATCTAAACTGCTTGACGGATTCAATCGAAATTTTCAGTCAATATGTACAATCACTTCATTGTTGGAGGGCAGAAACTGACACAATTAAATGAACGCCCCTCGTATATATATGTCTTAAAGTACAAAGGTGTTGATAATTATGGTTAATAAAAATACATCTTAATATTAATAAATGTAAAAATAATGTTTCTGTTCGAAAAAGCAAACCCAACAAAAAACAATAAATTAGTGATCTTGGCTAAGGGTATTTTTTTGTATTTTTTTTTTCTCATCCTACTTTTTGTATCAGAAATGTAAAAAAAATGAGTTTTGTCAGTGACATAGATATACGTTATCACATGTTTTGTAAGGTTTGGCGGACGATAGCTCCCCGACCCCGACATACCTATGACGGGGACAATAAATGAGGTCCTTACTGACAAGGCCTGAAGAAAAAAAAGGAAATGTTCCAACTAAGAGATTGAGTAGTTGGAGTTTGTTGTTAGAGTGAATATAACAAGTTTTACAAGCGTTTGTGCCTGTACTACTACTACTAAGCTTTCCAAACTTTTGACATCGTATTTAATTAGAATCGAAGAACATGTTCAAAGATATTGTGACAATATTTACGAAAATTCTGGACTTAATCTGTTTTGGTCTATCAAAAACTCGAATGAAATTTTGACGAAGCTTGAACATAGAAAATACCAAGCTTGCAATATTGTTACGTATGACATTTCAACACTATATACTACCTTACCTCATAATTTAATAAAAGCTAAACTTAAACAACTTATTGAAAACACTTTTGCCAGAGAAAGGAAACTATTTCTGGCGTGTAATACTGATCGTGCATTTTTTACAAATGGCACGGTTAAGCATTACACTATGTGGACTTGCACCGATGTCTGTAACTCACTATCATTTCTTCTTGATAATATTTATGTACGTTTTGGGAGTACCATATATCGCCAAGTGATTGGTATCCCTATGGGTACAAACTATGCGCCCCTTGTCGCAGACCTATTTTTGTACTGTTATGAAAGGGACTTTATGCTAAGTCTCAATAAATACGAACGACTCAAGCATGAAACGAAACACAAACAATACATCCACCTCTCAAGAAGAACTCTCACACAGTCATACCATAACAAACACACCCTCACACGAACATTCCTTCATCTACACACTTAATAGAAAACAACACGCAAGACAAACATAAAGCAAAGTGAATATAGGAGCCCGCCTTGGTACGGTCAGCAGCAATCAATAACTAATTATAAATAAACCATTAACTACCACTGGGGGATTAAACCTGGGTTTAGGGGCGCCCAACCTCCCTCTTATCTCCTATATTCACCTATAAAGACGAACAGTGTACATAAAATATAAACCCTGTTCCACAACCTCACAATCAAAAAGACCGCCAGCACAGTAAGTAAATACATATGATCAAAGCCTTTAACAATACATCGCGCTATCTAGACGATATTTCTAATATAGACAACCCATTTTTTGATACGTTGTTTCCTTTTATTTACCCAAAAGAACTATGCTTTAATAAAACAAACGAGTCAAATTTATCGGCACCATTAATTGATTTGGATCTTTTAATAAATAACGGAATTGTTTCTTCTAAGATTTACGATATACGAGATGATTTTGATTTTAGTATTGTAAATTATCCTCATCCAGATGGCGATGTTCCCCGTTCTACATCTTACGGGGTTTATATTTCAGAACTTATTCGTTTTGCTAGGGCCTGTACCTCTGTTGAGGACTTCGACATTCGTAATAGAACTATTACTGAGAAGCTTCTTAAACAGGGGTACAGATTTTATAAACTGCGTAAAACATTTTCTAAAGTCTTTCATAGAAATCTTCCTCTATTAACAAGTATAAATGTAACTTAAAGTCTTTTCTGCGGCAAGGTATTTCACATCCAGAGTTTTATGGTGATGTAATTTACAGACTTCGTAAGATTCTTGGACATATGCATTTTCAAAAACCTATTTGTGAAACGTATTAGATTTTTTCTCCACAAAGATTATGATCCAACTATATTGCTGCGCACTTCACGTTTGGTTATCGATTAATCTACAATTGATAACTATGCTTTCCTCTTTGGTTGTGCGACGACAGACAGGGCTTAGCACTACATGATGATGTATCTCTAAACCGTCCTTAACCGGGAGAGTTATGTCGGATTTTCATGCTTTGTTTTTTCTCTCCCTCTCTGTCGTACCCTGAACCCATCCATGTCTTACAGTTACTTTTGACTACAGACTAGTCGCTTGAGTACAATTTGACCGTTGTCAGAGTGGGTTATTTTTAACACGGGCTTGAATGTTTAATTATTTCCCGTGTAACTAATAATCTTGTCATAGAATTTTGTTAGATGTTTTACATGTATTTACTTACTGTGCTGGCGGTCTTTTTGATTGTAAGGTTGTGGAAGAGGGTTTATATTTTATGTACACTGTTCGTCTTTATAGTTGAATATAGGAGATAAGTGTGAGGTTTTGCGCCCCTAAACCAATGTTTAACCCCCAGTGGTTGTTAATGGTTAATTTATAATTAATTATTGATAGCTGCTGACCGTACCAAGGCGGGCTCCTATATTTGTCTTGCGTATTGTTTTCTATTTAGTGTGTAGATGAAGGAATGGGATTGCGCGTGTGTGTGTGTTTGTTATGGTATGACTGTGTGTGTGTATTGCTTAAGAGGGGGGGGGTGTATTGTTTGTGTTGCGTTTCCTGCTTGAGTCGTTCGTATCTATTTATTGGCTGCTTGTGTTGAAGTGTATATACCATGTATTGTCACTGTCATCATACTGGCACCATGTCACCTTCAGACCGTGACAAGTATGGAGGAAAGTCTTCACGTCTACAGTTCGCTCTCTGACATCTGTAACTGTCACCTCGTATAGTTGTACCTTCACGTCACGTCTTGTCTGGGAAAGTATGCGCGCAAACTCACAAAGTGATTTCACTGGTAATATAACCTCATACAGTTCAACATCCTCCAAACAGTGTGACACAGACTGGAGATTATCTACAGACACGTTGTCCAGAACAAGTGTCTGTATGTGTGTCATAGTAGACAAATCTATCCTACCAGTCTGACACCAGGGGTAGACATGGTCTGTACAGTCTAACCCCAGTACTAACTGTCTAATGGTGGGTGACTGTTGTAACCTGGTAAGTATTTGTTCTTTATGTTCATGTGTCAGTCTAACACCAGACAACCTCAGTGCCATTAAACACTTGCTACTGATACTACATATGTCACTAACTAACTCAGCTGTAGCTGTGATAGGACTGTACAAGTACAGACATGTAAGAGTGTCCAGGTTGTTGTTGACTATTTGTGCCACTGTGTCACTGTCTATACGGGACAAGGGGTCGGACAGGTACAGTTTTTGTACTGAGTGACATTGCTCTAACTGACTAGTTATACTTGTTAACTGACTAGCACCAATGCCACCAGTATCTATGTACACAGATTTGACCCTTGACCTTGGAGTACATGATAACAAACGTTCTACATGCCAGGCGGTGTTACCATCAATATAAAATTCTTCTAACATGATGTTGTCATAAATGTGGCCATTATTACTACCTTCAATGACACAGTCAGTTACACATGTCTGTATGTCTTGTATCAAACCTTGACCATCTAAAGTTTGTCTATGGTGTTTAACCTTTGGGTCAGTAGTAACAACACGAGTAAAATGGTCCAACAACTGTCTTGTTATGTCAGGTCTTATCCCAGAAACAAACAGCCAAACCTGAGACATTTCTAAACATGTATCTAATGTGCTACAGAAATCTGTTATGTGTTTAATAACATCTTGTACATTGTCACAGCTAGCTAGGAAAATAGCGGCAAGAAATTCTTGAAACTTTTTATGCAGAAAAGATATTTTCTTCTCACTTACAGAACATTTTTCTAGCACTTTGTTCTGTGACAATATACCTGACTTTAAACACACGTCTATTGACTCTTGTCCTATACCAAAGATCTCTAACTGTGAACTTTTAAATACTAAGCTGTTTTCTTTTGTTTTGTCAAATAATGCTTCATATGCTACTCTTGATAAGCAATATATCAATTGCTGATGGCCTTGACAATATGCGTGTTCTATAATACATTTGGGTAGGGGCGTATCTGATGCTACACTTGCTGGTGTATTGGAAGTTTGTACAGACAGGTTTTTCTGGGACTTTTTCAACAACAAATCTAGCATGGAACAGTACAGCTGTACTTGAGATTTGCCTAGCTCCTGGTTGTCAAACCAGATGCACACAAGCTGTACAAGAATGACTGGTATAGTTTTGAAATGATCAAGACCTTTCTTTGCAAGTATCTCAAAGAATTCCTGTTTTTCTTTTTTACATGACTGACTCTCATTTAATAATTTAATGACTTTAGAGCAGAATCGTGAAGCTGACTTCTTATTAAACGCACATAACTCAATATGTTTGTCCATTTCAGAACTTTTTAATTGGAGTATATCCAATTTCCAAGGCCTGGTTGTTGTCAAGAAAACATTGTTCTTGTTTTCTACATCCCTGCCTGGGAGTCCTGGGTTTAAGAAATGTGGGACAAGGGCACCTGCCGGACACACCCATTCATCTAGACCATCAACAATGACAAGACAACGTTTTTTTGCAGATTTCAGTAATGCAGAGGAACATAGATCTTTTCCTGTATTATAATACCGTAATATTTGTGACTGAATCATTTCAGTAACCTTATACTCTAACGGAGAATCTCTCAATGTAATATAAAACAAGAATATGAACTGTGATAGTATTTGTCTGTCATCTTCTCTCCTGGCCTTTCTCTCCTGCTGTCTCTGTATTTTGGCCTGCCTCCTCTGTTCCCCTCCGTCCAATAAATTCTTCATCCGAGTGTCGTCATCCGAATCACTGTCACTGTCTAGTGCTTCATTCGACAAGAATTCACCATGAGCCTCACACCAAAGTCTAACTATATTCTTACATAGCAAGCTCTTTCCACTACCAGCATTCCCTGTGATGTATATCTGTCTACATAGGTACTCATCATTGTAGAATATCTTTCTACAAGAGATATTAATAGCCTCGTCTTTCACATTTTTCAACCCGTCTCGCCCTTTGCTCTGTCGTAAGATTCTGATTTCTGGGTTAACATAAATATACTCTAGTCCTATGTCATTGTTTTCGGCTGGATTCGGAACCTCAAGGCAGGTGTTTTTGTAGTGGCTGATGAGATTTGTCTGCAAATCTGTAAAATAAACTGTATGAATTAGCAAACAACACCATAGATCAAATAGCCTCAAAAGGAAAACACTTTTGTCAACAAAGAGTTGTCAGAGAGAGAACAAAGCTTACCGGCAGCACATTGTGAAATTTAAAAGCAGAATCTAAAGTCAAAGTCTCATGGTCCTTTTGTTTTGCAGCCATGGATAGGTCTTTTTAATATATACATGCATACCAAAATGAAAGCAAAACCCAAGACTAGGAGTATTAAGCATTTTACGAAACCTAAGTGCAGATTACGAATAATAGGTGCTAGACCAACTTATAATACAGTGCCCATGGTAATAAAATGTTGTGTCGACTCTGAAATAATTCGCAAACTTTTGATTGTCAGATATGAGCATTCTTGTCGAATCTTACCAATCAAAAGCTTGAGAAGAATCTCAGGCTAATTGCCATTTCAAATATTGGACCCTTAACATCTGTGACTTTGACCTTTGAACTGACATGACCCAAATCTGCATATTCATATACTAGAATCTCTTTATAAGGGCAACACATACACATTAATTCTTATAAATATTGAGTGTGTATTAGTTATAGTTAAAAACAATATCCCCCCTTCAATGTAAAAGGCCATCATCTCAAAACCGTTGACCTATCAGCATGTGAATTTGTAACACACTAGGTGCAGTACTCAGTCAATAACTGAACTAGCGTTATGGCACAATGTCATGCACCATGATGCTTTCATTGAGGTACATTATCAAATTTGAAGTTTAATGACTCCTAGCTCTTGAACCAAGTCAATTGTTTATGTCAATGCCATTCGAACAAGAGTTGTCAGAGAGACAACAAAGCTCCCCAACGACACAATTCAAAACTTTGAAGCAGTGTCTGAGGTCAAGGTCACAGGTCAAATTTTTGTGTGCTTAGAAACTGGAAAGGCCTTGTTCATATACACATGGATACCAGACATGAAAGCAATACCTCAATGGGCATAGCAGCTATAAGCCTTTTTCGAAGCCTAAATGTAGATTTCGAAACCTTAACACAGGCCCTATGTTCAAGGTCACAGAGATAGAAAAAAAATCGGTGCATGGAAAGGTCGTGTCCATATACACATGCTTACCAAATAAGAAAGCAATACCTCAAGGGACATAGGAGTAATGAGCATTTTTCGAAACCTAAACAGTTCAAGGTCAAGGTCACCAAGGCCAAACTTTTAATGTGCATGGAAAGGTCTTGTCGATATACACATGCATACAAAATACAAGGGCCACTATGGCCCTAGATCACTCACCTGGTACACCATGTAAACTTAATCTATAGTGACCTAGATTATGACTGGATATGACCCACAATAAACCTTTAAAGTGTTAACAAGATTTTTCTAGTGACCTAGTTTTTGACCAGACACAATCCACATTAAATTTTGACCTAGATTTGTTGTAGGCAAATATTCTGACAATATTTCATTCAGATGTAATGAGATTTGTAGCCGATCATAAGAGTTAACACTGTTTTTCTATGATTTGACCTAGTTTTTGACCGGACATGACCTACATTCTAACTTGACTAAGATATCAATAAGGCAAACATTTTGACAAAGTTTCATTAAGATCCAATAAGATTCGTAGCCTCTAGAGTGTTAACAAGGTTTTTCGAAGATTAGACAAAGTGACTTAGTTTTTGACCGTACATGACCCATATTCTATTTTGACCTAAATATCAATTAGGCAAACATTCTGACCAAGTTTCATTAAGATCCATTGAGATTTGTAGTCTCTAGAGTGTTAACAATGTTTTTCCATGATTTGACCTAGTGACCTAGTTTTTGACCCAACATAACCCATATTCAAACTTGAGTCTTTCGTATTTATTTGGCCTAGATTTCTACTAGACAAACATTGTGATCAAGTTTCATGAAGATTGGATGAAATTTGTAGCTGCTGGAGTGTTAACGACGGACGGACGACGGACATCCAGCGATCCTAAAAGCTCACATTGGCACTTCGTGCCAGGTGAGCTTATAAAAGCAATACCTTCAGGGACGTAGTGTTTGTAAGCCTTTTATTAAACCTAAATGCAGATTTTGAAACCTAAATGCAGGCCCTGCTTAGAGCCATATGACAATTTCATGTGTCGCGGTGCCGTCAAACCAAACTCAATCAATCAAACTGGCCCTGAGGTCAAGGTCACAGGTGTAAAACTTGTTGCATGCCTGGAAAAGTATACTGTATATGAAAGCAATACCTCAAGGGACAAAAGAGTTATAAGCAGTTTTCGAACCTTAAATGCAGCTTTCGAAACTCAAACCCAGGCCTTAAGACCATGGTCAAGGTCACAAGTTTTGCCTGAATGGAAAGGTCTTATCCATATACATGTATAAATGCATATCAAATATGAAAGCAATACATCAAGGAACGTAAGAGTTATAAGCATTTTATAAGACCTAAATGCAGATTTTGAAACCTAGACATGGGTTCTAAGTTCACGGTCAGAGGGTAAAATTTGCTGCATGCATGGAAAGGTCTTGTCCATATGTATGCATACCAAATATGGAAGCAATACCTCTAGGGTGATAGAAGTTATAAGCATTTTCTTAAAATTGTTTACGCGGCTCACGACGTCAACGACTAAGCCGGGGGAACACTATACTATAGCATAAGTTTGTCTTGTACTTTGTAAAATGTCATAAGTCCCGTCTTCATGACATCCTTTTCTGGTGAGAAAAAAGCCATTGTTTCATAATTTTCTTTATTATTTATGTTCCATTATCATATTGACAATATCCATGGTGTCACAGCATTATACTATGAATTATATTATAATTGCCTTTCTTGGTGTTAGTATCAATAATTGGTGTATCAACAATCTGTATATGTATCATCAGTAGATACAAGACGGTCCTATAATTAGGTCTTGCTGCGACAAAGCACCGAATGTGAAACTAAGGTATGGATTATAATACCTGAACCAATATGCAATGTCAAACACCTTCACTTGGTAATGATACGACAAGCACTTGTCATACAATTCCAACAAGCAGTTACAGAAAAGTAGCCTTGACACAAAACTAAATGCTAGAGTTCTAAGCCTAGGCCAATTGAAAAGAAATATCTCAGTCTCGCTTTCACTTCATCACCGCAGTGAGACAAGGAGCATAATTAGTATATCTGTGTATGTTTCCCAATCAGGCTCCAGATAAAGGGAGTGTTTCAACAACTAAAAAATTTATGCTTGCTCAAAACCATTTTGTGCCACTAGTCATTAGAATTGTCTCGAAGAGAAAGTTCAAATAAGTAGTCACACCATAGAATTTAGTGCAAACATAAAGAAGAATATGTTGGTAAACTCGAGTTTACTCCCTCTTATCTGGAGCCCTGTCCAATATGTCATTGTTGCTTAGTCAGCTTGTTTATCGTTACCTTTACATTGGTCCTCCCAGCTAACACTACAAGCAACAGGGTTGTCTCCTCTGGTCTGAAATTGAACATGTCATTAGTCTTGTGCTAAATAGCTTCTATGTATGGCCTCTTTTACTCAAACACATAAAATATATTCAAACATTGAGGACTGGATAAGGCATGCTATTTTCTGCTGTTACACTTCTGCAACAAGATAATATGATTGAAATTTATACAGAAGGGCCCTGATCACCATTTTGTCAAAGTTTGATCGAAATCCATCAAGTTTGCAGACACTAGAGTATAACTTTGATTAAAACATTGCCGTTTCTGGCATATCTGAATACAAAAAGGGTAAATAACTCTTGGACTAATGGTCGTAATTTCATGCAAAGTTATGTTAACCCAAGTACTTGTAGTTATATATATTTTGCGCTAATTAATCAAACTCCTCTGAGACAGGATTGTGGCCATGTATACAGTTTGTTGAACTTTAATCTAAATCTATTCAAATTTGTAGACACAAGACTAGATTATAAAATATATTTGAATATGAATTATTCCAGCGTATCCTACGTCAAGGTCAGATAACTCTTAGCAAAATGGTTTCACCCAACTTTCACATTAATCAAGGTCAGATAACTCTTAGCAAAATGGTTTCACCCAACTTTCACATTAACCAAGGGCAGATACCTCTTAGAATAATATACATATGGTATGGTTTCACCCAACTTCTACATTATCTAAGAACTAATACTCACAAACATGTATATATGAACATTGTGTGCAAAATCAAAGTTCGTTCAAATTTGAAAATGCTAGTGTGTAATCACTGTTACTTATGGCATTTTCAGCACATCAAAGGCGGATAACTCTTGACCTGCTGATTGGAAATCAGACATGATCAAACTCATTGGAGAATTTATAGTCGGAAATGGTTTGTTCAAATAAAATTTATGCATATTATCTGCAGATATGGATGGCTTTTCCTTCAATATTGGCATTCAAGCTGACCCATTATAACCCAATAAATGTGACAAATATTAGACCTTGACACCGTATAAATACAGCTCAAGTCATGGTTGACTGGAGATTTTCACTTGGCTTGTGAAAGTTTAATGCTTGTACCAAGATGTTTGCCAATAACACTAGCTGGCATGCAGAAAGTATAATATAAGCAGACAATATGTGAATTTAACCCTTTGACCCTATAGCCTGTTTCTACAAACAAGCTCCAGCCATGATTGACTGGAGATTTTCACTTGGCTTGTGATAGTTTAATGTTTATACCAAGATGTCTGCCAATAGCACTAGCTGGAATGCAGAAAGTATGATATAAGCAGACACTCGGTAACTTTAATCCTTTGACCCCATAGCCTGTTTCTTGAAGACAGGTGCTCACTTAAATGAGGTTGAAAGTAAGGCAGAATGTGCCTTTAGGGGCATTCTTTTTTACTTTCAGCCTGCTTAAGGTTACTAATTGCTAGAATATATAAAAAATATTTTTTATGATGTATGTTCATGCAGATTGGACAGTATAAATTGGAACCATTTCTTTGATAGAGGAACTAAACAGTAAATGCAGTAAAAAGCAGTTCTATAGGGGAAAGGATTAAAGATGTTCAAATTTGAACATTGACAGAATTAATCTACATGTTGGCATATACTTACAATTACATCTTCCAGGTGTTCTAAACGCTGCTCAAGATCTTCTAATCTTGTCGACATTCTGGAAACGTCCTGAACTAAATCATTGTTCTCCAAAAAGTCTTGAAATTTGTCTTGGATTGTGCTAAGCTGTAAAAATAAGATACAGTGAGTAGTTTACAATATTCTCTACTCCAATAATATGATAGTGATACTTTTGTTCGAGGTATCTTTGCAGCCCCTGTAGATGAAATTACACATAAAACATTGATAACTATGTCCTTCATGGTTAAAATTATACAGATACTATTTTCCTATTCAAGTCAGTCAATAGAAAAATGATATATCGGTAAACGTTTCAAATATGAAAGACAGATTTATCAATGTTAAAAGCACAGCTGATCAGCGTAAACAAATCTAGATATCTGGCTCTATTTCATCCCAAATTAAAAGTGGTCAATGTTGCAGATTTTTAAATCAATAGGAATTGGTATTATTGTTCAAGAAATGCTGCACTTGCAAAGTGTGAAAACTAATAACATAAATTGTCAAAATATACACAGTGTTTTACCAACCAAAGCAACAAGTTTATTTAAGCATATTTAATACGGAGCATTCTGTTTTACTTTCAGCCTGCTTTAATCCTTTGAAACCTGGTCATGCATAGGGATGGGTATTTCCAGAAATTTTGTATTGCAATATATTGCGATAGGCCGTCACTGTATTGCAATACGTATTGCAATATATTGCATGTGATTAGAGTGAACCTAAGCGATGTATCTGGAGTTAATATGTGGATACAAATTAATTGTACCACTTTGAATCTTAACAACCATGTTACATTGGAGACAAATTGCACTGTTTGTAATGATTTTGTACGAGGGCCGTTCATCTAATTATGTCATTCTTGCGATTTTCTGGCCTACAACTAATACTAGCGCATTGAAATTGTGTATGCTTCACAATAAAGTTATTGTTCATATTGACTAAAAATTTCGTTCAAATCCGTCAAGCAGTTAAGATATTATTAAAGTTTAAAGTTGGTCATTTCATAGACACTGGCTATTGTAGTGTATGTAATGACGTACGGTGAAATACGGGCTTACGGTAAAGGTCGAATAAATTTGATAAATTGAAGATTTGCAGTGTCATGAATGTCTTTTTCTAATCAAAACAAGCAATTTAAAGATTACTACTTTTACTTTTAGACGGCCGCTGTTCAATTTGGCTGGTGCCAAGGTTAAAGCTGCTGCTGTGGTTAATCTACTTTAACAACACGCAAAACAAGCATTTAAATATATAACTGACGGTGTTGGTAAAATATCGGATTCAGATCAGATGCTTATGATACGGGAATGTAAAGTTAGAAAATATAATTTTCGATGTTTGAAAGAAGTGAATTAGGCGAACATTTCTTTCCCTTGTATATGTAGTGACTGAGAGTCACTACTGTACTGCACGAGGATATCGTGCGTGTAGAGGGTATATATCATTCAGCTACTAGGAACGGCCGACTGAAGATGTGTTTTACGCTGGGTAGTCTACTGAAGAAGCATAAGTACACACGCCGGGCTACATAGCTTTACTTTTAGGAGAGAAAGTTTGCCAGAACTCAATTCCAATCCTAAGTCCAGGGCTTCTGCTGCTTATGGTTTACGGAAGGCGGTGTGACGTTTTATCTCTCAGTGGATGCAGATCTAGGCATTAAAGATAAGTATTTTCATGATAAATATAATGAGTTAAAAGATAAGTTTTATGTTTTCAAACAAGGTCAAAATGAAATTATTGTGGAAATTTGATTAAGAGAGAAGTTCCATCGGAGCTTATAAATTAATTTCTATAGATACTATTCAGAATGCATATAAAATTCCGTACTTTTCTTTGTCCGAGAAAAATGTTTTTGAAATTCAATAAGTTGGAAGAAACAGAGTAAGCATTGCATTTATTAATGAGTGCTAGCATATTTATCAGACAAGGCTTAATAGAAATCATGCTGTTCGCATGTGTCTACAGTTGTTAACCCACTGTCTGTTTGAATCCAAAACAACGATAAAACGTCTTATTTCAGACGTGCGTGCTTTAACAAACATGTTTGAAACAGTGTGTGAAATATGACGATTTCATATTAGGACTGAAGTATTTAGAGAAAGATGGATGGACGATATAAGTTTAACGTTCTCTCTGCTTATCATTTTCTAGTTATATACATTATGTTTTACCCATGAACAGAATATTAAGGGTTGTCTACAAAAGATGTAAAGAAAGAACATTATATTACATTTTATTACATTTTCTCGTTTTTGCATTCGCTCTCTGTAAAAAAAAAAAAAAAAAAAAAAAAAAACCAACAACAACAACACCCGTCTACTCACTCGTAAGTTGAGAGGGGAAAGTAAAGAATGATAGTATGGTATAAGACGACTGTTTATTACAGTCGGCTTATATACATGTACAAAAACGTCTGCTGAAGTAAAACGTGGCTTGCTTCAATCTTGATTTGTTATAAAAGCAGGAACATATCCTTGTTAAAATTCTAGCATGGCTTTGTGCTCTGTTGATTTATTGAGAGTTTATGGTTATCATACCTCAAGAAGAATAGATAAAGCGTTATTAACTATAACAGGGTTGAAAAGCAAAGGGTGAGTTGCTATGCTATATGTCGCTTGCTTTGTTGTCGAATCATATTGATGAGTACTGTTATGGCCCGATTTCTCAGATTATGTCGAGATATTTATGTATAAACACGTTGTCAACTCGATCTTGTAATTCTGATATTAAAAAGGAGCACGAAAGCTTAGATAAGTTGTCGTTATGAAAAAAAAAAAAATCTTAGACTTCTTTGAATGTTTAAATTCCTTGTCAGCCTGTCGCATGTTTAAAAGTTGTATACAGTCACGCTTCAATAAGCGGATATGAAGTTGGCACAGTTCATGGGTTTCCCAAGGAACGTGACTGATAACGAATCGGTTAAATCATATTTTTAGTATGATCTTTATGAGGTTTACAGGGTCCTTAAAGACTTGTCCTCAGTCCATTGAGGGACCACCAGCCCATTGTTCTGGAGGTGTCAGTGTAACTGTCAAATCATGTGCAAATCACGTGCAGCACAATCTCAGTTTACCTGGTGAGGTCCAGATTATACTCGTGCTCTAGTGATTTTCAATGGTTTTTTCTAACCTAACAATCATATATAAAGGTAGAGTCTCGCACGAGAAGCTTCAATGGTTCTTTGCTAACGGTATGTCCACAAAACCCATGCTCTTTGCAAGGAAATGTTCTGGCAAGGTGTTATGACCATAGGGTCGTCAGGAGATGTCTTTAAGTCATTAAGTTCATAGTTGTTTTGGTGTCCTAAAACCGCAAGTCTTGGTTCCTTTACGATTGATCTGTAATTTAAAAGTATTTGTTCCCAGGTCATTCTGCTGAGCAGAGTAATAAGGAAGATGCATTTGGTAAAAAAAACACGAATAAATAAATAAAAATAATAAAAAAAAAACTAGTAGATCTAGATCTAATTCCGGGGTGGAAAGCGGCTTAATTTTGGCCTTTGATTAATAACAACTTTGGTTTGACTCACACTTGTATTGGATTAAGATAATTCATTGTAGACTGAATAGTTTAGTAAGAATGGTACAGGTATGTTTGGTAATGAAGATTTGAGGTGTAATGCGTGTTGAACGGACAACCCCTATGTGAATGGGGTGCTATATAGAGCAATAGAATCCGATGACTGGTCAATTAGGGACAGTATTTTAGAATGATTCAGTCTCGGTGGGGTCAGTTCGATACAGATTTGTTCGCATCTGATCATAATGCCAATTACCTAAGTTCTACCTTAGATTTTGCTGTCATAATTCATCTGTAGTAGATGCGTTTACAGTTGACTGGGGCGACAGTTTGGGTCTTTTTGTACCACCAACTACTGTTATTGGTAGAGTTTTAAAGAAAATGCAGTTTTGTAACACTACAAGGGTGTTAGTCTTGCCTGAATGGCGTTCTGAGAATTTCTGGTCGATGATTTGTGATGAAAGTGGTAGGTTTTAACAGTTCGCAAAAGACATTATGTACTTGCCGACTGCATAGATTTCTATAAACCATGTAAAATGGCGTAGGAATATTTGGCAATGAAGATTTGAAATTCAATGTGTTGACTATCTATGTTGTGTTTTAGTAACTAACCCTGTATATGCAGCGTTTTGTTAAGCCAGTTGATATAAAGCCTCTATGGACTGTTGTTATATAGCCTGTATGGGCTGTTGATATATAGCCTGTATAGGCTGCTGATATATAAACTTATAGGCCGCTGATATATAGCCTTATATACTGTTGAAATATAGCCTTATAGGCTGCTGATATTTAGCCTCTATATGGGCTGCTGATATATAGCCTTATAGGCTGCTGATATATAGCCTCATGGGCTGTTGATATATAGCCTTATAGGCTGCTGATATATAACCTTGTAGGCTGGTGATATATAGCCTGTGAAGGCTGGTGATATATAGCCTGTGTAGGCTGGTGATATATAGTCTGTGTAGGCTGCTGATATATAGCCTGTGTAGGCTGGAAGGCGTACTGTATGCCTGTCAATTAGCCGAAGTCGGCTTTTTGGGACTATGCGTGGTGTTGCGCATAGGGTTTGTTTTGAATATAAATGTATGTTTATTTCAATGTGTCTTAAAAGCTTTTTGCTCGACGTTTTGTAAATTTTATCTACATTTTAAGATTGCTAAATCTTTGCGAACTCATCCTCAATGCATTGTACATGTAGCATGGGTCCGCAAAGTTTGGCTGTGCTTTTTGGTCGTGAACCGTCATATTTGCAAAATAACGAGTTTTCTGTAATTTATTTCATTTAATTAAATTGCGTTTTTATATTTGTTTTTCCGCAGTTATGGTGATGACAAAGAGCAGCTGCCGGACGTTTTGTTAGACAGGATCTCCTTGCTGACGAAGTTACTCGAGGGTTCAAGAGCTAGCAGCACGTATATGTCTTACACGCACGGATTCAGACGCTGGGCGGCTTGGACTCTGGGTGATGGACTTTCCAGTCGGGATATCTTGCCTGCCAAATCGTGGCACTGTATCTGAAAGTTGTTTGTTCAGACTGCTAATACAGCAAGTTCGAGCTAAGCTGAAGAAACAGGCGAGCTGCTTGACGTTTTGGCGGAGAGAGCCTCCTTGCTACCGGAGTTACTTCGTGGGTCGCGAGCCGGAAATAAAATTATGAATTGCAAGCGCGGTTTCACGCGCTGGAGGTAGTGGGCACTGAGTAACAGACTGAGTGGTAGGGGTGTCTTGCCGGCCAAAGCGTTCTCATGTGGCAATTTATCTGTTATATTTAATTCAGATAGCTAATTCGCCGAGTCCAATTTTTAATGCTTTCTTTAGTATCAGGTGGTTTCATGATTCGTTTGATGTTTTCTTCTCTTACTGTTAGTAAGAAATGCTTTAGAAGTATTTGTGTGTTAGCTGTATAAATCTATAAATATGAAACTCCCTGTAACTATAGATATGCTTTAGGACATCTGATATGCATAATAAGTTTAAAGTGGGAGATGTGAAATAACAAAAACAGCTTATGCTTGTATGTTATCTACGAGAGGGTTTGCTGAGAAGTGACGAACTGCTTAAACGCAGGAGTGACATTTAATTTAATATGTGGTGTATATGAGTGTTTTTTTTGTTTGTTTTTTTATTATTATTTTATTCAAGAATATTACAATCACATATGTATTTACACTCATCTTCAGAGATAAATTTCACATACACAATATTTATATATATACTGTAATGTAATTTAAGAAAGTCACAACCTCATTTGTACAGTATGTATGTACATTCATATCAATATTTATATCAATATACATGTATATATATATATATTGTCGTTGAAACTTTGAATGCTGATCAATGTTTGTGTATGATATATTCAAGAAAGTGGTATTTTCCAAATTTTTAGCGCTGGTGGATATGCATAGAATTTTCATCTACACTGTCTTCAGCATTCAGAGAATCAACTACAATATATTCCGTTTAACAAAAGAGTGAACATTTTTTTAATATTGCAATATTCAAGAGTTGTTATGAATTTTTGGAGAAAAAAAGAGAAATAAGAAAAAAATGGAAGAGAAAAAGTATATAGATAGTTTATTCTTGTAGAAATATGCTATGTGACTATATGTAGTTTGTTAGAAAAAGCTTTACAATTGTCCATGAATTATCTGTTTTATGAGTGTTTATTGAGGGTAGTAAAACGGACAATATCGGAATGGTGCCTGGATACTCATTGTCAGGACTGGTATCGAAAAATGGCCAGTTATGATCTTAAAGATGTATATACCAGATGTATACAATTCAGATTTTAGATAAGTAGTAATTTTCAATTTATAGTAATTTTCTCTAGATTAAAGATAATGTTTTCTCTGCGTAAGTTGCACAAATTGAATTGTGCAATTGAATATAGAATGGCATTTCGTTTATGCGTGTGGCCAAACACTGGGCGACTTGACATGGCAAATTGGCACAGATTTCAAGAGTTTTTTCCATACAAATAGGTATGTTTTATCTCTGGTTGTTTCTGACCGGTCAGTCGCACTGTAAATGTAATGTCATTGTGGTCTTCAAAAGAGTTGTCGCATTGTGTGTTTACTCACACACTGAAAAGGTATTCAGGGTTTCCAATTTATTGGGTTTGTAAATTTAGTACATCCTCTGAGGAGTATTATTGGCGGACGTGCTGCCCGTTCTTTTAGCTTCAGTCGGTCGAGCTACCTACGGCTTATACCAAAACATGTGTTTTGTCTGTTTATTAAGTCAGTCAACGGTATGAATAAGGGAATTATAATTTTCGATGTTTGAAAGAAGTGAATTAGGCGAAAATGACTTTCCCTTGGATATGTAGTGACTGAGAGTCACTACTGTACTGCACGAGGATATCGTGCGTGCAGAGGGTATATATCATTCAGCTACTAGGAACGGCCGACTGAAGACGTGTTTTTTACATATGATAAAGATTTAAGGCGCATAATGGTGGTATGGTGTATTAAGTACAAAAGTGGTTTTAAGATGTATATTTTGTTGAGATTTGAGTTTGAATAAATGGTCAGTCGGTCGAGCTACCTACGGCTTATACCAAAACATGTGTTTTGTCTGTTTATTAAGTCAGTCAACGGTATGAATAAGGGAATTGTTTTGTGTGGTGGACCACTTATCTTTTTATTGAGAATAATACTACATACTCATGAAATACGTTGTAAAATCCTTGTCGAAAAGCAGAAATATATAGAAATTACGCATTTATTAGTTGTTTTAAAAGTGATTTATAATTCTAAGCAACACATTGTATCATTTTATCGCCAGATGATGCGTAAAGAAAGAGTTAGATTGGTTATTGCGAAATACTAAAATGCGCGGGAAAAAGTTTTAAATGCAATTACGTTCGAAATCCGATCACGCATTACTTAAATTTAGAAAACAGTCAACCGAAAATGTCTGATGAGGATTTATAAAGTCAATATACTGAGAGAAAAAAGAATTATTATGTAAAACATAAACTTGCAATCCGAATTTTAAGATAGGCTTCATAAATAAAATTTAAGATTTTCCCCACTTGTATAATGGTAAATAATTTCCTGGAAAATTAAACGATAACCCAGCTACCCGCCTGTTTTATTCACCGCAATATGGTTCTTATATTTGATTTTTGTTCCTTTTATCGAAGAAATGTAATTTTTTATGCTGAGCTATCTCTCAATGTAAGCCGGACCATGCCGTTTTATAGTGTTTTCGGGGTACCCCTTAAAAAGGATATTTTTTCCACTTTTTAAATTCAAATTTGAATACTTAAATAATATATTTCTGCCAAGAGAAATTTATCTAAGGGTTGGACAAAACAACATATGCACAAATCTTATATTGCGCCAATAAGGACCCCGGTGACAAGATTAAATGAACGCCCCTCGTATATGAATATGTGTTGTTGTATTTTCAATTCTGAAATGCTCCCAGACATTCCTTTCGGGATTTTCATAACCAAATTGTCCACCATGATGGTAACTGACAGGGTATGGTATATAACAGTGCCAGTTGACAGTATCAGACAAAGTTCTAATCTAAAATGACTGACACTGTCAGTTTTTGATCCATACATTTTTTCATTCAGATATTCTTAACCAGGGGTACAGATTTCATAAAATTTGTAATGCATTTTCTAATAATGTTTTATAGAAATCTTCCTCTCATTAATAAGTATAAATGTAACTTTAAGTCTTTTCTGCGGCAAGGTATTTCACAGCCGGAGTTTTATGGTGATATAATTTACAGACTTCTTAAGATTCTTGGACATATGCATTTTCAAAACCTGTTTGTGAAACGTATTAGATTTTTCCTCAAAAAGATTATGATCCAACTATATTGATGCGCACTTCACGTTTGGTTATCGATCAATCTGCACTTGATAACTATGCTTTCCTCATTGGATGTGTGACGACAGACAGGACTAAGCACTACATTATGATGTGTTTCTAAAGCCATCCTTAACCGGGAGCGTTATGAGGGATTTTCGTGCTTTGGTTTTTTCTCTCCCTCTCTGTCGTACCCTAAACCCTTCCATGCCTTACAGTTACTGGTGACTACGGACTAGTCGCTTGAGTCAATTTGACCGTTTCCATAGTGAGTTATTTTTAACACAAGCTTGAATGTTTAATTCTTTCCCGTGTAACTAATAATGTTCTTGTCATAGAATTTTTGTTAGATGTTTTACATGTCTTTACTTACTGTGTTGGCGGTCTTTTTGGTTGTAAGGTTGTGGAACAGGGTTTACATTTTATGTACACTGTTCGTCTTTATATGTGAATACAGGAGACAAGAGTGAGGTTGGGCGCCCCTTAACCCAGGTTTAACCCCAAGTGGTTATTGATGTTAATTTATAATTGATTATTGATTGCTATTGATCGTACCAAGGCGGGCTCCTATATTCACTTTGCTTTATGTTTGTCTTGCGTGTTGTTTTCTATTTAGTGTGTAGATGAAGGAATGGTATTGCGCGTGTGTGTGTGCGTGTGTGTGTGTATGTGTGTGCGTTTGTTATGGTATGGCGTAGTGTGTGTTCTGCTTGAGAGGTGGTTGTATTGTTTGCGTTGCGTTCCCTGCTTGAGTCTTTCGTTTTTATATGAAACTTTTATCATCTTTGAGAAAGATATTAAATCTTGTATGCACATTGATTAGGCAGCGAATTATTGATAATATACCATATCCTGTGCTTATTTAGTTTGAACAAAACAAAATTGTGAATAATTTTATTTGTGAAACAAAGGGAATTTAATCAATTTATCATAGCGGGAAAAACGGTTTTTCGATCAACCGTACCGGTACGTTTGTTTTCAGAATGTATTGCAATATATTGGAAACCCGGTTTTATTGCAAATGACTCATGCATATACAAGTATTCACACAGTACCTCGCTTTTGTCACACTGACAAAATCTCATAAAGATATAACCAACAATACTGCGCGTTCAATAAATGCATACCGGTATGCCCCCGGTGGCAGCCTTGACAGTATTCTGAATAATGTTTCTAGTCCAAATTAAGTCAAGGTCAAAGCTAAATTGAGGTTGGGAATATGGGTGAATTGGTATTTGTCCAAGACAACAACTGTATATGTATAAAAGCATTGTAGTCAGTAGTGTTGGCACGAGATAAAACGGTAAACCAATAATATTCTAATTCCAAATTAGCTCAAGTTACAAATCACATTTCGGTGATGTTGGTGGATTGGGAATGGTCCTAGGCAACAACTGTATAAGTATCTAAACATTTAAGCAAGTGGTAACCGTATTGGTGCTAAACGAAACGGTAAAATATTGTTAACCTGTTACCGATGGATGCACAGACGTACCCACAATCTCCATTTAAGTGGCCATCTCCTTCTTTATTGTATCTCTTTTATGTGGTTAAAATGAATGTGGTTAGCCACATAAATGACATCAAACTTTGTTATAAAATGATCTGGAAGCTAACCCTACACCTACCCTATGCCCCACAACTGGCCAGGTTAATGTCACAAGAAATGGCCAGGTTAATGTTACAAGAAACTGCCAGGTTAATGTTTTTCAATTTTGTGTCTCGTTATGGACGCCAATTTTAGCCACGTATCTATCATTTTGTGAGCACGGACGGACAGATGGACTGGGCAATCACTATATGCCTCCGCATCTACAGATGCAATACAACTTCTAGAAGGTTCTTCAACTTTTCATTAAATATTACCAAACACGGAAAATGGCCACGCCCTCTGACGGCAATATTTCTAACGGATCAAAATTAATTGAACATCTTTTAAATTCTATCCATTGAGAAGCATTTTGGTGAAAACCAATTTCAAATCGGACCAGCAGTTTCGGAGAAGAAGACTTTTGTAGATATCATCAGCCCCACCCACTTCTAAACCAGAATCATGTTTCTGAAGAAGTCAATTGCAATTGTTGACGGACAGACATATGGACGGACAGACAGACAGACAGCTGGGGTATCACAAAAGCTCACATTGAGCACTTCATGCTCTAGTGAACTAAAAACAACAATTGTGATTCAAATTGTAAGGCACTAAAACATACACAGTAGTGGTTTTGAATTACTGAATTACTTATTTCCGTTTCTGTCATCTAAGGGCTATTTAGATTCCCCCAGAGAGGGGAGCAGATATTGAGAAATAGATTGCCATGCAAGATACTCTTTTTATGGACATACTCTTCTGGTTCTGTTAGATTTCCAGTGTAAAGCACTGATATCACATTGGAGCTCGGTTTTATAGTCTCATCCAGAATACTTTATCCCGCATGGGATATAATTCACAAACCCTAATATTGCAGTTAAGCACGTTACCACTTGACTATATCAGCAGGTATAAAGCCTTATCCGCCTGTATAGAAGCTTTTTAGCATATCTGAGTACACCAAAGGCAGTCAAACCTTGATATGTATAATGATCCTATTTAAACAGTATTCATACACTTGAAGGAACGGATCCTAATGTACATTGTGTGCTAGTATAATCAAAATTCATTGAATACGGTAGTTGCTAGTGTAAACACAGTAATATATTGTCTTTTTTAACTCATCAAGGGCATATAACTCCTGACCAATTCGTCCTATTTCAACACAATAGATTGCATTATAGAACTTATGGCTATATACAATTGGAGCAAGTTTGAGAAAGATTGTATAAAAGTTGTGACCTCTAGAGTGTGAACACTAAATTTGTTGACGATGCACAACAGATGCCTGACATTCAAGAATTACTGAAGCTCACCCTGAGCTTTGCTCAGATGAGTTAACAACTCCAGTCAACAAGATGGCTGTGCCTGATGTGGCTTTAAATAGCTCATCTGGAATCACCCTGTTACAAAACAAAATCTAGTTTCTAGTTTCAGTGACCTTGATATGCAATGGGCCAGAACTATTTCAACAAGTTGGTTGCAAATTTACTATACCTAAAAATGTTTCACCACTATAAATATCAAATATCTGGTCTTTCTAGTTTTAGAGAGGGAAATGGCAAAAAAATTTACTAACTCTATGTAAGCGTCGGACTCCTGGGATGGGGTTGCTTTTGACCCCAGGGATATAATTTGAAATCTTGATAGAGAACCTGTATATAATGCTTTGTGCCATATAGCAGGTGACACAAAATTGGACATGACTAACTGGAAACTAAAATTGTCAATTTGAAGTATCAACGAAGGAAAGGATTAAGTGCTAGCATGTCTTCAAAACTAGAGACATGCTAGGGAGCAACGGGTTAAAACTATATCCAGTGTGTCTTAATAAGATCTTCAAAATGCTAGAAAGCAAAGTTAACATGATTCACTTATCAAACCATTTCCAGGCAGGTTAGACACTGAAACAGCTGTCGAGTTAAACTGTTTGTAGTGGTAGTCTTACTAGAAATAACAGCTGCCAGCAATTCAAACAGCCCTGACATCCATGATTATAATGAAGTCTGTTAAGTTCTAGATTGATGCATTTCCCATTATAATCCAGATTGTACTTTTAGTCTATTTACAATTAACATATTAACATTACAATTTCACAAATCTTTCTCAATAGTATAGTGATTCTTTTTTCTTAGCTCTTCATGTCTAATTTTTAACATTTGAATATTGTTTCTTTCCATAATTCAATTATACTTCTTTTTATATCAGACTGTGATCTTTGATAGTCTTCCTCTAAAAATTTCAGAGCTTTGATTTCATTTTAGAATTTGTATGTTTCTTTATCTTTCCATAATTCAAATATACCTGGTTTATATCGTTCTTTGATTTTTTATAGTCTTCCTCCAGATGCTTCAGATCCGCTGCTGTCGTATTCTGATCATGGCGAGTTTTCTCATAGCTTTGGCATTTGTTAGTGAGGCTGGTCAGTTCCCTGTCTACGTCTTGCATCTTTGAGTTGAGAGCAATGATCTCCCTGCTATGGGTTACATCCATTGTTTTGGACTGTAGCTACAAAATGCAGTAGTAGTGAATAAACTTGAACTCTTCATTCAGATTGAACTAAAACTTAACAAGAGCACTGCATGCAAAGGGGTGATGGATGCTCGACTTTCACATTCTTGATACTAAAATGTCAAGAATGACGGTTATTTCAGTTTGTAGACTTCCCTATTGATGGTGAAACAATATGTGTTTGTAAAACACTATGCCGCCTGATGTGATTTTTAAGTGACCTTGACTTTTATTACACATGACGAAAGTTGTATTAAGCACAAGCTAGAGCTTCCTAAATTGAATATACATGCCAAATATGATAGATCTTTCATATGTTGTTGTAGAGTTAGGTCAATGTTAAATTAACACTATTTGATCTCAAAATGATTTTGACCTTTTTCAGACATGACCAACGTTTAACCAATGTCAAGACCTTCTTGAGATCAGTACAAATATCAAATATGAATTCTCTATCTAAAGTTACCTCTGAATGACTGACATTTGTCCAACATGGGTTGTACTGAGCTCAAGAGCCTCTTGAGTTGAGTATACACATGCCAAATATCAAGTCTCTATCACATGTTGTTCCAAAGTTATGGCCATGGTTATAGTTGTGTACAGACAAACAGACGAAAAAACAGACATGACAAAAACAATATGCCCCTGTTCAAGTCGTGTGGGGGCATAAAAAAGTATATGTTTTAACCTTTCATTTGGATACTTTAGCTAGTATTGTTGAGAAATGTCATTTCAACAAAGTTCTACGTGAAAAAAGGTGAAATAACCAACCATAGGGTTACATGCCTTGTAATGAAATAACGATTTGTTTGACAGTGAGCAAGTATGTAAACTTTCAACGCGCGTGTATTGAGAAATTAATACTTAGCAAAGTCTAAGTTAAATCAAGGGCAACATTTCTGTGAAACTAAATAATTATTATTACTGAAATGAATAAACATTTGATAAATAAGAAGGTTGAGTTTAATGTCTTTGATAGTTTTTGAGAAACTACATTTTAAGCTTTTTACTGATTCTGTGGCTAAGCTGGCTAAGCAGGCTTTTTTCTGGTGTATCCACGGGTCCGGTAAACGGACCCATTCCCAATGGGAAATGGAAAAAACATTCCCAATTTAAAAAAAAACACGTTGCAGTTTGCCCCGAAATGGCCAGAAAAAGCCTGCTAATCAAGGGCATTAGCGCTATATTGTCAAATCACAGAATTACCTGCCTTGATTTAATGAGTTTCCCTTATGATATAAACAAGTGCCAAGTTTATAGTTGATTTATATTTGTTAAGATTTTTTATCTAAACGGTAAACCTCTGGATTAGAAAAACTATGGGAGGTACATGTATGCTTAAGAAATGCCTTTTCTACAAAGTTAGGTCAAAAGTCAAGGTTCAAACTTAAAAGTAAATCAGAAATGCCCCTGTAGGAACATTCTGTTTTGTTTTCAGCCTGCTTTAAGCTATCATTAGCTAGAATGAAGAAACATTTCTAATGGTGCATACCGCTATTCATGACTGTTTAAATTTGAACTATTATCTTCATTGGAAGAATAAATTCAAGGCTTTGAAATGCATTATTAGTATATAGAAATGTTAAGTTGTTTAACATGACAAATTTGCTATCCCTACATGATCACGTAAAGGATATATTCTCGGTAATTTCTTTTATAGAACTGAAGTGAGAGGTCAAGGTAACCTGAAAATGGACACTCGGCCACCCCAAGTTGTATTCACATACCAAATTTTCTATCCCTAGCTGATTAGGTATAGGAGATATTCTCTGGACAAGCTTTTTGTACAATTGAGGTCAAATGTAAAACAAATGTCACAGTGACCTAAAATGGTATATGATACTCTACCAATCCCAAGATGTATTCACATACCAAATGTTCTATCCCTGTTTCTGTCGCTGGTCAGGTATAGGAGATATTTTTGTACAACTGAGGTCAAAGGTCAATGTTTGTGACCTAAAATGGTATGTGATACTCTGCTAATCCCAAGATGTATTCACATACCAAATGTTCTATCCCTATCTCAGTAGCTTATAAGGTGTAGGAGATATTCTCTGGAAAGATTTCTGTTACAACAGAGGTCAAAGGTCAATGTCACAGTGACCTAAAATGGTACGAGGCACTCTGCCAATCCTATGATGAATACTATGCATGCACATAATTTGACATTTCTACCCGAAGTAATAAAATAAATATGCTTCATACAAGCTTTTTGTACTTTTGAGGTCATACGTCAAGAGAATCTGAAAATGGTACAGGACATTCGGTCATTGCAAGAAGGATCCACAAACCCACTTTGGCAATAGTACCTGAATCAATATAGGAAAATATATGATCCTGGCATGGATGGACGGACTGACAGATCAGACAAAACACTTACATGGAGCAAAGGGCAACATTTTAATGGGCCATATTCAAGGGGTCATAAGTGTCATTTCGTCATAGCCCCTTAATTGATTGCGTCCCTTTGCTGTTTACTGACGAATATAAAAGCCCCCTGCTTCCGTTTTATCCAACGGGTCCATCAGTATTTGGGCCACATTTAGACTGACACATAAAGGGCCATAATTTAGGAGTTGTTTGGACAGCCATTAAATGACCCGTTCTATTGTTTTTAGCAAAAATTTAAACCGTCATGACCCCTTGCTTAATTAAGGCCTCTTGCTTGTTGACATGCCAATAAAAGGGGGCGCCATGCTTCAATTTAATGACACGATTATATGTTTTTGACCTCTAATTTAGTAAATGGCCTTAGATATTTAAAATGTACAGAGTATGAACTGTTTTGTTTGACAGCAACACTATTTAGCATGTGCATCAAATAAATACGAAAGACTCAAGCAGGAAACGCAGCACAAACAATACACCCACCTCTCAAGCAGAACACACACACATACCATAACAAACAAACAAACACACACACACACACACACACACACACACACACACACACACACACACACACACGCACAATCCCATTCCTTCATGTACACACTAAACAGAAAACAACACGCGATACAAACATAAAGAAAAGTGAATATAAGAGCCCGCCTTGGTACGGTCAGCAGCAATCAATAATTAATTATAAAATTAACCATTAACTACCACTGGGGGTTAAACCTGGGTTTAGGGGCGCCCAACCTCACTCTCATCTCCTATATTCACCTATAAAGACGAACAACAGTGTACATAAAATATAAACCCTGTTCCACAAACTCACAATCAAAAAGACCGACAGCACAGTAAGTAAATGCATGTAAAACATCTAACAAAATTTCTATGACAAGTTTATAAGATATTAAAGGGTATTAGTTGAAGTATCAAAGCCGTGTTCAATAAACACATATGCCCCCTGTGGCATCCTTGACAATATATTCTAGATATTATGAGTCCAAATTAGATCAAGGTCAAACTGAGGTTGGGTAATATGATAAGGGTGAATTGGTAATGGTCCAAGGCAGCAACTGTATAAGTATCAAAGCTTTGTAGTTAATAGTTTCAAAAGTGTTAATACTATTCGAAACGGAAAAATCTAAATACCGGTAGCTGATTTAAATTAGATCAAGGTCAAAATCAAAGTAAGGTAATTTGGGTGGAACTGTAGTTGTCAAAGGCAACAACTGTATAAGTATCAAAGCTTTATAGTCAATAGTTTCAAAAGTATTAATACTAGTCGAAACGGAAAAATTTAAATACCGGTAGCTGATTTTAATTAGGTCAAGGTCAAAATCAAAGTTAGGTAATTTGTGTGTATTTGTGGTGGTCAAAGGCAACAACTGTATAAGTAGTAAAGCTTTGTTATCAATAGTCTTTTTGCTAGACGAAACGGTTAAACCTAGTTAACTAAGATTTAGCCAATTTAAAATATTTTAAGTCCACATTAGGTCAAGGCCCGGGTCAAAATCACGGTTGGATGTTAATGATGGATTGGGAATGGTCCAAGGCAACGAATGTATAAATATTCAAGCATTTGAGTAAGTTTTGAAGCTTAAGAAAATGGTAAAATCTACTTAATCTGTTACCGAAGGACGTATAAATGCACAGACAGTACAGTCACTATATGTCTCCGCATCAGATGCCGGGGACATAAAAAGCTGGCAATTCTTATTCTACTAATTTGCATCAGAAAAAGGGCATTAACTCTCATGATCTCTTTATATTCAATCTAGATTTAGTCACTCTGCCAATACGTAAATTACTTGGATTATACAATATCTATACCGTTAGAGAGCCAAGAAACTTTAATTTCAAAGATCAAGATTAGGATTTACAATTTTAAAATAGCACAAATTGTAAACATTACCTCGCTTATGATGCGAATTGTTCTTTGAACTGTATATGTTTCTTGGGATGAAAGGTCGTCCAGGCTTGTCAATAGTTGGATCATCTTGTCTGTATCACACTTTAGCTGGTCATCACTCACTGACAGGGTGTTGGAATGCATCAGTCTATTGCGTATACCAAGAACCTGTTAAGAAATTAGAAATGGGTTAGTACAACATGGAAGCCCAGCAGTAGCCATGACAGTCCTATTTTCATGGTTTTAGGAAATATTGGCGGTGTCTTTAGACAGGGGAAATTGTGTGAGTTTACACACCAAATTAAACAAATATTAGGCAAAAATAAGGCATTTTTGCAGCATTGAGGAATTGTTAACAAATTTTGGAGAAAAAAGTATACTTTTTTGCTTTTGGAATGAAGTCAAATATCGGCACCAGTAATTGCATAACAAGAGCCGAATACGGCCCTAACTCGCTCACCTGGAACAGTTGATGTAAATTTAAAATATCATGGAAAGCTGAGCAGATGATGTTGTGTGCCAAAATTCTAAGCTCCGGGTACTGTAGTGTATGACAAGAATTGTTTTTGAAGGATTCATTGAAATAATCTATTTTTAGCTCCTGTGACCTAGATATGCAACGGACTGGAATAATTTGAACAATATTGGCAAAGGTTCTCTAAAAGTGACACCATGCCAAATATCAAAGCTCTGGTCATATTAGTTTCAGAGAAGAAGCTGTTTGTAGATTTCACTATATAACTCTATGTAAATTTGTGACCCCCGGGCGGGGTCATTTTTGACCCCAGGGACACTATTTGAACAACTTTGATAGACGACCTGCAGTTGATGGTTTGTGTCAAATAGCTAAGCACAGGATACTGTGGTTTCAGACAAGAAGATTTTTTAAGTTTTTATT
The DNA here is from genome assembly GCA_922989275.2 of Gari tellinella. NCBI lineage: Eukaryota > Metazoa > Mollusca > Bivalvia > Cardiida > Psammobiidae > Gari > Gari tellinella. Next base: position 3,634,677 of record OV277870.1, on the reverse strand, counting down.
GAAAAAACAAATCTATTTTTAGCTCCGGTGACCTAGATATGCAACGAACCGGAACAGTTTGAACAATATTGGTAAAGGTCCTCTAGCAGTGTCACCATACCAAATATCAAAGCTATGGCCATATTAGTTTCAGAGAAGAAGATGTTTGCAGATTTCACTATATGACTCTATGTAAATTTGTGACCCCCGGGCGGGGTCATTTTTGACCTCAGGGACATAATTTGAACAACTTTGATAGACGACCTGTAGATGATGCTTTGTACCAAATATCTTAGCTCAGGGTACTGCGGTTTCAGACAAGAAGGTTTTTTTAAGTTTTTATTGAAACAATCTATTTTTAGCTCCTGTGACCTAGATATGCAACGGATCGGAACTTTTTGAACAATATAAGTAATGGTTCTCTAGAAGTGTCACCACACCAAATATCAAAGAAGAAGATGTTTGAAGATTTCACTACATAACTACATGTAAATTTGTAACCCCCGGGGCGGGTCATTTTTGACCCCAGGGACATAATTTGAACAACTTTGATAGACGACCTGTAGATGATGCTTTTTGCCAAATATCTAAGCTCAGGGTACTAAGGTTTCAAACAAGAAGATTTTTAAGTTTTTATTGAAACAATCTATTTTTAGCTCATGTGACCTAGATATGCAACGGATCGGTACTTTTTGAACAACTTTCAAAGAGGACCATATAAGGAGCATTCCTGCCAAGTTTTATAAAAATCCTAACAGCAGTTTAGGAGAAGATGTTGTTTAAAGAAATAGTTGACGACGGACGGACGAACGAACGAACGAACGGACGGACGACGACGAACGACGGACACAGCACGATCAAAATAGCTCACCTTGGCACTTTGTGCCAGGTGAGCTAAAAAGAGGGCTGGTTGGCCATAGGCAAGGTCTTTATTTAGCCCATTACTAACTCATACGCAACATTAAACCTAGTTCATAAAGGTCAATGGTCAAGGTAATCAAACTGTGATGCAACATCCCATACTCTTTGAGACGGGAAGGTGTGAAGCATGGCCCTAATTGCAGTACCCATTCTACAACTGATATCAATAACGCAACTTATTACTCCTTATTGTAACAGTAAAGAATACTGTCAACGAGAGCACCGCAAGCGGTACATTATACGCCCACTGGCAAAGAAATATATAGTTTTATCAAACAATATTCTAATTTGTAGACACTTAGAGCTCTGAGAGCATAAACAATACTCAAATAAAGCCTTTTCTAGCATATCTGTGTACACCAAGGGCAGATAAGTGGACACAATTTGAATAATAATCAACCCTTTCATGAACTTATACTTCTATAATTATACTGTCGGCAAACATAATCAAAATTCATTCAAAACTTAGTAGTTGCTAAATGTGTTAAAACTGTAAAATAAGCCTTTTATAGCATATTTGAGTACACCAAGGGCAGATAACTCTCTAACGAAATATCAAATAAATCTCAAAATTTTTTCAGCTTCAGATCTTGGTGCAAATAAACTTTCTGTGAAGTTTCATTAATATCCTTCAAAACGTTTTCTAAGAAAACTCTGGACAAGCTTTTTTATATCATATTGGAGTACATCAAGGGCAGATAACTCTGTAACGAAATTTCGAATGACCCTCAAGCTCAAGTGAGCTTTATATCTTAATGCAAATATTATTTGTGTGAAGCTTCATTAATATCCCTGTAATAGTTTTCAAAAAATAAACTCCGGACAAGCTTTTTATAGCATATTTGATAACATCTAGGGCATTCAAATATATTCAAATATTATTCAAATAAACCATAAACTAGACTCAGCTTTAAATCGTTATGCAAATAACATTTGTGTGAAATTTTATTAATATCCCTTCAATAGCTTACCCAGAAAACTCCTGACAAGCTTTTTATAGCATATTTGAGTATATCAAGGGCAGATAACTCTGTACTGGAAATTTGAAAGATCCTCAATCTCGACTCAGCTCTAGATCTTGATGCATATAACATTTGTGTAAAATTTCATTAATATCCCTGTAATAGTTTTCCAGAAAAAACTCCGGACAAACAAAATGTTGACGGACGAACGGACGGACGAACAGACAGGGCCACGTCAATATACAACCACCTCAAGAGGTGGGCGTATAAAAACGGGTTCTAGTCTGTTAGCGAGATGGTTAAAGAAATAACAACTAATAAATGATGATAGCTATGATGCCACAGCTGGTTAACACCCCACTTTAGCGACTAAACATGAGATGATTCCATTGGCATCTGCTTAACATCATTTGCATTTCATCTCTGATTTAACCCCTTACACCACAGCCTGTTTCTAGTATTGAAGACGGTTTGTTGCTTAAAGCAGGTTGACTGAATGTAGAGTGGAATGCACATTCAAAGAACGTTCTGCGTTAATATTTGCAGCCTGCTTTAATTTAACTGACCACCTGCTAGACAATATTTCTCATGACACACTGTCACACACATTCATAATACACGTTCATATACAATATTCATGAAATTGAAACAAATTAAAGGTGTAAACGTGTGTATCCATGTACGGAGTAATGGGTTGTATATCACCTTTTATTATGCCTACAAGTAGTAAATGTTCACTAGTAAGCAACCAGAATTTTCAAAACATTCTGAAATTTCAACTTATTTTCGAATAAGTGCAATTTTGCTGCAACCAAAAAACATTGCAGTTGAATTTCACCTTATATATGTAGATGACTGTTTTTTCAAATGTTAAAGTCAAATCAATACAATAGTAGAACTGTTTTGTTTATGGTTGAGTCTATATCACAGTCAGTAAACAAAACTAGCCTGACAATGATTGAGTTGGGTTTTACGACATCGCAGCGCATAACATTGTCATGTGACGCACTGACCCGGCAAGTCTTCAAACAATATAACTACATCTATAATCAAAAATGAGCCTGGTCATAATCAGACATTACTAAAACTTTCCCTCTGCATAAGAACTTCATTCAAAGAGTATACATGCCATGATGGTAAGCATATACAGTAACACCCCTCTAAACCGGAACCTCTAAATATCGGAATTCTTTCTAAACCGGACAAAACTGGTCCCGTTTCCCACCCATTTTTACGCCTATGGTTTATTCCTTCACTGGAGAAAAAACATTCATGAACATAAATCATCATAAATATTTTCTATATTCTAACAGATGATAGCTTAAAGCGTGTTGAAGTAAAGCAGAATGTGCCTTAAGGCGCATTCTGCTTTACTTTCAACCCGCTTTAAGTGGCCAGCTACCTTCCATACTAGAAACAAGCTATGGGTTAAAACCCCTCTAAACCGGATTTTTGTTGTCCCCACACATGTCCGGTTTAGAGGGGTTTCACTGTAATCTGTATTCTAAATATATCAAATTATTGATGTTGGATAGATATAAACAGACAAACTTACAATTAGTATGTTTCACTTCATGTGCTTACAAACAATGTTTAAAACTTTGATGCTAAACATAATGACTTTACAAATACAAATAGGTGTATATAATAAAGTTGCTTGAGTTAGTATTTGCTATCTCACCTCTTCAACCAGTCTGTGATCTTTGAAGAATTGAAACATGAATATACACGTATTCAGAAGTTTTAACATCGCTGCCACGTCTGTATCCTTTGCTGCAGTAACACTTTCACTGCCATCTGGAAGAAAACATTTCGCCACTTCCCATGGATGAGAGGGCCAAAGTTGAGGCTTCAGGTTAGCACAAGCTATGTTTGGATATGGTTGATGTACATGAGTCCTGATGATGTGTTTGAGCCATTCACAGCAAACCCCTGAGGAACACCTGACTCTCCAGGTACCGTGATGTCTTTGTAATTCATTGTTTGTACATGATTTGCATATCTGAACACATGATGATGTGTGCTGTTGAGATTGTGCTGTATTTATAGGGCCATGCCTCGAATATGGCTGTGGTATAGTGTTATGTAGGTCATTATGGAAATCTAACACCCTCTTGTCCACAAACTCTTCAAAACATTCCTTTAGAAAGAGGAGTCCTAGACTATCACGAAGCCAGTTGAGGTAAGTCTCATCTTGTAGCCTTGGTGTTGCTGTAGCCATCCTGAAATTTGATAGAGTTGGAACAGTAAGTAGTGTTATTACAACTGCATTATGTACATAATCTTTAAAATTAAGTATATTCCTGAAACTTTCTAAGGGCCTTAGGCATTATCTCCCTGGCATTTGACACACCAAAATTAATTTATTGTGATTCATACTCCAATTAGGATCTTATCAGAAGAAATTGGCTCATAGTAAATGCATTAAATTGAATAATGGACAATCCAGAGCAAGAGAACAATTTACATTGTTGAAAATGATATGTGCTTTTCCTTCAAGATAAGAAAGCTTAGTATGAAAGTTGGTTTCAATACGGCAGACAGAAGTAAAACTATCGTTTGAAAAAAACAGTTTGAGCCCTTAAATAGTTAGTTTGTAATGGGGCATAACTCTAGGAAATTTCTTTGAATAGTAACAAAAATCACTAGGCATCTTTCCTCATAATATGTAAGCTACATATGAAATTTGGCAACAATCGGTAAAAATTAACTGAGATATATCGGAAGTCTTGAAATGAGAATTATTTGATAAAATTAAGCATTAAAGCGGCATAACTGCAGATAAAATCATACGAGCAAAAAATAAATAGAACATTACTTTTCATGTTTACTCAAAATTCTAAATACGATTTTTTTATAACAATGGGCCAAATGAAACTAAACTAATTTACAGAAAACAATTTGTTTTTAAAAGTGTGCAAAAGGGGATAACTCGGAAACTACTGAGACACACAAACACTATAACACATGTAAAGTAGCTCAACTTCCTGTATCACTATATCAAGTTTCGAAGGAATTTAACATAGAACAAAAAAGTTCCGAATTGTTTTAAAGTCAAATATTTGGCAACAAAGGGGGCATTATAATGTCGAAAATATTCGCAAACATCTGAAACGCAAACTCGTCCGAGTAATTGCGGTAAGGAACATTTTGTATGAGTTAAATTAACATTGGTCAATAAATGAAGAATAGAGAGCGCAACAAGGAGAAGGTTAACGGTACGACAAGTACGTCCGTACGGATAGCGCAGGGTATACCATAACACAACCCATTTCTCGTGGGTGTATAAAGAGAGAGTGACAAATCAAAACCGGAATCACAGGTGCTTAAATTCAGACGGTGTTGAAAATTATTCCATAATTTTATAAACAGTTTTGTTGAGTAATGGCAGAGGGTAAAGTATAGAAATAAATCTCAGGTTTTAATAGATCTTTATCTATAACAATTACAAACAAGAGCCGCATGCGGCCCTAAATCGCTCACCTGGTACCCATGGTTACGGTCAAGGTAATGAAATAGTAATGGTAAAGTTTTCACTATAAGCCATCATCGGTAAATTCGTCCCCACCCACTGGCGGCAATGTTTGAGCTAGGAAGATTTTTTGAAGAAAACTGGAAAAGGATCACCCATGAATCATTATTTGTATAAAATATTCTTAAATCAGACCAATAGTTTCAGAGAAAAAGATTTTTGAAGATTTTCTATACAGAAATATAAGGAAAACTTGCCCCACCCACTGGCGGCCATGATTTTAAAAATAACAAAATGATTTTTAGAAATCTGGTAGCGAGTCATAAATGGAGCATTTGTGTGAAATTAATTTCAATTTGGACCAGTAGTTGCACAAAAGAAGATTTTTAAAGTTTTTACTATACAGTAACATAAGACAAATGTGCCCCACCCAATGGCGGCCATGTTTTTTTAAATATCAAAATCATTTTAAGAATCTGGTAGAAGGTCATCCATGAATCATTTGCGTGAAATTACTTTCAAATCGGACCAGCGGTTTCAGACAAGAAGAATAGCCATGTAAGGAAAATCTGCCCCAACCACTACCGGCATTGTTTTTTAAGATAGGTAAATTATTTTAAGAAATCTGATAGAGGATCACCAATGGCACATTTGGGTAAAATTATTTATAATTCGGACCAGTAGTTTTTTACGAGAAAGATTTTTAAAGTTTTTTCAATTGGTTGCCATGACAACCACATTTCATTTGGATTTCCGATATTTGAAGAAATATGAGAGAGTACCCTACAAGGAACAATCCTATGAAGTTTTGAAGAAATTGGCCCAGTCGTTTCTAAGAAGATCTTTAAACAAAAAGTTTGACGACAGACGGACTGACGGACGGACTGACAGACGGACGACGACGGACACAGGGCGATCACAATAGCTCACCTTGGTACTTCGTGCCAGGTGAGCTAAAAAGGAGATAATTCAAGAGCACCAACATTTCATTCGTTAAAATTACAAAATGGAGATAATTAAAAAGGAAGTGATATATCAAAACCATAATCACAGGTGCACCAATTCAGATGGTGTTGAAAACTGCTGTATAATTTTTAAAAAAAAGTTTTGTTGAGGTATGACAGATAAAAACTCAGTTTGAAATTTAATAAACAATAAATTACTAAAAAAGAGATAATTTAAGACCAAAATGAAAACTGCAATCGCACGTGCACAGCTTCAGACGGCGATCAACACTATTGCAAAAGTAAGTTTTTTTGAAGGATTGCAGAGTCAATCTTATGACAAAATTTGTGTATTCAAATAATGAAAAAGGTAGATAATTCAAGAACGAAATGACGAATCGAAACCACAATCTCAGGTGCACAGCCTCAGATGGTGATCAACAAAACTTCATAGATTTAATTTAAAACAATTCCATTTAGGGGTAGCCGAGTAAAGGTCCGGAAAAATCCGTCAACAACCGAACGGACAAACAAACGATAGCCAGGGTGACTTCAGTACACTCCCCCTCCTCCATACTCCTTATCGGGGTATAACATGTAGTAGACTGAGCTTTCTACTAATTTTGAGTGTTCTCAAAATAGGATACGTGAACAAACAAGTTTCAAATGCGGATAATAGCTATTCTTAGTAACACTTAAGATTTCTCATGCCTATTTTTAGAAACTGTTATGCCTATCTTAAACCTATACCCAACTTTTTTTTAATTTGCTAAATTCTAGATCTAGATGTAAATACACCTCATCGCAGATACTGACATATAAATTAAAAGTAGATTTCATTGATTCAAAACCTGTCATAGAAAAAATGAAGCAGAGTAAATTGCGAGCTAATCTAGTTTAGCTGATTGCTATTCCATCTGGTTATCAAATGTTGGTGCTGACATATTCCTAGCTTTCTCAAAAGTTATGTGAATTGCAACAAGACTCACCTTTTATTCGCTTAGGAAGTCGCCAAACAAGTCGTCCATATCCTTAGAGAATCGCATCACAAGATCCTTCAACATGTTTCTGGAAGTGTCGTCTGGTGTTTTGACTCACTCCTAGTCAGGCTACGGTTGTCATAGACATTTTACAAACTTATGGAGGGTGTCTTAACTTAACAGACATCTTTCACAAACACGAAACTCACTGCAAATAATACGTGAATTCCTCACTAGTCTACACTAAATCGCCACCCAACTCCTTCGAATTAAAATATATTTTAACAATTGCAATATTGATTTTAATTTCTAACTCAAAATAAGTCACACGATGAATGCCGCAATGCGCGGCGTCGGCAAATAACTACTTCCGTGATTGAGTCGTGAGAAGTCCCAGAGAAATAGTCCCAAACGTGTTTGCCTGATAATAGCATTTTGTTAAGAAGTATTTGCTGTTCTGTCCCGTATATGCAATACATGTACATGGATGCCAGAGATAAGAGACAAAAAAAACAATTATCATAGATTGAGTGCATGGACAAAATATGTGAGATGAACTGCCATGTCCTTGTTTAAGCCCTATCTCCTTTACAAATTTGAAATATTTGAACTTTCATGCATGACGGAGTTAACCTACTTAGTTGAAATCCGATTACGATTTGTCCGTTTTCAATTGTCTGTGCTTACTTTCCATATTTTTATGCAAATAATTTGGATCAATAGCCAACGTCGTGGTCTGATCTGTTTCCAAACTGTATTTTAAACTCATATAGCTGTTCCGTCATTAAAAACAAGACACAACCTTTGATCCTTTTTAACAGACGAAAATATCTTCATGGGGAATGATTTAACTGAATAATGATTTAAGTTTAAAAGAAAAAATGAGTTATATCAATTCAAGGGTAGATTCTATCTGTGTACATATCATTATGCATTCTTATTTACTCGTCTGTTCTAAGTTCTTGTTAATTTTTTGGAACAGAGTGCATGTATATAATCCTCTACAAACACTATAGAACCAGGTCATATTTCACTTGTCTAGATCTGCATTGGTTGCACAACTTTTGAATGACTTAATAACAATCAATCAATTCAACGACTTGATCTCCTCTTAGATCGAAAACGACTTCAAAAGGTCAGGAGGTCTGGATCTGCACTGGTTGCAAAACTTAAAAAGTTTTGTAACAACCAGGGACTTGATCTCCGCTTGGACTTAAAAAGGCCGTAAAAGGTCGAAATGAGGCATCTTGTAGTCCGTTGGGAGGAGGCATCTTGTAGGTCGGGAGGAGAGCTCTTGTAGGTCCGAAGAAGGAAGTAGGAAGGAGGTCGAATGCCTCTATGGAGCGGGTGGTACTCGTGTAAGCGTATATGATATGTTATGCTTGGTTTCTCTTATGTTAAAGTGTTATGAAAATGTTTGCATGTGCATGCTTATCAGCTCTTGTGTATAGTTTATTCCTTATTCCTTATAGTGTTGGGTCTATAACTCCTGTGCAAACACTGTATACTCATGAAAGTCATCCGTCTGATCTGAATCTGCGCTGGTTGCAATAGTTTCAAATACTTTTGTAGCGAACCCTTCTTGTCAATGATTAGTTGTCTTTACCGGAAATTTGAATACAATATAAGGGTTTAAACTGTTTTCATTGTGTTGTACAAGAATGGGGAAGTATTTCAGTATTTATTTTACTTGCTTATGGTAAATACAGCGTTCCCTCTCTACAACGACACCCAACGAGAGACAACAATTGTGTTCGTTGTTCGGAGGGAGTCGTTATAGAGAGGGAAATTTGCAAACAACTTGAATCCTGATCAGACGCCGCGTTACGTTATTTACAGTAATACGAATATCCTATGAATGTTTTAGAATCAAATAATATATAAAAATGTATTTATCGTTTTAGTATAATGTTAAAGTGTTTTCTAGTGTAGGGTGTGTTTTACATAACACAATCTTTGAGTCATGAAATGTGCTATTTTTTATGTATCTAAATATATCTTTTGCAAATACACTGGGGAACAAATTGTGATTTCGTAAGCACAATTTTAAAATACTTAAACAAATTTGGATATTTATCTTACATAAATCATTCCTCAGGGTGCTTGCAATATACACCTTACAGTGCCACCTGCATCAGGAATCTTGACTAAATTTCTTGTATTAATATGTTTAAATTCATGTATGTATTATATATTGTCTGTTCAACAGCTCATATAGCTTATATTAGTTATGTTTACTGTCTTTTCTGGTCTTATATGATTGCAGGGTTTATGTAACAGCAAGTATACGATGTCGAAGAAATGTTTGAAAACAAAGGGAGAATAGTCAATTTAGGTAACATTTTATTGGTATTTGATTGTATGATGTTCAGGTACAAATATTTATTATTCACTCAGAGCAGACGCCGCGTTACATGAATAACTGAGACTGATACAATGACTTGTTATTCAGTCATGGGCTCTAGATAGGTCAACTTTAAAACAGTGCCTGATACTATATTTCCACAATAGAACATACTCTACTCGTTCAATGCTCAACTCGCCAACACTAATATATGCAAACAGTTCGGCCAGATTAGACTTCGTGTTACGCGGCGTCAGATCAGGAACCAAACTGTTTGACACTCACGTAAACATCTTTAAATCAAAACACACCGTAATAAAATTATGTTTGTAATTGTGCAAACACAAACAAAAATCCCTAGTTGGTAAAAGATGTAGATTTACCAGAACCAATTTGGAAATGTGTGTATTTGGCGAGTTAACGAAGGACAAAACGATAAAAGTCAACTATCACGATCTCTGTAAAAAAACAACTCGTTTTTATTCTTTCGGTTGGGTGTATGATTAACACGTCCCCCCTTGAAGCTTCAATTGGACAGTTCTAGTACAGTATTTGGTCTAGCACATTGTTGAATATTAAGGGTTGGTTTTGGTCAATTTATTACAATGTAACAAACAACACAGGCTCTGACCAGAGGGCTTCTAAATGATATGAGTATATACTGCGTGCATATGACATATTTACTCTTCGTTATGTGACACTGTATATGCCAGGGATCAAAGAGTTATAACACGATGAAAGTACAAGGATAAAATGACCAATTCAAATCTGTTTTTACGAAAGAAGACACAACTAACTTACCAGATAAGGGTCAGAGCCCATATCCAGCTATGGATAGCATCACCATACATCCCAATAGAATCCAAAAACAGCTGAAAAACTTAAACCAGCATAAAGCAAACGGACCTGACTGCATACCAACAGCCTTTCTTAAGTTAGCTGCCGACGGACTCGCACCATTATTATCTACGATCTTTCAATCATCCCATGATCTGGGTATGGTACCAAAAGACTGGAGAGACGCCAACATAGTCCCATTTTTTAAGAAAGGGGAGAAGCACCTTCCATCTAACTACCGCCCTGTATCTCTTACATCAGTGGTGTGCAAGGTTCTTGAGCACATAATATACAGCTCTGTAGTGAGATTCTACGACAAGAACCAAGCCCTTACCGAAGCAGAGCATGGATTTTGGGCCAGACACTTGTGTGAATCTCAACTCCTATGGACCATTCAGTCTATCTCCAGCAAACTGCAGGGAAAGGAACAAGTTGATGTCATACTGCTCGACTTTGCAAAACCATTTGACAAAGTTCCCCATGTGTGTCTACTCCACATACTGCACTACTACGGAGTGAGAGAACCCACACTGAAGTGGATACAGAGCAGAATGTGTTATTCTTTCCCAATAAACGCGTTTGCGTGAAAACGTTTATTTTCGCTGCAAACAGTATGGAGCCAGATCAGACGCCAGGTAACCCGGCGTCTGATCAGGCCCCGAGGTTATAAAACTTAAAATGAACTCTGTGCTCAAAACTCAGTTTTGATAACATGCTCTAGTTTTTACAAAACATGCTTGAACTGATTTAAATAACTTGATATGGATATATTTTTACAGTATTATTATGATATGCAACTACTAGCTATATACAAAATGTTTGCTGAAGAGTTATGAGCTGAGAAAAATTCTGAGTTTTGAGCACAGAGTTCATTTAAAGTTTTATAATCTCGGGGCCAGGCTCCAAACAAACTGTTTGCCACTAAGATGAAAATGAATTATAAGAAATATCTAAATATTGACATTTTCTTCGTTTTAGTGTTTTGCGTTTGCGTTTCGTTTGCGATTAAACGGGAAAGAATAACGTTTTCTCCACTGTACAATCTTTTCTATCAGATCGCAAACAACAGGTCCTACTAGAAGGTGAGACGTCCAAAGCAGCAGATGTCATTTCAGGCGTTCCACAAGGTACTATACATGTGCCGCTGCTGTTCCTCGCATACATAAATGACCTTCCAGATCGCGTCACTCACTCAGATACCCGACTCGTTGCTGATGATAGCATACTCTTTCGCCACATTAAGACTCCACAGGATGCCACTCTGCTACAGCAAGACCTAGAGGCCCTTGCAAAGTGGGAGAGAGATCGGCAGATGGCTTTTCATCCAGCAAAGTGTACTCAGGATAGAAGTGGCAGCCGCCATAGGATAGAATTCAACTATACCCTCCATGGCGAAACACTAAGCCCTGCAGAAAACAGCAATTGTCTCGGAGTTACATTTAGCGATGACCTACAATAGAAGAGTCACACCAACAGCACTGAAACAAAAGGCAACCAAACGCTGGGCTTTATAAGCAGAAACATTGGAGAGTGTTCACCAATCGTCAAGGCAGCGGCATACACTTCTATAGTAAGGCCAACGCTAGAGTATGCCAGCAACGTATGGGATCCCACAAGTAGGACTGAGGCCTACACCCTAGAACAAGTCCAGCGGAAGGCAGCCAGATTTGTCAACACTTGTTACACAGACAGAACCCCAGGATGTGTAACGAAGATGGTGAACGACCTAGGCTGGGATTCCCTGCAACTCCGTCACTATATGTGACAAGCCATGGGAAAAAGGGGCTTATTGAAGTTTTTTGGTCAAATTCAGATTTTGGTGTTTTATTATGCAACAGTGTTTCCTTGAAACACTGACGAAATATTTTTGATGTGGCTGCTATATTTTTGGAGAAATCGCATTTTTTCTAAAACCACCGTTTTCATAAGAATCACATTTTTGGCCAATAACAGCACACAACTTATATGAAATGACATCATATTAAACTGTGTTTTCATTTTTCATGCAGTAGTTTTATATCTAGTCTAATATTGTGCTGATGTTTCTAAGTGCATGTATTTGCTAATTATTTGTGAAAAAGGGTTACCATGGTAACGGGATTGACAAAACTTACATAGTCGAGCTATCTTAACTGTATGGCATAAGTCAACCTCTTTATTGAAAGACTGATAAGTACAGTTGAATTTTGATCAATAACAGGACGAATAAAGAAGATGGAAGACGGGTGAAAAAGTGTTGTGTCCACTGTACTTTTATCATATTTGTTTACAAACAATGACGTCGTTAGGTACAGACGTGACGTATGCTAGCAGTAAATGACGTTATAGAACGTCGCGCTATATTCTCGACAGTTTTCAACCTTACAAATACAGTAAAAACTCTTTATCACGAACATTAGAGCGAATAATCGATTGTATAAAACGAGATGGCAGCTTAAAGCAAGGTGACGGTTAAACAGAAAGCTCCTTTAGAAGATTTCTGCTTTACAATCAAATTGCTTTAAGCAACCATCTGTCTTAAACACCTAATACTCAACACAATATAAGATAGGCTTTATTGTACAAAGCATTCTTCCCTAATTAATTAGAGGGGTCCTAAACAGGAAATCAGACTCTTGTCTTGATCAACACTGCTGAAAAAATGTATTTACATGTCCTAAACAGAATATAACTGATTTTCCACTGTCATTTACAAGCTGAGGGAGTTTATGCCTCCATTTGAACTTGAACACCCAAAAATGCCAATCTGGAATAAACTTGGTATGCCCGGCTTCCATCAGAGAGAATTCAATCATCTGGTGAAGTCCCTTCATAGTACCATAACTGTAGAAATGAAAGAAGTGAGAAGATATTTAAAGAAAACCAGTTTACATGGTCTTTTAAGGGGTGTTTCCTAAATTCTGTTAGGCATGATATACATTATTGAAATTGGTGAGATGGCTTCTGATCTGGATCTGTTCTGTTTTAAATATGCTGTTTTTTACTCACTGAAAAGGTTAACAATTAAAACTGACAGCAATACATAAGAACTGCAAATTATATAGTTAAAAAAAGTCACAGTATATGTTTGATGCAGTGTATTTTGGGGAAACCAACATACTGCACAGCCAAACCTGTCTTCAACAGCCATTTGAAGGAACCAAAAGGTTAAATGACTTCTGAAGGCAGGTGGCTGACTAATACAATTTTCTAAACAATTTTTTCAGCCTGCATTAAGTGCACACAGGTCTTTTAGGTACAAGTCTGAATAATTTTAATAATTATGGTCTTTATTGACATGTTTTTCTATACAGTCAGATCTGTTTTCAGCTGCCACTCAAAGAAAACCATATATAAACCAGAGGTTTCTGAAGACAGGTGGCTGTTTAACACAATTATATGTGTATATTTATATACTAGTATAGAAATGCTAATTTGATAAATTCCCTGAATTGCTTCCTAACTTAGGCTATATGCTCAGTAGAGGTGACTGCTTGTACAGGTTTGACTGAAAACACTTCTAGATGTCTTTTAATTTGAGCAGAAGCTGAGATCTATCCCTGATAAACTAGACTCAATGATTGAATATGTCTGCTGATAAGTTAAAAAAGTTTCATACCAAAGCATGATGTTGTTCTTGTTCTGTCCTTAAGCCATTACACATCTGCAACTGCACATGGTGCTCCCCAAACCAATTGTGCTGGAAATGATGGTGAAGCAAGCTGTTTACATAGATGGATCATTTCCCTATACATTCTGTCTCATCAAATGGATAAAAGATCTGAGTGCCTGGAAATAAGAATTTAACATACTCTGTTAGGGTGCACATGTATATTAACCTATTGCTACATAAGTACACAATTTTACACTTTTATTTTATTCCACCACTAAAGAATTACTTTTTTCTGTTTTACAATCATGAGCATTCACCATAAGGAAAATTTCCTATAATCTTATCAGATACAACTTTGCTGGTGTAACTGCATGACTCTAACATTGCATAGTAACGAATGCCACACTAAGAATTTTTCTCATAAAAAAATATTAAATATCTATAATGATACAGGCATAATGGCACAGGTATTTGTGATTCATATAAAACTCACACAAAAAATCATTAAAATGCTTAAAATTAACTTTTAATTATATTAGAACCATGGGTATTTATAAATATCTTACCTGCCCTCTCTGAGCATTTCCCAAAGCACTGACATTCCATATTTGTCTTGAAGAACAGATGTCCCACTTGCAGGTCATAGTGTGGGTAGAATCTGTTGAGCAAAATCAAGTGAGTATTGTTGAACTCCTGGGTAGGAATAGGATGGCTGACCTGTAATGTATTGAACATGTGAAAATTGTAAATATCAATTAGATCTATTTCAGTAGGGTAGTACCTATCTTAGAAAGGTGTTACTGTCTTACAAGATAAGTATTTACTTGGTTACTCAGTCAAAAAAAACCAACAGAACAATGAGGTTTTAAAATAAAAAAAAATGGTTAACTAGATTCTATACATGTGGGATCCCTGCTAAAATGGGTCCTACAACAATGCAAACATAGATCAATATCACCAATATAAGGTGGTGGTTATAACTTAACAGTGTATATTGTGTCTGCTATTCAACAGAAATGACTAGCACATATTCTGTAATATAGATCTAGATCTAGAATCTAGTTAGTTTCAATATGATCCAACCAGCTCTCTCTCTTTCTCTCTTTCACACTCTGTATATATGCCTGTTTGTCTATCTTTCTCTCTCTGTATGTAATTGTTTGTCTGTATATCTTTCTCTCTATCTACATGTATTAATTTCAAAAGTTAATATCAATGAGCTTTACCTGAGTTGTCCTGGCAATTTCTGGTGGGGGTCATTGCAGAAACACTTAATCTGGGTGTCTCACACGTTTCCCTGTAGTAGTCTCTCTTGCAATTGGCTTTAAATATCCAGGTGTGCTGTGTACATTTCTAGAAGATCACCTTTCTTCTTCGTTCATATTGCCACATTTTGATACTTTATGAGCAAAATTCTTTCTCTGTCTGAATTTGGGTGGATTTGGGTGAATACCCTTTAATTGCTGCTTTCTCTCATATCAACATCACGCTCGCATACGTGGCAGGTCAATATTTTATAACGATGCGCTTGTAGCGACATTCTGACTATCTTCATCATCATCATAATTGAAAATCATTATCATTCATGATTGGATTCATCCGGTTACTGTACATTTGAAAAATAAAGTTGATTTACTTGTTCAAGTTCGTTGACAAAATCACCTGGGTCAAGAGGCAAACTATCTGGTATTGGGGACCTTACTGAGCATGCACTTAGGTGACTGAACTGGCTCATTTGTAAAGCTTTGGCGGTTTCATAACTTCAAGTATTGATTTTCTTGACTTATGTCAACAACATCGTAACTAGGACAACGGTGTCGCTCGTAAAATATATTCCACTGTGAAACTTACAAACAAGGGAGGCTATTTAGATTCCACTCCACAGGATTACGATATCGGTAAATTTATGCTACTGATTGAGGTGTATTTCTTTCATTTGCATGCACACCAAACTCATTTTTAACAAGTCACGCTTGCAAAACAAAATCTGTGAATTTTTTGTACTGGACATATTTCTAAGTATGATCGCTGAAATAGCTAGTTTTTAAGCAAAATCAGCACAAACTGGTAATTGACGCCAATTGAAATAAAGCGGGTAAGCGCCACTTTTATCGCACGCTCACAGAAAATGACGTCAAACTCAATAAGCCTCAAAATGTCGTGGCGCGACACATATTTCAAGATTGGTGATGCTCTTCAAGAGAAACAACCACATTGTTGAAGTTCCTGATAACCCGCTCAGCCAGATGACTCCAGAACACGAGGTACAAACCGCTTCTACCAAATCCCGGCCAATACAACTACGTACAAAACAGCTTCTTCCCAAGAACGATCCGAGAATGGAACCTGCTGTCGACCAGAACTACCAACTGACTGACCCTCGAGAGCATCAGGGCAGAGGTCAGGGCCTTCCAACCCACGCAGCTCTAAACATCCAACCACTGGAAATAATTGTTTATCCTGTCACATGCCTATTTTCCGGACGGATAAAGGGGTGACAGATAAACTTTGCTTTACTATGCTAAATGGTCACATGACCGATGTTATTATGTCAAGTGGTCACTTGACCTGTAGCCGGAACTATTTTTTTCCACCAAGACGCTTATTTTCCCGCCGTTAGGAAAAATATTCTAAAACTCGTTCAACAGAATCCGACGTGTAACGACGTTTATTCGAACTATTCGATGCAATCAAAGCGTTATAGAGTAGGGACCACCAGTCGCTTGCTGACATACTTCTATAATTGTCCATCGTTTAGATTTCTTGAGTGAAATACACTAGATTTTTAAAAGTTCTTTTATTTCTTTTCAACGTAACTAGGATGGGACGTCACTGACGTCATCTACATAATAGCGCGCTTTCCTAGAGTAACATAGTTCTTTAGTGAGAATCTTATCTAGACCAAAAATGATTATAGCTTTAAAAAAAGGATTCTCTATTTACTTTACTATTGTGACAAGGATAAATAGAATATTTAGTGACTAGCTTTGAATGAGAAAATGTTATCTGGCTCGGCTTCTGAAAATATCAGGTTCGCCTGCGGCTCAACTGCTATATTCATCCGCCTTGCCAGATAACATTTCTCATTCAAAGCTAGTCACGAAATATTCTATATATCTGTAAATAGACAGCTGTTTTACCGGGTCTCACAGTTTTTAACACAATGTATAATATGTTCCTTGAGGATCGCTACCCTTATATTGGAAGAAGAAGAAGAAAAAAGCGACATAAACAGTCCTGTGTTAAGCAGGCCTCTTTTTGTGTCATTTGAGTTATCAGAATGTTGATGGTTTTTGTGGTGTTTGACATTCTTCTATTTCAATGTTTGTCAAATAATAAATATGGGCTATTTATGGAAGCATTATATAAAGCATAACTGATCACTGGTTGTGAAATAGCTTTACCCATACCGCTTTATCGACCAACTACGCTTCTTGCAAAGCAAATTGTAAATACATGTACGCTTAAACGTCACGTATCCCTTTCACTCTCAATAATGCTTAAAAGCGCGTTTGCAAACAGTTTTGAAACTGATCAGACGCCGCGTAACGCGTCGTCTGATCGGATGCAATACTGTTTGGCACTCGTTCTAACATTTTTTTTCAGTCCTACTGCTTTATTTCAACTTTGAAACGACGTTGCAGACAACAAAAGTAAAGCAGACGACAATAAAAAAGAGATGGGATATGAATCCAACGAACGAATTGGCAGTGAAGGGGTTAATACTTTGAGCCCTAGTCCCGCATATACACGTTTGTTACAAAGAATGTACAAATACATATTATGTCATTATTTAAACAGTGAGAACCCGGATAAGGTGCCCTTTTATTGAACCCCTCGGTTAGTGTCTAGTGAGGGTTCCCAGTCGGTTCAGGGCCTCATGGGATGGGAGCTAAGCCCTTTACAGATATATATTAATATTTCATACTCTTATAGTTCATATAACTTTATTAAATCCCTCAGGATTCATGATTATTGAAGGTACCTCAACGTTTTAATGTGTGTTTTATTTTAAACTGAAAAAACGTTGAATATGAGTCACAAACATTTTAGATCCAAATAAGACGCCGCGTTACGCTGCATCTGATCTAAAATGTACTGTTTACAAACGTAAACCAAATAATGTGGACTCCCGGGTGGCGTCTGTGTCCATTCTAAGTTTAATGGAGGAACGCGTTAAAACATTACAACTATGAATATAATCTTCAAATTGCATAAATCCAGTATAATTTGGATTTAAAACATCGCAAGTCTAAATTGTTTGCATAGGCAAGTGTATTCTTTACAGGTAAACTGTTTGTTAATAATACGAATATGCATGACTATGGTTTAAAGTGTTACTGCAAAACACATGTTTTGCAAATAGAAGCTTTCTGCATCAGTTATGTCATACTCTTAGCCGCATTTGAATATTGTAAAATTATACACTTCTTCAATGTTGGGTGAGTTTTGGTAAATCTTTGTGCACACAGTCGTGAATTATTCACATACCTATCTGCAAAATTATCTTTATTGATGTAATCGGAGATCTCACCGAAGTACCCAACAAGTCGAGTAGCTATAATCAAAACGAAGCTCGCTAAATGTATGTTGTTGTCTAAAGCATGACCTAAAAAGTGTAAGAGATTTCAGCTTTGCTTTGGTCCTGCATTAAGCTATCTCCTTTATTAAAGACAGCCACTGTGTAAAGCCTTTTGTATGATTAAAGCATGACCTTAAAAGTGTAAGAGATTTCAGCTTTGCTTTGGTCATGCATTAGGCTATCTCCCTTATCATAGAAAGCCACTGTGTAAAGCCGTATGTATAATGAATGCATGACCTTTAAAGTGTAAGAGATTTCAGCTTTGCTTTGGCCCTGCATTAAGCTATCTCCTTTATTAAAGACAGCCACTGTGTAAAGCCGTTTGTATGTAAAGGTGTATGCTATATAAAGGCCTTATTGTATTCTTTAGGAATAGTAAAATGGGGTTATTATATGTCAGGTCATGACGTATACCCAGGACACTATTGTATAAACCGGTATCGGATAGAGCGGTTTTTATGATACCCGCTGAAGCCGAACGACCAAGTAACAACAATATTACATTGTGCTGTTTGGGGCTAAAAATAGCCATCGTTACCACGCTCTCATGTGAATATCGGGTGTATTATATATGTTATACTTATGTTGTGTCATTAAAGAATCATTTTTAGACTGGCGACTTTTGAGATTTTTTTTAGATGTTTTACATGTATTTACTTACTGTGCTGGCGGTCTTTTTGTTTGTAAGGTTGTGGAACAGGGTTTATATTTTATGTACACTGTTCGTCTTTATAGGTGAATATAGGAGATAAGTGTGAGGTTGGGCGCCCCTAAACCCAGGTTTAACCCCCCAGTGGTTGTTAATGGTTAATTTATAATTAATTATTGATTGCTGCTGACCGTACCAAGGCGGGCTCCTATGTTCACTTTGTTTTATGTTTGTTTTGCGTATTGTTTTCTGTTTGGATTGTGGGATTTCGTGTGTGTGTGTGTATGTGTGTGTGTTTGTTATGGTATGTCTGTGTGTGTTCTGCTTTAGAGATGGGTGTATTGTTTGTGTTTCGTTTACTGCTTGAGTCTTCTTTCGTATTTATTTGTTGCCAGTCTTAAGTAACCGTACTTCCAAATCAGTGCTCGACTCTGGCGAAGCAACCTTAACTTTCTGAGATTAATGCGCCATAGGTGTAACCACATACACATCGTTAAGGGCTGCG
Source organism: Gari tellinella (assembly GCA_922989275.2). NCBI lineage: Eukaryota > Metazoa > Mollusca > Bivalvia > Cardiida > Psammobiidae > Gari > Gari tellinella. The sequence continues at coordinate 3,614,910 of OV277870.1, read as the reverse complement.
ATAGTTTGTCTAAGATCCAGAACTTAAAATCTGCTTTAACGCTTGGGGTTTTATTAAGAAGATGTTAAGCTTCGATACCAGAAATTATTTGTAGCAATATTTAACTATGGTTATGGAACTATGGTCAGATTTTATTCATTCCATCAATAACCTCGTAATTAACTGATTAATTGATCGATCGGTTGATTGAGGGGCTGATTAACGGTTGATTTATTGTTATTATTATTTTTGTGTCTGATTGGCTGTTCGGTCTGTAGACTGACTGGTTGATTGTATGACTTTTTCATTCATTCATTCATTCATTCATTCACTCATTCATTCACTCATTCACTAATTAATTCGCTCAGCGTTTTCGCTGTTTGCTTATCTTTTGAGTATGTTAACTCATCTTGCATCGACATTTCATTCAACAGTCTAGCTGATCGTATTTCACCGCTCTTATGGTTAATCATTGTATCAATCATTCATTCATTCATTCATTTATTCGTTCATTCATTCATTCATTCATTTGTTCAATCATTCCTATGTGTTTAGTGGGTTGCTTTGCATTGTGTTGTATGTATGTGACTTTGTTTTCTTGTTTATTTCTTTCTTATATTTTCATCATGTATGGTGGTCAAATAAAAGCAAACAAAACCGATGACTTCAATAATGACTAGTAAATGGGGTTGTTAATCCGCCCCTGGTAATTTCTACACTTCAGGACACCCTGCGATCGCTGGTGTGTAATCTGGTCGAAAATAGTGCAGTGGAAAATCCGTTTTGACAGATGATTATTGAAGTGTTTTGCTAACAGTTTTGCAATAAACCTTAAATATACAAAACGCTACATATTGTGAAATCGATTACGGCTGTATTGATAATATCCAGTGGAAATATTCACAGTGAGACTCAGGTTAACAGATGGCATAACGTATTTTGTTTTCACGCTTATTATACAGTGAACCCCCTCTATATTAGGACCACAGACTTGTTTTATTTATTAGGTGTTAAAGAGTGTGACGGCTTACAGAAAGCTGGCCTTTAAACAAACAAAAACACATTTTTTGTACTATTACTTTGCTTTATAGCTGTCACTTAAGTTTTTTTTGTACAATTAATCGGCTGTCTTTTCAGTAGTCGTAGTAAAGGGGTTTCACTGTACTCGGCTCGCATAACCAGCGACCTCGGTCAAGCTCTTCCGGGTCGTTTCGCGCCCTAACAATTTCGCACCCTAGACGTTTCGCGCCAAACCAGTTCCACCCTGGTCGTTTCGCCCCCAATATAAAATATGCACCTAAGGTATATAAGTTTTTAAAATTGATGTAGATTTAAATGTTACTTTAATCGGACGTTTTTTAGATAGAAATTTGATAAGAGAAAGTACCTATACGACGTGAAAAGGATCACGAAGAATAAAAGCAGACATCAATTCTGTGCGAATAAGTATGCCGCCAAAGTGTGCTGTAGCATCTGTGATTGACACATGACTAATTTGACTAAAGTGTGATAGCATTAAAGGTGTTACGTATTTGCTCTTTGACCTGTTGTTGTAACAGTAAGTTACATTAACCACTTCACTGCCTTACCTAAGGCACATTGTCTTTTGGCCAACAGTTTTGATTCTCATCTAACGCGTAACACAGCTTCTGATCAAGATCCAAACTGATGTCAAAAACACACAAAAGAAACTTTTGTTTTGTTTAAGTAGATACTGGATTAAACAGACGATATAATGCTAGTTAAGATGATTAACTTAACGTATAGATCTGACTGTTTCCAATCAGTTCCAGTGTATAAGAAAGAATCGTCGCATAGCAAACTTTTTTTAAGTCGCCGCGTTTCGTCTACATTTATTTCTCAACGTTCAACTTTAAGTATCCTGACTAAAACTATGAGTATCAAGCAGTTTGTATTGTGATCAGAAGCCGGCATGCGCAGCGTCAGATCAGTATCCAAACTGTTCGCAAATAAGTTGAAATAACCTTTGTTCTCGGGGTTATCCCGGTAAGGCAACACATGAGGTAATTCAAATGCAAATTTATTTCGCAGAGTGAACTTTTTGCTAAAGTTGACTAAAGTTACAATGACTTTTTTGTAAGAAGTGCCGAACAGTTGGATACCTGATTAGACGCCACGAACTTGTTGCAAACAGCAGTGAGACAGTAAAGGTGTTAAATTTAAGAGGTTAATTTATTGCTCAAAGTTAAATTTCAATTAAACTAACTAAATAGCTGTTGAGAATATAACTACATGTACTTTCAACAACTCACACATGTATGTATATTTCACAGCAGGGGTAGATGCTATTCTTGCAAAAAGGGGCTAGGGCGATAAAACGTGTTTTTCATCTCTTTTTCAAAACGGAACCATAGTGTAATTATTATGTACAAATAATGATATATCCCCTTGTTGTTTTTTAATATCTGCGTGAATAAAATATATGTTCTACTCTGTTCTATTCTGTTAATCAATTGCAATATGTGATCGTATGCATAAGCATTAGTAAGGGATGAGTGTACTCGTCGATAGGGTTGAGTGTGTTAAGCAAATCGATTTATATAATCCTATCCATAAACGTGCAGATCCTGATCGGACTCCTTTAGGAGCCCTCAGATTTGGCCTTTCACTGTAAGCATACGACAAGTGTACCTCCATAGGTACCGTACGTGCTTGTAGATATATTTACTGGTCAATAGAGTTAAATGTGTTAAGCAATTATGACATATGATTAAATCCTCAAAGACGACCAAGGTTTGATCTACTGCGCTCTATTGGCTCTCCGATGGCGACCACTGCGATCTATGGCGCTCAAAAGAGATCCGATGGCGATGTCGGCGACCGATGGAGATCCTTTACCGGTCTGTTAGCGCTCTACTTTGTCTAAATTGGTACATATCCTATGAAGACATGTGGCGCTCTGTCGCGCTCATTCGTTTTAGATTAGGCAGCAGAAGTTTAGGCAAATAGCTATACACATAGCTGCTTTCTTTTTGACATGTGTCCACTTAATGCAGTAGCATTGCAATGCAGAAAATTCCTATAAGAGCTTTCTTCATTACGTTCGTACTGCCACGAGTCTTTAGGCATATCTGGGTTTTTTTTTCATTTAATAGCTACTACAGATGTTCTAATGCACATCAAAAACAATGTTGAACGCCAATTATATTAACACACTTTTCTGTACCATCATTGTGTATGACAGTTTGTATCCGGGTGATACTTCGAGTTACATCATGCAATTTGGATCTGTTGATAGAAAATACTATCGGGTATTAGATAGAGAATCATTATCAGATCGCCATGGAGCGCATTTGCTTTGTTGGATCATTGTGGCGCTCTAAGGTTATCCAATAGCGCTCCAGTTACGATCTTGGCGATCAGGTAGCGCTCCGATTGCGACTTAGGCGATCTGGTCGGAGCGCCACGGATTTTTGTACAGGGAGTAAACCGACGGCAACCTTGGCGATCAAGGGGATCAGATAGCAATCCATTTGTGTAATGTGTACAATCCTGGCCAAGTTCGATAACTACCTATATCACATAAGATGTCAAGATTATGCACATTGAATTGCCAGAAATTATCAGTGGTTGCTCTCTAACTCCAATAGTTTTCATTCAATCTTTATATTTCGTTGTAACAATTATTTCAATTTGATTTTAGATACTTGTACATCTACTTACGAACGAAACATCAGCCTTTATTACAAATTCACGGAAATAGTTATTACAATTGTTTCACGTACAAATGGTTATGAGTATATAGCTATGTTCAAACCATCATTGTTTATAATTGTCCCCTTTATTATACATAGTAGGTGTACAGATGCATTAGTGTTTTTACTAAGTTAACTTTCATTCAAATGATTCCTCATAGAAATTTCATGATTCTAAATTATTCTGATAAAGAGCCATTTGGTATAGGTAGGCAAATTGAAGCATCAAGTGAAATAAAAACAAACCAGAAAGCCCAAGGATGTTTCTGTTTTACTTTCGTCTTACTTTAAATTTCCACTTGTTTTCAAAATTGTCTTTTTAGCAACCACCGGAATAAACTCACCATTGAACTAATCATACTTGTAAGAGACTTATACATCTAGTTTTACACAACATAGAATTGTACAGCTAAAAGTAAATGCTTTCTATTAGTACGTCGACAGTCTTTGAGCGCTTTCAGCGCTTTGATTGTTTACTTAATGACTAAACTAGTCTATTATTGAAATCAGCAGTTATCATAATACGTCATAAATACAATAGGAGTAAAAGAAACAAAACCAAATAGACATACAGTACAACCTCTCTATAACGACCATTAAAAAGAAGGCTAATGAACTGCATAAAAGACAGGTGACAGCTGAAAGCAAGGTAACAGTAAAACAGAAAGCTCCTAAAGGAAATTTCTGTTTTACTGTCACCTTGCTTTAAGAAGTCACCTGTCTTAAGAACTAATAATTCACAAAATAAGTGGCCGTAATAGAGAGGTTTTAACTGTATCTTTGTGTCTGAATGTTGGGTGGGGTTATAGGTTAGACTCCTGAAACTTCAAAAGGACAATTCCATTTTCCAAATCAGACTAATCCTTTCATAGTTTTTTTGTTTACAATTGTCAGAGGACTTCTTCAGGAGCCTTTCTAATTTTATCTACACTCTATGGGCGTGTTCACCTGAGACTCGCGAGTCTAGTAGAATTTACCAAATGACGTAAAATGGCGCTAAAATCTGAATGCGCACGCACTTTTCACCAGAACGACAAACCCTTCAGACGAGTAAGTAATGGGTCAAATTAGGTAGTCTGGTACCCGACTATTGGAATTTTGCGTTGTCATTTTCTGACGCCATTTTGAAACTCGACTAACCCTGCGCAGGGACTGGGTTAGCCTAGAGTTCGGTTCAGAGGTCATATGACGTCATTCGAGTACGAACGCAGTTTGTTCACCTGTTACCTGAGGAACTCGGGTCGACTCGAGGATCTCAGGTGAACACGCTCTATGTGACACGAGTAATTTTTACAAGTACACTTTTTATAAAGCATGAGCACATTAAATATTGCTATGATCTTCTGCACGCAAATGACGAATAATCTTTACGTTATTACCATACACTGTATGTGACACGTGTACTCTATACAGGCACACTGTTCATAAAGCATGAGTACATTAAATATTGGTATGGTCTTCTGTACGCAAATGACGAATAATCTTTACGTTATTACCATACACTGTATTTGACACGTGTACTCTATACAGGCACACTGTTCATAAAGTATGAGTACATTAAATATTGCTATGATCTTCTGCACGCAAATGACTAATACTCTTTACGTTATTACCATACACTGTATTTGACACGTGTACTCTATACAGGCACACTGTTCATAAAGTATGAGTACATTAAATATTGCTATGATCTTCTGCACGCAAATGACTAATACTCTTTACGTTATTACCATACACTGTATTTGACACGTGTACTCTATACAGGCACACTGTTCATAAAGCATGAGTACATTAAATATTGCCATGATCTTAGTTTTTTATGTGATTACTATTGCAAACGGTTTGGATCCACACAGGACGCTGCGTGACGTGGCGTCTCATCCGGATTTTAACTGTACGACACTTTGATGATCTATTGTAGAAACAGACGTATAAATAAAAATAACTAATAAATTAACTTCGAACATTGCTGAAGAGAGATATGTTTGCAGACGATAATTGCATAATAAGCAGACGACCAATGTTTATTTTACTTGTTCAGTGTCATATCAAATGTCGTATGTTTGAAACGTATCATCTGCATCTTGCATACAATTGCAAACACTTCCGGGGAGGGCCATAACTCATGTTGGTAGAACTTGTGGCCCGACCCGATTTCATGAATTTGAAATAAAATATGGTTAAACTAAACTAAACTTAACTAACTACTCAGTGTAAGATCCAAACTATGTGAAAATGTACGTTGCAACAAAAGAGTTAATGAGTTTTAATCTATATACTCTTACAGTGGAGACCATATACTTTAGTGTACTAAATAACCCAATTTCTGATTAAGGTCACTACTGTTTGGTTGATTTTAACAATAATATGCAAACTGACAAACCGGGCAAACTCTGCTCAGAGAGCCGATACCGGAACAATCTGATCAGGGTTAAAACTGTTTGCATTAGACAAGTGTACTCTTTATGAATATACAATTTATATATGACGGGTATACTCGGCAATAGTTTGATTTTGTCAAATATGCCAGTTATAAAATGATAAAATGTTTGTTATTTCATAGCGTTGACTTGAGTCTTAGTACATATAGAAAACAGTTTGAAGTCTTATCAGAGGTCAAGTAACTTGGTGTCTGATCTGGTTGTAGAAAACAGTTTGAAGTCTGATCAGAAGGTCGAGTAGCTCGGTGTTTGATCTGGCTCCCATCTGTTTACAATAGACATTTGTTCTTTAGTCTGAGTACAAGTAGAAAACAGTTTGAAGTCTGATCAGAGGTCAAGTAACTATGGAAATTAAGTCGATGGCTTCTACATTGTAATCAAACGCTCTTTATTCTAGTATAACTGCACGTCACCTAAAGCTGAACACAAAAAGTTCCAAACGGCTAATGCTGCAGGCTTATTAGCACGCAACAGAGGTAAAACGGAGCTCAATGATAGATTGTTTCTAAACCCATTGAACCGTATTGACGGGTGAAATTATTCTTGAAAACACTAGCCTATGAAGACTTCATTTGCCAAAGGCGAACACTTTAGACCCTGATCGGATACCTTAGGTAGGAGCCTTCAGATCAGAATATACACTGTTAGCCATTTTCCATTACAGAGTAACAGCCATGAATAGTTAGAAATAAACTACACTTCATGGGAAACTGGAATGGTCAATTTTCAGATTCAGTGGCGATTGAATTAGTGCACCAGTCATGAAGGGACATCCTAAAGAACGTTCTAAACTACAAGAGCTTCCTGATCTGCATATGTATTGCTTGTTTCATCATGCACAAATATACATCATCGTAAATGTATAATGTTAGTTTTATTCACCTTTTTAACAGTTTCACTGATATTTAGCGCCTGTGCCATGTCCAATTACAGCCATATTTGTGTCTGCTTTAATACGAATCTTCTTACATCTGATGTTCTGCGGGTGAATATGACTGAAGAAATAGCGACATGAGTGTCAAACAGTTAAGACCGAGATCAGGTGCCCGTGGAGATAAAAAGGATTCAGTTTTATGAAATATAGTTGGGGAAGTATTATGTTGATACGCTAATGACTTCACTCTGTGGTACATATTTATGCTTGAATTATTGTGTTAACATTTAAAGCTTTGCAATGTCACATGCTAACTGTTTTCCCTAGAGAAGCACCGTTTTACCATTCGGGACATGTTTACCTCTTCGCCGCTGTGTCGTCGTCTGCTTCAGCATTGTTGTTTGCAATACACGTTTCAAAGTTGGATTTAAGGTTGTAAAGCTTAATAAATATCGTAAAGAGTGTCAAATAAAACAGTTTGGGTCCTGATCAGACGCCGCGTTACGCGGCGTCTGATAAGGACCAAACTGTTTCCAAACGCGCTTATAGGCGTCAATGAGAGTGAAAGGGTTAACCTTTTGAATATATTCCTCAACTGGAAAGATTTATACTGTTATGAACATACACCATAAGAAATAAGGTCTGAACCTTTACAGATGGTCCCCGAAAGCAGGTTGAAAGGCGCATTTTGCTTTACTTTCAGCCTGCTTTATGTACAGTGGAGACAACGTTATTCTTTCCCAATAAAAGCGGTTACGCTAAAACTATTATTTCAAATGCAAACAGTTTGGAGCCAGAATATATTCCTCAACTGGAAAGATTTATACAGTGACAAATACTATAAGACATAATTTCTAAATCTTTACAGATGGTCCCAAAAACAGGTTGAAAATAAGGCAGAATACGCTTCAATGCGCATTATGCTTTACCTGTCAACTTGCTTTAAGAATTCCTCTGTTTTCAAAACTAGGAACAGGTAATTGGTGAATGGTTTAACTGTAGATACAAACTCGCTGTAATACAATAATTAGTACATGTATGTATCAAATTATCTATATAATATTGGTTAGCTTGATAAGCTCAAATTTCTTTATGAAGGGTATTTTGTCCCTAGTATAAACGCAGACAGGATATTTTGCCTACCCTGGTATCTGGAGGCATGATATTTTTCTACACATGTTTTAAGTTTGCTGGGTATTTTTTCATCCTGGCAAAATTGAGAGCGTGGTATGTTATCCATAGGGTATCTTAATTTACATTCTTTATCTCATACTCATCAGTTTATCAAATATAGCCATGTCTTACATGTTCGACTTTATCGAGTTCTAGACTAATCGAGGTGTGACGGTAGATATCATAGTCTTTATGTATAGTAAGTGAAGCTGATACTGTTTGCGGGTAACAAGATATTGGTTCAGTGGAGAAAATGTTATTCTTTCCCAATAAACGCGTTTACGCAAAAACTATTATTTCAAGTACAAACAGTTTGGAGCCAGACAGACGCCGGGTAACCCGGCGTCTGATCAGGCTCCAAACTGTTTGCAACTCAGCTTAATACTGATAGTCAGATATGTCAAAAAGTTGTTACTTTCTACATTTGAGTGTAATGCGTTTGCGTTTTGTTCGCGTTTAAACGGGAATGAATAACATTTTCTCAACTGTAGGACAACCAGGAAGAAAACATTGAGAGTGGATCAAGTATCAACTGCTACAAAAGAAATGACAGGACCTGTTTGTAAATAACATACTCACGGTAATAATGTCCTGTGTTGAGGTTTGTAAATAACAACTCACGGTAATAATGTCCTCTGTTAATAACATACTCACGGTAATAATGCCCTCTGTTGAAGACAGGACCGGTTTGTAAATAACATACTCACGGTAATAATGTCCTCTGTTGAAGAAACGTCATCTGCTTTAATGGAACAATTTGACCTGATTTGAATAATCAACATGGGTGTCAAGAGCTACATGACAGGAAACCGATCATTAAATATCGATGCAATTAACACCTTCGCTGTCATCTTGTCATCCATTTCATACAATTGTCGTCTGCTTTTCTCAAATCTTAACATTTGGTAGTTTGACGTAGAGCTACCGATTATTGTAATATCCCGATCAGGTGCCGCGTCGTGAGGCTCTATTATCGTCTGCTTTTTTAAAATCTTAATATTTGGTAGTTTGACGTAGAGCTATTGTCGTCTGCTTTTATTCTCAGATTTTCATACGAGTTATTTGACGTAGAGACACTAAATAGTGTCATATCCCGATCAGACGCCGTGTCGTGAGGCCCTATTATCGTCTGCTTTTTTTTTTTAAATCTTAATATTTGGTAGTTTGACGTAGAGCTACTGAAGAGTGAAATATCCCGATCAGACGCCGCGTCGTGAGGCCCTATTATCGTCTGCTTTTTTTTTTAAATCTTAATATTTGGTAGTTTGACGTAGAGCTACTGAAGAGTGAAATATCCCGATCAGACGCCGCGTCGTGAGGCCCTATTATCGTCTGCTTTTTTTTTTAATCTTAATATTTGGTAGTTTGACGTAGAGCTACTGAAGAGTGAAATATCCCGATCAGACGCCGCGTCGTGAGGCCCTATTATCGTCTGCTTTTTTCTCAAATTTCCATATGAGTTATTTGACGTAGAGCTACTGAAGATTGTAATATTCCGATCAGACGCCGCGTCGTGAGGCCCTGTTGTCGTCTGCTTTTTTTTAAATCTTAATATTTGGTAGTTTGACGTAGAGCTAAAGGAATAGTGTAATATCCCGATCAGACGCCGCGTCGTGAGGCTCTATTGTCGTCTGCCTTTATTCTCAGATTTTTATATGAGTTATTTGACGTAGAGCTACCGAAGAGTGTAATATCCCGATCAGACGCCGCGTCGTGAGGCTCTATTATCGTAGCGCTTCAAAGTTATTATCTGCACTAATGTGTCCAAGTAATATTTAAGGCACTATGAGTGACATAATTTACACTCGAGTGTCAACAGTTTCGAAAATGATCATAGGCCTCGTGACGTGGCATCTGATCAGGATCCATACTGTAACTAACTATTGTACTCGGGATAAGGCAGTAATGGTGTTAGACTATGAGGTTATTTAACTGTACAATTTTATTACAAAAGTCTACGATGTTTTGGGACAGCCCTCGTAAGTAACTATTGTACTCGGGATAAGGCAGTAATGGTGTTAGACTATGAGGTTATTTAACTGTACAATTTTATTACAAAAGTCTACGATGTTTTGGGACAGCCCTCGTAAGTAACTATTGTACTTGGGATAAGGCAGTAATGGTGTTAGACTATGAGGTTATTTAACTGTACAATTTTATTACAAAAGTCTACGATGTTTTGGGACAGTCCTCGTAACTAACTATTGTACTCGGGATAAGGCAGTAATGGTGTTAGACTATGAGGTTATTTAACTGTACAATTTTATTACAAAAGTCTACGATGTTTTGGGACAGCCCTCGTAAGTAACTATTGTACTCGGGATAAGGCAGTAATGGTGTTAGACTATGTGGTTATTTAACTGTACAATTTTATTACAAAAGTCTACGATGTTTTGGGACAGCCCTCGTAAGTAACTATTGTACTCGGGATAAGGCAGTAATGGTGTTAGACTATGAGGTTATTTAACTGTACAATTTTATTACAAAAGTCTACGATGTTTTGGGACAGCCCTCGTAAGTAACTATTGTACTCGGGATAAGGCAGTAATGGTGTTAGACTATGAGGTTATTTAACTGTACAATTTTATTACAAAAGTCTACGATGTTTTGGGACAGCCCTCGTAAGTAACTATTGTACTCGGGATAAGACAGTAATGGTGTTAGGCTATGAGGTTATTTAACTGTACAATTTTATTACAAAAGTCTACGATGTTTTGGGACAGCCCTCGTAAGTAACTATTGTACTCGGGATAAGACAGTAATGGTGTTAGACTATGAGGTTATTTAACTGTACAATTTTATTACAAAAGTCTACGATGTTTTGGGACAGCCCTCGTAAGTAACTATTGCACTCGGGATAAGGCAGTAATGGTGTTAGACTATGAGGTTATTTAACTGTACAATTTTATTACAAAAGTCTACGATGTTTTGGGACAGCCCTCGTAAGTAACTATTGTACTCGGGATAAGGCAGTAATGGTCTTAGACTATGAGGTTATTTAACTGTACAATTTTATTACAAAAGTCTACGATATTTTGGGACAGCCCTCGTAAGTAACTATTGTACTCGGGATAAGGCAGTAATGGTGTTAGACTATGAGGTTATTTAACTGTACAATTTTATTACAAAAGTCTACGATGTTTTGGGACAGCCCTCGTAACTAACTATTGTACTCGGGATAAGGCAGTAATGGTGTTAGACTATGAGGTTATTTAACTGTACAATTTTATTACAAAAGTCTACGATATTTTGGGACAGCCCTCGTAACTAACTATTGTACTCGGGATAAGGCAGTAATGGTGTTAGACTATGAGGTTATTTAACTGTACAATTTTATTACAAAAGTCTATGATGTTTTGGGACAGCCCTCGTAAGTAACTATTGTACTCGGGATAAGGCAGTAATGGTGTTAGACTATGAGGTTATTTAACTGTACAATTTTATTACAAAAGTCTACGATGTTTTGGGACAGCCCTCGTAAGTAACTATTGTACTCGGGATAAGGCAGTAATGGTGTTAGACTATGAGGTTATTTAACTGTACAATTTTATTACAAAAGTCTACGATATTTTGGGACAGCCCTCGTAACTAACTATTGTACTCGGGATAAGGCAGTAATGGTGTTAGACTATGAGGTTATTTAACTGTACAATTTTATAACAAAAGTCTACGATGTTTTGGGACAGCCCTCGTAACTAACTATTGTACTCGGGATAAGGCAGTAATGGTGTTAGACTATGAGGTTATTTAACTGTGCAATTTTATTACAAAAGTCTACGATATTTTGGGACAGCCCTCGTAACTAACTATTGTACTCGGGATAAGGCAGTAATGGTGTTAGACTATGAGGTTATTTAACTGTACAATTTTATTACAAAAGTCTACGATGTTTTGGGACAGCCCTCGTAAGTAACTATTGTACTCGGGATAAGGCAGTAATGGTGTTAGACTATGAGGTTATTTAACTGTACAATTTTATTACAAAAGTCTACGATGTTTTGGGACAGCCCTCGTAAGTAACTATTGTACTCGGGATAAGGCAGTAATGGTGTTAGACTATGAGGTTATTTAACTGTACAATTTTATTACAAAAGTCTACGATGTTTTGGGACAGCCCTCGTAAGTAACTATTGTACTCGGGATAAGACAGTAATGGTGTTAGACTATGAGGTTATTTAACTGTACAATTTTATTACAAAAGTCTACGATGTTTTGGGACAGCCCTCGTAAGTAACTATTGTACTCGGGATAAGGCAGTAATGGTGTTAGACTATGAGGTTATTTAACTGTACAATTTTATTACAAAAGTCTACGATGTTTTGGGACAGCCCTCGTAAGTAACTATTGTACTCGGGATAAGGCAGTAATGGTGTTAGACTAACAACCATAGCAACTCGAAATAAAAGTTGTTTGACTGAAATATTACAGCAAGCACTTGTCGCTCTCGTCTTGAGTAGTAAGTTGGCGATAAGATCATCTTTATGCTTATTGTATCTCTTTGTTGACCATTAATATTTGAAATAGACAATTCCAGTTTGAAAAAAACGTCGATCCCATATTGGGCAATTTAGGGATTTTTTCCAATATATTTTAAAAATGACGAATCGTATAGACACTGGCCAGAGGGCTCCTATAAGGAGTCCTCTGACCAGGGTCTATACTGTTTACATAGGACAAGGCTATTCGTCATAGGTACACTGTTTGCGCTGTTTATTTGCGTCACATGGGGTAAATGGATCAACACGACATTGACACTAACGTTTGGGGGATGAATGGAGGACACAATAGATGGCTAGATGCCGTTGTCCTTAATCTGGGTCTCAAAAAAACGCCTAGCCATTTAATGGTAATTAATTTAGGGTATTATGCAATATATTTTAAAAATGGTAAAAATGATAATCTATAGAAAAACTGGTCAGAGGCCGCATATCAAGGGTAATTAGATAAACTGGACATTGGCATTGACTTTAAAATGATAAATGAAGATTGCAATAGATGCTCTGGCCTTAATTCATTATCCCCTGAAACTTCTAAAGGATAATACCAGTTTGCGATAAAGGCTGGTCCATATTCGAATATTAAGAGGTTTTTTTTTATATAATATATTACAAAATGAAAAACAGTGAAGACCCTGATCAGAGGGCTCAGTTTGCGTCGGACAAGTGAGCTCTTCACAGGTATACTTTTGGTGAAGTACACATATACGTCACTAGGGCTCAATGAGTTAATCTGAGAGCGAATGACTGAACGTTTTAGGGAGATTGCTCGGGTGATTTAGTTAAACCATATATCTATTTCACTTCAAATGGCATTAAAACGGGTCTGGCCGCAAGTTCTACCAACATTAGTCACGACCCTCTCCTTTTTATACATATTATACATAACTGGTCACATTGTATTGACAACTAACATATGTACATGGGGCATAGAAGAGAATAAGGAGAAAGTGAGTGCGGTTATTGAGTAAGTATTAGAAGCAGCAAGAAGAGGGAAAACATAACAGCAGCAAACATAACAGCAGTAAAAATAACGGCAAAGAGAAAAAATACAGTCAAGAATAAAATGTTTGGAAATAAGAGACAGAGAAAACAAACAACAAGAAAATTGTAATACTAAGTAGTTTACGTGACAGTACAATAAGGCTCGTATTGAACGACCACTCACACAAAAACAAACTATGTTTCTTGAAGTACGACTGCTTTACTATCGACAATTATCTGCCTTTAACTTTGAACTACACCAAGAAGTCACCAGTATTTAGGAAATGTTTAATCAGCAAGTAAAAACAATTTAAACAAGGGAGATCATTCAATAGTTCTCTAGGTAAGGATCAACCTAAATACTCTCCCTTGAATGAGGCCAACCTGAGTATTCTCCCTTTAATCAGAGCTCCAGATAAGGGGAGTATTCTCTTCGGCTCATTTATAATACGGAATTATGCGAAATGACAAAAAACATAAAGCATTGTATATGGTAGAGAAGGCGTTATTTGTGCCCGTTTAATTGATATGATATACAAACGAACAAAATGAAATGGTGATAATGACATTGGCTGATTTATAATGCGATATTATGCGAAAGGACAAAAAACATAAAGCATTGTGTATGGTAGAAAAGGCGTTATTTGTGCCCGTTTAATTGACATGATATACAAACGAACAAAATAAAATGGTGATAATGACATTAATTTAAAAAAAATGACACTTGTTTCAGTTTGAGTGGGAAACAATTTGGAGCTCATTATGATGCCGGGTATCCCGGCGTCTGATCTGGCTTAATTATAATGGCAATGGACACCAGTGATGAGTTCAGTAAAGAAATCGATGGCTATCGATTGCGAGTTGGCTACCGGTCTGAAATACAGTGGATAAAAACGTAACTCTTTCATTCAAACGCAAACGCATTGCCGTGAAATATAGAAAATGACAACATTTTGACCATTCAGACTAACAGTTAATCTGAGTGGCAACTACCCGGCGTCTGATATGGCTCCAAACTGTTTGCAATACAAATAATAGTTTAAGCGTAACCGGGGTTATTTGGAAAGAAAATGTTTTCTCCACTGTACTCTGCACGCTGCACACGGGGCACAAACTGCTAACCTGAACAGCAAACAATGGTAATTGAACTCGCTTCAGGTATTCATAACAACGCACGTTGGTTAATATAGGTAAACAACGAGCAGTGAACCGTGAATGTACTATATTATTATTATTTATTATTATTATACCAGATTTATATAGCGCTCTTTTCACACAAGGGTAGTGCGTTCAAAAGCGCTTCACATAAGATTAAACAAAAGTACCTACAAAGCGAGAAAGGACAAAATAACTACAATTAGATCTAAAATAAACATGAATAAACATACAAAAGACAGCCCCACAAAACGGCGATCACATTACTCCCATCAATCAGCAATGAACCGACCGGCTAATGATTGCCGACTGATAGAAATAATAGTAGAGCGCCCAAAGCAGGCCGCCGGGAAATGACTATAACTACAATTAGATCTTAGATAAACATGAATAAACATACAAAAGACAGCCCCCAAACGGCGATCACATTACCCCCATCAATCAACAACTTGGCACTTTCCACGATTTAGGGGTGTTTGTATTTCTGCAGTCCATCTAACTAAGCTGTCGGTACACTGAAAGCATGCTGACTCACCCAAAAAGTAGACTGCGCTAAATATTATGGTTCACTGCTCGTTGTTTACTTATACTTAATCAAACTTTTCAAAAACCACAATGTCATTATTGTGTTAAAGCATTCCACACTGAAATTACTTGACTTTATCAGATTTAAACAATTGTCGTCTGCTTTTGTTTGACAAATTTAAATTCAAGGTAGTTTGACTTAGGTACTTTTGCAAAGAGCGTCAAATAGATTGGATCCTGATGAGACTCTAGTCAGGGTCTAAACTGTTTTCAAATTATCATTCTGCGAGGGGTAAGGAGGTGAGGGTGTAATAAATAAATGATACAAACAATGTAAACCTCACCGAATAGGGAAACAAAGAGAGGAATAATCTGTAGATGAAAGGGTAACATGTGACCGTGTAAGAATAAGTTATTATTTACTGTACACAGGTAATATCTACAGTTTATCGGCTGTGATGTTAACCCATTCACTGCCGTGACGTCATCAATTATAAACAATTGTCGTCTGCTTTTATTTCTCCAATTTAATATTTAGGTATTTTGATTTCAGAAATATTGGAATGAGTGTCAAACAGTTTGGATCCTGGCCAGACGCCGCATCATGCGGCGTCTGATCAGGATCCAAGCTGTTTGCAAATAACCATCGCACTCGGGGTAAGGCAGTGAAGGGGTTATGGTCAAACGGTGTGGAAGAATTCTTGCGGGTTACGGCAACACGTATCGACGACAATTATACATGTCCGCTTATACTTGAACATTTACGCAATGAAAGAATTTATAAATTTTATTGTCTGTTTTCATAGTATGACGAAAAACTCCTGTAATGAAAGATAGCGATAAAATCCACATTGCATATCATGAAAATCCTCGGGCGGGGATCGAACCCAATTAGTTTCAGGACAGTCCAATACCATACCATCTGAGCTAAAGAATCTACTCCCTACTCAGGCGTTTAGTATTGTATATATGTCATACGCCGTCGCTATGCTATTTATAGTATACACAGTGAGGTGAGAATGAGGGACGTAACACACCCATTTTAACAAAGTCATCATTTATGATTACGAACAAAGCGATTTCGGCATTTCAGCCGATTCGGCATATTAGAAGCAATTTTAGCATTTTATAGTCTATCCCGCTCGAACCCCTATGTTACGTAAACTCCCATAACAAAATCTACATTGGATATTATGAGAATTTCCGAGCGGGGATCGAATCTGCGATGCTTGCACGACAGTCCATTAACTCAGGAGCTCGGTATTGCATACAGTAATGTCATACGCCGTCGTTTTGCCATTTATAAAACACACAGAGACGTGCATATGAGGGATGTTAAAAAGTTCATTTGGTAAAGTGATTGACTAGCAATCAAAAGGTCCTGGGATCGAGCTGTATTCGATTCAAAACGTTTTCCTTACAATGTAGATGATATTGTCCGATTTTATTAATCTGTCCGCCCATAACGTAGTCACTCATGGACAAGGTATAAGGTGTACTAGTTTAGACAGAAGTTTTACTGTAATAGACAATACCGTTCTCTTCAGTGTTTATGTATTGTTTGTCTCTCTCTCTCTAATAATACCAAAACGTCCTTAACCGGGAGAGTTATGTCGGATTTTCATGCTTTGGTTTTTCTCTCCCTCTCTGTCGTACCCTAAGCCCTCCCATGTCTTACAGTTACTCGTGACTACAGACTATTCGCTTGAGTACAATTTGACCGTTGCCATAGTGGGTTATTTTTAACACGGGCTTGAATGTTTAATTCTTTCCCGTGTTACTAATTATCCTGTCAGAGAATTTTGTTAGATGTTTTACATGTATTTACTTACTGTGCTGGCGGTCTTTTTGATTGTAAGGTTGTGGAACAGGGTTTATATTTTATGTACACTGTTCGTCTTTATAGGTGAATATAGGAGATAAGTGTGAGGTTGGGCGCCCCTAAACCCAGGTTTAACCCCCAGTGGTTGTTAATGATTAATTAATTTATAATTGATTATTGATTGCTACTGACCGAACCAAGGCGGGCTCCTATGTTCACTTAACTTTATGTTTGTCTTGCGTGTTGTTTTCTATTTAGTGTGTAGATGAAGGAATGGTATTGCGTGTGTGTGTGTGTGTGTGTTTGTTATGGTATGGCTGTGTGTGTGTTCTGCTTTAGAGATGGGTGTATTGTTTGTGTTGCGTTTCCTGCTTGAGTCTTCTTTCGTATTTATTTATGAATTATCTTCAGTATGATATTGTCAACACTAATATTGTTACTAATAGTTTAACCAATAACTCCATAGATACACCTTTTCGCGTTTAATTGATTCCTCCATTACATGGAATTGTAACATATTATAAAGTCAGAATATGAACCATACACTAGTTATCGGTATCTTAGCGGATGAAACATTAACCCATTTTATGCGGAATACACTTTTAGATGTACCTCTTTGCAAACAGTTTTGATCTCAGATCAGGCCCCACAATATGGGGTCTGATCTGAGCTCAAAACTGTTTGCAGCTAGTTCAGTATTCTATCAGAAACTGCTAAAATCTTTTGAAAATATTTGAGTTATACCCGCTGCAGACGACATATTAAAATGGCCGCCAAATATTACCCAGCATGCAATGGGTTAAATCAGATTGAAAATAAATGGGAATGTGTCAGCTTGTGTTCAGTGTTTATTATACATGTATGCGATTGCTAAAGACAGACTTAAAGTAAAGCAGAAACATCATGGAGTAACGTTTTACTTTACTCTAGTCTTGCTTTAAATATCTACCTCTGGGGATGAATGAAATAATTCATAATTATAATTCTTTATCCTGACAGTGTATACACGGGGTAAAAGGGTCAAAACACGGTTTGTTTTACTTACAGCCAGGTTTAATCTACAATCTGCTAGGATATAGATATATTTTGGTACACATTCATACCTGTATAAAGTGGAACTATACTCTTTAACGGATGAAACAATTAAAGGCGTACACAGGTGTATATATGGAGTAATGGGTTAAATAGCTTCCATGTCAACTAATGCAGTAAATGTAAGAGTTTTGGTATCTTACGTTTGTCCTTCTTATACAAAATTTACAATGTGCTACTTTCGAGTAAAGAAATAGCCCCACGCCCTTTTATAAGACAGTATTCAAGAATGTTAAAATCATTGTTACTTTCGTTTTAAAAGAACTAAACCCCGGACTATAACCACTTGAAAAACGACTTACATGTATCTACAAATTATGCCCCATTGCATTAGTAAGATTTCATGCGTGATAATACAGTGTGTGTCTACCGAGGTTACAAGCCTTTAAAGCCTCATTTAAATGGTTTACCGAACTTCGATATCTCGAACTTGTTTAACTCGGACTATTCGATAGTTCGACATATGAACTTCATTATTTCATGATCGGTTTAGTCGAACATACCCATATTTCAAAGTTAAAACGTGAGATATAGAAGTTCGACTGTATACTATTAAATCTTATGAGTTTAATAACTTACATAGTTGTGTTTGTTCATATTGTCAGTAAATTGTTCATGTGTATTCGAAACATTCCTTTTAGCATTAAACGTTTTGTATTTAATAGCTTCTTTGTTTCTTTTGCCATCCTGAAAGATGTGAGAGGTGGTCTTATTGGGAATGGATGGTATTCTTTCCCCAATAAAAGCGCCATTTTTTCCCCAAAAAAAAGCGCCATCTAATGATGCTATATGCTGTTTGCCATTTAGATGTTTATTAGCCATCACAACAGTTTGGAGTCTGCTCAGACGCCGAGTAACTTGACATGTAATGATGTTCTACACTGTTTGCCATTTAGATGTTGATAAGCTATCACAACAGTTTGGAGTCTGCTCAGACGCTGAGTAACTTGACATCTAATGATGTTCTATACTGTTTGCGATTTAGATGTTAAAGAGCCATCACAACAGTTTGGAGTCTGTTCAGACGCTGAGTAACTTGATATCTAATGATGTTCTATACTGTTTGCCATTTAGATGTTAAGACATCACAACAGTTTGGAGTCTGTTCAGACGCTGAGTAACTTGATATCTAATGATGTTCTATACTGTTTGCCATTTAGATGTTGATAAGCCATCACAACAGTTTGGAGTCTGCTCAGACGCCGAGTAACTTGACATCTAATGATGTTCTATACTGTTTGCTATTTAGATGTTAATAAGTTATCAACATGTTCAAAAGGTTGTAATTATCTGTATTTTATTGCAGTGCTTTTCCTTCTGTTCATATGAGGAATTTTGAAGGAGATTTAATGTTGTCTTGTAGAAATTGCTACTGCCATGACTATGTTGTATACATACCTTAACTCTTTCAACACCATGTAGCTCTTGTGGGTTATTAGGTTACCTCTTGGATCTATTCAGTTACCAAAACAAGAAACGGGCTAGCTGAAAATCTGTTTAGTTTAATAAACATTGGTCAAAATTAGCAGACAATGTAGACCCAGATCAGACAGAGGGCCACTGTAGGAGCCCTCCGAGCTTGGTCTACACTGTTTGCAAATGTAAATAGTATAATCTTAAACAGGTGTTGAAATACCGGTACATGTAGTTAAATAAGGACATTCTTATCTGGGTCTGCACTGTTTGCAAATGTAAGTAGTATAGTTATTTTAAACAGGTGTTGAAATAGTTAAAAGTATATCTGTTACATTTGCATTAACTTTTTGCCAACTATTGGCTAAATAATATTTTACCTTTACAGGTTGGCGTATAATAATGACCTTACCGGACCAAGTCCCTCGGACGAGACTTTATAACCCGAGTTCCGATGTACCAGTGCTATACACTTGGTATCTAAAAGAACCGGAGAACTCTGTCAACAATAAGGGTAGGACAGCACGCCCAGGTTCTCTGTATCCGCTCAACTCTAGAGCGTCACAGTAGCCCATACATGGCAGAAACGGACGTTAACAAACAAACAAATACAAAGCTATGACATAAAGTTTATTTGTGGATTCTTACAAATACAGTTTAATGAACAACAAACACAAAATAACAAATGGGCATTACATATACAGTAAAACCCCTCTATTACGACCACTAAAATGAGCGCTAATTGATTGTTTAAAAGACCGGTGACAGCTAAAAGCAAGGTAATAGTAAAGCTTCTAAGGAACTTTCTGTTTTATTTTCACCTTGCTTTAAGCTTTCACTTGTCACCTGCAAAAGCAAGATGACAGTAAAACAGAAAGCTCCTTAAGGAGCTTTCTGTTTTACTGTCATCTTGCTTAAAGCTGCCACCTGTCTTAAACACCTAATACATAACAAAAATATAAACATTTTTAGGGGTTGAAGTAGAGAGTATACATGAAGATAAAGCAATGTAAAGCAGATGACAATATGGAACCCTGGTTCCACATAAGTAAAGCAGACTCCAGTAAAGCAGACTCCACTTTAGCTATATGAAACCCTAGTTACATACTCCCAAGGGTTGAAAATAAATGTCTCCTGACATTTACTAAGCCAAAATACTTATTTTGCTTTAATTGAACTTGAAATATTAAAATCATATTACATTACATACATTAAGGAACATATTCAGACGACTTTTTCATTACAGTTAAAAATGAAATATGAATATGGTTTAACTATCACTAACTATTCAAATACTAAGCTACAGTTTCATACTAACCATAGCATTACAGGTCAATCTCACAATAATTGGCAGCGTCACATGATATCTAAAAATATAAATGTCAAGTAGTAAATCTATCCTGGAACTTGCAATCAGAGATATGATTTAAATTGTTTTAAATATTTAATTGCTTTGCAGCGTTAAATGAATACTACTGACATGAGCAGATAAAAGATGGTTTTAAAACAAATCTGACAGAATGTACTTAAACAAAAACTTCTTGGGACATAAATGACGAGTATACTCGTCGATAGGGTTGAATGTGTTAAGATGCATTCAGCTTTACTTTCAGTCTACTTTAATCTACTGTCAGCTAGGTTATAAACGTAGAAAATATTTTTATGGTACATATTTATGACTGTTCAAATGAAACTATTTGTTTCAGTGGAGGAATACATTAAAGGCGTATATATGGAGTACTGAGTTAAAAGTCACACGAGGCTGGTAAAATGGTAGACAAGGGAAAAAAAGTCAAACCTCTCTATTACGACCACTAAATTGTTTAAATTATTAAGTGGTTCTGACAGGTGACTGCTTAAAGCAAGGTAACAGTAAAACAGAAAGCTCCTGTAGGAGCTTTCTGTTTTACTGTCTCCTTGCTTTAAGCTTTCACCTGTCTTTTATACACTCAATTAGCCGTCTTTTAAGTGTCCGTAATAGAGAGGTTTTACTGTCTCCTTGCTTTAAGCTTTCACCTGTCTTTTATACACTCAATTAGCCGTCTTTTAAGTGTCCGTAATAGAGAGGTTTTACTGTCACCTTGCTTTAAGCTTTCACCTGGCTTTTATTCACTTAATTAGCCATCTTTTTAGTGTCCGTAATAGAGAGGTTTTACTGTCACCTTGCTTTAAGCTGTCACCTGGCTTTTATTCACTTAATTAGCCGTCTTTTTAGTGTCCGTATTAGAGAGGTTTTACTGTCTCCTTGCTTTAAGCTGTCACCTGGCTTTTATTCACTTAATTAGCCGTCTTTTTAGTGTCCGTATTAGAGAGGTTTTACTGTCTCCTTGCTTTAAGCTGTCACCTGGCTTTTATTCACTTAATTAGCCGTCTTTTTAGTGTCCGTAATAGAGAGGCTTTACTGTACAAGCAATATACGCCCATAGGTTAGGTCAGATGAAAACTATTTGAGTATTCGGGATAAACAAGAATGCCAGAGTGGCCCTAAATCGCTCATCTGACCATGGTGACACTAAGCTTGGTCAAACTATTTAAAACAAGAGCCCCATAGGGCATATTCGCTCACCTGAGAATAGCTGAAAAAATAAAGATAATGATATGTGTCCAGGACTGACCTATATATGCAACAGACCAAAATAATTTGAACAAAATATATAAAGTATATTTAAAAGTGTCACCATACCGAATATAAAAGCTCTGGCCATATTATTAGTTTCAGAGAAGAAGACGTTTGAAAATTTCTCAATATAACTATGTAAAACTGTGACCCTCGGGGCGGGGCTAATTTTGACCCCAGGGGCATATTTTGAACAAGCTTGATAGAAGACCTGGGCCCGTATTCTGAAACACTCTTAGATAACTTTTACTCTAAGTAAATCAATATTCTCTTAGTTTTCGGCAATTTAGTCTAAGTATTTGATGATATACTCTTAGAAAGTGAAAAAAACTAAGATAATTCTAAACTCGACAGATTTCACTAAGTATAACGATATACTCTTAGAAAATCAATATAGTCTTAGTTTTCGGCCATTTCAACTAAGTATTTGGGGATTCCCTCTTAGAAAGATGAAAAAAACTAAGAAAATTCTCAACTCGCCAAATTTACTATAGAATTTTCTCAAAACTTTAGAAAACTGTGACCCTCTCTTAACTTTTTAGAATTTTCTAGGATTAGAACACGAACGTTTATTAAGCAGTAATAACAGGTAGAATAGATAATTTATTGAATAAAAATCGTTTATAGACCTATAGATACGTTTAGCGGATGTTTTTGAGCCGACGTTTGTGTTTGAGTGGCTTCGTGAAATTGGGTCAAAGTCTGGGTGGGGTAACGTCATTACAAAGGACTGGGATTACTGTTTAAGACATTATTACATACGGTCTTCATCGCGAAAACGTGGAAAAGATCGATATCTATTCAAAGTCTATATTTCTAGTAATAAATGACCACTGTATGTACCAAAACTAGCGTAAATACATAATTAGGTTCACAATTGTAATTAACTAACAAGCCAAATTTCAACGAAGTCGCCGTAGCTCAATCGATAGCGAGTCTAACTTGCATATCGGGGGTCGCCGGTTCGAGCCAAACAGCGTACGATCTTTTTTTTTCTTAACAACCCCCTTCTTTTTCTTTTTTTTCTTTTTTTTTTTAAAAATCATCATTATTTCTATAGATTCGTTTCTTTAGATACAAATAACTGCTTAATTCTTTCAATGCCAAACTTTCGTAATAGTTTACTTCTTCACCGTTTCATTGTCGTCTACTTCAATTTTGTTGTCTGCAATATCGTTTCAAAGTAAATTGTAAGGCAGTATGACTGAAAAGAATTCAATACGAGTGCCAAATAGTTTGGATCCTCATCAGACGCCGCGTTACGCGGCGTCTGATCAAGGTCCAAACTGATTGCAAACGTGCTTTTAGGCGCCATTGAGAGTGAAAGGGTTAAAGCATGCTAAAATTGAAGTAAAAGTCTCCAATTAGAAATTTTCCTTCTTATTGTCAGCCTGCTAGTTCTAGTAATGACTTTCATGTTTCTACTATTTCTTGATATTTGAAAAGCATTAAGAAAAGTGTCCTGCAGATTGATGTTTAACCATTGTCATGCAAAATTGTCATCTGCTGCAAACACATCATCTGCAGAAAACAACATAATCAATTTGATACTTTCAAAACTTAAAAACAGTAAACTATGACTGGCAAACAAGTTTGGATCATATCAGACGCCGCATAACGCGGCGTCTGATCTGGATCTTTACTGTATAGAAACTGTTTAACAAATGTTATCCAAATCGCGCTTAGCATAATAAGAGGATTTCTTTTCAAGCAGGCTGCCAATAAGAAGGAAACCTCTAATTGGAGACTTTTACATCAATTCTAGCATGCTTTAACCCTTTCACTCTGGCGCCTAAATGCGCGATGGCAAACAGATTGGATCTATTATCAGGATCCATACTATTTGGCACTCGTATTGAATTTTTTTCAGTCATACAATTAACTTTAAAAAGATACTGCAGACAACAGAATTGAAGCAGACGACAATGAAACTGTGAGAATTAGACTCACTCTCGCCTAAAGGAACGTTTGCAAAAAATTTGCACCTTGATCAGACGCCGCGTTTCGCAAAACGCGGCGTCTGATCAGGATCCAAACTGTTTGACACTGGTATTGAATTTTTTTCAGTTATACTTCCTTACATTTAAGGCTTTGAAACGATATTGCAGGCAACAAAATTGAAGCAGACGACACGAACATTTAAAGGAGTAAACTATCACAAAAGTTTGGCAGTGGAAGGATAAAGCAGTTATTTGTATTTAAAGAAATGAATCTATGGAACTAGTGATGATAATTAAAAAAAGAAAAAAGAAGGGGGTTGTTAAGTAAAAAAAGATCGTACCCTGTGTGGCTCGAACCGGCTACCCCCGTCATGCCAGGCAGAGTCGCTATCGATTGAGCTACGGCGACTTCGTTGAAATTTGGCTTGTTAGTTAATTATAATTGTGAACCTAATTATGTATTTACGCGTATGTATAAACACTTTTTATTCAATTAATTATCTATTCTACTTATTCTGGGACAATGCTTGCTGCTTTATAAACGGGAGAAGAAAACAAACCCGCGTTGTGAGGCCTTATTGTAGTCTGCTTTTATTCTCAGATTTTCATATGAGTTATTTGACGTAGAGCTACTGAAGAGTGTAATATTCCGATCAGACGCCGCGTTGTGAGGCCTTATTGTCGTCTGCTTTTATTCTCAGATTTTCATATGAGTTATTTGACGTAGAGCTACTGAAGAGTGTAATATTCCGATCAGACGCCGCGTTGTGAGGCCTTATTGTCGTCTGCTTTTATTCTCAGATTTTCATATGAGTTATTTGACTTAGAGCTACTGGATGGTGTAATATCCCGATCAGACGCCGCGTCGTGAGGCTCTATTGTCGTCAGCTTCAAAATCAGTATTCTGCAATATAGTTTCAAAGTTATATTTAAGGCACTATAACTGACGTAATTGAAACACGAGTGTGAACAGTTTGGAAACTGGTTATGTGCCTCGTGACGCGGCGTCTGATCAGGATTCATACTGTAAAATTTTATTAGAAAAGTCTACGATGTTTTGGGACAGCCCTCATGAGTAACTATTGTACTCGGGATAAGACAGTAATGGTGTTAGACTATGAGGTTATTTAACTGTACAATTTTATTACAAAAGTCTACGATGTTTTGGGACAGCCCTCGTAAGTAACTATTGTACTCGGGATAAGGCAGTAATGGTGTTAGACTATGAGGTTATTTAACTGTACAATTTTATTACAAAAGTCTACGATGTTTTGGGACAGCCCTCGTAAGTAACTATTGTACTCGGGATAAGGCAGTAATGGTGTTAGACTATGAGGTAATTTAACTGTACAATCTTATTACAAAAGTCTACGATGTTTTGGGACAGCTCTCGTAAGAAACTATTGTACTCGGGATAAGGCAGTAATGGTGTTAGACTATGAGGTTATTTAACTGTACAATTTTATTACAAAAGTCTACGATGTTTTGGGACAGCCCCCGTAAGTAACTATTGTACTCGGGATAAGGCAGTAATGGTGTTAGACTATGAGGTTATTTAACTGTACAATTTTATTACAAAAGTCTACGATGTTTTGGGACAGCCCTCGTAAGTAACTATTGTACTCGGGATAAGACAGTAATGGTGTTAGACTATGAGGTTATTTAACTGTACAATTTTATTACAAAAGTCTACGATGTTTTGGGACAGCCCTCGTAAGTAACTATTGTACTCGGGATAAGGCAGTAATGGTGTTAGACTATGAGGTTATTTAACTGTACAATTTTATTACAAAAGTCTACGATGTTTTGGGACAGCCCTCGTAAGTAACTATTGTACTCGGGATAAGGCAGTAATGGTGTTAGACTATGAGGTTATTTAACTGTACAATTTTATCACAAAAGTATACGATGTTTTGGGACAGCCCTCGTAAGTAACTATTGTACTCGGGATAAGGCAGTAATGGTGTTAGACTATGAGGTTATTTAACTGTACAATTTTATTACAAAAGTCTACGATGTTTTGGGACAGCCCTCGTAAGTAACTATTGTACTCGGGATAAGGCAGTAATGGTGTTAGACTATGAGGTTATTTAACTGTACAATTTTATTACAAAAGTCTACGATGTTTTGGGACAGCCCTCGTAAGTAACTATTGTACTCGGGATAAGGCAGTAATGGTGTTAGACTATGAGGTTATTTAACTGTACAATTTTATTACAAAAGTCTACGATGTTTTGGGACAGCCCTCGTAAGTAACTATTGTACTCGGGATAAGCCAGTAATGGTGTTAGACTATGAGGTTATTTAACTGTACAATTTTATTACAAAAGTCTACGATGTTTTGGGACAGCCCTCGTAAGTAACTATTGTACTCGGGATAAGACAGTAATGGTGTTAGACTATGAGGTTATTTAACTGTACAATTTTATTACAAAAGTCTACGATGTTTTGGGACAGCCCTCGTAAGTAACTATTGTACTCGGGATAAGACAGTAATGGTGTTAGACTATGAGGTTATTTAACTGTACAATTTTATTACAAAAGTCTACGATGTTTTGGGACAGCCCTCGTAAGTAACTATTGTACTCGGGATAAGGCAGTTATGGTGTTAGACTATGAGGTTATTTAACTGTACAATTTTATTACAAAAGTCTACGATGTTTTGGGACAGCCCTCGTAACTAACTATCGTACTCCGGATAAGGCAGTAATGGTGTTAGACTAACAACCATAGCAACTCGAAATAAAAGTTGTTTGATTGAAATATAAGAGCAGGCACTTGTCGCCCTCGTCTTGAGTAGTAAGTTGGCGATAAGATCATCTTTATGCTTATTGTTTCACCTTATTGACCATTGATATTTGAAATAGAAAATTCCAGTTTTAAAATACGCCGACCCCATATTGGGCAATTTAGGGAATTTTTCCAATATATTTTAAAAATGACGAATCGTATAGACACTGGCCAGAGGGCTCCTATAAGGAGCCCTCTGACCAGGGTCTATACTGTTTACATAGGACAAGGCTATTCGTCATAGGTACACTGTTTGCGCTGTTTATTTGCGTCACATGGGGTAAATGGATCAACACGACATTGACACTAACGTTTGGGGGATGAATGGAGGACACAATAGATGCCGTTGTCCTTAATCTGGGTCTCAAAAAAACGCCTAGCCATTTAATGGTAATTAATTTAGGGTATTGTGCAATATATTTTAAAAATGGTAAAAATGATAATCTATAGAAAAACTGGTCAGAGGCCGCATATCAAGGGTAATTAGATAAACTGGACATTGGCATTGGCTTTAAAATGATAAATGAAGATTGCAATAGATGCTCTGGCCTTAATTCATTATCCCCTGAAACTTCTAAAGGATAATACCAGTTTGCGATAAAGGCTGGTCCATATTCGAATATTAAGAGTTTTTTTTTTTTATATAATATATTACAAAATGAAAAACAGTGAAGACCCTGATCAGAGGGCTCAGTTTGCGTCGGACAAGCGAGCTCTTCACATGTATACTTTTGGTGAAGTACACATATACGTCACTAGGGCTCAATGAGTTAATCTGAGAGCGAATGACTGAACGTTTTAGGGAGTTTGCTCGGGTGATTTAGTTAAACCACATATCTATTTCACTTCAAATGGCATTAAAACGGGTCTGGTCGCAAGTTCTACCAACATTAGTCACGACCCTCTTCTTTTGATACATATTATACATAACTGGTCACATTGTATTGACAACTAACATATGTACATGGGGCATAGAAGAGAATAAGGAGAAAGTGAGTGCGGTTATTGAGTAAGTATTAGAAGCAGCAAGAAGAGGGAAAACATAACAGCAGCAAAAATAACAGCAGTAAAAATAACGGCAAAGAGAAAAAATACAGTCAAGAATAAAATGTTTGGAAATAAGAGACAGAGAAAACAAACAACAAGAAAATTGTAATACTAATTAGTTTACGTGACAGTACAATCAGGTTCGTATTGAACGACCACTCACACAAAAACAAACTATGTTTCTTGAAGTACGACTGCTTTACTATCGAAAATTATCTGCCTTTAACTTTGAACTACACCAAGGAGTCACCAGTATTTAGGAAATGTTTAATCAGCAAGTAAAAACAATTTAAACAAGGGAGATCATTCAATAGTTCTCTAGGTTAGGATTAACCTAAATACTCTCCCTTGAATCAGGCCAACCTGAGTATTCTCCCTTAAATCAGAGCTCCAGATGAAGGGAGTATTCTCTTCGGCTCATTTATAATACGGAATTATGTGAAAGGACAAAAAACATTAATCATTGTGTATGGCAGAGAAGACGTTATTTGTGCCCGTTTAATTGATATGATATACAAACGAACACAATAAAATGGTGATAATGACATTGGCTGATTTATAATGCGATATTATGCGAAATGACAAAAAACATAAAGCATTGTATATGGTAGAAAAGGCGTTATTTGTGCCCGTTTAATTGATATGATATACAAACGAACACAATACAATGGTGATAATGACATTGGCTGATTTATAATGCGATATTCATAAAGCATTGTATATGGTAGAAAAGGCGTTAGTTGTGCCCGTTTAATTGATATGATATACAAACGAACACAATAAAATGGTGATAATGACATTGGCTGATTTATAATGCGATATTATGCGAAATGACATAAAACATAAAGCATTGTATATGGTAGAAAAGGCGTTATTTGTGCCCGTTTAATTGATATGATATACAAACGAACACAATAAAATGGTGATAATGACATTGGCTGATTTATAATGCGATAATATGCGAAAGGACAAAAAACATAAAGCATTGTATATGGTAGAAAAGGCGTTATTTGTGCCCGTTTAATTGATATGATATACAAACGAACACAATAAAATGGTGATAATGACATTGGCTGATTTATAATGCGATATTATGCGAAAGGACAAAAAACATAAAGCATTGTATATGGTAGAAAAGGCGTTATTTGTGCCCGTTTAATTGATATGATATACAAACGAACACAATAAAATGGTGATAATGACATTGGCTGATTTATAATGCGATATTATGCGAAAGGACAAAAAACATTAATCATTGTATATGGTAGAAAAGGCGTTATTTGTGCCCGTTTAATTGATATGATATACAAACGAACACAATAAAATGGTGATAATGACATTGGCTGATTTATAATGCGATATTATGCGAAAGGACAAAAAACATTAATCATTGTATATGGTAGAAAAGGCGTTATTTGTGCCCGTTTAATTGATATGATATACAAACGAACAAAATAAAATGGTAATATTGACATTGGCTGATTTATAATGCGATATTATGCGAAATGACAAAAAACATAAAGCATTGTATATGGTAGAAAAGGCGTTATTTGTGCCCGTTTAATTGATATGATATACAAACGAACAAAATAAAATGGTAATATTGACATTGGCTGATTTATAATGCGATATTATGCGAAATGACAAAAAACATAAAGCATTGTATATGGTAGAAAAGGCGTTATTTGTGCCCCGTTTAATTGATATGATATACAAACGAACACAATAAAACGGTGATAATGACATTGGCTGATTTATAATGCGATATTATGCGAAATGACAAAAAACATAAAGCATTGTATATGGTAGAAAAGGCGTTATTTGTGCCCGTTTAATTGATATGATATACAAACGAACAAAATAAAATGGTAATATTGACATTAATTTAAAAAAAATGACACTTGTTTTAGTTTGAGTGGCAAACACCTTGGAGCTCATTAAGATGCAGGGTATCCCGGCGTCTGATCTGGCTTAATTATGATGGCAATTGACGCCAGTGATGAGTTCAGTAAAGAAATCGATGGCTATCGATTGCGAGTTGGCTACCGGTCTGAAATACAATGGATGAAAACATAATTATTTCGTTCAAACGCAAACGCATTGCAGTGAAACATAGAAAATGACAACCTTTTGACCATTCAGACTACCAGTTTAAATCTGAGTGGCAACAATTTGGATCCTGATCAGACGCCGGGTTACCCGGCGTCTGATATGGATCCAAACTGTTTGCAATGAAAATAATAGTTTAAGCGTAACCGGGGTTATTTGGAAAGAAAACGTTTTCTCTACTGCACTCTGCACGCTGCACACGGGGCACAAACTGCTAACGTAAACAGCAAACAATGGTAATTGAACTCGCTTCAGGTATTCATAACAACGCACGTTGGTTAATACTTAATCAAACTTTTCAACAATCACAATGTCATTATTGTGTTTAAAAATCCAACACTGAAATAACTTGACTTTATCAGATTTAAACAATTGTCGTCTGCTTTTGTTTGACAAATTAAATTTGACTTAAATACTTTTGCAAAGAGTGTTAATTAGATTGGATCCTGATGAGACTCTAGTCAGGGTCTAAACTGTTTTCAAATATTCAATATGCTCGGGGTAAGGCGTTTAGGGGGGGTGAAATAAATAAATGATACAAATAATGTAACCCTCACCGCATTGGGAAACAAACAGAGGAACAATCTGGAGATGAAAAATCGTGTAAGAATATTTTAGTCTTTACTTTACACAGGGAATGTCTTCAGTTTATCGACTGTGCAGTTAACCCCATTCACTGCCGTGACGTCATCAATTTTGAACAATTGTCGTCTGCTTTTATTTCTCTAGGTATTTTGATTTCAGAAATATTGAAATGAGTGTTAACAGTTTGGGTCCTGGTCAGACGCCGCGTCACGCGGCGTCTGATCAGGATCCAAGCTGTTTGCAAATAACCATCGCACTCGGGGTAAGGCAGTGAAGGGGTAAAGGTCAAACGGTATGGAAGAATTCTTGCGGGTTACGGGCCACACATATCGACGATAATTATACTTGAACAAATACGCAATTAAAGAATTTATAAACGTCATTGTCTGTTTTCTTTTTCTAGCAAGAAACTCCTGTAACGAAAGATAGCGGTAACATCCACATTCAATATCATGAGAATCCTCGGACGGGGTTCAAAACAACTTTAGGACAGTCAAATACCATACCATCTTAGCTAAAGAATCTACTCCCTACTCAGGCGTTTAGTATTGTATATATGTCATACGCCGTCGCTATGCTATTTATAGTACACACAGTGAGGTGAGAATGAGGGACGTAACACACCCATTTTAACAAAGTCATCATTTATGATTACGAACAAAGCGATTTCGGCATTTCAGCCGATTCGGCATATTAGAAGCAATTTTAGCATTTTATAGTCTATCCCGCTCGAGCCCCTAATTTACGAAAAACAACTTTAACAAAATTCACCTTGGATATTATGAGAATTTCCGAGCGGGGATCGAATCCGCGATGCTTGCACGACAGTCCAACACCATAATCTCAGGAGCTCGGTATTTTATATGTCA
Organism: Gari tellinella; assembly: GCA_922989275.2. NCBI lineage: Eukaryota > Metazoa > Mollusca > Bivalvia > Cardiida > Psammobiidae > Gari > Gari tellinella. The sequence continues at coordinate 3,583,283 of OV277870.1, read as the reverse complement.
TACGCCGTCGTTTTGCCATTTATAGTTCACACAGAGACGTGAATATGAGGGATGTTAAATAGTTCATTTGGTAAAGTGATTGACTAGCAAATAATGTCCTGGGGTCGAGCTGTATTCGATTCAAAACGTTTAACTTACAATGTAGATGATATTGTCCGATTTTATTAATCTGTCCGCCCATAACGTAGTCACTCATGGACAAGGTATAATGTAATACTATACTAGTTTAGAGACAGATTTTACTGTTATAGACAATACTGTTCTCTTCAGTGTTTATGTATTGTTTGTCTGTCTCTTGTCTAATAATACCAAAACTTTATGAATTATCTGCAGTATGATATTGTCAACACTAATATTGTTACTTATAGTTTAACCTATAACTCCATAGATACACTTTTTCGCGTTTAATTTGATTCCTCCATTGCATGGAACTGCTCCATATTATAAAGTCAGAATATGAACCATAAACTAGTTATCCGTATCTTAACGGATGAAACCTTAACCAATTTTATGCGGAATACACTTTCAGGTGTACCTCTTTGCAAACAGTTTTGATCTCAGATCAGGCCCCACAATGTGGGGCCTATTCTGAGCTCAAAACTGTTTGCAGCTAATTCAGTATTCTATCAGAAATTGCTAAAATCTTTTGAAAATATTTGAATTATACCCGCTGCAGACGACATTTTAAAATGGCCGCCAAATATTACCCAGTTGCAATGGGTTAAATCAGACTGAAAATAAAGGAGAATGTGTCAATCCTTTCAAACTACAACTTGTGTTCAGTGTTTGTTATACATGTATGCGATTGCTAAAGACAGACTGAACGTAAAGCAGAAACATTATGGATTAACTTTCTGCTTTACTCTAGTTTTGCTTTAAAGATCTACCTCTGGGGATGAATGAAATAATTCATAATTATAATTCTTTATCCTGACATTGTATACACGGGGTAAAAGGGTCAAGACACTGTTTGTTTTACTTACAGCCAGGTTTAATCTACAATTTGCTAGGATATAGATATATTTTGGTACACATTCATACCTGTATAAAGTGGAACTATACTCTTTAACGGATGAAACAATTTAAGGCGTACACAGGTGTATATACGGAGTAATGGGTTAAATAGCTTCCATGTCAACTAATGCAGTAAATGCAAGTGTCTTGGAATCTTACGTTTGTCCTACGTATACAAAATTTACAATGTGCTACTTTTGATTAAAGAAAAAGCCCCCACGCCCTTTTATAAAACAGTATCCAAGAATGTTTAAGTCATTGTTACTTTCGTTTTAAAAGAACTAAATAAATACGAAAGAAGACTCAAGGACCCCGGACTATAACCACTTGAAAAACGACTTACATGTATCTACAAATTATGCCCCATTGCATTAGTAAGATTTCATGCGTGATAATACAGTGTGTGTCTACCGAGGTTACAAGCCTTTAAAGCCTCATTTAAATGGTTTACCGAACTTCGATATCTCGAACTTGTTTAACTCGGACTATTCGATAGTTCGACATATGAACTTCATTATTTCATGATCGGTTTAGTCGAACATACCCATATTTCAAAGTTAAAACGTGAGATATAGAGGTTCGACTGTATACTATTAAATCTTATGAGTTTAATAACTTACATAGCTGTGTTTGTTCATATTGTCAGTAAATTGTTCATGTGTATTCGAAACATTCCTTTTAGCATTAAACATTTTATATTTAATAGCTTCTTTGTTTCCTTTGCTATCCTGAAAGATGTGAGAGGTGGTCTTATTGGGAATGGATGGTATTCTTTCCCCAATAAAAGCGCTGAGTAACTTGACATCTAATGATGCTATATGCTGTTTGCCATTTAGAGGTTGAAAAGCCATTACAACAGTTTGGAGTCTGCTCAGACGCTGAGTAACTTGACATCTAATGATGCTATATGCTGTTTGCCATTTAGATGTTGAAAAGCCATTACAACAGTTTGGAGTCTGCTCAGACGCTGAGTAACTTGACATGTAATGATGTTCTACACTGTTTGCCATTTAGATGTTGACAAGCCATTACAACAGTTTGGAGTCTGCTCAGACGCTGAGTAACTTGACATGTAATGATGTTCTACACTGTTTGCCATTTAGATGTTGACAAGCCATTACAACAGTTTGGAGTCTGCTCAGACGCTGAGTAACTTGACATCTAATGATACCTACACTGTTTGCCATTTAGAGGTTGAAAAACCTTTACAACAGTTTGGAGTCTGCTCAGATGCTGAGTAACTTGACATCTAATGATGTTCTATACTGTTTGCCATTTAGATGTTGACAAGCCATTACAACAGTTTGGAGTCTGCTCAGACGCTGAGTAACTTGACATCTAATGATATCTACACTGTTTGCCATTTAGAGGTTGAAAAGCCTTTACAACAGTTTGGAGTCTGCTCAGACGCTGAGTAACTTGACATCTAATGATGTTCTATACTGTTTGCCATTTAGAGGTTAAAAAGCCTTTACAACAGTTTGGAGTCTGCTCAGACGCTGAGTAACTTGACATCTAATGATGTTATATGCTGTTTGCCATTTAGATGTTGATAAGCCATCACAACAGTTTGGAGTCTGTTAAGGCGCAGAGTAACTTGACATCTAATGATGTTATATGCTGTTTGCCATTTAGATGTTGATAGGCCATCACCACAGTTTGAAGTCTGCTCACACGCTGAGTAACTTGACATCTAATGATGTTCTATACTGTTTGCCATTTAGATATTGATAGGCCATCACAACAGTTTGAAGTCTGCTTAGACGCTGAGTAACTTGACATCTAATGATGTTCTATTCTAAACTGTTTGCCATTTAGATGTTCATAAGCCATCACAACAGTTTGGTTAAATAGTTATCTAACTCATCGTTGTTAAAAGGTTTTTGTGGGTTCGTCATACTCTCAGTATAAGGAAACTAATGCAGGCGTACCACAAGGCTCTGTACTTGGTCCCCTTCTTTTCTTGGTATTTGTTAATGACATTATTGAACAACTCTTGAGTATATCTCGTCTTTTTGCAGACGACACTTCTATTTCTTTCACATCACGATCGACGGATGATATAGAAGCAATCATGAATCAAGACTTACAAATAATTTCAAGTTGGGCAGAAAAATGGCTGGTCTCATTTAATCCTCAAAAAACTGAAGCACTGTTTATTTCTTCAAGGTCAAATGCAACTGCACCCTTATTGGTCTTTAATCAAGTGCCTGTTACTTTTGTTAACAGTCATAAACACCTTGGTGTTGTACTGAGCGCAGACGGCAAGTGGCGTGAACACATACACAAGTTAATTAGTTCTTCCTCTAAAATCCTTAATATGATGTAGTATGGGATGGCTGTACAATGCAAGACAAAGAAACCTTAGACAAATTTCAAAACGAGGCAGCTAGGATCGTTACAGGCCTAACTAGATCAGTAACGTTAGAAAACTTGTACAATGAAATTGGCTGGCTATCTTTGACTGAAAGAAGAAAATATCATAAGTTAATTTTGATGTACAAGATAATGTCTGGCCTTACACCAGATTACTTGAGCAGTCTTCTTCCACCATCCGTTGATGATCTAAATACGTATAACCTAAGAAATGCTCGAGACTTAAATATTTTATCAAGAAGAACAGAACTATTTTCGAATTCGTTTGTGCCGTCAGCTACAAAAATGTGGAATACTCTTCCAATAGCCATAAGAGATTCAACCACATTAACAACCTTTAAAAAAGCTTTATCACACACAGTTTTTATCCCCAAAGTTGTTCCTTCGTTTTACTTCACAGGCAATAGATACATATCTGCCTTACATGCACGCATACGAAATAAATGCAGTAATTTAAATGCAGATCTATTTAAAAACCATCTTAGTCTTTCGGAAAAGTGTTCTTGTGGCTTTGAAAGAGAAGATGCAGATCATTTTCTCTTTCAGTGTAACCTTTATACAAACTACCGACATGTTCTCTTTCATACCATAAGGGATTTTCACCCATTTAATGCCAATACTTTACTGTTTGGCTCACCTGAACTGACTCATAATGATAATGTGATGATTTTCAATGCTGTCCATACATATATAAAGGATACCAAAAGATTTGAAACACACTAGCACCTACTGTATTAGGTATTTTAAGATGGGACTTCGTACTCTTGTAGTTCATTTTTCTCTTAGTCTTCTTTTTCTCAATTCTTTACTTCTGTCTGTTGTCTTTCCTAAACACGTTCGTATTTTGTTGTTTATTCTTTTCTATTTGTAGAATATATGTCGTTATTAATATTTGTTCTAAGGAATTCCAAAATTCATTTCTTAATTTTAAAGATAACTAACATACCTTAGACTTTACGTATCAGGGCTTCAAATAGGGGGAGTATTTTGAAAACTGAAACCTTTATTTATGATTTAAATCCTATGATGTCACGACTCATTATAATCGTCTCGAAGAGACGATTCTAATGAGTAGAAACATCATAGAGTTACGTACCATGAGGGTTAAAGTGAGAAAGAAAATATTGGATTTCTTGAGTTTACTTCCCTTCATCTGGAGCCTTGCTTATCCAACACAGTGTTTTTTTCATAATTTCGATAGTTGAAAAAAACACACAATTACTTCCCTTTGATAAGATGTAAACAGTTAAACTTGCTTATATGTAATTTCAGAGTTTAAACCATGCGGTCGGTCTGGTATTAAGCGACACATAGGACAGGGATTATTATTACAGTAACACCTTGGAATATTCCGAACTATTTTTCTGGCATTCATGGGCCAACCACGTATAATTAAAGCCTCTCAAGTAAACTCTTTTTGGTTGTCGATTAATACCAGATTGACTGTATATGTAAGTGCAATTAACTAACCATTTTTAATACTTATTAGTAAAATGGTCAACTAACCAACCACAAAAGGGGAGGGACGTAACTAATGTTGGTAGAACTTGTGGCCCAACCCTTTTGCTCTTATATTTGTATTTTGTAAATATGACTATGAACTTGTGTTATATGGTTGTACAAATATATGGCAATAAAATATGTTTAAACTAAACTAACAGTTTGGAGTCTGTTAAGGCGCAGAGTAACTTGACATCTAATGATGTTATATGCTGTTTGCCATTTAGATGTTGATAGGCCATCACAACAGTTTGAAGTCTGCTCACACGCTGAGTAACTTGACATCTAATGATGTTATATGCTGTTTGCCATTTAGATGTTGATAGGCCATCACAACAGTTTGAAGTCTGCTCACACGCTTAGTAACTTGACATCTAATGATGTTCTATACTGTTTGCCATTTAGATGTTGATAGGCCATCACAACAGTTTGAAGTCTGCTCAGACGCTGAGTAACTTGACATCTAATTATGTTCTATACTGTTTGCCATTTAGATGTTGATAGGCCATCACAACAGTTTGAAGTCTGCTCACACGCTGAGTAACTTGACATCTAATGATGATCTATACTGTTTGCCATTTAGATATTGATAAGGCATCACAATAGTTTGGAGTCTGCTCAGACGCTGAGTAACTTGACATCTAATGATGTTCTATTCTGAACTGTTTGCCATTTAGATGTTCATAAGCCATCACAATAGTTTGGAGTCTACTCAGACGCCGACTAACTTGACATCTAATGATGTTCTATTCTATACTGTTTGCCATTTCGATGTTGATAAGCCATCACAACAGTTTGGAGTCTACTTAGACGCTAAGTAACTTGACATCTCAAGATGTTCTATTCTATACTGTTTGCCATTTAGATGTTGATAAGCCATCACAACAGTTTGGAGTCTGCTCAGACGCTGAGTAACTTGACATCTCAATATGTTCTATTCTATACTGTTCGCCATTTAGATGTTTATAAGCCATCACAATAGTTTGGAGTCTGCTCAGACGCTGAGTAACTTGACATCTCAATATGTTCTATTCTATACTGTTCGCCATTTAGATGTTGATAAGCCATCACAACAGTTTGGAGTCTACTCAGACGCTGAGTAACTTGACATCTCAAGATGTTCTATTCTATACTGTTTGCCATTTAGATGTTGATAAGCCATCACAATAGTTTGGAGTCTACTTAGACGCTGAGTAAATTGACATCTAAATATGTTCTATTCTATACTGTTTGCCATTTAGATATTGATAAGCCATCACAATAGTTTGGAGTCTGCTCAGACGCTGAGTAACTTTACATCTAATGATGTTCTATTCTATACTGTTTGCCATTTAGATGTTTATAAGCCATCACAATAGTTCGGAGTCTGCTTAGACGCTGAGTAAATTGACATCTAAATATGTTCTATTCTATACTGTTTGCCATTTAGATGTTTATAAGCCATCACAATAGTTCGGAGTCTGCTTAGACGCTGAGTAAATTGACATCTAAATATGTTCTATTCTATACTGTTTGCCATTTAGATGTTCATAAGCCATCACAATAGTTTGGAGTCTGCTCAGACGCTGAGAAACTTGACATCTAATGATGTTCTATTCTATACTGTTTGCCATTTAGATGTTGATAAGCCATCACAATAGTTTGGAGTCTACTTAGACGCTGAGTAACTTGACATCTAATAATGTTCTATTCTATACTGTTTGCCATTTAGATATTGATAAGCCATCACAATAGTTTGGAGTCTGCTCAGACGCTGAGTAACTTGACATCTAATGATGTTCTATTCTATACTGTTTGCCATTTAGATGTTGATAAGCCATCACAATAGTTTGGAGTCTACTTAGACGCTGAGTAACTTGACATCTAATGATGTTCTATTCTATACTGTTTGCCATTTAGATGTTTATAAGCCATCACAACAGTTTGGAGTCTGCTCAGACGCTCAGTAATTTGGCATCTAATGATGTTCTTTACTGTTTGCCAGTTAGAAGATGTTAATAAGTTATCAACATGTTCAAAAGGTTGTAATTATCTGTATTTTATTGCAGTGCTTTTCCTTCTGTTCATATGAGGAATTTTGAAGGAAATTTAATGTTGTCCTGTAGAAATTACTACTACCATGACTATGTTGTATACATACCTTAACTTTTTTAACACCATGTAGCTCTTGTGGGTTATTAGGTTACCTTTTGGATATATTTAATTACCAAAACAAGAAACAGGCTAGTTGAAAATCTGTTTAGTTTAATAAATATTGGTATAAATTAGCAAACAATGTTGACCCAGATCAGAGGGCCACTGTAGGAGCCCTCCGAGATTGGTCTACACTGTTTGCAAATGTAAATAGTATAATCTTAAACAGGTGTTGAAATACCGGTACATGTAGTTAAATAAGGACATTCTTATCTGGGTCTGCACTGTTTGCAAATGTAAGTAGTATAGTTATTTTAAACAGGTGTTGAAATAGTTATAAGTATATCTGTTACATTTGCATTAACTTTTTGCCAACTATTGGCTAAATAATATTTTACCTTTACAGGTTGGCGTATAAAAATGACCTTGCCGGACCAAGTCCCTCGGGCGAGACTTTATAACCCGAGTTCCGATGTACCAGTGCTATACACTTGGTATCTAAAAGAACCGGAGAACTCTGTCAACAATAAGGGTAGGACAGCACGCCCAGGTTCTCTGTATCCGCTCAACTTTCTCTAGAGCGTCACAGTAGCCCATACATGGCAGAAACGGACGTTAACAAACAAACAAATACAAAGCTACGACATAAAGTTTATTGGTGGATTCTTACAAATACAGTTTAATGAGCAACACACACAAAATAACAAATGGGCATTACATATACAGTAAAACCCCTCTATTACGACCACTAAAATGAGCGCTAATTGATTGTTTAAAAGACCGGTGACAGCTAAAAGCAAGGTAACAGTAAAACAAAAAGCTTCTAAGGAACTTTCTGTTTTATTTTCACCTTGCTTTAAGCTTTCACTTGTCACCTGCAAAAGCAAGATGACAGTAAAACAGAAAGCTCCTTAAGGAGCTTTCTGTTTTACTGTCATCTTGCTTAAAGCTGCCACCTGTCTTAAACACCTAATACATAACAAAAATATAAACATTTTTAGGGGTTGAAGTAGAGAGTATACATGAAGATAAAGCAATGTAAAGCAGATGACAATATGGAACCCTGGTTCCACATAAGTAAAGCAGACTCCAGTAAAGCAGACTCCACTTTAGCTATATGAAACCCTAGTTACATACTCCCCTGGGTTGAAAATAGATGTCTCCTGACATTTACTATGCCAAAATACTTATTTTGCTTTAACTGAACTTGAAATATTAAAATCATATTACATTACATACATTAAGGAACATATTCAGACGACTTTTTCATTTCAGTTAAAAATGAAATCTGAATATGGTTTAACTATTACTAACTATTCAAATACTAAGCTACAGTTTCACACTAACCATAGCATTACAGGTAAATCATTTGACTTGTCAATTTCGCAATAATTGGCATTGTCATATGATATCTAACAAGAGGGCCATGGCCCACAAGTCGCTCACCTGAGGACATTGTACCTAAGCTGACTGGGAAAACAATATCGTGATTTATATAGCTATACAAGAGGGCCTGAAGGCCCTGATATCGCTCACCATTTGTAATGAAGCCTGATAGCTTTACCTTTGAATTTCACCCGTTTTATTCTAAATCCACTCAAGTTTGTCGACCTACTGTAGTATAGTAGAGTACATCAAAGGCAGATAACTAGAGCCTAAACAATACTGAAATTAAGCCTTTTTCTAGCATTTCAAAGTATATCAAGGGCAGGTAACTATTGCCACAATGATTACATTTCAACAATAATTTCACTCCTTCGAAAATGTATAGCTACATCCTTTGTGTACAAGTACATGTATAATCAAAATCCATTGAAAACTGTAGTTGCAAGAGTGTAAATGCTGTAAAATATGGCATTTTCAGCAATTCAAAGGTAGATATCTCTTGATCTATTTGTCTGATTCCAACCATAATCACCCTTTTTCCAACTCTTATGGTCATATACAATATGGGTAAGTTTGAGAGAGCTTGGATAAATATTGTGGCCTCTAGAGCGTAAACACTGTTAAATATATCATTTTCAGCCATTCAAAGGTAGATAACTCTTGACCTATTGATCAGATTACAACCAAAATTGAACTCGTCCGAAGTCTTATGATAATATACAATCTGAGTAAGTTTATGAAAGATTGGATAAAATTTGTGGCCGCTAGAGTGTAAACATCGTTAAATATGGCATTTTCAGCAATTCAAAGGTAGATAATTCTCGACCTATAAGTTTGCTTTCAACCATAATCAAATTCATCTGAACTCTTATAGTAATATACAATCTGAGCAAGTTGAAGAAAGATTTGATAAAAATTGTGAACTCTAGAGTGTAAACACTGTTATAAATAGCATTTTCAGCAATTCAAAGGTAGATTACTCTTGATCTATTTGTCTTATTTCAACCAAAATCAAACTCATCCGAAATCTTATGGTCATATACCATCTGGCCAGGTTTTAGAAAGATTGGATAAATACTGTGGCCTCTAGAGTGTAAACACCGTAAATATGGCATTTTCAGCAATTCAAAGGTAGATAACTCATGACCTATTTGTCCGATTTCAACCAAAATCAAACTCATCCGAACTCTTATAGTCAAATACAATCTGGGCAGGTTTTTAGAAAGATTGGATAAATACTGTGGCCTCTAGAGTGTAAACACTGTTAAATATGGCATTTTCAGCAATTCAAAGGTAGATAACTCATGACCTATTTTTCCGATTTCAACCATAATCAAATCCATCCGAACTCTTATAGTCATATACAATCTGGGTAGGTTTTAGAAAGATTGGATAAATACTGTGGCCTCTAGAGTGTAAACACTGTTAAATATGGCATTTTCAGCAGTTCAAAGGTAGATAACTCATGACCTATTTGTCCGATTTCAACCATAATCGAACTCATCCGAACTCTTCTGGCAATTTACCATCTGAGCAAGTTTGAGAAAGATTGGATTAAAATTGTGGTCTCTATAGTGTAAACGCTAACATTGTTGACGCCGCACGACGGACGACGGACATTCAAGGATTGCAATAGCTCACCCTGAGCTAGCTCAGGTGAGCTAAAAATGAGTTTTAAAAGTTTCTCCTATATAAGTCTATATGAAACTGATAAGCCTTGGAGCAGGGCAAAATTTGATCAAAGGGTCATAATTTGAACAAGAGGGCCAGAATGGCCCTTAATCGCTCACCTGTACATGGTGATGGGTCAAGTGATTTCAGAAAAGAAGATTTGTGAAACTTTGACCCACGGGCGGGGTCACTTTTGACCCCAGGGACATAATATGAATGCTCTTGATACAGAACCTGTAGACGATGCTATGTGCCAAATATCTAAGCTCAGTGTACTATGATTTCAGACAAGAAGACTTTTAGTTTTCATTGAAAAAAATATATGTTTAGCTCTGGTGACCCAGATATGCAACAGACCGGAACCAATTCATCAACATATGTGAAAAACCTCTAGACATTACATCATGCAAAATATCTAAGCTCTAGCCATATTGTGTTTGAAAATTTCACTATATAACTCCATGTAAAATGGCGACACCCAAGCCGGGGCCAATTTTGACCCCAGTGGCAAAATTTGAACAAATTTGATAGAGGATTTGTAGACGATGCTATGTGCAAAACATCTAAGCTCAGTGTATTTTGGTTTCAGACAAGAAGATTTTTAAAGTTTTCATTGAAAAAATCTATTTTTAGCTCCAGTGACCCAGATATTCAACACACTGGAACCAATTCGACAACATATGTGAAGGACCTCTAGACGTTACACCATGTCAAATATCAAAGCTCTGGCCAAAATGGTTTCAGAGAACAAGAGGGCCATGGCCCTTAATTCGCTCACCTGAGGTCATTGTGCCTTAGCGTAATAGACAAGACAACATTTTAATATAGCTGTAAATGGAATTATCTTCCAGACATAAAACCCATGACAAATTGGAATAACTTAAAAAAATATTGTTGGCACCTCAGAGAGACAACAAAGCTCGCCACCGGCACCTTTAGAAACTTAAAAGCACACTCAAGGTCACAGAGGTCAACCTTTTTGCCTGCATGGAAAGGTCTTGTCCATATACACTGGCAAATCAAATATGAAAATAACACCTCAAGGGACATAGGAATTATAAGCATTTTTGTAACCTAAACACAGATTTCGAAACCTAAAACCTTTCGCGACCTTAGTTCAAGATCAAGGACACTGGGCTAATTTTTTTGCATGCAGGAAAGGTCGTGTCCATATACACATGCATGCCAAATATGAAAGAAATATCTCAGTGGATATATGAGTTAAAGAAATTTTGAGAAACCTAAACGCAGACTTTGAAACCTAAACGCCGGTCCTAAGTTCAAGGTCAAGGTCAGAGGGCTCAAACATTTTGCATGCAAGGAAAGATCTTGTCCATATATACATGCAAACTGAATATGAAAGGAATATTTCAATGGACATAGGAGTAATAAAAATTTTGAGAAACCAAAACACAGATTTCGAAACTAAACATGGGCCCTAAGTTCAAAGTCAAGGTCACAGGGGTCTAAATGTTGCTGTGCCTGGAAAGGTCTTGTCCATATACACACATAAACCAACTATGAAAGCAATACCTCAAGGGACATAGAAGTAAAAGGCATTTTTCAAAACCTAAACACAGGCCCTTAGTTCAAGGTCAAGGTCACAAGGGTCCAAATTTATCTGTGCATGGAAAGGTCTTGTCCATATACACACACATACCAACTATGAAATCAATACCTCAAAGGATATAGAAGTTAAATGCATTTTTCGAAACCTAAACGCAGATTTCGAAACCTTAACACATGCTCTTAGTTCAAGGTCAAGGTCACAGGGGTCTAAATGTTTCTGTGCATCGAAAGGTCATGTCCATATACACATACATACCAACTATGAAAGCAATAACTCAAAGGACAGAGAAGTTAAAGGCATTTTTCTAGACCTAAACACAGATTTCGAAACCTAAACACAGGCCCGAAGTTCAAGGTCACATGGGTCTAAATTTTTCTTTGCATGTAAAAGTCATGCCCATATACACATACATACCAACTATGAAAGCAATACCTCAAGGGACATAGAAGTTAAAGGCATTTTTCGAAACCTAAACGCAGATTTCGAAACCTAAACGCAGGCCCTAAGTTCAAGGTCAAGGTCACAGGAGTCTAAAATTTTCTGAGCATGGAAATGTCTTGTCTATATACAAACACATACCAACTATGGAAGCAATACCTCAAGGGACATAGAAGTTAAAGGCATTTTTCGAAATCTAAACGCAGATTTCGAAACCTAAACGCAGGCCCTAAGTTCAAGGTCAAGGTCACAGGGGTCTAAATTTTTCTGAGCTTGGAAAGGTCTTGTCTACATACACACACATACCGACTATGGAAGCAATACCTTAAGGGATATAGAAGTTCAAGGCATTTTTCAAAACCTAAACGTAGATTTCGAAACCTAAACACAGGCCATAAGTTTAAGGTCAAGGTCACAGGGGTCAACATTTTTCTGTGCATGTAAAGGTCTTGTCCATATACACATACATAGCAACTATGAACGCAATACCTCAAAGGACATAGAAGTAAAAGGCATTTTTCTAGACCTAAACACAGGCCCTAAGTTCAAGGTCAAGGTCACACGGGTCTAAATTTTTCTTTGCATGTAAAGGTCTTGCCCATATACACATACATACCAACTATGAAAGCAATACCTCAAGGGACATAGAAGTTAAAGGCATTTTTCGAAAATTAAACACTGATTTCGAAACCTAAACGCAGGCCCTAAGTTCAAGGTCAAGGTCACACGGGTCAAACATTTTCTGTGCATGGAAAGGTCTTGTCCATATACACACACATACCAACTATTGAAGCAATATCTCAAGGGACATAGAAGTTAAATGCATTTTTCGAAACCTAAACGCAGATTTCGAAACCTAAACGCAGGCCCTAAGTTCAAGGTCAAGGTCACAGGGGTCTAAATTTTTCTGAGCTTGGAAAGGTATTGTCTATATACACACACATACCGACTATGGAAGCAATACCTTAATGGATATAGAAGTTAAAGGCATTTTTCAAAACCTAAAGGCAGATTTCGAAACCTAAACGCAGGCCCTAAGTTCAAGGTCAAGGTTACAGGCTGAGGGGTCTAAATCTTTCTGTGCATGTAAAGACAAAAAATGTTTTAACAGAGAGTCTAACTGTTACAATTTTTAGAAGACGAAGTGATCAAAAACATTTTTTTCCTGAATTTAGTATTAAAACTTGCATCATTAGCTTGGAAATGTTCAAACTAAGAAAATAAATGGTCACATTTGGGTGTTTAAATGAAATTTACAACTTTAATGACCGAAAAATAGTTTTACCAAGTTGACCCCATTAGAACACAAAGTGCTAAATGATGAAAAACACTTTTTCCCCGAATTTAGTATTAAAAGTTGTGTCATTAGCTTGGAAATGTCCTAACTAAGAAAATAAATGGTCACACTTTGTGTTTGAATTAATTTAACAAGTTTTATGACAGCAAAGTAGTCTTCACCAATGTTACTATTTGAGAACACAAACTGCTAAATGATGAAAAACACTTTTTTCTAGAATTTTGTGTTAAAACTTGTATAATTAGAAAGGAAATGTTCCAACTAAGAGATTGAGTAGTTGGAGTTTGTTGTTAGAGTGAATATAACAAGTTTTACAGGCTTTACTGGCTGCTTGTGGTGAAGTGTATACTCCATGTATTGGGACACCATTTATTGATACTGTCATAATACTGGCAGCATGTCACCTTCAGACCGTAACAAGTACGGAGGAAAGTCTCCACGTCTACACGTCGCTCTCTGACCTCTGTAACTGTTACATTGTATAGTTCTACCGTCACGTCACGTCTTGTCTGGGAGAGTCTGCGTGCAAACTCACACAGTGTTGTCACTGGTAATATAACACGCCACAGTTCAACATGCTCCACACAGTGTGACACAGACTGGAGATTATCTACAGACATGTCGTGCAGCTGAAGTCTCTGTATGTGTGTCATAGTAGACAAATCTATCCTACCAGTCTGACACCAGGGGCCATGGTCTGTACAGTCTAACCACAGGTCTAACTGTCTAATGGTGGGTGACTGTGGTAACCTGGTCAGTATTTGTTCTTTATGTTCATGTGTCAGACTAACATCTAACAGCTTCAGTGCCATTAAACACTTGCTACTGATACTACATATGTCACTAACTAACTCAGCTGTAGCTGTGATACGACTGTACAAGTGCAGACATGTAAGAGTGTCAAGGTTGTTGTTGACTATTTGTGCCACTGTGTCACTGTCTATACGGGATAAGAACCAGGAGGGGTCAGACAGGTGCAGTTTTTGTACTGAGTGACACTGCTGTAACTGACCAGTTATACTTGTTAACTGACTAGCACCAATGTCTCTAGTCTGTATGTACACAGACTTGACCTTTGACCTTGGAGTACATGATAACAAACGTTCTACATGACAGGCAGTGTTACCATCAATATAAAAGTCTTCTAACATGATGTTGTCATAAATGTGGCCATTATTACCACCTTCTATGACACAGTCAGTTACACATGTCTGTATGTCTTGTATCAAACCTTCATCATCTAAAGTTTGTCTGTAGTGTTTAACCTTTTCGTCAGTAGTAACAACACGAGTCAAATGGTCCAACAACTGTCTTGTTATGTCAGGTCTTATCCCAGACACAAACAGCCAAACCTGAGACATTTCTAAACATGTATCTAATGTGCTGCAGAAATCTGTTATGTGTTTAACAATATCTTGTACATTGTCACAGCTGGCTAGGAAAATAGCTGCAAGAAATTCTTGAAACTTCTTGTGCAGAAATGATATTTTCTTCTCACTAACAGAGCATTTTTCTATCACTTTGTTCTGTGACAATATACCTGACTTTAAACACAGGTCTATTGACTCTTGTCCTATACCATAGATCTCTAGCTGTGAACTTTTAAATACTAAGCTGTTTTCTTTTGTTTGGTCAAATAATGCTTCATATGCTACTCTTGATAAGCAATATATCAATTGCTGGTGGTCTTGACAATAAGGGTGTTCTGTAATACATTTGGGTAGGGGCGTTTCTGATGCTACACTTGGTGTGTTTGAAGTTTGTACAATCAGGTTTTTCTGGGATTTTTTTAACATCAAATCTAGCATGGCACAGTACAGATGTACTTGAGATTTGCCTAGCTCCTGGTTGTCAAACCAGATGCGCACAAGCTGTACGAGAATGACCGGTATAGTTTTGAAATGATCAATGCCTTTCTTTTCAAGTATCTCAAAGAACTCCTGTTTTTCTTTTTTACATGACTGACTCTCATTTAATAATTTAATTACTTTAGAGCAGAATCGTGAAGATGACTTCTTATTAAATGCACATAACTCAATATGTTTGTCCACTTCAGAACTTTTTAATTGGAGTATATCCAATTTCCAAGGCCTGGTCGTGGTCAAGAATACATTATTCTGGTTTGCTACATCCCTGCCAGGGAGTCCTGGGTTTAAGAAATGTGGGACAGGGGCACCTGCCGGACACACCCATTCGTCCAGACCATCAACAATGACAAGACAACGTTTATTTGCATGTTTCAGTAATGCATAGGAACATAAATCTTGTCCTGTATTATAATACTGTAATATTTGTGACTGAATCATTTCATTAACATTATACTCTGAGAGAGAATCTCTCAATGTAATATAAAACAAGAAAATGAACTGTGATAGTATTTGTCTGTCATCTTCTCTCCTGGCCTTTCTCTCCTGCTGTCTCTGGATTCTGGCCTGCCTCCTCTGTTCCACCGAGTCCAATGAATAACTCCACTGGGCGTCTTCATCAGAATCACTGTCCAGTTCTTCATTCGACAAGAATTCACCATGAGCCTCACACCAAAGTCTAACTATATTCTTACATAGCAAGCTCTTTCCACTACCAGCATCCCCTGTGATGTATATCTGTCTACTTAGGTACTCATTATTGTAGAATATCTTTCTAAAGGATATACTACTAGCCTCGTCTTTCACATTTTTCAAACCGTCTCGCCCTTTGCTCTGTCGTAAGATTCTGATTTCTGGATTAACATAAACATACTCTAGTCCTATGTCATTGTTTTCTGCTGGATTTGGAACCTCAAGGCAGGTAGTTTTGTAGTGCCAAATTAACTTTGTCTGCAAATCTGTAAAATAAACTATGACTTAACAAATATCACCACAGACCAAGTAGCCTAATAACAATTATAACATTTCAAAACAAGAGCCGTATACGGCCCTAAATCGCTTACCTGGAGCCATTGATGTAAATGTAACATATTTTGGAAAGCTGAGAAATTATGACAATATGGTTGTGCCATTTGCTGATTGGATGATGCAGAGTGTCAAATAGCTATAAGCTCAGGGTACTGTGGTTTCAGAGAAGATTTAAGTTTTTATTGAAAAAATCTATATTTAGCTCTTGTGACCTAGTTATGCAATGCACCGAAAACATTTGAAAAATATTGGTGAAGTACCTCTAGAAGTTACACCATGCCAAATATCAAAGCTCTAGCCATATTGGTTTCAGATATGAAGAGGTTTGAAGATTTCACTATATAACTCTATTTAAATTTGTGCCCCCCCCCCACGGGCCAGGTCATTTTTTACCCAAGGGACATAATTTGAACAATCTTGATAGAGGACCTAAGGATGATGCTTTGTGCCAAATAGTTAAGCTCAGGGTTCTGTGGTTTCAGAGAGAAATATTTTTTAAGTTTTTATTAAAAAATCTTTTTTTAGCTCCTGTGACCTAGATATGCAGCAGACCTAAACCATTTGAACAATATTGGTAAAGTACCTCTAGAATTACACCATGCCAAATATCAAAGCTCTAGCCACATTAGTTTCAGAGAAGAAGAGGCTTGAAGATTTCGCTATATAACTCTATGTAAATTTGTGACCCCCAGGGCGGGGCCATTTTTGACCACAGGGACATAATTTGAACAATCTTGATAGAGGACCTATAGATGATGCTTTGTGTCAAATATCTAAGCTCAGGGTACTGTGGTTTCAGTGAAGAAGATTTTTAATGTTTTTATTGAAACAATCTATTTTTAGCTCCTGTGACCTACATATGCAACTGATCAAAAATATTTGAACACCTTTCAAAGAGGACTATATAAGGATCATTTCTGCCAAGTTTAGTTAAAATCCATCCAGTAGTTTAGGAGGAGATGTCATTTAAAGAAATTGTTGACGACGAACGGACAACGAACACAGCACAATCAAAATAGCTCACCGTGCCAGGTGAGCTAAAATGCTCTACAGACTTGTAAGTTGTTTCCCTTTTATACTAGTTCACTGCGTTAATTATGACATGCGGTGATGTGCATGTAAAACAGAATTTGATTTTGGGGAAAAGTATCTCTCCATCCATCTGTGTACCGCTATTTTCCTCCATGGTCACTGCCCAATTTTTTTAACCACAAGAACTCTCCACATCCCTCAAATAGTGCAAAAGTATTATTAAGCTACTATTTTCATCTTGTATGTCAAAAAACAATTCAAAGGGGACATAATTTGTCAAAATGGTCCTAGCCACATTTTCAAACCACATGAACACCTTCCTTTATCAGACATTAATCTCATTTAATTTTCATGAATCTTGCTCAACATGTTTTACAAATTGTTATCTAGCTCGGGTTTGAGTTTGGGTCATGGCAATTGAAAAACTAGGCAACTAGGTTAAATCAAAGAAAATCAGTGCTAATCCTCTAGACGCTACAATCTCATTAAATCTAAATGAATTATGGTCAGAATGTTGGCCTACATCAGATCTAGGTCAAAATCAAATGTTGATCGTATCCAGTCAACACCTAGGTCAATAGGTAAAATCATAGAAACGTATTGTATACATTTCTAGAGGCTACGCATCTCATTAATCTTTAATGAAACTGGGTCAAAATGAGTGACTCATTTATAGCCGTTTTAAGTTTAAATGTTGGTCATGTCATTTCAAAAACTAGCTATTTAGGTCCAATCATAGAAAAAACTTGTTAAAACTCTAGAGACCACATTTTATCTGTGAATGAATTAATTTGAATGTTATCCTGGATAACATCTAGGTCACATTCAAATATTGGTCTCAAGTCGTCAAAACTAGGTCACTAGGTCAAATCAGAGATATCTTGTTAATACTATAAAGTCCTCAAATCTAATTCGATCTTTATAAATCTTGGTGAAGGTGTTTGTCTCAGGTTTGTTTCCTGTAACCCGACCGACCCTGTAATTTTGGTGCCGACCGTAATTTTTTTATGGCTCTGAGGAAATTGTTTAAGAACGTTTGACTTATCAAAAAAAGAAAAAGAATTACAGCATCTTTTGTTTATGTCAAACTAAATTAAACCTAATAATTATCTTACATTCTGAAAGAAACTTTCCGATTTGTTGCAACATGATCATGTTATTCGCGTTCCCAAACCGCGTGTCATAATTTAGTGTGTAGACAATGCGTGAACGGACTTCACGCAGCGCGCAGCGATCCAGGATGATATGGGACCAATAATCTAACAAAAAGCATTAAATATAAAAAAGTTTCATAAACCGTCGAAGAAACATGCATTTCTTACCCCCAAAATAGCTATCCATATGCTTTACAGTTTAAAAGGTTGAAAATCCGTTCCAAATCCGACATATGTAGCCTCGATGCAATGGGTGGGTAAATATTGTCTTGTTACTGTTGGCGTTTTTTATAATGGTAAATTACTTTGAAAAAACACGTTAAATCAACATTTAAAATGCATATGAGTAGGATATTAAATTCTTTGAATCGATTTTGGAACCACCAAACATTACTAATAATCTCGTTAGAGACACAAAGAGATGCGTCCAAATTGCGAATAGCTCTATGCGTATATGCAAGATGCGAACATTGGGGTTTGGACATATGTGTATTGAGATAGTATTAGTGTTACACAGGAAGTGTCTGTACTTCGTGGTGTTACAAATGAAAAAGATGCTTCTTAAGCTCCTTAATTTTTTGTCATCGATTTAGTTAAGCATTAATCTAATTATGTTTCCAGGGTTCGACACAAACGGGAGTCCGGGAGCCCGAGACTCCTTATTATCGTGTCGGACTCCTGTGATTTGCATGTTGGCAGTCCGACGGACTCCTTAAATCTGGGGGTGCAGAAAAAAAAAACTAGAACAAAAAATCATGTTTGCCGAATTTCTGCAGCACAACCACAACTCTACTTATAGAAAGTTAAAAATCAACATAAGTCGGCGTTATTTTTATTTTATTTCGTAACACACACCAGGTCAGGGGGTTGATTGACATATTGAGTGTAATTATATAGTGAAAGTAGCGCTAAAATAGTTCGGTCACCCATCCAAGTACTAACCGGGCTCGACGTTGCTTAACTTCGGTGATCGGCCGAGAACCGGTGTTTTCAACGTGATATGGCCGTAGACAAAAAGTTTTCAGACACAAGATCCGATTTTTAATGCTCTTCGCCGATATGCGAAACTATCGACAGCTTCGCTGTTCCAATGTCAGATAATAGAAAGCTTGTGCATAAATTCTCACAGAAAAGAAAAGAACCTGAATTTATGTGTTGAACTAATGCCATATAGTAGTCATTCGTTACTGTTCGGTACATCTCGTAAAAGGCGGGAAAATAATTCCTTTGTTTTTGTCTTCCAAATCTTAATTTATCAACCAATGAAACACGGAATTCCGTACACATCAAAGATCTATAATAGATATTGAACATTAACAAGCGTTAATGCGAAGGAATCAATTGATCAGCCGTGCCATTAAAAACATTCACAAAACGTTTCTATGCATAGCTCTAAACCTTTTGTCACGTGTGTGGGCGTGGCATTTTCATCAGTCACTACAAGCGGTTGTAAATGACACGAAATGAGCAAAACATAAACGTCAACTCAAAAGCCGACCACGGAAATTCACGATAATCTTATTCTAGTAAAAGCTTTGTTTTATAATTATCGTAACTTAAAACCGGCAATATCCGACACCGTCCGAGTATAAATTATGAATAACGAAATGCCGACAGGAGTTATGATTGGTTAATCGTAATTGCTTCATTTCTTCATTTCTTCATAACGAGGTTTCAGATCCGGAAAGTTTTTCTTATCCCGTAAAGTTGAAAGATTGGCAGCCATTTTACAACGATGAAAACGGCTGTCAGTTGACTACAAACGCGTGAAGAGATTATTATAATCCCCGACTCCATTGTAATCAGAGGTACGCCGATAATTGTCTCCTACTGGGAGGAGGCTACCAATTACTCTATGCATCACTTAGCAAACTGATAATACCCATTGGCTTGCTATCTAGGTCAGGTTTTAATATTACTCAAAATGTTTGCTTCATAAAAACATAGGCCAGGGTTGATTGTGGATCATGTCTAGTCAAAATCTAGGCTACTAAAGGTCAAGTTTTACATGTGTACCAGTCGAGCGATTTAGGGCTTTAATGGCCCTTGTTTGCTGTTAGTATCAACAAGGGTGCCAAAATGATCTTGACTCGACGTAGTATTTTGACCCGGTATGACCCACATCAACCTTGACCTAGATTTCAATGAGCCAACGTGTCCACAAAGTTTCATGAAGATGTAATGAGATTTATAGCCTCTATAGTGTTAACAAGTTTTTCTATTATTTGACCTAGTGACCTCGTTTTAATCAGATCTTTACCCACTTTCACACTTGACCTAGATTTAATGAGGGAAACGTTTTGAGAACGTTTCATTAAGATCTAATGAGATATGTAGCTTCTAGAGTGTTTACACAGTTTTTCTATGATTTAACCTAATGACCTTGAGTTTGACCGGCCATTCACACTTCAACTAGATATCAATCATTTTAATAAGTTTCATCGAGATCTAATAAGATTTATAGTGTAAAAAGTTTTTCAAAGATTCAGCCTAGTGTCCTAGCTTTTTATGGTACACTATCCACACTAAAACTTGACATAGATATCAATAGGGCAAACATTTTGACCTATTCTATTTAAGATCTACTGAGATTTGTAGCCTCTAGAGAGTTCTCAACATTTTTCTACGAATTTTTTCATCCGACATGACCAACATTTAAACTTGCCCTAGATTTCTTCAAGACAAACATTGTCAGAATGTTTAATGAAGATCAAATGGAATGTGTGGCCTTAAGAGTGTTAATGAATAAATTGTGGACGACAGACGGAGATACTACATACATCTAGCTATCCTAATAGCTCGCCTTAAGGGAATCCATGCCAGATGAGCTAAAATAAGGGTTGCGTATCAACAATTGGTAAATGTGTCATCAGTAAATACATGACGGTCTTAGAATTAGGTCTTGCTGCAACAAAGCAGCGAATGTCAAACTAAGGATTATAGAACCTGAACCATTATACAATGTACACAAATACACTTGGCAATGATACGGTGCATAAAAGTA
Organism: Gari tellinella; assembly: GCA_922989275.2. NCBI lineage: Eukaryota > Metazoa > Mollusca > Bivalvia > Cardiida > Psammobiidae > Gari > Gari tellinella. The sequence goes on along the minus strand of OV277870.1, from coordinate 3,561,814 downwards.
GACTTGACACGAAATCTAAATGCTAGAGTTCTGAGCCGAGGCCAACAGAAACAAAATATTTTAGTCTCGCGTTCACCTTATCATCGCAGTTAGACAAGAAGCATTAATATCTGAATGTATGTTTCCCAATCAGGGCTCTAGATACGGGGCGTTTTTCGAAAACTGTTATCTTTAAGCTTGCTGAAAACCCTATGGTGCAACTACTCATTATAATCCTCTCAAGGTGATTCTAATGAATAGTCACACCATAGAATTTAGTGCAGACATGAAGAAGACTATGTTGGAAAACTTGAGTTTACTCCCTCTTATCTGGAGCCCTGTCTAATATGTCATTGTTGTTTAGTCAGATTGTTTATCATTACCTATGGTGCCACTAGTCACACTATTGAATTTAGTGCAGACATGAAGAAGACTATGTTAGAAAACTTGAGTTTACTCCCTCTTATCTGGAGCCCTGTCTAATATGTCATTGTTGTTTAGTCAGATTGTTTATCATTACCTATGGTGCCACTAGTCACACTATTGAATTTAGTGCAGACATGAAGAAGACTTTGTTAGAAAACTTGAGTTTACTCCCTCTTATCTGGAGCCCTGTCTAATATGTCATTGTTGCTTTGTCAGCTTGTTTATCATTACCTTTACATTGGTCCTCCCAGCTAACACTACAAACCACAGGATTGTCTCCTCTGGACTGAAATTGAAAATATGACATAAGTCTTGTGCTAAAATAAATTGCCTCTTTGTATGGCCTCTTTTACTTTATCATATGTATTCACACACTGAGGATAGGAAAAGATATGCTATTTATTGTTGTTACACTTCTGCAACAAGATAATATGATGATTGAAACTTATACAGAAGAAGAGGGTCATGATGGCCCTGTTCGCTCACCTGAGTTTATCAGCCTAATACTCTTGTCAAAGTTTGATTCAAATTCAATCATATTTGTAGACGCTAAAGTATCATATTGATAAAACATGGCCTTTTCTGGCATATCTGATTACAAACAAGAGCACAGCATGCGGGTGCCAACACTCGTCTATTTTATTATCCTAGTGTATTACGAAGGAACAGGAAGATGTTTTTATTACTTTTCCCAGTCTTGACTAAGTGTCTGTCTGTCTAGTGTATGGCTCTTAATCACCTTGATCTTTATTGTACATGACCCATTGTACTGAGTTCAAGAGCTTTTTGAGTTGAATACACATGCCACATAATTATGAAGTCTCTATCACTTTTTGTTTCAGAGTTATGATAATAGCCAATGTTCCAATCAGCCTGTTTGACCTCTAAATGACCTTGACCTTTGTTAGACATGATCAAAATTATACTGAAAAGCTTTGTAAGTCGAGTACACATACAAAATGTAAAGTACCTAAAACATGCATGTCAAACATTATGCCCAATTTTAAATTAATAAATATGAGACACTCAAGCTGGAAATGCAACACTAACAATACACCCACCCCTCAAGCAGAACATACCATAACAAACACACTCACACAAACATACACATGCGTGCAATACCATTCCTTCATCTACACACTAAATAGAAAACTACACGCAAGACAAACATAAGGCAAAGCAGGGTTACAGAAAGGGAGTATTGGGGTTATTTACCCAATTAAAATTGTGGAAAACGCAATTGATTTCACAACAAGGAGTACATTTTTTTGTCCGCTCTCTTACTCGAGTAATTTTTATATGATCTTCATCAAACTTGCTAAAAAAGTGTATTAGTATAAAATTTAGATCAAGTTTGATAAATCGCATAAGGTATGTTGGAGTTATTGCCCTTGAATTATTAAACAAGAGTTGTTGGCACCTCAGAGAGACAACAAAGCTCGCCACCGGCACCTTTAGAAACTTAAAAGCACACTCAAGGTCACAGAGGTCAACCTTTTTGCCTGCATGGAAAGGTCTTGTCCATATACACTGGCAAATCAAATATGAAAATAACACCTCAAGGGACATAGGAATTATAAGCATTTTTGAACCTAAACGCAGATTTCGAAACCTAAAACCTTTCGCGACCTTAGTTCAAGGTCAAGGACACTGGGCTGAATTTTTTGCATGCATGGAAAGATCGTGTCCATATACACATGCATGCCAAATATGAAAGAAATATCTCAATGGATATATGAGTTAAAGAAATTTTGAGAAACCTAAACACAGACTTTGAAACCTAAACGTGGGTCCTTAGTTCAAGGTCAAGGTCAGAGGGCTCAAACATTTTGCATGCACGGAAAGATGTTGTCCATACACACATGCAAACTGAATATGAAAGGAATATTTCAATGGACATAGGAGAAATAAAAATTTTGAAAAACCGAAACACAGATTTCGAAAACTAAACATGGACCCTAAGTTCAAGGTCAATGTCACAGGGGTCTAAATTGTGCAGTGCCTGGAAAGGTCTTGTCCATATACACACATAAACCAACTATAAAAGCAATACCTCAAGGGACATAGAAGTAAAAGGCATTTTTCAAAACCTAAACACAGGCCCTAAGTTCAAAGTCACAAGGGTCCAAATTTATCTGTGCATGGAAAGGTCTTGTCCATATACACACACATACCAACTATGAAAGCAATACCTCAAAGGATATAGAAGTTAAATGGATTTTCGAAACTTAAACGCAGATTTCGAAACCTAAACACAGGCTCTTAGTTCAAGGTCAAGGTCACAGGGGTCTAAATGTTTCTGTGCATCGAAAGGTCATGTCCATATACACATACATACCAACTATGAAAGCAATACCTCAAAGGACATAGAAGTTAAAGGCATTTGTCTAAACCTAAACACAGGCCCTAAGTTCAAGGTCAAGGTCACAGGGGTCTAACTTATTCTGTGCATGTAAAGGTCTTGTCCATATACACATACATACCAACTATGAAAGCAATACCTCAAGGGACATAGAAGTTAAAGGCATTTTTCTAAACTTAAATACAGATTTCGAAACCTAAACGCAGGCCCTAAGTTCAAGGTCAAGGTCACAGGGGTAAAAAAAATTCTGTCCATGGAAAGGTCTTGTCCATATACAAACACATACCAACTATTGAAGCAATACCTCAAGGGACATAGAAGTTAAAAGGCATTTTTCGAAACCTAAACACAGATTTCGAAACCTAAACGCAGGCCCTAAGTTCAAGGTCAAGGGGTCTAATTTTTTCTGTGCATGGAAAGGTTTTGTCTATATACACACACATACCGACTATGGAAGCAATACCTTAATGGATATAGAAGTTAAAGGCATTTTTCAAAACCTAAACGCAGATTTCGAAACCTAAACGCAGGCCCTAAGTTCAAGGTCAAGGTCACAGGGGTCTAAATTTTTCTGTGCATGGAAAGGTCTTGTCCATATACACACATACCAACTATGGAAGCAATACCTCAAGGGACATAGAAGTTTAAAGGCATTTTTCGAAACCTAAACGCAGATTTTGAAACCTAAACGCAGTTATAGACATTTTCTTAAAATTGTTTACGCCGTTCACGACGACGCCGACGCCGACGACTACACCGGGGGTATTGCAATAGCTCGTCATGTACTACGTACAGGCGAGCTAAAAATGGCTGTCTCAGCCTTGTCCGCTCTCAAACACACACAGTTATTATCGGATTTTCACTGAACTTGCTGAAAATGTTTATTGGTATAAATTCTAGGCTAAGTTTGATAACTGCCTAAATCGCACAAGCCATGTCAGAATTATTGAAAAATAACTGTTTAAGCTTTGTCTGCTCTCTCACACAAACTCTTTATATCTGATCTTCACCAAACTTACTGAAAATATTTATTGGCAGTAGTAGTCCAGTGGTAACACTGTTGGACTACAGTACCATGGGTCGTGAGTTCGATCCCCCGCCGGACCAGCGGTAGTAGTCCAGTGGTAACACTGTTGGACTACGGTACCAGGGGTCGTGAGTTCGATCCCCCGCCGGACAAGCGGTCTGACTAGGGTTTTTTTTCGAATCCCTTATGATGTACAGGAATGTCCTTGAGCAAGACATGTACCGCGAATTGCTCCTCTCCACCCAGGGTTTAAAATGGGAACCTGTGAGGGTCTGAGCCGGTACTGCGGCTGCTTTAGCGCCATATGTTAGCAGTGCTCAATATTGTAGGCAAGATGGCTCAATGATCAGGGGGTAAATGTACAGTCGGCTGAGCGGTCATTCGGACTGAAAGTAGACTTTAACTGGTACTTTACTCTTTTTTTTACTTTTTTTAATTAACCCTATTTTACCTGTAATAATTATTGTCCTTGACCAATGTCTAAGGTAAGCCAAGTTTATACTGATCTCTAAAGCTGCGCCGAGTACACATGCTTTAATATAAAGTCTGTATTGCATATAGTTCCAAAGTCAGACCCCAGACACCCCCGCCACCTGAAGACGCACTCTGCTTTACTTCCAGCCTGATTGAAGCTATCAGCTGCTAGAAGTTATAAAATGAATGTTACACCCCATTAATTTTCCCACTAGCACCATGTCACAGGAAGCAAATATGTCAGGATAATGTTGATGTGTCTACTCCATAACATTCATTTATGCAAGAGCCAAATGCAGCCCTAAATCGCTCATCTGATACCCACGGTAACAGTCATGGGGGCAACAAATTGGGCAAGTGGTTTCGGATAAAGGTTGTATTTAGCTTTCGTTTAGCCATGTCAGAAAAACTTTAATCAACCACTGAAAGTCATGCTTTTAAGCTAACGCAGTTATTTTAAGATAACTGATAGAGGGTCACCAATGGATCATTTGTATAATCGTATTTTTAATCTGGACCAGTAATCAGTTTTCACCAGTTTGCTATATAAGCCTTCATAATTATATTCACCCCAAACATCTCATGGCCATTTTGTTTTAGCTTGGGAGATTGTTTGAAGAGAACTGGCAAAGGGTCGCATATTTCTGCAAAATTACATTTAAATCAGACCAGTAGTTTCAGAGAACAAGAGTTGTCAGAGAGACAACAAAGCTCGCCACCGGCACACCTTAAGAAAATAAAAAGCACACTCAAGGTCATCGAGATCAAACTTTTCGCCTGCATGGAAAGGTCTTGTCCATATACAAATGCAAATCAAATATGTAAGTTGCACCTCAAGCATTTTTTAAACCTAAACCCGGGACCTAAGTTCAAGGTCAAGGTCACTGCTCTAATTTGTTTTGCATGCATGGAAAGGTCTTGTCCATATACACATGCATGCCAAATATGAAAGACTTATCTCAATGGATAAATGAGTTATAGAAATTTCGAGAAACCTAAACGCAGATTTCCAAACCTAAACGTGGGTCCTTAGTTCAAGGTTAAGATCACTGGGGTCAAACTTTTTGCATGCAAGGAAAGATCTTGTCCATATACACATGCACACTGAATAGGAAAGGAATATCTTAATGGAAATCGGAGTTATAGAAATTTTGAGAAACGTAAACACAGATTTCGAAACCTAAACGTGGGTCCTAAGTTTAAGGTCAAGGTCACTTGGGTCAATCTTTTTGCATGCAAGGTAAGATCTTGTCCATATACACATGCACACTGAATATGAAAGAAATATCTCAATGGGTATAGGAGTTATTGAAATTTTAAGAAACCTATACACAGATTTCGAAACCTAAACATGGGCCCTAAGTATAAGGTCAAGGTCAAGGTCACAGGGGTCCAATTTTTTCTGTGCATGGAAAGGTCTTGTACATATACACACACATACCAACTATGAAAGCAATACGTCAAGGGACATAGACGTTAAAGGCATTTTTTTAAACAAAAACGCAGAATTCAAAAACACCTGGGATATTGCAATAGCTCGTCATGTACTTTGTTCAGGAGAGCTAAAAATATTAAAAAAAATATTTATATATAATATAAGAAACAAGAGGGCCTGAAGGCCCTGATATCGCTCAATTGTTATATTGAAGCCTTGTAGTTTTACCTTTGATTTTCACCTGTTTTATTCTAAATCCTTTCAAATTTGTAGTATAGCATGTACACAACATTGCAATATTACCCATTCTAGTATGTATAGTAGAGTACATCAAAGGCGGATAACTAGAGCCTAAATAATACTGAAATGAAGCTTTTTCTAGCATTTCAAAGTATATCAAGGGCAGATAACTCTTGCCACAATGATCAAATTTCAACATTATTTGCACTCCATCGAGAACTTATTTCTATATACATTGTATGCAAGTACAATTAAAATCCACTGATAACTGTAAGAATGTAAACACTCTTAGATATGACATTTTCAGCAATTCAAGGGCAGACAATAATAGAACTTATCTGAACTCTTATAGTCATTTACAATTTGAGCAAGTTTGAGAAAGATTTGAATACAAATGTTGGCCTCTAGAGTGTAAACATGTTCAGCAATTCAAAGGTAGATAACTCTTGACCTATTGGTCCGATTCAAATCATAATTGATCACATATAAACTATTGCGGTAATATACAATCTCAGCAATTTTGAGAAATACTGGCTAAAATTGTGGCCTCTAGGGTGCAAACACTGTCAAATATGCCTTTTCAGCAATTCAAAGGTAGATAACTCTTGACCTACACTCAGTGCAAAAAGAAACGCACATCGTGTTTATGCGCAAATTAAGAAACTTTTTTTTTTAAGAATACCATATCTCAAGATTGATTTAATTATGTAACAAGTTCAGAAACAAAAAACTCAAAACCAGTGTGCTGCTTTTTAACCCTTTCACTCTTAATGACGCCAGAGGGCGCATTTGCAAACAGTTTTGAATCCTGATCAGACGCCGCGTAACGCGGCGTCTGATCAGGATCCAAACTGTTTGACACTCGTATCGATATGTTTTAATTCATACTACATTGAATCTTACTTTGAAACGACCTTACAAACAACAAATTTGAAGCAGACGACAATGAAACGGTGAAGGGGTAAAAATCTCACGATTAATTTGGCAGCGAAAGAGAACTACAGCGTGTTTTAAACATCGTACCGATTTGTGCAGGTTGTGTTTTTCAACACTGATACCCCCAGACAGAACTACTGACCTTTAATGAAAAGATTAATTTACAAATACGTTCCTTCTACATACAAATAGCGTAATGAAAAAAAATGTGCGTTTCTTTTTGCACTGAGTGTATACGTCAGACTCCAACAGCAATCTAAATCATTCGAACTCTTATGGTAATATACGAGGGGTGTTCAAAAAATATGCGGACAGATGCTGCTATTTCCTCAGATTTTGTCTGAACGGCGCGAAACTTGCACATAATGATGCCCAGAGAATTCTGTATTTCCAGTGAAAATTTGATATAATTGACTATAAGCATGATCAAACGTCTATTGTAATGGTAACGTTAGGTCGTCACACCCGGCCCAACGTCATCCAACGTCACGTTGACGACTCCACCCTTTTAGCTTTCTGACACTCCGACAGCATTTTAGGGATCTATCTCGCGTATAATCTCCTCATATTTAAACTGTCATGAACTACAGTATGTATTGTCCCAACACTACAGTCTACCCGCTGGCTAACTTCTCTAACCGTGATACGTCTGTCTTTATCCAGGAGCCCTTTGATTTCCGGAATGTTCTGCGACGTTATTGACGTTGTCAGTTTGGTGCGTTGATCACACTTCCCTATCTGTCTTCATACCTCAAGTATCACTTATGCAATGCCGTTCTCTTCATTGCAGCATCGCCGTATGCCTTGGCCAACATTTCCATAGTTTCTTTTCTGTTTTTTGCATTGAGAACACAGACTTTAACCGCCTTTCTCTGTTCGATGCTCATTTTGATGAACCTTGTATAAACAAAATGGCCGCTAACGCTCAAATGACGTCAGACGTTGATGTGACGTCACTGACGTCGTGTCAAGATCTGGCGCCATACTGTGCTAAGATTTTGGAGACAATATTGGATCAGACGCAAATGATAGACGTCATTTTCGGAGCGGCACAAGTTTGTGTTTTGTTACATTTTGGGCCGGGTGTTACGAGGTGACGTTACCATAACAACCATACATTTATCATGCGTAAAGATAATGTCAGCAAAGTTAAACTCTGGGTACAGAATTCTTTGGGCATCATTATGTGCAAGTTTCGCGCCGCTCAGACAAAAACTGAGGGAATGGCAGCATCTGTCCGCGTATTTTTTGAACACCCCTCGTACAATCTGAGCAAGTTTAGGAAAGGTTGAATAAAAAGCGTGGCCTCTAGAGTGCAATCATGTAAATTTATGGCATTTTCAGCAATTCAACGGAAGATAACTCTTGACATATACATCCGATTACGACCATAATCAAACTCATCTGAACTCTAACAGTCATATATCATCTGAACAAGTATGAGAATTATTCTATTAAAAGTGTGGCCTCTAGACTGTAAATACCCGTAACTATGGCATGTTCAGCATTTTAAAGGTAGATAACTCTTGACCTACAGTAGCCCGGGGCATAAGTCGAAAAATACTTCATTTCATGATGCAAGCAAACCACTTTGCAGGTTTACTAACATGACCATTGTCAACCGAAACAAGAGGGCCTGAAGGCCCTGATATCGCTCTCCTTTTGTAATGAAGCCTGATAGCTTTACCTTTGAATTTCACCCGTTTTATTCTAAATCCATTCAAGTTTGTCGACCTACTCTATTATAGTAGAGTACATCAAAGGCAGATAACTAGAGCCTAAACAATACTGAAATGAAGCCTTTTTCTAGCATTTCAAAGTATATCAAGGGCAGATAACTATTGCCACAACGATTAGATTTCAACAATAATTGCACTCCTTCGATAACGTATAGCTATATACTTTGTGTCCAAGTATAATAAAACCCATTGAAAACTGTAGTTGCAAAAGTGTAAACGCTGTAAAATATGGCATTTTCAGCAATTCAAAGGTAAATAACTCTTGATCTATTTGTCCGCTTTCAACCATAATCACCCCCTTTTTTTTTTTTAACTCTTATGGTCATATACAATCTGGGCAAGTTTGAGAGAGCTTGGATAAATATTGTTGCCTCTAGAGCGTAAACACTGTTAAATATATCATTTTCAGCAATTCAAAGGTAGATAATTCTCGACCTATTGATCCGATTACATCCATAATTAAACTCATCCGAAGTCTTATAGTAATATACAATCTGAGTAAGTTTGAGAAAGATTGGATAAAATTTGTGGCCTCTAGAGTGTAAACACCCATAAATGTGGCATTTTCAGCAATTCAAAGGTAGATAACTCTCCGACTATTAGTCTGATTTCAACCATAATCAAACTCATTTGAACTCTTATAGTAATATACAATCTGAGCAAGTTTGAGATAGGTTGGATAAAAATTGTGAACTCTACAATGTAAACACCCTTAAATATGGCATTTTCAGCAATTCAAAGGTAGATAACTCTTGATTTTTTTGTCCGATTTCAACCAAAATCGAAGTTATTCGAACTCTTATGGTCATATACAATCTGGGCAAGTTTTAGACAGATTGGATAAATATTGTTGCCTCTAGAGTGTAAACACTGTTAAATATGGCATTTTCAGCAATTCAAAGGTAGATCACTCATGAACTATTTGTCCGATTTCAACCATAATCGAACTCATCCGAACTCTTATAGCAATATACTATCTGAGCAAGTTTGAGAAAGATTGGATTAATATTGTGGCCTCTAGAGTGTAAACACTTAAATTGTTGACGCCGCACGCCGGACATTCAAGGATTGCAAAAGCTCACCCTGAGCTAGCTCAGGTGAGCTAAAAAGCCGTTAGCCACTTCAAATTCCCTGGCAGATTCAAGATGGCCGCCATTTCCATTTTGTATAAGTTATGTCGTAATGGTTATTTCCATGCCAGTTCGAAAAGTCACACAAAACTAACATGTATGAGATGTAATATGAAAATCATCAATTGTGGATTACGAAATATTGCTAATTATTCAAGATCGTCACCAAAAATTCAAAATGGCGGCCATTTTCACTATTTTCAATTGTATTTTGACCACATGTAATTTTAAAGGATTATAAAACAACTTTTCCTCGGGCCATTTGTAAACTTTTCTGTTCTTATACTACTATTTAAAGTTATTAAAGCAGGCCCGTAGGAAGCAAAATTGGATTGGGGGGGGGGGGGGGGCACACTCTATACTGGCCACTCAACATTGGGGGGGCACCACCGATTTTTTTGATTTTTTTTGGTTGTGCGTAAAAATTTAGGTAAAAACTAGCGTTTTTAGTACAAATATATAAAAATTTGCTTGGTTACTATAAGTGGCAAAATTAGTGGTGGGGGGGGGGGGGGCCTGTAAAGTCTATACATTTGTTTAATGCATTAATTCCAATACGATTTCCACGTCCACACTACCTTATAACACGAAGATACTAACGAAATTCTTTCACATGATTTCATTTTGAAACTTTGATTTATTTCTTAAATAGTCTTGCAAGACTTTTGGGAAATGGCTTTTTTAAGGAAAGTTGACATACCTCCTTTTTACCACAATTAATGTGTGCTGAATCTATTTCTGCTATCTGTCACATTCTCCCATGAAGCTAACAGCCAAACAATGATGAACAAAAACAACAAAATGGCCGCCAAACAATTATTTTCGTTATTATATACGATATTTCGGGGATCAAACACACATATTACATGTGCTTCTCCTAAACCACATGGTTGATTACAACGAAACTCAATATGGACATTTTTTATGTCAATCTCTTTTAACGAATTGATTCAATAAAATACTCTGGTTGTCATGGCGACAACCGTAAGAAAACTGCACAATTTAAATAGATTTAAGTAAATTGGTCCAGCGCCGGGAATAACAGCCTTACATAGACGTATTGTATATATAATTATCCCAAAGTTAGAAATTTGATGTAAAGTATAACGCAGTAGACCTATACCCAGTTGTTAAAAGCATTATAGTCCGGGAGTAATAAATCTACCCGCCCATGGGTCACTAGCTTTACATAGATTTAAATAGGAAACTATATAAAATCTTACCAAAAACCTTTTAGCCCATAACTTCGTTTTATATTGTAGAGTATCGCCTTGAAGACATCTGTCAACTTTGTTAAAATCATAGCGCTAGTTTTAGAATTTGGTATCTATAGTTTTATGGGTTTACATAGACTTTTATTTGAATACTTTAAAGATTATTCATGTCAACATCCTAAAGCTTTAATGTCTCCCTACAATAGTCCCCCTTACAACGATTCCCTCCAAACAAAAATGGTTACCACTTTTGCCCATACAGCACAACTTACACCTTTCTATAACAATTCCATCCTTACAACACACAACATATTTGTCTACGGCTTGGTATCGTTGTAGCGATTCAGCAGTGTAGAATTCTTTCAAGTTTGTTAAAGAAAGTAGCTATCATGTCAACATATTACCAATGAAAAATCAGTTTTTGAAAAAGTGTCCTAAACATAATGCGCAACATCCTATAAGTATATTTTGTCCAGAATGACGTAGTAGACCTCTTTCAGGTTAGTTTAAATCAGAATTGTCCCAGCACAACGGCTATTGTGTCAAAATCCATGACACTGGTGAGCGATAATGGGGGGGGGGTGTTATGGTCCTCTTGTTTAAGCAGTTTAGTCACACAAACTGTGCTCAAAGGAGAAACGTATATGTGAATAAAATGCACCATGCAGCTGTCAACAGTAGCGTTTCATGAATTTCTGAAATGGAAACGTTGTAGCGATGAAACCTAAGTGTTGATTCAACCATGCTGAGTTAATAGCCAAGAATTGATAAATAAATACATGTAGAAGAATAAGGAGCAGGAATAATTGGTAACGCTAAGACCATCCTTAATGAGACCATTCTCAACCCTAGCAAAAGACCAAGCTCACGAACAGGCGAATGCAGTCATCAAAGGCAGTGGGTGCACTTTGCATCACAGAGGACCTTTCAGCTCTAAGACACTGAATTATGACAGGCCCCGAAGTCAGCCCATTATGTACAGAGTACGATGAAGAATCTTGCGCAAGTCACCATGAGCAAGCAAAGAGTGCGCATGTGTCATTGCTTTAGAAAGTAACAAGGTTGACCTCGACCATCAAGATGACATAGGTCTCAGGGTTATGATTTTAACAAAGTTGATAGAGGTCTTCTAGGCGAAATATCTGCACTAAAAATGAAGCTTTGGCTATAAGGTTTAGATAAGATGTCTTTAAGTTTCCTTTTTAAATCTATGTAAAGCTAGTGACCTATTGGCGGGGTTATTTACTACTTCCGGACTACAATGCTTTTAACAAACTGTGTAGAGGTCTTCTATGCTTTGCATTACATCAAACATTTGAGCTTTGGGTTTATGAATTTTGTGAAGCATATTTTTCTATATGCGATAAGTCTATGTGAAACTATTGACCCCGAGGCAGGGCCTCTTTACTTACGAGGGTCATTCCAAAATTATTTTATTTTTGCACACATGTATAATAATCATGTGTAATACATCGTTGAAAAGCGCATTTCTTGCGGATACATTGATGCATAATAAATTGACAACAACAGTTCTCTTCGTTGTGGAAAATAGGCATAAATGTTGACAGTCATTGGCACTGGCCATATTTGCTAGAGAATTCAATCATATTGTTATATAATATAGCTTAGAAAATATATTGAATGGAATAGTATTAATAAATTTGAGATGTGTGTTTCACCTACTTTTATTGTAAAATGAAAGCATGCATTAAAAAGTATAATTTTACTTGAAAAATGCAAAAAATATCTTACATATGTTTATTGATTATATCAACTTGTGCACGAATAAGTGATTTATTTTTCAATTTCATCTTAAACAGGATACAGTTTTACAACAAACTAAAATATTTTATATTTCTCAATAACTAAGTTGTTAATCTATCAACTATAAAATGTATATGAATATAGTATTTATCGACAAACTGTACTAAATTTGATAACTTTGTTTTGAAACGTTCGCTTAACAACAAAACAACATAAATGTTGACACATTAAAGTATAAAACTATATTTGTCCCTTCAATGCATCACAATAGTAGTTTCAAACTCTTATAACATGCATAGTTGTATATAGTGCCATTCGTGTTGTGTTATTTTCACCAAATTTAGACCGTGTAAAAAAGAATATTGACTATCATGATAAGTTGTCAAATCCACACGAAATTGGCCTTTAAAATGATGTATACGACAACCTATATGGGTATTATAACAGAATTGTATAGCTACGAAGTCAGTGTATATAGCGAGAAATGTTTGCCTACGAAAACAAAGTTGCCTTCGTAGCAATACAAATTTGTTATAATACCCATATAGGTTGTCGTAGAGAAACATTTCATCGTAATACCTAATTAGCCCCCCGTGATATAGCCTTATAAGGAAAATCTGCTCCACCAGCTAGTGGCCACGAATTTTAGAATAGAAAACTAATTATTTTAGCATTTGGATAAAACTGTTCTCAATTTGAGCCATTAGTTCTTTGACAAGAAGATTTTATAATAGTTTTTTAATTGGTTGCTAGGAAAACCACAATTTCAATTGGAGGATCTACATGTATATTAGAAGAAATCTAAGATAGTACCCTACAGCGAACAATCCTATGAAACGTGATGAAATTGGCTCAGTGGTTTCCAAGAATAATATTTTTGAAGACAAGAGCCCAATGGGCTCTAAGGCGCTCACCAGAGTACAAAGTTCCGCGATTAAACTAGACTTATCAATAACGGTGATTAATACACCCACTAGCACCATGTCACAGGAAGCAAATATGTCAGGATAATGTGATGTGCTTAATTCATATGAACTAGAGGGTTCATTAGCCTTTTATATGATTTGACCTAATGACCTACTTTTTTACCTGACATAACTCATATTTATACATTACCTAGACTTTGTCAAGGTGATTATTTTGAGCAAAATTCGTGAATTTGGAGCAAAAAATGGCTCTTAAAAGGTTCAGAAGCTTATTTTATAACTTAACCTACTGACCTTATTTTTATTAAGATATTAACCCATATTCATGATTGACCTAGATTTTATTGAGGTGATCAACCTGAAGTAGTTTCATGAAATTAGGGCAACTGGTTGAAGTCCTAGAATAAGTTTAAGCTTTCCTACGATTTGACGTACTGGCCTACTTTTTGATCCCCTGTCATCCGTATTACTACATTGCCGAGATCGTATTAAGGTTATCATTCTCATCAAGTTTTATGAAATTAAAGCTTAAAATATGGCTCCTACAGTGTTTATAAGCTTTTTCATGGTTCATACAGACTTGGCCATTTCAGATTTAGGGCCTTTTTAGGGCCTTTTTAGGGTCATGTACAACAGATTTAGGGCCTTCTAAATATAACATTTCCGCGGAAACTGCCTACCTTAATCATGTTAATGGTGCTGTTTCTCCATCTATTTTGTGTCTAGCTGGTCACAAAGATTTCCCTTTTCCTTAACTTTATCCTTTAAGGCATTTGATTTTGCCAGATATAGAGTTTATATGGGAGAATTTGCTTTCTTTATCTGCTTTTACAGAATAATCTACTCATCTGCTGTTTTATTCAGGGTTTCCATGTCTAACTTAGCCAGTTTTCTGCCTGTTGTTAACAGAGACCATGTATACCATATAAATCATTGTTGTTAACAACAGTTTGAACGGTCCACAGAACCTCCAATTTCAAAACATTAGTTTTGGAAACAATTTTTAAAGTTTACAGTTAGAAGAATTCGACGAGGAACTCGCAGACACGGATTGACGGAACTTGCTGATTTACAAGTGGGTGGGATGAATGAGTTAACCATAACGGTTTCATTTTCCGTTCTGCCGCGATCGATTGAACTGTCACAAACTTTACACTTTGCTTTAAATCTGTCTTCGCGTCTCATAGCCCAACTACGTGTCCGAGTCAACTTCGGATTTAACAAACGTTTCCCCATTTTCCTTTTTTCAACCAAAAGATCGTCAGTTGAAAGTGTCAACAAATATTTCGGCTGCCTTCGGAAGTTTCCATAGCATACAACGGTTCTATAAATAGTCGCACGAAAACGACAGAGTTGTCGTCCGTTGGATGCGAACCTGCAATGCGACGAACGACAACTCTGTACGGAGCGCTAAACCGAATATACATTTGGTCTACTTCCATTTTTGCCCCACTGAATAAACAACCATTACATTTTCGATATTCGCGGTACCGACTTCTCCGATTTAGGGATTATCGAAGCGAATTTTAGGGCCATACAAGCTAAAATTAGGGCCTTTTAGGGGTGTTAATGGCTTGAAATAGAAAATAGGGCCTTTTTAGGGCCAAGCTCCGACATTTAGGGCCTTTTTAGGACTGAACGAACCATGTTTTTATATGTTTTTACCCACTGACCTACTTTTCAACCTAATGTTATCCATATATATACAAAGTGTAGCTTTTGTCAAGATAATCATTCTAAGCAAGTTTTAAGAAAATTGGGCTAAAGATATGGCCTCTGGAGTGGCATAAATCTTTTTCTGCTATTTGACCTACAGACCTACTTTATGACCCGACATTACCTATATTTCAGTATGACCTAAACTTTATAAAGGACATAACACTAACAAAATCGCACAAAAATATAGCCAAACATATTACTTCTAGAATGTTTTTAACTTTAAATTTGATATGGAAAATGATCACGCCCTCAGGTGGCCATGTTTTTCGACCGATCAAAATTCATTGAACAAATTTTAAAGCCTATCAATTGAGAAACATTTTAGTGAACACCAAATGAAATCGGACCAGTAGCTTTTGAGAAGATTTTTCTAGATATTGTGTTTGGTTGCCATAGCAACTAGACAAATTACCCACCCACAAACTTCAAATAAAATTCATTCCCCCACCCTACTAATGCTTCTGATGAAGTTTTATTTCCCTGGGATTATTAGTTTCAGAGAGAAGAAGTTGTTTGCAATTGTTGACAGACAGACAGACGCACGCCTACAGAGCGGTATCATAATAGTTCACCATGAGCAATCGGTTCTCTAGTGAGCTAAAAAGAATTTAAGATGGACAGACGGAAGACGATGACGGACATAATGGATCACAATAGCTCACTTTTGCACTTCTTGCCAACAGAGTTAACCAGGGTTTTCTTCAATAAATGCTAATACCTGTCGGCATTATTGACAATATTCTAATTTTTTATGGCTATTACAATAGCTCAACTAAGTTTGTTTCCGCGAAAGAGTCCCATTTCTCAAGTGCTTTGCCCTCCAGAAGTAAACTCTTTCAGGAAAACAATAATTCATATGTCCATTCAATAAAGGTCAATAATGTATAACCCTATCCAACTACAGGCACTGCATGTGGTTTTTTAGAATTTTACCTGAGTTTTTCCATGTTTACACTGCTTTTCGTGAATAATCTAATGCAACTAAACTACTGTTCAACTCCATGTGTTTACAATTACCTCCAGGGCAAACATTCTCGTATTCAGCTTGGCAATTTTTGCATCCTGATGTTCAAACCGTTCACCATGTTCCTCCAATGTCTGTGACAATCTAGTTATGTCTTCTAATAAATCATTTTCCTTCAAAAATTCCAGAAATCTATCCCGAGTCGAGTTTAGCTGAAATATATAAACCAGAAAACTGATTAAAACAAAAGATCAGACTTGTGTGACATATTGGATTGTTATGTAACAATACATAGAGGTCCATGTCATACCTTGAGAAATCCAACATAAATATGAACCGTGCCATGACAAAACCTGCCTTATTGCAGTGCAAACATTGTATATAAAGGTTAGCCGTCGCATCAAAATCTACTCTTTTAGATACCCATAAACATCTAAAGCATTGTATTTAGCAGTACTATATACCACGGGGGGCCAACTAGGTATTACGATGAAATGTTTGTCTACGACAACCTATATCTGTATTATAACAAATTTGTATTGCTACGAAGGCAATTTTGTTGTCGTAGACAAACATTTCTCACTATATACACTGACTTCGTAGCTATACAAATCTCTTATAATACCCATATAGGTTGTCGTAGACAAACATTTCATCGTAATACCCCGTGTATACGGGTTTTGATAGTGTAGACCAAACTCAGATGCAGAGCATGGGATGACAATTGTGCTTCGTCTGTACAATGTTGCAATGCAATAAGGCACGTTTTGTCATGACACGCCTCATATTTGTTGTTCTGGTTAGCATTACTAAGTGTCTAACAATTATCTGGCCAATACCCGTCACATGTGCCTACCTCCATCGCTCATACTCAACAAGAGCCCCATGGGGCATATTCGCTCACCTGAGAATAACTGGAAAAATGGAGATATTGATTTATGTCCAGGACTGACCTAGATATGCAACAGACCGTAACAATTTGAACAAAATATGTAAAGTATATTTAAAAGTGTCACCATACAGAATATAAAAGCTCTGGCCATATTAGAGTCAGAGAAGAGGACGTTTGACATTTTCTCTATATAACTCTATGCAAAAAAAACTGACCCCCGGGGCGGGGCCAATTTTGACCCTAGGGGCATAATTTGAACAAACTTAATAGAGGACCTGTAGTCGATGATATGTTCCATATGTCTAAGCTCTGGCCCTTATAGTTTTAGACAAGAAGATTGTTTTTTAGTTTTCACTGAAAAAAATCTATTTTTAGCTCCTGTGACCTAGTTATGCAACGGACCAGAACCATTTGTACAATTTTGGTATAGGACATCTAGAAGTGTAACAATGCCAAATATCAAAGCTCTGGCCATATTAGTTTTAGAGAAGAAGACGTTTGAAAATTTCACTATATAATTCTGTAAAACTGTGACCCCCGGGGCAGGGCTAATTTTGACCCAAGGGGCATAATTTGAACAAACTTGGTAGAGGACCTGTAGGCGATTCTATGTGCCAAATAACTAAGCTCTGGCCATTGTAGTTTCAGACAAGAAGATTTTTTAAGTTTTCATTGAAAAAATCTATTTTTAGCTCCTGTGACCTAGTTATGCAACGGACCAAAACCATTTGAACAATTTTGGTAAAGGGCATCTAGAAGTGTCACCATGCAAAATATCAAAGCTCTGGCCACATTTGTTTCAGAGAAGAAGACGTTTGAAAATTTCACTATATAACTCTATGTAAAACTGAGACCCCCGGGGCGGGGCCAATTTTGACCCCAGGGGCATAATTTGGACGAACTTGATAGAGGACCTGTAGATGATGCTATGTGCCAAATATCTAAGCTCTGGCCCTTGCAGCTTTTGACAAGAAGATTTTTTAAGATTTCCTTATTTTTTCACTTTGGTTGCCATGGCAACTAGAGTTCTGCATTGTTTTTAATTCTTTGAACAAATTTGAAAGAGCTTGACCCAAAGAACATTTCTGTAAAGTTTGGTTGAATTCTGTCAAGCGGTATAGGAGGAGATGTCATTTGAAGCAATTGTTAACGACGACGGACAACGCACGACGCACGACGGACGACGACGGACGCCGGACACAGGGCCATCCCAATAGCTCACCTTGAGCCTTTGGCTCAGGTGAGCTAAAAACACGAGTAAGCACATGGCTTAAAGCTCTTGGCCAATCACAGGCCTCTTAAACTGTCGACTCTATCATTAAGTTCAACGCTTTTTGAAACTATATCGTTCAGTTTGACACGTTTTGAAACTACATAGTGACATAGTTTACTTTGACGCTTTTTGGAAGAACCATGCTATTTATTTATTCAATGGTTCCTGTCGACCAATTGTCATAATGCCTTTTTAACGTCACATCCTAGACTCTCATATTATATTTTCCCAATGCATCGTGGCCGTGATCAGCTGTTTACACTGAACTTCGTAAAACTTAGGTAAAATGGTTAGTTAAAAGGAAATATATTTGCAGCTTTTCTATACAGGTGACAGTTCTTAAGTCATGCTGAAAGCTCATATCAGGGATCCAGATAAGGGGAATATTTCAAAAATTAAAATCTTTATTTCTGCTTTAGACCCTATGGTTCACTACCCATTAGAGACGATTCTGATGAGTAGTAACACCATAGGATTTGGTGCTGATATAAGTAAGAAAATGCTAGACTGGGTTATGTCCCTTTATCTTCAGACAGATAGTGACAGGCAAAGGGGAAAATGGCGGCACCCATGAAATAGAGGAAACCGGGAACCATATTGATAAATGGTGGGTGGAGTTATATGAGCTTAATAGGGCATTTTCTTATATTAGGTGGTTAACGACAAACCATTGTAGCGAATGGGAACAGTTTTATAAAAAATTACATTATCAATTCAAAAATACAAGCGAACCAGTTGAATTCAGTATTAATTTGCGCAACGAATTCATTTCAAAACTAGCCCTATATTGGATATCATACAGGTCCGTTGACATTTCGGATAAATGAAACCTCGCCAGATTGTATGATTATTGAATTAAGGACATACGCGCCTAAATGATATCTTCGTAGGATCTCTATGAACATTTCTACATAGGTTTTTCGAACATACCTCAGTACCATGATTAAAAGAAACAAGAACGTGTCCCAGTTACACGAATGCCCCCGATGATACAGGGAGGGGAATCCAGTCTATCAAATGTAAAATGTACGAGTTAGAGAGCTGAAACTGTCGTGGAGCACCATTTTGAGGAATCCAAAGGGCCTAGCATAAATTGGTGCCGCTGGTTATCCAAATTGGTCTCCATTTTATGTCCACAAACATTTTCAGAAAGTTTGGTGAAGATCAGATGAAAAGTAATGTGTTTGTGAAACACAAATGCCACCAGCCAGCATAATGTTCTGTAATGTAATGCTTATTTGCAAAAGTAGGTCAGAAGTCATGGCCGTAGGGTAAATGAAGCATTGGCATGGTTGGAGAAGTCTTAACACAAGAAATATACAAAGTATTGAAACTCTAGGCCCACTGGTTCAACTGTTAAAGGCGTATAAAGATTTATACAAAAGAAGGGTCTAAGGTCAAGGTCACAAGGGCAAAAATGTAGGTATGGTTGGAAAGGTTTTGACACAAGAAATATATAAACAAAATATGAAAGCTGTAGGCCTACTGGAGCAAATGTTATAGCCATTTAAAGATTTCAAAAAAAGTAGGTCAAATGTCAAGGTCACAATGTCAAAAAGTTTTGTATGGTTAGAAAGGACTTGCCACAGGGAAAACACATGCCAAGTATAAAAGGCCCAGGTGCAAAAATGCAAAAGTTATATCCAAGGTTAAGGTTTTAGGTCAAAATTTGATTAAATAGGTCAAAGATCGAGGTCAAGGTCACATGGTCAAAGATGTTGGTATGGTTTGAAAGGTCTGGACACAAGCAATATACATAAACAAGAGCCCCATGGGGCATATGTCGCTCACCTGAGAATAGCTGTACATGAAAATGGAGATAATGATTTATGTCCAGGACGGGGTCATTTTTTACCCGAGGGGTATAATTTGAAAAATCTTGATAGAGGACCTGTAGATGATGCTAGGTTCCAAATATCTAAGATCAGGGTACTAGGGTTTTAGACAAGAAGATTTTTTTAAAGTTTCCATTGAAAAAATCTATTTTTAGCTCCTGTGACCTACATATGCAACAGACTGGAACCATTTGAACAAAATAGATAAAGGACATCTAGAAGTAACACCATGCCGAATATCAAAGCTCTGGCTATATTAGCTTCAGAAAAGAAGACGTTTGAAAACTGTAAACCCCGGGGTAGGGCTTATTTGGACCCCAGGGGCATAATTTGTACAAACTTGATAGAGGACCTGTAGATGATATGTAATCGACCAGAACCATTTGAACCTTTTTAGTATAGGACTTCTAAAAGTGTCACCATGCCAGATATCAAAGCTCTGGCCATATTAGTTTCAGAGGAGAAGACGTTTAAACTGTGACCCCCCCCCCCCCGGGCGGGGCCAATTTTGACCCAGGGACATAGTTTGTACAAACTTGATAGAGGACCAGTCCTGTAGATGATGCTATGTGACAAATGTCTAAGATCTGGCCCTTGTAGTTTCAGACAAGAAGATTTTTTAAGATTTCCTTATTTTTTCACTTGGTTGCCATGGCAACCAGAGTTCTACATTGTTTTTAATTCTTTGAACAATTTTGAAACAACTTGACCCAAGGAACATTCGTGTAAAGTTTGGTTGAAATCTTTTCAGCGGTATATGAGGAGATGTCATTTGAAGCAATTGTTAAAGACAACAATGACTGTATATTTAGTAAAATTATTTTCTTCTGTGGAAGAATAAATTAAAGACATAAAAAGGAAAATGTATGGGTTAATAGGTTAATAAATATCATTATTTACATTTTCTAAATATAAGAAACCATATGTAAATGAGTGGCAAATAGTTTGGATCCAAATTAGATGCAGCATTATGTGGCATCTGACCTGGATCCATACTGTTTATGGCCAAGAATTAATTGTGGACTTGATAGACAGAAAGATAAACAAACAAACAAAACACAAACAAACAAACAGACAGACCAAAAGTAATATGCCCCAAACTAAGTTGTGCTTGAGCATAAAATAGCAGACATCATCATTTCTGTTATGTATCTCAGTGACCTGAGTTCAGAGCTAGCTATGGGTCAGTTATGCAATAGGAGACGGGTCTCAGGGAGAAATGACTATTATCATGCTGAACTGTTGTCTGCTCCAAATGTTTGTATGTGAAATATGTAAAAAATAATAACTTATATTTTCTAAATATAAGAAAATATGTAAATGAGTGGCAAATAGTTTAGATCCAGATTAGATGCAGCATTATGTGGCATCTGACCTGGATCCTAACTGTTTGCAAAAATGTTGCATTTAGTATAAGGATAGCTTCTTAGCCTGGAAGATACAATGGGTCTGTATAAAAACGGATCATTAGAGAGTTTTTACTGTCAGACCTGCATCAAAAAGCACTGATATGGCCAGGGTTGAGTCAAATTTGACCCTAGGGTTTTGATTTTTTACAATTTTGAAAGTGATTTAGTAGAATATACTATTCATGCAATATCTAAGGTGTGGAAACAGTGGTTTTATACAAAAAACTTGTTTTAAGTTTTTCACTTTTTTTAATAAATTTCAATAAGTAGTCCACATTTGAATTTTATTTTAACAATTTCTGTAGAGAAGCATCCAAGGAACACCGGCAGCAATTTAGTTTTTCCCTCAAACTCGCGGTTTCAGAGGAGATGTCGCTTGAAGTAAATTTGAACGGACAGACGGACGGCGGGCGATCACAACAGCTCACCTTGAGCCTTCGGCTCAGGTGAGCTAAAACTTTGAAAGCCCTGGGCCAACTGGTGCAAGTGTTATAGACATTTAAAGATTTTTACAAAAGTAGATCAAATGTCAAGGTCAAAGTCACAAGGTCAAAAAGTTTTGAATGGTTGGAAAGGTCTTGCCATGAGGAATACACATGCAAATATTAAATACCCAGGTTCAAAAATGCAAAAGTTATGGCCAAGATTAAGGATTTTGGTTAAAGTTTGATTAAATAGGTCAAAGGTGAAAGTCAAGGTCACATGGTCAAAGCTGTTGGTATGGTTGGAAAGCTCTTGACACAAGAAATATACATACAAAATATGAAAGCCCTGGGCCAACTGGTGCAAATGTTATAGCCATTTAAAGATTTTTACAAAAGTAGGTCAAATGTCAAGGTCAAGGTCCCAAGGTCAAAAAGTTTTGTATTGTTGGAAAGGTCTTGATACAGGGAAGACACATGCCAAGTATAAAAGGCCTAGGTACAACAAGAGGGCCTGAAGGCCCTGATATCGCTCACCATTTGTAATGAAGCCTGATAGCCTTACCTTTGAATTTCACCCGTTTTATTCTAAATCCACTCAAGTTTGTCGACCTACTGTAGTATAGTAGAGTACATCAAAGGCAGATAACTAGAGCCTAAACAATACTGAAATTAAGCCTTTTTCTAGCATTTCAAAGTATATCAAGGGCAGGTAACTATTGCCACAATGATTACATTTCAACAATAATTTCACTCCTTCGAGAATGTATAGCTACATCCTTTGTGTACAAGTACATGTATAATCAAAATCCATTGAAAACTGTAGTTGCAAGAGTGTAAACGCTGTAAAATATGGCATTTTCAGCAATTCAAAGGTAGATATCTCTTGATCTATTTGTCTGCTTCCAACCATAATCACCCTTTTTCCAACTCTTATGGTCATATACAATATGGGCAAGTTTGAGAGAGCTTGGATACATATTGTGGCCTCTAGAGCGTAAACACTGTTAAATATATCATTTTCAGCCATTCAAAGGTAGATAACTCTTGACCTATTGATCAGATTACAACTAAAATTGAACTCATCCGAAGTCTTATGATAATATACAATCTGAGTAAGTTTATGAAAGATTGGATAAAATTTGTGGCCTCTAGAGTGTAAACATCGTTAAATATGGCATTTACAGCAATTCAAAGGTAGATAACTCTCGACCTATAAGTCTGCTTTCAACCATAATCAATCTCATCTGAACTCTTATAGTAATATACAATCTGAGCAAGTTTAAGAAAGATTTGATAAAAATTGTGAACTCTAGAGTGTAAACACTGTTAAAAATGGCTTTTACAGCAATTCAAAGGTAGATTACTCTTGATCTATTTGTCCTATTTCAACCAAAATCGGACTCATCCGAACTCTTATAGTCATATACCATCTGGCCAGGTTTTAGAAAGATTGGATAAATACTGTGGTCTCTAGAGTGTAAACACCGTAAATATGGCATTTTCAGCAATTCAAAGGTAGATAACTCATGACCTATTTGTCCGATTTCAACCAAAATCGAACTCTTCCTAACTCTTATTGTCATATACAATCTGGGCAGGTTTTAGAAAGATTTGATAAATACTGTGGCCTCTAGAGTGTAAACGACGGACGACGCACGACGGACGACGGACGCCGGACATTCAAGGATTGCAATAGCTCACCCTGAGCTAGCTCAGGTGAGCTAAAAATGCAAGAGTTATAGCGAAGGTTAAGGTTTTTGGCACAGACAAACGGACGGACGGACAGACAGACGGACGGCATTCGCCAATCTATAGACCGCGTTTTCAATCCAGCCAAAAATAGGTAAATGACATCTAGAAGTGTCACCATGCCGAATATCAAAGCTCTGGCCATTTTAGTTTCACTATATAACTCTATATAAAACTGTGACCCCCGGTGCACCGGGGCGGAGCCAATTTTGACCCCTAGTGCATAATTTGAACAACTTAATAGAGGACATGTAGATGATGTTATGTGCCAAATATCTAATCTCTGGCCCTTGTAGTTTTTTACTAGAAGATTATTTTAAGGTTTTATAGAAAAATCTATTTTTAGCTCCTGTGACCTAGATATGCAACCGACCAGAACCATTTGAACAATATTGGTAAAGGACATCTAGAAGTGTCACCATGCCTAATATCAAAGCTCTGGCCATATTAGTTTCAGAGGAGAAGACGTTTGAAATTTTCACTATATAACTCTATGTAAAACTGTGACCCCGGGGTATAATTTGAACAAACTTGATAGAGGACCTGTAGATGATGCTATGTGCCAAATATCTAAGCTCTGGTCCTTGTAGTTTCAGACAATAAGATTTTTTAAGATCTCCTTATTTTTTCACTCAACCAGAGTTCTACATTGTTTTTAATTCTTTGAACAAATTTGAAAGAGCTTGACCCAAGGAACATTCCTGTAAAGTTTGGTTGAAATCTGTAAAGCGGTATAGGAGGAGATGTCATTTGAAGCAATTGTTCACGACGACGCACGACGAGGGATGCCGGACACAGGGCCATCCCAATAGCTCACCTTGAGCCTTTTGGCTCAGGTGAGCAAAAAAGTACCTGTGTTTCCGGTAACCCGACCGACCCTAGTTTTTTCCCCCGACCCTAAACTTTTTTCTTTTTTTTTCACTTTTCGAAAAATGTGTTGGCAAATGTCGGTCATTTCTGCGACAATCGTTTTTTGAGGAAAGTGTAATAGAATAATTATATTCTCTGTTAAATTGTTAACAAAGCTAATTTATAGACGTTTAAATGTTTTAAAATTGATTTTTTAATAAGATTTAGCAAATATCGAAGTGAAATTTGCTCTAAATCTGTCATAAAGTAGCTTCCTTGAAGATATGATATGCTAGTTAGTTAACCATAAATACAGTCAACATGCAGACAGCACATATCAATGACACATTTAACATGCATACAACACATTTCAAAACATCATTCATTCCATCTGTCATATATAAGTCACTACTTTGCTGTCTTAGTATATAAATATTATAAATAATCATACCGGTTTAGATTTTTAAGATAAATTTGGTTATGGGACCTATGAATAAAATCAACAATTTGAATGGATATTTATAAGATTTGTAATGTATGGCTTAGGGCTTTGCACAATATAATACATTCATACATTTTCATGTATAAAATACTCCAGCAGAAAGTTATATGTATTAATGTATGTTTTTATTTAAAAAAAGAAAAAAAAAAGATTTTCCGACCGTCCATCCCTAATATTTTTGGGCATGTAATAGAAAACACGGGTATTTTTTTATTTGGTCTGAGCGATTTATCAAAGTCGTCGTCCTGCACATCTAGAAGTACGTATTAACATGTTTGTCGATTATAACATGTCTAAGGTTCAAACTAACAGAGGAGTTAGCCAGACAAGATTTGGACAAGCGTCTTCTCATTTCAAGGCCAGAGGTCAATGTCAAAATCACTGGGAGCTGACATTTACGACCTTATAACTTGTGGTCAACATATGCTTAGATCTAGTATCAATTGTATGAGGTTGAAACTGATGGAAGTGCTCACCAGACAAGATACAAATTGCTTACTTTAGCAGAATCCCATCATCAAGACCAGAGGTCGAAATTAAGGTCATAGATACCTACAATTTGAGGCCCCCACATATGCAGCTAATTAAAAGTATGCAAAGTATCAAAAGTTTTTAAAATTTCAAGATCAAAAGGTCACAGTCAAAGTCACTGTGAGAGGAAATGGGATTCTTGCACATCTACAAATCGCGATTAATACATATGCCACGTATCATGTGCTTGCCATTAACACTGAAATTTCTCGGATTGTTACTGAAATCGACGTGGGGATTCCATTATTCCCATCCAAATTTCATTGACGGAGTTTATTTATGCTTTGGGTGGATTACTAGGAAATAGCAGTGGAATTCACTGGTTCAAGCAGTGGGACTATCGTCGCGCGTGCTTCTTTTATGAATTTTCCCCATAGGGCTCCCCAAGAATCGTAGTCACCCGTGTCCTATCGTTTCAATCCGGTAGCCTGATTTGTCACGAACCACTTAACGAAAGAACACCTATCCAAGATTCAATAAACCAGTGACGTTATTGTATGGCAATATGTTACGAAAATGTGTTCCGATATAAACTTGTGGCTCCACACGGGTTAAATCATGTACTGTCGCTTTCAAGTGTTGAACAATTTTGTTTAAAAAAGTGGCTTAAAAGCATAAATAATTAGAATAACTGTGTTTTTTCAGTATAAGATCGAATTTAATCCATTTCGTGAACATAAGACTCATGAAAATATAACGTCTGATGTTCACTCAATGGATTACATTTCTATCTTATACTGAAAACAAGAGGCCCATGCGGGCCTAAATTTCGCTCACCTGGGAAAACCCAGACAAAGGGCACATGACCCCTGGGATGGGATCATTTTCACCCAATGACATAATTTCAAATAATTGCATAATTGCTGATGAACCCGCAAAATTTAAAGAAGTGTTCTGTCAAATATCTTGGCTCATGACTTTGTACATGGTTTCAGACAGTAAAGACTTTTCATTGAAAAAATCTATTTTTAGTTAATGTGACCCAGATATGCTACTGCCGGGAATCATTTTTACAACATTGGTAAAGGATCACTAGAAGCTTTACCATGCATGCCAAATATTAAAACTCTGAGCATATTAGTTTCAGAGAAAAAGATGTTTGAAGATTTCACTATATATCTCTATGTAAAACTGTGAAACCCAGGGTGGGGTCATTTTGACCCAATGGACAATCTTCATGGAGGACCTGTAGATGATGCTTTGTGCCAAATATCTAAGCTCTGGTCCTTGTGGTTTTTGACAAGAAGATTTTTTAAGTTTTCAATGAAAAATTCTATTTTTAGCTCCTGTGACCTAGATATGCAACGGACCAAATCCGTTTCAACAATATTAGTAAAGAGCCTCTAGAAGTGTCATCATGCCAAATATTAAAGCTCTGACCATATTAGTTTCAGAGAAGAAGATGATTGAAGATTTCACAATATAACTCCATGTAAAATGGTGACCCCGGGGCGGGCCAATTTTGAACAATATTGATAGAGAACCTACAGATGATGCCAAGTGCCAAATATCTAAGCTCTGGCCCTTGTGGTTTTTGACAAGAAGATTTTTGAAGTTTTCATTGAAATGATCTTTTTTTAGCTCTTGTGACCTAGATATGCAACGGACCGAAAATGTTTGAACATTTAATTTGAACAACTTTGAAAGAAGACCGTATAAGAATCATTCAGGCCAAGTTTGGTACAAATCCATCCAGTAGTTTCGGAGAAGATGTCGTTTAAAGAAATTGTTGACGACGAACGACTGACGACAGACACAGGACGATTCAAATAGCTCAACTTGGCACTACATGCCAGGTGAGCTAAAAACCCAGTTGTCCTCTATATAATGATAGGCTATAGTTCCCCATTTTCCTGTTGGGACCAATACAGTTATTCACAGAGTTACGTTATAACGGTCTTGTGATTCCACATAAATGTAGGCCGTTTTTATTATTGTAATATGCTTGCAGCCATGTTAGTCAGTACTCATATCCTATATAAAAAAATTTCGTGTAACTATGTTCTAACTTATCCTTCTTTAACGATAAAACTTTGTGTTTCCTAGGATTTTCACAAGTACATACCTTATCAATTAGTTGTTTTTGACCGTTCAGCTCTGTGTTTTGATCACCTTTCCATTCCTCTACTTTTTGTATTCTTTCCTTTAAATCTCTTTCCATTTCTTTCTGATGGTTGAATAAAGCACTCAATTCCAGCTCCTTGTTTAAGGACATGTCTATCTTGCTATCCCGAAGCTAAAGGGTACAGACAATATAAAACAATAAGATATCTAATAGATTACATTTGTACTACAATTTGTTTAATCTTCTTCATGTTAAATTGGACGACTTTCACTGATTCATTAGTTGATCCTACTGTTAACGGCGTTGAGACGAGTGGGAAGTTTGATTTACCTGATGATATACATGCTTAAAACAATTAAGGAATGTATTGCAACACACACACAAGAACAAGAGGGCCTGAAGGCCCTGATATCGCTCACCTGTTGTACTGAAGATTGATAGCTTTATCTTACTGAATGGTTGATAACTCTCAACCTATAGGTCCGATTTCAATCATAATTAAACCTCAATCGAACTCTTATGGTCATATACAATCTGAGCAAGTTTGAGATAGATTGGATAAAAATTGTGACCCTGGAGAGTAAACACCCTTAAATATGACAATTACAGCATTTCAAAGGTAGATAACTCTCAACCTATTAGTCTGATTACAACCAAAATCGAACTCATCTGAACTGTTATGGTTATATAGAATCTGAACATGTTTGAGATAGATTGGATAAGAATTGTGGCCTCTAGAGTGTAAACACTGTTAAATATGGCATTTTCAGCAACTCAAAGGTAGATAACTCTCAACCTATTGATCAGATTTCAATTATAACCAAACTCATCTGAACGCTTATAGTCATATACCATCTGAGCAAGTTTGAGATAGATTTGATAAAAATTGTGGCCTCTAGAGTGTAAACAGCCTTAAATATGGCATTTTCAGCAATTCAAAGGTAGATTACTCTTGACCTACTAGTCAAATTTCAACCATAATCAAACTCATCCGAACTCTGATAGTAATATACAATCTGAGCATGTTTGAGATAGATTGGATAAAAAGTGTGGCCTCTAGAGTGTAAACACTGTTAAATATGGCATTTTCAGCAATTCAAAGGTAGATAACTCTCAACCTATTGATCAGATTTCAATTATAATCAAAATCATTCGAACGCTTATAGTCATATACAATCTGAGCAAGTTTGAGATAGATTTGATAAAAATTGTGGCCTCTAGAGTGTAAACACCCTTAAATATGGCATTTTCAGCAATTCAAAGGTAGATTACTCTTGACCTATTAGTCCGATTTCAACCATAATCAAACTCATCCGAACTCTTATAATAATATACAATCTGAGCAAGTTTGAGAAAGATTGGATAAATATTGTGGCCTCTAGAGTGTAAACACTAAAATTGTTGACGACGAACGACGAACGACGCACGACGGACGACGGACATTCAAGTATTGCAAAAGCTCACCCTGAGCTAGCTCAGGTGAGCTAAAAATACCTAATTATGATATCTAGCAATATCAAGTGCACATAATCTCAAGTCCATGCCTATATTTTGTTCTTAACTTCTTAGTGATAATTACTTTCTTAGATACAACAAAGACCATACAATTTTCATGCATGTAATACTCATTTATTCAAAACTAAGAAGAGAACACATTGATTAATTGTCATTCTGACATTTTCAAATAAGCCTTGACTATAGCATTTTACAATGTTTAAGACAAGTGGTTGCTTAACGCTGGCTTAAAGTTGAGCAGAAAATTTCTACTGAACTCAGATTTGAACCTTCTTCCAACTCATCTGGGCAAGTATGGCAATATACAGTATGTACAAGTTTTATCAATTTACTTTGAAATTTGTACACACTAGAGTGGTAACTACCTCTCTAGATATGTACGGAAGGACATATGGACGTTCTACTGCATGGATACTTATCTAGCTTGTTATTGTTTTTTCTTGAGTGAACTAGAAACCAACCTTTACACTAACCCTATTCAGACTAATGACACATTAATGACACAAGAGATGTCCAGGTTACTGTCACAAAGATGGCAAAGTTAATTGTTTTCACTTTCAATGTACAGTGAAGCTCGCTTATAACGAAATTGGATATGACGCAGTATTAGATATAACTAGAAATGTCGCCTAGGGGCTAACTTTGAATACCGGTAACCCGTGGCACTTATTCGAAACCATTATCTCCCCTTGGAAATATCCCCCCCCCCCTTGTAAATGGTTAAATGGAAAATATTTATCCGTGCATATCTGTAGATGGTAGTCTATCAACTTGTTAAAATTCAATGAAGGTTGTAGGAGAAATTATGCTTTGTGGTACAAAGCCTGTTACAGTAAAGTTTAATTACCTCCCCTTGAAAAGATCTGCCCTTTAAAATAGAGGAAATGAACTATAACTGAATTACCGTTGGCCTCAAATATGGGACGCAGGCCAGTGTATGTCAGTTACCATTCGACCTAGTTTACCTATACTAAGTTATCGCTCAACCCAAATTTCTGCTCGTCCCAGTTTGTCAGCCAATGAAAGGGCTCTATTTCGGAGGGCCGTGCTTCATATTTTCTGAAGCCGGCGAGTTCACTTTTACACCTGACGTCACACAAAACAAGAGGGCCTGAAGGCCCTGATATCGCTCACCATTTGTAATGAAGCCTGATAGCTTTACCTTTGTAAATACGTAATAAATACGGAAGACTCGAGCAGGAAACGCAACACAAACAATACACCCACCTCTCAAGCAGAACACACAAACACAGTCACACCACAACAAACATACACACACACGCAATACAATTCCCACATCCAAACACTCAATAGAAAACAACACGCAAGACAAACATAAAGCAAAGTGAATATAGGAGCCCGCCTTGGCACGGTCAGCAGCAATCAATAATTAACCATAAATCCATTCAAGTTTGTCGACCTACTGTAGTATAGTAGAGTACATCAAAGGCAGATAACTCAAGCCTAAACAATATTAAAGGAAGCCTTTTTCTAGCATTTCAAATTATATCAAGGGCAGGTAACTATTGCCACAATTATTACATTTCAACAATAATTTCACTCCTTCCAGAACATATAGCTACTCCTTTGTGTACAAGTATAATCAAAATCCATTGAAAACTGTAGTTGCAAGAGTGTAAACGCTGTAAAATATGGCATTTTCAGAAATTCAAAGGTAGATATCTCTTGATCTATTTGTCCGACTCCAACCATAATCACCCTTTTTCGAACTCTTATGGTCATACATACAATCTGGGCAAGTTTGAGAGAGCTTGGATAAATATTGTGGCCTCTAGAGCGTAAACATTGTTAAATATATCATTTTCAGCAATTCAAAGGTAGATAACTTTTGACCTATTGATCCGATTACAACCATAATTGAACTCCTTCAAAAAGTCTTATGGTAATATACAATCTGAGTAAGTTTGAGAAAGATTGGATAAAATTTGTGACCTCTAGAGTGTAAACATCGATAAATATGGCATTTTCAGCAATTCAAAGGTAGATAACTCTTGACCTATAAGTCTTATTTCAACCATAATCAAACTCATCTGAACTCTTATAGTAATTTACAATCTGAGCAGGTTTGAGATAGATTGGATAAAAATTGTGGCCTCTAGAGTGTAAACACTGTTAAATATGGCATTTTCAGCAATTTAAAGGTAAATAACTCTTGATCTTTTTTTTCGATTTCAACCAAAATCAAACTCATCCGAACTCTTATGGTCATATACAATCTGGGCAAGTTTTAGAAAGATTGGATAAATACTGTGGCCTCTTGAGTGTAAACACTGTTAAATATGACATTTTCAGCAGTTCAAAGGTAGATAACTCATGACCTATTGATCAGATTTCAACCAAAATCGAACTCATCCGAACTCGTATAGCAATATACCATCTGAGCAAGTTTAAGAAAGATTGGATAAATATTGTGGCCTCTAGAGTGTATACACTAAAATTGTTGACGCCGGACGAAGCACGACGGACATTCAAGGATTGCAAAAGCTCACCCTGAGCTAGCTCAGGTGAGCTAAAAACTAGAAAATCGATCGGGAAACATACGTGTACGCGTGTAGGGCTTGCTGCAGGCACTTCCATTTAGAAACAAAACTCAAGCATGAGCAAGTCACCCAAATAGAATTTAAAAATATATTCAATTGAGGACGATTTTTATTTGTGTTCCGACAGTATAGTGTTGAAAAATGGCGTGAACGAGCAGCTGTGGACTGGTATGACATGAAAATGCTTGATCAATTGATTTGCTAAAATAAGATTGGACGTAAAAATCAGTCACCAAGTATTAAGCAACACCTGATCAACCAAGATTCGAGTCATTTAACCCTAATCATCATCATCACCGGGAGCCAAGCAATAATTGTTTTAAAGTCTGTTAAGAAAAAATAGGAAAACAGGGTGAAAACATTCTCAATCAATTGTATTCTTAGTTTTTAAGGTTCATGTAATGTCCCTGTACGAGAAAAAATACCCAAATTTGAAAAGTTGCAATACTCAATAACTATACCACATTGGCTAAAAAGATTTTCACACAGTATAAATAATTAGTCAATGAAAAGAAGCATGCCTTAATTTTCATTAATTTAAGTGTACTTGTGATGTAAGAAGATCCAAAAGTAACGAACAAGGAGTGAAAATAGCCTCTTCAGCAGAATATATCAAATCACTTAATGGCACGTATTTTCGGAAATCTGGTAGAATACATACAAAGAACCCATTACATACTAGGTACTCCTGCACAGAATGTCTTACAAAAGTCAGAAAAAACCCTTGTAATTGGTCCTTAGAATACCCCAGGGCAGCCATTTGCATTTTACAAATTTGTAGAAGTTTGCCAACATTTAAAGTCCATTTACTCCAAATCTACAAAACCGATTGACAATTGTTATATACGTGCGGACAGAGAAAAGAACAAGCAATATGATTGATGGAATGTCACTCACCCGAATCACTGCAGTTACACAATATATCCGTTCAATTATATCAAGATCACCGAAATATGTAATTTGTCCAACACATCGACTTTTCCGATTAATCCGCATTTTCTCATTTTTTAATATCCATATTTTCGACTTTTGTTTCAGTACACTATTGTTGTTTGATACATAAACAATAAAATAAGTGCATTGCGCATTACTTTCAATCATAAATTCCTCCGAATGTCACGATTCTTCAGCGGATTACTTCATGTACTTGACGCGAAAGTAATTCCGTCCCTGTACATCTGACCTTTGTTTCAGGAAAATCAAGAGTTTGTACCTTTAAATCACCTTTTTACACCCATTCAAGTATTCCACATCTTTCCGGCTATTGTAATGTTGATTAATATTTCACTTTGCATTGCGATCTCTATTATATAAAGCGTACATTGTTGTGAAACTATTCAAGCCTTTGGCAGGTACAGGGGTAAACTTTTTAATGCTCATCATGTATATACTATTGCACGATTTGGGCAAGGCTTTCTATGGTGTTCTAGTAGAGACACAACCGACGATTTCGTTGGGCAGAGACACACACTTATTTTTTGTCCTTACTACTTTTTTCACGTATATTCTGCTTCTGCATTTCACACATACACACACATTAAAATACTGTAATAGTTCATGAGTATAATTATGCAACTACCACCCTGATAGCCTTACTTCAGTAGTTGTAAGAATTTAAAGACATCCCTAGATGACCTTTCGATCATAACACCTTGCCAGACAATTTCCTTGCAAAAATCATGGATTTTATGGCCATGTCGCTAGCAAAGAACCGTTGAAGCCTTTCGTGTGAGACTCTACCTTTATATTTGATAGTTTGATTAGAAATAACCATTGGAAAGCACTAGAGCGTGAGTATAATCTGGTTATCACCAGCCAAACTGAGATTGGTACACCCACCGGCTGCACGTGCTGAACATGTTTTGACAGTTACATTGACACCTCAAATTCTATGGGGGGGGGCTCTTTAAAAGGACTGAGGAAAAGTCTTTAAAAACAATCATAAGGGCACAGATATTTGAAAATTTAGTCAGAAACAATCATATAATAGTTTATCTGATGCTCAATTTGGTTTTGGTTCTAGGGGATCCTGCCTTTTACAGTTAATTGAATACATAGATGATTAGTCACATTACATTGAGGGTGATAGAATTTGGGAAAATATATTGTATATTTAGATTTTGTCAAAGCTTTTGAGAGCATAGTACATCAATGTTTTCTCGCAAAGTATCAGTATTTGGTATCAGAGGTCCAGTTTTGTCATGGAAACGTGACTTTTTTACTGGACGTAGGCAATATGTATATGTGAAAGGACCCTGGCCTTACCCAGGGAAGTGTCCTGGGACCCATATTATTCATATGTTTATAATAGATGACCCCTACCCTGAAGTTATACGTAGTATTGTGAAATTATTCGCTTATGGTACCAAACTATACAACAAAGACATTAAAATTGATATTATCCAGCACGACTTAGATGTAATGTTTTAACAGGATTAAAAAGTAAGTAGTCATATCATATAGCTGAAAAAGATAACACATCCAACAGTGTATTATCCTTAATAATCAGAATGTATGATTACATTGCGAAAAGCTATTTCATAATTTTGTACAAAGCACTCGTCAGGTCAATATGGAAACACTATTATCATGTATTATGGTATCTATTCTTAAAAGAAATGTTTAAAATTTATGTAAATCTGAATAAGAGGAGATCCTTTGAAAGCACAGAAAACAAAGCAAATACTGAAAATTGCAGACTCGGTTTAATTGAGTCTGTTCATGAGCAATACTGAAATGTGCAACAGTGCTCACGCCCCCTAGCACCGGCTTAAGCGGAATTCAACCTTCAACTGTAAATGCACTGAAATCAATGATTCCAAAGGACCAGAAAGTATAACAACACTGAGAATGAAGTACGGGGCGACTTTTTACAGCCGCCACACAAGCACTTAACATCTGCTGTTGTGAATTATATAAATCTGAATAAGAGGAGATCCTTTGAAAGCACAGAAAACAAAGCAAGCCTACCAATAAGCGTCTCCTGGATGGTCAACCTTACATGTACCAAAATATTGGTTTTCAAAAATTGCTTGGTCATTCAAAGCCGTGGTGATATGATACAATGTTGAAAATTATTTTAAGAAATGGAGGATATACATATAGAAAGATTTTACCTTAAAAATATTTTTCGAATTAAAAAAACATCATTAAGTTTACAACACTTTTCACAGAGAATTATAAACAACCGGATCTCACTTCAGTTTATATAGAATTAAAAATAATATATTTTGTTGATACATTTATATGCCGGATGAATTATTTTTGTAATCGAAGCTTCAATGTTATAGTCATGTGTTTGTGTACTTCATTGGATTAGAATCAAATATTGCATACTTTTTAATGAATAATTCAGTTGAGAGGGGTCGAAATAGAATATTCTTAATAATTAGAATGACCACACAGCATCTGGAAACAAACATTTACTTGATGCGCATTTAAAGTGATGTTAAAAAAAGCACTAGTAACCACTGTTCCCTCCATTTTACGGATACATTGCAGAATACGTCCCCTCATTGATTTTACGTAACGTTTCAAATACGTTGCCATTCCAACCACAATGCACTTTGGAGGTCATTATGGTATAAATTTGATGATTTAATCCGACCTTGTTATTAAATACATCCGATATGTATTCTATGGGGCTCATGTCCGAGGACAAAACAGGCCAAGGCAGGACGTTAATGTGTTTTTAGCAAGAAATTGTGTGGTGATACGCGCCGTGTGATGCTTTATACAAGTATTGTCAAGCTGATAATGCCAGGTCCTTCCTTTCTTTTGCATGAATCGAACCACTGTGCTATTTAAAACATTGATGTAACGCTGAGCATTGGCATTTTATTGAATAATAACCAAGTCAATTTCCAGAGTTCCCATTTTCCCAACCCAGACCACAGGTTTTCGGCGCGTAAGCTATGACCCCCCCCCCCCCCCCCCCCCAGCTACTACCCCCCATAAATCTTTCAAAATGAGTCAAAATACATCCATATGTTTAACAAACATCCTTAACAAATGTTTCAAGAAGTTTCAAGAAGTTAAAAAAAAAAAATCGTATCATGTATGTATACGGCCTTTATACTATTTTACTTATAAATTAGCAAAAAAAAATATTTTTTTAAATTTCATGAAACTTCAGGAAAAGTTATTTTATGATGATTATTGAATGTATGGGTATATTTTAGGGTATTATATCCACGTTTGGTGGTGGTGGAGGGGGTTTAGCAGCTGGGGGTAGTGTCATAGCCAACGGGCCGACTGCCTATGACCCAGACCATAGCGCTGCCACCACCCTTTATGTCTCTCTCAAACATATCGTTCTTCACGGTCACTCCTCCTTTTTGCGCATTGAGGCGAGCGGACCGTGGCGAGAGATTCTCTTGCCTTCGCGGTAATGAATGTAGCGCTGTTTACAGTGAAACACCTGTATCTGCGCACGTGCAAAGTAAGGAACACGTTGGCAAGCTTAGACGCATAAAGAGACCTGGGATTTGAATAGCAATTGTGTAATCGTTATACGCAATGAAGTCATTATAATCATGTATATATCTTGCAACATGCGTTAAAACACAGTTATAGAAGACTTGAGGATGGGCTTATAAAGAAGCAGATCCTCCCGCGAGAGCCCAACAACGATTCTCAATGTATTCTCAAGGTATAATTCAGTTAAAAAAGGATAAAAAAAATAACACAGTCTGCATATTTATACATGTAATAATGTTTGACAGAGGCTCGTGTTGCCCACCATACTTTGGAAAAAATAAGTAGTCCCCCCATGGCAAAAGAGTGTTGTCCTTGAAAATTGTCAAATATTCCATGACTTCTTCTGTTGTTATTTGAGTGGATTTCGTCCGGATTTTGGTCCTACTACCTCATGTAAAGCATATTCTTCAATATAGAGGAAGGATTTGTTGAATTTCAGTACAGAAAATTTGCTTCACATTTTGGTGCAAATCCAAACATATTGTTCAAAATCAAGATACACAGTTTTCCTTTCAAATTGTAAGCTATCTCATAAGCTTGTTCATTTCAATACGAACATTTTGATATGAAATTATGCAACATTGCTCCATAAATGACCAAAATATCACCTTTCAAAAATGCACCAAAAAACACTTTACAAGAACCTTAAATGACATTGATCTGGGCCCGTATTCTGAAACACTCTTAGATAACTTTTACTCTAAGTAAATCAATATTCTCTTAGTTTTCGGCAATTTAGTCTAAGTATTTGATGATATACTCTTAGAAAGTGAAAAAACTAAGATAATTCTAAACTCGACAGATTTCACTAAGTATAACGATATACTCTTAGAAAATCAATATCGTCTTAGTTTTCGGCCATTTCAACTAAGTATTTGGGGATTCCCTCTTAGAAAGATGAAAAAAACTAAGAAAATTCTCAACTCGCCAAATTTACTATAGAATTTTCTCAAAACTTTAGAAAACTGTGACCCTCTCTTAACTTTTTAGAATTTTCTAGGATTAGAACACGAACGTTTATTAAGCAGTAATAACAGGTAGAATAGATAATGTATTGAATAAAAATCGTTTATAGACCTATAGATACGTTTAGCGGATATTTTTGAGCCTACGTTTGTGTTTGAGTGGCTTCGTGAAATTGGGTCAAAGTCTGGGTGGGGTAACGTCATTACAAAGGACTGGGATTACTGTTTAAGACATTATTACATACGGTCTTCATCGCGAAAACGTGGAAAAGATCGATATCTATTCAAAGTCTATATTTTTAGTAATAAATGACCACTGTATGTACCAAAACTAGCGTAAATACATAATTATGTTCACAATTATAATTAACTAACAAGCCAAATTTCAACGAAGTCGCCGTAGCTCAATCGATAGCGAGTCTTACTTGCATGGCGGGGGTCGCCGGTTCGAGCCACACAGGGTACGATCTTTTTTTTCTTAACAACCCCCTTCTTTTTTTTTTTTTTTTTTTTTTTTTTTTTTTTTTAAAACTTCATCATTATTTCTATAGATTCGTTTCTTAAGATACAAATAACTGCTTAATTCTTTCAATGCCAAACTTTCGTAATAGTTTACTTCTTCACCGTTTCATTGTCGTCTGCTTCAATTTTGTTGTCTGCAATATCGTTTCAAAGTAAATTGTAAGGCAGTATGACTGAAAAGAATTCAAAACGATTGCCAAATAGTTTGGATCCTCATCAGACGCCGCGTGACGCGGCGTCTGATCAAGGTCCAAACTGATTGCAAACGTGCTTTTAGGCGCCATTGAGAGTGAAAGGGTTAAAGCATGCTAAAATTGAAGTAAAAGTCTCCAATTAGACATTTTCCTTCTTATTGTCAGCCTGCTAGTTCTAGTAATGACTTTCATGTTTCTACTATTTCTAGATATTTGAAAAGCATTAAGAAAAGTGTCCTGCAGATTGATGTTTAACCATTGTCATGCAGAATTGTCATCTGCTGCAAACACATCATCTGCAGAAAACAACATAATCAATTTGATACTTTCAAAACTTAAAAACAGTAAAATATGACTGGCAAACAAGTTTGGATCATATCAGACGCCGCATAACGCGGCGTCTGATCTGGATCTTTACTGTATAGAAACTGTTAACAAATGTTATCCAAGTCGCGCTTAGCATAATAAGTGGGTTTCTTTTAAAGCAGGCTGCCAATAAGAAGGAAACCTCTAATTGGAGACTTTTACATCAATTCTAGAATGTGTTAACCCTTTCCCTCTGGCGCCTAACTGCGCGTTTGCAAACAGATTGGATCTATTATCAGGATCCAAACTATTTGGCACTCGTATTGAATTCTTTTCAGTCATACAATTAACTTTAAAAAGATAGTGCAGACAACAGAATTGAAGCAGACGACAATGAAACTGTGAGAATTAGACTCACTCTCGCCTAAAGGAACGTTTGCAAACATTTTGCACCTTGATCAGACGCCGCGTTTCGCAAAACGCGGCGTCTGATCAGGATCCAAACTGTTTGACACTCGTATTGAATTCTTTTCAGTTATACTTCCTTACATTTAAGGCTTTGAAACAATATTGCAGGCAACAAAATTGAAGCAGACGACAAGAACATTTAAAGGAGTAAACTATCACAAAAGTTTGGCAGTGGAAGGATAAAGCAGTTATTTGTATTTAAAGAAATGAATCTATGGAACTAGTGATGATAATTAAAAAAAAAAAAGAAGGTGGTTGTTAAGAAAAAAAAGATCGTACCCTGTGTGGCTCGAACCGGCTACCCCCGTCATGCCAGGCAGAGTCGCTATCGATTGAGCTACGGCGACTTCGTTGAAATTTGGCTTGTTAGTTAATTATAATTGTGAACCTAATTATGTATTTACGCTTATGTATAAACAATTAATTATCTATTCTACTTATTCTGGGACAATGCTTGCTGCTTTATAAACGGGAGAAGAAAACAAACCCGAAAACTACACCGCAAATAAACAGTCACACATGTTAGTATGCGAGAAGAGTGACGTCATTTTAGTCGGGAAAGTCCCTGACAACGGCCATAATTTACTCTTAGTTTTTTTTTTCGCTAAGAAAATAATTTAGTATTTTCTTAGAGTAAAAGTTAGCGAAAAATAATCTTAGTTGAAAATGTTAGAGTTTAGAAATTTCTAATTAAAATACTTAGAATGTTTCAGAATACGGCCCCTGGACTGTGTTGTTTAGCGCATTATACTATCAATGACAAAACTGCCTCACCGAAGGGGTTGAAGACTGGTGGCTGTTTAACGCAAGAATAAAATGCTTATAGGAGCCTCTGTATTACTTGCCAAATGCATTGATAACAAGAGGGCATGAAGGCCCTGATATCGCTCACCTGTTATAATGAAGCCTGATAGCTTTACCTTTGAATTTCACCCGTTTTATTCTAAATCCATTCAAATTTGTAGTATAGCATGTAACCAACATTGGAATATGAACTACTCTAGTATTGTAGAGTATATCAAGGGCAGATAACTACTGAAACGAAGCCTTTTCTAGCATTTCAACGTATATCAAGGGCAGATAACTCTTGCCATAATGGTCAGATTTCAACAATAATTGCACTCCCTCGAGAACATATAGCTATATACATTGTGTACAAGTATAATTAAAGTCAATTGAAAACTGTAGTTGCAAGAGTGTAAACACTGTTATTTATGGCATTTTCAGCAATTCAAGGGCAGATAACTTTTGACCTATTTGTCTGATTTCAAACATAATCAAACTCATTTGAATTCCTATAGCCATATATACTCTGAGCAAGTTTAAGAAAGATTGGATAAAAATTGTGGCCTCTAGACTGTAAACATCATTAAATATGGCAATTTCAGCAATTCAAAGGTAGATAACTCTTAACCTATAAGTCTTATTTCAACCATAATCAAACTCATACAAACTCTTATAGTATTGTACAATCGTAGCAAGTTAAAGGAAATTTGGATAAAAATTGTTGCCTCTAGAGTGTAAACATTGTTATTTATGGCATTTCAGCAATTCAAAGGTAGATAACTATTGACCTATTTGTCCGATTTCAACTATAATCTAACTCATTCGAACACTTATAGTCATATACCATCTGAGCAAGTTTGATAAAGATTGGATTAAAATTGTGGCCTCTACAGTGTAAACATTGTTAAATAAATACGAAAGACTCAAGCAGGAAACATAACACAAACAATACACCCACCTCTTAAGCAGAACACACACACACACTGTCATACCACAACAAACACACACACACACACACACGCAATACCATTCCTTCATCTACACACTAAATAGAAAACAACACGCAAGACAAACATAAAGCAAAGTGAATATAGGAACCCGCCTTGGTACGGTCAGTAGCAATCAACAATTAACTATAAATTAAAACTATTAACAACCACTGCGTTTTCAGCAATTCAAAGGTAGAAAATTCTTGACCTATTAGTCTGATTTTAAGTTATCGAACTGAGCCTAACTCTTATGGTTATATACTATCTTAGCAAGTTTAAAAAATATTAGACTAAAAGTGTGGCCTCTAGAGTGTAAACACTGTTAAATATGGCATTTTCAGCAATTCAAAGGTAGATAACTCTTGACCTATTAGTCCGATTTTAACCATAATCGAAGTCATTCGAACTCTTATAGTTATATACAATGTTAGCAAGTTTGAAAAAGATTTGACTTAACGTGTGGTCTCTAGAGTGTAAACACTGTTAAATATGGCATTTTCAGCAATTCAAAGGTAGATAACTCTAGACCTATAAGTCTGATTTTAAATATAATCGAACTCATCTGAACTCTTATGGTAATATACAATCTGAGGAAGTTACAGAAAGATTGGATAAAAATTGTGGCCTCTAGAGTGTAAACACTAAAATTGATGACAACGGACGACAAACGACGGACGACGGACATTCAAGGATTGCAAAAGCTCACCCTGGGCTAGCTCAGGTGAGCTAAAAAGTTACCATATTCAAGTACACTATTGAATATTGAAAAATTCCTTTCGAGACGTTTTACAGTCAAATTTTTTTGAAGCGATTAAGGTGGTTCGCGGGTCAGCTTATTCTGTGTCAGAATTCTTTGAAACCTTGATTAAATTGAAATATACCATATGGAGAATGAATAATAGTTAAAATAAAAAAAAGTTACAGTGCCGTTTTTTTCTGAAAGGACTTTTTGTCAAGGAAAGCTCCTTTTTTAATAAACATGAATATTTTCTTTATAGACTGATATAACTCAATAATTTCTGTACATTCAAGTAAACTGTACATGGACTATAAGATATTGGGCAAACAAAAGTAGTTCATGACATATTTTCTGGAAATATCAATGTTTTAAAAAAGTCAAATTCTGAAAATCTCAAATTACAAAAAATCTAGCTGTTTAACATACACTAATTTTACTCTTATA
The DNA here is from genome assembly GCA_922989275.2 of Gari tellinella. Taxonomy (NCBI): domain Eukaryota; kingdom Metazoa; phylum Mollusca; class Bivalvia; order Cardiida; family Psammobiidae; genus Gari; species Gari tellinella. Next base: position 3,519,981 of record OV277870.1, on the reverse strand, counting down.
AGATAGATATAACTTAATTCTACTAGTCACAAAAATTTAATGAAAATCTACAGTAGAATTTACATTTTATACATGATTTCCTGAAATTCTGACAAAATCTTAACACAAAACGAGTAACCTCGCTTGAGTTCAACTTTAAAATGCCGTCAGCTCTAAATAATACCATAAGTCAAACCTGTAATAAGGGACCATTGAATTCGGTAGCCTGTAGATCTTTAAAGGCAAGTGACTGCTTAATGCATAACAAAAATAATGCATAAAAGCTCCTTTAGGATCTATCTTTTAGCATTACTTTTGTCCTGTGTTAAGCTGCCATCTGTTATATAGGCTATAAATCCTCACAAATTTAGCTGTCACTTGACTATACTTGCATCTGATATTATTCATTATTAATAGACTAAACATAGCCTGTCCTTTGATCACTGCGTTATGAATTGACTAGTCACTAAAATCGAACAATTTGTTAAAAAAAAAGTTTTGAAGCGAGTCGGAATCGAACCTAGAACCTATGGATTGCAAGTCAATCACCGTATCAACTGCGCTAACAGAGACGACACTGAAGCAGATCAAACTTTTCTTTATCTAAATTTTCTACTATAAGCACGTGCCGCAAAGGTCAGGTAAAAGTCATCAGCATTTCCGGAACTCGAGATGCGGGCCGCCCGCTCTCACCACCTTAAACAAAAGAAGACAATACCCACAGGTCGGCTGCTTAACCCTTCAATTCATCACTTATACAACGAACATTTCGAGTCTAGTCCATTTTGTAATAGGAGCTTGCTCTGGATAAGACTTAGTGTAACGGGTACATTATAAATGAGGAGTGTACTCTTCACCTAGGGTTCAATTAGTTAATGCGGGACATGAGTAATACAGAAAGGTCAATTCAGAGCGTTACATATTAATTACATTATGCACTAACTATAGTCGCCTGTCTACAGAATTCTTTGATTTATTCATGCCTCTTCATTGAAAGACCGCAGTACACAGGTTATACTGTAATTCCCAGCTGAGCGGTTGCTGTATGGCGTAATGATGCACTTAGCTCTGCCTTAGCACGCGGTTTCCATAACAGGTTCATGACTATAATAATAATAATAATAATAATAATAAAGACTTTATTTACTGAGGCTACACATTTAGGCAAGCCCAATCTTCCATGTGGGCCTCGACATATCTACATAGTTAAATCATATTTAACAAATCATGAAACAAACAGAATACAATATATGATTAAACTTATGTTAAGGGGCCAATGTTTGAAGAATCATGTACACACTGAGTGACAGGTAATGTGGGTTTGCCCAATGCAGGACAAAAGCAGAGTAAAAAGTTCCTTTAGGACCTTCCCACCTAACTCCTGTCCTACACTAAGCAGCCGCTTGTTTATATATAGAACGGAAAGTTTTTTTGTTGGTTTTTTTTATATTTTGGGTGGCCACTTAATACAAGTTCAACTTCAATAATTTAGACAATAAATCTACAACTAAAGAAAACAACTATTTAACCCATTGCCCTTAACCTGTTCTAGTATTAGAGATAGATAACCACTTAAAGCAGGTAGAAAGAAAGGCACATTCTGTCTTACTTTTAGTCCGCTTTAAGCTACAATGTGCTAGGATACCAGAAATGATTGTCATGGAACATATTCATGACTGCAAAAAAGGGGACAATTTCTTCAGAGGCATAAAAATAACACATTTAATGAAAACATTTTACACTGAAACTTTATGTTGACTGGTACTTCGTATTCTTGCAATGGGATTATGAACTGTCTGCATGATTTAACCCCCCCCCCCCCCCATCGGCATCACACAGGGATATTCATTGTTATTGTTGAAATCAGGTGGCAGCTTAAGGCAAAATGAAAGTAAAGTAGAAAGCTCATAAATGAGGTTTCTGCTCACTTTCTTCCAGCCTTAAGCAATATCGTACATTTAATAGAGTGGGAATTGGTGATAAACATCTTTGCCTATGGTGGAAAAGGTTAATTATTTTGATCTGCAGAGAACCTCCACTGCAAAACTATTTAAAGTATCAGACTGGTATTGTATTCCAAATTTTAGGACCTGAATAAGATAGTGACTTTCTAAAGAACTCTAGATTAGGTTTTGTAATATGTAACTCATTATTAGTTGCTGATCTAAGCTGACATATACCAATAGATTGAGTCTTTTTGAATTTGGATTGCATATATGCTGGAAATCTATGAATGTTAAAGGACTTGTAAAGGAGGATGGCTCTTTTGAATTCATGACTTGTTTATTTCTGCCATACCCAGATACAAAACTGAACAATGTGCGATATATTTTTCAGCTTCTCGCTGAAATAGAGCCCATTCATTTGTTGGGATCCTAGGGCAAACGGTAACGAAAGAAATCAGACGGTCCCGACGACTAAGTTATAAGTGAGCTTCACTTTAGCTATGGTTTTAGCAACTCATGTATTCGTTCATGAGTGCGGACGAACGTAAGGACGCCCAACAAAAGAGCTTACAGTGAGCTTTGTTCAGGTGAGCCAAAAAGGCGACCCAAAGCCTAAGTAAAACTTTAGGCAAAGAAATTGATAGACAAACAAAGAACAGTATAAACAGCAGATTGAATTTATATCACTTGAAAAGGGGAATCCTTAGAACTGTAAGCAACTTGTTACATTGTTATAGAAAATACCTGTTTGATTTTGTCCACAGCTTCATTTCTCTGGCAATCTTGAATGTCCGTCAAATCAGTCATCTTTTGTAAGAACTCCAGCAAAGTCTTCATGTATTGACTTAACTCTGGATCTTCCACAGTTAAATATCCTGAATGACACAAGGCATTACGAACATCCAGTAGCTGAAATTGGTAACACAATGGTCATTTGATAGCTGCTAAATCTACATAATAAATGTATAACATCGGCCATCGTGGCAATATACGTCTCACCTGAGTGCCATAGATGTGAAGTACGATATACCAGAATTGCTAGAGGTAAACTAGGTTTTGCATTACGCGCACACAAAATATATTATCTTTGTGCGTTCTGGTTACTGACAATAATAACTGTAAAGGCAGCCAGAGTTCTGCATCGTTTCAACTTTGCAAGGAACCAAACAATGAACAGTCATGCTAAATATTATTAACTGCCATTTGTAAGGTTTAGGGGTTACGCCATTTTTATTGTCGAACTAGATATACTGAAAAACATAAGTAACGCATAATGGGATTCATGGTAGAATGGGATTGTACTATAGGAATTATAACAACATTTTGGTAAACGAAATTACTACTGCATTATGTTTGCAATCAATAAACAACACAAACACTTTAATTCATTTTCTTTTGATTGCTTAATTACGATTTCTAAACCCATCCCTCTGAAGAAGAGAGAGAAAAAAAGCATCTTTAGTATCGCGTATTGCATTTATTGCCTCTATTATTCTCCTTGGCGTGTAATTAATCAACCTGGTGATTCTTTTAAAGCAGCCCATTCCCCCTGTAAAGCTGCGAGATCACTGACGTTGTTTAGGACGTTACGTCTACGTCAGCCATTGCGGTCTAAATTGTTACAAAGGTGCTCAATTGGCGACATATTTGGGTGGTAAGGTTGCCTAGGTTAACGAGAGAATAAGCGGAGTGCGTTATGTTGCAACCAGTCCATACGAAAAGCACGACGCCGATGCGTTAGTGAAAACCAAACGTACGGTATGTACGCCCGAAGTCCGCATTCTTTGAGATGCCTGATAACCGTGACGGAATGAACCCTGTCCCAGTGACGCCCTTGTGTGTTATTGGCCGTTTCTGACGCCGTTAAAAACGCAAGGCGTATCTGACGGCCCTGACGTTGCGTTGTTTCTTTGGTGCGCCCAACTTTCGGCTGATAATTTACGGTATTTGTCTCCAGCAAACGATTACGGAATCGAAAATTTGTTGATTCTACGACTCCCAGTTGTCTAGCGGCACTTTTCTGTGAACACCCTTGCATTAGAAGACCAATAGCTCGGCCACGATCATTAACGTTCAGCCTAGGCATCGCGCTGAATGTTGTGATTATCTGCAATGCTGATTTAAAGTACGTAAGCGTACTACACATATCAACCAGTTGAGTGCTTTTGAATTTGTTTAACCGGAAGTAGGTCAAATGGCTTACGTCAGGGTTTTCAAATATGTCGGTGTATAATCCAAATACCACGCAGGATATGCACAAGTTTTTGTTGGACAATCGTGGATCAATTTTATCAACACACGGTGTATTGATAATCTTGGTTGTACTCCAATACAACCGATACATAAGTTGAACACATTATGCGTTACTTATGTTTTTCAGTATGCAAGGAACCAAACAATGAACAGTCATGCTAAATATTATTAACTGCCATTTGGAAGGTTTAGGGGTTATGCCATTTTTATTGTCGAACTAGATATTTTAAATGCACCTGATGAATTTTTAGGAAAAATAATTTTTTTCTAAATCTGACGGCCAGCTAGTTTTATAGGTTAGGAACTTGGTTGCCATAGCAAATAAGAACTAGTGGGATGCTTTTCCTATAGCTAAAATTATAATAAAATAATTTACCTCTTCTACCACACTTCTTCTTCCGATTTTTTTCCAGAAATATTCACAGTTCTTAAACAGGCTCAGGATAGCTTGAGCATCAGCATCCTTGGCTCGTTCTGTGCTTTTACAGCCAAAGCACATGAACAGTTTCATTACTTCCCAGGCCTTTGTTGGCCATAACTGGGGATCAGTGTTCTCTGGTGATAACTGAGGACTAGGGAAGTCTATGTGGTACTTTATGATTTCCTCAAACCAAGAATTACATGTTGCACATAAAACTTTTCCATGACGGCCCCGTTTACAGATGTCTCTTGAGGTACAAATGCCACTGCATGCTGGTAGTGTTATGTCAATGTCCTTTTGAAGATGGGAATGAAAACTTGAAGCTTCATAATCAACGAAATCCCCGATCCCCTCCTTCCAATGTTGCAAAGCTAATGTCCCTCGAAGCCAGTTTTTGTACTGATGGTTGTCAAATCTTGATGATGCAGCCATGCTGTGAATATAAATTTTATTGGTCAAGATATTGCTTTTATATATGAATTAAAAAAGTCTCACCTATCGCTGCCTCTATCCGCACATTTAGACTTGATACCCGCTATTACTAGTGCTCCCTTCCTAAAACGACCCTCTGAACAACCATAACGTTTGCCATTGTTCTCAATAAGTACAATTATGCCCTGCTTTTCCACGGCTGAAACATCGTCAGCATAAAAATTGTCATCTGCTGTTTTTCTCAAAGTGACATAATGAACATTTTGATAGAAACAAACCATTATGACGAGTGACAAACAATTTGAATCTGTATCGGACGTCGCAAGGTGTGTTGTTGTAGAGAAGGAGCACTGTAGTTTGGTTTGTCTAGCACTTGCAAGTTTTGGAAACCAAAGCTTGATAGAAAATATATTGTTGCAGCTTAATCATGGAACAATGTCAAATGTTAGGAGTTTTCTTTAATAAAACGTGATGTTAATATCAATGCATATGAGCAAGTGAAGTTGTATAACACTTGCTCAGACACAGGTACTCAGTCAAAATCCGACGTACACCGAAATAATCTAGACCACAGGTCAAAATGAAATGTCAAGGTCACAAAACTGAAATACAGCTTGCTTCACTTACCAATACGCATCAGTATATGAGGTTATATGGCACTGGCACTAGCTACAGTGCTTAAGTCCGTTTATAAATGATCTAAACAAAGAAATGTGATCTAGGTAACATGATGACATGGTCAAATTACAAGGTTACCAAACTACGGAGCAATGCGCTGCATTCGCCGATGTGCATTAGCATGTCAATATGTGTGACGGTTCCTAACTGTGCAATAAGTCTTAAATGAACTAAACACAAAATATTAATCATTATTACACCTCGCTTTGAGTTACGATGTTAATTTCCCATAGACCAACAGTTAACATTTTGCATGTCTTTTACATTTATTCAAAATATACTGTCACTCTTTATGATATTCTTTTTGTGACGTCACTCTAAAGGACATTACTTTTTTACTCCGTCCGAAAACGTACTGTCTGCCTTGACATGGCTTTCGCTATTGGATACATTGGAATGTTTTAACGAGTGGTAACTTCTAAGCAACGTTTGGCATTTTCTGTACAAGTTGCTTCCTTTTGTCCATTCCTTAACGATTTGCCACCCTTTCGGAAGAGGATATTTGCCACATAGACAATGTAAATACGCTGTTTCTTCAATTTACTTACAATAACGTTCTTCTTTGTTTCTTGTAATATAATTATAAACAATGTGACGTCGTAAGACGGCGACGTCATTTCCCGCGTTATGTACATGTCCGCGCTAAATTGGTATTCACAACACATTTTATAAAAGACGAATAAAACGATTCCAAAGCCAGGGTTGATAAGCTCGGTGTAATAAAATAAATATTAGATGTCAGTTTGCGTGACATTCAAATTGTCAACCCTCGAAAACAAGAATGTCACCCTCGGCTACGCCTCGGGGTGACATGTTGTTTCTCGGGTTGACAATTTGAATGTCACGCAAACTGCCATCTAATATTTATATAATATCACATAGGACAAGGTCACCAGACTGAAATGAAACATAGTGTATTCATAAATGCGTATCAGCATGTGAAATTGCATAATCATAGCTGCAATACTAAATCCATAACAGCCTAAATAGAACACTTTATCAGGCCACTAAGACTCACTATATTGCAATGTCTAAAATAAAATAAACACAAAATATTAATCATTATTACACCTCGCTTTAAGTTACAATGTTAATTTCCCATAGACCAAAATTAAAAATGTTGCATGTCTTTTACATCTATCCAAACAAGAGGGCCTGAAGGCCCTGATATCGCTCACCATTTGTAATGAAGCCTGATAGCTTTACCTTTGAATTTCACCCGTTTTATTCTAAATCCATTCAAGTTTGTCGACCTATTGAATTATAGTAGAGTACATCAAAGGCAGATAACTAGTGCCTAAACAATACTGAAATGAAGCCTTTTTCTAGCATTTCAAAGTATATCAAGGGCAGGTAACTGTTGCCACAATGATTACATTTCAACAATAATTGCACTCCTTCCAGAATGTATAGCTACATCCTTTGTGTACAAGTATAATCAAAATCCATTGAAAACTGTAGTTGGAAGAGTGTAAACGCTGTAAAATATGGCATTTTCAGCAATTCAAAGGTAGATATCTCTTGATCTATTTGTCCAATTCCAACCATAATCACCCTTTTTCGTTCTTATGGTCATATACAATCTGGGCAAGTTTGAGAGAACTTGGATAAATATTGTGGCCTCTAGAGTGTAAACACTGTTAAATATTATCATTTTCAGCAATTCAAAGGTAGATCACTTTTGATCTATTGATCAGATTACAACCATAATTGAACTCATCCAAAGTCTTATGGCAATATACAATCTGAGTAAGTTTGAGGAAGATTGGATAATTTTTTTTACCCCTAGAGTGTAAACATCGTTAAATATGGCATTTTCAGCAATTCAAAGGTAGATAACGCTCGACCTATAAGTCTGATTTCAACCATAATCAAACTCATTTGAACTCTTATAGTCATTTACAATCTGAGCAGGTTTGAGATAGATCGGATGAAAATTGTGGCCTCTAGAGTGTAAACACCGTTAAATATGGCATTTTCAGCAATTCAAAGGTAAATAACTCTTGATCTATTTGTCTGATTTCAACCATAACCAAATTCATCAAAACTCTTATAGTCATATACAATCTGGGCAAGTTTTAGAAAAATTGGATAAATACGGTGGCCTCTAGGGTGTAAACACTGTTAAATATGGCATTTTCAGCAGTTCAAAGGTAGATAACTCATGACCTATTTGTCCGATTTCAACCATAATCAAACTCATCCGAACTCTTATGACAATATACCATCTGAGCAAGTTTGAGAAAGATTGGATAAATATTGTGGCTTCTAGAGTGTAAACACTAAAATTGTTGACGGACAATCAAGGATTGCAATAGCTCACCCTGAGCTAGCTCAGGTGAGCTAAAAATATACTGTCTATATGGAACTTGGCAGAACGTTTTTAAAGGCAGGTAACTCCTAATAATTTTTTGGTATTTTCTGTACAAGTTGCTTCCCTTTTTCCACTCCCCTTACACGGATCTAAGCACCTAGACAAGATCACATTTTTTTCTAACCAAACTCACTTGTCACCAGACGACAACAAACGATTTACCACCATTTCGGAAGAGGATATTTGCCAAGTAGGCAATGAAAAGACGCTGTGTCTTCAATCTACTTGTCATAACGTTTTTCTTTCTTTCTTATAATATAATTATAACAAGAGGGCCTGAAGGCCCTGATATCGCTCACCATTTGTAATGAAGCCTGATAGCTTTACCTTTGAATTTCACCCGTTTTATTCTAAATCCATTCAAGTTTGTCGACCTACTGTATCGGTAGTATAGTAGAGTACATCAAAGGCAGATAACTAGAGCCTAAACAATACTGAAATTAAGCCTTTTTTCTAGCATTTCAAAGTATATCAAGGGCAGGTAACTATTGCCACAATGATTACATTTCAACAATAATTGCACTCCTTCGAGAACGTATAGCTACATCCTTTGTGTACAAGTATAATCAAAATCCATTGAAAACTGTAGTTGGAAGAGTGTAAACGCTGTAAAATATGGCATTTTCAGCAATTCAAAGGTAGATATCTCTTGATCTATTTGTCCTATTCCGACCATAATCACCCTTTTTCGAACTCTTATGGTAATATACAATCTGGGCAAGTTTGAGAGAGCTTGGATAAATATTGTGGCCTCGAGCGCATAAACACTGTTAAATATATCATTTTCAGCAATTCAAAGGTAGATAACTCTTGACCTATTGATCCGATTACAACCATAATTGAACCCATTCGAACTCTTACGGTAATATACAATCTGAGTAAGGTTGAGAAAGATTGGATAAAATTTGTGGCCTCTAGAGTGTAAACATCGTTAATATGGCATTTTCAGCAATTCAAAGGTAGATAACTCTCAACCTATAAATCTGATTTCAACCGTAATCAAACTGATCTGAATCCTTATAGTCATATACAATCTGAGCAAGTTTGAGATAGATTGGATAAGAATTGTGAACTCTATAATGTAAACACTATTAAATATGGCATTTTCAGAAATTCAAAGGTAGATAACTCTTGATCTATTTGTCTGATTTCAACCAGAATCGAACTCATCTGAACTCTTATGGTCATATACAATCTGGGCAAGTTTTAGAAAGATTGGATAAATACTGTGGCCTCTAGAGTGTAAACACCGTTAAATATGGCATTTTCAGCAATTCAAAGGTAGATAACTCTTGATCTAGTTGTCTGATTTCAACCAGAATCGAACTCATCCGAACTCTTATAGTCATTTACAATCTTGGCAAGTTTTAGAAAGATTGGATAAATACTGTGGCCTCTAGAGTGTAAACACCGTTAAATATGGCATTTTCAGCAATTCAAAGGTAGATAACTCTTGATCTATTTATCCGATTTCAACCAAAATCGAACTCTTCCGAACTCTTATGGTCATATACAATCTTGAAAAGTTTGAGAAAGATTGGATAAATACTGTGGCCTCTAGAGTGTAAACACTGTTAAATATGCATTTTCAGCAGTTCAAAAGCAGATAACTCATGACCTATTTGTCCGATTTCAACCATAATCAAACTCATCCGAGATCTTATGACAATATACCATCTGAGCAAGTTTAAGAAAGATTGAATAAAATTTGTGGCCTCTAGAGTGTAAACACTAAAATTGTTGACTCCGCACGACGGACGCCGGACAATCAAGGATTGCAAAAGCTCACCCTGAGCTAGCTCAGGTGAGCTAAAAACTTAAACATATCGTTCACGACAGAAAGTGTACGATTATATAGATCCGACGTTACCCTGTTATCTATTTACCATTATGAATTGTTCTGTTCTAAAATTAACTCTGACAGGTCAGAAAAATCACACAATACACTTATATAATTAAACTGTGGGAAAATATAATCAAAACCCATTCAAAAATGGTTGCTTAGTGTGTAAACACTGTTAAATAAGCCTTTTATAGCATATGTGAGTACACCAAGGGCACATAATTATGTAACCACAAATCAAATTAACCTCAGGTTTCACTTAGCTTCAGAAATTGATGCAAATAACATCTGTTGACTGTGCGAAGTTTCATTAATATCCTTTCAATAGTTTTCCGGGGAAATCAGGATAAGCTTTTACAAGCATATTAGAGTACATCAAGGGCAGATAACTCTTTAAGGATAAATCAAATCATTAATGAACCTCAGGTTTCACTCAGTTTCAGATATTGATGCATATAACATTAGTGTGAAGTTTCATTAATATATTTTCAATGTGGACAGTTTTCAGAGAAAGCTCTGGACAAACTTTTTAAGCATATTTGAGTACATTAAGGGCAGATAACTCTGTAACAAATGAACCTCAAACTCAACTCAGCTTCAAGTCTTCATGCATAAAACATTTTTGTAAAGTTTCATTTAATAATATTATTTGGATAGTTTTCCGGAAAAAAATCCGGACAAGCATTATTAATTACCATATTTGAGAACATCAAGGGCAGATAACTCTGTAACGAAAAATTGAATGAACCTCAAACTAGACTCAGATTTTCATGCATTTAACATTTATGTGAAGTTTCAATTATATCCTTAAGATAGTTATCCAGAAAAACTCCGGACAAGCGTTTTATATAAAAAGCATATTTGAGTAGAGCGGGTGCGGGTATAACCGACCACTTAACCAATTTCATATGATATGTTCATTAATATAAGCATATGTATTCAATGTTAGCAACACGGTATAAGGAACAACTGTAATAAGTATTTTCGAGCAATACTCCCCTACATAATGCTATATTTGACGGAGAATAAGTCAGTTTTGCAACTAGACCAAAATGCTTTAATTACCGACTATTGTCTGTAACACCGAACACATGTGTTTGTTCTTCCGAACACTTTGTATTTTTTTTAAAAATCATCCAAATTATACCTGAAAGTAGGCATTAAGCATTTTATTCCCACTTTATGGTTTAGACCCTACGTAGTTGCGATATCGTAAATGTAGACCGTGTCTTAGAGTGTCTACAGGTACGGAACTGCAGCTACCCCTATGTTGCAACAACGTTTATTCTAAATCAATTCGACTATTTACCAGTGAGGGGAGCAATTACGTAATAAACGTTGTCCATACCAAACCTTATTTTCCCACTGAATTAAACCGTCAGAGAACTGCCACATCAGGAGTAATCCATGAATACACGTGTCATGATTTCTGCCGAACATGTATAAATCAACACAGCATCAACTGGCGATATTTGAAAGTGTCTGGCTAATAGGTGTGTTCTGATCATTTCCCTGGTTATAATTACCACAAGGGCATTTGGCATTAAAAACGAATTCAGCGCCGTAATGTAATATTTAGTATAGTACAGTATACTTATGTTTCATGTCCTTGTGGGATTTAGTTATGAACAGATGGTCTGATTACTTTTACACAAAAGGAACCTGGGTGTCGGTCAGATCAAAGGATTTAGGAATGGCGAGACCGTCTTCAATTTTATTGAGAGTCCCCAGTTCAGCTGCAAAGTTTGTATAAGATATACATTATTCATGATGATTCTGGATATGTATCTATATAGCATCCCCGATAAACGCTGATATCGATTTCAGAATCACCTGTTTTCCCTGGGCAGTGTAGAATAAATCATGATAACTTTGCCATCATAACTTCGATTCGGATAACAATTATTTCATTTAAAAGCTAATAAAGTGAGCTTTAGCATGATATAAGTTTAAATAAAATTGGAGGGGAAAAAAGAGACTTTATTGTCAGTTAAAATCGAAATATCGGCTTTTTGTAAGAATCTGGGCTGATAACAGTTTTCTGCAGGTGCCCTCTGGGGGTGACCTATTTAAATCAAGCATTCGAAAAAATTACATAAGGTGATGATAATGAGGTGTTATTATCCAATCAGATTAGAGAATGACCTTTCTAATTGTTTTTGAATCAAGTTAATCCGACAATTTGTTGCCGAGTTACAGATCACCAAAGTCATCGTTCACCTACAAGAAAACTAACAGTTATAAAATATGGATTCGGTAATATTCAAATTCATAATGCTTCAAAGCTTTTAAAAATGTATGTTTCAATCAGTTTATGTGCTGTTCAATGCCCCGAATCGAGAGTCAAAGTTGAAAGGTCACAATTTTGACACGCTCGCACGATAAACAATGCCCTTGCGGAAAAAAAACGCAGCTCTAGATATACGCAGCTTTTACGAAGCTTTTACGAGCCTCAAAATACGCACCTCAAGTGATAGCTGCGTATTTGCCAAAAAGTTTGGAAAATTGATAAAAAGGCTCGTTTTTAGCTAATTTAAAATACGCAGCTTTGAAAAAGTGTCGTATTAGTGTCGTATTTAACTTTTTAAATGCAAAAGGCTCGTATTCTTTGAAATCAGAAAAGGAGTTAGTGTCGTATTTAACTTTATCACTGCAAAAGGCTCGTATTCTTTTAAATCAGAAAACGCAACTTTGAAAAAGGCACGTATTTAATTTTCTGACAACAACAAAGCTGCGTTTTTTCCCCATTTATGTTATGTCCATATCAAAGGCAGTCAAAAAGTTAAATACGAAACTAATACATACCTTTTTAAAGGCACGTATTGAGATTTTTCAATTTAAAATAATATTAATGGCTATTAAAAAATGTGGCAAATTGTGAGGCTTGGATAGGAGGAACATGCCAGACAATATCTTTAACTTTCTATAACTTTAGTATTGTCTAAAGGACACAACTCAGTGACAACATAGGGTTTCTATAACCAAAGTATTTTGGGTAACCCATGTAACTGCAGCTGCATGACTGAAAAAGCACAGAAAATGAACATTTTGAACACAGTCCTGGACATTAAAAAAGTAAGGGATGAAGATCTAATCAAATTTGTTTTTTGTTTTTTGAAAATATCGTATGAGTTTCTTCAAAGTTTCACTACCGCCTGTATAGCTCAGTGGTAGAGCGTCCGCTTGCAGTGCGGGAGGTTGCGGGTTCAATCCCCGGGCGAGTCAAGCCAAAGACTTGAACATTGGTAGTAATGGCTTCCCTCCTTGACGCCCAGGATTTCGGGTTAGCATTACGACTGGTTTGTCGGTGTCAGGATAAAGTGACCGGCCGGGTACAGTCCCATTGGTGCACCTAAAAAGTGCCCCTTCTCATAAGCATCAGAATTGATGGCGTAGAAGTAATAAATAGGAATAGAAATAGAAATTCCCAGGTTGTTGTTGTTTTCGGTGGGTTTTTTTTTTGGGGGGGGGGTGTTTGCTGTCCATATATAATTTATCAAACCGGAACCGCTTTTGTGATGATGTAAGCAGATCGCATACGCTATATCAAGCTGTTTTTAGACTTCTGGAAACATGGGTAGGTTCTGATGAATGAGAATCAAGCATATTTTGTAGAAAAAATATCAACATTTTTTCTATGGAAATCAAAAAATTTTACGAGACCAAAAGATTCTGTCAAAATATCTGGTTCTAGATTGATATATATAGACTAAAGAGAGGCTTAAATAGAATCTACGATGTCATTTATATTCATTTTAACGCCGAGTTCTGAAAGACGATATAATGGAACAGTGAACTCAAACAAGAGCCGCATACGGCCCTAACTCGCTCACCTGGTATCCATGATTACGGTCATGTAAATCGACCAGTTATGATTAAGTTTTCACTTATTCACCTCCACCCACTGGTGGCCATGTTGTTTGAGCTAGGAAGATTATTTGAAGAAAACTGGCAAAGGGTAACCCATGAATCATTATTTGTGTAAAATAATTCTTAAATCAGACCAATAGTTTCAGAGAATTTTTTTTGAAAGTTTTTCTACACAGAAATATAAGGAAAACTTGTCCCACCCACTGGCGGCCATGTTTTTTAGATAACAAAATGATTTTAAGATATCTGGTAGAGGGTCATCAATTAAACATTTGTGTAAAATTATTTTGAATTTGAATCAGTAGTTTCAGAGAAGATTTTGAAAGTTTTTACTATACAGTAACATGCCCCATCCACTGGCGGCCATATTTTTTAACATAACAAAATGATTTTTAGATATGTGGTAGAAGATCATCAATTGACCATTTCTGCAAAATTATTTTTGATTTGGACCAGTAGTTTCAGAGAAGAAGATTTTGAAAGTTTTTACTATACAGTAACATAAGGAAAACTTGCCCCACCCACTGGCGGCCATGTTTTTAGATAACAAAATGATTTTAAGAAATCTGGTAGAAGATCATCAATTGACCATTTGCATTAAATTATTTTTAATTTGAACCAGTAGTTTCAGAGAAGAAGATTTTTAAAGTTTTTACTATACAGTAACATAAGGAAATTTTGCCCCACCCACTGGCGGCCATGTTTTTTTAGATATAAAAATAATTTTAAGAAATCTGGTAGAGGGTCACCCATGGATCATTTGCATAAAATTACTTTTAAATCGGACCACCAGTTTTTGACAAGAAGATTTTTAAAGTTTTCACTATATAGCCATATAAGGAAAATCTGCCCCACCCACTGGCGGCCATGTTTTTCAAGATAGGAAAATTATTTTTAAAAATCTGATAGAGGGTCACCAATGGCACATTTGGGTAAACTTATTTTCAATTCGGACCAGTAGTTTTTGACAAGAAGATTTTTAAAGTTTTTTCAATTGGTTGCCATGGCAACCACACTTTCAATTGGATTACCTATATTTGAAGAAATCTGAGAGAGTACTCTACAAGGAACAATCCTATGAAGTTTTGATGAAATTGGCCCAGTGGTTTCCAAGAAGAAGATCTTTGAACAAAAAGTTTGACGACGGACGACGGACACAGGGCGATCACATTAGCTCACCTTGGCACTTCGTGCCAGGTGAGCTAAAAAAGACACAACAGCTAATTGCACTTACTTCAGTTCACGTTTGCATATTTTACAAACAACGAAATTGTTGCAAGTTTGACCAGGGATAATTTATAGTCTAGTAATATATTATCCCTGGTTTGACCCAATTTTCTAAGCAACCAAAGGTGTTTCCATACTAGGATTTTGGAGTTAACAGATGCGTCGCCTATAAAAACGATTGAGAATCTTCTTGAAGAGTAGATCGACATTTTGTTAAAAAAAAAAATCAGTGGGAAAATTTTGTAGACCAGACTACGTTCAACGGTTGTCGTGATTGTGTCTATCAATATTTAGATAACAGTTGAAATATTTAACATTATCCTTTTTATTATCATAATCATGCCCTAAACCAATATTTTCAGTGTTCCCTTTCTCCTAAAATAGAAGAAGAATATATATTTCAATGTCGTAATGATCACCAACGTTCATGACCTACAACGGTTATTTCCCCTGCAACAAATATAACAGAAGGGGGAAGATGATATATTTTCGGCTAAACATATGGGTCTGTCTCTTTTTTTTTTCTTTCTTTTTTTAAATATTAACAGAGTTAAATTTACTTAATAAAATCTAGTATGGAATCGGGTTTTCTCTATCTATCTAAAATTGGGAGTGGCTCTTATATTCCCTTGCGGGTACTTGCATACTTCCGGGTCTTCGGATTTATCCAATCAGATCGCGTAATTTCTTACCAGCGCTACTTTCGAAAAAATCACAATGGGGTCGTAACTACGCTTGTACAAAAGAAGAAAGAAAAGCTTATCAACACCAAACCAGGTAGGTATAACTATCATATTTAGATGATATATAGATGCATTCTACATAGCTATAGCTTCAGAAATAGCAATAATTCATTAACATAAGACGATCGGCGGCATAATTATATAACTTGAAATAGATCCAAAACGCGACGCCATTTTAAACGGATACGCGTAACGCTAGGCCTAATTCAAAATAGTAGACGTACAGAGAATTCCGTTATACAGTTTCACATTTGAATAAATACTTATGAATGATAAAATCAACAATAACCGGTAAAACTGTTTACAACATTAACATAACGGGGCCGTAATCTACAATCGTCATGGTTTATTTAGCTGACCCTGAAGATGATACAGCCCCCATCGAAATTTGCAACAGTGTAAGTTTCATTGCAAAATACGATCGCGTTTATCGTTTAATCAATATCAGATCTTATTTTAAGAAGTTTATGTAGATTCTAAACTTATTGTGTAAAATTTGACCGCGGAAATTAATTATTGTAATTTCGTAGCCCCGATCGAGTACGGACATTCTCATGTAGATCCACGGACGATTTTTTTTTTTTTAAAAATAAATGTAGGACTATAGTGTCACTTTTAATACAGTGGTATTCATAATTTAGGATCAGAATGGTGTGTCCTGCGAATGAACATTTTGTAAAGAATATTTTCCTTGAGAGTATGATGAGTTGATACTGTAATAACTTGACAAATGAGCCCAAGGCAATTTTAATGAGTATAGAACCCGTGACTCTAAGCTAAATTCACCACTGGCATATGGTATAGTTAATTGAAATATTTGTTGCTTAATATAGACTAATTAATTTTGTTTTCTTTTTAGATTATTTAGGGGCTTACAAGACAGACAGTGGCATCCCTCAGGGACGTGTACTTGGCCTTATCTTCTTCTCCATATCATAAATAAGAGGAACAGATCAGAACAATGATGGAAGCCTTATCGATAATGTCAGCACGAGCATTGCTAGCGTCCAAAGAGAAAGTGGCAGGTAAATATTTAAATCATATACCGATGTACCGATTTCGCCGTCTAGAACACAACATATATGGGAGAGCTGTGATGTGGCACACAAGGTGTACGTATGTGTGAAAGCGACAAAGATAGAAACTTAATGAGTAGAAACAAATATTTTGTCTTTTGCAGAGCTGCTTAGTTGTAAATCAATATCGCATGGAATACAGCAATCATTCTTCAATGATTTCTGTATTCTGGGGGATAGAGTGGTGCACAAATTCAAAATGGGCTATAGACATACAGATAATTCCTTTATATAGTTTTACAGAATAAGAATTATTCAGGAATGATAAAATCAACAATAACCGGTAAAACTGTTTACAACATTAACATAACGGGGCCGTAATCTACAATCGTCATGGTTTATTTTGCTGAAGATGATACAGCCCCCATCGAAATTTCTAAATAAATTTGCAACAGTGTAAGTTTCATTGCAAAATACGATCGCGTTTATCGTTTAATCAATATCAGATCTTATTTTAAAGAAGTTTATGTAGATTCTAAACTTATTGTGTAAAATTTGACCGCGGAAATTAATTATTGTAATTTCGTAGCCCCGATCGAGTACGGACATTCTCATGTAGATCTACGGACAATTTTTAAAAAAATAAAATAAAAGTAGGACTAGTGTCACTTTTAATACAGTGATATTCATAATTTAATATCAGAATGGTGTGTCCTGAGAATGATCATTTTGTAAATAATATTTCCTTGAGAGTATGATGAGACTCATACTGTAATAACTTGACAAATGAGCCCATGGAAATTTAATGAGTAAAGAACCCGGGACTCTAAGATAAATTCACCACTGGCATATGATATAGTTAATTCAAATATTTTATTTTTTTTATTGCTTAATATAGGCCTAATTAATTTTGTTTTCTTTTTAGATTATTTAGGGGCTTACAAGACAGACAGTGGCATCCCTCAGGGAGGTGTACTTGGCCTTATCTTCTTCTCCA
Source organism: Gari tellinella (assembly GCA_922989275.2). Taxonomy (NCBI): domain Eukaryota; kingdom Metazoa; phylum Mollusca; class Bivalvia; order Cardiida; family Psammobiidae; genus Gari; species Gari tellinella. The sequence goes on along the minus strand of OV277870.1, from coordinate 3,502,202 downwards.
TATCATAAATAAGAGGAACAGATCAGAACAATGATGGAAGCCTTATCGATAATGTCAGCACGAGCATTGCTAGTGTCCAAAGAGAAAGTGACAGGTAAATATTTAAATCATATACCGATGTACCGATTTCGCCGTCTAGAACACAACATATATTGGAGAGCAGTGATGTGGCACACAAGGTGTACGTATGTGTGAAAGCGACAAAGATAGAAACTTAATGAGTAGAAACAAATATTTTGTCTTTTGCAGAGCTGCTTAGATGTAAATCAATATCGCATGGAATACAAGCAATCATTCTTCTGTGGAATAGAGTGGTACACAAATTCAAAATGGGCTATAGACATACAGATAATTCCTTTATATAGTTTTACAGAATAAGAATTATTAAGGAATGTTAAAATCAACAATTAACCTGTTTTAATGTTTACAACATTAACAATGGGATCGTAAGATATATTACAGTCGATCGCAATGGTTTATTTAGTTGAAGCAGATAAAGTCTCCCATCGAAATGTCTTATTTGCAACAGCGTCAGTTTCATGAACAAGAGCCCCATTGGGCATATTCGCTCACCTGAGAATAACTGACAAAATGGAGAAAAAGATTTATGTCCAGGACAGGGTCATTTTTTACCCGATGGGCATAATTTGAACAATCTTGATAGAGGACCTGTAGATGATGCTATGTGCCAAATATCTAAGATCAGGGTATAGGTCGTTTGCAGTTCAAAAAAACACGACAATTTTCAAATATTTCCACAACAAGATAACGAAGTCATATGAAATTTGGCATAGATTTATGATATACCTATACCAACTCTGACAAAAAATAACAATTTTTTTTCTCTTCGTAATAAAAAACTTTTATTCATAACTTCTATATAAAGTTTACACTTCTAAGGGACACTTTTCCGAAGGGTGATTTCAAGTTATTCAACAGCCTTTCTTTGACGACTCCGTAAAGCCTCACCGTTAAGCTATCGCATACCATAGTAGTTTACAACTAACCGAACGAGGCCCTGACTGGGGTACGTTTTAAACGTATTAACCGACCATACTGTCATTTGCGAACATGTTGGATCCTGATCGGACAACGGAGCCATTTCGTATCTAAATAGGATCCGAACCATGTGCCACTCATATAAAAGTTTTATCAACAAAACGCGAAACAACTAAATGTGATAATTAGTAGAAGAGACATGTTCATACTAGACGATCTACACAAACTTACCATTATCAAATTTTCAACAGAATGTTTCCAGAGCAGATCGTATTTACCTTTATTAATTTTTCGTTTAAAGGAAACAAAACGTAACGTAAACATACTGCAATAGAACACTGATACATATTATCAGGGCTCCAGATAAGGGGAGTATTTCAAGAATTAAAATCTTTATTTCTGAATTAAGCCCTATGGTGTGACTACTTGATCATTAGAATCGTCTCGATGAGTAATCACACCATAGGATTTGGTGAGGAAACGAGTGAGAACATGTTGGACTTGTTCAATTTATTTTCTCTTATCTGGAGCTCTGTATTATGTAGAAATGTTAGAGCTTCGTTTTGAAAAGTAATGCAATTCTCTTTATTCCTGGTGAAGAGTTCATGGATTTAGCAAAGTAAAAATGAAATGGGGCCTCACAATTAAATTTGTACAACTAAACAACCTGTATCAGCACGGGATTCACCTTTCAGACAGAAGCAACTAGCACGGGATTTTACCTGGGAATATTCTCCCATATAAACAAACTTGATCAAGGTAATAGCCAATAACACCCCACGTAATTGACCATTTTCAGCGACACAAAATTTATATAAAACAAAGAAGAAAACATTTTAGTCAGACTATCAAAAATTCTGAATTTCCTTGTCAGAGTTGGTATAGGCACATCATAAGTGTATGCAAACTTTCATTTAAATACGTTCACCGGTTTTAAAATTATCTAAGATTTATCGTGTTTTTTTGAACTGCAAACGACCTATACTAGGGTTTTCGACAAGAAGATTTTTTTAAGTTTTCATTGAAAAAACTCTATTTTAAGCTTCTGTGACCTAGATATGCAATCGACCGGAACCATTTGAACAAAATAGGTAAAGGACATCTAGAAGTGTCACCATGCCAAATATAAAGCTCTGGCCATATTACTTTCAGAGGAGAAGACGTTTGAAAATTTCACTATATAACTCATTGTAAAAAGGTGACCCCCGGGGGCGGGGCCAATTTTGACTCCAGGGGCATAATTTGAACAAACTTGATAATAGACCTGTAGGTGATGCTATGAGCCGAATATCTAAGCTCTGGCCCTTGTAGTTTTGTGACTAGAAGATTTTTTGATTTTTTTAGAAAAAATCTATTTTTAGCTCGTGTGACCTAGATATGCAACAGACTGGAACCATTTGAACAAAAAACGTAAATGATATTCAGATGTGTCACCATACCAAATTTCAAAGCTCTGGCCATATTAGTGTCTGAGAAGAAGACGTTTGAAATGTTCACTATATAACTCTATGTATAACTGTGACCCCCGGGGCGGGGACAATTTTGACCCCAGAAACATAATTTGAACAAACTTGATAGAGGACCTGTAGGCAATGCTATGTGCCAAATATCTAAGCTCTGGCCCTTGTAGTTTCAGACGAGAAGATTTTTTAAGTTTTTATTGAAAAAAATATATTTTTAGCTTCTGTGACCTAGATATGTAACTGACCGGAACCATTTGAACAAAATAGGTAAAGGACATCTAGAAGTGTCACCATGCCATATATTAAAGCTCTGGCCATATTAGTTTCAGAGAAGAAGACGTTTGAAAATTTCACTATATAATTCTATGTAAAACAGTGACCCCCGGGGCGGGGCCAATTTTGACTCCAGGGGCATAATTTGAACAAACTTGATAGAGGACTTGTAGGTGATGCTATGTGCCAAATATCTAAGCTCTGGCCTTTGCGGTTTTTGACAAGAAGAGTTTTTAAGATTTCATTATTTTTTTCACTTTGGTTGCCATGGCAACCAGAGTTCTGCATTGTTTTTAATTCTTTGAACACATTTGAAAGAGCTTGACCCAAGGAACATTTCTGTAAAGTTTGGTTGAAATATGTTCAGCGGTATAGGAGGAGATGTCATTTGAAGCAATTGTTAACGACGACGCACGACACACGAAGGACGACGGACGACGACGGACGCCGGACACAGGGCCATCCCAATAGCTCACCTTGAGCCTTTGGCTCAGGTGAGCTAAAAATATGATCGCTTTTATTGCTAAATCAATATAAGATTTAATTTAAAAGGAGTTTGTGGAAACTTCTGTGTACATTTTGAGTGCGTAAATAATTTTTTTGTTAATTCAATTTAAGGAATACGGACATTCTAATTTAGTAACGAATTATTTTAAAACTACGTTTGGCTATAAATGCAGTGATAATTTAAAAAGAGAATGGTGTGTCCTGAAAAAGCAAATTTGGTAAATGATTGTTTCCCTAGGACTAAACATTAGAGTTTTCAATGATCTATTCAATGTAAACAAAGGCCACAACACTCGTGATTTAATTATAATTATTTCTTGTGTCCATTGCAATTTTTATGTGTATAAAACTCCGAACTGTAGGCAAAATTCATCACTGGCATATGATATAGTTCATACAAATAGTTATTGCTTAAAATATTCAATTTTGTTTCTTTGTAGATTTTTAGGGGCTGCCACTTACAAGGTAGACAGTGGCATCCCTCAGGGTTGTGTGCTGGGCCTATTCTTCTTCTCCATATCATTAATAAGAGGAACAGATCAGAGAAAATCTTGTCAGACAAAAAACAATGATGGAAGTCTTAATAATTCAGATGGGGCATTGCTAATGTCCAAAGAGAAAGCAGCAGGTAAATTTTAAATTTAAATCATATACCTATACTAATGTCACGGTGTAGAACACAACACATCGGAGAGCTAAGATGTGGCACAAAGAATGTATGTGTTAAAGGGACAAAGGAAGATGCTTAATGAGAATAAACAAATAATTTGTCTTTTACAGAATCTACTTAGTGGATAATACTATATCGCATGGAATGCAGAAATCATTCTTCAATGATTTCTGAATTCTGTGCGATATAGTATTAAGCTTATTCAAAATGGTCTATAGACATACAGATAATTCCGAATTGAAAGTAGTTTTACCCAAATGCTCCATGAGTGACCCTCTATCAGATTTCTTAAAATTATTTTCCTATCTTATGACAACCAGTGGGTGGGGATGATTTTCCTTATTCTGCATTATAGTAAAAACTTTAAAAACTTCTTGGGCCTAAAAAAATAATATGTTTGTTTCCTGTAACATGTCAAAAAAAGATGGGTCGGTAGGTCGGGATTTCTTTTCTTTTTTTTTTTCTTTTTTTTTAACAAGAGAGCAGGATTTTCAATCATTTATCACCACTGCCGGTAAAAATATAAATGTAATAAGTTTGAGTGAACTGATGGTAAATACTTCCTGAATTTGTTCAATATTAATGACCAAATGTTTTGGTCAATTAAAAAATTAAAAATCCGCAAGTCACCACTCTCGAACAAGTGCGGTTATCCAATCCGCTAACGGGAATTTTCAGTTTGCTTAGTGATGCATAGAGTAATTGGTAGCCTCCTCCCAGTAGGAGACAATTATCGGCGTACCTCTGATTACGATGGAGTCGGGGATTATGTTAATCTCTTCACACGTTTGTAGTCAACTGACAGCCCTTTTCATCGTTGTAAAATGGCTGCCAATCTTTCAACTTTACGGGATAAGAAAAACTTTCCGGATCTGAAACCTCGTTATGAAAAAATGAAGCAATTACGATTAACCAATCATAACTCCTGTCGGCATTTCGTTATTCATAATTTATACTCGGACGGTGTCGGATATTGCCGGTTTTAAGTTACGATAATTATAAAACAAAGCTTCCACTAGAATAAGATTATCGTGAATTGCCGTGGTCGGCTTTTGAGTTGACATTTATGTTTAGCTCATTTCGTGTCATTTACAACCGCTTGTAGTGTACTGTGACTGATGAAAATGCCACGCCCACACACGTGACAAAAGGTTTAGAGCTATGCATAGAAACGTTTTGTGAATGTTTTTAATGGCACGGCTGATCAATTGATTCCTTCGCATTAACGCTTGTTAATGTTCAATATCTATTATAGATCTTTGATGTGTACGGAATTCCGTGTTTCATTGGTTGATAAATTAAGATTTGGAAGACAAAGACAAAGGAATTATTTTCCCGCCTTTTACGAGATGTACCGAACAGTAACGAATGACTATGGCATTAGTTCAACGCATAAATTCAGGTTCTTTTCTTTTCTGTGAGAATGTATGCACAAGCTTTCTATTATCTGACATTGGAACAGCGAAGCTGTCGATAGTTTCGCATATCGGCGGAGAGCATTAAAAATCGGATCTTGTGTCTGAAAACTATTTGTCTACGGCCATATCACGTTGAAAACACCGTTTAGCAACGTCGAGCCTACTACTACAAAATCTTAACCCTCACAAAGCTTGTGGTCCAGACAACATCAGACCCATAATACTGAAAAACCTTGCAGAGGAACTATCACCTATTTTGACCAACATCTTTCAAAAGTCCATAGAAAATGGTACTTTGCCAAGCCAGTGGAAAAATGCAAATGTAACGCCAATATTTAAAAAGGGTGACAGATCTAATCCTGAAAACTACAGACCCATCTCACTAACCTGTGTACTTTGTAAAGTACTAGAACATATTGTTTCTTCTGCGATTGTAAAACATTTCACAAATAACGACATTCTCTATCATCTCCAACATGGCTTCAAAGAGAAACGATCCTGCTCTACACAACTTACTATGCTTGTTAATGATCTAATGACATCAGTCCATAACAAAACACAAGTCGACCTTATCCTTCTCGATTTCAGTAAGGCGTTTGACAAAGTTAGCCATGAAAAAGTCCTTCTCAAACTGCACTCGTACGGAATTAGGGGTCAGACACTAAAGTGGATCAAAAGCTTCTTGGACAACCGACATCAGTCTGTGGTACTAAATGGCACCTCTTCAGATTCTGTCCTAGTCTCATCTGGGGTCCCTCAGGGGTCTGTGCTTGGTCCTCTCCTTTTCTTGGCTTACATAAACGACCTGCCAACAAACATTGAATCCAAAGTACGACTATTCGCTGACGATACAGCTATTTACATGGCCCTGTCATCACCAAACCAGTCATCTATTCTCCAAAATGACCTACGCTTACTAGAAAAATGGGAACAGGAATGGGATATGCATTTCAACCCCTCAAAATGCCAGGTTGTCCATGTCACCAAAAGGAAACAACTTATCCCAACCCAGTACTATCTCCATGGCACAATACTACAGTCAGTAGACTCAGCAAAATACCTTGGTGTTGACATTTCACATGACCTATCTTGGGATGACCACATAAACAGAATCTCCAAACAAGAGGGCCATGGCCCTAAATTCGCTCACTTGAGGACATTGAAGTTTGTACCTAAGTTGACTGGGCAAGACAACATTTTAATATAACTATAAATGGAGTTATCTCCCAGACAAGAAAACATGACAAAAGTGAATTTTGTTGCCAAGCTTATGACCCTTATCCATGACACATCCTCTTATCAAGCTATTTCCATTTCCAATAAATGATAATTATTTCACTAGCGTCAGCAGAACTGGAATTATTTTCCTGACAATAAAATATGACAAAGGGGAAAAACTAAATATTGCTGCCCTTGTGCATGGCATTTTCTCTCATCAGTTTCTTTCCATACATAAAATTTCATTACAATAGCATCAGTAGAACTGAAGTTGTCTTCTTGACAAGAAAATATCACAAAGGGAAATAACTCAAAAAACAATGATGTCAGAGTTATGGACTTTGCAAATGGCACTTCCTCTCATCAGGCTCTTTCCAAATAGGCAATTTCATTTTACCCATTACCCCATAGCATGTTTCTAGTTTTGAAAATAGGTGGCCACCTAAAGCAGGTTGAAAGTAAAGCAGAATGTGTCTTAACCCTTAGCCTGCCACTCACGACTATAGCTTTATATGCAAACAGCTTGGATCCGGATTAGACGCCGAGTAACTCGGCGTCTCATCCGGATCCAAGCTGTTTGACACTCGGACAACATTTTCAGCAATTTTGAGCAACTTTGAAGCACTTTGAAACTTGAAGCAGACGAGAAATATAGCAGACGACAATTTATTTGGCGGGCTAATGGGTTTATGCACACTTTGCTTTACTTTCGCATCTTACATTTTCATGACTGTTTAAAGTGGAATTATTTTCTTAAGTAGAGGAATAAATCAAAGGCCTAAAAATGCACATTTATGGGGTAATGGGTTAACAAACGTCAGTAGATGGGAGAAAGGGTTGAATCCTGGACAAGAAAAAATGAAAAGACATACAGATAACTCTGACAAAACCAATATTAAACATATGTATAAATATGGCATAAGACATAATTACATAACTGTCAGTGGATCACTTCCAGATCCTGTTTCTCTAAGTATGAAGCAGACTGAACCATATCTAAACTTTAGCAGACAACATGTTCAGCTGATCATGACCAGTTCTGTGATACTCCCTAACAGTTGCATAATATTTGACCTCAGTGGCTAGAGCTCTGGGGCTTACCCTTACCAGACTGAAATGATGTCTGCTTAAAACCTACTGTATGTGAAAAGTGTACAAAAAACAATTTAGAAAATGTTAAGTTGGTAAATGAGTGGCAAATAGGTTGGATCCAGATTAGATGTAGCATTATGATTATGTTGCATCTGATCTGGATCCAAAATGTTTGCAAATATTGGCTATTTGCCCTTAGTATATTAAGAGTAACTCAGGTAAAATACAGTTCTGCATGCTTCATCAAAAATACTGTGAAACCTGCCTAGAGCAGCACTTAAACTGCGCAGGGTGGCGTCAAGTGTGACTCTAGGGATTTCATTTTAACAAACTATAGAGGGATCGACCAGGAGATTCTACTGTAAAAATATCAAAGCTTAGGGCCTAGTAGTTTTTTAGCAAGAAGATTTTTTAAAGTTTTTTGCTTTTCATGTTTTTGAAGCAGAGTTTTTGCTTTTTCTCTTTCATTTGAACAACTTCTGTAGCGAAGCATCCAAGGAACATCATGAGCAGTTTGAATCCGCCCTACAATCCGCGGGTTCAGAGGAGATGTCGTTTGAAGTAAACGTGAACGGACAGACGTACTACGGACGGTGAGCGGTCACAATAGCTCACCGTGAGCCTTTGGCTCAGGTGAGCTAAAAAGCAAATCAAACACTAGGGTTTCTTCGCCGAAATATCAAAATTCGCTCAGAACACCTAAGGACAAATGCCTATAAAACATTGGTAAGACCCCAACTTGAATACGCCTCTGAAGTATGGTCGCCTCACACACAGTCCCAAATTGACCAACTTGAAGCAGTACAGCGAAGATCTGCACGCTGGATTAAACACCACTATGGACAAAAATCAAGCGTAACCAACATGCTAAACTCCCTTAATCTACGATGGTTAGATCTACGTCGCATTGACACCAGACTCTCACTCATGTTCAAAATCACCTATAATCTTGTAGCCATACCTATTGAAGATTTTCTGATCCCATTAACACGTCAGTCAAGACTTTCTCATCACCTCTCTTACAGACTAATCTCAACTAAAACAGACTACTACAAGTATTCCTACTTCCCCAGAACTGTCTTTCACTGGAACAAACTGCCACCAGATATTGTCTCTCTATCAACCATAGACCAGTTCAATGCTGCTATCTGCAGCATTGAGCACGTCCCGCCATAGACACCAAACCAAACAGATCTTTTACTTTTAACCTTCAAACTTTGTTTTCATGGTTCTTAATCTTTTCTCTTTTACTTTCACTTTTATTAACATTCTTTCACAGTTTGACGCGCGACATGTGTACGTCCTCGCAAGGGGTTCCACATTAATGGAAGATAGATAGATAGATAGAGCCCGGTTAGTACTTGGATGGGTGACCGAACTATTTTTAGCGCTACTTTCACTATATAATTACACTCAATATGCCAATCAACCCCCTTACCTGGTGTGTGTTACGAAATAAACAAAACATAACGCCGACTTTAATATGTTGATTTTTAACGTTGTGGTTGTGCTACAGAAATTCGGCAAACATGATTTTTTGTTCTAGTTTTTTTTCTCCAGATTTAAGGAGTTCGTCGGACTGCCAACATGCAAATCACAGGAGTCCGACACGATAATAAGGAGTATCGGGCTCCCGGACTCCCGTTAGTGTCGAACCCTGGAAACATAATTAGATTAATGATTAACTAAATCGATGACAAAAAATTAAGGAGCTTAAGAAGCATCTTTTTCATTTGTAACACCACGAAGTACAGACACTTCCTGTGTAATACTAATACTATCTCAATACACATATGTCCAAACCCCAATGTTCGCATCTTGCATATACGCATAGAGCTATTCGCAATTTGGACGCATCTCTTTGTGTCTCTAACGAGATTATTAGTAATGTTTGGTGGTTCCAAAATCGATTCAAAGAATTTAATATCCTACTCATATGCATTTTAAATGTTGATTTAACGTGTTTTTCAAAGTAATTTACCATAATGGCATTATATAAAACGCCAACGGTAACAAGACAATATTTACCCACCCATTGCATCGAGGCTACATGTCGGATTTGGAACGGATTTTCAACCTTTTAAACTGTAAAGCATATGGATAGCTATTTTGGGGGTAAGAAATGCATGTTTCTTCGACGGTTTATATGAAACTTTTTTATATTTAATGCTTTTTGTTAGATAATTTCACCCATATCATCCTGGATCGCTGCGCGCTGCGTGAAGTCCGTTCACGCATTGTCTACACACTAAATTATGACACGCGGTTTTGAAACGCGAATTACATGATCATGTTGCAACAAATCGGAAAGTTTCTTTCAGAATGTAAGATAATTATTAGGTTTAATTTAGTTTGATATGAACAAAAGATGCTGTAATTCTTTTTATTTTTATAAGTCAAACGTTCTTAAAAAATTTCCTCAGAGCCATAAAAAAAATTACGGTCGGCACCAAAATTACAGGGTCGGTCGGGTTACAGGAAACAAACCTATTTTTTTTTTACGCCTTATCTGAAACCATTTGACTGATTTGGAAGTAATTTCACACAAATGATCTTTTGGTCACCCTCTACCAGATTTTATAAAATAATTTTGTTATCTTGAATAATTTAAACATGGTCGCTAGTGGGTGGAGCATTTTATCTTTTCATTACTGTATAGTAAAACTTTAAAAATCTACTTCTCTGAAATAACTTTTCCAAATAGAAAATAATTTAACACAAATGATCCATTGATGCCCCTCTATTTGACTTTTGAAAATTACTTTGTTACCTAAAAAAAAAAATAGCCGCTAGTGAGTGGGGCATGTCTTATAGTTAAAAGTTAAAAACTTAAGAAATCCCGTCTTCTCTGAAACTACTTGTTCAAATTGAAAAATAATTTCATACAAATGATCCGCTGATGGCCCTCTACCAGATTTCTAAAAAAAATTATTTATCTTAAAAAACATGGCTGCCAGTGGGTGGGGTGAGTTTTCCTTGTATAACTGTATAGGAAAGATTTAAAAATCTGTTTCTCTGAAACAACTGGTCTAATTTAAGAATGATTTTACAGAAATGATTTTGATTTTGGTGACCCTTTGCCAGTTTTCTTCAAATAATCTTCCTACTTCAAACAACATGGCCACCAGTGGGTGGGATTGAATTTATCTATGATGGTTAAAAGATAGTGAAAACTGATTATTGGTCCAAATTGAAAGTATTATTTAGCCCACCTGGCACGTGAGCTATTGTGATCGCCCTGTGTCCGTCGTCGTCGTCATCGTGTGTCGTCAACTTTTTCTTTAAATATCTTCTTCTTGGAATCTACTTGGGTCAATTTCATTGAAACTTCATAGCATTGTTCATTGTAAGGTCACTTTCTCAGATTTCTTCGAATATAGGTCATCCAATTGAAATTGTGGTTGCCATGGCAACCAATTGAATTTTAAAAAAACAAAAACTTCTCGTCAAAAACTACTGGTCTGAATTGAAAATGATTTTACCGAAATGTGCCATTGGTGACCCCTTATAAGATTTCTCAAAACAATGTTCCTATCTTAAAAACATGGCCGTCAGTGGGTGGGGCAGATTTCCCTTATATGGCTATATAGTGAAAAGTTTGAAAATCTTCTTGTCTGAAAACGCTGAACCGGTTTGAAAATAATTTCACACAAATGATCCATGGGTCCCCCCCTCCAGATTTGTAAAAATAATTTTGATATCTAAAAATCATGGCCACCAGTGGGTGGGGCACGTTTTCCTTATGATACTGTAGAGTAAAATCTTAAAAAATCTTCTTCTGTGGAACTACTGTGAGTGGTTCAAATTGAAAATAATTGTACACAACTAATCAATGGGTGACTCTCTACTCTTCTGTGAAACTACTGGTCCTAATTGGAAATAATTTCACATAAATGATCCATGGGTAACCCTCTACCAGATATCTTGAACTAATTTTGATATCTAAAAAAACATGGCCACCAGTGGTCGGGGCTAGTTTTCCTTATATTTCTGTATAGAAAATCTTTGAAAATCTTTTCTCTGAAAGTATTGGTCTGATTTAAGAATATTTTTTACGCAAGTAATGATGTGTGACCCTTTGCCAATTTTCTTCAAATAATTGTCATGGCTGCCTGTGGGTGGGGGTTAATTTACCGGTTATGGCTTTAAGTGGAAATTTAATCATTACTGGTCCAGTACCATTACCGTAAACATGGGTACTAGGTGAGCGATTTAGGGCCGCATGCCGCTCTTGTTTTTTGTTTTTTTTACAAAGGATCGATTGGTGAACCTCTTTCAGATTTCTTCAAATAATTTTGCTTCTGTCAGTGGGTTGTTAATGTTTTCCTGGTATGGCTTAATGAAAGTTAAATACAAATATTCTTACCGAAACTTGCCCAATTTGACATCACCATGACCATAACCAATACCATGGGTACCTGGTGAGCGATTTAGGGCCGCATGTGGCCACTCTTGTTTAACAATATGACATGTAGGACTATATTATATAAATGCAGTGATAATTTAAAAATTAAAATGGTGTGTCCTCAGAACGCACATATTGTAAATGATTATTTCCCTGGGACTAAACATTGGAGTTTTCAGATCTATTAACATATTTATGAACAAAGGCCATGAGACTCAAACTGTCATAATTTCTTGACAGTATGAGTCCATGGCAATTTTTAATGAGTGCAAGACTCGGAACTGTAGACAAAATTCATCACTGGCATTTGATATACATTGTAGTTCATAAAAAAAATATTGCTTAATGTATTCAATTTTGTTTTCTTTATAGATTTTTTCGGGCTGCTGTTTACAAGATAGGACAACTCAGGGTAGTGTGCTGGGCCTACTTTTTAGGGGCTGCCACTTACAAGGTAGACAGTGGCATCCCTCAGGGTTGTGTGCTGGGCCTATTCTTCTTCTCCATATCATAAATAAGAGGAACAGATCAGACAAAATTCTTGCCAGACAAGGAATATAATGGCAGCTTTACAGATAACATCCACATCTGTGTAATTGAGTCGATCAACCTTGAATTAGTATGCAAATCCAGTGATTAAGACTGTTTTGACTGTAAATAGAAACTTCTGAATATCCTGTTTTAGTTAGAAATATGTGGTCAAATACTTGACAATATAATAAATTAGATTACAATACCTTGTCAGAAGTCTCAATTATATTACAATAATTTTTTAAAGGTAATTAATTAATTAAAGAAAGAAAGCCATTTTTAATGCCATTTAAGAAGATACTGATGTTATTTATTTAATACAGTCCACTTGTTAATAAAATTTTGTTAACTTATTCAGATTTCTGTAATATTTTAAATCATTTTAAGGTTGTAGGATTGTTTTACCACAGACATTAGCAAAAAATCCTTTGAATGGAAAATATGTAACTTTTACACAAAAACAGGGAAATACGCAGCTCTGAAAAATACGTAGCTATTTTGGTTGAAATGGTTCGCAAAAGGTATGCTTTTACGACACTTCTGAATAGTAGCGTAAAACGCAGCTCTTGAAAATACGCAGCTATTTTGACAAAAAAGGTGCGTAAGAGCCGGTATAAGCACCTTCGTAAAAGGCATGCTTTTACGAAGCTTTTCTAACATAGGTGCGTTTTTTAAAGCGCAGCTTTTGCGAGCCTTTTCCAAAGAGCTGCGTATTATCTACTCAGCTTTTACGAAGCTTTTTAATAATAGCTGCGTATATTTTATGCAGCTTTTTTTTAAAATACCCAGCTTTTACGCACCTTTTTCCAAGCCTAAGCAAAGGCACATAAAAGCTGCGCAATACGCAGGTGCCAATACCGCCTCGTAAAAGCTTAGCTTTTACGCACCTTTTACGCAGCTTTAAACACAGCTAAAAGCGTACCTTAAAGCTAAGCTTTTTTGGAGAAGGGTGGGCCGCCATATTGGATTTTTCCACATCGATAGATTATCGACGCACTGTCACACACTATTGATTTAGCTTTTGTTAATGTTTCTTCGCGATATAACATCCTATTATGTTAATTAATAAATACATTTACGATAAAAACATGCGTCCTTTCTTTGTTCAATATAAAGACCTGTAGATATGAAATCCCGTCGTAACAAAAAAAATCCGATTTGGCGACGTGAATTTTCCACCCACGGAAATGGATTATTTTACCAGTTAAAGTCTTGCTTTGCGACTTAACCATCTTGAGCCAGTAAAGATTATTATAAGAAATGCAGCCCATTAAATATTATACAGCATGAAATAAGAAATGATTAAAAAGAAATCGATTTTCACTCGAGAGAGATTGCGTTGTTTCGGGAAAGTGTACATAAATTCGGACAGTTAAATTTTCGGATACGCAATTTTTTTTTTTATGAATTTCTTCAACGATTTTCAAGATATCAGTCATAAACTAACTATTAATTTTTGCTTATACTTATTTTCAGCTGAAAATGGTTTAGGTCACTTTTCAAACTTTAAATGGACAATTCTTACTTCCAATTAAGTCTAGTACAGTCTACTTGGACACATTAAAATATTTTGCACAATACTGACAAACAATGCAGACCCTGATCAGAGAGATCCTACTATTTGCATTGGACAAGTGCACTCATCACATACACACTGCTTATGACAAGTATTCCTTTTTATGTTCATTTTCAGCTATAATATTCAATATTAATATTACTTATATTAACTTGTTGAAGTTGTTCACCACTGAAGTTTTAATAACTTTTATTGATTATTCTAATATCCAATCATCATTATGAACAACCCATTTATTAACAAGATCTGTGTGTAAAAAACCTCAAGCAGTTTCGACCTTTAATTCATCACCGCATAATAAATATGCCTTTGATTTATTCCTCTATCGAAGAAAATAGTTAAGCTTTATACGGTCATGAATATGCAATATATAAGAAATAGTTTCCTTATTCTTGCAGATGGAAGCTAAAAGCAGGCTAAAAGTAAAGCAGAATATGCCTTATGCCTTAAGGCATTTTCTGCTTTACATTCTGCTTGCTTTAAATAGTTACCCGATTTAAAAACTACAAATGGGCTATGGTGTAATGGGGAAACATACATGTCTTGTTTGGAATACATATAATCCAGTTTGATTCGACTTTGTTGAAGTAAAATAAACAAATATGTTGTATCGAATGTCGAGATAATTTGTAGTTACCTCAAAACACTTTCAGAAAAATATAAAACATCTACATTTTGATCAGAATCCTTACATAAAATGATACCTTTATAAACAAATTAATGATTAGTGTGTATGGTTAGCTATGCATAGGAACATGTTTATATAAATGTAAAAATTCTGATCACAGTGTAAAAATATCAGTTGGAAAATCTATTAATGTACCTATAATGGTTGTTTTCATTTTGTTTTTGCAGGGATTATTCTGTCGCAGAATACAAGTGAGAGAAATTCTCTCATTTTTCAAAACAAGGGCCACTATGGCCCTAAATCGCTCACCTGGTAACCATGTTACCATGTACACCGTGTGACCTAGTTTTTGACCGGGCATGACCCTCATTCTAACTTGTCCTCGATTTCAATGAGACAAACATTTTGTTCAAGTTTCATGGTATACATTCAATGAGTTTTGTAGTCTCTAGAGTGTTAACGAGGTTTTTGGATGATTTGACCTAGTGACCTAGTTTTTGACAAGACATAAGCCACATTTGAACTTGACCTATATTTCATTGAGGCAAACCTTTTCATCAAGTTTTATGAAGATCAAATGAAATTTGTAGTCTCTAGAGTGTAAACAAGGTTTTTCGAAGATTTGACCTAGTGACCTAGTTTTTGACCAGACATGACCCACATTCGAACTTGGCCTAGATTTCATTGAGGCAATCATATTGATGAAGTTTTATGAAGATCCAATGAAATTTGTAGCCTCTAGAGTGTTAACAAGGTTTTTCGATAATTTGACCCAGTGACCTAGTTTTTGACCGGACATGGCCCACATTCGAATTTGACATAGATTTCATTAAGGCAAACATTTTGATGAAGTTTCATGAAGATCCAATGAAATTTGTTGTCTCTAGAGTGTTAACAAGGTTTTTCGAAGATTTGACCTAGTGACCTAGTTTTTGAATGGACATGACCCACATTCGAACTTGGCCTAGATTTCATTTAGGCAATTATATTGCTGAAGTTTTATGAAGATCCAATGAAATTTGTAGCCTCTAGAGTGTTAACAAGGTTTTTCGATAATTTGACCTAGTGACCTAGTTTTTAACCGAACATGACCCACATTCAAACTTGACCTAGATTTCAATAAGGCAAACATTTTGATGAAGTTTCATGAAGTTTCATGAAGATCCAATGAAATGTGTAGCCTCTAGAGTGTTAACAAGGTTTTTTCGAAGATTTGACCTAGTGACCTAGTTTTTGACCAGACATGACCCACATTCGAACTTGACCAAGATTTCATTGAGGCAATCATATTGATGAAGTTTCATGAAGATCCAATGAAATGTGTAGCCTCTAGAGTGTTAACAAGGTTTTTTGATAATTTGACCTAGTGACCTAGTTTTTGACCGGACATGACCCACATTCGAACTTGACCTAGATTTTATTGAGGCAAACATGGTGAGTAAGTTTCATCAAGATCCAATGAGATTTGAACCTGCTAGAGTGTTAACGAACAATTGTGAACGGACGGACGGACAGACAGACAGACGACGGACGACGGACGATGGACATCCAGCGATCCTAAAAGCTCACCTTGGCTCTACGTACCAGGTGAGCTAAAAAGTGAGAGATTTTTTTAGATGATGAGAGAAATTTTAATTGGTAGTCTGTTTGTACCAACAAGCACTACTCAGTACTGCTATATCTACTCACGAATGAATTATAACTTATAATTCATTCGTGATCTACTGCTTGAGAATTTTGTGTAAATAATATTTATATGACATGGAACTCTTATTCTTCTTCTCCTTATCAAAATCTAGTTAAAAGATTTAACTCATACCATAAATTGATAGTTTACCGCACACGCCATTAGCGTATATGTTATCGGCAGATTCATTTTCGTCTGTAGAGGGTCAGTTCGCGAAAACTAATGACAAAAATTATCGGCGCGGTTACGACGATAACTAAGGAATAAAATGAACGGTATTTTTGTGCATTGTGCAGTTTTTCAATCCAGTGAAGGGAAATTACATTCCTGTTTTCGAAAGAAAGTACGATCCCAACAGAGGACATAACGTGTACCGGGTCGACGGTAATCCCTGCCGGTCACCCATCCAGGTTCTAACCGCACAGGACGTTGCTTAACCAATTTGTCTTCGTGCGGTCTGGTACACGTTTTATTCTGAACCGGATGTGTTTTGATTTTATATACAAAATTCGGAACTCTCGGTCCTTTCCGTTTATTGGTTTGCTGTTATACTTATTAGTGCGCGGGATGCTGCGATTACGATAAGGCGTTCGACGAAATTGATCAGAAATGTTTGTAAATATCGGAAATAAATCGAGAAGAATTACGTTTCGCTCGCAAGTATCTGAGAAACGAGTGCGAGAAATAATCGCGTTATACAAATTTTGATGCGATATCTGTCATTTTCGTGCGAAATATCGCGGCCCAGAATGATCCCTGTTTTTGTACGACATATTTTTTCTAAATGAATGTCATCAGCTGCTCTTTACAATTATTTCCATAATTCTAAGAAGTTGTACTTTCATAATTTACTATTTACAGTAGATGCTATGTTGTTGAGAATCTTTTTTAAATATTGAAAAACATGATAAAGGTTTCATTTCAAAATGAATATTAAAATTTGTGTATTTTATACCTAGTTTTTGTTGAATTACTTGTTATCCTATCAGTATACAACAATTCTGATTGCAAAAATGGAATCAGCAGGAAAAAATACATTAGAGTACCAAATTTTACTTTTAAATCTTGAAAAATAAAAAAGTTACAGCAATTTTTAAAAAAATATCTCTAAATTCGGTTCCGTCGCGATGCGGATATAAGTACACGATAAAAGGGATTTTTTTTCCTAAAAACCACCAATTTTCGACAATTTCAAATTGCTGTAACTTTTTTTCTAGTAGAGATATCTCCATAATTCAAACTGTTTTGCACTTGTACCTATGAGCCCTTTCATTTAAAACTGCTTTCATTGACATTGGTGATAATTAAAAAAATGACTGGGGATGCTAATCTATAGCCAGAGCTAGAGTACGTATAAAGAGATCATACGTTCCTGCGAATTATAAGTACATGTAAATGATGGAAATGGGCGGGTTCCCTCAATTATGCTGTGATGTTTTTGTCACCTTGTGTGTAAAAAGTGTCTGTGTTAATGTGTGTTTGCAAAGTATGTATAAAGAGAGGATACTAATTAGATGCTATAAGAGGCGAACATTCACCGCATTTATATATGCCATATATTTAAAAGTAGTCGGTGTAAGAAGCATGTTCGGCAATACCCGCACCCGCTCTACACCAAGGGCAGATAACTCAGTTCCGAAAACTCAAATGAATCTCAAACCTGACTCAGCTTAAGGTCGTCATGCATTTAACATTTGTGTGAAGTTTCATTAATATCCTTTTGATAAATTTTCGGCAAAAACTCGGGACAAACAAAATGATGACGAGCGGACGAACGAACAGACAGGACCACTCCAATATACGACCACCTTAGAGGTGGGCGTATAAAAACCCTGGCCTGGTTTATCCCCGAGGTCCCAAACTCCGATGACTTTTTCCCCTATCAGATACCGGCAGCGATAAAAGCTAAAAAAATGTACCAAAAACATCAACATAAGCACTTACCTAATCAAATAATCCCTAAAGTCTTATTGTACACCAGTGAAATTTGAATTAATACTAAAGCTCCACTAAAATCGTTCTTCAAACATGCATGTATTTTCACTGTCAAATCTAGCCGCCATTTTGAAAGGGTACCTTGAACCGATGACATCCACAACCCAGCAAATTAAGGCCAAGTGAAATGTAATTTTTAGGTTAACGTCCTAGATCCTATACAGGTTTTTAACTTAACACTTTTTTCAATGTTTTCAAATGAAAAAAAAAGTAAAATAAACTAGAAAAATGAATAAATTAAATATTTTCTTAATACTGGTCAAATATTGGCATTTTCAACAGTCACAGATTCTGGGTCAACATTGCCTAATTATAATTTGTCCCTCAGTATAGTTTAAAGGGTACTCCATGAATATACCCTGTTCTCCTGACTGAACCATTGTTCTTTTTTACATATTTTTTTGAATTTGTGAGGGCTGATCGTGAGTAATTTCTAATGTTGTTCTTATTTAATGTAGGTGAGGTTGATCTGAAAGTAATGCAAAAATGGGCTAGTTCTTTGCTTACTCATGATAAGGTGATTGCCTATAAACCAAACAATAAAATGTTATTGGCCTTACATATGACGTATTTATAGTCACGTGACCTTCATTGAAAATAGACAGTGCTTGCAGACGATGTAGTAGTAAATTAAATTCTGTATGTTTAAGGCATCAAATTCGTTGCTAAGATACAAGTATGTTTGGGAATAGTGAAAGTAACTGATTGTGTGTGTATATGTATATTCATATCGAAAAATTACTTGTGTGTGCTGCATTTTTCACATGTGTTGTTTGGAAGATAAAATACGTTCATAGTAAAAACAAATCCCACAGTCGAATTTGTGATGTGTGCAAATCTCGCGCTGCGCGAGATGTAAACAAAAAGTCATCGGAATTTGGTACCCTACGGAATTAGGGACCTTGGCGATATGTGATATCAAGTCCGGACACCAACGCGGGAGAGGGGGGGGGGGTAATCCCTCGTTTCGTCCAAATCTGTAAAACCCAAGTTCAAAAATGCTGAATGATTAAAGCTATTCTTAGTAACACTTTGGTTTTTCCGTGTTTATTTTTAGACCTGTTTAAGGCTCTTATCTGAAACCTGCGCCGAATTATTTTAATATGCAAGATTCTAGATCTAGATGATAGTAGATCTACACACGCTTCATGGCGGATACAAAGATATATGTCACAGAGTCAGATTTACCTGTTTATCTATTCATATATATGCTTAGTTATCCATCTTTGTCCGTCATTTCATCTCATTATTTCATCACCTCATTGAGTTACTTTCGTTTTGATGCTAACCCTAACCTCTAACCCTAGTTGACCTTTGGTGGCGGGAAGCTAGGTCATATCCCACAATTCCTAGCAGTCACCTGTGCACTTGGTAATAAACTACTGTTGACGAAGGTCGCATGTTTCTTGTTGCACAGGCCATTTTCCCATTCTAGCGTGCCCGCCTTACATTTCAGGTATTTATTGTATATGAAAGTAGCTTAGGGATTTTTCCAGTTTTTGCCATTCATCATTTCCATGTCATTTCATTTATATCATTTATTCATAACTTTTCCGTGCGTGGCAAGGGCACTTGGTAATAAACTACTGTTGACGAAGGTCGCATGTTTCTTGTTGCACAGGCCATTTTCCCAATCTAGCGTGCCCGCCTTACATTTCAGGCAACCCACCCAACTAAGAAAGAACTCACATCAACCCAGAAGTATTGCGCATTTGATGTTGGTAACATTTGGTGGCCAGTGTTCTCTTGGTTCGGTTGGCATTGGGTGCGAATTGGTCGGCCATTACGACGGCTAGCGCCGAGGAGACCGGATGACACCGGGGGTGTTCCGAAGTGACGTCACTACCGGGGATTCCGCCATTGGAATGTGGTGTAAACAAACACATGTTGGAGTGAAGTGAACGCATGGCTTTGGTATTACACTTATTACTGACTGAATGCTTGAAAAGCAGATTATTTTACACGGAGTAAACAGTGTTGAGTATACGCAAACCAGTGAACTGTTTATTTTGTAATATCTACCGCGTGTCAGTGATATAGTAATGTGTTTCCGTGGTTTATCCATTTAGCAGATTACACGTCTGTTGTTTGACATTATGCTAGTGACACCTGTTCGTCTTACGCTATACACATCAGCATGAACGTTATATAAACTTTCCCTACGCTTGAAGCAGGATACGCTATCTACTTTGCATTAAATATAGTAAACAGATACTTCAGGTTGAATTCAGACTGTTTATTTATTCAGTGCTGCAGTGACAGTGACACTCTAAAGTGACATAAATATAAGTGAATTCATCAGTGGCTATAGACACTTAGAATTAGTTTTGGTTGTATTATTTATGTATTATATATTTGTTAACATGTGCTATAGTTTCATTTCACTTTTTCAGATGTCATTGTGTACTTGAATGGGTTGTTGTTGTTGTGTGTATGTGTGAGATTGGCACCTTTGGCACGTCACAGTCCAGCGCAAGCTAACAGAGTTTACAGATTGCTGAGCACTTTGGTATTGGTGAGCACTTTAACCTACTAACATCCTTTTTCTTCATAGTCATCCATCCATACATCATTTTCAGAGTTTCTCCATCTACATGAAAGTTGCAAACAGTATTTCTTTAATACTATATAACCCTGTGAAGTTTCATCAAAATCAGTTATTGAAAATTGTTCTGTTGATGAAGTTTGACAGGTTGCTGTATCATCTGTAAATTCAGTTTATATGATAGATACTTATGTAGACTGTTGCTAGTGTCACATGGTGTAGATAGATATCTGGTATAGCATAGTAGATTGGTATCTGGTATAGCATAATAGATTGGTATCTGGTATAGCATAGTAGATTGGTATCTGGAATAGCATAATAGATTGGTATCTGGTATAGCGTATTAGATTGGTATTTGGTATAGCGTAGCAGGTCGGTATTTGCGTATAGCTATTAACATAGTAGATCACTGTTTACATATGGCATAGCAGGATATTTTTGTGTATAGCTTAGTTAACTGGTATTTGTGTAAAGAACAGTTGAAAGTGGTAGACTGCAGTAAGAGCTCATTAGTTCAAACTGTTACATCTCTATTGATTGTACAAATATTTGGAAATTGAGTAATAGGCTTTATAGATCTAGTTATTAAAAAAAAAAAAAAAAAAAGAGTTGTCTTTTCATTTAGAATTTGAAAGCCAAAATATAATTTCATAAGCATTTTCAGATTTTCAGGCGTAACTATTTTTTTTCACAGTCCATTGGTGCGCTTATTCTCCTTTGGTTTTTGTTGACATTTATACCCTGTCAAGATGAGTTATGTGCCATGGAATGCTGAATTGAATTATTATGTTGAACAGGTAATGAGATCTGGTCTTTTTAATGTAGCCCCTGTAAGGCAAGCAGGCCCGAACATAGCCCCTAGGCCAAACTTTGATGGGTTAAACCGGACCGCTCCACCTGTTGTTCATTCAACTCCAGCACCTCAGAACACTACTTTTGTTAGACCTCAGCCTCCCTTGTTTAATTCCTTAAATCAGACCCCTGGCCATGATAGGTCAAGTCATACAGGATTAAATCCTAGGACGCCCAAATTGTCAGAATTTTCAGGTCAGACGACAGGAGATGACTTCGACATTTGGAAGTATGAGGTAAATTGTTTATTGAGGGGTAGGCAATATACAGATCACAGCATTTTGGAAGCCATTAGGAGAAGTTTAAAGGGAAATCCCAGGACAGTGCTGTTGCACTTAGGAGAATTTGCAACTCTTACAGACATCATGTCAGAGTTGGAAGGATTATATGGGAATGTAGCATCCAGTGAGAAGCTCAAGGAGCAGTTTTATTCTGCTGTTCAAGGAGAGAAAGAGACCGTAGCAGAATATAGTCTTAGGCTGGAGCAACTTCTACGTCGTCCTGGCATAGGATTGGATCCGTTTACTAAGAACGAGATGTTAAGAAGTAGGATGTGGTCAGGGCTACGGAATGAGATGTTAAAGAATGTTTCCCGTTATAAGTTCGAGAGCATTCGAGACTTCAACACATTAAGAGTAGAGCTGAGAAAGATTGAGCAGGACTTGGAACGGAGCAAAGCTACAGATAAGGAAGTATATAAGGACACCACACCAGCAGAGCCTGATAAGAAAGACAGAAAAGAGACCAAGGAAGAGACATTTCCTTGAAGAAGAAGTTTCTGCCTTCATGACATCCATTGAAAACCGGATGCTCAAGCAGATGCAGGAGCTTTCTGAGCAGGTAAGTAGGGTAAACAACCGTATGGATGCCATGGACAGAGACATTAAATCCCTCAAGAAAGACAAAGATTGGAATAGAGGTAAAGATAACAGGGATGGACAGAACAGGAGATGGGGTGATAACAGGAACTGGGAAAAGAAGCAGGAGAACCAGACAAAAGAGAAGACGGATTTAAACAAGCAAGGACCTCCTCCGAAGGGTCAGTAGGGGATCCTAATTTGAGAAAAGACCCTAAGCTTCTTCCTCTCATTGGCAAAGCAGCAGAGAGCAAGGTATTGGTCAACAATCAGGAATGCGCTGCCCTTCTAGATTCTGGATCCATGGTCACGCTTTTGAGTAAATCCTTTTATAACTCCCTTACTCCAAAGCCAGATCTACTCAGTCTTTCTGACTTTAAACTGGATATCAGGGGAGCTAGTGACAGTTCTGTTCACTATCTTGGCTATATCATTCTTGATATTAGTATCCCTTCCTCTGATCTTTCACCCGTTTCCGTCCCTACCCTTATTGTTCCCGATACTAAGTATTCGGCAACAGTGCCTCTCCTTATAGGTACCAACGTTCTCCAGCAGTTCAAGGCAAATACAACAGAGACTATTTCTTCTGCTTTCAGTGAAGCATTTTCTGCTTTACCTCATTCACATGTTATTCCTGTGAAGGCCGTTTGTTATAGGGCAATTGTCTTGCAACCTCATGAGACTCGTACCGTCCAGGGTAGAGTAAGGAGTACAGATGGTTTGAAATTGGGCGTTACAGAAACCATGGATTCAAGTCATTACTTGAATATCTGTCCACGGTTAGTTGAGGTAAACCCTGACCGGAGTTTTTCCAAAATTCCTGTTCGGGTTTGCAATCTGTCTGCTCGACCTATCACCATTTCACCTAGGAGCCTCTTGTGTCATCTTCATGATGTTGATGTTGTTAAAAGGGTTGACCCATTTGAGCATGCAGATCCGAAGGTTGATAACTCTGACAAGTCTTTGAAAGAGCTTGGTGTTTCAGTCACTATTTATACTTTATCCGGACAGGAGCATTCTGAAGCCATTTCTTTCCTTGAAAAATGGAAACATATCTTTTCAACTGGTATCACTGATCTTGGGTGTACTCCCTTGGTTGAACATGAGATTGAGTTGTCGGAACCAGTCCCTTTTAAGGAATCTTACCGTAGAATACCCCCAGGCATGTTCGAAGAAGTTCGGGAACACTTGAAGGAGATGTTGGACGCGGGTGCTATAAGGGAATCTCACAGCCCCTTCTCGTCGAATGTAGTGCTGGTGCGGAAACAGGACCGATCTTTGAGATTCTGCATTGATTTTCGTCGGCTGAATAACCGTACCATTAAAGACGCCTATTCCCTGCCCAGGATTGAGGAAACAATCGATTGCTTGTCAGGATCAAGATATTTCACAAAACTTGATTTAAGATCTGGGTATTGGCAGCTACCTATGAAAGAATCTGACAAGTCTAAGACTGCTTTCTCGGTTGGTCCGCTTGGATTTTACGAGTGCAACCGCATGCCATTTGGGCTTACCAACGCCGTCGGAACGTTCCAGCGCTTGATGGAGCGCAGTATGGGTGAGCTGCACCTTAAGGAATGTCTGATTTACTTGGACGACATTATTATTTTCAGCGACACCCTAAAGGAGCACTTCAAGCGGCTGGAGAGTGTTTTCGAGAAGCTTGAGCAAGCGCGGTTGAAACTCAAGGGGTCCAAGTGTGAATTTTTCCAGCAGCAGGTGAAATATCTTGGGCATCTTGTCAGTAGTCGTGGGATTGAAACTGATCCTGATAAGATCCAGGCGTTGAGAGAATGGCCAGTTCCTTCTTCTATAAGTGAGCTGAGAAGTTTCTTAGGTTTCACTGGGTATTATAGGCGCTTTGTTCCAGGTTTCTCACAGATTTCCAAGCCCCTTAATGATCTTCTAGTTGGACATCCGACCAATAAGGGTAAATCTGGTAAGGCTTCAACTCCTTGGCTCTGGAGTGACAGTCAACAGCAGGCTTTCAATACTCTTATTGATAAGCTCACTTCTCCACCTGTCTTAGCTTACGCTGATTATAGCAAGCCTTTCGTAATTCATACCGATGCCAGTTCTTCTGGGCTTGGTGCTGTTCTCTACCAAAACCATGATGGAGCCTCAAAGGTAGTAGCTTATGCTAGTCGTGGTCTTCGGCCCAATGAGCGAAACTACCCTGCACATAAATTAGAGTTCCTTTCCCTTAAATGGGCCGTAAGTGACAAGTTTCATGACTATCTCTACGGAAACAGTTTTAAGGTCATAACTGATAATAATCCTCTGACTTATGTGCAGACTTCGGCTAAGCTCGATGCGACGTCCCATCGATGGTTGGCAGCTCTTTCCAATTACAATTTCAGTATTCAGTATCGTTCTGGGAAGCAGAATATCGACGCTGATACTCTGTCACGTCTGCCAGCTATTAAGCAGGCCAGAGATGCCACAGGTTTACAGGAAACAGTTCTTTTCCCTGAGGTAATAAAAGCTCTTATGGATGTCCATCTTGTTGGCATTGAGAATTCACCAGCGATCGGTTGTGTTTGTATTGTACAGGATGTATCCCTGTTAAAGGAAACAGATGATTTTGGAGTCGACTGCAGCGGCATCAACTGGGAGCAGGAGCAAGCCTCAGACCTTACTATATCCAGAGTCATTCAGATTGTCCGTGCTAGACATAAGCCCACTAGCAGACAAGCTGCTAAGGAACCAATCGGCTAAAACAAGGTATTTGGCACACCAGTGTCCCACTTGGATCAAAAAATGAACTTTAATGTAGCGTTTTGAAATTTAGAGTATCAAAAAGTTAAAGGTTTGACCACTCATATCAAATCATGTTTTAAGTTTGCAGCTGCTACAAATGTATTTTTATAGAGGTTTTAAAGTATATGTCACCTAAATGTTACGGACACTACATCAGGCATATAACAACACTTATTTTCTTCAAAACATAACATATTTATTGATTTAAACACATAACTTCAAACATGGAATGTAAATAAGATAACTGAAATGAAATATAGTTGAATTCAAATTCAAAACTGATTTTTTTTTAATTTTAATACGAACAGGCGCAAAACTTTCAAAAAATGAACTTGCAACGTTTCACCTAACATCTGTCATCCTCCAAACCCAATGTTAAAAACACATCTATTTGCTAGTACAAGGACTGAGTTTTATATTACAGTCACTTTTCAATGTTCAAAATGTGTTAAAAAAAATAATTTTGACATACAATTATCTCAAACCACTTTTGTTACGGACACTACAATTCCAAACTGTACCTTTAAGCTACAATGCCAAACTATTTAAAGCAGACTTGTTTGTGTTTTTATATAAGGATAACCCTTACATTGTCTAATTCACTTGTTTGAAACTTAAAATGGCCCCTTTAATTTACAATTTCAAGGTTTTTAAGTTTCCCTATGGTATTGTCAATCAGCTCTTACGACAAAGTCACATGTTTGTTCAGGCCATGTGTACAAACCCCCTGATTTTTTCATGTATTTGAGCCAACACTCCTCTTCATACATATTTGTAACTTCTGCCACATAAACACATATGGGTTCTTTATTTGGTTTCAAATCAACAGCAACAAAATCCCCAGAGTTGTAACTTTTGGACTGTTGAAATTACTGTGTGGTATTTTCTGCTGTTTACTGTTTCTAAGCAGTGTCTGTTTTCTGTGGTTATATCTTCCTTTTCCTATTCTGGATCAGGGCCTCAGTTTATGCTGAAGGCCTACAGTTTTGATGGTCTTCATTAACTCTCTGATTGTCCTTTGACTTGCATGTACCTGTAATGGCAAGTTTTTGTCTTTTCCCCAGTGACCTTGACCTCAAACTTAGGGCCCGCTTTTAGGTTTCGAAATCTGTGTTTAGGTTTCAAAAAATGCTTATAACTCCTGTCTCTTGAGGTCTTGTTTTTATATTTGGTATGCATGAGTATAATTATGGACAAGGCCTTTCCATAAACACAAAACGTCCTGACCCTTATGACATTGACCTCAGACTCTGTCTTTAAGATTCCAATTGTGCATCCGGCGAGTTTTATTGTATCTCTGACAACTCTATTCTTTCTAAGAGCAGATTTTACATTTGTACTTCAGGATCTAAAGATGCCATCAGGTTAATCTGTAGTCTTTCCTTCTGTCTGAGTCAGTCTTCTTCAGCACTGAATATTTTTGTAGGGTTTTCTTTTTTCTGACAAATTCTTCTCATCTTAACTCTCAACGTAGTATTCGCTTTTTCTTCTCAGCTTCCACTTCAAGTACAATTTTTTGACAGCAGATCTAGTTTGTCACAGTGATGAACTCTTGCTCTGATCTGCAAAATATATTTAAGATATATTGCCATTTCAATCATTAATCGATAATTTCATAATAGTAATTTCATGATTGGACCCAATTGAAATATGCACCACTATATGCAATCAACTTAAAGTAATAAACAGTGCAGATACAGATCAAAGGGCTCTTAATCCTTTATTCCATATTCTGTTTCTAGTATTGATGACAGGTGACTACTTAAGGCAGTTTGAAAGTAA
Organism: Gari tellinella; assembly: GCA_922989275.2. Taxonomy (NCBI): domain Eukaryota; kingdom Metazoa; phylum Mollusca; class Bivalvia; order Cardiida; family Psammobiidae; genus Gari; species Gari tellinella. Next base: position 3,474,944 of record OV277870.1, on the reverse strand, counting down.
AGCAAAATGTTCCTTAAGATGCATGCTGCTATACTTTCAGCCTGCTTTAAGCTACCATTTTCTAGAATAAAGAAAATGTTTTTTTTATAATATATATTCATGACTGTAGAAAATGGAACTATTTTCTTCAGCGAAGGAACACATTAAAGTGTTAAAATGTGTATCTTTGGAGTAATGGGTCAAAAAGAGTTCTTTGATATTGATCTATAATCATTTTTCATAAATTGTTTGGGCTTATAGATTCTGGGGCCCTTTCAAGAGCTCATGCAATAATGTGAGTATACCATTTGAACTATCTCGTAACCTTTGACCACAAACTGCACTTCTTTTACTTGCAAGCTGTATAAGTTCAGATTAGAAGGATCTAAACAAGAGCTCTCTGAACCTTTACATTTAGTTATTTTCAAATTCGGCATATATGTTAAGCATTATAACAGTTGCACAACAGATCTGACTGAACAAAATTCTATTTTAGAAGAATTCATAAATGTTGTCAAGCTCAGATCATCATGAGATGGGGTATGTGTGCTTTAGACCATTTGTTTCTGTAGAAACCAAGTCAAAAGTGTCTGTAAGTATATAGCCTGGTCAAATGGCATAGATAATGAAAGAAACAAATGTGTAAAAACTTAAATAGATTGCCTTCAATGAATTAAATAGATCATGTAGTGTCCGTAACATTTTTGACAAGAAGAAATAAGTTTAGGAAAGACATGATTGCTGTGAATCAAACAGATATTAAAGTTTTAAATATGTTGTTTAAAAGGCCTATGTGACTTGATACAAGGAACACAATTTTATTTGATGTAATATATGAGTCAAAAAATTCTTTCAGGTTATTTGCTCCACTAAATTTGACTCAAATGGTGTTTGAAATATAAGAGAGAAAGATAATGATTACTTATATTGGGTTAATTGCAACATTTGTTTTGTTTGGGGACAATAATTCAAAAAGTCAGATGTAACAATTGAGTGTTGAACTACTTGAGCACGTGTACAAAGAAATGTCTGTAATATGTTACGGACACTACATTTTATCAACAAGCAATGCTTTAACTCTTTATTACATACCTTTGTCATCATTTGGACTCAAATTGTTGGTTTTGTCCATTACTCAGTACTTCTTTCTTTCAGTTTGACATGGTAGAAGACTATTTCAGCCCTTTCTTGTCAAACTGGGCACTGGTCTGGTGAACTGGAAAATTTCTTGGAAGCACACCCCTCTTTCGAATGCAATATAACATCATACTATTGTTGCATCAAACAAGACTTTCTTGTATTTTCCAAGAGTATTTAAGTGATGGAATAATCAATAACAAAACTTATTGCTTTGCAAAGCAGCAAAACTAAGAAAAAAGCTCTTGAAGTTTGATATGATGAATTATCAGTTTAAGTGTACAATTTTTGTAGTGTCCGTAACACTGAAATCACGCAAACAACTATCTTTCAGTTCAAAGAAATCTTTAATATTTTAGCTTTTGCATACAAACCTTCATACAAATAATATTTGGAAATTTAAAACATCTAATGTAAATACAAATTGACTTTCTAGACCCCTTGTTACGGACACTACAGAAAATTCTTTTTGCCCTTTTCGGCATTCGAATGCTAAAATTTTATAAATGCAAAGTGCAAATTCAAAGATATTTCGGAATTTCAAACTTTGATTAAAAATGAGACATTTTAAACACTAACCTTCTGTTTATTGACAATATAACAGTTCTTTACAGACATATAACAAAACATACCCTCTGTGAATCTGATGATTAGGCCAACTCACCTATTTCAGTTATACAGCCATAACTTTCTTAAAATACTGTCTATTTTCATCATCCACCTATAAAAACTTAGTTAACAAATACATCTATGAGACTGTCTTAATTACAGCTGATTTTAAGGTGGTTAAAATATTGTATTCTAAGCTCAAAATTAAAATTTATTGAAGTGGGACAGCATAACGCTTAAAAATGGCCATTTTTGGGGCATATCTGTTACAATATCTCAACAACGGAGTGAGATATTGACTTAAAATTTGGAGGCTATCAACATTGGTCATAGCTTCAAATATTTAATCCAAAAAAAGCATTGGCTATCTTTTCAGTTACTTTCAATCTTCCTATAACATCGTTTTTACTCTACTGTGCCAAATATCTTGTTTTAGCCGAGAAGCAGTTCGCCGCTATTTGAGAGAGTGGGGTAACTTGTACCTGTCTAATTCTATCTTGTATAGAAAGGGAACATGTAGTGGTCAACCTGTGACTCAGCTTATCTTGCCAGAGCCATACTTCGATGTAGTGTTTACTGGCTTCCATGATGAAGCTGGGCATCAGGGTAGAGATAGGACCATGGCTCTTTTAAAGTCTCGGTTCTTTTGGCCACAGATGGACTATTTTGTAGAAAGAAAGGTCAGCAATTGTCCTCGTTGCATCCGAAGAAAGACCAAGGTTCGACCTGCAGCTAGTCTTGTTTCGGTTCAGTCTTCTTATCCATTACAGTTTGTTTGTATGGAATATTTATCTTTGGAGATGTCATCTGGCGGTTTTGAGAATGTCCTAGTAATTACCGACCATTTTACCAGGTTTGCTCAGGCTATACCCACCAGGAACCAGACAGCCCATACAACAGCCAAAGTTCTTTTTGATAATTTCTTCTGTCACTATGGATTTCCCTGTAGGCTCCATAGTGACCAAGGACGTAATTTTGTACGTGCTGTCATTAAGGAGCTTTGCACTATTGCCAGCATCGACAAGTCCAGAACAACACCGTACCATCCAGAAGGCAATGGCATGCCTGAGCGTTTCAACCAGACCCTGTTGAACATGCTTGGTACTTTAGAGGAATGCAAGAAATCCAATTGGAAGGCCCATGTACCTGCCTTGGTCCATGCATACAATTCAACTCGACATGAGAGTACCGGACTCACTCCCCACTTCCTTATGTTTGGTAGGCACCCCCGTTTAGCAGTAGACGCTTTCTTGGGATTGAGCCGGACACCATCAAGCATAAAAGTCATTCCAATTATGTGACTGGTCTTAAGAGTCGTCTTGACTATGCATATAAAGTGGCATCCAGAGAGGCAAGGAAACAGTCGAAACGTCACAAGAGGCGCTATGACCTTAGAGTGCGAAGCGTTAGGTTGGAGCCGAGCGACAGGGTTCTCATCCGTAATGTTGGGATTAGAGGAAAGCATAAGCTTGCGGATAAGTGGGATAGAGATATCTATATTGTGATTGACCAGCCACATCTAGACATTCCTGTGTTCAGGGTGAAGAAAGAGCATGGCAGGGGTGGGGTTAAGACCCTACATAGGAACCACCTGTTGCCATTTATGTCTCTTCCTCTTAAGCCTTCAGCAGAGAAATCTGCAAAGGATAGATCTTTACTTGACACTTCACAGTCCTTTTTGGATCAGTCTGGTCATTTACCTATAGAGTCACCGGAAAGTCTACATTCAGATGGACAGACAGTTTCCATTCCCTCTGCAGAACTGTCCTCTGCAGATTCTTCTCTATCCTTGTCTTTAGAGACTCCGTCTATGACAGACACTCCTCCTGTGCCCTCTGGTATCCCTGTGAAGCCCTTGACACAGAGTTCCCCGACAACACACTCGACAAAGGGCAAGCGTTCAGTTAAGTATGTTATACCAGCCAGGCGTCATGAACTTAGCCCTTTGGCTGAGCCATATATACCAAGCAGACCAGAGCGTGCAAAGAATAGACCAAAATGGTTGAAATCCAATGAATGGATCACATAGAGAGTGTTTTAAGCCAGTGTGAGATTGGTTCTCACTCAGAAACTGAGTCAGTCAGTTTACTGTAGAATTCAGTCCAGTGTTTCAATTTACATGTAATTTGTACATAGATAAGCATAAGAACCTAAAGAGTCAGTATTTTGAAACTCTCATTTGATTTCTTATGTTATACTGCTACAATCTTTGTAGTATTTGTTATCTAGTCAATTTAACTGTTTTATAGACAGTGAAATTCTGTTATTCAGGCAGGAGCTTGTTATGTCCTTACAGAATTAGTGCCATCTGTAAGGATTTTCATTTGTCTCTTTCTGCCTGTATGAAAGCTAGATGTTAGCCAAATACTGGTGATATTTCATTAATTGAGCTAAATGTAGTCATAACTGTCATTTAGTAATAGTGATTGTATCTTACTTAATTCAATGTGGAATGCATATGAATTAATGTTGTGAATGTTTTAACATTCATCATGCCTAGAGTTCATATAACTCAACATTGCAGTAATGCATTGAATTTAAACTCTTGTAGAGTATTGAGAAATATTCTGTGAAGTAATTTTTTTTGTAAACATTATGGATAGGTGTACACTTGCATATATATGGTGTCTTCTTTACATTTTTTCTGAAAGGGAAATGTAACAGGTAGTAGATAAGACTTACATGATAATTGCTTTATTGGAAGATAGTTCGCAGTACATAGGATAGTATAATGTTGCACTTGGTAATAAACTACTGTTGACGAAGGTCGCATGTTTCTTGTTTCACAGGCCATTTTCCCATTCTAGCGTGCCCGCCTTACATTTCAGGTATTTATTGTATATGAAAGTAGCTTAGGGATTTTTCCACCTTTTACCATTCATCATTTTCCTTGTCATTTCATTTATATCATTTATTCATAACTTTTCCTTGCGTGGCAAGGGCACTTGGTAATAAACTACTGTTGACGAAGGTCGCATGTTTCTTGTTGCACAGGCCATTTACCCATTCTAGCGTGCCCGCCTTACATTTCAGGCAACCCACCCAACTAAGAAAGAACTCACATCAACCCAGAAGTATTGCGCATTTGAGGTTGGTAACATATAGATCTAGATTCTATATTGAAATTAGTTGTATAAACAAATAAAAAGAAATCAGCAGATCTAGCCAGGTCGTGTGGGTCTTTTAAGCAGAGATAAAAACGGTGGAACGAATTACCAAAAACCCCACAAACCCCACAAACCCCGGAATTACCCAAAACCCCATCAAAAATCAACTGTAGGGGTAGTTTACAGCCACAAACCTTGAAATATCTATGAATTATGTTAGTATAATAATAAGGTGATATAAGTTCAGATTATACCAAAAAAAAAAAAAAAAAAAAATTGAAAAAAATTGAAAAAAAAAAGAAAAAAAAAGATTTTTTTTTTTTTTTTTTTTTACCCCTCTTAGAAAGGGTTAAATCACACGAAAATGGAAGTGATAATGTGGAAATATAAACAGACATTACCTTCGCAGCACATTTTATATGTCCGTGTACATCCCATTCAAACGAGATGTTAATCCACCACAACCCCATTTAAATACCCATCTCGACCACAAAGCCCGCCTACAACTCTTTATAAATGTTTTGTTAAGCAACACACACTAAAAAATTAAAGACTTTCTTCACCGGTAACATTTGACAATCTTTGAAAAGTGGCGCGATGCTGCAATTTTCGTCCATTTGAGCCGATTCTTGCCTGATCCGCATCGGCCCTAGTTATTCCACCACAAACCTCATTTATTTCCACATCTCGAAAAAAAAACTCTAGAAGTCTTTATTAATGTTTTGTCAAGCACCACACACCAAAACATTATTGAATTTCGAATCCTGAACCCTATGACAGTCTTTAATAGCATTTACCATGACAGTGTGTGCATTTTAACTCTTGGAACACTCGTCACGTATATATTTGTCCTTTGTAAACAGTGCACTTGTTGAAAGTACACTTGACACCAAGTAAAACGGGTAGACCCAGATCAAAGGGCCCTAAATATCTCGCGATGTGATTTGGATCTGTTGTGATATATCGTTCATAGTCTCGTGAATTTTTTACAGAGTCTAGACTAGACAGCGAGAGAGAAGAGATATAATAGAGAGAGGGTCCGAGACATAGAAAAAGAGAGATATGACAAAGGTAAGAGAAATATAGCAAAGAGAATGAAGGCTCTTCTTTCTTTTTGCTATTTTCTGTCAACCTCGTCATATCTCTGTCTCTCTGTCTTTGCCTTTATTCTCACTCTCTTTTCTCCAGCTCTCTCGCACTCTCTATCTTGCGAAAGAGAAAGAGCGAGATAGCGATAGAGAGAGAGAGAGACAGACAGAGAAATTCAGAACAATGTCAACTCGCGATCCGCAGGATAAGGGTTAATTGCAACTTCAGGTTCACTGATCGTTATCTACCTCTAACAACTACCCAGCTGTGTTAATTGGTTTGCAATGAACATTCTCTGATAAGGGTGTGTGTATTGATACCAATTATCACAGTAGGGAACCACTACATATAGGTGTACAGTTTCCAGGGGCGAAACCTCTCATGAAAATATAACCCTCTTCACGAAATGGATTAAATTCAATCGTATACTGAAAAACACAGTAACTCTATAAATTTATGCGTATAAGCCACTTAAAAAAGTGGATTTGAAAAGTGGCGTGATGATGCAATTTTCGTCCCTTTAAGTTGATTCTAGCCTGATCCACACCGGCCTTAGTAATTCCACCACAATCTCTATTTATTTTCACATCTCGATACAAAAATAAGACTTCTACAAGTCTTTATTAATGTTTGGTCAAGCACCACACACCAAGACATTAATGAATTTCGTATCCGGAACATTAGGACAGCTTTTGAAAAATAGCATTTGCTACGATTTCCATCATCCTCTATAATCCGAAACATTAGGTGCCGTGAGTGCACTTGTTGAAAGTACACTTGACACCAAGTAAAACGTGTAGACCCATTTCAAGGGCCCCTAACTGATGAAAGCGTATGTGTGTGCTCTAGTCACGCATACATATTTCTGTAAACAGTGTACTTGTTGAAAGTACACTTGTACAAAGAAAATAAAACATATGTCGTAGTAACATCACCGAAGTTCGGAAGGAGATACTTGTCCAGTATGCTTGGCCGGCGTCTTCTTCCTCACAAAAATCGCCTATGAGATCAAATGGGCGCTGGAAACCACAATCTCCTGACGACATTCTTTCTATCTATCTATCTATCTATCTATCTATTTGTACTGCCTTAACGCCTTTTTCAAGTATTAGCGGCACGAATCAGATCAGAATCTCATTCAAGAGCTCTCTATTCTAGATCTGCACTATTAGCAGCAAATAGTTCAGAAAACAAGCATAAAAAGCCCCCAAAGTATGGCCTCAAGACGGTACGTAAAAATCAGTAATTGGTGACCTATTAACAACAATCGTGCTTTACCGCGACATAGGGCACTGCGCGCCGTTACATAAGCAGCGATATCACAAATGGCTTTCGCTCTGCGGGATACCAATTGCAATGTATATTGTACCCGCACACTATATATGCACCCAGCACCTTAAATCACATGGTTTTTACAGGCAAGGTACAAAAGAGAGGGTACCGCAAAAGAGATCAGATTTTATATGAATAGCTTGAATCCAGCTCAGCCGCAGTGTAACTCCTAAGGGCGACATGGGCAATATTTGCAAACAGCTTGGCTCCAGATCAGAAGCCGCGTTGTCGTGGTTTATAGCGACTTGGCTTACAGTTGCACAAGCTTGTATTTAGACCAGCGGAACAGAGACCACGTAACGCGGCGTCTGATTTGGAATATGTTATCAAGTTTAATTAAGATCCGAAATTAAATTTTGCTGCTTCCGACCCGAAATATTTTAAGCATACGACATTTCAGAATGATAAGGTTTGAAACGAAACTGAACTCCAAACTGTTTGCTACTATATTACTTTAGTCATATAACTCGAACATATTCAACAATAGAGATTATTACCTGACTCTCTATTTAAGTGTTTATTAAGCATTTTTGACTGTTTTTTGGTAAAGAATTCTCAGACTTATGCTAGGTGACTGTTGACCGGTCAACAGTTGACTGTTGCACGGCACTGTTGCCTGCGCGAAAATGGTGCGCAAACATTTTCTGCATCGCAACCGTCTTACATGGATCTAGCATTTTACGGGAGTTTTCGGGCCATGAATACTGAATAGTGAATACCCTAAAAAGGCTACATATAGATCTACTAGATAATCTATTGAGTTGAGTTGAGTTGAGTATTAAGAAAACACTCCGCTTGCAGATCTAGCATCTTCCTTTTTTTAAACAAATTATGACGTTACATTCTAAATGACGTCATGTCATCATGAGTTTATGACGTAATTGAAACTAAGTGTCGTTCAATTTTAGTCAATAAGAAAATGTTTACATTTCAAATCGTATATGAAAAGATTAATATTTTAGAGAAACCTTTTCTAAATACAGTGGTTGTGCGTTCAGTCTGTGTAGTGAATTAATATTTAGAAATATGATAAATAAATAATCTCTAGAATTTATACAGTTGTTCAAATCATGTAGATCTAGATCTAGCTTTTCATTCAGCCGTGTACAATTCAGGAACTAGATCTGTCTTAAATAGAGAGTCCGGTAATAAATCACTTGTTTCATATTTACTTCGGGAACATTAAAATCATTGTCCCTCGGTAGCAGGGAAGACCTTGAGAACTGTTGCCCTCGGCCGTTGGCCTCGGGCAACAGTTCTCAAGGTCTTCCCTGCTACCTCGGGTCAATGATTTGACTGTTCCCTCAGTACCTATGAAACAAGTGTATACGAGTATATTTGTTATGTGTAAACAATAAACTATTAAAGTATACAAAGTGAAAAAGTCTAGAGTCGACCGATCAGGGTCTGCACTGTCCCATTTTTATTATTATTATTATTATTATTATTGTTAGTCATTAACAGCAACCCATAAAAGTCATCAATGTAAACGCATTAATTGGAAACTGGTGTTAAGGGGGGATTTGGGTAAGTTTTAATTGAGAAATAAAAAAAAAAGCAGACGACAAAAATTGTTTGAAGTCTAGGGTCCGTTGGTCATATCTTGGGAATTTCATTACCAGTGATGGTCATGTGGAATAGCCTTCCAGCAACAGATAAGAACAACTAGGTCAATGAGATTTCATTTTAAATCTAGTTTTTAAAAATATACTAAGCAACCACATTCAACCCTAGCAACGATTGAACTCGTCATTAACAGAAATGCATACCTGTGAACAGAACACATGTGCTCTATACAAACAGTGCAGACTCTAATCAGAGGGAATATTAAGAGTTGCATGGAATACATAATAATATCTATTAAATAATGTGAACTCTTGTCCGTTTATAGATTACACTTCTCTGTAAAGTTTGTTTACGAAACTTAATTTGCCATGTCCGTTCATTTTACGTACAATGAATGTATGTATATTGAATTGTACATGTTTATTGATGGCTATGAATATACTTATGCTATTTTATGCCGAATAAAGCTCTGTATCTGTAAGGGATTGTGAGATGTAAGCGTGATAACGTTTTAAAGAAAATGAAGAACAAAGTTACATGTGTATTCTACTTTTCTTTCTGCTTTACTTATGTCCCATATACAGCAGTCAAGCGATCAATTTCAGTAACTGCTTAACACTTTGCCTCCTGATCGAGACTTCATGTCGTTTTTGCAAACAGCCCCCATGTTTTGTAGCTGCCTAGTTTTGAGGAACTTATTCACGCGCAAATCAAACACTTTTCAAAGTCTGTCAGTGATTGAATAAAATTGGAATACCTTTGATTTTATCATGCATTACTTAAGAACGGAAAAAAGGCAAGCCTTTTTTCCGTAATACTGTCTCTATTGTTGAATATGTTCGAGTTATATGACTAAAGTAATATAGTAGCAAACAGTTTGGATTTCAGTTTTGTTTCAATCCTTATCATGAAATGTTGTATGCTTAAAATATTTCGTCTTCGGAAGCAGCAATACTTAATTTCGGATCTTAATTAAACTTGATAACATATTCCAAATCAGACACAGTGTGGTCTCTGGTCCGCTGGTCTAGAAACAAGCCTGTGCAACTATTAGCCAAGTCGCTATAAGCCACGACAACGCGGCGTCTGATCTGGAGCCAAGCTGTTTGCAAATATTGCCCATGTCGCCCTTAGGACGGTAAGCGTTACGTTACACTGCGGCTGATCTGGATACAAGCTATTCATATAAAATCTTATTTCTTATGTACCTCGCCTGTTAAAACCTTGTGCTTTATGGTGCTGGGTGCGTATATGGTATGCGGGGACAATATACACTGCGATTGGTATCCCGCAGAGCGAAAGCCATTGATGATAGCACTGCTTATGTAACGGCGCACATATAGTGCAGACCTAGAATAGAGGGCTCTTGAATGAGATTCTGATCTGATTCTACACTGTTCTATTCAGATAAATGCACTAAAATAATATTATGACATAGACGAGTCTACCTCGCTCACAGCCATACGAAAATATGGTAAAGGATGTAGTAAGGCAGCTAAGTGGGGAGATTGTGGTTTCCAGTGCACATTTGTTCACATAGGCGATTTTTTAGAGTAAGAAGACAGAGAGGACGAAGTCGGCCAAGCATAATTAGTTGATACTTGCAACAATCATTTCAAAAGGGTACTTGAACACACACATATATATACCGGTAGTTCTCACAAAATAAGGGTGTTTGTATTTTGTGACATAGGTGTCTAAGCTGAATCTAGACGGTTTGCGAATATTAACCATTGCATGCACGTGAGCACTAGTTCAAGAAAATATTTACAGCATTAGAGAAGCTAAACACAGCGCCCAACGCATCTTCATTATCATGTGCAGTCAGTGTTGCTCCGAATCACACATCGAGTAATTTGAAAGGCTGTAAATTGCTTCAAACAATTGTCGTCTCTTGTTTTTATTTCTCAATTTAAACTTGTCCAAATCGCCTCATTAACACCAGTTTCCAATTAATGCGTGTATATTGATGACTGTTATGGGTTGCTGTCAATAACTTACAGTGCAGATCCTGATCGGTCGACTCTAGACATTTTCGCTTTGTATACTTTAATGGTTTATTGTTTGCAAAAACACATATATATTGTCTCTATTGTTGAATATGTTCGAGTTATATGACTATAAAGTAATATAGTAGCAAACAGTTTGGATTTCTGTTCTGTTTTAATCCTTATCATTCTGAAGTGTCGTATGCTTAAAATAGTTCGTCTTTGGAAGCAGCAACATTTAATTTCGGATCTTAATTAAACTTGATAACATATTCCAAATCAGACGCAGCGTTACGTGGTCTCTGGTCCGCTGGTCTAGATACAACTTTCAAGCCTGTGCAATTGTTAGCCAAGTCGCTATAAGCCACGACAACGCGGCGTCTTATCTGGAGCCAACCTGTTTGCAAATATTGCCCATGTCGCCCTTAGGACGGTAAGGGTTAAAGGCCTATATTTGGCTCAGCAGGATGTCTTTTGGACGGTATATTGTGGTAGATACACAATCGATACATCATATCATATTACCCAGAGGCACCTAGGGCATCATGGGTACTAGGTATTGGAGCTTTATGATGCTGGACTGAACTGAACAAGCATCTCCTTCCGAACTTCGGTGATGTTACTACGACATATGTTTTATTTTCTTTGTACAAGTGTACTTTCAACAAGTATACTATTTACAGAAATATGTATGAGTGACTAGAGCACACACTTACGCTACACATCATTTAGGGGCCCCTTGAATTGGGTCTACACGTTTTACTTGGTGTCAATAGGTGTACTTTCAACAAGTGCACTGTTTTCAAAGGACACACGGCACCTAATGATTTCGAATTATAGAGGATGATGGAAATCGTAGCAAATGCTATTTTTCAAAAGCTGTCCTAATGTTCCGGATACGAAATTCATTAATGTTTTGGTGTGTGGTGCTTGACCAAACATTAATAAAGACTTGTAGAAGGTGTTTTTTTTTATCGAGATGTGAAAATAAATAGAGATTGTGGCGGAATAACTATGGCCGGTGCGGATCAGGCTAGAATCAATTCAAATGGACGAAATTTGCATCATCACGCCACTTTTCAAATCCGCTTTTTTTTTTAAAGTGGCTTATACGCATAAATTTATAGAGTTACTGTGTTTTTCAGTATACGATTGAATTTAATCCATTTCGTGAAGAGGGTTATATTTTCATGAGAGGTTTCGCCCCTGGAAACTGTACACCTATATGTAGTGGTTCCCTACTGTGATAATTGGTATCAATACACACACCCTTATCAGAGAATGTTCATTGCAAACCAATTAACACAGCTGGGTAGTTGTTAGATGTAGATGACGATCAGTGAACCTGAAGTTGCAATTAACCCTTATCCTGCGGATCGCGAGTTGACATTGTTCTGAATTTCTCTGTCTGTCTCTCTCTCTCTATCGCTCTCTCGCTCTTTCTCTTTCGCAAGATAGAGAGTGCGAGAGAGCTGGAGAAAAGAGAGTGAGAATAAAGGCAAAGACAGAGAGACAGAGATATGACGAGGTTGACAGAAAATAGCAAAAAGAAAGAAGAGCCTTCATTCTCTTTGCTATATTTCTCTTAGCTTTGTCATATCTCGCTTTTTCTATGTCTCGGACCCTCTCTCTATTATATCTCTTCTCTCTCGCTGTCTAGTCTAGACTCTGTAAAAAATTCACGAGACTATGAACGATATATCACAATAGATCCAAATCACATCGCGAGATATTTAGGGCCCTTTGATCTGGGTCTACCCGTTTTACTTGGTGTCAAGTGTACTTTCAACAAGTGCACTGTTTACAAAGGACAAATATATATGTGACGAGTGTTCCAAGAGTTAAAATGCACACACTGTCATGGTAAATGCTATTAAAGACTGTCATAGGGTTCAGGATTCGAAATTCAATAATGTTTTGGTGTGTGGTGCTTGACAAAACATTAATAAAGACTTCTAGATTTTTTTTTCGAGATGTGGAAATAAATGAGGTTTGTGGTGGAATAACTAGGGCCGGTGCGGATCAGGCAAGAATCGGCTCAAATGGACGAAAATTGCAGCATCACGCCACTTTTCAAAGATTGTCAAATGTTACCGGTGAAGAAAGTCTTTAATTCTTTAGTGTGTATTGCTTAACAAAACATTTATAAAGAGTTGAAGCCGGGCATTGTGGTCGAGATGTGAAAATAAATGGGGTTGTGGTGGATTAACATCTCGTTTGAATGGGATGTACACGGACATATAAAATGTGCTACGAAGGTAATGTCTGTTTATATTTCCACATTATCACTTCCATTTACGTGTGATTTAACCCTCTCTAAGAGGGGTAAAAAAAAAATATCATTTTTTTTTTTCAAATTTTTTTTCTTATTTTTTTCAATTTTTTTTTTTTTTTTTTTTTTGTATAATCTGAACTTATATCACCTTATAATAACATAGTTAATAGATATTTCAAGGTTTGTGGCTGTAAACTACCCCTACAGTTGATTTTTAATGGGGTTTTGGGTAATTCCGGGGTTTGTGGGGTTTTGGGTAATTCGTTCCACCCGATAAAAAACGGAAACAATAAAGCAGTGTCACTTGCGAGCGCTCAGCTAGACTAGATCTAGTTGATCTGGTTAAGTGTAGTTCCTAAAATATACATAGCTTAACTCACCTGTTCTATAAAACGTCGGAGCTCGTCTTGTAAACCTTTGTACCAGTTACACCCTCTTAGGAAATCGCACCAAGAGTGCCTTCACTTTGTATCTACATGCAGCCATTGTCGTCTGATGTTTTGACCCACTTCCACGGAAGAGCAGTTTGCTTTCACAAACATCAGAATCAGTGCATTTAGTGCTTCAGATGTCTCACTAGTCTACGTCATGGCTATTCAAACTCGTTATTTAACTTTTCCTAATCCAAACATTTTCACAGCAGACATAACTTCGACCTCACCTGATGCTAGTCATATGATGAATGCCCGCGCAATGCACAGAGGGCGCAAAATAACTGCTTCCGTGAAGGGGTATAAAAACGGTTGATAGTCACAAGGCCGACCCTACCTAAGGCCGACCTTAATTTGTATAGTAGACCTATAGTCACAAGGCCGACCTTATCTTTATATAACAGTTTTGGTTTCACACCTATTTTACAGGTAGGCCTATGCTAGGCGCGTGATGACAATTATCGATAGACTCATAATTATTGTTCATAACCAGATCATAATCGCTTTATATATTATTTGATGCAAATGAGTGTCCCAGATCATCGTAGAAAAATCTCTTGATAACGTTATGTTTTGTATAGATCTTTTACAGAGACAGAGTGTACATTGTCTGAATTCAATGTGTAAACCGTGATTAGATTTTCTATAGGGAAAGAAAATAAAACAGAATTCGACGTTTTTTGATATTGTAAATATTTTCTTCCTTTAACACACCAAGAAGCAATACATAATATATTATATATTCAAATAGCACACACATTTGACACAACTCACATGTATATGTCTTTATATATATTACAGTGTACACTGACGAGAAACATATTTAGCTACATTTAACATAAATCATAGAATGACAAGAAACATATTTAGCTACAATTAACACAAAGTACCTGAACAGGGCTGCCAACTCTCCCTAATAATATAATTGTTTAAATTAAATAAAGGTATGGATAAAATTTTAAAAAATCTTATCAAAATCTCCTGAATGTATAGAGCGTGTTTTTATTTTGTGTGCATTGTTGTTAGAAGAGACTTGTGATAGCCCTGTCGTACATATGTACAATACACAAGATATAGCATTAGCATAAAGAACAACATGTAAACAAATACTAACGTCTTTTAATTCTAAATTGATTAATTAATAAAGGTTTTTCACTATAATCTAATTATAATTAGCACTTATGACAATTTGCACTATATAACATATATACACAAGTGGGAATGCGGGTGAGTAAGAAACCGACAGACAGACAGAGGGGGGGTTAAATACATGTAAATTGAACGGAAAAATGAAAGTACTAAATATTGACTGTAATAATTATAATGAAAAAAAGACAAACAATGCAGACCTTGAAATTAACGTGATATACAAGTGCGTTTGAACGCACAATCCCTGTGTGAAAAGAGCGCTATAAAAATCTGGTATAATAATAATATACAAGACGATACACAAATGTCGGGAAGTTAACAAACTATATTGATCGTAATAGGGAGATTTTACCCATGGTATAGATATAACATATATTTTATTTAAATTACAACTTTAATTATGGAACAATCCGTCTCACTTTCTAGGCAATCGCAAATAAAACCAAGATCACCTAATCGTTCGACAACTACACATAATCGTGACATTATATTGATGCAATATACATTGCAGATAAAACATGCAAATAGTAACGACGTTTCAAAAACCATTAGCCATGGGAACTAAAAATGTCAACCAGTGACCAACAGTGCAGACCGTGTCTTTATTCAGTAATGTAAATACACAGTGTTGTTTCATCAACACAATCATAATTATACCCCCACCACTAGTACCCCCACCACTAGTGGTGGGGGCTTTATAGGAAACGCCTTGTCCGTCCGTCGGCCCATCCGTCAGTCGGTCCGTCCGTCCGTCGCGTTTTCCCGGGACAATTGCCTTTTTCTTGAAAACTGTTTATGATACCATCTTCAAACTTGGTATACATTATCAATGTTATTTGGGGACACTCATTATCAGGATTCATAACTCTTGCACCAAATTTGACAGAATTATGTCCCTTTTTAACTTGATTTTTTGTCTCTTTATTGAGATTTTTTCTTTGAACATGCCATTTTCTTGAAAACTCTTTGACAACTCTTGCATTAAATTTGACAGAATTATGCCCTTTTTCAACTTGAAATTTAGTTCCTTAATATGCATGTATTATTCTTTCAACATGTCATTGTGCTGTTTGTGACAGGTCAGTTTGGAGTGGGGGTATCAATCACCTTTAGTGATAGCTCTAGTTATTATACCATTACAAACATATGCCAAGCGCATCATTACAAATCTCTATTTATAATAAAAAATGTACAAATAATGCTGAAATCAATCAAGACTCTATTAGAAAATATTTTAAATTAAAATTGTTCATTTTATTCTACATCGATTTCTAATATTTTCCTCTTATTTTTATGACCTTCAACATAAAATCATCAAATATCGGTAACAGGTGGTTAAAATTGTTCTTGAACAGCTCCATATGATCGGAATCTGTACTATTTCCTGAAGCATCTTTTCTCAATTTGAACAACTCAAATTATCTGCTATGTAAAATGTACACTCTGAAAATAGAATAAAATAAAACCATGCATTTATATTTTCTTTTATATTTAGCTTCTTACTAGTCAGTAATTAATAACTCGGCATATCATATACTGTCAGTCACATTTTTCTCATGGGCTGAGACGCTCTTGAGAATAATATTGTTTTAGCAAAAATGTTGGATCTTGATCTGGATCGAAACTATTAAATCTGCAGGTTAATTGCCATCGCGCTCTAATGGAATAGGCTAACATTGATAAAAAAGTTATTGACAAATCCTATATACCAACGTCAGTAAGGCTATGGAATAATTTAGACAATGGTATTCGTACTAAAGAAACTATTTCTGCATTTAAATCGTCCTTAACCATAGTAACACCAAAATCCCCTTTTCACTATTTTTTCGGCAATAGACGGTTAGATATTGTTCACACCAGAATTAGGCATAACTGTAGCTTACTAAATTACGATCTATTCAGGTGTAATTTAATAAACGACCCAGCATGTATATGTGGATATCAATGTGAAAATGCGTTCCATTACTTCTTAGATTGTCCAAACTATGTACATATGCGGGATATTCTATTCCATGATATAATACCTATAACAACTGTCAATTTAGACATTTTACTATTTGGAAACCCAAACTGTTCTCCTGATTGCAACAAAGTTATTTTTAATGCAGTTCATCGTTACATCCGAGCCTCCAACCGTTTTTGAATTCAAGAATTTGATCTTAGCACTTTTCTTCCTTCCTCTCTTTCTCTACTCTTTATGATGATATTAACATGGTAATTTGTTTTCAAATTGCTATGCTATTTATACTGAAAATAGTAATGTTACCTCTATTATTGTCATGTCACTGTTTTGTTAATATCTGGGGAGCGGGCATTATATAATGTTGTAAAAACTTGTAGCCCAATCCCCTGCATGTATATTATATGCAATAAATATGTTTAAACTAAAAAAGTTTTTAAAAACATAAATGTTTAAGAATTATTTATAAACATTTGCATACCTTTTTTTTATTATTTTAAATAACATCCTTTTTAAAAGAAAAATATTAAGGTGATCATGATCTGGATCTGAACTATTATAACGGTTTTTGCGACAATTGCCGACTCGTGTCGGTTATATAAAAAAATAAATGTTTAATATTTATTTATAAACAATTACATACATGTCTTTTCTTAAATTACATGATTTTTAATAAAAAATATTTATGTTATCAGGATCTGGATCTGAACTATTATTTGGGTCTTTGCAACAATTGCCGGCTCGTGTCGGTTATATACAATCTACCATCAAATACTTGCCGGTAATTTAAGAGGTGTGAAAAACCTAATTGCTATATAAACATGAGGTCGGCCTTGTGACTATAGGTCTACTACACAAATTAAGGTCGGCCTTAGGTAGGGTCGGCCTTGTGACTGTAAATCATAAAAACCACTACCCGGACCGAACCGAACCGAACCTAACCGAAATGTGCCGGACCGACAAATATTTGGAGTTCCACTATAAGCATAAAAACAATTAAAATTGGAAATTTTGGTACGTATGCGGTAAATAACCTATTATTTACACACTGTAAAAGTTTTATAACCATCAGAAATCTGAATGTTGAAAAAAATGCGATTTTGTAATTTTAGTGGGTATAAAAGCCACTACCTTTCAAATTTCAGTTAATTCTGTTTTTATTCTTAAAAACAGCTTTGTATCATGTTATTTGATGATAAACTTATATCAAACCTTGTTTATTTCATGGCATGTACAAAAAAAACATATTTGTGGGAAAATAACTCTTAAATTCACATTGTATAAGTGATTTTCATACCGGAATATTACGGTCCAGCGTAAAATTTTCATTTCCGTAAGAATCACACAACCTGTATATCCAGCGAGAGAGAGGGAGGATGATAGAGATATATTTAAAGAGAGATTGGTTCCCTAAGCATTTTTAGATTAATAATATCATGGAGGAATTATACACCTATAATTCCTCCATGATAATATCGAATGTTAAACTGCCTTCGTGTACTGTCAATCTTGTATTAAGCGATCACTAATTGAAATAGAATGCTAGTGGCAGCGCATTTTTTTTTAACAGATGACTGATTAATGCAGTTTTCTGCCTTATTTTTACTTAACTGTAACAGTGTAAGTAAATACCAGCAATCATTGGTTGTCGCTTGATACAATATGAACTATGAAGAGTAAGCTTTTCCTATGCAATAAGTGTAGACCTAGATCAGATGACAAGTGAACGAGCCATCCTACCACGGTTAGCACTATTTCATCTTGCCATAAGTTGAAAAAAGCTATCAAAGAAAGTCATAATTGACTATTTACATTTGTCCATTAGTAAGTTAACATGCTACCTGCTATATTTTTTCAGGAACACGAGGTTTACCAACTGTGAATACAAAGGATGCAGTGAAAATTCAAGACAGAATTATATATCATGATCAGATTATTTTTAATCATAAAGCGTACATTTGTATGCAGGTAAGTTCAAACAAATAAACAAAAATCCTGAACATTGGATAAATAGCATAATAAAATCATAAAGGTGTTGATAAATTATTATTATACTCAAATAATGAAAAGGTGACCAATATAGATATTATGCATTACTTATATCCTGCAAATATTCCACAATCGACACTGTTATCCTGCTGCTGGACTTTAAGAAGGAACACATGTCCATTTTTATCTACGAAGGTTAAAATATTGCCACTCTTTTGAAAACACTTTCATATTCTTTTACTTTTGGCAAATTCTTCTTGTTTAACACAACTTGAATCAAGTAGTAAACATTGTTTTGGGTTGATGTTGCTGATATTTCATCTTAATTAAAATACGGTACAGTTGCCTCTTCTATATTATTAATCATAAAAATGCGTAGGGAACTAATCTCTCTTTAAATATCTCTATCTCCCTCCCTCCCTCTCGTTGGATATACAGATTGTGTTATTCTTACGGAAATGAAAATATTACACTGGACCGTAATATTCCGGTACGAAAATCACTTAAAATGTGAATTTAAGAGTTATTTCCCCCAAATATGGTTTTTTTGGTACATGCCATGAAATAAACAAGGTTTGATATAAGTTTATCATCAAATAACATGACACAAAGCTGTTTTAAGAAGAAAAACAGTATAAACTGAAATTTGAAAGGTAGTGGCTTTTATGCCCCCTAAAATTACAAAATCACATTTTTTTCAACATTCAGATTTCTTATGGTTATAAAACTTTTACAGTATGTAAATAATAGGTTATTTACCGTATACGTACCAAAATTTTCCAATTTAAATTATTTTTATGCTTATAGAGGAACTCCAAATATTTTTCGGTCCGGCACATTTCGGTTAGGTTCGGTTAGGTTCGGTTCGGTTCGGTCCGGGTAGTGGTTTTTATACCCCTTCAGGCCCTAGTCGAAAGAAGTCCCCCTCCCGAGAAATAGTCCCAAATGTGCTGATGGCAGAGAAAAGATACAGTGCCCCCTCTCTACAACAACAACCAAGTTATTATAGAAGAAGGAAAATCTATATTATTTTACCCTTTAAAGAGTCATTTATTATTAAAACATGACGTGGCTTTACACATGCAGATCTATAGATACCTTCGGTTTCAAACAATCTCCATTAATCGCGTAATAGGCCTATAGACGTTAAATGCATGAAATTGAACTTGATAAATGAAAGTACGTGAAATTTGGCAAATACTCTATCTCATAAGGCTAAGTTAATAACCCAGAATATTAATCAAATTGAGTATAAGCGTGAACCCGAGATCACATAGAAAAAGCAGTCTGCTTATTTAGGCCGTTAGTATATGTATGAAAGTGCCTATAGTTTCAAAAGAAATATTATAACTAATACTCTTTTTACCATTGTCTTATTATTCACACCTAAAGCTTTCATTGTGAGAAGTTTCATCAAATTATTTAGGGCAGAGTTTGATTGAGTGAGTGTTTTCATTGAATTGGAGCCGAAAACAATTTAGACAAGAAATATCTTTAAAAAAGATATTCAGCGGAATGAGTGGTTCAACTAAGGCTATAGAATGGTGTGCAAAATTGAATGAAATTGAGGTTTTCAAAGAATTGTAATATCTTGGATTGAAAAGCAATAAATACAAGTATACAATTGAAACAGTAACTTTTTTTTAAAATGCAAAACTATCATGTACAGAAATGCAAAACAAAACAATAATTTAACTCATATCCTAGCTACTCAGGTAGGAGATTCTCACATTAATCCATTGTTCTATATATCAAACTTCATTCATAGAGTTTCTTGAAACAAACTATAACATACACAAACGTACAGATACAACAGTCTGCTGTACTTCACTCTTGTAAATAATGATGAAACAACACGATTGTGTTTAACTCACTTGAGGCCATTTATATATAATATTGCTTTTAATGTATGGTAAATGTGTACAAATAGTTAACAATTAAAACAAATTGGTAGTAAACAATTACAAAACACCTAGCTTCCTCTGTATATCATTCTATAAAAATATTTCAGATGTCATATCTTAAAATAGAAGCATAATTGCATCAGCCCAGTGTAGTAAACAGTCAGTCTGTGTCTCTAAATTTTACACTTACAGTCCATATCTGCTAAAACTGTAATGGGTCATAGACCAGCCTACAGGGCTCCAGATAAGAGAAAGTAAACTTAACAAATCACATTTTCACTCCTTTCAGCACCAAACCCTATGGTGTTACCACTCATTTTGATTGTCTTGAAGAGACAATTCAAATGAGTAGTGACACCACAGGGTTTAATGCCCATATAAAGATTTTAAGTTTTTAAATAAGTCCCTTATCTGGAGCCCTGTCTACTATCCAATCAGACTATTCAGTTTCAACAGGTGCTCTTAATTCTAACTTTCTGATCAAATATAATTGGTTGAAATGTGTGCCCAAATAGAAACCAGTCAGCTCCGCTGAAAAAATGCATATATATCAAGCAACAAACTATACTCTTCGCATCATATTTTTAGTGAGCATCACTTTTTAACTGTTTTAAAGTGTCTTTGTGCCAATTATTACTTTACATCATTTTCGAAGGGCAAAATAACGCATGCCGACTCTTTGTCGAGAATGGCTACATCATACATTTCAAATACCCATAGACAAAATGATACCATTATAACCTATGTTTTTCTTTTTGCCATGGAACTTAGATATGTTTGTAGAACCTATGCTGAAATTTTCATAGAGATCCATCGGAGATTTCATTTGGTCGCGAATGTCCTTAAGGAATCTTTAATTGACTGACGAAATGTCCATACTAGTGTCAAATAGATTGGATACTGATCAGACGCCGGGTTAAGCGGTGCATGATCATGATCTAAACTGTTTGCAAACTCGCATTTTAACGCCGTTGGCAGTGAAAGAGTTAAAACCATATACAGTCGAACTTGGATATCTCGAACTCGGTTAAGTCGAACAAAGCATAGCCGCGTTTTAACTTTGAAACACGGGTATGTTCACCAAATCTCAGCTTGAAATAAGGCAGATTCATATTTCAAAATATCGGATAGTTCGAGTTAAGCGAATTAGAGATATCGAAGTTCGACTGTGCAACCTGTTATTCGTTAGTTAACGGGAATACGTGTAACCGACTAGATATGTTAGCGATGGGTTGTGCTTAGGCAAGCTTACGGGAATACGTGTAACCGACTAGATCTGTTACGCGATGGGTTGTGCTTAGGCAAGAAAAAATATATAAAAAAATGACAGCAACATTTTCGTCTTTTCAGTCTAGACTCACCCGGTTACGGTGACCACGACCGGTGTAATGAAATAAAGTAACCCCCCCCCCCCCCACCCACACACACACACCTGTAGGATATCGACCCCAGGTCAAATATTACGACCGGGGTCAAAATATTATGACCCCTTGTTGAAATATTATGACCCCCTTACATATAGCAGCGTAGGCCTACCATAATTAAAAAAATAATCCTAAGATTTCCTGAATTATCGATTTCAAAGAGTGATTTTTGGAATCGCGGCTTTGAAGTCGCGATTTCAAAAAGCGCGCCTTCAAATCTAAAAAGTTCGTTATTGACGAACTGACCCCTCATATAACAGTAATGAGCACTTAAAGACATCTCCTGACGACATTTTGATCATAACGCCTTGCCAGACAATGTCCTTGCAAAAAGCATGGGTCGTGTAGACATGTCGATAGCAAAGAACCATTGAATCGTCTCATGTGCGACCCGACCTTTATATTTGATAATTTGGTTAGAATTTACCATTGAAAAGCACTAGAGCATGAGTATAATCTTGGCCTAACCAGGTAAACTGACATTGGTATACCCTCCTGCAGCTTGTGCTGCACATGCTTTGTTGTTATATTGACACCCCAAAACAAAGTGGGGGGGGGGGGGTACTCCCTCAATGGACAGAGGAAAAGTCTTTTTAACTACTAGACTAATAAGAACGAGAGGTGAGCCAGTGCCTGCGTGAAGAGTACCAAATCAGAGGCTTCTGCAACCTCAGAGAGCAGGTTGTTCCAGTGCGGTATTGTCTTAGGGACGAATGAGCTCTCGAAGTAAGAGGTTATTGGAGCCCCATAACCTGTTTCTAGTTTTGATGATAGATGATCACTTAAATTAGGTTGAAAGTAAAGCGGCAGGATGTGCCTTAAGGCACATTCTGCTTCACTTTCAGCCTTCTTTAAGTTATTTACAAATAAAAGAAGCAGCCTACAAAACATATGTCCGTCCCCAGGTTGAATATTGCTCTACAATCTGGCATCCTTGGCAGCAGTATCTAACACATAAGATAGAAATGGTTCAAAGATCGGCAGCTCGTTATGTCTTTAATAATTACCAATATACAAGTAGCGTCACAGAAATGTTAAATGCACTGAATTGGAGAACACTTGAGCAAAGAAGAAATCACTCTTCTTTGGTCATATTCTTCAAAATCAGATACAACTTAGTAGCTGTTGACCATAACCATCTCACTCAGACAAGAAACCTCAACTACCTGATCCCTTTTTCCAAAACTCAAAGCCACCTTACATCTTTCTTCCCGAGAACAATCAGGCTTTGGAACGGTCTACCAGAACATGTGCAGTCTAATCCAGACTTAGAGTCATTTACAGTGATGCTCACTCATAACGAAATTCAGGGGACCTTGCAAATTAGTTCGTCTTATCCAAACTTCATCTTATCCAAACAATGAAATTTCTTTGTGAATAGTTTGCATATAAAGAACATTTACTCATCATACTTTTAGAACAAAATTTATTAGAAAGAAAGATAGTAAAAGACATAGAAATTAAATCTTTTTTTCTTTACTTGTTCCAAATAGAATTAATGATAACAAAATAAGATTGGCTATGATGTAAAAGAAATACCATATTTCTTCTTGAACATTTCGCCTGTTTCCCGTTTTATATTGATAGAAAACTCAACCTATTAAGAATATTTAATAAGTAAACTTTATTAACATAAACTGTTTTTTAATATATATAGATCTATTATGTTGATATAGCATCAGTGGTTGTTATCTTTTTGCAGATCAATAAGGGTGTCAAACAGCAAGAAGTCCGATCAGAGACCAAGTTATTAAGCATCTGATCTGGATCCAAACAAATAATGTGCCAAGTAAACTAATTATTTCCAGTTGTTTGACTATCTTATCAATAGCATATATACAAAACATGTTGGTTGGATAATGTTTTGTTATCAGAGGTGTTGAGCAGCCAAGCAACTAAGTACTGTCACCTTTGTAAGCCACTTGTAAAACTGTGATAATGACCGGCATGTTGTTGTTGTTGTTGTTGTGTAAGTTTCCTCCGTTGACTTGTCGGAGTACCCAAGTAATGTCCTTGGTAGTATGGCGCCCTGGTAGTAGGTTTATAGATGACACTTTGTGCACAATCGCGTATGTTATAGCATGCCTATGTACGATATTACAATGGTATGTTTAAAACCAATAAAAAAAGTATTACCAGAACCATTTTACAGGTAAAATCCAGTTTATAGACTTAAAAATCATGTTGTCTTATCCAGTTTTTCGTTATATCAAGTTATTTTTATTCATCTTAAAGTCCCATTGTGTTTTCAGACCTTTTCTCAATGCCTGAAATACGATAACGGTTAATAATAATGTTTGAACATTCTTATGGGCCAAACTGATCTATGAAATGATGAAGACGGACCTAAATCACCAAAAAGGGCGATTTAAAATCATAACAAACCGAAAATAGAACGTCTGACATAAACATTTCCACACGGCTTAGTATCACGTGATACAGCCGAATACAACTTCACTGGGGGCAACCGTATCTATCTCCGCCCGTCTATCCATCAGTCAGTTAGACTATCACACTTTTTTGTCCGCTCTCTAACTCTACTAATTTTTATCCGATCTTTCACAAACTTGCTGAAAATGTTCATTGATATAAAATTAAGGTTTAGTTCGATTACTACTAAAATCGCATACGGTATTTTTGAGTTATTGCCTGTTAGTTAGTTAATAAAAAATGACCTTTTCAGTCATTTTTGCACTCTAAAACAAACAGCTTTTATCGGATATTCACCAAACATGCTGAAAATATTTATTCATATAACATTTAGGTATAGTTTGATTATTACTAAAATCGCATGTGGCATATCTGAGTTTTTGCCCTTTATGTATTAAAAATGACTGTTTTCAGCAAGTTTTGCTCTCTAACACAAATACGTTTTATTGGATCGTCACCAAACTTGCTGAAAATGTTCATTGATATAAAATCAAGGTTTAGTTTGATTACTACTAAAATCGCATAAGGTATATTTGAGTTATTGCTTTTTTATTAATAAAAAA
This sequence comes from Gari tellinella, assembly GCA_922989275.2. Taxonomy (NCBI): domain Eukaryota; kingdom Metazoa; phylum Mollusca; class Bivalvia; order Cardiida; family Psammobiidae; genus Gari; species Gari tellinella. The sequence goes on along the minus strand of OV277870.1, from coordinate 3,450,012 downwards.
TGACTGTTTCAGTCATTTTTGCACCCTAACACACACAGTTTTTTTTATCGGATATTCACTAAACTTGCTGAAAATATTTAATTATATAAGATTTAGGTCTAGTTTGATTATTACAAAAATCGCATGTGGCATGTCTGAGTTTTGGCCCTTTAAGTATTAAAAATGAATGTTTCAGCATTTTTTGCTTTCTAACACATACAGTTTATATCAGATATTCACCAAACTTGTTGAAAATGTTTATTAATATACAATCTAGGTCAGTCATCTTAACTACCAAAATCGCACAAGGCATGTTGGAGTCATTGCCCTTGAATGCCTAAAAATTTCATTTTTTAATTATTCAAGGGCAATAACTCAGACATGCCTTATGTGATTTTGCCAGTTATTGAACCTGACCTAGATTCTATACTAATAAACATTTGTAGCAAGTTTGGTGAAGATCCAAAAAGAAGTGTTTGAGTTAGAGAGCGGACAAGGCTGAAACAGTCATTTTCAGCAAGCTCAAGGTATAGATTCTCCGTAGTTTGTTTTATCGTTTACCCCTAGTGAATAATTATGTACATGTTGTTATTGGATCTCATAGTGTTTAACCCTGTGTCTACTGGTCGTAACTTTTAGGAGTTTGCAAACTATTTGAATCTAAAAAGACGCCGCGTAACGCGGCGTCTCATCTGGATCAAAACTGTTTGACACTCGTCTTAATGTTTGTTTAATTAAAACAATGCATAAATCTAAACTGAACACATTTTGCAGACGACAATGTCAAAGCAGACGTCTGTCCAGCAGAATAAGGGTTAACAGGGTCATGTCCAGTGCTCCAGCTATAGATGTAATCGGGAGTAATCTGAACTAATCTAACATTTTCTCACTCATTTCAGCACCGAATGCTATGGTGTTACTACTGATTAAACCGTCTCTTCGAGACAATTTTAATGAGTATGACACCATTGGGTTTAAAAGCAGAAATAAAGATTTTAGTTTTCGAAATACTTACGTTATCTGGAGCCCTGTATTTACAGAGTTGTCCTTCTTTCGATTCACAAGGGAGGCTCTTTAATTTGTGCAGCACCAAAATATTATAAAAAATATTTAAAAAGCGAATTTCTTAGATAAAGCCGGTTTTTGTGAAAGAATCACGTCCCACGTAGTTCAAATGGGATCCCAAACAACCGTTTTATGCAGGTTTCTCAAAAACACAATGCGACTTTAAGCAAGCATGAGGCCATTGAAATAAAGAAGGAAGCAGTCGGGGAATTATTTTTATTTCGTATTAAGCAGTTTTTCATCTTATCCAAGTTCGTTATAAGTGAGCATCACTGTATTCTTGGTCTGACTGCACAATGTCATTAATAAATGACACCTATTGTTTTTAACTGGCTTTTGGGCCTTTTATCTTTTAACTTGCACATCTTAACCATTTCTTTTAACCTTGCACACTGTTTCCTGACAGCGCCTGTCAATACTAATTGGTGATCGATTGTCGACAGTACAAAGTAGAAGTATTTTCTGCTAGAATTGGGAAAAGATTTCTTATGATACATATTCCTGATTGTATAAATCGGAGCTATTTTCTACAGTGGTTGAATAAGATAAAGGCGTAAAATGGTGTAATTATGGCCAATTATGGGGTAATGGGTTAAAGGTTTTAGCCCTAGTTGTTCTTAAAAGGCGACAAAGCAGCTGTAAAGCATGAGCAAACTATGCACAGCCATCTCAAGTTGTCTAGCGAGGCCATGACATACTCACACTCAATGAGGGTTTTTCAATGGGGGGGGGGGAATTCTAACCAAACTATCACAGACGGGCCTCACATGAGACGCTTCACAGTTTCTTTGCACATACCTTATCACAGTGATGAACTAGGTGTAACCACCCCAGCTATGAATTATTTTTTTAACAAATTTGTGTCCACCTTCCTATAATATACATGTATAGGACATAGGCAAATAGTTCAGACTCTGATCAGAGTTTGCACTTTTAAAATGTACTGATATAAATTTCAAAATAAAACAAAACGAAAAAGACACCCTTACAATATATAAGCTTTACTTTCAACCTGCTTTAAGCTAACGTTTGCTGGAAGCAGGGACGTGTAAACAGTATAGAGATATCTTGTGTACGTTCCTGCTAGGATTTAGAAAATATTTCTAATGGTACATGCTCGTGACAGTTCAGATTGGAGCCTTTTTCTTCAGTTCAGGAATAAATTAAATGTGCTTAATAAAGAAAGGCGTATCTATAATTGAGGCAATGGCTAACAGGTCCATTGTCTTCCAATAGCAGGGCTGCCATGAGTTGACATAAAAAATCCTAAGTTTACAAATCTTGCATTTTTCAAGTGCGATTTTACTAATCGTACCTTTACCCCCTCGACTAGCTGTGTCTAGTTTTGTTGAAACATGGCTGCTTAAATCAGATTGGAAGTAAAGCAGAATGCGCCTTAAGGAGCATTCTGCTTTACTTTCAGCCTACTTTTAGCTACCGTGTACTAGAAAAGAAATCCGAAGATTGAGGAAAAATCCGGAGAAATGGCAGCCCTGCAATAGCCTGCTTTTTGTCATTATTTGATATTGCATAAAAATTAGTTTCAATTTATAAAATTGTAGCAGGGCTGGGGAAAACTGATCTATGAAATGATGAAGACGGACCTAAATCACCAAAAAGGGCGATTTAAAATCATAACAAACCGAAAATAGAACGTCTGACATAAACATTTCCACACGGCTTAGTATCACGTGATACAGCCGAATACAACTTCACTGGGGGCAACCGTATCTATCTCCGCCCGTCTATCCATCAGTCAGTTAGACTATCACACTTTTTTGTCCGCTCTCTAACTCTACTAATTTTTATCCGATCTTTCACAAACTTGCTGAAAATGTTCATTGATATAAAATTAAGGTTTAGTTCGATTACTACTAAAATCGCATACGGTATTTTTGAGTTATTGCCTGTTAGTTAGTTAATAAAAAATGACCTTTTCAGTCATTTTTGCACTCTAAAACAAACAGCTTTTATCGGATATTCACCAAACATGCTGAAAATATTTATTCATATAACATTTAGGTATAGTTTGATTATTACTAAAATCGCATGTGGCATATCTGAGTTTTTGCCCTTTATGTATTAAAAATGACTGTTTTCAGCAAGTTTTGCTCTCTAACACAAATACGTTTTATTGGATCTTCACCAAACTTGCTGAAAATGTTCATTGATATAAAATCAAGGTTTAGTTTGATTACTACTAAAATCGCATAAGGTATATTTGAGTTATTGCTTTTTTATTAATAAAAAATGACTGTTTCAGTCATTTTTGCACCCTAACACACACAGTTTTTTTTATCGGATATTCACTAAACTTGCTGAAAATATTTAATTATATAAGATTTAGGTCTAGTTTGATTATTACAAAAATCGCATGTGGCATGTCTGAGTTTTGGCCCTTTAAGTATTAAAAATGAATGTTTCAGCATTTTTTGCTTTCTAACACATACAGTTTATATCAGATATTCACCAAACTTGTTGAAAATGTTTATTAATATACAATCTAGGTCAGTCATCTTAACTACCAAAATCGCACAAGGCATGTTGGAGTCATTGCCCTTGAATGCCTAAAAATTTCATTTTTTAATTATTCAAGGGCAATAACTCAGACATGCCTTATGTGATTTTGCCAGTTATTGAACCTGACCTAGATTCTATACTAATAAACATTTGTAGCAAGTTTGGTGAAGATCCAAAAAGAAGTGTTTGAGTTAGAGAGCGGACAAGGCTGAAACAGTCATTTTCAGCAAGCTCAAGGTATAGATTCTCCGTAGTTTGTTTTATCGTTTACCCCTAGTGAATAATTATGTACATGTTGTTATTGGATCTCATAGTGTTTAACCCTGTGTCTACTGGTCGTAACTTTTAGGAGTTTGCAAACTATTTGAATCTAAAAAGACGCCGCGTAACGCGGCGTCTCATCTGGATCAAAACTGTTTGACACTCGTCTTAATGTTTGTTTAATTAAAACAATGCATAAATCTAAACTGAACACATTTTGCAGACGACAATGTCAAAGCAGACGTCTGTCCAGCAGAATAAGGGTTAACAGGGTCATGTCCAGTGCTCCAGCTATAGATGTAATCGGGAGTAATCTGAACTAATCTAACATTTTCTCACTCATTTCAGCACCGAATGCTATGGTGTTACTACTGATTAAACCGTCTCTTCGAGACAATTTTAATGAGTATGACACCATTGGGTTTAAAAGCAGAAATAAAGATTTTAGTTTTCGAAATACTTACGTTATCTGGAGCCCTGTATTTACAGAGTTGTCCTTCTTTCGATTCACAAGGGAGGCTCTTTAATTTGTGCAGCACCAAAATATTATAAAAAATATTTAAAAAGCGAATTTCTTAGATAAAGCCGGTTTTTGTGAAAGAATCACGTCCCACGTAGTTCAAATGGGATCCCAAACAACCGTTTTATGCAGGTTTCTCAAAAACACAATGCGACTTTAAGCAAGCATGAGGCCATTGAAATAAAGAAGGAAGCAGTCGGGGAATTATTTTTATTTCGTATTAAGCAGTTTTTCATCTTATCCAAGTTCGTTATAAGTGAGCATCACTGTATTCTTGGTCTGACTGCACAATGTCATTAATAAATGACACCTATTGTTTTTAACTGGCTTTTGGGCCTTTTATCTTTTAACTTGCACATCTTAACCATTTCTTTTAACCTTGCACACTGTTTCCTGACAGCGCCTGTCAATAATAATTGGTGATCGATTGTCGACAGTACAAAGTAGAAGTATTTTCTGCTAGAATTGGGAAAAGATTTCTTATGATACATATTCCTGATTGTATAAATCGGAGCTATTTTCTACAGTGGTTGAATAAGATAAAGGCGTAAAATGGTGTAATTATGGCCAATTATGGGGTAATGGGTTAAAGGTTTTAGCCCTAGTTGTTCTTAAAAGGCGACAAAGCAGCTGTAAAGCATGAGCAAACTATGCACAGCCATCTCAAGTTGTCTAGCGAGGCCATGACATACTCACACTCAATGAGGGTTTTTCAATGGGGGGGGGGAATTCTAACCAAACTATCACAGACGGGCCTCACATGAGACGCTTCACAGTTTCTTTGCACATACCTTATCACAGTGATGAACTAGGTGTAACCACCCCAGCTATGAATTATTTTTTTAACAAATTTGTGTCCACCTTCCTATAATATACATGTATAGGACATAGGCAAATAGTGCAGACTCTGATCAGAGTTTGCACTTTTAAAATGTACTGATATAAATTTCAAAATAAAACAAAACGAAAAAGACACCCTTACAATATATAAGCTTTACTTTCAACCTGCTTTAAGCTAACGTTTGCTGGAAGCAGGGACGTGTAAACAGTATAGAGATATCTTGTGTACGTTCCTGCTAGGATTTAGAAAATATTTCTAATGGTACATGCTCGTGACAGTTCAGATTGGAGCCTTTTTCTTCAGTTCAGGAATAAATTAAATGTGCTTAATAAAGAAAGGCGTATCTATAATTGAGGCAATGGCTAACAGGTCCATTGTCTTCCAATAGCAGGGCTGCCATGAGTTGACATAAAAAATCCTAAGTTTACAAATCTTGCATTTTTCAAGTGCGATTTTACTAATCGTACCTTTACCCAATCGACTAGCTGTGTCTAGTTTTGTTGAAACATGGCTGCTTAAATCAGATTGGAAGTAAAGCAGAATGCGCCTTAAGGAGCATTCTGCTTTACTTTCAGCCTACTTTTAGCTACCGTGTACTAGAAAAGAAATCCGAAGATTGAGGAAAAATCCGGAGAAATGGCAGCCCTGCAATAGCCTGCTTTTTGTCATTATTTGATATTGCATAAAAATTAGTTTCAATTTATAAAATTGTAGCAGGGCTGGGGAAAAACTCGTGGTCCGACCGGAACTCGAACCCAGGGTCTCTGGCTTACGTACCGTGCCAGCACTTTAACCACGGTCTCCCTAAATAGCGACAAGAAGGTTTAGGAGCGTCAAGAAGCGACACGAAGCGTCAAGAAGCGTCAAGAAGCTTGGAAACAGCGTCAAGAAGGAAATAAACAATATAAGATATATAAAAAGCTATAATTAAATATCTATTTTGAAAATATTGAATTATATTATAATTTCCCCGACCTTTGGCAGTTAAATGTTCAAGCTCGAACACATATTGCTTAAGTTGCAGGTTCGTACCTTTATGCAAAATCGATGATAGTTCAATTTTATTACTATTTCTGTAAAATTAATTAAATTAGAATCTAAATCTACATATTTTATGTCAAATTTATCAGATCAGGGTCTCCTCTGTTTCACAGTATGTTGAGGTAACGATCAGAATCTATACAGTATGTTGATGAAGGAACGATCAGTGTATACTCTGTTTTTACAGTATGTTGATGAGGGAACGATCAGGATCTACTCAGGCTGTTTTTACAGTATGTGAATGAGGGCACGATCAGGGTCTACTCTGTTTTTACAGTATGTGAATGAGGGCACGATCAGAGTCTACTCTGTTTTTACAGTATGTTGATTTTGGAACGAAGTTGTGCTTCATATGTAAGTATAAATTACTGAAATAATAGGCCGAAACGACTCACCAAATGGGCCGAGGCCAACGACCCACCAAATTGGCCGAAATGACCCACCATTAAAAACAGGCCGAAACGACCCGGGCCGAAACGACTCAGGGCCGAAACGACTCGTTACCAGCTACCCGACTGGTGACAAGACGTTTCGCGCCCAAACAATTTCGCACCTTGGATGTTTCGCGCCCAAGCCGTTTCCACCCTGGTCGTTTCGCCCCTGGTCGTTTCGCACCCAATATCAAATATGTAACTACAGTATATCTCTGTTAAAATTTAGGCAGTGGCTAGGAGTACGGACCCGTACCCCTAGACTCGGAGGCTAGGAGTACGGATCCGTACTCCTAGCCTCAGATGATGGGTTTATGCTAGGAGTACGGCACTCCGAAAAAATTATTAGAATACTTACATTATCAAACTGTTAACTTGATATGTAAACTTTCTTCCATGTGAGGGGTTATTTAAAGTTTTTGCTTTCCGTAGCGAGGATCTATCGGCGTTTTTTGCGAAGGATATGACTAAGTCCGAAAGAATAAGAGAGCTGATGTTTATCGTTGTCGGCCACTAGTGTAGCCACACTACCGGTATATCGTTATATATTCGACTATATAATAAGCTTGCCATATAACAAATGCATGTATGGCAACAGTAAAAATTTCATCTCTCTATTACGAGAAATAGAGAAGGAAATTGAATGTTTAAATTTAAAAAAATATATATAACTGGCGGTTGTAAGGTAAGAAAAGCAATTAAAAACTTTCTATATTATTTCACAATGCATTAAGCATTCACTTGTCACATGATAATTAGTGGTCACATTATTTTTTAGTTTCTTTTATCCGTAGTGGTTCCATATACTCTATTTGCAAAAAGTGTAATCTTTCAATATTATGATTCATATTCATATTCATGATTGTATAAATTGGAAATATTTTCTTCAGCGGAGGAATAAATTGAATGCGCTAAAAAGCGTTTCTATTTGGGTAAAGGGTTAAACTGAGTTTCAGATGTATTCACTTGTATGTGATTGCCATGGGGGTAATTTAAAATAAAAATGAACATTTTAATATTTTGTGTTAAAGATTGTGGCGGAGATGGTTTGGATACAGATTGCATACTGCAATACAGATTTCAGAGTATTATAACTAAACTGACAAGACTCCTGCTTTACTTTTCTTTTACATTGCCTTTACTTTAACACAGAAACGAGTGTACTCGTCATTAACACACAGTGTACATGTGAAGAGTGCATTTGTCCTATACAAACAGTGTAGATCCTGATCAGCTGCTATAAATCCATTAGCATGCTAAGCGTGATTAGGCTTAGGACAACAAACTGTTCAGATCGGAGATCCAGATCATAAGCTCATATCAATTTGAATAAATCAAGTATAGACCCAGACCATACATAATCTAATTCTTAACTGTTGATTTTGAAGCAATACAGTAAAACCCCTCTATTGCGACAAATTAAAAAGGCCGCTTTATATTATATTGATATTATATTGATGTATATTTTAATTCAGATTTTTTTTCTTTTCAGGACGTTCAGAATGGGATGTAAATCTGAATTTAAATTCGCTGCTTCGTCCGATGGTCAACATCTTGAGTTGAGATCTTTAAATGAAAATCACAACCATGAGCTCAATGTGACAGTCTTTCGCAATCTGTTCCAACAAAGGCCTCTTGCTCTGGAAGATAAAGAAAACATACAATCTCTCTTAAGTGTCCGAGCTAACAAAAAATTGATAGAATCTAAAGTCATGGAAGAAACCGGCAAAGTAGTCACTTTAAAAGACATACACAACATGAGTATAAAAAAGACCCCAAGTTCAGATAGGACTATGCTCCAATCATGCATTGAAACATTGAGCGAAAACCAAGGGGCGTTTGTCAAAATTATTTCAAATGAAGAGAATGAAATGCGCGGTATGAAGCCAAGATAGTAGAATGCGACGAACATTTAGTGCCTATCCTGAGTTCATCTGCATCGATTCCACGTACAAGGTTAACGATCTCCGAAAAATCGGGTCTTGTGTATAATTATAATCAATCTTTATTTTTCAACATATGCTATGTATATAACCGTTTTTTGTTTTTGTTTCTAAGTACTACGATTCTGAGTGCGTTATGGGATTATGGTTTTCACCACACCAGGTGCTTGCAGACCGTGTCAGAATCTAGATGTAGTGCTTTTGTGCACACAGTTTGCTATGTAAATAATCAATATTTATTTATCTTTTTATTATTCTTTCTGATGCGTGTCTTCCACATATTCACTCTTCTATCTGTCTATCTGCCTGTCCTTCTGTATGTCTTTTTGTTGTAAATGTAGCTAATGCAGTCTCTTTTGAGACGAATATTTAATAAATGTTTATGCGTATCTGTCTTTTGAGACTTCTTAAATAGAACAATGTAGCTTTTTTACTCAATAAAATGACAATGATAGTGTGTGTTTTTCATTCATTCATTAAATCACCTGTCTGTCATACATACGATTTGACACTGTATAATGTTAGCATTTTTTTTAAATAATGTATTTTGTAGATTGTAATGAAAAAAAAAATCAAATCCGCATTTTATTGTATTGTATTGTATTAATATACTTTTTATCTGTGTTGTTATTTTTATTTATTGTATGCCGAGGATTTTGATGAATATAAAGAAATTACCAGCATTTGATTAAAAACTCATTTTGTGAATACAAATAAATAACTTTGGGCCACGTTAACTAGGCGCCTGTCCGTGGTGTGGCCTGCATGCATTATGACATTTGTTAATTCATACTGTAACTGAACGCCTAGTTGTATATAGTTGTATGTATGCATGTCATAATTGTTTTACTTTTGTTTACGTGCATTTGTTATTTGCTTTTCCGCTCCTTTTGCCTAAAACTTATCATTACCATTATTATCTAGGTTCCGACATCGATTAACGAATTTAGCTAGTGGCCGACAATGATAAACATCAGCTCTCTTATTCTTTCTAGTTTAGTCATATCCTTCGCAAATAACGCCGATAGAGCCTTGCTACTGAAAGCAAAAACTTTAAATAATCGCTCACATTGAAGAAAGTTTACATTTCAGGTTAATAGTTTGATAATGTAAGTATTGTAATACTTTTTTCGTAGTGCCGTACTCCTAGCAAAAACCCATCATCTGAGGCTAGGAGTACGGATCCGTACTCCTAGCCTCCGAGTCTAGGGGTACGGGTCCGTACTCCTAGCCACGGGTGGAACGAATTACCCAAAACCCCACAAACCCCGGAATTACCCAAAACCCCATCAAAAATCAACTGTAGGGGTAGTTTACAGCCACAAACCTTGAAATATCTATTAATTATGTTATTATAAGGTGATATAAGTTCAGATTATACAAAAAAAAAAAAAATTGAAAAAAAAAAGAAAAAAATTTGAAAAAAAAAAAAAATGATTTTTTTTTATTTTTTACCCCTCTTTTAGAAAGGGTTAACTCACACGAAAATGGAAGTGATAATGTGGAAATATAAACAGACATTACCTTCGTAGCACATTTTATATGTCCGTGTACATCCCATTCAAACGAGATCAGCACCGGACGAAGTTAATCCACCACAACCCCATTTATTTTCTCATCTCGACCACAAAGCCCGCCTACAACTCTTTATAAATGTTTTGTCAAGCAACACACACTAACAAATTAAAGACTTTCTTCACCGGTAACATTTGACAATCTTTGAAAAGTGGCGTGATGCTGCAAATTTCGTCCGTTTGAGCTGATTCTTGCCTGATCCGCACCGGCCCTAGTTATTCCACCACAAACCTCATTAATTTCCACATCTCGAAAAAAACACCTCTAGAAGTCTTTCTTAATGTTTTGTCAAGCACCACACACCAAAACATTATTGAATTTCGAATCCTGAACCCTATGACAGTCTTTAATAGCATTTACCATGACAGAGTGTGCATTTTAACTCTTGGAACACTCGTCACGTATATATTTGTCCTTTGTAAACAGTGCACTTGTTGAAAGTACACTTGACACCAAGTAAAACGGGTAGACCCAGATCAAAGGGCCCTAAATATCTTGCGATGTGATTTGAATCTGTTGTGATATATCGTTCATAGTCTCGTGAATTTTTTTACAGAGTCTAGACAGCGAGAGAGAAGAGATATAATAGAGAGAGGGTCCGAGACATAGAAAAAGAGAGATATGACAAAGGTAAGAGAAATATAGCAAAGAGAATGAAGGCTCTTCTTTCTTTTTGCTATTTTCTGTCATCCTCGTCATATCTCTGTCTCTCTGTCTTTGCCTTTATTCTCACTCTCTTTTCTCCAGCTCTCTCGCACTCTCTATCTTGCGAAAGAGAAAGAGCGAGAGAGCGATAGAGAGAGAGAGACAGACAGAGAAATTCAGAACAATGTCAACTCGCGATCCGCAGGATAAGGGTTAATTGCAACTTCAGGTTCACTGATCGTTATCTACATCTAACAACTACCCAGCTGTGTTAATTGGTAAGGGTGTGTGTATTGATACCAATTATCACAGTAGGGAACCACTACATATAGGTGTACAGTTTCCAGGGGCGAAACCTCTCATGAAAATATAACCCTCTTCACGAAATGGATTAAATTCAATCGTATACTGAAAAACACAGTAACTCTATGAATTTATGCGTATAAGCCACTTTAAAAAAAAGCGGATTTGAAAAGTGGCGTGATGATGCAAATTTCGTCCATTTGAATTGATTCTAGCCTGATCCGCACCGGCCATAGTTATTCCGCCACAATCTCTATTTATTTTCACATCTCGATAAAAAAACAAACACCTTCTACAAGTCTTTACTAATGTTTGGTCAAGCACCACACACCAAAACATTAATGAATTTCGTATCCGGAACATTAGGACAGCTTTTGAAAAATAGCATTTGCTACGATTTCCATCATCCTCTATAATTCGAAATCATTAGGTGCCGTGTGTCCTTTGAAAACAGTGCACTTGTTGAAAGTACACCTATTGACACCAAGTAAAACGTGTAGACCCAATTCAAGGGGCCCCTAAATGATGTAAGCGTAAGTGTGTGCTCTAGTCACGCATACATATTTCTGTAAACAGTGTACTTGTTGAAAGTACACTTGTACAAAGAAAATAAAACATATGTCGTAGTAACATCACCGAAGTTCGGAAGGAGACTTGTTCAGTTCAGTCCAGCATCATAAAGCACAACACAGCTTGATACTTGGTGATTAGATTGCCCTTATCAGGGTATGTTTATTACAAACAAATTATCACAGCAGGGTACTAATTGATAGATGTAGATCGATATGGGGGCTAATGATAGCTGTGCATTTAACCCTTATGCCGTGGATCGCTATTTTTTCAAACAGTTTGGATCCAGATCTGATGCTGCATAATGTCGCATCTGAACTGTATCCAAACTGGTTAATAGTTATCACTGAGACTTTTTTTTATTGAAATATGTACAAATCTTATTTAAATATTGTTTGCAGACGACAATTAAAAAGTAGAAGATATTACCGCAAAGTGAGGGTTAAGCACACAAGGTGATATTGTCTGTAGATTAAAAATTGATGAAATTGATTTGGGTCTTATAATACATAACAAAGTGGAAATAAAACATTGGATAGGTAGTGTTTTAGTGCAGATGTGAACATTTAGTACTTATAAGAAACAGTTGTGACAATGGAAATCTCTTTCCCTCGTGGATTAAACCCATTACTCAATAAATACACCCTTTTAAGCCTTTACTTTATTCCCACACTGAAGAAAAAAGCAGTACCGTACAAAATGAATTATATTCTTTATCATTGCTGAAAGCAGGCTGAAAGTAAATCACACTATACACTACTTTAAATAGAGTGTTTAGCCTCGCAGATGGTAGCTTAAAGCAGGCTGAAAGTAGAGCTCATTCTGTTCTACTTTCAATCTGCTATAAGTGGTCACTTGTATTCAAACAAAGAATTAAGTACTACATATGTATACGAAATAGATTATTGGTCCTATGATAGCTTAAAGCAGGATGAATGTAAAACACAGCTTACTTTACTATCAACCTGCTTTAAGTTGTCACCTGTGTTCAAAACAAGGGTTAATCTTCTAGAAAAAAAAATTATACATATATCTTATACGACAGTTTTTAGTTGACAAAATACAGATGTTAAAAAGTGTAGAAAAAAGTTTCATTACTTGACAATGTGACAATTAAAGGAATTGATCTAGATGCAAACTTTTGGGTTTTTTGTGAAGGCCTATTTTTATCGTTATATGTAAACAACAACATCACAGTGTTGAAATGGATCAGCTAGATCTCTTATCTACCTGTATTAATACCTAGTACCCATGATGCCCTAGGTGCCTCTGGGTAATATGATATGATGTATCGATTGTGTATCTACCACAATATACCGTCCAAAAGACATCCTGCTGAGCCAAATATAGGCCTTTAACCCTTACCGTCCTAAGGGCGACATGGGCAATATTTGCAAACAGCTTGGCTCCAGATAAGACGCCGCGTTGTCGTGGCTTATAGCGACTTGGCTAACAATTGCACAGGCTTGAAAGTTGTATCTAGACCAGCGGACCAGAGACCACGTAACGCTGCGTCTGATTTGGAATATGTTATCAAGTTTAATTAAGATCCGAAATTAAATGTTGCTGCTTCCGAAGACGAAATATTTTAAGCATACGACACTTCAGAATGATAAGGATTAAAACAGAACAGAAATCCAAACTGTTAGCAACTATATTACTTTATAGTCATATAACTCGAACATATTCAACAATAGAGACAATATACATGTATATGTGTTTTTGCAAACAATAAACCATTAAAGTATACAAAGCGAAAATGTCAAGAGTCGACCGATCAGGATCTGCACTGTTAGTTATTGACAGCAACCCATAACAGTCATCAATATACACGCATTAATTGGAAACTGGTGTTAATGAGTTGATTTGGACAAGTTTAAGGCCATACTTTGGGGTCTTTTTATGCTTGTTTTCTGAACTATTTGCTGCTAATAGTGCAGATCTAGAATAGAGAGCTCTTGAATGAGATTCTGATCTGATTCGTGCCGCTAATACTTGAAAAAGGCGTTAAGGCAGTACAAATAGATAGATAGATAGAAAGAATGTAGTCAGGAGATTGTGGTTTCCAGCGCACATTTGATCACATAGGCGATTTTTGTGAGGAAGAAGACGCCGGCCAAGCATAATTAGTTGATACCTGTACTATACTGGACAAGTATCTCCTTCCGAACTTCGGTGATGTTACTACGACATATGTTTTATTTTCTTTGTACAAGTGTACTTTCAACAAGTACACTGTTTACAGAAATATGTATGTGTGACTAGAGCACACACACACGCTTTCATCAGTTAGGGGCCCTTGAAATGGGTCTACACGTTTTACTTGGTGTCAAGTGTACTTTCAACAAGTGCACTGTTTTCAAAGGACACACGGCACCTAATGTTTCGGATTATAGAGGATGATGGAAATCGTAGCAAAATGCTATTTTTCAAAGACTGTCCATAGTGTTCCGGATACGAAATTCATTAATGTCTTGGTGTGTGGTGCTTGACCAAACATTAATAAAGACTTGTAGAAGTCTTATATTTGTATCGAGATGTGAAAATAAATAGAGATTGTGGTGGAATTACTAAGGCCGGTGTGGATCAGGCTAGAATCAACTTAAAGGGACGAAAATATTGCATCATTACGCCACTTTTCAAATCCACTTTTTTAAGTTGCTTATACGCATAAATTTATAGAGTAACTGTGTTTTTCAGTATACGATTGAATTTAATCCATTTCGTGAAGAGGGTTATATTTTCATAAGAGGTTTCGCCCCTGGAAACTGTACACCTATATGTAGTGGTTCCCTACTGTGATAATTGGTATCAATACACACACCCTTACCAATTAACACAGCTGGGTAGTTGTTAGATGTAGATAACGATCAGTGAACCTGAAGTTGCAATTAACCCTTATCCTGCGGATCGCGAGTTGACATTGTTCTGAATTTCTCTGTCTGTCTCTCTCTCTCTATCGCTCTCTCGCTCTTTCTCTTTCGCAAGATAGAGAGTGCGAGAGAGCTGGAGAAAAGAGAGTGAGAATAAAGGCAAAGATAGAGAGACAGAGATATGACGAGGATGACAGAAAATAGCAAAAAGAAAGAAGAGCCTTCTTTCTCTTTGCTATATTTCTCTTACCTTTGTCATATCTCTCTTTTTCTATGTCTCGGACCCTCTCTCTATTATATCTCTTCTCTCTCGCTGTCTAGTCTAGACTCTGTAAAAAATTTACGAGACTATGAACGATATATCACAACAGATCCAAATCACATCGCGAGATATTTAGGGCCCTTTGATCTGGGTCTACCCGTTTTACTTGGTGTCAAGTGTACTTTCAACAAGTGCACTGTTTACAAAGGACAAATATATACGTGACGAGTGTTCCAAGAGTTAAAATGCACACACTGTCATGGTAAATGCTATTAAAGACTGTCATAGGGTTCAGGATTCGAAATTCAATAATGTTTTGGTGTGTGGTGCTTGACAAAACATTAATAAAGACTTCTAGAGTTTTTTTTCGAGATGTGGAAATAAATGAGGTTTGTGGTGGAATAACTAGGGCCGGTGCGGATCAGGCAAGAATCGGCTCAAATGGACGAAAATTGCAGCATCACGCCACTTTTCAAAGATTGTCAAATGTTACCGGTGAAGAAAGTCTTTAATTTTTTAGTGTGTGTTGCTTAACAAAACATTTATAAAGAGTTATAGGCGGGCTTTGTGGTCGAGATGTGAAAATAAATGGGGTTGTGGTGGATTAACATCTCGTTTGAATGGGATGTACACGGACATATAAAATGTGCTACGAAGGTAATGTCTGTTTATATTTCCACATTATCACTTCCATTTTCGTGTGATTTAACCCTTTCTAAGAGGGGTAAAAAAAAATTTAAAAAAAAATCTTTTTTTTTTTTTCAAATCTTTTTTTCGAATTTTTTTTTCAATTTTTTTTCAATTTTTTTTTTTTTTTTTTTTGTATAATCTGAACTTATATCACCTTATAATAACATAATTAATAGATATTTCAAGGTTTGTGGCTGTAAACTACCCCTACAGTTGATTGTTGATGGGGTTTTGGGTAATTCCGGGGTTTGTGGGGTTTGTGGGGTTTTGGGTAATTCGTTCCACCGCCTAGCCACTGCCTAAAATTTAACGTACATTTATTGGTTATTTTCATCGAAGGGTGTTTAGATAGAAATTTGATGTTAGCAAGTACTGTAAGACGGGATACTGATCATGCAACTTAACGAGAAACACATATAAAAAGGTAGTAATTTTTTGGCACTCTAAGTATTTATATATAAACGTATAATAGATACTTTTTTGGTAGTGACTAGGGGTACGTGACCGTACCTCTAATATTTGAAATTAGCGGTACGGTCACGTACCCCTAGCGAGCCCTGTGAGGGTTGACTAGGGGTACGTGAGTCCAAAACACTATATAGCAACACTTTATTGTGTCTGCAGATACGTTAATATCGATGCTAATGTTAACTATATCTCATTTCAACCTTCTATTCTGACTGTTTAACGCATAAAAGCAAAGAAACTTCATTAAAAAAAAATCCAATCGGCATTTTTTTCCACGGCCGCGAAACCTATGAATAAAGAACGTTCACACATTTTTACAAACATGTATAAATAGCCAATGCTTTGTTTAGAATAATTGCACTGTTTAATTGCGATCAATTGTCAAACGTGTTTTTCGAGTTGATTTGTGTAGGTCATTAACCAACATGTTTTGATACTTGATGGGAGCCGAAGCTTCGATAGTTTTCATTTTCTCAGATCTACCACTTTATTTTCAACGCTAAGTTAGGAAGCTACACCAGCAGTAATTTTCAACAAACTTATTATATAAAGTTACCTTTGAATCAAATTTTTAAGAAAAAAACTTAACATTGGTCACGGATTTTCAGATATCGGGCGTATCTGGCGATAATTAACAAATTCAAATTCAATTCAAATTCAAATTGCTTTATTTTGTATCTCAGTTTACATATATATAAATACATGAGACAGTTATACTAAAGGTGGTGGTCTGGCATTGACGTGCAAACACATCTAGTCGAACTTATGCTGAGCGGACATTCCCTTCAAAATAGACTATTAGATTCTCTGGGATAGGTTACATACAGGGCCGATCAGGAGCAAGACAACGGCTCTATTTTGAGTTCTCTGCAAATTTCTAGATAATTATCCGCCCTGTTGCAACCCGTCCTCAGAGACCCGAATTAGATTATTTCCCTTCTTTGTCCGCTCAGCACATGTTCGACTGTAGGACTGTACATGTACAAAAGATTCTCAGCTGCGAGGTCAATTTTAGTGAAATGGACAAAACGAAAACCCTATACATGTATGCGGAATACATCTATTCTCATCGCTGCCGTGAGAACAAGTTGGGTCGGGAATATTTATCGAAGTTTCTTTGTTTTTCTCCAATAAATATCCACAAGTAAAGGTAGAAATGAGAGATTATTAATATTAGCATAAAAAACGTATCTGCAGGCAAAATAATGTGTTGCTACATAGTTTAAACGACTCACGTACCCCTAGTCAACCCTCACAGGGCTCGCTAGGGGTACGTGACCGTACCGCTAATTTCAAATATTAGAGGTACGGTCACGTACCCCTAGTCACTACCTACTTTTTTTTATTACCTTTTCAACGTTCGACATAAATATATTGACAATTATTGAAGAAAACAAAGATATCCACCGGAGCAGACCTTTCGCATTTCTAATAAAGTTTTTATTTATTTCAATGTTAAATTTGAAAACAGTTAAGAGCCAGATGAGTCGCAGGATAAACGGCGTCTTATCAAAATACTTACTGTTTTACCGTATTGTTATTATAAGATTTTCGAACCTGTTTGTTACAATTCAGTGTACTATGATAAGTTTTGTACTGTTTGAATTAGGTTTTAATCTAACCACTGTTTAGCAACTGTTTGCTTCACATAAAATAATTACATGACCTTCCCGTTAAAACGAAACTTATCACGGTGCAATGACATGGACTTGGTATATAAATACACACAACTGTTGATATGTGCCTTGCACATACATGAAAATATGACAAACAACAGAAGATATATTTACATGCGATGAAATCGATTGCATGTACTTAGAAATTGTTTTCAAAATTTATTAATTTTAGATTCATACATTTTTAGGTAAAGAAACAAATAGACGAGTGTTAAACTGTTTGCATCCAGATCATCCGCCGCTTGACGCGACGTATGATCTGGATCTGAACTGTTTGCCACCATAAAGAAAGTCGCAACCTACAGGCAAAGGGTTAACACATAAGAAAAAATATGACGAACAACAGAATATATATATATGTATTGAAGTGAAGAAAGAACTCGATGCTGGATAGAAATAACAGAAAAAGACGTAATGAAAAATCTTTGTCCAAGTAGTTCTATATACACGTATATATCGTAAAAAGACCTAATGAAAAAATCAGCAGCCGCGACCGGGAATCCAAAGACCCGTGGTTCGAATATTAAATGACTGGTGGAATATCAAATAGTTTTAATCCTGATCATACGCCACATCTGGTTAGGGTTCAACTTTTTTTTTTTATAAATAACCACTTGTATTCGAGATAATCAGTGAAAGTTAATACATAAAAATTAAATCTGCAGATTTTTTAGACATTTTCAACCATGGTAGTAATGCACGTGTTTAACGTGCACGGCAATATTACATTCCTTATTTGTTAAATACCCTTTAATTCTAATTCTTAAATCTTAGAGAAAATAACTACAGTCAACTCTAAAAGATATTTATCGTCTGTCCTCGTTCTGCACTTGTTCCTAAGAGTTTAAACATACGGTTAAATGAAAATTTTAAATACATGGTGGAATATCAAATAGTTTTTATCCTGATCATACGCCGAGTTACTCGGCATCTGGTTAGGGTTCAACTTATTATAAATAACCACTTGTATTCGAGAAAGTTAATACATGTATAAAGATTAAATCTGCAGGTTAATAATATATTAATAGTTACAACCATGGTAATAATGCACGTGTTTTACGTGCACGGCAATATTACATATTCAACATTTTTAAAAATAGTTTAATTCTCATTCTTAAATCTAAGGCAACATGGCTACAGTGAAATCGAAATATATGAAATAGATCTATATTTCAGATGAGCAAACTAACAAATTCAAGTCATTGAAAATTCCTCAATGCACGTGCTTAATGAGCAACGATATAAAAATTTACAATTTCTATAATCCATTCTCGGGCATGCCATCAACCTGTCAAAAAGTTGATCGTCTGTATTTCAATGTTATTTAATATATTAATAGACTAAATTCAAAAAATATCAAACAGATTTGATCCTGATCATACGCCGAATTATATTCTGCAACTGATCAGTATCCAAGCTTTTTGCAATTAACCAATATATTCGGGATAAATTGGTGAAATGGTTAATACATTATCATGGCAGTGAATGTGGTAACATGTTTTTTTTTAAATAATAAAATAACTAACCTGAATTGCACGTGCCATCGACCACAACCGTCACATGTTATTGCTTCTTGTAGTTTACGTACCACTTTCTCGCATGCTATGCAAATACCACTCATTGTGAACACAAAAAACAAAGTGAACCACAGCATATGCCACTATCTTACTTAATTATTCCTCAATCCAATATTATTTGAAAGACACAACAGTATTTTAAGTCACTATTCACAAATCCTGTCTTAGAACTTTTTTCACTCACGCACGAAAATTATAGCCTATCAACAATTAAGAGCGATATAATGAGAACATCTCGAAAACCACCTTTTATTGGGTATATGACAAAAGGTCGACAGACAAAACGCCGACACGACAAAATGCCGACAGGACAAAACGCCGACGCGACATAACACCGATACGACAAAACAACGACTTGTCGTGTCGACCTTTTGTCGCATTTTTACAGGTAAGTATATTTTACAGGTATTCTTTCTTTAATTTTGAAGCTTTTCGTAGAGTTTTTATAAATATTTGGTAATTACGTTTGGTTTAGTTCATTTAGTTCAAAGGCAAGTACCCCGCTATAAAATATGTTGTTAACCTTATTAACAAGACAGATGTCTTGGTTTTTTTTAATTGCCCTGACTTAAATGCACACTGTTAATTTTTTTTATTCACTTGTGCAAGAAACTTTGTAGGAATATTCATTAGACCATGATATTTCAAGAAAGCATGATGTTTAAAACCAATAGAAATGTTATGATAGAACAAATCTATTTATTCCATGAAAAATCTGACATTTCATTAGTATCTTTTTTTCCGTCTTCCAATAAAGTTGCATATCTAAACAAAAACAATCAAACTCGATTTACTCTAATTTTCATCGAATCATCGTTCAATAATATTTAATCCCAACCTGTAATCACCGTAAACCTATCAAAATCGATTTCTATTCAAATCGGTTGTTTCTAATTTTAAATGACGGGTTTGGTTTTCTTAATTATAATCCATCATTAAACATCAAAGTTCGTGAAAAACGCAACAAACAAGGTGCAATAAACAAAGCAAATTAACACCTGTTTGATGGTACCGTGGACATTCTTTACGCGAATTATTTGACACTTACGTGAGTGAAAGATAACAAAGGGCGTGTTCGATTATCAGTTCCAGAACTGTTTGGAACGATTCCATGGAATTAGTAAATCAAATAAAAACGGAATTGAACCCTTGATAAACGAACACGCCCAAATTGTCGTCATATTAACACATTCAAGTGTTAAGATAGGGCGTGTTCGTTTATCAGTCCGGAATCTTCCGGATTGACGGAATCGAAATCGAATGGTCCGGAATTCAATTCCAGAACTGTTCTATCAATTCTGCCCGAGGAGGTGGTGTGAGCAGAATTGTGACGTATCAGCATGGTTCCCGGCACAATTTACGAACGTTTCGACAGCAAAGTTGTAATAAGTAGGGAACCAGACTACCATATTTGCAAGGGTTCAATTCCGTTTCTATTTGATTTACTAATTCCATGGAATCGTTCCAAACAGTTCTGGAACTGATAATCGAACACGCCTATGATTATGTGTTACTATGGCAATCATGTTATGTTTAAACAGTTAATACAATCAAACAACAACAATGTAATTATTATTAAATTGTTTGTAGCTATTCTTTAATAAATATGATTACAAATTTCAAATATGACATAAATTTACAAAAGTATTAGAAGTATTAAGAACAAATAACACGATACATTATATTTTTCACACTTTTATTGTTTTACAAATACAAATTGGGAGAAAGAAAAAATGATTTTCTATTCATTTATATTACATGAAATTTAAAACTTAAGTTTATAGGATAACATACATATATTTCGTAAGTTTATAAAATTGGGGGCGAAACGACTAGCCCTTAGGGGGCGAAACGACTCGGGTCTCATTTGGGAGCGAAACGACCAGGGAGGAAACGGCTTGGGTGCGAAACGACCCGGAATCACCCGACTTGGTGCGAAACGACAAGGTGCGAAACGGTTTGGCACAATTTATACCTAAACACCGCTTCCGGCTCGCAAACGAGCAAATTACCAAGCTTTGCGTGTTTAGGCGTTGTGTGTCAGCTCAGCTCTGACAGCAATTGACATAGAGGGGTTGCTTACCAGACGACTATGCAGAGTTTGTCTACGACGACAGTATTTGAGAGTCAGAAACAGATCTTTCCAGGTGAAACATTGTTGTTACACAAGCCGGTAATCCCCATGGTGTCACTCCTGCACAAAAGCCCTTCTCTTCTTCTCAATAGAACTCTATAGTAAATTGGCAATATTCTCCTGTCTCTGTCCAGTTCCGGGACCTACCGGTCAATATAACGACCCTGTTTCCATGGAAAGCAATAACATGGCACCAGAATTAACAAAAAAAAAAGATACCATGAAGGTTCAACTTTTCCACAAATTCACATTTCTAAGGTCACCGTCAATATTTACAAAATGAAAGTTGATGACCCGCCGCACCACACTCGCATCTCTGACCACATGTTCTCACAAATTAGTTCCCAAAAAGAACCCAGAAACACCTTTGATTTATCAACAACATAAAGTATCTGGGGTATAATGAAGGTAGCGTACTTACCGTTGTAGATACTTCGGGATGTTATTCTCTCAATACACGCTTCAGTCTTCGAGATTGTCTCTCTCTGTCAATAGGTAGCACTGCGTTACTCAAGTCCTCGCTTAGCTCTACTGCCGGGAACCCAGAACGAGGCTCACGTGATTAGCCGATATGGCTAATTCACGGGACCGACCCGAGCCGGCCACTACACTCATCACAATTTCAGCTCAAAAACAAATTCATCTGCAGTTAATCAGCACTTCTCCTTCTTCTTCTTCCGGTAATAGGTCAGGAGTCTTCTCAGACTGTAATGTTGACCTCAAAGCAGGGAATGAGACAGTCGCCCCTTTCAATAAAAAATATGACCATGAACACACACACATCAATTTTTCACTATATAAATTAGGTACTATTTAGGCACCCTACGACACGGAAGCACTTCCGTACAGGTGTGACACCCCATGCAGGGATCATTCTGGGCCGCGATTTCCGCGATATTTCGCACGAAAATGACAGATATCGCATCAAAATTTGTATAACGCGAATATTTCTCGCACTCGTTTCTCAGATACTTGCGAGCGAAACGTAATTCTTCTCGATTTATTTCCGATATTTACAAACATTTCTGATCAACTTCGTCGTACGCCTTAACGTAATCGCAGCATCCCGCGCACCAATAAGTATAACAGCAAACCAATAAACGGAAAGGACCGAGAGCTCCGAATGTTGTATTTTATATATAAAATCAAAACACATCCGGTTCAGAATAAAACGTGTACCAGACCGCACGTAGACTAATTGGTTAAGCAACGCCCTGTGCGGTTAGAATATGGATGGGTGACCGGCAGGGATTACCGTCGGCCCGGTACACGTTATGTCCTCTGTCATTGGATCGTACTTTCTTTCGAAAACAGGAATGTATTTTCTCTTCACTGGATTGAATAACTGCACAATGCACCAAAATACCGTTCATTTTATTCCTTAGTTATCGTCGTAACCGCGCCGATAATTTTTGTCACTAGTTTTCGCGAACTGACCCTCTACACACAAAAATGAATCTGCCGATAACATACGCTAATGCCGCGTGCGATAAACTATCAATTTATGGTATGGATTAAATCTTTTCACTAGATTTCAATAAGGAGAAGAAGAATAACAGTTCCATGTCATATAAATTTTATTTACACAAAATTCTCAAGCAGTAGATATAGCAGTAGTGCTTGTTGGTACAAACAGACTACCAATTAAAATTTCTCTCATCATCTAAAAAAATCTCTCACTTTTTTTTGACAAATGAGAGAATTTCTCTCACTTGCATTCTGCGACAGAATAATCCCTGCCCATGTACATGCAATCTCTCTCTTTTCGACTTCAACTTAACTTCAGATGGGTTTCTCAGCAAAATCCTCTTGGGCATCCACCCTGAGGGGCATGTGCTGGCGATGGTGACAGAACCACACGTCAGCGTAGGCCCGTAGGAAGCGAATTGCGATTGGGGGGCACAAGGAACTTTGTGTACGCACTCTAACTAGGAGGGTCCCCCCCCCTTTCCCCCATGGTGTCACTACTCATTAGAATTGTCTCGAAGAGACGATTCCGATGAGTACTCACACCATAGGATTCGGTGCTGAAACGGGACTGAATTCAGGGTTAGAAATTAGCTAAAAATTACACTTGCATTTTTTTGCGAGTGACTTTTAAACTTACTCGCAAAATGCAAAAACTACTCGCGAAAGTTAAACTGTCATTCTGAACATACATGTATATGTTTTAACTTTTAACCCGACACAGACGTGTAGTAATCAAATACGATCTACCTACACTTCGTGTATTTCATAGTTGTACATTTGTGGTTACAGGTGACAAGGGATAAGATCTTGATTTTCATATCTATGTGTACATACCAAAGGAGTATTTTTCTTACATTTTATAATATTGGGGAGATTGCATGCTGTATGCACTAGGCAGACCGCACACGATTTCATTACTCGAAAATTAGGTCAGGTTTAGATTGCCAATCCGTCTACCATACAAACGTTTTTTCACTGGTCGTATATTTCAGGGCTGTGGTTAAGGTAGCATTTACCGAAATAAATGGTAAAAAAGTCGTTTTATACTTTTTTACAAATCCTGATAGATAAAGGTATTTTCTACAAGTTACCAAATTCTCTCTTGCTTTCTCGGTCATTTTACCGGTAAATCACGCTTCAGAATCCCCGCTGGGTGCCTCAATTGCGTAGATTACGTGACTAGATAGGTGGTTTATTCCGAAGCTGTCAGAGGTGATTTACAACTTTTACCGTATTAAAATCGTTATTTTAATATGATTGGCTTTGTTAATTTGGGGCGGAGTTTAACAAAATGGTTGATCATAAGCTGGGTCATGTTATTTGTTGAAAAAAGATGGTCTTAGTTGAATACCGGGCGGTCACGAGAGCCTAATTGACACATCAGTTAGTTAATTGGAGTTTCCGGCATTACATAATTTGAAGCAAGCGGTATTTTTGAACTCCCCTAACTTTCGCTGTGGGGGTTCAATTTTCATGCGGTTTGAAGCAGATGAAAGGGTATTATCTCCCCGAGGGAACCGTGTCTCAGAAATTGTATAAGTAGCTCAAGTGGTTCGTAATAAAGCGTTACGTAAGAGTGGTCGACTTTAAACCGTAAAAAATCTTTGATGTTACATAACAAAGGTTTGAAGCGGTATTTTAAAAATCTGAGACACGGATCCCTAGATATGTTTATAAAGAGTATTTTGGGCAATTTTAATCATGTTACAAATAAAGATGGCTTTGATATCGTTGTTTGAATTTTTTTTTAAATGTTCTTATAAAATCGTTAAAAATTAAAATATTTTTTGTAAATTGGCATATTCTGATGGGATGTGTACCATTTTCATCCGTCAGCTATAAAATTGGGGGGAAAATCATCAATCACGACAATTAATTAGAAAAATCCGCTTGCAGTATCGATCGTCAACAGCTACCTTAATAAACAGAATGTCACAGTAGAATTAGAAGTATACTTGTACTCGCGCAAGTCTTTTAAATGGCCTCGTCTTTGGAGAACGGTTTCGGTTGTTGAGTCTCAGACTCTGTGATAAGAATTGTTTACACATCGGAACTCCTAAGTAGCAAAGTGCGCGTTTCATTAGCCAATGAGAATTGGGAAAATCCGTCATTACGTCATTCTTACAGACAAAAAAGAGGTTGAAACTGCCCGAGAAGCTATGATTGGCTTACGAAAAGTATTCGCTTGTCTTCTCGTCCATTTCCGCCACTTGAAATGCTACGGAATAAACCGAGCATAGCCTTACAGACGCTATACTGTGTTTAGCTGTCCGAAAAACCAGACTCGCATTTTTTTGCGAGTTTGTTGAAAAATCACTCGCAATTTACAAACTCCACTCGCATTTTGCGAGTATGCGAGCTTAAATTCGAACCCTGGAATTATGTTGCCAGGATTCGCAATCAACAGGTTTAGCTAATCACAGTGCTCCAGATGGTACCGGGTCAAAACGGCCCGAGTCAAAACGCTCCCGGGTCACAGCGGTTTTTTTTCCTTCTTTGGTCGGTACCGGGGAACAGACCCGTTCCCAATTCGAGACGGACCCGTACCAATTTGATGACCGGACCCTTCCCAATCAAAAGAAATCAATTATCGGACCTGTTCCCACTCAAAATAAACATATTTTCCAATTATCAATTACATTTTCCCCTTAAATCATAGCAAACCATCCATATTCCAACTTATCTTTTGCTACAATGAATGTTTACACAAAGTTACGCAACTCCATTGACATTTTTTGGAGTATGTAAAACAATACCAGTGATTACGGCCGAATTTCAGAAACGGTTCGGGCGAAGATTTATACATGCCCCTTCATCGAGACTGGTTAATGTTGCTTGATCGCAAAATCCGCTGAAATTTATGAGTTTACAAACCCAGTCTGACTGTTTACCATCATTTATAAAATAGAAAACCTACAATTAACCCTTAGCCTGCCACTAACAACTATAGCTCCATATGCAAACAGCTTGGATCCGGATGAGACGCAGAGTAACTCGGTGTCTCATCCGGATCCAAGCTGTTTGACACTCGGACAACATTTTCAGCAATTTTGAGCAACTTTGAAGCACTTTGAAACTTGAAGCAGACGAGAAATACAGCAGACGACAATTTATTTGGCGGGCTAAGGGTTAAGACAATCATGAGCCATAATTCAAAGTAAATTACAGAATTGTTTTTAAAAAGACGATAATGAAAAACTTGAATCTAGATCACTGCCTTAAGCACTCGCGAGTGTGATTGGCAGTATCCAGAGATAGATAAGATAAGATTTTGGATTTTACCAAGTCATCAACTCTGTCTCGGCAACAATGTCTACTGTGAGTAACACACCCAGCGTAGATTTATTTTATACACCATGTTTACCATCATAAACAGTTCTAACGGTTTAGTAACTTAAATTCCCAATTTCTGCGTTGTCATCATTTCAAAACTCGTTTTTCCCAATTTGACTTGAAAAATTCCCAATCTGAGGGGTACCGGACCCGTTCCCAATTGGGTGAAAAAAAACGCTGGGTCAAAACGGCCCACCCTAGTTTTAATACAAAACTATGCCATGTCGTGAATAATAAATTATATAAAGCTATGGGTTATTAGTTAACACTTTACATAGTAAAATATATAAAAAATAAAATAAAGTAGTTTTAATAATTACCCTCTACGTCGTTGTTCGTCCTTACAGTCTGCATGCATAAAAGCCCACAACCGCTTTAAATAAAATACTAATATTTCTGCATGGAAGATTTGTCCGTCTATCCATTCCATAGTTGTTAATTATTGAAAGGCTTCATAGGCTGCAGATTGGATTATTATGACGTTCTGGAAAATTTATGATGAGCGTTTTCAGTCAGATTAATAGTCATGTAGTAAATGGTGAGAAAATGGACAACAGATTAATTAAGTCATAAATGTCATGCTAACACTGCATATTCCACGTTAATAATATATTCATCTTTCATAAACGTAATCATACTAATTATAATTAATAATTATCCTAATAATACTTGTTTAAATATCAATACAATATCAGAGGGGGCCGTTTTGACCTGGGTCATTTTGGGGGCCGTTTGACCCGGGCCCGGCCGTTTTGACTCGGGCCGTTTTGACCCGGATTCCTCCAGATAAGGGGAGTATTTCGAAAACTAAAATGTTTATTTTTGCATTTGACCCTATGGTGTTAGTTAGTATTCATTAGAATTGTCTCTAATGAGTAGTTACATCATATACAGTGGAGAATCTGTTATTCTTTCCAGTTTAAATGCAAACCTACACAAACGCAAAGCACTAAAATGTAGAAAAGTACAACTTTTGGACAATTCTGATAATTCATGTTTATCTTGGTGGCAAACAGTTTGGAGCCTGATCAGACGCCGGGTTACCCGGCGTCTGATCAGGCTTCAAACTGATTGCACTGCAAATAATAGTTTTAGCGTAAACGTGTTTATTGGGAAAGAATAACGTTTTCTCCACTGTAGAACAGAACTGAAGAACCATATAAATTGGTAGTAAAATGAGTGAGAATATACTCCCTCTTATTCTTGTCTGGAGCTAAGGCTGCAAAATTAAAGGTTCAGATACTTTGTGCCCAAAGTTTGTGGTTCGGTTTTGATTTCGAGTAGACCCTTTCGGTTTTCGAGTATTTCGGTTCAGGTATAGGGTTAAGAATTCTATAAAACAACCCTGGAAATAATTCTCATTTACTGGCACATATCTACGCAGACAGTTCACTATTTTTAGCTCACCTGGCACGAAGTGCCTAGGTGAGCTATTGTGATCGCCCTGTGTCCGCCGTCGTCCGTCAGTCCATCCGTACGTCCATCCGTCGTCAAACTTTTTCTTTAAAGATCTACTTCTTGGAAACCACTGGGCCAATTTCTTCAAAACTTCATAGGATTGTTCCTTGTAGGGTATTCTCTTAGATTTCTTCAAATATAGGTCATCCAATTGAAATTGTGGTTGCCATGGCAACCAATTGAAAAAACTTTAAAAATCTTCTTGTCAAAAACTACAGGTCCGAATTGAAAATAATTTTACCCAAATGTGCCATTGGTGACCCTCTATCAGATTTTTAAAATAATTTTCCTATATTAAAAAACATGGTCGCTAGTGGGTGGGGCAGATTTCTTTATATGGCTATATAGTGAAAACTTTAAAAATCTTCGTGTCTGAAACCGCTGGTTCGATTTGCAAGTAATTTCACACAAATGATCCATGGGTGACCCTCTACCAGATTTCTTAAAGTAATTTTGATATCTAAAAAAACATGGCCGTAATTGGGTGGGGCACAATTTCCTTATGTTACTGTATAGTAAAAAATTAAAAAATCTTCTTCTGTGAAACTACTGGTCCAAATTGAAAATAATTTTACACAAATGATCCATTTATGACTCTCTACTAGATTTCTTAAAATCATTATGTTTTCTTTAAAATCATGGCCGCTAGTGGGTGGGGCAAGTTTTCCTTATATTTCTGTATAGAAAATCTTTAAAAATCTTTTTCTCTGAAACTATTGTCTGATTTAAGAATATTTTTACACAGATAATGATTCAGGGTAACCCTTTGCCAGTTTTCTTCAAGTAATCTTCCTAGCTCAAACATGGCTGCCAGAGGGTGGGGATGAATTTACCAATGATGACTTATTTTTACACAAATAATGGTTCATGGGTGACCCTTTGCCAGTTTTCTTCAAGTAATCTTCCTAGCTCAAACATGGCTGCCAGAGGGTTGAGATGAATTTACCAATGATGACTTATTTTTACACAAATAATGGTTCATGGGTGACCCTTTGCCAGTTTTCTTCAAGTAATCTTCCTAGCTCAAACATGGCCGCCAGAGGGTGGGGATGAATTTACCAATGATGACTTATTTTTACACAAATAATGATTCATGGGTGACCCTTTGCCAGTTTTCTTCAAGTAATCTTCCTAGCTCAAACATGGCTGCCAGAGGGTGGGGATGAATTTACCAATGATGACTTATTTTTACACAAATAATGATTCATGGGTGACCCTTTGCCAGTTTTCTTCAAATAATCTTCCTAGCTCAAACATGGCCGCCAGAGGGTTGAGATGAATTTACCAATGATGGTACATGTATATTGTGAAAAACTTTACTATTACTGGTTCATTACGGTACCATGACCGTAACCATGGGTACCAGGTGAGCGATTTAGGGCCGCATGCGGCTCTTGTTAGAATACGCTATCATTGTCATCAATAGTTTTATGTTACATATGTAACATAAAACTACGGTACCAGGGGTCGTGAGTTCGATCCCCCGCCGGACCAGCGGTCTGACTAGGGGATTTTTCTGAATCCCCGATGATGTACAGGAATGTTCTTGAGCAAGACATGTACCGCGAATTGCTCCTCTCCACCCAGGTGTTAAAATGGGTACCTGTGAAGGGTCTGAGTCGGTACTGCGGCTGCATTTGACTGCGCCATATGTTAGCAGTGCTCATAGGCAAGATGGCTCGATGATCAGGGGAGTATATGTACAGTCGGCTGAGCGGTCATTCGGACTGAAAGTAGACTTTAACTTGGTATATTACTCTTTTTTTATGTACATGAAAGATGTACATTTCTTTCTACCATTTTAGGACAGATTGTAGCGACGCCGTAGTCCATCCCATCATTCAGGGCTCCAGATAAGAGGGGGTAAATTGAACAAACACAATATTTTCTCACTCATTTCAGCACCAAATCCTATGGTGTTACTACTCATTAGAATCGTCTCTTAGATACAAAGATTTTAGTGTTTGAAATACTCCCCTTATCTGGAGCTCTGATCATTTGTTTCATTGAAGTTTCGTAACTTGGTTTGGGCACCCTTTCAGGCTGTTTCGTTTGACATAGACGCACCAAAACTAAAATTTGTGTTGCTGACCAAAAAATCGAACCGAGACAAATGAATCTAGAATAATCGAAATTCGGGGAACCGTTGCAGTCCTATCTGGAGCCATGTTATCAAATGAATAAATATCTCACCATGTTGAGCATAGTTCCAGGGCTGCCATTTCTCCGGATTTTTCCTAAATCTCCGGATTTTTTCCAGTACATGGTAGCTTAAAGTAGGCTGAAAGTAAAGCAGAATGCGCCTAAAGGCGCATTCTGCTTAACTTACAGCCTGCTTTAAGAAGTCGCTTGTCAATAAAACAAGAAACAGGCTATGGGGTAAAGGTATGATTTGTAAAATTACACTTAAAAAATGCATATTTGGAAATCTTAGGATTTTTCATGACAACTTATGGCAGCCCTGTAATTCTTGA
The DNA here is from genome assembly GCA_922989275.2 of Gari tellinella. NCBI lineage: Eukaryota > Metazoa > Mollusca > Bivalvia > Cardiida > Psammobiidae > Gari > Gari tellinella. Next base: position 3,419,903 of record OV277870.1, on the reverse strand, counting down.
AAATATTTCAGGGCTGCAGGTTGTGCAGAAATCTTTAGATTTTTATGATTGCAGAATGCCAGATGGTAACTTAAAGCAGGCTGAAAGTAAAGCAGAATGTGCCTTAAGGGGAAATTTGCTATACTTTCAACCTGGTTAAAGTTGTCACGTGTCTTCGCAACTAGAAACAGATTGTTTGGTAAAGGGTTACTGTAAAAGGTACAATTTGCAAAATCAGGCTTAAAAATAGAAACTTTGAAATCTTAGGATTTTACATGATCAACTTGCGGCAGCACTGATATTTTGACAAATGACCAAGGACACTTTTAAAGCGACTCGCAACCGCTTTATTGTCGTCTGCTTTAGTATTTTTGTCTGCAAGACACGTTTCAAAGTTAGATTTAAGATTGTATGACTTAATAAATATCAATAAGAGTGTCAAATAGTTTGGGTCCTGATCAGACGCCGCGTTACGCGGCGTCTGGTCAGGACCAAAACTGTTTGTAAACGCGCTTTAAAGGGACTTGCAACCGGATGGTGTACTTGTCAAAATAAAATAAAATACTCAAATAAAAGCAAATTTGTGGCATCATTTGGCTTCTGACATTAACAGTGTTCTGCCCAGGCCGCGCCCTTGCGCCATTGGCGCATAAAAATCACAAAAGGCGCGGAAAAATTCCCGTAAATGGGCCCGAGGGCGCGCTTAAAAAAATCGCGATTTTTTTTTTCCCCCGCACTGACGGTCAATGTTTTAGTCTATCCGTACTATTAGAGCATTTAAAACGACTAATTTCATTGGATACGTCGACCGGAAGTATCCGCTGTAGTCCAATCGCTGATAATCTCTCATGACTTCTCGTTTGTTTCGTTGAAAGATGGCTGACCAAAAACGTAAGGCAGCTACACTGATAGACTTTTTTCAAAGTTTTCGAAATACGCGGAGTAAAATTAAGGAATTAGACCAAAATAATATTAAGTATACCAAAGAGAAAACGTGCATGACGCTGTTGCGGATCAGAATACAACCGTAAGTAGTAGAGGTGGGTACCGCGGAAAATAAAAAACCAGGGTGTACCACGGTTTTTAGATAAATACCACGGTATGTACCACGGTTAACCGTCATTTAAACCTACTATCAAATAGACAGGGTGAGATATGGCCATAGCTCCTAGAGCTGGGAACTGAATTTTCACGTTCAAACAATAAAAATATCAACAAGTAACTGCCCACAAACAGTTGTAAATATCAAAATGTTTCTGAAATACAACTTTAGAAAATCATCAAACCCAACTATTTACGTTGAAAACCCATCACAGTAAATGAATGGATTTGTCATTCTATTTATTTCTACCTATATAGATAACGCCGGACTTCACTTTCATTTATTATCGGCAGTGGGGTTTCTTTCTTCATCCCATGCACGAACACAAATGACAACATAATAAGAACTCATGCAAAATAAACAAAAGAATAGTTGTCAATTTTATTTAACCTTGTTTAATGGCGAAACCCGATGTCAATCTATCAAAAGTCTGCTTTGACTGTCATTCAATTGTTTATTTTCCGAACAATGAATGTATCAACTGTACGACAAATACGATTGGTCAAATATCCAGCTGTTTACTGTAGGTAGTGTAACTTAACCAATCAGCAAGCGTTTCTCATAGGCAACGTCATTTGGTGTGAATCGGATGTTATCGTTGTAAAAGTATGTCTCCTTTATTGTACAATCGAAGCTCGGCCAAAAACAACCACTTCAGATACGATTTAAAAATGATCATTTCAGTTGACAGTCGGTTTATAATGATAAAAATAGCCTATATTAAATAATTGCAGCCTAATTAGGAATTAAACTTTACGAGAATAGGATTTTTTGTTGACAATATCACATTTAGAATGGGTCTATTGGCATGACCCGGGATAACGTCAGAATACGATCTGAATCGGGACGAAAGTATCCTCCGAGTCTAACAAGGATAAACACTTCCAAAATCTAATGTATTTATCAAGCTAAGGCTTTAGTTTCATCTTAAATCATACTATTTTTATTATTTGTCCGTTTTTTATTCAATAAAAAACATCTACAAAATTACAAGTAAAAAACCGGTCTTCTCGGAAAAAACCATGGTTCGTACCACGGCCGTTTCGTACCGTGGTTTACCGGTACACCGGTTAAACCGCACACCTCTAGTAAGTAGTAAATTGATTCTCAAAAACAGAAACCCCTCTCCACCCCAGCCGACGGCCGAGTCTGATAAAGTTGACGGCTCTTCGAAACGCACGAATAGTACAGGGTTTGACACTAACTCAGATAACCAGGGATCCCGCAGGGATCATTGGTTTTGAAACCAGGGATCCCTCCCAGAAATCAGGGATCCCTCCCAAATTTTCGTTGTAACGATAGAGAAAAAATAAATACAACAACAAATGTAGCAGGTTTATTTCAGTTTTATTGTTGCAACTACATGTATATATTTTAGCCAGACATGAAGGACAGGATAAGCCTGTACGATTTCTGCTGGAGCTGCACGAGGACATGGCGAGTTAGGGCATCTTCCTCCTTGTCATCCTCATTACTGCTCTCAGCTTGGCTAATAGTAATACCGTTCATTTCTCCACCTCAAACAACTCTTTTCCACTAAACTGAAAATATAAATCGAACATTATTGGTTAAGCTGGTGTATTAAACTTTAGTTTATAAAGTTAGTTTACAAAATAATTCAACCATTTATAATTCATCAAAACTTACCTTTTGTCTCCCTTTTGTCTTCTATGTAACTTCTATTATCTATATGCTAAATCTATCCCTTTAAATTCTACTTTATAATAAATTCTCCTCCTTTTCCAGGCCGATCATTGAAAGATCAATAAATATCTAACCACAATTTATCTAGGTTTGTTTTAAGAGAGTTCACTGATGTACTGTTGACAATATTTCCTGGAAACCTGTCTCACTTTATTTCTTCTCTCTATCACTCTTTTGAAGTCTTCCTTTCACAGCTTTTTTTGCTTTCGATCTGCACGGCGCACAACCCCCATGCCGATAACACACGGAAGAGGAGCCTGGCATTATATATAGATAGATAGATAGGATATATCACAGTGCGATGGTGCAATGGTTGAATGAATTTTAAATTTTTAATCAAAACTTATTATCTCACCAGATATTTCTCAAAAGGAATGGATTTGCTTTAAATGGTTAACTCATATTTTTCGTATTCACGTTGGCTTTAGAGATGCTCTTCAGTTTTATTGCTTTTGAAGGCTTGGGTTTCTCAACCCACGGAATGCGATTCCACCTTTTCCACTCGCGAAAACCAATGAAAAACGGGATAGCTCACACAATACTGCGCCAAACTTCTCCCGTTACCGCTTAAATATCCAAAACTATCTATAAAAGAAGCAATGATTCAAGAAATAATCTTCATTCCATAACTTAGAAGTAAATACTTTACCGATAATTGCTCCAACGTAAATTCTCCGTACTCGACTGTCAAATTGATAACGGCAAATATCCGGTTAAATTGATCTATAGAATTAGTGTAGTGAACGAAATTTTCCCGCTTCATTTCGTCGCTAAACACAAAATTATTCATTTAAAACATTCTGTATACAACGCGTATACCACGCATGCGCAATTACCACAGCACTTCCTATGTAAACAGAAAGTTGAATGTTGGCTCAGTCGCCGTTAACTCACGGCGATTTTTGGTCAGTTTTTTACCCATTTTTTATGGTTTGAACCCAGGAAAAAACAGTGATCCCGACGGAATCCCTGACTTGCAACTTCAGTGATCCCGACGGTAAATCTGGGGTCCTCGGGATCACGGGATCCCGTTAGTGTCGAACCCTGATAGTATATCCGCCGAGAAAAAGAAGGGATGAACTTTTCAGCATAGGTGGTCAAAAGATCATACGTGGCTGGCTTACAATGGTGGGTCAGATTCTATGACAATCTCTGTCTAGACTACCCTTGCGGAAAAAAGCTATGCTTTTACGTCGCTAAAAGCTACGCTTTTAGTGACGTAAAAGCGGCGTAAAAGCAAGCTTTTACGCCGCGGTATTGGCACCCTCGTATTAGTGGCGTTTTATTAGGACCTGAAAAAAGTGGCAGAAACGCCACTTAAACGCCACTCAGAAACGTGCCTAAATAGAACAGCAGCGTTTTTCTCAAGTGGCAGAAAAGCGGCGTAAAAGCATAGCTTTTACGCCGGTGCCAATACCGCGGCGTATAAGCTACGCTTTTACGCCACTAAAACGCCACTCAGAAACGAGCCTAAGAAGCAAAGCGGCGTTTTTTTCTAGTGGCAGAAAAGCGGCGTAAAAGTATAGCTTTTACGCCGGTGCCAATACCGTGGCGTATAAGCTACGCTTTTACGCCACTTAAACGCCACTCAGAAACGTGCCTAAGTAGTAAAGTGACGTTTTCTCAAGTGGCAGAAAAGCGACGTAAAAGCTTGCTTTTACGCCACTTAAACGCCACTCAGAAACGTGCCTAAGTATCAAGCGACGTTTTTTCAAGTGACAGAAAAGCGGCGTAAAAGCAAGCTTTTACGCCACTTAAAGCAAGCTTTTACGCCACTTAAAGCATAGCTATTATGCCACTTTTCTGCCGGTCAAAAAGCAATTAGAAAAAGAATAAGGCTTTGACACCATGTTTGCTGAAAAAAATCTCATAAAAGTAAAATTTTAATAAAATAAATGGGGAGAAATCAAACAGAAAATGCTACCAAAGATGTACAAAACACCACACAAATATAGAAATTCTTTGTATATTTATTTCAAACCTCAAGGAAACAAACTTGAACAAGTAAATCATAGACTTGAGCCAAATCTCTGAAAAGGGCATTGGTGGATAGGAAAAAGGCATGGGGCAAACTGTTTATCTCTAAAGAAGTGGGGGTGGGGTGGGGAGGACTCTGCCTTGCGAAACATAAAAAAATATATACATGCTGCTCTTATTCTTGGCATTATTGACTTTAAGGTACAAGCATGGGCTGTTTCCAGTGGGCTTTATATCACTAAGACAATTAAACCCTTTCCTTAACAGAATCGCCTCTACCTGCTCCACAAAAGAATATGTATTTATATTCTTGAATACAGAACTCTTCAACAAGTTAAAGTTAGGTGAAAGTAAAGGGAAACTATTCTAAAGGAGCTTTTTGTCTTACTTTTAAAGTTTTATCTTACTTAAAGCAGTATCCTACTTTAAACAATTTAAGTTCCATATAGATGCTTTGACATTTTGGCAACGAATGAAAGGGTTAACAACAATTTAACTTTCAGTACATTTGTAATTAAAACACACAAAATAATAAAAACATATATACATGGAAATAACAGACAACTGGCATGACAGTTACTCATCTTCCCTCTGTGGCTACATTTTTGTCTGAGTGGTTATGGCACTGAAACAGCTTAAAAAAGATAGACTTCCAGCAGTTTAATCCATTACTTCATAAATACACCTTTGTACGCCTTTAATTTACTCCTACACTTAAGAAAAATAATTACTGTTTATACTGTAATGAATGTTAATTGTAAAAAATGTTTGCTATGTTCTTGCAGATGGTAGCTTAAAGCAGGCTGAAAGTAAACCTTTCAACCTGATTTAAATGGCCACCAATCAAATGCTAGAAACATTCTGTGGGGGTAATGCACTAATACGTGAAGCAAACTTCAATAAATAAAATATACATTATTACAAAGAAAGTTTCACATTGAGAGTTGGGCAACTGCAAACTAAATAAAGATATCATTTAATCATGGATCATAGTTTCCACTTGTCTTCAATATATCTTGATACATTGTGTAGCACTGGTCAGACAGTTTAACAACAAGTTTTGCAAATAGTCTGGATCCAGATCAGCTACCACAAATGTTGGACCTGATCTGGCAGTAGACTGCTGTACTTATATTGAGTTCCTACTAAAATTAAGATGAAAACAAAATTCTTTTTAGCCACTGAAGGAGACAAAATAACTCTTGAAAATTACTTAGCATGCAAAGTGTTAAATACAGTTCAAAATATAACAGAATGACTAATACTTCAGACAAGCTGTTTAAAACAAAGTAGTTGTCTAAATTACAACCTCAATAAAATGCTAAATTTATAGACAGTTTGCTACATACAACCAACCAGCATACATGACACCAACTTCATTTTTCAAAATTACAGAAAACCTGATACAGGTCACCTATATCTGGTTTTCTGTTATTTTAAAAATTGGAGTGGAAAGGCAAAAGAAATCTACTTAGGAGATTAAAGCCAGGTGTAACTTGAGTAGGAATGTCATGCACCTTTTTTGCTTTTACTTTTATTTTCCTATAAAAACACCCAAGCTGTCTAAATTACTGAAACTGAATAAAGAACAACTTATACATGTAATTGCATGCCATGGTGGCTATGATAGGTAATAAATTTCCGATACAGTAGGGAAGAATAATTTAAAGGTGCAAAAAGCGTATTCATGGGATAAAGGGTTGAGCAAACTTAAATAAATCAAACAATTACATTGTTTACAAATAAATACAGTTATCTTTCACAGAAAGTTAAAAACTCAATAATGATACTGCAAGCCTCTGATATCAGATGCTCTAAATCTTACATGTCATTTATACCCAATAAAAGATAATGTAACCAAAGCAAAGTTCCATCTTACTCTAAATCTTAACTGAAGTACAATGATATTTATGTTAAGTTGTCATCATCTAATAATTAATTATTATCCTTTTAATAATACAGGCATGCTGGAGACAAATTTTGAAATTCAAATGTTTATAAATGTAAATACCTTGTGCAAACAGTCTTGATCTAGACATATACCACACATATTGGACCTGGTCTGGCTCTAGACTGTTGTATACATATTGAGCTCCACCAAACTTAACATGAAAACCATATGCATTTTAGCCAATAAATGGAACGCAATAACACTTGAAAATTATTTAGCATGCAACTCTTAACCTAGTGGTCTGATTTTAATCATAATCAAACTCATCTGAAAAATTATGATCAAATACAATCTGAGCAAGTTTAAGAAAGATCGGATAAAAATTGTAGCCTCTAGAGTGTAAATACAAACTTGTTGACAAACTACAATGAAGCTAGTGACATTTAAGTATTGCAAAAGTCTATCTTTAAAAAGCTTATGAGAGCTAAAACGAACCGGAAAAGATGCCCAACTTATAATGAGTAATATTAAAGCTGAAACTGCAAGTTTCACTAATCTAATGACTTTTCAGAATGTAAACAAAAACCTTAAAATATTTTTATTCTTATTTATACATTCTGACATGACGCGAAAGAGAGAAAAAGTCATTCAATAATAAGCCCACCACTAATATCAACTCAAACCAAACAGTGTTGGACAATACACGGACTGACAGTTTCAGAGTTAACCAATCAGTGTGTGTTTGCATGACGTCACAGAAAAAATATGAATGCAAACATTGAATGGCCAATAAGCAACCATTACCAGTTTTATTTAAAACTGACGTTTGTACTCTTAAAGTCAACCAAACGCCAATTAAAAGTATCTCAATTTTTCTTAAACAGAAACTTATTGAATTTGATAGATTTAAAAAAGTTAATGTGCCAAACAATGGATAAAATGAGTTTTCAGTCACTAGAAAAATTGCCGTCATTAACACACTTGTAAAATGCCAATTTTAGTTTAAAGAGCAATAGTTTTGCAAAACCATCATAACTCAGCAGTTAGATGTTTTACATTAATCTTTCATACATATTTTTGGCCGGATTGAAAATGCGGTCTATAGATTGGCGAATGCCGTCCGTCCGTCTGTCTGTCTGTCTGTCTGTCCGTCCTAAAATTGGTTGACCTTTTTGTTAGTGTCAGTTTTAGCCAAAACTTAAGTCCTACAGCAACCAAATTTGGCATGTACAGTTATAGTGAGATCATCATCACATGCTGTGGGTAACAAGGTCACTGTGACCTAGATTTCACGGTCCAATGACTTAGAGAATTCTTGGTTAACCTTTTCGTTTGCGTCTTGGTTTACCTTTTTGTTAGTGTCAGTTTTAGTCAAAGTTTAAGTCCTACAGCAACCAAATTTGGCACGTACAGTTGTAGTGAGGTCATCTTCACATGCCATGGGTAACTAGGTCACTGTGACCTAGATTTCAAGGTCCAATGACTTAGAGAATTCTTGGTTAACCTTTTCGTTAGCGTCTTGGTTTACCTTTTTGTTAATGTCAGTTTTAGTCAAATTTAAGTCCTACAGCAACCAAATTTGGCATGTACAGTTGTAGTGAGGTCATCATCACATGCCATGGGTAACTATATTATATATATATATATATATACAAAGCAAAAGTGCAGACAATCCGGCCATACCGACCTTGGCGGTTTCTCGTTTTATTTTTTAAACCATTTTGCAAAATATACTTGTTAATTTAAACTGGATATGCCATGCCTTTTGTATTGCGCTACCGATATATAGATCGTAATTGCAAACAGGTAATGTGTTGCAGTAGCTAAAAATAGAACAGGTAAAACTGTCAATCAGTGTATAAGCACTTTCTAACTCATTCACTCCTGTATGTATCACAATCTTTCTTCAACTCCGATAATAAAAAGAAATATACAATATATAATATTTTTAATCATGTGTTTGCTTTTTTTGTTTTCACTATGTTTCCTGTTAAAGTGACAGCATGATTGAATCATCTAAAAAATCAGTTTGATCTACTTAACATTACTTAAGTTATAGTGAAAAGAAAACAAGCAAATACAAGTCAATAATTGTCATGAATTTGAACCTACTAAGGAGAACTTTCTATCTTAGCAAATGATAGCTGTAAGACTAAGACTGGTAAAGGGAAAGCCACATTCTATTTTACTCTCAACCTGCTGTATCAATTTAGGTCACTGATCTTCAAAACCAGACAAAGACAATGGACTAAATGCTATTTTTCAGAAAACGGTGCTTACACTGATCACACAACTCAGTGAAGTGAAGTCTGATCTGGCGCTACACAGTTTTCAACATTCATAAAATCGGCTTTTTAAAAGTACTCAGGGAAGGGCTAAAAGTATGTTTCACTGAAGTTCTGGCAAAGATATTACAAAGATTAACATTTTTCTTTTCTTCCTTTGAATACATGTCAAAAGTTGAGTCTTTGACTTAGCTCACTGCTTTTTTAATATTTCACATTCAACTGGCTGTGCTGTTGGACTTTTGAATAGTTTGTGCCATATTCCCTGTCTGGGCTCTAGTAAACCATGATTTCCAGCCTCAACCAATTCTTGATGGTGTGATTCACTGATTGTTGTCTTGGCTGGTCGCTGCCAATTAGCTGTGTCTTAAATCTTCAACAGCTGCAAACCTTCGAGTTTTTTCTTCTTCAACATATAAGCGTACATTCTTCTTGCAATACTGTCCGTGTATTTTGTGAAGTACTGAAAGTTCTGCTTTTTCAGATATCGTAATGCACTTATTAATTGATTTGTGTTCTTAAAGCAGCTTAAAAGTTCAAATATCAAAAGATTTCTCAATTTCAATTTTCACATTGGGATGACGGATACATTTTTCAATTTTTGATGTTTTAAAATGAAGTTGGCAGCGAGGGCCTTTAATTCCCTCCATCCAATTTCCAGATTTCATGTCGGGAGGGTTGAATTTAACCTGAAAAGAAAGTTGAAGAAGTTAAAAATATGATCAGGGCTCCAGATATGACTAAATTATTTAAGAGCTAGGAAGTTAACACTGAACAAATTTAACATTCTGTTCATATTTGAAGTTATTTCACCACCAAATCCTATGGTGTGACACCATAATAGGGTTTAATGCAGAAATAAATACTCTCCTAATCTCATTATCTGGAGCTCTGAATGATTATAAAAAATAGATAAATAAGGGGCTCACTGACAGTCTGACAGGCGTATTTTGTGAAAAAAGTTCCCATTTCCGATTTTGATAAAACCCATCCCATAGTTATAACAACCAAAGATCCTAATAAGTGAGATACCGTTATAAATCTATTATATATCATACTAATTTATTTCTTCAAATGTACCAGTTGAAAAAATTGTAAGTGCATAACTTTGATTCAATGGTAATTTGTAAATTAACAATAACATAGAAGATAGCGTTTGTCCGAGTTGGTTTGTGAAACTGAAAGACAGACCTGTGCATTATATGTGGCCCGCCTCAAAAACAAAATATATGCAGCGTTCTCTGTCTTCAAAAAAATCCAATGGGAGACACATAGGTTCACATTTGTAAACAGCTTGAATCCAGATCAGACGCTGTGTAACGCAGCGGCTGATCTGGATTCAAACTGTTTGTCACTCATTATGAAGTTTCTTCTGTCAAAATGTCCTTTTGTGTAACTTTAAGAAAAACAGCAAACGGCAGCATTAAGCAGACGATATTACAGCAGTTGAAGCGTTAGACATAATTTTACTGTTCGGGAAATAGACGTTGTTTGGAGGGACGTTGTAGAGGGTTCAATATGGTGACCAAGGGTTGAATCACGCTTCATCGTGCATCCAGTAACTCAAAAACATGAGCTTCATATAAATAGTTTGACCAGGAGATTCATGTCATTTGAAAGAGAAACGTCTAAAAATAATTCTCTTTCATACTTACCCAATGATTTGTCGTGCAAAATTTGACTGGGACATGGTCATTTTGAAATCTCCTAGTGAACGTCAACACATGTCAATAACCAGACTTCCGGTTTGAAGAGCTATGTTATGAAAAAAAGAAAAAACAATTAAAACTTTATTTCTTTTACATCGATTATGAAACATTAAGCTACATTAACTTATACAAATAACTCTCGATGGCTCGAATGGTGGTGGTGGTGAGGGGGGGTTTACCTGAGTGTGCAGAGAGAACCCACGTGTCTGAACTTGTTACTAATTTCTTATTACTATTAAATTTAAGACACTTTAGAAATATATAACAGATCTAGATTTAATGCCAAACATAAGTTTTAATCTAGAGCCGCAACCATATGATAATAGTACTTTATTTTAATAGAAAAGTTACATCTTAAACAGAGGTGGGATTGAGATTTCCAGCTGGCTTGCGGAAGGTCGGTGGTTCTACCCAGTTGCCGATTTGTGTCTGAAACAGTGCATAAAGGGCTTCTGGGGTCACCTATAATTTAAGCTGGACGTCGCGATATGACTGAAATACTGTTGAAAGCGACGTAAAATCAAAACAAATCAAATCGATTCAATGGTAATTTGTAAATCAACAATAACATAGTAGATAGCGCTTGTCTGAGATGGTTTTGTGAAACTGAAAGTCAACAGGTGCCCATCGTAAAAACGAAATATATATTGTAAACTAATATTTCATTAATTTCATTTCTGTATGTTTAAATTCAATATGGCGACCAAGGGTCGAATCACTTCATTGTGCGTCCAGTAATTTAACGTAGAACATCGTTTAAGATCGTTTAACAAAGAAATTAATGCCATTAGAAAGAGAAAAGTCTATTATTGTGTAATTCTTTTTCATACTTACCCATGATTTGTCGTGCAAATTTTGACTGGACTCAATTTGAACTCTTCTTGTGAACGTCAACACATGATAATAACCAGACTTCCAGTGTGAGGAGCTATCTTAGGTCTGGAAAAATATGAAAAACAGTTACAACTTAATTTCATTTACATCTATTATGAACATTAACCTTTGAACCCTAGTCCAGCATATAGGCGTCATTTTCAAACAGTGAACATGTGAATAGTACACTTGTCCTATGCAAACCGTGAAGACCCAAAAGGGTCTTCACTGTTTGTCATCATGCCAAACATTGACAAAAACAACCCTTAAAAGTCAGAAATGGACTAGACTAAAATGGAAACTGGAATTGTCCATTTAAAGTTTCGGGAAGGAAAGAGATAACTTATACAAATCACTCTCCATGGCTCAAATGGTGGTATATTTGGTCATTTCTGTGGGAGGAAACTGGAGTTTCCAGAGAAAACCCACGTGTTCGGTAGGACGACAATTTTTTTTAACCCTCTCACATACTGCCCCGTGACCAAGGGTCAAACTCGAAACAGCATTGGTGAGAAGCTCCGGTGCGCTTTACCCGGTGACTGTGCAATTGAACTCCAGAGATGGGTTAAAATGACAGTAGATCTAGTAGAAATTAATTGCAAGCTAGAGTATGTTAAATTTGTTGGAGCCGCACTAAACCTATAGACTGAAAGAAAAGAAGAATGCATCTTATGGCACATTCTGCTTTACTTTGAACCTGCTTTTAGTCTGTCTACTATCTTCAAAAAGTGAAACAATTTGCTTTTGGGTTAAGGCAGGCTGAAACTACTACCAGTAGTGAAAGTAAAGCAGACTGTGTTCATTCTGCTTTACTTTCAAACCTGCTTTAAGTGGCCATCTTCAATACTAAGAACAGGCTATGGGGTAATGGGTTCATTAAATATTAAGTTAATTGATCAATAGGGCAAGTTGTTTTGATCTGACTGTCAGGTTGCCACCAAACTGCTTTACTTTCAACCTGCTTTAAGTGGCCATCTTCAATACTAAGAACAGGCTATGGGGTAATGGGTTCATTAAATATTAAGTTAACTGTTAATTGATCAATAGGGCAAGTTGTTTTGATCTGACTGTCAGGTTGCCACCAAACTGCTTTACTTTCAACCTGCTTTAAGTGGCCATCTTCAATACTAAGAACAGGCTATGGGGTAATGGGTTCATTAAATATTAAGTTTATTGATCAATAGGGCACTTTGAGTTGTTTTGATCTGACTGTCAGGATGCCACCAAACTGCTTTACTTTCAACCTGCTTTAAGTCAGTCAACTATTTTCAAAAAATGAAATAATTTGCTATTGGGTTAAGGGTAAAAGCAGGCTAAAACTACTACCAGTAGTGAAAGTAAAGCAGACTGTGCCCATTCTCCTTTACTTTCAAACCTGCTTTAAGTTTTCAATACTTAGAACAGGCTATGGGGCAATGTGTTTATTGAGTTAATTGATTCAATAGGTCAAGTTGTTTTGATCACAAAACTGACCTGACCTCTAAGATCAAAAATATGTTACAGATCTCACAATAGGATAAAACCAAGGCTCATAAAATCCAAACTGTTTTCAACTTGCTTTGAATTATATTCCAATTTATTTACAAGACATGAAACCTTTAGTAATTGCTACAAAGCCAGGTAGTATGTATGTTATGTTGAATTAGCAATAGTAGAAAAACTGACAATGATAGAAAAATAGATTGCAAATTACATCAGCCATTTAAACCACATTAAATAAAATATTGCTCAGTCCAATCAGATGATTTGCAAATACAAGCTTCTCTAACACCTTTTAGGTATATGTACATAATAAAAATATTTCTTAAACTACAGCCTTCAATATAAACATTATTAAATGTGTGAAAAACAGGATGAATCTAGCTGAATTATGCTTAATATTTTACCTTTTGTCTCTTGTCTTTTTCCAAGATTCAAAATGTCTGCCACAGTGTTAGCTGATTAAATCCAGCTTTCTCATTGGCTGAATTGGCTGATGGATTATGGGTGGTTATATAAGTGTCTTTAATTACTTTTTTCTTAATATTCACTTATAAAATCTAAAACAAAGAAAATATTAATCAAATACAAGAAAATGTACATATTTATTGTAATAATTAATTATAATTTCATACAAAAAAATAAACATATACCTATAAAGGGAGCTAACTCCTTCAATCAAAATGGTTAAAACAATTGGCTTGCACAGATATCCTCAAAATACACAATACCTACAATTCACCAAACATCCACATTATAGGTATCCTAAACTTTGTTAGCCTGCTTAAAAAGAAAAACTAAATCTTAGAAAAGCCATCAGACTTAGGTAGAAAACAGAAAAAGATGGAATCTTTCAGTTCAGTCCTGTAAATACAAGCACTCAAGCTCTTAATTCTTAGTAGTTACATAAAGTGAATAAAGTTCTGTTCTGTTCTGTACACCTAGCTTTTAAGAATATAATTATACATAATGAAAATCTTTCTCAAACTGCAAACTTCTACTAAAGTGTGAAAAACAATGATATAAAATGATGCTGTTGAGCTGAAGGACAACAGAACCTTTAACCCATTACCCCATAAATACACATTTTTACACCTTTAATTTATTTCTCTACTGAAGAAAATAGTTCCAATTTAAACTGACACAAGTAAAAATCCCAAGAAATATTTTCTATATTCTTACAGATAAATAGCTTAACCAATTACCCCATATCCTATTTCTAGTTTTGAAAACAGGTGACCACTTAAAGCAGGTTGAAAGTAAGCAAAATGCACTGTAGGGCACATTCTGCTTTACTTTCAGCCTGCTTTAAGCTATCATCTGCAAGGCTAAAGAATTTATTTTCTTCTAGTTCACAACCATTACTCAATAAATTTGAAATATTTTCTTTAGTGGAGGAATAAATTTAAGGCATAAAAAGGGGTAATGGGTTAAAGAAGGCTGAATGTAAAGCAAAGTAGCCCTTAAGCCACAATCTGCTTTACTTTCAACCTGCTTTAAGTGGTCACATATCTTCCAAACTAGAAACAGGCTATGGGTTAATCCACCAGGAAGGCTTATTTAACCCCTTACCCTTTTTTTTAGTTTTCAAAAATGGTGACTGTTTAAAGCAGGTTGAAAGTAAAGCAGAATTGCATCTTTCAGGCACATTCTGCTTTACTTTCAGCCTACTGTAAGCTACCACCTGCTAGAGCAAAGACATATTTCTTATAATTCATGACTTTATAAATTGGAAATATGTTTTGCAGTGGAAGAATAAATTAAATGCATAAAAAGGAATATTTATGGGGTAATGGGTTAAGTTATATCAATTTCAACATTTTTACATCACAAAATCAGCAAATATCTCTCTAAAAAATTTTTAGAGTAATTTCAATGGTTGACATATCCCCCTATCAAACCCTTAACCCATTACCCCATAGCCTGTTTCTCAAAGTTTTAAAAATAATTTACTCCATAAAGCAGATTGAAAGTAAAGCAGAATGCACATTGAGGCCCATTCTGCTTTACTTTCAGCCTACTTTGAGCTATCATTTACTAGGATGAAGATTTTTTTCTAAATACACAATTATAACTTAAAAACATGGATCTATTTTCTTCCCTGGAGGAATAAATTAGAGGAGTAAAAAGGCGTTTTTATGGGATAATGGGTGAAATACATTTATAAGGCAGCTCATGATGACAAAAAATGCATTTCCACCCATTTCAACACTTTAGACAAAAAAACATACTGACATCATACACCGAAATCTGTACCATGAGCAGTCAGATTTTGACCATGATGACAATTATTGTCAATCCACAAAAATGTTGCTGTAAAAACACAAAATTGTTGCTGTAAAAAAATAAATAAATTACATTATCAACATCATTGTACATATCAATGGGAAAAATAACTTTTCATGCCTCTCTAGCAGACATTTTTTTAAACAATTGGAGAAATTTAATTCTTTTTGTCACAATGTTTTCAACTTTCATTTGAATAATTAAACATATATTTAACCCTTTACCCAATAACCCCTTTATAACATTAAATACAGGCGATCAGTTAAAGCAGGTTGAAAGTAAAGCTGAATGTGCCTTAACTTTCATCCTGATTTAAACTACTATCTGCTAGGCTATATAAAAAAAAATGTGATGTTAATTGTTCATGAGGGTATAAGCTGGAACTTATTTCTTCAGCGGAGGAATAAATTAAATACGCTAAAAGTCGCTTCTAAGGGTTAAACAAATTGGTGTTTTACTTTTACATGATTTGAATCATTTCAAAGTTGGCTGCTTCAAATTTCATCTATGATGGAAAGAGTCAACTGTTGGAAAGACTTAGAGTCAAATGTTTGAAAGATGATTGGCCGTGTCTGAGGGTTCGAATATTAGGGACCAGTACTAAAGTAGGTGAACGAGGATGTTAGTCAGCAATCACAAGAAAAAGCAAAATGCAGTTCCGACCTATCTAAAAAGTGGCCTTAAGAAAATATTCACTTTTCCTATAAAAGATGCACTTAAAATGCACTTGCCAATGAACACAATTTCATAGAAATTAAAAGAAAAACTACTTTTTTTAAAAAAAAGAAAAAAATACACTTAAAAAATGTACTTGTTGTAACATGTAAAAGTCTTAAAGAGTAAAAGATGCACTTTTACAAACAAAAAGTGCACTTTAATGATGTCAATTTTAATAAAATATGCTTATTTGAAAAAAAGATGCATATTTAAAACAAATCAATACACTTTTTGCTATGAAAAGGTACAGAAAAAACAACACTTTCACAAGTTCCTTTGGTAAAAAGGTCACTTTTTTTTTGAGAAGGGAAAGTAGCATAAAAAAGTGTCTAAATGATTATTATACAGAATAGACCCTGAACTAACAGCTGCTACAGAAGCTTAACTTAGTCTGAGTCTGCTCTGTCTGTATAAGTGATAAAGTCTTAGCTATGAGGTAAATGTCAATACGTGACTACAGCAAAGGTGTGTAAAAGTGGCGTATTTAATATTTGGAGGACAAATAAAACAAATTTCTTAAATACGCCACTTCATATCTTAAATATTTCACTTTTGAAAAGTGGCATCTTTTCTTATAACAAATATGTCGCTTAAACGCCACTTTATTGGAGTGGCATATTTAACTATCTCAATAAAAAAACAAATACGAGGCTTTTCTTTCACTTATGTAGAGTGGCGTCTTTTCATAACAACAAATATGTCGCTTAAACGCCACTTTATTGGAGTGGCATATTTAATTATCTCAATAGGAAAACAAATACGAGGCTTTTCTGCCACTTATGTAGAGCGGCGTCTTTTCAACATGACAATACGTCGCTTACACGCCACTTATCTGCCACTTTTCCATACTTTTTGTTAAATACGCCGCTTCACTGCAAGGCTCGTTTTTGCTACTGGCCCAAGTGGCGTAAAAGCTTGACATTAGTGGCGTAAAAGCTGCGTTTTCAAATAGCTGCGTTTTTTTTCCGCAAGGGTAAAGCAATTTAAGAATAAGAGCACACCACTGGTGAATGTCGTAATTGGAAAACAAGTTATTTTTATTGTGTTTTCTATTATTTTCATGACAAAAAATGTGGGGCCCACACTTTTAAAAAATGGCCCCCTTTTTTCATGTCCAGTGGGCCCTGGGGCCCATAGTTTTGGATTTCTAGGCAGAACACTGCATTAAAAAAATATGATCAGTCCAAAAAAAAGTCTCAAGAATCGTCACCGAATCTTAGTTTTTAGCTCACCTGAGCCGAAGGCTCAAGGTGAGCTGTTGTGATCGCCCGCCGTCCGTCTGTCCATCTGTCCGTCCGTTCAAATTTACTTCATGCGACATCTCCTCTGAAACCGATGATTTGACGGAAATTTCGGCTTGCTCAGGGTGTTCCTTGGATGCTTCTCTACAGAAATTGTTAAAATGAACTTCAAAAGTGGACTACTTATTGAAATTTATTAAAAAAAGCGAAAAACTTTAAACAATCTTCTTGTCAAAAACTGTTAGGCCCACAGCTTTGATATTTTTAGCTCACCTGAGCCGAAGGCTCAAGGTGAGCTGTTGTGATCGCCCGCCGTCCGTCTGTCCGTCCGTCCGTCTGTCCGTCCGTTCAAATTTACTTCAAGCGACAACTCCTCTGAAACCGCGAGTCTGAGGAAAAAACTCATTTGCTCACGGTTTTCCTTGGATGCTTCTCTACAGAAGTTGTTAAAATGAAACTTTAAAGTGGACTACTTATTGAAATTTATTAAAAAAAGTGAAAAACTTTAAACAAGTTTTTTGTAAAAAACCACTTTTCCCACACCTTAGATATTGCATGAATAGTATCTTCTACTAAATCACTTTCAAAATTGTAAAAAATCAAAACCCTAGGGTCAAATTTGACTCAACCCTGGTCATATCAGTGCTTTTTGATGCAGGTCTGACAGTAAAAACTCTCTAATGATCCGTTTTTATACAGACACACTGTATCTTCCAGGCTAAGAAGCTACCCTTATACTAAATGCAACATTTTTGCAAACAGTTTGGATCCAGGTCAGATGCCACATAATGCTGCATCTAATCTGGATCTAAACTATTTGCCACTCATTTACATATTTTCTTATATTTAGAAAATATAAGTTATTATTTTTTACATATTTCACATACAAACATTTGGAGCAGACAACAGTTCAGCAGGATAATAGTCATTTCTCTCTGAGACCGTCTCCAATTGCATAACTGACCCATAGCTAGCTCTGAACTCAGGTCACTGAGATACATAACAGAAATGAAAGTGATGTCTGCTATTTTATGCTCAAGCACAACTTAGTTCGAGGCATATTACTTTTGGTCTGTCTGTTTGTTTGTTTGTGTTTTGTTTGTTTGTTTATCTTTCTGTCTATCAGTCCACAATTAATTCTTGGCCATAAACAGTATGGATCCAGGTCAGATGCCACATAATGCTGCATCTCATCTGGATCCAAATTATTTGCCACTCATTTACATATAGTTTCTTATATTTAGAAAATGTAAATAATGATATTTATTAACCTATTAACCCATACATATTCCTTTTTATGTCTTTAATTTATTCTTCCACAGAAGAAAATATTTCACTTTATACAGTCATTGTTGTCTTTAACAATTGCTTCAAATGACATCTCCTCATATACCACTGAAAATATTTCAACCAAACTTTACACGAATGTTCCTTGGGTCAAGTTCTTTCAAAATTGTTCAAAGAATTAAAAACAATGTAGAACTCTGGTTGCCATGGCAACCAGGTGAAAAAATAAGGAAATCTTAAAAAATCTTCTTGTCTGAAACTACAAGGGCCAGATCTTAGACATTTGTCACATAGCATCATCTACAGGTCCTCTATCAAACTACAAACTATGCCCCTGGGGTCAAAATTGGCCCCGCCCGGGGGGTCACAGTTTAACATAGAGTTATATAGTGAAATTTTCAAACGTCTTCTCTTCTGAAACTAATATGGCCAGAGCTTTGATATCTGGCATGGTGACACTTTTAGATGTCCTATACCAATAAGGTTCAAATGGTTCTGGTCGATTGCATATCATCTACAGGTCCTCTATCAAGTTTGTACAAATTATGCCCCTGGGGTCAAAATTAGCCCCACTCCGGGGGTCACAGTTTTCATACGTCTTCTTTTCTGAAGCTAATATAGCCAGAGCTTTGATATTCGGCATGGTGTTACTTCTAGATGTCCATTTTGTTCAAATGGTTCCAGTCTGTTGCATATGTAGGTCACAGGAGCTAAAAATAGATTTTTTCAATGGAAACTTAAAAAAAATCTTCTTGTCTAGAACCCTAGTACCCTGATCTTAGATATTTGGAACATAGCATCATCTACAGGTCCTCTATCAAGATTGTTCAACTTATGCCCCTCGGGTAAAAAATGACCCCGTCCTGGACATAAATCATTATCTCCATTTTGATGTACAGCTATTCTCAGGTGAGCGACATATGCCCCATGGGGCTCTTGTTTTTATAGTATCTCCTGGTGATTCTCTCTCAAAATTGTTCATATCAAAGCCAAAACTGACCATATGGATTCAGGGATTTCCCCAGGAATTTCTGAAGGCATGTTGAATTTGGGGCATAGGGGGAGGGTGCGGGAGGGCGCTCCCTCCCGCGCTGCGGCGAAATTTTTTGCTCTTTAATCAATAAAATAGTGCATTTTTGGCTTTAAGTTTTCACTTATTCACCCCCACCCACTGGTGGCCATGTTGTTTGAGCTAGGAAGATTATTGGAAGAAAACTGGCAAATGGTCACCCATGAATCATCATTTGAGTACAATACTTCTTAAATCAGAACAACAGTTTCAGAGAAATTTTTTTTGAATTTTTTTCCATACAGAAACAATAGGAAAACTTGCCCCTCCCACTGGTGGCCATGTTTTTTTTTAAATAACAAAAAGATTTTAAGAAATCTGGTAGAGGATCATCAATTGACCATTTGTGTAAAATTATTTTTAATTTGGACCAGAAGTTTCAGAGAAGAAGATTTTTAAAGTTTTTAGTAAACAGTAACATAAGGAAAACTTGCCCCACCCACTGGTGGCCATGTTATTTAAGATAAAATGATTTTAAGATATCTTGTAGAGGATCATCAATTGACCATTTGTGTAAAATTATTTTTAATTTGGACCAGTAGTTTCAGAGAAGAAGATTTTTAAAGTTTTTAGTAAACAGTAACATAAGGAAAACTTGCCCCACCCACTGGCGGCCATGTTTTTTAAGATAACAAAATGATTTTAAGAAATCTTGTAGAGGATCATCAATTGACCATTTCTGTAAAATTATTTTTAATTTGGCCCAGTAGTTTCAGAGAAGAAGATTTTTAAAGTTTTTAGTATACAGTAACAAAAGGAAAACTTGCCCCACCCACTGGCGGTCATGTTTTTTTTAGATATCAAAATAATGTTAAGAAATCTGGTAGAGGGTCACCCATGGATCATTTGCATAAAATTACTTTCAAATCGGACCAGTAGTTTTTGACAAGAAGATTTTTAAAGTTTTCACTTTATAGCCATATGAAGAAAATCTGCCCCACCCACTAGCGGCCATGTTTTTTCTTGAGGTTAAAACGAAATTGTTTTTGTACTCTATCGAAGATAGATCTAGATCTACGGTAATATAATGGAGGTCTCGTAAAAAAAAAATTTTTTTTTTTATGTGTCAAGAACCTGTGGTTTAAGAGCATAGAAAAATTCACTGCATCCCGGCAAGTGGATGTCAAATGGTGGATTCATGTTTACTTGAAGCCTGCTCTTAACATCCATCCATCATAAAAACAGAAAACACATTTTTAACTCTGTGAAGAATTAATTGGACTGTTTGACTTTGTCATGAGATAAAACCAAGTCTACTTGAATATGTGTTGTCACGATTGTTTTGTTTCAATATTTAATCTCCCAAGTATTCAATTTCAATTTACCAAAAATACCAGAAAGCTTTTTTAAGAGATTCATCGTTTCCCGCGTGTATGTGTTGCTTTTGTTCTTCTCTTGTAACTTATTTTCCGAAACTCCCACGAAAAACGTCTTCCGCGTCGATAGCTAGCCATTGCCTACGAATAAGAGCTAATTTTAAACATCGCAATTTATGTTAATTTCCTGTCATTCTAAATGGAAGTTTATAACGTCTAATCTAATTGGATGTTTTCAAAAAATGACGCTAGTAAGCATGCCGCGCATTTGGATTTCATTTCGGAAGTTTGGAATACTGTTTGCGTCTGTTACGTGATTATTAATACGGAGTTGTGAGGAAATCAATTCTAAAAGGTAATTTATATTCATTTAAAACATTCGTTTGTTCAGTATTTGCGGAGAATTTCCTTATTTAACAGGCCCCGTATCGAGGATATTTTTCCGAGGCGACGCACGATTTCACGTCTCATTATTCGCGGCGAATTTTCAGTCCACCGTTAATCATCTTTTGAATGTTAAATTCGGGAAAAGGAATGTCCGAGATTCCGGTTTCGGCTAGTATTTATTTTTCTTTCAGCGTTGTTCGTAGCTTGTTTTCCGAAAATCATTAAAGTCGCTGTTTGTAAAGTAAGCCATGTTCGGCATGTTTGTAGAATCTACTCGCATCAAAACCAGAACTAGCGGTTTTAGAAACGTCAATCAAAAGTTAATCTCCCTCAAAATGGAACGAGTCCCTGTCAATCACCGTTTAGATAAGGAAATTCAGCTCCTGATTGGTTGATGAAGCTAAGCACACGCCCGACACGCGTGACGGCGTTTGGCATATGAAATAATTACTGGAATACACAACACGGAGCCCTGATTAAGGCTAGTCGCTCTACAGATTAAGACATGTCGGCCAGATCAAAGCATGTCGCGAAGAGACCGCCGGGAAGGAAGGAATGTCGCCCGCGACAGGCGAAAACGGCCTGGGGAAATCCCTGGGATTCACCATAGTGATTTTTTCATTGCCGCTTTATTCAGGTTTTACTGTTTTACTGGTTTAAGAAGGGTTCAAGCACCCTTATACTGAATCACCTATATTTGCAAACAGTTTGGATCCAGGTCAGATGTTACATTATGCTGCATCTAATCTGGCTCCAAACTATTTGCCATTTATTTACATAGTTTTTTTTAATTTAGAAAATGTAAAAGTATGATTTGTTTTACAAAATTCACATACAATATGTATAGCAGACATCAATTCAGCATGATAAGAGTTAAGTTCCCAGTTACAGATTTTGCTAATGGCAAAATTGCATAACTGACCTCAGGTCAGCTGCTGCCCCGGTACAGCAACAAAACTGGTGGTCTCTGACTCTCTGCTGAACATGTTGTCTGCTAAAGTTTAGAAATGGTTCAGTCTGCTTCATACTTAGAGAAACAGGATCTGGAAGTGATCCACTGACAGTTATGTAATTATATCTTATGCCATATTTATACATTTGTTTAATATTGGTTTTTATCAGAGTTATCTGTATGTCTTGTCATATTTTCTTGTCCAGGAGGTAACTCCAATTCAACAAATACTGATGTTTGTTAACCCATTACCCCATAAATATGCATTTTAGGCCTTTAATTTATTCCTCCACTGAAGAAAATAATTCCATTTTATACAGTCATGAAAATGTAAGATAAGAAATAAGTTTCTATATCCTAATAGATTGTAGCTGAAAGCAGTTTGAAAGTAAAGCAGAGTGTGCATTAAGATGCATTCTGCTTTACTTTGAACCTGCTTTAGGTAGCCACCTATTTTCAAAACTAGAAACAGGCTATGGGGTTATGGGTAAAATGAAATTGCATATTTGGAAAGAGCGGAATGAGAGGAAGTGCCATTTGCAAAGGCCATAACTCTGACATCATTGTTTTTTTGGAGTTATTTCCCTTTGTGATATTTTCTTGTCCGGAAGACAACTCCAGTTCTACTGATGCTATTGTAATGAAATTTTATGTATGGAAAGAAACTGATGAGAGAAAATGCCATGCACAAGGGCAGCAATATTTTGTTTTTCCCCTTTGTCATATTTTATTGTCAGGAAAATAACTCCAGTTCTTCCGACGTTAGTAAAATAAATATCATTTATTTACCGGTAATGGAAATAGCTTGATAAGATGATGTGCCATGGATAAGGGTCATAAGCTTGGCAACAAAATTCCCTTTTGTCATGTTTTCTTATCTGGAAGATAACCTCATTTATAGTTATATTAAAATGTTGTCTTGCTCAGTCAACTTAGGTACAAACTACACTGTCCTCAGGTGAGCAAATTAAGGGCCATGGCCCTCTTGTTTTAGATATATTCCATCGTTTTTCAATAGCGTCAGCTGACGGTTTTGCTGTTGTTGTTGCTTCTCTACATAGGCTCTGACATAAACGGGAGCCGAATAATGTAGTATTAAGCGCTACCAGTGAAGTACGTTAATTCACTACCATATATATAGAGAGCGTCCATGGTCGAGGCGGTAAAGGCGTGTCCTCATTTTTCTTGTTTGTCTCCGCAATGGAGGGTCACGGGTTCTAATCCCACAAGAGCTTCTTTTTTTTTTGGGAAATGCAGTTTTTAACAGAATTTATTATCCTAAACTAAATCTTACCCTTTTATATAATCATTTGACATATATTTACAAATTACCATTTTTAATGCTAGATCCGGTTGCGAGCCTCTTTAACAGTTTTACCTATTACTCCATAGCCTGTCTCTAGTTCAAAAAAAGATAATCACTTAAAGCAGGTTGAAAGTAAAGCAGAATGTGTCTTAAGGCATACTCTGTTTTACTTTCAGCCTGATTTATTTTTTAAGCTATTATTTGTTAGAAAATAGAAAATATTTCTTAAAATACATATTAATGACTGTATAAAAGTGAACTATTTCCATCAGTGGAAGAATAAATAATAGGCATAAACAGGCGTATTTATGGGGTAATGGGTTATCAAATGGAATAAATATCTCGCAGTGTTGAGCCTAGTTCCTGACAATATTTCAGGGCTGCAGATTGTGCCGAAATCTTTAGATTTTTATCCTTAATCCATTGTCCCATAAATATGCCATTTTACCCCTTTAATTGATTCATCTTCTGAAGAAAATAGTTCCAATTTGTACTGTTACAAACAAGTATCATAAGAAATAGTTTCTATATTCTATCAGATAATAGCTTAAAGCAGGCTGAAAGTAAAGCAGAATGCACCTTAAGGAATGGAATAAATATCTCGCAGTGTTGAGCCTAGTTCCTGACAATATTTCAGGGCTGCAGATTGTGCCGAAATCTTTAGATTTTTATCCTTAATCCATTGTCCCATAAATATGCCATTTTACCCCTTTAATTGATTCATCTTCTGAAGAAAATAGTTCCAATTTGTACTGTTACAAACAAGTATCATAAGAAATAGTTTCTATATTCTATCAGATAATAGCTTAAAGCAGGCTTAAAGTAAAGCAGAATGCACCTTAAGGAATGGAATAAATAGCTCGCAGTGTTGAGCCTAGTTCCTGACAATATTTCAGGGCTGCAGATTGTGCCGAAATCTTTAGATTTTTATCCTTAATCCATTGTCCCATAAATATGCCATTTTACCCCTTTAATTGATTCATCTTCTGAAGAAAATAGTTCTAATTTGTACTGTTACAAACAAGTATCATAAGAAATAGTTTCTATATTCTAGCAGGTAATAGCTTAAAGCAGGCTGAAAGTAAAGCAGAATGCACCTTAAGGAATGGAATGAATAGCTCGCAGTGTTGAGCCTAGTTCCTGACAATATTTCAGGGCTGCAGATTGTGCCGAAATCTTTAGATTTTTATCCTTAATCCATTGTCCCATAAATATGCCATTTTACCCCTTTAATTGATTCATCTTCTGAAGAAAATAGTTCCAATTTGTACTGTTACAAACAAGTATCATAAGAAATAG
Source organism: Gari tellinella (assembly GCA_922989275.2). Classification (NCBI taxonomy): domain Eukaryota; kingdom Metazoa; phylum Mollusca; class Bivalvia; order Cardiida; family Psammobiidae; genus Gari; species Gari tellinella. The sequence goes on along the minus strand of OV277870.1, from coordinate 3,395,044 downwards.
TTTCTATATTCTAGCAGGTAATAGCTTAAAGCAGGCTGAAAGTAAAGCAGAATGCACCTTAAGGTGCATTCTGCTTTACTTTCAACCTGCTTTAAGTGGTCACCTGTTTTCAAAACTAGAAACAGGCTATGAGGTAATGGGTTAAAGATGGTCAAATTTTGCTATTTATGACATAATGTGGGGTTTGTGACAGGTCAGTTTGGAGTGGGGGTATCAATCAACCTGTAGTGATAGCTCTAGTTCCAATATGTCCCGGCATGTTTTAAGCTTGACAGTCAGTTTTATCGTACAGTCGAACTTCGATATCTCGAATTTGGTTAAGTCGAAACATACCCATATTTCAAAGTTAAAACGCAGCTAAGCTGCATTTTAACTTTGAAACACTGGTATTTTCACCTAAATCAAGCTTGAAATAAGGAAAATTCATGTTTTGAAATATCGGATAATTCGAGTTAAGCGAGTTTGAGATATCGAAGTTTGACTGTTTTTTGATAATTTTCAGGCTTCCTGTATATCGCGGGTGAAATTGGACAGTCTGAGCAGTTTTCAGGGGACATCTTTAACCAACATATACAGTCAGTTTATACCAAAAAGAACCCTGGTTAAAAGTGGAATAAAGCAGGTACGAACTCTCATTTCGCCGCCAAATCCAGTAATATTAGTGTTTTCTTATGACTTGTGTCAGTTATTTTTAGATTGGAACATTCTAAACTTTTAAAAGGGATGAGTACCGTACTGGATGATTTCCGTACAGCCAGCTAGAGATACGACTAGCTGTATTTATTTGCTTAATGTACAGTAGAGAAGACATATTTTTCCCGTTTTAACGCAAACAAAATGCACTTAACTGTGGAAATTTAGTTTAAGAAATTGTAGCTATATTTTCAGTCTGAGTAGCAAACAGGTTAGAGCCAGATCAGACGATGGGTTATCCGCGGTCTGATCTGGCTTTAACCTGTTTGCAATGGAAATAACAGTTTTAGTATATAAATGGGAAATAATAAAATATCAGTAAATTAGTGCAGCGGTCTCGTGCTAGAAGGATCAAACTTATCTCAAGTGTATGATTATATATTCCATGTTATCTTGCTTACCTATTTACCATTATTAACTATTCTGTTCTAAAAGTAACTCCGACAAGTCAGAAAAATCAAATAATACCACTTGATACTCAATAGAAGAGACGGTTATAATGAGTTGTGACACTATATAGGGTTTAATGCAGAAATAAAGATTTTTAAATGGAGAGAGTTCCGTAGGCATATTTTAGGACCAAGAAAATCAGTTAAATATGTGATAATTACAAGTATTCTGATAGTCAGGGGTGAAATCCGCCCTTCAAAGTTCCCAAAAATAAGGTGCAACTGTGTTTCAAATACTGGAAACGAAACCAGACACATTTTAGCTCACCTGTTCGTAGAACAGCAGAGCTAATGTCATACCCCCGGATTGGGCATGGGCATGAGCGTGAGTGTGACCAAGCTTAAAGTTTTTTGGACGGGTTGTTTTAAACCTTATTATTTGTACTAGAGTGCTGAAATGTTGTATGGAGGTTCATTTGGGGTTAAACATTGACATTGGAATTAAAAAATAATTGCACAGGTTGTTTAAAGTTTTATATAACTAGACTAAGACTCAACATTAATTTAATAATAGTTCTAAACTGAAATTGATTTTCTTTTGATACAAGATGTTTTTATGCCCCCGGCATCGACAGATGCGGGAGCATATAGTAATCGTCCTGTCCGTCCGTCCGTCCGTGTGTGTGTGCGTCCGTAACAAGGTTAAGTAGATTTTACCGTTTTGTCTAGCATCAACACCTCTTACCCAAATGCTTTGATACTTATACAGTTGTTGCCTAGGACCATTCCCTATCCACCAATGTCACCCAACTTTGATTATGACCTTGACCTTGACCTAATTTGGACTTAGAATATTTTGAGTGGGCTATTTCTTGGTTAACTAGATTTTACCGTTTCGTCTAGCATCAACACCGCTTACTCCAATGCTTGGATACTTATACAGTTGTTGCCTTGGACCATTCCCTATCCACCAATATCACCCAACCTTGATTTTGACCTTGACCTTGACCTAATTTGGACTTAGAAAAAATTCAAAATATACTGTCAAGGTTGCCACCGGGGGCATAAGCGTTTATTGAACGCGCAGTCTTGTTTAGACTTAAACTTTAAACAGACGAGCATCAGGTGACTTTGACACACATTTCTGGTTAGGGGCATACTTAATTTTCATTTCTAGCGTCACATTAGAACAGGAACAGAATATGTTCCTGATTAGATTCACCCCACATTATTCTGTGTGCACTCCTTATATGGTATGCGAATACACTGGCACTGCACGGACCTAAAAATGACTGAAACAATACCAAATTCTCTTTCTAAAAATACAAGAATGTTATAAACATGGGGGGAAATATATTTAAAAGGGACATTCATTGTTAAAATATGGAATAAATTACTTTTTAAAGAGCTTTTGTAGGTTGAAGTCTTGCCACTACTGTACTATGTACCGGTACATGAAACCAAGGCTACAACCCACAATTCATCACTTCAGTATAAAACAAGATGGCGTCAAAGCACTTGCTTCTCACAATTATGAACCATACCGAATACAAATACAGGCTGAATAAAAGATGCTGCGGGAGCTGACACGATCTGGAGGTAGATTATATCGTATTACAATTGGGAATTATAATTATGAAATGACACTTGAAAACAGCCACATAGGCTGACGTTGTAAACATGAATGTTGACAAACAACAAACGTGTTTGTCAACCTAAAACCAGAACCTTACAATACTAAATTTTTATTGTATCGATTTTTTCATCATTAGTATTTATTGAGCTATAAAAAAAATATGTCAGAATACGAATGTTCCGAAAAAGTTACAAAAAGTTTCGCCCTGAAAATATAGTGCTGCAAATCAAATGAATAATCCGGAAATAGTAAATTCGATTATGCGCAGTTCTGGCCCAGTAATGGCGGTGTTTATACAGTGACGCTTTGTTTCTACGATGCAACCAGAGCAAAGTTTACTTCCTTTTGAGCGATTTCACGCAATAATTATGAATAATAACTTGTTTATTTACTTTATTTCTCTCTCAGTTCAAAATGCCTTACCGATTTAGATTGTATTAGATACTGTACGTAACGACTAATGTATATATATATATATATAATTGTAAAGGTAAAAATGACTCAGTGATGAGCCGAGAGGCGAACCGCGTATGGTAATACAAAAGAAAAAATAGAAGGCGTGTTTAGTCATTTTTAGCTCGACTTTTTCAAAAAGTCGAGCTATTGTCGTCACCCTGTCGTCTGCGTCTGCGTCAGCGTCTGCGTCTGCGTCAGCGTCTGCGTCGGTTAAGTTTTTTGCTTAAGGTTTTTGTAAGAGTCCATTTCTCAATAACTATCAAAGGTATCCATTTGAAACTTGGAATAGTTGTTCAGTATTAAAAGGGCAACTCATTACAACAAGACAGGTAACCCTGGGATTTGTCATTTCAGAGTTATTGCCCTTGTTTTATTTACTTAAAAATTATAAATTAACATATCTCAATAACTATCAAAGGTATCCATTTGAAACTTTGAATAGTTGTTCAGTATAAAAAGGGCAACTTATTACAACAAGGCAGGTAACCCTGTGATTTGTCATTTCAGAGTTATTGCCCCTATTTTATTTACTTAAAAATTATAAATTAACATATCTCAATAACTATCAAAGGTATCCATTTGAAACTTGGAATACTTGTTAAGTATCAAAAGGGCAACTCATTACAACAAGGCAGGTAACCCTGTGATTTGTCATTTCGGAGTTATTGCCCTTGTTTTATTTACTTAAATATTATAAATTAACATATCTCAATAACTATCAGGGGTATTTATTTGAAACTTTGAATAGTTATTAAGTATCAAAAGAGCAACTCATTACAACAAGGCAGGTAACCCTAGGATTTGCCATTCCAGAGTTATTGCCCCTGTTTTATTTACTTAAAAATTATAAATTAACATATCTCAATAACTATCAAAGGTATCCATTTGAAACTTTGAATACTTGTTTAGTATCAAAATGGCAACTCATTACAACAAGGCAGGTAATCCAGGGATGTGTCATTTCAGAGTTATTGTCCATGTTTTATTTACTTAAAAATTGTAAATTAACATATCTAAATAACTATGAAAGATATTAACTTGAAACTTCAAATACCTGTTAAGTATCAAAAGGACAACTCATTACAACAAGGTAGGATACTCTGTGATTTATGATTCCAGAGTAATTGCCCTTGATTTATTTACCTAAAACGTGTAAATTGAAATATCTTAATAACTGTCAAAGGTTTTAACTTGAAACTTTAAATACTTGTGTTATAACAAAAGGGCAACTCATTTAAACAAGAAAGGTGACCGGGGATTTGCCATTCCAGAGTTATTGCCCTTGTTTTTATTTACATAAAACTTGTAAATTGAAATTTCTCAATAATTACCATAGGTATTAACTTGAAACTTTTAATGCTTGTTCAGTTTCAAAAGGGCATCACCTTTCAACACAGCAGATAACCATGGGATTTGTCATTGCAGAGTTATTGCCCTTGTTTGACTAAGAATTTGTATATGAAATTATTCAGTAACCGTAGAAAGTTATTAATTTCAAACTTCCAATATATTTGAATACTTGTTTAGTTTCAAAAGGGCAACGCATTACAACAAGGCAGGTAAAGCAGGCAAAGATATTGTCCTTCTTTTGACTTATAGTTTACTTAAAGTGGAATGTAGACTGTCCAAGTATGTTTAAGTTGTTGTTGCTTACAAACTTCTATGATCAATAGGGCATTAAACACCCATACACATTCTTTAAGTTTGAAAAATATAGCCGTCTCAAGTATATGAAAGTCGAGCGTCCAGCACCCGTTTGCGGTGCTCTCATTACCTTTACAATTATATATACTTTTGCCGGTCCGGCATTTGCCGGAATATTTTACATTTTCCGTCTATATAGACCGATCCCGAAAATCAATTATCTCCCCTGTCGACTCTTTAGCTTTCGGCTGTTTGTTTACTTCCGGGTAGTTACGCGTAGCGTCCTCAGCAACATCAGTAGCATCCCGATAATGTAACTACTTCACGTCGAAATGTCGGAGGATAAGGAAAATCTATTTCTATCAGACGAAGATCTTAGAAAGTTAAATATAACTGATTTGAAGAACTATCTTAGGCGTCACAATCAGTTCGTTACGGGGAGGAAAGGTGTTTTAATAGAAAGAGCCATCGGGGTACGAAAGATCGGCAGGGAGACAACGCATCAACAGGACGTGGAGGAAGTTCAGTCACGGAACGGAAGGTTATTTACTACACCTTTAGGAGAATCCTTACCTGACCCGAAGTCGTTGACGTCCGGTTGGTCAGATGATCCATCGCTAATTCCAGGATTCAGCGATGGAGATATCTACAATTATTTTGTGCTTCGGATGCAGGCAAAGAGGCATCTAAGGGCAAAGGTGTACTTTGAGGACAGACATGTGTACAGTGTTCAGACTCATATAGTGACAGACAGTTGTTCACATTGTTTTGTGTCCAGTAAAGTCATTCCATCATTACCTTCTATGAAAGTTAGAGTAGACCATACTGTGTGGATATGTATGTCTAAAGTGACAGGGCAGGTGAATTCAGCTGACTGCAGTTGTACAGCCGGGTAAGTTACATTACATTCTTTTATCACTCATTCAAAAAGTTTGAACTCGAAGTTTAGGATATAATTTCACTGGCTGCTGGTACAAATATATGTAGATCTAGATCTGTACAGTTGAATATTCTTTTTTTCAGGACTCAAATCCAAATAGACCATCTGTCATATGACCAATTTCAGACAGGGTGCTGGTCATTTTGGTTACAATTAGTTATTAGTACTTATAGATCTAGTCATTTACTCTGGGTAATTACTCAACAAGGCCATGACAAACAATTTTTACCATCATTGTATCCGTTGATCTGCTTGAAATATTAGATTATAGTGAAGATTGCAGCTAGATCCATTTGTATAATCTAGATCTATATATATTGCCTTCCCAGTAGTGTTCCATAATCGATCATCAGATATAATCGGACAGACCACTTCGATTAATCACCAATTATACAATCAAAATGAGATATATAAATTTTGATCATAAATTTAGTAACGAAAATGTTAAAGAGACTCGCAACCAGATATAGCATTAAAAATAGTAATTTGTAAATATGTGACAAACGCTTATATAAACGGCTAAGAATTAGTTTAGGATAAGAAATTCTGTTTAAAAAATGCATTTCAATAAAAAAATATTTAGCTCTGGTGGTAATCGAACCCAGGACCGGGCATGGGCGGACATAAGTCAAAATGATGAAACCATTTGACCCACTGAAAGTAAAGCAGAATGTGCCTTATTAAAGAGGCTCGCAACCAGATTTAGCATTAAAAATAGTAATTTGTAAATATATGTCAAATGCTTATATAAATGGGTAAGATTTAGTGAGGAAACGCCTTTACCCCCTTGGCTACCAGCGCTCTCTATATATATGGTAGCCAATTAACGTACTTCACTGGTATCAATTGATAGTACTTTATTCGGCTCGGGTTTATGTCTGAGCCCGTGTAGAGAAGCAACAACAACAACTATACCGCCAGCTGACGCTATAGAAAAACGATGGAAAATATCTAAAAACAAGAGCCGCATGCGGCCCTAAATCGCTCATGTTTACGTCATGGTAATGGACCAGTAATGATAACATTCCACTATAAGCCATCACCGGTAAATTAACCCCCACCCACAGGCAGCCATGTTGTTTGAGCTAGGAAGATTCTTTGAAGAAAACTGGCAAAGGGTCACCCATCATTACTTTTTTAAAAATATTCTTAAATCAGACCAATAGTTTCAGAGAAAAAGATTTTTGAAAAATGTCTATACAGAAATATAAGAAGCTAAATAATGCCACAAATTTGCTTTTATATGAGTATTTTATTTTATTTTGACAAGAACACCATCCGGTTGCGAGTCCCTTTAAGGGAGCTGAACACACTTTGAATAACATTCCCAAACAGCGTGGTTCCAGATCAAACACCCACTTACTTGGTTTTTTTACCTTAATCCAGACTGTTTGAAAAAGCTAATAACAGGACGAAAGTAGAGGAAAACACACACAATTTATAATTCTTTTAATACATCATCAACATGCAACAATTGAATAATTATCAGATAGATCTATATCATGAAATGAGCTCATGGGGATGACATTTGTAAATAGTGTAGAGCCTGATAAAACACATTTTTTGCAAAGGTAAATCATAGCACATATGATAGCACAGCTTCAATACAGTTGATCATTAAATGCACATTGTGGACCCAGAACAGTTTCATTCATAATGTCAACTAAATTTCTATTGATTTATTAACAATTTAATTTTAACAGTGGGGAATTGTCCGCCCTGCCAAAAAGTGGGTCCTGTGGGGAATTGTCCCGTGGGCAATTGTCCTGGTGGGGAATTGTCCGGATCCAATTGAGACCACTCATTAAAATTGTAGACCTTAACCCATTACCCTATAAATACGCCTTTTGACGCCTCTAATTTATCCCTCCACTAAATAGAGAATATTTGGTGACTAGCTTTGAATGAGAAATGTTATCTGGCAAGGCGGATGAATATATCTGGTGAGCCGCAAATATACTTTCAGGTGATAACTAAGGGGAGGTTAAAATCAAAGCATAGTGCTTTCAACCTGCTTTAAGTAGTCACTTGTGTTCAAAACCAGAAACAGGTGTTCCGCTTGAAGAAGCATTATGCTTTAATTTAAACTTACTCTAACCCATAACCTCATAAATACACCTTTTATGCATCTGCTTTTTCCTCCACTGAAGGCGTATTCTGCCTTACTTTCTACTTGCTTTAAGTGGTCATCTGTCTTCAATATTAGAAACAGGTTATGGGGTAATGGGTTAAGAACATACTAGAAGTGCCTTCTGTGTTTCATGAATCATGTTCATTACTTCCTATGTGGGAAATACCATTTTTATTGATGAAAAATTAGAAATGTAAAACAAGAGCCCCATGGGGCATTTTCGCTCAGCTGAGAATAACTGACAAAATGGAGATAATTATTTATGTCCAGGAAGGGGTCATGTTTTACCCGAGGGGCATAATTTGAACAATATTGTAAGAGGACCTGTAGATGATGCTATGTGCCAAATATCTAAGATCAGGGTAGTAGGGTTTTAGACAAGAAGATTTTTGTAAGTTTCCATAGAAAAAAAATCTATTTTTAGCTCCTGTGACCTACATATGCAACAGACTGAAACCAGTTGAACAAAATAGGTAAAGGATATCTAGAAGTGTGACCATGCTGAATATCAAAGCTCTGGCCATATTAGTTTCAGAGAAGAAGACGTTTTGAAAATTTCACTATATAACTCTATGTAAAACTGTGACCCCCGGGGCGGGGCCAATTTTGAATCCATGGGGCATAATTTGAACAAACTTGATAGAGGACCTGTAGGCGATGCTATGTGCCAAATATCTAAGCTCTGGCCCTTGTAGTTTCAGAAAAGAAGATTTTTTAAAGTTTCATAGAAAAAAAATCTATTTTTAGCTCCTGTGACCTAGTTATGCAACCGACCAGAACCATTTGAACAATTTTGGTATAGAACATCTAGAAGTGTCACCATGCCAAATATCAAGGCTCTGGCCATACCGGTTTCAGAGAAGAAGACGTTTGAAAATTTCACTATATAACTCTTTGTAAAACTGTGACCCCAGGGGCGGGACGAATTTTGACCCCATGGGGCATAATTTGAACAAACTTGATAGAGAACCTGTAGATGATGCTGTGTTCCAAATATCTAAGCCAAAGCTCTGGCCATATTAGTTTCAGAGAAGAAGCCGTTTTGAAAATTTCACTATATATAACTCTATGTAAAACTGTGACCCCTGGGGCGGGGCCAATTTTCTATCCATGGGGCATAATTTGAACAAACTTGATAGAGGACCTGTAGGCGATGCTATGTGCCAAATATCTAAGCTCTGGCCCTTGTAGTTTCAGACAATAAGATTTTTTAAAGTTTCATAGAAAAAAAATCTATTTTTAGCTCCTGTGACCTAGTTATGCAACCGACAAGAACCATTTGAACAATTTTGGTATAGAACATCTAGAAGTGTCACCATGCCAAATATCAAGGCTCTGGCCATACCGGTTTCAGAGAAGAAGACGTTTGAAAATTTCACTATATAACTCTTTGTAAAACTGTGACCCAAGGAACATTTCTGTAAAGTTTGGTTGAATTCTGTCAAGCGGTATAGGAGGAGATGTCATTTGAAGCAATTGTTAACGACGACGGACGACGCCGGACACAGGGCCATCCCAATAGCTCACCTTGAGCCTTTGGCTCAGGTGAGCTAAAAAGGTGTAGATATGTAGTAATTGACCAAGCAGCCACTAGACTACAAACAATTGAGCATCGATAATCAAACTATTACATTGGCTAATAAAGTCAGAAAACATTTCCCCAGGATTGAGTACACACTCATGTGTGACCTATCTTCTAATAATAAACAAATGTCAGTAATAATAATTTGAATATAAGATATTTAATTGAAAATATTTGTATTTCAGAAATGGAGAAACATGCAACCACATAGCAGCATTAATGTATGCCCTGGTAGACATTACCAACAAGAAGAGGGACGGCACCATTTCCACCACTTCCAAAAAATGCAAATGGAATAATCCAAGAAAACGCAAACTAAGTCCAAAAAAACCATGTGAGCTGAACTTTCAGAAACATTCATTTGACAGCAGTGACGTCCCTAGGAAACTTTTCAGTGAAAAGGTTATTGACATAGAGCAGCTACCATCATGCATTAACATAGACTCTTTCAAATTGAAGTTGCAAAAGATCAACTCAAAGGCAGGCTGGCTAACAAATTTTGAAGAAAACCAAAGAGAGCAGAAATTACCCTTCATTGACACTGAATTGACATTTGAAGATCATGAAGACTTAAAAAGTGAAAAAGTGAAGCAAGTTATATTTGGAAAATTTGAACAAATTCAGTTTAGTGAGCAGGAGGCAGTTGAGGTTGAGCAGAAGACTAGAGGACAGAGTAAGAATGATGTGTGGTTTGAAGAGAGGAAATGGAGGATCACCAGCTCTAATTTTGGAGTGATTGTACATAAAAAGGAGCAAACAGAGCCAGACAACATCATTAGAAAACTGCTGTACACATCACTAGACAACAAATACGTGCAGTGGGGAAAATCCCATGAGGCAGCTGCACGTATGAAGTACAGGATCACTATGAAGAAACAACATAAAGACCTCATAGTGACTGAATGTGGGCTGTTAGTGTCTTCTACATGCCCTCATCTAGCTGCAAGTCCAGATGGACTAGTGAAATATGTTGATGACAGTGGCAAAGTGATGAAAGGTGTCATTGAAATCAAATGTCCTGCCTCTGATAAATGGAGAAATATTTGTCCACTACAGTGTGCGGATGATCCCACATTTTTCTGTAAAGTTGTGAATGGGAAATGCGAGCTGAAGAGAACACACAACTATTACTGTCAAGTTCAAGGACAGCTTGCAATAAGTAGTCGACAGTGGTGTGACTTTGTTGTGTGGACTCTATCAGGGATGTCAGTTGAAAGAATTTATTTGGACAGTTCATTCTGGCAAGGCTGCAAGAGTAAACTGACTTGTTTTTACCTTAATGCCTTGTTACCAGAACTGTACAGCAGGAGAATTCAGCGTGGCTTGTCTTTGTAAGATAAATTCTTTCAACAGACATTACTAGTAAGTCCTTACTAGATTTCAATGATTGACTTTGGATCATATTTATATTGTGTCATATTAACCCATGGCTTGTTTTCAGTATTGAAGACGGATTGTTACTTAAAACATGCTATAAATACAGCAGAATGCTCCTGTATGAGAATTATGCTTTGCTTTCAGAGTACTTTAAGCTAACATCTGCTAAGATATATATTCTTCACTGTATAAATTGCCAACATGGAACTAATTTCTTCAATAGAGGAATTACATGAATCTGTACTTATGGAGTAATGGGTTAATACAATTCAGTGGTTGCTTAACCTATTATCCCATAAATAATACGCCTTTTTACGCTTCTAATCTGTTCATCCTGTGATGAAAATAATTCCAGTTTATACAGTCTTGAATAGTATTATAATTATAAGAAATATTTCTACATTCTAGCAGATGATAGTGTAAGCAGGCTATGAACATTGAAGGTTGATCTCTTGTTCTGGATTTGACATTTTGTATATTTTTATCCACCGACTCAGAACAATTATTTTACTTACTACATATGGATGTTTCGACAGTATCACACAATCAGCTGACAAATACAGTGCGATACAGTGGAAATATCCAAAGTTAGTAAAATAATTTTTCTTAGTCAATGGATGAAACTTATCTTGTTACATAGGCAGTCTGAACCAAAATGAGCCCATTACCACATATATCATGTTTTTAGTTATGATCCATTACCCAATAGCCTGTTTCTAGTTTTGAAGACAAGTAATCACTTAAAGCAGGTTGAAAGTAAAGCAGAATGTGCCTGCTTTACTTTCAGCCTACTTTAAACTATTTTCTGATAGAATATAGAAAATATTTATTATCATTCTTATTTATAACAGTATAAATAAGAACTATTTTCTTCAGCAGAGGAATAAATTAATGGCGTACAAAGGTGTATTTATGGGGTAACAGGTTAAAGACATATGACTGCATTATAAGCAGGTTGAAAGTAAGCCAGAATGAGCATTGACACTCAACACATATTCTAGTTTACTTTCAGCCTGCTTTCATCAACTGTCTGCTAGGATAAAGAAAGAAAGAAATATTATATACATGTACATACAGTCAGACTTCGATATCTTGAACTTAGTTAAATTGAACATGATGTTACATATGATACCCATATTTCAAAGCTTAGCCACGTGACATAATGCAGTTCATGTGTCGAACTATTGGATAATTCGAGTTAAGCGAGTTTGAGATATCAAAGTTTTACTGTATTCATATCTAGATATATTTTAGAAATACTCCCCTTATCTGTTTATTGCATAGTAAGAGAGAGAGATTTATTCCATTTGTTGCATACTAAATGAGAGATATTTATTGCATAGTAATAAGTTAATTAAATGTCTAAAATGACAAATTGGAACAGAATGCCTTGGTTTTTCTTACCCTTGAATGACTTTTAACACTCTTGAAGTGCATTCAGTAAAGGATGCATGTACTACATAGAAAAGGTTCAGTGGCCCCCTAACAAAATAAACCTTTTGTTGTTCATGTCAGGAGGTTTCTAAAAGCAAAATGATTATAAAGCGGAAAGCTCCAATTGGAGCCTACTGCTTTTCTTTCACATTGCGTTTAGATCTATATCAAAAAAGGACTTCTTTTCTAGACAACCATGAACCCTAATACATCTTTATCTTTTTATGCCTTGATTTCTCCACTGGAGTTAATAAAAAAAAGTCATTTATAAGAGTCATGAGTATGCATACATCCCTATAAGAAGTTATTTCTATATCCTAGCAAATGGCAGCTCAAAGCAGGGTGAAAGTAAAGCATTCAGCTTTACCTTAAATCTGTTTTAAGTGGGCATCTGTTTCCCAAATTAGAAATCTGACTGTATGTATTAACTTATTCTGCACACCAAATCATTCACTTCGAACAAATCAGCTCAATCTCTAAGTACCAGAGGAGGCTGAAGATTTGTAAGTCTTACACAAATTTTCCAAATTTTAGAAGCTTGTAATGCCATTGAAATTGGAAAGATGGTCTGAAGTATTCTAAAGTTTTTTATTCTTTCCATTTCACGCTCAACATGAATACGCAAGTTTGCAATGTCTCTAGTCATTGTCACCTCTCTCTTTGTAAATTGTCTCTTTTTTTGTTTAAATGGGGGGATAATCAAATCTATTCCTTTTGGTGTGGTTAAATCTGAAATGAGAAAGCCTTTGTCAGCCATGATGGCATCCCCCTCTTCACATAAATCAATCAAACCTGATAAGTTTGTGATTTGTTTATCACTTATACTACCAGAGTACAGGTCAGATACAAATGTTACCACTCCCGCTGGACTGATTCCTATTAGAGACTTAAATGTCATATGTGATTTGTAATCACTGTAAAGTAGTGATCTAATTTGTAATGAGCTGGGTGTCTCAGTTCGAATTTCAGTACAGTCTATAACAACTCGGCACTTAGGATACTTCCTTTGAAAGCTCTTTGGCATTGTATTGTCAATTATTTTCCGGGACGGCCACATTACTAAAAACTGTAGCTGAATATCTAGATAATCTATCCATTTGTTAAATATAGAGCAACAAGTAGTTGTTCCTATTCTAAACCTATCAGCCAGATCTTCAATCAGAAGCCCCAATCTCAGTCGCATTAGCACCATGAAGAACTCGTCAATAAGGCGCAAGCTTTTTGGTCTTCCTTTCTCAGTTTGTTTGGTCATGCCTTTCTCTAATTCTTCAAACAGTGCCATGAATGTTCCACTGTTGGGCATACCTGTGTAAAATGTAACCTTTGAATCTTTATTGGAAATGTCATCAAAGGTTAGTATAGGTCTTTCAACTTGTAAACCAATACAGTTCTTGTCACAATTCAATGTCTGTACTGCTGCAACAGAAACTTCACAGTTGCCTGCCTGAGTGTATGTAGATGCCACATCTGGTTCTATTTGTTCACACTGGTGTCTAACTTGGCTTGCTGTGGGTACTTTACCACCATAATCATGGAATTGTAGTGAAATGTCTAACATGGAGGTGCTACTTTCCACACTCAGACCCTCAGCCTCTCCACTCAAACTTGAACCATTGGGACTAGGTGGGTCATTAGAGTTATGTTGTTCATTATCCAAACTCTCAATGGTGCTTGTAGTTGGATCACTGTCGCCATGTGATTCATCAAACTTCTGGGAAAAAAAGGAAATTTTCTTAACTATCTTTATGACTTAGATATTGCAATACACATCACCTTTTAATCTCACAGGCAATATAGATCTATATCATGATATGCAGCGTCGTTAAAATGAAATTTGAGGATATACGAATAGTGAAGAAAATAAAAGCCGATACACAGCCCTGATGCTAACGCAGTCAAAATGTAGACCGGATGTCGGCATATAAATATAATGTGTACAGTTGTCATGTATAGTTAAATAAAATAGTTTTAAATGTATATAAAAAGGGGTGTGTGTGTGGGGGGTGGGGGGGGGGGGGGGGTTATGTGGTTATAAGTAATGGTACACATTGGTGTAGATATGCATTGGTGGACTAACTGAATGTCAACAACTAAAATGGCATTTTAGTTTTTGACATATGCTTACTTTTATTTAGACATCTAGTCATATTGAAAATTATTATCAAAATAATTTGATTATGTCATAACTCTATTATTAACAGTATTCACAGGGCTGCCATTTCTCCGGATATTTCCTAAGTATTCGGATTTTTATCCTAGCAGGTCGTAGCTTAAACCTGTTTTAAGCAGTCATGTGTCTTCAAAACAAGAAACAGACCATGGGACAATCTTAGGATTTTTATGATCAATTTATGGCAGCCCTGTATTCAAATAACAGAAACACACTTAATTATGACCCCTTTCAAACACCTGTTATATTCAATATTTTTTTCTGGAGAATTGGTATTAACGCAGTGAAGTGAAGGAGATCTACTGGTAGCAGGCCAGCGTTTTGAGATTCTGATTTAAATATCAATTGACAACTGTTGAAGAAAAATACTGGTATCTAGTTAAACAAATGTTAGATCTAAATCTTCTCGAATAATGAATCAGCAAGCTCAACTGTGTACAAAATGATGGTATTACTTTGTGCTGTATCGACATTTCATATTAGTTATGTGTAGCTACAAATGAACTCAAATGAATGAAGGATTTCAAAATAATTAATAATTACCGTTATTTTGTACAGCTTATTGCTCCCGTCAGGCTTTGGAAATATAGATGGTATGTCGCAACCTAGTGTTGGACCCTTTCCTCCTACAAAGTGAGCACTGCATATTCTAGTTTGATCGTAGTTCGTGAAAGTGAAATTTGGCCTAGCGTGTTTACACCTTTGTATCCACACACGTCTACGGCATATTTTCGATGGAAATCGGTGCATGGAGACTTTTCTCCCATCAATAATCTTTTTTCCATGATTACTGCATATGCAGCAGTATCGCTGGTTAGATGGCATTGTCGGTGAGGGTTAAATAATGTCAAATAAAGCCACTGAACGTACGCTATATCAACCATTCAGCCATATTTTGTTGTTGTTGTACAGCTTCTAGTAACTAAATCGCGGCGCTATTAAAGTTTTTCTAACGCGGCCATATGCGGTACCGATATCGGCGCCATGTTTTGGGGGAAAGATTATGATTCCTCCGTTGTAGTCGGAGCACCCAGGACTTGGATACTACCCGGAAGTTGAGGTGCCGTACCTCCGCGTTACTGAAGAGCTAAAATCAAGGGCAGATAACAACACTTTCGGGAAAGGCCTATATATATATATATCTTTATTTTCTCCATAATATGAAGATTACAGTAGCATGACATATAAGAAGAATGAAACGTGACACAATTTGACAAACACATATAAGCAAATAGACAAACAGCATAACATGAAATGTACATGACTATATATGCAGTGGATATACACAGAACACCGCGTACTACAAACCACATACCACATATGCAAAAGAAAACGACAAATAAACAATTTTTTCATTTGATATGATACGTGATACATGTATGCTAACTCCCATCATGCTGACTTGAAATCTATTTAAATCCAAAAACAAATAGTTTTGAATACCAGTGACAAACAGTTTGGATGCAAATCATAAGCCGCGTTACACGGCGTCTGATCTGAGACCAGATTGTTTGCCAATATCAAGCAAGTCGCGTTTAGCATGATAAGGGTTAAGGAAAATGTTCCCACCTATCGTCCAAAATTATGATTATGTGTCTAGGGGTTTATCATACAGGGCTGCCATTTCTCCTGATTTTTCAAAATCTTCGGATTTGTATTCCAACAGATGGAAGCTTGAAACAGTCTGAAAGTAAAGCAGAATACACATTAAGGCGCGTTCTGCTTTACTTCCAACCTGCTTTAAGCATTACTTGTCTTAAAAACTAGAAACATACTGTGGGTTAAAGATATAATCAGGAAAATCGGGCTTGAAAAATTGAAAAATTTGAAATCTTAGGATTGTTTTATCAACTTATGGCAGGCCTGACCATACTTCTAATTGAGCTAACTTAGCTACAGAGTGTCCGACATTTCGGACAGTACAATGTTCCGATCATAGATTTTTAACCATTTTAAGCAAAGTTCTCTGTCAAAACGAAATTATAGAGATCAATTAAATGGTTAAAAAGACAACCACACCGTAAATCTATGTACTCTGTAGACCAACCTCTACCAAACGAACAGTAGAGACTGGATAAGAGTTAATAGAACAATTAAGCACTCACATGTCAATGGTAGTATACTTGGCCCATGATAATGAAAATAGTGTAGATCCAGATCAGAGGGTTCCTAGTAGATCCTTCCACACAGGGTCTACACTACACGTCATTATCTAATGCATAATGATACCATAAATTCTTAAATAGAAATCGAGCAAGAAACTAGATTTTTCCATTTTCAAGTAAGAATGAGTTACGGTCAGTTTTGTCATTTGACTTGTAATCGTTGTTACAATAAACTAACATACGATAACAAGGCAAGGATCGAAACCATATGTAAAGAAATAACAATAGGTTATGTACATACATGTAAATATAAATACTCCTAGATATACATATATCATACAACGGAATCGTTCTAAACCAGTCAGCAACACTGTAGTCTGTGCAATTGGAAGCATGTTGCACAAAGCAAGGTCAAAGTAGACTTGCAATTACTACACCGGCAATATGTGTCACTTCTTTTTCACTAAAGGCAGACAATAACCTTAGATAATCTGGAGTTCCGACTTAGAAGGGTTCCGCTGTATAATAAATACACACACTTACAGTGTTCTTACATATTCACATTTGATATGCGAATGTAATGTGCAAACTTAAATAAACATGACTTTAAGTCCTAATAACAGCGATCTCTTGGCAGTGATGCCTCGACAATTGGATGATACACCCCAACTATTGTATTAACAAATTCATGTCTGCTAAGAGAACTAAGGGAAATCCAAACTTGTTGTCCAAGCAAACTACAAATACGGGTTTCCAATTTTACTCTTAGCGGCCTAATAACCATACAATCTAGTATAAGATGGTCTGTTATACTACAATTATCGCAACTTCTCCCACACTTATAGCAAATATCGTCAAAGCGAGTTAAATTAGCTACTAATTGACCAACTGCCTTTACAAAAATTAACTGTCCAGGAAAACGCTGTGAAAACTTCCAAAGATCACATAACTGGTGATTACTATGGACAGACCTGAATCTCCGAAACCTCTCGATAGATGTGCGATTATTCCATTCCAAAACATAGGATTTCCTTATTGTTGTTTTAATCGTGCGATTCCAACAATCCTTGCTAGGAAATATTCCCTCATTTAAATATTCCACCATGAAATGCTTTAAGCCATATTTACACAATATCTGATCTATTTCCGGCATAAAGCCCAACTTAACTTTGTTTAAAAAGTAAGAACTTAATCTATATAAAAACATTTGTTTTATGGCACAATCGGCGTCTAACCTACATAACTGACCAAAAAGGGTAAGCTTCCTACGCTCAATTTCCAAGCCAATTGGAAGGCATTCAAGCATACTTAACACACAGTCTGTACTGGTCCTTGAATTAAAACCCTGTATATATTTAAGGCATAAACGATGGGCTCGTTCAAGTAACAGTAAATCAGACTTATTTAACGATGGCCAACATTCACAGCCGTATAAAGCTTTAGGTATCACTACTGCGTTGTATATACGCTTACAGCTTGTCGAATGTAAACCATCGTTGTTAAAACCCTAATTTGTCAAGCTAAAAAATGTACCCCTTAGCTTGTTACAAGATTCTTTAATAACAGAATGAGATTTCGTATTCTCCTCAAATAAAACACCTAGGTGCTTGTAAGCCTGTACTGTCGGTAAAAGATCGGTCCCAAGGAAGAAAGAAATTACATTGTTATTCACTTGTCTATGTTGCTTACATGCAAAAACTAGAATGCCACATTTAGTAGGATTGTACTGGTATCTCCAAATGCACGAATAACGGTAACATTCGTTCAACATTAACTGTAAGGATCTTTTTGAAAGCTTTTCAATTAATTCATTGATAAAACAGAGGTACAAAAAAGGTGACCATATTCCACCTTGTCTCGTTCCTTGTTTAATCAGGAACCAGTCTGACATATGACCCTTATGTAAAACACAACTTGACATACTGTTGTGCATCTCTATTACACTATATAATAACGGTAACGGTAACCCGTAACTGTAAAGTTTGTAAAACAAATAAATCTGAATAAGGGGAGATCCTTTGAAAGCACAGAAAACAAAGCAAATACTGAAAATTGCAGACTCGGTTTAATTGAGTCTGTTCATGAGCAATACTGAAATATGCAACAGTGCTCACGCCCCCTAGCACCAGCTTTAGCGGAATTCAACTTTCAACTGTAAATGCGCTGAAATCAATGATTCCAAAGGACCAGAAAGTATAACAACACTGAGCCATCATGCCAAACTCGATCAAAAGCTAATTTCAATAACTTATAAGAACAGAACAGAACATACTTTATTTCACTTGTACACAATCAGGTACCTCGTTACATAACATACAATCATACAATACAAAACATACATACATGGTCAATGTGGAAATAGTATAGGTCTTCTAACAAAGTTTACTGTAGAATGCACTGCACTGTAGAGAGCACTGTGCATCCTACTGGTACTTTAGCTATGTATTTTATCTGAAATATTTTAAACAACGTTATTGTAAAAAAAAAAATTACATTCTTGTGTAGGAGAATGAACTATGCAATTGTAATTAATGCGGATACATACAACAATTGATACATTCAATGTTGTGACATATATTTTCTGACTCATGAATTTGACAATACAGTGACATACAAACACACATACTTAACCCTTTCCCTTATAAGCACATTTAAGAGCATTCGGTTTATTCTTCCTCAACAGAAAATAGTTCCAATCCATTCAGTCATGAGCATGTAGCATAGGATATGGTAACTAAAGACAGACCGAAAGTAAAGCAGATGTATCTTAAGATCTGACTCTAGTTTTACGCAAAGTATATTGTAAACGATGTAGACCCAGATCAGGTGGCTAGACCGAAAGCCCCCAGAACTGGATAAGCAGCGTTTGCAAGTATATATACATCCATATATAGCTATAATGGTATGTATGCTAATATACTGTACCGGTTCGGAGTGTTGTGATGAATGGTGTACTTTATAAGATGAACTTGAAGCATTCTTTCTTGGGGATATGGATGGTTCATTCTTGTTGGTACATTTCATTGTTACAGCTAGGCGCGCTGCCGTATCTGACGGAGTATGTGTATGTCTGACTGTGTAGTCTGTTCACGGATTATCTATCTCTCTCTATATAATTTGTACAGTGAACTTGTATCTGCAAAGATCCTACAGAATGGAAAGCATGCTGTTTGAGTTAATTAATTATCTCCCTTTATCACAAATTATATCGTCTAACTCTGTATGCTATGGATCCAGCGGCTTTCATCCAAATGAATGTTCGTAGCATGTGCTATGGTTGAAACCCTAAAAGGGCACCATGCATATAAGCTATAATGGTATGTATGCTAATATACTGTACCGGTTCGGAGTGTTGTGATGAATGGTGTACTTTATAAGATGAACTTGAAGCATTCTTTCTTGGGGATATGGATGGTTCATTCTTGTTGGTACATTTCATTGTTACAGCTAGGCGCGCAGCCGTATCTGACGGAGTATGTGTATGTCTGACTGTGTAGTCTGTTCACGGATTATCTATCTCTCTCTATATAATTTGTACAGTGAACTTGTATCTGCAAAAATCCTACAGAATGGAAAGCATGCTGTTTGAGTTAATTAATTATCTCCCTTTATCACAAATTATATCGTCTAACTCTGTATGCTATGGATCCAGCGGCTTTCATCCAAATGAATGTTCGTAGCATGTGCTATGGTTGAAACCCTAAAAGGGCACCATGCATATAAGCTATAATGGTATGTATGCTAATATACTGTACCGGTTCGGAGTGTTGTGATGAATGGTGTACTTTATAAGATGAACTTGAAGCATTCTTTCTTGGGGATATGGATGGTTCATTCTTGTTGGTACATTTCATTGTTACAGCTAGGCGCGCTGCCGTATCTGACGGAGTATGTGTATGTCTGACTGTGTAGTCTGTTCACGGATTATCTATCTCTCTCTATATAATTTGTACAGTGAACTTGTATCTGCAAAGATCCTACAGAATGGAAAGCATGCTGTTTGAGTTAATTAATTATCTCCCTTTATCACAAATTATATCGTCTAACTCTGTATGCTATGGATCCAGCGGCTTTCATCCAAATGAATGTTCGTAGCATGTGCTATGGTTGAAACCCTAAAAGGGCACCATGCATATAAGCTATAATGGTATGTATGCTAATATACTGTACCGGTTCGGAGTGTTGTGATGAATGGTGTACTTTATAAGATGAACTTGAAGCATTCTTTCTTGGGGATGTGGATGGTTCATTCTTGTTGGTACATTTCATTGTTACAGCTAGGCGCGCTGCCGTATCTGACCAAGTATGTGTATGTCTGACTGTGTAGTCTGTTCACGGATTATCTATCTCTCTCTATATTCCTATATATATATATCTGTTTCGAGCAAAGTATGTGTCTTTGTTTTAGTTCATTTATAGAACATACAACAAACAATCGCGACTCGCAAGTACAGTGATAAAAGGTAACATAAATTGGATAGATAACCGTTTCTGGTCATGTTTCTTTCAAAAGTTTATAGCACTGAGGCAGCATACTTCAGTCTGTATATTTGAGTACCCCTAAGACGTGCCCATGTTAGAGAGGGCGTCTTAGAATTATAATGTGCAATTGGGGTCAAATACACAATCTGCTAAATCTTAGAAACTTTACTAGTACACATGTAAAGCAAATTCTAATAGTTTAGTCTGTAGTATGGAAGTACCCCTAAGACGTGCCGCGTATATAGAGGGCGTCTTAGATTCACAGGGATCCGACACAATTGATCTTTGAGAGAGAAAAATGTCAGAAGGTATATATAGAGACAAGGGGTACAACTGATCGTCAGTATGTTCTCACCCTTTAACTACAAAACCGAGCATATCATGAATAATAACTGATGAAACGACATCTTTTTAGCTCACCTGGCACGAAGTGCCAAGGTGAGCTATTGTGATCGCCCTGTGTCCGTCGTCCGTCGTCGTCGGTCGTCAGTCGTCCGTCGTCAAACTTTTTGTTCAAAGATCTTCTTCTTGGAAACCACTGGGCCAATTTCATCAAAACTTTATAGGATTGTTCCTTGTAGGGTACTCTCTCAGATTTCTTCAAATATAGATAATCCAATTGAAATTGTGGTTGCCATGGCAACCAATTGAAAAAACTTTAAAAATCTTCTTGTCAAAAACTAGTGGTCCGATTTGAAAGTAATTTTATGCAAATGATCCATGGGTGACCCTCTACCAGATTTCTTAAAATTATTTTGATATCTAAAAAAACATGGCCGCCAGTGGGTGGGGCAAAATTTCCTTATGTTACTGTATAGTAAAAACTTTAAAAATCATCTACTCTGAAACTACTGGTTCAAATTAAAAATAATTTAATACAAATGGTCAATTGATGATCTTCTACCAGATTTCTTAAAATCATTTTGTTATCTAAAAAAAACATGGCCGCAAGTGGGTGGGGCAAGTTTTCCTTATGTTACTGTATAGTAAAAACTTTAAAAATCTTCTCTGAAGCTACTGGTCCAAATTAAAAACAATTTTGCAGAAATGGTCAATTGATGATCCTCTACCAGATTTCTTAAAATCATTTTGTTATCTTAAAAAACATGGCCGCCAGTGGGTGGGGCATGTTACTGTATAGTAAAAACTTTAAAAATCTTCTCTGAAACTACTGATTCAAATTCAAAATAATTTTACACAAATGGTTAATTGATGACCCTCTACTAGATATCTTAAAATCATTTTGTTATCTAAAAAACATGGCCGCCAGTGGGTGGGGCAAGTTTTCCTTATGTTACTGTATAGTAAAAACTTTAAAAATCTTCTCTGAAACTACTGGTCCAAATTAAAAACAATTTTGCAGAAATGGTCAATTGATGATCCTCTACCAGATTTCTTAAAATCGTTTTGTTATCTTAAAAAACATGGCCGCCAGTGGGTGGGGCATGTTACTGTATAGTAAAAACTTTAAAAATCTTCTCTGAAACTACTGATTCAAATTCAAAATAATTTTACACAAATGGTTAATTGATGACCCTCTACTAGATATCTTAAAATCATTTTGTTATCTAAAAAACATGGCCGCCAGTGGGTGGGACAAGTTTCCTTATATTTCTGTATAGAAAAACTTTCAAAAAAAATTCTCTGAAACTATTGGTCTGATTTAAGAATTATTTTACACAAATAATGATTCATGGGTTACCCTTTGCCAGTTTTCTTCAAATAATCTTCCTAGCTCAAACAACATGGCCACCAGTGGGTGGAGGTGAATAAGTGAAAACTTAATCATAACTGGTCGATTTACATGACCGTAATCATGGATACCAGGCAGTGATCATTCTGGATTGGATGACTGGTGGGCCATTGGCCCACCAGTCATCAGAGAAGTGGGCCATTTGGCATTTTTGGTGGGCCAAGCTTAAAACACCTAGATTACTGAAAAAACATGCAGAACAGAAACTGTAACATGTATCAAGAACTGAAATAAACCAATGTGGAAATAAAAATACATTTTCCTACCTATTTTTGTCTCTTATAGTGATGACCATGCAGTATACATGTATATACACTGTCTATTTCATGAATATCAGGTGTATTCCTGACACAAGAAATCAATACTGCTAAGTGGGAGGTCTGTTGTACCCAAATAGTGAGCTGTCTTCATGCAACTGATAATGGCTTTTTCTTTGCTGACTTTTAATACAGAACTAGCGATCGCTACTCTAAGCATGTGTTATCAAAGTGTTTGTCCTAAAATTTACACAGCCGTTAACAAAAATGGTTAGCCGAGTGTTCTCTTTGCATAGTTCACAAATTCATTATTTTTTACCACTGTTGTAGTGTAGCCATTTGAATTTAGCTAGGCTTTGTGATCGTCGGCCATTTTTTCGAGTTCGATTTAGTTGGGGTGCGAGTCGTTCAGACGCATTCTCGATCTGTGTTGGGTTTTCGGCTGTGTAATAAAGAAATGCAATTTAGAGTTTCACCCTCGCATCCATGTTTGGTTCGTTTCGACATACTTTGCTTTTCAAAACAACACTGACATGTGATTCAATCGCAGACCGGAAACCGGCCGCAATATATCAACAACCAATCAAAGTTATCAATACTTATCACCGGAGGCTGTAACTAAGCAACATGCAATCGCAGCTACTCGGACATGTACATATCAAACGAATGTCGAAGAGAGATCTCGATTGAGCACCATTACCGGGAAGCGTGATTATATTAATAAACCAATGAAATTGGGTCTAGTATTCGCTGTTGTCTTCATGGAAATTTGGACACGAAAGTGAAACTAGACAAATCTATGGCCCTTCAAGTAAGATTTCGTTGCGGGATTACGGATTTCTGTGCGCCGATATGGCCCACATACAAAATTTTCTTTGCGCCATTTGTGATTTTTATGCGGGAATCCCGCAAGGGCGCATCCCAGAATGAACACTGATACCAGGTGAGCGATTTAGGGCCGCATGCGGCTCTTGTTGCATTTCTGTCTAGCTAATAAAATGCCCTTCCATAAAAACATAACATAAAATCAACTGTAGGCATGCACTTTGAACAGTAACTGTGTATACACTGAAATCACCGATTTTCGGAAAACGGGACAGGTGTTCGTTCACAGCCGACACAGCATTGACCACTACTATACTGTACGCTTGTTTAGGCGGTAATATCGAGCATTACAGCCATACAGTTCCATATATATACATTTTTGAGCACAGGGACCCAACATGATTGATTTTTGAGAGAAAAAATGTCAGAAGGTATATATATATAGACTCTAAAGACTATATATATACCATTTGACATTTTTTCTCTCAAAAGTCAATCGTATCGGGTCCCTGTAAGGTAAACATGCAAAGTTGATGAGACAATGACTTGAGAAGAAATCGGCTTTGATCGGTGTCAAAAACGTATATATATATGGAACTATGACTGTCATGCTCGATATTACCGCCTAAACAAGCGTACAGTAGTGGTCATTGCTATGTCGGCTGTGAACGAACACCTGTCCCGTTTTCCGAAAATCGGTGATTTCAGTGAGTAGACGCAGTTACTGTTGAAAATGCATGCTTACAGATGACTTTATGTTATGTTTTTATGGAAGGGTATTATATAAGCTAGACAGAAATGCAAAAAGGGTGTCTTTCATCCATTAGTTACCGAGCACAGCGTATAGAACGAGGACGGTGTATATTTCATTTTGACCACGTACATATCAGTGCAGTATAGACTGGTTTACTGCTTGTAATCTAGCATACATATACATGTTTAGCACGTATGAAAAATATAAAACGGGTACTCCAGGGATAATTATATATTACTAGAATTTTAGACAAATTAACGCTTAAAATGCGATTGGACTCGCCCAGGAACAACCAGAGGTAAAAACTATACATGTTATAGCAAAAAAAACTCTGGAAACCTGTGCCCAAATTGTCTGCTGTCCTATCGCCAAGTGTTGGGCCTCACGAAAATAAAATGCGCCTTTGTCTATCGCTAACAAAATCAATAATGCGAACATATCAATATCATATAATTAGAAACTATGACTACTTGTATAATCAATTTTAAGAAGTTAAGCTTAAAATTGTTGTCCGTTCGATACAAGAGTGTCCGGTAGAATGACAAAACTACTTTAACAAGCGCACGAGGATCTCGTGCGCCCTGTCAAATAATGACGTAGAATATTGAAATCGTCAAGACAACATTTTCACGCTATACTGCGAATCGCGAGAAAATACTAGTCTTAACGTTTCTCCCTTAACCCCTTAAGGGATAAACAACAAGAAACAACATATGCATGTTACCGAGCACAGCGTATAGAACATGAAAAGACAGGGCTTGACGTAAATAATAGGGGGTTAAACTATAAACCCAAACTCTGTGACACTTCCAGTCTGTCTGCCAAACTGTCGGCAACATAGCCGTCTTTACTACTGTCTGACCTCCATCTTCCATGACGTTTTAAACACCTTTCGTTTACACCAGAATTAGCCGCCCTTGTGGCGCCACCTGCCCTCAAAGAATGCAAACCTATGTTTGAAGTTCCTGTATATGGTTTCAACCTTGTAAGAATGCATTCTCTAGCTCTCGTATAACTGAGTGACTTGTTTTTATAGATCAAACTACATGTTTTACGCGACCTAAAGCATGGTCTGAACAGGAACATAGAATCTGAACATGTTTGTCTAGAAACTGCGAAATAACGTTTTAGCATTCTGTAAGGGCAGGCTATACTTTCTCCTTTATGAATAACTACTTCGTTACCAGAACGATACTGATCAGTCTTACTTTTTCTAATTTTCACAGCAAAATAATCATCATAAAACTGAATGTCATTGCAATACAATGAACTTATCTCATTAAACCTTAGAAACCCGGAGTACCCTAATAAAATCATGCATAAGTCTCTAACAATGAGTAAATCATTTGAATATGCATACTCTCGGCATAAAGCCTTAAGTGTCTCTGTGGATAACGGCTCCTTTTTACACACTGGTTTTGAAAGCGATCGTTTTGCGGATTCCAACATGTTGACAACGAAAGCGTTCTCTGTAGGATCAGCAAGACCCTTCAAACTATGAATCCATTTAATACTGTACACAGTGGCTGAAATAACATTAAAAGAACACATTTTGTCCATTAAGCTCGCTAAATATAAAGCCACATGAATTGGAGAAGCTGGTACAGAAGACCCTCCTTTAGTCAGAATAAAAGTTTCCCACTTCTTGAAATAAGATAAATACTTAGAGTTTGTACTGTCACTTCTAGCTTTAGTCAAAAGCTCTGCCATTACATCCGGTAGCCCACCAAAACGCTCAAGAGGTACCTCAGTCTGCTCCACACTGTCTTCAATGCATTTCCTCAGCTCTAAGCCTGTAACGAAAAGCAAAATCTAAACATCCAGCATAATTTTAAACGCTACGAACCCAAATTTTAAGGGCCTCCCATCGAAAATACCATTTTTTCCCCGGCCCCTTCTTGTCAATTTGCCAGGTTTAAACTCGTAAACCTCTCTCACAAAATGTGCTGGATCCACTCCATTTGGATACAGAACAGGCCAAAAAGGCGCAGATCTCCACTTTGGAGCTAATAAAGTACATCTACATTTATCAACCTTAGCCTTTGCAATGCAACGATTTATCAAACGTGGAGGAGGTGCTAACCAATTTACCTCCTCTGACCAGTTTTGCATAAATGCGTCAATGCCGTTAGTGCCCTCACACCAAAACCTTGAGTTAAATTGTACACACTTTGTGTTATAAGCATATGCAAATCGATCAACAGTGTGCGGACCCCACCGTGCATCCAGAGTCTTAAACACCCAGTCTTGCACTGCCCAATCATCACTGTCGCCACATCTGCTCAACATATCTGCTTGCAAATTATCTGCCCTTGGAACCCATGAAGTATTTAATGTAATATCATTGGATCTACACACAGTGTCAACATTTAGTGCTATCTTCTGTAAATGATTTTTTCGGCTGCCAGACAGCAAAATATTTGCAACATTTTTGCTATCAGTCTTTACCAAAATGTGTTCACCCTTTAAAGAATCGACATGTGTTTGCAAAACCCTATAAACTGCCTCTATTTCCCTCCAGGTTGAGCTCAAAACGCTCTCGTCGGCAGACCAGCCGCCCGTTACGTCACTATCAAAAACGTCAACGACGTAGCCGCCAAAACCTACGTCGCTGGCATCCGTACAAACTGTACTATCAGCAATAAACTGCTCCTGCGAAAATTCGCAACTGTTAAACCCCCTTAAATGTTCCTTCCAGAACAATAGCTCATCAAAAGCTTCTGCCGTCAGCATTATAGGCGCATTCCAACTTGCGCGCTTCTCTACACAGCCATACAAGGCTCTTGTTCTCAATCTTACAACCGGTCCCACCACAGCTTTCATAGACATTATGTGACCAATCAAACACGCAAGCCTGCGCACTGGTATCAAACGGTTCACCAGAGATACTGATGCAAATACATTAAGCAACAAAGACTCAAATCTGTCTAACCTCTCCTCAGCTATCGACATAAGCCCTTTATAAGTGTCCCATACATAGCCTAACCAAACGACTACCTGTGTCGGTTCCCACAAACATTTATCTTCTGCTAAAAGAAATCCAAAATTTATCAGATCAGTTCTTATGAAATTTGCCATGGCAAACGTTCTCTCGTAACCATAATTTCCACCCATTCCGTCGTCTAAAAACATAATGACCCTGTGACCCTTAGCACGCCAATGCTTAACAACCTCCCTGAGCACTTTTGTAAAAATGTAGCCTGCTACAGAAATACCAAATGGTAAAACGTTGAAAACAAAATACTTTTTCTGACCGTTCATAATCCACGAAAACCCTAAAAAACCTGCGATGATTTTCAAAAATCTCAATATGATGATATGCTGATCTCAAATGTGAATAAAATATCACCTTTGTTAAACAACTTTCTGGCCGCTGATTGGTCTTCAAAAGTACATTTATATCTAAACAAGTGAGGATTAATGTGTCTGCAGTCTAATACTAAACGAGCTTTACCACCCCTATTGAATGCTACGGTCAATGGATTAACCACGTGCGGAGCGTGCTCGACCACACTAACACAACCCTTATCCAAAAGCTTTTGTATTTCTACAGTAACAACGCCTGGATTATCAATAGCTGATCTATTGTTCTTGATCTCTATGCTATCTGGGACAATTTTGAAAGGCAACTTATAACCCTCCTTAATTACCCCCAAAATATAACTGTTTGCTCCAGATTGCTCCCAGTGGGCTACATTTTCTCTGAGTTTTCCTACAGGAGAAACAACCTTTAGTTTACAACCAATATCACTCTTCTTAGAGCCCGTGTCATTTAACTCAAATGAGCAAATAAAACTTGTACTTATCTGTGAAGCTTTTCCGGCCTCTGCCGCTACCTCAGTGCCTCTGCTTCTGCAGTCAGCCTGCCAATGCCCCGGAAATCCGCATTTAAAACAAACTCCTGGTTTGCGTCCTGTGGTAAACGGTGGCCCCTGCCGAGTCCGAGATGTCGTCTGCCCATTGCAATTGGAACCCTGAGTGTAGTATGGCGCATAACGTTTAGCCCTGGTGCGTCTCTCAAGCCTGACTTTGCGGTCTGCATGAAGATTTGCCCTGTAAATCTTCTTTTCGTCGTCCGAATCGTCAGCAAGTGGATGTGACTCGTATTCTTGCACCACTCGCCAGCCTAGCTCTGAGGTGTCGGCCATTTTGATTAGCTTCTGACGATGAAGAATGGTATCAATACCTTGTGCAAGACTCTGACGTGCAGCCTCCGCTCTGTCGGACCCGCTGCCAGACTCAATCTGACTCAAATGTCCCTCTGCCTCTTTCATGCTGCCCAAAATGCGTACGTTGACCTTGAACTGCTCCTCATTTCCTTTCTTTCGAAATTGAAAATTGTCATTTGTCACAAAGTTCTGTTGGATTTTCACTAGCTGAGAGTCAGATATCTGCCTCTGGGACTGGCTTATCCTGTCCTCGAAGCCTTGTAGTCTGCAGGAAATGAGTTCCTCCATCTTGGATATCAATCTGTTCTCCATGTCCATTGCCAAAATGCCACGTGGTGAATAGCGAAGTTAAGCTTAAAATTGTTGTCCGTTCGATACAAGAGTGTCCGGTAGAATGACAAAACTACTTTAACAAGCGCACGAGGATCTCGTGCGCCCTGTCAAATAATGACGTAGAATATTGAAATCGTCAAGACAACATTTTCACGCTATACTGCGAATCGCGAGAAAATACTATTATTCATGATATGCCCGGTTTTGTCGAGATAGGATGAGAATAAACTGACGATCAGTTGTACCCCTTGTCTCTATATGTACCTTCTGACAATTTTTTTTCTCTCAAAGATCAATCGTGTCGGATCCCTGTGCTTAGATTACACAGTTTGCTAGACTGTAAGACTAGGTAAAAAGTAGAGAATTATGTTAGATAGATCTGTACTATGCCAGTACCCCTAAGACGTGCCGCGTTTATAGAGGGCGTCTTAGATTACAGTGTGCAGTTGGGCTGACATGTACAGACATATTTTCGCTGTGATACTAGTATGCTGGTATTAATAGTAACATATAGGACAGGACGTTAGGACGTCAGAACAAACAATACTTCATCTATAAGCCTGAGAGTAAATCTCTTCTTACATTATTGGCTTGTACAATATATTTACATAAGTTTATCAGTACGACTTTGCTTTTTGCAATCAAGTATCATAACATCAACAGTTTACACCCGGATAATCATAACTGATTATAATTGGGGTCACTAGCGTGACTTCTTCAATAAACAGCCCTAATCCCCGACTATGGGAGGTGTCAATTAAAGCCCTGCAGCCTATTGCTCAATCTTAACACATCGGCATACGGGCGCTTACCGTTGGTCAAGGTAGGCGTGAGAGTCTTTTTCCCCTGTATTGTACGCACCCCCAAATTGCAGAAAAAAGATTTTATGATAAAAGTGCGCACAATACATAGCTAAAGACGGTATTGGCAATTTATACCAAAGAATACCCTGGTTAAAAGTCGAATAAAAAAGGACTCCAGATAAGGAGTAATCTGAACAAACATTGTTTCAGCACCAATTCCTATGGTGTTAGTTCTCTTTAGAATATTCTCTTCGAGATGATTCTAATGAGTAATGACACCATAGGGTTAAAAGAAGGAATAAAAGTTTTAATTTTTGAAATACTCCCCTTATCTGGAGCCCTCGGCAAATATATATATATATATATATATATATATATATATAACGCTTTTTTAAAAGAAAATTATAGGGGTATAAGGGGACTTAACCATTTACAACATTTGTATAAAATATGCTCTTTTCCCATGAGTTTGTCCCCTTGTCCTTTGTCTATGCCCCCTGCAGCTCTAGTCTAAACCTTCATTTGCTACTGTGGAGAAAAAGTTATTCTTTCCCAATAAACGCGTTTACGTTAAAACTAATATTTCCAGTACAAACCGTTTGGAGCCAGATCAGACGCCGGGTAACCCGGCGTCTGATCTGACTCCAAACTGTTTGCCCTCCAGGTTAAAATCAACATTCAGAATTGTCAAGAAGTTGTTATTTTCTACATACGAGTCGTATATTGCGATGCATTTAGTTTACAGTTAAGCTGGAAAGAATAACCTTTTCTCCACTGTAATAATGAGTATACTCTGTCTTTTCCGTACAGTATACATAGGAGTACACTTGTTGTAGGCAAACAGTGTTACTGTGTATATCCAGATCATTTAGTTACCTTTTGAAATACTCCCCTTACCTGTGGGCTGTTTTATACAGAAACCCAAACCTAAACCTAAACATAAAGAGCCAAAGAAGGCAGGGTTATAGATAAGGCGCGTATTTGCGTAAATACGCAATTAAATACAGTAGAAAAGCAATTACTTTCAGATCCATGCGTACTGAAAATCAATTATTGAAAGGGTTTACGCAAAAGAATTCAAGCAGGCGCGTATCGTACGCAATTAGTCGCATTTCTCAAGTTTAATGACGGGATGTTTACTACGACACCGGGTAAATATTTTACTGATACACCGGTTATACTGGTTATTTATTTCCAAGTAATAGCCTATCTGATTTATGCAGCGCCGCTTTTTGTTAGCTCGTTTAATTAGTAAACCAGTCACATCGTCTTCCAGAATTTCTTCTGTCAAAATGGCATCGCGCGGACGGAAAAAGCGCAACAAAAAACCCCACATTATTCAATTACCTTCAGCCTTCCGCGAACGAACAAGAAATAATTTGTAACAGTGTCGTGAATGAAATTTTGAATGATGCATGTAACAGCCAAAAAAGAGGTTGTTTAATGTTACCGACATAATCGACGATCTTTTGTCCCGAATCTGTAAGTCACCAAAGAAACACGAGTGCTAAAGTTAGCAAAGTTACGGTAAAGGAATCCTGGAATGGCTTTTAAAGTTTCCGTGGCTGGAAATTAATGAATCTTAGTTTTCCTACACAAACATGAGCTGTTGCATTTGTGTTGAAATGAGATCGAAACTGAAATTATCGAGTGTGGGCAAACGAGGGTACAGTACATCAAACAATCAGCTTGTGTTTTGAATTAAATGGAAAAAAAGCAATTCATATCAAATTGATGGAGTAACGGTTTTTTGGATACTCAATTGAAATTCAGAAAACCCAATTCTTAGAAAATAGAGGGAGTAAATACCCAATTAATGCAAAACCTTATCTATAACCCTGAAAGAAGGAAAGCGAGATGCCATGGAGTGTCTTGTAAGTACTTCCGACTGAAAACCACTTTTCCAGAAATGTTAATGATACCACAGTATAACCTCTCTATTACAACCACTATTTCCAAGGCTGATTGATCTTTTAACCCTTTGAACCCTAGTCCCGCAAATAGGCGTCTTTTTCAAACAGTTTACATGTGAATAGTACACTTGTCCTATGCAATCAGTGAAGACCCAGATCAGAGGGCTCCTTAAGGAGCCCTCTGATCTGGGTCCTCATTGTTTGTCAAAATGCAAAACATTGACAAAAACAACTCTGAAAAGTCAGAAATGGACTAGACTAAAATGGAAACTGGGATTGTCCATTTGAAGTTTCAGGGAGGAAAGAGTTAAGCTACCATCTTCGTAAATATTGAAAGTATTTCTCATGGTGAATGTTCGTGGCTGTACATAGAAAATAAAACTCCCTCTCTTTCTTTCTTTCTTTCTTTCTCTATCTCTTTCCCTCTTACTTTCTAGTTTAAACATATTTTATTTCCATATATATCGTACATAAGGAAATGGGGTCGGGTCCCAAGTTCTCACAACATTAGATTCGACCCTTCTTTTTTTCTGTCTTTCTGTCTGTCTCAAAATATGTATATAGTGTGTAGCAACATTTCAAATATAAGTAATATACAGAATTAATCATACAAGAGCTCATTACAGTAAATAGTTAGCTTTAACATTTCTCCCACTAAATATTCATATGAAAAATGTCCTATATGAATAGCTATCATCTTAACTATTACATTGGATAATAAAATAAATGAACATTTTCCTAGGAACATTGCAGACTGATGTGGGACAGAATGTCTGTAAGAAAACAGTGTAGTCTCTGATCAGGTAGTTCCTTTATGAGCTACGTTATCAAGGTCTGCATTGTATCAACTCATTCACCCCTGGAAATTTTAATGGACAATTCCAATATCAAAATAAGTCTAGTCCATTTTTGACTATTTAAGTTTGATTTTAACAATATATTTAAAAATGACAAACAGGAGCCCTCTGAACAGGGTCTACACTGTTTACATGGGACAAGTGTTTTCCTCACAGGTACATTGTTTGTGAAGGACTAGTACACTCGTCGCTAGGGTTGAATGTGTTAGAATTAAGAAATAATCTATGTTCTACCGTTGTGAAACGGTATTTTACAACGGTTGGGAGTTGTGGTGCGCAGGAATTGACCACGAAGGCCGAAGGCCTGAGTGGTCAATTCCTGCGCACCACAACGACCGACCGTTGTAAAATACCGGTTCACAACGGTAGAATATAGATTATTTCGATTCTAACATGACCAGATTTAAAGAAATTCATTAGAAAGGAAATCAAATGTTCCATACTTATTTCCTCAGCGGATGCAGTTTTTCGACCGAATAACTTCTTCCGCGGCATTACAACAATCTAACACACAACAGCAAATTTACATTTACTGATCCACAATCTGGCATAGAACAAACATTACATGAAACAAGACAGAAGAATGGGAAAATTACAGTAACATGACTGGTTAAAAGTATATGGTCTTTACGGGCTATATGAATAATGTAAGAAATTTAAAAAACATAACGTATGAACGCACGAGGTCACGTCATGCCATATAACCGCGGGAGGAGCGGGGTAGGGAAGAGCGTGGTATACCGTCTCAGGTATACCACGATAGACCTGTTCTTTGTTTATAGAGACGACTTCACGTGTCATGTTAGAATCGTCACTATACACTAATAACAGGAGAAAGGTTTAATTCGTTCACTGCCAACTTTATTACGATGTTTTAGCCCTTCACTGTTTGTAAATGACTAGGGTTGAATGTGTAAGAATCGTCAATATACACTAATAACAGGAGAAAGGTTTAATTCGTTCACTGCCAACTCTCGTCGCTAGGGTTGAATGTGTTAGAACCGTCACTATACACTAATAACAGGAGAAAGGTTTAATTCGTTCACTGCCAACTCTCGTCGCTAGGGTTGAATGTGTTAGAACCGTCACTATACACTAATAACAGGAGAAAGGTTTAATTCGTTCACTGCCAACTTTATTACGATGTTTTAGCCCTTCACTGCCATAGTGTTGCCTGCTTTAATATTGAAGTCTGCCATATCATTTCAAAGTCAGACTCAAGGTAGTATGACTTGCGAAATATCTGGATGTGTGTCTAATAGTTCAGATCTTAATCTGACACTGCATTATACGGTGTTTGATCAGGATCCAAACTGTTTGAAAAGTAGCATTTAGTTGTTTATGACAGCAAAAGGGTTAATATTGACTTTTCATTAATTTTGTGTTGTTTATTTTAGTTCCAATGGACCTTGATGTGAAAATCAAAGCTGTTATGATTGGTGCTGTGTTCCTGATTGTAAGTTTTATTCTAGACTATATTGCCAAGTTGAAAAATCATTGGAAAACCTCTCATTATAACATACTAACAGACTTAATTGAACCAGTTAACTGGAAGGAAGCCAACCACAAACAAACTCCCTTCCCTAATTTCAGTCTGCCATATTAGCAAGACACGAAAGACAACTGCTATTAAATTTGGCCAGATTTTTCCCCTTTCACATAGACAAGAATAATAGAGTCAGGGCTGCCATTTCTCCGGATTTTTCCTAAATCTTTGGATTTTTTTCTAGTACATGGTAGCTTAAAGCAGGCATAAAGTAAAGCATAATGCGCCTCAAGGCACATTCTGCTTTACTTACAGCCTGCTTTAAGTAGCCACGTGTCAACAAACAAAACAAGAAACAGGCTATGGGTTAAAGGTACGATTCGTAAAATCGCACTTGAAAAATGCAAATTTGAAATCTTAGGATTTTTCATATCAACTTATGGCAGCCCTGTAGAGTATTTCAATCCTTTGATACATGTGAATTCGAATTTTACCAAGAAACAGACAATTTTCTTTTAAATTTTATGTAATTTCCTTGCTTTTCATATACGGTTTCTATGGTAAACATGAGTTTTTAAGGTAAACAAGTAAATTTTTGAAACAAAAAGTAAACAATATACACTGCATCCTTCTATCAAAGCGAGTACACCGCAGTGCCAATACTTAAGAAATGAACTGATTTTTTTCGGCATTCAAGCGAAACGAACAACAGAAACATTTGGCAAATACCATGAATCGCGCTAGCGATTCATGGTCAATTTGCCGATAATTTTCTGTCGT
This sequence comes from Gari tellinella, assembly GCA_922989275.2. Taxonomy (NCBI): domain Eukaryota; kingdom Metazoa; phylum Mollusca; class Bivalvia; order Cardiida; family Psammobiidae; genus Gari; species Gari tellinella. The sequence goes on along the minus strand of OV277870.1, from coordinate 3,360,075 downwards.
TCATTTCGCTTGAACGCCGAAAAAAATCAGTTCATTTCTTATATTTACAATATATTTGCTGTAATTTATAACATTAAATAAACATTTTGTCAGTACGCATGTATGTTTAATCCATATTAGAGGTCGATAACACGAATAATGTGTACCCTATAAGGAACAGCCATGACCGATTTACTGAATCTGTGTACATTCGAAAGCAGAAAAAATAAGTTCCATTGTCAACAACTTGACAGTTTGGCGCGAAAAATGCCGATTTATGACGTCATTAGAAGTGACGTAATTTTAAAGTAGGATAAATATATCGGGGTTTTATTGTCATAAAGAAACGCAGATATAGGCCGCTGTTTATAAGGTAGATTCTTATGTCAATTTTTTTGCAATTTATCTCATTTATAAAGAAGAATATTAGTCGGGAATCATGGTTTCCACTAGTAGGAAGGCATAGATTGGTTGAGAACAAATTTTGAAAAAATCCGCCAAATGTTTGCTGACCCAAGTTCCAAATATTAATTTAATTCGCGAATGAAAACTGTATATGACCCGCCTCCCCTTCGAAACTTTTCCACAAGTCCCGCCCTCTCGAAAATTGGTTTTTTATATGAAATGAACACACTTTTTGTCAATGGAATTGAATGGGGCGATTGTAAATATAAACAATTACACACATATCACACTATCAGATTTATAATCAGTTTAAAGAGTAACGAAGCAAGATATATGCAGTCTAGTATGGGAATAGTTTTGAATTTATTTGCCCCGCTATCACGTGACCACATCTAAATGAATGATAGTTTGGCATAGCGCAGGCGCTCGCACTGACTTTTGCTGTGTTGATATATCACAAGCGTGTATAGTGAAAGTGTGTAAGTGCCAACTCTTGTGGTCAATGCTTCTATACTTGCATGTTAATCAAAAATCTGAGTGTGATAAATTTAACAGAGTCTGACAATTATTATATATTTACTTTATGTACAATGCTTTGAAAAACAATCCCACGCCCTTATTCAGAATTTAATGATTTAAGGTATACTCAAAAAATAATATTAAAGGGTCAGGCCTTTATTTCAACTGCACGTTTTATCAAACTGCTTATGGACATTAGTAGTCATCGTAGAGCAAAATGGTTTTCAGATCCATGTTTCTCAACACCAGCAGTATCAATTTCTAAAAAAAAAAAAATTCAAATTTGCCAAAAAATAATTTTTACCCTCAAAATACAAAATGTTGTAATAATGTCCATCCACAATTTTTGAGAAATCGATAGTGTGCTTCGAAAACTTGCTAGAATTCGGTTGTGTTCACGCCAGTGTACAAACACATGTGTTGAACTGTTCTAAAATACCTTCAACAAGGATAATAAAATTTCCAAGTTACAATAATATCAACAATATATTTTTAGGGGTAAAAAATATATTTTAGATTTATTCCAAATATAGCGAAATTTCAGAGACTATTTCCATTAGAACATTATCTAGTAAGGCGTTTCGATCAGCAAAACAGATTTTATTTCATCATTAGTTTGCACCATACAAGGGTTTAAAAACTCAGTTGAAATAAAGACGGCATGACCCTTTAATTATTTTGATGAGTTTATTTAAAAACATTTTAAAACTATTTTCTAAGTTTCGTTATTTATGTTTGTAAATGGCGTAAGTTTCTACTTTCGCGCTTTCAATTGTCAAAAATTATAATTCAAATGTCATATAAAAGCATGAAATTAAACAGAAAAACTGTGTTTTTCCAGTTGAAGATGAAGATGTAATTCATGAGTGAACATGAGATGTTATGGTTGTCATAAATGACTTTGACACTCGTGAAAATATAACAGTCTGATGGTTGCAAGTGAATGAGATATCAACATTTCCACTGAAAATACAGTTATATCCTACCCTGTAAATAAGACAATTTTATCTGTGTTTTAGTGCCAGTTTTACACTGGTTTACATTTATTTTAATTTGTCAGACATGGACTTGTTTATTAGCTCACCTGAGCCAAAGGCTCAAGGTGAGCTATTGGGATGGCCCTGTGTCCGGCATCCGTCGTCGTGCGTCGTTAGTCGTCCGTCGTCGTTAACAATTGCTTCAAATGACATCTCCTCCTATACGGCTTGACAGAATTCAACCAAACTTTACAGAAATGTTCCTTGGGTCAAGCTCTTTCAAATTTGTTCAAAGAATTAAAAACAATGCAGAACTCTGGTTGCCATGGCAACCAAAGTGAAAAAATAAGGAAATCTTAAAAAATCTTCTTGTCAAAAACTGCAAGGGCCAGAGCTTACATATTTGGCACAGAGCATTATCTACTGGTCCTCTATCAAGTTTGTTCAAATTATGCCCCTGGGGTCAAAATTGGCCCCGCCCCGGGGGTCACAGATTTACATAGAGTTATATAGTGAAATTTTCAAACGTCTTCTTCTCTGTGGCCAGAGCATTGATATTTGGCATAGTGACACTTCTAGATGTCCTATACGAAAATTGTTCAAATGGTTCTGGTCAGTTGCATAACTAGGTCACAGGAGCTAAAAATAGATTTTTTTCATTGAAAACTTAAAAAATCTTCTTGTCTGAAACTACAAGGGCCTGAGCTTAGATATTTGGCACATAGCATCGCCTACAGGTCCTCTATTTAGTTTGTTCAAATTATGCCCCTTGGGTAGAAATTGGCCCCGCCCCGGGGGTCACAGTTTTACATAGAGTTATATAGTGAAAATTTCAAACGTCTTCTTCTCTGAAACTAATATGGCCAGGGCTTTGATATTTGGTATGGTGACACTTCTAGATGTCTTAAACCAAAATTGTTCAAATGGTTCTGGTCGGTTGCATAACTAGGTCACAGGAGCTTAAAATAGATTTTTTTCAATGAAAACTTAAAAAATCTTCTTTTCTGAAACTACAAGGGCCAGAGCTTAGATATTTGGCACATACCATCGCCTACAGGTCCTCTATCAAGTTTGTTCAAATTATGCACCTGGGGTCAAAATTGGCCCCGCCCCTGGGGTCACAGTTTTACATAGAGTTATATAGAGAAAATTTGAAACGTCTTCTTCTCTGACACTAATATGGCCAGAGCTTTTATATTCGGTATGGTGACATGCAATTTTAAATACACTTTACATAATTTGTTCAAATTGTTCGGGTCTGTTGCATATGTAGGTCAGTCCTGGTCCTAAATTATTATCGCCATTTTTTCAGCTATTTTCTCAGGTGAGCGAAATATGCCCCATGGGGCTCTTGTCTATTTCAGGATTTCATGTTCTGTGAAAAACAACAGAACAACAACAACAACCGAATGTAGACAGCCCTGGACAACTACAGCATCATTAGTCATCACTGGCTGGCAGCGTCATCTTCACAGGTCACATTCAGTAACGTATATAGCTAGCCCTGGACAACTATGACAAGACCTACTACAGCATCATTAGCCATCACTGGCTGGCGGCGCCATCTTTACAGGTCACAGTCAACAACCGTATATAGCTAGCCTTGTGCAAAAATATGACGGACACACTACAGCATCATTGTTCAGCAATTTGAAAACGTTATCTTCACAAGTCAATCAATACCCTGATGTAGCCAGCCTTGGACACATATGACAGGCACACTCCAGCATCACTAATCAACACCGGCCAAACACGTTTAACCATTTACCTCATAGCCTGTTTCTAGTTTTGAAGACAGGTGACCACTTAAAGCAGGTTAAAAGTAAAACAGAATGTGCCTTAAGGCACATTCTGCTTTACTTTCATCCTGTTTTAGGCTTAAATCTGCTAGGCTATATAAAATATTTGTAATGGTTATTGTTCATGATGGGTATACACTGGAACTATTTTCTTCAGCGGATGAATAAATTGAATATGCTAAAAGTCTCTTCTAAGGGGGAAAAGGTTAAACAATGTCATCTTCACAAGTCACAAAGTGCCGCAGCCACAATCAGTGAATTCATCAGTGCTGCTCATGTACACAAAACATTAGCAGTTACATAACGTAATGGATTTAGAAAATGTTGATTATTATTTATTAAATTCTGAGTGCCAAACAGTTTGGAGTTTGATCAGATGGTGGATAACGTCGTATCTAATCTGGCTTTAAACTGTTTGAAATGGACTGATTGTTAAAGCACAATCTCATTAATTGGGAAATAATGTAATAACTTGTTCTTCCCTGTTTGAACATTTGTACAGTGATAAATATGCTATTCCTACCCACTTTACGCATATCTTAAGCGTTTCTTACGCGTTTATTATCAGTTTCCTTAAACCCGTTTCCTAGCCATATCTTTACGCGTTTTTATCAAAAAGTTGCGTTAGTCCGAAATATCCGCGTGAATCGGAAAACTGACGCACCAATCGCAACATCTCTGGTATAAACGTTTATTAACGCGGTTAAACGCGTTAAAATCGTTAGGCGTTAACCGTTCACTAGGCGTTTCTTAGGCATAGATTAACGCGTAAATGGGTAGGAATAGCGTATTTACCAATGTATAGATATATCACGGCGCCATATTACTATTTTATGTGTTGCGGTTCCTTAAAACCCAACTCAATCATTGTATAGATATAACTTGAATATTGTTATTTTTTAATCATACCGGGCCTACACTGTTTGCGTAGGACAAGAGTACTATTCAAAGGTAAACTGTACATTTATGGGTCACTAGTATATTATTAGATTATTCGTATAATTGCTCACTCAAACTATACAGACAGGTGAAAACAATGTAGATCACGATCACATGTAGAAAGACTTTGACCTTAACCCAAGTTGTTAGACACATCCACAATGCGGAAGTTTAAATATGAGATTTGAGGGCATACACTATGATATGATTAATGCCATTGAAAAGGTAAACCCGTTGACCTACAGCCAGATTTAAGTTTAGGAGAGAGGTGGTCACTTAAAGCATGTTGAAAATAAAACAGAATGCCCCATTATGACAATTCTGCTTTACTTTCAACCTACACTAGATTACCATCTACAAATGACTTCCAAAGGGGCTCTTTCATCAGGGTCTGCACTGTCTGTTTTCAAGATGTTGCAGAAAACAACAGTCATAAATGGGCTAAACTTAATTGGAAACTGGAGTTGTCCATGAAAAACTTTAGGGCCGAATGAATTAAGAAAGGCCATGTAAGGATGAAAGATAAGTTTTGTATGTCTCTTCATAAGGTCATTGTCCAAACATGAAATGGAATCAATATGATGAGTAGATATATGGGTCTAAAGGGCCTCTATAGTGTAAACAGAGTTTAACAGGATAAGACAAACAGAGATTCGTTCTTCCCCAACAAAACAACACAAGTAGTGTAGTAGATTATATCAATTATCCCACCAGTTTAAGCAGGGATTACATCTATCTATCTATCTCGTGGTTTCTGCTTCACACCCTCACGGGTAATTTCGAGCAGTTTGCGCGCCAAGTGCCTATTAGTGGAAATAAGAACTGATAAAAGATAAGGAAGTAAGGGGTAAAGGTGATAGGGGTTAAAATACTAGGGTGAAAAAGATAAAAATCAGGATAAAAACATAACTGCAGGACTCATGGTTTAAAATGACAGATGCTGCTGACTGAAGACTTGAACTGATTCAAGTCCCCAGTCAGCACAACATCTGATGGCAGAGCATTCCACTGAACAATGGTTATGGGGAAAAAAGAGAACTTATAGTAGTCTGCACCAGTGTGGATCTGTGTATAGCCCGCAGAGTGGCAGTGACGAGACACCCTTGTATTACTCTGCATGTACGCTGGCACTGGTACAGCCACCAAGCCATGAATGATCTTATAGAAAAGACACAGTCGTGCATCTGCCCGCCGCTGCTCCAGACTACGCCATCCTAGTGTCTCCAGCATGGTAGAGACACTTGAGTATCTGGAGTACTCACCCAAAGTCCAACGGGCGGCGCGACGTTGCACCATCTCAATTTTGTCAATGTTGGACTTTGTGTGAGGATCCCAGACACTACTTGCGTACTCAAGTTGCGGGCGGACAAGGGTTTTAAACGTGCATTCACGGATCTTTTTTGATTTGCATTTTATGTTTCTCTTGAGGAATCCTAATGTTCGATTAGCTGTTGTTGTTATGCGGTTGACATGTGTGTTCCACGACAAGTTGCTCGAGATGTCCACACCTAGATAGCGAGCACTACTGACGGTCTCCAAGGTTTGTCCATGTAATGTGTAAGTTGTGGGAATTGGTACCCTAGCCTTGGTGGCATGAATTACCTGGCACTTGGAAGGGTTGAAGCTCATATCCCACTGTTTTGACCAATCTTGTAGTTTGTCGAGGTCTGCTTGTAGAGTCGAACCGTCTTCCTGTTTGTCGCTGATTGTCAAGTAGACAGCCGTGTCATCTGCAAACAGCCTTACTTGCGAGTTGATGCTTTCGGGCAGGTCGTTAATGTATACCAGGAATAATATCGGCCCCAGGACAGACCCTTGGGGAACTCCAGATGTCACTGGTATACTGTCGGAGCTTTCACCTTCCAGCACCACTGTCTGTGTCCGACCGCCAAGGAATGCTCGTATCCAGGAAAGGCACTTACCACGGACTCCATAAGAATGCAGCTTGTAGAGCAACTTCTCGTGGGACACCATGTCAAAGGCTTTACTAAAGTCAAGTAAGACGAGGTCGGTCTGTTTACCTTTGCTGGCGTTTCGGACCAGGTCCTCCACGAGCATGACTAGCTGTGTCTCAGTCGAACGTTTTTCTCTGAAGCCGTGTTGTAGGTCGTAAAGCAGGCTGTTTGAATCAAGAAATTTAACAAGATTAGAGGCCACTATGTGCTCAAGGAGCTTGCATGCAATACAAGTTAGGGATATTGGGCGATAATTTGCCGCAGCAGACTTGTCTCCCTTCTTGTACAGCGGTGCTACGTTTGCAGTAGTCCAGTCTGCAGGTACCTCGCCTGTGTGTAGGGAAGTTGTGTAAATTACCTGCAAGATTGGCGCTATCTGCTCACGAAGCTCCCTGAGAACAAGTGGCTTAATCTTATCCGGGCCTGCTGCTTTGTCAGGTTTTAGGTTTTTGAGTAATTTAAGTATTCCTGCAGTTGAAATCTCTAGATCAGATAATGCGTCTGAATTTTCTGCGTCTGGAGTGGATATCGAAGGGCCATCACTGGTGTGTTCTTCAACTTTCATTTTACATAATTTGGATAGACTAAGAGGAGACTTGGGGGTGAAAACTGACTGAAACTGTTTATTAAGGACATTAGCTTTATCTTTGGTTTCTGTTACCAGATTTCCATTTGATTTTAGGGGGGATATTCCTTGATTGTCTTGCCTAGAATGTTTCAGTAATGAAAAGAGTTTCTTTGAGTTCACTGGGGGGTCGCAATCATCTCGGTCCACACCAATGATGCCTTCCAGGTATTGCTCGTATGACTGTTTAATTTTCCTACGAGCAAGATGTCTTTGGTCAAGGTATTTCTGTCTGTCTTTTGGGTTTCCTGTCCGTCTATGTTTGCCATATAACCTGTTTCTCCGTCTGGATGTCCGTCTGATGTCCTGTGTTATCCATGGTAGTGAAGATTTGCCTGTTGTGGTCTTGGATGGGATACACTCATTCATGTGTAATTCTAAACTAGTTTTAAATTCAGTCCATAGAGTATGCACTGACTTACCTGAAAAGTTGGCCAAAAAGACATTTTTAAATATTTCCATTTTTTCTCTGAGCAGATGCCAGTTAGCTTTTTTGAAGATGAATACTGATCTGGGTTTCTTCCTCTGCAGTCTTGGCTTTAAATTAGCCTCTACACATACTCCGGAATGATCACTTACACCAGGGATAGTATAAACATTGTCAACAAGAGTTTCATTTGTGGTGAGGAATAGATCAAGAACATTTTTTAACCTGGTGGGTTCTTGAACCATCTGAACAAAATTAAAATCATCAATAATGTTGATAAATTTTTCATACACCTGACGGTGCTGGCAGTCATCATGGATTTGGGGTACGTGGTCATTCCAGCTCATTTTGGGGAAATTTAGGTCCCCAACCAACCAGATGTTGCCCTTGCCTTCTTTGATCATTTCCAGTGACCGTTTCAGCTCGTCAAGGCTGTCTTCATCATGCTCATGCGGTCTGTAGTATGCCGCTATGAAGAGAGGTTTGGATCCAGCAACCTCCAGTTTAACCCAGGTGATTTCACACCTGGTGGTAAACTGGGGCTGATGGGAGCAAACAAGTTTATTGCTTAGCATGATGAAGACACCCCCGCTTCGCTTGCCTTTGTGGCATCTGTCTTCACGGTATAGAGAATAACCCTCGGGCAAGAACTCACTGGTGTGGATATCTGGAGATAACCAAGTTTCTGTGCCAATCAGTACGTCAGGTTTCTGATTTTCAACAAGAGCCTGGAATTCTCCAACTTTATTTACAATAGAACGAAAATTGATGTTCAGTAATTTAACTTTGGATTTGTGGTTTTTCTTATTACCTGGGGAATGTTTGTGTTTGACTGGAGTGGAAGTATACACCGGATCAGTATTGTCTAAGGAGTTTAAACTGTTTGTTGTTGAGAAGGAGGACGTATTAAAGAAGGTTGATGAAAAATTTGGCAAACCGCATTTTAAGCAGGACCAGGAGTAGCTTTCATGAATGGCATGTAGATTGTATGCCTCTTTGGTCATCCCTGTGCATACTCTATGGTACCATGTGTCACATGCATCACACTGGATGCCATTACCTGAATGTGTCACCGCTCTGCCACAACTTCCACAAGGATACTTGGGGGGCCTGGGACCAGGGTTTAACTCTATGTCATTTGACAGGGCAAGGAGCAGCAGGCAGACATATGCACAACTGTGACATGCTCGTTTGTTTTCCGGCGACAGATACTTAGTAAGCCTCTTTACAGTATGCCCATGCTTCGAGTGAAGCATCGGGCACGAAGAAAGCATCCCAAAGGGGTCATGGTGGCTATCATTATCATAGACATATTTATACCAATCAATGTGAACAGATTAAGACAAACAGAGATTCGTTCTTCCCTAACAAAACAACACAAGTAGTGTACATTGTAGTAGATTATATCCATAATCCCAACAGTTTTAGCAGGAATGACATTATCATAGACATATTTATACCAATCAATGTGAACAGATTAAGACAAACAGAGATTCTTTCTTCCCCAACAAACCACAAGTAGTGTAGTAGAATATATCCATTATCCCACCAGTTTAACTCTTTCCTCCCTGAAACATTAAATGGACATTTCCAGTTTCCATTTTAGTCTAGTCCATTTCTGACTTTTAAGGGTTGTTTTTGGCAATGTTTGGCATTATGACAAACAGTGAAGACCCTGATCAGAGGGCTCCTTTCGGAGCCCTCTGATCTGGGTCATCACTGTTTGCACAGGATAAGTGTACTATTCACATGTACACTGTTTGAAAATGATGCCTATATGCGGGACTAGGGTTCAAAGGGTTAAGCAGGGATGACTTTATCATAGACATATTTATACCAATCAAAGTAAAACTTTCTGATGAGATGTGTATCAAATCATTCAAATGTCTGTATCATGATATGTCAGGGTTTGAAACTTCTGAAAGTGTCACTTGTCCTGCAGAAAAGACAATGAAGGCAAACCGAATAACACTCCTGAATAATGGGAAGAAAGTCAGGACAAGCTGACAAGTGGACTTTTCATCTCCAATATGTGCGTCATTGTTGTGTATATTAATCCATTTCTTGCTGAATAGTTATAATGCATACTCTGTGTTAAGAAGTTAATTGTCTCAATGTTAATTTTTTAGCTCACCTGAGCACAAAGTGCTCAAGGTGAGCTTTTGTGGTCAGTCTTTGTCCGGCGTCCGTCGTTGTGCGTCGTGCGTTGTGCGTCAACAATTTCTTCAAACATCTTCTTCTCCAAAACCACTGACTGGATTGCAACCAAACTTCACAGGAATGTTCCTTGGGTCAAGCTCTTTCAAAGTTGTTCAAAGAATTTGAAACAATGCAGAACTCTGGTTGCCATGGCAACCAAAGTGCAAAAATGAGGAAATCTTAAAAAATCTTCTTGTCAAAAACCAAAAGGGCCAGAGCTTAGATATTTGGCACATAGCATCATCTACAGGTCTTCTATCAAATTTGTTCAAATTTTGCCCCTGGGATCAAAATTGACCCCGCCCCGGGGGTCACCGTTTTACATAGAGTTATATAGTGAAAAGTTCAAACATCTTTTTCTCTGAAACCAATATGACCAGAGCTTTGATATTTGGCATGGTATAACTTCTAGAGGTATTTGACATATATTGTTGAATTGGTTCCGGTCTGTTGCATATCTGGGTCACCGGAGCTAAAAATAGATTTTTTCAATGAGAACTTAAAAAATCTTCTTGTCTGAAACCATAGTACACTGAGCTTAGATATTTTGCACATAGCATCGTATACAAGTCCTCTATCAAAGTTGTTCAAATTTTGTCCCTGGGGTCAAAATTGGCCCCGCCCCGGGGGTCACAGTTTTACATAGAGTTATATAGTGAAATGTTCAAACATCTTTTTCTCTGAAACCAATATGACCAGAGCTTTGATATTTGGCATGGTATAATTTCTAGAAGTCCTTCACATATATTGTTGAATTGGTTTCAGTCTGTTTCATATCTGGGTCACCGGAGCTAAAAATAGATTTTTTTCAAAGAAAACTTCAAAAATCTTCTTGTCTGAAACCATAGTACACTGAGTTTAGATATTTTGCACATAGCATCGTCTACAGGTCCTCTATCAAAATTGTTCAAGTTGTACCCCTGGGGTCAAAATTGGCCCCTACCCGGGGGTCACCGTTTTACATAGAGTTACATAGTGAAATGTTCAAACATCTTTTACTCAGAAACCAATATGGCCAGAGCTTTGATACTTGGCATGGTGTAACTTCTAGAGGTCCTTCACATATATTGATGAATTAGTTCTGGTCTGTTGCATATCTGGGTCACCGGAGCTAAAAATAGATTTTTTCAATGAAAACTTCAAAAATCTTCTTGTCTGAAACCATAGTACACTGAGTTTAGATATTTTGCACATAACATCATCTACAGGTCCTCTATCAAAGTTGTTCAAATTTTGCCCCGCCCTTGGGGTCACCTTTAACAAATCTTCTTTTCTGAAATCAAGTGACCCATCCTAGTGTCACCATGGACAGGTGAGCGATCAAGGGCCATTCTGGCCCTCTTGTTTAAATATACTTTTCACAGTTTTACACTGCATTTCTTCGAAAGGTGAATGTTTATCATGGCTATAACTAATGGCTACTAGGTGTTTTTTCATGACATCTTTGTTTTTCTTGAATTGTGCAGTCATCTTTCCTTAAATCTTTCCTCTATACATAAGTGTAATTGGGTAAATAGTTATAATTATACATTGTTACATGCTATACTATATTGACATATCATATCTTGTAAACCTTTATAATCAGTTTTTTTGAAGATGTGTAAAAGTAGTGCTGTACAGGAGAGAAAAACATACATTATTCTGACCTCATACCGTGGAGAAATACATTATAATTTATTATGACGTCATACAAATGAGAAATACATTATTTTGACTTCATGCACAGGGCTGCCATTTCTCCGGATTTTTCCTAAATCTTCGGATTTTTTTCTAGAACATGGCAGCTTATAGCAGGCTGAAAGTAAAGCAGAATGCACCATAAGGTGCATTATGCTTTACTTCCAGCCTGCTTTAAGTAGTCACGTGTCAACAAAACTAGAAACAGGTTATGGGGTAAAGGTACGATTCGTGAATTCGCACTTGAAAAATGCAAATTTGGAAATCTTAGGATTTTTAATGTCAACTTATGGCAGCCCTGCATACAGTGAAGAAATACATTATTATTTCCCAAAATGTATTTATGGTGTAAAGTGAAGGTTAAACTGTTCATTCTACAGTTTCAAAATACTATTATTTTCACCTATTTGTTGCATTAAATTTGCGTTTTGTTTCGTTCAAATGGGAACGACTAACGCCTTCTCCATTGTAGTCAGTAAAAGTACTTACTTGCTTTATTTTGTAAATTCTCCAGTCCTGTCTATATTTGCTTTATTTATGGTATTGAGATGGAATGCAACTTTTTTGTTGATATGTAATGGATCCTACAATATTTATGAAATCCACCATTTCTACATTTTTATGCCTCCTCACAACTTAGTTGGGCATATTGCTTTTGATCTGTCCGTCTGTCCATAACTTTAGCCTTGGCCATAATTTTAGAGCTGCATGTGATAGAGACTTCATATTTGACACGTGTATTTAAATAAAAAAGTTCTTGATCTGAGTACAATGCGACTTATGTTAAACAAACACAAGATCACTTAGAGACCATGGTCACATCAGGGGCATTGTGTTGCACAAACATGCATTGTATCAATTTGTATGGCATTGCATAGTTTCATTATAATATAATCCCCCAATACACTTGTTCTATGCTGTATATTGTTTATTATGGTAGGAAGATGAAATACATCGCCCCCTCTCTACAACGACATCCAATGGGAGACACGGGTTGTGTGTGTTGTTCGGAGGGAGTCGTTATAGGGAGGGAACATTTTGACTTTGCTTACATTTGCAAATAGCTTGAATCCAGATCAGACGACGCGTAACGCAGCGTCTGTTCCGGATTCAAGCTGTTTGTCACTCGTCGTTATATCTATTCTATCAAAATGTCCATTTATATGTAACTTTGAAAAAAAAATGCAGACGACAAATTTAAGCAGGCGGTATTGCAGTCATGAAAAGGTTGGACAAAAATGTCTTGTTTGGGGAACAGCGGCAAGTGTCGTTGTAAGGAGGGAATCGTTGTTGGGAGGGCCGTTGTAGAGAGGGAGCGCTGTATTTCATGTTAGTTACTTGTTTATAATTAGGCCTGCAATACTTGTGACATCCAGTGTTTAATATGGTGTTTATATGGTCTCTACTTTATTATGGTTTGAAGATGAAATAGTCCATGTTAGTTATGTGTTTATAATTAAGCCTAAAATACATGTGAACTCCACTTCATACCTAATACAGAGTTTTATACGGTCTCTACTTTATTATGGTTTGAAGATGAAATTGTCCATGTTAGTTATGTGTTTATAATTAAGCCTAAAATACATGTGAATACCACCTCCTACCTAATACAGTGTTTTATACGGTCTCTTCTTGTGTTTGAAGAGTACAGAAGTACAATGCAGTATTTTATTCATTTTGACAAATGTTTCAGTATCAGCATATACCAAATATTAAAAATTTATTTGTTTTATTCTTTACATAATACATATCAATTATGACTATTTTTTCTCAGGTCAATGTATAACAATTATATTTACAGCACCATTTCTCTTATAGTCTGTTTTCACTATTTAAGACGGATGGTTGCTTTAAGCAAGCAGAAAGTAGACACTAAGTAAGCAGAAAGTGGAGACACAGGGTACTGTTGATATTTTCTGCTTTGTTTGTGACTTGCTTGAAGTATTTTGCATAGAATGATATGGTCAGTCTTGGATAGTAAGTTATTCTAGTAAAGCATTTATTAACCCATTCCCCCATAGCCTTTTTCTAGTTTTGAAGATATGTGACCGCTTAAGGCAGGCTGAAAGTAAAGCAAAATGCGCCTGGAGGCGCATTCTGCTTTACTTTCAACCTGCTTTAAGCCATTATCTGCTAGAATTTAGAAAACATTTCTTATGATACATATCCATGATTGTAAAAGTTGGATCTATTTCATTTAGCGGAAGAATAAATGAAAGGCGTATCTATAGAGGTATGGGTTAATTGCAAATTACCTATAACAAACTGACTTAAGGATTTGTAATAATAATAATAACAAACTGACTTAAGGATTTGTAATAATAATAATAATAATAATAATAATAAAGACTTTATTTCAAGAGGGTAACACTATTAGTACAGACAGCAAACTAATCTCCCTTGCGGCCCTGTAAGATATTTCTGCATCACTTTTGTTGTAACAGCGCTAATTCCCTACAACGGCCCTACCAACAACGACTCCCTCCTTACAACGACGCTCACCGATGTTCCCAAAACAAAACAATTTAGTCTAACATTTTCACTGCTGCAATATCGTCTGATTAAAATTGTCGTCTGCTGTTTTTCTATAAGTTACATATTTGACCATTTCAGATTAAAACACTTAATGACCAGCTACAAACAGCTGCGGCGTCTGATCTGGATTAAAGCTGTTTGCAAATGTAAGCCAATTTTCCTCCCTATAACGACTCCCTCGGAACAACACACACCATTTTTTGTCTCCCAATGGGATGTCGTTATAGAGAGGGAGCGCTGTATCTGCCACCTGTATTCAGCAATATCCATGCATACTCGCATGTGTTACATGTGTAAAGTAGTAGATTGAGATGTCTATGGTTCATATCAGGAACGTATATGAAAATATACGTTCCTGTTCCTATACGGAGGAAATCGTTAAAGAATTACTGTAAATCTTGCATTAAGTGATATTTCCGTAGAAACGCCTAGCTTAATCTTTAATTATTTCAACACTAGATAACTCTTGTGGGTTATAAGTTTTCCTTGTGGATCATTTTAGTTATTCAAACATAAGCCAGTCTACTTTGAATTCTGGGTAGTTTCATAAATACTGGTGTCAAACTGTTGTGATCCTGGTCAGATACTGAGATTATTATGTATCTAGGCGGAAAAGAATGGGGACCACTGCCATAGTCTGGCATGATACAGTAGAAGGCTGCCAAAAAGGTGTAACCCTTTCAGTGATCCTGGTCAGATACTGAGATTATTATGTATCTAGGTGGAAAAGAATGGGGACCACTGCCATAGTCTGGCATGATACAGTAGAAGGCTGCCAAAAAGGTGTAACCCTTTCAGTGATCCTGGTCAGATACTGAGATTATTATGTATCTAGGCGGAAAAGAATGGGGACCACTGCCATAGTCTGGCATGATACAGTAGAAGGCTGCCAAAAAGGTGTAACCCTTTCAGTGATCCTGGTCAGATACTGAGATTATTATGTATCTAGGCGGAAAAGAATGGGGACCACTGCCATAGCCTGGCATGATACAGTAGAAGGCTGCCAAAAAGGTGTAACCCTTTCAGTGATCCTGGTCAGATACTGAGATTATTATGTATCTAGGTGGAAAAGAATGGGGACCACTGCCATAGTCTGGCATGATACAGTAGAAGGCTGCCAAAAAGGTGTAACCCTTTCAGTGATTCGATTGATGGATAAATCCATTATAAAATAAAGTATTGTAGTCAGTTCAAGTACTGAAAGGGTAATAATCCAGATTATTTGTAACTCTGGTTTTCTGATCAGGATTCAGATTTCTAGATCAATACCTCGTAATTACAGATTGGTGTAAATGAGGTGTTGATTTGGCAACTCAACAACAACAACAATTGGTGGTATCTAAGCAGGATTTAAACTGTTTACGAATACAAATATAGTTGGGTAAGACAGTTAGGGCGTTAAAATATATATATTTATGCATGACAATCCAAGTATAATTTGTTTTAACATAATGATACACGTAGTATTAACCCATTACCCCATAGCCTGTTTCTAGTTTTGAAGACAGGTGACCACTTAAAGCAGGTTGAAAGTAAAGCAGAATGCGCCATAATGCGTATTCTGCTTTACTGTCAACCTGCTTTAAGCTACCTTCTGATACAGAAAGCATTTATAACTGCATATATTTATTACTGTATAAATTGGAACTATTTTCTTCAGTGGAAGGATAAATTAGAGGCGTCAAAAGGCGTATTTATGGGATAATGGGTTAAACTACTTTTAACCTTTTAGTAGTCTGATCTAGCAACTGTCTTATATATTAATGTTAGAACAGTGTAGCTGATAGAATAGTTGAACAGATTTTTATGTATAAATTATGCAGTATTGTCATGTACAGTAAAACCCTCTTAAAACTGACCCGTCTTTTAATCTTCAATTAAGTCTACTTACTGACGAGTATAAACGTTGCTACGGGTGAATGTGTTAACCCACTACCCCATAAATACGCCTTTTTACGCCTTAAATTTATTGAGCCCCTGAAGAAAACATTTCCAATTTATATAGTCATGAATATGTATTATCAGATTTGTTTTCTATATTCTAGTAGATGGTAGCTTAAAGCAGGTTGAAAGTAAAGCAGAATGTGCTGTAAGGCACATTCTGCTTTATTTTCAACCCGCTTTAAGTGGTAACCGGTTTATAAAATTAGAAACTGACTATGGGGTAATGGGTCAAGGAGCCATCTGATCAGGGTCTACACTGCTTGGCAAGGTATAAGGTATACTTGTTTATAGAGAGGTTTTACTCTAAAAGACATAACAATACTTTCTCCTCAGTGTTTATGTATTGAGCTTAATTCAAGTTTTTTCTTGTTATTTTGTCTCTTGTCAAATACTATCAAAACCTCGATGATTTATCTATAATTTACTGTCAACACTACATGTATTATGTTTTGATTATATATTAAATATGGGCATGTAACTATCGGGTATTTTAACCCATAACTCTATAGATAGTTAGATACCCCTTTAATTTATTCATCCACTGCATGAAATTGTTTCATATCATACAGTCACAATATGAACCATATAAATACTTTCTATATCCTAGCAGATGATCTCTTAAAGCAGACTGGAAATAAAATAGAATGCTTTAATACTTTCCTTCTATAGCTTGTGTTAAGTGTTTATTACATGTGATTGCTAAAGACAGCCTGAAAGTAAAGCCAAACTCTTATAAAGGAAAGTTCTGCTTTACTCTCATCCTGCTTTAAAGATCCACCTATGAGGATGAATGAAATAATTCATATAATTCTTTATCCTGATATTGTAGAAACGGGGTTAAAGGGTTACGACATAGTTTTTTTTAACTAACAGCCAGGTTTAATCTACAATCTGCGAGAATATAAATATATTTTGTTACACATTCATACCTATATAAAGTGGAACTATATTCTTTAACGGATGAAACAATTTAAGGCGTACACAGGTGTATATATGGAGTAATGGGTTAAATAGCAGCAATGTGAATTAATGCAGTAAATGCAAGTGTCTTGGAATCTTACGATCGTCCTTCTTATACAAAATTTACAATGTGCTACTTTTGATTAAAGAAATAGCCCCCACGCTCTTTTATAAAACAGTATCCAAGAATGTTTAAATCATTGTTACTTTCGTTTTAAAAGAACTAAACCCCGGACTATAACCACTTGAAAAACGACTTACATGTATCTACAAATTATGCCCCATTGCATTAGTAAGATTTCATGCGTGATAATACAGTGTGTGTCTACCGAGGTTACAAGCCTTTAAAGCCTCATTTAAATGGTTTACCGAACTTCGATATCTCGAACTTGTTTAACTCGGACTATTCGATAGTTCGACATATGAACTTCATTATTTCATGATCGGTTTAGTCGAACATACCCATATTTCAAAGTTAAAACGTGGCTTAGCCACGTTTTAACTTTGAAATACGCTTATGTTCGACAAAACCGACTTCGAGATATAGAAGTTCGACTGTATACTATTAAATCTTATGAGTTTAATAACTTACATAGCTGTGTTTGTTCATATTGTCAGTAAATTGTTCATGTGTATTCGAAACATTCCTTTTAGCATTAAAAGTTTTATATTTAATAGCTTCTTTGTTTCGTTTGCTATCCTGAAAGATGTGAGAGGTGGTCTTATTGGGAATGGATGGTATTCTTTCCCCAATAAAAGCGCTGAGTAACTTGACATCTAATGATGTTCTATACTGTTTGCTATTTAGATGTTAATAAGTTATCAACATGTTCAAAAGGTTGTAATTATCTGTATTTTATTGCAGTGCTTTTCCTTCTGTTCATATGAGGAATATTGAAGGAGATTTAATGTTGTCTTGTAGAAATTGCTACTGCCATGACTATGTTGTAAACATACCTTACCTAACCCTAACTCTTTCAACACCATGTAGCTCTTGTAGGGTTTTAGGTTACCTTTTTGATCTATTTGATTACCAAAACAAGAAACAGGCTAGTTGAAGATCTGTGTAGTTTAATAAATATTGGTTTAAATTAGCAAACAATGTAGACCCAGATCAGAGGACCTCTAAATTTGGAGCACTCTGAGCTGGATCTACACTGTTTGCAAATGTAAGTAGTATAATTATTTTAAACAGGTGTTGAAATAGTTAATAGTATATCTGTTACATTTGCATTAACTTTTTGTCAACTAACGGCTAAATAATAATTTACCCTTAGCGGTGAGCGTATGATAAAGACAATGCCGGACCAAGTCCCTCGGATGAAACTTTATAACCCGAGTTCCGATGTACCAGTGCTTTACACTTGGCATATAAAAGAACCAGAGAACTCTGTTGATAATAAGAGTAGGGCACCAAACCCGGGTTCTCTGTATCCGTTCAACTTTTTCTGGGGCGTCAAAGTAGCCTATACATGGCAGAAACGGACCTTAACAAACAAACAAATACAAAGATATGACATAAAGTTTATTGGTGGATTCTTACAAATACAGTTTAATGAGCAACGAACACAAAATAACAAATGGACATTGCATATACAGTAAAACCCCTCTGTTATGACCACTAAAACGAAAGCTAATTGATTGTTTAAAGACAAGTGACAGCTAAAAGCAAGGTTACAGTAAAACAAAAAGCTTCTAAGGAACTTTGTTTATTTTCACCTTACTTTAAGCTCTCACTTGTCACCTGCTAAACGCAAGATAACAGTTAAACAGAAAGCTCCTTAAGGAGCTTTCTGTTTTACTGTCATCTTGCTTAAAGCTGTCACCTGTCTTAAACACCTAGTCGTTAAATAAGCAACTAGTAGTTAACATGTTTAGGTGTCAAAAAAGAGAGGTTGTACCGTAATGTTGACCTAGCTCATGTACAACTAGTGGTCGAAATAGAGAGGTTTTACTGTAATGTTGACCTAGCTCATGTACAACTAGTGTTCGAAATAGAGAGGTTGTACCGTAATGTTGACCTAGCTCATTTACAACTAGTGGTCGAAATAGAGAGGTTGTACCGTAATGTTGACCTAGCTCATGTACAACTAGTGGTCGAAATAGAGAGGTTGTACTGTAATGTTGACCTAGCTCATGTACAACTAGTGGTCCAAATAGAGAGGTTGTACCGTAATGTTGACCTAGCTCATGTACAACTAGTGGAGTAGAGATCAAGATCATCAGATAGTTCCAGATGCAATCCTTTTCCAGATAACCTGTTTAATGTTTTGAAGACAATTAACCCAGGTTCTCTGTATCCGCCCCCCTTATTTCTGGGGCGTCACAGTAGCCCATACATGGCAGAAACGGACGTTAACAAACAAGCAAATGCAAAGATCTGACATAAAGTTTATTGGTGGATTCTTACAAATACAGTTTA
This sequence comes from Gari tellinella, assembly GCA_922989275.2. Taxonomy (NCBI): domain Eukaryota; kingdom Metazoa; phylum Mollusca; class Bivalvia; order Cardiida; family Psammobiidae; genus Gari; species Gari tellinella. Next base: position 3,340,713 of record OV277870.1, on the reverse strand, counting down.
ATGAACAACAAACACAAAATAACAAATGGGCATTACATATACAGTAAAACTCCTCTATTACGACCACTAAAATGAGCGCTAATTGATTGTTTAAAAGACCGGTGACAGCTAAAAGCAAGGTAATAGTAAAGCTTCTAAGGAACTTTCTGTTTTATTTTCACCTTGCTTTAAGCTTTCACTTGTCACCTGCAAAAGCAAGATGACAGTAAAACAGAAAGCTCCTGTTTTACTGTCATCTTGCTTAAAGCTGCCACCTGTCTTAAACACCTAATACATAACAAAAAATTAAACATTTTTAGGGGTTGAAGTAGAGAGTATACATGAAGATAAAGCAATGTAAAGCAGATGACAATATGGAACCCTGGTTCCACATAAGTAAAGCAGACTCCACTTTAGCTATATGAAACCCTAGTTACATACTCCCCTGGGTTGAAAATAGATGTCTCCTGACATTTACTAAGCCAAAATACTTATTTTGCTTTAACTGAACTTGAAATATTAAAATCATATTACATTACATACATTAAGGAACATATTCAGACGACTTTTTCATTACAGTTAAAAATGAAATCTGAATATGGTTTAACTATTACTAACTATTCAAATACTAAGCTACAGTTTCACACTAACCATAGCATTACAGGTAAATCATTTGACTTGTCAATTTCGCAATAATTGGCATTGTCATATGATATCTAACAAGAGGGCCATGGCCCACAAGTCGCTCACCTGAGGACATTGTACCGAAGCTGACTGGGAAAAACAATATCGTGATTTATATAGCTATACAAGAGGGCCTGAAGGCCCTGATATCGCTCACCATTTGTAATGAAGCCTGATAGCTTTACCTTTGAATTTCACCCGTTTTATTCTAAATCCACTCAAGTTTGTCGACCTACTGTAGTATAGTAGAGTACATCAAAGGCAGATAACTAGAGCCTAAACAATACTGAAATTAAGCATTTGTCTAGCATTTCAAAGTATATCAAGGGTAGGTAACTATTGCCACAATGATTACATTTCAACAATAATTTCACTCCTTCGAGAATGTATAGCTACATCCTTTGTGTACAAGTACATGTATAATCAAAATCCATTGAAAACTGTAGTTGCAAGAGTGTAAATGCTGTAAAATATGGCATTTTCAGCAATTCAAAGGTAGGTATCTCTTGATCTATTTGTCCGACTCCAACCATAATCACCCTTTTTCCAACTCTTATGGTCATATACAATATGGGCAAGTTTGAGAGAGCTTGGATAAATATTGTGGCCTCTAGAGCGTAAACACTGTTAAATATATCATTTTCAGCCATTCAAAGGTAGATAACTCTTGACCTATTGATCAGATTACAACCAAAATTGAACTCGTCCGATGTCTTATGATAATATACAATCTGAGTAAGTTTATAAAAGATTGGATAACATTTGTGGCCGCTAGAGTGTAAACATCGTTAAATATGGCATTTTCAGAAATTCAAAGGTAGATAATTCTCGACCTATAAGTTTGCTTTCAACCATAATCAAATTCATCTGAACTCTTATAGTAATATACAATCTGAGCAACTTTAAGAAAGATTTGATAACAAGAGGGCCATGGCCCTTAATTCGCTCACCTGAGGACATTGAAGTTTGTACCTAAGTTGACTGGGCAAGACAACATTTTAATATAACTATAAATGGAGTTATCTTCCAGACAAGAAAACATGACAAAAGTGAATTTTGTTGCCAAGCTTATGACCCTTATCCATGACACATCCTCTTATCAAGCTATTTCCATTTCCAATAAATGATAATTATTTCACTAGCGTCAACAGAACTGGAATTATTTTCCTGACAATAAAATATGACAAAGGGGAAAAACTAAATATTGCTGCCCTTGTGCATGGCATTTTCTCTCATCAGTTTCTTTCCATACATAAAATTTCATTACAATAGCATCAGTAGAACTGAAGTTGTCTTCTTGACAAGAAAATATCACAAAGGGAAATAACTAAAAAAACAATGATGTCAGAGTTATGGCCTTTGCAAATGGCACTTCCTCTCATCAGGCTCTTTCCAAATAGGCAATTTCATTTTACCCATTACCCCATAGCATGTTTCTAATTTTGAAAATAGGTGGCCACCTAAAGCAGGTTGAAAGTAAAGCAGAATGTGTCTTAACCCTTAGCCTGCCACTCACGACTATAGCTTTATATGCAAACAGCTTGGATCCGGATTAGACGCCGAGTAACTCGGCGTCTCATCCGGATCCAAGCTGTTTGACACTCGGACAACATTTTCAGCAATTTTGAGCAACTTTGAAGCACTTTGAAACTTGAAGCAGACGAGAAATATAGCAGACGACAATTTATTTGGCGGGCTAAGGGTTAATGCACACTTTGCTTTACTTTTGCATCTTACATTTTCATGACTGTTTAAAGTGGAATTATTGAAAAGACATACAGATAACTCTGACAAAACCAATATTAAACATATGTATAAATATGGCATAAGACATAATTACATAACTGTCAGTGGATCACTTCCAGATCCTGTTTCTCTAAGTATGAATCAGACTGAACCATATCTAAACTTTAGCAGACAACATGTTCAGCTGATCATGACCAGTTCTGTGATACCCACTACCAGTTCAGAGTTGCATAATATTTTACCTCAGTGGCTAGAACGCTTGGGCTTACCCTTACCAGACTGAAATGATGTCTGCTTAAAACCTACTGTATGTGAAAAGTGTACAAAAAAACAATTTAGAAAATGTTAAGTTGGTAAATGAGTGGCAAATAGGTTGGATCCAGATTAGATGTAGCATTATGATTATGTTGCATCTGATCTGGATCCAAAATGTTTGCAAATATTGGCTATTTGCCCATAGTATATTAAGGGTAACTCAGGTAAATACAGTTCTGCCTAAATCAAAAATACTGTAAAACCTGCCTAGCGCAGCACTTAAACTGTGCAGGGTGGTGTCAAATGTGACCCTAGGGATTTCATTTTAACAAACTATAGATAGATCCACCAGGAGATTCTACTGTACAAATATCAAAGCTTAGGGCCTAGTAGTTTTGGGCAAGAAGATTTTTTAAAGATTTTTGCTTTTTTGCTTTTTCAAGCAGAGTTTGTGCTTTTTTTCCTTTTTTTTGAACAACTTCTGTAGAGAAGCATCCAAGGAACATCATAAGCAGTTTGAACTCTCCCTACAATCGGCAGGTTTCAGAGGAGATGTCGTTTGAAGTAAAAGTGAACGGACAGACGGACAGACGGACAGACGTACTACGGACGGTGAGCGGTCACAATAGCTCACCTTGAGCCTTTGGCTCAGGTGAGCTAAAAATTGTGAACTCTAGAGTGTAAACACTGTTAAAAATAGCATTTTCAGCAATTCAAAGGTAGATTACTCTTGATCTATTTGTCTTATTTCAACCAAAATCAAACTCATCCGAAATCTTATGATCATATACCATCTGGCCAGGTTTTAGAAAGATTGGATAAATACTGTGGCCTCTAGAGTGTAAACACCGTAAATATGGCATTTTCAGCAATTCAAAGGTAGATAACTCACGACCTATTTCTCCGATTTCAACCAAAATCGAACTCTTCCGAACTCTTATAGTCATATACAATCTGGGCAGGTTTTAGAAAGATTGGATAAATACTGTGGCCTCTAGAGTGTAAAAACTGTTAAATATGGCATTTTCAGCAGTTCAAAGGTAGATAACTCATGACCTATTTGTCCGATTTCAACCATAATCGAACACATCCGAACTCTTATAGTCATATATAATCTGGGTAGGTTTTAGAAAGATTGGATAAATACTGTGGCCTCTAGAGTGAAAACACTGTTAAATATGGCATTTTCAGAAGTTCAAAGGTAGATAACTCATGACCTATTTGTCCGATTTCAACCATAATCGAACCCATCCGAACTCTTCTGGCAATATACCATCTGAGCAAGTTTGAGAAAGATTGGATAAAAATTGTGGTCTCTATAGTGTAAACGCTAACATTGTTGACGCCGCACGACGGACATTCAAGGATTGCAATAGCTCACCCTGAGCTAGCTGAGGTGAGCTAAAAAAGAGTTTTAAAAGTTTCTCCTATATAAGTCTATATGAAACTGATAAGCCTTGGGGCAGGGCAAAATTTGATCAAAGGGTCATAATTTGAACAAGAGGGCCAGAATGGCCCTTAATCGCTCACCTGTACATGGTGATGGGTCAAGTGATTTCAGAAAAGAATATTTGTGAAACTTTGACCCACGGGCGGGGTCACTTTTGACCCCAGGGACATAATATGAATGCTCTTGATACAGAACCTGTAGACGATGCTATGTGCCAAATATCTAAGCTCAGTGTACTATGATTTCAGACAAGAAGACTTTTAGTTTTCATTGAAAAAAATCTATGTTTAGCTCTGGTGACCCAGATATGCAACAGACCGGAACCAATTCATCAACATATGTGAAAAACCTCTAGACATTACATCATGCAAAATATCTAAGCTCTAGCCATATTGGTTTCAAAGAAAAATGTGTTTGAACTTTTCCCTATATAACTCCATGTAAAATGGCGACACCCAGGCCGGGGCCAATTTTGACCCCAGTGGCAAAATTTGAACAAATTTGATAGAGGATTTGTAGACGATGCTATGTGCAAAACATCTAAGCTCAGTGTATTTTGGTTTCAGACAAGAAGATTTTTAAAGTTTTCATTGAAAAAATCTATTTTTAGCTCCAGTGGAACCAATTCGACAACATATGTGAAGGACCTCTAGACGTTACACCATGTCAAATATCAAAGCTCTGGCCAAAATGGTTCAGAGAACACGAGGGCCATGGCCCTTAATTCGCTCACCTGAGGTCTTTGTGCCTTAGCGTAATAGACAAGACAACATTTTAATATAGCTGTAAATGGAATTATCTTCCAGACAAAAAACCCATGACAAATTGGAATAACTTAAAAAAATATTGTTGGCACCTCAGAGAGACAACAAAGCTCGCCACCGGCACCTTTAGAAACTTAAAAGCACACTCAAGGTCACAGAGGTCAACCTTTTTGCCTGCATGGAAAGGTCTTGTCCATATACACTGGCAAATCAAATATGAAAATAACACCTCAAGGGACATAGGAATTATAAGCATTTTTGTAACCTAAACACAGATTTCGAAACCTAAAACCTTTCGCGACCTTAGTTCAAGGTCAAGGACACTGGGCTAATTTTTTTGCATGCATGGAAAGGTCGTGTCCATATACACATGCATGCCAAATATGAAAGAAATATCTCAGTGGATATATGAGTAAAGAAATTTTGAGAAACCTAAACGCAGACTTTGAAACCTAAACGCCGGTCCTAAGTTCAAGGTCAAGGTCAGAGGGCTCAAACATTTTGCATGCAAGGAAAGATCTTGTCCATATACACATGCAAACTGAATATGAAAGGAATATTTCAATGGACATAGGAGTAATAAAAATTTTGAGAAACCAAAACACAGATTTCGAAACTAAACATGGGCCCTAAGTTCAAAGTCAAGGTCACAGGGGTCTAAATGTTGCTGTGCCTGGAAAGGTCTTGTCCATATACACACATAAACCAACTATGAAAGCAATACCTCAAGGGACATGGAAGTAAAAGACATTTTTCAAAACCTAAACACAGGCCCTAAGTTCAAGGTCAAGGTCACAAGGGTCCAAATTTATCTGTGCATGGAAAGGTCTTGTCCATATACACACACATACCAACTATGAAATCAATACCTCAAAGGATATAGAAGTTAAATGCATTTTTCGAAACCTAAACGCAGATTTCGAAACCTTAACACATGCTCTTAGTTCAAGGTCACACAGGTCTAAATGTTTCTGTGCATCGAAAGGTCATGTCCATATACACATACATACCAACTATGAAAGCAATAACTCAAAGGACAGAGAAGTTAAAGGCATTTTTCTAGACCTAAACACAGATTTCGAAACCTAAACACAGGCCCGAAGTTCAAGGTCACATGGGTCTAAATTTTTCATTGCATGTAAAAGTCATGCCCATATACACATACATACCAACTATGAAAGCAATACCTCAAGGGACATAGAAGTTAAAGGCATTTTTCGAAACCTAAACGCAGATTTGGAAACCTAAACGCAGGCCCTAAGTTCAAGGTCAAGGTCACAGGAGTCTAAATGTTTCTGAGCATGGAAAGGTCTTGTCCATATACAAACACATACCAACTATGGAAGCAATACCTCAAGGGACATAGAAGTTAAAGGCATTTTTCGAAACCTAAACGCAGATTTCGAAACCTAAACGCAGGCCCTAAGTTCAAGGTCAAGGTCACAGGGGTCTAAATTTTTCTGAGCTTGGAAAGGTCTTGTCTACATACACACACATACCGACTGTGGAAGCAATACCTTAAGGGATAAAGAAGTTCAAGGCATTTTTCAAAACCTAAACGTAGATTTCGAAACCTAAACACAGGCCATAAGTTTAAGGTCAAGGTCACAGGGGTCAACATTTTTCTGTGCATGTAAAGGTCTTGTCCATATACACATACATAGCAACTATGAAAGCAATACCTCAAAGGACATAGAAGTAAAAGGCATTTTTCTAGACCTAAACACAGGCCCTAAGTTCAAGGTCAAGGTCACACGGGTCTAAATTTTTCTTTGCATGTAAAGGTCTTGCCCATAAACACATACATACCAACTATGAAAGCAATACCTCAAGGGACATAGAAGTTAAAGACATTTTTCGAAAATTAAACACTGATTTCGAAACCTAAACGCAGGCCATAAGTTCAAGGTCAAGGTCACAGGGGTCAAACATTTTCTGTGCATGGAAAGGTCTTGTCCATATAAACACACATACCAACTATTGAAGCAATACCTCAAGGGACATAGAAGTTAAAGGCATTTTTCGAAACCTAAACGCAGGCCCTAAGTTCAAGGTCAAGGTCACAGGGGTCTAAATTTTTCTGAGCTTGGAAAGGTCTTGTCTATAAACACACACATACCGACTATGGAAGCAATACCTTAATGGATATAGAAGTTAAAGGCATTTTTCAAAACCTAAACGCAGATTTCGAAACCTAAACGCAGGCCCTAAGTTCAAGGTCAAGGTTACAGGCTGAGGGGTCTAACTTTTTCTGTGCATGTAAAGGTCTTGTCCATATACACACACATACCAACTATTGAAGCAATACCTCAAGGGACATAGAAGTTAAAGGCATTTTTCGAAACCTAAACGCAGATTTCGAAACCTAAACGCAGGCCCTAAGTTCAAGGTCAAGGTCACAGGGGTCAAAAATTTTCTGTGCATGGAAAGGTCTTGTCCATATACACACACATACCAACTATGGAAGCAATACCTTAAGGGACATAGAAGTTTAAAGGCATTTTTCGAAACCTAAACGCAGATTTCGAAACCTAAACGCAGGCCCTAATGTCAAGGTCAAGGTCACAGGGGTCCAAATTTTTCTGTGCATGGAAAGGTCTTGTCCATATACACACACATACCAACTATGAAAGCAATACCTCAAGGGACATAGAAGTTATAGACATTTTCTTAAAATTGTTCACTACGACGACGACGACGACTACACCGGGGGTATTGCAATAGCTTGTCATGTACTACGTACAGGCGAGCTAAAAACGTGTCAATTTTTGACGATGAAAGGGGCATTACTCTTTAATGTCCAATGTAATCTTGTTAGTTATTAAACTAAACCGAGACATAATGATCATATACATGCTGACTAAGTTTGAAAAAGATTATAATAAATTTGGTTAAGTTAGAGAGCGGTCATGAAAAGGTTAACTGACGGACGGACAGTGCCATAACATAATACGTCCCGTCTGAAGACGGGCATATAGAAATTGTTCTATCAAAATTCAAGAAATGAATTCCATGCATGTTGATACATGGTTAACAAGACATCTCTGCAATAATAACAAGCAAGGAGATGTACTAATCTTCACAATAAATGTTCACATGAAGTTTTATGATGAAAATTACCAACTCCACAAAATCAATCTCTGCCACATTTTATCATACAGTAGAACCTCCCTATTACAACCACTAAAATAAATGCTAATTGATTGTGTAAAAACAGGTGACGGCTTAAAGCAAGGTGACAGTAAAACAGAAAGCTCCTAAAGGAGTTTTCTGTTTAACTGTAAGGTGACAGTAAAACAGAAAGCTCCTAAAGGAGTTTTCTGTGTAACTGTCACCTTGCTTTAAGCAGTCACCTGTTGTAAACACTTAATAATTAACATAGTTTAGTGGTGGTAGTGGAGACATCAAAAGTTCTATAATTAGCTTGGAAATGTTCTAGCTAAGTAAATAAATGGTCACACTTAGATGTTTCCAGTTATTCTAAAAAGTTTACTCTATGAGTAAGAAACTAACTTCAGAAAGTTTGTGTCATATTTCAATAAAACTGGCAAGAGATAAAAAACATTTTCTTTCTGAATTTTGCATCGAAACAGGCATCATTAGCTTAGAAATGTCCTAACTAAGAAAATAAATGGTAACACTTGCGTGTTTGAGTTGATTTAACAAGTGTTACGACAAAAATTGTTTTAACAGAGAGTCCAACTGTTACAATTTTTAGAAGACGAAGTGATCAAAAACACTTTTTTCCTGAATTTAGTATTAAAACTTGCATCATTAGCTTGGAAATGTTCAAACTAAGAAAATAAATGGTTACATTTGGGTGTTTAAATGAAATTTACAACTTTAATGACCGAAAAATAGTTTTACCAAGTTGACCCCATTAGAACACAAAGTGCTAAATGATGAAAAACACTTTTTCACCGAATTTAGTATTAAAAGTTGTGTCATTAGCTTGGAAATGTCCTAACTAAGAAAATAAATAGTAACACTTGGTGTTTGAATGAATTTAACAAGTTTTATGACAGCAAAGTAGTCTTCACCAATGTTACTATTTTTAGAACACAAACTGCTAAATGATGAAAAACACTTTTTTCTAGAATTTTGTGTTAAAACTTGTATAATTAGAAAGGAAATGTTCCAACTAAGAGATTGAGTAGTTTGAGTTTGTTGTTAGAGTGAATATAACAAGTTTTACAGGCTTTACTGGCTGCTTGTGGTGAAGTGTATACTCCATGTATTGTCACCGTTATACCAGCAGTCTGTCACCTTCAGACCGTGACAAGTACGGAGGAAAGTCTCCACGTCTACACGTCGCTCTCTGACCTCTGTAACTGTTACATGGTATAGATCTACCGTCACGTCACGTCTTGTCTGGGAAAGTCTGCGTGCAAACTCACACAGTGTTGTCACTGGTAATATAACATACCACAGTGTAACATGCTCCACACAGTGTGACACAGACTGGAGATTATCTACAGACATGTACAACAGCTCAAGTCTCTGTATGTGTGTCATAGTAGACAAATCTATCCTACCAGTCTTACACTGGCGGCCATGGTCTGTACAGTGTAACACCAGTACTAACTGTCTAATGGTGGGTGACTGTGGTAACCTGGTCAGTATTTGTTCTCTATGTTCATGTGTCAGTTTAACCCACCACAGCCTCAGTGCCATTAAACACTTGCTACTGATACTACATATGTCACTAACTAACTCAGCTGTAGCTGTGATACGACTGTCCAAGTCCAGACATGTAAGAGTGTCAAGGTTGTTGTTGACTATTTGTGCCACTGTGTCACTGATGTCTATACGGGAGGACATGAGGTCATCCAGGTACAGTTTTTGTACTGAGTGACATTGCTCTAACTGACTAGTTATACTTGTTAACTGACTGTCACTAATGCATCTAGTCTTCATGTCCACAGACTTGACCTTTGACCTTGGAGTACATGATAACAAACGTTCTACATGACAGGCAGTGTTTCTATCAATATAAAAGTCTTCTAACATGATGTTGTCATAAATGTGGCCATTATTACCACCTTCTATGACACAGTCAGTTACACATGTCTGTATGGCTCGTATCAAACCTTCACCATGTAAAGTTTGTCTGTAGTGTTTAACCTTTTGGTCAGTAGTAACAACACGAGTCAAATGGTCCAACAACTGTCTTGTTATGTCAGGTCTTATCCCAGACACAAACAGCCAAACCTGAGACATTTCTAAACATGTATCTAATGTGCTACAGAAATCTGTTATGTGTTTAACAATATCATGTACATTGTCACAGCTGGCTAGGAAAATAGCTGCAAGAAATTCTTGAAACTTTTTGTGTAGAAAAGATATTTTCTTCTCACTTACAGCACATTTTTCTAGCACTTTGTTCTGTGACAAAAGACCTGACTTTAAACACAGGTCTATTGACTCTTGTCCTATACCATAGATCTCTAGCTGTGAACTTTTAAATACTAAGCTGTTTTCTTTTGTTTGGTCAAATAATGCTTCATATGCTACTCTTGATAAGCAATATATCAATTGCTGGTGGTCTTGACAATATGGGTGTTCTATAATACATTTGGGTAGGGGCGTATCTGATGCTACACTTGTTGGTGTATTGGTAGTTTGTACAGACAGGTTTTTCTGGGACTTTTTCAACAACAAATCTAGCATGGCACAGTACAGCTGTACTTGAGACTTGCCTAGCTCCTGGTTGTCAAACCAGATGCACACAAGCTGTACAAGAATGACTGGTATCGTTTTGAAATGATCAAGACCTTTCTGGGCAAGTATCTCAAAGAACTTCTGTTTTTCTTTTTTACATGACTGACTCTCATTTAATAATTTAATGACTTTAGAGCAGAATCGTGAAGCTGACTTCTTATTAAATGCACATAACTCAATATGTTTGTCCACTTCAGAACTTTTTAATTGGAGTATATCCAATTTCCAAGGCCTGGTTGTGGTCAAGAAAACATTGTTCTGGTTTGCTACATCCCTGCCTGGGAGTCCTGGGTTTAAGAAATGTGGGACAAGGGCACCTGTCGGACACACCCATTCGTCCAGACCATCAACAATGACAAGACAACGTTTATTTGCATTTTTCAGTAATGCAGAGGAACATAGATCTTTTCCTGTATTATAATACTGTAATATTTGTGACTGAATCATTTCATTAACATTATACTCTGAGAGAGAATCTCTTAATGTAATATAAAACAAGAACATGAACTGTGATAGTATTTGTCTGTCATCTTCTCTCCTGGCTTTTCTCTCCTGCTGCTGTCTCTGGGTTCTGGCCTGCCTCCTTTGTTTCCGTCCATCCAATAAATTCTTCCTCCGAGTGTCTTCATCAGAATCACTGTCACTGTCCTGTGCTTCATTCGACAAGAATTCACCATGAGCCTCACACCAAAGTCTAACTATATTCTTACATAGCAAGCTCTTTCCACTACCAGCATCCGCTGTGATGTATATCTGTCTACTTAGGTACTCATCATTGTAGAATATCTTTCTACAGGATATACTAATAGCCTCGTCTTTCACATTTTTCAATCCATCTCGCCCTTTGCTCTGTCGTAAGATTCTGATTTCTGGATTAACATAAATATACTCTAGTCCTATGTCATTGTTTTCGGCTGGATTTGGAACCTCAAGGCAGGTATTTTTGTAGTGGCTGATGAGATTTGTCTGCAAATCTGTAAAATAAACTCTATGAATTAGCAAAACAACACCATAGATCAAGTAGCCTCAAAGGGCAAACACTTTTGTCAACAAAGAGTTAGAGAGACAACAAGGCTTACCGGCAGCACATTTTGAAATTTAAAAGCTGAATCTAAAGTCAAAGTCGAGACTCATGGTCCATTTTTTGCATCCATGGAAAGGTCTTGTTAATATACACATGCATACCAAAATGAAAGCAATACCCAAGACTAGGAGTTATAAGCATTTTACGAAACCTAAGTGAAGATTACGAAAATAATAGGTGCTAGACCAACCAAACTTGGAATACAGTGACCATGGTTATAAAATTTTAGAGTCGACTCGGAAATCCTTCTCAAACTTTTGATTGGTCAGATATGAGCATTCTGGTCGAATCTGACCAATCAAAAGCTTGATAACAATCTCAGGCTAAATGCCATTTCAAATATTTGACCTTTGACATCTGTGACTTTGACCTTTAAACTGACATGACCCAAATCTGCATATTCATATACTAGAATCTCTTTATAAAGGCAACACATACATGTTAATTTTTATAAATATTGAGTATGTATTTGTTATATTTCAAAAGTTATTGCCAATTTTAAGATTACGGAATAAATATGACCTTTTGACTCAACCTTCGACTAGACATGTCTGAAATATGCCCCAGGAAAATATGTCACAGGGGGAGAAAAAGATGCAGCCTGACCAGGGCTCGAACCCAGGACCTTCTGACTACCGTTCAAACGCTCTACCGACTGAACTAACCGGGTGACTACAAATTAATCTCCCCAACTGTGTCAGGTTCGGTACCGTGACATATACATTTTCGAATTTTGCTTAATTAGAGCAATATGTACACCAAATATGAATTCCCTATCACTTTAGAATCGAGGGTTATTGTCATTTCAAATAGTCGACCCTTTGACAACTGTGACATTGATACTTTACTATAGCATAAGTTTGTCTTGTACTTTGTACAGACGAGCTCAAATGTCATAAGTCCCGTCTTCGGGACATCCTTTCTGGTGAGAGAAAAAGCCATTGTTTCATAATTTTCTTTATTATTTATGTTCCATTATCAATATTGACAATATCCATGGTGTCACAGCATTATACTATAAATCATATTATAATTGCCTTTTTTGATGTTAGTATCAATAATTGGTGTATCAACAATCTGTATATGTGTCATCAGTAGATACAAGAAGGTCCTAGAATTAGGTCTTGCTGCCTCGAATGTGAAACTGAGGTATTGATTAAACCTGAACCAATATGCAATGTACACACCTTCACTTGGTAATGATACGACTAGCAAGTGTCATAACATTCCAACAAGCAGTTACCGAAAAGTAGCATTGACACCAGAACTAAACGCTAGAGTTCTAAGCCTAGGCCAATAGAAAAGAAATATCTTAGCCTCCCTTTCACTTCATCACCGCAGTGAGACAAGAAGTATAAGTAATATATCTGTGTATGTTTTCCAATCAGGGCTCCAGATAAGGGGAGTATTTCAACAACTAAAATCTTTATGCTTGCTCAAAACCCTATTGTTCCACTAGTCATTAGAATTGTCTCGAAGAGACAGTTCTAATGAGTAGTCACACCATAGAATTTAGTGCAGACATGAAGAAGACTTTGTTGGAAAACTTGAGTTTACTCCCTCTTATCTGGAGCCCTGTCTAATATGTCATTGTTGTTTAGTCAGATTGTTTATCGTTACCTTTACATTGGTCCTCCCAGCTAACACTACAAGCCACAGGGTTGTCTCCTCTGGACTGAAATTGAACATATGTCATTAGTCTTGTGATAAAATAACCTCTTTGTATTGACTCTTAATCAAACACATCAAATGTATTCAAACACTGAGGACGGAAAAATGTATGCTATTTTCTGTTGTTATACTTCTGCAACAAGATAATAATTATGATGATTGAAACTTATACAGAAGAAGAATGCCATAATGGCCCTGATTGCTCTCCTGAGGATATTTAACCCGAGTTAAAAGTTTGATCGAAATCCATCAAATTTGTAGACACTAGAGTATAACATTTGATAAAACATTGCCGTTTCTGGCATATCTGAATACAACAAGAGGGCCTAAAGGCCCTGATATCGCTCACCATTTGTAATGAAGCCTGATAGCTTTACCTTTGAATTTCACCCCTTTTATTCTAAATCCATTCAAGTTTGTCGACCTACTGTAGTATAGTAGAGTACATCAAAGGCAGATAACTAGTGCCTAAACAATACTGAAATGAAGCCTTTTTCTAGCATTTCAAAGTATATCAAGGGCAGGTAACTATTGCCACAATGATAACATTTCAACAATAATTGCACTCCTTCCAGAACGTATAGCTACATCCTTTGTGTACAAGTATAATCAAAATCCATTGAAAAATGTAGTTGCAAGAGTGTAAATGCTGTAAAATATGGCATTTTCAGCAATTCAAAGGTAGATATCTCTTGATCTGTTTGTCCGATTCCAACCATAATCACCCTTTTTCGAACTCTTATGGTCATATACAATCTGGGCAAGTTTGAGAGAGCTTGGATAAATATTGTGGCCTCTAGAGCGTAAACACTGTTAAATATTATCATTTTCAGCAATTCAAAGGTAGATCACTTTTGACCTATTGATCAGATTACAACCATAATTGAACTCATCCAAAGTCTTATGGCAATATACAATCTGAGTAAGTTTGAGAAAGATTGGATAAAAGTTGTGACCTCTAGAATGTAAACATCGTTAAGGGTGTATCAATGTCATGAGCCATTTTTTTTTCAAAGTATTAAACTTTTTTTCTAACATTGGTTTTTTGGAAGAACTGTTTATGATGAATGAAAAAATGAAAAAAAAATAATATGGTGGTGTCCTTGTTTTCGAGCTACAGCGATTTGAAAAAGGTATGTCAAATTTGGACTTTTTTTACAAATTTTACCCATTCAGGGTACAAGCTTCAGTAAAATTCGAAACAAAACAAACATGATAATTTGGGTTTCCATTATTTATATCATGTCTATGGTGGTATTTTCACATATAGAAACCAAATTTAGACAAAGCAGGCACCAGGTTTGAACAATACCGATCCTTGAATATCAAAAATATGCTTTGTATAGGGCAAGATTTTATTAGATTTTTTATTTTATGAAAAAAAGTAAAAAAGTTTGAAAATGAAATAGTTCTAGTATTTAACTTTTTCTTATATTCTACCAGATGAAAGCCCATGCTAAGGCAGGTCAAAATATGAAAAGAAATTGAAAGGTCAGTGTTGAAAATTTTGAGTTATTAAAGTAAAAAGAGTTATCGCCCCTTACAAAATTTACAAAAAAGTACCATATCGATGATATTTAGAGCTTTATAAATTTCACATTTGGTGCTTTTTTTTTCTTAAATTAGTTTTTGTATGAAGAAAAACTACCATAGATAGGAAATAAATAACACAAAACCAAATAATAATATTTGTTTTCATTTAAAATGGGTTTTATTGAAGCGGGCTGTTTGAAAAGGACAAAATAAGAGGAAGTGGGTGGGGTAAATTTTACATGGCCGTAGAGCCAACTGTTGTTCACCAAAATGTACACATTTTCTATTTTTTCATTCATCCTAAATAGCTCTTCAATACAAAACCATCATAGAGTGTTTTCATATACTTTGAAAAGTTACCAAATTCATGACATTGATACACCCTTAAATATAGCATTTTCAGCAATTCAAAGGTAGATAACTCTCAACCTATAAGTCTGATTTTAACCATAATCAAACTCATCTGAACTCTTATAGTCATTTACAATCTGAGCAGGTTTGAGAGAGATTGGATAAAAAATTGTGACCTCTAGAGTGTAAACACTGTTAAATGTGGCATTTTCAGCAATTCAAAGGTAGATAACTCTTGATCTATTTGTCTGATTTCAACCATAATCAAACTCATCCATACTCTTATGGTCATATACAATCTGGACAAGTTTTAGAAAGATTGGACAAATACTGTGGCCTCTGGAGTGTAAACACTGTTAAATATGGCATTTTCAGCAGTTCAAAGGTAGTTCAAAGGTAGATAACTCATCCGAACTCTTATGGCAATATACCATCTGAGCAAGTTTGAGAAAGATTGGATAAATATTGTGGCCTCTAGAGTGTAAACACTAAAATTGTTGACGCCAGACGACAGACATTCAAGGATTGCAATAGCTCACCCTGAGCTAGCTCAGGTGAGCTAAAAAGGGTAAATAACTCTTGAACTAATGGTCATAATTTCACGGAAAGTTATGTTAATCTAAGTACTTGTAGTTATTTTGTACTAATTAATCAAACTTCTCTGAGAGGCTTGTATACAGTTTGTCCAAGCTTAATCGAAATCTATTCAAATCTGTAGACACAAGACCAGATTATAAAAGATATTTGAATATGAATCTGCATGAAAAGAAAATGTTGAAAAGGGGAATAACTCTCACAATATTGATACAAGAGTTATGATCCTGATGTAATACACTTTCACTTGTCAAGCTCTTTCCATAAATGAAGTTTCATCTTGAAAGCTTCAGTAGAACTGGAGTTATGAGGCGTGACACATAAAGTGTGACGGACAGACAGACACCGGAAAAGTGATCCCTAAGTGTCACCTCTGCCTACAGCAGGTGACACAAAACCCTTAAGTATGAGTATGATACTACATTGCTACTACAGCGGGGAAACTGTACACACTGTTAAATATGGCATTTTCAGTACATCAAAGGCGAATAACTCTTGACCTGTTGATTGTTTAATGTTTGTACCAAGAAAGTATGATATAAGCAGACAATTTGTGACTTTAACCCTTTACCACATAGCCTGTTTCTAGTTTTGAAGACAGGTGACCACTTAAAGCAGGTTGAAAGTAAAGCAGAATGTGCCTTTTACTTTCAGCCTGCTTAAGGCTACCATCTGCTAGAATATATAACATATTTCTTATCGTGCATGTTATGATATACTTGAATGACAGTATGAATCCTACCCATTTTCTTCGTTGGGAGGAGTAAACTAAATGCAGTAAAAGGTGGTTCTATGGGGGAAAGGGTTAATGATGTTCAAACAAGTAACCTATATTTGTTTGCATATATTTACAATGACATCCTCTAGGTGGTATAGCCTTTTATCCTGGTGTTCTAGATGCTGCTCATGGTCTTCTAGACGCTGCTCATGGTCTTCTAATCTTGTCGACAGTCTGGAAACGTCGTGCACTAAATCATTCTTCTCCAAAAAGTCTTGAAATTTGTCTTGGATTGTGCTAAGCTGTAAAGATAAGGTATATAGTGATTAGTTTACAATAAACTGTACTCCAATAATGTGATACAGATACTTTTGTCTGAGGTAACTATGCAGCTCCTGTAGTTGAAATTGCACATAAAACATTGACAACTATGTCCTTCATGCTTCAATTCATACAGATACTATTTTCCTTTCAAGTCAGTCAACAAAAAAATGATATATCTGTAAAAGTTTCAAATATGAAGGACAGATTCATCAATGTTAAATGCGCAGCTGATCAGGGTAAACAAATCTAGATATCTGGCTCTATTTCATCCCAAATTAAAAGTGGTCAACCTTGCAGATTTTTAAATCAATAGGAATTGGTATCATTGTTCAAGAAATGCTGTACTTGCAAAGTGTGAAAACTAATAACATAAAATTGTTAAAATATATACAGTATTTTACCAACCAAAGCAACAAGTTCAGCATATTTTTATACGGAGCATTCTGCTTTACTTTCAGTCTGCTTTAACTCTTTGAACCCTGGTCATGCTGCATATGGATGGGTATTGCCAGAAATTTTGTATTGCAATATAAGGTGATACCCCATCACTGTAATGCAATACATATTGCAATATATTGCATGTTATTAGAGTGAACTTAAGCGATGGATCTGGGGGTGAATATGTGGAGACAAATTAGTACCACTTTGAATCTTAACAACCATGTTACATTTAAGACAAATTGCACTGTTTGTAATGATTTTGTAAATGAATATGTGTTGTATTTTCAATTCACAAATGCTCCCAGACATTCCTTTCGGGATTTTCATTTTCATAACCAAATTGTCCACAATGATGGTAACTGACAGTGTAAGTTATATAACAGTACCAGTTGACAGTATCAGACAAAGTTCTAATCACATTTTTTAAATGAAGAATTTTTTTCTAAAATGACCGACAATGTCAGTATTTGATACATATTTGTTAGAAATTGTATGGTTATCCAGGGTTGTCAATAAGATTTGAATCAAGGGATAATTTTGTGAAATCAACCGATTCGGCGGGGGGTCAAGGGGGCCGCCTAGGCCCCCTGTGGGTCCAGGGCAAAGCCCTGGTAGGGGGGCCAGGGGGGCGAAGCCCCCCGGCTGAAAACGATTTTAAGCAGTTTTACACCCCAAAGAAGAGCTCTCCTTGGCCAAATTTCACAACCTACCGTACCGCATTAACTCCAACAGTTCGGACATTCTTAGAGTTCGGAAACCTATAATTTTTCATAAAAATAAATTATTTTTTGCCTCTTATTTCGGACACCAAGATCAAAAGTATTTTCCATGTTTTTGGACACCATGTAACCAGGAACCTATATAGATATATACGTTATTCCGGTAAGAGATCATCAGCGTATTTTCAGGATCCAACTGTCTCTTACCTCCGTAAATGCTCGTCAAAAGGTGCTCGGCCGTGTGTGTTATTAACAAGATTGTCAATTTACCAGTGCCGGGAGATAAGCAATTACGTAATATTTAAGAAACATTGTACACACCCAACGCTCAGTTTCCCACTGCATTAAACAGTCAGAGAACTGCCACATTATGAGTGCCTTCGCATGACTATATTTGGCTTTCTCTAGCTACTATTTTTATGGTCTCGCTTTTCTGTTCAATGAAGCGTAGACTGCCATGATTGTTTTGAAAGAGGAATACCTAGAAAGACAACAAATCACGTGTAATAGTGACGTATATTACACGTGACTTCTCGTGAGGGTGTGTACGGAATTCCGTGTTTCATTGGTTGATAAATTAAGATTTCTAAGACAAAGACAAAGGAATTATTTTCCCGCCTTTTACGAGCTGTACCGAACAGTAACGAATGACTATGCGGCATTAGTTCAATGCATAAATTATTTTCCGTCGCACACATTTTAGGGAATACCTGCTATCTTTAGAACGGATTTCCGAAAATCTTTTAACAGCAATTGAATACGTTTGAAAATACGTTGAAAACACCGTTTCTCGTCCGATCACCGAAGTTAAGCCGTTGGGTAATAGTCATTAGTGACTGCACCAACGTATGATGTAGATGTTAAGCAACGTCGAGCCCGGTTAGTACTTGGATGGGTGACCGCCTGGGAATACCGGGTGCCGTAGACTTTAATTTATTCGCTCCCCCGCAATAGTTTAGTCTTAACAGATAACGATAACTCGGGTGAGACATTTAAACGAATAAAGCAAGCAAGTGAAAACTATTTTTAGCGCTACTTTCATTATATAACTACACTTAATATGTCAATCAACCCCCTGGTGTGTGTTACGAAATAAACAAAACATATAGCCGACTTATGTTTGATTTTTAACTTTTCTATAAGTAGATTTGTGCTACAGAAAATCGGCAGAACATGATTTTTGTTCTAGTTTTTTTCTCCAGATTTAAGGAGTCTGTCGGACTGCCAACATGCAAATCAAAGGAGTCCGACACGATAATAAGAAGTCTCGGGCTCCCGACTCCCGTTAGTGTCGAACCCTGCAGTGGTGTGTGTTACGAAATAAACAAACAAAAAATGGATTCTTTAACTAACGCCGACTTGTTTGATTGCGCGCTAATGTATTTATTTCAAAATACGCGGATGCGCTGGAATTCAAGGTGATTATCTTGTATATTTTTATTTTAACTTCGTTTTACCATGGAGTACTTAGACCTAAGTACTTCGAGGTTTTACCGACAGCTTGTTCAAACTTTCAGCAGCATATGAAAGCATATATACACACGTGCGTGTATATTTCCGTTGTGTAAATATGCCGAAGATTCGTTTTGATGTTTGGCGAAATTAGTACGAGGGGAAACAATACTTCATTAAGGATATATTCAAGTTTTACTATTTCCACGAGTACGGACACCGACGGCGATCGAACGTTTCACGTTAATATCGTAAATGAAAACTGAACAAGAAACCAAGGATATATATTATTAAATATATCTAATCTACGTCCCTGAAGAAGCTAGAAACATCATGCGAAACTTGCGAAAACTCAAACGGTAACAACGGGTTATAACAAATAAATAAGGGAACCATAACTACTGTTTCAGCTTTATTTGGGCTTCCGAACGGTTCGACCGAAAGCCGAAGTCGCAGTAATATATATATATATAACTGTTTCCTTTCTTTTTCTAACTGGTCCGAATTCCGAACGCGAAGTAAAACTATAACGAGAATCATCTTCAGAAGTTTAAAGACGAACACATGTTTCTTCTGATATCAACTCATTGTGTTGGATTTGTTTTTGTAACGGCGATCGAAGGTTTTCTACATAAATATCGGAAATGAAAACTGAACAAGAAACTAGAAACACCATGCGAAACTTGTAAGCACTCATACGGTAACAACGGGGAATAGCAAATAAACGAGGAACCATTACTATTTCAGCTTTATTTTGTCTTCATTCGACCGAAATCGCAGAAACTTTTTCCTTTTCCTATTCTGCAGAATAACATTCAACCTAGGCAGATATTTAAACCGGAAGCTTATAGGTTATATAGATCGTAAGGATAAGATCCGAGAGCATTACGAATACGCAACAACTCAGACAATTACAATAATCGGCACGGGTTATTTTTAAGCAACTAACGTCGTCTTTCAAAGTTTCAAGAGGTCTAGGCTTTTGTATTACTCAATTAATTTGCCGAAAACGGTAATATTTGAGTGAAACTTCACTTTTTGTGATTCTTCAATTTTGTCTCTGGACAAAAAACAACCGATGCAGAAGCGATTTCAACCGATGGTTTGCATCGGCAATCGGTTACTAATGAACACACTGGTTATCATTCAGATATGTAAACGTTTGTCATATTTGATAAAGATATTAAATCTGGTATGCACATTGATTAGGCAGTGATTCATTAATAATATACCATGCCCTGTGCTAACGAGAGCACCGCAAGAGGTACATTATACGCCCACTGGCAAAGAAATATATAGTTTTATCAAAATTTATTCTAACTTGAAGACACTTAGAGCTCTGAGAGCATAAACAATACTGAAATAAAGCTTTTTTCTAGCATAGCTGAGTACAGTAAGGGCAAATAACTGACATAATGATCCGATTTCAATAATAATCAACCCTTTCATGAACTTAAACTACTATAATTATACTGTGGTCAAACATCAAAATCTATTCAAAACTGTAGTTGCTAATTGTGTTAACACTGTCAAATAAGCCTTTTATAGCATATTTGAGTACACCAAGGGCAGATAACTCTGTAACGAAATATCAAATAAATCTCAAACCTAACTCAGCTTCAGGTCTTGATGCATATAACCTTTCTGTGAAGTTTCATTATTATCCTTCAAATAGTTTTCCAAGAAAACTCTGGACAAGCTTTTAAAAGCATATTTGAGTACATCAAGGGCAGTCAACTCTGTAATGAAAATTCAAATGAACCTCAAACTCAAATCTGCTTTAGATCTTGATACATATAACATATGTGTGAAGTTTCATTAATATCCCTCTAATAGTTTTCCAAGAAAACTTTGGACAAGCTTTTTATAGCATATTTGAGTACATCAAGGGCAGTTAACTCTGTAATGAAAATTCAAATGAACCTCAAACTCAAATCAGCTTTAGATCTTGATGCATATAACATTTGTGTGAAGTTTCATTAATATCCCCCCAATACTTTTTACAAAACACTCCGGACAAGCTTTTTATAGCATATTTGAGTACATCAAAGGCCGATAACTCCGTAACGAAAATTTTGTACTCCATATGAACTAGAGGGTTCAGAAGCCTTTTCTACCTTTCATATATTGCCTAGAGTTTGTCTAGGTAATTATTTTGAGCAGTTTTCATGAATTTGGGGATAAAAATATGGCCCCTAAAGTGTTCAAATGCCATTTTTATGATTTGACCTACTGACCTACTTTTCATTCAGACATAATTAAAATTTATAACTTACCCAGATTTTGTCATTGTTATTATTCTGAGCTAGTTTCATGAAATTAGGGCAACAGATATGGCCCCTAAAGTACTTTGAAGCTTTTCCTACCATTTGACCTACTGTCCCACATTTTGACACTAAGTAATCCATATTAGTCAAGTGCCTAGATTTTGTCAAGGTGATCATTCTGAGTAAGTTGTGTGAAATTATGGCTAAAATATGGCTCCTACAATGTTTAGAAGCTTTTTCTATGTTTTGACCTACTGACTTACTTTTAAATAGTATGTAACCCGTATTCACACAGTGCCTCGCTTTTGTCAAGATATTATTCTAAGCAAGTTTTAATAAAATTGGGCTGAAAAATGGCCATTTAAGTGGCAAAAAGCTTTTTCTGTGCTTTGATCTACACTCAGTGCAAAAAGAAACGCACATCGTGCTCATGCGCAGATTAAGAATCTTTTTTGAAGAAAAATTAGAATACTTATACCATATCTCAAGATTGATTTAATTCTGTAACAGGTTCAGAAACAAAAATCTCAAAACCAGTGTGCTGCTTTTTAACCCTTTCACTCTTAATGACGCCAAAAAGCGCATTTGCAAACAGATTGAATCCTGATCATACGCCGCGTAACGCGGCGTCTGATCAGGATCCAAACTGTTTGTCACTCGTATCGATACTTTTTTATTCATACTACATTGGATCTTACTTTGAAACAATCTTACAAACAACAAATTTGAAGCAGACGAAAATGAAGGGGTACAAATCTCACGATTATTTGGCAGCGAAAGAGAACTACAGCCTGTTTTAAACATCGCACCGATTTGTGCAGGTTGTGTTTTTCAATATTGATATCCCAAGACAGAACTACTGACCTTAATGAAAGGATTAATTCACAAAAACGTTCCTTCTAAATACAAATAGTGTAATGAAATCTGTGCGTTTCTTTTTGCACTGAGTGTACTGACATACTTTATGAACTGACATGACCTACATTCATGAATGACCTATATTTTATTAACGTCTTGACACTGACAAAATCTCATAAAGATATAACCAACAAGACTGCGCGTTCAATAAACGCTTATGCCCCCGGTGGCAGCCTTGACATTTATTCTGAATATTTTTTCAAGCCCAAATTAGGTCAAGGTCAAGGCTTAATTGAGGTTGGAAATATGGGTGAATTGGTATTGGTCCAAGACAACAACTGTATATGTATACAAGAGGCCCATGCGGGCCTAAATATCGCTCACCTGGAAAAACCAACACAGGGGTCACATGACCCCTGGGGTGGGATTATTTTTTACCCCAGAGACATAATTTCAAAGATCTTGCTGATGAACTTGAAAATTGAGTGTGCTGTCAAATATTTTCTACATGGATGGTTTCAGACAGGAAGACTCATCATTGAAAAAAATCTATTTTTAGCTAATATGACCCAGATATGCAACAGACCCGAACCATTTCAGCAATATTGGTAAAAATATCTAAAAGTGTCACTATGCAAAATATCAGAACTCTTGCAACAGTAGTGGCAGTTTTTAACCCAAGGGGCATAATTTGAACAAACTTGATAGAGGACCTAAAGATGATGCTTTGTGCCAAATATGTCAGCTCAGGATACTGTGGTTTCAGACAAGAAGACATTTTAAGTTTTCATTGAAAAAATCTATTTTTAGCTCCTGTGACCTGGATATGCAACGGACCGGAACCATATTAACAATATTGATTAAGGGCTTCTAGAAGTGTCATCATGCCAAATATCAAAGCTGTGGCCATATTAGTTTCAGAGATAAAGATGTTTGAAGATTTCACTAAATAACAATATGTAAAATTACGACCCCCCGGGGCGGGGTCATTTTTGACCCCAGGGACATAATTTGAACAATCTTCAAAGAGGACCTGTAGATGATGCTTTGTGCCAAATATCTAAGATTTTTTAAGTTTTCATTGAAAAAATCTATTTTTAGCACCTGTGACCTAGATATGCAACGGACCGGAAATGTTTGAACAACTTTGAAAGAGGACCATATAAGGATCATTCAGGCCAAGTTTGGTAAAAATCTATCCAGTAGTTTCGGAGATGTTGTTTATTGTTTAAAGAAATTGTTGATGACGAACGAACGGACGCACGACAGACGAACGACGACGGAAGAGGACGATTAAAATAGCTCACCTTGGCACTACGTGCCAGGTGAGCTAAAAAGCATTGTAGTCAGTAGTGTTGGCACAAGATGATTCGGTAAATCAATAATATTCTAAGTCCAAATTAGGTCTACTTAAAAATCACAGTTAGGTGATATTGGTGGATTGGGAATGGTCCAAGGCAACAACTGTATAAATATCTAAGCATTTGAGCAAGTGGTATTGGTGGTAAACGAAACGGTAAAATTTTGTTAACCTGTTACGGATGGATGGATGCACGGACGGACGGATGGACAGGACAATCATTATATGCCTCCGCATCTACAGATGCAATACAACTTCTAGAAGGTTGTTCAACTTTTTATTCAATATTACCAAACATGGAACATGACCACGCCCTCTGACGGCCATCATTTTAAACGGATCAATATTCTTTGAACATCTTTTAAATTCTATCTATTGAGAAGCATTTTGGTGAAAACCAATTTGAAATCGGACCAGCAGTGTCGGAGAAGAAGACTTTTGTAGATATTGTGCACGGTTGCCATGGCAACAAGACTATTAGCCCCATCCACTTCAGGGATTATTCTGTCGCAGAATGAAAGTGAGAGAAATTCTCTCATTTGTCAAAAACAAGTGAGAGATTTTCTTAGATGATGAGAGAAATTTTAATTGGTAGTCTGTTTGTACCAACAAGCACTACTGCTATATCTACTGCTTGAGATTTTTGTGTAAATAATATTTATATGACATGGAACTGTTATTCTTCTTCTCCTTATCGAAATCTGGTGAAAAGATTTAATCCACACCATAGATTGATAGTTTACCGCACGCACCATTAGCGTATATGTTATCGGCAGATTCATTTTCGTCTGTAGAGGGTCAGTTCGCGAAAACTAGTGACAAAAATTATCGGCGCAATTACGACGATAACTAAGGAATAAAATGAACGGTATTTTGGTGCATTGTGCAGTTAGTCAATCCAGTGAAGGGAAATTACATTCCTATTATCGAAAGCAAGTACGATCCCATGACAGAGGACATACAGTAACGTGTACCGGGCCGACGGTAATCCCTGCCGGTCACCCATCCAGGTTCTAACCGCACAGGACGTTGCTTAACCACGGAATTATACAAAAGTGTATAATTCTGTGGCTTAACTTCGCAACCGAGACAAACGCTTAGACAATCTGGCTATAAAAGCCGGCTTCCAGTCAGACTGTAGAAGTGTTTATATACCGTTCATTTCCGTCACATTTATCTGTCTGTAATTGTCAATTAGTCTACGTGCGGTCTGGTTCCCGTTTTATTCTGAACCGGATGTGTTTTGATTTTATATATACAAAATTCGGAACTCTCGGTCCTTTCCGTTTATTGGTTTGCTGTTATACTTATTGGTGCGCGGGATGCTGCGATTACGACAAGGCGTTCGACGAAATTGATCAGAAATGTTTGTAAATATCGGAAATAAATCGAGAAAAATTACGTTTCCCTCGCAAGTATCTGAGAAACGAGCGCGAGAAATATTCGCGTTATACAAATTTTGATGCGATATCTGTCATTTTCGAGCGAAATATCGCGGCCCAGAATGATCCCTGCACTTTCTTTCAACAACTTTTGAAGCTCAAACCAACAGCATGTATCTGAAGAAGTAAATTGCAATTGTAGACGGACCGACAGACAGATGGACGGACAGACGGGGTATCACAAAAGCTAACCGTAAGCACTTCATGCTCTGGTGAGCTAAAAACAACAATTGTGATTCAAATTGTAAGGCACTAAAGCATACACAGTAGTGGTTTTGAATTGTTTTTTATTTCCGTTTCTGTCATCTATGGGCTATTTAGACGCTCCAGAGAGGGGAGCAGATACAGAGAAATAGAATGCTGTGCAAGATACCAGTTCTCTTTTGATGGACATACTTATGTGGCTCTTTTAAACTCCAAGTGTAAAGCACTGATGTCACATTGGACCTCGGTTTTATAGTCTCATCCGAAATACTTGATCCCACATGGGATATAACTCACAAACCCCAATATTGTATTCAAGCACGTTACCACTTGACCATGACAGCAGGTATAAAGCCTTATCCGCCTGTATAGAACCTTTTTAGCATATCTGGGTACATCAAAGGCAGACAAACCTTGATATAATGATCCTATTTAAACAGTAATCATACACTTGAAAGAACTGATCCTAACGTACATTGTGTGCTAGTATACTCAAAATCCATTGAATACTGTAGTTGCTAGTGTAAACACAGTAACATATTGTCTTTTTCAGCACATCAAGGGCAGATAACTCCTGACCTATTGGTTCTATTTCAACACAATATATTGCATTATAGAACGTATGGCTATATACAATTGGAGCAAGTTTCAAGTTTGAGAAAGATTGGATAAAAGTTGTGACCTCTAGAGTGTGAACATTTAATTTGTTGACAATGCACAACAGATGCCTGACATTCAAGTATTACTGAAGCTCACCCTGAGCTTTGGTCAGATGAGTTAACAACTCCAGTCAACAGATGCCTGACATTCAAGTATTACTGAAGCTCACCCTGAGCTTTGGTCAGATGAGTTAACAACTCCAGTCAACAAAAGGGCAGTCAACAGATGCCTGACATTCAAGTATTACTGAAGCTCACCCTGAGCTTTGGTCAGATGAGTCAACAACTCCAGTCAACAAGAGGGACATGGTTGATGTGGTTTTAAATCGCTCACCTGGAATCCCCCTGTTACAAAACAAAATCTAGTTTCTAGTTTCAGTGACCTTGATATGCAATGGGCCAGAACTATTTCAACAATATGGTTACAAATTTACAATACCTAAAAATGTTTCACCACTATAAATATCAAATCTCTGGTCTTACTAGTTTTAGAGAGGAAAATGGCAGAAATGTTTACTAACTCTATGTAAGCCTCGGACTCCCGGGATGGGGTTGCGTTTGACCCCAGAGATAAACTTTGAACATCTTGATAGAGAACCTGTATATTATGCTTTGTGCCATAAACCAATTTCAGACAGGTTAGACACAGAAACATTTCAGAGCTTTGATTTCATTTTAGAATTAGTATGTTTCTTTATCTTTCCATAATTCAAATATACTTTTTTATATCAGACTCACTGTGACTTTGAAAGTCCTCCTCAAAACATTTCAGAGCTTTGATTTCATTTTAGAATTTGTATGTTTCTTTATCATTCGATAATTCAAATATACCTGGTTTATATCAGTCTTTGATTTCTTATAGTCTTCCTCCAGATGCTTCAGATCCGCTGCTGTCGCATTCTGATCTTGGCGAGTTTTCTCATAGTCTTGGCATTTGTTAGTGAGGCTGGTCAGTTCCCTATCTACATCTTGCATCCTGGAGTTGAGAGCAATGATCTCCTTGCTATGGGTTACATCCATTGTTTTGGACTGTAGCTACAAAATGCAGTAGTAGTGAATAAACTTGAACTCTTCATTCAGATTGAACTTAAACTTAACAAGAGCACTGCATGCAAAGGGGTGATGGATGCTCGACTTTCACATTCTTGATACTAAAATGTCAAGAATGACGGTTATTTCAGTTTGTAGACTGGACCCTATTGATGGTGAAACAAGATGTGTTTGTAAAACACTATGCCTCCTGATGTGACCATAACCTCTAAATGACCTTGACCTTTGTCAGACATGACCAAAGTTGTATTTAGCACAAGCTAGAGTTTCCTAAATTGAGTATACATGCCAAATATGATATCTCTTTCTCATGTTGTTCTAGAGTTATGGTCAATGTTAAATTAACACTATTTGATCTCAAAATGACATAGACCTTTGTCAGACATGACCAAAGTTATAATACGCTCAAGCTAGAGCCTCCTAAATTGAGTATACAGTAAAACTCTGATATAGTGAATTTCAGGGGACCACCAGATTTACTTCACTATAAGCATACTTCACTATATTGATATAGTGAAATAATTCGCTATAATATTTCAACTCAAATATGGATTCATATACTTGTATATGTACAGTGCATAGATCTACATGTACATGTATGTGTAGCTGAATCTGTATTTAAGTGAAATACATGTTATACAACAGTAAATAATAACTATTCATTCATGTAAAGTAACTTTATATGTTTAGGCTAATTCAGTGTACAGTCGAACATGCCTTAGTGACCGTCTGTTTTAAGAGACTATCTGTCTTATGTGACCTTACTTGAGGCTCTCAACAGTTTTTACTAGATATTGAACCTGAATCAGAGACTACCTGTCTTATGTGACAAGTGACCATGAAATGTGACTCCCTTCGGCAATTATCACCCTGTATTTAAAGATTTTAAGATAGTGTTTTAACACTTTTTAGCACATGATCAAACATTTATGGTAACAATTAGTTATTTGAGGTGTGACATTAACACATTTGAGTGTTTAAGTGTCATTGTAGGAAATAAATTGAAATGGATTTATATAATAGATCTCTATGATCTTGTTAAATGTATGTAAATTGTAAATACATTGTATAATTTAAGCCTAATCAATTATTAGATTATACAATTCTAATTAAATAAAAATGTACTTTAAACATGTTACTATAACTATTGTATCTATAAAATTAATGAGCTACTTTTATTACTTTACTAAAATATCTTCTGATTAGGTAATGTATCAAAGTATGCAAAAAACATACATGCTCAACTAATTATGCCTCCAGGTTCGACTGCACTATAACGCAGGCATTTTATGCACTTTTAATCATTTCGGGACCTGAGATTTGATTCACTATAAACGAAACTGCACTATAACCAAATTCACTATAAACATCAAATTTTGTATAGGCTATAGAGGCTTTTCGCCGGGGAATCGATTTCGATTCACTATAACAAGAAATTCACTGTATCAGAGTTCACTATAACTGGGTTTTACTGTACATGCCAAATATGATATCTCTTTCTCATGTTGTTCTAGAGTTATGGTCAATGCTAAGTTAACACTAATTGATCTCAAAATGACATTGACCTTTGTCAGACATGACCAAAGTTATATCACGCTCAAGCTAGAGCTTCCTTAATTGAGTATACATGCCAAATATGATATCTCTTTCACATGTTGTTTCAGAGTTATGGTCAATGCTAAATTAACACTATTTGATCTCAAAATGACATTGACCTTTGTCAGACATGACCAAAGTTATATCACGCTCAAGCTAGAGCTTCCTTAATTGAGTATACATGCCAAATATGATATCTCTTTCACATGTTGTTCTAGAGTTATGGTCAATGCTTAATTAAATCTCAAAATGACATTAAAGATTTTCAGACATGACCAAAGTTGTACAAAGATCAAGACCTTCTTGAGATCAGTATACAAACGGAATATTACTATACTTTGCATATCTTATGCACCGGATCACTCGAGTAGTGTGTGTAAAGGCTATATCCAACGAGACCGAAGGTCGTGTTGTATATAGCATTTACACACACAACGGTGCATCAGATATGCAAAGTATAGTAACGTTCCTTTTATTATATACCTCATATAATAATAATAATAAAATAAACAAGCACCTTAGAGCTGATATCCCCTGCCGCAGAGATTGTCCAGAAGAAAGTGGCAAACTTTATTGTGGGAGGAAGGGGCAAATGGTGATCACCTGTCTTTAAAGATCAACATTCAAAAGCTTTTTACAAAGTTTTATAAAATCCAATCAATTTTGTACATTTTAAAGCCTAAACAATACAAAAAATAAAGCCGTTTGTAGCATTATAAATCTAAGTATGACAGGGGCAGGTAACTCTTGATTCAAATTCAACAGTAATTAAACACTTTCAAGAACTTATAATTGTGTGCAAGTATTATTAAAAAAAATCAGAACTGTAGAATTTACTAGAGTGTAAACACATTTTCAACTCATCAAGGGCAGAGTATTCTTGACTAATTTGCACATTTTCGATAATAATTGAACTCATTCTATAAATAATAGCCATATATGATTTTTTTTTTTTTCAAAATCCATTCACATTTGTACACAATAGCATGTAAACAATAAAGCCATGTTGAGCATTACTAAGTACATAAAGGGCAGATAACTCTTGCCACAAAGTATCCTATTTTGACAATAATTGCTACCCTTATATTTATATACATCATGTGTAAGTTAAATCAAAATCCATTAAAGACTGTAGTTTCTAGATGGTAAAAACTGTTAAATATGGGTTTTTTTTACTCATCAAGGGCAGATAACTGTTGACTAGTTTCTCCGTTTTTAAAAAATGATAACAATTATTTGAAAACTAATAGCCATACATAGTTTAAGAATTTGTTTTATCAAAATTCATGCATATTTATAGATACTAGGATGTAAACAATTCTAAAATAAAGCATTTTCTATCATTTCAAAGTACATCAAGGGCAGATAACTATTGCCACAAGTATCCTTTTTTGACAATAATTGCACACCTTCAAGAACTTTTACTGATAGACATCGTGTGCAAGTATCATTTAAATCCATTCATAATTGTAGTTGCCAGAGAGTAAAAACAGTTAAATATGGCTTTTTTTACTTATCAAGGGCAGATAACTCATGACTAATTTCTCCATTTTCAACAATAATCAAATTCATTTGAAAACTAATAGCCATACATAATTCAAGAAAGTTTTTTCAAAAATCCATGCATATTTATAGGCTCTAGTATGTAAACAATACCAAAATAAAGCATTTTCTAGCATTTCTAAGTACATCAAGGGCAGATAACTCTTGTCAGAAGTATCCTTTTTTTACAATAACTGCACACATGCAAGAACTTGTACTTATAGACAATGTGTGCAAGTATAAACAAAATATGTTGAATACTGTAGTTGCTAGAGTGTAAAAACTGTTAAATATGGCATTTTTAACACAAAAAGGGCAGATAACTCATAAATTCCTAAAATTTTCTGAAAAAAAATTGATTTCCCACGGTGCTCCTATGATGACAAATAAGTATACCAAGTTTAATCCAAATCTGTTCATAGGTTTCGGAGATACAGTTGCGGACGGAAAACGCACGCATGCACGAACGCACGGACAGCGGGACGGACAGACCTAAAACAGTATCCCTCTGCCTTTCGGCAGGGGATAACAAGAGGCCCATGCGGGCCTCAATATCGCTCACCTGGAAAAACCAACACAAGGGTCACATAACCCTTGGTATGGGATCACTTTTCACCTCAGAGACATAATTTTCATTGAAAAAATCTATTTTTAGCTCCTGTGACCTAGATATGCAACAGACAGGAACCATATTATTGGTTAAGGGCTTCTACAAGTGTCATCATGCCAAATATCAAAGCTCTGACCATATTAGTTTCAGAGGTAAAGATGTTTGAAGATTTCACTACATAACTCTATGTAAAATTACGACCCCCAGGGCGTAGTCATTTTTTACCCCAGGGACATAATTTGAACAATCTTGATAGAGGAACTGAAGACGATGCTTTGTGCCAAATATCTAAGCTCAGGGTACTGTTGTTTCAGAAAAGAAGATTTTTAAAGTTTTCATTGAAAAAATCTATTTTTAGCTCCTGTGACCTAGATATGCAACTGACCAGAACCATATTTACAATATAGGTTAAGAGCTTCTAGAAGTGTCACCATGCCACATATCAAAGCTCTTGCCATATTAGTTTCAGAGATAAAGATCTTTGAATATTTCACTATATAACACTATGTCAAACTACGACCCCCGGGGTGGGGTAATTTTTTACTCCAGGGACATAATTTGAACAATCTTGATAGAGTACCTGAAGACGATGCTTTGTGCCAAATATCTAAGCTCAATGTACTGTGGGTTCAGACCAGAAGATTTTTTAAGTTTTCATTGAAAAAATCTATTTTTAGCTCCTGTGACCTAGATATGCAACGGACCGAAAACATTTGAACAATATTGGTAAAATACCTCTAGAAGTTACACCATGCCAAATATCAAAGCTCTGGCCATATTAGTTTCAGAGATAAAGATGTTTGAAGATTTCTCTATATAACTCAATGTAAAATTACGACCCAAGGGGCGGGGTCATTTTGTACCCCAGGGACAAAATTTGAACAATCTTGATAGAGGACCTCAAGATGATGCTTTGTGCCAAATATCTAAGCTCAGGGTACTGTGGTTTCAGACAAGAATATTTTTAAGTTTTCATTGAAAACATCTATTTTTAGCTCCTGTGACCTAGATATGCAACGGACCGGAACTTTTTGAACTTTGAAAGAGAACCATACAAGGATCATCCCTGCCAAGTGTGATAAAAATCCATCCAGTAGTTTCAGAGGAGATGTCGTTTAACCCTTTCCCCCATAGAAGCGCCTTTTAGCGCATTCAGTTTATTATTGCCCTGAAGAAAATAGTTCCAATTTATACATTCATAAATATGTATAATACAAAATATTTTCTATATTCTAGCAGATGATAGCTTCAAGCAGGCTGAAAGTAAAGCAGAATGCGCTTAAAGCGCATTCTGCTTTACTTTCAACCTGCTTTAAGTGGACACCTATATTCAATACTAGAGATATGCTATGTGGGAAAGGGTTAAAGAAATTGAATTGTTGACGAACGAATGAACGAACGGACGACGGACACAGAACTATCAAAATAGCTCACCTTGGCACTACGTGCCAGGTGAGCTAAAAATGGTACAGGACATTCCATCATTCCAAGATGGATCCACACACCACCTTTGGCAATCCTACTTGATTTAATATAGGAAAATGTATGCTCCTGACATGGATGAACAGACTGACAGATCCGACGAAACACTTACTTGGAGCAAAGGGCAAAGTTTTAATGGGCCATATTCAAGGGGCCAACAGTGAAGAGTGTCATTTGGACATGGCCCCTTAATTGATTGCGGCCCCTTCGCTGTTTACTGACAAATAACAAGAATATCGTTCCCAACCATGGATGCTCCCCACAAAGAACAAGAGTCCCATGGGGCATATTTCGCTCACCTGAGAAAATAGCTGAAAAAATGGCGATAATAATTTAGGTCCAGGACTGACCTAGATATGCAACCGACCCGAACAATTTGAACAAATTATGTAAAGTATATTTAAAAGTGTCACCATACCAAATATAAAAGCTCTGGCCATATTAGTGTCCGAGAAGAGGATGTTTGAAATTTTCTCTATATAAATCTATGTAAAACTGTGTCCCCAGGGGCGGGACAATTTTGACCCCAGGTGCATAATTTGAACAAACTTGATAGAGGACCTGTAGGCGATGGTATGTGCCAAATATCTAAGCTCTGGCCCTTGTAGTTTCAGAAAAGAAGATTTTTTTCATTGACAAAAATCTATTTTTAGCTCATGTGACCTAGTTATGCAACTGACCAGAATCATTTGAACAATTTTCGTATAGGACATCTAAAAGTGTCACCATGCCAAATATCAATGCTCTGGCCACATTAGTTTCAGAGAAGAAGATGTTTGAAAATTTCACTATATAACTCTATGTAAATATGTGACCCCCGGGGCAGGGCCAATTTTGACCCCAGGGGCATAATTTGAACAAACTTGATAGAGGACCTGTTGATGATGTTATGTGCCAAATATGTAAGCTCTGGCCCTTCCGGTTTTTGACAAAAAGTTTTTTTAAGATTTCCTTATTTTTTCACTTTGGTTGCCATGGCAACCAGAGTTCTGCATTGTTTTTAATTCTTTGAACAAATTTGAAAGAGCTTGACCCAAAGAACATTTCTGTAAAGTTTGGTTGAATTCTGTCAAGCGGTATAGGAGGAGATGTCATTTGAAGCAATTGTTAATGACGACGGACAACTAACGACGGACGCCGCCGGAAATTTGTGGCCTCTAGAGTGCAAACACTGTTAAATATGGCATTTTCAGCAATTCAAAGGTAGATAACTCTTGACCTATAAATCTGATTCCAACCATAACCTATCTCATCTGAATTCTTATGGTTATATACAATCTGAGCAAGTTTAAGAAAGATTGGATTAAAATTGTGGCCTCTAGAGTGTAAACACCCTGAAATATGGCATTTTCAACAATTCAAAGGTAAATAACTCTTGACCTACACGTCTGATTGCAACCCTAATCAAACTCATCTGAACTCTTATAGTCATATACCATCTGATGAAGTTTGAGAAAGATTGGATTAAAATTGTGGCCTCTAGAGTGTAAACAACCTTAAATATGGCATTTTCAGCAATTTAAAGGTAGATAACTCTTGACCTATCAATCCAATTCCAACCATAATTGAACTTATCAGAACTCTTGCGGTTATATACAATCTTAGCAAGATTGGGGAAAGATTGAATTAAAATTGTGACCTCTAGAGTGTAAACACTGTTAAATATTGCATTTTCAGCAATTCAAAGGTGGATAACTCTTGACCTATATGTCCAATATCAACCATAATCGAACGCATCCGAACTCTTATGATAATATACAACTGAGCAAGATTGGGAAAGATTGAATTAAAATTGTGACCTCTAGAGTGTAAACACTGTTAAATATTGCATTTTCAGCAATTCAAAGGTGGATTACTCTTGACCTATATGTCCAATATCAACCATAATCAAACTCATCCGAACTCTTATGGTAATATACAATCTGAGTAAGTTACAGAAAGATTGGATAAAAACTGTGGCCTTTAGAGTGTAAACACCAAAATTGTTGACGATGGACGACGAACGACGGACATTCAAGGATTGCAAAAGCTCACCCTGAGCTAGCTCAGGTGAGCTAAAAAGCCCAAGGTATAGCACGTTTAGTAGGTGAACACAGTAGGGATGTGCAATAAAACCGGTTTTCCAATTTAATGCAATACGTTCTGAAAACAATACGTACCGGTACGGTTCAGACTGTATTGCAATATATTGACAAGACTAGAAAAAACATTTTTTTCCCTCTATGATAAATTGATTAAATTCCCTTTGTTTCACAACTACAATTATTCACAATTTTGTTTTGTTCAAACTAAATAAGCAGCTTGCAGGGCAGAGGGATTTCCTCTTTGTTTGATTTTTAGCACAGGGCATGGTATATTATCCTGATTGGCTGCCTAATCAATGTGCATATCAGATTTAATAACTGAATGTCGTGAAAGAAAAACATAACAAGAGGGCCATGGCCCACAAGTCGATCACCTGAGAACATTGCACCTAAGCTGACTGGGCAAAACAATATCGTGATATATATAGCTATAAAAAGAGTTTTAAAGGTTTTTCCTATATAAGTCTATATAAAACTGATAAGCCTTGGGACAGGACCAAATTTGATCAAAGGGTCATAATTTTAACAATCTTGGTAGAGGACCATAATGCAAAGTTACAGGTCAAATATAAATGATCTGGGCCTTACAGTTTCAGAGAAGAAGTTTTTTTAAAGGTTTTCCTATGAAAAACTAATAAGTCGAGGGTGGGGCCATTTTTGGCACGGGGGTCATTATTTGAACAATCTTGGTAGAGGATCACAAGGCAAAGCTATGTGACAAATATTAAAGAACTGGGCCTTACAGTTTCAGAGATGAAGAAATTTAAAGGTTTTCCTATATAAGTCTATGTAAAACTGGTAAGCACCGGGGCGAGGCCAATTTTGACCCGGGGGTCATAATTTGAACAAACTTGGTAGAGGACTATAAGGCAAAGCTACATTTCAAATATAAATGATCTGGGCCTTACAGTTTCAGAGAAGAAGATTTTTAAAGATTTTCCTATGAAAAACTGATAAGCCCAAGGGTGGGGCCATTTTTGGCCATGGGGTCATAAGCTGAACAGTCTTGGTAGAAGACCATAAGGCAAAGCTATATGTCAAATTTGAAAGATCTGGGCCTTACAGTTTCAGATAAGAAGATTTTTAAAGATTTTCCTATATAACTCTATGTAAAATTGATAAGCCCCTGGGCAGGGCCAATTTTGACCCGGGGGTCATAATTTGAACAATCATGGAAGAGGACTACAAGGCAAAGCTATATTTCAAATATAAATGATCTGGGCCATACAGTTTCAGAGAAGAAGAATTTTAAAGGTTTTCTGAAGAACAAGAGGGCCATGGCCCTAAATTCGCTCACCTGAGGACATTGAAGTTTGTACCTAAGTTGACTGGGCAATACAACATTTTAATATAACTCCAAATGGAGTTATCTTCCAGACAAGAAAACATGACAAAAGTGAATTTTGTTGCCAAGCTTATGACCCTTATCCATGACACATCCTCTTATCAAGCTATTTCCATTTCCAATAAATGATAATTATTTCACTAGCGTCAGCAGAACTGGAATTATTTTCCTGACAATAAAATATGACAAAGGGGAAAAACTAAATATTGCTGCCCTTGTGCATGGCATTTTCTCTCATCAGTTTCTTTCCATACATAAAATTTCATTACAGTAGCATCAGTAGAACTGAAGTTGTCTTCTTGACAAGAAAATATCACAAAGGGAAATAACTCAAAAAACAATGATGTCAGAGTTATGGCCTTTGCAAATGGCACTTCCTCTCATCAGGCTCGTTCCAAATAGGCAATTTCATTTTACCCATTACCCCATAGCATGTTTCTAGTTTTGAAAATAGGTGGCCACCTAAAGCAGGTTGAAAGTAAAGCAGAATGTGTCTTAACCCTTAGCCTGCCACTCACGACTATAGCTTTATATGCAAACAGCTTGGATCCGGATAAGACGCCGAGTAACTCGGCGTCTCATCCGGATCCAAGCTGTTTGACACTCGGACAACATTTTCAGCAATTTTGAGCAACTTTGAAGCACTTTGAAATTTGAAGCAGACGAGAAATATAGCAGACGACAATTTATTTGGCGGGCTAAGGGTTAATGCACACTTTGCTTTACTTTCGCATCTTACATTTTCATGACTGTTTAAAGTGGAATTATTTTCTTAAGTAGAGGAATAAATCAAAGGCCTAAAAATGCACATTTATGGGGTAATGGGTTAACAAACGTCAGTATATGGGAGGAAAGGGTTGAATCCTGGACAAGAAAAAATGAAAAGACATACAGATAACTCTGACAAAACCAATATTAAACATATGTATAAATATGGCAAAAGACATAATTACATAACTGTCAGTGGATCACTTCCAGATCCTGTTTCTCTAAGTATGAAGCAGACTGAACCATATCTAAACTTAAGCAGACAACATGTTCAGCTGATCATGACCAGTTCTGTGATACTCCCTACCAGTTCAGAGTTGCATAATATTTGACCTCAGTGGCTAGAGCTCTGGGGCTTACCCTTACCAGACTGAAATGATGTCTGCTTAAAACCTACTGTATGTGAAAAGTGTACAAAAAAACAATTTAGAAAATGTTAAGTTGGTAAATGAGTGGCAAATAGGTTGGATCCAGATTAGATGTAGCATTATGATTATGTTCCATCTGATCTGGATCCAAAATGTTTGCAAATATTGGCTATTTGCCCTTAGTATATTAAGAGTAACTCAGGTAAAATACAGTTCTGCTTCTGCTTCATCAAAAATACTGTGAAACCTGCCTAGAGCAGCACTTAAACTGCGCAGGGTGGCATCAAGTGTGACCCTAGGGATTTCATTTTAACAAACTATAGAGGGATCGACCAGGAGATTCTACTGTAAAAATATCAAACCTTAGGGCCTAGTAGTTTTTAGCAAGAAGATTTTTTAAAGTTTTTTGCTTTTTTGCTTTTTCAAGCAGAGTTTTTGCTTTTTCTCTTTCATTTGAACAACTTCTGTAGAGAAGCATCCAAGGAACATCATGAGCAGTTTGAATCCCCCCTACAATCCGCGGGTTCAGAGAAAATGTCGTTTGAAGTAAAAGTGAACGGACAGACGGACTACGGACGGTGAGCGGTCACAATAGCTCACCTTGAGCCTTTGGCTCAGGTGAGCTAAAAACTGATAAGCCCAAGGGCGGGGCCATTTTTGGCCCAGGGGTCATAATTTGAACAATCTTGGTAGAGGGCCATTAGGCAAAGCTATATGTCAAATTTTAAAGATCTAGGCCTCACAGTTTCAGAGAAGAAGGATTTTAAAGGTTTTCCTATATAACTCTATGTAAAACTGATAAGCCCGGGGCGGGGCCAA
This sequence comes from Gari tellinella, assembly GCA_922989275.2. Classification (NCBI taxonomy): domain Eukaryota; kingdom Metazoa; phylum Mollusca; class Bivalvia; order Cardiida; family Psammobiidae; genus Gari; species Gari tellinella. The sequence continues at coordinate 3,302,773 of OV277870.1, read as the reverse complement.
TTTTGACCCGGGGGTCATAATTTGAACAATCTAGGTAGAGGACCATAAGGCAAAGCTACATGTCAAATATTAATGATCTAGGCCATACAGTTTCAGAGAAGAAGATTTTCAAAGGTTTTTTAAGAAAACTGATAAGCCCTGGGGCGGGGCCATTTTTGGCCCCAGGGTCAAAATTTGAACAATCTTGGTAGAATATCATTAGGTCATGATACAAACCAAATATCAAAGGTCTGGGCCTTTTGGTTTCTGAGAAGAAGATTTTTAAAGATTTTCTTATGCATTAAAAGTTGTCTATACGGTCATGTTAGAAAATCTGGTCCCAAAGCAAGGGGAATAACTCTAGCCAAAATCTTTGAACAACATTTTGCTCCCCCTTGTCACTGATGCTTCTGACAAAGTTTGGTTGAAATCGGGTCAGTGGTTTCTGAGGAGATGTTGTTTGAAAGTGTGGACGGACGACGGACGGAATGGTATCACAATAGCTCATCCTGAGCCGAAGGCTCAGGTGAGCTAAAAATTCTAAAAAATATGTATCAAATACAATGTACCGACATTGTCAGTCATTTTAGAAAAAAATCTTCATTTAAAATATGTGATTAGAACTTTGTCTGATACTGTCAACTGGCACCGTTATATGCCATACCCTGTCAGTTAAACATCATGGTGGACAATTTGGTTATGAAAATCCCGAAAGGATTGGCTAGGAGCATTTCAGAAGTGAAAATACAGCAGCACATATTCATTATACAATATCATTAGAAACAGTGCAATGTAACATGGTTGTTAAGATTCAAAGTGGTACAACTACTTTGTCTTCACATATTCACCCCAGATCCAGAGCTTAAGTTCACTCTTATAACACGCAATATATTGCAATACGTATTGCAATACAGTGATGGAGTATCGCAATATATTGCAATACAAAATTTCTGGCAATACCCATCCCTAAAACACAGTATCAAGTTTCATGAATTTTCGATGTAACATTCAGGAGATATGCTTCGGACAAAAATGAATTTATTATGAACAAGAGCCCCATGGGGCATATTTCGCTCACCTGAGAAAATAGCTGAAAAAATGGCGATAATAATATAGGTCCAGGACTGACCTAGATATGCAACAGACCCGAACAATTTGAACAGTTTTGGTATAGGACATCTAGAAGTGTCATCATACCAATTATCAAAGCTCTGGCAATATTAGTTTCAGAGAAGAAGACGTTTGAAAATTTCACTATATAACTCTATGTAAAACTGTGACCCCCGGGGCGGGGCCAATTTTGACCCCAGTGGCATAATTTGAACAAACTAGATAGAGGACCTATAGGCGATTCTATGTGCCAAATATCTAAGCTCTGGCCCTTGTAGTTTCAGACAAGAAGATTTTTAAGTTTTCAATGAAAATAATCTATTTTTAGCTCATGTGACCTAGTTATGCAACTGACCAGAACTATTTGAACAATTTTGGTATAGGACATCTAAAAGTGTCACCATACCAAATATCAATGCTCTGGCCATATTAGTTTCAGAGAAGAAGACGCTTGAAAATTTCACTATATAACTCTATGTTAAACTGTGACGCACGACTAACGACGCACGACTTACGACGGACGCCGCCGGACACAGGGCCATCCCAATAGCTCACCTTGAGCCTTTGGCTCAGGTGAGCTAAAAAGGGAGGCAATTCAATATTTGGAGTGACAAGAGTTATAATTCTTGTGTACTACACTTCTTTTCTTCATCAGGACTCTAACACAGTATCAAGGTTCACGTTACAGTATGGCAGACAATTTGATTTTTTTAAAAATTTAAGTAGAAACAGGGAGATAATTCAATATTGGGTGATGGCAGAGTTATGGTTCTTGAGTACAGCACTCCCTCTGTCATCTCGTATCACTTTATCAAGTTTCATCAACTTACAATGCAATGCTCAGGATTATGCTCCAGACAAAATATGATCATTTTTTAAATAGAAAAGGGGAGATAATTAAATATTGGGAGATGACAGAGTCATGGTTCTTGTGTACTGCACCTTCTTATGTCATCACCTATCACTGTATCAAGTTCCATTAATTTACGGTATAGCAGTCAAGAGATATACTCCGGACAAAATTGTTTTGTATTTTTAGACAAGAGCCCCATGGGGCATATTTCGCTCACCTGAGAATAACTGACAAAATGGAGATAAATATTTATGTCCAGGAAGGGGGCATTTTTTACCCGAGGGGCATAATTTGAACAATCTTGTAAGAGGACCTGTAGATGATGCTATGTGCCAAATATCTAAGATCAGGGTAGTAGGGTTTTAGACAAGAAGATTTTTGTAACTTTCCATTGGAAAAAAAAATCTATTTTTAGCTCCTGCGACTTACATAATTATGCAACAGACTAAAACCAGTTGAACAAAAATAGGTAAAGGATATTTAGAAGTGTCACCATGCTGAATATCAAAGCTCTGGCCATATTAGTTTCAGAGGAGAAGACGTTTGAAAATTTCAATATATAACTCCATGTAAAACTGTGACCCCCGGGGCGGGGCCAATTTTGACCCCAGGGGCATAATTTGAACAAACTTGATAGAGGACCTGTAGGCGATGCTATGTGTCAAATATCTAAGCTATGGCCCTTGTAGTTTCAGACAAGAAGATTTTTTAAGTTTTCATTGAAAAAAATCTATTTTTAGCTCCTGTGACCTAGTTATGCAACCGACCAGAACCATTTGAACAATTTTGGTATAGGACATCTAGAAGTGTCACCATGCCAAATATCAAAGCTCTTGCCATATTAGTTTCAGAGAAGAAGACGTTTGAACATTTCACTATATAACTCTATGTAAAACTGTGACCTCCAGGGCGGGGCCAATTTTGACCCCAGGGGCATACTTTGAACAAACTTGATAGAGGACATGTAGGCATTGCTATGTGCCAAATATCTAAGCTCTGGCTCTTGTAGTTTCAGAGAAGAAGATTTTTTAAGTTCATTGAAAAAAATCTATTTTTAGCTCCTGTGACCTAGTTATGCAACCGACCAGAACCATTTGAACAATTTTGGTGAAGGACATCTAGAAGTGTCACCATGCCAAATATCTAGGCTCTGACCACATTAGTTTCAGAGAAGAAGACGTTTGAAAATTTCACTATATAACTCTATGTAAAACTGTGACCCCCCGGGGCGGGGTCAATTTTGACCCCAGGGGTATAATTTGAACAAACTTGATAGAGGACCTATAGATGATGCTATGTGCCAAATATCTAAGCTCTGACCATTGCAGTTTTTGACAAGAAGATTTTTTAAGATTTCCTTATTTTTTCACAGAGTTCTGCATTGTTTTTAATTCTTTGAACAAATTTGAAAGAGCTTGACCCAAGGAACATTTCTGTAAAGTTTGGTTGAATTCTGCCAAGCGGTATAGGAGAAGAAGTAATTTGAAGCAATTGTTAACGACGACGGACAACGCACAACGCACGACGACGGACACAGGGCCATCCCAATAGCTCACCTTGAGCCTTTGGCTCAGGTGAGCTAAAAAAGGGAGATAATTCAATATTGGGAGATGACAGAGATACCGTTCTTGGGTACTGCACTTCCTTCAGTCATCCTCTATCACTGTTAGAAGTTTCATCAACTTTCGGTGTAACAGTCCAGAGATATGCTCCGGACAAAATTGATTTTTTTTATGAGAAAAAGGGAGATAATTCAAAATTGGGAGATGCGAGAGTTACAGTTCTTGTGTACTGCACCTCAAGTTTCATCAACCTACGGTGTACCGTTCAAGAGATATGCTCCGGACAAAAAAACGTGACGGACGGACAGACGGACGGACGGACGGGCAAAGCGGCGACTATATGCTCCCCCCCCCCCCCCCCCCCCTAAAGGGGAGCATAAAAATGCCCCTTGCTTCAGTTTTATCCAACTGGTCCATCAGTGTTTGGGCTATGTCTACATTTAGAATTAGACTGACACATAAAGGGCTATAATTTAGGAGTTGTTTGGACAGCCTTTAAATTACCCTTTCTATTATTTTCAGCAAAAATATAAACCGCCATGACCCCTTGCTTAATTAAGGCCTCTTGATTGTGGATAGGCCAATAAAAAGGAGACACCTTGCTTCAATTAAATGGCACGATTACATGCTTTTCACCTCTAATTTAGTAAATGGCCTTAGATATTTAACATGTACAAAGTATGAATTGTTTGGTTGACAGCAACACTATTTAACACGTGCATCAAGTTGATAAGATATTAAATGGTATTAGTTGAAGTATCAAAACTGCGTTCAATAAACAAATATTCCCCTTGTGGCATCCTTGACAATATATTCTGGATATTATTAGTCCAAATTAGATCAAGGTCAAATTGAGGTTGGGAAATATCATAAGGGTGAATTGGTAATGGTCCAAGGCAGCAACTGTATAAGTATCAAAGCTTTGTAGTCAATAGTGTCACAAGTGTTGATACTAGACGAAACGGAAAAATCTAAACAGCCGATTTAAATTAGGTCAAGGTCAAAATCAAAGTTAGGTGATTTGGGTGGATTTGTAGTTGTCAAAGGCAACAATTGTATAAGTATTAAAGCTTTGTTATCAATCGTGTTTTTGCTAGACGAAACGGCAAAACCTAGTTAACCAAGATTTAGCCAATTTAAAATATTTTAAGTCCACATTAGGTCAAGGTCAGGATCAAAATCACGGTTGGATGATAATGATGGATTGGGAATGGTCCAAGGCAACAAATGTATAAGTATTCAAGCATTTGAGTAAGCAGTGTTGAAGTTTAAGAAAACGGTAAAATCTACTTAATCTGTTACCGAAGGACGTATAGATGCACAGACAGTACAGTCACTATATGCCTCCGCATCAGATGCCGGGGACATAAAAAGCTGGCAATTCTTATTATACTAATTTGTAGCAGAACAAGAGGGCCTGAAAGCCCTGATATCGCTCACCATTTGTAATGAAGCCTGATAGCTTTACCTTTGAATTTCACCCGTTTTATTCTAAATCTATTCAAGTTTGTCGACCTACTCTAGTATAGTAGAGTACATCAAAGGCAGATAACTAAAGCCTAAAGAATACTGAAATGAAGCCTTTTTTCTAGCATTTCAAAGTATATCAAGGGCAGGTAACTATTGCCACACTGATTACATTTCAACAATAATTGCACTCCTTCCAGAACGTATAGCTACATCCTTTGTGTACAAGTATAATCACAATCCATTGAAAACTAGTTGCAAGAGTGTAAACGCAGTAAAATATGGCATTTTCAGCAATTCAAAGGTAGAATCTCTTGATCTATTTGTCCGATTCCAACCATAATCACCCTTTTTCCGAACTCTTATGGTCATATACAATCTGGGCAAGTTTGAGAGAGCTTGGATAAATATTGTGGCCTCTAGAGCGTAAACACTGTCAAATATATCATTTTCAGCAATTCAAAGGTATATAACTTTTGACCTATTGATCCGATTACAACCATAAATGAACTCATCCGAAGTCTTATGGAAATATACAATCTGAGTAAGTTTGAGAAAGATTGGATAAAATTTGTTTACCTCTAGAGTGTAAACACTGTTAAATATGGCATTTTCAGCAATTTAAAGGTAAATAACTCTTGATCTATTTGTTAGATTTCAACCAAAATCGAACTCATCCAAACTCTTATGGTCATATACAATCTGGGCAAGTATTTAGAAAGATTGGATAAATACTGTGGCCTCTAGAGTGTAAACAACGTTAAATATGGCATTTTCAGCAATTCAAAGGTAGATTACTCTTGATCTATTTGTCCGATTTCAACCAAAATCAAACTCATCTGAACTCTTATAGTCATATACAATCTGGGCAAGTTTTAGAAAGATTGGATAAATACTGTGGCCTCTAGAGTGTAAACACTGTTACATATGGCATTTTCAGCAGTTCAAAGGTAGATAACTCATGACCTATTTGTTCGATTTCAACCATAATCGATCTCATCCAAACTCTTATGGCAATATACCATCTGAGCAAGTTTGAAAAAGATTGGATAAATATTGTGGCCTCTAGAGTGTAAACACTAAAATTGTTGACGTCGGACGACGGACGACGCACGCCGGACATTCAAGGATTGCAAAAGCTCACCCTGAGCTAGCTAAGGTCAGCTAAAAAGTGCATTAACTCTCATGATCTTGTTATATTCAATCTAGATTTGGTCACTCTGCCAATACGTAAATTGCTTGGATTATACAATATCTATTACCGTTAGAGAGTCAAGAAACTTGAATTTCAAAGATCAACAATAGGATTTACAATTTTAAAATAGCATTGATTGTAAACATTACCTCGCTTATGTTGCGAATTGTTCTTTGAACTGCATCTGTTTCTTGGGATGAAAGGTCATCCAGGCTTGTCAATAGTTGGATCATCTTGTCTGTATCACACTTTAGCTGGTCATCACTCACTGACAGGGTGTTGGAATGCATCAGTCTATGGCGTATACCCAACACCTGTTAAGAAATTAGAAATGGGTTTGTACAACATGGAAGCCAAGCAGTAGCCTTGACAGTCCTGTTTTCATAGTTTTAGGAAATACTGGAGGTGTCTATAGAAATGTGAGAGTTTACACACCAAATTCTACAAATATTAGGCAAAAATAAGGCATTTTTGCAGCATTTGAGGAATTGTTAACAAATTTTGGAGAAAAAAGTATACTTTTTTGCTTTTGGAATGAAGTCAAATATCAGCACCAATAATTACATAACAAGAGCCCCATGGGGCATATTCGCTCACCTGAGAAAAGCTGGAAAATGGAGATATTGATTAATGTCCAGGACTGACCTAGATATGCAACAGACCAGAACAATTTGAACAAAATATGTAAAGTATATTTAAAAGTGTCACCATACAGAATATAAAAGCTCTGGCCATATTAGAGTCAGAGAAGAGGAAGTTTGAAATTTTCTCTATATAACTCTATGTAAATCTGTGACCCCCGGGGCGGGGCCAATTTTGACCCTAGGGGCATAATTTGAACAAACTTAATAGAGGACCTGTAGTCGATTCTATGTGCCAAATATCTAAGCTCTGGCCCTTGCAGGTGTTGACAAGAAGATTTTTTAAGATTTCTTTATTTTTTCACTTTAGTTGCCATGGCAACCAGAGTTCTGCATTGTTTTTAATTCTTTGAACAAATTTGAAAGAGCTTGACCCAAGGAACATTTCTGTGAAGCTTTGTTGAATTCTGTCAAGCGGTATAGGAGGAGATGTCATTTGAAGCAATTGTTAACGACGACGGACGACGCCGGACACAGGGCCATCCCAATAGCTCACCTTGAGCCTTTGGCTCAGGTGAGCTAAAAAGAGGGCTGGTTGGCCATAGGCAAGGTCTTTATTTAGCCCATTACTAATAGGCCATTCAATATAAAATTCAACCTAGACAAAATTGCAAAAGAATTTCTGATTGTTGTCTGTGAAACTAGATATGTATATTATCTCACTGCAAAAAGTTGGAAGTTGGAGTAGGTGGGGAAAGTTAAATAAAATCGATTTTAAACCGCTCTATAACTTTACGCCAAATCCGATGGCCTGTACAGTACACCGTAGAAGTATTATCTGACGTAAAAGCTGATGACGTCATCAATATGACATCATTATGTTTAAGAAAATGGCGATCGCAAGGTTTTAAATTTACTTCCGGGTGTAAATTATTTTGGAAAAAAGCTGATAAAGCGATACTGGTAAGTCAAAATTAGTACATTTGTATCACAATTGCAACACTGAAGACGGACGATTTCGTCTGTGTATTTATTATTACACGTAATTTAATAAAACGGCGAGTTTCACCGCACATTTGTTGATTTTCAATATTGCAGGTTTTGCTTCATTTTTAATGAAATAACTGGGTTTTTTTGCGTAATAGTATTACAGATATGAACATCGGTATAAGAATTATTAGGAAACGAGCGATAAAACGAAATTATGATGAAACTAAAACAGCGATTTGTTCGATTTTTTAAACTACGGAAGCACATTTCTGTTATAATTCACTGGATTTCGCGATATATATTGTTTTCAACAAAATTGACTTGCACGGATTTTAAGTCATTTATACTTATGTCTTATTATTTATTTTTTTCAGATTTAGCAGAAACTGATAGCCCAACACGAAGTCAGCACGTGAAAGTTAAACTCTGAAAAACAGAAAACACCATTATGTAGAAGGTAACTTCATTATGCTTATCTCACATATTTCTGATTTATGTAAAGAAGCTTTGCGCATGACGTTCGGTATTCCCGGTTTTGATGCTATTTTTTTGAAGTTGAAACCAAACGTTGATGGCTTTTGAACATTGCATTTCCGTTTGAAGCGTGCAAATTCCACATCACTCACTTTCACTTATGTTTTCCTCCAAAGGATAAGCTTAAACAGTTTAATGCATGCTCTGAAACTCTTAAATGACATTCTTTTGGCAAACAAACACTTCTCAATCGAACCGATGAAAATAAGCGGACAAAGTCGAGAACAAATCAATACACGTCATCAATATATAGATGATGACGTTTTGAATGACATAAGTTTAACATGTGCATATATTTAGTCATTCGATTGAGCAAGAAGATATAGTCCCGATTTTAATCTAGTTTTAAATTAACTTTTATTTAATAAAATAAAGTAAGATAAGAACATTATATAAAGATAAGGTTTATAATAAAAGGAATATTATCACAGTTTGTGATCCGGGTCTTGTATCAGTCCTCATTGGTGTATTCTAGGTCTGGAATACACAACCAACTCAAACTGATACAAGACCCCGGATATCACACTGTGGTGATATTTCGTTTATATCAAATCTAATGTATTTATGTTTTAACGGATTTCTTGGTTTATTAGGTTAAAATACAATTTTATCTATACATGTACAATTGCGCAACAGTACAAACAAAAAGTTCTGTCCAATATTTTCTAGTCATTGACTGCTTCTTTATTAACTATATTCTAGATGAGTTCAGATATGAAGGTATAGGATAAAAACTATGCAAATTATCCGCCCATCTGCTTAATCTATGCTTTGAGATATAACATGCATTTAACAGTTACGTTTAATTTGTATATGAAAAAAAATACACAATATATCAACCCATCTAACATATATAACAATTACGTTTAATTTGTATACATGTATGTTATACGATTGCATACATTACATTAGTATGTTTGATACAGGTTTTATTACTTTCTCTGAAAGCTTAATACTTACATGTATTTATTTTGTTTTAAAAGGCACTTTTGACAATGGTTCAGTTTAAATCTAATCAAGGTCTTTGAGTTGCATCGTACTTGTGGATAAAATGTGTCGATCATATTGACTTATTGCATTGTTGTTCTTGTTTAAGATGGACAACACGTGCATTGTGTGTCAGCAGCTTCTGAAATTGGGAACCTACCAGTTGTAAACCTGGGGGATACAGGGAACTACGAGCCTTATCAGAGCAAGCCTGCGTAAAGATGCCGACGTAGAAACAGAACGTGACCAGTGTATTCAATCAAGCTGTAGTGACTTTATTCGCAAACGAAATACTGACACAAATAGTGACAATAATATAAGATGTCTTCTTGTGTTTGCGCTACACGTGTCATGTGTCGTGGACATGGAGTAAATACACACGGAGAAGAAACGACCTATATAACCTATGCATTTTCAAAAAAAACTTTGTCGTCGGTTGGTAATCCGATACCTGTAAACGCGACATAGTTCAATCGATCGATAATTCAGTACGCCGAAGACATCAATGTGTTATTATTACCTACTATTAGCTAAATTTACATAAAATCCTCATTTTTCGCATAATAATGGTCTTAAAACGGCTTTAAAGCTACAAGGATCTATTCTTTTAACTATACTTAACAAAAATAGAAACTTTACATACTTTAAAGCCGGTTTGAGCGATGTTTAATGACGTTTCATAAAATATAGGTACATTTCATAATGGGGTTATCGATAAAGACCATACAGAGCCACACTCTCTCTAATTTGTACCGCGCACGACGTAGCACGCTTTCCACTTCCGGTTTTTAACTCTGACGGCGAGTTGACCTAGTCAGGTTTATTTCAAGTTTATTTAATGCAACAGACATACGCAGGCTTGAGCCAAACACCGAAAAAACAAAATTGTAAACACCTGCGTTTCGAAACTGAGATGCCACAGCTTTCTGAAAATAACAGAAATCGGGCCATTTGGCATGCTTACGGCGGGTTCGTCAGCAACTGATGCTGGGCGTCATTTTGGAGGCATACAATAGAAAATTCATATCCTAACTACTCGTTACAGAGTTACGGGGTAAGTCCAGGATCGTCTGAGATCGTTGACGTCACATAGAGACGACCGCACTCTTACGTTAACGTATCGACGTCACTGTTCAATCCCAGCAACGGTTACTGCTCGGCGGTTTGGGATCGCTGCCGAGACAATCAGGAATCGTCTGAAGCAATGCCACGGTCCTATCCATACCCGTAGACCGCATTCAGGGCAGATCGTAACTGCACTTACAAAGCCCAGAATAACGTCAACGTCATGCCATGGCCTGCGGTATCAACAGATTTGAAACCAATAGAGTATGTAAAGGGTAAAGTTGGCGACGGATGCGGAACAAATACCAGATTTACACGACCAACAACCTCAGAAATGCTCGATTACGAAAACGGCATGGCATCCAAGATGACGTTATTAGACGATGCATCAGAGACGGAGTGTTGCTTGCCTGAGGCGCGACGGTGAGCATTCGCGCTACTGAACTGTCTTTATGCAAAAAAGTCATTTAAAATGAAACCGTAAAATGAATAAAACACATCTTGCGTACATGTTCACATCTCTGATAATTTTGAAATCGACCCCTATGCATTTTGACGTCAAATCACGACGTGGCTTTTGGATTTTTTTCATCACCATTGTCGAAAACTTACAGCCATTGATCCAAAGTTTCAAAAAACACTAAGCTTTCTGCAAAATTGTGTTTGTAGACAGAATTATACACATTTGAATCCAATGTAAAGTTTCTATTTTTGCTGAGTATAGAAAGATTTTATGGCGAGTAAGAGGTGTTGCCAACTGTATTGGCCGATAAACGAGATTTATGACGAAATCCTATGTTCAACACAAGATGGAAAAAACTTATATCTATATGGTATTGTGGGTTTATAGGAGGGCATTTTCTGTGATGTATTCCTTCTAAATCTAACACAGATACTTAATGAGAGTATGATCTTTTGCACTAAGCCATATTTAAGGCGATTAGTTATGTAATTTCCAGTTGAGTGGAGCCGTAACTACTTGTTTACTGCAAGAACAAACTCTGGTATTTCTATAACCGAAAGATAAGTGTCTTGGTTTTCTATCAAGGCCATTGCCATTATTTACAGAACCGGAAGAAACATTAGAAATGTATTGAAGTTTTTGTAACGGAAGGCAATTTTTGGCGCGCGTGAGCAGTTTATCAATCGCGACGGGTTCGCTGAATGGTCGTCTGGAAGACAAGATAAATCGCAGTCATGCTGGTTTCTTCTCCGTGTTTATTTACTCTGTGTTGTGGTGTAGTTTGCTCAGATGGAAGGGTCTTCGAACCCATACATGATGAAGTTGGGTCTGTCGAGAACAACATCAGCAATGCCATTTAATGTTTTAAGTTACAATGTTTATCATAGTTTAACAAGCACACTAGTCCAAAAGGTAAAATTCTGTTCACAGATATAATTTAGGCATATAATCGGATCGCAAATCAAAATGAGTCAAATTCAACATTTGACCTCCTCATTTATAAAATTCAAATAATTTGACAGCTGTCAAAAACATCTTATGAATATTCAAATGACATTCATATACCATATAAATTGCATTTACACAACAATCATTATATAACATTGCTAATGACGCAGGGTAGGCAGGGAGGGAAAATTTGTAAGAGATGCGGTCCCTTTGTCAAACAAATACAGAATGACAAGAAGCCATAAGAAAGTATAATTACCGCCAAAATGTGTACTCGTCCAATGAAAATGCCTAACAATAAGGCGCTAAAAAGGAAATCCCGTGCTTGTTGTGACAGCAATGCAATCCGTAAGAACCAACCAGATTGACTGTGACAAACTAATTCGTTCATACAAATAATTAAGTCATTTTAAGAATAAAATAATCCACATTTATTACTTAGCCTGCATACAAGTAGACAACTATCACTAAAGGTGATATATAGCCCCACCCAAACTTCCTTGTCACAAACCCCACATAATTATTATGCCATAAATACCAAGTAAAAGCTTGGCATTTCTTAGTATATGTGCAACAGAATACAAATAACATACCTTAAAAAACCTAACCATGGTCACCTATCTTCAAACAAAGAAATAGGCTATGGGTTAAAGAGTTAAACATAAAATCTTAATCAAATTGAATGGTGCTGGACATTTGACCATTTTCTTTAGAACTGTATATTCTTAAACTCATTTAGTCCCGGAAGCATATGTGCACGTGATCTTGTTATGGGTAAGCACCTTGTTTTCACTTCTCTTGTAAACGTATATTTTTAAAAAACCATTCAGTGTTGTGTTGGAAGAATATTCTCCAAGTTTACATTATAAAGATTATATTTGTGTACCAAGAAAAATGTCCACACTAAGGAACAAAATTAAAAATTTAAAGGGGGCATAATTCTGTCAAACATTTTGCAAGAGTTATGATACTTTAAAAAAAAGACTCCAAACATCACGCTGATAATATGTACCAAGCCTGAAGACAATATCATTAAATAATTTTCTAGAAAATGGCATGTTTCAAGCAAAATGCCCCAATTAGGGGACACAATTTCAAATTAAAAAGGGGTATAATTCTGGGAAATTGTGTGCAAGAGTTGTGAAACTTGTAACAGAGTGTAACCTCATAACACGGATAATGTGTACAAAGTTTGAAGATGGTATCATATATAGTTTTTTTTTAGAAAAACGCAAATCACCCGGTAAAACGTGACAGACGGACGATCGATGTGGATTCCTATCATCATCCTTCTCCGTCCGTCTCTGTAGACGGATTCCTATATAGTCCCAACAACCGATGGTGGCGGTAAAAAAGGAAGATTAATATGCAAATCAATAACGTGAATAGTTTTCAATTATGATAATTTGCATATCTATGTCTAAATGACAGCTATATGTATATATTCTAAATATTACCATTTTTTGTGTTTCGGTACCGTAAACCCCAACTCAGCCGTTCAATCACCACTATGTCTTGGGTCAAATTACCCCACCCACCATAATTGAAATGTACGAGGGCTGTCCCAAAACATCGTAGACTTTTCTTATAAAATTGTTCGTTAAAACAGCAGAGACAAACGGTCATCAGTATATATAAACATAGGGTTTATGTAAACCTGTGTGAAGTTTTAACGTGTTATCTTTAAAACTGACCAGCACAGAGTATTTTGAAATACCCTATCTGTGTAACCCCGGCGCACACTAGTTAACGTTACGACGTTACTCCTTTTCAAAATACTTGTAGTGGTGATCGATGCATTTTCGCTGACGCAGGGCTGCCATAAGTTGATCTTGCAAAATCCTAAGATTTCAAAATTTTCTATTTTTCTAGCGCGATTACTTAAAGCAGGTTGAAAGTAAAGCAGAATGTGCATTGAGGCACATTCTGCTTTACTTTCAACCTGCTTTAAGCTACAATCTGCTAGCATAAAAACTAAAAGATTTCGGAAAATTCCGGGGAAATTGCAGCCCTGTTGACGCACAGCACGGCAAGTTCAAAATGTGCATGCTGGGAAATGTGGCACGAAGCGATACAACCTGGTAAAATATGTTACTTTTCTAAGTTTGGAAATGAACCCCGGTCACTTCTCTCGCATCGTATGCAATTGATCTGTGTGATGGGTGTTTGCTGAAAAAGTCCTAATCTCTCGAATATCGTCTTAAAAAAGAGCGTTGATACCTGGACACATCTTTCTTTTTCTTCTGCACTTAACAAGCGTGGCACCCATATAGCACCGACTCTCGACATGTTTAGTTTCTCACGTAAAAGTCGGTATACAGACAATTTGCTGACCCGAGGAGTGCAGCATTCTATCTCACCGCAAGACGCCGATCACCATTCATGACGCTCCTCGCGTTTTCTACAATGAAACCGTCAATTTCTTCCGGCCGTCCAATCTTTACATTATTTTTCTCAACCCATCCTTCTAAAAATCGCGTATACAATTTGAACACCAGCAAGCGAGATGCTGATTGATACATTTCTGATGATTGTAATTGTTTTAACGTCTGTTTCGGGATCAAATTCAACTCAAAGCAGTATTCTATGACATTCTGCTGCGCCGCCTTTTCCTCTGACGTCGTCATTTCTGGCGTCTTAAGAACACAGTATCATTCGCCATAACTAGATATCTTATTTTTAAATGACGCTACGTTAACGATATTTTCCAGGATGACGACATATATAACAACGTCAACATTCATGACGCAATTTTGCGCAAATTCCGTTTCGAAGTTGCTATGTAGGATGTTGTAAAATCTACCTCTTTAAATCTACCTTTAAGATTTTGGCGTGCGCCGCATAATCTAACCAACAATGATTATTTACAAATAAAATAGGGTCAGGTGTGTTCAGGAACCTTATTATTTCTTATTCAAATGTAAAAATGTTTGAAATAGCATTGGTAAAAAAATCAAAGAAATATTACGTCGGGTTCTTCCAAAAAAATATTAGTCCACAGTGTTTTGGGACAGCCCTCGTAATTGCTTATAAAGATATTAACCATAACCAATTAACCATGTTAATTTAAGTTGACTTGTTATGCAGGAAAAAATAGTTTATACAAAAACAAACACATAAAATAAGTATGTTTCATAAAAGTGTCTAATCCACTATTCCTGGGGTTAAATTATCCCACCCACTAAATAGACTTTAAAGCTTCAAATTTAATTGTTTATAAATATGTTAATAATAAATATGATCAAGTAATAATGTATTTAAATGAAATTTGACATGCAATTCACGAACAAAAATATTTATATACTTAAAACACAAATAAAATATGAATATGTCATAACAGTTTGTCTTTTTGTCCATTCTGTTCCACGAATAAGGAGCATTTTCTTCTGAAATACATGTTAATTCATATAAAAATGGTATAATATGCATTGAAATTTAGTACTGGTGAAGTAAAAATACCACAAAGTACCTCAGATGATTGAAAATGATGATAATTTGGGTAATAACTTATCCCTATGTGTTTATTTACATAAATGGCGGCCATTTTGTCGGCCATCTTGAATTTCGAACTTTCCCCCAATATTTGGAAATGCAAATTTTAGTATGTTGTAGTACAGGTATATGGGGATCATATTATGATAGAATAAAATCTTTTGCAATTTTGTCTAGGTCAAGCCCTATTTTGGGCTAGATTGAATGGCCTATAACTCATACGCAAAATTAAACCTAGTTCATAAATGTCAATGGTCAAGGTCAACAAACTGTGATGCAACATCCCATACTCTTTGAGACACATGAAGGTGTGAAAAGTGGCCATAATTGCAGTACCCAGTCTACAATTGACAACAAATAACGCAACTTTTACTCCTTATTGTAACAGTAAAGACTATTATCAACAAGAGGGCCTGAAGGCCCTGATATCGCTCACCATTTGTTATGAAGCCTGATAGCTTTACCTTTGAATTTCACCTGTTTTATTCTAAATCCATTCAAATTTGTCAACCTACTCTAATATAAGAGAGTATATCAAAGGCAGATAACTAGAGCCTAAACAATACTGAAATGAAGCCTTTTTCTAGCATTTCAAAGTATATCAAGGGCAGGTAACTATTGCCACAATGATTAGATTTCAACAATAGTTGCACTCCTTCGAAAACGTATAGCTATGTACTTTGTGTACAAGTATAATCAAAATCGATTGAAAACTTGTTGTAAGAGTGTAAACGCTGTAAAATATGGCATTTTCAGCAATTCAAAGGTAGATAACTCTTGATCTATTTGTCCAATTTCAACCATAATCACCCTTTTTCGCACTCTTATAGTCATATACAATCTGAGCAAGTTTGAGAGAGCTTGGATAAATATTGTGGTCTCTAGAGCGTAAACACTGTTAAGTATACCGGCGGTAGCAGTCCAGTGGTAACACTGTTGGACTACGGTACCAGGGGTCGTGAGTTCGATCCCCCGCCGGACCAGCGGTCTGACTAGGGAATTTTTTCCGAATCCCTGATGATGTACAGAAATGTCCTTGAGCAAGACATGTACCGCATATTGCTCCTCTCCACCCAGGGGTTAAAATGGGTACCTGTGAGGGTCTGAGCCGGTACTGCGGCTGCTTTAGCGCCATATGTTAGCAGTGCTCAATATTGTAGGCAAGATGGCTAAATGATCAGGGGGTAAATGTACAGTCGGCTGAGCGGTCATTCGGACTGAAAGTAGACTTTAACTGGTACTTTATTTATTATTAAGTATATCATTTTCAGCAATTCAAAGGTAGATAACTCTCGACCTATTGATCCGATTACAACCATAATTGAACTCATCCGAAGTCTTATGGTAATATCTTATGGTAATATACAATCTGAGTAAGTTTGAGAAAGATTGGATAAAATTTGTGGCCTCTAGAGTGTAAACACCCTTAAATATGGCATTTTCAGCAATTCAAAGGTAGATAACTCTCCACCTATTAGTCTGATTTCAACCATAATCAAACTCATCTGAACTCTTATAGTCATATACAATCTGAGCAAGTTTGAGATAGGTTGGATAAAAATTGTGAACTCTAGAATGTAAACACTGTTAAATATGGGATTTTCAGCAATTCAAAGGTAGATAACTCTTTATCTTTTGGTCAGATTTCAACTTAAATAGAACTCCTCCGAACTCTTATGGTCATATATAATCTGGGCAAGTTTTAGAAAGATTGGATAAATATTGTGGCCTCTAGAGTGTAAACACTGTAAAATATGGCATTTTCAGTAATTGAAAGGTAGATAACTCATGACCTATTTGTCCGATTTTAACCATAATCAAACTCTTTCGAACTCTTATGGCAATATACCATCTGAAAAAGTTTGAGAAAGATTGGATTAATATTGTGGTCTCTAGAGTGTAAACACTGAAATTGTTGACGCCGCACGATTGACGACGGACATTCAAGGATTGCAAAAGCTCACCCTGAGCTAGCTCAGGTGAGCTAAAAACAGGTTCTAGTCTGTTAGCTAGATGGTTAATAAAAGAACAACTAATAAATGATGAAAGCCATGATGACACAGCTGGTTAACATCCCACTTTCTTCAGACGATGCTAGCGACTAAACATCGGATGATTCCACTGGCATCTGCATTTCATCTCTAAATTAACCTCTTACACCACAGCCTGTTTCTAGTATTGGAGATCAGTTGTCGCTTAAAGCAGGTTGACTGAAAGTAAACCAGAATGTACATTCAAAGTACATTCTTCATTATTTTCAGCCTGCTTTAACTGACCACCTGCTAGAATATAGAAAATATTTCTCATGACACACTGTCACACACATTCAATTTCATAATACATATTCATGAAATTGAAACTAATTAAAGGTGTAAAATTGTGTATCCATTGTCGGAGTAATGGGTAAAATCACCTTTTATTATGTCAACAATTAGGAAATGTTCACTAGTAAGCAACCAGAATTTTCAAAATACATGTATTCTGCAATTTCAACTTATTTTCGAATTAATGCAATTTTGCTGCAACAAAAACGCATTGCAGTTGAATTTCACCTTATACATGTATATATATGTAGATGACTGTTTTTTCAAACGTCAAAGTCAAATCAATATAAAAGTTGAGCTGTTTTGTATATGGTTGAGTCTCTTCACAGTCAGTAAAAGAAACTAGCCCGACAATGATTGAGTTGGGTTTTACGACATCGCAGCGCATAACAATGTCACGTGAAGCGCTGGACCGGCGAATCTTCAAACAATATAAGTACATCTATAATCATAAATGAGCCTGGTCATAATCAGACAATACTAAAACTTGCCTTCTGCAGTAGAGCTTCATTCAAGGAGTAAACATGGTAAAGCATATAATCTGTATTTAAATGTATAAAGTTATTGATGTTGTATAGAAATAAACAGACAAACTAACAATATACATGTAGTATGCTTCACTTCATGTGCTTACAAACAATGTTTAAAACTTTGATGCTGAACATAATGACTTGACAAATATAAATAGGTGTATATAATAAAGTTGCTTGACTTAGTATTTTCTATCTTACCTCTTCAACCAGGCTGTGATCTTTGAAGAATTGAAACATGAATATACATGTATTCAGTAGTTTTAGCATCGAGGCCACGTCTGTATCCTTTGCTGCAGTAACACTTTCGCTGCCATCTGGAAGAAACCATTTCGCAACTTCCCATGGATGAGAGGGCCAAAGTCGAGGCTTCAGGTTAGCACGTGCTATGTTTGGACATGGTTGATGCACATCAGCCCTGATGATGTGTTTGAGCCATTCACAGCAGACACCTGAGGAACACCTGACTCTCCAGGTACCATGGTGTCTTTGTAGTTCATTGTTTGTACATGATTTGCATATCTGAACACATGATGGTGATTGTGCTGTATTTACTGGACCATGCCTGGAATATGGTTGTGGCACAACTTGATGTAGATTATTATGGAAATCTAAGACCCTCTTGTCCACAAACTCCTCCAAACTTTCCTTTAGAAAGAGGAGTCCTAGACTATCACGAAGCCAGTTGAGGTATGTCTCATATTTTAGCCTTGGTACTGCTGCTGTAGCCATTCTGAAATTTGATAGGGGTAAAACAGTGAGTATTGTTAATTGTATAGTACTTCATTAACCCTTTCCACCCTGAAACCTCAAATGGACAATTCTAGTTTTCAATTTAGTCTAGTCCATTTTTGACATTTTAGGGTTGATTTTCACAAGATATGTCAAAATGACAAACAGTGTACATGTAGACCCTGATTAGAGGGCTCCTTAAGGAGCCCTCTGATCAGGGTCTATACTGTTTGCATTGGACAAGTGTATTCCTCACAGGTACAATGTTGCAAATTACGCATATATGCGTGGCTAGGGTTCAAAGAGTTAAACAGCAACACTGTTTGTCGGTATACCGGTAGTATAACCTGTCACTGACAGGTGTATAAAAGAAACCATGTGTTTGTGGTTCTGGGGATTAATAAGACAACTATGGATGTGATTTACTCATTTACTTGTCTACCAATTATGTAAAATTAAGAGACAATTCTAATGAGTATTAACACTATAGGATTTGGTGCTGAAATGAATGAGAAAAGATTGTATTTGTTCAGTTCACTCCTTCTTATCTGGAGCCCTGCTTGTCGATCAATTATGTAAAATTACTGTCAATTCCAACTACAATGTAGTATTACCAGCATTCCCATTCACTCAAAAATCTTATGTGAATCACATAAGAATTCAAGCCTGTACATCATTCTGAGGAAGTGCACGCAAAACGGGAAATGTATAAAATCTATTGAAAAATTAAACAAGAGCCGCATGCGGCCGTAAATCGCTCACCTGAGGAACCATTGTGAAATACTCAATGCAAAATGAAGTTTGTCGTTGCATGGAAGTGGACTGTTGCATGAAGAAGTAACTCCGAATCCGTTTGTCATTATTACTGTTTGAGCAAAAAGGAAAAAGAGGGAAACTATATAAGAGTGCCTGTAGGCTCTGATATCGTTCATCATTTGTAATGAAGCCTGATAGCTTTACCTTTGAATTTCACCAGTTTTATTCTAAATCCATTCAAGTTTGTCGACCTACTGTAGTATTATTACTAGTATAGTAGAGTACATCAAAAGCAGATAATTAGAGCCTAAACTAGACCTATCACAAATGGTGATTCATACCCCCAGTAGGGTCTTGTCACAAGAGGTAAATGTTTCTTGATAAAGTTGATGTGTGCATTTAAGTGCACCCTAACATGGTAAAAATAACAAAGGGCAACAACTCCAACAAATGCCGCATGTGGCCCTAAATCGCTCACCTGAGTAACTATTGTGTTATACTCGAGGCATAATGAAGTTTGTCATTGCATGTATGTGGACTGTTGCATGAAACTGTAACAACCTCGGAATTAGGTTTTCCTGTAGAAGTGTATGTAAAACTGATAAGCACCGGGGCGTGGCCATTTTTGGCCCGGGGGTCATAATTTGAACAATCTTGGTAGAGGACCATAAGACAAAGCTAGATGCCAAATATAATAGGTATGGGCCTTACGGTTTCAGAGAATAAGAGTTTTAAAGGTTTTACTACATTAAGTCTTTGTAAAACTTATACGCCCCTGGGCGAGCCATTTTTGATCCGGGGGTCATGATTTGAACAATCTTGGTAGAGGACCATAAGGCAAAGCTAGATGCCAAATATAAAAGGTCTGGGTCTTAGGGTTTCAGAGAAGAAGAGTTTTAAAGGTATATTCCTATATAAGTCAATGTAAAACTGATAAGCCCCGGGGAGTGGCCATTTTTGATCCGGGGCTCATGATTTGAACAATCTTGGTAGAGGACCAGAAGGCAAAGCTACATGCCAAATATAAAAGGTCTGGGCCTTACGGTTTCAGAGAAGAAGATTTTTAACAAGAGCCACATGGGGCATATTTCGCTCACCTGAGAATAGCTGAAAAAATGGAGATAATAATTTATGTCCAGGACTGATCTAGATATGCAACAGACCGGAACAATTTGAACAAATTATGTAAAGAATATTTAAAAGTATCACCATACCGAAAATAAAATCTCTGGCCATATTAGTTTCAGAGAAGAAGACGTTTGAAATTTTCTCTATATAACTCTATGTAAAACTGTGACCCCAGGGGTGGGGCCAATTTTGACCCCAGGGGCATAATTTGAACAAACTTGATAGAGGACCTGTAGGCGATGCTATGTGCCAAATATATAGGGCGTGTTCGATTATCAGTTCCAGAACTGTTTGGAACGATTCCATGGGATTTAGTCAATCAAACAAAAACGGAATTGAACCCTTGCAAATATGGTAGTCTGGTTCCCTACTTATTACAACTTTGCTGTCGAAGCGTTCGTAAATTGTGCCGGGAACCATGATGATACGTCACAATTCTGCTAACACCACCTCCTCGGGCAGAATTGATAGAACAGTTCTGGAATTGAATTCCGGACCATTCGATTTCGATTCCGTCAGTCCCGTCAATTCCGGACTGATAATCGAACACGCCTATAAGCTCTGGCCCTTGTAGTTTCAGACAAGAAGACTTCTTTAAGTTTTCATTGAAAAAAAATCTATTTTTAGCTCCTGTGACCTAGTTATGCAACCGACCAGAACCTTTTGAACAGTTTTGGAATAGGACATCTAGAAGTGTCACCAGGCCAAATATCAAAGCTCTAGCCATATTAGTTTGAGAGAAAAAGACGTTTGAAAATTTCACTATATAACTCTATGTAAAACTGAGACCCCCGGGGCGGGGCCAATTTTGACCCCAGGGACATAATTTGAACAAACTAGATAGAGGACCTGTAGGCGATGCTATGTGTCAAATATCTAAGCTCTGGCCCTTGTAGTGTCAGACAAGAAGATGTTTTAAGTTTTCAATGAAAAAAATCTATTTTTAGCTCCTGTGACCTAGTTATGCAACTGAC
The DNA here is from genome assembly GCA_922989275.2 of Gari tellinella. Classification (NCBI taxonomy): domain Eukaryota; kingdom Metazoa; phylum Mollusca; class Bivalvia; order Cardiida; family Psammobiidae; genus Gari; species Gari tellinella. The sequence goes on along the minus strand of OV277870.1, from coordinate 3,281,103 downwards.
CAGAATTATTTGAACAATTTTGGTAATAGACATCTAGAAGTGTCACCATGCCAAATATCAAAGCTCTGGCCACATTAGTTTCAGAGAAGAAGACGTTTGAAAATTTCACTATATAATTCTTATGTAAATCTGTGACCCCCGGGGCGGTGCCAATTTTGACCCCAGGGGCATAATTTGAACAAACTTGATAGAGGACCTGTAGATGATGCTATGTGCCAAATATCTAAGCTCTGGCCCTTGCAATTTTTGACAAGAAGACTTTTTAAGATTTCCTTATTTTTTCACTTTGGTTGCCATGGCAACCAGAGTTCTGCATTGTTTTTAATTCTTTGTACAAATTTGAAAGAGCTTGACCCAAGGAACATTTCTGTAAAGTTTGGTTGAATTCTGTCAAGCGGTATAGGAGGAGATGTCATTTGAAGCAATTGTTAACGACGACAGACGACTAACGACTGACGACGACGGACACAGGGCCATCCCAATAGCTCACCTTGAGCATTTGGCTCAGGTGAGCTAAAAAGTCTGTTAAACTGATAAGCCCAGGGGCGAGGCCATTTTTGACCCTGGGGTCATGATTTGAACAATCTTGGTAGAGGACCATTAGATAAAGCTAGATGCCAAATATTATTTGTCTGAGCCTTACGGTTTCAGAGAAGAAGATTTTTAAAGGTTTTCCTATATAAGTCTATGTAAAACTGATAAGCCCCGGGGTGGGGCCATTTTTTACCCTGGGGTCATGATTTGAACAATCTTAGTAGAGGTCCATAAGGCAAAACTAGATGCTAAATATAAAAGGTCTAGGCATACAGTTTTAGAGAAGAAGAGTTTTATAGGATTTCCTATGAAAAACTGATAAGCCCCGGGGCGGGGCCATTTTCAACACGGGGTTCATTATTTGAACAATATTGCTAAAGGTTTACAACATGATGCTACATGTTAAATTTGGTTATCCTAGGACTTATAGTTATTGACAAGAAGATGTTTAAAGTTTTGACTTTAGTTGTCAATATTACGTATTGGCGGCCATGTTTTTTTACGGATCAAAATTCTTTGAACAACTATGAAAGTATATTAATTGAGAAACATTTTGGTGCAAACCAAATTGAAATCGGACCAGTCGTTCTTGAGAAGAAGATTTTTTAACATATCGTGCATGGTTGCCATGGCAACAAGACCGATTGCCCCACCCACTTTTTTTTAACAATTTTTGAAGCTCACAACTACAGTATGTATCTGACCAAGTTTGGTTAAAATTGGGCCATTGGTTTCAGAGAAGAAGTTATTTGAAACAAATTGTGAACAGACGACACCGACACGGACACCGACTCGGACACCAACGACGTACAACGGAAGGCAACCGATCACAATAGCTCACCTTGGGCACTTCGTGCTCAGGTGAGCTAAAAATGGATAAAAATATAACAAAGGGCAATAACTACAAAAATATGGATGACAGAGAAAAGGTTCTTATACACTGCACTCCTGGAAAATGAGATCTATCTGTATATGAAGTTTGAAGTCAATAGCTCTTAAGACTTTGGAAGTTATGCTCCGGACAAGCCTAAATTGGGTAAAAAATATAACAACAAAGGGCAATAACTCCAAAAATACTGATGATAAAGTTATGGTTCTTGTGCACTGCACTCCTAGTCAATGAGATCTATCTATATATGAAGTCTGAAGTCAATAGCTCTTATATTTTTGAAGTTCTGCTCCGGACAAGCCTAAATTGGGTAAAAATATAACAAAGCGCAATAACTCCAAAAATACTGATTATAGAGTTATGGTTCTTGCGCACTGCACTCCTAGTCAATGATATCTATATGTATATGAAGTTTGAAGTCAACAGTTATTATACTTTGGAAGTTCTATGCTCCGGACAAGCCTAAATTGGGTAAAAATATAGCAACAAAGGGCAATAACTCAAAAAATACTGTTGACAGAGTAACAGTTCTTGTGCACTGCACTCCTAGTCAATGAGATCTATCTGTATATGAAGTTTGAAGTCAATAGCTCTTATAATTTAGGATTCATGCTCCGGACAAGCCTAAATTAGGTAAAAATATAACAACAAAGGGCAATAACTCGAAAAAATACTGATTATAGAGTTATGGTTCTTGCGCACTGCACTCCTAGTCAATGATATCTATATGTATATGAAGTTTGAAGTCAACAGTTATTATACTTTGGAAGTTCTATGCTCCGGACAAGCCTAAATTGGGTAAAAATATAGCAACAAAGGGCAATAACTCAAAAAATACTGTTGACAGAGTAACAGTTCTTGTGCACTGCACTCCTAGTCAATGAGATCTATCTGTATATGAAGTTTGAAGTCAATAGCTCTTATAATTTAGGATTTATGCTCCGGACAAGCCTAAATTAGGTAAAAATATAACAACAAAGGGCAATAACTCGAAAAAATACTGATGATAGAGTTATGGTTCTTGCGCACTGCACTCCTAGTCAATGATATCTATATGTATATGAAGTTTGAAGTCAACAGTTATTATACTTTGGAAGTTCTATGCTCCGGACAAGCCTAAATTGGGTAAAAATATAGCAACAAAGGGCAATAACTCAAAAAATACTGTTGACAGAGTAACAGTTCTTGTGCACTGCACTCCTAGTCAATGAGATCTATCTGTATATGAAGTTTGAAGTCAATAGCTCTTATAATTTAGGATTTATGCTCCGGACAAGCCTAAATTAGGTAAAAATATAACAACAAAGGGCAATAACTCGAAAAAATACTGATTATAGAGTTATGGTTCTTGCGCACTGCACTCCTAGTCAATGATATCTATATGTATATGAAGTTTGAAGTCAACAGTTATTATACTTTGGAAGTTCTATGCTCCGGACAAGCCTAAATTGGGTAAAAATATAGCAACAAAGGGCAATAACTCAAAAAATACTGTTGACAGAGTAACAGTTCTTGTGCACTGCACTCCTAGTCAATGAGATCTATCTGTATATGAAGTTTGAAGTCAATAGCTCTTATAATTTAGGATTTATGCTCCGGACAAGCCTAAATTAGGTAAAAATATAACAACAAAGGGCAATAACTCGAAAAAATACTGATTATAGAGTTATGGTTCTTGCGCACTGCACTCCTAGTCAATGATATCTATATGTATATGAAGTTTGAAGTCAACAGTTATTATACTTTGGAAGTTATGCTCCGGACAAGTCTAAATTGGGTAAAAATATAGCAACAAAGGGCAATAACTCCAAAAATACTGTTGACAGAGTAAACGTTCTTGCGCACTGCACTCCAAGTCAATGAGATCTATCTGTATATGAAGTTTGAAGTCAACAGCTATTATACTTTGGAAGTTATGCTCTGGACAAGCCTAAATTGGGTAAAAATATAGCAACAAAGGACAATAACTCCAAAATCCAAAAATACTGATGACAGAGTTATGGTTCTTGCACACTGCACTCCTTGTAAATGAGATCTATCTGTATATGAAGTTTGAAGTCTACAACTATTATACTTTGGAAGTTATGCTCCGGACAAGCCTAAATTGGGTAAAAATATAACAACAAAGGGCAATAACTCAAAAATACTGATGATAGAGTTATTGTTCTTGTGCACTGCACTCCAAGTCAATGAGATCTATCTGTATATGAGGTTTGAAGTCAATAGCTGTTATACTTTTGAAGTTATGCTCCGGACAAGCCTAAATTTGATAAAAATAACTAGACCTATCACAAATGTTGATTCATACCCCCAGTAGGGTCTTGTCACAAGAGGTAAATGTTTCTGGATAAAGTAAGTGCTCCCTAACATGGAAAAAAATTACAAAGGGCAACAACTCAAACAAGAATATCGTTCCCAACGATGGATGCTCCCCACAAAGAAAAAGCCCAAGGTATAGCATGTTTAGTAGGTGAACACAGTAACAAGTTTCATCAACTTACGATGTAACATTCAGGAGATATGCTTCGGACAAAAATGAATTTATTATGAACAAGAGGCCCATGCGGGCCTAAATATCGCTCACCTGGAAAAACCAACACAAGGGTCACATAACCCCTGGGGTGAGATCATTTTTTACCCCAGAGACATAATTTCAAAAATCTTGCTGATGAACTTGACAATAAAGTGTTCTGTCAAATATTTTGTACATGGATGGTTTCTTCATTGAAAAAAATCTATTTTTAGCTAATGTGACCCAGATATGCAACAGACCCGAACCATTTCAGCAATATTGGTAAAAAAAAAAAACATCAAAAAGTGTCACTATGCTAAATATCAAAGCTCTGGCCATAATAGTTTCAGAAGAAGATTTCACTATATAACACTATGTAAAACTGCAACCCCAAGTGCCTTGGCAGTTTTGACCCCAGGGACATAATTTGAAAGAGAACCTGAAGATGATGCTTTGTGCCAAATATCTAAGCTCAGGGTACTGTGGTTCCAGACAAGAAGATTTTTTTGAGTTTTCATTGAAGAAATCTATTTTTAGTTCCTGTGACCTAGATAGGCAACGGACCGGAACCATATTTACAATATTGGCTAAGGGCTTCTAGAAGTGTCACCATGCCAAATATTAAAGCTCTAGCCATATTAGTTTGAGAGAAAAAGATGTTTGAAGATTTCACTATATAACTCTATGTAAAATTAAGACCCCCGGGGCGGGGTCATTTTTGACCCCCAGGGACATAATTTGAATAATCTTGATAGAGGACCTGAAGACAATGCTTTGTGCCAAATATCTAAGCTCAGGGTACTGTGGTTTCAGACAAGAAGAATTTTTAAGTTTTCATTGAAATAATATATTTTTAGCTCCTGTGACCTAGATATGTAACGGACCAGAAATGTTTGAACTACTTTGAAAGAGGACCATATAAGGATCATTCCTGCCAAGTTTGGTAAAAATCAATCCAGTGGTTTCAGAGGAGATGTTGTTCAAAGAAATTGTTGACGACGAACGACGGACAATCAAAATAGCTCACCTTGGCACTACGTGCCAGGTGAGGTAAAAAGGGAGGCAATTCAATATTTGGAGATGACAGAGTTATAATTCTTGTGTACTACACTTCTTTTTGTCATCCGCTAACACAGTATCAAGGTTCAAGTTACAGTGTGGCAGAAAATTTGATTTTTTTAAAATATTTATGTAGAAAAAGGGAGATAATTCAATATTAGGAGATGGCAGAGTTATGGTTCTTGATAACAGCACTCTTTCTGTCATCTTGTATCACTGTATCAAGTTTCATCAACTTACAATGCAATGCTAAAGAGATATGCTCCAGAACAAATTTGATTTTTTTAAATAGAAAAGGGGAGATAATTAAATGTTGGGAGATGACAGAGTCATGTTTCTTGTGTACTGCACCTCCTTATGTCATCACCTATCACTGTATCAAGTTCCATTAACTTACGGTGTAGCAGTCAAGAGATATACTCCGGACAAAATATTTTTGTATTTTTTGAAAAAGTGAGATAATTCAATATTGGGAGATGACAGAGTTACCGTTATTGTGTACTGCAATTCCTTTAGTCGTTACAAGTTTCATCAACTATTAGTGTAACGGTCCAGAGATATGCTCCGGACAAAATTGATTTTTTTATGAGAAAAAGGGAGATAATACAAAATTGGGAGATGAGAGAGTTACGATTCTTGTGTACTGCGCCTCCTCCAGTCATTCTCTAATCTCTATCACTGTATCAAGTTTCATCAACCTACGGTGTACCGTTCAAGAGATATGCTCCGGATAAAAAAAGCGTGACGGACGGACGGACTTTCTTAGGAGACAGTGTTGTGGGGCTGAATGCTATATAAACCCTAACCCTAAAACTAACCCCACAAACGCCATTTTCAACCCCACAATACTCTCTTTCAACCCCACAATCACTACCTGGCCAGGTTAATGACCCAAAACTGCCAGGTTAGGACCCCATAACGTGCCTCCTGTAAGCTTGGACAGACAGACGGACGGACGGACGGACGGACAAAGCGGCGACTATATGCTCCCCCCCCTAAAGGGGACAGTGACCTGGAAAGATTTTTTTTCTATGTGACTATGGCCCATCATCTATAATTTTTATGTGACATTTCAAAAATCTGTGACATTTTGAAATTTTATGGGCCATTTCTTAAAATGCTTAGATTTCGATAAAAATCTATTTCTTCCAAGTCAGCAAAAAATAAATATTTTTATCAGTGTCCCAATAAAAAATTGAAAATGTTTGGTCCAACATCTAGATCAATGTTGAAACGTATCACTACTAGTAAAACTGATGCCAATATGGCGGAACGTCGGCATCTCTAAACTACTGATGTTTTCCCAAACCGCTGAAAGTTTGATTAAGTTGACAGTAAAAAGTCTAAAATAAATTATATCAGATAATCAGTTATTAATCACCTTGAATGTTTGCCTCTAATAGCATCCAAAATTATCCTCTCTATACATGATACTTTTCATACCGAGTTACTCAGACACGATTTACACACAAGGTGTTAAAACATCAAAGCAGATTTGAGGAGCTCCGCCCATTTTGATTCAATGACCTAGCTCTGTGGGTTCACTTATATATATACTCAGCCAAAAAAGAAAGTACCCACTTTTGTATTCTAAATAATCAGCGTCTTATACATAAACTGTATTTAAATTTAATTTTTATAGAAAACAGCAGATGACATGAAATCATTGTGGTTAAATAACTGGCACATTGTAATGAAAATAAAAGGTCTATAACTCTATTTCTGAAAATAGCATTTTTGCTTAGGATTTCTTTTCCATAGAAGAAAAACAATTGTACTCTTATTCAGCAGCTAGAAATTTTTCTTAAAGAAAATCAAATCACATTAGACCTTCATTAATGACAATATTCACGGCTTTATTGAGACTAGAAAGTCTTATAATATCAAATTACATCCCTTTGAATTGAAATAAGAACAAACCTTAAGTGTTTCATTTTCGTTGCATGTGTCGTTTAATCTGAATGTTTTTACGGGAATACATTGGTGATCGTATGGGTGTTTAAAAACTCAAACTAAACTGTAGTTGATTAAATACTTTAAAAAATATTGAACTTGAAAATTTACTTCATGTGAAGTAAATGTAACAAGTGGGCAACTTCCATTTTGGCTGAGTATATTAGACTGGCCTGCGAATTATCCCGATTTAAATTCTGTAGAACACGTGTGGGACGAGCTAGGACGTCGTGTTCGAACAAATCACGCAATTAAAATGGTAAATGACTTGGCAGCAGCATTACATGTTAAATGGAACAATTTGCCTTCGCCGTTATTACAGCGTTACGTCAACAGCATGTGCCGCCGATTCACAACATGCATTGGACAAAATGGTGGACACATGAGATACTGACTCCAAATTCAATACTTACAGCCCATTTTGGGTGCTTATACCACATTCAAAATGAAATTAAACCTTTCTTGTTGGTGACCCTAGTCTTATCAAAGAAAGTGTCATTTTTGAAATAGACCCCTAAGTCAATTCGCTCAATATTTTAAAATAAATAAAATATCGCGTCGACTTCAATTTTTCACAGAATGTCATTAATGATTTGTTCTTCAATCCAGATAAAAGAAATAGTCAGAAAATATTTCAGTTCCTAATATATAGATAGAAATATAAGATGGGTACTTTCTTTTTTGGCTGAGTATATTTATCTAGATATATATCTGACACTGGACAAAATATGCAGCTGCAGTTTGACACTGTAATCGACAAAAAGTCGTAGACTGTCACCAAAATCTTAACCCTTTGAACTCTAGTCGTCACTAGGGTTGAAGACGGTCACCAGATTTTCATTGCCTTTGATGTTCCCGACAAGCCGCGACTTCTTCAGAATATCGGCCACAAGGGCCTGGAACACAAAAATAGGGGAACAGTAGCCTACTATAATAATATACAGTCAAACCTGTGAACAACAGCCACCTGTGGGAACTAGCAAAACTGGCCGTTGTTCACAGGTGGCTGTTGTTCGCAGGTGTGCAAAATGGCTAAGTTTTCATCAACTACATGTACTGAATTTTATATCTACATGGGACAGTACAAGTACGCAAGTAATGAAAGAGAAACATTTGATACCTTTAAACTCTAAGTTATTTATCTATTTAAATATTAAAAATATTTATTTGCTGAAGAATTCAGAGTCTTTGAAGTTTCAATAAATATCACGGCCATCATCTTTCTTTTGAACGGATATCCATGTTAAAAGTAAATGTCTCGGTAGATAGCAAACTCTGAAGGGTTTTGGTCACGTGATCGCATTTTCTCATTTTGATTGGTACATGTAGATATGGATATTTGAATAATGTTCCATCGTCGCTTTCGAGAAAATACGGAAAAGGGTGGGTAACTCAAAGGCCGAATAGCTTCGAAATCATCTCGTTTAATAAGAACGGAGGACTTTTCAAAAGCCGATATTTTCATTATTTGCTTGTCTGAATGATTAATTTGTTGCTCTGATTCTTAAACGTACTGGGGTTTTCTTCATTTCAATGGAAACACTCACAATACACCGTGAATTTATTGCTGGTGTAAAGTTTATTTGGAAAGGACGCCATTGATGATAATGAGGTTATGACTAAAACACGGACATTGCCGAACATAAATGTTGACGTGATATGACGGCAGTTGTTGAATATTAGAATCTATAGCACAGTCTGTTGGTTTTAGCACCTTTACCCGCTCAGCGACAGTTACTCGGAAACTTCATCGACTAGAGTAGACGGCATTGTTAATTTTCCAATTTATCTTTGACTTTGTAACGTGTACCGGGCCGGTCACCCATCCAATTATTAACCGCGCAGAACGTTGCTTAACTTCGTAACGTGTACCGGGCCGGTCACCCATCCAGTTATTAACCGCGCAGAAAGTTGCTTAACTTCGGAACTGAGACAACTTTTTAAAGCGTAATGATTAAACTAGAAATGACTTTTTTATTTCACGATTTCGTATCTGCCAAGGTTTCTTACATCAAAACAAAACAATTAATCACCAATGACTATTCTGGATAAGGCCATTTTAGAAATCGCCCAATCATTTGTTTAATCTGGACAACGTGATTATAAACAATCATACAAACATAAGCAGCAACGGACATCTTCAATATTAATTAGCCAACATATAAAAACAAACATTTTTTTTGAAATTCTTTCATCATAATGTGGCTTATTTTAAACCCAAAAGTCGGTTGCAAACTGTCATTAGCACCTTAGAATTTGCTTCCAATTATATAACCAAGCGCATCCATAACAAAGATGGCGGCCGACATTGGCGAAATTGCACCCATTCAATCGTGTTATTTGGCTGCTGTAAGAGGTGTTAAAAACAGCCGAATTAGTGACCGCCGGCCACGATCGGCAGGTGACACCTCTGTGTCTCAGCCTGGCCGCTGTTTGGGGTAAAAGGTGTCAAAAAGAGCCAGTTTAAGTGACCGTTGGCCGCGGTCGGCAGGAGACCGTTATTCAGAGGTCAATTAAGAAGGAAATTGGCCGGGAGGAATTCAGACTGGCCGTTGTTGACAGGTGACCGTTGTTCGGAGGTGACCGTTCAGACAGGTTTGACTGTACTATATCATAGTAACAGGATACATTTTAAATTTATGCGTGGCCCCCTGTGGTAATATATCAACAGAGAAAACATCAGTGTAGCCAGGCGGATTTTACTCGAAATCATGACACGTGTGTATTCAAGGAATTGTGATTCTAACTGGAAAATATTAGCATGCACACTGTTTGATTACGTAATTGCTTATCTCCCAGCACTGGATGAATCTAGCCAAAGGAATTTTAAGTTGTATGGTAATATAAAATCGGCGAGACGCTGGGCGCACCATTTGGAAATTCTATGTGACATTTTTTTTTTATGTGACTATGGCACATGGTGCATGGGTTTCCAGGTCACTGAGGGGAGCATAAAAATGGATAAAAATATAACAACAAAGGGCAATAACTCCAAAAATACTGATGATAGAGTTATGGTTCTTGCGCACTGCACTCCTAGTCAATGAGATCTATCTATATGTGAAGTTTGAAGTCACTAGCTCTTATACTTTGAAAGTTACACTCCGGACAAGCCTAAATTGGGTAAAAATATAACAACAAAGGGCAATAACTTCAAAAATAATGATGATAGAGTTATGATTCTTGCGCACTGCACTCCTAGTTAAAGAGATCTATCTGTATAAGAAGTTTGAAGTCAATAGCTCTTATACTTTAGTAGTTATGCTCCGGACAAGCCTAAATTGGGTAAAAATATAACAAAGGGCAATAACTCCAAAAATACTGATGACAGAGTTATGGTTCTTGCGCACTGCACTCCTAGTCAATGAGATCTATACTAAAGGAATTTAGAAACGCAACTCGAACTTTGGAGATATATATTTCATTTGTTTATATGGTTTGGTTATAAAAGTTATATATCATTTTCAACGTTAAACATTTATCAACATTTTGCATGCTAAGAAATTTTGCATACATAAAAAGTGTGATAGAGAGATGACGTTGAGCAAGTCGCGTCAGTGTAAAGTCCTAACGATATGGTCAATATCTGGTATGACCCTCATGTGCCGCCATGGCAGCGCGAATAAGCCTATGCAGAGAGTAGACGAGTCCTTTAATTTGACAAATTGGGATGTTTTCCCACTCCTCTTGCAATGCACGTCTCAATTCGCCATGCGTCGTCGGTGTTAGATGGCGTCTCAAAACACGTCGGTCCAAGACGTTCCATAGATGTTCAAGGGGCGAAAGATTGGGGGTGTATTTGTCAATGAACAACACACTCCTCCATCGATGTATGGACTTCAACTCTAGACGATGTACCTGCAGCCAATTCATACGACGTTGGCGTCGAGGCCTTGTTAACGGCAATCCAACGTATGGTTTTCTTGCTCTGATTCCGCCGATCCGGAGCCTGTTTGACACAATTCGTGCGCATGGTCTGGTGTTATTAGGACCTCTAAAATTTCTGGCGATTTCTTCGGGTGTCTGGAACCTGTGACGTACGTGTGTCAGCCTTATAAAAACGTCATCACGACGTGACGTTACTCGGGGTAGGCCAGGTCGGAGATGGTCGTTCGTTGTACCAATGGTACACAGACGATCATACAGCCTGGAAATAGTGCTTTTTTACACAGTAAGATGATGTACAACGTTACTCTGAGAACTTCCGTTCATCAGTACCCGAACGGCTGCTTAACGTTTATTATTGCGTAAGCGCGGCATTGCCATCTTTGATCAGATTAGATTTTTTTCTTTTAAAACTTACTAACTTGGTCTAACTGACGATTTTTGTAATGTAACCGAGCAGGTTTACTCTATACAATTACCTGTAGTCACGTGACCTTTAGTTTACGCTAAGCCCGTGCTACTCGTGATATCGATGGGCGTTCGACGACGTTTTTCCATCACTGGGTAAGTGTGTATCGGTGCAGTCACGGAAAAGTCGTGCAAAATATTGAGAACATATTTGTACATGAATATCTTACGTTTAAAAAAGTTGCGTTTCTACAGGGCTTGAACTTTAGATTTTTTCCCACTTGCATTTTTTTGCAAGTGCCCATATTTTCTACTTGCAAAACCAGGTTCCAACTTGCTTTTTCAATACGTTTATCTACAAATTGACGTTTCACATCATTTTGATCAAAATTATAAGATAAAACTCATAAACATTACTTTGTTGAACTTTCATTCTGTATCTCATTCTGTGCTAGATTACTCATGTAAATAAAGTTTCAAAAATAATAACTAGTGTGTGTCTTTTTGTGTATAAACTGTACAGTTACTTACTATTCTTAACTCTAAATAACTCTTTATTTGCAGTCCATCCCATATAGTCAATTTTCATTCAAAACAGCAAGGTTCGCAGATTAATTAATTATTAAACACAGACTATAGCTGAAACTTTGTAACTGGGTCGTTTTGTCAAGGGGGCGAAAGGCTTGTGTTATACTTTCAGAGTTCGATGTTTATGGATGATTTTTTTTTATCTTTGGTGAAGACAGTCAGCAGACAGTTCACTATATTTCGAAAACGCTTTCACTATAGTCCATAATATTATGTTCGAGAAAGATGCGCATTTCTTTCTACCATTTTAGGACAGATTTTAGCGACGCCGTGGTTCGTCCCATTTTCGCACAAAGCAATAAAACCCAATTACTTCGTGAGTTTCGTAACTTGGTTTGGGCTAGCTTTCAGTCTGTTTTCGGCTGTTCTTCCTTAAATGTCTCGTCAGCCTTCCGTTTATAAACCCTAGAAGGACGAGTCGACTGGAAAACGTTGTAAATTAGTTTAATTTACATCAACATTCGCAGTTTGCGGTCACTAGCTAATAGACTGGTTCCCCTTTTTCTAATGCTGATTCGGCATTGGTACGTATGAAGCCGGGCTATCAATCATGCGCATGCGTTAAGCGCTGGGTTTCCCGAAGTTATAAATAGCCGAGATATGAAAAGAACAAGATGGGCGAACAGCGATAATTATTTAAATTACTGCAAGATTAGAAGGGTTAGACAGTTTTCGTCTTTACCATTATAACCTTACATTTTGGAAAGTCTGAACATGAAAATATACACTCGCACTTTTTTTCAAGTGCTGAAATTTTCAGCTCGCATTTTCAAAATTCCACTCGCATTTTGCGAGTTCGCAAGAGCGAAGTTCGAGCCCTGTTTCTAATTTCTTTTAGTATTTATATCTGCGAATGAAGTTTGAAGTCAATAGCTCTTATACTTTGAAAGTTATGTTCCGGACAAGCCTAAATTGGGTAAAAATATAGCAACAAAGGGCAACAAGAGGGCCATGGCCCTAAATTCGCTCACCTGAGGACATTGAAGTTTGTACCTAAGTTGACTGGGCAAGACAACATTTTAATATAACTATAAATGGAGTTATCTTCCAGACAAGAAAACATGACAAAAATGAATTTTGTTGCCAAGCTTATGACCCTTATCCATGACACATCCTCTTATCAAGCTATTTCCATTTCCAATAAATGATAATTATTTCACTAGCGTCAGCAGAACTGGAATTATTTTCCTGATAATAAAATATGACAAAGGGGAAAAACTAAATATTGCTGCCCTTGTGCATGGCATTTTCTCTCATCAGTTTCTTTCAATACATAAAATGTCATTACAATAGCATCAGTAGAACTGAAGTTGTCTTCTTGACAAGAAAATATCACAAAGGGAAATAACTCAAAAAACAATGATGTCAGAGTTATGGCCTTTGCAAATGGCACTTCCTCTCATCAGGCTCTTTCCAAATAGGCAATTTCATTTTACCCATTACCCCATAGCATGTTTCTAGTTTTGAAAATAGGTGGCCACCTAAAGCAGGTTGAAAGTAAAGCAGAATGTGTCTTAACCCTTAGCCTGCCACTCACGACTATAGCTTTATATGCAAACAGCTTGGATCCGGATTAGACGCCGAGTAACTCGGCGTCTCATCCGGATCCAAGCTGTTTGACACTCGGACAACATTTTCAGCAATTTTGAGCAACTTTGAAGCACTTTGAAACTTGAAGCAGACGAGAAATATAGCAGACGACAATCTATTTGGCGGGCTAAGGGTTAATGCACACTTTGCTTTACTTTCGCATCTTACATTTTCATGACTGTTTAAAGTGGAATTATTTTCTCAAGTAGAGGAATAAATCAAAGGCCTAAAAATGCACATTTATGGGGTAATGGGTTAACAAACGTCAGTATATGGGGTTCAGCTGATCATGACCAGTTCTGTGATACTCCCTACCAGTGTTGCATAATATTTGACCTCAGTGGCTAGAGCTCTGGGGCTTACCCTTACCAGACTGAAATGATGTCTGCTTAAAACCTACTGTATGTGAAAAGTGTACAATTTTTTTTTTAGAAAATGTTAAGTTGGTAAATGAGTGGCAAATAGGTTGGATCCAGATTAGATGTAGCATTATGATTATGTTGCATCTGATCTGGATCCAAAATGTTTGCAAATATTGGCTATTTGCCCTTAGTATATTAAGAGTAACTCAGGTAAAATACAGTTCTGCTTCTGCTTCATCAAAACTACTGTGAAACCTGCCTAGAGCAGCACTTAAACTGCGCAGGGTGGCGTCAAGTGTGACCCTAGGGATTTCATTTTAACAAACTATAGAGGGATCGACCAGGAGATTCTACTGTAAAAATATCAAAGCTTAGGGCCTAGTAGTTTTTAGCAAGAAGATTTTTTAAAGTTTTTTGCTTTTTTGCTTTTTCAAGCAGAGTTTTTGCTTTTTCTCTTTCATTTGAACAACTTCTGTAGAGAAGCATCCAAGGAACATCATGAGCAGTTTGAATCCGCCCTACGATCCCAGGGTTCAGAGGAGATGTCGTTTGAAGTAAAAGTGAACGGACAGACGGACAGACGGACAGACGTACTACGGACGGTGAGCGGTCACAATAGCTCACCTTGAGCCTTTGGCTCAGGTGAGCTAAAAACTGATAAGCCCCAGGGCAGGGTGAAACTTTGAACAATCTTGGTAGAAGATCATTTGGTAATGATACATACCAAATATCAAAGGTCTGGGCCTTTGGGTTTCTGAGAAGAAGATTTTTTAAGATTTTCTTATGCATTAAAAGTTGTCTATAGGGTCATGTTAGAAAATCGGGTCCCACAGCAAGGGGAATAACTCTAGCCAAAATCTTTAAACAAGATTTCGTTCCCTCTCGTCACCGATGCTTCTGACAAAGTTTGGTTGGAATCGGTTCAGTGCTTTCTGAGGAGATGTTAGAAAATGTGAACGGACGACGGACGGAATGGTATCACAATAGTTCATTCTGAGCCGAATCTGAGCCTTCGGCTCAGGTGACCTAAAAACGGTCAAGATGCTTAATAATCATTTAAATAGAGAGTCAGGTAAGGTCCAAAAACAAGAGCCCCATGGGGCATATTTCGCTCACCAGAGAATAACCGACAAAATTGAGATAATTATTTATGTCCAGGAAGGGGTCATTTTTTACCCGACGGGCATAATTTGAACAATCTTGTAAAAGGACCTGTTGATGATGATATGTGCCAAATATCTAAGATCAGGGTAGTAGGGTTTTAGACAAGAAGATTTTTGTAAGTTTCCATTGAAAAAAAATCTATTTTTAGCTCATGTGACCTACATATGCAACAGACTGAAACCAGTTGAACAAAATAGGTAAAGGATATCTAGAAGTGTAACCATGCTGAATATCAAAGCTCTGGCCATATTAGTTTCAGAGAAGAAGACGTTTTGAAAATTTCACTAAATAACTCTTTGTAAAACTGTGACCACCGGGGCGGGGCCAATTTTGACCCCAGGGGCATAATTTAACCAATTTTGTAAGAGGACCTGTATGCGATGCTATGTGTCAAATATCTAAGCTATGGTCCTTGTAGTTTCAAAGAAGAAGATTTTTAAAATTTTCATTGAAAAAAATCTATTTTTAGCTCCCGTGACCTAGTTATGCAACCGACCAGAACCTTTTGAACAATTTTGACATAGGACATCTAGAAGTGTCACCATGCCATAAATCAAGGCTCTGGCCATATTAGTTTCAGAGAAGAAGACGTTTGAAAAGTTCACTATATAACTCTTTGTAAAACTGTGACCCCCGGGACGGGGCCAATTTTGACCCCAGGGGCATAATTTGAATAAACTTGATAGAGGACCTGTAGGCGATGCTATATGCCACATATCTAAGCTCTGGCTCTTGTAGTTTCAAAGAAGATTTTTTAAGTTTTCATTGAATTTTTTTTATTTTTAGCTCATGTGACCTAGTTATGCAACCGACCAGAACCTTTTGAACAATTTTGGTATAGGACATCTAGAAGTGTCACCATGCCAAATATCAAGGCTCTGGCCATATTAGTTTCAGAGAAGAAGACGTTTGAAAATTTCACAATATAACTCTATGTAAAACTGTGACCCCCGGGGCGGGGCCAATTGTGACCCCATGGGCATAATTTGAACAAGCTTGATAGAGGACCTGTAGGCGATGCTATGTGCCAAATATCTAAGCTCTGGCCCTTCTAGTTTCAGACAAGAAGATATTTTTTTTAAGTTTTTATTGAAAAAATTCTATTTTTAGCTCCTGTGGCCTAGTTATGCAACCGACCAGCATTATTTGAACAATTTTGGTATAGGACATCTAGAAGTGTCACCATGTTAAATATCAAAGCTCTGGCCATATTAGTTTCAGAGAAGAAGACGTTTGAAAAATTCACTATATACATTGTAACTCTATGTAAATCTGTGACCCCCGGGGCGGGGCCAATTTTGACCCCAGGGGCATAATTTGAATAAGAGTCCCATGGGGCATATTCGCTCACCTGAGAATAATTGGAAAAATGGAGATATTGATTTATGTCCAGGACTGACCTAGATATGCAACAGACCGGAACAATTTGAATAAAATATGTAAAGTATATTTAAAAGTGTCACCATACAGAATATAAAAGCTCTGGCCTTATTAGAGTCAGAGAGGAAGATGTTTGAAATTTTCTTTATATAACTCTATGTAAAACAGTGACCCCCGGGGTGGGGCCAATTTTGACCCTAAGGGCATAATTTGAAGAAACTTAATAGAGGACCTGTAGGCGATGATATGTGCCATATATCTAAGCTCTGACCCTTGTAGTTTTAGACAAGAAGCTTTTTTAAGTTTTCATTGTAAAAAATCTATTTTTAGCTCCTGTGACCTAGTTATGCAACGGACCAAAACCATTTTTACAATTTTGGTATAAGATATCTAGAAGTGTCACTATGCCAAATATCAAAGCTCTGGCCATATTAGTTTTAGAGAAGAAGACATATGAAATTTTCTTTATATAACTCTATGTAAAACAGTGACCCCCGGGGCGGGGCCAATTTTAACCCCAGGGTCATAATTTGAACAAACTTGATAAAGGACCTGTAGGCGATTCTATGTGCCAAATATCTAAGCTCTGGCCCTTTTAGTTTCAGACAAGAAATTTTTTTAAGATTTTATTGAAAAAATCTATTTTTAGCTCCTGTGACATAGTTATGCAACCGACCACAACCATTTGAACAATTTTGGTAAAGGACATCTAGAAGTGTCACCATGCCAAATATCAAAGCTCTGGCCACATTGGTTTCAGAGAAGAAGACGTTTGAAAATTTCACTATATAACTCTATGTAAATCTGTGACCCCCGGGGCAGGGCCAATTTTGATCCCAGGGGCATAATTTGAACAAACTTGATAGAGGACCTGTAGATGATGCTATGTGCAAATATATCTAAGCTCTGGCCCTTGCAGTTTTTGACAAGAAGATTTTTTAAGATTTCCTTATTTTTTCACTTTGGTTGCCATGGCAACAAGAGTTCTGCATTGTTTTTAATTCTTTGAACAAATTTAAAAGAGCTTGACCCAAGGAACATTTCTGTAAAGTTTGGTCGAATTCTGTCAAGCGGTATAGGAGGAGATGTCATTTGAAGCAATTGTTAACGACGACGGACGACGCACAACGCACGACGACAGGCCATCCCAATAGCTCACCTTGAGCCTTTGGCTCAGGTGTGCTAAAAAACTTGACAGAAGACCTGTAAATGATGCTATGTGCCAAATATCTAAGCTCTGGCCCTTGCAGTTTTTGATAAGAATTTTTTTTAAGATTTTCGTATTTTTTCACTTTGGTTGCCATGGCAACCAGAGTTCTGCATTGTTTTTAATTCTTTGAACAAATTTGAAAGAGCTTGACCCAAGGAACATTTCTGTAAAGTTTGGTTGGATTCTGTCAAGCGGTATAGGTGGAGATGTCATTTGAAGCAATTGTTAACGACGACGGACGACGACGGACGTCGGACACAGGGCCATCCCAATAGCTCACTTTGGCTCAGGTGAGCTAAAAATAGATGTGGTTCAGGTAACATTGGTAAAAAAAAAATAGGGTAGGTAGTCTAGGTAGGCTTTTTTTTTTTTTTTAGTTCTTTTTTCTTTTTCCAGATGCAACTGGTTTATACAGACTGGTGACAAAGGCGACAGACAACCATTGACCACAACAACTCACCATTGAGCACTGTGTGTTCAGGTGAACCAAAATAACAGTCTGGCAATATAGAAAATAACAAGAGGGCCAGAATGGCCCTTGTTCACCTGTACATGGTGATGGGTCAGTGATTTCAGAAAAGAAGATTTGTGATACTTTGACCCACGGGCGGGGTCACTTTTGACCCCAGGGACATAATATGAATGCTCTTGATACAGGACCTGTAGACGATGCTATGTGCCAAATATCTAAGCTCAGTGTACTATGATTTCAGACAAGAAGATTTTTAAAGTTTTCATTGAAAAAAATCTATGTTTAGCTCTGGTGACACAGATATGCAACAGACCGGAACCAATTCATCAACATATGTGAAAGACCTCTAGACATTACATCATGCAAAATATCTAAGCTCTAGCCATATTGATTTCAAAGAAAAA
The DNA here is from genome assembly GCA_922989275.2 of Gari tellinella. NCBI lineage: Eukaryota > Metazoa > Mollusca > Bivalvia > Cardiida > Psammobiidae > Gari > Gari tellinella. The sequence continues at coordinate 3,262,693 of OV277870.1, read as the reverse complement.
TGTGTTTGAAAATTTCACTATATAACTCCATGTAAAATGGCGACACCCGGGCTGGGGCCAACTTTGACCCCAGTGGCAAAATTTGAACAAATTTGAAAGAAGAACTGTAGACAATGCTTAGTGAAGTTTGGTTGCAATCAGGCATGTGGTTTTGAAGAAGAAGATGGTTGAACATTTCACTATATAACTCTATGTAAAACGGTGACCCCGGGGCAGGGCCAATTTTGACCCCAGGGTCAAACTTTGAACAATCTTGATAGAGGACCTATAGATGATGCCATGTGCCAAATATCTAAGCTCTGGTCCTTGTGGTTTTTGACAAGAAGATTTTTTAAGATTTCCTTATTTTTTCAATTTGGTTGCCATAGCAACCAGACTTCTGCATTGTTTCAAATTCTTTGAACGAATTTGAAAGAGCTTGACCCAAGAAACATTCCTGTGAAGTTTGGTTGCAATCAGGCATGTGGTTTTGAAGAAGAAGATGTTTGAACATTTCACTATATAACTCTATGTAAAACGGTGACCCCGGGGCAGGGCCAATTTTGACCCCAGGGTCAAACTTTGAACAATCTTGATAGAGGACCTATAGATGATGCCATGTGCCAAATATCTAAGCTCTGGTCCTTGTGGTTTTTGACAAGAAGATTTTTTAAGATTTCCTTATTTTTTCAATTTGGTTGCCATAGCAACCAGACTTCTGCATTGTTTCAAATTCTTTGAACGAATTTGAAAGAGCTTGACCCAAGAAACATTCCTGTGAAGTTTGGTTGCAATCAGGCATGTGGTTTTGAAGAAGAAGATGTTTGAACATTTCACTATATAACTCTATGTAAAACGGTGACCCCGGGGCAGGGCCAATTTTGACCCCAGGGTCAAACTTTGAACAATCTTGATAGAGGACCTATAGATGATGCCATGTGCCAAATATCTAAGCTCTGGTCCTTGTGGTTTTTGACAAGAAGATTTTTTAAGATTTCCTTATTTTTTCAATTTGGTTGCCATAGCAACCAGACTTCTGCATTGTTTCAAATTCTTTGAACGAATTTGAAAGAGCTTGACCCAAGAAACATTCCTGTGAAGTTTGGTTGCAATCAGGCATGTGGTTTTGAAGAAGAAGATGTTTGAACATTTCACTATATAACTCTATGTAAAACGGTGACCCCGGGGCAGGGCCAATTTTGACCCCAGGGTCAAACTTTGAACAATCTTGATAGAGGACCTATAGATGATGCCATGTGCCAAATATCTAAGCTCTGGTCCTTGTGGTTTTTGACAAGAAGATTTTTTAAGATTTCCTTATTTTTTCAATTTGGTTGCCATAGCAACCAGACTTCTGCATTGTTTCAAATTCTTTGAACGAATTTGAAAGAGCTTGACCCAAGAAACATTCCTGTGAAGTTTGGTTGCAATCAGGCATGTGGTTTTGAAGAAGAAGATGTTTGAACATTTCACTATATAACTCTATGTAACACGGTGACCCCCGGGGCGGGGCCAATTTTGACCCCAGGGTCAAACTTTGAACAATCTTGATAGAGGACCTATAGATGATACTATGTGCCAAATATTTAAGCTCTAGCCCTTGTGGTTTTGGACAAGAAGATTTTTTAAGATTTCCTTATTTTATCACTTTGGTTGCCATGGCAACTAGAGTTCTGCATTGTTTCAAATTCTTTGAACAACTTTGAAAGAGCTTGACCCAAGGAACATTCCTGTGAAGTTTAGTTGCAATCAGGCAAGCAGTTTTGAAGAAGAAGATGTTTGAAGAAATTGTTGGCGCACGACGCACAACGCACGACAGACGCCGGATAAAGACCGACCACAAAAGCTCACCTTGAGCACTTTGTGCTCAGGTGAGCTAAAAACTTTAACAGCTTTAGCTTTCAAATCTCTTATGTTTTATTTTTAGATGTAAGTTATGATTTGTTTTCTAGATGCAAGTTGTTTGACAACAGACAGCCATTGACCACACTCAGGTGAGCTAAAATATACTTTTGAAAATAGTGTAAATCCAGATCAGCCAGTTCCTAAAAGAACCGCCTGATCAGGATGTACACTATTTGCCATTCAGATTCCATATTTGTAGTCAATATCCATGTGAAATATTTTATTGTTAAAATATGAGAAACGGGCAGACCCTTAGCAAAATGAAATGGTATAAAAACCATTTAAAGAGCCTTGACTTAGCATTAAAAGACCATTTTTCAAGAGAAAACCATTGAAACAGCCTTTAAACAAACACATTTAAAGGTTTTAGCGCACCATTGAAATAAAAATGGTCTTGAAATGGTAGAATAAATGGTCTGAGTGAGGACAGACCAGTTAAACAGCATTGATGTAGCATTTAATCTCCTCAACCATTTTCTTGCCTGGGAATGTGCATACAAGACCATTGAAAGCCATTGAAAAAACAATGATTTACCTTTTAATTTAGAGAAGATAGTGTTTTAGTCTGAACCATTATAACCAGAAGTCAGTGTTTTAGTCTGAACCATTATAAACCAAGATGTCTGCCGCCATGAATTTGAATCTGGCACATGGTTTTATTGTTGTGGATTCACTAGTCTTCATCTGTGTGTTTTTGATACAATTAATGAGGTAAATGATCACTGTTTGTTCAAGGGTTTATGAGAAGGTGTTCAAATGCTTAATTAAGTATTTCAAAATGTGTGAGTAATATTTTATGCAGATAAGCACAGAAAGGCATTGCAGAAAAGTTCTGGTGAAGGTCACATTGATCAGAAGGCTCCTTGGTCTGCATTATTTGTATCTGATTCGACACTCTATGTATAGGACAAGTGTACTATTCACTGGTATACTTGTGAAGTATATTCATTGCTACGGTTTGATGCTTAGCCCATCACTCCATAGCTTGTGTTTTGAAGGCAAGTGTCCATTTAAAGCAGGTTGAAAGTAAAGGATAATATTCATTTCAAAGCTTTCTGCTTTACTTTCACCCTGCTTTTAGCTACCTTATGGAAATATTCTAAATGACATTGGTATTTTATGTTCAGGACTTCATGGGGACTACTTTCCCTAGTGTAATAATAAAGTGTGAGGAGTCATTTTTATGGAGTAATGGGTTAAGGGATCTCTTTTCAACACCTTTTTTGAGCCATTGAAATACCATTGAAAAAGCATTTATTGAAACAGTTAATTTACCATTTTTTGGCCCAAATTTCAATGCTAGTAAACCATTGAAATGACATTTAATTAACCAGTTTTTCCACAAATTTAAATGCTAGTAAACCATTTAAACACCATTTTTTTGGTCAAAATTTAAAGGCTTATTTACATAATTCCGCTTTTTAAATGGTGTTTGAATGCTGTTTGAATGGTTTTTATAACTGAAGAAGCATACTGGAAAATTGGTTTTCATTTATTTTTCAATGCTCATTAAATGTTTTAAAATAACTGCTCTTTCAATGCTGTTTCAATGCCATTTCATTTCGCTAAACACCATTTTTTTGGTCAAAATTTAAGGGCTAATTTACATAATTCGGCTTTTTAAATGCTGTCTGAATGTTGTTTGAATGCTGTTCGAATGCTGTTCGAATGGTTTGTATATAAATAAAGAAGCATTTCCATTTATTTTTCAATGCTATTAAATTTTGTTTTAAAAAAATTGCTCTTTCAATGCTGTTTCAATGCCATTTCATTTCGCTAAACACCATTTTTTTGGTCAAAATTTAAGGGCTAATTTACATAATTCGGCTTTTTAAATGCTGTCTGAATGTTGTTTGAATGCTGTTCGAATGCTGTTCGAATGGTTTGTATATAAATAAAGAAGCATTTCCATTTATTTTTCAATGCTCATTAAATTTTGTTTTAAAAAAATTGCTGTTTCAATGCTGTTTCAATGCCATTTCATTTCGCTAAGGGGAGCTTTAAGTATCTGAATATTCAGCAAGAGAAGGGTTAATATCAGTTTGTATTGCAAAATGTGGTTTTTAACAAAAAATCTGAATGTATCATGTATTGAATAAAATTGTCTTGTCTTGTAACAAGCACTATAGAGCTGATATCCCCTGCCGCAGCGATTGTCCAGAAGAAAGTGGCAAACTTTAATGTGGGAGGAAGGGGCAAATGGTGATCACCTGTCTTTAAAGATCACCATTCAAAAGCTTTTTACAAAGTTTTATAAACTCCATTCAATTTTGTACATGTTAAAGACTAAACAATACAAACAAGAGCCGCATGCGGCCCTAAATCGCTCACCTGGTACCTATGGTTACGGTCATGGTAATGAACCAGTAATGGTAAAGTTTTCACAATAAGCCATCATTGGTAAATTAATCCCCACCCTCTGGCGGCCATGTTTGAGCTAGGAAGATGATTTGAAGAAAACTGGCAAAGGGTCACCCATGAATCATTATTTGTGTAAAAATATTCTTAAATCAGACCAATAATTTCAGAGAAAAAGATTTTTAAAGATTTTCTATACAGAAATATAAGGAAAACTTGCCCCACCCACTGGCGGCCATGATTTTAAAGATAACAAAATGATTTTAAAAAATCTGGTAGAGAGTCATAAATGGATTATTTGTGTAAAATTATTTTCAATTTGGACCAGTAGTTTCACAGAAGAAGATTTTTAAAGTTTTAACTATACAGTAACGTAAGGAAAATGTGCCCCAACCACAGGCGGCCTGGCCGCCATGTTTTTTTAGATATCAAAATTATTTTTAGAAATCTGGTAGAGGGTCACCAATGAATCATTTGTGTAAAGTTGCTTTCAAATCAGACCAGCGGTTTCAGACAAGAAGATTTTTAAAGTTTTCACTATATAGCCATATAAGGAAAATCTGCCCCACCCACTAGCGGCCATGTTTTTTAAAATAGGAAATTTGTTTTGAGAAATCTGATAGAGGGTCACCAATGGCACATTTGTGTAAACTTATTTTCAATTTGGACCAGTAGTTTCACAGAAGAAGATTTTTAAAGTTTTTACAATACTAAGTAACATAAGGAAAACTACCCCACCAACTGGCGGCCTTGTTTTTTTAGATATCAAAATTATTTTAGAAATCTGGTAGAGGGTCACCCATGGATCAGTTGTGTGAAATTACTTTCAAATCGAACCAGCGGTTTCAGACAAGAAGATTTTTAAAGTTTTCACTATATAGCCATATAAGGAAAATCTGCCCTTCCCACTAGCGGCCATGTTTTTTAAGATAGGAAAATTATTTTAAGAAATCTAATAGAGGGTCACCAATTGCACGTTTAGGTAAACTTATTTTCAATTCGGACCAGTAGTTTTTGACAAGAATATTTTTAAAGTTTTTTCAATTGGTTGCCATAGCTACCGCAATTTCAATTGGATGCCCTATATTTGAAGAAATCTGAGAAAGTACCCTACAAGGAACAATCCTATGAAGTTTTGAAGAAATTGGCCCAGTGGTTTCCAAGAAGAAGATCTTTAACGAAAAAGTTTGACGACGGACGGACGACGACGGACACAGGGTGATCACAATAGCTCACCTTGGCACTTCGTGCATGGTGAGCTAAAATAAAGCCGTTTGTAGCATTATAAATCTAAGTATGACAGGGGCAGGTAACTCTTGATTCAAATTCAACAGTAATTAAACACTTTCAAGAACTTACAATTGTGTGCAAGTATTATTAAAAAAAATCAGAACTGTAGAATTCACTATAGGAATAAACAACATCTTTTTGACGTTCATGACGGTATGACTACATTAGCTTCGCAGGGGGTACATTTTGTAAACGCCCGAAGGGCGTTTTCAATAAATTTACCCCCCGAAGCTAATGTAGTCATACCGTCATGAGCGGCAAAAAGATTTTGTTTATTCCTTATATTTATATTTTTATTTTCTGTCATCCATTTAATGTGTAGTTTGACCAGATTTGTTTTCATGTATATGAATATATCATATACCGGCCAAATGGGTTTGATAGATGTAATATCGATGTAATAGCCATTCCAGTTTCTAAATATGGTGTCAAAAGTAGTCCTTACTACATGTTCTGTATTTGCATGATAATTTCAGGGTTTTTACGCACTAAACTTTCTCGCTGTGCTTTAAGAACGCTCGTAAGAAACTAAAACAAAAATTTCAATCTGAATATCTATTATCAAAGCATATTTTAAACAATTAGGTGGCGCAAGTTTTTATACACGCTTTACACATAGCAACGCGAATAGCAACGCTGAAATGCGACTACACAGTCAGCGTGTACACACACCCGCGGCTATCCGTGGCATATCCGATACACATAGGCTAGTTTCAATATGACATAACGGAACATTACGTTACCAATTTAGTAAGTGTGAATGCATTATTTTGCTTTATGTTTGAGCGACTTTCCTATGTAATTCTGGTGAACAAATTGTTTGAACTTGTCAATTTCAAACCGTAATTGGAAGACAACTTGTCTAATCTATAAATAGAACACTCGGAGAAGGGAGAGAACGCGTACAGCTTTAATGACGGAGCGTAATATGATAACCTCCCTTAAAAACAGCATTTAATTTTTTTTTTTATCGCAATTTGATTTTAATTGAACTGTAGACCTGCGACTTTAAATAGGGGTTTCGAGATACCCAAACGGATAATCTAAAAGTAGATCCTAACTTGGTCGGTATCTCTCCGCCGTATGGAAGATTTTCTTCGCGGCGGAGACTCCGCCCTCTTTCTAACTGGCTGGAACCGGATTCGATTCGTAGGTTCATCGAGAATTGACCTGCATATTTTTAATACGATTACATAGAGACTTTACAGGGTTAATGTAAATATTAGAGTGTAAACACATTTTCAACTCATCAAGGGCAGAGTATTCTTGACTAATTTGCACATTTTCGACAATAATTGAACTCATTCTATAAATAAAAGCCATATATGATTGAAGTGGTTTTTTTCAAAATCCATTCACATTTGTACACAATAGCATGTAAACAAAGCCATGTTGAGCATTACTAAGTACATAAAGGGCAGATAACTCTTGCCACAAAGTATACTTTTTTGACAATAATTGCAACCCTTATATTTATATACATCGTCACGTGTGTAAGTTATATCAAAATCCATTAAAGACTATAGTTTCTAGATGGTAAAAACTGTTAAATATGTTTTTTCGACTCATCAAGGGCAGAAAACTGTTGATTAGTTTCTCCGTTTTCAAAAATGATAACAATTATTTGAAAACTAATAGCCATACATAGTTAAAGAATTTTGTTATCAAAATCCATGCATAATTATAGATACTAGGATGTAAACAATATTAAAATAAAGCATTTTCTAGCATTTCTAAGTACATCAAGGGCAGATAACTCTTGCCACAAGTATCCTTTTTGACAATAATAGCACACCTTCAAGAACTTTTACTTATAGACATTGTGTGCAAGTATCATTTAAATCCATTCATAATTGTAGTTGCCAGAGAATAAAAACAGTTAAATGTGGCCTTTTTTACTTATCAAGGGCAGATAACTCATGACTAATTTCTCCGTTTTCAACAATAATCAAATTCATTTGGAAACTAATAGCAATACATAATTCAAGAAGTTTTTTTTAAAATCCATGCATATTTATAGGCTCTAGTATGTAAACAAGAGGGCCTGAAGGCCCTGATATCGCTCACCTGTTGTACTGAAGCCTGATAGCTTTACCTTTCTGTTTCACTCATTTTAATCTAAATCTATTCAAATTGTAGTATAGCATGTAAACAATTTTGGAATACAACCTCATTATTCGAGTATAGTAGAGTACATCAAGGGCAGTTAACTAGAGCTTAAACAATACTGAAATGAAGCCTTTTCTAGCATTTCAAAGTATATCAAGGGCAGATAACTATTGCCACAATGATTAAATTTCAACAATAATTGCACTCCTTCGAGAACTTATAGCTATATACTTTGTGTGCAAGTATTATCAAAATCCATTGAAAACTGTAGTTGCAAGAGTTTAAACCATGTTAGATATGGCATTTTCAGCTATTCAAGGGCAGATAACTCTAGACTTATTGATTTAATTTCAACCATAATAGCACTTATTGCAACTCTTATGGTAATATACAATCTCAACAAGTTTGATAAAGACTGGATACAAATTGTGGCGGCTAGAGTGTAAACACCATTAAATATGGCATTTTCAGCAATTCAAAAAGTAGATAACTCTTGACCTAATCATCTGATTACAACCATAATCAAACTCATCCGAACTCTTGTGGTCATATACTATCTGAGCAAGTTATAGAAAGATTGGATAAAAAGTGTGGCCTCTAAGGTGTAAACACCCTTAAATAAGGCATGTTCAGCAATTCAAAGGCAGATAACTCTCAACCTATTAGTCTGATTTCAACCATAATCAAACTGATCCGAACTCTTATAGTCATATTGAATCTGGGCAAGTTTGAGATATATTGGATAAAAATGGTGGCCTGTAGAGGGTAAACACTGTTACATATGGAATTTTCAGCAATTCAAAGGTAGATAACTCTTGACATATTGGTCCCATTTCAATCATAAGCAAACTCGTCCGAACTCTTCTAGTAATATACAATCTGATCAAGTTTTTGAAAGATTAGATAAAAAGTGTGGCCTCCAGAGTGTAAACACTGTTAAATATGGCATTTTCAGCAATTCAAAGGTAGATAACTCTTGACCTATTGGTCAGATTTCAACCATAATCGAACTCATTTGAACTCTTATGGTAATATACAATATTAGCAAGTAACAGAATGATTGGATTAAAATTGTGGCTTCAATAGAATAAACACTAAAATTGTCGACGACGGACATTCAAGGATTGCAAAAGCTCACCCTGAGCTAGCTCAGGTGAGCTTAAAATATCAAAATAAAGCATTTTCTAGCATTTCTAAGTACATCAAGGGCAGATAACGCTCGTCACAAGTATCCTTTTTTTACAATAATTGCACACCTGCAAGAACTTGTATTTATAGACATTGTGTGCAAGTATAAACAAAATATGTTGAATACTGTAGTTGCTAGAGTGTAAAAACTGTTAAATATGGCATTTTTAACACAAAAAGGGCAGATAACTCATAAATTCCTAAAATTTTCTGAAAAAAATTTGATTTCATATGGTGCTCATATGATGACAAATAAGTATACCAAGTTTCATCCAAATCTGTTTATCAGTTTCGGAGATACAGTTGCGGACGGACAACGTGACGGACGGACAGACCTAAAACAGTATCCCTCTGCCTTTCGGCAGGGGATAAAAAGTAAAATCTGCCCACCAGCTCAATTTTTTTCAAAATCCAGATGAGAATCTTTTAAAAAACTATATTTCAGAATGTAACTGTATTAGTAGGACTGTGTATTGCCTGGCTGCTTGCAATACAATATGTATTGCACAGTAATATTGGAATACAAGAGGGCCTGAAAGCCCTGATATCGCTCACCATTTGTAATGAAGCCTGATAGCTTTACCTTTGAATTTCACCCCTTTTATTCTAAATCCACTCAAGTTTGTCTACCTACTCTCGTATAGTAGAGTACATCAAAGGCAGATAACTAGAGCCTAAACAATACTGAAATTAAGCCTTTTTCTAGCATTTCAAAGTATATCAAGGGCAGGTAACTATTGCCACAATGATTACATTTCAACAATAATTTCACTCCTTCGAGAATGTATAGCTACATCCTTTGTGTACAAGTACATGTATAATCAAAATCCATTGAAAACTGTAGTTGCAAGAGTGTAAACGCTGTAAAATATGGCATTTTCAGCAATTCAAAGGTAGATATCTCTTGATCTATTTGTCTGATTCCAACCATAATCACCGTTTTTCCAACTCTTATGGTCATATACAATATGGGCAAGTTTGAGAGAGCTTGGATAAATAGTGTGGCCTCTAGAGCGTAAACACTGTTAAATATATCATTTTCAGCCATTCAAAGGTAGATAACTCTTGACTTATTAATCAGATTACAAACAAAATTGAACTCATCCGAAGTCTTATGATACTATACAATCTGAGTAAGTTTATGAAAGATTGGATAAAATTTGTGGCCTCTAGAGTGTAAACATCGTTAAATATGGCATTTTCAGCAATTCAAAGGTAGATAACTCTGGACATATAAGTCTGCTTTCAACCATAATCAAACTCATCTGAACTCTTATAGTAATATACAATCTGAGCAAGTTTGAGAAAGATTGGATAAAAATTGTGAACTCTAGAGTGTAAACACTGTTAAAAATGGCATTTTCAGCAATTCAAAGGTAGATTACTCTTGATCTATTTGTCCTATTTCAACCAAAATCGAACTCATCCGAACTCTTATGGTCATATACCATCTGGCCAGGTTTTAGAAAGATTGGATAAATACTGTGGCCTCTAGAGTGTAAACACCATAAATATGGCATTTTCAGCAATTCAAAGGTAGATAACTCATGACCTATTTTTCCGATTTCAACCAAAATCGAACTCTTCCGAACTCTTATGGTCATATACAATCTGGGCAGGTTTTAGAAAGATTGAATAAATACTGTGGCCTCTAGAGTGTAAACACTGTTAAATATGGCATTTTCAGCAGTTCAAAGGTAGATAACTCATGACCTATTTGTCCGATTTCAACCATAATCAAACTCATCCGAACTCTTCTGGCAATATACCATCTGTGGTCTCTAGAGTGTAAACACTAAAATTATTGACGCCGCACGACGGACGACGGACATTCAAGGATTGCAATAGCTCATCCTGAGCTAGCTCAGGTGAGCTAAAAAAATCCAGTTACAATACTGATTAAAATGCTGAATACTTAAATAAAGATGGTTTGTTTTCTTTTGATTTTATTAAATACCTTAAAGGTGACATATATGCATTAAAAGAGAAATTAATATATGCAGTGTTTGACACTTACTCTGAGGATCCCTGGCTTTGAAACTTCTCTTCTCTACAACAGATCAGGGTTCATTCCCAAATTTCATTGTAATTGAAGGAAGGAGAATGAAGAAAGAGTCATTATAACTATAAATTTTATTAAGGTTTTATACTGTGATAGTTTCTCTGAGTGAAGGGATCGACTTTGTTGAAATCAACAAACTATAACTGGTGTTTTATATATCTCCCTTCAAAAATCAAATCTCAATATAAGAATCACTATGTAGATCTAGATTAGTTTTTATCATTTATCAATGGAAGTGAATTGTTTTTCTTATTTTCCTTTTTAAATATTGAACGGAAATACTTATTCATATTATACCCAACTGTCATACTTCCTTCCCTTTCAGTATTTACAGTTTATCTGTGGGAGTAACGCGACTTGAAAGTAATAACCATTTCTTTTCAAAATACGCCGGTAAAAATCCGCGAAAACTGGTGACAATTTGTAATGTCTATCGTGTTTTTGTAACACACACACTTGACAGAAATGATTAAATAACGATCTTGATAACACGTGCTGATATGTTTTTCTGAAGTTGTTCACCGAGATTTCGAAAAATCCACATTATCTTTCAAATAACTCTATCGACGCAACTTACTATTTAACTATCGAAACCAGGTTGGCAACGCCCACCAAGTTGACGCACGCGCATGTCATACTTTTATGACAACAGCAATCAAAATTATTTTTAGGCTTGAAACTACACCAGCTGTCAATTTTGTATCCTGATTGGCAGATCGGTTGCAGGTTGCATAATCTCGCGAGATTTTCACTTTCGACACGTAATTTCAACAACGTGTAACAGAGTCTTTCTACACATCCTAATGCGACACGTTGCTGTGTTATTCCAAGTAAACACGTTCCATCTTCAAATATGTGTACCTCATCGGAAGGGAAAATATCTATAGGAGATAATTGATTAAATACCGCATTAACCAAGTAACAGTTTGTTTCAAGTGCATTATCTTTTAATGACTTGTGCTTTTAAAACGTCTAGACGATTCGGGCTCGAAAGACCGATGTTCCGAGCGTTTCAGTTTCTTACTCGATATTATTCGTCCTAAAATTTCGTGAGCAAATCCGATAAAAAAAACGTAGGGTCGGCGCTAAAAAATAAGGTCGGTCGGGTTACCTGAACCACACCTATTTTTTTTTTTGGCTTAATAAATATAATTAATATGCATACTAACTTTGTACAAGTATACAGCTAAGACACCTTCTAACACATTTTGTTGACAAGAGGATCATGTGACCCTAAAGCGGTCACCAGTAAAAATAGGAGTGTAAACCAAAAATATGGGTACGAAATTACTAGTGGATTTGACAGGGTACGAATCGACCAAAAAATTGGGTACGAATCGACCAAAAATATAGGGTACGAAAAGACGAGGGTACGAAATGACCAGTTCCCGTAAGAACAGACTAAGGTACAACCCTAACATTGATTCTAGAGGTCAGTCACCAAACTGCGGTGCATCGTGGTGAACTCACAGGGCTGCCATAAGTTGACATGAAAAATCCTAAGATTTCCAAACTTGCATAATTATTTATTTCTAGTGCGATTTTACGAATCGTACCTTTACCCCATAGCCTGTTTCTAGTTTTGTTGACATGTGGCTGCTTAAAGCAGCCTGGAAGTAAAGCAGAATGCGCCTCAAGGCGCATTCTGCTTTACTTTCAGCCTGCTTTAAGCTACCATGTACTAGAAAAAAATCCGAAGATTGAGGAAAAATCCGGAGAAATGGCAGCCCTGAACTTATTGAGGAGTATCAGTATAATTATAGAGTCTTGTGACTGCATGTTTGATCAGTTTATAACATAACAGACGGCGTAAGCGTTGAATAACACCCGTTGTTTAAATGTCATATATAACTAGTTAAATAACTATGCCAATTAGGCACGCCACGACGTCGTTACTTGTGACGTCATTAAAATGCGTTCTATGCGTTCAATTTCCAACGTCTTCTTTTCATCATCTAGATTCAATTTATAGATTTTTGTGTAATTAATCAATATTAGATCTACATGAAAGTGCTTATTAATACATATAATAACATAAACATCATGCTAGTGAACGGGGTTAATTTTGAACAACTTTTTTCCTGTATAGATCTACTTATATCGCGCTTAGCATTTACTTGACCTCAAACACTGCGATAAATAACTTTTCTAGGTTATGTTATAAAAAGAATATAACATTCATTGTTAATGATTTATTGGATTTATTAAACGAGTCTTTTAGAAAACGATAGAATCGAGGCTTTGCCTATGAACACTCATGTAATAACCTATAGTTTTCAGGGCTACCTTTTCTCTAGTTTTCCCCAAATCTTCAGATTTTCTATTTAAGCAGATTGTAGCTTAAAGCAGATTGAAAGTAAAGCCAAAGCGCATTTAGGCGCATTGTGCTTTACCTAGCTTCGATCTGCTTTAGGTAATCACGCTTGAAAAATAAATGTAATTTGGATATCTTAGGACTTTTCAAGATCAACTTATGTTGAGAAACGGTAAAGAATATGCCCATGGGCAAACTAATATATGATTAAATCAAAATCTATTCCAATTTTTTAAACGCTAAAGAATAACGTTTAAGGCCTAAAAAAAAAATATGTGTGTTTCTGGTTTCACCCTCTCAAAATTTTAGGGTAGGTCGGTAGGAAAAAGTTTTTATTTTTTAAAAAGTTTTTATATAGGGCATATATGCGAATTTTTTTACAATCAAAGGATGGGTTTATATGACAAATAATGACCTTGCTTTTGTTGTATTCAACATTGAAAGTGTCTGAAATGATTTATCTTGATTTGCAAGTTTAAATTGTAAGGTCTTTCATAATACATGTATAATTATGTGAAATAGTTCTTGTTTCAATCTGAAAACCATTGCATCAAAATTTAATAAATACCGGTATTATATTTTAATAAAAAATGTGGTGTGTTTGCTTTTAACACAAGCCTTTTTTCCTTCTGTAACGGGTGCCGAATAATGGCCCCTTCCCCTCCAGTATATTTTTTCCCTCACCAAAAAAACTTTTCCCTAAAAAAAAAAAAAAAAAATTTTTATTTTTATTTTTTTAAATTTTTCTTTAAAAACTTTAGGGTCGGGGGTAAAAAATAGGGTCGGTCGGGAAACCGGAAACACACATCTTTTTTTTTTAGGCCTAATCAATTCCGAAATAATTAAAAAACCTTTTCTAGCATCTATCTGAGTACACCAAGGGCAGGTAACTCTTGACAAAATGATCCGATTTAAATAATAATCAAACCCTTTCATGAAGGTATAAGTGTTTTCTTCTGACCTGTCAGAGTTATTTTTAGATTGGAACATTCTAAAACTTTAAAAGTGATGAGTTTTCTATACATCCAGTTAGAGATGCGGATAGCTGTACTTTTTGTGCGTTATGTACAGTAGAGTTTACATTTTTCTTTCCCGTTTAAACGCAAACGCAATGTAAAAAACTGTCGAAATTTACTTTTATAAATTTAAACTATATTTTTAATCTGAGTAGCAAAAAGGTTGGAGCCTGATCAGACGCCGGATTACCCGGCATCTGATCTGGCTCCAACCTGTTTGCAACGGACATAACAGTTTTAAGCATAAACACGTTTATTGAGAATGAATAACATATCTGTAAAATTAACGCAGCTGTCTCGTGTTGCACAAGGATCATGCTTATCCCAAGTTGGAAAGTGTACAACTATATAGATCCGACGTTACCCTGTTATCTATTTACCATTATGAATTGTTCTGTTCTAAAATTAACTCTGACAGGTCAGAAAAACCACACAATACACTTATATAATTAAACTGTGGGAAAATATAATCAAAACCCATTCAAAAATGGTTGCTTAGTGTGTAAACTAAACACTGTTAAATAAGCCTTTTATAGCATATGTGAGTACACCAAGGGCACATAATTATGTAACCACAAATCAAATTAACCTCAGGTTTCACTTAGCTTCAAAAATTGATGCAAATAACATCTGTAGACTGTGCGAAGTTTCATTAATATCCTTTCAATAGTTTTCCGGGAAAATCAGGATAAGCTTTTACAAGCATATTTGAGTACATCAAGGGCAAATAACTCTTTAAGGATAAATCAAATCATTAATGAACCTCAGGTTTCACTCAGTTTCAGATATTGATGCATATAACATTAGTGTGAAGTTTCATTAATATATTTTCAATGTGGACAGTTTTCAGAGAAAGCTCTGGACAAACTTTTTAAGCATATTTGAGTACATTAAGGGCAGATAACTCTGTAACAAATGAACCTCAAACTCAACTCAGCTTCAAGTCTTCATGCATAAAACATTTTTGTAAAGTTTCATTTAATAATATTATTTGGATAGTTTTCCTGAAAAAATCCGGACAAGCATTATTAATTACCACATTTGAGAACATCAAGGGCAGATAACTCTGTAACGAAAAATTGAATGAACCTCAAACTCGACTCAGATTTTCATGCATTTAACATTTATGTGAAGTTTCAATTATATCCTTAAGATAGTTATCCAGAAAAACTCCGGACAAGCGTTTTATATAAAAATCATATTTGAGTACACCAAGGGCAGATAACTCAGTTCCAAAAACTCAAATGAATCTCAAACCCGACTCAGCTTCAGGTCGTCATGCATTTAACATTTGTGTGAAGTTTCATTAATATCCTTTTGATAAATTTTCGGCAAAAACTCAGGACAAACAAAATGATGACGAGCGGACGAACGAACAGACAGGACCACTCCAATATACGCCCACCTTAGAGGTGGGCGTATAAAAACCCTGGCCTGGTTTATGTGATATCAAGTCCGGACACCAACGCGGGAGAGATGGGGTAATCCGGTGACAAGACGTTTCGCGCCCAAACAATTTCGCACCTTGGATGTTTCGCGCCCAAGCCGTTTCGCCCCTGGTCGTTTCGCACCCAATATCAATTATGTATCTACAGTATATCTCTGTTAAAAATTAACGTATGTTTATTTGTTGTTTTCATCGAAGGGTGTTTAGATAGAAATTTGATGTAAGCAAGTACTGTAAGACAGGATATTGATCATTTTTCTGTATGTATGTATGTCTCAATTTAACTAGAAACACATATAAAAAGTTAGGATTTTATAGTCCAAACTTTTTATGAATAACCACTTATATTCGGAATAATATATGAAACGATTAGTACATAACAATTAAACTGTCGATTATTAACATGGTAGCAATGCACGTGTTAACGTGTACGGAAATATTATATTACCAAACCTAACATATTTAGCTATTTATCGTCTGCACTAAATTCCTAAAACTTCAACTTACGGTAAATTGATAATTTTAAATCATTGATGGAATACCAATAGTTTTAATCCTGATCATACGCCGAGTAACTCGGCATCTGGTTAGGGTCCAAACTTTCTTTATGAATGATCAATTATATTCGGGATAATCAGTAAAGGGATCAGTACATAAAAATTAAATCTGCAGATTTTTTTAGATATTTTCTACCATGGTAGTAATGCACATGTATAACGTGCACGGTAATATTACATTCCTTATTTATTAAATACCCTTTAATTCTTATTCTTAAATCTTAGAGAAAATAACAACAGTCAACTCTAAAATATTTAGATATTGATCGTGTGTCCTTGATCTGCACTTGTTCCTAAAATTTTAAACTTACGGTAAATGATAATTTTAAATACCTGGTGGAATATCAAATAGTTTTTATCCTGATCATACGCCGAGTTTTTATAAATAACCACTTGTATTCGAGATAATCAGTGAAAGTTAATACATAAACATTAAATCTGCAGGTTAATAATATAATAGTTACAACCATGGTAATAATGCACGTGTTTTACATGCACGGCAATATTACATATTCAACATTTTTAAAAATAGTTTAATTCTCATTCTTCAATCTTAGGCAACATGACTACAGTGAAATCGAAATATATGATATAGATCTATATTTCAGATGGCCAAACTAACAATTTCATGACATTGAAAATTCGTCAATGCACGTGCTTAATGAGTAACGATATAAAAATTTACAATTTCTATAATCCATTCGTACCACTTTCTCGCATGCTATGCAAATATCACTCATTGTGAACACAAAAAACAATGTGAACCACAGCATATGCCGCTATCTTACTTAATTATTCCTCAATCCAATATTATTTTAAAGACACAACAGTAATCTAAATCACTATTCACAAATCCTGTCTTAGAACTTTTTTCACTCACGCACGTAAATTATAGCCTATCAACAATTAGATCGATATAACGAGAACATCTCGAAAACCACCTTTTATTAGTATCTTTTTTTTCGTCTTCCAATAAAATTGCATAAACAATATAATTATCTAAAAACCAATCAAACTCGATTTACTCTAATTTTCATCGAATCATCGTTCAATAATATTTAATCATAACCTGTAATTATCTAAAAACCAATCAAACTCGATTTACTCTAATTTTCATCGAATCATCGTTCAAAAATATTTAATTATAACCTGTTATTACCTTAAAACCAATCGAAATAGATTTCTATTCAAATCCGTTGTTTCAATTTTAAATGACGGGTTTGGGTTTTTTAATTATAATCCCTCATTTAAACATCAAAGTTCGTGAAAAACGCAACAAACAAGGTGCAATAAACAAAGCAAATTAACACCTGTTTGATGGTACCGTGGACATTCTTTATGCCCTCGCACGTTCGTGAATTATTTTACACTTACGTGTGTGAAAGATAACAAAGTGTCGTCATATGTTAAGATAATTATGTGTTACTATGGCAATCATGTTATGTTTAAACAGTTAATACAATCAAACAACAACAATATAATTATTATTAAATTGTTTGTAGGCTAGCTAATCTTTAATAAATATGATTATAAATTTCAAATATAACATAAATTTACAAAAAATATTAGAAATATTAAGAACAAATAACACGATACCTTATATTTTCCACACTTTTATTGTTTTACAAATTGGGAGAAAGACAAATTGATTTTCTATTCATTTTTATTAAATGAAACTTAGAACTTAAGTTTATGGGATAACATACATTATTTAAAGTAGAGCAAATGCGGGTATTATCGGCATGCGGGTATTATCGGCACTCCCAGACAGCATCTAGTATTTCGCTCACATACAAATACATGACTACGTCATCCGAGCTTTTAGATGTGGTTATGACGTCACTTTTATGTTGTAGAAGATATACAGTACACGGCGGCCTTGTTTAATCTTTAATGTGTTCTTTTTTTTATATGACCTCATATTTCAGATTGTAAAATAATGTATCTTATCAACTGTGTTAAGCTTGGTCCGATGAAAACACGTGAATATGTTTGCTTCAATAGTTACTTGCAGAGTCACTACAGTTTCACACCTACATAAGTCTGTGCTCTTTACATGAGAAATGATCGGAAATAATGAAAAACAAAGGGAATGGAGGGAATGTAAAGGTGCCGACAATTACAGTCAATATTTGTAACAGTAGTCTATTATCGGCACCCTCTGCTGGTGATCGGACACCATGCAACTTTATTCCGGTAAGAGGTAATCAGCGCCTTTTCAGGATCCAACTATCTCTTACCTCGGTTAATCCTTGTTAAAACAATGTGCTTGGCTGTGCGTGTAATTAGCAATATTCTCAATTTACCAGTGCTGGGAGATAAACAATTATACTTTATAAACATTTTCCATACCCAACCCCATTTACCTACTGTATTAAACAGTTAGAGAACTGCCACATTAAGAGTAATCCCTGAATGCATGATTTATTCCGAACATGTATTAATTAACAAAGAATCAAACTGTTGAACAAGTGTCTGGCTAGTGTGTTCTGATCATTTCCCTGGTTATATACCACAAGGGCATTGGGCAAAAAAAGGAATTCAGCACCGTAATATAGCCTATAGCATAACACTGTAGTTTTTTGTTTGTTTCATGTCCTTATGGGATTATGTTATGAACAGATGGTCTGATTTCGTTTCGGTCAGATCAAAGGATTTAGGAATGGTGAGACCGTCTTCAAGCCTAGTGACGAGTCCCCATGGCAGTGTAGCTGCAATTTTTGTGTAAGATATATATATGGATATATATCTATAGCCAGCTGCTAGAGCTATTCTAAGTAAATTATGAAAATGGGCGGGGCTCCTCAATTCTGCTGCGATATTTTTGTCACCTTGTGTGTAAAAAGTGTCTGTGTTAATGTGTGTTTGTAAAGTATGTATAAAGAGAGGATACTAATTGGATGCTATTAGAGGCGAACATTCAAGGTGGTTATCTGATATATTTTATTTGCAACTTCTTTTTACTGCCAGCCTTATAATCAAACTTTCAGCAGCATTGGAAAGCATCAGTAGTTTAAAGATGCCGAAGATTCGTTTTGATGTTCGGCCATATTGGCATGAGGGGAAACAATACTTCATCAAGGATATATTTTTTACTATTTCCATGAATTCGGACACATACTAAAATAATTTGAAATAATTTATTATGTAGTCTGACAGAAAAAAATAAAAATAAAATAAATAGAGTAAATACGGTATATATTGCGTCATTCATCGATACAGGTATTGGAAATTTCACTGGTATTCCGGTAGTATTCAGGTATTTTGAAGGGTCGTGTGAGCACAGATGTTAAGGAAAGTAAATTTTTGAAGTGCCGATAATAGCCTCAAGGTGCCGAAAATACCCTCCAAAGGGTACAAAGTTCATCCTTTCATAATAGTAGTTATTTAAGTAGTTGCAAAGTTTCTATTATAAAAGAATTAACCAATGAAAATATGTGTTACATATGAGAATCACGAATTTAGCGTTAAATAAAGTGAAAGGGGGGATTTCATTGGTTGATTTTTAAGGTGCCGATAATACCCGCATTTGCTCTAAGTTTATAAAATTGGGGGCGAAACGACCACAGGGCCCTGACACGATTGCGTTTTGAGAAAAAAAAAAGTCAGAAGGTATATATAGAGACAAGGGGTACAACTGATTGTTAGTACATTCTCACCCTATCTCGACAAAACCAGGCATATCATAAATAATAATTGATGAAACGACACCCTTTTTGCACTTCTGTCTAGCTAATATAATACCCTTCCATAAAAACATAACATAAAACCAACCGTTAGCATGCACTTTCAAAAGTAATTGCATTTACTCACAGAAATCAACAACTTTTGGAAAACGGGACAGGTGTTCGTTCACAGCTGACACCGCATTGACAACTACTGTGTGCTTGTTTAGGCGGTAATATCGAACATGACAATCATACAGTTCCATGGATATCCATTTTTTACACCGATCAAAGCTGATTTATACTCATACCACAGGGCACGACAAATTTTATTAAAAGCTGGTTGCCCTCAGGGCAACCAGAATTATTTTTTGGTTGCCCTGATTTTTTCCGCACAAAATGATGTACCAAATTATCAGTGTAAAGCGAACACTTCATTCACTGACTGCATTAACCCATAATTTTCACCATAACCAGTTTCTAGTTTTGCAGACAGGTGACCACTTAAAGCAGGTTATAAGTAAAGTGTTCTGCTTTGGAGCCGAATGGCGATAGTCAAGTTTTATACAATGTAATATTTATATATCTATAAATTCATACATTTTGATAAATAAATGACTTGCTTGATCAAATACCATTGATAAGCCACAGCTGTAAGTAAGTTTTATTGTTGTTGTTGTTGTTGTTAATTTTTGTTCTAAAATGAGCAGTTTTACATTCCATCCAGCCTATTTGAATTTTTTTTAAAAAGGGTAGATCTAGATTCTAATTCATCCTGTGGTTTTGGGGTTTTTTTAATTATGAAAGTTCCTGGCTTGCAAACAGTTTGGATCGAGATGAGACGCCTGGATCCAAACTGTATGACACTCTGATATTTTATGGAAGAAAATTCATAAAAATAATAACAGAGAAACTCAGAATAGTTGCAGACGACAAAATTGTGCAGACGACCATTGCATACCTTCTTCTTCCGCATATGTCATAAATTATAAAATAGGTGAGGTTAGTTCGTCAGTAGAAAGTTTTGACAACCAAATTTCTACCGCGAAAACTGATTGCAAATCAATTTTACGCGCATACTTTGTTGCAATATTTAACTTAACATACATTTACACAAAAAGTATCCTACAATAGAAGAATTTATATGATAAATCTTAATGGATGCGCTAGAGAATGTCTTTTTTACTCACAAATACACGTACCCGTCAAAGCAAAAAGAACGGCGCCCCGCCATTTTGTAACTAAGGTTCGTAAGCGTGGTTATTCAAAGGATTGTGTGGCGGAAATCAATTAATAAAATGATAAAATGTTAATTTCTGTTAAGCATTCATCTAAAATGTTTGTCCTGAACTATCGACCGTATCGAAATAATCTTATTGTTCGCACACGGAATTATACAACATAATTCCTTGGTTCGCTCGTGACCGCTTAATTGTCGTTGACAGATGTCTTCGATTCGGGGTGATTTTTCTGTTTTTAAAATGGAAAATAATCATCTGTATTTCATTTTACGGGGAAAGAAATGTCCGACTCCTGAGTTTACTTAGCTCATTGTCCGGGACTGTCAATCACTTTTTTTGATAACCAATTAAACAAACACAATGTGTCAACCCACTCAGCAGGCGTGGTCAAACTTCAACCCAACTTTAATATCACGGCAATAACCGTGCCCTGCCTCCAAATTATACTGTCATTTCCTCACGACGTATTTCCCCCTTGTTGAACCCCGCCATATAAACCCTTTGATCTATTTGTGTTTATTTCAATGTCAATAACGTCAACGTCATGATTCCAAATGTGCGGACCCCGAAATGTGTTGTGTACTAGTTAGCAGACATTTTTTGAGTGATGGACTATAAAACTACTTCTAGTTCTACTGTGGAATATATTTCAACTTTGATCACAAGGTAAAACAGCGACATATTTACTTGTACCGCATTAAATTATATTAGCGTACTTCATTTTTTACCGTTTTCTGTATCGTTCGTAGCTTGTTGTAAACGTAGACAAAAACGGGTGTGACAGTCTATGCTTTACTGTACACATTACGTTCACGCAACATCTTCCCTTTCGTTTGCGTAAATTTGCAAGTGTACCCGACTGTAACCGCCGATTCGTCTACACAATATTTACTGCCATGACAACCTGGAAGCGTGGTGTTTATTTGACCGTGAAGTGCTAATTGGGGTGTCTAATCAGCGATTATCAAGACCTGTGTCACCCGCACTACTATACAAACACTGATAAGTGTCCACGGGGGTCTTTGTCCCTTCAATTTAACAATTAGCCTTGATCTAGTTGACCAAATTCGTTACGCTCTATCGAAATTCAAGATTTTATAACGTAGAGATTTTCTGAAAATGGAATTACCCGGGCTACTCAAATTGGAATTTAGGGGGTGCCCGCCGGGCTTCAGTTTGAAAAATATGGGTGCCCAAGCCTAAAATGTGGTTGCCCGCCGGGCTCCGGGCACAGGATTTGTCGTGCCCTGATACCATTGCAATAGTGACTACCAACAACAAATTCGCATGTTTTCTTCGACAGTAAAGCTATTCTTGTACATGTAGGCTTTTTGGGTACGGCAATGATTTGAGAAAAAATCAGCTTTGATCGGTGTCAAAGATGTATATTTATGGAACTGTATGACTGTCAAGCTCGATATTACCGCCTAAACAAGCGTACAGTAGCTGTCAATGACTGTAGCACTCGATTACCGCCAAAACAAGCGTACAGTAGTGGTCAATGCTGTGTTAGCTGTGAACGACCACCTGTCCCGTTTTCCAAAAGTTGTTGATTTCTGTTAGTAAATGCAATTACTGTTGAAAGTGCAACCTTACAGTTGGTTTTATGTTATGTTTTTATGGAAGGGTATTATATTAGCTAGACAGAAATGCAAAAAGGGTGTCGTTTCATCAATTATTATTCGTGATATGACCGCTTTTGTCGAGATAGGGTGAGAATATACTAACAATCAGTTGTACCCCTTGTCTCTATATATACCTTCTGACTTTTTGTTTCTCAAAACGCAATTGTGTCAGGGCCCTGTGGAAACGACTAGCCCTTAGGGGGCGAAACGACTCGGGTCTCATTTGGGAGCGAAACGACCAGGGTGGAAACGACCAGGGAGGAAACGGCTTGGGCGCGAAACGACCCGGAATCGGGTAATCCCTCGTTTCGTCCAAATCTGTAAAACCCAAGTTCAAAAATGCTGAACGATAAAAGCTATTCTTAGTAACACTTTGGTTTTTCCGTGTTTATTTTTAGACCTGTTTAAGGCTCTTATCTGAAACCTGCGCCGAATTATTTTAATATGGAAGAATCTAGATCTACACACGCTTCATGGCGGATACAAAGATATAGATCTAGATTCTATATTGAAATTAGTTGTATAAACAAATAAAAAGAAATCAGCAGATCTAGCCAGGTCGTGTGGGTCTTTTAAGCAGAGATAAAAAACGGAAACAATAAAGCAGTGTCACTTGCGAGCGCTCAGCTAGACTAAATCTAGTTGATCTGGTTAAGTGTAGTTCCTAAAATATACATAGCTTAACTCACCTGTTCTATAAAACGTCGGAGCTCGTCTTGTAAACCTTTGTAGTTTGTACCAGTTACACCCTCTTAGGAAATCGCACCAAGAGTGCCTTCACTTTGTATCTACATGCAGCCATTGTCGTCTGATGTTTTGACCCACTTCCACGGAAGAGCAGATTGCTTTCACAAACATCAGAATCAGTGCATTTAGTGCTTGAGATGTCTCACTAGTCTACGTCATGGCTATTCAAACTCGTTATTTAACTTTTCCTAATCCAAACATTTTTCACAGCAGACATAACTTCTCGACCTCACCTGATGCTAGTCATATGATGAATGCCCGCGCAATGCACAGAGGGCGCAAAATAACTGCTTCCGTGATGTAGGCCTCCCCCTCCCGAGAAATAGTCCCAAAAGTGCTGCTGGCAGAGAAAAGATACAGTGCACCCCCTCTCTACAACAACAACCAAGTTGTTATAGAAGAAGGAAATTCTATATTATTTTACCCTTTAAAGAGTCATTTATTATTAAAAATATGACGTGGCTTTTTACATGCAGATCTATAGATACTTTCGGTTTCAAACAATCTCCATTAATCGCGTAATAGGCCTATAGACGTTAAAGGCAGTATGTAAGCCAACATAGCGCATTTTTCAAACCTGAACATTCAAGCACATACGTAATCTAAACATATAAAAAGAAGTAATCCGCTATGTATATGGAGGTAACATTGAATTTGGTGGAAAGAAGTCGATTTTTAACCCTTTCCCCCATAGAAGCGACTTTTAGCGCATTAAGTTTATTCCTTCACTGAAGAAAATAGTTCCAATTTATACAGTCATAAATATGTATCATACAAAATATTTTCTATATTCTAGCAGATGGTAGCTTAAAGCAGGCTGAAAGTAAAGCAGAATGCGCTTAAGGCGCATTCTGCTTTACTTTCAACCTGCTTTAAGTGGACACCTATATTCAATACTAGAAACAGGCTATGTGGGAAAGGGTTAAATCGGTTTGTTGACATCCGATCAACGGCGGAGTTCGTTCGGCTTGCGCCCGGTAAAGATGTTTTCATAGTGTTTTCTTCTGACTTGGCAGAGTTATTTTAAGATTGGAACATTCTAAAACGTTAGAAGGGATGAGTATTCCCTACATTCAGCAAGAGACATTGATAGCTGTTTTTATTTTGTGCGCAATATACAGTAGAGAATACATTTTTCTTTCCGGTTTAAACCCAAACGCAATTCACTACACTGTGGAAATTTACTTTTAGAAATTTTAACTATTTGTTTAATCTGAGTAGCAAACAGACTGGAGCCTGATCAGACGCCGGGTTACGCGGTGTCTGATCTTGCTCCAGCCTGTTTGCAATGGTAATAATAGTTTTGTTTATAAATGCGTTTAATTTGAAAGAATAAAATATCAGTAAAGTTAGCGCAGCGTTCTCGTACTGCACGATGATCATATTTATCTCAAGTAGGAATGTGTACGACTATGTATTCGATGTTACCTTCCTTACAGTGGAGAATATATTATCCTTTCCCAATAAACGCGCTTACGCTAAAACCATGATTTCAATTGCAACCATTTTGGAGCAGATCAGGCACCAAACTGTTAGCAACTCAGACTAACATGAATGGTCATACTTGTCTAAAGGTTGTGTTTTTATGCGTTTTATTGGGATGCGTTTGCGTTTCGTTTGCGTTTTAAACGGGAAAGTATAACGTTTTCTCCACTGTTACCTATTTACCATTATTAACTATTCTGTTCTAAAGTAACACAGACAAGTCAGAAAAATCGGATCGATCACGTGACTCTTATTCGACCAGACATGGGGTCAATTACTTAGCAAAGTAATTAATTAAATTACCAATTAGTTGGATAAAATGCAATTAAATTACCAATTAAATTACTCTGTTTTTCCAAAAGTAATGATTAAATTAAATTACTTTACCCCTCAATTAAATTAAATTAACAATTACTTTTCACCGTTACACTACATGATACAAGTTTATTAGTTCTTTGCAAACAATATAGACCCAGATCGGAGGATTTTGAAGGTGCCCTCTGATAAGAGTCTGCTCTATGTACTATTTAGCACAATCCTATGCATTGGAAAATGTCACTGTCAATCACAACTATGTAGAATTATTAAACCAGTGTGGAAACAGATCAGACTTATTTTGAAGCTGATCAGCATCGAAGCTGTTTATGCCGGGCTAAGGTTTGTTATGAAATCGTCAAAATTTAAGTGTTTAGTTTTCAAAGCAGATGACACATCATGACAGGGCCACACACAAGGGGGTATACAATAAATATTTACAACATTTTTCATTTATGTTTAAACCAAACCCAATGGTGAGACTATGCATTAGAATCATCTCAATGAAACAATTCCAATTAAAAATCCTATGCACCATAGGGTTTTGAGTAGGCATAAAGATTTTAGTCTTCAAAATATTCCTCTAATCTGGATCCCTGACACTATCAGCAGATGACAACATTAACACTTAATGAATCACTTGGATTGCCCAGTGCCCAATGTGTGAAAAATAGCGTTGTGTATTATAAGAATGCTAATGTCACCTTTCTTAAACAGGCGATGAATGACCTTTAATGTTGACAGCAAAGTTGTTGTCTTTGTCTTTAAGAAAACACTTATATTTCTGTCTAATACTTTCTCAAATATATAAAATGAAGTTTAAACTGTTGGGATCGTTGTGTGACTTGATCTGTATTCAAACTAACTTTTCAAGTGAAATGAATTCATAGTATATTTCCAAAGTCTATTTGGTCAATGAGCAACTCCAGTAAGGGTTAAGCAATTCGATTTTGCAAATTGAGAATTGAGAATAATTAAGAGCTAGCTAAACATATTGGGTATTGCCTCATGGTGCATGTATTGTTGCAGCTAATAAGGATTTATGTACATCCATGATGAAGCTACATTATCAACATGCATGTATTTTAACACCTTTTTAACAAATCATGTTTTATTGACCTGAGAATTAAAACTGTTTAAGCATTAGCACATTTGTATTATTTATACTTGTAGGTTATTGACAGGTTATTGACAAAATAGAGAGGATACACATAAGCTTTTAATCTAACCCTTTTAATTATTATATGTGTTTCAATCATGTCAGTTTGTAAATATTATGGAATTAAATGGGATGACGCATCTGATGAAGCTTATGCGGGACTATAAACCTCAGTATAAACAGCAATGGAATTAAATGTTTTAACTAAGATGAGGTCAATCTTAAAAACTAACATGAACATGCTTAGAAAATGTATAAAAATGTATAAAAAGGCTTATCTTGTTTTCAATATGAGTTCAGAATGTTATTGTTCCAAATCATGTACATATTGTGCAGGGTTAATTGAAAAGTAATTGAAATTCAATTAACAATTACCCACTTTTTTCAAAAGTAATGATTAAATTACAATTAAAGTAATTGAAATATTGCTCAATTAACAATTATCTCCAATTACTTCACTTTTGTTAATTAATTATTAATTAATTAAATTATCAATTTCAATTACCCAATGTCTGTATTCGACCATGCGGAAATTCTCGGAAGCCGACACGAAGATTTGTTATGTAAACAAAAAGCTTATTTTTCCAAACATCTCGATAAGAAATCGGCACATTTATGTATGATTCTTAAAGAAAGGGCGGCATGTTTCAGGCACCTGACAACGGATTTCGCTTAGTTTTAATACATAGAAAATGTTCTTATATAAGAAATTGCGCGATTTAAACATACATTTGGGCGACATTCTGGCTTTAAATGCATGAAACTTGAACTTGATAAATGAAAGTACGTGGAATTTGGCAAATACTCTATCTCATAAGTCTAAGTTAATAACCCAGAATATCAATCAAATTGAGTATAAGCGTGAACCCGAGATCATATAGAAAAAGCCGTCTGCTTATTTAGGCCGTTAGTATATGTATGAAAGTGCCTATAATTTCAAAAGAAGTATTATAACTAATACTTCATTTTACCATTGTCTTATTATTCACACCTATAGCTTTCATTGTGAGAAGTTGTTATCAATTTTTTTCGGGCAGATTTTGATTGAGTGAGTGTTTTCATTGAATTGGAGCCGAAAACAATTAAGACAAGAAATATCTTTAAAAAAGATAGTCAGCGGAATGAGTGGTTGAACTAAGGCTATAGATTGGTGTGCAAAATTGAATGAAATTGAGGTTTTCAAAGAATTGTAATATCTTGGATTGAAAAGCAAAAAATACTAGTATACAATTGAAACAGTAACTTTTTTTTAAAATGCAAAACCATCATGAACAGAAATACAAAACAAAACAATAATTTAACTCATATCCTAACTACTCAGGTAGGAGATCCTCACAGTAATCTATTGTTCTATATATCAAACTTCATTCATAGAGTTTCTTGAAACAAACTATAACATACACAAATGTACAGACACAACAGTCTGCTGTACTTCACTCTTGTAAATAATGATGAAACAACACGATTGTGTTTAACTCACTTGATACCATTTATAGATGATATTGCTTTTAATGTATGGTAAATGTGTACAAATAGTTAACAATTAAAACAAATTGGTAGTAAACAATTACAAAACACCTAGCTTCCTCTGTATATCATTCTATAAAAAGATTTCAGATGTCATATCTTAAAATAGAAGCATAATGGCATCAGCCCAGTGTAGTAAACAGTCAATCTGTGTCTCTTAATTTTACACTCACAGTCCATATCTGCCATAGACCAGCCTACAGGGCTCCAGATAAGAGAAAGTAAACTAAACAAATCACATTTTTTCACTCCTTTCAGCACCAAACCATATGGTGTTACCACTCATTTTGATTGTCTGGAAGAGACAATTCAAATGAGTAGTGACACCACAGGGTTTAATGCCCAAATAAGCATCTTAAGTTTTGAAATAATTCCCTTATCTGGAGCCCTGGCTACTATCCAATCAGACTATTCAGTTTCAACAGGTGCTCTCTTAACCCTTAGCCTGCCACTCACGACTATAGCTCCATATACAAACAGCTTGGATCAGGATGAGATGCCGAGTAACTCGGCGTCTCATCCGGATCCAAGCTCTTTGACACTCGGACAACATTTTCAGCAATTTTGAGCAACTTTGAAGCCCTTTGAAACTTAAAGCAGACGAGAAATATAGCAGACGACAATTCTAAATGAAACCCCTCGAAACCGAAACCTCTAATTACCGGGATTCTCTCTTAACCGGACAATAACTTAAGTCCCGTTTCCAACCCTTCTTTATTGTAACCCATTAAACCATAAATATGCATTTTTACATCACCTTTGATTTATTCCTACACTGAAGAAAATACATTCATGAATATGTATCATTAGAAATATTTTCTATATTCTAGCAGATGATCAAAGCAGGTTGAAAGTAAAGCAGAATGCGTCTTAAGGCACAATCTGCTTTACTTTTAACCTGCTTTAAGTGATCAGCTATCTTCCATACTATAAACAAGCTATGGGTTAAAATCCCTCAAAACCGGAAACCCCTCTAAACCGGACATTTATGTGGTCCCCACAAATGTCCGGTTTAGAGGGGTTTCACTGTATTCACTGTAAACTTATGCAGTCCCAAGACTCTTGACCTGTTAGCGGAAGAAAACTGTTCAACACGCCTTCTTATGAGTGGTAGCACTTGTTGGATGTAAGTGTTTTATCCTTTCTAAGTATTTCATTTTTCTTCCTAATGTTTAATTCGTCACGGTCCCTGTTCTTTACGGTGCTTTCTTCCTACAATGGCCCTCCGAAAAACGACCCCCTTCTTACAACAACGTTTGTCGTTGTCCCTCAAACAAAAAAATGTCTAACGCTTAACTGCTGCAAAATCGTCTAATTAAAACTGACGTTTGCTGTTTTTCCCCTCAAAGTTACAAACTAGACATTTTGACAGAAGAAACATAAAGACGAGTAGAGAACAGTTTGTACTCAGATCAGACGTCACGTTACTGTTTGCAAATGTGAGCCAAGTCATGCTCAGCACCCTAATGATATATTTTCCCTCCCTATTACAACTTCCTTCCGAAAAACACACATATTCTTTGTCTCTGGACAACTGAGTATTGATATAAAGAGGGAAATGTCTGTGCTCCCACTCTACAACAACACTCAAGTAACAGAGATTATGTGTGTTGTTCGGAGAGAGTTGTTTTAGTGAGGGAAAATAAAGACCTTACAGGCTTACATTTGCAAACAGTTTGAATCCATACCAGACGCCGCGGCGTCTGATCTGGATTCAAGCTGTTTGTCACTCGTCATTATATCTCTTCTATCAACATGTACACTAATATGTTACTTTGAGAAAAAACAGCATACGACAGTTTTATGCAGACGATATTACAGAAGTGTAAACGTTAGACATAATTGTCTTGGTTGAGAAACAGCGGCAAGGGTAGTTGTAAGGAGGGAGTCGTTATTCGGAGGGCCGTTGTAAGGAGGGAGCACTGTACTTGGCCATTATATTGACCTACCAATGGTTCGAAAATATAAGCACAAGTCCCTAGTATTGTCCGATTGCTTGGACTTAGACGTCCGTTTATGCTATCCGGTAAGGTGTGACAGGGCCATAACAGTTGAACAAGTCGTTTACTCATTTGGTCGCTATGTTTGGATGCTGTTGTTGTTGTAGTTGTTCGCTGCGCACTACTCCAAGGTTTGTTCGCGAACGATTTCAAACGTTCACAAAGGCCAGACCGTAAGGTTTGTTTTATAAGCGAATGTTTGCAAATGTTGGCGAACACATAACTGTTGTGGTATGTATGTACCGTGAATAATACGTTATTCTTTACCGCTTAAAAGCAGATGCAGTGCAATAAATTGTAAAAATAATATACAGGTATTTTGAAATTTCTATTGATTTATCTTAATATGAGTGGCAAAGGTTTGGAGTCTAATCAGATGCTGAGTTACGCATCGACTGATCTTGCTTTACACTGTATGCAATGAATATAATAGTTTAAAATACATGTGATTATTTGGAAAGAATAACACATTCTTTACCGTAACCCGAATACTACTGAACTTAATCTCTCACTGACTTCTACGTTATTTATAAGAGAGATATATATATATATATATATATACAGTGAGCGACAGGGATACAGAGAGGCAAATACACATAGAGAGATAGAGAGATAGATAGAGACAGAGAGAGAGATAGAGAGGGGAAAGAGAGAGAGAGAGAGAGAGAGTAAGAGAGAGAGAGAGAGACAGGGGAGGGATGGAAAGAGAGAACGAGCGAGAAAGACAAACATACGGACATACATAGACAAACAGAGACAGACAGACAGACATATAGACAGAGTCAGAGATAAAGAGACAGCGACAGACATACATACAAAGCGAGAGAGACAGGCACATACACATTATGTAATTACTCCGAGCCCCCAGCAAGTTGAAATTCGTTATGGGCGTGAGAACAACTAAGAACCATGGGCAGCCTTGCTGTACAAGCATGCTATTATAGCAATGTGGTAGACTGCATGACTGCGAACCTGCGTCCATAAGTCTACATTTCAAGAGATTCTTTGGTACACATTAAGGTTGATTTACTGCGGCCATAGTCTACATTTCAAGAGATTTCTCTGTACACTTTAAAGGTTAATTTACTGCGGCCATAGTCTACATTTCAAGAGATTCATTGGTACACTTTAGAGGTTTATTTACTGCGGCCATAGTCTACATTTTTAAGAGATTCCTTGGTTCACTTTAGAGGTCGATTTACTGCGGCCATAGTCTACATTTCAAGAGATTCCTTCCTACACTTTAGAGGTTGATTAACTGCGGTCATAGTATACATTTCAAGATATTCTTATGTACACTTTAAAGGATGATTTACTGCGGCCATAGTCTACAGTTCTAGAGATTCTTTGGTTTACTTTAAAGGTTGATTTACTGCAACCATAGTCTACATTTCAAGAGATTCCTTGGCACAGTTTAAAGGTTGATTTGCTGCGGCCATAGTCTACATTTCAAAAGATTCCTTGGTACACTTTAAAGGCTAATTTACTGCGGCCATATTCTACATTTCAAAATATTCCTTGGTACACTTTAAATGTTGATTACTGCTGTCATAGCCTACACTTTAAGATATTCCTTGGCACACTTTAAAGGTTGATTTACTGCGGCCATAGTCTACATTTCAAGAGATTCCTTGGTACACTTTTAAGGTTGATCTACTGCGGCAATAGTCTACATTTTAAGAAATTCCTTGGTATACTTTAAAGGTTGATTTACTGCGACCATAGTCTACATTTCAAGAGATTCCTTGGTACACTTTAAAGATTGATTACTGCGGCCATATCCTATATTTCAAGAGATTCCTTGGTACACATTAATGGTTGATTTACTGCGGCCAAAGTCTACATTTCAAGAGATTTCGTGGTACACTTTAAAGGTTGATTTACTGCGACCATAGTCTACATTTCAAGAGATTCCTTGGTACACTTTACAGGCTGATTTACTGCGGCCATTTTTTACATTTCAAAATATTCCTTGGTACACTTTAAAGATTGATTACTGCGGCCATATCCTATATTTCAAGAGATTCCTTGGTACACATTAATGGTTGATTTACTGCGGCCAAAGTCTACATTTCAAGAGATTTCTTGGTACACTTTAAAGGTTGATTTACTGCGGCCATAGTCTACATTTCAAGAGATTCCTTGGTACACTTTACAGGCTGATTTACTGCAGCCATATTCTACATTTCAAAATATTCCTTGGTACACTTTAAAGATTGATTACTGCGGCCATATCCTACATTTCAAGAGATTCTTTGGTACACATTAATGGTTGATTTACTGCGGCCATAGTCTACATTTCAAGAGTTTTCTTGGTACACTTTAAAGGTTGATTTACTGCGGCCATAGTCTACATTTCAATGGATTCATTGTTACACTTTAAAGTTGATTTACTGCGGCCATAGCCTACAATTCAATGGATTCATTGGTACACTTTAAAGGTTGATTTATTGCGGCCATAGCCTACATTTCAAGAGATTCCTTTGTTCACTTTAAAGAGGCTCGCAACCGGATTTAGCATTAAAAATAGTAATTTTTAAATATATGTCAAATGCATTTATAAATGGGTAGGATTTAGTTTACACAGCGAAACAGAGTCAGAGTGTGACAGGGAGTCAGTCAAACAGACATAAAGACAGACGGACATACAGGGACGAAGAGAAAGAGACGAAGAGCCTGAGACAGACTGAAACATAGAGACAAAGACCGAGAGATAGAGAAAGAGAAAAACACCGGGAGACAGTGAGGGGAAAAATGAACGAGAGAAGAGGAGGGGGAGGAGGAGGAGGAAAGACAGAGAAAGACAAAGATACAAAGAGAGATAGAGAGAGTTAGAGGGGGAAAGAGAGTCAGACAGAGAGATCCGTTTCCCAGTAAAGTCTAGTCCGTTTTTGCACATCAAGGTTTTAATCCAGCTTTGATACGGTTTCTCCCGGTCTGCTCATCCGGGACCAGTCGGGGGCCAAATCCTGAATAATGAGAATGGGGTTTATTTATGGCGATGTGGTAGAGTGCATGATTGCGAAATCTGGCAACCTAGTTTGGATCCGGGGTCTGGTCAGGAAATTTTCTTTAATAGAATAGTTTCTTTGAAAAAAGTCAAAAAAAGAGCTGCAGCTTAAAGCAAGAGAGAGTAAAGAAGAACGATCTCAAAGGATGTTTCTGTTTTACATTCATCTTGTTTTAAGCAGTGACCTGTCTTGAACACGTAATGAATAATTAAAACGATATAATGTTCGTATTTGAGAGGTTTTACTAAAATGTAGCCTCTGAAAACCGAAAATCGCTAACACCCAAATGCACTCAATCGGAATTCGGAAGTCGCTTAATTCGATTGTTTTGTCTACAACAAGGGTTCTGCATGTACATGTACTCTGTTACCAATCATTCACCGAGTAGGCCATATGATACAGTGGAGAAAACGTTATTCTTTCCCATTGAACCCGTTTACCATCATGTTCATAGTGCAATTCCTGATGAATACAGTGGAGAATATGTTTTTCTTTCCCGTTTAAACGCAAACGTACGCAAACGCAAAACACTAAAACGTAGGAAAGTACAACTTTTGGACACTTCTGATATTTTATGTTTATCTTGGTGGCAAACAGTTTGGAGCCTGATCAGACGCCGGGTTATCCGGCGTCTGATCTGGCTCCAAACTGCTTGCACTGCAAATAATAGTTTTAGCGTAAACGCATTTATTGGGAAAGAATAACACATTCTCCACTGTAGGCCATATGATACAGCGGAGAAAACGTTATTCTTTCCCATTGAACCCGTTTACCATCATGTTCATAGTGCAATTCCTGATGAATACCACAGGGATAGTGTTACATTTCTCATGGATCCTTTCCTGTAGCGATATTACATGGCACATTATCGCCCTAGTGTATGCATTGCCCGAGCTCATCTCAAACGTTTTCTATTGGGTTAATGGTCGGGTGACTTAACACTGACTTTAACGCCAATGGTGAAACACTAATTCTGTTGGCGTGAATATGATCTCTTGTGCCCCTGAATGTGTGACATGTTACACCAACATGCATCAAAGTTATTCTCTTATACTTTTCACTTTTTCAACTTTTATTATTTATTAAAGTGTCACATATAAAAGTTACATCATTCAGTTACAATAAATATTTCTTGGTAATATTTTATACTCGGCCGTTAGTCGACACTTGAGACACTTAAAATATTATCACATGCATTTACATAATATAACACTTATATCATTGAGCATTCATCAGGAATTACATCATATCCATGAGGGCTCGATAAATGACTGTAGTGAGAGTTAAGGGTGGCCATATGCACATTATTGACAAAATATTATGTTCCAAAATTGTGACTTTTTATTGGCACTAAATGTATTACATCATCATTTCTCACAATTAGTTTTATGTTTTCCATGAAATAATCAAAATATGATTTTATATATATATTTCATAAATCAGAAAAAACATTCACGTTATCATTGTATAAGGAGCAATTTTACAATTAGTCCGCCACCAAATTGTAAACCCTAGCCCTGTATAATTATCAATGAAAAGGAAAATGCAAAATAGTCCCTTTGGTACTGACATTGTAGCAGTTTTGCCAAGTATATATATGGCATGTTGAAAGTTTGGAAATAAAATATGTTTAAACTGAATATATATGGGACATAGACAAGCAGTGTATATTTTGTTCAGACGCCGCATAATGCGCACTGTTTGCTATTTTCAAAGACAGGAAAGCCGAAAAACCAAAATAAAACCGTTCTAACACATTGAAACCTAGCGAAAAGTATACTCGTCATTTACAAACAGTATACATGTATACTATTATGTGAAGAATACACTTGTCCATCGCAAACTTTGTAGACCTTGATAAGAGCGCTCATAAAGGAGCTCTGCACTGTTTGTTATTTTGTAATATAGTGTTAAAATCAAACCTTAATTGTCAAAAACTGAATATACTTGATTAGAAACTGGACTTCTCATTTAAAAGTTGTAGAGTATATGTATGTTTGTGTTTTTCGTTTCAGCTGTTTTTGCTGTTGTTTGCGGTTCAACAGTTTTTTGTTGGTTTTTTTAAGTTTTTTTTTTTTGCGGCTAAACAGTTAATGACGCCCTTAAAGTTACATTTGACATAGAGTTCCCATGGTCGATTCTACTAGAAGGTAATATGCCGATTAACTCATTCACCCCTGAGTTTTGTTTACTACTAATGGTTGTTTTACACAGTTTATTTAAAAATGATAAACAGTGCAAACCCTGATAAATAGTTCAAATTTATACAGTCAAGAATCAGGGGCCCGTTTCATAAAACTTCGTACGACAAATGTTGTCGTAAGTCAGATTATAAAAGTCTCAATATTTTTTATTTCTCCATCTAATCCTGTCTTGTGACATCTTTTTGGAATCGTCTTGAAAAGACGATTCCAAAAATATGTCACAAGACCGGATTAAATAGAAAAATAAGAAATTAAATGCATTTTAAAGTTTTGACTTACGATCGAATTTTTCGTACGAAGTTTTATGAAACGGGCCCCAGGGAAATATTTTATCTATCTATTCTAGTAGACGGTAGCTTAAAGCAGGCTGTAAGTAAAGCAAATATGCTTGCCACCGGTCTTCGTTACTAGAAGCATGCATGTAGTAAAGGTTAAACCTTTCATTGCCAAATTTATCGTAATGTGTTTACCCCTTAACCGCAACATTGTCGCCTAATTCAATATTGTTGTCGGAAATAACGTTTCTAAGTTAGATTAAAGCACTTGACGTTATTTTAAAACACGTTGCAAATAATTTGGATCTTGATCAGATACAGCTTTGCAAAGGCGCCTTTTGGCGAAATTGACAGTGAAAGTGGTACTCCAGAAACATAAAGACGAATGTCAAATAGTTTGAGTCCATATAAGATGTCCAAATTATCGCTTTTCATAGTCTACCCTGTCCTGATAAAGAACTATGGAAATGACTTTCTACATCCTAAAAGGTGACTGATTAAAGCAGATTGAAGTAAAGCAAGAAAGTTCCTTAATGCCTTCCACCTGCTTTTTATAACTCTTGAAACATTTAGTGGGCAATTCAAATTACAAATAAAGTGTTACCCATCATAGTTGTCTGCAGTGTATTTCAAAATGACAAACAGTGCATACCCTACTCACAGGGCTCCTTTATGATCTGGGTTAACACTGTTTGTATATGACAAATACATACCAATCATGGTATTGTCGATTTAAGGTAGCGTGAATAGCCTTATGGCGCACTCTGATTTACTTTCTATCTGCTTTAAGTAAACGCGCTTGAAAAATAGAAAATTGGGAAATCTTAGGATTTTTCGTGATCAAGTTATGGCAGCCCTGATACATGTACCAGAACCGATATAAAACGTTTTATGTATATAGGATATTACATGAGTGTTGATAATTTATTGGATTTATTAAACGAGTCTTTTAGAAAACGATAAAAACGAGGCTGTGCCGAGTTTTTATCGTTTTCTAAAACGACGAGTTTGATAAATCCAATAAATTATTAACACGAATGTTAAATTCTTTTTATAAGAAAACCTAGAAATGTTATTTATTGCAGCCTTTGAGGTCAAGTGAATGCTAAGCGCGATATAAGTAGATATATACAGGAAAAAAGTTGTTCCAATTAACCTCGTTCACTAGCATAATGTTTATGTTGTTACATGTATATGTATTAAATACTATTAATAAACACTTTCATGTAGAACTTATATTGATTAATTACACCAAAAGTCTATATTTTGAATCTACATGATGGAATATTTACAATCGCCCCATTCAATTCTATTGACAAAAAGTGTGTTCATTTCAAATAAACACCAATTTTCGATAGGGCGGGACTTGTGGAAAAGTTTCGAAGGGGAGGCGGGGCCTCAGAAGGTATATATAGAGACAAGGGGTACAACTGATTGTTAGTTTATTCTCACCCTATCTCGACAAAACCGGGCATATCATGAATAATAATTGATGAAATGACACCCTTTTTGCATTTCTGTCTAGCATATATAATACCCTTCCATAAAAACATAACATAAAACCAACTGTTAGCATGCACTTGCAACAGTAATTGCATTAACTCACAGAAATCGGGACAGGTGTTCGTTCACAGCTGACACAGCATTGGCCACTACTGTGCGCTTGTTTAGGCGGTAATATCGAGCATGACAGTCATACAGTTCCATAGATATCCATTTTTGACACCGATCAAAGCTGATTTATACTCAAATCGCTGCAACACCAACACATTCGCATGTTTTCATCGGCAGTAAAGCTATTCTTGTACATTTAAGCTTTTTTGGTACGGCAATGATTTGAGAAGAAATCAGTGTTGATCGGTGTCAAAAATGTATATCTATCGAACTGTATGACATTTATGCTCGATATTACGGCCTAAACAAGCGTACAGTAGTGGCCAATGACTGTAACACTCTATATTACCGCCTAAACAAGCGCACAGTAGTGGCCAATGCTGTGTTGGCTGTGAACGAACACCTGTCCCGTTTTCTAAAAGTCGTTGATTTCTATAAGTGAATGCAATTACTGTTGAAAGTGCAAGCTAACAGTTGGTTTTATGTTATGTTTTTATGGAAGGGTATTATATATGCTAGACAGAAATGCAAAAAGGGTGCCGTTTCATCAATTATTATTCAAGATATGCTCAGTTTTATCGAGATAGGGTGAGAATTTACTAACAATCAGTTATACCCCTTGTCTCTGTATATACCTTCTGACGATTTTTTCTCTCTGAAAGAAATCGTGTCGGGGCCCTGTGGGCGGGGCATATGCAGTTTTCATTCGTGAATTAATCTTTGGAACTTGGGGCAGCAAACATTTGGCGGATTTTTTCAAAATTTGTTCTTAACCGATCTATGCATTCCTACTAGTGGAAACCATGATTCCCGACTAATATTCTTCTTTATAAATGAGATAAATTGCAGGAAAACTGACATAAAAATCTACCATATAAACAGCGGCCTATATCTGCGTTTCTTTATGACAATAAAACCCCGATATATTTATCCTACTTTAAAATTACGTCACTTCTAATGACGTCATAAATCAGCATTTTTCGCGCCAAACTGTCAAGTTGTTGACAATGGAACTTATTTTTTCTGCTTTCGAATGTACACAGATTCAGTAAATCGGTCATGGCTGTTCCTTATAGGGTACACATTATTCGTGTTATCGACCTCTAATATGGATTAAACATACATGCGTACTGACAAAATGTTTATTTGATGTTAGAAATTACAGCAAATATATTGTAAATATAAGAAATGAACTGATTTTTTTTCCGGCGTTCAAGCCAAATGAACGACAGAAAATTATCGGCAAATTTACAATGATCAAGCCAAATGAACGACAGAAAGCGCGATTCATGGTAAATTTGCCGATAATTTTCTGTCGTTCATTTGGCTTGAACACCGAAAAAAATCAATTCATTTCTTAAATGAAGACGTTGGAAATCGAACGCGCATAGAACGCATTTTAACGACGTCACAAGTAAAAGACGCCGTGACGTACCTCATTTGCATAGTTATATAACTAGTTATATATGACATTTAAACAACGGGTGTTATTCAACGCTCACGCCGTCTGTTATGTTATAATTTGTTTTTATTTCATAGGACTTGGAATGGTAGCCAGTGCCGCAATTACTGGGATCCGATCACACCTGCCGCGGAAACAACCGATGAGATGGCATAACAAAGAGAAAATATTCACGTGAACTTTCTTAAGAAGACTGGCAATTGTTTAAGACAGTGACTGCTAAATACATGAGAAGAGTAATTCAGAAAAGCTCCTGTCAGGGTCCAAGGTTATAAGGAGTTTGATTTGAGTCTGAGATCGTTCTAAAGCATTTGATTTGTCAGATTTTAAAATCTGACCAATCAAATGCTTGAGAACAATTTGTATAAACTCATTAACTACAATAATTTTGACGCCCGCCAAGACTCGTGTCATATCATTTTAGTCAACGAGTTTATTAAAATGATAGTAATAGAAATTCCTTAAAGATTCTCTATTTAATGCATCCTGACTGAAAATGTGTGTCAGACAGTTTGGATCCTAAACGTGGCAGACACAGTATGAAAGGTCGTTTTATCAGGATCCAAACTGTTTGCAAAGGATAGCATGGGTCTATTGGCATTTATGCTTGCACAATTACAACAACCATCATCTTGTTAAGTTTAGTATTCACATTTAATGCTATTTTCTTTAACCCTTTAGCTGCTAATTCCGACACCGTTGACATTTTCAAACGGTTTGGATTCTGATCAGACGCCGCGTACTGTTTTGAACTTCAAGTTTTTTTCTTTCGTGTGTTTGTTTACCGTTCTGTGATATTCCTACGTTGGTGTACAGTGGAGAAGAAGACGTTATTCCTTCCCGTTTGAACGGAAACGGAAAGCAAATGCATCTTGTTCGTGCGTTATTACCCCTTCACCGTTTCATTGTCGTTTACTTCAATTTGCAAGATCGTTTCAAAGTAAGATTCCATGAAGTATGATTTAAGAAACATCGATACGAGTGTCAAACTGTTTGGATCCTGATCAGAGGCCGCGTTACGCGGCGTCTGATCAAGACCCAGGCTGTTTGCAAACGCGCTTTAAGGCGTCATTGAGAGTGAAATGGTAAATCATAGAAAATTACAATTTAGCGACATTTCTGCATGACTTTTTATTTTAATCTGAGTGGCAAACAATTGAGAGCCTGACCAGGCGCCGACGTTATTCACGACACCCAAACACGATAAAAAAAAAAATGGTGCAAATGACAGGTTCTTGAACACTGTGTGGCGCCTGATCAGACGCCCAGTTTGTCGAAGTGATCTGACTCAAAGTTGTTTGCAATAATTCTAAATAAAAAGGGTTTTAGCATAAAAGCGGTTATACAACAACAACAACTGTATCAGTTTAAGCCCACGTGAAAGTGAAATACATGTAAGTGCAAACTTCCGGTTTAGTTGGAAAACGATGAATATTATACATACATATACTGTGTTTAACATCGACGTTAAACAGCATGGGTTTCTTAACATGCCTAAAAGGATATTACTTACGTGTGTAATCCTGCTAAACTATTTTGATACGTATAAATTATAAGATTTCTAATAGAATTAAACATAAGTTTTTCCTTGGAGGTGTTTATTTCGTTATACGGCTTTCTGGTATTATCAAGCCCACATCCGGACATTCTGACTGACAGATATAAAATATACTTCTTTCAATATGCTCTTAACTGTCTCAAATAGCCAGTGTGAACATTTTTCTTTTGAATATCGTTTACCTCGATATTGTCGTCTGCTTTATTTTTTTGAAAGGAATCTTAAATATAAAAAAGCAGCGACATTAATATGAAACAG
Source organism: Gari tellinella (assembly GCA_922989275.2). Classification (NCBI taxonomy): domain Eukaryota; kingdom Metazoa; phylum Mollusca; class Bivalvia; order Cardiida; family Psammobiidae; genus Gari; species Gari tellinella. The sequence goes on along the minus strand of OV277870.1, from coordinate 3,222,322 downwards.
TTTGAATCCTGATCAGAGCGCGGCGCCTGATCAGGATTCAAACTGTTTGTAAATATTAGTCAAGTGGTGATGAGAATTCTAACTGTTAATATACATTTTGTCAGATAAACTAACAAACCTAAAAATATGTTTCCTTCACAGTGTTTTGCTGGTTTTTCTAGTGTGTCCCTAGTTTTTATGTTGCTGTTGTGTCTATAGGGATCCTTATATTTATTTACTACAGTTAAACCTCTCTATTACAACCACTAAATCGAAGGCTAATTATTTGTATAAAAGACAGGTGACATCTTAAAGCTTTCTGTTTTACTGTCACCTTGCTTTAAGCAGTCACCTGTCGTAACCACCTGATAATTAATTCAATTTAGTGGTCGCTATAGAGGGGTTCTACTGCAGTTGGTCGTTGAAGAGATGATTTTTGAACTGGTACCCTATGCATATTCCTTCTTTATTCCGTAAATTTACTGCAGCCATAGTCTACATCTCAAGAGATTCTTTTGTAGACATTAAAGGTTGACTTACTGCGGCCATAGTCTACATTTCAAGAGATTCCTTGGAAAAACAATAAAGGTTGATTAACTGCGGCCATAGTCTTGGTACACTTTAAAGGTTGATTTACTGCGACCATATTCTACATTTCAAGAGATTTCTTGGTACACATTAAAGGTTGATTTACTGCGGCCATATTCTACATTTCAAGAAATTCATTGGTACATTTTAAAGGTTAATTTACTGCGGCCATAGTCTACATTTCAAGAAATTCTTTGGTACACTTTAAAGATTGATTTACTGCGACAATAGTCTGTATTTCAAGAGTTTCCTTGGAATACCTTTACGGTTGATTTACTGCTGCCATAGTCTACATTTCAAGAAATTCTTTAGTAGACTTTAAAGGTTGATTTACTGCGGCTATAAGCTACATTTCAAGAGATTCATTGGAACACATCAAAGGTTGATTCACTGCGACCATAGTCTACATTGGTAGACTTTAAAGGTTGATTCACTGCGACCATATACTACATTGGTAGACTTTAAAGGTTGATTCATTGCGGCCATAGTCTACATTTCAAGAGATTCATTGAAACACTTTAGAGGTTGATTAACTGCGGCCATAGTCTACATTTCAAGAGATTCATTGGAACACTTTAAAGGTTGATTAACTGCGGCCATAGCCTACATTTAAACAGATTCATTGGTACACTTTAAAGGTTGATTTACTGCAGCCATAGTCTACATTTCAAGAGATTCTTTTGTAGACTTTAAAGGTTGATTTACTGCGGCCATAGCCTACATTTCAAGATTCCTTGGTACACTTTAAAGGTCGATTTACTGCGGCCATAGTCTACATTTCAAGAGATTCCTTGGTACGCTTTAAAGGTTGATTTACTGCAGCCATAGTCTACATTTCAACGGTATCTTTGTTGCAGGTGAAAAGTCGATTTACTGTGACAATATCGTTCAATTCACAAAATACTTGGGTGCACTTTAAAGGTCTATTTACTGCGGTTATAGTCTAAATTTAAAGACAATCTGGGGTGCACCTTAAAGATCGATTCACTGTGGCCATGGCCTACATTTGAGACTTGAAAGGTTGCTTTACTTCGGTCATAGTCTACATTGCAATAGAATATTTAGCGCACGTTAAAGGTCGAATGACACATATGGTTCGTCATCTGGAAAGTGAGATAACTCTACGCAGTGCGGCTATGCCTTTGTATTTTTACCCAATTTAGTGGCTAATACACTTGAATATGGAATAGTAGAATATGGAAAGAAGTTTTTCCCAAAAATATTAGGGACGGACGGTCAAATCTTCTTTTTTTAACACAATCATAATTATAATAAATTCATATATCATTTATGTTTTCTGGAAATTTGGAGGTTGTGTTTATCGAAACAGGGACCATAAATACCATACTTTCATATTAATGCTTATAAAAATATACCGCATGTATAGCTCAGTGGTAGAGCGTCTGCTTGCAGTGCGGGAGGTTGCGCGTTCAATCCCCGGTCGGGTAAAACCAAAGACTTGAAAATTGGCAGTAATGGCTTCCCTCCTTGGTGCTCATGATTTCGGGTTAGCATTACGACTGGTTCGTCGGTGTCAGGATAAAGTGACCGGCCGGGTACAGTCCCATTGGTGCACCTAAAAAGTGTCATCAGAATTGATGGCGTAGAAGAAATAAATAGAAATAGAACAAGAGCCGCATGCGGCCCTAAATCGCTCACCTGGTACCCATGTTTATGGTCATGGTAATGGACCAGTAAAAATGAAATTCCACTATAAGCCATCACTGCTAAATTAACCCCCACCCACAGGCAGCCATGTTGTTTGAACTAGGAAGATCCTTTGAAGAAAACTGGCAAAGGGTCATCAATCATTACTATTAGTTTCAGAGAAAAAGATTTAAAAAAAAAAATTCTATACAGAAATATAAGGAAAACTTGCCCCACCCACTGGCGGCCATGATTTTAAGATATCAAAATCATTTTAAGAAATCTGGTAGAAGTTCAACCATGGATCATTTGTGTAAAATTATTTACAATTTGGACCAGCAGTTTCACAGAAGAAGATTTCTAAAGTTTTTACTATACAGTAAGTAACAGTATCATAAGGAAAACATGCCCCACCCACTGGCGGCCATGTTTTTTAAGATAACAAAATTATTTTTAAAAAAATCTAGTAGAGAGTAACCAATGGATCATTTGGGTAAAATTATTTTCAATTTGGACCAGTAGTTTCCCAGGAGAAGATTTTTTAAAGTTTATACTATACAGTATCATTAGGAAAAGATGCCCCACCCTATGGTGGCCATGTTTTTTAAGATATCAAAATTATTTTTAGAAATCTGGTAGAGGGTTACCCTTGGATCATTTGTGTGAAATTATTTTCAAATTGGATCAGCGGTTTCAGACAAGAAGATTTTTAAAGTTTTCACTATATAGCCATATAAGGAAAATCTGCCCCACCAACTGGCGGGACATGTTTTTTAAGATAGGAAAATAACATTAAGAAATCTGATAGAGGGTCACCTAAGGCACATTTTGGTAAACTTATTTTCAATTCAGACCAGAAGTTTTTGAGAAGAAGGTTTTTAAAGTTTTTTCAATTGGTTGCCATGGCAACCACAATTTCAATTGAATGACCTATATTTCAAGAAATCTGAAAGAGTACCCTACAATGAACAATCCTATGAAGTTTTAATGAAATTGACCCAGTAGTTTCTAAGAAGAAGACGTTTAAAGAAAAAGTTGACGACTCACGACGGAGGACTGACGACGGACGACGACGGACATAGGGCTATCACAATAGCTCACCTTGGCACTTAATTCGTGCCAGGTGAGCTAAAAAGGAACTTGTTGGAACCGCTCTAATTTGGAAGCGAAACGACTTGGTGCGAAACGACTTCGGGCGAAACGGTTTGGCACAATTTATACCTAAACACCGCTTCCGGCTTGCAAACAAGCAAGTTACCAAGCTTTTTGCGTTTTAAGGTGTTGTGTGTCAGCTCAGCTCTGACAGCAATTGACATGGAGGGGTTGCTTACCAGACGACTATGCAGAGTTTGTCTACGACAGTATTTGAGTGTCAGAAACAGATCTTTCCAGGTAAAACATTGTTGTTACATAAGCCGGTAATCCCCATAGCCGATAGCGGGTGGGGGAAATTTATCGGATTGTGCGTTCAAAAGCGCTTTACATGAAATAACACATATGTACCTATAAATCGAGAAAAGACAAAATAACTGCAATTAGATCTGAAATAAAACATGAATAAACATATAAAAGACAGTCCCCCAAAACGGCGATCACATTACCCCCATCAATCAGCAATGAACCGACCGGCTAAGTATTGCCGACTGATATAAATAATGGTAGAGCGCCCAATGCAGGCCATCGACAAAACACAAATAACTATAATTAGATCTAAAATAAACAAGAATAAACATACAAAAGACAGCCCCAAAAACGGCGATCACACTACCCCCATCAATCAGCAATGAACCAACCGGCTAAAGATTGCCGACCAATAGAAATAATAGCAGAGCGCCCAATGCAGGCCATCTAATGTAACATAACTAGGAAAAATAGCATGCGACCATAACTAAAAACTCTATAGAAGATCAATGACATGATTAAAAATGGTGAAAGCTGTCCAAGAATTGTACCACAGACCCCACCAGCTGGTTTCAAAAGAGATCAGAGCAATATCCCTACCATCAAAGATCCACCAGACAGGCATTGGTCAACGGCACAACCCAGAACTAAATATTAGACCCATAACATATACAGAATGAACAGTCATCTACCCTCTCCACCCCACACCCGCCGGACCTACATATTCCATGGCTGAAATTACACCCTTACTTTATAAAACATCAAGATAAGAAGCTGTCCCTGAATTATACCGCAAACCCAAGCCAGTCGGTTTCAAAGAGATCAGGGGCAATCCCTACCATCAAGATCCACCGAACAGGCATGGGCAAACGGTACAATTCCAGAACTCCCATTTAGACCCACAATATCTACAGCAAGAACATAGCCCGGAGGTAGCAGTCATCCATTTCCTAATGTGTTCTAATAATAAATATTAAAGAAGTGTGTTTTCAGACGTTTTTTGAAGACTGCAACTGAGCTCGCATCTCTAATGTCTGATGGTAGAGAGTTCCAGAGCTTTGGGGCTGCATGCATGAAACTTCTATCTCCATTTCTCCGGATTTTTCCTAAATCTCCGGATTTTTTCCAGTACATGGTAGCTTAAAGCAGGCTGAAAGTAAAGCAGAATGCGCCTTAAGGTGCATTCTGCTTTACTTACAGCCTGCTTTAAGAAGTCGCTTGTCAATAAAACAAGAAACAGACTATGGGGTAAAGGTATGATTCGTAAAATTACACTTGAAAAATGCATATTTGGAAATCTTAGGATTTTTCATGACAACTTATGGCAGCCCTGTAATTCTTGAAAATATTTCAGGGCTGCAGGTTGTGCAGAAAATCTTTAGATTTTTATGATGGCAGAATGCCAGATGGTAACTTAAAGCAGGCTGATAGTAAAGCAGAATGTGCCTTAAGGGGAAATTTGCTATACTTTCAACCTAGTTAAAGTGGTCACATGTCTTCGCAACTACTGTCCTTTTCACTCAGCTCTGTCACTCAATTTGTATCAACATTTTTTTTATTTTAAACAATTTCAACTTTGTACCTACATGAGCCGATCAGATCGTTTTTTACGAACTCACATGCAAAGTTTGAATAATATCGGGACCGTGAGTAGGGAGATATCCTAAATAAATAGTTTTTTCCTATAGTAAACTTGGGATCAGCTGTGTTTGCAAATGGCCGCTGTGTGTTTTAATATTCTTTTTAACACCTTCAAAATAGCGATGTTAAAATCTATTTTTATCTTAATTTCACTTTTAGATTACCATTCACAGATTGACAATATCAGTTTTATGTTTTATTTTAATAGGCCTTCTCCACCTCTGTAAAAATAGACTGTCCCACAACGTCACACACTATTCACAAAGTCAGCCATTTTGTAAACAATTGAGGCATATTTCACTGTGGGGAAAATACATTTTTCACGATAATTTTCCATTCACAGCCTGGATAAATCGTGAAAAACGATCTGATTGTCTCGTGCAGGTACAAAGCTGATATTGTTTGAAACAAAAAAAATTTCGATAAAAATTGAGTGACAGAGCTGAGTGAAAAGGACAGTAGAAACAGATTGTTTGGTAAAGGGTAAAAGGTACAATTTGCAAAATCAGGTTTAAAAATAGAAAAATTTGGAAATCTTAGGATTTTACATGATCAACTTGCGGCAGCACTGATATTTTGACAAATGACCAAGGACACTTTTAAAGCGACTCGCAACCGCTTTATTGTCGTCTGCTTTAGTATTTTTGTCTGCAAGACACGTTTCAAAGTTAGATTTAAGATTGTATGACTTAATAAATATCGATAAGAGTGTCAAACAGTTTGGTCCTGATCAGACGCCGCATTACGCGGCGTCTGGTCAGGACCAAAACTGTTTGCAAACGCGCTTTAAAGGGACTTGCAACCGGATGGTGTACTTGTCAAAATAAAATAAAATACTCAAATAAAAGCAAATTTGTGGCATCATTTGGCTTCTGACATTAAAAAAATATGATCAGTCCAAAAAAAGTCTCAAGAATCGTCAACGAATCTTAGTTTTTTTAGCTCACCTGAGCCAAAGGCTCAAGGTGAGCTATTGTGACCTCTCACCGTCCGTAGTACGTCTGTCCGTCTGTCCATCTGTCCGTTCACATTTACTTCAAACGACAGCTCCTCTGAACCCGCTTGATTGTAGGGAGAGTTCAAACTGCTCATGATGTTCCTTGGATGCTTCTCTACAGAAGTTGTTCAAATGAAAGGAAAAAAAGCACAAACTCTGCTTGAAAAAGCAAAAAAGCAAAAAACTTTAAAAAATCTTCTTGCCCAAAACTACTAGGCCCTAAGCTTTGATATTTGTACAGTAGAATCTCCTGGTGGATACCTCTATAGTTTGTTAAAACTGTATTTACCTGAGTTACCCTTAATATACTATGGGCAAATAGCAAATATTTGCAAACAGTTTGGATCCAGATCAGATGCAACATAATGCTGCATCTAATCTGGATCCAAACTATTTGCCACTCATTTATCAACTTAACATTTTCTAAAAAAAAAATTGTACATTTTTCACATACAGTAGGTATTTAGCAGACATCATTTCAGTCTGGTAAGGGTAAGCCCCCAGCAGCTGCAAATGCTACGGTACTCTTGCATAATATTTGACCTCAGTGATCAGGCCAACAGAACTGAACATGTTGTCTGCTAAAGTTTAGAAATGGTTCAGTCTGCTTCATACTTAGAGAAACAGGATCTGGAAGTGATCCACTGACAGTTATGTAATTATGTCTTATGCCATATTTATACATATGTTTAATATTGGTTTTGTCACAGTTATCTGTATGTCTTGTCATTTTTTGTTGTCCAGGATTCAACCCTTTCCCCCAATAAATACTGACCTTTGTTAACCCATTACCCCATAAATGTGCATTTTTAGGCCTTTGATTTATTCCTCCACTTAAGAAAATAATTCCCCTTTAAACAGTCATGAAAATGTAAGATGCGAAATAAGTTTCTATATCCTAGTAGATGGTAGCTTAAAGCAGTTTGAAAGTAAAGCAAAGTGTGCATTAAGACCCATTCTGCTTTACTTTCAACCTGCCATAGGTGGCCACCTATTTTCAAAACTAGAAACAGGCTATGGGGTTATGGGTAAAATGAAATTGCCTATTTGGAAAGAGCCTAATGAGAGGAAGTGCCATTTGCAAAGGCCATAACTCTGACATCATTGTTTTTTTAGTTATTTCCCTTTGTGATATTTTCTTGTCAAGAAGACAACTCCAGTTCTACTGATGCTATTGTAATGAAATTTTATGTATGGAAAGAAACTGATGAGAGAAAATGCCATGCACAAGGGCAGCAATATTTTGTTTTTCCCCTTTGTCATATTTTATTGTCAGGAAAATAACTCCAGTTCTGCTGACGCTAGTGAAATAATTATCATTTACCGGTGTCAGATCAAATTTGGACCCCCGTAAAAAATGGACCCGCGGGTCCATTTTTGATAGCGAAATATGGACCCCCCCTGTAAATTTTGGACCCCCCCCCCCCAAAAAAAGTTGGTAATGCTTCTCCCTAATGCAAAATATTGATAACTCCTATCTTGAGGTTGTTATGCCCATAAAAAAAATTAAATAAAAAAAAAAAAAAAAAAAAAAAAAAATTGTTGGAGAGGGGGTCCAAATTTGATGGCATCAAAATTGGACCCCCCCCCTCGCTTGGCAACACCCAACCTTAAGACATTTGATTTTCACATCAACTTTAATTCTTTTCCATTAGTTGTTTTGTTTAAGTAATGTTTTACTCATTTCCTTAAGTTACTATGCCCTGCAAATTATTTTGGTTGGAGGGGGGGGGGTTCCAAATTTGATGGCGTAAAAAATGGACCCCCCCCTTTTCAACACCCAACCATAAGTCATTTTATTTACACATCAACTCTTTAATTCTTTTCCATTAATTGTTAAGTTTAAGTGATGTTTTTCTCCTAATCTGAGGTTACTATGCCCTGCAAATTATTTCAATTGGTGAGGGGGGGGGGGGGCCAAATTTGATGGCGTAAAAATTGGACCCCCCCTCCCTCCCATTTCAGCACCCAACAATAAGTCATTTGATTTACACATCAATTTTAATTATTTTCCATTATTTGTTTTGTTTAAGTAATGTTTTACTCCTTTCCTGAAGTTACTATGCCCTGCAAATTATTTTGGTTGGAGAAGGGGGGGGGGGGGTCCAAATTTGATGGCGTAAAAAATGGACCCCCCCCCCCTTTTCAACACCCAACCATAAGTCATTTGATTTACACATCAATTTTAATTCTTTTCCATTACTTGTTAAGTTTAAGTGATGTTTTTCTCCTAATTTGAGGTTACTATGCCCTGCAAATTATTTCAATTGGAGAGGGGGGTCCAAATTTGATAGCATAAAAATTGGACCCCCCTCCCTCCCATTTCAGCACCCAACAATAAGTCATTTGATTTACACATCAATTTTAATTATTTTCCATTAGTTGTTTTGTTTAAGTAATGTTTTACTCCTTTCCTGAAGTTACTATGCCCTGCAAATTATTTTGGTTGGAGAAGGGGGGGGGTCCAAATTTGATGGCGTAAAAAATGGACCCCCCCTTTTCAACACCCAACCATAAGTCATTTGATTTACACATCAACTTTAATTCTTTTCCATTAATTGTTAAGTTTAAGTGATGTTTTTCTCCTAATCTGAGGTTACTATGCCCTGCAAATTATTTCAATTGGTGAGGGTGGGGGGGGGGTCCAAATTTGATGGCATAAAAATTGGACCCCCCTCCCTCCTATTTCAGCACCCAACAATAAGTCATTTGATTTACACATCAATTTTAATTATTTTCCATTATTTGTTTTGTTTAAGTAATGTTTTACTCCTTTCCTGAAGTTACTATGCCCTGCAAATTATTTTGGTTGGAGAAGGGGGGGGGGGGGGGTCCAAATTTGATGGCGTAAAAAATGGACCCCCCCCCCCTTTTCAACACCCAACCATAAGTCATTTGATTTACACATCAATTTTAATTCTTTTCCATTTGTTTTGTTTAAGTAATGTTTTACTCCTTTCCTGAAGTTACTATGCCCTGCAAATTATTTCAATTGGAGAGGGGGGTCCAAATTTGATGGCGTAAAAAATGGACCCCCCCCCCCCCCTTTTTCAACACCCAACCATAAGTCATTTGATTTACACATCAATTTTAATTCTTTTCCATTAGTTATTTTGTTTAAGTAATGTTTTACTCCTTTCCTTAAGTTACTATGCCCTGCAAATTATTTTGGTTGGATGAAGGGGGGGGGGGGTCCAAATTTGATGGCGTAAAAATTAGACCCCCCCTCCCTTTTTGACACCCAACTATAAGTCATTTGATTTACACCTCAACTTTATTCTTTTCCATTACTTAAGTTTTAGTGATGTTTTTCTCCTAATCTGAGGTTACTATGCGCTCCAAATTATTTCAGTTGGAGAGGGGGGTCCAAATTTGATGGCGTTACAATTTGTCCAAGAAATTGCCTTAAGGTGCATTCTGCTTTACTTTCAACCTGCTTTAAGTGGTCACCTGTTTTCAAAACTAAAAACAGGCTATGAGGTAATGGGTTAAAGACGATGGTCAAATTTTTAATTGCTATTTATGACATATTGTGGGGTTTGTGACAGGTCAGTTTGGAGTGGGGGTATGTTTCTCAGCATGATAGTCAGTTTTATCGAACAGTCAAACTTCGATATATCAAACTCGGTTAAGTGAAACATACCAGAATTTGAAACACGGATATGTCCACCTAAACCAGGCTTGAAATAAGGAAAATTCATGTTTGGAAATATCGGATAATTCGAGTTTTAAGGGAGTCTGAGAAATCGAAGTTTGACTGTATTTTGATAATTTTCAGGCCTCCTGTATTTCGCGGGTGAGATTGGACAGTCTGAGCAGTTTTCAGGGGACATCGTTAATCAACATATACAGTCAGTTTATACCAAAGAGAACCCTGGTTAAAAGTGGAATAAAGCAGGTACGAACTCTCATTTCACCGCCAAATCCAGTGTTGTTAGTGTTTTCTTATGACTTGTGTCAGTTATTTTTAGATTGGAACATTCTAAACTTTTAAAAGGGATGAGTACCGTACTGGATGATTTCCGTACAGCCAGCTAGAGATACGACTAGCTGTATTTATTTGCTTAATGTACAGTAGAGAAGACATATTTTTCCCGTTTAAACGCAAACAAAATGCACTTAACTGTGGAAATTTACTTTAAGAAATTGTAGCTATATTTTCAGTCTGAGTAGCAAACAGGTTGGAGCCAGATCAGACGACGGGTTACCCGGCGTCTGATCTGGCTTTAACCTGTTTGCAATGGAAATAACAGTTTTAGTATATAAATGGGAAATAATAAAATATCAGTGAAATTAGTGCAGCGGTCTCGTGCTAGGAGGATCAAACTTATCTCAAGTGTACGATTATATATTCGATGTTATCTTGCTTACCTATTTACCATTATTAACTATTCTGTTCTAAAAGTAACTCGGACAAGTCAGAAAAATCGGATAACACCGCTCACTAGAAAAGATGGTTCTAATGACAGGGTTTTATGCAGAAATAAAGATTTTAGTTTTTAGTAAACCAACACATACCAAAGAGAACCATGGTTAAAAGTTGAATTAAAAATGGTATGCAGCGCTCTGGATACGAGGGAATAATCTGAACAAACACCTGTTTCAGCACTAAACTAATGAGTAATGACACCATAACGTTTAATGTAGAAATAAAGATGTGATATGATACTCGTTTCATCACCCAATTCTACGGTGTCACTACTCGTTAGAATCGTCTCTGTCTTCGAGGCGATTCTAATGAGTAGTGACACCATAGGGTTTAACCCATTTCCCCATAACCTGTTTCTAGTTTTAAAGATAGGTGACCACTTACAGCAGGTTGAAAGTATAGCAGAATGTGCCTTAAGGCACATGCTGCTTTACTTTCCGCCTGCTCTAAGCTAACATTTGCTAAAATATAGAAAGTATTTTTTATCAAACATATTTACGACTGTATAAATTCGATTTTTTTTTCTTCAGGGGAGGAAAAAAGTTGTATGTGTAAAAAGGCTTATTTATTGGGTAATGGGTTAATGCAGGAATAAAGATTTTAGTCAATGAAATACTTCGTTTGCCTGTGGGCTGTTTTATACAGAAACCTAAACCTAAACCTAAAGAGCCAAAGAAGGAAAGTGAGATGCCGTGGGCGGTCGTTGTGATAGCTTCATCAATGGTGTTAGCGTATATTGTGATACGATATCAGAAGAACCGGGCTGAAAAAGGTATAGTAAAACCCAGTGCTCCAGATAAAAGGGAGTAAACTGAACAAACTCAACATTATCTCACTCATTTCAGCACCAAATCCTTCGAGACGATTCTAATGAGTAGTGACACCATAGGGTTTAAAGCAAAAATTAAGATTTTAAATTTTTGAAAAGCTACCCTTATCTAGGAATGAGTTAACTATTTTTCTCACATAACTACCCCTGTTTTCTATAGCGAACAATGATGACGAATATCCTTATCTCCAACATGTGTAAGATCACTTTGATGACGTTAATATAAGGTCACTATTTATAACAGCGTTTTGATGTCACCAGGGTTCCTAAAAAATGCATATTGCTTAAAAAATAGCTTAAATCGTTGGTAATGTGAGAAAAAGAATCTGTCACTCGTCGATGTTTAAGACAAGTTGATCTCAAGTTCGTCTAGAATAGAAAAGTTATTAAGCTCGCCAAGGCTCGCTTAATAACATTTCAATTCTAGACTCGTTTGAGATCAGCTTGTCTTAAACATCGACTCATGACAGATCCTATATATCTCTTTTATCTAGCACTAAAACTCTTTGCTAGAGTGCTTGAATATTTTAAGGGCCCCACTGGGGTGGGTGCCCTATAGTAATTGCCCTGTCCGTCACGCCGTCTGTCAGTCATATCTAAAAATAGAAACATGCTGTCATAGCAATTGCAGACTGTGTCTATAATTTTGCACTAACAATTCATCTCCAGTAAAACTTGTAAATGGGTACAATAGATCAGTCTGTCCCCATATCAAATCAGCCCTTTCAGCTTCAAGCATGTGACTTTCAACCTAGATTTCTGACCAGTTATCATTGGTTGAGAATTTGCAAATGATAGGTCTAAATAGAAGCCATACACCTCCACTGAAAAATTCTTCACTGAAACCACTGGTCCAAATTGAAAATAATTTTACACAAATGATCCAAGTGTTGACTCTCTACCAGATTCTTAAAATCATTTTGTTATCTTAAAAAACATTATCCCTTGCTGCCAAGTGTTCCTTATATTTCTGTACTATAGAAAAACTTTAAAAATATTTTTCTCTGAAACTTTTAATCTGATTTAAGAATAATTTTACAAATAATGATTCACTGGTGACCCTTTTGCCAGTTTTCTTCAAATAGTTATCTTCCTAGTTCAAACAACATGACCACCAGTTGGTGGGGTGAATTTACCTATGATGGCTTATATCAATTGAAAACTTAATCATTACTGGTCCATTACCATGACTGTAACCATTGGTACCAGGTGAACGATTTAGGGCCGCATGCAGCTCTTGTTTTTAGCTCACCTGAGCCATAGGCTCAAGGTGAGCTATTGGGATGGCCCTGTGTCCGGCGTCGTCCGTCGTGCGTCGTCCGGCGTCGTTAACAATTGCTTCAAATGACATCTCCTCATATACCGCTTGACAGATTTCAACCAAACTTTACAGAAATGTTCCTTGGGTCAAGCTCTTTCAAATTTGTTCAAAGAATTAAAAACAATGCAGAACTCTGGTTGCCATGGCAACCAAAGTGAAAAAATAAGGAAATCTTTAAAAATCTTCTTGTCAGAAACTGCAAGAGCCAGAGCTTAGATATTTGGCACACATCATCATCTATAGGTCCTCTATCAAGTTTGTTCAAATTATGTCCCTAGGGTCAAACTTGGCCCCGCCCCGGGGGTCACAGTTTTACATAGAGTTATAAAGTGAAATTTTCAAACGTCTTCTTCTCTGAAACTAATATGGCTAGAGCATTGATACTCAGCATGGTGACACTTCTATATGTCCTTTACATATTTTGTTCAAATGGTTTCGGTCGGTTGCATAAGTAGGTCACAGGAGCTAAAAATAGATTTTTTCAATGAAAACTTTAAAAATCTTCTTGTCTGAAACTACAAGGGCCAGAGCTTAGATATTTGGCACATAGCATCATCTACTGGTCCTCTATCAAGTTTGTTCAAATTATGTCCCTGGGGTCAAAATTGGCCCCGCCCCGGGGGTCACAGTTTTACAAAGAGTTATATAGTGAAATTTTCAATGGAAACTTAAAAAAATCTTTTTGTCTAAAACCCTTGTACCCTGATCTTAGATATTTGGCACATAGCATCATCTAAATGTCCTCTTTCAAGATTGTTCAAATTATGCCAATCGAGTAAAAAATGACTCTGTCCTGGACATAAATCTTTTTCTCCATTTTGTCAGTTATTCTCAGGTGAGCGAAATATGCCCCATGGGGCTCTTGTTTTTAGATATTTTCCATCGTTTTTCTAAAGCGTTAGCTAACGGTATATTTGTTGTTGTTGCTTCTCTACACAGGCACAGACATAAACCCGAGCCGAATATGTACTATCAATCGCTACCAGTGAAGTACATTAATTCGCTACCATATAGATAGAGAGAGCCAGTAGCCGTGTGGGTAAAGGCGTTTGCCTTTGTTTTCATGTTTGTCTCGGCATGGAGGGTCACGGGTTCGAATCCCACCAGAGCTTCTTCTTTTTTGTTTTTTTGAAATGCATTTTTAGCTCACCTGAGCCAAAGGCTCAAGGTGAGCTATTGGGATTGCCCTGTGTCCGGCGTCCGTCGTTAGTCGTTGGTCGTTAGTCGTGTGTCGTCGTTAACAATTGCTTCAAATGACATCTCCTCCTATACGGCTTGACAGAATTCAACCAAACTTTACAGAAAGGTTTCTTGGGTCAAGCTCTTTCAAATTTGTTCAAAGAATTAAAAACAATGCAGAACTCTGGTTGCCATGGCAACCAAAGTAAAAAAATAAGGAAATCTTAAAAAATCTTCTTGTCAAAAACAGGAAGGTCCAGAGCTTACATATTTGGTATATAGCATCATCTACAGGTCCTCTATCAAGTTTGTTCAAATAATGCCCCTGGGGTCAAAATTGGCCCCGACCCGGGGGTCACAAATTGGCCCCGCCCCGGGGGTCACAGTTTTACATAGAGTTATATAGTGAAATTTTCTAACGTCTTCTTCTCTGGAACTAATATGGCCAGAGCTTTGATATTTGGTATGGTAACACTTCTAGATGTCCTTTACCAAAATTGTTCAAATGGTTCTGGTCGGTTGCATAACTAGGTCACAGGAGCTAAAAATAGAGTTTTTTCAATGAAAACTTAAAAAATCTTCTTGTCTGAAACTACAAGGGCCAGAGCTTAGATATTTGGCACATACAATCGCCTACAGGTCCTCTATCAAGTTTGTTCAAATAATGCCCCTGGGGTCAAAATTGGCCCCGACCCGGGGGTCACAGATTTACATAGAGTTATATAGTGAAATTTTCAAACGTCTTCTTCTCTGAAACTGATGTGGCCAGAGCATTGATATTTGGCATGGTGACACTTCTAGATGTCCTATACGAAAATTGTTCAAATGGTTCTGGTCAGTTGCATAACTAGGTCACAGGAGCTAAAAATAGATTTTTTTCATTGAAAACTTAAAAAATCTTCTTGTCTGAAACTACAAGGGCCAGAGCTTAGATATTTGGCACATAGCATCGCCTACAGGTCCTCTATCAAGTTTGTTCAAATTATGCCCCTGGGGTCACAGTTTTACATAGAGTTATATAATGAAATTTTCAAACGTCTTCTTCTCTGGAACTAATATGGCCAGAGCTTTGATATTTGGTATGGTAACACTTCTAGATGTCCTATACCAAAATTGTTCAAATGGTTCTGGTAGGTTGCATAACTAGGTCACAGGAGCTAAAAATAGATTTTTTTCATTGAAAACTTAAAAAATCTTCTTGTCTGAAACTACAAGGGCCAGAGCTTAGATATTTGGCACATAGCATCGCCTACAGGTCCTCTATCAAGTTTGTTCAAATTATGCCCCTGGGGTCACAGTTTTACATAGAGTTATATAATGAAATTTTCAAACGTCTTCTTCTCTGGAACTAATATGGCCAGAGCTTTGATATTTGGTATGGTAACACTTCTAGATGTCCTATACCAAAATTGTTCAAATGGTTCTGGTCGGTTGCATAACTAGGTCACAGGAGCTAAAAATAGATTTTTTTCAATGAAAACTTAAAAAATCTTCTTTTCTGAAACTACAAGTGCCAGAGCTTAGATATTTTGCGCATACCATCGCCTACAGGTCCTCTATCAAGTTTGTTCAAATTATGCACCTGGGGTCAAAATTGGCCCCGCCCCTGGGGTCACAGTTTTACATAGAGTTATATAGAGAAAATTTCAAACGTCTTCTTCTCTGACACTAATATGGCCAGAGCTTTTATATTCGGTATGGTGACACTTTTAAATATACTTTACATAATTTGTTCAAATTGGTCGGGTCTGTTGCATATCTAGGTCAGTCCTGGACCTAAATTATTATCGCCATTTTTTCAGCTATTTTCTCAGGTGAGCGAAATATGCCCCATGGGGCTCTTGTTTTAGCTCACCTGAGCACAAAGTCTTCAAGGTGAGCTATTGCAATCGGTCGCCGTACGTCGGTGTCCGTGTCGTCTGTTCACAATTTGTTTCAAATAACTTCTTCTCTGAAACCAATGGCCCAATTTTAACCAAACTTGGTCAGATACATACTGTAGTTGTGAGCTTCAAAATTTTTTGAAAAAAAGTGGTTGGGGTATCAGTCTTGTTGCCATGGCAACCATGCACAATATCTAAAAAAAAATCTTCTTCTCAAAAACTACTGGTCCGATTTCAATTTGGTTTTCACCAAAATATTTCTCAATTTATATACTTTCAAAATTGTTCAAAGAATGTTGATTTGTCAAAAAACATGGCCGCCAGAGGGCGTGGTCATTTTCCGTATTTACGTAATATTGACAACCAAAGTCAAAACTTTAAAAATCTTCTTGTCAATAACCATAAGTCCTAGGACAACCAACTTTCATATGTAGCATCATGTTGTGAACCTTTACCAAGATAGTTCAAATAATGACCCCTGGGTCAAAAATGGCCCCACCCCAGGGCTTATCAGTTTTACATAGAGTTATATACATGTATAGGAAAACCTTTAAAACTCATCTTCTCTGAAACTGAATGGCCTAGACCTTTTATATTTGGCATGTAGCTTTGCCTTCTGATCCTCTACCAAGATTGTTCAAATCATGACCCCCGGGTCAAAAATGGCCCGCCCCAGGGCTTATCAGTTTTACATAGACTTATATGGTAAAACCTTTAAAATCTTCTTCTCTGAAACCGTAAGGCCCAGACCTTTTATATTTGGCATGTAGCTTTGCCTAGTAGTCCTCTACCAAGATTGTTCAAATCATGACCCCCGGTCAAAAATGGCCCCGCCCCGGGGCTTATCAGTTTTACATAGAGTTATATAGGAAAACCTTTAAAACTCTTCTTCTCTGAAACTGTATGTCCTAGACCGTTTATATTTGGCATGTAGTTTTGCCTTATGGTCTTCTACCGAGATTGTTCAAATCATGATCCCTGGGTCAAACATGGCCCCGTTTCAGGGCTTATCAGTTTTACATAGACTTATATGGTTAAACCTTTAAAAAATTTCTTCTCTGAAACCGTAAGGCCCAGACCTTTTATATTTGGCATCTAGCTTTGCTTTATGGTCATCTACCAAGATTGTTCAAATCATGACCTCAGGGTCAAAAAGGGCCCGTCCTGGGCTTATCAGTTTTACAAAGACTTATACAGGAAACCCTTTAAAAATCTTCTACTCTGAAACTGTAACCATTGTCAGAATTCAATAATATTAACACCCTTTATTAGGACTTTTTATATAGTTTCAATATTTTTCCTTTTTGCTCAAACAGTAATAATGACAAACAGATTCTGAGTTACTAATTCATGAAACAGTCCACATACATGCAATAACAATTTTCATTTTGCATTGAGTATTACACAATAGCATCAGGTGAGCGATTTAGGGCTGCATGCGGCTCTTGTTTTATATACAGTATTATACTAAAGTCACAGCCTGTTCCCATGGTAACACTGTCAGTGGGCGGGGACTGGGAACTGAAAAACCAGAATGGAATATTTATTTTGCCTTAAACCCTATGATGTCTCTACTCATTAGAATCGTATCATTGAGACGATTCTAATGAGTAGTAACACCATAGGATTTGGTCGTAAAATAAGTGCGAAAATGTTGAATTTGTTAAGTTAACTCCCTGTTACCTGGATCCCTGCTGTCGTCTTCATCACTTTATGGTGAATTATGCAGGTTGTTTTGTTTACAGAGTTACTAAAGTCACAGCCTGTTCCCATGGTTACACTGTCAGTGGGCGGGGACTGGGAACTGGAAAACCAGGATGGAAAAGTGATGACAAACAAGGACTTTTTTGGCCAGTGGGTATTGCTGTACTTTGGCTTCACACATTGTCCCGATATCTGTCCCGACGAGCTCGAGAAAATTGTAAAAGCTGTTAATATAATAGGTAGGTAGTTTCTTTTACTTACACCCAATGTCACGATTTCTGTCCCGACGAGCTCGAGAAAATCATAAAAGTTGTTAATATAGTGTAGCTCCATAACTTTGCAGTTTCGCGAAAGCCAATATATCGCCCTCGGGGCTTGGACCCAATTTTTAGCTCACCTGAGCCAAAGGCTCAGGATGAGCTTTTGTGATACCATTCCGTCCGGTGTCTGGCGTCCGTCGTCCGTCGTACGTTCACATTTTCAAACAACATCTCCTCTGAAACCACTGACCCGATTTCAACCAAACTTTGTCAGAAGCATCACTGACAAGGTGGAACGAAATTTTGTTCAAAGATTTTGGCTAGAGTTATTCCCCTTGCTGTAGGACCAGATTTTCTAACATAACAGTATAGACAACTTTTAATGCATAAGAAAATCTTAAAAAATCTTCTTCTCAGAAACCCACAGGCTCCAGACCTTTGATATTTGGTATGTATCATGACCTTATGATCTTCTAGCAAGACTGTTCAAATTTTGACCCTGTGGCCAAAAATGACCCCGCCCTGGGGCTTATCAGTTTTTCTTAGAAAAACATTAAAAAATCTTCTTCTCAGAAACTGTGTGGCCTAGATCATTTATATTTGACATATAGCTTTGCCATATGGTCCTCTACCACGATTGTTCAAATTATGACCCCTGGGTCAAAATTGGCCCCGCCCATGGGCTTATCAGTTTTACATAGACTTATATAGGAAAACCTTTAAAAATCTTCTTCTCTGAAACTGTAAGGCCCAGATCTTTAATATTTGACATATAGCTTTGCCTTGTGGTCCTCTACGAACAGTGTTCAAATTATGACCCCTGGGCCAAAAATGGCCCCGCTCTCGGGCTTATCAGTTTTTCATAGGAAAACCTTTAAAAATCTTCTTCTGAAACTGTAAGGCCTAGATCATTTATATTTGACATGTAGCTTTGCCTTTTAGTCCTCTACCAAAGTTGTTCAAATTATGACCCCCGGGTCATAATTGGCCCTGCCCCGGGGCTTATCAGTTTTACATGGACTTATATAGGAAAACCTTTAAAAATCGTCTTCTCTTAAACTTTTAAAATGAAAATCAAGATATTGTCATATTGATTCTTGGTAATTTGTTGAATTTGTACAATAGAGATAAGTAAATAGTTCTCAGAAAGTACATAGACAGTAATTGGCTGATTTTGTGTCACATTTTGCTACAATATTGAAATAGGTGTCCCTTCTGTTCTGTAAATGTAAATGTGTGGAGGCATTCATACAAGAACTGTCTGTGGCTAGTCGGAGAAAGACACTTTCTCTCTGTTGTGTAGCCTGTCTGTTTGTGGTTCTTGTCTGGCTGACTTGGTTTCTCTCATGATTTGGTGATCTGGTATTGGGTGGACAGAGATCTTCATCTGGAGTTGGTTGTCAATGGTTCATTGATGGATGTTTGGAATATCTGTGGTTCTATTGGTTGGAAAGGGTCTGTATATTCTTCAGTGTAATTGGATATTAATATGTTTCTGCTTGTTTCTATCTGTTTTGTTATTGAACACTGTGAGGCTGTTTTCGTACTCTTTTTGATTAGTTGTTGGTCTTCACTCCTTAATATTCTCAAATGGACTTCCCCATATCTTGTTGCTGCTGAGCCTTTTATCCTAAATTCTAATAACTTAGTGCAGTTAGGTTGAATCAATAACAGATGGTGTCAGTTTTTAGCTGGATTTATGTTAGAGCTGTAATTCAAATTGTTTGCCCGGGTCTGTAATCTTCTTTGTAGCTTGAGTCTGTTTCTGCTTGACTCTTATTTAGGTACAGTGTATGTCGGTTTTCCTGTTTTTTTGGTAATTTGGTTGTAGATCTGTTCTTCTTCTGTGTTCAAAAGCTCCAGATATTGTAGCTGTAGAATGTGCTATCTAGTTCTCGGGTTTTGTTCTTCTTGTAATATGTGGTGGCTGGGTTCCTTGATCCAAGGTGCCGGTGGTGCCTGCTCAGATGGATCCCAGGGGGATGCTTGGAGGTAAAGAGTTTAATCTTCGGCAAACCTCCCACACCTGTTTTGTTGACTGTTTGACATCCTCCTGCTGTGACCGGATCCCAGAAGGGATACAGGCTCTACTCAAGTATAAATAATCAAAAACACCAAAGGAGTAGAAGACACGATCAAGCAGTATTGTGTTGACTGTTTTTTATTCACCAACGTTTCGGCCTTACAAAGGCCTTCATCAGGGTGGTACAAAAATTGAAACACAATTTATACAAAAATCTTGTCCCTGAAGTGCAGGTTTTTAGGTACTTTTGTCATGTGACCTTTTATAAAGATAGATCAGCCCTCATTACTAAAACAAAGAGTAGTCATGACAATGACGTCATGATGACGTCATAATGACGTCATGATGACTAAGATGACATCAGTATAGTTCCATGGTGATGAGGTTATAAAAGATAGTCTATTTTCAGTTTTAAAGAGCCTTTTAACACTAGTTTTCATTAAGAATAGAAAATGAGTCTCTAAATATTAGTAAAGTGTGATATTAATCTATCCAGGATCTTGTTTATAATTATACTTCTTTTAAACACTATTTAGAAGTGTAAATCAATATTATGGTCTTTGAAAACATAAAAAGCATATTTTAAAATGAAAATCAAGATATTGTCATATTGATTCTTGGTAATTTGTTGAATTTGTACAATAGAGATAAGTAAATAGTTCTCAGAAAGTACATAGACAGTAATTGGCTGATTTTGTGTCACATTTTGCTACAATATTGAAATAGGTGTCCCTTCTGTTCTGTAAATGTAAATGTGTGGAGGCATTTACATGTTTCACCTAGGTATGATTCATATTCGCACATACAAATTAATTGCTTCGTATAATATTATTAAAAAGTGACATGTGCACAGTGCCACACAAAACAGGTCATATAGCGCCGATGAATGATGAAGGATAATGAGATGAATGGTGATTTCAGGAAGATGATTTCAGCTAATCTCATTTGTTGCAAACAGAAACAATTCTCTATGACAATAAAGCCAAATAAATACACCAAAGTAGGAAGGTAAGTACTTGTAAGGGATATTTGCCACCTGGTTGGATACTGATGATTGATCAGACGCTGCGTATGCCGGTTTCTGGTCACAACACAAACTGTTTGATACTCATTACTTTAGTCAAGATACTTAACATTGAACATTCAGAAATAAAAGCAGATGATTTTTTTGTAAAATATCTGCTATGCAACGATACTCTCTATGTTGATTTAAAGAATTAATTTGGATAATAGTTGGAAACATATCTATATGTTAAGTTAACCCCTTTAAGTTTCTTTTATGTGTTTTCAAATCAGATTTTGCTCGATCTTAATCAGAACCTGCTTTACAGGTCTCATGAGAATCAAAACTGTTGGCAAATACCCAGTGTACCTGAGGTAAGGCAGTGAGGTGTTAATGTAACAAACTATCACAACAACAGGTCAAAGAGCAAAGATTAACACCTTTAATGCAATCAAACAATAACAGTTTATAGTCACGTGTCACTAGCGGCACACTTTGGCGGCACACTTTGCAGAATCGATGTCTGCTTTCATTTCTCAAGTTTCTGTTACGTATTTTGACATTTGACGTAATGAATACTCTTATATTTATACCTTATAAAGTTACTCGTTTCATCAAAATAAAGCCTCGCGCTATCTAGATGATATTTTTAATATAGACAACCCATTTTTTGATACGTTGTTTCCTTTTATTTACCCAAAAGAACTACGCCTTAATAAAACAAACGAGTCAAATTTGTCGGCACCATTTTTAGATTTGGATCTTTTTATAATAACGGAATTGTTTCTTCTAAGATTTACGATAAACGAGATGATTTTGATTTTAGTATTGTAAATTATCCTCATCTAGATGGCGATGTTCCCCGTTCCACATCTTACGGGGTTTATATTTCACAACTTATTCGCTTTGCTAGGGCCTGTACCTCTGTTGAGGACTTCCACATTCGTAATAAAACTATTACTGAAAAGCTTCTTAAACAGGGGTACAGATTTCATAAACTTCGTAAAACATTTTCTAAATTCTTTTATAGAAATCTTCCTCTCATTAACAAGTATAAATGTAACTTAAAGTCTTTTCTGCGGCAAGGTATTTCACATCCGGAGTTTTATGGTGATGTGATTTACAGACTTCGTAAGATTCTTGGACATATACATTTTCAAAACCTATTTGTGAAACGTATTAGATTTTTCCTCAAAAAAGATTATGATCCAACTATATTGCTGCGCACTTCACGTTTGGTTATCGACCAGTCTACAATTGATAACTATGCTTTCCTCTTTGGTTGTGCGACGACAGACAGGGCTTAGCACTACATGATGATGTATCTTTAAAGCCGTCCTTAACCGGGAGAGTTATGTCGGAATTTCGTGCTTTGTTTTTTCTCTCCCTCTCTGTCGTACCCTAGACCCTTCCATGTCTTACAGTTACTCGTAACTACAGACTAGTCGCTTGAGTACAATTTGACCGTTGCCATAGTTTGTTATTTTTAACACGGGCTTGAATGTTTAATTCTTTCCCATGTTACTAATGATCTTGTCATAGAATTTTTGCTAAATGTTTGACATGTATTTACTTACTGTGCTGGCGGTCTTTTTGATTGTGAGGTTGTGGAACAGGGTTTATATGTAATGTACACTGTTTGTCTTTATAGGTGAATATAGGAGATAAGTGTGAGGTTGGGCGCCCCTAAACCCAGGTTTAACCCCCCTGTGGTTGTTAATAATTAATTAATTTATAGTTGGTTATTGATGGCTACTGACCGTACCAAGGCGGGCTCCTATATTCACTTTGCTTTATGTTTGTCTTGCGTGTTGTTTTCTATTTAGTGTGTAGATGAAGGAATGGTATTGCGTGTGTGTGTGTTTGTTGTGGTATGACTGTGTGTGTGTGTGTTCTGCTTGAGAGGTGGGTGTATTGTTTGTGTTACGTTTCCTGCTTGAGTCTTTCGTATTTATTTGCAGTTTGCAAACAGTTTGATCCAGTTAAACAATATAATATAATAGTTTACACATAATTATGCAGATCAATATTTATACATATTGCCTTAAGTATCCACCTGCCTTAAACACCCAATAATTAATACAGTTTTGGTAGTCATGTCTGTAATTTGGATAACTCTAATAACCATTACAAACAGTTTGGATCCAGATGAAATTCCACCTCACTGTGCATCTCACCAGGATTTACTACTTACTTTCATTCGTAAACCTATCTGTATGTATCTAGAAAATATTATCTTCCTTTTCATTATATTTTTGTACACATAGTTTTTTTTCTGTCAATTAACTCTGTTCACCAATAATATAAGCGATTATTTAATTTCCGAATGCGGGTCAAAACGGCCCAAAAGTGGGCCGTTTTGACCTGGGCCGTTTCGACCCGGGCCGTTATGGATCTGGGCCGTTTTGACCCGTCACCGTCTTTGTTAGACCGATTTTGATTGGTTCATTGTAAAATTGGTGAAATCTATAAATAACTGCTGCCTGACAGGGCAGCATAATGCTGCTCGGGCAGCATATATGCTGCTTGGGCAGCATCAAGATGCTGCTCGGGCAGCATCTAGATACTTTAGACCCCTTTGGTACAAATCGCAAAAGCAACTGAAAGGAACGAGCGTTTTGATTGGATAACACTAAATGCTATAAATAACTGCTGCCTGGGCAGCATATATGCTGCTCGGGCAGCATCTAGATACTGCCTAGGCAGCATAACGCTGCCCGAGCAGCAAATATGCTGCCCGAGTAGCATCTAGATGCTGCCCGAGCAGCATCTAGATACTGCCCGCGCAGCATCCTTTGGTACACCGTACTAATAGCCTACTTAATGTTAAAAGGCCTAGCTAGATCTGTCTTTTCCGTGATAGCCTACTTAAAAAAGCCCCCCTCTGATAAGGGACGTAGATCTACTCAATCTACCCAAGTCAACCACATATTTCCGCATGCATATATGTCATTCTTACACAATAAGTATGACCTGTAAAAGATAAGCAAGGGTTAAAGGTTGGGTTTACTTATTGATTTTACAAGGTCTTCGGCGGTGTCATTATTTAGGAGAATGCTTCTTAATTGACGAAGTGACTCGGGTAATTCCGTATTTTAAATCCTTTCTTTTCATTGGTCCACGAAGCATTCGGCTTCCTGTCGGTTGTGAAGCGATTAAGCGAATTCTCTCACCGAACACTCTCAGGTAAATATCTATTTATTGTATTTTTCGGCGGAGCTGGTCTGATTTCTCATTGAGCCTCAAACCTTATATGGCCCAACCAATCGTGAATGACCAGAAATGAAAGCTTAAGGACACGTGCTTAAAATCGAATAGTCTGATTGGGTAGCGGTTAGACTTGACTACTGCCTTTTACAAATTTGTAAAATAAGAGACACAGACTGTTATAGGCTGATTTGCTATGTAGCGGTACCAGTAGTAAACACGATTTTCCGCTACTGCTAGTGAGTTATAACCGAGAAATTTTACGTGTCCCGACCGTTAGGTAGTGATTTGAATGACATAGTGTTTCTATTTTAAGATATGACATATTGTCTCAAATTTCGGCAATGATTTGATGCGTTCTGCAAATCAGAACGAAATTGTTCATAATAGAATTGATCATAATTTTAATCTAGTACCAAGTATATGAAAAAGAAAGAATAGCAGTAACAATTCAGTGAGATTACGAGAAAACTGGCGTTTGAATTTAACCTAGATATCGAAAAGATTAAAGATTTCGAGCATGATGGGTATTTTTTTGTGTTAACACCGTTTTCCTCCAGCGCATGCGCAACTCTGTGACCTCAAATGTAAACAAACCGTGATTTTTTAACGCGATCGCAATCTCTTCGTTAAATGCGAAAACACAACAACACGTAGATACCTAAAACGTACATTGCTACACTTTGTAGATATTTTTATAATAAATCAGAACATAGAACTAACTCTACAAGACAAATCCATACACGAATTCTTGAAGCGGGCACTTGTTTATTTTCTCATTTGAGGGGTCGTTTCAAACAATTCATATTCGGCATATTTCGGGGGTGCTTTCCAAAAATCTCAAATCAAAATCAGGTGATTGAGAATATTTAAACAATCAAACCATATTTAAAGTAACTAACAAAAGAGCACACACATACGAATTTTAGTAATTTATGGTATCTACAAATTACAAAATAAAAATGATACACGTAGATCTAGACATGGAAGTATAATTCCGTGATCTAGATCTGTCTTTAAAAATTCTAATCACTTTCAGTCACATCCTAGGAAGAAGTAAGTGCAATTCAATTGGCTTATAAAGATGGAAGTGGAAAATTGACCCCCCCCCCCCCCCCCCCCTGTGAACCAAGCAATAGATCCATGTGCAAACTGTACCTTCTGTCAAGAATTCTCAAGTAAATCTCGACAACCACCTCTGAAAAAGTACTTATTGATGGAATAAAAACAGCTGACAAACAGCTGACAACTTGCAGCAAAATGTAGCCCGATCAAAAGCATAAACGTGTGTAAATGCTCTCTGCTGTACTTTCACCTTCAGTCTTTGAGAGACCAACTGCCTTAACAAACTAATGATTAACCTCAGATCCAGTAGTTTAATGATTGCAAAAACTCATTCTTGGCGACTCTTAAGACCTTCAGTCTTTGATTATATGTATGTGGTCGTAGATTACTGCGCGTGTCTTATTAGATAAATATTAAGCTTAATATCCTGATTTACCATCCTATTTATTGCAACTTGGATAAAATCAATTCCATATACATCATTACCTTAATTCACCACCCATTCCGCCGAATATCTTTTTTAAAGATATTTCTTGTTTGTCGTTGATTTCTAACTCTTAAAGATTCTTTCGAATAAATACATCAAATAATATATAATGGAAAGATATTTCTTTGGTTTATCTCTTAGATCAGAATTTCGAAACAGGATTCTTGTGGGTGGGGCGCCGTTTTATTTTGTTTCGTCCCAAAATGTTTCGCCCTAACTCTTCTTCCTAGTACTCGATACAATCAACAGCAGAGTTCCAGATAACTTCAATAAGAGAAGTATTTCAATAACTAAAATCTTTATTTCTGCATTAAATCCTATGGTGTTACTACTCATTAGAATCGTCTCTTCATTCTGGTAAGGAAAAACATTCTAGCCACAGAACAAAATAAACTACAAACTGACTGTGAGATTTTATGGGTAAAATTACAAATTGAAAAAAATAAACCATTGTATATAGCAGCATACTATCGCGCAAAGGAGAGTGATGCTCATAGTGCAGAACAATTGAAAAAATCTTTGGAGCTTTCTAGATCTTTGAAAGGTAACTTCTTGGTTTTATCGTGACTTTAACTATCCCAAATTTGAATGGCATGATGATTTCACTCATAGTATTAAACCTGGCTGCAGTTTCTCTAGTCTATACGAGGATTTCATAGACCTCATTTCTGATTTTAACCTTACTCAAATGGTCTCTCAGTTCACAAGAGGAGAAAATACACTTGATTTGTTCCTCACCACCAACCATACACTCATCCACAATCTTGATTGTCTTCCTGGTATTGGAGATCATGATATTGTTTCCTTTGTTGCTGATCTCAAACCAAAAGAGACTAGACGACCCCCATTGCCAAGAAATGTGCCACTGTACCGGAAAGCTGACTGGAAAGGATTTGAGCAATTCATGGAAAATGTAAGATTAGACATTTTAGAAAACTACTTTGAAAAATCTGTAGATGAAATATGGACCAAACTCACAGAATCAATTACACAAGGTATATCCAAATTTGTCCCAAATAAAAGAATTGGCAGCAAGAAATCTTCACCTTGGATAACTCAGCAAATAAAACGACAAATCAGGAAAAGGGACCACCTATACAAGAAATACAAAAGAGATGGAAAAGGTCAGACTAAGTCATCCTTCGTGAAAGCCAAACATGCCGTGAGGAAACAGATTAAACATTCCTATAACAACAATCTAGAGTATGTCTTGTGAGTACAACAGGATGATGGTAAGGAAGAGTGTTCATCCCACTTTAACATTAAAAAGCTTTTTAGTCTCATCAAGAACGCCAAAAAGGACGCCTCAGGTATAGCTCCACTAATAGGCAAGACCTCCGGACTGACCCAGACAGACAACAAGGACAAGGCAAACATGTTAAATGGTCAATTCCAATCAATTTTCACCCCAATGTCACCTCTCTCTTTATCTCAAACCTGTACTTCTGCCTTATCCAAGTGTTTTCCCTTCCTACAGGAATTCAACAAATTTCCAAAGATGCCAGAAATTGCCATAAGTGTCAACGGTGTGCTGAAGCTCCTGTCAAACCTGAAGACTGACAAAGCTGCCGGACCAGACAATATCAAGCCCCTTGTTCTAAAAAACCTTCGACATCAATTAGCACCTATTATTCAAATTCTTTTTCAGAAATCACTAGACTCTGGTTAGATCCCACAAATCTGGAAGTCGGCTAATGTCGTCCCCCTCTTCAAAAAAGGAAAGAGAGATGACCCGGCCAACTACAGACCTATTTCCTTGACCTGCATCATGTGCAAACTATTAGAACACATAGTTGCTTCAAATCTTTCTGTTCATCTTAATAAGAACAACATTCTTTATGAATTACAGCA
This sequence comes from Gari tellinella, assembly GCA_922989275.2. Lineage (NCBI taxonomy): Eukaryota > Metazoa > Mollusca > Bivalvia > Cardiida > Psammobiidae > Gari > Gari tellinella. The sequence goes on along the minus strand of OV277870.1, from coordinate 3,194,828 downwards.
TGGGTTTCGAGAACGGAGGTCCTGTGAAACACAGCTACTTCAACTTGTCGATGATATTATGACTAATTCTGTAAACTGCCAGCAAACTGATCTTGTTTTATTAGATTTCAGCAAGGCCTTTGACAAAGTTAATCGCCTCAAACTTCTCTATAAACTTCGGCTTCATGGTGTAAATGATCAGATTTCTTCTTGGATTGAACATTGTCTCATCGGTAGAACTCAAAAAGTTGTCATAGATCGTGAATGTTCTGATGAGGTCTCTGTTACTTCCGGTGTACCTCAAGGCTCTGTTCTTGGACCCCTTTTATTTCTTCTATACATCAATGATCTTCCTGAAACTGTCACCTCTCAAGTCCGTCTCTTCGCGGACGACACTGCTATTTATCTAGGTGTTTCCAGCATTCAAGACTGTACCTCTCTTCAGCATGACCTTGACAACCTTGTGGAATGGGAAAAAACATGGGACATGGACTTTAACCCTAGCAAATGTGTGGTCCTATCTATCTGTAAAAATAAAAGGAAACTCTCTTTCGACTACACCTTACATGGACAGAAACATGAAAATGTTGATTCTGCTAAATATCTTGGCGTAACTTTCTCTAATGATCTATCTTGGAACAAACACATCCAGCAAGCTACTTCAAATGCCTCAAACTCTCTTAATTTTCTTAGCAGGAACATACAGACAAAGCACAGAAAGGTCCGAGAAGCTGCATATAAAAGCATGGTAAGACCCCAACTGGAGTATGCTTCTGCTGTTTGGAGTCCCCATACCCAGGCAAACATCCAGCAAGTGGAAAAGGTGCAAAGTAGGACTTACGCTGGACCTGCAGCACCTATTCTAGGTATGAAAGTGTCACCGCCATGCAGGAGGATCTTGGCTGGCAGACACTCCAGGACAGACGAGACATTGGACGACTGACAATCTTCTACAAAATAGTGTATGGTCTAGTTGCCATACCACTACCCACATATCTTGAGAAACCCATGAGATTGTCACGCCACTCTCACCCTCTTTCCTTCAGACAGATTCACACAACCACAAACTATTTTAAGTACTCATTTTTTCCATACACTGTTGTTATGTGGAACAGCTTGCCAGCAACCATAGTTATGACTCCAGACTTGGAGGGGTTCAGACAGAGTCTTCACCCCTCCCTTATAAACCGCCCCTAGTTGCCTTGGGTCTAATGTTTTTATCCTATTTTAAACCCTCATCTCATTGTAACTCTATCATACTTTGATTTCACTTCTTATCTTATCACTTTTGAGGTCTCCCTCTCATTGCTTTTATTCCCTTTTAATTCTTGCACTGACGCGCACCTGCCGCTAATACTCGAAAGAGGCGTTATGGCAGTATAAATAGATAGATAGATAGTCTCTTTGAGACAATTCTAATGAGTTAGTAGTAAAATCATAGGATTCGGTGCTGAAAATTAGTAAAATGAATGAGAAAGTGTTGGATTTGTTCAGTTTACTCCCTCTAACTGTGTTGCTGGAGTTACTTGGGTGTGTACAGGTATCAGTCATAGGCGTAGCCAGACTTTCAAAAACTATACGCATAATTCGAAACGGAGTGCCGAGCGAGGGTGGAGGGTGTGGTGGTAGGTAACCCCCTTCTGATTGTGGGAAACGGGGGCCTCCCCCGGAAAATTTTGAAAATAAAGATGTGAAATGGTGGTTTCTGACATGTTTTAGACAGCTTTTTAATGCGCTTGATTTCCACTTATTGTTTTCAATTTAATATTATTTCATAAATAACCGAATTTACAAGGTTAAACATTTAACTCTTTCAACCCCAGTCCCGCATATAGGCGTGCTTTTCAAACAGTGTACATGTGAATAGTACACATGTCCTATACAAACAGTGAAGACCCAGATCAGAGGGCTCCGAAAGGAGCCCTCTGATCAGGGTCTTCACTGTTCGTCACAATGCCAAACATTGACAAAAACAACCCTTTAAAGTCAGAAATGGACTAGACTTAGATGGAAAATGGAATTGTCAATTTAAAGTTTCAGGGAGGAAAGACTTAAAGGCCTAGAACTTTGCTAGGCCAGTTAGTATATATATATATAGTTCTAGATTTAAATGTGTCAGACATTTGTAGTCTGCCTTTGTTGTCTAAGCTCTCTGTATCTAAGAAGGGTAGTCCAAGAGAACTTGGACTTTCTCCAAAGGAAGTCTGACTTGCTTCAGGAACATTTGCAGATGAAGAAGAACGATGACGAAAAGTTTAGCGTCTCTCCCTAACTGGTCTGTATTTACAGACGTACGCCTTTAAGTAGTGGGGGACGTTATACAGCAGAATCAGGATTGTCTGCAGGTTTTGTTTAGGTAGCTTTCGAAGTTTTGTGGCTAGGACTAGTCGTCATCGTTTAATGTGGCGTATTTGTCGCAAGTCAAATTGTGTATGTACACTCTTTACTACTGTAGTTGGGTCCGGAACATTCTGCCCGGGATTTTTTATGCCTAGAGGGGTCTCGGTGCGTTCTCAAAGCGTTCTTGCATTCCGAACAGGTATAATACAAACATAAATCTATGTAAAAAGGTAGGGATGTCAACGGTTAATCGGTTAGAATCTCTGATTATCGGTTAGAAAAATCGGTTAGCCGGTTAATCGTAAAAATGTATTAAAATATTAAAGTTCTGAACTAGACAGCAGAATTTGCATTAATATTTTTATGTTTCACAAGATATTCGCTGTCACACAGGCGGCGTTAATTTGTTTAGGTCTGAAGGAGATAGCCCGAGAGTATTGGCGACATTAAACAAGGGGATTCAATAAACAGTAACATCATTACAGTTAAGTTTTTCTGTTAATTGCAAAGCCTTCAATGATCTTGCACACATCGGCAACACTTATTGAAAATTATACTCGCCATGGCTTTAAACAGGGGTATCATTATGAGCGGTGATAGTTTTAAAAATACATATGTAGTTCTAGCATCTATATCAGACAAAACCCATCACTACATGTAGAAAAAACATGTATTTAGTAAAGCTACGATTCATGTGCTGTGAAATGCAGGTAGCATACTCCTTTTATATGACAGATGAAAGGATTACGTTAATTTTATTCAAGTACATTGATCTGATTTATAAGACCTGTACTAAAAGGATTTTGATACTTGACTTCGTGTTTGGAGTTTATTGATTTATATTTTTTCTACACATCAAATGATCATTTAAAGATAACGACTTACATGCACATTTTATATGTGTCTTGAAAACTGAAAACTGTGTATCAATTAGTTCAGACCCCATGCATAGCCACATTGCATGCTTTAAAAACGTCGTCAGCACTTTTGCTTCAACTGTAGAATTAGACCGTTGTATTTATTTTGTCAATTATTGAAAGGCATTAAGATACAGTTTAGAGAATTTACATCTTACAAAACATTTTTTATATGTTTTTAAGTTAATATAATAAATGTCAAGGCTAAAAATAGCACACTGTATATTAACAAACATAAGGTCATTGTATATACACCCGAATTAACTATTGCATATACTATATGACTTTATTGCTAAATACATTTTAACAACATATCATAGATCGAAATCAGTGAGATATATTAAAAAAATAGTGTCCTTTTTATGAGAAAATTCGAGCTGTGTTTTATGTGTTTCCATGAAAACTAATTATGTAAACTCTAGGCTCAATATAAGAGAACAAGAATGTTTGTTATGGTGGGGGGGGGGATGGGGGCGGCTTACTAGGTATTACGATGAAATGTTTGTCTACGACAACCTATATGGGTATTATAAGAGATTTGTATAGCTACGAAGTCAGTGTATATAGTGAGAAATGTTTGTCTACGACAACAAAATTGCCTTCGTAGCAATACACATTTGTTATAATACCCATATAGGTTGTCGTAGACAAACATTTCATCGTAATACCTAGTTGGCCCCCCGTGTAACATATATCATTATTAAAGCATCTTTATATCGTTAAACTACTGGGGTTGAATTAAAAACAAATTACTCCGATCTTTTGTCGCAACTGTCGGGTAAAATTGAACGGTTAACCGCTCGGAAAGTTAAAAGGTTATGTAGATAGCCTAGTCAAATGACCGATTATTTAGATCTACATCCCTTAAAAGCGACTCAACATGACATAAGATATCTAATCTAGGATTTTTTATATAGATCTACATGTTTTGAGAGGTTGCCGTCCAATATTTAATCTCTAACTCCTACTCTACTCTACCGTACCTTCTACGATTAGTGTACGCTCTCAGATTAGGACCTGGGAGCATGCTCCCCCGGCCGGAAATCTTTATTACTAGATGCCGTAGATGGTCTCTTGCGCGTTCAGAGGACGGTTCAAAACACGTATAATACTGTCTGATATAAATCTTTGTTAATATTCGACTTAAGGGTGTATCAATGTCATGAGCCATTTTTTCAAAGTATTAAACTTTTTTTCTATCATTGTTTTTTTGGAAGAGCTATTTATGATGAATGAAAAAATGAAAAAAAAAATATATGGTGGTGTCCTTTTTTTTTTAGCTACAGCGATTTGGAAAAGGTTTGTCAAATTTGGATTTTTTTCTTTAAATTTTACCCATTCAGAGTACAAGCTTCAGTAAAATTTATTTCAAAACAAAACAAACATGGTAATTTGGGTTTTCTTTATTTATTTCATGTCTATGGTGGTATGTTCACATATATAAACCAAATTTAAACAAAGAAGGCACCAGGTTTGAACAATATGGATCCTTGAATATCAAATAAAGGGCATGATTTTATTAGATTTTTTAGTTTATGAAAAAAAGTAAAAAAGTTTGAAAATGAAATAGTTCTAGTATTTAACTTTTTCTTATATTCTACCAGATGAAAGCCCATACTAAGGCAGTTCAAAATATGAAAAGAAATTGAAAGGTCAGTGTTGAAAATTTTGAGTTATTAAAGTAAAAAGAGTTATCGCCCCTTACAAAATTTACAAAAAAGTACCATACCGATGATATTTAGAGCTTTATAAATTTCATATTTGGTGCCTTTTTTTTCTTAAATTAGTTTTTGTATGAAGAAATACTACCATAGATAGGAAATAAATAACACAAAACCAAATTATCATATTTGTTTTCATTTAAAATGGGTTTTATTGAAGCGGGCTGTTTGAAAAGGACAAAATAAGAGGAAGTGGGTGGGGTAAATTTTACATGGCCGTAGAGCCAACTGTTGTTCACCAAAATGTACACTTTTTCTATTTTTTCATTCCTCTTAAATAGCTCTTCAATACAAAACCATCATAGAGTGTTTTCATATACTTTGAAAAGTTCCCAAAGTCATGACATTGATACACCCTTAAATTCTAGCATAAATCATTTAAACTAGGATAATATCTTGTTCAACATGATGGTTTCGAGTCATTAATCTTTTAACCCTTCCCTCATTCCTTTTTTTATTTATAGATGATGAGTCATTTTTATGGAGTAATGGGTTAAGGGATCTCATTTGAACACCTTTCTTGAACCATTGAAATACCATTGAAAAAGCATTTAATGAACATTGAAACAACATTAAATTTACCATTTTTTGCCCAAATTTCAATGCTAGTAAACCATTGAAATGACATTTAATTAACCAGTTTTCCACAAATTTAAATGCTAGTATACCATTTAAACACCATTTTTTGGTCAAAATTTAAAGGCTAATTTACATAATTCGGCTTTTTAAATGCTGTTTGAATGGTTTGTATAACTGAAGAAGCATACTGGAAAATTGGTTTCCATTTATTTTTCAATGCTCATTAAATGTTTTAAAAAAACTGCTCTTTCAATGCTGTTTCAATGCCATTTCATTTCGCTAAACACCATTTTTTTGGTCAAAATTTAAAGGCTAATTTACATAATTCGGCTTTTTAAATGCTGTCTGAATGTTGTTTGAATGCTGTTCGAATGCTGTTCGAATGGTTTGTATATAAATGAAGAAGCATTTCCATTTATTTTTCAATGCTCATTAAATGTTTTAAAAAAACTGCTCTTTCAATGCTGTTTCAATGCCATTTCATTTCGCTAAGGGGGGTGTCGCAGTATATAAAGAAAGAAACGAAGAAAGTTTTAAGTGCACTGTGTTTGAGAATAAGGGTGAAAAGTAATGTTTGTTGTTGTTAACACTCTTTTCCATAAATAATAAGTTAAGGATAATTCTGCTGTACTTTGAATTAGTTTTTAGTTTAAATCTTTGAACCCTAGTCACTCATATATGATATTCATATGCGACATTTGCAAATAGCGTTCCTGTGGAGTACACTTGTCCTATGCAAACAGTGTAGACCCTGATCAGAGGGCTCCTTAAGGAGCCCTCTGATCAGGGTCTACACTGTTTGTCATTTTGACATTTATTGTAAAAGTCAACCCTTAAAGGTAAAAAAGGACTAGACTAAATTGAAAACTAGAAATTGTCCATTTGAGCTAGGTTTCAGGGAGTTAACACTCTATAGTCTGTTGAAGGGTCTAGCATTCTGAGACTTGTGCCTAAAACTGTTATGAAAAAGAGCATCTGGGGTCTTCCTCCACCAGTTATTAGCTGGGCGTCGAGTTATGACTGAAATACTGTTAAAGCAGCATTAAATCTTAACAATTCCAAATCCAAATTCAGGACATGCAAAAAAGTGTTATCAGGGGTTAGCTAAACATGCACAAGGATATGGTAAGATAGATCTAGGTCTCCAACTAAAGTATTTATAACACTTAACCAGGGCTCCAGATAAGAGGGGTATTTCAAAAGATAAAATCTTTATTTCTGCTTTAAACCCTATGGTGTCACTACTCATTAGAATCGTCTCAAAGAAACGATTCTATTGAGTAGTAACATCATAGGATTTGGTACTGAAATAAGTGAGAAAAATTACTCCCCCTTATCTGGAGCCCTGCATGCAAAAGTTAGCTAAACATGCACAACCACAAGGATATGGTAAGATAGATCTAGGTCTGCAGCTAATATATTTAACCCATTACCCCATAAATATATCTTTGTACTCCTAGTTTATTCATCTATTACCCCATAAATACGCTTTTTTACGCCTTTAATTAATTCATCCACTGAAGAAAATAGTTTCAATTTATACTGTCACAAATACAAATCGTTTTCTATATTCAAGCAGATAATAGCTTAAAGCAGGCTGAAAGTAAAGCAGAATGTCATTGTGCCTTATGGCACATTCTGCTAACATACTTTCAACCTGCTTTAAGAGAACACATATGTTCAAAACTAGAAACAGGCTATAGGGTAATGGGTTAAAGAAATTCTAGACATGCAAGGAAATGTTATCAGAGGTTAGTTTTAACATACATTGTACATGTGTTAAACTTTATTTTGTTATCCAGGAAGGCTCAGGGTTGCTGTGGGCGATATTGGAGGGTACTATTAGACGTAGATCTATCAACACACCAGCAAGAAACAGAACACCATTAGTCATGTCACAACCACAAGGATATGGTAAGATATTCCTAAACCCTTTACAGCTTTGTAAGAATAGCAATACAGTTGAACTTTGATATGGTAAGATATTCCTAAACCCTTTATAGCTTTGTAAGAATAGCGATACAGTTGAACTTCCATATGTCGAACTCGGTTAAGTTGAACATACCAGAGCTCCAGATAAGGGGGGTATTTTAAAAACTAAAATCTTTATTTCTGCTTTAAACCCTATGGTGTCAGTACTCATTATAATTGTCTCGAAGAGACGATTCAAATGAGTAGTAACACCATAGGATTTGATGCTAAAATAAGTGAGAAAATGTTGGATTTGTGCAGTTTACTCCCTCTTATCTGGAGCCCTGACATACCCGTATTTCAAAGTTAACTTTGAAATACGGGTATGTTCGACATAACCGAGCATGAAATGGTGTAATTCATGTGTGGACAAATCGGATAATTCAAATTAAGCGAGTTCGAGATATTGAAGTTTGACTGTATTCCTTAACTCTTTATAGCTTTGTAAGAATAGGCAGAGCCCCAGATAAGGGGAGTATTTCAAAACCTAAAACCTTTATTTCTGCTTTAAACCCTATGGTGTCACTACTCATTAAGAATCGTCTCGAAGATGAGTACTCTAATGAGTAGTAACACCATATGTTTTGGTGCTAAAATAAGCTAGAGAATGTTGGATTTGTGCAATTTACTCCCTCTTATCTGGAGCCCTGATAGGGATCATATATACAGGGGAGACATGCATTTGTCCTGCTGTATATATTATATATAACTAAACTTCACAATTTCTATTTTGTCATCATTTCACGACTTGGGTTTTTCCCTATATGAAGTTTACTGGAAAAATTCCCAATCTGAGGTGTACTGGACCCGTTCCCAATTGGGGGGAAAAACGCTGTGGATAACGAAACACTTAAAACGCAAACGCCAGGGCTCCAGATAAAATCTAAAAACTTTATTTCTGCTTTAAACCCTATGGTGTCATTACTCATTAGAATCGTCTCGAAGAGATGATTATTATGAGTATAGCACCATAGGATTTGGTTCTAAAATAAGCGAATATAGATGGATTAGTTCAGGTTACTCCCCACATATCTGGTGCCCTGAAACACTTAACCTTACGCCAAATAAATTTCCTTTGTTTCCATCGTCTGCAAGATCGGGGATCTAAAAATGCACCTACATGTATCACCATTACTGGTTTCAGCATAGTATTTTGCCAGTATCTGAAATGAGTGGTTTACTGTGTGGAGGGGGGCAGCCAATAGGGCTGTTTCTCATGACTAGCCACTTAACCCTTTACTCCAATGGCTCCATTAATAAACCTTTTTACGCCATGAATTTATTCCTCCATTGAAGAAAATAAATAGTTCCAATTGATACATGTAACTGGTGTGATTATGTACGATCAGAAATATTTCTTATATTTGAGAAGATTTTAGCTTAAAGCAGCATGAAAGTAAAGCAGAATGCGCCTTAAGGCGCATTCTGCTTTACTTTCAACCTGCTTTAAGTGGTCAACTATTTTCAAAACAAGAAATAGGCTATAGGGTAATGGGTTAACCCTTTACTCCAAAGGGTGTTAAATACTACTCACCGGCTTGACATGGCAAGAAATATTATGTCAGGGAGAGCAGATTTTCTGATAATTTATAACCAATACTATTAAGCAAAATATCATTTTCACCAAGCAGGGCGCATACAGTGGTAAATTATAAGCTATTCCTACCCACTTTAAACATTTCTTAAGCGTTTCTTACCTGTTTATTATCCGTTTGGTCAAACGTGTTTCAAAGCCGTTTCTTTATGCGTTTAAAAGAGCCCGGATGAAAGGGTCATCACTTAGCCGATGGACCCCTTAGCCGAGAATGCATTGGTATATCATTTTTTAACGTGTTTAAACCCGTTAAAATCGTTAGGCTTAAACCGTTCATTATCCATTCACTATGCGTTTCTTACGCATAGATTAACGCATAAATGGGTAGGAATAGCGTATTTACCACTGTAACTATTCTAAAAATTTTACACCCCTGCTACATAGCCTATTTCTGGTATTGATGATATGTCACAACTTAAAGCAGGTTGAAAGCTAAGCCTTAACTCTTTCCTCCCTGAAACTCCCATTTTAGTCTAGTCCATTTCTGACTTTTAAGGGTTGTTTTTGTCAATCTTTAGCATTATGACAAACAGGGAAGACCCAGATCAGAGGGCTCCATAAGGAGCCCTCTGATCTGGGTCTTCACTGTTTGCATAGGACAAGTGCACTTTTCAAATGTTTACTCTTTGAAAAGGACGCCTATTTGCGGGACTAGGGTTCAAAGGGTTAAGGTGCATTCTGCTTTACTTTCAACCTGCTTTAAGTGGTCACATGTCTTCAAACCTAAAAACAGGTAATGGGATAAAGGGTTAAAACTTGTAAATTTGTAATCAAATTAACGACAGATGATCAGAAAGCGAAAGTATTGGGAGCCGATACACCTCTTCTGAGTGAGTATTGTACCTATCCCTGCCGTATTGATCCTAGTACCACACAGGGCTCAGATAAGAGGGAGTAAACTCGAGTTTTCCAAAGGACTTCTGGGGTCTTCCTTCACCTATAATTAGCTGGACGTCGGGATATTACTGAAATACTGTTGAAAGCGACGTAAAATCAAAACAAATCAAATCAAATCGAGTTTTCCAACATTTTCTCTTTTATGTCTGCACTAAACCCTATGGTGTGACTACTCATTAGAATTGTCTCGAAGAGACGATTCTAATGAGTAGTCACACAGTAGGGTTTAATGCAATAATTAAAGATTATATTTTTTGAAATACTCCTGTTATCTGGAGCTCTGCTTATTGGTCATCCATAGGTTCCATAGTACAGGTTGACTGTTTTATCTTGTTCCTTAACCCATTATCCTATAGCTTGTTTCTAGGATTGAAAATATGTGACCACTTAAAGCACATTCTGCTTTACTTTCAGCCTGCTTTAAGCTATCATCTGTTAGAATATAGCACACATTTCTTATAATTTCTTAACCCATTACCCTATAGCTTGTTTCTAGTATTGAAAATATGTGACCACTTAAAGCAGGTTGAAAATAAAGCAGAATGTGCCTTGAGGCACATTCTGCTTTACTTTCAGCCTGCTTTAAGCTATCATCTGTTAGAATATAGCACACATTTCTTATAATACATATTCATAGCTGTAAACATCTGATCACTTTTCTTTAGATAAAGAATAAATGAAAGGCGTAAAAAGTCGTATTTAAATTATGGGGTAATGTCTTTATTTTGAGGACATAGAAAACAATCTACTGGTACAATGCTTAACTTCTGTAAGTAGCTTGCGCTTCTTGATATTGGCAAGAATGGGATCTAAGTGAGGAGGAATACATGTTTACCCTTTCCCTCATACAGTGGAGAATCTGTTATTCTTTCCCCAGGGCAGCCATAAGTTGACATGAAAAATCCTAAGATTTCTAAATTTGCATTTTTCAAGTGCGATTTTACGAATCGTACCTTTACTCCATAGCCTATTTCTAGTTTTGTTGGATTCTGACTACTTAAAGCAGGCTGGAAGTAAAGTAGAATGCGCCTTAGGGCGCATCTGCTTTAATTTCAGCCTGCTTTAAGTTACCATGTACTAGAAAAAAAATCCGAAGATTTAGGAAAAATCCGGATAAATGGCAGCCCTGTTACCCATTTAAACGCAAACGTACGCAAACGCCAAACACTAAAACGTAGCAAAAGCAAATTTTGGACAATTCTGATAATTTATGTTTATCTTGGTGGCAAACAGTTTGGAGCCTGATCAGACGCCGGGTTACCCGGCGTCTGATCTGGCTCCAAACTGTTTGCATTGGAAATTACAGTTTTAGCGTAAACGCGTTTATTGGAAAAGAATAACGTTTTCTCCACTGTAGAAGTGCCTTTTAGCGCATTAAGTTTATTCTTTCATTGAATAGAATAGTTCCAATTCATACAGTTATGAACATGGATCATAAGAAATATTTTCAATATCCTAGCAGATGGTAGCTTAAAGAAGGCTGCAAGTAACTTAGAATGCACCTTAAGGCACATTCTGCTTTACTTTCAGTATGCTTTAAGTTGAAACCTGTTTTCAATACTAGAAACAGGCAATTGGGTAATGGGTTAAACAAAGACAATTGTGCAACTGACTGTGTAAGTTTTTTAATAGGTAAAGACTCAATTAGAAAAAGAAGTCAAACCAAGTCATACGTTTTAACCTATTCCTCCACACAAATCCAAGTAAGGGGTTATTACCTATTCCACTACACAAACCCAGTCAGGTGTCTTTACCTATTCCTCCACACAAACCCGGTCCGGAGTCTTTACCTATTCCTCCACACAAACCTCGTTAGGAGTCTTTACCTATTCCTCCACACAAACCCAGTCAGGCGTCTTTACCTATTCCTCCACACAAACCCAGTCAGGAGTCTTTACCTATTCCTCCACACAAACCCAGTCAGGTGTCTTTACCTATTCCTCCACACAAACCCAGTCAGGAGTCTTTACCTATTCCTACACACAAACCCAGTCAGGTGTCTTTACCTATTCCTCCACACAAACCCAGTCAGGTGTCTTTACCTATTCCTCCACACAAACCCGATACAGAGTCTTTACCTATTCCTTCACACAAACCTAGTCAGGAGTCTTTACCTATTCCTCCACACAAACCCGGTCCGGAGTCTTTACCTATTCCTCCACACAAACCCAGTCAGGAGTCTTTACCTATTCCTATGCACAAACCCAGTCAGGTGTCTTTACCTATTCCTCCACACAAACCCAGTCACGTGTCTTTACCTATTCCTCCACACAAACCCGGTCCGGAGTCTTTACCTATTCCTCCACACACACCTAGTCAGGAGTCTTTACCTATTCCTCCAAACAAACCCGGTCCGGAGTCTTTACCTATTCCTCCACACAAACCCAGTCAGGTGTCTTTACCTATTCCTCCACACAAACCCAGTCAGGAGTCTTTACCTATTCCTCCACACAAACCCAGTCAGGTGTCTTTACCTATTCCTCCACACAAACCCAGTCAGGTGTCTTTACCTATTCCTCCACACAAACCCAGTCAGGTGTCTTTACCTATTCCTACATACAAACCCAATCAGGAGTCTTTACCTATTCCCACACAAACCCAGTTAGGAGTCTTTACCTATTCCTCCACACAAACCCAGTCACGTGTCTTTACCTATTCCTCCACACAAACCCGGTCCGGAGTCTTTACCTATTCCTCCACACACACCTAGTCAGGAGTCTTTACCTATTCCTCCAAACAAACCCGGTCCGGAGTCTTTACCTATTCCTCCACACAAACCCAGTCAGGTGTCTTTACCTATTCCTCCACACAAACCCAGTCAGGAGTCTTTACCTATTCCTCCACACAAACCCAGTCAGGTGTCTTTACCTATTCCTCCACACAAACCCAGTCAGGTGTCTTTACCTATTCCTCCACACAAACCCAGTCAGGTGTCTTTACCTATTCCTACATACAAACCCAATCAGGAGTCTTTACCTATTCCCACACAAACCCAGTTAGGAGTCTTTACCTATTCCTCCACACAAACCCAGTCAGGTGTCTTTACCTATTCCTCCACACAAACCCAGTCAGGAGTCTTTACCTATTCCTCCACACAAACCTAGTCAGGAGTCTTTACCTATTCCTCCAAACAAACCCGGTCCGGAGTATTTACCTATTCCTCCACACAAACCCAGTCAGGAGTCTTTACCTATTCCTCCACACAAACCCAGTCAGGTGTCTTTACCTATTCCTCCACATAAACCCAGTCAGGTGTCTTTACCTATTCCTCCACACAAACCCAGTCAGGCGTCTTTACCTATTCCTCCACACAAACCCGGTCAGGAGTCTTTACCTATTCCTCCACACAAACCCAGTCAGGAGTCTTTACCTATTCCTCCACACAAACCCGGTCCAGAGTCTTTACCTATTCCTTCACACAAACCTAGTCAGGAGTCTTTACCTATTCCTCCACACAAACCCAGTCAGGAGTCTTTACCTATTCCTCCACACAAACCCAGTCAGGAGTCTTTACCTATTCCTCCACACAAACCCAGTCAGGTGTCTTTACCTATTCCTCCACACAAATCCAGTCAGGAGTCTTTACCTATTCCTCCACACAAACCCAGTCAGGAGTCTTTACCTATTCCTCCACACAAACCCAGTCAGGAGTCTTTACCTATTCCTACACATTGTAGTGCTTAGTCATAATGATAATACATTATGCATGTTATATCCCTTGTTAACCATTTCTTTCATAGGAGCGCCTTTTAGCGCATTCAGTTTATTCCTCAGCTGGAGTCACGAATATATATCTTTAGAAATATTTTCTTTATTCTAGCAGATAGTAGCTTAAAGAAGGCTGAAAAGTAAAGCAGGATACGCCCTAAGGAGCATTCTGCTTTACTTTAAGCCTGCTTTAAGTAGTCATCTATCTTAAGTACTAGAAATAGGCTATCAGGTAACGGGCTAAGATTAACCATTTGATACTAGAAGCAAAACTGCGAAACATTTTGGATCCACATTATGAGATGACAAATAACTGGATGTCTCAGCAGAATCCAAAATGTGACACTCTGACCCTATTTTGAAAAGATACCTTAGCATATAAATGAGACGTGCCATGACAAAACCTGCGTTATTGCATTGCAAACAGAGTAGATCAAGGCCAGCAGATAAAGGGAGTATTTCAAAAACTAAAATCTTTATTTCTTTTTTAAATCCTATTCTGTCACTACTCAGTAGAATCGTCTCCAATAGACGATTCTAATGAGTAGTACAGTACTGAACCTTATTAAATTAAATAGATAATCGCAAGCGAATTGCCATCGAATCGGGCGCTTTAAAAAACAAATCCTACGTTTGAATACTTTAGCGCGAATGTTCAGAAGCGGTTGTGACAAAAATGGAATCGAAAAAATTAACGAAGGCATATTTGCGAACATTTGTGAGATACACAACTCAATAAAACTTATCCGAGGGTAAATTAGTATTTTGAAATCGCAAGCGAATCGCCATCGAATTGAAAGCGAATTGCCATCGAATTGCAAGCGAATCGCAAAAATTGTTAATTTAATAAGATTCAGTACTGTAACACTATAGGATTTGGTGTTGAAATAAGTGAGAAAATGTTTGATTCGTTCAGTTTACCCTCTCTAATCTGGAGCCCTGATATAATTGAATCTGCAGGTGCCCCTCAACAGCCAGTCTATAATCAACCAGGGCAGCCAGGCTATGGACAACCACCACCAGGCTATGGACAACCCCAACCAGGCTATGGACAGCCACCACCAGGCTATGGACAGCGTCAACCAGGCTATGGACAGCCAGGACAGCCGTATGGTCAGCCTGGCGTACCAATGCAAGGTAGGGTTTTAGAAATAGAAATACATTGCAGAACAGTGTTGACCAATCTTAGACAGCATATCAGGATGTGATGTGTAAGTGTCAAACAGTATAGACCCTGCTTAGATGCCTCATTCTCTGATGTGTTGGTAATGGCTCAGGCTTTAAGAAATAATTTGCAATGTAATTTTTTTGGTTTACAAGACTTTGCGAACAGTTTGGATCCTGATCAGACGCCGCATAACGTGGCGCCTGATCTGGATTGTTTGAGAGTAAAAGGGTTACACATTTGATTTATTTATACAGTCATAACGGGTCATGAGTATGTAATAAGAAATATTTTCTCTACGTTAGCAGATTGTAGTTTTAAGTAGATTGAAAGTAAAACAGACCTGCTTTAAGTGGTCGCCTATTTTCAATACTAGAAATAGGTTGTGGAGTAAAGGGTTAAACTGAGAAGAAATAAAGCATTCTCCACAATAAACCTGGACAATGTTACAGTGGAGAAAACGTTATTCTTTCCCCATTAATATGTTTACGCTAAAACTGTTATTTGCTGTTACCCGGCGTCTCTGATCAGGCTCCAAACTGTTTGCCACTAAAATCAACACAATTCATCTGAATTGTCCAAAGGTTGTATTTTTCTACGTTTTAGTGCTTTGCATTTGGTTTGCGCTTAAAGAATAACGTTTTCTCCACTGTATCAATGTGTTCTACTAGGTCAACAACAATGGATGGCTCGTCCAGAGGTCCCAGGCTGTCCTCCGGGCCTAGAATACTTGTGCCAAATAGACCAGCTGATAGTCAAACAGCAGATAGAGTTGCTGGAAGGTAAGATGCCTATATACTGATATTTATTTCACACCTATATAGATTAAACCAATCGAAAGCTCTTCTTTCTACCACATGACGATACAAGAGAAACGAGTATTGTACTTAATTATAAAAATGTGATCCCAAAAAGCCAATTTTTTTTCATATCGGGACTCGAGTGCCGAAAATCCATATCATTTTCGTATTGTACTGGACAACTTTACCAACACTCTGTTAAGAGTTACTTCCCTTGGCATTGCCGTCTGCTATTTTTATTTTTATTTTGGAAATTGCGAAGTCAAGAAGGCTAGAAGGAATAGGAAAAATGTCTTGTGGTTTCTTTTTTCATTTTATATTTCTATGGTGTGAAATAAAGAGGTAATTTAACAGTGCAGAGTACAATATTGAATTCAATTGGACTCGAACACAGCAGTCATAATCCGTATCGCCTTGTCCAAATATGGATTGTGACGGCTGTGTACTCATCCAATAGAATTCAGTATTGTACTCAATACTGTTAAATAACCTCATAATGTTAACATCTCTTAAAATACATTAGAAAGAAAGGTAGGATGCGAATAACTACAGGCACCAATGTACTAGACAAAATATTTATTGATCTCTTAAAATAGTCACAGATGTCATATTTCGAGTTCAGTGCTTGTTTGCAAGCCGTTTGATCTGATCAGGAACCAAGATGTTAGTCACTCATTATGGACTATAGTCAATTTATCTAAAATTCCAAATATATGAAATACAAGCTTATGCAAGTTGTTAACTTTTTTACTGCCAATGGCGGCAAAAGGCGACTTTGCAAACAGTTTGGATCCTGATCAGACGCAGCATTTTGCATTGTCTGTTCAGGATCCAAACTGTTTGACACTCATATCGACGTTTCTTCAGTCAAAACAGCCCTAAGCTGACTTTGGAAATATAGCAGACGGCACTACCAATGCAGACGATAGTTTTGGCGGTTAGAGCGTTAAAACAGACGATAAAACTTGACAGGGAAAGGGTTAAATAGAGGATCAAAGAGACGATTCTAAGGAGTAGTAACACCATAGGATTTGGTGCTGCTAATAAGTAAAATATTCTGGATTTGTTCAGTTTACTCCCTCTTATCTGGAACCCTGAATACTTGACGTTTAGGGTAACATCTTCACAAAAGACGCCATTTAGTGACCCGCTACATGCAGCGCCAAAGCTGACAAAAACGATAGTTCACTAGTTGATTAGATGTTTAATCGTATTTAGCTTAAACAATTAATTGTGTGTGTTTTCTCTGTATAAAGGTCATTAAAATGTATAATCAATTCCTTTGGATGGATATGAAAAATATATCACTCAAATAGGTTATCTGGTTAAGAATATTTTATAAAACCTCGTCCTGCTGATTGTTTTTAGCTCACCTGGCACGTAGTGCCAAGGTGAGCTATTTTGATCGTCCTCTGTCCGTCGTCCGTCCGTCTGTCCGTCGTTCGTCGTCAACAATTTCTTTAAACGACATCTCCTCTGGAACTACTGGATAGATTTTTACCAAACTTGGCCTGAATAATCCTTATATGGTCTTCTTTCAAAGTTGTTCAAATATTTCCGGTCCATTGCATAATTATCTAGGTCACAGGAGCTAAAAATAGATTTTTTCAATGAAAACTTAAAAAATCTTCTTGTCTGAAACCACAGTACCCTGAGCTTAGATATTTGGCAAAAAGCATTGTCTTCAGGTCCTCTATCAAGATTGTTCAAATTATGTCCCTGGGGTAAAAAATGGCCCCGCCCCGGGGGTCGTAATTTTACATAGAGTTATTTAGTGAAATCTTCAAACATCTTTATCTCAGAAACCAATATGGCCAGAGCTTTGATATTTGGCATGATGACACTTATAGAAGCCCTTAACCAATATTGTTAATATGGTTCCGATCCGTTGCATATCTAGGTCACAGGAGCTAAAAATAGATTTTTTCAATGAAATCTTAAAAAATCTTCTCGTCTGAAACCACAGTACCTTGAGCTTAGATATTTGGCACAAAGCATCATCTTCAGGTCCTCTATCAAGATTGTTCAAATTTCGTACCTGGGGTCAAAAATGACCCCGCCCCGGGGGGTCATAATTTTACATAGAGTTATATAATGAAATCTTCAAACATCGTTATCTCAGAAACCAATATGACCAGAGCTTTGATATTCGGCATGATGACACTTATAGAAGCCCTTAACCAATATTGTTAATATGGTTCCGGTGCGTTGCATATCTAGGTCACAGGAGCTAAAAATAGATTTTTTCAATGAAATCTTAAAAAATCTTCTTGTCTGAAACCACAGTACCCTGAGCTTACATTTTTGGCACAAAGCATCATCTTCAGGTCCTCTTAAAACAGCCAAGGCCCTAAGGATCGCAGTTTTACATAGAGTTATGTAGTGAAATATTCTTCTCTGAAACTACTATGGCAAGAACTTTGATATTTAGCATAGTGACACTTTTAGATGTTCTTTACCAATATTGCTGAAATGGTTCGGGTCTGTTGCATATCTGGGTCATATTAGCTAAAAATAGATTTTTTTCAATGAAAAGTCTTCCTGTCAAAATATTGTTACAGCACACTTAATTTTCAAGTTCATCAGCAAGATTTTTGAAATTATGTCTCTGGGGTGAAAAGTGATCCCACCCCAGGGGTCATGTGACCCTTGTGTTGGTTTTTCCAGGTGAGCGATATTTAGGCCCGCATGGGCCTCTTGTTTAGCTCACCTGAGCACAAAGTGCTCAAGGTGAGCTATTGTGATCAGTTGCCGTCCGTCGGTGTCCGTGTCGTCTGTTCACAATTTGTTTCAAATAACTTCTTCTCTGAAACCAATGGCCCAATTTTAACCAAACTTGGTCAGATACATACTGTAGTTGTGAGTTTCAAAAACTGTTAAAAAAAGTGGGTGGGGCAATCGGTCTTGTTGCCATGGAAACCCTGCATGATATCTAAAAAAATCTTCTTCTCAAAAACTACTGGTCCGATTTCAATTTGGTTTTCACCAAAATGTTTCTCAATTAATATACATGTACTTTCAAAATTGTTCGAAGAATTTTGATCCGTCAAAAACATGGCCACCAGAGGGCGTGGTCATTTTCCGTATTTACGTAATATTGACAACTAAAGTCAAAACTTTAAACATCTTCTTGTCAATGACCTAGGACAACCTAATTTCACAAGTAGCATCATGCTGTGAACCTTTAGCAAGATTGTTCAAATAATGACCCCCAGGTCAAAAATGGCCCCGCCCGGGGCTTATTAGTTTTTCATAGGAAAACCTTTAAAACTCTTCTTCTCTAAAACTGTATGGCCTAGACCTTTTATATTTGGCATGTAGATTTGCCTTATGGACCTCTACTAAGAGTGTTTAAATCATAACCCCAGGGTAAAAAATGTCCCTGCCCCGGGGCTTATCAGTTTTACATAGACTTATATAGGAAAACCTTTAAAAATCTTTTTCTCTGAAACCGTAAGGCCCAGACCTTTTATATTTGGCATCTAGCTTTGCCTTATAGTCCTCTACCAAGATTGTTCAAATCATGACACCAGGGTCAAAAATGGCCCTGCCCCGGGGCTTATCAGTTTTACATAGACTTAAATCTATAGGAATAAACCTTTAAAACTCTTCTTCTCTGAAACCCTAAGACCCAGACCTTTTATATTTGGCATCTAGCTTTGCCTTATGGTCCTCTACCAAAATTGTTCAAATCATGACATCCGGGTCAAAAATGGCCCCGCCCTTGGGCTTGTCAGTTTTACATAGACTTATATAGGAATAAACCTTTAAAACTCTTCTTCTCTGAAACCCTAAGACCCAGACCTTTTATATTTAGCGTCTAGCTTTTCCTTATGGTCCTCTACCAAGATTGTTCAATTCATGACCCTGGATAAAAAATGGCCCTGCCCCGGGGCTTATAAGTTTTACAAAGACTTATGTAGTAAAGCCTTTAAAACTCTTCTTCTCTGAAACCGTAAGGCCCATACCCTTTATGTTTGGCATCTAGCTTTGCCTTATGGTCCTCTACCAAGATTGTTCAAATCATGACCCCAGGGTTTTACATAGACTTCTACAGGAAAACTTAATTCCGAGTTGTTTCAGTTTCATGCAACAGTCCACATACATGCAATGACAAACTTCATTATGCATCGAGTATAACACAATAGTTCCTCAGGTGAGCTATTTAGGGCGGCATGCGGCTCTTGTTTAACCAGATAACAACCTACTCTTGTGAAATAAATTTCATATCAGTCCAAATTGTTATCCTCTATATATTTCAGCATTCACTGGATGGGAGACCAACAACAAGTACAAGATTTTAAACAGTTTGGGCCAACAAGTTTACTTTGCAGCTGAAGGTAAGACCTTAGGCCATGCTTATCAAGCTTTGGAGCCTGTGATGGTTCTGAAGCTTAGTTATGATTGGTCATATTTGAACAGAATGCTGACATCTGACATATCAAGAGCTTGAGAACCATCTCAGACTAATCTCAAACATTTGAGAAGCATGAGGCCTGATTTTGACAGTTACATGTGTATTTCAAGACAACTCACTCACACTCACTATCCTAGTTTAGCGACTGTGTTCCCTTCATCAGGGGAGACACGTTTTTATTTAATGCTGCTGAAGCCTGTTTCTAGTGTTGAAGACAGGTGACCACTTAAGGCACATTCTGGTTTGCTTTAATCCATTTCTACATAAATACGCTTTTTTACACCTTTGATTTATTCATACCCTAAAAATAATAGTTTCATCTTAAACAGCCATGAATATGTATCATAAGAAATATTTACTATATTCTAGCAGGTTGTAGCTTAAGCAGGTTAAAAGTAAAGCAGAATGTGCCTGAAGATACCTATATGGATTTTTCTTCTTTTTTTTTTTTGCATAAAATTTGATCTGGATATATACATAATTATAGCGAAAGAGCTGAGAAAAAAATTGACCCCCCCCCCCAAAAAAAATAACCCCTTAAAAATTCGTTTAGGTGGTACCATTGCCTATGGCCGTAATAGAGAGGTTTTAGGGTATTGTGTTTTTGTTACAGATACAGACATGTGCATGCGGCAGTGTTGTGGGCCGTCTAGAGGTTTCACCATGCATATCACAGACAACATGAACCAGGTACAGCGGAGAAAACATTATTCTTTCCCGTCTAAACAAAACGCAAACGAAACACAAACGCAGTGCACTAAAATGGAGAACATGACAATTTTTTTACTATTCTGACTTTTGATTTTAACCTAGACGGCAAACAGTTTGAAGCCTGATCAGACGCCGGGTTACCTGGCGTCTAATCTGGCTCCAAACTGTTTGCATTGGAAACAAGAGTTTTGTCAACATGAACCGGGTAACATCTCGAACCCAGCCTCACTACAGTTGTCATGTATTAGGTCAGCCAAGCAGGGCTCCAGAAAAGAGCGGGTAAACTGAACATTACCTACACTTGTTCTCCTTTAAAGAGACTCGCAACCGGATTTAGCATTAAAAATGGTAATTTGTAAATATGTGTCAAACGCTTATATAAACGGTAAAGAATTAGTTTAGGATAAGAAATTCTGTTTTAAAAAAATGTATTTCAATAAAAAAAAAATATTGAGCTCTGGTGGGATTCGAACCACGAGGCCCGGCATAGGCGGACAGAAGGCATACTGGTTCATATTGACGCATTGCGCAGTATTCTTATACTGACTCATTTTGACACACTTTAATCTACTAGCTTGTATTGAGATAAGCATTGATAATTGTTTATCCCTTATCAGTTAATGGGTTAAGTTTACCCACTCTTATCTGGAGCCCTGAGTCAGTTGGTTAAATCAATGAAATCACTTTTGACCAGTTAACTCTTTGACCCCTAGTCACACATAAATGCGTTATTTGCAAACAATGTACCTGTGGGGAATACACTTGTCCTATGCAAACAGTGTAGAGCCTGATCAGACTCTACACTGTTTGACATTTTGACATATATTGTTTAAATCAATCATAAAAGTCAAAAATGGACTAGACTGAATTTAGAACTAGAATTGTCTATTTAAGTTTTCAGGGAGGAAATGTTTAAGGGGCCATATGTTTTGCAATCTTCTGCAAACTCGTTTTGATTGATCATCTTAACCCTTTCCTCCCTGAAATCTCAAATGGACAGTTCTAGTTTTCAATTTAGTCTAGTCCATTTTTGACTATTTAGGGTTGATTTTTACAATATATGTCGAAATGACAAACAGAATAGACCCAGACCAGAGGGCTCCTGATCAGGATCAACACTGTTTGCATAGGACAAGTGTACTCCTCACTCTATGTCTATGTCTATGCTAATAACGCATATATGCTTGACTAGGGTTCAAAGAGTTAACAAAAACTAGGCAATGTATGAATATGTTTCATAGGGTTTAATGTAGCTCAGTTGGTAAAAATGTAGAAAAACCTTCTATACACTCTAGGAGCTATATTTGTTGCTTTAAACTCACAAATCTTGCTCAAAATGATCACCTTTATGCACTGTAGTAATGTTGGTTACATGGAGTCAAAAGGTTTGTAAGTAGGTCAAATCAAAAGAAAAGCTTCAGAGTATTAAAGGACCCATAATTTATGCCCTACTTTCAATAAATAAGTTCAGAATGATCACCTTGAAAAAATCTAGGTCTGTTAAGAATATGTAGAAGTAAAAGGAAGGTTAGGATGTCAAATTATAAAAAGGCTTCAGAACTCTGCAGTGGCTATATTGTTAGCTGCATATTTATGAAACTTGCTCAAAACAATTACTTAGATAGAATGTAGGTTATGACTGTACTGCGTTCTCTCTCAACAACGACACCCAATGGGAGACAAAAAATGTGTGTTGTTCGGTGGGAGTTGTTATAGGGAGGGAAATTTGGCTTACATTTGCAAACAGCTGTAATCCAAATCGGACGCTGCGTTACGCGGTGTCTGATCTGGATTCAAGCTGTTCGTCACACCTCATTAAGTTTTTTTCTGTCATAATGTTCATTATGTATCTTTGAGAAAATTAGCAGGCGACAATTTTAAGCAGACAATATTGCAGCAGTAAAGGTGTTAGACATAATTGTCCCGTTTCCGTTTAGGGAATTGCGGCAAGGGTCTTTGTAAGAAGGGATTCAATGATGAGAGAGCCGTTGTAGAGAGGGAACACTGTATATGGTTATTTAAAGTTAAAAAGTGAGTCAGTAGGTAAGTCTGTTTATCTTTTAATCCAGGAACTGATTCGTGTTTCCCGTGAGTTTAAATGCTGTGCAGGCTGTCAGTGGTGTGCCTGCTCTGATGGATGTGCTTTTGAAGTGACGATTGAGGCACCAGTGGGCAATATTGTGGGATACGTCAGACAACAGTGAGTCATTGTGTACGGTCTTGTATTAACACATTCACCCCCTATGATTCAGTTGGGTTTTACAGCACCCCGACATACAAAATGGTCATATGGGGCCAACATTGAGCAGGAGCGACGAGGATACTGGTCATTAACAAACAGTTTACTTGTGAAGAGTACACTTGTCTTATGCAAAATTTGTAGACCCTGACCAGAGGTCTTTTTAAAATTTTGAACCATCGGGACAAGTTTACAGGTCATAAACAAACAGTATACCTTAGAAGAGTACACTTGTCCTATGAAAAAGTTGAAGACCCTGATCAGAGGGCTCCTAAAGGCACAGTTTGTCATCTTGCTATATACGGCAGAAAGCAGCCACTAACAGTCACACATGAGCTAGACTTAATTGGAAATTGGAAGTGTCCTTTAAATGTTGCAGGGTTGAATAAGGTACAGCCGTTTTACGCCTTTAATTTACTGAATAAAGTAGGTCCATTTCATACAGTTGTGAATATACATAATAAGACATAGTTTCTATATCCCAGTAGATAGTACATTAAAACAGCACCCCGACCATGGAGAAAGGACAAATGGAGAAGTATCCGGCCTGCTCGCGATTTATCGTGTCGTTCAATCAGCGGCGCTCGCTGGCGGCTAAAAAACAACGTTTTTCCGAAAGTTTGGTGTTAATAGAAATGCTTTTAATGTTATCTTTTCGTTATAAATTTTAATACAGATGTTTTATTAGACCATGATCTCACGACTAGTACAAAATTTGAGGCGATAGCTTATAATTTGTTTGTTTAGTGAGTTTGTGAAAATGATAGAGAAAACGTACAGTACTGTATTTTCCGTTTTTCCTACGAAAGTTTGGTGTTAATAGAAATGCTTTTAATGCTATCTTTTCGTTATAAATTTTAATACAGATGTTTTATTAAACCATGATCTCACGACTAGTACAAAATTTGAGGCGATAGCTTATAAATTGTTAGTTTAGTGAGGTTTTGAAAATGAGAGAAAAACGTATTTTTTCGTTTACCTACGAAGTTTGGTGTTAATATAAATGCTTTTAATGTCATCTTATCGTTATAAATTTTAATACAGATGTTTTATTAGACCATTATCTTACGCGTAGTACAAAATTTGAGGCGATAGCTTATAAATTGATAGTTAAGTGAGGTTTTGAAAACGAGAGAAAAACGTATTTTTTCGAAGTTTGTGTGTGTCTATATTTCTCTGCCACTGTCTGTATTTATGTCTCTGTTTCTCTTTGTGACTGTCTCTCTGTCTGTCTGTTTTTCTCTTATCTCTGTCTGTCAGTCTTTCGCTTCTTCTTTTCTGTCTCCATCTTTCTGTATGAATGTCTGTCTGTCTCTCTGATGATCCTCATGCGGAGAAAAGGTAAAGTGTGTCATAAAGAGCTTAATTTGAAAAAGGGGTAAACTATATTTCAAGAGACATACTCTATGAATCCGACATTTTTGCAGCCTGGTCTGGATTACAACTGTTTGCAATTGCAATAGTCATCATGTTACTGGTATTCAGTAATGAGAGGGTTAATCCAGTCATCAACCAAACCAGGTGCATTGATGTTGGTTTTTTTTGTTTGTTTTTTTAATTCAATTCTATTATCTTTATTTTTTGTGATTTGTATAATATATAAACATCATGCGGTTACAGAAGTCAAAAACACATGTTCAAGTTACACGCACGGGTAGCATTGATCTTTTTCATTAAAGTGGCAACCCGCTGGTGTCCATCTTCATAGATAATCGGCATGTTCAAGAAGCATGGACTTCATGCTGGGACAGTTTTATGACGCTGATAATTGTCCTGCTAATTTGGTGCGGGTTCTGTATACGGTTACGTAATGTGTCACATTCCTTTGTGATGTGTAATATGGTAGACATTTTGTAAGTAAATAAAGCTAAGGACGAGTGTCAAACATTCTGGATCCAGATCAGACGCCGTGTTACGCGGCATCTGATCTTGATCCAAGTTGTTTGCAAAAAAAAAGTAAAGTCGCGATCAGCAGGCAAAGACTTAAGCAGTCAGTAAAATAGATTGCTTAAGGCATTGGCTGCTTTATAATTTACTCCGTTATATAAGACATAAGTAAAGCAGAAAGAAACGGAGATCTCATGTTATCATGTTTGCAATTAATTTCTGAAGATAATGCAAACTGTTACCTCTTTCATAGAAATGGGACGGATAATATGTATATTTTAGTCTGGATGTAAAACTAACCCTAAATTCATTTTTTTGAAGTAATATGTTAATAATTCTAATTTTCCTTTCAATAATAATAATGATCACATACGACATAATAATACAGTTACAACTTTGGCCGTTTTGGATTTTGGCCGTTTGACGCGCACTCCTTTCAAATGTCTCTTTACATACAAAATGGATTTTTATTTTTGCTTCCAAGGAAATATTTCCTCCATGTAGAACATTGTAACAATGCATGAACACATTTTTAGAAGTTTAGAAGTTTGCTTAAGTTTTTATACGGAAGGAATTCTTTTCTTACGCGAGTTGGTCTAGTCATTTCATTAGCCAGCAACCTTTGTAGGTCATCATTACTTTTTTCGCTTCAAGAAAAACCCTGGTATTTTAACAACCGAAAGATAAGTGTCACGGCTTTATATCAAGACATTTTTTTAAAATATATAATATATATCGGACGAAAATTATGGATTAAATTCAAGTTTTTGAAACGGGACGTAGTATATATTTCGCGATCGCCTGCTCTCGTTTATCGACTATTTCATTTGGCCATCGCTCTTTAACTCGCCATAAAATTTGTCGATTTCAAAAATAAACACTTGCATTTTTACAACTGAAAGAAAAATATCTAAGCTTTCCTTTAAGACCATTTCTTTGAAAATCGGTGGAAAAATGAGGGTTTTATGAAAGGTTTTGTAACGGGGCGTGATATATTAATGCCCTAGTGCTTGCTCCCTTTTATCGGCAAATTCATTTGGAAACCACTCTTTAACTCGCCATAAAACTGATAAATTTTAAAAAATAAAATCTGTTATTTTTACAAGTGAAAGATAAATATCTTAGCCTTCTTTTAAGACAATTATAATGAAAATCGGGTGAAAATTAAGGATTTTATGTAACTTAAACTAACAGTAGGTAACCATTCAACACGATAAAAAAACGCGATAGCCCGCTATCGGCGTACCGGTGCAGTTGAATTATCGATCGATTAAGCGTTATCGCACATACAGGTAACGGACGACACCATTTTCGGGAAAATGCAGATTTGAGTATAAGTTACTTCTCCATTTGTCCTTTCTCCATGCCCCGACATACAAAATGGTATTATTGGGCTGACATTCTTTAGTTGTGAAGAGTACACTTGTCTTATGCAAACTTTGTAGACCCTGACCAGAGGTATTTTTAACATTTTGAACCCTGGTGACAAGTTTACAGGTCATCAACAAACAGTGTACCTTCAGAGAGAAAACTTGTCCTATGAAAAAGTTGAAGACCCTGATCAGAGGGCTCCAAAAGGCACTGGCTATTATCTTGCTATATACAGCAGAAAACATCCCTTGATAGTCACACATGAGCTAGACTTATTGGAAATCGGAGTTGTCCTTTAAATGTTGCAGGGGTGAATGAGTCAATTACCTTTTTATGCCCTCGGCATCGACAGATGCGGAGGCATATAGTAATTGTCCTGTCCATCTGTCCGTAACACCAGTTAAGTAGATTTTACCGTTTCGTCTAGCATCAACAACACATACTCAAATGCTTGGAAACTTAGACAGTTGTTGTCTTGGACCATTCCCTATCCACCAATATCACAAAACCTTGATTTTGACCTTGATCTGGAACTAATTTGGATTAAGAATATTTTAAAAGGGCTATTTCTTGGTTAACTAGATTTTACCGTTTCGTCTAGCATCAACACAACTGGTTACAATGCTTTGATACTTATACAGTTATTACCTTGGATCATTACCAATCCACCCATTTAACCCAACCTTGATTTTGACCTTGACCTAATTAACCTTAGAATAATTTAAATGGGTTGTTTTTCAGTTAACTAGATTTTACCGTTCCGTCTAGCATCAACACAACTGACAACAATGCTTCAATAATTTTACAGTTATTGCCTTGGACCATTACCAACTCACCCATATTACCCAACCTCAATTTGACCTTGACCATGAACTAATTTGGACTTAAGAAAGATTCAGAATATATTGTCAAGGATGCCACCGGGGGCATAAGCGTTTATTGAACACGCAGTCTTATTACACCTTTAATTTACTCATTTACTGAAGCCATTCTCCCCTAGTTGTGTCTGGTAAGATAGTGAGAGGAAGGGGAATGGCCTGGGCCATTTCATCTCCCGTGAATTCATGTTTTAACACTTTACCTCATAATCTGTTTCTTTTATGGCTGGTGGCTTTTTATGCAGGTTTAAGGCACATTCTGTCTTACTTCACCCTGTTTTAAGCTACAATCTGCTAAGATATGGAATAGTTATACCCCTGACAAAGAAGTTGTACGGGTATACTGGAATCAGGTCGTCTGTCTATCGGTAGACACAATTACAACAGGTGGGCCATAACAGGGCCCTCTTGTTAGTCAATTTTGCTGAACAGACGGAGTTGTGACAGTATATGTTATATTACAGACAGAGTTGTTTAGAGCCCAAGTTCTCTATACTGGATGCTAACCATGAGGAGATTCTGTCCTGTGCTGGTCCCGTGTGTGTGTGCTGTGCTGGACCCTGCTTCGAGCCAGAGTTCAAGGTCAGTCAGTTAGTTGACCCTTTACCCCAGTAGCTTGTTGCTAGTTTTAAAGACAAGTACCGCTTCTCCCACTACCCCACAAATACGCCGTTAGTTTATTCCTACATCGGAGAAAATAAGTATACGTATTTATGCTTTTCGGTTGATTACCACGAAATAGCAGTAGATTACCACTTGATAATTTCACTGCTTTTATCAGTGGGATTATCGCCACGCGCGCTTTTATTATGAATTTTCCCCGTAGGGCTCCCCAAAATCGTAGTCAATCGTGTTTATCGTTAAATTCCGGCAGTCCGATTTTTCGCGAACCACTCAACGGAAGAACACGAATCCAAAATCGGGAGCAACGACGTAATTCGGATGACGTCAAATCAATAAATAAGTGACGTCATCGTACGGGAAACTGTTTCGTTAATGTGTTCGATGTAAACACGGGGTAAATCATGTACTTTCACTTTCACAATTGTCGAACAATTTCGTTTAAAAAGTGGCTTAAAAGCATAAATAAATAGAATAATTGTATTTTTCCAGTATAAGATCGAATTTAATCCATTTCGGGAACATCAGACTGTTATATTTTCACTCATGGCTTCGCCACTCGTGAAAATATAACGTCTGATGTTCACTCAATGGATTAAATTTCTATCTTATACTGAAAAAACCCCAATTATTCTCTATTTTGTACATTCATCATACATGAATGTGTACCGTAAGAAATAAAATATGTGGTTACTGGACGTTTCGCTACCGTGTTGCGTTCGCGCCTGTCATTTCGCTACCCAGGGTGTTTTTACCCTGGATGTTTCGCTACCCATACATTTTCGCTACCACCATTTGTAGCTCACCTGGCACGAAGTGCCAAGGTGAGCTATTGTGATCGCCCTGTGTCCGTCGTCCGTCGTCAGTCGTCCGTCGTCAAACTTTTTGTTCAAAGATCTTCTTCTTGGAAACCACTGGGCCAATTTCATCAAAACTTCATAGGATTGTTCCTTGTAGGGTACTCTATCAGATTTCTTCAAATATAGGTAATCCACGGAATTATACAAAGCGGAATAGCAACTAAGCGAAATTGTATAGGCGAGCATCTGAGCTCTCGCGGTGGTTGAATTTTGCGAGATTATGTGTCACGTGACAACATCTTCACTTTTTGTCTCGTTGTCCGCCAAATCTGGCGTGACATTTACCGACTCGAGTGTTTTTGTTGACATTTTATAGGATTTAAATGAATTGGTGGACATTCTTATCAATTCACGGGAATATAAACCCGTGAACAATGCTTCGAAAACACACATTTATCATATTGACTACCGATAGACAGTCTCTTATCAGGTCTCGCGAGTCTCGTATGCGCCGCACGAGTTTTACGATATAGCGCGAGGTTTCGATTCCGTCAGTGTATAATTCTGTGGGTAATCCAAATGAAATTGTGGTTGCCATGGCAACCAATTGAAAAAACTTTAAAAATCTTCTTGTCAAAAACTACTGGTCCGAAATGAAAATAATTTTATCCAAATGTGCCATTGGTGACCCTCTATCAGATTTCTTAAAAAAATTTCCTATCTTGAAAAACATGGCCGCCAGTGGGTTGGGCAGATTTTCCTTATATGGCTATATAGTGAAAACTTAAAAAATCTTCTTGTCAAAAACTAGTGGTCCGATTTGAAAGTAATTTTATGCAAATGATCCATGGGTGACCCTCTACCATATTTCTTAAAATTATTTTGATATCTAAAAAAACATGGCCGCCAGTGGGTGGGGCAAAATTTCCTTATGTTACTGTATAGTAAAAACTTTCAAAATCTTCTTCTCTGAAACTACTAGTTCAAATTAAAAATAATTTAATACAAATGGTCAATTGATGATCTTTTACCAGATTTCTTAAAATCATTTTGTTATCTAAAAAAACATGGCCGCCAGTGGGTGGGGCAAGTTTTCCTTATGTTTACTGTATAGTAAAAACTTTCAAAATCTTCTTCTCTGAAACTACTGGTCCAAATTAAAAATAATTTTGCAGAAATGGTCAATTGATGATCCTCTACCAGATTTCTTAAAATCATTATGTTATCTTAAAAAACATGGCCGCCAGTGGGTGGGGCATGTTACTGTATAGTAAAAACTTTAAAAATCTTCTTCTCTGAAACTACTTATTCAAATTCAAAATAATTTTACACAAATGGTTAATTGATGACCCTCTACCAGATATCTTAAAATCATTTTGTTATCTAAAAAACATGGCCGCCAGTGGGTGGGACAAGTTTTCCTTATATTTCTGTATAGAAAAACTTTCAAAAAAAATTCTCTGAAACTATTGGTCTGATTTAAGAATTATTTTACACAAATAATGATTCATGGGTTACCCTTTGCCAGTTTTCTTCAAATAATCTTCCTAGCTCAAACAACATGGCCACCAGTGGGTGGAGGTGAATAAGTGAAAACTTAATCATAACTGGTCGATTTACATGACCGTAATCATGGATACCAGGTGAGCGATTTAGGGCCGCATGCGGCTCTTGTTTAAAATATTAAAGAATAAAAATGTCTGATGTGATTCATGTGAACACATGGAGTCTGTGCAAATATTTTGTCTAAACTGAAATTATTTCTGTCTGTTAGCTTTCATCCAGATTAATAAAAATTACTTATGATGATTCAATAGTTTTGGATCCAGATTGATTAATTAAAATTTCTTATGTGGATGCATGGCGTCTGTGCAAGTATTTTGTCAAAATGTGTTTTTATTTCTGTCTCTTAGTATGGGTCCAGATTATGAAATGAAATCTCTTCCAATTGGTTTCCTTAGTTATGATCCAGATCAGTAAATAAAAATCCATAATGCAGACAAACGGCACCTGCATATTAGTAAATAAGAGGTGTGAAAAAAACAAACTGGGTAGCCAAAATCCAGGTAGCAAAACGTCCTGAAATAATTTATGTAGCCTGGTGTTTGGTAGGTTTGAACACCTAAACCCTTTATCCGCGCATCCACACTTACCGGTACACCTTGCATGAATGTAACATTTTTTATTCCAAAACTCAAACACAACAAAAAGTCTTAAAAATAGTCAACAGAGAATCCAACAAATGAATTTTTAAAAATGCATACATACCGTGAACAAACATGGCCCCTGATCAATTTCTATCGCAGAAGCTTTCTGGTACATTCGGACGATCTGATTTATGACCTCATAGGAAGGCTTGTGACATCACATTTGAAACTTCACTTTACATTTAGGATACAAGAGCTATTTATAATTTACACACGAAGGTCAGAGAAAAAAACATTTGTGGAAGTCGTTTTCTTAAGACAAACGTGACTGTAGGTATGTAACAGTAATTTTGTATTGCAATATGAATACCATAATTATGATAATGGATGACCAATCAGTCAAATTCTATGAAACAGTCAATAATCTTAGTTTTGTCTTCATCAAAAGTCAAATGCCTTGCTTTCAAAAGTTTTGACAGAATTCTGGCATGCTGAAGCGAGTTCCATTTTGTGGAATTTGTAAAGTGTCCGAAGCTACTAGAACTGACGAAATCCTATCCGAATGAATCTTAAAGCAGACTGAAAGTAAACTAGAATGCACCTTAAGACTTTATACTACATGTATTTAGGTGTTTACAATGATTCGGGATGGGAGGTTGGAGGTTGATAAGGTAATCCAACATGGACCAACAGTGTACAGTTGAGAAAACATTATTTTTTCCCAATGAAAGTGTTTACGTTAAAACCATTTTTTCCATTTCAAACAGTTTGGAGCCAGATCAGATGCCAGATAAGTGGATAACCCGGCGTCTGCAGGCTCCAAACTGTTTGTCCCTCAGCTTAATATCAATAGTCAGAATTGTCAAAAAGTTATTTTCTACATTTTAGTGTATTGCGCTCGCGTTTAACCCATAACCCCATAGCTTGTTTCTAATCTCGAAAATAGCTGACCACTTTAAGCAGGTTAAAAGTAAAGCAGAATGTACCTTAAGGCACATTCTTCTTTACTTTCAACCTGTTTTAAGCTACCATCTTCTAGAAAATATAAATTATTTATTATGATATATTTTCATAACTGTATAAATTAGAACTATTTTCTTCAGTGGAGAAATAAATTAAAGGCGTTAAAAGGCGTAATTATGGGTTAAAGTGTTAAACGGGAAAGAAATATAGGATCTGTCATGAGTCGATGTTTAAGACAGGCTTATCTCAAACGAGTCTATAATCGAAATGTTATTAAGCGAGCCTTGGCGTTTAAACGGGAAAGAATAACGTTTTCTCCACTGTGGTTGGTTTAATACTATATATATTATTTATGCGTTTTTGCATGATGGAGCGACTGAAGCCTGTAAGGTTATTAAAAGGTTGGGTTGGTTTAATACTGTTTATATTATTTAGGTGTTTTCACGTGATGGGGCGGCTGAGGTTGGCAAGATAACCAAACAGTGGAGTGGATTTGGCAGGGAGCTCTTCACAGACGCAGACACCTTTGGAGTGTCTTGTAAGTACTTCAGATGGAAAATCACTTTGCCAGAAATGTTAATGATACCACAGTAAAACCCCTCTATTACAACCACTAAATCCAAGGCTAATTGATCTTTGAACCCTAGTCCCGCATTTAGGCGTCTTTTTCAAACAGTGTACATGTGAATAGTACACTTGTCCTATGCAAACAGTGAAGACCCAGATCAGAGGGCTCCGAAAGGAGCCCTCTGATCAGGGTATTCAATGTTTGTCATAATGCCAAACATTGACAAAACAACCCTTAAAAGTCAGAAATGAACTAGACTAAAATGGAAACTGGAATTGTTTATTTAAAGTTTCAGGGAGGAAAGAGTTAACAGACAGGGGACAGTTTAAAGCAAGGTGACAGTATTAACAGAAAGTTTATACAGGAACTTTCTGTTTTATTGCCATCTTGCTTAAAGCAGTCACCTTAGATAAAATGCCTAATACTAAACACAATTTAGTGGTCGTAATAGAGAGATGGTTGTAACAGAGAGGTGGTCACATGTATTAGAGAGATGTTGCAATATAGAGGTGGTTGGAATAAAGAGGCAGTCATAATAGAAAGGTGGTCGTAACAGAGAGGTGGTTTGAATATAGAGGTGGTTGTAACAGAGAGGTGGTGTAATAGATAGAGATGGTTGGAATAAAGAGGCGGTTGGAATAAAGAGGCGGTCGTAAAAGAGAGGTGGTCGTAATAGAGAGGTGGTTTGAATATAGAGGTGGTTGTAACAGAGAGGTGGTGTAATAGATAGAGATGTTGCAATATAGAGGTGGTTGGAATAAAGAGGCGGTCGTAAAAGAGAGGTGGTCGTAATAGAGAGGTGGTTTGAATATAGAGGTGGTTGTAACAGAGAGGTGGTGTAATAGATAGAGATGGTTGGAATAAAGAGGCAGTTGGAATAAAGAGGCGGTCATAATAGAGAGGTGGTCGTAATAGAGAGGTGGTTTGAATATAGAGGTGGTTGTAACAGAGAGGTGGTGTAATAGATAGAGATGGTTGGAATAAAGAGGCGGTTGGAATAAAGAGGCGGTCATAATAGAGAGGTGGTCGTAATAGAGAGGTGGTTTGAATATAGAGGTGGTTGTAACAGAGAGGTGGTGTAATAGATAGAGATGGTTGGAATAAAGAGGCGGTTGGAATAAAGAGGCGGTCGTAAAAGAGGCTTTACTGAATGTTATATGCAGAACTTTACTTAACTTTTCCCCCCATAGCTTTTTTCAACTGTTTGGCAGATAGTTGCTGTGAGAGCATTCTGATTTACTTACAGCCTGCTTTAAGCAACCATCTTCTAAAATATTGAAAGTATTTCTCATGGTGAATATTCATCAGGGCTCCAGATAAGGGGAGTATTTCAAAAAATTATAATCTTTATTTCTGCTTTAAACCCTATGGTGCCATACTCATAAGAATCGTCTCGAACAGACGATTCTAATGAGTAGTACAGTGGTAAATACGCTATTCCTACCCATTTACGCGTTAATCTATGCGTAAGAAACGCATAGTGAACGGTTAACGAACGCTTAACGCCTAACGATCTTAACCTGTTTAAACGCGTTAATAAACGAATATACCAGAGATGTTGCGATTTATCCGTTTCACACGGAGATTTCGGATCTTATCGACAGGCACTTACCACCCGCCTGTAACCA
The DNA here is from genome assembly GCA_922989275.2 of Gari tellinella. NCBI lineage: Eukaryota > Metazoa > Mollusca > Bivalvia > Cardiida > Psammobiidae > Gari > Gari tellinella. The sequence goes on along the minus strand of OV277870.1, from coordinate 3,160,927 downwards.
ATCAATTAGAACAAGCATTGATCACCCGCCTCTCAGATATCGGGAGATAACAGTGTATTGCCAATTAAAGATAGCAATGTTATCTGCGATACCACCTAATGTTCTGTAATACACATGTTATAAAGCTGGATGTGTAAACCGCTGAAGCTAAAGGGTCTGTCAGCTAAGTGATGACCCTTTCATCCGGGCTCTTTTAAACGCGTATATACACGCGTAAAGAAACGGCTAGGAAACACGTTTAACGAAACGGATAATAAACGGATAGTGAACGGTTAACGAACGCGTAGAGTGGGTAGGAATAGCGTATTTACCACTGTAACACCATAGGATTTGGTACTGAAATAAGTGAGAAAATGTTGGTTTTGCTCAGTTTATTCCCCCTTATCTGGAGCCCTGTATAAATAAAACTATTTACTTTAGTGTAGGAGTTAATTAAATGTATAAAAATGTGTATTTATGGAGTATTTACGGTTAAATCTCTCTCTCTCTCTCTCTCTCTATCTATCTCTCTCTCTCTTTCTTTCTTTCTTTCTTTCTCTATATCTTTCTCTCTTACTTTCTGTCTGTCTGTCTGTCTCAAAATATGTATATAGTGTGTAGCAACAATTCAAATGTAAGTAATATACAGAATTAATCATACAAGAGCTCATTACAATAAATAGTTAGCTTTAACATTTCTCCCACTAAATATTCATATGAAAAATGTCCTATATGAATAGCTATTATCTTAACTATTACATTGGATAATAAAATAAATGAACATTTTCCTAGGAACATTGCAGACTGAAGTAGGACAGAATGTCTGTAAGAAAACAGTGTAGTCTCTGATCAGGTAGTTCCTTTATGAGCTACGTTATCAAGGTCTGCATTGTATCAACTCATTCACCCCTGGAAATTTTAATGGACAATTCCAATATCAAAATAAATCTAGTCCATTTTTGACTAATTTAAGTTTGATTTTTATATTTCAAAATGACAAACAGTGTAAGCCCTGGTGAGAGGGCTCCTTAAGGAGCCCTCTGATCAGTGTCTACACTGTTTGCATGGGACAAGTGTTCTCCTCACAGGTACACTGTTTGTAAATAACTATTACACTCGTCGCTAGGGTTGAATGTGTTAGAATAGTCAATATAAACTAATAACAGGACAACATTTTAATTCGTTCACTACCAAACTTTTTACGATGTTTTAGCCCTTCACTGACTTATTGTTGCCTGTTTTATTATTGATGTATCCTTTATCATTTCAATGTCACACTTAAGGTGGTATGACTTGCGAAATATCGGGATGAGCGTCAACTAGTTTAGATCTTAATCAGACACTGCATTATGGGGCCTTTGATCAGGATCCAAATTGTTTGAAAAGTAGCATTTAGTTGTTTATGACAGCGAAAGGGTTAATATTGACTTTTCATTCATTTGTGTTGTTTATTTTAGTTCCAATGGACCTTGATGTGAAAATCAAAGCTGTTATGATTGGTGCTGTGTTCCTGATTGTAAGTTTTATTCTAGACTATATTGCCAAGTTCTGGATAATGACAGAACTTGGGTCAGAAGACTACAGTGTTCCCTCTCTACAACGGCCCTCCCAACAACGACTACTTCCTTACAACGACATTTGCCGATGTTGCCAAGAAAATTATGTCTAATGCTTGCACTGCTGCAGTATCGTCTGCTTAAAATTGATATCTGCTGTTTTTCTTACATAAATGATATTTTGACAGAAAACACATAATTACGCGTGACAATTAGCTTAAATCCAGATCAGACGCCGCGTCACGCAGCGTCTGATCTGGATTCAAGCTGTTTGCAAATGTAGCCATTTTCCCTCCCTATAACGACTCCCTCCGACCATTGCACACAATGTGTGTCTCCCATTGGATGTTGTTGTAGAGAGGGAGCACTGTACAAATCTATGTAATCAATTAATTAGGCCTTTAGATTGTTTATGTGATGTATAGAAGCCAACATGCTTGTTTATTATCATTCTTAATAAAGCTGTTGAATAAAATGAATATGTAGCTGCCAATGCTCACATAATATTTTTGTAAGAGAAAAGTACAATAGAGAATATCGCACACACAACACATGGTATTAAGCAATCCACAATCTGACAGAACAGAGTAACATAAGCAGGCCTTCTACCGTTCCTACATTTTCCCTACTTTCCTACCTTTTTTCCTACTTTTTAATCACCTTCCCACTTTTCCTACTTTTCTACCAAAACCTCCTACTATTCCTACTTTTTGCCAAATAAGTCTTCAAGCACCCTCAGAATGGCCCAGAACGCAGGAAATGATTTCAATATTTTCATGTGGGAGTGCCCCGTTACCCCCCTACACCTGTTCGATCATCTCTGGTGTCTGATGAGTCAAATTATAACCAAGGATCAAACAGAGATTATCTTTCATTCAGGATTGCAGTTGACTTATATCTATGAGCACAATGAATCCATAGGTAATTTTGTACACATTTGTATCAAATAGTTCCTATCATTCCTACTATTTTATTGAAAATCTTCCTACTTTTTCCTACTTTTCCCCTGGTAAACCTCCTACCTTTTCCCTACTTTTTGCATTGAGACCAGTTGAAAGCCTGCTTAAGTAGAAACCAGACAAGACAATAGAAAAGTGATAAAATATGTATGCGAATATAAATATCAGCAAGCCTGATGTACAATTGGTTCGGCTACTTTTGATTGTCAGCTTTTGATTAACTGCTTTACTTTTATCCTGCTTTAAGGTGGGCTCAGCTTCTTTAACCATTTGAACCCTATTGGTGCATCTATGGGTCCTTTGAAACAGTGTACCTGTGAAGACTTATAGTAACATTAACCCTTTACCTGATAGCCTATTTCTAGTATTGAAAATAGGTGACTACTTAAAGAGGCTCGCAACCGGATCAAGCATTAAAAATAGTAATTTGTAAATATAGGTCAAATGCTTATATAAATGGGTAAAATTTAGTTTAGGATAATAAATTCTGTTAAAAAATGCATTTCCAAAAAAAAAAAAAGAGGCTCTGGTGGGATTCGAACCCGTGACCATCCATGCGGAGACAAAAATGAAAATTGAGGCATCGCCTCTACGCCCTCGGCTACGGACGCTCTCTATATATATGGTAGCGAATTAACGTACTTCAATGATAGCTATTAATAGAACATTATTCGGCTCGGGTTTATGTCTGACCCCGTGTAGAGAAGCAACAAAAACAACTATACCGTTAGCTAACGCTATGGAAAAACGATGGAAAATATCTAAAAAACTAAGATTCGGTGACGATTCTTGAGACTGATCATATGTTTTTAATGTCAAAAGCCAAATAATGCCACAAATTTGCTTTTATTTGAGTATTTTATTTTATTTTGACAAGAACACCATCCGGTTGCGAGTCCCTTTAAAGCAGGTTGAAAGTAAAGCAGAATTATAGTCACTCGGAACACCTCAGAGTTCTTGGCATACGTTCTAGGAAATACCGAAACTTCACGAAGGAAAATTGACGCGTCGAAGGAGGGGCTTATGTAGCTAAGACACGCCCTCGTGACTCATTTGTTACTTTCTCCATTATCCGTTGTACATTGGCGAATATCCGAAGTTCATTGTATGGTGTCTGTTTGCAAAAGGTGAAACGTCTTTCGCAAAGCGTACTTTCAATTCTTCCAGGCGGAAAATGTTTATTTCAAATGTTGGTTATATGTAGTTCTGTCTTAGAAAGTAACATTAAATCGTGGATTTTGGTTCCCTTGTTAACAGCTTTACATGAAAGAATTGCAAGTGTTTAAAGTATAAACTATAAATACCTTTTTATGGAATACAGTATACACATGTAAACAGACATTTACATGTTAAGTTTGCATGATTCTAAACGACATTTATACAAATACATATCGTTTTTGGCCAAACAATAATTGAAAACTGGGTGATTGCATGTCTGGATTTTTGGCAACGAATGCGCTCCATAGATTTAGGGCTGCCATTTCTCCGGATTTTTCCTAAATCTTCGGATTTTTTCTAGTACATGGTAGCTTAAAGAAGGCTGAAAGTAAAGCAGAATGCGCCTTAAGGCACATTCTGCTTTACTTACAGCCTGCTTTAAGTAGCCACGTGTCAACAAACAAAACAAGAAACAGGCTATGGGTTAAAGGTACGATTCGTAAAATCGCACTTAAAAAAGGCAAATTTGAAATCTTAGGATTTTTCATGTCAACTTATGGCAGCCCTGTAGAGTATTTCAATCCTTTGATACATGTGAATTCGAATTTTACCAAGAAACAGACAATTTTCTTTTAAATTTTATGTAATTTCCTTGCTTTTCATATACGGTTTCTATGGTAAACATGAGTTTTTAAGGTAAACAAGTAAATTTTTTAAACAAAAAGTAAACAATATACACTGCATCCTTCTATCAAAGCGAGTACACCGCAGTGCCAATACTTAAGAAATGAACTGATTTTTTTCGGCGTTCAAGCGAAATGAACGACAGAAAAATTCGGCAAATACCATGAATCGCGCTAGCGATTCATAGTATTTGCCGAATTTTTCTGTCATTCATTTCGCTTGAACGCCGAAAAAAATCAGTTCATTTCTTATATTTACAATATATTTGCTGTAATTTATAACATTAAATAAACATTTTGTCAGTACGCATGTATGTTTAATCCATATTAGAGGTCGATAACACGAATAATGTGTACCCTATAAGGAACAGCCATGACCGATTTACTGAATCTGTGTACATTCGAAAGCAGAAAAAATAAGTTCCATTGTCAACAACTTGACAGTTTGGCGCGAAAAATGCCGATTTATGACGTCATTAGAAGTGACGTAATTTTAAAGTAGGATAAATATATCGGGGTTTTATTGTCATAAAGAAACACAGATATAGGCCGCTGTTTATAAGGTAGATTCTTATGTCAATGTTTTTGCAATTTATCTCATTTATAAAGAAGAATATTAGTCGGGAATCATGGTTTCCACTAGTAGGAAGGCATAGATTGGTTGAGAACAATTTTGAAAAAATCCGCCAAATGTTTGCTGCCCCAAGTTCCAAATATTAATTCGCGAATGAAAACTGCATATGCCCCGCCTCCCCTTCGAAACTTTTTCACAAGTCCCGCCCTCTCGAAAATTGGTTTATTATATGAAATGAACACACTTTTTGTCAATGGAATTGAATGGGGCGATTGTAAATATAAACAATTACACACATATCACACTATCAGATTTATAATCAGTTTAAAGAGTAACGAAGCAAGATATATGCAGTCTAGTATGGGAATAGTTTTGAATTTATTTGCCCCGCTATCACGTGACCACATCTAAATGAATGATAGTTTGGCATAGCGCAGGCGCTCGCACTGACTTTTGCTGTGTTGATATATCACAAGCGTGTATAGTGAAAGTGTGTAAGTGCCAACTCTTGTGGTCAATGCTTCTATACTTGCATGTTAATCAAAAATCTGAGTGTGATGAATTTAACAGAGTCTGACAATTATTATATATTTACTTTATGTACAATGCTTTGAAAAACAATCCCACGCCCTTATTCAGAATTTAATGATTTAAGGTATACTCAAAAAATAATATTAAAGGGTCAGGCCTTTATTTCAACTGCACGTTTTATCAAACTGCTTATGGACATTAGTAGTCATCGTAGAGCAAAATGGTTTTCAGATCCATGTTTCTCAACACCAGCAGTATCAATTTCGTAAGAAATATTTTTAAAAAAAAAAATCAAATTTGCCAAAAAATAGTTTTTACCCTCAAAATACAAAATGTTGTAATAATGTCCATCCACAATTTTTGAGAAATCGATAGTGTGCTTCGAAAACTTGCTAGAATTCGGTTGTGTTCACGCCAGTGTACAAACACAATGTGACATGTGTTGAACTGTTCTAAAATACCTTCAACAAGGATAATAAAATTTCCAAGTTACAATAATATCAACAATATATTTTTAGGGGTAAAAAATATATTTTAGATTTATTCCAAATATAGCGAAATTTCAGAGACTATTTCCATTAGAACATTATCTAGTAAGGCGTTTCGATCAGCAAAACAGATTCTATTTCATCATTAGTTTGCACCATACAAGGGTTTTAAAAAAAACTCAGTTGAAATAAAAAGGGCATGACCCTTTAATTATTTTGATGAGTTTATTTAAAAACATTTTAAAACTATTTTCTAAGTTTTGTTATTTATGTTTGTAAATGCCGTAAGTTTCTACTTTCTCGCTTTCAATTGTCAAACATTATAATTCAAATGTCATATAAAAGCATGAAATAAAAAAGAAAAACTGTGTTTTTACAGTGGAAGATGAAGATGTAATTCATGAGTGAACATGAGATGTTATGGTTGTCATAAATGACTTTGACACTCGTGAAAATATAACAGTCTGATGGTTGCAAGTGAATTGGATATCAACATTTCCACTGAAAATACAGTTATATCCTACCCTGTAAATAAGACAATTTTATCTGTGTTTTAGTGCCAGTTTTACACTGGTTTATATTTATTTGAATTTATCAGACATGGACTTGTTGATCTATTTCAGGATTTCATGTTCTTTGAAAAACAACAGAACAACAACAACAACCGTATGTAGCCAGCCCTGTACAACTATGACAAAACACACTACAGCATCATAAGTCATCACTGGCAAACAAGTTTAAACGACGTCATCTTCACAAGTCACAAAGTGCCGCAGCCACAATCAGAGAATTCATCAGTGCTGCTCATGTACACAAAACATTAGCAGTTACATAATGTAATGGATTTAGAAAATGTTGATTATTATTTATTAAATTCTGAGTTCCAAACAGTTTGGAGTTTGATCAGATGGTGGATTACGTTGTATCTTATCTGGCTTTAAACTGTTTGAAATGGGCTACTTGTTTTAGCACAATCTCATTAATTGGGAAATAATGTAATAACTTGTTCTTCCCTGTTTGAACATTTGTACATGTATAGATATATCTCGGCGCCATATTACTATTTTATGTGTCGCGGTACCGTAAACCCCAACTCAATCATTGTATAGATATAACTTGAATGTTGTTATTTTTAAATCATTTTATAATCATGACATAGTAATGGATTTAGTATTACCCCTGAAACTTTAAATGGACATACCCAGGGCTCCAGATAAGAGGTAATTATTTCAACAAATCAAACATTTTCTCACTCATTTCAGCACCAAATCCTATGCTGTTACTATTCATTAGAATCGTCTCTTCGAGACAATTCTAATGAGTAGTGACACTATAGGGTTTAATTCAGAAATAAAGATTTTAGTTTTTGAAAAACTACCCTTATCTGGAGCTCTGCATACCCAGTTTTCAATATTGTTCAGTTCATTTAAAGTGTTTATTTTTAGTATTTTTTTGTTATTTACAACAATATACATTGTATTGCAAAATGACAAACAGTGCAGACTGCGCCATCACGGTTTACACAGGACAAGTGTACTACTCAAGGGTAAACTGTAAATATATGGGTCTCTAATATTTGTTAGATTATTTCTATCACTGCTCCCTCCAACCATACTGACAGGTGAAAACAAAATAGATCACGATTAAATGTAGAAATACTTTGAGCTCGATCCACGATGCGGAAGTTTAAATACCGGTATGAGATTGAAGGGCATATATTATGAGATTGGTGTCACTGAATAGGTTAAATCATTCTCAAGGCTTAAATATGACCAATTAAATGCTTGAGAACAAACTCAGACTCAACTCAAACGCTTAATAAGCGCTGGGCTTGTTGACCCATAGCCTGATTTACGTTTTGGAGAGAGGAGGTAACTAAAAGCGTGTTGAAAATAAAACAGAATGCCCCTATATGAATATTCTGCTTTACTTCTAACCTACTCTAAGTTACCATCTGAATATGCCTTCCGAAGGGGCTCTTTCTGCTTTACTTCCAGCCTGCTTTAAGTAGTCACGTGTCAACAAAACTAGAAACAAGCTATGGGGTAAAGGTATGATTCGTGAATTCGTACTTGAAAAATGCAAATTTGGAAATCTTAGGATTTTTCATGTCAACTTATGGCAGCCCTGCATACAGTGAAGAAAGACATTATTATTTCCCAAAATTTATTTATGGTTTAAAGTGAAGGTAAAACTGTTTATTCTACAGTTTCAAAATACTATTATTTTTACCTATTTGTTGCATTAAATTTGCGTTTTGTTTCGTTCAAATGGGAACTCCACTTCATACCTAATACAGAGTTTTATACTGTCTCTACTTTATTATGGTTTGAAGATGAAATTGTCCATGTTAGTTATGTGTTTATAATTAAGCCTAAAATACATGTGAATACCACCTCCTACCTAATACAGTGTTTTATACGGTCTCTTCTTGTGTTTGAAGAGTACAGAAGTACAATGCAGTATTTTATTCATTTTGACAAATGTTTCAGTATCAGCATATACCAAATATTAAAAATGTATTTGTTTTATTCTTTACATAAAACATATCAATTATGACTATTTTTTCTCAGGTCAATGTATAACAATTATATTTACAGCACCATTTCTCTTATAGTCTGTTTTCACTATTTAAGACGGATGGTTGCTTTAAGCAAGCAGAAAGTAGACACTAAGTAAGCAGAAAGTGGAGACACAGGGTACTGTTGATATTTTCTGCTTTGTTTGTGACTTGCTTGAAGTATTTTGCATAGAATGATATGGTCAGTCTTGGATAGTAAGTTATTCTAGTAAAGCATTTATTAACCCATTCCCCCATAGCCTTTTTCTAGTTTTGAAGATATGTGACCGCTTAAGGCAGGCTGAAAGTAAAGCAAAATGCGCCTGGAGGCGCATTCTGCTTTACTTTCAACCTGCTTTAAGCCATTATCTGCTAGAATTTAGAAAACATTTCTTATGATACATATCCATGATTGTAAAAGTTGGATCTATTTCATTTAGCGGAAGAATAAATGAAAGGCGTATCTATAGAGGTATGGGTTAATTGCAAATTACCTATAACAAACTGACTTAAGGATTTGTAATAATAATAATAATAATAATAATAATAAAGACTTTATTTCAAGAGGGTAACACTATTAGTACAGACAGCAAACTAATCTCCCTTGCGGCCCTGTAAGATATTTCTGCATCACTTTTGTTGTAAAAGCGCTAATTCCCTACAACGGCCCTACCAACAACGACTCCCTCCTTATAACGACGCTCACCGATGTTCCCAAAACAAAACAATTTAGTCTAACATTTTCACTGCTGCAAAATCGTCTGATTAAAATTGTCGTCTGCTGTTTTTCTATAAGTTACATATTTGACCATTTCAGAGTAAAACACTTAATGACCAGCTACAAACAGCTGCGGCGTCTGATCTGGATTAAAGCTGTTTGCAAATGTAAGCCAATTTCCCTCCCTATAACGACTCCCTCGGAACAACACACACCATTTTTTTGTCTCCCAATGGGATGTCGTTATAGAGAGGGAGCGCTGTATCTGCCACCTGTATTCAGCAATATCGTAGCATACTCGCATGTGTTACATGTTTGAAGTAGTAGATTGAGATGTCTATGGTTCATATCAGGAACGTATATGAAAATATACGTTCCTGTTCCTATACGGAGGAAATCGTTAAAGAATTACTGTAAATCTTGCATTAAGTGATATTTCCGTAGAAAAGCCTAGCTTAATCTTTAACTATTTCAACACTAGATAACTCTTGTGGGTTATAAGTTTTCCTTATGGATCATTTTAGTTATTCAAACATAAGCCAGTCTACTTCGAATTCTGGGTAGTTTCATAAATACTGGTATTAATAAGCAAACAGTGTGAACCTAGATCAGAGGGCTCCTATAGGAGCCCTCTGATATGGATCTAAACTGTTTGCAAATGTAATGTGTTCATTTTAAACAGGTCAGTAGTGTTGAAAGAATTAAGACATGTGATTGCTTAATGCAGAAACTCCATGTGTTTATTTTCACTACAAGCTTATTCTGTACAGAAACAATAAGAGTGTCAAACTGTTGTGATCCTGGTCAGATACTGAGATTATTATGTATCTAGGCGGAAAAGAATGGGGACCACTGCCATAGTCTGGTATGATACAGTAGAAGGCTGCCAAAAAGGTGTAACCCTTTCAGTGATCCTGGTCAGATACTGAGATTATTATGTATCTAGGTGGAAAAGAATGGGAACCACTGCCATAGTCTGGCATGATACAGTAGAAGGCTGCCAAAAAGGTGTAACCCTTTCAGTGATTCGATTGATGGATAAATCCATTATAAAATAAAGTATTGTAGTCAGTTCAGGTACTGAAAGGGTTATAATCCAGATTATTTGTAACTCTGGTTTTCTGATCAGGATTCAGATTTCTAGATCAATACCTCGTAATTACAGATTGATGTAAATGAGGTGTTGATTTGGCAACTCAACAACAACAACAATTGGTATCTAAGCAGGATTTAAACTCTTTACGAATACCAATGTAGTTGGGTAAGACAGTTAGGGCGTTAAAATATATATATTTATGCATGACAATCCAAGTATAATTTTTTTTAACATAATGATACACGTAGTATTAACCCATTACCCCATAGCCTGTTTCTAGTTTTGAAGACAGGTGACCACTTAAAGCAGGTTGAATGTAAAGCAGAATGCGCCATAATGCGCATTCTGCTTTACTGTCAACCTGCTTTAAGCTACCTTCTGATACAGAAAGCATTTATAACTGCATATATTCATTACTGTATAAATTGGAACTATTTTCTTCAGTGGAAGGATAAATTAGAGGCGTCAAAAGGCGTATTTATGGGATAATGGGTTAAACTACTTTTAACCTTTTAGTAGTCTGATCTAGCAACTGTCTTATATATTAATGTTAGAACAGTGTAGCTGATAGAATAGTTGGAACAGATTTTTATGTATAAATTATGCAGTATTGTCATGTACAGTAAAACCCTCTTAAAACTGACCCGTCTTTTAATCTTCAATTAAGTCTACTTACTGACGAGTATAAACGTTGCTACGGGTGAATGTGTTAACCCACTACCCCATAAATACGCCTTTTTACGCCTTAAATTTATTGAGCCCCTGAAGAAAACATTTCCAATTTATATAGTCATGAATATGTATTATCAGATTTTTTTCTATATTCTAGTAGATTGTAGCTTAAAGCAGGTTGAAAGTAAAGCAGAATGTGCTGTAAGGCACAGTCTGCTTTACTTTTAACCCGCTTTAAGTGGTAACCGGTTTATAAAATTAGAAACTGACTATGGGGTAATGGGTCAAGGAGCCATCTGATCAGGGTCTACACTGCTTGGCAAGGTATAAGGTATACTTGTTTATAGAGAGGTTTTACTCTAAAAGACATAACAATACTGTCTCCTCAGTGTTTACATATTGAGCTTAATTCAAGTTTTTTCCTGTTATTCTGTCTCTTGTCAAATAATATCAAAACCTCGATGATTTATCTATAATTTACTGTCAACACTACATGTATTATGTTTTGATTATATATTAAATATGGGCATGTAACTATCGGGTATTTTAACCCATAACTCTATAGATAGTTAGATACCCCTTTAATTTATTCATCCACTGCATGAACTTGTTTCATATCATACAGTCACAATATGAACCATATAAATACTTTCTATATCCTAGCAGATGATCCCTTAAAGCAGACTGGAAATAAAATAGAATGCTTTAATACTTTCCTTCTATAGCTTGTGTTAAGTGTTTATTACATGTGATTGCTAAAGACAGCCTGAAAGTAAAGCCAAACTCTTATAAAGGAAAGTTCTGCTTTACTCTCATCCTGCTTTAAAGATCCACCTATGAAGATGAATGAAATAATTCATATAATTCTTTATCACATAAACGTGCAAAATATAGAGGGCCGTAAAAATCGTACGGCCCACTGGGCATATATTTTATACTAATTTTCGAATCACCAAAATACTGTATTACTACGCCGACTTTAAATCAGTTAAGAAAATCTAGATAAAATAAGATCACCACTAGGGATTTAAAACATTTCCAAGTGTCCTAAAAACATTATCCCAGGCAATCCCGCAAATTCAGGCTGCAAATTAGGCTACGTAGAGCTCTAGTAGATCAGTGACTCAGACTGTTTTTCAAATTTAGACGTTACAATAATAATGACGTCGTGTTGCTATAACGACGTTATTTTGAAAACAAAACTTGATTCTAACTGTCAAATGATCATTTTTAGTCAGTTAGAACAGTTTTAAATTAAATATTAATTTAAAATTTGAATATGGTATCGGAAAAGTCTTGATTTTCTTTATTTTAGTTTGATAGGTGTTTTTATCTACGGATGAATAAAACCGAATAACTCCTATGACGAATCGTTTTCCTTAGAGCCGAGGGCAAAAGTGAAAGTAAGAGCGTTCGGATTTTCGTGTCATTTGGTGTTTATGTGATAAATAGGATATCAAATTCGTGTGTTGTCAGTCGTGAATTTATTGAACTCGTTGGATAAAATGATATGTTGCTCGCCAAGGCTTGCAACATATTATTTTATCAAACTCGTTCAATAAATTCACGACTGACAACACACTCATTCAATATCCTCTATTTATCCTGATATTGTAGAAACGGGGTTAAAGGGTTACGACATAGTTTTTTTTAACTAACAGCCAGGTTTAATCTACAATCTGCGAGAATATAAATATATTTTGGTACACATTCATACCTATATAAAGTGGAACTATTTTCTTTAACGGATGAAACAATTTAAGGCGTACACAGGTGTATATATGGAGTAATGGGTTAAATAGCATCAATGTGAATTAATGCAGTAAATGCAAGTGTCTTGGAATCTTACGATTGTCCTTCTTATACAAAATTTACAATGTGCTACTTTTGATTAAAGAAATAGCCCCACGCCCTTTTATAAAACAGTATCCAAGAATGTTTAAATCATTGTTACTTTCGTTTTAAAAGAACTAAACCCCGGACTATAACCACTTGAAAAACGACTTACATGTATCTACAAATTATGCCCCATTGCATTAGTAAGATTTCATGCGTGATAATACAGTGTGTGTCTACCGAGGTTACAAGCCTTTAAAGCCTCATTTAAATGGTTTACCGAACTTCGATATCTCGAACTTGTTTAACTCGGACTATTCGATAGTTCGACATATGAACTTCATTATTTCATGATCGGTTTAGTCGAACATACCCATATTTCAAAGTTAAAACGTGGCTTAGCCACGTTTTAACTTTGAAATACGCTTATGTTCGACAAAACCGACTTCGAGATATAGAAGTTCGACTGTATACTATTAAATCTTATGAGTTTAATAACTTACATAGCTGTGTTTGTTCATATTGTCAGTAAATTGTTCATGTGTATTCGAAACATTCCTTTTAGCATTAAACATTTTATATTTAATAGCTTCTGTGTTTCCTTTGCTATCCTGAAAGATGTGAGAGGTGGTCTTATTGGGAATGGATGGTATTCTTTCCCCAATAAAAGCGCTGAGTAACTTGACATCTAATGACGCTATATGCTGTTTGCCATTTAGATGTTGAAAAGCCATTACAACAGTTTGGAGTCTGCTCAGACGCTGAGTAACTTGACATGTAATGATGTTCTACACTGTTTGCCATTTAGATGTTGATAAGCTATCACAACAGTTTGGAGTCTGCTCAGACGCTGAGTAACTTGACATCTAATGATGTTCTATACTGTTTGCCATTTAGATGTTGATAAGCTATCACAACAGTTTGGAGTCTGCTCAGACGCTGAGTAACTTGACATCTAATGATGTTCTATACTGTTTGCCATTTAGATGTTGATAAGCTATCACAACAGTTTGGAGTCTGCTCAGACGCTGAGTAACTTGACATCTAATGAATTTCTATACTGTTTGCGATTTAGATGTTAAAGAGCCATCACAACAGTTTGGAGTCTGTTCAGACGCTGAGTAACTTGATATCTAATGATGTTCTATACTGTTTGCCATTTAGATGTTGATAAGACATCATAACAGTTTGGAGTCTGTTCAGACGCCGAGTAACTTGATATCTAGTGATGTTCTATGCTGTTTGCCATTTAGATGTTGATAAGACATCACAACAGTTTGGAGTCTGTTCAGACGCTGAGTAACTTGATGATGTTCTATACTGTTTGCCATTTAGATGTTGATAAGACACCACAACAGTTTGGAGTCTGTTCAGACGCCGAGTAACTTGATATCTAATGATGTTATATACTGTTTGCCATTTAGAGGTTGAAAAGCCATTACAACAGTTTAGAGTCTGCTCAGACGCTGAGTAACTTGACATCTAATGATGTTCTATACTGTTTGCCATTTAGATGTTAATAAGTTATCACAACAGTTTGGAGTCTGCTCAGACGCTGAGTAACTTGACATCTAATGATGTTCTATACTGTTTGCCATTTAGATGTTAATAAGTTATCAACATGTTCAAAAGGTTGTAATTATCTGTATTTTATTGCAATGCTTTCCTTCTGTTCATATGAGGAATATTGAAGGAGTTTTAATGTTGTCTTGTAGAAATTGCTACTGCCATGACTATGTTGCAAACATACCTTACCTAACCCTAACTCTTTCAACACCATGTAGCTCTTGTAGGGTTTTAGGATACCTTTTTGATCTATTTGATTACCAAAACAAGAAACAGGCTAGTTGAAGATCTGTGTAGTTTAATAAATATTGGTTTAAATTAGCAAACAATGTAGACCCAGATCAGAGGACCTCTAAATTAGGAGCACTCTGAGCTGGATCTACACTGTTTGCAAATGTAAGTAGTATAATTATTTTAAACAGGTGTTGAAATAGTTAATAGTATATCTGTTACATTTGCATTAACTTTTTGTCAACTAACGGCTAAATAATAATTTACCCTTAGCGGTGAGCGTATGATAAAGACAATGCCGGACCAAGTCCCTCGGATGAGACTTTATAACCCGAGTTCCGATGTACCAGTGCTTTACACTTGGCATATAAAAGAACCAGAGAACTCTGTTGATGATAAGAGTAGGGCACCAAACCCGGGTTCTCTGTATCCGTTCAACTTTTTCTGGGGCGTCAAAGTAGCCTATACATGGCAGAAACGGACCTTAACAAACAAATACAAAGATATGACATAATTGGTGGATTCTTACAAATACAGTTTAATGAGCAACGAACACAAAATAACAAATGGACATTGCATATACAGTAAAACCCCTCTGTTATGACCACTAAAACGAAAGCTAATTGATTGTTTAAAGACAAGTGACAGCTAAAAGCAAGGTTACAGTAAAACAAAAAGCTTCTAAGGAACTTTGTTTATTTTCACCTTACTTTAAGCTGTCACTTGTCACCTGCTAAACGCAAGATAACAGTTAAACAGAAAACTCCTTAAGGAGCTTTCTGTTTTACTGTCATCTTGCTTTAAGCTGTCACCTGTCTTAAACACCTAGTCGTTAAATAAGCAACTAGTAGTTAACATGTTTAGGTGTCAAAAAAGAGAGGTTGTACCGTAATGTTGACCTAGCTCATGTACAACTAGTGGTCAAAATAGAGAGGTTGTACCGTAATGTTGACCTAGCTCATGTACAACTAGTGGTCGAAATAGAGAGGTTTTACTGTAATGTTGACCTAGCTCATGTACAACAAGTGGTCGAAATAGAGAGGTTGTACCGTAATGTTGACCTAGCTCATGTACAACTAGTGGTTGAAATAGAGAGGTTGTACTGTAATGTTGACCTAGCTCATTTACAACTAGTGGTCGAAATAGAGAGGTTGTACCGTAATGTTGACCTAGCTCATGTACAACTAGTGGTCGAAATAGAGACGTTGTACTGTAATGTTGACCTAGCTCATGTACAACTAGTGGAGTAGAGATCAAGATCATCAGATAGTTCCAGATTCAATCCTTTTCCAGATAACCTGTTTAATGTTTTGAAGACAATTAACCCAGGTTCTCTGTATCCGCCCCCCTATTTCTGGGGCGTCACAGTAGCCCATACATGGCAGAAACGGACGTTAACAAACAAGCAAATACAAAGATCTGACATAAAGTTTATTGGTGGATTCTTACAAATACAGTTTAATGAACAACAAACACAAAATAACAAATGGGCATTACATATACAGTAAAACCCCTCTATTACGACCACTAAAATGAGCGCTAATTGATTGTTTAAAAGACCGGTGACAGCTAAAAGCAAGGTAACAGTAAAACAAAAAGCTTCTAAGGAACTTTCTGTTTTATTTTCACCTTGCTTTAAGCTTTCACTTGTCACCTGCAAAAGCAAGATGACAGTAAAACAGAAAGCTCCTTAAGGAGCTTTCTGTTTTACTGTCATCTTGCTTAAAGCTGCCACCTGTCTTAAACACCTAATACATAACAAAAATATAAACATTTTTAGGGGTTGAAGTAGAGAGTATACATGAAGATAAAGCAATGTAAAGCAGATGACAATATGGAACCCTGGTTCCACATAAGTAAAGCAGACTCCAGTAAAGCAGACTCCACTTTAGCTATATGAAACCCTAGTTACATACTCCCCTGGGTTGAAAATAGATGTCTCCTGACATTTACTAAGCTAAAATACTTATTTTGCTTTAACTGAACTTGAAATATTAAAATCATATTACATTACATACATTAAGGAACATATTCAGACGACTTTTTCATTACAGTTAAAAATGAAATCTGAATATGGTTTAACTATTACTAACTATTCAAATACTAAGCTACAGTTTCACACTAACCATAGCATTACAGGTAAATCATTTGACTTGTCAATTTCGCAATAATTGGCATTGTCATATGATATCTAACAAGAGGGCCATGGCCCACAAGTCGCTCACCTGAGGACATTGTACCGAAGCTGACTGGGAAAAACAATATCGTGATATATATAGCTATAAAAAGAGTTTTAAAAGTTTCTCCTATATAAGTCTATATGAAACTGATAAGCCTTGGGACAGGGCAAAATTTGATCAAAGGGTCATAATTTGAACAAGAGGGCCAGAATGCCCCTTAATCGCTCACCTGTACATGGTGATGGGTCAAGTGATTTCAGAAAAGAAGATTTGTGAAACTTTGACCCACGGGCGGGGTCACTTTTGACCCCAGGGACATAATATGAATGCTCTTGATACAGGACCTGTAGACGATGCTATGTGCCAAATATCTAAGCTCAGTGTACTATGATTTCAGACAAAAAGACCTTTAGTTTTCATTGAAAAAAATCTATGTTTAGCTCTGGTGACCCAGATATGCAACATACAGCAACCAATTCATCAACATATGTGAAAGACCTCTAGACATTACATCATGCAAAATATCTAAGCTCTAGCCGTATTGGTTTCAAAGAAAAATGTGTAAAATGGCGACACCCAGGCCGGGGCCGATTTTGACCCCAGTGGCAAAATTTGAACAAATTTGATAGAGGATTTTGTAGACGATGCTATGTGCAAAACATCTAAGCTCAGTGTATTTTGGTTTCAGACAAGAAGATTTTTAAAGTTTTCATTGAAAAAATCTATTTTTAGCTCCAGTGACCCAGATATTCAACACACTGGAACCAATTCGACAACATATGTGAAGGACCTCTAGACGTTACACCATGTCAAATATCAAAGCTCTGGCCAAAATGGTTTCAGAGAAAAATGTGTTTGAACAATGCACTATAACTCTACGTAAAACAGCGACCCCCGGGTCGGGGCCAATTTTGGCCCCAGGGACAAAATTTGAACAACTTTGATAGAGAACCTGTAGACAATGCTATGTGCAAAATATCTAAGCTCAGTGTTTATTGGTTTCAGACAAGAAGATTTTTTAAAGTTTTGATTGAAAAAATTTATTTTTAGCTCCAGTGACCCAGATATTCAACAGACCGGAACCAATCGGTCAACATATGTGAAGGACCTCTATACATTACACATTGCCAAATATAAAAGCTCTGGCCATAATGGTTTCAGAGAAAAATGTTTGAACATTTCACTATATAACTCTATGTAAAACGGTGACCACGGGGGCGGGGCCAATTATGACCCAAGGGTCAAACTTTGAACAATCTTGATAGAGAACCTGTAGACAATGCCATTTGCCAAATATCTAAGCTCTGGCCCTTGTGGTTTTTGACAAGAAGATTTTTTAAGATTTCCTTATTTTTTCACTTTGGTTGCCATAGCAACCAGACTTCTGCATTGTTTCAAATTCTTTGAACAACTTTGAAAGAGCTTGACCCAAGGAACATTCCTGTTAAGTTTGGTTGCAATCAGGCATGTGGTTTTGAAGAAGAAGATGTTTGAACATTTCACTATATAACTCTCTATGTAAAACGGTGACCCACGAGGCGGGGCCAATTTTGACCCCAGGGTCAAACTTTGAACAATCTTGATAGAGGACCTATAGATAATACTATATGCCAAATATCGAAGCTCTAGCCCTTGTGGTTTTTGACAAAAATTTTTTTTTTAAGATTTCCTTATTTTTTCACTTTGGTTACCATGGCAACCAGAGTTCTGAATTGTTTCAAATTCTTTGAACAAATTTGAAAGAGCTTGACCCAAGGAACATTCCTGTGAAGTTTGGTTGCAATCAGGCATGTGGTTTTGAAGAAGAAGATGTTTGAACATTTCACTATATAACTCTATTTAAAACGGTGACCCCCAGGGCGGGGCCAATTTTGAACAATCTTGATAGAGGACCCATAGATGATACTATGTGCCAAATATCTAAGCTCTAGCCCTTGTGGTTTTTGACAAGAAGATTTTTTAAGATTTCCTTATTTTTTCACCAGAGTTCTGCATTGTTTCAAATTCTTTGAAAACAACTTTGAAAGAGCTTGACCCAAGGAACATGCCTGTGAAGTTTGGTTGCAATCAGGCAAGTGGTTTTGAAGAAGAAGATGTTTGAAGAAATTGTTGACGCACGACAGACGCCGGACAAAGACCGACCACAAAAGCTCACCTTGAAGAAAATCTGATAAGCCCAAGGGCGGGGCCATTTTTGGCCCAGGGATCATAATTTGAACAATCTTAGTAGAGGACCATTAGGCAAAGCTATATGTCAAATTTTAAAGATCTATGCCTCACAGTTTCAGAGAAAAAGATTTTTAAAAGTTTTCCTTTATAACTCTATGTAAAACTGATAAGCCCGGGGGCGGGGCCAATTTTGACCCGGGGGTCATAATTTGAACAATCTAGGTAGAGGACCATAAGGCAAAGCTACATGTCAAATATTAATGATCTCAGAGAAGAAGATTTTCAAAGGTTTTCCTAAGAACAAGAGGGCCATGGCCCTAAATTCGCTCACCTGAGGACATTGAAGTTTGTACCTAAGTTGACTGGGCAAGACAACATTTTAATATAGCTATAAATGGAGTTATCTTCCGGACAAGAAAACATGACAAAAGTGAATTTTGTTGCCAAGCTTATGACCCTTATCCATGACACATCCTCTTATCAAGCTATTTCCATTTCCGGTAAATGATAATTATTTCACTAGCGTCAGCAGAACTGGAGTTATTTTCCTGACAATAAAATATGACAAAGGGGGAAAAACAAAATATTGCTGTCCTTGTGCATGGCATTTTCTCTCATCAGTTTCCTTCCATACATAAAATTTCATTACAATAGCATCAGTAGAACTGGAGTTGTCTTCTTGACAAGAAAATATGACAAAGGGAAATAACTAAAAAAACAATGATGTCAGAGTTATGGCCTTTGCAAATGGCACTTCCTCTCATTAGGCTCTTTCCAAATAGGCAATTTCATTTTACCCATTACCCCATAGCCTGTTTCTAGTTTTGAAAATAGGTGGCCACCTAAAGCAGGTTGAAAGTAAAGCAGAATGGGTCTTAATGCACACTTTGCTTTACTTTCAAACTGCTTTAAGCTACCATCTACTAGGATATAGAAACTTATTTCGCATCTTACATTTTCATGACTGTTTAACCCTTTCCCCCATTATAAGAAGCGCCTTTTAGCGCATTAAGTTTATTCTTGCTCTGAAGAAAATAGTTGCAATTTATACATTCATAAATATGTATAATACAAAATATTTTCTATATTCTAGCAGATGATAGCTTAAAGCAGGCTGAAAGTAAAGCAGAATGCGCTTAAAGCGCATTCTGCTTTACTTTCAACCTGTTTTAAGTGGACACCTACATTCAATACTAGAGATATGCTATGGGGGAAAGGGTTAAAGGGGAATTATTTTCTTAAGTGGAGGAATAAATCAAAGGCCTAAACATGCACATTTATGGGGTAATGGGTTAACAAACGTCAGTATTTATTGGAGGAAAGGGTTGAATCCTGGACAAGAAAAAATGACAAGACATGCAGATAACTGTGACAAAACCAATATTAAACATATGTATAAATATGGCATAAGACATAATTACATAACTGTCAGTGGATCACTTCCAGATCCTGTTTCTCTAAGTATGAAGCAGACTGAACCATTTCTAAACTTTAGCAGACAACATGTTCAGTTCTGTTGGCCTGATCACTGAGGTCAAATATAATGCAAGAGTACCGTAGCATTAGCAGCACTGCTGCTGGGTGCTTACCCTTACCAGACTGAAATGATGTCTGCTAAATACCTTCTGTATGTGAAAAATGTACAATTTTTTTTTTTTAGAAAATGTTAAGTTGGTAAATGAGTGGCAAATAGTTTGGATCCAGATTAGATGCAGCATTATGTTGCATCTGATCTGGATCCAAACTGTTTGCAAATATTGGTTATTTGCCCATAGTATATTAAGGGTAACTCAGGTAAATACAGTTCTGCTTAAATAAAAAATACTGTGAAACCTACCTAGAGCAGCACTTAAACTGTGCAGGGTGGTGTCAAATGTGACCCTAGGGATTTCATTTTAACAAACTATAGAGGGATCCACCAGGAGATTCTACTGTACAAATATCAAAGCTTAGGGCCTAGTAGTTTTGGGCAAGAAGATTTTTTAAAGATTTTTGCTGTTTTGCTTTTTCAAGCAGAGTTTGTGCTTTTTTTCCTTTTTTTTGAACAACTTCTGTAGAGAAGCATCCAAGGAACATCATGAGCAGTTTGAACTCTCCCTACAATTGGCGGGTTTCAGAGGAGATGTCGTTTGAAGTAAATGTGAACGGACAGACGGACAGACGTACTACGGACGGTGAGCGGTCACAATAGCTCACCTTGAGCTAGGTGAGCTAAAAAACTGATAAGCCCTGGGGCGGGGCCATTTTTGGCCCCAGGGTCAAAATTTGAACAATCTTGGTAGAATATCATTAACGATATAAAAGAAAACAAACATGACTGCCCATATATTGTGAAATAGGATATGCCACATGAAAAAATGAAATCACTGAGATATTGCGTTTTCTCATAGTATTGGTTTGCAAGTTCTATATAGTCTACGAAATGAGCATGTTCCTAATTTTTAGCCCATTACCCCATAAATACGTTTTTTTACGTCTCTATTTTATTCATCCACTAAAGAAAATAGTTCCAATTTATACAGTCATGAATATGTATCATAAGAAATATTTTGTATATTCTAGCAGATGATAGCTTAAAGCAGGCTGAAGTATTATTATTATTATTATTATACCAGATTTATATAGCGCTCTTTTCACACAGGGATTGTGTGTTCAAAAGCGCTTTACATGAAATAACACATATGTACCTATAAATCGAGAAAAGACAAAATAACTACAATTAGATCTGAAATAAAACATGAATGATTATGTTGCATCTGATCTGGATCCAAACTGTTTGCAAATATTGGTTATTTGCCCATAGTATATTAAGGGTAACTCAGGTAAATACAGTTCTGCTTAAATAAAAAATACTGTGAAACCTACCTAGAGCAGCACTTAAACTGTGCAGGGTGGTGTCAAATGTGACCCTAGGGATTTCATTTTAACAAACTATAGAGGGATCCACCAGGAGATTCTACTGTACAAATATCAAAGCTTAGGGCCTAGTAGTTTTGGGCAAGAAGATTTTTTAAAGATTTTTTGCTTTTTCAAGCAGAGTTTGTGCTTTTTTTCCTTTTTTTTGAACAACTTCTGTAGAGAAGCATCCAAGGAACATAATGAGCAGTTTGAACTCTCCCTACAATCGGCGGGTTTCAGAGGAGATGTCGTTTGAAGTAAATGTGAACGGACAGACGTACTACGGACGGTGAGCGGTCACAATAGCTCACCTTGAGCCTTTGGCTCAGGTGAGCTAAAAACTGATAAGCCATAGGGCGTGGCCATTTTTGGCCCCAGGGTCAAAATTTGAACAATCTTGGTAGAATATCATTAGGTCATGATACATACTAAATATCAAAGGTCTGGGCCTTTTGGTTTCTGAGAAGAAGATTTTTAAAGATTTTCTTATGCATTAAAAGTTGTCTATACGGTCATGTTAGAAAATCTGGTCCCAAAGCAAGGGGAATAACTCTAGCCAAAAACTTTAAACAACATTTTGTTCCCCCTTGTCACTGATGCTTCTGACAAAGCTTGGTTGAAATCGGGTCAGTGGTTTCTGAGGAGATGTTGTTTGAAAATGTGGACGGCCGACGGACGGACGGACTGGTATCACAATAGCTCATCCTGAGCCGAAGGCTCAGGTGAGCTAAAAATAGAAATGTCAAGTAATAAATCTACCCTGGAACTTGCAATCAGAGATATGATTTAATTTGATTTAAATATTTAAATGCTTCGCAGCGTTAAATGAATACTACTGACATGAGCAGATAAAAGATGATTTTAAAACAAATCTGACAGAATGTACTTAAACAAAAACTTCTTGGGACATAAATGACGAGTATACTCGTCGATAGGGTTGAATGTGTTAAGATGCATTCAGCTTTACTTTCAGTCTACTTTAATCTACTGCCAGCTAGGATATAAACGTAGACAATATTTTTATGGTAAATATTTAAGACTGTTCAAATGAAACTATTTGCTTCAGTGGAGGAATACATTAAAGGCGTATATATAGAGTACTGAGTTAAAAGTCACACGAGGCTTGTAAAATGGTAGACAAGAGAAAAACAGTAAAACCTCTCTATAACTTCCACTTAATTGTTTAAATTATTAAGTGGTTCTGACAGGTGACTGCTTAAAGCCTCTGTTTTACTGTCACCTTGCTTTAAGCTGTCACCTGTCTTTTATCCACTCAATTAGCCGTCTTTTTAGTGTCCGTAATAGAGAGGTTTTACTGTCACCTGGCTTTCAGCTGTCACCTGTCTTTTATCCACTCAATTAGCCGTCTTTTTAGTGTCCGTAATAGAGAGGTTTTACTGTCACCTGGCTTTCAGCTGTCACCTGTCTTTTATACACAGTCACTCAATTAGCAGTCTTTTTAGTGTCCGTAATAGAGAGGTTTTACTGTTCTAGCAATATACGCCCATAGGTTAGGTCAGATGAAAACTATTTGAGTATTCGGGATAAAAAAGAATGCCAGAGTGGCCCTAAATCGCTCATCTGACCATGGTGACACTACGATTGGTCAAATTATTTAAAAAAAGAAGATTTGTAAAATTTCACTGATGTAATCTTCGTCCACTGACTGCCATGATTTTAAGCTAAGATTTTAAGCTAAGATTTTAAGCTAAGATTTTGTCTTGAAAAAGCTGGTAGAGTGTCCCAGATGAATCAGTTGTGTTAATATACTTTCATATGGCGAAAGTGGTTTAAGACAAGAAGATTGTTAAAAGTTTTGGCCTGTTGTATATTAACCAATTTCATGCGGGATACACTTTTAGGCGTTCCTCTAGGGTGTTACTCACAACATTGTGGGGCCTGATCTGAGATCAAAACTGATTGCAGCTAAGTCAATATTCTGTCAGAAACTGCTAAAATCTTTTGCAAATATTTAAGTTATATCCGCTGCAGACGACATTCTAAAATGGCCGCCAAATATTACCCTGCATGAAATGGTTTAATGGGAGGTAATTAGATAACTGATATGTATGCAGTAAACCTATCTTATCCAGTTCGCTACCCTAATCAGTTGGACATAACTTGATGGTTTCACTACTCTATGTAAAGTTGAGACTCCTGGGGCGGGGTCATTTTTAACCTCAGGGACATAATATGAATACGCCCGATAGAGGACATCTAGATGAGGATAACCAGAGTTCTGCATTGTTTCAGATTCTTTGAACAACTTAGAGGCCCCTCAGTAAAACAGAAGAAATCTGCATGAAAAGAAAATGTTGAAAAGGGGAATAACTCTTACACAATTGATGCAAGAGTTATGACCTGTGTGCAATACTTTTCCACTTATCACGCTATTTCCATAAATAAAGTTTCATTTTAAAAAGCTTCAGTAGAACAAGAGTTATCAAGCGTGATGGACAGACATACAGATGGACAGATTTGACCTAGTGACACATTTAGTTTTTACCCGATATAACCAATATTCGAACATGACCTAGATATAAATTAGGTAAATATTCTGACAAAATTGCATTAAAATTCAATGAGATTTGTGGCCACTAAAGGGTTAACAAGGTTATTCTGTTTTGACCTAGTGACCTAGTTTAAGTCGGACATAACCCAAATTTAATCTTGACTTAGATATTAATAAGGAATACATTTTGACAAAGTTTCATTACGATCCAGTGCGATTTGTAGCCCAAAGAGTGAAACAAGATTTTTCTATGATTTCTAATATTAGTGACCTAGTTTTTGACCCGACATCAGGCACATTTAAACTTGACCTAGGTTATATGAAGACAAAAATTGTCATCAAGATTCATGAAGATCGGATTAAATGTGTAGCCGCTAGGGTGTTAACGAACCAATTGTGAATGGACAGACGACGGACATCCAGCGATCCTAAAACCTCACATTGGCACTTCATGCCAGGTGAGCTAAAAAGTGGCTTGATATTTTTTTATATGAATAAATTCATTGATTAACCCATTATTCTATACTTGATTTTACGCCTTTAACTCATTACCCCAAAGCCTGTTTCTAGTTTTGAAGACAGATGAACGCTTAAAGCATGTTTGAAGTAAAGCAGAATGTGCCTAAAGGTGCATTCTGCTTTACTTTCATTCTGCTTTAAACTACCATCTGCTAGAATATAGAAAACATTTCTGACAATACATAATAATTACTGTATAAATTGGACCTATTTTCTTGAGTGAAAGAACATGGGTCATTATAGCAGGGTTGCCATTTCTCCGGATATTTCCGAAATATTCGGATTTTTATTCCAACATATGGAAGCTTTAACAGGCTGAAAGTAAAGCAGAATGTGCCTTAAGGCGCATTCTGCTTTACTTTCAACCTGCTTTAAGCATTACAGGTCTTAACAACTAGAAGCAGACTATGGGTTAAGGGTATAATCAGGAAAATCGGGCTTGAAAAAAATGAAAACTTATCAACTTATGGCAGGCCTGCCATTATGGCCCTATACAGTTCACCTCTTTACCATGTAAACTTTGACATATAGTGACCTAGATTTTGACCCGACATGAACAACATTTAACCATGGCCTAGATTTCAATGAGGCAACCATTTTAAGCAAGTTTCATCAAAATCAAATGAGAAAGGTGGCTTCTAGAGAGTTAACAATGTATTTTCATGATTAGATCTAGTGACCTAGCTATTGACCGAACATGACCCACAACCAAACATTTTGACCAAGTTTCATGAAGATCTAATGAGATTTATAGCAAACAAAGTTTCTATGATTTGAACTAGTGACCTAATTTTCGAGCACATATGAACCACATTCGAACTTGACCTAGATATCAATAAGTCAAACATTTTGACCTAGTTTCAAACTTGACCTAGAAATCAACAAGACCCATATTCGATCTTTATCTACAAATCAATGAGGCAAACATGTCGACAGTTTCATGAAGATAGTGTTAACAAGGTGTTTTTTCTACGATTTGACCTAGTGACCTATTTTGGACCGGAAATGAACCACATTCAAACTTGAGCTAGATATAAATTAGGCCAACATTTGGAACAGTTTCATGAATTTCAAATGAGGTTTGTAACCTCTAGAGTGTTAAAAAGGTTTGAGCTAGTGTTTGACCCGACATGACCCACATTCAAACCTGACCTAGATTTCATCAAGACAAACATTGTCATCAATTTTCATGAAGATCAAAAGAAATTTGTAGCCTCTAGAATGTTAACAGACAATATTGAACGGACGGACAGACATCCAGCTAAGTGCCAAGTTGAGCTTATAAATTTAAGGCGTAAAAAGGTATATAATTAAGTAATGGGTTATTTTATTCCCCCACTGAATAACGATATCAAACCTGAAAGGAATTAAACATATAGATGGATTGGAATAAACTTGTTTGAGTTAGAGAGCGGACAAGCCAAATTTAACTTAAAGTACCCAATTTTACGATAGAAGCAGGGCTGCCATTTCATCGGATTTTTCCTAAATCTTCGGATTTTTTCCAGTACATGGTAGCTAAAAGTAGGCTGAAAGTAAAGCAGAATGCGCCTTAAGGTGTTTTCTGCTTTACTTACAGCCTGCTTTAAGTAGTCGCATGTCATCAAACCTAGAGACAGGCTATAGGGTAAAGGTACGATTCGTAAAAGCGCACATGAAAAATGCACATTTGGAAATCTTAGGATTTTTCATGTCAACTTATGGCAGCCCTGTAAAAGGGGCATAACTCTTGAATGTCTGGGGCAATCTTACTGGTTATTGAACCTGACCAAAACATTATGGTCATATATGCTGACTACATCTACATCTACATGGTTACGCTGAACTGTCATAAAATCTGACAATACTGCAGCGGCGCACAGACAGAAAAATAAAGAGAAAGATAGACAAGAGGGCCTGAAGGCCCTGATATCGCTCACCTGTTGTACTGAAGCTTGATAGCTTTACCTTTCTGTTTCATCCGTTTTAATCTAAATCCATTCAAATTTGTAGCATAGCATGTAAACAATTTTGGAATACAACCTCATAATTCTAGTATAGTAGAGTACATCAAGGGCAGATAACTAGAGCCTTAAACAATACTGAAATGAAGCCTTTTCTAGCATTTCAAAGTATATCAAGGGCAGATAACTATTGCCACAATGATTAGATTTCAACAATATTTGCACTCCTTTGAGAACTTGTCGGTATATACTTTGTGTGCAAGTAAAATCACAATCCATTGAAAACTGTAGTTGCAAGAGTGTAGAGTTAGTAAAAGCTGTTCGATATGGCATTTTCAGCAATTCAAAGGCAGACAACTCTCGATCTATTGGTCTGATTTCAACTATAATCACACTTATTTGAAATCTTGAGGTAATATACAATCTGAGCATGTTTGAGAAAGATTGGATACAAATTGTGGCCTCTAGAGTGTAAACACCCTTAAATATGGCATTTTCAGCAATTCAAAGGTAGATAACTCTCAACCTATTGGTTCGATTTCAACCATAATCGAATTCATTTGAACTCTTATAGTCATATACAATCTGAGCAAGTTTGAGATAGATTGGATAAAGATTGTAGCCTCTAGAGTGTAAACACCCTTAAATATGGCATTTTAAGCAATTCAAAGGTAGATTACTCATGACCTATTGGTCCGATTTCAACCATAATCGAACTCATCCGAACTCTTATGGTAATATACAATCTGAGCAAGTTTGAGAAAGATTGGATAAATATTGTGGCCTCTAGAGTGTAAACACTAAAATTGTTGACGACGCACGACAGACATTCAAGTATTGCAAAAGCTCACCCTGAGCTAGCTCAGGTGAGCTAAAAAGTTAGAAAAATACACGGACAAGAAAACTGAAGAAATGCACATATGGACAAAATAAGAAAAAGAGAAAGTGTCACCAAACCACTTTCAACTCATCTGAGTATGACCAATCCAGCTTGGGAGGCCATGCTGGGGTACGAAAACCCGCTGGCACAGCTCCTGTTCGTCATGTAAGTCTACCGGTGGTTGGCTTAGTACATTTAAATGGAGAGGGTGGAGAGCTCCTTCTTGAAACATGCCAAAGAAGGAGCCTCAGCTGCAGTAGCTGGGAGCCTGTTCCACACTGGAATGGTACGCGGGAAGAAGCTGAATTTATGACAGTCAGTGGCGGTGCTAAGGGTAGCAAAACGCAACTTGTGTGCTGATCTGGTCCGCGAAGTGGACGTCTGGAGGTATGTGGAAGATGTTATATCAACCAGGTCGTTGATGATCTTGTAGAACATCACAAGTTGCTGTTTCTGACGTCTGGCTTGGAGCGTGTCCCATTGGAGGTGCTGCAGCATGTCAGATACGCTACTGGTGTTCCTGAATCTGTTTGTGACTAAGCGGGCAGCCCTCCGCTGTGTCATTTCCAGTTGTCGTAACTGGTTCTTCTGGTGTGGATTCCAGACAGAGCTGCAGTAATCCAGGTTGGAACAGACTAGAGAGATGTAGGCGGAGGTCTTTGCTTCTGCACTGGTCTTCTGTAGATTTCTCTTCAGAAAGCCAAGTATACTGTTTGCCTTCTGCACCTTCTTATTAATGTGAGTGCTCCACCCAATGTTAGACTGTATGAAAATTCCAAGGTACTTGGTGGACGACTCCTCAGCCAATGTCGTTCCCTTGAGGGTGTAGCCATAGACTCTAGGAGATTTGGATCTAGTAACTCTTAGGACGCTGCACTTCTTGGGGTGAAAAACCATGCCACACTTGGATTCTCATTGTGTGAGAGTGTGCAGGTCTTCTTGCAGTAGCTGCTGGTCTTCTTCTGTTTTGATCTGTCTGTAGACTACGCAATCATCGGCGAAGAGACGAACTGGAGAGTCGAGGTTTTCAGGCAAGTCATTTATGAAGAGAAGGAAAGGAGGGGGCCCAGTACAGAACCTTGGGGTACCCCGCTTACCACTGGTGCTTTCTCCGAAGAATCGCCTTCGACCAAGACTTGTGTCCTTCCATCTAGAAATGCAGAGATCCAACGGTGAGTGGAGCCAAAGATACCATAGAGGAGAATCTTCCTCAGCAGTCTTTGATGTGGTACCCTGTCAAACGCCTTTGAGAAATCCAACAGGATCATGTCTGTTTGGATGCGTTTATCCAACGAGAAGGTAAGCCCGTGTGCTAAGGTAAGAAGCTGAGTCTCGCATCTTCTCCTCGCTCTAAATCAGTGTTGACAGTCGTGCAGTATTGAATGTTGGTCCAGGTGCTTGAGGGTGTTACTCACAATGACGTGTTCCAGAAGCTTACAACAAAGACTAGTGAAGGAGACAGGCCAGTAGTTTGCCGGGTCTTGACGAGAACCTTTCTTGTAAATGGCCACATTTGCATGTCTCCAATCATCAGGCACACGTCCTTCCCTAAGTGACTGTTGGAAGACAAGAGTTAACAAGGGAGCGATGCTATCAGCGCAGTCTTTCAAGATCCTTGCTGAGATGTTGTCAGGACCCGGTGACTTTCGCGGATTCAAGCTGTCAAGTAGCTTCCTCACACCCTGTTCCTGTATGTTTTCTTCATTCTTGAGTCGAGTTTGGTCTGTTTCCGTATTGCTGCCCGTCCCTTCCGGTCAATCCAAGGTTTGTCTCTCTTCCCAGTTTTGGCCAACCGTAATGGAATGTTCTTGTCGACTAAGGACAGAAGAGTGTCTCTGAAAACTGACCATAGTGTGTTGACTGGTGCCACTGGGAGTGCAGACAGATCTGACTAAGTTTCAAAAGGATTGAATAAATTTGAGTTAGAAAGGGGACAAGGCAAAATTCACTATAAGGTGCCGATTTTTTACAATAAAAGGGGCATAACTCTTAAATGTAGTGATCAATCATGCTGGTTTCAAACTCGACCGATACATTACGGTCATATACATGCTGTCAAAGTTTCATAAGGATTGAAATAATTTTCTTTGAGTTAGAAATGGAGAAGCCATAATTTACTAACAAGAGTTGTCAGAGAGACAACAAAGTTCGCCACCGGCACCTTTAGAAACTTAAAAGCACACTCAAGGTCACAGAGGTCAACCTTTTTGCCTGCATGGAAAGGTCTTGTCCATATACACTGGCAAATCAAATATGAAAATAACACCTCAAGGGACATAGGAAGTATAAGCATTTTTGTAACCTAAACGCAGATTTCGAAACCTAAAACATTTCGCGACCTTAGTTTAAGGTCAAGGACACTGGGCTAATTTTTTTGCATGCATGGAAAGGTCGTGTCCATATACACATGCATGCCAAATATGAAAGAAATATCTCAGTGGATATATGAGTTAAAGAAATTTTGAGAAACCTAAACGCAGACTTTGAAACCTAAACGCCGGTCCTAAGTTCAAAGTCAAGGTCAGAGGGCTCAAACATTTTGCATGCAAGGAAAGATCTTGTCCATATACACATGCAAACTGAATATGAAAGGAATATTTCAATGGACATAGGAGTAATAAAAATTTTGAGAAACCAAAACACAGATTTCGAAACTAAACATGGGCCCTAAGTTCAAAGTCGACGTCACAGGGGTCTAAATGTTGCTGTGCCTGGAAAGGTCTTGTCCATATACACACATAAACCAACTATGAAAGCAATACCTCAAGAGACATAGAAGTAAAAGGCATTTTTCAAAACCTAAACACAGGCCCTAAGTTCAAGGTCAAGGTCACAAGGGTCAAATATTTTCTGTGCATGGAAAGGTCTTGTCCATATACACACACATACCAACTATGAAATCAATACCTCAAAGGATATAGAAGTTAAATGCATTTTACGAAACCTAAACGCAGATTTCGAAACCTTAACACATGCTCTTAGTTCAAGGTCAAGGTCACACAGGTCTAAATGTTTCTGTGCATCGAAAGGTCATGTCTATATACACATACATACCAACTATGAAAGCAATAACTCAAAGGACAGATAAGTTAAAGGCATTTTTCTAGACCTAAACACAGATTTCGAAACCTAAACACAGGCCCCAAGTTCAAAGTCACATGGGTCTCACTTTTTCTTTGCATGTAAAAGTCATGCCCATATACACATACATACCAACTATGAAAGCAATACCTCAAGGGACATAGAAGTTAAAGGCATTTTTTGAAACCTAAACGCAGATTTGGAAACCTAAACGCAGGCCCTAAGTTCAAGGTCAAGGTCACAGGAGTCTAAATTTTTCTGAGCATGGAAAGGTCTTGTCCATATACACACACATACCAACTATGGAAGCAATACCTCAAGGGACATAGAAGTTAAAGGCATTTTTCGAAACCTAAACACAGATTTCGAAACCTAAACGCAGGCCCTAAGTTCAAGGTCAAGGTCAAAAAATGTTCTGACCTTGGAAAGGTCTTGTCTACATACACACACATACCGACTATGGAAGCAATACCTTAAGGGATATAGAAGTTAAAGGCATTTTTCAAAACCTAAACGTAGATTTCGAAACCTAAACACAGGCCATAAGTTTAAGGTCAAGGTCACAGGGGTCAACATTTTTCTGTGCATGTAAAGGTCTTGTCCATATACACATACATACCAACTATGAAAGCAATACCTCAAAGGACATAGAAGTAAAAGGCATTTTTCTAGACCTAAACACAGGCCCTAAGTTCAAGGTCAAGGTCACACGGGTCTAAATTTTTCTTTGCATGTAAAGGTCTTGCCCATATACACATACATACCAACTATGAAAGCCATACCTCAAGGGACATAGAAGTTAAAGGCATTTTTCGAAAATTAAACACAGATTTCGAAACCTAAACGCAGGCCCTAAGTTCAAGGTCAAGGGGTCAAACATTTTCTGTGCATGGAAAGGTCTTGTCCATATACACACACATACCAACTATTGAAGCAATACCTCAAGGGACATAGAAGTTAAAGGCATTTTTCGAAACCTAAACGCATATTTCGAAACCTAAACGCAGGCCCTAAGTTCAAGGTCAAGGTCACAGGGGTAAAAAATGTTCTGTGCATGGAAAGGTCTTGTCCATATACACACACATACCAACTATGGAAGCAATACCTTAAGGGACATAGAAGTTTAAAGGCATTTTTCGAAACCTAAACGCAGATTTCGAAACCTAAACGCAGGCCCTAATTTCAAGGTCAAGGTCACAGGGGTCAAATATTTTCTGTGCATGGAAAGGTCTTGTCCATATACACACACATACCAACTATGAAAGCAATACCTCAAGGGACATAGAAGTTATAGACATTCTTAAAATTGTTTACGCCGTTCACGACGACGACGACAACGACGACGACTACACCGGGGGTATTGCAATAGCTTGTCATGTACTACGTACAGGCGAGCTAAAAACGTGTCAATTTTTGACGATGAAAGGGGCATTACTCTTTAATGTCCAATGTAATCTGGTTAGTTATTAAACTAAACCGAGACATAATGACCATATACATGCTGACTAAGTTTGAAAAAGATTGTAATAAATTTGGTTAAGTTAGAGAGCGGTCATGAAAAGGTTAACTGACGGACGGACAGTGCCATAACATAATACGTCCCGTCTGAAGACGGGCATATCGAAATTGTTCTATCACAATTCAAGAAATGAATTCCATGCTGTTGATACATGGTTAACAAGACATCTCTGCAATAATAACAAGCAAGGAGATGTACTAATCTTCACAATAAATGTTCACATGAAGTTTTATGATGAAAATTACCAACTCCACAAAATCAATCTCTGCCACATTTTATCATACAGTAGAACCTCCCTATTACAACCACTAAAATAAATGCTAATTGATTGTGTAAAAACAGGTGACGGCTTAAAGCAAGGTGACAGTAAAACAGAAAGCTCCTAAAGGAGTTTTCTGTTTAACTGTAAGGTGACAGTAAAACAGAAAGCTCCTAAAGGAGTTTTCTGTGTAACTGTCACCTTGCTTTAAGCAGTCACCTGTTGTAAACACTTAATAATTAACATAGTTTAGTGGTGGTAGTGGAGACATCAAAAGTTCTATAATTAGCTTGGAAATGTTCTAGCTAAGTAAATAAATGGTCACACTTAGATGTTTCCAGTTATTCTAAAAAGTTTACTCTATGAGTAAGAAACTAACTTCAGAAAGTTTGTGTCATATTTCAATAAAACTGGCAAGAGATAAAAAACATTTTCTTTCTGAATTTTGCATCGAAACAGGCATCATTAGCTTAGAAATGTCCTAACTAAGAAAATAAATGGTAACACTTACGTGTTTGAGTTGATTTAACAAGTGTTACGACAAAAAATGTTTTAACAGAGAGTCCAACTGTTACAATTTTTAGAAGACGAAGTGATCAAAAACACTTTTTTCCTGAATTTAGTATTAAAACTTGCATCATTAGCTTGGAAATGTTCAAACTAAGAAAATAAATGGTCACATTTGGGTGTTTAAATGAAATTTACAAGTTTAATGACCGAAAAATAGTTTTACCAAGTTGACCCCATTAGAACACAAAGTGCTAAATGATGAAAAACACTTTTTCCCCGAATTTAGTATTAAAAGTTGTGTCATTAGCTTGGAAATGTCCTAACTAAGAAAATAAATGGTAACACTTGGTGTTTGAATGAATTTAACAAGTTTTATGACAGCAAAGTAGTCTTCACCAATGTTACTATTTTTAGAACACAAACTGCTAAATGATGAAAAACACTTTTTTCTAGAATTTTGTGTTAAAACTTGTATAATTAGAAAGGAAATGTTCCAACTAAGAGATTGAGTAGTTGGAGTTTGTTGTTAGAGTGAATATAACAAGTTTTACAGGCTTTACTGGCTGCTTGTGGTGAAGTGTATACTCCATGTATTGTCACCGTTATACCAGCAGTCTGTCACCTTCAGACCGTGACAAGTACGGAGGAAAGTCTCCACGTCTACACGTCGCTCTCTGACCTCTGTAACTGTTACATAGTTTAGTACTACCGTCACGTCACGTCTTGTCTGGGAAAGTCTGTGTGCAAACTCACACAGTGTTGTCACTGGTAATATAACATTCCACAGTGTAACATCCTCCACACAGTGTGACACAGACTGGAGATTATCTACAGACATGTCGTCCAGATAAAGTCTCTGTATGTGTGTCATAGTAGACAAATCTATCCTACCAGTCTTACACCAGTCGCCATGGTCTGTACAGTCTAACACCAGTACTAACTGTCTAATGGTGGGTGACTGTGGTAACCTGGTCAGTATTTGTTCTATATGTTCATGTGTCAGTTTAACATTCCACAGACTCAGTGCCATTAAACACTTGCTACTGATACTACATATGTCACTAACTAACTCAGCTGTAGCTGTGATATCACTGTCCAAGTCCAGACATGTAAGAGTGTCAAGGTTGTTGTTGACTATTTGTGCCACTGTGTCACTGTCTATACGGGAGGAGAGGTCATACAGGTGCAGTTTTTGTACTGAGTGACATTGCTCTAACTGACTAGTTATACTTGTTAACTCACTAGCACCAATGTCATAAGTGTTTATGTACACAGACTTGACCTTTGACCTTGGAGTACATGATAACAAACGTTCTACATGACAGGCAGTGTTTCTATCAATATAAAAGTCTTCTAACATGATGTTGTCATAAATGTGGCCATTATTACCACCTTCTATGACACAGTCAGTTACACATGTCTGTATGGCTCGTATCAAACCTTCACCATATAAAGTTTGTCTGTAGTGTTTAACCTTTTGGTCAGTAGTAACAACACGAGTCAAATGGTCCAACAACTGTCTTGTTATGTCAGGTCTTATCCCAGACACAAACAGCCAAACCTGAGACATTTCTAAACATGTATCTAATGTGCTACAGAAATCTGTTATGTGTTTAACAATATCATGTACATTGTCACAGCTGGCTAGGAAAATAGCTGCAAGAAATTCTTGAAACTTTTTGTGTAGAAAAGATATTTTCTTCTCACTTACAGCACATTTTTCTAGCACTTTGTTCTGTGACAAAAGACCTGACTTTAAACACAGGTCTATTGACTCTTGTCCTATACCATAGATCTCTAGCTGTGAACTTTTAAATACTAAGCTGTTTTCTTTTGTTTGGTCAAATAATGCTTCATATGCTACTCTTGATAAGCAATATATCAATTGCCGGTGGTCTTGACAATATGGGTGTTCTATAATACATTTGGGTAGGGGCGTATCTGATGCTACACTTGTTGGTGTATTGGTAGTTTGTACAGACAGGTTTTTCTGGGACTTTTTCAACAACAAATCTAGCATGGCACAGTACAGCTGTACTTGAGACTTGCCTAGCTCCTGGTTGTCAAACCAGATGCACACAAGCTGTACAAGAATGACTGGTATCGTTTTGAAATGATCAAGACCTTTCTGGGCAAGTATCTCAAAGAACTTCTGTTTTTCTTTTTTACATGACTGACTCTCATTTAATAATTTAATGACTTTAGAGCAGAATCGTGAAGCTGACTTCTTATTAAATGCACATAACTCAATATGTTTGTCCACTTCAGAACTTTTTAATTGGAGTATATCCAATTTCCAAGGCCTGGTCGTGGTCAAGAAAACATTGTTCTGGTTTGCTACATCCCTGCCTGGGAGTCCTGGGTTTAAGAAATGTGGGACAAGGGCACCTGTCGGACACACCCATTCGTCCAGACCATCAACAATGACAAGACAACATTTATTTGCATTTTTCAGTAATGCAGAGGAACATAGATCTTTTCCTGTATTATAATACTGTAATATTTGTGACTGAATCATTTCATTAACATTATACTCTGAGAGAGAATCTCTCAATGTAATATAAAACAAGAACATGAACTGTGATAGTATTCGTCTGTCATCTTCTCTCCTGGCTTTTCTCTCCTGCTGCTGTCTCTGGGTTCTGGCCTGCCTCCTCTGTTCCCCTCTGTAGAATGAATACCTAAACTGGGCGTCTTCATCAGAATCACTGTCACTGTCCAGTGCTCTATTCGACAAGAATTCACCATGAGCCTCACACCAAAGTCTAACTATATTCTTGCATAGCAAGCTCTTTCCACTACCAGCATCGCCTGTGATGTATATCTGTCTACTTAGGTACTCATCATTGTAAAATATCTTTCTACAAGACATACTAATAGCCTCGTCTTTCACATTTTTCAACCCGTCTCGCCCTTTGCTTTGTCGTAAGATTCTGATTTCTGGATTAACATAAATATACTCTAGTCCTATGTCATTGTTTTCGGCTGGATTCGGAACCTCAAGGCAGGTGCTTTTATAGTGGCTGATGAGATTTGTCTGCAAATCTGTAAAATAAACTCTATGAATTAGCAAACAACACCATAGATCAAGTAGCCTCAAACGGCAAACACTTTTGTCAACAAAGAGTTGTCAGAGAGACAACAAAGCTTACCGGTGTAACATTAAATTTTGACCCAATTGAAAAATGACCTCCCGGTCATTTTTCAACGTTGAGAAATGACCTCCCGGTCTTTTTTTAACGTTGAAAAAAGACTTCCCGGGTCATTTTTCAACGGGAATGGGTTCATTTCTCAACATTGAAAAAAGACCCTACCCGTGAAATGACTGCTGAAACATCTAGTTGTAAAATGGCTGGGGTCATTTCTCAACGTTGAAAATAGACCAGGGTCAATTCTTAACGTTGAGAAATGACCCAATCCGTGAATTAATGACGACAGTGATCATACGCCATTGAATATCAAACGGAAGAGAGGGGGTCATTTTTTAACATTGTAAAATGACCGGGGGTCAATTCTCAATATTAAAATATGACCATACCCGTAAACAATAAATGGCTGGTACAAATTATTGGTTATTAACTGATGTTAGGAGGGTATTTTTCAACGTTGGTAATAGACCGGGGGTCATTTCTCAACGTTGAAAATGACCCGGGGTCCATTCTCAACGTCGAAAAAAGACCTTACCCATGAAATCATGACTCTTGAATTATCTTGTTGTTAAATGAACGGGGGTCCTTTCTCAACGTTGAAAAATGATCCCTGTTAAGTTTCATCGTTGAAAGATGACTTAACCTGTACAAATATGTCTCCTAGACTTAATTGTTATAAACTGACTACTGGTATGAGGGGGCCATTGTTAAACGTTTAATCCTTACATGGGTCTTTTTTTTTACGTTGAGAAATGACCCCGGTCATTTTACAACACTATAATTAAGGAGTCATAAATTCATTGTTAGGGTCTTTTTTCAACGTTGAGAATTGACCCCGGGTCATTCTTTAACGTTGAACAATGACCCCCATATACCAATAGTCAGGCAATAATAATTAAGTTTAGGAGAAATCTGTACAGGTTAAGTCAATTTTCAACCTTAATCTTTACACGGGTCATTTTTCAACGTTGAACAATGACCCCCTCATGCCAGTAGTCAGTTAATCACAAGTAAGTCTATGAGACAATTCTGCACTGGTTAAGTCAACTTTCAACGTTGAAACATTACACGGGTCATTTTTCAACGTTGAGAAATGACCTCCCGGTCATTTTACAACAGATAATTCAGGAGTCATAATTTCATAGGTAGGGTATTTTTTCAACGTTGAGAATTGACCTCCCGGTCATTTTTCAACGTTAAAAAATGACCCTGTGTCAGGTTCGGTACCATGACATATACATTTTCGAATTTTGCTTAATTAGAGCAATTTGTACATCAAATATGAATTCCCTATCACTTTAGAATCGAGGGTTAATGTCATTTCAAATAGTCGACCCTTTGACAACTGTGACCTTGACCTTTGATCTGACATGTCCAAAATCTTCATATTCATATTCCTCTTCATATGGGCAACCCATTTGCCATGTAGTAAGGGTGTATTGGTTATGGTTCAAAAGTTATTGCCAACGTTAAAGTTACGGACAAACAAAGAAAGAAACAGAGCAAAAACAATATCCCCCCTTCAAGGTAAAAGGCCATCATCTCAAAACTGTTGGCGCATCAGCATGTGAATTTGTAACACACTGGGTGCAGTACTCAGTCAATAACTGAACTAACGGTATGGCACAGTGTCATGTCCCATGATGCTTTCATTGAGGCACATTATCAAATTTGAAGTTTAATGACCAATAGCTCCTGAATTGTTTATGTCAACTCCATTCGAACAAGAGTTGTCAGAGAGACAACAAAGGTCCCCAACGACACAATTCAAAACTTTGAAGCAGTGTCTGAGGTCAAGGTCACAGGTCAAATTTTTGTGTGCTTGGAAACTGGAAAGGTCTTGTTCATATACACAATGATACCAGATATGAAAGCAATACCTTAATGGGCGTAGCAGCTATAAGCCTTTTTCGAAACCTAAATGTAGATTTCAGACGGGGAGTAGATGGGGAGTATATGTACAGTCGGCTGAGTGGTAATTCGGACTGAAAGTAGACTTTAACTTGGTATATTTATTATTTCGAAACCTAAACACAGGCCCTAAGTTCAAGGTCACAGAGATAGAAAAAAAAATCGGTGCATGGAAAGGTCTTGTCCATATACACATGCTTACCGAATAAGAAAGCAATACCTCAAGGGACATAGGAGTAATAAGCATTTTTCGAAACCTACACAGTTCAAGGTCAAGGTCACCAAGGTCAAACTTTTTAAGTGCATGGAAAGGTCTTGTCGATATGCACATGCATACTAAATACAAGGGCCACTATGGCCCTAAATCGCTCACCTGGTACACCATGTAAACTTCACCTGTAGTGACCTAGATTATGACTGGATATGACCCACAATAAACATTTAGAGTGCTAACAAGATTTTTCTATGATTTGACCTAGTGACCTAGTATTTGACCAGACACAATCCACATTTGATTTTGACCTAGATTTGATGCAGGCAAATATTCTGACAATATTCCATTCAGATCTAATGAGATTTGTAGCCGATCATGACAGTAAACACTGTTTTCTATGATTTTACCGGATATGACCCACATTCGCACTTGACCAAGATATCAATGAGGCAAACATTTTTACCAAGTTTCATTAAGATCCAATAAGATTTGTAGCCTCTCGAGTGTTAACAAGGTTTTTCGAAGATTTGACAGTGACCTAGTTTTTGACCGGACATAACCCACATTCTAACATGACCTAGATATAAATGAGGCAAACATTTTGACTAAATTTAATTAAGATCCAATGAGATTTGTAGCCTCCAGAGTGTTAACAAGGTTTTTGGATGATTTGACCTAGTGACCTAGTGTTTGACCGGACTTGACCCATATTCATACTTGACCTAGATATCATTAAGGCAATTATTTTGACCAAGTTTCATTAAGATCCAATAAGATTTGTAGCCTCTAGAGTGTTAACAAGGTTTTTCTATGATTTGACCCAGTGACCTAGTTTCTAACCGGACATGACCCACATTCGAACTTGACCTAGATATGAATGAGACAAACATTCTGACTAAGTTTCATTAAGCTCCATTGAGATTTGTAGCCTCTGGAGTGTTAACAAGGTTTTTCCATGATTTGACCTAGTTTTTGACCCAACATGACCCACATTCAAACTTTGCCTAGATTTCTACTAGACAAACATTGTGATCAAGTTTCATGAAGATTGGAGGAAATTTGTAGCTGCTAGAGTGTTAACGAACCAATTGTGAACGGACGAACGATGGACATCCAGCGATCCTAAAAGCTCACTTTGGCACTTCGTGCCAGGTGAGCTTATAAAAGCAATACCTTCAGGGACGTAGTGTTTGTAAGCCTTTTATGAAACCTAAATGCAGATTTTGAAACCTAAATACAGGCCCTGCTTGGCGCCATATGACCATTTCATGTGTCGCGGTGCCGTCAAATCAAACTCAATCAAAACAGGCCCTGAGGTCAAGGTCACAGGGGTAAAAACTTGTTGCATGCCTGGAAAGTTATACTGTATATGAAAGCAATACCTCAAGGGACATAAGAGTTATAAGCATTTTTCGAACCTTAAATGCAGCTTTCGAAACTCAAACCCGGCCCTAAGATCAAGGTCACAAGTTTTGCCTGAATCAAATGGTCTTATCCATATATAAATGCATATCAAATATGAAGGCAATACCTCAAGGAACTTAAGAGTTGTAAGCATTTTATAAAACCTAAATGTAGATTTTGAAACCTAGACACGAGTCCTAAGCTCAACGTCAGAGGGTAAAATTTGCTGCCTGCATGGTAAGGTCTTGACCATATGTATGCATACCAAATATGAAAGCAATACCTCTAGGGAGATAGAAGTTATAAGCAGTTTCTTAAAATTGGTTACGCGGCTTACGACGACAACGACTAAGCCGGGGGGTATACTATACTATAGCATAAGTTTGTCTTGTACTTTGTACAGTTGAGCTAAAATGTCATAAGTCCCGTCTTCATGACATCCTTTCTGGCGAGAGAAAAAGCCATTGTTTCATAATTTTCTTTATTATTTATGTTCTATTATCAATATACAATATCCATGGTGTCACATCATTATACTATAAATTATATTATAATTGCCTTTTTTGTGTTAGTATCAATAATTGGTGTATCAACAATCTGTATATGTGTCATCAGAAAATACGAGACGGTCCTAGAATTAGGTCTTGCTGCGAAAAAGCACCGAATGTGAAACTAAGGTATTGATTATAATACCTGAACCAATATGCAATGTACACACCTTCACTTAGTAATGATACGACAAGCAAGTGTCATAAAATTCCAACAAGCAGTTACAGAAAAGTAGTATTGACACAAAACTAAATGCTAGAGTTCTAAGCCTAGGCCAATAGAAAAGAAATATCTCTGTCTCGCTTTCATTTCATCACCGCAGTGAGACAAGAAGCATTAGTATATATGTGTATGTTTCCCAACCAGGGCTCCAGATAAGGGGAGTATTTCAACAACTAAAATAGTTATGCTTGCTCAAACCCTATTGTGCCACTAGTCATTAGAATTGTCTCGAAGAGACAGTTCTAATGAGTAGTCAGTACTAGTCACACCATAGAATTTAGTGCAGACATGAAGAAGACTATGTTGGAAAACTTGAGTTTACTCCCTCTTATCTGGAGCCCCGTCTAATATGTCATTGTTGCTTAGTCAGCTTGTTTATCGTCACCTTTACATTGGTCCTCCCAGCTAACACTACCAGCCACAGGGTTGTCTCTTCTGGACTGAAATTGAAAATATGACATCAGTCTTGTGCTAAAATAACCTCTTTGTATTGACTTTTACTCAAGCACATCAAATGTATCTACACATGAGGATTGGAAAATATATACTATTTTCTGTTGTAACCCTACAGGACACGTTTGCCACATTCTCAAGAAACGTGCTTGTCAATTACCTCAGCTTCCAAACATTGACGCACTGGAGCGTGACGTCGTCGATGATTGAGAAAGTTAGGTCATCAATACTTTTGCTGAATTCTTCTCGTCTATGAGAAGTCAATATGAGACTGTTATTGCAGCTGACAAGGGCAATACTCATTACTAACATTTGGCCTAATAACTCTTGTGACTTTCAAAATATGGGGTCCCTCCACAGAAGTTGTTGTTTAGCTTAGACGGAAAGGTGATAGTCGACAAATTGTGATAATCTGTTTCCAAATTGATTACATTGGCATTGTAACACAATAACACGGTTAATTATAACTTCATATTGCTTTTTCTGAATGAAATATAAGGTGACCGATTAGAAATTTTGTTGAGTATATAAATTTATATAAACCTGCAACACCCCAGGGTAGGCCAATTTGATCCAGGAGTCATAATTTGAACTATCTTGGTGGGGAAATAATAAGGCAAAGCTACCTGAAAAATATTAATGATCTGGGCTTTACAGGTTCAGAGAAGGAGGTTTTTAACGGTTTATCTGTAGAGGATCATAATGCAAACCTTTAAATCAAATATTAAAGGGTCTTGGCCTTACAGTTTCATAGAAAAAGAGTTTTGAAGGTTTTCTTATATAAGTTTATATAAACCTGATATGCCAAAGGGCGGGGCAATTTTTGGCCCGGGTCATAATTTGAACAATCTTGGGAGAGGACCACAAGACAAAGATACATACATGTCAAATATTAAGGACCTAGGCCTTACGGTTTCAGAGGAGGAGATTTTAAAGGTTTTTCTATATGATTCTATGTAAAACTTATAAGCTCAAGGGCGTAGCTATTTTTTAACCCGGGGCTCATAATTTGAACAATCCTGGTAAAGACTAATTAGGCAAAGCTACATGTCAAATATTAATGATCTGGGCCTTGCGGTTTCAGAGAAGAATATTTTTAAAGGTTATCTTATGAAAAACTGATAAGCCCATGGGCGGTACCATTTTTGACCTGGGGGTCATAATTTGAACAATCTTGGTAGAAGACCATCAGGTCATGGTGCATACCCAATATCAAAGGTCTGGACCTTTCAGTTTCTGAGAAGATTTTTAAAGCTTTTTAATGCATATAAAGTTGTCTATATGGTCATGTTAGAAAAACTGACCTCAGAGCAAGGGGAATAAATCTAGTCAGAAACTCAGAACAACATTTCTTTTCTCTTGTCACTGATGCTTCTGATAAAATTTGGTTGAAATTGGGTCAGCGGTTTCATAGAAGATGTTTGAAAATGTGGACGGACGACATACAGAATGGGACACAATAGCTCTTCCCTAGCCTTCGGCTCAGGTGAGCTAACAAGAGCACCGCATGGGAGTGCCAACACTGGTCTGTTTCGTTATCCTAATAGATTAAGAAGGAACAGCGATATATTCTTATTGCTTCCTCTGTCTTGACTATTTGTCTTCTGTATGTCTCTTAATGACCTTGACCTTTGTCGGACATGACCCATTGTACTGAGCTCAAGAGCTTTTTGGGTTGAGGGCACTAGCCAAGTTTGAAGTCTCTATCACATTTTGTCTCAGAGTTTGATAATGACCAATGTTAATTCAGCCAATTTGTCCTCTAAATGACCTTGCCCTTTGTCGGACATGATCCAAATTGTACTGAGCTGACGAGTTTCTTAAGCCGAGAACACGCACGACTATAAAGTTCCTATAACATGTATTTCAAAATTATTGTCAATGTTAAATTTACTCTATTTGACCTCTTAATGACCTTGGCCTTTGTTAGATATAACCCAACTTGTACTTAGCTTAAGAACTTCTTTTTCCTCTATGACTTGTTTTTAGAGTTATGGCCAATGTTAAATTGAACCTATTTGACCTCTGTATGGGCTTGACCTTTGTCAGTCTCAGAACTTACCAAAATTGTGATGAGCTCAAGAGCTTTTTAAG
This sequence comes from Gari tellinella, assembly GCA_922989275.2. Taxonomy (NCBI): domain Eukaryota; kingdom Metazoa; phylum Mollusca; class Bivalvia; order Cardiida; family Psammobiidae; genus Gari; species Gari tellinella. The sequence goes on along the minus strand of OV277870.1, from coordinate 3,117,854 downwards.
TCGAGTACACATGCCCAATATGAAGTTTCTACCACATGAAGTTCACAAGTTATGGCCAATGCTAAATCAACCATATTGTACTTGTAAATGACCTCTAAATGATCTTGACCTATGTCTACAATGACCTAATTTGTTCTGAACCCAAGATCTTCTTGCGCCGAGTACACATACCACATATAAAGTCTGCATCATATTTAGTTCCAAAGTAAGGCGGACAGACAAAGCACAATAAAATTATGCTCCCCGAGTCGTGCGTGGGCAATAAGTTATTTGAATACCGGCATTACTTATTTCAGCATATCTGAGTATGTCAGAGGCAGATAACTCTTAGCAAAATGGTACTGTTCCATCCAACTTATACTTGTGTACATTGTGTGCAAAACTAAAATTTCGTTAAAAAATTAAAGCTGCTAGAGAGTAACAGTTGTTAATTACGGCATTTTCAATGCACCAAAGGCAACTAACTCTTGACCCTTTGGTTCAATAAACTCTTGACCCTTTGGTTCAATATTCTGTCTCATCCCAGAACTTAACAGCTGAACCATGTTTGCTCAAAACACATTTAAGTTTGTAGACATTTTAGTCCAAGCAATAATGAAACATGGACTTTTAAGCATATCTCAGCATACCAAAGGCAAATAACTTGTGACACAATGATCCGCTATGATCAAACTTCTTACATCTTAAGCCCCGATCCCATTGTCCTGGTGCTGGCCCAAGTACGTCCCAGCGGAGATAGCCGGTGAACCAGGGGGATGAGCCGGGGCGTTTTTCATGAAAAAATAGATTGAGATCTCACATTCCCGGTGTCTCCCCCGGTTATGAAGCCGGATCTCCCCGTACCCTCCCGGTGAGTTCCCGGTTGGCCCGGCGTAGTTCCGGTGCAGGGCCGGTCTGTTCCCGGTTAGCCCCGGTATAAGATGGTATAACCCCAGCCGTCGCCGGTGGTATCCCGGTGAACACCGATGTTGTCCCGATCAACCCCGGTTGTGCACCGGTGACGTGCTGGCGTTACCCGGTGTTCGCCGTAAAGGACATAAACCGGGGCGGACGTGAATTAGTATAAATACTCTTTTGTCTCTCGAGGTATATGAGATGAAATAAAAACGAAATGCAATAAAATAGAACATAATTATGTTGTAGACTGTTCAAACTTCATTTTAATATGAGTTTCAAACAGTTTGCCCGGCGTCTGATCTGGTTACATACTGTTTGTAGTGGACATAAAGACTTTAGCCTGAAGCCATTTATTTATACAGAAAAACTTCCGTTTTTATATACACTCAGAGGATCTTCTAACCGATCACTTTTTAAACTCATATTTTTCGAAACGGGAACTGGCACACTGACGTAATCAGTTTTATTTCAAATACTAGGTTGAATGTGCATTGAATCGAATTATTGAATTTTGAGTCTCTCTCTACGTTACGTCACACGTCCAAGTTCGACGATTTAGGTAGGAACATTGGTAAACACTGCCTTTGTTTATTTATTGGTCATCAATCGTCCTAACAGAAAAACATCTAACATGTCGAGAATGCGGATTGTATTCATCACAAGAACACTCGAAATGTTGTACTCAGATCCAACGTGAACAACGTCATTACGTTTTTACGTCCTGTGTGTCCTAAAATTGTTTACATAAGCTAAATTTTAAACATCAATATCTTATTTAACTAACTGCAACGCATTCCAACCTGTTGTTTGCCAATATCTGCTTGTTTTGAGGAAATTTTGTCTAACCGGAAGTGTAGAGACTAACGTCATTAGCGCCTACAGATAAAAAAACTCTCGTATAGGAATCTATCATTTTGGTCATCACGAACTCGCTCGTATGTTTCCACGCGTCTACGTTGACTTCTCGCGCTAATCTGGACAGTCGAATATGTCAAAATAACGTAACGTAACGGCATCAACGCCAATCGTTAAAATGCAAAATTTTAACTCGGCGGCTCAAAATTCACCTTTTTTATTAATACATTAACATTGTACGTCGCTGAAGCCGTTAAGGGTGGCGTTCTTTAAGTATTCTGTAAATGTTACTAAGCCACTGCTGACAGCTAGAGGCATTTTTGGTATTTTACATATTGAAACAAGAGGGCCAGAATGGCCCTTGATCGCTCACCTGACAATGGTGACACTAGGATGGGTCACGTGATTTCAGAAAAGAAGATTTGTAAAAGGTGACCCCCAGGGCGGGGCCAATTTTGACCCCAGGGGCAAAATTTGAACAACTAAGAAAGAGGACCTGTAAACGATGATATGTGCAAAATATCTTAACTCAGTGTACTATGGTTTCAGACAAGAAGATTTTTGAAGTTTTCATTGAAAAAATCTATTTTTAGCTGCGGTGACTCAGATATGCAACAGACCAGAACCAATTCATCCATATATGTGAAGGACCTCTAAAAGTTACATCATGCCAAATATCAAATCTCTGGTCATATTGGTTCCAGAGAAAAAGATGTTTGAACATTTCACTATATAACTCTATGTAAAACTGTGATCCCCGGGGCAGGGCCAATTTTGACCCCAGGGGCAAAATTTGAACAACTTTGATAGAGGACCTATAGGTAATGCTATGTGCAAAATATCTAAGCTCTGGCTCTTGTGGTTTGTGACAAGAAGATTTTTTAAGATTTCCTTATTTTTTCACTTTGGTTGCCATAGCAACCAGAGTTCTGCATGGTTTCAAATTCTTTGAACAACTTTGAAACATTCCTGTGAAGTTTGGTTGCAATCAAGCAAGTGGTTTTGGAGAAGAAGATGTTTGAAGAAATTGTTGACACACGACGCACAACGCAGGACGACGGACAAAGACCGACCACAAAAGCTCACCTTGAGCACTTTGTGCTCAGGTGAGCTAATAATACAGACCAGGAGTTGCCTAAGTATTTTTATTTCAGTGCCAGTTGAACAATATTCCATTATATGTTCAATGACTTTATTATGTAATTATTTAATTGCTACATATGGCGCCAATGTCGCGTTGAAAGCTGGTAACCCAACAGACAAATGACATTCATGACATTGTGACTTGTCATTTTAGGGTTAGGTTACATTTTCATTCATATTTTCAATACTTCGTGATCAATTGTGTTCAATCTTTGCTTCCTATTGTAAAACATCTTCATCTCATGGAAAATGTAATTTTTGGCATCCGTATTAACTAGATTTTAGAGTAGCACCTTTAAATCTGACTGATCGGTTAGAAGATCCTCTGAGCGTATTAGATTTACCCTATATAATAGAGAGGATGATATTATTTCCTATTTAAACACAGACGCAAACAAGAGGGCCTGAAGGCCCAGTAGGGCGTTCAAGTACCGTACCAGCGAACAGTAACGTTAACCGATGCAAACAACCCATATAGTACGACATCTAACGTTCACCGATACTCTTCAATAATAACTCATTGCGCCCCAAAGTTTATTACCTTTTCAAGGGTACGAACGATTTATGTGCGAATCTTAATAACACAAGCAAAAGTGCACTAATCAACTGCTATGCATCAATTTTACTGCATATAAAAATAAGATTTAGCTGCTCAGATGTAAGCTGCTTTATTTGATACATTAAATATCGGAAAATGTTGGTTTATTGATGAGAAATTAAGTCGGGACTGTTCGCCGGTTGTATTAAATTCATTTGGTAGCCATTTTGTTTTCTTTGTTGGGGATGGTGAACTACCTCTGAGGCCGTTCGTGTCGTTCGCAATCGGTAACACCCTAACGGTTGTTAAAGGTGAATTGTTACCGTTTTCCGATGCAATCGATTGCATCGATACGGTACTTGAACGCGCTACTGATATCGCTCACCTGTTGTACTGAAGCCTGATAGCTTTACCTTTCTGTTTCACCCGTTTAAATCTAAATCCATTTAAATTTGTATACTAAGACGAAAAAGAAACGCAGGGTACATAAAATATTCAAATTTTTTTTTATGACTTGGCCTAAATTTATGAAAATCGGTAGATTGAATGTCTTGGCTAATGTCCACAATTTCCGGTGGATAAAATTATGCAATCCCGTTAAAGTTCGCCGTACGCGGGGATTCTGGAAGGTGTAAAAATGAAAAATACCCGTGTAAAATTTCGATGACGAGATATTTAATTGTCAAAATCAGTCAATGGTGTACGTTTTAAGTTGACACATTGATTTACGGATTTAAAAACTCCTTTCAACATCTTCGAAATATGGTACGCTTAATCAAAGTTCGGATGGGCACGCTATTGCACCACTATTGGTACGTCGAGGCTAACCACAGGCTGTTACTCAGTTCAATGTGCATTTCTCGACTATAGAACGTCTTGTTAGACGCATGCGAGAGACGGAAAGCCTTGCAGACCGACCGCGAGCGAGACGTCCGTACGTCACGACAGGACAGGACTATCTACCCATCCCACCTGCGCAATCGTCACCGTACTGCCAGTAAAACCACTGAAAACACGTTAAGCAATCATAGTCAACATATCCATGCTGACACTTTACGGAACTGGTTACGCGTCAACGGTCTTGGTCGCGCACGCTGTAGCGGTGGTTAGCGGCACATTCGCCCAATAACTTTCCAGGAGACAGGTTCTTTGTCAATATGTTCAATAATGATAAGTTGTCAACACAAGAGGGCCTGAAGGCCCTGATATCGCTCACCATTTGTAATGAAGCTTGATAGCTTTATCTTTGAATTTCACCCGTTTTATTCTAAATCCATTCAAGTTTGTCGATCTACTGTAGTATAGTAGAGTACACCAAAGGCAGATAACTAGAGCCTAAACAATACTGAAATGAAGCCTTTTTCTAGCATTTCAAAGTATATCAAGGGCAGGTAACTATTGCCACAATGATAACATTTCAACAATAATTGCACTCCTTCCAGAACGTATAGCTACATCCTTTGTGTACAAGTATAATCAAAATCCATTGAAAACTGTAGTGGCAAGAGTGTAAACGCTGTAAAATATGGCATTTTCAGCCATTCAAAGGTAGATATCTCTTGATCTATGTGTCTGATTCCGACCATAATCACCTTTTTCCCAACTCTTATTGTCATATACAATCTGGGCAAGTTTGAGAGAGCTTGGATAAATATTGTGGCCTCTAGTGCGTAAACACTGTTAAATATATCATTTTCAGCAATTCAAAGGTAGATAACTTTTGACCTATTGATCTGATTACAACCATAATTGAACTCATTCGAAGTCTTATAGTAATATTCAATCTGAGTAAGTTTGAGAAAGATTGGATAAAATTTGTGACCTCTAGAGTGTAAACATCGTTAAATATGGCATTTTCAGCAATTCAAAGGTAGATAACTCTCGACCTATAAGTCTGATTTCCACCATAATCAAACTCATCTGAACTCTTATAGTCATTGACAATCTGAGCAGGTTTGAGATAGATTGGATAAAAATTGTGGCCTCTAGAGTGTAAACACTGTTAAATATGGTACTTTCAGCAATTCAAACCATAATCGAACTCATTCGAACTCTTATAGTCATATACAATCTGGGCAAGTTTTAGAAAGATTAGATAAATACTGTGGCCTCTAGAGTGTAAACACTGTTAAATATGGCATTTTTAGCAGTTCAAAGGTAGATAACTCATGACCTATTTGTCCGATTTCAACCAAAATCGAACTCATCCGAACTCTTATAGCAATATACCATCTGAGCAAGTTTGAGAAAGATTGGATAAATATTGTGGACTCTAGAGTGTAAACACTAAAATTGTTGACGCCGGACGACGGACATTCAAGGATTGCAATAGCTCAGGTGAGCTAATAAAATAATCTTTCTGAATATTCGATTAAATGATAACATTTAAAACTACCTTGCAAGGTTACCCTGCGTTTCTTTTTCGTCTTAGTATAGTATTATAGCATGTAAACAATTTCGGAATACAATCTCATAATTCTAGTATAGTAGAGTACATCAAGGGCAGATAACTAGAGCCTAAACAATACTGAATTGAAGCCTTTTCTAGTATTTCAAAATATATCAAGGGCAGATACCGTAACTATTGCCACAATGATTAGATTTCAACAATAATTGCACTCCTTCAAGAACTTATAGCTTCATACTTTGTGTGCAAGTATAATCAAAATACATTGAAAACTGTAGTTACAAGAGAGTAAACGCTGTTAGATATGGCATTTTCAGCAATTCAAGGGCAGACAACTTTTGACATATTAGTCCGATTTCAACCATAATCGACTTCATATGAACTTTTATGGCCATATACAATCTGAGCAAGTTTGAGATAATTTGGATAAAAATTATAGCCTCTATAGTTTGAGAACCCTAAAATATGGCATTTTCAGCAATTCAAAGGTAGATAACTCTCGACCTATTGGTCTGATTTCAACCCTAATCAAACTCATCCGAACTCTTATGGTAATATACAATCTGGGTAAGTTTGAAAAATATTGGATACATATTTTGGCCTCTAGAGTGTTAACACCGTTAAATATGGCATTTTCAGCAATTCAAAGGTAGATAACTCTCAAGTTATGGTGCGATTTCAACCATAATTCAACTCATCCAAACTCTTATGGTAATATACAATCTGAGCAAGTTTGAGATAGATTGGATAAAAATTGTGGCCTCTAGAGTGTAAACATTTTGTTAAATATGGAATTTTCAGCAATTCAAAGGTAGCTAACTCTTGATCTTTAGGTCCGATTTCAACCATAATCAAACACATTCGAACTCTATCAGTAATATTCAATCTGGGCAAGTTTGAGAAAGATTGGATAAATAGTGTGGCCTCTAGAGTGTAAAAATTGTTAAATTTGGCATTTTCAGCAATTCTAAGGTTGATAACTATTGATCTATGAGTCCGATTTCAACCAGAATCAAACTCATCCGAACTCTTATAGTAATAAACAATCTGAGCAAGTTTAAGAAAGATTGATTAAATATTGTGGCCTCACTAGTGTAAACACTAAAATTGTTGACGACGCACAACGAACGACGGACATTCAAGGATTGCAAAAGCTCACCCTGAGCTAGCTCAGGTGAGCTAAAAACAAAATGTAGAAATCTGCATTTTTTAAAAAAAAAATCAAATCTATCCTTGCATACACCCCGGTTGTTCACGGTACATACCCGGAGCTGCCCCGGATGTGCCGGTAAAGATCCGGCGTTGCCACGGCATACCCCGGCGTTGCTCCGGCATTCCCCTGATGAAGCCGGTTCTGGTTTCTGTCCCGGTGACCCCCGGTTGTATTAAACATTTTAAAGCATCCGGGGATGTTAGCTGGTGGCAGCCGATCTACCCCGGATCGAGCTGGTCGTCCCCGGCGCCGCCAGAGTTGTACTCCCGGCGACTGAGGGTTTGCAAAAACCGGGACTCACCGGGGACCCAAACCAGGACAGTGAGATCGTGGCTTACGAGTTATTAACCTTTTACTCCATAGCCTGTTTCTAGTATTGAAGGTATGTGACCACTTTAAGCAGATCAAAAGTGAAGCATAACGCGCATTTAGTCATTTCGACGTCGCTTTATTGACCTGACCGTGCCCCGGGTCTGCTTAGGTGCCTTTCTTTAAATGTCTATAACTTTACCCAGGCTTTACGTACTGATATGTAAGTATGTATTATACTCAGAAAAAGGACAACGTTTTCAGATTGTTAGTTTATCTTTCAGCTACGATATAGACAGCTGTTTAAACCCACCTGTTGCATCGAGAGAAATATCTGCATATAGTACCACTGAGGCAAAAAGTTGAATGAAAACCATTCAAGGGGTATAGAAGACATGTGGTGATGAGATGTGATCTAATTACAATTATTGTCATTATGATGAAATGAATGCATACATTGTGAGAAAGTTTGCCTAATATTGGATGCAAATTGTTTGATTTACAGAGCCAACAGGGCTAAAATGGGATGTTCTTGAATAATTCAAGGTGCATAATCATGGCATGCCCAATAAATATTTCTGGCAATCAAAGTTGGCCAATAATTCACACATATAGAAAGTATCAGTAAAGTTTGTACGAGGTTGGATGAATACTACTTGAGAACATAAAAGGAACTAGAGAAGTGCCGTTGCGACACGAATTCCCCCACTGGCACCAATTAAGGAAAATGTAGACCATAGCATAACTAAAAAATTATTACTTTCTAAGTGCAAAGGACATAACTCTGCCAATATTTACTCAATCAAAACCAAATTCAAACTTGATCTGTGTTTTCTCACTATGTACCTATATCTGAAACTTCATTTCAAAATGTCAATGTATGACCCAGATAATGAGCTGAAACCACCGATTGTTGGAAACCAAGGGGCACAACTCTGTAAAAAATTATTGGACCGAACCCAAATTGAAACTTGACCTCTGTATTGCCATCATTTATCTATTTACCAAATTTCAAGTCAAAATGTCAATGCATTTCATGACTGAGATAATTAGCGGAAACCACAATGTGTCAGTAAATTTCTAAGCCCAAGGGGCATAACTGTCAACACATCAAATCATACCCAAATTCGAAGTTGACCTGTGAATTGCCATATTGGATCTCGATACCAAATTTTAAGTCAACATGTTAATGCATGAATGAGATAATGAGCAGAAACCACATATTGTCGGAAACTTTGTCAAAAGGTATTGTGCCGAAACCCTAACTGGAACTTGACCTGTGTATTGCAATGATATATAAATTTGACTTCAATATTTGCATCCATGACAGAGATATTGAACGGAAACTAAATGATGACAGAAGGACACAAAGACGGAATGACGGAAAAGGGGTACCACTATATTCCCTGACCAGTACACGGTAGGGGCATAACAACCCAAATCGACAATTTGGAATAATTCAAGGGAAACAATCATGAGATGCATTACACAATATTGCTTGTTATCGAACTTGGCTAAGATTTTACACTAATAAACATATTCAGCTAGTTTGTACAAGGTCAAAAGATAACTGATAAAATCGAGAGCGGGTAAGGATAAGACTGACAATGTCTGGTAATTCAATCGGAATTACCCCGGCATGTCTTACACATTTAGGTTATTTAGCTGGTTATCGAACTGTTTGAAGATGTTACACCTATAAACATCTTCAGGAAGTTTGTTCAAGGTCAAATGAAAACTGTTAAAGTTAGAAAGCGGATAGGGATGAAACTGACAATTTCTGGTAATTCAAGGGGCCTAACCCTAACATATCCTATGCAAATCAGCTGATCACCAAATTTGCCAAGGATTTTATACCTATTACCATTTTCAGCAAATTTAAACCAGGTTAGTTAAAACTATTTCAGTTAGAGAGCAAATAACGCTTAAATAGTCAATTATCAAATGAAAGTTAGCTCCCTTGAAATAAATATTCAACGGACAGTCAATTTACGCTCCATTTTTAACATTTTGTTGTTTAATGCCATTAAGCAATATAAGGTAAAATTATTAGGGAAATGTGGTTTGCATTCTAATGTATGACTTAAGATTTTTAATTCAGTTAAATTGACTGCTTATCTTCATGCATTTACAATTACCTCCAGTGCAGACATTCGCGTATCCAACTTGTCAATTTTTCCATCCTGATGATCAAACCGTTCCTCTTGTGCCTTATTTAGCTTGTCAATTTTTGCATCCTGGTGACCAAACCGTTGCTCATGTTTCTCCAATATCAAAGACAGTCTCGTTATGTCTCCTTCTAAATCATTTTCCTTCAAAAATTCCAGAAATCTATTCCGCGTTGAGTTTAGCTGAAATATATAAACCGAAATATTGAAAACAGTAAAATTTAAGATTAATGTGACACGTTGATCAGTGTTTATTACAATGCAGAGACACCCAAGCTATACTTTGAGAAAACCAGCAGAAATATTTGCCGTTTTGGTATAAAGTACTATAAGACTCGACCATGAATGTTGATGTAGGATATGAAGTTTTTCCCCGAGGGTAAGAAAATTCATGCAGAGACGAGGCTTGTCGAGTCCCTGCGTGAATTTTTTCCCTGAGGGGGAGAAATTCCTATCCTAAATCAACAAAACAAATGGTGGATTTTTTTCTCCTTTTTAGATCATTAAAACATGATACAAACATGAGCTGTATGCGGCCCTTACTCGCTCACCTGGAACCATTGATGTAAATGTAAAATATCTTGAAAAGCTGAGAAATTATGACAATATGACTACGTTTTTTTATGTGCCATTTCCTGAGAAGATGATGATGTGTGACAAATATTTAAGCTCAGGGTACTGTGGTGTCGGACAAGAAGACATTTTCATTTAAAAAATCTATTGTTAACCTAGATATGCAACAGACCAAAACACCTTGTCTTGAACAACATTGGTAAAATACCTCTATAAATTTCACCATGCCAAGTATCAAAGCTCTGGCCATATTAGTTTCAGAGAAGATGATGTTTGATGCTATATAACTCTATGTAATTTTGATACCCCAGAGGTGGGGCCATTGTTGACCTCAGGGACATAATTTGAACAATCTTGAAAGATTTATTTGTTTTGTTTGTTAACGTCCGTTACTGCCATCTATGGGCTAATTGAACGCCCAAGACAGAGGTGAGCGGATACAGAGAACCCGGGCTCGATGCCCTACTCTTATTATCGAAAGAGTTCTCTCTTTTTTTAAGATGCCTAGTGTAAAGCACTCATACATCGGACATCGGTTTATAAAGTCTCATCTGAAGAACTTAGTCCGGCGGGGGATCGAACTCACATCCCCTGACGTCGTAAGCGGAAGCTTTACCCCTCGACAACGTCCGTCGGTCAACCTTTAGGATCTGTAGATGATACTGTGTGCTAAATATCTCAGCTCAGGGTACTGTTGTTTCAAACATGAAGATTTTTTAAATTTTAATTAAAAACAAGAGACCCAGAGGGTCACATTTCGCTCACCTGAGGAAATTGCACGGCAAAACAACATTTAATAAAGACAGTTATGATCAAGGTGTCATAATTTGAACAATCTTGGTAGAGGACCATAAGGCAAAGCTACATGTCAAATATTTATGATCTTGGCCTTACGGTTTCAGAGAAGAATTTTTTTAAAGGTTTCCCTATGAAAAATTGATAAGCCGAGGGGAGTTATTTATTGGTCCAGGGTCATAATTTGAACAATCTTGGTAGAGGACCATAAGGCAAAGCTATATGTCAAATACTAAAGATCTGGGCCTTACAGTTTCATAGAAGAAGATTTTTAAAGGTTTTCCTAAATAAGTCCATGTAAAATTGATATGACCCGGTGTAACAGTCCAGTTTTTCCCCAGTCAGTTTTTTCCCCGGGGAAAAACTGGACTAGTCTAGTTTTTCCCTGGGGAAAAAACTGACTAGTCTAGTTCTTCCCCGGGGAAAAAACTGACTAGTCCAGTTTTTCCCCACCCAGTCAGTTTTTTCCCCCCTATTTTATTAAATGAAGGGGGAGAAATTCTGGACTAGTCCAGTTTTTCCCCCCTATGATTTTTTATTACGTAGGAACTGGAGAACTTCTTGACTTGTCAAATTTCCCCCCACTATGTTTCTTTTTAACATTTTAGAGGCCACAATTTTGGGCCAATCTTCATCAGATTTGCACCTAATGTTGATATCATGATTCAATCTATGTCAAATTTAAAAGAGAGTCATGTTGGGTCAAAAATTTGCACTAGGTCAGATCATACAATCAAAGTACTGTAGTACTGCAGGCTCGGACTTTCAGTTTAATGTAGAATAAAGTAATGCAGAAAGCTAATTATGGAGTTTCTGCATTACCATTGGCATGCATTAAGCTGAAACCGGCAGCGCTTAAAGACCCTAAAGAATTTTGTAATGTGTATGACTTATGCATTGGCTAGTCCAGTTTTTCTCCTTCGATTCTGGGCTAGTCAAGTTTTTCCCCCCTAACAATTTCATTTATGCAGATGTACGCAAAGTCTTGGCTAGTCCAGTTTTTCACTCGTCTCAAACAAACTAACTCAGAGGGGGGGAAATTCTGGACTAGTCTAGTTTTTCCCCCCTTACAATTTGGTTAATGCAAATGTACGCAAAGTATTCGCTAGTCCAGTTTTTCTCCCCTCTCAATCAAACTACTGTTGAGGTGGGGAAATTCTGGACTAGTCCAGTTTTTCCCCCATCACAATTTGATTAATGCAGATATTGGCAAAGTCTTGACCAGTCTAACTTATTTCCCCTCTCCAAACTTACTTCTGTGGGGCTGGGGAAATTCTGGACTAGTCTAATTTTCCCCCCTTCACAATTTGATAAATGCAGATGTACGCAAATGCTTGGCTAGTCCAGTTTTTCTCCACTCTCAAACAAATTACTGTGGAGGTGGGGAAACTCTGGACTAGTCCAGTCTTTCCCCCCTCACAATTGTATTTATGCAGATGGACGCAAAGTCTTGGCTAGTCCAGTTTTTCATTCGTTTCAAACAAACTAACTCAGAGGGGGGAAATTCTGGACTAGTCTAGTTTTTCCCCCCTCACAATTTAGTTAATGCAGATGTACGCAAAGTCTTGACTAGTCCAGTTTTTCTCCCCTCTCAAACTAATTACTTTGGAGGTGGGGAAACTCTGGACTAGTCCAGTTTTTTCCCCCTCACAATTGTATTTATGCAGATGGACGCAAAGTCTTGGCTAGTCCAGTTTTTCATTCGTTTCAAACAAACTAACTCAGAGGGGGGAAATTCTGGACTAGTCTAGTTTTCCCCCCCTCACAATTTGGTTAATGCAGATGTACGCAAAGTCTTGACTAGTCCAGTTTTTCTCCCCTCTCAAACTAATAACTTTGGAGGTGGGGAAATTCTGGACTAGTCTAGTTTTTTCCCCCTCACAATTGTATTTATGCAGATGTACGCAAAGTTTTGACCAGTCTAACTTATTTCCCCTCATCAAACTTACTTCTGTGGGGGTGGGGAAATTCTGGACTAGTCCAGTTTTTTCCCCCTCACAATTGTATTTATGCAGATGGACGCAAAGTCTTGGCTAGTCCAGTTTTTCATTCGTTTCAAACAAACTAACTCAGAGGGGGGAAATTCTGGACTAGTCTAGTTTTCCCCCCCTCACAATTTGGTTAATGCAGATGTATGCAAAGTCTTGACTAGTCCAGTTTTTCTCCCCTCTCAAACTAATTACTTTGGAGGTGGGGAAATTCTGGACTAGTCTAGTTTTTTCCCCCTCACAATTGTATTTATGCAGATGTACGCAAAGTTTTGACCAGTCTAACTTATTTCCCCTCATCAAACTTACTTCTGTGGGGGTGGGGAAATTCTGGACTAGTCTAGTTTTTCCCCCCTCACAATTTGATAATGCAGATGTACGCAAAGTCTTGGCTAGTCCAGTTTTTCTCCCCTCTCAAACAAATTACTGTGGAGGTGGCTAAATTCTGGGCTAGTCAAGTTTTTCCCCCCTCACAATTTCATTTATGCAGATGTACGCAAAGTCTTGGCTTGTCCAGTTTTTCATTCGTTTCAAACAAACTAACTCAGAGGGGGGAAATTCTGGACTAGTCTAGTTTTTCCCCCCTCTCAAACAAATTACTTTGGAAGGTGGGGAAATTCTGGACTAGTCAAGTTTTCCCCCCATCACAATTTGATTAATGCAGATGTATGCAAAGTCTTGACCATTATAACTTATTTCCCCTCATCAAACTTACTTCTGTGGGGGTGGGGATATTCTGGACTAGTCTAGTATTTCCCCCCTCACAATTTGATAATGCAGATGTACGCAAAGTCTTGGCTAGTCCAGTTTTTCTCCCCTCTCAAACAAATTACTGTGGAGGTGGCTAAATTCTGGGCTAGTCAAGTTTTTCCCCCCTCACAATTTCATTTATGCAGATGTACGCAAAGTCTTGGCTAGTCCAGTTTCTCATTCTTTTCGAACAAACTAACTCAGAGGGGGGAAATTCTGGACTAGTCTAGTTCCCCCCCCCCCTCACAATTTGGTTAATGCAGATGTACGCAAAGTCTTGGCTAGTCCAGTTTTTCATTCGTTTCGAACAAACTAACTCAGAGGGGGGAAATTCTGGACTAGTCTAGTTTTTCCCCCCTCATAATTTGGTTAATGCAGATGTACGCAAAGTCTTGACTAGTTCAGTTTTTCTCCCCTCTCAAACAAATTACTGTGGAGGTGGCTAAAGTCTGGGCTAGTAAAGTTTTTCCCCCCTCACAATTTCATTTATGCAGATGTACACAAAGTCTTGGCTAGTCCTAGGGGGAAAAACAGAAGTAGCCGAGAATTTCCCACCCTCCACAGTTGTAAGTTTGAAAGAGAAGAAAAACTGGACACCTACAATTAAAATTAACCTGTTTTTTTTTTCATTGAAAAACCTGGTTAAAAAAATGGGGAAGGGGGGAAAAACTGGACTAGCCCAGAATTTCCCCACCATCAAGTTCAGTAAGAAGGGGGGGAAAAACTGGACCGGGTGGGGAAAAACTGGACTAGTCAGTTTTTTCCCCGGGGAAAATCTGGACTAGTCCAGTTTTTCCCCGGGGAAAAAACTGACTGGGGGGAAATTCTGGGCTGTTACACCGGGATGGGGCCAATTTTAATGCGGGGTTCATAATTTCAACAATCTTGGTAGAGGACCATAAGACAAAGCTTCATGTAAAATATAAATGATCTGCGCCTAATGGTTTCAGAGAAAAAGATTTTTAAAGGTTTCGGTTTTCTATGAAAAACTGATAAGCCCGAGGGCTGGGCCATTTTTGGTCCGGGGGTCATAATTTGAACAATCTTGGTAGAGGACCATGAGGCAAAGCTACATGTAAAATATTAATGAGCTGGGCTTTACAGTTTCAGAGAAGAAAGATTTTTAAAGGTTTTCCTATATAAGTCAATGTAAAAACTGATAAGCCCCGGATCTGGGCCAATTTTGGCGCAGAGTTAATAATTTGAACAATCTTGGTAGAGGACCATAAGGCAAAGCTACATACATAATATTAATGATCTGGGCCCAATGGTTTCAGAGAAGTAGATTTTTTAAGGTTTTCCTATATAATTCAATGTAAAACTGATAAGCCTAGGGGCGGGGCCATTTTTGGCCCTGGAGTCATAATTTGAACAATCTTTGTAGAGGGCCATAAGGCAAAGCTACATGCAAAATATTAATGATCTGGGCCTAATGGTTTCAGAAAAGAAGATTTTTTAAGGTTTTCCTATATAATTCAATGTAAAACTGATAAGCCCTGGGGCGGTGCCATTTTTGGCCCAGGGGTAATAGTTTGAACAATCTTTGTAGAGGACCATGAGGCAAAGCTACATGTCAAATATTAATGATCTGGGCCTTACAGTTTCAGAGAAGAAGATTTTTAAAGGTTTTCCTAAGACAAGAGCCCCATGGGGCATATTTCGCTCACCTGAGAATCACTGACAAATTGTAGATAATGACTTATGTCCAGGATGGGGTCATTTTTTATCCGAGGGGCATAATTTGAACAATCTTGATAGAGGCCCAGTATATGATGCTATGTGCCACATATATATACTCAACAAATATAGAAACGTCCCACATTTTGAACGGACATATCTCTGACGTTATTTAAGTTATACATCAAGTTAATGTACTTATGGGATACTGGTTAGTTGGAGTTACACATGTGTAAAGTTCTCACAAAATAACACAGATAAAAACCGCTAACGTAACGGAATGATGATTTGCACGTTTTGCACGTGCACGGTACACGCGTTTCAATAAAGTAATTATGTCACCGTCGTAAAATACACACGACACATGGTAATAAAAAAATTGAAAAAAACCCATATGAATTCAATTATTGCATCATGCCACGCTCGTCTGAAGTTGAAAGAAATCAGGCAATGACGGCCATTGACGTCGCCCGCTGGTTCGGCTGCTATAGAGAAACCAAACAGAGGTTTGCCACCCGGTACCATCAGACTGGGACTGTTCACAATCGTTTTTGCCTTGATCATCCCGTTTTTCCTCCGTCAGAACTGATCACTACGGCACGTTAACGCACTAACGTCTACGTCATTTTCCAGCCACCGGAATGGCTGGTGAACACGGTGATTCATCACAAACCTTTGTAATCGCTTGCAATTCAACGCTAAACCAATCAGAGCATGACGCCCATAATCCGGTCAAATTTGGATGACACGTTTTATCTTGATTCATACTTAATAATTCAGATGGTAGACTATGCAAATTGATTACATTTAAGATTCAGCATTCAATATTTGACACAGACCTCACAGCAAGAGTGAATGTCTGACGTTCTCATTAAACGTTACGTTACGCGGTAGAAATGAAGCGTATATTGGTGCAAACGGTGGCCGTACACGATATTAATCTTACTGAATAAAATTTGGGACTTTTTATGAGAATTCAGTAATCAACTAAACATTTTTAAAAAAACAAACATTTATTCAGATTTTTTATTTTGACCCCTACCAACTTCTTCACTTCATCACTCGAAAAGTTTTTTTCTCAGCAATATGAGGTCAACTGATATGGATTCAAAAATGAATGAACATTATTTTCTGTATAGGTTTTACTACCATCAACCTTATAACTTTCAAGAAAATGTCCCTGTAATAGGGTGGGACGTTTCTATTTTTGCTCAGTATATATCTAAGATCAGGATACTAGGGTTTTAGACAAGAAGATTTTTTTAAGTTTTCATTGAAAAAATCTATTTTTAGCTTCTGTGACCTACTTATGCAACCGGCCGGAACCATTTGAACAAAATATGTAAAGGACATCTAGAAGTGTCACCATGATGAATATCAAAGCTCTGGCCATATCAGTTTCAGAGAAGAAGACGTTTGAAAATTTCACTATATAACTCTATGTAAAACTGTGACCCCCGGGGCGGGGCCAATTTTGACCCCAGGGACATAATTTGAAAAAACTTGATAGAGGACCTGTAGATGATGCTATGTGCCAAATATCTTAGCTCTGGCCCTTGTTACTCAGTTTCAGACAAGAAGATTTTTTAAGTTTTCATTTAAAAAATCTATTTTTAGCTCATGTGACCTACTTATGCAACCCACCGAAACCATTTGAACAAAATATGTAGAAGACATCTAGAAGTGTCACCATGCCGAGTATCAATGCTCTAGCCATATTAGTTTCAGAGAAGAAGACGTTTGAAAATTTCAGTATATAACTCTATGTAAAACTGTGATCCCCGGGGCGGGGCCAATTTTGACCCTAGGGACATAATTTGAACAAATTTGATAGAGGACCTGTAGATGATGCTGTGTGCCAAATATCTAAGTTCTGGCCCTTGCAGTTTTTGAGGAGAAGATTTTTAAAGATTTCCTTATTTTTTCACTTTGGTTGCCATGGCAACCAGAGTTCTGCATTGTTTTTAATTCTTTGAACAAATTTGAAAGAGCTTGACCCAAGGAACATTTCTGTAAAGTTTGGTTGAAATCTGTCAAGCGGTATATGAGGAGATGTCATTTGAAGCAATTGTTAACGACGACGCACGACTGACGACGGACGCAGGGCCATCCCAATAGCTCACCTTGAGCCTTTGGCTCAGGTGAGCTAAAAAACTGATAAGCACAAGGGCGGGGCCATTTTTGGCCTGGGGGTCATAATTTGAACTATCTTGATAGAATACCATTAGGTCATGATACATACCAAATATCAAAGGTCTGGGCCTAATGGTTTCAGAGAAGAAGATTTTTAAAGATTTTCTTATGCATTACAGGTTGTTCATACGGTCATGCTAGAAAATCTGGTCCTTTAGCAAGGGGAATAACTCTAGCCAAAAACTTTGAACAAGATTTCGTTCCCCCTTGTTACTGATGCTTCTGACAAAGTTTGGTTGAAATCGGGTCAGTGGTTTCTGAGGAGAGGTTGTTTGAAAATGTGGCCGGACGACGGCAGACGGAGGACGGACGAAGAGCGGTCACAATAGCTCATCCTGAGCCTTTGGCTCAGGTGAGCTAAAAATCTATTTTTAGCTCCTGTAACATAAATATGCAATGGATCGGACCCATTTGAACAATATTGGCAAAGTACCTCTAGATGTGTCACCATTCCCAATATCTAATTTCTGGCCACATCAGTTTAAGAGAAAAAGATGTTTGAAGATTTCACTATATAACTCTATGTAAATTTGTGACCCCAGGGGTGGGGGTCACTTTTATCCAAGGGACATAATTTGAACAATCTTAATAGAGGACCTGTTGTAACAGTTGATAATATCTTGTGCTTAATATCTAAGCTTAGGTTACTGTGGTTTCAGACAAGAAGATTTTTCAAGTTTTAATTGAAAAAATCTATTTTAGCCCCCGCGGCCTAGATATGCAATGGACCGGAACCATTTGAACACAATTGGTAAAATACCACTAGACGTGTCACCATGCTAAATATTAAAGCTCTGGCCACATGAGTATAAGAGGAGATGACGTTTGAAGATTTCACTATATAACTCTATGTTAATTTGTGACCCCCGGGGCGTGATCACTTTTTACCCGAGGGACATAATTTGAACAATCTTGATATAGGACCTGCAGATAATGCTTTGTGCTAAATAGCTAAGGACTTGTTCGGCGGGGGATCAAACTCATAACCCCTGACGTCTTAAGTGGGTACTTTCTCCCCCGAAAACGTCCGCCGGTCAAACTTGAGGATTTGTAGACGTGCTAAATATCTAAGCTCAGGGTACTGATGTTTCAGACAAGAAGATTTGTTAAGTTTTAATTGAAATTTTTTTTTAGCTCATGTGACCTAGATATGCAATGGACCAGAACCATTTGAACAATATTGGCAAAGTACCAAAGAAGTGTCACCATGCCAAATATCAAAGCTCTGGACATATTAGTTTAAGAGAAGAAGACGTTTGAAGATTTCACTATATAACTCTATGTATTGTTTTTACCTCTGGAGTGTGGCGATTTTTTACCCCATGGATATAATTTGATCAATCTTGATAGAGGACATGTAGATGATGCTTTTTGCTAAATATCTGGGCTTAGAGTACTGTGGTTTCAGACAAGAAGATGTTTAATATTTTTATTGAAACCATCTATTTTTAGCTTCTGTGACATAGATATGCAACGGACCGGAACTTTTTGAACAAGTTTGAAAGAGGAATATTTAAGGATCAATCTTGCTAAGTTTGGTAACAAGAGGCCCAGAATGCCCTTGATCGCTCACCTGACCATGGTGACACTAAGTTGGGTCAAGTGATTTCAGAACAAGAGTTGTCAGAGAGACAACAAAGCTCGCCATCGGCACATTTAGAAACTTAAAAGCACACTCAAGGTCACCGAGTTCAACCTTTTTGCCTGCATGGAAAGGTCTTGTCCATATACACATGAAAATCAAATACATGTATGAAGTTACACCTCAGGGGACATAGGAAATATAAGCATTTTTTGAAACCTAAACACAGATTTCGAAACCTTAACCCTGGATCTAAGTTCAAGGTCAAGGTCACAGGGGTCCAATTTTTTCTGTGCATGGAAAGGTCTTGTCCATATACACATACACACACATATCAACTATGAAAGCAACCCTCAAGGGATATAGAAGTTATAGGCCTTTTTCGAAACCTAAACACAGATTTCGAAACCTAAACGCGGGCCCTAAGTTCAAGGTCAAGGTCACAGGGGTCCAAACTTTTCTGTGCATGGAAAGGTCTTGTCCATATACACACACATACCAACTATGAAAGCAATACCTCAAGGGACATAGAGGTTATAGGAATTTTTCGAAACCTAAACACAGATTTCGAAACCTAAACACAGGCCTTAAGTTCAAAATCAAGGTCACAGGGTCCAAATGTTTCTGTGCATAGATAGGTCTTGTCCATATACACACACATACCAACTATGAAAGCAATACCTCAAGGGACATAGAAGTTATAGGCATTTTTCAAAACCTAAAAGATTTCGAAACCTAAACGCAGGCCTTAAGTTCAAGGTCAAGGTCACAGGGGTCAAACAATTTATGAGCATGGAAAGGTCTTGTCCATATACACACACATACCAACTATGAAAGCAATACCACAAGGGACATAGAAGTTATAGGCATTTTTCGAAACCTAAACACAGATTTCGAAACCTAAACGCGGGCCCCAAGTTCAAGATCAAGGTCACAGGGGTCCAAATTTTTCTGTGCATGGAAAGGTCTTGTCCATATACACACACATACCAACTATGAAAGCAATACCTCAAGGGACATAGAAGTTATAGGCATTTTTCGAAACCTAAACACAGATTTCGAAACCTAAACGCAGGCCCTTAGTTCAAGGTCAAGGGTGTCCAAATTTTTCTGTGCATAGAAAGGTCTTGTATATATACACACACATACCAACTATGAAAGCAATACCTCAAGGGACATAGAAGTTATAGGCATTTTTCGAAACCTAAACACAGATTTCGAAACCTAAACGCTGGCCCTAAGTTCAAGGTCAAGGTCACAGGGGTTCAAATTTTTCTGTGCATGGAAAGGTCTTGTCCATATACACACACATACCAACTATGAAAGCAATACCTCAAGGGACATAGAAGTTATAGGCATTTTTCGAAACCTAAACACAGATTTCGAAACCTAAACGTGGGCCCTAAGTTCAAGGTCAAGGTCACAGGGGTTCAAATTTTTCTGTGCATGGAAAGGTCTTGTCCATATACACACACATACCAACTATGAAAGCAATACCTCAAGGGACATAGAAGTTATAGGCATTTTTCGAAACCTAAACACAGATTTCGAAACCTAAACGTGGGCCCTAAGTTCAAGGTCAAGGTCACAGGGGTCCAAATTTTTCTGTGCATAGAAAGGTCTTGTCCATATACACACACATACCAACTATGAAAGCAATACCTCAAGGGACATAGAAGTTATAGGCATTTTTCGAAACCTAACCACAGATTTCGAAACCTAAACGCGGGCCCTAAGTTCAAGGTCAAGGTCACAGGGTCCAAATATTTCTGTGCATAGATAGGTCTTGTCCATATACACACACATACCAACTATAAAAGCAATAGCTCAAGGGACATAGAAGTTATAGGCATTTTTCAAAACCTAAAAGATTTCGAAACCTGAACGCAGGCCTTAAGTTCAAGGTCAAGGTCACAGGGGTCAAACAATTTATTTGCATAGAAAGGTCTTGTCCATATACACACACATACCAACTATGAAAGCAATACCTCAAGGGACATAGAAGTTATAGGCATTTTTCGAAACCTAAACACAGATTTCGAAACCTAAACGTGGGCCCTAAGTTCAAGGTCAAGGTCACAGGGGTTCAAATTTTTCTGTGCATGGAAAGGTCTTGTCCATATACACACACATACCAACTATGAAAGCAATACCTCAAGGGACATAGAAGTTATAGGCATTTTTCGAAACCTAAACACAGATTTCGAAACCTAAACGTGGGCCCTAAGTTCAAGGTCAAGGTCACAGGGGTCCAAATTTTTCTGTGCATAGAAAGGTCTTGTCCATATACACACACATACCAACTATGAAAGCAATACCTCAAGGGACATAGAAGTTATAGGCATTTTTCGAAACCTAAACACAGATTTTGAAACCTAAACTCTGGCCCTTAGGCAAGGTCAATGTCACAGGTGTCCAAATTATTCTGTGCATGGAAAGGTCTTGTCCATATACACACACATACCAACTATGAAAGCAATACCTCAAGGGACATAGAAGTTATAGGCATTTTTCGAAACCTAAACACAGATTTCGAAACCTAAACACGGGCCCAAAGTTCAAGGTCAAGGTCACAGGGGTCCAAATGTTTCTGTGCATGGAAAGGTCTTGTCCATATACACACACATACCAACTATGAAAGCAATACCTCAAGGGACATAGAAGTTATAGGCATTTTTCGAAACCTAAACACAGATTTCGAAACCTAAACGCGGGCCCTAAGTTCAAGGTCAAGGTCACAGGGTCCAAATGTTTCTGTGCATAGATAGGTCTTGTCCATATACACACACATACCAACTATGAAAGCAATAGCTCAAGGGACATAGAAGTTATAGGCATTTGCAAAACCTAAAAGATTTCGAAACCTGAACGCAGGCCTTAAGTTCAAGGTCAAAGTCACAGGGGTCAAACAATTTATGTGCATGGAAAGGTCTTGTCCATATACACACACATACCAACTATGAAAGCAATACCTCAAGGGACATAGAAATTATAGGCATTTTTCGAAACCTAAACACAGTTTTTGAAACCTAAACGCATGCCCTTAGTTCAAGGTCAAGGGTGTCCAAATTTTTCTGTGCATAGAAAGGTCTTGTATATATACACACACATACCAACTATGAAAGCAATACCTCAAGGGACATAGAAGTTATAGGCATTTTTCGAAACCTAAACACAGATTTCGAAACCTAAACGCTGGCCCTAAGTTCAAGGTCAAGGTCACAGGGGTTCAAATTTTTCTGTGCATGGAAAGGTCTTGTCCATATACACACACATACCAACTATGAAAGCAATACCTCAAGGGACATAGAAGTTATAGGCATTTTTCGAAACCTAAACACAGATTTCGAAACCTAAACGTGGGCCCTTAGTTCAAGGTCAAGGTCACAGGGGTCCAAATTTTTCTGTGCATAGAAAGGTCTTGTCCATATACACACACATACCAACTATGAAAGCAATACCTCAAGGGACATAGAAGTTATAGGCATTTTTCGAAACCTAAACACAGATTTTGAAACCTAAACGCTGGCCCTTAGGCAAGGTCAATGTCACAGGGGTCCAAATTATTCTGTGCATGGAAAGGTCTTGTCCATATACACACACATACCAACTATGAAAGCAATACCTCAAGGGACATAGAAGTTATAGGCATTTTTCGAAACCTAAACACAGATTTCGAAACCTAAACACGGGCCCAAAGTTCAAGGTCAAGGTCACAGGGGTCCACATGTTTCTGTGCATGGAAAGGTCTTGTCCATATACACACACATACCAACTATGAAAGCAATACCTCAAGGGACATAGAAGTTATAGGCATTTTTCGAAACCTAAACACAGATTTCGAAACCTAAACGCGGGCCCTAAGTTCAAGGTCAAGGTCACAGGGTCCAAATGTTTCTGTGCATATATAGGTCTTGTCCATATACACACACATACCAACTATGAAAGCAATAGCTCAAGGGACATAGAAGTTATAGGCATTTGCAAAACCTAAAAGATTTCGAAACCTGAACGCAGGCCTTAAGTTCAAGGTCAAAGTCACAGGGGTCAAACAATTTATGTGCATGGAAAGGTCTTGTCCATATACACACACATACCAACTATGAAAGCAATACCTCAAGGGACATAGAAATTATAGGCATTTTTCGAAACCTAAACACAGTTTTTGAAACCTAAACGCATGCCCTTAGTTCAAGGTCAAGGGTGTCCAAATTTTTCTGTGCATAGAAAGGTCTTGTATATATACACACACATACCAACTATGAAAGCAATACCTCAAGGGACATAGAAGTTATAGGCATTTTTCGAAACCTAAACACAGATTTCGAAACCTAAACGCTGGCCCTAAGTTCAAGGTCAAGGTCACAGGGGTTCAAATTTTTCTGTGCATGGAAAGGTCTTGTCCATATACACACACATACCAACTATGAAAGCAATACCTCAAGGGACATAGAAGTTATAGGCATTTTTCGAAACCTAAACACAGATTTCGAAACCTAAACGTGGGCCCTTAGTTCAAGGTCAAGGTCACAGGGGTCCAAATTTTTCTGTGCATAGAAAGGTCTTGTCCATATACACACACATACCAACTATGAAAGCAATACCTCAAGGGACATAGAAGTTATAGGCATTTTTCGAAACCTAAACACAGATTTTGAAACCTAAACACTGGCCCTTAGGCAAGGTCAATGTCACAGGGGTCCAAATTATTCTGTGCATGGAAAGGTCTTGTCCATATACACACACATACCAACTATGAAAGCAATACCTCAAGGGACATAGAAGTTATAGGCATTTTTCGAAACCTAAACACAGATTTCGAAACCTAAACACGGGCCCTAAGTTCAAGGTCACAGGGGTCCAAATGTTTCTGTGCATGGAAAGGTCTTGTCCATATACACACACATACCAACTATGAAAGCAATACCTCAAGGGACATAGAAGTTATAGGCATTTTTCGAAACCTAAACACAGATTTCGAAACCTAAACGCGGGCCCTAAGTTCAAGGTCAAGGTCACAGGGTCCAAATGTTTCTGTGCATAGATAGGTCTTGTCCATATACACACACATACCAACTATGAAAGCAATAGCTCAAGGGACATAGAAGTTATAGGCATTTTTCAAAACCTAAAAGATTTCGAAACCTGAACGCAGGCCTTAAGTTCAAGGTCAAGGTCACAGGGGTCAAACAATTTATGTGCATGGAAAGGTCTTGTCCATATACACACACATACCAACTATGAAAGCAATACCTCAAGGGACATAGAAGTAATAGGCATTTTTCGAAACCTAAACACAGATTTCGAAACCCAAACGCGGGCCCCAAGTTCAAGGTCAAAGGGGTCCAAATTATTCTGTGCATGGAATGGTCTTGTCCATATACACACACATACCAACTATGAAAGCAATACCTCAAGGGACATAGAAGTTATAGGCATTTTTCGAAACCTAAACACAGATTTCGAAACCTAAACGCGGGCCCTAAGTTCAAGGTCAAGGTCACAGGGGTCCAAATTTTTCTGTGCATGGAAAGGTCTTGTCCATATACACACACATACCAACTATGAAAGCAGTAGCTCAAGGGACATAGAAGTTATAGGCATTTTTCGAAACCTAAACACAGATTTCGAAACCTAAACATGGGCCGTAAGTTCAAGGTCAAGGACACAGGGGTCCAAATGTTTCTGTGCATGGAAAGGTCTTGTCCCTATACACACACATACCAACTATGAAAGCAATACCTCAAGGGACATAGAAGTTATAGGCATTTTTCGAAACCTAAACACAGTTTTCGAAACCTAAACGCAGGCCCTTAGTTCAAGGTCAAGGGTGTCCAAATTTTTCTGTGCATAGAAAGGTCTTGTATATATACACACACATACCAACTATGAAAGCAATACCTCAAGGGACATAGAAGTTATAGGCATTTTTCGAAACCTAAACACAGATTTCGAAACCTAAACGCTGGCCCTAAGTTCAAGGTCAAGGTCACAGGGGTTCAAATTTTTCTGTGCATGGATAGGTCTTGTCCATATACACACACATACCAACTATGAAAGCAATACCTCAAGGGACATAGAAGTTATAGGCATTTTTCGAAACCTAAACACAGATTTCGAAACCTAAACGTGGGCCCTAAGTTCAAGGTCAAGGTCACAGGGGTCCAAATTTTTCTGTGCATAGAAAGGTCTTGTCCATATACACACACATACCAACTATGAAAGCAATACCTCAAGGGACATAGAAGTTATAGGCATTTTTCGAAACCTAAACACAGATTTTGAAACCTAAACGCTGGCCCTTAGGCAAGGTCAATGTCACAGGGGTCCAAATTATTCTGTGCATGGAAAGGTCTTGTCCATATACACACACATACCAACTATGAAAGCAATACCTCAAGGGACATAGAAGTTATAGGCATTTTTCGAAACCTAAACACAGATTTCGAAACCTAAACACGGGCCCTAAGTTCAAGGTCAAGGTCACAGGGGTTCAAATTTTTCTGTGCATGGTAAGGTCTTGTCCATATACACACACATACCAACTATGAAAGCAATACCTCAAGGGACATAGAAGTTATAGGCATTTTTCGAAACCTAAACACAGATTTCGAAACCTAAACGCGGGCCCTAAGTTCATGTCAAGGTCACAGGGGTCCAAATTTTTCTGTGCATGGGAAGGTCTTGTCCATATACACACACATACCAACTATGAAAGCAATACCTCAAGGGACATAGAAGTTATAGACATTTTCTTAAAATTGTTTACGCCGTTCACGACGACGACGACTACACCGGGGGTATTGCAATAGCTCGTCATGTACTTCGTACAGGCGAGCTAAAAAGGAGATTTGTAAATTTTCACTGATGAGGAAAACTAGGGGCCGGTTCATATTTGAATTGCAGTGGAAAATCTTGAACAATCTTGATAGAGGACCTACAGATGATACTTTGTGCCAAATATCTAAGGTGTGTCCCTTAATGGTTTTTGAGTAGATGTTTAAAGCATTTCACTATATAATTCTATGTAAAACTGTGATCCCCTGGGCTTGCCATTTTTGACCCCAGGGACATAATTTCAACAACTTTAATAGAGAACATGTAGATGATGCTTTGTGCCAAATATCTAAGCTCAGTGTACCATGATTTCAGACAGGAAGATGTTTGAAATTTTTATTGAAACAATATATTTTGAGCTCCTGTGACATAGATATACAACGGACTGGAACTTTTTAAACAACTTTGAAAAAGGAATATATAAGGATCACTCTTGTTTTTTTTGGTAACAAGAGGGCCAGAATGGCCCTTGATCGCTCACCTGACCATGGTGACACTAAGTTGGGTCAAGTGATTTCAGAAAAAGGAGAATTGTAAATTTTCACTGATGAGGAAAACTAGGGGGCGGGTTCATATTTGATATGCAGTGGAAAATCTTTATAGAAGACCTACAGATGATACTATGTGCCAAATATCTAAGGGTTGTCCCTTTATGGTTTTTGAGAAGATGTTTGAAAATTTCACTATATAATTTTATGTAAAACCGTGATCCCCTGGGCTTGCCATTTTTTACCCTAGTGACATAATTTGAACAACTTGGATAGAGGACCTGTAGATGATGCTTTGTGCCAAATATCTAAGCTCATTGTACCATGGTTTCAGACAAGAACATTTTTCAAGTTTTAATTGAAAAAAATCTTATTTTAGCTCCGGTGACCCCGATATGCAATAGACCCGAACCAATTAATTAACATACAGTAAAACCACTCTATAACGAATGCTAATTGATTGTATAAAAGACAGATTATATCTTACAGCAAGGTGACAGTAAAACATAAAGATACTAAAGGAGCTTTCTGTTTAACTGTCACCTTGCTTTAAGCAGTCACCTTAAGTAACAGCTTATAATTAACACAATTAAGTGGTCGTAATAGAGAGGTTTTACAGTACTGTATGTGAAGCTACCTCTAGAAGTTAAACCATGAAAAACATATCAAAGCTCTGGTCGTATTGGTTTCAGAGCAAAAGATGTTTGAATATTTCACTGTATAACTCTATGTAATATGGTGACACCGGGCTGTGGGCCAGTTGTGAAGCCCTGGGGCAAAACTTCACCAAAGTTTTAGAGGACCTTGGGAAAAGCTATGTGCCAACAAATATCTAAGCTCTGTGTACTATGGTTTCAGACGAGAAGATTTTTCAAGTTTTCATTGAAAAAATATATAGCTCTGGTGACCCAGATATTCAACAGACCGGAAATAATTCAAAAGTATTGACCTCTAGAAGTTAAACCATACCAAATATCAAAGCTCAGAATTATATAGTGAAATGTTTAAACACCTTTTCTCTGAGACAAATATTGTCTCAGAGAAAAGGTGTTTAAACATTTCACTATATAATTCTATGTAAAACGTAGACCCCAGGGCGGGGCCAATATTGACCCCGCGGGTAAAATTTGAACAATTTCGATAGAGGACATGTAGACAATGCTAGGTGCAAAATATCTAAGCTCAGACTATTTTGCTTTCAGACAAGCAGATTATTTTAAGTTTTCATTAAATGTTTAGCGCTAGTGACCCAGATATTCAGCAGACCAAAACCAAATCAACAACATATATGAAAGACCTCTAGATGTTACACCATGCCAAATATCGGATCTCTTCCTGTATTAGTTTCAGAAAAAAAAGACGTTTGCACATTTCACTTTATAATTCTATGTAAAACAGTGACCGCAGGGGCTGGATCCATTTTGACCCCAGGGACAAAATTTGAAAAATCTGGATAAAGGACATATAATTGATGACATGTGCCAAATATCTAAGCTCTGGCCTTTGGTTTTTGACAAGTATTTATTTTAGGATTTCCTTATTGTTTCACTTTGGTTGCCATGGCAATTAGAGTTCTGCATTGTTTCGAATTCTTTGAACACACTTTGAAAGAGCGTGACCCTAGGAACATTCCTGTGAAGTTTGGTTGCAATCAGGCAAGTGGTTTTGAAGAAGATGATTGAAGAAATTGTTGACACAACGCACAACAAAACGACGACGGACAAAGACCGACCAGAAAAGCTCACCGTGAGCACTATGTGCTCAGGTGAGCTAAAAATACATTCAGTAGTATAGCATGTAAACAATTTTGGAATACAACAGCATAATTCTAGTATAGTAGAGTACATCAAGGGCAGATAACTAGAGCCTAAACAATAATGAAATGAAGCCTTTCCTAGCATTTCGAAGTATATCAAGGGTAGTCTGGTTCCCGATCATACTTAGAAAGTACGTCAGGCAATACGCGATAATGGCTGCCCCCATGAAATAGAGGAAAATGGGTGGAGTTATATGAGCTGTAATAGGGGGTTTTCTTATTTCAGGTGGTTCACAATATCTCATTGTAAACTACGGGTTCAATGTTATTCAAAACTAAATTACCAATTCAAACATATGTGGTAAGCGACTGAATTCAGCAGAAGTTCGTGCAAGGAATCGTTTTAAAGCACTCCTATTTTCGGCTATTATAAATATGTTGGATGACATATTAGTATATTGTATCGTTGGTGTAGTGGTTAGCGTCCATGCTTCTCGTCCAGGCGACCCAGGTTCGAATCCCAGCCGACTCAATATTTTTTTACTCTTTATTTGGAAATGTATTTTCAATATAAAACGTTAAATATTTTTACGATTGAATAACACCTCTAAAAACATTAACATGTAAAATTCAATGAGTTTAAAAATGTTGATGAAATCTCAGAATTTCCTCAATTTTCCCCTCCGGAATCTGAACAAATTTAAAAGTGTAGATCTATATGTACCCGAATGAATAACGACGACGTATTAGAATCTGTAAAATTTGAACCTATAGCATTGATTTCTCCATGTTTGGATGGAATTGATCAAAATATTTTGGAAGTTATACGGTGAGACAGTGGCAGGGTCAATGCATTAATTGGTAGCCAATCATGAAGGCGTATACCTTTGTTGCTAATTAAACATTGAGTGGTAAATCAAACATTAGTTTAGTTATTTTTATTTGTTTTCCGAAAAATAAATCATTAAATAGATGACATTTATTATTTACTACGTTTAAAAAATTATGACCAAAAAAGAAAAATACATTCCGGTGACGGGAATCGAACCTGGGCCGCGTGGACGAGAAGCAGGGATCCTAACCAATACATCAACGGCTCAGTACGGAGGTTAAATCAAACTGATATTATAATAGCCTAAAATAAGGTTAGTGTCATCTGGCGAGGTTTTATTTATCCGAAATGTCAACGGACCTGTATAATATCCGATAATAGGGCTAGTTTTGAAATATATTCGTTGCCCGAATTCATACTGAATTCAACTGGTTCGCCTGTATTTTTTTATTAATAATGTAACTTTGTATAAAGCTGTTCCCATTTCGAGGGCTTGGAGCAAAACTATTGTAACTCCCTCACAATTGTGAGGGAGTTACAATAGTTTTGCACCAAGCCCTCGATTTACTACAATGGCTTATCGTGAACCACCTAATATAAGAAAACGCCCTATTAAGCTCATATGACTCCACCCATACGTATTATTATGGTTTCCGGTTTCCTCTCTTTCATGCGTGCCGCCCTTTTTGCCCGTTGCCTGGCCCTAACTGTCTGAAGATAAAGGGACATAACCAGGCTATATCAAGGGCAGATAACTATTGCCACAATTATTATATTTCAACAATAATTTTAATCTTTCGAATACTTATAGCTATATACTTTGTGTGCAAGTATAATCAAAGCCCATTGAAAACTGTAGTTGCAAGAGTGTAAACGCCATTGATTTGGCATTTTCAGCAATTCAAGGGCAGATAATAATTCTTGATCTATTGGTCCGATTTCAACCATAATCCCACTTATTCTAACTCTTATAGTAATATACAATCTGAGAAAGTTAGAAAAAATTTGGGTAAAATTGTGGCCTAGTGTGTAAATAGCGTCAAATATGGCATTTTCAGCAATTTTAAGGTACATGAGTCTAGACCTATCAGTTTGATTTCAACCATAATAAAACTCATCTGAACTCTTGTAGTCATATACAATCTGAGCAAGTTTGAGATAGATTGGATAAACATTGTGGCCTCTACAGTGAACACACTGTAAAATATGGCATTTTCAGCAATTCAAAGGTAGATTACTCTTAAATATTGATTCTATTTCACCCATTATCAAACTCATTCGTACTCTTATCCTAATATACAATCCGGGCAAGATTTAGAAAGATTGGATAAATATTTTGGCATCTAGAGTGTAAACGTTGTTAACCCATTACCACTTATAGACATGGTCAATTTAGCCTATTTAAGTCAATGCAGTACACACACTATTGATAAACTATAGCCAATACCTTACCAGCAGATATGTGTACACCATCCCAATATTATAAATAATCATACCGGTTTAGATTTTTAAGATAATTTTGGTTATGGGACCTATCAATAAAATCAACAATTTGAATGGATATTTATAAGATTTGTAATGTATGGCTAAAGGCTTTGCACACTATAATACATTCATACATTTTCATGTATAAAATACTCCAGCAGAAAGTTATATGTATTAATGTATGTTTTTATTTAAAACAAAAAAAAAAGATTTTCCGACCGTCCATCCCTAATATTTTTGGGCATGTAATAGAAAACACAGGTATTTTTTTATTTGGCCTGAGCGATTTATCAAAGTCGTCGTCCTGCACATCTAGAAGTACGTATTAACATGTTTGTCGATTATAACATGTCTAAGGTTCAAACTAACAGAGGAGTTAGCCGGACAAGATTTGGACAAGCGTCTTCTCATTTCAAGGCCAGAGGTCAATGTCAAAATCACTGGGAGCTGACATTTACGACCTTATAACTTGTGGTCAACACATATGCTTAGATCTAGTATCAAGTGTATGAGGTTGAAACTGATGGAAGTGCTCACCAGACAAGATACAAATTGCTTACTTTAGCAGAATCCCATCATCAAGATCAGAGGTCAAAATTAAGGTCATAGATACCTACAATTTGAGGCCCCCACATATGCAGCTAATCAAAAGTATGCAAAGTATCAAAAGTTTTTAAAATTTCAAGATCAAAAGGTCACAGTCAAAGTCACTGTGAGCGGAAATGGGATTCTTGCACATCTACAAATCGCGATTAATACATATGCCACGTATCATGTGCTTGCCATTAACACTGAAATTTCTCGGATTTTTACTGAAATCGACGCGGGGATTCCATTATTCCCACCCAAATTTCATTGACGGAGTTTATTTATGCTTTCGGTGGATTACTAGGAAATAGCAGTGGATTTCACTGGTTCAAGCAGTGGGACTATCGTCGCGCGTGCTTCTTTTATGAATTTTCCCCATAGGGCTCCCCAAGAATCGTAGTCACCCGTGTCCTATCGTTTCAATCCGGTAGCCTGATTTGTCGCGAAAGAACACCTATCCAAGATCGGAAGTAACGACGTAATTCCGATGACGTCAAATCAATGAACCAGTGACGTCATTGTATGGCAATATGTTACGAAAATTTGTTCCGATATAAACTTGTGGCTCCACACGGGTTAAATCATGTACTGTCGCTTTCAAGTGTTGAACAATTTTGTTTAAAAAAGTGGCTTTAAAGCATAAATAATTAGAATAACTGTGTTTTTTCAGTATAAGATCGAATTTAATCCATTTCGTGAACATAAGACTCGTGAAAATATAACGTCTGATGTTCACTCAATGGATTAAATTTCTATCTTATACTGAAAACAAGAGGCCCATGCGGGCCTAAATTTCGCTCACCTGGGAAAACCCAGACAAAGGGCACATGACCCCTGGGATGGAATCATTTTCACCCAATGACATAATTTCAAACATCTTGCTGATGAACCCGCAAAATTTAAAGAAGTGTTCTGTCAAATATCTTGGCTCATGACTTTGTACATGGTTTCAGACAGTAAAGACTTTTCATTGAAAAAATCTATTTTAGTTAATGTGACCCAGATATGCTACTGCCGGGAATCATTTTTACAACATTGGTAAAGGATCACTAGAAGCTTTACCATGCATGCCAACTATTAAAACTCTGAGCATATTAGTTTCAGAGAAAAAGATGTTTGAAGATTTCACTATATATCTCTATGTAAAACTGTGAAACCCAGGGTGGGGTCATTTTGACCCAATGGACATTTGAACAATCTTCATGGAGGACCTGTAGATGATGCTTTGTGCCAAATATCTAAGCTCTGGCCCTTGTGGTTTTTAACAAGAAGATTTTTGAAGTTTTCAATGAAAAATTCTATTTTTAGCTCCTGTGACCTAGATATGCAACGGACCAAAACCGTTTCAACAATATAAGTAAAGGGCCTCTCGAAGTGTCATTATGCCAAATATTAAAGCTCTGACCATATTAGTTTCAGAGAAGAAGACGATTGAAGATTTCACAATATAACTCCATGTAAAATGGTGACCCCGGGGCGGGCCAATTTTGACCCCAGGGGCAAGATTTGAACAATATTGACAGAGGACCTACAGATGATGCCATGTGCCAAATATCTAAGCTCTGGCCTTTGTGGTTTTTGACAAGAAGATTTTTGAAGTTTTCATTGAAATGATCTTTTTTTTAGCTCTTGTGACCTAGATATGCAACGGACCGAAAATGTTTGAACAACTTTGAAAGAAGACCGTATAAGAATCATTCAGGCCAAGTTTGGTACAAATCCATCCAGTAGTTTCGGAGAAGATGTCGTTTAAAGAAATTGTTGACGACGAACGACTGACGACAGACACAGGACGATTAAAATAGCTCAACTTGGCACTACATGCCAGGTGAGCTAAAAACCCAGTTGTCCTCTATATAATGATAGGCTATAGTTCCCCATTTTCCTGTTGGGACCAATACAGTTATTCACAGAGTTACGTTATAACGGTCTTGTGATTCCACATAAATGTAGGCCGTTTTTATTATTGTAATATGCTTGCAGCCATGTTAGTCAGTACTCATATCCTATATAAAAACAAGAGCGTGTCCCAGTTACACGAATGCCCCCGATGATACAAGGAGGGGAATCCAGACTATCAAATGTAAAATGTACGAGTTAGAGAGCAGAAACTGTCGTGGAGCGCCATTTTGAGGAATTCATGGGCCATTACTCCAAAGAGCCTAGCATAAATTGGCGCCGCTGGTTATCCAACTTGGTCTCCATTTTATGTCAACAAACATTTTCAGAAAGTTTGGTGAAGATCAGATGAAAAGCAATGTGTTTGTGAAACACAAATGCCCCCAGCCAGCGTCATGTTCTGTAACGTAATGCTTATTTGCAAAAGTAGGTCAAAAGTCATGGTCGCATGGTAAATAAAACATTGGCATGGTTGAAGAAGTCTTAACACAAGAAACATACAATGTACATGTACATACAAAGTATGGAAGCTCTAGACCTACTGGTTCAAATGTTATAGGCGTATAAAGATTTATACAAAAGCCGGTCAAAGGTCAAGGTCACAAGGGCAAAAGCGTAGGTATGGTTGGAAAGGTCTTGACACAAGAAATATATAAACAAAATATGAAAGCCGTAGGCCTACTGGGGCAAATGTTATAGCCATTTAAAGATTTTAACAAAAGTAGGTCAAATGTCAAGGTCACAATGTCAAACAGTTTTGTATGGTTGGAAAGGTTTTGCCACAGGGAAGACACCTGCCAAGTACAAAAGGCTCAGGTGCAAAAATGTAATAGTTATAGCCAAGGTTAATGTTTTTGTTAAAGTTAGATTAAATAGGTCATAGGTCATAGGTCAAGGTCACAGAGTCAAAGACCTTGGTATGGTTGGAAAGGTCTTGACACAAGAAATATATAAATAAAATATGAAAGCCGTAGACCTACTGGTGCAAATGTTATAGCCATTTAAAGATTTTAACAAAAGTAGGTCAAATGTCAAGGTCACATGGTCAAAAAGTATTGTATGGTTGGAAAGGTCTTGCCACAGGGAAGACACATGCCAAGTATATAAAATGCCCAGGTGCAAAAATGCAAAAGTTATAGCCAAGGTTAAGGTTTTTGGTTAAAGTTTGATTAAATAGATCAAAGGTCAAGGTCAATGTCACAATGTCTAATACATTGGTATGGTTGGAAAGGTCTTGACACAAGAATTATACATACAAAATATGAAAGGCTTGGGCCTACTGGTGCAAATGTTATAGCCATTTAAAGATTTTTACAAAAGTAGGTCAAATGTCAAGATCAGGGTCACAAGGTCAAATATGTCTGTATGGTTGAAAAGGTCTTGACACTAGGGAGACACATGTCAAGTATAAAAGTTCAGGTGCAAACATGCAAAAGTTATAGCCAAGGTTAAGGTTTTTTGGTTAAAGTTTGATTAAATAGGTCAACGGTTGAGGTCAATGTCACATGGTCATAGACTTTGGTATAGTTGGAAAGGTCTTAACACAAGAAATATGCATACAAAATATGAAAGCCCTGTGCCAACTGGTGCAAATGTTATAGCAATTTAAAGATTTTTACAAAAGTAGGTCAAATGTCAAGGTCACAAGGTCAAAAAGTTTTGTATGGTTGGAAAGGTCTTGCCATGAGAAATACACATGCAAAGTATAAAAGGCCCAGGTTTAAAAATGCAAAAGTTATAGCCAAGGTTAAGGTTTTTGGTTAAAGTTTGATTAAATAGGTCAAAGGTCAATGTCAAGGTCACATGGTCAAATATGTTGGTATGGTTGGAAAGGTCTTGACACAAGAAATATACATACAAAATATGAACGCCTTGGGCCAACTGGTGCAAATGTTATAGCCATTTAAAGATTTTTACAAAAGTAGGTCAAATGTAAAGGTCAAGGTCACAAGGTCAAAAAATTGTGTATGGTTAGAAAGGTCTTGCCATGAGGAATACTCATGCCAAGTATAAAAGGCCCAGGTTTAAAAGTGCAAAAGTTATAGCCAAGGTTAAGGTTTTTGGTTAAAGTTTGATTAAATAGGTCAAGGTCACATGGTCAAAGATGTTCGTATGGTTGGAAAGGTCTTGACACAAGAAATATATAATTAAAATATGAAAGCCGTAGACCTAGTGGTGCAAATGTTATAGCCATTTAAAGATTTTTACAAAAGTATGTCAAATGTCAAGGTCAAGGTCACAAGGTCAAAAAGGTTTATATGGATGGAAAGGTCTTAATACTGGGAAGACACATGCCTAGTATAAAAGGTCCAGGTACAAAAATGCAAGAGTTATAGCCAAGGTTAAGGTTTTTGGCACAGACAGACGGACGGTCTGACGGACGGACGAACCAACAGACATGACAACAAGAGGGCCTGAAGGCCCTGATATCGCTCACCATTTGTAATGAAGCCTGATAGCTTTACCTTTGAATTTCACCCGTTTTATTCTAAATCCATTCAAGTTTGTCGACCTACTGTAGTATAGTAGAGTACATCAAAGGCAGATAACTAGAGCCTAAACAATACTGAAATGAAGCCTTTTTCTAGCATTTCAAAGTATATCAAGGGCAGGTAACTATAGC
The DNA here is from genome assembly GCA_922989275.2 of Gari tellinella. Lineage (NCBI taxonomy): Eukaryota > Metazoa > Mollusca > Bivalvia > Cardiida > Psammobiidae > Gari > Gari tellinella. The sequence continues at coordinate 3,082,258 of OV277870.1, read as the reverse complement.
CACAATGATTACATTTCAACAATAATTGCACTTCTTCCAGAGCATATAGCTACATCCTTTGTGTACAAGTATAATCAAAATCCATTGAAAACTGTAGTTGCAAGACTGTAAACGCTGTAAAATATGGCATTTTCAGCAATTCAAAGGTAGATATCTCTTGATCTATTTGTCCGATTCAAACCATAATCACCCTTTTTCGAACTCTTATGGTCATATACAATCTGGGCAAGTTTGAGAGAGCTTGGATAAATATTGTCGCCTCTAGAGCGTAAACACTGTTAAATATATCATTTTCAGCAATTCAAAGGTAGATAACTCTCAACCTATAAGTCTGATTTCAACCATAATCAAACTCATCTGAACTGTTATAGTCATTTACAATCTGAGCAGGTTTGAGATAGATTGGATAAAAATTGTGGCCTCTAGAGTGTAAACACTGTTAAATATGGCATTTTCAGCGATTCAAAGGTAAATAACTCTCAATCTATTTGTCTGATTTCAACCAAAATCGAACTCATCCGAACTCTTATGGTCATATACAACCTGAGCAAGATTTAGAAAGATTGGATAAATACTGTGGCCTCTAGAGTGTAAACACCGTTAAATATGACATTTTCAGCAATTCAAAGGTAGATTACTTTTGATCTATTTGTCCGATTTCAACCAAAATCGAACTCTCTCAAACTCTTATAGTCATATACCATCTGGGCAAGTTTTAGAAAGATTGGATAAATACTGTGGCCTCTAGAGTGTAAACACTGTTAAATATGGCATTTTCAGCAGTTCAAAGGTAGATAACTCATTACCTATTTGTCCGATTTCAACCATAATCGAACTCATCCGAACTCTTATGGCAATATACCATCTGAGCAAGTTTGAGAAAGATTGGATAAATATTGTGGCCTCTAGAGTGTAAACACTAAAATTGTTGACGCCGCACGACGCACGACGGACGTTGAAGGATTGCAAAAGCTCACCCTGAGCTAGCTAAGGTGAGCTAAAAACTATATGCCCCCGAATCGTAGATTCTGGGGGCATAAAAATTTCGTGTAACTATATGTTCTTACTTATCCTTCTTTAACGATAAAACTTTGTGTTTCCTAGGATTTTCACAAGTACATACCTTATCAATTAGTTGTTTTTGACCGTTCAGCTCTGTGTTTTGATCACCTTTCCATTCCTCTACTTTTTGTATTCTTTCCTTTAAATCTCTTTCCATTTCTTTCTGATGGTTGAATAAAGCACTCAATTCCAGCTCCTTGTTTAAGGACATGTCTATCTTGCTATCCCGAAGCTAAAGGGTACAGACAATATAAAACAATAAGATATCTAATAGATTACATTTGTACTACAATTTGTTTAATCTTCTTCATGTTAAATTGGACGACTTTCACTGATTCATTAGTTGATCCTACTGTTAACGGCGTTGAGACGAGTGGGAAGTTTGATTTACCTGATGATATACATGCTTAAAACAATTTAGGAATGTATTGCAACACACACATAAGAACAAGAGGGCCTGAAGGCCCTGATATCGCTCACCTGTTGTACTGAAGCTTGATAGCTTTATCTTACTGAATGGTTGACAACTCTCAACCTATAGGTCCGATTTCAATCATAATTGAACCTCAATCGAACTCTTATGGTCATATACAATCTGAGCAAGTTTGAGATAGATTGGATAAAAATTGTGACCCTGGAGAGTAAACACCCTTAAATATGACAATTTCAGCATTTCAAAGGTAGATAACTCTCAACCTATTAGTCTGATTACAACCAAAATCGAACTCATCTGAACTCATTTCAATTATAATCGAAATCATCCGAACGCTTATGGTCATATACAATCTGAGCAAGTTTGAGATAGATTTGATAAAAATTGTGGCATCTAGAGTGTAAATACCCTTAAATATGGCATTGTCAGCAATTCAAAGGTAGATTACTCTTGACCTATTAGTCCGATTTCAACCATAATCGAACTCATCCGAACTCTTATGATAATATACTATCTGAGCAAGTTTGAAAAAAAATTGGATAAATATTGTGGCCTCTAGAGTGTAAACACTAAAATTGTTGACGACGCACGACGAACGACGCACGACGGACATTCAAGTATTGCAAAAGCTCACCCTGAGCTAGCTCAGGTGAGCTAAAAATACCTAATTATGATATCTAGCAATATCAAGTGCACATAATCTCAAGTCCATGCCTATATTTTGTTCTTAACTTCTTAGTGATAATTCCTTTCTTAGATACAAGAAAGACCATACAATTTTCATGCATGTAATACTCATTTATTCAAAACTAAGAAGAGAACACATTGATTAACTGTCATTCTGACATTTTCAAATAAGCCTTGACTATAGCATTTTACAATGTTTAAGACAAGTGGTTGCTTAACGCTGGCTTAAAGTTGAGCAGAAAATTTCTACTGAACTCAGATTTGAACCTTATTCCAACTCATCTGGGCAAGTATGGCAATATACAGTATGTACAAGTTTTATCAATTTACTTTGAAATTTGTACACACTAGAGTGGTAACTACCTCTCTAGATATGTACGGAAGGACATATGGACGTTCTATTGCATGGATACTTATCTAGCTTGTTATTGTTTTTTCTTGAGTGAACTAGAAACCAACCTTTACACTAACCCTATTCAGACTAATGACACATAGTCATTAATGACACAAGAGATGTCCAGGTTACTGTCACAAAGATGGCAAAGTTAATTGTTTTCACTTTCAATGTACAGTGAAGCTCGCTTATAACGAAATTGGATATGACGCAGTATTAGATATAACTAGAAATGTCGCCTAGGTGCTAACTTTGAATACCCCGTGGCACTTATGCGAAACCATTATCTCCCCTTGGAAATATCCCTCCTTGTAAATGGTTAAATGGAAAATATTTATCCGTGCATATCTGTAGATGGTAGTCTATCAACTTGTTAAAATTCAATGAAGGTTGTAGGAGAAATTATGCTTTGTGGTACAAAGCCTGTTACAGTAAAGTTTAATTACCTCCCCTTGAAAAGATCTGCCCTTTAAAATAGAGGAAATGAACTATAACTGATTTACCGTTGGCCTCAAATATGGGACGCAGGCCAGTGTATGTCAGTTACCATTCGACCTAGTTTACCTATACTAAGTTATCGCTCAACCCAAATTACTGCTCGTCCCAGTTTGTCAGCCAATGAAAGGGCTCTATTTCGGAGGGCCGTGCTTCATATTTTCTGAAGCCGGCGAGTTCACTTTTACTCATGACGTCACACAAAACAAGAGGGCCTGAAGGCCCTGATATCGCTCACCATTTGTAATGAAGCCTGATAGCTTTACCTTTGAATTTCACCCGTTTTATCCTAATAAATACGAAAGACTCGAGCAGGAAACGCAACACAAACAATACACCCACCTCTCAAGCAGAACACACACACACACAGTCACACCACAACAAACACACACACACACACGCAATACAATTCCCAAATCCACACACTAAATAGAAAACAATACGCAAGACAAACATAAAGCAAAGTGAATATAAGAGCCCGCCTTGGCACGGTCAGCAGCAATCAATAATTAACCATAAATCTATTCAAGTTTGTCGACCTACTGTAGTATAGTAGAGTACATCAAAGGCAGATAACTAAAGCCTAAACAATACTGAAAGGAAGCCTTTTTCTAGCATTTCAAAGTATATCAAGGGCAGGTAACTATTGCCACAATGATTACATTTCAACAATAATTGCACTCCTTCCAGAACATATAGCTACTCCTTTGTGTACAAGTATAATCAAAATCAATTGAAAACTGTAGTTGCAAGAGTGTAAACGCTGTAAAATATGGCATTTTCAGCAATTCAAAGGTAGATATCTCTTGATCTATTTGTCCAACTCCAACCATAATCACCCTTTTTCGAACTCTTATGGTCATACATACAATCTGGGCAAGTTTGAGAGAGCTTGGATAAATAGTGGCCTCTAGAGCGTAAACATTGTTAAATATATCATTTTCAGCAATTCAAAGGTATATAACTTTTGACCTATTGATCCGATTACAACCATAATTGAACTCCTTCAAAGTCTTATGGTAATATACAATCTGAGTAAGTTTGAGAAAGATTGGATAAAATTTGTGACCTCTAGAGTGTAAACATCGTTAAATATGGCATTTTCAGCAATTCAAAGGTAGATAACTCTTGACCTATAAGTCTTATTTCAACCATAATCAAACTCATCTGAACTGTTATAGTCATTTACAATCTGAGCACGTTTGAGATAGATTGGATAAAAAGTGTGGCCTCTAGAGTGTAAACACTGTTAAATATGGCATTTTCAGCAATTTAAAGGTAAATAACTCTTGACCTATAAGTCTTATTTCAACCATAATCAAACTCATCTGAACTGTTATAGTCATTTACAATCTGAGCACGTTTGAGATAGATTGAATGAAAAGTGTGGCCTCTAGAGTGTAAACACTGTTAAATATGGCATTTTCAGCAATTTAAAGGTAAATAACTCTTGATCTTTTTGTTCGATTTCAACCAGAATCGAACTCATCCGAACTCTTATGGTCATATACAATCTGGGCAAGTTTTAGAAAGATTGGATAAATACTGTGGCCTCTTGAGTGTAAACACTGTTAAATATGACATTTTCAGCAGTTCAAAGGTAGATAACTCATGACCTATTTGTCTGATTTCAACCAAAATCGAACTCATCCGAACTCGTATTGCAATATACCATCTGAGCAAGTTTAAGAAAGATTAGATAAATATTGTGGCCTCTAGAGTGTATACACTAAAATTGTTGACGCCGGACGAAGCACGACGGACATTCAAGGATTGCAAAAGCTCACCCTGAGCTAGCTCAGGTGAGCTAAAAACTAGAAAATCGATCGGGAAACATACGCGTGTAGGGCTTGCTGCAGGCATTTCCATTTAGAAACAAAACTCAAGCATGAGCAAGTCACCCAAATAGAATTTAAAAATATATTCAATTGAGGACGAATTTTATTTGTGTTCCGACAGTATAGTGTTGAAAAATGGCGTGAACGAGCAGCTGTGGACTGGTATGACATGAAAATGCTTGATCAATTGATTTGCTAAAATAAGATTGGCCGTAAAAATCAGTCATCAAGTATTAAGCAACACCTGATCAACCAAGATTTGAGTCATTTAACCCTAATCATCATCATCACCGGGAGCCAAGCAATAATTGTTTTAAAGTCTGTTAATAAAAAATAGGAAAACAGGGTGAAAACATTCTCAATCAATTGTATTCTTAGTTTTTAAATGACATTGATCTGGACTGTGTTGTTTAGCACATTATACTATTAATGACAAAACTGCCTCACCAAAGGGTTTGAAGACGGGTGGCAGTTTAACGCAAGAATAAAATGCTTATAGGAGCCTCTGTATTACTTTCCAAATGCATTGATAACAAGAGGGCCTGAAGGCCCTGATATCGCTCACCTGTTATAATGAAGCCTGATAGCTTTACCTTTGAATTTCACCCGTTTTATTCTAAATCCATTCAAATTTGTAGTATAGCATGTAACCAACATTGGAATATGAACTACTCTAGTATAGTAGAGTATATCAAGGGCAGATAACTACTGAAACGAAGCCTTTTCTAGCATTTCAACGTATATCAAGGGCAGATAACTCTTGCCATAATGGTCAGATTTCAACAATAATTGCACTCCCTCGAGAACATATAGCTATATACATTGTGTACAAGTATAATTAAAGTCAATTGAAAACTGTAGTCGCAAGATAGTGAGGGCGCCAACTCTCAAAAGACCCTTAAATATCAATGATTTGCAAGCGGAGATGCAGAAAATTTCTAATGGTATATTTGAATAGTATAGACCTTCCCGAGTTTGGAAAGGCCGGATGCCAAGGCTGAAAGTGGTCAGGGACATTTTTACAAGGGCGATAACTCTGACCTTCAATTATTCAATTTTCGCCACAATTATATTGCATTTTAACACTACTTGTATATGTCCGTTACCACTTTAGCTAGGGACACCAAATTTGTTGTGTGAGTACATCTTGGGATGGCGGAGTGTCACGTACTAAATTGAGGTCACCTTGACCTTGACCTTTGACCTCACTTTTTAAAAAAAGCTTGTCCGGCGCATATCTTCTGTAACGTATTAGCTAGGAATAGTTAAATTAGTGTGTAAGAACATCATGAGAAGGCGGAGTGTCGCGTACTACTTTAAGGTCACTGTGACATTGACTTTGACCTTTGACCTCAATTGTAAAATGTGTATATATGTAACTCATTTTGTCCTGAGTATATTTCCATTACAACATTAGCTAGGAATAGCAAATTTTTTGTGAGAGTACACTTAGGGATTGCGGAGTGTCGTGTACTACTTTTAGTTTACTGTGACCTTGACCTTGACCTTTGACCTCAATTCTTTTTAAAAACCTTGTCTGGAGTATATCTTTTGTACCGTATCAGCAAGGAAAAGCAAATTTGGTGAGTTAATACATAATGAGATGGCGGGGTGTTGAGTACTACTTCAAGGTCACTGTGACTTTGGCCTTGACCTTTGACCTCAATTCCAAAATGTGTGTATGTGCATATGTATGTAACTCATTTTTTTCCGGAGTATATTACCTTTACCACGAAACTTCACACACATATTCACAGAAATCACCCCTTTTAAAATGAATGCCATCGTAAGTATAAATAAACTGAGCGAGGGTATTCGCATCGTCTGCGATGTCTCGTTTGTTTGAGCAGGCTCCCCTTTGTTTAAGTTGAATATATAAATTGCCAAATATCATTTAAACATTTTAATAGATCTACACAGAACCGTCATATATAATTTTAGTGTATCGTAACGCCAGTTGAATCATTCCTCACATTAACTATTCCGAGTTTGTATGATTACATTCAACTGCATTACGTTAGGATTTTTTGCCGTTTTCGTATTATTTTCAAAATATGGTCACGCAGATAGACATTGTGTATTTAGCGAGTTGGTTAGAAGGCAAATCAGCAGCATATGTATCAGAGTAGTTGAGTATTAGTTAGTTTTTTTTTTCTTCAAAATTTGAGGTCTGCTAAAAGTTATCACAATTGATATCTAGCTACATAGTTATTGTTAATATCATTCATACATGTATCTTATAGCCATGTCGCTCACATGTGTCATGTAGGCTAGTGTACCTTTCTTTTTACTATATTGTGTTCATCTGAATCGAATGACATTTCATTTTCGTCTGACTGACGCAAACTGACGTACGTTAATGAATATTTTGTGGTGTTTATTTTTATTTTACTGTAGTTCACTAGTGTGTATGGTATGAATTACAATGTGTAAGTGTCCGGTTTGCGATGCTGGAAATGTGCCACTCTGCCGGTCGGGCATTAGGTTATTTCTATGCTCCCGATTCCATCATAATGGCTTGAATGTTTTGTCACATATTTCATAGCCTACTTATGGAATTCCATATACGACAGCCAACTGCTAGCTGCTTACTGCCAACTGCTTCCTGTCAATTATTCAAAATTCATGTATAGGGATTAAAAAAGGAGAATCTTCTGGTAAAATACTGCCCGCTGCGGCAACAAAACTTCACACTGGACCAAAAAGCTGCCGTATTGGAAGTAACACATGGCGTATCATACAGGCATGAAACGTACAGTAAGTAGTTGGCAGTAAGCAGTAAAGAGTAGACAGTAAGCAGTTGGAAGTTGACAGTAAGAAGTTGGCTGCTGTACATGGAACTCCATAGCGAGGAAAACAAAATATTGCGCATTTGTTGTCAAATGCTTTGATAGGAACAAAACAATGAATGACGCTCCTGAATGTTTTTAGGCGCCGCATTTCGAACTACGAGTGAATCTGTATATCAATACGTCGTGGGATCGTGACGGATTTCCATCAATTATTGATATATAGCACTTATAAATTTGGAAAAGAGAAGAAAAAATAACATAGGAAACGACAAGCTTATTTCAGTAACAGTTCTTATGGGCAACGGTTCCTGGTTCGGGGCTTCGGTTTTATACCCGTCATCAAGTATGCAAACAGTACGCGTTTGGCTGTGAGCAGTTGGTAGTAAGCAGTTGGCAATAAGCAGTAAAGAGTAGACAGTTGGCAATTGACAGTAATAAGTTGGCTGTCGTATATGGAATTCCATACCTACTGGTCGTCTCCTGCACTATCTACATGATCACAACCAACCCGGTTGTCACATATATCGTCATCGCCAGCACATGCGTCAGTTGGCTGCAAATTTTCTTTTTGGCATTTGCATCGCCTCGATGAGCAATAGCTTTTGCATACGCATCTTTTGAAACCAATTATTGCAGAATGTATTTTGTCATTTTAATCAGAACCAGGTGATTATTTCCAACGGTGTCCCAACTAGCGGTAACTGGGGATGATAGTTTGAGGTATTGCTTTGTGGCTGATTTCCAGATAAAAGACTGGTACGTTTGTAGTTATTTCTCTTCGTAAATGTTCGACACTACCAATGTTTTCTTCTAGCATGTCGCTGTATAAACAGACACTGCCTGTGTCGCAGCTTATGTTGCACGTATTGATATGTCTACTGGGTCCTCTCCAACTTCTCCCCATGTCCTTCAAGCAATTACACTATTCGTGACAATGGTGCTCCAACGTTTCTTCCTCATTCCATAAAATGCACTATTAGAGGCACAACCCTCAACGCATGTATGACCGGCAAACATTTGAAAATGTTTCTCCAAGGTCTGATGCTTTTGTCGTGCATATGAATAAAACGTTTTATTTGGCGTCTGAATATTTGATAATGCTATTCTTTGACAAATTTCTGCCACTTCGGAATCCACAGAACAATATTTGTAACATGGAGCTCTCTCACGACGAAATCTATATGTGGAAACATTCTAGAGTTTGCCTCCTCATGGTCAGACCGTAGTTCTTCTACACTTTCACAAGTGTTTCTCTTTATCTGTGTCTTTGAAACCGCCACCGATAAATACAGTCATATCATCTGGTAATTCATTTTCAAACTGATCAGTTAATTCTCTAAAAACGAAATCTGCCTTGATATTGTCGACCTTGTTGACAGGATTTAAAAGTAACTTTGCTATTTGCCTTGATATGGGCGTTTTCGTTGTCTGATTTCTTATTTCCTGCATCTCTACATGCCCGTGCCTCGTCCTTTCTCCGGACTTGATAGATTTTTCATACTGGTAGTTATCCCCAACCAGAGCTGTGTATTTGAGTGCCACGCCTAAAACTACTGGTGCAACTTTCTTAGAAACATCACCAAATGTTTTACAATCAGACCTTTTGGTGTATATCATCCTAAGCAACATCAAGTCAATGACTAAAAGCCCTGTGTGTTCTTTTTTGTCAAGCTGCTTTATTTCTACCTTTCCTTCAAACCTAGGCAATGTTGTGGATTTTGTAGTTTTCTTCATGTTACCATCTAGATTGAATGGTGCCAAAGGAACGGGGTGAGCTCATATGAAACTAGAAGTTTCTAACGTCGATTTCCCGATTTTTTTCCCGGCTACAGTCAGCTCACTGACTATTTTCTATGTTAACGAATTCAATCTTCTATATTGTCTTGATCTTCATTGGTTTGTTCATTTAAGAGAATGTCTTGTTGTTTGGTTTGGCATTGGAGCCATGCAATCACTACGAAAAGTTTCGTCGAACACCTCAGCGGTCTGCAAGTGTCCAGATCTACGGGTTAGTCAAATCATTTATTCTGGCCCCAGTGATTCATAAGCTCTTTCTCTGTTAGGGTAAGTGTATAGGTAGACCTTTATTTGGTTAGGATATACTCATTGGACCTACATCCAGAATTGCTTGAAAGTAATATTGGGTTGGCCACTTCCAATTACGTTTCAACGTGGCTCAGACACAGAAGGGAACAAGTGGCTATAATAAGGCCCCGCACTGGACACAACAGGCTTAACTCAGATATGTTAACCAAGATGAAGATAGCCCCACCCCCTTGTGTACTTGTGGCCTTGAACAGCAAACGACTTGGCATATACAGCAGAGGTGCCCACATCTGGACGAGAAAAGGAAGCATATGTGGCCAGAGTCGATACCTGTACAGACCAAGCTATATGGACGGATGGAGGAATCTAGGAGGATCACATCGTTAATGGCAGAATCTGGACTGGCGTTGTAGACGGTGAACGCCAAGTAACATGGTTTAGACAAAAAATTCTTGAACAACGTCACTTTAACTGTTGATATTGTAACAACATGTATGTTTGTTTAGAAAATTTATATTTAGTTGCATTCCAAATAATTTAACCTACTCCATCACATAAGGGTATGTGTTGACGTATCTAAGTGCAGCAGTTTACCATTGCTTTCCATTAAAGATATTTCTAAGATCTTCAAAGGCATCTATTAGAGTTATCACATTCAAATGAATGAAATTATAATGTTTTTGTAACCCAGGACGCTATTTATTGTACATATATTTCAAACGCCTTTATCCTTATACATGCGTTGGGTTATTTTCTGAGGTACACACTGATCGACATATTTTAATATGTACATGATACGTAATCGTTTCTCTGCGCCATATGGTCATTTGATGTCTTTCGATGCCATGAAACCAAATCCAATCAATCAATCACGAAGCTGGCACGTTTGGCGTTTAAAAATGCCCCCATTGATTTTTAAACTCATGAAATCAACCTTTTGGTACAACGATATGTTTCTTTTCGCGCGTATTTCCACATGGCTGAGGTGGATTGACAGGTTTATAAAATACTAGAAATAGTATCTTATGAAGACTCATGGTATTTGTGAATCAATCCGCTTCTATATAAAGACTAAACTCAGCTGTGCGACAAGACTTAACAAATTGAAGAATCAGAAGATTCAGTTTTTAGCAGTAATCTACATGTGGCTGGTGGTACATGTTTAATCCACCCGTCAGATGACAATTTGTCAGTAGCATTTTTGGCATAATAGAAATAATGTGTTTCTTGCTTGTTTCTGATGCACGCATTTTAGTTTGCAAATGTAATGGCTGCCAATGAAGGGATGAGCAAGGGCCTTACCGTGTTCTGTCTGCGGATATTGCTATTGAAGTTTCTTTTCAAACATGAAGACGGGCTGATCGACTACCATACTTTGTGACTGGCCTTGATTTATGTTGTTATATGGCTGTACGGAGGACTTCAATTCCTTGCCAAACTATTGAAGAACGGTTAGATGACTCAATGAACTGGAGTATTTATGCGATACTGGCAGGGTAAACAGTCCATAAAGGACCCATTTCAACACCAAGATTTGTGCATGTTTCAACAGCATGTGCCCTTCGCTTATCTGGACAATTGCCGCATGAAAGATTATGCTGGCTGTATGCCCTCAAGGCATGACCATGAACAGCCATATTACAATAAAGATGCTTTAATGACAAATCTGTTGGTACAATATGTTATTTTGACATGAAGTTATGTGACAATAATATATGTCGACACTGTTTTTCATTTTATCAAATACCATAAAGCAGCAATTGATTAGAATTTGATAATTTGACCTATCCAACACCGTCTAAAGGCAATTTTAATGTCAGCAATGAATTTATTGACCACAAAATAGCTATAAATCATGTGTCACACCTAGTTCCAAGACAAAAATAATTCCGGGTATTTTCAAAATGGCCGACGGCAGACATCTTGGATTTTTAGATGTTTTGATTTTCATTTTCCGATGGTTTTATGCAATTCTGATACACAAAAGGAAAAAATAGCATCATGAGTTGAAGAGAAATCCACGTATCATGTCTGCTAATAAGTTTATATACTGGGAAATAAGAAGCTTGAATTCAGTATTCAGGGGCAGATAATCAATACTAATTTTCTGAGTCATCCGGCGGCCGTTTAAATTCAAACAAGTATCATTCTGTAGAGAATACTTGCACCTTTAAAATGATATAGGTCTCATAAATTCCGGCTATTTGGGGACCTAGGGTCCAGTCAGCCCTGAAACTAGTTGGCATGCTTTCCGTTTATAAGAATTACCATTGAACGTTGGTGGGTTGGGTAAGTAAATTGACTGTAGAAAAAATTCTGACCACTTTTGAAATTGGCATCCGCATAAAATCTTCATAAAAATGCATTACGAATTCGGCAATATAACTGAAAATTTTCTGCATCACCACTTGCAAAAAAAACTTTCCACTGGCCTGGGCACCCTTACTAAGAGTGTAAACACTGTTATTTATGGCATTTTCAGCAATTCAAGGGCAGATAACTCTTGACCTATTTGTCTGATTTCAAACATCATCAAACACATTTGAATTCCTATAGCCATATACACTCTCAGCAAGTTTAAGAAAGATTGGATAAAAACTGTGGCCTCTAGAGTGTAAACATCATTAAATATGGCAATTTCAGCAATTCAAAGGTAGATAACTCTTGACCTATGGGTTCAATTTCAACCATAATCAAACTCATACAAACTCTTATAGTATTGTACAATCTTAGCAAGTTGAAGGAAATTTGGATAAAAATTGTTGCCTCTAGAGTGTAAACATTGTTATTTATGGCATTTCAGCAATTCAAAGGTAGATAACTATTGACCTATTTGTCCGATTTCAACTATAATCTAACTCATTCGAACACTTATAGTCATATACCATCTGAGCAAGTTTGAAAACGATTGGATTAAAATTGTGGCCTCTACAGTGTAAACATTGTTAAATAAATACGAAAGACTCAAGCAGGAATCGTAACACAAACAATACACCCACCTCTTAAGCAGAACACACACACACAGTCATACCACAACAAACACACACACACGCGCAATACCATTCCTTCATCTACACACTAAATAGAAAACAAGAACCCCATGGGGCATATTTCGCTCACCTGAGAAAATAGCTGAAAAAATGGCGATAATAATTTAGGTCCAGGACTGATCTAGATATGCAACAGACCAGAACAATTTGAACAAATTATGTAAAGTATATTTAAAAGTGTCACCATACCGAATATAAAAGCTCTTGCCATATTAGTGTCAGAGAAGAAGATGTTTGAAATTTTCTCTATGTAAAACTGTGACCCCAGGGGCGGGGCCAATTTTGACCCCAGGTGCATAATTTGAACAAACTTGATAGAGGACCTGTAGGCGATGGTATGTGCCAAATATCTAAGCTCTGGCCCTTGTAGTTTCAGAAAAGAAGATTATTTAAGTTTTCATTGAAAACTTTTTTTTTTAGCTCCTGTGACCTAGTTATGCAACCGACCAGAACCATTTGAACAATTTTGGTATAGGACATCTAGAAGTGTCACCATACCAAATATAAAAGCTCTGGCCATATTAGTTTCAGAGAAGAAGACGTTTGAAAATTTCACTATATAACTCTATTTTTAGCTCCTGTGTTATGCAACTGACCAGAACCATTTGAACAATTTTCGTATAGGACATCTAGAAGTGTCACCATACCAAATATAAAAGCTCTGGCCATATTAGTTTCAGAGAAGAAGACGTTTGAAAATTTCACTATATAACTCTATGTAAAACTGTGACCCCCTGGGCGGGACCAATTTCGACCCCAGGGGCATAATTTGAACAAACTAGATAGAGGACCTGTAGGCGATGCTATGTGCCAAATATCAAAGCTCTGGCCCTTGTAGTTTCAGACAAGAAGATTTTTTAAGTTTTCAATGAAAAAAATCAATTTTTAGCTCCTGTGACCTATACTTAGCAAAAATAGAAATTTTACATTCTTCAAAGCCGGTTTAAGCGATGTTTTAATGACGTTTTATGAAATATACGCACATTTCATAATGGAGAAATCGATAAAGACCATACAGAGCCACACTATTGTTCAGTTGTACCGCGCACGACGTAGCACGCTTTCCACTTCCGGTATTTAGCACTGACGTCGAGTTGACCTAATCAGCGTTGATTTCAAGTTTATCTAATGCAACAGACACACGCAGGCTTTAACCAAACACCGAAAAAACAAAATTGTAAACTTCTGCGTTTGAAAAAAGAGATGCCACAGCTTTCTGAAAATTACAGAAATCAGACCATTTGGCATGCTTATGGCGGACGCGTCAGTAACTGATGTTACGCGTTATTTTGGACGCATATTGTAGACAATTCATATGCTGACTACTCGTTACAGAGTTACGGGGTAAGTTCAGGATCGCCCGAGATCGTTGACGTCACGTAGAGTCGACCGCACTCTTACGTTAACGTACCGACGCAACCGTTTCATTCCAACAACGATTACTTCTCGGCGGTTTGGGATCACTGCTGAGACAATAAGGAATCGTCTGAAGCAACGTCACGGTCCTACCCGTACCCGTAGACCGTATACTTGGCAGATCTTAACTGCACGCACAAGGCCCAGAATAACGTCAACGTCATGACATGGGCTGCTGTGTCACCTGATCTAAAACCCATAGAGCATTCAGCAGTGTTCTGCCAAGACATCCAAAAGTTGGCGACACATGTCTCAGTGGGCATGAAAAGTTTGCGACATTTTCAAAAAAAGGGGGACAAGGAGAAACATTCAAAGTTAAGTGCTTTTATGCATGGTATTACCTGTCATTGAAAGAGCTTTCTTGCTTTGGATGATTTCCAATGATTCATAGCCCTGTTAAAATCAAAGTTTCCAATCTCCCCTCCCGCTATCTTCACTGAATAATCGCGTAACCACTTATCTTGAAACGAACGATGAGCCTTTTTAGAGAATTCAGGTTCCGATTTTTCTCTCGAACATTGCGGTTCTGCATGCTTTAAAAGCGAAGAGGGGGAATCGGAAGTAGTGGGTGAGGGCCAAAAAGTTGTTACGGACGATCAATCGGCCTTATGTGACTCTGTCCGTTTGAAGAAACGTAGAATTGTTGTCGGCTTTTTCTTCACGGGAGACGCCATTTTTAAATGTCCTGCGCTTGACAACATACACGCTTTATAATATGACTGGTTTATCCATTGTCGTGTCGCGTACTATTTATTTCCGTAATAATTATAGAACCAGTCGAGTAAATTTGATGCAGGCACCGTCAAAATCGCTGACTCGTGAGAATTTCATGCCAAATCAATATTCGGCCCCAGACATTTTGACCGCGACAATTGTCGCCCCGGGACGAAAATAAAAGCGACAATCGTAATTTTTTAGAAACAATGTCGCAGGTACGCGGCCTCGGCAGAACACTGATGCATGTATGGGTTAAATTTGGCGACGGATGCGGAATTATTACCAGATTGACACGACCAACGACCTCAGACATGCTCGATTACGAAAAGTGCATGTCATCTCATATGACGTCATTAAACGGCACATCAGAGACTGGAGTGTTGCGTGCATTAGACGTGACTTTGAGCATGCACGCTACTGAAGTGATTTTATGCAAAAAGTCACTAAAAATAAAACTGGAAAATGAATTTAAACACATCTTGCGCACACGTTCACATCTCTGAGAATTTTGAAATCGACCCCTATGCATTTTGACGTCAAATTACGACGTGACGTTTGGACTTTTTTCATCACCATTGTCGAGAACATGCAGACATTGATCCAAAGTTTTCAATGACAATAAGTTTTCTGCAAAATTGTGTTTGTAGACAAGATTATATGCATCAGAATCACATGTAAAGTTTCTATTTTTGCTGAGTATAGTTATGCAATTGACCAGAACAATTTGAACAATTTTCGTATAGGACATCTAGAAGTGTCACCATGCCAAATATCAATGCTCTGGCCACATTATTTTCAGAGAAGAAAACGTTTGAAAATTTCACTATATAACTATGTAAATCTGTGACCCCCGAGGCGGGGCCAATTTTGACCCAAGTGGCATAATTTGAACAAACTTGATAGAGGACCTGTAGATGATGCTATGTGCCAAATATGTAAGCTCTGGCCCTTCCAGTTTTTGACAAGAAGATTTTTAAAGATTTCCTTATTTTTTCACTTTGGTTGCCATGGCAACCAGAGTTCTGCATTGTTTTTAATTCTTTGAACAAATTTGAAAGAGCTTGACCCAAGGAACATTTCTGTAAAGTTTGGTTGAATTCTGTCAAGCGGTATAGGAGGAGATGTCATTTGAATCAATTGTTAACGACGACGCACATACGGACGACGCACGACGCCGGACGCCGGACACAGGGCCATCCCAATAGCTCACCTTGAGCCTTTGGCTCAGGTGAGCTAACAAAACGCAAGACAAACATAAAGCAAAGTGAATATAGGAGCCCGCCTTGGTACGGTCAGTAGCAATCAACAATTAACTATAAATTAAAAACTATTAACAACCACTGCATTTTCAGCAATTCAAAGGTAGAAAACTCTTGACCTATTAGTCTGATTTTAACCATAATCGAACTGAGCCTAACTCTTATGGTTATATACTATCTTAGCAAGTTTAAAAAATATTAGACTAAAATTGATGACTGTAGAGTGTAAACACTGTTAAATATGGCATTTTCAGCAATTCAAAGGTAGATAACTCTTGACCTATTAGTCCGATTTTGACCATAATCGAAGTCATTCGAACTCTTATGGTTATATACAATGTTAGCAAGTTTGAAAAAGATTTGACTTAAAGTGTGGTCTCTTAGAGTGTAAACACTGTTAAATATGGCATTTTCAGCAATTCAAAGGTAGATAACTCTAGACCTATTAGTCTGATTTTAAATATAATCGAACTCATCCGAACTCTTATGGTAATATACAATCTGAGGAAGTTACAGAAAGATTGGATAAAAATTGTGGCCTCTAGAGTGTAAACACTAAAATTGATGACAACGGACGACAAACGACGGACATTCAAGGATTGCAAAAGCTCACCCTGGGCTAGCTCAGGTGAGCTAAAAAGTTACCATATTCAAAAATTCCTTTCGAGACGTTTTACAGTTAAATCTTTTTAAAGCGATTAAGGTGGTTCGCGGGTCAGCTTATTCTGTGTCAGAATTCTTTGAAACCTTGATTAAATTGAAATATACCATATGGAGAGTGAAAAATAGTTAAAATAAAAAAAATTAGTGCCGTTTTTTTCTGAAAGGACTTTTTGTCAAGAAAAGCTCCTTTTTTAATAAACATGAATATTTTCTTTATAGACTGATATAACTCAATAATTTCTGTACATTCAAGTAAACTGTACATGGACTATAAGATATTGGGCAATTTTGATTTGATTTGATTTGTTTTGATTTTACGTCGCTTTCAACAGTATTTCAGTCATATCGCGACGTCCAGCTAATTACAGGTGGAGGAAGACCCCAGAAGCCCTTTATGCATGCACAAATCGGCAACTGGATAGAACCACCGACCTTCCGCAAGCCAGCTGGAAGGCTTCCCCACATGAAAAATCCGAACGACCCTACTGGGATTCGAACTCACAGCGGTGAGGAGCTTAGTGATGTAAGTCACAGTGACTATACCACTAGGCCACGGAGGCCCCCAGATATTGGGCAAACAAAAGTATTTCATGACATATTTTCTGGAAATATCAATGTTTTAAAAAAATCAAATTCTGAAAATCTCAAATTACAAAAAATCTAGCTGTTTAACATACACTAATTTTACTCTTATTAGATAGATATAACTTAATTCTACTAGTCACAAAAATTTAATGAAAATCTACAGTAGAATTTACATTTTATACATGATTTCCTGAAATTCTGACAAAATCTTAACACAAACGAGTAACCTCACTTGAGTTCAACTTTAAAATGCCGTCAGCTCTAAATAATACCATAAGTCAAACCTGTAATAAGGGACCATTGAATACGGTAGCCTGTAGATCTTTAAAGGCAAGTGACTGCTTAATGCATAACAAAAATAATGCATAAAAGCTCCTTTAGGATCTATCTTTTAGCATTACTTTTGTCCTGTGTTAAGCTGCCATCTGTTATATAGGCTATAAATCCTCACAAATTTAGCTGTCACTTGACTATACTTGCATCTGATATTATTCATTATTAATAGACTAAACATAGCCTGTCCTTTGATCACTGCGTTATGAATTGACTAGTCACTAAAATCGGACAATTTGTTAAAAAAAAAGTTTTGAAGCGAGTGGGAATCGAACCTAGAACCTATGGATTGCAAGTCAATCACCGTATCAACTGCGCTAACAGAGACGACACTGAAGCAGATCAAACTTTTCTTTATCTAAATTTTCACGCGGTTTCCATAACAGGTTCATGACTATAATAATAATAATAATAATAATAAAGACTTTATTTACTGAGGCTATACATTTAGGCAAGCCCAATCTTCCATGTGGGCCTCGACATATCTACATAGTTAAATCATATTTAACAAATCATGAAACAAACAGAATACAATATATGATTAAACTTATGTTAAGGGGCCAATGTTTGAAGAACCATGTACACACTGAGTGACAGGTAATGTGGGTTTGCCCAATGCAGGACAAAAGCAGAGTAAAAAGTTCCTTTAGGACCTTCCCACCTAACTCCTGTCCTACAAAGCAGCCGCTTGTTTATATATAGAACGGAAAGTTTTTTTGTTGTTTTTTTTATATTTTGGGTGGCCACTTAATACAAGTTCAACTTCAATAATTTAGACAATAAAGCTACAAATAAAGAAAACAACTATTTAACCCATTACCCCTTAACCTGATTCTAGTATTAGAGATAGATAACCACTTAAAGCAGGTAGAAAGAAAGGCACATTCTGTCTTACTTTCAGTCCGCTTTAAGCTACAATGTGCTAGGATACAAGAAATGCTTGTATGGAACATATTCATGACTGCAAAAAGGGGGCAATTTCTTCAGAGGCATAAAAGGTGTATTCATGAGATAATGGGTTAAATAACACATTTAATGAAAACATTTTACACTGAAACTTTATGTTGACTGGTACTTCGTATTCCTGCAATGGGATTATGAACTGTCTGCATGATTTAACCCCCCCCCAATCGGCATCACACAGGGATATTCATTGTTATTGTTGAAATCAGGTGGCAGCTTAAGGCAAAATGAAAGTAAAGTAGAAGGTTTCTGCTCACTTTCTTCCAGCCTTAAGCAATATCGTACATTTAATAGAGTGGGAATTGGTGATAAACATCTTTGCCTATGGTGGAAAGGGTTAATTATTTTGATCTGCAGAGAACCTCCACTGCAAAACTATTTAAAGTATCAGACTGGTATTGTATTCCAAATTTTAGGACCTGAATAAGATAGTGACTTTCTAAAGAACTCTAGATTAGGTTTTGGAATATGTAACTCATTATTAGTTGCTGATCTAAGCTGACATATACCAATGGATTGAGTCTTTTTGAATTTGGATTGCATATATGCTGGAAATCTATGAATGTTAAAGGACTTGTAAAGGAGGATGGCTTTTTTGAATTCATGACTTGTTTATTTCTGCCATACCCAGATACAAAACTGAACAATATGCGATATATTTTTCAGCTTCTCGCTGAAATAGAGCCCATTCATTTGTTGGGATCCTAGGGCAAACGGTAACGAAAGAAATCAGACGGTCCCGACGACTAAGTTATAAGTGAGCTTCACTTTAGCTATGGTTTTAGCAACTCATGTATTCGTTCATGAGTGCGGACGAACGTAAGGACGCCCAACAAAAGAGCTTACAGTGAGCTTTGTTCAGGTCAGCCAAAAAGGCGACCCAAAGCCTAAGTAAAACTTTAGGCAAAGAAATTGATAGACAAACAAAGAACAGTATAAACAGCAGATTGAATTTATATCACTTGAAAAGGGGAATCCTTAGAACTGTAAGCAACTTGTTACATTGTTATAGAAAATACCTGTTTGATTTTGTCCACAGCTTCATTTCTCTGGCAATCTTGAATGTCCGTCAAATCAGTCATCTTTTGTAAGAACTCCAGCAAAGTCTTCATGTATTGACTTAACTCTGGATCTTCCACAGTTAAATATACTGAATGACACAAGGCATTACGAACATCCAGTAGCTGAAATTGGTAACACAATGGTCATTTGATAGCTGCTAAATCTACATAATAAATGTATAACATCGACCATCGTGGCAATATACGTCTCACCTGAGTGCCATAGATGTGAAGTAAGATATACCAGAATTGCTAGAGGTCAACTAGGTTTTGCATTACGCGCACACAAAATATCTTATCTTTGTGCGTTCTGGTTACTGACAATAATAACTGTAAAGGCAGCCAGAGTTCTGCATCGTTTCAACTTTGCAAGGAACCAAACAATGAACAGTCATGCTAAATATTATTAACTGCCATTTGTAAGGTTTAGAGGTTATGCCATTTTTATTGTCGAACTAGATATACTGAAAAACATAAGTAACGCATAATGGGATTCATTGTAGAATGGGACTGTACTATAGGAATTATAACAACATTTTGGTAAACGAAATTACTACTGCATTATGTTTGCAATCAATAAACAACACAAACACTTTAATTCATTTTCTTTTGATTGCTTAATTACGATTTCTAAACCCATCCCTCTGAAGAAGAGAGAGAACAAGCACCTTAGAGCTGATATCCCCTGCCGCAGCGATTGTCCAGAAGAAAGTGGCAAACTTTATTGTGGGAGGAAGGGGCAAATGGTGATCACCTGTCTTTAAAGATCAACATTCAAAAGCTTTTTACAAAGTTTTATAAAATCCATTCAATTTTGTACATTTTAAAGCCTAAACAATACAAAAAATAAAGCCGTTTGTAGCATTATAAATCTAAGTATGACAGGGGCAGGTAACTCTTGATTCAAATTCAACAGTAAATTAAACACTTTCAAGAACTTATAATTGTGTGCAAGTATTATTAAAAAAAATTCAGAACTGTAGAATTTACTAGAGTGTAAACACATTTTCAACTCATCAAGGGCAGAGTATTCTTGACTAATTTGCACATTTTCGATAATAATTGAACTCATTCTATAAATAATAGCCATATATGATTTAATTTTTTTTTCAAAATCCATTCACATTTGTACACAATAGCATGTAAACAATAAAGCCATGTTGAGCATTACTAAGTACATAAAGGGCAGATAACTCTTGCCACAAAGTATCCTATTTTGACAATAATTGCTACCCTTATATTTGTATACATCATGTGTAAGTTAAATCAAAATCCATTAAAGACTGTAGTTTCTAGATGGTAAAAACTGTTAAATATGTTTTTTTTGACTCATCAAGGGCAGATAACTGTTGACTAGTTTCTCCGTTTTCAAAAATGATAACAATTATTTGAAAACTAATAGCCATACATAGTTTAAGAATTTTTTTATCAAAATTCATGCATATTTATAGATACTAGGATGTAAACAATTCTAAAATAAAGCATTTTCTATCATTTCAAAGTACATCAAGGGCAGATAACTATTGCCACAAGTATCCTTTTTTGACAATAATTGCACACCTTCCAGAACTTTTACTTATTGACATCGTGTGCAAGTATCATTTAAATCCATTCATAATTGTAGTTGCCAGAGAGTAAAAACAGTTAAATATGGCTTTTTTTACTTATCAAGGGCAGATAACTCATGACTAATTTCTCCGTTTTCAACAATAATCAAATTCATTTGAAAACTAATAGCCATACATAATTCAAGAAAGTTTTTTCAAAAATCCATGCATATTTATAGGCTCTAGTATGTAAACAATACCAAAATAAAGCATTTTCTAGCATTTCTAAGTACATCAAGGGCAGATAACTCTTGTCACAAGTATCCTTTTTTTACAATAATTGCACACCTGCAAGAACTTGTACTTATAGACAATGTGTGCAAGTATAAACAAAATATGTTGAATACTGTAGTTGCTAGAGTGTAAAAACTGTTAAATATGGCATTTTTAACACAAAAAGGGCAGATAACTCATAAATTCCTATAATTTTCTGAATTTTTTTTGATTTCCCACGGTTTTCCTATGATGACAAATAAGTATACCAAGTTTAATCCAAATCTGTTTATAGGTTTCGGAGATACAGTTGCGGACAGAAAACGTGACGGACGCACGGACAGCATTTTTAACACAAAAAGGGCAGATAACTCATAAATTCCTAAAATTTTCTGAAAAAATTTTAATTTCCCACGGTGCTCCTATGATGACAAATAAGTATACCAAGTTTAATCCAAATCTGTTTATAGGTTTCGGAGATACAGTTGCGGACGGAAAACGTGACGGACGCACGGACAGCATTTTTAACACAAAAAGGGCAGATAACTCATAAATTCCTAAAATTTTCTGAAAAAAAATTGATTTCCCACGGTGCTCCTATGATGACAAATAAGTATACCAAGTTTAATCCAAATCTGTTTATAGGTTTCGGAGATACAGTTGCGGACGGAAAACGTGACGGATGCACGCACGCACGCACAGCCGGACGGACAGACCTAAAACAGTATCCATCTGCCTTTCGGCAGGGGATTAAAAAAAGCATCTTTAGTATCGCGTATTGCATTTATTGCCTCTATTATTCTCCTTGGCGTGTAATTAATCAACCTGGTGATTCTTTTAAAGCAGCCCATTCCCCCTGTAAAGCTGCGAGATCACTGACGTTGTTTAGGACGTTACGTCTACGTCAGCCATTGCGGTCCAAACTGTTACAAAGGTGCTCAATTGGCGACATATTTGGGCGGTAAGGTTGCCTAGGTTAACGAGAGAATAAGCGGAGTGTGTTATGTTGCAACCAGTCCATACGAAAAGCACGACACCGATGCGTTAATGAAAACCAAACGTACGGTATGTACGCCCCAAGTCCGCATTCTTTGAGATGCCTGATAACCGTGACGGAATGTACCCTGTCCCAGTGACGCCCTTGTGTGTTATTGGCCGTTTCTGACGCCGGTAGGAACCGGATTTTTAAAAACGCAAGGCGTATCCGACGGCCCTGACATTGCGTTGTTTCTTTGGTGCGCCCACCTTTCGGCTGATAATTTACGGTATTTGTCTCTAGCAAACGATTACGGAATCGAAAATTTGTTGATTCTACGACTCCCAGTTGTCTAGCGGCACTTTTCTGTGAACACCCTTGCATTAGAAGACCAATAGCTCGGCCACGATCATTAACGTTCAGCCTAGGCATCGCGCTGAATGTTGTGATTATCTGCAATGCTGATTTAAAGTATGTAAGCGTACTACACATTTCAACCAGTTGAGTGCTTTTGAATTTGTTTAACCGGAAGTAGGTCAAATGGCTTACGTCAGGGTTTTCAAATATGTCGGTGTATAATCCAAATACCACGCAGGATATGCACAAGTTTTTGTTGGACAATCGTGGATCAATTTTATCAACACACGGTGTATCGATAATCTTGGTTGTACTCCAATACAACCGATACATAAGTTGAACACATTATGCGTTACTTATGTTTTTCAGTATGCAAGGAACCCAACAATGAACAGTCATGCTAAATATTATTAACTGCCATTTGTAAGGTTTAGGGGTTATGCCATTTTTATTGTCGAACTAGATATTTTAAATGCACCTGATGAATTTTTAGGAAAAATATTTTTTTTCTAAATCTGACGGCCAGCTAGTTTTATAGGTTAGGAACTTGGTTGCCATAGCAAATAAGAACTAGTGGGATGCTTTTCCTATAGCTAAAATTATAATAAAATAATTTACCTCTTCTACCAGACTTCTTCTTCCGATTTTTTTCCAGAAATATTCACAGTTCTTAAACAGGCTCAGGATAGCTTGAGCATCAGCATCCTTGGCTCGTTCTGTGCTTTTACAGCCAAAGCCCATGAACAGTTTCATTACTTCCCAGGCCTTTGTTGGCCATAACTGGGGATCAGTGTTCTCTGGTGATAACTGAGGACTAGGGAAGTCTATGTGGTACTTTATGATTTCCTCAAACCAAGAATTACATGTTGCACATAAAACTTTTCCATGACGGCCCCGTTTACAGATGTCTCTTGAGGTACAAATGCCACTGCATGCTGGTAGTGTTATGTCAATGTCCTTTTGAAGATGGGAATGAAAACTTGAAGCTTCATAATCAACGAAATCCCCGATCCCCTCCTTCCAATGTTGCAAAGCTAATGTCCCTCGAAGCCAGTTTTTGTACTGATGGTTGTCAAATCTTGATGATGCAGCCATGCTGTGAATATAAATTATATTGGTCAAGATATTGCTTTTATATATGAATTAAAAAAGTCCCACCTATCTCTGCCTCTATCCGCACATTTAGACTTGATACCCGCTATTACTAGTGCTCCCTTCCTAAAACGACCCTCTGAACAACCATAACGTTTGCCATTGTTCTCAATAAGTACAATTATGCCCTGCTTTTCCACGGCTGAAACATCGTCAGCATAAAAATTGTCATCTGCTGTTTTTCTCAAAGTGACATAATGAACATTTTGATAGAAACAAACCATTATGACGAGTGACAAACAATTTGAATCTGTATCGGACGTCGCAAGGTGTGTTGTTGTAGAGAAGGAGCACTGTAGTTTGGTTTGTCTAGCACTTGCAAGTTTTGGAAACCAAAGCTTGATAGAAAATATATTGTTGCAGCTTAATCATGGAACAATGTCAAATGTTAGGAGTTTTCTTTAACAAGAGCCCCATGGGGCATATGTCGCTCACCTGAGAATAGCTGTACATCAAAATGGAGATAATGATTTATGTCCAGGACGGGGTCATTTTTTACCCGAGGGGCATAATTTGAACAATCTTAATAGAGGACCTGTAGATGATGCTATGTTCCAAATATCTAAGATCAGGGTACTAGGGTTCTAGACATGAAGATTTTTTTTAAGTTTCCATTGAAAAAATCTGTTTTTAGCTCCTGTGACCTACATATGCAACAGACTGGAACCATTTGAACAAAATAGATAAAGGACATCTAGAAGTAACACCATGCCGAATATCAAAGCTCTGGCTATATTAGCTTCAGAAAAGAAGACGTTTGAAAACTGTGACCCCCGATTGGGGCTAATTTTGACCCCAGGGGCATAATTTGTACAAACTTGATAGAGGACCTGTAGATGATATGCAATCGACCAGAACCATTTGAACCTTATTGGTATAGGACATCTAAAAGTGTCACCATGCCAGATATCAAAGCTCTGGCCATATTATTTTCAGAGGAGAAGACGTTGGAAAATTTCACAATATAACTCTATGTAAAACTGTGACCCCCGGGGCGGGGCCAATTTTGACCCCAGGGGCATAGTTTGTACATGCTATGTGACAAATGTCTAAGATCTGGCCCTTGTAGTTTCAGACAAGAAGATTTTTTAAGATTTCCTTATTTTTTCACTTGGTTGCCATGGCAACCAGAGTTCTACATTGTTTTTAATTCTTTGAACAATTTTGAAACAACTTGACCCAAGGAACATGGTTGAAATCTTTTCAGCAATATATGAGGAGATGTCATTTGAAGCAATTGTTAAAGACAACAATGACTGTATAAAGTGAAATTATTTTCTTCTGTGGAAGAATAAATTAAAGACATAAAAAGGAATATGTATGCGTTAATAGGTTAATAAATATCATTATTTACATTTTCTAAATATAGGAAACTATATGTAAATGAGTGGCAAATTTGGATCCAGATTAGATGCAGCATTATGTGGCATCTGACCTGGATCCATACTGTTTATGGCCAAGAATTACTTGTGGACTGATAGACAGAAAGATAAACAAACAAACAAACAGACATACCAAAAGTAATATGCCTTGAACTAAGTTGTGCTTGAGCACAAAATAGCAGACATCATAATTTCTGCTATGTATCTCAGTGACCTGAGTTCAGAGCTAGCTTTGGGTCAGTTATGCAATAAGAGACCGTCTCAGGGAGAACTGACTATTATCATGCTGAACTGTTGTCTGCTCCAAATGTTTGTATGTGAAATATGTAAAAAATAATAACTTATATTTTCTAAATATAAGAAAATATGTAAATGAGTGGCAAATAGTTTAGATCCAGATTAGATGCTGCATTATGTGGCATCTGACCTGGATCCAAACTGTTTGCAAATATAGGTGATTTAGTATAAGGGTGCTTGAAACCCTGCTTAAACCTTCAGTAAAACAGTATAACCTGAATAAAGCGGCAATGAATCCTGCATAAAGCGGCAATGAAAAAATCCCTATGGTGAATCCCTATGGTCAGTTTTAGTTTTGATATTAACAATTTTGAGAGAGAATCACCAGGAGATACTAAAAAACAAATATCAAAGCTGTGGGCCTAGCAGTTTTTTACAAGAAGATTGTTTAAAGTTTTTCACTTTTTTAAATAAATTACAATAAGTAGTCCACTTGAAAGTTTCATTTTAACAAGTTCTGTAGAGAAGCATCCAAGGAACATCATGAGCAGTTTGAATCCGCCCTACAATCCCCGGGTTCAGAGGAGATGTCGTTTGAAGTAAAAGTGAACGGACAGACGGACAGACGGACAGACGTACTACGGACAATGAGCGGTCACAATAGCTCACCTTGAGCCTTCGGCTCAGGTGAGCTAATAAAACGTGATGTTAATATCAATGCGTATGAGCACGTGAAGTTGTATAACACTTGCTCAGACACAGGTACTCAGTCAAAATCCGACGTACACCGAAATAATCTAGACCACAGGTCAAAATGAAATGTCAAGGTCACAAAACTGAAATACAGCTTGCTTCACTTACCAATACGCATCAGTATATGAGGTTATATGGCACTGGCACTAGCTGCAGTGCTTAAGTCCGTTTATAAATGATCTAAACAAAGAAATGTGATCTAGGTAACATGATGACATGGTCAAATTACAAGGATACCAAACTACGGAGCAATGCGCTGCATTCGCCGATGTGCATTAGCATGTCAATATGTGTGACGGTTCCTAACTGTGCAATACTAAGTCTTAAATGAACTAAACACAAAATATTAATCAATATCACATAGGACAAGGTCACCAGACTGAAATGAAACATAGTGTATTCATAAATGCGTATCAGCATGTGAAATTGCATAATCATAGCTGCAATACTAAATCCATAACAGCCTAAATAGAACACTTTATCAGGCCACTAAGACTCACTATATTGCAATGTCTAAAATAAACTAAACACAAAATATTAATCATTATTACACCTCACTTTAAGTTACAATGTTAATTTCCCATAGACCAAAATTAAAAATGTTGCATGTCTTTTACATCTATCCAAAAAATATACAGTCTATATGGAACTTGGCAGAACGTTTATAAAGGCAGGTAACTCCTAATATTTTTTTGGTATTTTCTGTTCAAGTTGCTTCCCTTTGTCCACTCGCCTTACACGGATCTAAGCACCTAGACAAGATCACATTTTTTCTAACCAAACTCACTTGTCACCAGACGACAACAAACGATTTACCACCATTTCGGAAGAGGATATTTGCCAAGTAGGCAATGAAAAGACGCTGTGTCTTCAATCTACTTGTCATAACGTTTTTCTTTCTTTCTTATAATATAATTATAACAAGAGGGCCTGAAGACCCTGATATCGCTCATATTGTAATGAAGCCTGATAGCTTTACCTTTGAATTTCACCCGTTTTATTTTAAATCCATTCAAGTTTGTCGACCTACTGTACCGGTAGTATAGTAGAGTACATCAAAGGCAGATAACTAGAGCCTAAACAATACTGAAATTAAGCATTTTTCTGGCATTTCAAAGTATATCAAGGGCAGGTAACTATTGCCACAATAATTACATTTCAACAATAATTGCACTCCTTCGAGAACGTATAGCTACATCCTTTGTGTACAAGTATAATCAAAATCCATTGAAAACTGTAGTTGCAAGAGTGTAAACGCTGTAAAATATGGCATTTTCAGCAACTCAAAGGTAGATATCTCTTGATCTATTTGTCTGATTCCAACCATAATCACCCTTTATCCAACTCTTATGGTCATATACAATATGGGCAAGTTTGAGAGAGCTTGGATAAATATTGTGGCCTCTAGAGCGTAAACACTGTTAAATATTTATAAATATTGTGGCCTCTAGAGCGTAAACACTGTAAAATATTTATAGTAATTTAATCCATTAACTCAGAGCAATAGATTCATACCTTGGATATTTCGGCTTTGTCGCAAAGCCTTCATCAACACACTGAGAAGTAGTCAGAGAACAATCTACATTGTTGTACTGTAAAATATATCATTTTCAGCAATTCAAAGGTAGATAACTCTTGACCTATTGATCCGATTACAACCAAAATTGAACTCATCTGAAGTCTTATGGTAATATACAATCTGAGTAAGTTTGAGAAAGATCGGATAAAATTTGTGGCCTCTAGAGTGTAAACATCATTAAATATGGCATTTTCAGCAATTCAAAGGTATATAACTCTCGACCTATAAGTCTGCTTTCAACCATAATCAAACTCATATGAACTATTATAGTAATATACAATCTGACCAAGTTTAAGAAAGATTTGATAAAAATTGTGAACTCTAGAGCGTAAACACCGTTAAAAATGGCATTTTCAGCAATTCAAAGGTAGATTACTCTTGATCTATTTGTCCCATTTCAACCAAAATCAAACTCATCCGAACTCTTATGGTCATATACAATCTGGGCAGGTTTTAGAAAGATTGGATAAATGCTGTGGCCTCTAGAGTGTAAACACCGTTAAATATGGCATTTTCAGCAATTCAAAGGTAGATAACTCTTAATCTATTTGTCCGATTTCAACTAAAATCAAACTCTTCCGAACTCTTATGATCATATACAATCTGGGCAGGTTTTAGAAAGATTGGATAAATACTGTGGCCTCTAGAGTGTAAACACTGTTAAATATGGTATTTTCAGCAGTTCAAAGGTAGATAACTCATGACCTATTTGTCCGAGTTCAATCATAATCAAACTCATCCGAACTCTTATAGCAAAATACCATCTGAGCAAGTTTGAGAAAGATTGGATAAAAATTGTGGTCTCTAGAGTGTAAACACTAAAATTGTTGACGCCGCACACCGGACAATCAAGGATTGCAATAGCTCACCCTGAGCTAGCTCAGGTGAGCTAAAAACTGTGATGTCGTAGACTTCAACGTCATTTCCCGAGTAACATGCACGTCCACGCTAAATTGGTATTCACAACACATTTTATACAAGAGGGCCTGAAGGCCCTGATATCGCTCACCTGTTATAATGAATAAATACGAAAGACTCAAGCAGGAAACGTAACACAAACAATACACCCACCTCTCAAGCAGAACACACACACACACGGTCATACCACAACAAACACACACACACACGCAATACCATTCCTTCATTTACACACTAAATAGAAAACAACACGCAAGACAAACATAAAGCAAAGTGAATATAGGAGCCCGCCTTGGTACAGTCAGTAGCAATCAATAACCAACTATAAATTAATTAATTATTAACAATCACTGGGGGGTTAAACCTGGGTTTAGGGGCGCCCAACCTCACACTTATCTCCTATATTCACCTATAAAGACAAACAGTGTACATAAAATATAAACCCTGTTCCACAACCTCACAATCAAAAAGACCGCCAGCACAGTAAGTAAATACATGTAAAACATTTAGCAAAAATTCTATGACAAGATCATTAGTAACATGGGAAAGAATTAAACATTCAAGCCCGTGTTAAAAATAACCCACTATGGCAACGGTCAAATTGTACTCAAGCGACTAGTCTGTAGTTACGAGTAACTGTAAGACATGGAAGGGTCTAGGGTACGACAGAGAGGGAGAGAAAAAACAAAGCAGAAAATCTGACATAACTCTCCCGGTTAAGGACGGCTTTAAAGATACATCATCATGTAGTGCTAATCCCTGTCTGTCGTCGCACAACCAAAGAGGAAAGCATAGTTATCAATTGTAGATTGATCGACAACCAAACGTGAAGTGCGCAGCAATATAGTTGGATCATAATCTTTTTTGAGGAAAAATCTAATACGTTTCACAAATAGGTTTTGAAAATGTATATGTCCGCTTTACCTTTGAATTTCACACATTTTATTCTAAATCCATTCAAATTTGTAGTATAGCATGCAAACAACATTGGAATATGAACTACTCTAGTATAGTAGACTACTAGAGTACATCAAGGGCAGATAACTACAGCCTAACAGTGTTCATTCTGGCATGCATTTTGTGGGGGATCCCCCACTAGAATGGCAAAATCCCCCATCAAAAGTTCTGACAGTGGGCCAATATCCCCCATTAGAATTGTAAATCCCCCATCAAAAATTCTGACAGTGGGCCAATCTTGTGCAATGTTTGTCCCAAACATGGCTGCAACAGGCAATTTTAGTTGCCCTGTCTGTCTACAAGACCATGCAGGAAAGAAAATACTTGACTCTTAAGAAAAAAACCTTTAATTGATGTATGTTTCAAGCTATTAAAAAATGGTTGGCCCTCCAAAATGTCAAATGGCCCACCACTTTTGTAGTCGATGGGCCAATAGCCCACCAGCAACTCAATCCAGAATGATCACTGCAGCCTAGATTATACTTAAATTAAGCCTTTTCTAGCATTTCAAAGTATATCAAGGGCAGATAACTCTTGCTACAATGGTCAGATTTCAATAATAATTCCACTCCCTTGAGAATTTATAACTATATACATTGTGTGCAAGTATAATTAAAATCCATCGAAAACTGTAGTTGCAAGAGTGTAAGCAGTGTAAGGTTTGACATTTTCAGCAATTCAAGGGCAGATAACTCTTGATATATATGTCCGATTTCAACCATAATCGAACTCGTCTGAACTCTTATAGTCATATACAATCTGAGCATGTTTAAGAAAGATTGGATAAAAAGTGTGGCCTCTAGAGTATAAACACCGTCAGCAATGCAAAGGTAGATAACTCTTGACCTATTAGTCAGATTCCAACCATAATCAAACTCATCCAAACTCTTATGGTATAACATAATCTGAGCAAGTTAAAGAAAGATTGGATAAAAATTGTGGCCTCTAGAGTGTAAACATTGTTGAATATGGCATTTTCAGCAATTCAAAGGTAGATAACTCTTGATCTGTTGGTCCGATTTCAACCATAATCGAACTCATCCAAACTCGTATAGTAATATACCATCTGAGCAAGCTTGAGAAAGGTTGGATTAAAATTGTGGCCTCTAGAGTGTAAACACTGTTAAATATGACATTTTCAGCAATTCAAAGGTAGATAACTCTTCACCTATTGATCTGATGTCAACCATACTCAAACTCATCACAACTCTACTAGTTTTATACAATCTGAGCAAGTTTGAGTATAATTCAATTGAAATTGTGGACTCTAGAGTGTAAACACTGTTAAATATGGCATTTTCAGCAATTCAAAGGTAGATAACTATTGACCTATTGGTCAGATTCCAACCATAATCGAACTCATCCGAACTCTTATAGTAATATACAATCTGAGCAAGTTACAGAACGATTGGATTAAAATTGTGGACTCTAGAGTGTAAACAGTAAAATTGTTGACGACGGACGACGAACGACGGACGCTGGACATTCAAGGATTGCAAAAGCTCACCCTGAGCTAGCTCAGGTGAGCTAAAAATATAAATGCCACCATTTCAAAGCCAGGGTTGATAAGCTCGGTGTAAAAAAATAAATATTAGATGGCAGTTTGTGTGACATTCAAATTGTCAACCCACGAAACAAAAATGTCACCCTCGGCTACGCCTCGGGTGACATTCTGTTTCTCGGGTTGACAATTTGAATGCCACACAAACTGCCATCTAATGTTTATATAATATCACATAGGACAGGGTCACCAGACTGAAATGAAACATAATGTATTCCAAATGAGCATTAGCATGTGAAATTGCATAATCGTAGCAGCAATACTAAATCCATAACAGACCTAAATGCAACACTTTATCATGGTCACCAAGACTCACTATATTGCAATGCAACATACGGTAGTACTCTTTAAGGTACATATGATTTTGACTTTGCGTTACCATAACTGCAGGACATTGTCCATAACTGAGTTTTCTAAAAGCAAAAGATTTTGAGTAAAATGTTCAGGCCTGAACAGTTTTCCAGTTTGACCCTACAACATCAATCGAAATGTGTCATCTACTCATAACAAACCGCTCTACCAGATACAATAACAGTATGTTGAACAGTAAAACGATGAATAGGTTGTTGATTAGAAATAATTTGTTGTAAAGAAAACCTAACCAAATTAAACTAGAACGGCTATCACTAAAGGTGATAAATGCCCCCACTATACAGCACTCTGTCACACTCTGCAGACGTTTTCAATATGGTTTTATAATAAGGTCAAAGGTGTAAGCCAAGGTCAAAATGACTTAAAATGGTATATGACACTCTGCACTCCCAACATATAATAAAAACACACCAGGTTTGGTAATCGTGGATGATAGGGTAAAAGAGATATGCTCTGGACAATTTGTTTTTCATAACCAAGGTTAGAGGTCAATTTCAAGGTCACAGAGATTTGAAATTAGTGTATTGCACATCTACTACTCCTGAGTAACATTTATGCCAAGAATCAGTTGAAAATGAAGGAGACGTTGAAAGTACAAGATTTTGAAGACAGACCGACCGACCAACGGCCGACTATCAATGACCGACCGACAGGCTGATTCCAGTATACCCCCCCTCAAACTCTGTTTGTGGGGGTATAATTATTGAATGGCATTGACCCATTGATTTCTAAAATATAGATAATAAGGGAAAGGTTTCTTGTCATGACAAAACTGCCTCCAAATATTAAGGTCGAGTACCTCTGGGCAAATTTAGGTATCCACGAGGTTATGATGGCTTTACGCACAAGACGTCCGAGATGGTATGGTCACAATGCATGTACCATGTCTTGCATAGAATCGGTTATGAGCTTGCCCATTCCTGGCCCCAGAGGGCGTAGGATACCGAGACAGACATGGTCTGGATGTGACAGGGCTGACATGAGGTATGAAACCTTGGCGACATTGATCCACTATATAGATTGGAGTAGATATTAGGTGTTAGACACTCTAACCACTTGCTTCCAACCCCAGCAACTGGGACACCCGCAGCAATTGGAAACTAAACTCTCGATTAACATTACTAAGATAGAATGAGTGTTCGGATGTTGACACCAGGAACACATTACATTACAATACTGAATGAATTAACTTTCCTTTACTTTGCTTTGAGCGCAATATATTAAAGCATGTACCTTTATATATGAAGGACATGTACAGACTGAAACTGGTAGATATTGGCCGCCGGCTGACATTATTAAGCCAGGACCGTATGAAATCTTTATCAGACTAAGTCGATTAATCTGAACAGCTCTAATCTGTATATAAAATATACATACAGAGAAGACATATTATTCTCTCAGCATTTTCACTCTAAGTAAAGTCCTGGTTTTCTTGTCACTCCACACCTCTGTATTTCAGTTTGCAACCATCATAATTATGTGCTCTCAAGTACTTAATAGTAGATAGTGTGCCTTGTTGGCATGGCAACAAGAACGTTAAATCTACCCATTAAACTTAAAACAAGAGCCCCATGGGAATAGCTGAAAAAATGGAGATATTGATTTATGTCTAGGACTGACCTAGGTATGCAACAGACCGGAACAATTTGAACAAAATATGTAAAGTATATTTAAAAGTGTCTCCATACAAAATATAAAAGCTATATTAGAGTCAGAGAAGATGTTTGAAATTGTCTCTATATAACTCTATGTAAAACTGTGACCCCCGGGGCGGGGCCAATTTTGACCCCAGTGGCATAATTTGAACAAACTTGATAGAGAACCTGTATGCGATTCTATGTGCCAAATATCTAAGATCTGGCCCTTGTTGTTTTAGACATAGATTTTTCAAGTTTTCATTGAAAAAATCTATTTTTAACTCCTGTGACCTAGTTATGCAACGGACCAGAACCATTTGTACAATTTTGGTATAGGACATCTAGAAGTGTCACTATGCCAAATATCAAAGCTCTGGCCATATTAGTTTCAGAGAAGAAGACGTTTGAAAATTTCACTATAATAATAATAATAATAATAACGACTTTATTTACTGAGGCTACACATTTAGGCAAGTCCAATCTTCCATGTGGGCCTCGACATATATACATAGTTACATCATGTTTAACAAATCATGAAACAAACAGAATACAATATGTGGTTAAACTTATGTTAAGGGGCCAATGTTTGAAGAAACGTGTACACAGGTACTGTGGGATTGCCCGATGCAGGACAAAAGCAGAGCAAAAAGTTCCTTTAGGACCTTCCTACCTAACTTCTGTCCTACACTAAGCAGCCACTTGTTTATATATAAAACGGAAAGTTTTTTTTATATTTTGGGTGGCTACTTAATACAAGTTCAACTTCAATAATTTAGACAATAAATCTACAACTAAAGAAAACAACTATTTAACCCATTACCCTTAACCTGTTCTAGTATTAGAGATAGATAACCACTTAAAGCAGGTAGAAAGAAAGGCACATTCTGACTTACTTTTAGTCTGCTTTAAGCTACAATGTGCTAGGATACAAGAAATGCTTGTCATCGAACATATTCATGACTGCCCAAAGGGGGCAATTTCTTACAAAGGCGTAAAAAGCTGTATTCATGAGATAATGGGTTAAATAAATAACATGTTTAATGAAAACAATTTACATTGAAACTTTTAAGTTGGCTGGTACTTCATATCATTACAATGGGATTATGAACTGTCTGCATGATTTAACCCCCCCATAGGCATCACACATGGATATTCATTGATATTGTTGAATTCAGGTGGCAGCTTAAGGCAAAATGAAAGTAAAGAAGAAAGCTCATAAATGAGCTCTCTGCTCCCTTTCTTCCAGCCTTAAGCAATATCCTGCCTTTAATAGAGTGGGTATTGGTGATAAACATATTTGCCTATGGTGGAAGGGGTTAAGTATTTTGATCTGCAGAGAACCCCCACTGCAAATAGGCTCTTTTGAAACTACTTAACTCTTTCCTCCCTAAAACTTCAAATGGACAATCCCAGTTTCCATTTTAGTATAGTCCATTTCTGACTTTAAAGGGGTATTTTGGTCAATGTTTTGCATTATGACAAACAGTGAAGACCCAGATCAGAGGGCTCCGTAAGGAGCCCTCTGATCTGGGTATTCACTGTTTGCATAGGACAATGCACTTTTCACATGTATACTGTTTGAAAAGGACGCCTATATGCGGGACTAGGGTTCAAAGGGTTAAAGTATCAGACTGTCGTATTGACAAAGGTATTGTATTCCAAATTTTAGGACCTGAATACGATAGTGTCTTTCTAAAGAACTCTAGATTAGGTTTGGGAATATATTACTCATTATTAGTTGCTGATCTAAGCTGACATATACCAATGGATTGAGTCTTTTTGAATTTGGATTGCATATATGCTGGAAATCTATGAATGTTAAAGGACTTGTAAAGGAGGATGGCTTTTTTGAATTCAACTCTCTGTCTGTCACCAAATTTCATCCAGCGTAGTTCTTTGAATAATGCCTCAGATGGTGTGTCATAGTCCTTAACTATATAACTCTATGTAAAACTGTGACCCCGGGGCGGGGCCAATTTTGACCCCAGGCGCATAATTTGAACAAACTTGATAGAGGACCTGTAGGCGATTCTATGTGCCAAATATCTAAGCTCTGGCCATTGTAGTTTCAGACAAGAAGATTTTTAAAGTTTTAATTGAAAAAATCTATTTTTATCTCCTGTGACCTAGTTATGCAACCAACCAGAACTTTTTGAACAACTTTGGTAAAGGACATTTAGAAGTGTCACAATGCCAAATATCAAAGCTCTGGCCACATTGGTTTCAGAGAAGAAGTTTGAAAATTTCACTATATAACTCTATGTAAAACTGTGAACCCCGGGGCGGGGGCCAATTTTGGCCCCAGGGGCATAATTTAAACAAACTTGATAGAGGACCTGTAGATGATGCTATGTGCC
This sequence comes from Gari tellinella, assembly GCA_922989275.2. NCBI lineage: Eukaryota > Metazoa > Mollusca > Bivalvia > Cardiida > Psammobiidae > Gari > Gari tellinella. The sequence continues at coordinate 3,046,406 of OV277870.1, read as the reverse complement.
TTATATCTCTATTCTGGCTCTTCCAGTTTTGGACAAGAAGATTTCCTTATTTTTTCACTTTGGTTGCCATGGCAACTAGAGTTCTGCATTGTTTTTTTCTTTGAACAAATCTGAAAGAGCTTGACCCAAGGAACATTTCTTTAAAGTTTGGTTGAATTCTGTCAAGCGGTATAGGAGATGTCATTTGAAGCAATTGTTAGTTTAAACATATTGAAGCAATTGTTAACGACGACGCACATACGCACGACGGACGACGCCGGGCCATCCCAATAGTTAACAAGAGGGCCTGAAGGCCCTGATATCGCTCACCATTTGTAATGAAGCCTGATAACTTTACCTTTGAATTTCACACGTTTTATTCTAAATCCATTCAAGTTTGTCGACCTACTGTATCAAAGGCAGATAACTAGTGCCTAAACAATACTGAAATGAAGCCTTTTTCTAGCATTTCAAAGTCATCAAGGGCAGGTAACAATTGCCACAATGATTACATTTCAACAATAATTGCACTCCTTCCAGAACGTATGGCTACATCCTTTGTGTACAAGTATAATCAAAATCCGTTGAAAACTGTAGTTGCAAGAGTGTAAACGCTGTAAAATATGTCATTTTCAGCAATTCAAAGGTAGATATCTCTTGATCTATTTGTCTGATTCCAACCATAATCACCCTTTTTCGAACTCTTATGGTCATATACAATCTGGGCAAGTTTGGAAGAGCTTAGATAAATATTGTGGCCTCTAGAGCGTAAACACTGTTAAATATTATCATTTTCAGCAATTCAAAGGTAGATCACTTTTGACCTATTGATCAGATTACAACCATAATTGTCTTATGGCAATATACAATCTGAGTACGTTTGAGAAAGATTGGATAAAATTTGTTAACTCTAGAGTGTAAACATCGTTAAATATGGCATTTTCAGCAATTCAAAGGTAGATAACTCTCCACCTATAAGTCTGATTTCAATCATAATCAAACTCATATGAACTCTTATAGTCATTTACAATCTGAGCAGGTTTGAGATAGATTGGATAAAAATTGTGGCCTCTAGTGTGTAAACACTGTTAAATATGGCATTTTCAGCAATTCAAAGGTAAATAACTCTTGATCTATTTGTCTGATTTCAACCATAATCAAACTCATCCGCACTCTTATGGTCATATACAATCTGGGCAAGTTTAAGAAAGATTGGATAAATACTGTGGCCTCTAGAGTGTAAACACTGTTAAATATGGCATTTTCAGCAGTTCAAAGGTAGATAACTCATTAGGCTATATATAATAGCTATTTGTCCGATTTCAACCATAATCGAACTCATCCGAACTCTTATGGCAATATACCATCTGAGGAAGTTTGAGAAAGATTGGATAAATATTGTGGCCTCTATAATCAGCCAAAACGAGTTAAGTTAATCAATTGCCAAAAATCCATGTCCCGCGGCCATAAACATTAAAGTACACATATGTTTTTGTGTTAATGGGTATTTTTAGCTGGTATAAGGTGCGACCTAATAGGGGAAAATCATTAAGGGATATATTCCACTTACACATTTGATTTTTTTTTACTCAAAGTGACTAAAATAGCGAAAAACCCCTGTCCCTCACAAGGGGTTACATCTTTTAGGCTTGCCATTCAAGAGCTCTGCCACTTCCAGCAACAGAAAAACTGACCCAAAAGTATTTAAAAGGCATCAAATTTGGATTTTGAAGACGAACCAAAACAGACAATAGTTTAAAAAATATGTTTGCTTAAAATATGTGTGTCCCCTAATATGCGGTGAATTACGTTACTGTTAGCTGTCCTATACTTCATACAATTATAATTTGGTGCAAATAAAACCAAAATAATGTTAAATATAGTTTAACATCTAAACATATGAAATATCAAAAGTTTTCATGGAAGAGATAAACATTTTTTGTGTTATTTCGACCTTAAAATCAACACCTGCACTTTTTAGTAGACAATGTGAATTACGTTGCTACCCCACTATACATAGTAGATCACAGCTAGTTGTTTTATACTCTTTCTCCTTGAATATATAGCATTGTATGCAGATTATAGAAAACCTGCAGGTGACTCCCCATAACCAAACTATACTGTCAAAATTCGTCATTTGTGAAAAAATATGACTTACGTTACTGTGACTTACGTTACAGTCCTCAACAGTTATTCATAGTTTAAAAGCTGTAGGACAACTTAACATGGTTGTTTTCTTCTGTAACACAAAGTTACTGGTCATGTTGCTATAAATAAACACTTTTATTGGTGACAACACATTGTTTTTCTCCAAAACTTTTGAAAAATTGGTTACAAGGTAAGTGTGTTGTATCATACTGCTGTACTTTACACAGAAGCAGTGCCATTTTTCTGTGTTTTGCTTTTATTGATACTCAAACATCATTGTGTCTTGTCTGAAACGTTCAAATGTATTGACGTTGCATTTGTTCAGAGTACAAGCGCTGCTTGAGTTGGTAACGTAAATCACAAAATGGTAACGTAAGTCATTTTCTGCTTCTCTCTCTCCTGGATGACACCGCAATCTTTGTGCAGACGTCAAAAGAGGTATAGAGTTAGATAAAAAGCACAATAAGTTGTAATTTCTCTTAGAAGCAGGTTCTGACTCTGTGATGGGTGTTTTCATTTGTAAAATTTACTGTGTCTTGTATTCTTGTAACGGATTTGTAAAGCACAGTCTTAAGTACGAAGTCGACGCACAGGCTGATTCCGACTTACCTGTGAATAAATTCAGGTCACCACTTAACCCTCTGCTTTTTCCAATGTGGCTGTCAACAAACTACACCTCCCTCCCTACTCCCCCATCCCTCCCTCCCTAGACTCCCATAACGGTGGTATGAGGAATGGGATGGTGGGTGGTGTGTGTGTGGGGGGGGGGGGGGGGGGGGGGGGGGGGGGTTACTGGAACATACATACATACATACTAGCAACTAATTTTGATGAAACTTTACAGCCAATCTTGCTGTGATAAGAACATGTGCACCTGCGGGTTTCATTGCGTGTTTCATTATACTTTATGAGATTTGAGAAGTATGTTTAGTTATACAATTTTGTTCGTACTACTTCTACCAAAGGTTTTGTTTGTGTTTGGGGTTTTTTGGTAGGATGGGGGTCAATTTAGCTGAAACTTTACATTCACTATCTATACCCGTCATTGGAACCTGTGCACCTGCAACTTTCATTATGATTTAGCAATTTTATTTACAGAAACTGTTATGATGTTTTTAGGAATTTATTATTAAATGTACAATTTTATCCGCGCTTCTTCTACATTTTTTTATCAATTTTGCTGAAACTTGATATTCACCATTTTTATCATGGGAACCTATGCATCTGCAAATTTCGTTAGGATTCGTCTACTATTACACAAATTATTGCACAATAGTACAAAAACATTAATATTGACCTTAACTTCAAAAGTCTTTGTTATAGCCTCGTAAAACTTAACACACTTTTTATTAATTATCAAAAGACTGAAATCTGACCAAATGCCGTAATTCTATCACACACTTTAGAATAATCAAATTACCCCACTTTTCTTACTTATGAAAAACTAAGCATTTTTCTTTTCCTGTAACATTCATTCTTGATACCGATTGTGCGTTTGTGCTAGCAAACCTTAAGCCTAGAGGTTTCGGTTGGGTTGGGTGGGGGTATACCTCTACCTAGACCTTGTTGTACCTGTAAACAATTATGTCGCTGCAGTGTATAAAAGTAGATTTTATGTGGGCTTTATGTCTTGTTTTTAGCTTAACGTAAGCAAGAATTTTCCTTCTTTACATTCCACATTATGCCTCAGAGTGGCTGTTATGGAAAGAGTTTACTGTATTCAAAGTTTATCTCTTTTAGTATCACTATTGAGTATTGAGGGGTGTGTACTTTGCAGACGACGAAGTTTGGTCAAATTTAGTGTTGTTGTTACAAGCGACCATTAAAGTTCAAAATATATTATAAGATCTGAACATTGTTCATAACTTTGCGCAGGTAGTAAGTAGACAGTTTTTTTTAATGATTGTTATATAGCAACAATGTTTAAACTTAGTTAAATGTTTACGGGAAAATAAATTGTGCTAAAAAGACAAGGATAGCGAAAATTTGTGAATTACGTTACTTATACCAAGTATTGATAAACAGGCAGTTTTGACTCGCATAGGAGTCTTGCTTCCAAACAAACTTTACAATGGTACATTAAAACTATTTTCTGTGCGTGTATCACTAAATTAGAAGTACTACTGAGGAGAACATATTTCAAATTTAGTGAAATTTGGAAAAAAGACAGAATTTATTAAAATGTCCCTAATATACATCTATAGCTGACAATAATTAGTTTATTTCCTGAAATTAACTTCAAAGAGGTGGTTTGGATGCTTTAATGATTTTAAATTGCTAACTATGTTATAATATAGTTAGATATAATTAGAATAAGTAACTATTTTGAATGACGTGAATGTGTGAATTACGTTACTGATACCTAGTATTGACTAACAGACAGTATTGGCTAGCACATGGTCTTGCCTCCAAAACAATGTTAAGATTTGTAAAATTAAATTATTATCCTTAGCTTTGGTTACAGAAGTAACGGTTTACCTTTGCCTGGCATAACTTTTAAAATTATTGCAAAATCTCAAATATAATTGACAGTTTAAAATCTAGATACATTTTTAGGCATTCATGTTTAGAAGAAATACTAAGAGATTGATGTCCTGTTTTGTTAACATGTTGTTGGTTTTTTGTTCAGTTTCACGTTTAATAAAATTGACTGTAGTGTCAAAACGTATGTCTGTCCATCTAAACATGTCCAATTCCCAAATGAAAAATATGTAAGGTGTAGGTCTCGTAAGTCACATCAGAGTTTTAGTGTATGTTTTGAAATGCATGCAAATCGCAAAGCAGTTGGATGTTTTTACCAATTTTGTATAAAATCTACATAAGAGATATGGTACTTTGATATTATAAAGTCAAACATAATGTTCTTGAGTATAAAAGTTGCGGGACAAAATTCTCTACTAATTGCTTAACTTAACTCGTTGTACTAGAGTGTAAACACTAAAATTGTTGACGCCGCGCGCCGCACGATGGACGACGCACGACGGACATTCAAGAATTGCAATAGCTCACCCTGAGCTAGCTCAGGTGAGCTAAAAACAAGCAAAGTATTTGTGGACTACAAATGCTCCCAGTCAGCATCATGTTCGGTAAGTTAATGCTTATTTGCAACAGTAGGTCAACAGTAGGTCACTTGATAAAAAATACATTGGCATATTTGGAAAAGAGTTACCACAAGAAAAATACACTGTACATACAAAGTATGGCAGCTCTAGGATATAGATAATTAAAGAATTTTGCAAAAGTAGATCAAAAGTCAATGAGAATATTCCAGGGGCAAACTTGTTGGCATAGGCGAAAAGGTCTCGACAAACGGAAGGCATGTTCCAAGTATAAAATGCTTATGTGTAATAAGGCAAGGCTTATGCAGCCAAATTAAGGCTTTTTGGTTACAGTTTGATTGAACAGATAAGAGGTCGAGGTCAAGATTAGATGGTAAAAAACATTGCTATGTTAGGAAATGACTTATACACAATAAAGATACATACCAACTATGGGAGCCCATTATCTATTGGATCAAACGATAAACCCAGGTTTAACCCCCCAGTGGTTGTTAATGATTAATTTATAATTAATTATTGATTGCTGCTGACCGTACCAAGGCGGGCTCCTATGTTCACTTTGCTTTATGTTTGTCTTGCGTGTTGTTTTCTATTTAGTGTGTAGATGAAGGAATGGGATTGTGCGTGTATGTGTGTGTTTGTTATGGTATGACTGTGTGTGTGTTCTGCTTGAGAGGTGGGTGTATTGTTTGTGTTGCGTTTCCTGCTTGAGTCTTTTCGTATTTATTTAAAGATTTTTACAAAAGGGGATCAAAGATCAAGGTTGGGGTCACATGGGACATGTTTGTATGGTTGGAAAGGTGTTGACAAAAAGAAGCAACAATAATATCGTTCCCAACGATGGATGCTCCCCACAAAGAAAAAGCCTAAGGCATAGCATGTTTAGTAGGTGAACACAGTATCAAGTTCATCAATTTTCGATGTAACATTCAGGAGATATGCTTCGGACAAAAATGAATTTATTATGAAAAAGGGAGGCAATTCAATACTTGGAGATGACAGAGTTATAATTATTTTGTACTACACTTCTTTTTGTCATCCTCTAACACAGTATCAAGGTTCACGTTACAGTGTGGCAGAAAATTTGATTTTTTTTTAAAATGTATGTAGAAAAAGGGAGACAATTCAATATTGGGAGATGGCAGAGTTATGGTTCTTGAGAACAGCACTCCCTCTGTCATCTCGTAAAACTTTATAAAGTTTCATCAACTTACAATGCAATGCTCAGGAGATATGCTCCAGACAAAATTTGATTTATTTTTTAAATAGAAAAGGGGAGATAATTAAATATTTGGAGATGACAAAGTCATGGTTCTTGTGTACTGCACCTTCTTATGTCATCACCTATCACTGTATCAAGTTCCATTAACTTACGGTGTAGCAGTTAAGAGATATACTCCGGACAAAATTGCTTTGTATTTTTAGAACAAGAGCCCCATGGGGCATATTTCGCTCACCTGAGAATAGCTGAAAAAATGGAGATAATGATTTATGTCCAGGACTGACCTAGAAATGCAACAAACCAGTACAATTTGAACAAAATATGTAAAGGATATTTAAAAGTGTCACATACAGAGTATAAAAGCTCTGGCCATATTAGTGTAGAGGCCAATTTTGACCCCTGGGGCATAATGTGAACAAACTTGATAGAGGACCTGCTATGTGCCAAATATCTAAGCTCTGGTCCATGTAGTTTCAGACAAGGAGATTTTTTAAATTTTCATTAAAAACAATCTATTTTCAGCTCCTGTGACCTAGTTATGCAGCCGACCAGAACCATTTGAACTATTTTGGTATAGGACATCTAGAAGTGTCACCATGCCAAATATAAAAGCTCTGGCCATATTAGTTTGAAAAGAAATTTCACTATATAACTCTATGTAAAACTGTGACCCCCGGGGCAGGGCCAATTTGACCCCAGGGGTATAATTTGAAACAAGAAAACATGACAAAAGGGAATTTTGTTGCCAAGCTTATGACCCTTATCCATGACACATCCTCTTATCAAGCTATTTCCATTACCGGTAAATGATATTTATTTCACTAGCGTCAGCAGAACTGGAGTTATTTTCCAGATAATAAAATATGACAAAGGGGAAAAACAAAATATTGCTGCCCTTGTGCATGGCATTTTCTCGCATCAGTTTCTTTCCATACATAACATTTCATTACAATAACATCAGTAGAACTGGAGTTGTCTTCTGGACAAGAAAATATCACAAAGGGAAATTACTCCAAAAAACAATGATGTCAGTGTTATGGCCTTTGCAAATGGCTCTTCCTCTCATTAGGCTCTTTCCAAATATGCAATTTCATTTTACCAATTACCCCATAGCCTGTTTCTAGTTTTGAAAATAGGTGGCCACCTAAAACAGGTTTAAGTAAAGCAGAATGTGCCTTAAGGCATAGTCTGCTTTACTTTCAAACTGCTTTAAGCTACCATCTACTGGGATATAGAAACTTATGATCTTAATTTATCTTACATTTTCATGACTGTATAAAGTGGAATTTTTTTCTTCAGTGGGGGAATAAATTAAAGGCCTAAAAATGCATATTTATGGGGTAATGGGTTAACAAACATCAGTATTTATCAGTATTTACGGGTGTGTGGGTTGAATTGGAATTGGACATTCAGATAACTCTAATAAAACCATTATTAAACATATGTATAAATATGGCATAAGACATAATTACATAACTGTCAGTGGATCACTTCCAGATCCTGTTTCTCTAAGTATGAAGCAGACTGAACCATTTCTAAACTTTAGCAGACAACATGTTCAGCTGACACCACCAGTTCTGTTGGTCATTCACTCAGAGGTCAAATATTATGCAATAGTTGGGGAGAGCATCTAGGCAGCTGGCTAAACCCTTATCAGACTGAAATGATGTCTGCTTAAAACCTACTGTATGTGAAAAATGTACAAAAATCCAATTTAGTTAATGTTAAGTTGGTAAATGAGTGGCAAATAGTTTGGATCCAGATTAGATGCAGCATTATGTTGCATCTGATCTGGATCCAAACTGGTTGCAAATATTGGCTATTTGCCTGTAGTATATTAAGGGTAACTCAAGTAAATACAGTTCTACATAAATCCAAAATCCATGAAACCTGCCTACAGCAGCACTAAAACTGTGTAGGGTGGGGTCAAGTGTGACCCTAGGGATTTCATTTGAACAAACTTCAGAGGGATCCACCAGGAGCTACGTACTGTAAAAATATCAAAGCTTAGGGCCTAGTAGTTTTTACAAGAAGATTGTTTAAAGTTTTTCGCATTCTTTAATAAATTTCAATAAGTAGTCCACTTTAAAGTTTCATTTAAACAATTTCTGTAGAGAAGCATCCAAGGAACACCGTGAGCATGTTAGTTTTTTCCTCAAACTCTCGGTTTCAGAGGAGATGTCGCTTGAAGTAAATTTGAACGGACGGACAGAAGGATGGCGGGCGATCACAACAGCTCACCTTGAGCCTTCGGCTCAGGTGAGCTAAAAAGGGAGATAATTCAATATTGAGAGATAACAGTTACCGTTCTTGTGTACTACACTTCCTTCAGTCATCCTCTATCACTGTTACAAGTTTCATCAACTTTCGGTGTAACGGTACTGAGATATGCTCCGGACAAAATTGATTTTTTTATGAGAAAAAGGGAGATACTTCAAAATTGGGAGATGAGAGAGTTACGGTTCTTGTGTACTGCACCTCCTCCTGTCATTCTCATTTGAACAATATTGGTACAGTACCTCTAAAAGTTACACCATGCCAAATATCAAAGCTCTAGCCACATTACTTTCAGAGACGAAGAGGTTTGAAAATTTCACTATATAACTCAATGTAAATTTATGACCCCCGGGCGGGGTCATTTTTTACCCCAGGGACATAATTTGAACAATAATAATTGAGGACCTGTAGATCATGCTTTGTGCAAAATATCTAAGCTCAGGGTACTGTGGTTTCAGAGAAGAAGATTTTTTAAGTTTTAATCAAAAAATCTTTTTTTAGCTCCTGTGACCTAGATATGCAACGGACCTGAACCATTTGACCAGTATAGGACATCTAGAAGTGTCACCATGCCAAAATGCAAATATCAAAGCTCTGGCCATATTAGTTTAAGAGGAGAAACGTTTGAAAATTTCACTATATAACTGTATGTAAAACTGTGACCCCTGGGGCGGGGCCAATTTTAAACCCAGGGGCATAATTTGAACAAACTTGATAGAGGACCTGTAGATGATACTATCTGCCAAAAATCTAAGCTCTGGTCCTTGCACTTTTTGACGAGAAGATTTTTTAAGATTTTCTTATTTTTTCACTTTGGTTGCCATGGCAACCAGAGTTCTGCATTGTTTTTAATTCTTTGAACAAATTTGAAAGAGCTCGACCCAAGGAACATTTCTGTAAAGTTTGGTTGAAATTTGTTCGGCGATTTAGGAGATGTCATTTGAAGCAATTGTTAACAACGACGCACGACGACGGACGCCGGGCCATCCCAATAGCTCACCTTGAGCCTTTGGCTCAGGTGAGCTAAAAATAACGTTGAAATATTATGGAATTAAATGTTTAATTTAAGATGAGGGCAATCTTTAAAACTATTATAAACATGCTTAGCAAATGTATCAATAGGCTTATATTGTTTATAATATGAGTTCAGAATAATATTGTTCAAAGTCATGTACATATTTTACATGATTAATACTAATAGAAAAGTATTTGAAATTCAATTAACAATTACCCACTTTTTTGAAAAGTAATGATAACAAGAGCCCCATGGGGCATATTTCCCTCACCTGAGAATAACTGACAAAATGGAAATAATTATTTATGTCCAGGAAGCGGTCATTTTTTACCCAAGGGGCATAATTTGAACAATCTTATTAGAGGACCTGTAGATGATACTATGTGCCAAATATCTAAGATCAGGGTAGTAGGGTTTTAGACAAGAAGAATTTTGTAAGTTTCCATTGAAAAAAATCTATTTTTAGCTCCTGTGACCTACATATGCAACAGACTGAAACCATTTGAACAAAATAGGTATAGGGCATCTAGAAGTGTCACCATGCTGAATATCAAAGCTCTGGCCATATTAGTTTCAGAGAAGAAGACGTTTGAAAATTTCACAATATAACTCTATGTAAAATTGTGACCCCCGGGGTGTGGCCAATTTTGACCCCAGAGGCATAATTTGAACAAACTTGATAGAGGACCTGTAGGCGATGCTATGTGCCAAATATCTTAGCTCTGGCCCTTGTAGCTTCAGACAAGAAGATTTTTTAAGTTTTTATTGAAAAAATCTATTTTTAGCTCCTGTGACCTAGATATGCAACAGACCAGGACCATTTGAACAATATTGGTAAAGGGCATGTAGAAGTGTCCTCATGCCGAATATCAAAGCTCTGACCAAATTAGTTTCAGAGAAGAAGATGTTTGAACATTTCACTATAACTGTATGTAAAACTGTGACCCCCCGGGGCGTGGCCAATTTTGACCCCAGGGGCATAATTTGAACAAACTTGATAAAGGACCTGTAGGTGATGCTATGTGCCAAATATCTAAGCTCTTTTTTAAGATTTTTTAAGATTTCATTATTTTTTCACTTTGGTTGCCATGGCAACCAGAGTTCTGCATTGTTTTTAATTCTTTGAACAAATTTGGAAGAGCTTGACCCAAGGAATATTTCTGTAAAGTTTGGTTGAATTCTGTTCAGCGGTATAGGAGATGTCATTTGAAGCAATTGTTAACGACGACGCACGACGGACACAGGGCCATCCTAATAGCTCACCTTGAGCCTTTGGCTCAGGTGAGCTAAAAAAACAATTAAAGTAATTGAATTATTGCTCAATTAACAATTATTTCAAATTAATTCACTTTTGATAATCAATTATTAATTAATTAAATTATCAATTTCAATTACCCCATGTCTGCTCAGGTGAGCTAAAATAGAAGATTCTACAGGGTGTCCCAAAATTTATGGGACCTAAAGTAAAGGCCCGTAATTTGTTTTACCTATGGATAGATTTTGCTCATTATTTATCATGGTATAGAGTGCTAATAACCTTTAATGGAGAAACACAATTTAAGCAGATATATATTTCCTGAAGAGAAAAGCACTATGTGATTTTAGAAAGTTGAACGTCAATTTTTGTTAATTCAAGAATTTCCGGGCGGCTTCACTTGAAAATAAATAAACATTTTAAAGCTCATAATTTTAAGTTCTAAAGGAAATATCAGTTCTAATAGTAACACCTGGTTAATCTTATAGTTTAAAAGACCTATTTTAAGGAATCAAGTAAAGACAGGGTGAAAAATTATCTCAAAATGACCCATTTTAGCACAAAAATAGTCAGGCCAAAATGAATCATGGGTAATCTCATGAGATCAAGGGTCAAAGTTCAAGGTCAATGGTCAAACCCAAATAGATGCAAAGTATCGTTGTGTATTACCTTGGTGTTAAATATGATACATCAGCTTAGATTTAAAGTTATTGTTAAAATAATGTTCTATGATGGTGATTTTAAGGGACAAAATGACAACAAATACTCGATCATGTACAAGGTTTTCGAACAGCTCCAGAAAAAGGTTTTTAGAACACTGTCAAGAACACACATACAAATTAGTGACATTTCTTAACTGTAGAACAATCTCTATCTATTGATTGAACCTTATGTCACTGTGGGACCTATTTAATATGAACAAATCCACTTGGATCATTGAAAAAAGCTCCCAATACAGTTGAATAAGGCTAAATTTAACAGTTTATTAAAGGGGAGATAATTCATGAAAAATGAAATGGTCATCTTTTACCTTACTGATTTTAAAATGTGTTTATTTGTTTATCTGCTCTGCTAATGACGCTTAGTTTATTTCTATATCCTGTTGAATAATGGCTTACTAGTTTAGGTCCCCGAAATTTTGGGACACCCTGTAGACAAACCCGAACAACACCGCAAAAGGCTAAATCTATGTAGAAACTGGTTTGATTATTGTAGTTTTTATCAAATGAACATTCTTGAACAAAAATCTGTATCATAAATACGCCATATTCGGTCCCACGATGCAGAAAATGTTTATGCGCCTTTTTTGCGAATGTAACAGTGCTGTGCAACAGCCAACTGTTGCACCCAAAGCTGTCCCTTGCATAAGTCTGGTAAATCTTCACACAAAAACAGTCAAAAATACTTAATAATCATTTAAATAGAGAGTCAGGTGATAAATATAATTCATATACAAAACAAAAAAATAATACATACTAACGTTGTACAATTATACAGCTAAGAAACCTTCTAACACATTCTGTTGACAAGAGGATCATGTGACCCTAAAGCGCTCGACAGTAAAAATAGGAGTGTCAACCAAAAATATGGGTACGAAATTACTAGTGGATTTGAAAGGGTACGAATCGACCAAACAAGAGGGCCAGAATGGCCCTTGATCGCTCACCTGTCCATGGTGACATTAGGATGGGTCACTTGATTTCAGAAAAGAAGATTTGTAAAAGGTGACCCCAAGGGCGGGGCAAAATTTGAACAACTTTGATAGAGGACCTGTAGATGATGTTATGTGCAAAATATCTAAACTCAGTGTACTATGGTTTTAGACAAGAAGATTTTTGAAGTTTTCATTAAAAAAATCTATTTTTAGCTCCGGTGACCCAGATATGCAACAGACCAGAACCAATTCATCAATATATGTGAAGGACCTCTAGAAGTTACACCATGCCAAGTATCAAAGCTCTGGCCATATTGGTTTCTGAGTAAAAGATGTTTGAACATTTCACTTTGTAACTCTATGTAAAACATTGACCCCCGGGGTGGAGCCAATTTTGACCCCAGGGGTAAAATTTGAATAATATAGATAGAGGACCTGTAGACGATGCTATGTGCAAAATATCTAAACTCAGTGTACTATGGTTTCAGACAAGAAGATTTTTGAAGTTGTCTTTGAAAAAAATCTATTTTTAGCTCCGTTGACCCAGATATGCAACAGATCGCAACCAATTCAACAGTATATGTGAAGGACTTCAAGAAGTTATACCATGCCAAATATCAAAGCTCTGGTCATATTGGTTTCAGAGAAAAAGATGTTTGAACATTTCACTATATAACTCTGTTAAACTGTGACCCCCGGGGCGGGGCCAATTTTGACCCCAGGGACAAAATTTGAACAACTTTGATAGAGGACCTGTAGGCGATGCTATGTTCAAAATATCTAAGCTTAGTGTACTATGGTTTCAGACAAGAAGATTTTTTAAGTTCTCATTGAAAAAATCTATTTTTAGATCTTGTGACCTAGATATACAACAGACCGGAACCAATTCAACAATATATGTCAAATACCTCTAGAAGTTATACCATGCCAAATATCAAAGCTCTGGTCATATTGGTTTCAGAGAAAAAGATGTTTGAACTTTTCACTTATAACTCTATGTAAAACGGTGACCCCCGGGGCGGGGTCAATTTTGACCCCAGGGGCTAAATTTGAACAACTTTGATAGAGGACCTGTAGATGATGCTATGTGCCAAATATCTAAGCTCTGGCCCTTTTGGTTTTTGACAAGAAGATTTTTGAAGATTTCCTCATTTTTTAACTTTGGTTGCCATGGCAACCAGGGTTCTGCATTGTTTCAAATTCTTTGATCAACTTTGAAAGAGCTTGACCCAAGGAACATTCCTGTGAAGTTTGGTTGCAATCCAGCCAGTGGTTTTGGAGAAGAAGATGTTTGAAGAAATTGTTGACGCACAACGCACGACGACGGACAAAGACCGACCACAAAAGCTCACCTTGAGCACTTTGTGCTCAGGTGAGCTAAAAATTGGGTACAAATCGACCAAAAATATAGGGTACGAAAAGGTGAGGTACGAAATGACCAATTCCCGTTAGAACAGACTAAGGTACAACCCTAACATTGGTCGTATTCGAATCAGGGCAACTATCGCGTTAGTTGGAATAGTTGTCAACAAGTTCTATTCGAATCACCACTTGATGTTTTCCGTTGACAAAATATTGTCAAACCCTAAAATCGAGCGTTGATTTAGTCAAGTGACCACGTTTATACCACGTGATTAGTGTCACTAGATAAAACAAACATAAAGACTCTCTCAATTAATCGAATGGATCCAGATCACATGGCATTATAGCGTATATAAAAATTGGGAGCATTACGACTGTTTTATCGGGTGTTTGATTCATTTCCATTCGTCCGGAAGTACAAAGTTTTCGTTGACTATAATTTCTATTCGAGTCGGGCCAAAATCGTTGACATCAGTAAATCTTTGCGCGCTTGCTCCGCCCACTTTTCGTCGACAACAAACTCGATGATTCGAATACGACCATTGATTCTAGAGGTCAGTCACCAAACTGCGGTGCATCGTGATGAACTCACAGGGCTACCATAAGTTGACATGAAAAATCCTAAGATTTCCAAACTTGCATTATTTCTAGCGCGATTTTACTATCGTACCTTTACCCCATATCCTGTTTCTACTTTTGGTGACATGTGGCTGCTTAAAGCAGCATGGAAGTAAAGCAGAATGCGCATTCTGCTTTATTTTCAGCCTGCTTTAAGCTACCATACATGAAATAGAAAAAAATCCGAATATTTAGGAAAAATCCGGAGAAATGGCAGCCCTGAATTCATTGAGGAGCATCAGTATAATTAGTGACTGCATGTTTGATCAGTTTATAACATAACAGACGGCGTTGAATAACACCTGTTGTTTAAATGTCATATATAACTAGTTAAATAACTATGCAAATTAGGCACGCCATGACGTCGTTACTTGCGACGTCATAAAATGCGTTCTATGCGTTCAATTTCCAACGTCTTCTTTTCATCATCTAGATTCAATTTATAGATTTTTGTGTAATTAACAGTATTTGATCTACATGAAAGTGCTTATTAATACATATAATAACATAAACATCATGCTAGTGAACGGGGTTAATTTTGAACAACTTTTTTCCTGTATAGATCTACTTATATCGCGCTTAGCATTTACTTGACCTCAAAAACTGTGATAAATAACTTGTCTAGGTTATGTTATAAAAAGAATATAGCATTTGTGTTAATAATTTCAGAGTTCCCATTCACGTACAGATGTACGTGATTCACGTATAATTTCAAAAAATCACGCATAAAATCAATGCCCTGAACGTGCATGCACGTACAGATTTATGTTGCAGATAATGCCGAAA
The DNA here is from genome assembly GCA_922989275.2 of Gari tellinella. Lineage (NCBI taxonomy): Eukaryota > Metazoa > Mollusca > Bivalvia > Cardiida > Psammobiidae > Gari > Gari tellinella. The sequence continues at coordinate 3,031,031 of OV277870.1, read as the reverse complement.
TCGGATGTAAGAAGACCAGTTTTATTAACAAACAACAAAATACAAGTTAAACGTCAAAGTCTGGCGTGTCAGTTTGGATTTGTTTTCATTTTCCTTATAGTGTCCGTCAGGCGCTTGACAATTCTTATCATTCTTATTACGTAAAGCGCCTGGTTCACCCGCATCGCGAATATGATGATTAAGCGGTTTAAAATAGATTTTGGGATTTCCCGTCTCTGTGCCTAATAAAGTCGCTATTTTTTCCATCAATTTTTGTTTTTATAAGAGTTCAATACTTATTTCGAGGAATACGTGTTTGAAAAATGCTGACAAATTATTAAAACAAAAAGTCCGGTCATAGGTCTAATTCTGGTCTCTTTCGATTTCAAAACAGCGACGCCATTTTTATGCGAAAAACTGGACAGGTTATCAGATGTATTTTATCCCGTCTATTAACAATGTTGAGGAAAATGCCTGATTTAGTGAGACACAGTCTTAGCATAGGCCTACGCATTCGTGTAGTCTGCAAATATGTCGGGTAAGTCCCAAGTGACGGCCTGGTTAAGAAATAATGTGAGAGATACGAACAGTACACATCCAAACAAATGATATAAAAATTTAGCGGTGGAACCACAAATTTCCAAAGATCATCCCTGGTGCGTATCCATTGTTTGAATACAGATTGCTACTTAGTTATGGGACCACCTGGCCTCATCGTACTTTGTCCCTGGCGTCCTCGCATCAGAAGAAACAGAAAAACGTTTCATATGCACCCTCTGAAATTTGTCTGCACCCCCAAAAAATAGCCCTGTGGGAACCCTGAATTTATTGGATTTATTAAACGAGTCTTTTAGAAAACGATAGAAACGAGGCTTTGCCTATGAACACTCATGTGAATATCCTATATTTATCAGGGCTACCTTTTCTCTAGTTTTCCCCAAATCTTCAGATTTTTTTATTTAAGCAGATTGTAGCTTAAAGCATATTGAAAGTAAAGCCAATGCGCATTTAGGCGCATTGTGCTTTACCTAGCCTCCATCTGCTTTAGGTAATCACGCTTGAAAAATATATCTAATTTGGATATCTTAGGACTTTTCAAAATCAACTTATGTTGAGAAACGGTAAATAATACGCCCACGGGCAAACTAATATATGGTTAAATCAAAATCGATTCCAATTTTTTAAACGCTAAAGAATAAAGTTTAATCAATTCTGAAATAATTATTAAACCTTTTCTAGCATCTATCTGAGTACACCAAGGGCAGATAACTCTTGACAAAATGATCCGATTTAAATAATAATCAAACCCTTTCATGAAGGTATTAGTGTTTTCTTCTGACCTGTCAGAGTTTTTTAGATTGGAACATTCTTAAACTTTAAAAGGGATGAGTTTTCTATACATCCAGTTAGAGATGCGGATAGCTGTACTTTTTGTGCTGTAGCAGATTTACCTTTCGGCGTCTGCTTTACTCATCATAGATAGATAGATAATTTGTGATTACTGAACATTAGTTACGTTCAAGACTTACTTGCAGTTAGTTCCTATATTTGCCTGGCATCCCTTCATTAAATAGGTTATTCATAATTCATATACTTCGCTAATTGGCCTGGAATCGGTGAAAGTTTACATTGTTTTCAATTTGAGCTGCCAAAATAGCTCGTTTCGTCCGCCATCTTTAAACTACAATCTTATCCAATGAGATCGTTTTATAGGATGCTTAGGAATAGGGTGAGCTGTTGCCCAGCTCCTTCTTATTGAAGAAGGGTTGCGGGAACCGCTCTATTCGGGTATATAAGCGGGTGCAGAACGTAATTCTACACTCCAGTCTGGGGTCAGCTCTAATGAACAATTACTAACCAATAGCGGGACAATTCCCAAAATCGCACATGTGCTTCCCTTGAAATCAAATTGAACGCAATAGAAATATCTCTCTGGCCTTATAATTAATATTATAATCACATTGAATTACCGTTTAATGCATTAATTCGTTTAATCTCGCCAATAAGAAGAACATTGTGACTATCGTTGATGGTCCGTTTTGTTCGATGTTGATTGTCGGCGACGGTCAGATTTATTGGTGACATTAAACGAAATTAATACATGTACTACATGTAACAATAAATAGAAATTGTTATTAGATCTATATATGCCATTTTGTTTGTTAAGTTTAGATTCGGTGGGATAACCGAAAGGTAAGAAATAAAAAGATTGAAATATAGCAGCTCGTTGGTCACTTGTCCAATTCCCTGATACCTATACATTGGGGCAAAACAGTATCCTATACGGACCTTCGAGGGAGTAACCGCCCTCGTGGGAATCTCATCTGAAACGGGGATCGAACCACACACAAACACCCGTTACGGTTACAGTGCGTTATGTAGAGTAGAGTTTACATTTTTCTTTCCCATTTAAACGCAAACGCAATGTACTAAACTGTCGAAATTTACTTTTATAAATTTAAACTATATTTTTAATCTGAGTAGCAAAAAGGTTGGAGCCTGATCAGACGCCGGATTACCCGACGTCTGATCTGGCTCCAACCTGTTTGCAATGGACATAACAGTTTTAAGCATAAACACGATTATTGAGAATAAATAACATATCTGTAAAATTAGCGCAGCTGTCTCGTGTTGCACAAGGATCATGCTTATCCCAAGTTGGAAAGTGTACGACTATATAGATCCGACGTTACCCTGTTATCTATTTACCATTATGAATTGTTCTGTTCTAAAATTAACTCTGACAGGTCAGAAAAACCACACAATACACTTATATAATTAAACTGTGGGAAAATATAATCAAAACCCATTCAAAAATGGTTGCTTAGTGTGTAAACACTGTTAAATAAGCCTTTTATAGCATATGTGAGTACATCAAGGGCACATAATTATGTAACCACAAATCAAATTAACCTCAGGTTTCACTTAGCTTCAAAAATTGATGCAAATAACATCTGTAGACTGTGCGAAGTTTCATTAATATCCTTTCAATAGTTTTCCGGGAAAATCAGGATAAGCTTTTACAAGCATATTTGAGTACATCAAGGGCAGATAACTCTTTAAGGATAAATCAAATCATTAATGAACCTCAGGTTTCACTCAGTTTCAGATATTGATGCATATAACATTAGTGTGAAGTTTCATTAATATATTTTCAATGTGGACAGTTTTCAAAGAAAGCTCTGGACAAACTTTTTAAGCATAGTTGAGTACAAATGAACCTCAAACTCAACTCAGCTTCAAGTCTTCATGCATAAAACATTTTTGTAAAGTTTCATTTAATAATATTATTTGGATAGTTTTCCGGAAAAAATCCGGACAAGCATTATTAATGACCATATTTGAGAACATCAAGGGCAGATAACTCTGTAACGAAAAATTGAATGAACCTCAAACTCAACTCAGATTTTCATGCATTTAACATTTATGTGAAGTTTCAATTATATCCTTAAGATAGTTATCCAGAAAAACTCCGGACAAGCGTTTTATATAAAAAGCATATTTGAGTACACCAAGGGCAGATAACTCAGTTCCGAAAACTCAAATGAATCTCAAACCCGACTCAGCTTCAGGTCGTCTAGTCCTTCTAGAAAGACCCTGCGTTCGAAATTTTATCATTTCACGTTCATTATGTCGATTTTTAACTTTTTTTTCCTCAGCTCGAACCAGGGTCTTTCACAAAATGGCCATTTTGCGATAGCAAGTTACGCCGAGGTTTGAGCCGGACTTCAAAATCACATTTTCTCTTAATTTGAACATGTTGGGGCTAAGTTTTTTAATGCATGTCATCAAATATTGTCTAATATTGCTTCTGTTATAAGAAAAAGTAAAGTAGTACTTACAATAGCGTGTTATTCCATCGTTTAAATCCAACAAATGCCTAAATATCCAGCAAACAACAATTCATGCTACTCTTCAAAACGGAGAGGTTAAAGGTAAGGCTAAAACAATTTCATGAGTTTTTTATTGAACGAACCAGTCAATAAAATCAAAGGCCTGAAGGACATGGATGACACATCGCATAAGATAAGATAAAATTTACTTTGGGTCGTCAAGACATACGAGTAACATAAGATCTGATGAGCTTTTATAACCGACTAGATCTATATAAACAAATGTATGTAAACAAAAGCAAAACGACTATAAATAAGGAATGATAAAAAGCAATTACAATATAGCATATGATTATGAATAAGAAGCCAATCCTGTAATTATGAATTAAATTTTGTCAATTATTAGCAAACTCAAATTAGTTCTAATATGGACTTGATGTCTAGATTGTAATTTTCCTTACATGCTAAGTAACAACCACAGGTACTTGAAAAATAGATCTAAATCTAACATTACCAAAAATAATAAAAATAATTTTTTTTTTTTTAGTTAGACTTCTGTTACCGTCTCTTGTGGTGTCCTCAGGAAATTATTAATTTCACAATATCTACTTTATATCAATTATTTCATCAAATTCAGTCAAATAACGGCACAGTACGTGCATTTATAACGAAAAGGTGCATCCAAAGGTTTTGTGTCGTTTCTGAGGAGGTTAACTTCAAACCACGGATTTTCACGGACTCGCGGATCTCGGAAAATCTAAATAAAAAGTGAACAAAACACAGAAATCTGATCTGTAATCTATTTTTAGAATTAACAAACCACGGAAATATGCCCGGAAATTTAACAAAACACGGAAATCTGATCGGAAATTAACGTCGCGTTATTACGACGTCATTAGAACGTTATTTTCAGTGTCACAGATGAGTTGAAAGTGGTTTGGTGACACTATCTCTTTTTCTTACTTCAAACATTATCGATGGGAAGGGGGTTATCATGGGCACAAAACTGGCAGAGTATTCGGCACGACAAAGGCGGCCAGTCAACGGAAGAAGAAGAAGTCTGTATGTGCATTTCTCCAGTTTTTCTTGTCCGCGTCTTTTTTCTATCTTTGTCTATATTTCTCTTTACTTCTGTCTGTGCGCCGCTGCAGTATTGTCAATCTGTATGACAGTTCAGGGTTATGATGAAGATAGATGTAGATGCATAGAAACATCATAATGGCATACTTCAACAGATTGAGATAGAAAAGCCTGAAAAAGAAAACCCGATTCCCGTAAATCGGCAATCTCCTCTTTCAATATCCGATGTCGATCATTTATTTCTATACCACCAATGTAACAAGGTGGTACCTTTTCGAACAAAGGGAGGCGAAGTTTACGTTTATCGGCCAGATAATTCATTAGAAATTAAGGATTGGGTTGCAGATGACCACTGCTTGTCCTGCGAGGGAACACGGAAAGTCCGTGGACGGTCAGGCCCAATAATAAAAAAATACTATTATCTCTTTTTAAGAACGGAGGCAAAGGAGAGGTTCAAGGACAAACGGTTCCGGAAAGAAGTGTATCTCTCGGAACAGTATCCCACAACATTGTCGTTCATTATATTGGAGACGAGAGCCTGTCCGTACCGAGATCGCGCGGAAATAGCTTAAAGCAGACTAAATATTTATTCGCACAAAATCCTCAGTAAATCCTCAGTAACGGCGCAGATTGCAGAAAAAATTCGAGAGAACATAGACAAGCCGGTCCATAAACTGTATAAAAAGTTGTAACGGAGGAAAACACGCTCACGGAAATACCGAAAAACAATAGACAAGTTCATTATATTCGCAAGAAAGTAAAGACAGAGAGACGCGCTCATCAATCTGCATTATTTCTGACCCATGAGCGCAAATGCCGAAGTCGTCATCAATTTCTCTTTCAAATACTGCGAAATGCATGCAAAGGAAACTTAAAGCAAGTACCCCTGGCAACTGATACATGGAAATCTGAATACAGGGTCTTCCCCAGAAAAATTGGAAGGCGCTGGGGCAGGGGGAGGGTGCGGAAGGGGGTGTTACCCCCTTCCGTATATCGAAATTTTTTGAAGTTTTAATGTATAAATGGTGTTCCCTGAGCCACTTTAAGCATTATTTCAATGGTGTCCTAAAGATAAACACCTTCTAAAACCTTTGTTTTTATTAGTCAATTTAAATTTCTTTATGACAAGAACTTGCTAGAATCTATATCATAACAGTAGATACAAGGAGTACAGAATTAATGATATGTTATTTTGTTTACAAAAAACTATACATCTTAATTCTTATAGATGAAAGGGTTTGACAGAAAAATATAGAAAGACACATTACCTACATTGGTTTACTTGCTTTCTGATGTTATAATCTATAAATGAGCATTAGATTATAATTTGAAGCAAAAAATATTATTTTTTAAAGAATATGTGTGTTTGCATTATATGTTGCCAACTTGCCACGTAATTATGTTAGCATTATGACTTTATGATAATTTGAAGAAGAAAATTCCAAACATCGTAGTACTAGATCAGAGGGCTTTTATAAATAAGAGTTCTCAAATCTTGGTCTTCACTGTTTTCCTATATGTAGATACTTTTTGAAGTTTTTGTACAGTAATCCTGAATGTCATTTGTATTTCCTGTTAATTTTTTTGACTTTATATCTTCATTTCTATCTGCTAGATTAAGTTCTATCACAATTTAGAAAAAAAACTGTGCTTTGCTTAATCACGAATGTACAACATGACTAAAATGTTTAAATAAACCACCTTTTATCATAAAATCGGATTATCTATGTTATTTCTTATGCTATATTTTCTATCTTATTGGTTGGGGATACATAACTTTCAGTGGAACATTATTTCTGTTGACAAATGCTATCGTTAATTCGCGAAAACCGGTGACAAAATGTACGTGCACGATTGAAGGAAAACAGATGACAAGCTAACAAAATCATTCATGCTAACTTTGAAGTTACCAACACAGCGATATTTCGGGAAAATATATAACTATCCTATTTCAAACAAATAGATCTACGTGATAATTGAATAAATAGGCTTGATCGATTTTGATTACATTTGATTTCATAAGGCACAGAAACCATTTGTCTCGATTGTGGGCGTGGCATTTTCATCACTACAAACTGCTATGAGCTAAAAATAAACCAACCCAGCGATTTTTGGTGGGGAGGGGGGATCAATCCTAGAACAGTTCAATGAAATAAAACAAGGGCCACTATGGCCCTAAATCGCTCACCTGGTAACCATGTAACCATGTACACCGTGTGACCTAGTTTTTGACCGGGCATGACCCTCATTTTTACTTGACCTTGATTTAAATGAGACAAACATTTTGTTCAAGTTTCATGAAGATTCAATGAATTTTGTAGTCTCTAGAGTGTTAACGAGGTTTTTCGATGATTTGACCTAGTGACCTAGTTTTTGAAAAGACATAAGCCACATTTGAACTTGACCTAGATTTCATTGAGGCAAACATTTTGATGAAGTTTAATGAAGATCCAATGAAATTTGTAGTCTCTAGAGTGTTAACGAGGTTTTTCGAAGATTTGACCTAGTGACCTAGTTTTTGACCTGACATGACCCACATTCAAACTTGGCCTAGATTTCATTGAGGCAATCATATTGATGAAGTTTCATGAAGATCCAATGAAATTTGTAGCCTCTAGAGTGTTAACAAGGTTTTTCGATAATTTGACCTAGTGACCTAGTTTTTGACCGGACATGACCCACATTCAAACTTGACCTAGATTTCATTGAGGCAAACATTTTGATGAAGTTTCATGAAGATCCAATGAAATTTGTAGTCTCTAGAGTGTTAACGAGGTTTTTCGAAGATTTGACCTAGTGACCTAGTTTTTGACCTGACATGACCCACATTCGAACTTGGCCTAGATTTCATTGAGGCAATCATATTGATGAAGTTTCATGAAGATCCAATGAAATTTGTAGCCTCTAGAGTGTTAACAAGGTTTTTCGATAATTTGACCTAGTGACCTAGTTTGTGACCTGACATGACCCACATTCGCACTTGACCTAGATTTCATTGAGGCAAACATTGTGACCAAGTTTCATCAAGATCCAATGAGATTTGAACCTGCTAGAGTGTTAACGAACAATTGTGGACGGACGGACGGACAGACGACGGACGATGGACATCCAGCGATCCTAAAAGCTCACCTTGGCACGTAGCTCTAAAATCTAGATTTATTCGATTTTGATTTGAACATAAATAGGGCATACATGTACTTGTATCTTGTTTTCATATTGCATCGAAATTTGTGGGCGGGGTGTTTCTTCTGCTGTGAATGCTCGCAAGTTGACTACGGAAATTCACGATGCTGAGCAGCTCTATTGGAAACGTTGTTTGATATTGATCGTAACTAACCGCCGAATTCCGAGACTCTCCGAGCATAAATTATGAAGACGAAAAGTCGCGAGTAATGTGTCTGCACGAATGAATAACGACGGTCGTAATTCGTGGTGTCTGCGAATCGAAATAGTGCATTATAGGTTCTCCATAACGATGATAGCTTGCTTGCTTTATTCGTTTTAACGTCTCATCCAAGTTATCGTTATCTGTTAAGACTAAACTAATGCGGGGGAGCGTTGTTTTTTTTGTTTAAAAAAAGTCTACGGCACCCGCGGTCACCCATCCAAGTAATAACCGGGCTCGACGTTGCTTAACTTCGGTGATAGGACGAGAACCGGTGTTTTCAACGTGATATGGTCGTAGACAAAACGATGATATGCGAGATATTCAGCTTATATATATTATGTTTAAATCATGCACAGTAAAACAATAAGCATGATTTTTCTCGTCGTGTGAAGTTGAAAGATTGACAGCTATTTTAAAACAGTCACGTGAGAGTCACACGTGACACCATTGCAAAGGGATTATAACTGCCTCGGGCGGAACGCGATCAGAGGTATGCATAATTGTCTCCTGCTGAGAGGCCCCATCTACCCCACGCTTTAATTAACATACTGATAAGAATAGTTTTATGACCTTAGCAAGTTTGATAATAGCACTGTTTCGCAAGTGGGGATTTTTAAGGCGCTGGGGTCTCGGATTTTAAGCGCTGGCGAGAATTTAAGGCGCTGGGGCAATTGAGGTTCAGAAATTAAGGCGCTGGGGTACCCCAGCGCCTAAATGGCCTGGGGAAAACCCTGGAATAGTAATAGTAATCGGAGGAATGGACAGATATACTTGATGAAGGTGGTTGTATTGAGGTAGCATATTGTGATTATATGTTTTATATTATATAATGCTGATAGACATGTATGTCTTTGCTGAATAAAACATATCATGCATGTATGAAAGCTTTCGATAAAGTTTCCCATATACAATGTACACCCAATATATAAGCTCAAGATATACCAGTTTGGAGAGACATACACATGGTGGATCAGTGACTTCTTAAACTGTAGAAAGCAGAAGGTGGTAGTGAATGGCAGTGAATCTGAGTGGCAACCTGTGACAAGTGGTATCCCGCAGGGATCGGTGCTGGGTCCCATGTTGTTCGTTCTTTTTATCAAAGATCCGATTATATTTATAATATTTTGAGAGCAGAATCTGGAGAACAAATGTACCAACGCATTGAACAAGCAATACCACATGGGACAGAAAGGATGCTCGGGTACTTTGAAAAAGATTTCAGGCCAAAGCTAGAGAGATTTGCTACATGTTATATTTCGAAGTACACAGACGTAGACGAATTTTCCGGTGTCACTACAAACCAGAACGAGGGCTTTAACTGGCTGATAAAGGATCTGAAAAACTTGGGGGAAAAAGGACCCATTGACACAGTTGTACTGTCGTTAAGGTTTTTACAACAATATTATCTCGCAGAAATCAAAAGAGGACGGGCAGGCATCGGGATTTCACCCTCAGGGAAGATATGGCTGCATTGATAATTTCTTTGGACAACATTTACGTTAATTAAATTTCCGGTTTCCAACTATATAAAACGATAGTTGAGGCCCTGCAAAACGGAAATTTCATCAACTCTGATGCTGTCCGTGAAACAACAGGGCCTGACCTGACGAACACGGCAAAAGCGCGAGAGATCATAGAAACAGACAGGATAGTTTTTGCTGCGAAATTAGGATGTTTTGTTTATCATGGGGCCATCCTGAAAAATCTATACGGTGGAACTTTTTCCGGTTGAAAAATGTACATGTCCACTTCCATGCGGCTCTTGCTGTCATATTTTGGCTGTCAAGTTATCACTCAAAATGAACGTTGACAGCCAGAAGAAACAAGTGAATGTCACACTATTACGAAAATTGTTGAGCTTTAAAAAAATGTCTATATTGAAAATGTCTTTGTATTCATATTTTGAATGTTTATCCTTAGGGTTTTCATCCGAAAACGTTCACGGATGTCCGTTGCTATGTAGTAACCGACGTCGTCAAACGTTATCGGAAATATCCGTGTATTGTCCTATGTTTCTCGGAAGTCGGGGGAAAATCGCGATTATTCACGGATATCTCGGAAAACGATGACATTTCTGAATTTAAAATCCGTGTTTTTTCAAGACAACTCGGACAATCACGGACACATTCGGAGTGTCTCGGACATTTTTTTTTGGACTACGTGTGCCATTTTTCTAGTAAAATATAGGTTATTTTGCGATATCGTAACTGTATAAATGCCGAATACAGTATATTTAGACCTTTGTCTTGAGTTACGGTATCGCAGCTAGTATTCCGTGGACTACATGGAACTGTTAATTAAACAAAAATGAGTCACCGATGGACGACTAACTAAGATTTGGGGAAGATAACTTGAACTAGTGGACCGACATGAGTTTTACAGCAACAAATATCATATCTAAAAAAAGTTGTTAGCTTGTGCAGACTGATTTTATTTGGCACACACTTTTCATCTCCAGTAACTCTTGTTATTGTGTATTTATACCAGACTGCATGTAACTTGCCCCCTATCCAGTGAGACCATTCAGTTTTAAGCAGGTGCACATTAACCAAGATTTCTGACAATTTATCATTGGTTGAGAATGTATAAATGCTGGGTCTTACCAGACAGATAGATCTACATCTATTACCCCCCCCCCCCCATTTTTTTTTTACCAGACTTCTATTTGAAATGGATATTAAATTCGATCTGACACTGTAAAATTACTGTTATTTTATTTATTTATGCTTTAAATCCTCTATAAATAAAGATCTATTCGTTTTTTCTTTTTTAATGGTAATAGAGCTCGATCTATGTGTCAAGTACCTGTGGGTCTAAATAGATACTTTACAGCTCCGCTGTGAATAATCCATAAAATGAACTGAAGAAGCAACATAATTTTCGTAATGGTACGGGGGTTCTGTTTCGGGTCTGGAGTTTCGTACCGCACCGTTAAAAATATATAAAATGTATTTCGTTTAAATTTTTACATGCCGATTCTATACCACATGCACCCACCAGTCACGTCATCAAAAAACAACAACAACAACAACAAGCATGGTGGCTGAAAGTGGCAGATTCTCGATTGAAGTTTTAAAATAGGAATTTACGTGAGACAGGGGTAATTAAGAATATTCTATTCAGACAAATGTTATTATAGTTAAGTTTTGTTCAAGTTATAGTCCGTTTTCAGTGTGGAAAAGCAATATTTGACTGTATCACTTTTGCTATGGGTAGTGACTAGGGGTACGTGACCGTACCTCTAATATTTGAAATTAGCGGTACGGTCACGTACCCCTAGCGAGCCCTGTGAGGACTGACTAGGGGTACGTGAGTCCATAACACTGTATAGCAACACTTAATTGTGTCTGCAGATACGTTAATAGCGATGCTAATGTCTAATAATATCTCATTTCAACCTTCTATTCTGACTGTTTAACGCAGAAAAGCAAAAAAAAATTAATCCAAAAATAATTTCCAATCGGCATTTTTTTCACGGCAGCGAAAACTATACCTATGAATAAAGAACGTTCACACATTTTTACAAACATGTATACATATCCAATACCAGCCTTGTTTAGAATAAATGCACTGTTTAATTGCGATCAGTTATCAAACGTGTTTTACGAGTTGATTTGTGTAGGTCATTAACCAGCAAACTTGGGTACCGGCAAACTTACATGTTTTGATTGGAGCCGAAGCTTCGATATTTTTTATTTTCTTAGATCTACCACTTTATATTCATCGCTAAGTTAGGAAGGCACATCAGTAGTTTCTTACAAGCTTATTGTATTAATTAAGTTACCATTGAATCAAAATTTTAAGAAAAAAACTTAACATTGGTCACGGATTTTCAGATATCGGGCGCATCTGACGATAATTAACCCAATACATGCGGAATACATCTATTCTCATCGCTGCCGGTGAGAACCAGTTGGGTGGGGAATATTTGTCGAAGTTTCTTTGTTTTTCTCCATTCAATATCCACAAGATAAGGTAGAAATGAGAGATTATTAATATTAGCATCAATAAAACGTATCTGCAGGCAAATAAATATGTTGCTACATAGTTTAAATGACTCACGTACCCCTAGTCAACCCTCACAGGGCTCGCTAGGGGTACGTGACCGTACCGCTAATTTCAAATATTAGAGGTACGGTCACGTACCCCTAGTCACTACCTTTGCTATGGGCTTTTGAGCAATTAAATTTGGACGCTAGATTCATCAAAGCGTCCTATTATTTGGACTACAGGTCGTCATGCATTTAACATTTGTGTGAAGTTTCATTGATATCCTTTTGATAAATTTTCGGCAAAAACTCCGCACAAACAAAATGATGACGAGCGGACGAACGAACAGACAGGACCACTCCAATATACGACCACCTTAGAGGTGGGCGTATAAAAACCCTGGCCTGGTTTATGTGATATCAAGTCCAGACACCAACGCGGGAGAGATGGGGTAATCCCTCTGTAAAACCCAAGTTCAAAAATGCTGAACGATAAAAGCTATTCTTAGTAACACTTTGGTTTTTCCGTGTTTATTTTTAGGTAGTGACTAGGGGTACGTGACCGTACCTCTAATATTTGAAATTAGCGGTACGGTCACGTACCCCTAGGGAGTCCTGTGAGGGTTGACTAGGGGTACGTGAGTCATTTAAACTATGTAGCAACACATTATTTTGCCTGCAGATACGTTAATGATGGTAATATTACTAATCTCTCATGTTTACCTTATTTTGGGGATATTAAATGGAGAAAAACAAAGAAACTTCGAGAAATATTCTCCACCCAAACTTGTTTTCACCGCAGGGATAAGAATAGAAGTATTCCGCATATAGGGTATAGTGATATTTTAAATATCGTGAGATAGGCTACGCCCGATATCTGAAATCCGTCCCCAATGTTTTTTTTCTTCTTTTTCTTATAAATTTGATTCAAATGTAGGCCTAACTTATAATTATATAATAGGCGTGTTCGAAATTACTGCCGTTGTTGCTATCTAACTTAGCGTTGAATATAAATTTAAAGTGGTAGATCTCAGGGATTTCCCCAGGAATTTCTGAAGGCATGTTGAATTTGGGGCATAGGGGGAGGGTGCGGGAGGGCTCTCCCTCCCTCGCTGCGGCGAAATTTTTTGCTCTTTAATCAATGAAATAGTGCATTTTTGGCATTAAGTTTTCACTTATTCACCCCCACCCACTGGTGGCCATGTTGTTTGAGCTGGAAGATTATTGGAAGAAAACTGGCAAATGGTCACCCATGAATCATCATTTGTGTACAATACTTCTTAAATCAGAACAAGTTTCAGAGAATTTTTTTTTGAAATTTTTTCCATACAGAAATAATAGGAAAACTTGCCCCTCCCACTGGTGGCCATGTTTTTTTTAAATAACAAAAAGATTTTAAGAAATCTGGTAGAGGATCATCAATTGACCATTTGTGTAAAATTATTTTTTAATTTGGACCAGTAGTTTCAGAGAAGATTTTTAAAGTTTTTAGTAAACAGTAACATAAGGAAAACTTGCCCCACCCACTGGTGGCCATGTTATTTAAGATAACAAAATGATTTTAAGAAATCTAGTAGAGGATCATCAATTGACCATTTGTGTAAAATAATTTTAATTTGGACCAGTAGTTTCAGAGAAAAAGATTTTTAAAGTTTTTAGTAAACAGTAACATAAGGAAAACGTGCCCCACCCACTGGCGGCCATGTTTTTTAAGATAACAAAATGATTTTAAGAAGTTAGAGGACCATCAATTGACCATTTCTGTAAACTTATTTTTAATTTGGACCAGTAGTTTCAAAGAAGAAGATTTTTAAAGTTTTTAGTAAACAGTAACATAAGGAAAACTTACCCCACCCACTGGCGGCCATGTTTTTTTTAGATATCAAAATAATTTTAAGAAATCTGGTAGAGGGTCACCCATGGATCATTTGCATAAAATTACTTTCAAATCGGACCAGTAGTTTTTGACAAGAAGATTTTTAAAGTTTTCACTATATAGCCATATAAAAAAATCTGCCCCACCCACTAGCGGCCATGTTTTTTAAGATAGGAATTTTTTTTTTCTTGAGGTTAAAAAAAAGAAATTGTTTTTGTACTCTATCGAAGATAGATCTAGATACGGTAATATAATGGAGGTCTCGTAAAAAAAATTTTTTTTTTTTTTGTTTTATGTGTCAAGAACCTGTGGGTTAAGAGAGCATAGAAAATTTCACTGCATCCCGGCAAGTGGATGTCAAATGGTGGATTCATGTTTACTTTAAGCCTGCTCTTAACATCCATCCATCATAAAAACAGAAAACAAATTTTTAACTCTGTGAAGAATTAATTAGACTGTTTGACTTTGTCATGAGATAAAACCAAGTCTACTTGAATATGTGTTGTCACGATTGTTTTCTGTTTCAATATATCCTTTCTCCATGAATATATTCAATTTCAATTTCTATTTACCAAAAATACCAGAAAGCTATTTTAAGAGATTCATCGTTTCCCGCGTGTATGTGTTGCTTTTGTTCTTCTCTTGTAACTTATTTCCCGAAACTCCCACGAAATACGTCTTCCGCGTCGATAGCTAGCCATTGCCTACGAATAAGTGCTAATTTTAAACATCGCAATTTATGTTAATTTCCTGTCATTCTAAATGGAAGTTTATAACGTCTAATCTAATTGGATGTTTTCAAAAAATGACGCTAGGAAGCATGCCGCGCATTTGGATTTTATTTCGGAAGTTTGGAATACTGTTTGCGTCTGTTACGTGATTATTAATACGGAGTTGTGAGGAAATAAATTCTAAAAGGTAATTTATATTTATTTAAAACATTCGTTTGTTCAGTATTTGCGGAGAATTTCCTTATTTAACAGGCCCCGTATCGAGGATATTTTTCCGAGGCGACACACGATTTCACGTCTCATTATTCGCGGCGAATTTTCAGTCCACCGTTAATCATCTTTTGAATGTTAAATTCGGGAAAATGAATGTCCGAGATTCCGGTTTCGGCTAGTATTTATTTTTCTTTCAGCGTTGTTCGTAGCTTGTTTTCCGAAAATCATTCACGTCGCTGTTTGTAAAGTAAGCCATGTTCGGCATGTTGTAGAAAACCAGAACTAGCGGTTTTAGAAACGTCAATCTCGCTCAAAATGGAACGAGTCCCTGTCAATCACCGTTTAGATAAGGAAATTCGGCTCCTGATTGGTTGATGAAGCTAAGCACACGCCCGACACGCGTGACGGCGTTTGGCATATGAAATAATTACTGGAATACACAACACAGAGCCCTGATTAAGGCTAGTCGCTCTACAGATTAAGACATGTCGGCCAGATCAAAGCATGGCGCGAAGAGACCGCCGGGAAGGAAGGCATGTCGCCCGCGACAGGCGAAAACGGCCTGGGGAAATCCCTGGATCTAAGAATATAGAAACTAGCGAAACTTCGGCTGTCATCGGGTATCGATTCATGCAAGAAGTTTGCTGGTTAAAGACAGACCTGTGACAAAAATCACCTTGAAAACACGTTTGACAATAGATCGCAATTAAACAGTGCAGTAATTCTAAACAAAGCTGGTATTGGATAATTATACATGCTTGTAAAAATGTGTCTATACGTTCTTTAAATTCAAAGATATAGTTTTCGCTGCCGTGAAAAAATTGCCGATTGGAAATTTTTTGTTGATGAAGTTTCTTTAATTGTCTGCGTTAAACAGTCATATTTAAGGTAGAAATGATATATTATTAACATTAACATCGATATTAAGGTATCTGCTGACAAAATAAAGTGTTGCGTTATAGTGTTTTTGACTCACGTACCCCTTGTCAACCCTCACAGGGTTCGCTAGGGGTACGTGACCGTACCGCTAATTTCAAATATTAGAGGTACGGTCACGTACCCCCTAGTCACTACCTTATTTTTAGACCTGTTTAAGGCTCTTATCTGAAACCTGCGCCGACTTATTTTAATATGGAAGATTCTAGATCTAGATCTACACACGCTTCATGGCGGATACAAAGATATAGATTGTAGCAGTTTGGCATCCTTTAGTATGCAAACTGCCCTTTTAACATTAGCAAGCTAAAGATTATAGTGTATCTTGATCTTGATCTTGTACTGAAACATCTCATGATATTGCATGCTTTTCATCTGCATTTTGTGGCAATTGAAGTTAGATTAGTTCTATGTTTTTTTACTTGTTAGAAAGTGAACTTTAGTTATAGCAGGGCACGACAAATTTTATTAAAAGATGGTTGCCCTCAGGGCAACCAGAATTATTTTTTGGTTGCCCTGATTTTTGTTCGCACAAAATGATGTACCAAATTATCAGTGTAAAGCGAACCCTTCATTCACTGACTGCATTTACCAATAATTTTCACCATATAAACCAGTTTCTAGTTTTGCAGACAGGTGACCGCTTAAAGCAGGTTAAAAGTAAAGTGTTCTGCTTTGGAGCTGAATGGCGATAGTCAAGTTTTATACAATTTAATATTCATATATCTATAAATTCATACATTTTGATAAATAAATGACTTGCTTGATCAAATACCATTGATAAGCCACAGCTGTAGTATTATTGTTGTTGTTGTTGTTAATTTTTGTTCTAAACTGAGCAGTTTTACATTCCATCAAGCCTATTTTAATTTTTGAAAAAATGGTAATTCATCCTGTGGTTTTTTTTCCTTTTAATTATTAAAGTTCCTGGTTTGCAAACAGTTTGGATCGAGATGAGATGCCTGGATCCCAACTGTATGACACTCTGATATTTTCTGGAAGAAAATTCATAAAAATAATAACAGAGAAACTGAGAATAGTTGCAGACATCTTCTTCCGCATTTGTCATAAAATAGGTGTGGTTAGTTCGTGACAGTAGAAAGTTTTGATAACCAAATTTCTACCGCGAAAACTGATTGCAAATCAATTTTGCGCGCGTACTTTGTTGCGATATTTAACTTAACATACATTTACACAAACAGTATGCTACAATAGAAGAATTTATATGTTTAATCTTAATGGATGATAGAAAACTACGCTGGAGAATGTCTTTTTTACTCACAAATACACGTACCCGTCATAGCAAAAAGTACGGCGCCCCGTCATTTTGTAACTTAAGATTCTAAGCGTGTCTCTCATAGCGTGGTTATTCAAAGGATTGTGTGGCGGAAATCAATTAATAAAATGATAAATGTCAATTTCTGTTAAGCATCTAAAATGTTTGTCCTCTGAACTATCGACCGTATCGAAATAATCTTATTGTTCGAACACGGAATTATACAACATAATTCCGTGGTTCGCACGTGGCCGCTTAATTGTCGTTGTAACACGTCTTCGATTCGGGGTGATTTTTTCAGTTTTTAAATGGAAAATCATCTTCTGTATTTCATTTTACGGGGAAAAGAAATGTCCGACTCCTGAGTTTTCTTAGCTCATTGTCCGGGACTGTCAATCACTTTTTTGATAACCAATTAAACAAACACAATGTGTCAACCCACTCAGCAGGCGTGGTCAAACTTCAACCCAACTTTGATATCACGACAATACCCGTGCCCCGCCTCAAAATTATACTTCCATTTCCTCACGACAAATTTCCCCCTTGTTGAGCCCCGCCATTAGAAATAAACCCTTTGATATATTTGTGTTTATTTCAATGTCAATAACGTCAACGTCATGATTCAAAATGTGTTGTGTACTAGTTAGCAGACATTTTTTGAGTGATGGACTACAAAACTACTTCTAGTTCTACTGTGGAATATATTTCAACTTTGATCACACGGTAAAACAGCGACATATTTATTTGCCGTAACAAACTTGTACCGCATTAAATTATATTAGCGTACTTCATTTTTTACCGTTTTCAGTAACGCTCGTAGCTTGTTGGAAACGTAGACAAAAACGGGTGTGAAGTCTATGTTTTACTGTACACATTACGTTCACGCAACATCCTCCCTTTCGTTTGCGTAAAATTGGAAGTGTACCCGACTGTAACCGCCGATTCGTCTACACAATATTTACTGCCATGACAACCTGGAAGCGTGGTGTTTATTTGACCGTGAAGTGCTAATTGGGTTGTGTAATCAGCGATTATCAAGACCTGTGTCTACTATACAAACACTGATAAGTGTCCACGGGGGTCTTTGTCCCTTCAGTTTAACAATTAGCCTTGATCTAATTGACCAAATTCGTTACGCTCTATCGAAATTTAAGATTTTATATAGTAGTGATTTTCTGAAAATGGAATTACCCGGGCTACTCAAATTGGAATTTAGGGGGTGCCCGCCGGGCTTCAGTTCGAAAAATATGGGTGCCCAAGCCTAAAATGTGGTTGCCCGCCGGGCTCCGGGCACAGGATTTGTCGTGCCCTGAAGTTATAGAAATCGGCGAATCAGTCCAGTTTAGCAGATGGTCACATGGTCCTATCTGCCTATATAATGAGACACTGACCACTGCTCTCTCTGACTTGCAACTGGTTGATTACTGGTAACTGAGCTATGAGCACTTACGACCGATAGGTTGTAAACTGAAACCAACGGTGGTCACACTGTAATGTTTCAGATTTAGTAAATTTAGGGCATTTCTGTATCAGGATAAACCTGTACTTCTCCGGACGTTAGTCTGGGCAACCCAACGGGTGACATCCTGCTCTACAGAAATAAATAACATGTAACTCGGGATTCCGTTATTGTAAATAGTCATATTTTATGTTCAAATAAAAGTAGTAAATTGATTTCTGTGTTTTAGTTATATTCCCCGTCCCACCAGGCTATACCCAGAGTACGGACTTGAGGAGTGTAGCGCTCCTGGGGTGGATCCAGATCGCTGGGTCCCCTCGTCCTGCTACAAGATCTAGATTCTATATTGAAATTAGTTGTATAAACAAATAAAAAGAAATCAGCAGATCTAGCCAGGTCGTGTGGGTCTTTTAAGCAGAGATAAAAAACGGAAACAATAAAGCAGTCTCACTTGCGAGCGCTCAGCTAGACTAAATCTAGTTGATCTGGTTAAGTGTAGTTCCTAAAATATACATAGCTTAACGCACCTGTTCTATAAAACGTCGGAGCTCGTCTTGTAAACCTTTGTACCAGTTACACCCTCTTAGGAAATCGCACCAAGAGTGCCTTCACTTTGTATCTACATGCAGCCATTGTCGTCTGATGTTTTGACCCACTTCCACGGAAGAGCAGTTTGCTTTCACAAACATTAGAATCAGTGCATTTAGTGCTTGAGATGTCTCACTAGTCTACGTCTACATGGCTATTCAAACTCGTTATTTAACTTTTCCTAATCCAAACATTTTCACAGCAGACATAACTTCGACCTCACCTGATTGCTAGTCATATGATGAATGCCCGCGCAATGCACAGAGGGCGCAAAATAACTGCTTCCGTGAAGGGGTATAAAAACCACTACCCGGACCGAACCGAACCGAACAGGGTGGAACGAATTACCCAAAACCCCACAAACCCCACAAACCCCGGAATTACCCAAAACCCCATCAAAAATCAACTGTATGGTTAGTTTACAGCCACAAACCTTGAAATATCTATTTATTATGTTATTATAAGGTGATATAAGTTCAGATTATACCAAAAAAAAAAAAAAAAAAAAAAAATGAAAAAGAAAAAATTTTGAAAAAAATAATAAAAAATTACTTTTTTATTTTTTACCCCTCTTAGAAAGGGTTAAATCACACGAAATTGGAAGTGATAATGTGGAAATATAAACAGACATTACCTTCGTAGCACATTTTATATGTCCGTGTACATCCCATTTAAACGAGATCAGCACCGGACGCAGTTAATCCACCACAACCCCATTTATTTTCACATCTCGACCACAAAGCCCGCCTACAACTCTTTATAAATGTTTTGCCAAGCAACACACACTAACAAATTAAAGACTTTCTTCACCGGTAACATTTGACAATCTTAGAAAAGTGGCGTGATGCTGCAATTTTCGTCCATTTGAGCTGATTCTTGCCCGATCCGCACCGGCCCTAGTTATTCCACCACAAACCTCATTTATTTCCACATCTCGAAAAAAACACCTCTAGAAGTCTTTCTTAATGTTTTGTCAAGTACCACACACCAAAACATTATTGAATTTCGAATCCTGAACCCTATGACAGTCTTTAATAGCATTTACCATGACAGTGTGTGCATTTTAACCCTTGGAACACTCGTCACGTATATATTTGTCCTTTGTAAACAGTGCACTTGTTGAAAGTACACTTGACACCAAGTAAAACGGGTAGACCCAGATCAAAGGGCCCTAAATATCTTGCGATGTGATTTGAATCTGTTGTGATATATCGTTCATAGTCTCGTGAATTTTTTTACAGAGTCTAGACAGCGAGAGAGAAGAGATATAATAGAGAGAGGGTCCAACATAGAAAAAGAGAGATATGACAAAGGTAAGAGAAATATAGCAAAGAGAATGAAGGCTCTTCTTTCTTTTTGCTATTTTCTGTCATCCTCGTCATATCTCTGTCTCTTTGCCTTTATTCTCACTCTCTTTTCTCCAGCTCTCTCGCACTCTCTATCTTGCGAAAGAGAAAGAGCGAGAGAGCGATAGAGAGAGACAGACAGACAGAGAAATTCAGAACAATGTCAACTCGCGATCCGCAGGATAAGGGTTAATTGCAACTTCAGGTTCACTGATCGTTATCTACATCTAACAACTACCCAGCTGTGTTAATTGGTAAGGGTGTGTGTATTGATACCAATTATCACAGTAGGGAACCACTACATATAGGTGTACAGTTTCCAGGGGCGAAACCTCTCATGAAAATATAACCCTCTTCACGAAATGGATTAAATTCAATCGTATACTGAAAAACACAGTAACTCTATGAATTTATGCGTATAAGCCATTTTTAAAAAAAAAGCGGATTTGAAAAGTGGCGTGATGATGCAAATTTCGTCCATTTGAATTGATTCTAGCCTGATCCGCACCGGCCATAGTTATTCCGCCACAATCTCTATTTATTTTCACAT
The DNA here is from genome assembly GCA_922989275.2 of Gari tellinella. NCBI lineage: Eukaryota > Metazoa > Mollusca > Bivalvia > Cardiida > Psammobiidae > Gari > Gari tellinella. The sequence goes on along the minus strand of OV277870.1, from coordinate 3,009,787 downwards.
CTCGATAAAAAAAAAAAAACACCTTCTACAAGTCTTTACTAATGTTTGGTCAAGCACCACACACCAAAACATTAATGAATTTCGTATCCGGAACATTAGGACAGCTTTTGAAAAATAGCATTTGCTACGATTTCCATCATCCTCTATAATTCGAAATCATTAGGTGCCGTGTGTCCTTTGAAAACAATGCACTTGTTGAAAGTACACCTATTGACACCAAGTAAAACGTGTAGACCCAATTCAAGGGGCCCCTAAATGATGTAAGCGTAAGTGTGTGCTCTAGTCACGCATACATATTTCTGTAAACAGTGTACTTGTTGAAAGTACACTTGTACAAAGAAAATAAAACATATGTCGTAGTAACATCACCGAAGTTCGGAAGGAGACTTGTTCAGTTCAGTCCAGCATCATAAAGCACAACACAGCTTGATACTTGGTGATTAGCTTGCCCTTATCAGGGTATGTTTATTACAAACAAATTATCACAGCAGGGTACTAATTGATAGATGTAGATCGATATGGGGGCTATTGATAGCTGTGCATTTAACCCTTATGCTGTGGATCGCGAGTTGACTGTTATTTTTTCAAACAGTTTGGATCCAGATCTGATGCTGCATAATGTCGCATCTGAACTGTATCCAAACTGGTTAATAGTTATCACTGAGACTTTTTTTTATTGAAATATGTACAAATCTTATTTAAATATTGTTTGCAGACGACAATTAAAAAGTAGAAGATATTACCGCAAAGTGAGGGTTAAGCACACACGGTGATATTGTCTGTAGATTAAAAATTGATGAAATTGATTTGGGTCTTATAATACATAACAAAGTGGAAATAAAACATTGGATAGGTGCCTCGTTGTGACAAAATTATGTGTAGTGTTTTAGTGCAGATGTGAACATTTAGTGCTTATAAGAAACAGTTGTGACAATGGAAATCTCTTTCCCTCGTGGATTAAACCCATTACTCAATAGATACACCCTTTTAAGCCTTTACTTTATCCCCACACTGAAGAAAAAAGCAGTACCGTACAAAATGAATTATATTCTTTATCATTGCTGAAAGCAGGCTGAAAGTAAATCACACTATGCACTACTTTAAATAGAGTGTTTAGCCTCGCAGATGGTAGCTTAAAGCAGGCTGAAAGTAGAGCTCATTCTGTTCTACTTTCAATCTGCTATAAGTGGTCACTTGTATTCAAACAAAGAATTAAGTACTACATATGTATACGAAATAGATTATTGGTCCTATGATAGCTTAAAGCAGGATGAATGTAAAACACAGCTTACTTTACTATCAACCTGCTTTAAGTTGTCACCTGTGTTCAAAACAAGGGTTAATCTTCTAGAAATTTTTTTTATACATATATCTTATACGACAGTTTTTAGTTGACAAAATACAGATGTTAAAAAGTGTAGAAAAAAGTTTCATTACTTGACAATGTGACAATTAAAGGAATTGATCTAGATGCAAACTTTTGGGGTTTTTGTGAAGGCCTATTTTTATCGTTATATGTAAACAACAACATCACAGTGTTGAAATGGATCAGCTAGATCCCTTATCTACCTGTATTAATACCTAGTACCCATGATGCCCTAGGTGCCTCTGGGTAATATGATATGATGTATCGATTGTGTATCTACCACACTATACCGTCCAAAAGACATCCTGCTGAGCCAAATATAGGCCTTTAACCCTTACCGTCCTAAGGGCGACATGGGCAATATTTGCAAACAGCTTGGCTCCAGATAAGACGCCGCGTTGTCGTGGCTTATAGCGACTTGGCTAACAATTGCACAGGCCAGAGACCACGTAACGCTGCGTCTGATTTGGAATATGTTATCAAGTTTAATTAAGATCCGAAATTAAATGTTGCTGCTTCCGAAGACGAAATATTTTAAGCATACGACACTTCAGAATGATAAGGATTAAAACAGAACAGAAATCCAAACTGTTAGCTACTATATTACTTTATAGTCATATAACTCGAACATATTCAACAATAGAGACAATATACATGTATATGTGTTTTTGCAAACAATAAACCATTAAAGTATACAAAGCGAAAATGTCTAGAGTCGACCGATCAGGATCTGCACTGTTAGTTATTGACAGCAACCCATAACAGTCATCAATATACACGCATTAATTGGAAACTGGTGTTAATGAGGCGATTTGGACAAGTTTAAATTGAGAAATAAAAACAAGAGACGACAATTGTTTGAAGCAATTTACAGCCTTTCAAATTACTCGATGTGTGATTCGGAGCAACACTGACTGCACATGATAATGAAGATGCGTTGGGCGCTGTGTTTAGCTTCTCTAATGCTGTAAATATTTTCTTGAACTAGTGCTCACGTGCATGCAATGGTTAATATTCGCAAACCGTCTAGATTCAGCTTAGACACCTATGTCACCAAAAACAAACACCCTTATTTTGTGAGAACTACCGGTATATATATGTGTGTGTTCAAGTACCCTTTTGAAATGATTGTTGCAAGTATCAACTAATTATGCTTGGCTGACTTCGTCCTCTGTCTTCTTACTCACAAAAATCGCCTATGTGAACAAATGTGCACTGGAAACCACAATCTCTCCACTTAGCTGCCTTACTACATCCTTTACCATATTTTCGTATGGCTTTGAGCGAGGTAGACTCGTCTATGTCATAATATTATTTAAGTGCATTTATCTGACTAGAACAGTGTAGAATCAGATCAGAATCTCATTCAAGAGCCCTCTATTCTAGGTCTGCACTATCTGTGCGCCGTTACATAAGCAGTGATATCATAAATGGCTTTCGCTCTGCGGGATACCAATCGCAGTGTATATTGTCCCCGCATACCATATATGCACCCAGCACCACAAAGCACAAGGTTTTTACAGGCGAGGTACAAAAGAAATAAGATTTTATATGAATAGCTTGTATCCAGACCAGCCGCAGTGTAACGTAACGCTTACCGTCCTAGGGGCGACATGGGCAATATTTGCAAACAGCTTGGCTCCAGATCAGACGCCGCGTTGTCGTGGCTTATAGCGACTTGGCTAATAGTTGCACAGGCTTGTTTCTAGACCAGCGGACCAGAGACCACGCTGCGTCTGATTTTGAATATGTTATCAAGTTTGATTAAGATCCGAAATTAAGTATTGCTGCTTCCGAAGATGAAACATTTTAAGCATACAACATTTCATGATAAGGATTGAAACAACTGTTTGCTACTATATTACTTTAGTCATATAACTCGAACATATTCAACAATAGAGACAGTATTATATGTGTTTTTGCAAACAGTAATGGAACAGTCATAAAAGCTGCTTTGGAAATGATCAGGTTCTAAACTGACTGCAATAACACCTGCCTATTCCGTTCATTCACATATATACTTGGTTGTAACTGGTCAGTAAATTTCTTCCCTTTTTTCCACACATACCGTTGAAAGTATAGCAGAATGCGCCTTGAAGAAGATTAGAACTATGCTTTACCTCCAACCTGCCGATTGGACTTTCAGATTGTAAATTTCGCTGGTATTTATGTGCTTGGAACTGGTGACTGTATGTCATTAATAACCTTTTGGATGGTGTGCAGATACTTTTCAGATGGAAGTCACTTGGTGTTATCTCTGGATCCACACTGTCTGTACATGTCGTCGCAATGCTCTCATTAATTTTGCAGGCTGTAGACATGTCTAAACATATTTTAATGTTGTGTATATATACATATATAGCTAAGCGTAAGGTAATTAATATACCTTAAAATAATAATGCTACCACCTCCCTGTGGTTTACAATTGAAAACAGTTTGGATTAGGGTCAAATGTCAAAAAGCATGGTGTTTGAGCCGGAACACGTTTTTTATACGCCCACCTGTAAAATGTGCGTTCTTGTTGCATGGGAAATCCTTATCCTTTCTCAAAATATGGGCTTGTGGTCCGTTTGAAGGTGCCATGCGTAGACAGTTTGGATCCAGATGAGACACCTAGTCACACGGCGTTTGATCAGGTTCCAAATCGCCGGACACTTTATGAAGCGAATTGTCGATGTCTGCAATGAACTGTGATTTTCACATTTTATTGCTAATTGCGTTTACGCTCAGATCTCTAAGTGTCTACAAATTAGAATAGATTTTGATTTCTTTGTCAGTGGGCGTATAATGTACCGCTTGCAGTGCTCTCGTTTTGGTTAGTTATTAAAGTGTTCAGCTCTCTTAGGCTTTATAGGAAATATATAGCAATATAGGGGACAACCAGACATTTTCAAGATCAAGCAATAATTATTATCCTTACATACAATGTATGCAGGGCTGCCATAATTTGACATGAAAAATCCTAAGATTTCCAAATTTGCATTTTTCAAGTGCGATTTTACGAATCGTATATTTACCTTATCGTCTGTGTCTAGTTTTTTTTTTACACGTGGCTGCTTAAAGCAGGCTTGAATTAAAGCAGAATGCGCCTTAAGGCGCAATCTGCTTTACTGTAAGCCTGCTTTAAGCTTCTATGTACAAGAAAAAAATCCGGAGATGTAGGAAAATTCCGGAGAAATGGCGTCCTGTTTATGTTCAAATTTGTTTGCACACATAACTGAAATACTGGCGTGACACAATTTCTACACTGTAAGTTTTATATTGCATTAAATGCTTAAGTATATTGTTAGAATACATGATCATGCCTAGGAAAGGCAGGGCTGCCATAACTTGACATAAAAAATCCTAAGATTTCCAAATTTGCATTTTTCAAGTGCGATTTTACAAATCGTACCTTTTCCCCATCGCCTGTTTCTAGTTTTGTTGACACGTGACTGCTTAAGGCAGTGAAAGTAAAGCAGAATGCGTCTTAAGGCACATTCTGCTTTCCTTTCAGCCTGCTTTAAGCCATCATATACTAGAAAAAAAATCCGAAGATTTAGGAAAAATCCGGAGAAATGGCAGCCCTGGAAAGGGGAGGGGATTGTCCCAATGGGTCATTGTCCTACTGTCTGTTTGTACTGATTTATATACACATGCTATACGCTTATTATTATGAAATTGGAAAAAAGGCTCTTTTGTTAGTTTCATGTCCTTTTTGTTGAAGGGGGTGGGATGTTGATGGAGGTGTGTGTGTGTGTGTGGGGGGGGGGGGGGGGTTAAACTCTTTCAGATATCTTTCTCGTTAAATGTTTGGCCCTGAAAAGGGCCTTTTTTTCAGGCTGACGCCACCGACCTCAGGACTTTCCGTAGGACATGCAGCACTCGAGTGTCCCCTGTAGCATTGAGACGCACACCATCTTTGCGGAACATACTAGAACCCACATCCTTTGCCAGCTGGATAAAATCACGTCGTAGCTTCGCAGCCAGCTTGCTGTCCACTGCCCTCTGAATCTTTTTGTACCTTCCATGACTGATACTACTAGAATCGTACCTTTACCCCATATCCTATTTCTAGTTTTGTTGGCACGTGACTACTAAAAGCAGGCTGGAAGTAAAGCATCTTTACTTTCAGCCTGCTTTAAGCTATCATGTACTTGAAAAAAAATCAGAAGATTTAGGAAACATCCGGAGAAATGGCAGCCCTGCTGAAACCTTTAAGATAATTCCATTTTCGAAATAAGTCTGGTCCATTTATGACTACAGTAAAACCTCTCTATTGCGACCACTTATATATGTAGAATGCCAATTATTTTAATAATAGACAGGTGACAGCTTAAAGCAATGTGAAAGTAAAACAGAAAACGAATGAAGGAGTTTTACTTCCGCTTTGCTTAAAGCAACCACCTGCATTAAATATATTTAGTGGTCGTAAAAGAGAGTTTTACTGTCTACACTGTTTGCATTGGACATAGTTTCTTTTCACAGGTATGCCATTTTTAAATAATTAGTAGATCTACCCTCGTTTCTAGGGTTGAATATGTTGCTTATTATAATTCTAAAATTAAATATTTAGAATGAAATTTCAATGACCGAGTTCTGTCAACTGATGTTTATGAAACATCTATATACATTGTATAGAATTAATATTCGCATGTTACATGTAGCAGTAAAATACCTTGATATAGACTTTTGCAAAGAGTTTGGATCCTGGTAAGATGCCGCATAATGCGACATCTGAACAGGATCAAAATTATTTGACACTTTGATATTGTTTGGAAGAGAAATTTAGAAACTTCGAAAATTAGCAGACAACACTTGTTGCAGACGGGAAATATACCCAGCATGCAAAGAGTCAGTTATAGGTCTAAGGACACCGAAATCCTTATGTTTCTACATGTACCAAAGTCAATCTCAAACAGCTTTTGACCAACTTTTCTCAATTTCATACAGTCAAACTTGTTATAACTATTTACTCCATAGTTACTCAATTTTACACATTTAATATATTCCTACACTGAAGAAAATAGTTCCAATATCTACAGTCATGGATAATTATGTATCATAAGAAGCATTTTCTATGTTCTATCAGATGCTGAAAGAAAAGCAGAATGTGTCTATAAGGTGCATTCTGCTTTACTTTCAACCTTCGTTAAGCCTGTAGAATACTAGAAACTGGCTATGGAGTAAAGGGTTAAATGACCATTTAGAAATTATGCATGGATACTGTTTAAGATATGTGTGATAACAACGCGCAGACCTGATCTGGATATTTAAACTGTTTGCAATAGTCATCAATACTGGTGACCAATGTTGAAAGGGTTATTCCAAAGTCATCGACCAAACCAGGTGCTTTTTTTCCCGTTTTATTATTATGCTTAAAATGTATGTAGACCTGTAACAAAAGCAGCATGCGGGCGCAGAAGTCAAAAACGCATGTTCAAGCAACACGTGTAGCTTTGAGATTTTATTAAGGCGGGATCCCTGTGGCGAACAGTTCCCAAATATTTACTTCATAGACAATCGGTTTGTTCAATAAGAAAATCATGCTGGGAGAGTTTTATTAGGCTAGTGCGGCTTCTGTGTTCGGTTGCGTAATGTCATATTCCTTTGTGATGTGCGATATGGTAGACCTGTGTTTTACGACAGGCTTTACCTGGCAGTTATAAACGGGTTTGATCCAGATTGATAGTTTATTATTTTAACACACTATTTACTTGATCATTTTGTTATCAAGTTAACGTCCAATATCTTAATTGGGTTAATTAGAATTATCGATATATTTCAAGTATAGTAGCAATCTTCTTCACATCTTTGTTTAAATCGCCTTTTCTAAAGCACAATTGTGAAATATTGGACTGGGCTCGGATAAAAAAATTTAATATTATAACCAAACCCATATGAGCCCTTATCATGCCGTGATACCGTCTGCTTTTAATTTATCGTCTGCAATTTTTTTTAAATTTAGATGTGTACATTTTGTATGTAAAGAAACCTAAAAACACTTCCAACAGTCTGATTCAAGATCAGGCGCCATGTTACGCGGCTTCTGATCTAGATCAAAGCTGTTTGCAAAAACGAAATGAAGTCTCGATCAGCAGGCAAAGTGTTAAAAAGTTACTGAAATTGATCGCTTGACTGCTGTATATGGGACATAAGTAAAGCAGAAAGAAAAGTAGAATACACATGTAACTTTGTTCTTCCTTTTCTTTAAAACTTTATCACGCTCACATCTCACAATCCCTTACAGATATAGAGCTTTATTCGGCATAAAATAGCATAAGTATATTCATACCCATCAATAAACATGTACAATTCAATATACATACATTCATTGTACGTAAAATGAACGGACATGGAAAATTAAGTTTCGTAAACAAACTTTACAGAGAAGTGTAATCTATAAACTGACAAGAGTTCACATTATTTAATAGATATTATTATGTATTCCATGCAACTCTTAATGTTCCCTCTGATTAGAGTCTGCACTGTTTGTATAGAGCACATGTGTTCTGTTCACAGGTATGCATTTCTGTTAATGACGAGTTCAATCGTTGCTAGGGTTGAATGTGGTTGCTTAGTAGGCCTATATTTTTAAAAACTAGATTTAAAATGAAATCTCATTGACCTAGTTCTTATCTGTTGCTGGAACGCTATTCCACATGACCATCACTGGTAATGAAATTCCCAAGATATGACCAACGGACCCTAGACTTCAAACAATTTTTGTCGTCTGCTTTTTTTTATTTCTCAATTAAAACTTACCCCCCCCCCCCCCCCCTTAACACCAGTTTCCAATTAATGCGTTTACATTGATGACTTTTATGGGTTGCTGTTAATGACTAACAATAATAATAATAATAATAATAATAATAATAATGGGACAGTGCAGACCCTGATCGGTCGACTCTAGACTTTTTCACTTTGTATTCTTTAATGGTTTATTGTTTACACATAACAAATATACTCGTCTCTATTGTTGAATATGTTCGAGTTACATGACTAAAGTAATATAGTAGCAAACAGTTTGGAGTTCAGTTTCGTTTCAAACCTTATCATTCTGAAATGTCGTATGCTTAAAATATTTCAGGTCGGAAGCAGCAAAATTTAATTTCGGATCTTAATTAAACTTGATAACATATTCCAAATCAGACGCCGCGTTACGTGGTCTCTGTTCCGCTGGTCTAGATACAAGCTTGTGCAACTGTAAGCCAAGTCGCTATAAACCACGACAACGCGGCTTCTGATCTGGAGCCAAGTTGTTGCAAATATTGCCCATGTCGCCCTTAGGAGTTACACTGCGGCTGAGCTGGATTCAAGCTATTCATGTAAAATCTGATCTCTTTTGCGGTACCCTCTCTTTTGTACCTTGCCTGTAAAAAACATGTGATTTAAGGTGCTGGGTGCATATATAGTGTGCGGGTACAATATACATTGCAATTGGTATCCCGCAGAGCGAAAGCCATTTGTGATATCGCTGCTTATGTAACGGCGCGCAGTGCCCTATGTCGCGGTAAAGCACGGTTGTTGTTAATAGGTCACCAATTACTGATTATTACGTACCGTCTTGAGGCCATACTTTGGGGTCTTTTTATGCTTGTTTTCTGAACTATTTGCTGCTAATAGTGCAGATCTAGAATAGAGAGCTCTTGAATGAGATTCTGATCTGATTCGTGCCGCTAATACTTGAAAAAGGCGTTAAGGCAGTACAAATAGATAGATAGATAGAAAGAATGTAGTCAGGAGATTGTGGTTTCCAGCGCACATTTGATCACAAAGGCGATTTTTGTGAGGAAGAAGACGCCGGCCAAGCATAATTAGTTGATACCTGTACTATACTGGACAAGTATCTCCTTCCGAACTTCGGTGATGTTACTACGACATATGTTTTATTTTCTTTGTACAAGTGTACTTTCAACAAGTACACTGTTTACAGAAATATGTATGTGTGACTAGAGCACACACACACGCTTTCATCAGTTAGGGGCCCTTGAAATGGATCTACACGTTTTACTTGGTGTCAAGTGTACTTTCAACAAGTGCACTGTTTTCAAAGGACACACGGCACCTAATGTTTCGGATTATAGAGGATGATGGATATCGTAGCAAAATGCTATTTTTCAAAGACTGTCCACAGTGTTCCGGATACGAAATTCATTAATGTCTTGGTGTGTGGTGCTTGACCAAACATTAATAAAGACTTGTAGAAGTCTTATTTTTGTATCGAGATGTGAAAATAAATAGAGATTGTGGTGGAATTACTAAGGCATGTGTGGATCAGGCTAGAATCAACTTAAAGGGACGAAAATATTGCATCATCACGCCACTTTTCAAATCCACTTTTTTAAGTAGCTTATACGCATAAATTTATAGAGTTACTGTGTTTTTCAGTATACGATTGAATTTAATCCATTTCGTGAAGAGGGTTATATTTTCATGAGAGGTTTCGCCCCTGGAAACTGTACACCTATATGTAGTGGTTCCCTACTGTGATAATTGGTATCAATACACACATCCTTATCAGAGAATGTTCATTGCAAACCAATTAACACAGCTGGGTAGTTGTTAGATGTAGATAACGATCAGTGAACCTGAAGTTGCAATTAACCCTTATCCTGCGGATCGCGAGTTGACATTGTTCTGAATTTCTCTGTCTGTCTCTCTCTCTCTATCGCTCTCTCTCGCTCTTTCTCTTTCGCAAGATAGAGAGTGCGAGAGAGCTGGAGAAAAGAGAGTGAGAATAAAGGCAAAGACAGAGAGACAGAGATATGACGAGGATGACAGAAAATAGCAAAAAGAAAGAAGAGCCTTCTTTCTCTTTGCTATATTTCTCTTACCTTTGTCATATCTCTCTTTTTCTATGTCTCGGACCCTCTCTCTATTATATCTCTTCTCTCTCGCTGTCTAGTCTAGACTCTGTAAAAAATTCACGAGACTATGAACGATATATCACAACGGATCCAAATCACATCGCGAGATATTTAGAGCCCTTTGATCTGGGTCTACCCGTTTTACTTGGTGTCAAGTGTACTTTCAACAAGTGCTATGTTTACAAAGGACAAATATATACGTGACGAGTGTTCCAAGAGTTAAAATGCACACACTGTCATGGTAAATGCTATTAAAGACTGTCATAGGGTTCAGGATTCGAAATTCAATAATGTTTTGGTGTGTGGTGCTTGACAAAACAATAATAAAGACTTCTAGAGGGTTTTTTTCGAGATGTGGAAATAAATGAGGTTTGTGGTGGAATAACTAGGGCCGGTGCGGATCAGGCAAGAATCGGCTCAAATGGACGAAAATTGCAGCATCACGCCACTTTTCAAAGATTGTCAAATGTTACCGGTGAAGAAAGTCTTTAATTTTTTAGTGTGTGTTGCTTAAAAAAACATTTATAAAGAGTTGTAGGCGGGCTTTGTGGTCGAGATGTGAAAATAAATGGGGTTGTGGTGGATTAACATCTCGTTTGAATGGGATGTACACGGACATATAAAATGTGCTACGAAGGTAATGTCTGTTTATATTTCCACATTATCACTTCCATTTTCGTGTGATTTAACCCTTTCTAAGAGGGGTAAAAAATAAAAAAGTAATTTTTATTTTTTTTTTCAAAATTTTTTCTTTTTCATTTTTTTTTTTTTTTTTTTTTGTTGGTATAATCTGAACTTATATCACCTTATACTAACATAATTAATAGATATTTCAAGGTTTGTGGCTGTAAACTACCCATACAGTTGGTTTTTGATGGGGTTTTGGGTAATTCCGGGGTTTGTGGGGTTTGTGGGGTTTTGGGTAATTCGTTCCACCGAAACGAACATAACCGAAATGTGCCGGAACGACAAATATTTGGAGTTCCAATATATAAGCATAAAAACAATTAAAATTGGAAATTTTGGTACGTATGCGGTAAATTATGGAGCGCAATCGTTGCCAATAATCTAGACATGTAGATGCTAACATCTATTTTGTAGTTTGTATAAAATACAAACCCGACTGTACAAAATATAAATGTGACTTGTCCATAAGTTAGTCATGACCATACAATGCTATTTTTAGAATTGACTTTCTGCTTTGTTCAAAGCAAACACCCGCTTTACATTTCATGAAATTGACAAATTAATCCTACAGATCAGAATGAAATTCCTCAAACCGTCACAAGCAAAGAACTGCATCCGAAAATCCAACTGAAATCATCTGTTTTCAATTAACTTGAACACAGATATAAACCGAAAGTTGCGGATTGAGGACCGACATTGACATTTCTCCAGTGTACAGTTGACTCTTGCAAGTCGAGAATTACATTTCTCCAAATGCAAAACTAGCGAATTTTGCTATGACCTTATAAGGAATTTTTACGGAATACTACGAATATTAATTTGGGCGGAGTAAACTAAATCGGATCTTACCGGAATCGTTCGCCGGGGGTTTATTTTACAGTGGAGAATACGTTATTCTTTCCCGTTTAAACGAACCGCAAAACACTAAAACATAGAAAAGTGCAACTTTTGGACAATTCTGATAATTCATGTTTATATTGGTGACAAACAGTTTGGAGCCTGATCAGACGCCGGGTTACCCAGCGTCTGATCTGGCTCCAAACTGTTTGCAATAGAAATAATAGTTTTAGCGTAAACGCGTTTATTGGGAAAGAATAACGTTTTCTCCACTGTATGTAGCCAGTTTGACAGACAGGTGCTTGCTTAACCCATTACCCCATAAATACACCTTTTACGCCTTTCATTTATTCATCCACTAAAGAATTAATTCCAATTTTTACAGCCATGAATATGTATCATAAGAAATGTTTTCTATTTCCTAGCAGACTGTAGCTTAAAGCAGGCTGAAAGTAAAGCAGAATGTGCCTTAAGGCACATTCTGCTTTACTTTCAACCTGCTTTAAGTGGTCACGTGTCTTCAATACTAGACACAGGCTGTGGGGTAATAGGTTAAGCAGACTGAAGTAAAGCAGATAGTTCCTGAAAGAGCTTTTCTGCTTTACATGTGCCTGCTTTAAACATCCATCTGCCCAGATGCAGGGCAGGGGCCCTATTCATAAACATTGTTGTCGTAAGTCAAAACTTTAAAATACATTTAATTTCTGATTTCTCTATTTAATCCTGTCTTGTGACATTTTCAAGACGATTCCAAAAAGATGTTACAAAACAGGATTAGATTGAGAAATAAATAATAATTGAGACTTTTATAATCTGACTTACGACAACATTCGTCGTACAAAGTTTTATAAAACGACTCAAGGTTTCCAATGACTCTTTATCAGGATAATATTTGTAGAAGTATGAAAAGGTACATGCATTAAATTTGTAATAGGAATAATTAAAAAAAACTGCCAACATGTGCATCTATGTGTGAAATGGTTAAAGTGGTTGCTTACAGCAAGATAAAAGTAAAGCAGAAATCTCCTGTGGCAGCTTTTGATTAACTGCTTTACTTTTATCCTGCTTTAAGGTGGGCTCAGCTTCTTTAACCATTTGAGCCCTATTGGTGCATCTATGGGTCCTTTGAAACAGTTTACCTGTGAAGACTTAGTAACATTAACCCTTTACCTGATAGCCTATTTCTAGTATTGAAAATAGGTGACTACTTAAAGAGGCTCGCAACCGGATCAAGCATTAAAAATAGTAATTTGTAAATATAGGTCAAATGCTTATATAAATGGGTAAAATTTAGTTTAGGATAATAAATTCTGTTAAAAAATGCATTTCCAAAAAAAAAAAGAAGAGGCCCTGGTGGGATTCGAACCCGTGACCATCCATGCGGAGACAAAAATGAAAAATGAGGCATCGCCTCTACGCCCTCGGCTACGGACGCTCTCTATATATATAGTAGCGAATTAACGTACTTCAATGAAAGCTATTAATAGAACATTATTCGGCTCGGGTTTATGTCTGACCCCGTGTAGAGAAGCAACAACAACAACTATACCGTTAGCTAACGCTATGGATATCTAAAAAAACTAAGATTCGGTGACGATTCTTGAGACGTTTTTTGGACTGATCATATGTTTTTAATGTCACAAGCCAAATAATGCCACAAATTTGCTTTTATTTGAGTATTTTATTTTATTTTGACAAGAACACCATCCGGTTGCGAGTCCCTTTAAAGCAGGTTGAAAGTAAAGCAGAATTATAGTCACTCGGAACACCTCAGAGTTATTGGCATACGTTCTAGGAAATACCTTTCAACTTTTATTTACATATGCATAAGTCCCACGGATAGTGAGAAACATTAGCATTATAATTATAACTCAAAGTAACATTGAACAACAAAAGTAAACAATATAAGGGAAAACGGCTACACATAGTTTTATACCAGGGCTCCAGATAAGAGGAAGTAAACTGAACAAATCCAACATTCATACACATTTCAGCACCAAATCCCTTGATGTAACCACCCACCTGAATCGTCTCGGAGAGTCGATTCTAATGAGTAGTGACACCACATGGTTTAATGCAGAAATAAAGACTTTATTCGTTTTGAGTTACTCCCCCATTCAACCTGGAGCTCTGTTTATACATTCCATAATTATGACGTAAATGTTACGTAATTTGTATTTAAAAAACGACGTCATAATCTAATCTAGAATTTACCGAAACTTCACGAAGGAAAATTGACGCGTCGAAGGAGGGGCTTATGTAGCTAAGACACGCCCTCGTGACTCATTTGACAACTTTCTACATTGTCCGTTGTACATTGGCGAATATCCGAAGTTCATTGTATGGTGTCTGTTTGCAAAAGGTGAAACGTCTTTCGCAAAGCGTACTTTCAATTCTTCCAGGCGGAAACTGTTTATTTCAAATGTTGGTTATATGTAGTTCTGTCTTAGAAAGTAACATTAAATCGTGGATTTTGGTTCCCTTGTTAACAGCTTTACATGAAAGAATTGCGAGTGTTTAAAGTATAAACTATAAATACCTTTTTATGGAATACAGTATGCACATGTAAACAGACATGTACATGTTAAGTTTGCATGATTCTAAACGACATTTATACAAATACATATCGTTTTTGGCCAAACAATAATTGAAAACTGGGTGATTGCATGTCTGGACTTTTGGCAACGAATGCGCTCCATAGTAAATAACCTATTATTTACACACTGTAAAAGTTTTATAACCATCAGAAATCTGAATGTTGAAAAAAATGCGATTTTGTAATTTTAGTGGGTATAAAAGCCACTACCTTTCAAATTTCAGTTAATTCTGTTTTTCTTCTTAAAAACAGCTTTGTATTATGTTATTTGATGATAAACTTATATCAAACCTTGTTTATTTCATGGCATGTACAAAAAAAACATATTTGGGGGAAAATAACTCTTAAATTCACATTGTATAAGTGATTTTCATACCGGAATATTACAGTCCAGCGTAAAATTTTCATTTCCGTAAGAATCACACAACCTGTATATCCAACGAGAGAGAGGGAGGATGATAGAGATATATTTAAAGAGAGATTGGTTCCCTAAGCATTTTTATGATTAATAATATCATGGAGGAATTATACCCCTATAATTCCTCCATGATAATATCGAATGTTAAACTGCCTTCGTGTACTGTCAATCTTGTATTAAGCGATCACTAATTGAAGTAGACTGCTAGTGGCAGCGCATTTTTTTTAACAGATGACTGATTAATGCAGTTTTCTGCCTTATTTTTACTTAACTGTAACAGTGTAAGTAAATACCAGCAATCATTGGTTGTCGCTTGATACAATATGAACTATGAAGAGTAAGCTTTTCCTATGCAATAAGTGTAGACCTAGATCAGATGACAAGTGAATGAGCCATCCTACCACGGTTAGCACTATTTCATCTTGCCATAAGTTGAAAAAAGCTATCAAAGAAAGTCATAATTGACTATTTACATTTGTCCATTAATAAGTTAACATGCTACCTGCTATATTTTTTCAGGAACACGAGGTTTTCCAACTGTGCATACAAAGGATGCAGTGAAAATTCAAGACAGAATTATATATCATGATCAGATTATTTTTAATCATAAAGCGTACATTTGTATGCAGGTAAGTTCAAACAAATAAACAAAAATCCTGAACATTAGTAGTTCCTACGCGGTCAATGGTGGACGTGAAATTTCGGCCGGACCGATTCGACAAATATTTTAAAAGATTTAGCAGTGACTTAGTTTCAAAACTAGTGTGGATTAAAGTGCATTTGATTTAAGTAACCATTAGCTATCCGGGATGGAAATGTTTTTCGACTAATTGAATTAGTTATCGAGTTATTCACCGAAATCCATCGTGCCAGCCTATTCGCGGTGGGTGGGGTGTCGCCTACTCGGAGAAGTGCAAGACTTTAAGGCCTCTTTAGGCCCCTGGAACATATTTGAGAGCATAGATAAGGATTGGAAATATTGAAAACACTTCCTAAGGATTTACTGGATAATGAATTCATTATTTTACGAAAATAGGATTCGCAGAGTTGGCGGGAAACCCCCATCGATACAGTGAAAAATCCCCTTCCCGGGAAAAATTTAAGCCTACAAACTGGGAGTTCTGTATTGATTTGTGACAGAAACCACTTGAGGAGTTAATTCTCGCCAAAATTGTGAATATTTAAGTAAAAACATAGTGCTTTGTGACAAACTTTATTTTTGGCGGGAAAACGCATGTGCTCCAGTTGCGGATGGATTACTCCGCGCGGGTTTATTGTGCACTATAACCATTACTAGGGAACTGTTTTTTACGGAATTTTTATACCTTACAGACTACGTTTCTGCTATTCGCGAAAGATAATAGTGTCTACAGAAGTTTTACATGGAAATTTATACGAAATACGTATTACGTTCCTGCTAATTTCGTGAGATTTGTCTCTTGCTGTTACATTAGTGTCATCACGTGACCCATTCAAAATGGCGACTAATAGGAGAACTGGCCGCACTCAAAGCTCCAGCACAGGAGGTAAGGTGAATTGTATATATTGCTCAACAAAAATTGACAAATCTTCACCAGCAATGGAATGTGATAATTGTGCAGGATGGGTGTGTCTGAACTGTAGCGGAATCCCAGCAACCTTATATACAGAACTTGTTAAACATGGAGAGGAGGTTCCCTTAGACTGGAAATGTAAATCGTGTAAGGCCACAAAGTCAGATTTGAAGAGTATTCACAAGACACTGTTAGAGATGAAAGATGAAAACGAAAATAGACTTAGAAAAGTAGAAGGTGAGCTTGCAACGTTGAACGAAAACATGATAACAACTGTTCAGGAGGAAGTAACCAAAGCAACAGATAACATTGCAGACTCTGTGACGGATACCATAGCAGAAAAAGTGAAAGTGAGTGTGGATGCCCAGCTTAAGGAACAGGAAGAGCAAAAGGCTAGAGCAAACAATATTATCATTTTTAAGCTACCCATGAGTGCATCCAAACAAGCTACAGAAAGGAAAGAGTACGACAACAGTAAGTTGCAAGAACTATATAAGGGTATCTGTCCAGATCAGGGGGGTCTGAGCGTTAAGACTTGCTTCAGACTTATAAGCAACAGGAGGAAAAAGCCAAGTGATAGTGACTCCACCGTGCCCCCACTTAAGGTTATTCTGAACTCAAAGGAACAGAGGCGTAACCTATTGACGAATTCTAGAAAAGTAATAGATCTTGAGGACGAGTCCCTCCAAGAAATTATTATCGCCAAGTACTTGACTTATGAACAGGGAGAACAGAGTGCTGCACTAAAGAAAGAAAAGGAGCGACGCGAAGCGGAAGGTGAGCAGGTTGTAATCCGCCACCATAAGGTTGTGCCCAGGAGGGCTCGATCTGATTTTCGCTATTAACTCTCGCAATAGTGTTTTTAAACGTTTTAACAATGCAAATAGAGAAGATAAGTCTTTTTTAAATGTATTATACGCCAATGTGGATAGCGGATTGTTGAACAAATTCGACGAACTTTCTATCATCATAAGTGAGAAAGGTCCGGATATTATGATATTCAACGAGATTCTCCCCAAGAGAAAAAGAGCACAGAAAAAGTTATCGGCAAAAACTTTCAATATTGAAGGCTACGACCATGTTATCCGCTCAACCTCAGAAGGAAGAGGTGTGATTATATATTTTAAGATTGATTTACGTGTACAGTCTGTAGATTCTTTGATTAACCATATGTTTGTTGAATCAATTTGGCTTAAGATTAAGCTAAAAGGAACTGATAACATACTAGTCGGGAACATTTATAGAAGCCCTTCATCAACCAAGGACAATAACATTAACTTGAACCGTTTAGTCAAGGAGGCTACATATCTTAATACCTCTCATATACTAATTGTGGGTGACTTTAATTACGGGTCGATTGACTGGGAGATACAGCAGTCTTCAGAAGCTCACGACCACTGTTCTTCGCTTTTCCTAGAGTGCATGAAAGATACATTTCTGTACCAACACGTATCCGAGAATACAAGATTTCGCACGGGCCAATCACCTTCGAGGCTGGATTTACTATTTACAAATGAAGCAAACATGGTGAACGATCTCGACTATTTGCCCCCGATAGGTGCCAGTGACCATGCAAGTCTTTTCTTCAAATAAATACGAAAGACTCAAGCAGGAAACGTAACACAAACAATACACCCACCTCTCAAGCAGAACACACACACACACAGTCATACCACAACAAACACACACATTCACACACACGCAATACAATTCCTACATCTACACACTAAATAGAAAACAACACGCAAGACAAACATAAAGCAAAGTGAATATAGGAGCCCGCCTTGGTACGGTCAGTAGCAATCAATAATTGTTTACATACTTTTTTAAAGGCAACTATCCCGTTATGAGGAATTACCTTCAGAGTGTAAACTGGAACGAAATTAACGACCAGGACATAGACACATACTGGAATAATTTTCACTCTACAATTAGTGTTACAGTTAATGACAATGTACCATTGGTGAAACCTTCAAATAAGGCCAAGAAACGCCCTTGGCTAAATAGGGATGTCGTATTTGCGTGTTCTGAGAAAAAGACAGCTTATCAGAAGTGGAAATTCTGTAAAACAGATCTGAACTGGCAAAAATACTGTGAAAAGCGTAATAAAGCAACAAGAATGTGCCGTGTCGCAAAGAGGGACTTTGAACGGGAACTAGCAGGCAATATTAAGTCGGATCCGAAGTCTTTCCACAACTACGTCCGAAGTCAGCTTAAGTCAAAAACTAGGATAGCAGATCTTGAATTCCAATATGGATCATTATTGTTTTCAGACGTCCAGAAAGCAGAACTTTTAAACTCCTTTTTCTCGAGTGTTTTCACAAGTGAAAATCTATCTGATATACCAACTATTGAGGACAGAGATTTTTCAACACTGTTAGAAACTGTTCAAATTTCACCTAACGACGTGAACAAGAAACTTTTAAAGTTAAAAACTAATAAGTCCCCAGGACTAGATTCTATTCACCCACTCCTCTTAAAGGAATGTGCAGATGAAATTAGTGAAGTTGTAGCGGATCTATTCAATATGTCTATTGAGAAAAGCATACTACCCACAATGTGGAAAAGAGCGCAAGTAACCCCTATATACAAGAAAGGCAACAAACACTTATGTGCTAACTACCGTACAGTCAGCCTGACAGTTATACTTTGTAAAGTGCTAGAGACTTTCATGCGAGATGTTATAGTTAAACACATGGATTCAAATAATCTGTTTGCCAACTGCCAACATGGTTTTCGTTCGAGACGTTCATGTACCACCCAGTTACTGGAAGTAATTGATCATTGGTCCCAAATATTGGAGGAAGGTGGAGCGCTAGACTGTATTTACTTAGACTTCGCCAAAGCGTTCGACACTGTGCCTCACATCAGATTGTTGAATAAGTTACATGCTTATGGTATTAGGGGTAAAGTACATAGCTGGATTCATGCTTTCCTAAACAATAGACAGCAACAAGTTAGAATTGGTTCATCCTGCTCCAACTGGACCCCAGTTAAAAGCGGTATCCCGCAAGGAAGTGTCCTCGGGCCTATGTTATTCTTGATCTATATCAACGATCTACCGGAAACTGTATCAAACATTGTAAAACTCTTCGCAGACGACACCAAAATCTATAGACAAATAGGAAGCTCAGACGACACGACATCTCTGCAATCTGATCTAGACAACTTGGCAAATTGGTCGGACAAATGGTTACTGCGATTCAACGCATCAAAATGTAAATGTTTACACATCGGCAAAGAACATTCAAATCATGAGTACACTATGCAAGACTCCAATGGCAGATCCTTCATCGATAATGTAGATAGTGAAAAAGACCTTGGTGTTACCTTCGATAAGAAGCTATCCTTCAATGAGCACATCGCAGCCAAAGTGAAGAGAGCAAACCAAGCACTGGGCACCATCAAGAATACATTCACCTATTTTGATAAGGATATATTTCTGCCGTTATATAAGGCCTACATCCGACCTCACTTGGAATATGCTAGTGTTATTTGGGCACCTACATACCAGAAAGATATTATTGCTATAGAACAGGTTCAACGAAGAGCGACACGCTTAGTCCCCGAGATAAAACACCTAACATACGAGAATAGACTAAAAGCACTAGGGTTACCTTCACTAATGTATCGAAGGGAAAGAGCAGACGTCATACAAGTTTTTAAGATTCTCCATGGATATGAAGAAGTCGACATTAGTAACAGTCTCCAGTCTAGCAGTAACTCTACAACCCGTGGGCATCAATATAAGTTGGAGAAAGTACGTGCGTCGTCTAGATATGGACAGAATAGATTCTGTAAGAGAACAGTGAATAATTGGAACGCTTTATCAAATGACTCAGTATGTGCCACTTCTGTTAACACATTCAAATCTCGCCTAAATGCAGATTGGAAGAGAAAAGACTCTAAATTTTATAACCAGACTAGTGGGTTAACATTTCCATCCCGTGAAGAACTCACGTCTTACCAACGAGATCAACGATCCAGATTGGGCCAAAACGAGCTGAACAGCTCAACAGAGGCTATCAACGAAAGGTAACTAAAGGTAACTAAGGTAACTAAAATTGGATAAATAGCATAATAAAAGCATACAGGTGTTGATAAATTATTATTATACTCAAATAATGAAAAGGTGACCAATAAATATATTATGCATTACTTATATCCAGCAAATATTCCACAATCGACACTGTTATCCTGCTGCTGGACTTTAAGAAGGGACACATGTTCATTTTTATCTACGAAGGTTAAAATATTGCCACTCTTTTGAAAACACTTTCATATTCTTTTACTTTTGGCAAATTCTTCTTGTTTAACACAACTTGAATCAAGTAATTCTTGTGGAAATTCAACTGTGTGGTATTGTTCATTATGATTAACTTCTAAAACTTTTTGATTTCACACACAAATATATTGAAAGCTTTACCTTTGGGAGCTTTCGCCTGTGTACTACAGGCTTTTTCAAGCAACTGATGTTTCACTGGGACTTGACATCGAAAAGGTAAAGCTTTCAATATATTTGTGTGTGAAATCAAAAAGTTTTAGAAGTTAATCATAATTGAATCAAGTAGTAAACATTGTTTTGGGTTGATGTTGCTGATATTTCATCTTAATTAAAATACGGTACAGTTGCCTCTTCTATATTATTAATCATAAAAATGCGTAGGGAACTAATCTCTCTTTAAATATCTCTATCTCCCTCCCTCCCTCTCGTTGGATATACAGATTGTGTTATTCTTACGGAAATGAAAATATTACACTGGACCGTAATATTCCGGTACGAAAATCACTTAAAATGTGAATTTAAGAGTTATTTTTGCCCAAATATGTTTTTTTTGGTACATGCCATGAAATAAACAAGGTTTGATATAAGTTTATCATCAAATAACATGACACAAAGCTGTTTTTAAGAAGAAAAACAGGATAAACTGAAATATGAAAGGTAGTGGCTTTTATACCCCCTAAAATTACAAAATCACATTTTTTTCAACATTCAGATTTCTGATGGTTATAAAACTTTTACAGTATGTAAATAATAGGTTATTTACCGTATACGTACCAAATTTTTCCAATTTAAATTACTTTTTATGCTTATAGTGGAACTCCAAATATTTTTCGGTCCGGCACATTTCGGTTAGGTTCGGTTCGGTTCGGTTCGGTCCGGGTAGTGGTTTTTATACCCCTTCAGGCCCTAGTCGAAAGAAGTCCCCCTCCCAAGAAATAATCCCAAATGTGCTGATGGCAGAGAAAAGATACAGTGCCCCCTCTCTACAACAACAACCAAGTTATTATAGAAGAAGGAAAATCTATATTATTTTACCCTTTAAAGAGTCATTTATTATTAAAACATGACGTGGCTTTACACATGCAGATCTATAGATACCTTCGATTTCAAACAATCTCCATTAATCGCGTAATAGGCCTATAGACGTTAAATGCATGAAATTGAACTTTATAAATGAAAGTACGTGAAATTTGGAAAATACTCTATCTCACAGGGCTAAGTTAATAACCCAGAATATAAATCAAATTAAGTATAAGCGTGAACCCGAGATCACATAGAAAAAGCCGTCTGCTTATTTAGGCGGTTAGTATATGTATGAAAGTGCCTATAGTTTCAAAAGAAGTTTTATAACTAATACTTTTTTTACCATTGTCTTATCATTCACTCCTATAGCTTTCATTGTGAGAAGTTTCATCGATTTATTTCAGGCAGATTTTGATTGAGTGAGTGTTTTCATTGAATTTGAGCCGAAAACAATTTAGACAAGAAATATCTTCAGCGGAATGAGTGGTTCAACTAAGGCTATAGATTGGTGGGCAAAATTGAATGAAATTGAGGTTTTCAAAGAATTGTAAAATCTTGGATTGAAAAGCAAAAAATACAAGTATACCATGGAAACAGTAACTTTTTTTAAAAATGCAAAACTATCATGTACAGAAATACAAAACAAAACAATAATTAAATTCATATCCTAGCTACTCAGGTAGGAGATCCTCACATGAATCTATTGTTCTATATATCAAACTTAATTCATAGAGTTTCTTGAAACAACCTATAACATACACACATGTACAGATACAACGGTCTGCTGTACTTCACTCTTGTAAATAATGATGAAACAACACGATTGTGTTTAACTCACTTGAGGCCATTTATATATGATATTGCTTTTAATGTATGGTAAATGTGTACAAATAGTTGTAATATGGTGAGAAAAATATGCAGCCAGACCGGGGCTCGAACCCGGGACCCCTTGCTTACAGGGCAAGTGTTCTACCGACCGAACCACCGGGCCGCTTACACAAATCTCTCAACATTTAAATCATATACTCAACCCGGCTACACACACCCCCTCTACACAAGAATTCGTCCCGAATTCTTACTAAAGTACACTCCACGAGTTTCTTATTATTATTTCTGTACACTCTTCGAGTTACATATTATCCTACGGGTTACGTTGGGCGCCAAATGTAACATGGTGAGAAAAATATGCAGCCAGACCGGGGCTCGAACCCGGGACCCCTTGCTTACAGAGCAAGTGTTCTACCGACCGAACCACCGGGCCGCTTACACAAATCTCTCACCATTTAAATCATATACTCAACCCGGCTACATAGTTAACAATTAAAACAAATTGGTAGTAAACAATTACAAAACATCTAGCTTCCTCTGTATATCATTCTATAAAAAGATTTCAGATGTCATATCTTAAAAGAGAAGCATAATGGCATCAGCCCAGTGTAGTAAACAGTCAATCTGTGTTTCTAAAGTTTACACTCACAGTCCATATCTGCTAAAACTGTAATGGGCCATAGACCAGCCTACAGGGCTCTAGATAAGAGAAAGTAAACTAAACAAATCACATTTTTTCACTCCTTTCAGCACCAAACCCTATGGTGTTACCACTCATTTTGATTGTCTTGAAGAGACAATTCAAATGAGTAGTGACACCACAGGGTTTAATGCCCAAATAAGGATTTTAAGTTTTGAAATAATTCCCTTATCTGGCGCTACTATCCAATCAGACTATTCAGTTTCAACAGGTGCTCTTAATTCTAAATTTCTGATCAAATATAATTGGTTGAAATGTGTGGCCAAATAGAAACCAGTCAGCTCGGCTGAAAAAATTGTAGATATATATCAAGCAACAAACTATACTCCTTGCATCATATTTTTAGTGAGCATCACTTTTTAACTTTTTTGTGCCAATTATTACTTTACATCATTTTCGAAAGGCAAAATAACGCATGCCGACTCTTTGTCGAGAATGGCTACATCATACATTTCAAATACCCATAGACAAAATAATACCATTATAACCTATATTTTTCTTTTTGCCATGGAACTTAGATATGTTTGAAGAACCTATGCTGAAATGTTTATAGATATCCATTGGAGATTTCATTTGGTCGCGAATGTCCTTAAGGAATCTTTAATTGACTGACGAAATTCTGCTTTACTTTCAACCTGCATTAAGTGGTCACATATCTTCAAAACTAGAAAAAGGATATGGGGTAATAGGTTAAGGCACATTCTGCTTTACTTTCAGCGTTCTTTAAGCTATTTTCTGCTAGAATTGGGAAAATATTTCTTATGATACATATTCCTGACTGTATAAATTGGAGCTATTTTCTACAGTGGTTGAATAAGATAAAGGCGTAAAAGGGCGCATTTATGGGGTAATGGGTTAAGGCACATTCTGCTTTACTTCAACATGCTTTAAGTGATCATATCATCAAAACTAGAAACAGGTCAATTATGGGATAATGGGTTAAAGGTATTTGTCCAAGTTGTTTTAAAAAGGCGTCAAAGCAGCTGTAAAGCATGAGAAAACTATGCACAGCCATTATAGGAATAAACAACATCTTTTTGCCGTTCATGACTGTATGAACACATTAGCTTCGCAGGGGGTAAGTTTCGTAAACGCCCGAAGGGCGTTTGCGATAAACCTACCCTGCGAGACTAATGTGTTCATACCGAGTGAACGGCAAAAAGATGTTGTTTATGTTCTGTCTTGACCATTAAATGTGTTTTTTGACCAGATTTGTTTTCATGTTTATACATATATCATATACCGGCCAAATAGGTTTGATAGATGTTATCCTGGATGTAACAGCCATTCGAACTCTATAATATACGGTGTGAAAAGTAGTCCAGACTACATGTTTCGGAGTTGATAACAAAGTCAAGTTTTTACCCAGTAAAATGTCGCTGTGTGCTTAACGAACAATTATAAGACATTAAAAATAAACAATGCAACTAAATATCTTTTATTTAACTCTTTCCTCCCTAAAACTTTAAATGGACGATTCCAGTTTCCATTTAAGTCTAGTCCATTTCTGACTTTTAAGGATTGTTTTTGTCGATGTGACAAACAGTGAAGACCCTGATCAGAGGGCTCCTTTCGGAGCCCTCTGTTCTGGGTATTCACTGTTTGCATAGGACAAGTGTACTACTCACATGTACATTGTTTGAAAAGGACGCCTATATGCGGGACTAGGGTTCAAAGGGTTGAGCATTAAAAAAAAAAATAGGCCGCGCGTGTTTATTTCAGCCTTATTACATGCCATAGCAACCATTAGCTGGTCGCTAGGTCAGGATCTCTCCGGGGGAGACTCCGCCCTCTTTCTAACTGGCTGGAACCAGTTTCGATTTGTAGGTGCATTGAGGGATGACCTGCATTTTTTAATGCGATTACATAAAGACTTTACAGGGTGAATGTAAATATTTCAATTTGTCTAGCGAGGCCATGACGTACTCACACTCATATCAATGGGGGTTTTCATTGGGGGGGGGGGGGGTTCTAACCAAACTATCACAGACGGGCCTCACATGAGACGCTTCCCAGTTTCTTTGCACATACCTTACCACAGTGATGAACTAAGAGTAACCACCCCAGCTATGAAATTTTGTTTAACCAATTTGTGTCCACGTTCCTATAATATACATGTATAGGACAACATAGGCAAATAGTGCAGACTCTGATCAAAATTTAAAATTTACTGATATGAATTTCAAAATAAAACAAAACGAAAAAGACACCCTTACATAAACAAATGAACTAATCCAATATATAAGCTTTACTTTCAACCTGCTTTCAGCTGCTTTGTTGGGAGCAGGTACGTATAAACAGTATATAGATACCTCATGAACGTTCCTGCTAGGATTTAGAAAATATTTCTAATGGTACATGCTCATGACAGTTCAGATTTAAGTCTTTTTCTCCAGTACAGGAATAAATTAAATGTGCTTAATAAAGGAAGGCGTATCTATAATTGAGGCAATGGCTAACAGGCCCATTGTCTTCCAATAGCAGGGCTACCATGAGTTGACATAAAAATCCTAAGATTCCAAATTTGCATTTTTCAAGTGCGATTTTACGAATCGTACCTTTACACAATCACCTAGTAGTGTCTGGTTTTGTTGACACATAGCTGCCTAAATCAGGTTGGAAGAAAAGCACAATGCGCCTTAAGGCGCATTCTGCTTTACTTTTAGTCTACTTTAAGCTACCGTGTACTAGAAAAGAAATCCGAAGATTTAGGAAAAATCCGGAGAAATGGCAGCCCTGCAATAGCTTGATCATTGTCATTATTTGATATTGCATAAAAATTAGTTTCAATTTATAAAAGTGTACCAGGGCTGTGGAAAAACTCGTGGTCCGACTGGAACTCGAACCCAGAGTCTCTGGCTTACGTACCGTGCCAGCACTTTAACCACTAAGCTACCGAGCTACCCGGTCGGGGACTTTTTGATTTTCCACCAAGTAGGCATACCTGTACCCGACCGAACTCAATCCCGCTATACACTATTAAATGAAGTTAGCTATATACTATCATAGATAGAATTAGATTATTGTTATTTTAAAATTCTTTAGTACGCCATTGGTGGGATGCTCTTCCAGTCACTTGCGGAGTACCCCAGGGTAATATATTAGGACCTCTTCTTTTTCTCTGCTACGTGAACCACATGGTTACTAGCATTGATAAGGACTGCAAACTCATTTTGTATGCTGATGACAGCACACTATTGTTTAGCCATCAGGACCCTGTCTGTATTCCAGTCAAACTTGGTCATATTTTAGAAAACTGCTCGGAGCGGTTAGTCGATAACAAATTATCCTTGAATATAGGGAAAACAGAACACATTCTTTTTGGTCCAAAGCGCAATTTAAGTAAGCAAGGATCCTCACATGTTACCTGTTATGGTCATACCATAACAAGTACTAGGCAAGTAAAGTACCAAGGTCTTTATTTAGACATTTTTTGTCAGGTGAAGCTATAGTACAGCACATTATATCTAAGATATAACTGCATAACAGGCAAAACAAATAGATGGATAGACAGTTTTTTTTCTGGTAGACAGCAGCGTGCAGTTGTTGAAGGAGAAAGATTTGACAATGTACAAGTAGCGTCCGGAGTTCCTCAGGGATCAGTATTAGGGCTAAGTTTGTTTCTCTTTTACACCAACAACATGCCAAATACACTAACATCCAAACTAAGGTTATTCGCAGATGATACTATTGCTTATCTAGCAGTCTCATCAAATTCAGATTGTGATACCCTCCAAGAAGATGTAGACAAATTGGTTCTCTGGGAAGAATCATGGCTAATGAAATTTCACCCTAATAAATGTAATGTGCTGTCACTAACAAAAAACAAAAAAGTAATCAAAAGAAATTACAATATACACAACCATTTATTAGAACAAGTCTCTTCTACAAATTACCTTGGCTTGACTATTACATCAGATCTGAGGTGGACCTCTCATATAAATGCTATATCTGGTAAAGCAAATGGCACCATCAGCTTTCTTAAAAGGAATCTTAACATAAGCAGCAGGACTATGAAAGAGAATGCCTACAAGTCACTTGTTAGACCTTCTCTTGAATATACCTGTGCTGCTTGGGACCCATACATAAAAAGTAAAAACAGATATTGATAAACTTGACAAAGTCCAACGACGGTCAGCCAGATACGTTTCAAATAGATACCATAACACTTCATGCGTGACTGATATGCTTAATCACCTGGGATGGCAATCACTGGTCGAGAGAAGAAAGAATGCCAGACTAAGCATGATGTACAAAATGGTCCATGATCAAGTTAACATAGACACCATTGAAAAACTCCTTCCACTTCAGAGAAAATCACGAACATCCAACGACATGGCATTCAAAATACCATACTGTAGAACAACCGCCCGGAAAGAGTCTTTCTCTCCAAGGACAATAATCCAGTGGAACACCTTGCCCACTGTCACCGTGACAGCTCCGAGCCTAGATGCATTCAAGGCTTGTCTGAATTTTTTTTATCAACAATTCATTTATTTTGACATTAATGCGCACATCCAATACGGCAGAATAGTCAGCAAGATGACGGCGGCCGTTAATTTGTAGAAGTAGAAGTAGAAGATTAGTGGCAAAAACCTAAATTTTTATACAGACAAAACAAATGTTTGGATTTTAACAAACGTAACCTTTTATGCTCCGCACTTCTGCAGTGTCATTTTGATTACTGTAGTTCAGCTTGGTCTAAATAAGGGGTTAAAACATAAGCTCCAGGTGGTGCAGAACAAGATTATTAGATTTATTCAAGGATATTCTCCAGGAGATTCCGTCACTTGGCAAGACTATATGCATTTGAATATGTTGAGAGTTGACAACAATGCTAAACAGCGACTTAGTCACATGCATAAAGTCCATTATAAAACTTGTCCTTCATATGTTTTGGAACACTTTGTAAAAAGTTCTAGGGGTTCTAGCCATAATTGTTTTATGTTACCTAGTGTCAGTAACAATTTAAGTAAACATACTTTTTATATACTGGATCAAGAGACTGGAATTCTCTTCCGGATTACATTAAAGGTGTCAAAAATATTAGCAAATTCAAACAGTTAGTTAAGAAGCACCTACTTGATGTGCAAGTCTTAGAGAGCAAAAGGGACTTTTTATAATTATTATTCACACTCTCATTGCTGGAAACAGTTTATACATTTTTACAACCCATTTCAGATGGACAGTGAATGAACCCTTTGAAATGAGTCACCACTGTTTGTCAATATTTGAAATATTATATTTCTGAATTTATGTAAAGTGGAAACTGATCGAAAATGGAAGAGTCCATTTCAAAATTCAGCACTGTGAAGGATAATCTGAATGTGATACATGTGTCTGTGAAAATTTGATAACGGAAGTATTTCGAAAACTAAAATCTTTATTTCTGCTTTTAAACCCAATGGTGTCATTCTCATTAAAATTGTCTCGAAGAGACGTTTTAATCAGTAGTAACACCATAGCATTCGGTGCTGAAATGAGTGAGAAAATGTTAGATTAGTTCAGATTACTCCCGCTTACATGTGTATCTGGAGCACTGAAAATGAAGCGGTTAACCCTTATTCTTCTGCACAGACGTCTGCTGTGACATTGTCGTCTGTAACATTTATTCAGTTTAGATTTATGCATTGTTTTAATTAAACAAACCTTAAGACGAGTGTCAAACAGTTTGGATCCAGAAGAGACGCCGCGTTACGCGGCGTCTTTCTAGATTCAAACAGTTTGTTAACTCCGTAAAGTTACGACCAGTAGACACATTGTTAAACTATGAGATCCAGTCAAAATGTGTAAATATTATTCACGGGGGCTGAGCGTTTAAAGAAATACAAAGAATCTTTACCAAGCTTGTTGAAAATGACTGTGTCAGCTTTGTCCGCTCTCTAACTCAAACACTTCCAATTGGATCTTCACCAAACTTGCTACTAAATGTTTTATTAGTATAGAATCTAGGTCAGGTACAATAACTAGCAAAATCGCATGAGGCATGTCTGAGTTATTGCCATTGAATAATTAAAAAAATGACTGTTTCAGCATGTTCTGCTCTCTAACTCAAACTCTTTTTATTGGATGTTCACCAAACTTGCTGACAATGTGTATTGGTATTAATTCTAGGTCAAGAAAAAATTCAAATACAGTTGAATGAAAATACTTTAAGAGGTAAAGGAGAAATGGAGTGGTAATTTATTACTTAACTTATTACCAACACGGCTAAGATTAAGCACAAGCAAACATTGATCAAATATTTGGCTAAAATAGAATAAAAACTGGTCCTTTTACAGAGTGGACAGGGCAAAAATAAGGATAAAATAGCAAAATTTTAAAAATTGAAGAACCATAACTCCAACATGCCTTCGGCGATATGGGTATTATAGAAATGGACCAAGATTTTATACAAATATTATTTTCAGCAAATTTGGTGAAGATCCAGATATAAAACTGTTTGAGTTAGAAAGCTGACAAGCCTAAATTAGTCAATTTTTAGTCATTCGAGGGCAATAACTTCAACATGCCTTTGTGCGATTTTGGTAGTTAAGATGATTGACCTAGATGTTATATTAATAAACATTTTCAACAAGTTTGGTGAATATCTGATAAAACCTGTATATGTTAGAAAGCAAAAAATGCTGAAACATTAATTTTTAATACTTAAAGGGCAGACATGCCTTTTGCGATTTTAATAGTATTCAAACCAAATCTTGATTTTATATAAATAAACATTTTCAGCAAGTTTGGTGAAAATCAATAAAAAAAGAATTCGTGTTAGAGAGCAAACATGGTGAAACAGTCCTTTTTAATATATAAAGGGCAATAACTAAGATAATCCTTATGGAATTTTAGTAATAATCCCACTGGGCCTAGCTTTTATATAAATGAAGATCCGATGAAAACTTCATTGTTTGAATTCTTTTTTATACTGCTAGAAAGGTATATTTACCCAGACAGTTTCGTGAGCTGGTCTGTTCATTTGATCACTGGCGACTGAGCTGTAGTCGATGGGGTATTACTTCCCTTTGCTACTACCGGAAGTGGCAGTAAACAAAGGGTTGTAAACCTTGCTGAGTCGGAACGTCCCCTGGTCCCGGTTCATCACGCTGGGGTTAGCTCTGATCTGGATGGCCCCCCTTATCTGACGGGTTATATTGGGGAGACTGGACGCAAGTTTAAAACAAAACTAGGGGAACATATAAAGGACGTGGAAGCCAACACGGGTAGGGCGTACACTAGATCAAAAAGGAAACTTTCACAGACTGAGTTCCACAAAAGTGCGATAACCGACCATGTGGCACAGGAAAACCATGTGATCAGTTGGGACTCCACACGCATTCTTGACAAAAAATGTGACCAGCGCACCCGTCAGATAAGGGGGGCCATCCAGATCAGAGCTAACCCCAGCGTGATGAACCGGGACCAGGGGGCGTTCCGACTCAGCAAGGTTTACAACCCTTTGTTTACTGCCACTTCCGGTAGTAGCAAAGGCAAATAATACCCCATCGACTACAGTTCAGTCGCCAGTGATCAAGTGAACAGATCAGTTCACGAAACTGTCTGGGTAAATATACCTTTCTAGCAGTGTTAAAAAATAACTCAATCAATGAAGTATAATACCTGCTAAATGAACCTATTCGCAAATATCCGATGAAAACTCTTTGTGTTAGAGAGCAAACAAGGCTGAAACAGCCATTTTTTAAACAATTAAAGGGCTATTACTCCAACATGCCTTATGCGATTTTAGTAGAATTCAAACTTAACCTTGATTTTATATTAATAAAAACTTTCAGCAAAATTGGTGAAGATTTAAAGAATGTATTTTTTTAGAGAGCAAAACTTATGAAAACAGTCATTTTTAAAACATAAAGGGCAAAAACTAAGATATGCCACATGCAATTTTTGTAATAATCAAATTAGACCTAAATTTTACATAATTAAACATTTTCAGCAAGTGTAGTGAATATCCGATAAAAACAGTCATTTATTATTAATAAACAGGCAATAACTCAGATATACCTTATGCGATTTTAGTAGTAATCAAACTAAACCTTGATTTTATATCAATGAACGTTTTCAGCAAGTTTGTGGAAGATTGGATACAAAATAGGAGCGTTATAGGCGGTCTTTTTGGTTGTAAGGTTGTGGAATATGGTTTATATTTTATGTACATTGTTCGTCTTTATAGGTGAATATGGGAGATATGAGTGAGGTTGGGCGCCCCTAAACCCAGGTTTAACCCCAGTGGTTGTTAATGATTGATTTATAATTAATTATTGATTGCTACTGACCGTACTTTGCTTTATGTTTGTCTTGTGTGTTATTTTTTAAAGTGCGATTTTACGAATCGTACCTTTACCCCATCGCCTGCTTCTAGTTTTGTTGACATGTGACTGCTTAAAGCAGGCTGGAAGTAAAGCAGAATGCGCCTTAAGGTGCATTCTGCTTATTTTCAGCCTGCTTTAAGCTACCATGTACTAGATAAAAACCCGAAGATTTAGGAAAAATCTGGAGAAATGGCAGCCCTGACTACATGCTTACCAACGTTCAGATGACACTGTGGCCTTGCTATTGTCAAGATGGTCATACTGAGGATTCATATCATTTGGTCTAAAAATGTGACCTCTAGAGTCTAGAGTGTTCAAAATTATTTTCTGTAATTCAACCTTTTTACCTGGCGTAACTAATATTGTATATTGCCCGGTTTTTGTTTAGATGATTATGATTTTTTGCACTTTTTATTTACTTGGGGGTCAATTATGGTCATTAAAGTGTTCAGAAGACATTTGCAATGATTTGACTATCTGAGCTACTTTAAATCTGACATAACCATTATTCATAAATGACCAAGAATCTGTCATGGTGATCAATCTTAGTTAGATTTCATCACATTAGGGCAAACAAATGCTGGCACTAGAGTACTCTATGTCCATGCGTATAAAGCGTTTGATTTGAGTCTTAAATCATTCTCAGGCATTTTATTAGTCAGATAAATCTGACCAATCAAATTTTTGAGAACGAACTCAGACTAAGTTCAAACACTTTCTAAGCTTTGGGCCGGAAGTTTTCCTATGATTTCACCAATTTAGCCATTCTTTTACCCACAGTAATTATCAAATAGCCTTGTTTTTTCAAGATGGCCATTTTAAGCAAGTTTTATGAATTTACGGATGAAAATATGGCCGCTAAAGTGTTTATAAGTTTACTATATTTTGACTTATTAACCTACTTTTTAACTCTACTGCTTAGCTTTTTTCAGTAAGATTATTCTAAGCAAGTTTCAGGCAGATATAAGGCTAAAATATGGCCCCTGGTGTGGCCATATGCTTTTTTTGATCAAATGACCTAAGTTATGACCCAACATGACCTGTATTCATGTAGTATGACCTATTTTTTATCATGGACATGACACTCACCGGTGACCCGAAATACCTAAAACACGGAAACACTATGGAATCACAAAAACACCATAGAAAAAAAGAGTTTTAGGTTGTAAAAGAATATTAAAAAGCAATATTTTCAATTTATTAGTTTAAAATGGTTTAATAATTCCCCTTTAACGATAAACAATGCTTTTCATTGACCAAATTAGGTAACGGTATGGAAAATGCACCTCGAAAACGCCATAAAATGTATCTTTTATGAACTAATACTGCCGCAAAGACATATACCGGTACATTGATTAATAACTGTATTTTGAAATAATAATCAAAATTAAGGCCTAAAACGTTGCATTTATTGGCTAATAATTGGCTGAACATATCATTTCAGTGACGTAGGCATATTAAAAGTTTGACAGGTCAACAATGGGCATTTTTACCTGAGACTCGCGAGTCTAGTAGAGTTTACCAAATGACGTAAAATGGCGCTAAAATCTGAATGCGCACGCACTTTTCACCAGAACGACAAACCCTTCAGACGAGTAAGTAATGGGTCAAATTAGGTAGTCTGGTACCCGACTATTGGGATTTTGCGTTGTCATTTTCTGACGCCATTTTGAAACTCTGCGCAGGGACTGGGTTAGCCTAGAGTTCGGTTCAGAGGTCGTATGACGTCATTCGAGTACGAACGCGGTTTGTTCACCTGTAACCTGAGGAACTCGGGTCGACTCGAGGATCTCAGGTGAACACGCTCATTATAGTCAAGTAACAACTAACATTGTGAGTATTTATAGCCTATATGAACATGGGCTGATGGCAGCTTAACACATGACAAAAGTAATGCTAAAAGAAAGATCCTAAAGGAGTTTAATGCATTACTTTTGTCATGCCTTATGCAGTCATATGCCTTTAAGATATACAGGCTACTGTATTCAATGCTCCAATATTACAGGTTTGACTAATGGTATTATTCAGAGCTGACGGCATTTTGAAATTGAACTCAATGGAGGTAATTCGGTTTGTGTTAAAATTTTGTCAGAATTTCTGGAAAGCATGTATAAAATGTAAAGTCAACTGTAGGTCTTCATTGAATTTTTGTGACTGGTAGAATTTAGAAATATCTATCTAATACGTCTAAAATTAGTGTATGGTAAAGAGCTAGATAATTTGTAATTTGAAATTTAGTGACTAATACATTTTGTAAACATTGCTATTTCCAGAAGAAATTTCATGAATTTTTTTTGTTTGCACAATATCTTATACTGTCTGTAGAGTTAACTTGAATGTATAGAAATTATTGAATTATATCATTTTATAAAGAAAATTACTATTACTGTTTATCAAAAATGGAACTTTTCTCGTCAAAAGGTCCTGTCAGAAAACAACGGTGCTGTAATATTTTTTATTTTAACGATTTTAACCCTCCATATGGTATACTTCAATTTAATCAAGGTTAAAGACCCACGAACCACCTTAAGGCATGACAGATTAAATATCTGTATTAAATTTAATATAAAAAAAATTACGAAAAGCAATAATTCAAAACTGTAAGTACAGGTGGTTTACTTCAGACGGTGTTCAACTTTACTACAAAACAATGTCTTGTTAAAATTAAGAAAAGGGGAGATAATACAAGAACGAAATCAGTAAACCGCAATCGCCGGTGCGCAACTTCAGATGGGGATCAACAAAACTGCACATATTTAGCTTAAAACAGTTCCATTGAAGGATAGCCGAATGAAGCTCACTACAAAATGCCGTTCACATACCAACGGACAGACAAACAAATTACATTTATAAGTCCATTCAGAGTCAGACTAAACTTTTAACTGTATTTGATTTTGAGTGTTCTTAAAATAGTCCATGTGTAAAACCCAAGTTTGAAATGCGGTTAATATCTATTCTTAGTAACACTTAAGATTTTCCATACCTATTTTTAGAGCTGTTAGGCCTATCTTAGACTTGTACCATAATATTTCAATATGCTACATTCTAGATTTAGATCGAAAAAATGTCATCGCGAGTACATACATATAAATTCATACTAGATCTAGTGTATAACATATAAATTAAACATATAACTAGTGTATTAAATAGACGTGATGAAAACAGTGAAGCAGAGTGATTTGCGATCTAATCTAAACTAGTCAATAGCTATACCCATATTGGGCCCGTTTCATAAAACTTCGTACGACAAATGTTGTCATAAGTTAGATATAAAAGTCTTAAATATTATTTATTGTTCCATCTGATCATGTATGGTGACATCTCTTTGGAATTGCCTTAAAAAAAAAGATTAAAAAGAGACGGCAAAAGACAGGATTAAATGGATAAATCAGAAATTAAATGTATTTAAAACTTTTTACTTACGACCTTTTTTGTCGTACGAGGTTTTATGAAACGGGTACTTAAGTGCTCCCTAACTATGAAAACAATAACTGGTGAATAAGTGTTGGTGCTGACATACACTTAGTTTTCTAAAAAGTCATGTATATTGTAACAAGACTCACCTTTTAATCGCTTAGGAAGTCGTCAAGGTAGCCGGCTACTTATTCTTAGAAAATCGCTTTACAAGATCCTTCAACATGTCTCTGGCATTGTCCTCTAGTGTTTCGACCCACTCCCACGATTATTATTGAAAATTTACAAACTAATAGAGTGTCTTACGTTAAGAGACGTATTTCACAAACGCTAGAGTCACTGTAAATAATACTTGAAATCCTCACCAGTCTCACCATGGCTATACCCAAATCGTCATCAAACTCCTCCGAATTAAAGTATTTCTACAACTGAAATATTGATCTTACTTGATGATACGTCACACGATGAATGCCGCAATGCGAAGCGTACGGCAAATAACTACTTCCGTGATTGAGTCAAAAGAAGTCCCCGAGAAATAGTCCCAAACTTGTTTGCCTGCGAATAGCACTTTGGCTAAAAGTATACGCTGTTTGTCCCGTATATGCAATACATGGATGCCAGAGATAAGAGACATTAAACAATTATCATAGATTGAGTGAATGGCAACAAAATGTGATGTGAACTGACATATCCTTGTTTATGCCATATTTCCTTTACAAATCTGATATATTTGAACTTTCATGCATGACAGAGTTAACCTACTTAGTTGAATGCCATTTACGATTGTGTCCGTTTTCAAGCTACTGTGCTTCACATATGTAAATAATTTGGATCAATATCCAACGTCGTGCTGTGATCTGTTTCCAATTTGTATTTTAAACTCATATAGCTGTTCCGTCAATAAAACAAGACACAGCCTTTGATCCGTTTTAACAGACGAAAATATCTTCATGGAAAATGATTTAACTGAACAATGACTTAAAGTTTAAAGAAATGAGTTATATCAATTTCAGGGTATGTTTGAATTATTGGTGGTATCTGCATTTTTTTCCTTGTCTGTTTTAAATCCTTTTTGAGTCTCGGAACAAAGTACATGTATATAATCCTCTGCAAACACTGTAGAACCAGAGCATATGACACTGATCTGGATTTGCATTGGTCGTAATACTTTTAAATAACTTTATAACAATCAAACAACTCAGCGACTTGATCTCCATTTAGATCGAAAACGCCTACAAACGGTCGGGAGGTCTGGATCTGCACTGGTTGCAATACTTAAAAAAATAAAGCTTTGTAACAATCAGGAACTTGATCACCTCCTGGAATTAAAACGACTGCAAAAGGCCGGAATGAGGCCTAGTGTAGTATATCTGGAGGATGGCTCTTGTAAGGCGGGGGTTATAAGTCGGGAGGAGGCATCTTTTAGGTCGGGAGGAGGCATCTTGCATGTCGGCAGGAGGGCTCTTGTAGGTCGAGAGGATGGCTCTTGTAGGACGGGAGTAGGGCTTTTGTAGGTTGGGTGGAGGCATCTTGTAGGTGGGGATGAGGCATCTTGTAGGATCGGATGAGGTTTCTTTAAGGTCGGGAGGAGGCATCTTTAAGGGCGGGAGGAGGCATCTTTTAGGTCGGGAGGAGGGCTCATGTAGTTCGTCAAGAGGAGGGCTCTTGTAGTCAGTTGGGAGGAGGCATGTTGTAGGTCGGGAGGAGATGTTATCAAACGTTTGTATATACATGTTTATCAGCTCTTGTGTATAGTTTGTTCTTAATCCTTATAGTGCTGGGACTAAGTATATACTTCCAGTGCAAACACTGTATACTCAGGGAAGAAGATTCCTTCAGACACCCTATGATCTGGATCTACACTAGGTCTAAGTATATTCCTCCCTTACAAACACTGTAAAGTAAGTGACGAACCTTCCATCAGGAGCCCTATGATCTGGATCTACACTAGGTCTAAGTATATACCTCCCTTACAAACACAGTATACTCAGGGAAGAAGGCTCCATTAGGAGCCCTATGATCTGGATCTACACTAGGTCTAAGTATATACCTCCCTTACAAACACAGTATACTCAGGGAAGAAGGCTCCATTATGAGCCCTATGATCTGGATCTACACTACGTCTAAGTATATACCTCCCTAGGCTTACAAACACAGTATACTCAGGGAAGAAGGCTCCATTAGGAGCCCTATGATCTGGATCTACACTAGGTCTAAGTATATACCTCCCTTACAAACACTGTATACTCAGGGAAGAAGGCTCCTTCAGGAGCCCTATGATCTGGATCTACACTAGGTCTAAGTATATACCTCCCTTATAAACACTGTATACTCAGGGAAGAAGGCTCCATTAGGAGCCCTATGCTCTGGATCTACACTAGGTCTAAGTATATACCTCCCTTACAAACACAGTATACTCAGGGAAGAATGCTCCATTAGGAGCCCTATGATCTGGATCTACACTAGGTCTAAGTATATACCTCCCTTACAAACACAGTATACTCAGGGAAGAAAGCTCCATTAGGAGCCCTATGATCTGGATCTACACTAGATCTAAGTATATACCTCCCTTACAAACACTGTATACTCAGGGAAGAAGGCTCCATTAGGAGTCCTATGATCTGGATCTACACTAGGTCTAAGTATATACCTCCCTTACAAACACTATATACTCAGGGAAGAAGGCTCCATTAGGAGCCCTATGATCTGGATCTACACTAGGTCTAAGAATATACCTCCCTTACAACTACTATATACTCAGGGAAGAAGGCTCCATCAGGAGTCCTATGATCTGCATCTACACTAGGTCTAAGTATATACCTCCCTTACAAACACAGTATACTCAGGGAAGAAGGCTCCACGAGAGTCCTATGCTCTTGATCCACACTAGGTCTAAGTATATACCTCTCTTACAAACACAGTATACTCAGGGAAGAAGGCTCCATTGGGAGCCCTATGATCTGGATCTACACTACGTCTAAGTATATACCTCCCTTACAAACACAGTATACTCAGGGAATAAGGCTCCATTAGGAGTCCTATTCTCTGGATCTACACTAGGTCTAATATATACCTCCCTTACAAACACTGTATACTCAGGGAAGAAGGCTCCATTAGAAGTCCTATGATCTGGATCTGCACTAGGTCTAAGTATATACCTCCCTTACAAACACAGTATACTCAGGGAAGAAGGCTCCATGAGAGTCCTATGCTCTGGATCTACACTAGGTCTAAGTATATACCTCTCTTACAAACACAGTATACTCAGGGAAGAAGGCTCCATTGGGAGCCCTATGATCTGGATCTACACTACGTCTAAGTATATACCTCCCTTACAAACACAGTATACTCAGGGAATAAGGCTCCATTAGGAGTCCTATTCTCTGGATCTACACTAGGTCTAATATATACCTCCCTTACAAACACAGTATTCTCAGGGAATAAGGCTCCATTAGGAGCCCTATGATCTGGATCTACACTAGGTCTAAGTATATACCTCCCTTACAAACACTATATACTCAGGGAAGAAGGCTCCATTACGAGCCCTATGCTCTGGATCTACACTAGGTCTAAGTATATACCTCCCTTACAAACACTGTATACTCAGGGAATAAGGCTCCATTAGGAGTCCTATGATCTGGATCTACACTACGTCTAAGTATATACCTCCCTTACAAACACAGTATACTCAGGGAATAAGGCTCCATTAGGAGCCCTATGATCTGGATCTACACTAGGTCTAAATATATACCTCCCTTACAAACACAGTATACTCAGGGAAGAAGGCTCCATTAGGAGCCCTATGATCTGATTCTACACTAGGTTTAAGTATATACCTCCCTTACAAACACAGTATACTCAGGAAAGAAGGCTCCATTAGGAGCCCTATGATCTGGATCTACACAAGGTCTAAGTATATACCTCCCTTACAAACACAGTATACTTAGGGAAGAAGGCTCCATTAGGAGCCCTATGATCTGGATCTACACTAGGTCTAAGTATATACCTCCCTTACAAACACAGTATACTCAGGGAAGAAGGCTCCATTAGGAGTCCTATGCTCTGGATCTACACTAGGTCTAAGTAT
This sequence comes from Gari tellinella, assembly GCA_922989275.2. Classification (NCBI taxonomy): domain Eukaryota; kingdom Metazoa; phylum Mollusca; class Bivalvia; order Cardiida; family Psammobiidae; genus Gari; species Gari tellinella. The sequence continues at coordinate 2,970,829 of OV277870.1, read as the reverse complement.
ATACCTCCCTTACAAACACAGTATACTCAGGGAATAAGGCTCCATTAGGAGCCCTATGATCTGGATCTACACTACGTCTAAGTATATACCTCCCTTACAAACACAGTATACTCAGGGAAGAAGGCTCCATTGGGAGCCCTATGATCTGGATCTACACTACGTCTAAGTATATACCTCCCTTACAAACACTGTATACTCAGGGAAGAAGGCTCCATTAGGAGTCCTATGATCTGGATCTACACTACGTCTAAGTATATACCTCCCTTACAAACACAGTATACTCAGGGAATAAGGCTCCATTAGGAGCCCTATGATCTGGATCTACCCTACGTCTAAGTATATACATCCCTTACAAACACTGTATACTCAGGTCAGGATACTCATTCAGGAGCTCTCTGATCTGGATCTACACTACTGTAGGTCTAAGTATATACCTCCTTTACAAACACTGTATACTCAGGGAAGAAGGCTCCTTCAGGAGCCCTTTGATCTGGATCTACACTAGGTCTAAGTATATACCTCCCTTACAAACACTGTATACTCAGGGAAGAAGGCTCCATTAGGAGCCCTATGATCTGGATCTACACTAGGTCTAAGTATATAACTCCCTTACAAACACTATTTACTCAGGGAAGAAGGCTCCATTAGGAGCCCTATGATCTGGATCTACACTACGTCTAAGTATATACCTCCCTCACACACACTGTATACTCAGGGAAGAAGGCTCCTTCAGGAGCCCTATGATCTGGATCTACACTAGGTCTAAGTATATACCTCCCTTACAAACACTGTATACTCAGGGAAGAAGGCTCCTTCAGGAGCCCTATGATCTGGATCTACACTAGGTCTAAGTATATATCTCCCTTACAAACACAGTATACTCAGGGAAGAAGGCTCCATTAGGAGCCCTATGATCTGGATCTACACTAGGTCTAAGTATATACCTCCCTTACAAACACAGTATACTCAGGGAATAAGGCTCCATTAGGAGTCCTGTTCTCTGGATCTACACTAGGTCTAATATATACCTCCCTTACAAACACAGTATTCTCAGGGAATAAGGCTCCATTAGGAGCCCTATGATCTGGATCTACACTAGGTCTAAGTATATACCTCCCTTACAAACACTATATACTCAGGGAAGAAGGCTCCATTACGAGCCCTATGCTCTGGATCTACACTAGGTCTAAGTATATACCTCCCTTACAAACACTGTATACTCAGGGAATAAGGCTCCATTAGGAGTCCTATGATCTGGATCTACACTACGTCTAAGTATATACCTCCCTTACAAACACAGTATACTAAGGGAATAAGTCTCAATTAGGAGCCCTATGATCTGGATCTACACTAGGTCTAAATATATACCTCCCTTACAAACACAGTATACTCAGGGAAGAAGGCTCCATTAGGAGCCCTATGATCTGGATCTACACTAGGTTTAAGTATATACCTCCCTTACAAACACAGTATACTCAGGAAAGAAGGCTCCATTAGGAGCCCTATGATCTGGATCTACACTAGGTCTAAGTATATACCTCCCTTACAAACACAGTATACTTAGGGAAGAAGGCTCCATTAGGAGCCCTATGATCTGGATCTACACTAGGTCTAAGTATATACCTCCCTTACAAACACAGTATACTCAGGGAAGAATGCTCCATTAGGAGCCCTATGATCTGGATCTACACTAGGTCTAAGTATATACCTCCCTTACAAACACAGTATACTCAGGGAAGAATGCTCCATTAGGAGTCCTATGATCTGGATCTACACTAGGTCTAAGTATATACCTCCCTTACAAACACAGTATACTCAGGGAAGAAGGCTCCATTAGGAGTCCTATGCTCTGGATCTACACTACGTCTAAGTATATACCTCCCTTACAAACACTTTATACTCAGGGAAGAAGGCTCCATTAGGAGCCCTATGATCTGGATTTACACTACGTCTAAGTATATACCTCCCTTACAAACACAGTATACTCAGGGAAGAAGGCTCCATTGGGAGCCCTATGATCTGGATCTACACTACGTCTAAGTATATACCTCCCTTACAAACACAGTATACTCAGGGAAGAAGGCTCCATTAGGAGTCCTATGATCTGGATCTACACTACGTCTAAGTATATACCTCCCTTACAAACACAGTATACTCAGGGAATAAGGCTCCATTAGGAGCCCTATGATCTGGATCTACCCTACTTCTAAGTATATACATCCCTTACAAACACTGTATACTCAGGTCAGGATACTCATTCAGGAGCTCTCTGATCTGGATCTACACTACTGTAGGTCTAAGTATATACCTCCTTTACAAACACTGTATACTCAGGGAAGAAGGCTCCTTCAGGAGCCCTTTGATCTGGATCTACACTAGGTCTAAGTATATACCTCCCTTACAAACACTGTATACTCAGGGAAGAAGGCTCCATTAGGAGCCCTATGATCTGGATCTACACTAGGTCTAAGTATATAACTCCCTTACAAACACTATTTACTCAGGGAAGAAGGCTCCATTAGGAGCCCTATGATCTGGATCTACACTACGTCTAAGTATATACCTCCCTCACACACACTGTATACTCAGGGAAGAAGGCTCCTTCAGGAGCCCTATGATCTGGATCTACACTAGGTCTAAGTATATACCTCCCTTACAAACACTGTATACTCAGGGAAGAAGGCTCCTTCAGGAGCCCTATGATCTGGATCTACACTAGGTCTAAGTATATATCTCCCTTACAAACACAGTATACTCAGGGAAGAAGGCTCCATTAGGAGCCCTATGATCTGGATCTACACTAGGTCTAAGTATATACCTCCCTTACAAACACAGTATACTCAGGGAATAAGGCTCCATTAGGAGTCCTGTTCTCTGGATCTACACTAGGTCTAATATATACCTCCCTTACAAACACAGTATTCTCAGGGAATAAGGCTCCATTAGGAGCCCTATGATCTGGATCTACACTAGGTCTAAGTATATACCTCCCTTACAAACACTATATACTCAGGGAAGAAGGCTCCATTACGAGCCCTATGCTCTGGATCTACACTAGGTCTAAGTATATACCTCCCTTACAAACACTGTATACTCAGGGAATAAGGCTCCATTAGGAGTCCTATGATCTGGATCTACACTACGTCTAAGTATATACCTCCCTTACAAACACAGTATACTAAGGGAATAAGTCTCAATTAGGAGCCCTATGATCTGGATCTACACTAGGTCTAAATATATACCTCCCTTACAAACACAGTATACTCAGGGAAGAAGGCTCCATTAGGAGCCCTATGATCTGGATCTACACTAGGTTTAAGTATATACCTCCCTTACAAACACAGTATACTCAGGAAAGAAGGCTCCATTAGGAGCCCTATGATCTGGATCTACACTAGGTCTAAGTATATACCTCCCTTACAAACACAGTATACTTAGGGAAGAAGGCTCCATTAGGAGCCCTATGATCTGGATCTACACTAGGTCTAAGTATATACCTCCCTTACAAACACAGTATACTCAGGGAAGAATGCTCCATTAGGAGCCCTATGATCTGGATCTACACTAGGTCTAAGTATATACCTCCCTTACAAACACAGTATACTCAGGGAAGAATGCTCCATTAGGAGTCCTATGATCTGGATCTACACTAGGTCTAAGTATATACCTCCCTTACAAACACAGTATACTCAGGGAAGAAGGCTCCATTAGGAGTCCTATGCTCTGGATCTACACTACGTCTAAGTATATACCTCCCTTACAAACACTTTATACTCAGGGAAGAAGGCTCCATTAGGAGCCCTATGCTCTGGATCTACACTAGGTCTAAGTATATACCTCCCTTACAAACACAGTATACTCAGGGAAGAATGCTCCATTAGGAGCCCTATGATCTGGATCTACACTAGGTCTAAGTATATACCTCCCTTACAAACACAGTATACTCAGGGAAGAAGGCTCCATTAGGAGCCCTATGATCTGGATCTACACTAGGTCTAAGTATATACCTCCCTTACAAACACTGTATACTCAGGCCAGGATACTCATTCAGGAGCCATCTGATCTGGATCTATACTGGTTGTAATACTTTCAAATAGTTCTGTGACAATCCCTTTTTACCAATGATTAATGGTAGACTTGTTGATAAGTTTTGCAGAGGCATACACAATTTTCATTTGCGAACTGCATTTTGGAACTCGGAGACAGCAAACATTTGGCGGATATTTTTTTAAACAAAATAACCGATGTATGCCTTCCTATTAGTGGAAACCATGATTACCGACTCAAACTCTTCTTTATAAATGAGATAAATTGCAAGAAAACTGATATGCGTTATAAACAACAGCTGACTGTATTTCTCTATGACCAAAAAATCGATATACGATTTATCCTACTTTAAAGATGACATCATTTCCAAAGGTCGTAAAATCGGCATTTGCGCGCCAAACTGTCAAGTTAATGGCATTATAATGTAAACAAAGGAACTTTTTTTGCGTCGAGTGTACACAGCTTCAGTAATGCTGTCATGGCTATTACTTATAGGATTCACATTTATCTTGTTGACAACCTCTAAGTTGGATTAAAAATACATGAGTACTAACAAAATGTTCATTAAATATAAGATATTACAGCAATATACTGTAAACATAAGAAATGAACTGATTTGTTTCGGCGTTCAAGCGAAAAACACGACAGAAAATTATAGGAAAATTTGTCGTGAATCGGTAGTGAGATTCGTTGTATTCGCCGATATTTTCTGTAGTTCATTTCGCTTGAACGCCGAAAAAGATTTGTTCATTTTTTAATTTAAAACATCTCAAGTCCTTACTGTTTGCATGGATAAGAATGAATAGTGTTTTACGGCCTGGATAAGTGTATTACATGTATTTACATGCAAACTGTTTGCAAATAATACGAATATTTATGCCTAGGGTTCAAAGTGTTACTGCTGAAAGGCAAATCTACGCTGCCTGGTAGTTCAGTAGAAATGTACATGTACAATCACGCTTTTATTCAATATTGGCTGAATATTAGTAAATATGTATGCACACAGACTTGAGAGAGTCACATACCTATCTGCATAACTATACTGATGTAATCGGAGATCTCACCGAAATACCCAACAATTCGAGTAGCTATTATCAAAATGAAGCTCGCTAAATGTAAGCTGTTGTTTAATGCCTGACCTCAAAATTGTTTTGCTTTGGTCCTTTATCAAAGACAGCCACTGTGTAAAGCCGCTTGTAAATGTGTATGCTATATAAAGGCCTTATTGTATTCTTTAGGAATAGTAAAATGGGGTTATTATATGTCAGGTCACGGCGTATACCCGGAACACGATTGTATAAACCGGTATTCGATACTATAAGCGCTGATAGAGCGGGTTGAAGCCGAACGGCCAAGTCACAACAATATTTCATTGTGCTGTTTGGGGCTAAAGATAGCCATCGTTACACGCGCTCATGTCAATATCGGGTTTCGATTATATATGTTATACTTATGTTGTGTCATTAAAGAATCATTTTTGATTACTTAATGACTAAACTAGTTTATTATTGAAATCAGCAGTTATCATAATACGTCATAAATACAATAGGAGTAAAAGAAACAAAACCAAATAGGCATACAGTACAACCTCTCTATAACGACCACTAAAAAGAAGGCTATTTGACAGCTTAAAGCAAGGTGACAGTTAAACATAAAGCTCCTTTAGGAGCTTTTTGTTTAACTGTAACCGTACTTTAAGCAGTCATCTGTCTTAAAAACTAATCATTTACAAAAATAAGTGGCCGTAATAGAGAGATTTTACTGTACCTTCGTGTCTGAATGTTGGGTGGGGTAATAGGTTAGACCCCTGAAACTTTAAAAGGACAATTCCAGTTTCCAAATCAGACTAATCCTTTAAGAGCGTTTTGTTTACAATTGTCAGAGGACTTCTTCAGGAGCCTTTCTAACTTTATCAACACAGTATTTGACACGAGTACTTTTTACACTTTTCATAAAGCATGAGCACATTAAATATTGCTATTATTGCGTTACGTGGCGTCTCATCTGGATTTAAACTGTACGATACTTTGATGATCTATTGAAGAAACAGACGTAAATGAAAATAACTAATTAATAACTTTGAGCTGAAGAAAGATATGTTTGCAGACGATAGTTGCATAATAAGGAGAAGGTTAACGCTTTTTTAACATGTTCACTGTCATATCAAATGTTGCATGTTTGAAACTTATCGTCTGCATCTTGCATACAATTGCAAAAACTGCAGGTTGCGTTGGCTTTTGAGAAAGAACGGTTGATACCAGTGACAAACAGCAACAACTCTGTGTAAGACCCAAACTGTTTGGATCCTCACCAGACAGCGACCTACTCAGTGTAAGATGTAATTTGTTTGGACCCTCACTAGACACCGAACAACTCAGTGTAAGATCCAAACTGTATGGACTCACAAGACAACGAAGTACTCTGTGTAAGATCCAAACTGTTAGGACCCTCACCAGACACTGAACTACTCAGTGTTAGATCCAAACTGTTTGGACCCTCGCCAGACAGCGAACTACTCTGTGTAAGATTCAAACTGTTTGGACCCTCACCAGACAGCGAACTACTCAGTTTAAGATCCAAACTGTTTGGACCCTCACCAGACAGCGAACAACTCTGTGTTAGATCCAAATTGTTTGGAACCTCGCCAGACAGCGAACTACTCTGTGTAAGATCCAAACAGTTTGACCCTGCCAGACAGCGAACAACTCAGTGTAAGATCAAAACTGTTTGGACCCTTACCAGACAGCAACAACTCTGTGTAAGACCCAAACTGTTTGGACCCTCGCCAGACAGCAACAACTCTGTGTAAGACCCAAACTTTTTGGACCCTCGCCAGACAGCAACAACTCTGTGTAAGACCCAAACTGTTTGGATCCTCACCAGACAGCGAATTACTCAGTGTAAGATCTAAACTGTTTGGACTCACACGACAGCGGATTACTCTGTGTAAGATGTAATTTGTTTGGACCCTCACCAGACACCAAACAACTCAGTGTAAGATCCAAACTGTTTGGACTCACAAGACAACGAACTACTCTGTGTAAGATCCAAACTGTTTGTACCCTCACCAGACAGCCAACTACTTAGTGTTAGATCCAAACTGTTTGGACCCTCGTCATACAGCGAACTACTCAGTGTAAGATCCAAACAGTTTGGACCCTCACCAGACAACGAACTACTCAGTGTAAGATCCTAACTGTTTGGACCCTCACCAGACAGCGAACTACTCTTTGTAAGATCCTAACTGTTTGGACCCTCATCAGACAGCCAACTACTCTGTGTAAGATCGAAACTGTTTGGACCCTCACCAGACAGCGAACTACTCTTTGTACGATCCTAACTGTTTGGACCCTCGCCAGACAGCGAACTACTCTTTGTACGATCCTAACTGTATGGACCCTAATCAGAAAGCGAACTACTCAGTGTAAGATCCTAAATGTTTGGACCCTCACCAGACAGCGAACTACTCTTTGTAAGATCCTAACTGTTTGGACCCTCACCAGACAGCCAACTACTCTGTGTAAGATCTAAACTGTTTGGACCCTCGCCAGACAGCGAACTACTCTTTGTACGATCCTAACTGTTTGGACCCTCACCAGAAAGCGAACTACTCAGTGTAAGATCCTAACTGTTTGAACCCTCACCAGAAAGCGAACTACTCAGTGTAAGATCCAAACTGTTTGGAACCTCACCAGACAGCGAACTACTCTTTTGTAAAACCAAACTGTTTGGACCCTCACCAGACAGCGAAATACTTTGTGTAAGATCCAAACTGTCTGGACCCTCACAAGACAGCGAAAAACTCTGTGTAAGATCCTAACTGTTTGGACCCTCACCAGACACCGACCTACTCAGTGTAAGATCCAAACTGTTTGGACCCTCACCAGAAAACGAACAACTCAGTGTAAGATCCAAACTGTTTGGACCTTCATCAGACAGACAGCGAACTACTCTGTGTAAGATTCAAACTGTTTGGACCCTCACCAGACACCGAACTACTCTGTGCAAGATACAAACTGTTTGGACCCTAATTGGACACCGAACTACTCTTTGTAAGATCCAAACTGGTTGGACCCTCACTTGACACCGAACTACTCAGTGTAAAATCCAAAATCTTTGGACCCTAACCACCAGACAGCGAACAACTCAGTGTAAGATCCAAACTCTGTGAACCCTCCCCAGACTCCGAACAACTCAGTGTAAGAACCAAACTGTTTGGACCCTCACCAGAAAGCCAACTACTCTGTGTAAGATCCAAACTGTTTGGACGCTCGCCAGACAGCGAACTACTCTGTGTAAGATCCAAACTGTTTAGACCCTCACCAGACACCGAACTACTCAGTGTAAGATCCTAACTGTTTGGACCCTCACCAGAAAACGAACAACTCAGTGTAAGATCCAAACTGTTTGGACCCTCACCAGACAGCGAACAACTCTGTGTAAGATCCAATCTGTTTGGACCCTCACCAGACAGCGAACAACTATGTGTAAGAACCAAACTGTTTGGACCCTCACCAGACACAGACCTACTCAGTGTTAGATCCAAACTGTTTGGACTCTCGCCAGACAGCGAACTACTCAGTGTAAGATCCAAACTGTGTGTGTGCAAATGTAAGTTGCAAAAGAGTTAATGATTTAAAATACATATACACTTACAGTGGAGACCATATACTTTAGTGTACCAAATAACCCAATGACACCTTTATTGCCGATTTAGTATTGTCTCTTGGTCACTATTGTTGGTTGATTTTAACAGTATCATGCAAACTGACAAACAGAACGAACCCTGGTCAGAGAGCCGATACAAGGACCCTCTGATCAGGTTGACACTGTTTGCATGAGACAAGTGTACTCTTCATAGCTACACTGTTTATTTATGACGGGTATAATCTTCAATAGGTTAATTTGGTCAACTATGCAAGTTATAAAAAAGATAATATGTTAGTTATTTAAATTATGTTGATTTCAGTCTTAGAACATGTAGAAGTCTGAAGTCTGATCAGACGTCCGGAAGCTCGGTGTCAGATCTGTCTCTCATCTGTTTACAAGAGACATTTGGTATTGAGTCTGAGAACATGTAGAAAACAGTTTGAAGTCTGACTAGAGGTCAAGTAAATCGGTGTCTGATCTGGCTGCCATCTGTTTACAATAGAAATTTGTCTTGAGTCTCAGTACATGTAGAAAGCAGTTTGAAGTCTGACCAGAGGTCAAGTAACTCGGTTTCTGATCTGGCTCCCATCTGTTTACAATAGAAATTTGTTCTTGAGTCTGAGTACATGTAGAAAGCAATTTGAAGTGTAATCAGAGGTGAAGTAACTCGGTGTTCGATGTGTCTACCATATGTTTACAATAGACATTTCGTCTTGAGTCTGAGTACATGTACACTTGACTATGGAAATAAAGTCTGTTGCTTATACATTGTAATCAAACGCTCTATATTCTAGTCTACCAGCACGTCCCGGAATGCTGAACACAAAGTTCCAGACGGTTAATTTTGCAGGCATATTAACACGTAACAGAGGTAAAGCAGAGCTCAATGATAGATTGTTTCTTAACCCATTGAACCATATTGACGCGTGTAATAATCCTTGAAAACACTTTGCCTTTGAAGACTTAAGTCGCCAATGCAAACGATATATACCCTGATCAGATATCTTAGGCAAAAATATAAATCTGAATAAGGGGAGATCCTTTGAAAGCACAGAAAACAAAGCAAATACTGAAAATTGCAGACTCGGTTTAATTGAGTCTATTCATGAGCAATACTGAAATATGCAACAGTGCTCACGCCCCCTAGCACCGGCTTAAGCTCTTGGTGTATTGCTTTGTGTGTATATGGATAAGACCTTTCCATGCCATCAACACTTGATATCCCTATGACCTTGACCTTTACTCTAGGGCTCACGTTTAGGTTTCGAAATATGTGTTTATATTTCGATTTTTTTCTTAACTCATATGTCCCTTGAGGTATTGTTTTCATATTTGGTGTGTGTGTGTGTGTTTATGGATAATACATTTCAATGCCTAGAAGCATTTGGACCCTGTGACCTTGACATTGTACGAAGGACCCGCGTTTAGGTTTCAGAATCTGCATTTAGGATTCTCAAAATGCCTTTTACTCATATGTCCATTGACATAGTCCTTTCATATGTGGCATGCATGTGTATATGGACAAGACCTGTCAAGGTACATAGCTATTTTTACGCCATTGACCTTGACCTTCATGTGAGGGCCGGCATTTACGTTTTGGAATATGCATTTGATTAATGCTTAAACCTCTTATGCCCCTTAAGGTATTACTTTCATATTGTGTATGCATATGTATATGGACAAAACCTTATCACGCATACAATCAGTTTAATCCCCCGTGCACTTGACCTTAAAATTAGGTATCGCGTTAAGGTTTAAAATCTGCTTTTAGATTTCAAAAATGCTTATAACTCCCCTTGTCCCTGGCATATTTTATTTATATTTAGTATGCGAGTGTATATGGACAGGACCTTAGTAACCCCAGTGACATTGACTTTGACGTTAGGGCGTGCATTTAGGTTTCGATATATGCATTTAGGTTTCTCAAAATGCCTATAACTCAGTCATGTCATAAAAATCGGATATCATCTGATACCAAAACATTATGTGTGTCACTTTTATTTCAAACTTCAAACGGTGTTAAAGCAATGCTAAACAATTGTATGGCGTGAACTATATAAAAAAAAAAGTGTGCCAGATAGTCTTATCAACATTTGAAACAGCGGAATTAAATTTTGTTGGCAAACCATCGGTTGAATTTCGATAGGCTTGCATAATGAGAGTCCAACTTGCATTGAGCAACAGTAAATAGACGATAAGAGAATGTCGCTAAAGGCATGTTGCTGTTTGAAGCATGACACAAACGATGCAGAAAGCTTCCAAAGGAGCTTTCTGTATTGCTTTGATCCTGCATTAAGCCGTCTCCTTTATAAATGACACCACATGTGTCCAACCTTTTGTATGTAAATATGCATTCTATATACATGTCGTATTGTATTTTTTATGAATAGTAACGCTGGATTCTTTTTATTTCAGATCAAGATAGCAAGATATATACCCGGGACACCATTGTTTAAACTCTGCTTTGGACGGGTACCCGATACTTTTATGACTGAAAAGATTGTAATGATACTCACTGACGCCGAACAACTAAGTCATAACTCATATTTAATTGTATGGTTTAGGGCTAAACATAGCACTCGTTACCTCGCGCTTCTGTCAATATTTGGTGTGGATTACATATGTAATAGAATTACAAGTTTACCTATTGTCCATACTGTTTGAACAGGCACTCATCGATTTCCGTCCACTTCTGTCGATGTAGTAGGGAATTTCTCATAAAGTCAATAAATATTTAGCAACATATACTACAAACTCTTAACAATATCAATACCAGCACAATTGCTCAGTGATATGTGTTGCTGACTCCAATGACAGAGGTCGATGGTTCGAATCCATGTAAAATCTAAATTCGCCCATAACTTATTGTTTAAAACAGAAATTATATACTTTTTATTGTCAATAAGTTTACTATCTTTATATTAGAATGTAGTGAAACTCTTCTCTTAACTAAATACAAAAGTAATAGAGCGCACTTCTTAAGATCGTTTTTCTTAACGCACACATTTGATTGCTGTCAGCAGAAATGTTGGATTAAATAACTTGTGTGTCTTTATATTTGTTTTTCAGTCAAAACTCACTGTACAACATTCACGCAAAGAATGAATTTCAAGACAAGCATGCCTCTACCCAATAAGATAATTAAAAAGGTAATATATCGAGAAAAAATACTATGTCGGGGTTCAAACTCAAAACCCTGGAATTGGTAGTGCGGTGATTGAACCACTGAGCTGCTATTGACTTTGTAACAAATTATGATGTACCAGAGTCATTTATGGGTGACACACATTCCAACGTTTCCCAGAAGATAAATAGCTTACGGACAAAGGCGGAATATGCATAGGGTGTTAGTTAAAAAATCATCGGCAATAGATATGTACGTATGATATTTACATAACTTCAAAATGATTAACACAATTGTTTTTAAAATCAGCAGTAGACAGAGTACGACATATATCCAGTAGGAGTTAAAGAAACATAACAACAATAGACTGTGTATTGTGTGGGATTATACGTGTAGCCTTTACTCCTGGAACTTTACATGGACAATTCAAGTTTCCAATTAAGTTTACATCATTTTTGACTATTCACGGTTTATTTTAACAATGTTATTGAAAATGGCAAACAGAGCAAACACTGATCAGAGGGTTGCTGCAGGAGCCCTTTGATTAAAGTATACACTGTTTGCATTAGACCAGTGTACTATTCACGATAACACTGTTTGGTAATGACGAGTTTAGTCGTCGACAGGGTTGAATGTGTCAAAAAATGAAAAGAATAGTAAACGCCTGAAATATAATGTATGAAATGCCGTTTATTTTATAAAGTTGACTTGAGTCTGACTAAATGTAGGACACAGTTTAAAGTATGTAGATCATATTTTAAACTGATCAGAGGTAAGGTAGTGCGGAGATCTAGCTCCAATCTGGTTGCAACTGAGTCTGAATACATGTAGGAAACAGTTTGAAGTCTGATCAGAGGTCAAGTAGCTCGGTGTCTGACCTGGCTCCCATCTGTTTACAATAGACATTTGTTCTTGAGTCTGCGTACATGTAGAAAAATGTTTGAAGTCTGATCAGAGTTAAAGTAGCTCGGTGTCTGATCTAGCTCCCATCTGTTTACAATAGACATGTGTTCTTGAGTCTGAGAACAAGTAGGAAAGAGTTTGAAGTCTGATCAGAGGTAAATTAAGACGGTGTCTGATCTGGCTCCAATCTGTTTACAATATACATTTATTCTTGAGTCTGAGTACATGTAGAAAACAGTTTGAAGTCTGATCAGACGTCAGGTAGGTCGGTCTCTGATAATGCTTGCATCTGTTTCCAATAGACAATTGTACTTGAGTATGAATACATGAAGACAACATTGTAAAGTCTGATCAGAGGTCAACTAACTTGGTGTTTGGTCTAGCTCCCATATGTTTATAATAGACATTTGTTCTTGAGTCTGAGTACATGTAGAAAACAGTTTGAATTCTGATCAGAGGTCAAGTAAGACGTTGTCTGATCTGGCTCCCATCTGTTTACAATAGACATTTGTTCCTGAGTCTCAGTACATGTACAAATAAATACAAAAGACTAAAGCATGAAACGCAACACAAACAATACACCCACCTCTCAAGCAGAACACACACACAGTCATACCATAACAAACACACACACACACACACACACGCACACACGCACACACGCACAATCCCATTCCTTCATCTACACACTAAATAGAAAACAACACACAAGACAAACATAAAGCAGAGTGAACATAGGAGCCCGCCTTGGTACGGTCAGCAGCAATCAATAATTAATTATAAATTAATCATTAACTACCACTGGGGGGTTAAACCTTGGTTTAGGGGCGCCCAACCTCACACTTATCTCCTATATTCACCTATAAAGACGAACAGTGTACATAAAATATAAACATTGTTCCACAACCTTACAATCAAAAAGACCGCCAGCACAGTAAGTAAATACATGTAAAACATTTAACAAAAATTCTATGACAATATCATTAGTAACATGGGAAAAAATTAAACATTCAAGTCCGTGTTAAAAATAACCCACTATGCCAACGGTCAAATTGTACTCAAGCGACTAGTCTGTAGTTACGAGTAACTGTAAGACATGGAAGGGTCCAGGGTACGACAGAGAGAAACCCGCTTCTTTATAAACCGCTTCTGTCGAAAATATCCGTATTTCAAGCTTAAAAGGTGGCATAACCACTGCTCGACTGAAATGAATCCAAGAATTTATGATGACTGGAAATAATAAATCTTATTTCATTTGTACTTTGGCTCAGATTAATTCTTTTTTGAAAATCTAGTTAGCCCTATAGATCTATAAAGTATTAGGTAATAAAACAGTTATTTCATGTGTGTTTGGGGAACAGTCAAAACTATTGTCCCTCGTTATCAGGCCTCGGGCAACAGTTCGAAAGTCTTCCCTGATACATCGGGCCAATAGTTTTGGCTGTACCCCAAACACACATGAAATAACTGTATAATAAACTACACTTCATGGGAAACCGGAACTGTTAATTTGTAGTTTCAGCGGCGATTGAGTTAGTGCAACTGTTATGAACGGACACATTAAAGAGCTTTCTAAACTACAAGAGCTTTTTACGAAGTGCCAATGTGAGCTATTGTGATCGCCCTGTGTCCGTCGTCCGTCCGTCCGTCCGTCGTCGTCGTTAAACTTTTTCTTCAATGATCTTCTTCTTGGAAAGCAATGGGCCAATTTCTTCAAAACTTCATAGGATTGTTCCTTGTAAAGCCTGTCTCACACGGAACACACGGCTTATACGGTTGGCCACCCGTGTAAACCGTACATACAATCGAACCAACCGTGGCCTTATCCGAGTTACACTCGGGCCATTCGAGTGTATCCGTGAAAGCCGTGTATGATTTCTAAAACTTTTAATCATGGGTACCAGGTGAGAGATTTAGGGCCGCATGCGGCTCTTGTTGATATGAGTCTGTATTGTTTGTTTGATCATGCACAAATATATACATCATCGTAAATGTTTAATGTTAGTTTTCTTCACCTTTTTAACAGTTTACCTGTGCCGTGTCCAATTACAGCCATATTTTTGTCTGCTTTAATACTGATCTTCTAAAATCTGATGTTCTACGGGTGAACATGACTGAATAAATAGCGACATGAGTGTCAAACAGTTTGGACCGAGATCAGGTGCATGTGCATGTAACAAGGATTCAGTTTTATGAAATATAGTTGGAGAAGTATTATGTTGATACGCTAATGACTTCACTCTGTGGTACATATTTTATGCTTGTATTATTATGCTAACATTTAAAGCTGTTGTCCCTATAGAAGTTAAGTTTAACCTTCGGGATATGTTTACCTCTACCGCTTTATTGTCGTCTGCTTCAGTATTGTTGTCTGCAAGACACGTTTCAAAGTTGGAATTAAAATTTGTGAAACTAAATAAATATGGTAAACAGTGTCAAACAGTTTGGGTCCTGATCAGATGCCGCGTTACGCGGCGTCTGATCAGGACCCAAACTGTTAACAAACGCGCTTATAAGCGTCAATGAGAGTGAAAGGGTTAACCTTTTGAATATATTCCTCAACTGGAAAGATTTATACAGTAATGAACAAATACCATAAGAAACAATTTCTAAATTTTAAAGATAATCCCGAAAGCAGGTTGAAAAGCGCATTTTGCTTAACTTTCAACCTGCTTTAAGTACAGTGGAGACAACGTTATTCTTTCCCAATAAAAGCGGTTACGCTAAAACTCTTATTTCAAATGCAAATAGTTTGGAGCCAGAATATATTCCTCAACTGGAAAGATTTATACTGTTATGAACATTCACCATAAGAAACAATTTCTAAATCTTTACAGATGGTCCTGAAAGCAGGTTGAAAAGCGCATTTTGCTTTACTTTCAGCCTGCTTTATGTACAGTGGAGAAAACGTTATTATTTCCCAATAAACGCGTTTACGCTAAAACTGTTATTTCAATTGTAAACAGTTTGGAGCCAGATCAGACGCCGGGTAACCCGGCGTCTGATCAGGCTCCAAACTGTGTTCCACTCATCTGAATATTAATTGTTAGAATTGTCGAAAAAGTGTTATTTTTTACAATTAAGAGTATTGCGTTTGCGTTGCGTTTGCGTTTAAACGGGAACGAATAACGTTTTCACCACTGTATTCCTCTGTCTTCTTACCTAGGAACAGGTAATTGGTGAATGGTTTAACTGTAGATACAAACTCGCTTTAACACAATAATAAGTACATGTATGTATCAAATAATCTATATAATATTGGAAATCTTGATAAGCTCAAATTTTTTTATGAAGGGTATTAACGCAGGCAGGATATTTTGCCTACCCTGGTATTTGGAGGCATGATATTTTTCTACACATATTTAAAGTTTGCGTTTTTTTTTCATCCTGGCAAAATTGAGAGCGTGGTATGTTATCCACAGGCTATCTTAATTAACATTATTTATCTCGAACTCATCCGTATATCAAATATAGCCATGTCTTACATGTTCGACTTGATCGA
This sequence comes from Gari tellinella, assembly GCA_922989275.2. Taxonomy (NCBI): domain Eukaryota; kingdom Metazoa; phylum Mollusca; class Bivalvia; order Cardiida; family Psammobiidae; genus Gari; species Gari tellinella. The sequence goes on along the minus strand of OV277870.1, from coordinate 2,954,603 downwards.
GTTCTAGATATCGAGGTGTGACGGTAGATATCATAGTCTTTATGTATAGTAGGTGAAGCGGGTAACAAGAACAAAGGAAGAAAACTTTGAGAGCGGATCATGTATCAACTGCTACAAAACAAAGGACCGGACCGGTTTGCAAATAACATACTCACGGAAATAATGTCCTCTGTTGAGGAAACGTCATCTGCTTAAATGGAACAATTTTACCTCTTTTGAATAATCAACATGGGTGTCAAGAGCTTCATGACAAGAAACCGATTATTAAATATTGATGCAATTAACACCTTCGCTGTCAGCATGTCATCCATTTCAAACAATTGCCGTCTGCTTTTCTTAAATCTTAATAAGTTTGACGTAGAGCTACTGAAAAGTGTAATATCCCGATCAGACGCCGCGTCTTAAGGCCCTATTATCGTCTGCTTTTATCAAATCTTAATATTAGGTAGTTTGATGTAGAGCTACTGAATAGTGTAATATCCCGATCAGACGCCGCGTCTTCAGGCCCTATTATCGTCTGCTTTTATAAAATCTTAATATTTGGTAGTTTGACGTAGAGCTACTGAATTGTGTAATATCCCGATCAGACACCGCGTCTTTATGCCCTATTATCGTCTGCTTTTATAAAATCTTAATAGTAGGTAGTTTGACGTAGAACTACTGAATAGTGTAATATCCCGATCAGACGCCGCGTCTTGAGGCACTATTATCGTCTGCTTTTTTTAAATCATAATATTAGGTAGTTTGAAGTAGATCTACCGAAGAGTGTAATATCCCAATCAGACGCCGCGTGGCGAGGCTCTATTGTCGTCTGCTTTTATTCTCAGATTTTCATACGAGTTATTTGACGTAAAGCTACTGAAGAGTGAAATATCCCGATCAGACGCCGCGTGGCGAGGCTCTATTGTCGTCTGCTTTTATTTTCAAATTTCCATATGAGTTATTTGACTTAGAGCTACTGGATAGTGTAATATCCCGATCAGACGCCGCGTCTTGATGCTCTTTTGTCGTCAGCTTCAAAATCAGTATTCTGCAATATAGTTTCAAAGTTATATTTAAGATACTATAACTGACGTAATAGAAACACGAGTGTCACTAGTTTGGAAACTCTATATAGGCCTCGTGACGCGGCGTCTGATCAGGATTCATACTGTAAGTAACTATTGTACTCGGGATAAGTCAGTAATGGTGTTAGACTAACAACCATAGCAACTCGAAATAAAAGTTGTTTGATTGAAATATTAGAGCAGGCACTTGTCGCTCTCGCCTCGTGACGCGGCGTCTGATCAGGATTAATACTGTACAATTTTATTACAAAAGTCTACGATGTTTTGGGACAGCCCTCGTAAGTAACTATTGTACTCGGGATAAGGCAGTAATGGTGTTAGACTATGAGGTTATTTAACTGTACAATTTTATTACAAAAGTCTACGATGTTTTGGGACAGCCCTCGTAAGTAACTATTGTACTCGGGATAAGGCAGTAATGGTGTTAGACTATGAGGTTATTTAACTGTACAATTTTATTACAAAAGTCTACGATGTTTTGGGACAGCCCTCGTAACTAACTATTGTACTCGGGATAATGCAGTAATGGTGTTAGACTATGAGGTTATTTAACTCTACAATTTTATTACAAAAGTCTACGATGTTTTGGGACAGCCCTCGTAAGTAACTATTGTACTCGGGATAAGACAGTAATGGTGTTAGACTATGAGGTTATTTAACTCTACAATTTTATTACAAAAGTCTACGATGTTTTGGGACAGCCCTCGTAAGTAACTATTGTACTCGGGATAAGGCAGTAATGGTGTTAGACTATGAGGTTTTTTAACTGTACAATTTTATTACAAAAGTTTACGATGTTTTGGGACAGCCCTCGTAAGTAACTATTGTACTCGGGATAAGGCAGTAATGGTGTTAGACTATGAGGTTATTTAACTGTACAATTTTATTACAAAAGTCTACGATGTTTTGGGACAGCCCTCGTAAGTAACTATTGTACTCGGGATAAGGCAGTAATGGTGTTAGACTATGAGGTTATTTAACTGTACAATTTTATTACAAAAGTCTACGATGTTTTGGGACAGCCCTCGTAAGTAACTATTGTACTCGGGATAAGGCAGTAATGGTGTTAGACTATGAGGTTATTTAACTGTACAATTTTATTACAAAAGTCTACGATGTTTTGGGACAGCCCTCGTAAGTAACTATTGTACTCGGGATAAGGCAGTAATGGTGTTAGACTATGAGGTTATTTAACTGTACAATTTTATTACAAAAGTCTACGATGTTTTGGGACAGCCCTCGTGAGTAACTATTGTACTCGGGATAAGGCAGTAATGGTGTTAGACTATGAGGTTATTTAACTGTACAATTTTATTACAAAAGTCTACGATGTTTTGGGACAGCCCTCGTAAGTAACTATTGTACTCGGGATAAGGCAGTAATGGTGTTAGACTATGAGGTTATTTAACTCTACAATTTTATTACAAAAGTCTACGATGTTTTGGGACAGCCCTCGTAAGTAACTATTGTACTCGGGATAAGGCAGTAATGGTGTTAGACTATGAGGTTATTTAACTGTACAATTTTATTACAAAAGTCTACGATGTTTTGGGACAGCCCTCGTAACTAACTATTGTACTCGGGATAATGCAGTAATGGTGTTAGACTATGAGGTTATTTAACTCTACAATTTTATTACAAAAGTCTACGATGTTTTGGGACAGCCCTCGTAAGTAACTATTGTACTCGGGATAAGACAGTAATGGTGTTAGACTATGAGGTTATTTAACTCTACAATTTTATTACAAAAGTCTACGATGTTTTGGGACAGCCCTCGTAAGTAACTATTGTACTCGGGATAAGGCAGTAATGGTGTTAGACTATGAGGTTATTTAACTCTACAATTTTATTACAAAAGTCTACGATGTTTTGGGACAGCCCTCGTAAGTAACTATTGTACTCGGGATAAGACAGTAATGGTGTTAGACTATGAGGTTATTTAACTCTACAATTTTATTACAAAAGTCTACGATGTTTTGGGACAGCCCTCGTAAGTAACTATTGTACTCGGGATAAGGCAGTAATGGTGTTAGACTATGAGGTTATTTAACTGTACAATTTTATTACAAAAGTCTACGATGTTTTGGGACAGCCCTCGTAAGTAACTATTGTACTCGGGATAAGGCAGTAATGGTGTTAGACTATGAGGTTATTTAACTGTACAATTTTATTACAAAAGTCTACGATGTTTTGGGACAGCCCTCGTAAGTAACTATTGTACTCGGGATAAGGCAGTAATGGTGTTAGACTAACAACCATAGCAACTCGAAATAAAAGTTGTTTGACTGAAATATTAGAGCAAGCACTTGTCGCTCTCGTCTTGAGTAGTAAGTTGGCGATAAGATCATCTTTATGCTTATTGTATCACTTTGTTGACCATTAATATTTGAAATAGACAATTCCAGTTTGAAAAAACCGTCGATCCCATATTGGGCAATTTAGGGATTTTTTCCAATATATTTTAAAAATGACGAATCGTATAGACACTGGCCAGAGGGCTCCTATAAGGAGCCCTCTGACCAGGGTCTATACTGTTTACATAGGACAAGGCTATTCGTCATAGGTACACTGTTTGCGCTGTTTATTTGCGTCACATGGGGTAAATGGATCAACACGACATTGACACTAACGTTTGGGGGATGAATGGAGGACACAATAGATGCCGTTGTCCTTAATCTGGGTCTCAAAAAACGCCTAGCCATTTAATGGTAATTAATTTAGGGTATTATGCAATATATTTTAAAAATGGTAAAAATGATAATCTATAGAAAAACTGGTCAGAGGCCGCATATCAAGGGTAATTAGATAAACTGGACATTGGCATTGACTTTAAAATGATAAATGAAGATTGCAATAGATGCTCTGGCCTTAATTCATTATCCCCTGAAACTTCTAAAGGATAATACCAGTTTGCGATAAAGGCTGGTCCATATTCGAATATTAAGAGTTTTTTTTTATATAATATATTACAAAATGAAAAACAGTGAAGATCCTGATCAGAGGGCTCAGTTTGCGTCGGACAAGTGAGCTCTTCACAGGTATACTTTTGGTAAAGTACACATATACGTCACTAGGGCTCAATGAGTTAATCTGAGAGCGAATGACTGAACGTTTTAGGAAGTTTGCTCGGGTGATTTACTTAAACCATATATCTATTTCACTTCAAATGGCATTAAAACGGGTCTGGCCGCAAGTTCTACCAACATTAGTCACGACCCTCTCCTTTTTATACATATTATACATAACTGGTCACATTGTATTGACAACTAACATATGTACATGGGGCATAGAAGAGAATAAGGAGAAAGTGAGTGCGGTTATTGAGTAAGTATTAGAAGCAGCAAGAAGAGGGAAAACATAACAGCAGCAAACATAACAGCAGTAAAAATAACGGCAAAGAGAAAAAATACAGTCAAGAATAAAATGTTTGGAAATAAGAGACAGAGAAAACAAACAACAAGAAAATTGTAATACTAAGTAGTTTACGTGACAGTACAATAAGGCTCGTATTGAACGACCACTCACACAAAAACAAACTATGTTTCTTGAAGTACGACTGCTTTACTATCGACAATTATCTGCCTTTAACTTTGAACTACACCAAGAAGTCACCAGTATTTAGGAAATGTTTAATCAGCAAGTAAAAACAATTTAAACAAGGGAGATCATTCAATAGTTCTCTAGGTTAGGATCAACCTAAATACTCTCCCTTGAATCAGGCCAACCTGAGTATTCTCCCTTTAAGCAGAGCTCCAGATAAGGGGAGTATTCTCTTCGGCTCATTTATAATACGGAATTATGCGAAATGACAAAAAACATAAAGCATTGTATATGGTAGAGAAGGCGTTATTTGTGCCCGTTTAATTGATATGATATACAAACGAACAAAATGAAATGGTGATAATGACATTGGCTGATTTATAATGCGATATTATGCGAAAGGACAAAAAACATAAAGCATTGTGTATGGTAGAAAAGGCGTTATGTGTGCCCGTTTAATTGACATGATATACAAACGAACAAAATGAAATGGTGATAATGACATTGGCTGATTTATAATGCGATATTATGCGAAAGGACAAAAAACATAAAGCATTGTGTATGGTAGAAAAGGCGTTATTTGTGCCCGTTTAATTGACATGATATACAAACGAACAAAATAAAATGGTGATAATGACATTAATTTAAAAAAAATGACACTTGTTTCAGTTTGAGTGGGAAACAATTTGGAGCTCATTATGATGCCGGGTATCCCGGCGTCTGATCTGGCTTAATTATAATGGCAATGGACACCAGTGATGAGTTCAGTAAAGAAATCGATGGCTATCGATTGCGAGTTGGCTACCGGTCTGAAATACAGTGGATAAAAACGTAACTCTTTCATTCAAACGCAAACGCATTGCCGTGAAACATAGAAAATGACAACATTTTGACCATTCAGACTAACAGTTAATCTGAGTGGCAACTACCCGGCGTCTGATATGGCTCCAAACTGTTTGCAATACAAATAATAGTTTAAGCGTAACCGGGGTTATTTGGAAAGAAAATGTTTTCTCCACTGTACTCTGCACGCTGCACACGGGGCACAAACTGCTAACCTGAACAGCAAACAATGGTAATTGAACTCGCTTCAGGTATTCATAACAACGCACGTTGGTTAATATAGGTAAACAACGAGCAGTGAACCGTGAATGTACTATATTATTATTATTTATTATTATTATACCAGATTTATATAGCGCTCTTTTCACACAAGGGTAGTGCGTTCAAAAGCGCTTCACATAAGATTACACAAAAGTACCTACAAAGCGAGAAAGGACAAAATAACTACAATTAGATCTAAAATAAACATGAATAAACATACAAAAGACAGCCCCACAAAACGGCGATCACATTACTCCCATCAATCAGCAATGAACCGACCGGCTAATGATTGCCGACTGATAGAAATAATAGTAGAGCGCCCAAAGCAGGCCGCCGAGAAATGACTATAACTACAATTAGATCTTAGATAAACATGAATAAACATACAAAAGACAGCCCCCAAACGGCGATCACATTACCCCCATCAATCAACAACTTGGCACTTTCCACGATTTAGGGGTGTTTGTATTTCTGCAGTCCATCTAACTAAGCTGTCGGTACACTGAAAGCATGCTGACTCACCCAAAAAGTAGACTGCGCTAAATATTATGGTTCACTGCTCGTTGTTTACTTATACTTAATCAAACTTTTCAAAAACCACAATGTCATTATTGTGTTAAAGCATTCCACACTGAAATTACTTGACTTTATCAGATTTAAACAATTGTCGTCTGCTTTTGTTTGACAAATTTAAATTCAAGGTAGTTTGACTTAGGTACTTTTGCAAAGAGCGTCAAATAGATTGGATCCTGATGAGACTCTAGTCAGGGTCTAAACTGTTTTCAAATTATCATTCTGCGAGGGGTAAGGAGGTGAGGGTGTAATAAATAAATGATACAAACAATGTAAACCTCACCGAATAGGGAAACAAAGAGAGGAATAATCTGGAGATGAAAGGGTAACATGTGACCGTGTAAGAATAAGCAGGGATATTAAAATATCCCTGGAATAAGTTATTATTTACTGTACACAGGTAATATCTACAGTTTATCGGCTGTGATGTTAACCCATTCACTGCCGTGACGTCATCAATTATAAACAATTGTCGTCTGCTTTTATTTCTCCAATTTAATATTTAGGTATTTTGATTTCAGAAATATTGGAATGAGTGTCAAACAGTTTGGATCCTGGTCAGACGCCGCATCATGCGGCGTCTGATCAGGATCCAAGCTGTTTGCAAATAACCATCGCACTCGGGGTAAGGCAGTGAAGGGGTCATGGTCAAACGGTGTGGAAGAATTCTTGCGGGTTACGGCAACACGTATCAACGATAATTATACATGTCCGCTTATACTTGAAAAGTTACGCAATGAAAGAATTTATGAATTTCATTGTCTTTTTTCATAGTATGACGAAAAACTCGTGTAATGAAAGATAGCAGAAAAATCCACATTGCATATCACGAAAATCCTGGGGCGGGCATCGAACCCAATTAGTTTGAGGACAGTCCAATACCATACCATCAGAGCTAAAGCCCCGGTCACACCTACATAACTTTGCTGGAGCGTTTCTTAAACGGTAGATATAGGGGGCCGAAATTCGACAACGCTCGTCACCGCGCACCAAATGGGAGAAAAATCGAAAACTGCTGAAGCCAGCGTTGCTTAAGCGTTGGTTTAACGGTAGCGAGCGTTGGCTTAACGGTGACACGAGCGTTGATAGAGCGGCGTTCTGCGATTGCGTGCGTTGGGTCGGCGGGGTTTAGAGTTGGTTTAGCGGCATACCGCTTTTAATTACGGAGCTGAACGGATATAAGTTCATCATGCCTCGTGGACAAAAGAAGAGGAAGGCTGGAGCAGGAAAGGCAGCAGCCTCCAAGAAGATAAATACTGAGCAGGCAGCTGAACCAATGGAGTCAGGTAAATATATGTGGCCCACTGGTTGTGTCAAGAAATATTTAACAACTGTGAAAAAATAGTCAGTTTAGTTCAAACATATTTTATGTCAACCTACATGAAATGGGATTGGGCCACAAGTTCTGCCAAGTTAGAGACGGCCCTTTCTTACAGTGTACAAATACAAATTCTTCTAGAGAGCGGGCATTAGAAAGCCAGATAGAGAGAAAGAGAGAGAGAGAGAGAGAGAGAATGAGAGAGAGAGAGAGTATGTGCACAGGTGCCGACACAACCGTTATGAGGATAAATATATGCAAGTACAACATTGCACAGTTTAATCCACCACCAGTGCAATTGACATTATTAAAAGTTAAAACCCGCATTAAGAAACTACCAGATTTAGAGATTTGTTGATATTTGGTGACCAGTGGTCCCCCAATGCACAACAGATCCAATGCAGAAGGCTTGCTCGATACTTGGTGTCTTACTTGGTCAATCTGGGTGTTAGCCTCTGTACATATTCGTCAAACATGGCTGGTGACATCCTCATGAAATGCTGGAAGGTTCGTGGATCCTCATTCCTCAGCTCCACCATCAGCTTGTAATACAGTTCATGTTCATGCCTTCTCAGTATTCACAGTCAGACCCACACAACTCTGTCTCTCCCTTTTCTCTTTCCTCTCCTTCTGTCAACAGCTTGTTGCATTATGAGGAGGTTCTGATTCTGCTGCTGGACTAGTGCACCAATTATAGCAAGTCCCTCAGCATCCATGGTAGTACAGTTTTACTGCAACTTTGAGCCAATTCGAAATAAATAAGGTCTGCACTCAACGGCAGCTCGATTCCATTTGGGCTAAAATGAATGCTATAAACCGAAAAAATAAGACATTTTTTCTTGTCAATGTCTCACAAATACATCAATTATGTAAAACATTTCTGTAAAAAGATCTTTAAACTTTCTAGGCATCTAGGTTAAAGTATTTCTTATCATATGGTGTAAAGAAACCTAGGTGTCGCCATGTTCATTTATGAAATATGGTCAAAATTCTAACCCTACCCCCTTAGATTTATGCAGAAAATATACCTCCCCCAATAGCCAAATTGGGTCTCTGTTGGCCTAAAATTGAGAAATATTCATCCAATATTTGCTTAAATTGGTAAATATATGAGTGTTTGTGAATACAACAGCATTAAATAAAGCTTTAGTTACTTAAAGCATTTACAGTGCTGCAGATAAAAACATAAACATAATTTCAACAAGAACTGCTACTCGGGACAGTTTTTTCAAATGTTGAAACAGAGCCTGTAAGGAAATGACTATATTTTACATAATTTACCAATGAGAACTTTTCAAAGTTCATTTTTATGGTAATAAATGTATTGCAACTCAGAAAATATATAGTAATCAAGGTATTCAAGAAGTTTATTTTTCAACATTTTTAATATAGGCGAGTATGTCTTTAAACCGCTCCACCAAAGTTTGTGCAACGTTTAAGCACCGCCTTGGCAAACCTGGCGAAGCAGCGGTTGTCCAGCGTTCAATGTTTCTGCGTTGGCCTAGCGGAGCCAAGTGTCGACGAACTTGCGTCTACCGGTGCCAAATTTTGACTGGGCGTTGTTGGAGCGGTGGTTAACTTCGCCGCAGCGGAAAATTGCACGCTCCTCACCGCTCGAAATATTTTGTGCAGCTCAAAACTTTCGGAGCGGTCGGAGGGACCATCAGCGGAGACCGAGTGTATACGGCGTTGCCTTAACGGTGGCCAACTTCTGTTAATAGGTTGGGAACGGTAACGAGCGGTGATGAATTTTTTTAACCGCTCGAAGAACGCTTTTAGGTGAGAGACCAGTAAATAACGAGTGATTTCATTGGTCAAAGCAAAAAACGGTAGAGACTCCTGACAGCTAATTGCAAATGGCGGCCTCCATTCAGCAAATAAATCAAATAATGTAATGAAAATGTTTTCTATACTTGCGATAGACATTTTCACACAAGTTCAGTGTATTTTAGAGAAGCGAAAATGCACTCTGGTTATTTTTTGGAGCGATATTTAATATGCAGTAAATTTCGGGTTGGGTCTAAGAAATTTACAGCAAAACGGGGGTCATCCTGTTTCGGCGGATGTAGCAAAAATCTGGTGTGGTCAATCTGTCACTTACAGTTTATTTTTAGATGAGACTTGGTTAGCTCTTTCGAAGGAAAAATTCCGTTCCCCTCATCGAGTTCTAATATCGTCAACACAGCCTTGAACGTTATAATGGAGGTCTATGGAAAATGATTTAGTGGTCTCTGACCTAAACACGACAAGTTGCATCTTAACAGTTGGTCCTGGAGAGCTTTTTCAATGCCCGATTCTGCATTTTTGAACCTGGTTTAGCAAGTTTACTACAAATAAGTTCAATTTATCTTAATGGAGTAGGTTTCAGACCACTAAATGACATTTCATGCAGCCAAAGGGTCAAAGGCTGTTCAAATGAAATTGTGAATATGCGTCTGTCCCGTATTCATCCCTGTTTGCATCCAAAGAGCAGCTCCAAGAAGCTTTTCCCTGCCTCTGTCCGCCAGATAAAATAAGTTTTGTGACAAAACAAGGTGGTTATATCCGTTTTTATAAGAATTTGACTATGAATTTCAGTATATATACAGCTAGGGGGTGTATAAAAACCTTGAAAATCGATGTTTTATACACACCTGGCTGGCTTTTCTTGCCCCATTTAGGCACATGTGTCATCGTAAATACATTGTTTATCTCAAATCATGACGCTTAGGCAGTAATGAAGGCTTTGGAATGCCAAAACCATGATTTTCAGTTCACAGACCTTTAGCCTGCTACCCTTTGGCAGCAATTTCTTGCAAAAAGTCACATTTCTTGCCTTTAATATCCTACTTAGGCATTCCAACTGGCTGCATATTGCTTTAAGCAGCCTTTTCTGGTGCATACAAGTGTCTGCTGAAACAAACATAAAAATAATTGAACTACAGGCACTGATGACGTAATACTGGAGTATTGCTTAAACATGAGTACAGCGGCCATGGAAGATGGGTTGGCTCCTTGAGAGTACCAAAAAGCGACCCTGAATTGGATGTAAACCTAAATTTTAGGTTCTAAAAGGTAGAAAAATGTCTAATGTACGTTTTAAGTGCGTTTATTAGGTTGTAGATCCGTCCACGTGTCTCAGGGAAACATTTGAAAGTCAAAAAATGTGATTTTAGAGCAAAAATCACAATCCGTCACGCTTGAGTGAACATGATATCCAGTTATGCCTAGATCTCAAGTTAATTGGATAGAGTGTCTCGAGTACTTGCACTTAAGGTTGCATAACTGTCCTTGAGCTTAAACATGTACATTTTATGTGAGAAAAACTTTTAGCAAAGGTGGACGAAAATTGACCAAAATTGAACAGTTTGCGTCCTCTTTAGACCTCCAAAAATAGGTCAAATGATTGTTGCTCTGAAAAATTCTTAGTCAGGTTTTTTTCGTAATTGAGTCATTTACAAGAATTCCAAATTTGAACACAATACTCAAAACTATGATGTCTCTTTAGGTGAGAGACCAGTAAATAACGAGTGATTTCATTGGTCAAAGCAAAAAACGGTAGAGACTCCTGACAGCTAATTGCAAATGGCGGCCTCCATTCAGCAAATAAATCAAATAATGTAATGAAAATGTTTTCTATACTTGCGATAGACATTTTCACATAAGTTCAGTGTATTTTAGAGAAGCGAAAATGCACTCTGGTTATTTTTTGGAGCGATATTTAATATGCAGTAAATTTCGGGTTGGGTCTAAGAAATTTACAGCAAAACGGGGGTCATCCTGTTTCGGCGGATGTAGCAAAAATCTGGTGTGGTCAATCTGTCACTTACAGTTTATTTTTAGATGAGACTTGGTTAGCTCTTTCGAAGGAAAAATTCCGTTCCCCTCATCGAGTTCTAATATCGTCAACACAGCCTTGAACGTTATAATGGAGGTCTATGGAAAATGATTTAGTGGTCTCTGACCCCAGCAAAGTTCTGTAGGTGTGACCGGGGCTTAAAGAATCTACTCCCTACTCAGGCGTTTAGTATTACATATATGTAATCCGCCGTCGCTATGCTATTTATAGTACACACAGTGAGATTAGAATGAGGGATGTAACACAACCCTTTTAACAAAGTCATCATTTATGATTACGAACGAAGCCACGTCGGCATTTCAGCCGATTTTGGCAAATTAGAAGCAATTTTAGCATTTTATAGTCTATCTCGATCGAGCTCCTATCTTACGAAAAACTTCCATTACAAAATCTACATTGATTATTATGAGTATTTCTGAGCGGTTATCGAACCCGAGATGCTTGCGCGACTGTGCAACGACATAAACTCAGGAGCTTGGTATTGTATATGTCATACATGGACAAGGTATAATGTATACTAGTTTAGAGACAGATTTTACTGTTATAGACAATACTGTCCCCTTCAGTATTTATGTATTGAGTATACTCGTCACTAGGAGTAGATATGTTAAGGAGTCTTCTGATCAGGGTCTATACTGCTTGGTAAGGTATAAGGTATACTAGTTTAGACAGAAGTTTTACTGTAGTAGACAATACTGTTCTCCTCTATGTATTGTTATTCTGTCTCTTGTCTAATAATACCAAATGATTTATCTGCAGTATGATATTGTCAACACTAATATTGTTACTAATAGTTTAACCTATAACTCCATAGATACACTTTTTCGCGTTTAACTTGATTCCTCCATTGTATGAAATTGTTACATATTATATAAGGTATACTAGTTTAGACAGAAGTTTTACTGTAATAGACAATACTGTTCTCTTCAGTGTTTATGTATTGTTTGTCTGTCTCTTGTCTAATAATACCAAATGATTTATCTGCAGTATGATATTGTCAACACTAATATTGTTACTAATAGTTTAACCTATAACTCAATAGATACACCTTTTTGCCTTTAATTTCATTCCTCCATTTCATGGAATTGTTCCATATTCAGGACTGCCATAAGTTGACATGAAAAATCCTAAGATTTCCAAATTTGCATTTTTCAAGTGCGATTTTACGAATCGTACCTTTACCTCATAGCCTTTTTCTTGGTTTGTTGACATGTGGCTACTTATACAGGCTGTAAGTAAAGCAGAATGCGCCTTAGGGCGCATTCTGCTTTACTTTCAGCCTGTTGTAAGCTACCATGTACTGGGGAAAAATCCGGAGATTTAGAAAACATCAGGAGATTGGCAGCCCTGCATGTTATAAAGTCAGAATATGAACCATAAACTAGTTATCCGTATCTTAACGGATGAAACCTTAACCCATTTTATGCGGAATACACTTTTAGGTGTACCTCTTTGCAAACAATTTTGATCTCAGATCAGGCCCCACAATGTGGGGCCTGATCTGAGCTCAAAACTGTTTGCAGCTAATTCAGTATTCTATCAGAAACTGCTAAAATCTTTTGAAAATATTTGAGTAATACCCGCTGCAGACGACATGTTAAAATAGCCGCCAAATATTACCCAGCATGCAATGGGTTAAATCAGACTGAAAATAAAGGGGAATGTGTCTATCCTTTCATTCTACAGCTTGTGTTCAGTGTTTATTATACATGTATGCGATTGCTAAAGACAGACTGAAAGTAACATCATGGAGTAACTTTTTACTTTACTCTCGTCTTGCTTTAAAGATCTGGAGATGAATGAAATAATTCATAATTATAAGTCCATATCCTGATAGTGTATACACGGGGTAAAAGGGTCAAAACACGGTTTGTTTTACTTGCAGCCAGGTTTAATCTACAATCTGCTAGGATATAGATATATTTTGGTACACATTCATACCTGTATAAAGTGGAGCTATACTCTTTAACGGATGAAACAATTAAAGGCGTACACAGGTGTATATATATGGAGTAATGGGTTAAATAGCTTCCATGTCAACTAATGCAGTAAATGTAAGAGTTTTGGAATCTTACGTTTGTCCTTCTTATACAAAATTGACGATTTGCTACTTTTGATTAAAGAAATAGCCCCTATCCCACACCCTTTTATAAAATAGTATTCAAGAATGTTTTTATCAACGTTACTTTCGTTTTAAAAGAACAAAAACCCGGACTATAACCACTTGGAAAACGACTTACATGTATATACAATTTATGCCCCATTGCATTAGTAAGATTTCATGCGTGATAAAACAGTGTGTGTCTACCGAGGTTACAAGCCTTTAAAGCCTCATTTAAATGGTATACCGACTTCAATATCTCGAACTTGTTTAACTCGGACTATTCGATAGTTCGACATATGAACTTCATTATTTCATGATCGAACATACCCATATTTCAATGGCTTAGCCACGTTTTAACTTTGAAATACGGGTATGTTCGACAAAACCGACTTCGAGATATAGAAGTTCGACTGTATACTATTAAATCTTATGAGTTTAATAACTTACATAGCTGTGTTTGTTCATATTGTCAGTAAATTGTTCATGTGTATTCGAAACATTCCTTTTAGCATTAAACATTTTATATTTAATAGCTTCTTTGTTTCGTTTGCTATCCTGAAAGATGTGAGAGGTGGTCTTATTGGGAATGGATGGTATTCTTTCCCCAATAAAAGCGCTGAGTAACTTGACATCTAATGATGATATATGCTGTTTGCCATTTAGATGTTGATAAGCCATTACAACAGTTTGGAGTCTGCTCAGACGCTGAGTAACTTGACATCTAATGATGTTCTACACTGTTTGCCATTTAGATGTTGAAAAGCCATTACAACAGTTTGGAGTCTGTTCAGACGCTGAGTAACTTGACATCTAATGATGCTATATGCTGTTTGCCATTTAGATGTTGAAAAGCCTTTACAACAGTTTGGAGTCTGCTCAGACGCTGAGTAACTTGACATCTAATGATGTTCTACACTGTTTGCCATTTAGATGTTGATAAGCTATCACAACAGTTTGGAGTCTGCTCAGACGCTGAGTAACTTGACATCTAATGATGCTATATGCTGTTTGCCATTTAGATGTTGAAAAGCCATTACAACAGTTTGGAGTCTGCTCAGACGCTGAGTAACTTGACATCTAATGATGTTCTACACTGTTTGCCATTTAGATGTTGATAAGCTATCACAACAGTTTGGAGTCTGCTCAGACGCTGAGTAACTTGATATCTAATGATGTTCTATACTGTTTGCCATTTAGATGTTAATAAGTTATCAACATGTTCAAAAGGTTGTAATTATTTGTATTTTATTGCAATGCTTTTCCTTCTGTTCATATGAGGAATTTTGAAGGAGATTTAATGTTGTCTTGTAGAAATTGCTACTGCCATGACTATGTTGTATACATACCTTAACTCTTTCAACACCATGTAGCTCTTGTGGGTTATTAGGTTACCTTTTGGATATATTTAATTACCAAAACAAGAAACAGGCTAGTTGAAAATCTGTTTAGTTTAATAAATATTGGTATAAATTAGCAAACAATGTAGACCCAGATCAGAGGGCCACTGTAGGAGCCTTCCGAGCTTGGTCTACACTGTTTGCAAATGTAAATAGTATAATCTTAAACAGGTGTTGAAATACCGGTACATGTAGTTAAATAAGGACATTCTTATCTGGGTCTGCACTGTTTGCAAATGTAAGTAGTATAGTTATTTTAAACAGGTGTTGAAATAGTTAAAAGTATATCTGTTACATTTGCATTAACTTTTTGCCAACTATTGGCTAAATAATATTTTACCTTTACAGGTTGGCGTATAATAATGACCTTGCCGGACCAAGTCCATCGGGCGAGACTTTATAACCCGAGTTCCGATGTACCAGTGCTATACACTTGGTATCTAAAAGAACCGGAGAACTCTGTCAACAATAAGGGTAGGACAGCACGCCCAGGTTCTCTGTATCCGCTCAACTTTCTCTAGAGCGTCACAGTAGCCCGTACATGGCAGACACGGACGTTAACAAACAAACAAATACAAAGCTACGATATAAAGTTTATTGGTGGATTCTTACAAATACAGTTTAATGAGCAACACACACAAAATAACAAATGGGCATTACATATACAGTAAAACTCCTCTATTACGACCACTAAAATGAAGGATTATTTGTTGTTTAAAAGACCGGTGACAGCTAAAAGCAAGGTACTAGTAAAGCTTCTAAGGAACTTTCTGTTTTATTTTCACCTTGCTTTAAGCTTTCACTTGTCACCTGCAAAAGCAAGATGACAGTAAAACAGAAAGCTCCTTAAGGAGCTTTCTGTTTTACTGTCATCTTGCTTAAAGCTGCCACCTGTCTTAAACACCTAATACATAACAAAAAATTAAACATTTTTAGGGGTTGAAGTAGAGAGTATACATGAAGATAAAGCAATGTAAAGCAGATGACAATATGGAACCCTGGTTCCACATAAGTAAAGCAGACTCCAGTAAAGCAGACTCCACTTTAGCTATATGAAACCCTAGTTACATACTCCCCTGGGTTGAAAATAGATATCTCCTGACATTTACTAAGCCAAAATACTTATTTTGCTTTAACTGAACTTGAAATATTAAAATCATATTACATTACATACATTAAGGAACATATTCAGACGACTTTTTCATTACAGTTAAAAATGAAATCTGAATATGGTTTAACTATTACTAACTATTCAAATACTAAGCTACAGTTTCACACTAACCATAGCATTACAGGTAAATCATTTGACTTGTCAATTTCGCAATAATTGGCATTGTCATATGATATCTAACAAGAGGGCCATGGCCCACAAGTCGCTCACCTGAGGACATTGTACCTAAGCTGACTGGGAAAACAATATCGTGATTTATATAGCTATACAAGAGGGCCTGAAGGCCCTGATATCGCTCACCATTTGTATTGAAGCCTGATAGCTTTACCTTTGAATTTCACCCGTTTTATTCTAAATCCACTCAAGTTTGTCGACCTACTGTAGTATAGTAGAGTACATCAAAGGCAGATAACTAGAGCCTAAACAATACTGAAATTAAGCCTTTTTCTAGCATTTCAAAGTATATCAAGGGCAGGTAACTATTGCCACAATGATTACATTTCAACAATAATTTCACTCCTTCGAAAATGTATAGCTACATCCTTTGTGTACAAGTACATGTATAATCAAAATCCATTGAAAACTGTAGTTGCAAGAGTGTAAATGCTGTAAAATATGGCATTTTCAGCAATTCAAAGGTAGATATCTCTTGATCTATTTGTCTGATTCCAACCATAATCACCCTTTTTCCAACTCTTATGGTCATATACAATATGGGCAAGTTTGAGAGAGCTTGGATAAATATTGTGGCCTCTAGAGCGTAAACACTGTTAAATATATATCATTTTCAGCCATTCAAAGGTAGATAACTCTTGACCTATTGATCAGATTACAACCAAAATTGAACTCGTCCAAAGTCTTATGATAATATACAATCTGAGTAAGTTTATGAAAGATTGGATACAATTTGTGGCCGCTAGAGTGTAAACATCGTTAAATATGGCATTTTCAGCAATTCAAAGGTAGATAATTCTCGACCTATAAGTTTGCTTTCAACCATAATCAAATTCATCTGAACTCTTATAGTAATATACAATCTGAGCAAGTTTAAGAAAGATTTGATAAAAATTGTGAACTCTAGAGTGTAAACACTGTTATAAATAGCATTTTCAGCAATTCAAAGGTAGATTACTCTTGATCTATTTGTCTTATTTCAACCAAAATCAAACTCATCCGAAATCTTATGGTCATATACTATCTGGCCAGGTTTTAGAAAGATTGGATAAATACTGTGGCCTCTAGAGTGTAAACACCGTAAATATGGCATTTTCAGCAATTCAAAGGTAGATAACTCATGACCTATTTGTCCGATTTCAACCAAAATCGAACTCATCCGAACTCTTATAGTCATATACAATCTGGGCAGGTTTTTAGAAAGATTGGATAAATACTGTGGCCTCTAGAGTGTAAACACTGTTAAATATGGCATTTTCAGCAATTCAAAGGTAGATAACTCATGACCTATTTGTCCGATTTCAACCATAATCAAATCCATCCGAACTCTTATAGTCATATACAATCTGGGTAGGTTTTAGAAAGATTGGATAAATACTGTGGCCTCTAGAGTGTAAACACTGTTAAATATGGCATTTTCAGCAGTTCAAAGGTAGATAACTCATGACCTATTTGTCCGATTTCAACCATAATCGAACTCATCCGAACTCTTCTGGCAATTTACCATCTGAGCAAGTTTGAGAAAGATTGGATTAAAATTGTGGTCTCTATAGTGTAAACGCTAACATTGTTGACGCCGCACGACGGACGACGGACATTCAAGGATTGCAATAGCTCACCCTGAGCTAGCTCAGGTGAGCTAAAAATGAGTTTTAAAAGTTTCTCCTATATAAGTCTATATGAAACTGATAAGCCTTGGGGCAGGGCAAAATTTGATCAAAGGGTCATAATTTGAACAAGAGGGCCAGAATGGCCCTTAATCGCTCACCTGTACATGGTGATGGGTCAAGTGATTTCAGAAAAGAAGATTTGTGAAACTTTGACCCACGGGCGGGGTCACTTTTGACCCCAGGGACATAATATGAATGCTCTTGATACAGAACCTGTAGACGATGCTATGTGCCAAATATCTAAGCTCAGTGTACTATGATTTCAGACAAGAAGACTTTTAGTTTTCATTGAAAAAAATCTATGTTTAGCTCTGGTGACCCAGATATGCAACAGACCGGAACCAATTCATCAACATATGTGAAAAACCTCTAGACATTACATCATGCAAAATATCTAAGCTCTAGCCATATTGGTTTCAAAGAAAAATGTGTTTGAAAATTTCACTATATAACTCCATGTAAAATGGCGACACCCAAGCCGGGGCCAATTTTGACCTCCATTTGATAGAGGATTTGTAGACGATGATATGTGCAAAACATCTAAGCTCAGTGTATTTTGGTTTCAGACAAGAAGATTTTTAAAGTTTTCATTGAAAAAATCTATTTTTAGCTCCAGTGACCCAGATATTCAACACACTGGAACCAATTCGACAACATATGTGAAGGACCTCTAGACGTTACACCATGTCAAATATCAAAGCTCTGGCCAAAATGGTTTCAGAGAACAAGAGGGCCATGGCCCTTAATTCGCTCACCTGAGGTCATTGTGCCTTAGCGTAATAGACAAGACAACATTTTAATATAGCTGTAAATGGAATTATCTTCCAGACATAAAACCCATGACAAATTGGAATAACTTAAAAAAATATTGTTGGCACCTCAGAGAGACAACAAAGCTCGCCACCGGCACCTTTAGAAACTTAAAAGCACACTCAAGGTCACAGAGGTCAACCTTTTTGCCTGCATGGAAAGGTCTTGTCCATATACACTGGCAAATCAAATATGAAAATAACACCTCAAGGGACATAGGAATTATAAGCATTTTTGTAACCTAAACACAGATTTCGAAACCTAAAACCTTTCTCGACCTTAGTTCAAGATCAAGGACACTGGGCTAATTTTTTTGCATGCAGGAAAGGTCGTGTCCATATACACATGCATGCCAAATATGAAAGAAATATCTCAGTGGATATATGAGTTAAAGAAATTTTGAGAAACCTAAACGCAGACTTTGAAACCTAAACGCCGGTCCTAAGTTCAAGGTCAAGGTCAGAGGGCTCAAACATTTTGCATGCAAGGAAAGATCTTGTCCATATACACATGCAAACTGAATATGAAAGGAATATTTCAATGGACATAGGAGTAATAAAAATTTTGAGAAACCAAAACACAGATTTCGAAACTAAACATGGGCCCTAAGTTCAAAGTCAAGGTCACAGGGGTCTAAATGTTGCTGTGCCTGGAAAGGTCTTGTCCATATACACACATAAACCAACTATGAAAGCAATACCTCAAGGGACATAGAAGTAAATAGCATTTTTCAAAACCTAAACACAGGCCCTAAGTTCAAGGTCAAGGTCACAAGGGTCCAAATTTATCTGTGCATGGAAAGGTATTGTCCATATACACACACATACCAACTATGAAATCAATACCTCAAAGGATATAGAAGTTAAATGCATTTTTCGAAACCTAAACGCAGATTTCGAAACCTTAACACATGCTCTTAGTTCAAGGTCAAGGTCACACGGGTCTAAATGTTTCTGTGCATCGAAAGGTCATGTCCATATACACATACATACCAACTATGAAAGCAATAACTCAAAGGACAGAGAAGTTAAAGGCATTTTTCTAGACCTAAACACAGATTTCGAAACCTAAACACAGGCCCGAAGTTCAAGGTCACATGGGTCTAAATTTTTCTTTGCATGTAAAAGTCATGCCCATATACACATACATACCAACTATGAAAGCAATACCTCAAGGGACATAGAAGTTAAAGGCATTTTTCGAAACCTAAACGCAGATTTCGAAACCTAAACGCAGGCCCTAAGTTCAAGGTCAAGGTCACAGGAGTCTAAAATTTTCTGAGTATGGAAATGTCTTGTCTATATACAAACACATACCAACTATGGAAGCAATACCTCAAGGGACATAGAAGTTAAAGGCATTTTTCGAAACCTAAACGCAGATTTCGAAACCTAAACGCAGGCCCTAAGTTCAAGGTCAAGGTCACAGGGGTCTAAATTTTTCTGAGCTTGGAAAGGTCTTGTCTACATACACACACATACCGACTATGGAAGCAATACCTTAAGGGATATAGAAGTTCAAGGCATTTTTCAAAACCTAAACGTAGATTTCGAAACCTAAACACAGGCCATTAGTTTAAGGTCAAGGTCACAGGGGTCAACATTTTTCTGTGCATGTAAAGGTCTTGTCCATATACACATACATAGCAACTATGAACGCAATACCTCAAAGGACATAGAAGTAAAAGGCATTTTTCCAGACCTAAACACAGGCCCTAAGTTCAAGGTCACACGGGTCTAAATATTTCTTTGCATGTAAAGGTCTTGCCCATATACACATACATACCAACTATGAAAGCAATACCTCAAGGGACATAGAAGTTAAAGGCATTTTTCGAAAATTAAACACTGATTTCGAAACCTAAACGCAGGCCCTAAGTTCAAGGTCAAGGTCACACGGGTCAAACATTTTCTGTGCATGGAAAGGTCTTGTCCATATACACACACATACCAACTATTGAAGCAATACCTCAAGGGACATAGAAGTTAAAGGCATTTTTCGAAACCTAAACGCAGATTTCGAAACCTAAACGCAGGCCCTAAGTTCAAGGTCAAGGTCACAGGGGTCTAAATTTTTCTGAGCTTGGAAAGGTATTGTCTATATACACACACATACCGACTATGGAAGCAATACCTTAATGGATATAGAAGTTAAAGGCATTTTTCAAAACCTAAAGGCAGATTTCGAAACCTAAACGCAGGCCCTAAGTTCAAGGTCAAGGTTACAGGCTGAGGGGTCTAAATTTTTCTGTGCATGTAAAGGTCTTGTCCATACACACACACATACCAACTATTGAAGCAATACCTCAAGGGACATAGAAGTTAAAGGCATTTTTCGAAACCTAAACGCAGATTTCGAAACCTAAACGCAGGCCCTAAGTTCAAGGTCAAGGTCACAGGGGTCAAACATTTTCTGTGCATGGAAAGGTCTTGTCCATATACACACACATACCAACTATGGAAGCAATACCTTAAGGGACATAGAAGTTTAAAGGCATTTTTCGAAACCTAAACGCAGATTTCGAAACCTAAACGCAGGCCCTAAGTTCAAGGTCAAGGTCACAGGGGTCTAAATTTTTCTGAGCTTGGAAAGATCTTGTCTACATACACACACATACCGACTATGGAAGCAATACCTTAAGGGATATAGAAGTTCAAGGCATTTTTCAAAACCTAAACGTAGATTTCGAAACCTAAACACAGGCCATAAGTTTAAGGTCAAGGTCACAGGGGTCAACATTTTTCTGTGCATGGAAAGGTCTTGTCCATATACACACACATACCAACTATGAAAGCAATACCTCAAGGGACATAGAAGTTATAGACATTTTCTTAAAATTGTTTACGCTGTTCACGACGACTACACCGGGGGTATTGCAATAGCTCGTCATGTACTACGTACAGGCGAGCTAAAAACGTGTCAATTTTTGACGATGAAAGGGGCATTACTCTTTAATGTCCAATGTAATATTGCTAGTTATTAAACTAAACCGAGACATAATGATCATATACATGCTGACTAAGTTTGAAAAAGATTGTAATACATTTGGTTAAGTTAGAGAGCGGTCATGAAAAGGTTAACTTACGGACGGACAGTGCCATAACATAATACGTCCCGTCTGAAGACGGGCATATAGAAATTGTTCTATCAAAATTCAAGAAATGAATTCCATGCTGTTGATACATGGTTAACAAGACATCTCTGCAATAATAACAAGCAAGGAGATGTACTAATCTTCACAATAAATGTTCACATGAAGTTTTATGATGAAAATTACCAACTCCACAAAATCAATCTCTGCCCCATTTTATCATTCAGTAGAACCTCCCTATTACAACCACTAAAATAAATGCTAATTGATTGTGTAAAAACAGGTGACGGCTTAAAGCAAGGTGACAGTAAAACAGAAAGCTCCTAAAGGAGTTTTCTGTTTAACTGTAAGGTGACAGTAAAACAGAAAGCTCCTAAAGGAGTTTTCTGTGTAACTGTCACCTTGCTTTAAGCAGTCACCTGTTGTAAACACTTAATAATTAACATAGTTTAGTGGTGGTAGTGGAGACATCAAAAGTTCTATAATTAGCTTGGAAATGTTCTAGCTAAGTAAATAAATGGTCACACTTAGATGTTTCCAGTTATTCTAAAAAGTTTACTCTATGAGTAAGAAACTAACTTCAGAAAGTTTGTGTCATATTTCAATAAAACTGGCAAGAGATAAAAAACATTTTCTTTCTGAAGTTTGCATCGAAACAGGCATCATTAGCTTAGAAATGTCCTAACTAAGAAAATAAATGGTAACACTTGCGTGTTTGAGTTGATTTAACAAGTGTTACGACAAAAAATGTTTTAACAGAGAGTCCAACTGTTACAATTTTTAGAAGACGAAGTGATCAAAAACATTTTTTTCCTGAATTTAGTATTAAAACTTGCATCATTAGCTTGGAAATGTTCAAACTAAGAAAATAAATGGTCACATTTGGGTGTTTAAATGAAATTTACAACTTTAATGACCGAAAAATAGTTTTACCAAGTTGACCCCATTAGAACACAAAGTGCTAAATGATGAAAAACACTTTTTCCCCGAATTTAGTATTAAAAGTTGTGTCATTAGCTTGGAAATGTCCTAACTAAGAAAATAAATGGTCACACTTTGTGTTTGAATTAATTTAACAAGTTTTATGACAGCAAAGTAGTCTTCACCAATGTTACTATTTGAGAACACAAACTGCTAAATGATGAAAAACACTTTTTTCTAGAATTTTGTGTTAAAACTTGTATAATTAGAAAGGAAATGTTCCAACTAAGAGATTGAGTAGTTGGAGTTTGTTGTTAGAGTGAATATAACAAGTTTTACAGGCTTTACTGGCTGCTTGTGGTGAAGTGTATACTCCATGTATTGGGACACCATTTATTGATACTGTCATAATACTGGCAGCATGTCACCTTCAGACCGTAACAAGTACGGAGGAAAGTCTCCACGTCTACACGTCGCTCTCTGACCTCTGTAACTGTTACATTGTATAGTTCTACCGTCACGTCACGTCTTGTCTGGGAGAGTCTGCGTGCAAACTCACACAGTGTTGTCACTGGTAATATAACACGCCACAGTTCAACATGCTCCACACAGTGTGACACAGACTGGAGATTATCTACAGACATGTCGTGCAGCTGAAGTCTCTGTATGTGTGTCATAGTAGACAAATCTATCCTACCAGTCTGACACCAGGGGCCATGGTCTGTACAGTCTAACCACAGGTCTAACTGTCTAATGGTGGGTGACTGTGGTAACCTGGTCAGTATTTGTTCTTTATGTTCATGTGTCAGACTAACATCTAACAGCTTCAGTGCCATTAAACACTTGCTACTGATACTACATATGTCACTAACTAACTCAGCTGTAGCTGTGATACGACTGTACAAGTGCAGACATGTAAGAGTGTCAAGGTTGTTGTTGACTATTTGTGCCACTGTGTCACTGTCTATACGGGAGAAGAACCAGGAGGGGTCAGACAGGTGCAGTTTTTGTACTGAGTGACACTGCTGTAACTGACCAGTTATACTTGTTAACTGACTAGCACCAATGTCTCTAGTCTGTATGTACACAGACTTGACCTTTGACCTTGGAGTACATGATAACAAACGTTCTACATGACAGGCAGTGTTACCATCAATATAAAAGTCTTCTAACATGATGTTGTCATAAATGTGGCCATTATTACCACTTTCTATGACACAGTCAGTTACACATGTCTGTATGTCTTGTATCAAACCTTCATCATCTAAAGTTTGTCTGTAGTGTTTAACCTTTTCGTCAGTAGTAACAACACGAGTCAAATGGTCCAACAACTGTCTTGTTATGTCAGGTCTTATCCCAGACACAAACAGCCAAACCTGAGACATTTCTAAACATGTATCTAATGTGCTGCAGAAATCTGTTATGTGTTTAACAATATCTTGTACATTGTCACAGCTGGCTAGGAAAATAGCTGCAAGAAATTCTTGAAACTTCTTGTGCAGAAATGATATTTTCTTCTCACTAACAGAGCATTTTTCTATCACTTTGTTCTGTGACAATAAACCTGACTTTAAACACAGGTCTATTGACTTTTGACCTACACCATAGATCTCTAGCTGTGAACTTTTAAATACTAAGCTGTTTTCTTTTGTTTGGTCAAATAATGCTTCATATGCTACTCTTGATAAGCAATATATCAATTGTTGGTGGTCTTGACAATAAGGGTGTTCTGTAATACATTTGGGTAGGGGCGTATCTGATGCTACACTTGGTGTGTTTGAAGTTTGTACAATCAGGTTTTTCTGGGATTTTTTTAACATCAAATCTAGCATGGCACAGTACAGATGTACTTGAGATTTGCCTAGCTCCTGGTTGTCAAACCAGATGCGCACAAGCTGTACGAGAATGACCGGTATAGTTTTGAAATGATCAATACCTTTCTTTTCAAGTATCTCAAAGAACTCCTGTTTTTCTTTTTTACATGACTGACTCTCATTTAATAATTTAATTACTTTAGAGCAGAATCGTGAAGATGACTTCTTATTAAATGCACATAACTCAATATGTTTGTCCACTTCAGAACTTTTTAATTGGAGTATATCCAATTTCCAAGGCCTGGTCGTGGTCAAGAATACATTATTCTGGTTTGCTACATCCCTGCCAGGGAGTCCTGGGTTTAAGAAATGTGGGACAGGGGCACCTGCCGGACACACCCATTCGTCCAGACCATCAACAATGACAAGACAACGTTTATTTGCATGTTTCAGTAATGCATAGGAACATAAATCTTGTCCTGTATTATAATACTGTAATATTTGTGACTGAATCATTTCATTAACATTATACTCTGAGAGAGAATCTCTCAATGTAATATAAAACAAGAAAATGAACTGTGATAGTATTTGTCTGTCATCTTCTCTCCTGGCCTTTCTCTCCTTCTGTCTCTGGATTCTGGCCTGCCTCCTCTGTTCCACCGAGTCCAATGAATAACTCCACTGGGCGTCTTCATCAGAATCACTGTCCAGTTCTTCATTCGACAAGAATTCACCATGAGCCTCACACCAAAGTCTAACTATATTCTTACATAGCAAGCTCTTTCCACTACCAGCATCCCCTGTGATGTATATCTGTCTACTTAGGTACTCATCATTGTAGAATATCTTTCTAAAGGATATACTACTAGCCTCGTCTTTCACATTTTTCAAACCGTCTCGCCCTTTGCTCTGTCGTAAGATTCTGATTTCTGGATTAACATAAACATACTCTAGTCCTATGTCATTGTTTTCTGCTGGATTTGGAACCTCAAGGCAGGTAGTTTTGTAGTGCCAAATTAACTTTGTCTGCAAATCTGTAAAATAAACTATGACTTAACAAATATCACCACAGACCAAGTAGCCTAATAACAATTATAACATTTCAAAACAAGAGCCGTATACGGCCCTAAATCGCTCACCTGGAGCCATTGATGTAAATGTAACATATTTTGGAAAGCTGAGAAATTATGACAATATGGTTGTGCCATTTGCTGATTGGATGATGCAGAGTGTCAAATAGCTATAAGCTCAGGGTACTGTGGTTTCAGAGAAGATTTAAGTTTTTATTGAAAAAATCTATATTTAGCTCTTGTGACCTAGTTATGCAATGCACCGAAAACATTTGAAAAATATTGGTGAAGTACCTCTAGAAGTTACACCATGCCAAATATCAACGCTCTAGCCATATTGGTTTCAGATATGAAGAGGTTTGAAGATTTCACTATAAAACTCTATGTAAATTTGTGCCCCCCCACGGGCCAGGTCATTTTTTACCCAAGGGACATAATTTGAACAATCTTGATAGAGGACCTAAGGATGATGCTTTGTGCCAAATAGTTAAGCTCAGGGTTCTGTGGTTTCAGAGAGAAATATTTTTTAAGTTTTTATTAAAAAATCTTTTTTTAGCTCCTGTGACCTAGATATGCAGCAGACCTAAACCATTTGAACAATATTGGTAAAGTACCTCTAGAATTACACCATGCCAAATATCAAAGCTCTAGCCACATTAGTTTCAGAGAAGAAGAGGCTTGAAGATTTCGCTATATAACTCTATGTAAATTTGTGACCCCCAGGGCGGGGCCATTTTTGACCACAGGGACATAATTTGAACAATCTTGATAGAGGACCTATAGATGATGCTTTGTGTCAAATATCTAAGCTCAGGGTACTGTGGTTTCAGTGAAGAAGATTTTTAATGTTTTTATTGAAACAATCTATTTTTAGCTCCTGTGACCTAGATATGCAACTGATCAAAAATATTTGAACACCTTTCAAAGAGGACTATATAAGGATCATTTCTGCCAAGTTTGGTTAAAATCCATCCAGTAGTTTAGGAGGAGATGTCATTTAAAGAAATTGTTGACGACGAACGGACAACGAACACAGCACAATCAAAATAGCTCACCGTGCCAGGTGAGCTAAAATGCTCTACAGACTTGTAAGTTGTTTCACCTTTTATACTAGTTCACTGCGTTAATTATGACATGCGGTGATGTGCATGTAAACCAGAATTTGATTTTGGGGAAAAGTATCTCTCCATCCATCTGTGTACCGCTATTTTCCTCCATGGTCACTGCCCAATTTTTTTAACCACAAGAACTCTCCACATCCCTCAAATAGTGCAAAAGTATTATTAAGCTACTATTTTCATCTTGTATGTCAAAAAACAATTCAAAGGGGACATAATTTGTCAAAATGGTCCAAGCCACATTTTCAAACCACATGAACACCTTCCTTTATCAGACATTAATCTCATTTAATTTTCATGAATCTTGCTCAACATGTTTAACAAATTGTTATCTAGCTCGGGTTTGAGTTTGGGTCATGGCAATTGAAAAACTAGGCAACTAGGTTAAATCAAAGAAAATCAGTGCTAATCCTCTAGACGCTACAATCTCATTAAATCTAAATGAATTATGGTCAGAATGTTGGCCTACATCAGATCTAGGTCAAAATCAAATGTTGATCGTATCCAGTCAACACCTAGGTCAATAGGTAAAATCATAGAAACGTATTGTATACATTTCTAGAGGCTACGCATCTCATTAATCTTTAATGAAACTGGGTCAAAATGAGTGACTCATTTATAGCCGTTTTAAGTTTAAATGTTGGTCATGTCATTTCAAAAACTAGCTATTTAGGTCCAATCATAGAAAAAACTTGTTAAAACTCTAGAGACCACATTTTATCTGTGAATGAATTAATTTGAATGTTATCCTGGATAACATCTAGGTCACATTCAAATATTGGTCTCAAGTCGTCAAAACTAGGTCACTAGGTCAAATCAGAGATATCTTGTTAATACTATAAAGTCCTCAAATCTAATTCGATCTTTATAAATCTTGGTTAAGGTGTTTGTCTCAGGTTTGTTTCCTGTAACCCGACCGACCCTGTAATTTTGGTGCCGACCGTAATTTTTTTATGGCTCTGAGGAAATTGTTTAAGAACGTTTGACTTATCAAAAAAAGAAAAAGAATTACAGCATCTTTTGTTTATGTCAAACTAAATTAAACCTAATAATTATCTTACATTCTGAAAGAAACTTTCCGATTTATTGCAACATGATCATGTTATTCGCGTTCCCAAACCGCGTGTCATAATTTAGTGTGTAGACAATGCGTGAACGGACTTCACGCAGCGCGCAGCGATCCAGGATGATATGGGACCAATAATCTAACAAAAAGCATTAAATATAAAAAAGTTTCATAAACCGTCGAAGAAACATGCATTTCTTACCCCCAAAATAGCTATCCATATGCTTTACAGTTTAAAAGGTTGAAAATCCGTTCCAAATCCGACATATGTAGCCTCGATGCAATGGGTGGGTAAATATTGTCTTGTTACTGTTGGCGTTTTTTATAATGGTAAATTACTTTGAAAAAACACGTTAAATCAACATTTAAAATGCATATGAGTAGGATATTAAATTCTTTGAATCGATTTTGGAACCACCAAACATTACTAATAATCTCGTTAGAGACACAAAGAGATGCGTCCAAATTGCGAATAGCTCTATGCGTATATGCAAGATGCGAACATTGGGGTTTGGACATATGTGTATTGAGATAGTATTAGTGTTACACAGGAAGTGTCTGTACTTCGTGGTGTTACAAATGAAAAAGATGCTTCTTAAGCTCCTTAATTTTTTGTCATCGATTTAGTTAAGCATTAATCTAATTATGTTTCCAGGGTTCGACACAAACGGGAGTCCGGGAGCCCGAGACTCCTTATTATCGTGTCGGACTCCTGTGATTTGCATGTTGGCAGTCCGACGGACTCCTTAAATCTGGGGGTGCAGAAAAAAAAAACTAGAACAAAAAATCATGTTTGCCGAATTTCTGCAGCACAACCACAACTCTACTTATAGAAAGTTAAAAATCAACATAAGTCGGCGTTATTTTTATTTTATTTCGTAACACACACCAGGTCAGGGGGTTGATTGACATATTGAG
Source organism: Gari tellinella (assembly GCA_922989275.2). Taxonomy (NCBI): domain Eukaryota; kingdom Metazoa; phylum Mollusca; class Bivalvia; order Cardiida; family Psammobiidae; genus Gari; species Gari tellinella. The sequence continues at coordinate 2,925,839 of OV277870.1, read as the reverse complement.
TGTAATTATATAGTGAAAGTAGCGCTAAAATAGTTCGGTCACCCATCCAAGTACTAACCGGGCTCGACGTTGCTTAACTTCGGTGATCGGCCGAGAACCGGTGTTTTCAACGTGATATGGCCGTAGACAAAAAGTTTTCAGACACAAGATCCGATTTTTAATGCTCTTCGCCGATATGCGAAACTATCGACAGCTTCGCTGTTCCAATGTCAGATAATAGAAAGCTTGTGCATAAATTCTCATAGAAAAGAAAAGAACCTGAATTTATGTGTTGAACTAATGCCATATAGTAATCATTCGTTACTGTTCGGTACATCTCGTAAAAGGCGGGAAAATAATTCCTTTGTTTTTGTCTTCCAAATCTTAATTTATCAACCAATGAAACACGGAATTCCGTACACATCAAAGATCTATAATAGATATTGAACATTAACAAGCGTTAATGCGAAGGAATCAATTGATCAGCCGTGCCATTAAAAACATTCACAAAACGTTTCTATGCATAGCTCTAAACCTTTTGTCACGTGTGTGGGCGTGGCATTTTCATCAGTCACTACAAGCGGTTGTAAATGACACGAAATGAGCAAAACATAAACGTCAACTCAAAAGCCGACCACGGAAATTCACGATAATCTTATTCTAGTAAAAGCTTTGTTTTATAATTATCGTAACTTAAAACCGGCAATATCCGACACCGTCCGAGTATAAATTATGAATAACGAAATGCCGACAGGAGTTATGATTGGTTAATCGTAATTGCTTCATTTCTTCATTTCTTCATAACGAGGTTTCAGATCCGGAAAGTTTTTCTTATCCCGTAAAGTTGAAAGATTGGCAGCCATTTTACAACGATGAAAACGGCTGTCAGTTGACTACAAACGCGTGAAAAGATTATTATAATCCCCGACTCCATTGTAATCAGAGGTACGCCGATAATTGTCTCCTACTGGGAGGAGGCTACCAATTACTCTATGCATCACTTAGCAAACTGATAATACCCATTGGCTTGCTATCTAGGTCAGGTTTTAATATTACTCAAAATGTTTGCTTCATAAAAACATAGGCCAGGGTTGATTGTGGATCATGTCTAGTCAAAATCTAGGCTACTTAAGGTCAAGTTTTACATGTGTACCAGGCGAGCGATTTAGGGCTTTAATGGCCCTTGTTTGCTGTTAGTATCAACAAGGGTGCCAAAATGATCTTGACTCGACGTAGTATTTTGACCCGGTATGACCCACATCAACCTTGACCTAGATTTCAATGAGCCAACGTGTCCACAAAGTTTCATGAAGATGTAATGAGATTTATAGCCTCTATAGTGTTAACAAGTTTTTCTATTATTTGACCTAGTGACCTCGTTTTAATCAGATCTTTACCCACTTTCACACTTGACCTAGATTTAATGAGGGAAACATTTTGAGAACGTTTCATTAAGATCTAATGAGATATGTAGCTTCTAGAGTGTTTACACAGTTTTTCTATGATTTAACCTAATGACCTTGAGTTTGACCGGCCATTCACACTTCAACTAGATATCAATCATTTTAATAAGTTTCATCGAGATCTAATAAGATTTATAGTGTAAAAAGTTTTTCAAAGATTCAGCCTAGTGACCTAGCTTTTTATGGTACACTATCCACACTAAAACTTGACATAGATATCAATAGGGCAAACATTTTGACCTATTCTATTTAAGATCTACTGAGATTTGTAGCCTCTAGAGAGTTCTCAACATTTTTCTACGAATTTTTTCATCCGACATGACCAACATTTAAACTTGCCCTAGATTTCTTCAAGACAAACATTGTCAGAATGTTTAATGAAGATCAAATGGAATGTGTGGCCTTAAGAGTGTTAATGAATAAATTGTGGACGACAGACGGAGATACTACATACATCTAGCTATCCTAATAGCTCGCCTTAAGGGAATCCATGCCAGATGAGCTAAAATAAGGGTTGCGTATCAACAATTGGTAAATGTGTCATCAGTAAATACATGACGGTCTTAGAATTAGGTCTTGCTGCAACAAAGCAGCGAATGTCAAACTAAGGATTATAGAACCTGAACCATTATACAATGTACACAAATACACTTGGCAATGATACGGTGCATAAAAGTAGACTTGACACGAAATCTAAATGCTAGAGTTCTGAGCCGAGGCCAACAGAAACAAAATATTTTAGTCTCGCGTTCACCTTATCATCGCAGTTAGACAAGAAGCATTAATATCTGAATGTATGTTTCCCAATCAGGGCTCTAGATACGGAGCGTTTTTCGAAAACTGTTATCTTTAAGCTTGCTGAAAACCCTATGGTGCAACTACTCATTATAATCCTCTCAAGGTGATTCTAATGAATAGTCACACCATAGAATTTAGTGCAGACATGAAGAAGACTATGTTGGAAAACTTGAGTTTACTCCCTCTTATCTGGAGCCCTGTCTAATATGTCATTGTTGTTTAGTCAGATTGTTTATCATTACCTATGGTGCCACTAGTCACACTATTGAATTTAGTGCAGACATGAAGAAGACTATGTTAGAAAACTTGAGTTTACTCCCTCTTATCTGGAGCCCTGTCTAATATGTCATTGTTGTTTAGTCAGATTGTTTATCATTACCTATGGTGCCACTAGTCACACTATTGAATTTAGTGCAGACATGAAGAAGACTTTGTTAGAAAACTTGAGTTTACTCCCTCTTATCTGGAGCCCTGTCTAATATGTCATTGTTGCTTTGTCAGCTTGTTTATCATTACCTTTACATTGGTCCTCCCAGCTAACACTACAAACCACAGGATTGTCTCCTCTGGACTGAAATTGAAAATATGACATAAGTCTTGTGCTAAAATAAATTGCCTCTTTGTATGGCCTCTTTTACTTTATCATATGTATTCACACACTGAGGATAGGAAAAGATATGCTATTTATTGTTGTTACACTTCTGCAACAAGATAATATGATGATTGAAACTTATACAGAAGAAGAGGGTCATGATGGCCCTGTTCGCTCACCTGAGTTTATCAGCCTAATACTCTTGTCAAAGTTTGATTCAAATTCAATCATATTTGTAGACGCTAAAGTATCATATTGATAAAACATGGCCTTTTCTGGCATATCTGATTACAAACAAGAGCACAGCATGCGGGTGCCAACACTCGTCTATTTTATTATCCTAGTGTATTACGAAGGAACAGGAAGATGTTTTTATTACTTTTCCCAGTCTTGACTAAGTGTCTGTCTGTCTAGTGTATGGCTCTTAATCACCTTGATCTTTATTGAACATGACCCATTGTACTGTGTTCAAGAGCTTTTTGAGTTGAATACACATGCCACATAATTATGAAGTCTCTATCACTTTTTGTTTCAGAGTTATGATAATAGCCAATGTTCCAATCAGCCTGTTTGACCTCTAAATGACCTTGACCTTTGTTAGACATGATCAAAATTATACTGAAAAGCTTTGTTAGTCGAGTACACATACAAAATGTAAAGTACCTAAAACATGCATGTCAAACATTATGCCCAATTTTAAATTAATAAATATGAAAGACTCAAGCTGGAAATGCAACACTAACAATACACCCACCCCTCAAGCAGAACATACCATAACAAACACACTCACACAAACATACACATGCGTGCAATACCATTCCTTCATCTACACACTAAATAGAAAACTACACGCAAGACAAACATAAGGCAAAGCAGGGTTACAGAAAGGGAGTATTGGGGTTATTTACCCAATTAAAATTGTGGAAAACGCAATTGTTTTTCACAACAAGGAGTACATTTTTTTGTCCGCTCTCTTACTCGAGTAATTTTTATATGATCTTCATCAAACTTGCTAAAAAAGTGTATTAGTATAAAATTTAGATCAAGTTTGATAAATCGCATAAGGTATGTTGGAGTTATTGCCCTTGAATTATTAAACAAGAGTTGTTGGCACCTCAGAGAGACAACAAAGCTCGCCACCGGCACCTTTAGAAACTTAAAAGCACACTCAAGGTCACAGAGGTCAACCTTTTTGCCTGCATGGAAAGGTCTTGTCCATATACACTGGCAAATCAAATATGAAAATAACACCTCAAGGGACATAGGAATTATAAGCATTTTTGAACCTAAACGCAGATTTCGAAACCTAAAACCTTTCGCGACCATAGTTCAAGGTCAAGGACACTGGGCTGAATTTTTTGCATGCATGGAAAGATCGTGTCCATATACACATGCATGCCAAATATGAAAGAAATATCTCAATGGATATATGAGTTAAAGAAATTTTGAGAAACCTAAACACAGACTTTGAAACCTAAACGTGGGTCCTTAGTTCAAGGTCAAGGTCAGAGGGCTCAAACATTTTGCATGCAAGGAAAGATGTTGTCCATACACACATGCAAACTGAATATGAAAGGTATATTTCAATGGACATAGGAGAAATAAAAATTTTGAAAAACCGAAACACAGATTTCGAAAACTAAACATGGACCCTAAGTTCAAGGTCAAGGTCACAGGGGTCTAAATTGTGCAGTGCCTGGAAAGGTCTTGTCCATATACACACATAAACCAACTATAAAAGCAATACCTCAAGGGACATAGAAGTAAAAGGCATTTTTCAAAACCTAAACACAGGCCCTAAGTTCAAGGTCACAAGGGTCCAAATTTATCTGTGCATGGAAAGGTCTTGTCCATATACACACACATACCAACTATGAAAGCAATACCTCAAAGGATATAGAAGTTAAATGGATTTTCGAAACTTAAACGCAGATTTCGAAACCTAAACACAGGCTCTTAGTTCAAGGTCAAGGTCACAGGGGTCTAAATGTTTCTGTGCATCGAAAGGTCATGTCCATATACACATACATACCAACTATGAAAGCAATACCTCAAAGGACATAGAAGTTAAAGGCATTTGTCTAAACCTAAACACAGGCCCTAAGTTCAAGGTCAAGGTCACAGGGGTCTAACTTTTTCTGTGCATGTAAAGGTCTTGTCCATATACACATACATACCAACTATGAAAGCAATACCTCAAGGGACATAGAAGTTAAAGGCATTTTTCTAAACTTAAATACAGATTTCGAAACCTAAACGCAGGCCCTAAGTTCAAGGTCAAGGTCACAGGGGTAAAAAAAAATCTGTCCATGGAAAGGTCTTGTCCATATACAAACACATACCAACTATTGAAGCAATACCTCAAGGGACATAGAAGTTTAAAGGCATTTTTCGAAACCTAAACACAGATTTCGAAACCTAAACGCAGGCCCTAAGTTCAAGGTCAAGGGGTCTAATTTTTTCTGTGCATGGAAAGGTTTGGTCTATATACACACACATACCGACTATGGAAGCAATACCTTAATGGATATAGAAGTTAAAGGCATTTTTCAAAACCTAAACGCAGATTTCGAAACCTAAACGCAGGCCCTAAGTTCAAGGTCAAGGTCACAGGGGTCTAAATTTTTCTGTGCATGGAAAGGTCTTGTCCATATACACACATACCAACTATGGAAGCAATACCTTAAGGGACATAGAAGTTTAAAGGCATTTTTCGAAACCTAAACGCAGATTTTGAAACCTAAACGCAGTTATAGACATTTTCTTAAAATTGTTTACGCCGTTCACGACGACGCCGACGCCGACGACTACACCGGGGGTATTGCAATAGCTCGTCATGTACAACGTACAGGCGAGCTAAAAATGGCCGTCTCAGCCTTGTCCGCTCTCAAACACACACAGTTATTATCGGATTTTCACTGAACTTGCTGAAAATGTTTATTGGTATAAATTCTAGGCTAAGTTTGATAACTGCCTAAATCGCACAAGCCATGTCAGAATTATTGAAAAATAACTGTTTAAGCTTTGTCTGCTCTCTCACACAAACACTTCATATCTGATCTTCACCAAACTTACTGAAAATATTTATTGGCAGTAGTAGTCCAGTGGTAACACTGTTGGACTACAGTACCATGGGTCGTGAGTTCGATCCCCCGCCGGACCAGCGGTAGTAGTCCAGTGGTAACACTGTTGGACTACGGTACCAGGGGTCGTGAGTTCGATCCCCCGCCGGACAAGCGGTCTGACTAGGTTTTTTTTTCGAATCCCTTATGATGTACAGGAATGTCCTTGAGCAAGACATGTACCGCGAATTGCTCCTCTCCACCCAGGGTTTAAAATGGGAACCTGTGAGGGTCTGAGCCGGTACTGCGGCTGCTTTAGCGCCATATGTTAGCAGTGCTCAATATTGTAGGCAAGATGGCTCAATGATCAGGGGGTAAATGTACAGTCGGCTGAGCGGTCATTCGGACTGAAAGTAGACTTTAACTGGTACTTTACTCTTTTTTTTACTTTTTTTAATTAACCCTATTTTACCTGTAATAATTATTGTCCTTGACCAATGTCTGAGGTAAGCCAAGTTTATACTGATCTCTAAAGCTGCGCCGAGTACACATGCTTTAATATAAAGTCTGTATTGCATATAGTTCCAAAGTCAGACCCCAGACACCCCCGCCACCTGAAGACGCACTCTGCTTTACTTCCAGCCTGATTGAAGCTATCAGCTGCTAGAAGTTAGAAAACGAATGTTACACCCCATTAATTTTCCCACTAGCACCATGTCACAGGAAGCAAATATGTCAGGATAATGTTGATGTGTCTACTCCATAACATTCATTTATGCAAGAGCCAAATGCAGCCCTAAATCGCTCATCTGATACCCACGGTAACAGTCATGGGGGCAACAAATTGGGCAAGTGGTTTCGGATAAAGGTTGTATTTAGCTTTCGTTTAGCCATGTCAGAAAAACTTTAATCAACCACTGAAAGTCATGCTTTTAAGCTAACGCAGTTATTTTACGATAACTGATAGAGGGTCACCAATGGACCATTTGTATAATCGTATTTTTAATCTGGACCAGTAATCAGTTTTCACCAGTTTGCTATATAAGCCTTCATAATTATATTCACCCCAAACATCTCATGGCCATTTTGTTTTAGCTTGGGAGATTGTTTGAAGAGAACTGGCAAAGGGTCGCATATTTCTGCAAAATTACATTTAAATCAGACCAGTAGTTTCAGAGAACAAGAGTTGTCAGAGATACAACAAAGCTCGCCACCGGCACACCTTAAGAAAATAAAAAGCACACTCAAGGTCATCGAGATCAAACTTTTCGCCTGCATGGAAAGGTCTTGTCCATATACAAATGCAAATCAAATATGTAAGTTGCACCTCAAGCATTTTTTAAACCTAAACCCGGGACCTAAGTTCAAGGTCAAGGTCACTGCTCTAATTTGTTTTGCATGCATGGAAAGGTCTTGTCCATATACACATGCATGCCAAATATGAAAGACTTATCTCAATGGATAAATGAGTTATAGAAATTTCGAGAAACCTAAACGCAGATTTCCAAACCTAAACGTGGGTCCTTAGTTCAAGGTTAAGATCACTGGGGTCAAACTTTTTGCATGCAAGGAAAGATCTTGTCCATATACACATGCACACTGAATAGGAAAGGAATATCTTAATGGAAATCGGAGTTATAGAAATTTTGAGAAACGTAAACACAGATTTCGAAACCTAAACGTGGGTCCTAAGTTTAAGGTCAAGGTCACTTGGGTCAATCTTTTTGCATGCAAGGTAAGATCTTGTCCATATACACATGCACACTGAATATGAAAGAAATATCTCAATGGGTATAGGAGTTATTGAAATTTTAAGAAACCTATACACAGATTTCGAAACCTAAACATGGGCCCTAAGTATAAGGTCAAGGTCAAGGTCACAGGGGTCAAATTTTTTCTGTGCATGGAAAGGTCTTGTACATATACACACACATACCAACTATGAAAGCAATACGTCAAGGGACATAGACGTTAAAGGCATTTTTTTAAACAAAAACGCAGAATTCAAAAACACCTGGGATATTGCAATAGCTCGTCATGTACTTTGTTCAGGAGAGCTAAAAATATTAAAAAAAATATTTATATATAATATAAGAAACAAGAGGGCCTGAAGGCCCTGATATCGCTCAACTGTTATATTGAAGCCTTGTAGTTTTACCTTTGATTTTCACCTGTTTTATTCTAAATCCTTTCAAATTTGTAGTATAGCATGTACACAACATTACAATATTACCCATTCTAGTATGTATAGTAGAGTACATCAAAGGCGGATAACTAGAGCCTAAATAATACTGAAATGAAGCTTTTTCTAGCATTTCAAAGTATATCAAGGGCAGATAACTCTTGCCACAATGATCAAATTTCAACATTATTTGCACTCCATCGAGAACTTATTTCTATATACATTGTATACAAGTACAATTAAAATCCACTGATAACTGTAAGAATGTAAACACTCTTAGATATGACATTTTCAGCAATTCAAGGGCAGACAACTTGTGACCTTTTTGTCCGATTTCAACCATAATAGAACTTATCTGAACTCTTATAGTCATTTACAATTTGAGCAAGTTTGAGAAAGATTTGAATACAAATGTTGGCCTCTAGAGTGTAAACATGTTCAGCAATTCAAAGGTAGATAACTCTTGACCTATTGGTCCGATTCAAATCATAATTGATCACATATAAACTATTGCGGTAATATACAATCTCAGCAATTTTGAGAAATACTGGCTAAAATTGTGGCCTCTAGGGTGCAAACACTGTCAAATATGCCTTTTCAGCAATTCAAAGGTAGATAACTCTTGACCTACACTCAGTGCAAAAAGAAACGCACATCGTGTTCATGCGCAAATTAAGAAACTTTTTTTTTTAAGAATACCATATCTCAAGATTGATTTAATTCTGTAACAAGTTCAGAAACAAAAAACTCAAAACCAGTGTGCTGCTTTTTAACCCTTTCACTCTTAATGACGCCAGAGGGCGCATTTGCAAACAGTTTTGAATCCTGATCAGACGCCGCGTAACGCGGCGTCTGATCAGGATCCAAACTGTTTGACACTCGTATCGATATGTTTTAATTCATACTACATTGAATCTTACTTTGAAACGACCTTACAAACAATAAATTTGAAGCAGACGACAATGAAACGGTGAAGGGGTAAAAATCTCACGATTAATTTGGCAGCGAAAGAGAACTACAGCGTGTTTTAAACATCGTACCGATTTGTGCAGGTTGTGTTTTTCAACACTGATACCCCCAGACAGAACTACTGACCTTTAATGAAAAGATTAATTTACAAATACGTTCCTTCTACATACAAATAGCGTAATGAAAAAAATGTGCGTTTCTTTTTGCACTGAGTGTATACGTCAGACTCCAACAGCAATCTAAATCATTCGAACTCTTATGGTAATATACAATCTGAGCAAGTTTAGGAAAGGTTGAATAAAAAGCGTGGCCTCTAGAGTGCAATCATGTAAATTTATGGCATTTTAAGCAATTCAACGGAAGATAACTCTTGACATATACATCCGATTACGACCATAATCAAACTCATCTGAACTCTAACAGTCATATATCATCTGAACAAGTATGAGAATTATTCTATTAAAAGTGTGGCCTCTAGACTGTAAATACCCGTAACTATGGCATGTTCAGCATTTCAAAGGTAGATAACTCTTGACCTACAGTAGCCCGGGGCATAAGTCGAAAAATACTTCATTTCATGATGCAAGCAAACCACTTTGCAGGTTTACTAACATGACCATTGTCAACCGAAACAAGAGGGCCTGAAGGCCCTGATATCGCTCTCCTTTTGTAATGAAGCCTGATAGCTTTACCTTTGAATTTCACCCGTTTTATTCTAAATCCATTCAAGTTTGTCGACCTACTCTATTATAGTAGAGTACATCAAAGGCAGATAACTAGAGCCTAAACAATACTGAAATGAAGCCTTTTTCTAGCATTTCAAAGTATATCAAGGGCAGATAACTATTGCCACAACGATTAGATTTCAACAATAATTGCACTCCTTCGATAACGTATAGCTATATACTTTGTGTCCAAGTATAATAAAACCCATTGAAAACTGTAGTTGCAAAAGTGTAAACGCTGTAAAATATGGCATTTTCAGCAATTCAAAGGTAAATAACTCTTGATCTATTTGTCCGCTTTCAACCATAATCACCCTTTTTTTTTAACTCTTATGGTCATATACAATCTGGGCAAGTTTGAGAGAGCTTGGATAAATATTGTTGCCTCTAGAGCGTAAACACTGTTAAATATATCATTTTCAGCAATTCAAAGGTAGATAATTCTCGACCTATTGATTCGATTACAACCATAATTAAACTCATCCGAAGTCTTATAGTAATATACAATCTGAGTAAGTTTGAGAAAGATTGGATAAAATTTGTGGCCTCTAGAGTGTAAACACCCTTAAATGTGGCATTTTCAGCAATTCAAAGGTAGATAACTCTCCGACTATTAGTCTGATTTCAACCATAATCAAACTCATTTGAACTCTTATAGTAATATACAATCTGAGCAAGTTTGAGATAGGTTGGATAAAAATTGTGAACTCTACAATGTAAACACCCTTAAATATGGCATTTTCAGCAATTCAAAGGTAGATAACTCTTGATTTTTTTGTCCGATTTCAACCAAAATCGAACTTATTCGAACTCTTATGGTCATATACAATCTGGGCAAGTTTTAGACAGATTGGATAAATATTGTTGCCTCTAGAGTGTAAACACTGTTAAATATGGCATTTTCAGCAATTCAAAGGTAGATAACTCATGAACTATTTGTCCGATTTCAACCATAATCAAACTCATCCGAACTCTTATAGCAATATACCATCTGAGCAAGTTTGAGAAAGATTGGATAAATATTGTGGCCTCTAGAGTGTAAACACTAAAATTGTTGACGCCGCACGCCGGACATTCAAGGATTGCAAAAGCTCACCCTGAGCTAGCTCAGGTGAGCTTAAAAGCCGTTAGCCACTTCAAATTCCCTGGCAGATTCAAGATGGCCGCCATTTCCATTTTGTATAAGTTATGTCGTAATGGTTATTTCCATGCCAGTTCGAAAAGTCACACAAAACTAACATGTATGAGATGTAATATGAAAATCATCAATTGTGGATTACGAAATATTGCTAATTATTCAAGATCGTCACCAAAAATTCAAAATGGCGGCCATTTTCACTATTTTCAATTGTATTTTGACCACATGTAATTTGAAGGATTATAAAACAACTTTTCCTCGGGTCATTTGTAAACTTTTCTGTTCTTATACTACTATTTAAAGTTATTAAAGCAGGCCCGTAGGAAGCAAAATTGGATTGGGGGGGGGGGGGGGGGGGGGGGCACACACTATACTGGCCACTCAAAATTGGGGGGGCACCACCGATTTTTTTGATTTTTTTTGGTTGTGCGTAAAAATTTAGGTAAAACTAGCGTTTTTAGTACAAATATATAAAAATTTGCTTGGTTACTATAAAAGGCAAAATTATTGGTGGGGGGGGGGGGGGGGGGGCCTGTAAAGTCTATACATTTTTTTAATGCATTAATTCCAATACGATTTCCACGTCCACACTACCTTATAACACGAAGATACTAACGAAATTCTTTCACATGATTTCATTTTGAAACTTTGATTTATTTCTTAAATAGTCTTGCAAGACTTTTGGGAAATGGCTTTTTTAAGGAAAGTTGACATACCTCCTTTTTACCACAATTAATGTGTGCTGAATCTATTTCTGCTATCTGTCACATTCTCCCATGAAGCTAACAGCCAAACAATGATGAACAAAAACAACAAAATGGCCGCCAAACAATTATTTTCGTTATTATATACGATATTTCGGGGATCAAACACACATATTACATGTGCTTCTCCTAAACCACATGGTTGATTACAACGAAACTCAATATGGACATTTTTTATGTCAATCTCTTTTAACGAATTGATTCAATAAAATACTCTGGTTGTCATGGCGACAACCGTAAGAAAACTGCACAATTTAAATAGATTTAAGTAAATTGGTCCAGCGCCGGGAATAACAGCCTTACATAGACGTTTTGTATATATAATTATCCCAAAGTTAGAAATTTGATGTAAAGTATAACGCAGTAGACCTATACCCAGTTGTTAAAGGCATTATAGTCCGGGAGTAATAAATCTACCCGCCCATGGGTCACTAGCTTTACATAGATTTAAATAGGAAACTATATAAAATCTTACCAAAAACCTTTTAGCCCATAACTTCGTTTTATATTGTAGAGTATCGCCTTGAAGACATCTGTCAACTTTGTTAAAATCATAGCGCTAGTTTTAGAATTTGGTATCTATAGTTTTATGGGTTTACATAGACTTTTATTTGAATACTTTAAAGATTATTCATGTCAACATCCTAAAGCTTTAATGTCTCCCTACAATAGTCCCCCTTACAACGATTCCCTCCAAACAAAAATGGTTACCACTTTTGCCCATACAGCACAACTTACACCTTTCTATAACAATTCCATCCTTACAACACACAACATATTTGTCTACGGCTTGGTATCGTTGTAGCGATTCAGCAGTGTAGAATTCTTTCAAGTTTGTTAAAGAAAGTAGCTATCATGTCAACATATTACCAATGAAATATCAGTTTTTGAAAAAGTGTCCTAAACATAATGCGCAACATCCTATAAGTATATTTTGTCCAGAATGACGTAGTAGACCTCTTTCAGGTTAGTTTAAATCAGAATTGTCCCAGCACAACGGCTATTATGTCAAAATCCATGACACTGGTGAGCGATATAGGGGGGGGGGGGTGTTATGGTCCTCTTGTTTAAGCAGTTTAGTCACACAAACTATGCTCAAAGGAGAAACGTATATGTGAATAAAATGCACCATGCAGCTGTCAACAGTAGCGTTTCATGAATTTCTGAAATGGAAACGTTGTAGCGATGAAACCTAAGTGTTGATTCAACCATGCTGAGTTAATAGCCAAGAATTGATAAATAAATACATGTAGAAGAATAAGGAGCAGGAATAATTGGTAACGCTAAGACCATCCTTAATGAGACCATTTTCAACCCTAGCAAAAGACCAAGCTCACGAACAGGCGAATGCAGTCATCAAAGGCAGTGGGTGCACTTTGCATCACAGAGGACCTTTCAGCTCTAAGACACTGAATTATGACAGGCCCCGAAGTCAGCCGATTATGTACAGAGTACGATGAAGAATCTTGCGCAAGTCACCATGAGCAAGCAAAGAGTGCGCATGTGTCATTGCTTTAGAAAGTAACAAGGTTGACCTCGACCATCAAGATGACATAGGTCTCAGGGTTATGATTTTAACAAAGTTGATAGAGGTCTTCTAGGCGAAATATCTGCACTAAAAATGAAGCTTTGGCTATAAGGTTTAGATAAGATGTCTTTAAGTTTCCTTTTTAAATCTATGTAAAGCTAGTGACCTATTGGCGGGGTTATTTACTACTTCCGGACTACAATGCTTTTAACAAACTGTGTAGAGGTCTTCTATGCTTTGCATTACATCAAACATTTGAGCTTTGGGTTTATGAATTTTGTGAAGCATATTTTTCTATATGCGATAAGTCTATGTGAAACTATTGACCCCGAGGCAGGGCCTCTTTACTTACGAGGGTCATTCCAAAATTATTTTATTTTTGCACACATGTATAATAATCATGTGTAATACATCGTTGAAAAGCGCATTTCTTGCGGATACATTGATGCATAATAAATTGACAACAACAGTTCTCTTCGTTGTGGAAAATAGGCATAAATGTTGACAGTCATTGGCACTGGCCATATTTGCTAGAGAATTCAATCATATTGTTATATAATATAGCTTAGAAAAAGTGCCATAACGCTTTTAAATGTCGAACTAGCTGGAACTTTACTTATGTGTTAGGCCACCAACACTTAATATATTGAATGGAATAGTATTAATAAATTTGAGATGTGTGTTTCACCTACTTTTATTGTAAAATGAAAGCATGCATTAAAAAGTATAATTTTACTTGAAAAATGCAAAAAATATCTTACATTTGTTTATTGATTATATCAACTTGTTCACGAATAAGTGATTTATTTTTCAATTTCATCTTAAACAGGATACAGTTTTACAACAAACTAAAATATTTTATATTTCTCAATAACTAAGTTGTTAATCTATCAACTATAAAATGTATATGAATATAGTATTTATCGACAAACTGTACTAAATTTGATAACTTTGTTTTGAAACGTTCGCTTAACAACAAAACAACATAAATGTTGACACATTAAAGTATAGAACTATATTTGTCCCTTCAATGCATCATAATAGTAGTTTCAAACTCTTATAACATGCATAGTTGTATATAGTGCCATTCGTGTTGTGTTATTTTCACCAAATTTAGACCGTGTAAAAAAGAATATTGACTATCATGATAAGTTGTCAAATCCACACGAAATTGGCCTTTAAAATGATGTATACGACAACCTATATGGGTATTATAACAGAATTGTATAGCTACGAAGTCAGTGTATATAGCGAGAAATGTTTGCCTACGAAAACAAAGTTGCCTTCGTAGCAATACAAATTTGTTATAATACCCATATAGGTTGTCGTAGAGAAACATTTCATCGTAATACCTAATTAGCCCCCCGTGATATAGCCTTATAAGGAAATTCTGCTCCACCAGCTAGTGGCCACGAATTTTAGATTAGAAAACTACTTATTTTAGCATTTGGATAAAACTGTTCTCAATTTGAGCCATTAGTTCTTTGACAAGAAGATTTTATAATAGTTTTTTAATTGGTTGCTAGGAAAACCACAATTTCAATTGGAGGATCTACATGTATATTAGAAGAAATCTAAGATAGTACCCTACAGCGAACAATCCTATGAAACGTGATGAAATTGGCTCAGTGGTTTCCAAGAATAATATTTTTGAAGACAAGAGCCCAATGGGCTCTAAGGCGCTCACCAGAGTACAAAGTTCCGCGATTAAACTAGACTTATCGATAACGGTGATTAATACACCCACTAGCACCATGTCACAGGAAGCAAATATGTCAGGATAATGTGATGTGCTTAATTCATATGAACTAGAGGGTTCATTAGCCTTTTATATGATTTGACCTAATGACCTACTTTTTTACCTGACATAACTCATATTTATACATTACCTAGACTTTGTCAAGGTGATTATTTTGAGCAAAATTCGTGAATTTGGAGCAAAAAATGGCTCTTAAAAGGTTCAGAAGCTTATTTTATAACTTAACCTACTGACCTTATTTTTATTAAGATATTAACCCATATTCATGATTGACCTAGATTTTATTGAGGTGATCAACCTGAAGTAGTTTCATGAAATTAGGGCAACTGATTGAAGTCCTAGAATAAGTTTAAGCTTTCCTACGATTTGACGTACTGGCCTACTTTTTGATCCCCTGTCATCCGTATTACTACATTGCCGAGATCGTATTAAGGTTATCATTCTCATCAAGTTTTATGAAATTAAAGCTTAAAATGTGGCTCCTACAGTGTTTATAAGCTTTTTCATGGTTCATACAGACTTGGCCATTTCAGATTTAGGGCCTTTTTAGGGCCTTTTTAGGGTCATGTACAACAGATTTAGGGCCTTCTAAATATAACATTTCCGCGGAAACTGCCTACCTTAATCATGTTAATGGTGCTGTTTCTCCATCTATTTTGTGTCTAGCTGGTCACAAAGATTTCCCTTTTCCTTAACTTTATCCTTTAAGGCATTTGATTTTGCCAGATATAGAGTTTATATGGGAGAATTTGCTTTCTTTATCTGCTTTTACAGAATAATCTACTCATCTGCTGTTTTATTCAGGGTTTCCATGTCTAACTTAGCCAGTTTTCTGCCTGTTGTTAACAGAGACCATGTATACCATATAAATCATTGTTGTTAACAACAGTTTGAACGGTCCACAGAACCTCCAATTTCAAAACATTAGTTTTGGAAACAATTTTTAAAGTTTACAGTTAGAAGAATTCGACGAGGAACTCGCAGACACGGATTGACGGAACTTGCTGATTTACAAGTGGGTGGGATGAATGAGTTAACCATAACGGTTTCATTTTCCGTTCTGCCGCGATCGATTGAACTGTCACAAACTTTACACTTTGCTTTAAATCTGTCTTCGCGTCTCATAGCCCAACTACGTGTCCGAGTCAACTTCGGATTTAACAAACGTTTCCCCATTTTCCTTTTTTCAACCAAAAGATCGTCAGTTGAAAGTGTCAACAAATATTTCGGCTGCCTTCGGAAGTTTCCATAGCATACAACGGTTCTATAAATAGTCGCACGAAAACGACAGAGTTGTCGTCCGTTGGATGCAAACCTGCAATGCGACGAACGACAACTCTGTACGGAGCGCTAAACCGAATATACATTTGGTCTACTTCCATTTTTTCCCCACTGAATAAACAACCATTACATTTTCGATATTCGCGGTACCGACTTCTCCGATTTAGGGATTATCGAAGCGAATTTTAGGGCCATACAAGCTAAAATTAGGGCCTTTTAGGGGTGTTAATGGCTTGAAATAGAAAATAGGGCCTTTTTAGGGCCAAGCTCCGAAATTTAGGGCCTTTTTAGGACTGAACGAACCATGTTTTTATATGTTTTTACCCACTGACCTACTTTTCAACCTAATGTTATCCATATATATACAAAGTGTAGCTTTTGTCAAGATAATCATTCTAAGCAAGTTTTAAGAAAATTGGGCTAAAGATATGGCCTCTGGAGTGGCATAAATCTTTTTCTGCTATTTGACCTACAGACCTACTTTATGACCCGACATTACCTATATTTCAGTATGACCTAAACTTTATAAAGGACATAACACTAACAAAATCGCACAAAAATATAGCCAAACATATTACTTCTAGAATGTTTTTAACTTTAAATTTGATATGGAAAATGATCACGCCCTCAGGTGGCCATGTTTTTCGACGGATCAAAATTCATTGAACAAATTTTAAAGCCTATCAATTGAGAAACATTTTAGTGAACACCAAATGAAATCGGACCAGTAGCTTTTGAGAAGATTTTTCTAGATATTGTGTTTGGTTGCCATAGCAACTAGACAAATTACCCACCCACAAACTTCAAATAAAATTCATTCCCCCACCCTACTAATGCTTCTGATGAAGTTTTATTTCCCTGGGATTATTAGTTTCAGAGAGAAGAAGTTGTTTGCAATTGTTGACAGACAGACAGACGCACGCCTACAGAGCGGTATCATAATAGTTCACCATGAGCAATCGGTTCTCTAGTGAGCTAAAAAGAATTTAAGATGGACAGACGGAAGACGATGACGGACATAATGGATCACAATAGCTCACTTTTGCACTTCTTGCCAACCGAGTTTAACCAGGGTTTTCTTCAATAAATGCTAATACCTGTCGGCATTATTGACATTATTCTAATTTTTTATGGCTATTACAATAGCTCAACTAAGTTTGTTTCCGCGAAAGAGTCCCATTTCTCAAGTGCTTTGCCCTCCAGAAGTAAACTCTTTCAGGAAAACAATAATTCATATGTCCATTCAATAAAGGTCAATTATGTATAACCCTATCCAACTACAGGCACTGCATGTGGTTTTTTAGAATTTTACCTGAGTTTTTCCATGTTTACACTGCTTTTCGTGAATAATCTAATGCAACTAAACTACTGTTCAACTCCATGTGTTTACAATTACCTCCAGGGCAAACATTCTCGTATTCAGCTTGGCAATTTTTGCATCCTGATGTTCAAACCGTTCACCATGTTCCTCCAATGTCTGTGACAATCTAGTTATGTCTTCTAATAAATCATTTTCCTTCAAAAATTCCAGAAATCTATCCCGAGTCGAGTTTAGCTGAAATATATAAACCAGAAAACTGATTAAAACAAAAGATCAGACTTGTGTGACATATTGGATTGTTATGTAACAATACATAGAGGTCCATGTCATACCTTGAGAAATCCAACATAAATATGAACCGTGCCATGACAAAACCTGCCTTATTGCAGTGCAAACATTGTATATAAAGGTTAGCCGTCGCATCAAAATCTACTCTGTTAGATACCCATAAACATCTAAAGCATTGTATTTAGCAGTACTATATACCACGGGGGGCCAACTAGGTATTACGATGAAATGTTTGTCTACGACAACCTATATGTGTATTATAACAAATTTGTATTGCTACGAAGGCAATTTTGTTGTCGTAGACAAACATTTCTCACTATATACACTGACTTCGTAGCTATACAAATCTCTTATAATACCCATATAGGTTGTCGTAGACAAACATTTCATCGTAATACCTAGTTAGCCCCCCGTGTATACGGGTTTTGATAGTGTAGACCAAACTCAGATGCAGAGCATGGGATGACAATTGTGCTTCGTCTGTACAATGTTGCAATGCAATAAGGCACGTTTTGTCATGACACGCCTCATATTTGTTGTTCTGGTAAGCATTACTAAGTGTCTAACAATTATCTGGCCAATACCCGTCACATGTGCCTACCTCCATCGCTCATACTCAACAAGAGCCCCATGGGGCATATTCGCTCACCTGAGAATAACTGGAAAAATGGAGATATTGATTTATGTCCAGGACTGACCTAGATATGCAACAGACCGTAACAATTTGAACAAAATATGTAAAGTATATTTAAAAGTGTCACCATACAGAATATAAAAGCTCTGGCCATATTAGAGTCAGAGAAGAGGACGTTTGACATTTTCTCTATATAACTCTATGCAAAAAAACTGACCCCCGGGGCGGGGCCAATTTTGACCCTAGGGGCATAATTTGAACAAACTTAATAGAGGACCTGTAGTCGATGATATGTTCCATATGTCTAAGCTCTGGCCCTTATAGTTTTAGACAAGAAGATTGTTTTTTAGTTTTCACTGAAAAAAATCTATTTTTAGCTCCTGTGACCTAGTTATGCAACGGACCAGAACCATTTGTACAATTTTGGTATAGGACATCTAGAAGTCTTACAATGTCAAATATCAAAGCTCTGGCCATATTAGTTTTAGAGAAGAAGACGTTTGAAAATTTCACTATATAACTCTGTAAAACTGTGACCCCCGGGGCAGGGCTAATTTTGACCCAAGGGGCATAATTTGAACAAACTTGGTAGAGGACCTGTAGGCGATTCTATGTGCCAAATAACTAAGCTCTGGCCCTTGTAGTTTCAGACAAGAAGATTTTTTAAGTTTTCAATGAAAAAATCTATTTTTAGCTCCTGTGACCTAGTTATGCAACGGACCAGAACCATTTGAACAATTTTGGTAAAGGGCATCTAGAAGTGTCACCATGCAAAATATCAAAGCTCTGGCCACATTGGTTTCAGAGAAGAAGACGTTTGAAAATTTCACTATATAACTCTATGTAAAACTGAGACCCCGGGGCGGGGCCAATTTTGACCCCAGGGGCATAATTTGAACGAACTTGATAGAGAACCTGTAGATGATGCTATGTGCCAAATATCTAAGCTCTGGCCCTTGCAGCTTTTGACAAGAAGATTTTTTAAGATTTCCTTATTTTTTCACTTTGGTTGCCATGGCAACTAGAGTTCTGCATTGTTTTTAATTCTTTGAACAAATGTGAAAGAGCTTGACCCAAAGAACATTTCTGTAAAGTTTGGTTGAATTCTGTCAAGCGGTATAGGAGGAGATGTCATTTGAAGCAATTGTTACCGACGACGGACAACGCACGACGCACAACGCACGACGGACGACGCCGGACGCCGGACACAGGGCCATCCCAATAGCTCACCTTGAGCCTTTGGCTCAGGTGAGCTAAAACCACGAGTAAGCACATGGCTTAAAGCTCTTGGCCAATCACAGGCCTCTAAAACTGTCGACTCTATCATTAAGTTCAACGCTTTTTGAAACTATATCGTTCAGTTTGACACGTTTTGAAACTACATAGTGACATAGTTTACTTTGACGCTTTTTGGAAGAACCATGCTATTTATTTATTCAATGGTTCCTGTCGACCAATTGTCATAATGCCTTTTTAACGTCACATCCTAGACTCTCATATTATATTTTCCCAATGCATCGTGGCCGTGATCAGCTGTTAACACTGAACTTCGTAAAACTTAGGTAAAATGGTTAGTTAAAAGGAAATATATTTGCAGCTTTTCTATACAGGTGACAGTTCTTAAGTCATGCTGAAAGCTCATATCAGGGATCCAGATAAGGGGAATATTTCAAAAATTAAAATCTTTATTTCTGCTATAGACCCTATGGTTCACTACCCATTAGAGACGATTCTGATGAGTAGTAACACCATAGGATTTGGTGCTGATATAAGTAAGAAAATGCTAGACTGGGTTATGTCCCTTTATCTTCAGACAGATAGTGACAGGCAAAGGGGAAAATGGCGGCACCCATGAAATAGAGGAAACCGGGAACCATATTGATAAATGGTGGGTGGAGTTATATGAGCTTAATAGGACGTTTTCTTATATTAGGTGGTTAACGACAAACCATTGTAGCGAATGGGAACAGTTTTATAAAAAAATACATTATCAATTCAAAAATACAAGCGAACCAGTTGAATTCAGTATTAATTTGCGCTACGAATTCATTTCAAAACTAGCCCTATATTGGATATCATACAGGTCCGTTGACATTTCGGATAAATGAAACCTCGCCAGATTGTATGATTATTGAATTAAGGACATACGCGCCTAAATGATATCTTCGTAGGATCTCTATGAACATTTCTACATAGGTTTTTCGAACATACCTCAGTACCATGATTAAAAGAAACAAGAACGTGTCCCAGTTACACGAATGCCCCCGATGATACAGGGAGGGGAATCCAGTCTACCAAATGTAAAATGTACGAGTTAGAGAGCTGAAACTGTCGTGGAGCACCATTTTGAGGAATCCAAAGGGCCTAGCATAAATTGGTGCCGCTGGTTATCCAAATTGGTCTCCATTTTATGTCCACAAACATTTTCAGAAAGTTTGGTGAAGATCAGATGAAAAGTAATGTGTTTGTGAAACACAAATGCCACCAGCCAGCATAATGTTCTGTAATGTAATGCTTATTTGCAAAAGTAGGTCAGAAGTCATGGCCGTAGGGTAAATGAAGCATTGGCATGGTTGGAGAAGTCTTAACACAAGAAATATACAAAGTATTGAAACTCTAGGCCCACTGGTTCAACTGTTAAAGGCGTATAAAGATTTATACAAAAGAAGGGTCTAAGGTCAAGGTCACAAGGGCAAAAATGTAGGTATGGTTGGAAAGGTTTTGACACAAGAAATATATAAACAAAATATGAAAGCTGTAGGCCTACTGGAGCAAATGTTATAGCCATTTAAAGATTTCAACAAAAGTAGGTCAAATGTCAAGGTCACAAGGTCAAAAAGTTTTGTATGGTTAGAAAGGACTTGCCACAGGGAAAACACATGCCAAGTATAAAAGGCCCAGGTGCAAAAATGCAAAAGTTATATCCAAGGTTAAGGTTTTAGGTTAAAATTTGATTAAATAGGTCAAAGATCGAGGTCAAGGTCACATGGTCAAAGATGTTGGTATGGTTTGAAAGGTCTGGACACAAGCAATATACATAAACAAGAGCCCCATGGGGCATATGTCGCTCACCTGAGAATAGCTGTACATGAAAATGGAGATAATGATTTATGTCCAGGACGGGGTCATTTTTTACCCGAGGGGCATAATTTGAAAAATCTTGATAGAGGACCTGTAGATGATGCTAGGTTCCAAATATCTAAGATCAGGGTACTAGGGTTTTAGACAAGAAGATTTTTTTTAAGTTTCCATTGAAAAAATCTATTTTTAGCTCCTGTGACCTACATATGCAACAGACTGGAAACATTTGAACAAAATAGATAAAGGACATCTAGAAGTAACACCATGCCGAATATCAAAGCTCTGGCTATATTAGCTTCAGAAAAGAAGACGTTTGAAAACTGTAAACCCCGGGATGGGGCTTATTTTGACCCCAGGGGCATAATTTGTACAAACTTGATAGAGGACCTGTAGATGATATGTAATCGACCAGAACCATTTGAACCTTTTTAGTATAGGACTTCTAAAAGTGTCACCATGCCAGATATCAAAGCTCTGGCCATATTAGTTTCAGAGGAGAAGACGTTTAAACTGTGACCCCCCCCCCCCCCCGGGCGGGGCCAATTTTGACCCAGGGACATAGTTTGTACAAACTTGATAGAGGACCAGTCCTGTAGATGATGCTATGTGAAAAATGTCTAAGATCTGGCCCTTGTAGTTTCAGACAAGAAGATTTTTTAAGATTTCCTTATTTTTTCACTTGGTTGCCATGGCAACCAGAGTTCTACATTGTTTTTAATTCTTTGAACAATTTTGAAACAACTTGACCCAAGGAACATTCGTGTAAAGTTTGGTTGAAATCTTTTCAGCGGTATATGAGGAGATGTCATTTGAAGCAATTGTTAAAGACAACAATGACTGTATATTTAGTAAAATTATTTTCTTCTGTGGAAGAATAAATTAAAGACATAAAAAGGAATATGTATGGGTTAATAGGTTAATAAATATCATTATTTACATTTTCTAAATATAAGAAACCATATGTAAATGAGTGGCAAATAGTTTGGATCCAAATTAGATGCAGCATTATGTGGCATCTGACCTGGATCCATACTGTTTATGGCCAAGAATTAATTGTGGACTTGATAGACAGAAAGATAAACAAACAAACAAAACACAAACAAACAAACAGACAGACCAAAAGTAATATGCCCCAAACTAAGTTGTGCTTGAGCATAAAATAGCAGACATCATCATTTCTGTTATGTATCTCAGTGACCTGAGTTCAGAGCTAGCTATGGGTCAGTTATGCAATAGGAGACGGGTCTCAGGGAGAAATGACTATTATCATGCTGAACTGTTGTCTGCTCCAAATGTTTGTATGTGAAATATGTAAAAAATAATAACTTATATTTTCTAAATATAAGAAAATATGTAAATGAGTGGCAAATAGTTTAGATCCAGATTAGATGCAGCATTATGTGGCATCTGACCTGGATCCAAACTGTTTGCAAAAATGTTGCATTTAGTATAAGGATAGCTTCTTAGCCTGGAAGATACAATGGGTCTGTATAAAAACGGATCATTAGAGAGTTTTTACTGTCAGACCTGCATCAAAAAGCACTGATATGGCCAGGGTTGAGTCAAATTTGACCCTAGGGTTTTGATTTTTTACAATTTTGAAAGTGATTTAGTAGAATATACTATTCATGCAATATCTAAGGTGTGGAAACAGTGGTTTTATACAAAAAACTTGTTTTAAGTTTTTCACTTTTTTTTAATAAATTTCAATAAGTAGTCCACATTTGAATTTTATTTTAACAATTTCTGTAGAGAAGCATCCAAGGAACACCGGCAGCAATTTAGTTTTTCCCTCAAACTCGCGGTTTCAGAGGAGATGTCGCTTGAAGTAAATTTGAACGGACAGACGGACGGCGGGCGATCACAACAGCTCACCTTGAGCCTTCGGCTCAGGTGAGCTAAAACTTTGAAAGCCCTGGGCCAACTGGTGCAAGTGTTATAGACATTTAAAGATTTTTACAAAAGTAGATCAAATGTCAAGGTCAAAGTCACAAGGTCAAAAAGTTTTGAATGGTTGGAAAGGTCTTGCCATGAGGAATACACATGCAAATATTAAATACCCAGGTTCAAAAATGCAAAAGTTATAGCCAAGATTAAGGATTTTGGTTAAAGTTTGATTAAATAGGTCAAAGGTGAAAGTCAAGGTCACATGGTCAAAGCTGTTGGTATGGTTGGAAAGCTCTTGACACAAGAAATATACATACAAAATATGAAAGCCCTGGGCCAACTGGTGCAAATGTTATAGCCATTTAAAGATTTTTACAAAAGTAGGTCTAATGTCAAGGTCAAGGTCCCAAGGTCAAAAAGTTTTGTATGGTTGGAAAGGTCTTGATACTTGATACAGGGAAGACACATGTCAAGTATAAAAGGCCTAGGTACAACAAGAGGGCCTGAAGGCCCTGATATCGCTCACCATTTGTAATGAAGCCTTATAGCTTAACTTTGAATTTCACCCGTTTTATTCTAAATCCACTCAAGTTTGTCGACCTACTGTAGTATAGTAGAGTACATCAAAGGCAGATAACTAGAGCCTAAACAATACTGAAATTAAGCCTTTTTCTAGCATTTCAAAGTATATCAAGGGCAGGTAACTATTGACACAATGATTACATTTCAACAATAATTTCACTCCTTCGAGAATGTATAGCTACATCCTTTGTGTACAAGTACATGTATAATCAAAATCCATTGAAAACTGTAGTTGCAAGAGTGTAAACGCTGTAAAATATGGCATTTTCAGCAATTCAAAGGTAGATATCTCTTGATCTATTTGTCTGATTCCAACTATAATCACCCTTTTTCCAACTCTTATGGTCATATACAATATGGGCAAGTTTGAGAGAGCTTGGTAAAATATTGTGGCCTCTAGAGCGTAAACACTGTTAAATATATCATTTTCAGCCATTCAAAGGTAGATAACTCTTGACCTATTAATCAGATTACAACTAAAATTGAACTCATCCGAAGTCTTATGATAATATACAATCTGAGTAAGTTTATGAAAGATTGGATCAAATTTGTGGCCTCTAGAGTGTAAACATCGTTAAATATGGCATTTTCAGCAATTCAAAGGTAGATAACTCTCGACCTATAAGTCTGCTTTCAACCATAATCAATCTCATCTAAACTCTTATAGTAATATACAATCTGAGCAAGTTTAAGAAAGATTTGATAAAAATTGTGAACTCTAGAGTGTAAACACTGTTAAAAATGGTTTTTACAGCAATTCAAAGGTAGATTACTCTTGACCTATTAGTCCGATTTCAACCAAAATCGGACTCATCCGAACTCTTATGGTCATATACCATCTGGCCAAGTTTTAGAAAGATTGGATAAATACTGTGGTCTCTAGAGTGTAAACACCGTAAATATGGCATTTTCAGCAATTCAAAGGTAGATAACTCATGACCTATTTGTCCGATTTCAACCAAAATCGAACTCTTCCTAACTCTTATTGTCATATACAATCTGGGCAGGTTTTAGAAAGATTGGATAAATACTGTGGCCTCTAGAGTGTAAACGACGGACGACGCACGACGGACGACGGACGCCGGACATTCAAGGATTGCAATAGCTCACCCTGAGCTAGCTCAGGTGAGCTAAAAATGCAACAGTTATAGCGAAGGTTAAGGTTTTTGGCACAGACAAACGGACGGACGGACAGACAGACGGACGGCATTCGCCAATCTATAGACCGCGTTTTCAATCCAGCCAAAAATAGGTAAATGACATCTAGAAGTGTCACCATGCCGAATATCAAAGCTCTGGCCATTTTAGTTTCACTATATAACTCTATGTAAAACTGTGACCCCCGGTGCACCGGGGCGGAGCCAATTTTGACCCCTAGTGCATAATTTGAACAACTTAATAGAGGACATGTAGATGATGCTTTGTGCCAAATATCTAATCTCTGGCCCTTGTAGTTTTTTACTAGAAGATTTTTTTAAGGTTTTATAGAAAAATCTATTTTTAGCTCCTGTGACCTAGATATGCAACCGACCAGAACCATTTGAACAATATTGGTAAAGGACATCTAGAAGTGTCACCATGCCTAATATCAAAGCTCTGGCCATATTAGTTTCAGAGGAGAAGACGTTTGAAATTTTCACTATATAACTCTATGTAAAACTGTGACCCCGGGGTATAATTTGAACAAACTTGATAGAGGACCTGTAGATGATGCTATGTGCCAAATATCTAAGCTCTGGCCCTTGTAGTTTCAGACAATAAGATTTTTTAAGATCTCCTTATTTTTTCACTCAACCAGAGTTCTACATTGTTTTTAATTCTTTGAACAAATTTGAAAGAGCTTGACCCAAGGAACATTCCTGTAAAGTTTGGTTGAAATCTGTAAAGCGGTATAGGAGGAGATGTCATTTGAAGCAATTGTTCACGACGACGCACGACGAGGGACGCCGGACACAGGGCCATCCCAATAGCTCACCTTGAGCCTTTTGGCTCAGGTGAGCAAAAAAGTACCTGTGTTTCCGGTAACCCGATCGACCCTAGTTTTTTCCCCCGACCCTAAACCTTTTTCTTTTTTTTTCACTTTTCGAAAAATGTGTTGACAAATGTCGGTCATTTCTGCGACAATCGTTTTTTGAGGAAAGTGTAATAGAATAATTATATTCTCTGTTAAATTGTTAACAAAGCTAATTTATAAATGTTTTAAAATTGATTTTTTAATAAGATTTAGCAAATATCGAAGTGAAATTTGCTCTAAATCTGTCATAAAGTAGCTTCCTTGAAGATATGATATGCTAGTTAGTTAACCATAAATACAGTCAACATGCAGACAGCACATATCAATGACACATTTAACATGCATACAACACATTTCAAAACATCATTCATTCCATCTATCATATATAAGTCACTACTTTGCTGTCTTAGTATATAAATATTATAAATAATCATACCGGTTTAGATTTTTAAGATAAATTTGGTTATGGGACCTATGAATAAAATCAACAATTTGAATGGATATTTATAAGATTTGTAATGTATGGCTAAGGGCTTTGCACAATATAATACATTCATACATTTTCATGTATAAAATACTCCAGCAGAAAGTTATATGTATTAATGTATGTTTTTATTTAAAAAAAAAAAAAAAAAAGATTTTCCGACCGTCCATCCCTAATATTTTTGGGCATGTAATAGAAAACACGGGTATTTTTTTATTTGGCCTGAGCGATTTATCAAAGTCGTCGTCCTGCACATCTAGAAGTACGTATTAACATGTTTGTCGATTATAACATGTCTAAGGTTCAAACTAACAGAGGAGTTAGCCAGACAAGATTTGGACAAGCGTCTTCTCATTTCAAGGCCAGAGGTCAATGTCAAAATCACTTGGAGCTGACATTTACGACCTTATAACTTGTGGTCAACATATGCTTAGATCTAGTATCAATTGTATGAGGTTGAAACTGATGGAAGTGCTCACCAGACAAGATACAAATTGCTTACTTTAGCAGAATCCCATCATCAAGACCAGAGGTAGAAATTAAGTTCATAGATACCTACAATTTGAGGCCCCCACATATGCAGCTAATTAAAAGTATGCAAAGTATCAAAAGTTTTTAAAATTTCAAAATCAAAAGGTCACAGTCAAAGTCACTGTGAGAGGAAATGGGATTCTTGCACATCTACAAATCGCGATTAATACATATGCCACGTATCATGTGCTTGCCATTAACACTGAAATTTCTCGGATTGTTACTGAAATCGACGTGGGGATTCCATTATTCCCATCCAAATTTCATTGACGGAGTTTATTTATGCTTTGGGTGGATTACTAGGAAATAGCAGTGGATTTCACTGGTTCAAGCAGTGGGACTATCGTCGCGCGTGCTTCTTTTATGAATTTTCCCCATAGGGCTCCCCAAGAATCGTAGTCACCCGTGTCCTATCGTTTCAATCCGGTAGCCTGATTTGTCACGAACCACTTAACGAAAGAACACCTATCCAAGATTGGAAGTAACGACGTAATTCTGATGACGTCAAATCAATAAACCAGTGACGTCATTGTATGGCAATATGTTACGAAAATGTGTTCCGATATAAACTTGTGGCTCCACACGGGTTAAATCATGTACTGTCGCTTTCAAGTGTTGAACAATTTTGTTTAAAAAAGTGGCTTAAAAGCATAAATAATTAGAATAACTGTGTTTTTTCAGTATAAGATCGAATTTAATCCATTTCGTGAACATAAGACTCATGAAAATATAACGTCTGATGTTCACTCAATGGATTAAATTTCTATCTTATACTGAAAACAAGAGTCCCATGCGGGCCTAAATTTCGCTCACCTGGGAAAACCCAGACAAAGGGCACATGACCCCTGGGATGGGATCATTTTCACCCAATGACATAATTTCAAATAATTGCATAATTGCTGATGAACCCGAAATATTTAAAGAAGTGTTCTGTCAAATATCTTGGCTCATGACTTTGTACATGGTTTCAGACAGTAAAGACTTTTCATTGAAAAAATCTATTTTTAGTTAATGTGACCCAGATATGCTACTGCCGGGAATCATTTTTACAACATTGGTAAAGGATCACTAGAAGCTTTACCATGCATGCCAAATATTAAAACTCTGAGCATATTAGTTTCAGAGAAAAAGATGTTTGAAGATTTCACTATATATCTCTATGTAAAACTGTGAAACCCAGGGTGGGGTCATTTTGACCCAATGGACAATCTTCATGGAGGACCTGTAGATGATACTTTGTGCCAAATATCTAAGCTCTGGTCCTTGTGGTTTTTGACAAGAAGATTTTTTAAGTTTTCAATGAAAAATTCTATTTTTAGCTCCTGTGACCTAGATATGCAACGGACCAAATCCGTTTCAACAATATTAGTAAAGGGCCTCTAGAAGTGTCATCATGCCAAATATTAAAGCTCTGACCATATTAGTTTCAGAGAAGAAGATGATTGAAGATTTCACAATATAACTCCATGTAAAATGGTGACCCCGGGGCGGGCCAATTTTGAACAATATTGATAGAGAACCTACAGATGATGCCATGTGCCAAATATCTAAGCTCTGGCCCTTGTGGTTTTTGACAAGAAGATTTTTGAAGTTTTCATTGAAATGATCTTTTTTTAGCTCTTGTGACCTAGATATGCAACGGACCGAAAATGTTTGAACATTTAATTTGAACAACTTTGAAAGAAGACCGTATAAGAATCATTCAGGCCAAGTTTGGTACAAATCCATCCAGTAGTTTCGGAGAAGATGTCGTTTAAAGAAATTGTTGACGACGAACGACTGACGACAGACACAGGACGACTCAAATATCTCAACTTGGCACTACATGCCAGGTGAGCTAAAAACCCAGTTGTCCTCTATATAATGATAGGCTATAGTTCCCCATTTTCCTGTTGGGACCAATACAGTTATTCACAGAGTTACGTTATAACGGTCTTGTGATTCCACATAAATGTAGGCCGTTTTTATTATTGTAATATGCTTGCAGCCATGTTAGTCAGTACTCATATCCTATATAAAAAAAATTTCGTGTAACTATGTTCTAACTTATCCTTCTTTAACGATAAAACTTTGTGTTTCCTAGGATTTTCACAAGTACATACCTTATCAATTAGTTGTTTTTGACCGTTCAGCTCTGTGTTTTGATCACCTTTCCATTCCTCTACTTTTTGTATTCTTTCCTTTAAATCTCTTTCCATTTCTTTCTGATGGTTGAATAAAGCACTTAATTCCAGCTCCTTGTTTAAGGACATGTCTATCTTGCTATCCCGAAGCTAAAGGGTACAGACAATATAAAACAAAAAGATATCTAATAGATTACATTTGTACTACAATTTGTTTAATCTTCTTCATGTTAAATTGGACGACTTTCACTGATTCATTAGTTGATCCTACTGTTAACGGCGTTGAGACGAGTGGGAAGTTTGATTTACCTGATGATATACATGCTTAAAACAATTAAGGAATGTATTGCAACACACACACAAGAACAAGAGGGCCTGAAGGCCCTGATATCGCTCACCTGTTGTACTGAAGCTTGATAGCTTTATCTTACTGAATGGTTGATAACTCTCAACCTATAGGTCCGATTTCAATCATAATTAAACCTCAATCGAACTCTTATGGTCATATACAATCTGAGCAAGTTTGAGATAGATTGGATAAAAATTGTGACCCTGGAGAGTAAACACCCTTAAATATGACAATTACAGCATTTCAAAGGTAGATAACTCTCAACCTATTAGTCTGATTACAACCAAAATCGAACTCATCTGAACTTTTATGGTTATATAGAATCTGAGCATGTTTGAAATAGATTGGATAAGAATTGTGGCCTCTAGAGTGTAAACACTGTTAAATATGGCATTTTCAGCAACTCAAAGGTAGATAACTCTCAACCTATTGATCAGATTTCAATTATAATCAAACTCATCTGAACGCTTATAGTCATATACCATCTGAGCAAGTTTGAGATAGATTTGATAAAAATTGTGGCCTCTAGAGTGTAAACACCCTTAAATATGGCATTTTCAGCAATTCAAAGGTAGATTACTCTTGACCTACTATTCAAATTTCAACCATAATCAAACTCATCCGAACTCTTATAGTAATATACAATCTGAGCATGTTTGAGATAGATTGGATAAAAAGTGTGGCCTCTAGAGTGTAAACACTGTTAAATATGGCATTTTCAGCAATTCAAAGGTAGATAACTCTCAACCTATTGATCAGATTTCAATTATAATCGAACTCATTCGAACGCTTATGGTCATATACAATCTGAGCAAGTTTGAGATAGATTTGATAAAAATTGTGGCCTCTAGAGTGTAAACACCCTTAAATATGGCATTTTCAGCAATTCAAAGGTAGATTACTCTTGACCTATTAGTCCGATTTCAACCATAATCGAACTCATCCGAACTCTTATGATAATATACAATCTGAGCAAGATTAGATAAATATTGTGGCCTCTAGAGTGTAAACACTAAAATTGTTGACGACGAACGACGAACGACGCACGACGGACGACGGACATTCAAGTATTGCAAAAGCTCACCCTGAGCTAGCTCAGGTGAGCTAAAAATACCTAATTATGATATCTAGCAATATAAAGTGCACATAATCTCAAGTCCATGCCTATATTTTGTTCTTAACTTCTTAGTGATAATTACTTTCTTAGATACAACAAAGACCACACAATTTTCATGCATGTAATACTCATTTATTCAAAACTAAGAAGAGAACACATTGATTAATTGTCATTCTGACATTTTCAAATAAGCCTTGACTATAGCATTTTACAATGTTTAAGACAAGTGGTTGCTTAACGCTGGCTTAAAGTTGAGCAGAAAATTTCTACTAAACTCAGATTTGAACCTTATTCCAACTCATCTGGGCAAGTATGGCAATATACAGTATGTACAAGTTTTATCAATTTACTTTGAAATTTGTACACACTAGAGTGGTAACTACCTCTCTAGATATGTACGGAAGGACATATGGACGTTCTACTGCATGGATACTTATCTAGCTTGTTATTGTTTTTTCTTGAGTGAACTAGAAACCAACCTTTACACTAACCCTATTCAGACTAATGACACATTAATGACACAAGAGATGTCCAGGTTACTGTCACAAAGATGGCAAAGTTAATTGTTTTCACTTTCAATGTACAGTGAAGCTCGCTTATAACGAAATTGGATATGACGCAGTATTAGATATAACTAGAAATGTCGCCTAGGGGCTAAGTGTGAATACCGGTAACCCGTGGCACTTATTCGAAACCATTATCTCCCCTTGGAAATATCCCCCCCCTTGTAAATGGTTAAATGGAAAATATTTATCCGTGCATATCTGTAGATGGTAGTCTATCAACTTGTTAAAATTCAATGAAGGTTGTAGGAGAAATTATGCTTTGTGGTACAAAGCCTGTTACAGTAAAGTTTAATTACCTCCCCTTGAAAAGATCTGCCTTTTAAAATAGAGGAAATGAACTATAACTGAATTACCGTTGGCCTCAAATATGGGACGCAGGCCAGTGTATGTCAGTTACCATTCGACCTAGTTTACCTATACTAAGTTATCGCTCAACCCAAATTACTGCTCGTCCCAGTTTGTCAGCCAATGAAAGGGCTCTATTTCGGAGGGCCGTGCTTCATATTTTCTGAAGCCGGCGAGTTCACTTTTACACCTGACGTCACACAAAACAAGAGGGCCTGAAGGCCCTGATATCGCTCACCATTTGTAATGAAGCCTGATAGCTTTACCTTTGTAAATACGTAATAAATACGAAAGACTCGAGCAGGAAACGCAACACAAACAAAACATCCACCTCTCAAGCAGAACACACACACACAGTCACACCACAACAAACATACACACACACACACACACACACACGCAATACAATTCCCACATCCACACACTCAATAGAAAACAACACGCAAGACAAACATAAAGCAAAGTGAATATAGGAGCCCGCCTTGGCACGGTCAGCAGCAATCAATAATTAACCATAAATCCATTCAAGTTTGTCGACCTACTGTAGTATAGTAGAGTACATCAAAGGCAGATAACTCAAGCCTAAACAATATTAAAGGAAGCCTTTTTCTAGCATTTCAAAGTATATCAAGGGCAGGTAACTATTGCCACAATTATTACATTTCAACAATAATTGCACTCCTTCCAGAACATATAGCTACTCCTTTGTGTACAAGTATAATCAAAATCCATTGAAAACTGTAGTTGCAAGAGTGTAAACGCTGTAAAATATGGCATTTTCAGAAATTCAAAGGTAGATATCTCTTCATTTATTTGTCCGACTCCAACCATAATCACCCTTTTTCGAACTCTTATGGTCATACATACAATCTGGGCAAGTTTGAGAGAGCTTGGATAAATATTGTGGCCTCTAGAGCGTAAACATTGTTAAATATATCATTTTCAGCAATTCAAAGGTAGATAACTTTTAACCTATTGATCCGATTACAACCATAATTGAACTCCTTCAAAAAGTCTTATGGTAATATACAATCTGAGTAAGTTTGAGAAAGATTGGATAAAATGTGTGACCTCTAGAGTGTAAACATCGATAAATATGGCATTTTCAGCAATTCAAAGGTAGATAACTCTTGACCTATAAGTCTTATTTCAACCATAATCAAACTCATCTGAACTGTTATAGTAATTTACAATCTGAGCAGGTTTGAGATAGATTGGATAAAAATTGTGGCCTCTAGAGTGTAAACACTGTTAAATATGGCATTTTCAGCAATTTAAAGGTAAATAACTCTTGATCTTTTTGTTCGATTTCAACTAAAATCAAACTCATCCGAACTCTTATGGTCATATACAATCTGGGCAAGTTTTAGAAAGATTGGATAAATACTGTGGCCTCTTGAGTGTAAACACTGTTAAATATGACATTTTCAGCAGTTCAAAGGTAGATAACTCATGACCTATTGATCAGATTTCAACCAAAATCGAACTCATCCGAACTCGTATAGCATTATACCATCTGAGCAAGTTTAAGAAAGATTGGATAAATATTGTGGCCTCTAGAGTGTATACACTAAAATTGTTGACGCCGGACGAAGCACGACGGACATTCAAGGATTGCAAAAGCTCACCCTGAGCTAGCTCAGGTGAGCTAAAAACTAGAAAATCGATCTGGAAACATACGCGTGTAGGGCTTGCTGCAGGCATTTCCATTTAGAAACAAAACTCAAGCATGAGCAAGTCACCCAAATAGAATTTAAAAATATATTCAATTGAGGACGATTTTTATTTGTGTTCCGACAGTATAGTGTTGAAAAATGGCGTGAACGAGCAGCTGTGGACTGGTATGACATGAAAATGCTTGATCAATTGATTTGCTAAAATAAGATTGGCCGTAAAAATCAGTCACCAAGTATTAAGCAACACCTGATCAACCAAGATTCGAGTCATTTAACCCTAATCATCATCATCACCGGGAGCCAAGCAATAATTGTTTTAAAGTCTGTTAAGAAAAAATAGAAAAACAGGGTGAAAACATTCTCAATCAATTGTATTCTTAGTTTTTAAGGGTCATGTAATGTCCCTGTACGAGAAAAAATACCCAAATTTGAAAAGTTGCAATACTCAATAACTATACCACATTGGCTAAAAAGATTTTCACACAGTATAAATAATTAGTCAATGAAAAGGAGCATGCCTTAATTTTCATTAATTTAAGTGTACTTGTGATGTCAGAAGATCCAAAAGTAACGAACAAGGAGTGAAAATAGCCTCTTCAGCAGAATATATCAAATCACTTAATGGCACGTATTTTCGGAAATCTGGTAGAATACATACAAAGAACCCATTACATACTAGGTACTCCTACACAGAATGTCTTACAAAAGTCAGAAAAAACCCTTGTAATTGGCCCTTAGAATACCCCATGCTTGATTCAAGGGCAGCCATTTGCATTTTACAAATTTGTAGAAGTTTGCCAACATTTAAAGTCCATTTACTCCAAATCTACAAAACCGATTGACAATTGTTATATACGTGCGGACAGAGAAAAGAACAAGCAATATGATTGATGGAATGTCACTCACCCGAATCACTGCAGTTACACAATATATCCGTTCAATTATATCAAGATCACCGAAATATCTAATTTGTCCAACACATCGACTTTTCCGATTAATCCGCATTTTCTCATTTTTTAATATCCATATTTTCGACTTTTGTTTCAGTACACTATTGTTGTTTGATACATAAACAATAAAATAAGTGCATTGCGCATTACTTTCAATCATAAATTCCTCCGAATGTCACGATTCTTCAGCGGATTACTTCATGTACTTGACGCGAAAGTAATTCCGTCCCTGTACATCTGAACTTTGTTTCAGGAAAAACAAGAGTTTGTACCTTTAAATCACCTTTTTACACCCATTCAAGTATTCCACATCTTTCCGGCTATTGTAATGTTGATTAATATTTCACTTTGCATTGCGATCTCTATTATATAAAGCGTACATTGTTGTGAAACTATTCAAGCCTTTGGCAGGTACAGGGGTAAACTTTTTAATGCTCATCATGTATATACTATTGCACGATTTGGGCAAGGCTTTCTATGGTGTTCTAGTAGAGACACAACCGACGATTTCGTTGGGCAGAGACACACACTTATTTTTTGTCCTTACTACTTTTTTCACGTATATTCTGCTTCTGCATTTCACACATACACACACATTAAAATACTGTAATAGTTCATGAGTATAATTATGCAACTACCACCCTGATAGCCTTACTTCAGTAGTTGTAAGAATTTAAAGACATCCCTAGATGACCTTTCGATCATAACACCTTGCCAGACAATTTCCTTGCAAAAATCATGGATTTTATGGCCATGTCGCTAGCAAAGAACCGTTGAAGCCTTTCGTGTGAGACTCTACCTTTATATTTGATAGTTTGGTTAGAAATAACCATTGGAAAGCACTAGAGCGTGAGTATAATCTGGTTATCACCAGCCAAACTGAGATTGGTACACCCACCGGCTGCACGTGCTGAACATGTTTTGACAGTTACATTGACACCTCAAATTCTATGGGGGGGCTCTTTAAAAGGACTGAGGAAAAGTCTTTAAAAACAATCATAAGGGCACAGATATTTGAAAATTTAGTCAGAAACAATCATATAATAGTTTATCTGATGCTCAATTTGGTTTTGGTTCTAGGGGATCCTGCCTTTTACAGTTAATTGAATACATAGATGATTAGTCACATTACATTGAGGGTGATAGAATTTGGGAAAATATATTGTATATTTAGATTTTGTCAAAGCTTTTGAGAGCATAGTACATCAATGTTTTCTCGCAAAGTATCAGTATTTGGTATCAGAGGTCCAGTTTTGTCATGGAAACGTGACTTTTTTACTGGACGTAGGCAATATGTATATGTGAAAGGACCCTGGCCTTACCCAGGGAAGTGTCCTGGGACCCATATTATTCATATGTTTATAATAGATGACCCCTACCCTGAAGTTATACGTAGTATTGTGAAATTATTCGCTTATGGTACCAAACTATACAACAAAGACATTAAAATTGATATTATCCAGCACGACTTAGATGTAATGTTTTAACAGGATTAAAAAGTAAGTAGTCATATCATATAGCTGAAAAAGATAACACATCCAACAGTGTATTATCCTTAATAATCAGAATGTATGATTACATTGCGAAAAGCTATTTCATAATTTTGTACAAAGCACTCGTCAGGTCAATATGGAAACACTATTATCATGTATTATGGTATCTATTCTTAAAAGAAATGTTTAAAATTTATGTAAATCTGAATAAGAGGAGATCCTTTGAAAGCACAGAAAACAAAGCAAATACTGAAAATTGTAGACTCGGTTTAATTGAGTCTGTTCATGAGCAATACTGAAATGTGCAACAGTGCTCACGCCCCCTAGCACCGGCTTAAGCGGAATTCAACCTTCAACTGTAAATGCACTGAAATCAATGATTCCAAAGGACCAGAAAGTATAACAACACTGAGAATGAAGTACGGGGCGACTTTTTACAGCCGCCACACAAGCACTTAACATCTGCTGTTGTGAATTATATAAATCTGAATAAGAGGAGATCCTTTGAAAGCACAGAAAACAAAGCAAGCCTACCAATAAGCGTCTCCTGGATGGTCAACCTTACATGTACCAAAATATTGGTTTTCAAAAATTGCTTGGTCATTCAAAGCCGTGGTGATATGATACAATGTTGAAAATTATTTTAAGAAATGGAGGATATACATATAGAAAGATTTTACCTTAAAAATATTTTTCGAATTAAAAACACATCATTAAGTTTACAACACTTTTCACAGAGAATTATAAACAACCGGATCTCACTTCAGTTTATATAGAATTAAAAATAATAAATTTTGTTGATACATTTATATGCCGGATGAATTATTTTTGTAATCGAAGCTTCAATGTTATAGTCATGTGTTTGTGTACTTCATTGGATTAGAATCAAATATTGCATACTTTTTAATGAATAATTCAGTTGAGAGGGGTCGAAATAGAATATTCTTAATAATTAGAATGACCACACAGCATCTGGAAACAAACATTTACTTGATGCGCATCTAAAGTGATGTTAAAAAAAGCACTAGTAACCACTGTTCCCTCCATTTTACGGATACATTGCAGAATACGTCCCCTCATTGATTTTACGTAACGTTTCAAATACGTTGCCATTCCAACCACAATGCACTTTGGAGGTCATTATGGTATAAATTTGATGATTTGATCCGACCTTGTTATCAAATACATCCGATATGTATTCTATGGGGCTCATGTCCGAGGATAAAACAGGCCAAGGCAGGACGTTAATGTATTTTTAGCAAGAAATTGTGTGGTGATACGCGCCGTGTGATGCTTTATACAAGTATTGTCAAGCTGATAATGCCAGGTCCTTCCTTTCTTTTGCATGAATCGAACCACTGTGCTATTTAAAACATTGATGTAACGCTGAGTATTGGCATTTTATTGAATAATAACCAAGTCAATTTCCAGAGTTCCCATTTTCCCAACCCAGACCACAGGTTTTCGGCGCGTAAGCTATGACCCCCCCCCCCCCCAGCTACTACCCCCCATACATCTTTCAAAATGAGTCAAAATACATCCATATGTTTAACAAACATCCTTAACAAATGTTTCAAGAAGTTTCAAGAAGTTAAAAAAAAAATCGTATCATGTATGTATACAGCCTTTATACTATTTTACTTATAAATTAGCAAAAAAAAAATTTTTTTTAAATTTCATGAAACTTCAGGAAAAGTTATTTTATGATGATTATTGAATGTATGGGTATATTTTAGGGTATTATATCCACGTTTGGTGGTGGTGGAGGGGGTTTAGCAGCTGGGGGTAGTGTCATAGCCAACGGGCCGAATGCCTATGACCCAGACCATAGCGCTGCCACCACCCTTTATGTCTCTCTCAAACATATCGTTCTTCACGGTCACTCCTCCTTTTTGCGCATTGAGGCGAGCGGACCGTGGCGAGAGATTCTCTTGCCTTCGCGGTAATGAATGTAGCGCTGTTTACAGTGAAACACCTGTATCTGCGCACGTGCAAAGTAAGGAACACGTTGGCAAGCTTAGACGCATAAAGAGACCTGGGATTTGAATAGCAATTGTGTAATCGTTATACGCAATGAAGTCATTATAATCATGTATATATCTTGCAACATGCGTTAAAACACAGTTATAGAAGACTTGAGGATGGGCTTATAAAGAAGCAGATCCTCCCGCGAGAGCCCAACAACGATTCTCAATGTATTCTCAAGGTATAATTCAGTTAAAAAAGGATAAAAAAATAACACAGTCTGCATATTTATACATGTAATAATGTTTGACAGAGGCTCGTGTTGCCCACCATACTTTGGAAAAAATAAGTAGTCCCCCCA
Source organism: Gari tellinella (assembly GCA_922989275.2). NCBI lineage: Eukaryota > Metazoa > Mollusca > Bivalvia > Cardiida > Psammobiidae > Gari > Gari tellinella. The sequence continues at coordinate 2,887,832 of OV277870.1, read as the reverse complement.
TGGCAAAAGAGTGTTGTCCTTGAAAATTGTCAAATATTCCATGACTTCTTCTGTTGTTATTTGAGTGGATTTCGTCCGGATTTTGGTCCTACTACCTCATGTAAAGCATATTCTTCAATATAGAGGAAGGATTTGTTGAATTTCAGTACAGAAAATTTGCTTCACATTTTGGTGCAAATCCAAACATATTGTTCAAAATCAAGATACACAGTTTTCCTTTCAAATTGTAAGCTATCTCATAAGCTTGTTCATTTCAATACGAACATTTTGATATGAAATTATGCAACATTGCTCCATAAATGACCAAAATATCACCTTTCAAAAATGCACCAAAAAACACTTTACAAGAACCTTAAATGACATTGATCTGGGCCCGTATTCTGAAACACTCTTAGATAACTTTTACTCTAAGTAAATCAATATTCTCTTAGTTTTCGGCAATTTAGTCTAAGTATTTGATGATATACTCTTAGAAAGTGAAAAAAACTAAGATAATTCTAAACTCGACAGATTTCACTAAGTATAACGATATACTCTTAGAAAATCAATATCGTCTTAGTTTTCGGCCATTTCAACTAAGTATTTGGGGATTCCCTCTTAGAAAGATGAAAAAAACTAAGAAAATTCTCAACTCGCCAAATTTACTATAGAATTTTCTCAAAACTTTAGAAAACTGTGACCCTCTCTTAACTTTTTAGAATTTTCTAGGATTAGAACACGAACCTTTATTAAGCAATAATAACAGGTAGAATAGATAATTTATTGAATAAAAATCGTTTATAGACCTATAGATACGTTTAGCGGATATTTTTGAGCCTACGTTTGTGTTTGAGTGGCTTCGTGAAATTGGGTCAAAGTCTGGGTGGGGTAACGTCATTACAAAGGACTGGAATTACTGTTTAAGACATTATTACATACGGTCTTCATCGCGAAAACGTGGAAAAGATCGATATCTATTCAAAGTCTATATTTTTAGTAATAAATGACCACTGTATGTACCAAAACTAGCGTAAATACATAATTAGGTTCACAATTATAATTAACTAACAAGCCAAATTTCAACGAAGTCGCCGTAGTTCAATCGATAGCGAGTCTTACTTGCATGGCGGGGGTCGCCGGTTCGAGCCACACAGGGTACGATCTTTTTTTTCTTAACAACCCCCTTCTTTTTTTCTTTTTTTTTCTTTTTTTTTTTTTTTTAAAACTTCATCATTATTTCTATAGATTCGTTTCTTTAGATACAAATAACTGCTTAATTCTTTCAATGCCAAACTTTCGTAATAGTTTACTTCTTCACCGTTTCATTGTCGTCTGCTTCAATTTTGTTGTCTGCAATATCGTTTCAAAGTAAATTGTAAGGCAGTATGACTGAAAAGAATTCAAAACGAGTGCCAAATAGTTTGGATCCTCACGCGGCGTCTGATCAAGGTCCAAACTGATTGCAAACGTGTTTTTAGGCGCCATTGAGAGTGAAAGGGTTAAAGCATGCTAAAATTGAAGTAAAAGTCTCCAATTAGACATTTTCCTTCTTATTGTCAGCCTGCTAGTTCTAGTAATGACTTTCATGTTTCTACTATTTCTAGATATTTGAAAAGCATTAAGAAAAGTGTCCTGCAGATTGATGTTTAACCATTGTCATGCAGAATTGTCATCTGCTGCAAACACATCATCTGCAGAAAACAACATAATCAATTTGATACTTTCAAAACTTAAAAACAGTAAAATATGACTGGCAAACAAGTTTGGATCATATCAGACGCCGCATAGCGCGGCGTCTGATCTGGATCTTTACTGTATAGAAACTGTTAACAAATGTTATCCAAGTCGCGCTTAGCATAATAAGTGGGTTTCTTTTAAAGCAGGCTGCCAATAAGAAGGAAACCTCTAATTGGAGACTTTTACATCAATTCTAGAATGTGTTAACCCTTTCCCTCTGGCGCCTAACTGCGCGTTTGCAAACAGATTGGATCTATTATCAGGATCCAAACTATTTGGCACTCGTATTGAATTATTTTCAGTCATACAATTAACTTTAAAAAGATAGCGCAGACAACAGAATTGAAGCAGACGACAATGAAACTGTGAGAATTAGAATCACTCTCGCCTAAAGGAACGTTTGCAAACATTTTGCACCTTGATCAGACGCCGCGTTTCGCAAAACGCGGCGTCTGATCAGGATCCAAACTGTTTGACACTCGTATTGAATTCTTTTCAGTTATACTTCCTTACATTTAAGGCTTTGAAACAATATTGCAGGCAACAAAATTGAAGCAGACGACAAGAACATTTAAAGGAGTAAACTATCACAAAAGTTTGGCAGTGGAAGGATAAAGCAGTTATTTGTATTTAAAGAAATGAATCTATGGAACTAGTGATGATAATTAAAAAAATAAAAGAAGGTGGTTGTTAAGAAAAAAAGATCGTACCCTGTGTGGCTCGAACCGGCTACCCCCGTCATGCCAGGCAGAGTCGCTATCGATTGAGCTACGGCGACTTCGTTGAAATTTGGCTTGTTAGTTAATTATAATTGTGAACCTAATTATGTATTTACGCTTATGTATGAACACTTTTTATTCAATTAATTATCTATTCTACTTATTCTGGGACAATGCTTGCTGCTTTATAAACGGGAGAAGAAAACAAACCCGAAAACTACACCGCAAATAAACAGTCACACATGTTAGTATGCGAGAAGAGTGACGTCATTTTAGTCGGGAAAGTCCCTGACAACGGCCATAATTTACTCTTAGTTTTTTTTTTCGCTAAGAAAATAATTTAGTATTTTCTTAGAGTAAAAGTTAGCGAAAAATAATCTTAGTTGAAAATGTTAGAGTTTAGAAATTTCTAATTAAAATACTTAGAATGTTTCAGAATACGGCCCCTGGACTGTGTTGTTTAGCGCATTATACTATTAATGACAAAACTGCCTCACCGAAGGGGTTGAAGACTGGTGGCTGTTTAACACAAGAATAAAATGCTTATAGGAGCCTCTGTATTACTTGCCAAATGCATTGATAACAAGAGGGCCTGAAGGCCCTGATATCGCTCACCTGTTATAATGAAGCCTGATAGCTTTACCTTTGAATTTCACCCGTTTTATTCTAAATCCATTCAAATTTGTAGTATAGCATGTAACCAACATTGGAATATGAACTACTCTAGTATAGTAGAGTATATCAAGGGCAGATAACTACTGAAACGAAGCCTTTTCTAGCATTTCAACGTATATCAAGGGCAGATAACTCTTGCCATAATGGTCAGATTTCAACAATAATTGCACTCCCTCGAGAACATATAGCTATATACATTGTGTACAAGTATAATTAAAGTCAATTGAAAACTGTAGTTGCAAGAGTGTAAACACTGTTATTTATGGAATTTTTAGCAATTCAAGGGCAGATAACTTTTGACCTATTTGTCTGATTTCAAACATAATCAAACTCATTTGAATTCCTATAGCCATATACACTCTGAGCAAGTTTAAGAAAGATTGGATAAAAATTGTGGCCTCTAGAGTGTAAACATCATTAAATATGGCAATTTCAGCAATTCAAAGGTAGATAACTCTTGACCTATAAGTCTTATTTCAACCATAATCAAACTCATACGAACTCTTATAGTATTGTACAATCTTAGCAAGTTGAAGGAAATTTGGATAAAAATTGTTGCCTCTAGAGTGTAAACATTGTTATTTATGGCATTTCAGCAATTCAAAGGTAGATAACTATTGACCTATTTGTCCGATTTCAACTATAATCTAACTCATTCGAACACTTATAGTCATATATCATCTGAGCAAGTTTGAGAAAGATTGGATTAAAATTGTGGCCTCTACAGTGTAAACATTGTTAAATAAATACGAAAGACTCAAGCAGGAAACATAACACAAACAATACACCCACCTCTTAAGCAGAACACACACACACACAGTCATACCACAACAAACACACACACACACACACACGCAATACCATTCCTTCATCTACACACTAAATAGAAAACAACACGCAAGACAAACATAAAGCAAAGTGAATATAGGAACCCGCCTTGGTAAGGTCAGTAGCAATCAACAATTAACTATAAATTAAAACTATTAACAACCACTGCATTTTCAGCAATTCAAAGGTAGAAAACTCTTGACCTATTCGTCTGATTTTAAGTTATCGAACTGAGCCTAACTCTTATGGTTATATACTATCTTAGCAAGTTTAAAAAATATTAGACTAAAAGTGTGGCCTCTAAAGTGTAAACACTGTTAAATATGGCATTTTCAGCAATTCAAAGGTAGATAACTCTTGACCTATTAGTCCGATTTTAACCATAATCGAAGTCATTCGAACTCTTATAGTTATATACAATGTTAGCAAGTTTGAAAAAGAGTTGACTTAAAGTGTGGTCTCTAGAGTGTAAACACTGTTAAATATGGCATTTTCAGCAATTCAAAGGTAGATAACTCTAGACCTATTAGTCTGATTTTAAATATAATCGAACTCATCCGAACTCTTATGGTAATATACAATCTGAGGAAGTTACAGAAAGATTGGATAAAAATTGTGGCCTCTAGAGTGTAAACACTAAAATTGATGACAACGGACGACAAACGACGGACGACGGACATTCAAGGATTGCAAAAGCTCACCCTGGGCTAGCTCAGGTGAGCTAAAAAGTTACCATATTCAAGTACACTATTGAATATTGAAAAATTCCTTTCGAGACGTTTTACAGTCAAATTGTTTTGAAGCGATTAAGGTGGTTCGCGGGTCAGCTTATTCTGTGTCAGAATTCTTTGAAACCTTGATTAAATTGAAATATACCATATGGAGAGTGAATAATAGTTAAAATAAAAAAAAGTTACAGTGCCGTTTTTTTCTGAAAGGACTTTTTGTCAAGAAAAGCTCCTTTTTTAATAAACATGAATATTTTCTTTATAGACTGATATAACTCAATAATTTCTGTACATTCAAGTAAACTGTACATGGACTATAAGATATTGGGCAAACAAAAGTATTTCATGACATATTTTCTGGAAATATCAATGTTTTAAAAAAGTCAAATTCTGAAAATCTCAAATTACAAAAAATCTAGCTGTTTAACATACACTAATTTTACTGTTATAAGATAGATATAACTTAATTCTACTAGTCACAAAAATTTAATGAAAATCTACAGTAGAATTTACATTTTATACATGATTTCCTGAAATTCTGACAAAATCTTAACACAAAACGAGTAACCTCGCTTGAGTTCAACTTTAAAATGCCGTCAGCTCTAAATAATACCATAAGTCAAACCTGTAATAAGGGACCATTGAATACGGTAGCCTGTAGATCTTTAAAGGCAAGTGAATGCTTAATGCATAACAAAAATAATGCATAAAAGCTCCTTTAGGATCTATCTTTTAGCATTACTTTTGTCCTGTGTTAAGCTGCCATCTGTTATATAGGCTATAAATCCTCACAAATTTAGCTGTCACTTGACTATACTTGCATCTGATATTATTCATTATTAATAGACTAAACATAGCCTGTCCTTTGATCACTGCGTTATGAATTGACTAGTCACTAAAATCGAACAATTTGTTAAAAAAAAAGTTTTGAAGCGAGTCGGAATCGAACCTAGAACCTATGGATTGCAAGTCAATCACCGTATCAACTGCGCTAACAGAGACGACACTGAAGCAGATCAAACTTTTCTTTATCTAAATTTTCTACTATAAGCACGTGCCGCAAAGGTCAGGTAAAAGTCATCAGCATTTCCGGAACTCGAGATGCGGGCCGCCCGCTCTCACCACCTTAAACAAAAGAAGACAATACCCACAGGTCGGCTGCTTAACCCTTCAATTCATCACTTATACAACGAACATTTCGAGTCTAGTCCATTTTGTAATAGGAGCTTGCTCTGGATAAGACTTAGTGTAACGGGTACATTATAAATGAGGAGTGTACTCTTCACCTAGGGTTCAATTAGTTAATGCGGGACATGAGTAATACAGAAAGGTCAATTCAGAGCGTTACATATTAATTACATTATGCACTAACTATAGTCGCCTGTCTACAGAATTCTTTGATTTATTCATGCCTCTTCATTGAAAGACCGCAGTACACAGGTTATACTGTAATTCCCAGCTGAGCGGTTGCTGTATGGCGTAATGATGCACTTAGCTCTGCATTAGCACGCGGTTTCCATAACAGGTTCATGACTATAATAATAATAATAATGATAATAATAAAGACTTTATTTACTGAGGCTACACATTTAGGCAAGCCCAATCTTCCATGTGGGCCTCGACATATCTACATAGTTAAATCATATTTAACAAATCATGAAACAAACAGAATACAATATATGATTAAACTTATGTTAAGGGGCCAATGTTTGAAGAACCATGTACACACTGAGTGACAGGTAATGTGGGTTTGCCCAATGCAGGACAAAAGCAGAGTAAAAAGTTCCTTTAGGACCTTCCCACCTAACTCCTGTCCTACACTAAGCAGCCGCTTGTTTATATATAGAACGGAAAGTTTTTTTGTTGTTTTTTTTTATATTTTGGGTGGCCACTTAATACAAGTTCAACTTCAATAATTTAGACAATAAATCTACAACTAAAGAAAACAACTATTTAACCCATTACCCTTAACCTGTTCTAGTATTAGAGATAGATAACCACTTAAAGCAGGTAGAAAGAAAGGCACATTCTGTCTTACTTTTAGTCCGCTTTAAGCTACAATGTGCTAGGATACAAGAAATGATTGTCATGGAACATATTCATGACTGCAAAAAAGGGGGCAATTTCTTCAGAGGCATAAAAATAACACATTTAATGAAAACATTTTACACTGAAACTTTATGTTGACTGGTACTTCGTATTCTTGCAATGGGATTATGAACTGTCTGCATGATTTAACCCCCCCCCCATCGGCATCACACAGGGATATTCATTGTTATTGTTGAAATCAGGTGGCAGCTTAAGGCAAAATGAAAGTAAAGTAGAAAGCTCATAAATGAGGTTTCTGCTCACTTTCTTCCAGCCTTAAGCAATATCGTACATTTAATAGAGTGGGAATTGGTGATAAACATCTTTGCCTATGGTGGAAAGGGTTAATTATTTTGATCTGCAGAGAACCTCCACTGCAAAACTATTTAAAGTATCAGACTGGTATTGTATTCCAAATTTTAGGACCTGAATAAGATAGTGACTTTCTAAAGAACTCTAGATTAGGTTTTGGAATATGTAACTCATTATTAGTTGCTGATCTAAGCTGACATATACCAATAGATTGAGTCTTTTTGAATTTGGATTGCATATATGCTGGAAACCTATGAATGTTAAAGGACTTGTAAAGGAGGATGGCTTTTTTGAATTCATGACTTGTTTATTTCTGCCATACCCAGATACAAAACTGAACAATGTGCGATATATTTTTCAGCTTCTCGCTGAAATAGAGCCCATTCATTTGTTGGGATCCTAGGGCAAACGGTAACGAAAGAAATCAGACGGTCCCGACGACTAAGTTATAAGTGAGCTTCACTTTAGCTATGGTTTTAGCAACTCATGTATTCGTTCATGAGTGCGGACGAACGTAAGGACGCCCAACAATAGAGCTTACAGTGAGCTTTGTTCAGGTGAGCCAAAAAGGCGACCCAAAGCCTAAGTAAAACTTTAGGCAAAGAAATTGATAGACAAACAAAGAACAGTATAAACAGCAGATTGAATTTATATCACTTGAAAAGGGGAATCCTTAGAACTGTAAGCAACTTGTTACATTGTTATAGAAAATACCTGTTTGATTTTGTCCACAGCTTCATTTCTCTGGCAATCTTGAATGTCCGTCAAATCAGTCATCTTTTGTAAGAACTCCAGCAAAGTCTTCATGTATTGACTTAACTCTGGATCTTCCACAGTTAAATATCCTGAATGACACAAGGCATTACGAACATCCAGTAGCTGAAATTGGTAACACAATGGTCATTTGATAGCTGCTAAATCTACATAATAAATGTATAACATCGGCCATCGTGGCAATATACGTCTCACCTGAGTGCCATAGATGTGAAGTACGATATACCAGAATTGCTAGAGGTCAACTAGGTTTTGCATTACGCGCACACAAAATATATTATCTTTGTGCGTTCTGGTTACTGACAATAATAACTGTAAAGGCAGCCAGAGTTCTGCATCGTTTCAACTTTGCAAGGAACCAAACAATGAACAGTCATGCTAAATATTATTAACTGCCATTTGTAAGGTTTAGGGGTTATGCCATTTTTATTGTCGAACTAGATATACTGAAAAACATAAGTAACGCATAATGGGATTCATGGTAGAATGGGATTGTACTATAGGAATTATAACAACATTTTGGTAAACGAAATTACTACTGCATTATGTTTGCAATCAATAAACAACACAAACACTTTAATTCATTTTCTTTTGATTGCTTAATTACGATTTCTAAACCCATCCCTCTGAAGAAGAGAGAGAAAAAAAGCATCTTTAGTATCGCGTATTGCATTTATTGCCTCTATTATTCTCCTTGGCGTGTAATTAATCAACCTGGTGATTCTTTTAAAGCAGCCCATTCCCCCTGTAAAGCTGCGAGATCACTGACGTTGTTTAGGACGTTACGTCTACGTCAGCCATTGCGGTCTAAATTGTTACAAAGGTGCTCAATTGGCGACATATTTGGGTGGTAAGGTTGCCTAGGTTAACGAGAGAATAAGCGGAGTGCGTTATGTTGCAACCAGTCCATACGAAAAGCACGACGCCGATGCGTTAGTGAAAACCAAACGTACGGTATGTACGCCCGAAGTCCGCATTCTTTGAGATGCCTGATAACCGTGACGGAATGTACCCTGTCCCAGTGACGCCCTTGTGTGTTATTGGCCGTTTCTGACGCCGTTAAAAACGCAAGGCGTATCTGACGGCCCTGACGTTGCGTTGTTTCTTTGGTGCGCCCAACTTTCGGCTGATAATTTACGGTATTTTTCTCCAGCAAACGATTACGGAATCGAAAATTTGTTGATTCTACGACTCCCAGTTGTCTAGCGGCACTTTTCTGTGAACACCCTTGCATTAGAAGACCAATAGCTCGGCCACGATCATTAACGTTCAGCCTAGGCATCGCGCTGAATGTTGTGATTATCTGCAATGCTGATTTAAAGTACGTAAGCGTACTACACATTTCAACCAATTGAGTGCTTTTGAATTTGTTTAACCGGAAGTAGGTCAAATGGCTTACGTCAGGGTTTTCAAATATGTCGGTGTATAATCCAAATACCACGCAGGATATGCACAAGTTTTTGTTGGACAATCGTGGATCAATGTTATCAACACACGGTGTATCGATAATCTTGGTTGTACTCCAATACAACCGATACATAAGTTGAACACATTATGCGTTACTTATGTTTTTCAGTATGCAAGGAACCAAACAATGAACAGTCATGCTAAATATTATTAACTGCCATTTGGAAGGTTTAGGGGTTATGCAATTTTTATTGTCGAACTAGATATTTTAAATGCACCTGATGAATTTTTAGGAAAAATAATTTTTTTCTAAATCTGACGGCCAGCTAGTTTTATAGGTTAGGAACTTGGTTGCCATAGCAAATAAGAACTAGTGGGATGCTTTTCCTATAGCTAAAATTATAATAAAATAATTTACCTCTTCTACCAGACTTCTTTTTCCGATTTTTTTCCAGAAATATTCACAGTTCTTAAACAGGCTCAGGATAGCTTGAGCATCAGCATCCTTGGCTCGTTCTGTGCTTTTACAGCCAAAGCACATGAACAGTTTCATTACTTCCCAGGCCTTTGTTGGCCATAACTGGGGATCAGTGTTCTCTGGTGATAACTGAGGACTAGGGAAGTCTATGTGGTACTTTATGATTTCCTCAAACCAAGAATTACATGTTGCACATAAAACTTTTCTATGACGGCCCCGTTTACAGATGTCTCTTGAGGTACAAATGCCACTGCATGCTGGTAGTGTTATGTCAATGTCCTTTTGAAGATGGGAATGAAAACTTGAAGCTTCATAATCAACGAAATCCCCGATCCCCTCCTTCCAATGTTGCAAAGCTAATGTCCCTCGAAGCCAGTTTTTGTACTGATGGTTGTCAAATCTTGATGATGCAGCCATGCTGTGAATATAAATTTTATTGGTCAAGATATTGCTTTTATATATGAATTAAAAAAGTCCCACCTATCTCTGCCTCTATCCGCACATTTAGACTTGATACCCGCTATTACTAGTGCTCCCTTCCTAAAACGACCCTCTGAACAACCATAACGTTTGCCATTGTTCTCAATAAGTACAATTATGCCCTGCTTTTCCACGGCTGAAACATCGTCAGCATAAAAATTGTCATCTGCTGTTTTTCTCAAAGTGACATAATGAACATTTTGATAGAAACAAACCATTATGACGAGTGACAAACAATTTGAATCTGTATCGGACGTCGCAAGGTGTGTTGTTGTAGAGAAGGAGCACTGTAGTTTGGTTTGTCTAGCACTTGCAAGTTTTGGAAACCAAAGCTTGATAGAAAATATATTGTTGCAGCTTAATCATGGAACAATGTCAAATGTTAGGAGTTTTCTTTAATAAAACGTGATGTTAATATCAATGCATATGAGCACGTGAAGTTGTATAACACTTGCTCAGACACAGGTACTCAGTCAAAATCCGACGTACACCGAAATAATCTAGACCACAGGTCAAAATGAAATGTCAAGGTCACAAAACTGAAATACAGCTTGCTTCACTTACCAATACGCATCAGTATATGAGGTTATATGGCACTGGTACTAGCTGCAGTGCTTGAGTCCGTTTATAAATGATCTAAACAAAGAAATGTTATCTAGGTAACATGATGACATGGTCAAATTACAAGGTTACCAAACTACGGAGCAATGCGCTGCATTCGCCGATGTGCATTAGCATGTCAATATGTGTGACGGTTCCTAACTGTGCAATAAGTCTTAAATGAACTAAACACAAAATATTAATCATTATTACACCTCGCTTTGAGTTACGATGTTAATTTCCCATAGACCAACAGTTAACATTTTGCATGTCTTTTACATTTATTCAAAATATACTGTCACTCTTTATGATATTCTTTTTGTGACGTCACTCTAAAGGACATTACTTTTTTACTCCGTCCGAAAACGTACTATCAGCCTTGACATGGCTTTCGCTATTGGATACATTGGAATGTTTTAACGAGTGGTAACTTCTAAGCAACGTTTGGCATTTTCTGTACAAGTTGCTTCCTTTTGTCCATTCCTTAACGATTTGCCACCCTTTCGGAAGAGGATATTTGCCACCTAGACAATGTAAATACGCTGTTTCTTCAATTTACTTACAATAACGTTCTTCTTTGTTTCTTGTAATATAATTATAAACAATGTGACGTCGTAAGACGGCGACGTCATTTCCCGCGTTATGTACATGTCCGCGCTAAATTGGTATTCACAACACATTTTATAAAAGACGAATAAAACGATTCAAAAGCCAGGGTTGATAAGCTCGGTGTAATAAAATAAATATTAGATGTCAGTTTGCGTGACATTCAAATTGTCAACCCTCGAAAACAAGAATGTCACCCTCGGCTACGCCTCGGGGTGACATGTTGTTTCTCGGGTTGACAATTTGAATGTCACGCAAACTGCCATCTAATATTTATATGTTATTACACCTCGCTTTAAGTTACAATGTTAATTTCCCATAGACCAAAATTAAAAATGTTGCATGTCTTTTAACATCTATCCAAACAAGAGGGCCTGAAGGCCCTGATATCGCTCACCATTTGTAATGAAGCCTGATAGCTTTACCTTTGAATTTCACCCGTTTTATTCTAAATCCATTCAAGTTTGTCGACCTATTGTATTATAGTAGAGTACATCAAAGGCAGATAACTAGTGCCTAAACAATACTGAAATGAAGCCTTTTTCTAGCATTTCAAAGTATATCAAGGGCAGGTAACTGTTGCCACACTGATTACATTTCAACAATAATTGCACTCCTTCCAGAATGTATAGCTACATCCTTTGTGTACAAGTATAATCAAAATCCATTGAAAACTGTAGTTGGAAGAGTGTAAACGCTGTAAAATATGGCATTTTCAGCAATTCAAAGGTAGATATCTCTTGATCTATTTGTCCAATTCCAACCATAATCACCCTTTTTCGTTCTTATTGTCATATACAATCTGGGCAAGTTTGAGAGAACTTGGATAAATATTGTGGCCTCTAGAGTGTAAACACTGTTAAATATTATCATTTTCAGCAATTCAAAGGTAGATCACTTTTGATCTATTGATCAGATTACAACCATAATTGAACTCATCCAAAGTCTTATGGCAATATACAATCTGAGTAAGTTTGAGGAAGATTGGATAAATTTTTTGACCCCTAGAGTGTAAACATCGTTAAATATGGCATTTTCAGCAATTCAAAGGTAGATAACGCTCGACCTATAAGTCTGATTTCAACCATAATCAAACTCATTTGAACTCTTATAGTCATTTACAATCTGAGCAGGTTTGAGATAGATCGGATAAAAATTGTGGCCTCTAGAGTGTAAACACTGTTAAATATGGCATTTTCAGCAATTCAAAGGTAAATAACTCTTGATCTATTTGTCTGATTTCAACCATAACCAAACTCATCTAAACTCTTATAGTCTTATACAATCTGGGCAAGTTTTAGAAAAATTGGATAAATACGGTGGCCTCTAGGGTGTAAACACTGTTAAATATGGCATTTTCAGCAGTTCAAAGGTAGATAACTCATGACCTATTTGTCCGATTTCAACCATAATCAAACTCATCCGAACTCTTATGGCAATATACCATCTGAGCAAGTTTGAGAAAGATTAGATAAATATTGTGGCTTCTAGAGTGTAAACACTAAAATTGTTGACGCCCGGACGACGGACGACGGACAATCAAGGATTGCAATAGCTCACCCTGAGCTAGCTCAGGTGAGCTAAAAATATACTGTCTATATGGAACTTGGCAGAACGTTTTTAAAGGCAGGTAACTCCTAATAATTTTTTGGTATTTTCTGTACAAGTTGCTTCCCTTTTTCCACTCCCCTTACACGGATATAAGCACCTAGACAAGATCACCTTTTTTTCTAACCAAACTCACTTGTCACCAGACGACAACAAACGATTTACCACCATTTCGGAAGAGGATATTTGCCAAGTAGGCAATGAAAAGACGCTGTGTCTTCAATCTACTTGTCATAACGTTTTTCTTTCTTTCTTATAATATAATTATAACAAGAGGGCCTGAAGGCCCTGATATCGCTCACCATTTGTAATGAAGCCTGATAGCTTTACCTTTGAATTTCACCCGTTTTATTCTAAATCCATTCAAGTTTGTCGACCTACTGTATCGGTAGTATAGTAGAGTACATCAAAGGCAGATAACTAGAGCCTAAACAATACTGAAATTAAGCCTTTTTTCTAGCATTTCAAAGTATATCAAGGGCAGGTAACTATTGCCACAATGATTACATTTCAACAATAATTGCACTCCTTCGAGAACGTATAGCTACATCCTTTGTGTACAATTATAATCAAAATCCATTGAAAACTGTAGTTGGAAGAGTGTAAACGCTGTAAAATATGGCATTTTCAGCAATTCAAAGGTAGATATCTCTTGATCTATTTGTCCTATTCCGACCATAATCACCCTTTTTCGAACTCTTATGGTAATATACAATCTGGGCAAGTTTGAGAGAGCTTGAATAAATATTGTGGTCTCAAGAGCATAAACACTGTTAAATATATCATTTTCAGCAATTCAAAGGTAGATAACTCTTGACCTATTGATCCGATTACAACCATAATTGAACCCATTCGAACTCTTACGGTAATATACAATCTGAGTAAGTTTGAGAAAGATTGGATTAAATGTGTGGCCTCTAGAGTGTAAACATCGTTAATATGGCATTTTCAGCAATTCAAAGGTAGATAACTCTCAACCTATAAATCTGATTTCAACCGTAATCAAACTGATCTGAATCCTTATAGTCATATACAATCTGAGCAAGTTTGAGATAGATTGGATAAGAATTGTGAACTCTATAATGTAAACACTATTAAATATGGCATTTTCAGCAATTCAAAGGTAGATAACTCTTGATCTATTTGTCTGATTTCAACCAGAATCGAACTCATCCGAACTCTTATGGTCATATACAATCTGGGCAAGTTTTAGAAAGATTTGATAAATACTGTGGCCTCTAGAGTGTAAACACCGTTAAATATGGCATTTTCAGCAATTCAAAGGTAGATTACTCTTGATCTAGTTGTCTGATTTCAACCAGAATCGAACTCATCCGAACTCTTATGGTCATATACAATCTTGGCAAGTTTTAGAAAGATTGGATAAATACTGTGGCCTCTAGAGTGTAAACACCGTTAAATATGGCATTTTCAGCAATTCAAAGGTAGATAACTCTTGATCTATTTATCCGATTTCAACCAAAATCGAACTCATCCGAACTCTTATAGTCATATACAATCTTGAAAAGTTTGAGAAAGATTGGATAAATACTGTGGCCTCTAGAGTGTAAACACTGTTAAATATGCATTTTCAGCAGTTCAAAGGCAGATAACTCATGACCTATTTGTCCGATTTCAACCATAATCAAACTCATCCGAGATCTTATGACAATATACCATCTGAGCAAGTTTAAGAAAGATTGGATAAAATTTGTGGCCTCTAGAGTGTAAACACTAAAATTGTTGACTCCGCACGCCGGACGCCGGACAATCAAGGATTGCAAAAGCTCACCCTGAGCTAGCTCAGGTGAGCTAAAAACTTAAACATATCGTTCACGACAGAAAGTGTACGACTATATAGATCCGACGTTAACCTGTTATCTATTTACCATTATGAATTGTTCTGTTCTAAAATTAACTCTGACAGGTCAGAAAAATCACACAATACACTTATATAATTAAACTGTGGGAAAATATAATCAAAACCCATTCAAAAATGGTTGCTTAGTGTGTAAACACTGTTAAATAAGCCTTTTATAGCATATGTGAGTACACCAAGGGCACATAATTATGTAACCACAAATCAAATTAACCTCAGGTTTCACTTAGCTTCAGAAATTGATGCAAATAACATCTGTAGACTGTGCGAAGTTTCATTAATATCCTTTCAATAGTTTTCCGGGGAAATCAGGATAAGCTTTTACAAGCATATTAGAGTACATCAAGGGCAGATAACTCTTTAAGGATAAATCAAATCATTAATGAACCTCAGGTTTCACTCAGTTTCAGATATTGATGCATATAACATTAGTGTGAAGTTTCATTAATATATTTTCAATGTGGACAGTTTTCAGAGAAAGCTCTGGACAAACTTTTTAAGCATATTTGAGTACATTAAGGGCAGATAACTCTGTAACAAATGAACCTCAAACTCAACTCAGCTTCAAGTCTTCATGCATAAAACATTTTTGTAAAGTTTCATTTAATAATATCATATGGATAGTTTTCCGGAAAAAAATCCGGACAAGCATTATTAATTACCATATTTGAGAACATCAAGGGCAGATAACTCTGTAACGAAAAATTGAATGAACCTCAAACTAGACTCAGATTTTCATGCATTTAACATTTATGTGAAGTTTCAATTATATCCTTAAGATAGTTATCCAGAAAAACTCCGGACAAGCGTTTTATATAAAAAGCATATTTGAGTAGAGCGGGTGCGGGTATAACCGACCACTTAACCAATTTCATATGATATGTTCATTAATATAAGCATATGTATTCAATGTTAGCAACACGGTATAAGGAACAACTGTAATAAGTATTTTCGAGCAATACTCCCCTACATAATGCTATATTTGACGGAGAATAAGTCAGTTTTGCAACTAGACCAAAATGCTTTAATTACCGACTATTGTCTGTAACACCGAACACATGTGTTTGTTCTTCCGAACACTTTGTATTTTTTTAAAAAATCATCCAAATTATACCTGAAAGTAGGCATTAAGCATTTTATTCCCACTTTATGGTTTAGACCCTACGTAGTTGCGATATCGTAAATGTAGACCGTGTCTTAGAGTGTCTACAGGTACGGAACTGCAGCTACCCCTATGTTGCAACAACGTTTATTCTAAATCAATTCGACTATTTACCAGTGAGGGGAGCAATTACGTAATAAACGTTGTCCATACCAAACCTTATTTTCCCACTGAATTAAACCGTCAGAGAACTGCCACATCAGGAGGATTCCATGAATACACGTGTCATGATTTCTGCCGAACATGTATAAATCAACACAGCATCAACTGGCGATATTTGAAAGTGTCTGGCTAATAGGTGTGTTCTGATCATTTCCCTGGTTATAATTACCACAAGGGCATTTGGCATTAAAAAAGAATTCAGCGCCGTAATGTAATATTTAGTATAGTACAGTATACTTTTGTTTCATGTCCTTGTGGGATTTAGTTATGAACAGATGGTCTGATTACTTTTACACAAAAGGAACCTGGGTGTCGGTCAGATCAAAGGATTTAGGAATGGCGAGACCGTCTTCAATTTTATTGAGAGTCCCCAGTTCAGCTGCAAAGTTTGTATAAGATATACATTATTCATGATGATTCTGGATATGTATCTATATAGCATCCCCGATAAACGCTGATATCGATTTCAGAATCACCTGTTTTCCCTGGGCAGTGTAGAATAAATCATGATAACTTTGCCATCATAACTTCGATTTGGATAACAATTATTTCATTTAAAAGCTAATAAAGTGAGCTTTAGCATGATATAAGTTTAAATAAAATTGGAGGGAAAAAAAGAGACTTTATTGTCAGTTAAAATCGAAATATCGGCTTTTTGTAAGAATCTGGGCTGATAACAGTTTTCTGCAGGTGCCCTCTGGGGGTGACCTAATTAAATCAAGCATTCGAAAAAATTACATAAGGTGATGATAATGAGGTATTATTATCCAATCAGATTAAAGAATGACCTTTCTAATTGTTTTTGAATCAAGTTAATCCGACAATTTGTTGCCGAGTTACAGATCACCAAAGTCATCGTTCACCTACAAGAAAACTAACAGTTATAAAATATGGATTCGGTGATATTCAAATTCATAATGCTTCAAAGCTTTTAAAAATGTATGTTTCAATCAGTTTATGTGCTGTTCAATGCCCCGAATCGAGAGTCAAAGTTGAAAGGTCACAATTTTGACACGCTCGCACGATAAACAATGCCCTTGCGGAAAAAAACGCAGCTCTAGATATACGCAGCTTTTACGAGCCTCAAAATACGCACCTCAAGTGATAGCTGCGTATTTGCCAAAAAGTTTGGAAAATTGATAAAAAGGCTCGTTTTTAGCTAATTTAAAATACGCAGCTTTGAAAAAGTGTCGTATTAGTGTCGTATTTAACTTTTTAAATGCAAAAGGCTCGTATTCTTTGAAATCAGAAAAGGAGTTAGTGTCGTATTTAACTTTATCACTGCAAAAGGCTCGTGTTCTTTTAAATCAGAAAATGCAACTTTGAAAAAGGCACGTATTTAATTTTCTGACAACAACAAAGCTGCGTTTTTCCCCCATTTATGTTATGTCCATATCAAAGGCAGTCAAAAAGTTAAATACGCAACTAATACATACCTTTTTAAAGGCACGTATTGAGATTTTTCAATTTAAAATAATATTAATGGCTATTAAAAAATGTGGCAAATAGTGAGGCTTGGATAGGAGGAACATGCCAGACAATATCTTTAACTTTCTATAACTTTAGTATTGTCTAAAGGACACAACTCAGTGACAACATAGGGTTTCTATAACCAAAGTATTTTGGGTAACCCATGTAACTGCAGCTGCATGACTGAAAAAGCACAGAAAATGAACATTTTAAACAGAGTCCTGGACATTAAAAAAGTAAGGGATGAAGATCTAATCAAATTTGTTTTTTGTTTTTTGAAAATATCGTATGAGTTTCTTCAAAGTTTCACTACCGCCTGTATAGCTCAGTGGTAGAGCGTCCGCTTGCAGTGCGGGATGTTGCGGGTTCAATCCCCGGGCGAGTCAAGCCAAAGACTTGAACATTGGTAGTAATGGCTTCCCTCCTTGACGCTCAGGATTTCGGGTTAGCATTACGACTGGTTTGTCGGTGTCAGGATAAAGTGACCGGCCGGGTACAGTCCCATTGGTGCACCTAAAAAGTGCCCCTTCTCATAATCATCAGAATTGATGGCGTAGAAGTAATAAATAGGAATAGAAATAGAAATTCCCAGGTTGTTGTTGTTTTCGGTGGGTTTTTTTTTTTGGGGGGGGGGGGGGTGTTTGCTGTCCATATATAATTATCAAACCGGAACCGCTTTTGTGATGATGTAAGCAGATCGCATACGCTATATCAAGCTGTTTTTAGACTTCTGGAAACATGGGTAGGTTCTGATGAAAGAGAATCAAGCATATTTTGTAGAAAAAATATCAACATTTTTTCTATGGAAATCAAAATTTTTTACGAGACCAAAAGATTCTGTCAAAATATCTGGTTCTAGATTGATATGTATAGACTAAAGAGAGGCTTAAATAGAATCTACGTTGCCATTTATATTCATTTTAACGCCGAGTTCTGAAAGACGATATAATGGAACAGTGAACTCAAACAAGAGCCGCATACGGCCCTAACTCGCTCACCTGGTATCCATGATTACGGTCATGTAAATCGACCAGTTATGATTAAGTTTTCACTTATTCACCCCCACCCACTGGTGGCCATGTTGTTTGAGCTAGGAAGATTATTTGAAGAAAACTGGCAAAGGGTAACCCATGAATCATTATTTGTGTAAAATAATTCTTAAATCAGACCAATAGTTTCAGAGAATTTTTTTTGAAAGTTTTTCTACACAGAAATATAAGGAAAACTTGTCCCACCCACTGGCGGCCATGTTTTTTAGATAACAAAATGATTTTAAGATATCTGGTAGAGGGTCATCAATTAAACATTTGTGTAAAATTATTTTGAATTTGAATCAGTAGTTTCAGAGAAGATTTTGAAAGTTTTTACTATACAGTAACATGCCCCATCCACTGGCGGCCATATTTTTTAACATAACAAAATGATTTTTAGATATGTGGTAGAAGATCATCAATTGACCATTTCTGCAAAATTATTTTTAATTTGGACCAGTAGTTTCAGAGAAGAAGATTTTGAAAGTTTTTACTATACAGTAACATAAGGAAAACTTGCCCCACCCACTGGCGGCCATGTTTTTAGATAACAAAATGATTTTAAGAAATCTGGTAGAAGATCATCAATTGACCATTTGTATTAAATTATTTTTAATTTGAACCAGTAGTTTCAGAGAAGAAGATTTTTAAAGTTTTTACTATACAGTAACATAAGGAAATTTTGCCCCACCCACTGGCGGCCATGTTTTTTTAGATATAAAAATAATTTTAAGAAATCTGGTAGAGGGTCACCCATGGATCATTTGCATAAAATTACTTTCAAATCGGACCACCAGTTTTTGACAAGAAGATTTTTAAAGTTTTCACTATATAGCCATATAAGGAAAATCTGCCCCACCCACTGGCGGCCATGTTTTTCAAGATAGGAAAATTATTTTAAGAAATCTGATAGAGGGTCACCAATGGCACATTTGGGTAAACTTATTTTCAATTCGGACCAGTAGTTTTTGACAAGAAGATTTTTAAAGTTTTTTCAATTGGTTGCCATGGCAACCACAATTTCAATTGGATTACCTATATTTAAAGAAATCTGAGAGAGTACTCTACAAGGAACAATCCTATGAAGTTTTGATGAAATTGGCCCAGTGGTTTCCAAGAAGAAGATCTTTGAACAAAAAGTTTGACGACGGACGACGGACACAGGGCGATCACAATAGTTCACCTTGGCACTTCGTGCCAGGTGAGCTAAAAAAGACACAACAGCTAATTGCACTTACTTCAGTTCACGTTTGCATATTTTACAAACAACGAAATTGTTGCAAGTTTGACCAGGGATAATTTATAGTCTAGTAATATATTATCCCTGGTTTGACCCAATTTTCTAAGCAACCAAAGGTGTGTCCATACTAGGATTTTGGAGTTAACAGATGCGTCGCCTATAAAAACGATTGAGAATCTTCTTGAAGAGTAGATCGACATTTTGTTAAAAAAAAAAATCAGTGGGAAAATTTTGTAGACCAGACTACTTTCAACGGTTGTCGTGATTGTGTCTATCAATATTTAGATAACAGTTGAAATATTTAACATTATCCTTTTTATTATCATAATCATGCCCTAAACCAATATTTTCAGTGTTCCCTTTCTCCTAAAATAGAAGAAGAATATATATTTCAATGTCGTAATGATCACCAACGTTCATGACCTACAACGGTTATTTCCCCTGCAACAAATATAACAGAAGGGGGAAGATGATATATTTTCGGCTAAACATATGGGTCTGTCTCTTTTTTTTTTCTTTTTTTTTTTAAATATTAACAGAGTTAAATTTACTTAATAAAATCTAGTATGGAATCGGGTTTTCTCTATCTATCTAAAATTGGGAGTGGCTCTTATATTCCCTTGCGGGTACTTGCATACTTCCGGGTCTTCGGATTTATCCAATCAGATCGCGTAATTTCTTACCAGCGCTACTTTCGAAAAAATCACAATGGGGTCGTAACTACGCTTGTACAAAAGAAGAAAGAAAAGCTTATCAACACCAAACCAGGTAGGTATAACTATCATATTTAGATGATATATAGATGCATTCTACATAGCTATAGCTTCAGAAATAGCAATAATTCATTAACATAAGACGATCGGCGGCATAATTATATAACTTGAAATAGATCCAAAACGCGACGCCATTTTAAACGGATACGCGTAACGCTAGGCCTAATTAAAAATAGTAGACGTACAGAGAATTCCGTTATACAGTTTCACATTTGAATAAATACTTATGAATGATAAAATCAACAATAACCGGTAATACTGTTTACAACATTAACATAACGGGGCCGTAATCTACAATCGTCATGGTTTATTTAGCTGACCCTGAAGATGATACAGCCCCCATCGAAATTTGCAACAGTGTAAGTTTCATTGCAAAATACGATCGCGTTTATCGTTTAATCAATATCAGATCTTATTTTAAGAAGTTTATGTAGATTCTAAACTTATTGTGTAAAATTTGACCGCGGAAATTAATTATTGTAATTTCGTAGCCCCGATCGAGTACGGACATTCTCATGTAGATCCACGGACGATTTTTTTTTTTAAAAATAAATGTAGGACTATAGTGTCACTTTTAATACAGTGGTATTCATAATTTAGGATCAGAATGGTGTGTCCTGCGAATGAACATTTTGTAAAGAATATTTTCCTTGAGAGTATGATGAGTTGATACTGTAATAACTTGACAAATGAGCCCAAGGCAATTTTAATGAGTATAGAACCCGTGACTCTAAGCTAAATTCACCACTGGCATATGGTATAGTTAATTGAAATATTTGTTGCTTAATATAGACCTAATTAATTTTGTTTTCTTTTTAGATTATTTAGGGGCTTACAAGACAGACAGTGGCATCCCTCAGGGACGTGTACTTGGCCTTATCTTCTTCTCCATATCATAAATAAGAGGAACAGATCAGAACAATGATGGAAGCCTTATCGATAATGTCAGCACGAGCATTGCTAGCGTCCAAAGAGAAAGTGGCAGGTAAATATTTAAATCATATACCGATGTACCGATTTCGCCGTCTAGAACACAACATATATGGGAGAGCTGTGATGTGGCACACAAGGTGTACGTATGTGTGAAAGCGACAAAGATAGAAACTTAATGAGTAGAAACAAATATTTTGTCTTTTGCAGAGCTGCTTAGTTGTAAATCAATATCGCATGGAATACAGCAATCATTCTTCAATGATTTCTGTATTCTGGGGGATAGAGTGGTGCACAAATTCAAAATGGGCTATAGACATACAGATAATTCCTTTATATAGTTTTACAGAATAAGAATTATTCAGGAATGATAAAATCAACAATAACCGGTAAAACTGTTTACAACATTAACATAACGGAGCCGTAATCTACAATCGTCATGGTTTATTTTGCTGAAGATGATACAGCCCCCATCGAAATTTCTAAATAAATTTGCAACAGTGTAAGTTTCATTGCAAAATACGATCGCGTTTATCGTTTAATCAATATCAGATCTTATTTTAAAGAAGTTTATGTAGATTCTAAACTTATTGTGTAAAATTTGACCGCGGAAATTAATTATTGTAATTTCGTAGCCCCGATCGAGTACGGACATTCTCATGTAGATCTACGGACAATTTTTAAAAAAAATAAAATAAAAGTAGGACTAGTGTCACTTTTAATACAGTGATATTCATAATTTAAGATCAGAATGGTGTGTCCTGAGAATGATCATTTTGTAAATAATATTTCCTTGAGAGTATGATGAGACTCATACTGTAATAACTTGACAAATGAGCCCATGGAAATTTAATGAGTAAAGAACCCGGGACTCTAAGATAAATTCACCACTGGCATATGATATAGTTAATTCAAATATTTTTTTTTTTTTATTGCTTAATATAGGCCTAATTAATTTTGTTTTCTTTTTAGATTATTTAGGGGCTTACAAGACAGACAGTGGCATCCCTCAGGGAGGTGTACTTGGCCTTATCTTCTTCTCCATATCATAAATAAGAGGAACAGATCAGAACAATGATGGAAGCCTTATCGATAATGTCAGCACGAGCATTGCTAGTGTCCAAAGAGAAAGTGGCAGGTAAATATTTAAATCATATACCGATGTACCGATTTCGCCGTCTAGAACACAACATATATTGGAGAGCAGTGATGTGGCACACAAGGTGTACGTATGTGTGAAAGCGACAAAGATAGAAACTTAATGAGTAGAAACAAATATTTTGTCTTTTGCAGAGCTGCTTAGTTAATATCGCATGGAATACAAGCAATCATTCTTCTGTGGAATAGAGTGGTACACAAATTCAAAATGGGCTATAGACATACAGATAATTCCTTTATATAGTTTTACAGAATAAGAATTATTAAGGAATGTTAAAATCAACAATTAACCTGTTTTAATGTTTACAACATTAACAATGGGATCGTAAGATATATTACAGTCGATCGCAATGGTTTATTTAGTTGAAGCAGATAAAGTCTCCCATCGAAATTTCTTATTTGCAACAGCGTCAGTTTCATGAACAAGAGCCCCATGGGGCATATTCGCTCACCTGAGAATAACTGACAAAATGGAGAAAAAGATTTATGTCCAGGACAGGGTCATTTTTTACCCGATGGGCATAATTTGAACAATCTTGATAGAGGACCTGTAGATGATGCTATGTGCCAAATATCTAAGATCAGGGTATAGGTCGTTTGCAGTTAAAAAAAACACGACAATTTTCAAATATTTCCACAACAAGATAACGAAGTCAAATGAAATTTTGCATAGATTTATGATATACCTATACCAACTCAGACAAAAAATAACAATTTTTTTTCTCTTCGTAATAAAAAACTTTTATTCATAACTTCTATATAAAGTTTACACTTCTAAGGGACACTTTTCCGAAGGGTGATTTCAAGTTATTCAACAGCCTTTCTTTGACGACTCCGTAACGCCTCACCGTTAAGCTATCGCATACCATAGTAGTTTACAACTAACCGAACGAGGCCCTGACTGGGGTACGTTTTAAACGTATCAACCGACCATACTGTCATTTGCGAACATGTTGGATCCTGATCGGACAACGGAGCCATTTCGTATCTAAATAGGATCCGAACCATGTGCCACTCATATAAAAGTTTTATCAACAAAACGCGAAACAACTAAATGTGATAATTAGTAGAAGAGACATGTTCATACTAGACGATCTACACAAACTTACCATTATCAAATTTTCAACAGAATGTTTCCAGAGCAGATCGTATTTACCTTTATTAATTTTTCGTTTAAAGGAAACAAAACGTAACGTAAACATACTGCAATAGAACACTGATACATATTATCAGGGCTCCAGATAAGGGGAGTATTTCAAGAATTAAAATCTTTATTTCTGAATTAAGCCCTATGGTGTGACTACTTGATCATTAGAATCGTCTCGATGAGTAATCACACCATAGGATTTGGTGAGGAAACGAGTGAGAACATGTTGGACTTGTTCAATTTATTTTCTCTTATCTGGAGCTCTGTATTATGTAGAAATGTTAGAGCTTCGTTTTGAAAAGTAATGCAATTCTCTTTATTCCTGGTGAAGAGTTCATGGATTTAGCATAGTAAAAATGAAATGGGGCCTCACAATTAAATTTGTACAACTAAACAACCTGTATCAGCACGGGATTCACCTTTCAGACAGAAGCAACTAGCACGGGATTTTACCTGGGAATATTCTCCCATATAAACAAACTTGATCAAGGTAATAGCCAATAACACCCCACGTAATTGACCATTTTCAGCGACACAAAATTTATATAAAACAAAGAAGAAAACATTTTAGTCAGACTATCAAAAATTCTGAATTTCCTTGTCAGAGTTGGTATAGGCACATCATAAGTGTATGCAAACTTTCATTTAAATACGTTCACCGGTTTTAAAATTATCTAAGATTTATCGTGTTTTTTTGAACTGCAAACGACCTATACTAGGGTTTTCGACAAGAAGATTTTTTTAAGTTTTCATTGAAAAAACTCTATTTTAAGCTTCTGTGACCTAGATATGCAATCGACCGGAACCATTTGAACAAAATAGGTAAAGGACATCTAGAAGTGTCACCATGCCAAATATAAAGCTCTGGCCATATTACTTTCAGAGGAGAAGACGTTTGAAAATTTCACTATATAACTCATTGTAAAAAGGTGACCCCCGGGGGCGGGGCCAATTTTGACTCCAGGGGCATAATTTGAACAAACTTGATAATAGACCTGTAGGTGATGCTATGAGCCGAATATCTAAGCTCTGGCCCTTGTAGTTTTTGACTAGAAGATTTTTTGATTTTTTTAGAAAAAATCTATTTTTAGCTCGTGTGACCTAGATATGCAACAGACTGGAACCATTTGAACAAAAAACGTAAATGATATTCAGATGTGTCACCATACCAAATTTCAAAGCTCTGGCCATATTAGTGTCTGAGAAGAAGACGTTTGAAATTTTCACTATATAACTCTATGTATAACTGTGACCCCCGGGGCGGGGCCAATTTTGACCCCAGAAACATAATTTGAACAAACTTGATAAAGGACCTGTAGGCAATGCTATGTGTCAAATATCTAAGCTCTGGCCCTTATAGTTTCAGACGAGAAGATTTTTTAAGTTTTTATTGAAAAAAATATATTTTTAGCTTCTGTGACCTAGATATGTAACTGACCGGAACCATTTGAACAAAGTAGGTAAAGGACATCTAGAAGTGTCACCATGCCATATATTAAAGCTCTGGCCATATTAGTTTCAGAGAAGAAGACGTTTGAAAATTTCACTATATAATTCTATGTAAAACAGTGACCCCCGGGGCGGGGCCAATTTTGACTCCAGGGGCATAATTTGAACAAACTTGATAGAGGACTTGTAGGTGATGCTATGTGCCAAATATCTAAGCTCTGGCCTTTGCGGTTTTTGACAAGAAGAGTTTTTAAGATTTCATTATTTTTTTCACTTTGGTTGCCATGGCAACCAGAGTTCTGCATTGTTTTTAATTCTTTGAACAAATTTGAAAGAGCTTGACCCAAGGAACATTTCTGTAAAGTTTGGTTGAAATCTGTTCAGCGGTATAGGAGGAGATGTCATTTGAAGCAATTGTTAACGACGACGCACGACACACGAAGGACGACGGACGACGACGGACGCCGGACACATCCCAATAGCTCACCTTGAGCCTTTGGCTCAGGTGAGCTAAAAATATGATCGCTTTTATTGCTAAATCAATATAAGATTTAATTTAAAAGGAGTTTGTGGAAACTTCTGTGTACATTTTGAGTGCGTAAATAATTTTTTTGTTAATTCAATTTAAGGAATACGGACATTCTAATTTAGTAACGAATTTTTTTAAAACTACGTTTGGCTATAAATGCAGTGATAATTTAAAAAGAGAATGGTGTGTCCTGAAAAAGCAAATTTGGTAAATGATTGTTTCCCTAGGACTAAACATTAGAGTTTTCAATGATCTATTCAATGTAAACAAAGGCCACAACACTCGTGATTTAATTATAATTATTTCTTGTGTCCATTGCAATTTTTATGTGTATAAAACTCCGAACTGTAGGCAAAATTCATCACTGGCATATGATATAGTTCATACAAATAGTTATTGCTTAAAATATTCAATTTTGTTTCTTTGTAGATTTTTAGGGGCTGCCATTTACAAGGTAGACAGTGGCATCCCTCAGGGTTGTGTGCTGGGCCTATTCTTCTTCTCCATATCATTAATAAGAGGAACAGATCAGACAAAATCTTGTCAGACAAAAAACAATGATGGAAGTCTTAATAATTCAGATGGGGCATTGCTAATGTCCAAAGAGAAAGCAGCAGGTAAATTTTAAATTTAAATCATATACCTATACTAATGTCACGGTGTAGAACACAACACATCGGAGAGCTAAGATGTGGCACAAAGAATGTATGTGTTAAAGGGACAAAGGAAGATGCTTAATGAGAATAAACAAATAATTTGTCTTTTACAGAATCTACTTAGTGGATAATACTATATCGCATGGAATGCAGAAATCATTCTTCAATGATTTCTGAATTCTGTGCGATATAGTATTAAGCTTATTCAAAATGGTCTATAGACATACAGATAATTCCGAATTGAAAGTAGTTTTACCCAAATGCTCCATGAGTGACCCTCTATCAGATTTCTTAAAATTATTTTCCTATCTTATGACAACCAGTGGGTGGGGATGATTTTCCTTATTCTGCATTATAGTAAAAACTTTAAAAACTTCTTGGGCCTAAAAAAATAATATGTTTGTTTCCTGTAACATGTCAAAAAAAGATGGGTCGGTAGGTCGGGATTTCTTTTTTTTTTTTTTTTTTTTTTTTAACAAGAGAGCAGGATTTTCAATCATTTATCACCACTGCCGGTAAAAATATAAATGTAATAAGTTTGAGTGAACTGATGGTAAATACTTCCTGAATTTGTTCAATATTAATGACCAAATGTTTTGGTCAATTAAAAAATTAAAAATCCGCAAGTCACCACTCTCGAACAAGTGCGGTAATCCAATCCGCTAACGGGAATTTTCAGTTTGCTTAGTGATGCATAGAGTAATTGGTAGCCTCCTCCCAGTAGGAGACAATTATCGGCGTACCTCTGATTACGATGGAGTCGGGGATTATGTTAATCTCTTCACACGTTTGTAGTCAACTGACAGCCCTTTTCATCGTTGTAAAATGGCTGCCAATCTTTCAACTTTACGGGATAAGAAAAACTTTCCGGATCTGAAACCTCGTTATGAAAAAATGAAGCAATTACGATTAACCAATCATAACTCCTGTCGGCATTTCGTTATTCATAATTTATACTCGGACGGTGTCGGATATTGCCGGTTTTAAGTTACGATAATTATAAAACAAAGCTTCCACTAGAATAAGATTATCGTGAATTGCCGTGGTCGGCTTTTGAGTT
The DNA here is from genome assembly GCA_922989275.2 of Gari tellinella. Lineage (NCBI taxonomy): Eukaryota > Metazoa > Mollusca > Bivalvia > Cardiida > Psammobiidae > Gari > Gari tellinella. The sequence continues at coordinate 2,860,167 of OV277870.1, read as the reverse complement.
GACATTTATGTTTAGCTCATTTCGTGTCATTTACAACCGCTTGTAGTGTACTGTGACTGATGAAAATGCCACGCCCACACACGTGACAAAAGGTTTAGAGCTATGCATAGAAACGTTTTGTGAATGTTTTTAATGGCACGGCTGATCAATTGATTCCTTCGCATTAACGCTTGTTAATGTTCAATATCTATTATAGATCTTTGATGTGTACGGAATTCCGTGTTTCATTGGTTGATAAATTAAGATTTGGAAGACAAAGACAAAGGAATTATTTTCCCGCCTTTTACGAGATGTACCGAACAGTAACGAATGACTATGGCATTAGTTCAACGCATAAATTCAGGTTATTTTCTTTTCTGTGAGAATGTATGCACAAGCTTTCTATTATCTGACATTGGAACAGCGAAGCTGTCGATAGTTTCGCATATCGGCGGAGAGCATTAAAAATCGGATCTTGTGTCTGAAAACTATTTGTCTACGGCCATATCACGTTGAAAACACCGTTAAGCAACGTCGAGCCTACTACTACAAAATCTTAACCCTCACAAAGCTTGTGGTCCAGACAACATCAGACCCATAATACTGAAAAACCTTGCAGAGGAACTATCACCTATTTTGACCAACATCTTTCAAAAGTCCATAGAAAATGGTACTTTGCCAAGCCAGTGGAAAAATGCAAATGTAACGCCAATATTTAAAAAGGGTGACAGATCTAATCCTGAAAACTACAGACCCATCTCACTAACCTGTGTACTTTGTAAAGTACTAGAACATATTGTTTCTTCTGCGATTGTAAAACATTTCACAAATAACGACATTCTCTATCATCTCCAACATGGCTTCAAAGAGAAACGATCCTGCTCTACACAACTTACTATGCTTGTTAATGATCTAATGACATCAGTCCATAACAAAACACAAGTCGACCTTATCCTTCTCGATTTCAGTAAGGCGTTTGACAAAGTTAGCCATGAAAAAGTCCTTCTCAAACTGCACTCGTACGGAATTAGGGGTCAGACACTAAAGTGGATCAAAAGCTTCTTGGACAACCGACATCAGTCTGTGGTACTAAATGGCACCTCTTCAGATTCTGTCCTAGTCTCATCTGGGGTCCCTCAGGGGTCTGTGCTTGGTCCTCTCCTTTTCTTGGCTTACATAAACGACCTGCCAACAAACATTGAATCCAAAGTACGACTATTCGCTGACGATACAGCTATTTACATGGCCCTGTCATCACCAAACCAGTCATCTATTCTCCAAAATGACCTACGCTTACTAGAAAAATGGGAACAGGAATGGGATATGCATTTCAACCCCTCAAAATGCCAGGTTGTCCATGTCACCAAAAGGAAACAACTTATCCCAACCCAGTACTATCTCCATGGCACAATACTACAGTCAGTAGACTCAGCAAAATACCTTGGTGTTGACATTTCACATGACCTATCTTGGGATGACCACATAAACAGAATCTCCAATCAAGAGGGCCATGGCCCTAAATTCGCTCACTTGAGGACATTGAAGTTTGTACCTAAGTTGACTGGGCAAGACAACATTTTAATATAACTATAAATGGAGTTATCTTCCAGACAAGAAAACATGACAAAAGTGAATTTTATTGCCAAGCTTATGACCCTTATCCATGACACATCCTCTTATCAAGCTATTTCCATTTCCAATAAATGATAATTATTTCACTAGCGTCAGCAGAACTGGAATTATTTTCCTGACAATAAAATATGACAAAGGGGAAAAACTAAATATTGCTGCCCTTGTGCATGGCATTTTCTCTCATCAGTTTCTTTCCATACATAAAATTTCATTACAATAGCATCAGTAGAACTGAAGTTGTCTTCTTGACAAGAAAATATCACAAAGGGAAATAACTCAAAAAACAATGATGTCAGAGTTATGGACTTTGCAAATGGCACTTCCTCTCATCAGGCTCTTTCCAAATAGGCAATTTCATTTTACCCATTACCCCATAGCATGTTTTTAGTTTTGAAAATAGGTGGCCACCTAAAGCAGGTTGAAAGTAAAGCAGAATGTGTCTTAACCCTTAGCCTGCCACTCACGACTATAGCTTTATATGCAAACAGCTTGGATCCGGATTAGACGCCGAGTAACTCGGCGTCTCATCCGGATCCAAGCTGTTTGACACTCGGACAACATTTTCAGCAATTTTGAGCAACTTTGAAGCACTTTGAAACTTGAAGCAGACGAGAAATATAGCAGACGACAATTTATTTGGCGGGCTTAGGGTTTATGCACACTTTGCTTTACTTTCGCATCTTACATTTTCATGACTGTTTAAAGTGGAATTATTTTCTTAAGTAGAGGAATAAATCAAAGGCCTAAAAATGCACATTTATGGGGTAATGGGTTAACAAACGTCAGTAGATGGGGGGAAAGGGTTGAATCCTGGACAAGAAAAAATGAAAAGACATACAGATAACTCTGACAAAACCAATATTAAACATATGTATAAATATGGCATAAGACATAATTACATAACTGTCAGTGGATCACTTCCAGATCCTGTTTCTCTAAGTATGAAGCAGACTGAACCATATCTAAACTTTAGCAGACAACATGTTCAGCTGATCATGACCAGTTCTGTGATACTCCCTAACAGTTGCATAATATTTGACCTCAGTGGCTAGAGCTCTGGGGCTTACCCTTACCAGACTGAAATGATGTCTGCTTAAAACCTACTGTATGTGAAAAGTGTACAAAAAACAATTTAGAAAATGTTAAGTTGGTAAATGAGTGGCAAATAGGTTGGATCCATATTAGATGTAGCATTATGATTATGTTGCATCTGATCTGGATCCAAAATGTTTGCAAATATTGGCTATTTGCCCTTAGTATATTAAGAGTAACTCAGGTAAAATACAGTTCTGCATGCTTCATCAAAAATACTGTGAAACCTGCCTAGAGCAGCACTTAAACTGCGCAGGGTGGCGTCAAGTGTGACCCTAGGGATTTCATTTTAACAAACTATAGAGGGATCGACCAGGAGATTCTACTGTAAAAATATCAAAGCTTAGGGCCTAGTAGTTTTTAGCAAGAAGATTTTTTAAAGTTTTTTGCTTTTCATGTTTTTGAAGCAGAGTTTTTGCTTTTTCTCTTTCATTTGAACAACTTCTGTAGCGAAGCATCCAAGGAACATCATGAGCAGTTTGAATCCGCCCTACAATCCGCGGGTTCAGAGGAGATGTCGTTTGAAGTAAAAGTGAACGGACAGACGGACAGACGTACTACGGACGGTGAGCGGTCACAATAGCTCACCGTGAGCCTTTGGCTCAGGTGAGCTAAAAAGCAAATCAAACACTAGGGTTTCTTCGCCGAAATATCAAAATTCGCTCAGAACACCTAAGGACAAATGCCTATAAAACATTGGTAAGACCCCAACTTGAATACGCCTCTGAAGTATGGTCGCCTCACACACAGTCCCAAATTGACCAACTTGAAGCAGTACAGCGAAGATCTGCACGCTGGATTAAACACGACTATGGACAAAAATCAAGCGTAACCAACATGCTAAACTCCCTTAATCTACGACGGTTAGATCTACGTCGCATTGACACCAGACTCTCACTCATGTTCAAAATCACCTATAATCTTGTAGCCATACCTATTGAAGATTTTCTGATCCCATTAACACGTCAGTCAAGACTTTCTCATCACCTCTCTTACAGACTAATCTCAACTAAAACAGACTACTACAAGTATTCCTACTTCCCCAGAACTGTCTTTCACTGGAACAAACTGCCACCAGATATTGTCTCTCTATCAACCATAGACCAGTTCAATGCTGCTATCTGCAGCATTGAGCACGTCCCGCCATAGACACCAAACCAAACAGATCTTTTACTTTTAACCTTCAAACTTTGTTTTCATGGTTCTTAATCTTTTCTCTTTTACTTTCACTTTTATTAACATTCTTTCACAGTTTGACGCGCGACATGTGTACGTCCTCGCAAGGGGTTCCACATTAATGGAAGATAGATAGATAGATAGAGCCCGGTTAGTACTTGGATGGGTGACCGAACTATTTTTAGCGCTACTTTCACTATATAATTACACTCAATATGCCAATCAACCCCCTTACCTGGTGTGTGTTACGAAATAAACAAAACATAACGCCGACTTTAATATGTTGATTTTTAACGTTGTGGTTGTGCTACAGAAATTCGGCAAACATGATTTTTTGTTCTAGTTTTTTTTTTCTGCACCCCCAGATTTAAGGAGTCCGTCGGACTGCCAACATGCAAATCACAGGAGTCCGACACGATAATAAGGAGTCTCGGGCTCCCGGACTCCCGTTAGTGTCGAACCCTGGAAACATAATTAGATTAATGATTAACTAAATCGATGACAAAAAATTAAGGAGCTTAAGAAGCATCTTTTTCATTTGTAACACCACGAAGTACAGACACTTCCTGTGTAACACTAATACTATCTCAATACACATATGTCCAAACCCCAATGTTCGCATCTTGCATATACGCATAGAGCTATTCGCAATTTGGACGCATCTCTTTGTGTCTCTAACGAGATTATTAGTAATGTTTGGTGGTTCCAAAATCGATTCAAAGAATTTAATATCCTACTCATATGCATTTTAAATGTTGATTTGACGTGTTTTTCAAAGTAATTTATCATAATGGCATTATATAAAACGCCAACGGTAACAAGACAATATTTACCCACCCATTGCATCGAGGCTACATGTCGGATTTGGAACGGATTTTCAACCTTTTAAACTGTAAAGCATATGGATAGCTATTTTGGGGGTAAGAAATGCATGTTTCTTCGACGGTTTATATGAAACTTTTTTATATTTAATGCTTTTTGTTAGATAATTTCTCCCATATCATCCTGGATCGCTGCGCGCTGCGTGAAGTCCGTTCACGCATTGTCTACACACTAAATTATGACACGCGGTTTTGAAACGCGAATTACATGATCATGTTGCAACAAATCGGAAAGTTTCTTTCAGAATGTAAGATAATTATTAGGTTTAATTTAGTTTGATATGAACAAAAGATGCTGTAATTCTTTTTTTTTTTATAAGTCAAACGTTCTTAAAAAATTTCCTCAGAGCCATAAAAAAAATTACGGTCGGCACCAAAATTACAGGGTCGGTCGGGTTACAGGAAACAAACCTATTTTTTTTTTTACGCCTTATCTGAAACCATTTGACTGATTTGGAAGTAATTTCACACAAATGATCTTTTGGTCACCCTCTACCAGATTTTATAAAATAATTTTATCTTGAATAATTTAAACATGGTCGCTAGTGGGTGGAGCATTTTATCTTTTCATTACTGTATAGTAAAACTTTAAAAATCTACTTCTCTGAAATAACTTTTCCAAATAGAAAATAATTTAACACAAATGATCCATTGATGCCCCTCTATTTGACTTTTGAAAATTACTTTGTTACCTAAAAAAAAATAGCCGCTAGTGAGTGGGGCATGTCTTATAGTTAAAAGTTAAAAACTTAAGAAATCCCGTCTTCTCTGAAACTACTTGTTCAAATTGAAAAATAATTTCATACAAATGATCCGCTGATGGCCCTCTACCAGATTTCTAAAAAAAATTATTTATCTTAAAAAACATGGCTGCCAGTGGGTGGGGTGAGTTTTCCTTGTATAACTGTATAGGAAAGATTTAAAAATCTGTTTCTCTGAAACAACTGGTCTAATTTAAGAATGATTTTACAGAAATGATTTTGATTTTGGTGACCCTTTGCCAGTTTTCTTCAAATAATCTTCCTACTTCAAACAACATGGCCACCAGTGGGTGGGATTGAATTTATCTATGATGGCTAAAAGATAGTGAAAACTGATTATTGGTCCAAATTGAAAGTATTATTTAGCCCACCTGGCACGTGAGCTATTGTGATCGCCCTGTGTCCGTCGTCGTCGTCATCTGATTTAAGAATATTTTTTACGCAAGTAATGATGTGTGACCCTTTGCCAATTTTCTTCAAATAATTGTCATGGCTGCCTGTGGGTGGGGGTTAATTTACCGGTTATGGCTTTAAGTGGAAATGTAATCATTACTAGTCCAGTACCATTACCGTAAACATGGGTACTAGGTGAGCGATTTAGGGCCGCATGCCGCTCTTGTTTTTTTGTTTTTTTTACAAAGGATCGATTGGTGAACCTCTTCCAGATTTCTTCAAATAATTTTGTTTCTGTCAGTGGGTTGTTAATGTTTTCCTGGTATGGCTTAATGAAAGTTAAATACAAATATTCTTACCGAAACTTGCCCAATTTGACATCACCATGACCATAACCATTACCATGGGTACCTGGTGAGCGATTTAGGGCCGCATGTGGCCACTCTTGTTTAAAAATATGACATGTAGGACTATATTATATAAATGCAGTGATAATTTAAAAATTAAAATGGTGTGTCCTCAGAACGCACATATTGTAAATGATTATTTCCCTGGGACTAAACATTGGAGTTTTCAGATCTATTAACATATTTATGAACAAAGGCCATGAGACTCAAACTGTCATAATTTCTTGACAGTATGAGTCCATGGCAATTTTTAATGAGTGCAAGACTCGGAACTGTAGACAAAATTCATCACTGGCATTTGATATACATTGTAGTTCATAAAAAAATATTGCTTAATGTATTCAATTTTGTTTTCTTTATAGATTTTTTCGGGCTGCTGTTTACAAGATAGGACAACTCCGGGTGGTGTGCTGGGCCTAATCTTTAGGGGCTGCCACTTACAAGGTAGACAGTGGCATCCCTCAGGGTTGTGTGCTGGGCCTATTCTTCTTCTCCATATCATAAATAAGAGGAACAGATCAGACAAAATTCTTGCCAGACAAGGAATATAATGGCAGCTTTACAGATAACATCCACATCTGTGTGATTGAGTCGATCAACCTTGAATTAGTATGCAAATCCAGTGATTAAGACTGTTTTGACTGTAAATAGAAACTTCTGAATATCCTGTTTTAGTTAGAAATATGTGGTCAAATACTTGACAATATAATAAATTAGATTACAATACCTTGTCAGAAGTCTCAATTATATTACAATAATTTTTTAAAGGTAATTAATTAAAGAAAGAAAGCCATTTTTAATGCCATTTAAGAAGATACTGATGTTATTTATTTAATGCAGTCCACTTGTTAATAAAATTTTGTTAACTTATTCAGATTTCTGTAATATTTTAAATCATTTTAAGGTTGTAGGATTGTTTTACCATAGACATTAGCAAAAAATCCTTTGAATGGAAAATATGTAACTTTTACACAAAAACATCTTCATGATGTTGATGTTGTTAAAAGGGTTGACCCATTTGAGCATGCAGATCCGAAGGTTGATAACTCTGACAAGTCTTTGAAAGAGCTTGGTGTTTCAGTCACTATTGATACTTTATCCGGACAGGAGCATTCTGAAGCCATTTCTTTCCTTGAAAAATGGAAACATATCTTTTCAACTGGTATCACTGATCTTGGGTGTACTCCCTTGGTTGAACAAAGATTGAGTTGTCGGAACCAGTCCCTTTTAAGGAACCTTACCGTAGAATACCCCCAGGCATGTTCGAAGAAGTTCGGGAACACTTGAAGGAGATGTTGGACGCGGGTGCTATAAGGGAATCTCACAGCCCCTTCTCGTCGAATGTAGTGCTGGTGCGGAAACAGGACCGATCTTTGAGATTCTGCATTGATTTTCGTCGGCTGAATAACCGTACCATTAAAGACGCCTATTCCCTGCCCAGGATTGAGGAAACAATCGATTGCTTGTCAGGATCAAGATATTTCACAAAACTTGATTTAAGATCTGGGTATTGGCAGGTACCTATGAAAGAATCTGACAAGTCTAAGACTACTTTCTCGGTTGGTCCGCTTGGATTTTACAAGTGCAACCGCATGCCATTTGGGCTTACCAACGCCGTCGGAACGTTCCAGCGCTTGATGGAGCGCAGTATGGGTGAGCTGCACCTTACGGAATGTCTGATTTACTTGGACGACATTATTATTTTCAGCGACACCCTAAAGGAGCACTTCAAGCGGCTGGAGAGTGTTTTCGAGAAGCTTGAGCAAGCGCGGTTGAAACTCAAGGGGTCCAAGTGTGAATTTTTCCAGCAGCAGGTGAAATATCTTGGGCATCTTGTCAGTAGTCGTGGGATTGAAACTGATCCTGATAAGATCCAGGCGTTGAGAGAATGGCCAGTTCCTTCTTCTATAAGTGAGCTGAGAAGTTTCTTAGGTTTCACTGGGTATTATAGGCGCTTTGTTCCAGGTTTCTCACAGATTTCCAAGCCCCTTAATGATCTTCTAGTTGGACATCCGACCAATAAGGGTAAATCTGGTAAGACTTCAACTCCTTGGCTCTGGAGTGACAGTCAACAGCAGGCTTTCAATACTCTTATTGATAAGCTCACTTCTCTCCACCTGTCTTAGCTTACGCTGATTATAGCAAGCCTTTCGTAATTCATACCGATGCCAGTTCTTCTGGGCTTGGTGCTGTTCTCTACCAAAACCATGATGGAGCCTCAAAGGTAGTAGCTTATGCTAGTCGTGGTCTTCGGCCCAATGAGCGAAACTACCCTGCACATAAATTAGAGTTCCTTTCCCTTAAATGGGCCGTAAGTGACAAGTTTCATGACTATCTCTACGGAAACAGTTTTAAGGTCATAACTGATAATAATCCTCTGACTTATGTGCAGACTTCGGCTAAGCTCGATGCGACGTCCCATCGATGGTTGGCAGCTCTTTCCAATTACAATTTCAGTATTCAGTGTCGTTCTGGGAAGCAGAATATCGACGCTGATACTCTTTCACGTCTGCCAGCTATTAAGCAGGCCAGAGATGCCACAGGTTTACAGGAAACAGTTCTTTTCCCTGAGGTAATAAAAGCTCTTATGGATGTCCATCTTGTTGGCATTGAGAATTCACCAGCGATCGGTTGTGTTTGTATTGTACAGGATGTATCCCTGTTAAAGGAAACAGATGATTTTGGAGTCGACTGCAGCGGCATCAACTGGGAGCAGGAGCAAGCCTCAGACCTTACTATATCCAGAGTCATTCAGATTGTCCGTGCTAGACATAAGCCCACTAGCAGACAAGCTGCTAAGGAACCAGAAGCAGTTCGCCGCTATTTGAGAGAGTGGGGTAACTTGTACCTGTCTAATTCTATCTTGTATAGAAAGGGAACATGTAGTGATCAACCTGTGACTCAGCTTATCTTGCCAGAGCCATACTTCGATATAGTGTTTACTGGCTTCCATGATGAAGCTGGGCATCAGGGTAGAGATAGGACCATGGCTCTTTTAAAGTCTCGGTTCTTTTGGCCACAGATGGACTATTTTGTAGAAAGAAAGGTCAGAAATTGTCCTCGTTGCATCCGAAGAAAGACCAAGGTTCGACCTGCAGCTAGTCTTGTTTCGGTTCAGTCTTCTTATCCATTACAGTTTGTTTGTATGGAATATTTATCTTTGGAGATGTCATCTGGCGGTTTTGAGAATGTCCTAGTAATTACCGACCATTTTACCAGGTTTGCTCAGGCTATACCCACCAGGAACCAGACAGCCCATACAACAGCCAAAGTTCTTTTTGATAATTTCTTCTGTCACTATGGATTTCCCTGTAGGCTCCATAGTGACCAAGGACGTAATTTTGTAGGTGCTGTCATTAAGGAGCTTTGCACTATTGCCAGCATCGACAAGTCCAGAACAACACCGTACCATCCAGAAGGCAATGGCATGCCTGAGCGTTTCAACCAGACCCTGTTGAACATGCTTGGTACTTTCGAGGAATGCAAGAAATCCAATTGGAAGGCCCATGTACCTGCCTTGGTCCATGCATACAATTCAACTCGACATGAGAGTACCGGACTCACTCCCCACTTCCTTATGTTTGGTAGGCACCCCCGTTTAGCAGTAGACGCTTTTCTTGGGATTGAGCCGGACACCATCAAGCATAAAAGTCATTCCAATTATGTGACTGGTCTTAAGAGTCGTCTTGACTATGCATATAAAGTGGCATCCAGAGAGGCAAGGAAACAGTCGAAACGTCACAAGAGGCGCTATGACCTTAGAGTGCGAAGCGTTAAGTTGGAGCCGAGCGACAGGGTTCTCATCCGTAATGTTGGGATTAGAGGAAAGCATAAGCTTGCGGATAAGTGGGATAGAGATATCTATATTGTGATTGACCAGCCACATCTAGACATTCCTGTGTTCAGGGTGAAGAAAGAGCATGGCAGGGGTGGGGTTAAGACCCTACATAGGAACCACCTGTTGCCATTTATGTCTCTTCCTCTTAAGCCTTCAGCAGAGAAATCTGCAAAGGATAGATCTTTACTTGACACTTCACAGTCCTTTTTGGATCAGTCTGGTCATTTACCTATAGAGTCACCGGAAAGTCTACATTCAGATGGACAGACAGTTTCCATTCCCTCTGCAGAACTGTCCTCTGCAGATTCTTCTCTATCCTTGTCTTTAGAGACTCCGTCTATGACAGACACTCCTCCTGTGCCCTCTGGTATCCCTGTGAAGCCCTTGACACAGAGTTCCCCGACAACACAATCGACAAAGGGCAAGCGTTCAGTTAAGTATGTTATACCAGCCAGGCGTCATGAACTTAGCCCTTTGGCTGAGCCATATATACCAAGCAGACCAGAGCGTGCAAAGAATAGACCAAAATGGTTGAAATCCAATGAATGGATCACATAGAGAGTGTTTTAAGCCAGTGTGAGATTGGTTCTCACTCAGAAACTGAGTCAGTCAGTTTACTGTAGAATTCAGTCCAGTGTTTCAATTTACATGTAATTTGTACATAGATAAGCATAAGAACCTAAAGAGTCAGTATTTTGAAACTCTCATTTGATTTCTTATGTTATACTGCTACAATCTTTGTAGTATTTGTTATCTAGTCAATTTAACTGTTTTATAGACAGTGAAATTCTGTTATTCAGGCAGGAGCTTGTTATGTCCTTACAGAATTAGTGCCATCTGTAAGGATTTTCATTTGTCCCTTTCTGCCTGTATGAAAGCTAGATGTTAGCCAAATACTGGTGATATTTCATTAATTGAGCTAAATGTAGTCATAACTGTCATTTAGTAATAGTGATTGTATCTTACTTAATTCAATGTGGAATGCATATGAATTAATGTTGTGAATGTTTTAACATTCATCATGCCTAGAGTTCATATAACTCAACATTGCAGTAATGCATTGAATTTAAACTCTTGTAGAGTATTGAGAAATATTCTGTGAAGTAATTTATTTTGTAAACATTATGGATAGGTGTACACTTGCATATATATGGTGTCTTCTTTACATTTTTTCTGAAAGGGAAATGTAACAGGTAGTAGATAAGACTTACATGATAATTGCTTTATTGGAAGATAGTTCACAGTACATAGGATAGTATAATGTTCCCAGTAGACAAATATTGAGTATGTGCATAAGTTTTGTGCTAGTTATGTAATTATTTACACTCAATTTATTCTGTAGTTTTCTTAACAGAAACGATTGTCAAACTTTGTCGACAGGAGGATTATTGGCTAAGTTCAGTTTGTATTTGTTTAAATGTCGGGGTGACATTTCCCGAAGAGGGGGAGAATGTCACAGAGTCAGATTTACCTGTTTATCTATTCATATATATGCTTAGTTATCCATCTTTGTCCGTCATTTCATCTCATTATTTCATCACCTCATTGAGTTACTTTCGTTTTGATGCTAACCCTAACCTCTAACCCTAGTTGACCTTTGGTGGCGGGAAGCTACGTCATATCCCACAATTCCTAGCAGTCACCTGTGCACTTGGTAATAAACTACTGTTGACGAAGGTCGCATGTTTCTTGTTGCACAGGCCATTTTCCCATTCTAGCGTGCCAGCCTTACATTTCAGGTATTTATTGTATATGAAAGTAGCTTAGGGATTTTTCCACCTTTTGCCATTCATCATTTTCCATGTCATTTCATTTATATCATTTATTCATAACTTTTCCTTGCGTGGCAAGGGCACTTGGTAATAAACTACTGTTGACGAAGGTCGCATGTTTCTTGTTGCACAGGCCATTTTCCCATTCTAGCGTGCCCGCCTTACATTTCAGGCAACCCACCCAACTAAGAAAGAACTCACATCAACCCAGAAGTATTGCGCATTTGAGGTTGGTAACATATAGATCTAGATTCTATATTGAAATTAGTTGTATAAACAAATAAAAAGAAATCAGCAGATCTAGCCAGGTCGTGTGGGTCTTTTAAGCAGAGATAAAAACGGTGGAACGAATTACCAAAAACCCCACAAACCCCACAAACCCCGGAATTACCCAAAACCCCATCAAAAATCAACTGTAGGGGTAGTTTACAGCCACAAACCTTGAAATATCTATTAATTATGTTAGTATAATAATAAGGTGATATAAGTTCAGATTATACAAAAAAAAAAAAAAAAATTGAAAAAAAAAAAGAAAAAAAAAGATTTTTTTTTTATTTTATTTTTTTACCCCTCTTAGAAAGGGTTAAATCACACGAAAATGGAAGTGATAATGTGGAAATATAAACAGACATTACCTTTGCAGCACATTTTATATGTCCGTGTACATCCCATTCAAACGAGATGTTAATCCACCACAACCCCATTTATTTTCACATCTCGACCACAAAGCCCGCCTACAACTCTTTATAAATGTTTTGTTAAGCAACATACACTAAAAAATTAAAGACTTTCTTCACCAGTAACATTTGACAATCTTTGAAAAGTGGCGCGATGCTGCAATTTTCGTCCATTTGAGACGATTCTTGCCTGATCCGCATCGGCCCTAGTTATTCCACCACAAACCTCATTTATTTCCACATCTCGAAAAAAAAACTCTAGAAGTCTTTATTAATGTTTTGTCAAGCACCACACACCAAAACATTATTGAATTTCGAATCCTGAACCCTATGACAGTCTTTAATAGCATTTACCATGACAGTGTGTGCATTTTAACTCTTGGAACACTCGTCACGTATATATTTGTCCTTTGTAAACAGTGCACTTGTTGAAAGTACACTTGACACCAAGTAAAACGGGTAGACCCAGATCAAAGGGCCCTAAATATCTCGCGATGTGATTTGGATCTGTTGTGATATATCGTTCATAGTCTCGTGAATTTTTTACAGAGTCTAGACTAGACAGCGAGAGAGAAGAGATATAATAGAGAGAGGGTCCGAGACATAGAAAAAGAGAGATATGACAAAGGTAAGAGAAATATAGCAAAGAGAATGAAGGCTCTTCTTTCTTTTTGCTATTTTCTGTCATACTCGTCATATCTCTGTCTCTCTGTCTTTGCCTTTATTCTCACTCTCTTTTCTCCAGCTCTCTCGCACTCTCTATCTTGCGAAAGAGAAAGAGCGAGATAGCGATAGAGAGAGAGAGACAGACAGAGAAATTCAGAACAATGTCAACTCGCGATCCGCAGGATAAGGGTTAATTGCAACTTCAGGTTCACTGATCGTTATCTACATCTAACAACTACCCAGCTGTGTTAATTGGTTTGCAATGAACATTCTCTGATAAGGGTGTGTGTATTGATACCAATTATCACAGTAGGGAACCACTACATATAGGTGTACAGTTTCCAGGGGCGAAACCTCTCATGAAAATATAACCCTCTTCACGAAATGGATTAAATTCAATCGTATACTGAAAAACACAGTAACTCTATAAATTTATGCGTATAAGCCACTTCAAAAAGTGGATTTGAAAAGTGGCGTGATGATGCAATTTTCGTCCCTTTAAGTTGATTCTAGCCTGATCCACACCGGCCTTAGTAATTCCACCACAATCTCTATTTATTTTCACATCTCGATACAAAAATAAGACTTCTACAAGTCTTTATTAATGTTTGGTCAAGCACCACACACCAAGACATTAATGAATTTCGTATCCGGAACATTAGGACAGCTTTTGAAAAATAGCATTTGCTACGATTTCCATCATCCTCTATAATCCGAAACATTAGGTGCCGTGAGTGCACTTGTTGAAAGTACACTTGACACCAAGTAAAACGTGTAGACCCATTTCAAGGGCCCCTAACTGATGAAAGCGTATGTGTGTGCTCTAGTCACGCATACATATTTCTGTAAACAGTGTACTTGTTGAAAGTACACTTGTACAAAGAAAATAAAACATATGTCGTAGTAACATCACCGACGTCCAGTATGCTTGGCCGGTGTCTTCTTCCTCACAAAAATCGCCTATGAGATCAAATGGGCGCTGGAAACCACAATCTCCTGACGACATTCTTTCTATCTATCTATCTATCTATTTGTACTGCCTTAACGCCTTTTTCAAGTATTAGCGGCACGAATCAGATCAGAATCTCATTCAAGAGCTCTCTATTCTAGATCTGCACTATTAGCAGCAAATAGTTCCGAAAACAAGCATAAAAAGCCCCCAAAGTATGGCCTCAAGACGGTACGTAATAATCAGTAATTGGTGACCTATTAACAACAACCGTGCTTTACCGCGACATAGGGCACTGCGCGCCGTTACATAAGCAGCGATATCACAAATGGCTTTCGCTCTGCGGGATACCAATTGCAATGTATATTGTACCCGCACACTATATATGCACCCAGCACCTTAAATCACATGGTTTTTACAGGCAAGGTACAAAAGAGAGGGTACCGCAAAAGAGATCAGATTTTATATGAATAGCTTGAATCCAGCTCAGCCGCAGTGTAACTCCTAAGGGCGACATGGTCAATATTTGCAAACAGCTTGGCTCCAGATCAGAAGCCGCGTTGTCGTGGTTTATAGCGACTTGGCTTACAGTTGCACAAGCTTGTATCTAGACCAGCGGAACAGAGACCACGTAACGCGGCGTCTGATTTGGAATATGTTATCAAGTTTAATTAAGATCCGAAATTAAATTTTGCTGCTTCCGACCCGAAATATTTTAAGCATACGACATTTCAGAATGATAAGGTTTGAAACGAAACTGAACTCCAAACTGTTTGCTACTATATTACTTTAGTCATATAACTCGAACATATTCAACAATAGAGACGAGTATATTTGTTATGTGTAAACAATAAACCATTAAAGTATACAAAGTGAAAAAGTCTAGAGTCGACCGATCAGGGTCTGCACTGTCCCATTTTTATTATTATTATTATTATTATTATTGTTAGTCGTTAACAGCAACCCATAAAAGTCATCAATGTAAACGCATTAATTGGAAACTGGTGTTAAGGGGGGATTTGGGTAAGTTTTAATTGAGAAATAAAAAAAAGCAGACGACAAAAATTGTTTGAAGTCTAGGGTCCGTTGGTCATATCTTGGGAATTTCATTACCAGTGATGGTCATGTGGAATAGCCTTCCAGCAACAGATAAGAACAACTAGGTCAATGAGATTTCATTTTAAATCTAGTTTTTAAAAATATACTAAGCAACCACATTCAACCCTAGCAACGATTGAACTCGTCATAAACAGAAATGCATACCTGTGAACAGAACACATGTGCTCTATACAAACAGTGCAGACTCTAATCAGAGGGAATATTAAGAGTTGGATGGAATACATAATAATAAAGTTTGTTTACGAAACTTAATTTTCCATGTCCGTTCATTTTACGTTCATTTTACGTACAATGAATGTATGTATATTGAATTGTACATGTTTATTGATGGCTATGAATATACTTATGCTATTTTATGCCGAATAAAGCTCTGTATCTGTAAGGGATATGAGATGTGGGCGTGATAACGTTTTAAAGAAAATGAAGAACAAAGTTACATGTGTATTCTACTTTTCTTTCTGCTTTACTTATGTCCCATATACAGCAGTCAAGCGATCAATTTCAGTAACTGCTTAACACTTTGCCTGCTGATCGAGACTTCATGTCGTTTTTGCAAACAGCCCCCATGTTTTGTAGCTGCCTAGTTTTGAGGAACTTATTCACGCGCAAATCAAACACTTTTCAAAGTCTGTCAGTAATTGAATAAAATTGGAATACCTTTGATTTTATCATGCATTACTTAAGAACGGAAAAAAGGCAAGCCTTTTTCCGTAATACTGTCTCTATTGTTGAATATGTTCGAGTTATATGACTAAAGTAATATAGTAGCAAACAGTTTGGATTTCAGTTTTGTTTCAATCCTTATCATGAAATGTTGTATGCTTAAAATAGTTCGTCTTCGGAAGCAGCAATACTTAATTTCGGATCTTAATTAAACTTGATAACATATTTCAAATCAGACACAGCGTGGTCTCTGGTCCGCTGGTCTAGAAACAAGCCTGTGCAACTATTAGCCAAGTCGCTATAAGCCACGACAACGCGGCGTCTGATCTGGAGCCAAGCTGTTTGCAAATATTGCCCATGTCGCCCTTAGGACGGTAAGCGTTACGTTACACTGCGGCTGATCTGGATACAAGCTATTCATATAAAATCTTATTTCTTATGTACCTCGCCTGTTAAAACCTTGTGCTTTATGGTGCTGGTGCGTATATGGTATGCGGGGACAATATACACTGCGATTGGTATCCCGCAGAGCGAAAGCCATTGATGATAGCACTGCTTATGTAACGGCGCACAGATAGTGCAGACCTAGAATAGAGGGCTCTTGAATGAGATTCTGATCTGATTCTACACTGTTCTATTCAGATAAATGCACTAAAATAATATTATGACATAGACGAGTCTACCTCGCTCACAGCCATACGAAAATATGGTAAAGGATGTAGTAAGGCAGCTAGGCGATTTTTTAGAGTAAGAAGACAGAGAGGACGAAGTCGGCCAAGCATAATTAGTTGATACTTGCAACAATCATTTCAAAAGGGTACTTGAACACACACATATATATACCGGTAGTTCTCACAAAATAAGGGTGTTTGTTTTTTGTGACATAGGTGTCTAAGCTGAATCTAGACGGTTTGCGAATATTAACCATTGCATGCACGTGAGCACTAGTTCAAGAAAATATTTACAGCATTAGAGAAGCTAAACACAGCGCCCAACGCATCTTCATTATCATGTGCAGTCAGTGTTGCTCCGAATCACACATCGAGTAATTTGAAAGGCTGTAAATTGCTTCAAACAATTGTCGTCTCTTGTTTTTATTTCTCAATTTAAACTTGTCCAAATCGCCTCATTATCACCAGTTTCCAATTAATGCGTGTATATTGATGACTGTTATGGGTTGCTGTCAATAACTAACAGTGCAGATCCTGATCGGTCGACTCTAGACATTTTCGCTTTGTATACTTTAATGGTTTATTGTTTGCGATAAACACATATATATTGTCTCTATTGTTGAATATGTTCGAGTTATATGACTATAAAGTAATATAGTAGCAAACAGTTTGGATTTCTGTTCTGTTTTAATCCTTATCATTCTGAAGTGTCGTATGCTTAAAATAGTTCGTCTTCGGAAGCAGCAACATTTAATTTCGGATCTTAATTAAACTTGATAACATATTCCAAATCAGACGCAGCGTTACGTGGTCTCTGGTCCGCTGGTCTAGATACAACTTTCAAGCCTGTGTAATTGTTAGCCAAGTCGCTATAAGCCACGACAACGCGGCGTCTTATCTGGAGCCAACCTGTTTGCAAATATTGCCCATGTCGCCCTTAGGACGGTAAGGGTTAAAGGCCTATATTTGGCTCAGCAGGATGTCTTTTGGACGGTATATTGTGGTAGATACACAATCGATACATCATATCATATTACCCAGAGGCACCTAGGGCATCATGGGTACTAGGTATTGGAGCTTTATGATGCTGGACTGAACTGAACAAGCATCTCCTTCCGAACTTCGGTGATGTTACTACGACATATGTTTTATTTTCTTTGTACAAGTGTACTTTCAACAAGTATACTATTTACAGAAATATATATGAGTGACTAGAGCACACACTTACGCTACACATCATTTAGGGGCCCCTTGAATTGGGTCTACACGTTTTACTTGGTGTCAATAGGTGTACTTTCAACAAGTGCACTGTTTTCAAAGGACACACGGCACCTAATGATTTCGAATTATAGAGGATGATGGAAATCGTAGCAAATGTTATTTTTCAAAAGCTGTCCTAATGTTCCGGATACGAAATTCATTAATGTTTTGGTGTGTGGTGCTTGACCAAACATTAATAAAGACTTGTAGAAGGTGGTTTTTTTTATCGAGATGTGAAAATAAATAGAGATTGTGGCGGAATAACTATGGCCGGTGCGGATCAGGCTAGAATCAATTCAAATGGACGAAATTTGCATCATCACGCCACTTTTCAAATCCGCTTTTTTTTTAAAGTGGCTTATACGCATAAATTTATAGAGCTTTATGTTTGTCTTGCGTGTTGTTTTCTATTTAGTGTGTGGATGAGGGAATGGTGTGGTTGTGTGTGTGTGTGTGTGTTTGTTATGGTATGGCTGTGTGTGTGTTCTGCTTTAGAGATGGGTGTATTGTTTGTGTTGCGTTTCCTGCTTGAGTCTTCTTTCGTATTTATTACTGTGTTTTTCAGTATACGATTGAATTTAATCCATTTCGTGAAGAGGGTTATATTTTCATGAGAGGTTTCGCCCCTGGAAACTGTACACCTATATGTAGTGGTTCCCTACTGTGATAATTGGTATCAATACACACACCCTTATCAGAGAATGTTCATTGCAAACCAATTAACACAGCTGGGTAGTTGTTAGATGTAGATGACGATCAGTGAACCTGAAGTTGCAATTAACCCTTATCCTGCGGATCGCGAGTTGACATTGTTCTGAATTTCTCTGTCTGTCTCTCTCTCTCTATCGCTCTCTCGCTCTTTCTCTTTCGCAAGATAGAGAGTGCGAGAGAGCTGGAGAAAAGAGAGTGAGAATAAAGGCAAAGAGAGAGACAGAGATATGACGAGGATGACAGAAAATAGCAAAAAGAAAGAAGAGCCTTCATTCTCTTTGCTATATTTCTCTTACCTTTATCATATCTCTCTTTTTCTATGTCTCGGACCCTCTCTCTATTATGTCTCTTCTCTCTCGCTGTCTAGTCTAGACTCTGTAAAAAATGCACGAGACTATGAACGATATATCACAATAGATCCAAAACACATCGCGAGATATTTAGGGCCCTTTGATCTGGGTCTACCCGTTTTACTTGGTGTCAAGTGTACTTTCAACAAGTGCACTGTTTACAAAGGACAAATATATACGTGACGAGTGTTCCAAGAGTCAAAATGCACACACTGTCATGGTAAATGCTATTAAAGACTGTCATAGGGTTCAGGATTCGAAATTCAATAATGTTTTGGTGTGTGGTGCTTGACAAAACATTAAGAAAGACTTCTAGATTTTTTTTTCGAGATGTGGAAATAAATGAGGTTTGTGGTGGAATAACTAGGGCCGGTGCGGATCAGGCAAGAATCGGCTCAAATGGACGAAAATTGCAGCATCACGCCACTTTTCAAAGATTGTCAAATGTTACCGGTGAAGAAAGTCTTTAATTCTTTAGTGTGTATTGCTTAACAAAACATTTATAAAGAGTTGAAGCCGGGCATTGTGGTCGAGATGTGAAAATAAATGGGGTTGTGGTGGATTAACATCTCGTTTGAATGGGATAAAATGTGCTACGAAGGTAATGTCTGTTTATATTTCCACATTATCACTTCCATTTTCGTGTGATTTAACCCTTTCTAAGAGGGGTAAAAAAAAAATATTATTTTTTTGTTTTCAAATTTTTTTTCTTATTTTTTTCAATTTTTTTTTGTTTTTTTTGTTTGTATAATCTGAACTTATATCACCTTATAATAACATAGTTAATAGATATTTCAAGGTTTGTGGCTGTAAACTACCCCTACAGTTGATTTTTGATGGGGTTTTGGGTAATTCCGGGGTTTGTGGGGTTTTGGGTAATTCGTTCCACCCGATAAAAAACGGAAACAATAAAGCAGTGTCACTTGCGAGCGCTCAGCTAGACTAGATCTAGTTGATCTGGTTAAGTGTAGTTCCTAAAATATACATAGCTTAACTCACCTGTTCTATAAAACGTCGGAGCTCGTCTTGTAAACCTTTGTACTAGTTACACCCTCTTAGGAAATCGCACCAAGAGTGCCTTCACGTTGTATCTACATGCAGCCATTGTCGTCTGATGTTTTGACCCACTTCCACGGAAGAGCAGTTTGCTTTCACAAACATCAGAATCAGTGCATTTAGTGCTTGAGATGTCTCACTAGTCTACGTCATGGCTATTCAAACTCGTTATTTAACTTTTCCTAATCCAAACATTTTCACAGCAGACATAACTTCGACCTCACCTGATGCTAGTCATATGATGAATGCCCGCCCAATGCGCAGAGGGCGCAAAATAACTGCTTCCGTGAAGGGGTATAAAAACGGTTGATAGTCACAAGGCCGACCCTACCTAAGGCCGACCTTAATTTGTATAGTAGACCTATAGTCACAAGGCCGACCTTATCTTTATATAACAGTTTTGGTTTCACACCTATTTTACAGGTAGGCCTATGCTAGGCGCGTGATGACAATTATCGATAGACTCATAATTATTGTTCATAACCAGATCATAATCGCTTTATATATTATTTGATGCAAATGAGTGTCCCAGATCATCGTAGAAAAATCTCTTGATAACGTTATGTTTTGTATAGATCTTTTACAGAGACAGAGTGTACATTGTCTGAATTCAATGTGTAAACCGTGATTAGATTTTCTATAGGGAAAGAAAATAAAACAGAATTCGACGTTTTTTGATATTGTAAATATTTTCTTCCTTTAACACACCAAGAAGCAATACATAATATATTATATATTCAAATAGCACACACATTTGACACAACTCACATGTATATGTCTTTATATATATTACAGTGTACACTGACGAGAAACATATTTAGCTACATTTAACATAAATCATAGAATGACAAGAAACATATTTAGCTACAATTAACACAAAGTACCTGAACAGGGCTGCCAACTCTCCCTAATAATATAATTGTTTAAATTAAATAAAGGTATGGATAAAATTTTAAAAAATCTTATCAAAATCTCCTGAATGTATAGAGCGTGTTTTTATTTTGTGTGCATTGTTGTTAGAAGAGACTTGTGATAACCCTGTCGTACATATGTACAATACACAAGATATAGCATTAGCATAAAGAACAACATGTAAACAAATACTAACGTCTTTTAATTCTAAATTGATTAATTAATAAAGGTTTTTCACTATAATCTAATTATAATTAGCACTTATGACAATTTGCACTATATAACATATATACACAAGTGGGAATGCGGGTGAGTAAGAAACCGACAGACAGACAGAGGGGGGGTTAAATACATGTAAATTGAACGGAAAAATGAAAGTACTAAATATTGACTGTAATAATTATAATGAAAAAAAGACAAACAATGCAGACCTTGAAATTAACGTGATATACAAGTGCGTTTGAACGCACAATCCCTGTGTGAAAAGAGCGCTATAAAAATCTGGTATAATAATAATATACAAGACGATACACAAATGTCGGGAAATTAACAAACTATATTGATCGTAATAGGGAGATTTTACCCATGGTAAAGATATAACATATATTTTATTTAAATTACAACTTTAATTATGGAACAATCCGTCTCACTTTCTAGGCAATCGCAAATATAACCAAGATCACCTAATCGTTCGACAACTACACATAATCGTGACATTATATTGATACAATATACATTGCAGATAAAACATGCAAATAGTAACGACGTTTCAAAAATCATTAGCCATTGGAACTAAAAATGTCAACCAGTGACCAACAGTGCAGACCGTGAACACATTCAAGATTCAACGTGTCTTTATTCAGTAATGTAAACACACAGTGTTGTTTCATCAACACAATCATAATTATACCCCAACCACTAGTGGTGGGGGCTTTATAGGAAACGCCTTGTCCGTCCGTCGGCCCATCCGTCAGTCGGTCCGTCCGTCCGTTGCGTTTTCCCGGGACAATTGCCTTTTTCTTGAGAACTGTTTATGATACCATCTTCAAACTTGGTATACATTATCAATGTTATTTGGGGACACTCATTATCAGGATTCATAACTCTTGCACCAAATTTGACAGAATTATGTCCCTTTTTAACTTGATTTTTTGTCTCTTTATTGAGATTTTTTCTTTGAACATGCCATTTTCTTGAAAACTCTTTGACAACTCTTGCATTAAATTTGACAGAATTATGCCCTTTTTCAACTTGAAATTTAGTTCCTTAATATGCATGTATTATTCTTTCAACATGTCATTGTGCTGTTTGTGACAGGTCAGTTTGGAGTGGGGGTATCAATCACCTTTAGTGATAGCTCTAGTTATTATGCCATTACAAACATATGCCAAGCGCATCATTACAAATCTCTATTTATAATAAAAAATGTACAAATAATGCTGAAATCAATCAAGACTCTATTAGAAAATATTTTAAATTAAAATTGTTCATTTTATTCTACATCGATTTCTAATATTTTCCTCTTATTTTTATGACCTTCAACATAAAATCATCAAATATCGGTAACAGGTGGTTAAAATTGTTCTTGAACAGCTCCATATGATCGGAATCTGTACTATTTCCTGAAGCATCTTTTCTCAATTTGAACAACTCAAATTATCTGCTATGTAAAATGTACACTCTGAAAATAGAATAAAATAAAACCATGCATTTATATTTTCTTTTATATTTAGCTTCTTACTAGTCAGTAATTAATAACTCGGCATATCATATACTGTCAGTCACATTTTTCTCATGGGCTGAGACGCTCTTGAGAATAATATTTTTTTAGCAAAAATGTTGGATCTTGATCTGGATCGAAACTATTAAATCTGCAGGCTAATTGCCATCGCGCTCTAATGGAATAGGCTAACATTGATAAAAAGTTTTTAAAAACATAAATGTTTAAGAATTATTTATAAACATTTGCATACCTTTTTTTTTATTTTAAATAACATCCTTTTTAAAAGAAAAATATTAAGGTGATCATGATCTGGATCTGAACTATTATAACGGTTTTTGCGACAATTGCCGACTCGTGTCGGTTATATAAAAAAATAAATGTTTAATATTTATTTATAAACAATTACATACATGTCTTTTCTTAAATTACATGATTTTTAATAAAAAATATTTATGTTATCAGGATCTGGATCTGAACTATTATTTGGGTCTTTGCAACAATTGCCGGCTCGTGTCGGTTATATACAATCTACCATCAAATACTTGCCGGTTATTTAAGAGGTGTGAAAAACCTAATTGCTATATAAACATGAGGTCGGCCTTGTGACTATAGGTCTACTACACAAATTAAGGTCGGCCTTAGGTAGGGTCGGCCTTGTGACTGTAAATCATAAAAACCACTACCCGGACCGAACCGAACCGAACCTAACCGAAATGTGCCGGACCGACAAATATTTGGAGTTCCACTATAAGCATAAAAACAATTAAAATTGGAAATTTTGGTACGTATGCGGTAAATAACCTATTATTTACACACTGTAAAAGTTTTATAACCATCAGAAATCTGAATGTTGAAAAAAATGCGATTTTGTAATTTTAGTGGGTATAAAAGCCACTACCTTTCAAATTTCAGTTAATCCTGTTTTTCTTCTTAAAAACAGCTTTGTATCATGTTATTTGATGATAAACTTATATCAAACCTTGTTTATTTCATGGCATGTACAAAAAAACATATTTGTGGAAAAATAACTCTTAAATTCACATTGTATAAGTGATTTTCATACCGGAATATTACGGTCCAGCGTAAAATTTTCATTTCCGTAAGAATCACACAACCTGTATATCCAGCGAGAGAGAGGGAGGATGATAGAGATATATTTAAAGAGAGATTGGTTCCCTAAGCATTTTTATGATTAATAATATCATGGAGGAATTATACCCCTATAATTCCTCCATGATAATATCGAATGTTAAACTGCCTTCGTGTACTGTCAATCTTGTATTAAGCGATCACTAATTGAAATAGACTGCTAGTGGCAGCGCATTTTTTTTAACAGATGACTGATTAATGCAGTTTTCTGCCTTATTTTTACTTAACTGTAACAGTGTAAGTAAATACCAGCAATCATTGGTTGTCGCTTGATACAATATGGACTATGAAGAGTAAGCTTTTCCTATGCAATAAGTGTAGACCTAGATCAGATGACAAGTGAATGAGCCATCCTACCACGGTTAGCACTATTTCATCTTGCCATAAGTTGAAAAAAGCTATCAAAGAAAGTCATAATTGACTATTTACATTTGTCCATTAATAAGTTAACATGCTACCTGCTATATTTTTTCAGGAACACGAGGTTTACCAACTGTGAATACAAAGGATGCAGTGAAAATTCAAGACAGAATTATATATCATGATCAGATTATTTTTAATCATAAAGCGTACATTTGTATGCAGGTAAGTTCAAACAAATAAACAAAAATCCTGAACATTGGATAAATAGCATAATAAAATCATAAAGGTGTTGATAAATTATTATTATACTCAAATAATGAAAAGGTGACCAATATAGATATTATGCATTACTTATATCCTGCAAATATTCCACAATCGACACTGTTATCCTGCTGCTGGACTTTAAGAAGGAACACATGTCCATTTTTATCTACGAAGGTTAAAATATTGCCACTCTTTTGAAAACACTTTCATATTCTTTTACTTTTGGCAAATTCTTCTTGTTTAACACAACTTGAATCAAGTAGTAAACATTGTTTTGGGTTGATGTTGCTGATATTTCATCTTAATTAAAATACGGTACAGTTGCCTCTTCTATATTATTAATCATAAAAATGCGTAGGGAACTAATCTCTCTTTAAATATCTCTATCTCCCTCCCTCCCTCTCGTTGGATATACAGATTGTGTTATTCTTACGGAAATGAAAATATTACACTGGACCGTAATATTCCGGTACGAAAATCACTTAAAATGTGAATTTAAGAGTTATTTTCCCCCAAATATGTTTTTTTTGGTACATGCCATGAAATAAACAAGGTTTGATATAAGTTTATCATCAAATAACATGACACAAAGCTGTTTTAAGAAGAAAAACAGGATAAACTGAAATTTGAAAGGTAGTGGCTTTTATACCCCCTAAAATTACAAAATCACATTTTTTTCAACATTCAGATTTCTGATGGTTATAAAACTTTTACAGTATGTAAATAATAGGTTATTTACCGTATACGTACCAAAATTTTCCAATTTAAATTATTTTTATGCTTAAAGTGGAACTCCAAATATTTTTCGGTCCGGCACATTTCGGTTAGGTTCGGTTCGGTTCGGTCCGGGTAGTGGTTTTTATACCCCTTCAGGCCCTAGTCGAAAGAAGTCCCCCTCCCGAGAAATAGTCCCAAATGTGCTGATGGCAGAGAAAAGATACAGTGCCCCCTCTCTACAACAACAACCAAGTTATTATAGAAGAAGGAAAATCTATATTATTTTACCCTTTAAAGAGTCATTTATTATTAAAACACGACTTGGCTTTACACATGCAGATCTATAGATACCTTCGGTTTCAAACAATCTCCATTAATCGCGTAATAGGCCTATAGACGTTAAATGCATGAAATTGAACTTGATAAATGAAAGTACGTGAAATTTGGCAAATACTCTATCTCATAAGGCTAATTTAATAACCCAGAATATTAATCAAATTGAGTATAAGCGTGAACCCGAGATCACATAGAAAAAGCAGTCTGCTTATTTAGGCCGTTAGTATATGTATGAAAGTGCCTATAGTTTCAAAAGAAATATTATAACTAATACTCTTTTTACCATTGTCTTATTATTCACACCTAAAGCTTTCATTGTGAGAAGTTTCATCAATTTATTTAGGGCAGAGTTTGATTGAGTGAGTGTTTTCATTGAATTGGAGCCGAAAACAATTTAGACAAGAAATATCTTTAAAAAAGATATTCAGCGGAATGAGTGGTTCAACTAAGGCTATAGAATGGTGTGCAAAATTGAATGAAATTGAGGTTTTCAAAGAATTGTAATATCTTGGATTGAAAAGCAATAAATACAAGTATACAATTGAAACAGTAACTTTTTTTTTAAAATGCAAAACTATCATGTACAGAAATGCAAAACAAAACAATAATTTAACTCATATCCTAGCTACTCAGGTAGGAGATTCTCACATTAATCCATTGTTCTATATATCAAACTTCATTCATAGAGTTTCTTGAAACAAACTATAACATACACAAACGTACAGATACAACAGTCTGCTGTACTTCACTCTTGTAAATAAGGATGAAACAACACGATTGTGTTTAACTCACTTGAGGCCATTTATATATAATATTGCTTTTAATGTATGGTAAATGTGTACAAATAGTTAACAATTAAAACAAATTGGTAGTAAACAATTACAAAACACCTAGCTTCCTCTGTATATCATTCTATAAAAATATTTCAGATGTCATATCTTAAAATAGAAGCATAATTGCATCAGCCCAGTGTAGTAAACAGCCAGTCTGTGTCTCTAAATTTTACACTTACAGTCCATATCTGCTAAAACTGTAATGGGTCATAGACCAGCCTACAGGGCTCCAGATAAGAGAAAGTAAACTTAACAAATCACATTTTCACTCCTTTCAGCACCAAACCCTATGGTGTTACCACTCATTTTGATTGTCTTGAAGAGACAATTCAAATGAGTAGTGACACCACAGGGTTTAATGCCCATATAAAGATTTTAAGTTTTTAAATAAGTCCCTTATCTGGAGCCCTGTCTACTATCCAATCAGACTATTCAGTTTCAACAGGTGCTCTTAATTCTAACTTTCTGATCAAATATAATTGGTTGAAATGTGTGCCCAAATAGAAACCAGTCAGCTCCGCTGAAAAAATGCATATATATATCAAGCAACAAACTATACTCTTCGCATCATATTTTTAGTGAGCATCACTTTTTAACTGTTTTAAAGTGTCTTTGTGCCAATTATTACTTTACATAATTTTCGAAGGGCAAAATAACGCATGCCGACTCTTTGTCGAGAATGGCTACATCATACATTTCAAATACCCATAGACAAAATGATACCATTATAACCTATGTTTTTCTTTTTGCCATGGAACTTAGATATGTTTGTAGAACCTATGCTGAAATTTTCATAGAGATCCATCGGAGATTTCATTTGGTCGCGAATGTCCTTAAGGAATCTTTAATTGACTGACGAAATGTCCATACTAGTGTCAAATAGATTGGATACTGATCAGACGCCGCGTTAAGCGATGCATGATCATGATCTAAACTGTTTGCAAACTCGCATTTTAACGCCGTTGGCAGTGAAAGAGTTAAAACCATATACAGTAGAACTTGGATATCTCGAACTCGGTTAAGTCGAACAAAGCATAGCCGCGTTTTAACTTTGAAACACGGGTATGTTCACCAAATCTCAGCTTGAAATAAGGCAGATTCATATTTCAAAATATCGGATACTTCGAGTTAAGCGAATTAGAGATATCGAAGTTCGACTGTGCAACCTGTTATTCGTTAGTTAACGGGAATACGTGTAACCGACTAGATATGTTAGCGATGGGTTGTGCTTAGGCAAGCTTACGGGAATACGTGTAACCGACTAGATCTGTTACGCGATGGGTTGTGCTTAGGCAAGAAAAAATATATAAAAAAATGACAGCAACATTTTCGTCTTTTCAGTCTAGACTCACCCGGTTACGGTGACCACGACCGGTGTAATGAAATAAAGTAACACCCCCCCCCCCCACACACACACACCTGTAGGATATCGACCCCAGGTCAAATATTACGACCGGGTCAAAATATTATGACCCCTGGTTGAAATATTATGACCCCCTTACATATAGCAGCGTAGGCCTACCATAATTAAAAAAATAATCCTAAGATTTCCTGAATTATCGATTTCAAAGAGTGATTTTTGGAATCGCGGCTTTGAAGTCGCGATTTCAAAAAGCGCGCCTTCAAATCTAAAAAGTTCGTTATTGACGAACTGACCCCTCATATAACAGTAATGAGCACTTAAAGACATCTCCTGACGACATTTTGATCATAACGCCTTGCCAGACAATGTCCTTGCAAAAAGCATGGGTCATGTAGACATGTCGATAGCAAAGAACCATTGAATCGTCTCATGTGCGACCCGACCTTTATATTTGATAATTTGGTTAGAATTTACCATTGAAAAGCACTAGAGCATGAGTATAATCTTGGCCTAACCAGGTAAACTGAGATTGGTATACCCTCCTGCAGCTTGTGCTGCACATGCTTTGTTGTTATATTGACACCCCAAAACAAAGTGGGGGGGGGGGGTACTCCCTCAATGGACAGAGGAAAAGTCTTTTTAACTACTAGACTAATAAGAACGAGAGGTGAGCCAGTGCCTGCGTGAAGAGTACCAAATCAGAGGCTTCTGCAACCTCAGAGAGCAGGTTGTTCCAGTGCGGTATTGTCTTAGGGACGAATGAGCTCTCGAAGTAAGAGGTTATTGGAGCCCCATAACCTGTTTCTAGTTTTGATGATAGATGATCACTTAAATTAGGTTGAAAGTAAAGCGACAGGATGTGCCTTAAGGCACATTCTGCTTCACTTTCAGCCTTCTTTAAGTTATTTACAAATAAAAGAAGCAGCCTACAAAACATATGTCCGTCCCCAGGTTGAATATTGCTCTACAATCTGGCGTCCTTGGCAGCAGTATCTAACACATAGGATAGAAATGGTTCAAAGATCGGCAGCTCGTTATGTCTTTAATAATTACCAATATACAAGTAGCGTCACAGAAATGTTAAATGCACTAAATTGGAGAACACTTGAGCAAAGAAGAAATCACTCTTCTTTGGTCATATTCTTCAAAATCAGATACAACTTAGTAGCTGTTGACCATAACCATCTCACTCAGACAAGAAACCTCAACTACCTGATCCCTTTTTCCAAAACTCAAAGCCACCTTACATCTTTCTTCCCGAGAACAATCAGGCTTTGGAACGGTCTACCAGAACATGTGCAGTCTAATCCAGACTTAGAGTCATTTACAGTGATGCTCACTCATAACGAAATTCAGGGGACCTTGCAAATTAGTTCGTCTTATCCAAACTTCATCTTATCCAAACAATGAAATTTCTTTGTGAATAGTTTGCATATAAAGAACATTTACTCATCATACTTTTAGAACAAAATTTATTAGAAAGAAAGATAGTAAAAGACATAGAAATTAAATCTTTTTTTCTTTACTTGTTCCAAATAGAATTAATGATAACAAAATAAGATTGGCTATGATGTAAAAGAAATACCATATTTCTTCTTGAACATTTCGCCTGTTTCCCGTTTTATATTGATAGAAAACTCAACCTATTAAGAATATTTAATAAGTAAACTTTATTAACATAAACTGGTTTTTTTTATATATATAGATCTATTATGTTGATATAGCATCAGTGGTTGTTATCTTTTTGCAGATCAATAAGGGTGTCAAACAGCAAGAAGTCCGATCAGAGACCAAGTTATTAAGCATCTGATCTGGATCCAAACAAATAATGTGCCAAGTAAACTAATTATTTCCAGTTGTTTGACTATCTTATCAATAGCATATATACAAAACATGTTGGTTGGATAATGTTTTGTTATCAGAGGTGTTGAGCAGCCAAGCAACTAAGTACTGTCACCTTTGTAAGCCACTTGTCAAACTGTGATAATGACCGGCATGTTGTTGTTGTTGTTGTTGTGTAAGTTTCCTCCGTTGACTTGTCGGAGTACCCAAGTAATGTCCTTGGTAGTATGGCGCCCTGGTAGTAGGTTTATAGATGACACTTTGTGCACAATCGCGTATGTTATAACATGCCTATGTACGATATTACAATGGTATGTTTAAAACCAATAAAAAAGTATTACCAGAACCATTTTACAGGTAAAATCCAGTTTATAGACTTAAAAATCATGTTGTCTTATCCAGTTTTTCGTTATATCAAGTTATTTTTATTCATCTTAAAGTCCCATTGTGTTTTCAGACCTTTTCTCAATGCCTGAAATACGATAACGGTTAATAATAATGTTTGAACATTCTTATGGGCCAAACTGATCTATGAAATGATGAAGACGGACCTAAATCACCAAAAAGGGCGATTTAAAATCATAACAAACCGAAAATAGAACGTCTGACATAAACATTTCCACACGGCTTAGTATCACGTGATACAGCCGAATACAACTTCACTGGGGGCAACCGTATCTATCTCCGCCCGTCTATCCATCAGTCAGTTAGACTATCACACTTTTTTGTCCGCTCTCTAACTCTACTAATTTTTATCCGATCTTTCACAAACTTGCTGAAAATGTTCATTGATATAAAATTAAGGTTTAGTTCGATTACTACTAAAATCGCATACGGTATTTTTGAGTTATTGCCTGTTAGTTAGTTAATAAAAATGACCTTTTCAGTCATTTTTGCACTCTAAAACAAACAGCTTTTATCGGATATTCACCAAACATGCTGAAAATATTTATTCATATAACATTTAGGTATAGTTTGATTATTACTAAAATCGCATGTGGCATATCTGAGTTTTTGCCCTTTATGTATTAAAAATGACTGTTTTCAGCAAGTTTTGCTCTCTAACACAAATACGTTTTATTGGATCTTCACCAAACTTGCTGAAAATGTTCATTGATATAAAATCAAGGTTTAGTTTGATTACTACTAAAATCGCATAAGGTATATTTGAGTTATTGCTTTTTTATTAATAAAAAATGACTGTTTCAGTCATTTTTGCACCCTAACACACACAGTTTATTTAATCGGATATTCACTAAACTTGCTGAAAATATTTAATTATATAAGATTTAGGTCTAGTTTGATTATTACAAAAATCGCATGTGGCATGTCTGAGTTTTGGCCCTTTAAGTATTAAAAATGAATGTTTCAGCATTTTTTGCTTTCTAACACATACAGTTTATATCAGATATTCACCAAACTTGTTGAAAATGTTTATTAATATACAATCTAGGTTAGTCATCTTAACTACCAAAATCGCACAAGGCATGTTGGAGTCATTGCCCTTGAATGCCTAAAAATTTCATTTTTTAATTATTCAAGGGCAATAACTCAGACATGCCTTATGCGATTTTGCCAGTTATTGAACCTGACCTAGATTCTATACTAATAAACATTTGTAGCAAGTTTGGTGAAGATCCAAAAAGAAGTGTTTGAGTTAGAGAGCGGACAAGGCTGAAACAGTCATTTTCAGCAAGCTCAAGGTATAGATTCTCCGTAGTTTGTTTTATCGTTTACCCCTAGTGAATAATTATGTACATGGTGTTATTGGACCTCATAGTGTTTAACCCTGTGTCTACTGGTCGTAACTTTTAGGAGTTTGCAAACTATTTGAATCTAAAAAGACGCCGCGTAACGCGGCGTCTCATCTGGATCAAAACTGTTTGACACTCGTCTTAATGTTTGTTTAATTAAAACAATGCATAAATCTAAACTGAACACATTTTGCAGACGACAATGTCAAAGCAGACGTCTGTGCAGCAGAATAAGGGTTAACAGGGTCATGTCCAGTGCTCCAGCTATAGATGTAATCGGGAGTAATCTGAACTAATCTAACATTTTCTCACTCATTTCAGCACCGAATGAGTATGACACCATTGGGTTTAAAAGCAGAAATAAAGATTTTAGTTTTCGAAATACTTACGTTATCTGGAGCCCTGTATTTACAGAGTTGTCCTTCTTTCGATTCACAAGGGAGGCTCTTTAATTTGTGCAGCACCAAAATATTATAAAAAATATTTAAAAAGCGAATTTCTTAGATAAAGCCGGTTTTTGTGAAAGAATCACGTCCCACGTAGTTCAAATGGGACCCCAAACAACCGTTTTATGCAGGTTTCTCAAAAACACAATGCGACTTTAAGCAAGCATGAGGTCATTGAAATAAAGAAGGAAGCAGTCGGGGAATTATTTTTATTTCGTATTAAGCAGTTTTTCATCTTATCCAAGTTCGTTATAAGTGAGCATCACTGTATTCTTGGTCTGACTGCACAATGTCATTAATAAATGACACCTATTGTTTTTAACTGGCTTTTGGGCCTTTTATCTTTTAACTTGCACATCTTAGCCATTTCTTTTAACCTTGCACACTGTTTCCTGACAGCGCCTGTCAATAATAATCGGTGATCGATTGTCGACAGTACAAAGTAGAAGTATTTTCTGCTAGAATTGGGAAAAGATTTCTTATGATACATATTCCTGATTGTATAAATCGGAGCTATTTTCTACAGTGGTTGAATAAGATAAAGGCGTAAAATGGTGTAATTATGGCCAATTATGGGGTAATGGGTTAAAGGTTTTAGCCCTAGTTGTTCTTAAAAGGCGACAAAGCAGCTGTAAAGCATGAGCAAACTATGCACAGCCATCTCAAGTTGTCTAGCGAGGCCATGACATACTCACACTCAATGAGGGTTTTTCAATGGGGGGGGGGGGGGGAATTCTAACCAAACTATCACAGACGGGTCTCACATGAGACGCTTCACAGTTTCTTTGCACATACCTTATCACAGTGATGAACTAGGTGTAACCACCCCAGCTATGAATTATTTTTTTAACAAATTTGTGTCCACCTTCCTATAATATACATGTATAGGACATAGGCAAATAGTGCAGACTCTGATCAGAGTTTGCACTTTTAAAATGTACTGATATAAATTTCAAAATAAAACAAAACGAAAAAGACACCCTTACAATATATAAGCTTTACTTTCAACCTGCTTTAAGCTAACGTTTGCTGGAAGCAGGGACGTGTAAACAGTATAGAGATATCTTGTGTACGTTCCTGCTAGGATTTAGAAAATATTTCTAATGGTACATGCTCGTGACAGTTCAGATTGGAGCCTTTTTCTTCAGTTCAGGAATAAATTAAATGTGCTTAATAAAGAAAGGCGTATCTATAATTGAGGCAATGGCTAACAGGTCCATTGTCTTCCAATAGCAGGGCTGCCATGAGTTGACATAAAAAATCCTAAGTTTACAAAACTTGCATTTTTCAAGTGCGATTTTACTAATCGTACCTTTATCCAATCGCCTAGCTGTGTCTAGTTTTGTTGAAACATGGCTGCTTAAATCAGATTGGAAGTAAAGCAGAATGCGCCTTAAGGAGCATTCTGCTTTACTTTCAGCCTACTTTTAGTTACCGTGTACTAGAAAAGAAATCCGAAGATTGAGGAAAAATCCGAAGAAATGGCAGCCCTGCAATAGCCTGCTTTTTGTCATTATTTGATATTGCATAAAAATTAGTTTCAATTTATAAAAGTGTAGCAGGGCTGGGGAAAAACTCGTGGTCCGACCGGAACTCGAACCCAGGGTCTCTGGCTTACGTACCGTGCCAGCACTTTAACCACGGTCTCCCTAAATAGCGACAAGAAGGTTTAGGAGCGTCAAGAAGCGACACGAAGCGTCAAGAAGCTTGGAAACAGCGTCAAGAAGGAAATAAACAATATAAGATATATAAAAAGCTATAATTAAATATCTATTTTGAAAATATTGAATTATATTATAATTTCCCCGACCTTTGGCAGTTAAATGTTCAAGCTCGAACACATATTGCTTAAGTTGCAGGTTCGTGCCTTTATGCAAAATCGATGATAGTTCAATTTTATTACTATTTCTGTAAAATTAATTAAATTAGAATCTAAATCTACATATTTTATGTCAAATTTATCAGATCAGGGTCTCCTCTGTTTCACAGTATGTTGATGATGTAACGATCAGAATCTATACAGTATGTTGATGAAGGAACGATCAGTGTATACTCTGTTTTTACAGTATGTTGATGAGGGAACGATCAGGATCTACTCAGGCTGTTTTTACAGTATGTGAATGAGGGCACGATCAGGGTCTACTCTGTTTTTACAGTATGTGAATGAGGGCACGATCAGAGTCTACTCTGTTTTTACAGTATGTTGATTTTGGAACGAAGTTGTGCTTCATATGTAAATATAAATTACTGAAATAATAGGCCGAAACGACTCACCAAATGGGCCGAGGCCAACGACCCACCAAATTGGCCGAAATGACCCACCATTAAAAACAGGCCGAAACGACCCGGGCCGAAACGACTCGTTACCAGCTACCCGACTTGGTGCGAAACGACAAGGTGCGAAACGGTTTGGCACAATTTATACCTAAACACCGCTTCCGGCTCGCAAACGAGCAAGTTACCAAGCTTTGCGTGTTTAGGCGTTGTGTGTCAGCTCAGCTCTGACAGCAATTGACATAGAGGGGTTGCTTACCAGACGACTATGCAGAGTTTGTCTACGACGACAGTATTTGAGAGTCAGAAACAGATCTTTCCAGGTGAAACATTGTTGTTACACAAGCCGGTAATCCCCATGGTGTCACTCCTGTACAAAAGCCCTTCTCTTCTTCTCCATAGAACTCTATAGTAAATTGGCAATATTCTCCTGTCTCTGTCCAGTTCCGGGACCTACCGGTCAATATAACGACCCTGTTTCCATGGAAAGCAATAACATGGCACCAGAATTAACAAAAAAAAAGATACCATGAAGGTTCAACTTTTCCACAAATTTCACATTTCTAAGGTCACCGTCAATATTTACAAAATGAAAGTTGATGACCCGCCGCACCACACTCGCATCTCTGACCACATGTTCTCACAAATTAGTTCCCAAAAAGAACCCAGAAACACCTTTGATTTATCAACAACATAAAGTATCTGGGGTATAATGAAGGTAGCGTACTTACCGTTGTAGATACTTCGGGATGTTATTCTCTCAATACACGCTTCAGTCTTCGAGATTGTCTCTCTCTGTCAATAGGTAGCACTGCGTTACTCAAGTCCTCGCTTAGCTCTACTGCCGGGAACCCAGAACGAGGCTCACGTGATTAGCCGATATGGCTAATTCACGGGACCGACCCGAGCCGGCCACTACACTCATCACAATTTCAGCTCAAAAACAAATTCATCTGCAGTTAATCAGCACTTCTCCTTCTTCTTCTTCCGGTAATAGGTCAGGAGTCTTCTCAGACTGTAATGTTGACCTCAAAGCAGGGAATGAGACAGTCGCCCCTTTCAATAAAAAATATGACCATGAACACACACACATCAATTTTTCACTATATAAATTAGGTACTATTTAGGCACCCTACGACACGGAAGCACTTCCGTACAGGTGTGACACCCCATCATGTACATGCAATCTCTCTCTTTTCGACTTCAACTTAACTTCAGATGGGTTTCTCAGCAAAATCCTCTTGGGCATCCACCCTGAGGGGCTTGTGCTGGCGATGGTGACAGAACCACACGTCAGCGTAGGCCCGTAGGAAGCAAATTGCGATTGGGGGGCACAAGGAACTTTGTGTACGCACTCTAACTAGGAGGGTCCCCCCCCCCCTTCCCCCCCATGGTGTCACTACTCATTAGAATTGTCTCGAAGAGACGATTCCGATGAGTACTCACACCATAAGATTCGGTGCTGAAACGGGACTGAATTATGTTGCCAGGATCCGCAATCAACAGGTTTAGCTAATCACAGTGCTCCAGATGGTACCGGGTCAAAACGGCCCGAGTCAAAACGGCCCCTGAGTCAAAACGCTCCTGGGTCACAGCGGTTTTTTTCCTTCTTTGGTCGGTACCGGGGAACAGACCCGTTCCCAATTCGAGACGGACCCGTACCAATTTGATGACCGGACCCTTCCCAATCAAAAGAAATCAATTATCGGACCTGTTCCCACTCAAAATAAACATATTTTCCAATTATCAATTACATTTTCCCCTTAAATCATAGCAAACCATCCATATTCCAACTTATCTTTTGCTACAATGAATGTTTACACAACTCCATTGACATTTTTTGGAGTATGTAAAACAATACCAGTGATTACGGCCGAATTTCAGAAACGGTTCGGGCGAAGATTTATACATGCCCCTTCATCGAGACTGGTTAATGTTGCTTGATCGCAAAATCCGCTGAAATTTATGAGTTTACAAACCCAGTCTGACTGTTTACCATCATTTATAAAATAGAAAACCTACAATTAACCCTTAGCCTGCCACTCACAACTATAGCTCCATATGCAAACAGCTTGGATCCGGATGAGACGCCGAGTAACTCGGTGTCTCATCCGGATCCAAGCTGTTTGACACTCGGACAACATTTTCAGCAATTTTGAGCAACTTTGAAGCACTTTGAAACTTGAAGCAGACGAGAAATACAGCAGACGACAATTTATTTGGCGGGCTAAGGGTTAAGACAATCATGAGCCATAATTCAAAGTAAATTACAGAATTGTTTTTAAAAAGACGATAATGAAAAACTTGAATCTAGATCACTGCCTTAAGCACTCGCGAGTGTGATTGGCAGTATCCAGAGATAGATAAGATAAGATTTTGGATTTTACCAAGTCATCAACTCTGTCTCGGCAACAATGTCTACTGTGAGTAACACACCCAGCGTAGATTTATTTTATACACCATGTTTACCATCATAAACAGTTCTAACGGTTTAGTAACTTAAATTCCCAATTTCTGCGTTGTCATCATTTCAAAACTCGTTTTTCCCAATTTGACTTGAAAAATTCCCAATCTGAGGGGTACCGGACCCGTTCCCAATTGGGTGAAAAAAAACGCTGGGTCAAAACGGCCCACCCTACAGTTTTAATACAAAACTATGCCATGTCGTGAATAATAAATTATATAAAGCTATGGGTTATTAGTTAACACTTTACATAGTATGGTCTGGTGATGAGTGGATTAAATATAAACTGAACTCAGCGTGTCCATGGTATTTTCCCCCAAGAGGCAGGCATTACATAAAATATATAAAAAATAAAATAAAGTAGTTTTAATAATTACCCTCTACGTCGTTGTTCGTCCTTACAGTCTGCGTGCATAAAAGCCCACAACCGCTTTAAATAAAATACTAATATTTCTGCATGGAAGATTTGTCCGTCTATCCATTCCATAGTTGTTAATTATTGAAAGGCTTCATAGGCTGCAGATTGGATTATTATGACGTTCTGGAAAATTTATGATGAGCGTTTTCAGTCAGATTAATAGTCATGTAGTAAATGGTGAGAAAATGGACAACAGATTAATTAAGTCATAAATGTCATGCTAACACTGCATATTCCACGTTAATAATATATTCATCTTTCATAAACATAATCATACTAATTATAATTAATAATTATCCTAATAATACTTGTTTAAATATTAATACAATATCAGAGGGGGCCGTTTTGACCTGGGCCATTTTGGGGGCCGTTTGACCCGGGCCCGGCCGTTTTGACTCGGGCCGTTTTGACCCGGATTCCTCCAGATAAGGGGAGTATTTCGAAAACTAAAATGTTTATTTTTGCATTTGACCCTATGGTGTTAGTATTCATTAGAATTGTCTCTAATGAGTAGTTACATCATATACAGTGGAGAATCTGTTATTCTTTCCAGTTTAAACGCAAACCTACACAAACGCAAAGCACTAAAATGTAGAAAAGTACAACTTTTGGACAATTCTGATAATTCATGTTTATCTTGGTGGCAAACAGTTTGGAGCCTGATCAGACGCCGGGTTACCCGGCGTCTGATCAGGCTTCAAACTGATTGCACTGCAAATAATAGTTTTAGCGTAAACGTGTTTATTGGGAAAGAATAACGTTTTCTCCACTGTAGAACAGAACTGAAGAACCATATAAATTGGTACTAAAATGAGTGAGAATATACTCCCTCTTATTCTTGTCTGGAGCTAAGGCTGCAAAATTAAAGGTTCAGATACTTTGTGCCCAAAGTTTGTGGTTCGGTTTTGATTTCGAGTAGACCCTTTCGGTTTTCGAGTATTTCGGTTCAGATATAGGGTTAAGAATTCTATAAAACAACCCTGGAAATAATTCTCATTTACTGGCACATATCTACGCAGACAGTTCACTATTTTTAGCTCACCTGGCACGAAGTGCCTAGGTGAGCTATTGTGATCGCCCTGTGCCCGCCGTCGTCCATCAGTCCATCCGTACGTCCATCCGTCGTCAAACTTTTTCTTTAAAGATCTACTTCTTGGAAACCCCTGGGCCAATTTCTTCAAAACTTCATAGGATTGTTCCTTGTAGGGTATTCTCTCAGATTTCTTCAAATATAGGTCATCCAATTGAAATTGTGGTTGCCATGGCAACCAATTGAAAAAACTTTAAAAATCTTCTTGTCAAAAACTACAGGTCCGAATTGAAAATAATTTTACCCAAATGTGCCATTGGTGACCCTCTATCAGATTTCTTAAAATAATTTTCCTATATTAAAAAACATGGCCGCTAGTGGGTGGGGCAGATTTTCTTTATATGGCTATATAGTGAAAACTTTAAAAATCTTCGTGTCTGAAACCGCAGGTCCGATTTGCAAGTAATTTCACACAAATGATTCATGGGTGACCCTCTACCAGATTTCTTAAAGTAATTTTGATATCTAAAAAAACATGGCCGTAATTGGGTGGGGCACAATTTTCTTATGTTACTGTATAGTAAAAACTTAAAAAATCTTCTTCTGTGAAACTACTGGTCCAAATTGAAAATAATTTTACACAAATGATCCATTTATGACTCTCTACTAGATTTCTTAAAATCATTATGTTTTCTTTAAAATCATGGCCGCTAGTGGGTGGGGCAAGTTTTCCTTATATTTCTGTATAGAAAATCTTTAAAAATCTTTTTCTCTGAAACTATTGTCTGATTTAAGAATATTTTTACACAAATAATGATTCAGGGTGACCCTTTGCCAGTTTTCTTCAAGTAATCTTCCTAGCTCAAACATGGCTGCCAGAGGGTGGGGATGAATTTACCAATGATGACTTATTTTTACACAAATAATGATTCATGGGTGACCCTTTGCCAATTTTCTTCAAATAATCTTCCTAGCTCAAACATGGCCGCCAGAGGGTTGAGATGAATTTACCAATGATGGTACATGTATATTGTGAAAAACTTTACTATTACTGGTTCATTACAGTACCATGACCGTAACCATGGGTACCAGGTGAGCGATTTAGGGCCGCATGCGGCTCTTGTTAGAATACGCTATCATTGTCATCAATAGTTTTATGTTACATATGTACATGAAAGATGTACATTTCTTTCTACCATTTTAGGACAGATTGTAGCGACGCCGTGGTCCATCCCATCATTCAGGGCTCCAGATAAGAGGGGGTAAATTGAACAAACACAATATTTTCTCACTCATTTCAGCACCAAATCCTATGGTGTTACTACTCATTAGAATTGTCTCTTAGATACAAAGATTTTAGTGTTTGAAATACTCCCCTTATCTGGAGCTCTGATCATTTGTTTCATTGAAGTTTCGTAACTTGGTTTGGGCACCCTTTCAGGCTGTTTCGTTTGACATAGACGCACCAAACCTAAAATTTGTGTTGCTGATGAAAATCGAACCGAGAGAAATGAATCTAGAATAATCGAAATTCGGGGAACCGTTGCAGTCCTATCTGGAGCCATGTTATCAAATGAATAAATATCTCACCGTGTTGAGCATAGTTCCAGGGCTGCCATTTCTCCGGATTTTTCCTAAATCTCCGGATTTTTTCCAGTACATGGTAGCTTAAAGTAGGCTGAAAGTAAAGCAGAATGCGCCTTAAGGCGCATTCTGCTTAACTTACAGCCTGCTTTAAGAAGTCGCTTGTCAATAAAACAAGAAACAGGCTATGGGGTAAAGGTATGATTCCTAAAATTACACTTGAAAAATGCATATTTGGAAATCTTAGGATTTTTCATGACAACTTATGGCAGCCCTGTAATTCTTGAAAATATTTCAGGGCTGCAGGTTGTGCTGATATCTTTAGATTTTTATGATTGCAGAATGCCAGATGGTAACTTAAAGCAGGCTGAAAGTAAAGCAGAATGTGCCTTAAGGGGAAATTTGCTATACTTTCAACCTGGTTAAAGTTGTCACGTGTCTTCGCAACTAGAATCAGATTGTTTGGTAAAGGGTTACTGTATAAGGTACAATTTGCAAAATCAGGCTTAAAAATAGAAACTTTGGAAATCTTAGGATTTTACATGATCAACTTGCGGCAGCACTGATATTTTGACAAATGACCAAGGACACTTTTAAAGCGACTCGCAACCGCTTTATTGTCATCTGCTTTAGTATTTTTGTCTGCAAGACACGTTTCAAAGTTAGATTTAAGATTGTATGACTTAATAAATATCGATAAGAGTGTCAAACAGTTTGGGTCCTGATCAGACGCCGCGTTACGCGGCGTCTGGTCAGGACCAAAACTGTTTGCAAACGCGCTTTAAAGGGACTTGCAACCGGATGGTGTACTTGTCAAAATAAAATAAAATACTCAAATAAAAGCAAATTTGTGGCATCATTTGGCTTCTGACATTAAAAAAATATGATCAGTCCAAAAAAAGTCTCAAGAATCGTCACCGAATCTTAGGTTTTTTAGCTCACCTGAGCCGAAGGCTCAAGGTGAGCTGTTGTGATCGCCCGCCATCCGTCTGTCCGTCCGTTCAAATTTACTTCAAGCGACATCTCCTCTGAAACCGCGAGTTTGAGGGAAAAACTAAATTGCTGACGGTGTTCCTTGGATGCTTCTCTACAGAAATTGTTAAAATAAAATTCATTGGTGGACTACTAAGTACTTATTGAAATTTATTAAAAAAAGTGAAAAACTTTAAACAAGTTTTTTGTAAAAAACCACTGTTCCCACACCTTAGATATTGCATGAATAGTATCTTCTACTAAATCACTTTCAAAATTGTAAAAAATCAAAACCCTAGGGTCAAATTTGACTCAACCCTGGCCATATCAGTGCTTTTTGATGCAGGTCTGACAGTAAAAACTCTCTAATGCAGTGTTTTCTCTAGAGCCAAAATTTAGGGGGTCAAGTTTGACCCCCTGTTTAAAAAAGTGGGGGTCATTTAGAAAAATCAGGGGTCATATATATTTCTGACTTGAATTATCTTAATTAATGCATATAAGGTGTTACAACTGATTATGCACGGTTGGTTTGAAGTGTTAGCAGAACAGGTTATCAGTTATTATGATCTATGAGAAAGTAGTGTAGCTTTAACATCTGTTTGGTAATGGTCTGCTCTGTTAGCAAGGTGCAGAAGACCTTCAAAGGTGTATAGGAGAGGGTTAATTAACTTGAAAATTTCAGTTTTTTGAATGCAGGTAATAATCAAAATTCAACAGAAATTCAATGTTCGGCCTGTCTCTCACTTTAAACTTACAGAAGGCAATATCCTGGAATAGCCCCAGCAGTCACCACAAATAGTTAAGCTCACATCTACTGAAAGGATATCTGTCTTTTTCTGGATTTTCCCATTTTTGCCACTTTCATACTGTACCGTAGCCGAAAGTTTTTCTCAAACCATGCATGCAGTTCGTTACCAGGTTCGCTGCCGACGCTGTTTTGGATGCAGTTTCTTCACTCGTTTGCTTCTTTTCTGCTTCAAGGCATTGATTTATTACGATCAGCACCGTAATCAGTTTTCTTTTTTATTAAAATGCAGCTTGTCTCCGTTGCTTCGGAGCTTTCGTAAAGTTTTATTCAACTTGACATATTGCGGGAAGACGTTTTAATATTGTCCGGGTACTGGAACATATGTCGGATTATATTCTGTATCAGTAATAATTGCACACAATTTGATTATTGAAGATTATTATTTGAGTTGCACGTCTTTATTTATAAGAAACAATCGTATTGGATCGAAGGTAATAATATATTCAACGTTTACTGATAACTATTCATTGGTTTGAAATCGTCGAAGCCGTACCGAGATACGTAACTTGAACGGGAATGTGATGAAGATAGGGAACCAGGCTACCGGAATTGAGGCCAGCAAGGTGCTCACGCATGCGCAGAATAACAGCAACAAGTAAACAGAATCACTGCTTCTCGACGCCGACTTTCGGTTTATAAGATGGCAATTTCTTCGGAGTTAAAGATACAATTTAGGGCTGAAATATTGTTGCGTCAAGAAAAACGCAGGTTACAAATTTGGTTGCGCCAAACGTGAATTTTCTGCGCCAAAAACGCGCTCTCGAGAAAACACTGCTAATGATCCGTTTTTATACATACCCACTGTAGTTTCCAGGCTAAGAAGCTACCCTTATACTAAATGCAACATTTTTGCAAACAGTTTGGATCCAGGTCAGATGCCACATAATGCTGCATCTAATCTGGATCTGAAACTATTTGCCACTCATTTACATATTTTCTTATATTTAGAAAATATAAGTTATTATTTTTTACATATTTCACATACAAACATTTGGAGCAGACAACAGTTCAGCATGATAATAGTAATTTCTCTCTGAGAGCGTCTCCTATTGCATAACTGACCCATAGCTAGCTCTGAACTCAGGTCACTGAGATACATAACGATGTCTGCTATTTTATGCTCAAGCACAACTTAGTTCGAGGCATATTACTTTTGGTCTGTCTGTTTGTTTGTTTGTGTTTTGTTTGTTTGTTTATCTTTCTGTCTATCAGTCCACAATTAATTCTTGGCCATAAACAGTATGGATCCAGGTCAGATGCCACATAATGCTGCATCTAATCTGGATCCAAACTATTTGCCACTCATTTACATATAGTTTCTTATATTTAGAAAATGTAAATAATGATATTTATTAACCTATTAACCCATACATATTCCTTTTTATGTCTTTAATTTATTCTTCCACAGAAGAAAATAATTTCACTTTATACAGTCATTGTTGTCTTTAACAATTGCTTCAAATGACATCTCCTCATATACCGCTGAAAAGATTTCAACCAAACTTTACACGAATGATCCTTGGGTCAAGTTCTTTCAAAATTGTTCAAAGAATTAAAAACAATGTAGAACTCTGGTTGCCATGGCAACCAAGTGAAAAAATAAGGAAATCTTAAAAAATCTTCTTGTCTGAAACTACAAGGGCCAGATCTTAGACATTTGTCACATAGCATCATCTACAGGTCCTCTATCAAACTACAAACTATGCCCCTGGGGTCAAAATTGGCCCCGCCCGGGGGGTCACAGTTTAACATAGAGTTATATAGTGAAATTTTCAAACGTCTTCTCCTCTGAAACTAATATGGCCAGAGCTTTGATATCTGGCATGGTGACACTTTTAGATGTCCTATACCAATAAGGTTCAAATGGTTCTGGTCGATTGCATATCATCTACAGGTCCTCTATCAAGTTTGTACAAATTATGCCCCTGGGGTCAAAATTAGCCCCACTCCGGGGGTCACAGTTTTCAAACGTCTTCTTTTCTGAAGCTAATATAGCCAGAGCTTTGATATTCGGCATGGTGTTACTTCTAGATGTCCTTTATCTAGTTTGTTCAAATGGTTCCAGTCTGTTGCATATGTAGGTCACAGGAGCTAAAAATAGATTTTTTCAATGGAAACTTAAAAAAAATCTTCTTGTCTAGAACCCTAGTACCCTGATCTTAGATATGTGGAACATAGCATCATCTACAGGTCCTCTATCAAGATTGTTCAAATTATGCCCCTCGGGTAAAAAATGACCCCGTCCTGGACATAAATCATTATCTCCATTTTGATGTACAGCTATTCTCAGGTGAGCGACATATGCCCCATGGGGCTCTTGTTTAGATATATTCCATCGTTTTTCAATATCGTCAGCTGACGGTTTTGCTGTTGTTGTTGCTTCTCTACACGGGCTCTGACATAAACGGGAGCCGAATAATGTAGTATTAAGCGCTACCAGTGAAGTACGTTAATTCACTACCATATATATAGAGAGCGTCCATGGTCGAGGCGGTAAAGGCGTGTCCTCATTTTTAGCTCACCTGAACACAAAGTGCTCAAGGTGAGCTTTTGTGGTCGGTCTTTGTCCGGCGTGCGTCGTGCGTCAACAATTTCTTCAAACATCTTCTTCTTCAAAACCGCTTGCCTGATTGCAACCAAACTTCACAGGAATGTTCCTTGGGTCAAGCTCTTTCAAAGTTGTTCAAAGAATTTGAAACAATGCAGAACTCTAGTTGGCATGGCAACCAAAGTGAAGAAATAAGGAAATCTTAAAAAATCTTCTTGTCAAAAACCACAAAGGCTAGAGCTTAAAAATTTGGCACATAGTATCATCTATAGGTCCTCTATCAAGATTGTTCAAAGTTTGACCCTGGGGTCAAAATTGGCCCCGCCCCGGGGGTCACCGATTTACATAGAGTTATATAGTGAAATGTTCAAACATCTTCTTGTTCAAAACCACATGCCTGATTGCAACCAAACTTCACAGGAATGTTCCTTGGGTCAAGCTCTTTCAAAGTAGTTCAAAGTATTTGAAACAATGCAGAAGTCTGGTTGCTATGGCAACCAAAGTGAAAAAATAAGGAAATCTTAAAAAATCTTCTTGTCAAAAACCACAAGGGCCAGAGCTTAGATATTTGGCACATGGCATCATCTATAGGTCCTCTATCAAGATTGTTCAAATCATTAAAAAGAAAGGTAGGATGCGAATAACTACAGGCACCGATCTAGTAGACAAAACATTTATTGATCTACCGGTTTCGACCTTATTCAGGTCTTCATCAGGATACATAACATGAAAAAATCATCCTTAAAGTACACATATTGTCGGTTTTTCAAGTCACATGATTTCTGACTGCAGAGCGTCCTTGACAACTGTGACGTCATAATAACTATTGATAAACAAGTACAAAGATTGTTTAAATAAGATGAAGCAAAAAGTGATTAGAATTTGATTAA
This sequence comes from Gari tellinella, assembly GCA_922989275.2. Lineage (NCBI taxonomy): Eukaryota > Metazoa > Mollusca > Bivalvia > Cardiida > Psammobiidae > Gari > Gari tellinella. The sequence goes on along the minus strand of OV277870.1, from coordinate 2,815,424 downwards.
AATTGAATGAGTTGACAATTAACAATACATAATAGATCTGTAGAGTGCAAAATGAAAAAGTTAAAATCAGATTCTCCTAGTTTATATAAAATTTGATTGAAGTTTCAAAAGTTCTTCTGTCTTGACTATAAGTGGAAATCTGTAGATAATTCATCGTTCAATTCGTGGCTATGGTCGGATTCTGTGGGTGGGTTTCCAGTCTGGTAACAAATGGGCCCCATGTTGGAAGCATCAAGCTCCTCTAATATTGGGAGATGTATCACTAGAAGGTCATCTGTGTACTGTAGAGACTGTATTTTAGACGATCTGGAGATTATGAATAGTTCAGAGGTTTTCTGGATGAGTTCTAGATTTTTTAAAGATGGGCTAGGTGCAGTTTCAAATTCATCTAGCATGGCATAGTTAAAAAAGTTTAGCATACCTCGATTAGCGATTTCCTGTCTATTTTCCTGTTTCCTTTTGTAAAATCCCTGTTTCAATATTAATTCCTCTTCCTGTTGATCTTTGATGACTCCTGTCTCGGTTTTTGAGCCTTGTTGCGTTTTCTCTGGTTTGTCCTTTTCGTTCATTTTGCGTTGTTTTGAAGTCCGTGTTTTAGTATGTCCCGGAAGTACTCTTCATTCTAAAGTTGTTGTTTTTGAAGACAGCCGAATTTCCAATGGAGATTGTCAATTTCCTGACGGTTTTCAGCAATGCCCTTGACAGTGGGAGCAGTTTATGCTTGTTGGGTGGATCCTCTAAGGATACATGACAGCAAAGTCACTCGACTATTCCATGCCGTCTACACCACGTCGGTTGACAGGTTGGTCTGCCGGTGTTTGTAGGATTCTCAAAAGAATGCGCTCGCACCGCGGATACAAATCATTAAAAAGAAAGGTAGGATGCGAATAACTACAGGCACCGATCTAGTAGACAAAACATTTATTGATCTACCGGTTTCGACCTTATTCAGGTCTTCATCAGGATACATAACATGAAAAAAACATCCTTAAAGTACACATATTGTCGGTTTTTCAAGTCACATGATTTCTGACTGCAGAGCGTCCTTGACAACTGTGACGTCATAATAACTATTGATAAACAAGTACAAAGATTGTTTAAATAAGATGAAGCAAAAAGTGATTAGAATTTGATTAAAATTGAATGAGTTGACAATTAACAATACATAATAGATCTGTAGAGTGCAAAATGAAAAAGTTAAAATCAGATTCTCCTAGTTTATATAAAATTTGATTGAAGTTTCAAAAGTTCTTCTGTCTTGACTATAAGTGGAAATCTGTAGATAATTCATCGTTCAATTCGTGGCTATGGTCGGATTCTGTGGGTGGGTTTCCAGTCTGGTAACAAATGGGCCCCATGTTGGAAGCATCAAGCTCCTCTAATATTGGGAGATGTATCACTAGAAGGTCATCTGTGTACTGTAGAGACTGTATTTTAGACGATCTGGAGATTATGAATAGTTCAGAGGTTTTCTGGATGAGTTCTAGATTTTTTAAAGATGGGCTGGGTGCAGTTTCAAATTCATCTAGCATGGCATAGTTAAAAAAGTTTAGCATACCTCGATTAGCGATTTCCTGTCTATTTTCCTGTTTCCTTTTGTAAAATCCCTGTTTCAATATTAATTCCTCTTCCTGTTGATCTTTGATGACTCCTGTCTCGGTTTTTGAGCCTTGTTGCGTTTTCTCTGGTTTGTCCTTTTCGTTCATTTTGCGTTGTTTTGAAGTCCGTGTTTTAGTATGTCCCGGAAGTACTCTTCATTCTAAAGTTGTTGTTTTTGAAGACAGCCGAATTTCCAATGGAGATTGTCAATTTCCTGACGGTTTTCAGCAATGCCCTTGACAGTGGGAGCAGTTTATGCTTGTTGGGTGGATCCTCTAAGGATACATGACAGCAAAGTCACTCGACTATTCCATGCCGTCTACACCACGTCGGTTGTTCAAAGTTTGACCCTGGGGTCAAAATTGCTCCCGCCCCGGGGTCACCATTTTACATAGAGTTATATAGTGAAATGTTCAAACATTTTTCTCTGAAACCATTATGGCCAGAGCTTTTATATTTGGCAATGTGTAATGTCTAAAGGTCCTTCACATATGTTGACGAATTGGTTCCGGTGTGTTGAATATCTGGGTCACTGGAGCTTAAAATAGATTTTTTCAATGAAAACTTTAAAAAATCTTCTTGTCTGAAACCAAAATACACTGAGCTTAGATATTTTGCACATAGCATTGTCTACAGGTTCTCTATTAAAGTTGTTCAAATTTTGTTCCTGGGACCAAAATTGGCCCAAGCCCAGGTGTCGCCATTTTACATGGAGTTATATAGTGAAATTTTCAAACACATTTTTCTTTGAAATCAATATGGCTAGAGCTTAGATATTTTGCATGATATAATGTCTAGAAGTCTTTCACATATGTTGATGAATTGGTTCCGGTCTGTTGCATATCTGGGTCACCAGAGCTAAACATAGATTTTTTTCAATGAAAACTAAAAATCTTCTTGTCTGAAATCATAGTACACTGAGCTTAGATTTTTGGCACATAGCATCGTCTACAGGTCCTGTATCAAGAGCATTCATATTATGTCCCTGGGGTCAAAATTGACCCCGCCCGTGGGTAAAAGTTTCACAAATCTTCTTTTCTGAAATCACTGACCCATCACCATGTACTGGTGAGCGATTAAGGGCCATTCTGGCCCTCTTGTTCTTGTTTGTCTCCGCAATGGAGGGTCACAAGTTCTAATCCCACCAGAGCTTCTTCTTTTTTTTTTGGGAAATGTATTTTTTAACAGAGTTTATTATCCTAAACTAAATCTTACCCATTTTTAATTACATGTATAATCATTTGACATAAATTTACAAATTACCATTTTTAATGCTAAATCCGGTTGCGAGACTCTTTAACAGTTTTACCTATTACTCCATAGCCTGTCTCTAGTTTAAAAAAAGATGATCACTTAAAGCAGGTTGAAAGTAAAGCAGAATGTGCCTTAAGGCATACTCTGCTTTACTTTCAGCCTGATTTATTTTTTAAGCTATTATTTGTTAGAAAATAGAAAATATTTCTTATAATACATATTAATGACTGTATAAAAGGGAACTATTTCCTTCAGTGGAAGAATAAATCATAGGCATAAACAGGCGTATTTATGGGGTAATGGGTTATCAAATGGAATAAATATCTCAGTGTTGAGCCTAGTTCCTGACAATATTTCAGGGCTGCAGATTGTGCCGAAATCTTTAGATTTTTATCCTTAATCCATTGTCCCATAAATATGCCATTTTACCCCTTTTATTTATTCATCTTCTGAAGAAAATATTTCCAATTTGTACTGTTACAAACAAGTATCATAAGAAATAGTTTCTATATTCTATCAGATAATAGCTTAAAGCAGGCTGAAAGTAAAGCAGAATGCACCTTAAGGAATGGAATAAATATCTCGCAGTGTTGAGCCTAGTTCCTGACAATATTTCAGGGCTGCAGATTGTGCCGAAATCTTTAGATTGTTATCCTTAATCCATTGTCCCATAAATATGCCATTTTACCCCTTTTATTTATTCATCTTCTGAAGAAAATATTTCCAATTTGTACTGTTACAAACAAGTATCATAAGAAATAGTTTCTATATTCTAGCAGGTAATAGCTTAAAGCAGGCTGAAAGTAAAGGTGCATTCTGCTTTACTTTCAACCTGCTTTAAGTGGTCACCTGTTTTCAAAACTAGAAACAGGCTATGAGGTAATGGGTTAAAGATGATTGTCAAATTTTGCTATTTATGACATAATGTGGGGTTTGTGACAGGTCAGTTTGAAGTGGGGGTATGTTTCTCAGCATGATAGTCAGTTTTATCGAACAGTCAAACTTCGATATATCGAACTCGGTTAAGTGAAACATACCAGAATTTGAAACACATGTATGTCCACCTAAACCAGCTTGAAATAACGAAAATTCATGTTTCGAAATATCTGATAATTTGAGTTTTAAGGGAGTCTGAGAAATCGAAGTTTGACTGTATTTTGATAATTTTCAGGCCTCCTGTATTTCGCGGGTGAGATTGGACAGTCTGAGCAGTTTTCAGGGGACATCCTTAATCAACATATACAGTCAGTTTATACCAAAGAGAACCCTGGTTAAAAGTGGAATAAAGCAGGTACGAACTCTCATTTCACCGCCAAATCCAGCGTTGTTAGTGTTTTCTTATGACTTGTGTCAGTTATTTTTAGATTGGAACATTCTAAACTTTTAAAAGGGATGAGTACCGTACTGGATGATTTCTGTACAGCCAGCTAGAGATACGACTAGCTGTATTTATTTGCTTAATGTACAGTAGAGAAGACATATTTTTCCCGTTTAAACGCAAACAAAATGCACTTAACTGTGGAAATTTAGTTTAAGAAATTGTAGCTATATTTTCAGTCTGAGTAGCAAACAGGTTAGAGCCAGATCAGACGACGGGTTATCCGCGGTCTGATCTGGCTTTAACCTGTTTGCAATGGAAATAACAGTTTTAGTATATAAATGGGAAATAATAAAATATCAGTAAATTAGTGCAGCGGTCTCGTGCTAGAAGGATCAAACTTATCTCAAGTGTATGATTATATATTCCATGTTATCTTGCTTACCTATTTACCATTATTAACTATTCTGTTCTAAAAGTAACTCCGACAAGTCAGAAAAATCAAATAATACCACTTGATACTCAATAGAAGAGACGGTTATAATGAGTTGTGACACTATATAGGGTTTAATGCAGAAATAAAGATTTTTAAATGGAGAGAGTTCCGTAGGCATATTTTAGGACCAAGAAAATCCGTTAAATATGTGGTAATTACAAGTATTCTGATAGTCAGGGGTGAAATCCGCCCTTCAAAGTTCCCAAAAATAAGGTGCGACTGTGTTTCAAATACTGGAAACGAAACCAGACACATTTTAGCTCACCTGTTCGTAGAACAGCAGAGCTAATGTCATACCCCCGGATTGGGCATGGGCATGAGCGTGAGTGTGACCAAGCTTAAAGTTTTTTGGACGGGTTGTTTTAAACCTTATTATTTGTACTAGAGTGCTGAAATGTTGTATGGAGGTTCATTTGGGGTTAAACATTGACATTGGAATTAAAAAATAATTGCACAGGTTGTTTAAAGTTTTATATAACTAGACTAAGACTCAACATTAATTTAATAATAGTTCTAAACTGAAAATTGATTTTCTTTTGATACAAGATGTTTTTTAGACTTAAACTTTAAACAGGCGAGCATCAGGTGACTTTGACACACATTTCTGGTTAGGGGCATACTTAATTTTCATTTCTAGCGTCACATTAGAACAGGAACAGAATATGTTCCTGATTAGATTCACCCCACATTATTCTGTGTAAGTTTGTAGATGCGTTTATTAGGAATAAAATATATAAATACTGTCACGTGCCGAGCGGTAGTACACGTCAAGTCAGGGGTCTGATCTGGATCCAATTTGGTAGTGTGATTACGGATAGCCCCTTTCTTCTCTCTCTCTCTTTCTCTCAAATACATATTAACTAAAATGGACTCTCTTTCGTGCGGCAAATAAAGTAAATGTAAGGCTGAATCAAATTTTACGTGATGCTTTATTTATATCCTATTCAATAACAAAACCTCAAGTCACTAGACTTCTAAGTTCTTATTTCTAAATAATTCTATTTTAAAAAATAAGGCAATAAGGTACCGCACCTTTGAAATTCTATTCTGAGAGTCCTCTCTTCGTCTGCAATCGAGCTATTTATGTAGAAAGCTGGTCACGTGGTGTGCACCAAATTTCTGGTGCACTCCTTATATGGTATGCGAAGACACTGGCACTGCACGGACCTAAAAATGACTGAAACAATACCAAATTCTCTTTCTAAAAATACAAGAATGTTATAAACATGGGGGGAAATATATTTAAAAGGGACATTCATTGTTAAAATATGGAATAAATTACTTTTTAAAGAGCTTTTGTAGGTTGAAGTCTTGCCACTACTGTACTTTGTACATGAAACCAAGGCTACAACCCACAATGCATCACTTCAGTATAAAACAAGATGGTGTCAAAGCACTTGCTTCTCACAATTATGAACCATACCAAATACAAATACTGGCTGAATAAAAGATGCTGCGGGAGCTAACACGATCTGGAGGTAGATTATATCGTAACTATTACAATTGGGAATTATAATTATGAAATGACACTTGAAAACAGCCACATAGGCTGACGTTGTAAACATGAATGTTGACAAACAACAAACGTGTTTGTCAACCTAAAACCAGAACCTTACAATACTAAATTTTTATTGTATCGAATTTTTTCATCATTAGTATTTATTGAGCTATAAAAAAAAATATGTCAGAATACGAATGTTCCGAAAAAGTTACAAAAAGTTTCGCCCTGAAAATCGAGTGCTGCAAATCAAATGAATAATCCGGAAATAGTAAATTCGATTATGCGCAGTTCGGGCCCGGTAATGGCGGTGTTTATACAGTGACGCTTTGTTTCTACGATGCAACCAGAGCAAAGTTTACTTCCTTTTGAGCGATTTCACGCAATAATTATGAATAATAACTTGTTTATTTACTTTATTTCTCTCTCAGTTCAAAATGCCTTACCGATTTAGATTGTATTAGATACTGTACGTAACGACTAATGTATATATATATATATATAAAAAATAATGTCGGCGTGATGCCGGAAACTACCGGGAAAAGCTGTATATATATGAATTAAAAAAATAAATGATGTATTATAGGCTTTAAAAACACAATGCGGAAAGAAAAACTTAAATTATGAAATGTTTCCTTTTTTTAAATTAAAGACAAATAGTGTTTCAGCTAGGCTAGCAAAAGAAGAATATTTCATAGCTAAATTTAAACCTATTCTTAATTCTCAATAATTATCTCCCTTTAATAAAACACAGTTATTTATCTTAGATGTACGTCAACAGGAAGTGACGACGTCGATATCATGACAACAACGTCATGACGTCATAAACAATTGTATAGCGCCTGATGAATTATAGTGAAACGCGTCGCGCATTGTTTGAAGAAATAAAATTGTGTTTTTAAAGCCTATAATACATCATTTATTTTTTTAATTCATATATATATATATATATATAATTGTAAAGGTAAAAATGACTCAGTGATGAGCCGAGAGGCGAACCGCATATGGTAATACAAAAGAAAAAATAGAAGGCGTGTTTAGTCATTTTTACCTTTACAATTATATATACTTTTGCCGGTCCGGCATTTGCCGGAATATTTTACATTTTCCGTCTATATATATATATATATCTTTATTTCCTCCATAATATGAAGATTACAGTAGCATGACATATAAGAAGAATGAAACGTGACACAATTTGACAAACACATATAAGCAAATAGACAAACAGCATAACATGAAATGTACATGACTATATATGCAGTGGATATACACAGAACACCGCGTACTACAAACCACATACCACATATGCAAAAGAAAACGACAAATAAACAAATTTTACATTTGATATGATACGTGATACATGTATGCTAACTCCCATCATGCTGACTTGAAATCTTATTCAAATCCAAAAACAAATAGTTTTGAATACCAGTGACAAACAGTTTGGATGCAAATCATAAGCCGCGTTACACGGCGTCTGATCTGAGACCAGATTGTTTGCCAATATCAAGCAAGTCGCGTTTAGCATGATAAGGGTTAAGGAAAATGTTCCCACCTATCGTCCAAAATTATGATTATGTGTCTAGGGGTTTATCATACAGGGCTGCCATTTCTCCTGATTTTTCAAAATCTTCGGATTTGTATTCCAACAGATGGAAGCTTGAAACAGTCTGAAAGTAAAGCAGAATACACCTTAAGGCGCGTTCTGCTTTACTTCCAATCTGCTTTAAGCATTACTTGTCTTAAAAACTAGAAACATACTGTGGGTTAAAGATATAATCATGAAAATCGGGCTTGAAAAATTGAAAAATTTGAAATCTTAGGATTGTTTTATCAACTTATGGCAGGCCTGACCATACTTCTAATTGAGCTAACTTAGCTACAGAGTGTCCGACATTTCGGACAGTACAATGTTCCGATCATAGATTTTTAACCATTTTAAGCAAAGTTCTCTGTCGAAACGAAATTATAGAGATCATTAAATGGTTAAAAAGACAACCACACCGTAAATCTATGTACTCTGTAGACCAACCTCTACCAAACGAACAGTAGAGACTGGATAAGAGTTAATAGAACAATTAAGCACTCACATGTCAATGGTAGTATACTTGGCCCATGATAATGAAAATAGTGTAGATCCAGATCAGAGGGTTCCTAGTAGATCCTTCCACACAGGGTCTACACTACACGTCATTATCTAATGCATAATGATACCATAAATTCTTAAATAGACATCGAGCAAGAAACTAGATTTTTCCATTTTCAAGTAAGAATGAGTTACGGTCAGTTTTGTCATTTGACTTGTAATCGTTGTTACAATAAACTAACATACGATAACAAGGCAAGGATCGAAACCATATGTAAAGAAATAACAATAGGTTATGTACATACATGTAAATATAAATACTCCTAGATATACATATATCATACAACGGAATCATTCTAAACCAGTCAGCAACACTGTAGTCTGTGCAATTGGAAGCATGTTGCACAAAGCAAGGTCAAAGTAGACTTGCAATTACTTCACCGGCAATATGTGTCACTTCTTTTTCACTAAAGGCAGACAATAACCTTAGATAATCTGGAGTTCCGACTTAGAAGGGTTCCGGTGTATAATAAATACACACACTTACAGTGTTCTTACATATTCACATTTGATATGCAAATGTAATGTGCAAACTTAAATAAACATGACTTTAAGTCCTCATAACAGCGATCTCTTGGCAGTGATGCCTCGACAATTGGATGATACACCCCAACTATTGTATTAACAAATTCATGTCTGCTAAGAGAACTAAGGGAAATCCAAACTTGTTGTCCAAGCAAACTACAAATACGGGTTTCCAATTTTACTCTTAGCGGCCTAATAACCATACAATCTAGTATAAGATGGTCTGTTATACTACAATTATCGCAACTTCTCCCACACTTATAGCAAATATCGTCAAAGCGAGTTAAATTAGCTACTAATTGACCAACTGCTTTTACAAAAATTAACTGTCCAGGAAAACGCTGTGAAAACTTCCAAAGATCACATAACTGGTGATTACTATGGACAGACCTGAATCTCCGAAACCTCTCGATAGATGTGCGATTATTCCATTCCAAAACATAGGATTTCCTTATTGTTGTTTTAATCGTGCGATTCCAACAATCCTTGCTAGGAAATATTCCCTCATTTAAATATTCCACCATGAAATGCTTTAAGCCATATTTACACAATATCTGATCTATTTCCGGCATAAAGCCCAACTTAACTTTGTTTAAAAAGTAAGAACTTAATCTATATAAAAACATTTGTTTTATCGCACAATCGGCGTCTAACCTACATAACTGACCAAAAAGGGTAAGCTTCCTACGCTCAATTTCCAAGCCAATTGGAAGGCAGTCAAGCATACTTAACACACAGTCTGTACTGGTCCTTGAATTAAAACCCTGTATATATTTAAGGCATAAACGATGGGCTCGTTCAAGTAACAGTAAATCAGACTTATTTAACGATGGCCAACATTCACAGCCGTATAAAGCTTTAGGTATCACTACTGCGTTGTATATACGCTTACAGCTTTTCGGTTGTAAACCATCGTTGTTAAAACCCTAATTTGTCAAGCTATAAAATGTACCCCTTAGCTTGTTACAAGATTCTTTAATAACAGAATGAGATTTCGTATTCTCCTCAAATAAAACACCTAGGTGCATGTAAGCCGGTACTGTCGGTAAAAGATCGGTCCCAAGGAAGAAAGAAATTACATTGTTATTCACTTGTCTATGTTGCTTACATGCAAAAACTAGAATGCCACATTTAGTAGGATTGTACTGGTATCTCCAAATGCACGAATAACGGTAACATTCGTTCAACATTAACTGTAAGGATCTTTTTGAAAGTGAAAGCAAAAGCATATCATCCGCTACAGTAGGGACACAAAAGCTGTTGCTTTCACCTAAAGAAAGTCCAACGCCCAAATCCACTAGCTTTTCAATTAATTCATTGATAAAACAGAGGTACAAAAAAGGTGACCATATTCCACCTTGTCTCGTTCCTTGTTTAATCACGAACCAGTCTGACATATGACCCTTATGTAAAACACAACTTGACATACTGTTGTGCATCTCTATTACACTATATAATAACGGTAACGGTAACCCGTAACTGTAAAGTTTGTAAAACAAATAAATCTGAATAAGGGGAGATCCTTTGAAAGCACAGAAAACAAAGCAAATACTGAAAATTGCAGACTCGGTTTAATTGAGTCTGTTCATGAGCAATACTGAAATATGCAACAGTGCTCACGCCCCCTAGCACCAGCTTTAGCGGAATTCAACTTTCAACTGTAAATGCGCTGAAATCAATGATTCCAAAGGACCAGAAAGTATAACAACACTGAGCCATCATGCCAAACTCGATCAAAAGCTAATTTCAATAACTTATAAGAACAGAACAGAACATACTTTATTTAACTTGTACACAATCAGGTACCTCATTACATAACATACAATCATACAATACAAAACATACATACATGGTCAATGTGGAAATAGTATAGGTCTTCTAACAAAGTTTACTGTAGAATGCACTGCACTGTAGAGAGCACTGTGCATCCTACTGGTACTTTAGCTATGTATTTTATCTGAAATATTTTAAACAACGTTATTGTAAAAAAAAAATCACATTCTTGTGTAGGAGAATGAACTATGCAATTGTAATTAATGCGGATACATACAACAATTGATACATTCAATGTTGTGACATATATTTTCTGACTCATGAATTTGACAATACAGTGACATACAAACACACATACTTAACCCTTTCCCTTATAAGCACATTTAAGAGCATTCGGTTTATTCTTCCTCAACAGAAAATAGTTCCAATCCATTCAGTCATGAGCATGTAGCATAGGATATGGTAACTAAAGACAGACCGAAAGTAAAGCAGATGTATCTTAAGATCTGACTCTAGTTTTACGCAAAGTATATTGTAAACGATGTAGACCCAGATCAGGTGGCTAGACCGAAAGCCCCCAGAACTGGATAAGCAGCGTTTGCAAGTATATATACATCCATATATAGCTATAATGGTATGTATGCTAATATACTGTACCGGTTCGGAGTGTTGTGATGAATGGTGTACTTTATAAGATGAACTTGAAGCATTCTTTCTTGGGGATGTGGATGGTTCATTCTTGTTGGTACATTTCATTGTTACAGCTAGGCGCGCTGCCGTATCTGACCGAGTATGTGTATGTCTGACTGTGTAGTCTGTTCACGGATTATCTATCTCTCTCTATATAATTTGTACAGTGAACTTGTATCTGCAAAGATCCTACAGAATGGAAAGCATGCTGTTTGAGTTAATTAATTATCTCCCTTTATCACAAATTATATCGTCTAACTCTGTATCCTATGGATCCAGCGGCTTTCATCCAAATGAATGTTCGTAGCATGTGCTATGGTTGAAACCCTAAAAGGGCACCATGCATATAAGCTATAATGGTATGTATGCTAATATACTGTACCGGTTCGGAGTGTTGTGATGAATGGTGTACTTTATAAGATGAACTTGAAGCATTCTTTCTTGGGGATGTGGATGGTTCATTCTTGTTGGTACATTTCATTGTTACAGCTAGGCGCGCTGCCGTATCTGACCGAGTATGTGTATGTCTGACTGTGTAGTCTGTTCACGGATTATCTATCTCTCTCTATATTCCTATATATATATATCTGTTTCGAGCAAATTATGTGTCTTTGTTTTAGTTCATTTATAGAACATACAACAAACAATCGCGACTCGCAAGTACGGTGATAAAAGGTAACATAAATTGGATAGATAACCGTTTCTGGTCATGTTTCTTTCAAAAGTTTATAGCACTGAGGCAGCATACTTCAGTCTGTATATTTGAGTACCCCTAAGACGTGCCACGTGTTAGAGAGGGCGTCTTAGAATTATAATGTGCAATTGGGGTCAAATACACAATCTGCTAAATCTTAGAAACTTTACTAGTACACATGTAAAGCAAATTCTAATAGTTTAGTCTGTAGTATGGAAGTACCCCTAAGACGTGCCGCGTATATAGAGGGCGTCTTAGATTCACAGGGATCCGACACGATTGATCTTTGAGAGAGAAAAATGTCAGAAGGTATATATAGAGACAAGGGGTACAACTGATCGTCAGTATGTTCTCACCCTTTAACTACAAAACCGAGCATATCATGAATAATAACTGATGAAACGACATCTTTTTAGCTCACCTGGCACGAAGTGCCAAGGTGAGCTATTGTAAATGTCCTGTGTCCGTCGTCCGTCGTCGTCCGTCGTCAGTCGTCCGTCGTCAAACTTTTTGTTCAAAGATCTTCTTCTTGGAAACCACTGGGCCAATTTCATCAAAACTTTATAGGATTGTTCCTTGTAGGGTACTCTCTCAGATTTCTTCAAATATAGGTAATCCAATTGAAATTGTGGTTGCCATGGCAACCAATTGAAAAAACTTTAAAAATCTTCTTGTCAAAAACTAGTGGTCCGATTTGAAAGTAATTTTATGCAAATGATCCATGGGTGACCCTCTACCAGATTTCTTAAAATTATTTTGATATCTAAAAAAACATGGCCGCCAGTGGGTGGGGCAAAATTTCCTTATGTTACTGTATAGTAAAAAACTTTAAAAATCATCTACTCTGAAACTACTGGTTCAAATTAAAAATAATTTAATACAAATGGTCAATTGATGATCTTCTACCAGATTTCTTAAAATCATTTTGTTATCTAAAAAAAACATGGCCGCCAGTGGGTGGGGCAAGTTTTCCTTATGTTACTGTATAGTAAAAACTTTCAAAATCTTCTCTGAAACTACTGGTCCAAATTAAAAACAATTTTGCAGAAATGGTCAATTGATGATCCTCTACCAGATTTCTTAAGATCATTTTGTTATCTTAAAAAACATGGCCGCCAGTGGGTGGGGCATGTTACTGTATAGTAAAAACTTTAAAAATCTTCTCTGAAACTACTGATTCAAATTCAAAATAATTTTACACAAATGGTTAATTGATGACCCTCTACTAGATATCTTAAAATCATTTTGTTATCTAAAAAACATGGCCGCCAGTGGGTGGGACAAGTTTCCTTATATTTCTGTATAGAAAAACTTTCAAAAAAAATTCTCTGAAACTATTGGTCTGATTTAAGAACTATTTTACACAAATAATGATTCATGGGTTACCCTTTGCCAGTTTTCTTCAAATAATCTTCCTATCTCAAACAACATGGCCACCAGTGGGTGGAGGTGAATAAGTGAAAACTTAATCATAACTGGTCGATTTACATGACCGTAATCATGGATACCAGGTGAGCGATTTAGGGCCGCATGCGGCTCTTGTTGCATTTCTGTCTAGCTAATAAAATGCCCTTCCATAAAAACATAACATAAAATCAACTGTAGGCATGCACTTTGAACAGTAACTGTGTATACACTGAAATCACCGATTTTCGGAAAACGGGACAGGTGTTCGTTCACAGCCGACACAGCATTGACCACTACTATACTGTACGCTTGTTTAGGCGGTAATATCGAGCATTACAGCCATACAGTTCCATATATATACATTTTTGAGCACAGGGACCCAACATGATTGATTTTTGAGAGAAAAAATGTCAGAAGGTATATATATATAGACTCTAAAGACTATATATATACCATTTGACATTTTTTCTCTCAAAAGTCAATCGTATCGGGTCCCTGTAAGGTAAACATGCAAAGTTGTTGAGACAATGACTTGAGAAGAAATCGGCTTTGATCGGTGTCAAAAACGTATATATATATGGAACTATGACTGTCATGCTCGATATTACCGCCTAAACAAGCGTACAGTAGTGGTCATTGCTATGTCGGCTGTGAACGAACACCTGTCCCGTTTTCCGAAAATCGGTGATTTCAGTGAGTAGACGCAGTTACTGTTGAAAATGCATGCTTACAGATGACTTTATGTTATGTTTTTATGGAAGGGTATTATATAAGCTAGACAGAAATGCAAAAAGGGTGTCTTTCATCCATTATTATTCATGATATGCCCGGTTTTGTCGAGATAGGATGAGAATAAACTGACGATCAGTTGTACCCCTTGTCTCTATATGTACCTTCTGACAATTTTTTTTCTCTCAAAGATCAATCGTGTCGGATCCCTGTGCTTAGATTACACAGTTTGCTAGACTGTAAGACTAGGTAAAAAGTAGAGAATTATGTTAGATAGATCTGTACTATGCCAGTACCCCTAAGACGTGCCGCGTTTATAGAGGGCGTCTTAGAATACAGTGTGCAGTTGGGCTGACATGAACAGACATATTTTCGCTGTGATACTAGTATGCTGGTATTAATAGTAACATATAGGACAGGACGTTAGGACGTCAGAACAAACAATACTTCATCTATAAGCCTGAGAGTAAATCTCTTCTTACATTATTGGCTTGTACAATATATTTACATAAGTTTATCAGTACGACTTTCCTTTTTGCAATCAAGTATCATAACATCAACAGTTTACACCCGGATAATCATAACTGATTATAATTGGGGTCACTAGCGTGACTTCTTCAATAAACAGCCCTAATCCCCGACTATGGGAGGTGTCAATTAAAGCCCTGCAGCCTATTGCTCAATCTTAACACATCGGCATACGGGCGCTTACCGTTGGTCAAGGTAGGCGTGAGAGTCTTTTTCCCCTGTATTGTACGCACCCCCAAATTGCAGAAAAAAGATTTTATGATAAAAGTGCGCACAAAACATAGCTAAAGACGGTATTGGCAATTTATACCAAAGAATACCCTGGTTAAAAGTCGAATAAAAAAGGACTCCAGATAAGAAGGAGTAATCTGAACAAACATTGTTTCAGCACCAATTCCTATGGTGTTAGTTCTCTTTAGAATATTCTCTTCGAGATGATTCTAATGAGTAATGACACCATAGGGTTAAAAGAAGGAATAAAAGTTTTAATTTTTGAAATACTCCCCTTATCTGGAGCCCTCGACAAATATATATATATATATATATATCGAATTAAAAGATAAGAAAGATTATGCCTTTGTTTAAAAAATATTTAATAAAAACATTACGCTCCTCTACTAAACTAGTTTCGCCTTTCGGCTCCTCAGTAGTCAATGGAAATAACGTCATTACGTCGTTTGTGACGTCGTCGACGTTGTTACTTTATTTTCTTATGTTTCTTATTTTTTAATTCGATATATATCTTAACTTGTACCGGACCGACTTTTGTCGGACCTTTGCATTTCCGTTTATATATATATATATATATATATATATAACGCTTTTTTAAAAGAAAATTATAGGGGTATAAGGGGACTTAACCATTTACAACATTTGTATAAAATATGCTCTTTTCCCATGAGTTTGTCCCCTTGTCCTTTGTCTATGCCCCCTGCAGCTCTAGTCTAAACCTTCATTTGCTACTGTGGAGAAAAAGTTATTCTTTCCCAATAAACGCGTTTACGTTAAAACTAATATTTCCAGTACAAACCGTTTGGAGCCAGATCAGACGCCGGGTAACCCGGCGTCTGATCTGACTCCAAACTGTTTGCCCTCCAGGTTAAAATCAACATTCAGAATTGTCAAGAAGTTGTTATTTTCTACATACGAGTCGTATATTGCGATGCATTTAGTTTACAGTTAAGCTGGAAAGAATAACCTTTTCTCCACTGTAATAATGAGTATACTCTGTCTTTTCCGTACAGTATACATAGGAGTACACTTGTTGTAGGCAAACAGTGTTACTGTGTATATCCAGATCATTTAGTTACCTTTTGAAATACTCCCCTTACCTGTGGGCTGTTTTATACAGAAACCCAAACCTAAACCTAAACATAAAGAGCCAAAGAAGGAAAGCGAGATGCCGTGGAGTGTCTTGTAAGTACTTCCGACTGAAAACCACTTTTCCAGAAATGTTAATGATACCACAGTATAACCTCTCTATTACAACCACTATTTCCAAGGCTGATTGATCTTTTAACCCTTTGAACCCTAGTCCCGCAAATAGGCGTCTTTTTCAAACAGTTTACATGTGAATAGTACACTTGTCCTATGCAATCAGTGAAGACCCAGATCAGAGGGCTCCTTAAGGAGCCCTCTGATCTGGGTCCTCATTGTTTGTCAAAATGCAAAACATTGACAAAAACAACCCTGAAAAGTCAGAAATGGACTAGACTAAAATGGAAACTGGGATTGTCCATTTGAAGTTTCAGGGAGGAAAGAGTTAAGCTACCATCTTCGTAAATATTGAAAGTATTTCTCATGGTGAATGTTCATGGCTGTACATAGAAAATAAAACTCCCTCTCTTTCTTTCTTTCTTTCTTTCTTTCTCTATCTCTTTCCCTCTTACTTTCTAGTTTAAACATATTTTATTTCCATATATATCGTACATAAGGAAATGGGGTCGGGTCCCAAATTCTCACAACATTAGATTCGACCCTTCTTGTTTTCTGTCTTTCTGTCTGTCTCAAAATATGTATATAGTGTGTAGCAACATTTCAAATATAAGTAATATACAGAATTAATCATACAAGAGCTCATTACAGTAAATAGTTAGCTTTAACATTTCTCCCACTAAATATTCATATGAAAAATGTCCACTATGAATAGCTATCATCTTAACTATTACATTGGATAATAAAATAAATGAACATTTTCCTAGGAACATTGCAGACTGATGTGGGACAGAATGTCTGTAAGAAAACAGTGTAGTCTCTGATCAACTCATTCACCCCTGGAAATTTTAATGGACAATTCCAATATCAAAATAAGTATAGTCCATTTTTGACTATTTAAGTTTGATTTTAACAATATATTTAAAAATGACAAACAGGAGCCCTCTGAACAGGGTCTACACTGTTTACATGGGACAAGTGTTTTCCTCACAGGTACATTGTTTGTGAAGGACTAGTACACTCGTCGCTAGGGTTGAATGTGTTAGAATCGTCACTATACACTAATAACAGGAGAAAGGTTTAATTCTTTCACTGCCAACTCTCGTCGCTAGGGTTGAATGTGTTAGAATCGTCACTATACACTCATAACAGGAGAAAGGTTTAATTCGTTCACTGCCAACTCTCGTCGCTAGGGTTGAATGTGTTAGAAACAGGAGCCCTCTGATCAGTGTCTACACTGTTTGCATGGGACAAGTGTTCTCCTCACAGGTACACTGTTTGTAAATGACTAGGGTTGAATGTGTTAGAATCGTCACTATACACTAATAACAGGAGAAAGGTTTAATTCGTTCACTGCCAACTCTCGTCGCTAGGGTTGAATGTGTTAGAATTGTCACTATACACTCATAACAGGAGAAAGGTTTAATTCGTTCACTGCCAACTCTCGTCGCTAGGGTTGAATGTGTTAGAATTGTCAATATACACTAATAACAGGAGAAAGGTTTAATTCGTTCACTGCCAACTCTCGTCGCTAGGGTTGAATGTGTTAGAAACAGGAGCCCTCTGATCAGTGTCTACACTGTTTGCATGGGACAAGTGTTCTCCTCACAGGTACACTGTTTGTAAATGACTAGGGTTGAATGTGTTAGAATTGTCACTATACACTCATAACAGGAGAAAGGTTTAATTCGTTCACTGCCAACTCTCGTCGCTAGGGTTGAATGTGTTAGAAACAGGAGCCCTCTGATCAGTGTCTACACTGTTTGCATGGGACAAGTGTTCTCCTCACAGGTACACTGTTTGTAAATGACTAGGGTTGAATGTGTTAGAATCGTCACTATACACTCATAACAGGAGAAAGGTTTAATTCGTTCACTGCCAACTCTCGTCGCTAGGGTTGAATGTGTTAGAATTGTCAATATACACTAATAACAGGAGAAAGGTTTAATTCGTTCACTGCCAACTCTCGTCGCTAGGGTTGAATGTGTTAGAAACAGGAGCCCTCTGATCAGTGTCTACACTGTTTGCATGGGACAAGTGTTCTCCTCACAGGTACACTGTTTGTAAATGACTAGGGTTGAATGTGTTAGAATTGTCACTATACACTCATAACAGGAGAAAGGTTTAATTCGTTCACTGCCAACTCTCGTCGCTAGGGTTGAATGTGTTAGAATCGTCACTATACACTCATAACAGGAGAAAGGTTTAATTCGTTCACTGCCAACTTTATTACGATGTTTTAGCCCTTCACTGCCATATTGTTGCCTGCTTTAATATTGAAGTCTGCCATATCATTTCAAAGTCAGACTCAAGGTAGTATGACTTGCGAAATATCTGGATGCGTGTCTAATAGTTTAGATCTTAATCTGACACTGCATTATACGGTGTTTGATCAGGATCCAAACTGTTTGAAAAGTAGCATTTAGTTGTTTATGACAGCAAAAGGGTTAATATTGACTTTTCATTCATTTGTGTTGTACTTATTTCAGTTCCAATGGACCTTGATGTGAAAATCAAAGCTGTTATGATTGGTGCTGTGTTCCTGATTGTAAGTTTTATTCTAGACTATATTGCCAAGTTGAAAAATCATTGGAAAACCTCTCATTATAACATACTAACAGACTTAATTGAACCAGTTAACTGGAAGGAAGCCAAACCACAAACAAACTCCCTTCCCTATTTTCAGTCTGCCATATTAGCAAGACACGAAAGACAACTGCTATTAAATTTGGCCAGATTACTCCCCTTTCACATAGACAAGAATAATAGAGTCAGGGCTGCCATTTATCCTGATTTTTCCTAAATATTTGGATTTTTTTCTAGTACATGGTAGCTTAAAGCAGGCTTAAAGTAAAGCAGAATGCGCCTTAAGGCACATTCTGCTTTACTTACAGCCTGCTTTAAGTAGCCACGTGTCAACAAAAGAAGAAACAGGCTATGGGGTAAAGGTATGATTCGTAAAATCGCACAATCCTTTGATACATGTAAATTCGAATTTTACCAAGAAACAGACAATTTTCTTTTAAATTTTATTTAATTTCCTTGATTTTCATATACGGTTTCTATGGTAAATATGAGTTTTTAAGGTAAACAAGTAAATTTTTGAAACAAAAAGTAAACAATATACACCGCATCCTTCTATCAAAGCGAGTACACCGCGGTGCCAATACAAACCATTACACACATATCACACTATCAGATTTATAATCAGTTTAAAGAGTAACGAAACAAGATATATGCAGTCTAGTATGGGTAAATTTAGAATTTATTTGCGCCGCTATCACGTGACCACATCTAAATGAATGATAGTTTGGCATAGCGCAGGCGCTCGCACTGACTTTTGCTGTGTTGATATATCACAAGCGTGTATAGTGAAAGTGTGTAAGTGCCAACTCTTGTGGTCAATGCTTCTATACTTGCATGTTAATCAAAAATCTGAGTGTGATGAATTAAACAGAATCTGAAAATTATTATATATTTACTTTATGTACAATGCTTTGAAAAACATTTCCCACGCCCTTATTCAGAATTTAATGATTTAAGGTATACTCAAAAAATAATTAAAGGGTCAGGCCTTCTTTATTTCAACTGCACGTTTTATCAAACTGCTTATGGACATTAGTAGTCATCGTAGAGCAAAATGGTTTTCAGATCCATGTTTCTCAACACCATGGGCAGTATCAATTTCGTAAGAAATATTTTCTAAAAAAGAAAAATTCAAATTTGCCAAAAATAATTTTTACCCTCAAAATACAAAATGTTGTAATAATGTCCATCCACAATTTTTGAGAAATCGATAGTGTGCTTCGAAAACTTGCTAGAATTTGGTTGTGTTCACGCCAGTGTACAAACACATGTGTTGAACTGTTCTAAAAGACCTTCAACAAGGATAATAAAATTTCCAAGTTACAATAATATCAACAATATCTTTTTAGGGGTAAAAAATATGTTTTAGATATATTCCAAATATAGCGAAATTTTAGAGACTATTTCCATTAGAACATTATCTAGTAAGGCGTTTCGATCAGCAAAACAGATTTTATTTCATCATTAGTTTGCACCATACAAGGGTTTTTAAAAAAACTCAGTTGAAATAAAGACGGCATGACCCTTTAATTATTTTGATGAGTCTATTTAAAAACATTTTAAAAGTATTTTCTAAGTTTTGTTATTTATGTTTGTAAATGCAGTAAGTTTCTACTTTCTCGCTTTCAATTGTCAAAAATTATAATTCAAATGTCATATAAAAGCATGAAATAAAAAAGAAAAACTGTATTTTTACAGTGGAAGATGAAGATGTAATTCATGAGTGAGCATGAGATGTTATGGTTGTCATAAATGACTTTGACACTCGTGAAAATATAACAGTCTGATGGTTGCGAGTGAATGAGATATCAACATTTCCACTGAAATTACAGTTATGTCCTGCCCTGTAAATAAGACAATTTTATCTGTGTTTTAGAGCCAGTTTTATTCAACTTTTACACTGGTTTACATTTATTTTAATTTGTCAGACATGGACTTGTTTATCTATTTCAGGATTTCATGTTCTTTGAAAAACAACAGAACAACAACAACAACCGAATGTAGACAGCCCTGGACAACTCTGACAAGACATACTACAGCATCATTAGTCATCACTGGCTGGCAGCGTCATCTTCACAGGTCTCATTCAATAAACGTATATAGCTAGCCCTGGACAACTATGACAAGACATACTACAGCATCATTAGCCATCACTGGCTGGCAGCGCCATCTTTACAGGTCACAGTCAACAACCGTATATAGCTAGCCTTGTGCAATAATATGACGGACACACTACAGCATCATTGTTCAGCAATTTGAAAACGTTATTTTCACAAGTCAATCAATACCCTGGTGTAGCCAGCCTTGGACAAATATGACAGGCACACTCCAGCATCACCAATCAACACCGGCCAAACACGTTTAACCATTTACCTCATAGCCTGTTTCTAGTTTTGAAGACAGGTGACCACTTAAAGCAGGTTAAAAGTAAAACAGAATGTGCCTTTACTTTCATCCTGTTTTAGGCTTAAATCTGCTAGGCTATATAAAATATTTGTAATGGTTATTGTTCATGATGGGTATACACTGGAACTATTTTCTTCAGCGGATGAATAAATTAAATATGCTAAAAGTCTCTTCTAAGGGGGAAAAGGTTAAACAATGTCATCTTCACAAGTCACAAAGTGCCGCAGCCACAATCAGTGAATTCATCAGTGCTGCTCATGTACACAAAACATTAGCAGTTACATAATGTAATGGATTTAGAAAATGTTGATTATTATTTATTAAATTCTGAGTGCCAAACAGTTTGGAGTTTGATCAGATGGTGGATAACGTCGTATCTAATCTGGCTTTAAACTGTTTGAAATGGACTGATTGTTAAAGCACAATCTCATTAATTGGGAAATAATGTAATAACTTGTTTGAACATTTGTACAGTGGTAAATACGCTATTCCTACCCACTTTACGCATATCTTAAGCGTTTCTTAAGCGTTTATTATCAGTTTCCTTAAACCCGTTTCCTAGCCATATCTTTACGCGTTTTTATCAAAAAGTTGCGTTAGTCCGAAATATCCGCGTGAAACGGAAAACTGACGCACCAATCGCAACATCTCTGGTATAAAGGTTTATTAACGCGTTTAAACGCGTTAAAATCGTTAGGCGTTAACCGTTCACTAGGCGTTTCTTAGGCATAGATTAACGCGTAAATGGGTAGGAATAGCGTATTTACCAATGTATAGATATATCACGGCGCCATGTTACTATTTTATGTGTTGCAGTTCCTTAAAACCCAACTCAATCATTGTATAGATATAACTTGAATATTGTTATTTTTTAATCATTTTATGACATAGTAATGGATTTAGTCTATTAACCTCTGACATTTCAAGTAGACATACCGGGTTTCCAATAATGTTTAGTTCAGTTTAAGTATTTCTTTTTGTTATTTACAACAGTACACATTGTATTGCAAAATGACAAACAGTTTAGACCGGGCCTACACTGTTTGCGTAGGACAAGAGTACTATTCAAAGGTTAACTGTACATTTATGGGTCACTAGTATATTATTAGATTATTCGTATAACTGCTCACTCAAACTATACAGACAGGTGAAAACAGTGTAGATCACGATCACATGTAGAAAGACTTTGACCTTAATCCAAGTTGTTAGACACATCCACAATGCGGAAGTTTAAATATGAGATTTGAGGGCATATCCTATGATATGATTAATAAATACGAAAGACTCAAGCAGGAAACGTAACACAAACAATACACCCACCTCTCAAGCAGAACACACACACACAGTCATACCGCAACAAACACACACACACACACACACACGCAATACCACTCCCTCATCTACACACTAAATAGAAAACAACACGCAAGACAAACATAAAGCAAAGTGAACATAGGAGCCCGCCTTTGTACGGTCAGTAGCAATCAATAACCAACTATAAATTAATTAATTATTAACAACCACTGGGGGGTTAAACCTGGGTTTAGGGGCGCCACTGAATGCCACTGAAAAGGTGAACCCATTGACCTACAGCCAAATTTAAGTTTAGGAGAGAGGTGGTCACTTAAAGCATGTTGAAAATAAAACAGAATGCCCCTATATGACAATTCTGCTTTACTTTCAACCTACACTAGATTACCATCTACAAATGCCTTCCAAAGGGGCTCTTTCATCAGGGTCTGCAATGTCTGTTTTCAAGATGTTGCAGAAAACAACAGTCATCAATGGGCTAAACTTAATTGGAAACTGGAGTTGTCCATGAAAAACTTCAGGGCCGAATGAATTAAGAAAGGCCATGTAAGGATGAAAGATAAGTTTTGTATGTCTCTTCATAAGGTCACATTGTCCAAACATGAAATGGAATCAATATGATGAGTAGATATATGGGTCTAAAAGGCCTCTATAGTGTAAACAGGATAAGACAAACAGAGATTCGTTCTTCCCCAACAAAACAACACAAGTAGTGTAGTAGATTATATCAATTATCCCACCAGTTTAAGCAGGGATTACATTATCATAGACATATATATACCAATTAATGTGAACAGGATAAGACAAACAGAGATTCGTTCTTCCCCAACAAAACAACACAAGTAGTGTAGTAGATTATATCAATTATCCCACCAGTTTAAGCAGGGATTACATTATCATAGACATATATATATACCAATTAATGTGAACAGGATAAGACAAACAGAGATTCGTTCTTCCCTCACAGACCAAAACAAGTAGTGTAGTAGATTATATCCATTATCCCACCAGTTAAGCAGGGATAACTTTATCATAGACATATTTATACCAATCAATGTAAAACTTTCTGATGAGATGTATATCAAATCATTCAAATGCCTATATCAGGATATGTTAGGGTTTGAAACTTCTGAAAGTGTCACTTGTCCTGCAGAAAAGACAATGAAGGCAAACCGAATAACACTCCTGAATAATGGGAAGAAAGTCAGGACAAGCTGACAAGTGGACTTTTCAACTTCAATATGTGCGTCATTGTTGTGTATATTAATCCATTTCTTGCTGAATAGTTATAATGCCTACTCTTTGTTAAGAAGTTAATTGTCTCAATGTTAATTTTTCAAACATACTATTCACAGTTTTTCACTGCATTACTTTGAAAGGTGAATGTTTATCATGGCTATAACTAATGGCTACTAGATGATTTTTCATGACATCTTTGTTTTTCTTGAATTGTGCAGTCATCTTTCCTTATACATGTATATAAGTGTAATTGGGTAAATAGTTATACTTATACATTGTTACATGCTATACTATATTGACATATCATATCTTGTAAACCTTTATAATCAGTTTTTTAAAGATGTGTAAAAGTAGTGCTGTACAGGCGAGAAAAACATACATTATTCTGACCTCATATTGTGGAGAAATACATTATAATTTATTATGACCTCATACAATGGAGAAACACATTATTTTGACTTTATACACAGGGCTGCTATTTCTCCGGATTTTTCCTAAATCTTCGGATTTTTTTCTAGTACATGCTAGCTTAAAGCAAGCTGAAAGTCAAGCAGAATGCGCCATAAGGCGCATTCTGCTTTACTTCCAGCCTGCTTTAAGTAGTCACGTGTCAACAAAACTAGAAACAGGCTATGGGGTAAAGGTACGATTCGTAAATTCGCACTTGAAAAATGCAAATTTGGAAATCTTAGGATTTTTAATGTCAACTTATGGCAGCCCTGCATACAGTGAAGAAAGACATTATTATTTCCCAAAATGTATTTATGGTTTAAAGTTAAGGTTAAACTGTTTGTTCTACAGTTTCAAAATACTATTATTTTCACCTATTTGTTGCATTACATTTGCGTTTAGTTTCGTTCAAATGGGAATGACTAACACCTTCTCCATTGTGGCCAGTAGAAGTACTTACTTGCTTTATTTTGTAAATTCTCCAGTCCTGTCTATATTTGCTATATTTATGGTATTGAGATGGAATGCAACTTTTGTGTTGATATGAAATGGATCCTACAATATTGATGATATCCACCATTTCTACATTTTTATGCCTCCGCACAACTTAGTTGGGCATATTGCTTTTGATCTGTCCGTCTGTCCATAACTTTAGCCTTGGCCATAATTTTAGAGCTGCATGTGATAGAGACTTCATATTTGACACGTGTATTTAAATAAAAATGTTCTTGATCTGAGTACAATGCGACTTATGTTAAACAAACACAAGATCACTTAGAGACCATGGTCACATCAGGGGCATTGTGTTGCACAAACATGCATTGTATCAATTTGTATGGCATTGCATAGTTTCATTATAATATAATCCCCCAATACACTTGTTCTATGCTGTATATTGTTTATTATGGTAGGAAGATGAAATACATCGCCCCCTCTCTACAACGACATCCAATGGGAGACACGGGTTGTGTGTGTTGTTCGGAGGGAGTCGTTATAGGGAGGGAACATTTTGACTTTGCTTACATTTGCAAATAGCTTGAATCCAGATCAGACGACGCGTAACGCAGCGTCTGTTCCGGATTCAAGCTGTTTGTCACTCGTCGTTATATCCATTCTATCAAAATGTCCACTTATATGTAACTTTGAAAAAAAAACTGCAGACGACAAATTTAAGCAGACGGTATTGCAGTCATGAAAAGGTTGGACAAAAATGTCTTGTTTGGGGAACAGCGGCAAGTGTCGTTGTAAGGAGGGAATCGTTGTTGGGAGGGCCGTTGTAGAGAGGGAGCGCTGTATTTCATGTTAGTTACTTGTTTATAATTAGGCCTGCAATACTTGTGACATCCAGTGTTTAATATGGTGTTTATATGGTCTCTACTTTATTATGGTTTGAAGATGAAATAGTCCATGTTAGTTATGTGTTTATAATTAAGCCTAAAATACATGTGAACTCCACTTCATACCTAATACAGAGTTTTATACGGTCTCTACTTTATTATGGTTTGAAGATGAAATTGTCCATGTTAGTTATGTGTTTATAATTAAGCCTAAAATACATGTGAATACCACCTCCTACCTAATACAGTGTTTTATACGGTCTCTTCTTGTGTTTGAAGAGTACAGAAGTACAATGCAGTATTTTATTCATTTTGACAAATGTTTCAGTATCAGCATATACCAAATATTAAAAATTTATTTGTTTTATTCTTTACATAATACATATCAATTATGACTATTTTTTCTCAGGTCAATGTATAACAATTATATTTACAGCACCATTTCTCTTATAGTCTGTTTTCACTATTTAAGACGGATGGTTGCTTTAAGCAAGCAGAAAGTAGACACTAAGTAAGCAGAAAGTGGAGACACAGGGTACTGTTGATATTTTCTGCTTTGTTTGTGACTTGCTTGAAGTATTTTGCATAGAATGATATGGTCAGTCTTGGATAGTAAGTTATTCTAGTAAAGCATTTATTAACCCATTCCCCCATAGCCCTTTTCTAGTTTTGAAGATATGTGACCGCTTAAGGCAGGCTGAAAGTAAAGCAAAATGCGCCTGGAGGCGCATTCTGCTTTACTTTCAACCTGCTTTAAGCCATTATCTGCTAGAATTTAGAAAACATTTCTTATGATACATATCCATGATTGTAAAAGTTGGATCTATTTCATTTAGCGGAATAATAAATGAAAGGCGTATCTATAGAGGTATGGGTTAATTGCAAATTACCTATAACAAACTGACTTAAGGATTTGTAATAATAATAATAATAATAATAATAATAAAGACTTTATTTCAAGAGGGTAACACTATTAGTACAGACAGCAAACTAATCTCCCTTGCGGCCCTGTAAGATATTTCTGCATCACTTTTGTTGTAAAAGCGCTAATTCCCTACAACGGCCCTACCAACAACGACTCCCTCCTTACAACGACGCTCAACGATGTTCCCAAAACAAAACAATTTAGTCTAACATTTTCACTGCTGCAAAATCGTCTGATTAAAATTGTCGTCTGCTGTTTTTCTATAAGTTACATATTTGACCATTTCAGAGTAAAACACTTAATGACCAGCTACAAACAGCTGCGGCGTCTGATCTGGATTAAAGCTGTTTGCAAATGTAAGCCAATTTCCCTCCCTATAACGACTCCCTCGGAACAACACACACCATTTTTGTCTCCCAATGGGATGTCGTTATAGAGAGGGAGCGCTGTATCTGCCACCTGTATTCAGCAATATCGTAGCATACTCGCATGTGTTACATGTTTGAAGTAGTAGATTGAGATGTCTATGGTTCATATCAGGAACGTATATGAAAATATACGTTCCTGTTCCTATACGGAGGAAATCGTTAAAGAATTACTGTAAATCTTGCATTAAGTGATATTTCCGTAGAAACGCCTAGCTTAATCTTTAACTATTTCAACACTAGATAACTCTTGTGGGTTATAAGTTTTCCTTATGGATCATTTTAGTTATTCAAACATAAGCCAGTCTACTTCGAATTCTGGGTAGTTTCATAAATACTGGTATTAATAAGCAAACAGTGTGAACCTAGATCAGAGGGCTCCTATAGGAGCCCTCTGATATGGATCTAAACTGTTTGCAAATGTAATGTGTTCATTTTAAACAGGTCAGTAGTGTTGAAAGAATTAAGACATGTGATTGCTTAATGCAGAAACTCCATGTGTTTATTTTCACTACAAGCTTATTCTGTACAGAAACAATAAGAGTGTCAAACTGTTGTGATCCTGGTCAGATACTGAGATTATTATGTATCTAGGCGGAAAAGAATGGGGACCACTGCCATAGTCTGGCATGATACAGTAGAAGGCTGCCAAAAAGGTGTAACCCTTTCAGTGATTCGATTGATGGATAAATCCATTATAAAATAAAGTATTGTAGTCAGTTCAGGTACTGAAAGGGTTATAATCCAGATTATTTGTAACTCTGGTTTTCTGGTCAGGATTCAGATTTCTAGATCAATACCTCGTAATTACAGATTGATGTAAATGAGGTGTTGATTTGGCAACTCAACAACAACAACAATTGGTATCTAAGCAGGATTTAAACTGTTTACGAATACAAATATAGTTGGGTAAGACAGTTAGGGCGTTAAAATATATATATTTATGCATGACAATCCAAGTATAATTTTTTTTAACATAATGATACACGTAGTATTAACCCATTACCCCATAGCCTGTTTCTAGTTTTGAAGACAGGTGACCACTTAAAGCAGGTTGAATGTAAAGCAGAATGCGCCATAATGCGCATTCTGCTTTACTGTCAACCTGCTTTAAGCTACCTTCTGATACAGAAAGCATTTATAACTGCATATATTCATTACTGTATAAATTGGAACTATTTTCTTCAGTGGAAGGATAAATTAGAGGCGTCAAAAGGCGTATTTATGGGATAATGGGTTAAACTACTTTTAACCTTTTAGTAGTCTGATCTAGCAACTGTCTTATATATTAATGTTAAAACAGTGTAGCTGATAGAATAGTTGAACAGATTTTTATGTATAAATTATGCAGTATTGTCATGTACAGTAAACCCCTCTTAAAACTGACCCGTCTTTTAATCTTCAATTAAGTCTACTTACTGACGAGTATAAACGTTGCTACGGGTGAATGTGTTAACCCACTACCCCATAAATACGCCTTTTTACGCCTTAAATTTATTGAGCCCCTGAAGAAAACATTTCCAATTTATATAGTCATGAATATGTATTATCAGATTTTTTTCTATATTCTAGTAGATTGTAGCTTAAAGCAGGTTGAAAGTAAAGCAGAATGTGCTGTAAGGCACAGTCTGCTTTACTTTTAACCCGCTTTAAGTGGTAACCGGTTTATAAAATTAGAAACTGACTATGGGGTAATGGGTCAAGGAGCCATCTGATCAGGGTCTACACTGCTTGGCAAGGTATAAGGTATACTTGATTATAGAGAGGTTTTACTCTAAAAGACATAACAATACTGTTCTCCTCAGTGTTTATGTAATGAGCTTAATTCAAGTTTTTTCTTGTTATTCTGTCTCTTGTCAAATAATATCAAAACCTCGATGATTTATCTATAATTTACTGTCAACACTACATGTATTATGTTTTGATTATATATTAAATATGGGCATGTAAATATCGGGTATTTTAACCCATAACTCTATAGATAGTTAGATACCCCTTTAATTTATTCATCCACTGCATGAAATTGTTTCATATCATACAGTCACAATATGAACCATATAAATACTTTCTATATCCTAGCAGATGATCCCTTAAAGCAGACTGGAAATAAAATAGAATGCTTTAATACTTTCCTTCTATAGCTTGTGTTAAGTGTTTATTACATGTGATTGCTAAAGACAGACTGAAAGTAAAGCCAAACTCTTATAAAGGAAAGTTCTGCTTTACTCTCATCCTGCTTTAAAGATCCACCTATGAAGATGAATGAAATAATTCATATAATTCTTTATCCTGATATTGTAGAAACAGGGTTAAAGGGTTACGACATAGTTGTTTTTAACTAACAGCCAGGTTTAATCTACAATCTGCGAGAATATAAATATATTTTGGTACACATTCATACCTATATAAAGTGGAACTATATTCTTTAACGGATGAAACAATTTAAGGCGTACACAGGTGTATATATGGAGTAATGGGTTAAATAGCATCAATGTGAATTAATGCAGTAAATGCAAGTGTCTTGGAATCTTACGATTGTCCTTCTAATACAAAATTTACAATGTGCTACTTTTGATTAAAGAAATAGCCCCCACGCCCTTTTATAAAACAGTATCCAAGAATGTTTAAATCATTGTTACTTTCGTTTTAAAAGAACTAAACCCCGGACTATAACCACTTGAAAAACGACTTACATGTATCTACAAATTATGCCCCATTGCATTAGTAAGATTTCATGCGTGATAATACAGTGTGTGTCTACCGAGGTTACAAGCCTTTAAAGCCTCATTTAAATGGTTTACCGAACTTCGATATCTCGAACTTGTTTAACTCGGACTATTCGATAGTTCGACATATGAACTTCATTATTTCCTGATCGGTTTAGTCGAACATACCCATATTTCAAAGTTAAAACGTGGCTTAGCCACGTTTTAACTTTGAAATACGCTTATGTTCGACAAAACCGACTTCGAGATATAGAAGTTCGACTGTATACTATTAAATCTTATGAGTTTAATAACTTACATAGCTGTGTTTGTTCATATTGTCAGTAAATTGTTCATGTGTATTCGAAACATTCCTTTTAGCATTAAACATTTTATATTTAATAGCTTCTTTGTTTCGTTTGCTATCCTGAAAGATGTGAGAGGTGGTCTTATTGGGAATGGATGGTATTCTTTCCCCAATAAAAGCGCTGAGTAACTTGACATCTAATGATGCTATATGCTGTTTGCCATTTAGATGTTGAAAAGCCATTACAACAGTTTGGAGTCTGCTCAGACGCTGAGTAACTTGACATCTAATGATGTCTACACTGTTTGCCATTTAGATGTTGAAATCCCTTTACAACAGTTTGGAGTCTGCTCAGACGCTGAGTAACTTGACATCTAATGATGTCTACACTGTTTGCCATTTAGATGTTGAAAAGCCTTTACAACAGTTTGGAGTCTGCTCAGACGCTGAGTAACTTGACATGTAATGATGTCTACACTGTTTGCCATTTAGATGTTGAAAAGCCATTACAACAGTTTGGAGTCTGCTCAGACGCTGAGTAACTTGACATGTAATGATGTTCTACAGTTTGCCATTTAGATGTTGATAAGCTATCACAACAGTTTGGAGTCTGCTCAGACGCTGAGTAACTTGACATCTAATGATGTTCTATACTGTTTGCTATTTAGATGTTGAAAAGCCATTACAACAGTTTGGAGTCTGTTCAGACGCTGAGTAACTTGATATCTAATGATGTTCTATACTGTTTGCCATTTAGAGGTTGAAAAGCCATTACAACAGTTTGGAGTCTGCTCAGACGCTGAGTAACTTGACATCTAATGATGTTCTATACTGTTTGCCATTTAGATGTTAATAAGTTATCAACATGTTCAAAAGGTTGTAATTATCTGTATTTTATTGCAATGCTTTTCCTTCTGTTCATATGAGGAATATTGAAGGAGATTTAATGTTGTCTTGTAGAAATTGCTACTGCCATGACTATGTTGCAAACATACCTTACCTAACCCTAACTCTTTCAACACCATGTAGCTCTTGTAGGGTTTTAGGTTACCTTTTGGATATATTTAATTACCAAAACAAGAAACAGGCTAGTTGAAAATCTGTTTAGTTTAATAAATATTGGTATAAATTAGCAAACAATGTAGACCCAGATCAGAGGGCCACTGTAGGAGCCCTCCGAGCTTGGTCTACACTGTTTGCAAATGTAAATAGTATAATCTTAAACAGGTGTTGAAATACCGGTACATGTAGTTAAATAAGGACATTCTTATCTGGGTCTGCACTGTTTGCAAATGTAAGTAGTATAGTTATTTTAAACAGGTGTTGAAATAGTTATAAGTATATCTGTTACATTTGCATTAACTGTTTGCCAACTATTGGCTAAATAATATTTTACCTTTACAGGTTCAGGTTGGCGTATAATAATGACCTTGCCGGACCAAGTCCCTCGGACGAGACTTTATAACCCGAGTTCCGATGTACCAGTGCTATACACTTGGTATCTAAAAGAACCGGAGAACTCTGTCAACAATAAGGGTAGGACAGCACGCCCAGGTTCTCTGTATCCGCTCAACTTTCTCTAGAGCGTCACAGTAGCCCATACATGGCAGAAACGGACGTTAACAAACAAACAAATACAAAGCTATGACATAAAGTTTATTGGTGGATTCTTACAAATACAGTTTAATAAACAACAAACACAAAATAACAAATGGGCATTACATATACAGTAAAACCCCTCTATTACGACCACTAAAATGAGCGCTAATTGATTGTTTAAAAGACCGGTGACAGTTAAAAGCAAGGTAACAGTAAAACAAAAAGCTTCTAAGGAACTTTCTGTTTTATTTTCACCTTGCTTTAAGCTTTCACTTGTCACCTGCAAAAGTAAGATGACAGTAAAACAGAAAGCTCCTTAAGGAGCTTTCTGTTTTACTGTCATCTTGCTTAAAGCTGCCACCTGTCTTAAACACCTAATACATAACAAAAATATAAACATTTTTAGGGGTTGAAGTAGAGAGTATACATGAAGATAAAGCAATGTAAAGCAGATGACAATATGGAACCCTGGTTCCACATAAGTAAAGCAGACTCCACTTTAGCTATATGAAACCCTAGTTACATACTCCCCTGGGTTGAAAATAGATGTCTCCTGACATTTACTAAGCCAAAATACTTATTTTGCTTTAACTGAACTTGAAATATTAAAATCATATTACATTATATACATTAAGGAACATATTCAGACGACTTTTTCATTACAGTTAAAAATGAAATCTGAATATGGTTTAACTATTACTAACTATTCAAATACTAAGCTACAGTTTCACACTAACCATAGCATTACAGGTAAATCATTTGACTTGTCAATTTCGCAATAATTGGCATTGTCATATGATATCTAACAAGAGGGCCATGGCCCACAAGTCGCTCACCTGAGGACATTGTACCGAAGCTGACTGGGAAAAACAATATCGTGATTTATATAGCTATACAAGAGGGCCTGAAGGCCCTGATATCGCTCACCATTTGTAATGAAGCCTGATAGCTTTACCTTTGAATTTCACCCGTTTTATTCTAAATCCACTCAAGTTTGTCGACCTACTGTAGTATAGTAGAGTACATCAAAGGCAGATAACTAGAGCCTAAACAATACTGAAATTAAGCCTTTGTCTAGCATTTCAAAGTATATCAAGGGCAGGTAACTATTGCCACAATGATTACATTTCAACAATAATTTCACTCCTTCGAGAATGTATAGCTACATCCTTTGTGTACAAGTACATGTATAATCAAAATCCATTGAAAACTGTAGTTGCAAGAGTGTAAATGCTGTAAAATATGGCATTTTCAGCAATTCAAAGGTAGATATCTCTTGATCTATTTGTCCGACTCCAACCATAATCACCCTTTTTCCAACTCTTATGGTCATATACAATATGGGCAAGTTTGAGAGAGCTTGGATAAATATTGTGGCCTCTAGAGCGTAAACACTGTTAAATATATCATTTTCAGCCATTCAAAGGTAGATAACTCTTGACCTATTGATCAGATTACAACCAAAATTGAACTCGTCCGATGTCTTATGATAATATACAATCTGAGTAAGTTTATGAAAGATTGGATAACATTTGTGGCCGCTAGAGTGTAAACATCGTTAAATATGGCATTTTCAGAAATTCAAAGGTAGATAATTCTCGACCTATAAGTTTGCTTTCAACCATAATCAAATTCATCTGAACTCTTATAGTAATATACAATCTGAGCAACTTTAAGAAAGATTTGATAAAAATTGTGAACTCTAGAGTGTAAACACTGTTAAAAATAGCATTTTCAGCAATTCAAAGGTAGATTACTCTTGATCTATTTGTCTTATTTCAACCAAAATCAAACTCATCCGAAATCTTATGATCATATACCATCTGGCCAGGTTTTAGAAAGATTGGATAAATACTGTGGCCTCTAGAGTGTAAACACCGTAAATATGGCATTTTCAGCAATTCAAAGGTAGATAACTCACGACCTATTTGTCCGATTTCAACCAAAATCGAACTCTTCCGAACTCTTATAGTCATATACAATCTGGGCAGGTTTTAGAAAGATTGGATAAATACTGTGGCCTCTAGAGTGTAAAAACTGTTAAATATGGCATTTTCAGCAGTTCAAAGGTAGATAACTCATGACCTATTTGTCCGATTTCAACCATAATCGAACACATCCGAACTCTTATAGTCATATATAATCTGGGTAGGTTTTAGAAAGATTGGATAAATACTGTGGCCTCTAGAGTGTAAACACTGTTAAATATGGCATTTTCAGAAGTTCAAAGGTAGATAACTCATGACCTATTTGTCCGATTTCAACCATAATCGAACCCATCCGAACTCTTCTGGCAATATACCATCTGAGCAAGTTTGAGAAAGATTGGATAAAAATTGTGGTCTCTATAGTGTAAACGCTAACATTGTTGACGCCGCACGACGGACATTCAAGGATTGCAATAGCTCACCCTGAGCTAGCTGAGGTGAGCTAAAAAAGAGTTTTAAAAGTTTCTCCTATATAAGTCTATATGAAACTGATAAGCCTTGGGGCAGGGCAAAATTTGATCAAAGGGTCATAATTTGAACAAGAGGGCCAGAATGGCCCTTAATCGCTCACCTGTACATGGTGATGGGTCAAGTGATTTCAGAAAAGAATATTTGTGAAACTTTGACCCACGGGCGGGGTCACTTTTGACCCCAGGGACATAATATGAATGCTCTTGATACAGAACCTGTAGACGATGCTATGTGCCAAATATCTAAGCTCAGTGTACTATGATTTCAGACAAGAAGACTTTTAGTTTTCATTGAAAAAAATCTATGTTTAGCTCTGGTGACCCAGATATGCAACAGACCGGAACCAATTCATCAACATATGTGAAAAACCTCTAGACATTACATCATGCAAAATATCTAAGCTCTAGCCATATTGGTTTCAAAGAAAAATGTGTTTGAACTTTTCCCTATATAACTCCATGTAAAATGGCGACACCCAGGCCGGGGCCAATTTTGACCCCAGTGGCAAAATTTGAACAAATTTGATAGAGGATTTGTAGACGATGCTATGTGCAAAACATCTAAGCTCAGTGTATTTTGGTTTCAGACAAGAAGATTTTTAAAGTTTTCATTGAAAAAATCTATTTTTAGCTCCAGTGGAACCAATTCGACAACATATGTGAAGGACCTCTAGACGTTACACCATGTCAAATATCAAAGCTCTGGCCAAAATGGTTCAGAGAACAAGAGGGCCATGGCCCTTAATTCGCTCACCTGAGGTCTTTGTGCCTTAGCGTAATAGACAAGACAACATTTTAATATAGCTGTAAATGGAATTATCTTCCAGACAAAAAACCCATGACAAATTGGAATAACTTAAAAAAATATTGTTGGCACCTCAGAGAGACAACAAAGCTCGCCACCGGCACCTTTAGAAACTTAAAAGCACACTCAAGGTCACAGAGGTCAACCTTTTTGCCTGCATGGAAAGGTCTTGTCCATATACACTGGCAAATCAAATATGAAAATAACACCTCAAGGGACATAGGAATTATAAGCATTTTTGTAACCTAAACACAGATTTCGAAACCTAAAACCTTTCGCGACCTTAGTTCAAGGTCAAGGACACTGGGCTAATTCTTTTGCATGCATGGAAAGGTCGTGTCCATATACACATGCATGCCAAATATGAAAGAAATATCTCAGTGGATATATGAGTAAAGAAATTTTGAGAAACCTAAACGCAGACTTTGAAACCTAAACGCCGGTCCTAAGTTCAAGGTCAAGGTCAGAGGGCTCAAACATTTTGCATGCAAGGAAAGATCTTGTCCATATACACATGCAAACTGAATATGAAAGGAATATTTCAATGGACATAGGAGTAATAAAAATTTTGAGAAACCAAAACACAGATTTCGAAACTAAACATGGGCCCTAAGTTCAAAGTCAAGGTCACAGGGGTCTAAATGTTGCTGTGCCTGGAAAGGTCTTGTCCATATACACACATAAACCAACTATGAAAGCAATACCTCAAGGGACATAGAAGTAAAAGACATTTTTCAAAACCTAAACACAGGCCCTAAGTTCAAGGTCAAGGTCACAAGGGTCCAAATTTATCTGTGCATGGAAAGGTCTTGTCCATATACACACACATACCAACTATGAAATCAATACCTCAAAGGATATACAAGTTAAATGCATTTTTCGAAACCTAAACGCAGATTTCGAAACCTTAACACATGCTCTTAGTTCAAGGTCACACAGGTCTAAATGTTTCTGTGCATCGAAAGGTCATGTCCATATACACATACATACCAACTATGAAAGCAATAACTCAAAGGACAGAGAAGTTAAAGGCATTTTTCTAGACCTAAACACCGATTTCGAAACCTAAACACAGGCCCGAAGTTCAAGGTCACATGGGTCTAAATTTTTCTTTGCATGTAAAAGTCATGCCCATATACACATACATACCAACTATGAAAGCAATACCTCAAGGGACATAGAAGTTAAAGGCATTTTTCGAAACCTAAATGCAGATTTGGAAACCTAAACGCAGGCCCTAAGTTCAAGGTCAAGGTCACAGGAGTCTAAATGTTTCTGAGCATGGAAAGGTCTTGTCCATATACAAACACATACCAACTATGGAAGCAATACCTCAAGGGACATAGAAGTTAAAGGCATTTTTCGAAACCTAAACGCAGGCCCTAAGTTCAAGGTCAAGGTCACAGGGGTCTAAATTTTTCTGAGCTTGGAAAGGTCTTGTCTACATACACACACATACCGACTATGGAAGCAATACCTTAAGGGATAAAGAAGTTCAAGGCATTTTTCAAAACCTAAACGTAGATTTCGAAACCTAAACACAGGCCATAAGTTTAAGGTCAAGGTCACAGGGGTCAACATTTTTCTGTGCATGTAAAGGTCTTGTCCATATACACATACATAGCAACTATGAAAGCAATACCTCAAAGGACATAGAAGTAAAAGGCATTTTTCTAGACCTAAACACAGGCCCTAAGTTCAAGGTCAAGGTCACACGGGTCTAAATTTTTCTTTGCATGTAAAGGTCTTGCCCATAAACACATACATACCAACTATGAAAGCAATACCTCAAGGGACATAGAAGTTAAAGACATTTTTCGAAAATTAAACACTGATTTCGAAACCTAAACGCAGGCCCTAAGTTCAAGGTCAAGGTCACAGGGGTCAAACATTTTCTGTGCATGGAAAGGTCTTGTCCATATACACACACATACCAACTATTGAAGCAATACCTCAAGGGACATAGAAGTTAAAGGCATTTTTCGAAACCTAAACGCAGGCCCTAAGTTCAAGGTCAAGGTCACAGGGGTCTAAATTTTTCGGAGCTTGGAAAGGTCTTGTCTATAAACACACACATACCGACTATGGAAGCAATACCTTAATGGATATAGAAGTTAAAGGCATTTTTCAAAACCTAAACGCAGATTTCGAAACCTAAACGCAGGCCCTAAGTTCAAGGTCAAGGTTACAGGCTGAGGGGTCTAACTTTTTCTGTGCATGTAAAGGTCTTGTCCATATACACACACATACCAACTATTGAAGCAATACCTCAAGGGACATAGAAGTTAAAGGCATTTTTCGAAACCTAAACGCAGATTTCGAAACCTTAACACATGCTCTTAGTTCAAGGTCACACAGGTCTAAATGTTTCTGTGCATCGAAAGGTCATGTCCATATACACATACATACCAACTATGAAAGCAATAACTCAAAGGACAGAGAAGTTAAAGGCATTTTTCGAAACCTAAACGCAGATTTCGAAACCTAAACGCAGGCCCCAAGTTCAAGGTCAAGGTCACAGGGGTCAAAAATTTTCTGTGCATGGAAAGGTCTTGTCCATATACACACACATACCAACTATGGAAGCAATACCTTAAGGGACATAGAAGTTTAAAGGCATTTTTCGAAACCTAAACGCAGATTTCGAAACCTAAACGCAGGCCCTAATGTCAAGGTCAAGGTCACAGGGGTCAAAAATTTTCTGTGCATGGAAAGGTCTTGTCCATATACACACACATACCAACTATGAAAGCAATACCTCAAGGGACATAGAAGTTATAGACATTTTCTTAAAATTGTTCACTACGACGACGACGACGACTACACCGGGGGTATTGCAATAGCTTGTCATGTACTACGTACAGGCGAGCTAAAAACGTGTCAATTTTTGACGATGAAAGGGGCATTACTCTTTAATGTCCAATGTAATCTTGCTAGTTATTAAACTAAACCGAGACATAATGATCATATACATGCTGACTAAGTTTGAAAAAGATTATAATAAATTTGGTTAAGTTAGAGAGCGGTCATGAAAAGGTTAACTGACGGACGGACAGTGCCATAACATAATACGTCCCGTCTGAAGACGGGCATATAGAAATTGTTCTATCAAAATTCAAGAAATGAATTCCATGCATGTTGATACATGGTTAACAAGACATCTCTGCAATAATAACAAGCAAGGAGATGTACTAATCTTCACAATAAATGTTCACATGAAGTTTTATGATGAAAATTACCAACTCCACAAAATCAATCTCTGCCACATTTTATCATACAGTACAACCTCCCTATTACAACCACTAAAATAAATGCTAATTGATTGTGTAAAAACAGGTGACGGCTTAAAGCAAGGTGACAGTAAAACAGAAAGCTCCTAAAGGAGTTTTCTGTTTAACTGTAAGGTGACAGTAAAACAGAAAGCTCCTAAAGGAGTTTTCTGTGTAACTGTCACCTTGCTTTAAGCAGTCACCTGTTGTAAACACTTAATAATTAACATAGTTTAGTGGTGGTAGTGGAGACATCAAAAGTTCTATAATTAGCTTGGAAATGTTCTAGCTAAGTAAATAAATGGTCACACTTAGATGTTTCCAGTTATTCTAAAAAGTTTACTCTATGAGTAAGAAACTAACTTCAGAAAGTTTGTGTCATATTTCAATAAAACTGGCAAGAGATAAAAAAACATTTTCTTTCTGAATTTTGCATCGAAACAGGCATCATTAGCTTAGAAATGTCCTAACTAAGAAAATAAATGGTAACACTTGCGTGTTTGAGTTGATTTAACAAGTGTTACGACAAAAATTGTTTTAACAGAGAGTCCAACTGTTACAATTTTTAGAAGACGAAGTGATCAAAAACACTTTTTTCCTGAATTTAGTATTAAAACTTGCATCATTAGCTTGGAAATGTTCAAACTAAGAAAATAAATGGTCACATTTGGGTGTTTAAATGAAATTTACAACTTTAATGACCGAAAAATAGTTTTACCAAGTTGACCCCATTAGAACACAAAGTGCTAAATGATGAAAAACACTTTTTCACCGAATTTAGTATTAAAAGTTGTGTCATTAGCTTGGAAATGTCCTAACTAAGAAAATAAATGGTCACACTTTGTGTTTGAATGAATTTAACAAGTTTTATGACAGGAAAGTAGTCTTCACCAATGTTACTATTTTTAGAACACAAACTGCTAAATGATGAAAAACACTTTTTTCTAGAATTTTGTGTTAAAACTTGTATAATTAGAAAGGAAATGTTCCAACTAAGAGATTGAGTAGTTGGAGTTTGTTGTTAGAGTGAATATAACAAGTTTTACAGGCTTTACTGGCTGCTTGTGGTGAAGTCTATACTCCATGTATTGAGACTGTCATTATACTGGCAGCGTGTCACCTTCAGACCGTGACAAGTACGGAGGAAAGTCTCCACGTCTACACGTCGCTCTCTGACCTCTGTAACTGTTACACAGACTAGGTCTACCGTCACGTCACGTCTTGTCTGGGAAAGTCTGTGTGCAAACTCACACAGTGTTGTCACTGGTAATATAACATTCCACAGTTTAACATGCTCCACACAGTGTGACACAGACTGGAGATTATCTACAGACATGTAGTACAGCTCAAGTCTCTGTATGTGTGTCATAGTAGACAAATCTATCCTACCAGTCAGACACAGGGGGTCATGGTCTGTACAGTGTAACAACAGTACTAACTGTCTAATGGTGGATGACTGTGGTAACCTGGTCAGTATTTGTTCTATATGTTCATGTGTCAGTCTAACAGTCCACAGCCTCAGTGCCATTAAACACTTGCTACTGATACTACATATGTCACTAACTAACTCAGTTGTAGCTGTGATACCACTGTACAAGTTCAGACATGTAAGAGTGTCAAGGTTGTTGTTGACTATTTGTGCCACTGTGTCACTGTCTATACGGGAGGACCAGGGGTCATACAGGTGCAGTTTTTGTACTGAGTGACATTGCTCTAACTGACTAGTTATACTTGTTAACTCACTAGCACTAATGTCTCCACTGAGAGTGTTTATGTACACAGACTTGACCTTTGACCTTGGAGTACATGATAACAAACGTTCTACATGACAGGCAGTGTTACTATCAATATAAAAGTCTTCTAACATGATGTTGTCATAAATGTGGCCATTATTACCACCTTCTATGACACAGTCAGTTACACATGTCTGTATGGCTCGTATCAAACCTTCACCATATAAAGTTTGTCTGTAGTGTTTAACCTTTTGGTCAGTAGTAACAACACGAGTCAAATGGTCCAACAACTGTCTTGTTATGTCAGGTCTTATCCCAGACACAAACAGCCAAACCTGAGACATTTCTAAACATGTATCTAATGTGCTACAGAAATCTGTTATGTGTTTAACAATATCATGTACATTGTCACAGCTGGCTAGGAAAATAGCTGCAAGAAATTCTTGAAACTTTTTGTGTAGAAAAGATATTTTCTTCTCACTTACAGCACATTTTTCTAGCACTTTGTTCTGTGACAAAAGACCTGACTTTAAACACAGGTCTATTGACTCTTGTCCTATACCATAGATCTCTAGCTGTGAACTTTTAAATACTAAGCTGTTTTCTTTTGTTTGGTCAAATAATGCTTCATATGCTACTCTTGATAAGCAATATATCAATTGCCGGTGGTCTTGACAATATGGGTGTTCTATAATACATTTGGGTAGGGGCGTATCTGATGCTACACTTGTTGGTGTATTGGTAGTTTGTACAGACAGGTTTTTCTGGGACTTTTTCAACAACAAATCTAGCATGGCACAGTACAGCTGTACTTGAGACTTGCCTAGCTCCTGGTTGTCAAACCAGATGCACACAAGCTGTACAAGAATGACTGGTATCGTTTTGAAATGATCAAGACCTTTCTGGGCAAGTATCTCAAAGAACTTCTGTTTTTCTTTTTTACATGACTGACTCTCATTTAATAATTTAATGACTTTAGAGCAGAATCGTGAAGCTGACTTCTT
This sequence comes from Gari tellinella, assembly GCA_922989275.2. Taxonomy (NCBI): domain Eukaryota; kingdom Metazoa; phylum Mollusca; class Bivalvia; order Cardiida; family Psammobiidae; genus Gari; species Gari tellinella. The sequence continues at coordinate 2,774,771 of OV277870.1, read as the reverse complement.
ATTAAATGCACATAACTCAATATGTTTGTCCACTTCAGAACTTTTTAATTGGAGTATATCCAATTTCCAAGGCCTGGTTGTGGTCAAGAAAACATTGTTCTGGTTTGCTACATCCCTGCCTGGGAGTCCTGGGTTTAAGAAATGTGGGACAAGGGCACCTGTCGGACACACCCATTCGTCCAGACCATCAACAATGACAAGACAACGTTTATTTGCATTTTTCAGTAATGCAGAGGAACATAGATCTTTTCCTGTATTATAATACTGTAATATTTGTGACTGAATCATTTCATTAACATTATACTCTGAGAGAGAATCTCTCAATGTAATATAAAACAAGAACATGAACTGTGATAGTATTTGTCTGTCATCTTCTCTCCTGGTCTTTCTCTCTCTCTCAGAATCACTGTCACTGTCCAGTGCTTCATTCGACAATAATTCACCATGAGCCTCACACCAAAGTCTAACTATATTCTTGCATAGCAAGCTCTTTCCACTACCAGCATCCCCTGTGATGTATATCTGTCTACTTAGGTACTCATCATTGTAAAATATCTTCCTACAGGAGCTACTAGTAGCCTCGTCTTTCACATTTTTCAACCCATCTCGCCCTTTGCTCTGTCGTAAGATTCTGATTTCTGGATTAACATAAATATACTCTAGTCCTATGTCATTGTTTTCGGCTGGATTCGGAACCTCAAGGCAGGTGCTTTTATAGTGGCTGATGAGATTTGTCTGCAAATCTGTAAAATAAACTCTATGAATTAGCAAACAACACCATAGATCAAGTAGCCTCAAACGGCAAACACTTTTGTCAACAAAGAGTTGTCAGAGAGACAACAAAGCTTACCGGTGTAACATTAAATTTTGACCTCCTGGTCTTTTTTTAACGTTGAAAAAAGACTTCCCGGGTCATTTTTCAACGGGAATGGGTTCATTTCTCAACATTGAAAAAAGACCCTACCCGTGAAATTATGACTGCTGAAACATCTAGTTGTAAAATGGCTGGGGTCATTTCTCAACGTTGAAAATAGACCAGGGTCAATTCTTAACGTTGAGAAATGACCCAATCCGTGAAAAATTAATGACGACAGTGATCATACGCCATTGAATATCAAACGGAAGAGAGGGGGTCATTTTTTAACATTGTAAAATGACCGGGGGTCAATTCTCAATATTAAAATATGACCATACCCGTAAACAATAAATGGCTGGTACAAATTATTGGTAATTAACTGATGTTAGGAGGGTATTTTTCAACGTTGGTAATAGACCGGGGGTCATTTCTCAACGTTGAAAATGACCCGGGTCCATTCTCAACGTCGAAAAAAGACCCATGAAATCATGACTCTTGAATTATCTTGTTGTTAAATGAACGGGGGTCCTTTCTCAACGTTGAAAAATGATCCCTGTTAAGTTTCATCGTTGAAAGATGACTTAACCTGTACAAATATGTCTCCTAGACTTAATTGTTATAAACTGACTACTGGTATGAGGGGGCCATTGTTAAACGTTTAATCCTTACACGGGTCATTTTTTAACGTTGAGAAATGACCCCGGTCATTTTACAACACTATAATTAAGGAGTCATAAATTCATTGTTAGGGTCTTTTTTCAACGTTGAGAATTGACCCCGGGTCATTCTTTAACGTTGAACAATGACCCCCTTATACCAATAGTCAGTCAATAATAATTAAGTTTATGAGAAATCTGTACAGGTTAAGTCAATTTTCAACCTTAATCTTTACACGGGTCATTTTTCAACGTTGAACAATGACCCCCTCATGCCAGTAGTCAGTTAATCACAAGTAAGTCTATGAGACAATTCTGCACTGGTTAAGTCAACTTTCAACGTTGAAACATTACACGGGTCATTTTTCAACGTTTAGAAATGACCTCCCGGTCATTTTACAACAGATAATTCAGGAGTCATAATTTCATAGGTAGGGTATTTTTTCAACGTTGAGAATTGACCTCCCGGTCATTTTTCAACGTTAAAAAATGACCCTGTATCAGGTTCGGTACCATGACATATACATTTTCGAATTTTGCTTAATTAGAGCAAATATGTACATCAAATATGAATTCTCTATCACTTTAGAATCGAGGGTTATTGTCATTTCAAATAGTCAACCCTTTGACAACTGTGACCTTGACCTTTGATCTGACATGTCCAAAATCTTCATATGGGCAACCCATTTGCCATGTAGTAAGTGTGTATTGGTTATGGTTCAAAAGTTATTGCCAACATTAAAGTTACGGACAAACAAACAAAGAAACAGAGCAAAAACAATATCCCCCCTTCAAGGTAAAAGGCCATCATCTCAAAACTGTTGGCGCATCAGCATGTGAATTTGTAACACACTGGGTGCAGTACTCAGTCAATAACTGAACTAACGGTATGGCACAGTGTCATGTCCCATGATGCTTTCATTGATGTACATTATCAAATTTGAAGTTTAATGACCAATAGCTCCTGAATTGTTTATGTCAACGCCATTCGAACAAGAGTTGTCAGAGAGACAACAAAGCTCCCCAACGATACAATTCAAACATTTTGAAGCAGTGTCTGAGGTCAAGGTCACAGGTCAAATTTTTGTGTGCTTGGAAACTGGAAAGGTCTTGTTCATATACACAATGATACCATATATGAAATCAATACCGTATTGGGCGTAGCAGCTATAAGCCTTTTTCGAAACCTAAATGTAGATTTCAGACGGGGAGAGATGAGGAGTATATGTACAGTCGGCTGAGTGGTAATTCGGACTGAAAGTAGACTTTAACTTGGTATATTTATTATTTCGAAACCTAAACACAGGCCCTAAGTTCAAGGTCACAGAGATAGAAAAACAATCGGTGCATGGAAAGGTCTTGTCCATATACACATGCTTACCGAATAAGAAAGCAATACCTCAAGGGACATAGGAGTAATAAGCACTTTTCGAAACCTACACAGTTCAAGGTCAAGGTCACCAAGGTCAATTTTTTAAGTGCATGGAAAGGTCTTGTCGATATGCACATGCATACCAAATACAAGGGCCACTATGGCCCTAAATCGCTCACCTGGTACACCATGTAAACTTCACCTGTAGTGACCTAGATTATGACTTGATATGACCCACAATAAACATTTAGAGTGCTAACAAGATTTTTCTATGATTTGACGTAGTGACCTAGTTTTTGACCAGACACAATCCACATTTGATTTTGACCTAGATTTGATGCAGGCAAATATTCTGACAATATTCCATTCAGATCTAATGAGATTTGTAGCCGATCATGACAGTAAACACTGTTTTCTATGATTTGACCTAGTTTTTAACCGGATATGACCCACATTCGCACTTGACCAATATATCAATGAGGCAAACATTTTGACTAAATTTCATTAAGATCCAATGAGATTTGTAGCCTCCATAGTGTTAACAAGGTTTTTGGATGATTTGACCTAGTGACCTAGTGTTTGACCGGACTTGACCCATATTCATACTTGACCTAGATATTATTAAGGCAATTATTTTGACCAAGTTTCATTAAGATCCAATAAGATTTGTAGCCTCTAGAGTTTTAACAAGGTTTTTCTATGATTTGACCCAGTGACCTAGTTTCTAACCGGACATGACCCACATTCGAACTTGACATGGATATGAGTGAGACAAACATTCTGACTAAGTTTCATTAAGCTCCATTGAGATTTGTAGCCTCTGGAGTGTTAACAAGGTTTTCCCATGATTTGACCTAGTTTTTGACCAAACATGACCCACATTCAAACTTTGCCTAGATTTCTACTAGACAAACATTGTGATCAAGTTTCATGAAGATTGGAGGAAATTTGTAGCTGCTAGAGTGTTAACGAACCAATTGTGAACGGACGGACGAACGACGGACATCCAGCGATCCTAAAAGCTCACCATGGCACTTCGTGCCAGGTGAGCTTATAAAAGTAATACCTTCAGGGACGTAGTGTTTGTAAGCCTTTTATGAAACCTAAATGCAGATTTTGAAACCTAAATACAGGCCCTGCTTGGCGCCATATGACCATTTCATGTGTCGCGGTGCTGTCAAATCAAACTCAATCAATCAAAACAGGCCCTGAGGTCAAGGTCACAGGGGTGAAAACTTGTTGCATGCCTGGAAAGTTATACTGTATATGAAAGCAATACCTCAAGGGACATAAGAGTTAAAAGCATTTTTCGAACCTTAAATGCAGCTTTCGAAACTCAAACCCGGCCCTAAGATCAAGGTCACACGTTTTGCCTGAATGGAATGGTCTTATCCATATATAAATGCATATCAAATATGAAGGCAATTCCTCAAGGAATTTAAGAGTTGTAAGCATTTTATAAAACCTAAATGTAGATTTTGAAACCTAGACACGAGTCCTAAGCTCAACGTCAGAGGGTAAAATTTGCTGCATGCATGGTAAGGTCTTGACCATATGTATGCATACCAAATATGAAAGCAATACCTCTAGGGAGATAGAAGTTATAAGCAGTTTCTTAAAATTGGTTACGCGGCTTACGACGACAACGACTAAGCCGGGGGTATACTATACTATAGCATAAGTTTGTCTTGTACTTTGTACAGTTGAGCTAAAATGTCATAAGTCCCGTCTTCATGACATCCTTTCTGGCGAGAGAAAAAGCCATTGTTTCATAATTTTCTTTATTATTTATGTTCTATTATCAATATACAATATCCATGGTGTCACATCATTATACTATAAATTATATTATACATGTAATTGCCTTTTTTGTGTTAGTATCAATAATTGGTGTATCAACAATCTGTATATGTGTATTCAGAAAATACGAGACGGTCCTAGAATTAGGTATTGCTGCGAAAAAGCACCGAATGTGAAACTAAGGTATTGATTATAATACCTGAACCAATATGCAATGTACACAACTTCACTTGGTAATGATACGACAAGCAAGTGTCATAAAATTCCAACAAGCAGTTACAGAAAAGTAGCATTGACACAAAACTAAATGCTAGAGTTCTAAGCCTAGGCCAATAGAAAAGAAATATCTCGGTCTCGCTTTCATTTCATCACCGCAGTGAGACAAGAAGCATTAGTATATATGTGTATGTTTCCCAACCAGGGCTCCAGATAAGGGGAGTATTTCAACAACTAAAATATTTATGCTTGCTCAAACCCTATTGTGCCACTAGTCATTAGAATTGTCTCGAAGAGACAGTTCTAATGAGTAGTCACACCATAGAATTTAGTGCAGATATAAAGAAGACTATGTTGGAAAACTTGAGTTTACTCCCTCTTATCTGGAGCCCTGTCCAATATGTCATTGTTGCTTAGTCAGCTTGTTTATCGTCACCTTTACATTGGTCCTCCCAGCTAACACTACAAGCCACAGGGTTGTCTCTTCTGGACTGAAATTGAAAATATGACATCAGTCTTGTGCTAAAATAACCTCTTTGTATTGACTTTTACTCAAGCACATCAAATGTATCTACACATGAGGATTGGAAAATATATACTATTTTCTGTTGTTACACTTGTGCAACAAGATAATATGATGATTGAAACTTATAATGAAGAAGAGCGCCATGACGGCCCTGAACGCCACAGCCAAGGATATTGAACCTGATAATTTTGTCAAAGTTTGATGCAATATCAGTCATACTTGTAGACATTAGAGTATAATATTGATAAAACATGGCCTTTTCTGGCATATCTGACTAAAAATAAGATGGTCATAGGTCCACATTTCGCTCACCTGAGGACATTGTACCATAGAAGCTGACTGGGCAAGACAACATTTTGATAAAGCTATGACTCAGGGCTCATAATTGTAGAGGATCACAATGCAAAGCTTTTAGTCAAATATTAAAGGTCTGGGCCTACAGATTCAGAGAAGAAGAGTTTAAAAGGTTCCTTATATAAATTTATATAAACCTGAAACACCCCAGGGTAGGGCCAATTTGATCCAGGAGTCATAATTTGAACTATCTTGGTAGAGCAAATAATAAGGCAAAGCTACCTGAAAAATATTAATGATCAGGGGCCGTATTCTGAAACATTCTAAGTATTTTAATTAGAAATTTCTAAACTCTAACATTTTCAACTAAGATTATTTTTCGCTAACTTTTACTCTAAGAAAATACTAAATTATTTTCTTAGCGAAAAAAAAACTAAGAGTAAATTATGGCCGTTGTCAGGGACTTTCCCGACTAAAATGACGTCACTCTTCTCGCATATAACATGTGTGACTGTTTATTTGCGGTGTAGTTTTCGGGTTTGTTTTCTTCTCCCGTTTATAAAGCAGCAAGCATTGTCCCAGAATAAGTAGAATAGATAATTAATTGAATAAAAAGTGTTTATACATAAGCGTAAATACATAATTAGGTTCACAATTATAATTAACTAACAAGCCAAATTTCAACGAAGTCGCCGTAGCTCAATCGATTGCGACTCTGCCTGGCATGACGGGGGTAGCCGGTTCGAGCCACACAGGGTACGATCTTTTTTTTCTTAACAACCCCCTTCTTTTTTTTTTAATTATCATCACTAGTTCCATCTATTCATTTCTTTAAATACAAATAACTGCTTTATCCTTCCACTGCCAAAATTTGTGATAGTTTACTCCTTTAAATGTTCTTGTCGTCTGCTTCAATTTTGTTGACTGCAATATCGTTTCAAAGCCTTAAATGTAAGGAAGTATAACTGAAAATAATTCAATACGAGTGTCAAACAGTTTGGATCCTGATCAGACGCCGCGTTTCGCGAAACGCGGCGTCTGATCAAGGTGCAAAATGTTTGCAAACGTTCCTTTAGGCGAGAGTGAGTCTAATTCTCACAGTTTCATTGTCGTCTGCTTCAATTCTGTTGTCTGCAGTATCTTTTTAAAGTTAATTGTATGACTGAAAAGAATTCAATACGAGTGCCAAATAGTTTGGAGCCTGATAATAGATCCAATCTGTTTGCAAACGCGCATTTAGGCGCCAGAGTGAAAGGGTTAAAGCATGCTAGAATTGATGTAAAAGTCTCCAATTAGAGGTTTCCTTCTTATTGGCAGCCTGCTTTAAAATAAACCCTCTTATTATGCTAAGCGCGACTTGGATAAAATTTGTTAACAGTTTGTATACAGTAAAGATCCAGATCAGACGCCGCGTTATGCGGCGTCTGATATGATCCAAACTTGTTTGCCAGTCATATTTTACTGTTTTTAAGTTTTGAAAGTATCAAATTGATTATGTTGTTTTCTGCAGATGATGTGTTTGCAGCAGATGACAATTCTGTATGACAATGGTTAAACATCAATCTGCAGGACACTTTTCTTAATGCTTTTCAAATATCAAGAAATAGTAGAAACATGACAGTCATTACTAGAACTAGCAGGCTGACAATAAGAAGGAAAATTTCTAATTGGAGACTTTTACTTCAATTTTAGCATGCTTTAACCCTTTCACTCTCAATGGCGCCTAAAAGCACGTTTGCAATCAGTTTGGACCTTGATTAGACGCCGCGTAACGCGGCGTCTAATGAGGATCCAAACTATTTGGCACTCGTATTGAATTCTTTTCAGTCATACTGCCTTACAATTTACTTTGAAACGATATTGTAGACAACAAAATTGAAGCAGACGACAATGAAACGGTGAAGAAGTAAACTATTACGAAAGTTTGGCATTGAAAGAATTAAGCAGTTATTTGTATTTAAAGAAACGAATCTATAGAAATAATGATGATTTTTTATAAAAAAAGAAGAAAAAAAAAGAAGGGGGTTATTAAGACAAAAAAAGATCGTACCCTGTGTGGCTCGAACCGGCGACCCCCGACATGCAAGTAAGACTCGCTATCGATTGAGCTACGGCGACTTCGTTGAAATTTGGCTTGTTAGTTAATTATAATTGTGAACCTAATTATGTATTTACGCTAGTTTTGGTACATACAGTGGTCATTTATTACTAAAAATATAGACTTTGAATAGATATCGATCTTTTCCACGTTTTCGCGATGAAGACCGTATGTAATAATGTCTTAAACAGTAATCCCAGTCCTTTGTAATGACGTTACCCCACCCAGACTTTGACCCAATTTCACGAAGCCACTCAAACACAAACGTCGGCTCAAAAACATCCGCTAAACGTATCTATAGGTCTATAAACGATTTTTATTCAATAAATTATCTATTCTACCTGTTATTACTGCTTAATAAACGTTCGTGTTCTAATCCTAGAAAAGTCTAAAAAGTTAAGAGAGGGTCACAGTTTCTAAAGTTTTGAGAAAATTCTATAGTAAATTTGGCGAGTTGAGAATTTTCTTAGTTTTTTTCATCTTTCTAAGAGGGAATCCCCAAATACTTAGTTGAAATGGCCGAAAACTAAGACTATATTGATTTTCTAAGAGTATATCGTTATACTTAGTGAAATCTGTCGAGTTTAGAATTATCTTAGTTTTTTTCACTTTCTAAGAGTATATCATCAAATACTTAGACTAAATTGCCGAAAACTAAGAGAATATTGATTTACTTAGAGTAAAAGTTATCTAAGAGTGTTTCAGAATACGGGCCCTGGGCTTTACAGGTTCAGAGAAGGAGGTTTTAACGGTTTATCTGTCGAGGATCATAATGCAAACCTTTTAATCAAATATTAAAGGTCTTGGCCTTACAGTTTCATAGAAAAAGAGTTTTGAAGGTTTTCTTATATAAGTTTATATAAACCTGATATGCCAAAGGGCGGAGCAATATTTGGCCCGGGTCATAATTTGAACAATCTTGGGAGAGGACCATAAGACAAAGATACATACATGTCAAATATTAAGGACCTAGGCCTTACGGTTTCAGAGGAGGAGATTTTAAAGGTTTTTTTATATGATTCTATGTAAAACTTATAAGCTCAAGGGCGTGGCCATTTTTTATCCCGGGGGTCATAATTTGAACAATTCTGGTAAAAACTAATTAGGCAAAGCGACATGTCAAATATTAATGATCTGGGCCTTGCGGTTTCAGAGAAGACAATTTTTAAAGGTTATCTTATGAAAAACTGATAAGCCCATGGGCGGTACCATTTTTGACCTGGGGGTCATAATTTGAACAATCTTGGTAGAAGACCATCAGGTCATGGTGCATACCCAATATCAAATGTCTGGACCTTTCAGTTTCTGAGAAGATTTTTAAAGCTTTTTAATGCATATAAAGTTGTCTATATGGTCATGTTAGAAACACTGACCTCAAAGCAAGGGGAAAAAATCTAGTCAGAAACTCAGAACAACATTTCTTTTCTCTTGTCACTGATGCTTCTGATAAAATTTGGTTGAATTGGGTCAGCGGTTTCATAGAAGATGTTTGAAATTGTGGACGGATGACATACAGAATGGGACGGTGACGGGTCAAAACGGCCCAGTCTATAACGGCCCGGTCCAAAACGGCCCACTTTACGACACGGTCCAAAACGGCCCACTTTTGAAGATTAATATGTTCCTAATTTTAGGCATTCTACTCGGCATGTAAAAAAGATATCTTAGAGAGAAAACTGTTTGATTATGGTATTATATCTAACTACCTATTTGAATGAATAGATATTTAAAAGAAAAATCAGAAAATTGTATGAATTATTCCTCTCGATTATGATTATGATTAAACTACTACTATTACTACTTCTTCTTATGTTGATGGTGACTATCCTTGTAGCAGCAGTATAATTCCAATCAGGGATGTAGTAGTGAAAGTAGATAATCATAGTAACTAATAAGAGAATTGATATGGTGTTAAAGTAGCGGTCATGCAGCAGGGGTAAATTAGCTAAATATGTCAACATGTTCACAGTTAATTTGGTATACACTAATACTTTTTAGAAAATGTCAGTCATATTTTGTCACAAATACAATATGAATGATATCAAGATGAATGAGATTGAGATTAAATAGTCTGTACATATGAGCTATTATTACACCCCTCTATTTAACACAACTGCAAATGATATGGGTCTATACAAACTGGGCCGTTTTGGACCGGGCCGTTATGGATGTAGGCCGTTTTGGATGTGGGCCGTTTTGGAAGTGGGCCGTTTTGACCCGCATTCGAATGGGACACAGTAGCTTTTCCTGAGCCGTCGGCTCAGGTGAGCTAACAAAACACCGCATGCGAGTGCCAACACTTGTCTGTTTCGTTATCCTAATATATTAAGAAGGAACAGCGATATATTCTTATTGCTTCCTCGGTCTTGACTATTTGTCTGTTTGTCTTCTGTATATCTCTTAATGACCTTGACCTTTGTCGGACATTACCCATCGTACTGAGCTCAAGAGCTTTTTGCGTTGAGTGCACTAGCCAAGTTTGAAGTCTCTATCACATTTTGTCTCAGAGTTTGATAATGGCCAATGTTTATTCAGCCTATTTGACCTCTAAATGACCTTGCCCTTTGTCGGACATGATCCAAATTGTACTGAGCTGACGAGCTTCTTAAGCCGAGAACACGCACAAATATAAAGTTCCTATAACATGTATTTCAAAATTATTGTCAATGTTAAATTTACTCTATTTGACCTCTTAATTAACCCTTTCCCCAATAGAAGCGACTTTTAGCGTATTTAATTTATTCCTCCGCTGAAGAAAATAGTTCCAGTTTATTACCTCATGAACAATTACCATTACAAATATTTTATATAGCTTAGCATATTTAAACTTAAAGCAGGCTGAAAGTAAAGCAGAATGTGCCTTCAGGCACATTCTGCTTTACTTTCAACCTGATTTAAGTTGTCACCTGTCTTCAAAACTAGAAACAGGCTATGAGGTAAAGGGTTAATGACTTTGTCCTTTGTTAGATATGACCCAACCTTTACTCAACTTAACTTCTTGCCTCTATGGCTTGTATTTTTTTTAGAGTTATAGCCAATGTTAAATTGAACCTATTTGACTTCTGTATGAGCTTTTTCAGTCGAGTACACATGCGAAATATGAAGTTTCTACCACATGCAGTTCACAAGTTATGGCCAATGTTAAATCAACCCTATTTTACTTGTAAATGACATCTAAATGATCTTGACCTATGTCTACAATGACCCAAGTTGTACTGAACCCAAGAGCTACTTGCGCTGAGTACACATACCACATATAAAGTCTGTATCATATTTAGTTCCAAAGTAAGGCGGACAGACAAAGCAGAATAAAATTATGTTCCCTGAGTCGTGCGTGTGCAATAAGCTATTTGAATATCGGCAATACCTATTTCAGCATATCTGAGTATGTCAGAGGCAGATAATTCTTAGCAAAATGGTACTGTTCCACCCAACTTATACCTTGGGAAAGAACTAGTACTCAAATACTTGTGTAAATTGTGTGCAAAACCAAAATTTCGTTAAAAAAAACTAAAGCTGCTAGAGAGTAACAGTTGTTAATAACGGCATTTTCAATGCACCAAATGCAACTAACTCTTGACCCTTTGGTTCAATATTCTGTCTTATCCCAGAACTTAACGCCATATACAGCTGAACCATGTTTGCTCAAAACACATTTAAGTTTGTAGACAGTTTAGTCCAAGCAATAATGAAACATTGACTTTTAAGCATATCTCAGTATACCAAAGGCAAATAACTCTTGACACAATGATCCGCTATCATCAAACTCATCTAAAAATGTTACATCTTAAGCCCCGATCCCATTGGCCTGGTGCTGGCCCCGCTACGTCCCGGTGGAGATAGCCGGTAAACCAGGGTGGACCGGGATGAGCTGGGGCGTTTTTCATGAAAACATAAATTGCGATCTCACATTCCCGTGTCTCCCCCGGTGGAGCACCGGTTATGAAGCCGGATCTCCCCGGACCTTTCCGGTTAGTTCCCGGTTTGGCCCGGCGTAGTAACGGTGTAGGGCCGGTCTGTTCCCGGTTAACCCCGGTATAAGACGGTGTAACCCCGGCCGTCGCCTGTGGTATCCCGGTGACCACCGATGTCGTCCCGATCAACACCGGTTGTTCACCCGTGACGTGCCGGCGTTACCCGGTGTTGGCCGTAAAGGACATAAACCGGGGAGGACGTGAATAAGTATAAATTCTCTTTTGTCTCTCGAGGTATATGTAATGAAATAAAAACGAAATAGAACATAATAATGTTGTAGACTTTTCAAACTTCATTTTAATATGAGTTTCAAACAAATTGCCCGGCGTCTGACCTGGTTACATACTGTTTGTAGTGGACATAAAGACTTTAGCCTGAAGCCATTTATTTATACAGAACAATTTCCGATTTTATATATTAGATTTACCCTATACAATAGAGAGGATGATATTATTTCCTATTAAAACACAGACGCAAAAAACAAAATGTAGAAATCTGCAATTTTAAAAATCAAATCAAATCTATCGCCGCAAACACCCCGGTTGTTCACGGTAGAGACCCGGAGCTGCCCCGGAGCTGCCGGTAAAGATCCGGCGTTGCCCCGGCATTGCTCCGACATTCCCCTGATAAAGCCGGTTCTGGTTTCTGTCCCGGTGACCCCCGGTTGTATTAAACATTTTAAAGCATCCGGGGATGTTAGCTGGTGGCAGCCGGTGGAAGCCGATCTACCCCGGATAGAGCCGGTCGTCCCCAGCGCCGCCAGGGTTGTACTCCCGGCGACTGCCGGTTTGCAAAAACCGGGACCCAAACCGGGACAGTGAGATCGTGGCTTAAGAGTTATTAACCTTTTACTCCATAGCCTGTTTCTAGTTTTGAAGATATGTGACCACTTTAAGCAGATCAAAAGTGAAGCATAACGCGCATTAAGTCACACTCTGCTTTACTTTCAGTCTGATTTAACCTCTCTGAAACCTTAAATGGACAATTCTAGTTTTCAACTTAGTCTAGTCCATGTTGACTTTTAAGCATTGATTTTTACAATGAATATCAAAATGACAAACAGTGTATACCCTTAAAGGTGTATCAATGTCATGACTTTAAGAAATTTTCAAAGAATATGAAAACACTTTATGATTATTTTGTATTGAAGAGCTATTTAAGATGAATGAAAAAATAGAAAAAAGTGTACATTTTGGTGACCAAAAGTTGGCTCCATGGCCATGTAAAAATTTACCCCATCAACTTCCTCTTATTTTGTCCTTTTCAAACAGCCCGCTTCAATAATATCCATTTTAAATGAAAACAAATATGATAATTTGGTTTTGTGTTATTTATTTCCTGTCTTTGGTAGTATTTTTTCATACAAAAACTAGTTTAAGACAAGAGGCCCATGCGGGCCTAAATATCGCTCACCTGGAAAAAACCAACACAAGGGTCACATGACCCCTGGGGTGGGATCACTTTTTACCCCAGAGACATAATTTCAAAAATCTTGCTGATGAACTTGAAAATTAAGTGTTCTGTCAAATATTTTGTACATGGTTGGTTTCAGACAGGAATACTTTTAATTAAAAAAAATCTATTTTTAGCTAATGTGACCCAAATATGCAACAGACCCGAACCATTTCAGCAATATTAGTAAATAACATCTAAAAGTGTCACTATGCTAAATATCAAAGCTCTCGCCATAACAGTTTCAGAGAAAAATATTTCGCTATATAACTCTATGTAAAACTGTGACCCCTAAGGCCTTGGCAGTTTTGAACCAAGGGGCATAATTTGAACATTCTTGATAGAGGACCTGTAGATGATGATTTGTGCCAAATATCTAAGCTCAGGGTACTGTGGTTTCAGACAAGAAGATTTGTTAAGTTTTCAATGAAACAAATCTATTTTTAGCACCCGTGACATAGATATGCAACAGACCGAAACCATATTTACAATATTGGTTAAGGGCTTCTAGAAGATTCACCATGCCAAATATCAAAGCTCTGGCCATATTAGTTTCAGAGATAAAAATGTTTGAAGATTTCACTATATAACTCTATCTAAAATTACGACCCCCGGGGCGGGGTCATTTTTACCCCAGGGACATAATTTGAACAATCTTGATAGAGGACGTTAAGACGATGCTTTGTGCCAAATATCTAAGCACAATTTTTAGCTCCTGTGACCTAGATATGCAACGGACCGGTACCATATTTACAGTATTGGTTGAAGGCTTCTAGAAGTGTCACCATGCCAAATATCAAAGCTCTGGCCATATTAGTTTCAGAGATAAAGATGTTTGAAGATTTCACTATATAACTCTATGTAAAATTACGACCCCCGGGACAAAATTTGAACAACTTTGATAGAGGACTAGTAGATGATGCTTTGTGCCAAATATCTAAGCTCAGGATACTGTGGTTTCAGACAAGAAAATCTATTTTAAGCTCCTGTGACCTAGATATGCAACGGACCGGAACCATATTAACAATATTGGTTGAGGGCTTCAAGAAGTGTCATCATGCCAAATATCATCTGGCCATATTAGTTTCAGAGAAGAAGATGTTTGAAGATTTCACTATATAACTCTATCTAAAATTACGACACCCGGGGCGGGGTCATTGTTTACCTCAGGGACATAATTTGAACAATCTTGATAGAGGACGTGAAGACGATGCTTTGTGCCAAATATCTAAGCTAAAGGTACTGTGAAAAAATCTATGTTTAGCTCCTGTGACCTAGATATGCAACGGACCGGTACCATATTTACAATATTGGTTGAAGGCTTCTAGAAGTGTCACCATGCCAAATATCAAAGCTCTGGCCATATTAGTTTCAGAGATAAAGATGTTTGAAGATTTCACTATATAACTCTATGTTAAATTACGACCCCCAGGACAAAATTTGAACAACTTTGATAGAGGACTAGTAGATGATGCTTTGTGCCAAATATCTAAGCTCAGGATACTGTGGTTTCAGACAAGAAAATCTATTTTAAGCTCCTGTGACCTAGATATGCAACGGACCGGAACCATATTAACAATATTGGTTGAGGGCTTCAAGAAGTGTCACCATGCCAAATATCATCTGGCCATATTAGTTTCAGAGAAGAAGACGTTTGAAGATTTCACTATATAACTCTATGTAAAATTACGACCCCCGGGGCGGGGTTATTTTTGACCCCAGGGACAAAATTTGAACAACTTTGATAGAGGACTAGTAGATGATGCTTTGTGCCAAA
The DNA here is from genome assembly GCA_922989275.2 of Gari tellinella. NCBI lineage: Eukaryota > Metazoa > Mollusca > Bivalvia > Cardiida > Psammobiidae > Gari > Gari tellinella. The sequence goes on along the minus strand of OV277870.1, from coordinate 2,759,749 downwards.
TATCTAAGCTCAGGGTACTGTGGTTTCAGACAAGAAGATTTTTTAAGTTTTCATTGAAAAAATCTATTTTTAGCTCCTGTGTCCTAGATATGCAACGGACCGGAACTTTTTGAACAACTTTGAAAGAGGACTATACAAGGATAATTTCTGCCAAGTTTGGTAAAAATCCATCCAGTAGTCTAGGAGAAGAAGTCGTTTGAAGAAATTGTTGACGACGGACGACGGACACAGCACTATCAAAATAGCTCACCTTGGCACTACGTGCCAGGTGAGCTAAAAAAGGGCACAAAATATGAAATTTATTAAGCTCTAAATATCATCGATATGGTACTTTTTTTGTAAATTTTGTAAGGGGAGATAACTCTTTTTATTTTAATAACTCAAAATTTTCAACACTGACCTTTCAATTTCTTTTCATATTTTGAACTGCCTTAGCATTGGCTTTCATTTGGTAGAATATAAGAAAAAGTTTAATACTAGAACTATTTCGTTTTCAAACTTTTTTACTTTTTTTCATAAAATAAAAAATCTAATAAAAGCATGCCCTATAAAAAGCATATTTGTGATATTCGAGGATCCATGTTGTTCAAACCTAGTGCCTGCTTTGTCTGAATTTTGTTTCTATATGTGAAAATACCACCATAGACATGAAATAAATAATGCAAACCCAAATTACCATGTTGGTTTTGTTTTGAAATAGATTTTACAGAAGCTTGTACTCTGAATGGGTAAAATTTGAGAGAAAAAGTCCAAATTTGACATACCTTTTTCAAATCGCTGTAGCTAAAAAAAAAAGGACACCACCATATATTTTTTTCCCATTTTTTCATTCATCATAAATAGCTCTTTCAAAATAACAATGATAGAAAAAAAGTTTTATACTTTGAAAAAATCGCTTTTGACATTGATACACCCTTAAGAAGCCCTCTGATAAGTGTCAACACTGTTTGCATAGGACAAGTGTATACAGGTACACTATTTACAAATGACGCATATATGCGGGAGTAGGGTTCAAAGAGTAAAGCTATTGTCTGCTAGGCTATAGTAGGAATAATTTAGTATGTTGGACATTCATGACTGTACAAAATGGTATTATTCAATTCCGTGGGGAAATAAACAAGAGCCATATACGGCGCTAAATCCTCCATGGAACCATTGATGTAAATGTAAAATAGCCTGGAAAGCCAAGAAATTATGCCGATATGATTATTCCAATTGCTGGTTAGACTATAATGTGTGCCAAATATCTAAGCTCAGGGCACTGTGGTGTATGACACGTTTCATTGATAAAATCGATTTTCAGTTCTTGTGACCTAGATCTGGAACAAACTGAAACCATTTGAACAGTATTGGTAAAGTATATATAGAAGTGTCAAAATGCACATTACAAAGCTCTGGCCACATAATTTTCAGAGAAGTAGTTGGTTGAAGATTTCACTATATAACTCTATGTAATTTTGTGCCCCCGGGCGGGGTCATTTTTGACCCCATGGACATAATTTACACAATCTTAATAGAGGACCTGTAGATGATAATGTGTGCCAAATCTGTTAGCTGAGGGTACTGTGTTTTCAGACAAGAAGATTTTAAAGGTTAAATCGAAAAAAATCTATTTTTAGCTCCTGTAACCTAGATATGCAATGAACCAGAGCCATTTGAACAATATTGGTTAAGTACCTCTAGAAGTGTAATCATACCAAATACCAATGCTATGGCATCAATAGTTTCACAGAAGAAGATATTTGATGATTTCACTATATTACTCGATGTCAATTCGTGACCCCGGGGCGGGGTCCTTTTTGACTTCCGGGACAAAATTTGAACAACTTTGATATATAGGACCTGTAGAGGATGTTATGTGCAAAATATACTCAATTCCAAAAGAAACAGTGCACTTTTGAATTTGGGATATTTCAATTGTTCGAAGACGTACTGATTAGAAATTTTGCATCGTACATTTCAAGTATATTTCTCATCGATAAATTGCCTTATCTATCACGTGGTGTACTGAACTTTTCAGTTAATTCGGTGGGAGTTGATTTTGCATGTTTTGCACGTGCAGCCCGAGGAAAATGTACATTTCACCGGAAATATGTATTAGTGTAATCCTTATGTCATACTTGAAGGAAAACTCACATTTTAGTTCATATTCGTACAGTACGAACATGCCTAGATTAAGCCAAAATCAACGCATCCAAGCATTAACAATGCTTGCCCGTGGCGACAACGTCACAACGTCAGTAGAGCGTTCGGGTGTCATCGAAACACCATTATTAACTTGCGCCAACGGTTCCAACAAACAGGTAGTGTAGTAGATCGTCGACGAACCGGTAGTCCAAGAGTTACCAATCGACAAACTGACAGGTTTATGACGTTGACACACCTGCGACGTCGTTTCCAAACAGCGACGAATACTGCGAGACAGTTTGGTATCAGCAGCCAAACTGTATTGCGCCGCCTTAGACAAGCCCGAGCCCCTATCCGATCCAAAAGGCCCTATGTGGGACATATAATGACAGCACGCCATCGGGCTGCTCGGTTGCAGTGGGCGAGACATCGTTTCCGCTGGGGGCGACAGCAGTGGGCTCAGGTTCTTTTCTCCGATGAGTCAAGATTTAATTTGAGTCACCATGACGGTCGCACGCGGGTTTTTAGAAGAAGGGGGGGAACGTTTCGCAAAAAATTGCATTGTGGAGAGGGACAGATTCGGAGGTGGGAGCGTAATGGCTTGGGGAGGGATTATGGGAAGACAAAAGACAAATCTTCTTGTTATACGTGGCAATCTGAACGCTCAAGGCTATATCAACCAGGTTTTGGCGCCTGAAGCAGTTCCATTTCTGCAACAACATGGGCCTGCAATACTAATGCACGACAACACTCGTCCCCATGTCGCGCGAGTAACACGACAGTTTCTCAACAGAAACAACGTTGACGTGCTTCCCTGGCCTGCCATATCACCGGAAATGAATCCAATCGAACAAATCTGGGACTACCTTGGCAGAAGAGTGCGATCCCGAAGAAATATCAACACTCTGAGGGACTTGTAAAATGCCCTCGTACAAGAGTGGAATAACATCCCTGACGTAGTAATTAGACGTTACGTGAGGTCTATGAGAAGTCTAATTTCCGCTTGCATCAACAGCGGAGGTGGACACACAAGATATTGATAACTTAAAACATCAGAACTGCAATTACAACAATCTTTTATTGCTTTATTGAATTTGACTTGATTTGGAAGAACATTTGCAACTTTGATTTTAGCATTGTCTTCTTTCTCGGTGGAAAACATCCATTTTCTACAGGGTCTGCTCTAAATTTTGGTACCAAATTTATAAGCATTTGGTTAATAAGGCGATGAGAAATTACAAAAAAGAAAGTGCACAGTTTCTTTTGGAATTGAGTATATATAACTTCGGTGTATTATGGTTTAAGACAAGAAGATTTTTGAAGTTGTCATTGAAAAAATCTATTTTTACCTCCGGTGACCCAGATATGCAACGGACCTGAACCAATTCAACAATAGATGTGAAGGACCTCCGGAAGTTATATCATGCCAAATATCATAAATAAGTTTTTGGACATATTGGTTTCAGAGAAAAAAGATGTTTGAACATTTCAATATATAACTCTATGTAAAACAGTGACCCCTTGGGTGAACCAATGTTGACTCAAGGAGCAACATTTGAACAATTTTGATAGAGGACCTATAGATGATGATATGTGCCAAATACCTAAGCTCTGGCCCTAATGGCTTTTGATCAGCAGATTTTTTTTAAATTTCCTTGTTTTTTCACTGTGGTTGCCATGGCAACCAGAGCTCTGCATTGTTTCAAATTCTTTGAACAGCTTTGGACGACCTTGACCCAAGGAATATCCCTGTGAAGTTTGGTTGCAATCAGGCAATTTGTTTTGGAGAAGATGTTTGAAGAAAGTGTTGACTTGACAAATAATGAGCCTCTAATTCATTGTAAATAACACTTGACGTCATTTCGACATCGCTTTATTGACCTGACCGTGCCCCGGGTCTGCTTAGGTGCCTTTCTTTAAATGTCTATAACTTTACCTAGGCTTTATGTACTGATATGAAAGTATGTATTATACTCAGAAAAAGGACAACGTTTTCAGAGGTTGTTATTTTATCTTTCAGCTACGATATAGACAGCTGTTTAAAGCCACCTGTTGCATAGAGAGAAATATCTGCATATAGTACCACTGACGCAAAAAGTTGAATGAAAACCATTCAAGTGGTATATAATAAGTCATGGAGTGATGACATGTGATCTAAGTACAATTATTGTCATCATGATGAAACGAATGCATACATTGTGAGAAATTTTGCCTAATATTGGATGCAAATTGTTTGATTTACAGAGCCAACAGGGCTAAAATGGGATATTCTTGAATAATTCAAGGTGCATAATCATGGCATGCGCAATAAATATTTCTGGCAATCAAAGTTGTCCAATAATTCACACATAGAAAGTATCAGTAAGTTTGTACGAGGTTGGATGAATACTACTTGAGAACATAAAAGGAACTAGAGAAGAGCCGTTGCGACACGAATTCCCCCACTTGCACCAATTAAGGACAAGAGACCCAGAGGGTCACATTTCGCTCATCTGAGGACACTGTACCATAGAATCTGACTGGGCAAGACAACATTTTGATATAGCTATGACCCAGGTGCCATAATTTGATCTTGGTAGAGGACCACAATGCGAAGCTACATGTCAGATATTAATGATCTGGGCCTTACGGTTTAAGAGAAGAAGATTCTTAAAGGTTTTCCTATAAAAACTGATAAGCCCCTGGGTGGGGCAAATATTTTGGCCGGGGAGTCATAATTTGAACACACTTGGTAGAGAACCACAAGGCAAAGCTATATGTCAACTATTAAGAATCTGGGCCTTACAATTTCAGAGTAGAAGATTTTAAAAGGTTTTCCTATATAAGTCTATGTAAAACTGATAAGCCCCGGGGCGGGCCAAATTTGATCAACGGTTCATAATTTGAACAATCTTGGTAGAGTACCATTAGGCAAAGCTACATATCAAAAATAAATGATCTTGGCCTTACGGTTTCAGAGAGGAAGATTTTTAAAGGTTTTCCTATATAAGTCTATGTAAAACTGATAAGCCCCGGGGCGGGGCCAATTTTGACCCGGGCGTTATTATTTGAACAACTTTGGTAGAGGACTTTAAGGCAAAGCTACATGTCAAATATAAATCATCTAAGCCATATAGTTTCAGAGAAGAAGATTTTTAAAGGTTTTCCTATGAAAAACTGATAAGCCCGAGGGCGGGCCATTTCTGGCCCAGGGGTCATAATTTGAACAATCTTGGTAGAGGACCACAAGGCAAAGCTATATGTCAAATATTAAAGATCTGGACCTTACAGTTTCAGAGAAGAAGATTTTTAAAGGTTTTCCTATATAAGTCTATGTAAAACTGATAAGCCCCGGGGCGGTGTCATTTTTGACCCGGGGGTCATAATTTGAACAATCTTGGTAGAGGACCATATGGCAAAGCTATATGTAAAATATTAATGATCTAGGCCATACAGTTTCTGAGGAGAAGATTTTTAAAGGTTTTCCTAAGAAAAACTGATAAGCCCCAGGGCGGGGCCATTTTTGGCCCCAGGGTCAAACTTTGACCAATCTTGGTAGAAGATCATTAGGTTATGATACATACCAAATATCAAAGGTCTGGGCCTTTCGGTTTCTGAGAAGAAGATTTTTTAAGATTTTCTTATGCATTAAAAGTTGTCTATAGGGTCATGTTAGAAAATCTGATCCCACAGCAAGGGGAATAACTCTAGCCAAAATCTTTGAACAAGATTTCGTTCCCCCTTGTCACTGATGCTTCTGACAAAGTTTGGTTGAAATTGGTTCAGTGGTTTCTGAGGAGATGTTGTTTGAAAATGTGAACGGACGACGGACGACGGACGGAATGGTATCACAATAGCTTATCCTGAGCCTTCGGCTCAGGTGAGCTAAAAATGTAGACCGTAGCATAACTCGATAATTATTATAGTGCAAAGGACATAACTCTGCCAATATTTACTCAATCAAAACCAAATTCAAACTTGATCTGTGTTTTCTCACTATGTACCTATATCTGAAATTTCATTTCAAAATGTCAATGTATGACCCAGATAATGAGCTGAAACCACCAATTGCTGGAAACCAAGGGGCACAACTCTGTAAAAAAGTATTGGACCGAACCCAAATTAAAACTTGACCTCTGTATTGCCATCATTTATCTATTTACCAAATTTCAAGTCAAAATTTCAATGCATTTCATGACTGAGAAAATTAGCGGAAACCACAATGTTTCAGTAAATTTCTAAGTCCAAGGGGCATAAGCCGCATAGCTCTGTCAACAATATCGAATCATACCCAAATTCGACGTTGACCTGTGAATTGCCATAATGGATCTCGATACCAAATTTTAAGTCAACATGTCAATGCATGAATGAGATAATTAGCAGAAACCACATATTGTCGGAAACTTTGTCAAAAGGTATTGTGCCGAAACCCTAACTGAGGCTAACTGAAACTTGACCTGTGTATTGCCATGATATATAAATTTGACTTCAATATTTGCATCCATGACAGAGATATTGAACGGAAACTAAATGATGATGGAAGGACACAAAGACGGAATGACGGAAAGGGGTACCACTATATTCCCTGGTCAGTACAAGGTAGGGGCATAAAAACCCAAATCGACAATTTGGAATAATTCAAGGGAAACAATCATGAGATGCATTACACAATATTGCTTGTTATCGAACTTGGCTAAGATTTTACACTAATAAACATATTCAGCTAGTTTGTACAAGGTCAAAAGATAACTGATAAAATCGAGAGCGGGTAAGGATAAGACTGACAATGTCTGGTAGTTCAATCGGAATTACCCCGGCATGTCTTACACATTTAGGTTATTTAGCTGGTTATCGAACTGTTTGAAGATGTTACACCTATAAACATCTTCAGGAAGTTTGTTCAAGGTCAAATGAAAACTGTTAAAGTTAGAAAGCGGATAGGGATGAAACTGACAATTTCTGGTAATTCAAGGGGCCTAACCCTAACATATCCTATGCAAATCAGCTGATCACCAAATTTGCCAAGGATTTTATACCTATTACCATTTTCAGCAAATTTAAACCAGGTTAGTTAAAACTATTTCAGTTAGAGAGCAAATAACGCTTAAATAGTCAATTATCAAATGAAAGTTAGCTCCCTTGAAATAAATATTCAAAGGACAGTCAATTTACGCTCCATTTTTAACATTTTGTTGTTTAATGCCATTAAGCAATATAAGGTAAAATTATTAGGGAAATGTGGTTTGCATTCTAATGTATGACTTAAGGTTTTTAATTCAGTTAAATTGACTGCTTAACTTCATGCATTTACAATTACCTCCAGTGCAGACATTCGCGTATCCAACTTGTCAATTTTTACATCCTGATGATCCAACCGTTCCTCATGTGCCTTATCTAGCTTGTCCATTTTTACATCCTGATGACCAAACCGTTCCTCTTGTGCCTTATTTAGCTTGTCAATTTTTGCATCCTGATTATCAAACCGTTCCTCTTGTGCCTTATTTAGCTTGTCAATTTTTGCATCCTGGTGACCAAACCGTTGCTCATGTTTCTCCAATATCAAAGACAGTCTCGTTATGTCTTCTTCTAAATCATTTTCCTTCAAAAATTCCAGAAATCTATTCCGCGTTGAGTTTAGCTGAAATATATAAACCAAAATATTGAAAACAGTAAAATTTAAGATTAATGTGACACATTGATCAGTGTTTATTACAATGCAGAGATACCCAAGCTATACTTTGAGAAAACCAGCAGAAATCTTTGCTGTTTTGGTATAAAGTACTATAAGACTCGACCATGAATGTTGATGTAGGATATAAAGTTTTTCCCCGAGGGTAAGAAAATTCATGCAGAGACGAGGCTTGCCGAGTCCCTGTGTGAATTTTTTCCCTGAGGGGGAGAAATTCCTATCCTAAATCAACAAAACAAAAGGTGGATTTTTTTCTCCTTTTTAGATCATCAAAACATGATACAAACATGAGCTGTATGCGGCCCTTACTCGCTCACCTGGAACCATTGATGTAAATGTAAAATATCTTGAAAAGCTGAGAAATTATGACAATATGACTGTTTTTTATGTGCCATTTCCTGAGAAGATGATGATGTGTGACAAATATTTAAGCTCAGGGTACTGTGGTGTCGGACAAGAAGACGTTTTCATTTAAAAAATCTATTGTTAACCTAGATATGCAACAGACCAAAACACCTTGGCTTGAACAACATTGGTAAAATACCTCTATAAGTTTCACCATGCCAAGTATCAAAGCTCTGGCCATATTAGTTTCAGAGAAGATGATGTTTGATGCTATATACACTCAGTACAAAAAGAAACGAGACTTATATTAAGACGCATTTTATTTCACTTAATGTAGTATATTGTAACAAATCACATTGTAAATATAAAGTACAATTCATTGTGAGTACATCCTACAGAAATCATAACAATACAACGAATATGAACGCCGTAATTGTAATTGAACAAGCGGCACCCTTTTTCTCAAAATTCACAATTCGGGGCCATATTTGGTGACATGCAGGACCAATCGAGCACGTTGATGTCGTTTTCAGCCAAGCAGTTACGGGTCACCCGATTGAGTATCTCTGGGATGAGTTGAAGGAGAGGATCTATTCTCGAGTCCCAGCACCGCAGACGGTCCAGGGACTATACATGGCTGCCAAAAATGGGTGGAATGCAATTTCTCAGCATTTTGTTACACAGCTCGTGGACTTGAAAAATCAGTGATGCCGAGCTTTGATCAACGTAAGGGGCAGTTATACCAAATTCTAAACTGTGAATTTTGAGAACAAGGGTGACGCTCGTTAAATTAACAAAACATCGTTCGTATTCATTGTATTGTTATGATTTTTGTTGGAGTTACTCACAATGAAATGCACTTTAAATTTACAATGTGTTTTACTACAATACACTATTGAAAGGTGAAATAAAATGCATCTAAATGTAAGTCTCGTTTCTTTTTGTACTGAGTTTAACTCTATGTAATTTTGATACCCCAGAGGTGGGACCATTGTTGACCTCAGGGACATAATTTGAACAATCTTGAAAGATTTATTTGTTTTGTTTGTTAACGTCCGTTATTGCCATCTATGGGCTAATTGAACGCCCAAGACAGAGGTGAGCGGATACAGAGAACCCGGGCTCGATGCCCTACTCTTATTATCGAAAGAGTTCTCTCTTTTTTTAAGATGCCTAGTGTAAAGCACTCATACATCGGTTTATAAAGTCTCATCTGAAGAACTTAGTCCGGCGGGGGATCAAACTCACATCCCCTGACGTCGTAAGCAGAAGCTTTACCCCTCGACAACGTCCGGTCAACCTTTAGGATCTGTAGATGATACTGTGTGCTAAATATCTAAGCTCAGGGTACTGTTGTTTCAAACATGAAGATTTTTTAAAGTTTTAATTAAAAACAAGAGACCTAGAGGGTCACATTTCGCTCACCTGAGGAAATTGCACGGCAAAACAACATTTAATAAAGACAGTTATGATCAAGGTGTCATAATTTGAACAATCTTGGTAGAGGACCATAAGGCAAAGCTACATGTCAAATATTTATGATCTTGGCCTTACGGTTTCAGAGAAGATTTTTTTTAAAGGTTTCCCTATGAAAAATTGATAAGCCGAGGGGAGGTCATTTATTGGTCCGGGGTCATAATTTGAACAATCTTGGTAGAGGACCATAAGGCAAAGCTATATGTCAAATACTAAAGATCTGGGCCTTACAGTTTCATAGAAGAAATTTTTTAAAGGTTTTCCTAAATAAGTCCATGTAAAATTGATATGCCCCGGGATGGGGCCAATTTTGATCGGGGTTCATAATTTCAACAATCTTGGTAGAGGACCATAAGGCAAAGCTTCGTGTAAAATATAAATGATCTGGGCCTAATGGTTTCAGAGAAAAAGATTTTTAAAGGTTTCGGTTTTCTATGAAAAACTGATAAGCCCGAGGGCTGGGCCATTTTTGGTCCGGGTGTCATAATTTGAACAATCTTGGTAGAGGACCATAAGGCAAAGCTACATGTAAAATATTAATGAGCTGGGCTTTACAGTTTCAGAGAAGAAAGATTTTTAAAGGTTTTCCTATATAAGTCAATGTAAAAACTGATAAGCCCCGGATCTGGGCCAATTTTGGCGCAGGGTTAATAATTTGAACAATCTTGGTAGAGGACCATAAGGTAAAGCTACATACAAAATATTAATGATCTGGGCCTAATGGTTTCAGAGAAGAGATTTTTTAAGGTTTTCCTATATAATTCAATGTAAAACTGATAAGCCTAGGGGCGGGGCCATTTTTGGCCCTGGGGTCATAATTTGAACAATCTTTGTAGAGGGCCATAAGGCAAAGCTACATGCAAAATATTAATGATCTGGGCCTAATGGTTTCAGAAAAGAAGATTTTTTAAGGTTTTCCTATATAATTCAATGTAAAACTGATAAGCCCTGGGGCGGTGCCATTTTTGGCCCAGGGGTAATAGTTTGAACAATCTTTGTAGAGGACCATGAGGCAAAGCTACATGTCAAATATTAATGATCTGGGCCTTACAGTTTCAGAGAAGAAGATTTTTAAAGGTTTTCCTAAGACAAGAGCCCCATGGGGCATATTTCGCTCACCTGAGAATCACTGACAAAATGTAGATAATGACTTATGTCCAGGATGGGGTCATTTTTTATCCGAGGGGCATTATTTGAACAATCTTGATAGAGGCCCTGTATATGATGCTATGTGCCACATATATATCTAAGATCAGGATACTAGGGTTTTAGACAAGAAGATTTTTTTAAGTTTTCATTGAAAAAATCTATTTTTAGCTTCTGTGACCTACTTATGCAACCGACCGGAACCATTTGAACAAAATATGTAAAGGACATCTAGAAGTGTCACCATGATGAATATCAAAGCTCTGGCCATATCAGTTTCAGAGAAGAAGACGTTTGAAAATTTCACTATATAACTCTATGTAAAACTGTGACCCCCGGGGCGGGGCCAATTTTGACCCCAGGGACATAATTTGAACAAACTTGATAGAGGACCTGTAGATGATGCTATGTGCCAAATATCTAAGCTCTGGCCCTTGAAGTTTCAGACAAGACTCTTAATAGAGGACCTGTTGTAACAGTTGATAATATCTTGTGCTTAATATCTAAGCTTAGGTTACTGTGGTTTCAGACAAGAAGATTTTTCAAGTTTTAATTGAAAAAATCTATTTTAAGCCCCCGCGGCCTAGATATGCAATGGACCGGAACCATTTGAACAAAATTGGTAAAATACCACTAGACGTGTCACCATGCTAAATATTAAAGCTCTGGCCACATGAGTATAAGAGGAGAAGACGTTTGAAGATTTCACTATATAACTCTATGTTAATTTGTGACCCCCGGGGCGTGATCACTTTTTACCCGAGGGACATAATTTGAACAATCTTGATATAGGACCTGCAGATAATGCTTTGTGCTAAATATCTAAGGACTTGTTCGGCGGGGGATCAAACTCACAACCCCTGACGTCTTAAGTGGGTACTTTCTCCCCCGAAAACGTCCGCCTATCAAACTTGAGGATCTGTAGACGTGCTAAGTATTTAAGCTCAGGGTACTGATGTTTAAGACAAGAAGATTTGTTAAGTTTTAATTGAAAAAAAATATTTAGCTCATGTGACCTAGATATGCAATGGACCAGAACCATTTGAACACTATTGGCAAAGTACCAAAGAAGTGTCACCATGCCAAATATCAAAGCTCTGGACATATTAGTTTAAGAGAAGAAGACGTTTGAAAATTTCACTATATAACTCTTATGTATTTTTTTTACCTCTTGAGCGTGGCGATTTTTAAACCCATGGATATAATTTGATCAATCTTGATAGAGGACATGTAGATGATGCTTTTTGCTAAATATCTGGGCTTAGAGTACTGTGGTTTCAGACAAGAAGATGTTTAATATTTTTATTGAAACAATCTATTTTTAGCTTCTGTGACATAGATATGCAACGGACCGGAACTTTTTGAACAAGTTTGAAAGAGGAATATTTAAGGATCAATCTTGCTAAGTTTGGTAACAAGAGGCCCAGAATGCCCTTGATCGCTCACCTGACCATGGTGACACTAAGTTGGGTCAAGTGATTTCAGAAAAAGGAGATTTGTAAATTTTCACTGATGAAGAAAACTAGGGGCCGGTTCATATTTGATATGCAGTGGAAAATCTTGAACAATCTTGATAGAGGACCTACAGATGATACTTTGTGCCAAATATCTAAGGTGTGTCCCTTAATGGTTTTTGAGAAGATTTTTAAAGATTTCACTATATAATTCTATGTAAAACTGTGATCCCCTGGGCTTGCCATTTTTGACCCCAGGGACATAATTTGAACAACTTTAATAGAGAACATGTAGATGATGCTTTGTGTCAAATATCTAAGCTCAGTGTACCATGATTTCAGACAGGAAGATGTTTGAAATTTTTATTGAAACAATATATTTTGAGCTCCTGTGACATAGATATACAACGGACTGGAACTTTTTAAACAACTTTGAAAAAGGAATATATAAGGATCACTCTTGTTTAGTTTGGTAACAAGAGGGCCAGAATGGCCCTTGATCGCTCACCTGACCATGGTGACACTAAGTTGGGTCAAGTGATTTCAGAAAAAGGAGATTTGTAAATTTTCACTGATGAGGAAAACTAGGGGGCGGGTTCATATTTGATATGCAGTGGAAAATCTTGATAGAAGACCTACAGATGATACTTTGTGCCAAATATCTAAGGTGTGTCCCTTAATGGTTTTTGAGAAGATGTTTAAAGATTTCACTATATAATTCTATGTAAAACTGTGATCCCCTGGGCTTAATGTTTACTTCTTTCCCATGTTACTAATGATCTTGTCATAGAATTTTTGCTAAATGTTTTACATGTATTTACTTACTGTGCTGGCGGTCTTTTTGATTGTGAGGTTGTGGAACAGGGTTTATATTTTATGTACACTGTTTGTCTTTATAGGTGAATATAGGAGATAAGTGTGAGGTTGGGCGCCCCTAAATCCAGGTTTAACCCCCCAGTGGTTGTTAATAATTAATTAATTTATAGTTAGTTGTTAATTACTACTGACCGTACCAAGGCGGCTCCTATGTTCACTTTGCTTTATGTTTGTCTTGCGTGTTGTTTTCTATTTAGTGTGTAGATGAAGGAATGGTATTGCGTGTGTGTGTTTGTTGTGGTATGATTGTGTGTGTGTGTGTTCTGCTTGAGAGGTGGGTGTATTGTTTGTGTTACGTTTCCTGCTTGAGTCTTTCGTATTTATTTGCCATTTTTGACCCCAGGGACATAATTTGAACAACTTTAATAGACAAGAGGGCCATGGCCCACAAGTCGCTCACCTGAGAACATTGCACCTAAGCTGACTGGGCAAAACAATATCGTGATATATATAGCTATAAAAAGAGTTTTAAAGGTTTTTCCTATATAAGTCTATATAAAACTGATAAGCCTTGGGGCAGGACCAAATTTGATCAAAGGGTCATAATTTTAACAATCTTGGTAGAGGACTATAATGCAAAGTTACAGGTCAAATATAAATGATCTGGGCCTTACAGTTTCAGAGAAGAAGTTTTTTTAAAGGTTTTCCTATGAAAAACTAATAAGTTGAGGGTGGGGCCATTTTTGGCACGGGGGTCATTATTTGAACAATCTTGGTAGAGGATCACAAGGCAACGCTATGTGACAAATATTAAAGAACTGGGCCTTACAGTTTCAGAGAAGAAGAAATTTAAAGGTTTTCCTATATAAGTCTATGTAAAACTGATAAGCACCGGGGCGAGGCCAATTTTGACCCGGGGGTCATAATTTGAACAAACATGGTAGAGGACTATAAGGCAAAGCTACATTTCAAATATAAATGATCTGGGCCTTACAGTTTCAAAGAAGAAGATTTTTAAAGATTTTCCTATGAAAAACTGATAAGCCCAAGGGCGGGGCCATTTTTGGCCCAGGGGTCATAAGCTGAACAGTCTTGGTAGAAAACCATAAGGCAAAGCTACATGTCAAATTTGAAAGATCTGGGCCTTACAGTTTCAGATAAGAAGATTTTTAAAGATTTTCCTATATAACTCTATGTAAAACTGATAAGCCCCTGGGCGGGGCCAATTTTGACCCGGGGGTCATAATTTGAACAATCATGGAAGAGGACTACAAGGCAAAGCTATATTTCAAATATGAATGATCTGGGCCATACAGTTTCAGAGAAGAAGAATTTTAAAGGTTTTCTGAAGAAAAACTGATAAGCCCAAGGGCGGGCCATTTTTGGCCCAGGGGTCATAATTTGAACAATCTTGGTAGAGGGCCATTAGGCAAAGCTATATGTCAAATTTTAAAGATCTAGGCCTCACAGTTTCAGAGAAGAAGATTTTTAAAGGTTTTCCTATATAACTCTATGTAAAACTGATAAGCCCGGGGGGGGGCAATTTTGACCCGGGGGTCATAATTTGAACAATCTAGGTAGAGGACCATAAGGCAAAGCTACATGTCAAATATTAATGATCTAGGCCATACAGTTTCAGAGAAGAAGATTTTCAAAGGTTTTCCTAAGACAAGAGGGCCATGGCCCTAAATTCGCTCACCTGAGGACATTGAAGTTTGTACCTAAGTTGACTGGGCAAGACAACATTTTAATATAGCTATAAATGGAGTTATCTTCCGGACAAGAAAACATGACAAAAGTGAATTTTGTTGCCAAGCTTATGACCCTTATCCATGACACATCCTCTTATCAAGCTATTTCCATTTCCGGTAAATGATAATTATTTCACTAGCGTCAGCAGAACTGGAGTTATTTTCCTGACAATAAAATATGACAAAGGGGAAAACAAAATATTGCTGCCCTTATGCATGGCATTTTCTCTCATCAGTTTCTTTCCATACATAAAATTTCATTACAATAGCATCAGTAGAACTGGAGTTGTCTTCTTGACAAGAAAATATGACAAAGGGAAATAACTAAAAAAACAATGATGTCAGAGTTATGGCCTTTGCAAATGGCACTTCCTCTCATTAGGCTCTTTCCAAATAGGCAATTTCATTTTACCCATTACCCCATAGCCTGTTTCTAGTTTTGAAAATAGGTGGCCACCTAAAGCAGGTTGAAAGTAAAGCAGAATGGGTCTAAATGCACACTTTGCTTTACTTTCAAACTGCTTTAAGCTACCATCTACTAGGATATAGAAACTTATTTCACATCTTACATTTTCATGACTGTTTAACCCTTTCCCCCCATAGAAGCGCCTTTTAGCGCATTCAGTTTATTCTTGGTCTGAAGAAAATAGTTCCAATTTATACATTCATAAATATGTATAATACAAAATATTTTCTATATTCTAGCAGATGATAGCTTAAAGCAGGCTGAAAGTAAAGCAGAATGCGCTTAAAGCGCATTCTGCTTTACTTTCAACCTGTTTTAAGTGGACACCTACATTCAATACTAGAGATATGCTATGGGGGAAAGGGTTAAAGGGGAATTATTTTCTTAAGTGGAGGAATAAATCAAAGGCCTAAAAATGCACATTTATGGGGTAATGGGTTAACAAACGTCAGTATTTATTAGGGGAAAGGGTTGAATCCTGGACAAGAAAAAATGGCAAAACATGCAGATAACTGTGACAAAACCAATATTAAACATACACTCAGTACAAAAAGAAACGCACATCGTGCTCAGGCGCAGATTAAGATACCTTTTTTTTGAAGAAAATTAGAATAGAAAGACCATATCTCAAGATTTATTCAATTCTGCAACAAGTTCAGATAAAAATACTCAAAAGAGATTGTGCTACCTTTTAACCACTTCCCTCTTAATGACGCCAAAAAGCGTTTGCAAACAGTTTGGATCCTGATCAGACGCCGCGTCACGCGGCGTCTGATCGGGATCCAAACTGTTTGACACTCTTATCGATTTCATTTAAGTCATTCTACATTGAATTTTACTTAGAAACGATCTTGCAAACAACAAAATTGAAGCAGATTGCAATAATACGGTGAAGGGGTATACACCTCACGATTAATTTGGCAGCGAAAGAATTAACTACAACTTGTTTAAAATACCGCACCGATTAGTGCATGTTGTGATGCTATCAAATCAATAATGATTGAAAATAATTCACAAATACGTTCCTTCTACATAAAAATAATATTGTGATACAAAATGTGCGTTTCTTTTTGCACTGAGTGTATGTATAAATATGGCATAAGACATAATTACATAACTGTCAGTGGATCACTTCCAGATCCTGTTTCTCTAAGTATGAAGAAGACTGAACCATTTCTAAACTTTAGCAGACAACATGTTCAGTTCTGTTGGCCTGATCACTGAGGTCAACTATTATGCAAGAGTACTGTAGCATTAGCAGCACTGCTGCTGGTGGCTTACCCTTACCAGACTGAAATGATGTCTGCTAAATACCTTCTGTGTGTAAAAAATGTACATTTTTTTTTTAGAAAATGTTAAGTTGGTAAATGAGTGGCAAATAGTTTGGATCCAGATTAGATGCAGCATTATGTTGCATCTGATCTGGATCCAAACTGTTTGCAAATATTGGTTATTTGCCCATAGTATATTAAGGGTAACTCAGGTAAATACAGTTCTGCCTAAATCAAAAATACTGTAAAACCTGCCTAGAGCAGCACTTAAACTGTGCAGGGTGGTGTCAAATGTGACCCTAGGGATTTCATTTTAACAAACTATAGAGGGATCCACCAGGAGATTCTACTGTACAAATATCAAAGCTTAGGGCCTAGTAGTTTTGGGCAAGAAGATTTTTTAAAGATTTTTGCTGTTTTGCTTTTTCAAGCAGAGTTTGTGCTTTTTTTCCTTTTTTTTGAACAACTTCTGTAGAGAAGCATCCAAGGAACATCATGAGCAGTTTGAACTCTCCCTACAATTGGCGGGTTTCAGAGGAGATGTCGTTTGAAGTAAATGTGAACGGACAGACGGACAGACGTACTACGGACGGTGAGCGGTCACAATAGCTCACCTTGAGCCAGGTGAGCTAAAAAACTGATAAGCCCTGGGGCGGGGCCATTTTTGGCCCCAGGGTCAAAATTTGAACAATCTTGGTAGAATATCATTAGGTCATGATACAAACCAAATATCAAAGGTTTGGGCCTTTTGGTTTCTGAGAAGAAGATTTTTAAAGATTTTCTTATGCATTAAAAGTTGTCTATACGGTCATGTTAGAAAATCTGGTCCCAAAGCAAGGGGAATAACTCTAGCCAAAATCTTTGAACAAAATTTCGCTCCCCCTTGTCACTGATGCTTCTGACAAAGTTTGGTTGAAATCGGGTCAGTGGTTTCTGAGGAGATGTTGTCTGAAAGTGTGGACGGACGACGGACGGAATGGTATCACAATAGCTCATCCTGAGCCAAAGGCTCAGGTGAGCTAAAAACATGTAGATGATGCTTTGTGCCAAATATCTAAGCTCAGTGTTTCAGACAAGAACATTTTTCAAGTTTTAATTGAAAAAAATCTTATTTTAGCTCCGGTGACCCAGATATGCAATAGACCCGAACCAATTAATTAACATACAGTAAAACCACTCTATAACGAATGCTAATTGATTGTATAAAAGACAGATGATATCTTACAGGAAGGTGACAGTAAAACATAAAGATACTAAAGGAGCTTTCTGTTTAACTGTCACCTTACTTTAAGCAGTCACCTTAAGTAACAGCTTATAATTAACACAATTAAGTGGTCGTAATAGAGAGGTTTTACAGTATGTGAAGCTACCTCTAGAAGTAAACCATGAAAAACTTATCAAAGCTCTGGTCGTATTGGTTTCAGAGCAAAAGATGTTTGAATATTTCACTGTATAACTCTATGTAAAATGGTGACACCGGGCTGTGGGCCAGTTGTGAGCCCTGGGGCAAAACTTCACCAATTTTTTAGAGGACCTTGGGCAAAGCTATGTGCCAACAAATATCTAAGCTCTGTGTACTATGGTTTCAGACGAGAAGATTTTTC
The DNA here is from genome assembly GCA_922989275.2 of Gari tellinella. NCBI lineage: Eukaryota > Metazoa > Mollusca > Bivalvia > Cardiida > Psammobiidae > Gari > Gari tellinella. Next base: position 2,741,625 of record OV277870.1, on the reverse strand, counting down.
AAGTTTTCATTGAAAAAATATATAGCTCTGGTGACCCAGATATTCAACAGACCGGAAATAATTCAAAAGTATTGACCTCTAGAAGTTAAACAATATCAAAGCTCTGGTCATATTGGTCTCAGAGAAAAGGGTGTTTAAACATTTCACTATATAATTCTATGTAAAACGTAGACCCCAGGGCGGGGCCAATATTGACCCCAGGGGTAAAATTTGAACAACTTCTATAGAGGACATGTAGACAATGCTAGGTGCAAAATATCTAAGCTCAGACTATTTTGCTTTCAGACAAGCAGATTATTTTAAGTTTTCATTAAATTTTTAGCGCCGGTGACCCAGATATTCAGCAGACCAAAACCAAATCAACAACATATATGAAAGACCTCTAGATGTTACACCATGCCAAATATCGGATCTCTTACTGTATTGGTTTCAGAAAAAAAAGACGTTTGCACATTTCACTTTATAATTCTATGTTAAACAGTGACCGCAGGGGCTGGATCAATTTTGACCCCAGGGACAAAATTTGAACAATCTGGATAAAGGACATATAATTGATGACATGTGCCAAATATCTAAGCTCTGGCCTTTTGTTTTTGACAAGTATTTTTTTTAGGATTTCCTTATTGTTTCACTTTGGTTGCCATGGCAATCAGAGTTCTGCATTGTTTCGAATTCTTTGAACACACTTTGAAAGAGCGTGACCCTAGGAACATTCCTGTGAAGTTTGGTTGCAATCAGGCAAGTGGTTTTGAAGAAGAAGATGTTTGAAGAAATTGTTGACACACAACGCACAACAAACGACGAACGACGCCGGACAAAGACCGACCAGAAAAGCTCACCGTGAGCACTATGTGCTCAGGTGAGCTAAAAATACATTCAGTAGTATAGCATGTAAACAATTTGGGAATACAACAACATAATTATAGTATAGTAGAGTACATCAAGGGCAGATAACTAGAGCCTAAACAATAATGAAATGAAGCCTTTTCTAGCATTTCGAAGTATATCAAGGGTAGTCTGGTTCCCGATCGTACTTAGAAAGTACGTCAGGCAATACGCGATAATGGCTGCCCCCATGAAATAGAGGAAAATGGGTGGAGTTATATGAGCTGTAATAGGGGGTTTTCTTATTTTAGGTGGTTCACAATATCTCATTGTAACCTACGGGTTCAATGTTATTCAAAACTAAATTACCAATTCAAACATATGTGGTAAGTGACTGAATTCAGCAGAAGTTCGTGCAAGGAATCGTTTTAAAGCACTCCTATTTTCGGCTATTATAAATATGTTGGATGACATATTAGTATATTGTATCCTTGGTGTAGTGGTTAGCGTCCCTGCTTCTCGTCCAGGCGACCCAGGTTCGAATCCAAGCCGGCTCAATATTTTTTTACTCTTTATTTGGAAATGTATTTTCAATATAAAACGTTAAATATTTTTACGATCGAATAACACCTCTAAAAACATTAAAATGTAAAATTCAATGAGTTTAAAAATGTTGATGAAATCTCAGAATTTCCTCAATTTTCCCCTCCGGAATCTGAACAAATTTAAAAGTGTAGATCTGAATAACGACGACGTATTAGAATCTGTAAAATTTGAACCTATAGCATTGATTTCTCCATGTTTGGATGGAATTGATCAAAATATTTTGGAAGTTATACGGTGAGACAGTGGCAGGGTCAATGCATTAATTGGTAGCCAATCATGAAGGCTTTGAGTGGTAAATCAAACGTTAGTTTAGTTATTTTTATTGGTTTTCCGAAAAATAAATCATTAAATAGATGACATTTATTATTTACTACGTTTAAAAAATTATGACCAAAAAAGAAAAATACATTCCGATGACGGGAATCGAACCTGGGCCACCTGGACGAAAAGCAGGGATCCTAACCAATACACCAACGGCTCAGTACGGAGGTTAAATCAAACTGATATATATAATAGCCGAAAATAAGGTTAGTGTCATCTGGCGAGGTTTTATTTATCCTAAATGTCAACGGACCTGTATAATATCCGATAATAGGGCTAGTTTTGAAATATATTCGTTGCCCGAATTCATACTGAATTCAATTAGTTCGCCTGTATTTTTTTATTAATAATGTAACTTTGTATAAAGCTGTTCCCATTTACTACAATGGCTTATCGTGAACCACCTAATATAAGAAAACGCCCTATTAAGCCAGTGTTCTGCCAAGACATCCAAAAGTTGGGGACACATGTCTCGGTGGGCATGAAAAGTTGGCGACATTTTCAAAACAAGGGCCACTATGGCCCTAAATCGCTCACCTGGTAACCATGTAACCATGTACACCGTGTGACCTAGTGACCTAGTTTTTGACAAGACATAAGCAACATTTGAACTTGATCTATATTTCATTGAGGCAAACCTTTTCATCAAGTTTTATGAAGATCAAATGAAATTTGTAGTCTCTAGAGTGTTAATAAGGTTTTTCTATGATTCGATCTAGTGACCTAGTTTTTGACCGGACATGACCCACATTTTAACTTGACCTAGATTTCATTGAGGCAAACATTTTGATGAAGTTTCATGAAGATCCATTGAAAGTTGTAGTCTCTAGAGTGTTAACAAGGTTTTTCGAAGATTTGACCTAGTGACCTAGTTTTTGACCGGAAATGACCCACATTCGAACTTGGCCTAGATTTCATTGAGGCAATCATATTGATGAAGTTTTATGAAGATCCAATGAAATTTGTAGTCTCTAGAGTGTTAACAAGGTTTTTCGAAGATTTGACCTAGTGACCTAGTTTTTGACCGGGCATGACCCACATTCAAACTTGGCCTAGATTTCATTGAGGCAATCATATTGATGAAGTTTCATGAAGATCCAATTAAATTTGTAGCCTCTAGAGTGTTAACAAGGTTTTTCGATAATTTGACCTAGTGACCTAGTTTTTGACCGGATATGCCCCACATTCGAACTTGACCTAGATTTCATTGAGGCAAACATTGTGACCAAGTTTCATCAAGATCCAATGAGATTTGAACCTGCTAGAGTGTTAACGAACAATTGTGAACGGACGGACGGACAGACAGACAGACAGACGACGGACGACGGACATCCAGCGATCCTAAAAGCTCACCTTGGCACTACGTGCCAGGTGAGCTAAAAAGGGGGACAAAGGAGAAACATTCAAAGTAAAGTGCTTTCATGCATGGTATAACCTGTCATTGAAAGAGCTTTCTTGTTTTGGATGATTTCAAATGTTTCAGAGCCCTGTTTAAATCAAAGTTTCCGATCTCCCATCCCACTATCTTCACTGAATAATCGCGTAACCCCTTATCTTGAAACTGACGACGAGCCTTTTTAGCTTTTTAGAGGAATCAGGTTACCATTTTCCCCTCGATAAATCGACATTATCTGACTGTCTGTTTGAAGAAACTTAAAATTGTTTTCGGCTTTTTCTTCACGGGAGACGCCATTTTTAAATTTCCTGCGCTTGACGACAGACACGCTTAATAATATGACTGGTTTATCCACTGCCGTGTCGCGTACTATTAATTTCTGTAATAATTATAGAACCAGTCGAGTAAATTTGATGCAGGCACCGTGAAAACCGCTAACTCGTGAGAATTTCACGCCCAGTCAATATTCGGGCCCAAACATTTCGACCGCGACAATTGTCGCCCCGGGACGAAAATAAAAGCGACAATCGTAATTTTTTAGAAACAATGTCGCAGATACGCGGCCTCGGCAGAACACTGTTAAGCTCATATGACTCCTCCCACCACTTATCATTATGGTTCCCGGTTTCCTCTCTTTCATGCGTGCCGCCAATTTTGCCCGTTGCCTGGCCCTTACTGTCTGAAGATAAAGGGACATAACCAGGCTATATCAAGGGCAGATAACTATTGCCACAATTATTATATTTCAACAATAATATTAATCCTTCGAATACTTATAGCTATATACTTTGTGTGCAAGTATAATCAAAGCCCATTGAAAACTAGTTGCAAGAGTGTAAACGCCATTGATTTGGCATTTTCAGCAATTCAAGGGCAGATAATAATTCTTGATCTATTCGTCCGATTTCAACCATAACCCCACTTATTCGAACTCTTATAGTAATATACAATCTGAGAAAGTTAGAAAAAAATTGGGTAAAAATTGTGGCCTAGTGTGTAAATAGCGTCAAATATGGCATTTTCAGCAATTTAAAGGTACATGAGTCTAGACCTATCAGTTTGATTTCAACCATAATAAAACTCATCTGAGCTCTTGTAGTCATATACAATCTGAGCAAGTTTGAGATAGATTGGATAAACATTGTGGCCTCTACAGTGAAAACACTGTAAAATATGGCATTTTCAGCGATTCAAAGGTAGATTACTCTTAAATATTGATTCTATTTCACCCATTATCAAACTCATTCGTACTCTTATCCTAATATACCATCCGGGCAAGATTTAGAAAGATTGGATAAATATTTTGGCATCTAGATAGTAAACGCTGTTAAATATGGGTTCGATTTCAACCATAATCAAACTCATTTGAACTCTTATGGTAATATACAATCTGAGCAAGTTTGAGAAAGATTGGATAAATATTGTGGCCTCTAGAGTGTAAATGTAACATGGTGAGAAAAATATGCAGCCAGACCGGGGCTCGAACCCGGGACCCCTTGCTTACAGGGCAAGTGTTCTACCGACTGAACCACCGGGCCGCTTACACAAATCTCTCGCCATTTATTCATTAACTCAACCCGGCTACACACACCCCCTCTACACAAGAATTCGTCCCGAATTCTTACTAAAGTACACTCCACGAGTTTCTTATTATTTCTGTACACTCTATGAGTTACATATTATCCTACGGGTTATTTATGTTGGGCGCCAAATGTAACTTGGTGAGAAACATATGCAGCCAGACCGGGGCTTGAACCCGGGACCCCTTGCTTACAGGGCAAGTGTTCTACCGACTGAACCACCGGGCCGCTTACATAAATCTCTCACCATTTAACCATATACTCAACCCGGCTACACACACCCCCTCCCCACGTTGGGCGCCATTTTTGCCCCACATTGGGCGCCAAATGTAACATGGTGAGAAAAATATGCAGCCAGACCGTGGCTTGAACCCGGGACCCCTTGCTTACAGGGCAAGTCTTCTACCGACTGAACCACCGGGCCGCTTACACAAATCTCTCACCATTTATTCATAAACTCAACCCGGCTACATAAACACTAAAATTGTTGACAACGGAAGACGGACGACGCACAACGGAAGCCGGACATTCAAATATTGCAAAAGCTCATCCTGAGCTAGCTAGCTCAGGTGAGCTAAAAATGGGAGAATAATGTATCTCACACAACTCTCGCACACACCACATTGAACTTATTCCATCGTTCAATTACAAGATATCACTTGTCTCCACTAACTTGTATGTATGGTTTATTACTAATCATATGATAGTTTTTGGGTAATCTCAAATATTTCATTTAAGGAATAATTCGAATATTTATTGTATACATGGAGGTTTAAAACAAGAGCCACATGCGGCCCTAAATCGCTCATCTGAGGAACTATTGTGTAATACTCAATGTAAAATGAAGTTTGTCATTGCATGGAAGTGGACTGTTGCATGAAATAGTGACTCAGAATCTGTTCATTATTATTGTTTGAGCAAAAAGGAAAAATGTGGAAACTATATAAAAAGTCCTAATAAAGGGTGTTTTAAATAATATTCATTCAAAAATATTATTGAATTTTGAGAATGGTTACAGTTTCTGAGTAGAAGATTTTTTTAAAGGGTTTCTTGTATAAGTCTATGTAAAACTGATAAGCCCAGGGCAAGGCCATTTTTGACCCTGTGGTCATGATTTGAAAAATCGTGGTAGAGGACCATAAGGCAAAGCTAGATGCCAAATATAAACGGTCTGGTCCTTACGGTTTCAGAGAAGAAGATTTTTAAAGGTTTTACCATACAAGTCTATCTAAAACAGATAAGCCCCGGGGCAGAGCCATTTTTGACCCGGGGGTCATGATTTGAACAATCTAAGTAGAGAACCCGAAGGCAAAGTTACATGCCAAATATAAAAGGTCTGGGCCTTATGGTTTCAGAGAAGAAGACTTTTAAAGGTTTTCCTATATAAGTCTATGTAAAACTGATAAGCTCCGGGGCGGGACCATTTTTGACCCGGGGGGTCATGATTTGAACAATCTTGGTAGAGGACCATAAGGCAAAGCTACATGCCAAGCATAAAAGGTCTGGGCCTTACAGTTTCAGAGGATGGGACTTTTAAAAGTTTTTCCTATATAACTCTATGTAAAACTGATAAGCCCTGGGGCGTGGCCATCTTTGACCCGGGGTCATGATTTGAGCAATCTTGGTAGAGAACTATAAGGCAAAGCTACATACCAAATATAAAAGGTTTGGGTCCTATAGTTTCAGAGAAGAAGAGTTTTAAAGGTTTTCCTATATAACTCTATGTAAAACTGATAAGCCCAAGGGTGGAGCCATTTTTGACCCAGGGTCATTATTTGAACAATCTTGGTGAAGGTTCACAACATGATGCTACATATGAAATTTGGTTGTCCTAGGACTTATGGTTATTGACAAGAAGATTTTTAAAGTTTTGACTTTGGTTGTCAATATTATGTAAATACGGAAATTGACCACGCCCTATGGCGGCCATGTTTTTTGACGGATCAAAATTCTTTGAACTATTTTAAAAGTATATCAATTGAGAAACATTTTGGTGAAAACCAAATTGAAATCGGACCAGTAGTTTTTTAGTAGAATATTTTTTTAGATATTGTGCATGGTTGCCATTGCAACAAGATCGATATCCCACCCACTTTTTTCAACAATTTTTTAAGCTCACAACTACGGTATGTATCTGACCAAGTTTGGTTAAAATTGGGCCATTGGTTTCAGGGAAAAAGTTATTTCAAACAAATTGTGAACAGACGACACGGACGTACGACGGACGGCCACCGATCACAATAGCTCACCTTGAGCACTTTGTGCTCAGGTGAGCTAAAAAACCTGTAGCGCGTTCAATTGCCACTTTTTACAGTCTGTGCCCCGTGTGAAGCGTGCAGAGTACAGTAGAGAAAACGTTTTTTTCCAAATAACCCCTGTTACGCTTAAACTATTATTTTCATTGCAAACAGTTTGGAGCCAGATCAGACGAATGGTTACCCGGCGTCTGATCAGGCTCCAAACTGTTTGCCACTCAGATTAAAACTGGTAGTCGGAACTGTCAAAAGGTTGTCATTTTCTATATTAAGTTGCAATGCGTTTGCGTTTGAACGAAAGAATTACGTTTTCTCCACTGTATTTCAGACCGGTAGCCAACTTGCAATCGATGGCCATCGTCGGCCATCGATTTCTTTACTGAACTCATCACTTGTTTTGTATGAAACCGTTACGCGGTTGGAAGTTACAGTTGGAAGTTGAATTCCGCTTAAGCTGGTGCTAGGGGGCGTGAGCACTGTTGCACATTTCAGTATTGCTCATGAACAGACTCAATTAAAGCGAGTCTGCAATTTTCAGTATTTGCTTTGTTTTCTGTGCTTTCAAAGGACCTCCTCTTATTCAGATTTATATAATTCACAACAGCAGATGTTAAGTGCTTGTGTGGCGGCTGTAAAAAGTCGCCCCGTACTTCATTCTCAGTGTTGTTATACTTTCTGGTCCTTTGGAATCATTGATTTCATCGCATTTACAGTTGGAAGTTGAATTCCGCTTAAGCCGGTGCTAGTGGGCGTGAGCACTGTTGCACATTTCAGTATTGCTCATGAACAGACTCAATTAAAGCGAGTCTGCAATTTTCAGTATTTGCTTTGTTTTCTGTGCTTTCAAAGGACCTCCTCTTATTCAGATTTATACAGTGTGACCAGTTTTTTTTTAAACCTCTGTGAATACAATGAATGTTCCGAATTATTCCTTATAATATAATATCCCTACTGAATTTAAGAAAGTAGTTAAAAGAGTATCTGACACGAGTTTTCATTATTTAACACATATTTTCTGCAAAATGCGACGTTATTTTGTAGTAACGTCGTTGTCAATGATGTCATTTGGCGTCCTGTTTCATGCAACACTTGTGGAAAGCAGTTTGACTGAGAGTAAATAGTCCCGACAAGGCATGACCTGAATTTTCTTATTTTTCATGGGGTTATGAAAAGATATTACAGCCAATCACAGCTAACCAAAAGTGATGAAAACAAAGAATATCAAATTATTAAGGTTGCAACAGAAACGGCAATTCTAAGCTGACCCCAATGACAACACACAAACAATTTTGACTGTGTAAAAAATGTTTCTTGTTTATCCGATGTCAAGCAGTAATATTTACCAGCATCAACTGGGCCCGTTTCATAAAACTTGGTACGACAAATGTTGTCGAAAGTCATATTATAAAAGTCTCAATTTTTATTTATTTCTCCATCTAAGCCTGTCTTGTGACATCTTTTTGGAATCGTCTTGAAAAGACGATTCCAAAAAGGTGTCACAAGACAGGATTAGACGGGGAAATCAGAAATTAAAAGTATTTTAAAGATTAGACTTGCGATCGTTTTTGTCGTAAAAAGTATTATGAAACAGGCCCCTAGGTCCTGGACTTCTTTTATTTGCCAGGAAAGTTTGCAAATCCAATAGAATCATTGTTTTTATATCATTTTATTAATTCTCATCCTAAAGATGTCTCATTCTTTTACAGGTTGTGCATCCAATGACCTAGATTATTTAAAGAACAAGGCATGTTTGAGTCTCAAGATTCACTGAAATAATCGCTGTTTTCTAAACTGATCAGGACTATTTAAATACTTCAATGCATTTGTCAACACTGTATACTATACAATGTACACCTTCACATGAGCTACAAGTATACCTGTATCATTTCAGCCTTCGTCTGCCTGAACTCTTCATTGAGAGATTTCAGCTCAGTATTTGTCAAACTCAGATCCTGGCGAGTCTTGTCATAGTCCCGACACTTGGCATTGAGACTGGCAAGTTCTCTATCTTGAGCTTGCATTCTTGACTTGAGAGCAGTTACCTCTCTGTTCTGAGTCACGTCCATTGTTTTACACTGTACCTGAAGAATGGAACAAATATAAAGTGTTATCAGACAACGTCAATTGGGTTACATGTAAATATTTTGAACAACTGAACATTCTAAAATAAGCAAAAATTGCCACAAGATAAGGATTTCACAATGTGCTCACATCAGAATACACAATGTGTTGCGATACAGATATTATGGTTCAATACGTATGGCGGTACGAATGTTATGATACATTGCATATGACGATGCAGGTGCCATGATACATTGTGTATCGCGATACAGATATCACGATACAATGCGTATGGCGGTACGAATGTCATGATACATTGTGTATCGCAATGCAGATGTAGTGATACAATATGGTTGGCGATACAGTTGTCATAAACCAATGCGTATGGCGATACCGATATCATTACACCTTGTGTATCGCGATACAAATGTCATAAACCGATACTTATCAAGATATCAGATTTGTTATCACTTATCAGTTAAAAATATTTTGACAGTAAAGAAACAAGATATATACAGTCTAGTATTCGAAATTATTTAAATTGATTGAAGCGGCTACACATTCAAATGTATGATTGTGTGGCAAAGCGCATGAGCTCTCACTGACAACCTCTGTGTTGAAATATTACATACGCATATAGCGAAAGTCTGTAAGTGAAGGGTTATGTACGTGTATGTATGTTATGTATTACCTTGGTTATATCATGTATTACCATTTGTACTGTTTGTAGTTCAGTTGATGACACTGTCAGTCTATGTGAAAGGTATTAAATATGTTCTGTATTACCTTGGTTATATCGTCTATTGTCATTTGTACTGATTGTAGTTCAGTTGATGACACTGTCATTCTTTCTATGTGAAATGTGTTAAATCTGTGATATATATTACCTTGGTTATATCGTCTATTGTCATTTGTACTGTTTGTATTGCCGTAGATGACACTGTCATTCTATGTGAAAGGTGTTAAATATGTTATATATTACCTTGGTTATATCGTTTATTGCCATTTGTACTGTTTGTTTTTCAGTAGAAGATGACACTATCATTCTATGTGAAATGTGTTAAAAATGTTATACATTACCTTGGTTATATCGTCTATTGCCATTTGTATTTTTGTACTGTTTGTTTTTCAGTAGAAGATGACACTGTCATTCTATTTGAAATGTGTTAAATATGTTATATATTACCTTGGTTATATCATCTATTGCCATTTGTACTGTTTATATTGCCGTAGATGACACTGTCATTCTATGTGAAAGGTGTTAAATCAGGGTTCGAATTTAAGCTCGCATACTCGCAAAATGCGAGTGGAATTTGTAAATTGCGAGTGATTTTTAAACAAACTCGCAAAAAAATGCGAGTACGGTTACATTTCGGACAGCTAAACACAATATAGCGTCTGTAAGGCTATGCTCGATTTATTCCGTAGCATTTCGAGTGGCGGAAATGGACGAGAAGACAAGCGAATACTTTTCGTAAGCCAATCATAGCTTCTCGGGCAGTTTCAACCTCTTTTTTGTCTGTAAGAATGACGTAATGACGGACTTTCCCAATTCTCATTGGCTCATGAAACGCGCACTTTGCTACTTCGGAGTTCCGATGTGTAAACAATTCTTATCACAGAGTCTGAGTCTCGACAACCGAAACCGTTCTCCAAAGACGAGGCCATTTAAAAGACTCGCACGAGTACAAGTATACTTCTAATTCTACTGTGACATACTGTTTATTAACCACAGCCCTGAAATATACGACCAGTGAAAAAACGTTTGTATCGTAGACGGGATTGGCAATCTAAACCTGACCTAATTTTCGAGTAATGAAATCGTGTGCGGTCTGCCTAGTGCATACAGCATGCATTCTCCCCAATATTATAAAATGTAAGAAAAATACTCCTTTGGTATGTACACATAGATATGAAAATCAAGATCTTATCCCTAATGTCAGCTGTAACCACAAATGTACAACTATGAAATACACGAAGTGTAGGTAGATCGTATCTGATTACTACACGCCTGTGTCGGGTTAAAAGTTAAAACATATAATATGTTCAGAATGACAGTTTAACTTTCGCGAGTAGTTTTTGCATTTTGCGAGTAAGTTCAAAAGTCACTCGCAAAAAAATGCAAGTGTAATTTTTAGCTAATTTCTAACCCTGTTAAATATGTGATATATTACCTTGGTTATATCTTCTCAGGGTTTTCCCTTGCATTTTGTAATTGAGAGTCCTAAGGACCCTCAAACCTTTCACTTTGAGAGTCCCTCAGCATATATGGGGGTCCCAAATCAATTTGATGTGTATAAAATGCTTTACAATGTTGACAAATAACTTGTTTGACCTTTGTAAACAGTGCAGATTCATGATCTGATGACATTAGCATACCCCACATCACCACTCAGGATTTACATATCTGATGATTTGGGGGTTTGAAGTAAAATGTGGTCAAAGATTTGAGGGTCCTAGGGACCCGAGGGGTTGGACAAATAGGGGTGCCAGGTGACAGAATTGAGTCCAAGATGCAGGAAACCTGCGTCCGGGAAAACCCTGTCTTCTATTGCCATTTGTACTGTTTGCGTTTCATTAGATGACAGTCATTTTATATGAAAGGTGTTAAATATGATATCTTTTACCTTGGTTATATCGTCTATTGCCATGTGTACTGTTTGTTTTTCAGTAGAAGATGACGCTGTCATTCTATGTGAAATGTGTTAAATATGTTATATGTTATATATTACCTTTGTTATATCGTCTACTGTTATTTGTACTGTTTGTGTTTCAGTAGATGACACTGTCAGTATATGTGAAAGAGGTTAAATATGATATATATTACCTTGGTTATATCGTCTATTGCCATTTGTACTGTTTGTGTTTTAGAAGATGACACTGTCAGTCTATGTGAAAGGTGTTAAATATGTTATATATAGTGTTTTAGCCAGACTCTCAAAAAGGGCAGGGGGCACCAAAAAGGGGCAGGGGGCACCAGGGTGCGGGAGGGGTGTCTCCTCCTGCGCTGCAGCGGAAAAAAATGGACTTTTAATGATGAAATAGTGCAATTTTGCTATACAGAGATATATAATAAACATGTATGCAAATGTAGTGCATTTTAGCTATACATGTACATTATACAGATGCCTAGGTCCAAATTTTTGGGGGACACGGTGGCGCGCTGTCAAAATTTTTGGGGGACATTTGAAATTTTTGGGGGACACACTAAAAAAACCTTTAAAACACGATATACCTACCTTTTAGTTAGAATACTGTTTTTACAGCTTACGGTCTTTAACTGTCATGACTGTCTCTGTAAGACTGTACAGCTAGGGAAGATTCTCCGATCGGGAGACAGTCGCTGTATCTCGTATCGTAGAGTCGCTGTTTACACGACGGGCAATTTGATTTTTGTCTTTTTTAAACATGTTGAAGCGATTGTCTTGGTTCAGATGATGTTGAAGGAGTATCCTCAACACTTTGTTTAAACGAAACATCGTCTGCTAGTTGTCTATTTTAATCGGAAAGAAAATCCGTCAAGCGCATCGTTCCGACGCCATTATCACAAAGCGGAACCAGACTGGTTTACATACCGATTCTATATGCCGATATTATTCACGTATATTATACGCGCACAGTCTATTTTCAATACTAAGATTAATCTCCCTTTGTGATCTCGCTCTATTCTCCGGAATTGAGTCGGAATGGAGCAGAAACTAGTAGAAATTGCCGAAAATGCGATTTTTTTACGGCGCGCCCATACGCCCGCGCAAGGCAAATTTTTAAGGGACAATCGTGAAAAAAATGCGGGAGTCCCGCAATGCCGCGGCCTAGGCACAACACTGTACAAGTATTATGGAAAATGGATGAAATCAGCCAATGTTTGCAAATAGAATATTAACAGATCAAGCTTGTTTTCTTTAAATCACTCATTATTATATATAGTTACACAGCTAAACTTTACTCCAGCACCTGATGATTTCCCAATACAGCTGTTGATTGAGGTTGGCATTAACTAGTACCCCATTCTTTTGCAACAATGTATTTTGTAAAACAGGGGTGTAAAAGCCCCAAAACGATCAATACTAGAAAATATCAATTCTCTTAATTCTTAAAAAAAAGCAGCAAGAAACTAGGTTTTGGAGTGTCTACCTGTTTGCAAATAGTATAGACCCAGATCAGAGTGCTCCTGGGTAAGTCCTTTGTATAGGGTGTATTTCCTGTTTGTCTGATTTTAAATTATTTTGAGATTTTTTTCATATCATTGTATTCTGTCACACACAGTTAAACATGCACACAAACAAATACTATAATGTACAATAATTATTGGCATTGGATTGTTTCTGTATCCAGGCAGGTTTTCCTATTAAAATCCAGCCTTCCCTAAGCAACCACCTGTCATAAAACAGAATACAAACTTGGAGAAGGGTTAATTAGACTGCATCACGGGAAAAATTAAACAGGATCTAATTAGATATATGTTGTCACGCTGGTGTTCTGTTTCAAATAGATAATTCAATATGAACTTACCAAAATAAAAACAACAGCACAGAACCGATAAATATCCCATTCTTCGATTCTCGCGCGTATTTGATGGCAGAAACCAACCAAACCTCTCTCGGTCGTAACTTATTTCCCGAAACTCTCGCGAAATATACACCTGTAAGATGTTATTTGTTAATTTCACGTCAATCATCAATACTGTCTTTCTAAATGGGTGTATATAACGTCTACATTCATTGGATGTTTTAAAAAAAGATGCGGAGAATTACCTTTCTTATAGCCAATAAAACGAGTAAAGACAACTTGTGTAAAAGTTCGAAGCACGGTGCGCGTTTGAATTTTCTATTTCCGAAATTTAGAAGACAGTTCGTTTCTTGTACGTGAATATTAATTAAGATTTGTATGGAAAGTATTTCCATCTAAGAAAATTAATTTCGGTTTTAGATCTATATCCACCTAAAATGTTCGTTCGTCGAGCATTCTCTAATTGGCCCTGTATCGAGCATATTTTTCCAAGATCCGACTCGCGTTTGCGTTTTAATCTGTGATCTTTTTCAGTCTTCAAAATGGTTAATATGATATGAATGTTTAAATTTAGGGAAAAGAGTGTCGTATATTCTGGTTTTCAACGAGGGCAACATATTATTTTCACACGCGCGTTTCGATTTAATCCGGCTTCAGTCGTACACTCCCGCTATGCGGGGTACCACACCAGGTACATATGTGTATCGGTCGATTACGATCGTCTACGACACGCGTGTGTCACATTGCACTGATTGGCAATAATGGGATTAGCGACAGTAAGTGGTATCGCTCCGGGCAGCGGGGCGGTATATATCAAATGGATAGGGGCACAGAATAGGGGCACCAGGGCGGATCCTTACACCGGAAAAAGGGCGGATCAAAAGGGCAGAAGGGCGGCCCGCCCCGCGATTCCGCATTAGCTAAGACACTATTATATATTACCTTGGTTATATCGTCTATTGCTATTTGTACTGTTTGTGTTTCAGTAGATGACACTGTCATGCTATGTGAAAGGTGTTAAATATGTTATATATTACCTTGGTTATATCGTCTATTGCCATTTGTACTGTTTGTGTTTCAGTAGATGACACTGTCATGCTATGTGAAAGGTATTAAATATGTTATATATTACCTTGGTTATATCGTCTATTACCATTTGTACTGTTTGTGTTTTAGAAGATGACACTATCATTCTATGTGAAAGGTGTTAAATATGTTATATATTACCTTGGTTATATCGTCTATTGCCATTTGTACAGTTTGTGTTTCAGTAGATGTCATTCTATGTGAAAGGTGTTAAATATGTTATATATTACCTTGGTTATATCGTCTATTGTCATTTGTACTGTTTGTGTTTCAGTAGATGTCATTCTATGTGAAAGGTGTTAAATATGTTATATATTACCTTGGTTATATCGTCTATTGCCATTTGTACTGTTTGTGTTTCAGTAGATGTCATTCTATGTGAAAGGTGTAAACTATGTTATATACTGAGCAAAAATAGAAACGTCCCACCCTATTACAGGGACATTTTCTTGAAAGTTATAAGGTTGATGGTAGTAAAACCTATACAGAAAATGAAGTTCATTCATTTTTGAATCCATATCAGTTAACCTCATATTGCTGAGAAAAAAACTTTTCGAGTGATGTAGTGAAGAAGTTGGTAGGGGTCAAAATAAAAAATCTGAATAAATGTTTGTTTTTTTAAAAATGTTTAGTTGATTACTGAATTCTCATAAAAAGTCCCAAATTTTATTCAGTAAGATGAATATCGTGTACGGCCACCGTTTGCACCAATATACGCTTCATTTCTACAGCGTAACGTAACGTTTAATGAGAACGTCAGACATTCACTCTTGCTGTGAGGTCTGTGTCAAATATTGAATGCTGAATCTTAAATGTAATCAATTTGCGTAGTCTACCATCTGAATTGTTAAGTATGAATCAAGATAAAAAGAACTTGGTACCAGCCAGTTTGCTTCAATTTCAAATGACGTCGTGACGACAGATAATTTAGCCCACGGTGACGTGTCGTCCAAATTTGAGCGGATTATGGGCGTCATGCTCGGATTGGTTTAGCGTTGGATTGCAAGCGATTACAAAGGTTTGTGATGACTCACCGTGTTCACCAGCCGTTCCGGTGCCTGGAACATGACGTAGACGTTAGTGCGTTAACGTGCCGTAGTGATCAGTTCTGACGGAGGAAAAACGGGATGACCAAGGCAAAAACGATTGTGAACAGTCCCAGTCTGATGGTACCGGGTCGCAAACCTCTGTTTGGTTTCTCTATAGCAGCCGAACCAGCGGGCGACGTCAATGGCCGTCATTGCCGGATTTCTTTCAACTTCAGACGAGCGTGGAATGATGCAATAATTGAATTCATATGGGGTTTTATCAATTTTTTTATTACCATGTGTCGTGTGTATTTTACGACGGTGACATAATTACTTTATTGAAACGCGTGTACCGTGCACGTGCAAAACGTGCAAATCATCATTCCGTTACGTTAGCGGTTTTCATCTGTGCTATTTTGTGAAAACTTTACACATGTGTAACTCCAACTGACCAGTATCCCATAAGTACATTAACTTGATGTATGACTTAAATAACGTCAGAGATATGTCCGTTCAAAATGTGGGACGTTTCTATTTTTGTTGAGTATATATTACCTTGGTTATATCGTCTATTGTCATTTGTACTGTTTGTGTTTCAGTAGATGTCATTCTATGTGAAAGGTGTTAAATATGTTATATATTACCTTGGTTATATCGTCTATTGTCATTTGTACTGTTTGTGTTTCAGTAGATGACACTGTCATTCTATATGAAAGGTGTATAATATGTTATATATTACCTTGGTTATATCGTCTATTGTCATTTGTACTGTTTGTGTTTCAGTTGATGACAATGTCATTCTATGTGAAAGGTGTTAAATATGTGATATATTACCTTGGTTATATCGGATATTGCCAATTTTACTGTTTGTGTTTCAGTTGGTGACAGATCTTGAAGACTTTTCAACAGTTGAATCATCTTGTCTGTATCACACTGTAGCTGGGAATCACTCACAGCCAGGGTGTTAGAATGCATCAGTCTATTACGTATATCCAAAACCTGTTGTGTAAAAGGAAATTTTGCAGGTCAATATTGCAAGTATGAACTGTATCAAAATATCATTCTAAAATCTAAGTCACATCATCCTATGGGACAGCATATGGTAAGACTTATGAGCTCATTTAGTTAAGTACGGGCAAAACAGGGTCAGTGGATTTTGGGTTAGTGTTCCAGCATCTGATATATTGTAGAACTTGTTGTTCAATAACTATTCTAATATTTCAAATACAGCAGAAACTCTATCCATAAAACTTGCTTAAGTCGAAATAATACAATATTTAAAAAATCTGAGGTTGTAGTTTAATAAAACGATATCGCTATAATCGAACATACCCATATTCCAAAGTTAAAACTTTGACGTAGGTGTGTTCGAATTATCGAATTTTGATAATATATCCAAGGACTTACATATCTCAAAACTTGACCAGGATCGCTGGGGCTATTCTATTCATAAGACCATACCGGTATGACAATCCGCCTTCTCATTAATTATAGTTGAACAAGACACAAAAAACTTTTTATACACATCTGTGACATGTTTGACACCTTGTCCAAATTAGGTCACAAATCAAAGTAAACCCGAGTTTCGGTGACAATGGTAGATTGATAATTATCCCAGGCAACAATTGTATTAGTATCTAAGTATTTAGGAGAGCAGTATTGATGCAGTACACTCTGTTTAGCTCGTACACAAAACCGGTAAAGTTATGTAATGGTGTTTTGGACAATTATAATAAATTAAGAGAAGAGGAAATCACATGAAAACTCGACAGTTGAAATCAAATTAGCTGCAAAAATGAAATGGATTTTATGAACAATCTCGTCAGCAAGATTATACATATTTTCTCATTGTAAAATAGACCAGTATGAAAGATGTGTATGTCAACAACAATGTGAATAATCAACAATTTATTCACTCTTTAATATTGCTAGATGTTTATCTACATGTTAAAAGAAAAGACATGTTATGTGTAGAAAATGAATTCACCAGGGGCACCATATTGTAATTTAAGTATAGCCGAGGAGTATATATTCTACTTACAATATGACCAGAGTCAAAATGTTCGTGGTCATAGCTGTCAAGCCGAATACATTTGGATTAAATATCTAGTCTACATTTTTTTGTTTTCTTGTCCGTATAAGAGAAATAGTTAGACTGCAAAAAGCAGTAGATAAAACATTCTCACCTCATCCACCAAGTTGACATCGCTGAGGAATGTAAACATGTAGGTACAAGTGTTCAGCAATTTCAGAATTGCGGCAACATCTGCATCTTTAGCTGCCGCAACCTTCTCACAACCAAAGGGAAGAAAGACTTTGGCTACTTCCCAAGGAAGTGCAGGCCAAATATGAGGTGTTGAGTTGGCACGAACTATGTTTATGTTTGGTTGATTTAAATGAGCCTTGATGATGTGTTTAAGCCATTCACTGCAGACACCTGAGGAACATCCAGTCATCTCCAACGTCTTTTTACGCCTTTGTATTTCATTGCTTGTACAAGATTTGCACAACTGAATACATGATGATGTATGATGGTGAGATGGTGCATGAATTACTGGACCATTTCTAGAATATGGTTGTGGCACACGTCTATGAAGCTCATTATGGAAATCTATCACCCGCTGGTCCACAAACTCTTCTAATCCGTCCTTCAGACTGAGAAGCCCTAAATTCCCTCGAATCCAGTTTAGGTAAAACTCATCTTGCATCCTTGCTGTTGCTGTAGCCATCCTGGAAGTTTGATAAATATTATACATTTCAGGGAGTTATTATACATAAGAGGGAGTAAACCGAACAAAATCAGCATTTTCTCATTCATTTCAGCACTAAATCCTATGGTGATACTACTCATTAGAATCGTCTCATCTCTTCGAGACTATTCTAGTGAGTAGTGACACTATATAGGGTTTAATGCAGAAATAAAGATTTTAGTTTTTGAAATTACCCACTTATCTGGAGCCCTGATTTTGTTTCATAGGTACTGAGCCTACTGAGGGAACAGTCAAATCTTTGAACCGAGGTGGCAGGGCCGCAGGGAAGACCTTGAGAACTGTTGCCCGAGGCCAATGGCCGAGGGCAACAGTTATCAAGATGTTCCCTGCTATTGAGGGACAATGCTTTGACTTTTCCCAAAGTAACTATCAAACAATGATTTTATACCTGACTCTCTATTTAAGCAAGGCTGATTGAATGGCTACTTCTAGATCTATCAAGATCGATTTATACATGGTTTGAACAAAATTTAGATTCTAGAGATGATTTAATATTTCATTTTTATTCAATTCAATACAACAACTGAATGTGAACATCACTGTGTTCAGTGTGTTGTGAAAATATTTCTCTACTACAGTTAAACTTCGATGTATCGAACTTCGATAATTCGAATACCCCGGTGTGTCGAAGTTTTTTTGAAGTCCCGATCTTTTCCACTATATATTCCTTGTAAAAATAAACCCATGAATCGAAGTTATGTGAATCGAATTCCCCGTTGTATCGAAGTTTTTTTCCAGTCCTGTCCATATAAATCCAACATAAAATACCACAAATGTATCGAACATCGAGTGTCTGTCAACTAACCTGGATCAACGGATTACATGACTCGCTAGACTGACGCTGATTTTTCACACCTTCGCGTGTGATCACGCAGAGGGTGCTCTTTTAATCCTACACGCTGTATAATCATATGTAATCAGTAATAATTGGGCAAATGTGTCCTTTAATTGTTTCACAGCTTTCGTTAATGATAATTACATCTCCGCCATATTTAAAGGCTGTATGACACTAATTTATCCGAATGAGTAAATAAACCGCAAAGGCTGTTTCGGACCAACAATTAACGAAACAAGCCAAACTGTGTGAGAAGTTTTTACTAAGGTCTCGTTGAAATCGTATAAATAATGCTGCAAAACCTGTGGTCAGCGTTCTATTCTCAGAGCTCCACAACATGGCAGATGAATCTCGCTCCGATCATGGACTGTCCAGTGAAGGACCCGGTAACCAATCCGGGGGGATAGCTGGGCAGACCAATCTCACAACTGAGCAATCTAGGGAAGGACCCGTGTCATGCGGGGGGATACCTAGATCAGTTGGGTCGGAAAAACGAGGTGTAAAGAGGAAAATGAATCTACAGACTTATGACACAAAATACAAGGCTATCATTGAGGTTGAAAAAGGCGTGAAGAAAAAGGACGTTGCAAGCAGATTTGGTGTTCCTGCTAATACCATCTCTACCTGGCTCAAAAACAAAGAAGAAATCAAGAGAAAGTATCTCGAAGCTGACATTGGCTCTCAGAGAAAAAGAGACAACAAGGCCAAATTTCCCGAGCTTGAGTCTGCGTTACTGCAGTGGTTTGCGAACGCAAGATCAAAAAACATCCCAATCTCTGGTGATGTTTTAAAGGAAAAAGCTAAGACATTTGCTGAACAACTTCAGATCCCCAACTTTGAATGTTCCAACGGATGGCTTGACCGTTTTAAGGAACGACATGACCTGACGTTCAAAAAGGTCTGTGGGGAAGCAAATGCCGTAAATTCCAGTTCAGAAGCTGTATCTGACTGGAAAACGAAAATGCAAAGCATACTGCATGAGTATAAAGCAGATGACATTTACAATGCCGACGAGACTGGCTTGTTTTACCGGATGCTTCCGGATAAGACACTTGAGTACAAGCAAGTCAAATGTCATGGAGGCAAGCTAAGCAAGGAAAGAGTTACAGTCCTTGTTTGCGCCAATATGACAGGCACTGATAAATTGCCACTGTTAGTCATAGGCAAAGCTCGCAACCCACGCTGCTTCAAGAATGTGAAGCACATGCCGTTAGAATATGACGCCAATAAAACGGCATGGCCCAGCAGGCACACAACGTTGTTTCAACGTTGAATCAACATTGATTTTCCGTCGTAACGTTGATCAACCTGATTTCAACCATGGACGACCATCCATCGGTAGCCAATTTACTGGCAACGTTGAATCAACGTTGAATCAACGTTTATAATGGTTGTAGATAAAAAAATAAAAAATACTGAAATTGAAATTTCTGATTAATTATATCGCAGTGTTTAATGTCTAACCATGTCGACTATGATTTATCGTTAAAATAAATTCAATTTAGAAAATCTAATGACAACGTTGAATCAACGTTGAATCAACGTTGATAATGGTCGCCCAGCAGTTGATTTTCCGTCGCAACGTTGATCAACCCTTTTTCACCCTTGGACGACCATGGGTCGGTACCGAATTTATTGCCAACGTTGAATCAACGTTGAAAATGGTCGTGGGAAAAAACAAATCGATGAAAATGAAAATTCTGATAAATTATATTGCAGTGGTTATGTCTCATCACGTAAACTATGATTTATCGTAAAAAATTAAATTCAATTTAAAAATCTACTGCCAAAGTTGAATCAACGTTGAATCAACGTTGAATCAACATTGTCAGATAATGGACGTAGGTAAAAATTATCATTTTTTAATAAATAATCATAACAACTTCAACTTAAATATTAATTTGATACTTCATAGTTTAGATGCAAAAGAAATAAGTTCTAAGTTCTTAATAGTAAGCACTGAACTTTACATTCAAGTTTACAATTAAAATGAATAAAATACAAAAAGCAAGAAAAGCAAACCAATTCAATGTAAAAATGTTTAATTATAGATACTCAGCGTACTAATAAATGAAGCAACCATATTTGATAAGCTGTAATCAAATATCTTCCAACGCCCATGCGTTGTCTACTCTACTATTAGTAGAGTAGAGCTCCTAAAACCTAAGTTGAAGGGAGCATTTGAAAATAAAACAATATCTGGAGAAAATAACGCACACAAAAACGGACAGCCCACTCGAAACAATGTTGTTTTGACGTTGAATCAACGTCATTTCAACGTTGAAACTTCAACCATTATCAACGTTGAATCAACGTTGAGGTTCAACGTCAACACAACTTTCAAAATCAAATATGAATCGTACGTTGTTTCAACGTTGAAGTTCAACGTTGATTCAACGTTGATTCAACGTTGGTGTGCCTGCTGGGGGGTAACCTCAGAAATATTTGGCACATGGGTGAAAAAGCTGGACAAAAAGATGACAGTACAGGGACGTCAGATTGTACTGATTATCGACAATTGTCCAGCCCATCCACACGTGACTGGGCTCAAAGCTGTGAAGCTTGTGTTCTTGCCTCCGAACACAACGTCCCTCACGCAACCCATGGACCAAGGAGTCATAAGAAATCTCAAGACTCATTACAGAAAGCTGGTAATCCAGAAGCAGCTCAGGGCTATGGAGACTGACACTGTGGCTACCATCAGTATGTTAGATGCCCTGAACATGGTAAAAACTGCTTGGCGTCTAGTAACACCCGCCACGGTTGCCAACTGCTTTCGGCATGCGGGATTCGAGCTTCCAATTGGCACTGAGGCCTCGGAGCCACAGGAAGACGATCCCGATGACGACATTCCACTGTGTATGTTGAGAAGACTGACTGGTGGTGTCAGCTTCGAAGATTACACATCAGCAGACGACAATGTGCCTGTCTGTGCGGATTTGTCCGATCACGAGATCGTAGAGAATGTACTCTCTCAACGTGAGCCAACCCCCCAGGACGAAGACGAAGACCAGCCGCCGGCAAGACCACAGAGAACCATCCACGACGCATTCAACGGACTGGACATGGTGACAGACTATCTTCATCAGCAGGGACTCGGGCCGGATACAGAGCGTGTTTGTGGTGTGTTGAGTGACATTAGTGCTGTGTTCAACAGATTTTACTTGCGCAAAACAGACTCTCGCCAGTCAACTCTAGATGACTTTTTTTGCGCAAGATGAACTGTGTGTGTGTGATAGGGACAGTGACAAAACATTTGTGCTAGACAGACATGTGCTTCTTATTTTATATGCTCGTGATACTCAGACTCTATTTAACATAGGAAATATTTCTGATGGTGTACATTGATGCAGTATTGAGTAGATCAAGATATGAAAAAAATGTAAATAAAAATCTTGAAGATAATAATTATGCAGTGTTTTTTTTAATCTATCCTAACAGAATTGTGGTTCGTTAGAAACGAACGACAACTCTGGTACGAGATCGATATCTGTATGTACGTATTCATGCACATGCAATCTTGACAACCACAAAGTCGAAATTATTGTTTTAAAATCATCATTATTTTTATTAAATCAAATGTTCATTTCATTTTAAAAGCTAAAATGATTGACAGTTACACAAAAGTATGATTTTCGGCATTCCCGCCGCAGTTTCGTATCTTTGTGTAATTGACAGCATCTCAGCATCCGGTAAAGTCGAAAGTAAGATAGTTTTCCTTTTCTATATTTGAACGTGTATAACTATGCATTTTCTTACCTTTGTACACATGTATTATATTCTGTTATTTATGCCGTTGTTTTAATAAATGATACAGAACACGTCGAATTTATGTTTTATTTCAATATGCCTAGAAGTATATAGAACAATAGTTTTATCTTATATGCATCGAACTTCAATATTCAAATCACGACCCATTCATGATTCGAAGCCCCGTTGTTTCGAAGTTTTTTTCACAGTCCCTTGAAGTTCGATACATCGAAGTTTAACTGTACATCTATATTCATCTTTTCAATTGCGATTGAAATAATTATTGTTTCTTATTAACTTAAATTGATTGACACTTAGTTTGGTTTTCTAAATGGCGTAATTTATAGTGTAACATCATAATTTGTTTTAAACAAGAGCCCCATGGACATATTTGGCTCACCTGAGAATAGCTGACAAAATGGAGATAATTTATGTCCATGACGGGGTCATTTATAACTAGAGGGGCATAGTTTGAACAATCTTGATAGAGGATCTGTAGATGATATTATGTGCCAAATATCTAAGACCAGGGTACCCGGATTTTAGACTAGAAGATTTTTTAAAATTTCCATTGAAAAATCTATTTATTGCTCCTGTAACCTACATATGCGACAGACTGGAACCATTTGAACAAAAGTTGAAAGGGACATTTAAAAGTGTCACCATGACGAAAATCAAAGCTCTGACAATATTAGTTTTAGAGGAGAAGACGTTTGAAAATTTCACTAAATAACTCTGTAAAACTGTAAACCCCCCCCCCCCCCCCCCCCCACCGAAACCTGGCCAATTTTGATACCAGAGGCATAATTTGAATGAACTTGATAATGCAGATGATACTATGTGCCAAATATCTAAGATCTGGTTATTGTAGTTTCTGACAAGAAGAGTTTTTAAGATTTCTTTTTTTTCACGGGGTTGCCATGGTAATCAGAGTTCTGCATTGTTTTGATTCTTTGAACAAATTTGAAAGAGCTTAACCCAAGGAACATTTCTGTAAAGTTTGGTTAAATTATGTTCAGCAGTATAGGAGGAGATGTCGTTTGAAGCAATTGTTAACGACGACATATGACACACAACAGACACAGGGCCATCCCAATAGCTCACCTTGAGCCTTTGGCCCAGGTGCAGACATAGGGTCAATTACTTAGCAAAGTAATTAATTAAATTTACCACAATTAGTTGAATAAAATTCAATTGAATTACTGTTTTTCCAAAACTTATGATTAGATTTAAATTAATTTACCTAATTAATTAATTAAGTTAACAATTACATTCACTACATGTTCCAAGTTTATTAGTTCTGTGCAACCAATATATACCCAGATCGGAGTATTTTCGTAAGGTGCCCTCTGATAAGAGTCTGCTCTATTTACTATTTAGCATAATTATATGCATTGGAACATGTCACTGCCAATGAATTATGAAACCAGCGTGGAAATAGATCAGACTTTGAGTTATTATTAAGCTGATTAGGCTCGAACCTGTTTATGCCTAGCAAATGTTTATTATGAAATTGTTCAAATTTATGTGTTTATTTTTCAAAGCTGTAGCGCGTTCAATTAAGTACCGTATCGGCGAACAGCAACGTTAAGTAAGGGATATCGTTTAGTTACTTATATATCGGAGCCCAAGAGGCTCCGACATATAAGTAACTAAAAGATATCCCTGTTGTCACCATCTGACCCCTTAGAAACATAATCTAGTAACAAATTACATGCTCTAGCGAAAATCCGCTACAACTATAGACAAGAACCGCATACGGGCCTAAATGGCTCACCTGAGGAATTATTGTGTTATACTCGATGCATAATGAAGTTTGTTATTGCATGTATGTGGACTGTTGCATGAAACGGAAACAACTCGGAATTAGGTTTTCCTGTAGAAGTCTATGTAAAACTGATAAGCCCCGGGGCAGGGCCATTTTTGATCCGAGGGTCATGCTTTGAACAATCTTGGTAGAGGATCATAAGGCAAAGCTAGATGCCAAATATAAAAGGTCTGGGCCTTACGGCTTAAGAGTAGAAGATTTTTAAAGCTTTTCCTATATAAATCTATGTAAAACTGATAAGCCCTGAGGGGGGCCATTTTTTACCCTTGGGTCATGATTTTAACAATCTTGGTAGAGGACCATAAGGCAAAGCTAGATGTGAAATGTAAAAGGTTTGGGCTTTAGGGTTTCAGAGAAGAAGATTTTTAAAGGTTTTCCTATGTAAGTCTATGTAAAACTGATCAGCCCCAAGGCGGGGCTACTTTTTACCTTAGGGTCATGATTTAAACAAACTTAGTAGAGGTCCATAAGGCAAAGCTGCATGCCAAATATAAAAGGTCTAGGCCATACAGTTTTAGAGAAGAGGTGTTTTAAAGGTTTTCCTATGAAAAACTGATAAGCCCCGGGGCGGGGACATTTTGGACCCGGGGTCATTATTTGAACAATCTTGATAAAAGGTAACAACATGATGCTACATGTAAAATTTGGTTGTCCTAAGACTTAAAGTTATTGACAAGAAGATCTTTAAAGTTTTGACTTTAGTTGTCAATATTACGTAAATACGGAAAATGACCACGCCCTCTGGCGTCCATGTTTTTTTACTGATCAAAATTTTTTGAACAATTTTGAAAGTATATTAATTGAGAAACTTTTTGGTGAAAACCAAATTGAAATCGGAGCAGTCGATTTTGAGAAGATTTTTTAGATATTCCGCATGGTTGCCATAGCAACAAGACCGATTGCCCCACCCACTTTTTTTAACAACTTTTGAAGCCCACAACTACAGTATGTATCTAACCAAGTTTGGTTAAAATTGGGTCATTGGTTTCAGAGAAGTTATTTGAAACAAATTGTGAACAGACGACACGGACACCGAAGTACGATGTACGGCAAACGATCACAATAGCTCATAAGGTGAGCTAATAAGTCAACCAGTCCCTTAATGAGCTTTGTCAGTTCTTAGATAAGATGAAACAATGTGTTTGCACAATGAGTTAATAATCATGTAGTGGGGTGTATCCAGATCTATAGCTCCTGCATGTAGCATTTGTTCTGGTGTCAACCAGAATCTATATTGGTTCATAATTGGTTGTGTTTGCTTTTGATTGTTTCTTTTAGCTTGTAATATAAGGTAGCAGACTTCAAGTTCAAGCAAAATAGTCTCAACATGTAACCCCCCCCCCCCCCCCCCCCCCTTTCTGTAGCTATCCAGTGCTCCAAGAAAATATTTTTGACTGACAAGCCCAGGGCAAGTAGGCTTATAAAATTGACAAGCCCTGTCCCAAATGAACTTGCCCGATTTTTTTGTAAATGACCTAAGACGGCCTCATTTTCCTTTTAAGTTCTGTAGTCAGTGAAAGTGATTCTAACTGTTAAGTGGTTCTTATGGGATTTCCAGATTCTATTTTAGTAACAATTATCATAATCCATTATTTTATCTTAATTAATCATTTAACTCATCCCTACACTGCTTTTGTACCAATTTTACATAAAAATCTTACTTTAATTAATCTCTTCTTTCATATGCTTATTCAATGTGAAGGACGCCATTTTGCACAAATTTGACAAAATGGTGGACATTTGGAAGTTTGTTTCTAAACTTTGTTTGAGTGATGGAAAGTGTTATAATTTGACTTATAGTGAAACTTTAATGCATTGGAGGATATATGATTGTTATTTTAGGTGAGTGAAACCCTTATACAGTAATTTCAAGGGAAATTTCAGAAAAATCGTAAATCCTTTTGTTTACACACCTGTATTAGCTGTAAGATTTTCAATGAAACAGACTCTAGACATTGATCATGAGGCGTGACCGTAAGCGCTTATCTTATGGTAAAAGTCAACCCTGATTAGAGGCAAACATGCTAACACGCTTGATTGGTCACTGATTGTGTAATTATCACTAGTAAAACTGAGTGCTTAATAGATAACACGCTTCGCGGCTTGTAAAGGCTACTGAACAGAACAGTGCATATGTTTAGTTACATAATTAGACAGGCCCAGCGGGCATGATCACCATAATTTATGACAGGCCCCAATTGAAAATATAGGAGCCCCGGGCGTCGGGCTATCCAATTTTTTGAGCACTGCTATCCAATGATGTAATAGCAACCAACCGAACAAATGTTTTTTTTCCGACCCTATGCTGTCAGTCTAATCTTTTTATAATTAGAAAGTTATTAGGAGGTCAGATAAGCATGTGCTTGAGCAGTATAGAAATTAGAAGTTCACCACATTATCACTCACTGTACGTGAATATTGCATATATGGTGACAACCGATGCAAACAACCCTTTTAGTACGACATCTATCTTTCACCAATACTCTACAATAATAACTCATTGCCCCCCGTGCTTATTTACTTTTCAAGGGTACGAACGATTTATGTACGATTCGAAATAACACAAGCAAAAATGTACTAATCAAATGAAATGCATCCATTTTACCGCATATAAAAATAAGGTTTAGCTGCTAAGATGTAAGCTGCTTTGTTTGATACATTCAGTATCGGGAAATGTTGGTTTATTGGTGAGAAATTAAGTCGGGACTGTTCGCTGGTTGTTTTAAATTCATTTGGTCGACAATTTGTTTTTATTGTTCGTTTTGGCTCACTACCTCTGAGGCCGTTCGTGTCGTTCGCAATCGATATCGTGCAAACGGTCGCTTAAGTTAAATTGTTACTGTTTTCTGATGCAATCGATACGGTACTTGAACGTGCTACAGATGACACATCATGGCAGGGCCACACATATTATATGATAAGAGGGTGTAAACTAAATATTTGCAACATTTTCTATTTATGTTTGAACCAAACCCAATGGATTAGAATCATCTCAAGGATACAATTACAATGCAAAGTCACACCATAGGGTTTTTAGCAGAGATAAAGATTTTAGTCTTCAAAATACTCCCCTTATCTGAAGCCCTGACATTATCAGCAGATGACAACATTAACACTTAACCCTTAGCCTGCCACTCATGACTATAGCTCCATATGCAAACAGCTTGGATCCGGAGTAACTCGGCGTCTCATCCGGATCCAAGCTGTTTGACACTCACTCGGGCAACATTTTCAGCAATTTTTAGCAACTTCGAAGCACTTTGAAACTTGAAGCAGACGAAAAATATAGCAGGCGACAATTTATTTGGCGGGCTAAGGGTTAATGAGTCACTTAGACTGTAAATGCCCGATGTGTGAAAATAGCTTTGTGTATGTAATAGATACTGTACTAGTTTCGCTTTAAAAGTGTCCTATAACAACGGTGAGAAGACTGTTTCGCGAGGATGGACAACAAAATGTCTGAGGCGAAGCCGATGACATCTTTGTTGTTCGTCCGAGCAAAACAGTCTTCTCACCGTTGTTATGGGACACTTTTGAAGCGAACGAGTACTTGTATCTGAATTATACGAAGATTTGTAATAAATATCTAACACCGAGTCAATAACGACTTTGTCAATTTAAGCATGGAGGAAGTATACCCTGGAGAAGAATCATATACACAAATCTGCATTTTCCCGAAAATGTTGTCGTCCAATACCTGTATGCGCGATAACGCTTAATCGATCGATAATTCAACTGCACCGGTACGCCGATAGCGGGCTATCGCGTTTTTTATCGTGTTGAATGGTTACCTACTGTTAGTTTAAGTTACATAAAATCCTTAATTTTTACCCGATTTTCATTATAATGATCTTAAAAGAAGGCTAAGATATTTATCTTTCAGTTGTGAAAATAACATAATCTAATTTTTACATTGATCATTTTTATGGCGAGTTAAAGAGCGGTTACCAAATGAATTTGCCGATAACAGGGAGCAAGCGCTCGCGCAAAAATATATCACGCCCTGTTACAAAACCTTTCATAAAATCCTCAATTTTAGGCCGATTTCCATAACAATGGTCTTAAAGGACAGCTAAGATATTTTTCTTTCAGTTGTAGAAAATGCCAGTGTTTATTTTTGAAATCAACAAATTTTATGGCGAGTTAAAGAGCGATTGCCAAATGAAATAGTCGATAAAGGAGAGCAGGCGATCGCGAAATAAATACAACGTCCCGTTTCAAAAACTTGAATTTAATCCATAATTTTCGTCCGATATATATATATATATATATATATATATATTAAAAAAAGGTCTTGATATAAAGCCGTGACACTTATCTTTCGGTTGTAAAAATACCAGGGGTTTTCTTGAAGCGAAAAAAGTAATGATGACCTACAAAGGTAATAGACGTTTATTTAAGAATAAAATCATCAAGAAATTGTGGTTAAATAATGAACTAGGGCTATTCATCTGTAAACTACATGTCTACCATATTACACATCACAAAGGAATGTGACACATTACGTAACCCTACACAATTAGCAGGCCATTTATAAGCGTCATAAAACTCTCCCAGCATGAAGTCCATGCTTCTTGAACATGCCGATTATCTATGAAGTGCTTGTTAGGGAACTGGACACCAGGGGGTTTCCTCTTTAATAAAAAAGATCAATGCTACCCGTGCGTGTAACTTGAACATGTGTTTTTGACTTCTGTAACCGCATGATTTTTATATATTATACAAATCACAAAAAATAAAGATAATAGAATTGAATTGAAAAAAAAAAAGAAAAAAACCCAACATCAATGCACCTGGTTTGGTTGATGACTGGATTAACCCTCTCATTACTGAATACCAGTAACATGATGACTATTGCAATTGCAAACAGTTGTAATCCAGACCAGGCTGCAAAAATGTCGGATTCATAGAGTATGTCTCTTGAAATATAGTTTACCCCTTTTTCAAATTAAGCTCTTTATGACACATTTTATCTTTTCTCCGCATGAGGATCATCAGAGAGAGAGACAGACAGACAGACATTCATACAGAAAGATGGAGACAGAAAAGAAGAAGCGAGAGACTGACAGACAGAGATAAGAGAAAAACAGACAGACAGAGAGACAGACAAGAGGCAAACAGACAGTGGCAGAGAAATATAGACACACACAAGCTTCGTAGGTAAACGAAAAAATACGTTTTTCTCTCAATTTCAAAACCTCACTATACTAACAATTTATAAGCTATCGCCTCAAATTTTGTACTACGCGTAAGATCATGGTCTAATAAAACATCTGTATTAAAAATTTATAATGAAAAGATGACATTAAAAGCATTTCTATTAAACACCAAACTTCGTAGGTAAACGAAAAAATACGTTTTTCTCTCATTTTCAAAACCACACTAAACTAACAATTTATAAGCTATCGCCTCAAATTTTGTACTACGCGTAAGATTATTGTCTAATAAAACATCTGTATTAAAATTTATAACGAAAAGATGACATTAAAAGCATTTCTATTAACACCTAACTTTCGGAAAAACGTTGTTTTCTAGCCGCCAGCGAGCGCCGCTGATTGACCGATTTTGGACGACAAGATAAATCGCGAGCCGGCCGGATACTTCTCCAGGGTATACTTCCTCCAAGATTTAAGATAGAAAAATAATCTAACCACTTCTAGAAAATTGAAAATTGAAATAGACGTACACGTAAACCAACTATAATTTTCATTTGTTCTATTTCTAACTTGCACAAGTATACCGTGCAGCCTGTGTTCTAGGTCATGCCGTAAAATAAATACATGTTTGTTTGTCTACGCTCAGGAATAGTACTCAGCTAGTAAGGTAAGCGCTGTTTTTCCTTTAGATTCTCTATCTATCAGTTTAGTCGACATTATATTTGTAAGCATTTAGCATTAAGGTCAATAACTATTTGAACCTTGTCAGTTTATCTCGATATAATTCCTTATCTGTCCCTTTATAATCAAACCAAGGACCAGAGACAAGAGGTCCCCCACCCCCGAAGAGGCACAATAATATGTATAGTATTGTGTTGTTCACTCTTTCACTGTCATATTGTTGTCTGCTTTGAAATTGCCGTCTGCATTTATTTTCAATAGCAAAGTTTCTGGATTTGACTTCATGAATGTTGATACACGCGTTATCAATGTGGATCCTGTTGAAACGCTGAGTTACTGTGTGTTTGATATTGATCCACACCGTTTGCAAGTGTTCGTTATCCCTTAGCACGCTTAATTGCCGTCTGCTTTCAATGTATCATCTTTGGAGAAGCTCAAAATCTTTATGCTTTTCAAATTGAAAACAAGAGCGTGTCCCAGTTACACGAATGCCCCCGATGATACAGGGAGGGGAATCCAGACTATCAAACATAAAAGTTAGAGAGCTGAAACTGTAGTGGAGCGCCATTTTGAGGACTTCAAGGGCCATTACTCCAAAGGGCCTAGCATAAATTGGTGCCGCTGGTTATCCAAATTGGTCTCCATTTTATGTCAACAAACATTTTCAGAAAGTTTGGTGATGATCAGATGAAAAGCAATGTGTTTGTGAACACAAATGCCCCCAGCCAGCATCATGTTCTGTAATGTAATGCTTATTTGCAAAAGTAGGTCAAAAGTCATGGTCGTAGGGTAAATGAAACATTGGCATGGTTGGAGAAGTCTTTACACAAGAAACATATAAAGTATGGAAGCTCTAGGCCTACTGGTTCAAATGTTATAGGCGTATAAAGATTTATACAAATAAAGGTAAAAGGTCAAGGTCACAAGGGCAAAAACGTAGGTATGGTTGGAAAGGTCTTGACACAAGAAATATATAAACAAAATATGAAAGCTGTAGGCCTACTGGTGCAAATGTTATAGCCATTTAAAGATTTCAACAAAAGTAGGTCAAATGTCAAGGTCACAAGGTCAAACAGTTTTATATGGTTAGAAAGGGAAAACACATGTCAAGTATAAAAGGCCAAGGTGCAAAAATGCAAAAGTTGTATCCAAGGTTAAGGTTTTTGGTTAAAGTTTGATTAAATAGGTCAAAGATCGAGGTCAAGGTCACATGGTCAAAGATGTTGGTATGGTTGGAAAGGTCTTGACACAAGAAATATACATACAAAATATTAAAGCCCTGGGCCAACTGGTGCAAATGTTATAGCCATTTAAAGATTTTTACAAAAGTAGGTCAAATGTCAAGGTCACAAGGTCAAAAAGTTTTGTATGGTTGGAAAGGTCTTGCCATGAAGAATACACATGCCAAGTATAAAAGGCCCAGGATCAAAAATGCAAAAGTTATAGCCAATGTTAAGGTTTTTGGTTAAAGTTTGATAAAATAGGTCAAAGGTGAAGGTCAAGGTCACATGGTCAAAGATATTGATATGGTAGGAAAGGTCTTGACACAAAACATATACATACAAAATATTAAAGCCCTATGCTAACTGGTGCAAATGTTATAGCAATTTGAAGATTTTTACAAAAGAAGGTCAAATGTCAAGGTCAAGGTCAAAAAGTTTTGTATGGTTAGAAAGGTCTTGCCATTGGGTATACACATGCCAAGTATAAAATGCCCAGGTGCAAAAATGCGAAAGTTATAGCCAAGGTTAAGGTTTTTGGTTAAAGTTTGATTAAATAGGTCAAAGGTAAAGGTGAAGGTCGCAGGGTCAAAGATGTTGGTCTGGTTCGAAAGGTCTTGACACAAGAAATATACATACAAAATATGAAAGCCCTGGGCCAACTGGTGCAAATGTTAGAGCCATTTAAAGATTTTTACAAAAGTAGGTCAAATGTCAAGGTCAAGGTCACAAGGTCAAAAAGTTTTATATGGTTAGCAAGGTCTCAGTGTTGTGCCTAGGTCCAAAATTTTGGGGGACACGGTGGCGCGCTGTCAAAATTTTTGGGGGACATTTGAAATTTTTGGGGGACACACTAAAAAAGCCTTTAAAACATGATAGGCTTTCCTTTAAAATAGAATTAGTGTTTACGATATTGAACATGTTTACTGCGTCTACATTTTCGGTAAATTTCGGTAGATTTTCGGTAATCCAGTAAGGCTTTTACACGACGGGAAAACTGATGTTCGTCTATTTGTAAATAACTTGTAATGATTGTTTTGGTACATACAAAGTTGGAAGAGTATGATCAGCACGTTGTTTAGATGGGGGTTTCATTCATCAGGTTGTGCGACGCTTCGTGTTTTTTGTCTGCTCTTTCCTCTCCAATCCGACGAGAAGTGAAGTCAAGTCATGCGTAATTTGACTGGTTATCGGGTTTTACCACAGCCATTTAACTGCATTGGCATGTACCCGCGCACACAGTCTACCTTTATTAATAAAGGATAGTAAATCGGCGGAAAGGATAGTTGTAATTGTAAGACTGGTTATCGGGTTTTACGTAGCCATTTAACTGCATTGGTAAATTCCATGCAAGCACAGTCTACATTTATTAATGAAGGATAGTAAATCGGCGGAAAGGATAGTAAATAGAGCAAAGGTACGGAACACGACAATTGCACCCGTACGCCCGCGCCGTTACGAATTTTAAGGGTCAAAGTAAAAAATATTGCGGGAATCCCGCAATCCCGCGCTCTAGGTGCAACACTGAGGTCTTGCCATGAGGAATACACATGACAAGTATAAATGGCCGAGGTTCAAAAATGCAAAAGTTATAGCCAAGGTTAAGGTTTTTGGTTAAAACTTGATTAAATAGGTCAACGGTGAAGGTCAAGGTCACATGATCAAAGATGTTAGTATGGTTGAAAAGGTCTTGACACAAGAAATATACATACAAAATATGAAAGCCCTGGGCCAACTGGTGCAAATGTTATAGCCATTTTAAGAATTTTACAAAAGTAGTCAAGGTCACAAGGTAAAAAAGTTTTGTATGGTTGGAAAGGTCTTGATACAGGGAAGACACATGCCAAGTAGTATAAAAGGCCTAGGTACAACAAGAGCCCCATGGGGCATTATCGCTCACCTGAGAATAACTGACAAAATGGAGATAATTATTTACCCGAGGGCATAATTTGATCAATCTTGTAAAAGAACCTGCAGATGATGCTATGTGCCAAATATCTAAGATCAGGGTAGTAGGGTTTTAGACAAGAAGATTTTGTAAGTTTCCATTGGAAAAAAATCTGTTTTTAGCTCCTGTGACCTACATATGCAACAGACTGAAACCAGTTGAACAAAATAGGTAAAGGATATCCAGAAGTGTCAGCATGCTGAATATCAAAGCTCTGGCCATATTAGTTTCAGAGAAGAAGACGTTTGAAAATTTCACTATATAACTCTATGTAAAACTGTGACCCCGGCACGGGGCCTATTTTGACCCAAGGGGCATAATTTGAACAAACTAGAATAATTTGAAGTAACTTGATAGAGGACCTGTAGGCAATGCTATGTGTAAAATATCTAAGCTATGACCCTTGTAGTTTCAGAGAAGAAGATTTTTTAAGTTTTCATTGAAAAAAAAATCTATTTTTAGCTCCAGTGACCTAGTTATGCAACCGACCAGAACCATTTAAACAATCTAGAAATGTCACCATGCCAAATATCAAAGCTCTGGCCATATTAGTTTCAGAGAAGAAGACGTTTGAAAATTTCACTATAGAACTCTATGTAAAACTGTGACCCCCAGAGCGGGGCCAATTTTGACCCCAGGGGCATAATTTGAACAAACTTGATAGAGGACCTGTAGGTGATGCTATGTGTAAAATATCTAAGCTCTGGCCTTTGTAGTTTCAGAGCAGAAGATGTTTTAAGTTTTCATTGAAAACATCTATTTTTCGCTCCTGTGACCTAGTTATGCAACCGACCAGAACCATTTAAACAATTTTGGTACAGGACATCTAGAAATGCAACCATGCCAAATATCAAAGCTCTGGCCATATTAGTTTCAGAGAAGAAGACGTTTGAAAATTTCACTAAAGAACTCTATGTAAAACTGTGACCCCCGGGGCGGGGCCAATTTTGACTCCAGGGGCATAATTTGAAACAAGAGCCCCATGGGGCATATTTCGCTCACATGAGAAAATAGCTGAAAAAATGGCGATAATAATTTAGGTCCAGGACTGACCTAGTTATGCAACAGACCAGAACAATTTGAACAAATTATGTAAAGTATATTTAAAAGTGTCACCATACCGAATAAAAAAGCTCTGGCCATATTAAGATGTTTGAAATTTTCTCTATATAACTCTATGTAAAACTGTGACCCCCGGGGCGGGCCCAATTTTGACCCCAGGTGCATAATTTGAACAAACTTGATAGAGGACCTGTAGGCGATGGTATGTGCCAAATATCTAAGCTCTGGCCCTTGTAGTTTCAGAAAAGAAGATTTTTTAAGTTTTCATTGAAAAAAATCTATTTTTAGCTCCTGTGACCTAGTTATGCAACCGACCAGAACCATTTGAACAATTTTGGTATAGGACATCTAGAAGTGTCACCATACCAAATATCAAAGCTCTGGCCATATTAGTTTCAGAGAAGACGTTTGAAAATTTCACTATATAACTCTATGTAAAACTGTGACCCCCGGGGCGGGGCCAATTTCGACCCCAGGGGCATAATTTGAACAAACTAGATAGAGGACCTGTAGGCGATGGTATGTGCCAAATATCTAAGCTCTGGCCCTTGTAGTTTCAGACAAGAAGATTTTTTAAGTTTTCAATGAAAAAAATCTATTTTTTGCTCCTGTGACCTAGTTATGCAACCGACCAGAACCATTTGAACAATTTTCGTATAGGACATCTAGAAGTGTCACCATACCAAATATCAAAGCTCTGGCCATATTAGTTTCAGAGAAGAAGACGTTTGAAAATTTCACTATATAACTCTATGTAAAACTGTGACCCCTGGGGCGGGGCCAATTTCGACCCCAGGGGCATAATTTGAACAAACTAGATAGAGGACCTGTAGGCGATGGTATGTGCCAAATATCTAAGCTCTGGCCCTTGTAGTTTCAGACAAGAAGATTTTTTAAGTTTTCAATGAAAAATATCTATTTTTAGCTCCTGTGACCTAGTTATGCAACCGACCAGAACCATTTGAACAATTTTCGTATAGGACATCAAGAAGTGTCACCATGCCAAATATCAATGCTCTGACCACATTAGTTTCAGAGAAGAAGACGTTTGAAAATTTCACTATATAACTTTATGTAAATCTGTAACCCCCGGGGCGGGGCCAATTTTGACCACAGAGTTCTGCATTCTTTTTAATTTGAAAGAGCTTGACCCAAGGAACATTTCTGTAAAGTTTGGTTGAATTCTGTCAAGCGGTATAGGAGGAGATGTCATTTGAAGCAATTGTTAACGACGACGCACATACGGACACAGGGCCCAATAGCTCACCTTTGGCCACTATGGCCCTAAATCGCTCACCTGGTAATCATGTAACCATGTACACTGTGTGACCTAGTTTTTGACCCGGCATGACCCTCATTCTAACTTGACCTCGATTTCAATGAGACAAACATTTTTTTCAAGTTTCATGAAGATCAAATGAAATTTGTAGTCTCTAGAGTGTTAATAAGGTTTTTCGATGATTCAACCTAGTGACCTAGTTTTTGACCGGACATGACCCACATTTTATCTTGACCTACATTTCATTGAGGCAAACATTTTGATGAAGTTTCATGAAGATCCAATGAAAGTTGTAGTCTCTAGAGTGTTAACAAGGTTTTTCGAAGATTTGACCTAGTGACCTAGTTTTTGACCGGACATGACCCACATTCAAACTTGGCCTAGATTTCATTGAGGCAATCATATTGATGAAGTTTCATGAAGATCCAATGAAATTTGTAGCCTCTAGAGGGTTAACAAGGTTTTTCGATAATTTGACCTAGTGACCTAGTTTTTGACCGGACATGACCCACATTCGAACTTGACCTAGATTTCATTGAGGCAAACATTTTGATGAAGTTTCATGAAGATCCAATGAAATTTGTAGTCTCTAGAGTGTTAACAAGGTTTTTCAATAATTTGACCTAGTGACCTAGTTTTTGACCGAACATGACCCACATTCAAACTTGGCCTAGATTTCATTAAGGCAATCATATTGATGAAGTTTCATGAAGATCCAATGAATTTTGTAGCCTCTAGAGTGTTAACAAGGTTTTTCGATAATTTGACCTAGTGACCTAGTTTTTGACCGGACATGACCCACATCCGAACTTGACCTAGATTTCATTGAGGCAAACATTGTGACCAAGTTTCATTAAGATCTAATGAGATTTAAACCTGCTAGAGTGTTAACGAACAATTGTGAACGGACGGACGGACAGATAGACGACTGACGACGGACATCCAGCGATCCTAAAAGCTCACCTTGGCACTACGTGCCAGGTGAGCTAAAAACTTGATAGAGGACCTGTAGATGATGCTATGTGCCAAATATCTAAGCTCTGACCATTGCAGTTTTTGACCAGAAGATTTTTTAGGATTTCCTTATTTTTTCGCTTTGGTTGCCATGGCAACCAGAGTTCTGCATTGTTTTTAATTCTTTGAACAAATTTGAAAGAGCTTGACCCAAGGAACATTTCTGTAAACTTTGGTTGAATTCTGTCAAGCGGTATAGGAGAATATGTCATTTAAAGCAATTGTTAACGACGACGGACACAGGGCCATCCCAATAGCTCACCTTGAGCCAAAATAGCTCACCTTGAGCCTTTGGCTCAGGTGAGCTAAAAATGCAAGAGTTATAGCCAAGCTTAAGGTCTTTGGCACAGACAGACGGACGGACGGACAGCCGGACAGACAAACCAACAGACATGACAAAAACTATATGCCCCCGATTCGTAGATTCTGGGGGCATAAAAATTTGAAATTGAGTAATGAGTACCAAATAATTTGGATCCAGATCACATGCCGCGTTACGCTGCGTCTTTTCTGAATCCAAACTGTTTGCAAATGTAAGCCAAGCGGCACTTAGCAATGCAAGGGTTGCCTGGTCAACTCTCGGGCAGTGCAAGAGTTAAACAGGTGTCATCATGTTCACCACGTGCACCACGCCCGTAAAAAGTATACAATAACAGAATGGAAAACTGTCCGGTAACAGAAAAAAGTGTCCGGTATCAAATGTAAGAGGACACTTTTTGGATACCTATGTGGGGGTATCTGAGTATAAAGAATATAACTATCACCCTTCTTAAACAGGTAAGGCTTGATCAATGTCCTTTAACTCAATGCACCCTTAGAATAGTGAATTTCGAAAGCAAAGTCTTTAAGAAAATACTTGCACGACTGTCTAATATTTTCACATTTAAACTGTTGCGATATTCAAGTGCGTGACTTGATTTGGATTCGAACTGACGTTTCAAGTGAAATGCATCATGCATAGTATATTTCCTATATCGATTTGGTCAATGAGCAACTCAAGTAAGGTTTAAGCAATTCGGTTTTGAAAATTGGGAATAAGAGCTAGCTGAAAATATTGGTTGAATCCTCATGGAGCACAGAGCACCAGATAAGGGTAGTTTTTCAAAAACTAAAATCTTTATTTCTGAATTAAACCCTATGGCGTCACTACTCATTAGTAACACCATAGGGTTTGGTGCAAAAAAGAGTGAGAAAATGTTGAATTTGTTTAAATAACTACCTCTTATCTGGAGCCCTGGCATGTATTGTAGCAAAAAAGGATGAGTCCATCCATGGTGAAGCTACAACAACAACAATCATGCAGGGCTCCAGATAAGAGGTAGTTATTTCAACAAAACCAACATTTTCTCACTCTTTTTAGAACCAAATCCTATGGTGTTACTACTCATTAGAATTGTCTCAAAGAGACGATTCTAATGAGTAGTGACACCATAGGATTTAATTCAGAAATAAAGATTTTAGTTTTTGAAAAAATACCCTTATCTGGTGCTCTGAATCATGTTTTTTAAATACCTTTTTTAACAAATCATGTTTCATTGATCTGAGAATTAAAGCTGTTTAAGCATTACCACCTCTGTAGCATTTATAATTATAGGTTATTGGCATCATGGAGAAGATCCCAATAAACTTTAAATCTAATCCTTTTCATTATTATATGCATTTTCAATCATATCAGTTTGTAAATATTATGGAATTAAATGTTTAATTTAAGATGAGGCCAATCTTTAAAACTAACACAAAAATGCTTCGAAAATGTATCAATATGCTTATATTATTTACATTATGAGTTCAGAATGTTATTGTTCAAAATCATGTACATATTTTACATGACTAATAGAAAAGTAATTGAAATTCAAATAACAATTACCCACTTTTTCTGAAAATAATGATTAAATTTCAATTAAAGTAATTGAAATATTGCTCAATTAACAATTATTTCCAATTAATTCACTTTTGATAATCAATTATTAATTAATTAAACTATCAATTTCAATTACCCCATGTCTGCTCAGATGAGCTAAAATGGAAGATTCCAGATCAACCCGAACAACACCGCAAAAGGCTAAATCTATGTAGAAACTGGTTTGATTATTGTAGTTTTTATCATATGAAAATTCTTGAACAAAAATCTGTATCATAAATACGCCGTATTTGGTCCAGCGATGCAGAAAATGTTTGCGTGCCAACAGTGCTGTGCAACAGTCAACTGTTGCATCCCAAGCTGTCCCTTGCATAAGTCTGGCAAATCATCACACAACAAGAGACCCAGAGGGTCACATTTCGCTCACCTGAGGACACTGTACCAAAGAATCTGACTGGGCAAAACAACATTTTGATATAGCTATGACCCAGGTGCCATAATTTGAT
This sequence comes from Gari tellinella, assembly GCA_922989275.2. Lineage (NCBI taxonomy): Eukaryota > Metazoa > Mollusca > Bivalvia > Cardiida > Psammobiidae > Gari > Gari tellinella. The sequence goes on along the minus strand of OV277870.1, from coordinate 2,702,047 downwards.
CTTGGTAGAGGACCACAATGCGAAGCTACATGTCAGATATTAATGATCTGGGCCTTACGGTTTAAGAGAAGAAGATTTTTAAAGGTTTTTCTATAACAAGAGCCGTATGCGGCACTAAATCGCTCACCTGGTACCCATTATTACGGTCATGGTAATGGACCAATAATGATTAAGTTTTCACTTATTCACCCCACCCACTGGTGGCCATTTTGTTTGAGCTAGGAAGATTATTTGAAGACAACTGGCAAAGGGTCACACATGAATCATTATTTGTGTAAAATCATTCTTAAATCAGACCAACAGTTTTAGAGAAAAAGATTTTTAAAGTTGTTCTATACAGAAGTAAAAGGAAAACTTGCCCCACCAACTGGCCGCCATTTTTTTTTTAATATAACAAAATGATTTTAAGAAATCTGGTAGAGGGTCATCAATTGAACATTTGTGTAAAATAATTTTTAATTTGGACCAGTAGTTTCAGAGAAGAAGATTTTTAAAGTTTTTACTATACAGTAACATAAGGAAAAGGTGCCCCACCCATTGGCAGCCATGTTTTTTAAGATAACAAAATGATTTGAAGAAATCTGGTCATAAATTGACCATTTGTGTAAAACTATTTTCAATTTGGACTAGTAGTTTCACAGAAGAAGATTTTTTGAAGTTTTTACTATACAGTAACATAAGGAAAATGTGCCCCACCCACTGGCGGCCATGGTTTTTTAGATATCAAAATAATTTTAAGAAATCTGGTAGAGGATCACCCATGGATCATTTGTGTGAAATTATTTTCATATCGAATCAGCGGTTTCAGACAAGAAGATTTTTAAAGTTTTAAAATATAGCCATATAAGGGAAATCTGCCCCACCCACTAGCGGCCATGTTTTTTAAAATAGGAAAAATATTTTTAGGAATCTGATAGAGGGTCACCAATGGTACATTTGTGTAAAATTATTTTCAATTCGGACCAGTAGTTTTTGACAAGAAGATTTTTTTAAAAAATTCAATTGGTTGCCATGGCAACCACAATTTCAATTGGATGACCTATATTTGAAGAAATCTGAGAGAGTACCCTACAAGGAACAATCCTATAAAGTTTTGAAGAAATTGGCCCAGTGGTTTCCAAGAAGAAGATCTTTAAAGAACAAGAGGGCCAGAATGGCCCTTGATCGCTCACCTGACCATGGTGACACTAGGATGGGTCACGTGATTTCAGAAAAGATTTGTAAAAGGTGACCCCCAGGGCGGGGCCAATTTTGACCCAAGGGGCAAAATTTGAACAACTAAGATAGAGGACCTGTAAACGATGATATGTGCAAAATATCTAAACTCAGTGTACTATGGTTTCAGACAAGAAGATTTTTAAAGCTTTCATTGAAAAAATCTATTTTAGCTCCGGTGACCAAGATATGCAACAGACCAGAACCAATTCATCCATATATGTGAAGGACCTCTAAAAGTTACATCATGCCAAATATCAAAGCTCTGGCCATATTGGTTTCTGAGTAAAAGATGTTTGAACATTTCCCTATGTAACTCTACATAAAACGGTGACCTCCGGGGCGGGGCCAATTTTGACCCCAGGGACAAAATTTTAACAACTCTGATAGAGGGCCTGTAGACGATGCTATGTACAAAATATCTAAACTCAGTGTAATATGGTTTCAGAAATGAAGTTTTTTGAAGTTTTCATTGAAAAAATCTATTTTTAGCTCCGGTGACCCAGATATGCAACAGACCATAACCAATTCAACAATATGTGTGAAGGACTTCTAGAAGTTATACCATGCCAAATATCAAAGCTCTGGTCATATTGGTTCCAGAGAAAAAGATGTTTGAACATTTCACTATATAACTCTATGTAAAACTGTGATCCCCGGGGTGGGGCCAATTTTGACCCCAGGGACAAAATTTGAACAACTTTCATAGAGGATCTGTAGACGATGCTATGTGCAAAATATCTAAGCTCAGTGTACCATGGTTTCAGACAAGAAGATTTTTTAAGTTCTCATGGAAAAAAATCTATTTTTAGCTCCAGTGACCCAGATATGCAACGGACCGAAACCAATTCAACAATATAAGTCAAATACCTCTAGAAGTAATACCATGCTAAATATCAAAGCTCTGGACATATTGGTTTCAGAGAAAAAGATGTTTGAACATTTCACTATATAACTCTATGTAAAACGTTGACCCCCGGGGCGGTGCCAATTTTGACCCCAGGGGCAAAATTTGAACAATTTTGATAGATGACCTATAGGTAATGACATGTGCCAAATATCTAAGCTCTGGCTCTTGTGGTTTGTGACAAGAAGATTTTTTAAGATTTCCTTATTTTTTCACTTTGGTTGCCATAGCAACCAGAGTTCTGCATGGTTTCAAATTCTTTGAACAACTTTGAAAGAGCTTGACCCAAGGAACATTCCTGTGAAGTTTGGTTGCAATCAGGCAAGTGGTTTTGGAGAAGAAGATGTTTGAAGAAATTGTTGACGCACGACGCACAACGCCGGACATTGACTGACAGTAAAAGCTCACCTTGAGCACTTTGTGCTCAGGTGAGCTAAAAAGTTTAACGACGGACGGACTGACGGACTAACGACGACGGACACAGGGCGATCACAATAGCTCAACTTGGCACTTCGTGCCAGGTGAGCTAAAAACTGATAAGCCCCTGGGTGGGGCCAATTTTTGCCCGGGGGTCATAATTTGAACACACTTGGTAGAGAACCACAAGGCAAAGCTATATGTCAAATATTAAGAATCTGGGCCTTACAGTTTCAGAGTACAAGATTTTTAAAGGTTTTCCTATATAAGTCTATGTAAAACTGATAAGCCCCGGGGCGGGGTCAAATTTGATCAAGGGGTCATAATTTGAACAATCTTGGTAGAGTACCATAGGGCCTAGCTACATGTCAAATATAAATGGTTTCAAAGAAGAATATTTTTAAAGGTTCACCTATGAAAAACTAATAGGCCCGAGAGTGTGGCAATTTTTGGCCCGGGGGTCATAATTTGAACAATCTTGGTAGAGGACCACAAGGCAAAGCTATATGTCAAATATTAAAGATCTAGGCCATACAGTTTAAGAGAAGAAGATTTTTAAAGGTTTTCCTATATAAGTATATGTAAAACTGATAAGCCCGGGGCGGGGTCAATTTTGACCCAGGGGTTATAATTTGAACAAATTTGGTAGAGGACTTTAAGGCAAAGCTACATGTCAAATATAAATGATCTAGGCCTTACAGTTTCAGAGAAGAAGATTTTTAAAGGTTTTCCTATGAAAAACTGATAAGCCCGAGGGCAGGCCATTTTTGGCCCGGGGTCATAATTTGAACAATCTTGGTAGAGGACCACAAGGCAAAGCTATATGTCAAATATTAAAGATCTGGGCCTTACAGTTTCAGAGAAGAAGATTTTTAAAGGTTTTCCTATATAAGTCTATGTAAAACTGATAAGCCCGGGGCGGGGCCAATTTTGACCCGGGGTCATAATTTGAACAATCTTGGTAGAGGACCATATGGCAAAGCTACATGTCAAATATTAATGATCTAGGCCATACAGTTTCTGAAGAGAAGAGTTTTAAAGGTTTTCCTTAGAAAAACTGATAAGCCCCAGGGCGGGGCCATTTTTGGCCCCAGGGTGAAACTTTGAACAATCTTGGTAGAAGATCATTTGGTAATGATACATACCAAATATCAAAGGTCTGGGCCTTTGGGTTTCTGAGAAGAAGATTTTTTAAGATTTTCTTATGCATTAAAAGTTGTCTATAGGGTCATGTTAGAAAATCGGGTCCCACAGCAAGGGGAATAACTCTAGCCAAAATCTTTAAACAAGATTTCGTTCCCTCTTGTCACTGATGCTTCTGACAAAGTTTGGTTGAAATCGGTTCAGTGCTTTCTGAGGAGATGTTGTTAGAAAATGTGAACGGACGACGGACGGAATGGTATCACAATAGTTCATTCTGAGCCGAGAAGGCTCAGGTGACCTAAAAACGGTCAAGATGCTTAATAATCATTTAAATAGAGAGTCAGGTAAGGCCCAAAAACAAGAGCCCCATGGGGCATATTTCGCTCACCTGAGAATAACCGACAAAATTGAGATAATTATTTATGTCCAGGAAGGGGTCATTTTTTACCCGACGGGCATAATTTGAACAATCTTGTAAGAGGACCTGTTGATGATGCTAGGTGCCAAATATCTAAGATCAGGGTAGTAGGGTTTTAGACAAGAAGATTTTTGTAAGTTTCCATAAAAAAAAATCTATTTTTAGCTCCTGTGACCTACATATGCAACAGACTGAAACCAGTTGAACAAAATAGGTAAAGGATATCTAGAAGTGTAACCATGCTGAATATCAAAGCTCTGGCCATATTAGTTTCAGAGAAGAAGACGTTTTGAAAATTTCACTATATAACTCTATGTAAGACTGTGACCCCCGGGGCGGGGCCAATTTTGACCCCAGGGGCATAATTTAACCAAACATGTAAGAGGACCTGTATGCGATGCTATGTGTCAAATATCTAAGCTATGGCCCTTGTAGTTTCAAAGAAGAAGATTTTTAAAATTTTCATTGAAAAAAATCTATTTTTAGCTACTGTGACCTAGTTATGCAACAGACCAGAACCTTTTGAACAATTTTGATATAGGACATCTAGAAGTGTCACCATGCCATAAATCAAGGCTCTGGCTATATTAGTTTCAGAGAAGAAGACGTTTGAAAGGTTCACTATATAACTCTATGTAAAACTGTGACCCCCGGGGCGGGGCCAATTTAGACCCCAGGGGCATAATTTGAACAAATTTCATAGAGGACCTGTAGGCGATGCTATATGCCACATATCTAAGCTCTGGCCTTGTAGTTTCAAAGAAGAAGATTTTTTAAGATTTCATTGAAAATTTTTTATTTTTAGCTCATGTGACCTAGTTATGCAACCGACCAGAACCTTTTAAACAATTTTGGTATAGGACATCTAGAAGTGTCACCATGCCAAATATCAAGGCTCTGGCCATATTAGTTTCAGAGAAGAAGACGTTTGAAATTTCACTATATAACTCTATGTAAAACTGTGACCCCCGGGGAGGGGCCAATTGTGACCCCAGGGGCATAATTTGAACAAACTTGATAGAGGACCTGTAGGCGATGCTATGTGCCAAATATCTAAGCTCTGGCCCTTCTAGTTTCAGACAAGAAGATTTTTTAAGTTTTCATTTAAAAATTCTAGTTTTAGCTCCTGTGACCTAGTTATGCAACCGACCAGAACTATTTGAACAATTTTGGTATAGGACATCTACAAGTGTCACCATGTTAAATATCAAAGCTCTGGCCATATTAGTTTCAGAGAAGAAGACGTTTGAAAATTTCACTATATAACTCTATGTAAATCTGTGACCCCCAGGGCGGGGCCAATTTTGACCCCAGGGGCATAATTTGAAAAAACTTGACAGAGGACCTGTAAATGATGCTATGTGCCAAATATCTAAGCTCTGGCCCTTGCAGTTTTTGACAAGATTTTTTTTTAAAGATTTTTCACTTTGGTTGCCATGGCAACCAGAGTTCTGCATTGTTTTTAATTCTTTGAACAAATTTGAAAGAGCTTGACCCAAGGAACATTTCTGTAAAGTTTGGTTGGATTCTGTCAAGCGGTATAGGTGGAGATGTCATTTGAAGCAATTGTTAACGACGACGGACGACTAACGACGACGGACGTCGGACACAGGGCCATCCCAATAGGTGACCTTGAGCCTTTGGCTCAGGTGAGCTAAAAATAGATGTGGTTCAGGTAACATTGGTAAAAAAAAATAGGGTAGGTAGTCTAGGAGGCTTTTTTTTTTTTTTTAGTTCTTTTTTCTTTTTCCAGATGCAACTGGTTTATACAGACTGGTGACAAAGGCGACAGACAACCATTGACCACAATAACTCACCATTGAGCACTGTGTGCTCATGGTGAACCAAAATAACAGTCTGGCAATATAGAAAATAACAAGAGGGCCAGAATGGCCCTTAATCGCTCACCTGTACATGGTGATGGGTCAGTGATTTCAGAAAAGAAGATTTGTGATACTTTGACCCACGGGCGGGGTCACTTTTGACCCCAGGGACATAATATGAATGCTCTTGACCCGGCTGTACTTTTTCCAAGGTTCAGTGTAAAATTTCCATGGAATATGAATAATTTACGTGGAATTTTACATGGAATTCTAAAAGTTCCATGGTTATTCGTAACAATTTCCAAGGTTTTTGTTTAATCACCAAAATTTCCAAGGTTTATGCATGCTTATGAACAAAAAAACCACGTAAATATCAAGAAAAAACCTTGGAAACTCTTAAAACCTTGGCAAAAGCTCGGAAAAATTGGACTTTGGCAAAAATAAACACAGAACAATCTAGGAAATAAGAACTTAACCATTTTTTAGCACGGAAAATCCTTGTAAAATAATAACTTAAACAATTTGCACCTCGTAAATATTGTACTTAGACATTTTCCAGCACGGAAAAACCTTGGAAGTACAACTTAGTGAATTATAAACATGGAGATATCTTCTTGACAAAAAGTGTGACAGACAGAATATAAGTAATATTTGCTACAATTGTAAGTTTCACAAAACAGTGAATATTATACACACCCAGGACACCAGCTCACAGCAATCAGAGGTCAGAGATTTAAGTTGTCTGTTTATCTATACTTTAAAATGTGAATTTGGCAAAAATTAAAGTCTCCAAACCAGTTCAGACTCCTGACAAAAGATTCATGGTAAGTTACATAACTTACATAAATACAATTTTATCATGATCATAATATATTTTGGATATTTACATGATACAAACAAAAGCATGTGGTACCCCACCCACTAGTAGTTAACTATTCCTCGTATACTTTTCCATGGTATTTTGTCGAAACCATTCATTAGGAAAAAACCACGGAAATAACAGAGTAAATATTTTACAAGGATTCCTCGTAAACTTGTCCGAGGATTTTTGTTTCCGTGGTTTTTAGGAGAAAACCTTGGAAATTAAATATTTTACAAGGATTCCTCATAAACTTTTCCGAGGATTTTTGTTTCCGTGGTTTTTAGGAGAAAACCTTGGAAATTAAATATTTTACAAGGATTCCTCGTAAACTTTTCCGAGGTATTTTTCTCAAACCATGTAAAAACCAAGGTCTTGTATTTTCTAAGGTTTTCTCGTCTTTTTTTCCAAGGTTTTTGTAATATGACCGTCCGAATACTCCGAGGTTTTTTCCATGTTTTCTTTTTCATAAAACCTAGGAAAAAGTACAGCCGGGCATACAGGACCTGTAGACGATGCTATGTGCCAAATATCTAAGCTCAGTGTACTATGATTTCAGACAAGAAGATTTTTAAAGTTTTCATTGAAAAAATCTATGTTTAGCTCTGGTGACACAGATATGCAACAGACCGGAACTAATTCATCAACATATGTGAAAGACCTCTAGACATTACATCATGCAAAATATCTAAGCTCTAGCCATATTGATTTCAAAGAAAAATGTGTTTGAAAATTTCACTATATAACTCCATGTAAAATGGTGACACCCTGCCGGGGCCAACTTTGACCCAAGTGGCAAAATTTGAACAAATTTGAAAGAAGACCTGTAGACAATGCTTAGTGAAGTTTGGTTGCAATCCGGCATGTGGTTTTGAAGAAGAAGATGGTTGAACATTTCACTATATAACTCTATGGAAAACGGTGACCCCCGGGGCAGGGCCAATTTTTGACCCCAGGGTCAAACTTTGAACAATCTTGATAGAGGACCTATAGATGATGCCATGTGCCAAATATCTAAGCTCTGGTCCTTGTGGTTTTTGACAAGAAGATTTTTTAAGATTTCCTTATTTTTTCAATTTGGTTGCCATAGCAACCAGACTTCTGCATTGTTTCAAATTCTTTGAACGAATTTGAAAAAGCTTGACCCAAGGAACATTCCTGTGAAGTTTGGTTGCAATCAGGCATGTGGTTTTGAAGAAGAAGATGTTTGAACATTTCACTATATATACTCAGCAAAAATAGAAACTTTACATGTGATTCTGATGCGTATAATTCTGTCTACAAACACAATTTTGCAGAAAACTTATTGTAATTGAAAACTTTGGATCAATGTCTGCATGTTCTCGACAATGGTGATGGTAAAAGTCCAAACGTCACGTCGTAATTTGACGTCAAAATGCATAAGGGTCGATTTCAAAATTCTCAGAGATGTGAACGTGTGCGCAAGTTGTGTTTAAATTCATTTTCCGGTTTTATTTTAAGTGACTTTTTGCATAAAATCACTTCAGTAGCGTGCATGCCCAACGTCACGTCTAATGCAAGCAACACTCCGTCTCTGATGTACCGTCTAATGACGTCATATGAGATGACATGCAATTTTCGTAATCGAGCATGTCTGAGGTCGTTGGTCGTGTCAATCTGGTTATAATTCCGCATCCGTCGCCAAGTTTAACCCATACAAGTTCTATGGGTTTTAGACCAGGTGACACCGCAGCCCATGTCATGACGTTGACGTTATTCTGGGCCTTGTGCGTGCAGTTAAGATCTGCCAAGTATACGGTCTACGGGTACGGGTAGGACCGTGACGTTGCTTCAGACGATTCCTTATTGTCTCAGCAGTGATCCCAAACCACCGAGAAGTAATCGTTGTTGGAATGAAACGGTTGCGTCAGTACGTTAACGTAAGAGTGCGGTCGTCTCTACGTGACGTCAACGATCTCGGGCAATCCTGGACTTACCCCGTAACTCTGTAACGAGTAGTCAGCATATTAATTGTCTACAATATGCGTCCAAAATGACGTGTAACATCAGTTACTGACGCGTCCGCCGTAAGCATGCCAAATGGTCTGATTTCTGTGATTTTCACAAAGCTGTGGCATCTCTTTTTTGAAACGCAGAAGTTTAGAATTTTGTTTTTTCGGTTTTTGGCTAAAGCCTGCGTGTGTCTGTTGCATTAAATAAACTTGAAATCAACGCTGAATAGGTCAACTCGACGTCAGTGCTAAATACCGGAAGTGGCAAGCGTGTTACGTCGTGCGCGGTACAACTGAACGATAGTGTGGCTCTGTATGGTCTTTATCAATTTCTCCATTATGACATGTGCGTATATTTCGTAAAACGTCATTAAAACATCGCTTAAACCGGCTTTGAAGAATGTAAAGTTTCTATTTTTGCTAAGTATATATCTATGTAAAACGGTGACCCCCGGGGCAGGGCCAATTTTGACCCCAGGGTCAAACTTTGAACAATCTTGATAGAGGACCTATAGATGATACTATGTGCCAAACATCTAAGCTCTAGCCCTTGCAGGGTTAGAAATTAGCTAAAAATTACACTTGCATTTTTTTGCGAGTGACTTTTGAACTTACTCGCAAAATGCAAAAACTACTCGCGAAAGTTAAACTGTCATTCTGAACATATATGTTTTAACTTTTAACCCGACACAGACGTGTAGTAATCAAATACGATCTACCTACACTTCGTGTATTTCATAGTTGTACATTTGTGGTTACAGCTGACAAGGGATAAGATCTTGATTTTCATATCTATGTGTACATACCAAAGGAGTATTTTTCTTACATTTTATAATATTGGGGAGAATGCATGCTGTATGCACTAGGCAGACCGCACACGATTTCATTACTCGAAAATTAGGTCAGGTTTAGATTGCCAATCCGTCTACGATACAAACGTTTTTTCACTGGTCGTATATTTCAGGGCTGTGGTTAATAAACAGTATGTCACAGTAGAATTAGAAGTATACTTGTACTCGTGCGAGTCTTTTAAATGGCCTCGTCTTTGAAGAACGGTTTCGGTTGTTGAGTCTCAGACTCTGTGTGTGATAAGAATTGTTTACACATCGGAAATCCGAAGTAGCAAAGTGCGCGTTTCATTAGCCAATGAGAATTGGGAAAGTCCGTCATTCTTACAGATAAAAAAGTGGTTGAAACTGCCCGAGAAGCTATGATTGGCTTACGAAAAGTATTTGCTTGTCTTCTCGTCCATTTCCGCCACTCGAAATGCTACGGAATAAACCGAGCATAGCCTTACAGACGCTATACTGTGTTTAGCTGTCCGAAAAACCGTACTCGCATTTTTTTGCGAGTTTGTTGAAAAATCACTCGCAATTTACAAATTCCACTCGCATTATGCGAGTATGCGAGCTTAAATTCGAACCCTGCCTTGTGTTTTTTGACAAGAAGATTTTTTAATATTTCCTTATTTTTTCCCTTTGGTTGCCATGGCAACCACCTTTGGTTGCCATGGCAACCAGAGTTCTGCATTGTCTCAAATTCTTTGTACAACTTTGAAAGAGCTTGACCCAAGGAACATTCCTGTGAAGTTTGGTTGCAATCAGGCATGTGGTTTTGAAGAAGAAGATGTTTGAACATTTCACTATATAACTCTATGTAACACAGTGACCCCCGGGCGGGGCCAATTTTGACCACAGGGTCAAACTTTGAACAATCTTGATAGAGGACCTATAGATGATACTATGTGCCAAATATTTAAGCTCTAGCCCTTGTCAGAGTTCCCATTCACGTACAGATGTACATGATTCACGTATAATTTCAAAAAATCACGCATAAAATCAATGCCCTGAACGTGCATGCACATACAGATTTATGTTGCAGATAATGCCGAAATCGGATGTAAGAATACCAGTTTTATTAACAAACAACAAAATACAAGTTAAACATCAAAGTCCGGCGTGTCAGTTTGGATTTGTTTTCATTTTCCTTATAGTGTCTGTCAGGCACTTGACAATTCTTATCATTCTTATTACGTAAAGCGCCTGGTTCACCCGCATCGCGAATATGATGATTAAGCGGTTTAAAATAGATTGTGGGATTTCCCGTCTCTGTGCCTAATAAAGTCGCTATTTTTTCTATCAATTTTTAGCTCGACTTTTTCAAAAAGTCGAGCTATTGTCCTCTGCGTCTGCGTCAGCGTCGGTTAAGTTTTTTGCTTAAGGTTTTTGTAAGAGTCCATTTCTCAATAACTATCAAAGGTATCCATTTGAAACTTGGAATAGTTGTTCAGTATTAAAAGGGCAACTCATTACAACAAGACAGGTAACCCTGGGATTTGTCATTTCAGAGTTATTGCCCCTATTTTATTTACTTAAAAATTATAAATTAACATATCTCAATAACTATCAAAGGTATTCATTTGAAACTTGGAATACTTATTTAGTATCAAAAGGTAAACTCATTACAACAAGGCAGGTAACCCTGTGATTTGTCATTTCAGAGTTATTGCCCTTGTTTTATTTACTTAAATATTATAAATTAACATATCTCAAAAACTATCAGGGGTATCCATTTGAAACTTTGAATAGTTATTAAGTATCAAAAGAGCAACTCATTACAACAGGGGTGTGATTAGCCTGACAGCTGAGGGGCTGAAAAAAATTTGGCCGGGGGTTTCGGGGGCTGCCAAGGCCCCGAATGGGTTCCAAGGGCTATGCCCTGGTGGGGGTAACAGGGGGCAAAGCCCCCTTAAAAAATGGCATTTTGAGCATTTTCTGAAGGTATTTTGTTGGCTCTCCTGTGATTAATTTAAGAGCTCTAAAGGATGCAGAAGTGAAGATTAAAAAGCAAAATTAGAACTTTTATAAGAACAATTTCATAATTTAACTAGGGTGAGGAATGACTGACTAAATTTTAATCATGAAACAGTAAAGATGTCTGTAGTAACACATTACTGACCCTAGGCATGCATCTTCTTTTCTGTTTCATGATTAAATTTCAATCTGATCTTTTTAGTGTCAATGCCATGAAGTCAATAGCTGTTGGCCATCTTGACTATTATAAGTTTGTCTTGTGTCTCAACTCTTAACAACTCTACGCATTTTGAAGGTCTGAAACTGTGCTCATATGAATAACTGTTTGGAAGTGACAAGTAACATTTTCTTGGTTACAATGTTGTCCAATAATTGAAGAAAAACAGCATAGCCATTATTTCAATTTGATGTTATTGAACAGATGATGCAACAGGCTTTGAGCAAACTCTTTTCAAACTAAAAGATAAAGCATTTTGCTTTTACCATTAAGACTGCAAAGCCTCCAAAAATGTGTGTTCTTGTTAGATCCATGGATGAGTTAGATCCAAAGGTGAAAAATATGGGATGGGATGTAGATTATTATTATTACTGTCTTATACAGCTGTATATATAAGATCGAGTTTGTATCACTGAAGTTGACACTTAAAGATTATTATTATTATTACTATTATCATTATTATTATTATTGTCTCATAAAGCCATATACATGTATATAAGATAGAGTTTGTATCATTGAATTTGACACTTAAAAATTATAACAAATATTTCTCATAAAAAATGTTTATAATATACTCTACTTGCAGTGAAGCATTACCATAGAGATTAATACTTAGGAGTAGTTTTATTCTTTTACAAGGATACTGTATTGATAATGTGACATACATGGTCCCTGGTTATAGTAAAATATTGACAGTATATAGGCCTACTATGATCATACAGATACTTAAAGCCATTTTCACTGAATACAACCAAAGCAGTCCTGTCCAATTCTGTTTCGACACCTGTTTCAAAATTAATATAGACCTTTACGAGTATGTGGTTCGATGAGTACAATCCGATGCTTCCCTTCCTTGTGACAATATCATATTGTAAAGGGGAAGGTGGACTGATCCCCCAACTTTTCTAACCCACTGAACAAAAAATTGGCATAGGTTACTCTATATATAAGAACAATTATTAAAATTATCATAACTATAATGCCAAATGTGAACAGGCCATTTTCAAAATGTTTGACAATTAAAGGCATGAAGTGTGAAAGGGTGGGGATAGGCATTTCATTTATCCTAATGAAAATAGCTCCCCCTCTCAGCTCGATAGATTTACTCATAAAGTAAAGCACTCACCCGTCCATGTCCTATAAATGATCTCTAACTAGATTTATAGTTCTTTTATTACAAATGCATTGTTAGTTTGTTACATTGATATAGCCACTACTCAACACATGGGTCTATGATTATAATTCAAAGTTCCCCTTCCTTATGGCATTATTGTGAAGGGGAAGGGGGACAGACGCCATTGCCCCTCTTCCCAAAATATGTTGACATGGGTTACCCTATATACTATATGCAAAAGGATTTCTTTATTATTATGTGTACAGGCCATTCTAAAGTTTGGGATACTTAATAATGGCATGAAATTTGAGAGGGGTGGGGATAGGTATTTCATTTATCCTAATGAAAATACCTCCCCTCTCTGCTCAAAAGGTTTGTTAAATAAAGCACTCACCAGTCACCTCTGTGTCAAGTCTGTGTCATTAATTATACATGAGTTCTGGATAAATTAGTTCTAACTAGATCTATATATTTTTATGAAACCCATGAAAAGTTCTTCCTATTGCTGGCCAAACTCAACAGACTGATTATTTTGCCTGGGGGTTGGTGTCTTCTTTTCCAAAATTTTGCATTGTTTAGACCATGTAGATTGATCTCGCCGCTACCATGGTTATTCAATGTTGAATACATTTCAGACATTCGTGTATTTTTACTTTCAATTAGTCTATTTGTATAAAAAAGAATAGATGGGCCGTTTTGATCCGGGGTCGTTTTGACCCGAGGGTGTTACGATCTGGTACCGAATTCTCGACTCGCTTGCCGTTGGTCTTAACGGGAAAATAATCAATATCATAATCAAACCCCTTTTAAATTTGCTAACCTTGTTCTTTTAGGAAGCTGTCATATTACTGACAATCTATTAACATCGTTCAAACATCAAAACAAAAAAATATTTTGGTCTCGAAAAGCGGTGTTGTCGCGAAGAGTGGTTTCCGAGTTTTCAATAGTGTAAGTGCACGCGCAGCCACTAATGCGGTAACCAGTTAAATTGATGTGGAACACTCGGACTTTTCCGTTACCGTTAATGTACGACGATTTCCGGGTCAGACTAAAACACGTCCGTGGACGCGACCGACTTTCAGACCTCACCCCCCTTATAGTCGTCAGATTTTCTCAACGAATCTGGACGAATCTCAGAAATGGTCTCGGCGGCAATCCAATCCGCGGATCCGCGGAAAAATCACAGGCCTGTACAACAAGGCAGGTAACCCTAGGATTTGCCATTCCAGAGTTATTGCCCCTGTTTTATTTACTTAAAAATTATAAATTAACATATCTCAATAACTATCAAAGGTATCCATTTGAAACTTTGAATACTTGTTTGGTATCAAAAGGGCAACTCATAACAACAAGGCAGGTAATCCAGGGATTTGTCATTTCAGAGTTATTGCCTATGTTTTATTTACTTAAAAATTGTAAATTAACATATCTAAATAACTATGAAAGATATTAACTTGAAACTTTAAATACCTGTTAAGTATCAAAAGGACAACTCATTACAACAAGGTAGGTTACTCTGTGATTTGTGATTCCAGAGTAATTGCCCTTGATTTATTTACTTAAAACTTGTAAATTGAAATATCTTAATAACTGTCAAAGGTTTTAACTTGAAACTTTAAATACTTGTGTTATAACAAAAGGGCAACTCATTCAAACAAGAAAGGTGACCGGGGATTCGCCATTCCAGAGTTATTGCCCTTGTTTTTATTTACATAAAACTTGTAAATTGAAATTTCTCAATAATTACCATAGGTATTAACTTGAAACTTTTAATGCTTGTTCAGTTTCAAAAGGGCATCACCTTTCAACACAGCAGATAACCATGGGATTTGTCATTGCAGAGTTATTGCCCTTGTTTGACTAAGACTTTTTATATGAAATTATTCAGTAACCGTAGAAAGTTATTAATTTCAAACTTCCAATATATTTGAATACTTGTAGACTGTCCAAGTATGTTTAAGTTGTTGTTGCTTACAAACTTCTATGATCAATAGGGCATTAAACACCCATACACATTCTTTAAGTTTGAAAAATATAGCCGTCTCAAGTATATGAAAGTCGAGCGTCCAGCACCCGTTTGCGGTGCTCTCGTTGTTTTTTATAAGAGTTCAATATTTATTTAGAGGAATACGTGTTTGAAAAATGCTGACAAATTATTAAAACAAAAAGTCCGGTCATAGGTCTAATTCTGGTCACTTTCGATTTCAAAACAGCGACGCCATTTTTTATGCGAAATCCGAACAACACAGTGTCAAAAAACTGGACGGGTTATCAGATGTATTTTATCCCGTCTATTAACAATGTTGAGGAAAATGCCTGATTTAGTGAGACACAGTCTTAGCATAGGCCTACGCATTCGTGTAGTCTGCAAATATGTCGGCTAAGTCCCAATTGACGGTCTGGTTAAGAAATAATGTGAGAGATAAGAACAGTACACATCCAAACAAATTATATAAAAATTTAGCGGTGGAACCACAAATTTCCAAAGATCATCCCTGGTGCGTATCCATTGTTTGAATACAGATTGCTACTTTGTTATGGGACCACTCGTCGTAGATACGTCATAAGCCTTTCGGCCCCGGCCTCATCGTACTTTGTCCCTGGCGTCCTCGCATCAGAAGAAACAGAAAAACGTTTCATATGCACCCTCTGAAATTTGTCTGCACCCCCAAAAAATAGCCCTAGAGGGTGCATGCACCCTTAAAATTAAAAGCCTGTGGGAACCCTGCTTGTGGTTTTTGACAAGAAGATTTTTAAGATTTCCTTATTTGATCACTTTGGTTGCCATGGCAACTAGAGTTCTGCATTGTTTCAAATTCTTTGAACAACTTTGAAAGAGCTTGACCCAAGGAACATTCCTGTGAAGTTTAGTTGCAATCAGGCAAGCAGTTTTGAAGAAGAAGATGTTTGAAGAAATTGTTGGTGCACAACGCACGGCAGACGCCGGACAAAGACCGACCACAAAAGCTCACCTTGAGCACTTTGTGCTCAGGTGAGCTAAAAACTTTAACAGCTTTAGCTTTCAAATCTCTTATGTTTTATTTTTAGATGTAAGTTATGATTTGTTTTCTAGATGCAAGTTGTTTGACAACAGACAGCCATTGACCACACTCAGGTGAGCTAAAATATACTTTTGAAAATAGTGTAAATCCAGATCAGCCAGTTCCTAAAAGAACCGCCTGATCAGGATGTACACTATTTGCCATTCAGATTCCATATTTGTAGTCAATATCCCAGG
Organism: Gari tellinella; assembly: GCA_922989275.2. Taxonomy (NCBI): domain Eukaryota; kingdom Metazoa; phylum Mollusca; class Bivalvia; order Cardiida; family Psammobiidae; genus Gari; species Gari tellinella. The sequence goes on along the minus strand of OV277870.1, from coordinate 2,685,910 downwards.
GTTCAAATTTAAGCTCGCATACTCGCAAAATGCGAGTGGAGTTTGTAAATTGTGAGTGATTTTTCAACAAACTCGCAAAAAAATGCGAGTACGGTTTTTCGGACAGCTAAACACAGTATAGCGTCTGTAAGGCTATGCTCGGTTTATTCCGTAGCATTTCGAGTGGCGGAAATGGACGAGAAGACAAGCGAATACTTTTCGTAAGCCAATCATAGCTTCTCAGGCAGTTTCAACCTCTTTTTTGTCTGTAAGAATGACGTAATGACGGACTTTCCCAATTCTCATTGGCTAATGAAACGCGCACTTTGCTACTTAGGAGTTCCGATGTGTAAACAATTCTTATCACAGAGTCTGAGACTCAACAACCGAAACCGTTCTCCAAAGACGAGGCCATTTAAAAGACTCGCGCGAGTACAAGTATACTTCTAATTCTACTGTGACATACTGTTTATTAACCACAGCCCTGAAATATACGACCAGTGAAAAAACGTTTGTATGGTAGACGGATTGGCAATCTAAACCTGACCTAATTTTCGAGTAATGCAATGGTGTGCGGTCTGCCTAGTGCATACAGCATGCATTCTCCCCAATATTATAAAATGTAAGAAAAATACTCCTTTGGTATGTACACATAGATATGAAAATCAAGATCTTATCCCTTGTCAGCTGTAACCACAAATGTACAACTATGAAATACACGAAGTGTAGGTAGATCGTATTTGATTACTACACGCCTGTGTCGGGTTAAAAGTTAAAACATATACATGTATGTTCAGAATGACAGTTTAACTTTCGCGAGTAGTTTTTGCATTTTGCGAGTAAGTTTAAAAGTCACTCGCAAAAAAATGCAAGTGTAATTTTTAGCTAATTTCTAACCCTGTATCCATGTGAAATATTTTATTGTTAAAATATGAGAAATGGGCAGACCCTTAGCAAAATGAAATGGTATAAAAATCATTTAAAGAGCCTTGACTTAGCATTAAAAGACCATTTTTCAAGAGAAAACCATTGAAACAGCCTTTAAACAAAAAAATTTAAAGGTTTTAGCGCACCATTGAAATAAAAATGGTCTTGAAATGGTAGAATAAATGGTCTGAGTGAGGACAGACCAGTTAAACAGCATTGATGTAGCATTTAATCTCCTCAACCATTTTCTTGCCTGGGAATGTGCATACAAGACCATTGAAAGCCATTGAAAAAACATTGATTTACCTTTTAATTGAGATAGTGTTTTAGTCTGAACCATTATAACCAGAAGTCAGTGTTTTAGTCTGAACCATTATAAACCAAGATGTCCGCCGCCATGAATTTGAATCTGGCACATGGTTTTATTGTTGTGGATTCACTAGTCTTCATCTGTGTGTTTTTGATACAATTAATGAGGTAAATGATCACTGTTTGTTCCAGGGTTTATGAGAAGGTGTTCAAATGCTTAATTAAGTATTTCAAAATGTGTGAGTAATATTTTATGCAGATAAGCACAGAAAGGCATTGCAGAAAAGTTCTGGTGAAGGTCACATTGATCAGAAGGCTCCTTGGTCTGCATTATTTGTATCTGATTCGACACTCTATGTATAGGACAAGTGTACTATTCACTGGTATACTTGTGAAGTATATTCATTGCTACGGTTTGATGCTTAGCCCATCACTCCATAGCTTGTGTTTTGAAGGCAAGTGTCCATTTAAAGCAGGTTGAAAGTAAAGCATAATATTCATTTCAAAGCTTTCTGCTTTACTTTCACCCTGCTTTTAGCTACCTTATGGAAATATTCTAAATGACATTGGTATTTTATGTTCAGGACTTCATGGGGACTACTTTCCCTAGTGTAATAATAAAGTGTGAGGAGTCATTTTTATGGAGTAATGGGTTAAGGGATCTCTTTTGAACACCTTTTTTGAGCCATTGAAATACCATTGAAAAAGCATTTATTGAAACAGTTAATTTACCATTTTTTGGCCCAAATTTCAATGCTAGTAAACCATTGAAATGACATTTAATTAACCAGTTTTTCCACAAATTTAAATGCTAGTAAACCATTTAAACACCATTTTTTTGGTCAAAATTTAAAGGCTTATTTACATAATTCCGGTTTTTAAATGGTGTTTGAATGCTGTTTGAATGGTTTTTATAACTGAAGAAGCATACTGGAAAATTGGTTTTCATTTATTTTTCAATGCTCATTAAATGTTTAAAAAAAAAAGCTCTTTCAATGCTGTTTCAATGCCATTTCATTTCGCTAAACACCATTTTTTTGGTCAAAATTTAAGGGTTAATTTACATAATTCGGCTTTTTAAATGCTGTCTGAATGTTGTTTGAATGCTGTTCGAATGGTTTGTATATAAATGAAGAAGCATTTCCATTTATTTTTCAATGCTCATTAAATTTTGTTTTAAAAAAATTGCTCTTTCAATGCTGTTTCAATGCCATTTCATTTCGCTAAGGGGAGCTTTAAGTATCTGAATATTCAGCAAGAGAAGGGTTAATATCAGTTTGTATTGCAAAATGTGGTTTTTAACAAAAAATCTGAATGTATCATGTATTGAATAAAATTGTCTTGTCTTGTAACAAGCACTATAGAGCTGATATCCCCTGCCGCAGCGATTGTCCAGAAGAAAGTGGCAAACTTTAATGTGGGAGGAAGGGGCAAATGGTGATCACCTGTCTTTAAAGATCACCATTCAAAAGCTTTTTACAAAGTTTTATAAACTCCATTCAATTTTGTACATGTTAAAGCCTAAACAATACAAACAAGAGCCGCATCGCTCACCTGGTACCTATGGTTACGGTCATGGTAATGAACCAGTAATGGTAAAGTTTTCACTATAAGCCATCATTGGTAAATTAATCCCCATCCTCTGGCGGCCATGTTTGAGCTAGGAAGATGATTTGAAGAAAACTGGCAAAGGGTCACCCATGAATCATTATTTGTGTAAAAATATTCTTAAATCAGACCAATAATTTCAGAGAAAAAGATTTTTAAAGATTTTCTATACAGAAATATAAGGAAAACTTGCCCCACCCACTGGCGGCCATGATTTTAAAGATAACAAAATGATTTTAAAAAATCTGGTAGAGAGTCATAAATGGATTATTTGTGTAAAATTATTTTCAATTTGGACCAGTAGTTTCACAGAAGAAGATTTTTAAAGTTTTAACTATACAGTAACATAAGGAAAATGTGCCCCAACCACTGGCGGCCTGGCCGCCATGTTTTTTTAGATATCAAAACTATTTTTAGAAATCTGGTAGAGGGTCACCAATGGATCATTTGTGTAAAGTTGCTTTCAAATCAGACCAGCGGTTTCAGACAAGAAGATTTTTAAAGTTTTCACTATATAGCCATATAAGGAAAATCTGCCCCACCCACTAGCGGCCATGTTTTTTAAAATAGGAAAATTGTTTTAAGAAATCTGATAGAGGGTCACCAATGGCACATTTGTGTAAACTTATTTTCAATTTGGACCAGTAGTTTCACAGAAGAAGATTTTTAAAGTTTTTACAATACTAAGTAACATAAGGAAAACTACCCCACCAACTGGCGGCCATGTTTTTTTAGATATCAAAATTATTTTAGAAATCTGGTAGAGGGTCACCCATGGATCAGTTGTGTGAAATTACTTTCAAATCGAACCAGCGGTTTCAGACAAGAAGATTTTTAAAGTTTTCACTATATAGCCATATAAGGAAAATCTGCCCCTCCCACTAGCGGCCATGTTTTTTAAGATAGGAAAATTATTTTAAGAAATCTGATAGAGGGTCACCAATTGCACGTTTAGGTAAACTTATTTTCAATTCGGACCAGTAGTTTTTGACAAGAATATTTTTAAAGTTTTTTCAACGCAATTTCAATTGGATGCCCTATATTTGAAGAAATCTGATAAAGTACCCTACAAGGAACAATCCTATGAAGTTTTGAAGAAATTGGCCCAGTGGTTTCCAAGAAGAAGATCTTTAACGAAAAAGTTTGACTTCGTGCCAGGTGAGCTAAAATAAAGCCGTTTGTAGCATTATAAATCTAAGTATGACAGGGGCAGGTAACTCTTGATTCAAATTCAACAGTAATTAAACACTTTCAAGAACTTACAATTGTGTGCAAGTATTATTAAAAAAAAATCAGAACTGTAGAATTCACTAGAGTGTAAACACATTTTCAACTCATCAAGGGCAGAGTATTCTTGACTAATTTGCACATTTTCGACAATAATTGAACTCATTCTATAAATAATAGCCATATATGATTGAAGTTTTTTTTTCAAAATCCATTCACATTTGTACACAATAGCATGTAAACAAAGCCATGTTGAGCATTACTAAGTACATAAAGGGCAGATAACTCTTGCCACAAAGTATCCTTTTTTGACAATAATTGCAACCCTTATATTTATATACATCGTCACGTGTGTAAGTTAAATCAAAATCCATGTTAAATATGTTTTTTCGACTCATCAAGGGCAGAAAACTGTTGATTAGTTTCTCCGTTTTCAAAAATGATAACAATTATTTGAAAACTAATAGCCATACATAGTTAAAGAATTTTTTTATCAAAATCCATGCATAATTATAGATACTAGGATGTAAACAATATTAAAATAAAGCATTTTCTAGCATTTCTAAGTACATTTCTAAGTACATCAAGGGCAGATAACTCTTTTTACAAGTATCCTTTTTGACAATAATAGCACACCTTCAAGAACTTTTACTTATAGACATTGTGTGCAATTATCATTTAAATCCATTCATAATTGTAGTTGCCAGAGAATAAAAACAGTTAAATATGGCCTTTTTTACTTATCAAGGGCAGATAACTCATGACTAATTTCTCCGTTTTCAACAATAATCAAATTCATTTGAAAACTAATAGCCATACATAATTCAAGAAGTTTTTTTTAAAATCCATGCAAATTTATAGGCTCTAGTATGTAAACAAGAGGGCCTGAAGGCCCTGATATCGCTCACCTGTTGTACTGAAGCCTGATAGCTTTACCTTTCTGTTTCACTCATTTTAATCTAAATCTATTCAAATTGTAGTATAGCATGTAAACAATTTTGGAATACAACCTCATTATTCGAGTATAGTAGAGTACATCAAGGGCAGTTAACTAGAGCTTAAACAATACTGAAATGAAGCCTTTTCTAGCATTTCAAAGTATATCAAGGGCAGATAACTATTGCCACAATGATTAGATTTCAACAATAATTGCACTCCTTCGAGAACTTATAGCTATATACTTTGTGTGCAAGTATTATCAAAATCCATTGAAAACTGTAGTTGCAAGAGTTTAAACCATGTTAGATATGGCATTTTCAGCTATTCAAGGGCAGATAACTTTAGACTTATTGATTTAATTTCAACCATAATAGCACTTATTGCAACTCTTATGGTAATATACAATCTCAACAAGTTTGATAAAGACTGGATACAAATTGTGGCGGCTAGAGTGTAAACACCATTAAATATGGCATTTTCAGCAATTCAAAGGTAGATAACTCTTGACCTAATCATCTGATTACAACCATAATCAAACTCATCCGAACTCTTGTGGTCATATACTATCTGAGCAAGTTATAGAAAGATTGGATAAAAATTGTGGCCTCTAAGGTGTAAACACCCTTAAATAAGGCATGTTCAGCAATTCAAAGGCAGATAACTCTCAACCTATTAGTCTGATTTCAACCATAATCAAACTCATCCGAACTCTTATAGTCATATTGAATCTGGGCAAGTTTGAGATATATTGGATAAAAATGGTGGCCTGTAGAGGGTAAACACTGTTACATATGGAATTTTCAGCAATTCAAAGGTAGATAACTCTTGACATATTGGTCCCATTTCAATCATAAGCAAACTCGTCCGAACTCTTCTAGTAATATACAATCTGATCAAGTTTTTGAAAGATTAGATAAAAAGTGTGGCCTCCAGAGTGTAAACACTGTTAAATATGACATTTTCAGCAATTCAAAGGTAGATAACTCTTGACCTATTGGTCAGATTTCAACCATAATCGAACTCATTCGAACTCTTATGGTAATATACAATATTAGCAAGTAACAGAATGATTGGATTAAAATTGTGGCTTCAAGAGAATAAACACTAAAATTGTCGACAACGAACGACGGACATTCAAGGATTGCAAAAGCTCACCCTGAGCTAGCTCAGGTGAGCTTAAAATATCAAAATAAAGCATTTTCTAGCATTTCTAAGTACATCAAGGGCAGATAACGCTCGTCACAAGTATCCTTTTTTTACAATAATTGCACACCTGCAAGAACTTGTACTTATAGACATTGTGTGCAAGTATAAACAAAATATGTTGAATACTGTAGTTGCTAGAGTGTAAAAACTGTTAAATATGGCATTTTTAACACAAAAAGGGCAGATAACTCATAAATTCCTAAAATTTTCTGAAAAAAATTTGATTTCATATGGTGCTCCTATGATGACAAATAAGTATACCAAGTTTCATCCAAATCTGTTTATCAGTTTCGGAGATACAGTTGCGGACGGACAACGTGACGTACGGACGGACAGACCTAAAACAGTATCCCTCTGCCTTTCGGCAGGGGATAAAAAGTAAAATCTGCCCATCAGCTCAATTTTTTTCAAAATCCAGATGAGAATCTTTTAAAAAACTATATTTCAGAATGTAACTGTATTAGTAGGACTGTGTATTGCCTGGCTGCTTGCAATACAATATGTATTGCACAGTAATATTGGAATACAAGAGGGCCTGAAAGCCCTGATATCGCCCACCATTTGTAATGAAGCCTGATAGCTTTACCTTTGAATTTCACCCCTTTTATTCTAAATCCACTCAAGTTTGTCGACCTACTGTAGTATAGTAGAGTACATCAAAGGCAGATAACTAGAGCCTAAACAATACTGAAATTAAGCCTTTTTCTAGCATTTCAAAGTATATCAAGGGCAGGTAACTATTGCCACAATGATAACATTTCAACAATAATTTCACTCCTTCGAGAATGTATAGCTACATCCTTTGTGTACAAGTACATGTATAATCAAAATCCATTGAAAACTGTAGTTGCAAGAGTGTAATTATTAAACGCTGTAAAATATGGCATTTTCAGCAATTCAAAGGTAGATATCTCTTGATCTATTTGTCTGATTCCAACCATAATCACCCTTTTTCCAACTCTTATGGTCATATACAATATGGGCAAGTTTGAGAGAGCTTGGATAAATATTGTGGCCTCTAGAGCGTAAACACTGTTAAATATATCATTTTCAGCCATTCAAAGGTAGATAACTCTTGACCTATTAATCAGATTACAACCAAAATTGAACTCATCCGAAGTCTTATGATACTATACAATCTGAGTAAGTTTATGAAAGATTGGATAAAATTTGTGGCCTCTAGAGTGTAAACATCGTTAAATATGGCATTTTCAGCAATTCAAAGGTAGATAACTCTCGACCTATAAGTCTGCTTTCAACCATAATCAAACTCATCTGAACTCTTATAGTAATATACAATCTGAGCAAGTTTAAGAAAGATTTGATAAAAATTGTGAACTCTAGAGTGTAAACACTGTTAAAAATGGCATTTTCAGCAATTCAAAGGTAGATTACTCTTGATCTATTTGTCCTTTTTCAACCAAAATCGAACTCATCCGAACTCTTATGGTCATATACCATCTGGCCAGGTTTTAGAAAGATTGGATAAATACTGTGGCCTCTAGAGTGTAAACACCGTAAATATGGCATTTTCAGCAATTCAAAGGTAGATAACTCATGACCTATTTGTCCGATTTCAACCAAAATCGAACTCTTCCGAACTCTTATGGTCATATACAATCTGGGCAGGTTTTAGAAAGATTGGATAAATACTGTGGCCTCTAGAGTGTAAACACTGTTAAATATGGCATTTTCAGCAGTTCAAAGGTAGATAACTCATGACCTATTTGTCCGATTTCAACCATAATCAAACTCATCCGAACTCTTCTGGCAATATACCATCTGAGCAAGTTTGAAAAAGATTGGATAAAAATTGTGGTCTCTAGAGTGTAAACACTAAAATTATTGACGCTGCACGACGGACGACGGACATTCAAGGATTGCAATAGCTCACCCTGAGCTAGCTCAGGTGAGCTAAAAAAATCCAGTTACAATACTGATTAAAATGCTGAATACTTAAATAAAGATGGTTTTGTTTTCTTTTGATTTTATTAAATACCTTAAAGGTGACATATATGCATTAAAAGAGAAATTAATATATGCAGTGTTTGACACTTACTCTAAGGATCCCTGGCTTTGAAACTTCTCTTCTCTACAACAGATCAGGGTTCATTCCCAAATTTCATTGTAATTGAAGGAAGGAGAATGAAGAAAGAGTCATTATAACTATAAATTTTATTAAGGTTTTATACTGTGACAGTTTCTCTGAGTGAAGGGATCGACTTTGTTGAAATCAACAAACTATAACTGGTGTTTTATATATCTCCCTTCAAAAATCAAATCTCAATATGAGAATCACTATGTAGATCTAGATTAGTTTTTATCATTTATCAATGGAAGTGAATTGTTTTTCTTATTTTCCTTTTTAAATATTGAACGGAAATACTTATTCATATTATACCCAACTGTCATACTTCCTTCCCTTTCAGTATTTACAGTTTATCTGTGGGAGTAACGTGACTTGAAAGTAATAACCATTTCTTTTCAAAATACGCCAGTAAAAATCCGCGAAAACTGGTGACAATTTGTAATGTCTATCGTGTTTTTGTAACACACACACTTGACAGAAATGATTAAATAACGATCTTGATAACACGTGCTGATATGTTTTTCTGAAGTTGTTCACCGAGATTTCGAAAAATCCACATTATCTTTCAAATAACTCTATCGACGCAACTTACTATTTTACTATCGAAACCAGGTTGGCAACGCCCACCAAGTTGACGCACGCGCATGTCATACTTTTATGACAACAGCAATCAAAATTATTTTTAGGCTTGAAACTACACCAGCTGTCAATTTTGTATCCTGATTGGCAGATCGGTTGCAGGTTGCATAATCTCGCGAGATTTTCACTTTCGACACGTAATTTCAACAACGTGTAACAGCGTCTTTCTACACATCCTAATGCGACACGTTGCTGTTTTATTCCAAGTAAACACGTTCGATCTTCAAATATGTGTACCTCATCGGAAGGGAAAATATCTATAGGAGATAATTGATTAAATACCGCATTAACCAAGTAACAGTTTGTTTCAAGTGCATTATCTTTTAATGACTTGTGCTTTTAAAACGCCTAGACGATTCGGGCTCGAAAGACCGATGTTCCAAGCGTTTCAGTTTCTTACTCGATATTATTCGTCCTAAAATTTCGTGAGCAAATCCGATAAAAAAAATGTAGGGTCGGCGCTAAAAAATAGGGTCGGTCGGGTTACCTGAACCACACCTATTTTTTTTTTTTTGCCTAATAAATATAATTAATATGCATACTAACTTTGTACAAGTATACAGCTAAGACACCTTCTAACACATTTTGTTGACAAGAGGATCATGTGACCCTAAAGCGGTCACCAGTAAAAATAGGAGTGTAAACCAAAAATATGGGTACGAAATTACTAGTGGATTTGACAGGGTACGAATCGACCAAAAAATTGGGTACGTATCGACCAAAAATATAGGGTACGAAAAGGCGAGGGTACGAAATGACCAGTTCCCGTAAGAACAGACTAAGGTACAACCCTAACATTGATTCTAGAGGTCAGTCACCAAACTGCGGTGCATCGTGGTGAACTCACAGGGCTGCCATAAGTTGACATGAAAAATCCTAAGATTTCCAAACTTGCATAATTATTTATTTCTAGTGCGATTTTACGAATCGTACCTTTACCCCATAGCCTGTTTCTAGTTTTGTTGACATGTGGCTGCTTAAAGCAGCCTGGAAGTAAAGCAGAATGCGCCTCAAGGCGCATGCGCATTCTGCTTTACTTTCAGCCTGCTTTAAGCTACCATGTACTAGAAAAAAATCCGAAGATTGAGGAAAAATCCGGAGAAATGGCAGCCCTGAACTCATTGAGGAGTATCAGTATAATTATAGAGTCTTGTGACTGCATGTTTGATCAGTTTATAACATAACAGACGGCGTAAGCGTTGAATAACACCCGTTGTTTAAATGTCATATATAACTAGTTAAATAACTATGCCAATTAGGCACGCCACGACATCGTTACTTGTGACGTCATTAAAATGCGTTCTATGCGTTCAATTTCCAACGTCTTCTTTTCATCATCTAGATTCAATTATAGATTTTTGTGTAATTAATCAATATTAGATCTACATGAAAGTGCTTATTAATACATATGGGCCGTGTCGTGACAAAACCTGCCTTAATGACATAGCGTCATAACGTCGGAAAACCCCGATAAAGTTTGACGTCATAATTTTCAGTAAAAGTGTCGCGCAATTTCACCTTGACATTCAATAGATCGGATTTTCTTAGTTCAATACCACCATAAATACCTGGATAAATGGACAACGATTTAGAGGTGAGTTTAGACCTACATTTTATTCTTCTTATTATAATTATTCTATGCACATGTCCCTAGATCTAGAATTCCAAGCGTAGAGCTGTTTAAGGAAAAAGTGAAACGTAAACAAACATGACCTCTCCCCTCTCACAACAGGGTCAGCTATCGTTAGCTGTATGCTTTCACTTTCCTTTCTCAAACATTTACACTCATGTATATATGCAGACAAAAATGCATTTTTTTTTAAATCGGCATTAATTCTACATTTCTCTCTATATTTTAATCCGGAGTGGAATCCGAACTTTGAATACTGGTGTCTGGAGGCTTTGTGAATCTATTTTTAGATCGCCAAGCACACTTTAATTATGAAACGTTTAAGCTTGTTTGACGTTTTTTCTGTAGATTTTATGTAAATGGTCGTGAATTAATTAGATCTAGATGTGTTAATTTAACTAACAATAAACAATTGATAGAATGGTATATTATTCATTGGCACTTGCATTAGTTTTTGTTTTCACTCACGAAATTATTCAAGTAACCAAATCAACGTCGAGAAAATTACAACGTCCCCTTGGTCCAGTGGATATGTACCTCGCTTTCCAAGCCGGAGTATCGGAGTTCAATTCTTGCTAAAGGCGATGATATTTTTTCTCTACTTTTTGCTGTTATTGTTATTTCATCAATGTAATAACTCGTTTTAGATCAGTAACACAGCTTTCATATTATATAATAATACCTACAATGTCAATTAATTCCATTTCGGACGAAAAAATGACCACTGTCATTGAAAATGAAAACATGGCATCTCTCTTAGATCTATGAATTTTTGGATTGTTTATCTTATGGGACCTTCAAATACACGGAATTTCTACGATTTCCTTACATATGGCACACGTTCGTAAAAGTATACAGTTCCTTACGATTGATTCCACTTTTAAGAGTGAATTAAGATTTCTTACGAGTTGTTACGGGCTATTTACGGTCTGTTACGAGTTGTTACGTTCTATTTACGGTTTCTTACTAGTTATTACGATATATTTACGGCAAAACTCACCCGCGTTAATTAGCAGTCGCACCTGTTTGTAACTACCTGAACGTCTTTCAAATAAAGGTCACTCGATACAAGTTTGATTGTACTTACCCCTTCACTGCCTTAACCCAAGTACAATGATTACTTGCAAAGGGTTTGGATTCTGATCAGGCGTCGCGTAACGCGGCATCTGGTCAGGATCCAAACTGATTGACACTACATTTTATACTCCTTCAATCAAAATACCTTACATTAAACGCAAACGAAAATTGTTCAAAGCTCATTACGTGATGACAGTGAATGGGCTTAATCGTAAAACGAACGTAATATCACTGCCTGCAACAATTGACGTGTGCTACTGTTATTATATAAGATTTTTCTAAAATTTCTCAAACTATTAGATAAGAGTCTCAATCAGAGTAAGTCTTGATGATAGGTAGCGTCACGCGCAGTCTAATCTGGATGTTAACTGTTTGCAACTGTTAAGGTTACGTGATGTTACGAACGAGTTACGAGAAGTTGCGGATTAATACGGATTATTTACGAGTTGTTTACGGAAAAGTCCATCCGTGGTCTATCGTAGTCTATCGTAGAAAAGTTTTTGACATGTCAAAAAAATTGATTTTCGTCTTACGGAGGCTTACGGATTGTCGTCGAGTTTTGCGTATGGTAACGGATTGTTTACGGACATCTGCGATGTATTTACGGATGTTAACGATTTATTTCCGGACGTTTGCGATTGACTACGGTTTGGAGATAAGAAACATGCGTGTATGTGAAGGCACCTTCATGAGTTGTAACGATTTACCTATTAAGAGAACTGACGCGTTTGACCATTTTAGGACCAAAAGGTATTCAATTTCTAATGTGTCATCATTCGATAACTGGCATGAGGTGAGAGAACATCGACATGACTGAAAAAAATATTTCACAGAGATTTTTGTACTCTTTTTGACAATAGTATGCCCATTTTACGGAAAATCTCAACGATAATACCACGGATGACTACGAACACGTTACGCGGGGTTGACGGATCATTGCGGGCTGTTTACGGAGGATAACGTGTTGTTACAACCGGTTTGCGATACTCAACGGATCGTTTTTATGAGTGATTTACGGAAGAATAACTCCGTAGACAATCGTAAGAAAAAATTTGAGATAACAAAACGGGCATCTTCTTCCACGAATCCTTACGGATACTTGCGAGTTATTTACGGACACTAATGGATCATTTGCGGATGCTTACGATTGACTACGAGTTTGCAATCCGTAAGGAATCGTTAGAAAAATCCGTGTATGTGAAGGCTCCATAAACTTCTCTTATAATTATATATTTGAGTTTTCTTACAAAATTGTGCTTATAATGTTTCTTTGAGGTCACCAAAACCAAATTTGCTAGACGTTGATTTAGGTATTAATATTCTATGTAGATTTACTCGTTGATTGAAGATTGAGTACCACATGCAGGTTCCAGGCCACGCCAGATGTTTAGTAGACAGCGGCCTCGCCAACATTAATAAATGAAAAACTACTTGATAATAAGGCAAGTTCTTTCAAAGATCATTTTGATGGCCTAGGTATATTTAACAGTTATACAGTCATATCTGCGGTCGCAATACGCCGTGCTAGAGTGTCTTTAAACCTAAATAGGTTGGGTAACTCGGCGTCTCGAACGCACAAAAGCTTTTAGTCAATTTGAACCATTTACAAATTAAACGATTTATTGCTGCCTAAATGTGCTACATATTTTATTAGGTATAAATCTGTTTTTATACACTTTTTTATTTTAGACGCTCCGACTGCGACACGCTTGCCCAGCTTTCAGAGAGACTTGTGGACATGTCGACGTTCAGTAACTAAGGCGATTTTGTACACATGAATTTTTTTTTTCTCTCACAGGAAGTACCAGTACTTTAGGGTTGTATCCACCGAACCTGGTGTAGTTTCTGTACGGACGGGGCAGACGAAGAGGAAGCCTACTTCAATATCTTAAGGGATCCAGTCTACCGCTTCCCTGCCATGTAGTGCGACCAGCTGTAACGGATCCGCCGGCACTGAGCCAGGCGCGACAGACGTACTTGCACAGGATGTCAGACCAGTCTTTCAAGACGTCACGTGTCCAGACTTATAAAAACATTTTTTTTGTTGAATGATGTTACTGTATGATGTTATAATCAATGTCTCATGTCCGTTGTACATTATCGTTTCTAATTAATACATACCGATCGCGTACCGAGTCCGGGAAGTGCGAGTAGATCTGGAAGCGTTATATGATTTTGCACTATCGTAAAAATCACATGGGTCTACACGGCATTCCCAGGACTTCGCGTACTTTTCTGGACTCAGCTTGTGATCGGTATAGACAAATAAATCAATAGTCGTTTACTATTTAGTTATTATTTTTCGTAAAATTAGTTATGCTATATGATGGTTATAGACTAATTAATGTTGAGATCTTTAGAACAGTGATATTGACCGAGGATGAATAGGCCTTCTCGAACTTAGCCCTCGACCAATTTGACATTTCACAGGTCATCAAAACTATATACCGACCTCAACATTAGTCTATAAGTGAAAAGTATATCAAATACACAGATCCAAGTCGTCCCCATGAAGTTTAAATCGATGTCCCGGAGCGAAAATTTTGTAAACGTTAATTCACTATGACGTCTAGATGAGTGCGTGACAAAGTTGACGTTGAATTGACGTCATGTTATCAGAATGTTACCTCATACCGCATTTTTAAAAACTTCATATCATTAGAAGTACATAGCGCATCATGATAAAAATAACATGGTTGGAAAGAGAATTAAATGATGTAAAAGAAAATGCAAAAAAGCCAAAATCGATTTTTTTGTCATTAAGGCAGGTTTTGTCGTGACACGGCCCATATAATAACATAAACATCATGCTAGTGAACGGGGTTAATTTTGAACAACTTTTTTCCTGTATAGATCTACTTATATCGCGCTTAGCATTTACTTGACCTTAAACACTGCGATAAATAACTTTTCTAGGTTATGTTATAAAAAGAATATAACATTCATTGTTAATAATTTATTGGATTTATTAAACGAGTCTTTTAGAAAACGATAGAATCGAGGCTTTGCCTATGAACATTCATGTAATAACCTATAGTTTTCAGGGCTACCTTTTCTCTAGTTTTCCCCAAATCTTCAGATTTTTTATTTAAGCAGATTGTAGCTTAAAGCAGATTGAAAGTAAAGCCAAAGCGCATTTAGGCGCATTGTGCTTTACCTAGCTTCGATCTGCTTTAGGTAATCACGCTTGAAAAATAAATCTAATTTGGATATCTTAGGACTTTTCAAGATCAACTTATGTTGAGAAACGGTAAAGAATATACCCACGGGCAAACTAATATATGATTACAGTCGAATACCGTTACCTCGAAGTTGAGCGGACCGTGAAAAAATATCGACGTATCCGAAGTTCGAGCTAATGGGAGTTGCTCATTTGAGATCTGTATCGTCATATCGAAGTTTTAACGTTATACTCGATCCTTGTGTTTATTGACAGTTATATGATTGGTAATTGAAAATAAATGCGTAGGCAAGTAGAATCTGACAAAATCTTCAACTCATAATTTTCAAATTGATGAAGGTGGTCAGTATTTTTAAAAGTAGAGAATCTACGCGTCTATTAGATATGATATGCGGGAGCGAGTAAACAATTTTCGTATTTCAATGCATTTGGTAGATTACCTGATTTCATCAGCATAAACATCCAGCGCATGGGTGCTAACACAATTTTTATAATACACATTTCATCACACCAACACAGTGAACTGTTTACACTTCCGGTGACGCTCTGGAAGCGTAAGTTGTTTACATGTTTAACTTTCAAAAGGGTGTGTCCGACTTCGAAACGCCGACGAATTATTTCGGCGTTTCAAACAGAAGCGGCGTGTTTGAACTGACTTAAATAAAAAATAAATCAGAAATGAAATGTAACTTTTGTTTGATCTCACTACACTTATTCGCCGTACGGCACCTTCAGTATGCACTACAAAGAATTATGTAGTCTGATTTAAACAGCGCGGCCATAATTGACCCAGGTTTGACAGAATCGTCATCGAAAACATTTACGCAAACTTCGTAACCAAAGTTATTCGGGAATTCATTAATAATATTGATCCAGTGCAATTAAGATGGGATTATCTTTCGTGCAGATTGGTGCAATTTCGGACATGTTCACACATTTGGTGCTACAATCAGTCACGGTGGCCGACAGCCATTTTCGCACCTCCATTCAATGTTTGCCGAATGTGCAATAAGCAGTCACGGTGAAGCAGTTATCGACGTAAAGGTGAGAAAAATTGCCCTGGGTCTGAAAAATTACATCGACGTAACCGATAATATCGAGGTAAGCATATCGAGCAAATGAGAGATTTCTTATATAGATAAAGAAGGAATTCGCCGGGACCGGCAGAACAAATCGACGTAAGCGGAGTATCGACGTATCCAATATCGAGGTAACGGTGTTCGACTGTAAATCAAAATCTAATCCAAGTTTTTAAACACTAAAGAATAACGTTTAATCAATTCTGAAATAATTAAAAAACCTTTTCTAGCATCTATCTGAGTACACCAAGGGCAGGTGACTCTTGACAAAATGATCCGATTTAAATAATAATCAAACACTTTCATAAAGGTATTTGTGTTTTTCTTCTGACCTGTCAAGAGTTATTTTTAGATTGGAACATTCTAAAACTTTAAAAGTGATGAGTTTTCTATACATCCAGTTAGAGATGCGGATAGCTGTACTTTTTGTGCGTTATGTACAGTAGAGTTTACATTTTTCTTTCCCGTTTAAACGCAAACGCAATATAATAAACTGTCGAAATTTACTTTTATAAATTTAAACTATATTTTTAATCTGAGTAGCAAAAAGGTTGGAGCCTGATCAGACGCCGGATTACCCGGCATCTGATCTGGCTCCAACCTGTTTGCAACGGACATAACAGTTTTAAGCATAAACACGTTTATTGAGAATGAATAACATATCTGTAAAATTAACGCAGCTGTCTCGTGTTGCACAAGGATCATGCTTATCCCAAGTTGGAAAGTGTACAACTATATAGATCCGACGTTACCCTGTTATCTATTTACCATTATGAATTGTTCTGTTCTAAAATTAACTCTGACAGGTCATAAAAACCACACAATACACTTATATAATTAAACTGTGGGAAAATATAATCAAAACCCATTCAAAAATGGTTGCTTAGTGTGTAAACTAAACACTGTTAAATAAGCCTTTTATAGCATATGTGAGTACACCAAGGGCACATAATTATGTAACCACAAATCAAATTAACCTCAGGTTTCACTTAGCTTCAAAAATTGATGCAAATAACATCTGTAGACTGTGCGAAGTTTCATTAATATCCTTTCAATAGTTTTCCGGGAAAATCAGGATAAGCTTTTACAAGCATATTTGAGTACATCAAGGGCAGATAACTCTTTAAGGGTAAATCAAATCATTAATGAACCTCAGGTTTCACTCAGTTTCAGATATTGATGCATATAACATTAGTGTGAAGTTTCATTAATATATTTTCAATGTGGACAGTTTTCAGAGAAAGCTCTGGACAAACTTTTTAAGCATATTTGAGTACATTAAGGGCAGATAAGTCTGTAACAAATGAACCTCAAACTCAACTCAGCTTCAAGTCTTCATGCATAAAACATTTTTGTAAAGTTTCATTTAATAATATTATTTGGATAGTTTTCCGGAAAAAATCCGAACAAGCATTATTAATTACCACATTTGAGAACATCAAGGGCAGATAACTCTGTAACGAAAAATTGAATGAACCTCAAACTCGACTCAGATTTTCATGCATTTAACATTTATGTGAAGTTTCAATTACCGCCATTGACCCGTTTACCGTGGACATCCTATTACCGGTGACTTCCGAGTATTCCGTGTAAAATCGTAACTTCCGTTTATCTTTCGGCTGCTGCTCAAGACTAATGTGTATAAAGCAAAAAAAACTTTCCTAAAGGGAAAGTGTGCATTTTTTTTATTAATTACGCAAGATAAATCATTTTCTCCCCATATAAAACCATTTAACCTATTTGTATAATGTGACATATTCCATTGCCCCCACTGTGAAAAAATGTGACGGAAAATATTACAACTTTTCAGTTAAAAATTATGTTAACAGATAGCCTTTCTTAATAATGTTTGATAGAAGTTCAAGCCGATACCTGAAAATTATTCCGGGTGTCATTTTACCTCATCACCGATAATTAGTGGTGTAACGGTATACCGGTATATCGGTATATTGCAATACGCTCTTGAAACAATACGCGTATTGTACCTGAAGGCTCCGTACCGCACCGTATCGCCAGTTTAACCACATTGTGTTTAAAACAACTTTTAGCTATAAAACAATCTCTTTATGACACAAATAAAGTTTATCTGCCTTTGCCGATGCATGCTATCGCAAATACGTCACCATTCCTGTCAATAACTTCTAAGAATCGGTAGGTGTAAATCCGTTTACAAATTCTGTAGATGCTTTGCATCGGCATTGGTGTTTTTAAAACATTCAAGTCCGAGTCGTGAAGGCGTTTTAAAAGCACAATTCATTAAAAGATAATGCACTTGAAACAAACTGTTACTTGGTTAATGCGGTCTTTAATAAATATCTCCTATATATCCCCTTCAGATGAAGTACACGAATTCGAAGGTCGAGCGTGTTTACTTGGAATAACGTGTCGCATTAGGATGTGTAGAAAGTTTCTGTTACACATTATTGAAATTACGTTTTGAACGTGAGAATCTCGCGTGATTATGCAAACTACATCCGATCTGCCAATCAAGGTACAAAATTGGTTGTTGATGTAGATTTCTGGCCTAATAATAGTTGTGTTTGCTGTTGTCATGAAAGTATGACACGCGCGTGCGTCAACTAAATATGGGCGTTGCCAACCTAGTTTCGATCGTAAAATCGTAAGTTGCGTCGATAGAGTTATTTGAAAGATAATATAGATTTTTCGAAATCTCGGTGAACAACTTCAGAAAAACATATTAGCACGTGCTATCAAGATCGTTTTTTAATAAATTCTGTCAAGCTTTTGTGTTATATGGTAGACATTACAAATTTTCATCAGTTTTCGCGGATTTTACCGGCGGATTTTGAAAAGAAATGCGGTTACTACTTCCAAGTCACGTTACCCCTACATATAAACTGTAAATACTGAAAGGGAGGGAAGTATGACAGTTGGGGATTATATAAATACATATTTTAGTTTAATATTAAAAAAGAAAAATAAGACAATTTACTTTCATTGATAAATGATAAGAACTAGATCTAATGCTATTAGATCTAGATCTACATAGTGATTCTTATATTGAGATTTGATTTTTGAAGTGAGATATATCAAACACTAGTTATAGTGTGTTGAATTCAGCAAAGTCGATCCCTTCAGAAAAACTGTCACAGTATAAAACCTTTATAAAATTTATAGTTATAATTTCTCTTCCTCCATTCTCCTTCCTTCAATTACAATGAAATTTGGGAGTGAACCCTGATCTGTTGTAAAGAAGCATAGTTTCAAAACCATGGATCCCTATGGGATCATTGCTGATCGGTCAAACTCAGAGTTAGTGTCAAATGCTGCAATAAAATTAAGTTCTTCTTAAAAAATAATGGATATATTTCACCATTAAGGTATTTAATAAAATAAAAAGAAAACAAAACCATCTTTATTTAAGTATTCAACATTTTAATCAGTATTGCAACTGGAATTTGTATTCCAATCTTACTGTATGGCTTTGCATATCCATATTGCAATACGTATTGCGTATTGCTTACACCGTATTGCAATACGTATTGTATTGCAAGCAGCCAGGCAATACACAGCCCTACCGATAATAGGACGAGTAACCAAAACAAACATGGCGGCGCACTCGCTACAGTTGACTATGATTATTTATGTCAAATTATGGGTGTATTTATATATTAAAGCTGAAAATCATAAAGAAATGTTTACTTTATATGTTTAATATATTTTTTAGTTAAAAACTTTATTAATTGATGAGAAATAGTCAGACGAATCCTTAGATCACCGGAAATTGGGTGAACCAGGATATATCCTTAAGATAGTTATCCAGAAAAACTCCGGACAAGCGTTTTATATAAAAATCATATTTGAGTACACCAAGGGCAGATAACTCAGTTACGAAAACTTAAATGAATCTCAAACCCGACTCAGCTTCAGGTCGTCATGCATTTAACATTTGTGTGAAGTTTCATTAATATCCTTTTGATAAATTTTCGGCAAAAACTCCGGACAAACAAAATGATGACGAGCGGACGAACGAACAGACAGGACCACTCCAATATACGACCACCTTAGAGGTGGGCGTATAAAAACCCTGGCCTGGTTTATGTGATATCAAGTCCGGACACCAACGCGGGAGAGATGGGGTAATCCCTCGTTTCGTCCAAATCTGTAAAACCCAAGTTCAAAAATGCTGAACGATAAAAGCTATTCTTAGTAGAGCGGGTGCGGGTATTGCCGAACATGCTTCTAACACCGACTAATTTTAAATATATGCGGTTTCACTTCTCAGAGCTGGATAAGCTACAATATGACGTCACAATTATAACGTCATATCTTTTTCTGACACGACCGTGATACTTTGAAGCCGCCGCTGTGTACATTTTCAACAGTATGCATATAAACATAAATCACGGGTTGAGGAGGGTACAGTGTTACGCAGTTTCGAATTCCGAACATGTGACGTCATAAGATGCTAGCGTCATATGATTTTTGTCCTGTATAATTAGAACATTGTTTTTAAGTTATAAACGGTTACTGCTTCATGTTTGACAACTCTGCTTTCAAATCGGGATTAATTAAACAGAGTTATCTGGGTATTCGGTAATAGGAACAGTAATGTTTATATATGTTTCTATTACCGACTACATACATAGCCATTGAAATTGGATTTATTAAAATGATCTAATTAGCTTAAACTACACAATTAAAGTTGTTATATAGGTGTTTGTTGATTCTATATAACCAGATACATAAGTTTCCTTTCTTTTCTTTACATAAATGAGTCGACAGATAGACCTATGCTAAACGCCAGTGCTACTCTGAAGAATACACAAAAAATCTTCGGCATCTTTATTTTAAACTACCGATACTGCTAAAAGTTTGATTCAGCTGACAGTAAAAAGAAATTGCAAATAATCACCTTGAATGTTCGCTTCTTATAGCATCCAATTAGTATCCTCACTTTATACATACTTTGCAAACACACATTAACACCGACACATTTTACACACAAAGTGACAAAAACATCACAGCATAATTGAGGGGGCCCCGCCCATTTCCATCATTTACTTATAATTCGCAGGAACTCTATATACGTTCCTGGTATTCAATACTCTAGCTCTGGCTATAGATATATATATCCAGATGTATATCGTAAACAAAATTTCCAGCTGAACTGAGGACTCTTACTAAACTTGAAGACGGTCTCGCTATTCCTAAATCCTTTGATCTGACCGACATCCAGGTTCCTTTTGTGTAAAAGTAATCAGACCATCTGTTCATAACTAAATCCCACAAGGACATGAAACAAAAATATACTGTACTATACGAAATTTTACATTACGGCACTGAATTCCTTTTTAATGCCAAATGCCCTTGTGGTAATTATAACCAGGGAAATGATCAGAACACACCTATTAGCCAGACACTTTCAAATATCGCCAGTTGATACTGTGTTAATTTGTTCATATTCGGCAGAAATCATGACACGTGTATTCATGGATTACTCCTAATGTGGCAGTTCTCTGACTGTTTAATACAGTGGGAAAATAAGGTTTGGTATGGGCAATGTTTATTACGTAATTGCTCCCAGCACTGGTAAATAGTCGAATTGATTAAGAATAAACGTTGTTGCAACATAGGGGTAGCTGCGATTCCGTACCTGTAGACACTCTAAGACACAGTCTACAGTTACGATATCGCAACTACGTAGGGTTTAAACCATTTAGTGGGAATAAAATGCTTAATGCCTACTTTCAGGTGTGATTTGGATGATTTCTAAAATAAAATACAAAGTGTTCGGAAAAACAAACACATGTGTTCGGTGTTACAGACAGTAGTCGGTAATTAAAGCATTTTGGTCTAGTTGCAAAACTGACTTATTCTCCGTCAAATATAGCGTTATGTAGGGGAGTGTTGCTCGAAAATACTTATTACAGTTGTTCCTTATACCCTGTTGCTAACATTGAATGCACATGCTTATATTAATGGACATATCATATAAAATTGCTTAAGTGGTTGGTAATACCCGCACCCGCTCTAACACTTTGGTTTTTCCGTGTTTATTTTTAGACCTGTTTAAGGCTCTTATCTGAAACCTGCGCCGAATTATTTTAATATGGAAGATTCTAGATCTAGATCTACACACGCTTCATGGCGGATACAAAGATATAGATATAGATCTAGATTCTATATTGAAATTAGTTGTATAAACAAATAAAAAGAAATCGGCAGATCTAGCCAGGTCGTGTGTGTCTTTTAAGCAGAGATAAAAAACGGAAACAATAAAGCAGTGTCACTTGCGAGCGCTCAGCTAGACTAAATCTAGTTGATCTGGTTAAGTGTAGTTCCTAAAATATACATAGCTTAACTCACCTGTTCTTTAAAACGTCGGAGCTCGTCTTGTAAACCTTTGTACCAGTTACACCCTCTTAGGAAATCGCACCAAGAGTGCCTTCACTTTGTATCTACATGCAGCCATTGTCGTCTGATGTTTTGACCCCACTTCCACGGAAGAGCAGTTTGCTTTCACAAACATCAGAATCAGTGCATTTAGTGCTTGAGATGTCTCACTAGTCTACGTCATGGCTATTCAAACTCGTTATTTAACTTTTCCTAATCCAAACATTTTTCACAGCAGACATAACTTCGACCTCACCTGATGCTAGTCATATGATGAATGCCCGCGCAATGCACAGAGGGCGCAAAATAACTGCTTCCGTGATGTAGGCCTCCCCCTCCCGAGAAATAGTCCCAAAAGTGCTGCTGGCAGAGAAAAGATACAGTGCACCCCCTCTCTACAACAACAACCAAGTTGTTATAGAAGAAGGAAATTCTATATTATTTTACCCTTTAAAGAGTCATTTATTATTAAAAATATGACGTGGCTTTTTACATGCAGATCTATAGATACTTTCGGTTTCAAACAATCTCCATTAATCGCGTAATAGGCCTATAGACGTTAAAGGCAGTATGTAAGCCAACATAGCGCATTTTTCAAACCTGAACATTCAAGCACATACGTAATCTAAACATATAAAAAGAAGTAATCCGCTATGTATATGGAGGGAACATTGAATTTGGTGGAAAGAAGTCGATTTTTAAATCGGTTTGTTGACATCCGATCAACGGCGGAGTTCGTTCGGCTTGCGCCCGGTAAAGATGTTTTCATAGTGTTTTCTTCTGACTTGGCAGAGTTATTTTTAGATTGGAACATTCTAAAACGTTAGAAGGGATGAGTATTCCCTACATTCAGCAAGAGACATTGATAGCTGTTTTTATTTTGTGCGCAATATACAGTAGAGAATACATTTTTCTTTCCGGTTTAAACCCAAACGCAATTCACTACACTGTGGAAATTTACTTTTAGAAATTTTAACTATTTGTTTAATCTGAGTAGCAAACAGACTGGAGCCTGATCAGACGCCGGGTTACGCGGTGTCTGATCTTGCTCCAGCCTGTTTGCAATGGTAATAATAGTTTTGTTTATAAATGCGTTTAATTTGAAAGAATAAAATATCAGTAAAGTTAGCGCAGCGTTCTCGTACTGCACGATGATCATAATTATCTCAAGTAGGAATGTGTACGACTATGTATTCGATGTTACCTTCCTTACAGTGGAGAATATATTATCCTTTCCCAATAAACGCGCTTACGCTAAAACCATGATTTCAATTGCAACCATTTTGGAGCAGATCAGGCACCAAACTGTTAGCAACTCAGACTAACATGAATGGTCATACTTGTCTAAAGGTTGTGTTTTTATGCGTTTTATTGGGATGCGTTTGCGTTTCGTTTGCGTTTTAAACGGGAAAGTATAACGTTTTCTCCACTGTTACCTATTTACCATTATTAACTATTCTGTTCTAAAGTAACACAGACAAGTCAGAAAAATCGGATCGATCACGTGACTCTTATTCGACCAGACATGGGGTCAATTACTTAGCAAAGTAATTAATTAAATTACCAATTAGTTGGATAAAATGCAATTAAATTACCAATTAAATTACTCTGTTTTTCCAAAAGTAATGATTAAATTAAATTACTTTACCCCTCAATTAAATTAAATTAACAATTACTTTTCACCGTTACACTACATGATACAAGTTTATTAGTTCTTTGCAAACAATATAGACCCAGATCGGAGGATTTTGAAGGTGCCCTCTGATAAGAGTCTGCTCTATGTACTATTTAGCACAATCCTATGCATTGGAAAATGTCACTGCCAATCACAACTATGTAGAATTATTAAACCAGTGTGGAAACAGATCAGACTTATTTTGAAGCTGATCAGCATCGAAGCTGTTTATGCCGGGCTAAGGTTTGTTATGAAATCGTCAAAATTTAAGTGTTTAGTTTTCAAAGCAGATGACACATCATGACAGGGCCACACACAAGGGGGTATACAATAAATATTTACAACATTTTTCATTTATGTTTAAACCAAACCCAATGGTGAGACTATGCATTAGAATCATCTCAATGAAACAATTCCAATTAAAAATCCTATGCACCATAGGGTTTTGAGTAGGCATAAAGATTTTAGTCTTCAAAATATTTCTCTAATCTGGATCCCTGACACTATCAGCAGATGACAACATTAACACTTAATGAATCACTTGGATTGCCCAGTGCCCAATGTGTGAAAAATAGCGTTGTGTATTATAAGAATGCTAATGTCACCTTTCTTAAACAGGCGATGAATGACCTTTAATGTTGACAGCAAAGTTGTTGTCTTTGTCTTTAAGAAAACACTTATATTTCTGTCTAATACTTTCTCAAATATATAAAATGAAGTTTAAACTGTTGGGATCGTTGTGTGACTTGATCTGTATTCAAACTAACTTTTCAAGTGAAATGAATTCATAGTATATTTCCAAAGTCTATTTGGTCAATGAGCAACTCCAGTAAGGGTTAAGCAATTCGATTTTGCAAATTGAGAATTGAGAATAATTAAGAGCTAGCTAAACATATTGGGTATTGCCTCATGGTGCATGTATTCATGGAGAAAGGACCTTTCTCCATGATGTATTGTTGCAGCTAATAAGGATTTATGTACATCCATGATGAAGCTACATTATCAACATGCATGTATTTTAACACCTTTTTAACAAATCATGTTTTATTGACCTGAGAATTAAAACTGTTTAAGCATTAGCACATTTGTATTATTTATACTTGTAGGTTATTGACAGGTTATTGACAAAATAGAGAGGATACAAATAAGCTTTTAATCTAACCCTTTTCATTATTATATGTGTTTCAATCATGTCAGTTTGTAAATATTATGGAATTAAATGGGATGACGCATCTGATGAAGCTTATGCGGGACTATAAACCTCAGTATAAACAGCAATGGAATTAAATGTTTTAACTAAGATGAGGTCAATCTTAAAAACTAACATGAACATGCTTAGAAAATGTATAAAAATGTATAAAAAGGCTTATCTTGTTTTCAATATGAGTTCAGAATGTTATTATTCCAAATCATGTACATATTGTGCAGGGTTAATTGAAAAGTAATTGAAATTCAATTAACAGTTACCCACTTTTTTCAAAAGTAATGATTAAATTACAATTAAAGTAATTGAAATATTGCTCAATTAACAATTATCTCCAATTACTTCACTTTTGTTAATTAATTATTAATTAATTAAATTATCAATTTCAATTACCCAATGTCTGTATTCGACCATGCGGAAATTCTCGGAAGCCGACACGAAGATTTGTTATGTAAACAAAAAGCTTATTTTTCCAAACATCTCGATAAGAAATCGGCACATTTATGTATGATTCTTAAAGAAAGGGCGGCATGTTTCAGGCACCTGACAACGGATTTCGCTTAGTTTTAATACATAGAAAATGTTCTTATATAAGAAATTGCGCGATTTAAACATACATTTGGGCGACATTCTGGCTTTAAATGCATGAAACTTGAACTTGATAAATGAAAGTACGTGGAATTTGGCAAATACTCTATCTCATAAGTCTAAGTTAATAACCCAGAATATCAATCAAATTGAGTATAAGCGTGAACCCGAGATCATATAGAAAAAGCCGTCTGCTTATTTAGGCCGTTAGTATATGTATGAAAGTGCCTATAATTTCAAAAGAAGTATTATAACTAATACTTCATTTTACCATTGTCTTATTATTCACACCTATAGCTTTCATTGTGAGAAGTTGTTATCAATTTTTTTCGGGCAGATTTTGATTGAGTGAGTGTTTTCATTGAATTGGAGCCGAAAACAATTAAGACAAGGAATATCTTTAAAAAAGATAGTCAGCGGAATGAGTGGTTGAACTAAGGCTATAGATTGGTGTGCAAAATTGAATGAAATTGAGGTTTTAAAAGAATTGTAATATCTTGGATTGAAAAGCAAAAAATACTAGTATACAATTGAAACAGTAACTTTTTTTTAAAATGCAAAACCATCATGAACAGAAATACAAAACAAAACAATAATTTAACTCATATCCTAACTACTCAGGTAGGAGATCCTCACAGTAATCTATTGTTCTATATATCAAACTTCATTCATAGAGTTTCTTGAAACAAACTATAACATACACAAATGTACAGACACAACAGTCTGCTGTACTTCACTCTTGTAAATAATGATGAAACAACACGATTGTGTTTAACTCACTTGATACCATTTATAGATGATATTGCTTTTAATGTATGGTAAATGTGTACAAATAGTTAACAATTAAAACAAATTGGTAGTAAACAATTACAAAACACCTAGCTTCCTCTGTATATCATTCTATAAAAAGATTTCAGATTTCATATCTTAAAATAGAAGCATAATGGCATCAGCCCAGTGTAGTAAACAGTCAATCTGTGTCTCTTAATTTTACACTCACAGTCCATATCTGCCATAGACCAGCCTACAGGGCTCCAGATAAGAGAAAGTAAACTAAACAAATCACATTTTTTCACTCCTTTCAGCACCAAACCATATGGTGTTACCACTCATTTTGATTGTCTGGAAGAGACAATTCAAATGAGTAGTGACACCACAGGGTTTAATGCCCAAATAAGCATCTTAAGTTTTGAAATAATTCCCTTATCTGGAGCCCTGGCTACTATCCAATCAGACTATTCAGTTTCAACAGGTGCTCTCTTAACCCTTAGCCTGCCACTCACGACTATAGCTCCATATACAAACAGCTTGGATCAGGATGAGATGCCGAGTAACTCGGCGTCTCATCCGGATCCAAGCTGTTTGACACTCGGACAACATTTTCAGCAATTTTGAGCAACTTTGAAGCCCTTTGAAACTTAAAGCAGACGAGAAATATAGCAGACGACAATTCTAAATGAAACCCCTCGAAACCGAAACCTCTAATTACCGGGATTCTCTCTTAACCGGACAATAACTTAAGTCCCGTTTCCAACCCTTCTTTATTGTAACCCATTAAACCATAAATATGCATTTTTACATCACCTTTGATTTATTCCTACACTGAAGAAAATACATTCATGAATATGTATCATTAGAAATATTTTCTATATTCTAGCAGATGATCAAAGCAGGTTGAAAGTAAAGCAGAATGCGTCTTAAGGCACAATCTGCTTTACTTTTAACCTGCTTTAAGTGATCAGCTATCTTCCATACTATAAACAAGCTATGGGTTAAAATCCCTCAAAACCGGAAACCCCTCTAAACCGGACATTTATGTGGTCCCCACAAATGTCCGGTTTAGAGGGGTTTCACTGTATTCACTGTAAACTTATGCAGTCCCAAGACTCTTGACCTGTTAGCGGAAGAAAACTGTTCAACACGCCTTCTTATGAGTGATAGCACTTGTTGGATGTAAGTGTTTTATCCTTTCTAAGTATTTCATTTTTCTTCCTAATGTTTAATTCGTCACGGTCCCTGTTCTTCACGGTGCTTTCTTCCTACAATGGCCCTCCGAAAAACGACCCCTTCTTACAACAACGTTTGTCGTTGTCCCTCAAACAAAAAAATGTCTAACGCTTAACTGCTGCAAAATCGTCTAATTAAAACTGACGTTTGCTGTTTTTCCCCTCAAAGTTACAAACTAGACATTTTGACAGAAGAAACATAAAGACGAGTAGAGAACAGTTTGTACCCAGATCAGACGTCACGTTACTGTTTGCAAATGTGAGCCAAGTCATGCTCAGCACCCTAATGATATATTTTCCCTCCCTATTACAAATTCCTTCCGAAAAACACACATATTCTTTGTCTCTGGACAACTGAGTATTGATATAAAGAGGGAAATGTCTGTGCTCCCTCTCTACAACAACACTCAAGTAACAGAGATTATGTGTGTTGTTCGGAGAGAGTTGTTTTAGTGAGGGAAAATAAAGACCTTACAGGCTTACATTTGCAAACAGTTTGAATCCATACCAGACGCCGCGGCGTCTGATCTGGATTCAAGCTGTTTGTCACTCGTCATTATATCTCTTCTATAAACATGTACACTAATATGTTACTTTGAGAAAAAACAGCATACGACAATTTTATGCAGACGATATTACAGAAGTGTAAACGTTAGACATAATTGTCTTGGTTGAGAAACAGCGGCAAGGGTAGTTGTAAGGAGGGAGTCGTTATTCGGAGGGCCGTTGTAAGGAGGGAGCACTGTACTTGGCCATTATATTGACCTACCAATGGTTCGAAAATATAAGCACAAGTCCCTAGTATTGTCCGATTGCTTGGACTTAGACGTCCGTTTATGCTATCCGGTAAGGTGTGACAGGGCTAAACAGTTGAACAAGTCGTTTACTCATTTGGTCGCTATGTTTGGATGCTGTTGTTGTTGTAGTTGTTCGCTGCGCACTACTCCAAGGTTTGTTCGCGAACGATTTCAAACGTTCACAAAGGCCAGACCGTAAGGTTTGTTTTATAAGCGAATGTTTGCAAATGTTGGCGAACACATAACTGTTGTGGTATGTATTTACCGTGAATAATACGTTATTCTTTACCGCTTAAAAGCAGATGCAGTGCAATAAATTGTAAAAATAATATACAGGTATTTTGAAATTTCTATTGATTTATCTTAATATGAGTGGCAAAGGTTTGGAGTCTAATCAGATGCTGAGTTACGCATCGACTGATCTTGCTTTACACTGTATGCAATGAATATAATAGTTTAATATACATGTGATTATTTGGAAAGAATAACACATTCTTTACCGTAACCCGAATACTACTGAACTTAATCTCTCACTGACTTCTACGTTATTTATAAGATATATATATATATATATATATATATATATATATATATATATATATATACAGTGAGCGACAGGGATACAGAGAGGCAGATACACATAGAGAGATAGAGAGATAGATAGAGACAGAGAGAGAGATAGAGAGGGGAAAGAGAGAGAGAGAGAGAGAGTAAGAGAGAGAGAGAGAGAGAGAGGGGAGGGATGGAAAGAGAGAACGAGCGAGAAAGACAAACATACGGACATACATAGACAAACAGAGACAGACAGACAGACATATAGACAGAGTCAGAGATAAAGAGACAGCGACAGACATACATACAAAGCGAGAGAGACAGGCACATACACATTATGTAATTACTCCGAGCCCCCAGCAAGTTGAAATTCGTTATGGGCGTGAGAACAACTAAGAACCATGGGCAGCCTTGCTGTACAAGCATGCTATTATAGCAATGTGGTAGACTGCATGACTGCGAACCTGCGTCCATAAGTCTACATTTCAAGAGATTCTTTGGTACACATTAAGGTTGATTTACTGCGGCCATAGTCTACATTTCAAGAGATGTCTCTGTACACTTTAAAGGTTAATTTACTGCGGCCATAGTCTACATTTCAAGAGATTCATTGGTACACTTTAGAGGTTTATTTACTGCGGCCATAGTCTACATTTTTAAGAGATTCCATGGTTCACTTTAGAGGTCGATTTACTGCGGCCATAGTCTACATTTCAAGAGATTCCTTCCTACACTTTAGAGGTTGATTAACTGCGGTCATAGAATACATTTCAAGATATTCTTATGTACACTTTAAAGGATGATTTACTGCGGCCATAGTCTACAGTTCTAGAGATTCTTTGGTTTACTTTAAAGGTTGATTTACTGCAACCATAGTCTACATTTCAAGAGATTCCTTGGCACAGTTTAAAGGTTGATTTGCTGCGGCCATAGTCTACATTTCAAAAGATTCCTTGGTACACTTTAAAGGCTAATTTACTGCGGCCATATTCTACATTTCAAAATATTCCTTGGTACACTTTAAATGTTGATTACTGCTGTCATAGCCTACACTTTAAGATATTCCTTGGCACACTTTAAAGGTTGATTTACTGCGGCCATAGTCTACATTTCAAGAGATTCCTTGGTACACTTTAAAGGTTGATCTACTGCGGCAATAGTCTACATTTTAAGAAATTCCTTGGTATACTTTAAAGGTTGATTTACTGCGACCATAGTCTACATTTCAAGAGATTCCTTGGTACACTTTACAGGCTGATTTACTGCGGCCATATTTTACATTTCAAAATATTCCTTGGTACACTTTAAAGATTGATTACTGCGGCCATATCCTATATTTCAAGAGATTCCTTGGTACACATTAATGGTTGATTTACTGCGGCCAAAGTCTACATTTCAAGAGATTTCTTGGTACACTTTATAGGTTGATTTACTGCGGCCATAGTCTACATTTCAAGAGATTCCTTGGTACACTTTACAGGCTGATTTACTGCAGCCATATTCTACATTTCAAAATATTCCTTGGTACACTTTAAAGATTGATTACTGCGGCCATATCCTACATTTCAAGAGATTCCTTGGTACACATTAATGGTTGATTTACTGCGGCCATAGTCTACATTTCAAGAGTTTTCTTGGTACACTTTAAAGGTTGATTTACTGCGGCCATAGTCTATATTTCAATGGATTCATTGTTACACTTTAAAGTTGATTTACTGCGGCCATAGCCTACAATTCAATGGATTCATTGGTACACTTTAAAGGTTGATTTATTGCGGCCATAGCCTACATTTCAAGAGATTCCTTTGTTCACTTTAAAGAGGCTCGCAACCGGATTTAGCATTAAAAATAGTAATTTTTAAATATATGTCAAATGCTTTTATAAATGGGTAGGATTTAGTTTACACAGCGAAACAGAGTCAGAGTGTGACAGGGAGTCAGTCAAACAGACATAAAGACAGACGGACATACAGGGACGAAGAGAAAGAGACGAAGAGCCTGAGACAGACTGAAACATAGAGACAAAGACCGAGAGATAGAGAAAGAGAAAAACACCGAGAGACAGTGAGGGGAAAAATGAACGAGAGAAGAGGAGGAGGAGGAGGAGGAGGAGGAGGAGGAGGAGGAAAGACAGAGAAAGACAAAGATACAAAGAGAGATAGAGAGAGTTAGAGGGGGAAAGAGAGTCAGACAGAGAGATCCGTTTCCCAGTAAAGTCTAGTCCGTTTGTGCACATCAAGGTTTTAATCCAGCTTTGATACGGTTTCTCCCGGTCTGCTCATCCGGGACCAGTCGGGGGCCAAATCCTGAATAATGAGAATGGGGTTTATTTATGGCGATGTGGTAGAGTGCATGATTGCGAAATCTGGCAACCTAGTTTGGATCCGGGGTCTGGTCAGGAAATTTTCTTTAATAGAATAGTTTCTTTGAAAAAAGTAAAAAAAAGAGCTGCAGCTTAAAGCAAGAGAGAGTAAAGAAGAACGATCTCAAAGGATGTTTCTGTTTTACATTCATCTTGTTTTAAGCAGTGACCTGTCTTGAACACGTAATGAATAATTAAAACCATACAATGTTCGTATTTGAGAGGTTTTACTAAAATGTACCCTCTGAAAACCGAAAATCGCTAACACCCAAATGCACTCAATCGGAATTCGGAAGTCGCTTAATTCGATTGTTTTGTCTACAACAAGGGTTCTGCATGTACATGTACTCTGTTACCAATCATTCACCGAGTAGGCCATATGATACAGTGGAGAAAACGTTATTCTTTCCCTTTGAACCCGTTTACCATCATGTTCATAGTGCAATTCCTGATGAATACAGTGGAGAATATGTTTTTCTTTCCCGTTTAAACGCAAACGTACGCAAACGCAAAACACTAAAACGTAGGAAAGTACAACTTTTGGACACTTCTGATATTTTATGTTTATCTTGGTGGCAAACAGTTTGGAGCCTGATCAGACGCCGGGTTACCCGGCGTCTGATCTGGCTCCAAACTGCTTGCACTGCAAATAATAGTTTTAGCGTAAACGCGTTTATTGGGAAAGAATAACACATTCTCCACTGTAGGCCATATGATACAGCGGAGAAAACGTTATTCTTTCCCATTGAACCCGTTTACCATCATGTTCATAGTGCAATTCCTGATGAATACCACAGGGATAGTGTTACATTTCTCATGGATCCTTTCCTGTAGCGATATTACATGGCACATTATCGCCCTAGTGTATGCATTGCCCGAGCTCATCTCAAACGTTTTCTATTGGGTTAATGGTCGGGTGACTTAACACTGACTTTAACGCCAATGGTGAAACACTAATTCTGTTGGCGTGAAGATGATCTCTTGTGCCCCTGAATGTGTGACATGTTACACCAACATGCATCAAAGTTATTCTCTTATACTTTTCACTTTTTCAACTTTTATTATTTATTAAAGTGTCACATATAAAAGTTACATCATTCAGTTACAATAAATATTTCTTGGTAATCTTTTATACTCGGCCGTTAGTCGACACTTGAGACACTTAAAATATTATCACATGCATTTACATAATATAACACTTATATCATTGAGCATTCATCAGGAATTACATCATATCCATGAGGGCTCGATAAATGACTATAGTGAGAGTTAAGGGTGGCCATATGCACGTTATTGACAAAATATTATGTTCCAAAATTGTGACTTTTTATTGGCACTAAATGTATTACATCATCATTTCTCACAATTAGTTTTATGTTTTCCATGAAATAATCAAAATATGATTTTATATACATATTTCATAAATCAGAAAAAACATTCACGTTATCATTGTATAAGGAGCAATTTTACAATTAGTCCGCCACCAAATTGTAAACCCTAGCCCTGTATAATTATCAATGAAAAGGAAAATGCAAAATAGTCCCTTGGGTACTGACATTGTAGCAGTTTTGCCAAGTATATATATGGCATGTTGAAAGTTTGGAAATAAAATATGTTTAAACTGAAGATATATGGGACATAGACAAGCAGTGTATATTTTGTTCAGACGCCGCATAATGCGCACTGTTTGCTATTTTCAAAGACAGGAAAGCCGAAAAACCAAAATAAAACCGTTCTAACACATTGAAACCTAGCGACGAGTGTACTCGTCATTTACAAACAGTATACATGTATACTATTATGTGAAGAATACACTTGTCCATCGCAAACTTTGTAGACCTTGATAAGAGCGCTCATAAAGGAGCTCTGCACTGTTTGTTATTTTGTAATATAGTGTTAAAATCAAACCTTAATTGTCAAAAACTGAATATACTTGATTAGAAACTGGACTTCTCATTTAAAAGTTGTAGAGTATATGTATGTTTGTGTTTTTCGTTTCAGCTGTTTTGGCTGTTGTTTGCGGTTCAACAGTTTTTTGTTGTTTTTTTTAAGTTTTTTTTTTTGCGGCTAAACAGTTAATGACGCCCTTAAAGTTACATTTGACATAGAGTTCCCATGGTCGATTCTACTAGAAGGTAATATGCCGATTAACTCATTCACCCCTGAGTTTTGTTTACTACTAATGGTTGTTTTACACAGTTTATTTAAAAATGATAAACAGTGCAAACCCTGATAAATAGTTCAAATTTATACAGTCAAGAATCAGGGGCCCGTTTCATAAAACTTCGTACGACAAATGTTGTCGTAAGTCAGATTATAAAAGTCTCAATATTTTTTATTTCTCCATCTAATCCTGTCTTGTGACATCTTTTTGGAATCGTCTTGAAAAGACGATTCCAAAAATATGTCACAAGACCGGATTAAATAGAAAAATAAGAAATTAAATGCATTTTAAAGTTTTGACTTACGATCGAATTTTTCGTACGAAGTTTTATGAAACGGGCCCCAGGGAAATATTTTATCTATCTATTCTAGTATACGGTAGCTTAAAGCAGGCTGTAAGTAAAGCAAATATGCTTGCCACCGGTCTTCTAACTGAGGAACTTTCTGTATCAACATTTTCGGAAATCTGGACATGGATTAGATTTTATTTCAATTCAACCTGTTGAACATATTACGTATGATATAAATGCTACTAATAGTTTCAAATGTAAGGCTAGATTTATAACGGAATTAAAATGGATTAAAAGTTTACAGACACCCTTTCCTTTAGGCTTGAATGATGATATATACCAATCTGGCAATATTTCTAAAGAACCTTCAATTGATATTTTTTCGATTTATTCTACACGAAAGCGTAAATCTAGATCGCATGGTATTCGTATAAATGGAAATATTAAACGTAAATCACGTCAGTCGATTTCTATTACAGACTTGCATAATCTGCTGTTACATTCTGGTAAACACAAAATGCTTTCTCGGCTTTCTTCGTTGTCATTGTCGTCTTTAAAAGATATTGACGACAAGGCTGATGGAATAATTTTACGCACAGATCCTCTGTATTATACTGCAGGTTTAATACAAAGTTATACTCAGCATGTTCTTAGACCTCATATTGATTCTTTAAACGATCACAAAAGATATTTCATTAAGGTCCCTTTTATAAATAAAGGTATTGATTTCATAGATTTACAAAGTATTCTCCGTAACAAAAATGTGATGAATGCTATTCCAAATTATTTCAAAAATCTTGAACCACCTATTATTTGTTATAAGTATAATAAATCTGTTAGAGGGTTAATTTTTAACTACAATAAAATTGTTTCTGATCTTAAAATTCTCGAAAACACACCAGATACATGTGACTGTACCTCTTCTAAATTCTGTTACGCTCCAGTGGGTCATATAATTACTGGCAATTTTGATATCATTAAAGATAAACGCATTAGAGCGCTTTTGAGTAAGGGACCTAAATTTAGATTACCTGCCTTAATTGATTTCGATACTTGTCGCAATCATATTTCTGAAGCTTTGAATAAGTATAGTACCAACTGGTGCCGCAGAGAACATGCTGAAAATGACGCTCTTACAAAATGGAAAGAATTAATTTTTGATATTATCGATACCCGGATTTCGTTCTATTTATCCAATAACCATCTTTTACCACCTAAACCTAAATTTAACATTCGTCACTTAAAGAAGGGCATACAAGACTTTCAATCCAAATATGTACTCGTTCCTGCAGACAAAGCATCCAATAATGTGATAATTGTATGACGATTACATTATGTTGATACTTTAAACCAGGAACTTGTGAATACCAATTCCTATACAACGACTAATTTAACGGAACATAATGTAGTATCTGATCATCTTGATACTTGTAAACAATTAAAAGCTGACGTCTACATTACATGTCATAAACTTCCTACTATGTACTGGATACCAAAACTCCACAAAACACCATATAAGTCTCGTTTTATTGCTAATTCAAGTGCATGTACTACTACAAAGCTTTCCAAACTTTTGACATCGTCTTTAATTAAAATCAAAGAACATGTTCAAAGGTATTGTGACAAGACTTACGAAAACTCTGGACTTAATCTGTTTTGGTCTATCAAAAACTCGAATGAAATTTTGACGAAGCTTGAACATAGAAAATACCAAGCTTGCAATATTAGTACGTATGACTTTTCAACACTATATACTACCTTACCTCATAATTTAATAAAAGCTAAACTTATACAACTTATTGAAAAGACTTTTGCCAGAGAAAGGAAACTATTTCTGGCGTGTAATACTGATCGTGCATTTTTTACAAATGACACGGTTAAGCATTACACTATGTGGACTTGCACCGATGTCTGTAAATCACTATCATTTCTTCTGGATAATATTTATGTACGTTTTGGGAGTACCATATACCGCCAAGTGATTGGTATCCCTATGGGTACAAACTGTGCGCCCCTTGTCGCAGACCTATTTTTATACTGTTATGAGAGGGACTTTATGCTAAGTCTAAAACCTGATACACAGGCAGATATGATCGAAGCCTTTAACTACACATCGCGCTATCTAGATGATATTTTTAATATAGACAACCCATTTTTTGATACGTTGTTTCCTTTTGTTTGCCCAAAAGGATTACGCCTTAATGAAACAAGCGGGTCAAATTTGTCGGCACCATTTTTAGATTTGGATCTTTTAATAAATAACGGTATTGTTTCTTCTAAGATTTACGATAAACGAGATGATTTTGATTTTGGTATTGTAAACTATCCTCATCTAGATGGCGATGTTCCCCGTTCTACATCTTACGGGGTTTATATTTCACAACTTATTCGTTTTGCTAGGGCTTGTACCTCTGTTGAGGACTTCCACATTCGTAATAAAACTATTACTGAAAAGCTTCTTAAACAGGGGTACTGATTTCATAAACTTCGTAAAACATTTTCTAAATTCTTTTATAGAAATCTTCCTCTCATTAACAAGTATAAATGTAACTTAAAGTCTTTTCTGCGGCAAGGTATTTCACATCCGGAGTTGTATGGTGATGTGATTTACAGACTTCGTAAGATTCTTGGACATATGCATTTTCAAAACCTATTTGTGAAACGTATTAGATTTTTCCTCAAAAAAGATTATGATCCAACTATATTGCTGCGCACTTCACGTTTGGTTATCGATCAATCTACAATTGATAACTATGCTTTCCTCTTTGGTTGTGCGACGACAGACAGGGCTTAGCACTACATGATGATGTATCTCTAAAGCCGTCCTTAACCGGGAGAGTTATGTCGGATTTTCGTGCTTTGGTTTTTCTCTCCCTCTCTGTCGTACCCTAAACCCTCCCATGTCTTACAGTTACTCGTGACTACAGACTATTCGCTTGAGTACAATTTGACCGTTGCCATAGTGGGTTATTTTTAACACGGGCTTGAATGTTTAATTCTTTCCCGTGTTACTGATAATCCTGTCAGAGAATTTTGTTAGATGTTTTACATGTATTTACTTACTGTGCTGGCGGTCTTTTTGATTGTAAGGTTGTGGAACAGGGTTTATATTTTATGTACACTGTTCGTCTTTGTGGGTGAATGTGGGAGATAGGTGTGAGGTTGGGCGCCCCTGGGCCCGGGTTTGACCCCCCAGTGGTTGTTAATGGTTAATTGATTTATAATTGATTGTTGATTGCTGCTGGCCGTGCCGGGGCGGGCTCCTGTGTTCGCTTGGCTTTGTGTTTGTCTTGCGTGTTGTTTTCTGTTTGGTGTGTGGGTGGGGGTGGTGTTGCGTGTGTGTGTGTGTGTGTGTGTGTGTGTTTTTTATGGTATGGCTGTGTGTGTGTTCTGCTTTAGAGATGGGTGTATTGTTTGTGTTGCGTTTCCTGCTTGAGTCTTCTTTCGTATTTGTTACTAGAAGCATGCATGTAGTAAAGGTTAAACCTTTCATTGCCAAATTTATCGTAATGTGTTTACCCCTTAACCGCAACATTGTCGCCTAATTCAATATTGTTGTCGGAAATAACGTTTCTAAGTTAGATTAAAGCACTTGACGTTATTTTAAAACACGTTGCAAATAATTTGGATCTTGATCAGATACAGCTTTGCAAAGGCGCCTTTTGGCGAAATTGACAGTGAAAGTGGTACTCCAGAAACATAAAGACGAATGTCAAATAGTTTGAGTCCATATAAGATGTCCAAATTATCGCTTTTCATAGTCTACCCTGTCCTGATAAAGAACTATGGAAATGACTTTCTACATCCTAAAAGGTGACTAATTAAAGCAGATTGAAGTAAAGCAAGAAAGTTCCTTAATGCCTTCCACCTGCTTTTTATAACTCTTGAAACATTTAGTGGGCAATTCAAATTACAAATAAAGTGTTACCCATCATAGTTGTCTGCAGTGTATTTCAAAATGACAAACAGTGCATACCCTACTCACAGGGCTCCTTTATGATCTGGGTTAACACTGTTTGTATATGACAAATACATACCAATCATGGTATTGTCGATTTAAGGTAGCGTGAATAGCCTTATGGCGCACTCTGATTTACTTTCTATCTGCTTTAAGTAAACGCGCTTGAAAAATAGAAAATTGGGAAATCTTAGGATTTTTCGTGATCAAGTTATAGCAGCCCTAATACATGTACCAGAACCGATATAAAACGTTTTATGTATATAGGATATTACATGAGTGTTGATAATTTATTGGATTTATTAAACGAGTCTTTTAGAAAACGATAAAAACGAGGCTGTGCCGAGTTTTTATCGTTTTCTAAAACGACGAGTTTGATAAATCCAATAAATTATTAACACGAATGTTATATTCTTTTTATAACAAAACCTAGAAATGTTATTTATTGCAGCCTTTGAGGTCAAGTGAATGCTAAGCGCGATATAAGTAGATATAAACAGGAAAAAAGTTGTTCCAATTAACCTCGTTCACTAGCATAATGTTTATGCTGTTACATGTATATGTATTAATAAACACTTTCATGTAGAACTTATATTGATTAATTACACCAAAAGTCTATATTTTGAATCTACATGATGGAATATTTACAATCGCCCCATTCAATTCTATTGACAAAAAGTGTGTTCATTTCAAATAAACACCAATTTTCGATAGGGCGGGACTTGTGGAAAAGTTTCGAAGGGGAGGCGGGGCCACAGGGCCCCGACACGATTGCTTTTTTAGAGAAAAAATCATCAGAAGGTATATATAGAGACAAGGGGTACAACTGATTGTTAGTTTATTCTCACCCTATCTCGACAAAACCGGGCATATAATGAATAATAATTGATGAAACGACACCCTTTTTGCATTTCTGTCTAGCATATATAATACCCTTCCATAA
The DNA here is from genome assembly GCA_922989275.2 of Gari tellinella. NCBI lineage: Eukaryota > Metazoa > Mollusca > Bivalvia > Cardiida > Psammobiidae > Gari > Gari tellinella. The sequence goes on along the minus strand of OV277870.1, from coordinate 2,647,125 downwards.
AAACATAACATAAAATCAACTGTTAGCATGCACTTGTCTCAAATAGCCAGTGTGAACATTTTTCTGTTGAATATCGTTTACCTCGATATTGTCGTCTGCTTTATTTATTTTTTAAAGGAATCTTAAATATAAAAAAGCAGCGACATTAATATGAAACAGTTTGAATGCTGATCAGAGCGCGGCGCCTGATCAGGATTCAAACTGTTTGTAAATATTAGTCAAGTGGTGATGAGAATTCTAACTGTTAATATACATTTTGTCAGATAAACTAACAAACCTAAAAAGAATGTTTCCTTCACAGTGTTTTGCTGGTTTTTCTAGTGTGTCCCTAGTTTTTATGTTGCTGTTGTGTCTATAGGGATCCTTATATTTATTTACTACAGTTAAACCTCTCTATTACAACCACTAAATCGAAGGCTAATTATTTGTATAAAAGACAGGTGACATCTTAAAGCTTTCTGTTTTACTGTCACCTTGCTTTAAGCAGTCACCTGTCGTAACCACCTGATAATTAATTCAATTTAGTGGTCGCTATAGAGGGGTTCTACTGCAGTTGGTCGTTGAAGAGATGATTTTTGAACTGGTACCCTATGCATATTCCTTCTTTATTCCGTAAATTTACTGCAGCCATAGTCTACATCTCAAGAGATTCTTTTGTAGACATTAAAGGTTGACTTACTGCGGCCATAGTCTACATTTCAAGAGATTCCTTGGAAAAACAATAAAGGTTGATTAACTGCGGCCATAGTCTTGGTACACTTTAAAGGTTGATTTACTGCGACCATAGTCTACATTTCAAAAGATTCCTCTGTACACTTTAGAGGTCGATTTACTGCGGCCATAGTCTACATTTCAAGAGATTCCTTCCTACACTTTAGAGGTCGATTTACTGCGGCCATACTCTACATTACAAGATATTCTTATGTACACTTTAAAGGATGATTTACTGCGGCCATAGTCTACATTTCAAGAAATTCATTGGTACACTTTAAAGGTTGATTTACTGCGGCCATAGTCTACATTTCAAGATATTCTTATGTACACTTTAAAGGATGATTTACTGCGGCCATAGTCTACATTTCAAGAAATTCATTGGTACACTTTAAAGGTTGATTTACTGCGGCCATAGTCTACATTTCAAGAGATTTCTTGGTACACTTTAGAGGTCGATTTACTGCGGCCATAGTCTACATTTCAAGACATTCTTATGTACACTTTAGAGGTCGATTTACTGCGGCCATAGTCTACATTTCAAGAGATTCCTTGGTACAATTTAGAGGTTGATTAACTGCGGCCATAGTCTACATTTCAAGAGATTCCTTGGTACACTTTAAAGGTTGATCTACTGCGGCAATAGCCTACATTTTAAGAAATTCCTTGGTATGCTTTAGAGGTTGATTAACTGCGGCCATAGTCTACATTTCAAGACATTCTTATGTACACTTTAAAGATTGATTTACTGCGGCCATGGTCTACAGTTCTAGAGATTTCTTGGTACACATTAAAGGTTGATTAACTGTGGCCATAGTCTTGTTATACTTTAAAGGTTGATTTACTGCGGCCATAGTCTACATTTCAAGAGATTCCTCTGTACACTTTAGAGGTCGATTTACTGCGGCCATAGTCTACATTTCAAGAGATTCCTTGGTACAATTTACAGGTTGATTAACTGCGGCCATAGTCTACAGTTCAAGTGATTCCTCTGTACACTTTAGAGGTCGATTTACTGCGGCCATAGTCTACATTTCAAGAGATTCCTTGGTACACTTTAGAGGTTGATTAACTGCGGCCATAGTCTACATTTCAAGACATTCTTATGTACACTTTAAAGATTGATTTACTGCGGCCATAGTCTACAGTTCTAGAGATTTCTTGGTACACATTAAAGGTTGATTTACTGCGGCCATAGTCTACATTTCAAGAGATTTCTTGGTACACATTAAAGGTTGATTTACTGCGGCCATAGTCTACATTTCAAGAGATTTCTTGGTACACATTAAAGATTGATTTACTGCGGCCATAGTCTACATTTCAAGAGATTCTTGGTACACATTAAAGGTTGATTTACTGCGGCCATATTCTACATTTCAAGAAATTCATTGGTACACTTTAAAGGTTAATTTACTGCGGCCATAGTCTACATTTCAAGAAATTCTTTGGTACACTTTAAAGATTGATTTACTGCGACAATAGTCTGTATTTCAAGAGTTTCCTTGGAATACCTTTACGGTTGATTTACTGCTGTCATAGTCTACATTTCAAGAAATTCTTTAGTAGACTTTAAAGGTTGATTTACTGCGGCTATAAGCTACATTTCAAGAGATTCATTGGAACACATCAAAGGTTGATTCACTGCGACCATAGTCTACATTGGTAGACTTTAAAGGTTGATTAACTGCGGCCATAGTCTACATTTCAAGAGATTCATTGGAACACTTTAAAGGTTGATTAACTGCGGCCATAGCCTACATTTAAACAGATTCATTGGTACACTTTAAAGGTTGATTTACTGCAGCCATAGTCTACATTTCAAGACATTCTTATGTACACTTTAAAGATTGATTTACTGCGGCCATAGTCTACAGTTCTAGAGATTTCTTGGTACACATTAAAGGTTGATTTACTGCGGCCATAGTCTACATTTCAAGAGATTTCTTGGTACACATTAAAGGTTGATTTACTGCGGCCATAGTCTACATTTCAAGAGATTTCTTGGTACACATTAAAGATTGATTTACTGCGGCCATAGTCTACATTTCAAGAGATTCTTGGTACACATTAAAGGTTGATTTACTGCGGCCATATTCTACATTTCAAGAAATTCATTGGTACACTTTAAAGGTTAATTTACTGCGGCCATAGTCTACATTTCAAGAAATTCTTTGGTACACTTTAAAGATTGATTTACTGCGACAATAGTCTGTATTTCAAGAGTTTCCTTGGAATACCTTTACGGTTGATTTACTGCTGTCATAGTCTACATTTCAAGAAATTCTTTAGTAGACTTTAAAGGTTGATTTACTGCGGCTATAAGCTACATTTCAAGAGATTCATTGGAACACATCAAAGGTTGATTCACTGCGACCATAGTCTACATTGGTAGACTTTAAAGGTTGATTAACTGCGGCCATAGTCTACATTTCAAGAGATTCATTGGAACACTTTAAAGGTTGATTAACTGCGGCCATAGCCTACATTTAAACAGATTCATTGGTACACTTTAAAGGTTGATTTACTGCAGCCATAGTCTACATTTCAAGAGATTCTTTTGTAGACTTTAAAGGTCGATTTACTGCGGCCATAGTCTACATTTCAACGGTATCTTTGTTGCAGGTGAAAAGTCGATTTACTGTGACAATATCGTTCAATTCACAAAATTCTTGTGTGCACTATAAAGGTCTATTTACTGCGGTTATAGTCTAAATTTCAAGACAATCTGGGGTGCACCTTAAAGATCGATTCACTGTGGCCATGGCCTACATTTGAGACTTGAAAGGTTGCTTTACTTCGGTCATAGTCTACATTGCAATAGAATCTTTAGCGCACGTTAAAGGTCGAATGACACATATGGTTCGTCATCTGGAAAGTGAGATAACTCTACGCAGTGCGGCTATGCCTTTGTATTTTTACCCAATTTAGTGGCTAATACACTTGAATATGGAATAGTAGAATATGGAAAGAAGTTTTTCCCAAAAATATTAGGGACGGACGGTCAAATCTTCGTTTTTTAACACAATCATAATTATAATAAATTCATATATCATTTATGTTTTCTGGAAATTTGGAGGTTGTGTTTATCGAAACAGGGACCATAAATACCATACTTTCATATTAATGCTTATAAAAATATACCGCCTGTATAGCTCAGTGGTAGAGCGTCTGCTTGCAGTGCGGGAGGTTGCGCGTTCAATCCCCGGTCGGGTAAAACCAAAGACTTGAAAATTGGCAGTAATGGCTTCCCTCCTTGGTGCTCATGATTTCGGGTTAGCTGGTAGAAGACCAGGAATCGCTATTGTTTGGGCCAAAGATCCTAAAAGCAACAGGTTCAGTGAGTCTGAAAATACTTTTCACTAAGTGCCAGCCCTAGGCGAACACTTTCGAATTTTTCGGAGAATATATGGGTTTTGAGGCTTTTTTGTCATGGGTTTTCGCGACCATAACAAACTTTAAATTTGGCCACAGAGGAATCTGAACGTGTGCTTATGTGGATGGTTTATGCTGTTTTGTTATGCCTAGGGATGTATTTACTGATATAGGACTGAGTTTTGATTCTGGTTTGTGCGTGAAAGTCAGGAGGAGATAAATATAGATGTCAAGTAGACCACCGGTGCCGAGATTTCAGAAAAAACCGTAGTGTGCCTCCATAAGGAAGAACGGTCAATTTTCATCTACTTCAAATTGGGGGAATAAGGTATTTATCTGACACTATAATGTATTTGCTGCCAGAAAATGAAATACTCACTGCAATTGTGTTAAAATTATGGTCACAAGTGGGATTTAAAAAGGGGAGGTAACTCTTGTCAAAACCTAGGTAAAAATCCCAAATGTATGTTTTAGTACCAAAATGACTGAAATTCTGCATAGATGTTCAAAACTGGATATAGCCTATTGATCAAAAGATACTGGAGCACCAAATGGGCTTCTTGAGTGGAGTATGCTTGCTTTAAATATCAAGTCTCTGTCAAATGCAGTTCAGAACATGCGACCAATGTAAAATTCAGTGTTTTTGACCTTTAAATGACCTCTAAATGACCTTGACCTTTCTCTGACATGACCAAAAAGTATACTGAGCTCAAGGGTTTCTTGGATTGGGTGCACATACCAAATATGGAGTCCCTATCACATGCAGTTTTAAAGTTATGGCCAAGGTTAAAGGTCTGGACAAGCGGACAGACAAACCGACCGACCGCCTAAATACAATATGCACCAAAAATGTTGCGGTGGGGGGTAAAAATGTCATTTTTGCATCAAATTAGCCTTGTAGATAGCTAAATATGTTCTACAACTATGGAGGAGGAACAATAAGCACATTGAAATACAGAAACACAGTCAAATTTTTGTTTTAAGTGATTTTAATGGAAAAAAGTATGTATGGCGACCGTTATTTTTTCATCTTATATTCGCGGATTTCTGTCATTTTAGTTAAAACCACTCGCGGACAAGTTATAACGACTAGTAAACCATTTATAGAAATTGATTGTCAGAGAAAACAAAAGGAATTGAGCCTATAGAAATACCAGTAGGAAAGAAAGAGCATATTTTTTAAGATCTGGCTAGGGTTGAAAATTGGCTAAGAATTTCTCTGAAATTGCCCGTTTCACTCATATCTTGAAACTACCGTAGAAAGCAAAGGAGTGCCTAAAGTATGTAAATTTTATTGAAAGTTTGATTGGAATATGACTAAATAGCTGGAAAAAAAGCTTCGGGCTTAAGCGAAAAGATTTGTTGGGCTCCTTAAGGAGGCACGCAACGGTTTCATAGGGAAATGTTCGAATTGGCCATGGTCAAATTTCTTAATATAAGGCTATTGGTAAGTTTTAATGTATTTTTGAAGATGAAAAAAATTATTTTAGGGGAGAATGCATTAATATTATCACTTTGTGGCATGATTTAAATAAAATGCGCACTAAGATGATGACTTTTTGTAGTCGGATGGGTATAAAACTGGGGCAGTCTGGAAATTAGTGGTTCGGGCTAAATAAACTGGGAATCAGCATCATTTTACTGGTGGGTGCAGACACATGAAAAGTGTGCGAAATCGACCAGGAATCGCTATTGTTTGGGCCAAAGATCCTAAAAGCAACAGGTTCAGTGAGTCTGAAAATACTTTTCACTAAGTGCCAGCCCTAGGCGAACACTTTCGAATTTTTCGGAGAATATATGGGTTTTGAGGTTTTTTTGTCATGGGTTTTCGCGACCATAACAAACTTTAAATTTGGCCACAGAGGAATCTGAACGTGTGCTTATGTGGATGGTTTATGCTGTTTTGTTATGCCTAGGGATGTATTTACTGATATAGGACTGAGTTTTGATTCTGGTTTGTGCGTGAAAGTCAGGAGGAGATAAATATAGATGTCAAGTAGACCACCGGTGCCGAGATTTCAGAAAAAACCGTAGTGTGCCTCCATAAGGGAGAACGGTCAATTTTCATCTACTTCAAATTGGGGGAATAAGGTATTTATCTGACACTATAATGTATTTGCTGCCAGAAAATGAAATACTCACTGCAATTGTGTTAAAATTATGGTCACAAGTGGGATTTAAAAAGGGGAGGTAACTCTTGTCAAAACCTAGGTAAAAATCCCAAATGTATGTTTTAGTACCAAAATGACTGAAATTCTGCATAGATGTTCAAAACTGGATATAGCCTATTGATCAAAAGATACTGGAGCACCAAATGGGCTTCTTGAGTGGAGTATGCTTGCTTTAAATATCAAGTCTCTGTCAAATGCAGTTCAGAACATGCGACCAATGTAAAATTCAGTGTTTTTGACCTTTAAATGACCTCTAAATGACCTTGACCTTTCTCTGACATGACCAAAAAGTATACTGAGCTCAAGGGTTTCTTGGATTGGGTGCACATACCAAATATGGAGTCCCTATCACATGCAGTTTTAAAGTTATGGCCAAGGTTAAAGGTCTGGACAAGCGGACAGACAAACCGACCGACCGCCTAAATACAATATGCACCAAAAATGTTGCGGTGGGGGGTAAAAATGTCATTTTTGCATCAAATTAGCCTTGTAGATAGCTAAATATGTTCTACAACTATGGAGGAGGAACAATAAGCACATTGAAATACAGAAACACAGTCAAATTTTTGTTTTAAGTGATTTTAATGGAAAAAAGTATGTATGGCGACCGTTATTTTTTCATCTTATATTCGCGGATTTCTGTCATTTTAGTTAAAACCACTCGCGGACAAGTTATAACGACTAGTAAACCATTTATAGAAATTGATTGTCAGAGAAAACAAAAGGAATTGAGCCTATAGAAATACCAGTAGGAAAGAAAGAGCATATTTTTTAAGATCTGGCTAGGGTTGAAAATTGGCTAAGAATTTCTCTGAAATTGCCCGTTTCACTCATATCTTGAAACTACCGTAGAAAGCAAAGGAGTGCCTAAAGTATGTAAATTTTATTGAAAGTTTGATTGGAATATGACTAAATAGCTGGAAAAAAAGCTTCGGGCTTAAGCGAAAAGATTTGTTGGGCTCCTTAAGGAGGCACGCAACGGTTTCATAGGGAAATGTTCGAATTGGCCATGGTCAAATTTCTTAATATAAGGCTATTGGTAAGTTTTAATGTATTTTTGAAGATGAAAAAAATTATTTTAGGGGAGAATGCATTAATATTATCACTTTGTGGCATGATTTAAATAAAATGCGCACTAAGATGATGACTTTTTGTAGTCGGATGGGTATAAAACTGGGGCAGTCTGGAAATTAGTGGTTCGGGCTAAATAAACTGGGAATCAGCATCATTTTACTGGTGGGTGCAGACACATGAAAAGTGTGCGAAATCGACCAGGAATCGCTATTGTTTGGGCCAAAGATCCTAAAAGCAACAGGTTCAGTGAGTCTGAAAATACTTTTCACTAAGTGCCAGCCCTAGGCGAACACTTTCGAATTTTTCGGAGAATATATGGGTTTTGAGGCTTTTTTGTCATGGGTTTTCGCGACCATAACAAACTTTAAATTTGGCCACAGAGGAATCTGAACGTGTGCTTATGTGGATGGTTTATGCTGTTTTGTTATGCCTAGGGATGTATTTACTGATATAGGACTGAGTTTTGATTCTGGTTTGTGCGTGAAAGTCAGGAGGAGATAAATATAGATGTCAAGTAGACCACCGGTGCCGAGATTTCAGAAAAAACCGTAGTGTGCCTCCCAAGCTTTTTGCGTTTTAAGGTGTTGTGTGTCAGCTCAGCTCTGACAGCAATTGACATGGAGGGGTTGCTTACCAGACGACTATGCAGAGTTTGTCTACGACAGTATTTGAGTGTCAGAAACAGATCTTTCCAGGTAAAACATTGTTGTTACATAAGCCGGTAATCCCCATAGCCGATAGCGGGTGGGGGAAATTTATCCCTTTACAACCGGTTACTAGAATAACCGGAATACACCGGAATACACCGACATACACCTAAATATACATAGTATTGATCATAAAACAGTTTCAGGTGATGTATATACACATTTTATGCACTAATTTATTAAATTTGCAAAGAAAATATGCAATTTGTGGGTCATAAAAGGTTTTCTGTTGAAATCATAACCGAAATACACTGTGAATTCTCACGCATGTGTAATTCTCACATGACACATTACAAAGTGTATTTCGGTTATGATTTCAATAGAAAACCATTTATAACACACAAATTGCATATTTCCTGTGCAAACTTAATATATTAGTACACAAAATGTGTAAATACATCATCTGAAACTGTTTTATGATCTATAACAGGTATATTTAAGTGTATTTCGGTGTATTCCGGTTATTCTAGTAACCCCTTTACAACCGTTATTCGAACACAACCAAAAATCGAACACCTGAATCATTTCGCGTGACATCTATGGTTACAAACAAATCGGTATATGGACGATGTGAACCACCGCCGATGTGAACCTAGACGATGTGAACCAGATTTTTTGACGATGTGAACCGATTTTCAGGACGATGTGAACCACCCTATTGGACGATGTGAACCAATTTTTTTTTTCAAAATAAAACGACCCAAGTCTTCTTATTTTTCCTTGTATTAAACAATACTCCGTTCCCATCAAAACGGCCTAGATCCAAACCGGCCCAGGTCAAAACGGCCCAAATCATAATAGTATTTTTATACAAGAGCATGATTGCATAAGCATACTCAAATTTGTTATACTATTATGAAACAATTAACTACATGAATTAGTTTGTTTGCTCACAGATTAAATACCATGTACACTGTTTATTTGAGTGTCTTAAAACGTTACCACAGTGTTATTGTCTACCAAATATTGAAACTGATAAGGTGTTTTTGTGCCGTTTTAATATAAATATCTGAGATATTCGAAAGTGATAAAGTGATTTTTTGTGCCAATTTAATATAAATATCTGTATTAGAAAGTGATAAAGTGACTATTGTGCCATTGCACAAGGATGTGCGATTTGTGCATATTAGTTGCCGGGCTGAAAATGGAAACCCTCCCCCCCTCTCCGAAAAATTGGTGACCTATATAGTATTGAAGATTGATATGTTAGAAAATGAATGGCACTTGTTGGATGTTTGAAACTGTCCATTTTAAGGATTTATGGGGCATGAGTTATCTGCCCATGCAATTTTTGCTCAATCACGAAATAAAATATACCACATGATAAGAGGTATTAAAATATGTTTAAGGATAATTGAAATAGTTATAAGAGGACAAGGGCATGATATTATATTTTACGACTAAAAGTAAAGTACCCCTCACTCCAAAAATCCAAGATGGCCGCCATTTTCTAAGATGGCGGCCAACATGGCCGCCATTGACATACAGCATTGAAATTTAGGATGAACAATATCACAAAAATGATGCAAATCAATGTATTTTAATTGTGTAAGTCTTTAAAAAGGCTTATAACATTAAACTGTTTAAGATTGATACAAGATACACACAAAACCGCATATAAAAGGTCCAAACAAAATTACTGTTAGACTTTAGAAGAAACAGTTGACACATTGTTTTTATATTTTGTTTTCAAAAGAGTGCTTGTCATTGTTAATTTGTTAATCAATCTACGGCATTCTACGCTATCTTTGAAATTTAACAGTCAACATCTTGAAAGATATCTTAAATAAACACCAGTTTCCCTATTGGTTACCTTTAAAATATTTTATTAGCACCATTAATCACCATTTTCACCGCAAGCATGGATAAATACCAGGAAGATGGTGTTAGGGGATGTTGGCAACAGCTGAAAGAAGGCCTTCTGAGCAGTGCCAACACTGTGTGTGGGCTGACGAAGAAGCGCCAATGGAGGAAAGAGACTTGGTGGTGGGATGAGGCAGTGAACGATTCAATCAAGGAGAATACAAGAGAAGATACTTCAAAGCATGGAAGAAAGGAGGTAGTAGAGAGGAGTACTCACAGGCTAAAAGATCTGCCAAGAAGGCTGTGTTCTCAGCAAAGCAAGAGGCTGCAATATCAAAGTTTGGTCACCTTGAGCCAAAGAACAATGATATTTTCCGTATCGCCAAACAAATGAGAAAAGAGAACCAGGATGTTGTGGGTGAAAAGTGCATCAAAGATGATGAAGGGCAACTCTCTCTTGACAAAAAGAGCAAACAAAGAGCCTGGAAGCAGCATTACGAAAGGCTACTAAACGTTGAGTTCGCTTGGAATCCACAAGATCTATTTGAAGAATCTCCTGTACAAGGCCCACCTATCAAGATCAGCACTGAAATAATCAGCAAGGCGCTGGAGAAGACAGGGTGCCCACGGACTCTGGAAAACAGGGAAAACAGGGAAAATGGTTCAAAAAAATTCCCTGCAGGGAAAAATCAGGGAATTTGAAAATTTGCTAAAAATCAGGGAATTATCAGGGAATTTGGCAAAAATTGGAGAGAGAAAATCTTGACTACTTATAGCCTCTCTTGCTGACTTTATTTAAAAGCTGTGTTTATTCATGTTAGGAACATGTAGTAATTAAGCAATTTACAATGTCTATTAAGCTTAATGTTTATCCATATCTGATGGGTTAGTTAACATTATTCATCAGTGCCTACTCTGTTAACTACATGTAGTTGAAATAATCAGCTTCTTAACTGAAGAGAAAGGATAATAGAGTTAGTAACCATTGTCCTAGAACTCAAGTGTCAAAGTAGTCAGAGATTGTTATGCAGATGAAAAGTAATAGGTAATTGAATGTACCCTTTTCAGCCACAAAACCAAATCAGAGAATGATCAATATCAGTAGTATTAGCATATCTAAATGAAACTATATACTTGAGAAATATTTTTCCCACTTTGAGGCGATTTTTCTACACAGAATTATGTTGGTTTTATACCTGTTTGGAATGCTGGAAACGCCCTCAGAACTTCACCAGAGACCATCTAGAAATAAAATTTTCTCGGGGGAGCATGCCCCCGAACCCCTCTAGTAAGACTACATTCACAAATATACCTGTGCTCCCCAGTCACAAAATGCTTCCTACGGGCCTGCAACACATGTGATAAATGTAATTAAGGTGCTGGATTTTTTAGACCTAGCTGTGAACACTGCTGCATGCAGTGCTTCTGTAAATGTGACATGTTACATTAGAAAAAGATAAATTTATACAAGGCATGGCAAAACTCAAAAGGTAAGAGTAAAGAATAAGTGTGACTTTATGATGTTGAAGGTATGGCTATAAGGGGGAGGTTGGAAGCCATCTTACACAGTTGTATTTTAGCAGTGTAGGCCGCGAAAAAGATCAGGGAAAACTACCTTTCAGTCAGGGAAAAATCAGGGAATTATCAGGGAATTTCAATTTTGAATTTCTGTGGGCACCCTGGAAGATGAAGAATGGCAAGGCGACAGAACCCTCTGGCATTGTTGCTGAAATGCTGAAGGCGTCGGGCGAGACAGGCGCTCAGATCATGTCAGACCTTGCAAACGGAAGAATGTGTGCCAGAGAGCTGGGAAGAAAGCTACATCATCAACTGCTACAAAGGCAAGGGTGACGCTTTGACAAGAGGCAACTATAGAGGCCTGAAGCTCCTGGAACAATCAATGAAGGTTATTGAAAGAGTCTTGGACAACAGCATCATACAGCAGATTAACATTGATGGCATGGAGTTTGGCTTTTTACCAGGGCGAGGAACGACAGATGGCATCTTCATACTTCGTCAAATCCAAGAGAAGTACATCGGGGCGGATAGAAGGCTCTACTTGGCATTCGTCGACCTAGAAAAGGCATTTGACAGGGTCCCCAGGCAGGTACTATGGTGGGCAATGAGGAAGCTAGGTGAAGAGGAGTGGCTTATCTGGCTAGTACAGAGTATGTACACTAATGCAAGAAGCAGAGTGCGGGTGGATGACAGTTACAGCGATGATTTCAGCGTCAACGTCGGTGTCCAACAAGGATCAGTGCTCAGCCCGCTGCTGTTTATCATTGTCCTTGAGGCTCTGTCCAGAGAATTCCGCACCGGTTGCCCTTGGGAACTTTTGTACGCTGATGACCTTGCTGTCATAGCTGAAACCATGGAGGAGCTTGCTGAGAAACTCAAAGCTTGGAAAGAGGGAATGGAAGCGAAAGGATTGAGGATCAACACCGCAAAGACAAAAGTCATGGTCAGTGGGCCTGAACTGCATGCACTAAAGGACTAGGGCCAACACCCATGTGCAGTGTGTAGAAAGGGGGTAAGGAGCAACCCCATACAGTGTAACCATTGTACTCTATGGGTACACAAAAAATGTTCCGGAGTACGTTGCAGACTCACACCAGACCCTGACTTCAAGTGTAAAAGGTGTCAGGTACTTGCTCGACCAATTGATGGTCACCCTTGCCAAGAAATGAAAGTTGGTGAAGACACTCTGGAGGTGGTAGACTCCTTCTGCTACCTGGGAGATATGCTGAGTGCTGGTGGAGGCTGTGAATTGAGCTCTACTATTAGGGTAAAGACAGCATGGGTAAAATTCAGAAAACTTCTGCCCATCCTGACATCTAGAGCCATCCCTGTTGCCACCAGAGAGAAGTGTATGACAGCTGCATCAGAAGTGTCATGCTGTACGGAAGTGAATGTTGGGCACTCTCTCAGTCCTCACTCGCTAGACTCCGTCGGAACGATAGGGCCATGATCAGATGGATCTGCCATGTTAAACCAGACCAGACCCAGCATGTTAGGTCAGAGACCTTACTTGAGACATTGGCCATCCAACCGCTGGAGGTTATACTTAGGGCTAACAGATTACGTTGGTTTGGACATGTTGAAAGAAGCAGTGGACCAATCAACTCATGCAGAGATCTGAAAGTGGCCAGTCATAAGAACACCGGACGCCCAAAGAAGACCTGGAGAGAAACCATCAGGCAAAACCGTGTACAGTAACAGATGGTGAAGGTGGACCCCCACGACCGTGATCACTGGAGAAGATGTATTAAGACAGCCAGACAACGTCGAACACCTGACGAAGGGAACACAGACGCTAAACTAGGATAGTGAGTGAATGAGTGAATCTGTACATAAATTATGGTCTTCATATGCCATAAACAGTAGCCATCTATGTTTAGTTCACTCATTTTCGTCTTCATTGTCGGTTTCGTAATCATCATCAAATATCATGTCCATGTAGTTATCCCAATCTACCTCTTCATCAATATCAGAATCTTCCTTCTTTCTCTTTTTCGGCATCAACTGGATCAGTGGTATCATCAGAATCGTTTGCCAGTATGTCAATCCGTCTAATCATACACTATACCTGTGTCGTCAATCTTCCAACCATGACCACTAGGACCAGGGATATTTGGGAATGCTTCTAGAGATTTCTTCCATATGAATATCTGACAGTTTGCTCGCAAGATGTGCATCTTTAAGGACGATCTGCACGGAGGGAGAAGACAGGTCAATACTATCTGCATGTGTCAGGCTTTCAGAGCTCGGCTTGAACTTTTGTCTGAATAAGTCAACTCTCAGTTTATTTATGTCTGAATATTTGGGTTTGCCATACAGACAACAAACAAACTCTTCTAGTTTACCGAAATCTTCATGTCACCTCAAGAATATCCCCTATCCTTTGAAACACCCGCCCGGGAATGAACTCAATGCTTTTCTCTAACACTTTTTTAGGTTTAAGTTTGCCTTGCCGAACAAAGGAACTAGTGGTATCACAGCCAGTAAAGGCATGTAGCCCAGATAGTGCTTCCAACATTTCATAGCCTTGCTTCTCCACTTAGTCTATTTCTTGAACATTTACTAGTCTTCTTTTATTACCCAAACATAGCTTGGCTATGGAGAGAGAAGCTCTAGCTGGATATCTCAAATCTGATGCACGAACATCACAACACAGCGGGGTCCAGGCAGACCAGAGCTATCTTGGGAGGACCTTGTAAAAACGTGACCACGAAGCTCTCGGGTTGGAAAACACAAACCAACAAATCGCCAAGCTTGGAGAGGGAGACTTCGTTCCAGACTGGACAGGCAGGCATCACCCTTATAAGAAGGATTGATCAATGGCCTTTAAACTAAACTGGATGATGATGATGATAATAATGATGATTAGATAACATTTGGGACACTTACATTTATATTACAATAATTGAACACTGACAATTAGCTGACTCTGGACCCCATGCTGAGTTTCGCGGCAGTGATGTCACCAGTGTGCCCTGGGTCTGTGTTGACAATCATTCTATTCAAAACATGTGCTGTTTTTAAAACCCTTATTAATAAAGACTTACATATATATTATTTCTAACAATTTGTAACAAGAAAGATAAAGTTAGTATTATTTGAAGTTGTTCTATATTCGGTTTTGAGTGAAGGAATTATTTTGGGAATAAGGTTATTTTTAGTTGTTTGAGTATACAGCAATTTAATTGTTTGACTTTGGGACCGTTTGTAGTCCATTCTGATATTTGTATCTGAATGAATAGAACATAAATGCATGTTTTATTCATAATAATTATATCATTAGTGGGGCAGTGAAAAATGAGAGTTTCGTATGAACACCACCAAACCTATTGATCAATGCACAAACCTTTTTCAAGATCATAAAATCGCGGCAATTTTCAATAAAAAGTGTTCCAGTTCAATTTTAAATATGATTCAAAGGATATTAGGCATACTGTGTACTTGAAATGTGGAATTACACCTTTATAACACCTTGAAATTCTGACATTGACTTCACATTGCGGCCGTCTTAAAAAGTGGCCGCCATATTGGATGTTTCAGGTGGCAGGGGAAATTTTTGAAAAAAAGAGACCATAGAAGTATTTGTGCCAAATATGTTGCTTGCTTCACCAAGTGCACCATTTCTATCAAAAAATTGAATAAACGAGCTCAGGTATTTCTATATATGAAAATGTCCACTTGTATATGTAGTGCATATATCTAATTGATGCCATCTTGGAAACAATCATGAATAGCCTACTTTAACCAAAGTTTTATTTACTGCAACAACTGGTTCCATAGCTAACAGACTAAGACAGACATTTTAGTATAAAGAAACCAGTGCCATAAACAAGATATCTCTAGTTCTTCATCAGTTAAAATTGCATTATCATGAGAAAAAAACGCAAAATTTGCTTTTTGGGCGGCCATTTTGAAATATTTCTTGATTTTAAATGCCATTATTTATAAACTATTTGTTCAAAATACATAATTGATGTGTTTCGAATACATTTGAGGCAAAGTTAGTTTATTTGTTTCGATACTTGTACCCACAACTAAGACCTACGTGATTTTCTGTAATTTTGGCGGCCATCTTGGACGCCATCTTGGATTGTGATGTTGTCCCACGGCTTTGTCAAATGCATCAACCGGATCCAATATCTACAGGGTTATACGAACATTTTGGTATATAGAAACCTATATGTTTACAGGCGAGGACCAGTTGACCAGTCTTAAATCATTTGTAAAATGGTCATTTTGTGCGGCCATTTTGAAAATGGCGGCCATTTTGAAATGTTAGATTATGTGAAAAAGGATGTTTGTAAGATGTAAGACTATATATAGTTCATTTAACATAAAAAAAATTAACAGCAACACATGCTGTTGTGCAGAAATGACATTTATAAGCACATACTCGCATTTCAATAAATCTAAAAAGGGGGAGATAATCAGTAAGCCCTCATTGCCATAAATGGACACTGTAAGTCATCCAACAAGTACCATTCGAAAGCTAACATATTGAACTTCATTGCTATATAGGTCTACAATTTTTCGGATAGGGGGGATGGGGGGTACAGAGGGCCCTGCATCTATATCTTGTGGTAAGGAAATGAGGGAGCTGCAGCAGGCAATTGCCTGTGATTCATGTGACGGATGGCAACACAGGACATGTAGTCGCTAAAATAGGGTAATAACAGGTCAATGAATATTAAAAAGTATAGATTCTACATAGTTTCCAATTGTTACAAATAAATCTGATATTTCACTTATAAATTAAAAAAAATAAGCAGGTTCACATCGTCTTATTGGGTGGTTCACATCGTCTGGTAAATCGGTTCACATCGGTAGCGGTTCACATCGGCGGTGGTCCACATCGTCCCTAATTCAACAAATCTGCATAACCGCGCGTGACATTTTGACAGTAACACCGGTAGAAATGTCAAGAACACAAAATCGGCAAAAATGACCAGTAAATAGGTGAAATGGCATATGTTGAACTTATCTGAGTATAAATATTGCATTTACATCTAATCCCAAATTTCCCAATGCATAATTATGACACAAACTACATTTTCTGTAATTAAAAATGAACAGTTGTGTATCGGCTGCAAAACTTTTACATTTACCTCATTCCTAATGGTCCGGATGAATAGTATTGAGGGTTCAGACCACCAAATTTGATCAAATCTCAAACTTGGGGTCCTTATCACTTTTTTTCACTTTTTTATTTCCTAATTGTGTTTCATATAAGAAGTAACAGTATTTGTTTATCTTAAAGGTTCCTGTACACTAGTTTTATTTTAGAAAATATGTTCAACAACTTTTAAGAATTGTTTTCTTTGTTTTAGATGCATTTTACATCAAAATCGAGACCCCTTCTAATGCCCTGTCTGTAGCCATTAACTATTGGTACTTTATGTCTAAACTGCAGTAAATTACATGTAAAAAAAGTTGACTTTTACTTTTTATGAGGTTACAGACTCTTGTTTTATGTTTTATCTGACATTTTATGAACAAACACTTACCCTGGGCAACATATAGTAAAAAATGTGTGGTGTCAAACCTGCTGTTCGAATTTAGGTTGACATCCCACTGAGAATGAGGTAAGCGGGCCACTATGCGTTGTTTACATTGTTAGAGAACCGATTTTAGTTGCAATTACTTACCCATCGTAATATAAGTTGAAAATAACCAGTATATCCAGTAACTTTGTAAAAAATAACTTTTATTCACATAGAAATTGGTAATTGACTCGAAAATGCTTAGGTGTTCGAATAATGGTGGTACCTGGATACGTTGTTACCCACGTACATGCACTCTCTCTCTTTTCGACTTCAACTTAACTTCAGATGGGTTTCTCAGCAAAATCCTCTGGGGCATCCACGCTGAGGGGCGTGTGCTGGCGATGGTGTCAGAACTACACGTCAGCGCAGGCCCGTAGGAAGCAAATTGCGATTTGGGGGGGTGGGGGTGGGGGGGGGGGGGGGGGGTTACAAGGATCTTTGTGTACGTACTCTAACTAGGGGGGGTCCCCCACCCCCCATGGTGTCAGTACTCATTAGAGTTATCTTGAAGAGACGATTCCGATGAGTACTCGCACCATAGGATTTGGTGCTGAAACGGGACTGAATTATGTGCCAGGATCAATCAACAGCTTTAGCTAATCACAGTGCTCCAGATAAGGGGAGCAGTGTTGTGCCTAGGTCCAAAATTTTGGGGGACACGGTGGCGCGCTGTCAAAATTTTTGGGGGACATTTGAAATTTTTGGGGGACACACTAAAAAAGCCTTTAAAACATGATAGGCTTTCCTTTAAAATAGAATTAGTGTTTACGATATTGAACATGTTTACTGCGTCTACATTTTCGGTAATCCAGTAAGGCTTTTACACGACGGGAAAACTGATGTTCGTCTATTTGTAAATAACTTGTAATGATTGTTTTGGTACATACAAAGTTGGAAGAGTATGATCAGCATGTTGTTTAGAATGGGGTTTCATTCATCAGGTTGTGCGACGCTTCGTGTTTCGTCTGCTCTTTCCTCTCCAATCCGACGAGAAGTGAAGTCAAGTCATGCGTAATTTGACTGGTTATCGGGTTTTACCACAGCCATTTAACTGCATTGGCATGTACCCGCGCACACAGTCTACCTTTATTAATAAAGGATAGTAAATCGGCGGAAAGGATAGTTGTAATTGTAAGACTGGTTATCGGGTTTTACGTAGCCATTTAACTGCATTGGTATATACACGCAAGCACAGTCTACATTTATTAATGAAGGATAGTAAATCGGCGGAAAGGATAGTAAATAGAGCAAAGGTACGGAAGACGACAATTGCGCCCGTACGCCCGCGCCGTTACGAATTTTAAGGGTCAAAGTAAAAAATATTGCGGGAATCCCGCAATCCCGCGCTCTAGGTGCAACACTGGGGGAGTATTTCAAAAACTAAAATATTTATTTCTGCATTTGACCCTATGGTGATAGTATTCATTAGAATTGTCTCTAATGAGTAGTAACAGCATATATACAGTGGATAATGTGTTATTCTTTCCCGTTTAAACGCAAACGTACAAAACCGCAAAGCACTATACAGTGTTGCACTTAGAGCGCGGGATTGCGGGATTCCCGCAATACTTTTTACTTTGACCCTTAAAATTCGTAACAGCGCGGGCGTACGGGCGCAATTTTCGTCTTCCATACCTTTGCTCTATTTACTATCCTTTCCGCCGATTTACTATCCTTCATTAATAAAGGTAAACTGTGCGCGCGCGTGTATACCAATGCAGTTAAATGGCTACGTAAAACCCGATAACCAGTCTTACAATTACAACTATCCTTTCTGCCAATTTACTATCCTTTATTAATAAAGGACGTAGACTGTGCGCGGTTTATATGCCAATGCCGTTAAATGGCTACGGTAAAACCCGATAACCAGTCAAATTACGCATGACTTAACTTCACTTCTCGTAGGATTGGAGAGGAAAGAGCAGACAAAACGGGAAGCGTGACACCTGATGAATAAAACCCCCATCTAAATGACGTGCTGATCAAACTCTTCCAACTTTGTATGTACCAAAACAATCATTACAAATTATTTAAAAATAGACGAACATAAGTTTTCCCGTCATGTAAAAGCCTTGCTGGATTACCGAAAATCTACTAGACGCAGTAAACATGTTCAATATCGTAAACACTAATTCTTTTTTAAAGGAAAGCCTATCATGTTTTTAAAGGCTATTTTAGTGTGTCCCGCAAAAATTTCAAATGTCCCCCAAAAATTTTGACAGCGCGCCACCGTGTCCACCAAAATTTTGGGCCTAGGCACAACACTGCCTATATATATATATAAAACGTAGAAAAGTACAACTTTTGGACAATTCTGATAATTCATGTTTATCTTGGTGGCAAACAGTTTGGAGCCTGATCAGACACCGGGTTACCCGGCGTCTGATCTGGCTTTAAACTGTTTGCACTGCAAATAATAGTTTTAGCGTAAACACGTTTATTGGGAAAGAATACCGTTTTCTCCTCTGTAGAACAGAACAGAAGAACCATATAATTTGGTTATAAAATGAGTGAGAATATCTTATTTAGTGAAACCTCTCTTAACCGGACATGTGTGGGGACAACATACATTTCCGGTTTAGAGGGGTTTCCAGTTTAGAGGGGTTTTAATCAATAGCTTGTTTCTGGTATGAAAGATATCTGTTAAAGCTGGTTGAAAGTAAAGCAGAATGCGCCTTAAGGTGCATTCTGCTTTACTTTCAACCTGCTCTAACTTCTAAGCTATCATCTGCTAGAATATAGAAAATATTTTTGATGATAGATATTCATGAATGTATTTTCTTCAAGGAAGGAATAAATCAATAAGGTAAATAGGCATACATAGGGTTAGAATAAAAAAGGGTTGGAAACAGGACCAACGTTTATGTCCGGTTTAGAGAGAATTCCGGTATTTAGAGGTTATTATTATTATTATTATACCAGATTTATATAGCGCTCTTTTCACACAGGGATTGTGCGTTCAAAAGCGCTTTACATGAAATAACACATATGTACCTATAAATCGAGAAAAGACAAAATAACTACAATTAGATCTGAAATAAAACATGAATTAACATATAAAAGACAGTCCCCCAAAACGGCGATCACATTACCCCCATCAATCAGCAATGAACCGACCGGCTAAGTATTGCCGACTGATATAAATAATGGTAGAGCGCCCAATGCAGGCCATCGACAAAACACAAATAACTATAATTAGATCTAAAATAAACAAGAATAAACATACAAAAGACAGCCCCCAAAACGGCGATCACACTACCCCCATCAATCAGCAATGAACCAACCGGCTAAAGATTGCCGACCAATAGAAATAATAGCAGAGCGCCCAATGCAGGCCATCTAATGTAACATAACTAGGAAAAATAGCATGCGACCATAACTAAAAACTCTATAGAAGATCAATGACATGATTAAAAATGGTGAAAGCTGTCCAAGAATTGTACCACATACCCTACCAGCTGGTTTCAAAAGAGATCAGAGCAATATCCCTACCATCAAAGATCCACCAGACAGACATTGGTCAACGGCACAACCCAGAACTAAATATTAGACCCATAACATATACAGAATGAACAGTCATCTACCCTCTCCACCCCACACCCGCCGGACCTACATATTCCATGGCTGAAATTACACGCTTACTTTATAAAACATCAAGATAAGAAGCTGTCCCTGAATTATACCGCAAACCCCAAGCCAGTCGGTTTCAAAGAGATCAGGGGCAATCCCTACCATCAAGATCCACCGAACAGGCATGGGCAAACGGTACAATTCCAGAACTCCCATTTAGACCCACAATATCTACAGCAAGAACATAGCCCGGAGGTAGCAGTCATCCATTTCCTAATGTGTTCTAATAATAAATATTAAAGAAGTGTGTTTTCAGACGTTTTTTGAAGACTGCAACTGAGCTCGCATCTCTGATGTCTGATGGTAGAGAGTTCCAGAGCTTTGGGGCTGCATGCATGAAACTTCTATCTCCATTTCTCCGGATTTTTCCTAAATCTCCGGATTTTTTCCAGTACATGGTAGCTTAAAGCAGGCTGAAAGTAAAGCAGAATGCGCCTTAAGGTGCATTCTGCTTTACTTACAGCCTGCTTTAAGAAGTCGCTTGTCAATAAAACAAGAAACAGACTATGGGGTAAAGGTATGATTCGTAAAATTACACTTGAAAAATGCATATTTGGAAATCTTAGGATTTTTCATGACAACTTATGGCAGCCCTGTAATTCTTGAAAATATTTCAGGGCTGCAGGTTGTGCAGAAAATCTTTAGATTTTTATGATGGCAGAATGCCAGATGGTAACTTAAAGCAGGCTGATAGTAAAGCAGAATGTGCCTTAAGGGGAAATTTGCTATACTTTCAACCTGGTTAAAGTGGTCACATGTCTTCGCAACTACTAGTAGAAACAGATTGTTTGGTAAAGGGTAAAAGGTACAATTTGCAAAATCAGGTTTAAAAATAGAAACATTTGGAAATCTTAGGATTTTACATGATCAACTTGCGGCAGCACTGATATTTTGACAAATGACCAAGGACACTTTTAAAGCGACTCGCAACCGCTTTATTGTCGTCTGCTTTAGTATTTTTGTCTGCAAGACACGTTTCAAAGTTAGATTTAAGATTGTATGACTTAATAAATATCGATAAGAGTGTCAAACAGTTTGGTCCTGATCAGACGCCGCATTACGCGGCGTCTGGTCAGGACCAAAACTGTTTGCAAACGCGCTTTAAAGGGACTTGCAACCGGATGGTGTACTTGTCAAAATAAAATAAAATACTCAAATAAAAGCAAATTTGTGGCATCATTTGGCTTCTGACATTAAAAAAATATGATCAGTCCAAAAAAAGTCTCAAGAATCGTCACCGAATCTTAGTTTTTAGCTCACCTGGCACGTAGTGCCAAGGTGAGCTTTTAGGATCGCTGGATGTCCGTCGTCCGTCGTCTGTCCGTCCACAATTGTTCGTTACCACTCTACCAGGTTCAAATCTCATTGGATCTTGATGAAACTTGGTCACAATGTTTGCCTCAATGAAATCTAGGTCAAGTTCGAATGTGGGTCATGTCCGGTTAAAAACTAGGTCACTAGGTCAAATTATCGAAAAACCTTGTTAACACTCTAGAGGCTACAAATTTCATTGGATCTTCATGAAACTTCATCAATATAATTGCCCCAATGAAATCTAGGCCAAGTTTGAATGTGGGTCATGTCCGGTCAAAAACTAGGTCACTAGGTCAAATCTTCGAAAAACCTTGTTAACACTCTAGAGACTACAAATTTCATTGGATCTTCATGAAACTTCATCAAAATGTTTGCGTCAATGAAATCTAGGTCGAGTTCGAATGTGGGTCATGTCCGGTCAAAAACTATGTCACTAGGTCAAATTATCGAAAAAAATCTTGTTAACATTCTAGAGGCTACAAATTTCATTGGATCTTCACGAAACTTCATCAATATGATTGCCTCAATGAAATCTAGGCCAAGTTCGAATGTGGGTCATGTCCGGTCAAAAACTAGGTCACTAGGTCAAATCATCGAAAAACCTTGTTAACACTATAGAGACTACAAAATTCATTGCATCTTCATGAAACTTGTGAACATAATGTTTGTCTCATTGAAATCGAGGTCAAGTTAGAATGAGGGTCATGCCAGGTCAAAAACTAGGTCACACGGTGTACATGGTTACATGGTTACCAGGTGAGCGATTTAGGGCCATAGTGGCCCTTGTTTTAGATATATTCCATCGTTTTTCAATAGCGTCAGCTGACTGTTTTGCTGTTGTTGTTGCTTCTCTACACGGGCTCTGACATAAACCGGAGCTGAATAATGTAGTATTAAGTGCTACCAGTGAAGTACGTTAATTCGCTACCATATATATAGAGAGCGTCCATGGTCGAGGCGGTAAAGGCGTGTCCTCATTTTTCTTGTTTGTCTCCGCAATGGAGGGTCACGGGTTCTAATCCCACCAGAGCTTCTTCCTTTTTTTTGGGAAATGCAGTTTTTAACAGAATTTATTATCCTAAACTAAATCTTACCCATTTATACAATCATTTGACATAAATTTACAAATTACCATTTTTAATGCTAAATCCAGTTGCGAGACTCTTTAACAGTTGTACCTATTACTCCATAGCCTGTCTCTAGTTTAAAAAAAGATAATCACTTAAAGCAGGTTGAAAGTAAAGCAGAATGTGCCTTAAGGCATACTCTGCTTTACTTTCAGCCTGATTTATTTTTAGCTCACCTGGCACGTAGTGCCAAGGTGAGCTTTTAGGATCGCTGGTCGTCCCTCGTCTGTCTGTCTGTCCGTCCGTCCACAATTGTTCGTTAACACTCTAGCAGGTTCAAATCTCATTGGATCTTGATGAAACTTGGTCACAATGTTTGCCTCAATGAAATCTAGGTCAAGTTTGAATGTGAGTCATGTCCGGTCAAAAACTAGGTCACTAGGTCAAATTATCGAAAACCCTTGTTAACACTCTAGAGGCTACAAATTTCATTGGATCTTCATGAAACTTCATCAATATGATTGCCTTAATGAAATCTAGGCCAAGTTCGAATGTGGGTCATGTCCGGTCAAACACAAGGTCACTAGGTCAAATCTTCGAAAAACCTTGTTAACACTCTAGAGACTACAAATTTCATTGGATCTTCATGAAACTTCATCAAAATGTTTGCCTCAATGAAATCTAGGTCAAGTTAAAATGTGGGTCATGTCTAGTCAAAAACTAGGTCACTAAGTCGAATCATCGAAAAACCTTATTAACACTCTAGAGACTACAAATTTCATTTGATCTTCATAAAACTTGATGAAAAGGTTTGCCTCAATGAAATATAGGTCAAGTTCAAATGTGGCTTATGTCTTGTCAAAAACTAGGTCACTAGGTCAAATCATCCAAAAACCTCGTTAACACTCTAGAGACTACAAAATTCATTGAATCTTCATGAAACTTGAACAAAATGTTTGTCTCATTGAAATGGAGGTCAAGTTAGAATGAGGGTCATGCCCGGTCAAAAACTAGGTCACACGGTGTACATGGTTACATGGTTACCAGGTGAGCGATTTAGGGCCATAGTGGCCCTTGTTTAAGCTATTATTTGTTAGAAAATAGAAAATATTTCTTATAATACATATTAATGACTGTATAAAAGGGAACTATTTCCTTCAGTGGAAGAATAAATCATAGGCATAAAAAGGCGTATTTATGGGGTAATGGGTTATCAAATGGAATAAATATCTCGCAGTGTTGAGCTTAGTTCCTGACAATATTTCAGGGCTGCAGATTGTGCCGAAATCTTTAGATTTTTATCCTTAATCCATTGTCCCATAAATATGCCATTTTACCCCTTTTATTTATTCATCTTCTGAAGAAAATAGTTCCAATTTGTACTGTTACAAACAAGTATCATAAGAAATAGTTTCTATATTCTAGCAGGTAATAGCTTAAAGCAGGCTGAAAGTAAAGCAGAATGCCCCTTAAGGTGCATTCTGCTTTACTTTCAACCTGTTTTAAGTGGTCACCTGTTTTCAAAACTAGAAACAGGCTATGAGGTAATGGGTTAAAGACGATGGTCAAATTTTTTAATTGCTATTTATGACATATTGTGGGGTTTGTGACAGGTCAGTTTGGAGTGGGGGTATGTTTCTCAGCATGATAGTCAGTTTTATCGAACAGTCAAACTTCGATATATCAAACTCGGTTAAGTGAAACATACCAGAATTTGAAACACGGATATGTCCACCTAAACCAGGCTTGAAATAAGGAAAATTCATGTTTGGAAATATCGGATAATTCGAGTTTTAAGGGAGTCTGAGAAATCGAAGTTTGACTGTATTTTGATAATTTTCAGGCCTCCTGTATTTCGCGGGTGAGATTGGACAGTCTGAGCAGTTTTCAGGGGACATCGTTAATCAACATATACAGTCAGTTTATACCAAAGAGAACCCTGGTTAAAAGTGGAATAAAGCAGGTACGAACTCTCATTTCACCGCCAAATCCAGTGTTGTTAGTGTTTTCTTATGACTTGTGTCAGTTATTTTTAGATTGGAACATTCTAAACTTTTAAAAGTGATGAGTACCGTACTGGATGATTTCCGTACAGCCAGCTAGAGATACGACTAGCTGTATTTATTTGCTTAATGTACAGTAGAGAAGACATATTTTTCCCGTTTAAACGCAAACAAAATGCACATAACTGTGGAAATTTACTTTAAGAAATTGTAGCTATATTTTCAGTCTGAGTAGCAAACAGGTTGGAGCCAGATCAGACGACGGGTTACCCGGCGTCTGATCTGGCTTTAACCTGTTTGCAATGGAAATAACAGTTTTAGTATATAAATGGGAAATAATAAAATATCAGTGAAATTAGTGCAGCGGTCTCGTGCTAGGAGGATCAAACTTATCTCAAGTGTACGATTATATATTCGATGTTATCTTACTTACCTATTTACCATGATTAACTATTCTGTTCTAAAAGTAACTCGGACAAGTCAGAAAAATCGGATAACACCGCTCACTAGAAAAGATGGTTCTAATGACAGGGTTTTATGCAGAAATAAAGATTTTAGTTTTTAGTAAACCAACACATACCAACGAGAACCATGGTTAAAAGTTGAATTAAAAATGGTATGCAGCGCTCTGTATACGAGGGAATAATCTGAACAAACACCTGTTTCAGCACTAAATCTAATGAGTAATGACACCATAACGTTTAATGTAGAAATAAAGATGTGATATGATACTCGTTTCAGCACCCAATTCTACGGTGTCACTACTCGTTAGAATCGTCTCTGTCTTCGAGGCGATTCTAATGAGTAGTGACACCATAGGGTTTAACCCATTTCCCCATAACCTGTTTCTAGTTTTAAAGATAGGTGACCACTTACAGCAGGTTGAAAGTATAGCAGAATGTGCCTTAAGGCACATGCTGCTTTACTTTCCGCCTGCTCTAAGCTAACATTTGCTAAAATATATATAGAAAGTATTTTTTATCAAACATATTTACGACTGTATAAATTCGATTTTTTTTTCTTCAGGGGAGGAAAAAAGTTGTATGTGTAAAAAGGCTTATTTATTGGGTAATGGGTTAATGCAGGAATAAAGATTTTAGTCAATGAAATACTTCATTTACCTGTGGGCTGTTTTATACAGAAACCTAAACCTAAACCTAAAGAGCCAAAGAAGGAAAGTGAGATGCCGTGGGCGGTCGTTGTGATAGCTTCATCAATGGTGTTAGCGTATATTGTGATACGATATCAGAAGAACCGGGCTGAAAAAGGTATAGTAAAACCCAGTGCTCCAGATAAAAGGGAGTAAACTGAACAAACTCAACATTATCTCACTCATTTCAGCACCAAATCCTTCGAGACGATTCTAATGAGTAGTGACACCATAGGGTTTAAAGCAAAAATTAAGATTTTAAATTTTTGAAAAGCTACCCTTATCTAGGAATGAGTTAACTATTTTTCTCACATAACTACCCCTGTTTTCTATAGCGAACAATGATGACGAATATCCTTATCTCCAACATGTGTAAGATCACTTTGATGACGTTAATATAAGGTCACTATTTATAACAGCGTTTTGATGTCACCAGGGTTCCTAAAAAATGCATATTGCTTAAAAAATAGCTTAAATCGTTGGTAATGTGAGAAAAAGAATCTGTCACTCGTCGATGTTTAAGACAAGTTGATCTCAAGTTCGTCTAGAATAGAAAAGTTATTAAGCTCGCCAAGGCTCGCTTAATAACATTTCAATTCTAGACTCGTTTGAGATCAGCTTGTCTTAAACATCGACTCATGACAGATCCTATATATCTCTTTTATCTAGCACTAAAACTCTTTGCTAGAGTGCTTGGATATTTTAAGGGCCCCACTGGGGTGGGTGCCCTATAGTAATTGCCCTGTCCGTCACGCCGTCTGTCAGTCATATCTAAAAATAGAAACATGCTGTCATAGCAATTGCAGACTGTGTCTATAATTTTGCACTAACAATTCATCTCCAGTAAAACTTGTAAATGGGTACAATAGATCAGTCTGTCCCCATATCAAATCAGCCCTTTCAGCTTCAAGCATGTGACTTTCAACCTAGATTTCTGACCAGTTATCATTGGTTGAGAATTTGCAAATGATAGGTCTAAATAGAAGCCATACACCTCCACTGAAAAATTCTTCACTGAAACCACTGGTCCAAATTGAAAATAATTTTACACAAGTGTTGACTCTCTACCAGATTCTTAAAATCATTTTGTTATCTTAAAAAACATTATCCCTTGCTGCCAAGTGTTCCTTATATTTCTGTACTATAGAAAAACTTTAAAAATATTTTTCTCTGAAACTTTTAATCTGATTTAAGAATAATTTTACAAATAATGATTCACTGGTGACCCTTTTGCCAGTTTTCTTCAAATAGTTATCTTCCTAGTTCAAACAACATGACCACCAGTTGGTGGGGTGAATTTACCTATGATGGCTTATATCAATTGAAAACTTAATCATTACTGGTCCATTACCATGACTGTAACCATGGGTACCAGGTGAACGATTTAGGGCCGCATGCAGCTCTTGTTTTTAGCTCACCTGAGCCATAGGCTCAATGTGAGCTATTGGGATGGCCCTGTGTCCGGCGTCGTCCGTCGTGCGTCGTCCGGCGTCGTTAACAATTGCTTCAAATGACATCTCCTCATATACCGCTTGACAGATTTCAACCAAACTTTACAGAAATGTTCCTTGGGTCAAGCTCTTTCAAATTTGTTCAAAGAATTAAAAACAATGCAGAACTCTGGTTGCCATGGCAACCAAAGTGAAAAAATAAGGAAATCTTTAAAAATCTTCTTGTCAGAAACTGCAAGAGCCAGAGCTTAGATATTTGGCACACAGCATCATCTATAGGTACTCTATCAAGTTTGTTCAAATTATGTCCCTAGGGTCAAAATTGGCCCCGCCCCGGGGGTCACAGTTTTACATAGAGTTATAAAGTGAAATTTTCAAACGTCTTCTTCTCTGAAACTAATATGGCTAGAGCATTGATACTCAGCATGGTGACACTTCTATATGTCCTTTACATATTTTGTTCAAATGGTTTCGGTCGGTTGCATAAGTAGGTCACAGGAGCTAAAAATAGATTTTTTCAATGAAAACTTTAAAAATCTTCTTGTCTGAAACTACAAGGGCCAGAGCTTAGATATTTGGCACATAGCATCATCTACTGGTCCTCTATCAAGTTTGTTCAAATTATGTCCCTGGGGTCAAAATTGGCCCCGCCCCGGGGGTCACAGTTTTACAAAGAGTTATATAGTGAAATTTTCAATGGAAACTTAAAAAAATCTTTTTGTCTAAAACTCTTGTACCCTGATCTTAGATATTTGGCACATAGCATCATCTAAATGTCCTCTTTCAAGATTGTTCAAATTATGCCAATCGAGTAAAAAATGACTCTGTCCTGGACATAAATCTTTTTCTCCATTTTGTCAGTTATTCTCAGGTGAGCGAAATATGCCCCATGGGGCTCTTGTTTTTAGATATTTTCCATCGTTTTTCTATAGCGTTAGCTAACGGTATAGTTGTTGTTGTTGCTTCTCTACACAGGCACAGACATAAATCCGAGCCGAATATGTACTATCAATCGCTACCAGTGAAGTACATTAATTCGCTACCATATAGATAGAGAGAGCCAGTAGCCGTGTGGGTAAAGGCGTTTGCCTTTGTTTTCATGTTTGTCTCGGCATGGAGGGTCACGGGTTCGAATCCCACCAGAGCTTCTTCTTTTTTGTTTTTTTGAAATGCATTTTTAGCTCACCTGAGCCAAAGGCTCAAGGTGAGCTATTGGGATTGCCCTGTGTCCGGCGTCCGTCGTTAGTCGTTGGTCGTTAGTCATGTGTCGTCGTTAACAATTGCTTCAAATGACATCTCCTCCTATACGGCTTGACAGAATTCAACCAAACTTTACAGAAATGTTCCTTGGGTCAAGCTCTTTCAAATTTGTTCAAAGAATTAAAAACAATGCAGAACTCTGGTTGCCATGGCAACCAAAGTGAAAAAATAAGGAAATCTTAAAAAATCTTCTTGTCAAAAACTGGAAGGTCCAGAGCTTACATATTTGGTATATAGCATCATCTACAGGTCCTCTATCAAGATTGTTCAAATAATGCCCCTGGGGTCAAAATTGGCCCCGACCCGGGGGTCACAAATTGGCCCTGCCCCGGGGGTCACAGTTTTACATAGAGTTATATAGTGAAATTTTCTAACGTCTTCTTCTCTGGAACTAATATGGCCAGAGCTTTGATATTTGGTATGGTAACACTTCTAGATGTCCTTTACCAAAATTGTTCAAATGGTTCTGGTCGGTTGCATAACTAGGTCACAGGAGCTAAAAATAGATTTTTTTCAATGAAAACTTAAAAAATCTTCTTTTCTGAAACTACAAGGGCCAGAGCTTAGATATTTTGCACATACTATCGCCTACAGGTCCTCTATAAAGTTTGTTCAAATAATGCCCCTGGGGTCAAAATTGGCCCCGACCCGGGGGTCACAGATTTACATAGAGTTATATAGTGAAATTTTCAAACGTCTTCTTCTCTGAAACTGATGTGGCCAGAGCATTGATATTTGGCATGGTGACACTTCTAGATGTCCTATACGAAAATTGTTCAAATGGTTCTGGTCAGTTGCATAACTAGGTCACAGGAGCTAAAAATAGTTTTTTTTTCATTGAAAACTTAAAAAATCTTCTTGTCTGAAACTACAAGGGCCAGAGCTTAGATATTTGGCACATAGCATCGCCAAAGATCCTCTATCAACTTTGTTTAAATTATGCCCCTGGGGTCACAGTTTTACATAGAGTTATATAATGAAATTTTCAAACGTCTTCTTCTCTGGAACTAATATGGCCAGAGCTTTGATATTTGGTATGGTAACACTTCTAGATGTCCTATACCAAAATTGTTCAAATGGTTCTGGTCGGTTGCATAACTAGGTCACAGGAGCTAAAAATAGATTTTTTTCAATGAAAACTTAAAAAATCTTCTTTTCTGAAACTACAAGTGCCAGAGCTTAGATATTTTGCGCATACCATCGCCTACAGGTCCTCTATCAAGTTTGTTCAAATTATGCACCTGGGGTCAAAATTGGCCCCGCCCCTGGGGTCACAGTTTTACATAGAGTTATATAGAGAAAATTTCAAACGTCTTCTTCTCTGACACTAATATGGCCAGAGCTTTTATATTCGGTATGGTGACACTTTTAAATATACTTTACATAATTTGTTCAAATTGGTCGGGTCTGTTGCATATCTAGGTCAGTCCTGGACCTAAATTATTATCGCCATTTTTTCAGCTATTTTCTCAGGTGAGCAAAATATGCCCCATGGGGCTCTTGTTTTAGCTCACCTGAGCACAAAGTCTTCAAGGTGAGCTATTGCAATCGGTCGCCGTCCGTCGGTGTCCGTGTCGTCTGTTCACAATTTGTTTCAAATAACTTCTTCTCTGAAACCAATGGCCCAATTTTAACCAAACTTGGTCAGATACATACTGTAGTTGTGAGCTTCAAAATTTTTTGAAAAAAAGTGGTTGGGGTATCAGTCTTGTTGCCATGGCAACCATGCACAATATCTAAAAAAAATTCTTCTTCTCAAAAACTACTGGTCCGATTTCAATTTGCTTTTCACCAAAATATTTCTCAATTTATATACTTTCAAAATTGTTCAAAGAATGTTGATTTGTCAAAAAACATGGCCGCCAGAGGGCGTGGTCATTTTCCGTATTTACGTAATATTGACAACCAAAGTCAAAACTTTAAAAATCTTCTTGTCAATAACCATAAGTCCTAGGACAACCAACTTTCATATGTAGCATCATGTTGTGAACCTTTACCAAGATTGTTCAAATAATGACCCCTGGGTCAAAAATGGCCCCACCCCAGGGCTTATCAGTTTTACATAGAGTTATATACATGTATAGGAAAACCTTTAAAACTCATCTTCTCTGAAACTGAATGGCCTAGACCTTTTATATTTGGCATGTAGCTTTGCCTTCTGATCCTCTACCAAGATTGTTCAAATCATGACCCCGGGTCAAAAATGGCCCGCCCCAGGGCTTATCAGTTTTACATAGACTTATATGGTAAAACCTTTAAAATCTTCTTCTCTGAAACCGTAAGGCCCAGACCTTTTATATTTGGCATGTAGCTTTGCCTAGTAGTCCTCTACCAAGATTGTTCAAATCATGACCCCCGGTCAAAAATGGCCCCGCCCCGGGGCTTATCAGTTTTACATAGAGTTATATAGGAAAACCTTTAAAACTCTTCTTCTCTGAAACTGTATGTCCTAGACCGTTTATATTTGGCATGTAGTTTTGCCTTATGGTCTTCTACCAAGATTGTTCAAATCATGATCCCTGGGTCAAACATGGCCCCGTTTCAGGGCTTATCAGTTTTACATAGACTTATATGGTTAAACCTTTAAAAAATTTCTTCTCTGAAACCGTAAGGCCCAGACCTTTTATATTTGGTATCTAGCTTTGCTTTATGGTCATCTACCAAGATGATTGTTCAAATCATGACCTCAGGGTCAAAAAGGGCCCGTCCTGGGCTTATCAGTTTTACAAAGACTTATACAGGAAACCCTTTAAAAATCTTCTACTCTGAAACTGTAACCATTGTCAGAATTCAATAATATTAACACCCTTTATTAGGACTTTTTATATAGTTTCAATAGTTTTCCTTTTTGCTCAAACAGTAATAATGACAAACAGATTCTGAGTTACTAATTCATGAAACAGTCCACATACATGCAATAACAATTTTCATTTTGCATTGAGTATTACACAATAGCATCAGGTGAGCGATTTAGGGCCGCATGCGGCTCTTGTTTTATATACAGTATTATACTAAAGTCACAGCCTGTTCCCATGGTAACACTGTCAGTGGGCGGGGACTGGGAACTGAAAAACCAGAATGGAATATTTATTTTGCCTTAAACCCTATGGTGTCTCTACTCATTAGAATCGTATCATTGAGACGATTCTAATGAGTAGTAACACCATAGGATTTGGTCGTAAAATAAGTGCGAAAATGTTGAATTTGTTAAGTTAACTCCCTGTTACCTGGAGCCCTGCTGTCGTCTTCATCACTTTATGGTGAATTATGCAGGTTGTTTTGTTTACAGAGTTACTAAAGTCACAGCCTGTTCCCATGGTTACACTGTCAGTGGGCGGGGACTGGGAACTGGAAAACCAGGATGGAAAAGTGATGACAAACAAGGACTTTTTTGGCCAGTGGGTATTGCTGTACTTTGGCTTCACACATTGTCCCGATATCTGTCCCGACGAGCTCGAGAAAATTGTAAAAGCTGTTAATATAATAGGTAGGTAGTTTCTTTTACTTACACCCAATGTCACGATTTCTGTCCCGACGAGCTCGAGAAAATCATAAAAGTTGTTAATATAGTGTAGCTCCATAACTTTGCAGTTTCGCGAAAGCCAATATATCGCCCTCGGGGCTTGGACCCAATTTTTAGCTCACCTGAGCCAAAGGCTCAGGATAAGCTTTTGTGATACCATTCCGTCCGGTGTCTGGCGTCCGTCGTCCGTCGTACGTTCACATTTTCAAACAACATCTCCTCTGAAACCACTGACCCGATTTCAACCAAACTTTGTCAGAAGCATCACTGACAAGGTGGAACGAAATTTTGTTCAAAGATTTTGGCTAAAGTTATTCCCCTTGCTGTAGGACCAGATTTTCTAACATAACCGTATAGACAACTTTTAATGCATAAGAAAATCTTAAAAAATCTTCTTCTCAGAAACCCACAGGCTCCAGACCTTTGATATTTGGTATGTATCATGACCTTATGATCTTCTAGCAAGACTGTTCAAATTTTGACCCTGTGGCCAAAAATGACCCCGCCCTGGGGCTTATCAGTTTTTCTTAGAAAAACATTAAAAAATCTTCTTCTCAGAAACTGTGTGGCCTAGATCATTTATATTGGACATATAGCTTTGCCATATGGTCCTCTACCACGATTGTTCAAATTATGACCCCTGGGTCAAAATTGGCCCCGCCCATGGGCTTATCAGTTTTACATAGACTTATATAGGAAACCCTTTAAAAATCTTCTTCTCTGAAACTGTAAGGCCCAGATCTTTAATATTTGACATATAGCTTTGCCTTGTGGTCCTCTACGAACAGTGTTCAAATTATGACCCCTGGGCCAAAAATGGCCCCGCCCTCGGGCTTATCAGTTTTTCATAGGAAAACCTTTAAAAATCTTCTTCTGAAACTGTAAGGCCTAGATCATTTATATTTGACATGTAGCTTTGCCTTTTAGTCCTCTACCAAAGTTGTTCAAATTATGACCCCCGGGTCATAATTGGCCCTGCCCCGGGGCTTATCAGTTTTACATGGACTTATATAGGAAAACCTTTAAAAATCGTCTTCTCTTAAACTTTTAAAATGAAAATCAAGATATTGTCATATTGATTCTTGGTAATTTGTTGAATTTGTACAATAGAGATAAGTAAATAGTTCTCAGAAAGTACATAGACAGTAATTGGCTGATTTTGTGTCACATTTTGCTACAATATTGAAATAGGTGTCCCTTCTGTTCTGTAAATGTAAATGTGTGGAGGCATTCATACAAGAACTGTCTGTGGCTAGTCGGAGAAAGACACTTTCTCTCTGTTGTGTAGCCTGTCTGTTTGTGGTTCTTGTCTGGCTGACTTGGTTTCTCTCAGGATTTGGTGATCTGGTATTGGGTGGACAGAGATCTTCATCTGGAGTTGGTTGTCAATGGTTCATTGATGGATGTTTGGAATATCTGTGGTTCTATTGGTTGGAAAGGGTCTGTATATTCTTCAGTGTAATTGGATATTAATATGTTTCTGCTTGTTTCTATCTGTTTTGTTATTGAACACTGTGAGGCTGTTTTCGTACTCTTTTTGATTAGTTGTTGGTCTTCACTCCTTAATATTCTCAAATGGACTTCCCCATATCTTGTTGCTGCTGAGCCTTTTATCCTAAATTCTAATAACTTAGTGCAATTAGGTTGAATCAATAACAGATGGTGTCAGTTTTTAGCTGGATTTATGTTAGAGCTGTAATTCAAATTGTTTGCCCGGGTCTGTAATCTTCTTTGTAGCTTGAGTCTGTTTCTGCTTGACTCTTATTTAGGTACAGTGTATGTCGGTTTTCCTGTTTTTTTGGTAATTTGGTTGTAGATCTGTTCTTCTTCTGTGTTCAAAAGCTCCAGATATTGTAGCTGTAGAATGTGCTATCTAGTTCTCGGGTTTTGTTCTTCTTGTAATATGTGGTGGCTGGGTTCCTTGATCCAAGGTGCCGGTGGTGCCTGCTCAGATGGATCCCAGGGGGATGCTTGGAGGTTAAGAGTTTAATCTTCGGCAAACCTCCCACACCTGTTTTGTTGACTGTTTGACATCCTCCTGCTGTGACCGGATCCCAGAAGGGATACAGGCTCTACTCAAGTATAAATAATCAAAAACACCAAAGGAGTAGAAGACACGATCAAGCAGTATTGTGTTGACTGTTTTTTATTCACCAACGTTTCGGCCTTACAAAGGCCTTCATCAGGGTGGTACAAAAATTGAAACACAATTTATACAAAAATCTTGTCCCTGAAGTGCAGGTTTTTAGGTACTTTTGTCATGTGACCTTTTATAAAGATAGATCAGCCCTCATTACTAAAACAAAGAGTAGTCATGACAATGACGTCATAATGACGTCATAATGACGTCATGATGACTAAGATGACATCAATATAGTACCATGGTGATGAGGTTATAAAAGATAGTCTATTTTCAGTTTTAAAGAGCCTTTTAACACTAGTTTTCATTAAGAATAGAAAATGAGTCTCTAAATATTAGTAAAGTGTGATATTAATCTATCCAGGATCTTGTTTATAATTATACTTCTTTTAAACACTATTTAGAAGTGTAAATCAATATTATGGTCTTTGAAAACATAAAAAGCATATTTTAAAATGAAAATCAAGATATTGTCATATTGATTCTTGGTAATTTGTTGAATTTGTACAATAGAGATAAGTAAATAGTTCTCAGAAAGTACATAGACAGTAATTGGCTGATTTTGTGTCACATTTTGCTACAATATTGAAATAGGTGTCCCTTCTGTTCTGTAAATGTAAATGTGTGGAGGCATTTACATGTTTCACCTAGGTATGATTCATATTCGCACATACAAATTAATTGCTTCGTATAATATTATTAAAAAGTGACATGTGCACAGTGCCACACAAAACAGGTCATATAGCGCCTATGAATGATGAAGGATAATGAGATGAATGGTGATTTCAGGAAGATGATTTCAGCTAATCTCATTTGTTGCAAACAGAAACAATTCTCTATGACAATAAAGCCAAATAAATACACCAAAGTAGGAAGGTAAGTACTTGTAAGGGATATTTGCCACCTGGTTGGATACTGATGATTGATCAGACGCTGCGTATGCCGGTTTCTGGTCACAACACAAACTGTTTGATACTCATTACTTTAGTCAAGATACTTAACATTGAACATTCAGAAATAAAAGCAGATGACTTTTTTGTAAAATATCTGCTATGCAACGATACTCTCTATGTTGGTTTAAAGAATTAATTTGGATAATAGTTGGAAACATATCTATATGTTAAATTAACCCCTTTAAGTTTCTTTTATGTGTTTTCAAATCAGATTTTGCTCGATCTTAATCAGAACCTGCTTTACAGGTCTCATGAGAATCAAAACTGTTGGCAAATACCCAGTGTACCTGAGGTAAGGCAGTGAGGTGTTAATGTAACAAACTATCACAACAACAGGTCAAAGAGCAAAGATTAACACCTTTAATGCAATCAAACAATAACAGTTTATAGTCACGTGTCACTAGCGGCACACTTTGGCGGCACACTTTGCAGAATCGATGTCTGCTTTCATTTCTCAAGTTTCTGTTACGTATTTTGACATTTGACGTAATGAATACTCTTATATTTATACCTTATAAAGTTACTCGTTTCATCAAAATAAAGCCTCGCGCTATCTAGATGATATTTTTAATATAGACAACCCATTTTTTGATACGTTGTTTCCTTTTATTTACCCAAAAGAACTACGCCTTAATAAAACAAACGAGTCAAATTTGTCGGCACCATTTTTAGATTTGGATCTTTTTATAATAACGGAATTGTTTCTTCTAAGATTTACGATAAACGAGATGATTTTGATTTTAGTATTGTAAATTATCCTCATCTAGATGGCGATGTTCCCCGTTCCACATCTTACGGGGTTTATATTTCACAACTTATTCGCTTTGCTAGGGCCTGTACCTCTGTTGAGGACTTCCACATTCGTAATAAAACTATTACTGAAAAGCTTCTTAAACAGGGGTACAGATTTCATAAACTTCGTAAAACATTTTCTAAATTCTTTTATAGAAATCTTCCTCTCATTAACAAGTATAAATGTAACTTAAAGTCTTTTCTGCGGCAAGGTATTTCACATCCGGAGTTTTATGGTGATGTGATTTACAGACTTCGTAAGATTCTTGGACATATACATTTTCAAAACCTATTTGTGAAACATATTAGATTTTTCCTCAAAAAAGATTATGATCCAACTATATTGCTGCGCACTTCACGTTTGGTTATCGATCAGTCTACAATTGATAACTATGCTTTCCTCTTTGGTTGTGCGACGACAGACAGGGCTTAGCACTACATGATGATGTATCTTTAAAGCCGTCCTTAACCGGGAGAGTTATGTCGGAATTTCGTGCTTTGTTTTTTCTCTCCCTCTCTGTCGTACCCTAGACCCTTCCATGTCTTACAGTTACTCGTAACTACAGACTAGTCGCTTGAGTACAATTTGACCGTTGCCATAGTTTGTTATTTTTAACACGGGCTTGAATGTTTAATTCTTTCCCATGTTACTAATGATCTTGTCATAGAATTTTTGCTAAATGTTTGACATGTATTTACTTACTGTGCTGGCGGTCTTTTTGATTGTGAGGTTGTGGAACAGGGTTTATATTTAATGTACACTGTTTGTCTTTATAGGTGAATATAGGAGATAAGTGTGAGGTTGGGCGCCCCTAAACCCAGGTTTAACCCCCCAGTGGTTGTTAATAATTAATTAATTTATAGTTGGTTATTGATGGCTACTGACCGTACCAAGGCGGGCTCCTATATTCACTTTGCTTTATGTTTGTCTTGCGTGTTGTTTTCTATTTAGTGTGTAGATGAAGGAATGGTATTGCGTGTGTGTGTGTTTGTTGTGGTATGACTGTGTGTGTGTGTGTTCTGCTTGAGAGGTGGGTGTATTGTTTGTGTTACGTTTCCTGCTTGAGTCTTTCGTATTTATTTGCAGTTTGCAAACAGTTTGATCCAGTTTAACAATATAATATAATAGTTTACACATAATTATGCAGATCAATATTTATACATATTGCCTTAAGTATCCACCTGCCTTAAACACCCAATAATTAATACAGTTTTGGTAGTCATGTCTGTAATTTGGATAACTCTAATAACCATTACAAACAGTTTGGATCCAGATGAAATTCCACCTCACTGTGCATCTCACCAGGATTTACTACTTACTTTCATTCGTAAACCTATCTGTATGTATCTAGAAAATATTATCTTCCTTTTCATTATATTTTTGTACACATAGTTTTTTTCTGTCAATTAACCCTGTTCACCAATAATATAAGCGATTATTTAATTTCCGAATGCGGGCCGTTATGGATCTGGGCCGTTTTGACCCGTCACCGTCTTTGTTAGACCGATTTTGATTGGTTCATTGTAAAACTGGTGAAATCTATAAATAACTGCTGCCTGACAGGGCAGCATAATGCTGCTCGGGCAGCATATATGCTGCTTGGGCAGCATCAAGATGCTGCTCGGGCAGCATCTAGATACTTTAGACCCCTTTGGTACAAATCGCAAAAGCAACTGAAAGGAACGAGCGTTTTGATTGGATAACACTAAGTGCTATAAATAACTGCTGCCTGGGCAGCATATATGCTGCTCGGGCAGCATCTAGATACTGCCTAGGCAGCATAACGCTGCCCGAGCAGCAAATATGCTGCCCGAGT
This sequence comes from Gari tellinella, assembly GCA_922989275.2. Taxonomy (NCBI): domain Eukaryota; kingdom Metazoa; phylum Mollusca; class Bivalvia; order Cardiida; family Psammobiidae; genus Gari; species Gari tellinella. The sequence continues at coordinate 2,609,126 of OV277870.1, read as the reverse complement.
AGCATCTAGATACTGCCCGCGCAGCATCCTTTGGTACACCATACTAATAGCCTACTTAATGTTAAAAGGCCTAGCTAGATCTGTCTTTTCCGTGATAGCCTACTTAAAAAAGCCCCCCTCTGATAAGGGACGTAGATCTACTCAATCTACCCAAGTCAACCACATATTTCCGCATGCATATATGTCATTCTTACACAATAAGTATGACCTGTAAAAGATAAGCAAGGGTTAAAGGTTGGGTTTACTTATTGATTTTACAAGGTCTTCGGCGGTGTTAATATTTAGGAGAATGCTTCTTAATTGACGAAGTGACTCGGGTAATTCCGTATTTTAAATCCTTTCTTTTCATTGGTCCACGACGCATTCGGCTTCCTGTCGGTTGTGAAGCGATTAAACGAATTCTCTCACCGAACACTCTCAGGTAAATATCTATTTATTGTATTTTTCGGCGGAGCTGGTCTGATTTCTCATTGAGCCTCAAACCTTATATGGCCCAACCAATCGTGAATGACCAGAAATGAAAGCTTAAGGACACGTGCTTAAAATCGAATAGTCTGATTGGGTAGCGGTTAGACTTGACTACTGCCTTTTACAAATTTGTAAAATAAGAGACACAGACTGTTATAGGCTGATTTGCTATGTAGCGGTACCAGTAGTAAACACGATTTTCCGCTACTGCTAGTGAGTTATAACCGAGAAATTTTACGTGTCCCGACCGTTAGGTAGTGATTTGAATGACATAGTGTTTCTATTTTAAGATATGACATATTGTCTCAAATTTCGGCAATGATTTGATGCGTTCTGCAAATCAGAACGAAATTGTTCATAATAGAATTGATCATAATTTTAATCTAGTACCAAGTATATGAAAAAGAAAGAATAGCAGTAACAATTCAGTGAGATTACGAGAAAACTGGCGTTTGAATTTAACCTAGATATCGAAAAGATTAAAGATTTCGAGCATGATGGGTATTTTTTTGTGTTAACACCGTTTTCCTCCAGCGCATGCGCAACTCTGTGACCTCAAATGTAAACAAACCGTGATTTTTTAACGCGATCGCAATCTCTTCGTTAAATGCGAAAACACAACAACACGTAGATACCTAAAACGTACATTGCTACACTTTGTAGATATTTTTATAATAAATCAGAACATAGAACTAACTCTACAAGACAAATCCATACACGAATTCTTGAAGCGGACACTTGTTTATTTTCTCATTTGAGGGGTCGTTTCAAACAATTCATATTCGGCATATTTCGGGGGTGCTTTCCAAAAATCTCAAATCAAAATCAGGTGATTGAGAATATTTAAACAATCAAACCATATTTAAAGTAACTAACAAAAGAGCACACACATACGAATTTTAGTAATTTATGGTATCTACAAATTACAAAATAAAAATGATACACGTAGATCTAGACATGGAAGTATAATTCCGTGATCTAGATCTGTCTTTAAAAATTCTAATCACTTTCAGTCACATCCTAGGAAGAAGTAAGTGCAATTCAATTGGCTTATAAAGATGGAAGTGGAAAATTGACCCCCCCCCCCCCCTGTGAACCAAGCAATAGATCCATGTGCAAACTGTACCTTCTGTCAAGAATTCTCAAGTAAATCTCGACAACCACCTCTGAAAAAGTACTTATTGATGGAATAAAAACAGCTGACAAACAGCTGACAACTTGCAGCAAAATGTAGCCCGATCAAAAGCATAAACGTGTGTAAATGCTCTCTGCTGTACTTTCACCTTCAGTCTTTGAGAGACCAACTGCCTTAACAAACTAATGATTAACCTCAGATCCAGTAGTTTAATGATTGCAAAAACTCATTCTTGGCGACTCTTAAGACCTTCAGTCTTTGATTATATGTATGTGGTCGTAGATTACTGCGCGTGTCTTATTAGATAAATATTAAGCTTAATATCCTGATTTACCATCCTATTTATTGCAACTTGGATAAAATCAATTTCATATACATCATTACCTTAATTCACCACCCATTCCGCCGAATATCTTTTTTAAAGATATTTCTTGTTTGTCTTTGATTTCTAACTCTTAAAGATTCTTTCGAATAAATACATCAAATAATATATAATGGAAAGATATTTCTTTGGTTTATCTCTTAGATCAGAATTTCGAAACAGGATTCTTGTGGGTGGGGCGCCGTTTTATTTTGTTTCGTCCCAAAATGTTTCGCCCTAACTCTTCTTCCTAGTACTCGATACAATCAACAGCAGAGTTCCAGATAACTTCAATAAGAGAAGTATTTCAATAACTAAAATCTTTATTTCTGCATTAAATCCTATGGTGTTACTACTCATTAGAATCGTCTCTTCATTCTGGTAAGGAAAAACATTCTAGCCACAGAACAAAATAAACTACAAACTGACTGTGAGATTTTATGGGTAAAATTACAAATTGAAAAAAATAAACCATTGTATATAGCAGCATACTATCGCGCAAAGGAGAGTGATGCTCATAGTGCAGAACAATTGAAAAAATCTTTGGAGCTTTCTAGATCTTTGAAAGGTAACTTCTTGGTTTTATCGTGACTTTAACTATCCCAAATTTGAATGGCATGATGATTTCACTCATAGTATTAAACCTGGCTGCAGTTTCTCTAGTCTATACGAGGATTTCATAGACCTCATTTCTGATTTTAACCTTACTCAAATGGTCTCTCAGTTCACAAGAGGAGAAAATACACTTGATTTGTTCCTCACCACCAACCATACACTCATCCACAATCTTGATTGTCTTCCTGGTATTGGAGATCATGATATTGTTTCCTTTGTTGCTGATCTCAAACCAAAAGAGACTAGACGACCCCCATTGCCAAGAAATGTGCCACTGTACCGGAAAGCGGACTGGAAGGGATTTGAGCAATTCATGGAAAATGTAAGATTAGACATTTTAGAAAACTACTTTGAAAAATCTGTAGATGAAATATGGACCAAACTCACAGAATCAATTACACAAGGTATATCCAAATTTGTCCCAAATAAAAGAATTGGCAGCAAGAAATCTTCACCTTGGATAACTCAGCAAATAAAACGACAAATCAGGAAAAGGGACCACCTATACAAGAAATACAAAAGAGATGGAAAAGGTCAGACTAAGTCATCCTTCGTGAAAGCCAAACATGCCGTGAGGAAACAGATTAAACATTCCTATAACAACAATCTAGAGTATGTCTTGGGAGTACAACAGGATGATGGTAAGGAAGAGTGTTCATCCCACTTTAACATTAAAAAGCTTTTTAGTCTCATCAAGAACGCCAAAAAGGACGCCTCAGGTATAGCTCCACTAATAGGCAAGACCTCCGGACTGACCCAGACAGACAACAAGGACAAGGCAAACATATTAAATGGTCAATTCCAATCAATTTTCACCCCAATGTCACCTCTCTCTTTATCTCAAACCTGTACTCCTGCCTTATCCAAGTGTTTTCCCTTCCTACAGGAATTCAACAAATTTCCAAAGATGCCAGAAATTGCCATAAGTGTCAACGGTGTGCTGAAGCTCCTGTCAAACCTGAAGACTGACAAAGCTGCCGGACCAGACAATATCAAGCCCCTTGTTCTAAAAAACCTTCGACATCAATTAGCACCTATTATTCAAATTCTTTTTCAGAAATCACTAGACTCTGGTTAGATCCCACAAATCTGGAAGTCGGCTAATGTCGTCCCCCTCTTCAAAAAAGGAAAGAGAGATGACCCGGCCAACTACAGACCTATTTCCTTGACCTGCATCATGTGCAAACTATTAGAACACATAGTTGCTTCAAATCTTTCTGTTCATCTTAATAAGAACAACATTCTTTATGAATTACAGCATGGGTTTCGAGAACGGAGGTCCTGTGAAACACAGCTACTTCAACTTGTCGATGATATTATGACTAATTCTGTAAACTGCCAGCAAACTGATCTTGTTTTATTAGATTTCAGCAAGGCCTTTGACAAAGTTAATCGCCTCAAACTTCTCTATAAACTTCGGCTTCATGGTGTAAATGATCAGATTTCTTCTTGGATTGAACATTGTCTCATCGGTAGAACTCAAAAAGTTGTCATAGATGGTGAATGTTCTGATGAGGTCTCTGTTTCTTCCGGTGTACCTCAAGGCTCTGTTCTTGGACCCCTTTTATTTCTTCTATACATCAATGATCTTCCTGAAACTGTCACCTCTCAAGTCCGTCTCTTCGCGGACGACACTGCTATTTATCTAGGTGTTTCCAGCATTCAAGACTGTACCTCTCTTCAGCATGACCTTGACAACCTTGTGGAATGGGAAAAAACCTGGGACATGGACTTTAACCCTAGCAAATGTGTGGTCCTATCTATCTGTAAAAATAAAAGGAAACTCTCTTTCGACTACACCTTACATGGACAGAAACTTGAAAATGTTGATTCTGCTAAATATCTTGGCGTAACTTTCTCTAATGATCTATCTTGGAACAAACACATCCAGCAAACTACTTCAAATGCCTCAAACTCTCTTAATTTTCTTAGCAGGAACATACAGACAAAGCACAGAAAGGTCCGAGAAGCTGCATATAAAAGCATGGTAAGACCCCAACTGGAGTATGCTTCTGCTGTTTGGAGTCCCCATACCCAGGCAAACATCCAGCAAGTGGAAAAGGTGCAAAGTAGGACTTACGCTGGACCTGCAGCACCTATTCTAGGTATGAAAGTGTCACCGCCATGCAGGAGGATCTTGGCTGGCAGACACTCCAGGACAGACGAGACATTGGACGACTGACAATCTTCTACAAAATAGTGTATGGTCTAGTTGCCATACCACTACCCACATATCTTGAGAAACCCATGATATTGTCACGCCACTCTCACCCTCTTTCCTTCAGACAGATTCACACAACCACAAACTATTTTAAGTACTCATTTTTTCCATACACTGTTGTTATGTGGAACAGCTTGCCAGCAACCATAGTTATGACTCCAGACTTGGAGGGGTTCAGACAGAGTCTTCACCCCTCCCTTATAAACCGCCCCTAGTTGCCTTGGGTCTAATGTTTTTATCCTATTTTAAACCCTCATCTCATTGTAACTCTATCATACTTTGATTTCACTTCTTATCTTATCACTTTTGAGGTCTCCCTCTCATTGCTTTTATTCCCTTTTAATTCTTGCACTGACGCGCACCTGCCGCTAATACTCGAAAGAGGCGTTATGGCAGTATAAATAGATAGATAGATAGTCTCTTTGAGACAATTCTAATGAGTTAGTAGTAAAATCATAGGATTCGGTGCTGAAAATTAGTAAAATGAATGAGAAAGTGTTGGATTTGTTCAGTTTACTCCCTCTAACTGTGTTGCTGGAGTTACTTGGGTGTGTACAGGTATCAGTCATAGGCGTAGCCAGACTTTCAAAAACTATACGCATAATTCGAAACGGAGTGCCGAGCGAAGGTGGAGGGTGTGGTGGTAGGTAACCCCCTTCTGATTGTGGGAAACGGGGGCCTCCCCCGGAAAATTTTGAAAATAAAGATGTGAAATGGTGGTTTCTGACATGTTTTAGACAGCTTTTTCATGCGCTTGATTTCCACTTATTGTTTTCAATTTAATATTATTTCATAAATAACCGAATTTACAAGGTTAAACATTTAACTCTTTCAACCCCAGTCCCGCATATAGGCGTGCTTTTCAAACAGTGTACATGTGAATAGTACACATGTCCTATACAAACAGTGAAGACCCAGATCAGAGGGCTCCGAAAGGAGCCCTCTGATCAGGGTCTTCACTGTTTGTCACAATGCCAAACATTGACAAAAACAACCCTTTAAAGTCAGAAATGGACTAGACTTAGATGGAAAATGGAATTGTCAATTTAAAGTTTCAGGGAGGAAAGACTTAAAGGCCTAGAACTTTGCTAGGCCAGTTAGTATATATATATATAGTTCTAGATTTAAATGTGTCAGACATTTGTAGTCTGCCTTTGTTGTCTAAGCTCTCTGTATCTAAGAAGGGTAGTCCAAGAGAACTTGGACTTTCTCCAAAGGAAGTCTGACTTGCTTCAGGAACATTTGCAGATGAAGAAGAACGATGACGAAAAGTTTAGCGTCTCTCCCTAACTGGTCTGTATTTACAGACGTACGCCTTTAAGTAGTGGGGGACGTTATGCAGCAGAATCAGGATTGTCTGCAGGTTTTGTTTAGGTAGCTTTCGAAGTTTTGTGGCTAGGACTAGTCGTCATCGTTTAATGTGGCGTATTTGTCGCAAGTCAAATTGTGTATGTACACTCTTTACTACTGTAGTTGGGTCCGGAACATTCTGCCCGGGATTTTTTATGCCTAGAGGGGTCTCGGTGCGTTCTCAAAGCGTTCTTGCATTCCGAACAGGTATAATACAAACATAAATCTATGTAAAATGGTAGGGATGTCAACGGTTAATCGGTTAGAATCTTTGATTATCGGTTAGAAAAATCGGTTAGCCGGTTAATCGTAAAAATGTATTAAAATATTAAAGTTCTGAACTAGACAGCAGAATTTGCATTAATATTTTTATGTTTCACAAGATATTCGCTGTCACACAGGCGGCGTTAATTTGTTTAGGTCTGAAGGAGATAGCCCGAGAGTATTGGCGACATTAAACAAGGGGATTCAATAAACAGTAACATCATTACAGTTAAGTTTTTCTGTTAATTGCAAAGCCTTCAATGATCTTGCACACATCGGCAACACTTATTGAAAATTATACTCGCCATGGCTTTAAACAGGGGTATCATTATGAGCGGTGATAGTTTTAAAAATACATATGTAGTTCTAGCATCTATATCAGACAAAACCCATCACTACATGTAGAAAAAACATGTATTTAGTAAAGCTACGATTCATGTGCTGTGAAATGCAGGTAGCGTAATCCTTTTATATGACAGATGAAAGGATTACGTTAATTTTATTCAAGTACATTGATCTGATTTATAAGACCTGTACTAAAAGGATTTTGATACTTGACTTCGTGTTTGGAGTTTATTGATTTATATTTTTTCTACACATCAAATGATCATTTAAAGATAACGACTTACATGCACATTTTATATGTGTCTTGAAAACTGAAAACTGTGTATCAATTAGTTCAGACCCCATGCATAGCCACATTGCATGCTTTAAAAACGTCGTCAGCACTTTTGTTTCAACTGTAGAATTAGACCGTTGTATTTATTTTGTCAATTATTGAAAGGCATTAAGATACAGTTTAGAGAATTTACATCTTACAAAACATTTTTTATATGTTTTTAAGTTAATATAATAAATGTCAAGGCTAAAAATAGCACACTGTATATTAACAAACATAAGGTCATTGTATATACACCCGAATTAACTATTGCATATACTATATGACTTTATTGCTAAATACATTTTAACAACATATCATAGATCGAAATCAGTGAGATATATTAAAAAAATAGTGTCCTTTTTATGAGAAAATTCGAGCTGTGTTTTATGTGTTTCCATGAAAACTAATTATGTAAACTCAAGGCTCAATATAAGAGAACAAGAATGTTTGTTATGGTGGGGGGGGGGGGGGGGGCGGCTTACTAGGTATTACGATGAAATGTTTGTCTACGACAACCTATATGGGTATTATAAGAGATTTGTATAGCTACGAAGTCAGTGTATATAGTGAGAAATGTTTGTCTACGACAACAAAATTGCCTTCGTAGCAATACAAATTTGTTATAATACCCATATAGGTTGTCGTAGACAAACATTTCATCGTAATACCTAGGTGGCCCCCCGTGTAACATATATCATTATTAAAGCATCTTTATATCGTTAAACTACTGGGGTTGAATTAAAAACAAATTACTCCGGGTCACTTTTCTATGGGATCATTATACTCCGTCACACCGGCTGTGAAGTAAAACGATCTTTTGTCGCAACTGTCGGGTAAAATTGAACGGTTAACCGCTCGGAAAGTTAAAAGGTTATGTAGATAGCCTAGTCAAATGACCGATTATTTAGATCTACATCCCTTAAAAGCGACTCAACATGACATAAGATATCTAATCTAGGATTTTTTATATAGATCTACATGTTTTGAGAGGTTGCCTTCCAATATTTAATCTCTAACCCCTTCTCTACTCTACCGTACCTTCTACGATTAGTGTACGCTCTCAGATTAGGACCTGGGAGCATGCTCCCCCGGCCGGAAATCTTTATTACTAGATGCCGTAGATGGTCTCTTGCGCGTTCTGAGGACGGTTCAAAACACGTATAATACTGTCTGATATAAATCTTTGTTAATATTCGACTTAAGGGTGTATCAATGTCCAGAGCCATTTTTTCAAAGTATTAAACTTTTTTTCTATCATTGTTTTTTTGGAAGAGCTATTTATGATGAATGAAAAAATGAAAAAAAAAATATATGGTGGTGTCCTTTTTTTTTTAGCTACAGCGATTTGGAAAAGGTTTGTCAAATTTGGATTTTTTTCTTTAAATTTTACCCATTCAGAGTACAAGCTTCAGTAAAATTTATTTCAAAACAAAACAAACATGGTAATTTGGGTTTTCTTTATTTATTTCATGTCTATGGTGGTATGTTCACATATATAAACCAAATTTAAACAAAGAAGGCACCAGGTTTGAACAATATGGATCCTTGAATATCAAAAATATGCTTTATAAAGGGCATGATTTTATTAGATTTTTTAGTTTATGAAAAAAAGTAAAAAAGTTTGAAAATGAAATAGTTCTAGTATTTAACTTTTTCTTATATTCTACCAGATGAAAGCCCATACTAAGGCAGTTCAAAATATGAAAAGAAATTGAAAGGTCAGTGTTGAAAATTTTGAGTTATTAAAGTAAAAAGAGTTATCGCCCCTTACAAAATTTTCAAAAAAGTACCATACCGATGATATTTAGAGCTTTATAAATTTCATATTTGGTGCCTTTTTTTTCTTAAATTAGTTTTTGTATGAAGAAATACTACCATAGATAGGAAATAAATAACACAAAACCAAATTATCATATTTGTTTTCATTTAAAATGGGTTTTATTGAAGCGGGCTGTTTGAAAAGGACAAAATAAGAGGAAGTGGGTGGGGTAAATTTTACATGGCCGTAGAGCCAACTGTTGTTCACCAAAATGTACACTTTTTCTATTTTTTCATTCCTCTTAAATAGCTCTTCAATACAAAACCATCATAGAGTGTTTTCATATACTTTGAAAAGTTCCCAAAGTCATGACATTGATACACCCTTAAATTCTAGCATAAATCATTTAAACTAGGATAATATCTTGTTCAACATGATGGTTTCGAGTCATTAATCTTTTAACCCTTCCCTCATTCCTTTTTTTATTTATAGATGATGAGTCATTTTTATGGAGTAATGGGTTAAGGGATCTCATTTGAACACCTTTTTCGAACCATTGAAATACCATTGAAAAAGCATTTAATGAACATTGAAACAACATTAAATTTACCATTTTTTGCCCAAATTTCAATGCTAGTAAACCATTGAAATGACATTTAATTAACCAGTTTTCCACAAATTTAGATGCTAGTATACCATTTAAACACCATTTTTTGGTCAAAATTTAAAGGCTAATTTACATAATTCGGCTTTTTAAATGCTGTTTGAATGGTTTGTATAACTGAAGAAGCATACTGGAAAATTGGTTTCCATTTATTTTTCAATGCTCATTAAATGTTTTAAAAAAACTGCTCTTTCAATGCTGTTTCAATGCCATTTCATTTCGCTAAACACCATTTTTTTGGTCAAAATTTAAAGGCTAATTTACATAATTCGGCTTTTTAAATGCTGTCTGAATGTTGTTTGAATGCTGTTCGAATGCTGTTCGAATGGTTTGTATATAAATGAAGAAGCATTTCCATTTATTTTTCAATGCTCATTAAATGTTTTAAAAAAACTGCTCTTTCAATGCTGTTTCAATGCCATTTCATTTCGCTAAGGGGGGTGTCGCAGTATATAAAGAAAGAAACGAAGAAAGTTTTAAGTGCACTGTGTTTGAGAATAAGGGTGAAAAGTAATGTTTGTTGTTGTTAACACTCTTTTCCATAAATAATAAGTTAAGGATAATTCTGCTGTACTTTGAATTAGTTTTTAGTTTAAATCTTTGAACCCTAGTCACTCATATATGATATTCATATGCGACATTTGCAAATAGCGTTCCTGTGGAGTACACTTGTCCTATGCAAACAGTGTAGACCCTGATCAGAGGGCTCCTTAAGGAGCCCTCTGATCAGGGTCTACACTGTTTGTCATTTTGACATTTATTGTAAAAGTCAACCCTTAAAGGTAAAAAAGGACTAGACTAAATTGAAAACTAGAAATTGTCCATTTGAGCTAGGTTTCAGGGAGTTAACACTCTATAGTCTGTTGAAGGGTCTAGCATTCTGAGACTTGTGCCTAAAACTGTTATGAAAAAGAGCATCTGGGGTCTTCCTCCACCAGTTATTAGCTGGGCGTCGAGTTATGACTGAAATACTGTTAAAGCAGCATTAAATCTTAACAATTCCAAATCCAAATTCAGGACATGCAAAAAAGTGTTATCAGGGGTTAGCTAAACATGCACAAGGATATGGTAAGATAGATCTAGGTCTCCAACTAAAGTATTTATAACACTTAACCAGGGCTCCAGATAAGAGGGGTATTTCAAAAGATAAAATCTTTATTTCTGCTTTAAACCCTATGGTGTCACTACTCATTAGAATCGTCTCAAAGAAACGATTCTATTGAGTAGTAACATCATAGGATTTGGTACTGAAATAAGTGAGAAAAATTACTCCCCCTTATCTGGAGCCCTGCATGCAAAAGTTAGCTAAACATGCACAGCCACAAGGATATGGTAAGATAGATCTAGGTCTGCAGCTAATATATTTAACCCATTACCCCATAAATATATCTTTGTACTCCTAGTTTATTCATCTATTACCCCATAAATACGCTTTTTTACGCCTTTCATTAATTCATCCACTGAAGAAAATAGTTTCAATTTATACTGTCACAAATACAAATCGTTTTCTATATTCAAGCAGATAATAGCTTAAAGCAGGCTGAAAGTAAAGCAGAATGTCATTGTGCCTTATGGCACATTCTGCTAACATACTTTCAACCTGCTTTAAGAGAACACATATGTTCAAAACTAGAAACAGGCTATAGGGTAATGGGTTAAAGAAATTCTAGACATGCAAGGAAATGTTATCAGAGGTTAGTTTAACATACATTGTACATGTGTTAAACTTTATTTTGTTATCCAGGAAGGCTCAGGGTTGCTGTGGGCGATATTGGAGGGTACTATTAGACGTAGATCTATCAACACACCAGCAAGAAACAGAACACCATTAGTCATGTCACAACCACAAGGATATGGTAAGATATTCCTAAACCCTTTACAGCTTTGTAAGAATAGCGATACAGTTGAACTTTGATATGGTAAGATATTCCTAAACCCTTTATAGCTTTGTAAGAATAGCGATACAGTTGAACTTCCATATGTCGAACTCGGTTAAGTTGAACATACCAGAGCTCCAGATAAGGGGGGTATTTTAAAAACTAAAATCTTTATTTCTGCTTTAAACCCTATGGTGTCAGTACTCATTATAATTGTCTCGAAGAGACGATTCAAATGAGTAGTAACACCATAGGATTTGATGCTAAAATAAGTGAGAAAATGTTGGATTTGTGCAGTTTACTCCCTCTTATCTGGAGCCCTGACATACCCGTATTTCAAAGTTAACTTTGAAATACGGGTATGTTCGACATAACCGAGCATGAAATGGTGTAATTCATGTGTGGACAAATCGGATAATTCAAATTAAGCGAGTTCGAGATATTGAAGTTTGACTGTATTCCTGAACTCTTTATAGCTTTGTAAGAATAGGCAGAGCCCCAGATAAGGGGAGTATTTCAAAACCTAAAACCTTTATTTCTGCTTTAAACCCTATGGTGTCACTACTCATTAAGAATCGTCTCGAAGATGAGTACTCTAATGAGTAGTAACACCATATGTTTTGGTGCTAAAATAAGCTAGAGAATGTTGGATTTGTGCAATTTACTCCCTCTTATCTGGAGCCCTGATAGGGATCATATATACAGGGGAGACATGCATTTGTCCTGCTGTATATATTATATATAACTAAACTTCACAATTTCTATTTTGTCATCATTTCACGACTTGGGTTTTTCCCTATATGAAGTTTACTGGAAAAATTCACAATCTGAGGTGTACTGGACCCGTTCCCAATTGGGGGGAAAAACGCTGTGGATAAAGAAACACTTAAAACGCAAACGCCAGGGCTCCAGATAAAATCTAAAAACTTTATTTCTGCTTTAAACCCTATGGTGTCATTACTCATTAGAATCGTCTCGAAGAGATGATTATTATGAGTATAGCACCATAGGATTTGGTTCTAAAATAAGCGAATATAGATGGATTAGTTCAGGTTACTCCCCACATATCTGGTGCCCTGAAACACTTAACCTTACGCCAAATAAATTTCCTTTGTTTCCATCGTCTGCAAGATCGGGGATCTAAAAATGCACCTACATGTATCACCATTACTGGTTTCAGCATAGTATTTTGCCAGTATCTGAAATGAGTGGTTTACTGTGTGGAGGGGGGCAGCCAATAGGGCTGTTTCTCATGACTAGCCACTTAACCCTTTACTCCAATGGCCCCATTAATAAACCTTTTTACGCCATGAATTTATTCCTCCATTGAAGAAAATAAATAGTTCCAATTGATACATGTAACTGGTGTGATTATGTACGATCAGAAATATTTCTTATATTTGAGAAGATTTTAGCTTAAAGCAGCATGAAAGTAAAGCAGAATGCGCCTTAAGGCGCATTCTGCTTTACTTTCAACCTGCTTTAAGTGGTCAACTATTTTCAAAACAAGAAATAGGCTATAGGGTAATGGGTTAACCCTTTACTCCAAAGGGTGTTAAATACTACTCACCGGCTTGACATGGCAAGAAATATTATGTCAGGGAGAGCAGATTTTCTGATAATTTATAACCAATACTATTAAGCAAAATATCATTTTCACCAAGCAGGACGCATACAGTGGTAAATTATAAGCTATTCCTACCCACTTTAAACATTTCTTAAGCGTTTCTTACCTGTTTATTATCCGTTTGGTCAAACGCGTTTCAAAGGCGTTTCTTTATGCGTTTAAAAGAGCCCGGATGAAAGGGTCATCACTTAGCCGATGGACCCCTTAGCCGAGAATGCATTGGTATATCATTTATTAACGTGTTTAAACCCGTTAAAATCGTTAGGCTTAAACCGTTCATTATCCATTCACTATGCGTTTCTTACGCATAGATTAACGCATAAATGGGTAGGAATAGCGTATTTACCACTGTAACTATTCTAAAAAATTTACACCCCTGCTACATAGCCTATTTCTGGTATTGATGATGATATGTCACAACTTAAAGCAGGTTGAAAGCTAAGCCTTAAGGTGCATTCTGCTTTACTTTCAACCTGCTTTAAGTGGTCACATGTCTTCAAACCTAAAAACAGGTAGTGGGATAAAGGGTTAAGACTTGTAAATTTGTAATCAAATTAACGACAGATGATCAGAAAGCGAAAGTATTGGGAGTCGATACACCTCTTCTGAGTGAGTATTGTACCTATCCCTGCCGTATTGATCCTAGTACCACACAGGGCTCAGATAAGAGGGAGTAAACTCGAGTTTTCCAAAGGACTTCTGGGGTCTTCCTTCACCTATAATTAGCTGGACGTCGGGATATTACTGAAATACTGTTGAAAGCGACGTAAAATCAAAACAAATCAAATCAAATCGAGTTTTCCAACATTTTCTCTTTTATGTCTGCACTAAACCCTATGGTGTGACTACTCTCCAAAAGACGATTCTAATGAGTAGTCACACTATAGTCACACTGTAGGGTTTAATGCAATAATTAAAGATTTTATTTTTTGAAATACTCCCGTTATCTGGAGCTCTGCTTATTGGTCATCCATAGGTTCCATAGTACAGGTTGACTGGTTTATCTTGTTCCTTAACCCATTATCCTATAGCTTGTTTCTAGTATTGAAAATATGTGACCACTTAAAGCACATTCTGCTTTACTTTCAGCCTGCTTTAAGCTATCATCTGTTAGAATATAGCACACATTTCTTATAATTTCTTAACCCATTACCCTTTAGCTTGTTTCTAGTATTGAAAATATGTGACCACTTAAAGCAGGTTGAAAATAAAGCAGAATGCGCCTTGAGGCACATTCTGCTTTACTTTCAGCCTGCTTTAAGCTATCATCTGCTAGAATATAGCACACATTTCTTATAATACATATTCATAGCTGTAAACATCTGATCACTTTTCTTTAGATAAAGAATAAATGAAAGGCGTAAAAAGTCGTATTTAAATTATGGGGTAATGTCTTTATTTTGAGGACGTAGAAAACAATCTACTGGTACAATGCTTAACTTCTATAAATCGCTTGGACTTCTTGATGTTGGCAAGAATGGGATCTAAGTGAGGAGGAATACATGTTTACCCTTTCCCTCATACAGTGGAGAATCTGTTATTCTTTCCCCAGGGCAGCCATAAGTTGACATGAAAAATCCTAAGATTTCTAAATTTGCATTTTTCAAGTGCGATTTTACGAATCGTACCTTTACTCCATAGCCTATTTCTAGTCTTGTTGGATTCTGACTACTTAAAGCAGGCTGGAAGTAAAGTAGAATGCGCCTTAGGGCGCATCTGCTTTAATTTCAGCCTGCTTTCAGTTACCATGTACTAGAAAAAAAATCCGAAGATTTAGGAAAAATCCGGAGAAATGGCAGCCCTGTTACCCATTTAAACGCAAACGTACGCAAACGCCAAACACTAAAACGTAGCAAAAGCAAATTTTGGACAATTCTGATCATTCTTGTTTATCTTGGTGGCAAACAGTTTGGAGCCTGATCAGACGCCGGTTTACCCGGCGTCTGATCTGGCTCCAAACTGTTTGCATTGGAAATTACAGTTTTAGCGTAAACGCGTTTATTGGAAAAGAATAACATTTTCTCCACTGTAGAAGTGCCTTTTAGCGCATTAAGTTTATTCTTTCATTGAATAGAATAGTTTCAATTCATACAGTTATGAACATGGATCATAAGAAATATTTTCAATATCCTAGCAGATGGTAGCTTAAAGAAGACTGCAAGTAAATTAGAATGCACCTTAAGGCACATTCTGCTTTACTTTCAGTATGCTTTAAGGTGAAACCTGTTTTCAATACTAGAAACAGGCTATTGGGTAATGGGTAAAACAAGGACAATTGTGCCACTGACTGTGTAAGTTTTTTAATAGGTAAAGACTCAATTAGAAAATGAAGTCAAACCAAGTCATACGTTTTAACCTATTCCTCCACACAAATCCAAGTAAGGGGTTATTACCTATTCCACTACACAAACCCAGTCAAGCGTCTTTACCTATTCCTCCACACAAACCCGGTCAGGCGTCTTTACCTATTCCTCCACACAAACCCAGTCAGGAGTCTTTACCTATTCCTACACACAAACCCAGTCAGGAGTCTTTACCTATTCCTACACACAAACCCAGTCAGGAGTCTTTACCTATTCCACTACACAAACCCAGTCAGGTGTCTTTACCTATTACTCCACACAAACCCAGTCTGGTGTCTTTACCTATTCCTACACACACACCCAGTCAGGAGTCTTTACCTATTCCACTACACAAACCCAGTCAGGAGTCTTTACCTATTCCTCCACACAAACCCAATCAAGCGTCTTTACCTATTCCTCTACACAAACCCGGTCAGGCGTCTTTACCTATTCCTCCACACAAACCCAGTCAGGAGTCTTTACCTATTCCTCCACACAAACCCAGTCAGGAGTCTTTACCTATTCCTACACACACACCCAGTCAGGAGTCTTTACCTATTCCACTACACAAACCCAGTCAGGTGTCTTTACCTATTCCTCCACACAAACCCAGTCAGGTGTCTTTACCTATTCCTACACACACACCCAGTCAGGAGTCTTTACCTATTCCACTACACAAACCCAGTCAGGAGTCTTTACCTATTCCTCCACACAAACCCAATCAGGAGTCTTTACCTATTCCACTACACAAACTCAGTCAGGCGTCTTTACCTATTCCTCCACACAAACCCAGTCAGGAGTCTTTACCTATTCCTCCACACAAACCCAGTCAGGAGTCTTTACCTATTCCTCCACACAAACCCAGTCAGGAGTCTTTACCTATTCCTACACACACACCCAGTCAGGAGTCTTTACTTATTCCACTACACAAACCCAGTCAGGTGTCTTTACCTATTCCTACACACAAACCCAGTCAGGTGTCTTTACCTATTCCTCCACACAGATCCAGTCAGGTGTCTTTACCTATTCCTCCACACAAACCCAGTCAGGAGTCTTTACCTATTCCTCCACACAAACCCAGTCAGGTGTCTTTACCTATTCATCCACACAAACCCAGTCAGGTGTCTTTACCTATTCCTCCACACAAACCCAGTCAGGAGTCTTTTCCTATTCCTCTACACAAACCTAGTCAGGAGTCTTTACCTATTCCTCCACACAAACCCAGTCAGGTGTCTTTACCTATTCCTACATACAAACCCAATCAGGAGTATTTACCTATTCCTCCACACAAACCCAGTCAGGAGTCTTTACCTATTCCTCCACACAAACCCAGTCAGGTGTCTTTACCTATTCCTCCACACAGATCCAGTCAGGAGTCTTTACCTATTTCTACACACAAACCCAATCAGAAGTCCTTACCTATTCCTCCACACAAATCCAGTCAGGAGTCTTTACCTATTCCTACACATTGTAGTGCTTAGTCATAATGATAATACATTATGCATGTTATATCCCTTGTTAACCCTTTCTTTCATAGGAGCGCCTTTTAGCGCATTCAGTTTATTCCTCAGCTGAAGAATAAAGTTCAAGTTTATACAGTCACGAATATATTTCTTTAGAAATATTTTCGTTATTCTAGCAGATAGTAGCTTATAGAAGGCTGAAAAGTAAACAGGATACGCCCTAAGGAGCATTCTGCTTTACTTTAAGCCTGCTTTAAGTAGTCATCTATCTTAAGTACTAGAAATAGGCTATCAGGTAACGGGCTAAGATTAACCATTTGATACTATAAGCAAAACTGCGAAACATTTTGGATCCACATTATGAGATGACAAATAACTGGATGTCTCAGCAGAATCCAAAATGTGACACTCTGACCCTATTTTGAAAAGATACTTTAGCATATAAATGAGACGTGTCATGACAAAACCTGCGTTATTGCATTGCAAACAGAGTAGATCAAGGCCAGCAGATAAAGGGAGTATTTCAAAAACTAAAATCTTTATTTCTTTTTAGCTCACCTGGCACTTCAAGTGCCAAGGTGAGCTTTTAGGATCGCTGAATGTCCGTCGTCCGTCCGTCTGTTCACAATTGTTCGTTAACACTCTAGCGCCTACAAATTTCATCCGATCTTCATGAAACTTCATGACAATGTTTGTCTTGATGAAATCTAGGTCAAGTTTGAATGTGGGTTATGTCCGGTTAAAAACTAGGTCACTAGGTCAAATCATAGAAAAACCTTGTTAACACTCTAGAAGCTACAAATCTCAATGGATCTTAATGAAACTTGGTCAGAATGTTTGCCTTATTGATATCTAGGTCAAGTTTGAATGTGGGTTATGTCCGGTTAAAAACTAGGTCACTAGGTCAAATCATAGAAAAACCTTGTTAACACTCTAGAAGCTACAAATCTCAATGGATCTTAATGAAACTTGGTCAGAATGTTTGCCTCATTGATATCTAGGTCATGTTTGAATGTGGGTCATGTCCGGTCAAAAACTAGGTCACAAGGTCAAATCATAGACAAACCTTGTTAACACTCTGGAGGCTACAAATCTCAATGGATCTTAATGAAACTTGGTCAGAATGTTTGCCTCATTAATATCTAGGTCAAGTTTAAATGTGGGTCATGTCCGGTCAAAAACTAGGTCACTAGGTCAAATCATAGAAAAACCTTGTTAACACTCTAGAAGCTACAAATCTCAATGGATCTTAATGAAACTTGGTCAGAATGTTTGCCTCATTGATATCTAGGTCATGTTCGAATATGGGTCAAATTCACTAGGTCAAATCATAGGAAAATCATAGGAAAATCTTGTTTACACTCTAAAGGTTGATTGTGGGTCATGTCCAGTCATAATCTAGGCCACTATAGGTCAAGTTTGCCATGGTGTACCAGGTGAGAGATTTAGGGCCATAGTGGCCCTTGTTTAAATCCTATTCTGTCACTACTCAGTAGAATCGTCTCCAATAGACGATTCTAATGAGTAGTACAGTACTGAACCTTATTAAATTAAATAGATAATCGCAAGCGAATTGCCATCGAATCGGGCGCTTTAAAAAACAAATCCTACGTTTGAATACTTTAGCGCGAATGTTCAGAAGCGGTTGTGACAAAAATGGGATCGAAAAAATTAACGAAGGCATATTTGCGAGCATTTGTGAGATACACAACTCAATAAAACTTATCCGAGGGTAAATTAGTATTTTGAAATCGCAAGCAAATAGCCATCGAATTGCAAGCGAATTGCCATCGAATTGCAAAAATTGTTAATTTAATAAGATTCAGTACTGTAACACTATAATATTTGGTGTTGAAATAAGTGAGAAAATGTTTGATTCGTTCAGTTTACCCTCTCTTATCTGGAGCCCTGATATAATTGAATCTGCAGGTGCCCCTCAACAGCCAGTCTATAATCAACCAGGGCAGCCAGGCTATGGACAACCACCACCAGGCTATGGACAACCCCAACCAGGCTATGGACAGCCACCACCAGGCTATGGACAGCCTCAACCAGGCTATGGACAGCCAGGACAGCCGTATGGTCAGCCTGGCGTACCAATGCAAGGTAGGGTTTTAGAAATAGAAATACATTGCAGAACAGTGTTGACCAATCTTAGACAGCATATCAGGATGTGATGTGTAAGTGTCAAACAGTATAGACCCTGCTTAGATGCCTCGTTCTCTGATGTGTTGGTAATGGCTCAGGCTTTTAGAAATAATTTGCAATGTAATTTATTTGGTTTACAAGACTTTGCAAACAGTTTGGATTCTGATCAGACGCCGCATAACGTGGCGCCTGATCTGGATTGTTTGAGAGTAAAAGGGTTACACATTTGATTTATTTATACAGTCATAACGGGTCATGAGTATGTAATAAGAAATATTTTCTCTACTTTAGCAGATTGTAGTTTTAAGTAGATTGAAAGTAAAACAGACCTGCTTTAAGTGGTCGCCTATTTTCAATACTAGAAATAGGCTGTGGAGTAAAGGGTTAAACTAAGAAGAAATAAAGCATTCGCCACAATAAACCTGGACAATGTTACAGTGGAGAAAACGTTATTCTTTCCTGATTAATGTGTTTACGCTAAAACTGTTATTTGCTTATTTCTATTACAAACAGTTTGGAGCCTTTGATTTATATATACAGTCATTTATAATGGGTCATGAATATGTAATAAGAAATGTTTTCTCTACTTTAGCAGATGGTAGTTTGAGGTAGATTGAAAGTAAAACAGTCACCTATTTTCAATACTAGAAATAGGCTGTGGAGTAAAGGGTAAAACTAAGAAGAAATAAAGCATTCTCCACAATAAACCTGGACAATGTTACAGTGGAGAAAACGTTATTCTTTCCCGATTAATATGTTTACGCTAAAACTGTTGTTTGCTTATTTCTATTAAAACAGTTTGGAGCCAGATCAGACGCCGGGTAACCCGGTGTCTGATCAGGCTCCAAACTGTTTGCCACTAAAATCAACACAATTCATCTGAATTGTCCAAAGGTTGTATTTTTCTACGTTTTAGTGCTTTGCATTTGGTTTGCGCTTAACGAATAACGTTTTCTCCACTGTATCAATGTGTTCTACTAGGTCAACAACAATGGATGGCTCGTCCAGAGGTCCCAGGCTGTCCTCCGGGCCTAGAATACTTGTGCCAAATAGACCAGCTGATAGTCAAACAGCAGATAGAGTTGCTGGAAGGTAAGATGCCTATATACTGATATTTATTTCACACCTATATAGATTAAACCAATCGAAAGCTCTTCTTTCTACCACATGACGATACAAGAGAAACGAGTATTGTACTTAATTATAAAAATGTGATTCCAAAAAGCCAATTTTTTTTCATATCGGGACTTGAGTGCCGAAAATTCATATCATTTTCGTATTGTACTGGCAACTTTACCAACACTCTGTTAAGAGTTACTTCCCTTGGCATTTCCGTCTGCTATTTTGATTTTGGAAATTGCGAAGTCAAGAAGGCTAGAAGGAATAGGAAAAATGTCTTGTGGTTTATTTTTTCATTTTATATTTTTATGGTGTGAAATAAAGAGGTAATTTAACAGTGCAGAGTACAATACTGAATTCAATTGGACTCTAACATAGCAGTCATAATCCATATTGGACTCGGCTATCGCCTTGTCCAAATATGGATTATGACGGCTGTGTACTCGTCCAATAGAATTCAGTATTGTACTCAATACTGTTAAATAACCTCATAATGTTAACATCTCTTAAAATACATTAGAAAGAAAGGTAGGATGCGAATAACTACAGGCACCAATGTACTAGACAAAACATTTATTGATCTCTTAAAATAGTCACAGATGTCATATTTCGAGTTCAGTGCTTGTTTGCAAGCCGTTTGATCTGATCAGGAACCAAGATGTTAGTCACTCATTATGGACTATAGTCAATTTATCTAAAATTCCAAATATATGAAATACAAGTTGTTAACTTTTTTACTGCCAATGGCGGCAAAAGGCGACTTTGCAAACAGTTTGGATCCTGATCAGACGCAGCATTTTGCATTGTCTGTTCAGGATCCAAACTGTTTGACACTCATATCGACGTTTCTTCAGTCAAAACAGCCCTAAGCTGACTTTGGAAATATAGCAGACGGCACTACCAATGCAGACGATAGTTTTGGCGGTTAGAGCGTTAAAACAGACGATAAAACTTGACAGGGAAAGGGTTAAATAGAGGATCAAAAAGACGATTCTAAGGAGTAGTAACACCATAGGATTTGGTGCTGCTAATAAGTAAAATATTCTGGGTTTGTTCAGTTTACTCCCTCTTATCTGGAACCCTGAATACTTGACGTTTAGGGTAACATCTTCACAAAAGACGCCATTTAGTGACCCGCTACATGCAGCGCCAAAGCTGACAAAAACGATAGTTCACTAGTTGATTAGATGTTTAATCGTATTTAGCTTAAACAATTAATTGGGTGTGTTTTCTCTGTATAAAGGTCATTAAAATGTATAATCAATTCCTTTGGATGGATATGAAAAATATATCACTCAAATAGGTTATCTGGTTAAGAATATTTTATAAAACCTCGTCCTGCTGATTGTTTTTAGCTCACCTGGCACGTAGTGCCAAGGTGAGCTATTTTGATCGTCCTCTGTCCGTCGTCCCTCGTTTGTCCGTCCCTCCGTCGTTCGTCGTCAACAATTTCTTTTAAATGACATCTCCTCTGGAGCTACTGGATAGATTTTTACCAAACTTGGCCTGAATAATCCTTATATGGTCTTCTTTCAAAGTCGTTCAAACATTTCCGGTCCATTGCATATCTAGGTCACAGGAGCTAAAAATAGATTTTTTCAATGAAAACTTAAAAAATCTTCTTGTCTGAAACCACAGTACCATGAGCTTAGATATTTGGCACAAAGCATTGTCTTCAGGTCCTCTATCAAGATTGTTCAAATTATGTCCCTGGGGTAAAAAAGGGCCCCGCCCCGGGGGTCGTAATTTTACATAGAGTTATATAGTGAAATCTTCAAACATCGTTATCTCAGAAACCAATATGGCCAGAGCTTTGATATTTGGCATGATGACACTTATAGAAGCCCTTAACCAATATTGTTAATATGGTTCCGGTCCGTTGCATATCTAGGTCACAGGAGCTAAAAATAGATTTTTTCAATGAAATCTTAAAAAATCTTCTCGTCTGAAACCACAGTACCTTGAGCTTAGATATTTGGCACAAAGCATCATCTTCAGGTCCTCTATCAAGATTGTTCAAATTTCGTACCTGGGGTCAAAAATGACCCCGCCCCGGGGGGTCATAATTTTACATAGAGTTATATAATGAAATCTTCAAACATCGTTATCTCAGAAACCAATATGACCAGAGCTTTGATATTCGGCATGATGACATTTATAGAAGCCCTTCTGGTTCCGGTGCGTTACATATCTAGGTCACAGGAGCTAAAAATAGATTTTTTCAATGAAATCTTAAAAAATCTTCTTGTCTGAAACCACAGTACCCTGAGCTTACATTTTTTCCAAAAGTCGAGCTATTGTCGTCACCCTGTCGTCTGCGTCTGCGTCAGCGTCTGCGTCTGCGTCTGCGTCAGCGTCTGCGTCGGTTAAGTTTTTTGCTTAAGGTTTTTGTAAGAGTCCATTTCTCATTAACTATCAAAGGTATCCATTTGAAACTTTGAATAGTTGTTCAGTATTAAAAGGGCAACTCATTACAACAAGACAGGTAACCCTGGGATATGTCATTTCAGAGTTATTGCCCTTGTTTTATTTACTTAAAAATTATAAATTAACATATCTCAATAACTATCAAAGGTATCCATTTGAAACTTTGAATAGTTGTTCAGTATCAAAAGGGCAACTCATTACAACAAGGCAGGTAACCCTGGGATTTGTCATTTCAGAGTTATTGCCCCTATTTTATTTACTTAAAAATTATAAATTAACATATCTCAATAACTATCAAAGGTATCCATTTGAAACTTTGAATAGTTGTTCAGTATCAAAAGGGCAACTCATTACAACAAGGCAGGTAACCCTGGGATTTGTCATTTCAGAGTTATTGCCCCTATTTTATTTACTTAAAAATTATAAATTAACATATCTCAATAACTATCAAAGGTATCCATTTGAAACTTTGAATACTTGTTTAGTATCAAAAGGGCAACTCATAACAACAAGGCAGGTAATCCAGGAAATTGTCATTTCAGAGTTATTGCCCATGTTTTATTTACTTAAAAATTGTAAATTAACATATCTAAATAACTATGAAAGATATTAACTTGAAACTTTAAATACCTGTTAAGTATCAAAAGGACAACTCATTACAACAAGGTAGGTTACTCTGTGATTTGTGATTCCAGAGTAATTGCCCTTGATTTATTTACTTAAAACTTGTAATTGAACTATCTTAATAACTTTCAAAGGTTTTAACTTGAAACTTTAAATACTTGTGTTATAACAAAAGGGCAACTCATTCAAACAAGAAAGGTGACCGGGGATTTGCCATTCCAGAGTTATTGCCCTTGTTTTTATTTACATAAAACTTGTAAATTGAAATTTCTCAATAATTACCATAGGTATTAACTTAAAACTTTTAATGCTTGTTCAGTTTCAAAAGGGCATCACCTTTCAACACAGCAGATAACCATGGGATTTGTCATTGCAGAGTTATTGCCCTTGTTTGACTAAGAATTTGTATATGAAATTATTCAGTAACCGTAGAAAGTTATTAATTTCAAACTTCCAATATATTTGAATACTTGTTTAGTTTCAAAAGGGCAACGCATTACAACAAGGCAGGTAAAGCAGGCAAATATATTGTCCTTCTTTTGACTTATAGTTTACTTTAAGTGGAATGTAGACTGTCCAAGTATGTTTAAGTTGTTGTTGCTTACAAACTTCTATGATCAATAGGGCATTAAACACCCATACACATTCTTTAAGTTTGAAAAATATAGCCGTCTCAAGTATATGAAAGTCGAGCGTCCAGCACCCGTTTGCGGTGCTCTCGTTGGCACAAAGCATCATCTTCAGGTCCTCTATCAAGATTGTTCAAATTATGTCCCTGGGGTTAAAACAGCCAAGGCCCTAAGGATCGCAGTTTTACATAGAGTTATGTAGTGAAATATTCTTCTCTGAAACTACTACGGCAAGAACTTTGATATTTAGCATAGTGACACTTTTAGATGTTCTTTACCAATATTGCTGAAATGGTTCGGGTCTGTTGCATATCTGGGTCATATTAGCTAAAAATAGATTTTTTACAATGAAAAGTCTTCCTGTCAAAATATTGTTACAGCACACATAATTTTCAAGTTCATCAGCAAGATTTTTGAAATTATGTCTCTGGGGTGAAAAGTGATCCCACCCCAGGGGTCATGTGACCCTTGTGTTGGTTTTTCCAGGTGAGCGATATTTAGGCCCGCATGGGCCTCTTGTTTAGCTCACCTGAGCACAAAGTGCTCAAGGTGAGCTATTGTGATCGGTTGCCGTCCGTCGGTGTCCGTGTCGTCTGTTCACAATTTGTTTCAAATAACTTCTTCTCTGAAACCAATGGCCCAATTTTAACCAAACTTGGTCAGATACATACTGTAGTTGTGAGAGTTTCAAAAACTGTTCAAAAAAGTGGGTGGGGCAATCGGTCTTGTTGCCATGGAAACCCTGCACGATATCTAAAAAAATCTTCTTCTCAAAAACTACTGGTCCGATTTCAATTTGGTTTTCACCAAAATGTTTCTCAATTAATATACATGTACTTTCAAAATTGTTCGAAGAATTTTGATCCGTCAAAAACTAAAGTCAAAACTTTAAACATCTTCTTGTCAATGACCTAGGACAACCTAATTTCCCAAGTAGCATCATACTGTGAACCTTTAGCAATATTGTTCAAATAATGACGCCCAGGTCAAAAATGGCCCCGCCCGGGGCTTATCAGTTTTTCATAGGAAAAACTCTTCTTCTCTAAAACTGTATCATACATGGACCTAACTAGAAACATATTTGTGTGGCCTTACAATGATAATTGTAAAAGCAAAGTGCTTATCATTTACTTTGGAGTATAACAGTTTGCTGAAAGCAATTTCCATCTTTTGTTAAATAAAATCAATATTAAGATTTATTTTTCAATCCTTGGAAAACATTAATGCTTATGACCAAGAAAATTATTTTTATATTTATCCATTGCTTGTCATTTTCAAACAATTTTCCAACAGTTTCAGACCTACAAAATGCTTAAAACCCAGGAGCTTCCGGGGGCCTCCGGCCCCCTGGTCCCCTGGCCAGGGTCTTGCCCTGGACCCACTGGGAGCCCTAGCCCCCAGCATAGTTTTCAGTATTTTCAGTTTTGCCAACTTTCACCCATGTGTATGGCCTAGACCTTTTATATTTGGCATGTAGATTTGCCTTATGGTCCTCTACCAAGATTGTTCAAATCATGACACCAGGGTCAAAAATGGGCCGCCCCGGGGCTTATCAGTTTTACATAGACTTATATCTATAGGAATAAACCTTTAAAACTCTTCTTCTCTGAAACCCTAAGACCCAGACCTTTTATATTTGGCATCTAGCTTTGCCTTATGGTCCTCTACCAAAATTGTTCAAATCATGACCTCCGGGTCAAAAATGGCCCCGCCCTTGGGCTTGTCAGTTTTACATAGACTTATATAGGAATAAACCTTTAAAACTCTTCTTCTCTGAAACCCTAAGGCCCAGACATTTTATATTTGGCATCTAGCTTTGCCTTATGGTCCTCTACCAAAATTGTTCAAATCATGACCTCCGGGTCAAAAATGGCCCCGCCCTTGGGCTTGTCAGTTTTACATAGACTTATATAGGAATAAACCTTTAAAACTCTTCTTCTCTGAAACCCTAAGGCCCAGACCTTTTATATTTGGCATCTAGCTTTTCCTTATGGTCCTCTACCAAGATTGTTCAATTCATGACCCCGGATAAAAAATGGCCCTGCCCAGGGGCTTATAAGTTTTACAAAGACTTATGTAGTAAAGCCTTGAAAACTCTTCTTCTCTGAAACCGTAATGCCCATACCCTTTATGTTTGGCATCTAGCTTTGCCTTATGGTCCTCTACCAAGATTGTTCAAATCATGACCCCAGGGTCAAAAATGGCCCCGCCCCGGGGCTTATCAGTTTTACATAGACTTCTACAGGAAAACTTAATTCTGAGTTGTTTCAGTTTCATGCAACAGTCCACATACATGCAATGACAAACTTCATTATGCATCGAGTATAACACAATAGTTCCTCAGGTGAGCTATTTAGGGCGGCATGCGGCTCTTGTTTAACCAGATAACAACCTACTCTTGTGAAATAAATTTCATATCAGTCCAAATTGTTATCCTCTATATATTTCAGCATTCACTGGATGGGAGACCAACAACAAGTACAAGATTTTGAACAGTTTAGGCCAACAAGTTTACTTTGCAGCTGAAGGTAAGACCTTGGACCATGCTTATCAAGCTTTGGAGCCTGTGATGATTCTGAAGCTTATGATTGGTCATATTTGAACAGAATGCTGACATCTGACCTATCAAGAGCTTGAGAACCATCTCAGACTAATCTCAAACATTTGAGAAGCATGATTTTGACAGTTACATGTGTATTTCAAGACAACTCACTCACACTCACTATCCTAGTTTAATGTCTGTGTTCCCTTCATCAGGGGAGACAAGTTTTTAGCTCACCTGAGCACAAAGTGCTCAAGGTGAGCTTTTGTGGTCGGTCTTTGTCCGGCGTGCGTCGTGCGTCAACAATTTCTTCAAACATCTTCTTCTTCAAAACCGCTTGCCTGATTGCAACCAAACTTCACAGGAATGTTCCTTGGGTCAAGCTCTTTCAAAGTTGTTCAAAGAATTTGAAACAATGCAGAACTCTGGTTGCCATGGCAACCAAAGTGAAAAAATAAGGAAATCTTAAAAAATCTTCTTGTCAAAAACCACAAAGGCTAGAGCTTAGATATTTGGCACATAGTATCATCTATAGGTCCTCTATCAAGAATGTTCAAAGTTTGACCCTGGGGTCAAAATTGGCCCCGCCCCAGGGGTCACCGTTTTACATAGAGATATATAGTGAAATGATCAAACATCTTCTTGTTCAAAACCACATGCCTGATTGCAACCAAACTTCACAGGAATGTTCCTTGGGTCAAGCTCTTTCAAAGTTGTTCAAAATATTTGAAACAATGCAGAAGTCTGGTTGCTATGGCAACCAAAGTGAAAAAATAACGAAATCTTAAAAAATCTTCTTGTCAAATACCACAAGGGCCAGAGCTTAGATATTTGTCACATGACATCATCTATAGGTCCTCTATCAAGAATGTTCAAAGTTTGACCCTGGGGTCAAAATTGGCCCTGCCCCGGGGTCACCATTTTACATAGAGTTATATAGTGAAATGTTCAAACATTTTTCTCTGAAACCATTATGGCCAGAGCTTTTATAATTGGCAATGTGTAATGTCTAAAGGTCCTTCACATATGTTGACGAATTGGTTCCGGTCTGTTGCATATCTGGGTCACCAGAGCTAAACATAGATTTTTTTCAATGAAAACTAAAAATCTTCTTGTCTGAAATCATAGTACACTGAGCTTAGATTTTTGGCACATAGCATCGTCTACAGGTCCTGTATCAAGAGCATTCATATTATGTCCCTGGGGTCAAAAGTGACCCCGCCCGTGGGTAAAAGTTTCACAAATCTTCTTTTCTGAAATTACTGACCCATCACCATGTACAGGTGAGCGATTAAGGGCCATTTTGGCCCTCTTGTTATTTAATGCTGCTGAAGCCTGTTTCTAGTGTTGAAGACAGGTGACCACTTAAGGCACATTCTGGTTTGCTTTAATCCATTTCTACATAAATACGCTTTTTTACACCTTTGATTTATTCATACCCTGAAAAAAAAATAGTTTCATCTTAAACAGCCATGAATATGTATCATAAGAAATATTTACTATATTCTAGCAGGTTGTAGCATAAGCAGGTTAAAATTAAAGCAGAATGTGCCTGAAGATACCTAAATGGATTTTTCTTCTTATTTTTTTTATTGGCATAAAATTTGATCTGGATATATACATAATTATAGCGAAAGAGCTGAGAAAAAATTGACCCCCCCCCCAAAAAATAAAAAACCCTAAAAAATGTGTTTAGGTGGTACCATTGCCTATGGCCGTAATAGAGAGGTTTAAGGGTATTGTGTTTTTGTTACAGATACAGACATGTGCATGCGGCAGTGTTGTGGGCCGTCTAGAGGTTTCACCATGCATATCACAGACAACATGAACCAGGTACAGCGGAGAAAACATTATTCTTTCCCGTCTAAACAAAACGCAAACGAAACACAAACGCAGTGCACTAAAATGGAGAACATGACAATTTTTTGACTATTCTGACTTTTGATTTTAACCTAGACGGCAAACAGTTTGAAGCCTGATCAGACGCCGGGTTACCTGGCGTCTGATCTGGCTCCAAACTGTTTGCATTGGAAACAAGAGTTTTGTCAACATGAACCGGGTAACATAGTATTCTTATACTGACTCATTTTGACACACTTTAATCTACTAGTTTGTATTGAGATAAGCATTGATAATTGTTTATCCCTTATCAGTTAAGGGGTTAAGTTTACCCACTCTTATCTGGAGCCCTGAGTCAGTTGGTTAAATCAATGAAATCACTTTTGACCAGTTAACTCTTTGACCCTTAGTCACACATTAATGCGTTATTTGCAAACAATGTACCTGTGGGGAATACACTTATCCTATGCAAACAATGTAGAGCCTGATCAGGCTCTACACTGTTTGACATTTTGACATATTTTTTAAAATCAATCATAAAAAGTCAAAAATGGACTAGACTGAATTTAGAACTAGAATTGTCTATTTGAGTTTTCAGGGAGGAAATGGTTAAGGGGCCATATGTTTTGCAATCTTCTGCAAACTCGTTTTGATTGATCATCTTAACCCTTTCCTCCCTGAAATCTCAAATGGACAGTTCTAGTTTTCAATTTAGTCTTGTCCATTTTTGACTATTTAGGGTTGATTTTTACAATATATGTCGAAATGACAAACAGTGTAGATCCAGACCAGAGGGCTCCTGATCAGGGTCAACACTGTTTGCATAGGACAAGTGTACTCCTCACTCTATGTCTATGTCTATGCTAATAACGCATACATATGTATATGCTTGACTAGGGTTCAAAGAGTTAACAAAAACTAGGCAATGTATGAATATGTTTCATAGGGTTTAATGTAGCTCAGTTGGTAAAAATGTAGAAAAACCTTCTATACACTCTAGGAGCTATATTTGTTGCTTCAAACTCACAAATCTTGCTCAAAATGATCACCTTTATGCACTGTAGTAATGTTGGTTACATGGAGTCAAAAGGTTTGTAAGTAGGTCAAATCAAAAGAAAAGCTTCAGAGTATTAAAGGACCCATAATTTATGTCCTACTTTCAATAAATTAGTTCAGAATGATCACCTTGAAAAAATCTAGGTCTGTTAAGAATATGTAGAAGTAAAAGGAAGGTTAGGATGTCAAATTATAAAAAGGCTTCAGAACTTTGCAGTGGCTATATTGTTAGCTGCATATTTATGAAACTTGCTCAAAACAATTACTTAGATAGAATGTAGGTTATGACTGTACTGCGTGCGTTCTCTCTCAACAATGACACCCAATGGGAGACAAAAAATGTGTGTTGTTCGGTGGGAGTTGTTATAGGGAGGGAAATTTGGCTTACATTTGCAAACAGCTGTAATCCAAATCAGACGCTGAGTAACGCGGTGTCTGATCTTGATTTAAGCTGTTTGTCACACCTCATTAAGTTTTTTCTGTCATAATGTTCATTATGTAACTTTGAGAAAACTTTAAGCAGACCATATTGCAGCATTAAAGGTGTTAGACATAATTGTCCGATTTAGGGAATTGCGGCAAGGGTCTTTGTAACAAAGGATTCATTGATGGGAGAGTCGTTGTAGAGAGGGAACACTGTATATGGTTTATATGAAGTTAAAAAGTGGGTCAGTAGGTCAGACTGTTTATCTTTTAATCCAGGAACTGATTCGTGTTTCCCGTGAGTTTAAATGCTGTGCAGGCTGTCAGTGGTGTGCCTGCTCTGATGGATGTGCGTTTGAAGTGACGATTGAGGCACCAGTGGGCAATATCGTGGGATACGTCAGACAACAGTGAGTCATTGTGTACAGTCTTGTGTTAACACATTCAGTCCTATGATTGAGTTGGGTTTTACAGCACCCCGACATACAAAATGGTCATATGGGGCCAACATTGAGCCGGAGCGACGAGGATACTGGTCATTAACAAACAGTTTACCTGTGAAGAGTACACTTGTCTTATGCAAACTTTGTAGACCCTGACCAGAGGTCTTTTTAGCTCACCTGAGCACAAAGTGCTCAAGGTGAGCCTTTGTGGTCAGTCAATGTCCGGCGTCCGTCGTCGTGCGTTGTGCGTCAACAATTTCTTCATACATCTTCTTCTCCAAAACCACTTGCCTGATTGCAACCAAACATCACAGGAATGTTCCTTGGGTCAAGTTCTTTCAAAGTTGTTCAAAGAATTTGAAACCATGCAGAACTCTGGTTTGCTATGGCAACCAAAGTGAAAAAATAAGGAAATCTTAAAAAATCCTCTTGTCACAAACCACAAGAGCCAGAGCTTAGATATTTGGCACATGTCATTACCTATAGGTCCTCTATCAAAGCTGTTCAAATTTGGCCCCTGGGGTCAAAATTGGCCCCGCCCCGGGGGTCAACGTTTAACATAGAGTTATATAGTGAAATGTTCAAACATCTTTTTCTCTGAAACCAATATGTCCAGAGCTTTGATATTTAGCATGGTATTACCTCTAGAGGTATTTGACTTATATTGTTGAATTGGTTTCGGTCCGTTGCATATCTGGGTCACCGGAGCTAAAAATAGATTTTTTTCCATGAGAACTTAAAAAATCTTCTCGTCTGAAACCACAGTACACTGAACTGAGATATTTTGCACATAGCATCGTCTACAGATCCTCTATCAAAGCTGTTCAAATTTTGTCCCTGGGATCAAAATTGGCCCCGCCCCGGGGATCACAGTTTTACATAGAGTTATATAGTGAAACGTTCAAACATCTTTTTCTCTGGAACCAATATGACCAGAGCTTTGATATTTGGCATGGTATAACTTCTAGAAGTCCTTCACACATTTTGTTGAATTGGTTATGGTCTGTTGCATATCTGGGTCACCGGAGCTAAAAATAGATTTTTCAATGAAAACTTCAAAAATCTTCTTTTCTGAAACCATAGTACACTGAGTTATAGAGAATATTTGGTGACTAGCTTTGAATGAGAAATGTTATCTGGCAAGGCGGATGAATATATCTGGTGAGCCGCAGGCGAACCTGATATTTTCAGAAGCCGAGCCAGATAACATTTCTCATTCAAAGCTAGTCACCAAATATTCTATTTATCCTTGTCACAATAGTAAAATAAATAGAGAATGTTTTTTTTCAAAGCTAGAATTGTTTTTGGTCTAGATAACATTCTCAAAAAAGAACTATGTTACTCTAGGAAAGCGCGCTAATATATAGACGACGTCAGTGACGTCACATCCTAGTTATTTTGAAAAGAAATAAAAGAACCTTTAAAAATCTAGTGTTCACTTAGGAAATCTTAAAGGTGGACACTTATAGAAGTTTCTCAGCAAGCGACTGGTGGCGCGTACTCTTTACGGCTTTGATTGCATCGAATAGTTCGAATAAACGTCGTTACACGTCGGATTCTGTTGAAAGTGTTTTAGAATACCTTTCCTTACAGCGGGAAAAATAAGCGTCTCGGTGTGAAAAATAGTTCGGCTACAGGTCATGTGACCAACTGACATAATACGGAAAAAAGGCTTGCCTTTTTTCCGTTCTTAAGTAATGCGTGATAAAATCAAAGGTATTCCAATTCTATTCAATCACTGACAGACTTTGAAAAGTGTTTGATTTGCGCGTGAATAATTTCCTCAAAACTAGGCACCTACAAAATATGGGGGCTGACATCTTGGATGATGACGTCACGGCTTTTAGGAAGAGTTGTGCGTGACGTTTCGGAATTCCCGATTTCGGTGATATTTTTAAACCAGTTTAAAAATGAATAACCCACAACACTCACTTGTACTGATTTCCTCCAAAATGACAAAATTTCAAACAGTTCAATTCATACCCTTTAACGCTAAAAATGAACGTTATTTGCAAAAAGCTACTTCTCAATCGAACCGATAAAAATAACGGATTACCAACACGTCATCAATATAAATAATGACGTCATTATTGGTGGTCATATGACTTCCAAAAATAGTTTCAGATTGCATTATAAAACAGGACTGCCATCTAATAACTTGGTTGAAATAAAAAAAACCTAAGATTTACAAATATGCATTTTTCAAGCGCGATTTTACTAATCGTACCTTTACCCAATAGCCGATAGCCATTAGGCGCATTCTGCTTTACTTTCAGCGTGCTTTAAGCTACCATAACCTGGGGAAAAATCCGAAAATTTAGGAAAAATCTGGAGAAATGGCAGCCCTGCTAATATAGCTGTACGGAGGAGTTTTAACTTTTAACATTGTATACACTTATATATCTATTTGATTATTGGGTAACAACATATAGATCCTGTCCCAAACAATTTAGGTTCATAATAAAAGTTCGAGTCGGTTGTGCAATCCAGATCTTCGTCACGAGAGGCGTAGCCTCGAGTGTGATCTGGAATACACAACGAATTGATACAAGAGCGCTGATCACACACTGGAGATAGATCTATTCCGTTTTCATTAGTACAATTTTGCTTTTTTCCGTCCATAGGCAAAGCCTAAATACATATTAACATCAGTCATGTGACCAACTAGCATAATAAAGCAAAGTTTATCTGTCACCCCTTTATCCGTCAGGAAAATAGACACGTGACAGGATAATAGATATTTTGTACATAGCATCGTCTACAGGCCCTCTATCAAAATTGTTAAAATTTTGTCCCTGGGGTCAAAATTGGCCCCGCCCCGGAGGTCACCGTTTTACGTAGAGTTACATAGGAAAATGTTCAAACATCTTTTACTCAGAAACCAATATGGCCAGAGCTTTGATATTTGGCATGATGTAACTTTTAGAGGTCCTTCACATATATGGATAAATTGGTTCTGGTCTGTTGCATATCTGGGTCACCGGAGCTAAAAATAGATTTTTTTCAATGAAAACTTCAAAAATCTTCTTGTCTGAAACCATAGTACAATGAGTTTAGATATATTGCACATATCATCGTTTACAGGTCCTCTATCTTAGTTGTTCAAATTTTGCCCATGGGATCAAAATTGGCCCCGCCCTGGGGGTCACCCTTTACAAATTTTCTTTTCTGAAATCACGTGACCCATCCTAGTGTCACCATGGTCAGGTGAGCCATCAAGGGCCATTCTGGCCCTCTTGTTAACATTTTGAACCATCGGGACAAGTTTACAGGTCATCAACAAACAGTGTACACTCCTATGAAAAAAATGAAGACCCCTGATCAGAGGACTCCAAAAGGCACTGGCTATTATCTTGCTACTGTGGAGAAAACATTATTCTTTCCCGTTTAAACGAAACGAGACGCACACGCAAAACACTAGAACGTAGAAAAGTGCAACTTTTGGACAATTCTGATAATTCATGTTTATCCTGGTGACAAACAGTTTGGAGCCTGATCAGACGCCGGGTTACCCGGCGTCTGATCTTGCTCAAAACTGTTTGTACTGAAAATAATAGTTTTAGTGTAAAAGCGTATATTGGGAAAGAATAACACATTATCTACTGTATATACGGCAGAAAACATCCCTTGATGAGCTAGACTTTATTGGAAACCGGAATTGTCCTTAAAATGTTGCAGGGGTGAATGAGTCAATAAAGACTTTTTAGCTCGCCTATTCGGAGAATGGGGGGGGGGGGGGGGCTTATGGAATCACCCCGGCGTCTGCGTTGGTTTTTCATGGTTAATGTTTTGGGGTAAGTGTTGTAATGCACTAATACATCATGAAATATTTGCATTAGGAAGCTGATATTTGGATTGGAGGTGCCCCGTGGGTTGAACATTGATGTTGCGTAGTTTAAATTTGAAAAAAGTTTAAATTTAGTCAAAATTACACCTTTTGTGGACTTAGGTTTTTTGGCTGATTTCTCATGGTTAAAGTTTTTGGGTAAGTGTTGTTATGCACTAATACTTCATGAAATATTTGTATTAAGAAGCTGATATTTGGATTGGAGGTGCCCTGTGGGTTGAACATTGATGTTGCGTAGTTAAAACTTTAAAAAAAGTTTAAATTTAGCCAAAATTACACCTTTTGTGGACTTAGGTTTTTCGGCTGATTTCTCATGGTTAAAGTTTTGGGGTAAGTGTTGTGATGCTCTAATACTACATGAAATATTTGTATCAAGAAGCTGATATTTGGAATGGAGGTGCCCTGTGGGTTGAAAATTGATGTTGCGTTGTTAAAATTTAAAAAAAAGTTTAAATTTAGTCAAAATTTTACCTGTTGAGGACTTAGAGTTTTTGGACTGAAATTTCAAAGTTAGTTATGGAGTAAGTGTTGGAATGCACTTATACTACATGATATATTTGCATTAGGAAGTTGATATTTTGAATGGAGGTTTCCTGTGGCTTGAATATGAATCTACTGATACACTTTTCTATTGATAGTTACCTATTTAAGAAAGGTTTCATTAGGCGAGCTTTGCTGTTCTCCGACAGCTCTTGTTTACCTCTTTAATTTACTCACTTACTGAAGCCATTCTCCCCTGGCTGTGTTAAGATAGTGAGGGGGGAGGAATGGTCTGGGCTATTGCTTCTCCCCTGAATTCATGTTTTAACACTTTACCCCATAATCTGTTTCTTTTAAGGCCGGTGGCTTTTTTAAGGAGGTTTAAGGCGCATTCTGTCCTACTTTTACTTTGTTTTCAGCTACAATCTGCTAAGAAATGGAATAGTTATACCCCTGACAAAGAAGTTGTGTGGGTATACTGGAATCAGGTCATCAGTCTATCCGTAGACACACTTTGTCAGGCTCAATTACAACAGGTGGGCCATATTGAGGCCCTCTTGTTAGTCAGTTTTGCTGAACAGACGGAGTTGTGACAGTATATGTTATATTACAGACAGAGTTGTGTAGAGCCCAAGTTCTCTTTATACACACTATAATTGTTATATTACAGACAGAGTTGTGTAGAGCCCAAGTTCTCTTTATACACACTATAATTGTTATATTACAGACAGAGTTGTTTAGTGCCCAAGTTCACTTTATACATACTATAATTGTTATATTACAGACAGAGTTGTTTAGTGCCCAAGTT
Source organism: Gari tellinella (assembly GCA_922989275.2). NCBI lineage: Eukaryota > Metazoa > Mollusca > Bivalvia > Cardiida > Psammobiidae > Gari > Gari tellinella. Next base: position 2,573,934 of record OV277870.1, on the reverse strand, counting down.
CTCTTTATACACACTACAATTGTTATATTACAGACCGAGTTGTTTAGTGCCCAAGTTCTCTTTATACATACTATAATTGTTACATTACAGACAGAGTTGTTTAGAGCCCAAGTTCTCTATACTGGATGCTAATCATGAGGAGATTCTGTCCTGTGCTGGTCCCGTGTGTGTGTGCTGTGCTGGACCCTGCTTCGAGCCAGAGTTCAAGGTCAGTCAGTTAGTTGGAACTTTACCCCAGTAGCTTGTTGCTAGTTTTAAAGACAAGTATCACTTCAACCAGTGCCATTAATTTAATTTCCAATCCAAGAAAATAAGTACACTTTGTACATTCATCTTACATGAATGTGTACCATCAGAAATTATTTATATATCCTATCATATTGAATCTTTAATCAGACCGAATTTTAAGTGATTTCTAAAATTGATCCTGTTGACAGCACTATTAAAACCTTGCTAAAGGTCATTTGAATAGGTATTAACACATTCTACCCTAGCAACGAGGTGTTTTCACCTGATGGGACAGTTAAGGTTAATAACATAATACTGTTGATACTACATGTACATGTATTTAGGTGTTGTACATGATTTGCGGTGGGGGTTGATAAGGGGGAGTTGGAGGCTGGTAATGTTATCCGACACGAACCAACAGTTAAGTTGGTTTGACCCAGTACCCCATAGCTTTTTAGCTCACCTGGCACGTCCGTCGTCTGTCTGTGCGTTCACAATTGGTACGTTAACACTAGCGGCAGGCCTACCATTCCTCCGGATTTTTCCTAAATCTCCGGATTTTTCGTCATTTCTCCGGATCTCCGGATTTTTCGTCATTTCTCCGGATCTCCGGATTTTTTCCGAAATCTCCGGATTTTTTCAAAAATCTATCAGAAAAAATCCTAATCCCCGATTCAGTGCGGCAGACAGCACCTTCTCGGACTTTTAAATAAGAGAAAAGCAATAAAAGTATTCCGAATGCTATTTTTATTGGTTCTTATCGGGTCATTGACTGGATTAGCAGCTTGTCCACAACCAATCAAACATGTAATTACCACCTGTGGTTCTGATTCGACTGAGGGCTGAGAAGTAGATACGGCATGCACGTTATTTATGACACGTCTGGTTCTACATGTTGCATAGTGTGGTGTACACACTTCATTTTATTACACAACAGGTTCACGCATTACATAGCGATAATGCTGGCAAACAGTGAGATTGCCGATATTGTAAAGAAGCTATACACGGGAGCAAAATTGCTATACCCTAGAGAAAAAATGCAGCCAAATGAAATCGGCTTTGAATTTTTCAATTTTTTTTAAAATTACGGCACGGTGTCATGGAATAAAGGCAGGACGTGACGCCCTGCTAAAAGTGTCTAGCTATGAGTATATTTATATGAATATTATTAACTTACTGGTCATAGTGGCCTGAAATGTGCAAAATCAGATATAAGACATTGATACTATAACTTTTCTAATCCTTATCAAAGAACACAGTTGTCTGACCGGGTCTATATAGGACCTACTGCTAAAAAGAGTAAATATTTGCAACTATGGAGAATACAGTTGAGTTGCCCCTAGCAGTATTTATGATGTTTCCTTATTTTTCTTTTATTATAGTTTTTATTTTACAGTGTTTATTGCAATAAAGTTTATACTGTTATTCTTTGTGTGTATGTTTGTAATATATAGATAATGTTTGCAAAGGTGTGATTTATATTTGAAAAGATGGTTTTTAACTTTTAAAAACAAAAGCGCAGAAATAAAGATTTTCGATTAAAAAGCGCGCTTTTGGGAATCGCGCCTTCGAAGGCGTGATTTTGAAAATCGCGCTTTAAAATCAAAATTTGGGAAAATCTTTTTTTTGAAATTATGGTAGGCCTGTAGCGGCTACAAATTTCATCCGATCTTCATAAAACTTGATGACAATATTTGTCTTAAAAAAATCTAGGTTAAATTTGAATGTGGGTCATGTCGGGTCAAAAACTAGGTGGAATCATAGAAAAACCTTGTTAACACTCTAGAGGCTACAAATCCCATTGTACCTTCATGAAACTTGGTCAGAATATTTGCCTCATTGATATCTAGGTCAAGTTTAGATGTGGGTCATGTCTGGTCAAAAACTATGTCACTAAGTAAAGTTATAGAAAAACCTTGTTTATACTCTAGAGGCTACACATCTAATTGGATTTTAAAGAATCTTGCTCCTAACTTAAGCTTCTATTTGCTAGGATTTAGAAAATATATCTTACGGTACATATTCATGACTGTATAAAAGTGAACTAGTTTCTTCAGTGGAGGAATGAATTATAGGCGTTAAAAGGCGTATTTTTGGGGTAATGGGTTAATACAAGATAACCAAACAGTGGAGTTGGTTTAATACTGTTTATATTATTTAGGTGTTTTCACGTGATGGGGCAGCTGAGGTCGGCAAGATAACCAAAAAGTGGAGTTGGTTTAATACTGTTTATATTATTTAGGTGTTTTCACGTGATGGGGCAGCTGAGGTCGGCAAGATAACCAAAAAGTGGAGTTGGTTTAATACTGTTTATATTATTTAGGTGTTTTCACGTGATGGAGCGGCTGCAGCGGCAAGATAACCAAACAGTGGAGTTGGTTTAATACTGTTTATATTATTTAGGTGTTTTCACGTGATGGGGCAGCTGAGGTCGGCAAGATAACCAAACAGTGGAGTTGGTTTAATACTGTTTATATTATTTAGGTGTTTTCACGTGATGGGGCAGCTGAGGTCGTCAAGATAACCAAACAGTGGAGTTGGTTTAATACTGTTTATATTATTTAGGTGTTTTCACGTGATGGGGCAGCTGAGGTCGGCAAGATAACCAAAAAGTGGAGTTGGTTTAATACTGTTTATATTATTTAGGTGTTTTCACGTGATGGAGCGGCTGCAGCGGCAAGATAACCAAACAGTTGAGTTGGTTTAATACTGTTTATATTATTAAGGTGTTTTCACGTGATGGGGCGGCTGAGGTCGGCAATATAACTAAACAGTGGAGTGGATTTGGCAGGGAGCTCTTCACAGACGCAGACACATTTGGAGTGTCTTGTAAGTACTTCAGAATGAAAATCACTTTTCTAGAAATGTTAATGATACCACAGTATAACCTCTCTATTACCACCACTATTTCCAAGGCTGATTAATCTTTTAACCCTTTGAACCCTAGTCCCGCAAATAGGCGTCTTTTTCAAACAGTTTACATGTGAATAGTACACTTGTCCTATGCAAACAGTGAAGACCCAGATCAGAGGGCTCCTTAAGGAGCCCTCTGATCTGGGTCCTCATTGTTTGTCAAAATGCAAAACATTGACAAAAACAACCCTGAAAAGTCAGAAATGGACTAGACTAAAATGGAAACTGGGATTGTCCATTTGAAGTTTCAGGGAGGAAAGAGTTAAGCTACCATCTTCGTAAATATTGAAAGTATTTCTCATGGTGAATGTTCATGGCTGTACATAGAAAATAAAACTCCCTCTCTTTCTTTCTTTCTTTCTTTCTCTATCTCTTTCTCTCTTACTTTCTAGTTTAAACATATTTTATTTCCATATATATCGTACATAAGGAAATGGGGTCGGGTCCCAAGTTCTCACAACATTAGATTCGACCCTTCTTGTTTTCTGTCTTTCTGTCTGTCTCAAAATATGTATATAGTGTGTAGCAACATTTCAAATATAAGTAATATACAGAATTAATCATACAAGAGCTCATTACAGTAAATAGTTAGCTTTAACATTTCTCCCACTAAATATTCATATGAAAAATGTCCACTATATATAGCTATCATCTTAACTATTACATTGGATAATAAAATAAATGAACATTTTCCTAGGAACATTGCAGACTGATGTGGGACAGAATGTCTGTAAGAAAACAGTGTAGTCTCTGATCAGGTAGATCCTTTATGAGCTACGTTATCAAGGTCTGCATTGTATCAACTCATTCACCCCTGGACATTTTAATGGACAATTCCAATATCAAAATAAGTATAGTCCATTTTTGACTATTTAAGTTTGATTTTAACAATATATTTAAAAATGACAAACAGGAGCCCTCTGAACAGGGTCTACACTGTTTACATGGGACAAGTGTTTTCCTCACAGGTACATTGTTTGTGAAGGACTAGTACACTCGTCGCTAGGGTTGAATGTGTTAGAATTGTCACTATACACTAATAACAGGAGAAAGGTTTAATTCGTTCACTGCCAACTCTCGTCGCTAGGGTTGAATGTGTTAGAATTGTCAATATACACTAATAACAGGAGAAAGGTTTAATTCGTTCACTGCCAACTTTATTACGATGTTTAGCCCTTCACTGCCATAGTGTTGCCTGCTTTAATATTGAAGTCTGTCATATCATTTCAAAGTCAGACTCAAGGTAGTATGACTTGCGAAATATCTGGATGCGTGTCTAATAGTTCAGATCTTAATCTGACACTGCATTATACGGTGTTTGATCAGGATCCAAACTGTTTGAAAAGTAGCATTTAGTTGTTTATGACAGCGAAAGGGTTAATATTGACTTTTCATTAATTTTGTGTTGTTTATTTTAGTTCCAATGGACCTTGATGTGAAAATCAAAGCTGTTATGATTGGTGCTGTGTTCCTGATTGTAAGTTTTATTCTAGACTATATTGCCAAGTTGAAAAATCATTGGAAAACCTCTCATTATAACATACTAACAGACTTAATTGAACCAGTTAACTGGAAGGAAGCCAACCACAAACAAACTCCCTTCCCTAATTTCAGTCTGTCATATTAGCAAGACACGAAAGACAACTGCTATTAAATTTGGCCAGATTACTCCCCTTTCACATAGACAAGAATAATAGAGTCAGGGCTGCCATTTATCCTGATTTTTCCTAAATATTTGGATTTTTTTCTAGTACATGGTAGCTTAAAGCAGGCTTAAAGTAAAGCAGAATGCGCCTTAAGGCACATTCTGCTTTACTTACAGCCTGCTTTAAGTAGCCACGTGTCAACAAAACAAGAAACAGGCTATGGGGTAAAGGTATGATTCGTAAAATCGCACTTGAAAAATGCAAATTTGAAATCTTAGGATTTTTCATATCAACTTATGGCAGCCCTGTAGAGTATTTCAATCCTTTGATACATGTAAATTCGAATTTTACCAAGAAACAGACAATTTTCTTTTAAATTTTATTTAATTTCCTTGATTTTCATATACGGTTTCTATGGTAAATATGAGTTTTTAAGGTAAACAAGTAAATTTTTGAAACAAAAAGTAAACAATATACACCGCATCCTTCTATCAAAGCGAGTACACCGCGGTGCCAATACAAACCATTACACACATATCACACTATCAGATTTATAATCAGTTTAAAGAGTAACGAAACAAGATATATGCAGTCTAGTATGGGAATAGTTTTGAATTTATTTGCGCCGCTATCACGTGACCACATCTAAATGAATGATAGTTTGGCATAGCGCAGGCGCTCGCACTGACTTTTGCTGTGTTGATATATCACAAGCGTGTATAGTGAAAGTGTGTAAGTGCCAACTCTTGTGGTCAATGCTTCAATACTTGCATGTTAATCAAAAATCTGAGTGTGATGAATTAAACAGAATCTGAAAATTATTATATATTTACTTTATGTACAATGCTTTGAAAAACATTTCCCACGCCCTTATTCAGAATTTAATGATTTAAGGTATACTCAAAAAATAATTAAAGGGTCAGGCCTTCTTTATTTCAACTGCACGTTTTATCAAACTGCTTATGGACATTAGTAGTCATCGTACAGCAAAATGGTTTTCAGATCCATGTTTCTCAACACCAGCAGTATCAATTTCGTAAGAAATATTTTCTAAAAAAGAAAAATTCAAATTTGCCAAAAATAATTTTTACCCTCAAAATACAAAATGTTGTAATAATGTCCATCCACAATTTTTGAGAAATCGATAGTGTGCTTCGAAAACTTGCTAGAATTCGGTTGTGTTCACGCCAGTGTACAAACACATGTGTTGAACTGTTCTAAAAGACCTTCAACAAGGATAATAAAATTTCCAAGTTACAATAATATCAACAATATCTTTTTAGGGGTAAAAAATATGTTTTAGATATATTCCAAATATAGCGAAATTTTAGAGACTATTTCCATTAGAACATTATCTAGTAAGGCGTTTCGATCAGCAAAACAGATTTTATTTCATCATTAGTTTGCACCATACAAGGGTTTTTAAAAAAACTCAGTTGAAATTAAGACGGCATGACCCTTTAATTATTTTGATGAGTCTATTTAAAAACATTTTAAAAGTATTTTCTAAGTTTTGTTATTTATGTTTGTAAATGCCGTAAGTTTCTACTTTCTCGCTTTCAATTGTCAAAAATTATAATTCAAATGTCATATAAAAGCATGAAATAAAAAAGAAAATCTGTGTTTTTACAGTGGAAGATGAAGATGTAATTCATGAGTGAACATGAGATGTTATGGTTGTCATAAATGACTTTGACACTCGTGAAAATATAACAGTCTGATGGTTGCAAGTGAATTGGATATCAACATTTCCACTGAAAATACAGTTATATCCTACCCTGTAAATAAGACAATTTTATCTGTGTTTTAGTGCCAGTTTTACACTGGTTTACATTTATTTTAATTTGTCAGACATGGACTTGTTTATCTATTTCAGGATTTCATGTTTTTTGAAAAACAACAGAACAACAACAACAACCGAATGTAGACAGCCCTAGACAACTATGACAAGACATACTACAGCATCATTAGTCATCACTGGCTGGCAGCGTCATCTTCACAGGTCACATTCAATAAACGTATATAGATAGCCCTGGACAACTATGACAAGACATACTACAGCATCATTAGCCATCACTGGCTGGCAGCGCCATCTTTACAGGACACAGTCAACAACCGCATATAGCTAGCCTTGTGCAAAAATATGACGGACACACTACAGCATCATTGTTCAGCAATTTGAAAACGTTATCTTCACAAGTCAATCAATACCCTGATGTAGCCAGCCTTGGACAAATATGACAGGCACACTCCAGCATCACCAATCAACACCGGCCAAACACGTTTAACCATTTACCTCATAGCCTGTTTCTAGTTTTGAAGACAGGTGACCACTTAAAGCAGGTTAAAAGTAAAACAGAATGTGCCTTAAGGCACATTCTGCTTTACTTTCATCCTGTTTTAGGCATAAATCTGCTAGGCTATATAAAATATTTGTAATGGTTATTGTTCATGATGGGTATACACTGGAACTATTTTCTTCAGCGGATGAATAAATTAAATATGCTAAAAGTCTCTTCTAAGGGGGAAAAGGTTAAACAATGCCATCTTCACAAGTCACAAAGTGCCGCAGCCACCATCAGTGAATTCATCAGTGCTGCTCATGTGCACAAAATATTAGCAGTTACATAATGTAATGGATTTAGAAAATGTTGATTATTATTTATTAAATTCTGAGTGCCAAACAGTTTGGAGTTTGATCAGATGGTGGATAACGTCGTATCTAATCTGGCTTTAAACTGTTTGAAATGGACTGATTGTTAAAGCACAATCTCATTAATTGGGAAATAATGTAATAACTTGTTCTTCCCTGTTTGAACATTTGTACAGTGGTAAATACGCTATTCCTACCCACTTTACGCATATCTTTAGCGTTTCTTACGCATTTATTATCAGTTTCCTTAAACCCGTTTCCTAGCCATATCTTTACGCGTTTTTATCAAAAAGTTGCGTTAGTCCGAAATATCCGCGTGAAACGGAAAACTGACGCACCAATCGCAACATCTCTGGTATAAACGTTTATTAACGCGTTTAAACGCGTTAAAATCGTTAGGCGTTCACTAGGCGTTTCTTAGGCATAGATTAATGCGTAAATGGGTAGGAATAGCGTATTTACCAATGTATAGATATATCTCAGCGCCATATTACTATTTTATGTGTTGCGGTTCCTTAAAACCCAACTCAATCATTGTATAGATATAACTTGAATATTGTTATTTTTTAATCATTTTATGACATAGTAATGGATTTAGTCTATTAACCTCTGACATTTCAAATAGACATACCAAGTTTCCAATAATGTTTAGTTCAGTTTAAGTATTTCTGTTTGCTATTTACAACAGTACACATTGTATTGCAAAATGACAAACAGTGCAGACCGGGCCTACACTGTTTGCGTAGGACAAGAGTACTATTCAAAGGTAAACTGTACATTTATGGGTCACTAGTATATTATTAGATTATTCGTATAATTGCTCACTCAAACTATACAGACAGGTGAAAACAATGTAGATCACGATCACATGTAGAAAGACTTTGACCTTAATCCAAGTTGTTAGACACATCCACAATGCGGAAGTTTAAATATGAGATTTGAGGGCATACACTATGATATGATTAATGCCATTGAAAAGGTAAACCCGTTGACCTACAGCCAGATTTAAGTTTAGGAGAGAGGTGGTCACTTAAAGCATGTTGAAAATAAAACAGAATGCCCCATTATGACAATTCTGCTTTACTTTCAACCTACACTAGATTACCATCTACAAATGACTTCCAAAGGGGCTCTTTCATCAGGGTCTGCACTGTCTGTTTTCAAGATGTTGCAGAAAACAACAGTCATAAATGGGCTAAACTTAATTGGAAACTGGAGTTGTCCATGAAAAACTTCAGGGCCGAATGAATTAAGAAAGGCCATGTAAGGATGAAAGATAAGTTTTGTATGTCTCTTCATAAGGTCATTGTCCAAACATGAAATGGAATCAATATGATGAGTAGATATATGGGTCTAAAAGGCCTCTATAGTGTAAACAGGATAAGACAAACAGAGATTCGTTCTTCCCCAACAAAACAACACAAGTAGTGTAGTAGATTATATCAATTATCCCACCAGTTTAAGCAGGGATTACATTATCATAGACATATTTATACTAATCAATGTGAACAGATTAAGACAAACAGAGATTCGTTCTTCCCTAACAAAACAACACAAGTAGTGTACATTGTAGTAGATTATATCCATAATCCCAACAGTTTTAGCAGGAATGACATTATCATAGACATATTTATACCAATCAATGTGAACAGATTAAGACAAACAGAGATTCTTTCTTCCCCAACAAACCACAAGTAGTGTAGTAGAATATATCCATTATCCCACCAGTTTAACTCTTTCCTCCCTGAAACATTAAATGGACATTTCCAGTTTCCATTTTAGTCTAGTCCATTTCTGACTTTTAAGGGTTGTTTTTGGCAATGTTTGGCATTATGACAAACAGTGAAGACCCTGATCAGAGGGCTCCTTTCAGAGCCCTCTGATCTGGGTCATCACTGTTTGCACAGGATAAGTGTACTATTCACATGTACACTGTTTGAAAATGATGCCTATATGCGGGACTAGGGTTCAAAGGGTTAAGCAGGGATGACTTTATCATAGACATATTTATACCAATCAATGTAAAACTTTCTGATGAGATGTATATCAAATCATTCAAATGCTTATATCAGGATATGTTAGGGTTTGAAACTTCTGAAAGGGTCACTTGTCCTGCAGAAAAGACAATGAAGGCAAACCGAATAACATTCCTGAATAATGGGAAGCATGTCGGGACAAGCTGACAAGTGGACTTTTCAACTTCAATATGTGCGTCATTGTTGTGTATATTAATCCATTTTTTGCTGATTAGTTATAATGCCTACTCTGTGTTAAGAAGTTAATTGTCTCAATGTTAATTTGTTTAAACATACTTTTCACAGTTTTTCACTGCATTACTTCGAAAGGTGAATGTTTATCATGGCTATAACTAATGGCTACTAGATGATTTTTCATGACATCTTTGTTTTTCTTGAATTGTGCAGTCATCTTTCCTTATACATGTACATAAGTGTAATTGGGTAAATAGTTATACTTATACATTGTTACATGCTATACTATATTGACATATCATATCTTGTAAACCTTTATAATCAGTTTTTTAAAGATGTGTAAAAGTAATGCTGTACAGGCGAGAAAAACATACATTATTCTGACCTCATATTGTGGAGAAATACATTATAATTTATTATGACCTCATACAATGGAGAAACACATTATTTTGACTTTATACACAGGGCTGCCATTTCTCCGGATTTTTCCTAAATCTTCGGATTTTTTTCTAGTACATGCTAGCTTAAAGCAAGCTGAAAGTCAAGCAGAATGCGCCATAAGGCGCATTCTGCTTTACTTCCAGCCTGCTTTAAGTAGTCACGTGTCAACAAAACTAGAAACAGGCTATGGGGTAAAGGTACGATTCGTAAATTCGCACCTGAAAAATGCAAATTTGGAAATCTTAGGATTTTTAATGTCAACTTATGGCAGCCCTGCATACAGTGAAGAAAGACATTATTATTTCCCAAAATGTATTTATGGTTTAAAGTTAAGGTTAAACTGTTTGTTCTACAGTTTCAAAATACTATTATTTTCACCTATTTGTTGCATTACATTTGCGTTTAGTTTCATTCAAATGGGAATGACTAACACCTTCTCCATTGTGGCCAGTAGAAGTACTTACTTGCTTTATTTTGTAAATTCTCCAGTCCTGTCTATATTTGATATATTTATGGTATTGAGATGGAATGCAACTTTTGTGTTGATATGTAATGGATCCTACAATATTTATGAAATCCACCATTTCTACATTTTTATGCCTCCTCACAACTTAGTTGGGCATATTGCTTTTGATCTGTCCGTCTGTCCATAACTTTAGCCTTGGCCATAATTTTAGAGCTGCATGTGATAGAGACTTCATATTTGACACGTGTATTTAAACAAAAAAGTTCTTGATCTGAGTACAATGCGACTTATGTTAAACAAACACAAGATCACTTAGAGACCATGGTCACATCAGGGGCATTGTGTTGCACAAACATGCATTGTATCAATTTGTATGGCATTGCATAGTTTCATTATAATATAATCCCCCAATACACTTGTTCTATGCTGTATATTGTTTATTATGGTAGGAAGATGAAATACATCGCCCCCTCTCTACAACGACATCCAATGGGAGACACGGGTTGTAAGTGTTGTTCGGAGGGAGTTGTTATAGGGAGGGAACATTTTGACTTTGCTTACATTTGCAAATAGCTTGAATCCAGATCAGGCGACGCGTAACGCAGCGTCTGTTCCGGATTCAAGCTGTTTGTCACTCGTCGTTATATCCATTCTATCAAAATGTCCACTTATATGTAACTTTGAAAAAAAAACTGCAGACGACAAATTTAAGCAGACGGTATTGCAGTCATGAAAAGGTTGGACAAAAATGTCTTGTTTGGGGAACAGCGGCAAGTGTCGTTGTAAGGAGGGAATCGTTGTTGGGAGGGCCGTTGTAGAGAGGGAGCGCTGTATTTCATGTTAGTTACTTGTTTATAATTAGGCCTGCAATACTTGTGATATCCAGTGTTTAATATGGTGTTTATATGGTCTCTACTTTATTATGGTTTGAAGATGAAATAGTCCATGTTAGTTATGTGTTTATAATTAAGCCTAAAATACATGTGAACTCCACTTCATACCTAATACAGAGTTTTATACGGTCTCTACTTTATTATGGTTTGAAGATGAAATTGTCCATGTTAGTTATGTGTTTATAATTAAGCCTAAAATACACGTGAATACCACCTCCTACCTAATACAGTGTTTTATACGGTCTCACTTGTGTTTGAAGAGTACAGAAGTACAATGCAGTATTTTATTCATTTTGACAAATGTTTCAGTATCAGCATATACCAAATATTAAAAATTTATTTGTTTTATTCTTTACATAATACATATCAATTATGACTATTTTTTCTCAGGTCAATGTATAACAATTATATTTACAGCACCATTTCTCTTATAGTCTGTTTTCACTATTTAAGACGGATGGTTGCTTTAAGCAAGCAGAAAGTAGACACTAAGTAAGCAGAAAGTGGAGACACAGGGTACTGTTGATATTTTCTGCTTTGTTTGTGACTTGCTTGAAGTATTTTGCATAGAATGATATGGTCAGTCTTGGATAGTAAGTTATTCTAGTAAAGCATTTATTAACCCATTCCCCCATAGCCTTTTTCTAGTTTTGAAGATATGTGACCGCTTAAGGCAGGCTGAAAGTAAAGCAAAATGCGCCTGGACGCGCACTCTGCTTTACTTTCAACCTGCTTTAAACCATTATCTGCTAGAATTTAGAAAACATTTCTTATGATACATATCCATGATTGTAAAAGTTGGATCTATTTCATTTAGCGGAAGAATAAATGAAAGGCGTATCTATAGAGGTATGGGTTAATTGCAAATTACCTATAACAAACTGACTTAAGGATTTGTAATAATAATAATAATAATAATAATAAAGACTTTATTTCAAGAGGGTAACACTATTAGTACAGACAGCAAACTAATCTCCCTTGTGGCCCTGTAAGATATTTCTGCATCATTTTTGTTGTAAAAGCGCTAATTCCCTACAACGGCCCTACCAACAACGACTCCCTCCTTACAACGACGCTCACCGATGTTCCCAAAACAAAACAATTTAGTCTAACATTTTCACTGCTGCAAAATCGTCTGATTAAAATTGTCGTCTGCTGTTTTTCTATAAGTTACATATTTGACCATTTCAGAGTAAAACACTTAATGACCAGCTACAAACAGCTGCGGCGTCTGATCTGGATTAAAGCTGTTTGCAAGTGTAAGCCAATTTCCCTCCCTATAACGACTCCCTCGGAACAACACACACCATTTTTTGTCTCTCAATGAGATGTCGTTATAGAGAGGGAGCGCTGTATCTGCCACCTGTATTCAGCAATATCGTAGCATACTCGCATGTGTTACATGTTTGAAGTAGTAGATTGAGATGTCTATGGTTCATATCAGGAACGTATATGAAAATATACGTTCCTGTTCCTATACGGAGGAAATCGTTAAAGAATTACTGTAAATCTTGCATTAAGTGATATTTCCGTAGAAACGCCTAGCTTAATCTTTAACTATTTCAACACTAGATAACTCTTGTGGGTTATAAGTTTTCCTTATGGATCATTTTAGTTATTCAAACATAAGCCAGTCTACTTCGAATTCTGGGTAGTTTCATAAATACTGGTATTAATAAGCAAACAGTGTGAACCTAGATCAGAGGGCTCCTATAGGAGCCCTCTGATATGGATCTAAACTGTTTGCAAATGTAATGTGTTCATTTTAAACAGGTCAGTAGTGTTGAAAGAATTAAGACATGTGATTGCTTAATGCAGAAACTCCATGTGTTTATTTTCACTACAAGCTTATTCTGTACAGAAACAATAAGAGTGTCAAACTGCTGTGATCCTGGTCAGATACTGAGATTATTATGTATCTAGGCGGAAAAGAATGGGGACCACTGCCATAGTCTGGCATGATACAGTTGAAGGCTGCCAAAAAGGTGTAACCCTTTCAGTGATCCTGGTCATATACTGAGATTATTATGTATCTAGGCGGAAAAGAATGGGGACCACTGCCATAGTCTGGCATGATACAGTAGAAGGCTGCCAAAAAGGTGTAACCCTTTCAGTGATCCTGGTCAGATACTGAGATTATTATGTATCTAGGCGGACAAGAATGGGGACCACTGCCATAATCTGGCATGATACAGTTGAAGGCTGCCAAAAAGGTGTAACCCTTTCAGTGATTCGATTGATGGATAAATCCATTATAAAATAAAGTATTGTAGTCAGTTCAGGTACTGAAAGGGTTATAATCCAGATTATTTGTAACTCTGGTTTTCTGATCAGGATTCAGATTTCTAGAGCAATACCTCGTAATTACAGATTGATGTAAATGAGGTGTTGATTTGGCAACTCAACAACAACAACAATTGGTATCTAAGCAGGATTTAAACTGTTTACGAATACAAATATAGTTGGGTAAGACAGTTAGGGCGTTTAAATATATATATTTATGCATGACAATCCAAGTATAATTTTTTTTAACATAATGATACACGTAGTATTAACCCATTACCCCATAGCCTGTTTCTAGTTTTGAAGACAGGTGACCACTTAAGGCAGGTTGAAAGTAAAGCAGAATGCGCCATAAGGCGCATTCTGCTTTACTTTGAACCTGCTTTAAGCTACCTTCTGATACAGAAAGCATTTATAACTGCATATATTCATTACTGTATAAATTGGAACTATTTTCTTCAGTGGAAGGATAAATTAGAGGCGTCAAAAGGCGTATTTATGGGATAATGGGTTAAACTACTTTTAACCTTTTAGTAGTCTGATCTAGCAACTGTCTTATATATTAATGTTAGAACAGTGTAGCTGATAGAATAGTTGAACAGATTTTTATGTATAAATTATGCAGTATTGTCATGTACAGTAAAACCCTCTTAAAACTGACCCGTCTTTTAATCTTCAATTAAGTCTACTTACTGACGAGTATAAACGTTGCTACGGGTGAATGTGTTAACCCACTACCCCATAAATACGCCTTTTTACGCCTTAAATTTATTGAGCCCCTGAAGAAAACATTTCCAATTTATATAGTCATGAATATGTATTATCAGATTTTTTTTCTATATTCTAGTAGATGGTAGCTTAAAGCAGGTTGAAAGTAAAGCAGAATGAGCTGTAAGGCACATTCTGCTTTACTTTCAACCCGCTTTAAGTGGTAACCGGTTTATAAAATTAGAAACTGACTATGGGGTAATGGGTCAAGGAGCCATCTGATCAGGGTCTCCACTGCTTGGCAAGGTATAAGGTATACTTGATTATAGAGAGGTATTACTGTAATAGACATTACTGTTCTCCTCAGTGTTTATGTATTGAGCTTAATTCAATTTTTTTCTTGTTATTCTGTCTCTTGTCAAATAATATCAAAACCTCGATGATTTATCTATAATTTACTGTCAACACTACATGTATTATGTTTTGATTATATATTAAATATGGGCATGTAACTATCGGGTATTTTAACCCATAACTCTATAGATAGTTAGATACCCCTTTAATTTATTCATCCACTGCATGAAATTGTTTCATATCATACAGTCACACTATGAACCATATAAATACTTTCTATATCCTAGCAGATGATCCCTTAAAGCAGACTGGAAATAAAATAGAATGCTTTAATACTTTCCTTCTATAGCTTGTGTTAAGTATTTATTACATGTGATTGCTAAAGACAGACTGAAAGTAAAGCCAAACTCTCATGAAGGAACGTTCTGCTTTACTCTCATCCTGCTTTAAAGATCCACCTATGAAGATGAATGAAATAATTCATATAATTCTTTATCCTGATATTGTAGAAACGGGGTTAAAGGGTTACGACATAGTTTTTTTTAACTAACAGCCAGGTTTAATCAACAATCTGCGAGAATATAAATATATTTTGGTACACATTCATACCTATATAAAGTGGAACTATATTCTTTAACGGATGAAACAATTTAAGGCGTACACAGGTGTATATATGGAGTAATGGGTTAAATAGCATCAATGTGAATTAATGCAGTCAATGCAAGTGTCTTGGAATCTTACGATTGTCCTTCTTATACAAAATTTACAATGTGCTACTTTTGATTAAAGAAATAGCCCCCACGCCCTTTTATAAAACAGTATCCAAGAATGTTTAAATCATTGTTACTTTCGTTTTAAAAGAACTAAACCCCGGACTATAACCACTTGAAAAACGACTTACATGTATCTACAAATTATGCCCCATTGCATTAGTAAGATTTCATGCGTGATAATACAGTGTGTGTCTACCGAGGTTACAAGCCTTTAAAGCCTCATTTAAATGGTTTACCGAACTTCGATATCTCGAACTTGTTTAACTCGGACTATTCGATAGTTCGACATATGAACTTCATTATTTCATGATCGGTTTAGTCGAACATACCCATATTTCAAAGTTAAAACGTGGCTTAGCCACGTTTTAACTTTGAAATACGCTTATGTTCGACAAAACCGACTTCGAGATATAGAAGTTCGACTGTATACTATTAAATCTTATGAGTTTAATAACTTACATAGCTGTGTTTGTTCATATTGTCAGTAAATTGTTCATGTGTATTCGAAACATTCCTTTTAGCATTAAACATTTTATATTTAATAGCTTCTTTGTTTCCTTTGCTATCCTGAAAGATGTGAGAGGTGGTCTTATTGGGAATGGATGGTATTCTTTCCCCAATAAAAGCGCTGAGTAACTTGACATCTAATGATGCTATATGCTGTTTGCCATTTAGATGTTGAAAAGCCATTACAACAGTTTGGAGTCTGCTAAGACGCTGAGTAACTTGACATCTAATGATGCTATATGCTGTTTGCCATTTAGATGTTGATAAGCTATCACAACAGTTTGGAGTCTGTTCAGACGCTGAGTAACTTGACATCTAATGATGCTATATGCTGTTTGCCATTTAGATGTTGAAAAGCCATTACAACAGTTTGGAGTCTGCTCAGACGCTGAGTAACTTGACATCTAATGATGTCTACACTGTTTGCCATTTAGAGGTTGAAAAGCCTTTACAACAGTTTGGAGTCTGTTAAGGCGCAGAGTAACTTGACATCTAATGATGTTATATGCTGTTTGCCATTTAGATGTTAAAGAGCCATCACAACAGTTTGGAGTCTGTTCAGACGCTGAGTAACTTGGTATCTAATGATGTTCTATACTGTTTGCCATTTAGATGTTGATAAGACATCACAACAGTTTGGAGTCTGTTCAGATGCTGAGTAACTTGATATCTAATGATGTTCTATACTGTTTGCCATTTAGATGTTGATAAGACATCAAAACAGTTTGGAGTCTGTTCAGACGCTGAGTAACTTGATATCTAATGATGTTCTATACTGTTTGCCATTTAGATGTTGATAAGACATCACAACAGTTTGGAGTCTGTTCAGACGCTGAGTAACTTGATATCTAATGATGTTCTATACTGTTTGCCATTTAGATGTTGATAAGACATCACAACAGTTTGGAGTCTGTTCAGACGCCGAGTAACTTGATATCTAATGATGTTCTTTACTGTTTGCCATTTAGAGGTTGAAAAGCCATTACAACAGTTTAGAGTCTGCTCAGACGCTGAGTAACTTGACATCTAATGATGTTCTATACTGTTTGCTATTTAGATGTTAATAAGTTATCAACATGTTCAAAAGGTTGTAATTATCTGTATTTTATTGCAATGCTTTTCCTTCTGTTCATATGAGGAATATTGAAGGAGATTTAATGTTGTCTTGTAGAAATTGCTACTGCCATGACTATGTTGCAAACATACCTTACCTAACCCTAACTCTTTCAACACCATGTAGCTCTTGTAGGGTTTTAGGTTACCTTTTTTATCTATTTGATTACCAAAACAAGAAACAGGCTAGTTGAAGATCTGTGTAGTTTAATAAATATTGCTTTAAATTAGCAAACAATGTAGACCCAGATCAGAGGACCTCTAAATTAGGAGCACTCTGAGCTGGATCTACACTGTTTGCAAATGTAAGTAGTATAATTATTTTAAACAGGTGTTGAAATAGTTAATAGTATATCTGTTACATTTGCATTAACTTTTTGTCAACTAACGGCTAAATAATAATTTACCCTTAGCGGTGAGCGTATGATAAAGACAATGCCGGACCAAGTCCCTCGGATGAGACTTTATAACCCGAGTTCCGATGTACCAGTGCTTTACACTTGGCATATAAAAGAACCAGAGAACTCTGTTGATAATAAGAGTAGGGCACCAAACCCGGGTTCTCTGTATCCGTTCAACTTTTTCTGGGGCGTCAAAGGAGCCTATACATGGCAGAAACGGACCTTAACAAACAAACAAATACAAAGATATGACATAAAGTTTATTGGTGGATTCTTACAAATACAGTTTAATGAGCAACGAACACAAAATAACAAATGGACATTACATATACAGTAAAACCCCTCTATTACGACCACTAAAATGAAGGATTATTTGTTGTTTAAAAGACCGGTGACAGCTAAAAGCAAGGTAACAGTAAAACAAAAAGCTTCTAAGGAACTTTCTGTTTCATTTTCACCTTGCTTTAAGCTTTCACTTGTCACCTGCAAAAGCAAGATGACAGTAAAACAGAAAGCTCCTTAAGGAGCTTTCTGTTTTACTGTCATCTTGCTTAAAGCTGCCACCTGTCTTAAACACCTAATACATAACAAAAAATTAAACATTTTTAGGGGTTGAAGTAGAGAGTATACATGAAGATAAAGCAATGTAAAGCAGATGACAATATGGAACCCTGGTTCCACATAAGTAAAGCAGACTCCAGTAAAGCAGACTCCACTTTAGCTATATGAAACCCTAGTTACATACTCCCCTGGGTTGAAAATAGATGTCTCCTGACATTTACTAAGCCAAAATACTTATTTTGCTTTAACTGAACTTGAAATATTAAAATCATATTACATTACATACATTAAGGAACATATTCAGACGACTTTTTCATTACAGTTAAAAATGAAATCTGAATATGGTTTAACTATCACTAACTATTCAAATACTAAGCTACAGTTTCACACTAACCATAGCATTACAGGTAAATCATTTGACTTGTCAATTTCGCAATAATTGGCATTGTCATATGATATCTAACAAGAGGGCCATGGCCCACAAGTCGCTCACCTGAGGACATTGTACCGAAGCTGACTGGGAAAAACAATATCGTGATTTATATAGCTATACAAGAGGGCCTGAAGGCCCTGATATCGCTCACCATTTGTAATGAAGCCTGATAGCTTTACCTTTGAATTTCACCCGTTTTATTCTAAATCCACTCAAGTTTGTCGACCTACTGTAGTATAGTAGAGTACATCAAAGCCAGATAACTAGAGCCTAAACAATACTGAAATTAAGCCTTTGTCTAGCATTTCAAAGTATATCAAGGGCAGGTAACTATTGCCACAATGATTACATTTCAACAATAATTTCACTCCTTCGAAAATGTATAGCTACATCCTTTGTGTACAAGTACATGTATAATCAAAATCCATTGAAAACTGTAGTTGCAAGAGTGTAAATGCTGTAAAATATGGCATTTTCAGCAATTCAAAGGTAGATATCTCTTGATCTATTTGTCCGACTCCAACCATAATCACCCTTTTTCCAACTCTTATGGTCATATACAATATGGGCAAGTTTGAGAGAGCTTGGATAAATATTGTGGCCTCTAGAGCGTAAACACTGTTAAATATATCATTTTCAGCCATTCAAAGGTAGATAACTCTTGACCTATTGATCAGATTACAACCAAAATTGAACTCGTCCGATGTCTTATGATAATATACAATCTGAGTAAGTTTATGAAAGATTGGATAACATTTGTGGCCGCTAGAGTGTAAACATCGTTAAATATGGCATTTTCAGCAATTCAAAGGTAGATAATTCTCGACCTATAAGTTTGCTTTCAACCATAATCAAATTCATCTGAACTCTTATAGTAATATACAATCTGAGCAACTTTAAGAAAGATTTGATAAAAATTGTGAACTCTAGAGTGTAAACACTGTTAAAAATAGCATTTTCAGCAATTCAAAGGTAGATTACTCTTGATCTATTTGTCTTATTTCAACCAAAATCAAACTCATCCGAAATCTTATGGTCATATACCATCTGGCCAGGTTTTAGAAAGATTGGATAAATACTGTGGCCTCTAGAGTGTAAACACCGTAAATATGGCATTTTCAGCAATTCAAAGGTAGATAACTCATGACCTATTTGTCCGATTTCAACCAAAATCGAACTCTTCCGAACTCTTATAGTCATATACAATCTGGGCAGGTTTTAGAAAGATTGGATAAATACTGTGGCCTCTAGAGTGTAAAAACTGTTAAATATGGCATTTTCAGCAGTTCAAAGGTAGATAACTCATGACCTATTTGTCCGATTTCAACCATAATCGAACACATCCGAACTCTTATAGTCATATATAATCTGGGTAGGTTTTAGAAAGATTGGATAAATACTGTGGCCTCTAGAGTGTAAACACTGTTAAATATGGCATTTTCAGAAGTTCAAAGGTAGATAACTCATGACCTATTTGTCCGATTTCAACCATAATCGAACTCATCCGAACTCTTCTGGCAATATACCATCTGAGCAAGTTTGAGAAAGATTGGATAAAAATTGTGGTCTCTATAGTGTAAACGCTAACATTGTTGACGCCGCACGACGGACATTCAAGGATTGCAATAGCTCACCCTGAGCTAGCTGAGGTAAGCTAAAACAGAGTTTTAAAAGTTTCTCCTATATAAGTCTATATGAAACTGATAAGCCTTGGGGCAGGGCAAAATTTGATCAAAGGGTCATAATTTGAACAAGAGGGCCAGAATGGCCCTTAATCGCTCACCTGTACATGGTGATGGGTCAAGTGATTTCAGAAAAGAAGATTTGTGAAACTTTGACCCACGAGCGGGGTCACTTTTGACCCCAGGGACATAATATGAATGCTCTTGATACAGAACCTGTAGACGATGCTATGTGCCAAATATCTAAGCTCAGTGTACTATGATTTCAGACAAGAAGACTTTTAGTTTTCATTGAAAAAAATCTATGTTTAGCTCTGGTGACCCAGATATGCAACAGACCGGAACCAATTCATCAACATATGTGAAAAACCTCTAGACATTACATCATGCAAAATATCTAAGCTCTAGCCATATTGGTTTCAAAGAAAAATGTGTTTGAAAATTTCACTATATAACTCCATGTAAAATGGCGACACCCGGGCCGGGGCCAATTTTGACCCCAGTGGCAAAATTTGATAGAGGATTTGTAGACGATGCTATGTGCAAAACATCTAAGCTCAGTGTATTTTGGTTTCAGACAAGAAGATTTTTAAAGTTTTCATTGAAAAAATCTATTTTTAGCTCCAGTGGAACCAATTCGACAACATATGTGAAGGACCTCTAGACGTTACACCATGTCAAATATCAAAGCTCTGGCCAAAATGGTTCAGAGAACAAGAGGGCCATGGCCCTTAATTCGCTCACCTGAGGTCTTTGTGCCTTAGCGTAATAGACAAGACAACATTTTAATATAGCTGTAAATGGAATTATCTTCCAGACAAAAAACCCATGACAAATTGGAATAACTTAAAAAAATATTGTTGGCACCTCAGAGAGACAACAAAGCTCGCCACCGGCACCTTTAGAAACTTAAAAGCACACTCAAGGTCACAGAGGTCAACCTTTTTGCCTGCATGGAAAGGTCTTGTCCATATACACTGGCAAATCAAATATGAAAATAACACCTCAAGGGACATAGGAATTATAAGCATTTTTGTAACCTAAACACAGATTTCGAAACCTAAAACCTTTCGCGACCTTAGTTCAAGGTCAAGGACACTGGGCTAATTTTTTTGCATGCATGGAAAGGTCGTGTCCATATACACATGCATGCCAAATATGAAAGAAATATCTCAGTGGATATATGAGTAAAGAAATTTTGAGAAACCTAAACGCAGACTTTGAAACCTAAACGTCGGTCCTAAGTTCAAGGTCAAGGTCAGAGGGCTCAAACATTTTGCATGCAAGGAAAGATCTTGTCCATATACACATGCAAACTGAATATGAAAGGAATATTTCAATGGACATAGGAGTAATAAAAATTTTGAGAAACCAAAACACAGATTTCGAAACTAAACATGGGCCCTAAGTTCAAAGTCAAGGTCACAGGGGTCTAAATGTTGCTGTGTCTGGAAAGGTCTTGTCCATATACACACATAAACCAACTATGAAAGCAATACCTCAAGGGACATAGAAGTAAAAGGCATTTTTCAAAACCTAAACACAGGCCCTAAGTTCAAGGTCAAGGTCACAAGGGTCCAAATTTATCTGTGCATGGAAAGGTCTTGTCCATATACACACACATACCAACTATGAAATCAATACCTCAAAGGATATAGAAGTTAAATGCATTTTTCGAAACCTAAACGCAGATTTCGAAACCTTAACACATGCTCTTAGTTCAAGGTCACACAGGTCTAAATGTTTCTGTGCATTGAAAGGTCATGTCCATATACACATACATACCAACCATGAAAGCAATAACTCAAAGGACAGAGAAGTTAAAGGCATTTTTCTAGACCTAAACACAGATTTCGAAACCTAAACACAGGCCCGAAGTTCAAGGTCACATGGGTCTAAATTTTTCTTTGCATGTAAAAGTCATGCCCATATACACATACATACCAACTATGAAAGCAATACCTCAAGGGACATAGAAGTTAAAGGCATTTTTCGAAACCTAAACGCAGATTTCGAAACCTAAACGCAGGCCCTAAGTTCAAGGTCAAGGTCACAGGAGTCTAATTTTTTCTGAGCATGGAAAGGTCTTGTCCATATACAAACACATACCAACTATGGAAGCAATACCTCAAGGGACATAGAAGTTAAAGGCATTTTTCGAAACCTAAACGCAGATTTCGAAACCTAAACGCAGGCCCTAAGTTCAAGGTCAAGGTCACAGGGGTCTAAATTTTTCTGAGCTTGGAAAGGTCTTGTCTACATACACACAAATACCGACTATGGAAGCAATACCTTAAGGGATATAGAAGTTCAAGGCATTTTTCAAAACCTAAACGTAGATTTCGAAACCTAAACACAGGCCATAAGTTTAAGGTCAAGGTCACAGGGGTCAACATTTTTCTGTGCATGTAAAGGTCTTGTCCATATATACATACATAGCAACTATTAAAACAATACCTCAAAGGACATAGAAGTAAAAGGCATTTTTCTAGACCTAAACACAGGCCCTAAGTTCAAGGTCAAGGTCACACGGGTCTAAATTTTTCTTTGCATGTAAAGGTCTTGCCCATAAACACATACATACCAACTATGAAAGCAATACCTCAAGGGACATAGAAGTTAAAGACATTTTTCGAAAATTAAACACTGATTTCGAAACCTAAACGCAGGCCCTAAGTTCAAGGTCAAGGTCACAGGGGTCAAACATTTTCTGTGCATGGAAAGGTCTTGTCCATATACACACACATACCAACTATTGAAGCAATACCTCAAGGGACATAGAAGTTAAAGGCATTTTTCGAAACCTAAACGCAGATTTCGAAACCTAAACGCAGGCCCTAAGTTCAAGGTCAAGGTCACAGGGGTCTAAATTTTTCTGAGCTTGGAAAGGTCTTGTCTATAAACACACACATACCGACTATGGAAGCAATACCTTAATGGATATAGAAGTTAAAGGCATTTTTCAAAACCTAAACGCAGATTTCGAAACCTAAACGCAGGCCCTAAGTTCAAGGTCAAGGTCACAGGGGTCAACAATTTTCTGTGCATGGAAAGGTCTTGTCCATATACACACACATACCAACTATGAAAGCAATACCTCAAGGGACATAGAAGTTATAGACATTTTCTTAAAATTGTTTACGCTGTTCACGACGACGACGACGACTACACCGGGGGTATTGCAATAGCTCGTCATGTACTACGTACAGGCGAGCTAAAAACGTGTCAATTTTTGACAATGAAAGTGGCATTACTCTTTAATGTCCAATGTAATCTTGTTAGTTATTAAACTAAACCGAGACATAATGATCATATACATGC
This sequence comes from Gari tellinella, assembly GCA_922989275.2. Taxonomy (NCBI): domain Eukaryota; kingdom Metazoa; phylum Mollusca; class Bivalvia; order Cardiida; family Psammobiidae; genus Gari; species Gari tellinella. Next base: position 2,550,348 of record OV277870.1, on the reverse strand, counting down.
TGACTAAGTTTGAAAAAGATTGTAATAAATTTGGTTAAGTTAGAGAGCGGTCATGAAAAGGTTAACTGACGGACGGACAGTGCCATAACATAATACGTCCCGTCTGAAGACGGGCATATAGAAATTGTTCTATCACAATTCAAGAAATGAATTCCATGCTGTTGATACATGGTTACCATGAAATCTCTGCAATAATAACAAGCAAGGAGATGTACTAATCTTCACAATAAATGTTCACATGAAGTTTTATGATGAAAATTACCAACTCCACAAAATCAATCTCTGCCACATTTTATCATACAGTAGAACCTCCCTATTACAACCACTAAAATAAATGCTAATTGATTGTGTAAAAACAGGTGACGGCTTAAAGCAAGGTGACAGTAAAACAGAAAGCTCCTAAAGGAGTTTTCTGTTTAACTGTAAGGTGACAGTAAAACAGAAAGCTCCTAAAGGAGTTTTCTGTGTAACTGTCACCTTGCTTTAAGCAGTCACCTGTTGTAAACACTTAATAATTAACATAGTTTAGTGGTGGTAGTGGAGACATCAAAAGTTCTATAATTAGCTTGGAAATGTTCTAGCTAAGTAAATAAATGGTCACACTTAGATGTTTCCAGTTATTCTAAAAAGTTTACTCTATGAGTAAGAAACTAACTTCAGAAAGTTTGTGTCATATTTCAATAAAACTGGCAAGAGATAAAAAACATTTTCTTTCTGAATTTTGCATCGAAACAGGCATCATTAGCTTAGAAATGTCCTAACTAAGAAAATAAATGGTAACACTTGCGTGTTTGAGTTGATTTAACAAGTGTTACGACAAAAAATGTTTTAACAGAGAGTCCAACTGTTACAATTTTTAGAAGACGAAGTGATCAAAAACACTTTTTTCCTGAATTTAGTATTAAAACTTGCATCATTAGCTTGGAAATGTTCAAACTAAGAAAATAAATGGTCACATTTGGGTGTTTAAATGAAATTTACAACTTTAATGACCGAAAAATAGTTTTACCAAGTTGACCCCATTAGAACACAAAGTGCTAAATGATGAAAAACACTTTTCCCCCGAATTTAGTCTTAAAACTTGTATCATTAGCTTGGAAATGTCCTAACTAAGGAAATAAATGGTCACACTTGGGTGTTTAAGTTGATTTAACAACTTTTATGACCGAAATAATAGCATTCACCAAATCAAATTGTTACCATTTTCAGAACACAAACTGCTAAATGGTGAAAAACTCTTTTTTCCTGAATTTAGTATTAAAACTTGCATCATTAGCTTGGAAATGTCCTAACTAAGGAAATAAATGGTCACACTTGATGTTTAAAGTTGATTTAACAAGTTTTATGACAAAATGTTTTAGAGTGAGTCCAATTGTTACAATGTTTAGAAGACTACTTTTTAAACTAGGTGATCAAAAACACTTTTTTCCCGAATTTAGTATTAAAAGTTGTGTCATTAGCTTGGAAATGTCCTAACTAAGAAAATAAATGGTAACACTTTGTGTTTGAACGAATTTAACAAGTTTTATGACAGGAAAGTAGTCTTCACCAATGTTACTATTTTTAGAACACAAACTGCTAAATGATGAAAAACACTTTTTTCTAGAATTTTGTGTTAAAACTTGTATAATTAGAAAGGAAATGTTCCAACTAAGAGATTGAGTAGTTTGAGTTTGTTGTTAGAGTGAATATAACAAGTTTTACAGGCTTTACTGGCTGCTTGTGGTGAAGTGTATAGTCCATGTATTGTTACCGTTATACAGGCAGAATGTCACCTTCAGACCGTGACAAGTACGGAGGAAAGTCTCCACGTCTACACGTCGCTCTCTGACCTCTGTAACTGTTACATGGACTAGTTTTACCGTCACGTCACGTCTTGTCTGGGAAAGTCTGCGTGCAAACTCACACAGTGTTGTCACTGGTAATATAACATGATACAGTTCAACATGCTCCACACAGTGTGACACAGACTGGAGATTATCTACAGACATCTCGTACAGCTCAAGTCTCTGTATGTGTGTCATAGTAGACAAATCTATCCTACCAGTCTGACACCCGTCGCCATGGTCTGTACAGTGTAAGAACAGTACTAACTGTCTAATGGTGGGTGACTGTGGTAACCTGGTCAGTATTTGTTCTATATGTTCATGTGTCAGGCTAACAGTACACAGCCTCAGTGCCATTAAACACTTGCTACTGATACTACATATGTCACTAACTAACTCAGCTGTAGCTGTGATATCACTGTTCAAGTGCAGACATGTAAGAGTGTCAAGGTTGTTGTTGACTATTTGTGCCACTGTGTCACTGTCTATACGGGGGTAGGGGTCAGACAGGTGCAGTTTTTGTACTGAGTGACATTGCTCTAACTGACTAGTTATACTTGTTAACTGACTAGCACCAATGTCTCTAGTCTGTATGTACACAGACTTGACCTTTGACCTTGGAGTACATGATAACAAACGTTCTACATGACAGGCAGTGTTTCTATCAATATAAAAGTCTTCTAACATGATGTTGTCATAAATGTGGCCATTATTACCACCTTCTATGACACAGTCAGTTACACATGTCTGTATGGCTCGTATTAAACCTTCACCATGTAAAGTTTGTCTGTAGTGTTTAACCTTTTGGTCAGTAGTAACAACACCAGTCAAATGGTCCAACAACTGTCTTGTTATGTCAGGTCTTATCCCAGACACAAACAGCCAAACCTGAGACATTTCTAAACATGTATCTAATGTGCTACAGAAATCTGTTATGTGTTTAACAATATCATGTACATTGTCACAGCTGGCTAGGAAAATAGCTGCAAGAAATTCTTGAAACTTTTTGTGTAGAAAAGATATTTTCTTCTCACTTACAGCACATTTTTCTAGCACTTTGTTCTGTGACAAAAGACCTGACTTTAAACACAGGTCTATTGACTCTTGTCCTATACCATAGATCTCTAGCTGTGAACTTTTAAATACTAAGCTGTTTTCTTTTGTTTGGTCAAATAATGCTTCATATGCTACTCTTGATAAGCAATATATCAATTGCTGGTGGTCTTGACAATATGGGTGTTCTATAATACATTTGGGTAGGGGCGTATCTGATGCTACACTTGTTGGTGTATTGGTAGTTTGTACAGACAGGTTTTTCTGGGACTTTTTCAACAACAAATCTAGCATGGCACAGTACAGCTGTACTTGAGACTTGCCTAGCTCCTGGTTGTCAAACCAGATGCACACAAGCTGTACAAGAATGACTGGTATCGTTTTGAAATGATCAAGACCTTTCTGGGCAAGTATCTCAAAGAACTTCTGTTTTTCTTTTTTACATGACTGACTCTCATTTAATAATTTAATGACTTTAGAGCAGAATCGTGAAGCTGACTTCTTATTAAATGCACATAACTCAATATGTTTGTCCACTTCAGAACTTTTTAATTGAAGTATATCCAATTTCCAAGGCCTGGTTGTGGTCAAGAAAACATTGTTCTGGTTTGCTACATCCCTGCCTGGGAGTCCTGGGTTTAAGAAATGTGGGACAAGGGCACCTGTCGGACACACCCATTCGTCCAGACCATCAACAATGACAAGACAACGTTTATTTGCATTTTTTAGTAATGCAGAGGAACATAGATCTTTTCCTGTATTATAATACTGTAATATTTGTGACTGAATCATTTCATTAACATTATACTCTGAGAGAGAATCTCTCAATGTAATATAAAACAAGAACATGAACTGTGATAGTATTCGTCTGTCATCTTCTCTCCTGGCTTTTCTCTCCTGCTGCTGTCTCTGGGTTCTGGCTTGCCTCCTCTGTTCCCCTCTGTAGAATGAATACCTAAACTGGGCGTCTTCATCAGAATCACTGTCACTGTCCAGTGCTCCATTCGACAAGAATTCACCATGAGCCTCACACCAAAGTCTAACTATATTCTTGCATAGCAAGCTCTTTCCACTACCAGCATCGCCTGTGATGTATATCTGTCTACTTAGGTACTCATCATTGTAAAATATCTTTCTACAAGACATACTAATAGCCTCGTCTTTCACATTTTTCAACCCGTCTCGCCCTTTGCTTTGTCGTAAGATTCTGATTTCTGGATTAACATAAATATACTCTAGTCCTATGTCATTGTTTTCACCTGGATTCGGAACCTCAAGGCAGGTGCTTTTATAGTGGCTGATGAGATTTGTCTGCAAATCTGTAAAATAAACTATGAATTAGCAAACAACACCATAGATCAAGTAGCCTCAAACGGCAAACACTTTTGTCAACAAAGAGTTGTCAGAGAGACAACAAAGCTTACCGGTGTAACATTAAATTTTGACCCAATTGAAAAATGACCTCCCGGTCATTTTTCAACGTTGAGAAATGACCTCCCGGTCTTTTTTTAACGTTGAAAAAAGACTTCCCGGGTCATTTTTCAACGGGAATGGGTTCATTTCTCAACATTGAAAAAAGACCCTACCCGTGAAATGACTGCTGAAACATCTAGTTGTAAAATGGCTGGGGTCATTTCTCAACGTTGAAAATAGACCAGGGTCAATTCTTAACGTTGAGAAATGACCCAATCCGTGAATTAATGACGACAGTGATCATACGCCATTGAATATCAAACGGAAGAGAGGGGGTCATTTTTTAACATTGTAAAATGACCGGGGGTCAATTCTCAATATTAAAATATGACCATACCCGTAAACAATAAATGGCTGGTACAAATTATTGGTTATTAACTGATGTTAGGAGGGTATTTTTCAACGTTGGTAATAGACCGGGGGTCATTTCTCAACGTTGAAAATGACCCGGGGTCCATTCTCAACGTCGAAAAAAGACCTTACCCATGAAATCATGACTCTTGAATTATCTTGTTGTTAAATGAACGGGGGTCCTTTCTCAACGTTGAAAAATGATCCCTGTTAAGTTTCATCGTTGAAAGATGACTTAACCTGTACAAATATGTCTCCTAGACTTAATTGTTATAAACTGACTACTGGTATGAGGGGGCCATTGTTAAACGTTTAATCCTTACATGGGTCTTTTTTTTTACGTTGAGAAATGACCCCGGTCATTTTACAACACTATAATTAAGGAGTCATAAATTCATTGTTAGGGTCTTTTTTCAACGTTGAGAATTGACCCCAGGTCATTCTTTAACGTTGAACAATGACCCCCATATACCAATAGTCAGGCAATAATAATTAAGTTTAGGAGAAATCTGTACAGGTTAAGTCAATTTTCAACCTTAATCTTTACACGGGTCATTTTTTCAACGTTGAACAATGACCCCCTCATGCCAGTAGTCAGTTAATCACAAGTAAGTCTATGAGACAATTCTGCACTGGTTAAGTCAACTTTCAACGTTGAAACATTACACGGGTCATTTTTCAACGTTGAGAAATGACCTCCCGGTCATTTTACAACAGATAATTCAGGAGTCATAATTTCATAGGTAGGGTATTTTTTCAACGTTGAGAATTGACCTCCCGGTCATTTTTCAACGTTAAAAAATGACCCTGTGTCAGGTTCGGTACCATGACATATACATTTTCGAATTTTGCTTAATTAGAGCAATTTGTACATCAAATATGAATTCCCTATCACTTTAGAATCGAGGGTTAATGTCATTTCAAATAGTCGACCCTTTGACAACTGTGACCTTGACCTTTGATCTGACATGTCCAAAATCTTCATATTCATATTCCTCTTCATATGGGCAACCCATTTGCCATGTAGTAAGGGTGTATTGGTTATGGTTCAAAAGTTATTGCCAACGTTAAAGTTACGGACAAACAAAGAAAGAAACAGAGCAAAAACAATATCCCCCCTTCAAGGTAAAAGGCCATCATCTCAAAACTGTTGGCGCATCAGCATGTGAATTTGTAACACACTGGGTGCAGTACTCAGTCAATAACTGAACTAACGGTATGGCACAGTGTCATGTCCCATGATGCTTTCATTGAGGCACATTATCAAATTTGAAGTTTAATGACCAATAGCTCCTGAATTGTTTATGTCAACTCCATTCGAACAAGAGTTGTCAGAGAGACAACAAAGGTCCCCAACGACACAATTCAAAACTTTGAAGCAGTGTCTGAGGTCAAGGTCACAGGTCAAATTTTTGTGTGCTTGGAAACTGGAAAGGTCTTGTTCATATACACAATGATACCAGATATGAAAGCAATACCTTAATGGGCGTAGCAGCTATAAGCCTTTTTCGAAACCTAAATGTAGATTTCAGACGGGGAGTAGATGGGGAGTATATGTACAGTCGGCTGAGTGGTAATTCGGACTGAAAGTAGACTTTAACTTGGTATATTTATTATTTCGAAACCTAAACACAGGCCCTAAGTTCAAGGTCACAGAGATAGAAAAAAAAATCGGTGCATGGAAAGGTCTTGTCCATATACACATGCTTACCGAATAAGAAAGCAATACCTCAAGGGACATAGGAGTAATAAGCATTTTTCGAAACCTACACAGTTCAAGGTCAAGGTCACCAAGGTCAAACTTTTTAAGTGCATGGAAAGGTCTTGTCGATATGCACATGCATACTAAATACAAGGGCCACTATGGCCCTAAATCGCTCACATGGTACACCATGTAAACTTCACCTGTAGTGACCTAGATTATGACTGGATATGACCCACAATAAACATTTAGAGTGCTAACAAGATTTTTCTATGATTTGACCTAGTGACCTAGTATTTGACCAGACACAATCCACATTTGATTTTGACCTAGATTTGATGCAGGCAAATATTCTGACAATATTCCATTCAGATCTAATGAGATTTGTAGCCGATCATGACAGTAAACACTGTTTTCTATGATTTGACCGGATATGACCCACATTCGCACTTGACCAAGATATCAATGAGGCAAACATTTTTACCAAGTTTCATTAAGATCCAATAAGATTTGTAGCCTCTAGAGTGTTAACAAGGTTTTTCGAAGATTTGACAGTGACCTAGTTTTTGACCGGACATAACCCACATTCTAACATGACCTAGATATAAATGAGGCAAACATTTTGACTAAATTTAATTAAGATCCAATGAGATTTGTAGCCTCCAGAGTGTTAACAAGGTTTTTGGATGATTTGACCTAGTGACCTAGTGTTTGACCGGACTTGACCCATATTCATACTTGACCTAGATATCATTAAGGCAATTATTTTGACCAAGTTTCATTAAGATCCAATAAGATTTGTAGCCTCTAGAGTGTTAACAAGGTTTTTCTATGATTTGACCCAGTGACCTAGTTTCTAACCGGACATGACCCACATTCGAACTTGACCTAGATATGAATGAGACAAACATTCTAAGTTTCATTAAGCTCCATTGAGATTTGTAGCCTCTGGAGTGTTAACAAGGTTTTTCCATGATTTGACCTAGTTTTTGACCCAACATGACCCACATTCAAACTTTGCCTAGATTTCTACTAGACAAACATTGTGATCAAGTTTCATGAAGATTGGAGGAAATTTGTAGCTGCTAGAGTGTTAACGAACCAATTGTGAACGGACGAACGATGGACATCCAGCGATCCTAAAAGCTCACTTTGGCACTTCGTGCCAGGTGAGCTTATAAAAGCAATACCTTCAGGGACGTAGTGTTTGTAAGCCTTTTATGAAACCTAAATGCAGATTTTGAAACCTAAATACAGGCCCTGCTTGGCGCCATATGACCATTTCATGTGTCGCGGTGCCGTCAAATCAAACTCAATCAAAACAGGCCCTGAGGTCAAGGTCACAGGGGTAAAAACTTGTTGCATGCCTGGAAAGTTATACTGTATATGAAAGCAATACCTCAAGGGACATAAGAGTTATAAGCATTTTTCGAACCTTAAATGCAGCTTTCGAAACTCAAACCCGGCCCTAAGATCAAGGTCACACGTTTTGCCTGAATCAAATGGTCTTATCCATATATAAATGCATATCAAATATGAAGGCAATACCTCAAGGAACTTAAGAGTTGTAAGCATTTTATAAAACCTAAATGTAGATTTTGAAACCTAGACACGAGTCCTAAGCTCAACGTCAGAGGGTAAAATTTGCTGCATGCATGGTAAGGTCTTGACCATATGTATGCATACCAAATATGAAAGCAATACCTCTAGGGAGATAGAAGTTATAAGCAGTTTCTTAAAATTGGTTACGCGGCTTACGACGACAACGACTAAGCCGGGGGGTATACTATACTATAGCATAAGTTTGTCTTGTACTTTGTACAGTTGAGCTAAAATGTCATTAGTCCCGTCTTCATGACATCCTTTCTGGCGAGAGAAAAAGCCATTGTTTCATAATTTTCTTTATTATTTATGTTCTATTATCAATATACAATATCCATGGTGTCACATCATTATACTATAAATTATATTATAATTGCCTTTTTTGTGTTAGTATCAATAATTGGTGTATCAACAATCTGTATATGTGTCATCAGAAAATACGAGACGGTCCTAGAATTAGGTCTTGCTGCGAAAAAGCACCGAATGTGAAACTAAGGTATTGATTATAATACCTGAACCAATATGCAATGTACACACCTTCACTTAGTAATGATACGACAAGCAAGTGTCATAAAATTCCAACAAGCAGTTACAGAAAAGTAGTATTGACACAAAACTAAATGCTAGAGTTCTAAGCCTAGGCCAATAGAAAAGAAATATCTCTGTCTCGCTTTCATTTCATCACCGCAGTGAGACAAGAAGCATTAGTATATATGTGTATGTTTCCCAACCAGGGCTCCAGATAAGGGGAGTATTTCAACAACTAAAATAGTTATGCTTGCTCAAACCCTATTGTGCCACTAGTCATTAGAATTGTCTCGAAGAGACAGTTCTAATGAGTAGTCAGTACTAGTCACACCATAGAATTTAGTGCAGACATGAAGAAGACTATGTTGGAAAACTTGAGTTTACTCCCTCTTATCTGGAGCCCCGTCTAATATGTCATTGTTGCTTAGTCAGCTTGTTTATCGTCACCTTTACATTGGTCCTCCCAGCTAACACTACAAGCCACAGGGTTGTCTCTTCTGGACTGAAATTGAAAATATGACATCAGTCTTGTGCTAAAATAACCTCTTTGTATTGACTTTTACTCAAGCACATCAAATGTATCTACACATGAGGATTGGAAAATATATACTATTTTCTGTTGTAACCCTACAGGACACGTTTGCCACATTCTCAAGAAACGTGCTTGTCAATTACCTCAGCTTCCAAACATTGACGCACTGGAGCGTGACGTCGTCGATGATTGAGAAAGTTAGGTCATCAATACTTTTGCTGAATTCTTCTCGTCTATGAGAAGTCAATATGAGACTGTTATTGCAGCTGACAAGGGCAATACTCATTACTAACATTTGGCCTAATAACTCTTGTGACTTTCAAAATATGGGGTCCCTCCACAGAAGTTGTTGTTTAGCTTAGACGGAAAGGTGATAGTCGACAAATTGTGATAATCTGTTTCCAAATTGATTACATTGGCATTGTAACACAATAACACGGTTAATTATAACTTCATATTGCTTTTTCTGAATGAAATATAAGGTGACCGATTAGAAATTTTGTTGAGTATATAAATTTATATAAACCTGCAACACCCCAGGGTAGGCCAATTTGATCCAGGAGTCATAATTTGAACTATCTTGGTGGGGAAATAATAAGGCAAAGCTACCTGAAAAATATTAATGATCTGGGCTTTACAGGTTCAGAGAAGGAGGTTTTTAACGGTTTATCTGTAGAGGATCATAATGCAAACCTTTTAATCAAATATTAAAGGGTCTTGGCCTTACAGTTTCATAGAAAAAGAGTTTTGAAGGTTTTCTTATATAAGTTTATATAAACCTGATATGCCAAAGGGCGGGGCAATTTTTGGCCCGGGTCATAATTTGAACAATCTTGGGAGAGGACCACAAGACAAAGATACATACACAGTGTTGCACCTAGAGCGCGGGATTGCGGGATTCCCGCAATATTTTTTACTTTGACCCTTAAAATTCGTAACGGCGCGGGCGTACGGGCGCAATTGTCGTCTTCCGTACCTTTGCTCTATTTACTATCCTTTCCGCCGATTTACTATCCTTCATTAATAAATGTAGACTGTGCTTGCGTGTATATACCAATGCAGTTAAATGGCTACGTAAAACCCGATAACCAGTCTTACAATTACAACTATCCTTTCCGCCGATTTACTATCCTTTATTAATAAAGGACGTAGACTGTGTGCGCGGGTACATGCCAATGCAGTTAAATGGCTGTGGTAAAACCCGATAACCAGTCAAATTACGCATGACTTGACTTCACTTCTCGTCGGATTGGAGAGGAAAGAGCAGACGAAACACGAAGCGTCGCACAACCTGATGAATGAAACCCCATTCTAAACAACATGCTGATCATACTCTTCCAACTTTGTATGTACCAAAACAATCATTACAAGTTATTTACAAATAGACGAACATCAGTTTTCCCGTCGTGTAAAAGCCTTACTGGATTACCGAAAATGTAGACGCAGTAAACATGTTCAATATCGTAAACACTAATTCTATTTTAAAGGAAAGCCTATCATGTTTTAAAGGCTTTTTTAGTGTGTCCCCCAAAAATTTCAAATGTCCCCCAAAAATTTTGACAGCGCGCCACCGTGTCCCCCAAAATTTTGGACCTAGGCACAACACTGCATACATGTCAAATATTAAGGACCTAGGCCTTACGGTTTCAGAGGAGGAGATTTTAAAGGTTTTTCTATATGATTCTATGTAAAACTTATAAGCTCAAGGGCGTAGCTATTTTTTAACCCGGGGTTCATAATTTGAACAATCCTGGTAAAGACTAATTAGGCAAAGCTACATGTCAAATATTAATGATCTGGGCCTTGCGGTTTCAGAGAAGAATATTTTTAAAGGTTATCTTATGAAAAACTGATAAGCCCATGGGCGGTACCATTTTTGACCTGGGGGTCATAATTTGAACAATCTTGGTAGAAGACCATCAGGTCATGGTGCATACCCAATATCAAAGGTCTGGACCTTTCAGTTTCTGAGAAGATTTTTAAAGCTTTTTAATGCATATAAAGTTGTCTATATGGTCATGTTAGAAACACTGACCTCAAAGCAAGGGGAATAAATCTAGTCAGAAACTCAGAACAACATTTCTTTTCTCTTGTCACTGATGCTTCTGATAAAATTTGGTTGAAATTGGGTCAGCGGTTTCATAGAAGATGTTTGAAAATGTGGACGGACGACATACAGAATGGGACACAATAGCTCTTCCCTAGCCTTCGGCTCAGGTGAGCTAACAAGAGCACCGCATGGGAGTGCCAACACTGGTCTGTTTCGTTATCCTTATAGATTAAGAAGGAACAGCGATATATTCTTATTGCTTCCTCTGTCTTGACTATTTGTCTGTTTGTCTTCTGTATGTCTCTTAATGACCTTGACCTTTGTCGGACATGACCCATTGTACTGAGCTCAAGAGCTTTTTGGGTTGAGGGCACTAGCCAAGTTTGAAGTCTCTATCACATTTTGTCTCAGAGTTTGATAATGACCAATGTTAATTCAGCCAATTTGTCCTCTAAATGACCTTGCCCTTTGTCGGACATGATCCAAATTGTACTGAGCTGACGAGTTTCTTAAGCCGAGAACACGCACGACTATAAAGTTCCTATAACATGTATTTCAAAATTATTGTCAATGTTAAATTTACTCTATTTGACCTCTGAATGACCTTGGCCTTTGTTAGATATAACCCAACTTGTACTTAGCTTAAGAACTTCTTTTTCCTCTATGACTTGTTTTTAGAGTTATGGCCAATGTTAAATTGAACCTATTTGACCTCTGTATGGGCTTGACCTTTGTCAGTCTCAGAACTTACCAAAATTGTGATGAGCTCAAGAGCTTTTTAAGTCGAGTACACATGCCCAATATGAAGTTTCTACCACATGAAGTTCACAAGTTATGGCCAATGCTAAATCAACCATATTGTACTTGTAAATGACCTCTAAATGATCTTGACCTATGTCTACAATGACCTAATTTGTTCTGAACCCAAGATCTTCTTGCGCCGAGTACACATACCACATATAAAGTCTGCATCATATTTAGTTCCAAAGTAAGGCGGACAGACAAAGCACAATAAAATTATGCTCCCTGAGTCGTGCGTGGGCAATAAGTTATTTGAATACCGGCATTACTTATTTCAGCATATCTGAGTATGTCAGAGGCAGATAACTCTTAGCAAAATGGTACTGTTCCATCCAACTTATACTTGTGTACATTGTGTGCAAAACTAAAATTTCGTTAAAAAAATTAAAGCTGCTAGAGAGTAACAGTTGTTAATTACGGCATTTTCAATGCACCAAAGGCAACTAACTCTTGACCCTTTGGTTCAATATTCTGTCTCATCCCAGAACTTAACAGCTGAACCATGTTTGCTCAAAACACATTTAAGTTTGTAGACATTTTAGTCCAAGCAATAATGAAACATGGACTTTTAAGCATATCTCAGCATACCAAAGGCAAATAACTTGTGACACAATGATAATTTGAACAATCTTGGTAGAAGACCATCAGGTCATGGTGCATACCCAATATCAAAGGTCTGGACCTTTCAGTTTCTGAGAAGATTTTTAAAGCTTTTTAATGCATATAAAGTTGTCTATATGGTCATGTTAGAAAAACTGACCTCAAAGCAAGGGGAATAAATCTAGTCAGAAACTCAGAACAACATTTCTTTTCTCTTGTCACTGATGCTTCTGATAAAATTTGGTTGAAATTGGGTCAGCGGTTTCATAGAAGATGTTTGAAAATGTGGACGGACGACATACAGAATGGGACACAATAGCTCTTCCCTAGCCTTCGGCTCAGGTGAGCTAACAAGAGCACCGCATGGGAGTGCCAACACTGGTCTGTTTCGTTATCCTTATAGATTAAGAAGGAACAGCGATATATTCTTATTGCTTCCTCTGTCTTGACTATTTGTCTGTTTGTCTTCTGTATGTCTCTTAATGACCTTGACCTTTGTCGGACATGACCCATTGTACTGAGCTCAAGAGCTTTTTGGGTTGAGGGCACTAGCCAAGTTTGAAGTCTCTATCACATTTTGTCTCAGAGTTTGATAATGACCAATGTTAATTCAGCCAATTTGTCCTCTAAATGACCTTGCCCTTTGTCGGACATGATCCAAATTGTACTGAGCTGACGAGTTTCTTAAGCCGAGAACACGCACGACTATAAAGTTCCTATAACATGTATTTCAAAATTATTGTCAATGTTAAATTTACTCTATTTGACCTCTGAATGACCTTGGCCTTTGTTAGATATAACCCAACTTGTACTTAGCTTAAGAACTTCTTTTTCCTCTATGACTTGTTTTTAGAGTTATGGCCAATGTTAAATTGAACCTATTTGACCTCTGTATGGGCTTGACCTTTGTCAGTCTCAGAACTTACCAAAATTGTGATGAGCTCAAGAGCTTTTTAAGTCGAGTACACATGCCCAATATGAAGTTTCTACCACATAAAGTTCACAAGTTATGGCCAATGCTAAATCAACCATATTGTACTTGTAAATGACCTCTAAATGATCTTGACCTATGTCTACAATGACCTAATTTGTTCTGAACCCAAGATCTTCTTGCGCCGAGTACACATACCACATATAAAGTCTGCATCATATTTAGTTCCAAAGTAAGGCGGACAGACAAAGCACAATAAAATTATGCTCCCTGAGTCGTGCGTGGGCAATAAGTTATTTGAATACCGGTGTCATATCAAAATTGGACCCCCATAAAAAATGGACCCGGGTCCAAATTTGATAGCGAAATATGGACCCGCGGGTCCATATTTCGCTATCAAATTTGGACCCCCCCCTGTAAAAAATGGACCCCCCCATGCAAAAATTTAGAATGATAAAAAAACATAATAAAAAGTTAAGAAACAAGAAACCAATGAATATTTTAACCCATTACTCAATAAATATGCCTTTTTACACCCTTAATTTATTCTTCCACTGAAGAAAATAATCCCAATTTATTCAGTCACAAACATTTACTGTATAGGAAATATTTCATGTATCCTAGAAGATGGTAGTTTTACCAATTACCCAATAAATATACATTTTTACGCCCTTAATTTATTCTTCCACTGAAGAAAGTAGTTCCTTTTTGTACCATGTATTCCTACATTGAAGAAAATATTTCCATTTTATACAGTCACAAACATTTACTGTATAGGAAATATTTTATGTATCCTAGAAGATGGTAGCTTAACCCATTACCCAATAAAAATGCCTATTTACGCCCTTAAATTATTCTTCCACTGAAGAAAGTAGTTCCATTTTGTACAATGTATTCTTACATTGAAGAAAATAATTCCATTTTATACAGTCACAAACATTTACTGTATAGGAAATATTTTATGTATCCTAGAAGATGGTAGCTTAACCAATTACCCATTAAATATGCCTTTTTATGCCCTTAATTTATTCTTCCACTGAAGAAAGTAGTTCCATTTTGTACAATGTATTCTTACATTGAAGAAAATAATTCCATTTTATAGAGTCACAAACATTTACTGTATAAGAAATATTTTATGTATCCTAGAAGATGGTAGCTTAACCCAGTATCCAATAAATATGCCTTTTTACGCCCTTAATTTAAGTGGACCCCCTCCCTTGGCAACACCCAACCATAAGTCATTTGATTTACACATCAATTTTAATTCTTTTCCATTATTTATTTTGTTTAAGTAATGTTTTACTCCTTTCCTGAAGTTACTATGCCCTGCAAATTATTTTGGTTGGAGAAGGGGGGGGGGGGGGGGGGAAATGGACCCCCCTCCCTTTTCAACACCCAACCATAAGTCATTTGATTTACACATCAATTTTCATTCTTTTCCATTACTTGTTTTGTTTTAGTAATGTTTTACTACTTTCCTGAAGTTACTATGCCCTGCAAATTATTTTGGTTGGCGACGGGGGGGGGGGGGTCCAAATTTGATGGCGTTAAAAATGGAAGTCATTTGATTTACACATCAATTTTAATTCTTTTCCATTATTTGTTTTGTTTAAGTAATGTTTTACTCCTTTCCTGAAGTTACTATGCCCTGCAAATTATTTCAATTGGAGAGGGGGGTCCAAATTTGATGGCGTAAAAATTGGACCCCCCTCCCTTTTCAACACCCAACCATAAGTCATTTGATTTACACATCAATTTTCATTCTTTTCCATTAGTTGTTTTGTTTAAGTAATGTTTTACTCCTTTCCTGAAGTAACTATGCTCTGCAAATTATTTTGGTTGGAGAAGGGGGGGGGGGTCCAAATTTGATGGCGTAAAAATTGGACCCCCCCCCCCCCTCCCTTTTCAACAGCCAACTATAAGTCATTTGATTTACACATCAACTTTATTTCCTTTCCATTACTTGTTTAAATTTCAGTGATGTTTTTTCTCCTATCCTGAGGTTACTATTCTCTGCAAATTATTCCAGTCTGAGAGGGGGGTCCAAATTTGATGGCGTAAAAATTGGACCCCCCTCCCTCCCATTTCAGCACCCAACAATAAGTCATTTGATTTACACATCAATTTTAATTATTTTCCATTATTTGTTTTGTTTAAGTAATGTTTTACTCCTTTCCTGAAGTTACTATGCCCTGCAAATTATTTTGGTTGGAGAAGGAGGGGGGGGGGTCCAAATTTGATGGCGTAAAAAATGGACCCCCCCCCCCCTTTTCAACACCCAACCATAAGTCATTTGATTTACACATCAACTTTAATTCTTTTCCATTACTTGTTAAGATTAAGTGATGTTTTTCTCCTAATTTGAGGTTACTATGCGCTGCAAATTATTTCAATTGGAGAGGGGGGTCCAAATTTGATGGCGTAAAAATTGGACCCCCCTCCCTCCCATTTCAGCACCCAACAATAAGTAATTTGATTTACACATCAATTTTAATTATTTTCCATTATTTGTTTTGTTTAAGTAATGTTTTACTCCTTTCCTGAAGTTACTATGCCCTGCAAATTATTTTGGTTGGAGAAGGGGGGGTCCAAATTTGATGGCGTAAAAAATGGACCCCCCCCCCCTTTTCAACACCCAACCATAAGTCATTTGATTTACACATCAACTTTAATTCTTTTCCATTACTTGTTAAGTTTAAGTGATGTTTTTCTCCTAATCTGAGGTTACTATGCCCTGCAAATTATTTCAAATGGAGAGGGGGGTCCAAATTTGATGGCGTAAAAATTGGACCCCCCTCCCTCCCATTTCAGCACCCAACCATAAGTCATTTGATTTACACATCAATTACTATGCGCTGCAAATTATTTCAATTGGAGAGGGGGGGTCCAAATTTGATGGCGTAAAAATTAATGTGTAAATCAAATGACTTATTGTTGGGTGCTGAAATGGGAGGGAGGGGGGTCCAATTTTTACGCCATCAAATTTGGACCCCCCTCTCCAATTGAAATAATTTGCAGGGCATAGTAACCTCAGATTAGGAGAAAAACATCACTTAAACTTAACAAGTAATGGAAAAGAATTAAAGTTGATGTGTAAATCAAATGACTTATGGTTGGGTGTTGAAAAGGGGGGGGGGGGGGGCATTTTTTACGCCATCAATTTTGGACCCCCCCCCCCCCCCTTCTCCAACCAAAATAATTTGCAGGGCATAGTAACTTCAGGAAAGGAGTAAAACATTACTTAAACAAAACAAATAATGGAAAATAATTAAAATTGATGTGTAAATCATATGACTTATTGTTGGGTGCTGAAATGGGAGGGAGGGGGGTCCAATTTTGATGCCATCAAATTTGGACCCCCCTCTCCAATTGAAATAATTTGCAGGGCATAGTAACCTCAGATTAGGAGAAAAACATCACTTAAACTTAACAAGTAATGGAAAAGAATTAAAGTTGATGTGTAAATCAAATGACTTATGGTTGGGTGTTGAAAAGGGGGGGGGGATCCATTTTTTACGCCATCAAATTTGGACCCCCCCCCCCTTCCTCCAACCAAAATAATTTGCAGGGCATAGTAACTTAAGGAAAGGAGTAAAACATTACTTAAACAAAACAACTAATGGAAAAGAATTAAAGTTGATGTGAAAATCAAATGACTTATGGTTGGGTGTTGCCAAGCGAGGGGGGGGGGGTCCAATTTTGATGCCATCAAATTTGGACCCCCTCTCAAACAAATTTTTTTTATTTTTTATTTAATTTTTTTTATGGGCATAACAACCTCAAGATAGGAGTTATCAATATTTTGCATTAGGGAGAAGCATTACCAACTTTTTTGGGGGGGGGGTCCAAAATTTACAGGGGGGGTCCATATTTCGCTATAAAAAATGGACCCGCGGGTCCATTTTTTACGGGGGTCCAAATTTGATCTGACACCGGCATTACTTATTTCAGCATATCTGAGTATGTCAGAGGCAGATAACTCTTAGCAAAATGGTACTGTTCCATCCAACTTATACTTGTGTACATTGTGTGCAAAACTAAAATTTCGTTAAAAAATTAAAGCTGCTAGAGAGTAACAGTTGTTAATTACGGCATTTTCAATGCACCAAAGGCAACTAACTCTTGACCCTTTGGTTCAATATACTGTCTCATCCCAGAACTTAACAGCTGAACCATGTTTGCTCAAAACACATTTAAGTTTGTAGACATTTTAGTCCAAGCAATAATGAAACATGGACTTTTAAGCATATCTCAGCATACCAAAGGCAAATAACTTGTGACACAATGATCCGCTATGATCAAACTTCTTACATCTTAAGCCCCGATCCCATTGTCCTGGTGCTGGCCCAAGTACGTCCCAGCGGAGATAGCCGGTGAACCAGGGGGATGAGCCGGGGCGTTTTTCATGAAAAAATAGATTGAGATCTCACATTCCCGGTGTCTCCCCCGGTGGAGCACCGGTTATGAAGCCGGATCTCCCCGTACCCTCCCGGTGAGTTCCCGGTTGGCCCGGCGTAGTTCCGGTGCAGGGCCGGTCTGTTCCCGGTATAAGATGGTATAACCCCAGCCGTCGCCGGTGGTATCCCGGTGAACACCGATGTTGTCCCGATCAACCCCGGTTGTTCACCGGTGACGTGCTGGCGTTACCCGGTGTTCGCCGTAAAGGACATAAACCGGGGCGGACGTGAATTAGTATAAATACTCTTTTGTCTCTCGAGGTATATGAGATGAAATAAAAACGAAATGCAATAAAATAGAACATAATTATGTTGTAGACTGTTCAAACTTCATTTTAATATGAGTTTCAAACAGTTTGCCCGGCGTCTGATCTGGTTACATACTGTTTGTAGTGGACATAAAGACTTTAGCCTGAAGCCATTTATTTATACAGAAAAACTTCCGTTTTTATATACACTCAGAGGATCTTCTAACCGATCACTTTTTAAACTCATATTTTTCGAAACGGGAACTGGCACACTGACGTAATCAGTTTTATTTCAAATACTAGGTTGAATGTGCATTGAATCGAATTATTGAATTTTGAGTCTCTCTCTACGTTACGTCACACGTTCAAGTTCGAAGATTTAGGTATTTTGCACGTGCGAAGCGTGTATGGGAACATTGGTAAACACTGCCTTTGTTTATTTATTGGTCATCAATCGTCCTAACAGAAAAACATCTAACATGTCGAGAATGCGGATTGTATTCATCACAAGAACACTCGAAATGTTGTACTCAGATCCAACGTGAACAACGTCATTACGTTTTTACGTCCTGTGTGTCCTAAAATTGTTTACATAAGCTAAATTTTAAACATCAATATCTTATTTAACTAACTGCAACGCATTCCAACCTGTTGTTTGCCAATATCTGCTTGTTTTGAGGAAATTTTGTCTAACCGGAAGTGTAGAGACTAACGTCATTAGCGCCTACAGATAAAAAAAACTCTCGTATAGGAATCTATCATTTTGGTCATCACGAACTCGCTCGTATGTTTCCACGCGTCTACGTTGACTTCTCGCGCTAATCTGGACAGTCGAATATGTCAAAATAACGTAACGTAACGGCATCAACGCCAATCGTTAAAATGCAAAATTTTAACTCGGCGGCTCAAAATTCACCTTTTTTATTAATACATTAACATTGTACGTCACTGAAGCCGTTAAGGGTGGCGTTCTTTAAGTATTCTGTAAATGTTACTAAGCCACTGCTGACAGCTAGAGGCATTTTTGGTATTTTACATATTGAAACAAGAGGGCCAGAATGGCCCTTGATCGCTCACCTGACAATGGTGACACTAGGATGGGTCACGTGATTTCAGAAAAGAAGATTTGTAAAAGGTGACCCCCAGGGCGGGGCCAATTTTGACCCCAGGGGCAAAATTTGAACAACTAAGAAAGAGGACCTGTAAACGATGATATGTGCAAAATATCTTAACTCAGTGTACTATGGTTTCAGACAAGAAGATTTTTGAAGTTTTCATTGAAAAAATCTATTTTTAGCTGCGGTGACTCAGATATGCAACAGACCAGAACCAATTCATCCATATATGTGAAGGACCTCTAAAAGTTACATCATGCCAAAGGTTTATGGTCTTAACGTACCAATGCCTCAACGTACCAGTCTCAATGTACCATTTTTCTAGACTGAACGTACCACTACATAAAATTTATAGAAAACAGTTTTATTATACTAGTTTTTAATAAAGAAATGGTTTATAATTATCCCTAATCTAATTTGATTGATTTATGATATTTGTAATTAAAAAATCCACACCCGATCATAGAAAAAAAAGAATGCAGATACGTACATATTGAATTGTATAAACACATTGCATGCTGGGGATGAACTTTTACAAAAAGTGTAACTGGGTTATTGCAGATGAGAGGTCAACACAGGGTTACACCAGGGTATAAAAACACTATTTTACATTTTTTATCAACTAATAAGGCTCAATTATGGTTGAAATATTGGTTTATTTAAAATGGTACGTTCAGACTGAAAATGGTACATTGAGGCAGTGGTACGTTCATGAAATGGGACATTAAGACTAGTTACCATGCCAAATATCAAATCTCTGGTCATATTGGTTCCATGTAAAACTGTGATCCCCGGGGCAGGGCCAATTTTGACCCCAGGGGCAAAATTTGAACAACTTTGATAGAGGACCTATAGGTAATGCTATGTGCAAAATATCTAAGCTCTGGCTCTTGTGGTTTGTGACAAGAAGATTTTTTAAGATTTCCTTATTTTTTCACTTTGGTTGCCATAGCAACCAGAGTTCTGCATGGTTTCAAATTCTTTGAACAACTTTGAAAGAGCTTGACCCAAGGAACATTCCTGTGAAGTTTGGTTGCAATCAAGCAAGTGGTTTTGGAGAAGAAGATGTTTGAAGAAATTGTTGACACACGACGCACAACGCAGGACGACGGACAAAGACCGACCACAAAAGCTCACCTTGAGCACTTTGTGCTCAGGTGAGCTAATAATACAGACCAGGAGTTGCCTAAGTATTTTTATTTCAGTGCCAGTTGAACAATATTCCATTATATGTTCAATGACTTTATTATGTAATTATTTAATTGCTACATATGGCGCCAATGTCGCGTTGAAAGCTGGTAACCCAACAGACAAATGACATTCATGACATTGTGACTTGTCATTTTAGGGTTAGGTTACATTTTCATTCATATTTTCAATACTTCGTGATCAATTGTGTTCAATCTTTGCTTCCTATTGTAAAACATCTTCATCTCATGGAAAATGTAATTTTTGGCATCCGTATTAACTAGATTTTAGAGTAGCACCTTTAAATCTGACTGATCGGTTAGAAGATCCTCTGAGCGTATTAGATTTACCCTATATAATAGAGAGGATGATATTATTTCCTATTTAAACACAGACGCAAACAAGAGGGCCTGAAGGCCCAGTAGGGCGTTCAAGTACCGTACCAGCGAACAGTAACGTTAACCGATGCAAACAACCCATATAGTACGACATCTAACGTTCACCGATACTCTTCAATAATAACTCATTGCGCCCCAAAGTTTATTACCTTTTCAAGGGTACGAACGATTTATGTGCGAATCTTAATAACACAAGCAAAAGTGCACTAATCAACTGCTATGCATCAATTTTACTGCATATAAAAATAAGATTTAGCTGCTCAGATGTAAGCTGCTTTATTTGATACATTAAATATCGGAAAATGTTGGTTTATTGATGAAAAATTAAGTCGGGACTGTTCGCGGGTTGTATTAAATTCATTTGGTAGCCATTTTGTTTTCCTTGTTGGGGATGGTGAACTACCTCTGAGGCCGTTCGTGTCGTTCGCAATCGGTTACACCCTAACGGTTGTTAAAGGTGAATTGTTACCGTTTTCCGATGCAATCGATTGCATCGATACGGTACTTGAACGCGCTACTGATATCGCTCACCTGTTGTACTGAAGCCTGATAGCTTTACCTTTCTGTTTCACCCGTTTAAATCTAAATCCATTTAAATTTGTATACTAAGACGAAAAAGAAACGCAGGGTACATAAAATTTTCAAATTTTTTTTTATGACTTGGCCTAAATTTATGAAAATCGGTAGATTGAATGTCTTGGCTAATGTCCACAATTTCCGGTGGATAAAATTATGCAATCCCGTTAAAGTTCGCCGTACGCGGGGATTCTGGAAGGTGTAAAAATGAAAAATACCCGTGTAAAATTTCGATGACGAGATATTTAATTGTCAAAATCAGTCAATGGTGTACGTTTTAAGTTGACACATTGATTTACGGATTTAAAAACTCCTTTCAACATCTTCGAAATATGGTACGCTTAATCAAAGTTCGGATGGGCACGCTATTGCACCACTATTGGTACGTCGAGGCCAACCACAGGCTGTTACTCAGTTCAATGTGCATTTTTCGACTATAGAACGTCTTGTTAGACGCATGCGAGAGACGGAAAGCCTTGCAGACCGACCGCGAGCGAGACGTCCGTACGTCACGACAGGACAGGATTATCTACCCATCCCACCTGCGCAATCGTCACCGTACTGCCAGTAAAACCACTGAAAACACGTTAAGCAATCATAGTCAACATATCCATGCCGACACTTTACGGAACTGGTTACGCGTCAACGGTCTGCGAGCCTGACGTCTTTACCTTGGTCGCGCACGCTGTAGCGGTGGTTAGCGGCACATTCGCCCAATAACTTTCCACTGATGTAGTGGAGACAGGTTCTTTGTCAATATGTTCAATAATGATAAGTTGTCAACACAAGAGGGCCTGAAGGCCCTGATATCGCTCACCATTTGTAATGAAGCTTGATAGCTTTATCTTTGAATTTCACCCGTTTTATTCTAAATCCATTCAAGTTTGTCGATCTACTGTAGTATAGTAGAGTACACCAAAGGCAGATAACTAGAGCCTAAACAATACTGAAATGAAGCCTTTTTCTAGCATTTCAAAGTATATCAAGGGCAGGTAACTATTGCCACAATGATAACATTTCAACAATAATTGCACTCCTTCCAGAACGTATAGCTACATCCTTTGTGTACAAGTATAATCAAAATCCATTGAAAACTGTAGTGGCAAGAGTGTAAACGCTGTAAAATATGGCATTTTCAGCAATTCAAAGGTAGATATCTCTTGATCTATGTGTCTGATTCCGACCATAATCACCTTTTTTCCAACTCTTATTGTCATATACAATCTGGGCAAGTTTGAGAGAGCTTGGATAAATATTGTGGCCTCTAGTGCGTAAACACTGTTAAATATATCATTTTCAGCAATTCAAAGGTAGATAACTTTTGACCTATTGATCTGATTACAACCATAATTGAACTCATTCGAAGTCTTATAGTAGTATTCAATCTGAGTAAGTTTGAGAAAGATTGGATAAAATTTGTGACCTCTAGAGTGTAAACATCGTTAAATATGGCATTTTCAGCAATTCAAAGGTAGATAACTCTCGACCTATAAGTCTGATTTCCACCATAATCAAACTCATCTGAACTCTTATAGTCATTGATCTTTAAGTCCGATTTCAACCATAATCAAACACATTCGAACTCTATCAGTAATATTCAATCTGGGCAAGTTTGAGAAAGATTGGATAAATAGTGTGGCCTCTAGAGTGTAAAAATTGTTAAATTTGGCATTTTCAGCAATTCTAAGGTTGATAACTATTGATCTATGAGTCCGATTTCAACCAGAATCAAACTCATCCGAACTCTTATAGTAATAAACAATCTGAGCAAGTTTAAGAAAGATTGATTAAATATTGTGGCCTCATTAGTGTAAACACTAAAATTGTTGACGACGCACAACGAACGACGGACATTCAAGGATTGCAAAAGCTCACCCTGAGCTAGCTCAGGTGAGCTAAAAACAAAATGTAGAAATCTGCATTTTTTAAAAAAAAATCAAATCTATCCTTGCATACACCCCGGTTGTTCACGGTACATACCCGGAGCTGCCCCGGATGTGCCGGTAAAGATCCGGCGTTGCCACGGCATACCCCGGCGTTGCTCCGGCATTCCCCTGATGAAGCCGGTTCTGGTTTCTGTCCCGGTGACCCCCGGTTGTATTAAACATTTTAAAGCATCCGGGGATGTTAGCTGGTGGCAGCCGATCTACCCCGGATCGAGCCGGTCGTCCCCGGCGCCGCCAGAGTTGTACTCCCGGCGACTGCGGGTTTGCAAAAACCGGGACTCACCGGGGACCCAAACCGGGACAGTGAGATCGTGGCTTACGAGTTATTAACCTTTTACTCCATAGCCTGTTTCTAGTATTGAAGATATGTGACCACTTTAAGCAGATCAAAAGTGAAGCATAACCCGCATTTAGTCATTTCGACGTCGCTTTATTGACCTGACCGTGCCCCGGGTCTGCTTAGGTGCCTTTCTTTAAATGTCTATAACTTTACCCAGGCTTTACGTACTGATATGTAAGTATGTATTATACTCAGAAAAAGGACAACGTTTTCAGAGGTTGTTAGTTTATCTTTCAGCTACGATATAGACAGCTGTTTAAACCCACCTGTTGCATCGAGAGAAATATCTGCATATAGTACCACTGAGGCAAAAAGTTGAATGAAAACCATTCAAGGGGTATGGAAGACATGTGGTGATGAGATGTGATCTAATTACAATTATTGTCATTATGATGAAATGAATGCATACATTGTGAGAAAGTTTGCCTAATATTGGATGCAAATTGTTTGATTTACAGAGCCAACAGGGCTAAAATGGGATGTTCTTGAATAATTCAAGGTGCATAATCATGGCATGCCCAATAAATATTTCTGGCAATCAAAGTTGGCCAATAATTCACACATATAGAAAGTATCAGTAAAGTTTGTACGAGGTTGGATGAATACTACTTGAGAACATAAAAGGAACTAGAGAAGTGCCGTTGCGACACGAATTCCCCCACTGGCACCAATTAAGGAAAATGTAGACCATAGCATAACTCAATAATTATTACTTTCTAAGTGCAAAGGACATAACTCTGCCAATATTTACTCAATCAAAACCAAATTCAAACTTGATCTGTGTTTTCTCACTATGTACCTATATCTGAAACTTCATTTCAAAATGTCAATGTATGACCCAGATAATGAGCTGAAACCACCGATTGTTGGAAACCAAGGGGCACAACTCTGTAAAAAATTATTGGACCGAACCCAAATTGAAACTTGACCTCTGTATTGCCATCATTTATCTATTTACCAAATTTCAAGTCAAAATGTCAATGCATTTCATGACTGAGATAATTAGCGGAAACCACAATGTGTCAGTAAATTTCTAAGCCCAAGGGGCATAACTGTCAACACATCAAATCATACCCAAATTCGAAGTTGACCTGTGAACTGCCATATTGGATCTCGATACCAAATTTTAAGTCAACATGTTAATGCATGAATGAGATAATGAGCAGAAACCACATATTGTCGGAAACTTTGTCAAAAGGTATTGTGCCGAAACCCTAACTGGAACTTGACCTGTGTATTGCAATGATATATAAATTTGACTTCAATATTTGAATCCATGACAGAGATATTGAACGGAAACTAAATGATGACAGAAGGACACAAAGACGGAATGACGGAAAAGGGGTACCACTATATTCCCTGACCAGTACACGGTAGGGGCATAACAACCCAAATCGACAATTTGGAATAATTCAAGGGAAACAATCATGAGATGCATTACACAATATTGCTTGTTATCGAACTTGGCTAAGATTTTACACTAATAAACATATTCAGCTAGTTTGTACAAGGTCAAAAGATAACTGATAAAATCGAGAGCGGGTAAGGATAAGACTGACAATGTCTGGTAATTCAATCGGAATTACCCCGGCATGTCTTACACATTTAGGTTATTTAGCTGGTTATCGAACTGTTTGAAGATGTTACACCTATAAACATCTTCAGGAAGTTTGTTCAAGGTCAAATGAAAACTGTTAAAGTTAGAAAGCGGATAGGGATGAAACTGACAATTTCTGGTAATTCAAGGGGCCTAACCCTAACATATCCTATGCAAATCAGCTGATCACCAAATTTGCCAAGGATTTTATACCTATTACCATTTTCAGCAAATTTAAACCAGGTTAGTTAAAACTATTTCAGTTAGAGAGCAAATAACGCTTAAATAGTCAATTATCAAATGAAAGTTAGCTCCCTTGAAATAAATATTCAACGGACAGTCAATTTACGCTCCATTTTTAACATTTTGTTGTTTAATGCCATTAAGCAATATAAGGTAAAATTATTAGGGAAATGTGGTTTGCATTCTAATGTATGACTTAAGATTTTTAATTCAGTTAAATTGACTGCTTATCTTCATGCATTTACAATTACCTCCAGTGCAGACATTCGCGTATCCAACTTGTCAATTTTTCCATCCTGATGATCAAACCGTTCCTCTTGTGCCTTATTTAGCTTGTCAATTTTTGCATCCTGGTGACCAAACCGTTGCTCATGTTTCTCCAATATCAAAGACAGTCTCGTTATGTCTCCTTCTAAATCATTTTCCTTCAAAAATTCCAGAAATCTATTCCGCGTTGAGTTTAGCTGAAATATATAAACCGAAATATTGAAAAACAGTCAAATTTAAGATTAATGTGACACGTTGATCAGTGTTTATTACAATGCAGAGACACCCAAGCTATACTTTGAGAAAACCAGCAGAAATCTTTGCTGTTTTGGTATAAAGTACTATAAGACTCGACCATGAATGTTGATGTAGGATATGAAGTTTTTCCCCGAGGGTAAGAAAATTCATGCAGAGACGAGGCTTGTCGAGTCCCTGCGTGAATTTTTTCCCTGAGGGGGAGAAATTCCTATCCTAAATCAACAAAACAAATGGTGGATTTTTTTCTCCTTTTTAGATCATTAAAACATGATACAAACATGAGCTGTATGCGGCCCTTACTCGCTCACCTGGAACCATTGATGTAAATGTAAAATATCTTGAAAAGCTGAGAAATTATGACAATATGACTACGTTTTTTTATGTGCCATTTCCTGAGAAGATGATGATGTGTGACAAATATTTAAGCTCAGGGTACTGTGGTGTCGGACAAGAAGACATTTTCATTTAAAAAATCTATTGTTAACCTAGATATGCAACAGACCAAAACACCTTGTCTTGAACAACATTGGTAAAATACCTCTATAAGTTTCACCATGCCAAGTATCAAAGCTCTGGCCATATTAGTTTCAGAGAAGATGATGTTTGATGCTATATAACTCTATGTAATTTTGATACCCCAGATGTGGGGCCATTGTTGACCTCAGGGACATAATTTGAACAATCTTGAAAGATTTATTTGTTTTGTTTGTTAACGTCCGTTACTGCCATCTATGGGCTAATTGAACGCCCAAGACAGAGGTGAGCGGATACAGAGAACCCGGGCTCGATGCCCTACTCTTATTATCGAAAGAGTTCTCTCTTTTTTTAAGATGCCTAGTGTAAAGCACTCATACATCGGACATCGGTTTATAAAGTCTCATCTGAAGAACTTAGTCCGGCGGGGGATCGAACTCACATCCCCTGACGTCGTAAGCGGAAGCTTTACCCCTCGACAACGTCCGTCGGTCAACCTTTAGGATCTGTAGATGATACTGTGTGCTAAATATCTCAGCTCAGGGTACTGTTGTTTCAAACATGAAGATTTTTTAAATTTTAATTAAAAACAAGAGACCCAGAGGGTCACATTTCGCTCACCTGAGGAAATTGCACGGCAAAACAACATTTAATAAAGACAGTTATGATCAAGGTGTCATAATTTGAACAATCTTGGTAGAGGACCATAAGGCAAAGCTACATGTCAAATATTTATGATCTTGGCCTTACGGTTTCAGAGAAGAATTTTTTTAAAGGTTTCCCTATGAAAAATTGATAAGCCGAGGGGAGTTATTTATTGGTCCAGGGTCATAATTTGAACAATCTTGGTAGAGGACCATAAGGCAAAGCTATATGTCAAATACTAAAGATCTGGGCCTTACAGTTTCATAGAAGAAGATTTTTAAAGGTTTTCCTAAATAAGTCCATGTAAAATTGATATGACCCGGGATGGGGCCAATTTTAATGCGGGGTTCATAATTTCAACAATCTTGGTAGAGGACCATAAGACAAAGCTTCATGTAAAATATAAATGATCTGGGCCTAATGGTTTCAGAGAAAAAGATTTTTAAAGGTTTCGGTTTTCTATGAAAAACTGATAAGCCCGAGGGCTGGGCCATTTTTGGTCCGGGGGTCATAATTTGAACAATCTTGGTAGAGGACCATGAGGCAAAGCTACATGTAAAATATTAATGAGCTGGGCTTTACAGTTTCAGAGAAGAAAGATTTTTAAAGGTTTTCCTATATAAGTCAATGTAAATTTAAAACTGATAAGCCCCGGATCTGGGCCAATTTTGGCGCAGAGTTAATAATTTGAACAATCTTGGTAGAGGACCATAAGGCAAAGCTACATACATAATATTAATGATCTGGGCCCAATGGTTTCAGAGAAGTAGATTTTTTAAGGTTTTCCTATATAATTCAATGTAAAACTGATAAGCCTAGGGGCGGGGCCATTTTTGGCCCTGGGGTCATAATTTGAACAATCTTTGTAGAGGGCCATAAGGCAAAGCTACATGCAAAATATTAATGATCTGGGCCTAATGGTTTCAGAAAAGAAGATTTTTTAAGGTTTTCCTATATAATTCAATGTAAAACTGATAAGCCCTGGGGCGGTGCCATTTTTGGCCCAGGGGTAATAGTTTGAACAATCTTTGTAGAGGACCATGAGGCAAAGCTACATGTCAAATATTAATGATCTGGGCCTTACAGTTTCAGAGAAGAAGATTTTTAAAGGTTTTCCTAAGACAAGAGCCCCATGGGGCATATTTCGCTCACCTGAGAATCACTGACAAATTGTAGATAATGACTTATGTCCAGGATGGGGTCATTTTTTATCCGAGGGGCATAATTTGAACAATCTTGATAGAGGCCCAGTATATGATGCTATGTGCCACATATATACTCAACAAATATAGAAACGTCCCACATTTTGAACGGACATATCTCTGACGTTATTTAAGTTATACATCAAGTTAATGTACTTATGGGATACTGGTTAGTTGGAGTTACACATGTGTAAAGTTTTCACAAAATAACACAGATAAAAACCGCTAACGTAACGGAATGATGATTTGCACGTTTTGCACGTGCACGGTACACGCGTTTCAATAAAGTAATTATGTCACCGTCGTAAAATACACACGACACATGGTAATAAAAAAATTGAAAAAACCCCATATGAATTCAATTATTGCATCATGCCACGCTCGTCTGAAGTTGAAAGAAATCAGGCAATGACGGCCATTGACGTCGCCCGCTGGTTCGGCTGCTATAGAGAAACCAAACAGAGGTTTGCCACCCGGTACCATCAGACTGGGACTGTTCACAATCGTTTTTGCCTTGATCATCCCGTTTTTCCTCCGTCAGAACTGATCACTAGGGCACGTTAACGCACTAACGTCTACGTCATTTTCCAGCCACCGGAATGGCTGGTGAACACGGTGATTCATCACAAACCTTTGTAATCGCTTGCAATCCAACGCTAAACCAATCAGAGCATGACGCCCATAATCCGGTCAAATTTGGACGACACGTTTTATCTTGATTCATACTTAATAATTCAGATGGTAGACTACGCAAATTGATTACATTTAAGATTCAGCATTCAATATTTGACACAGACCTCACAGCAAGAGTGAATGTCTGACGTTCTCATTAAACGTTACGTTACGCGGTAGAAATGAAGCGTATATTGGTGCAAACGGTGGCCGTACACGATATTAATCTTACTGAATAAAATTTGGGACTTTTTATGAGAATTCAGTAATCAACTAAACATTTTTTAAAAAAAAAACATTTATTCAGATTTTTTATTTTGACCCCTACCAACTTCTTCACTTCATCACTCGAAAAGTTTTTTTCTCAGCAATATGAGGTCAACTGATATGGATTCAAAAATGAATGAACTTCATTTTCTGTATAGGTTTTACTACCATCAACCTTATAACTTTCAAGAAAATGTCCCTGTAATAGGGTGGGACGTTTCTATTTTTGCTCAGTATATATCTAAGATCAGGATACTAGGGTTTTAGACAAGAAGATTTTTTTAAGTTTTCATTGAAAAAATCTATTTTTAGCTTCTGTGACCTACTTATGCAACCGACCGGAACCATTTGAACAAAATATGTAAAGGACATCTAGAAGTGTCACCATGATGAATATCAAAGCTCTGGCCATATCAGTTTCAGAGAAGAAGACGTTTGAAAATTTCACTATATAACTCTATATAAAACTGTGACCCCCGGGGCGGGGCCAATTTTGACCCCAGGGACATAATTTGAAAACATTTGATAGAGGACCTGTAGATGATGCTATGTGCCAAATATCTTAGCTCTGGCCCTTGTTACTCAGTTTCAGACAAGAAGATTTTTTAAGTTTTCATTGAAAAAATCTATTTTTAGCTCATGTGACCTACTTATGCAACCCACCGAAACCATTTGAACAAAATATGTAGAAGACATCTAGAAGTGTCACCATGCCGAGTATCAATGCTCTAGCCATATTAGTTTCAGAGAAGAAGACGTTTGAAAATTTCAGTATATAACTCTATGTAAAACTGTGATCCCCGGGGCAGGGCCAATTTTGACCCTAGGGACATAATTTGAACAAATTTGATAGAGGACCTGTAGATGATGCTGTGTGCCAAATATCTAAGTTCTGGCCCTTGCAGTTTTTGAGGAGAAGATTTTTAAAGATTTCTTTATTTTTTCACTTTGGTTGCCATGGCAACCAGAGTTCTGCATTGTTTTTAATTCTTTGAACAAATTTGAAAGAGCTTGACCCAAGGAACATTTCTGTAAAGTTTGGTTGAAATCTGTCAAGCGGTATATGAGGAGATGTCATTTGAAGTAATTGTTAACGACGACGCACGACTGACGCAGGGCCATCCCAATAGCTCACCTTGAGCCTTTGGCTCAGGTGAGCTAAAAAACTGATAAGCACAAGGGCGGGGCCATTTTTGGCCTGGGGGTCATAATTTGAACAATCTTGATAGAATACCATTAGGTCATGATACGTACCAAATATCAAAGGTCTGGGCCTAATGGTTTCAGAGAAGAAGATTTTTAAAGATTTTCTTATGCATTACAGGTTGTTCATACGGTCATGCTAGAAAATCTGGTCCTTTAGCAAGGGGAATAACTCTAGCCAAAAACTTTGAACAAGATTTCGTTCCCCCTTGTTACTGATGCTTCTGACAAAGTTTGGTTGAAATCGGGTCAGTGGTTTCTGAGGAGAGGTTGTTTGAAAATGTGGCCGGACGACGGCAGACGGAGGACGGACGAAGAGCGGTCACAATAGCTCATCCTGAGCCTTTGGCTCAGGTGAGCTAAAAATCTATTTTTAGCTCCTGTAACATAAATATGCAATGGATCGGACCCATTTGAACAATATTGGCAAAGTACCTCTAGATGTGTCACCATTTCTGGCCACATCAGTTTAAGAGAAAAAGATGTTTGAAGATTTCACTATATAACTCTATGTAAATTTGTGACCCCAGGGGTGGGGGTCACTTTTATCCAAGGGACATAATTTGAACAATCTTAATAGAGGACCTGTTGTAACAGTTGATAATATCTTGTGCTTAATATCTAAGCTTAGGTTACTGTGGTTTCAGACAAGAAGATTTTTCAAGTTTTAATTGAAAAAATCTATTTTAGCCCCCGCGGCCTAGATATGCAATGGACCGGAACCATTTGAACACAATTGGTAAAATACCACTAGACGTGTCACCATGCTAAATATTAAAGCTCTGGCCACATGAGTATAAGAGGAGATGACGTTTGAAGATTTCACTATATAACTCTATGTTAATTTGTGACCCCCGGGGCGTGATCACTTTTTACCCGAGGGACATAATTTGAACAATCTTGATATAGGACCTGCAGATAATGCTTTGTGCTAAATAGCTAAGGACTTGTTAGGCGGGGGATCAAACTCATAACCCCTGACGTCTTAAGTGGGTACTTTCTCCCCCGAAAACGTCCGCCGGTCAAACTTGAGGATTTGTAGACGTGCTAAATATCTAAGCTCAGGGTACTGATGTTTCAGACAAGAAGATTTGTTAAGTTTTAATTGAAATTTTTTTTTTAGCTCATGTGACCTAGATATGCAATGGACCAGAACCATTTGAACAATATTGGCAAAGTACCAAAGAAGTGTCACCATGCCAAATATCAAAGCTCTGGACATATTAGTTTAAGAGAAGAAGACGTTTGAAGATTTCACTATATAACTCTATGTATTGTTTTTACCTCTGGAGTGTGGCGATTTTTTACCCCATGGATATAATTTGATCAATCTTGATAGAGGACATGTAGATGATGCTTTTTGATAAATATCTGGGCTTAGAGTACTGTGGTTTCAGACAAGAAGATGTTTAATATTTTTATTGAAACCATCTATTTTTAGCTTCTGTGACATAGATATGCAACGGACCGGAACTTTTTGAACAAGTTTGAAAGAGGAATATTTAAGGATCAATCTTGCTAAGTTTGGTAACAAGAGGCCCAGAATGCCCTTGATCGCTCACCTGACCATGGTGACACTAAGTTGGGTCAAGTGATTTCAGAACAAGAGTTGTCAGAGAGACAACAAAGCTCGCCATCGGCACATTTAGAAACTTAAAAGCACACTCAAGGTCACCGAGTTCAACCTTTTTGCCTGCATGGAAAGGTCTTGTCCATATACACATGAAAATCAAATACATGTATGAAGTTACACCTCAGGGGACATAGGAAATATAAGCATTTTTTGAAACCTAAACACAGATTTCGAAACCTTAACCCTGGATCTAAGTTCAAGGTCAAGGGGGTCCAATTTTTTCTGTGCATGGAAAGGTCTTGTCCATATACACATACACACACATATCAACTATGAAAGCAACCCTCAAGGGATATAGAAGTTATAGGCCTTTTTCGAAACCTAAACACAGATTTCGAAACCTAAACGCGGGCCCTAAGTTCAAGGTCAAGGTCACAGGGGTCCAAACTTTTCTGTGCATGGAAAGGTCTTGTCCATATACACACACATATCAACTATGAAAGCAATACCTCAAGGGACATAGAGGTTATAGGAATTTTTCGAAACCTAAACACAGATTTCGAAACCTAAACACAGGCCATAAGTTCAAAATCAAGGTCACAGGGTCCAAATGTTTCTGTGCATAGATAGGTCTTGTCCATATACACACACATACCAACTATGAAAGCAATACCTCAAGGGACATAGAAGTTATAGGCATTTTTCAAAACCTAAAAGATTTCGAAACCTAAACGCAGGCCTTAAGTTCAAGGTCAAGGTCACAGGGGTCAAACAATTTATGAGCATGGAAAGGTCTTGTCCATATACACACACATACCAACTATGAAAGCAATACCTCAAGGGACATAGAAGTTATAGGCATTTTTCGAAACCTAAACACAGATTTCGAAACCTAAACGCGAGCGCCAAGTTCAAGATCAAGGTCACAGGGGTCCAAATTTTTCTGTGCATGGAAAGGTCTTGTCCATATACACACACATACCAACTATGAAAGCAATACCTCAAGGGACATAGAAGTTATAGGCATTTTTCGAAACCTAAACACAGATTTCGAAACCTAAACGCGGGCCCCAAGTTCAAGATCAAGGTCACAGGGGTCCAAATTTTTCTGTGCATGGAAAGGTCTTGTCCATATACACACACATACCAACTATGAAAGCAATACCTCAAGGGACATAGAAGTTATAGGCATTTTTCGAAACCTAAACACAGATTTCGAAACCTAAACGCAGGCCCTTAGTTCAAGGTCAAGGGTGTCCAAATTTTTCTGTGCATAGAAAGGTCTTGTATATATACACACACATACCAACTATGAAAGCAATACCTCAAGGGACATAGAAGTTATAGGCATTTTTCGAAACCTAAACACAGATTTCGAAACCTAAACGCTGGCCCTAAGTTCAAGGTCAAGGTCACAGGGGTTCAAATTTTTCTGTGCATGGAAAGGTCTTGTCCATATACACACACATACCAACTATGAAAGCAATACCTCAAGGGACATAGAAGTTATAGGCATTTTTCGAAACCTAAACACAGATTTCGAAACCTAAACGTGGGCCCTAAGTTCAAGGTCAAGGTCACAGGGGTCCAAATTTTTCTGTGCATAGAAAGGTCTTGTCCATATACACACACATACCAACTATGAAAGCAATACCTCAAGGGACATAGAAGTTATAGGCATTTTTCGAAACCTAAACACAGATTTCGAAACCTAAACGCGGGCCCTAAGTTCAAGGTCAAGGTCACAGGGTCCAAATATTTCTGTGCATAGATAGGTCTTGTCCATATACACACACATACCAACTATAAAAGCAATAGCTCAAGGGACATAGAGGTTATAGGCATTTTTCAAAACCTAAAAGATTTCGAAACCTGAACGCAGGCCTTAAGTTCAAGGTCAAGGTCACAGGGGTCAAACAATTTATGTGCATAGAAAGGTCTTGTCCATATACACACACATACCAACTATGAAAGCAATACCTCAAGGGACATAGAAGTTATAGGCATTTTTCGAAACCTAAACACAGATTTCGAAACCTAAACGCTGGCCCTAAGTTCAAGGTCAAGGTCACAGGGGTTCAAATTTTTCTGTGCATGGAAAGGTCTTGTCCATATACACACACATACCAACTATGAAAGCAATACCTCAAGGGACATAGAAGTTATAGGCATTTTTCGAAACCTAAACACAGATTTCGAAACCTAAACGTGGGCCCTAAGTTCAAGGTCAAGGTCACAGGGGTCCAAATTTTTCTGTGCATAGAAAGGTCTTGTCCATATACACACACATACCAACTATGAAAGCAATACCTCAAGGGACATAGAAGTTATAGGCATTTTTCGAAACCTAACCACAGATTTCGAAGCCTAAACGCGGGCCCTAAGTTCAAGGTCAAGGTCACAGGGTCCAAATATTTCTGTGCATAGATAGGTCTTGTCCATATACACACACATACCAACTATAAAAGCAATAGCTCAAGGGACATAGAAGTTATAGGCATTTTTCAAAACATAAAAGATTTCGAAACCTGAACGCAGGCCTTAAGTTCAAGGTCAAGGTCACAGGGGTCAAACAATTTATGTGCATAGAAAGGTCTTGTCCATATACACACACATACCAACTATGAAAGCAATACCTCAAGGGACATAGAAGTTATAGGCATTTTTCGAAACCTAAACACAGATTTCGAAACCTAAACATGGGCCCTAAGTTCAAGGTCAAGGTCACAGGGGTTCAAATTTTTCTGTGCATGGAAAGGTCTTGTCCATATACACACACATACCAACTATGAAAGCAATACCTCAAGGGACATAGAAGTTATAGGCATTTTTCGAAACCTAAACACAGATTTCGAAACCTAAACGCGGGCCCTAAGTTCAAGGTCAAGGTCACAGGGGTCCAAATTATTCTGTGCATAGAAAGGTCTTGTCCATATACACACACATACCAACTATGAAAGCAATACCTCAAGGGACATAGAAGTTATAGGCATTTTTCGAAACCTAAACACAGATTTTGAAACCTAAACGCTGGCCCTTAGGCAAGGTCAATGTCACAGGGGTCCAAATTATTCTGTGCATGGAAAGGTCTTGTCCATATACACACACATACCAACTATGAAAGCAATACCTCAAGGGACATAGAAGTTATAGGCATTTTTTGAAACCTAAACACAGATTTCGAAACCTAAACACGGGCCCAAAGTTCAAGGTCAAGGTCACAGGGGTCCAAATGTTTCTGTGCATGGAAAGGTCTTGTCCATATACACACACATACCAACTATGAAAGCAATACCTCAAGGGACATAGAAGTTATAGGCATTTTTCGAAACCTAAACACAGATTTCAAAACCTAAACGCGGGCCCTAAGTTCAAGGTCAAGGTCACAGGGTCCAAATGTTTCTGTGCATAGATAGGTCTTGTCCATATACACACACATACCAACTATGAAAGCAATAGCTCAAGGGACATAGAAGTTATAGGCATTTGCAAAACCTAAAAGATTTCGAAACCTGAACGCAGGCCTTAAGTTCAAGGTCAAGGTCACAGGGGTCAAACAATTTATGTGCATGGAAAGGTCTTGTCCATATACACACACATACCAACTATGAAAGCAATACCTCAAGGGACATAGAAGTTATAGGCATTTTTCGAAACCTAAACACAGATTTCGAAACCTAAACGCGGGCCCAAAGTTCAAGGTCAAGGGGGTCCAAATTATTCTGTGCATGGAATGGTCTTGTCCATATACACACACATACCAACTATGAAAGCAATACCTCAAGGGACATAGAAGTTATAGGCATTTTTCGAAACCTAAACACAGATTTCGAAACCTAAACATGGGCCGTAAGTTCAAGGTCAAGGACACAGGGGTCCAAATGTTTCTGTGCATGGAACGGTCTTGTCCCTATACACACACATACCAACTATGAAAGCAATACCTCAAGGGACATAGAAGTTATAGGCATTTTTCGAAACCTAAACACAGTTTTCGAAACCTAAACGCATGCCCTTAGTTCAAGGTCAAGGGTGTCCAAATTTTTCTGTGCATAGAAAGGTCTTGTATATATACACACACATACCAACTATGAAAGCAATAGCTCAAGGGACATAGAAGTTATAGGCATTTTTCAAAACCTAAAAGATTTCGGAACCTGAACGCAGGCCTTAAGTTCAAGGTCAAGGTCACAGGGTCAAACAATTTATGTGCATGGAAAGGTCTTGTCCATATACACACACATACCAACTATGAAAGCAATACCTCAAGGGACATAGAAGTAATAGGCATTTTTCGAAACCTAAACACAGATTTCGAAACCTAAACGCGGGCCCCAAGTTCAAGGTCAAAGGGGTCCAAATTATTCTGTGCATGGAATGGTCTTGTCCATATACACACACATACCAACTATGAAAGCAATACCTCAAGGGACATAGAAGTTATAGGCATTTTTCGAAACCTAAACACAGATTTCGAAACCTAAACGCGGGCCCTAAGTTCAAGGTCAAGGTCACAGGGGTCCAAATTTTTCTGTGCATGGAAAGGTCTTGTCCATATACACACACATACCAACTATGAAAGCAATACCTCAAGGGACATAGAAGTAATAGGCATTTTTCGAAACCTAAACACAGATTTCGAAACCTAAACATGGGCCGTAAGTTCAAGGTCAAGGACACAGGGGTCCAAATGTTTCTGTGCATGGAAAGGTCTTGTCCCTATACACACACATACCAACTATGAAAGCAATACCTCAAGGGACATAGAAGTTATAGGCATTTTTCGAAACCTAAACACAGTTTTCGAAACCTAAACGCAGGCCCTTAGTTCAAGGTCAAGGGTGTCCAAATTTTTCTGTGCATAGAAAGGTCTTGTATATATACACACACATACCAACTATGAAAGCAATACCTCAAGGGACATAGAAGTTATAGGCATTTTTCGAAACCTAAACACAGATTTCGAAACCTAAACGCTGGCCCTAAGTTCAAGGTCAAGGTCACAGGGGTTCAAATTTTTCTGTGCATGGAAAGGTCTTGTCCATATACACACACATACCAACTATGAAAGCAATACCTCAAGGGACATAGAAGTTATAGGCATTTTTCGAAACCTAAACACAGATTTCGAAACCTAAACGTGGGCCCTAAGTTCAAGGTCAAGGTCACAGGGGTCCAAATTTTTCTGTGCATAGAAAGGTCTTGTCCATATACACACACATACCAACTATGAAAGCAATACCTCAAGGGACATAGAAGTTATAGGCATTTTTCGAAACCTAAACACAGATTTTGAAACCTAAACGCTGGCCCTTAGGCAAGGTCAAGGTCACAGGGGTCCAAATTATTCTGTGCATGGAAAGGTCTTGTCCATATACACACACATACCAATTATGAAAGCAATACCTCAAGGGACATAGAAGTTATAGGCATTTTTCGAAACCTAAACACAGATTTCGAAACCTAAACGCGGGCCCTAAGTTCATGTCAAGGTCACAGGGGTCCAAATTTTTCTGTGCATGGGAAGGTCTTGTCCATATACACACACATACCAACTATGAAAGCAATACCTCAAGGGACATAGAAGTTATAGACATTTTCTTAAAATTGTTTACGCTGTTCACGACGACGACGACTACACCGGGGGTATTGCAATAGCTCGTCATGTACTTCGTACAGGCGAGCTAAAAAGGAGATTTGTAAATTTTCACTGATGAGGAAAACTAGGGGCCGGTTCATATTTGAATTGCAGTGGAAAATCTTGAACAATCTTGATAGAGGACCTACAGATGATACTTTGTGCCAAATATCTAAGGTGTGTCCCTTAATGGTTTTTGAGTAGATGTTTAAAGCATTTCACTATATAATTCTATGTAAAACTGTGATCCCCTGGGCTTGCCATTTTTGACCCCAGGGACATAATTTCAACAACTTTAATAGAGAACATGTAGATGATGCTTTGTGCCAAATATCTAAGCTCAGTGTACCATGATTTCAGACAGGAAGATGTTTGAAATTTTTATTGAAACAATATATTTTGAGCTCCTGTGACATAGATATACAACGGACTGGAACTTTTTAAACAACTTTGAAAAAGGAATATATAAGGATCACTCTTGTTTTGTTTGGTAACAAGAGGGCCAGAATGGCCCTTGATCGCTCACCTGACCATGGTGACACTAAGTTGGGTCAAGTGATTTCAGAAAAAGGAGAATTGTAAATTTTCACTGATGAGGAAAACTAGGGGGCGGGTTCATATTTGATATGCAGTGGAAAATCTTGATAGAAGACCTACAGATGATACTATGTGCCAAATATCTAAGGGTTGTCCCTTTATGGTTTTTGAGAAGATGTTTGAAAATTTCATTATATAATTTTATGTAAAACCGTGATCCCCTGGGCTTGCCATTTTTTACCCTAGTGACATAATTTGAACAACTTGGATAGAGGACCTGTAGATGATGCTTTGTGCCAAATATCTAAGCTCATTGTACCATGGTTTCAGACAAGAACATTTTTCAAGTTTTAATTGAAAAAAATCTTATTTTAGCTCCGGTGACCCCGATATGCAATAGACCCGAACCAATTAATTAACATATAGTAAAACCACTCTATAACGAATGCTAATTGATTGTATAAAAGACAGATTATATCTTACAGCAAGGTGACAGTAAAACATAAAGATACTAAAGGAGCTTTCTGTTTAACTGTCACCTTGCTTTAAGCAGTCACCTTAAGTAACAGCTTATAATTAACACAATTAAGTGGTCGTAATAGAGAGGTTTTACAGTACTGTATGTGAAGCTACCTCTAGAAGTTAAACCATGAAAAACATATCAAAGCTCTGGTCGTATTGGTTTCAGAGCAAAAGATGTTTGAATATTTCACTGTATAACTCTATGTAATATGGTGACACCGGGCTGTGGGCCAGTTGTGAAGCCCTGGGGCAAAACTTCACCAAAGTTTTAGAGGACCTTGGGAAAAGCTATGTGCCAACAAATATCTAAGCTCTGTGTACTATGGTTTCAGACGAGAAGATTTTTC
This sequence comes from Gari tellinella, assembly GCA_922989275.2. NCBI lineage: Eukaryota > Metazoa > Mollusca > Bivalvia > Cardiida > Psammobiidae > Gari > Gari tellinella. Next base: position 2,511,186 of record OV277870.1, on the reverse strand, counting down.
AAGTTTTCATTGAAAAAATATATAGCTCTGGTGACCCAGATATTCAACAGACCGGAAATAATTCAAAAGTATTGACCTCTAGAAGTTAAACCATACCAAATATCAAAGCTCTGGTCATATTTGTCTCAGAGAAAAGGTGTTTAAACATTTCACTATATAATTCTATGTAAAACGTAGACCCCAGGGCGGGGCCAATATTGACCCCGCGGGTAAAATTTGAACAATTTCGATAGAGGACATGTAGACAATGCTAGGTGCAAAATATCTAAGCTCAGACTATTTTGCTTTCAGACAAGCAGATTATTTTAAGTTTTCATTAAATGTTTAGCGCTGGTGACCCAGATATTCAGCAGACCAAAACCAAATCAACAACATATATGAAAGACCTCTAGATGTTACACCATGCCAAATATCGGATCTCTTCCTGTATTAGTTTCAGAAAAAAAAGACGTTTGCACATTTCACTTTATAATTCTATGTAAAACAGTGACCGCAGGGGCTGGATCCATTTTGACCCCAGGGACAAAATTTGAAAAATCTGGATAAAGGACATATAATTGATGACATGTGCCAAATATCTAAGCTCTGGCCTTTGGTTTTTGACAAGTATTTATTTTAGGATTTCCTTATTGTTTCACTTTGGTTGCCATGGCAATTAGAGTTCTGCATTGTTTCGAATTCTTTGAACACACTTTGAAAGAGCGTGACCCTAGGAACATTCCTGTGAAGTTTGGTTGCAATCAGGCAAGTGGTTTTGAAGAAGATGATTGAAGAAATTGTTGACACACAACGCACAACAAAACGACGACGGACAAAGACCGACCAGAAAAGCTCACCGTGAGCACTATGTGCTCAGGTGAGCTAAAAATACATTCAGTAGTATAGCATGTAAACAATTTTGGAATACAACAGCATAATTCTAGTATAGTAGAGTACATCAAGGGCAGATAACTAGAGCCTAAACAATAATGAAATGAAGCCTTTTCTAGCATTTCGAAGTATATCAAGGGTAGTCTGGTTCCCGATCATACTTAGAAAGTACGTCAGGCAATACGCGATAATGGCTGCCCCCATGAAATAGAGGAAAATGGGTGGAGTTATATGAGCTGTAATAGGGGGTTTTCTTATTTCAGGTGGTTCACAATATCTCATTGTAAACTACGGGTTCAATGTTATTCAAAACTAAATTACCAATTCAAACATATGTGGTAAGCGACTGAATTCAGCAGAAGTTCGTGCAAGGAATAGTTTTAAAGCACTCCTATTTTCGGCTATTATAAATATGTTGGATGACATATTAGTATATTGTATCGTTGGTGTAGTGGTTAGCGTCCATGCTTCTCGTCCAGGCGACCCAGGTTCGAATCCCAGCCGACTCAATATTTTTTTACTCTTTATTTGGAAATGTATTTTCAATATAAAACGTTAAATATTTTTACGATTGAATAACACCTCTAAAAACATTAACATGTAAAATTCAATGAGTTTAAAATTTGTTGATGAAATCTCAGAATTTCCTCAATTTTCCCCTCCGGAATCTGAACAAATTTAAAAGTGTAGATCTATATGTACCCGAATGAATAACGACGACGTATTAGAATCTGTAAAATTTGAACCTATAGCATTGATTTCTCCATGTTTGGATGGAATTGATCAAAATATTTTGGAAGTTATACGGTGAGACAGTGGCAGGGTCAATGCATTAATTGGTAGCCAATCATGAAGGCGTATACCTTTGTTGCTAATTAAACATTGAGTGGTAAATCAAACATTAGTTTAGTTATTTTTATTTGTTTTCCGAAAAATAAATCATTAAATAGATGACATTTATTATTTACTACGTTTAAAGCAACTCGCAACCAGATGGTGCATTAAAAATAGTAATTTGTAAATATGTGTCAAACGCTTATATAAATGGTAAAGAATTAGTTTAGGATAAGAAATTCTGTTTAAAAAAATGTATTTCAATAAAAAAAAATATTGGTCTCTGGTGGGATTCGAACCCGGGGCCCCGGCATTGGCGGACAGAAGGCAAAACAGGGGAAACCGCTTAGAAGACCAATGGACCACGGAACTATCCGTTTATCTCGGATCGATTTAACGTATTTCAATGTGTAGCTATCGAAAGTGCATACAACTTCGTAATTCGGCTCGTGTTTATGTCTAAGCCCGTGTAGAGAAGCAACAGCAACAACTATACCGTCTACTAGTCGGTATAGACAAACGATGGAAAATATCTAAAAATCTAAGATTCGGTGACGATTCTTGAGACTTTTTTTGGACTGATCATATTTTTTTAATGTCAGAAGCCAAATAATGCCACAAATTTGCTTTTATTTGAGTATTTTATTTTATTTTGACAAGTACACCATCCGGTTGCGAGTCCCTTTAAAAAATTATGACCAAAAAAGAAAAATACATTCCGGTGACGGGAATCGAACCTGGGCCGCGTGGACGAGAAGCAGGGATCCTAACCAATACACCAACGGCTCAGTACGGAGGTTAAATCAAACTGATATTATAATAGCCTAAAATAAGGTTAGTGTCATCTGGCGAGGTTTTATTTATCCGAAATGTCAACGGACCTGTATAATATCCGATAATAGGGCTAGTTTTGAAATATATTCGTTGCCCGAATTCATACTGAATTCAACTGGTTCGCCTGTATTTTTTGATTAATAATGTAACTTTGTATAAAGCTGTTCCCATTTCGAGGGCTTTGAGCAAAACTATTGTAACTCCCTCACAATTGTGAGGGAGTTACAATAGTTTTGCACCAAGCCCTCGATTTACTACAATGGCTTATCGTGAACCACCTAATATAAGAAAACGCCCTATTAAGCTCATATGACTCCACCCATACGTATTATTATGGTTCCCGGTTTCCTCTCTTTCATGCGTGCCGCCCTTTTTGCCCGTTGCCTGGCCCTAACTGTCTGAAGATAAAGGGACATAACCAGGCTATATCAAGGGCAGATAACTATTGCCACAATTATTATATTTCAACAATAATTTTAATCTTTCGAATACTTATAGCTATATACTTTGTGTGCAAGTATAATCAAAGCCCATTGAAAACTGTAGTTGCAAGAGTGTAAACGCCATTGATTTGGCATTTTCAGCAATTCAAGGGCAGATAATAATTCTTGATCTATTCGTCCGATTTCAACCATAATCCCACTTATTCTAACTCTTATAGTAATATACAATCTGAGAAAGTTAGAAATAATTTGGGTAAAATTGTGGCCTAGTGTGTAAATAGCGTCAAATATGGCATTTTCAGCAATTTTAAGGTACATGAGTCTAGACCTATCAGTTTGATTTCAACCATAATAAAACTCATCTGAACTCTTGTAGTCATATACAATCTGAGCAAGTTTGAGATAGATTGGATAAACATTGTGGCCTCTACAGTGAAAACACTGTAAAATATGGCATTTTCAGCAATTCAAAGGTAGATTACTCTTAAATATTGATTCTATTTCACCCATTATCAAACTCATTCGTACTCTTATCCTAATATACAATCCGGGCAAGATTTAGAAAGATTGGATAAATATTTTGGCATCTAGAGTGTAAACGTTGTTAACCCATTACCACTTATAGACATGGTCAATTTAGCCTATTTAAGTCAATGCAGTACACACACTATTGATAAACTATAGCCAATACCTTACCAGCAGATATGTGTACACCATCCCAATATTATAAATAATCATACCGGTTTAGATTTTTAAGATAATTTTGGTTATGGGACCTATCAATAAAATCAACAATTTGAATGGATATTTATAAGATTTGTAATGTATGGCTAAAGGCTTTGCCCTATATAATACATTCATACATTTTCATGTATAAAATACTCCAGCAGAAAGTTATATGTATTAATGTATGTTTTTATTTAAAACAAAAAAAAAAGATTTTCCGACCGTCCATCCCTAATATTTTTGGGCATGTAATAGAAAACACAGGTATTTTTTTATTTGGCCTGAGCGATTTATCAAAGTCGTCGTCCTGCACATCTAGAAGTACGTATTAACATGTTTGTCGATTATAACATGTCTAAGGTTCAAACTAACAGAGGAGTTAGCCGGACAAGATTTGGACAAGCGTCTTCTCATTTCAAGGCCAGAGGTCAATTCTCATTTCAAGGCCAGAGGTCAATGTCAAAATCACTGGGAGCTGACATTTACGACCTTATAACTTGTGGTCAACACATATGCTTAGATCTAGTATCAAGTGTATGAGGTTGAAACTGATGGAAGTGCTCACCAGACAAGATACAAATTGCTTACTTTAGCAGAATCCCATCATCAAGATCAGGTCAAAATTAAGGTCATAGATACCTACAATTTGAGGCCCCCACATATGCAGCTAATCAAAAGTATGCAAAGTATCAAAAGTTTTTAAAATTTCAAGATCAAAAGGTCACAGTCAAAGTCACTGTGAGCGGAAATGGGAATCTTGCACATCTACAAATCGCGATTAATACATATGCCACGTATCATGTGCTTGCCATTAACACTGAAATTTCTCGGATTTTTACTGAAATCGACGCGGGGATTCCATTATTCCCACCCAAATTTCATTGACGGAGTTTATTTATGCTTTCGGTGGATTACTAGGAAATAGCAGTGGATTTCACTGGTTCAAGCAGTGGGACTATCGTCGCGCGTGCTTCTTTTATGAATTTTCCCCATAGGGCTCCCCAAGAATCGTAGTCACCCGTGTCCTATCGTTTCAATCCGGTAGCCTGATTTGTCGCGAAAGAACACCTATCCAAGATCGGAAGTAACGACGTAATTCCGATGACGTCAAATCAATGAACCAGTGACGTCATTGTATGGCAATATGTTACGAAAATTTGTTCCGATATAAACTTGTGGCTCCACACGGGTTAAATCATGTACTGTCGCTTTCAAGTGTTGAACAATTTTGTTTAAAAAAGTGGCTTTAAAGCATAAATAATTAGAATAACTGTGTTTTTTCAGTATAAGATCGAATTTAATCCATTTCGTGAACATAAGACTCGTGAAAATATAACGTCTGATGTTCACTCAATGGATTAAATTTCTATCTTATACTGAAAACAAGAGGCCCATGCGGGCCTAAATTTCGCTCACCTGGGAAAACCCAGACAAAGGGCACATGACCCCTGGGATGGAATCATTTTCACCCAATGACATAATTTCAAACATCTTGCTGATGAACCCGCAAAATTTAAAGAAGTGTTCTGTCAAATATCTTGGCTCATGACTTTGTACATGGTTTCAGACAGTAAAGACTTTTCATTGAAAAAATCTATTTTAGTTAATGTGACCCAGATATGCTACTGCCGGGAATCATTTTTACAACATTGGTAAAGGATCACTAGAAGCTTTACCATGCATGCCAACTATTAAAACTCTGAGCATATTAGTTTCAGAGAAAAAGATGTTTGAAGATTTCACTATATATCTCTATGTAAAACTGTGAAACCCAGGGTGGGGTCATTTTGACCCAATGGATATTTGAACAATCTTCATGGAGGACCTGTAGATGATGCTTTGTGCCAAATATCTAAGCTCTGGCCCTTGTGGTTTTTGACAAGAAGATTTTTGAAGTTTTCAATGAAAAATTCTATTTTTAGCTCGTGTGACCTAGATATGCAACGGACCAAATCCGTTTCAACAATATAAGTAAAGGGCCTCTCGAAGTGTCATTATGCCAAATATTAAAGCTCTGACCATATTAGTTTCAGAGAAGAAGACGATTGAAGATTTCACAATATAACTCCATGTAAAATGGTGACCCCGGGGCGGGCCAATTTTGACCCCAGGGGCAAAATTTGAACAATATTGACAGAGGACCTACAGATGATGCCATGTGCCAAATATCTAAGCTCTGGCCTTTGTGGTTTTTGACAAGAAGATTTTTGAAGTTTTCATTGAAATGATCTTTTTTTTAGCTCTTGTGACCTAGATATGCAACGGACCGAAAATGTTTGAACAACTTTGAAAGAAGACCGTATAAGAATCATTCAGGCCAAGTTTGGTACAAATCCATCCAGTAGTTTCGGAGAAGATGTCGTTTAAAGAAATTGTTGACGACGAACGACTGACGACAGACACAGGACGATTAAAATAGCTCAACTTGGCACTACATGCCAGGTGAGCTAAAAACCCAGTTGTCCTCTATATAATGATAGGCTATAGTTCCCCATTTTCCTGTTGGGACCAATACAGTTATTCACAGAGTTACGTTATAACGGTCTTGTGATTCCACATAAATGTAGGCCGTTTTTATTATTGTAATATGCTTGCAGCCATGTTAGTCAGTACTCATATCCTATATAAAAACAAGAGCGTGTCCCAGTTACACGAATGCCCCCGATGATACAAGGAGGGGAATCCAGACTATCAAATGTAAAATGTACGAGTTAGAGAGCAGAAACTGTCGTGGAGCGCCATTTTGAGGAATTCATGGGCCATTACTCCAAAGAGCCTAGCATAAATTGGCGCCGCTGGTTATCCAACTTGGTCTCCATTTTATGTCAACAAACATTTTCAGAAAGTTTGGTGAAGATCAGATGAAAAGCAATGTGTTTGTGAAACACAAATGCCCCCAGCCAGCGTCATGTTCTGTAACGTAATGCTTATTTGCAAAAGTAGGTCAAAAGTCATGGTCGCATGGTAAATAAAACATTGGCATGGTTGAAGAAGTCTTAACACAAGAAACATACAATGTACATGTACATACAAAGTATGGAAGCTCTAGACCTACTGGTTCAAATGTTATAGGCGTATAAAGATTTATACAAAAGCCGGTCAAAGGTCAAGGTCACAAGGGCAAAAGCGTAGGTATGGTTGGAAAGGTCTTGACACAAGAAATATATAAACAAAATATGAAAGCCGTAGGCCTACTGGGGCAAATGTTATAGCCATTTAAAGATTTTAACAAAAGTAGGTCAAATGTCAAGGTCACAATGTCAAACAGTTTTGTATGGTTGGAAAGGTTTTGCCACAGGGAAGACACCTGCCAAGTACAAAAGGCTCAGGTGCAAAAATGTAATAGTTATAGCCAAGGTTAATGTTTTTGTTAAAGTTAGATTAAATAGGTCATAGGTCAAGGTCACAGAGTCAAAGACCTTGGTATGGTTGGAAAGGTCTTGACACAAGAAATATATAAATAAAATATGAAAGCCGTAGACCTACTGGTCAGGCCTCGATCTAACCGGTAGCCCGAGGCTACTTGAAATTGTCAGGGGCTACTTGAAATTACTGGTTGGGTAGTCCGATAGGCTACCTATTTTTCTGACTTGAAATGTCCCTTTTTAATGTTTAAATACGATTTAATGATAAAAACTACGATCTGTTGGTACTATTCTGAAAGCTAGGGAAATACGCGTACACCGATTTGTTTCCGGAAGTTATATGTTTGATAAAACAAATAAACCGCTTCAAATAAACCGCACATGGATAATGATTAGCGAATTAGACCGCGGTATTCCGAATGTATAAGATAAAATTTATCCGCGTCTCGGTAGAGAATAAAACGTAAGCAAGATTGCACCCATGAACAGGTAAGTTAATTTCTTTTTCACATTTTTTGAGAAGGTAAGGACGCTGTATCTTTTCATTCAACTCAATCATTATACAAAGACCATTTATCTTTTACTTACTACCGTTGACAACCGCGGATAAGATGTCCGAACTTCTATTTCATTTGTTACAACGACACAGGGATAAACGTTGAAACCGCGTCAATCGCTATTTTGTCACTAGTTTTCGCGATGTGGCGTTATTTGAATGTTTCGCCGCAAGAACCGAAAAAACGCAAAACTGATTAGGAAATATTAGAGACAAAGCGAGAATATGACCAAAAAAAATAGTTGGCTTACATACTGTGACAAATTGATGTTTTGTACTGTGTGTCAGGAGTTTTGGAACAACTGTGCATTCACATCAGGAAGTGCTAATTTCAAATTAGAAACAATTAAGAATATTTGCTGGTCAGTTGATTAACAACCAAGTATAAAAAAAATTCTTGTTTGCATTTTTCAGCCACTTGCTACAGAACCACCAACAGACATCCCTGCAGAGGATGAGGATGAAATAGAGGTTGTTCCTGGAGATGTATACCAGATGGTGGATAGGGTGATCTCAAGCCACAGTGATGAGGAGGATGAAAGTGATGAGGAGATGGGAGAGGATAAATGCCTGGGCCAGGACATGACAATGTTGCAAAACAAGGCTTACAGGATGTTTTTTGAATTTAATTTGATTTGAAGATATGAAATGTACATGTTATTGAGGATGAACTAAAAAAGAAAACCAGAACATGTGTTGTTATTAATTGAATGTTATGTTTTTCGAAACTTTTATATCGAAAAGTTGGGGTGCTACCAGAGCTTGTTTTGGTCAAAATATCTGGTGATATTCGGTAGTTTCCCCCCTCTGAAAAGTATGTTTTTTTCCCCCCCAATTATGAAAAAAATCCCCCTCGTCTGAATTTTCGTCCTCCGAGTAGGCGCCATAATTTATGCTATGCGGCCCGTCATACAATTTATAAATTTTATATGGACAAGTTACAAAAAAAGTCTGGCAAGTTCATTTGGGACAGGGAGAGGTTTAAAGGCTGCATGATCTATGAATATCCAGGCTAATTTAGATAAAAAATATTCAGAAAAAAATACCTAAAAATAATCCCAGAAATAACTCAGAAGCCACCTCCTGCAATGTAGGTTTTAAAATTTTCCGGGGGAGGTCCCCCGTACCCCCACCAATGAGAGGGGGATTGCCCCCCTCTTATACTCTCCCCCCTCGTGCCTTCGGCACTCGGTTCGCACCTGTGGCGCTCAAAATTTTCATGTATTTCCAAAAATAAGCCGTGGCTACTAATATTTGCTGGGGGCTACCAGATTTTCTCAGCAGGTAGTCCCCTGGGCTACTGTCAGATAATGGTTAAGGACAAGGCCTGCTGGTGCAAATGTTATAGCCATTTAAAGATTTTAACAAAAGTAGGTCAAATGTCAAGGTCACATGGTCAAAAAGTATTGTATGGTTGGAAAGGTCTTGCCACAGGGAAGACACATGCCAAGTATATAAAATGCCCAGGTGCAAAAATGCAAAAGTTATAGCCAAGGTTAAGGTTTTTGGTTAAAGTTTGATTAAATAGATCAAAGGTCAAGGTCAATGTCACAATGTCTAATACATTGGTATGGTTGGAAAGGTCTTGACACAAGAATTATACATACAAAATATGAAAGGCTTGGGCCTACTGGTGCAAATGTTATAGCCATTTAAAGATTTTTACAAAAGTAGGTCAAATGTCAAGATCAGGGTCACAAGGTCAAATATGTCTGTATGGTTGAAAAGGTCTTGACACTAGGGAGACACATGTCAAGTATAAAAGTTCAGGTGCAAACATGCAAAAGTTATAGCCAAGGTTAAGGTTTTTTGGTTAAAGTTTGATTAAATAGGTCAACGGTTGAGGTCAATGTCACATGGTCATAGACTTTGGTATAGTTGGAAAGGTCTTAACACAAGAAATATGCATACAAAATATGAAAGCCCTGTGCCAACTGGTGCAAATGTTATAGCAATTTAAAGATTTTTACAAAAGTAGGTCAAATGTCAAGGTCACAAGGTCAAAAAGTTTTGTATGGTTGGAAAGGTCTTGCCATGAGAAATACACATGCAAAGTATAAAAGGCCCAGGTTTAAAAATGCAAAAGTTATAGCCAAGGTTAAGGTTTTTGGTTAAAGTTTGATTAAATAGGTCAAAGGTCAATGTCAAGGTCACATGGTCAAATATGTTGGTATGGTTGGAAAGGTCTTGACACAAGAAATATACATACAAAATATGAATGCCTTGGGCCAACTGGTGCAAATGTTATAGCCATTTAAAGATTTTAACAAAAGTAGGTCAAATGTAAAGGTCAAGGTCACAAGGTCAAAAAATTGTGTATGGTTAGAAAGGTCTTGCCATGAGGAATACACATGCCAAGTATAAAAGGCCCAGGTTTAAAAGTGCAAAAGTTATAGCCAAGGTTAAGGTTTTTGGTTAAAGTTTGATTAAATAGGTCAAGGTCAAGGTCACATGGTCAAAGATGTTCGTATGGTTGGAAAGGTCTTGACACAAGAAATATATAATTAAAATATGAAAGCCGTAGACCTAGTGGTGCAAATGTTATAGCCATTTAAAGATTTTTACAAAAGTATGTCAAATGTCAAGGTCAAGGTCACAAGGGCAAAAAGGTTTATATGGATGGAAAGGTCTTAATACTGGGAAGACACATGCCTAGTATAAAAGGTCCAGGTACAAAAATGCAAGAGTTATAGCCAAGGTTAAGGTTTTTGGCACAGACAGACGGACGGTCTGACGGACGGACGAACCAACAGACATGACAACAAGAGGGCCTGAAGGCCCTGATATCGCTCACCATTTGTAATGAAGCCTGATAGCTTTACCTTTGAATTTCACCCCTTTTATTCTAAATCCATTCAAGTTTGTCGACCTACTGTAGTATAGTAGAGTACATCAAAGGCAGATAACTAGAGCCTAAACAATACTGAAATGAAGCCTTTTTCTAGCATTTCAAAGTATATCAAGGGCAGGTAACTATAGCCACAATGATTACATTTCAACAATAATTGCACTTCTTCCAGAGCATATAGCTACATCCTTTGTGTACAAGTATAATCAAAATCCATTGAAAACTGTAGTTGCAAGACTGTAAACGCTGTAAAATATGGCATTTTCAGCAATTCAAAGGTAGATATCTCTTGATCTATTTGTCCGATTCAAACCATAATCACCCTTTTTCGAACTCTTATGGTCATATACAATCTGGGCAAGTTTGAGAGAGCTTGGATAAATATTGTCGCCTCTAGAGCGTAAACACTGTTAAATATATCATTTTCAGCAATTCAAAGGTAGATAACTTTTGACCTTTTGTTCCGATTACAACCATAATTGAACTCATACGAAATCTTATGGTAATATACAATCTGAGTAAGTTTGAGAAAGATTGGATAAAATTTGTGACCTCTAGAGTGTAAACATCGTTAAATATGGCATTTTCAGCAATTCAAAGGTAGATAACTCTCAACCTATAAGTCTGATTTCAACCATAATCAAACTCATCTGAACTGTTATAGTCATTTACAATCTGAGCAGGTTTGAGATAGATTGGATAAAATTGTGGCCTCTAGAGTGTAAACACTGTTAAATATGGCATTTTCAGCGATTCAAAGGTAAATAACTCTCAATCTATTTGTCTGATTTCAACCAAAATCGAACTCATCCGAACTCTTATGGTCATATACAACCTGAGCAAGATTTAGAAAGATTGGATAAATACTGTGGCCTCTAGAGTGTAAACACCGTTAAATATGACATTTTCAGCAATTCAAAGGTAGATTACTTTTGATCTATTTGTCCGATTTCAACCAAAATCGAACTCTCTCAAACTCTTATAGTCATATACCATCTGGGCAAGTTTTAGAAAGATTGGATAAATACTGTGGCCTCTAGAGTGTAAACACTGTTAAATATGGCATTTTCAGCAGTTCAAAGGTAGATAACTCATTACCTATTTGTCCGATTTCAACCATAATCGAACTCATCCGAACTCTTATGGCAATATACCATCTGAGCAAGTTTGAGAAAGATTGGATAAATATTGTGGCCTCTAGAGTGTAAACACTAAAATTGTTGACGCCGCACGACGGACGTTGAAGGATTGCAAAAGCTCACCCTGAGCTAGCTAAGGTGAGCTAAAAACTATATGCCCCCGAATCGTAGATTCTGGGGGCATAAAAATTTCGTGTAACTATATGTTCTTACTTATCCTTCTTTAACGATAAAACTTTGTGTTTCCTAGGATTTTCACAAGTACATACCTTATCAATTAGTTGTTTTTGACCGTTCAGCTCTGTGTTTTGATCACCTTTCCATTCCTCTACTTTTTGTATTCTTTCCTTTAAATCTCTTTCCATTTCTTTCTGATGGTTGAATAAAGCACTCAATTCCAGCTCCTTGTTTAAGGACATGTCTATCTTGCTATCCCGAAGCTAAAGGGTACAGACAATATAAAACAATAAGATATCTAATAGATTACATTTGTACTACAATTTGTTTAATCTTCTTCATGTTAAATTGGACGACTTTCACTGATTCATTAGTTGATCCTACTGTTAACGGCGTTGAGACGAGTGGGAAGTTTGATTTACCTGATGATATACATGCTTAAAACAATTAAGGAATGTATTGCAACACACACATAAGAACAAGAGGGCCTGAAGGCCCTGATATCGCTCACCTGTTGTACTGAAGCTTGATAGCTTTACTGAATGGTTGACAACTCTCAACCTATAGGTCCGATTTCAATCATAATTGAACCTCAATCGAACTCTTATGGTCATATACAATCTGAGCAAGTTTGAGATAGATTGGATAAAAATTGTGACCCTGGAGAGTAAACACCCTTAAATATGACAATTTCAGCATTTCAAAGGTAGATAACTCTCAACCTATTAGTCTGATTACAACCAAAATCGAACTCATCTGAACTCATTTCAATTATAATCGAAATCATCCGAACGCTTATGGTCATATACAATCTGAGCAAGTTTGAGATAGATTTGATAAAAATTGTGGCCTCTAGAGTGTAAATACCCTTAAATATGGCATTGTCAGCAATTCAAAGGTAGATTACTCTTGACCTATTAGTCCGATTTCAACCATAATCGAACTCATCCGAACTCTTATGATAATATACTATCTGAGCAAGTTTGAAAAAAAATTGGATAAATATTGTGGCCTCTAGAGTGTAAACACTAAAATTGTTGACGACGCACGACGAACGACGCACGACGGACATTCAAGTATTGCAAAAGCTCACCCTGAGCTAGCTCAGGTGAGCTAAAAATACCTAATTATGATATCTAGCAATATCAAGTGCACATAATCTCAAGTCCATGCCTATATTTTGTTCTTAACTTCTTAGTGATAATTCCTTTCTTAGATACAAGAAAGACCATACAATTTTCATGCATGTAATACTCATTTATTCAAAACTAAGAAGAGAACACATTGATTAACTGTCATTCTGACATTTTCAAATAAGCCTTGACTATAGCATTTTACAATGTTTAAGACAAGTGGTTGCTTAACGCTGGCTTAAAGTTGAGCAGAAAATTTCTACTGAACTCAGATTTGAACCTTATTCCAACTCATCTGGGCAAGTATGGCAATATACAGTATGTACAAGTTTTATCAATTTACTTTGAAATTTGTACACACTAGAGTGGTAACTACCTCTCTAGATGTTTACCGAAGGACATATGGACGTTCTACTGCATGGATACTTATCTAGCTTGTTATTGTTTTTTCTTGAGTGATCTAGAAACCAACCTTTACACTAACCCTATTCAGACTAATGACACATAGTCATTAATGACACAAGAGATGTCCAGGTTACTGTCACAAAGATGGCAAAGTTAATTGTTTTCACTTTCAATGTACAGTGAAGCTCGCTTATAACGAAATTGGATATGACGCAGTATTAGATATAACTAGAAATGTCGCCTAGGGGCTAACTTTGAATACCGGTAACCCGTGGCACTTATTCGAAACCATTATCTCCCCTTGGAAATATCCCCCCCCCCTTGTAAATGGTTAAATGGAAAATATTTATCCGTGCATATCTGTAGATGGTAGTCTATCAACTTGTTAAAATTCAATGAAGGTTGTAGGAGAAATTATGCTTTGTGGTACAAAGCCTGTTACAGTAAAGTTTAATTACCTCCCCTTGAAAAGATCTGCCCTTTAAAATAGAGGAAATGAACTATAACTGATTTACCGTTGGCCTCAAATATGGGACGCAGGCCAGTGTATGTCAGCAATGAAAGGGCTCTTTTTCGGAGGGCCGTGCTTCATATTTTCTGAAGCCGGCGAGTTCACTTTTACACATGACGTCACACAAAACAAGAGGGCCTGAAGGCCCTGATATCGCTCACCATTTGTAATGAAGCCTGATGGCTTTACCTTTGTAAATACGTAATAAATACGAAAGACTCGAGCAGGAAACGCTACACAAACAATACACCCACCTCTCAAGCAGAACACACACACACAGTCACACCACAACAAACACACACACACACACACACACGCAATACAATTCCCACATCCACACACTAAATAGAAAACAACACGCAAGACAAACATAAAGCAAAGTGAATATAGGAGCCCGCCTTGGCACGGTCAGCAGCAATCAATAATTAACCATAAATCCATTCAAGTTTGTCGACCTACTGTAGTATAGTAGAGTACATCAAAGGCAGATAACTAAAGCCTAAACAATATTAAAGGAAGCCTTTTTCTAGCATTTCAAAGTATATCAAGGGCAGGTAACTATTGCCACAATGATTACATTTCAACAATAATTGCACTCCTTCCAGAACATATAGCTACTCCTTTGTGTACAAGTATAATCAAAATCCATTTAAAACTGTAGTTGCAAGAGTGTAAACGCTGTAAAATATGGCATTTTCAGCAATTCAAAGGTAGATATCTCTTAATTTATTTGTCTGACTCCAACCATAATCACCCTTTTTCGAACTCTTATGGTCATACATACAATCTGGGCAAGTTTGAGAGAGCTTGGATAAATATTGTCGCCTCTAGAGCGTAAACATTGTTAAATATATCATTTTCAGCAATTCAAAGGTATATAAATTTTGACCTATTGATCCGATTACAACCATAATTGAACTCCTTCAAAGTCTTATGGTAATATACAATCTGAGTAAGTTTGAGAAAGATTGGATAAAATTTGTGACCTCTAGAGTGTAAACATCGTTAAATATGGCATTTTCAGCAATTCAAAGGTAGATAACTCTCAACCTATAAGTCTGATTTCAACCATAATCAAACTCATCTGAACTGTTATAGTCATTTACAATCTGAGCAGGTTTGAGATAGATTGGATAACAAGAGGGCCAGAATGGCCCTTGATCGCTCACCTGACCTAGGTGACACTAGGATGGGTCACGTGATTTCAGAAAAGAAGATTTGTAAAAGGTGACCCCCGGGGCGGGGCCAATTTTGACCCCAGGGGCAAAGTTTGAACTAAGATAGAGGACCTGTAAACGATGATATGTGCAAAATATCTAAACTCAGTGTACTATGGTTTCAGACAAGAAGATTTTTGAAGTTTTCATTGAAAAAATCTATATTTAGCTCCGGTGACCCAGATATGCAACAGACCAGAACCAATTCATCCATATATGTGAAGGACCTCTAAAGTTACATCATGCCAAATATCAAAGCTCTGGCCATATTGGTTTCTGAGTAAAAGATGTTTGAACTTTTCCCTATATAACTCTATGTAAAACGGTGACATCCGGGGCGGGGCCAATTTTGACCCCAGGGACAAAATTTTAACACCTTTGATAGAGGGCCTGTAGACGATGCTATGTACAAAATATCTAAACTCAGTGTACTATGGTTTCAGAAAAGAAGATTTTTTAAGTTTTCATTGAAAAAATCTATTTCTAGCTCCGGTGACCCAGATATGCAACAGACCATAACCAATTCAACAATGTGTGTGAAGGACTTCTATAAGTTATACCATGCCAAATATCAAAGCTCTAGTCATATTGGTTCCAGAGAAAAAGATGTTTGAACATTTCACTATATAACTCTATGTAAAACTGTGATCCCCAGGGCGTGGCCAATTTTGACCCCAGGGACAAAATTTGAACAACTTTGATAGAGGATCTATAGACAATGCTATGTGCAAAATATCTAAGCTCAGTGTACTATGGTTTCAGACAAGAAGACTTTTTAAGTTCTCATGGAAAAAAATCTATTTTTAGCTCCGGTGACTCAGATATGCAACGGACTGGAACCAATTCAACAATATAAGTCAAATACCTCTAGAAGTAATACCATGCTAAATATCAAAGCTCTGGACATATTGGTTTCAGAGAAAAAGATGTTTGAACATTTCACAATATAACTCAATGTAAAACGTTGACCCACGGGGCGGGGCCAATGGGGCCCTACCGATATACAGAGTTATTCCGCATGGAAAGTGTGATAAGGGTAGCGCCCCCTGAATGAGCGGTTGTTTCCGGTTCAATAGTGAAGTACACATAGTATCGAAAATCCTTTATCCTCAAACACGAATTTGAGGAGATCGTCTGCTTGTTAGTGTAGAGCTTATATTATATACAGTAGAACCTGGCTATACATTATTGAAAGCGCAATCTCTCATATTGTTCAAAAATAGAATTAAGACATGCATTTACTTTACCTACAATAAAACTTACAAAAACTTCCATAGATATACCATTCTATGCATATCATTTATTCATATGTTTATTAAAATAAGTCATCGATCTGCACCTCAATAAATATGTTATACCTCCCAGCTTAAAGCAGAATGTACCTTAACCTGCCTTAAGGGGTCACCTATCTTCAAAACTAATACCATCTATTGGGTAAAGGGTTAAACCCCGTTACATGGATGTGTCATAGCACATTCTGGTTGCTGTTAATCAACCATAAACCCTACCCGCTATGAATACCTATCATTTAATTTATTACTTTAGCTGATTAAATAAGGAACAATACCGTAGGAATTATCAATTATGCTAACAGCATGATAAGGGTTAATATTTAAAAAAAAGAAAATACTGCCTACTTTCTTGATAAAAGTTTAGAACATGATATCAATTTTGACTTAAAACATATATGAGTGTGAAACAGTTCTACCCCTGATCAGCCTGTTAGTATCATGGAGAAAGGACCTTTCTCCATGTTAGTATATATGCTGCATCTTATCTGGTTCCAAACTTTTTATAAATGATAGTGTTTTAAGCCTATTATAATTAGTGAACTGGTAAAAGATCAACAGAAATAAAGTTTTAATCTACTAAAACAATGGAATACATGCTTTACTTTCAACATTGAGTTTTCAATAGAGTACACATTTAATGATAGGAGAGGGGTTCTAAAGTATTTATGTTGTTAAAACGGTATGTATTTCCTATTAACCCTTTAAATACGCCTTTGGTTTATGCCTCCATTGAAGGAAAGAGTTCTAATTCAAAGTTTTTATTAGCATGAATGTGCAACATTAAAAACATTGAATATCCTATCAGATGGTAGCTTAAAGCAAGCTGAAAGTAAAGTAGCATGTACTTATCAATCTACCTTTAATGGACACCTGTCTTTCCAGGTAGGAACAGGCGATTACCCCACAGCCCGTGTTAAGTATTGAATATAGGTCACCTCTTAAAGCAGGGTGAAAGTAAAACATAATGCGCCTTAAGGTGCACCCTGCTTTACTTTAATCCTGCTTTAAGGCACCACCCACTACGACATAAAATATCACCTATGTTTCATAATTATGACTGCTTAGTGCATGAAGAGGATTTAGTTGCTTATGAAGGTGGAATTCATTAAAGGAGTAAAAGGCATAATGATGGGGGTAATGGGTTAAGCTTTTGCACATGAAGGAGTGCATGGTATAGGAGATTAAAATTTATTCCCCACATGAATAACAATGTGGATCCTCTATATAAAAAAAAAATAGTTTGGTGTGTTTTGATTCCAGCCTGTGTACCCAAGACTTAAGCTTCCGTTTTATGGCTTGTCATAGCAGAGATGACTCTTACATGTATGGGACAGCAGCTGCACCCCAGTGGGGGGTCAGTATACAATTCGATTTCTAGCTAATTGGTTACTTCCTGTTGTTAGTTTTGATGATGCTTTGCGCTTTATGGCCCCTGGGCAGAAGCCTTGAGAGGTGAAATCCATGTGCGCTATGAGCATGACAGGCTGAACTATTTCTATGAAATTTCTGTCAACTAAAATCTGATGGTATATAATGAACAAACAAAATATACATTTTTGAAGAAACTGTTTACCATTCAACATATTTTAAAAGATCAGTTTAACCCTTTGCCTAATGAATATTCATGTCATTATTAATAACTGAATAATACAAAGTTTATGTTTAATACCGGTAATGTCTTAATAAATATCCCCTTTTTCACCTGTAATAGGCAGCATTTATAGACATATAATGTCATTTAAGAACCAGAGAGGACAGTCATTGATTATAGAGACTGTTCCTATATAGTAACCATCTGATCAGGATCTACTTTTAATCCATGTTAACGTTCTTTTACCAAGGTGAAAACCCGTGTCTGTTAAGTATGTTAAAAGTCGGCTTCTTTGTTATATAGAATAAGTATGATCAGTGCTACTTTCGGTTTGCTAAAAACGATGAAATAAATAACCGTCGCATTTGACATTAAACAAAATTAATACATTAAAATACATAGGGATAAACGGGAGCTTGACTGCATATAGATATAGGTATCAAACTAATAAACCGCATTCGATCTATTCTTTTCCGAATCGTTTATGACCGTTATCGACACCGTCTCAATACCGGAAACAACCTTTTCCTTATCAGGGGAGTTAACTCGTGATGAAAATTGGGATAACTCTGTAATGCGGTAGGGCCCCATTTTGACCCCAGGGGCAAAATTTGAACAACTTTGATAGAGGACCTATAGGTTATGACATGTGCCAAATATCTAAACTCTGGCTCTTGTGGTTTGTGACAAGAAGATTTTTTAAGATTTCCTTATTTTTTCACTTTGGTTGCCATAGCAACCAGAGTTCTGCATGGTTTCAAATTCTTTGAACAACTTTGAAAGAGCTTGACCCAAGGAACATTCCTGTGAAGTTTGGTTGCAATCAGGCAAGTGGTTTTGGAGAAGAAGATGTTTGAAGAAATTGTTGACGCACGACGCACAACGCAGGACGCCGGACATTGACTGACCACAAAAGCTCACCTTGAGCACTTTGTGCTCAGGTGAGCTAAAAATTGTGGCCTCTAGAGTGTAAACACTGTTAAATATGGCATTTTCAGCAATTTAAAGGTAACTAACTCTTGATCTTTTTGTTCGATTTCAACCAAAATCAAACTCATCCGAACTCTTATGGTCATATACAATCTGGGCAAGTTTTAGAAAGATTGGATAAATACTGTGGCCTCTTGAGTGTAAACACTGTTAAATATGACATTTTCAGCAGTTCAAAGGTAGATAACTCATGACCTATTTGTCCGATTTCAACCAAAATCAAACTCATCCGAACTCGTATAGCCATATACCATCTGAGCAAGTTTAGGAAAGATTGGATAAATATTGTGGCCTCTAGAGTGTATACACTAAAATGTTGACGCCGGACGAAGCACGACGTACATTCACCCTGAGCTAGCTCAGGTGAGCTAAAAACTAGAAAGTCGATCGGGAAACATACGCGTGTAGGGCTTGCTGCAGGCATTTCCATTTAGAAACAAAACTCAAGCATGAGCAAGTCACCCAAATAGAATTTAAAAATATATTCAATTGAGGACGATTTTTATTTGTGTTCCCACAGTATAGTGTTGAAAAATGGCGTGAACGAGCAGCTGTGGACTGGTATGACATGAAAATGCTTGATCAATTGATTTGCTAAAATAAGATTGGCCGTAAAAATCAGTCACCAAGTATTAAGCAACACCTGATCAACCAAGATTCGAGTAATTTAACCCTAATCATCATAATCACCGGGAGCCAAGCAATAATTGTTTTAAAGTCAGTTAAGAAAAAATAGGAAAACAGGGTGAAAACATTCTCAATCAATTGTATTCTTAGTTTTTAAATGACATTGATCTGGGCCCGTATTCTGAAACACTCCTAGATAACTTTTACTCTAAGTAAATCAATATTCTCTTAGTTTTCGGCAATTTAGTCTAAGTATTTGATGATATACTCTTAGAAAGTGAAAAAAACTAAGATAATTCTAAACTCGACAGATTTCACTAAGTATAACGATATACTCTTAGAAAATCAATATAGTCTTAGTTTTCGGCCATTTCAACTAAGTATTGGGGATTCCCTCTTAGAAAGATGAAAAAAACTAAGAAAATTCTCAACTCGCCAAATTTACTATAGAATTTTCTCAAAACTTTAGAAAACTGTGACCCTCTCTTAACTTTTTAGAATTTTCTAGGATTAGAACACGAACGTTTATTAAGCAGTAATAACAGGTAGAATAGATAATTTATTGAATAAAAATCGTTTATAGACCTATAGATACGTTTAGCGGATGTTTTTGAGCCGACGTTTGTGTTTGAGTGGCTTCGTGAAATTGGGTCAAAGTCTGGGTGGGGTAACGTCATTACAAAGGACTGGGATTACTGTTTAAGACATTAATGTTATGGTATGGCTGTGTGTGTGTTCTGCTTTAGAGATGGGTGTATTGTTTGTGTTGCGTTTCCTGCTTGAGTCTTCTTTCGTATTTATTATTACATACGGTCTTCATCGCGAAAACGTGGAAAAGATCGATATCTATTCAAAGTCTATATTTTTAGTAATAAATGACCACTGTATGTACCAAAACTAGCGTAAATATATAATTAGGTTCACAATTATAATTAACTAACAAGCCAAATTTCAACGAAGTCGCCGTAGCTCAATAGATAGCGAGTCTTACTTGCATGGCGGGGGTCGCCGGTTCGAGCCACACAGGGTACGATCTTTTTTTTCTTAACAACCCCCTTCTTTTTTTTTTTTTTAAAAATTCATCATTATTTCTATAGATTCGTTTCTTTAGATACAAATAACTGCTTAATTCTTTCAATGCCAAACTTTCGTAATAGTTTACTTCTTCACCGTTTCATTGTCGTCTGCTTCAATTTTGTTGTCTGCAATATCGTTTCAAAGTAAATTGTAAGGCAGTATGACTGAAAAGAATTCAAAACGAGTGCCAAATAGTTTGGATCCTCATCAGACGCCGCGTGACGCGGCGTCTGATCAAGGTCCAAACTGATTGCAAACGTGCTTTTAGGCGCCATTGAGAGTGAAAGGGTTAAAGCATGCTAAAATTGAAGTAAAAGTCTCCAATTAGAAATTTTCCTTCTTATTGTCAGCCTGCTAGTTCTAGTAATGACTTTCATGTTTCTACTATTTCTAGATATTTGAAAAGCATTAAGAAAAGTGTCCTGCAGATTGATGTTTAACCATTGTCATGCAGAATTGTCATCTGCTGCAAACACATCATCTGCAGAAACAACATAATCAATTTGATACTTTCAAAACTTAAAAACAGTAAAATATGACTGGCAAACAAGTTTGGATCATATCAGACGCCGCATAACGCGGCGTCTGATCTGGATCTTTACTGTATAGAAACTGTTAACAAATGTTATCCAAGTCGCGCTTAGCATAATAAGTGGGTTTCTTTTAAAGCAGGCTGCCAATAAGAAGGAAACCTCTAATTGGAGACTTTTACATCAATTCTAGAATGTGTTAACCCTTTCCCTCTGGCGCCTAAATGCGCGTTTGTAAACAGATTGGATCTATTATCAGGATCCAAACTATTTGGCACTCGTATTGAATTCTTTTCAGTCATACAATTAACTTTAAAAAGATAGTGCAGACAACAGAATTGAAGCAGACGACAATGAAACTGTGAGAATTAGACTCACTCTCGCCTAAAGGAACGTTTGCAAACATTTTGCACCTTGATCAGACGCCGCGTTTCGCAAAACGCGGCGTCTGATCAGGATCCAAACTGTTTGACACTCGTATTGAATTCTTTTCAGTTATACTTCCTTACATTTAAGGCTTTGAAACGATATTGCAGGCAACAAAATTGAAGCAGACGACAAGAACATTTAAAGGAGTAAACTATCACAAAAGTTTGGCAGTGGAAGGATAAAGCAGTTATTTGTATTTAAAGAAATGAATCTAAGGAACTAGTGATGATAATTAAAAAAAAAAAGAAGGGGGTTGTTAAGAAAAAAAAGATCGTACCCTGTGTGGCTCGAACCGGCTACCCCTGTCATGCCAGGCAGAGTCGCTATCGATTGAGCTACGGCGACTTCGTTGAAATTTGGCTTGTTAGTTAATTATAATTGTGAACCTAATTATGTATTTACGCTGATGTATAAACACTTTTTATTCAATTAATTATCTATTCTACTTATTCTGGGACAATGCTTGCTGCTTTATAAACGGGAGAAGAAAACAAACCCGAAAACTACACCGCAAATAAACAGTCACACATGTTAGTATGCGAGAAGAGTGACGTCATTTTAGTCGGGAAAGTCCCTGACAACGGCCATAATTTATTCTTAGTTTTTTTTTCGCTAAGAAAATAATTTAGTATTTTCTTAGAGTAAAAGTTAGCGAAAAATAATCTTAGTTGAAAATGTTAGAGTTTAGAAATTTCTAATTAAAATACTTTGAATGTTTCAGAATACGGCCCCTGGGCTGTGTTGTTTAGCGCATTATACTATTAATGACAAAACTGCCTCACCGAAGGGGTTGAAGACGGGTGGCTGTTTAACGCAATAATAAAATGCTTATAGGAGCCTCTGTATTACTTGCCAAATACATTGATAACAAGAGGGCCTGAAGGCCCTGATATCGCTCACCTGTTATAATGAAGCCTGATAGCTTTACCTTTGAATTTCACCCGTTTTATTCTAAATCCATTCAAATTTGTAGTATAGCATGTAACCAACATTGGAATATGAACTACTCTAGTATAGTAGAGTATATCAAGGACAGATAACTACTGAAACGAAGCCTTTTCTAGCATTTCAACGTATATCAAGGGCAGATAACTCTTGCCATAATGGTCAGATTTCAACAATAATTGCACTCCCTCGAGAACATATAGCTATATACATTGTGTACAAGTATAATTAAAGTCAATTGAAAACTGTAGTTGCAAGAGTGTAAACACTGTTATTTATGGCATTTTCAGCAATTCAAGGGCAGATAAATCTTGACCTATTTGTCTGATTTCAAACATAATCAAACTCATTTGAATTCCTATAGCCATATACACTCTGAGCAAGTTTAAGAAAGATTGGATAAAAATTGTGGCCTCTAGAGTGTAAACATCATTAAATATGGCAATTTCAGCAATTCAAAGGTAGATAACTCTTGAACTATAAGTCTTATTTCAACCATAATCAAACTCATACAAACTCTTATAATATTGTACAATCTTAGCAAGTTGAAGGAAATTTGGATAAAAATTGTTGCCTCTAGAGTGTAAACATTGTTATTTATGGCATTTCAGCAATTCAAAGGTAGATAACTATTGACCTATTTGTCCGATTTCAACTATAATCTAACTCATTCGAACACTTATAGTCATATACCACCTGAGCAAGTTTGAGAAAGATTGGATTAAAAGTGTGGCCTCTACAGTGTAAACATTGTTAAATAAATACGAAAGACTCAAGCAGGAAACGTAACACAAACAATACACCCACCTCTTAAGCAGAACACACACACACACAGTCATACCACAACAAACATACACACACACACACACGCAATACCATTCCTTCATCTACACACTAAATAGAAAACAACACGCAAGACAAACATAAAGCAAAGTGAATATAGGAGCCCGCCTTGGTACGGTCAGTAGCAATCAACAATTAACTATAAATTAAAACTTAACAACCACTGCATTTTCAGCAATTCAAAGGTAGAAAACTCTTGACCTATTAGTCTGATTTTAACCATAATCGAACTGAGCCTAACTCTTATGGTTATATACTTTCTTAGCAAGTTTAAAAAATATTAGACTAAAATTGTGGCCTCTAGAGTGTAAACACTGTTAAATATGGCATTTTCAGCAATTCAAAGGTAGATAACTCTTGACCTATTTGTCCCATTTTGACCATAATCGAAGTCATTAGAACTCTTATGGTGATATACAATGTTAGCAAGTTTGAAAAAGATTTGACTTAAAGTGTGGTCTCTAGAGTGTAAACACTGTTAAATATGGCATTTTCAGCAATTCAAAGGTAGATAACTCAAGACCTATTAGTCTGATTTTAAATATAATCAAACACATCCGAACTCTTATAGTAATATACAATCTGAGGAAGTTACAGAAAGATTGGATAAAAATTGTGGCCTCTAGAGTGTAAACACTAAAATTGATGACAACGGACGACAAACGACGGACGACGGACATTCAAGGATTGCAAAAGCTCACCCTGGGCTAGCTCAGGTGAGCTAAAAAGTTACCATATTCAAGTACACTATTGAATATTGAAAAATTCCTTTCGAGACGTTTTACAGTCAAATCTTTTTAAAGCGATTAAGGTGGTATGCGGGTCAGCTTATTCTGTGTCAGAATTCTTTGAAACCTTGATTAAATTGAAATATACCATATGGAGAGTGAAAAATAGTTAAAATAAAAAAAAGTTACAGTGCCGTTTTTTTCTGAAAGGACTTTTTGTCAAGAAAAGCTCCTTTTTTAATAAACATGAATATTTTCTTTATAGACTGATATAACTCAATAATTTCTGTACATTCAAGTAAACTGTACATGGACTATAAGATATTGGGCAAACAAAAGTATTTCATGACATATTTTCTGGAAATATCAATGTTTTAAAAAAGTCAAATTCTGAAAATCTCAAATTACAAAACATCTAGCTGTTTAACATACACTAATTTTACTCTTATAAGATAGATATTACTTAATTCTACTAGTCACAAAAATTTAATGAAAATCTACAGTAGAATTTACATTTTATACATGATTTCCTGAAATTCTGACAAAATCTTAACATAAAACGAGTAACCTCGCTTGAGTTCAACTTTAAAATGCCGTCAGCTCTAAATAATACCATAAGTCAAACCTGTAATAAGGGACCATTGAATACGGTAGCCTGTAGATCTTTAAAGGCAAGTGACTGCTTATTGCATAACAAAAATAATGCATAAAAGCTCCTTTAGGATCTATCTTTTAGCATTACTTTTGTCCTGTGTTAAGCTGCCATCTGTTATATAGGCTATAAATCCTCACAAATTTAGCTGTCACTTGACTATACTTGCATCTGATATTATTCATTATTAATATACTAAACATAGCCTGTCCTTTGATCACTGCGTTATGAATTGACTAGTCACTAAAATCGGACAATTTGTTAAAAAAAAAAGTTTTGAAGCGAGTGGGAATCGAACCTAGAACCTATGGATTGCAAGTCAATCACCGTATCAACTGCGCTAACAGAGACGACACTGAAGCAGATCAAACTTTTCTTTATCTAAATTTTCTACTATAAGCACGTGCCGCAAAGGTCAGGTGAAAGTCATCAGCATTTCCGGAACTCGAGATGCGGGCCGCCCGCTGTCGAACCACCTTAAACAAAAGAAGACTAGACCCACAGGTCGGCTGCTTAACCCTTCAATCCAACACTTATACAACGAACATTCCGAGTCTAGTCCATTTTGTAATAGGAGCTTGCTCTGGATAAGACTTAGTGTAACGGGTACATTATAAATGAGGAGTGTACTCTTCACATAGGGTTCAATTAGTTAATGCTGGACAAGAGTAATACAGAAAGGTCAATTCAGAGCGTTACATATTAATTACATTATGCACTAACTATAGTCGCCTGTCTACAGAATTCTTTGATTTATTCATGCCTCTTCATTGAAAGACCACAGTACACAGGTTATACTGTAATTCCCAGCTGAGCGGTTGCTGTATGACGTAATGATGCACTTAGCTCTGCCTTAGCACGCGGTTTCCATAACAGGTTCATGACTATAATAATAATAATAATAATAATAAAGACTTTATTTACTGAGGCTACACATTTAGGCAAGCCCAATCTTCCATGTGGGCCTCGACATATCTACATAGTTAAATCATATTTAACAAATCATGAAACAAACAGAATACAATATATGATTAAACTTATGTTCAGGGGCCAATGTTTGAAGAACCATGTACACAGGCAGTGACAGGTAATGTGGGTTTGCCCAATGCAGGACAAAAGCAGAGTAAAAAGTTCCTTTAGGACCTTCCCACCTAACTCCTGTCCTACACTAAGCAGCCGCTTGTTTATATATAGAACGGAAAGTTTTTTTGTTTTTTTTTTATATTTTGGGTGGCCACTTAATACAAGTTCAACTTCAATAATTTAGACAATAAAGCTACAAATAAAGAAAACAACTATTTAACCCATTACCCCTTAACCTGTTCTAGTATTAGAGATAAATAACCACTTAAACCAGGTAGAAAGAAAGGCACATTCTGTCTTACTTTTAGTCCGCTTTAAGCTACAATGTGCTAGGATACAAGAAATGCTTGTCATGGAACATATTCATGACTGCAAAAAAGGGGGCAATTTCTTCAGAGGCATAAAAGGTGTATTCATGAGATAATGGGTTAAATAACACATTTAATGAAAACATTTTACACTGAAACTTTATGTTGAATGGTACTTCGTATTCTTGCAATGGGATTATGAACTGTCTGCATGATTTAACCCCCCCCCCCCCCCCCCCAATCGGCATCACACAGGGATATTCATTGTTATTGTTGAAATCAGGTGGCAGCTTAAGGCAAAATGAAAGTAAAGTAGAAAGCTCATAAATGAGGTTTCTGCTCACTTTCTTCCAGCCTTAAGCAATATCGTACATTTAATAGAGTGGGAATTGGTGATAAACATCTTTGCCTATGGTGGAAAGGGTTAATTATTTTGATCTGCAGAGAACCTCCACTGCAAAACTATTTAAAGTATCAGACTGGTATTGTATTCCAAATTTTAGGACCTGAATAAGATAGTGACTTTCTAAAGAACTCTAGATTAGGTTTTGGAATATGTAACTCATTATTAGTTGCTGATCTAAGCTGACATATACCAATGGATTGAGTCTTTTTGAATTTGGATTGCATATATGCTGGAAATCTATGAATGTTAAAGGACTTGTAAAGGAGGATGGCTTTTTTGAATTCATGACTTGTTTATTTCTGCCATACCCAGATACAAAACTGAACAATATGCGATATATTTTTCAGCTTCTCGCTGAAATAGAGCCCATTCATTTGTTGGGATCCTAGGGCAAACGGTAACGAAAGAAATCAGACGGTCCCGACGACTAAGTTATAAGTGAGCTTCACTTTAGCTATGGTTTTAGCAACTCATGTATTCATTCATGAGTGCGGACGAACGTAAGGACGCCCAACAAAAGAGCTTACAGTGAGCTTTGTTCAGGTGAGCCAAAAAGGCGACCCAAAGCCTAAGTAAAACTTTAGGCAAAGAAATTGATAGACAAACAAAGAACAGCATAAACAGCAGATTGAATTTATATCACTTGAAAATGGGAATCCTTAGAACTGTAAGTAACTTGTTACATTGTTATAGAAAATACCTGTTTGATTTTGTCCACAGCTTCATTTCTCTGGCAATCTTGAATGTCCGTCAAATCAGTCATCTTTTGTAAGAACTCCAGCAAAGTCTTCATGTATTGACTTAACTCTGGATCTTCCACAGTTAAATATCCTGAATGACACAAGGCATTACGAACATCCAGTAGCTGAAATTGGTAACACAATGGTCATTTGATAGCTGCTAAATCTACATAATAAATGTATAACATCGGCCATCGTGGCAATATACGTCTCACCTGAGTGCCATAGATGTGAAGTACGATATACCAGAATTGCTAGAGGTCAACTAGGTTTTGCATTACGCGCACACAAAATATCTTATCTTTGTGCGTTCTGGTTACTGACAATAATAACTGTAAAGGCAGCCAGAGTTCTGCATCGTTTCAACTTTGCAAGGAACCAAACAATGAACAGTCATGCTAAATATTATTAACTGCCATTTGTAAGGTTTAGGGGTTATGCCATTTTTATTGTCGAACTAGATATACTGAAAAACATAAGTAACGCATAATGGGATTCATTGTAGAATGGGACTGTACTATAGGAATTATAACAACATTTTGGTAAACGAAATTACTACTGCATTATGTTTGCAATCAATAAACAACACAAACACTTTAATTCATTTTCTTTTGATTGCTTAATTACGATTTCTAAACCCATCCCTCTGAAGAAGAGAGAGAAAAAAAGCATCTTTAGTATCGCGTATAAATAAACGGTATTGCATTTATTGCCTCTATTATTCTCCTTGGCGTGTAATTAATCAACCTGGTGATTCTTTTAAAGCAGCCCATTCCCCCTGTAAAGCTGCGAGATCACTGACGTTGTTTAGGACGTTACGTCTACGTCAGCCATTGCGGTCTAAATTGTTACAAAGGTGCTCAATTGGCGACATATTTGGGCGGTAAGGTTGCCTAGGTTAACGAGAGAATAAGCGGAGTGCGTTATGTTGCAACCAGTCCATACGAAAAGCACGACGCCGATGCGTTTGTGAAAACCAAACGTACGGTATGTACGCCCGCAGTCCGCATTCTTTGAGATGCCTGATAACCGTGACGGAATGTACCCTGTCCCAATGACGCCCTTGTGTGTTATTGGCCGTTTCTGACGCCGTTAGGAACCGGATTTTTAAAAACGCAAGGCGTATATGACGGCCCTGACGTTGCGTTGTTTCTTTGGTGCGCCCACCTTTCGGCTGATAATTTACAGTATTTGTCTCCAGCAAACGATTACGGAATCGAAAATTGTTGATTCTACGACTCACAGTTGTCTAGCGGCACTTTTCTGTGAACACCCTTGCATTAGAAGACCAATAGCTCGGCCAAGATCATTAAAGTTCAGCCTAGGCATCGCGCTGAATGTTGTGATTATCTGCAATGCTGATTTAAAGTACGTAAGCGTACTACACATTTCAACCAGTTGAGTGCTTTTGAATTTGTTTAACCGGAAGTAGGTCAAATGGCTTACGTCAGGGTTTTCAAATATGTCGGTGTATAATCCAAATACCACGCACGATATGCACAAGTTTTTGTTGGACAATCGTGGATCAATTTTATCAACACACGGTGTAACGATAATCTTGGTTGTACTCCAATACAACGGATACATAAGTTGAACACATTATAATAATAATAATAATAATAATAATAATAATAACGACTTTATTTTACGTGGATAACATATTTGGCGTGTAAACCAATTTTCAATATGGTCCACAATATTTATGCGTTACTTATGTTTTTCAGTATGCAAGGAACCAAACAATGAACAGTCATGCTAAATATTATTAACTGCCATTTGTAAGGTTTAGGGGTTATGCCATTTTTATTGTCGAACTAGATATTTTAAATGCACCTGATGAATTTTTAGGAAATTTTTTTTCTTCTAAATCTGACGGCCAGCTAGTTTTATAGGTTAGGAACTTGGTTGCCATAGCAAATAAGAACTAGTGGTATGCTTTTCCTATAGCTAAAATTATAATAAAATAATTTACCTCTTCTACCAGACTTCTTCTTCCGATTTTTTTCCAGAAATATTCACAGTTCTTAAACAGGCTCAGGATAGCTTGAGCATCAGCATCCTTGGCTCGTTCTGTGCTTTTACAGCCAAAGCCCATGAACAGTTTCATTACTTCCCAGGCCTTTGTTGGCCATAACTGGGGATCAGTGTTCTCTGGTGATAACTGAGGACTAGGGAAGTCTATGTGGTACTTTATGATTTCCTCAAACCAAGAATTACATGTTGCACATAAAACTTTTCCATGACGGCCCCGTTTACAGATGTCTCTTGAGGTACAAATGCCACTGCATGCTGGTAGTGTTATGTCAATGTCCTTTTGAAGATGGGAATGAAAACTTGAAGCTTCATAATCAACGAAATCCCCGATCCCCTCCTTCCAATGTTGCAAAGCTAATGTCCCTCGAAGCCAGTTTTTGTACTGATGGTTGTCAAATCTTGATGATGCAGCCATGCTGTGAATATAAATTATATTGGTCAAGATATTGCTTTTATATATGAATTAAAAAAGTCCCACCTATCTCTGCCTCTATCCGCACATTTAGACTTGATACCCGCTATTACTAGTGCTCCCTTCCTAAAACGACCCTCTGAACAACCATAACGTTTGCCATTGTTCTCAATAAGTACAATTATGCCCTGCTTATCCACGGCTGAAACATCGTCGGCATAAAAATTGTCATCTGCTGTTTTTCTCAAAGTGACATAATGAACATTTTGATAGAAACAAACCATTATGACGAGTGACAAACAATTTGAATCTGTATCGGACGTCGCAAGGTGTGTTGTTGTAGAGAAGGAGCACTGTAGTTTGGTTTGTCTAGCACTTGCAAGTTTTGGAAACCAAAGCTTGATAGAAAATATATTGTTGCAGCTTAATCATGGAACAATGTCAAATGTTAGGAGTTTTCTTTAATAAAACGTGATGTTAATATCAATGCGTATGAGCACGTGAAGTTGTATAACACTTGCTCAGACACAGGTACTCAGTCAAAATCCGACGTACACCGAAATAATCTAGACCACAGGTCAAAATGAAATGTCAAGGTCACAAAACTGAAATACAGCTTGCTTCACTTACCAATACGCATCAGTATATGAGGTTATATGGCACTGGCACTAGCTGCAGTGCTTAAGTCCGTTTATAAATGATCTAAACAAAGAAATGTGATCTAGGTAACATGATGACATGGTCAAATTACAAGGATACCAAACTACGGAGCAATGCGCTGCATTCGCCGATGTGCATTAGCATGTCAATATGTGTGACGGTTCCTAACTGTGCAATACTAAGTCTTAAATGAACTAAACACAAAATATTAATCAATATCACATAGGACAAGGTCACCAGACTGAAATGAAACATAGTGTATTCATAAATGCGTATCAGCATGTGAAATTGCATAATCATAGCTGCAATACTAAATCCATAACAGCCTAAATAGAACACTTTATCAGGCCACTAAGACTCACTATATTGCAATGTCTAAAATAAACTAAACACAAAATATTAATCATTATTACACCTCGCTTTAAGTTACAATGTTAATTTCCCATAGACCAAAATTAAAAATGTTGCATGTCTTTTACATCTATCCAAAAAATATACAGTCTATATGGAACTTGGCAGAACGTTTATAAAGGCAGGTAACTCCTAATATTTTTTTGGTATTTTCTGTACAAGTTGCTTCCCTTTGTCCACTCGCCTTACACGGATCTAAGCACCTAGACAAGATCACATTTTTTCTAACCAAACTCACTTGTCACCAGACGACAACAAACGATTTACCACCATTTCGGAAGAGGATATTTGCCAAGTAGGCAATGAAAAGACGCTGTGTCTTCAATCTACTTGTCATAACGTTTTTCTTTCTTTCTTATAATATAATTATAACAAGAGGGCCTGAAGACCCTGATATCGCTCATATTGTAATGAAGCCTGATAGCTTTACCTTTGAATTTCACCCGTTTTATTCTAAATCCATTCAAGTTTGTCGACCTACTGTACCGGTAGTATAGTAGAGTACATCAAAGGCAGATAACTAGAGCCTAAACAATACTGAAATTAAGCATTTTTCTGGCATTTCAAAGTATATCAAGGGCAGGTAACTATTGCCACAATAATTACATTTCAACAATAATTGCACTCCTTCGAGAACGTATAGCTACATCCTTTGTGTACAAGTATAATCAAAATCCATTGAAAACTGTAGTTGCAAGAGTGTAAACGCTGTAAAATATGGCATTTTCAGCAACTCAAAGGTAGATATCTCTTGATCTATTTGTCTGATTCCAACCATAATCACCCTTTATCCAACTCTTATGGTCATATACAATATGGGCAAGTTTGAGAGAGCTTGGATAAATATTGTGGCCTCTAGAGCGTAAACACTGTTAAATATTTATAAATATTGTGGCCTCTAGAGCGTAAACACTGTAAAATATATCATTTTCAGCAATTCAAAGGTAGATAACTCTTGACCTATTGATCCGATTACAACCAAAATTGAACTCATCTGAAGTCTTATGGTAATATACAATCTGAGTAAGTTTGAGAAAGATCGGATAAAATTTGTGGCCTCTAGAGTGTAAACATCATTAAATATGGCATTTTCAGCAATTCAAAGGTATATAACTCTCGACCTATAAGTCTGCTTTCAACCATAATCAAACTCATATGAACTATTATAGTAATATACAATCTGACCAAGTTTAAGAAAGATTTGATAAAAATTGTGAACTCTAGAGCGTAAACACCGTTAAAAATGGCATTTTCAGCAATTCAAAGGTAGATTACTCTTAATCTATTTGTCCGATTTCAACTAAAATCAAACTCTTCCGAACTCTTATGATCATATACAATCTGGGCAGGTTTTAGAAAGATTGGATAAATACTGTGGCCTCTAGAGTGTAAACACTGTTAAATATGGTATTTTCAGCAGTTCAAAGGTAGATAACTCATGACCTATTTGTCCGAGTTCAATCATAATCAAACTCATCCGAACTCTTATAGCAAAATACCATCTGAGCAAGTTTGAGAAAGATTGGATAAAAATTGTGGTCTCTAGAGTGTAAACACTAAAATTGTTGACGCCGCACACCGCACGCCGGACAATCAAGGATTGCAATAGCTCACCCTGAGCTAGCTCAGGTGAGCTAAAAACTGTGATGTCGTAGACTTCAACGTCATTTCCCGAGTAACATGCACGTCCACGCTAAATTGGTATTCACAACACATTTTATACAAGAGGGCCTGAAGGCCCTGATATCGCTCACCTGTTATAATGAATAAATACGAAAGACTCAAGCAGGAAACGTAACACAAACAATACACCCACCTCTCAAGCAGAACACACACACACACGGTCATACCACAACAAACACACACACACACACACACACACGCAATACCATTCCTTCATTTACACACTAAATAGAAAACAACACGCAAGACAAACATAAAGCAAAGTGAATATAGGAGCCCGCCTTGGTACAGTCAGTAGCAATCAATAACCAACTATAAATTAATTAATTATTAACAATCACTGGGGGGTTAAACCTGGGTTTAGGGGCGCCCAACCTCACACTTATCTCCTATATTCACCTATAAAGACAAACAGTGTACATAAAATATAAACCCTGTTCCACAACCTCACAATCAAAAAGACCGCCAGCACAGTAAGTAAATACATGTAAAACATTTAGCAAAAATTCTATGACAAGATCATTAGTAACATGGGAAAGAATTAAACATTCAAGCCCGTGTTAAAAATAACCCACTATGGCAACGGTCAAATTGTACTCAAGCGACTAGTCTGTAGTTACGAGTAACTGTAAGACATGGAAGGGTCTAGGGTACGACAGAGAGGGAGAGAAAAAACAAAGCAGAAAATCTGACATAACTCTCCCGGTTAAGGACGGCTTTAAAGATACATCATCATGTAGTGCTAATCCCTGTCTGTCGTCGCACAACCAAAGAGGAAAGCATAGTTATCAATTGTAGATTGATCTACAACCAAACGTGAAGTGCGCAGCAATATAGTTGGATCATAATCTTTTTTGAGGAAAAATCTAATACGTTTCACAAATAGGTTTTGAAAATGTATATGTCCGCTTTACCTTTGAATTTCACACATTTTATTCTAAATCCATTCAAATTTGTAGTATAGCATGCAAACAACATTGGAATATGAACTACTCTAGTATAGTAGACTACTAGAGTACATCAAGGGCAGATAACTACAGCCTAACAGTGTTCATTCTGGCATGCATTTTGTGGGGGATCCCCCACTAGAATGGCAAAATCCCCCATCAAAAGTTCTGACAGTGGGCAAATATCCCCCATTAGAATTGTAAATCCCCCATCAAAAATTCTGACAGTGGGCCAATCTTGTGCAATGTTTGTCCCAAACATGGCTGCAACAGGCAATTTTAGTTGCCCTGTCTGTCTACAAGACCATGCAGGAAAGAAAATACTTGACTCTTAAGAAAAAAACCTTTAATTGATGTATGTTTCAAGCTATTAAAAAATGGTTGGCCCTCCAAAATGTCAAATGGCCCACCACTTTTGTAGTCGATGGGCCAATAGCCCACCAGCAACTCAATCCAGAATGATCACTGCAGCCTAGATTATACTTAAATTAAGCCTTTTCTAGCATTTCAAAGTATATCAAGGGCAGATAACTCTTGCTACAATGGTCAGATTTCAATAATAATTGCACTCCCTTGAGAATTTATAACTATATACATTGTGTGCAAGTATAATTAAAATCCATCGAAAACTGTAGTTGCAAGAGTGTAAGCAGTGTAAGGTTTGACATTTTCAGCAATTCAAGGGCAGATAACTCTTGATATATATGTCCGATTTCAACCATAATCGAACTCGTCTGAACTCTTATAGTCATATACAATCTGAGCATGTTTAAGAAAGATTGGATAAAAAGTGTGGCCTCTAGAGTATAAACACCGTCAGCAATGCAAAGGTAGATAACTCTTGACCTATTAGTCAGATTCCAACCATAATCAAACTCATCCAAACTCTTATGGTATAACATAATCTGAGCAAGTTAAAGAAAGATTGGATAAAAATTGTGGCCTCTAGAGTGTAAACATTGTTGAATATGGCATTTTCAGCAATTCAAAGGTAGATAACTCTTGATCTGTTGGTCCGATTTCAACCATAATCGAACTCATCCAAACTCGTATAGTAATATACCATCTGAGCAAGCTTGAGAAAGGTTGGATTAAAATTGTGGCCTCTAGAGTGTAAACACTGTTAAATATGACATTTTCAGCAATTCAAAGGTAGATAACTCTTCACCTATTGATCTGATGTCAACCATACTCAAACTCATCACAACTCTACTAGTTTTATACAATCTGAGCAAGTTTGAGTATAATTCAATTGAAATTGTGGACTCTAGAGTGTAAACACTGTTAAATATGGCATTTTCAGCAATTCAAAGGTAGATAACTATTGACCTATTGGTCAGATTCCAACCATAATCGAACTCATCCGAACTCTTATAGTAATATACAATCTGAGCAAGTTACAGAACGATTGGATTAAAATTGTGGACTCTAGAGTGTAAACAGTAAAATTGTTGACGACGGACGACGAACGACGGACGCTGGACATTCAAGGATTGCAAAAGCTCACCCTGAGCTAGCTCAGGTGAGCTAAAAATATAAATGCCACCATTTCAAAGCCAGGGTTGATAAGCTCGGTGTAAAAAAATAAATATTAGATGGCAGTTTGTGTGACATTCAAATTGTCAACCCACGAAACAAAAATGTCACCCTCGGCTACGCCTCGGGTGACATTCTGTTTCTCGGGTTGACAATTTGAATGCCACACAAACTGCCATCTAATGTTTATATAATATCACATAGGACAGGGTCACCAGACTGAAATGAAACATAATGTATTCCAAATGAGCATTAGCATGTGAAATTGCATAATCGTAGCAGCAATACTAAATCCATAACAGACCTAAATGCAACACTTTATCATGGTCACCAAGACTCACTATATTGCAATGCAACATACGGTAGTACTCTTTAAGGTACATATGATTTTGACTTTGCGTTACCATAACTGCAGGACATTGTCCATAACTGAGTTTTCTAAAAGCAAAAGATTTTGAGTAAAATGTTCAGGCCTGAACAGTTTTCCAGTTTGACCCTACAACATCAATCGAAATGTGTCATCTACTCATAACAAACCGCTCTACCAGATACAATAACAGTATGTTGAACAGTAAAACGATGAATAGGTTGTTGATTAGAAATAATTTGTTGTAAAGAAAACCTAACCAAATTAAACTAGAACGGCTATCACTAAAGGTGATAAATGCCCCCACTATACAGCACTCTGTCACACTCTGCAGACGTTTTCAATATGGTTTTATAATAAGGTCAAAGGTGTAAGCCAAGGTCAAAATGACTTAAAATGGTATATGACACTCTGCACTCCCAACATATAATAAAAACACACCAGGTTTGGTAATCGTGGATGATAGGGTAAAAGAGATATGCTCTGGACAATTTGTTTTTCATAACCAAGGTTAGAGGTCAAATTCAAGGTCACAGAGATTTGAAATTAGTGTATTGCACATCTACTACTCCTGAGTAACATTTATGCCAAGAATCAGTTGAAAATGAAGGAGACGTTGAAAGTACAAGATTTTGAAGACAGACCGACCGACCAACGGCCGACTATCAATGACCGACCGACAGGCTGATTCCAGTATACCCCCCCTCAAACTCTGTTTGTGGGGGTATAATTATTGAATGGCATTGACCCATTGATTTCTAAAATATAGATAATAAGGGAAAGGTTTCTTGTCATGACAAAACTGCCTCCAAATATTAAGGTCGAGTACCTCTGGGCAAATTTAGGTATCCACGAGGTTATGATGGCTTTACGCACAAGACGTCCGAGATGGTATGGTCACAATGCATGTACCATGTCTTGCATAGAATCGGTTATGAGCTTGCCCATTCCTGGCCCCAGAGGGCGTAGGATACCGAGACAGACATGGTCTGGATGTGACAGGGCTGACATGAGGTATGAAACCTTGGCGACATTGATCCACTATATAGATTGGAGTAGATATTAGGTGTTAGACACTCTAACCACTTGCTTCCAACCCCAGCAACTGGGACACCCGCAGCAATTGGAAACTAAACTCTCGATTAACATTACTAAGATAGAATGAGTGTTCGGATGTTGACACCAGGAACACATTACATTACAATACTGAATGAATTAACTTTCCTTTACTTTGCTTTGAGCGCAATATATTAAAGCATGTACCTTTATATATGAAGGACATGTACAGACTGAAACTGGTAGATATTGGCCGCCGGCTGACATTATTAAGCCAGGACCGTATGAAATCTTTATCAGACTAAGTCGATTAATCTGAACAGCTCTAATCTGTATATAAAATATACATACAGAGAAGACATATTATTCTCTCAGCATTTTCACTCTAAGTAAAGTCCTGGTTTTCTTGTCACTCCACACCTCTGTATTTCAGTTTGCAACCATCATAATTATGTGCTCTCAAGTACTTAATAGTAGATAGTGTGCCTTGTTGGCATGGCAACAAGAACGTTAAATCTACCCATTAAACTTAAAACAAGAGCCCCATGGGAATAGCTGAAAAAATGGAGATATTGATTTATGTCTAGGACTGACCTAGGTATGCAACAGACCGGAACAATTTGAACAAAATATGTAAAGTATATTTAAAAGTGTCTCCATACAAAATATAAAAGCTATCTATATAACTCTATGTAAAACTGTGACCCCCGGGGCGGGGCCAATTTTGACCCCAGTGGCATAATTTGAACAAACTTGATAGAGAACCTGTATGCGATTCTATGTGCCAAATATCTAAGATCTGGCCCTTGTTGTTTTAGACATAGATTTTTCAAGTTTTCATTGAAAAAATCTATTTTTAACTCCTGTGACCTAGTTATGCAACGGACCAGAACCATTTGTACAATTTTGGTATAGGACATCTAGAAGTGTCACTATGCCAAATATCAAAGCTCTGGCCATATTAGTTTCAGAGAAGAAGACGTTTGAAAATTTCACTATAATAATAATAATAATAATAACGACTTTATTTACTGAGGCTACACATTTAGGCAAGTCCAATCTTCCATGTGGGCCTCGACATATATACATAGTTACATCATGTTTAACAAATCATGAAACAAACAGAATACAATATGTGGTTAAACTTATGTTAAGGGGCCAATGTTTGAAGAAACGTGTACACAGGTACTGTGGGATTGCCCGATGCAGGACAAAAGCAGAGCAAAAAGTTCCTTTAGGACCTTCCTACCTAACTTCTGTCCTACACTAAGCAGCCACTTGTTTATATATAAAACGGAAAGTTTTTTTTATATTTTGGGTGGCTACTTAATACAAGTTCAACTTCAATAATTTAGACAATAAATCTACAACTAAAGAAAACAACTATTTAACCCATTACCCTTAACCTGTTCTAGTATTAGAGATAGATAACCACTTAAAGCAGGTAGAAAGAAAGGCACATTCTGACTTACTTTTAGTCTGCTTTAAGCTACAATGTGCTAGGATACAAGAAATGCTTGTCATCGAACATATTCATGACTGCCCAAAGGGGGCAATTTCTTACAAAGGCGTAAAAAGCTGTATTCATGAGATAATGGGTTAAATAAATAACATGTTTAATGAAAACAATTTACATTGAAACTTTTAAGTTGGCTGGTACTTCATATCATTACAATGGGATTATGAACTGTCTGCATGATTTAACCCCCCCCCCATAGGCATCACACATGGATATTCATTGATATTGTTGAATTCAGGTGGCAGCTTAAGGCAAAATGAAAGTAAAGAAGAAAGCTCATAAATGAGCTCTCTGCTCCCTTTCTTCCAGCCTTAAGCAATATCCTGCCTTTAATAGAGTGGGTATTGGTGATAAACATATTTGCCTATGGTGGAAGGGGTTAAGTATTTTGATCTGCAGAGAACCCCCACTGCAAATAGGCTCTTTTGAAACTACTTAACTCTTTCCTCCCTAAAACTTCAAATGGACAATCCCAGTTTCCATTTTAGTATAGTCCATTTCTGACTTTAAAGGGGTATTTTGGTCAATGTTTTGCATTATGACAAACAGTGAAGACCCAGATCAGAGGGCTCCGTAAGGAGCCCTCTGATCTGGGTATTCACTGTTTGCATAGGACAATGCACTTTTCACATGTATACTGTTTGAAAAGGACGCCTATATGCGGGACTAGGGTTCAAAGGGTTAAAGTATCAGACTGTCGTATTGACAAAGGTATTGTATTCCAAATTTTAGGACCTGAATACGATAGTGTCTTTCTAAAGAACTCTAGATTAGGTTTGGGAATATATTACTCATTATTAGTTGCTGATCTAAGCTGACATATACCAATGGATTGAGTCTTTTTGAATTTGGATTGCATATATGCTGGAAATCTATGAATGTTAAAGGACTTGTAAAGGAGGATGGCTTTTTTGAATTCAACTCTCTGTCTGTCACCAAATTTCATCCAGCGTAGTTCTTTGAATAATGCCTCAGATGGTGTGTCATAGTCCTTAACTATATAACTCTATGTAAAACTGTGACCCCGGGGCGGGGCCAATTTTGACCCCAGGCGCATAATTTGAACAAACTTGATAGAGGACCTGTAGGCGATTCTATGTGCCAAATATCTAAGCTCTGGCCATTGTAGTTTCAGACAAGAAGATTTTTAAAGTTTTAATTGAAAAAATCTATTTTTATCTCCTGTGACCTAGTTATGCAACCAACCAGAACTTTTTGAACAACTTTGGTAAAGGACATTTAGAAGTGTCACAATACCAAATATCAAAGCTCTGGCCACATTGGTTTCAGAGAAGAAGTTTGAAAATTTCACTATATAACTCTATGTAAAACTGTGAACCCCGGGGCGGGGGCCAATTTTGGCCCCAGGGGCATAATTTAAACAAACTTGATAGAGGACCTGTAGATGATGCTATGTGCCTTATATCTCTATTCTGGCTCTTCCAGTTTTGGACAAGAAGATTTCCTTATTTTTTCACTTTGGTTGCCATGGCAACTAGAGTTCTGCATTGTTTTTTTTCTTTGAACAAATCTGAAAGAGCTTGACCCAAGGAACATTTCTTTAAAGTTTGGTTGAATTCTGTCAAGCGGTATAGGAGATGTCATTTGAAGCAATTGTTAGTTTAAACATATTGAAGCAATTGTTAACGACGACGCACATACGCACGACGGACGACGCCGGGCCATCCCAATAGTTAACAAGAGGGCCTGAAGGCCCTGATATCGCTCACCATTTGTAATGAAGCCTGATAACTTTACCTTTGAATTTCACACGTTTTATTCTAAATCCATTCAAGTTTGTCGACCTACTGTATCAAAGGCAGATAACTAGTGCCTAAACAATACTGAAATGAAGCCTTTTTCTAGCATTTCAAAGTCATCAAGGGCAGGTAACAATTGCCACAATGATTACATTTCAACAATAATTGCACTCCTTCCAGAACGTATGGCTACATCCTTTGTGTACAAGTATAATCAAAATCCATTGAAAACTGTAGTTGCAAGAGTGTAAACGCTGTAAAATATGTCATTTTCAGCAATTCAAAGGTAGATATCTCTTGATCTATTTGTCTGATTCCAACCATAATCACCCTTTTTCGAACTCTTGTGGTCATATACAATCTGGGCAAGTTTGGAAGAGCTTAGATAAATATTGTGGCCTCTAGAGCGTAAACACTGTTAAATATTATCATTTTCAGCAATTCAAAGGTAGATCACTTTTGACCTATTGATCAGATTACAACCATAATTGTCTTATGGCAATATACAATCTGAGTACGTTTGAGAAAGATTGGATAAAATTTGTTAACTCTAGAGTGTAAACATCGTTAAATATGGCATTTTCAGCAATTCAAAGGTAGATAACTCTCCACCTATAAGTCTGATTTCAATCATAATCAAACTCATATGAACTCTTATAGTCATTTACAATCTGAGCAGGTTTGAGATAGATTGGATAAAAATTGTGGCCTCTAGTGTGTAAACACTGTTAAATATGGCATTTTCAGCAATTCAAAGGTAAATAACTCTTGATCTATTTGTCTGATTTCAACCATAATCAAACTCATCCGCACTCTTATGGTCATATACAATCTGGGCAAGTTTAAGAAAGATTGGATAAATACTGTGGCCTCTAGAGTGTAAACACTGTTAAATATGGCATTTTCAGCAGTTCAAAGGTAGATAACTCATTAGGCTATATATAATAGCTATTTGTCCGATTTCAACCATAATCGAACTCATCCGAACTCTTATGGCAATATACCATCTGAGGAAGTTTGAGAAAGATTGGATAAATATTGTGGCCTCTATAATCAGCCAAAACGAGTAAAGTTAATCAATTGCCAAAAATCCATGTCCCGCGGCCATAAACATTAAAGTACACATATGTTTTTGTGTTAATGGGTATTTTTAGCTGGTATAAGGTGCGACCTAATAGGGGAAAATCATTAAGGGATATATTCCACTTACACATTTGATTTTTTTTTACTCAAAGTGACTAAAATAGCGAAAAACCCCTGTCCCTCACAAGGGGTTACATCTTTTAGGCTTGCCATTCAAGAGCTCTGCCACTTCCAGCAACAGAAAAACTGACCCAAAAGTATTTAAAAGGCATCAAATTTGGATTTTGAAGACGAACCAAAACAGACAATAGTTTAAAAAATATGTTTGCTTAAAATATGTGTGTCCCCTAATATGCGGTGAATTACGTTACTGTAAGCTGTCCAATATTTCATACAATTATAATTTGGTGCAAATAAAACCAAAATAATGTTAAATATAGTTTAACATCTAAACATATGAAATATCAAAAGTTTTCATGGAAGAGATAAACATTTTTTGTGTTATTTCGACCTTAAAATCAACACCTGCACTTTTTAGTAGACAATGTGAATTA
Source organism: Gari tellinella (assembly GCA_922989275.2). Lineage (NCBI taxonomy): Eukaryota > Metazoa > Mollusca > Bivalvia > Cardiida > Psammobiidae > Gari > Gari tellinella. The sequence continues at coordinate 2,469,865 of OV277870.1, read as the reverse complement.
CGTTGCTACCCCACTATACATAGTAGATCACAGCTAGTTGTTTTATACTCTTTCTCCTTGAATATATAGCATTGTATGCAGATTATAGAAAACCTGCAGGTGACTCCCCATAACCAAACTATACTGTCAAAATTCGTCATTTGTGAAAAAATATGACTTACGTTACTGTGACTTACGTTACAGTCCTCAACAGTAATTCATAGTTTAAAAGCTGTAGGACAACTTAACATGGTTGTTTTCTTCTGTAACACAAAGTTACTGGTCATGTTGCTATAAATAAACACTTTTATTGGTGACAACACATTGTTTTTCTCCAAAACTTTTGAAAAATTGGTTACAAGGTAAGTGTGTTGTATCATACTGCTGTACTTTACACAGAAGCAGTGCCATTTTTCTGTGTTTTGCTTTTATTGATACTCAAACATCATTGTGTCTTGTCTGAAACGTTCGAATGTATTGACGTTGCATTTGTTCAGAGTACAAGCGCTGCTTGAGTTGGTAACGTAAATCACAAAATGGTAACGTAAGTCATTTTCTGCTTCTCTCTCTCCTGGATGACACCGCAATCTTTGTGCAGACGTCAAAAGAGGTATAGAGTTAGATAAAAAGCACAATAAGTTGTAATTTCTCTTAGAAGCAGGTTCTGACTCTGTGATGGGTGTTTTCATTTGTAAAATTTACTGTGTCTTGTATTCTTGTAACGGATTTGTAAAGCACAGTCTTAAGTACGAAGTCGACGCACAGGCTGATTCCGACTTACCTGTGAATAAATTCAGGTCACCACTTAACCCTCTGCTTTTTCCAATGTGGCTGTCAACAAACTACACCTCCCTCCCTACTCCCCCCCTAGACTCCCATAACGGTGGTATGAGGAATGGGATGGTGGGTGGTGTGTGTGTGTGTGTGTGGGGGGGGGGGGGGGGGGGGTTACTGGAACATACATACATACATACTAGCAACTAATTTTGATGAAACTTTACAGCCAATCTTGCTGTGATAAGAACATGTGCACCTGCGGGTTTCATTGCGTGTTTCATTATACTTTATGAGATTTGAGAAGTATATTTAGTTATACAATTTTGTTCGTACTACTTCTACCAAAGGTTTTGTTTGTGTTTGGGGTTTTTTGGTAGGATGGGGGTCAATTTAGCTGAAACTTTACATTCACTATCTATACCCGTCATTGGAACCTGTGCACCTGCAACTTTCATTATGATTTAGCAATTTTATTTACAGAAACTGTTATGATGTTTATGTAGTATTTTTAGGAATTTATTATTAAATGTACAATTTTATCCGCGCTTCTTCTACATTTTTTTATCAATTTTGCTGAAACTTGATATTCACCATTTTTATCATGGGAACCTATGCATCTGCAAATTTCGTTAGGATTCGTCTACTATTACACAAATTATTGCACAATAGTACAAAAACATTAATATTGACCGTAACTTCAAAAGTCTTTGTTATAGCCTCGTAAAACTTAACACACTTTTTATTAATTATCAAAAGACTGAAATCTGACCAAATGCCGTAATTCTATCACACACTTTAGAATAATCAAATTACCCCACTTTTCTTACTTATGAAAAACTAAGCATTTTTCTTTTCCTGTAACATTCATTCTTGATACCGATTGTGCGTTTGTGCTAGCAAACCTTAAGCCTAGAGGTTTCGGTTGGGTTGGGTGGGGGTATACCTCTACCTAGACCGTGTTGTACCTGTAAACAATTATGTCGCTGCAGTGTATAAAAGTAGATTTTATGTGGGCTTTATGTCTTGTTTTTAGCTTAACGTAAGCAAGAATTTTCCTTCTTTACATTCCACATTATGCCTCAGAGTGGCTGTTATGGAAAGAGTTTACTGTATTCAAAGTTTATCTCTTTTAGTATCACTATTGAGTATTGAGGGGTGTGTACTTTGCAGACGACGAAGTTTGGTCAAATTTAGTGTTGTTGTTACAAGCGACCATTAAAGTTCAAAATATATTATAAGATCTGAACATTGTTCATAACTTTGCGCAGGTAGTAAGTAGACAGTTTTTTTTAATGATTGTTATATAGCAACAATGTTTAAACTTAGTTAAATGTTTACGGGAAAATAAATTGTGCTAAAAAGACAAGGATAGCGAAAATTTGTGAATTACGTTACTTATACCAAGTATTGATAAACAGGCAGTTTTGACTCGCATAGGAGTCTTGCTTCCAAACAAACTTTACAATGGTACATTAAAACTATTTTCTGTGCGTGTATCACTAAATTAGAAGTACTACTGAGGAGAACATATTTCAAATTTAGTGAAATTTGGAAAAAAGACAGAATTTATTAAAATGTCCCTAATATACATCTATAGCTGACAATAATTAGTTTATTTCCTGAAATTAACTTCAAAGAGGTGGTTTGGATGCTTTAATGATTTTAAATTGCTAACTATGTTATAATATAGTTAGATATAATTAGAATAAGTAACTATTTTGAATGACGTGAATGTGTGAATTACGTTACTGATACCTAGTATTGACTAACAGACAGTATTGGCTAGCACATGGTCTTGCCTCCAAAACAATGTTAAGATTTGTAAAATTAAATTATTATCCTTAGCTTTGGTTACAGAAGTAACGGTTTACCTTTGCCTGGCATAACTTTTAAAATTATTGCAAAATCTCAAATATAATTGACAGTTTAAAATCTAGATACATTTTTAGGCATTCATGTTTAGAAGAAATACTAAGAGATTGATGTCCTGTTTTGTTAACATGTTGTTGGTTTTTTGTTCAGTTTCACGTTTAATAAAATTGACTGTAGTGTCAAAACGTATGTCTGTCCATCTAAACATGTCCAATTCCCAAATGAAAAATATGTAAGGTGTAGGTCTCGTAAGTCACATCAGAGTTTTAGTGTATGTTTTGAAATGCATGCAAATCGCAAAGCAGTTGGATGTTTTTACCAATTTTGTATAAAATCTACATAAGAGATATGGTACTTTGATATTATAAAGTCAAACATAATGTTCTTGAGTATAAAAGTCGCGGGACAAAATTCTCTACTAATTGCTTAACTTAACTCGTTGTACTAGAGTGTAAACACTAAAATTGTTGACGCCGCGCGCCGCACGATGGACGACGCACGACGGACATTCAAGAATTGCAATAGCTCACCCTGAGCTAGCTCAGGTGAGCTAAAAACAAGCAAAGTATTTGTGGACTACAAATGCTCCCAGTCAGCATCATGTTCGGTAAGTTAATGCTTATTTGCAACAGTAGGTCAACAGTAGGTCACTTGATAAAAAATACATTGGCATATTTGGAAAAGAGTTACCACAAGAAAAATACACTGTACATACAAAGTATGGCAGCTCTAGGATATAGATAATTAAAGAATTTTGCAAAAGTAGATCAAAAGTCAATGAGAATATTCCAGGGGCAAACTTGTTGGCATAGGCGAAAAGGTCTCGACAAACGGAAGGCATGTTCCAAGTATAAAATGCTTATGTGTAATAAGGCAAGGCTTATGCAGCCAAATTAAGGCTTTTTGGTTACAGTTTGATTGAACAGATAAGAGGTCGAGGTCAAGATTAGATGGTAAAAAACATTGGTATGTTAGGAAATGACTTATACACAATAAAGATACATACCAACTATGGGAGCCCATTATCTATTGGATCAAACGATAAACCCAGGTTTAACCCCCCAGTGGTTGTTAATGATTAATTTATAATTAATTATTGATTGCTGCTGACCGTACCAAGGCGGGCTCCTATGTTCACTTTGCTTTATGTTTGTCTTGCGTGTTGTTTTCTATTTAGTGTGTAGATGAAGGAATGGGATTGTGCGTGTATGTGTGTGTTTGTTATGGTATGACTGTGTGTGTGTTCTGCTTGAGAGGTGGGTGTATTGTTTGTGTTGCGTTTCCTGCTTGAGTCTTTTCGTATTTATTTAAAGATTTTTACAAAAGGGGATCAAAGATCAAGGTTGGGGTCACATGGGACATGTTTGTATGGTTGGAAAGGTGTTGACAAAAAGAAGCAACAATAATATCGTTCCCAACGATGGATGCTCCCCACAAAGAAAAAGCCTAAGGCATAGCATGTTTAGTAGGTGAACACAGTATCAAGTTCATCAATTTTCGATGTAACATTCAGGAGATATGCTTCGGACAAAAATGAATTTATTATGAAAAAGGGAGGCAATTCAATACTTGGAGATGACAGAGTTATAATTATTTTGTACTACACTTCTTCTTTTTGTCATCCTCTAACACAGTATCAAGGTTCACGTTACAGTGTGGCAGAAAATTTGATTTTTTTTTAAAATGTATGTAGAAAAAGGGAGACAATTCAATATTGGGAGATGGCAGAGTTATGGTTTTGAGAACAGCACTCCCTCTGTCATCTCGTAAAACTTTATAAAGTTTCATCAACTTACAATGCAATGCTCAGGAGATATGCTCCAGACAAAATTTGATTTATTTTTTAAATAGAAAAGGGGAGATAATTAAATATTTGGAGATGACAAAGTCATGGTTCTTGTGTACTGCACCTTCTTATGTCATCACCTATCACTGTATCAAGTTCCATTAACTTACGGTGTAGCAGTTAAGAGATATACTCCGGACAAAATTGCTTTGTATTTTTAGAACAAGAGCCCCATGGGGCATATTTCGCTCACCTGAGAATAGCTGAAAAAATGGAGATAATGATTTATGTCCAGGACTGACCTAGAAATGCAACAAACCAGTACAATTTGAACAAAATATGTAAAGGATATTTAAAAGTGTCACATACAGAGTATAAAAGCTCTGGCCATATTAGTGTAGAGGCCAATTTTGACCCCTGGGGCATAATGTGAACAAACTTGATAGAGGACCTGCTATGTGCCAAATATCTAAGCTCTGGTCCATGTAGTTTCAGACAAGGAGATTTTTTAAATTTTCATTAAAAACAATCTATTTTCAGCTCCTGTGACCTAGTTATGCAGCCGACCAGAACCATTTGAACTATTTTGGTATAGGACATCTAGAAGTGTCACCATGCCAAATATAAAAGCTCTGGCCATATTAGTTTGAAAAGAAATTTCACTATATAACTCTATGTAAAACTGTGACCCCCGGGGCAGGGCCAATTTGACCCCAGGGGTATAATTTGAAACAAGAAAACATGACAAAAGGGAATTTTGTTGCCAAGCTTATGACCCTTATCCATGACACATCCTCTTATCAAGCTATTTCCATTACCGGTAAATGATATTTATTTCACTAGCGTCAGCAGAACTGGAGTTATTTTCCAGATAATAAAATATGACAAAGGGGAAAAACAAAATATTGCTGCCCTTGTGCATGGCAATTTCTCGCATCAGTTTCTTTCCATACATAACATTTCATTACAATAACATCAGTAGAACTGGAGTTGTCTTCTGGACAAGAAAATATCACAAAGGGAAATTACTCCAAAAAACAATGATGTCAGTGTTATGGCCTTTGCAAATGGCTCTTCCTCTCATTAGGCTCTTTCCAAATATGCAATTTCATTTTACCAATTACCCCATAGCCTGTTTCTAGTTTTGAAAATAGGTGGCCACCTAAAACAGGTTTAAGTAAAGCAGAATGTGCCTTAAGGCAAAGTCTGCTTTACTTTCAAACTGCTTTAAGCTACCATCTACTGGGATATAGAAACTTATGATCTTAATTTATCTTACATTTTCATGACTGTATAAAGTGGAATTTTTTTCTTCAGTGGGGGAATAAATTAAAGGCCTAAAAATGCATATTTATGGGGTAATGGGTTAACAAACATCAGTATTTATCAGTATTTACGGGTGTGTGGGTTGAATTGGAATTGGACATTCAGATAACTCTAATAAAACCATTATTAAACATATGTATAAATATGGCATAAGACATAATTACATAACTGTCAGTGGATCACTTCCAGATCCTGTTTCTCTAAGTATGAAGCAGACTGAACCATTTCTAAACTTTAGCAGACAACATGTTCAGCTGACACCACCAGTTCTGTTGGTCATTCACTCAGAGGTCAAATATTATGCAATAGTTGGGGAGAGCATCTAGGCAGCTGGCTAAACCCTTATCAGACTGAAATGATGTCTGCTTAAAACCTACTGTATGTGAAAAATGTACAAAAATCCAATTTAGTTAATGTTAAGTTGGTAAATGAGTGGCAAATAGTTTGGATCCAGATTAGATGCAGCATTATGTTGCATCTGATCTGGATCCAAACTGGTTGCAAATATTGGCTATTTGCCTGTAGTATATTAAGGGTAACTCAAGTAAATACAGTTCTACATAAATCCAAAATCCATGAAACCTGCCTACAGCAGCACTAAAACTGTGTAGGGTGGGGTCAAGTGTGACCCTAGGGATTTCATTTGAACAAACTTCAGAGGGATCCACCAGGAGCTACGTACTGTAAAAATATCAAAGCTTAGGGCCTAGTAGTTTTTACAAGAAGATTGTTTAAAGTTTTTCGCATTCTTTAATAAATTTCAATAAGTAGTCCACTTTAAAGTTTCATTTAAACAATTTCTGTAGAGAAGCATCCAAGGAACACCGTGAGCATGTTAGTTTTTTCCTCAAACTCTCGGTTTCAGAGGAGATGTCGCTTGAAGTAAATTTGAACGGACGGACAGAAGGATGGCGGGCGATCACAACAGCTCACCTTGAGCCTTCGGCTCAGGTGAGCTAAAAAGGGAGATAATTCAATATTGAGAGATAACAGTTACCGTTCTTGTGTACTACACTTTCTTCAGTCATCCTCTATCACTGTTACAAGTTTCATCAACTTTCGGTGTAACGGTACTGAGATATGCTCCGGACAAAATTGATTTTTTTATGAGAAAAAGGGAGATACTTCAAAATTGGGAGATGAGAGAGTTACGGTTCTTGTGTACTGCACCTCCTCCTGTCATTCTCATTTGAACAATATTGGTACAGTACCTCTAAAAGTTACACCATGCCAAATATCAAAGCTCTAGCCACATTACTTTCAGAGACGAAGAGGTTTGAAAATTTCACTATATAACTCCATGTAAATTTATGACCCCCGGGCGGGGTCATTTTTTACCCCAGGGACATAATTTGAACAATAATAATTGAGGACCTGTAGATCATGCTTTGTGCAAAATATCTAAGCTCAGGGTACTGTGGTTTCAGAGAAGAAGATTTTTTAAGTTTTAATCAAAAAATCTTTTTTTAGCTCCTGTGACCTAGATATGCAACGGACCTGAACCATTTGACCAATATTGGTAAAGTACCTCTAGAAGTTATACCATGCTAAATAGCAAAGCTCTAGCTATATTAGTTTCAGAGAAAAAGAGGTTTGAAGATTTTACTATATAACTCTTAGTAAATTGTGACCCCCTGGAGGGGCCATTTTGACCACAGGGACATAATTTGAACCATCTTGATAGAGGACCTATAGATGATGCTTTGTGCCAAATATCTAAGCTCAGGGTACTGTGGTTTCAGAGAAGATTTTTTAAGTTTTTATTGAAACGATCTATTTTTAGCTACTGTGATGTAGATATGCAACGGACGGGAAACATTTGACCACCTATCAAAGAGGACCATATAAGGATCATTTCTGCCAAGTTTGGTTAAAATCTATCCAGTAGTTTAGGAGGAGATGTCATTTAAAGAAATTGTTGACGACGGACGAACGGACGACGACGGACGACAGACACAGCACGATCAAAGTAGCTCACCTTGGCACTTTGTGCCAGGTGAGCTAAAAAGTGTCCCTTCTCATAATCATCAGAATTGATGGCGTAGATGACTGTAATAAATATAAATAGACTACACTCGATCCCGCTAGACTACATTATGGAGTTATAATAACTGCAATCGACTGCTGGTATTTTAATAGGAATCCATTCATGTGTCTGATATTTATCAACAAGAGCCCCATGGGGCATATTTCGCTCACCTGAGAAAAGCTGACAAAATGGAGATAATGATTGATGTCCAGGAGGAGTGTTTTTTATCCAAGGGGCATTATTAAATTGGAACAATCTTGATAGAGGATCTGTAGATGATGCTATGTGCCAAATATCTAAGATCAGGGTACCAGGGTTTTAGACAAGAAGATTTTTCCATTGAAAAAATCTATTTTTAACTCATGTGACCTACATATGCAACATACTGGAACCGTTTGAACAAAATAGGTTAAGCAAATCTAGATGTGTAACGATGCCAAATATCTAAGCTCTGGCCATATTAGTTTCAGAGAAGAAGTCGTTTGAAAGTTTCACTATATAACTCTATGTAAAACTGTGACCCGAGGCGGGGCAAATTTTGACCCTAGGAGCATAATTTGAACAAACTTGATAGAGGACCTGTAGATGATGCTATGTGCCAAATATCTAAGCTCTGGCCCTTGTAGTTTCAGACAAACTATTTTTTAAGTTTTTATAGAAAAAATCTATTTTTAGCTCCTGTGACCTAGATATGCAACAGACCAGAACCATTTGAACAAAATACATAAAGGATATTCAGAAGTGTGACCATACCAAATATCAAAGCTCTGGCCATATTAGTGTCAGAGAAGAAGACGTTTGAAATTTTCACAATATAACTCTTTGTAAAACTGTGACCCCTGGGGCGGGGCCAATTTTGACCCCAGGGGCATAATTTGAACAAACTTGATAGAGGACCTGTAGATGATACCATGTGCTAAATATCTAATCTCTGGCCCTTGCTTCTTGTCAATTCGCCACTTTCTTGTCAATTCGCCACCTAATCAAAACGAGAGAGGGCTACCGAGGATGTCCGAAAACTACAGAGGATATCAGAATACTGGGACAGTTTCACTCAGGGAGATTTCAAGCGCCAAAAATGCGAAAGAACAGATAAAAATAACAATAATTCACAAAAAGTTTCAAATCAAATCACATGTTGGTAATTTTAATTCTAGCTGTCCGTTGTTACTTTTTATTGTTAAGTTGTAAAAGTTAAAAGAAATATTTTTAAAAAAAATAAATTTTCAAATTTCATAAAAAATTTTCAAATTTCATGAAACAAACTATAACATACTGACAGAGCCTACATTGACCTAATTATCGAACCACCAATCAGAGGTGGCGAATTTACAAGAAAGCATCCTGGTGATCCAGAGCAATGACCTCGTTTGAAAACGGTACAGTTATTACACTTTATATTTATTTCACAAGTTTTATGTTATTGAAGGTTCAGTTCAGAATTAGATCCGTGAACAAGTATGAAATGTTACATCAGATAGACGCATGCGCGAAAATATAGCTAAGGGTGGCAAAAACACAGGTAAACAGGCTATAGGCGATGCTATGTGCCAAATATCTAAGCTCTGGCACTGGTACTTTTTTGACAAGAAGATTTTGTAAGTTTTCATTGAAAAAAATCTATTTTTAGCTCCTGTGACCTACATATGCAACCAACCAGAACCATTTGAACAATATTGGTATAGGACATCTAGAAGTGTCACCATGCCAAAATGCAAATATCAAAGCTCTGGCCATATTAGTTTAAGAGGAGAAACGTTTGAAAATTTCACTATATAACTGTATGTAAAACTGTGACCCCTGGGGCGGGGCCAATTTTAAACCCAGGGGCATAATTTGAACAAACTTGATAGAGGACCTGTAGATGATACTATCTGCCAAAAATCTAAGCACTGGTCCTTGCACTTTTTGACGAGAAGATTTTTTAAGATTAGATTTTTTAAGATTTTCTTATTTTTTCACTTTGGTTGCCATGGCAACCAGAGTTCTGCATTGTTTTTAATTCTTTGAACAAATTTGAAAGAGCTCGACCCAAGGAACATTTCTGTAAAGTTTGGTTGAAATTTGTTCGGCGATTTAGGAGATGTCATTTGAAGCAATTGTTAACAACGACGCACGACGACGGACGCCGGGCCATCCCAATAGCTCACCTTGAGCCTTTGGCTCAGGTGAGCTAAAAATAACGTTGAAATATTATGGAATTAAATGTTTAATTTAAGATGAGGGCAATCTTTAAAACTATTATAAACATGCTTAGCAAATGTATCAATAGGCTTATATTGTTTATAATATGAGTTCAGAATAATATTGTTCAAAGTCATGTACATATTTTACATGATTAATACTAATAGAAAAGTATTTGAAATTCAATTAACAATTACCCACTTTTTTGAAAAGTAATGATAACAAGAGCCCCATGGGGCATATTTCCCTCACCTGAGAATAACTGACAAAATGGAAATAATTATTTATGTCCAGGAAGCGGTCATTTTTTACCCAAGGGGCATAATTTGAACAATCTTATTAGAGGACCTGTAGATGATACTATGTGCCAAATATCTAAGATCAGGGTAGTAGGGTTTTAGACTAGAAGAATTTTGTAAGTTTCCATTGAAAAAAATCTATTTTTAGCTCCTGTGACCTACATATGCAACAGACTGAAACCATTTGAACAAAATAGGTATAGGGCATCTAGAAGTGTCACCATGCTGAATATCAAAGCTCTGGCCATATTAGTTTCAGAGAAGAAGACGTTTGAAAATTTCACAATATAACTCTATGTAAAATTGTGACCCCCGGGGTGTGGCCAATTTTGACCCCAGAGGCATAATTTGAACAAACTTGATAGAGGACCTGTAGGCGATGCTATGTGCCAAATATCTTAGCTCTGGCCCTTGTAGCTTCAGACAAGAAGATTTTTTAAGTTTTTATTGAAAAAATCTATTTTTAGCTCCTGTGACCTAGATATGCAACAGACCAGGACCATTTGAACAATATTGGTAAAGGGCATGTAGAAGTGTCCTCATGCCGAATATCAAAGCTCTGACCAAATTAGTTTCAGAGAAGAAGATGTTTGAACATTTCACTATATAACTGTATGTAAAACTGTGACCCCCCGGGGCGTGGCCAATTTTGACCCCAGGGGCATAATTTGAACAAACTTGATAAAGGACCTGTAGGTGATGCTATGTGCCAAATATCTAAGCTCTTTTTTAGGATTTTTTAAGATTTCATTATTTTTTCACTTTGGTTGCCATGGCAACCAGAGTTCTGCATTGTTTTTAATTCTTTGAACAAATTTGGAAGAGCTTGACCCAAGGAATATTTCTGTAAAGTTTGGTTGAATTCTGTTCAGCGGTATAGGAGATGTCATTTGAAGCAATTGTTAACGACGACGCACGACGGACGACGGACACAGGGCCATCCTAATAGCTCACCTTGAGCCTTTGGCTCAGGTGAGCTAAAAAAACAATTAAAGTAATTGAATTATTGCTCAATTAACAATTATTTCAAATTAATTCACTTTTGATAATCAATTATTAATTAATTAAATTATCAATTTCAATTACCCCATGTCTGCTCAGGTGAGCTAAAATAGAAGATTCTACAGGGTGTCCCAAAATTTATGGGACCTAAAGTAAAGGCCCGTAATTTGTTTTACCTATGGATAGATTTTGCTCATTATTTATCATGGTATAGAGTGCTAATAACCTTTAATGGAGAAACACAATTTAAGCAGATATATATTTCCTGAAGAGAAAAGCACTATGCGATTTTAGAAAGTTGAACGTCAATTTTTGTTAATTCAAGAATTTCCGGGCGGCTTCACTTGAAAATAAATAAACATTTTAAAGCTCATAATTTTAAGTTCTAAAGGAAATATCAGTTCTAATAGTAACACCTGGTTAATCTTATAGTTTAAAAGACCTATTTTAAGGAATCAAGTAAAGACAGGGTGAAAAATTATCTCAAAATGACCCATTTTAGCACAAAAATAGTCAGGCCAAAATGAATCATGGGTAATCTCATGAGATCAAGGGTCAAAGTTCAAGGTCAATGGTCAAACCCAAATAGATGCAAAGTATCGTCGTGTATTACCTTGGTGTTAAATATGATACATCAGCTTAGATTTAAAGTTATTGTTAAAATAATGTTCTATGATGGTGATTTTAAGGGACAAAATGACAACAAATACTTGATCATGTACAAGGTTTTCGAACAGCTCCAGAAAAAGGTTTTTAGAACACTGTCAAGAACACACATACAAATTAGTGACATTTCTTAACTGTAGAACAATCTCTATCTATTGATTGAACCTTATGTCACTGTGGGACCTATTTAATATGAACAAATCCACTTGGATCATTGAAAAAAGCTCCCAATACAGTTGAATAAGGCTAAATTTAACAGTTTATTAAAGGGGAGATAATTCATGAAAAATGAAATGGTCATCTTTTACCTTACTGATTTTAAAATGTGTTTATTTGTTTATCTGCTCTGCTAATGACGCTTAGTTTATTTCTATATCCTGTTGAATAATGGCTTACTAGTTTAGGTCCCCGAAATTTTGGGACACCCTGTAGACAAACCCGAACAACACCGCAAAAGGCTAAATCTATGTAGAAACTGGTTTGATTATTGTAGTTTTTATCAAATGAACATTCTTGAACAAAAATCTGTATCATAAATACGCCATATTCGGTCCCACGATGCAGAAAATGTTTATGCGCCTTTTTTGCGAATGTAACAGTGCTGTGCAACAGCCAACTGTTGCACCCAAAGCTGTCCCTTGCATAAGTCTGGTAAATCTTCACACAAAAACAGTCAAAAATACTTAATAATCATTTAAATAGAGAGTCAGGTGATAAATATAATTCATATACAAAACAAAAAAATAATACATACTAACGTTGTACAATTATACAGCTAAGAAACCTTCTAACACATTCTGTTGACAAGAGGATCATGTGACCCTAAAGCGCTCGACAGTAAAAATAGGAGTGTCAACCAAAAATATGGGTACGAAATTACTAGTGGATTTGAAAGGGTACGAATCGACCAAACAAGAGGGCCAGAATGGCCCTTGATCGCTCACCTGTCCATGGTGACATTAGGATGGGTCACTTGATTTCAGAAAAGAAGATTTGTAAAAGGTGACCCCAAGGGCGGGGCAAAATTTGAACAACTTTGATAGAGGACCTGTAGATGATGTTATGTGCAAAATATCTAAACTCAGTGTACTATGGTTTTAGACAAGAAGATTTTTGAAGTTTTCATTAAAAAAATCTATTTTTAGCTCCGGTGACCCAGATATGCAACAGACCAGAACCAATTCATCAATATATGTGAAGGACCTCTAGAAGTTACACCATGCCAAGTATCAAAGCTCTGGCCATATTGGTTTCTGAGTAAAAGATGTTTGAACATTTCACTTTGTAACTCTATGTAAAACATTGACCCCCGGGGTGGAGCCAATTTTGACCCCAGGGGTAAAATTTGAATAATATAGATAGAGGACCTGTAGACGATGCTATGTGCAAAATATCTAAACTCAGTGTACTATGGTTTCAGACAAGAAGATTTTTGAAGTTGTCTTTGAAAAAAATCTATTTTTAGCTCCGTTGACCCAGATATGCAACAGATCGCAACCAATTCAACAGTATATGTGAAGGACTTCTAGAAGTTATACCATGCCAAATATCAAAGCTCTGGTCATATTGGTTTCAGAGAAAAAGATGTTTGAACATTTCACTATATAACTCTGTTAAACTGTGACCCCCGGGGCGGGGCCAATTTTGACCCCAGGGACAAAATTTGAACAACTTTGATTGAGGACCTGTAGGCGATGCTATGTTCAAAATATCTAAGCTTAGTGTACTATGGTTTCAGACAAGAAGATTTTTTAAGTTCTCATTGAAAAAATCTATTTTTAGCTCTTGTGACCTAGATATACAACAGACCGGAACCAATTCAACAATATATGTCAAATACCTCTAGAAGTTATACCATGCCAAATATCAAAGCTCTGGTCATATTGGTTTCAGAGAAAAAGATGTTTGAACTTTTCACTATATAACTCTATGTAAAACGGTGACCCCCGGGGCGGGGTCAATTTTGACCCCAGGGGCTAAATTTGAACAACTTTGATAGAGGACCTGTAGATGATGCTATGTGCCAAATATCTAAGCTCTGGCCCTTTTGGTTTTTGACAAGAAGATTTTTGAAGATTTCCTCATTTTTTAACTTTGGTTGCCATGGCAACCAGGGTTGCCATGGCAACCAGAGTTCTGCATTGTTTCAAATTCTTTGATCAACTTTGAAAGAGCTTGACCCAAGGAACATTCCTGTGAAGTTTGGTTGCAATCCAGCCAGTGGTTTTGGAGAAGAAGATGTTTGAAGAAATTGTTGACGCACAACGCACGACGACGGACAAAGACCGACCACAAAAGCTCACCTTGAGCACTTTGTGCTCAGGTGAGCTAAAAATTGGGTACAAATCGACCAAAAATATAGGGTACGAAAAGGTGAGGTACGAAATGACCAATTCCCGTTAGAACAGACTAAGGTACAACCCTAACATTGGTCGTATTCGAATCAGGGCAACTATCGCGTTAGTTGGAATAGTTGTCAACAAGTTCTATTCGAATCACCACTTGATGTTTTCCGTTGACAAAATATTGTCAAACCCTAAAATCGAGCGTTGATTTAGTCAAGTGACCACGTTTATACCACGTGATTAGTGTCACTAGATAAAACAAACATAAAGACTCTCTCAATTAATCGAATGGATCCAGATCACATGGCATTATAGCGTATATAAAAATTGGGAGCATTACGACTGTTTTATCGGGTGTTTGATTCATTTCCATTCGTCCGGAAGTACAAAGTTTTCGTTGACTATAATTTCTATTCGAGTCGGGCCAAAATCGTTGACATCAGTAAATCTTTGCGCGCTTGCTCCGCCCACTTTTCGTCGACAACAAACTCGATGATTCGAATACGACCATTGATTCTAGAGGTCAGTCACCAAACTGCGGTGCATCGTGATGAACTCACAGGGCTACCATAAGTTGACATGAAAAATCCTAAGATTTCCAAACTTGCATTATTTCTAGCGCGATTTTACTATCGTACCTTTACCCCATATCCTGTTTCTACTTTTGGTGACATGTGGCTGCTTAAAGCAGCATGGAAGTAAAGCAGAATGCGCATTCTGCTTTATTTTCAGCCTGCTTTAAGCTACCATACATGAAATAGAAAAAAATCCGAATATTTAGGAAAAATCCGGAGAAATGGCAGCCCTGAATTCATTGAGGAGCATCAGTATAATTAGTGACTGCATGTTTGATCAGTTTATAACATAACAGACGGCGTTGAATAACACCTGTTGTTTAAATGTCATATATAACTAGTTAAATAACTATGCAAATTAGGCACGCCATGACGTCGTTACTTGCGACGTCATAAAATGCGTTCTATGCGTTCAATTTCCAACGTCTTCTTTTCATCATCTAGATTCAATTTATAGATTTTTGTGTAATTAACAGTATTTGATCTACATGAAAGTGCTTATTAATACATATAATAACATAAACATCATGCTAGTGAACGGGGTTAATTTTGAACAACTTTTTTCCTGTATAGATCTACTTATATCGCGCTTAGCATTTACTTGACCTCAAAAACTGTGATAAATAACTTGTCTAGGTTATGTTATAAAAAGAATATAGCATTTGTGTTAATAATTTCAGAGTTCCCATTCACGTACAGATGTACGTGATTCACGTATAATTTCAAAAAATCACGCATAAAATCAATGCCCTGAACGTGCATGCACGTACAGATTTATGTTGCAGATAATGCCGAAATCGGATGTAAGAAGACCAGTTTTATTAACAAACAACAAAATACAAGTTAAACGTCAAAGTCTGGCGTGTCAGTTTGGATTTGTTTTCATTTTCCTTATAGTGTCCGTCAGGCGCTTGACAATTCTTATCATTCTTATTACGTAAAGCGCCAGGTTCACCCGCATCGCGAATATGATGATTAAGCGGTTTAAAATAGATTTTGGGATTTCCCGTCTCTGTGCCTAATAAAGTCGCTATTTTTTCCATCAATTTTTGTTTTTATAAGAGTTCAATACTTATTTCGAGGAATACGTGTTTGAAAAATGCTGACAAATTATTAAAACAAAAAGTCCGGTCATAGGTCTAATTCTGGTCTCTTTCGATTTCAAAACAGCGACGCCATTTTTATGCGAAAAACTGGACAGGTTATCAGATGTATTTTTTCCCGTCTATTAACAATGTTGAGGAAAATGCCTGATTTAGTGAGACACAGTCTTAGCATAGGCCTACGCATTCGTGTAGTCTGCAAATATGTCGGGTAAGTCCCAAGTGACGGCCTGGTTAAGAAATAATGTGAGAGATACGAACAGTACACATCCAAACAAATGATATAAAAATTTAGCGATGGAACCACAAATTTCCAAAGATCATCCCTGGTGCGTATCCATTGTTTGAATACAGATTGCTACTTAGTTATGGGACCACCTGGCCTCATCGTACTTTGTCCCTGGCGTCCTCGCATCAGAAGAAACAGAAAAACGTTTCATATGCACCCTCTGAAATTTGTCTGCACCCCCAAAAAATAGCCCTGTGGGAACCCTGAATTTATTGGATTTATTAAACGAGTCTTTTAGAAAACGATAGAAACGAGGCTTTGCCTATGAACACTCATGTGAATATCCTATATTTATCAGGGCTACCTTTTCTCTAGTTTTCCCCAAATCTTCAGATTTTTTTATTTAAGCAGATTGTAGCTTAAAGCATATTGAAAGTAAAGCCAATGCGCATTTAGGCGCATTGTGCTTTACCTAGCCTCCATCTGCTTTAGGTAATCACGCTTGAAAAATATATCTAATTTGGATATCTTAGGACTTTTCAAAATCAACTTATGTTGAGAAACGGTAAATAATACGCCCACGGGCAAACTAATATATGGTTAAATCAAAATCGATTCCAATTTTTTAAGCGCTAAAGAATAAAGTTTAATCAATTCTGAAATAATTATTAAACCTTTTCTAGCATCTATCTGAGTACACCAAGGGCAGATAACTCTTGACAAAATGATCCGATTTAAATAATAATCAAACCCTTTCATGAAGGTATTAGTGTTTTCTTCTGACCTGTCAGAGTTTTTTAGATTGGAACATTCTTAAACTTTAAAAGGGATGAGTTTTCTATACATCCAGTTAGAGATGCGGATAGCTGTACTTTTTGTGCTGTAGCAGATTTACCTTTCGGCGTCTGCTTTACTCATCATAGATAGATAGATAATTTGTGATTACTGAACATTAGTTACGTTCAAGACTTACTTGCAGTTAGTTCCTATATTTGCCTGGCATCCCTTCATTAAATAGGTTATTCATAATTCATATACTTCGCTAATTGGCCTGGAATCGGTGAAAGTTTACATTGTTTTCAATTTGAGCTGCCAAAATAGCTCGTTTCGTCCGCCATCTTTAAACTACAATCTTATCCAATGAGATCGTTTTATAGGATGCTTAGGAATAGGGTGAGCTGTTGCCCAGCTCCTTCTTATTGAAGAAGGGTTGCGGGAACCGCTCTATTCGGGTATATAAGCGGGTGCAGAACGTAATTCTACACTCCAGTCTGGGGTCAGCTCTTATGAACAATTACTAACCAATAGCGGGACAATTCCCAAAATCGCACATGTGCTTCCCTTGAAATCAAATTGAACGCAATAGAAATATCTCTCTGGCCTTATAATTAATATTATAATCACATTGAATTACCGTTTAATGCATTAATTCGTTTAATCTCGCCAATAAGAAGAACATTGTGACTATCGTTGATGGTCCGTTTTGTTCGATGTTGATTGTCGGCGACGGTCAGATTTATTGGTGACATTAAACGAAATTAATACATGTACTACATGTAACAATAAATAGAAATTGTTATTAGATCTATATATGCCATTTTGTTTGTTAAGTTTAGATTCGGTGGGATAACCGAAAGGTAAGAAATAAAAAGATTGAAATATAGCAGCTCGTTGGTCACTTGTCCAATTCCCTGATACCTATACATTGGGACAAAACAGTATCCTATACGGACCTTCGAGGGAGTAACCGCCCTCGTGGGAATCTCATCTGAAACGGGGATCGAACCACACACAAACACCCGTTACGGTTACAGTGCGCTATGTAGAGTAGAGTTTACATTTTTCTTTCCCATTTAAACGCAAACGCAATGTACTAAACTGTCGAAATTTACTTTTATAAATTTAAACTATATTTTTAATCTGAGTAGCAAAAAGGTTGGAGCCTGATCAGACGCCGGATTACCCGACGTCTGATCTGGCTCCAACCTGTTTGCAATGGACATAACAGTTTTAAGCATAAACACGATTATTGAGAATAAATAACATATCTGTAAAATTAGCGCAGCTGTCTCGTGTTGCACAAGGATCATGCTTATCCCAAGTTGGAAAGTGTACGACTATATAGATCCGACGTTACCCTGTTATCTATTTACCATTATGAATTGTTCTGTTCTAAAATTAACTCTGACAGGTCAGAAAAACCACACAATACACTTATATAATTAAACTGTGGGAAAATATAATCAAAACCCCTTCAAAAATGGTTGCTTAGTGTGTAAACACTGTTAAATAAGCCTTTTATAGCATATGTGAGTACATCAAGGGCACATAATTATGTAACCACAAATCAAATTAACCTCAGGTTTCACTTAGCTTCAAAAATTGATGCAAATAACATCTGTAGACTGTGCGAAGTTTCATTAATATCCTTTCAATAGTTTTCCGGGAAAATCAGGATAAGCTTTTACAAGCATATTTGAGTACATCAAGGGCAGATAACTCTTTAAGGATAAATCAAATCATTAATGAACCTCAGGTTTCACTCAGTTTCAGATATTGATGCATATAACATTAGTGTGAAGTTTCATTAATATATTTTCAATGTGGACAGTTTTCAAAGAAAGCTCTGGACAAACTTTTTAAGCATAGTTGAGTACAAATGAACCTCAAACTCAACTCAGCTTCAAGTCTTCATGCATAAAACATTTTTGTAAAGTTTCATTTAATAATATTATTTGGATAGTTTTCCGGAAAAAATCCGGACAAGCATTATTAATGACCATATTTGAGAACATCAAGGGCAGATAACTCTGTAACGAAAAATTGAATGAACCTCAAACTCAACTCAGATTTTCATGCATTTAACATTTATGTGAAGTTTCAATTATATCCTTAAGATAGTTATCCAGAAAAACTCCGGACAAGCGTTTTATATAAAAAGCATATTTGAGTACACCAAGGGCAGATAACTCAGTTCCGAAAACTCAAATGAATCTCAAACCCGACTCAGCTTCAGGTCGTCTAGTCCTTCTAGAAAGACCCTGCGTTCGAAATTTTATCATTTCACGTTCATTATGTCGATTTTTAACTTTTTTTTCTTCAGCTCGAACCAGGGTCTTTCACAAAATGGCCATTTTGCGATAGCAAGTTACGCCGAGGTTTGAGCCGGACTTCAAAATCACATTTTTCTCTTAATTTGAACATGTTGGGGCTAAGTTTTTTAATGCATGTCATCAAATATTGTCTAATATTGCTTCTGTTATAAGAAAAAGTAAAGTAGTACTTACAATTGCGTGTTATTCCATCGTTTAAATCCAACAAATGCCTAAATATCCAGCAAACAACAATTCATGCTACTCTTCAAAACGGAGAGGTTAAAGGTAAGGCTAAAACAATTTCATGAGTTTTTATTGAACGAACCAGTCAATAAAATCAAAGGCCTGAAGGACATGGATGACACATCGCATAAGATAAGATAAAATTTACTTTGGGTCGTCAAGACATACGAGTAACATAAGATCTGATGAGCTTTTATAACCGACTAGATCTATATAAACAAATGTATGTAAACAAAAGCAAAACGACTATAAATAAGGAATGATAAAAAGCAATTACAATATAGCATATGATTATGAATAAGAAGCCAATCCTGTAATTATGAATTAAATTTTGTCAATTATTAGCAAACTCAAATTAGTTCTAATATGGACTTGATGTCTAGATTGTAATTTTCCTTACATGCTAAGTAACAACCACAGGTACTTGAAAAATATACTTAACAAAAATAGAAACTTTACATACTTAAGAGCCGGTTTAAGCGATGTTTTAATGATGTTTCATAAAATATACGCATATTTAATAATGGAGTTATTGATAAAGACCATACACAGTCACACTCTCGCTAATTTGTACCGCGCACGACGTAGCACGCTTTCCACTTCCGGTTTTCAACACTGACGGCGAGTTGACCTATTCAGGGTTTATTTCACGTTTATTTAATGCATCAGACAAACGCAGGCTTTAGCCAAACACCGAAAAAACAAAATTGTAAACATTTGCGTTTCAAAACTGAGATGCCACAGCTTTCTGAAAATCATAGAAATCAGGCAATTTGGCATGTTTACGGCGGGCGCGTCAGAAACTTATGTTGCGCGTCATTTTGGACGCCTACGGTAGAAAATTCATATCCCCAATACTCATTACAGAGTTACTGGGTAAGTCAAGGATCGGCCGAGATCGTTGAAGTCACGTCGAGACGACCGCACTCTTACGTTAACGTACCGACGTAACCGTTTGATCCCAGCAACGGTTACTGCTCCGCGGTTTGGGATCACTGCCGAGACAATAAGGAATCGTCTGACTCAATGACAAGGTTCAATCCGTACCCGTAGACCGTATCCTGGGCAGACATTAACTGCACACACAACGTCCAGAATAACGTTAACGTCATGCCCTGGCCTTCAGTATCACCGGGTCTGAAGCCAATAGAGTATGTTTGGGATAAACTTGGCGTCGGGGGCGGAACAATTAGCAGATTGACACGACCAACGATCTCAGACATGCTCGATTACGAAAATGACATGTCATCCCAGATGACGTCATCTGACGGTACATCCGTGACGGAGTGTTGCTTGCATTAGGCGTGACGGTAGGCATGCACGCTACTGAAGTGACTTTATGCAAAATGTCACCTAAAATGAAACATGAAAATGCATTAAACACATCTTGCGCACACCTTGACATTTCTGAGAATTTTGAAATCGACCCCTATGCATTTTGACGTCAAATTACGACGTGACTTTTTGATTTTTTTCATCACCATTGTCGAGAACTTGCAGACATTGATCCAAAGTTTTAAATAACAATAAGCTTTCTGCAAAATTGTGTTTGGACACAGAATTATACGCATTAGTATCCCATGTAAAGTTTCTATTTTTGCTGAGTATAGATCTAAATCTAACATTACCAAAAAATAATAAAAATTTATTTTTTTTTAGTTAGACTTCTGTTACCGTCTCTTGTGGTGTCCTCAGGAAATTATTAATTTCACAATATCTACTTTATATCAATTATTTCATCAAATTCAGTCAAATAACGGCACAGTACGTGCATTTATAACGAAAAGGTGCATCCAAAGGTTTTGTGTCGTTTCTGAGGAGGTTAACTTCAAACCACGGATTTTCACGGACTCGCGGATCTCGGAAAATCTAAATAAAAAGTGAACAAAACACAGAAATCTGATCTGTAATCTATTTTTAGAATTAACAAACCACGGAAATATGCCCGGAAATTTAACAAAACACGGAAATCTGATCGGAAATTAACGTCGCGTTATTACGACGTCATTAGAACGTTATTTTCAGTGTCACAGATGAGTTGAAAGTGGTTTGGTGACACTATCTCTTTTTCTTACTTCAAACATTATCGATGGGAAGGGGGTTATCATGGGCACAAAACTGGCAGAGTATTCGGCACGACAAAGGCGGCCAGTCAACGGAAGAAGAAGAAGTCTGTATGTGCATTTCTCCAGTTTTTCTTGTCCGCGTCTTTTTTCTATCTTTGTCTATATTTCTCTTTACTTCTGTCTGTGCGCCGCTGCAGTATTGTCAATCTGTATGACAGTTCAGCGTTATGATGAAGATAGATGTAGATGCATAGAAACATCATAATGGCATACTTCAACAGATTGAGATAGAAAAGCCTGAAAAAGAAAACCCGATTCCCGTAAATCGGCAATCTCCTCTTTCAATATCCGATGTCGATCATTTATTTCTATACCACCAATGTAACAAGGTGGTACCTTTTCGAACAAAGGGAGGCGAAGTTTACGTTTATCGGCCAGATAATTCATTAGAAATTAAGGATTGGGTTGCAGATGACCACTGCTTGTCCTGCGAGGGAACACGGAAAGTCCGTGGACGGTCAGGCCCAATAATAAAAAAATACTATTATCTCTTTTTAAGAACGGAGGCAAAGGAGAGGTTCAAGGACAAACGGTTCCGGAAAGAAGTGTATCTCTCGGAACAGTATCCCACAACATTGTCGTTCATTATATTGGAGACGAGAGCCTGTCCGTACCGAGATCGCGCGGAAATAGCTTAAAGCAGACTAAATATTTATTCGCACAAAATCCTCAGTAAATCCTCAGTAACGGCGCAGATTGCAGAAAAAATTCGAGAGAACATAGACAAGCCGGTCCATAAACTGTATAAAAAGTTGTAACGGAGGAAAACACGCTCACGGAAATACCGAAAAACAATAGACAAGTTCATTATATTCGCGAGAAAGTAAAGACAGAGAGACGCGCTCATCAATCTGCATTATTTCTGACCCATGAGCGCAAATGCCGAAGTCGTCATCAATTTCTCTTTCAAATACTGCGAAATGCATGCAAAGGAAACTTAAAGCAAGTACCCCTGGCAACTGATACATGGAAATCTGAATACAGGGTCTTCCCCAGAAAAATTGGAAGGCGCTGGGGCAGGGGGAGGGTGCGGAAGGGGGTGTTACCCCCTTCCGTATATCGAAATTTTTTGAAGTTTTAATGTATAAATGGTGTTCCCTGAGCCACTTTAAGCATTATTTCAATGGTGTCCTAAAGATAAACACCTTCTAAAACCTTTGTTTTTATTAGTCAATTTAAATTTCTTTATGACAAGAACTTGCTAGAATCTATATCATAACAGTAGATACAAGGAGTACAGAATTAATGATATGTTATTTTGTTTACAAAAAACTATACATCTTAATTCTTATAGATGAAAGGGTTTGACAGAAAAATATAGAAAGACACATTACCTACATTGGTTTACTTGCTTTCTGATGTTATAATCTATAAATGAGCATTAGATTATAATTTGAAGCAAAAAATATTATTTTTTAAAGAATATGTGTGTTTGCATTATATGTTGCCAACTTGCCACGTAATTATGTTAGCATTATGACTTTATGATAATTTGAAGAAGAAAATTCCAAACATCGTAGTACTAGATCAGAGGGCTTTTATAAATAAGAGTTCTCAAATCTTGGTCTTCACTGTTTTCCTATATGTAGATACTTTTTGAAGTTTTTGTACAGTAATCCTGAATGTCATTTGTATTTCCTGTTAATTTTTTTGACTTTATATCTTCATTTCTATCTGCTAGATTAAGTTCTATCACAATTTAGAAAAAAAACTGTGCTTTGCTTAATCACGAATGTACAACATGACTAAAATGTTTAAATAAACCACCTTTTATCATAAAATCGGATTATCTATGTTATTTCTTATGCTATATTTTCTATCTTATTGGTTGGGGATACATAACTTTCAGTGGAACATTATTTCTGTTGACAAATGCTATCGTTAATTCGCGAAAACCGTTGACAAAATGTACGTGCACGATTGAAGGAAAACAGATGACAAGCTAACAAAATCATTCATGCTAACTTTGAAGTTACCAACACAGCGATATTTCGGGAAAATATATAACTATCCTATTTCAAACAAATAGATCTACGTGATAATTGAATAAATAGGCTTGATCGATTTTGATTACATTTGATTTCATAAGGCACAGAAACCATTTGTCTCGATTGTGGGCGTGGCATTTTCATCACTACAAACTGCTATGAGCTAAAAATAAACCAACCCAGCGATTTTTGGTGGGGAGGGGGGATCAATCCTAGAACAGTTCAATGAAATAAAACAAGGGCCACTATGGCCCTAAATCGCTCACCTGGTAACCATGTAACCATGTACACCGTGTGACCTAGTTTTTGACCGGGCATGACCCTCATTTTAACTTGACCTTGATTTCAATGAGACAAACATTTTGTTCAAGTTTCATGAAGATTCAATGAATTTTGTAGTCTCTAGAGTGTTAACGAGGTTTTTCGATGATTTGACCTAGTGACCTAGTTTTTGAAAAGACATAAGCCACATTTGAACGTGACCTAGATTTCATTGAGGCAAACATTTTGATGAAGTTTAATGAAGATCCAATGAAATTTGTAGTCTCTAGAGTGTTAACGAGGTTTTTCGAAGATTTGACCTAGTGACCTAGTTTTTGACCTGACATGACCCACATTCAAACTTGGCCTAGATTTCATTGAGGCAATCATATTGATGAAGTTTCATGAAGATCCAATGAAATTTGTAGCCTCTAGAGTGTTAACAAGGTTTTTCGATAATTTGACCTAGTGACCTAGTTTTTGACCGGACATGACCCACATTCAAACTTGACCTAGATTTCATTGAGGCAAACATTTTGATGAAGTTTCATGAAGATCCAATGAAATTTGTAGTCTCTAGAGTGTTAACGAGGTTTTTCGAAGATTTGACCTAGTGACCTAGTTTTTGACCTGACATGACCCACATTCGAACTTGGCCTAGATTTCATTGAGGCAATCATATTGATGAAGTTTCATGAAGATCCAATGAAATTTGTAGCCTCTAGAGTGTTAACAAGGTTTTTCGATAATTTGACCTAGTGACCTAGTTTGTGACCTGACATAACCCACATTCGCACTTGACCTAGATTTCATTGAGGCAAACATTGTGACCAAGTTTCATCAAGATCCAATGAGATTTGAACCTGCTAGAGTGTTAACGAACAATTGTGGACGGACGGACGGACAGACGACGGACGATGGACATCCAGCGATCCTAAAAGCTCACCTTGGCACGTAGCTCTAAAATCTAGATTTATTCGATTTTGATTTGAACATAAATAGGGCATACATGTACTTGTATCTTGTTTTCATATTGCATCGAAATTTGTGGGCGGGGCGTTTCTTCTGCTGTGAATGCTCGCAAGTTGACTACGGAAATTCACGATGCTGAGCAGCTCTATTGGAAACGTTGTTTGATATTGATCGTAACTAACCGCCGAATTCCGAGACTCTCCGAGCATAAATTATGAAGACGAAAAGTCGCGAGTAATGTGTCTGCACGAATGAATAACGACGGTCGTAATTCGTGGTGTCTGCGAATCGAAATAGTGCATTATAGGTTCTCCATAACGATGATAGCTTGCTTGCTTTATTCGTTTTAACGTCTCATCCAAGTTATCGTTATCTGTTAAGACTAAACTAATGCGGGGGAGCGTTGTTTTTTTTGTTTAAAAAAAAGTCTACGGCACCCGCGGTCACCCATCCAAGTAATAACCGGGCTCGACGTTGCTTAACTTCGGTGATAGGACGAGAATCGGTGTTTTCCACGTGATATGGTCGTAGACAAAACGATGATATGCGAGATATTCAGCTTATATATATTATGTTTAAATCATGCACAGTAAAACAATAAGCATGATTTTTCTCGTCGTGTGAAGTTGAAAGATTGACAGCTATTTTAAAACAGTCACGTGAGAGTCACACGTGACACCATTGCAAAGGGATTATAACTGCCTCGGGCGGAACGCGATCAGAGGTATGCATAATTGTCTCCTGCTGAGAGGCCCCATCTACCCCACGCTTTAATTAACATACTGATAAGAATAGTTTTATGACCTTAGCAAGTTTGATAATAGCACTGTTTCGCAAGTGGGGATTTTTAAGGCGCTGGGGTCTCGGATTTTAAGCGCTGGGGCAATTGAGGTTCAGAAATTAAGGCGCTGGGGTACCCCAGCGCCTAAATGGCCTGGGGAAAACCCTGGAATAGTAATAGTAATCGGAGGAATGGACAGATATACTTGATGAAGGTGGTTGTATTGAGGTAGCATATTGTGATTATATGTTTTATATTATATAATGCTGATAGGGATTTTTAAGGCGCTGGGGTCTCGGATTTTAAGCGCTGGGGCAATTGAGGTTCAGAAATTAAGGCGCTGGGGTACCCCAGCGCCTAAATGGCCTGGGGAAAACCCTGGAATAGTAATAGTAATCGGAGGAATGGACAGATATACTTGATGAAGGTGGTTGTATTGAGGTAGCATATTGTGATTATATGTTTTATATTATATAATGCTGATAGACATGTATGTCTTTGCTGAATAAAACATATCATGCATGTATGAAAGCTTTCGATAAAGTTTCCCATATACAATGTACACCCAATATATAAGCTCAAGATATACCAGTTTGGAGAGACATACACATGGTGGATCAGTGACTTCTTAAACTGTAGAAAGCAGAAGGTGGTAGTGAATGGCAGTGAATCTGAGTGGCAACCTGTGACAAGTGGTATCCCGCAGGGATCGGTGCTGGGTCCCATGTTGTTCGTTCTTTTTATCAAAGATCCGATTATATTTATAATATTTTGAGAGCAGAATCTGGAGAACAAATGTACCAACGCATTGAACAAGCAATACCACATGGGACAGAAAGGATGCTCGGGTACTTTGAAAAAGATTTCAGGCCAAAGCTAGAGAGATTTGCTACATGTTATATTTCGAAGTACACAGACGTAGACGAATTTTCCGGTGTCACTACAAACCAGAACGAGGGCTTTAACTGGCTGATAAAGGATCTGAAAAACTTGGGGGAAAAAGGACCCATTGACACAGTTGTACTGTCGTTAAGGTTTTTACAACAATATTATCTCGCAGAAATCAAAAGAGGACGGGCAGGCATCGGGATTTCACCCTCAGGGAAGATATCGCTGCATTGATAATTTCTTTGGACAACATTTACGTTAATTAAATTTCCGGTTTCCAACTATATAAAACGATAGTTGAGGCCCTGCAAAACGGAAATTTCATCAACTCTGATGCTGTCCGTGAAACAACAGGGCCTGACCTGACGAACACGGCAAAAGCGCGAGAGATCATAGAAACAGACAGGATAGTTTTTGCTGCGAAATTAGGATGTTTTGTTTATCATGGGGCCATCCTGAAAAATCTATACGGTGGAACTTTTTCCGGTTGAAAAATGTACATGTCCACTTCCATGCGGCTCTTGCTGTCATATTTTGGCTGTCAAGTTATCACTCAAAATGAACGTTGACAGCCAGAAGAAACAAGTGAATGTCACACTATTACGAAAATTGTTGAGCTTTAAAAAAATGTCTATATTGAAAATGTCTTTGTATTCATATTTTGAATGTTTATCCTTAGGGTTTTCATCCGAAAACGTTCACGGATGTCCGTTGCTATGTAGTAACCGACGTAGTCAAACGTTATCGGAAATATCCGTGTATTGTCCTATGTTTCTCGGAAGTCGGGGGAAAATCGCGATTATTCACGGATATCTCGGAAAACGATGACATTTCTGAATTTAAAATCCGTGTTTTTTCAAGACAACTCTGACAATCACGGACACATTCGGAGTGTCTCGGACATTTTTTTTTGGACTACGTGTGCCATTTTTCTAGTAAAATATAGGTTATTTTGCGATATCGTAACTGTATAAATGCCGAATACAGTATATTTAGACCTTTGTCTTGAGTTACGGTATCGCAGCTAGTATTCCGTGGACTACATGGAACTGTTAATTAAACAAAAATGATTCACCGATGGACGACTAACTAAGATTTGGGGAAGATAACTTGAACTAGTGGACCGACATGAGTTTTACAGCAACAAATATCATATCTAAAAAAAGTTGTTAGCTTGTGCAGACTGATTTTATTTGGCACACACTTTTCATCTCCAGTAACTCTTGTTATTGTGTATTTATACCAGACTGCATGTAACTTGCCCCCTATCCAGTGAGACCATTCAGTTTTAAGCAGGTGCACATTAACCAAGATTTCTGACAATTTATCATTGGTTGAGAATGTATAAATGCTGGGTCTTACCAGACAGATAGATCTACATCTATTACCCCCCCCCCCCCATTTTTTTTTTACCAGACTTCTATTTGAAATGGATATTAAATTCGATCTGACACTGTAAAATTACTGTTATTTTATTTATTTATGCTTTAAATCCTCTATAAATAAAGATCTATTCGTTTTTTCTTTTTTAATGGTAATAGAGCTCGATCTATGTGTCAAGTACCTGTGGGTCTAAATAGATACTTTACAGCTCCGCTGTGAATAATCCATAAAATGAACTGAAGAAGCAACATAATTTTCGTAATGGTACGGGGTTCTGTTTCGGGTCTGGAGTTTCGTACCGCACCGTTAAAAATATATAAAATGTATTTCGTTTAAATTTTTACATGCCGATTCTATACCACATGCACCCACCAGTCACGTCATCAAAAAACAACAACAACAAGCATGGTGGCTGAAAGTGGCAGATTCTCGATTGAAGTTTTAAAATAGGAATTTACGTGAGACAGGGGTAATTAAGAATATTCTATTCAGACAAATGTTATTATAGTTAAGTTTTGTTCAAGTTATAGTCCGTTTTCAGTGTGGAAAAGCAATATTTGACTGTATCACTTTTGCTATGGGTAGTGACTAGGGGTACGTGACCGTACCTCTAATATTTGAAATTAGCGGTACGGTCACGTACCCCTAGCGAGCCCTGTGAGGGTTGACTAGGGGTACGTGAGTCCATAACACTGTATAGCAACACTTAATTGTGTCTGCAGATACGTTAATAGCGATGCTAATGTCTAATAATATCTCATTTCAACCTTCTATTCTGACTGTTTAACGCAGAAAAGCAAAAAAAAATTAATCCAAAAATAATTTCCAATCGGCATTT
The DNA here is from genome assembly GCA_922989275.2 of Gari tellinella. Lineage (NCBI taxonomy): Eukaryota > Metazoa > Mollusca > Bivalvia > Cardiida > Psammobiidae > Gari > Gari tellinella. Next base: position 2,441,118 of record OV277870.1, on the reverse strand, counting down.
TTTTCACGGCAGCGAAAACTATACCTATGAATAAAGAACGTTCACACATTTTTACAAACATGTATACATATCCAATACCAGCCTTGTTTAGAATAAATGCACTGTTTAATTGCGATCAGTTATCAAACGTGTTTTACGAGTTGATTTGTGTAGGTCATTAACCAGCAAACTTGGGTACCGGCAAACTTACATGTTTTGATTGGAGCCGAAGCTTCGATATTTTTTATTTTCTTAGATCTACCACTTTATATTCATCGCTAAGTTAGGAAGGCACATCAGTAGTTTCTTACAAGCTTATTGTATTAATTAAGTTACCATTGAATCAAAATTTTAAGAAAAAAAATTAACATTGGTCACGGATTTTCAGATATCGGGCGCATCTGACGATAATTAACCCAATACATGCGGAATACATCTATTCTCATCGCTGCCGGTGAGAACCAGTTGGGTGGGGAATATTTGTCGAAGTTTCTTTGTTTTTCTCCATTCAATATCCACAAGATAAGGTAGAAATGAGAGATTATTAATATTAGCATCAATAAAACGTATCTGCAGGCAAATAAATATGTTGCTACATAGTTTAAATGACTCACGTACCCCTAGTCAACCCTCACAGGGCTCGCTAGGGGTACGTGACCGTACCGCTAATTTCAAATATTAGAGGTACGGTCACGTACCCCTAGTCACTACCTTTGCTATGGGCTTTTGAGCAATTAAATTTGGACGCTAGATTCATCAAAGCGTCCTATTATTTGGACTACAGGTCGTCATGCATTTAACATTTGTGTGAAGTTTCATTGATATCCTTTTGATAAATTTTCGGCAAAAACTCCGCACAAACAAAATGATGACGAGCGGACGAACGAACAGACAGGACCACTCCAATATACGACCACCTTAGAGGTGGGCGTATAAAAACCCTGGCCTGGTTTATGTGATATCAAGTCCAGACACCAACGCGGGAGAGATGGGGTAATCCCTCTGTAAAACCCAAGTTCAAAAATGCTGAACGATAAAAGCTATTCTTAGTAACACTTTGGTTTTTCCGTGTTTATTTTTAGGTAGTGACTAGGGGTACGTGACCGTACCTCTAATATTTGAAATTAGCGGTACGGTCACGTACCCCTAGGGAGTCCTGTGAGGGTTGACTAGGGGTACGTGAGTCATTTAAACTATGTAGCAACACATTATTTTGCCTGCAGATACGTTTTAATGATGGTAATATTACTAATCTCTCATGTTTACCTTATTTTGGGGATATTAAATGGAGAAAAACAAAGAAACTTCGAGAAATATTCTCCACCCAAACTTGTTTTCACCGCAGGGATAAGAATAGAAGTATTCCGCATATAGGGTATAGTGATATTTTAAATATCGTGAGATAGGCTACGCCCGATATCTGAAATCCGTCCCCAATGTTTTTTTTCTTCTTTTTCTTATAAATTTGATTCAAATGTAGGCCTAACTTATAATTATATAATAGGCGTGTTCGAAATTACTGCCGTTGTTGCTATCTAACTTAGCGTTGAATATAAATTTAAAGTGGTAGATCTAAGAATATAGAAACTAGCGAAACTTCGGCTGTCATCGGGTATCGATTCATGCAAGAAGTTTGCTGGTTAAAGACAGACCTGTGACAAAAATCACCTTGAAAACACGTTTGACAATAGATCGCAATTAAACAGTGCAGTAATTCTAAACAAAGCTGGTATTGGATAATTATACATGCTTGTAAAAATGTGTCTATACGTTCTTTAAATTCAAAGATATAGTTTTCGCTGCCGTGAAAAAATTGCCGATTGGAAATTTTTTGTTGATGAAGTTTCTTTAATTGTCTGCGTTAAACAGTCATATTTAAGGTAGAAATGATATATTATTAACATTAACATCGATATTAAGGTATCTGCTGACAAAATAAAGTGTTGCGTTATAGTGTTTTTGACTCACGTACCCCTAGTCAACCCTCACAGGGTTCGCTAGGGGTACGTGACCGTACCGCTAATTTCAAATATTAGAGGTACGGTCACGTACCCCTAGTCACTACCTTATTTTTAGACCTGTTTAAGGCTCTTATCTGAAACCTGCGCCGACTTATTTTAATATGGAAGATTCTAGATCTAGATCTACACACGCTTCATGGCGGATACAAAGATATAGATTGTAGCAGTTTGGCATCCTTTAGTATGCAAACTGCCCTTTTAACATTAGCAAGCTAAAGATTATAGTGTATCTTGATCTAGATCTTGTACTGAAACATCTCATGATATTGCATGCTTTTCATCTGCATTTTGTGGCAATTGAAGTTAGATTAGTTCTATGTTTTTTTACTTGTTAGAAAGTGAACTTTAGTTATAGAAATCGGCGAATCAGTCCAGTTTAGCAGATGGTCACATGGTCCTATCTGCCTATATAATGAGACACTGACCACTGCTCTCTCTGACTTGCAACTGGTTGATTACTGGTAACTGAGCTATGAGCACTTACGACCGATAGGTTGTAAACTGAAACCAACGGTGGTCACACTGTAATGTTTCAGATTTAGTAAATTTAGGGCATTTCTGTATCAGGATAAACCTGTACTTCTCCGGACGTTAGTCTGGGCAACCCAACGGGTGACATCCTGCTCTACAGAAATAAATAACATGTAACTCGGGATTCCGTTATTGTAAATAGTCATATTTTATGTTCAAATAAAAGTAGTAAATTGATTTCTGTGTTTTAGTTATATTCCCCGTCCCACCAGGCTATACCCAGAGTACGGACTTGAGGAGTGTAGCGCTCCTGGGGTGGATCCAGATCGCTGGGTCCCCTCGTCCTGCTACAAGATCTAGATTCTATATTGAAATTAGTTGTATAAACAAATAAAAAGAAATCAGCAGATCTAGCCAGGTCGTGTGGGTCTTTTAAGCAGAGATAAAAAACGGAAACAATAAAGCAGTCTCACTTGCGAGCGCTCAGCTAGACTAAATCTAGTTGATCTGGTTAAGTGTAGTTCCTAAAATATACATAGCTTAACGCACCTGTTCTATAAAACGTCGGAGCTCGTCTTGTAAACCTTTGTACCAGTTACACCCTCTTAGGAAATCGCACCAAGAGTGCCTTCACTTTGTATCTACATGCAGCCATTGTCGTCTGATGTTTTGACCCACTTCCACGGAAGGGGTTGGCCTAAAACACGAAATGGAAATATTTTGGCGAAATGGACGAAATGGAAATTTTGATGGCGAAATGGAAATTTATTTTTCGGAAATCAGATATAAAAGCATAGAATTAAGTTTTTAATTCAAATTTTATTGTTTCTATTTATATAGATACTAGTTTTAGACAGGTGGCAGTAATTTAAAACTGATTTTTCACACTTGAGAGTAGATATATCTCTATATATGAAGAATATTTCCATTTCGCCGTGGCGAAATGGAAATTTATGTTTGGAAATCAGATAAAAAAGCATAGAATTAAGTTTTAATTCAAATTTTATTGTTTCTGTTTATATAGATACTAGTTTTAGACAGGTGGCAGTAATTTAAAACCGATTTTTCACACTTGAGAGTAGATATAGATCTATCTCTATATATCGGTGGCGAAATGGAAATTTATGTTTTGGAAATCAGTTATATTAGTATATAACAATATTATAAATCAAGATTGATTGTTTCAGTATATATTGAAACTAGTTTTAAGACAGGTTGCAATGACAAAAACCCGATATTTAATACTTGAGGGTAGATATAGCTCTATATATGAAGAATATTTCCATTCCGCCATGGCGAAATGGAAATTCATTTTTCGGAAATCAGATATATAAGCATAGAATTAAGTTTTAATTTAAATTTTATTGTTTCTGTATATATAGATACTAGTTTAAGACAGCAAGCAGTAATTCAAAACCGATTTTTAATTCTCGAGAGTAGATATGTCTCTATATATATATGAAGAATATTTCCATTCCGCCATGGCGAAATGGAATTTTATTTTTAGGAAATCGGTTATACTAGTATATAATCAAGTTTTGAATCAAGATTTATTGTTTCCATTTATAAAGAAAGTATTATTAAGACATGTGGCAGTGATTGAAAACAGATTTTCCCCTCTCTATGTACACACGAATTCATTCGTGATGTACAACGGGCCTCCCAAGAATGATTCCCTCATCACAACAACGCTTGTCGCTGTTCATGAAACAAGACAAAATATGTTCAACATTTCACGTCTGCAATACCGTCTGCTGTTTTTCTCAAAGTCACATAAAGGACATTTGGACAGAAAAAAAACAATAATGTGATAAACAGCTTGAATCCAGATCAGAGGCCGCGTTACGCTGCGTCTGATCCGGATTCAAGCTGTTTCCGATGTAAACGAGTTACCCTCCCTATAACAACTCCCTCCGAACAATACACATACTTTTTATCTCCACTTAGGTGTTCTTGTAGAGGGAGCACTGTATTATTAAATAAAATGCATTTTTCCAAAGGAAGTTTCTATATAAGTTTTTAAATATCATTTGATTCTTTCAAATCTCTATTTTAAAAGAGAGCGTTGTCTTGAATGCATTGGAACAAAGACATGTACAAAGGTGTATCGATAACTTGCGGACAAACCGTGCTACAAACATATTCAGGTTTTCAGACTTGTATGTATAGCCATTGCACGTCTAAATATTGTATACATATATCGGCTCTATATGACCCTTCAGCGTCGCAGTGCGTTAAAACCCAGCACAATTAAGCAGACAAAGGTAATAGTAGCAGTAGCAGTGATAGTCGTATAAGTAGCAGCAGTAGGGGTTATACAGCAGCGACATTATCGGAAGTAGTAGTAGTATCAGCAGTAACAACAATAGCAGAAGTAGAAGCAGCAGCAGAAGTAGTAGCATCAGCACAAACAACAACAACAGCAGTAGTAGCAGAAGAAACAGCAGCAGCAGTAACGACAGTTAAGCTGAAAAAGGGGGGGGGGGGTCATTTCTCTACGGGGGTCATTCCTCTGCGTGAGGGGGGTCATTCTACTACAAGTCGATGGGGTCCTTATTCTACAGTCTGGGATCATTTCTCTACGTAGTATAAGGACCCGGGTCACTGTGTACGGGTGGGTCATTCTACTGCGTTACACCGGAAACCACCGGGAAAAGCTGTATTTATGATTAAGAAAATATGACGTCGACAACCTAACAACGACGTCATGACGTCACAAAATATTATATTGCGCATTATGATATGGTGAAACGCGTCGCGCAATGTTAAAGAAAATAAAATTGTTTTAAAAAGGCTAATAGATCTACATCATCTTTTTTTTTTTAAATCATATATTACGCCGACATTACTTATTATATGGTAAACAATCAATCAATTAATCAAATACAATCATGTATTGCATGAAACATTATAGCCAACCAAATAATTATATACAGTAGATACATGATATCAGGATACATAATATACACATATACAGTAAGACATCCCTATTACGACCACAAGATTGTGTTAATTTTCCGGCGTTTAAGACAGGTGACTTCTTAACGGAGAATTCTGTCTTATAGCTTATAGCTCGCACATGCGATTGCAATCACTTAGCTTTTTATGTGGTCATAATTGAAAGGTTTTACTGTATAATGAAATGTTAAACTAGTCTGTATGATTTTGTCGTTATCTTTTGGAACTTTGCGGAACAGTTAAATGAGCGTTGGAGAATGCGTTATAATTTCCGTCTAAACACAATCGCATTGAAATTATGAAAATTCAGTTTTTAAAAAAATGTGTGACTATTTAGATCTATCTGTAGCTCAGTGGTAAACGCGTTTATTGGAAAATTATACCGTCTTCTCCAACGTATTCATGGATCCAGACAATTTTAATCAGTAGCTACAACACATTATCCCTATCTAGAGCTACATTATTAAATCACATTGCAAAACGAACGGTGTTTAACTGCGAGTATGTCACAGGCATATAATAAATTTCTCGGTGTCTTGGTTTTCTGAAAGCTGCATGTAAAGTTTAGTTACACGCAGTGAAGGGGTTAATATCATATATATGTACATGCTATCACAATTATACAGTAAGGTTGCATGAGGTAATATTTTACTATATTATTATACATAATAAATAGAAAGATTAGTGTTCGCCTCTCATGTTTCATGCGAAGTTTGATTTTAGATATAAAGTAAAGCCTCTCTATTACGATCAATGAAACGAATGCCAATTGATTATACGTACATATGTAAAAGACAAGTGACAGCTGAAAGCAAGGTAACGGTAAAACAGAAATATCATAAAGGAGCTTTATTTTTATCTTTTATTGTATCTTGCTTTACGCAGTCACCTGTCGTAAACACCTAACAGTTAAAACAATTAAGTGGCCATAATAGAGAGGTATTAACTGCACACGTATACTAAGTGGTTCTAATTTTTGATTGTATCTAACTCGGTTATGTCGAACATTCCCGGAGTTCAAATTTAAAACGTGGCTTAACTTTGAACTACGGGTATGTTCGACTTAATCGAACATGAAATAATTCAATTAATGTGCTAAAATATATTTTTGTTTTATTTTCTTACTGCGTTAAGCATTCCCCTATCACAGTAGGTTAAATGCACTCGAACTTTGAAATATCGAACTCGGTTTTGTCGAACATACCCGTAATTCAAAGTTAAAACGTGGATTAACTTTGAACTACGGGTATGTACTACTTAACCGAACATGAAATTATGTAATTCATGTATTGAAATATATTTTAGTTCGAGTTCAGCGAGTCGAGATATCGACGTTCGATTGTATTTACACTGAATGTTTTAAAAATTTCTATTGGCACACAAGTCGTCGTTTTGATGAAGGTGTTCTAGATCTTTCTGCGCGTTTTCGTTTGGTTTCAGTTACATTGTACCGTTAACATTGCAATGTGTATGTGTGAAAAATAAAACAGTATTTCAATCAACATCAAACGAGTAATTACTTAACAGGATTATCCTTTAATTCTTTAAAAAAAAAAGTCACTTAATATTTCGCTTAAAATGCGTTTTTGGAATTATAATATATTAACTGTGCCTTTTTCTTCTAAGAATAACATACATTTTGTTACATTTCCATTGCGTCAGTCAGCGCGTGTCGTATCTGACTAGTTTAATGGTTGTTGGTAAGTGTGTCAAAGGCACGTGTCAATCAACGCGGCAAACGGATATACGGATCGATATACCTTTAACCTGATCACCTTTAACCTTCAGGTAGCATGATTAAACACTATACCGGGCAATGGAAAATCGAGGTATAATACGCATTTTGGTACACATAAATTTGTCTTAAATTATATTCCTATATATACAGAAACAATTAATTTTATTTAAAACTTTAATCTTTGCAAATATTACTGATTCCCTTAAATAAATTTCCATTTCTCCAGTGCGAAATGGAAATATCATTCTTATATATAGAGATATATGAAAAATCGATTTTAAGGCACTTCTATCTGTCTTAAAACTAGTTTCTATAGATACTGAAACAATAAATCTTGATTTAAAACTTCATTCTATGCTAATATAAACCAATCCTACCAATAAATTTCCATTTCGCCATGACGGAATAAAAAAATCTTCATATATAGAGCTATATCTACTGTCAAGTATGAAAACCCGATTTTAAATCACTCCCATCCGTCTTCAAACTAGTTTCTATATATTATAAAATAGTAATTTTGATTTAAAAAGTTAATTGATTCTTCTATAACTGATTTCTTACAAAATAAATTTCCATTTCGCCATGGCGGAATGGAAATATTCTTCATAATATAGAGCTAAATCTACTCTCATGTATGAAAAATTATAATCGTTCCAACCCGTCTTAAAAATAGTATCTATATATACTGAAATAAAAAAAGACTTAAACTTTATTCTATGTTCATATAACGGATTTCATAAAAATAAATTTCCATTTCGTCATGGTGGAATGGCAATATTCTTCATATATAGAGATATATCTACACTCGAGAATTAAGAATCGGTTTTAAATCACTGCCACCTGTCTTAAAAATAGTTTCTAATTATACGGAAACAATCAATTTTGAATTAAAACTTTATTCTATGCTTACATACTGGTTTTCCTTAATATAAATTTCCATTTCGCCATGGCGAAATGGAAATATTCTCATATACATGTATAGAGATATATCTACCCTCAAGTATGCGAAATCGATTTTAAATGACTGCTACCTGTCTTAAAACTAGTTTCTATATATACATAAACAATAAATTTTGATTTTGATCTTTATTCTATGCTTACATAATGGTTTTCCTTAATATAAATTTCCATTTCGCCATGGCGAAATGGAAATATTCTCATATATAGAGATATATCTACCCTCAAGTATGCGAAATCGATTTTAAATGACTGCAACCTGTCTTAAAACTAGTTTCTATATATACATAAACAAACAAAAATGATTTTGATCTTTATTCTATGCTAATATAACTGATTTCCTAAAAATAAATTTCCATTTCGCCACCAAAATTTCCATTTCGTCCATTTCGCCAAAATATTTCCATTTCGTGTTTTAGGCCTACCGCCACGGAAGAGCAGTTTGCTTTCACAAACATCAGAATCAGTGCATTTAGTGCTTCAGATGTCTCACTAGTCTACGTCATGGCTATTCAAACTCGTTATTTAACTTTTCCTAATCCAAACATTTTCACAGCAGACATAACTTCGACCTCACCTGATGCTAGTCATATGATGAATGCCCGCGCAATGCACAGAGGGCGCAAAATAACTGCTTCCGTGAAGGGGTATAAAAACCACTACCCGGACCGAACCGAACCGAACAGGGTGGAACGAATTACCCAAAACCCCACAAACCCCGGAATTACCCAAAACCCCATCAAAAATCAACTGTATGGTTAGTTTACAGCCACAAACCTTGAAATATCTATTTATTATGTTATTATAAGGTGATATAAGTTCAGATTATACCAAAAAAAAAAAAAAAAAAAAAAAAATGAAAAAAAAAAAAGAAAAATTTTTGAAAAAAATAATAAAAAATTACTTTTTTATTTTTTACCCCTCTTAGAAAGGGTTAAATCACACGAAAATGGAAGTGATAATGTGGAAATATAAACAGACATTACCTTCGTAGCACATTTTATATGTCCGTGTACATCCCATTTAAACGAGATCAGCACCGGACGCAGTTAATCCACCACAACCCCATTTATTTTCACATCTCGACCACAAAGCCCGCCTACAACTCTTTATAAATGTTTTGCCAAGCAACACACACTAACAAATTAAAGACTTTCTTCACCGGTAACATTTGACAATCTTAGAAAAGTGGCGTGATGCTGCAATTTTCGTCCATTTGAGCTGATTCTTGCCCGATCCGCACCGGCCCTAGTTATTCCACCACAAACCTCATTTATTTCCACATCTCGAAAAAAACACCTCTAGAAGTCTTTCTTAATGTTTTGTCAAGCACCACACACCAAAACATTATTGAATTTCGAATCCTGAACCCTATGACAGTCTTTAATAGCATTTACCATGACAGTGTGTGCATTTTAACCCTTGGAACACTCGTCACGTATATATTTGTCCTTTGTAAACAGTGCACTTGTTGAAAGTACACTTGACACCAAGTAAAACGGGTAGACCCAGATCAAAGGGCCCTAAATATCTTGCGATGTGATTTGAATCTGTTGTGATATATCGTTCATAGTCTCGTGAATTTTTTTTACAGAGTCTAGACAGCGAGAGAGAAGAGATATAATAGAGAGAGGGTCCAACATAGAAAAAGAGAGATATGACAAAGGTAAGAGAAATATAGCAAAGAGAATGAAGGCTCTTCTTTCTTTTTGCTATTTTCTGTCATCCTCGTCATATCTCTGTCTCTTTGCCTTTATTCTCACTCTCTTTTCTCCAGCTCTCTCGCACTCTCTATCTTGCGAAAGAGAAAGAGCGAGAGAGCGATAGAGAGAGACAGACAGACAGAGAAATTCAGAACAATGTCAACTCGCGATCCGCAGGATAAGGGTTAATTGCAACTTCAGGTTCACTGATCGTTATCTACATCTAACAACTACCCAGCTGTGTTAATTGGTAAGGGTGTGTGTATTGATACCAATTATCACAGTAGGGAACCACTACATATAGGTGTACAGTTTCCAGGGGCGAAACCTCTCATGAAAATATAACCCTCTTCACGAAATGGATTAAATTCAATCGTATACTGAAAAACACAGTAACTCTATGAATTTATGCGTATAAGCCATTTTTAAAAAAAAAGCGGATGAAAAGTGGCGTGATGATGCAAATTTCGTCCATTTGAATTGATTCTAGCCTGATCCGCACCGGCCATAGTTATTCCGCCACAATCTCTATTTATTTTCACATCTCGATAAAAAAAAAACACACCTTCTACAAGTCTTTACTAATGTTTGGTCAAGCACCACACACCAAAACATTAATGAATTTCGTATCCGGAACATTAGGACAGCTTTTGAAAAATAGCATTTGCTACGATTTCCATCATCCTCTATAATTCGAAATCATTAGGTGCCGTGTGTCCTTTGAAAACAATGCACTTGTTGAAAGTACACCTATTGACACCAAGTAAAACGTGTAGACCCAATTCAAGGGGCCCCTAAATGATGTAAGCGTAAGTGTGTGCTCTAGTCACGCATACATATTTCTGTAAACAGTGTACTTGTTGAAAGTACACTTGTACAAAGAAAATAAAACATATGTCGTAGTAACATCACCGAAGTTCGGAAGGAGACTTGTTCAGTTCAGTCCAGCATCATAAAGCACAACACAGCTTGATACTTGGTGATTAGCTTGCCCTTATCAGGGTATGTTTATTACAAACAAATTATCACAGCAGGGTACTAATTGATAGATGTAGATCGATATGGGGGCTATTGATAGCTGTGCATTTAACCCTTATGCTGTGGATCGCGAGTTGACTGTTATTTTTTCAAACAGTTTGGATCCAGATCTGATGCTGCATAATGTCGCATCTGAACTGTATCCAAACTGGTTAATAGTTATCACTGAGACTTTTTTTTATTGAAATATGTACAAATCTTATTTAAATATTGTTTGCAGACGACAATTAAAAAGTAGAAGATATTACCGCAAAGTGAGGGTTAAGCACACACGGTGATATTGTCTGTAGATTAAAAATTGATGAAATTGATTTGGGTCTTATAATACATAACAAAGTGGAAATAAAACATTGGATAGGTGCCTCGTTGTGACAAAAGTATGTGTAGTGTTTTAGTGCAGATGTGAACATTTAGTGCTTATAAGAAACAGTTGTGACAATGGAAATCTCTTTCCCTCGTGGATTAAACCCATTACTCAATAGATACACCCTTTTAAGCCTTTACTTTATCCCCACACTGAAGAAAAAGTAGTACCGTACAAAATGAATTATATTCTTTATCATTGCTGAAAGCAGGCTGAAAGTAAATCACACTATGCACTACTTTAAATAGAGTGTTTAGCCTCGCAGATGGTAGCTTAAAGCAGGCTGAAAGTAGAGCTCATTCTGTTCTACTTTCAATCTGCTATAAGTGGTCACTTGTATTCAAACAAAGAATTAAGTACTACATATGTATACGAAATAGATTATTGGTCCTATGATAGCTTAAAGCAGGATGAATGTAAAACACAGCTTACTTTACTATCAACCTGCTTTAAGTTGTCACCTGTGTTCAAAACAAGGGTTAATCTTCTAGAAATTTTTTTTATACATATATCTTATACGACAGTTTTTAGTTGACAAAATACAGATGTTAAAAAGTGTAGAAAAAAGTTTCATTACTTGACAATGTGACAATTAAAGGAATTGATCTAGATGCAAACTTTTGGGGTTTTTGTGAAGGCCTATTTTTATCGTTATATGTAAACAACAACATCACAGTGTTGAAATGGATCAGCTAGATCCCTTATCTACCTGTATTAATACCTAGTACCCATGATGCCCTAGGTGCCTCTGGGTAATATGATATGATGTATCGATTGTGTATCTACCACACTATACCGTCCAAAAGACATCCTGCTGAGCCAAATATAGGCCTTTAACTCTTACCGTCCTAAGGGCGACATGGGCAATATTTGCAAACAGCTTGGCTCCAGATAAGACGCCGCGTTGTCGTGGCTTATAGCGACTTGGCTAACAATTGCACAGGCCAGAGACCACGTAACGCTGCGTCTGATTTGGAATATGTTATCAAGTTTAATTAAGATCCGAAATTAAATGTTGCTGCTTCCGAAGACGAAATATTTTAAGCATACGACACTTCAGAATGATAAGGATTAAAACAGAACAGAAATCCAAACTGTTAGCTACTATATTACTTTATAGTCATATAACTCGAACATATTCAACAATAGAGACAATATACATGTATATGTGTTTTTGCAAACAATAAACCATTAAAGTATACAAAGCGAAAATGTCTAGAGTCGACCGATCAGGATCTGCACTGTTAGTTATTGACAGCAACCCATAACAGTCATCAATATACACGCATTAATTGGAAACTGGTGTTAATGAGGCGATTTGGACAAGTTTAAATTGAGAAATAAAAACAAGAGACGACAATTGTTTGAAGCAATTTACAGCCTTTCAAATTACTCGATGTGTGATTCGGAGCAACACTGACTGCACATGATAATGAAGATGCGTTGGGCGCTGTGTTTAGCTTCTCTAATGCTGTAAATATTTTCTTGAACTAGTGCTCACGTGCATGCAATGGTTAATATTCGCAAACCGTCTAGATTCAGCTTAGACACCTATGTCACCAAAAACAAACACCCTTATTTTGTGAGAACTACCGGTATATATATGTGTGTGTTCAAGTACCCTTTTGAAATGATTGTTGCAAGTATCAACTAATTATGCTTGGCTGACTTCGTCCTCTGTCTTCTTACTCACAAAAATCGCCTATGTGAACAAATGTGCACTGGAAACCACAATCTCTCCACTTAGCTGCCTTACTACATCCTTTACCATATTTTCGTATGGCTTTGAGCGAGGTAGACTCGTCTATGTCATAATATTATTTAAGTGCATTTATCTGACTAGAACAGTGTAGAATCAGATCAGAATCTCATTCAAGAGCCCTCTATTCTAGGTCTGCACTATCTGTGCGCCGTTACATAAGCAGTGATATCATAAATGGCTTTCGCTCTGCGGGATACCAATCGCAGTGTATATTGTCCCCGCATACCATATATGCACCCAGCACCACAAAGCACAAGGTTTTTACAGGCGAGGTACAAAAGAAATAAGATTTTATATGAATAGCTTGTATCCAGACCAGCCGCAGTGTAACGTAACGCTTACCGTCCTAGGGGCGACATGGGCAATATTTGCAAACAGCTTGGCTCCAGATCAGACGCCGCGTTGTCGTGGCTTATAGCGACTTGGCTAATAGTTGCACAGGCTTGTTTCTAGACCAGCGGACCAGAGACCACGCTGCGTCTGATTTTGAATATGTTATCAAGTTTGATTAAGATCCGAAACTAAGTATTGCTGCTTCCGAAGATGAAACATTTTAAGCATACAACATTTCATGATAAGGATTGAAACAACTGTTTGCTACTATATTACTTTAGTCATATAACTCGAACATATTCAACAATAGAGACAGTATTATATGTGTTTTTGCAAACAGTAATGGAACAGTCATAAAAGCTGCTTTGGAAATGATCAGGTTCTAAACTGACTGCAATAACACCTGCCTATTCCGTTCATTCACATATATACTTGGTTGTAACTGGTCAGTAAATTTCTTCCCTTTTTTCCACACATACCGTTGAAAGTATAGCAGAATGCGCCTTGAAGAAGATTAGAACTATGCTTTACCTCCAACCTGCCGATTGGACTTTCAGATTGTAAATTTCGCTGGTATTTATGTGCTTGGAACTGGTGACTGTATGTCATTAATAACCTTTTGGATGGTGTGCAGATACTTTTCAGATGGAAGTCACTTGGTGTTATCTCTGGATCCACACTGTCTGTACATGTCGTCGCAATGCTCTCATTAATTTTGCAGGCTGTAGACATGTCTAAACATATTTTAATGTTGTGTATATATACATATATAGCTAAGCGTAAGGTAATTAATATACCTTAAAATAATAATGCTACCACCTCCCTGTGGTTTACAATTGAAAACAGTTTGGATTAGGGTCAAATGTCAAAAAGCATGGTGTTTGAGCCGGAACACGTTTTTTATACGCCCACCTGTAAAATGTGCGTTCTTGTTGCATGGGAAATCCTTATCCTTTCTCAAAATATGGGCTTGTGGTCCGTTTGAAGGTGCCATGCGTAGACAGTTTGGATCCAGATGAGACACCTAGTCACACGGCGTTTGATCAGGTTCCAAATCGCCGGACACTTTATGAAGCGAATTGTCGATGTCTGCAATGAACTGTGATTTTCACATTTTATTGCTAATTGCGTTTACGCTCAGATCTCTAAGTGTCTACAAATTAGAATAGATTTTGATTTCTTTGTCAGTGGGCGTATAATGTACCGCTTGCAGTGCTCTCGTTTTGGTTAGTTATTAAAGTGTTCAGCTCTCTTAGGCTTTATAGGAAATATATAGCAATATAGGGGACAACCAGACATTTTCAAGATCAAGCAATAATTATTATCCTTAAATACAATGTATGCAGGGCTGCCATAATTTGACATGAAAAATCCTAAGATTTCCAAATTTGCATTTTTCAAGTGCGATTTTACGAATCGTATATTTACCTTATCGTCTGTGTCTAGTTTTTTTTTTTACACGTGGCTGCTTAAAGCAGGCTTGAATTAAAGCAGAATGCGCCTTAAGGCGCAATCTGCTTTACTGTAAGCCTGCTTTAAGCTTCTATGTACAAGAAAAAAATCCGGAGATGTAGGAAAATTCCGGAGAAATGGCGTCCTGTTTATGTTCAAATTTGTTTGCACACATAACTGAAATACTGGCGTGACACAATTTCTACACTGTAAGTTTTATATTGCATTAAATGCTTAAGTATATTGTTAGAATACATGATCATGCCTAGGAAAGGCAGGGCTGCCATAACTTGACATAAAAAATCCTAAGATTTCCAAATTTGCATTTTTCAAGTGCGATTTTACAAATCGTACCTTTTCCCCATCGCCTGTTTCTAGTTTTGTTGACACGTGACTGCTTAAGGCAGTGAAAGTAAAGCAGAATGCGTCTTAAGGCACATTCTGCTTTCCTTTCAGCCTGCTTTAAGCCATCATATACTAGAAAAAAAATCCGAAGATTTAGGAAAAATCCGGAGAAATGGCAGCCCTGGAAAGGGGAGGGGATTGTCCCAATGGGTCATTGTCCTACTGTCTGTTTGTACTGATTTATATACACATGCTATACGCTTATTATTATGAAATTGGAAAAAAGGCTCTTTTGTTAGTTTCATGCCCTTTTTGTTGAAGGGGGTGGGATGTTGATGGAGGTGTGTGTGTGTGTGTGGGGGGGGGGGTTAAACTCTTTCAGATATCTTTCTCGTTAAATGTTTGGCCCTGAAAAGGGCCTTTTTTCAGGCTGACGCCACCGACCTCAGGACTTTCCGTAGGACATGCAGCACTCGAGTGTCCCCTGTAGCATTGAGACGCACACCATCTTTGCGGAACATACTAGAACCCACATCCTTTGCCAGCTGGATAAAATCACGTCGTAGCTTCGCAGCCAGCTTGCTGTCCACTGCCCTCTGAATCTTTTTGTACCTTCCATGACTGATACTACTAGAATCGTACTTGGCACGTGACTACTAAAAGCAGGCTGGAAGTAAAGCATCTTTACTTTCAGCCTGCTTTAAGCTATCATGTACTTGAAAAAAAATCAGAAGATTTAGGAAACATCCGGAGAAATGGCAGCCCTGCTGAAACCTTTAAGATAATTCCATTTTCGAAATAAGTCTGGTCCATTTATGACTACAGTAAAACCTCTCTATTGCGACCACTTATATATGTAGAATGCCAATTATTTTAATAATAGACAGGTGACAGCTTAAAGCAATGTGAAAGTAAAACAGAAAACGAATGAAGGAGTTTTACTTCCGCTTTGCTTAAAGCAACCACCTGCATTAAATATATTTAGTGGTCGTAAAAGAGAGTTTTACTGTCTACACTGTTTGCATTGGACATAGTTTCTTTTCACAGGTATGCCATTTTTAAATAATTAGTAGATCTACCCTCGTTTCTAGGGTTGAATATGTTGCTTATTATAATTCTAAAATTAAATATTTAGAATGAAATTTCAATGACCGAGTTCTGTCAACTGATGTTTATGAAACATCTATATACATTGTATAGAATTAATATTCGCATGTTACATGTAGCAGTAAAATACCTTGATATAGACTTTTGCAAAGAGTTTGGATCCTGGTAAGATGCCGCATAATGCGACATCTGAACAGGATCAAAATTATTTGACACTTTGATATTGTTTGGAAGAGAAATTTAGAAACTTCGAAAATTAGCAGACAACACTTGTTGCAGACGGGAAATATACCCAGCATGCAAAGAGTCAGTTATAGGTCTAAGGACACCGAAATCCTTATGTTTCTACATGTACCAAAGTCAATCTCAAACAGCTTTTGACCAACTTTTCTCAATTTCATACAGTCAAACTTGTTATAACTATTTACTCCATAGTTACTCAATTTTACACATTTAATATATTCCTACACTGAAGAAAATAGTTCCAATATCTACAGTCATGGATAATTATGTATCATAAGAAGCATTTTCTATGTTCTATCAGATGCTGAAAGAAAAGCAGAATGTGTCTATAAGGTGCATTCTGCTTTACTTTCAACCTTCGTTAAGCCTGTAGAATACTAGAAACTGGTTATGGAGTAAAGGGTTAAATGACCATTTAGAAATTATGCATGGATACTGTTTAAGATATGTGTGATAACAACGCGCAGACCTGATCTGGATATTTAAACTGTTTGCAATAGTCATCAATACTGGTGACCAATGTTGAAAGGGTTATTCCAAAGTCATCGACCAAACCAGGTGCTTTTTTTCCCGTTTTATTATTATGCTTAAAATGTATGTAGACCTGTAACAAAAGCAGCATGCGGGCGCAGAAGTCAAAAACGCATGTTCAAGCAACACGTGTAGCTTTGAGATTTTATTAAGGCGGGATCCCTGTGGCGAACAGTTCCCAAATATTTACTTCATAGACAATCGGTTTGTTCAATAAGAAAATCATGCTGGGAGAGTTTTATTAGGCTAGTGCGGCTTCTGTGTTCGGTTGCGTAATGTCATATTCCTTTGTGATGTGCGATATGGTAGACCTGTGTTTTACGACAGGCTTTACCTGGCAGTTATAAACGGGTTTGATCCAGATTGATAGTTTATTATTTTAACACACTATTTACTTGATCATTTTGTTATCAAGTTAACGTCCAATATCTTAATTGGGTTAATTAGAATTATCGATATATTTCAAGTATAGTAGCAATCTTCTTCACATCTTTGTTTAAATCGCCTTTTCTAAAGCACAATTGTGAAATATTGGACTGGGCTCGGATAAAAAAATTTAATATTATAACCAAACCCATATGAGCCCTTATCATGCCGTGATACCGTCTGCTTTTAATTTATCGTCTGCAATTTTTTTTAAATTAAGATGTGTACATTTTGTATGTAAAGAAACCTAAAAACACTTCCAACAGTCTGATTCAAGATCAGGCGCCATGTTACGCGGCTTCTGATCTAGATCAAAGCTGTTTGCAAAAACGAAATGAAGTCTCGATCAGCAGGCAAAGTGTTAAAAAGTTACTGAAATTGATCGCTTGACTGCTGTATATGGGACATAAGTAAAGCAGAAAGAAAAGTAGAATACACATGTAACTTTGTTCTTCCTTTTCTTTAAAACTTTATCACGCTCACATCTCACAATCCCTTACAGATATAGAGCTTTATTCGGCATAAAATAGCATAAGTATATTCATACCCATCAATAAACATGTACAATTCAATATACATACATTCATTGTACGTAAAATGAACGGACATGGAAAATTAAGTTTCGTAAACAAACTTTACAGAGAAGTGTAATCTATAAACTGACAAGAGTTCACATTATTTAATAGATATTATTATGTATTCCATGCAACTCTTAATGTTCCCTCTGATTAGAGTCTGCACTGTTTGTATAGAGCACATGTGTTCTGTTCACAGGTATGCATTTCTGTTAATGACGAGTTCAATCGTTGCTAGGGTTGAATGTGGTTGCTTAGTAGGCCTATATTTTTAAAAACTAGATTTAAAATGAAATCTCATTGACCTAGTTCTTATCTGTTGCTGGAACGCTATTCCACATGACCATCACTGGTAATGAAATTCCCAAGATATGACCAACGGACCCTAGACTTCAAACAATTTTTGTCGTCTGCTTTTTTTTATTTCTCAATTAAAGCTTACCCAACCCCCCCCCCCCTTAACACCAGTTTCCAATTAATGCGTTTACATTGATGACTTTTATGGGTTGCTGTTAATGACTAACAATAATAATAATAATAATAATAATAATAATAATAATGGGACAGTGCAGACCCTGATCGGTCGACTCTAGACTTTTTCACTTTGTATTCTTTAATGGTTTATTGTTTACACATAACAAATATACTCGTCTCTATTGTTGAATATGTTCGAGTTACATGAATAAAGTAATATAGTAGCAAACAGTTTGGAGTTCAGTTTCGTTTCAAACCTTATCATTCTGAAATGTCGTATGCTTAAAATATTTCAGGTCGGAAGCAGCAAAATTTAATTTCGGATCTTAATTAAACTTGATAACATATTCCAAATCAGACGCCGCGTTACGTGGTCTCTGTTCCGCTGGTCTAGATACAAGCTTGTGCAACTGTAAGCCAAGTCGCTATAAACCACGACAACGCGGCTTCTGATCTGGAGCCAAGTTGTTGCAAATATTGCCCATGTCGCCCTTAGGAGTTACACTGCGGCTGAGCTGGATTCAAGCTATTCATGTAAAATCTGATCTCTTTTGCGGTACCCTCTCTTTTGTACCTTGCCTGTAAAAAACATGTGATTTAAGGTGCTGGGTGCATATATAGTGTGCGGGTACAATATACATTGCAATTGGTATCCCGCAGAGCGAAAGCCATTTGTGATATCGCTGCTTATGTAACGGCGCGCAGTGCCCTATGTCGCGGTAAAGCACGGTTGTTGTTAATAGGTCACCAATTACTGATTATTACGTACCGTCTTGAGGCCATACTTTGGGGTCTTTTTATGCTTGTTTTCTGAACTATTTGCTGCTAATAGTGCAGATCTAGAATAGAGAGCTCTTGAATGAGATTCTGATCTGATTCGTGCCGCTAATACTTGAAAAAGGCGTTAAGGCAGTACAAATAGATAGATAGATAGAAAGAATGTAGTCAGGAGATTGTGGTTTCCAGCGCACATTTGATCACAAAGGCGATTTTTGTGAGGAAGAAGACGCCGGCCAAGCATAATTAGTTGATACCTGTACTATACTGGACAAGTATCTCCTTCCGAACTTCGGTGATGTTACTACGACATATGTTTTATTTTCTTTGTACAAGTGTACTTTCAACAAGTACACTGTTTACAGAAATATGTATGTGTGACTAGAGCACACACACACGCTTTCATCAGTTAGGGGCCCTTGAAATGGATCTACACGTTTTACTTGGTGTCAAGTGTACTTTCAACAAGTGCACTGTTTTCAAAGGACACACGGCACCTAATGTTTCGGATTATAGAGGATGATGGAAATCGTAGCAAAATGCTATTTTTCAAAGACTGTCCACAGTGTTCCGGATACGAAATTCATTAATGTCTTGGTGTGTGGTGCTTGACCAAACATTAATAAAGACTTGTAGAAGTCTTATTTTTGTATCGAGATGTGAAAATAAATAGAGATTGTGGTGGAATTACTAAGGCATGTGTGGATCAGGCTAGAATCAACTTAAAGGGACGAAAATATTGCATCATCACGCCACTTTTCAAATCCACTTTTTTAAGTAGCTTATACGCATAAATTTATAGAGTTACTGTGTTTTTCAGTATACGATTGAATTTAATCCATTTCGTGAAGAGGGTTATATTTTCATGAGAGGTTTCGCCCCTGGAAACTGTACACCTATATGTAGTGGTTCCCTACTGTGATAATTGGTATCAATACACACATCCTTATCAGAGAATGTTCATTGCAAACCAATTAACACAGCTGGGTAGTTGTTAGATGTAGATAACGATCAGTGAACCTGAAGTTGCAATTAACCCTTATCCTGCGGATCGCGAGTTGACATTGTTCTGAATTTCTCTGTCTGTCTCTCTCTCTCTATCGCTCTCTCTCGCTCTTTCTCTTTCGCAAGATAGAGAGTGCGAGAGAGCTGGAGAAAAGAGAGTGAGAATAAAGGCAAAGACAGAGAGACAGAGATATGACGAGGATGACAGAAAATAGCAAAAAGAAAGAAGAGCCTTCTTTCTCTTTGCTATATTTCTCTTACCTTTGTCATATCTCTCTTTTTCTATGTCTCGGACCCTCTCTCTATTATATCTCTTCTCTCTCGCTGTCTAGTCTAGACTCTGTAAAAAATTCACGAGACTATGAACGATATATCACAACAGATCCAAATCACACCGCGAGATATTTAGAGCCCTTTGATCTGGGTCTACCCGTTTTACTTGGTGTCAAGTGTACTTTCAACAAGTGCTATGTTTACAAAGGACAAATATATACGTGACGAGTGTTCCAAGAGTTAAAATGCACACACTGTCATGGTAAATGCTATTAAAGACTGTCATAGGGTTCAGGATTCGAAATTCAATAATGTTTTGGTGTGTGGTGCTTGACAAAACATTAATAAAGACTTCTAGAGGTTTTTTTTCGAGATGTGGAAATAAATGAGGTTTGTGGTGGAATAACTAGGGCCGGTGCGGATCAGGCAAGAATCGGCTCAAATGGACGAAAATTGCAGCATCACGCCACTTTTCAAAGATTGTCAAATGTTACCGGTGAAGAAAGTCTTTAATTTTTTAGTGTGTGTTGCTTAAAAAAACATTTATAAAGAGTTGTAGGCGGGCTTTGTGGTCGAGATGTGAAAATAAATGGGGTTGTGGTGGATTAACATCTCGTTTGAATGGGATGTACACGGACATATAAAATGTGCTACGAAGGTAATGTCTGTTTATATTTCCACATTATCACTTCCATTTTCGTGTGATTTAACCCTTTCTAAGAGGGGTAAAAAATAAAAAAGTAATTTTTATTTTTTTTTTCAAAATTTTTTCTTTTTCATTTTTTTTTTTTTTTTTTTTTTTTTGGTATAATCTGAACTTATATCACCTTATACTAACATAATTAATAGATATTTCAAGGTTTGTGGCTGTAAACTACCCATACAGTTGATTTTTGATGGGGTTTTGGGTAATTCCGGGGTTTGTGGGGTTTGTGGGGTTTTGGGTAATTCGTTCCACCGAAACGAACATAACCGAAATGTGCCGGAACGACAAATATTTGGAGTTCCAATATATAAGCATAAAAACAATTAAAATTGGAAATTTTGGTACGTATGCGGTAAATTATGGAGCGCAATCGTTGCCAATAATCTAGACATGTAGATGCTAACATCTATTTTGTAGTTTGTATAAAATACAAACCCGACTGTACAAAATATAAATGTGACTTGTCCATAAGTTAGTCATGACCATACAATGCTATTTTTAGAATTGACTTTCTGCTTTGTTCAAAGCAAACACCCGCTTTACATTTCATGAAATTGACAAATTAATCCTACAGATCAGAATGAAATTCCTCAAACCGTCACAAGCAAAGAACTGCATCCGAAAATCCAACTGAAATCATCTGTTTTCAATTAACTTGAACACAGATATAAACCGAAAGTTGCGGATTGACGACCGACATTGACATTTCTCCAGTGTACAGTTGACTCTTGCAAGTCGAGAATTACATTTCTCCAAATGCAAAACTAGCGAATTTTGCTATGACCTTATAAGGAATTTTTACGGAATACTACGAATATTAATTTGGGCGGAGTAAACTAAATCGGATCTTACCGGAATCGTTCGCCGGGGGTTTATTTTACAGTGGAGAATACGTTATTCTTTCCCGTTTAAACGAACCGCAAAACACTAAAACATAGAAAAGTGCAACTTTTGGACAATTCTGATAATTCATGTTTATATTGGTGACAAACAGTTTGGAGCCTGATCAGACGCCGGGTTACCCAGCGTCTGATCTGGCTCCAAACTGTTTGCAATAGAAATAATAGTTTTAGCGTAAACGCGTTTATTGGGAAAGAATAACGTTTTCTCCACTGTATGTAGCCAGTTTGACAGACAGGTGCTTGCTTAACCCATTACCCCATAAATACACCTTTTACGCCTTTCATTTAT
Organism: Gari tellinella; assembly: GCA_922989275.2. Classification (NCBI taxonomy): domain Eukaryota; kingdom Metazoa; phylum Mollusca; class Bivalvia; order Cardiida; family Psammobiidae; genus Gari; species Gari tellinella. The sequence continues at coordinate 2,418,689 of OV277870.1, read as the reverse complement.
TCATCCACTAAAGAATTAATTCCAATTTTTACAGCCATGAATATGTATCATAAGAAATGTTTTCTATTTCCTAGCAGACTGTAGCTTAAAGCAGGCTGAAAGTAAAGCAGAATGTGCCTTAAGGCACATTCTGCTTTACTTTCAACCTGCTTTAAGTGGTCACGTGTCTTCAATACTAGAAACAGGCTGTGGGGTAGATCTAATAGGTTAAGCAGACTGAAGTAAAGCAGATAGTTCCTGAAAGAGCTTTTCTGCTTTACATGTGCCTGCTTTAAACATCCATCTGCCCAGATGCAGGGCAGGGGCCCTATTCATAAACATTGTTGTCGTAAGTCAAAACTTTAAAATACATTTAATTTCTGATTTCTCTATTTAATCCTGTCTTGTGACATTTTCAAGACGATTCCAAAAAGATGTTACAAAACAGGATTAGATTGAGAAATAAATAATAATTGAGACTTTTATAATCTGACTTACGACAACATTCGTCGTACAAAGTTTTATAAAACGACTCAAGGTTTCCAATGACTCTTTATCAGGATAATATTTGTAGAAGTATGAAAAGGTACATGCATTAAATTTGTAATAGGAATAATTAAAAAAAACTGCCAACATGTGCATCTATGTGTGAAATGGTTAAAGTGGTTGCTTACAGCAAGATAAAAGTAAAGCAGAAATCTCCTGTGGCAGCTTTTGATTAACTGCTTTACTTTTATCCTGCTTTAAGGTGGGCTCAGCTTCTTTAACCATTTGAGCCCTATTGGTGCATCTATGGGTCCTTTGAAACAGTTTACCTGTGAAGACTTAGTAACATTAACCCTTTACCTGATAGCCTATTTCTAGTATTGAAAATAGGTGACTACTTAAAGAGGCTCGCAACCGGATCAAGCATTAAAAATAGTAATTTGTAAATATAGGTCAAATGCTTATATAAATGGGTAAAATTTAGTTTAGGATAATAAATTCTGTTAAAAAATGCATTTCCAAAAAAAAAAAGAAGAGGCCCTGGTGGGATTCGAACCCGTGACCATCCATGCGGAGACAAAAATGAAAAATGAGGCATCGCCTCTACGCCCTCGGCTACGGACGCTCTCTATATATATAGTAGCGAATTAACGTACTTCAATGAAAGCTATTAATAGAACATTATTCGGCTCGGGTTTATGTCTGACCCCGTGTAGAGAAGCAACAACAACAACTATACCGTTAGCTAACGCTATGGATATCTAAAAAAACTAAGATTCGGTGACGATTCTTGAGACGTTTTTTGGACTGATCATATGTTTTTAATGTCAAAAGCCAAATAATGCCACAAATTTGCTTTTATTTGAGTATTTTATTTTATTTTGACAAGAACACCATCCGGTTGCGAGTCCCTTTAAAGCAGGTTGAAAGTAAAGCAGAATTATAGTCACTCGGAACACCTCAGAGTTATTGGCATACGTTCTAGGAAATACCTTTCAACTTTTATTTACATATGCATAAGTCCCACGGATAGTGAGAAACATTAGCATTATAATTATAACTCAAAGTAACATTGAACAACAAAAGTAAACAATATAAGGGAAAACGGCTACACATAGTTTTATACCAGGGCTCCAGATAAGAGGAAGTAAACTGAACAAATCCAACATTCATACACATTTCAGCACCAAATCCCTTGATGTAACCACCCACCTGAATCGTCTCGGAGAGTCGATTCTAATGAGTAGTGACACCACATGGTTTAATGCAGAAATAAAGACTTTATTCGTTTTGAGTTACTCCCCCATTCAACCTGGAGCTCTGTTTATACATTCCATAATTATGACGTAAATGTTACGTAATTTGTATTTAAAAAACGACGTCATAATCTAATCTAGAATTTACCGAAACTTCACGAAGGAAAATTGACGCGTCGAAGGAGGGGCTTATGTAGCTAAGACACGCACTCGTGACTCATTTGACAACTTTCTACATTGTCCGTTGTACATTGGCGAATATCCGAAGTTCATTGTATGGTGTCTGTTTGCAAAAGGTGAAACGTCTTTCGCAAAGCGTACTTTCAATTCTTCCAGGCGGAAACTGTTTATTTCAAATGTTGGTTATATGTAGTTCTGTCTTAGAAAGTAACATTAAATCGTGGATTTTGGTTCCCTTGTTAACAGCTTTACATGAAAGAATTGCGAGTGTTTAAAGTATAAACTATAAATACCTTTTTATGGAATACAGTATGCACATGTAAACAGACATGTACATGTTAAGTTTGCATGATTCTAAACGACATTTATACAAATACATATCGTTTTTGGCCAAACAATAATTGAAAACTGGGTGATTGCATGTCTGGACTTTTGGCAACGAATGCGCTCCATAGTAAATAACCTATTATTTACACACTGTAAAAGTTTTATAACCATCAGAAATCTGAATGTTGACAAAAATGCGATTTTGTAATTTTAGTGGGTATAAAAGCCACTACCTTTCAAATTTCAGTTAATTCTGTTTTTCTTCTTAAAAACAGCTTTGTATTATGTTATTTGATGATAAACTTATATCAAACCTTGTTTATTTCATGGCATGTACAAAAAAAACATATTTGGGGGAAAATAACTCTTAAATTCACATTGTATAAGTGATTTTCATACCGGAATATTACAGTCCAGCGTAAAATTTTCATTTCCGTAAGAATCACACAACCTGTATATCCAACGAGAGAGAGGGAGGATGATAGAGATATATTTAAAGAGAGATTGGTTCCCTAAGCATTTTTATGATTAATAATATCATGGAGGAATTATACCCCTATAATTCCTCCATGATAATATCGAATGTTAAACTGCCTTCGTGTACTGTCAATCTTGTATTAAGCGATCACTAATTGAAGTAGACTGCTAGTGGCAGCGCATTTTTTTTAACAGATGACTGATTAATGCAGTTTTCTGCCTTATTTTTACTTAACTGTAACAGTGTAAGTAAATACCAGCAATCATTGGTTGTCGCTTGATACAATATGAACTATGAAGAGTAAGCTTTTCCTATGCAATAAGTGTAGACCTAGATCAGATGACAAGTGAATGAGCCATCCTACCACGGTTAGCACTATTTCATCTTGCCATAAGTTGAAAAAAGCTATCAAAGAAAGTCATAATTGACTATTTACATTTGTCCATTAATAAGTTAACATGCTACCTGCTATATTTTTTCAGGAACACGAGGTTTTCCAACTGTGCATACAAAGGATGCAGTGAAAATTCAAGACAGAATTATATATCATGATCAGATTATTTTTAATCATAAAGCGTACATTTGTATGCAGGTAAGTTCAAACAAATAAACAAAAATCCTGAACATTAGTAGTTCCTACGCGGTCAATGGTGGACGTGAAATTTCGGCCGGACCGATTCGACAAATATTTTAAAAGATTTAGCAGTGACTTAGTTTCAAAACTAGTGTGGATTAAAGTGCATTTGATTTAAGTAACCATTAGCTATCCGGGATGGAAATGTTTTTCGACTAATTGAATTAGTTATCGAGTTATTCACCGAAATCCATCGTGCCAGCCTATTCGCGGTGGGTGGGGTGTCGCCTACTCGGAGAAGTGCAAGACTTTAAGGCCTCTTTAGGCCCCTGGAACATATTTGAGAGCATAGATAAGGATTGGAAATATTGAAAACACTTCCTAAGGATTTACTGGATAATGAATTCATTATTTTACGAAAATAGGATTCGCAGAGTTGGCGGGAAACCCCCATCGATACAGTGAAAAATCCCCTTCCCGGGAAAAATTTAAGCCTACAAACTGGGAGTTCTGTATTGATTTGTGACAGAAACCACTTGAGGAGTTAATTCTCGCCAAAATTGTGAATATTTAAGTAAAAACATAGTGCTTTGTGACAAACTTTATTTTTGGCGGGAAAACGCATGTGCTCCAGTTGCGGATGGATTACTCCGCGCGGGTTTATTGTGCACTATAACCATTACTAGGGAACTGTTTTTTACGGAATTTTTATACCTTACAGACTACGTTTCTGCTATTCGCGAAAGATAATAGTGTCTACAGAAGTTTTACATGGAAATTTATACGAAATACGTATTACGTTCCTGCTAATTTCGTGAGATTTGTCTCTTGCTGTTACATTAGTGTCATCACGTGACCCATTCAAAATGGCGACTAATAGGAGAACTGGCCGCACTCAAAGCTCCAGCACAGGAGGTAAGGTGAATTGTATATATTGCTCAACAAAAATTGACAAATCTTCACCAGCAATGGAATGTGATAATTGTGCAGGATGGGTGTGTCTGAACTGTAGCGGAATCCCAGCAACCTTATATACAGAACTTGTTAAACATGGAGAGGAGGTTCCCTTAGACTGGAAATGTAAATCGTGTAAGGCCACAAAGTCAGATTTGAAGAGTATTCACAAGACACTGTTAGAGATGAAAGATGAAAACGAAAATAGACTTAGAAAAGTAGAAGGTGAGCTTGCAACGTTGAACGAAAACATGATAACAACTGTTCAGGAGGAAGTAACCAAAGCAACAGATAACATTGCAGACTCTGTGACGGATACCATAGCAGAAAAAGTGAAAGTGATTGTGGATGCCCAGCTTAAGGAACAGGAAGAGCAAAAGGCTAGAGCAAACAATATTATCATTTTTAAGCTACCCATGAGTGCATCCAAACAAGCTACAGAAAGGAAAGAGTACGACAACAGTAAGTTGCAAGAACTATATAAGGGTATCTGTCCAGATCAGGGGGGTCTGAGCGTTAAGACTTGCTTCAGACTTATAAGCAACAGGAGGAAAAAGCCAAGTGATAGTGACTCCACCGTGCCCCCACTTAAGGTTATTCTGAACTCAAAGGAACAGAGGCGTAACCTATTGACGAATTCTAGAAAAGTAATAGATCTTGAGGACGAGTCCCTCCAAGAAATTATTATCGCCAAGTACTTGACTTATGAACAGGGAGAACAGAGTGCTGCACTAAAGAAAGAAAAGGAGCGACGCGAAGCGGAAGGTGAGCAGGTTGTAATCCGCCACCATAAGGTTGTGCCCAGGAGGGCTCGATCTGATTTTCGCTATTAACTCTCGCAATAGTGTTTTTAAACGTTTTAACAATGCAAATAGAGAAGATAAGTCTTTTTTAAATGTATTATACGCCAATGTGGATAGCGGATTGTTGAACAAATTCGACGAACTTTCTATCATCATAAGTGAGAAAGGTCCGGATATTATGATATTCAACGAGATTCTCCCCAAGAGAAAAAGAGCACAGAAAAAGTTATCGGCAAAAACTTTCAATATTGAAGGCTACGACCATGTTATCCGCTCAACCCCAGAAGGAAGAGGTGTGATTATATATTTTAAGATTGATTTACGTGTACAGTCTGTAGATTCTTTGATTAACCATATGTTTGTTGAATCAATTTGGCTTAAGATTAAGCTAAAAGGAACTGATAACATACTAGTCGGGAACATTTATAGAAGCCCTTCATCAACCAAGGACAATAACATTAACTTGAACCGTTTAGTCAAGGAGGCTACATATCTTAATACCTCTCATATACTAATTGTGGGTGACTTTAATTACGGGTCGATTGACTGGGAGATACAGCAGTCTTCAGAAGCTCACGACCACTGTTCTTCGCTTTTCCTAGAGTGCATGAAAGATACATTTCTGTACCAACACGTATCCGAGAATACAAGATTTCGCACGGGCCAATCACCTTCGAGGCTGGATTTACTATTTACAAATGAAGCAAACATGGTGAACGATCTCGACTATTTGCCCCCGATAGGTGCCAGTGACCATGCAAGTCTTTTCTTCAAATAAATACGAAAGACTCAAGCAGGAAACGTAACACAAACAATACACCCACCTCTCAAGCAGAACACACACACACAGTCATACCACAACAAACACACACATTCACACACACGCAATACAATTCCTACATCTACACACTAAATAGAAAACAACACGCAAGACAAACATAAAGCAAAGTGAATATAGGAGCCCGCCTTGGTACGGTCAGTAGCAATCAATAATTGTTTACATGCTATACAGACCTAAAACAAAGCGATGAACCGCGGCCTAACTTTTTTAAAGGCAACTATCCCGTTATGAGGAATTACCTTCAGAGTGTAAACTGGAACGAAATTAACGACCAGGACATAGACACATACTGGAATAATTTTCACTCTACAATTAGTGTTACAGTTAATGACAATGTACCATTGGTGAAACCTTCAAATAAGGCCAAGAAACGCCCTTGGCTAAATAGGGATGTCGTATTTGCGTGTTCTGAGAAAAAGACAGCTTATCAGAAGTGGAAATTCTGTAAAACAGATCTGAACTGGCAAAAATACTGTGAAAAGCGTAATAAAGCAACAAGAATGTGCCGTGTCGCAAAGAGGGACTTTGAACGGGAACTAGCAGGCAATATTAAGTCGGATCCGAAGTCTTTCCACAACTACGTCCGAAGTCAGCTTAAGTCAAAAACTAGGATAGCAGATCTTGAATTCCAATATGGATCATTATTGTTTTCAGACGTCCAGAAAGCAGAACTTTTAAACTCCTTTTTCTCGAGTGTTTTCACAAGTGAAAATCTATCTGATATACCAACTATTGAGGACAGAGATTTTTCAACACTGTTAGAAACTGTTCAAATTTCACCTAACGACGTGAACAAGAAACTTTTAAAGTTAAAAACTAATAAGTCCCCAGGACTAGATTCTATTCACCCACTCCTCTTAAAGGAATGTGCAGATGAAATTAGTGAAGTTGTAGCGGATCTATTCAATATGTCTATTGAGAAAAGCATACTACCCACAATGTGGAAAAGAGCGCAAGTAACCCCTATATACAAGAAAGGCAACAAACACTTATGTGCTAACTACCGTCCAGTCAGCCTGACAGTTATACTTTGTAAAGTGCTAGAGACTTTCATGCGAGATGTTATAGTTAAACACATGGATTCAAATAATCTGTTTGCCAACTGCCAACATGGTTTTCGTTCGAGACGTTCATGTACCACCCAGTTACTGGAAGTAATTGATCATTGGTCCCAAATATTGGAGGAAGGTGGAGCGCTAGACTGTATTTACTTAGACTTCGCCAAAGCGTTCGACACTGTGCCTCACATCAGATTGTTGAATAAGTTACATGCTTATGGTATTAGGGGTAAAGTACATAGCTGGATTCATGCTTTCCTAAACAATAGACAGCAACAAGTTAGAATTGGTTCATCCTGCTCCAACTGGACCCCAGTTAAAAGCGGTATCCCGCAAGGAAGTGTCCTCGGGCCTATGTTATTCTTGATCTATATCAACGATCTACCGGAAACTGTATCAAACATTGTAAAACTCTTCGCAGACGACACCAAAATCTATAGTCAAATAGGAAGCTCAGACGACACGACATCTCTGCAATCTGATCTAGACAACTTGGCAAATTGGTCGGACAAATGGTTACTGCGATTCAACGCATCAAAATGTAAATGTTTACACATCGGCAAAGAACATTCAAATCATGAGTACACTATGCAAGACTCCAATGGCAGATCCTTCATCGATAATGTAGATAGTGAAAAAGACCTTGGTGTTACCTTCGATAAGAAGCTATCCTTCAATGAGCACATCGCAGCCAAAGTGAAGAGAGCAAACCAAGCACTGGGCACCATCAAGAATACATTCACCTATTTTGATAAGGATATATTTCTGCCGTTATATAAGGCCTACATCCGACCTCACTTGGAATATGCTAGTGTTATTTGGGCACCTACATACCAGAAAGATATTATTGCTATAGAACAGGTTCAACGAAGAGCGACACGCTTAGTCCCCGAGATAAAACACCTAACATACGAGAATAGACTAAAAGCACTAGGGTTACCTTCACTAATGTATCGAAGGGAAAGAGCAGACGTCATACAAGTTTTTAAGATTCTCCATGGATATGAAGAAGTCGACATTAGTAACAGTCTCCAGTCTAGCAGTAACTCTACAACCCGTGGGCATCAATATAAGTTGGAGAAAGTACGTGCGTCGTCTAGATATGGACAGAATAGATTCTGTAAGAGAACAGTGAATAATTGGAACGCTTTATCAAATGACTCAGTATGTGCCACTTCTGTTAACACATTCAAATCTCGCCTAAATGCAGATTGGAAGAGAAAAGACTCTAAATTTTATAACCAGACTAGTGGGTTAACATTTCCATCCCGTGAAGAACTCACGTCTTACCAACGAGATCAACGATCCAGATTGGGCCAAAACGAGCTGAACCGCTCAACAGAGGCTATCAACGAAAGGTAACTAAAGGTAACTAAGGTAACTAAAATTGGATAAATAGCATAATAAAAGCATACAGGTGTTGATAAATTATTATTATACTCAAATAATGAAAAGGTGACCAATAAATATATTATGCATTACTTATATCCAGCAAATATTCCACAATCGACACTGTTATCCTGCTGCTGGACTTTAAGAAGGGACACATGTCCATTTTTATCTACGAAGGTTAAAATATTGCCACTCTTTTGAAAACACTTTCATATTCTTTTACTTTTGGCAAATTCTTCTTGTTTAACACAACTTGAATCAAGTAATTCTTGTGGAAATTCAACTGTGTGGTATTGTTCATTATGATTAACTTCTAAAACTTTTTGATTTCACACACAAATATATTGAAAGCTTTACCTTTGGGAGCTTTCGCCTGTGTACTACAGGCTTTTTCAAGCAACTGATGTTTCACTGGGACTTGACATCGAAAAGGTAAAGCTTTCAATATATTTGTGTGTGAAATCAAAAAGTTTTAGAAGTTAATCATAATTGAATCAAGTAGTAAACATTGTTTTGGGTTGATGTTGCTGATATTTCATCTTAATTAAAATACGGTACAGTTGCCTCTTCTATATTATTAATCATAAAAATGCGTAGGGAACTAATCTCTCTTTAAATATCTCTATCTCCCTCCCTCCCTCTCGTTGGATATACAGATTGTGTTATTCTTACGGAAATGAAAATATTACACTGGACCGTAATATTCCGGTACGAAAATCACTTAAAATGTGAATTTAAGAGTTATTTTTCCCCAAATATGTTTTTTTTTGGTACATGCCATGAAATAAACAAGGTTTGATATAAGTTTATCATCAAATAACATGACACAAAGCTGTTTTTAAGAAGAAAAACAGGATAAACTGAAATATGAAAGGTAGTGGCTTTTATACCCCCTAAAATTACAAAATCACATTTTTTTCAACATTCAGATTTCTGATGGTTATAAAACTTTTACAGTATGTAAATAATAGGTTATTTACCGTATACGTACCAAATTTTTCCAATTTATATTACTTTTTATGCTTATAGTGGAACTCCAAATATTTTTCGGTCCGGCACATTTCGGTTAGGTTCGGTTCGGTTCGGTTCGGTCCGGGTAGTGGTTTTTATACCCCTTCAGGCCCTAGTCGAAAGAAGTCCCCCTCCCAAGAAATAATCCCAAATGTGCTGATGGCAGAGAAAAGATACAGTGCCCCCTCTCTACAACAACAACCAAGTTATTATAGAAGAAGGAAAATCTATATTATTTTACCCTTTAAAGAGTCATTTATTATTAAAACATGACGTGGCTTTACACATGCAGATCTATAGATACCTTCGGTTTCAAACAATCTCCATTAATCGCGTAATAGGCCTATAGACGTTAAATGCATGAAATTGAACTTTATAAATGAAAGTACGTGAAATTCGGAAAATACTCTATCTCACAGGGCTAAGTTAATAACCCAGAATATAAATCAAATTAAGTATAAGCGTGAACCCGAGATCACATAGAAAAAGCCGTCTGCTTATTTAGGCGGTTAGTATATGTATGAAAGTGCCTATAGTTTCAAAAGAAGTTTTATAACTAATACTTTTTTTACCATTGTCTTATCATTCACTCCTATAGCTTTCATTGTGAGAAGTTTCATCGATTTATTTCAGGCAGATTTTGATTGAGTGAGTGTTTTCATTGAATTTGAGCCGAAAACAATTTAGACAAGAAATATCTTCAGCGGAATGAGTGGTTCAACTAAGGCTATAGATTGGTGGGCAAAATTGAATGAAATTGAGGTTTTCAAAGAATTGTAAAATCTTGGATTGAAAAGCAAAAAATACAAGTATACCATGGAAACAGTAACTTTTTTTAAAAATGCAAAACTATCATGTACAGAAATACAAAACAAAACAATAATTAAATTCATATCCTAGCTACTCAGGTAGGAGATCCTCACATGAATCTATTGTTCTATATATCAAACTTAATTCATAGAGTTTCTTGAAACAACCTATAACATACACAAATGTACAGATACAACGGTCTGCTGTACTTCACTCTTGTAAATAATGATGAAACAACACGATTGTGTTTAACTCACTTGAGGCCATTTATATATGATATTGCTTTTAATGTATGGTAAATGTGTACAAATAGTTGTAATATGGTGAGAAAAATATGCAGCCAGACCGGGGCTCGAACCCGGGACCCCTTGCTTACAGGGCAAGTGTTCTACCGACCGAACCACCGGGCCGCTTACACAAATCTCTCAACATTTAAATCATATACTCAACCCGGCTACACACACCCCCTCTACACAAGAATTCGTCCCGAATTCTTACTAAAGTACACTCCACGAGTTTCTTATTATTATTTCTGTACACTCTTCGAGTTACATATTATCCTACGGGTTACGTTGGGCGCCAAATGTAACATGGTGAGAAAAATATGCAGCCAGACCGGGGCTCGAACCCGGGACCCCTTGCTTACAGAGCAAGTGTTCTACCGACCGAACCACCGGGCCGCTTACACAAATCTCTCACCATTTAAATCATATACTCAACCCGGCTACATAGTTTACAATTAAAACAAATTGGTAGTAAACAATTACAAAACATCTAGCTTCCTCTGTATATCATTCTATAAAAAGATTTCAGATGTCATATCTTAAAAGAGAAGCATAATGGCATCAGCCCAGTGTAGTAAACAGTCAATCTGTGTTTCTAAAGTTTACACTCACAGTCCATATCTGCTAAAACTGTAATGGGCCATAGACCAGCCTACAGGGCTCTAGATAAGAGAAAGTAAACTAAACAAATCACATTTTTTCACTCCTTTCAGCACCAAACCCTATGGTGTTACCACTCATTTTGATTGTCTTGAAGAGACAATTCAAATGAGTAGTGACACCACAGGGTTTAATGCCCAAATAAGGATTTTAAGTTTTGAAATAATTCCCTTATCTGGCGCTACTATCCAATCAGACTATTCAGTTTCAACAGGTGCTCTTAATTCTAAATTTCTGATCAAATATAATTGGTTGAAATGTGTGGCCAAATAGAAACCAGTCAGCTCGGCTGAAAAAATTGTAGATATATATCAAGCAACAAACTATACTCCTTGCATCATATTTTTAGTGAGCATCACTTTTTAACTTTTTTGTGCCAATTATTACTTTACATCATTTTCGAAAGGCAAAATAACGCATGCCGACTCTTTGTCGAGAATGGCTACATCATACATTTCAAATACCCATAGACAAAATAATACCATTATAACCTATATTTTTCTTTTTGCCATGGAACTTAGATATGTTTGAAGAACCTATGCTGAAATGTTTATAGATATCCATTGGAGATTTCATTTGGTCGCGAATGTCCTTAAGGAATCTTTAATTGACTGACGAAATTCTGCTTTACTTTCAACCTGCATTAAGTGGTCACATATCTTCAAAACTAGAAAAAGGATATGGGGTAATAGGTTAAGGCACATTCTGCTTTACTTTCAGCGTTCTTTAAGCTATTTTCTGCTAGAATTGGGAAAATATTTCTTATGATACATATTCCTGACTGTATAAATTGGAGCTATTTTCTACAGTGGTTGAATAAGATAAAGGCGTAAAAGGGCGCATTTATGGGGTAATGGGTTAAGGCACATTCTGCTTTACTTCAACATGCTTTAAGTGATCATATCATCAAAACTAGAAACAGGTCAATTATGGGATAATGGGTTAAAGGTATTTGTCCAAGTTGTTTTAAAAAGGCGCCAAAGCAGCTGTAAAGCATGAGAAAACTATGCACAGCCATTATAGGAATAAACAACATCTTTTTGCCGTTCATGACTGTATGAACACATTAGCTTCGCAGGGGGTAAGTTTCGTAAACGCCCGAAGGGCGTTTGCGATAAACCTACCCTGCGAGACTAATGTGTTCATACCGAGTGAACGGCAAAAAGATGTTGTTTATGTTCTGTCTTGACCATTAAATGTGTTTTTTGACCAGATTTGTTTTCATGTTTATACATATATCATATACCGGCCAAATAGGTTTGATAGATGTAATCCTGGATGTAACAGCCATTCGAACTCTATAATATACGGTGTGAAAAGTAGTCCAGAATACATGTTTCGGAGTTGATAACAAAGTCAAGTTTTTACCCAGTAAAATGTCGCTGTGTGCTTAACGAACAATTATAAGACATTAAAAATAAACAATGCAACTAAATATCTATTATTTAACTCTTTCCTCCCTAAAACTTTAAATGGACGATTCCAGTTTCCATTTAAGTCTAGTCCATTTCTGACTTTTAAGGATTGTTTTTGTCGATGTGACAAACAGTGAAGACCCTGATCAGAGGGCTCCTTTCGGAGCCCTCTGTTCTGGGTATTCACTGTTTGCATAGGACAAGTGTACTACTCACATGTACATTGTTTGAAAAGGACGCCTATATGCGGGACTAGGGTTCAAAGGGTTGAGCATTAAAAAAAAAAAATAGGCCGCGCGTGTTTATTTCAGCCTTATTACATGCCATAGCAACCATTAGCTGGTCGCTAGGTCAGGATCTCTCCGGGGGAGACTCCGCCCTCTTTCTAACTGGCTGGAACCAGTTTCGATTTGTAGGTGCATTGAGGGATGACCTGCATTTTTTAATGCGATTACATAAAGACTTTACAGGGTGAATGTAAATATTTCAATTTGTCTAGCGAGGCCATGACGTACTCACACTCATATCAATGGGGGTTTTCATTGGGGGGGGGGGGGGGGGGTTCTAACCAAACTATCACAGACGGGCCTCACATGAGACGCTTCCCAGTTTCTTTGCACATACCTTACCACAGTGATGAACTAAGAGTAACCACCCCAGCTATGAAATTTTGTTTAACCAATTTGTGTCCACGTTCCTATAATATACATGTATAGGACAACATAGGCAAATAGTGCAGACTCTGATCAAAATTTAAAATTTACTGATATGAATTTCAAAATAAAACAAAACGAAAAAGACACCCTTACATAAACAAATGAACTAATCCAATATATAAGCTTTACTTTCAACCTGCTTTCAGCTGCTTTGTTGGGAGCAGGTACGTATAAACAGTATATAGATACCTCATGAACGTTCCTGCTAGGATTTAGAAAATATTTCTAATGGTACATGCTCATGACAGTTCAGATTCAAGTCTTTTTCTCCAGTACAGGAATAAATTAAATGTGCTTAATAAAGGAAGGCGTATCTATAATTGAGGCAATGGCTAACAGGCCCATTGTCTTCCAATAGCAGGGCTACCATGAGTTGACATAAAAATCCTAAGATTCCAAATTTGCATTTTTCAAGTGCGATTTTACGAATCGTACCTTTACACAATCACCTAGTAGTGTCTGGTTTTGTTGACACATAGCTGCCTAAATCAGGTTGGAAGAAAAGCACAATGCGCCTTAAGGCGCATTCTGCTTTACTTTTAGTCTACTTTAAGCTACCGTGTACTAGAAAAGAAATCCGAAGATTTAGGAAAAATCCGGAGAAATGGCAGCCCTGCAATAGCTTGATCATTGTCATTATTTGATATTGCATAAAAATTAGTTTCAATTTATAAAAGTGTACCAGGGCTGTGGAAAAACTCGTGGTCCGACTGGAACTCGAACCCAGAGTCTCTGGCTTACGTACCGTGCCAGCACTTTAACCACTAAGCTACCGAGCTACCCGGTCGGGGACTTTTTGATTTTCCACCAAGTAGGCATACCTGTACCCGACCGAACTCAATCCCGCTATACACTATTAAATGAAGTTAGCTATATACTATCATAGATAGAATTAGATTATTGTTATTTTAAAATTCTTTAGTACGCCATTGGTGGGATGCTCTTCCAGTCACTTGCGGAGTACCCCAGGGTAATATATTAGGACCTCTTCTTTTTCTCTGCTACGTGAACCACATGGTTACTAGCATTGATAAGGACTGCAAACTCATTTTGTATGCTGATGACAGCACACTATTGTTTAGCCATCAGGACCCTGTCTGTATTCCAGTCAAACTTGGTCATATTTTAGAAAACTGCTCGGAGCGGTTAGTCGATAACAAATTATCCTTGAATATAGGGAAAACAGAACACATTCTTTTTGGTCCAAAGCGCAATTTAAGTAAGCAAGGATCCTCGCATGTTACCTGTTATGGTCATACCATAACAAGTACTAGGCAAGTAAAGTACCAAGGTCTTTATTTAGACATTTTTTGTCAGGTGAAGCTATAGTACAGCACATTATATCTAAGATATAACTGCATAACAGGCAAAACAAATAGATGGATAGACAGTTTTTTTTCTGGTAGACAGCAGCGTGCAGTTGTTGAAGGAGAAAGATTTGACAATGTACAAGTAGCGTCCGGAGTTCCTCAGGGATCAGTATTAGGGCTAAGTTTGTTTCTCTTTTACACCAACAACATGCCAAATACACTAACATCCAAACTAAGGTTATTCGCAGATGATACTATTGCTTATCTAGCAGTCTCATCAAATTCAGATTGTGATACCCTCCAAGAAGATGTAGACAAATTGGTTCTCTGGGAAGAATCATGGCTAATGAAATTTCACCCTAATAAATGTAATGTGCTGTCACTAACAAAAAACAAAAAAGTAATCAAAAGAAATTACAATATACACAACCATTTATTAGAACAAGTCTCTTCTACAAATTACCTTGGCTTGACTATTACATCAGATCTGAGGTGGACCTCTCATATAAATGCTATATCTGGTAAAGCAAATGGCACCATCAGCTTTCTTAAAAGGAATCTTAACATAAGCAGCAGGACTATTAAAGAGAATGCCTACAAGTCACTTGTTAGACCTTCTCTTGAATATACCTGTGCTGCTTGGGACCCATACATAAAAAGTAAAAACAGATATTGATAAACTTGACAAAGTCCAACGACGGTCAGCCAGATACGTTTCAAATAGATACCATAACACTTCATGCGTGACTGATATGCTTAATCACCTGGGATGGCAATCACTGGTCGAGAGAAGAAAGAATGCCAGACTAAGCATGATGTACAAAATGGTCCATGATCAAGTTAACATAGACACCATTGAAAAACTCCTTCCACTTCAGAGAAAATCACGAACATCCAACGACATGGCATTCAAAATACCATACTGTAGAACAACCGCCCGGAAAGAGTCTTTCTCTCCAAGGACAATAATCCAGTGGAACACCTTGCCCACTGTCACCGTGACAGCTCCGAGCCTAGATGCATTCAAGGCTTGTCTGAATTTTTTTATCAACAATTCATTTATTTTGACATTAATGCGCACATCCAATACGGCAGAATAGTCAGCAAGATGACGGCGGCCGTTAATTTGTAGAAGTAGAAGTAGAAGATTAGTGGCAAAAACCTAAATTTTTATACAGACAAAACAAATGTTTGGATTTTAACAAACGTAACCTTTTATGCTCCGCACTTCTGCAGTGTCATTTTGATTACTGTAGTTCAGCTTGGTCTAAATAAGGGGTTAAAACATAAGCTCCAGGTGGTGCAGAACAAGATTATTAGATTTATTCAAGGATATTCTCCAGGAGATTCCGTCACTTGGCAAGACTATATGCATTTGAATATGTTGAGAGTTGACAACAATGCTAAACAGCGACTTAGTCACATGCATAAAGTCCATTATAAAACTTGTCCTTCATATGTTTTGGAACACTTTGTAAAAAGTTCTAGGGGTTCTAGCCATAATTGTTTTATGTTACCTAGTGTCAGTAACAATTTAAGTAAACATACTTTTTATATACTGGATCAAGAGACTGGAATTCTCTTCCGGATTACATTAAAGGTGTCAAAAATATTAGCAAATTCAAACAGTTAGTTAAGAAGCACCTACTTGATGTGCAAGTCTTAGAGAGCAAAAGGGACTTTTTATAATTATTATTCACACTCTCATTGCTGGAAACAGTTTATACATTTTTACAACCCATTTCAGATGGACAGTGAATGAACCCTTTGAAATGAGTCACCACTGTTTGTCAATATTTGAAATATTATATTTCTGAATTTATGTAAAGTGGAAACTGATCGAAAATGGAAGAGTCCATTTCAAAATTCAGCACTGTGAAGGATAATCTGAATGTGATACATGTGTCTGTGAAAATTTGATAACGGAAGTATTTCGAAAACTAAAATCTTTATTTCTGCTTTTAAACCCAATGGTGTCATTCTCATTAAAATTGTCTCGAAGAGACGTTTTAATCAGTAGTAACACCATAGCATTCGGTGCTGAAATGAGTGAGAAAATGTTAGATTAGTTCAGATTACTCCCGCTTACATGTGTATCTGGAGCACTGAAAATGAAGCGGTTAACCCTTATTCTTCTGCACAGACGTCTGCTGTGACATTGTCGTCTGTAACATTTGTTCAGTTTAGATTTATGCATTTGTTTTAATTAAACAAACCTTAAGACGAGTGTCAAACAGTTTGGATCCAGAAGAGACGCCGCGTTACGCGGCGTCTTTCTAGATTCAAACAGTTTGTTAACTCCGTAAAGTTACGACCAGTAGACACATTGTTAAACTATGAGATCCAGTCAAAATGTGTAAATATTATTCACGGGGGGTGAGCGTTTAAAGAAATACGAAGAATCTTTACCAAGCTTGTTGAAAATGACTGTGTCAGCTTTGTCCGCTCTCTAACTCAAACACTTCCAATTGGATCTTCACCAAACTTGCTACTAAATGTTTATTAGTATAGAATCTAGGTCAGGTACAATAACTAGCAAAATCGCATGAGGCATGTCTGAGTTATTGCCATTGAATAATTAAAAAAAATGACTGTTTCAGCATGTTCTGCTCTCTAACTCAAACTCTTTTTATTGGATGTTCACCAAACTTGCTGACAATGTGTATTGGTATTAATTCTAGGTCAAGAAAAAATTCAAATACAGTTGAATGAAAATCCTTTAAGAGGTAAAGGAGAAATGGAGTGGTAATTTATTACTTAACTTATTACCAACACGGCTAAGATTAAGCACAAGCAAAAATTGATCAAATATTTGGCTAAAATAGAATAAAAACTGGTCCTTTTACAGAGTGGACAGGGCAAAAATAAGGATAAAATAGCAAAATTTAAAAAATTGAAGAACCATAACTCCAACATGCCTTCGGCGATATGGGTATTATAGAAATGGACCAAGATTTTATACAAATATTATTTTCAGCAAATTTGGTGAAGATCCAGATATAAAACTGTTTGAGTTAGAAAGCTGACAAGCCTAAATTAGTCAATTTTTAGTCATTCGAGGGCAATAACTTCAACATGCCTTTGTGCGATTTTGGTAGTTAAGATGATTGACCTAGATGTTATACTAATAAACATTTTCAACAAGTTTGGTGAATATCTGATAAAACCTGTATATGTTAGAAAGCAAAAAATGCTGAAACATTAATTTTTAATACTTAAAGGGCAGACATGCCTTTTGCGATTTTAATAGTATTCAAACCAAATCTTGATTTTATATAAATAAACATTTTCAGCAAGTTTGGTGAAAATCAATAAAAAAAGGATTCGTGTAAGAGAGCAAACATGGTGAAACAGTCCTTTTTAATATATAAAGGGCAATAACTAAGATAATCCTTATGGAATTTTAGTAATAATCCCACTGGGCCTAGCTTTTATATAAATGAAGATCCGATGAAAACTTCATTGTTTGAATTCTTTTTTATACTGCTAGAAAGGTATATTTACCCAGACAGTTTCGTGAGCTGGTCTGTTCATTTGATCACTGGCGACTGAACTGTAGTCGATGGGGTATTACTTCCCTTTGCTACTACCGGAAGTGGCAGTAAACAAAGGGTTGTAAACCTTGCTGAGTCGGAACGTCCCCTGGTCCCGGTTCATCACGCTGGGGTTAGCTCTGATCTGGATGGCCCCCCTTATCTGACGGGTTATATTGGGGAGACTGGACGCAAGTTTAAAACAAGACTAGGGGAACATATAAAGGACGTGGAAGCCAACACGGGTAGGGCGTACACTAGATCAAAAAGGAAACTTTCACAGACTGAGTTCCACAAAAGTGCGATAACCGACCATGTGGCACAGGAAAATCATGTGATCAGTTGGGACTCCACACGCATTCTTGACAAAAAATGTGACCAGCGCACCCGTCAGATAAGGGGGGCCATCCAGATCAGAGCTAACCCCAGCGTGATGAACCGGGACCAGGGGGCGTTCCGACTCAGCAAGGTTTACAACCCTTTGTTTACTGCCACTTCCGGTAGTAGCAAAGGGAAATAATACCCCATCGACTACAGTTCAGTCGCCAGTGATCAAGTGAACAGACCAGTTCACGAAACTGTCTGGGTCAATATACCTTTCTAGCAGTGTTAAAAAATAACTCAATCAATGAAGTATAATACCTGCTAAATGAACCTATTCGCAAATATCCGATGAAAACTCTTTGTGTTAGAGAGCAAACAAGGCTGAAACAGCCATTTTTTAAACAATTAAAGGGCTATTACTCCAACATGCCTTATGCGATTTTAGTAGAATTCAAACTTAACCTTGATTTTATATTAATAAAAACTTTCAGCAAAATTGGTGAAGATTTAAAGAATGTATTTTTTTAGAGAGCAAAACTTATGAAAACAGTCATTTTTAAAACATAAAGGGCAAAAACTAAGATATGCCACATGCAATTTTTGTAATAATCAAATTAGACCTAAATTTTACATAATTAAACATTTTCAGCAAGTGTAGTGAATATCCGATAAAAACAGTCATTTCTTATTAATAAACAGGCAATAACTCAGATATACCTTATGCAATTTTAGTAGTAATCAAACTAAACCTTGATTTTATATCAATGAACGTTTTCAGCAAGTTTGTGGAAGATTGGATACAAAATAGGAGCGTTATAGGCGGTCTTTTTGGTTGTAAGGTTGTGGAATATGGTTTATATTTTATGTACATTGTTCGTCTTTATAGGTGAATATGGGAGATATGAGTGAGGTTGGGCGCCCCTAAACCCAGGTTTAACCCCAGTGGTTGTTAATGATTGATTTATAATTAATTATTGATTGCTACTGACCGTACTTTGCTTTATGTTTGTCTTGTGTGTTATTTTTTAAAGTGCGATTTTACGAATCGTACCTTTACCCCATCGCCTGCTTCTAGTTTTGTTGACATGTGACTGCTTAAAGCAGGCTTGAAGTAAAGCAGAATGCGCCTTAAGGTGCATTCTGCTTATTTTCAGCCTGCTTTAAGCTACCATGTACTAGATAAAAACCCGAAGATTTAGGAAAAATCTGGAGAAATGGCAGCCCTGACTACATGCTTACCAACGTTTAGATGACACTGTGGCCTTGCTATTGTCAAGATGGTCATACTGAGGATTCATATCATTTGGTCTAAAAATGTGACCTCTAGAGTCTAGAGTGTTCAAAATTATTTTCTGTAATTCAACCTTTTTACCTGGCGTAACTAATATTGTATATTGCCCGGTTTTTGTTTAGATGATTATGATTTTTTGCACTTTTTATTTACTTGGGGGTCAATTATGGTCATTAAAGTGTTCAGAAGACATTTGCAATGATTTGACTATCTGAGCTACTTTAAATCTGACATAACCATTATTCATAAATGACCAAAAATCTGTCATGGTGCTCAATCTTAGTTAGATTTCATCACATTAGGGCAAACAAATGCTGGCACTAGAGTACTCTATGTCCATGCTTATAAAGCGTTTGATTTGAGTCTTAAATCATTCTCAGGCATTTTATTGGTCAGATAAATCTGACCAATCAAATTTTTGAGAACGAACTCAGACTAAGTTCAAACACTTTCTAAGCTTTGGGCCGGAAGTTTTCCTATGATTGCACCAATTTAGCCATTCTTTTACCCACAGTAATTATCAAATAGCCTTGTTTTTTCAAGATGGCCATTTTAAGCAAGTTTTATGAATTTACGGATGAAAATATGGCCGCTAGAGTGTTTATAAGTTTACTATATTTTGACTTATTAACCTACTTTTTAACTCTACTGCTTAGCTTTTTTCAGTAAGATTATTCTAAGCAAGTTTCAGGCAGATATAAGGCTAAAATATGGCCCCTGGTGTGGCCATATGCTTTTTTTGATCAAATGACCTAAGTTATGACCCAACATGACCTGTATTCATGTAGTATGACCTATTTTTTATCATGGACATGACACTCACCGGTGACCCGAAATACCTAAAACACGGAAACACTATGGAATCACAAAAACACCATAGAAAAAAAAGAGTTTTAGGTTGTAAAAGCATATTAAAAAGCAATATTTTCAATTTATTAGTTTAAAATGGTTTAATAATTCCCCTTTAACGATAAACAATGCTTTTCATTGACCAAATTAGGTAACGGTATGGAAACGCCATAAAATGTATCTTTTATGAACTAATACTGCCGCAAAGACATATACCGGTACATTGATTAATAACTGTATTTTGAAATAATAATCAAAATTAAGGCCTAAAACGTTGCATTTATTGGCTAATAATTCGCTAAACATATCATTTCAGTGACGTAGGCATATTAAAAGTTTGACAGGTCAACAATGGGCATTTTTACCTGAGACTCGCGAGTCTAGTAGAGTTTACCAAATGACGTAAAATGGCGCTAAAATCTGAATGCGCACGCACTTTTCACCAGAACGACAAACCCTTCAGACGAGTAAGTAATGGGTCAAATTAGGTAGTCTGGTACCCGACTATTGGGATTTTGCGTTGTCATTTTCTGACGCCATTTTGAAACTCTGCGCAGGGACTGGGTTAGCCTAGAGTTCGGTTCAGAGGTCGTATGACGTCATTCGAGTACGAACGCGGTTTGTTCACCTGTAACCTGAGGAACTCGGGTCGACTCGAGGATCTCAGGTGAACACGCTCATTATAGTCAAGAAACAACTAACATTGTGAGGATTTATAGCCTATATGAACATGGGCTGATGGCAGCTTAACACATGACAAAAGTAATGCTAAAAGAAAGATCCTAAAGGAGTTTAATGCATTACTTTTGTCATGCCTTATGCAGTCATATGCCTTTAAGATATACAGGCTACTGTATTCAATGCTCCAATATTACAGGTTTGACTAATGGTATTATTCAGAGATGACGGCATTTTGAAATTGAACTCAATGGAGGTAATTCGGTTTGTGTTAAAATTTTGTCAGAATTTCTGGAAAGCATGTATAAAATGTAAAGTCAACTGTAGGTCTTCATTGAATTTTTGTGACTGGTAGAATTTAGAAATATCTATCTAATACGTCTAAAATTAGTGTATGGTAAAGAGCTAGATAATTTGTAATTTGAAATTTAGTGACTAATACATTTTGTAAACATTGCTATTTCCAGAAGAAATTTCATGAATTTTTTTTGTTTGCACAATATCTTATACTGTCTGTAGAGTTAACTTGAATGAATAGAAATTATTGAATTATATCATTTTATAAAGAAAATTACTATTACTGTTTATCAAAAATGGAACTTTTCTCGTCAAAAGGTCCTGTCAGAAAACAACGGTGCTGTAATATTTTTTATTTTAACGATTTTAACCCTCCATATGGTATACTTCAATTTAATCAAGGTTAAAGACCCACGAACCACCTTAAGGCATGACAGATTAAATATCTGTATTAAATTTAATATAAAAAAAATTACGAAAAGCAATAATTCAAAACTGTAAGTACAGGTGGTTTACTTCAGACGGTGTTCAACTTTACTACAAAACAAAGTCTTGTTAAAATTAAGAAAAGGGGAGATAATACAAGAACGAAATCAGTAAACCGCAATCGCCGGTGCGCAACTTCAGATGGGGATCAACAAAACTGCACATATTTAGCTTAAAACAGTTCCATTGAAGGATAGCCGAATGAAGCTCACTACAAAATGCCGTTCACATACCAACGGACAGACAGACAGATGGACAGCTAGATTCCAGTTGAACCCCCCTTAAACCCGTTGTGGGAGGTATAATTACATTTATAAGTCCATTCAGAGTCAGACTAAACTTTTAACTGTATTTGATTTTGAGTGTTCTTAAAATAGTCCATGTGTAAAACCCAAGTTTGAAATGCGGTTAATATCTATTCTTAGTAACACTTAAGATTTTCCATACCTATTTTTAGAGCTGTTAGGCCTATCTTAGACTTGTACCATAATATTTCAATATGCTACATTCTAGATTTAGATCGAAAAAATGTCATCGCGGGTACATACATATAAATTCATACTAGATCTAGTGTATAACATATAAATTAAACATATAACTAGTGTATTAAATAGACGTGATGAAAACAGTGAAGCAGAGTGATTTGCGATCTAATCTAAACTAGTCAATAGCTATACCCATATTGGGCCCGTTTCATAAAACTTCGTACGACAAATGTTGTCATAAGTTAGATATAAAAGTCTTAAATATTATTTATTGTTCCATCTGATCATGCATGGTGACATCTCTTTGGAATTGCCTTAAAAAAAAAGATTAAAAAGAGACGGCAAAAGACAGGATTAAATGGATAAATCAGAAATTAAATGTATTTAAAACTTTTTACTTACGACCTTTTTTGTCGTACGAGGTTTTATGAAACGGGTACTTAAGTGCTCCCTAACTATGAAAACAATAACTGGTGAATAAGTGTTGGTGCTGACATACACTTAGTTTTCTAAAAAGTCATGTATATTGTAACAAGACTCACCTTTTAATCGCTTAGGAAGTCGTCAAGGTAGCCGGCTACTTATTCTTAGAAAATCGCTTTACAAGATCCTTCAACATGTCTCTGGCATTGTCCTCTAGTGTTTCGACCCACTCCCACGATTATTATTGAAAATTTACAAACTAATAGAGTGTGTCTTACGCTAGAGTCACTGTAAATAATACTTGAAATCCTCACCAGTCTCACCATGGCTATACCCAAATCGTCACCAAACTCCTCCGAATTAAAGTATTTCTACAACTGAAATATTGATCTTACTTGATGATACGTCACACGATGAATGCCGCAATGCGAAGCGTACGGCAAATAACTACTTCCGTGATTGAGTCAAAAGAAGTCCCCGAGAAATAGTCCCAAACTTGTTTGCCTGCGAATAACACTTTGGCTAAAAGTATACGCTGTGTGTCCCGTATATGCAATACATGGATGCCAGAGATAAGAGACATTAAACAATTATCATAGATTGAGTGAATGGCAAAAAAATGTGATGTGAACTGACATATCCTTGTTTATGCCATATTTCCTTTACAAATCTGATATATTTGAACTTTCATGCATGACAGAGTTAACCTACTTAGTTGAATGCCATTTACGATTGTGTCCGTTTTCAAGCTACTGTGCTTCACATATGTAAATAATTTGGATCAATATCCAACGTCGTGCTGTGATCTGTTTCCAATTTGTATTTTAAACTGATATAGCTGTTCCGTCAATAAAACAAGACACAGCCTTTGATCCGTTTTAACAGACGAAAATATCTTCATGGAAAATGATTTAACTGAACAATGACTTAAAGTTTAAAGAAATGAGTTATATCAATTTCAGGGTATGTTTGAATTATTGGTGGTATCTGCATTTTTTCCTTGTCTGTTTTAAATCCTTTTTAAGTCTCGGAACAAAGTACATGTATATAATCCTCTGCAAACACTGTAGAACCAGAGCATATGACACTGATCTGGATTTGCATTGGTTGTAATATTTTTAAATAGCTTTATAACAATCAAACAACTCAGCGACTTGATCTCCACTTAGATCGAAAACGCCTACAAACGGTCGGGAGGCCTGGATCTGCATTGGTTGCAATACTTAAAAAAAATAAAGCTTTGTAACAATCAGGAACTTGATCACCTCCTGGAATTAAAACGACTGCAAAAGGCCGGAATGAGGCCTAGTGTAGTATATCTGGAGGATGGCTCTTGTAAGGCGGGGGTTATAAGTCGGGAGGAGGCATCTTTTAGGTCGGGAGGAGGCATCTTGCATGTCGACAGGAAGGCTCTTGTAGGTCGAGAGGATGGCTCTTGTAGGACGGGAGTAGGGCTTTTGTAGGTCGGGTGGAGGCATCTTGTAGGTGGGGATGAGGCATCTTGTAGGATCGGATGAGGCTTCTTTAAGGTCGGGAGGAGGCATCTTTAAGGGCGGGAGGAGGCATCTTTCAGGTCGGGAGGAGGGCTCATGTAGTCCGTCAAGAGGAGGGCTCTTGTAGTCAGTTGGGAGGAGGCATGTTGTAGGTCGGGAGGAGATGTTATCAAACGTTTGTATATACATGTTTATCAGCTCTTGTGTATAGTTTGTTCTTAATCCTTATAGTGCTGGGACTAAGTATATACTTCCCGTGCAAACACTGTATACTCAGGGAAGAAGGTTCCTTTAGACACCCTTTGATCTGGATCTACACTAGGTCTAAGTATATTCCTCCCTTACAAACACTGTAAAGTAAGTGACGAACCTTCCATCAGGAGCCCTATGATCTGGATCTACACTAGGTCTAAGTATATACCTCCCTTACAAACACAGTATACTCAGGGAAGAAGGTTCCATTTGGAGCCCTATGATCTGGATCTACACTACTGTAGGTTTAAGTATATACCTCCTTTACAAACACAGTATACTCAGGGAAGAAGGCTCCATTAGGAGCCCTATGATCTGGATCTACACTAGGTCTAATTATATACCGCCCTTACAAACACAGTATACTCAGGGAAGAAGGCTCCATTAGGAGCCCTATGATCTGGATCTACACTAGGTCTAAGTATATACATCCCTTACAAACACAGTATACTCAGGGAAGAAGGTTCCATCAGGACTCCTATGATCTGGATCTACACTAGGTCTAAGTATATACCTCCCTTACAAACACAGTATACTCAGGGAAGAAGGCTCCATCAGGAGTCCTATGATCTGGATCTACACTAGGTCTAAGTATATACCTCCCTTACAAACACAGTATACTCAGGGAAGAAGGCTCCATCAGGAGTCCTATGATCTGGATCTACACTAGGTCTAAGTATATACCTCCCTTACAAACACAGTATACTCAGGGAAGAAGGCTCCATTTGGAGCCTATGATCTGGATCTACACTAGGTCTAAGTATATACCTCCCTTACAAACACAGTATACTCAGGGAAGAAGGCTCCATTAGGAGCCCTATGATCTGGATCTACACTAGGACTTAGTATATACCTCCCTTACAAACACTATATACTCAGGGAAGAAGGCTCCAGAAATTACACTAGGTCTAAGTATATACCTCCCTTACAAACACTATATACTCAGGGAAGAAGGCTCCATTAGGAGCCCTATGATCTTGATCTACACTAGGTCTAAGTATATACCTCCCTTACAAACACAGTATACTCAGGGAAGAAGGCTCCATTAGGAGCCCTATGATCTTGATCTACACCAGGTCTAAGTATATACCTCCCTTACAAACACAGTATACTCAGACAAGAAGGCTCCATTAGGAGCCATATGATCTGGATCTACACTAGGTCTAAGTATATACCTCCCTTACAAACACAGTATACTCAGGGAACAAGACTCCATTAGGAGCCCTATGCTCTGGATCTACACTAGTTCTAAGTATATACCTCCCTTACAAACACAGTATACTCAGGGAAGAAGGCTCCATTAGGAGCCCTATGATCTGGATCTACACTAGGTCTAAGTATATACCTCCCTTACAAACACAGTATACTCAGGGAAGAAGGCTCCATTAGGAGCCCTATGCTCTGGATCTACACTAGGTCTAAGTATATACCTCCCTTACAAACACAATATACTCAGGGAAGAAGGCTCCATTAGGAGCCCTATGATCTGGATCTACACTAGGTCTAAGTATATACCTCCCTTACAAACACTATATACTCAGGGAAGAAGGCTCCATAAGGAGCCCTATGATCTGGATTTACAAAAGGTCTAAGTATAAACCTCCCTTACAAACACAGTATACTCAGGGAAGAAGCCTCCATGAGGAGCCCTATGATCTGGATCTACACTAGATCTAAGTATATACCTCCTTTACAAACACTATATACTCAGGGAAGAAGGCTCCATTAGGAGCCCTATGCTCTGGATCTACACTAGGTCTAAGTATATACCTCCCTTACAAACACTGTATACTCAGGGAAGAAGGCTCCATTAGGAGCCCTATGATCTGGATCTACACTAGGTCTAAGTATATACCTCTCTTACAAACACAGTATACTCAGGGAAGAAGGCTCCATAAGGAGCTCTATGCTCTGGATCTACACTAGGTCTAAGTATATACATCCCTTACAAACACAGTATACTCAGGGAAGAAGGCTCCATTAGGAGCCCTATGATCTGGATCTACACTAGGTCTAAGTATAAACCTCCCTTACAAACACAGTATACTCAGGGAAGAAGGCTCCATTAGGAGCCCTATGACCTGGATCTACACTAGGTCTAAGTATATACCTCCCTTACAAACACAGTATACTCAGGGAAGAAGGCTCCATTAGGAGCCCTATGATCTGGATCTACACTAGGTCTAAGTATATACCTCCCTTACAAACACTATATACTCAGGGCAGAAGGCTCAATTAGGAGCCCTATGCTCTGGATCTACACTAGGTCTAAGTATAAACCTCCCTTACAAACACAGTATACTCAGGGAAGAAGGCTCCATTAGGAGCCCTATGATCTGGATCTACACTAGATATAAGTATATACCTCCTTTACAAACACTTTATACTCAGGGAAGAAGGCTCCATTAGGAGCCCTATGATCTTAATCTACACCAGGTCTAAGTATATACCTCCCTTACAAACACAGTATACTCAGGGAAGAAGGCTCCATTAGGAGCCCTATGATCTGGATCTACACTAGGTCTAAGTATATACCTCCCTTACAAACACAGTATACTCAGGGAAGAAGACTCCATTAGAAGCCCTATGCTCTGGATCTACACTAGGTCTAAGTATATACCTTCCTTACAAACACAGTATACTCAGGGAAGAAGGCTCCATTAGGAGCCCTATGCTATGGATCTACACTAGGTCTAAGTATATACCTCCCTTACAAACACAGTATACTCAGGGAAGAAGGCTCCATTAGGAGCCCTATGCTCTGGATCTACACTAGGTCTAAGTATATACCTCCCTTACAAACACAATATACTCAGGGAAGAAGGCTCCATTAGGAGCCCTATGATCTGGATCTACACTAGGTCTAAGTATATACCTCCTTTACAAACACTATATACTCAGGGAAGAAGGCTCCATAAGGAGCCCTATGATCTGGATCTACACTAGGTCTAAGTATAAACCTCCCTTACAAACACAGTATACTGAGGGAAGAAGGTTCCATTCTGGACCCTATGATCTGGATCTACACTAGATCTAAGTATATACCTCCTTTACAAACACTTTATACTCAGGGAAGAAGGCTCCATTAGGAGCCCTATGCTCTGGATCTACACTAGGTCTAAGTATATTCCTCCCTTACAAACACTGTATACTCAGGGAAGAAGGCTCCATTAGGAGCCCTATGATCTGGATCTACACTAGGTCTAAGTATATACCTCTCTTACAAACACAGTATACTCAGGGAAGAAGGCTCCATTAGGAGCCCTATGCTCTGGATCTACACTAGGTCTAAGGATATACCTCCCTTACAAACACTATATACTCAGGGCAGAAGGCTCAATTAGGAGCCCTATGCTCTGGATCTACACTAGGTCTAAGTATAAACCTCCCTTCCAAACACAGTATACTCTGGTCAGGATACTCATTCAGGAGCTCTCTGATCTGGATCTACACTACTGTAGGTCTAAGTATATACCTCCTTTACAAACACTATATTCTCAGGGAAGAAGGCTCCTTCAGGAGCGCTATGATCTGGATCTACACTAGGTCTAAGTATATACCTCCTTTACAAACACAGTATACTCATGGAAGAATGCTCCTTCAGGAGCCCTATGATCTGGATCTACACTAGGTCTAAGTATATACCTCCCTTACAAACACAGTATACTTAGGGAAGAAGGCTCGATTGGGAGCCCTATGATCTGGATCTACACTACGTCTAAGTATATACATCCCTTACAAACACTG
The DNA here is from genome assembly GCA_922989275.2 of Gari tellinella. NCBI lineage: Eukaryota > Metazoa > Mollusca > Bivalvia > Cardiida > Psammobiidae > Gari > Gari tellinella. The sequence continues at coordinate 2,390,297 of OV277870.1, read as the reverse complement.
TATACTCAGGGAAGAAGGCTCCTTCAGGAGCCCTATGATCTGGATCTACACTAGGTCTAAGTATATACCTCCCTTACAAACACAGTATACTCAGGGAAGAAGACTCCATTAGGAGCCCTATGCTCTGGATCTACACTAGGTCTAAGTATAAACCTCCCTTACAAACACAGTATACTCAGGCCAGGATACTCATTCAGGAGCTCTCTGATCTGGATCTACACTACTGTAGGTCTAAGTATATACCTCCCTTACAAACACTGTATACTCAGGGAAGAAGGCCCCATTAGGAGCCCTATGATCTGTATCTACACTAGGTCTAAGTATAAACCTCCTTTACAAACACTGTATACTCAGGGAAGAAGGCTCCATTAGGAGCCCTATGATCTGGATCTACACTAGGTCTAAGTATATACCTCCCTTACAAACACAGTATACTCAGGGAAGAAGGCTCCATTAGGAGCCCTATGCTCTGGATCTACACTAGGTCTAAGTATATACCTCCCTTACAAACACAATATACTCAGGGAAGAAGGCTCCATTAGGAGCCCTATGATCTGGATCTACACTAGGTCTAAGTATATACCTCCCTTACAAACACTATATACTCAGGGAAGAAGGCTCCATAAGGAGCCCTATGGTCTGGATCTACACTAGGTCTAAGTATAAACCTCCCTTACAAACACAGTATACTCAGGGAAGAAGGCTCCATTAGGAGCCCTATGATCTGGATCTACACGAGATCTAAGTATATACCTCCTTTACAAACACTATATACTCAGGGAAGAAGGCTCCATTAGGAGCCCTATGCTCTGGATCTACACTAGGTCTAAGTATATACCTCCCTTACAAACACTGTATACTCAGGGAAGAAGGCTCCATTAGGAGCCCTATGATCTGGATCTACACTAGGTCTAAGTATATACCTCCCTTACAAATACAGTATACTCAAGGAAGAAGGCTCCATAAGGAGCCCTATGCTCTGGATCTACACTAGGTCTAAGTATATACATCCCTTACAAACACAGTAGTCTCAGGGAAGAAGGCTCCATTAGGAGCCCTATGATCCGGATCTACACTAGGTCTAAGTATAAACCTCCCTTACAAACACAGTATACTCAGGGAAGAAGGCTCCATTAGGAGCCCTATGACCTGGATCTACACTAGGTCTAAGTATATACCTCCCTTACAAACACAGTATACTCAGGGAAGAAGGCTCCATTAGGAGCCCTATGATCTGGATCTACACTAGGTCTAACTATATACCTCCCTTACAAACACTATATACTCAGGGCAGAAGGCTCAATTAGGAGCCCTATGCTCTGGATCTACACTAGGTCTAAGTATAAACCTCCCTTACAAACACAGTATACTTTGGTCAGGATAGTCATTCAGGAGCTCTCTGATCTGGATCTACACTACTGTAGGTCTAAGTATATACCTCCTTTACAAACACTATATTCTCAGGGAAGAAGGCTCTTTCAGGAGCCCTATGATCTGGATCTACACTAGGTCTAAGTATATACCTCCTTTACAAACACTGTATACTCATGGAAGAAGGCTCCTTCAGGAGCCCTATGATCTGGATCTACACTAGGTCTAAGTATATACCTCCCTTACAAACACAGTATACTCAGGGAAGAAGGCTCGATTGGGAGCCCTATGATCTGGATCTACACTACGTCTAAGTATATACATCCCTTACAAACACTGTATACTCAGGGAAGAAGGCTCCTTCAGGAGCCCTATGATCTGGATCTACACTAGGTCTAAGTATATACCTCCCTTACAAACACAGTATACTCAGGGAAGAAGGCTCCATTAGGAGCCCTATGATCTGGATCTACACTAGGTCTAAGTATATACCTCCCTTACAAACACTATATACTCAGGGAAGAAGGCTCCATTAGCAGCCCTATGATCTAGATCTACACTAGGTCTAAGTATATACCTCCCTTACAAAAACAGTATACTCAGGGAAGAAGGCTCCATTAGGAGCCCTATGATCTTGATCTACACCAGGTCTAAGTATATACCTCCCTTACAAACACAGTATACTCAGGGAAGAAGGCTCCATTACGAGCCCTATGATCTGGATCTACACTAGGTCTAAGTATATACCTCCCTTACAAACACAGTATACTCAGGGAAGAAGGCTCCATTACGAGCCCTATGATCTGGATCTACACTAGGTCTAAGTATATACATCCCTTACAAACACAGTATACTCAGGGAAGAAGGCTCCATTAGGAGCCCTATGATCTGGATCTACACTAGGTCTAAGTATATACCTCCCTTACAAACACAGTATACTCAGGGAAGAAGGCTCCATTAGGAGCCCTATGATCTAGATCTACACTAGGTCTAAGTATATACCTCCCTTACAAACACAGTATACTCAGGGAAGAAGGCTCCATTAGGAGCCCTATGATCTGGATCTACACTAGGTCTAAGTATATACCTCCCTTACAAACACAGTATACTCAGGGAAGAAGGCTCCATTAGGAGCCCTATGATCTGGATCTACACTAGGACTAAGTATATACCTCCCTTACAAACACTATATACTCAGGGAAGAAGGCTCCAGAAATTACACTAGGTCTAAGTATATACCTCCCTTACAAACACTATATACTCAGGGAAGAAGGCTCCATTAGGAGCCCTATGATCTTGATCTACACTAGGTCTAAGTATATACCTCCCTTACAAACACAGTATACTCAGGGAAGAAGGCTCCATTAGGAGCCCTATGATCTTGATCTACACCAGGTCTAAGTATATACCTCCCTTACAAACACAGTATACTCAGGGAAGAAGACTCCATTAGGAGCCCTATGCTCTGGATCTACACTAGGTCTAAGTATAAACCTCCCTTACAAACACAGTATACTCAGGCCAGGATACTCATTCAGGAGCTCTCTGATCTGGATTTACACTACTGTAGGTCTAAGTATATACCTCCCTTACAAACACTGTATACTCAGGGAAGAAGGTCCCATTAGGAGCCCTATGATCTGTATCTACACTAGGTCTAAGTATAAACCTCCTTTACAAACACTGTATACTCAGGGAAGAAGGCTCCATTAGGAGCCCTATGATCTTGATCTCCACCAGGTCTAAGTATATACCTCCCTTACAAACACAGTACACTCAGGGAAGAAGGCTCCATTAGGAGCCCTATGATCTGGATCTACACTAGATCTAAGTATATACCTCCTTTACAAACACAATATACTCAGGGAAGAAGGCTCCATTAGGAGCCCTATGATCTGGATCTACACTTGATCTAAGTATATACCTCCCTTACAAACACTATATACTCAGGGAAGAAGGCTCCATTAGGAGAACTATGATCTAGATCTACACTAGATCTAAGTATATACCTCCCTTACAAACACAGTATACTCAGGGAAGAAGGCTCCATTAGGAGCCCTATGATCTTGATCTACACCAGGTCTAAGTATATACCTCCCTTACAAACACAGTATACTCAGGGAAGAAGGCTCCATTAGGAGCCCTATGATCTGGATCTACACTTGATCTAAGTATATACCTCCCTTACAAACACTATATACTCAGGGAAGAAGGCTCCATTAGGAGATCTATGATCTAGATCTACACTAGATCTAAGTATATACCTCCCTTACAAACACAGTATACTCAGGGAAGAAGGCTCCATTAGGAGCCCTATGATCTTGATCTACACCAGGTCTAAGTATATACCTCCCTTACAAACACAGTATACTCAGGGAAGAAGGCTCCATTACGAGCCCTATGATCTGGATCTACACTAGGTCTAAGTATATACCTCCCTTACAAACACAGTATACTCAGGGAAGAAGGCTCCATTACGAGTCCTATGATCTGGATCTACACTAGGTCTAAGTATATACCTCCCTTACAAACACAGTATACTCAGGGAAGAAGGCTCCATTAGGAGCCCTATGATCTGGATCTACACTAGGTCTAAGTATATACCTCCCTTAAAAACACAGTATACTCAGGGAAGAAGGCTCCATTAGGAGCCCTATGATCTAGATCTACACTAGGTCTAAGTATATATCTCCCTTACAAACACAGTATACTCAGGGAAGAAGGCTCCATTAGGAGCCCTATGATCTGGATCTACACTAGGTCTAAGTATATACCTCCCTTACAAACACAGTATACTCAGGGAAGAAGGCTCCATTAGGAGCCCTATGATCTGGATCTACACTAGGACTAAGTATATACCTCCCTTACAAACACTATATACTCAGGGAAGAAGGCTCCAGAAATTACACTAGGTCTAAGTATATACCTCCCTTACAAACACTATATACTCAGGGAAGAAGGCTCCATTAGGAGCCCTATGATCTTGATCTACACTAGGTCTAAGTATATACCTCCCTTACAAACACAGTATACTCAGGGAAGAAGGCTCCATTAGGAGCCCTATGATCTTGATCTACACCAGGTCTAAGTATATACCTCCCTTACAAACACAGTATACTCAGGGAAGAAGACTCCATTAGGAGCCCTATGATCTGGATCTACACTAGGTCTAAGTATAAACCTCCCTTACAAACACAGTATACTCAGGCCAGGATACTCATTCAGGAGCTCTCTGATCTGGATCTACACTACTGTAGGTCTAAGTATATACCTCCCTTACAAACACTGTATACTCAGGGAAGAAGGCCCCATTAGGAGCCCTATGATCTGTATCTACACTAGGTCTTAGTATAAACCTCCTTTACAAACACTGTATACTCAGGGAAGAAGGCTCCATTAGGAGCCCTATGATCTTGATCTACACCAGGTCTAAGTATATACCTCCCTTACAAACACAGTATACTCAGGGAAGAAGGCTCCATTAGGAGCCCTATGATCTGGATCTACACTAGATCTAAGTATATACCTCCTTTACAAACACTATATACTCAGGGAAGAAGGCTCCATTAGGAGCCCTATGATCTTGATCTACACCAGGTCTAAGTATATACCTCCCTTACAAACACAGTATACTCAGGGAAGAAGGCTCCATTAGGAGCCCTATGATCTGGATCTACACTAGGTCTAAGTATATACCTCCCTTACAAACACAGTATACTCAGGGAAGAAGACTCCATTAGGAGCCCTATGCTCTGGATCTACACTAGGTCTAAGTATATACCTTCCTTACAAACACAGTATACTCAGGGAAGAAGGCTCCATTAGGAGCCCTATGCTATGGATCTACACTAGGTCTAAGTATATACCTCCCTTACAAACACAGTATACTCAGGGAAGAAGGCTCCATTAGGAGCCCTATGCTCTGGATCTACACTAGGTCTAAGTATATACCTCCCTTACAAACACTATATACTCAGGGAAGAAGGTTCCATAAGGAGCCCTATGATCTGGATCTACACTAGGTCTAAGTATAAACCTCCCTTACAAACACAGTATACTCAGGGAAGAAGGCTCAATTAGGAGCCCTATGCTCTGGATCTACACTAGGTCTAAGTATAAACCTCCCTTACAAACACAGTATACTCTGGTCAGGATACTCATTCAGGAGCTCTCTGATCTGGAACTACACTACTGTAGGTCTAAGTATATACCTCCTTTACAAACACTATATTCTCAGGGAAGAAGGCTCCTTCAGGAGCGCTATGATCTGGATCTACACTAGGTCTAAGTATATACCTCCTTTACAAACACTGTATACTCATGGAAGAAGGCTCCTTCAGGAGCCCTATGATCTGGATCTACACTAGGTCTAAGTATATACCTCCCTTACAAACACAGTATACTCAGGTAAGAAGGCTCGATTGGAACCCTATGATCTGGATCTACACTACGTCTAAGTATATACATCCCTTACAAACACTGTATACTCAGGGAAGAAGGCTCCTTCAGGAGCCCTATGATCTGGATCTACACTAAGTCTAAGTATATACCTCCCTTACAAACACAGTATACTCAGGGAAGAAGGCTCCATTAGGAGCCCTATGATCTGGATCTACACTAGGTCTAAGTATATACCTCCCTTACAAACACTATATACTCAAGGAAGAAGGCTCCATAAGGAGCCCTATGATCTTGATCTACACTAGGTTTAAGTATATCTCTCCCTTACAAACACAGTATACTCAGGGAAGAAGGCTCCATTAGGAGCCCTATGATCTGGATCTACACTAGGTCTAAGTATATACCTCCCTTACAAACACAGTATACTCAGGGAAGAAGACTCCATTAGGAGCCCTATGCTCTGGATCTACACTAGGTCTAAGTATAAACCTCCCTTACAAACACAGTATACTCAGGCCAGGATACTCATTCAGGAGCTCTCTGATCTGGATCTACACTACTGTAGGTCTAAGTATATACCTCCCTTACAAACACTGTATACTCAGGGAAGAAGGCCCCATTAGGAGCCCTATGATCTGTATCTACACTAGGTCTAAGTATAAACCTCCTTTACAAACACTGTATACTCAGGGAAGAAGGCTCCATTAGGAGCCCTATGATCTGGATCTACACTAGGTCTAAGTATATACCTCCCTTACAAACACAGTATACTCAGGGAAGAAGGCTCCATTAGGAGCCCTATGCTCTGGATCTACACTAGGTCTAAGTATATACCTCCCTTACAAACACAATATACTCAGGGAAGAAGGCTCCATTAGGAGCCCTATGATCTGGATCTACACTAGGTCTAAGTATATACCTCCCTTACAAACACTATATACTCAGGGAAGAAGGCTCCATAAGGAGCCCTATGGTCTGGATCTACACTAGGTCTAAGTATAAACCTCCCTTACAAACACAGTATACTCAAGGAAGAAGGCTCCATTTGGAGCCCTATGATCTGGATCTACACGAGATCTAAGTATATACCTCCTTTACAAACACTATATACTCAGGGAAGAAGGCTCCATTAGGAGCCCTATGCTCTGGATCTACACTAGGTCTAAGTATATACCTCCCTTACAAACACTGTATACTCAGGGAAGAAGGCTCCATTAGGAGCCCTATGATCTGGATCTACACTAGTTCTAAGTATAAACTCCCTTACAAACACAGTATACTCAAGGAAGAAGGCTCCATAAGGATCCCTATGATCTGGATCTACACTAGGTCTAAGTATATACATCCCTTACAAACACAGTATCCTCAGGGAAGAAGGCTCCATTAGGAGCCCTATGATCTGGATCTACACTAGGTCTAAGTATAAACCTCCTTTACAAACACAGTATACTCAGGGAAGAAGGCTCCATTAGGAGCCCTATGACCTGGATCTACACTAGGTCTAAGTATATACCTCCCTTACAAACACAGTATACTCAGGGAAGAAGGCTCCATTAGGAGCCCTATGATCTGGATCTACACTAGGTCTAACTATATACCTCCCTTACAAACACTATATACTCAGGGCAGAAGGCTCAATTAGGAGCCCAATGCTCTGGATCTACACTAGGTCTAAGTATAAACCTCCCTTACAAACACAGTATACTTTGGTCAGGATACTAATTCAGGAGCTCTCTGATCTGGATCTACACTACTGTAGGTCTAAGTATATACCTCCTTTACAAACACTATATTCTCAGGGAAGAAGGCTCCTTCAGGAGCCCTATGATCTGGATCTACACTAGGTCTAAGTATATACCTCCTTTACAAACACTGTATACTCATGGAAGAAGGCTCCTTCAGGAGCCCTATGATCTGGATCTACACTAGGTCTAAGTATATACCTCCCTTACAAACACAGTATACTCAGGGAAGAAGGCTCGATTGGGAGCCCTATGATCTGGATCTACACTACGTCTAAGTATATACATCCCTTACAAACACTGTATACTCAGGGAAGAAGGCTCCTTCAGGAGCCCTATGATCTGGATCTACACTAGGTCTAAGTATATACCTCCCTTACAAACACAGTATACTCAGGGAAGAAGGCTCCATTAGGAGCCCTATGATCTGGATCTACACTAGGTCTAAGTATATACCTCCCTTACAAACACTATATACTCAGGGAAGAAGGCTCCATTAGGAGCCCTATGATCTAGATCTACACTAGGTCTAAGTATATACCTCCCTTACAAACACAGTATACTCAGGGAAGAAGGCTCCATTAGGAGCCCTATGATCTTGATCTACACCAGGTCTAAGTATATACCTCCCTTACAAACACAGTATACTCAGGGAAGAAGGCTCCATTACGAGCCCTATGATCTGGATCTACACTAAGTCTAAGTATATACCTCCCTTACAAACACAGTATACTCAGGGAAGAAGGCTCCATTACGAGCCCTATGATCTGGATCTACACTAGGTCTAAGTATATACCTCCCTTACAAACACAGTATACTCAGGGAAGAAGGCTCCATTAGGAGCCCTATGATCTGGATCTACACTAGGTCTAAGTATATACCTCCCTTACAAACACAGTATACTCAGGGAAGAAGGCTCCATTAGGAGCCCTATGATCTAGATCTACACTAGGTCTAAGTATATACCTCCCTTACAAACACAGTATACTCAGGGAAGAAGGCTCCATTAGGAGCCCTATGATCTGGATCTACACTAGGTCTAAGTATATACCTCCCTTACAAACACAGTATACTCAGGGAAGAAGGCTCCATTAGGAGCCCTATGATCTGGATCTACACTAGGTCTAAGTATATACCTCCCTTACAAACACTGTATACTCAGGGAAGAAGGCTCCTTCAGGAGCCCTATGCTCTGGATCTACACTAGGTCTAAGTATATACATCCCTTACAAACACTGTATACTCAGGGAAGAAGGCTCCTTCAGGAGCGCTATGATCTGGATCTACACTAGGTCTAAGTATATACCTCCCTTACAAATACTGTTTACTCAGGCCAGGATACTCATTCAGGAGCCATCTGATCTGGATCTATACTGGTTGTAATACTTTCAAATAGTTCTGTGACAATCCCTTTTTACCAATGATTAATGGTAGACTTGTTGATAAGTTTTGCAGAGGCATACACAATTTTCATTTGCGAACTGCATTATGGAACTCGGAGACAGCAAACATTTGGCGGATATTTTTTTAAACAAAATAACCGATGTATGCCTTCCTATTAGTGGAAACCATGATTACCGACTCAAACTCTTCTTTATAAATGAGATAAATTGCAAGAAATCTGATATGCGTTATAAACAACAGCTGACTGTATTTCTGTATGACCAAAAAAATCCTACTTTAAAGATGACATCATTTCCAAAGGTCGTCAAATCGGCATTTGCGCGCCAAACTGTCAAGTTAATGGCATTATAATGTAAACAAAGGAACTTTTTTGCGTTCGAGTGTACACAGCTTCAGTAATGCTGTCATGGCTATTACTTATAGGATTCACATTAATCTTGTTGACAACCTCTAATTTGGATTAAAAATACATGAGTACTAACAAAATGTTCATTAAATATCAGATATTACAGCAATATACTCTAAATATAAGAAATGAACTGATTTGTTTCGGCGTTCAAGCGAAAAACACGACAGAAAATTATAGGAAAATGTGTCGTGAATCGGTAGTGAGATTCGTTGTATTCGCCGATATTTTCTGTAGTTCATTTCGCTTGAACGCCGAAAAAGAGTTGTTCATTTTTTAATTTAAAACATCTCAAGTCCTTACTGTTTACATGGATAAGAATGAATAGTGTTTTACGGCCTGGATAAGTGTATTACATGTATTTACATGCAAACTGTTTGCAAATAATACGAATATTCATGCCTAGGGTTCAAAGTGTTACTGCTGAACACAATTAAGGCAAATCTACGCTGCCTGGTAGTTCAGTAGAAATGTACATGTACAATCACGCTTTTATTCAATATTGGCTGAATATTGGTAAATATGTATGCACACAGACTTGAGAGATTCACATACGTATCTGCATAACTTAACTGATGTAATCGGAGATCTCACAGAAATACCCAACAATTCGAGTAGCTATTATCAAAATGAAGCTCGCTAAATGTAAGCTGTTGTTTAATGCCTGACCTCAAAATTGTTTTGCTTTGGTCCTTTATCAAAGACTGCCACTGTGTAAAGCCGCTTGTAAATGTGTATGCTATATAAAGGCCTTATTGTATTCTTTAGGAATAGTAAAATGGGGTTATTATATGTCAGGTCACGGCGTATACCCGGAACACGATTGTATAAACCGGTATTCGATACTATAAGCGCTGATAGAGCGGGTTGAAGCCGAACGGCCAAGTCACAACAATATTTCATTGTGCTGTTTGGGGCTAAAGATAGCCATCGTTACACGCGCTCATGTCAATATCGGGTTTCGATTATATATTATACTTATGTTGTGTCATTAAAGAATCATTTTTGATTACTTAATGACTAAACTAGTTTATTATTGAAATCAGCAGTTATCATAATACGTCATAAATACAATAGGAGTAAAAGAAACAAAACCAAATAGGCATACAGTACAACCTCTCTATAACGACCACTAAAAAGAAGGCTATTTGACAGCTTAAAGCAAGGTGACAGTTAAACATAAAGCTTCTTTAGGAGCTTTTTGTTTAACTGTAACCGTACTTTAAGCAGTCATCTGTCTTAAAAACTAATCATTTACAAAAATAAGTGACCGTAATAGAGAGATTTTACTGTACCTTCGTGTCTGAATGTTGGGTGGGGTAATAGGTTAGACCCCTGAAACTTTAAAAGGACAATTCCAGTTTCCAAATCAGACTAATCCTTTAAGAGCGTTTTGTTTACAATTGTCAGAGGACTTCTTCAGGAGCCTTTCTAACTTTATCAACACAGTATTTGACACGAGTACTTTTTACACTTTTCATAAAGCATGAGCACATTAAATATTGCTATTATTGCGTTACGTGGCGTCTCATCTGGATTTAAACTGTACGATACTTTGATGATCTATTGTAGAAACAGACGTAAATAAAAATAACTAATAAATAACTTTGAGCTGAAGAAAGATATGTTTGCAGACGATAGTTGCATAATAAGGAGAAGGTTAACGCTTTTTTAACATGTTCACTGTCATATCAAATGTTGCATGTTTGAAACTTATCGTCTGCATCTTGCATAAAATTGCAAAAACTGCAGGTTGCGTTGGCTTTTGCGTAAGAAAGGTTGATACCAGTGACAAACTGTTTGAACTTTTTGGACCCTCGCCAGACAGCAAACAACTCTGTGTAAGACCCAAACTGTTTGGACCCTCGCCAGACAGCAACAACTCTGTGTAAGACCCAAACTGTTTGGACTCTCGCTAGACAGCAACAACTCTGTGTAAGACCCAAACTTTTTGGACCCTCGCCAGACAGCAACAACTCTGTGTAAGACCCAAACTGTTTGGATCCTCACCAGACAGCGAATTACTCAGTGTAAGATCTAAACTGTTTGGACTCACACGACAGCGGATTACTCTGTGTAAGATGTAATTTGTTTGGACCCTCACCAGACACCAAACAACTCAGTGTAAGATCCAAACTGTTTGGACTCACAAGACAACGAACTACTCTGTGTAAGATCCAAACTGTTTGTACCCTCACCAGACAGCCAACTACTTAGTGTTAGATCCAAACTGTTTGGACCCTCGCCATACAGCGAACTACTCAGTGTAAGATCCAAACAGTTTGGACCCTCACCAGACAGCGAACTACTCTTTGTAAGATCCTAACTGGTTGGACCCTCACCAGACAGCCAACTACTTAGTGTTAGATCCTAACTGTTTGGACCCTCACCAGACAGCCAACTACTCTGTGTAAGATCCTAACTGTTTGTACCCTCACCAGACAGCCAACTACTTAGTGTTAGATCCTAACTGTTTGGACCCTCACCAGACCGCCAACTACTCTGTGTAAGATCCTAACTGTTTGGACCCTCACCAGACAGCCAACTACTCTTTGTAAGATCCTAACTGTTTGTACCCTCACCAGACAGCCAACTACTTAGTGTTAGATCCTAACTGTTTGGACCCTCACCAGACAGCCAACTACTCTTTGTAAGATCCTAACTGTTTGGACCCTCACCAGACAGCCAACTACTCTTTGTAAGATCCTAACTGTTTGTACCCTCACCAGACAGCCAACTACTTAGTGTTAGATCCTAACTGTTTGGACCCTCACCAGACAGCCAACTACTCTGTGTAAGATCCTAACTATTTGGACCCTCACCAGACAGCGAACTACTCTTTGTAAGATCCTAACTGTTTGGACCCTCACCAGACAGCCAACTACTCTGTGTAAGATCTAAACTGTTTGGACCCTCGCCAGACAGCGAACTACTCTTTGTACGATCCTAACTGTTTGGACCCTCACCAGAAAGCGAACTACTCAGTGTAAGATCACAACTGTTTGGACCCTCACCAGAAAGCGAACTACTCAGTGTAAGATCCAAACTGTTTGGACCCTCACCAGACAGCGAAATACTTTGTGTAAGATCCAAACTGTCTGGACCCTCGCAAGACAGCGAAAAACTCTGTGTAAGATCCTAACTGTTTGGACCCTCACCAGACACCGACCTACTCAGTGTAAGATCCAAACTGTTTGGACCCTCACCAGAAAACGAACAACTCAGTGTAAGATCCAAACTGTTTGGACCTTCATCAGACAGACAGCGAACTACTCTGTGTAAGATTCAAACTGTTTGGACCCTAATTGGACACCGAACTACTCTATGTAAGATCCAAACTGTTTGGACCCTCACTTGACACCGAACTACTCGGTGTTAAATCCAAAATCTTTGGACCCTAATGCCTCGCTCACATTTGCTGCGGCTGCCGTACGGCGGCCGCACGGCTTATCATTTCTACGGCGAGTAGCAATTCCCCGGCCGCCGCAGAATTTCTACGGCCGCCGTGTGTTGCGCTCACATTTGCTGCGGCTGCCGCGCGGCGAGATTTTATTTTGGTGGGGTTAAAAAAAAATAAGTGGCCGTAATAGAGAGATTTTACTGTACCTTCGTGTCTGAATGTTGGGTGGGGTAATAGGTTAGACCCCTGAAACTTTAAAAGGACAATTCCAGTTTCCAAATCAGACTAATCCTTTAAGAGCGTTTTGATTACAATTGTCAGAGGACTTCTTCAGGAGCCTTTCTAACTTTATCAACACAGTATTTGACACGAGTACTTTTTACACTTTTCATAAAGCATGAGCACATTAAATATTGCTATTATTGCGTTACGTGGCGTCTCATCTGGATTTAAACTGTACGATACTTTGATGATCTATTGTAGAGACAGACGTAAATAAAAATAACTAATAAATAACTTTGAGCTGAAGAAAGATATGTTTGCAGACGATAGTTGCATAATAAGAAGGTTAACGCTTTTTTAACATGTTCACTGTCATATCAAATGTTGCATGTTTGAAACTTATCGTCTGCATCTTGCATAAAATTGCAAAAACTGCAGGTTGCGTTGGCTTTTGAGTAAGAAAGGTTGATACCAGTGACAAACTGTTTGAACTTTTTGGACCCTCGCCAGACAGCAAACAACTCTGTGTGAGACCCAAACTGTTTGGACCCTCGCCAGACAGCAACAACTCTGTGTAAGACCCAAACTGTTTGGACCCTCGCCAGACAGCAACAACTCTGTGTAAGACCCAAACTGTTTGGACCCTCGCCAGACAGCAACAACTCTGTGTAAGACCCAAACTGTTTGGACCCTCGCCAGACAGAAACAACTCTGTGTCAGACCCAAACTTTTTGGACCCTCGCCAGACAGCAACAACTCTGTGTAAGACCCAAACTGTTTGGATCCTCACCAGACAGCAACAACTCTGTGTAAGACCCAAACTGTTTGTACCCTCACCAGACAGCCAACTACTTAGTGTTAGATCCAAACTGTTTGGACCCTCGTCATACAGCGAACTACTCAGTGTAAGATCCAAACAGTTTGGACCCTCACCAGACAGCGAACTACTCTTTGTAAGATCCTAACTGTTTGGACCCTCACCAGACAGCGAACTACTCTGTGTAAGATCTAAACTGTTTGGACCCTCACCAGACAGCGAACTACTCTTTGTAAGATCCAAACTGTTTGGACCCTCACCAGACAGCGAACTACTCTTTGTAAGATCCTAACTGTTTGGACCCTCACCAGACAGCGAACTACTCTGTGTAAGATCTAAACTGTTTGGACCCTCACCAGACAGCGAACTACTCTTTGTAAGATCCTAACTGTTTGGACCCTCACCAGACAGCGAACTACTCTGTGTAAGATCTAAACTGTTTGGACCCTCACCAGACAGCGAACTACTCTTTGTAAGATCCTAACTGTTTGGACCCTCACCAGACAGCGAACTACTCTTTGTACGATCCTAACTGGTTGGACCCTCACCAGAAAGCGAACTACTCAGTGTAAGATCCTAACTGTTTGGACCCTCACCAGACAGCCAACTACTCTTTGTAAGATCCTAACTGTTTGGACCCTCACCAGACAGCGAACTACTCTTTGTAAGATCCTAACTGTTTGGACCCTCACCAGACAGCCAACTACTCTGTGTAAGATCTAAACTGTTTGGACCCTCGCCAGACAGCGAACTACTCTTTGTACGATCCTAACTGGTTGGACCCTCACCAGAAAGCGAACTACTCAGTGTAAGATCCTAACTGTTTGGACCCTCACCAGACAGCGAACTACTCTTTGTAAGATCCTAACTGTTTGGACCCTCACCAGACAGCCAACTACTCTGTGTAAGATCTAAACTGTTTGGACCCTCGCCAGACAGCGAACTACTCTTTGTACGATCCTAACTGGTTGGACCCTCACCAGAAAGCGAACTACTCAGTGTAAGATCCTAACTGTTTGGACACTCACCAGAAAGCGAACTACTCAGTGTAAGATCCAAACTGTTTGGAACCTCACCAGACAGCGAACTACTCTTCTGTAAAACCAAACTGTTTGGACCCTCACCAGACAGCAAAATACTTTGTGTAAGATCCAAACTGTCTGGACCCCGCAAGACAGCGAAAAACTCTGTGTAAGATCCTAACTGTTTGGACCCTCACCAGACACCGACCTACTCAGTGTAAGATCCAAACTATTTGGACCCTCACCAGAAAACGAACAACTCAGTGTAAGATCCAAACTGTTTGGACCTTCATCAGACAGACAGCGAACTACTCTGTGTAAGATTCAAACTGTTTGGACCCTCACCAGACACCGAACTACTCTGTGCAAGATACAAACTGTTTGGACCCTAATTGGACACCGAACTACTCTTTGTAAGATCCAAACTGTTTGGTCCCTCACTTGACACCGAACTACTCAGTGTAAAATCCAAAATCTTTGGACCCTAACCACCAGACAGCGAACAACTCAGTGTAAGATCCAAACTCTGTGAACCCTCCCCAGACTCCGAACAACTCAGTGTAAGATCCTAACTGTTTGGACCCTCACCAGAAAACGAACAACTCAGTGTAAGATCCAAACTGTTTGGACCCTCACCAGACAGCGAACAACTCTGTGTAAGATCCAATCTGTTTGGACCCTCACCAGACAGCGAACAACTATGTGTAAGAACCAAACTGTTTGGACCCTCACCAGACACCGACCTACTCAGTGTAAGATCCAAACTGTTTGGACTCTCGCCAGACAGCGAACTACTCAGTGTAAGATCCAAACTGTTTGGAACCTCACCAGACAGCGAACTACTCTTCTGTAAAACCAAACTGTTTGGACCCTCACCAGACAGCAAAATACTTTGTGTAAGATCCAAACTGTCTGGACCCCGCAAGACAGCGAAAAACTCTGTGTAAGATCCTAACTGTTTGGACCCTCACCAGACACCGACCTACTCAGTGTAAGATCCAAACTATTTGGACCCTCACCAGAAAACGAACAACTCAGTGTAAGATCCAAACTGTTTGGACCTTCATCAGACAGACAGCGAACTACTCTGTGTAAGATTCAAACTGTTTGGACCCTCACCAGACACCGAACTACTCTGTGCAAGATACAAACTGTTTGGACCCTAATTGGACACCGAACTACTCTTTGTAAGATCCAAACTGTTTGGTCCCTCACTTGACACCGAACTACTCAGTGTAAAATCCAAAATCTTTGGACCCTAACCACCAGACAGCGAACAACTCAGTGTAAGATCCAAACTCTGTGAACCCTCCCCAGACTCCGAACAACTCAGTGTAAGATCCTAACTGTTTGGACCCTCACCAGAAAACAAACAACTCAGTGTAAGATCCAAACTGTTTGGACCCTCACCAGACAGCGAACAACTCTGTGTAAGATCCAATCTGTTTGGACCCTCACCAGACAGCGAACAACTATGTGTAAGAACCAAACTGTTTGGACCCTCACCAGACACCGACCTACTCAGTGTAAGATCCAAACTGTTTGGACTCTCGCCAGACAGCGAACTACTCAGTGTAAGATCCAAACTGTGTGCAAATGTAAGTTGCAAAAGAGTTAATGATTTAAAATACATATACACTTACAGTTGAGACCATACACTTTAGTGTACCAAATAACCCAATGACACCTTTATTGCCGATTGGTCACTATTGTTGGTTGATTTTAACAGTATCATGCAAACTGACAAACAGAACGAACCCTGGTCAGAGAGCCGATACAAGGACCCTCTGATCAGGTTGACACTGTTTGCATGAGACAAGTGTACTCTTCATATCTACACTGTTTATTTATGACGGGTATACTCTTCAATAGGTTAATTTGGTCAACTATGCAAGTTATAAAAAAGATAATATGTTAGTTATTTAAATTATGTTGATTTCAGTCTTAGAACATGTAGAAGTCTGAAGTCTGATCAGACGTCCGGAAGCTCGGTGTCAGATCTGTCTCTCATCTGTTTACAAGAGACATTTGGTATTGAGTCTGAGAACATGTAGAAAACAGTTTGAAGTCTGACTAGAGGTCAAATGAATCGGTGTCTGATCTGGCTGCCATCTGTTTACAATAGAAATTTGTCTTGAGTCTCAGTACATGTAGAAAGCAGTTTGAAGTCTGACCAGAGGTCAAGTAACTCGGTTTCTGATCTGGCTCCCATCTGTTTACAATAGAAATTTGTTCTTGAGTCTGAGTACATGTAGAAAGCAGTTTGAAGTGTGATCAGAGGTGAAGTAACTCGGTGTTCGATGTGTCTACCATATGTTTACAATAGACATTTCGTCTTGAGTCTGAGTACATGTACACTTGACTATGGAAATAAAGTCTGTTGCTTATACATTGTAATCAAACGCTCTATATTCTAGTCTACCAGCACGTCCCGGAATGCTGAACACAAAGTTCCAGACGGTTAATTTTGCAGGCATATTAACACGTAACAGAGGTAAAGCAGAGCTCAATGATAGATTGTTTCTTAACCCATTGAACCATATTGACGCGTGTAATAATCCTTGAAAACACTTTGCCTTTGAAGACTTAAGTCGCCAATGCAAACGATATATACCCTGGTCAGATATCTTAGGCAAAAATATAAATCTGAATAAGGGGAGATCCTTTGAAAGCACAGAAAACAAAGCAAATACTGAAAATTGCAGACTCGGTTTAATTGAGTCTGTTCATGAGCAATACTGAAATATGCAACAGTGCTCACGCCCCCTAGCACCGGCTTAAGCTCTTGGTGTATTGCTTTGTGTGTATATGGATAAGACCTTTCCATGCCATCAACACTTGATATCCCTATGACCTTGACCTTTACTCTAGGGCTCACGTTTAGGTTTCGAAATATGTGTTTATGTTTCGATTTTTTTCTTAACTCATATGTCCCTTGAGGTATTGTTTTCATATTTAGTGTGTGTGTGTGTGTGTTTATGGATAATACATTTCAATGCCTAGAAGCATTTGGACCCTGTGACCTTGACATTGTACGAAGGACCCGCGTTTAGGTTTCAGAATCTGCATTTAGGATTCTCAAAATGCCTTTTACTCATATGTCCATTGACATAGTCCTTTCATATGTGGCATGCATGTGTATATGGACAAGACCTGTCAAGGTACATAGCTATTTTTACGCCATTGACCTTGACCTTCATGTGAGGGCCGGTATTTACGTTTTGGAATATGCATTTGATTAATGCTTAAACCTCTTATGCCCCTTAAGGTATTACTTTCATATTGTGTATGCATATGTATATGGACAAAACCTTATCACGCATACAATCAGTTTAATCCCCCGTGCACTTGACCTTAAAATTAGGTATCGCGTTAAGGTTTAAAATCTGCTTTTAGATTTCAAAAATGCTTATAACTCCCCTTGTCCCTGGCATATTTTATTTATATTTAGTATGCGAGTGTATATGGACAGGACCTTAGTAACCCCAGTGACATTGACTTTGACGTTAGGGCGTGCATTTAGGTTTCGATATATGCATTTAGGTTTCTCAAAATGCCTATAACTCAGTCATGTCATAAAAATCGGATATAATCTGATACCAAAACATTATGTGTGTCACTTTTATTTCAAACTTCAAACGGTGTTAAAGCAATGCTAAACAATTGTATGGCGTGAACTATATATAAAAAAAAGTGTGCCAGATAGTCTTATCAACATTTGAAACAGCGGAATTAAATTTTGTTGGCAAACCATCGGTTGAATTTCGATAGGCTTGCATAGTGAGAGTCCAACTTGCATTTAGCAACAGTAAATAGACGATAAGAGAATGTCGCTAAAGGCATGTTGCTGTTTGAAGCATGACACAAACGATGCAGAAAGCTTCCAAAGGAGCTTTCTGTATTGCTTTGATCCTGCATTAAGCCGTCTCCTTTATAAATGACACCACATGTGTCCAACCTTTTGTATGTAAATATGCATTCTATATACATGTCGTATTGTATTTTTTATGAATAGTAACGCTGGATTCTTTTTATTTCAGATCAAGATAGCAAGATATATACCCGGGACACCATTGTTTAAACTCTGCTTTGGACGGGTACCCGATACTTTTATGACTGAAAAGATTGTAATGATACTCGCTGACGCCGAACAACTAAGTCATAACTCATATTTAATTGTATGGTTTAGGGCTAAACATAGCACTCGTTACCTCGCGCTTCTGTCAATATTTGGTGTGGATTACCTATGTAATAGAATTACAAGTTTACCTATTGTCCATACTGTTTGAACAGGCACTCATCGATTTCCGTCCACTTCTGTCGATGTAGTAGGGAATTTCTCATGAAGTCAATAAATATTTAGCAACATATACTACAAACTCTTAACAATATCAATACCAGCACAATTGCTCAGTGATATGTGTTGCTGACTCCAATGACAGAGGTCGATGGTTCGAATCCATGTAAAATCTAAATTCGCCCATAACTTATTGTTTAAAACAGAAATTATATACTTTTTATTGTCAATAAGTTTACTATCTTTATATTAGAATCTAGTGAAACTCTTCTCTTAACTAAATACAAAAGTAATACAGCGCACTTCTTAAGATCGTTTTTCTTAACGCATACATTTGATTGCTGTCAGCAGAAATGTTGGATTACATAACTTGTGTGTCTTTATATTTGTTTTTCAGTCAAAACTCACTGTACAACATTCACGCAAAGAATGAATTTCAAGACAAGCATGCCTCTACCCAATAAGATAATTAAAAAGGTAATATATCGAGAAAAAATACTATGTCGGGGTTCAAACTCAAAACCCTGGAATTGGTAGTGCGGTGATTGAACCACTGAGCTGCTATTGACTTTGTAACAAATTATGATGTACCAGAGTCATTTATGGGTGACACACATTCCAACGTTTCCCAGAAGATTAATAGCTTACGGACAAAGGCGGAATATGCATAGGGTGTTAGTTCAAAAATCATCGGCAATAGATATGTACGTATGATATTTACATAACTTCAAAATGATTAACACAATGGGGACCTACCGCATTTCAGAGTTATCCCAATTTTCATCACGAGTTAACTCCCCTGATAAGGAAAAGGTTGTTTCCGGTTTAGTTAACGCATCATTGAGACGGTGTCGATAACGGTCATAAACGATTCGGAAAAGAATAGATCGAATGCGGATTATTAGTTTGATACCTATGTCTATATGCAGTCAAGCTCCCGTTTATCCCTATGTATCTTAATGTATTAATTTTGTTTAATGTCAAATGCGACGGTTATTTATTTCATCTTTACACCAGTAGTTGTGCATAGCTTAATAGTTACTACGTAAGTAGATCCTGGTCAGATGGTTACTACATAGGAACAGTCTCTATAATCAATGACTGTCCTCTATGGTTCTAAAATGACATTATAGGTCTATAAATGCTGCCTATTACAGGTGAAAAAGGGGATATTTATTAAGACATTACCGGCATTAAACATAAACTTTGTATTATTCATTTATTAATAATGACATTAATATTCATTAGGCAAAGGGTTAAACTGATCTTTTAAAATATGTTGAATGGTAAACAGTTTCTTCAAAAATGTATATTTTGTTTGTTCATTATATACCAGCAGATTTTAGTTGACAGAAATTTCATAGAAATAGTTCAGCCTGTCATGCTCATAGCGCACATGGATTTCACCTCTCAAGGCTCCTGCCCAGGGGCCATAAAGCGCAAAGCATCATCACAACTAACAACAGGAAGTAACCAATTAGCTAGAAATCGAATTGTATACTGACCCCCCACTAGGGTGCAGCGAGTCATATATACACAATTCCCCATGTGAATCTCTGCTATGACAAGCCATAAAACGGAAGCTTAAGTCTTGGGTACACAGGCTGGAATCAAATCACACCAAACTATTTTTTTTTTATATAATATAATAATAATAATAACAACTCCTGTTATGAATTCCACCTTCATAAGCAACTAAATCCTCTTCATGCACTAAGCAGTCATAATTATAAAACATAGGTGATATTTTATGTCGCAGTGGGTGGTGCCTTGAAGCAGAATTAAAGTAAAGCAGGGTGCACCTTAAGGCGCATTATGTTTTACTTTCAACCTGCTTTAAATGGTGACCTATATTCAATACTTAACACGGGCTGTGGGGTAATGGGTTTAGGTAATGGGTAAACCCATTACCCGATCGCCTGTTCCTACCTTGAAAGACAGGTGTCCATTAAAGGTAGATTGAAAGGTACATGCTACTTTACTTTCAGCTTGCTTTAAGCTACCATCTGCTAGGATATTCAATGTTTTTAATGTTGCACATTCATGCTAATAAAAACTTTGAATTAGAACTCTTTCCTTCAATTGAGGCATAAACCAAAGGCGTATTTAAAGGGTTAATAGGAAATACATACCGTTTTAACAACATAAATACTTTAGAACCCCTCTCCTATCATTAAATATGTACTCTATTGAAAACTCAATGTTGAAAGTAAAGCATGTATTCCATCGATTTAGTAGATTAGAACTTTATTTCTGTTGATCTTTTACCAGTTCACTAATTCTAATAGGCTTAAAACACTATCATTTATAAAAAGTTTGGAACCAGATAAGATGCAGCATATATACTAACAGGCTGATCAGGGGTAGAACTGTTTCACACTCATATATGTTTTAAGTCAAAATTAATATCATGTTCTAAACTTTTATCAAGAAAGTAGGCAGTACATGTATTTGTTTTTGTTTTAAATATTAACCCTTTTCATGCTATTAGCATAATTGATCATTCCTACGGTATTTTTCCTTATTTAATCAGCTAAAGTAATAAATTAAATGATAGGTATTCATAGCGGGTAGGGTTTATGGTTGATTAACAGCAACCAGAATGTTGCTATGACACATCCATGTAACGGGGTTTAACCCTTTACCCAATAGATGGTATAAGTTTTGAAGATAGGTGACCGCTTAAGGCAGGTTAAGATACATTCTGCTTTAAGCTATCATCTGCTGGGAGGTATAACATATTTATTGAGGTGCAGATTGATGACTTATTTTAATATACATATGAATAAATGATATGCATAGAACGGTATATCTATGGAAGTTTTTGTAAGTTTTATTGTAGGCAAAGTAAATGCATGTCTTAATTCTATTTTTGAACAATATGAGAGATTGTGCTTTCACCAATGTATAGCCAGGTTCTACTGTATATAATATAAGCTCTACACTAACAAGCAGACGATGACCTCAAATTCGTGTTTGAGGATAAAGGATTTTCGATACTACGTGTACTTCACTATTGAACCGGAAACAACCGCTCATTCAGGGGGCGCTACTCTAATCACACTTTCCATGCGGGGTAACTCTGTATATCGGTAGGGCCCAATTGTTTTTAAAATCAGCAGTAGACATAGTACGACATATATCCAGTAGGAGTTAAAGAAACATAACAACAATAGACTGTGTATTGTGTGGGATTATACGTGTAGCCTTTACTCCTGGAACTTTACATGGACAATTCAAGTTTCCAATTAAGTTTACATCATTTTTGACTATTCACGGTTGATTTTAACAATGTTATGGAAAATGGCAAACAGAGCAAACACTGATCAGAGGGTTGCTGCAGGAGCCCTTTGATTAAAGTATACACTGTTTGCATTAGACCAGTGTACTATTCACGATAACATTGTTTGGTAATGACGAGTTTAGTCGTCGACAGGGTTGAATGTGTCAAAAAATGAAAAGAATCGTAAACGCCTGAAATATAATGTATGAAATGCCGTTTATTTTATAAAGTTGACTTGAGTCTGACTAAGTGTATGACACAGTTTAAAGTATGTAGATCATATTTTAAACTGATCAGAGGTAAGGTAGTGCGGAGATCTAGCTCCAATCTGGTTGCAACTGAGTCTGAATACATGTAGGAAACAGTTTGAAGTCTGATCAGAGGTCAAGTAGCTCGGTGTCTGACCTGGCTCCCATCTGTTTACAATAGACATTTGTTATTGAGTCTGCGTACATGTAGAAAAATGTTTGAAGTCTGATCAGAGTTAAAGTAGCTGGGTGTCTGATCTAGCTCCCATCTGTTTACAATAGACATGTGTTCTTGAGTCTGAGAACAAGTAGGAAATAGTTTGAAGTCTGATCAGAGGTAAATTAAGACGGTGTCTGATCTGGCTCCAATCTGTTTACAATATACATTTATTCTTGAGTCTGAGTACATGTAGAAAACAGTTTGAAGTCTGATCAGACGTCAGGTAGGTCGGTCTCTGATAATGCTTGCATCTGTTTCCAATAGACAATTGTACTTGAGTATGAATACATGAAGACAACATTTTAAAGTCTGATCAGAGGTCAACTAACTTGGTGTTTGATCTAGCTCCCATATGTTTATAATAGACATTTGTTCTTGAGTCTGAGTACATGTAGAAAACAGTTTGAATTCTGATCAGAGGTCAAGTAAGACGTTGTCTGATCTGGCTCCCATCTGTTTACAATAGACATTTGTTCCTGAGTCTCAGTACATGTACAAATAAATACGAAAGACTAAAGCATGAAACGCAACACAAACAATACACCCACCTCTCAAGCAGAACACACACACAGTCATACCATAACAAACACACACACACACACGCGCACACAAGCACAATCCCATTCCTTCATCTACACACTAAATAGAAAACAACACACAAGACAAACATAAAGCAGAGTGAACATAGGAGCCCGCCTTGGTACGGTCAGCAGCAATCAATAATTAATTATAAATTAATCATTAACTACCACTTGGGGGTTAAACCTGGGTTTAGGGGCGCCAAACCTCACACTTATCTCCTATATTCACCTATAAAGACGAACAGTGTACATAAAATATAAACATTGTTCCACAACCTTACAATCAAAAAGACCGCCAGCACAGTAAATAAATACATGTAAAACATTTAACAAAAAGTCTATGACAATATCATTAGTAACATGGGAAAGAATTAAACATTCAAGTCCGTGTTAAAAATAACCCACTATGCCAACGGTCAAATTGTACTCAAGCGACTAGTCTGTAGTTACGAGTAACTGTAAGACATGGAAGGGTCCAGGGTACGACAGAGAGAAACCCGCTTCTTTATAAACCGCTTCTGTCGAAAATATCCGTATTTCAAGCTTAAAAGGTGGCATAACCACTGCTCGACTGAAATGAATCCAAGAATTTATGATGACTGGAAATAATAAATCTTATTTCATTTGTACTTTGGCTCAGATTAATTCTTTTTTGAAAATCTAGTTAGCCCTATAGATCTATAAAGTATTAGGTAATAAAACAGTTATTTCATGTGTGTTTGGGGAACAGTCAAAACTATTGTCCCTCGTTATCAGGCCTCGGGCAACAGTTCGAAAGTCTTCCCTGATACATCGGGCCAATAGTTTTGGCTGTCCCCCAAACACACATGAAATAACTGTATAATAAACTACACTTCATGGGAAACCGGAACTGTTAATTTGTAGTTTCAGCGGCGATTGAGTTAGTGCAACTGTTATGAACGGACACACTAAAGAGCTTTCTAAACTACAAGAGCTTTTTACGAAGTGCCAATGTGAGCTATTGTGATCGCCCTGTGTCCGTCGTCCGTCCGTCCGTCCGTCGTCGTCGTCAAACTTTTTCTTCAATGATCTTCTTCTTGGAAAGCAATGGGCCAATTTCTTCAAAACTTCATAGGATTGTTCCTTGTAAAGCCTGTCTCACACGGAACACACGGCTTATACGGTTGGCCACCCGTGTAAACCGTACATACAATCGAACCAACCGTGGCCTTATCCGAGTTACACTCGGGCCATTCGAGTGTATCCGTGAAAGCCGTGTATGATTTCTAAAACTTTTAATCATGGGTACCAGGTGAGAGATTTAGGGCCGCATGCGGCTCTTGTTGATATGAGTCTGTATTGTTTGTTTGATCATGCACAAATATATACATCATCGTAAATGTTTAATGTTAGTTTTCTTCACCTTTTTAACAGTTTACCTGTGCCGTGTCCAATTACAGCCATATTTTTGTCTGCTTTAATACTGATCTTCTAAAATCTGATGTTCTACGGGTGAACATGACTGAATAAATAGCGACATGAGTGTCAAACAGTTTGGACCGAGATCAGGTGCATGTGCATGTAATCAGGGTTAAGTTTTATGAAATATAGTTGGAGAAGTATTATGTTGATAAGCTAATGACTTCACTCTGTGGTACATATTTTATGCTTGTATTATTATGCTAACATTTAAAGCTGTTGTCCCTATAGAAGTTAAGTTTAACCTTCGGAATATGTTTACTTCTACCGCTTTATTGTCGTCTGCTTCAGTACTGTTGTCTGCAAGACACGTTTCAAAGTTGGAATTAAAATTTGTGAAACTAAATAAATATGGTAAACAGTGTCAAACAGTTTGGGTCCTGATCAGATGCCGCGTTACGCGGCGTCTGATCAGGACCCAAACTGTTAACAAACGCGCTTATAGGCGTCAATGAGAGTGAAAGGGTTAACCTTTTGAATATATTCCTCAACTGGAAAGATTTATACTGTAATGAACAAATACCATAAGAAACAATTTCTAAACCTTTACAGATGGTCCCGAAAGCAGGTTGAAAAGCGCATTTTGCTTAACTTTCAACCTGCTTTAAGTACAGTGGAGACAACGTTATTCTTTTCCAATAAACGCGTTTACGCTAAAACTGTTATTTCAATTGCAAACAGTTTGGAGCCAGATCAGACGCCGGGTAACCCGGTGTCTGATCAGGCTCCAAACTGTGTTCCACTCATCTGAATATTAATTGTTAGAATTGTCGAAAAAGTGTTATTTTTTACAATTTAGAGTATTGCGTTTGCGTTGCGTTTGCGTTGCGTTTGCGTTTAAACGGGAACGAATAACGTTTTCTCCACTGTATTCCTCTGTCTTCTTACCTAGGAATAGGTAATTGGTGAATGGTTTAACTGTAGATACAAACTCGCTTTAACACAATAATAAGTGCATGTATGTATCAAATAATCTATATAATATTGGAAATCTTGATAAGCTCAAATTTTTTTATGAAGGGTATTAACGCAGACAGGATATTTTGCCTACCATGGTATTTGGAGGCATGATATTTTTCTACACATATTTAAAGCTTGCGTTTTTATTTTCATCCTGGCAAAATTGAGAGCGTGGTATGTTATCCACAGGCTATCTTAATTAACATTCTTTATCTCGAACTCATCCGTATATCAAATATAGCCATGTCTTACATGTTCGACTTGATCGAGTTCTAGATATCGAGGTGTGACGGTAGATATCATAGTCTTTATGTATAGTAGGTGAAGCGGGTAACAAGATATTGGTAGAAGAACAAAGGAAGAAAACTTTGAGAGCGGATCATGTATCAACAATTACAAAACAAAGGACCGGACCGGTTTGCAAATAACATACTCACGGAAATAATGTCCTCTGTTGAGGAAACGACATCTGCTTAAATGGAACAATTTTACCTCTTTTGAATAATCAACATGGGTGTCAAGAGCTTCATGACAGGAAACCGATTATTAAATATTGATGCAATTAACACCTTCGCTGTCAGCATGTCATCCATTTCAAACAATTGCCGTCTGCCTTTCTTAAATCTTAATATTTAGTAGTTTGACGTAGAGCTACTAAAAAGTGTAATATCCCGATCAGGTGCCGCGTTGTGAGGCTCTATTGCCGTCTGCTTGTTTTTGAAATCTTTATATTAGATAGTTTGACGTAGAGCTACTGAAGAGTGAAATATCCTGATCAGACGCCGCGTGGCGAGGCTCTATTGTCGTCTGCTTTTATTCTCAGATTTTCGTATGAGTTATTTGGCGTAGAGCTACTGAATAGTGTAATATCCCGATCAGACGCCACGTAGCGAGGCTCTATTGTCGTCTGCTTTTATTCTCAGATTTTCATATCAGTTATTTGGCGTAGAGCTACAGGAATAGTGTAATAACCCGATCAGACGCCGCGTCGCGAGGCTCTATTATCGTCTGCATTTATTCTCAGATATTCATATGAGTTATGTGACGTAGAGCCACTGAATAGGGAACTATTCCGATCAGACGCCGTGTCATCAAGCTCTATTATCGTCTGCTTTTTTAAAAACTTAATATCTGGTAGTTTGACGTAGAGCTACAGGAATACTGTAATATCCCGATCAGACGCCGCGTCGTTAGGCTCTATTATCGTCTGGGTTTTTTTAAATCTTAATATTAGGTTGTTTGACGTAGAGCTACTGAATAGTAAAATATCCCGATCAGACGCCGCGTGGCGAGGCTATATTGTCGTCTGCTTTTATTCTCAGATTGTCATATGAGTTATTTGACGTAGAGCCACTGAATAGTGAAATATTCCGATCAGACGCCGCGCCGTCAGGCTCTATTATCGTCTGCTTTTTTATAAACTTTATATTAGGTAGTTTGACGTAGAGCAACTGAACAGTGTAATATCCCGATCAGACGCCGCGTCTTTAGGCCCTATTATCGTCTGCTTTTATTAAATCT
Organism: Gari tellinella; assembly: GCA_922989275.2. Lineage (NCBI taxonomy): Eukaryota > Metazoa > Mollusca > Bivalvia > Cardiida > Psammobiidae > Gari > Gari tellinella. Next base: position 2,362,962 of record OV277870.1, on the reverse strand, counting down.
TAATATTAGGTAGTTTGATGTAGAGCTACTGAATAGTGTAATATCCCGATCAGACGCCGCGTCTTCAGACCCTATTATCGTCTGCTTTTATAAAATCTTAATATTTGGTAGTTTGACGTAGAGCTACTGAATTGTGTAATATCCCGATCAGACGCCGCGTCTTTAGGCCCTATTATCGTCTGCTTTTATAAAATCTTAATAGTAGGTAGTTTGACGTAGAACTACTGAATAGTGTAATATCCCGATCAGACGCCGCGTCTTGAGGCACTATTATCGTCTGCTTTTTTAAAATCTTAATATTAGGTAGTTTGAAGTAGATCTACCGAAGAGTGTAATATCCCAATCAGACGCCGCGTGGCGAGGCTCTATTGTCGTCTGCTTTTATTCTCAGATTTTCATACGAGTTATTTGACGTAAAGCTACTGAAGAGTGAAATATCCCGATCAGACGCCGCGTGGTGAGGCTCTATTGTCGTCTGCTTTTATTTTCAAATTTCCATATGAGTTATTTGACTTAGAGCTACTGGATAGTGTAATATCCCGATCAGACGCCGCGTCTTGATGCTCTTTTGTCGTCAGCTTCAAAATCAGTATTCTGCAATATAGTTTCAAAGTTATATTTAAGGCACTATAACTGACGAAAATTGAAACACGAGTGTCAACAGTTTGGAAACTGGTTATGTGCCTCGTGACGCGGCGTCTGATCAGGATTCATACTGTACAATTTTATTACAAAAGTCTACGATGTTTTGGGACAGCCCTCGTAAGTAACTATTGTACTCGGGATAAGACAGTAATGGTGTTAGACTATGAGGTTATTTAACTGTACAATTTTATTACAAAAGTCTACGATGTTTTGGGACAGCCCTCGTAAGTAACTATTGTACTCGGGATAAGACAATAATGGTGTTAGACTATGAGGTTATTTAACTGTACAATTTTATTACAAAAGTCTACGATGTTTTGGGACAGCCCTCGTAACTAACTATTGTACTCGGGATAAGGCAGTAATGGTGTTAGACTATGAGGTTATTTAACTGTACAATTTTATTACAAAAGTCTACGATGTTTTGGGACAGCCCTCGTGAGTAACTATTGTACTCGGGATAAGGCAGTAATGGTGTTAGACTATGAGGTTATTTAACTGTACTATTTTATTACAAAAGTCTACGATGTTTTGGGACAGCCCTCGTGAGTAACTATTGTACTCGGGATAAGGCAGTAATGGTGTTAGACTATGAGGTTATTTAACTGTACAATTTTATTACAAAAGTCTACGATGTTTTGGGACAGCCCTCGTAAGTAACTATTGTACTCGGGATAAGACAGTAATGGTGTTAGACTATGAGGTTATTTAACTGTACAATTTTATTACAAAAGTCTACGATGTTTTGGGACAGCCCTCGTAAGTAACTATTGTACTCGGGATAAGGCAGTAATGGTGTTAGACTATGAGGTTATTTAACTGTACAATTTTATTACAAAAGTCTACGATGTTTTGGAACAGCCCTCGTAAGTAACTATTGTACTCGGGATAAGGCAGTAATGGTGTTAGACTATGAGGTTATTTAACTGTACAATTTTATTACAAAAGTCTACGATGTTTTGGGACAGCCCTCGTAAGTAACTATTGTACTCGGTATAAGGCAGTAATGGTGTTAGACTATGAGGTTATTTAACTGTACAATTTTATTACAAAAGTCTACGATGTTTTGGGACAGCCCTCGTAAGTAACTATTGTACTCGGGATAAGACAGTAATGGTGTTACACTATTAGGTTATTTAACTGTACAATTTTATTACAAAAGTCTACGATGTTTTGGGACAGCCCTCGTAACTAACTATTGTACTCGGGATAAGACAGTAATGGTGTTAGACTATGAGGTTATTTAACTGTACAATTTTATTACAAAAGTCTACGATGTTTTGGGACAGCCCTCGTAACTAACTATTGTACTCGGGATAAGGCAGTAATGGTGTTAGACTATGAGGTTATTTAACTGTACAATTTTATTACAAAAGTCTACGATGTTTTGGGACAGCCCTCGTAAGAAACTATTGTACTCGGGATAAGGCAGTAATGGTGTTAGACTATGAGGTTATTTAACTGTACAATTGTATTACAAAAGTCTACGATGTTTTGGGACAGCCCTCGTAAGTAACTATTGTACTCGGGATAAGGCAGTAATGGTGTTAGACTATGAGGTTATTTAACTGTACAATTTTATTACAAAAGTCTACGATGTTTTGGGACAGCCCTCGTAAGTAAATATTGTACTCGGGATAAGACAGTAATGGTGTTACACTATGAGGTTATTTAACTGTACAATTTTATTACAAAAGTCTACGATGTTTTGGGACAGCCCTCGTAACTAACTATTGTACTCGGGATAAGGCAGTAATGGTGTTAGACTATGAGGTTATTTAACTGTACAATTTTATTACAAAAGTCTACGATGTTTTGGGACAGCCCTCGTAAGTAACTATTGTACTCGGGATAAGACAGTAATGGTGTTAGACTATGAGGTTATTTAACTGTACAATTTTATTACAAAAGTCTACGATGTTTTGGGACAGCCCTCGTAAGTAACTATTGTACTCGGGATAAGGCAGTACTGGTGTTAGACTATGAGGTTATTTAACTGTACAATTTTATTACAAAAGTCTACGATGTTTTGGGACAGCCCTCGTAAGTAACTATTGTACTCGGGATAAGACAGTAATTGTGTTAGACTATGAGGTTATTTAACTGTACAATTTTATTACAAAAGTCTACGATGTTTTGGGACAGCCCTCGTAACTAACTATTGTACTCGGGATAAGGCAGTAATGGTGTTAGACTATGAGGTTATTTAACTGTACAATTTTATTACAAAAGTCTACGATGTTTTGGGACAGCCCTCGTAAGTAACTATTGTACTCGGGATAAGACAGTAATGGTGTTAGACTATGAGGTTATTTAACTGTACAATTTTATTACAAAAGTCTACGATGTTTTGGGACAGCCCTCGTAAGTAACTATTGTACTCGGGATAAGGCAGTAATGGTGTTAGACTATGAGGTTATTTAACTGTACAATTTTATTACAAAAGTCTACGATGTTTTGGGACAGCCCTCGTAAGTAACTATTGTACTCGGGATAAGGCAGTAATGGTGTTAGACTATGAGGTTATTTAACTGTACAATTTTATTACAAAAGTCTACGATGTTTTGGGACAGCCCTCGTAAGTAACTATTGTACTCGGGATAAGACAGTCATGGTGTTAGACTATGAGGTTATTTAACTGTACAATTTTATTACAAAAGTCTACGATGTTTTGGGACAGCCCTCGTAAGTAACTATTGTACTCGGGATAAGACAGTAATGGTGTTAGACTATGAGGTTATTTAACTGTACAATTTTATTACAAAAGTCTACGATGTTTTGGGACAGCCCTCGTAAGTAACTATTGTACTCGGGATAAGACAGTAATGGTGTTAGACTATGAGGTTATTTAACTGTACAATTTTATTACAAAAGTCTACGATGTTTTGGGACAGCCCTCGTAAGTAACTATTGTACTCGGGATAAGGCAGTAATGGTGTTAGACTATGAGGTTATTTAACTGTACAATTTTATTACAAAAGTCTACGATGTTTTGGGACAGCCCTCGTAAGTAACTATTGTACTCGGGATAAGACAGTAATGGTGTTAGACTATGAGGTTATTTAACTGTACAATTTTATTACAAAAGTCTACGATGTTTTGGGACAGCCCTCGTAACTAACTATTGTACTCGGGATAAGGCAGTAATGGTGTTAGACTATGAGGTTATTTAACTGTACAATTTTATTACAAAAGTCTACGATGTTTTGGGACAGCCCTCGTAAGTAACTATTGTACTCGGGATAAGACAGTAATGGTGTTAGACTATGAGGTTATTTAACTGTACAATTTTATTACAAAAGTCTACGATGTTTTGGGACAGCCCTCGTAACTAACTATTGTACTCGGGATAAGGCAGTAATGGTGTTAGACTATGAGGTTATTTAACTGTACAATTTTATTACAAAAGTCTACGATGTTTTGGGACAGCCCTCGTAAGTAACTATTGTACTCGGGATAAGGCAGTAATGGTGTTAGACTATGAGGTTATTTAACTGTACAATTTTATTACAAAAGTCTACGATGTTTTGGGACAGCCCTCGTAAGTAACTATTGTACTCGGGATAAGACAGTCATGGTGTTAGACTATGAGGTTATTTAACTGTACAATTTTATTACAAAAGTCTACGATGTTTTGGGACAGCCCTCGTAAGTAACTATTGTACTCGGGATAAGACAGTAATGGTGTTAGACTATGAGGTTATTTAACTGTACAATTTTATTACAAAAGTCTACGATGTTTTGGGACAGCCCTCGTAAGTAACTATTGTACTCGGGATAAGGCAGTAATGGTGTTAGACTATGAGGTTATTTAACTGTACAATTTTATTACAAAAGTCTACGATGTTTTGGGACAGCCCTCGTAAGTAACTATTGTACTCGGGATAAGACAGTAATGGTGTTAGACTATGAGGTTATTTAACTGTACAATTTTATTACAAAAGTCTACGATGTTTTGGGACAGCCCTCGTAACTAACTATTGTACTCGGGATAAGGCAGTAATGGTGTTAGACTAACAACCATAGCAACTCGAAATAAAAGTTGTTTGACTGAAATATTAGAGCAAGCACTTGTCGCTCTCGTCTTGAGTAGTAAGTTGGCGATAAGATCATCTTTATGCTTATTGTATCACTTTGTTGACCATTAATATTTGAAATAGACAATTCCAGTTTGAAAAAAACGTCGATCCCATATTGGGCAATTTAGGGAATTTTTCCAATATATTTTAAAAATGACGAATCGTATAGACACTGGCCAGAGGGCTCCTATAAGGAGCCCTCTGACCAGGGTCTATACTGTTTACATAGGACAAGGCTATTCGTCATAGGTACACTGTTTGCGCTGTTTATTTGCGTCACATGGGGTAAATGGATCAACACGACATTGACACTAACGTTTGGGGGATGAATGGAGGACACAATAGATGCCGTTGTCCTTAATCTGGGTCTCAAAAAAACGCCTAGCCATTTAATGGTAATTAATTTAGGGTATTATGCAATATATTTTAAAAATGGTAAAAATGATAATTTATAGAAAAAACTGGTCAGAGGCCGCATATCAAGGGTAATTAGATAAACTGGACATTGGCATTGACTTTAAGATGCTCTGGCCTTAATTCATTATCCCCTGAAACTTCTAAAGGATAATACCAGTTTGCGATAAAGGCTGGTCCATATTCGAATATTAAGAGTTTTTTTTTTTATATAATATATTACAAAATGAAAAACAGTGAAGACCCTGATCAGCGGGCTCAGTTTGCGTCGGACAAGTGAGCTCTTCACAGGTATACTTTTGGTGAAGTACACATATACGTCACTAGGGCTCAATGAGTTAATCTGAGAGCGAATGACTGAACGTTTTAGGGAGATTGCTCGGGTGATTTAGTTAAACCATATATCTATTTCACTTCAAATGGCATTAAAACGGGTCTGGCCGCAAGTTCTACCAACATTAGTCACGACCCTCTCCTTTTTATACATATTATACATAACTGGTCACATTGTATTGACAACTAACATATGTACATGGGGCATAGAAGAGAATAAGGAGAAAGTGAGTGCGGTTATTGAGTAAGTATTAGAAGCAGCAAGAAGAGGGAAAACATAACAGCAGCAAAAATAACAGCAGTAAAAATAACGGCAAAGAGAAAAAATACAGTCAAGAATAAAATGTTTGGAAATAAGAGACAGAGAAAACAAACAACAAGAAAATTGTAATACTAAGTAGTTTACGTGACAGTACAATAAGGCTCGTATTGAACGACCACTCACACAAAAACAAACTATGTTTCTTGAAGTACGACTGCTTTACTATCGAAAATTATCTGCCTTTAACTTTGAACTACACCAAGAAGTCACCAGTATTTAGGAAATGTTTAATCAGCAAGTAAAAACAATTTAAACAAGGGAGATCATTCAATAGTTCTCTAGGTTAGGATCAACCTAAATACTCTCCCTTGAATCAGGCCAACCTGAGTATTCTCCCTTTAATCAGAGCTCCAGATAAGGGGAATATTCTCTTCGGCTCATTTATAATACGGAATTATGCGAAATGACAAAAAACATAAAGCATTGTATATGGTAGAGAAGGCGTTATTTGTGCCCGTTTAATTGATATGATATACAAACGAACAAAATGAAATGGTGATAATGACATTGGCTGATTTATAATGCGATATTATGCGAAAGGACAAAAAACATAAAGCATTGTGTATGGTAGAAAAGGCGTTATTTGTGCCCGTTTAATTGACATGATATACAAACGAACAAAATGAAATGGTGATAATGACATTGGCTGATTTATAATGCGATATTATGCGAAAGGACAAAAAACATAAAGCATTGTGTATGGTAGAAAAGGAGTTATTTGTGCCCGTTTAATTGACATGATATACAAACGAACAAAATAAAATGGTGATAATGACATTAATTAAAAAAAATGACACTAGTTTCAGTTTGAGTGGCAAACAACTTGGAGCTCATTAAGATGCAGGGTATCCCGGCGTCTGATCTGGCTTAATTATAATGACAATGGACGCCAGTGATGAGTTCAGTAAAGAAATCGATGGCTATCGATTGCGAGTTGGCTACCGGTCTGAAATACAGTGGATAAAAACGTAACTCTTTCGTTCAAATGCAAACGCATTGCAGTGAAATATAGAAAATGACAACATTTTGACCATTCAGACTACCAGTTTTTATCTGAGTTGCAACAATTTGGAGCCTGATCAGACGCTGGGTTACCCGGCGTCTGATATGGCTCCAAACTGTTTGCAATGAAAACAATAGTTTAAGCGTAACCGGGGTTATTTGGAAAGAAAACGTTTTCTCTACTGCACTCTGCACGCTGCACACGGGGCACAAACTGCTAACGTAAACAGCAAACAATGGTAATTGAACTCGCTTCAGGTATTCATAACAACGCACGTTGGTTAATACTTAATCAAACTTTTCAAAAATCACAATGTCATTATTGTGTTTAAAAATCCAACACTGAAACAACTTGACTTTATCAGATTTAAACAATTGTCGTCTGCTTTTGTTTGACAAATTAAATTTGACTTAAATACTTTTGCAAAGAGTGTTAATTAGATTGGATCCTGATGAGACTCTAGTCAGGGTCTAAACTGTTTTCAAATATTCAATATGCTCGGGGTAAGGCGTTTAGGGGGGGGGGTGAAATAAATAAATGATACAAATAATGTAACCCTCACCTCATTGGGAAACAAACAGAGGAACAATCTGGAGATGAAAAATCGTGTAAGAATATTTTAGTCTTTACTTTACACAGGGAATGTCTTCAGTTTATCGACTGTACAGTTAACCCCATTCACTGCCGTGACGTCATCAATTTTAAACAATTGTCGTCTGCTTTTATTTCTCTAGGTATTTTGATTTCAGAAATATTGAAATGAGTGTTAACAGTTTGGGTCCTGGTCAGACGCCGCGTCACGCGGCGTCTGATCAGGATCCAAGTTGTTTGCAAATAACCATCGCACTCGGGGTAAGGCAGTGAAGGGGTAAAGGTCAAACGGTATGGAAGAATTCTTGCGGGTTACGGGCCACACATATCGACGATAATTATACTTGAACAAATACGCAATTAAAGAATTTATAAACGTCATTGTCTGTTTTCTTTTTCTAGCAAGAAACTCCTGTAACGAAAGATAGCGGTAACATCCACATTCGATATCATGAGAATCCTCGGGCGGGGTTCAAAACAACTTTAGGACAGTCAAATACCATACCATCTTAGCTAAAGAATCTACTCCCTACTCAGGCGTTTAGTATTGTATATATGTCATACGTCGTCGCTATGCTATTTATAGTACACACAGTGAGGTGAGAATGAGGGACGTAACACACCCATTTTAACAAAGTCATCATTTATGATTACGAACAAAGCGATTTCGGCATTTCAGCCGATTCGGCATATTAGAAGCAATTTTAGCATTTTATAGTCTATCCCGCTCGAGCCCCTAATTTACGAAAAACAACTATAACAAAATTCACATTGGATATTATGAGAATTTCCGAGCGGGGATCGAATCCGCGATGCTTGCACGACAGTCCAACACCATAATCTCAGGAGCTCGGTATTTTATATATCATACGCCGTCGTTTTGCCATTTATAGTTCACACAGAGACGTGAATATGAGGGATGTTAAATAGTTCATTTGGTAAAGTGATTGACTAGCAAATAATGTCCTGGGGTCGAGCTGTATTCGATTCAAAACGTTTTCCTTACAATGTAGATGATATTGTCCGATTTTATTAATCTGTCCGCCCATAACGTAGTCACTCATGGACAAGGTATAATGTAATACTATACTAGTTTAGAGACAGATTTTACTGTTATAGACAATACTGTTCCCTTCAGTGTTTATGTATTGTTTGTCTGTCTCTTGTCTTATAATACCAAAACTTTATGAATTAACTGCAGTATGATATTGTCAACACTAATATTGTTACTAATAGTTTAACCTATAACTCCATAGATACACTTTTTCGCGTTTAATTGATTCCTCCACTGCATGGAATTGTTACATATTATATAAGGTGTACTAGTTTAGACAGAAGTTTTACTGTTATAGACAATACTGTTCTCTTCAGTGTTTATGTATTGTTTGTCTGTCTCTTGTCTAATAATACCAAAACTTTATGAATTATCTGCAGTATGATATTGTCAACACTAATATTGTTACTAATAGTTTAACCTATAACTCCATAGATACACTTTTTCGCGTTTAATTGATTCCTCCACTGCATGGAATTGTTACATATTATATAAGGTGTACTAGTTTAGACAGAAGTTTTACTGTTATAGACAATACTGTTCTCTTCAGTGTTTATGTATTGTTTGTCTCTCTCTTGTCTAATAATACCAAAACTTTATGAATTATCTGCAGTATGATATTGTCAACACTAATATTGTTACTAATAGTTTAACCTATAACTCCATAGATACACTTTTTCGCGTTTAATTGATTCCTCCACTGCATGGAATTGTTCCATATTATATAAGGTGTACTAGTTTAGACAGAAGTTTAACTGTTATAGACAATACTGTTCTCTTCAGTGTTTATGTTGTGTTTGTCTCTCTCTTGTCTAATAATACCAAAACTTTATCATTTAACTGCAGTAATATATTGTCAACACTAATATTGTTACTAATAGTTTAACCTATAACTCCATAGATACAATTTTTCGCGTTTAATTGATTCCTCCACTGCATGGAATTGTTCCATATTATATAAGGTGTACTAGTTTAGACAGAAGTTTTACTGTTATAGACAATACTGTTCTCTTCAGTGTTTATGTATTGTTTGTCTCTCTCTTGTCTAATAATACCAAAACTTTATGAATTAACTGCAGTAATATATTGTCAACACTAATATTGTTACTAATAGTTTAACCTATAACTCCATAGATACACTTTTTCGCGTTTAATTGATTCCTCCACTGCATGGAATTGTTACATATTATATAAGGTGTACTAGTTTAGACAGAAGTTTTACTGTTATAGACAATACTGTTCTCTTCAGTGTTTATGTATTGTTTGTCTGTCTCTTGTCTAATAATACCAAAACTTTATGAATTATCTGCAGTAATATATTGTCAACACTAATATTGTTACTAATAGTTTAACCAATAACTCCATAGATACTTTTTTTGCCTTTAATTGATTCCTCCATTGCATGGGACTGCTCCATATTATAAAGTCAGAATATGAACCATACACTAGTTATTGGTATCTTAACGGATGAAACATTAACCCATTGTATGCGGAATACACTTTTAGGTGTACCTCTTTGCAAACAGTTTTGATCTCAGATCAGGCCCCACAATGTGGGGCCTGATCTGAGCTCAAAACTGTTTGCAGCTAATTCAGTATTCTATCAGAAACTGCTAAAATCTTTTGAAAATATTTGAATTATACCCGCTGCAGACGACATTTTAAAATGGCCGCCAAATATTACCCAGTTGCAATGGGTTAAATCAGACTGAAAATAAAGGAGAATGTGTCAATCCTTTCAAACTACAACTTGTGTTCAGTGTTTGTTATACATGTATGCGATTGCTAAAGACAGACTGAACGTAAAGCAGAAACATTATGGATTAACTTTCTGCTTTACTCTAGTTTTGCTTTAAAGATCTACCTCTGGGGATGAATGAAATAATTCATAATTATAATTCTTTATCCTGACATTGTATACACGGGGTAAAAGGGTCAAGACACTGTTTGTTTTACTTACAGCCAGGTTTAATCTACAATTTGCTAGGATATAGATATATTTTGGTACACATTCATACCTGTATAAAGTGGAACTATACTCTTTAACGGATGAAACAATTTAAGGCGTACACAGGTGTATATACGGAGTAATGGGTTAAATATCTTCCATGTCAACTAATGCAGTAAATGCAAGAGTCTTGGAATCTTACGTTTGTCCTACTTATACAAAATTTACAATGTGCTACTTTTGATTAAAGAAAAAGCCCCCACGCGCTTTTATATATAGGATAACTGTTTTTTTCAGTGTAAGATCGAAATTTAATCCATTGAGTGAACATCAGACGTTATATTTTCACGAGTGGCGAAGCCACGAGTGAAAATATAACAGTCTGATGTTCACGAAATGGATTAAATTCGATCTTACACTGAAAAAACACAGTTATTCTATTTATTTATGCTTTTAAGCCACTTTTTAAACGAAATTGTTTAAAAATTGAAAGCGAACGTACATTATTTATCCCGTGTTGAGCCCCACGTTATATGTCGAACACATGCGCGTGACAGTTGGCGGTATAATGACGTCACTCGTTGCTCCCGAGTTTGGATTCGTGCTCTTCCGGTGAGTAGTTCGCGACAAATCGGACTGCCGGAATTTAACGATAAGACACGATTGACTACGATTCTTGGGGAGCCCTACGGGGAAAATTCATAATAAAAGCGATTGGTGATAATCCACTGCAGTGGATTACCAAGTGATCATCCACTGCTTTTTCGTGGTAATCCACCGAAAAGCATAAATAAAAAACAGTATCCAAGAATGTTTAAATCATTGTTACTTTCGTTTTAAAAGAACTAAATAAATACGAAAGAAGACTCAAGGACCCCGGACTATAACCACTTGAAAAACGACTTACATGTATCTACAAATTATGCCCCATTGCATTAGTAAGATTTCATGCGTGATAATACAGTGTGTGTCTACCGAGGTTACAAGCCTTTAAAGCCTCATTTAAATGGTTTACCGAACTTCGATATCTCGAACTTGTTTAACTCGGACTATTCGATAGTTCGACATATGAACTTCATTATTTCATGATCGGTTTAGTCGAACATACCCATATTTCAAAGTTAAAACGTGAGATATAGAAGTTCGACTGTATACTATTAAATCTTATAAGTTTAATAACTTACATAGCTGTGTTTGTTCATATTGTCAGTAAATTGTTCATGTGTATTCGAAACATTCCTTTTAGCATTAAACATTTTATATTTAATAGCTTCTTTGTTTCCTTTGCTATCCTGAAAGATGTGAGAGGTGGTCTTATTGGGAATGGATGGTATTTAGAGGTTGATAAGACATCACAACAGTTTGGAGTCTGCTCAGACGCTGAGTAACTTGAAATCTAATGATGCTATATGCTGTTTGCCATTTAGATGTTGAAAAGCCATTACAACAGTTTGGAGTCTGCTCAGACGCTGAGTAACTTGACATCTAATGATGTCTACACTGTTTGCCATTAAGAGGTTGAAAAGCCTTTACAACATTTTGGAGTCTGCTCAGACGCTGAGTAACTTGACATCTAATGATGTCTACACTGTTTGCCATTTAGAGGTTGAAAAGCCTTTACAACAGTTTGGAGTCTGCTCAGACGCTGAGTAACTTGACATCTAATGATGTTCTTTACTGTTGCCATTTAGAGGTTGAAAAGCCATTACAACAGTTTGGAGTCTGCTCAGACGCTGAGTAACTTGACATCTAATGATGTCTACACTGTTTGCCATTTAGAGGTTGAAAAGCCTTTACAACAGTTTGGAGTCTGCTCAGACGCTGAGTAACTTGACATCTAATGATGTTCTATACTGTTTGCCATTTAGAGGTTGAAAAGCCTTTACAACAGTTTGGAGTCTGCTCAGACGCTGAGTAACTTGACATCTAATGATGTTATATGCTGTTTGCCATTTAGATGTTGATAAGCCATCACAACAGTTTGGAGTCTGTTAAGGCGCAGAGTAACTTGACATCTAATGATGTTATATGCTGTTTGTCATTTAGATGTTGATAGGCCATCACAACAGTTTGAAGTCTGCTCACACGCTGAGTAACTTGACATCTAATGATGTTCTATACTGTTTGCCATTTAGATATTGATAGGCCATCACAACAGTTTGAAGTCTGCTTAGACGCTGAGTTACTTGACATCTCATGATGTTCTATTCTAAACTGTTTGCCATTTAGATGTTCATAAGCCATCACAACAGTTTGGTTAAATAGTTATCTTACTCATCGTTGTCAAAAGGTTTTTGTGGGTTCGTCATACTCTCAGTATAAGGAAACTAATGCAGGCGTACCACAAGGCTCTGTACTTGGCCCCCTTCTTTTCTTGGTATTTGTTAATGACATTATTGAACAACTCTTGAGTATATCTCGTCTTTTTGCAGACGACACTTCTATTTCTTTCACATCACGATCGACGGATGATATAGAAGCAATCATGAATCAAGACTTACAAATAATTTCAAGTTGGGCAGAAAAATGGCTGGTCTCATTTAATCCTCAAAAAACTGAAGCACTGTTTATTTCTTCAAGGTCAAATGCAACTGCACCCTTATTGGTCTTTAATCAAGTGCCTGTTACTTTTGTTAACAGTCATAAACACCTTGGTGTTGTACTGAGCGCAGACGGCAAGTGGCGTGAACACATACACAAGTTAATTAGTTCTTCCTCTAAAATCCTTAATATGATGTAGTATGGGATGGCTGTACAATGCAAGACAAAGAAACCTTAGACAAATTTCAAAACGAGGCAGCTAGGATCGTTACAGGCCTAACTAGATCAGTAACGTTAGAAAACTTGTACAATGAAATTGGCTGGCTATCTTTGACTGAAAGAAGAAAATATCATAAGTTAATTTTGATGTACAAGATAATGTCTGGCCTTACACCAGATTACTTGAGCAGTCTTCTTCCACCATCCGTTGATGATCTAAATACGTATTACCTAAGAAATGCTCGAGACTTAAATATTTTATCAAGAAGAACAGAACTATTTTCGAATTCGTTTGTGCCGTCAGCTACAAAAATGTGGAATACTCTTCCAATAGCCATAAGAGATTCAACCACATTAACAACCTTTAAAAAAGCTTTATCACACACAGTTTTTATCCCCAAAGCTGTTCCTTCGTTTTACTTCACAGGCAATAGATACATATCTGCCTTACATGCACGCATACGAAATAAATGCAGTAATTTAAATGCAGATCTATTTAAAAACCATCTTAGTCTTTCGGAAAAGTGTTCTTGTGGCTTTGAAAGAGAAGATGCAGATCATTTTCTCTTTCAGTGTAACCTTTATACAAACTACCGACATGTTCTCTTTCATACCATAAGGGATTTTCACCCATTTAATGCCAATACTTTACTGTTTGGCTCACCTGAACTGACTCATAATGATAATGTGATGATTTTCAATGCTGTCCATACATATATAAAGGATACCAAAATATTTGAAACACACTAGCACCTACTGTATTAGGTATTTTAAGATGGGACTTCGTACTCTTGTAGTTCATTTTTCTCTTAGTCTTCTTTTTCTCAATTCTTTACTTCTGTCTGTTGTCTTTCCTAAACACGTTCGTATTTTGTTGTTTATTCTTTTCTATTTGTAGAATATATGTCGTTATTAATATTTGTTCTAAGGAATTCCAAAATTCATTTCTTAATTTTAAAGATAACTAACATACCTTAGACTTTACGTATCAGGGCTTCAAATAGGGGGAGTATTTTGAAAACTGAAACCTTTATTTATGATTTAAATCCTATGATGTCACGACTCATTATAATCGTCTCGAAGAGACGATTCTAATGAGTAGAAACATCATAGAGTTACGTACCATGAGGGTTAAAGTGAGAAAGAAAATATTGGATTTCTTGAGTTTACTTCCCTTCATCTGGAGCCTTGCTTATCCAACACAGTGTTTTTTTCATAATTTCGATAGTTGAAAAAAACACACAATTACTTCCCTTTGATAAGATGTAAACAGTTAAACTTGCTTATATGTAATTTCAGAGTTTAAACCATGCGGTCGGTCTGGTATTAAGCGACACATAGGACAGGGATTATTATTACATTAACACCTTGGAATATTCCGAACTACTTTTCTGGCATTCATGGGCCAACCACGTATAATTAAAGCCTCTCAAGTAAACTCTTTTTGGTTGTCGATTAATACCAGATTGACTGTATATGTAAGTACAATTAACTAACCATTTTTAATACTTATTAGTAAAATGGTCAACTAACCAACCACAAAAGGGGAGGGCCGTAACTAATGTTGGTAGAACTTGTGGCCCAACCCTTTTGCTCTTATATTTGTATTTTGTAAATATGACTATGAACTTGTGTTATATGGTTGTACAAATATATGGCAATAAAATATGTTTAAACTAAACTAACAGTTTGGAGTCTGTTAAGGCGCAGAGTAACTTGACATCTAATGATGTTATATGCTGTTTGCCATTTAGATGTTGATAGGCCATCACAACAGTTTGAAGTCTGCTCACACGCTGAGTAACTTGACATCTAATGATGTTCTATACTGTTTGCCATTTAGATGTTGATAGGCCATCACAACAGTTTGAAGTCTGCTCACACGCTGAGTAACTTGACATCTAATGATGATCTATACTGTTTGCCATTTAGATGTTGATAGGCCATCACAACAGTTTGAAGTCTGCTTAGACGCTAAGTAAATTGACATCTAATGATGTTCTATTCTAAACTGTTTGCCATTTAGATGTTTATAAGCCATCACAATAGTTTGGAGTCTGCTCAGACGCTGAGTAACTTGACATCTCAAGATGTTCTATACTGTTTGCCATTTAGATGTTTATAAGCCATCACAATAGTTTGGAGTCTACTCAGACGCTCAGTAACTTGACATCTCAAGATGTTCTATTCTATACTGTTCGCCATTTAGATGTTTATAAGCCATCACAACAGTTTGGAGTCTACTCAGACGCTGAGTAACTTGACATCTCAATATGTTCTATTCTATACTGTTTGCCATTTAGATGTTGATAAGGCATCACAACAGTTTGGAGTCTACTCAGACGCTGAGTAACTTGACATCTCAAGATGTTCTATTCTATACTGTTTGCCATTTAGATGTTGATAAGCCATCACAATAGTTTGGAGTCTGCTCAGACGCTGAGTAACTTGACATCTCAATATGTTCTATTCTATACTGTTCGCCATTTAGATGTTTATAAGCCATCACAATAGTTTGGAGTCTGCTCAGACGCTGAGTAACTTGACATCTCAAGATGTTCTATTCTATACTGTTCGCCATTTAGATGTTGATAAGCCATCACAATAGTTTGGAGTCTGCTTAGACGCTCAGTAACTTGACATCTCAAGATGTTCTATTCTAAACTGTTCGCCATTTAGATGTTTATAAGCCATCACAACAGTTTGGAGTCTACTCAGACGCTGAGTAACTTGACATCTCAATATGTTCTATTCTATACTGTTTGCCATTTAGATGTTGATAAGCCATCACAATAGTTTGGAGTCTGCTTAGACGCTGAGTAACTTGACATCTCAAGATCTTCTATTCTATACTGTTTGCCATTTAGATGTTGATAAGCCATCACAATAGTTTGGAGTCTGCTCAGACGCTGAGTAACTTGACATCTCAATATGTTCTATTCTATACTGTTCGCCATTTAGAAATTTATAAGCCATCACAATAGTTTGGAGTCTGCTCAGACGCTGAGTAACTTGACATCTCAAGATGTTCTATTCTATACTGTTCGCCATTTAGATGTTTATAAGCCATCACAATAGTTTGGAGTCTACTCAGACGCTGAGTAACTTGACATCTCAAGATGTTCTATTCTATACTGTTCGCCATTTAGATGTTGATAGGCCATCACAATAGTTTGGAGTCTACTCAGACGCTGAGTAACTTGACATCTCAAGATGTTCTATTCTATACTGTTCGCCATTTAGATGTTGATAGGCCATCACAATAGTTTGGAGTCTACTCAGACGCTGAGTAACTTGACATCTAAAGATGTTCTATTCTATACTGTTTGCCATTTAGATGTTTATAAGCCATCACAATAGTTTGGAGTCTGCTCAGACGCTGAGAAACTTGACATCTCAAGATGTTCTATTCTATACTGTTTGCCATTTAGATGTTTATAAGCCATCACAATAGTTTGGAGTCTGCTCAGACGCTGAGTAACTTGACATCTAATGATGTTCTATACTGTTTGCCATTTAGATGTTTATAAGCCATCACAATAGTTTGGAGTCTACTCAGACGCTGAGTAACTTGACATCTCAAGATGTTCTATTCTATTATGTTTGCCATTTAGATGTTGATAAGCCATCACAATAGTTTGGAGTCTGCTCAGACGCTGAGTAAATTGACATCTCAAGATGTTCTATTCTATACTGTTTGCCATTTAGATGTTGATAAGCCATCACAATAGTTTGGAGTCTGCTCAGACGCTGAGTAAATTGACATCTCAAGATGTTCTATTCTATACTGTTTGCCATTTAGATGTTGATAAGCCATCACAATAGTTTGGAGTATGCTCAGACGCTGAGTAACTTGACATCTAATGATGTTTTATACTGTTTGCCATTTAGATGTTTATAAGCCATCACAATAGTTTGGAGTCTACTCAGACGCTGAGTAACTTGACATCTCAAGATGTTATATTCTATACTGTTCGCCATTTAGATGTTTATAAGCCATCACAATAGTTTGGAGTCTACTCAGACGCTGAGTAACTTGACATCTCAAGATGTTCTATTCTATACTGTTCGCCATTTAGATGTTTATAAGCCATCACAATAGTTTGGAGTCTACTCAGACGCTGAGTAACTTGACATCTCAAGATGTTCTATTCTATACTGTTTGCCATTTAGATGTTGATAAGCCATCACAATAGTTTGGAGTCTGCTCAGACGCTGAGTAACTTGACATCTCAAGATGTTCTATTCTATACTGTTCGCTATTTAGATGTTGATAAGCCATCACAATAGTTTGGAGTCTACTCAGACGCTGAGTAACTTGACATCTAAAGATGTTCTATTCTATACTGTTTGCCATTTAGATGTTGATAGGCCATCACAACAGTTTGAAGTCTGCTCACACGCTGAGTAACTTGACATCTCAAGATGTTCTATTCTATACTGTTCGCCATTTAGATGTTTATAAGCCATCACAATAGTTTGGAGTCTACTCAGACGCTCAGTAACTTGACATCTCAAGATGTTCTATTCTATAATGTTTGCCATTTAGATGTTTATAAGCCATCACAATAGTTTGGAGTCTACTCAGACGCTGAGTAACTTGACATCTAAAGATGTTCTATTCTATACTGTTTACCATTTAGATGTTTATAAGCCATCACAACAGTTTGGAGTCTACTCAGACGCTAAGTAAATTGACATCTAAAGATGTTCTATTCTATACTGTTTGCCATTTAGATGTTTATAAGCCATCACAACAGTTTGGAGTCTACTCAGACGCTGAGTAACTTGACATCTCAAGATGTTCTATTCTATACTGTTCGCCATTTAGATGTTTATAAGCCATCACAACAGTTTGGAGTCTACTCAGACGCTGAGTAACTTGACATCTCAAGATGTTCTATTCTATACTGTTCGCCATTTAGATGTTTATAAGCCATCACAACAGTTTGAAGTCTGCTCACACGCTGAGTAACTTGACATCTAATGATGTTCTATACTGTTTGCCATTTAGATGTTGATAGGCCATCACAACAGTTTGAAGTCTGCTCACACGCTGAGTAACTTGACATCTAATGAAGATCTATACTGTTTGCCATTTAGATGTTGATAGGCCATCACAACAGTTTGAAGTCTGCTTAGACGCTAAGTAAATTGACATCTAATGATGTTCTATTCTAAACTGTTTGCCATTTAGATGTTTATAAGCCATCACAATAGTTTGGAGTCTGCTCAGACGCTGAGTAACTTGACATCTCAAGATGTTCTATACTGTTTGCCATTTAGATGTTTATAAGCCATCACAATAGTTTGGAGTCTACTCAGACGCTCAGTAACTTGACATCTCAAGATGTTCTATTCTATACTGTTCGCCATTTAGATGTTTATAAGCCATCACAACAGTTTGGAGTCTACTCAGACGCTGAGTAACTTGACATCTCAAGATGTTCTATTCTATACTGTTTGCCATTTAGATGTTGATAAGGCATCACTACAGTTTGGAGTCTACTCAGACGCTGAGTAACTTGACATCTCAAGATGTTCTATTCTATACTGTTTGCCATTTAGATGTTGATAAGCCATCACAATAGTTTGGAGTCTGCTCAGACGCTGAGTAACTTGACATCTCAATATGTTCTATTCTATACTGTTCGCCATTTAGATGTTTATAAGCCATCACAATAGTTTGGAGTCTGCTCAGACGCTGAGTAACTTGACATCTCAAGATGTTCTATTCTATACTGTTCGCCATTTAGATGTTGATAAGCCATCACAATAGTTTGGAGTCTGCTTAGACGCTCAGTAACTTGACATCTCAAGATGTTCTATTCTATACTGTTCGCCATTTAGATGTTGATAAGCCATCACAATAGTTTGGAGTCTGCTCTGACGCTGAGTAACTTGACATCTCAAGATGTTCTATTCTATACTGTTCGCCATTTAGATGTTGATAAGCCATCACAATAGTTTGGAGTCTACTCAGAGGCTGAGTAACTTGACATCTAAAGATGTTCTATTCTATACTGTTTGCCATTTAGATGTTGATAGGCCATCACAACAGTTTGAAGTCTGCTCAGACGCTGAGTAACTTGACATCTCAAGATATTCTATTCTATACTGTTCGCCATTTAGATGTTGATAAGCCATCACAACAGTTTAGAGTCTGCTCAGACACTGAGTAACTTGACATCTCAAGATGTTCTATTCTATACTGTTTGCCATTTAGATGTTTATAAGCCATCACAATAGTTTGGAGTCTACTCAGACGCTGAGTAACTTGACATCTCAAGATGTTCTATTCTATACTGTTTGCCATTTAGATGTTTATAAGCCATCACAACAGTTTGGAGTCTACTCAGACGCTGAGTAACTTGACATCTCAAGATGTTCTATTCTATACTGTTTGCCATTTAGATGTTGATAGGCCATCACAATAGTTTGGAGTCTACTCAGACGCTGAGTAACTTGACATCTCAAGATATTCTATTCTATACTGTTTGCCATTTAGATGTTTATAAGCCATCACAACAGTTTGGAGTCTACTCAGACGCTGAGTAACTTGACATCTCAAGATGTTCTGTTCTAAACTGTTTGCCATTTAGATGTTGATAAGCCATCACAACAGTTTGGAGTCTACTCAGAGGCTAAGTAAATTGACATCTAATGATGTTCTATTCTAAACTGTTTGCAATTTAGATGCTCATAAGCCATCACAATAGTTTGGAGTCTACTCAGACGATGAGTAACTTGACATCTCAAGATGTTCTATTCTATACTGTTTGCCATTTAGATGTTGATAAGCCATCACAATAGTTTGGAGTCTACTCAGACGCTGAGTAACTTGACATCTCAAGATGTTCTATTCTATACTGTTTGCCATTTAGATGTTTATAAGCCATCACAACAGTTTGAAGTCTGCTCAGACGCTGAGTAACTTGACATCTCAAGATGTTCTATTCTATACTGTTTGCCATTTAGATGTTTATAAGCCATCACAATAGTTTGGAGTCTACTCAGACGCTGAGTAACTTGACATCTCAAGATGTTCTATTCTATACTGTTCGCCATTTGGATGTTGATAGGCCATCACAATAGTTTGGAGTCTACTCAGACGCTGAGTAATTTGGCATCTAATGATGTTCTATTCTATACTGTTTGCCATTTAGATGTTGATAAGCCATCACAATAGTTTGGAATCTGCTTAGACGCTAAGTAAATTGACATCTAATGATGTTCTATACTGTTTGCCATTTAGATGTTGATAAGCCATCACAATAGTTTGAAGTCTACTCAGACGCTGAGTAACTTGACATCTCAAGATGTTCTATTCTATACTGTTCGCCATTTAGATATTGATAAGCCATCACAATAGTTTGGAGTCTGCTTAGACGCTGAGTAACTTGACATCTCAAGATGTTCTATTCTATACTGTTTGCCATTTAGATGTTGATAAGCCATCACAATAGTTAAGAGTCTACTCAGACGCTGAGTAAATTGATATCTAATGATGTTCTATTCTATACTGTGTGCCATTTAGATGTTGATAAGCCATCACAACAGTTTAAAGTCTACTTTGACGCTGAGTAACTTGACATCTCAAGATGTTCTATTCTATACTGTTTGCCATTTAGATGTTTATAAGCCATCACAACAGTTTGGAGTCTACTTAGACGCTGAGTAATTTGACATCTAATGATGTTCTATTCTAAACTGTTTGCCATTTAGATGTTTATAAGCCATCACAATAGTTTGGAGTCTACTTAGACGCTGAGTAAATTGACATCTCAAGATGTTCTATTCTATACTGTTCGCCATTTAGATGTTTATAAGCCATCACAATAGTTTGGAGTCTACTCAGACGCTGAGTACCTTGACATCTCAAGATGTTCTATTCTATACTGTTCGCCATTTAGATGTTGATAGGCCATCACAATAGTTTGGAGTCTACTCAGACGCTGAGTAATTTGGCATCTAATGATGTTCTATTCTATACTGTTTGCCATTTAGATGTTGATAAGCCATCACAATAGTTTGGAGTCTGCTTAGACGCTAAGTAAATTGACATCTAATGATGTTCTATACTGTTTGCCATTTAGATGTTGATAAGCCATCACAATAGTTTGGAGTCTACTCAGACGCTAAGTAACTTGACATCTCAAGATGTTCTATTTTATACTGTTTGCCATTTAGATGTTGATAAGCCATCACAATAGTTTGGAGTCTGCTCAGACGCTGAGTAAATTGACATCTCAAGATGTTCTATTCTATACTGTTTGCCATTTAGATGTTGATAAGCCATCACAATAGTTTGGAGTCTGCTCAGACGCTTAGTAAATTGACATCTGAAGATGTTCTATTCTATACTGTTTGCCATTTAGATGTTGATAAGCCATCACAATAGTTTGGAGTCTGCTCAGACGCTGAGTAACTTGACATCTAATGATGTTCTATACTGTTTGCCATTTAGATGTTTATAAGCCATCACAATAGTTTGGAGTCTACTCAGACGCTGAGTAACTTGACATCTCAAGATGTTCTATTCTATTATGTTTGCCATTTAGATGTTGATAAGCCATCACAATAGTTTGGAGTCTGCTCAGACGCTGAGTAAATTGACATCTCAAGATGTTCTATTCTATACTGTTTGCCATTTAGATGTTGATAAGCCATCACAATAGTTTGGAGTCTGCTCAGACGCTGAGTAAATTGACATCTCAAGATGTGCTATTCTATACTGTTTGCCATTTAGATGTTGATAAGCCATCACAATAGTTTGGAGTATGCTCAGACGCTGAGTAACTTGACATCTAATGATGTTCTATACTGTTTGCCATTTAGATGTTTATAAGCCATCACAATAGTTTGGAGTCTACTCAGACGCTGAGTAACTTGACATCTCAAGATGTTCTATTCTATACTGTTCGCCATTTAGATGTTTATAAGCCATCACAATAGTTTGGAGTCTACTCAGACGCTGAGTAACTTGACATCTCAAGATGTTCTATTCTATACTGTTTGCCATTTAGATGTTTATAAGCCATCACAATAGTTTGGAGTCTACTCAGACGCTGAGTAACTTGACATCTCAAGATGTTCTATTCTATACTGTTTGCCATTTAGATGTTTATAAGCCATCACAATAGTTTGGAGTCTACTCAGACGCTGAGTAACTTGACATCTCAAGATGTTCTATTCTATACTGTTTGCCATTTAGATGTTGATAAGCCATCACAATAGTTTGGAGTCTGCTCAGACGCTGAGTAACTTGACATCTCAAGATGTTCTATTCTATACTGTTCGCCATTTAGATGTTGATAAGCCATTACAATAGTTTGGAGTCTACTCAGACGCTGAGTAACTTGACATCTAAAGATGTTCTATTCTATACTGTTTGCCATTTAGATGTTGATAGGCCATCACAACAGTTTGAAGTCTGCTCACACGCTGAGTAACTTGACATCTCAAGATGTTCTATTCTATACTGTTCGCCATTTAGATGTTTATAAGCCATCACAATAGTTTGGAGTCTACTCAGACGCTCAGTAACTTGACATCTCAAGATGTTCTATTCTATAATGTTTGCCATTTAGATGTTTATAAGCCATCACAATAGTTTGGAGTCTACTCAGACGCTGAGTAACTTGACATCTAAAGATGTTCTATTCTATACTGTTTGCCATTTAGATGTTTATAAGCCATCACAACAGTTTGGAGTCTACTCAGACGCTAAGTAAATTGACATCTAAAGATGTTCTATTCTATACTGTTTGCCATTTAGATGTTTATAAGCCATCACAACAGTTTGGAGTCTACTCAGACGCTGAGTAACTTGACATCTCAAGATGTTCTATTCTATACTGTTCGCCATTTAGATGTTTATAAGCCATCACAACAGTTTGGAGTCTACTCAGACGCTGAGTAACTTGACATCTCAAGATGTTCTATTCTATTCTGTTCGCCATTTAGATGTTTATAAGCCATCACAACAGTTTGGAGTCTACTTAGACGCTGAGTAACTTGACATCTCAAGATGTTCTATTCTATACTGTTTGCCATTTAGATGTTTATAAGGCATCACAATAGTTTGGAGTCTACTCAGACGCTGAGTAACTTGACATCTCAAGATGTTCTATTCTATACTGTTCGCCATTTAGATGTTGATAAGCCATCACAACAGTTTGGAGTCTGCTCAGACGCTGAGTAACTTGACATCTCAAGATGTTCTATTCTATACTGTTTGCCATTTAGATGTTTATAAGCCATCACAATAGTTTGGAGTCTACTCAGACGCTGAGTAACTTGACATCTCAAGATGTTCTATTCTATACTGTTTGCCATTTAGATGTTTATAAGCCATCACAACAGTTTGGAGTCTACTCAGACGCTGAGTAACTTGACATCTCAAGATGTTCTATTCTATACTGTTTGCCATTTAGATGTTGATAGGCCATCACAATAGTTTGGAGTCTACTCAGACGCTGAGTAACTTGACATCTCAAGATGTTCTATTCTATACTGTTTGCCATTTAGATGTTTATAAGCCATCACAACAGTTTGGAGTCTACTCAGACGCTGAGTAACTTGACATCTCAAGATGTTCTATTCTAAACTGTTTGCCATTTAGATGTTGATAAGCCATCACAACAGTTTGGAGTCTACTCAGACGCTAAGTAAATTGACATCTAATGATGTTCTATTCTAAACTGTTTGCCATTTAGATGCTCATAAGCCATCACAATAGTTTGGAGTCTACTCAGACGCTGAGTAACTTGACATCTCAAGATGTTCTATTCTATACTGTTTGCCATTTAGATGTTTATAAGCCATCACAACAGTTTGGAGTCTACTCAGACGCTGAGTAACTTGACATCTCGAGATGTTCTATTCTAAACTGTTTGCCATTTAGATGTTGATAAGCCATCACAACAGTTTGGAGTCTACTCAGACGCTAAGTAAATTGACATCTAATGATGTTCTATTCTAAACTGTTTGCCATTTAGATGCTCATAAGCCATCACAATAGTTTGGAGTCTACTCAGACGCTGAGTAACTTGACATCTCAAGATGTTCTATTCTATACTGTTTGCCATTTAGATGTTGATAAGCCATCACAATAGTTTGGAGTCTACTCAGACGCTGAGTAACTTGACATCTCAAGATGTTCTATTCTATACTGTTTGCCATTTAGATGTTTATAAGCCATCACAACAGTTTGAAGTCTGCTCAGACGCTGAGTAACTTGACATCTCAAGATGTTCTATTCTATACTGTTTGCCATTTAGATGTTTATAAGCCATCACAACAGTTTGGAGTCTACTCAGACGCTGAGTAACTTGACATCTCAAGATGTTCTATTCTATACTGTTTGCCATTTAGATGTTGATAGGCCATCACAATAGTTTGGAGTCTACTCAGACGCTGAGTAACTTGACATCTCAAGATGTTCTATTCTATACTGTTTGCCATTTAGATGTTTATAAGCCATCACAACAGTTTGGAGTCTACTCAGACGCTGAGTAACTTGACATCTCAAGATGTTCTATTCTAAACTGTTTGCCATTTAGATGTTGATAAGCCATCACAACAGTTTGGAGTCTACTCAGACGCTAAGTAAATTGACATCTAATGATGTTCTATTCTAAACTGTTTGCCATTTAGATGCTCATAAGCCATCACAATAGTTTGGAGTCTACTCAGACGCTGAGTAACTTGACATCTCAAGATGTTCTATTCTATACTGTTTGCCATTTAGATGTTGATAAGCCATCACAATAGTTTGGAGTCTACTCAGACGCTGAGTAACTTGACATCTCAAGATGTTCTATTCTATACTGTTTGCCATTTAGATGTTTATAAGCCATCACAACAGTTTGAAGTCTGCTCAGACGCTGAGTAACTTGACATCTCAAGATGTTCTATTCTATACTGTTCGCCATTTAGATGTTGATAAGCCATCACAATAGTTTGGAGTCTACTCAGACGCTGAGTAACTTGACATCTCAAGATGTTCTATTCTATACTGTTTGCCATTTAGATGTTCATAAGCCATCACAACAGTTTGGAGTCTACTCAGACGCTGAGTAACTTGACATCTCAAGATGTTCTATTCTAAACTGTTTGCCATTTAGATGTTTATAAGCCATCACAATAGTTTGGAGTCTACTCAGACGCTGAGTAACTTGACATCTCAAGATGTTCTATTCTATACTGTTCGCCATTTAGATGTTGATAGGCCATCACAATAGTTTGGAGTCTACTCAGACGCTGAGTAACTTGACATCTAAAGATGTTCTATTCTATACTGTTTGCCATTTAGATGTTTATAAGCCATCACAACAGTTTGGAGTCTGCTCAGACGCTCAGTAATTTGGCATCTAATGATGTTCTATACTGTTTGCCAGTTAGAAGATGTTGATAAGTTATCAACATGTTCAAAAGGTTGTAATTATCTGTATTTTATTGCAGTGCTTTTCCTTCTGTTCATATGAGGAATTTTGAAGGAAATTTAATGTTGTCCTGTAGAAATTGCTACTACCATGACTATGTTGTATACATACCTTAACTTTTTTAACACCATGTAGCTCTTGTGGGTTATTAGGTTACCTTTTGGATATATTTAATTACCAAAACAAGAAACAGGCTAGTTGAAAATCTGTTTAGTTTAATAAATATTGGTATAAATTAGCAAACAATGTAGACCCAGATCAGAGGGCCACTGTAGGAGCCCTCCGAGATTGGTCTACACTGTTTGCAAATGTAAATAGTATAATCTTAAACAGGTGTTGAAATACCGGTACATGTAGTTAAATAAGGACATTCTTATCTGGGTCTGCACTGTTTGCAAATGTAAGTAGTATAGTTATTTTAAACAGGTGTTGAAATAGTTATAAGTATATCTGTTACATTTGCATTAACTTTTTGCCAACTATTGGCTAAATAATATTTTACCTTTACAGGTTGGCGTATAATAATGACCTTGCCGGACCAAGTCCCTCGGGCGAGACTTTATAACCCGAGTTCCGATGTACCAGTGCTATACACTTGGTATCTAAAAGAACCGGAGAACTCTGTCAACAATAAGGGTAGGACAGCACGCCCAGGTTCTCTGTATCCGCTCAACTTTCTCTAGAGCGTCACAGTAGCCCATACATGGCAGAAACGGACGTTAACAAACAAACAAATACAAAGCTACGACATAAAGTTTATTGGTGGATTCTTACAAATACAGTTTAATGAGCAACACACACAAAATAACAAATGGGCATTACATATACAGTAAAACCCCTCTATTACGACCACTAAAATGAAGGATTATTTGTTGTTTAAAAGACCGGTGACAGCTAAAAGCAAGGTACTAGTAAAGCTTCTAAGGAACTTTCTGTTTTATTTTCACCTTGCTTTAAGCTTTCACTTGTCACCTGCAAAAGCAAGATGACAGTAAAACAGAAAGCTCCTTAAGGAGCTTTGTTTTACTGTCATCTTGCTTAAAGCTGCCACCTGTTTTAAACACCTAATACATAACAAAAAATTAAACATTTTTAGGGGTTGAAGTAGAGAGTATACATGAAGATAAAGCAATGTAAAGCAGATGACAATATGGAACCCTGGTTCCACATAAGTAAAGCAGACTCCAGTAAAGCAGACTCCACTTTAGCTATATGAAACCCTAGTTACATACTCCCCTGGGTTGAAAATAGATGTCTCCTGACATTTACTAAGCCAAAATACTTATTTTGCTTTAACTGAACTTGAAATATTAAAATCATATTACATTACATACATTAAGGAACATATTCAGACGACTTTTTCATTACAGTTAAAAATGAAATCTGAATATGGTTTAACTATTACTAACTATTCAAATACTAAGCTACAGTTTCACACTAACCATAGCATTACAGGTAAATCATTTGACTTGTCAATTTCGCAATAATTGGCATTGTCATATGATATCTAACAAGAGGGCCATGGCCCACACGTCGCTCACCTGAGGACATTGTACCTAAGCTGACTGGGAAAAACAATATCGTGATTTATATAGCTATACAAGAGGGCCTGAAGGCCCTGATATCGCTCAACATTTGTAATGAAGCCTGATAGCTTTACCTTTGAATTTCAGCCGTTTTATTCTAAATCCACTCAAGTTTGTCGACCTACTGTAGTATAGTAGAGTACATCAAAGGCAGATAACTAGAGCCTAAACAATACTGAAATTAAGCCTTTTTCTAGCATTTCAAAGTATATCAAGGGCAGTTAACTATTGCCACAATGATTACATTTCAACAATAATTTCACTCCTTCGAAAATGTATAGCTACATCCTTTGTGTACAAGTACATGTATAATCAAAATCCATTGAAAACTGTAGTTGCAAGAGTGTAAATGCTGTAAAATATGGCATTTTCAGCAATTCAAAGGTAGATATCTCTTGATCTATTTGTCTGATTCCTACCATAATCACCCTTTTTCGAACTCTTATGGTCATATATAATATGGGCAAGTTTGAGAGAGCTTGGATAAATATTGTGGCCTCTAGAGCGTAAACACTGTTAAATATATCATTTTCAGCCATTCAAAGGTAGATAACTCTTGACCTATTGATCAGATTACAACCAAAATTAAACTCGTTCGAAGTCTTATGATAATATACAATCTGAGTAAGTTTATGAAAGATTGGATAAAATTTGTGGCCGCTAGAGTGTAAACATCGTTAAATATGGCATTTTCAGCAATTCAAAGGTAGATAATTCTCGACCTATAAGTTTGCTTTCAACTATAATCAAATTCATCTGAGCTCTTATAGTAATATACAATCTGAGCAAGTTTAAGAAAGATTTGATAAAAATTGTGAACTCTAGAGTGTAAACACTGTTATAAATAGCATTTTCAGCAATTCAAAGGTAGATTACTCTTGATGTATTTGTCTTATTTCAACCAAAATCAAACACATCCGAAATCTTATGGTCATATACCATCTGGCCAGGTTTTAGAAAGATTGGATAAATACTGTGGCCTCTAGAGTGTAAACACCGTAAATATGGCATTTTCAGCAATTCAAAGGTAGATAACTCATGACCTATTTGTCCGATTTCAACAAAAATCGAACTCTTCTGAACTCGTATAGTCATATACAATCTGGGCAGGTTTTAGAAAGATTGGATAAATACTTAGGCCTCTAGAGTGTAAACACTGTTAAATATGGCATTTTCAGCAATTCAAAGGTAGATAACTCATGACCTATTTGTCCGATTTCAACCATAATCAAACACATCCGAACTCTTATAGTCATATACAATTTGGGTAGGTTTTAGAAAGATTTGATAAATACTGTGGCCTCTAGAGTGTAAACACTGTTAAATATGGCATTTTCAGCAGTTCAAAGGTAGATAACTCATGACCTATTTGTCCGATTACAACCATAATCGAACTCATCCGAACACTTCTAGCAATATACCATCTGAGCAAGTTTGAGAAAGATTGGATAAAAATTGTGGTCTCTATAGTGTAAACGCTAACATTGTTGACGCCGCACGACGGACGACGGACATTCAAGGATTGCAATAGCTCACCCTGAGCTAGCTCAGGTGAGCTAAAAATGAGTTTTAAAAGTTACTCCTATATAAGTCTATATGAAACTGATAAGCCTTGGGGCAGGGCAAAATTTGATCAAAGGGTCATAATTTGAACAAGAGGGCCAGAATGGCCCTTAATCGCTCACCTGTACATGGTGATGGGTCAAGTGATTTCAGAAAAGAAGATTTATGAAACTTTGACCCACGGGCGGGGTCACTTTTGACCCCAGGGACATAATATGAATGCTCTTGATACAGAACCTGTAGACGATACTATGTGCCAAATATCTAAGCTCAGTGTACTATGATTTCAGACAAGAAGACTTTTAGTTTTCATAGAAAAAAATCTATCTTTAGCTCTGGTGACCCAGATATGCAACAGACCGGAACCAATTCATCAACATATGTGAAAAACCTCTAGAAATTACATCATGCAAAATATCTAAGCTCTAGCCATATTGGTTTCAAAGAAAAATGTGTTTGAAAATTTCACTATATAACTCCATGTAAAATGGCGACACCCAGGCCGGGGCCAATTTTGACCCCAGTGGAAAAATTTGAACAAATTTGATAGAGGATTTGTAGACGATGCTATGTGCAAAACATCTAAGCTCAGTGTATTTTGGTTTCAGACAAGAAGATTTTTAAAGTTTTCATTGAAAAAAATCTATTTTAGCTCCAATGACCCAGATATTCAACACACTGGAACCAATTCGACAACATATGTGAAGGACCTCTAGACGTTACACCATGTCAAATATCAAAGCTCTGGCCAAAATGGTTTCAGAGAACAAGAGGGTCATGGCCCTTAATTCGCTCACCTGAGGTCATTGTGCCTTAGCGTAATAGACAAGACAACATTTTAATATAGCTGTAAATGGAATTATCTTCCAGACAAAAAACCCATGACAAATTGGAATAACTTAAAAAAATATTGTTGGCACCTCAGAGAGACAACAAAGCTCGCCACCGGCACCTTTAGAAACTTAAAAGCACACTCAAGGTCACAGAGGTCAACCTTTTTGCCTGCATGGAAAGGTTTTGTTCATATACACTGGCAAATCAAATATGAAAATAACACCTCAAGGGACATAGGAATTATAAGCATTTTTGTAACCTAAACACAGATTTCGAAACCTAAAACCTTTCGCGACCTTTGTTCAAGGTCAAGGACACTGGGCTAATTTTTTTGCATGCAGGAAAGGTCGTGTCCATATACACATGCATGCCAAATATGAAAGAAATATCTCAGTGGATATATGAGTTAAAGAAATTTTGAGAAACCTAAACGCAGACTTTGAAACCTAAACGCCGGTCCTAAGTTCAAGGTCAAGGTCAGAGGGCTCAAACATTTTGCATGCAAGGAAAGATCTTGTCCATATACACATGCAAACTGAATATGAAAGGAATATTTCAATGGACATAGGAGAAATAAAAATTTTGAGAAACCAAAACACAGATTTCGAAACTAAACATGGGCCCTAAGTTCAAAGTCAAGGTCACAGGGGTCTAAATGTTTCTGTGCCTGGAAAGGTCTTGTCCATATACACACATAAACCAACTATGAAAGCAATACCTCAAGGGACATAGAAGTAAAAGGCATTTTTCAAAACCTAAACACAGGCCCTAAGTTCAAGGTCAAGGTCACAAGGGTCCAAATTTATCTGTGCATGGAAAGGTCTTGTCCATATACACACACATACCAACTATGAAATCAATACCTCAAAGGATATAGAAGTTAAATGCATTTTTCGAAACCTAAACGCAGATTTCGAAACCTTAACACATGCTCTTAGTTCAAGGTCAAGGTCACACGGGTCTAAATGTTTCTGTGCATCGAAAGGTCATGTCCATATACACATACATACCAACTATGAAAGCAATAACTCAAAGGACAGAGAAGTTAAAGGCATTTTTCTAGACCTAAACACAGATTTCGAAACCTAAACACAGGCCCGAAGTTCAAGGTCACATGGGTCTAAATTTTTCTTTGCATGTAAAAGTCATGCCCATATACACATACATACCAACTATGAAAGCAATACCTCAAGGGACATAGAAGTTAAAGGCATTTTTCGAAACCTAAACGCAGATTTGGAAACCTAAACGCAGGTCCTAAGTTCAAGGTCAAGGTCACAGGAGTCTAAATTTTTCTGAGCATGGAATTGTCTTGTCTATATACAAACACATACCAACTATGGAATCAATACCTCAAGGGACATAGAAGTTAAAGGCATTTTTCGAAACCTAAACGCAGATTTCGAAACCTAAACGCAGGCCCTAAGTTCAAGGTCAAGGTCACAGGGGTCTAAATTTTTCTAAGCTTGGAAAGGTCTTGTCTACATACACACACATACCGACTATGGAAGCAATACCTTAAGGGATATAGAAGTTCAAGGCATTTTTCAAAACCTAAACGTAGATTTCGAAACCTAAACACAGGCCATAAGTTTAAGGTCAAGGTCACAGGAGTCAACATTTTTCTGTGCATGTAAAGGTCTTGTCCATATACACATACATAGCAACTATGAACGCAATACGACAAAGGACATAGAAGTAAAAGGCATTTTTCTAGACCTAAACACAGGCCCTAAGTTCAAGGTTAAGGTCACACGGGTCTAAATTTTTCTTTGCATGTAAAGGTCTTGCCCATATACGAGCACACATACATACCAACTATGAAAGCAATACCTCAAGGGACATAGAAGTTAAAGGCATTTTTCGAAAATTAAACACTGATTTCGAAACCTAAACGCAGGCCCTAAGTTCAAGGTCAAGGTCACAGGGGTCAAACATTTTCTGTGCATGGAAATGTCTTGTCCATATACACACACATAGCAACTATTGAAGCAATACCTCAAGGGACATAGAAGTTTAAAGGCATTTTTCGAAACCTAAACGCAGATTTCGAAACCTAAACGCAGGCCCTAATGTCAAGGTCAAGGTCACAGGGGTAAAAAAAATTCTGTGCATGGAAAGGTCTTGTCCATATACACACACATACCAACTATGAAAGCAATACCTCAAAGGACATAGAAGTTATAGACATTTTCTTAAAATTGTTTACACTGTTCACGACGACGACGACGACGACGACTACACCGGGGGTATTGCAATAGCTCGTCATGTACTACGTACAGGCGAGCTAAAAACGTGTCAATTTTTGACGATGAAAGGGGCATTACTCTTTAATGTCCAATGTAATCTTGCTAGTTATTAAAATAAACCGAGACATAATGATCATATACATGCTGACTAAGTTTGAAAAAGATTGTAATAAATTTGGTTAAGTTAGAGAGCGGTCATGAAAAGGTTAACTGACGGACGGACAGTGCCATAACATAATACGTCCCGTCTGAAGACGGGCATATAGAAATTGTTCTATCAAAATTCAAGAAATGAATTCCATGCTGTTGATACATGGTTAACAAGACATCTCTGCAATAATAACAAGCAAGGAGATGTACTAATCTTCACAATAAATGTTCACATGAAGTTTTATGATGAAAATTACCAACTCCACAAAATCAATCTCTGCCACATTTTATCATACAGTAGAACCTCCCTATTACAACCACTAAAATAAATGCTAATTGATTGTGTAAAAACAGGTGACGGCTTAAAGCAAGGTGACAGTAAAACAGAAAGCTCCTAAAGGAGTTTTCTGTTTAACTGTAAGGTGACAGTAAAACAGAAAGATCCTAAAGGAGTTTTCTGTGTAACTGTCACCTTGCTTTAAGCAGTCACCTGTTGTAAACACTTAATAATTAACATAGTTTAGTGGTGGTAGTGGAGACATCAAAAGTTCTATAATTAGCTTGGAAATGTTCTAGCTAAGTAAATAAATGGTCACACTTAGATGTTTCCAGTTATTCTAAAAAGTTTACTCTATGAGTAAGAAACTAACTTCAGAAAGTTTGTGTCATATTTCAATAAAACTGGCAAGAGATAAAAAACATTTTCTTTCTGAATTTTGCATCGAAACAGGCATCATTAGCTTAGAAATGTCCTAACTAAGAAAATAAATGGTAACACTTGCGTGTTTGAGTTGATTTAACAAGTGTTACGACAAAAAATGTTTTAACAGAGAGTCCAACTGTTACAATTTTTAGAAGACGAAGTGATCAAAAACATTTTTTCCTGAATTTAGTATTAAAACTTGCATCATTAGCTTGGAAATGTTCAAACTAAGAAAATAAATGGTCACATTTGGGTGTTTAAATGAAATTTACAACTTTAATGACCGAAAAATAGTTTTACCAAGTTGACCCCATTAGAACACAAAGTGCTAAATGATGAAAAACACTTTTTCCCCGAATTTAGTATTAAAAGTTGTGTCATTAGCTTGGAAATGTCCTAACTAAGAAAATAAATGGTCACACTTTGTGTTTGAATGAATTTAACAAGTTTTATGACAGCAAAGTAGTCTTCACCAATGTTACTATTTTAGAACACAAACTGCTAAATGATGAAAAACACTTTTTTCTAGAATTTTGTGTTAAAACTTGTATAATTAGAAAGGAAATGTTCCAACTAAGAGATTGAGTAGTTGGAGTTTGTTGTTAGAGTGAATATAACAAGTTTTACAGGCTTTACTGGCTGCTTGTGGTGAAGTGTATACTCCATGTATTGGGACACCATTTATTGATACTGTCATAATACTGGCAGCATGTCACCTTCAGACCGTAACAAGTACGGAGGAAAGTCTCCACGTCTACACGTCGCTCTCTGACCTCTGTAACTGTTACATTGTATAGTTCTACCGTCACGTCACGTCTTGTCTGGGAGAGTCTGCGTGCAAACTCACACAGTGTTGTCACTGGTAATATAACACGCCACAGTTCAACATGCTCCACACAGTGTGACACAGACTGGAGATTATCTACAGACATGTCGTGCAGCTGAAGTCTCTGTATGTGTGTCATAGTAGACAAATCTATCCTACCAGTCTGACACCAGGGGCCATGGTCTGTACAGTCTAACCACAGGTCTAACTGTCTAATGGTGGGTGACTGTGGTAACCTGGTCAGTATTTGTTCTTTATGTTCATGTGTCAGACTAACATCTAACAGCTTCAGTGCCATTAAACACTTGCTACTGATACTACATATGTCACTAACTAACTCAGCTGTAGCTGTGATACGACTGTACAAGTGCAGACATGTAAGAGTGTCAAGGTTGTTGTTGACTATTTGTGCCACTGTGTCACTGTCTATACGGGAGAAGAACCAGGAGGGGTCAGACAGGTGCAGTTTTTGTACTGAGTGACACTGCTGTAACTGACCAGTTATACTTGTTAACTGACTAGCACCAATGTCTCTAGTCAGTATGTACACAGACTTGACCTTTGACCTTGGAGTACATGATAACAAACGTTCTACATGACAGGCAGTGTTACCATCAATATAAAAGTCTTCTAACATGATGTTGTCATAAATGTGGCCATTATTACCACCTTCTATGACACAGTCAGTTACACATGTCTGTATGTCTTGTATCAAACCTTCATCATCTAAAGTTTGTCTGTAGTGTTTAACCTTTTCGTCAGTAGTAACAACACGAGTCAAATGGTCCAACAACTGTCTTGTTATGTCAGGTCTTATCCCAGACACAAACAGCCAAACCTGAGACATTTCTAAACATGTATCTAATGTGCTGCAGAAATCTGTTATGTGTT
The DNA here is from genome assembly GCA_922989275.2 of Gari tellinella. Lineage (NCBI taxonomy): Eukaryota > Metazoa > Mollusca > Bivalvia > Cardiida > Psammobiidae > Gari > Gari tellinella. The sequence continues at coordinate 2,328,565 of OV277870.1, read as the reverse complement.
TAACAATATCTTGTACATTGTCACAGCTGGCTAGGAAAATAGCTGCAAGAAATTCTTGAAACTTCTTGTGCAGAAATGATATTTTCTTCTCACTAACAGAGCATTTTTCTATCACTTTGTTCTGTGACAATATACCTGACTTTAAACACAGGTCTATTGACTTTTGACCTACACCATAGATCTCTAGCTGTGAACTTTTAAATACTAAGCTGTTTTCTTTTGTTTGGTCAAATAATGCTTCATATGCTACTCTTGATAAGCAATATATCAGTTGCTGGTGGTCTTGACAATATGGGTGTTCTATAATACATTTGGGTAGGGGCGTATCTGATGCTACACTTGGTGTGTTTGAAGTTTGTACAATCAGGTTTTTCTGGGATTTTTTTAACATCAAATCTAGCATGGCACAGTACAGCTGTACTTGAGATTTGCCTAGCTCCTGGTTGTCAAACCAGATGCGCACAAGCTGTACGAGAATGACCGGTATAGTTTTGAAATGATCAATACCTTTCTTTTCAAGTATCTCAAAGAACTCCTGTTTTTCTTTTTTACATGACTGACTCTCATTTAATAATTTAATTACTTTAGAGCAGAATCGTGAAGATGACTTCTTATTAAATGCACATAACTCAATATGTTTGTCCACTTCAGAACTTTTTAATTGGAGTATATCCAATTTCCAAGGCCTGGTCGTGGTCAAGAATACATTATTCTGGTTTGCTACATCCCTTCCAGGGAGTCCTGGGTTTAAGAAATGTGGAACAGGGGCACCTGCCGGACACACCCATTCGTCCAGACCATCAACAATGACAAGACAACGTTTATTTGCATGTTTCAGTAATGCATAGGAACATAAATCTTTTCCTGTATTATAATACTGTAATATTTGTGACTGAATCATTTCATTAACATTATACTCTGAGAGAGAATCTCTCAATGTAATATAAAACAAGAAAATGAACTGTGATAGTATTTGTCTGTCATCTTCTCTCCTGGCCTTTCTCTCCTGCTGTCTCTGGATTCTGGCCTGCCTCCTCTGTTCCACCGAGTCCAATGAATAACTCCACTGGGCGTCTTCATCAGAATCACTGTCACTGTCCAGTGCTTCATTCGACAAGAATTCACCATGAGCCTCACACCAACGTCTAACTATATTCTTACATAGCAAGCTCTTTCCACTACCAGCATCTCCCGTGATGTATATCTGTCTACTTAGGTACTCATCATTGTAGAATATCTTTCTAAAGGATATACTACTAGCCTCGTCTTTCACATTTTTCAAACCGTCTCGCCCTTTGCTCTGTCGTAAGATTCTGATTTCTGGATTAACATAAACATACTCTAGTCCTATGTCATTGTTTTCTGCTGGATTTGGAACCTCAAGGCAGGTAGTTTTGTAGTGCCAAATTAACTTTGTCTGCAAATCTGTAAAATAAACTATGACTTAACAAATATCACCACAGACCAAGTAGCCTAATAACAATTATAACATTTCAAAACAAGAGCCGTATACGGCCCTAAATCGCTCACCTGGAGCCATTGATGTAAATGTAACATATTTTGGAAAGCTGAGAAATTATGACAATATGGTTGTGCCATTTGCTGATTGGATGATGCAGAGTGTCAAATAGCTATAAGCTCAGGGTACTGTGGTTTCAGAGAAGATTTAAGTTTTTATTGAAAAAATCTATATTTAGCTCCTGTGACCTAGTTATGCAATGCACCGAAAACATTTGAAAAATATTGGTGAAGTACCTCTAGAAGTTACACCATGCCAAATATCAAAGCTCTAGCCATATTGGTTTCAGATATGAAGAGGTTTGAAGATTTCACTATAAAACTCTATGTAAATTTGTGCCCCCCCCCCCGGGCCAGGTCATTTTTGACCCAAGGGACATAATTTGAACAATCTTGATAGAGGACCTAAGGATGATGCTTTGTGCCAAATAGCTAAGCTCAGGGTTCTGTGGTTTCAGAGAGAAATATTTTTTAAGTTTTTATAAAAAAATCTTTTTTTAGCTCCTGTGACCTAGATATGCAGCAGACCTAAACCATTTGAACAATATTGGTAAAGTACCTCTAGAATTACACCATGCCAAATATCAAAGCTCTAGCCACATTAGTTTCAGAGAAGAAGAGGCTTGAGGTTGTTAATAATTAATTAATTTATAATTGATTATTGATTGCTACTGACCGTATCAAGGCGGGCTCCTATATTCACTTAGCTTTATGTTTGTCTTGCGTGTTGTTTTCTATTTAGTGTGTAGATGAAGGAATGGTATTGCGTGTGTGTGGTTGTGTGTGTGTGTGTGTATGTGTTTGTTATGGTATGGCTGTGTGTGTGTGTTCTGCTTTAGAAATGGGTGTATTGTTTGTGTTGCGTTTCCTGCTTGAGTCTTCTTTCGTATTTATTTGAAGATTTCGCTATATAACTCTATGTAAATTTGTGACCCCCAGGGCGGGGCCATTTTTGACCACAGGGACATAATTTGAACAATCTTGATAGAGGACCTATAGATGATGCTTTGTGTCAAATATCTAAGCTCAGGGTACTGTGGTTTCAGTGAAGAAGATTTTTAATGTTTTTATTGAAACAATCTATTTTTAGCTCCTGTGACCTAGATATGCATCTGATCGAAAATATTTGAACACCTTTCAAAGAGGACTATATAAGGATCATTCCTGCCAAGTTTGGTTAAAATCCATCCAGTAGTTTAGGAGGAGATGTCATTTAAAGAAATTGTTGACGACGAACGGACAACGAACACAGCACAATTAAAATAGCTCACCGTGCCAGGTGAGCTAAAATGCTCTACAGACTTGTAAGTTGTTTCACCTTTTATACTAGTTCACTGCGTTAATTATGACATGCGGTGATGTGCATGTAAACCAGAATTTGATTTTGGGGAAAAGTATCTCTCCATCCATCTGTGTACCGCTATTTTTTTCCATGGTCACTGCCCAATTTTTTTAACCACAAGAACTCTCCACATCCCTCAAATAGTGCAAAAGTAGTATTAAGCTACTCTTTTCATCTTGTATGTCAAAAAACAATTCAAAGGGGACATAATTTGTCAAAATGGTCCTAGCCACATTTTCAAACCACATGAACACCTTCCTTTATCAGACATTAATCTCATTTAATTTTCATGAATCTTGCTCAACATGTTTTACAAATTGTTATCTAGCTCGGGTTTGAGTTTGGGTCATGGCAATTGAAAAACTAGGCAACTAGGTTAAATCAAAGAAAATCAGTGCTAATCCTCTAGACGCTACAATCTCATTAAATCTAAATGAATTATGGTCAGAATGTTGGCCTACATCAGATCTAGGTCAAAATCAAATGTTGATCGTATCCAGTCAACACTTAGGTCAATAGGTAAAATCATAGAAAAGTATTGTATACATTTCTAGAGGCTACGCATCTCATTAATCTTTAATGAAACTGGGTCAAAATGAGTGACTCATTTATAGCCGTTTTAAGTTTAAATGTTGGTCATGTTATTTCAAAAACTAGCTATTTAGGTCCAATCATAGAAAAAACTTGATAAAAACTCTAGAGACCACATTTTATCTGTAAATGAATTAATTTGAATGTTATCCTGGATAACATCTAGGTTACATTCAAATATTGGTCTCAAGTCGTCAAAACTAGGTCACTAGGTCAAATCAGAGATATCTTGTTAATACTATAAAGTCCTCAAATCTAATTCGATCTTTATAAATCTTGGTTAAGGTGTTTGTCTCAGGTTTGTTTCCTGTAACCCGACCGACCCTGTAATTTTGGTGCCGACCGTAATTTTTTTATGGCTCTGAGGAAATTTTTTAAGAACGTTTGACTTATCAAAAAAAGAAAAAGAATTACAGCATCTTTTGTTTATGTCAAACTAAATTAAACCTAATAATTATCTTACATTCTGAAAGAAACTTTCCGATTTGTTGCAACATGATCATGTTATTCGCGTTCCCAAACCGCGTGTCATAATTTAGTGTGTAGACAATGCGTGAACGGACTTCACGCAGCGCGCAGCGATCCAGGATGATATGGGACCAATAATCTAACAAAAAGCATTAAATATAAAAAGTTTCATAAACCGTCGAAGAAACATGCATTTCTTACCCCCAAAATAGCTATCCATATGCTTTACAGTTTAAAAGGTTGAAAATCCGTTCCAAATCCGACATATGTAGCCTCGATGCAATGGGTGGGTAAATATTGTCTTGTTACTGTTGGCGTTTTTTATAATGGTAAATTACTTTGAAAAAACACGTTAAATCAACATTTAAAATGCATATGAGTAGGATATTAAATTCTTTGAATCGATTTTGGAACCACCAAACATTACTAATAATCTCGTTAGAGACACAAAGAGATGCGTCCAAATTGCGAATAGCTCTATGCGTATATGCAAGATGCGAACATTGGGGTTTGGACATATGTGTATTGAGATAGTATTAGTGTTACACAGGAAGTGTCTGTACTTCGTGGTGTTACAAATGAAAAAGATGCTTCTTAAGCTCCTTAATTTTTTGTCATCGATTTAGTTAAGCATTAATCTAATTATGTTTCCAGGGTTCGACACAAACGGGAGTCCGGGAGCCCGAGACTCCTTATTATCGTGTCGGACTCCTGTGATTTTCATGTTGGCAGTCCGACGGACTCCTTAAATCTGGGGGTGCAGAAAAAAAAAACTAGAACAAAAAATCATGTTTGCCGAATTTCTGCAGCACAACCACAACTCTACTTATAGAAAGTTAAAAATCAACATAAGTCGGCGTTATGTTTATTTTATTTCGTAACACACACCAGGTCAGGGGGTTGATTGACATATTGAGTGTAATTATATAGTGAAAGTAGCGCTAAAATAGTTCGGTCACCCATCCAAGTACTAACCGGGCTCGACGTTGCTTAACTTCGGTGATCGGCCGAGAACCGGTGTTTTCAACGTGATATGGCCGTAGACAAAGAGTTTTCAGACACAAGATCCGATTTTTAATGCTCTTCGCCGATATGCGAAACTATCGACAGCTTCGCTGTTCCAATGTCAGATAATAGAAAGCTTGTGCATAAATTCTCACAGAAAAGAAAAGAACCTGAATTTATGTGTTGAACTAATGCCATATAGTAGTCATTCGTTACTGTTCGGTACATCTCGTAAAAGGCGGGAAAATAATTCCTTTGTTTTTGTCTTCCAAAACTTAGTTTATCAACCAATGAAACACGGAATTCCGTACACATCAAAGATCTATAATAGATATTGAACATTAACAAGCGTTAATGCGCAGGAATCAATTGATCAGCCGTGCCATTAAAAACATTCACAAAACGTTTCTATGCATAGCTCTAAACCTTTTGTCACGTGTGTGGGCGTGGCATTTTCATCAGTCACTACAAGCGGTTGTAAATGACACGAAATGAGCAAAACATAAACGTCAACTCAAAAGCCGACCACGGAAATTCACGATAATCTTATTCTAGTAAAAGCTTTGTTTTATAATTATCGTAACTTAAAACCGGCAATATCCGACACCGTCCGAGTATAAATTATGAATAACGAAATGCCGACAGGAGTTATGATTGGTTAATCGTAATTGCTTCATTTCTTCATAACGAGGTTTCAGATCCGGAAAGTTTTTCTTATCCCGTAAAGTTGAAAGATTGGCAGCCATTTTACAACGATTAAAACGGCTGTCAGTTGACTACAAACGTGTGAAGAGATTATTATAATCCCCGACTCCATCGTAATCAGAGGTACGCCGATAATTGTCTCCTACTGGGAGGAGGCTACCAATTACTCTATGCATCACTTAGCAAACTGATAATACCCATTGGCTTGCTATCTAGGTCAGGTTTTAATATTACTCAAAATGTTTGCTTCATAAAAACATAGGCCAGGGTTGATTGTGGATCATGTCTAGTCATAATCTAGGCTACTAAAGGTCAAGTTTTACATGTGTACCAGGCGAGCGATTTAGGGCTTTAATGGCCCTTGTTTGCTGTTAGTATCAACAAGGGTGCCAAAATGATCTTGACTCGACGTAGTATTTTGACCCGGTATGACCCACATCAACCTTGACCTAGATTTCAATGAGCCAACGTGTCCACAAAGTTTCATGAAGATGTAATGAGATTTATAGCCTCTATAGTGTTAACAAAGTTTTCTATTATTTGACCTAGTGACCTCGTCTTAATCAGATCTTTACCCACTTTCACACTTGACCTAGATTTAATGAGGGAAACATTTTGAGAACGTTTCATTAAGATCTAATGAGATATGTAGCTTCTAGAGTGTTTACACATTTTTTCTATGATTTAACCTAATGACCTTGAGTTTGACCGGCCATTCACACTTCACCTAGATATCAATCATTTTAATAAGTTTCATCGAGATCTAATAAGATTTATAGTGTAAATAGTTTTTCAAAGATTCAGCCTAGTGACCTAGCTTTTTATGGTACACTATCCACACTAAAACTTGACATAGATATCAATAGGGCAAACATTTTGACCTATTCTATTTAAGATCTACTGAGATTTGTAGCCTCTAGAGAGTTCTCAACATTTTTCTACGAATTTTTTCATCCGACATGACCAACATTTAAACTTGCCCTAGATTTCTTCAAGACAAACATTGTCAGAATGTTTAATGAAGATCAAATGGAATGTGTGGCCTTAAGAGTGTTAATGAATAAATTGTGGACGACAGACGGAGATACTACATACATCTAGCTATCCTATTAGCTCGCCTTAAGGGAATCCATGCCAGATGAGCTAAAATAAGGGTTGCGTATCAACAATTGGTAAATGTGTCATCAGTAAATACATGACGGTCTTAGCATTAGGTCTTGCTGCAACAAAGCAGCGAATGTCAAACTAAGGATTATAGAACCTGAACCATTATACAATGTACACAGATACACTTGGCAATGATACGGTGCATAAAAGTAGCCTTGACACGAAATCTAAATGCTAGAGTTCTGAGCCGAGGCCAACAGAAACAAAATATTTTAGTCTCGCGTTCACCTTATCATCGCAGTTAGACAAGAAGCATTAATATCTGAATGTATGTTTCCCAATCAGGGCTCTAGATACGGAGCGTTTTTCGAAAACTGTTATCTTTAAGCTTGCTGAAAACCCTATGGTGCAACTACTCATTATAATCCTCTCAAGGTGATTCTAATGAATAGTCACACCATAGAATTTAGTGCAGACATGAAGAAGACTATGTTGGAAAACTTGAGTTTACTCCCTCTTATCTGGAGCCCTGTCTAATATGTCATTGTTGTTTAGTCAGATTGTTTATCATTACCTATGGTGCCACTAGTCACACTATTGAATTTAGTGCAGACATGAAGAAGACTATGTTAGAAAACTTGAGTTTACTCCCTCTTATCTGGAGCCCTGTCTAATATGTCATTGTTGTTTAGTCAGATTGTTTATCATTACCTATGGTGCCACTAGTCACACTATTGAATTTAGTGCAGACATGAAGAAGACTTTGTTAGAAAACTTGAGTTTACTCCCTCTTATCTGGAGCCCTGTCTAATATGTCATTGTTGCTTTGTCAGCTTGTTTATCATTACCTTTACATTGGTCCTCCCAGCTAACACTACAAACCACAGGATTGTCTCCTCTGGACTGAAATTGAAAATATGACATAAGTCTTGTGCTAAAATAAATTGCCTCTTTGTATGGCCTCTTTTACTTTATCATATGTATTCACACACTGAGGATAGGAAAAGATATGCTATTTATTGTTGTTACACTTCTGCAACAAGATAATATGATGATTGAAACTTATACAGAAGAAGAGGGTCATGATGGCCCTGTTCGCTCACCTGAGTTTATCAGCCTAATACTCTTGTCAACGTTTGATTCAAATTCAATCATATTTGTAGACGCTAAAGTATCATATTGATAAAACATGGCCTTTTCTGGCATATCTGATTACAAACAAGAGCACAGCATGCGGGTGCCAACACTCGTCTATTTTATTATCCTAGTGTATTACGAAGGAACAGGAAGATGTTTTTATTACTTTTCCCAGTCTTGACTAAGTGTCTGTCTGTCTAGTGTATGGCTCTTAATCACCTTGATCTTTATTGAACATGACCCATTGTACTGAGTTCAAGAGCTTTTTGAGTTGAATACACATGCCACATAATTATGAAGTCTCTATCACTTTTTGTTTCAGAGTTATGATAATAGCCAATGTTCCAATCAGCCTGTTTGACCTCTAAATGACCTTGACCTTTGTTAGACATGATCAAAATTATACTGAAAAGCTTTGTAAGTCGAGTACACATACAAAATGTAAAGTACCTAAAACATGCATGTCAAACATTATGCCCAATTTTAAATTAATAAATATGAAAGACTCAAGCTGGAAATGCAACACTAACAATACACCCACCCCTCAAGCAGAACATACCATAACAAACACACTCACACAAACATACACATGCGCGCAATACCATTCCTTCATCTACACACTAAATAGTAAACTACACGCAAGACAAACATAAGGCAAAGCAGGGTTACAGAAAGGGAGTATTGGGGTTATTTACCCAATTAAAAGTGTGGAAAACGCAATTGTTTTTCACAACAAGGAGTAAATTTTTTTGTCCGCTCTCTAACTCGAGTAATTTTTATATGATCTTCATCAAACTTGCTAAAAAAGTGTATTAGTATAAAATCTAGGTCAAGTTTGATAAATCGCATAAGGTATGTTGGAGTTATTGCCCTTGAATTATTAAACAAGAGTTGTCAGAGAGACAACAAAGCTCGCCACCGGCACCTTTAGAAACTTAAAAGCACACTCAAGGTCACAGAGGTCAACCTTTTTGCCTGCATGGAAAGGTCTTGTCCATATACACTGGCAAATCAAATATGAAAATAACACCTCAAGGGACATAGGAATTATAAGCATTTTTGAACCTAAACGCAGATTTCGAAACCTAAAACCTTTCGCGACCTTAGTTCAAGGTCAAGGACACTGGGCTGATTTTTTTGCATGCATGGAAAGATCGTGTCCATATACACATGCATGCCAAATATGAAAGAAATATCTCAATGGATATATGAGTTAAAGAAATTTTGAGAAACCTAAACACAGATTTTGAAACCTAAACGTGGGTCCTTAGTTCAAGGTCAATGTCAGAGGGCTCAAACATTTTGCATGCAAGGAAAGATGTTGTCCATATACACATGCAAACTGAATATGAAAGGAATATTTCAATGGACATAGGAGAAATAAAAAATTTGAAAAACCGAAACACAGATTTCGAAAACTAAACATGGACCCTAAGTTCAAGGTTAAGGTCACAGGGGTCTAAATTGTGCAGTGCCTGGAAAGGTCTTGTCCATAAACACACATAAACCAACTATAAAAGCAATACCTCAAGGAACATAGAAGTAAAAGGCATTTTTCAAAACCTAAACACAGGCCCTAAGTTCAAGGTCACAAGGGTCCAAATTTATCTGTGCATGGAAAGGTCTTGTCCATATACACACACATACCAACTATGAAAGCAATACCTCAAAGGATATAGAAGTTAAATGGATTTTCGAAACTTAAACGCAGATTTCGAAACCTAAACACAGGCTCTTAGTTCAAGGTCAAGGTCACAGGGGTCTAAATGTTTCTGTGCATCGAAAGGTCATGTCCATATACACATACATACCAACTATGAAAGCAATACCTTAAAGGACATAGAAGTTAAAGGCATTTGTCTAAACCTAAACACAGGCCCTAAGTTCAAGGTCAAGGTCACAGGGGTCTAAATTTTTGTGTGCATGTAAAGGTCTTGTCCATATACACATACATACCAACTATAAAAGCAATACCTCAAGGAACATAGAAGTAAAAGGCATTTTTCAAAACCTAAACACAGGCCCTAAGTTCAAGGTCACAAGGGTCCAAATTTATCTGTGCATGGAAAGGTCTTGTCCATATACACACACATACCAACTATGAAAGCAATACCTCAAAGGATATAGAAGTTAAATGGATTTTCGAAACTTAAACGCAGATTTCGAAACCTAAACACAGGCTCTTAGTTCAAGGTCAAGGTCACAGGGGTCTAAATGTTTCTGTGCATCGAAAGGTCATGTCCATATACACATACATACCAACTATGAAAGCAATACCTTAAAGGACATAGAAGTTAAAGGCATTTGTCTAAACCTAAACACAGGCCCTAAGTTCAAGGTCAAGGTCACAGGGGTCTAAATTTTTGTGTGCATGTAAAGGTCTTGTCCATATACACATACATACCAACTATGAAAGCAATACCTCAAGGGACATAGAAGTTAAAGGCATTTTTCTAAACTTAAACACAGATTTCGAAACCTAAACGCAGGCCCTAAGTTCAAGGTCAAGGTCACAGGGGTAAAAAAAATTCTGTCCATGGAAAGTCTTGTCCATATACAAACACATACCAATTATTGAAGCAATACCTCAAGGGACATAGAAGTTTAAAGGCATTTTTCGAAACCTAAACACAGATTTCGAAACCTAAACGCAGACCCTAAGTTCAAGGTCAAGGGGTCTAATTTTTTCTGTGCATGGAAAGGTCATGTCTATATACACACACATACCGACTATGGAAGCAATACCTTAATGGATATAGAAGTTAAAGGCATTTTTCAAAACCTAAACGCAGATTTCGAAACCTAAACGCAGGCCCTAAGTTCAAGGTCAAGGTCACAGGGGTCTAAATTTTTCTGTGCCTGGAAAGGTCTTGTCCATATACACATACATACCAACTATGGAAGCAATACCTCAAGGGACATAGAAGTTTAAAGGCATTTTTCGAAACCTAAACGCAGATTTCGAAACCCAAACGCAGGCCCTAAGTTCAAGGTCAAGGTCACAGGGGTCTAAATTTTTCTGTGCATGGAAAGGTCTTGTCCATATACACACATACCAACTATGGAAGCAATACCTCAAGGGACATAGAAGTTTAAAGGCATTTTTCGAAACCTAAACGCAGATTTTGAAACCTAAACGCAGTTATAGACATTTTATTAAAATTGTTTACGCCGTTCACGACGACGCCGACGCCGACGACTACACCGGGGGTATTGCAATAGCTCGTCATGTACTACGTACAGGCGATCTAAAAATGGCTGTCTCAGCCTTGTCCGCTCTCAAACACACACAGTTATTATCGGATTTTCACTGAACTTGCTGAAAATGTTTATTGGTATAAATTCTAGGCTAAGTTTGATAACTGCCTAAATCGCACAAGCCATGTCAGAATTATTGAAAAATAACTGTTTAAGCTTTGTCTGCTCTCTCTGACCTTCACCAAACTTACTGAAAATATTTATTGGCAGTAGTAGTCCAGTGGTAACACTGTTGGACTACAGTACCATGGGTCGTGAGTTCGATCCCCTGCCGGACCAGCGGTAGTAGTCCAGTGGTAACACTGTTGGACTACGGTACCAGGGGTCGTGAGTTCGATCCCCCGCCGGACAAGCGGTCTGACTAGGTTTTTTTTTCGAATCCCTTATGATGTACAGGAATGTCCTTGAGCAAGACATGTACCGCGAATTGCTCCTCTCCACCCAGGGTTTAAACTGGGAACCTGTGAGGGTCTGAGCCGGTACTGCGGCTGCTTTAGCGCCATATGTTAGCAGTGCTCAATATTGTAGGCAAGATGGCTCAATGATCAGGGGGTAAATGTACAGTCGGCTGAGCGGTCATTCGGACTGAAAGTAGACTTTAACTGGTACTTTACTCTTTTTTTTACTTTTTTTAATTAACCCTATTTTACCTGTAATAATTATTGTCCTTGACCAATGTCTGAGGTAAGCCAAGTTTATACTGATCTCTAGAGCTGCGCCGAGTACACATGCTTTAATATAAAGTCTGTATTGCATATAGTTCCAAAGTCAGACCCCAGACACCCCCGCCACCTGAAGACGCACTCTGCTTTACTTCCAGCCTGATTGAAGCTATCAGCTGCTAGAAGTTAGAAAATGAATGTTACACCCATTAATTTTCCCACTAGCACCATGTCACAGGAAGCAAATATGTCAGGATAATGTTGATGTGTCTACTCCATAACATTCATTTATGCAAGAGCCAAATGCAGCCCTAAATCGCTCATCTGATACCCACGGTAACAGTCATGGGGGCAACAAATTGGGCAAGTGGTTTCGGATAAAGGTTGTATTTAGCTTTCGTTTAGCCATGTCAGAAAAACTTTAATCAACCACTGAAAGTCATGCTTTTAAGCTAACGCAGTTATTTTAAGATAACTGATAGAGGGTCACCAATGGATCATTTGTATAATAGTATTTTTAATCTGGACCAGTAATCAGTTTTCACCAGTTTGCTATATAAGCCTTCATAATTATATTCACCCCAAACATCTCATGGCCATTTTGTTTTAGCTTGGGAGATTGTTTGAAGAGAACTGGCAAAGGGTCGCATATTTCTGCAAAATTACATTTAAATCAGACCAGTAGTTTCAGAGAACAAGAGTTGTCAGAGAGACAACAAAGCTCGCCACCGGCACACCTTAAGAAAATTAAAAGCACACTCAATGTCATCGAGATTAAACTTTTCGCCTGCATGGAAAGGTCTTGTCCATATACAAATGCAAATCAAATATGTAAGTTGCACCTCAAGCATTTTTTAAACCTAAACCCGGGACCTAAGTTCAAGGTCAAGGTCACTGCTCTAATTTGTTTTGCATGCATGGAAAGGTCTTGTCCATATACACATGCATGCCAAATATGAAAGACTTATCTCAATGGATAAATGAGTTATAGAAATTTCGAGAAACCTAAACGCAGATTTCCAAACCTAAACGTGGGTCCTTAGTTCAAGGTTAAGATCACTGGGGGTCAAACTTTTTGCATGCAAGGAAAGATCTTGTCCATATACACATGCACACTGAATAGGAAAGGAATATCTTAATGGAAATCGGAGATATAGAAATTTTGAGAAACGTAAACACAGATTTCGAAACCTAAACGTGGGTCCTAAGTTTAAGGACAAGGTCACTTGGGTCAATCTTTTTGCATGCAAGGTAAGATCTTGTCCATATACACATGCACACTGAATATGAAAGAAATATCTCAATGGGTATAGGAGTTATTGAAATTTTAAGAAACCTACACACAGATTTCGAAAACTAAACATGGGCCCTAAGTATAAGGTCAAGGTCAAGGTCACAGGGGTCCAATTTTTTCTGTGCATGGAAAGGTCTTGTCCATATACACACACATACCAACTATGAAAGCAATACGTCAAGGGACATAGACGTTAAAGGCATTTTTTTAAACAAAAACGCAGAATTCAAAAACACCTGGGATATTGCAATAGCTCGTCATGTACTTTGTTCAGGAGAGCTAAAAATATTTAAAAAAATATTTATATATAATATAAGAAACAAGATATAGCTCAACTGTTATATTGAAGCCTTGTAGTTTTACCTTTGATTTTCACCTGTTTTATTCTAAATCCTTTCAAATTTGTAGTAAAGCATGTACACAACATTGCAATATTACCCATTCTAGTATGTATAGTAGAGTACATCAAAGGCGGATAACTAGAGCCTAAATAATACTGAAATGACGCTTTTTCTAGCATTTCAAAGTATATCAAGGGCAGATAACTCTTGCCACAATGATCAAATTTCAACATTATTTGCACTCGATCGAGAACTTATTTCTATATACATTGTATGCAAGTACAATTAAAATCCACTGATAACTGTAAGAATGTAAACACTCTTAGATATGACATTTTCAGCAATTCAAGGGCAGACAACTTGTGACCTTTTTGTCCGATTTCAACCATAATAGAACTTATCTGAACTCTTATAGTCATTTACAATTTGAGCAAGTTTGAGAAAGATTGGAATACAAATGTTGGCCTCTAGAGTGTAAACATGTTCAGCAATTCAAAGGTAGATAACTCTTGACCTATTGGTCCGATTCAAATCATAATTGATCACATATAAACTATTGCGGTTATATACAATCTCAGCAATTTGGAGAAATACTGGCTAAAATTGTGGCCTCTAGGGTGCAAACACTGTCAAATATGCCTTTTCAGCAATTCAAAGGTAGATAACTCTTGACCTACACTCAGTGCAAAAAGAAACGCACATCGTGTTCATGCGCAAATTAAGAAACTTTTTTTTTTAAGAATACCATATCTCAAGATTGATTTAATTCTGTAACAAGTTCAGAAACAAAAAACTCAAAACCAGTGTGCTGCTTTTTAACCCTTTCACTCTTAATGACGCCAGAGGGCGCATTTGCAAACAGTTTTGAATCCTGATCAGACGCCGCGTATCGCGGCGTCTGATCAGGATCCAAACTGTTTGACACTCGTATCGATATGTTTTAATTCATACTACATTGAATCTTACTTTAAAACGACCTTACAAACAACAAATTTGAAGCAGACGACAATGAAACGGTGAAGGGGTAAAAATCTCACGATTAATTTGGCAGCGAAAGAGAACTACAGCGTGTTTTAAACATCGTACCGATTTGTGCAGGTTGTGTTTTTCAACACTGATACCCCCAGACAGAACTACTGACCTTTAATGAAAAGATTAATTTACAAATACGTTCCTTCTACATACAAATAGCGTAATGAAAAAAATGTGCGTTTCTTTTTGCACTGAGTGCATACGTCAGACTCCAACAGCAATCTAAATCATTCGAACTCTTATGGTAATATACAATCTGAGCAAGTTTAGGAAAGGTTGAATAAAAAGCGTGGCCTCTAGAGTGCAATCATGTAAATGTATGGCATTTTCAGCAATTCAACGGAAGATAACTCTTGACATATACATCCGATTACGACCATAATCAAACTCATCTGAACTCTAACAGTCATATATCATCTGAACAAGTATGAGAATTATTCTATTAAAAGTGTGGCCTCTAGACTGTAAATACCCGTAACTATGGCATGTTCAGCATTTCCAAGGTAGATAACTCTTGACCTACAGTAGCCCGGGGCATAAGTCGAAAAATACTTCATTTCATGATGCAAGCAAACCACTTTGCAGGTTTACTAACATGACCATTGTCAACCGAAACAAGAGGGCCTGAAGGCCCTGATATCGCTCTCCTTTTGTAATGAAGCCTGATAGCTTTACCTTTGAATTTCACCCGTTTTATTCTAAATCCATTCAAGTTTGTCGACCTACTCTATTATAGTAGAGTACATCAAAGGCAGATAACTAGAGCCTAAACAATACTGAAATGAAGCCTTTTTTTAGCATTTCAAAGTATATCAAGGGCAGATAACTATTGCCACAACGATTAGATTTCAACAATAATTGCACTCCTTCGATAACGTATAGCTATATACTTTGTGTCCAAGTATAATCAAAACCCATTGAAAACTGTAGTTGCAAAAGTGTAAACGCTGTAAAATATGGCATTTTCAGCAATTCAAAGGTAAATAACTCTTGATCTATTTGTCCGCTTTCAACCATAATCACCTTTTTTTTTTTTTTTAAATCTTATGGTCATATACAATCTGGGCAAGTTTGAGAGAGCTTGGATAAATATTGTTGCCTCTAGAACGTAAACACTGATAAATATATCATTTTCAGCAATTCAAAGGTCGATAATTCTCGACCTATTGATCCGATTACAACTAAAATTAAACTCATCCGAAGTCTTATAGTAATATACAATCTGAGTAAGTTTGAGAAAGATTGGATAACATTTGTGGCCTCTAGAGTGTAAACACCCTTAAATGTGGCATTTTCAGCAATTCAAAGGTAGATAACTCTCCGACTATTAGTCTGATTTCAACCATAATCAAACTCATTTGAACTCTTATAGTACTATACAATCTGAGCAAGTTTGAGATAGGTTGGATAAAAATTGTGAACTCTACAATGTAAACACCCTTAAATATGGCATTTTCAGCAATTCAAAGGTAGATAACTCTTGATTTTTTTGTCCTATTTCAACCAAAATCGAACTTATTCGAACTCTTATGGTCATATACAATCTGGGCAAGTTTTAGAAAGATCGGATAAATATTGTTGCCTCTAGAGTGTAAACACTGTTAAATATGGCATTTTCAGCAATTCAAAGGTAGATAACTCATGAACTATTTGTCCGATTTCAACCATAATCAAACACATCCGAACTCTTATGGCAATATACCATCTGAGCAAGTTTGAGAAAGATTGGATAAATATTGTGGCCTCTAGAGTGTAAACACTAAAATTGTTGATGCCGCACGCCGGACATTCAAGGATTGCAAAAGCTCACCCTGAGCTAGCTCAGGTGAGCTAAAAAGCCGTTAGCCACTTCAAATTCCCTGGCAGATTCAAGATGGCCGCCATTTCCATTTTGTATAAGTTATGTCGTAATGGTTATTTCCATGCCAGTTCGAAAAGTCACACAAAACTAACATGTATGAGATGTAATATGAAAATCATCAATTGTAGATTACGAAATATTGCTAATTATTCAAGATCGTCACCAAAAATTCAAAATGGCGGCCATTTTCACTATTTTCAATTGTATTTTGACCACATGTAATTTTAAAGGATTATAAAACAACTTTTCCTCGGGCCATTAGTAAACTTTTCTGTTCTTATACTACTATTTAAAGTTATTAAAGCAGGCCCGTAGGAAGCAAAATTGGATTGGGGGGGGGGGGGCACACTCTATACTGGCCACTCAACATTGGGGGGGCACCACCGATTTTTTTGATTTTTTTTGGTTGTGCGTAAAAATTTAGGTAAAAACTAGCGTTTTTAGTACAAATATATAAAAATTAGCTTGGTTACTATAAGTGGCAAAATTATTGGTGGGGGGGGGGGGGGGCTGTAAAGTCTATACATTTGTTTAATGCATTAATTCCAATACGATTTCCACGTCCACACTACCTTATAACACGAAGATACTAACGAAATTCTTTCACATGATTTCATTTTGAAACTTTGATTTATTTCTTAAATAGTCTTGCCGGACTTTTGGGAAATGGCTTTTTAAAGGAAAGTTGACATACCTCCTTTTTACCACAATTAATGTGTGCTGGATCTATTTCTGCTATCTGTCACATTCTCCCATGAAGCTAACAGCCAAACAATGATGAACAAAAACAACAAAATGGCCGCCAAACAATTATTTTCGTTATTATATACGATATTTCGGGGATCAAACACACATATTACATCTGCTTCTCCTAAACCACATGGTTGATTACAACGAAACTCAATATGGACATTTTTTATGTCAATCTCTTTTAACGAATTGATTCAATAAAATACTCTGGTTGTCATGGCGACAACCGTAAGAAAACTGCACAATTTAAATAGATTTAAGTAAATTGGTCCAGCGCCGGGAATAACAGCCTTACATAGATGTATTGTATATATAATTATCCCAAAGTTAGAAATTTGATGTAAAGTATAACGCAGTAGACCTATACCCAGTTGTTAAAAGCATTATAGTCCGGGAGTAATAAATCTACCCGCCCATGGGTCACTAGCTTTACATAGATTTAAATAGGAAACTATATAAAATCTTACCAAAAACCTTTTAGCCCATAACTTCGTTTTATATTGTAGAGTATCGCCTTGAAGACATCTGTCAACTTTGTTAAAATCATAGCGCTAGTTTTAGAATTTGGTATCTATAGTTTTATGGGTTTACATAGACTTTTATTTGAATACTTTAAAAATTATTCATGTCAACACCCTAAAGCTGTAATGTCTCCCTACAATAGTCCCCCTTACAACGATTCCCTCCGAACAAAAATGGTTACCACTTTTGCCCATACAGCACAACTTACACCTTTCTATAACAATTCCATCCTAACAACACACAACATATTTGTCTACGGCTTGGTATCGTTGTAGCGATTCAGCAGTGTAGAATTCTTTCAAGTTTGTTGAAGAAAGTAGCTATCATGTCAACATATTACCAATGAAAAATCAGTTTTTGAAAAAGTGTCCTAAACATAATGCGCAACATCCTATAAGTATATTTTGTCCAGAATGACGTAGTAGACCTCTTTCAGGTTAGTTTAAATCAGAATTGTCCCAGCACAACGGCTATTGTGTCAAAATCCATGACACTGGTGAGCGATATAGGGGGGGGTGTTATGGTCCTCTTGTTTAAGCAGTTTAGTCACACAAACTATGCTCAAAGGAGAAACGTATATGTGAATAAAATGCACCATGCAGCTGTCAACAGTAGCGTTTCATGAATTTCTGAAATGGAAACGTTGTAGCGATGAAACCTAAGTGTTGATTCAACCATGCTGAGTTAATAGCCAAGAATTGATAAATAAATACATGTAGAAGAATAAGGAGCAGGAATAATTGGTAACGCTAAGACCACAGCATCCTTAATGAGACCATTCTCAACCCTAGCAAAAGACCAAGCTCACGAACAGGCGAATGCAGTCATCAAAGGCAGTGGGTGCACTTTGCATCACACAGGACCTTTCAGCTATAAGACACTGAATTATGACAGGCCCCGAAGTCAGCCGATTATGTACAGAGTACGATGAAGAATCTAGCGCGTCACCATGAGCAAGCAAAGAGTGCGCATGTGTCATTGCTTTAGAAAGTAACAAGGTTGACCTCGACCATCAAGATGACATAGGTCTCAGGGTTATGATTTTAACAAAGTTGATAGAGGTCTTCTAGGCGAAATATCTGCACTAAAAATGAAGCTTTGGCTATAAGGTTTAGATAAGATGTCTTTAAGTTTCCTTTTTAAATCTATGTAAAGCTAGTGACCTATTGGCGGGGTTATTTACTACTTCCGGACTACAATGCTTTTAACAAACTGTGTAGAGGTCTTCTATGCTTTGCATTACATCAAACATTTGAGCTTTGGGTTTATGAATTTTGTGAAGCATATTTTTCTATATGCGATAAGTCTATGTGAAACTATTGACCCCGAGGCAGGGCCTCTTTACTTACGAGGGTCATTCCAAAATTATTTTATTTTTGCACACATGTATAGTAATCATGTGTAATACATCGTTGAAAAGCGCATTTCTTGCGGATACATTGATGCATAATAAATTGACAACAACAGTTCTCTTCGTTGTGGAAAATAGGCATAAATGTTGACAGTCATTGGCACTGGCCATATTTGCTAGAGAATTCAATCATATTGTTATATAATATAGCTTAGAAAAAGTGCCATAACGCTTTTAAATGTCGAACTAGCTGGAACTTTACTTATGTGTTAGGCCACCAACACTTAATATATTGAATGGAATAGTATTAATAAATTTGAGATGTGTGTTTCACCTACTTTTATTGTAAAATGAAAGCATGCATTAAAAAGTATAATTTTACTTGAAAAATGCAAAAAATATCTTACATTTGTTTATTGATTATATCAACTTGTTCACGAATAAGTGATTTATTTTTCAATTTCATCTTAAACAGGATACAGTTTTACAACAAACTAAAATATTTTATATTTCTCAATAACTAAGTTGTTAATCTATCAACTATAAAATGTATATGAATATAGTATTTATCGACAAACTGTACTAAATTTGATAACTTTGTTTTGAAACGTTCGCTTAACAACAAAACAACATAAATGTTGACACATTAAAGTATAAAACTATATTTGTCCCTTCAATGCATCACAATAGTAGTTTCAAACTCTTATAACATGCATAGTTGTATATAGTGCCATTCGTGTTGTGTTATTTTCACCAAATTTAGACCGTGTAAAAAAGAATATTGACTATCATGATAAGTTGTCAAATCCACACGAAATTGGCCTTTAAAATGATGTATACGACAACCTATATGGGTATTATAACAGAATTGTATAGCTACGAAGTCAGTGTATATAGCGAGAAATGTTTGCCTACGAAAACAAAGTTGCCTTCGTAGCAATACAAATTTGTTATAATACCCATATAGGTTGTCGTAGAGAAACATTTCATCGTAATACCTAATTAGCCCCCCGTGATATAGCCTTATAAGGAAAATCTGCTCCACCAGCTAGTGGCCACGAATTTTAGAATAGAAAACTAATTATTTTAGCATTTGGATAAAACTGTTCTCAATTTGAGCCATTAGTTATAATAGTTTTTTAATTGGTTGCTAGGAAAACCACATTTTCCATTGGAGGATCTACATGTATATTAGAAGAAATCTAAGATAGTACCCTACAGCGAACAATCCTATGAAACGTGATGAAATTGGCTCAGTGGTTTCCAAGAATAATATTTTTGAAGACAAGAGCCCAATGGGCTCTAAGGCGCTCACCAGAGTACAAAGTTCCGCGATTAAACTAGACTTATCAATAACGGTGATTAATACACCCACTAGCACCATGTCACAGGAAGCAAATATGTCAGGATAATGTGATGTGCTTAATTCATATGAACTAGAGGGTTCATTAGCCTTTTATATGATTTGACCTAATGACCTACTTTTTTACCTGACATAACTCATATTTATACATTACCTAGACTTTGTCAAGGTGATTATTTTGAGCAAAATTCGTGAATTTGGAGCAAAAAATGGCTCTTAAAAGGTTCAGAAGCTTATTTTATAACTTAACCTACTGACCTTTTTTTTTAAGATATTAACCCATATTCATGATTGACCTAGATTTTATTGAGGTGATCAACCTGAAGTAGTTTCATGAAATTAGGGCAACTGATTGAAGTCCTAGAATAAGTTTAAGCTTTCCTACGATTTGACGTACTGGCCTACTTTTTGATCCCTTGTCATCCGTATTACTACATTGCCGAGATCGTATTAAGGTTATCATTCTCATCAAGTTTTATGAAATTAAAGCTTAAAATATGGCTCCTACAGTGTTTATAAGCTTTTTCATGGTTCATACAGACTTGGCCATTTCAGATTTAGGGCCTTTTTAGGGCCTTTTTAGGGTCATGTACAACAGATTTAGGGCCTTCTAAATATAACATTTCCGCGGAAACTGCCTACCTTAATCATGTTAATGGTGCTGTTTCTCCATCTATTTTGTGTCTAGCTGGTCACAAAGATTTCCCTTTTCCTTAACTTTATCCTTTAAGGCATTTGATTTTGCCAGATATAGAGTTTATATGGGAGAATTTGCTTTCTTTATCTGCTTTTACAGAATAATCTACTCATCTGCTGCTTTATTCAGGGTTTCCATGTCTAACTTAGCCAGTTTTCTGCCTGTTGTTAACAGAGACCATGTATACCATATAAATCATTGTTGTTAACAACAGTTTGAACGGTCCACAGAACCTCCGCTTTCAAAACATTAGTTTTGGAAACAATTTTTAAAGTTTACAGTTAGAAGAATTCGACGAGGAACTCGCAGACACGGATTGACGGAACTTGCTGATTTGCAAGTGGGTGGGATGAATGAGCTAACCATAACGGTTTCATTTTCCGTTCTACCGCGATCGATTGAACTGTCACAAACTTTACACTTTGCTTTAAATCTGTCTTCGCGTCTCATAGCCCAACTACGTGTCCGAGTCAACTTCGGATTTAACAAACGTTTCCCCATTTTCCTTTTTTCAACCAAAAGATCGTCAGTTGAAAGTGTCAACAAATATTTCGGCTGCCTTCGGAAGTTTCCATAGCATACAACGGTTCTATAAATAGTCGCACGAAAACGACAGAGTTGTCGTCCGTTGCATGCGAACCTGCAATGCGACGAACGACAACTCTGTACGGAGCGCTAAACCGAATATACATTTGGTCTACTTCCATTTTTTCCCCACTGAATAAACAACCATTACATTTTCGATATTCGCGGTACCGACTTCTCCGATTTAGGGATTATCGAAGCGAATTTTAGGGCCATACAAGCTAAAATTAGGGCCTTTTAGGGATGTTAATGGCTTGAAATAGAAAATAGGGCCTTTTTAGGGCCAAGCTCCGAAATTTAGGGCCTTTTTAGGACTGAACGAACCATGTTTTTATATGTTTTTACCCACTGACCTACTTTTCAACCTAATGTTATCCATATATATACAAAGTGTAGCTTTTGTCAAGATAATCATTCTAAGCAAGTTTTAAGAAAATTGGGCTAAAGATATGGCCTCTGGAGTGGCATAAATCTTTTTCTGCTATTTGACCTACAGACCTACTTTATGACCCGACATTACCTATATTTCAGTATGACCTAAACTTTATAAAGGACATAACACTAACAAAATCGCACAAAAATATAGCCAAACATATTACTTCTAGAATGTTTTTAACTTTAAATTTGATATGGAAAATGATCACGCCCTCAGGTGGCCATGTTTTTCGACGGATCAAAATTCATTGAACAAATTTTAAAGCCTATCAATTGAGAAACATTTTAGTGAACACCAAATGAAATCGGACCAGTAGCTTTTGAGAAGATTTTTCTAGATATTGTGTTTGGTTGCCATAGCAACTAGACAAATTACCCACCCACAAACTTCAAATAAAATTCATTCCCCCACCCTACTAATGCTTCTGATGAAGTTTTATTTCCCTGGGATTATTAGTTTCAGAGAGAAGAAGTTGTTTGCAATTGTTGACAGACAGACAGACGCACGCCTACAGAGCGGTATCATAATAGTTCACCATGAGCAATCGGTTCTCTAGTGAGCTAAAAAGAATTTAAGATGGACAGACGGAAGACGATGACGGACATAATGGATCGCAATTGCTCACTTTTGCACTTCTTGCCAACCGAGTTTAACCAGGGTTTTCTTCAATAAATGCTAATACCTGTCGGCATTATTGACACTATTCTAATTTTTTATGGCTATTACAATAGCTCAACTAAGTTTGTTTCCGCGAAAGAGTCCCATTTCTCAAGTGCTTTGCCCTCCAGAAGTAAACTCTTTCAGGAAAACAATAATTCATATGTCCATTCAATAAAGGTCAATAATGTATAACCCTATCCAACTACAGGCACTGCATGTGGTTTTTTTTTAGAATTTTACCTGAGTTTTTCCATGTTTACACTGCTTTTCGTGAATAATCTAATGCAACTAAACTACTGTTCAACTCCATGTGTTTACAATTACCTCCAGGGCAAACATTCTCGTATTCAGCTTGGCAATTTTTGCATCCTGATGTTCAAACCGTTCACCATGTTCCTCCAATGTCTGTGACAATCTAGTTATGTCTTCTAATAAATCATTTTCCTTCAAAAATTCCAGAAATCTATCCCGAGTCGAGTTTAGCTGAAATATATAAACCAGAAAACTGATTAAAACAAAAGATCAGACTTGTGTGACATATTGGATTGTTATGTAACAATACATAGAGGTCCATGTCATACCTTGAGAAATCCAACATAAATATGAACCGTGCCATGACAAAACCTGCCTTATTGCAGTGCAAACATTGTATATAAAGGTTAGCCGTCGCATCAAAATCTACTCTGTTAGATACCCATAAACATCTAAAGCATTGTATTTAGCAGTACTATATACCACGGGGGGGCCAACTAGGTATTACGATGAAATGTTTGTCTACGACAACCTATATGTGTATTATAACAAATTTGTATTGCTACGAAGGCAATTTTGTTGTCGTAGACAAACATTTCTCACTATATACACTGACTTCGTAGCTATACAAATCTCTTATAATACCCATATAGGTTGTCGTAGACAAACATTTCATCGTAATACCTAGTTAGCCCCCCGTGTATACGGGTTTTGATAGTGTAGACCAAACTCAGATGCAGAGCATGGGATGACAATTGTGCTTCGTCTGTACAATGTTGCAATGCAATAAGGCACGTTTTGTCATGACACGCCTCATATTTGTTGTTCTGGTTAGCATTACTAAGTGTCTAACAATTATCTGGCCAATACCCGTCACATGTGCCTACCTCCATCTATCATACTCAACAAGAGCCCCATGGGGCATATTCGCTCACCTGAGAATAACTGGAAAAATGGAGATATTGATTTATTTTCAGGACTGACCTAGATATGCAACAGACCGTAACAATTTGAACAAAATATGTAAAGTATATTTAAAAGTGTCACCATACAGAATATAAAAGCTCTGGCCATATTAGAGTCAGAGAAGAGGACGTTTGACATTTTCTCTATATAACTCTATGCAAAAGAACTGACCCCCGGGGCGGGGCCAATTTTGACCCTAGGGGCATAATTTGAACAAACTTAATAGAGGACCTGTAGTCGATGATATGTTCCATATGTCTAAGCTCTGGCCCTTATAGTTTTAGACAAGAAGATTTTTTTTTAGTTTTCACTGAACGGACCAGAACCATTTGTACAATTTTGGTATAGGACATCTAGAAGTGTAACAATGCCAAATATTAAAGCTCTGGCCATATTAGTTTTAGAGAAGAAGACGTTTGAAAATTTCACTATATAACTCTGTAAAACTGTGACCCCCGGGGCAGGGCTAATTTTGACCCAAGGGGCATAATTTGAACAAACTTGGTAGAGGACCTGTAGGCGATTCTATGTGCCAAATAACTAAGCTCTGGCCCTTGTAGTTTCAGACAAAAAGAATTTTTAAGTTTTCATTGAAAAAATCTATTTTTAGCTCCTGTGACCTAGTTATGCAACGGACCAGAACCATTTGAACAATTTTGGTAAAGGGCATCTAGAAGTGTAACAATGCCAAATATCAAAGCTCTGGCCATATTAGTTTTAGAGAAGAAGACGTTTGGAAATTTCACTATATAACTCTGTAAAACTGTGACCCCCGGGGCAGGACTAATTTTGACCCAAGGGGCATAATTTGAACAAATTTGGTAGAGGACCTGTAGGCGATTCTATGTGCCAAATAACTAAGCTCTGGCCCTTGTAGTTTCAGACAAAAAGAATTTCTAAGTTTTCATTGAAAAAATCTATTTTTAGCTCCTGTGACCTAGTTATGCAACGGACCAGAACCATTTGAACAATTTTGGTAAAGGGCATCTAGAAGTGTAACAATGCCAAATATCAAAGCTCTGGCCATATTAGTTTTAGAGAAGAAGACGTTTGAAAATTTCACTATATAACTCTGTAAAACTGTGACCCCCGGGGCAGGGCTAATTTTGACCCAATGGGCATAATTTGAACAAACTTGGTAGAGGACCTGTAGGCGATTCTATGTGCCAAATAACTAAGCTCTGGCCCTTGTAGTTTCAGACAAAAAGAATTTCTAAGTTTTCATTGAAAAAATCTATTTTTAGCTCCTGTGACCTAGTTATGCAACGGACCAGAACCATTTGAACAATTTTGGTAAAGGGCATCTAGAAGTGTAACAATGCCAAATATCAAAGCTCTGGCCATATTAGTTTTAGAGAAGAAGACGTTTGAAAATTTCACTATATAACTCTGTAAAACTGTGACCCCCGGGGCAGGGCTAATTTTGACCCAATGGGCATAATTTGAACAAACTTGGTAGAGGACCTGTAGGCGATTCTATGTGCCAAATAACTAAGCTCTGGCCCTTGTAGTTTCAGACAAGAAGATTTTTTAAGTTTTCATTGAAAAAATCTATTTTTAGCTCCTGTGACCTAGTTATGCAACGGACCAGAACCATTTGAACAATTTTGGTAAAGGGCATCTAGAAGTGTCACCATGCAAAATATCAAAGCTCTGGCCACATTGGTTTCAGAGAAGAAGACGTTTGAAAATTTCACTATATAACTCTATGTAAAACTGAGACCCCCGGGGCGGGGCCAATTTTGACCCCAGGGGCATAATTTGAACGAACTTGATAGAGGACCTGTAGATGATGCTATGTGCCAAATATCTAAGCTCTGGCCCTTGCAGCTTTTGACAAGAAGATTTTTTAAGATTTCCTTATTTTTTCACTTTGGTTGCCATGGCAACTAGAGTTCTGCATTGTTTTTAATTCTTTGAACAAATTTGAAAGAGCTTTACCCAAAGAACATTTCTGTAAAGTTTTGTTGAATTCTGTCAAGCGGTATAGGAGGAGATGTCATTTGAAGCAATTGTTAACGACGACGGACAACGCACGACGCACAACGCACGACGGACGACGCCGGACGCCGGACACAGGGCCATCCCAATAGCTCACCTTGAGCCTTTGGCTCAGGTGAGCTAAAAACACGAGTAAGCACATGGCTTAAATCTCTTGGCCAATCACAGGCCTCTAAAACTGTCGACTCTATCATTAAGTTCAACGCTTTTTGAAACTATATCGTTCAGTTTGACACGTTTTGAAACTACATAGTGACATAGTTTACTTTGACGCTTTTTGGAAGAACCATGCTATTTATTTATTCAATGGTTCCTGTCGACCAATTGTCATAATGCCTTTTTAACGTCACATTCTAGACTCTCATATTATATTTTCCCAATGCATCGTGGCCGTGATCAGCTGTTAACACTGAGCTTCGTAAAACTTAGGTAAAATGGTTAGTTAAAAGGAAATATATTTGCAGCTTTTCTATACAGGTGACAGTTCTTAAGTCATGCTGAAAGCTCATATCAGGGATCCAGATAAGGGGAATATTTCAAAAATTAAAATCTTTATTTCTGCTTTAGACCCTATGGTTCACTACCCATTAGAGACGATTCTGATGAGTAGTAACACCATAGGATTTGGTGCTGATATAAGTAAGAAAATGCTAGACTGGGTTATGTCCCTTTATCTTCAGACAGATAGTGACAGGCAAAGGGGAAAATGGCGGCACCCATGAAATAGAGGAAACCGGGAACCATATTGATAAATGGTGGGTGGAGTTATATGAGCTTAATAGGGCGTTTTCTTATATTAGGTGGTTAACGACAAACCATTGTAGCGAATGGGAACAGTTTTATAAAAAATTACATTATCAATTCAAAAATACAAGCGAACCAGTTGAATTCAGTATTAATTTGCGCAACGAATTCATTTCAAAACTAGCCCTATATTGGATATCATACAGGTCCGTTGACATTTCGGATAAATGAAACCTCGCCAGATTGTATGATTATTGAATTAAGGACATACGCGCCTAAATGATATCTTCGTAGGATCTCTATGAACATTTCTACATAGGTTTTTCGAACATACCTCAGTACCATGATTAAAAGAAACAAGAACGTGTCCCAGTTACACGAATGCCCCCGATGATACAGGGAGGGGAATCCAGTCTATCAAATGTAAAATGTACGAGTTAGAGAGCTGAAACTGTCGTGGAGCACCATTTTGAGGAATCCAAAGGGCCTAGCATAAATTGGTGCCGCTGGTTATCCAAATTGGTCTCCATTTTATGTCCACAAACATTTTCAGAAAGTTTGGTGAAGATCAGATGAAAAGTAATGTGTTTGTGAAACACAAATGCCACCAGCCAGCATAATGTTCTGTAATGTAATGCTTATTTGCAAAAGTAGGTCAGAAGTCATGGCCGTAGGGTAAATGAAACATTGGCATGGTTGGAGAAGTCTTAACACAAGAAATATACAAAGTATTGAAACTTTAGGCCCACTGGTTCAACTGTTAAAGGCGTATAAAGATTTATACAAAAGAAGGGTCTAAGGTCAAGGTCACAATGGCAAAAATGTAGGTATGGTTGGAAAGGTTTTGACACAAGAAATATATAAACAAAATATGAAAGCTGTAGGCCTACTGGAGCAAATGTTATAGCCATTTAAAGATTTCAACAAAAGTAGGTCAATGTCAAGGTCACAAGGTCAAAAAGTTTTGTATGGTTAGAAAGGACTTGCCACAGGGAAAACACATGCCAAGTATAAAAGGCCCAGGTGCAAAAATGCAAAAGTTATATCCAAGGTTAAGTTTTTGGTTAAAATTTGATTAAATAGGTCAAAGATCGAGGTCAAGGTCACATGGTCAAAGATGTTGGTATGGTTTGAAAGGTCTGGACACAAGCAATATACATAAACAAGAGCCCCATGGGGCATATGTCGCTCACCTGAGAATAGCTGTACATGAAAATGGAGATAATGATTTATGTCCAGGACGGGGTCATTTTTTACCCGAGGGGCATAATTTGAAAAATCTTGATAGAGGACCTGTAGATGATGCTAGGTTCCAAATATCTAAGATCAGGGTACTAGAGTTTTAGACAAGAAGATTTTTTTTAAGTTTCCATTGAAAAAATCTATTTTTAGCTCCTGTGACCTACATATGCAACAGACTGGAACCATTTGAACAAAATAGATAAAGGACATCTAGAAGTAACACCATGCCGAATATCAAAGCTCTGGCTATAATAGCTTCAGAAAAGAAGACGTTTGAAAACTGTAAACCCCGGGGTGGGGCTTATTTTGACCCCAGGGGCATAATTTGTACAAACTTGATAGAGGACCTGTAGATGATATGTAATCGACCAGAACCATTTGAACCTTTTTAGTATAGGACTTCTAAAAGTGTCACCATGCCAGATATCAAAGCTCTGGCCATATTAGTTTCAGAGGAGAAGACGTTTAAACTGTGACCCCCCCCCCCCCGGGCGGGGCCAATTTTGACCCAGGGACATAGTTTGTACAAACTTGATAGAGGACCAGTCCTGTAGATGATGCTATGTGACAAATGTCTAAGATCTGGCCCTTGTAGTTTCAGACAAGAAGATTTTTTAAGATTTCCTTATTTTTTCACTTGGTTGCCATGGCAACCAGAGTTCTACATTGTTTTTAATTCTTTGAACAATTTTGAAACAACTTGACCCAAGGAACATTCGTGTAAAGTTTGGTTGAAATCTTTTCAGCGGTATATGAGGAGATGTCATTTGAAGCAATTGTTAAAGACAACAATGACTGTATATTTAGTAAAATTATTTTCCTCTGTGGAAGAATAAATTAAAGACATAAAAAGGAATATGTATGGGTTAATAGGTTAGTAAATATCATTATTTACATTTTCTAAATATAAGAAACCATATGTAAATGAGTGGCAAATAGTTTGGATCCAAATTAGATGCAGCATTATGTGGCATCTGACCTGGATCCATACTGTTTATGGCCAAGAATTAATTGTGGACTTGATAGACAGAAAGATAAACAAACAAACAAAACACAAACAAACAAACAGACAGACCAAAAGTAATATGCCCCAAACTAAGTTGTGCTTGAGCATAAAATAGCAGACATCATCATTTCTGTTATGTATCTCAGTGAGTTCAGAGCTAGCTATGGGTCAGTTATGCAATAGGAGACGGGTCTCAGGGAGAAATGACTATTATCATGCTGAACTGTTGTCTGCTCCAAATGTTTGTATGTGAAATATGTAAAAAATAATAACTTATATTTTCTAAATATAAGAAAATATGTAAATGAGTGGCAAATAGTTTAGATCCAGATTAGATGCAGCATTATGTGGCATCTGACCTGGATCCAAACTGTTTGCAAAAATGTTGCATTTAGTATAAGGATAGCTTCTTAGCCTGGAAGATACAATGGGTCTGTATAAAAACGGATCATTAGAGAGTTTTTACTGTCAGACCTGCATCAAAAAGCACTGACCCTAGGGTTTTGATTTTTACAATTTTGAAAGTGATTTAGTAGAATATACTATTCATGCAATATCTAAGGTGTGGAAACAGTGGTTTTATACAAAAAACTTGTTTTAAGTTTTTCACTTTTTTTAATAAATTTCAATAAGTAGTCCACATTTGAATTTTATTTTAACAATTTCTGTAGAGAAGCATCCAAGGAACACCGGCAGCAATTTAGTTTTTCCCTCAAACTCGCGGTTTCAGAGGAGATGTCGCTTGAAGTAAATTTGAACGGACAGACGGACGGCGGGCGATCACAACAGCTCACCTTGAGCCTTCGGCTCAGGTGAGCTAAAACTTTGAAAGCCCTGGGCCAACTGGTGCAAGTGTTATAGACATTTAAAGATTTTTACAAAAGTAGATCAAATGTCAAGGTCAAAGTCACAAGGTCAAAAAGTTTTGAATGGTTGGAAAGGTCTTGCCATGAGGAATACACATGCAAATATTAAATACCCAGGTTCAAAAATGCAAAAGTTATAGCCAAGATTAAGGATTTTGGTTAAAGTTTGATTAAATAGGTCAAAGGTGAAAGTCAAGGTCACATGGTCAAAGCTGTTGGTATGGTTGGAAAGCTCTTGACACAAGACATATACATACAAAATATGAAAGCCCTGGGCCAACTGGTGCAAATGTTATAGCCATTTAAATATTTTTTACAAAAGTAGGTCAAATGTCAAGGTCAAGGTCCCAAGGTCAAAAAGTTTTGTATGGTTGGAAAGGTCTTGATACAGGGAAGACACATGCCAAGTATAAAAGGCCTATGTACAATAAGAGGGCCTGAAGGCCCTGATATCGCTCACCATTTGTAATGAAGCCTGATAGCTTTACCTTTGAATTTCACCCGTTTTATTTTAAATCCACTCAAGTTTGTCGACCTACTGTAGTATAGTAGAGTACATCAAAGGCAGATAACTAGAGCCTAAACAATACTGAAATTAAGCCTTTTTCTAGCATTTCAAAGTATATCAAGGGCAGGTAACTATTGCCACAATGATTACATTTCAACAATAATTTCACTCCTTCGAGAATGTATAGCTACTCCTTTGTGTACAAGTACATGTATAATCAAAATCCATTGAAAACTGTAGTTGCAAGAGTGTAAACGCTGTAAAATATGGCATTTTCAGCAATTCAAAGGTAGATATCTCTTGATCTATTTGTCTGATTCCAACCATAATCACCCTTTTTCCAACTCTTATGGTCATATACAATATGGGCAAGTTTGAGAGAGCTTGGATAAATATTGTGGCCTCTAGAGCGTAAACACTGTTAAATATATCATTTTCAGCAATTCAAAGGTAGATAACTCTTGACCTATTAATCAGATTACAACTAAAATTGAACTCATCCGAAGTCTTATGATAATATACAATCTGAGTAAGTTTATGAAAGATTGGATAAACTTTGTGGCCTCTAGAGTGTAAACATCGTTAAATATGGCATTTTCAGCAATTCAAAGGTAGATAACTCTCGACCTATAAGTCTGCTTTCAACCATAATCAATCTCATCTGAACTCTTATAGTAATATACAATCTGAGCAAGTTTAAGAAAGATTTGATAAAAATTGTGAACTCTAGAGTGTAAACACTGTTAAAAATGGCTTTTACAGCAATTCAAAGGTAGAATACTCTTGATCTATTTGTCCTATTTCAACCAAAATCGGACTCATCCGAACTCTTATGGTCATATACCATCTTGCCAGGTTTTAGAAAGATTGGATAAATACTGTGGTCTCTAGAGTGTAAACACCGTAAATATGGCATTTTCAGCAATTCAAAGGTAGATAACTCATGACCTATTTATCCGATTTCAACCAAAATCGAACTCTTCCTAACTCTTATTGTCATATACAATCTGGGCAGGTTTTAGAATGATTGGATAAATACTGTGGCCTCTAGAGTGTAAACGACGGACGACGCACGACGGACGACGGACGCCGGACATTCAAGGATTGCATTCAAGCTAGCTCAGGTGAGCAAAAAATGCAACAGTTATAGCAAAGGTTAAGGTTTTTGGCACAGACAAACGGACGGACGGACAGACAGACGAAAGGACGGCATTCGCCAATCTATAGACCGCGTTTTCAATCCAGCCAAAAATAGGTAAATGACATCTAGAAGTGTCACCATGCCGAATATCAAAGCTCTGGCCATTTTAGTTTCACTATATAACTCTATGTAAAACTGTGACCCCCGGTGCACCGGGGCGGAGCCAATTTTGACCCCTAGTGCATAATTTGAACAACTTAATAGAGGACATGTAGATGATGCTATGTGCCTAATATCTAATCTCTGGCCCTTGTAGTTTTTTACTAGAAGATTTTTTTAAGGTTTTATAGAAAAATCTATTTTTAGCTCATGTGACCTAGATATGCAACCGACCAGAACCATTTGAACAATATTGGTAAAGGACATCTAGAAGTGTCACCATGCCTAATATCAAAGCTCTGGCCATATTAGTTTCAGAGGAGAAGACGTTTGAAATTTTCACTAAATAACTCTATGTAAAACTGTGACCCCGGGGCATAATTTGAACAAACTTGATAGAGGACCTGTAGATGATGCTATGTGCCAAATATCTAAGCTCTGGCCCTTGTAGTTTCAGACAATGAGATTTTTTAAGATCTCCTTATTTTTTCACTCAACCAGAGTTCTACATTGTTTTTAATTCTTTGAACAATTTGAAAGAGTTTGACCCAAGGAACATTCCTGTAAAGTTTGGTTGAAATCTGTAAAGCGGTATAGGAGGAGATGTCATTTGAAGCAATTGTTCACGACGACGCACGACGAGGGACGCCGGACACAGGGCCACCCCAATAGCTCACCTTGAGCCTTTTGGCTCAGGTGAGCAAAAAAGTACCTGTGTTTCCGGTAACCCGACCGACCCTAGTTTTTTCCCCCGACCCTAAACTTTTTTCTTTTTTTTTCACTTTTCGAAAAATGTGTTGGCAAATGTCGGTCATTTCTGCGACAATCGTTTTTTGAGGAAAGTGTAATAGAATAATTATATTCTCTGTTAAATTGTTAACAAAGCTAATTTATAGACGTTTAAATGTTTTAAAATTGATTTTTTAATAAGATTTAGCAAATATCGAAGTGAAATTTGCTCTAAATCTGTCATAAAGTAGCTTCCTTGAAGATATGATATGCTAGTTAGTTAACCATAAATACAGTCAACATGCAGACAGCACATATGAATGACACATTTAACATGCATACAACACATTTCAAAACATCATTCATAGTGAGGGCGCCAACTCTCAAAAGACCCTTAATTAACAATGATTTGCAAGTGGAGATGCAGAAAATTTCTAATGGTATATTTGAATAGTATGGACCTTCCCGAGTTTGGAAAGGCCGGATGCCAAGGCTGAAAGTGGTCAGGGACATTTTTACAAGGGCGATAACTCTGACCTTCAATTATTCAATTTTCGCCACAATTATATTGCATTTTAGTACTACTTGTATATTTCCTTTACCACTTTAGCTAGGGATACCAAATTTGTTGTGTGAGTACA
Organism: Gari tellinella; assembly: GCA_922989275.2. Taxonomy (NCBI): domain Eukaryota; kingdom Metazoa; phylum Mollusca; class Bivalvia; order Cardiida; family Psammobiidae; genus Gari; species Gari tellinella. The sequence continues at coordinate 2,295,625 of OV277870.1, read as the reverse complement.
TCATGGGATGGCAGAGTGTAACGTACTAAATTTAGGTCACTGTGACCTTGACCTTGACCGTTGACCTCATTTTTTAAAAGAAAGCTTGTCCGGAGCAAAACTTCTGTACAGTATTAGCTAGGAATAGTTAATTTGGTGTGTAATAACATCATGAGAAGGCGGAGTGTCGCGTACTACTTTAAGGTCACTGTGACCTTGACCTTGACCCTTGACCTCAATTGTAAAATGTGTGTATGATTGTATATATGTAACTCATTTTGTCCTGAGTATAGTTCTATTACCACATCAGCTAGGAAGAGCAAATTTGTTGTTTGAGTACACTTTGGGATTGCGGAGTGTCGTGTTCTACTTTTAGTTTACTGTGACCTTGACCTTGACCTTTGACCCCTATTCTTTTTCAAAAGCTTGCCTGGAGCATATCTTTTTTTACCGTATCAGCAAGGAATAGCAAATTTGGTGTGTTAATACATAATGAGATGGCGGGGTGTTGAGTACTACTTTAAGGTCACTGTGACTTTGACCTTGACTCTTGACCTCAATTCCAAAATGTGTGTATGTGCATATGTATGAAACTCATTTTTTCCGGAGTATATTACCTTTACCACGAAACTTCACACACATGTTCACAGAAATCACCCCTTTTTAAAATGCCATCGTAAGTATAAATAAACTGAGTGAGGGTATTCGCATCGTCTGCGATGTCTCGTTTGGTTGAGCAGGCTTCCCTTTGTTTAAGTTGAATATATAAATTGCCAAATATCATATGCACATTTTAATAGATCTACACAGAACCGTCATATATAATTTGAGTGTATCCTAACGCCAGTTTAATCATTCCTCACATTAACTATTCCGAGTTTGTATGATTAAATTCAACAGCATTACCTTAGGATTTTTTGCCGTTTTCGTATTATTTTCAAAATATGGTCACGCAGATGGACATTGTGTATTCAGTGAGTGGGTTAGAAGGCAAATCAGCAGCATATGTATCGGAGTAGTTGAATATTAGTTATCTTTTCAAAATTTGACGTCTGCTAAAAGTTATCACTATTGATATCTAGCTACATAAGTATTGTTAATATCATTCATACATGTAGCTATGTAACATGTAGGCTAGTGTACCTTTCTTTTTACTATGGTGTTCATCTGAATCGAATGACATTTCATTTTCGTCTGACTGACGCAAACTGACGTACGTTAATGAATTTTTTGTGGCGTATATTTTTATTTTACAGTAGTTCAGTAATATCGCAACTTGTGTGTTTGATGTGAATTACAATGTGTAAGTGTCCGGTTTGATGGAAATGTGCCACTCTGTCGGTCGGGCATTGGGTAATTTCTATGCTCCCAATTCCATCATAATGGCTTGAATGTTTCGTCACATATTTCATTGCCTACTGGTCGTCGCCCATAACCAATCCGGTTGTCACATATATCGTCATCGCAAGCACATGCGTCAGTGGGCTGCAAATTTTCTTTTTTTGGCATTTGCATCGCCTCGATGAGCAATAGCTTTTGCATGCGCATCTTTTTAAACCAATTATTGCAGAATGTATTTTGTTATTTTAATCAGAACAAGGTGATTATTTCCAACGGTGCCCCAACTAGCGTTAACTGGGGATGGTAGTTTGAGGTATTGCTTGGTGGCAGAATTCCAGATAAAAGTCTGGTACGTTTGTAGTTTTTTCTCTTCGTATATGTTCATTCAGTGCATCAGATGTCGACGGGGGTTTTGCACTTGAAAAAATAACCTTCTTTGAGAACAGGTCATACCTGATACTGTCGATGTTTTCTTCTAGTATGTCGCTGTATAAGCAGACACTGCCTGTGTCACAGCTTATGTTGCACGTATTCATATGTCTACTGGGTCCTCTCCAACTTCTCCATATTCTTCAAGCGATAACACTATTCGTGACAATGGTGCTCCAACTTTTCTTCCCCATTCCATAAAATGCACTATTAGAGTCACAACCCTCAACGCATGTATGACCGGCAAACATTTGAAAATGTTTCTCCAAGGTCTGATGCTTTTGTCGTGCATATAAATAACACGTTTTATTTGGCGTCTGAATTTTTGATCCAATGCTATTCTTTGACAAATATCTGCCACTTCGGAATCAACAGAACATTATTTGTAACATGGAGCACTCTCACGACGATATCTATATGTGGAATCATTCTAGAGTTTGCCTTCTCATGGTCAGACCGTAGTTCTTCTACACTTTCACAAGTGTTTCTCAGTACTTTTACTGCTTTATCTGTGTCTTTGAAACCTCCACCGATAAATACAGTCATATCATCTGGTAATTAATTTTCAAACTGAGCAGTCAATTCTCTCAAAACGAAATCCGCATTGATATTTTCGATCTTGTTGACAGGATTTAAAAGTAACTTTGTTATTTGCCTTGACATGGGCGTGTTCGTTGTCTGATTTCTTATTTCCTGCATTTCTACATGCCTGTGCCTCGTCTTTTCTCCGGACTTGATAGATTTTTCATACTGGTAGTTATCCCCAACCAGAGCTGTGTATTTGAGTGGCACGCCTAAAACTACTGATGCAACTTTCTTAGAAACATCACCAAATGTTTTACAATTAGACCTTTTGGTGCATATCATCCTAAGCAACATCAAGTCAATGAATAAAAGCCCCGGGTGTTCTGTTTTGTCAAGCTGGTTTTTTCCACCTTTCCTTCAAACCTAGACAATATTTCGGATTTTGTAGTTTTCTTCATGTCACCATCTAGATTGAATAGTGCCAAAGTAACGGGGCCAGCTCATATGAAACTAGAAGTTTCTAACGTCGATTTCACGATTTTTTTCCGGCTACAGTCAGCTCACTGAATAGTTATCTATGTTAACGAATTCAATCTTCTATATTGTCTTGATCTTCATTGGTTTGTTCATTTAAGAGAATGTCTTGTTGTTTGGTTTGGCATTGGAGCCATGCAATCAATACGAAAAGTTTCGTCGAACACCTCAGCGGCGGTCTGCAAGTGTCCAGATCTACGGGACAGTCAAATCATTTACTCTGGCCCCAGTGATTCATAAGCCCTTTCTCCGTTAGGGTAAGGGTATAGGTAGACCTTTATTTGGTTAGGATATACTCATTGGACCTGCATCCAGACTATTGGGTTGGAGACTTCCAATTACGTTTCAACAAGGCTCAGACACAGAAGGGAACAAGTGGCTATAATAAGGCTCCGCACTGGACACAACAGGCTTTACTCACATATGTTTACCAAGATGAAGATAGCCCCATCCCCCTTATGTACTTGTGTGGCCTTGAGCAACAAACGACTTGGCATATACTACGAGGTGCCCACATCTGGACGAGAAAAGGAAACATATGTGGCCAGAGTCGATACCTGTACATAAGAAGCTATATGGACGGATTGAGGCATCTAGGAGGATCACATCGTTCATGGCAGAATCTGGACTGGCGTTGTAGACGGTGAACGCCAGTAAGTTAGTAACATGGATCAGACAAAACATTCTTGAACAACGTCACTTTAACTGTTGATAGTGTAACAGTGAATGCTTCATCTTGGAAACTTGTATTTTGGTTTAGAAAGTTTATATTTAGTTGCATTCCAAAGAATTTAACCTACTCCATCACATAAGGGTATGTGTTGACGTATCTAAGTGCAGCAGTTTACCATTGTCTTCCATTAAATATATTTCTAAGATTTTCAAAGGCATCTACTAGAGTTAGCACATTCAAATGAATGAAATTATAATGATTTTGTAACCCAGGGCGCTATTTATTGTACATATATGTCTAGTTTTGTTTGTCAATAGCCTTTATCCTTATACATGCGTTGAGTTATTTTCTGAGGTACACACTCGTTGATCGACATATTTCAATATGTACATGATACGTAATCGTTTCTCTGTGTCATATGGCCATTTGATGTCTTGCGATCCCATGAAACCAAATTCAATCAATCAATCACGAAGCTGGCACGTTTGACTTTTAAAAATGCCCCCATTGATTTTTTAGACCCATGAAATCAGCCTTTTGGTACAACGGTATGTTTCTTTTCGCGTATTTCCACATGGCGGAGGTGGATTTTTAGATTTATAAAATACTAGAAATAGTATCATATGAAGACTCATAGTATGTATGAATCAACCGCTTCTATATAAAGACTAAAATCAGCTGTGCGACAACTTAACAAATTGAAGAATCAGAAGATTCAGTTTATAGCAGTAATCTACATGTGGCTAATGGCACATGTTTAATCCACCCGTCAGATGACAATTTGTCTGTAGCAAGTTTGGCATAATAGAACATATGTGTTTCTTGCTTGTTTCTGATGCACGCATTTTAGTTTGCAAATGTAATGGCTGCCAATGAAGGGATGAGCTCTGCCACTATTCGAGATACCACTGTAAGTGAGTGCTGGTGTCACCTTTTACAGTCTAGCCCATCTTCAGACACTCATTGCAGCGTATAATTATGTTCAGTATACACTGCACCAAGTGTAGCAAGGGCCTTATCGTGTTCTATCTGCGGATATTGCTATTGAAGTTTCTTTTCAAACATGAAGACGGGCTGGTCGACTATCATACCGTGTGACTGGCCTTGGTTTATGTTGTTATATGACTTTATGGAGGACTTCAATACCTTGCCAAACTATTGAAGAACGGTTAGATGACTCAATGAACTGAGACAACATGTATGGCATGGGTTGTTGAGTATTTATGCGATACTGGCAAAGTAAACAGTCCATAAAGGACCCATTTCAACACCAAGATGTGTACATGTTTCAACAGCATGTGCCCTTCGCTTATCTGGAGAATTGCCACATGAAAGATTATGCTGGCTGTATGTCCTAAAGGCATGACCATGAACAGCCATATTACCATAAAGATGCTTTAATAACAAATCTGTTAGTACAATATGTTATTTCAACATGAAGTTATGTGACAATAATATATGTCGACACTGTTTTTCATTTTATCAATACCATGTAGTGGCAATTGATTATAATTAGATAATTATACCTATCCAACACCGTCTAAGGGCAATTTTAATGTCAGCAATGAATTTATTGACCACAAATTAGCTAGAAATCATGTGTCACACATAGTTCCAAAACAAAAACATTTTCGGGTATTTTCAAAATGGCCGACAAAACGGCCGACGGCAGACATCTTGGATTTTTAGATGTTTTGATTTTGATTTTTCCGATGGTTTTATGCAATTCCCATACACAAAAGCTAACATTAGCATCATGATTTGAATAGAAATTCAATTATCATGTCTACTAATAAGATTATATTCTGAGAAATAAGAAGCTGGAATTCAGTATTCAGGGGCAGATAATCAATACTAATTGTCCGAGTCATCCGGCGGCCGTTTAACTTCAAACAAGTGCCATTCTGTAGAGAATACTTGCACCTTTAACATGATATAGGTCTCATTAATTCCGGCTATTTTGGGACCTAGGGTCCAGTCAGCCCTGCAACTAGTTGGCATGCTTTCCGTTTATAAGAATTAACATTGAACGTTGGTGGTTGGTGGTTGGGGTAAGTAAAATGACTGTAGAAAAAATTCTGACCACTTTTGAAATTGGCATCCGCATAAAATCTTCATAAAAATGCATTACGAATTCGGCAATACAACTGAAAATTTTCTGCATCACCACTTGCAAAAAATTTTTTCCACTGGCCTGGGCGCCCTTACTATCATTCCATCTGTCATATATAAGTCACTACTTTGCTGTCTTAGTATATAAATATTATAAATAATCATACCGGTTTAGATTTTTAAGATAAATTTGGTTATGGGACCTATGAATAAAATCAACAATTTGAATGGATATTTATAAGATTTGTAATGTATGGCTAAGGGCTTTGCACAATATAATACATTCATACATTTTCATGTATAAAATACTCCAGCAGAAAGTTATATGTATTAATGTATGTTTTTATTTAAAAAAAAAAAAAAAGATTTTCCGACCGTCCATCCCTAATATTTTTGGGCATGTAATAGAAAACACGGGTAGTTTTTTATTTGGCCTGAGCGATTTATCAAAGTCGTCGTCCTGCACATCTAGAAGTACGTATTAACATGTTTGTCGATTATAACATGTCTAAGGTTCAAACTAACAGAGGAGTTAGCCAGACAAGATTTGGACAAGCGTCTTCTCATTTCAAGGCCAGAGGTCAAGGTCAAAATCACTGGGAGCTGACATTTACGACCTTATAACTTGTGGTCAACATATGCTTAGATCTAGTATCAATTGTATGAGGTTGAAACTGATGGAAGTGCTCACCAGACAAGATACAAATTGCTTACTTTAGCAGAATCCCATCATCAAGACCAGAGGTCGAAATTAAGGTCATAGATACCTACAATTTGAGGCCCCCACATAGGCAGCTAATTAAAAGTATGCAAAGTATCAAAAGTTTTTAAAATTTCAAGATCAAAAGGTCACAGTCAAAGTCACTGTGAGAGGAAATGGGATTCTTGCACATCTACCAATCGCGATTAATACATATGCCACGTATCATGTGCTTGCCATTAACACTGAAATTTCTCGGATTGTTACTGAAATCGACGTGGGGGATTCCATTATTCCCATCCAAATTTCATTGACGGAGTTTATTTATGCTTTGGGTGGATTACTAGGAAATAGCAGTGGATTTCACTGGTTCAAGCAGTGGGACTATCGTCGCGTGTGCTTCTTTTATGAATTTTCCCCATAGGGCTCCCCAAGAATCGTAGTCACCCGTGTCCTATCGTTTCAATCCGGTAGCCTGATTTGTCACGAACCACTTAACGAAAGAACACCTATCCAAGATTGGAAGTAACGACGTAATTCTGATGACGTCAAATCAATAAACCAGTGACGTGATTGTATGGCAATATGTTACGAAAATGTGTTCCGATATAAACTTGTGGCTCCACACGGGTTAAATCATGTACTGTCGCTTTCAAGTGTTGAACAATTTTGTTTAAAAAAGTGGCTTAAAAGCATAAATAATTAGAATAACTGTGTTTTTTCAGTATAAGATCGAATTTAATCCATTTCGTGAACATAAGACTCATGAAAATATAACGTCTGATGTTCACTCAATGGATTAAATTTCTATCTTATACTGAAAACAAGAGGCCCATGTGGGCCTAAATTTCGCTCACCTGGGAAAACCCAGACAAAGGGCACATGACCCCTGGGATGGGATCATTTTCACCCAATGACATAATTTCAAATAATTGCATAATTGCTGATGAACCCGCAAAATTTAAAGAAGTGTTCTGTCAAATATCTTGGCTCATGACTTTGTACATGGTTTCAGACAGTAAAACTTTTCATTGAAAAAATCTATTTTTAGTTAATGTGACCCAGATATGCTACGGCCGGGAATCATTTTTACAACATTGGTAAAGGATCACTAGAAGCTTTACCATGCATGCCAAATATTAAAACTCTGAGCATATTAGTTTCAGAGAAAAAGATGTTTGAAGATTTCACTATATATCTCTATGTAAAACTGTGAAACCCAGGGTGGGGTCATTTTGACCCAATGGACATTTGAACAATCTTCATGGAGGACCTGTAGATGATGCTTTGTGCCAAATATCTAAGCTCTGGTCCTTGTGGTTTTTGACAAGAAGATTTTTTAAGTTTTCAATGAAAAATTCTATTTTTAGCTCCTGTGACCTAGATATGCAACGGACCAAATCCGTTTCAACAATATTAGTAAAGGGCCTCTAGAAGTGTCATCATGCCAAATATTAAATCTCTGACCATATTAGTTTCAGAGAAGAAGATGATTGAAGATTTCACAATATAACTCCATGTAAAATGGTGACCCCAGGGCGGGCCAATTTTGAACAATATTGATAGAGGACCTACAGATGATGCCATGTGCCAAATATCTAAGCTCTGGCCCTTGTGGTTTTTGACAAGAAGATTTTTAAAGTTTTCATTGAAATGATCTTTTTTTAGCTCTTGTGACCTAGATATGCAACGGACCGAAAATGTTTGAACATTTAATTTGAACAACTTTGAAAGAAGACCGTATAAAATCATTCAGGCCAAGTTTGGTACAAATCCATCCAGTAGTTTCGGAGAAGATGTCGTTTAAAGAAATTGTTGACGACGAACGACTGACGACAGACACAGGACGATTCAAATAGCTCAACTTGGCACTACATGCCAGGTGAGCTAAAAACCCAGTTGTCCTCTATATAATGATAGGCTATAGTTCCCCATTTTCCTGTTGGGACCAATACAGTTATTCACAGAGTTACGTTATAACGGTCTTGTGATTCCACATAAATGTAGGCCGTTTTTATTATTGTAATATGCTTGCAGCCATGTTAGTCAGTACTCATATCCTATATAAAAAAAATTTCGTGTAACTATGTTCTAACTTATCCTTCTTTAACGATAAAACTTTGTGTTTCCTAGGATTTTCACAAGTACATACCTTATCAATTAGTTGTTTTTGACCGTTCAGCTCTGTGTTTTGATCACCTTTCCATTCCTCTACTTTTTGTATTCTTTCCTTTAAATCTCTTTCCATTTCTTTCTGATGGTTGAATAAAGCACTCAATTCCAGCTCCTTGTTTAAGGACATGTCTATCTTGCTATCCCGAAGCTAAAGGGTACAGACAATATAAAACAATAAGATATCTAATAGATTACATTTGTACTACAATTTGTTTAATCTTCTTCATGTTAAATTGGACGACTTTCACTGATTCATTAGTTGATCCTACTGTTAACGGCGTTGAGACGAGTGGGAAGTTTGATTTACCTGATGATATACATGCTTAAAACAATTAAGGAATGCATTGCAACACACACACAAGAACAAGAGGGCCTGAAGGCCCTGATATCGCTCACCTGTTGTACTGAAGCTTGATAGCTTTATCTTACTGAATGGTTGATAACTCTCAACCTATAGGTCCGATTTCAATCATAATTGAACCTCAATCGAACTCTTATGGTCATATACAATCTGAGCAAGTTTGAGATAGATTGGATAAAAATTGTGACCCTGGAGAGTAAACACCCTTAAATATGACAATTTCAGCATTTCAAAGGTAGATAACTCTCAACCTATTAGTCTGATTACAACCAAAATCGAACTCATCTGAACTTTTATAGTTATATAGAATCTGAGCATGTTTGAGATAGATTGGATAAAAAGTGTGGCCTCTAGAGTGTAAACACTGTTAAATATGGCATTTTCAGCAACTCAAAGGTAGATAACTCTCAACCTATTGATCAGATTTCAATTATAATCAAACTCATCTGAACGCTAATAGTCTTATACCATCTGAGCAAGTTTGAGATAGATTTGATAAAAATTGTGGCCTCTAGAGTGTAAACACCCTTAAATATGGCATTTTCAGCAATTCAAAGGTAGATTACTCTTGACCTACTAGTCAAATTTCAACCATAATCAAACTCATCCGAACTCTTATAGTAATATACAATCTGAGCATGTTTGAGATAGATTGGATAAAAAGTGTGGCCTCTAGAGTGTAAACACTGTTAAATATGGCATTTTCAGCAATTCAAAGGTAGATAACTCTCAACCTATTGATCAGATTTCAATTATAATCAAACTCATTCGAACGCTTATGGTCATATACAATCTGAGCAAGTTTGAGATAGATTGGATAAAAATTGTGGCCTCTAGAGTGTAAACACCCTTAAATATGGCATTTTCAGCAATTCAAAGGTAGATTACTCTTGACCTATTAGTCCGATTTCAACCATAATCGAACTCATCCGAACTCTTATGATAATATACAATCTGAGCAAGTTTGAGAAAGATTGGATAAATATTGTGGCCTCTAGAGTGTAAACACTAAAATTGTTGACGACGAACGACGCACGACGGACGACGGACATTCAAGTATTGCAAAAGCTCACCCTGAGCTAGCTCAGGTGAGCTAAAAATACCTAATTATGATATCTAGCAATATCAAGTGCACATAATCTCAAGTCCATGCCTATATTTTGTTCTTAACTTCTTAGTGATAATTACTTTCTTAGATACAACAAAGACCATACAATTTTCATGCATGTAATACTCATTTATTCAAAACTAAGAAGAGAACACATTGATTAATTGTCATTCTGACATTTTCAAATAAGCCTTGACTATAGCATTTTACAATGTTTAAGACAAGTGGTTGCTTAACGCTTGCTTAAAGTTGAGCAGAAAATTTCTACTGAACTCAGATTTGAACCTTATTCCAACTCATCTGGGCAAGTATGGCAATATACAGTATGTACAAGTTTTATCAATTTACTTTGAAATTTGTACACACTAGAGTGGTAACTACCTCTCTAGATATGTACGGAAGGACATATGGACGTTCTACTGCATGGATACTTATCTAGCTTGTTATTGTTTTTTCTTGAGTGAACTAGAAACCAACCTTTACTCTAACCCTATTCAGACTAATGACACATTAATGACACAAGAGATGTCCAGGTTACTGTCACAAAGATGGCAAAGTTAATTGTTTTCACTTTCAATGTACAGTGAAGCTCGCTTATAACGAAATTGGATATGACGCAGTATTAGATATAACTAGAAATGTCGCCTAGGGGCTAACTTTGAATACCGGTAACCCGTGGCACTTATTCGAAACCATTATCTCCCCTTGGAAATATCCCCCCCCCCCTTGTAAATGGTTAAATGGAAAATATTTATCCGTGCATATCTGTAGATGGTAGTCTATCAACTTGTTAAAATTCAATGAAGGTTGTAGGAGAAATTATGCTTTGTGGTACAAAGCCTGTTACAGTAAAGTTTAATTACCTCCCCTTGAAAAGATCTGCCCTTTAAAATAGAGGAAATGAACTATAACTGAATTACCGTTGGCCTCAAATATGGGACGCAGGCCCGTGTTTGTCAGTTACCATTCGACCTAGTTTACCTATACTAAGTTATCGCTCAACCCAAATTACTGCTCGTCCCAGTTTGTCAGCCAATGAAAGGGCTCTATTTCGGAGGGCCGTGCTTCATATTTTCTGAAGCCGGCGAGTTCACTTTTACACCTGACGTCACACAAAACAAGAGGGCCTGAAGGCCCTGATATCGCTCACCATTTGTAATGAAGCCTGATAGCTTTACCTTTGTAAATACGTAATAAATACGAAAGACTCGAGCAGGAAACGCAACACAAACAATACACCCACCTCTCAAGCAGAACACACACACAGTCACACCACAACAAACATACACACACACACACACACGCAATACAATTCCCACATCCACACACTCAATAGAAAACAACACGCAAGACAAACATAAAGCAAAGTGAATATAGGAGCCCGCCTTGGCACGGTCAGCAGCAATCAATAATTAACCTTAAATCCATTCAAGTTTGTCGACCTACTGTAGTATAGTAGAGTACATCAAAGGCAGATAACTCAAGCCTAAACAATATTAAAGGAAGCCTTTTTCTAGCATTTCAAAGTATATCAAGGGCAGGTAACTATTGCCACAATGATTACATTTCAACAATAATTGCACTCCTTCCAGAACATATAGCTACTCCTTTGTGTACAAGTATAATCAAAATCCATTGAAAACTGTAGTTGCAAGAGTGTAAACGCTGTAAAATATGGCATTTTCAGAAATTCAAAGGTAGATATCTCTTGATCTATTTGTCCGACTCCAACCATAATCACCCTTTTTCGAACTCTTATGGTCATACATACAATCTGGGCAAGTTTGAGAGAGCTTGGATAAATATTGTGGCCTCTAGAGCGTAAACATTGTTAAATATATCATTTTCAGCAATTCAAAGGTAGATCACTTTTGACCTATTAATCCGATTACAACCATAATTATACTCCTTCAAAGTCTTATGGTAATATACAATCTGAGTAAGTTTGAGAAAGATTGGATAAAATTTGTGACCTCTAGAGTGTAAACATCGATAAATATGGCATTTTCAGCTATTCAAAGGTAGATAACTCTTGACCTATACGTCTTATTTCAACCATAATCAAACTCATCTGAACTGTTATAGTAATTTACAATCTGAGCAGGTTTGAGATAGATTGGATAAAACTTGTGGCCTCTAGAGTGTAAACACTGTTAAATATGGCATTTTCAGCAATTTAAAGGTAAATAACTCTTGATCTTTTTGTTCGATTTCAACCAAAATCAAACTCATCCGAACTCTTATGGTCATATACAATCTGGGCAAGTTTTAGAAAGATTGGATAAATACTGTGGCCTCTTGAGTGTAAACACTGTTAAATATGATATTTTCAGCAGTTCAAAGGTAGATAACTCATGACCTATTGATCAGATTTCAACCAAAATCGAACTCATCCGAACTCGTATAGCGATATACCATCTGAGCAAGTTTAAGAAAGATTGGATAAATATTGTGGCCTCTAGAGTGTATACACTAAAATGTTGACGCCGGACGAAGCACGACGGACATTCAAGGATTGCAAAAGCTCACCCTGAGCTAGCTCAGGTGAGCTAAAAACTAGAAAATCGATCGGGAAACATACGCGTGTAGGGCTTGCTGCAGGCATTTCCATTTAGAAACAAAACTCAAGCATGAGCAAGTCACCCAAATAGAATTTAAAAATATATTCAATTGAGGACGATTTTTATTTGTGTTCCGACAGTATAGTGTTGAAAAATGGCGTGAACGAGCAGCTGTGGACTGGTATGACATGAAAATGCTTGATCAATTGATTTGCTAAAATAAGATAGGCCGTAAAAATCAGTCACCAAGTATTAAGCAACACCTGATCAACCAAGATTCGAATCATTTAACCCTAATCATCATCATCACCGGGAGCCAAGCAATAATTGTTTTAAAGTCTGTTAATAAAAAATAGGAAAACAGGGTGAAAACATTCTCAATCAATTGTATTCTTAGTTTTTAAGGTTCATGTAATGTCCCTGTACGAGAAAAAATACCCAAATTTGAAAAGTTGCAATACTCAATAACTATACCACATTGGCTAAAAATATTTTCACACAGTATAAATAATTAGTCAATGAAAAGGAGCATGCCTTAATTTTCATTAATTTAAGTGTACTTGTGATGTCAGAAGATCCAAAAGTAACGAACAAGGAGTGAAAATAGCCTCTTCAGCAGAATATATCAAATCACTTAATGGCACGTATTTTCGGAAATCTGGTAGAATACATACAAAGAACCCATTACATACTAGGTACTCCTACACAGAATGTCTTACAAAAGTCAGAAAAAACCCTTGTAATTGGCCCTTAGAATACCCCATGCTTGATTCAAGGGCAGCCATTTGCATTTTACAAATTTGTAGAAGTTTGCCAACATTTAAAGTCCATTTAC